>BRKX01000011.1:30758182-36503182 GCA_026008535.1 Perilla frutescens
AACAGGAAACACTGCCCAATTTTCTCACTCTAGCCATTTTTACAGTTTCCGCCAGCCAAGCCACTCAAATACTACATTTCGTAGCCACCAATATTCGACTATTCGAGTCCTTGTATAATCCTGCAAAACATGGAACAAACATATTACATCACCATACTCCCCACATTCTCATCACAAAATCATCGAGCAACAAATTTGTACATCCTTTTCATGTCATTTCGCTACGTACAATTTTAGTGGAAAAGCTTACCACACAATATGCAATTTTCATCATGTAAAATAATATTTCGTGCATGACTATAATAGTCACAAGAGAAGCACAACGTTAAAAATACAAGAAAATGGTGTAACCGGAGAAGACTGTTCTAGATCCACAACAAGCCGAAGCCTATGGGGAGGTAAAGCAATTTATAAAATGGAAGTGAAAAGGATGAAGAATCTGCACAAGGTGAGACTACTTGAATTGTCCAGTGTCCAATCAAAGATATCACAACTCTATCTATTCCAAAACAAAACTAATAAATGTGGAACTTGACCACCCAAGATAACCGTCTCTCTTCATGGAATTAAATCCTAAAGCATAGTAATACTTCTTACAATGAAAAACAATCATGCTAACAAGAACATAATTCCTCATAATGCACACTAGATGAGGCAATACATAATTTTCCATAAACCTAAACCCACCTTTTGCACAAGGGGAACACATTAAGCATAGAAATAATATAGAAGCTTCAACTATCAGTTCGAATTTCTTCATATATCAATAAAGGTTCTTTTTCCATGTGAGACACTCCAATCAAGCAGATTCTTGCATGGTCACATTGGGACAGGGAAAATCTGAATAATTCAACAAGAACTCATCACGAACTTGTTTGCATGATATAAAATTGCACGTAAAAGTTACATACAAGAGAACCACAATTTGAGAAACCAAAAAAATAGAGAAGTAATGCATCAAAGACTAAGTCCAGTTGACAGAAGCAGCATACTACCCTTGAAGAACACTAACTCATTCCCTCATCACAATCCTGAATTTTCTTTTTCTCTCAGTTTAAAATGGCTTACCTATGAAATAATAATGAAGCATGTCTTCCCAAAACCCTCTTCAGGACTCAGCACAATGATCTAATTTCTAGAGTTATGACTAAAAGGATAAAAAGCAATTCAGAGTCAGTAATCAACGGATATAATAACATACGACCATTTGAACCTTGATTTGTCAAAAATGCAAATTCTGTGAAACTCAATTTTCTATCAGGCTGGATTCGTCCTAAAAATTAACGAGAAACCTCTTATACTTAAGAGGCCTTCAAGACTAAAACCAGTCTAATCATTCAGAGATTCGATTTAAAGAAGCAAAAGGTAACTTTTGCAGCAAAGTCCTACACCTCATGATGTATTAATGATCACAATAAAACAAGGATTAAGAAACACATAGAGCAGTCACCAATGCACAACAAAGATGCTATATGCACCAGTTAAGGGAACCTGAAGAAAGAAAATAAGTTTTTTACCTGTTCATTGAGGCAGATCGACAGTAAAGGAGTCAAATGAAACATCAGACACAGTCCTAGATTCCGCAGAGCAATTAGCAGTTAATCCTGTAGCAGAGATGTCAATTTTATCCAGAAAAATATTAGAATGAAGTTTAGCTTCAGAATTTGAGCCAGACTTGGAGCTCTTCACCCTCTTAGCATACTTAAACAAATAGCGGTCTGTGGCATGAGCACAGGTCTCATTTGGCAAAATCAACTCACAATCATTCACTGGAAAGGTAACCTCTGAGTAACTTGCAACAGGTGCAGAAACCTGATTTTCACTGAGAAATGTACCATAACGCACAAAATTCGAGTCAGTTTTGGTACCAGGAATTCTTTTAACATACTTCAGCAGATAGCGGTCCCGCTCAGTATCAGAACTTCCGCTCAACAAAATCTCCTTAGTGCCGCTCATGACTAGAGAACCCGTATGAAGGTTTGCATAATCTGATAGACAACATTCGGACTTGAAGGCTAAACCATGGTTACCACAAGAGCTGCTACCTCCAGAAACACCAACCAAGCCATTCAATTGGCATACCTTATTTTTAAGCCTAGTGCGCTTGTATCTGATAAGCTCTTGTCCAAATCTACCACCATCTATACAAGAATTACTTCGACCAACATTAGCACCAATTGAATCCTCTAATGTATCAGCACCATTCTTAAGTGAACACCTAACCCCGGCCTCATCTGAATGCAAGTTCTTCAGAGCTGCTTGCTGGCTAGATGTAGATTTGGAGATTTCAGCGTTATCATTTTCTAGTTGCCAAATTTTCCTCTTTCTGTCCCGCTCATAAAGTATTAGTCCTTGGCCAAATCCACTAAAACCAATACTTGAATCGTTCTGCACAGTCTGATTCACTCTCCCAGTCTGGGGACTGTTAGTAAAAACCTCGAGCTTCCTATCTTCAATGCATCTTTTTCCCAAGCCAGATCTCTTATAAGATAAACCTTTCCAATTCCTACTACTAAGAGCATCTGAGTCATTGGAATTTCCCAACGATTTACCCCTCAAAATCCTTGGTGAACTATTTATAACTCTATGCAACAGAATAGCCAATTCAGCATCATCCACAACTTCAGTTTCACTGCTACAACTAGAATTTACAGCCTTCAGACTATCCCTATCATTCTTAGCAAACAAATCAGACGCAACATCCACCCAATCAACCTCATCTATCACCCCTTTAGCCCTCCTCGAGGCCTGCTCCTTCGCCTTGGCCACCTTCTTTACCTTCTTACCCCCCTCACATTTTCCATTCTCCAACAAATCTTTACCCTCACCCTTATCTTTCAACCCATCTCTATTCTCACTCCTCCCCAAAACCTGAACCGAGTTCTTCTTGAGCAATTCAGGCACCCAGCAATCCACGCAAACCCTAAACCCTTCAAACCCTCCCCCCAAATAACACCAGGGTGTGCACTTCCCATAATCCCTAACACAATCTTTATGAATTTTGCGGTGACAAACTCTGCATGTACAAAGATCCCCAGAGTTTCCCGTTGCTTGGAAGCAATAAGGGCACGTTTGCCCCGAACAAACACTCCTGCGGCATTTTCTGCAGAGGAGCACTATTCTCCAAACGCTGTCCAACGGCTGGAGGCGGTCCTTAGGGTTTGAGTGAATAATTCGGCGGTCGCAGCAATGGCAATCGGACAAATTGGGCTGGTCACGGGTCCGCTTCTCCGGCGGCACCGGAGGCGTGCTGGTGGCGGAGGAAGAGGAGGCGGAATCCGGGCCGGATTTGGGCTTCGAATCTGCGATGAGAAGCTTCTTGGAAGGGGAAGGAGAAGAGGAGGGTGCCATATCCGAAAATTGATGGAATTCAACAGCAAAATAACAGTTCTTGTACTTGAATTTTGGGGAATTCAACAATAATTTCCACAATATGTTTGTTGGCATAAGACATTGATGGTGGTGGGGTGAAAGTTGTTTGATGTGAAGTTATTTAGATAGTTTACTGCCCACAGAAATTGTTGAAAAAAAAAAGAGGGAATTTTTTTATTACCAAGTTTTAACCTAAGGTTTTTACTTTTAAGGCTAAAAATATGAAGAACAAGTTCTCATGTTATTTTTGGGATGCTAAGATACTGAGATCGATTCAATTCATAACTTACCTACTACAACTTCTTAAGATTTTAGGCTGTGTAATTTCATCCATCAATTTACGATTCTAAAAAATATCAACACGTGTCGATTATTCCGTTAAATAATTAAATGTAACTCCATAAATCAATTTTATGATTTTAAAAAATATCAGCACGTGTCGATTATTCCGTTAAAGAATTAATCGTAACTTCATAAATTAATCTATAATTCTACTAGCACGTGTCCATTATTCCGCCAGACAATTAAATGTAACTTGGGAAAAGGGTCTCGCAGGCCCCTGAACTTTTTGGCGGGGACCTCACAGGCCCCTATACTTTTTTTTTGCTCAATTGAGCCCTTAAACTTTTTTTTTTGTTCTATTGGGCCCCTCCGTCAAGCCCCTGTAGACGGCACCGTTAGTTCGACATGAAACGACGTCGTTTCATGTTTTTTTTATATTAAAAAAAAATTCTAAAATCAATTTAAAAGTAACCCGGCCCAAAAATGACCCAAAACCCCCAACCCGTCTCCTCTACCCGTTTGTCGTCTCCTCTACCCGTCTCATCTATTGGGTTTTGCTTTGTCTGCAGTTTTGAAAGATCTGTCTCTTCTTCCCCTTTTTTCTTTGGGTGTGGATTTGGAGCTTTTGAAAGTTTTGGAAACATGAGGTAGGTATGATGTTGTTTTTTGACTTGGGGGAAATGAGGGGGAGTGTGGAGGTTGCAGGAAGAGGCAGGGGAGGAACGGGTGATTTCAGGTTGGTTTGGTGAAGTTGTGTGGGGGCTGGAATGAGGTAGGGTTTGGGGATGGGGTTGTTTCTGTGATTTGGAGCAGAGTAAAGACAAGGGGGCAGAATCCGATGGGGAGGGACTGTCGGATTCAGGTGGGGTTGCAGCAGGAGGGATGAAAACAGATAAGGATGGGGGGTCGGGGCTGGGAAATGGTGTAGAAATGGGTGAGTTTTCTGGGGAAAGACAGGCAGATTGTGAGTGGTTAGGATTGGTGTTTTTTGCAGAAGTTGGGCAGATAGTTTGTCCAGAATTTTTGATGAAGCCTGACGTTTGAGTTTCTGAATTGAGGGGTTGAATGTTGAAGCTTGTTGATGAATTTTCTGGGTTCTGTGTGAGTTCAGAATATTTAGGTTGGTTTTCTGGTGAATTAGAACTGGAAATTGGCAACGAATTATTGGAGGTCTGATCAGATTTTTTTGTGGCTGAATTTGCATATTTGAGAGCTGAAGAACGGGCGCGACAAACGGGTAGAGGAGACGGGTTGGGGGGTTTGGGTCATTTTCGGGCCGGGTTACTTTTAAATTGATTTTAGAATTTTTTTAATATAAAAAAAACATGAAACGACGTCGTTTCATGTCGAACTAACGGTATCATCTACAGGGGCTTGACGGAGGGGCCCAATAGAACCCAAAAAAAAAAAAGTTTAAGGGCTCAATTGAACAAAAAAAAAATACAGGAGCCTGCGAAGTCCCCGCCAAAAAGTTCAGGGGCCTGCGAGACCCTTTTCCCATGTAACTTTGTAGATCAATTTATATTCTAAAAAATATTGGCACGTGGGATTTTATGTTAGACGCATAAATGTAACTTCATAGATCAATTTGTGATTCTACAAAACATTAGCATGTGTTCGATTGTTCCATTAACCAATTAATTGTAACTTGGTGGATCAATTTATGATTTTACAATAATAGTAACTCGTGTTGATTATTCTATTAAATAATATTAATGTAACTTTATGATAGATTTATGATTTTATAAAAAAATTAACACATGTACCGGTAAACGATTAAATATAATTTATAGATCAATTTACGATTCTAAAAAAATATTAGCATCTGTCGATTATTTCGTTATATAATAAATATAACTTCATAGATCAATTTATAATTCAGAAAAATTATTGTTACATGTCAATCATTTTGTAAAACAATTAAATATAACTTCATACATCAATTCATAATTCTAAAGAACGTAAGCATGGTTCGATTATTATCAAAACGTAATGTATGATTTTAAATTATTATGTTCGAAAATTAAAAAATAATAAATCTATGTTTTAATGTTTGTCCCAATTTGGTTAGGGTACCTTCGTTCATTCAATCAATGTACAATAATTGTAAACTAAAAGGGAATTGTTGGTTTTCTTTAAATTGAACTTTTACATGGATTTCTCATAAAAATAAAAAATAAAAACTTTTACATGGATAATTTATCTTATACTGTTTAACTGTTTTTAAACAATTATTTAGAAGATAATAAATTGGTAAATGAATTTTGATATCTAAAATAGTTGAACTTACATATATCGTAACGTTTGTCGATAACCATTCCCATTTTCATAAGTGGGCTAAATTCTTAGTTTTGTGATCTAAACTACAATAAATCTCTTGCTGTATACAAAACTTCATTTTACAAACTACCGTCAATCCATGCTGCATTCCCCGTTGATCCCGACTAAAAGGTTATTGTCAATCATATAAAACCATGACAAATTATTAAAACTTAATTCAAAATATATAATGACATTACATACTTTTTAAGTACAATTAAAAGTTATAAATTCATCATTTCTGTGAAATTAACTTGAATTATTCCATCAAGAGTGTTGGATTTTGGACCAAACAAGCAGATGCAACCATCTCAACTTCAAAATCATAAAAGCATATTTAAACCAAATTCCACAATTTTTATTTCTCCCAAACTCAAAATTCCATGTGGCCAAGGAGTTGCCTAGGAAAGCATCATATTGTTCATAACAATAACACGATAACAATGAATTGCCAGTTCCCTTTGGAACACAAGGGGGGGTAATCTGGCTCTAGGAATGCCGATGCGGCGTTCTTCTGTTATTTAAGATGAGTAAATAGCTTAGTCGCAACCTGCATCAATAAAAGTTCAGCAGTAAAAAAAAAAAGTTTCAGCAGTAAAGACGAAGATAAAGAGTAAACAAAAGGTTTAACTACGAAAATGCAGCTTACACATTTGTCAACACAGCGCCAATAGTCGAAGTATTGTCCAGTACAGTGCTTGTGGCCGGATTCATCACCTTGAATTCTTTTAGAGCATGCCTATTACAAACAGCATATTAGAATTTTAAAGGACGGACTATTATGCAGAGCATGCAGTAAAAATATCAATGCTATTGATCTATATGCATCTGCGCATAACCAGATCCATAGAAGCATATAGTGGTGGAATATATGTTTGAAAGTGAGACAAATAATGAGTGATTACAGAAAATACATGTTTGCATATAAAGATTTAAGAACATCATGGCACCGGAGATTTCTACTCAGTCAGAGAGCTATGTAGATTACATGACCATTGCAAGAGTTGTTGCTTTTACCATTGCCTATTAATAAGTAGTGACATTATGCAAGAGCAACTGGCACAAGAAGCATACAAACAAAACAGAAACATTTTCAGTTGTTCACAAGATTAAAAGGTCTGTCGAAGTAGTCAAATATCCATAATTTTTTGACACTTACTAACTAACAGAAGGAGGATACATTTTGATTTGTTAAGTGGCCACAGAATTATCATGATCCATGCATTGCTTATAATCCATGCAAGTCCAGTTTAATTTCATTGTTCAAACATACAAGTGATTTCTTAAACTGTTTGCAGTTCATGCATTGCTTACAGAATCACATGATACAGTCTATTGAAGACTACTGCTACATCAATGATACATTAACAAAGAGTAGTAGCTATGACAATCTGGCTTTCTCCATATAGTTCAGAAAACTGAACAAATGCAAGCAGCCTCAATGCAGCACACAAGAATCTCGAATGTTACTGATGAACTAGAATAGCAAACAGATTTTTAACTCAGATACACAAAAAGAAGATCAATAAGAATCTCATGACAAACATTATGTCTATATACATCCACAATAGAAAACTAAGATTTAAAGTGCAAATCACCTACCAATGAACTTTTAAGGTGTAAACTGAATCGCATGGACACTTACATCAGAATGAATAATGAGGACTGAACTAATGAGTGAAATATGAATTACATGAACTTGCTTGAAGAAAGAGCTATAGGAAAAGACATGGAAATATAGTGAAGCAAAGCATAAATCATACAGCGATCCAATTAATTCCATGAAAATAACCTGATATTCTTTAAGTGGCCGTGTGCATGGTGCCTTGCAACGGTCTTCTAGTTCCCTCTTTGGATCGACAGGCTCATCATCAGACCTAAAGGATAAAATCAGAAGTGTCTAATTAACCAGTTTTCAGAGGAGGGGACATGACTTTAACTTAGCCTGAAGAGGTAAATACCGCAATCTTGCATTATTAGTGGGGATCAATCATCCATTTAATCAAAGGATAAACAATATCTAAAGATATAAAAGAAGATTAATCCATTCAAGCCATGTAGAATATATCAATATTATGTTCAATAAAAAGACTATATTTGTCTGAAAGATGGATTAAGCCTCTTAGCAAAGATCATTCTTGTTTGCCAAAGTATACTCTTTTCTGAACAGACACTCTGATTGTAGTATATGACAACTTTCAAAAGAACCAAATAAGAAGAACAAGTCTAGAGAAGCAATTATGAATTCAATCCGAAGATGTGGAAATGCAAAATCTAAGTCTCAACTCCAAGTCTCCAACCCTACAGAATATGCAAATACTGTAACTGTACAAGGCGATATGCAAGTAGAATCCCAGTAATTGCAGAGAAACTATTGCATTAGCAGCTCCGTCTTGACTGACTGACACTACTAAATATAGTCTCAAAAATACACTACGTTCTCGTTAATCTCCCCCTCCCCCCGAACAAAAAAATCACAAAAGAATAAAATGAACCTTGCAGAAGCATATATTAGGTAAAAACAAGCTGCATTGATTCGGGCAAGCAATTCTTGTTTATTAACAAATCAAATCATTCTAATGGCCTCATACAATCTAAGACTGTAAAGTCCACAAACTACTATAGACAGGAAAAAGTACCGACGCGAATGGCTAGTCAACAATAGGCACAGGGATTAAAAAATCCAAAAATATGAAATACAAACAGGAAAAATCTAGATAGAAATGGAGAAAATCAGCACAAAAACCTGACGAAAATACGATGAGTCAAACGGAAATTAAAATTGAGAGAATACTCACATCGTTAAAACGGTAAACAACCAAGCGAAGCAACCTGGGAAAAAAAGACGATCCAAACAAATCCAAACAATCAAAATTCTCCCAAAAAAAATCGACACAACAAGAACCCTAGATTTAGAAATGGTATATTACAATTAATGAAAAATTGGATCTTGGAAGAGGGACGTGTGAAAGTATAGTGAATTACCGGGGAATGAGAGGCGGCGGAGATAGAGCGGAGCAGCGCGAAGGAAGAGTGTAGACTGTATATTGATCTGAATAATGAGAGAGAGGGGTGGGTTAGGGATCTGAGTGCGTCAAATTAACGTGCGCCAGGTGCGTGCCCTACGCCCTTGAATTGTTCATTAACAACGGGAAAACGTGAAATTACCAGAAAGGGCAGTTGATAATCATCGGAATTCTATTTTTTCAATTTTATTTTTTTGAGACAGAATGTTTCATTAAATGATTTTTTTTCAGAATATTTTGATTTTATTTTAGGAATTGACAATAAGAAACATTAATATTTCATGATTTTTTACAAAATATTTATCTACATTTAATATATATGTATATATATACTCCATCTGTCTCATTTATATAATCCATTTTATCCTCGCAGGTAGGTTAAAAATATTTATAAAAACAAGATATTAAAGCTTAACTTCCATTATTACCCTTACTTAAAATTAATGACTCTAAAAAATTTAAGTGATTGAGTTTTAATTTTCAATACACAACAAAGGTATATTTGTATATTACCATAATAAATAATACTATTTATAATTATGGAATTATATAATTAGGACACCTCAAATAATAATAGGGATTATATAAATGAGATGGAGGGAGTATATAAGGTCATGGCTGGTAGGATGGAATGGAATCTCCATTCCTACTTCAATTCCTTATCTCATGGCTGGTAATTTTTTTTTTATCCGGATTCAGCATTCCTTTAAGAATCAGCATTCCTAAAATAAGGGAATAACCATTCCCCACAACTCCCACGGTATTAGCCATTCCATATTATTAGGAATAGATTTTTTTCCTTCTTTTCCTAAAAATACCCTCATCTATTTTTTTCATTTGACAATAAATTGCAGAAAACCTAATTTATTCATATATCTCTTTGTCGCCTCCATCTGCGTTTAATTCTCGATCTTCTATTGAAATTCTTTCTTTCCATCTGCGTTTAATTCTCGATCTTCTATTCGCTAGTCGTGATGAGTTGATTAAAGTGTTTTTCAGTATGACTGAGGAAGGCAAAGAGGAGTTGGTTAAGGCCGTTCTAAATGATGAAGTTTGAATTTTTATATATATTTTGTTTTCACTGCATTAAATGTTGAGTTTCATGTTCTATACTTTTGTTTTTTAGTTGAACGCATTGAGAATTCTGTTGGAATTATTTTTATTTTTATTTTGAATTGAATAACTTCTTTTGTTAGTATGCTCTTTTCTAATCGTCTCAATCGTTCATTATGCGTGCAATTATTACTGTGCATTTTGTTAAAAACTAGTTTTTGTTGTTAGTGAATATTTAGAAGCATTTTATTAGTTTTGGCATACCTCCACCCTATTTATTTATTTCAATTGATTTATAGAATATTCAAGGCATATATATGAACTATATAGCAGACACATGTCTGCTTTATGGATTCACAGTTAGTTAGTTTACTTTAGTTTCTCCACATCATGTATTTAATTGTAAAAAGTGCACGGAAGTTGTACAATTTATTTGGTTTTTAGTGATAATGATTTATTGACAGCAGAATTTAATAAGACATACTAAACGGTTCTAATTTTTTACTTAGTTTATCAATGATGTCTGTTGTTAAAAGTAATCTAGTTAGTACAATTTTTTTATTTGTTTTGTAGAATCTACTCTTGTATATAAGATTACTCTTTTTAATTTTTATGTTTTAGCACATAAATTTTGCGTCTTCAACTTTTATTGTTAGGATTTTTTTGGTTTTAAATTGAACTAATGTGTCTGTTAGCATTCGTCATCTTAATAGCGTGGTATAAATTATTTTTTTACATAGTATGATATGTGGAAGTTTATTTTATTACTCACTGGGTAGGAATAAAATTATTTTTATAACATTCTGTTGCTCTAATTTGATAGGCAAAAAATAATGATTATGTTAGTTAACATTATGCGTGAATATATTTGACATAAGTATAGTCTCTTGATGATATTATATATATATATATATATATGAGAGAGAGAGAGAGAATGGTGAAACATCATATATGATGTTGCCAACAATGTTTATAGTGCAAAATTAATATAATATCGACAAAAAGTAAACTCAAATAATAATACATCTTAAGGGGTATAGTGGTAATTTGAAAAAAATCTCATTCCATTCCTGAAGTATACCAATCATGAGAATGCAGTTAATTAAGGAATGACCATTCTATTCCCTGTGTATACCAGCCACATGAATGCCAACATTCATTCCATTCCATTCCTACCATCATTCCATTACTGAGTTCATTCCATTCCCACTTAATTTCATTCCATCATACCAGCCATGCCCTAATATGTGAAATGGAGGACGGTTAAATATGAATCATAATTATCATTCTTTACAATAGAAATCGCACCACTCAAATCTCCTAAAGTAGTAAACTAAATATTGGTATGAAATCAGTTTCTAATTCTTAGGAAAAAAAACAAAATGCATCTAAGCTCTTGAAGTAATGTGGTACGTTGTTTCGTGCGATTATTTTTTAACTAATTTTCTATCATCAATTCTGCAACCCAAGACTCAATAAAACTTATATATTCATCAAACGGGTTGGGTCAATCAATATCAACCTGTAAGAAAAAATATATCAAAATGAATATCAATTTTAACAATAATAAATATCACTCAAAATTTAAAATGCATCACTTATTTCTGAAAAAGTAACAAGTTATTTTATACTAATTTATTTAGTTCAAATTGTGATTTCTTCCATTCTAATTAATGTTTAGAGTTTAGTAGTTTAAGATTTTTTAAGTATTTTTAGAATTTTTTAGATTTTTTTAAGGGTTCATTTTGTGTTTTTAGGGTTTATATTTTTTTAAGGTTTATTAATCTTATTTATGAGTTATATTTAAGTTGAAAAATTAATTGTTGAGCGCAATGCACGGGTCGTTGGATTTCAAAAAAAAAATCATTTTAATTTTAGGATTCACTAATTCCATTTTATGGTATATATTTATTTCAAAATTAGATTTTTAATTTTCAACTAGTACGCGGCTCGTGCGTTGCACGGTGGAAGTAAATCAGTATGTGAACCGTGCGTTGCACAGTGGCAGTGAACTGTTATTTCACGGGTTCATTGCACAATAAATAAAAGTAGTTAAAATTAATATTATATTCTATTTTTATGTATTTTAAGATAGATTAGTTACATAGTTCTTAACATCTTAAACTAATATTAATTCATTATTAAATTATATACACTTTATAAGTATATATTATGAAAAATTTAAGTACATATTTTAAAAAAATTAATGTATGAAGTTTACAAATTCTGAAAAACATCTATATACACAACATTTGTAGTGGTATTCGTATCATTATCATCAAGTAAGATCTTCAATCCAACACGACTTGTAACCCTTGAAACAGCAACGTACAATTGGCCATGAGTGAAAACTGGTTTTTGCAACAACAAACCAATGTGAGAGAGTGATTGTCCTTGGCTCTTATTTATTGTCATTGCATATGAGGGCATGAGAGGAAATTGTCTTCTCTGAAACTTAAATGGCAATCTTGGGTCAGCAGGCGTAAGACACATTCTTGGAATTAATACCATTTATTGTGCATTTTGCCCGGTGAGAAATCTTGATTCGACAATATGTTTGCCAAGTCTTGTGATCATCAATCGAGTCTCATTACATAAACCATTTGCATGATCTATGTTTCTCAACAACATAACAGGAGTACCGATTTTTAAAAATAATTCATGATTCGGAACCCCTGAGCATTTGATACCATTTAAGAATTCCGGAGTATGAACTTCTTGCAGCAAACCCGTATTGTTATCCGAGTTGCATGTCGAGTCAGAACTTAAATACAATCTGCCCTCACATTTGTTCAAAGAAAGCATGTATTGATTTACAGATTCAATCACATTCTCTACACTGAATTTCTCTGCTGAAGTTTGAAGTTTGAAACTCTTTCTACTCATTGCTTGAGTTTCTATTTTGCTGAGAATTACTAGGTGGTTGTCTTCTGTTGTTGGCCCTTCTAGAAGACTACTTATTGACTCTTTTTAACATACAACTGAAATTCTTGGTCATCAGGACCATATTTTCCATTGTATCTGAATCAAGTACAATTTTTTGCTTCTGTATATGTTCAGGTACATTTTCTAAGACTTCAGTTTTAAGAGCAATATCTCTCTTCCTTGAGCTGCTGTCTTCATCTTCTAAGTTCATCTCGAATGTTCTTAATGACTCCATCAGCTCACCAAACCTCATACTCTTGATATCCTTGACTTCTTGAATTGCAGCAACTTTGTATGCAAATTTCTTTAGAAGGGATCTGAGAACCTTTCTTACAAGCTTCTCATTTTTTATAGGCTCACCAAGAGCAAAACTCTCATTGGATATGCTTCTCAGTCTAGCATTAAACTCACCTATGGACTCAGTATCCTCCATTTTGAGGGTTTCAAACTTAGAAGTAAGGTTTTGAAGCCTTGACAACCTTACTGAACTAGTCCCTTCAAAGGTGGTTTCCAGAATATCCCATGCAGCTTTAGCAGTCTCACAAGTTGAGATTATACTGAAAGACTGAATGTTTCAAGATCAACTGTAGATAATATAACATTGAGAGTTTTAGAGTTGTTATTGTACCAGTTCTTTTACGGCACAATCCACTCTCCTTCTTCAATCTCCACCTGTTTTTCTTCCTTGGCAACAGTTGGGTTTTCCTATCCTTTAGTGACGCTTTTCCATGCAAGCTCATCTATTGATCTCAGAAATGTCCTTATCCTTGCTTTCCAGTAAGGATAGTTGTAGAGACGCCCAAAAATAACCGGACCGGCGGTTTGTAACCGCCGGTTACACGGTTTTCCCCGGTTCTGGTTTGTACGGATGGTTACGGTTTGTAAACCGTAACCGTCAACCGTCAAATGAAGGTTCGGTTATGATTTGGGGGGCGGTTTTGCACAAACCGCCGGTTTGGGTTTTTTTTATTATTATTATCCTCTCTATACTCCATTCATGTATTGTAATGATAAATTTGACTTTCATATATGATTGATTATTCTATTTTTCATTTATTTTGTCTCTGTAGTAAAAGTTAATAATTTTGGTAATACTAAATTTTAATATACATATGCAAATGATCGATTACCTGTCTCGGGTAACTGCACAAATATTCACTAACTCTTATAATTAATTTATCGTGTTTAGTTTTGGTAATAATAAATTCAATTGTCATTTAGAAAAAAAAACTATATACCTTCCATTGACACATGTAACATTTGATAAATTATTTCTAAATGAATAAAAAAGTAATCCAGTGAGACGGGTGTTTTCTTCGATCGTACTGTTTTATGATTTAATTTAATTTCATGATTGTTTATTAGGGTTCAAATCACCCAATTAGTGTTTATAATTATTTTTCAGTATTTAGATTTTAATTTTTATTAATAATTCATTATTATGGTTGGTTATTTTAAATTAAATTTTATAATTCATTTTTGATAATAAATGTTGACTATGATTATTTATGTTATAATTAATTTATATTTTATAATGAATATATTAAAATCATGATAATAAATTATAATTTAATGTTAAATTGTAATTTGTTAATCTGTAATTTCATAGTTTGATTTAAAATTTGTAATTTTATAATGTCGTATTATTTATCAAATTAACTTGTATTCTTAATATTCTTGTAAGTTGTAAATTGTATGTTATAAGTTGAAAATTGTAAGATATAAATTGTTAAATGTTATATCTAATTTGTAAATTGTAATTTAGTGTTAAATTGTAACTTGTAAATTTATAAATTGTAATTTCATATTTTCATAGTTTGATTAATTTATAATTTTGTAATGTCATATTATTTATCAAATTAAATTGTATTATCATTTCTCAATATTCTTGTAAGTTGTAACTTGTAATTTGTAAATTGTAAGATATAAATTATAAAGTTATATAATAATATCAAAATTTAAATAAACTTGTGTTTTGTCATGCCTCTTAGTTTTTAACTTATAAATTTATAATTTTGTTGATTTAATTCGTCCAATCGTCCGTTTAAAAAAAAAAAAATCGGAAACCGGCGGTTAACCGGATAACCGCCGGTAACCGGCCAAAACCGGCCGTGGTCAAAACCGGCGGTTCCGGTTGACAAACCGGAACCGTCAACCGTCTAGGCACGGTGCGGTTCCGGCATTCCGGAACCGCCTAACCGGCGGTTTCTAACCGGAACCGGAACCGTGGGCATCTCTAGATAGTTGTTGTCTTCAAGCAATGATGGTCTGATCGTACATTCTCCTTCTTTGATAGAACTCATAGCTTGAACTCAACCAAAACTCTTGTGTTTTTTGATATTGCCATACAGATCATGACAATCTCGAACACTTTAGTATGGATGGCACTAACAAAAGAAATTGTAAAACTTCATGGTGCACCTGTGTTAATGACATCAGATCACGATACGTGGTTCACGTCTAAATTTTGGCAAAGCTTACAAAATACAATGGGCGCAAAATTGAATTTTAGTACAGTTTTTCTCCATAGACTGATGGACAGCCTGAAAGAACAATTCAGACCCTAGAAGATATGCTCAGGGCTGTAGTTATGGACCAAGGAGGAAGCTGGGAAGAATATTTGCCTTTAGTTGAATTTGCTTACAATTACAGTTTCCAAGCGACCATTGGAATGGCGCCTTATGAGGCTCTATATGGTCGAAAGTACAAATCATCACTTTACCGGGATGAAGTTGGTGAAAGAAAAATTTTGGACCCAGAAATTATACAGAAAACTGTTGAGATTATTAATAAAATAAGACAGAAAATGAAAGAGGCCCAAGGTTGACAGAAAATGTATGCAGATAAAAGAAGAAAAGATTTAAAATTTCAAGTAGGAGATAAGGTGTTCCTGAAAATATCTCCTACAAGAGGCATTGTGCGATTCCATAAGAAAAGAAAGTTACGACCTAGATATATTGGACCGTACGAAATTCTCGAACGAAACAGTAAAGTTGCTTATAAGTTGGCATTACCGCCAAAGTTAAGAAGAATTTATGACGTGCTTCATGTTTCAATGCTTCAAAAATATATTTTTAACCCAAGTCACGTCGTAAATCAGGAAGAAGTAGAAGTAAATTTTGATCTAACATACGATGAGTTTCCTATAGCTATTCTCAATAGAAAAGTCCAAAAACTGTGAAATAAAGAGCTAATGTTGGTAAAAGTTCAATGGAACAGATATGGACAAGAGAAAGCTACATGAGAACTTGAAGATCAAATCTTAGCAAAGTATCCAACCCTCGTCATAGCAGGTATATTCAATTTCGAGGATGAAATTTTTTTTATGGAGGGGGGATGTAACATCCCAGAAAAATATAGTATTTAAATTTATTATATAGCTAAAAAATTTATGAAATTAGAATCCAAATTATTTTAGGTTAGTTAAATTGTGGGCTTAGAGGCACTATAGGACTAAGAAAAGTCTCGACCTTAGTTGAGTTCTTTAATTAATATTAGAATAGACATTAATTGGATCGTTTTGATACTAAGATCATCCGAATCGGACTTCATTTAATTTCCCAATGAAATTTATTTCATCAAACAATTTGCAATCAATTTATTTCACTAAGCCCAACTTTATAAGTTCAAGTTCAATTATTCAATCCACTTCGACCCAATTAAGGCTCATTGGCAGCCTATTTATTCAAGCCCCTTCAACAATATCTTAATTAACATGGTAGGCCCTTCTCATTTGGTGGATAAATGAATTAAGGTAAATGAATAAATGAATTAAGGTATTAACATTTGGGTAATCAAGATCATCCACCAATCAATCTAGTAATGTGGGAGGTTTTATTTTTGAGCAAGTGTACATAGTTGTACACGTGCCTTTACAAAAATGAGTGGAAAGATATGGATATATATATATACACGTATAAATTAATGGCAAGGGTGTTCCTTTATATATATATAGACAAAAACTTATATGAGACCGTCTAACGGGTCTCTTCCGTTAGACGGATCTCGCCAACCCGAACCGGGTCCTACCCGACCCGGTCATATATATATTAAAAAAAAATCCAAATTTTGAAACTGCTCTCTGTACCCTTCTCTCCCGCGATTCTCTCGATCGACTCTTCCCACAACCGCCAGCGAATCGTCCCCCACAACCGCAGCTTCTCTTCAAAACTGCAACATCCTCCATCTTCTCATTCAGTTTATATGCTTTTCATTTTTTCCCCTACATCCGAAGTGAATTTTTTTTCAAAACATCAGTCACTGGAATTTTTGCGAGCACCGCCACCATTATCACCAAATTTCAGACCACCGCTGTCGTATTGGATATCTGAAATTGCTTCTGTGCGCAGAGTTGAAGTTTCGATTGTAAGTTTATCTATGCTTGTCAAATTAGGGCAGTGTAATTTAGGGTTTGTGATTTTAGAGTTTTAGGGCATTTTAAGTTCGAATAACTTTCAATCCTACCTTGATTTGAGTCTAATATTGTGCGGCTATGGTTCATTTGTGCATATTGGTAGTGATACTTAATTTGATTGTTAGTGATTCTTAAGTTAATTGTTACTGATACGTGCAACCATTTGTTTGTATTTTGCTTTTGAGGATTTCAAATACAATAATTTTCTGGTTTGGATTGGATTTGTTGGTGTAAATTGGCATATAGCAGTTTCTACATAGTGGTTCTATTTAAGAACATAAATAGAATCGGGGATAACTTGCCTGTGTCTTCTGTGCAGAAGATGTTACTTGAGATGAGAGATGGGGGGGATGATTTTAAGAGGTTGTTTGTTTTGTATTGTTTGTCAACTTTTCTTGCTCCTACTGCCAATCAATTAGTTGACTTGAATGTGATGAGATCCCTAATGTCTGTTGAGAGGATCTCTTCATTTGACTGGTGTGGGTATGTTTTGGAAAAAATGTGCTTTGTGATTCGTATGTTTCATAGTTCTGGGACTCTTAGGCACTTGAATTATTGCCTTCTTGTGCTGCCACTATTTTACTTTCATAGATTTAAATGGCAAGGTCGTGTGTCACCTACGACACTCCCTCTAATCTAGCACTGGGACAAAGAGTCCATTAGAGCTAGATTGCGTGCTGAGTTGAATGCAGGGGGCTTTGGTCGTTGTGAATGGGTAGAAGGAGTCTACCCTATTACGAAGGGTGCTCCAAGGTTGGAAAGGGATGTAGGTGTGGTAGATGATAGGGTAGTTGATGAAGGTGATATGCTTGTTCAAGGTCCAAGCTTAGAGCCAAGAGCTGGACCAAGTCGAGAGGTGTCTGCTTCATATGTTGTAGATGGGAGATCTATAACATTTCAACTCCCAGCTACTGAGCAGGACAATGATGAGATTTCTAGGATTGCTAAAGATGTAAGTTCATGATTTATATTTTATCTTATTTAGTGATGTATTACTGTTTATTAGTGATACTTGACTTGTATTTTTTATTTTTTTCCCAGCCTTTGGAGGAAGCTTTGCTGCTGATGAAGAGAGATTTGAACATGGTTACTCATGTTCATCTGAAGAGGCTAGGAAAGATGAGGGATTTGCATGTTAATATGGGGACAGAAGAATCACCTTCGTTATCTCCCGATTCGATGTTTTTCTCAAGCTCGAAGCTGCATGAATACATTGATGAAGTTGTGGACAACTTTTGGAAGATAAAGGCTGAGAAGGGGGAGAAAGTTTCAGAAGATATCGAGGTTGAGTTAAAGCCAGAGCGTGCACAGAAGGACCCTGAATAAGAAGAAGAGTTTGAATGCCCAAAGTTTGATTTGCTAACACCTACACCGCCCGAGGATGTAAATAAGATTATCGATGATGTAGTGTCTGGTATTATTTTCTATTTTTTATACTAAATATGATTTTTATATGTGTGTTAATTTTTTTATATGTTTAATGTTAATACTTGTACTTTATTCATGCAGATCTGCAGAATGTGGGTGGGGAAGGTGATAAAGGCATTGAGCTCATTCAAACTCCTCCTTCAAGACGTCCATGCACGGAAAATCTGCAGCAGAATATTGATGAGCAAGCTGGAGAAGAAGGTACTTCAGAGAGGAGGGAACCGTGGCCTGTTCTTGATGGCTTTCCATTCAGGTGCCATTTTCTATTGAGCTATGCTAAGCTACTGTCTGGTATAATGAGGGAGGAGAAGGATATTGTCGACTACTGCCTCATTGATGTGGTTGGTCATCGGTAAGTGATATTTTAATTTTTTGTTAATATTATATTAGTGATGCTTCAGTTATTGTAAATGATACATTTTTGGATGTGTACAGAAAAAATGGACAGGTTTTTGAGTATCGTGGGGAAGTTTTTGTAAATTTTGATGTGATCAGAATGATGAACGATACAAAGATGATAAATATTACTATTGTTGATGCGTGGGCTTTGTTGATGATTAAGTCAGAAAGGGTTTTTAAGATGAATAAAAGCTTCTGTTTCAGTGTCCAACATTCTGTAAGGACTTATAACTCTTTTGTGTAGATGCATAAGTGTTCATTTATTTCTTATAGTCACATATGCATATTACTGATTTTTTTTTGTAGGTATACCTTGCAGGTGTTCTTGAAGGCAAAGAGCATGAAGAAAAGATTCGAGAAGTTTGGGATTTCTGGGTGTCAAGAACTGAATTTCAGTTGTCAGATTTGTACAATGTGGATAGGATAATATATCTGCATATTAAAAAAATTAAAATAGTTATTTTGGAATTCTAACTTCTTGTGTATATAATTGCAGATTTTTATCCCAATCTGCCATTCTTATCATTTTGTTGCTGTTGTGATAAACTTTCTTAAGAAAAATTCAATATCTGGATAATCAAATTACCCAGATCGATCGAGATGATGTGATGTTCAAGCTTGGTGAGATAGCTGTAAGTATCAATTCTTTAGTAGTACATTTTTCTAAAATGGTGATACTTGACACTTATGTAGTGATACTCTATCTGTTACTGAGTGATACTTTATTTTTGCTTAGTGATACTTGATGATTGTTGGATTTGTTATAAACAGTGATACTTTATTTTTAAAATGGTGATACTTGATAATTTTTTAGTGATACTTTTATGTTACTTACATTATGCGGTGATAGTTATTAGTGATACTTTATAATTATTTAGTGATACCTTATACTTATTTAGTGATACTTTTACATTCACTAGGTTTATCTTAGTGATTCCGAATTTTGCACATAGTGATATATTGGTTTTAGTTAGTGGTACTCTTAGTTTTGTTTAGTGATACTTGACTGCATAAATTGCTGAAATATTTATCTTGTGCAGTGTGAACAGATGGGGGTTTTCCTGAATCAGATCAATCATCCAAAATGTGCAGATTTCGAGTCATATGGTGTTGAATTCCCAGCTTTCAATTGGAACAGAACTGGTCGAAACATTGATTGTGCAATTTATATCATGCACCAAATGGAAAACTTCCTTGGTGCTCCTTATGAGAGTTTGGAGTTGTCTAAGGTATATATGGAATGATGTAATTGAAATTTAAATGCAGTTTTAATATTTTTTGTGGTAATGTGACACATTTTTTTCTATTGCAGCTTGATGGAAGAAGGAGATTGAGAGCCTAATATGCTGCAAGGATTTTGCTTTCACCTCTGAATGGTTTGAGAAAAAAGATTCAATATGATGCTCTTGAAATCATTAAGAATAACAAGAAATATAAATAATTAGAAGCTGTTGGTGGTGTTGGTGTATGAATGTAGCTGATTACTGGAGATAGGATGTGTGGATACTCTAACATGCTAGGTTAATCTTTTGGATGTTTGGTTAGTTTTTGTAATAAATATGTGTTGGTTTTTGGATGTGAAATATTGAAATGTTGGGGGGTGGGAATTTAACATGTGTTAGTTTGAACAGCTAGTATGAACAATTTAGTGTTTGGTTAGTTTTTAATATTTGCCCTCGAAAGTGGCATGATGTTTTGTTATTTCCCTTTGCATGACTAGTTATTCTTTACATTGTTTGTAGCTATGATTTCTTTTCCGATGAAGTATGTTCTTATTTCGAGGAATGAATATTTTTGGTGCGCATTTTACCAAAGTTGATTGTGGCACTGGCAGAGAACCTTGCATTTAATTATTTCAATGATTTCTCCTTCAATTATATTATTTAATTATAAAAAATAAGAAATTGATAAATTATATGTGATGTATCATTAGTGATTCAAGAAAGTATCACTATGAATACCATTAAGTAAAAATCACAGTATCAATACTGATGAATAAAGTATTACTAAGCATCCGTCAAGTAACACTATTTGATAATCACAGTTTCAATAATATAATCTGGGGTACATTTCTCAAAAAAATCTGAATAAATTCTCAAAACAATATGGGATTACGGGTTTTGGACCCAAAATCACAAGTTATATGATGAAGAAAATCACAGTATCAATACTGATGAATAAAGTATCACTAAGCATCCGTGACGTAACACTATTTGATAATCACAGTTTCAATAATATAATCTGGGGTACATTTCTCAAAACAATCTGAATAAATTATCAAAACAATCTGGGATTACAGGTTTTGGACCCAAAATCACAAGTTATATGATGAAGAAAATCACAATATCAATACCGATGAATAAAATATCACTAAGCATCCATGAAGTAACACTATTTTATAATCACAGTTTCAATAATATAATCTGG
Organism: Perilla frutescens; assembly: GCA_026008535.1. Classification (NCBI taxonomy): domain Eukaryota; kingdom Viridiplantae; phylum Streptophyta; class Magnoliopsida; order Lamiales; family Lamiaceae; genus Perilla; species Perilla frutescens. Next base: position 30,779,828 of record BRKX01000011.1, read on the forward strand.
GTACATTTCTCAAAACAATCTGAATAAATTCTCAAAACAATCTGGGATTACGGGTTTTGGACCCAAAATCACAAGTTATATGATGAAGAAAATCACAATATCAATACTAATGAATAAAGTATCACTAAGCATCCATGAAGTAACACTATTTTATAATCACAGTTTCAATAATATAATCTGGGGTACATTTCTCAAAACAATTTGAATAAATTCTCAAAACAATCTGCGATTACAGGTTTTGAACCCAAAATCACAAGTTATATGATGAAGAAAATCATAGTATCAATACTGATGAATAAAGTATCACTAAGCATTCGTCAAGTAGCACTATTTGATAATCACAGTTTCAATAATATAATTTGGGATACATTTCTCAAAACAATCTAAATGCATTCTCAAAACAATCTGGGATTAGGGGTTTTGGACCCAAACTCCTTTGAAATTGAAGTGCCACTTATATTCTTTTTTTTTTGAAGGTGCCCTTTGATTCTTTTTCTCCTACCATTTGTGGTTGAACGTGCAGAATCCAATATTGCAATAGAAGAGCTTGAAACATCTGTATCCGCCACAGAAGACACTGTACTCAGCAGGTCTTCAACATATGCTACAACTTTGTTATGCTCTTCTTCAAGTATCTTTCTTCCATCTTCATTATCTTTGACTTTCATAATAGTAGCATAGTAATTTCTCATCATATGATTTCTCCAAGAAATAGAATCTGTAATCTGGACAAGTTGCTCAGCTCCACTTCCAAATTTATCCCACAAACGAGCTTTCACCATTTTTGTCCATCTTTTATTAATATAAAGCTCAGGTATCTCAACTATTGAATGCATATGAAGTATTCTGAGGATATGAGAACATAACAACCCACAAGATTCAAATCTTTTACACGAGCAGACTATGAATTTATCAAGTTCACTAAAATTGACATTATGAACTGTAATTCCCCCGTCATCCTTGACATTATAGAATAGTAGTTTTTCCTCAGAGTGAATGAGTTCACAATTCAAGGATATACACTTCAAAAATTCAGCTTCAAAATCAGTAAAAAGAGTCAATGTATATACCTCTGAAGCATGCTTGAGAAGTCCAGTCAACGGCATAAACGATGTAGGTTGTGCTCTTGAGCATTGGAATTCATCAGATGCTTCATTTCTCCTCCAAGATTGGACTGTTCTTCTGAAAATATCATAAAATTCTGTCAAGCTTGTTGACTTCCATGCATTGAATCCAATGACACTATTTATGCTTTCACTTCATTGGGATGATAAAATTCCAGCAGAGAAAAAGTCCTTGTTCAAGCCAGTGCACCACTTCTCCTTGAGCGAATAGAGTCTGGAAAACCACGAGTTGTCCTCCAAATGATATGTTGATATCATAGAGCTCCAGCAATGTTCAAATTCATCTTTGTTTATGCATCCGGACAAGCATTTTTAAAATTCATTAATGAAGGAATTGTTCGCTTTCAAATTCCCAAACCGGCTTATTGCATTTTGGTACAAATGCCACAAGCATAATCGGTGTCTTGTATCAGGAAAAATCTGCATTGAATAAAAAAAAATTAACTGAAAAATTTATATACAGTAAAGGATCACTAGATATGATGTAAGTGCTATTAACTATTCACGAAGTATCATTAACACTTAAACTTGTACCAGCAGATGACATCTCAAATAAAAGATTCATTTAAGTGAATTGTGATAAAATAGAGAAATATACCTGTTCTATTGCAGTACCAATAGCTAGGTCTTGATCGGTAAATATTGATATAGGACATTTCCCCTCCATTGATTTCTTAAAAATTTCAAAGAGCCATAGAAATGAATCAATCCTCTCATCCGATATGCATGTACATCCAAACATCACATTTTTCCAATGATTATTGATATCTACAAATGGTGCACAAATGAGGTTATACTTGTTTGTACGGTATGTTGTGTCAAATACAACAACATCACCGTATATCATATAGTCCTCTTTCATCATGGCATCTCTCCAAAAAACATTTGACAATATCCCTTCATCATCTAACTTGACTCTAAAGAAAAAATCTTTATTTTCAACACCTTGTGCATGCATTTCATCAATGAGTGTTTGAGCATCTCCTCCTTCAATAATACTCATCTTCAACCGGTTGACATAGTTTAAATGATCCTTTAATGTGTGACCAACACAATCCTCTCCTCCCGCATCATGAGCCATGTATCGGAAAGAATCTGTATCTCTTATCCCTGATGTGAGCATGCCCTCAATCACAACACCCTTCTCAGAGTTTATTGATATGTGTGAACGGTGCATATGGCTCTATTCTCTTCTTGTAAGTGTGTGATTGTGCATGAGATTATGCTCAATAACTTTAAATAAACCATCATTATTGAGATTTACCTTTCTTGAGGTAGAAGTGTTAGATTTTTTGGCTCCCTCACAAGAACACAAAAAGTATTTCTCAACTACACTTCCATTTTCAGTTCTTGTTGTGGATTTCCTAACACTAAACCCATTTTCAAGAGCATGACTACAATATAAGTCATATATATCATCAATTTTCTTCCTTTTCAAACCAAGAATGCAACTTCTTACATCAAAAGAATCACCTACAACATATTAGTAACAAATAAAATAGTGTCAATAAGTACTAGTAGGGTATAAAAACATATTGTTGATGTATCATTACTATCGAGTGAATCATAACTATTTTTTAAGTGAAATAGTTGCAAAATATCAATAATACCTAGCGAAGGATTATTATCATCAGAGAAAGTATCACTAAATACCATATAAGTATCACTACTGTATATAATTTTTTTTTTAAGTGAAATAGTTCTAAAATATCAATAATATATGGCGAAGGATTACTATAATGAGAGCAAGTATCATTAAATAGCATAGAAGTATCACCATTGTTCAAAAGTCAATATATGCGTGTGATACACACTTTTCTTGATTTATGCAGTAAGAAATAACAATATATCAGTAACAAATAAATTAGTCTCAATAAGTAGTAGTGTTGTATAAAAAAAAAACACAGTTGATGTATCAGTACTATCGAGTGAATCATAATTATTTTTTAAGTGAAACAATTATAAAATATCAATAATACCTAGCTAAGGATTACTATCATGAGAGAAAGTATCACTAAATACCATAAAAGTATCAGTATTGTATATAATTTTTTAGGCAGAATCATAATTACAAAGAACAGAACTATAGTACTACTTACTCTCAATTTGCAACATAATAGATTTATTCTCGTTGATAGATGTTGTATCTACATCTTCAATATTGTCTTCATTATCAAGTATAACAATATCTGAAATTTACAAAATTTAAATTACTTTTAGGATTGCAATAACAATAATAGATTACTAAACTAAAACTTCAATGAATCAGTTCACACGAGCATATTATCAAACAGTTTGAATGCAAAATTTGATATATGTAATAATTGATTAAAAATTGAATCAAAATTACAAATTTTATAAAATAAGAACACATACCTATCGTTTCTTTACTGGAATTGGCGGAAATTCCTCCGGAATGAACCGTAGTTAGTTTTCCCAAATCATCCATTTAATAGTTGAACAAATCGCGAGTTATGAGAGATATGCGCAGCGCTGCTGCCGCGAGTTGGTGGGAGAAAATCTAGGCGCCACCACGAGCTCGACGGGAAAGCTAGGTGGCACGGTGATCTGGATGAGGGAAACGTGGTCGAGGCGGCGAGCTGGACGGAAAAAACGTATCACTGCCGTGAGGTGATGGAGAAAACCTAGACGAGCTGAGAGCGAGCGATCGAGCTGGGAGAGAAAAAAAATCTGATTTTTTTAATATATGTATATATATATATATATATGGCGGGTCAGGTCGAAGTGGGTCAGGTCGGGGGAGATCCGTCTAACGTAAGAGACCCGTTAGACGGTCTCACACAAGTCTCCCCCACATATATATATATATATATATTGTTGAAAACCTAGACGAGCTGGGAGCGAGCGATCGAGCTGGGAGAGAAAAAAATCTGATTTTTTTTAATATATATATATATATATAGCGAGTCGGGTCGGAAGTGGGTCGGGTCGGGGGAGATCCGTCTAACGTAAGAGACCCGTTAGATGGTCTCACACAAGTCTCCCCAACATATATATATATATATATATATATATATATATATATATATATATATATATTGCTATGGATAGAATAGAGAAAATAAAAGAAAAAGAAAAGCTGAGTCATCATATTTACACTTGGAATTAATTTGGAAATGCAAGTGTACAAGTGTACACGTGTAGTTTCCTAAACATGTCTATATAAATATATATTGTTGGTTTCTTGAGATTGAAGATAGTTAAGGGAATTAAAAAAAAAAAGAGAGAAGTGAAAATCGAAAGAAAAAAAAACGAAAAGGAATCAGAAGCGAAAAATAAACGAAGAAAAAAAAAGAAATTCAAGCAAGAAAAAGGAAGAAAAATTAAGATGAGATTCTTAGCACCGAAGTCTTATTTAATTTTCGGTTAATTTGATTATTCAAGTTTTAGTTTTTTTTTAATGTCGTTGTAACTTCATGTTACAAGTTTTATCTCAATTAATTCCAAATTCTTGTTAAACCAATATTATCTGATATATCAATTCTCAAGTCTTGCCCATAATTAAATGAACCCAACTCCCAAATCCATATTTTTTTTATCAGTTCAAATTTATTACTTGGGAGTTAAATTAGGATTTTTAGAAAATGTTATTTTGTCCTATAATTTCTAAACATTATATTCTCCCAAAAGAAATTCTAAATATTATAATTCACTCCTAGGTATTAAACCAAGCTTCCTGATAGTCATTGAATTCCAATTCATGTTTTGTATTTGTTCAATTCGGCCTAGAAAGTTTGATAAAATAGAGTCACTTAATTGACTCAGTTCGTCAAATGCGCATTATTCGCCCATTTGCCTCTATTTCAATTCCAAACGATCCCAAGACATAGGAAAACCCTAATTAAGATATTTAGGACTTAAGTTATTACCTTTGTGACCTATTTGAGGATTCTAAGTTAGAATTTCAATTTTATAGGTCGAGACGAACGGGAAATATAATAGCATCGCATAATTATTACACTGCACTTTGAGATCATTCAGGTGAGTTTTTATATAACTCACAACTATATTTTTAAATTCGTCCATGAAAAGCATGTTAAATGTTTTAATAGCATTGTTTACGCAATGATTGGATGTTATGAGACTTCATGCATAAAGGAATTCCGACTTACAAGCATAGACGGTTTACTTTGTGACTAAATGTCTAGATAAGTAACCTAAAGTATTCATGTGATCACATAGGGTCTCTCATCCAATGAAGAAGAGTAAACTTTGTTATAAGTATGTTCATGGTTGATTTCCATGATTTATGCAGCATGAAAGTATGACTTGGACGAATATTAATGCCCACCGAGTGTTTTCTGGCACTCAACCCAAATATTTTCAAATGTTTTCAGGTCCTGGAGATCGAGCTGGTTGATGACGAGGTGTTGTAGTGGGTTTGATGATTGATCCTTGTGTGATTTTTGCTAAAACCATCTTTAAGGTCTTGTCAGTATTTAAATATTAAATGCTTCTGCCAATACTCTGCAAAACTTTTAAGTTTAAAAGTTATCGACCTCAGTGGTCAGTTTTTGATTGTATAAAGAAATATGTGTATGTATAGAAGGGTTGATCATTGAACTTTTTAGACGTGTGACCTGATTGGTTATGTATGTTGCCAGGTCAGAATTTGGTTATGTGTGTTAGTGATATTAAAAACCTTGTTGAAAGTTGACTTTGTGGACGTTGGAGAGCGTGGTTTGAACATTTTTAAGTTGAGGTGCTGACCATTTACAAATTATTTGTAAAGTTAAATCTTATTTTTGAAAACTATTTATCACGTAAGCATGTATGTATGTTTTTGGTGACGTTTTGGTCCTAATGGGACTGGGGCGTTACAGTAGCAAATATCCAGAAATTGCCAGTCTAATTAAAAAAAAAAGTTGAATATATTTAAAATATATATTTTTTAATGTTATTCCAAATATTTAAAATACATGTCTCTCTGTCATAATTTGTGATATAGTTTTCAGTTCAAAATCACCCTCTCCAATTTCATCATTTAATGTCCTTGATGATGATGATGTGAGAGTAGAGATAATGGTTGATCTCACTTTCCCATTCGTCATATACCTCCAAATAAATATATAATAAATAAATATTAATAAAATTATGTATTTTGAAAAAAAAAAAACAACAAAACCAAATATCTAATATATTCATCATGCTATAACAAAATTAATCAAATTAAAAAAAACATTATCTGCCAACTCTGAAACAGAATAGTGAATAATGAACATGTATTTTGAAAAAATTAATAAAAATAACAACAAAACCAAATATCTAATATGTTCATCATGATATAACAAAATTAATCAGATTAAAAAAAATGTAATATGCCAACTCTAAAACAGAACAGTGAACAATGAACATGTATTTTGAAAAAATTAATAAAAATAACAACAAAACCAAATATCTAATATGTTCATCATGCTATAACAAAATTAATCAGATTTAAAAAAACGTAATCTGCCAACTCTGAAACAGAATAATGAAATGTAATATAATAAATAAATTATTTTACCTTAAAGTGGAATCTGCCAACTCTGAAACATTCTGATTCAGCACAATCTTTGTAACATTAAATAAAGATGAAACTCGTACATCACCTATTGTAATATAAAATTAATCAGAACCACACCTATAATGCAAAATTATAGGAAAAAAGAAAAAATCATACCCCTATATATGTTAGGCCTGCACAACTGAATAATAATTACCACTGGTGCTTTAGATCGGGTTTTCAGAAAATGTATCATCTCTTCTACATATTTTTCCCAAAGTGTGGCTGTAATCGTGTTTCCACTATAAAAATTAAGAAAAAAAATTAGTGACTACATAATTAGAAAACTTTAAGATCAGTAATAAATTTACTATTAAAATTAAAAATATGTTTTTTAAATTAAAATGCTCTTACTCCAAATCTTCCAACACCAAATCCATCAATTTCGCCAGTTTCCCATTTATCTCTCTTGTAAGGGGTCTGTAGTGTGAGAAATTGTTCCTATTACATTGTTGTGTCCGAATTTGACTCCACACGCGAGACTACTTTGATTCGGACTCCCGCAATATGACGGAGTCGATTGTAGGGCGGTGAGCTAACTCGGGTTGTGTCTCTCGAGGAAAGTTTCATGTGGGCGATTATCTTTCTATGCCATAATTGATGTCAAGCACAATAAAATGAAATACATCCTAAACAAGGGGAAGGAAAGTTATACTAATCTACCTAATTAAAGCAAGTAACATTAACTAATTACACCACCAAACACAAAGATAGAGGATAGGATTATGAGAAGAGTATTAGGGTGTGATTCTCTCAATGGCTTATCTCTATGCTTAGTTCAAGTTTGTAATGCTAAAATTACACATTTAATAGACCCTCTCAAAAGGCTTAATGTCAATTACTGTCACCGTCTATCAATTAAGCCCCTTTTAGCTATATCAAATGAGCAAGATTAGCATATTATCTAACACGTACAATAGACCCTCTCAAAAGGCTTAACTTCAATTACTGTCACCGTCTATCCGTTAAACCTCTTTTAGCTATATCATACGAGCAAGACATTGAAGGAACCAATTTCGGGATTTGGAGTCACATTCAAGTTTCCTCTAAATCCTAGCAATGTTAAAGTGGTGATCAAGCACCAAACATAAACAAGCACAATTCCATCAACAACAACCAACAATAACAAGCATAGATCAAAACCAAATCAATTATCCATCCCCTAATGTAGAAATTCGCCCAACACCATACTCAAAACAACATAAACATCATAAAAGTCATTTATTCAACAACCAAAAGATAAAATCCATAGAACTTATACAATATTTTTTGTTGTCTCGAGAGTCTTGGGACAAATTCCCACAAATGGGCTAAAGCTAAAAGGAAAGAAAATACCAAATCGGAGCCTCCTCGTCCAAGCTTAGCTTCCGCGGATGGCTTGAAGTCGGATCCCTCTTCTCGGGCCGTCATCAAAGCGGAGTCCCTCCACCAAGCTTAGCTTCCGCGGATGGCTTGATGTCGGGCTCCTCTTCTCGGGCCTTCTTCCTTGAGCTCTATCCCTCTTGCTTCTTCTCCTCCTCCTTTCTCCTTCTTTGGATCGGTGGTGGTGGTGAAGAAAAGTGATGGAAGAAGTGGTGAAGATGAGAGAAGGAAAATGAAGTGAGATGAGTGTGTCTGATGATAAGTTGGAGAAGCCTCCCCCCTTTTATAATTGGGGAGAAGTCCTCTTATTTGAAAAGAGAGAGAGAGAGAGAGAGAGAGAGAGAGAGAATCGAGAGTGGGTGAGATGGGAGGTGGTAGTCAAAAAGGTGTAGTGGTTAGGGAAAGATCGGACAAAATCTGCATGAAAAACTGGGCTGGAACGCACCCCGCGCGCCCGCAGGGCTTGTAGGCCGTGCGCTCGCGGGGTCTCTTGGCCGAGAGGGGAGTCGCGCGGTCGCGCACCCTGACAAATCTATCTTCGGCAGCTTCCACGATTTTGGCTCGTTCTCCCTCGTTTCTTAGCCGATTGACCCGATTCAACTTGCCACGCGCTCCTTATCCGATTCTCTATCTTTCCATTGTCTTGAATCCCTCAAATTTTGCAGTCATTTATCCTCCATTTTCTCAAGATATTATGCAAATTTACATGACTCACCAAAAGAGCCAAAGTGAAGGAAATAACATAAAAATCACCCAAAACAAAGGATAAACACCTACTAAAGATACAAAATGCCTATGATAAAATAGGACAAATATACACTAAACATACATCTGCCCAAAAAAAACATATAATTAAAAATTTCATAAATGCATAGGTAATGTTACATATTTTTTCGTATGTATGCAAATATCTTACTAAACATGGCTGCATCTCCTATGTTCTCCATATTTGCAATATCATTGAAAGTATTTATCTCATATAATTGCTGCGAAAATTCTTCATGGAAAACTTCAAAGATTCGTGTATGTTTGAAGACGATTATCTTATAAAAACTCGCGGTTGTCTTGTACTTCATCACATTTATTCCAACAACAAAATCTATTATAACATAAACATTGCCTTCAATCAGGCGATGTTTAAACTTCTCGACATTTGCTTTTGGAATTGTCACATGAATTCGTCCAAAAAAAAGTTAACTCTTATAAGTTTGGATTTGTTAAAGGGAAAAAAATCAGAAATTTCATAAAATGAATGTACCTCTCTATCATGGAAAATGCATTCCATGCTAAATGAGTTTGTGTTCTCGTAGCAACGAATCAACCGCACTTCTATACCGGACGTACTTATTCCGGGCTTCAATATATGTATTGTTCCAAAAATCAAAGCCATTTCTGTTGAAATATTCTGACGGTAGTTTGAAAAAATTGAGAGAAAGTTGTTCCTGTTTGAGAGAAAAATAAAAAGGAGCGCGTGTTTGTGAATTATGAATTCTGAAACTGTTAATATTATTATTTATGTTTCAGTTTTGGATGTAGTGGCAAGTGGAGTAGCAGTTGTAGTTAGTGGGGGTTTGTATTTTTTATTTTATGTAATTTTTTTATATATTATACATTGATTTTTTTTCGATATATTAGTATAGATTTCATAATTATTGTCATTGCTTGCAAAACAAAATGCGGATATATATATATATATATATGAAAAATGCAGATATCTATACTATCATGCAAAACACACGTTCTCTCCCAATTTAAAATTAGTTGATTTTTTAAAAATATTTATATAATATTTTATATGAATAATACAGGAAAATTTAATGACCTCATAATTCAAATTTTATTACAAAATTGCCATCAATTAATCGGCAAAATCAATGACCTCGGAATTCAAATTTTATTACAAAATTGTCATCAATTAATCAGCAAAATCAATTTCAAAATCAATTTCAATTATATTTTTTCTACTTTTATATATAGTATAGATTATTGTTTAAATTTATTTCAAAAAATCAATTATCGAACGCAATGCACGAGCCCACACGTTTGCGAGTGCATTGTGCGAGTTGTCGGATTTCAAAAACAAATAATCCACTTTAGTTTTAGGACTCGTTTATTCTATTTTATGGTATATATTTATATTTACTTCAAACAAATTAGTTAAATTAATTTTAATTTTACAATTCACTAATTTTATTTTAGAATATATAATTTTAGGGGAAAATCACAAAATAAAATAAAAAACTTGAAAAATTAATCAAAAAAATAATCTTAACACGTGTACCCTACATGTCACGGGTGTGGTCTACGTGCCCGACAACGTGGACTTCTTTTCTTACTGTTTCTTATTATTGGGCACCATACACCTTATCTACTAGATAGAGTCCAAAAATAAGATTCAAACTATTTGTTCTTGATTGTAGTGCATTGTTTCTTGGGGGAGACTTTTGTGAGACCGTCTAACGGGTCTCTTACGTTAGATGGATCTCCCCTGACCTGACCCGGTTCGACCCGACCCGGTCATATATATATTAAAAAAAAATTGGAATTTTTAATCTCCCAGCTCGATCGCTCGCTCGCTCCCTCCCAACTGATCTAGGTTTTCTCCATCACCTCACGGTGGCAATACGTTTTTTCCATCCAGCTCGCCGCCGCAAACACATTTCCCCCATCCAGATCGCCGCGCCACCTAGCTTTCCCGTCGAGCTCGCGGCGGTGCAAATAATTTCCCCCTCCGGCGAATTCAATGGATAATTTCAGAAAATTATGTAATCTTCCTATCGGTGGAATTCCGGTTAATTCCGGCGATGAAACAATACAAACGACCGGTATGTGTTCTTATTTTAGAAGATTTAAAATTTTGTATGAATTTTTAACCAATTATTAGGCATATTAAATTTTACATTCAAACTGATCGATAAAATGCTACTATGAACTAATTCCTTAAACTTTTGGTTTAGTAATCTATTAGTGTTGTACAAATTCTAAAAGTGATTTAAATTTTCTAAATTTCAGATATTGTTATACTTGATAATGAAGACAATGTTGAAGATGTAGAAAAAACATCTATCAACGAGGATGAATCTGTTATGTTGCAAATTGAGAGTAAGTAGTACTTTAGTTGTATTCTTTGATTTTGTAAAAAATCAACTACAAAATGTATTTCGTAAATTATTATACTTCTATTATATTTAGTGATACTTTCTATGGTGATAGTAATCCTAATTTATTAAGACTAATTTATTTGTTACTAATATATTGTTATCTCTTATTGCATAAATTAAGAAAAGTGTGTATCACACGCATATATTGACTTTTGAACAATCGTGATACTTCTATGGTGTTTAATGATACTTGCTCTCATTATAGTAATCCTTTGCCAAATATTATTGATATTTTACAACTGTTTCACTTAAAAAAATAATTATATACAGTAGTGATACTTCTATGGTATTTAGTGATACTTTCTCTGATGATAGGAATCCTTCGCTAGGTATTATTGATATTCTGTAACTGTTTCTCTTAAAAAATAATTATCATTCACTCGATAGTAATGATACATCAACAATATATTTTTATACCCCACTAGTACTTATTGACACTATTTTATTTGTTATTAATATGTTGTAGGTGATTCTTTTGATGTAAGAGGTTGCCTTCTTGGTTTGAAAAGGAAGAAAATTGATGATATATATGACTTATATTGTAGTCATGCTCTTAAAAATGGGTTTAGTGTTAGGAAATCCACAACAAGAACTGAAAATGGAAGTGTAGTTGAGAAATACTTTTTGTGTACTTGTGAGGGAGCTAAAAAATCTAACACTTCTACCTCAAGAAAGGTAAATCTCACACGCACAGGTTGTAAGGCATATTTAAGAGCAAAGATCAATGATGATGGTTTATTTGAAGTTATTGAGCATGCACAATCACACACTTACAAGAAGAGAATGGAGTCATATGCACCGTTCGCACAGATCAATAAACTCTGAGAAGGGTGTTGTGATTGAGGGCATGCTCACATCAGGGATAAGAGCTACAGATTCTTTCCGATATATGGCTCATGATGCGGGAGGAGAGGATTGTGTTGGTCACACGTTAAATGATCATTTAAACTATGTCAATCGGTTGAAGATGAGTATTATTGAAGGAGGAGATGCTCAAACACTCATTGATGAAATGCATGCACAAGGTGTTGAAAATAAAGATTTTTTCTTTAGAGTCAAGTTAGATGATGAAGGGAGATTGTCAAATGTTTTTTGGAGAGATGCCATGATGAAAGAGGACTATATGATATACGGTGATGTTGTTGTATTTGACACAACATACCGAACAAACAAGTATAACCTCATTTGTGCACCATTTGTAGAGATTAATAATCATTGAAAAAATGTGATGTTTGGATGTGCATTCATATCGGATGAGAGGATTGATTCATTTCTATGGCTCTTTGAAGTTTTTAAGAAATCAATGGAGGGGAAATGTCCTATATCAATATTTACCGATCAAGACCTAGCTATTGGTACTGCAATAGAACATGTATATTTCTCTATTTTATCATAATTCACTTAAATGAATCTTTTATTTGAGATGTCATTTGCTGGTACAAGTTTAAGTGTTAATGGTACTTCGTGAATAGTTAATAGCACTTACATCATATCTAGTGATCCTTTACTGTATATAAATTTTTCAGTTAATTTTTTTTTATTCAATGCGGATTTTTCCTGATATAAGACACCGGTTATGCTTGTGGCATTTGTACCAAAATGCAATAAGCCGGTTTGGGAATTTGAAAGCGAACAATTCCTTCATTAATGAATTTCAAAAATGCTTGTCCGGATGCACAAATAGAGAGGAATTTGAAGATTGCTGGAGCTCTATGATATCAACATATCATTTGGAGGACAACTCGTGGTTTTCCAGACTCTATTCGCTCAAGGAGAAGTGGTGCACTGGCTTGAACAAGGACTTTTTCTCTGCTGGAATTTTATCATCCCAAAGAAGTGAAAGCACAAATAGTGCAATTGGATTCAATGCAAGGAAGTCAACAAGCTTGACAGAATTTTATGATATTTTCAGAAGAACAGTCCAATCTTGGAGGAGAAATGAAGCATCTGATGAATTCCAATGCTCAAGAGCACAACCTACATTGTTTATGCCATTGACTGGACTTCTCAAGCATGCTTCAGAGGTATATACATTGACTCTCTTTACTGATTTTGAAGCTGAATTTTTGAAGTGTATATCCTTGAATTGTGAACTCATTCACTCTGATGAAAGACTACTATTCTATAATGTCAAGGATGACGGGGGAATTACAGTTCATAATGTCAGTTTTAGTGAACTTGATAAGTTCATAGTCTGCTCGTGTAAAAGATTTGAATCTTGTGGGTTGTTATGTTCTCATATCCTCAGAATACTTCATATGCATTCAATAGTTGAGATACCTGAGCTTTATATTAATAAAAGATGGGCAAAAATGGTGAAAGCTCGTTTGTGGGATAAATTTGGAAGTGGAGCTGAGCAACTTGTCCAGATTACAGATTCTATTTCTTGGAGAAATCATATGATGAGAAAGTACTATGATACTGTTATGAAAGTCAAAGATAATGAAGAGGGAAGAAAGATACTTGAAGAAGAGCATAACAAGGTTGTATCATATGTTGAAGACCTGCTGAGTATAGTGCCTTCTGTGGCGGATACGGATGTTTCAAGCTCTTCTATTGCAATATTGGATCCTGCACGTTCAACCACAAAGGGTAGGAGAAAAGGAATCAAAGGGCATCTTCAAAAAAAAATGAATAATACAAGTGGCAGTTCAATTTCAAAGGAGTTTGGGTCCAAAACCCCTAATCCCAGATTGTTTTGAGAATGCATTTAGATTGTTTTTGAGAAATTTATCCCAGATTATATTATTGAAACTGTGATTATCAAATAGTGTTACTTGATGAATGCTTAGTGATACTTTATTCATCAATATTGATACTGTGATTTTCTTCATCATATAACTTGTGATTTTGGGTCCAAAACCCGTAATCCCAGATTGTTTTGATAATTTATTCAGATTGTTTTGAGAAATGTACCCCATATTATATTATTGAAACTATGATTATAAAATAGTGTTACTTCATGGATGCTTAGTGATACTTTATTCATCAGTATTGATACTGTGATTTTCTTCATCATATAACTTGTGATTTTAGGTCCAAAACCCGTAATCTCAGATTGTTTTGATAATTTATTTAGATTGTTTTGAGAAATGTACCCCACATTATATTATTGAAACTGTGATTATCAAATAGTGTTAATTCACGGATGCTTAGTGATACTTTATTCATCAGTATTGATACTGTGATTTTCTTCATCATATAACTTGTGATTTTGGGTCCAAAACCCGTAATCCCAGATTGTTTTGAGAATTTATTCAGATTCTTTTGAAAAATGTACCCCCAAATTATATTATTGAAACTGTGATTATAAATAGTGTTACTTCATAGATGCTTAGTGATACTTTATTCATAAGTATTGATACTATGATTTATACTTAATAGTATTTATAGTGATACTTTCTTGAATCACTAATGATACATCACATATAATTTATGTGATGTATCATTAGTCATGCAAAGGAAAATAACAAAACATCAAGCCAGTTACGAGGGCAAATATTAAAAAGTAACCAAACACTAAATTGTTCATACTAACTGTTCAAACTAACACATGTTAAATTCCCACCCCCCAACATTTCAATATTTCAAATCCAAAAACCAACGCATATTCATTACAAAAACTAACCAAACATCCAAAAGATTAACCTAGCATGTTAGAGTATCCACACATCATATCTCCAGCAATCAGCTACATTCATACACCAACACCACCAGCAGCTTCTAATTGTTTGTATTTCTTGTTATTCTTAATGATTTCAAGAGCATCATGTTGAATCTTTTTTCTCAAACCATTTAGAGGTGAAAGCAAAATCCTTGCAGCATATTGGGCTCTCAATCTCCTTCTTCCATCAAGCTGCAATAGAAAAAATTGTGTCACATTACCACAAAAAATATTAAAACTGCATTTAAATTTCAATTACATAATTCCATATATACCTTAGACAACTCCAAACTCTCATAAGGAGCACCGAGGAAGTTTTTCATTTGGTGCATGATATAAATTGCACAATCGATAATTCGACCAGTTCTATTCCAATTGAAAGTTGGGAATTCAACACCATATGACTTGAAATCTGCACATTTTCGATGATTGGTCTGATTCAGGAAAACCCCCATCTGTTCACACTGCACAAGATAAATATTTCATCAATTTATGCAGTCAAGTATCACTAAGCAAAACTAAGAGTACCACTAACTAAAACCAATGTATCACTATGTGCAAAATATGGAATAACTAAGATAAACCTAGTGAATGTAAAAGTATCACTAAATAAGTATCAGATATCACTAAATAATTATAAAGTATCACTAATAACTATCACCACATAATGTAAGTAACATAAAAGTATTACTATAAAATTATCAAGTATCACCATTTTAAAAATAAAGTATCACTGTTTATACACAGATCCAATAATCACCAAGTATGATATTTGCAAAAATAAAGTATCACTCAGTAACAGATAGAGTATCACTACATAAGTGTCAAGTATCACCATTTCAGAAAAATGTACTACTAAAGAATTGGTACTTACAGCTATCTCAGCAAGCTTGAACATCACATCATCTCGATCGATCTGGATAATTTGATTATCCAGATATTGAATTTTTTTCTCAAGAAAGTTTATCACAACAGCAACAAAATGATAAGAATGGCAGATTGGGATAAAAATCTGCAATTATAAACACAAGAAGTTAGAATTCCAAAATAACTATTTTAATTTTTTTAATATGACAATTGAAAATCAGTTCTTGACAACCAGAAATCCCAAACTTCTCGAATCTTTTCTTCATGCTCCTTGCCTTCAAGAACACCTGCAACGTATACCTACAAAAAAAAATCAGTAATATGCATATGTGACTATAAGAAATAAATGAACACTTATGCATCTACACACAAGAGTTATAAGTCCTTACAGAATTTTGGGCACTGAAACAGAAGCTTTTATTCATCTTAAAAACCCTTTCTGACTTAATCATTAACAAAGCCCACGCATCAACAATAGTAATATTTATCATCTTCGTATTGTTCATCGTTCTGATCGCATCAAAATTAACAAAAATTTTCCCACGATACTCAAAAACCTGTCCATTTTTTCTGTACACATCAAAAAATGTATCATTTACAATAACTGAAGCATCACTAATATAATATTAATAAAAAATTAAAATATCACTTACCGATGACCAACCGCATCAATGAGGCAGTAGTCGACAATATCCTTCTCCTCTCTTGTCATACCAGACAGTAGCTTAGCATAGCTCAATAGAAAACAGCACCTGAACGGAAAGCCATCAGGAACAGGCCACGGTTCCCTACTCTCTGAAGTACATTCTCCTCCAGCTTGCTCATCAATATTCTGCTGTAGATTTTCCGTGCATGGACGTCTTGAAGGAGGAGTTTGAATGAGCTCACTGCCTTTATCATCTTCCCCACCCACATTCGGCAAAGCTGAATGAATAAAGTACAAGTATTAACATTAAACATATAAAAAAATTAACACACATATAAAAATAATATTTAGTACAAAAAACAGAAAATAATACTAGACACTACATCGTCGATAATCTTATTTACATCCTCGGGCGGTGTAGGTGTTAGCAAATCAAACTTTGGGCATTCAAAATCTTCTTCTTCTTCAGGGTCCTTCTGTGCACACTCTGGCTTCAACTCAACCTCGACATCTTCTGAAACTTTCTCTCCCTTCTCAGCCTTTATCTTCCAAAAGTTGTCCACAACTTCATCAATGTACTCATGCAGCTTCGAGCTTGAGAAAAACATCGAATCGGGAGATAACGAAGGTGATTCTTCTGACCCCATATTAACATGCAAATCCCTCATCTTTCCTAGCCTCTCCAGATGAACATGAGTAACCATGCTCAAATCTCTCTTCATCAGCAGCAAAGCTTCTTCCAAAGGCTGGGAAAAAAATAAAAAATACAAGTCAAGTATCACTAATAAACAGTAATACATCACTAAATAAGATAAAATATAAATCATTAACTTACATCTTTAGCAATCCTAGAAATCTCTTCATTGTCCTGCTCACTAGCTGGGAGTTGAAATGTTATAGATCTCCCATCTACAACATATGAAGCAGGCACCTCTTGACTTGGTCCAGCTCTTGGCTCTAAGCTTGGACCTTGAACAAGCATATCACCTTCAACAACTATCCTATCATCTACCACACCTACATCCCCCTCTAACCTTGGAGCACCCTTCGTAATAGGGTAGACTCCTTCTACCCATTCACCACGACCAAAGACCCCTGCATTCAACTCAGCACACAATCTAGCTCTAATGGACTCTTTGTCCCAGTGCTGGATTAGGGGGAGTGTCGTAGGTGACACACGACCTTGCCATTTAAATCTATGAAAGTAAAATAGTGGCAGCACAAGAAGGCAATAATTCAAGTGCCTAAGAGTCCTAGAACTATGAAACATACGAATCATATAGCACATTTTTTCCAAAACATACCCACACCAGTCAAATGAAGAGATCCTCTCAACAGACATTAGGGATCTCATCACATTCAAGTCAACTAATTGATTGGCAGTATGAGCAAGAAAAGTTGACAAACAATACAAAACAAACAACCTCTTAAAATCATCCCCCCATCTCTCATCTCAAGTAACATCTTCTGCACAGAAGACACAGGCAAGTTATCCCCGATTCTATTTATGTTCTTAAAATCAGTAAGAAAATCCTTAGTCCCATTATCGTTCCTCAATACAGGAACCCCCTCATTTCTAGGCAACATAAATAAATCGTGAATGTCATTTGAGGTAATAACTAAGTTTTTATTACCTTCGAATGACAAAACACGGCTTGCTCCATTGAAGTTCTCCACAAACCACGATATCCTCTGCCAAGACATCCTCCCAAAACCTCTCAATTGAAGCATACCGGAAAATCCAATCTCCTCTACAGCCCTTCTTTGATAATCATTCATTTTTGGAGCAAGTGAAGATAGCCCAGCAGGCCTACACTTGGTCAAAAAGGTCCTACCACTGCAATGAAAAATACAAGACATTAGTAATTACAAATTTTCTGGTTGTAGCGTAATAATACTAATAAAAATGAATTACCTGCCATCACACTCTTCATTTTCCTCATCAGTCTTTTTTATTAATTTCTTCTGAATAGTGATGACTAATTTTTTTTTTGCACTTCACCATATCTTTTTGTCCTCTTTGTTCTCTTAGATTCATGTTTGACTTGATGTTCAGAGGAAGAATCTTCAGCATTGTTATCATCACTCTCATCACATTCTTCATCATCATGTTCACTGCAATATGAAAAATAAATTAAAACATTGAAGTATAACTAATAAATTATCCAGTAAGTACCATTAATTAGAAACAACACAAAGTAAAACAACCACTAAGAAAAGATAAAGTATTACTAATTAACATAAAAGTATCACTATTTAAAAAATAAGCATTCCTACTTACAAAAGTCGGGAATCACTAAGTCAAAACTAAAAAATGTCCAAGTAAATGTAAAAGTATCACTATGTAAAGATAAGTAACAATAAGTAAAATAGTATCACTAACTAACGGAAAAGTATTACTAATTAACATAAAAGTATCACTATTTAAAAAACAAAGCATCACTACTTATAAAAAAGCCAAGAATCAGTAAGAATGTTGACTGCATACATATACTTGTAAAAAAGTATCTTCAAAAAATGCACAAACAAATCAATAACTGACCACAAAAAAAAAGAGTTTAAGAATGTTGAGTACATATATATACTACCTCACTAACACATCTTTATCCTATGTTCTTTAGAAGATGGTTTATGTCTCTTATATGTCCGTACATCATGAACATCTGCTTCTGGATGCTCACTGCAATAAAAAAGAGATGATTTAGAAAAATTAACATAATAATTTGAAACAACAAAATATGGAACAAACTGATTAAAGTACTAAAAAGATAATAATTCGAAACACCAAAATTCATACCTTGTAGCATCATCTTTATTCTCCTCAGATAATGATTTACCAGGTCGCTGCAACCTCTTTTTTATTCTTTCCATTAGTATAATATTTGTTCAAAAATCCAACTGCGTCATTTGAATGAAACACAACGTTTAATTACCACATCATTACCTAAAAAAACAAAGTATCACTATGTAGAACTTTCAGTACCAATAACTAAACACAAACTATCACTACCTAAAAAGCAAAGAACCAATATGTAGAAACTGCTATATGCCAATTTACACCAACAAATCCAATCCAAACCAGAAAATTGCTGTATTTGAAATCCTCAAAAGTAAAATACAAACAAATGGTCGCACGTATTAAAACACCATGCAGAATTCAAAGCATATAATGAAAATAAATAATTACCACAACTAAGTTAAAAGTATACAATCTGAACAAACACATCATTACCTAAAAAAATAAAGTATCACTATGTAGAACTTTCAGTACCAATAACTAAAAACAAAGTATCACTACCTAAAAAGCAAAGAACCACTATGAAGAAACTGCTATATGCCAATTTACACCAACAAATCCAATCCAAACCAGAAAATTATTGTATTTGAAATCCTCAAAAGCAAAATACAAACAAATGGTTGCACGTATCAGTAACAATTAACTTAAGAATCACTAACAATCAAAATTAAGTATCACTACCAATACGCACAAATGAACCATAGCCGCACAATATTAGACTCAAATCAAGGTAGGATTGAAAGTTATTCGAACTTAAAATGCCCTAAAACTCTAAAATCACAAACCCTAAATTACAGTGCCCTAATTTGACAAGCATAGAGAAACTTACAATCGAAACTTCAACTCTGCGCACAGAAGCAATTTCGGATATCCAATACGACAGTGGTGGTCTGAAATTTGGTGATAATGGTGGTGGTGCTCGCAAATACTCCGGTCACTGATGTTTTCAAAAAAAAATTCGATTCGGATGTGGGGGAAAATTGAAAAGCATATAAACTGAATGAGAAGATGGAGGATGTTGCAGTCTTGAAGAGAAGGTGCGGTTGTGGGGGACGAATCGCCGGCGGTTGTGGGAAGAGTCGACGGAGAGAATCACGGGAGAGAGGGCTACAGAGAGCGGTTTCAAATTTTGGTTTTTTTTTTAAATATATATATGATCGGATTGGGTCGGACCCGATTCGGGTCGGCGAGATCCGTCTAACGGAAGAGACCCGTTAGACGGTCTCATACAAGTTTTTGTCTTGTTTCTTTAACCACGGTACTGTATAACTATATTATGATTTTACTTGACAACACAAAATTATCAATTCGAAAGATGTTCAAAATTTCAGTTCAATATTTTATATTTGTAGCCAACTATTTAGCTCGATACACATTACTTGATATTATTTGTGATTGTATTCAACAACTTTGCCTAGTCAACTAATAAGAATATAAGATCCATCATTCCAAAACAGCTGTTTGTTATAACTAATTTTCGAGAAGTTCGGATTAGTTAGTAATTCAACTTAAATTCAATTGAAATATAACTTTTGCAATTCAATTAAACATGGACGACATTCAACTCTATTGCAGTCTAATGCTGCCAATAAGTAACAGTGTAAAAAAGAGAGTTTTTTTTTTCTTAAAAAGAGGTTGTGTATGTCATTATTTGAGATAGCTATTTAATTATAAAGAAAATAGTCTCAAATCTGGAGTGTGAGATCCACCGCTCCACCTTTCCTAAAATCATAACACAAAACATATTAATAATAATAATAATAATAATAATAATAATAATAATAATAATAATAATAATAATAATAATAATAATGGATTCAATACTGTGTAAAGGAAAAAGATCATGTATAAATAGGAAAAATGTTCAAATAGGACTTCTTCGTCAAGTTCAAGTGGATCTTAAATTATTATTGGGTCCAATAGACCCTCTAACTTCTGAAATTGAGTCAATTGAGCCACTTTTATTAGTTCTCACACTAACTATGTGGACATCCGTTAAATTATGACAAAGAAGATCAACATTTTTTTAGCAAAAACATGAAATCCCTAAATCCAGTCCTCTGGAGAAATAGTGTGTTTTATCTGAATTTCGTTTCTGTCACCATTCAAACTTGCAATGAGCCATTTTTGTGGCTCAATGTTTAGAAATTAAAGGTGGTTAAGATTGATTGGATCCTTTTTTAATAGTGCAAAACATAACTCAATTGACGCATGTTTGAGCTTATAAAGGAAAGAGATTACGAGAGTTTTGATAGCGTGGTACATTACTTTTTGTAAGATTTAAACGTCTACAGTCCGTTAAACATTATTGGATGTCTATTAAGAGGTAATGGAAGGACTCAATTTACTCGATTTCATGAATTTGATGGTCTAATTGGATCCAATAATGGTTTAAGTGTCTCGAGTCTGGCCAAATAGTTCGGAGGTCCTATTTGGATCTTTTCCCAATTAAATATATTATTGTTTGTCCAAAATTTTACGGTAGAACTAGACAAATTTATAACGTAATTCGGTCATGTGTATTTCAGAATGATATCATTCTATATCTTGAGTTCACATTACAATGCTATATATAGGCAAAATACATGTGATGTATGTATATAAGGAAAAATGAGTAAATTATTCACAAATCAAATCAATTATTTTACAATTATTAATCTAGATATATTTTGTAATTTTCCGATTATGCAAAATAATCAAATTTTGATCCTCAACTTACGTCATGGATGATGGAACGAAATCATTTAAATAATATCATCTTAATAAAGTACCATTCTCATTCACGGACAGCTTGATATTCTTTACAATAAAAGTAGAAATATAAAATTATTATTAATTGATGTGTATTTTAGTGTTTTTAATTTTGAAATGAAAAACCAAATATATATGATCATTAGGAAATTAAACCCAACCTCTTAAAAGTGAAGACGGAAAATAATTTATCGAAATGATCGCACTATCTAAATTTGTAACAAACTTTGTAATTAAGCGAGTGAACATCGGTATTATCCTCCCGCCGACCGCCGTATATATGAAAAATAATTAAACAACAATATAATGTCCCTCCCTTCATGTAAAAAATGCCCGATTAAGAATGTATGGCGTAGCTACAATTTCTCGTGAGTAAATGACTTCATCATCATTCATGAGGTGCACCATCATTATAACTTTTTAGTATATATATTAAGATGAGATCATCGTTTCTCTTTCATCTCGTATTTCACCTATTATATGTCCATAATCAGTATTTAATTTTTATTATTGGCCGTTTATTTTTTAAAGAATAATTTGGTCACGTTTAATTTGTTTTTCTTCCTCACTTTTAATAATTAATACTCCTAATGACATACATCTTTTGTCGAACTTGATTCATATTTTTTAATAGATATTTCAGGTCGAGTGTAAATTTCGATTATATATCTCATTTAATTTTTTCCATATATGTTATTTTATTGCACATTTTTATGCTCCTCCTCCTCTTCTCCACGAAGGAGGATTTTTCCTTGTTTGAAAAAAAGCCATATTCTTTTAGTATAAATTGTCATGTTCCTTTCCTCCCACTCAAACAAAAATAAAATGTTCCTTACCTAAAATAAAAAATAAAAATAAAAACTGTCATGTTCCACCGTTACCACTTTTTTACATAAATTGAGATCAAATGTACATTATTTATGAATTTAATTACTGCGTGCAAGTAAACATTTGCTTTTTTTAATTAATTCACTATATAATTTGATTAATTAGTAGTTCACACATTTGCCTTTTGGTATTATTTCAACTCACTTTTTTCTTAAAAAATACCGACGTTTCTATTATTGTATATTAGTTTACTAATTTATTTATAATTTTAAATTGGCTAATTAATTTCACCAAATGAATATCAAATATAGTCACTGATATTTTAATAACTTGAGCAATTAATATTCCCAATGAAACTTGGTCTCCTTAATTAACGCTTAAATTGGATTGTGTAGCTATTGTTAAAATACGCACGATCGACAACATCTATTCTAAATTATTTGATTTTCTATTTGTGTATCCCTCATATATTTAATGATATCATAATACTCCCTCGGTCCCCATTATATAGTCCCTTTTCAATTCGCATGTAAATTAAAAGTATTTATGAAAACAAGAAACAAAAGCTAAACTTCCAACTTAACTTTATTTAATGAAAATTAATAAAACTTAGATTTTATCTCAACTTTAATGTATTAATTTTTTGAAACAAAGAAAATATACAATTAATGAAATGCAAATATAATAAATATCAATAGAATTGATCAAATTCAAGTACATGCAAATTAATTAAGTTGGTCAATTTTAATTAGAGTGTTGCTATTTGCACCACTATTTTTTCAATATACACCACATTTACCACATACACAACTATTATAAATAATTTTTTAATATTTTTTCTTCATACACCACATTTTTTTTCATTTTTACCCTTTTGCTTAATAATTAATTTAAGCCAATTGATAAAAAAAGAAAAGGAGGACCGACATTGCTGCCACTGTCTTCTTCAGAAATTTTGAATGTGCCACCCGTCTCTCCCTCCGTTTTCATTTCCTCATATTTGTTCTATTTATTTGTGTCGTTATTCAATTCGTGCCTCCTTAAAATTAACAAACTTCGGGATTTGAAATCTGAAAACTTATTCGATGAATTGAATAATTCAGACAAATACACTAATTTTCAAAATATATTCTTTGACATAGTTCTGATTTTTAAACTATTTTTTCGAACACGATGTAGTAGTTCGACAAGATTCTCGACGAAAGACGTTCGAAAAATAATTTTTGAATTTATGAAGTAATTTGAATAATTATTTTATATTGTTTGTTGAAGTTCTAAATATGATTTCAAATTCTTGTTTGTTTGAATAAGGAATCACAGGTGAATACATAGATCGTTAGTCTAAAAAATCAGTTTATGAATTTACAGACGGGAATCAAGATGCAAAAATGGAGCCATAGAGATAGAAAATGGGGTGGGGAAGAAGGGGCTGAATACGGCAGCAACATCATTTCCTTTTTAATTTATTTTTAAATAATTAATTTTTAATTTAAAAGGACATTGAAGTAAATTAGTAATTATCTATTTTTTATTTAAAGTTAATAGTGGTGTATAATGAAAATTTAGTGGTGTATTTAGAAACACACTTTTAATTAATGTTTCCATTTTTGTGAAAAAATAACATTTAAGATTTATATTTTTCACAAACTTAAATAATTTCCAAAACCTAATAAGGATATAATTGTAAACTTCTATTAAAAATAACACTACTTATAGTAATGAGACTATATAATCGGGACACCTCAAAATAGAAATGTGAATTATATAATCGGAACGGAAGGAATATTAAATTTGATGTTTATTACCATAATGAGATAGAAGCATATATGTGCATTTTGTTTTGCAGTTGCAGTTTAATTTGCTGGACCGCCAACTCGATCGATCATATTCCACAGCCAAACATTTTATGTAGCTGCACCATTTCGTTTCACTATCAAAATACTTTATCAGTTTAATATAATTATTATTGCTATAGTCTATAGAAATAAGATTTACGATATCTCATTTCCTAAAAAAATATATTTAATAAATGTACATTAATTCACTCTCACTCTCTCTCTCTCTCATAACTTCATCTCGAAAGAAAATCTCCTTTTCTCTCTCAATATTTAGTTTCAAGATTTCAGAAACAATCGGCACTTGACCAGGACTCTCTCTGGTCTCTGTCTATCTATCTATATATATATATATATAAATCTTGAAGTTTTTCATCTTCCCGTCTATCAAAAACCCTTCTTTTCTTGTCAGTGACGAGCAAGAACGGCCAGAAGTTTTGGTAGCACAGCTTCTTGCCTGTTCTTGATCTCTGTCTCTCTCTCTCTCTCTCTCTCTGTGTCTTTCTCTCTCTCTCTCGTCTCCTTCAATTCATTTCTCTCTCTCTAGACACAGAGAGAGAGAGAGAGAGAAAACATGACTGCTTGCGCAACAATATGCAATAGTTTGCACGGTTTGAAGCCAACTTTGATTATGATTTTGGTTCAAACAATATTGGCCCTCGCAACTATTGGCTACAAATTGGCGTTGAATGATGGCATGCGTCTCCCTGTTTTGGTCGCCTACAGATTTATGTTCGGTGCTGCTTTTATTGTTCCTGTTGCATTTTTCGTAGAAAGGTTTTCTTTTTCTTTCTGATCAATTAATATTACAAGAAGAGTTTATTACGAATTGATCATCAGAGATATGATTCTTGTATATATACTTAATTGATGATTACATTTTCTTGACATTATATATATATAATCTTATTTCATTCCAATGATGTCAAAAACCAATCTTTTTTGTATAGATTTAATTAATTTGTCATATCTTAATCTGCATGTTTTGGATAATTAATTTTTTCTCAGGAAAAAGAGGCCGAAGCTAACGTGGAAGATAATCTTCTACGGATTTCTTTGTGGTTTATTCGGGTACGTATGGTGTCGTCACCTTAGCTAAAGATAATAAACTACAAACAAATATGGGAAACTTCTGGAAAAAGGATATATGTTGGAGATTATTGATGAACAAATTATGTACAGTGATTGTGTGTGAAATGGCGTTGAATTTTAAATGCCGTGTAAAAAGTTTTACTTTTTTGGTCAGTGTTTCTTGTGACAATGTGTGACTTTAACCAGAACTTTGTTGTTAACTGTTGCAATCTATATAGAGTTAGACTTATCTGCAATAAATGAAAGTTTTTGATCTTGCTTACACAAGTCATTCACAGCCATAGCATGAATGTGTGATGAGAAGAAAAACATCCATCAACTTGAGTTTGGAGTTTGGATTGAAGTGATTGTAAGGTGAAATTAAAAGAAATACTTTGGTGATTGCAGGGGAGCACTTGGGCAAAATCTCTACTTGAAAAGCTTGGCTCTGACTTCTGCAACGTTCGCCTCTGCCATGATGAATCTGGTTCCGGCCATGACATTCATCGTCGCCATATGCTTGAGGTTAGAAAAGCTGGGGTGGAATTCATCAGCAGGCAAAGCCAAAGTGTTTGGCACTGTAATGGGAATAGGTGGAGCAATGCTCCTCACATTGTACAAGGGCCCCCAGTTGAACATGTGGAACACCAACATAAATCTTCTCCAAACATCTACAACTCATCATCAACCACACGCTCATCAGAGTTCCCATGATCTTGCTTTCGGCGTTGTTTTAGCCCTTGCTAGCTGTGTTTGTTACTCACTCTGGTTGATTGTTCAGGTTTTGCAAAGCTCCTGTTGTGTTATTTTATTTTATTTTTCCTCTCGCATTCTGATCATGTGTCCTTCAATGCAATGCAGTTGATTCTTGTGTTTCGATTTTTTCGGGCAGGCTAAGGCCGCGGTGCATTATCCGTGCCCCTACAGCATAACAGCGATGATGGCAATGTGGGCTTCGATTCAAGCTGCTTTCTTTGCCCTCTGCACAGAGAAGGATTGGAGCAATTGGATTATGGGTTGGGACATTAGACTACTCACAGTTTCTGTTGCTGTAAGTCATCAATGATCAAATTTTGCAACACTAAATCTTGATTCATTTTGATCGATGCATACTTCAATTTTTTTTAGTGAAATTGCAAGAATCTTGATTCATTTTGATGAATGCATAGTTAAAATTCAGAGGTGATTTTGAACAGGGGATTTTGGGCACTGGAGTGATGTTTACTCTGGTGGCATGGTGCATTCGGATGAGAGGGCCGTTGTTCGTGTCAGTTTTCAACCCTCTGCTGCTCGTGATGGTGGCGATTGCTGGATCTTTGGTATTGGAAGAGAAGCTGCACCTCGGAATGTATGTAAACGTGCTGTTTGAGAATGAAACAGACGACGTAATAGTAATAGTAATGGTAATGTTTGTTGTGGTGGTTGGCAGGGTGCTAGGGGCCATACTCATCGTGGGGGGACTCTACGTTGTGTTGTGGGGGAAAGGGAAGGAATTGAAGAAAATGTCACGGTTGATGCCGGAAAGTGAACAAGTGCGTGTGGACGTGATGCCGGCGCCGGCGCCCTTAGTACCGCCCCAAAATGGAAGCAGTCACGGCGGCAGCAGCAGTCGAAAGGAGGAGAGTGAAGAAGAGAGAAGGGATTCTCAGGCCAACTCTGAAGTTCTAGGTGGTCTTTACTTGTATCATTGATCATATGCATCATTGTTCCATTTACACTAAATTAGGGTCCTTTTCCTATTTTCTTAGGAATCATGATTACCTTCACATGTTGCTTCTCTAATCAAATAAAATACTACATGATATATCATCATTAATACTAATTAATGATACGAATCCTCTTTTTTTTTTTTTTTGAACTGATATGAGTTTTCTTTAGGAATTGAAGTTAGTATATAATTATATAAGCAGTAACTACATATATCAAAACATATACAGTATTATTCATTTTTCAACAAGTGTTATTTTAGAGAAATGCACACATATTAATAAAATAATTAAATTATCTAAGCATACCCATGTAGTCATGTGAATACATTAAAATAACATTCTTTATGAAACAACAAAATGCTAATATGACATTTATTTAGAAATAAAATTAACGCTTACGTTTTTTTTTTATGCTGCAAAAAGAAATGCACTAGCAATTTGATAAAAAAAAATTTATCAAATCATTAAACAAGATTCTGGTCAATTAATTATAATTAGTCTCAAAGCCATAATTTTTAAGATTTACATTTTAAACTCGTACCAGTTGCAAACCCAGAAGCAACGAATTGGACCTGTTTAGGGTGATTGATTTTAAATCTAATCTATATATTATTATATAAAAACAGAATAGTGGGTGTATTTTATTAGACAATTCATAATTAATTTATATTTTTCACAAATAATTTTTTTTTATTTTCTAAAAAACGGTGTGTTGATACACCGTTGCTAGAAAAGTAGTATTTTTTTCTAAAAAAAAATTAATTGTAAGATTCCTTCCTCCTTGCATTTTTCTTAGAACGTTGCATGTGCGTAAGAGTGGAACGATTCCAACATACTGTGAGTAGTCATAACCTTCAAATTTCCGCTATAAAGATACTCTTTCAATGTCTCTTAAAAGAAATGTGATTCAAATTTTCTCATTTGTAATTAATTCAGAAATCCGCCACTACGTAAGTTTCTTCTTCCTATAGGAGGAACCAAATCACATCCATCGTCTCCAATCCACTACAAGACAACATAGATCGGGTGACGGAAATGGTGATGGAATTCATTTTGTAGACACGGGCGACAACACGACGGCAGATTACTATGGCGATGGACAAGGTGACGGAAACTCTGTCACCATATTGAAGTGCATAAAAATAATGGTATTACAATATTTCTATTTAATAAAATTATTAAATATTTGTTAATAGAATTACTTTAATCACGTGCATATTTCTAGTGTGATAGCAATATTCATATATAGTGTACACAATAGTAAAATATAATAAGTGAATTCTACATACATATAGTATATTTTATGTAGAATGTAGAACATATGGCCTTTGGCCGAAAATTGTTCACCTAATTATTTTACATTCTTAATGGGACAAATGTTATGTACCCTAATTGGAGAATGACGAACCATAGAGAATGACATAGGAGATATGGGGTAGACATTGTGGCCATTTTGTTGGTCTTTTGCTTACTATTTATATGTTTCAGTTGGATTCATTGTCGAGCTAATTTATGTTTAATTTTATGTGTTATTAGTTATGATAATGAAAATTTAATAAAATAAAATTATTTTATAAGTATTGTAAATTATAGAAATTTTCATATTTTTTAAATTAGCACGATTTTTATTTAAAGAATAAAACATATTGTTACAATCAATTGACTTGTGTTATATTAATAAATCAAATATATTATTTTCAAGTGCGTGTATCCGGATTAATAGTATATCATCAAATAAAGGTGAATTTTTTTAGCGAATTGTTTTATATTTGGGGCAGACTTGGGTGAGACCGTCTCATACATGAGACGGGATGTGGGGATCATTATTATGGGTGAAGTATCATTAACTCACATGTGAGTATCATTATTTATACCCGCATGTGAGTATCATTATTTATGAGTGAAGTATCATTAACTCACATGTATTGATCCGTCTCATGTATGAGACTGTCTCATACAAATTTTTGTCTTTATATTTAGTTTGATTTGTAGGGGATGTCTAAATTAACTTTATTTCCGTACACATGAAAATCAATTCATCACTCTTTAAAGTGTCAAATTGTACTTTATACATCAAATAATTTGTATAAATTTATTGTTCATTCTAAATTTTATTGGTAGGCGTAACCAACCAATTCAATTTGGATTAATGAGAAGTTTAAAAAAAATCATTTCAAAATTATTTTATTCTAGTTATTATTTTCAAATCGTTTATTTTAATAAACAATCCTTTTTTTATTTAATTTGGAAAAGAGGCCAAAAGACGAATAAAATAACATCGTTTCACTAAAAAAATAAAAAAAATTGGGAAAAATATTGTTTCACTAACATTTTTATAAAAAAAAATCTAAATTAAATGCAGTAATATTTCTGTTTTTTCTTAGCTGCACAAGCAAACAATAGATGTTTACACAAAAAAAAAAGCTTCTAAATCCGCAGTGATCATCCTAATAATCTCAAAATGAATGAAAGCGATGAGTTTATCATATTTGATTGTATATATCTAAATACAAATACTGGGTGTCTATACATAAATGGTTGGTTAAATATTAATATAATCGCAAAGTTTTTAACACGGGGCTGTACAAAAAGCTTTGGTGAGACGGGTAAGTGACCCCACCATGTTGAGAAAGGGTGAGCTGTTGCCCGCCTCCCATTAAAAAGCAGTCTAATTTTTCAAAAAGCACTAAATTATCAAAATCAATAAATTCATCAAACTCAGATCAGATAACATTTGAGTCAAGAGAAATGGAGAAGAAGGTGGTCATAGTCTTGAGCATGATTTTGCTCATAATCTCAGCAAATATGGACGCCGTTACCTCCGATGCCTCCGACTGCAACGACGCCTGTTCTACGGCCTGCGTCAATCCCGACCGTAAATAAATTACTCAACTCTTCTTTATTTTGATTTAACATTATTTACTTTTTTTATTTTTTGTTTTGGTTGTCGATTTTTGTTTTCAATCATGCAGCTAGACTTACGGCTCGATGCAATCGAAAATGCGAGATAAAGTGCAGTCCAGGTATTTTTGCACGATTTATAGTGAATCGTTATTTGTTCTGTTGAATTTCTTATTATACAGTACTTGCATTTCGGAGTATTATTGGTTATAATTTAAATATTTAATAATTTCGGCACTAAGCACTGATTAGTTTTGAAGAATTATTGATGAATCCAGCAAAGAATTTGGGGGGGGGGGGGGGGGGCGTACAATTAGTGAGGCAATTAATTAGGTAGGGGCAGCTCGAATATCGGTGCTTTGTTAAGATTGAATTATTTAAAAATGCAAGAGAAAATGAGAAGCCGAAGTTTGTACATCAAATGTTGCTCAATTTGGTGTTGGTATATTCAAAACCTACATTAACAGTAAATTTCCATTTATTTTCCTTATTTCCCTCAAATCTTACCTATAAGCCTGCAAAAGGTACCAATTAATAGAAGTATTCTTCTTCTTTTTATGGCTCGGAAATCTTGAGATTAAAAGATGTTTTTTTGTGTTTTATTTTGAGGAATAGCTAATCAGATTTTGATCAAATATTTTTCTATCTTAGAGAACAAATATCAGTAGTTTTAGAACTGGATATGTCTGTTTACGTTAACAAAGCATACCCAATTGAAAAGGGTATAAAGAAAATGACGAATTGGAATGTAATAAGATGGTTGCTTTGTCTTCGGGGGGCCATGGTCGTGCCTTCGCCCCTTGATGGAGTCTGTTGGTGTAGAATCCATTGCTGAGTAATATAAATTGCAGGAATCACTTCAAATTAATGTCCACTGGCGGTTAGCAATGTGAAAAATGCAATGTGTTCGTCACTCGATTAATTTGTGCATATATAGCTTCAATTAATTGTTCTCAAGAGTACCCTAACACAGCAACATAACTACTTTTTTATTTGCAAGAAAATACAGATCATGAGAATTCTTCTGTGCATAGTGCAGTTTCAGCTTCTCTCTTTTTTCAAGTCTCTTATCTTGAGTTTGGTTCAGAAATAATAATAAGCCCATACTAAATTTCACCTTGATATAATCTGTCACAGGGTTAGATTGTGGTGTACTACCTTCTTAAGATGTAGATTTGATATGCTTATTTAGTTATTCAATAACTCATATCTTCAATCTTGCAATTCATTTACATGTACAACCTTATTCAAATATATGGTGGTAAAAACCACTTATTGAAACTTGAATTGTGTTATGATTTGAATTTGAGATTACAATTTATTTCAACACTGGCAGGAGTTGAAGCAAATGAGCATCTAAAGTGAAGCAGATCCATCCACCTTTTCAAAGCTAAGAAGAAGGGCGACATTCCAGTTTAGATATGAAGTTATATATATATATATATATATTAATATATTAATGTATAAAATAATATAAACTGATGTTTTCTATGGATGAAACCAATGGTTAATAGTTTCTGTTCTTTAATAAATATTGGATTTTGGAATTTTATTTTATTCTATGAATACATGTTATTTATTATTGGGAAAATGTTCAAATAGAAGGCTTCGAAATTGGTTCAATTGAGATTTGAGCCGTATCCCTCGCACTAACTTTATTGAAGGCCAAGATTTGTCCACCGTAGAAGAATATCATTTCCATCAGCATTCAAAGTTAAACTCTCTCACTCCTCTACCAAACCGAGCAGTCCAGCCAAAGTAGAAGATTCATGTTGAAACCCATGCACCTCTCAAAACAGATGATTGAATGGTGCAAAAACATAACTCAATCGACCCATGCATGTTTGAGCTTAGACAGACCCGGTACTTGACTCTATGGTAGGATTTAAACGTTCAATTTAACAAAGGGATAAAGGAAGGATTCAACTAACCCCGTTTTGAGAGTTCTAAGGTGTCCAATTAGATTTGACAATAGTTTAAATAATTTTCCACGTTATTTTTGTTCATTTATTTTTTTAAAAAATAAAATCATAAGCAAATCAATGAGTTTTTTTTATTTCAATTAGTCTAGCGTTAACGCCAATCTCTTTAATTAAAACGGGTCCAACTCGATTAAATAATAGCTAATTCTTAAGAAAAACACCTCAATATTGCAGCTGGAATTTCAGATCCTTTCGCCAGACAATAGATTTGTGTACGTCTAATTTGATTTATTTTAACTTTAAAAATACGGAATGTAATATTGTCCTTTTGAAGTTGAAAAGGAATGAAAAAAAAGTTGAAGTCGAAAAAATCGAAAATTTAGTTGAAGTGGGAAATTTAAAAATTTAAAGCACGGTCTACGTTTTTTCGAATTATTTTAATATAATATCATATATTATGTTGCATAAATACCGTACGTCTAATTAAACTTACATGGATATGTATTTAACTAATTAAATTAAAATACACATAGTTACACGCATTTATAAAATAATACATCACATATTATATCTAATTCGGATGGATATATGGCTCAAGCTACAGAAACAGTACATACCGGTTATCTCCTGCATTTTGTGCAACACTTGTGCTACAGAATTAAATTTATTCATTTTTCTTCGATTTTTTTTATTCAATCTCAATTTATTGTGCTTTAGTTTAATTTTATTTTATTTTATAATCAATAGTTTTTTTTTTTTTTGTGATTGTATTTATATAAAACAATAATATACTCTTAATTGTTAATTTAGTTATCTTAATAAATCTAAATTGATTTTGTAAAATTGTAAACTACATTATCATACCTTAAAAAATTTATAATTATTGGTAGTACGAAAATGACAAGAGATATTTTACGCATTTCATTTTCCACTTATTTAAATTGAATCAAATACTAAAATGAGATCAATTTCTTTGTTATGTTTCAAACATAGAATAAAGAATTTGTTAGTAT
This sequence comes from Perilla frutescens, assembly GCA_026008535.1. Lineage (NCBI taxonomy): Eukaryota > Viridiplantae > Streptophyta > Magnoliopsida > Lamiales > Lamiaceae > Perilla > Perilla frutescens. Next base: position 30,813,045 of record BRKX01000011.1, read on the forward strand.
TCATTTCCCCCGAAAAATCATATTCCTTTACAACCAGTGGCGGACCCAGAAAAAAATGTTAGAGGGACTGCATTATTTTTGTAGTATAATTTTTTTCACGCAATTAAATATTTATATTCAATGTAGCAAAAATAGAATAAAATTAAATTAAATATAATTAAGAAGATTAATATTACACTATTTGAGAAATTAGGAAGAGAAGAAGCCCACCGATTAAAAAAGCAGAGGAAAAATGTGTGAATATTCTTTTTTCCACTGGGTTTTTCAGTGAGGTTTTTAACGAGACATGAACATCACGTCGTAATGTCCAAGGGGGAGTGTTATAAAATGCCTGAAGCATTAAAGTCAAAACCCAAAAGCATGTTTTCGATTAAACTGCAAAAATCATTGTATGGGCTGAAACAGTCTGGCCATATGTGGTATAATAGATTGAGCGAGTATCTATTGAAAGAAGGATACAAAAATAATGATATCTGCTCTTGTGTTTTCATAAAGAAAACCGAAAGTGGATTTGCAATTATAGCAGTTTATGTTGATGATTTGAATTTAATTGGGACTCCTGAAGAGCTCAATAAAACTGTTGAATATTTGAAGAAAGAATTTGAGATGAAAGATTTGGGAAAGACAAAATTTTGTCTTGATTTGCAAATTGAACGTGTCCAAGGAGGAACGTTTATTCACCAATCCACAAATACAGAAAAAGTGTTAAAACGCTTTTACATAGATAATGCACATCCATTAGCATCACCAATCGTCGTTAGATCTCTTGATACGAAGAAAGATCTATTTCGACCTATTGAAGATGTTGAAAAGATACTTGGTCCTGAAGTACCATATCTAAGTGCAATTGGAGCATTAACTTATCTGGCTAATTATACTAGATCAGATATAGCTTTTTCTGTAAATCTTCTCGCAAGATATAGCGCTGCACCCACTTTGAGACATTGGAATGGTGTTAAGCACATTCTACGTTATCTGAAGGGTACCATAGACCTTGGATTATATTATTCGGAAAATTCCGATTCTTCTCTGGTAGGGTATTCGGATGCAGGATTTTTATCCGATCCATATCAAGCCAAGTCACAAACTGGCTATGCTTTCATATGTGGTGGAACTGCTATATCATGGAAGTCTGTGAAGCAAACCTTGACTGCAACATCCTCAAATCATTCTGAAATCATTGCAATTCATGAAACAAGTCGAGAGTGTGTATGGTTGAGAAATATGACAAGTCACATCCAAGAGTCATGCGGATTACCTTCATCAAAGATCACTCCAACTGTTTTGTATGAAGACAATGCTGCTTGCATTGCGCAACTCAAGGAAGGATACATCAAAGGTGATAGGACAAATCACATTTTTCCCAAGTTATTCTACACACACGATCTCTAAAAGAATGACGATATCAACATTCAACAAATTTGCTTAAGTGACAATTTGGCAGACTTATTCACAAAGGCATTACCAACATCAATATTCAGAAAATTGGTACACAAGATCGGCATGCGCCGACTCCAAGATCTACAATGATCTCAAGATCAGGGGGAGCAGTTGTACTCTTTTTCCTTCGACTAGATTTTTTCCCAATGGGTTTTTCTAGCAAGGTTTTAATGAGGCAACATTTGTTTTAGAGATTGGTCACTCAAGGGGGAGTGTGGTAAATATATCTAATAGATATATATGATATGAGTGATGACCAAGTTACTAACTCTAAAACCCTATCTCTTGTACTATTATAAATAGAGGCATTTGGTCCTCATATTGAATACACACAATTCATATTTTCTCTCATCTCTCTTTAGTTTACAACAAATTAATCTTTTAGCCTTTTTATGATTTATTTTTACTAAAGAAAAGTTCTTGTTTGAAGACACATTTTTATTAAGAAAACAGCGATACATCACTTTGCACTTTTACATTTGAAAGCTAAATTGTATTAAAATAATGTATAACTTATATTATTAAACATTTATAATCTTTCTTCTTCAACCTCTCCCGCTGCGGACACCGACGCCAACACCGCAGCTTACAACTTTACCTGCGTACCAACTAAACATACATTTATGATATCTTTATGTAAGGATTAATGATTTAAACTTTCAAAATTAAAAAGTTTATATGAAAGGTATACTCATATACACAATTTTATAGTATATAATTGTAAATACAAATTATTTTTAAATCGAAATAGATCTTTTTTCTAATAATAAATGTATATTGAATTGACGTAAGCACAAAAGTGATTATGAATGGATATTAAATTAATCAAATTTAATTAAATAAAAATTAATTCAATAAGAATTATATTTAAATTCAATTAGTACTCTTGGTACTTATGTCAATATTTTTAATTAAATTAATCCAATTTAATTAAATAAGAAATAGTTTTAAATTCTATCAATATTTATTGTGCACACGACAATATATTTTCAATTAAATTAATTCGATTTAATTAACTTAAAATTAATACAAATTTAATTACCTGAAAATTAATTTTAGATTCAATTATAGTATTTCTTGTGCTTGCGCCTTCAATTTAACTAAATAATAATTAATTTTAAATTCAATTAGTCTAATGCTAACCTCAATCTCTTTAATTAAAAATTGGTCCAAATTAATCAACAATTAATTCTTAATAAAAAGCACCTCAATATTGGAACCGGAACTTCAGATGCTTTCACCAGACAATTATATATGTCATATGTGTACGTCTAATTTGAATTATTTTAACTTTAAAAATACGATATATAATATTGTCCTTTCAAATTAAGTTGAAAAGGAATAAAAAAAGTTGAAGTTGAAAAAATCGAAATTTTTTAGCTGAAGTGGGAAATTAAAAAATTTAAAGCACCGTCTAAGTTTTTTCGAATTTATTTAATATAATAAATATCATATATTATGTTGCATGAATATACTGTACGTCTAATTAAACTTACATGGATATGTATATGTACTTAACTAATTATATCAACTTATATATATAGTTACACGTACGCATTTATAAAATAACACATCACATATTATATCTAATTCGTATAGAGATTTGGTTCAAGCTACAGAAACAGTACATACCGGGGCTTTAAGAGTCGTGAAATAATTAAAGTAGGCCTTCAATTTTTGAATGTATTTAATTTGCCATCACTATATTTTTTGGACTTAAATGCAAAAAGCAAGGCTTTTGTTGATGTTGGTTTGTAATGCATGATTATCAATATGTGATATGACTCACAAGTCGATCACAAACCATACACAATAAACGTAAACTCATACTCTCTCCGTCACAATTATACAATCTATTTTCTAGTCGCACGTAAATTAAAAATATTTATAAAAACACGATATTAAAGCTAAATTTTCAATAACATCCTCATTGAATATTTATGACTTTCAAAATTTAAGTGGTTGTTAGTGTTTTAATTTCCAAGATTCAACAAGGGTATATTTTATTGTACGTACTATGAAATTAATACTACTTATAGTAATGAGACTATATAATTAGGACACTTCAAATTAAAATAGTAATAAGGACTATATAATCAGGACGGATGGAGTAATTAATATGTCAGATTAGACCCAACAATATATGTTAGTCTTAATTTTTTAATTATGTTTTTAATTAGCATATATCTTGTTCTGCAAAGGTTGTATTTTGTCTACTAATTTCAGCTAATATATATGTAAACTGAAGTACATAGGCAACAATGGATGCATGCCATAAATATATACCATGTTACTATAGAGAAGTCAAATTTATGTTAATATCATTGTGCTTTAACCAATTTCGCCTACGAAATTGGTTAAAGCACAATGCCAATTTTGCATGTTGAGAAAGCAGATTTCGGTTCAAATGTCAAACTTATAATTTCAATAATGTTTATTATAAAATAATAAAAAATGTAACATAAATTACCACAGTCAATCAATAAAAAAAATAAATTAAAAATTCTAAGTATGAAATAATCAACTATAATAATGAATTATTAATTGAAAAATAAATACTACTTAGATGGAATGAAACATAATTAACAATTATAAAATTAAGCCAAAACACAAATAAAATTGATGGAAAAAAAAAACAAAAATAAAAACCAATGATTTGAAATTGTTAACACGCAGTAAAACACGTAAAGTGCATTTAATTGGAAAAACACATAGTACAGGAAATTTCATGTGAGATTTCTGAGTTGGAAAAATATTATTGGAGTGATATTTCGGTGATCGATTTCCAAATTATTGATTAGATTCAAATGACAAGTTATATATATATAGTGGGCTTTTAATTATGTTGTGATGTTCAACAAACATATATCTAACTTGTATACGACTAACCAAATCTATTGATATGCTCATTTCTTAATTAAGCAATTACAGATCATTTTTTCCTTCATATACTAATTAAGACGAAACAAAAGGAAGAGACGACCATGACAACATAATATATATTAGCTGTAATAATGTACCTGCACCTCAAATGGTGCATGAGTCATTAGTTTCTTTTCCAAGTTTTTTTTTTAAGCTGGGGGAGTGATCGAAGGATTTAATTTAATGATGAATTTTGAGTTCTGCGATTGAGTCTCTTCCATATAATTTTTTAGATTTAATTTTGAAACTAACTATGGATTTTGGCTTATGATTATGAGTAGTTATGTATAGAATTACTCGAATTGGGAACACTCAAATGGTGAAGACCTCTATATGTAGACATTTTGAGTTCAAGACTCCTCATAAAGAAGTTTGGATTTTTTTTTATAAAAAAAACCTTTAAATTAACCATTGTATATGCATTAATGGCTTCGTAATTAATAGATCGAATGAGCTAGGAGTGACATATCAACTACGTATCTATTAAACTGCCTTTTATTACTTAATAAACTCAAGCTCAATTTAATGAATAGAAAGAAAGAGGTGCATGTGGCTTTTAGTGGTAGAGTCAATTTTTTCAGATATATATGTCGAATTTCCATTAAAAAAAAAAAGAACAGGAAGAAGAAACATAGGGAATTGAAACTGCAATTTTTCTTTCTTAACTTCAAATACGTTTATGCAATTCTAACTTTTGACTTTAAACTACGATTAATGTAATTAATCAAGAAAAAACTTACAAACCCCACTGATCGTGCATTGTTAATTTTTTATTTTTTATTTGGTCAAAATTAATAATTTAAATATATTCACTATACAATAATTATAATATGTATTACTCCCTTCGTAAACTTTTATTTATTGTTCTAGATTTTGTAGCTTGTAAATAATTATTTGTTGTTTTACATATTTTCACACACAATCTCTCAATTTTAATTATATCAAATCCCTACAATTAAAATCTCCTACTTTTAATAGATGAATTTATATTTTTAGTAAAATATATCTTAATATGATTTGATAGGGATGAGTATATATATTTGTCAAAATATTTATATTTTAATTTTATTTAAAATAATAAATAAAAATTTATGGAGGGAGCATTAATTAATAATTGTGTAATAAATACTGAAATTAAATTAATAAATAAATGCCTCAATTTTTTTGAATATTTATATATGCATATGATAATTTCATGGAAACATTAATGCACACGTTGTACTTAATTATATTTTATGTTTGACCTCACGTAAGTAAACAATCACGACAATATTGCTTTTGCCAAAAAAACGGAGGCTTTATATCTCCTTCTTCTTCTTTTTCCTTTTCTCCAAAAGCTATATTTTGATGATATTCTTTACTACACAAAATTAATTTTATTCATTAATTCACATATAGATTGCGAATATTGCCAGCTGGTTTAATAAATGCGGGATTTTCAGGGAAGCGTTACAACTCCAAAGTCTTTGTGACATTTCCTCCAAATCGAGAAAAAAGAAATTGCCTTAAAAAAATAAAAATTGCAAATGCATTTAATCCTCTGAAATTCTTTTTCATGCTAATTAACCAATTAATACCCTATAGTGGAACTAAACGTAGGCCATGACGTGCACTTTTCTGTCTCCTTTGGTTTACCTTAAAATCTTAAATTAATTTAATCTCTTCAACTAAACAAATTAATATACAATTTATTTATTTTAAGAAATTAATTATAAGGTTTGATTTTTGCGTAGTAAGGTTACATACATGATTAGCCAGGTCACTTCAAATTTGCTGCACTACGTTCTGATAATTTCATGCTTATGCATCTACACACACACACACACACAACATTAACATTTTACATTTATTATAATCGTATATGCATGCATATATGTTTATATATAATGTATAAAATCAAATGAAATTTGAATTTGAAAGAAAAGAAAAGAAAAAAAGGTTAGAATATTATTGAGGCGATGGAGAGGTGAAGTGGCGAAGGCATGCAGGTTTGTGACGTGTCTGCGCAGCACCGCAACATTAAACATTCGGCACTCACACACAATGCCACAAACAAACAAATTTTATTTGCATTTTCATTTCTTCTTCTATTTCGGAAAATAGCAATTAACATCGTTTTCTTCCCTCCAATAAATACACCTATACCTAGATATGCCCATTTCCTTCCCCACCATAATTACAATCGTGTGATTATATCTTTTTTTTTTTTTTTCATGTTATATATACGACTACGAGTGGTATTTATTATAAAATTATAATCCTATTATTTTACTATTTTCTATGTAATATATATATTGAACATGTGCACTAGATTGTCACAGAAAAATCGGCTTTCAATTCAAATTTTGTGTGCATACAATGCATGTACATTTAATATCTTTTTTATGTAGTTTGAAATTAATTTGTATAACTATTGACGAATATACATGATCTGTTTGATCTTAAAATTTTGAAATATAGTTAGTTTGTATTTTTTTTTTTCTTTTTGTCTCAATATTAAAAAGGTGGATTTCGTTTACGCCAACATATAGATTTTAGTTAATCATATACAAAAATGAAGTAAACTATATTAATCATACCCAAATCCAAATATAAAAAAAGGGCAAATATACCATCGAATATTGGCATTATTTGACGAATCTTAATTTAAAAGAGAGTTTGGCACAAGTTTTTACGTGACAATTAATATATTTAAAATTAAAAAGAAGATGCACTAATCTCTAAAATCCAACGGTGCATTAGAATTCGTGTGATGTCATTGTCAACCTCACAAAACCCTTCCTTACTCTATAAATATCACCAAGTCTGATTTCCTTCTTACATATCATCATCATCCTCAGCAGGTCTTTTTTTTCATTTATTAAATTTTCTCTGCATTTATTTCTATTTCCCCATTTCCTCCAGACAAGCCTGCAAGAATCCCGATCGATTAAAGTTGTCGTGGCCTTCACACACACAAGCAGTAGCACTACGCCGGCGAGAAAATGGGAAAGTTGTACGACATTGTAGATGGATTGAAGCCGGTGATGATGATGGTGGCGGTGCAGCTATCGCTCACCGGAGTTAATATTCTCTACAAATTGGCCGGAAACAACGGCATGAGCTTGCCAGTTTTGATCGCCTACCGCCTCCTCTTCGCCGCTGCCACCGTCGTCCCTCTCGCGCTTATCCTTGAACGGTTTATATCATCTTTCATTTTCACATTAAATCATCTGGCTCCATCACTACACACACACACGTACATATAATTATATATTTATATATAAATGTTGCGTGCATGTATATATGGTTAAATGACTATATAAGTATATTGTGTAGAGTGAGTTGGAAGCGGGAAGTGTGAGCTTTTTTCAATTCTTGTCCACTCTTTTAATTTCTTAAGTGATGTTCAAATCGATGACCTTATAAATGCTGCTACGTGTGTGTGTGTGTGAGAGAGAGAGAGAGAGAGAGAGAGAGAGATGCATGCATACATACATAATATATATATATATATATGTGCCATTTTGATCGATCGAGACGATGATATATAGATGTGTGTTAATGTTTGCAGGAAAAGCAGGCCGAAATTGACTTGGAAGATTGTCTTGCAAGCATTTGCTTGTGCCTTGTTTGGGTAAGTCCGTATGTTATAACTTATAATGCATGTGTGGGGTGAAGTCCATGCATGTAACCATTTATGTTTTGTTTTATTCTTACATTTTCTTGCAAAGACAAAATCAACTTTTACAATCTATATTGGCGTAAAGCTAGCTACATTTTAATTATTTCTCAAAGGGACACATAATCCAAATTTCAAAAAACCTAGTTCACCATAAGATGCACTTAATCTAGGCTTAATTTTTCTTTTCTTTTCTTTTTTTAGTCGAATTAATCTTCTTGTGTTTATTTTTATATAAATATATACATAAAAATCTGTCCCATTATGAATGTCGATCTGCTAATAGTTGTGTGCAAAAAATAATTATATTGTTGGACAAACATTAATATATATAATTATTTATATATGCATATTTAATAAATAATTTGGGTGATTATGCTATGCAATGCAGGGGATCCTTGGCCCAAAACTTATATGCAAAGAGCTTGGTGATGACGTCAGCAACATTCGCGGCTGCTATATCAAATCTCATCCCCGCAATCACTCTCATTCTCGCTGTTATTTTTCGGTACATTTCTATCCTATTTTTATTTAAATGTTATCTATGTATCAAAAAATAATTAACAATAATGTCACATACATATTTATTAAATAAATTAGGATGGAGGCGTTGGGGCTGAAGACAATGGCAGGCAAAGCTAAATTGTTGGGAACATTTTTGAGCATAGGAGGGGCAATGCTTTTGACTTTTTACAAAGGTTGTGAGATTAACATCTTGTCAACCCACTTTGACCTCCTCCACAAGATTCAACCATCAGGTGTACACGTGGCAGTAGCCCACCACCACTCCAAGAGTAATGTTTTGGGCTTTTTGCTGGCGCTTGCTTGCTGCTTCTCTGTATCACTCGCACTCATTATTCAGGTACGTACATAAAATAAATCATTTTACTACTACTTTTTTTTTCTTTTTCTTAATTTTCTAATAAAAGCATATATATTGTTTTATTATTATTTTTAGGCTAAAATGAGTCAGGCATATCCATGTCATTATTCGAGCACTGCCTTAATCTCAATTATGGGATCGGTTCAAACTATCGTTTTTGCTCTTTGCATTGAAAGAGATTGGACCCAGTGGAAACTTGGTTGGAACCTCCGACTTCTAACATCTGCTTACATGGTAATTAACTCCCAATTTTTAAGAATTAAATATTTTTATTAATATATAATTTAACAGTGTTTTTTTTTTCCAACATTTAGGGAATTTTTGCATCAGGAATAATGTGGGTGTTCACCATGGTGTGTGTAAGGATGAGAGGGCCACTATTTGTGTCCGTTTTCAATCCATTACTACTCGTGCTCGTTGCGATTGCAGGATCTTTGTTACTAAATGAGAAGTTGCACTTAGGAAGGTACGTACACATATCTATTAATTACGTACGATATAAATAGACACTTGTAATGTACTTGCAGAACTTAATATATTATAACTAGTTAAGTCAAAATCGAGTGACAATGAATTATTGATCTTAATTACTTGTGTTTAAATGACAGTGTGCTGGGAGCTGTGGTCATAATATGTGGACTATACCTAGTTTTATGGGGTAAAAATAAAGAAATGAAAAAAATAAGTCGTTTGGTGCCGTCAAAGAGCTTCAGAGATGCAATCGTTGAAGGAAGTGGAGGAGAAACCTTCAAGGTTTTCAATCATGGTAACAATGTGGTGGTCGTCGCTCCCAATTTCATCGCCGAATCCGAGATTCTAGAGCTTTGTGACGAACAAGAAGATTTAGAGGCTAAGGTTTCTGGTCCCAAGAGCAAGTCGTAGATCCAGACCAATCTCATTTTACTTACTATATATATGTGTACGTGTGTGCATGTAATATTAAAACAATTAATTAAATTACCTACTACTTTTTGTTTTGGAGATAAGATTCCATATCGTCGTTATATTATGGGGATATTTTTTTACAAATAATCAAACCTAATATAGTTTAGTTGTGTTCATACTTCATAATTCGACATTAATGCATTTTTAAAGGTTAAAATATCTTCGCTATTTTCCATCAAGCTAATTGAGTCAACCGCACAATGAAATAAGAAAAATTCTAATTGATTCAATCCTATAAATTAAAGGTTAAAATAACGGTAGGATAGGTTTTTATTGAATTTAACTAATACTTGATCTAGAGATCACTAGTATGATAAAACAACTTTAAGATTCAGATTTTGTTTTTCAAAAAAAAAAAAAAAAAGAATTTAATACCTTTTAAAAAAATCAGATTTAATAATACAATAAAATATTTATAAAGTAATATCATCGGAACTAGATAAAAATATTACTATAGGGAGGTGGAGGTTATTCTTAAATAGAGATTTACATATAAAAAAATATATATATTTTTAAAAAACTCATATACATTATATGTGACTTGAAAATGTGTCCCTTCATATTTTAAAACACTGAATTTAAAAGATGAATAAGATTCATGATTTTTTTCCTTAAAAAACAAAAATATCCATGCATTTCAAAAAGTCAAATGTGCATATATCATTCATATACTTTGTGTAGAGATATTAAATTTAGAAGATTCATTCATGTACTATGTACATATCTAGGAAATGTTAAAAAACCGCATGTATCACATTCCATTTTAGATAAGTATTTCATATCATCTTAAGTTTAATGTAACATAGTTCAATAATTCTAGATATTATATATATATATATATGAAATTTAATGTAATTTTATTACTATATGGAGGTAAATTTCTTAAGGATGGTCTTAAAAAAACACTAAAATATTACAATACAGAGATTCTCATTTATAACTGGTCTCAAGTCAAGACTACAACTAATTATTACTAGAGCACCAAGAGATGAAAGCCCAAATTGAAAGAAAAAAAGGGCCTCCATAGATCACTTAAGAGAATAATGAATTGAATAAAAAAAAAATATCTTACTTTATCTTACTAAACACTCTCTCATTCGCCTAATTATCTAGAAAGTTGAAATTTGGAATTAAAGTTTCAAAAACATGAACTGCCTGTTCTGCTTTCTCCCCAAAGCGAATCTTCCATTGTTGATAATTCTTGAAGTCAGCGGTAAAAACACGATTGATTTTTCCAAATTCAAGTAAAATATTTGAAATTTGTGATATTTGGAGATTTGGAGTTGTAGGTAAACATACAAACACTATTCTTTTTATTTAATTAAATTAATAATGCTTAGATTTAAGTTATGAATCTTGTATTTTATATGTGTAGGCCACAAATCACAATGTCAATGAAGTATAAAACACTTCATTCGTTTTTCAACAACAAAAAACGAGGTATTGAAGAGACATCGAGTTCTCATGTCTTAGAAACTACAAGAGTTGATGTGGATAATGTTGTTTCTAAAGTAGTCAATCCATTAATAAATATTATTGAGGAGGCTTCTCCAGAAGAGGTACAAAATCTTAACCAAGATTCTAATAGTTTTCATATTGAATGAGATCCTGGATTGCTGACGTGCGGTCGTTTCGCGCTCAAAATGAATTTGTATTCTCATGTGCCCACAGCGAGCGTAGTTAGCTATGAGTAAGGGTCGATCCCACAGAGAGCTGATGCGATCTTACTTTCGAGTCACCAATCACAAAAGGGGGTTTGGTACCGTGGTCACAATAATGGAAATTAAATCTGCAAAAATAAACTAGAGAGATATCAAATAATAAAAGGTTCCGGAACTTGAACTAGAATCCAGTTTAACTTATACTCACTCGATCATGGGCACAGTGATTTTCCTACACAATTAAATCACCCAGTTATGGAGACCGGATTCCTCGCTGCGTCTCCTTATTCATCCATTTAGATTAGGTTTAAAGGTGATTCCTCGTCCATTAAACCCCTAACCTATCACTAACCCCCCCGGTTCGCCAAAGAGATGTAAATGAACAGGAAGCAGTGTGTCCTAGACGAACCCAAGTTTGCTGTGTTTACTGATTCCTCGTGTGCCCACAGCAACCCACCGATTTCCCAGTTACCATTTGAATTAACACACAGTCACGATTCGCTAATCCAATTAACCCTAGTGTGCCCTCTACAACTAAAGAGTGATCAGCCACATTAGTTATATTAAACTCACGCTCACTAAGAATAAGAACAAAAATCGGCAGAAACCTAATCATGCAGTAATGTGCCCACACGGCCTCACGAGTATTTAAGTGTTTCGTTAAACCTTCATCTTTAGTTCAAATTCCGGAATATAGATCTAGCTACTCATACTATAAAGAACTGTAAATACATAAATTAAAGACATAATAAATAGGAAAAACTTACTGGAATTGAATAAAAACTCGTCCAACACCAACGATGAACAACAACAACATTAAATATAAATCCTAACCTTTGTGGGCATAAGGCCCCAGATTGTCTTGCTGTCGAAGCAGCGTTAAAACTAAACTAATGGCGAAAGTAAAAGTGCAGAAACAATATGGTACCCCGTGTTCTTCTAACAATCAAAACTAGTATATAAAAGAGTATAAAAGATCAATTCAAATCCCCAGAAAATGAGGAGTCTTCAATATCTGCCGGATTCGCTATGCCCCGCTGGAATTTGTCTGGATAAGGAAACCTCCTTATCTGCTGGATCCTGTGCCCGCTGGAATCTGCCTAGATAAGGAAATTTCCTTAGGTGGTGGAATGAATCCCGATATTTTAGGGATGTCATCCTTATCTTCCAAATTGCTTCTCAAGAGTCCACCTATGAACAATCTTTCCTTCTTCTATTCAGATTTCGAAATCAATCAAGTTCCAACGCCAGCTTTATCTTCTTTCAACAGAATCCCGATTTTTCCGGGAATGCCTTCTTCATTGCCTCCTCTGAATCTGCGCGAGTACTGTGGGCACAACATCTTCTGCTCAGATCAATTTTCATCTGATATGCCCATTTCATCCATTTCAGTTAAATTGAAGGCCAAAATGCCTCTTTCGCCAGATTTCACTCCTGTCATGCCCAAACCACTTTCCTGGTTCTTTTCCGACACAAAAGACACTAAAAAGGACATTTAGAGCGACTAAAATGCCCAGAAAAATACGAAATAAATGGACTTATCACACCCACGCACTTTAACCATGATTGTCCTCAAGCATGGGGGTACGAAGAACCCATAAAAAGAAAAACAAAAGGGAACGAAAAAAAATCAGACACGAAAAAAACAAAACATGCAACCTGTTAATCCGTGTGGGCACAACGTTTCAATAAACCAACTTTTCCAATTAATAGCATAATCAGCATGCCCTAGCAAGTCAAAATTGAATTGAGAGTATAGGTCCTCCTACACTCTCTTCACACAGTGTTTAGGCTTAGTGTTTACACTCAAATTCATTCATTCTATACTTATTCATTCCATAAGCTTGCTAGTGCTTTTTCTTCAATTTCATTAAGTGGAAAAATGCGTAAGTATCAAAAGGACTTTTATGGGCTGTAATGGGGCTCTTTAGGTAAGGTGGGGTTCTTTTGGTACTGATCTAAAACTTTCAGGAGCGTTAACTGGACATACCACCATTTATTTTCAACTTACTTCCTCATGCTCTCATTTATCGTTCAGATTACAGAATTTTTCATCATGGGCATTCTGAACATTCAGACCAGGGGGAATTTATTCTCTTTTTTTCCCCTTTTCTTTTTCCTTTTTTTTTTTCAATTCTTCAAAACCGTCCAGAGACTCCTTCTACTTCTGGTTTTTGTAATGCCCTGGCTTTATATAGTGAGGTATATCAACAAAACTGCCAAGGCATTTTATTGGCTCAAAAGGGTTGCAAAGCTATGTCAAAGGCTGGTTTTATTTGGCTTAGTGGGCTCAAGCAAGAAAATGCCTAAATCATCTACACATGCATTTTAAACTTTCTGATTTTAAGTAGAGCAACAACAAGTTCTAGAAATTCTAAGCATAGAATGTACACACATGAAAAGAGAATGTTGTAAAATGGGCATAACAGCGCAGGCTCAAATCTCACTAGGTTAATGCTCAACTCATTCATCATCCCTGCTTCTAGTATGGGCATGCTGACTCGATTAGCAATTTTATTAACATTCACAAACCAGAAACTAGTGCTCCCCAAATCTTAATAGATAGCATGCTGACTCAAACGACCCACCAACACACTTTGCACAAAGCAAAGTGTTCAAACTGGCTCAACAACAAAAGACAACAACCCAAATGCCCCCACCCACACACTTTGCTTGAGGCAAAGTGGGTAGAATAAAGGCGACACCAAAAAGAATGAAAATCAAAAGAACATAAAAGAAAAGGAATTGAACCAGGTTGGTGGATGTCGGGTAAGTGAACCCAACATGTTTGAAATATGCAGTGAGAGTTTGCTCAATATTCCTCAAAAGGGTATCAACAGTCTGATACAGGGCATTCTCCATGCTATCCAGCCTCTTTATGGTCATTCTGGCAGCATTCTCTTCTTGTTGTGCCCTTCCGCCTGGTGTCTTTCTGCTTGTCTCTATAGAAAATGAAAACAGAATGCTCGAAAGGTATGCCTTCGGCACAAAATAACTAGGGTTGCTCTCCTCTCATCCTCAACTATATCTTGCTTTTTTTTTTCAGGCATATATATAATAGAAAACTCTCCTAGTCTAGTTTGATACATCAGAAAAAACACTTATTAAAATTACTGAAAAAGAAATAAATTAAAAACCTGGGTTGCCTCCCAGTAGCGCCCTAGTTACTGTCATGGGCACGACACCTTCCAATTCAGATATAGATGGGCTCCACGAGCCAGACCACTCTGACATCTTGGTCTGCATGCCCCAGGTAAGGTTTCAGTTTGTGTCCATTAACCTTGAAACGCCCTCCAGTATCTGGATTCTTCAGCTCAACTGCTCCATTAGGGCATTCCGCATACACTTCAAATGGACCAACCCACTTGGTCCTTAGACTTTCTCCCATCAATTTAAACCTTGAATGGTACAAAAGAACTTGTTGCCCCGGAGTGAAGCTCTTCCTTCTAATCACTTGATCATGGAGCTTCTTCATTTGTTCCGTGTAAAGAACAGCATTGTTATAGGCCTCCATCCTCATCTCTTCCAGTTCTTGAATCTGAAATTTTCTGGCATGCCCTGCTGCATCCTTGTCCATGTTCAGCTTCTGCAGTGCCCATCGTGCCTTGTATTCCAGCTCTACCGGCAAATGGCAGCATTTTCCAAACAGCATCCTATATGGGGACATCCCGATTGGAATTTTAAAAGCAGTTCGGTATGTCCACAGGGCATCATCTAGATGTTGACTCCAATTTATGGGCTTTTAATGTCATAGCTTAGTGGATCGGGTAAAAAATAGAAATTGCAACTTGGAATGTTAGAATCTTATCATAAACCTGGCCCATATTTCATAATTACACGCAGGGTCTAAATTTGCGGATCTATTGCCATTTCTATTTCACTTGATGTTATATAATTAGATTTTATTTTTATTTTTATTTTAAATTAATATATCTTAATTGGGGATGAATGAACTCTAAATAAAAAAAAAATTAAATAAAATAATTAATTTTGAAAAAAAGGCTTGAAACAGAAAATGCAATAAGTGATTGGTGTGCAAATTTGACGCCATATAAAAAGTTTTAAATCACACTCGAAGTTTATTTAAAGTTTTGACATCGGAAAGGTGTGAGTAATTTGTGTACATTGTCTTTGTCATGTATAAGGTTAGTAATTTCTGTTTAGTGTATCGCGTAATTATTAATTAATTTATATTTCATGTTATTCTAAAAAATACATACAAACGACATTTGATGACTAAATTTGAGAATTATAAATAAAATTACGGGAACTTAACCTTAATGCAGATAAAAGTACGTAGAAGTATATTGATTTAAAAAAAATAGAAAAATGTGCATTGACCCAAATAATATTCATTCTTCTAACATACAAGTCATGTGTGATCATGTAAGTTCGTGTATAATACTTAATTGCAACTGAATAAATAATAAATCTTACACTTTGTATAATTAATTATATAAATTCTATGAAATCCTTCATATGGAAGATACTAATTAGAGCAAACATGGAGTTCCTAATTTGACCAAGACTACTTGTTTCAAACAAAAATCACATGCTGTTAGTCATCATTAATAGAGACAGGATAATTAAGGCAACAATGCTTAATACAACATCATTAGACCTTAATCATCCAATTAAAATAACACCTGGTATTACTAAATCGAATTAGGAGACCATCCTTAAAAGATAGAATTACATACAGCTCATTTATGAGCAACAGCGGTAATTAATATTAATAATATTTATTAACTAATTAAGCAGCTAGTTTTAGTAGATAGCCATATTATGGCTAGCCATAATTTTTTAATTATGGTATTCTTGAAATATATGGTAAATGTTTAATTAACTCCTTGATTAGTGATTAATATCATTTTACATCTATATCCTTGATGTTCATTATAGGAAAATTTGACTTATATATATTTTTAATCCAAATTATACATATAATATCTCTCTCTCTCTCTCTCTCTCTCTAAATATGGATGAATTAATTGTCATATAAATCAATCTTTGGTGAATTGATTTTTTTTTTTTTGGAGAGAGATACATGCAATTCAATTAACTCCATTTTATTTCTTTTTTATTATTCTCAAAAGCTTAGGAATGAAATTAATAAAACATATGATATATGTTTATCAAAAATTACTTAAAATTTATGAAAATATATAAATGGATTATGAAATGATTTTGCCACATCAATATTAAAAATCAAATAAATGGATGGATTATTAATTAAATCAATCTTCCGTGAATTGAATTTTTTTTTTTCTTAGATAATCTTTGAATTGAATTAGACAGATAAATAATTAATGTTTATTTTAATTATATGTTGGGGGACCTTTAATTCCCGTCTTTTTTATACCAACTTTAAATTTGTGTCTTCAATTTTTATGTAAAATTATGCTGAAATTTTATATTTCGGTTTATTTATCTATCATCAAATATAATAAATTACATTGGATCTCATTCTGTCTTTCATTATTGCTCTCTTCAATGATTTGCAAATCACTACCTTAATTTAACAAAAAAATAAAAATATAAAATAAATTCTAAAATACACAAATAGATTACAATAATAAAAAAATATATATATACATATATATATATATATCATCAAGTATTCTAAAATAACATTAATACATATCAGTATAAGTTGTTGCTAAATTTTAAAGTAAATTACACACAAAATTAATTGAACGATTTCATTCATGTTAAAATAATATTCTCTACTTCAACATTTTCGATTCAATAAGTTATTTATTTATTTATTTTTAAATTTGATCCCATAGTCATATTCAAAATTGACTCCCTCCAACATAGTTTACGATAATGTATTCAATTTTACAATTGTGCAATTAAGTAGTTTGTCTAATTCAATTTACCAAAATATTTAATAATTTTGAGGATGATTCCATAATTTGATTTGTAATGTTCATGAAGCAAAATCATTTCATAATTCATTTATATTTGTTTTAGAGATTTTATTGAATTTTTTTTTATCATAAACATTTATAATTTTCTAGAGTTTATCTAATAAATTTGGTAAATTATCTAATTTCAATTTACCAAAATATTAAATAATTTTGAGGATGATTCATCTCCATTTCCACAAGTTCATTATTTGATTTACAATATTGATGTGGCAAAATCATTTCATAATCCATTTTTACATTTTTAGAAATTTTATGTAATTTTTGATAACGATGTACCATATGTTTTATTAATTTCATCCCTGAGCTTTTGAGAATAATAAAAAGAAATTAAACAGAGTTAATTGAATTGCAATTCACATATCTCTTAAAAAAAATCAACTCACCAAAGGTTAATTTATATAACATTTCATCCATATATGTGTGTGTGTGTGTGTGTGTGTGTGTGTGTGTGTGTGTGTGTGTGTGTGTGTATATATATATATAGAGAGAGAGAGAGAGATTATATGTATAATTTGAATTTAAAAAATATATAAGTCAAATATTTCTAAAATGAACATCAGGGTCTACATGTAAATATTATTAATCACTAATTAAAAAGTTAATTAAATATTTATCATATATCAAGAATACCATAATTAAAAAATTATGGTTGGCCATAGTGTGGCCGAATAACATCTATATAATATATAATAATGACTCCGTGACCGCAAATAGAAAAATTGTGATTATTGTCTTTATAAATTTAATATTACTATTAGATATTAAATATATTTTAAATTTTAGAGAATCTAAATGTTTTTAAATTATTTTGTTATTAAATATATTGAATTATTGGAATATGATATTTTAAATATATTAATTAAAATTTTTTAACTTTTAAGTTAATTAAATTAAAAAAAAGATCCACATCTAAAATTTTAAATTAAATATATTCATTTTTTGAAATTAAATATATTTGAATATAAATGCCTTAACCTAATTATTATTTTTTGATAATATATGCATTAATTAAGGTAAATATGAATGTAAGAGGGGTGTGTGTGTGTTGTTTGTGGGACGTCCTTAAATTGCTAAGGATTTCAATTAATTTGAGAAACACAAATTTTGATTGGATGTATATATCTATGTGCAATATAAAAGTTATGTGCTTCCATAATTAATTTTAAAAATATCATATAAGCTAAATTTGACTTTTTTTAAAAAAAAAAATATATGTTCAATCACGCAGAGATGTAAGTATGGAATTAATGTACGCACTGAGCATACCATTCAAGTAAAAAGAACTAATTGATTTCATATAATAAATGTATATTAAATTACTTTTTAGGGACAATAATAATTAAAAACTTAAAATAAGATTTCATATAATTAATGCATAGATACAGTTTTCACTTTGCTTTTGTCACAGTTATTATTGGGGTGGCAATATCAAGTAGGGAGTATTACCGCATGAAACTAATTTTATTTTTATCCATATCTATATATATATTATAACACATTTTTGTTTTCCCCCCATTTGCAAAAGGACATTATAGACATTTTATTTAACATTATATGGGCACTATAGTAATATATAGAATTATGCATCATCACATTTAATTTCATTTACTTTTGATACTTTCCATATACACATATGATGTATGTACATAAATAAATGATTGTATTAATCTACTTATTATCCCAATTTTTGACGGAGCAAACATATTTTTTTGAAGCAACGTCTCATCTCTTAAATCATTTTTATTTGGTCTAATTATGCTTTCCTTTTTCTTTTTCATATTGTTTCTTGAATATTTATTTAATCTCATCACATTATTAGTTAGTTTAGATTTCTTCAAAAAGTTTAAATTTATATTTTTTGGTCATCTTTCAATATAATTTTGATGTATATATATTTTTTTATTTAATCAAACACGAATCATTTTTTCTTTTAATAAATAATAATGTCACAAATTGCAAATTAAATTATGTACCAATGCAAAAATAACAAATTCCATATACAATAAAATGAAACTTAAAATTGATGAATTGAAAATATTTTCTTATTAATCTAAAAATAATTACAACAACGTACCCATTCATTATGTTGAAAAAAAATATAAATTTAAGATATTTAAATTTACATAAAATTAAAAAACTAAAAAATTTAAAATCAACATGACAAAATATCTTATATTTTTTATAAAATTATAATGAAAAACTAAACATACAATAAAACTAATCATTTTCTTTTTGTTTTCGAATTGGGGTAATGGGGAACCGGTAGATTTTGATTCGAGATGTCTCATTTTTATACATGATTTCTACTGTTTGGGTCTTCGCGAAGAGTCGAGACCGACCAAAGCTCGCATATCTTTGAGATTCGAAGTTTTTTGAAAGTTATTATATAAATTTTTGTTTAAATATTTTGTATAATATTAATTTCATATTTACAATTTCTAATAAAATAATAATAATTGTAAATATATTATTCGTGCATCGCACGAAGGGTCATTCTAGTAATATATAATAACAAAACCATGACCACAAATAGAAACTATTAGTTTTCCCGCTCAAATGACATTTCTAGATATATAATTATTAATATAATTTTTAAATAAATAATTACTTAATTTATTATAACTATATTATGTGTGTGTTTGTCCCCAACATACCTAAATGTGCATTGAGTTTATATTGCTCATCAATCCGCCTAATAATTTTCTCCAAAAAAAAAAAAAGATCCGCTTACTATGAAGACGAAATCAACTAAGTTGGATTGATTATAATTTACCTTAATTAAGTACATTATTTTGTAATAGAATATCTTATTATGTATAATTTTATATATTTATTTACAGAGTAAATCACATGAATTAACACCATCTTTGGATTTTAAAGTATTAACAAAATCAATTCGCAAAAAAAAAAAAAAAATTAACACAATCTTTCTTCTTAAAAATAAAAAAGAACAACGCAATATTTGGATTTATAAACTGTTAGTCTATAAGCTCATAAAATATTTTTGGAGTCAAACATTGGCACACCAACTTATCCTAAAAAAATATTTGTTGTGAAATTAGTTTCAATTATTTTGTTCGTTTGAAGTGAGCTTTTGAAAATTTGTGTTTTCTAATTCTCACAAAATCTAGTGAGAGAAGAATCATGAATCCGATCGGGTACCCAATATGAAATTCAGATTATGTTTATTTATGAATTTCTAGGAATCAAAATGCATAAACATCCATCATACTAATTTTAGGGAGGAAAAAACTGCATTAGAAGCCGAGATTCAAAAAATTATTGAAGAATCGATTGGGGCAAAAGTGAAAGAGACTCCAATGTAATTTTAATTAGATGTCCAATTACTTTTTTTTTCATTAGCTTTTGAAAATTTGAATATAAAATATTTGTTTAAATGCTCAGTGAAGTTTTTCATTTTAGTTATTAGTTTTGTGTTTAAATATTTTAGTGTGAAATATATAATATAGTAATTAATATAAATATTTTTTTTTATATTGTTGAAATTGATTGTTGTAGGGAATATGTACGGACAATTTTTACCAAAAAAAATATGAAAGGGAACATAGTTATTAATTAATTAAATTATACTGAAAAATATTAGTGTCTCTTCATTTAATATTTTACGGTTGTTATGTGCGGTTCATTGTGTGTTTTTAAATCACCCAAAAAGGCTCCAAAACTATTTAATATGTAAATACAGTATATATTAAACATTTTTCAACTCTACGCACATTATTTTTTGGATATTTATATTTTATAGATTTTGAATAGACTTTAATATATATATATATATGTATGTATATATATATAGCAAATATACGAGAAGGGGTTTTTTTGCATTATAAGATTCTTAATATATAAATAAAGGGAAAGATACAAGTTATGTAATAATCTATAGATAAATAACATTTAAAAATGAAAAATATGTTATATTTTTCCCGTGAGCATAATATATATATATATATATATATAATGAATATAATGAATTTGTCAAGTCTAAGTTCCACCTATGTAAATACGAAATACGAAAAAATACGAATAATTATTGTTTCCTAAATTCATACAAATTATTTTGCAAATATATGGATCTAACTAATTTTTTAACCCAAAATCAATTCAAGTAGTCTACACATTTTTCCACCAAGCCAATTACATATATATATATATATATATATGAGTTTTTTAGACGCTTCAGAGATTAGTATTTTGGTTAAAAGATATAAATATTAGCGTTGCGATTTAGCTAATGTATATTGCCTATCATACCGCATCACTCAATTTGGTTTTAAGAGATATAAATATATCAACACTGTAATATAATTAATACTACATTTCCAATCATACCATAACAATGTTCTTCTCCCAATTACGTTAATTAGTGCTATTGATAACAAAATTATGATTGTTGTTTTAGTTTTTTTATTACTCCCTCTATTTTTTATGATTGTTATATTATATGTTATTTGTTATGTATTAAAATAAGTTGATAGCTACTAATTTGCATAATAAAAAGATCAACTAAGTTTGTAGATTTGGTTGTGTGGCTTCCATAATGAAAATAATAAGAACTTGATATATGGTTTTTTTTTTTTTTTGGCGTGGCGGAGGGGGCAGTTTTATTTAATAAAAACTAAAAATATAATAAAACCTTTTTTTTAGTTGGAGAAAGAAGGGAGCGTTAGATTTCAAATCCGACATCTAAAAGGGGCTTCACTATTTGGTAGATTTCAAATTCGAGATATCTTCCTTTTACACAATGACTTTCGGAAAAAATCAATAAAAACATAATTGAAGAGCTTTGAAAGTTGTTATATATAAATATTTTTATTATAATTATACTTTTTAATAAAATAACAACAGTTATATGTGTCACATCCGTGCATCTCACGGGCGATATGCTAGTTATCCATTAAAATAACACCTGGTATTACTAAATCGAATTAGGAGACCATCCTTAAAAGATAGAATTACATACAGCTCATTTATGAGCAACAGCGGTAATTAATATTAATAATATTTATTAACTAATCAAGCAGCTAGTTTTTAGTAGATAGCTTAGCTTTTAGTAAGTAAATTAATTCACTAAAATATAATAACCTCAAATCACACGAAATTATCAAAACTTACTATTCATTATTAGTATTTATTTTTGTAGAGCAATGGATGGTACTTCGGAAGAATATTACGTATCATTAGGGATGTCAATTTAGCCCGAAATCGATGGGTCGGTCTGAAAAAATAAAAAAAAATGTGGGTTAGGGCCACGAATTTCTGGCCTGAACAAAATTTTAACCGATTCGGCCCGAACCGAATAGGCCCGAAATCGAAACGGGTTGGTCCGAAACCGAACATGTTGGCCCGA
The DNA here is from genome assembly GCA_026008535.1 of Perilla frutescens. NCBI lineage: Eukaryota > Viridiplantae > Streptophyta > Magnoliopsida > Lamiales > Lamiaceae > Perilla > Perilla frutescens. The sequence continues at coordinate 30,835,855 of BRKX01000011.1, forward strand.
TTGACATCCCTACCTATATTTCTTTAGACTAACTAGTTATTATAATTTATCATGTTTTAATTTATTTAATTTATAATATTATAGTAATATTATTTCTTTTAATAAATGATAAATATTTTGAAGATGGAATCAAACATGAAGTTGAAAGAGTTTCAAATATTGTTAAAGTAGAAGAAGATTGTACTTCAAATTAGATGGAAGATTAAGCTATAAATAGATTTGTGGTGTAGTTTAAAATGATTATTTTTGGAAGAACAAATTATGATTGAACATTATTGTCATTTTCATGTCATTTATTTTTGTTTTCTTTCATTTGATACAATTTGATCTTAATAAATTTTACATTTGTCATGTTCTTTTCATTTTATCTTATTTTTCACGTATTAATTTATTTCAAGAATAAGAGATAATGATTATTTAGGAGAATTATCAAGATATAATTTATACACGTGGAAAAAAAAATCATAAACATGTTGGCTCGACGGACTAGTCCGAAAACTGAAAGATTAGGATCAAGGCCGAAGATTTTGAGCCCGAAGAAAATTTTAAACGAACGGGTTAGCCGATTGACATCCCTACGGAGCATGTGTCCCAACTCCCAAATGATTAGAAAGCTCTCTTATTAAAAAATTTGTACCTTCTGCGGTGCTGCTACGGAAACTTGTACCTTTTAGACATATTTGGCTATTTGCTATCCAATGACTTTCACTACTAACAACCCAGGCCCATACAAAGGTGGTATCGTTGGCCATCTTATGTAGCACAATAACTAATCACTGACGAATAGTTTTGTGTAAGACTGTGTGTGTTACTAGTTGAAATTAGAGAAGGAGTTGCAGCAAAGCTGATCCTAGGAGATCTGATCTCACCATCAGATAGATAAACATCTGAAAATGAAAACAATCGAACACCAACAAACGCATATTTATATCATTAAATATGAGTTTGAACCTGAATCTTTAATCTATAACCTATGAATTTTATTGAAATTGAATGGCATGGTTTGTTTTGAAAGGCAAAATTTATTCATTTAATTCTTTTTTTTAAACTCAATTTAGTTTCACAAAACTTTAAAAGTCGTCTTGCATTCGCCGGAGAAAATCATTGCCACTTTATAAAGGTGAGGGTATCTCCCTTCTTACAAGTTGATTTTGTGTGGGTGGACTAAGTTCAATATCCATTTCTAATATGGTATCAAAACCAACTCAGTTTCAATATTAGATGCTTTAATATCGTTATACTTTGTGGCATAGTTCTACATTCCGTATGAGAGAGCCCGTTAAAAAATGTCATATATTAATTGAAAAAAGTGGCACATGTTACTTTATAATGATTTCGCAGCAAATATTTATATAGTGTGTGTATATGATCATATGCAGATATGCTCGTATCTAACAAATTAGTTCTCTAGATGTAAAGGGGGTCATTTTTTCTAGGATTAGTTCAACAAAATCGTAAGCAATAACCACCAGCTAGTTACCAGAATTGAAAAGGAAATGAGCCAGAATTATCACCAACAAAATTGTATATATCCTCTCTTTTTTTTGTATTGTATATCCAACAATAAAAAAAGACGATTTTTTTAAAAAATGTATAGAATATAATAGAATGTGGTTTGTCATCATTTGAAAGCGTGACCTGTTTGGAGGAAAGCAAATTGATCTGAGATGCACACTGCCACGCTTGTTTTCCCCCTTTGTTTCTTTGTTCAGAAGTCAATAAAGACAATTAATCACAACCGTTAAACCAAACGCGTCACTCATTCCCCATCACATGCATTTATCGCCCCCCCCCCCGTTTTACTTTCTTAGAAAAAGAAAAGGATGGGAAATTAAAGGAAAAAAAGGGCTGAAAAGACTTTGACATTTTATCGCCCATGTCTTTTCTTGGAAAATTGTATAACGATTATCGACTAAATAATAATTAAAAAAATATTCATTTCACTTGGCAAACACTTCCATGCACATTTTACAAATTACGGGTCGGGTCAAACCCGCGCTTTGACCCGGTCAACGTGGTCAAATCCGTTATTGGACCAAGTTTTTTTAGAGTATTTTTGGTGTTTTTTAGAGTTTTTTGGAGGGGATTTTTTTAGGGATTTATTTTGTGTTTTTTAGGATTTTTTTTAGGTGAAATCGGATAAAAAAATGAAAAAAAAAAAAAGTAAAAAAAACTGCCGGAAAAAAAAAAAAATTAGACGGGCGCGTGAGCTCCACGCGCCATCTCATTTAGTCTCATATAAGACCTGCGGCAGGGAATACCTTCTCTTTCACTGATTGGCATTTTGTCCAATTAAATACCGTCCATCTTTAAGAGATGTTCAACAGACAGAATTAGAAATATTGCATTGAACGAAATAAACTTCTCTGGTCCATTTTGATTTTAGTAGTTTTTTTTTTTTTTCATTTTTTCCACTTCAAATAATTACTTTTACAATTATTAATTAGAGTTTAATCCACCTAATTATAATTTATAATTATTTTATAATATTTCATTTTCCTTTTTTAGTTAAGTAATGCTTGACAATTAGTGTTGATTATTCCATCATTAAAAAATATAAGTTTTTATCTATAAACATTAATTGTGATTGATTGTATTATGATAATTTTTTTATAACAAATGTTATTAACACAGTTAAGTTGTTAATGGGACACAACAATGCTATAGTGAAATTGTACTAGACAATCTCATCTACTTTATTATTACCGACTATTGAGTAAAGGAGAAGTTTTGTGTAAGATCGTCACACGGGTCAAAATTCATAAAACGATTTAAATTTGGATATTCATCCGTCTAACATATTTTGACTCATAAGACAATTTCATACAAGTTTCAATCTTGAATAAAAGCTCAACAAACTCTACAGCCTTTTCGAATAATTAATTAAAATTGGAACAATCAAATACAGAAGTATATATAGCTACGTTGTCTAACAAATTCTTGAATAGTTAAATAAAATTTGAAATTTATTTGAGTACGGCCTAAAAAAAAATCAATCAAACTACCATTAAAGCATGTACGTATTTTGAAGCTAGTGGCGTGTGGCCTTTGTATAAATACTTACATTTAAGGTCGTAAAATAAAGACCGCGTGCATTAGTCAAATAAGTTTAAATTACCTGAAAGTTCATTTTTTCTCTATTTTTTTAAATAATGCCGCTTAAATGTAATGGTAGGCATATTACACATTAACATACTATATGTACTTTTCATAAAGAAATTCTCTATGTATTTATATGATATTAAGTATGGTTGTAATTACATTCAATTGACTAAGTACTGATCGATAAACTAATTTGGAGGGAAAATACATGCTCTCCTTAATTAATAAAAATAATAACACATCACAAACTTTATCTTAAAAGCAAGCAAATTAAACGGTATAAAAAAAGAGTCATGTATAATGTCACGTCTTGGTTATTAAATTTCAATGATCGATCACACCACACCAAATAATTGATAGGTGCAACCAAGTCAAAGTCAAGAGGAGCAGCTTATTAAAGTGTCAACCCCTTTGGACTTTAATTCATCCAAAGGAGAAGGTAAAATTGGGCTCCCAATCTAATTTATTTTGGTAGTTGCTAAAAGATTCTCATCTATGCAATATTTCTCACATTTACCCAAATGGCAAAATTTATAAAACAAACCAGATATCCCAACCTTGCATAAAAGTAAAGAATATTTTATTTTAAAAATGATATCCCCAATCATTTACATACAACTATATGCAATCAGATTAACATTTACATATTATGATCAAGAAATAAAGAAAAATATACAGGTCATTTACACTATTAATACCAATAGGTGTGAACCTGTCACATCTGGCCTGCCAAGTATGATTTGCAAGCTATTCTACAGGAATGAGGTTTACCCAGTGGACACTTTAGTAGCGGCTGCGGGTTACTCTCGACAAAAAAGAAGAAGTTTTTATAACCGTTTGGATGTTGCCAGATAGCTAATACAAACTATTTGGGATGAGAAAATACAAAGTTCATGAACGGAACTGAAAAAAAAAACCTTTAGTTAACAGTGTAAAAAATGTGATTATTTCGAATTTATTCAACTTAATATGATATAATTTCCGGTCGATGGTGAAAGAAGACTTTAGTCTACTTAAAGTTATAGGAATAATAGATACATAATTTCATGTGTTTTTACGAAAATAAATAAATATAGTATCTAAGTTATAATTAGAATTAAAGGACTAAAGTGAAAAGCTATGGTAATCTTATACTATTGCGCTCTGCTATATTCTTTTATTGTAAGTTTGTTACTATTTTTTGTAACCAATCTATGTTTTATAATTATTGTTTCCAATGGAGTCTGAACTAAGGCTACCTTTTTTAACGTTTTCGAACTCGTATCTCACTTTTATTTGGAAAAATATAATATCATATTTGTTTAATTCAATTCCGCATGCTATATATATAACATACATTCTTTAATTATTTTATTTTATTATTATATTTCCAATTCTCGACCTTATATTACACCGTCGAGATTCATCACTAACAATGTCTAATAAGCATATGAAAAAAAAAATGCAAAATTTATATTAGTTTTCTTTTTTTTTTTATAGCTTTTGTCTCTTATTTTGTGTTTCTATTTCTGTTATTTTCGACACACCCACTTCATACAAAAGTCAAGGGCCAGAAATATTAAATAATTCGATGTATATAGATGAAAAAAATATATAACGGAAGTGTAAAGGAAAAGTCCAAAAAAAGTCGGGCTTAAAGGCAAAGATTATTAGAAAAAAGAAATGCAAATGACAATAATATACTAGCTAGTAAACACAAGTATAAGAAGAAAAATCAAGAAGAATGAAAATATAGGTGCAATAGTGAAAACAAATATGGAAGTGCAAGAGACAAAATATGAATTTTTTCATGTTGTATCAACTCTTTTTATATACTAATCTGAAAAATTATTCATTTGAAACAAATAATTAAAATGGTCCATATTGTACCTTCCAAAAATGTCCCATAAATAATCCTAAATAAATTTAGCATTTAATTAAGACGATTGCTATGATCCCAAACATGTAAATGTATCCCCTTTTAACTTGATTTAGTAGTGGATTGAGTGAGTGAAATTACAAAAAATAAAATCACATATTTAAATAACACCACACTTCTTGAAGCCCAACATATCAATTTATTGATATTTCACATTTCACTATGCTGATTTTTGCAAGTGATTGATAGTTATCAATTCAACTTTGTTTAGAATATTACAATCACAAAATAACGGAAGGTTCAGCCTTGAAAATATCACATCAAATAAAATGTATTAGCAAAGTTATTGAACATTTTTTTTAAAATAGTGGATACATATACACATATGTATGTGTACATTTACATAGCTCCAAATTGAAATGACATCATTTAATAAAATTAAAAAAAGTCACGAAATCCCATATGTGTCTTTGTGTGGTGTGGCTTCCTACATCACCAAATAAATAAAATAAATAAACCTCATAATTCTACCCGGTGACCTAACCAACACAACCAACAATAAAATAATAAAATTCACAAATTACAATTTCCCATCATATATATATATATATATATATAATAACTCTAATAATTTATGTTTTATTCATACCATTACCATCCTTGATGCTGTTTCTTCTCCCATATGCTGCTGCTTTCAACTACAGTTAAGCCCAATTTTAGAGTCCGGACGAGACCCTTTTTCTCTCTCTACCTGTGTGTGAGTGTGTGAGAAAAGACTGATTGTTGTTTACAAGTTGGCTGTATTCCATCTGAAGTGTTTGTTTTAATGTCTGAGTCACTTTCTTCCTGATCTGCTGCTGCTTCGTTTAATAGAGTTGTCTCTATTTTTCTGGGTTTGGATTTTTACACTTCGTTTTGGAGTTGGGGCTGTGAAGAATTTATTTATATTGTTTAAGGTAACAGATCTCTGATCTCATTTACTTTATCTTCAATCTTTCAGGATAAAGGTTGAAGCTTTTTTTTTTTAAGTCAATGCTTAATTTACTTCTGATAAAACTTTAATTTTCATTTTGGTGAACTTTTTTACTTATTTATTTTCCTATTACGGAAAATTAAAGATGAATCTGTTTCAGACTTGTGCTTTCTGGGTTTGATCTTTTTCATTTTCTTTTAACGCCCTCCCCCTTTATTCACTCTTTTGAAGAAAAAGTGTTGGCGTTGTCGAGGCGATTTCTGAAAGAGGGAAATATAATATAGTTCATGTATTCCTGTATCTGAGCTTGAATTTGTTATATTTAATGAATTTTGTGGTTCTTGCAGATCTCTGATGGAAAATATGAAATTGTGTTCTTTCTTGCGGTCCTTTTAGCAGGTTTACATCTCTCTCTCTCTCTCTCTCACTTTGATTAGATTATTTATGATTTTTGCTGATTTCCTTTTACTCGAGACTGTACTTTGTGTTTTATTATGAGCTCAAAATAGTATGCTTATGTTTGATTAGGTTAGCTCGATCAGGTTGCTTAAGGCATACTTAAATTGTGCTGTAGTTGGGTTTTGGCCCTTTTGGGAGGTTACCAATATATTAGTGGTTATTTTCTTTGGAGGGGACTAACCCAATGGAATTCTTCGAGAATGCTTATTATGTTGTTGATAAATCTTGCTACTTTTGGCATTTGTTGGAAATATCTTTGTCTTTTGTGGCTGAATATATGAATATTTAAGTGGATAATTCGAGGTTTATTCGTTGAATGTGTGTCTTGTTTAACTGTTTTATTCTTTATTTTCACTATGCAAATGGAAATATGAGAAGCTGCAACTAATTTAGGACATGGATTCACTCTACCTTTTAAGTCCATGTGAAACTATCCTTTCCTACTCTTCTTTTGGTCCTCTTTTGTTCTCTTTTCCTTTTTATTAATTTATTTTCTTTGCTTCACCCCATGAATGCTTTTCTCCTTTTTCCTTTTTCATCTTTTGTTCTATTGAATTTGTTTTTTGTTTTCTTTTTGCTTTTGTTTATTGACAGCCAAAATTCCAAGTGGTCTATAAATTATCGAGAAAAAGACTTCATATAAAGGATCAAGAAACCTAGCTCCTAATTCTGCCATTGCTCCTTCTTACCACTTTGGGGAGTTCAATGTCTTTCCGCAGTATAGCTCGGGATTTAAGAGAGAGTTTTGGTAGTTTATCACGGCGGAGTTTTGATGTGAGGTTGCCTGGGCATTATAGGGGAAAATCGCATGGTTCATTTCATGACTTGAATGACCAGCCTTTGGTAATTCAGAACAGTCGGTGGGCTAATCTGCCTCCTGAGCTACTTTTTGATGTAATTAGGAGGTTGGAGGAGAGCGAGAGCACATGGCCCACACGAAAACATGTCGTTGCGTGTGCTGCTGTTTGCCGGTCTTGGAGGAGCATGTGCAAGGAAATAGTTAAAAATCCAGAATTTTGTGGAAAACTTACTTTCCCAGTTTCTCTTAAACAGGTATTCTCCTGCACATTGTAGTGTCCTCTTATGTAACCTTAGAGATAGAGCTTTCAGATCCTTTATCATATGTTAATTTGGAATCTGCCTTTTCCCATTTACAGCCAGGGTCTCGTGATGGAACTATTCAATGCTTCATAAAGAGAGACAAATCTAATTTAACATACCATCTGTTTTTGTGTCTTAGTCCTGGTGAGTTCACTCATGAATGAATATGTAATACTATTTTTTGTTCTTTCCTGTTGTTGCTTTAATGTTTTCATTTGCCGTGTGTTGCATCTTAATTTTGTTTCTATCTTATCCTATTGAGGTGATAGAACCTAGGTTACTGTTGGAATTTTATGAATGGTGATCCGTTGCTTGGACTTCAATGCAATTGTCAAGCAAATATGCCTGTAATTTGATTTCAAAAATCATGTACATTGGCAGAATGTATCGAAAAATGAAAATGGTACCCTTGGTATTCTTGCTTTTTGTAAGTATCATAATATATGATGTTCCATTTTGCAGCTTTGCTAGTTGAAAATGGGAAGTTCCTTCTCTCTGCAAAGAGAACTCGAAGAACAACTTGTACGGAGTATGTCATCTCAATGGATGCAGATAACATCTCCAGATCAAGTAGCACATACATTGGGAAATTAAGGTAGCCTTCGTTGAATTACTAATCCCTGCGTGTTTTACCCTTTTGTGTTTTACCTTTGGGAATTTTCCTCAGAATTTGAACAAAGGTCCTGTCCTGTCTTTTCCTTTTCCTTTTATTATGTTTTTACAATAGGCAACCCCATATAGTGGGATAGAGGCCTAGTTTGTGGCGGTTGTTTGATGTGTTTTAAGTTTTAACGAGGATATTTTTATGCATTGGAATAAGTTATTTTATCTATGGAATATAACTTGAAAAACTCACAACTCTATCATCATAAAATAATAAATGTTGGGGGTTTTTTTTTTTTCTTATATATAAAAATATAGCTTTATTAATTGGTCCAGAAAGAAAACGACTTTATCAATTTAAGTCGAGTGGGGAATCACTATGTCGTATGAACACCAAAGACATGTCAGATGTAATTCTCAACCACATCCTCTCTGCTTCACTCTTGGGAAGAACCTGGTGTAGAATCCAGTAAATCAACATCTTATTTTGAAATCATGAAGATAAATTATTCGGATTGGTGGTTCACAATGCCAGATATTAGTAGATTGTGTGAAGATTGACCATATCATAATTTTTTACTTGCAGAATATTGCTGGTTGTAACTATTTTGATGAGCATAATCTGGATTACTAAACAAAGTGTCCCCAGGAGCTTGTTCTTTTCTTTTTTTGAAATATAAAATAAAATAAAAAATTACCCGATTCTTTGTCGTGAAAATATTTACCCAATTCTTTAGCACACATGAAACATAAAATAAATTATTTTTTATACACTACACAGGGTTATGGGGAAAATTATCCAAATACTTTTGAGTCTGAGTTTTGATTGATTGTCTTGTGTGTGCAGTATGGGTGATTGTTGACTAAATTGCTGTGTAGAATTTTAGCTTGCTGCGATGCCTCGAAAAATATCTACCTTTAAAGATATTATTTATTTACTGCATCTATCAAGTTTTAAAGAGTTAGCATATGCCACGAGGCTTGATTTCTATTGTACATTTGTACTTGACAAATATTTGTACATTCACCTCTGAAAGTATTTGCAACTCTTTTGTTTATCAATTATCATGAAAAATACTCGACATGCATATCTTATGTTTTATTCTACACCTCTGAAAGAATATGTATGTTCACTGAATTATTGATATCAAAATCTTGACTGCTTTCTGCAGGTCAAATTTTCTTGGTACGAAGTTTTTGATATACGACACACAGCCTCCACATACTTGTTCGCACATACCACCACCTGGGAGGACAAGCCGTCGCTTCTATTCCAAGAAAGTATCTCCAAAAGTACCAACTGGGAGTTATAACATAGCTCAAATCACATACGAGCTGAACGTGCTTGGCACACGTGGTCCACGAAAGATGAATTGCATTATGCACTCTATTCCCATCTCATCCCTTGAACCCGGTGGCGTGGTGCCCGGACAACCAGAGCTTCTTCCTAGATCCCTTGAAGATTCATTCAGGAGCATCTCATTCTCGAAGTCTCTGGACCACTCCACTGAATTCAGCAGCTCAAGATTCTCCGATACAGCAGCTTTGTCGAACCAAGAAGATGGCAGCAAAACACGGCCTTTAGTTCTCAAGAACAAGTCCCCCCGTTGGCACGAGCAGTTGCAATGCTGGTGCCTCAACTTCCGGGGGCGGGTGACCGTTGCATCCGTGAAGAATTTTCAGTTGATTGCCTCCACGCAACCCGCTGCTCCTGCCCCAACAACTTCTCAGCCGGGTCCATCCGACCATGATAAAATCATTCTCCAGTTTGGTAAGGTTGGCAAAGACATGTTCACCATGGATTATCGATATCCATTGTCTGCCTTTCAGGCATTTGCAATCTGCCTGAGTAGCTTTGACACCAAATTGGCTTGTGAATAGACAAGATTGCCCTTGGCTTGCTATTAACTGAAACCTCCATTCAACTGTCGGTGCATGTAGCTCTTTGTTTCTGGATTTTTCCTGCTTTTTTTTTTTTCTTCATTAGGGAGGATGACTGTCTTAGTTTGTATTTTCTTTTCGCGTCATAATTCGATCCTCAGCTGCGAGAAATAAGATTTCATTCTTGATGTCTCGTTTAAAGACATTTTGCGATTTCAGATTCTCGATTTCAAAATGGTGTTTCATCTTCTCTTCTAATATATATTATTGAGTACATATGCTTAGTTGTTTTATAAATTTAGCGCCTAGTGTCGCGTTTTCATGATATTGGATAGAAATTGGTTGCTTGATGTTCGAATTTGCCTCTAAGTTATAGTAAATTTGAGTTTATTTATTGCGCATATTATATCGTAATGTCTCAAGGACCTTTGTTCATGCCCAATTTATTATTTTCCACAAGTGTAATTCAATTTATTTGATACTTTTTTTTATCTCTTGTTATTTCAATTTCATGCCACAAATTTTGAAATTGAGTTGTCCAATATTTTAGGGCTTATTCTTGACATATTCAAACATATTTCCAAGTGGACCGATAAAAATATGCAATTAACTCGTCATTTAAAATATTCAAAAGTAGCATCTAGAGAGCCATCTTCCAGTAAAAAAATTCTGTTGTAAATACAAATTAATTAATGTTCTCAATGATTTCTGAATCTAGTAACACATCACATCAAACATGAATTGCAATTAGGACACAAGATCATTATAGAGTGAAGTTGAGGGGATTTATTTTAAAGAATTGTCCCTATTGAAAATAAAAATAAAAATAAGGTCCCAATAATTCAAAGAAGCATAACATGCAAGAATGTGGGCTAAGGGGTGATTGTCCATCAATATTTATGTAGCCTACCTATTATTGACAAGTGCCAGAAACATTAGGGAGAAATTAATGCTATACATCATTCTAACTATTTAAATTTAAATTATTGTTGTCCACCCAACCTGGTGGGCCATCCTTATAATTTTTTTTACTATTTCTTGCTATTGACCTTCATAGTTTGAAATTTTATCTCCCTATTTATTTATTTAATGCATATTATATATTATTGCTATTAATCTTTTTAGATGATCGTATGTATTGATATTGTAAATAAATATGTTTTCGATAATCAATTCATCTAGATTCTAGAATATGCTCACAAATTAAGAATGATATTGGAAAAACAAATTATACAATTACACTTCCTAACTTACCATTATTTAATGAGTATTTAGTACGGTAAAATAATTATATTTCAGGTGTTAAATTCCTAAAAAATGTAAGTTGTTGAGAGTTTCAAATTTCCAACATAAGTAAAATTTTAAATGAATGCTAAATTAGAGAGATGGGAGTAGTGTATATTGAATAACTAAAAAATCCTCCTTTCGTCCCATTTATATGGTTTTTTATATTCCAATATATACGTTGGTATCTATGTATATTTAGTTCATTTACTAATATATACTGATATTCAATATGTTATACATTAAATATTAATTCATTATTAAAAAAGTAAATATGGACATATTTGAAAGTTTACTTGTTCAATTGTCTTTTCTAATAATTTTCATAATTATGGTAAAAAAGTCCAATCAACCTATGAATGGGACGGGAGAAATATTAATTAACAGAGTTTATATATTTGGATTGAGGGATTATTTAATAAATGAAATGTGACAAAAAAGAAAAAAGGGGAAGTTAGCTATCATGTTGACCATACTAAGGGATAATGTATTGTCCATGGCAATGGCATTCAATTCTGAAATGCATTATTGTAAGGTGTTATTTAATTCTATTTTAAATGATATCAAAATAAAATACTATGTCCATATCTCAAATAAGTTTTATTAAGATGTTGGTTGGTACTTTGCGATGGGACTGACGAATTAATTTTACTTGACAGAAATATAATCAATTCTGCATTATGTCTCTTACAAACTGCTGCAATAATTTTATTAACAGAACTAAAGTTTGACAAAAGTACTTATATATTATTATTAATTTCTTTCTTTAACGTCATTTACTATTTAAATTATTCTTTTTATCGTATACATAATAAATTCACAGATAATTCAAAAAATGGTACTTTAAATAAATATAAAGAAAAATTATTGTGAGTTTACAAGATGGTCTTCCATTCGAGAACAAAATCAAAATCAGTATTTAGAAGAGGGCAACTTTGTTCACCTTTTTATAAAGGTCATAACAATTTTTTTAAGGAAAAATAAAATTAAAAAATATTATGACCTTATCTACTTGTATTGACACACACAGTACCAATTCCTATAGTTTGTTAGGTTGATGGGTGCTTTCAATCTTTTTTATTTTTATTTTTTATTAATAAATATGTTGCATTTCATCTTTATCCTTTAATTTATGATTAAGTCCAAATCTTATTGTGTCGATTCGAGCGGTGAATATCCATTGTGTGAAATCTGATAAGTTTCGAATTCAATCATCTATGTCTTCCATCTCCCGACCAAAAAAATAAAAATAAAAAATAATCCAAATGTTCTGGTGTTGAATTGCAGCATTGTCATTGTGTTCGTGTTCGTGTTATATCATGTATGACTGCTTTAATTTCTTTAAAATAATACAGTGAATATTAATTAGTTGTTTAAAATATTGAATATCATTTACTTCTTCCCTTTCCCCAAGTGTATTTCTGTATTAATTCAAGGAATATGGCACGTGGATTAGTTTCATAATCATTTTTACGTAATAAAATCTATATTCACTAAATTAGGAAAGCACTCTCTATTAATTACTCCACCCATTTCGTTTTATTTGCTATTTAAGATTTTTCTTTTGTGTCAAAATGTTTATTGTTTTATATATTTTGACACCCTCTCTCTCAAATTTAACCTTACAAATATATGGAGAGATAAAAAAATTTCAACTTTTAGAAAAATATAAGTCAATAGAATTTTATGTAATATAAAAGGAAGTGATGTATTAGTCCAAAAAATTAATTATTAATTCTAGATTAAAATTCTAAAACAAGAAACAAAACGAAATGGAGAGAGTATTAACTAACACTCCTATAAAATGATCCCAACACTATTGATTTATAGAAGTTTTATTCTATAAACACCTAAATAGCACACATAAAAACAGAACAATCAAATGTTTCACTTTGTAAAAACTAGTAATAAAAATATATTAATATATAGTACAGAGACTATCAGAAAACAAATTATATTGTATAAATAAAATAATTGTTTCACACAAAGCCATAATGTACATTAAATTAGTGCGACAGCAGTATGACGCCAACGTTATGAAGTATGATGATAGTGTTCATCACTGTAAGTTGTCTTGTTCGACTTTATTATAGATACACAGTAATTACAATTTTAAGTACCCATTACTAAGTAAGCAATTTTGCAAAAGAAAGATCAAAATACATTTTTTTGTGCTTAACATGAGTTTAAGTCATAAAGCTACTCATATTCATTTTTATATATTTATACCACTCCATTTATTTATTTTTAAATATAATAAAATACTATATTCCATTAAAATTTATTAAAGAACACTTAAAAATAATTATCGATGCGCGCACGCACACACATTTACTAATTTAATAATTATTAAATACTATTTCGAGATGCAACGTAAGATTATTTATTTTACAAGGAAAAATAACACAAATTGTTAAATGAATAAATCTCGTTTTTTTTTCATTTTTTTATGTTGTTTTTATTAGTATTTTGTTTTTCATTATGTTTATGTTGTTTATAATTTATTTTTTATTTTAAATAATGTGTTGTAAATTAATATTAAAATTTATTATATATGATAAATTTAATTAAATGCAAACGTTGAAACACAAAATTAAATTAGATAGAAAGTATACAAACAGTAAAAATAAATTAAAGTACTAAATTATATTTGCTCCTAAAAAATCAAATAAATTTGTTTCAATAATTATTATGAAATGTTTAATTTAATTTTAGATTGATATATATATATATATATCCATTAAATGAAATTGCCTATATTATTATACATCAATAATTACAAAATAATAATTATAAAGGGAATAAAGATAATACTATGAAATATTCTTTGTCGAATTATAGTGCAAACTGTTGGGTATGGAATGCAGATTTTGCGATATTTTAATGATAATGATGTTGTATTATAGTGCAGATTGCAGGAGATGGTCATATATCTCAAAATTTATATAATCAATATGTACTAGATATAGGTGTATTTAGTACATACAATTAAATTATCAATATAAGTAATATATATTTAATAGAGTACATACAGATTCATTCATTATATTAAAGCAAATGTCCATAAAATATTAATATAATATTACCAATGCATATAATACTCCTTCCGTGTCCAATCAAGTGTCATTTTAGATGAATGAGTTATATAATACACCCCGGTGTGAATACATTAAATGAGTTAAATATAGATGTTTGAATGCATTAAATGAGTACAATTGTGTGAAAAATGTGAATTTTATATCTCAAATTTATAGAATGACACATTTTTTAAATAAAATGAAAATGATAGAATGACATTTATTCAAAAACGGAGGGGGTAATACAATAATGACTAATAGAGAAAATATTAATATATTAATAATTATGGACTAATATATATATATATATAATAACACTGTTTTATGTGTAGTGTAACTGTGTAAGGATTTAAACGGAAATTTTGTATATTTTTTAGTTTTTTTTAATCACTAATTTATTATTATATATAGATTTTATTTAGGAAATTATTATATATAGATAGATGTATGCGTTCACACAACAATTGGGTGTTCGTGTAAGAAAGCCACCAATACAGTTGTCTTCCTTCGATTCCATTTTTATCTTCTTTTCAATTTTATTTTATCTGCGTCAAATATTTTCCAATGTATTTCCCTTCTAAATCAGTCATGGCGCTTCATGTCATTCACTAGGGTTTGAATTTCCATTTAGCTTCAAAATTTCAATGCTTCTAGCTTCCTAATTTTTCATGTAGACATCATATAGCGGTAACAATCAAGGTACACTAAATTACTTTTTTTTTTTCTCTTATTTCTCTGAAACTGATTATATGGTGGCGAAGGTCTGTTGTTCCCAATTTTTTTAGTTTGAATTCTGCTTTTGTTTTGGCGTAGAAGCTTGTAATAACGTGGGTTTTCGCTAAAGATCTGTTTTTGACACAGTTCTTGATCTGGGTTTTACTTATTTGTAAAGCCGCGAAATTTTAGGCTTGTTCCATTGGTCTTGAATAAAACTATTTGGGCTTATAAAGCTAATATGTTTCATCAAAGTTTGATGTTTACAGAGATTTATATTGAAAGTTGTTTGTTTTCTTATGACATGATATTTGTGTGTTCTTCAGTTGTTACTGATTAATTGAATTCAGTTGTTTCACTGTTTGATCACTGAAATGAATGTAAGTCAAATCTGAAGTGTTTTATTATGCTTATGTGAATTGATATCTAACAGAAGAGTTAAATTTTGTCTAAATTCGTGTGGGCTTTTCGTAGTGATATTATATATTGGGATTTTCTTGAGTATGGTTTGGAGATTTGCAAGTTTTTGTTTTCTCATTTGGGACATATTTAGGTTTCACTTAATGCTTTAATTTTTTTACTCAAGTTTGTTTTTAGGATTTTGAGGAGATCTGTTACAGTTTGAAGAATGCCTTCTTCAAATAATCATGGTTACCATATCCCTTTTGCATCTTTTCGCCGCTCTATATTGACTGTAAGAAGTGATCAGGTTCATTCAGAAATGAGCCACGGTTCAAATATCAAGAACCTGGAATCGTTCCAACAACAAGTTTTTGCCCGGTTTCATGAACTCTCACTAGCTAAGGCGGATGAGTTTCTGTCTGTTTCTTGGATACACAAACTGTTAGATGCATTTATCAGCTCTCAGGAGGACTTTAGAGTCTTACTATGCGAAAATAAAGAATTGCTCTCAAAATCACCAGCAGACAAGCTAGCTACTGAGTACTTTGATAGAACCATTAAGGCGATGGATATTTTCAATGCAACTCGTGATGGTGTTGAGACCATTCGTGTCTGGCAGAAACATTTAGAGATCGTAGTATGTGCTCTTGATGCCCGACAAAGAATGGTTGGTGAAGGTCAGTTTCGTCGAGCAAGAAAAGCTTTGATGGATTTGGCACTGGTGATGTTAGATGACAAAGATACTGGATCAGTATTTTCACACAGAAATCGCTCTTTTGGACGAAAGGGCAAGGAACACAATCGTAGTTCATCAGGGCACTCACGATCACTATCTTGGAGTGTGTCGCATAATTGGTCAGCATCTAAGCAGCTGCAATCCATTGCAAGCAACTTGGTTCCTCCCCGTGCAAATGAAATAGCAGCCACTAATGGTCTGGCAATACTTATCTTTGCAATGAGCTTTATTCTGATGTTTGTTTTATGGATTATTGTTGCCTCAATCCCTTGTCAAGACAGAAGTGTGCAAATCCATTTTGCAATCCCTCGTCAGTTCTCATGGAGCACGCCTCTGTTTTTGCTTCATAGTCGAATTATAGATGAATCCAAGAAGAGGGACCGACGTAACTCATGTGGATTATTAAAGGAAATATATCAAATAGAGAAGTGTGTGCACCAGTTGACAGACTTGGTAGATGCTGCTCAGTTCCCACTCTCTGATGAACTGAAGGAAGAAGTTAAAGAGAATGTTAGCCAGTTGTCATTAGCTTGTGAAGCTTGTAAGACTGGACTCGATCCACTTGAACGCAAGATAAGGGAGACGTTCAGGAAAATCATGGCTTGCCGCTCTGAGGGTCTCGAGTTCCTAGGCAGTGCTACCGAGCCTTGATGAAGCAACGTGGAAAGGAACAAAAATCGCGAATACTCTGTCATGCTAGTTTTCACTGCCCACAGTAATAAATCTATCAGGTAGATTTTGTACTTAGTGATATAGATCGTGTAAAATTTACTTTGTGTTGGTTGTATCATTCTGTTTCCAGATCTCAGTTTCAGGCTGCCGTTCAATTTTTTCGATTGATTCTTTATTCTTGTCAAACATTTATGTCTGGAAAAGGAAAAAAAATGCCCTTTTGATCTAATCCATTTCAAGAATTTTTTCTCTTGATGAGTGCCTGATGGCCTTTGCCTATGGTGCAGAGTCGAATGAGAAATACTTTGCTCTTATTCTGATGTTCGATGGCCATTTCTAATGCAGTGATTGTGTTCGTTGGCCGTGTTAGATTATTATTCGAAGTTTTTATGATATATCGCATGTTACTACATTGTGATTTGAATGTGTAAAGGTAGACTCTATGTTTATGCTTTTATGGCTTTTTGCAACCATATGTTTCCTTCTGTTAGATCATGCATGGATTTCTGACCATTTGTATTTACACACACACACACATTATGTATATAGATATTGTATTTGTATAATTATGGAATTTGTGATAGCAGTGTGATGTTGAGACATTTGTGGAGAATATTTGGTTGGTGATTACTGATTAGTATATGCTAAATAACAGCAACGACTGTTTATTAAGAAGGCTCATGTTGCTAAAAGGGTATTTTGCAATCACTTTAACATTTTCTCCTTGTGGATTTTAGTGATTTTGGGAAATGTTTTCGAAAGATTTACTATATATGTGACCACACCTCTTGGAAGTACTAACCTGGACTGCAAACACAATATTAAACACATACAATATCATAATACAAACTATAACAATTAAATATATATATATATATATATATATATATTTTCATCTCTGAGGTCTCTAGCACATAATATAGTTGCAAATGATTGCTCAGTTTTTCGACATTGGATTCTGTTACTTATCTGACTGAATGTTTGTTGTAAGATGCTTGTCTCCAGCTTCTTGATTTCTATCTGGGATATTATTATGATAATAATAAAATAAAAACTGTGGAAGAAAATGACAAGCAGCAGCGCAGTTGTGCAAAATTTGATTATTTTTTTTCCTTATAATTTTGTGGTGGCAGTGTATGTCGTTCCATTATTTGACGTAGCATTTTGTGGAAAATGTTTGCCGCAAATCAAACATGATATTCTTCGCTCAATTATTGTAGAGCATTCGGTATTATTTTTTCATTCTTTGTATTGCATGTACAGTATATTGAAACAATGACATTTTATTTCTTCCAAATAAACTAAATTTATATTAACAACATAAACATTTTTTTTATTAATTCTGGAGAACGACCGTATATGTAAAGGATTTTTAATTTATCTTATTCCTCAAAAATTTGTGTACGCTAATCCTAAATTATTTGTGTTGAATGTAAACTGAAATAGTCTGTGTAGAGAGGTGGGACAATAAATAAGATGGTGAGTATTAAATTGGACAGCTATGTTTGCCACCATTGTTGCTTGACGTGTGGTGCGAAAGACCATGTGACCAAACATGGTGGACAAATTTGATCCAAGATAATAATTAATTTTATTATTATTTTGTTGTGATTATGTGTGGAAATAATAGATGACTTACATAAACAACTGTGTGACGCAGCAAATTTGTCATATACTCCTAATATGATAGTGAATTCTAACATTATCGTATGACTACGCTTTTCATTTTAATTAATTGTATTAATTCTCTACAATTTTCCTAATTTCTCTTTTCTTTTTTTCATATAATTTCTTATGTGCACACAATTATATTTCTAATTTCTTTTTTCTTCTAATTTTCAGTTCTAGATATTCTAGTTAAATGTGCACAATAATTTTAGCAAAAGAAAAAAAGTTGGATCATACTTTTGACACAGGCATAGAAAAGTATAATATAAAGAAACCATATAAAAATTTATGTTGAAAACTAATTAAAAATCCAATATAAATATTTATAGAAAGAACTCATTAGAAAATCTGCACTTAATTAATACGTATTACTCTACAATTAAATTACCATGATACAGTAAAACTTCTATATAAGAATAACTTTATTGTAATAATAAAAAATTATAGTCTCAACTCGGATCAATTATAAATAAGAATAAACTCTACATTGTTTTTCATTTTTTAGGATTATTCTTAAGAAATTTACCTCTATAGAGTATAGAGTAATAAAATGACATTAAATTTCAAATATATTTATATATCTATATAAAATATCTAGAATTATTTAATTAGGTTACATTAAACTTAAAATGATATGAAGTACTTATCTAAAATTGCCCATGACATATGACTTAATTTTTTGGGGGCTAATACCGCATCCTTTAATTTGCGCGTTCGTAGTAACTCAACATAATCTCCTTCTTGTTGAATCCAAAACATTTCTAACTTGTCCAACATGTTTTATAGTACATTAATGAATCTTATAAATCTAAACTATATGCACAATGCGCATGCATGATGTACGTATATTTTTTTTAATCCATGAATATTATATATCTTTTAAATTCATGTTTTTAAAATATGAAGGGACACATTTTCAAGTGTTGCATAATGTATATTAGTTTTTTTTTTAATTAGAATTTTGTATTTGTAAACTTCTATTTAAGAACTTTACTATTGTAATATTTTCTGTGATTTGATGATAATACTATATATAAATTTTACTGTGCCATTAAACTATCTCATAATTTATTTGGGGAATTTTATGAATTTAAGGTTCAGAAGATGGATTATGTTAGACAAAAATTGATATTTATGTAAAAATTATTATAAAAAATCATAGACAAAAATTGCTCCCTATTAACACCTAGACAATTCACCTTTCCCGTTTGGTTTATAAGTTCTAATGCACCACAGCTGTACATTTCTCCACTTTCTAAAAATTGCAAAGAATCATATTCATGAATTAATAATTGCTACATAGAATACATTTAAATTGATCGAATAACATTGTACAAGCATGAGGTTCAACTAGAGCTATTCAAATGACATTAGATGAACTGCAAATGGAGAAATTGTAATTTGTCTATAAAACCATATCGAGATCAACATGTGGTTTAGATTTACAGGTCTCAGACTGCTTCATTCAGCATTGCTCCTTGAAGAAAAAAAAACTACTACATCTATAGCTAACTATCACATAAATACCCATCTAGCCCGTGCCAGAACGTCCTGTCGCGACATTGCTAGAGCTCCATGGCAGGCCAAGACCTACTTTCTATTATATTTATCGTCATCATTCATCAGTCGTAGACCATTACAAGGAACGCGTGCTTCTCAGAACTCTTGGAGGTCTTTTTTGCTTCTCTACAACTGGAATTATGTTCTCCATGAGCTGCATTTGGAGCCAAGCCAAATTAATTAAACCATTATGGATGAAGCTCGGTACAGCTAAACTGTTCAAGGACATAGATTCAAATATGCATACAATAATATCCCAAGTAGTGACACAGAGTGAGCCACAGATCTCAACAACAGAGAGAAACTAATTCAGTTGAAATTCTCACTATTGGCTCAAACAATCACATATCAGAACTATGTCATTAAGTGGAAGTGACTAGATTGCCCTTTTCACCAGAGAAGGACCCTCCATTAGAGATATGTTGTCTACATGTACATCCTGGGAAAAGTATCCCTTAGGGTGGATTTTTTCTGTTAGTGGAAATAGATGCCCATGTATTACACAATGAGCATCTTAGCAGTCATCATGTTAATACATTACCAGACCATATCCACCCAAGCAACAAACAAATTAAAAAAATCACTGTGATTCCAGTGACACGTGTTCAGGAGAAACAGATGCAATCAAGGTTCTTTCCCAACCAATGGATCCTTTGACTAATTTACTCAAATCTAGCTCAGAAAATTTGTTCAATTTACCAACAAAAGCAATTGCAAACTACGAGTTTTAGTTTATCACAAAGAGAATGACAATGCTGAAGAATGGAAAGGGATATCCGTATTGAAGCTTGGCAGTTCCTTTGATGGATAAAAAATTGTCAGATGTTAATCTTGGCACCCTCCTGAACATTTCTCCTCAGGACACTAATGTATTCACGCAGCAAACAAAAACGACTATAATAGCATCAAGTAAGACCAATCGATCGATTTTCATGCTGGGTATTTAGAGGAGACATGGTGATTTGTTAGGACCTAGGGGAAACAAAGTTATCATAAGATTTTATGTCATAGTTCAGAATTTCCGTATCATTAGATGCTTTTATAATATGGCACATAAACTCATGTCTTCACTAGACTAATTAAACTTTAAAATTTTCTGCACTTTCAACAATTATAAAACCCTTCCAAGTTAATTCAATTGAGAAAAACAAAACATAAAAAAGTTGATTGACCTCTTCCAACAAGAAGATTAAAAACATAATGATGAAATATCAGTTTACTAAATGACCACGAGGCCCTAAATATATTTTAAAAATTTATGTTTTCCAACCTGATGCATGCTTCTGTATTTAAGCATATCTTATCTGGTTTCACAAATCTTAAGCAATCAAAAGAGTATAAATATGTTCAGAAACATTCATGAAAATGAAATACACTTGGAAAAGTAATTTTAAACACATAGCAAACATCAATCTTGAGATCGCATGCATTCATATTAGATCAGTTAGTGCAGTTAACTATATATGGATGATCAACAGAATTAATTTATGCAAAAAGATTCAGTTATGTCAGTACTCCCATTGTTGTCTCAGACCAGTTGAAGCTAATTTTCATCAAACAGATGTCCTTCCAGCTAGAGTATGGGCAATAACCAATAGCAGCAATTTAACCCACCCTCTGTTCCCAAGTTCTTAAATCCAGAATTTCCCATTATCAACAGTATCAGGCTATCAGCCACAATACTAATTTAACGATCGAATCTAGTTCGAAACATAGACCACATTCATCTATGCAACGGAATCTAGCTAGTGATACAGACTTCATCATCACATGGCCTAGAGAATTCATTGACAAAAAAAAGATATGCTTTAGCCTAAAATTCATTCCCATTTAAAAAAGGGAAACGAATCCTAACTAAATATAAAGTAGTTCAAAAATATTTGTAAAGTGAGCAAAATGTTAAAGAAGTAAAATAATCTCATGTGTCAAGTTGCAAAGAAGAATGACGGGTGAGGAGCGGAACATTAACATTAGCAAAACATACCTGCTTCAATCTCTCCCTGTGCAATTCAGCCTGCAAATGAGAGTTTCATGAGAACCTTCCTCCACATCACAGATATTACAAGAAAACACATGGTTGTAAAAGCAATAAAAAAGAAAATCCAGCATAATTGAATAAGTAAAAAACTACATCTGCTAGGTATAAAAAGTAAAGTATGATTTTCAGGTAATTGGCATAAGTGCATCCCCAGAGAGAGAGAGAGAGAGAGAGAGAGAGAGAGACGCACATCTTCTCTCACAAGCTTAGCATTTTCCTCCTCTAGTTGTGTCACCAATGACTCCAACTCCACGGTATAAGCCTAGAAGCAAGTTAAAAATTGAAGATTTATGTATTACAGTCGAGATACCATAAAATCAAGTGGTGATACAATTACTTGATTTACGAATTGGAGGAAAACAAAAACAAAAAATAAATAAATAGGAGAGAGAGAGAGGGGAGGGGCAAATTAAAAAAGAAAAAAAAAAAAAAAAAAAGCTAAACCTGCTTCCGCTCTCTGGACCTAGCAGCAGACTCCCTATTTTTAATCATTCGTCTCTGCTTTTGCTGCGTCGCCTTATCGAGCGGCACTTCGTCCACCGCCACCCTCCTCTTCCCTCTCCCGCTGCCACTCCCCGCCGTCATCCCACTCCCAAAGTCCGCACCAATCACATTCTGAACACACCCTCCCGCCGCCGCAAACTGAACAGCCGGAACCCCCGGCGCAGGACTCATCATCACAGCTTCCATTCCAAAACCCCCCACCGTCGGTGGCGGAGTAGGCATCGTGACCACCGCCGGAACCCTAACATCCTCCTCGTTCACCGCCCCCGCCTTCGCCAAGAAATCCTCCAGCGTCATCGCCGGCTCCCCGCCGCTCCCCCCACCGCCGCCAGTGACGATGTCCCTCCACACCTCCTCCACCGTCTTGTTTCCGTTGCCATTCCTCACTGCTCCGTCGGCGGAGTCCACGGCGGACAATCCTCCAGCTCCGCCAGCTTCTCCGGCGGCGGCGGCGTTGTCGAAGGAGGAGGATTCGGGGTAGATATTCCGGAAGATTTCGTCCATGTTCATGGAGCCGAAACCCCTAATTGCTTGATCGGAGTGGATATTTATGGAAGAGGTTGGGGAGTCACGCGGCAGATCCGAATTGGGGGGTGACCTGGACGCGATCACCTTCGACGACGCCATTAACATCAAATTTAACCGCCCGCCGATTTTCACGGAATTTAATCAATTTTGCTCTCCGACTGAAATTTTTGAAAATATCGTAAATTCTTTATTACAAAGTCTTGAAATGGCGTGAGCGTACAACTTTGTAGAAATAGAGATGACTGAGATAGATAGATTATACAGAAAAAGCGTAGAGAGAGAAATCAAGACTATACTGCCCCTTTTGCGAGAGTATTCAAGTTGTTCCTACTCGCTCTTTATGAATTGCCACCTACCTCTTTTTTTTCCTTTTCTTCTCTGCTTTTTTCAAAATACTTGAAAGTGACATTTTATTTCTTACAACTAAAAAACAAAACAAAACAAAATACTACATTATATTACATTACTATTTACTAGTAAGGACAAATTCCATTTTCATATTTTTATTTTGGTGATTCATTTTTAAGAAAAATAACTCATTTTTCTGAATTAACAAAATAATACATATTTTTTCATACGCAATCAATCAAATCATACAACATTAATCCTAAATTATAAAAGAAATGCACCTCTTACTTTGTTAAGGCTTTAATATTTATACGGGATAAAGCACGGGTTAGAAGTACCAATTTTTTTCTTCAAAAGTATTATTATTTCTTACAATAATCTATCAAAATTATAAGTTGTCTTGTCGATGAGTACTAATTTCAATACTTGAAAGTAATATTTTCTCCAAGTACTGTTCTTTTAATTATAGATTCATCTCACAAAAATCTACTGCGTATTATGGTCTTATAAGACACATATTATTATTTGTTTTTATAAAATATTATTTTTAAGAATTAGTTTTCAATATTTTAGATCAAATAAATTATTGAGCTCTCAATATTTTAGCAATCAAATTATAGATAAAAATTTAATTAATGTATATTAATTATCTTTTTTGAGCTATGATAAAATATATTTCTCAACCTAAAAAGGAAAGGAAAAAAATATAAATAACTTTATAAATTAAGACAAATAAATACTCATGGACAATTGGAGAGCAATGGCAACCGCAACTTAATTACTAGTATTAGGTACGTGGAGCAGGTTGGTTGGCGTAAAATTAAGCATAAGTAAAGAAATAGTCTTGTGGAACGGGTTAAGATTTTGATACAAATACAATCAAACACTAACAAAATTATAAATATACAGTTAAATGTTATTTGTATATTCCATCATTATCATTTTCGTTTTTTTCACAACAGCCTAAGAACTCGTAAACAATAAATATTTTTTATAGTGTAACTTTTAGGATAATATACAAATTTAAATATCTTAAAACTTCCATTGATTTTTATACCTTGTAGCTCAACTCTTTTAGTTTTTCCTTAGCTTTGAGTATTTAGCTGCAATTTTTTCATATATTGTCCCTTTTCTTTTCTTTTCTTAAACGTCACTTCTTCGTTTTGTCGACCAAATATGGAGATGAACTTAAAACATTTTGCCGTGCAATACAAATTAAAATACAAGAACTCACTTATAATATAAATTAAAAGTAAAATAATTTTAATTTGACGAAAAATAAACAAATATTAAGATGCTTTTTTTAAATATTCACAAACCCAACTTGCAACTTGGCATCCTAAAATATTATTTCCAATTTTTTTGTATGACATACATAGATACACTACACCTACTTATGTACTTTATTTTATTTAATGTAGTACTAGAATATCTCTCATGCGATGCAAGAATTAGAAATATGTATAATTTTATTTGTTAGAAATTATAATTATGAAAAAATAACAAAATTATCAAAACGAAACAAAATTACTTTACAAATATTATGAATTATATAAATTTTTTACATTTGTTATTATAATCACTGAGATTAAGTCCAGCAAAAAAAAGGAGGGGAAATTGATTATTTTAAATCAAATTTTGAATTTCAATTATATTTAATAAAAAATAATTAATTATGAAATTACTTATATATCCATATTAAATGAAAATAAATAATTAAAAAAAAATCAATCTTTCTCCTTCTGCCATTCTTCTTCACCAGACCGTCGTTCACCTTTCTTCTTTACATCTCCGACGATCTTCCCTCCTTTTCTCCTGCATCTCCACCACCCTTTCCACCTTCTACATACTCTCACAGGAATCCTTTTCCTCCACCAATTTCATTATCTCACCGGAATTCGAGAATTTCACAGTCACCCCGTAAAAAAATGTGCAGCCAGGTCGTCCAAATTTGCAAACATCTAAATTGGTGGAGGGGGAAAGAAGAATGGGAATGATGGCGGCGGTGAAGGACATAAGGGATGGCTGCGATGGAGGAGAAAGAAGAGAGTAAGGGGAAGTGACTTTTTTCTGATTCTTATTTTTTTGAAGAAAGAGGGCAGCGGTGAAGATGGCCATGGTGGTGGAGGAAAGAAAAAGGACGGGTTGCTGTGGTGGAGGAGAGAAGACGAAGGGGCGGCAGTGGAGATGGCTTCTGATGAATTGTGTTTGATTCACTTCCTTTTTTTAATTAATAATTAAAAATGTTTAATTTTTAAATTTTTAAGTTAAAAGGGTAAAATAATCTTTTACTATAGTGTGTAGATAAAAAATTGAAAAAATAATAATTTTTGTGGTGTATAAAGAAAATATTGTGGTGTGAATAGAAACACTCTAAATTTATACATTATGCTCTATGTAAGCATTAATTTTGTTTCAAAGCATATATGTGAAGCTTTTGCAAAAGTGATTTACGATTAATAATAAAATGTAATTTAGTGAATTGACAATAATAATAAAGAATTAATCTTTAACTTTTTACGGATATCTATTTTTAATAATAATTATGTCATTAAATAAATAAAGATTTATAAAATGGGGTTAAAAAAACATAGCCAACTCTTTGAGAGCAGAGGAGAGAATGAAGTCCTTGGTGAGCGCGTGGTTGCAAAATGGCCAGAAATGGCATACACGCTTTTTCAAAGGTTTTTGCCGTTTTTGGGGTTGACTTTATCATTATGCATTGATAATTAAATCAGTGCCGGCCCGTTGTCGTGCCGGTTCGGCCCGCAAACGACAAAGAGTGCTACAGTTTGCTATTTTCCTTCATTTTCTACTTGCTCCAGAAAAGATTCTTCTTGTCGCTTTCCATAATGCAACGCCCGTCCCCGCCTGCGACAGTTCTTGAGTGGCCTGGAACAATTAGAAGAGAACTGGAAATAGTAACTGGAGTTGGTAATTACGTTTTATTACTGTGTCGAGTCCATTTTCACCGTTTATCAGCAACAGTCAACTAGCATATTCAATTGAAATTGTTGTCGCTAAATTAGTCGCGTTAAATTTTAAAATCCTATTTGAATTGTTTTTGTTTTTCATCATTAATGATGCAAAATGTATAATTTTATATGATATTTTGTGACAAAGCGTAAGATATATTGAGAAAATTGTAAATGCCACATTTTAGCATAACTTTTATAGTGATTAATAAAAAATATTAATTTCGTTAGGAACTTACAAGAAAATTACCATTTTACAATTAAAAAGCAACTCTTAACTTGTGTAATTTAAGTTTCTCTAGCCCGAATTTCGTTAGAAACTTTGAAATTTGTGGTTTTCAAATGAGAATGCTGCGATTCTATAGTTTTTTAACATTAGACTTTCACAACTAGACTTAAAATTCGTTATTTTTTTTTTATTTTTGTAGATTTCATATAAAATTATACCAAAATCATGAAGAATGACTTCAATTTTGTTTAAGCTTGGTATACCATCGAATACTTGATATACTCTATAATGTATTTTAGAATACGATACTTTATAATGTTTTTTTAATTAGTTCTGAAGAAAAATCATGATAAATTTTATTCAAAATAAATTAGTGGAATAATTATATTTATTAAAATGCCAAAAAAAAGACACTTATGGACTTATATAAAATACACAATCACAAATATCTCGACACATGGATATTGTGAATATTTTTTATTAGAAAAATAAATGAATACATGGTTAAAATAATAAACACACTATTCACATATCGAGATTTTGTGATTGTAAGTAATACTCCATGAGAAAGCATAGAATTTCACGATGGAGAGACCATGTTACATGTCTCAAATTCCAACTAGAAAGAGATCGCCCAATGTTGGTGGGTGGCGCCTTTGGGAAATAAATTCTTTCTAAAACTTTAATTGTAGAGACCCTATTTCTACATAGGCCCAAAGACCAGGGCCACGACTATTTGAAGGTCTAAGGAATCGAAGAGATCGACACCTCGGGGTCGGCACCTCGAGATCGACGCTTCAGTAAACAAGGTTCAGAGGTCTAAAGAAAGAGACCAAGATTGAGCAGACTCTTGAAAGAGACCGAGTCAAAATATCCGTTGAAGATAAGGGAGACCCCGTCAAAATCCTAAAAAGGATAAAGGAGATCCCCAAAAATCGAAGATCGGTTAAATTCTCCCTTATATTTATACGCGCTCATTCCATAACGGGGGGAGGATCGGATCATAGAGGATCACGCATTCAACAACAATATTAACTCATCCACGAACTGTCTTCATACAATCCAACACACAACTAGCTCATAGCTATAGAATTCATATTCAAAACCTCTATTCTATCATTTTTATTTGATTTACTTTGCTGCTTATTAAGTTTGATTCTGACTTGAGTATCGGAGTCCATTCGATTGTCAACCCCCCGACGGTCCTTCGGCTTCACATGTGTTTTTTGTTTTGTAGATCGCCGGAGCCCGAACTCGAAGAACGAACGATCAATTATAGAGTTTTTGACCTCTACAGTTTGGCACCCACCGTGGGGCTCCGATCGATCACTTCAAGATAATGAAGAACAGCCGAAATGATGCAATGACCGTCCCTCAGGAAGCTTGAAAAGATGGGGTGACTATGATCCCTTCACCGGAAGGCGACGGTGATATTGCACGACTCCTGCGTTCGATCCAGTGCCAATTGGATACCACCACAGTTGAACTCGCGGTGATCCGCACAGAGAACTCGACCTTGAAGTCTAGGATCAAAGCTATTTCGCAACCAAACTTTTTTCCGAACGGATCTCCTCGAACTCAACCGCCCCCCTCTCACGAACCCGAACGTCCAACGAACTCAGAGAGCAGGTACTTCTGAATTCGACTCATGAATTGACTAATCATTTCGTCACAGGTACAAGCAAGGAACCTGCATTCAAGGGCAAGAAAAATGATAATTTCCCCAAAGGACCCCTACCTGGGTTCGAGTTCAGAATCCGAGGTTGAAAAAAAGATCCAACGATTGGAAGACATATTGACTTGAATTCCAGGGGTCCCCGCTTCCATCCGAAAAACTGCGCCAATGAGCTTTGCAGATTCTTCATTCACCTACGAGATCAGCCTCGTGGAGATGTCCCCAAAGTTCACATTTTCGAGTATGAAGCTGTTTGATGGTGCGTCCGACCCCAACGACCATGTTGCCCAATATAAATAAAGAATGTTCACTACCACGATACCTCAACACGCTAGAGAAGCCAGCATGTGCAAAGGTTTCAGATCCAGCCTCGTTAGCCCAGCACTCCAATGGTTCATCAACCTTCCCAATTCAACGATCTTGTCGTTCACCCAGCTCAACGATCTCTTCATCGAACAGTTCCCCAGCAGTCGCAAGATTGAAAAATGTGCAGACGACCTCTACATAGTCGTACAAAGGTTAGAAGAACCCCTACGAAGCTTTGTAGAAAGATTCAACAGAGAAAAAGTATCGATTCCCAACTGCAACATCGATACCGCAATTTCAGCTTTTAAGAAGGGCCTTAAAAGAGATTCTGACCTCTACAAGGAATTGACTAAATATCCCTGCAAAACAATGGAAGATGTGCTTGCCAAAGCCCGTGCTCAAATTAAATGGGAGGAAGACGAAGCAAATTCGTCTAGATCTCATATCAGGAGTGAACATCCAAGGAAAGAACAAAGAAGCAACAAGACGGAAAGATTCAGAATGGACCCCTATCCGTGACACCCCTGATTTGACTCGCGAAATAGGCGAGCTCAAGAACCCCAGGTCGATAGAAGACTTCATGAGTACAGCCTTTGTATATCATCCTCAGAAGTAGTTTTACCCCTTAAAGGACTTGGACAGAATGTAAAATGACCCGTAAAAATGAAAGTCTCAGATAATGAGCGAGACAGGAGCAAGTACTGCGAATTCCATAACGACCATGGTCATAAAACAGACGAATGTATAGCCCTTAAACTCAAAGTTGCAGAACTCTTAAAGCGAGGGTACCTCACCGATCTTTTGACCTCCAAAGGGAAAGAGACCTGGTCGCGAAGGAAAAATCAAAAAGAGGCACAATCGCCTAAACCCCCAAGGATTGATCGCACCTTGAACTGTATAACAGGAGGTTCAAAGATGAGCGGGATCTCGTAGTCCTCGGTAAAGAGGCATTTCCGTTCGATAAAATACAGCGGAAACATCCCCAAAGAAGCTAAACAAGATGACCTCGTCGTCCTTGAATTCACCAACAGAGAAGCATCTGAACTCTCACACCCTCAACACGATGCACTAGTCATTTTCTTATTAATTTCCAATTATCTAATTAAGCGCGTCCTCATTGACAATGGGAGCTCCTCTAACGTGATCTTTTTTAGTACTTTGAAAGGAATGCAGCTAAAAGAAACTGAAATCGTTAAGAGGTCAACCACCTTAATTGGTTTCAACGGAGAACACAAAGCCACGATGGGTGAAATCACACTTCCCACCTATATCGAGGGGGTGAATATCTTTACCAAATTCCAAGTAATTGACGCCCCCTCAGCATATAATGTCATAATGGGAAGATCTTGGATCCATGAACTCCAAGGGGTACCGTCAACCTATCACTAACTCCTAAAGTTCCCTACCCTTGAGGAGTTCACGAAGTTCGAAGCGAGCAAATCACAGCACGAGAATGTTATGTCTCCACCTTCAAACATAAGTGAACTATGGAAATTATTCAAATCCAAGTCGGATCATCTTCAACCAGCGCCAAAAATTGCAGCTACGAAGAACCCAAGGTGGAAGACCTCGACAAAGTCCAAATACATCCCAATTTCCCTGAAGATTAACCGCAGAAATACGAGAGCAATTGATAAGATTTCTCATTGAACACCACAATTGTTTTGCATGGTCGTTCGAAGATATGATAGGTATCGACCCCTCGGTTGTAACACATAAATTGCAGGTCGATCTAGACAAGACCCCGGTGAAGCAAAAAAGATAAAAGTTTGTCTCTGAACGAAATAAGATCGTGGATGAAGAGGTCAATAAGCTGCTCAAGCATGGACATATAAGAGTAGTTCAATACCCCGAATGGCTAGCCAACATCGTGGTAGTAAAGAAAAAGAACGACAAAAATAGGCTCTGCATAGACTTCACTGACCTCAACCAAGTCTGCCCAAAGAATTCTTTCCCTTTGCCTCATATCGACGCATTAGTTGACGCAACGGCCGGACATGAGTTAATGAGCTTCATGGATACTTTCTCTGGATACAACTAGATCCTTATGCATCCAGAAGACCAAGAAAAGACTGCATTCATCACCCATCGAAGTATGTTTTGCTATAAAGTAATGCCCTTTGGACTAAAAAATGCAGGTGCAACTTACCAAATGCTAGTGAACCGAATGTTCGAAGAACTGATTGGAGACACCATATGTTCCAAGGGATACTAGAAAGACATAAGATAGAAGATAGAAGAGAAGAGAAAGACGAGGGCTTATTATCTACTCAAGAGGAGGTGTCTCGGTTTTCCCGTGTTATTTGATTTAATTGTTTATTTTGTCATGAGCATCTTTACTTTATTTTTTATTATTTATTTAATTATGTCTAGCTAATTTCATAGCTAAGTTTTAGGGATTAGATGTTATGTGTTTTATTAATATAATCTAATTACTTTCTTCATATTATTTCCCAGACCTTGATTTCTATGAATTTATTTATATCTTGCATGAATGCTTGATCACCATTTGTGCATGCTAGTCGATTAATTTGATGTATTCACCGGAGAAGGATTAATTGATAGAAAGATAGAATTTGAGTTATGTGTAATTGGAAGTACCGACCCAATGAACAACTATTGCATAGTGTAAAATAAATCTTCGCGTGCTTGATTGTGAGTAATGACATGTGTGAAGAATCAACCAAGTGAAATGCATGTTCATCATGTCTATATTATGGTATATGTCTTAATATGCAGCTCGATAATAAACCAGTAACTGTCCACTATTGAAAAATAAATGACTAAAGTCGGGTTGCAAGAATCAATGAATATAAAGAAAAGAGATAATAATTCAATTTCCCTAAAACCTACATTTTTCCAGTTAATAGTTCAAGTTATTTAATTTGCTTTTAATTATTTTTTACTCTACTTGTGTATTTACTGTCTAGATATTGATTAAGTACTTGTGTCTGAGAACGTAAGAATTGCAGTCTCCGTGGGATACGATACCCTTGCTCGCCTATGTGTTACAATAATGTCGTGCACTTGCGGTCACTTATTTGGTAATAAATAGTGTGTCAAATCGGTAAAGCTACTCGGCCAGAATCTGACCAACCAGAAAAGGGTATAATAGTAATTGTATAATAGTATTAAATAAAACATTAATTAATGTAATTAGTGGAATAAGTGTGTTTACATTAGTACCTTCCCGCCAATTTAGGAGAGAGATTAGCCAAATAAATTCGAAATTCAAAATTTGAAAACCAAATCTCTCATTAATAATTACAGATTCTATTCCCAATAAAGATAACATTGAAACTACCATTTTAATCACAAATACACATCAATAATAAAATTTTCAGCTAAATAAAGATAACTTTGAAACTATCATTAATCTTTTATACACATATGCAGATTTCGGCCGAATAACTAAGTATGGAACTCAAAGGTAGAAAGCTCAAGGAGAAGAAGTTTTACGTTGTATTCCAAGGTATACGAACTGGAATTTTTTCTAGTTGGGAGAAATGTGCGCATATGTGCTCGGTTGTAGGGGAAGCTTGTATAAGTCTTTTTCAACAGAAGAGGAAGCGACAGAGGCGTACGATATGTATTTCCAGTTCACTAATTATGAAGACGAAATTTCGAGTATTGGACACACAGTGGATTTTGCTGTTGAACCAAGCAAGTACCATATTAATTCGGTTACTGAAGAGAAGAAGAAAGATGCTGGCTTGGACGTCACTTGTGAAGTTATGAATACAAAAATTTACGGTGTAAAGATGTTTATGTTCGGTGTTGTCGTTGGAATTTTTATTTCAATCTTATTAGTTAACATTATTAGTTAAAATCGAGCTGTTAAGCATTGATTAAATACATGAATGATATTTTATTTGTGGAATCTTGATTTCAATGTTCATTGTTGTGTTTTACTATTGTAATAATGTGTTCATCTTATTTGTTTTTTGTTTAGGATCGGTTAAGTGTTTTCTTGTGTAGATTAATCTTATTTGTTATTTGTTTAGAATCGGTTAAGTGTTTTCTTGTGTAGATTATAATAATTAAGTTGCAATATTGTATTCAGAAGTAGTTCATTTACAATTTAATAAATGATTAAAAAAACAAAGATAGACTGAATTATTTTTCTAGTAAAAAATTCAATGAGCTTATTGGACTAAAGTAAAATCAATAAAGATAGACTGAATTATATGAAAGTAAAAATTCAATGAGCTTATTCGACTAATCTAATCAGTTTAAATGAAGGAGAAAAAAAACATTTTATTTACCATAATCGATCAAGTTCAGTTTAGATAAAAGGAAAAAATTAGTTTATTTTGCATATTGGAATAATTGCATTTTAAGCCAGTTTATAAATGTATTATCTATTCTATTGGAATAATCTTGAACAAGATAAATGAGAACAAAATTGAATACAAGAGAAAGCATAACATCATTAAATAAACTTAAATATTCATAGATTAAACGGGTAACCCTGAAATTGACCAAACTGGTCTACATAGAAACTGGAAATTAAAATGCGTATAAACTAATCATATGCTGGAAATTAAAACTAGTAGAACTAATTAAACATCGCTTGAAGATGAGTCCGGAATCACAATAACAGGAATAGGCTTGAAAGTTCCCTCATCATCATTGCTTAACATCTTGAGATCGAGATAACACTCATACAACTTTGTGAGGGGAAATTTTTCCAGCAACATATCCCTCATGCACTCATCATCCAAACTTCCAAGCATACGACCAAATAAATGGCCAATCTCCGCCTCCATGGTATTATGTTCTTCACGGAGATTTCGATAGAGTATTTCGAGACTACGAGGAGGAGGGATCGTCCATTCCGAAGATTGAACGCGTTTTGTGGGTGTGAATTTCTTTGTCGGAGTAAACTTCTTGATGGGAGTTTTTTCGGCCATTGAAATTATTTGAGAAGATAGAGGCGAATGTTGTTTAGGTAGCAGATGGTAAAGTGAGGAGAAAGACTTTGTGAATTGTAGTGTATTTATAGTGAGTGCTAGGTTAATGAGATTAATTTCCCCATGAAACCCTAAATGAGAGTGCATAGGAAAAAAATATTTTCAAATCTTTTTTTTCGCAAGATATGGTTCTACAAATCTCGAGAATCTTAAGACTAAAAAATTAACTAATACAAATCTTAGAAAGGATTTGTGCAAATCTTACGGCTAAATATTAATAGAGCAATCTCCTAGATTTGTGTAAAAAAATTACGTTCTAATTATCTATCTAGTAATTAAAATTGAAAATATCTAAGAATTATAAGAAAAATAAATTTAAGAATTAAAATTCTTATTTACAAATTGTAAGAATTCAAAATTGAATTCTAAGAATTCCAAGAGAAGTCAAAATCTAAAAATATCTAAGAATTCTAAGAAAAATAAATTTAAGAATTAAAAATCTTATTTACAAATCGTGAGAATTCAAAATTAAATTCTAAGAATTCTAAGAGAAATCAAAATCTGAAAATTTATAAGAATTCTAAGAAAATTATGTTTAAGAATTAAAAATATGAAAACATCTAAGAATTCTATGAAATCGAAATTTTAAGAATCATAGCTCACAAAACCTAATAATATAAGATCATCACACCACTAGTAAGATTTTTGAAATTAGAGTCCATGCATGCACTCTTATACCACCATAAGAATCATAGTTCACAAATTTGTATAAGATCACACCACTAGTAAGAATTTTGAAATTAAAGTCCATGCATGCACTCTTATACCACCATAGAATCATAGTTCACAAATTAGTATAAGATCACACTACTAGTAAGATTTTTGAAATTAAAGTCCATGCATGCACTCTTATACCACCATAAGAATCATATTTCACAAATTAGTATAAGATCACACCACTAGTAAGATTTTTGAAATTAAAGTCCATGCATGCACTCTTATACCACCATATAAGAGTCATAGTTCACAAATTAGTATAAGATCACACCACTAGTAAGATTTTTAAAATTAAAGTCCATGCATGCACTCTTATACCACCATAAGAGTCATAGTTCACAAATTAGTATAAGATCACACCACTAGTAAGATTTTTGAAATTAAAGTCCATGCATACACTCTTATACCACCATAAGAATCATAGTTCAGAAATTAGTATAAGATCGCACCACTAGTAAGAATTTTGAAATTAAATTCCATGCATGCACTCTTATAAGATCACACCACTAGTAAGAATTTCTAAAATTATAAGAATTTTCAGAATTATTGATCAGTAAAACTTTCTTCATAATATCAAGGGCATGCAAAGGGCAAGGCCGCAAGGGTAAGAGGGCAAGGATAAGAGCGAGGGTTTAGGGTTTAGGCAAAGAGTGATCCTTTACAGTATATATAATAGATCTTTTCCTTAATTACTTCAATTGAATCCGAAAGCATATAATAATTTTGAAGATTGACCTTATATTGTTACAAATTAATATTATGTTTATATTAATATAGAAACTTATAATTTAATATATAATTTTTCTTCTTATTAATTTTTGAAAGTTTAATATCGAAGTTCTAATATAATTTTCCGAACACCACTAATAAACATTGAATATCATAATTTTTCCTTCGAATTTTTGAAATCATATTATAATTTAAACAATATCATAACTTTTGAAATTTTAATATTGAAATTATGATATAATTTTTGAAAGTTTGGAAAATTTATTTTATTGACCGCCCAAAAGGACCAATCGTTGGATGGGAATTTTAATCGAGCATAGATTTTTTTTTTAGTATAATTGAGTACTGATTTGATCCACCCAAATCTCTAGGAGATTTGGCACACGCAAAAGGCACAATTGCTGCAACCTGTCATTTGGAATCGTGTAGCAATTAATGAGCTGAACCAACCCAGTTGACTTTCACATTAAATTTTCAACTCCCCATTAATGACTCTTAAATTAACTCTCTAAATTTGCACTAAAAGAAATAAAAAAAAATATCAGAGACTATGGAATCCTGTAGCCGAGTAACAAGGTCAGTGACCAAGAGAAGAAAGAAGCTTGCTGGGAACGTCTATGAAGAGGTTGAGTGCGGCGATGGCTTCATCATCCCAACTCAGTTCAAGATTTGCTACAAAACGACCGAATTCCATACTCGTTTGGTAAGTTTTTTGATCGATGTAACAAGATATATGTATTTAGGGTTAGGGTTTTCTAATACAGTGTTTTTTATTAGTTTGAAGTTCTTGCCGTCGATGGCACTAGATATCATCGGTCGAGAGTCCAAGCGAATAACCATAGAGGCTGAAAAATCAGGTTGGGAGTTTGACTGCCAATATGAGTACCGGATGCTATCAAGCTTGAAGCTTGGGAGTGGATTTGACGTTTCTGTATTTTTTTTTTCCTTTCTACTTTTTGTCAATGTTTATGTTTTTTTTTTATTAATTATATGTAATGTTCATTTTTTTATGTTTATATGTAATGTTTATGGTTTTTTTTGTTTATTAATGTATCTGATGGTTTTTATTTCTATCTTAACTTATGGTTATGTTATTTTTCCAACAATATGATATTTTTTTTTCGAGAGAAATCTAACATTTAGGTTAAGATTGATTAAATTTTATATTCTGCACAAAAAAAAAATCAAACATTTAGATGTTTGGAACCAAATTAAATATCATTAGACCACAAACTGTATTGTATAATGATTGTCTCTAACAATCTACCCTCTTGGCAAGAGCTTCAAAATCAAGCGCCACAACGCCTCCTACTAAAACAATTTCACGAACTGCGCGATACTCGTCCATTCCACTTAGTCTGAATTCTTTGTGCATCGAACACTCCTAGTTAAGATATAAAACAAAATTTAAAAAAAATGGTTATAATAATAATAATAATAATAATAATAATTTACATCGAACTTATAGAATGATTTTTAAGCTTACATTCTCAGAATCGTTGAATTGGCTGAAATAAACATCAGTGGCCGTGACAATGTTACTTGCATCGTCGTATTTGATTCCGGGCAACCTCTTGAAGTTTTCGAAATGGTCAAAAATCTCTTTCAATTCCTTCAATTTCATAACCAGATCAACAATACTAAACTGACGATCTCGAGCCCTGGACATCATTTTCGTAAGTAGGTGCAACATCTCTGCAGCGCATATTGTGTGGGAAAGATCAACGTACACTACTCTTAACTGTAACAAACTAATAAAGACTACCTCGTCCATTTTGGACCAAACCATAGCTATTATAGAGCTGGAATTTGAAGTTTGAGAATCTGCACTTTTTAATTTTTTGTTTGCTTTTGATTGATATGTTGAAGCCACAACTATCTTATAAATATAAGTTAATTTTAAAGCATGAAATGACTAATAACCAAAACACTTTAAATTGAAAATTGAAAATACTACATGTTTGAATTTAAAAAAATGAAAATATCTAACAATTCTAAGAATAATATAATTTTTAATTAAAAATAGTGAATATCAATTTGAGACTATATAACAATTCTAATAAAATTTTAAATAATATTTTATTAGTCGGGAAAACAAAAAAAAACAAATTGGAAATTTAAAATATGAAAATATTTAACAATTCCCCTAAAATTAGAAATTTTAGGTGAAACTCGTGAAAATAACCATAAGTTTATAACATTTCTAAGAGAATTATAATTCAGAATTGTTTTTTTATGAAAAACAAAAAATACAAGATACAGATTTAAAATTTTGAAACTATATAACAATTCTAAAAAAATGATAATTTTAATTGAAAACTGTGAATATAATTGAATAGTGAAGTTGTAATTAAAAGACACGACCTTTCAAACCCTAAACTGCTCGACTCTTCAATTTTATATTATAAACCGCTCGCCTCTCTGTGTTCCCAATGCAATAATTATTACAGATGGTTCCGCACACGGTAAGCCCTAGATTAGCTCTACTTTTGATGGAAGTACATTCAATGGCTTCCTGAATACACCATTATCAACTCTAAATCAACCGTTGATTTACTGCCTACCATTAATCGAGTTTCAATGTAGAATAACAACCGTTGATATTTTGTATCATAATTACAGGCATGCAGCAAAGGTCATTCAAAGTCTTTTTTCTTCCTTCCACACTCTTCCAATCAAAGTCTTCACCGTCTTCACAATTCTTTCACAGTCATGATGAATCAAGCTTGGGATCAACTTGATGAGCAGTGCCTTCTACATCTCTGGATCGATGAATCATAGGTAATGGATGTTTCTAATGATGCACAAGTCCGTGACTTCTTTCTCGGTGCGTCCTAATTTTTTTGGTATGGGTTTAAGAAGTATTTTTCTCTCTCTCAAATTGTGGAAAAAATGCAAGATCTAAAAGAGCGTTTTAAGGATATTGTATGGATGAGGAGGGTTCTGGGCGCCATTTATGATCGTCGGTTGCATGAGGAAGTAAGTTTTGCTACAACCCGTTTATGATAATTCCTGTTAGATCTAATAAAATGTTTTAATGTAGGAGATGCTGCTCCGGTATGTTTTCGACATTAAGAAGGCTGAGCGACTCGATCTGGACTGGTACAAGGAGTGTTTTGATGGTGCTCAATATAGGTGGATTGGCAAACCGAAGCTGGCGTCTGAGGTTGCGTGGCCTAACAACTATCTATTAAGATATTAAAATCTTTTTTTTATTTATCTTTTGGGATTCTGTAATATATTTAGGGCTTTTTGATTGGCAGAGACCAATACACTTTTTAAGGCATGTAACTAATACCCGTTTTATATGGGTAGTTGCTTCCTAATCTATCTTTACATTAATCGTATATTCTAGAATCTGCTTCTCACCAACATTACATATCTATCCATATTCTCTATACTCTCTGTATCCTTTTTGTGTTCTTTTTCAGGAAATATTTAACAATGCCAGATCCGACTGGGGCGAGAGGGATGAACTTTGGAAGAAATTGTTAAGATCATTACAATTTGTTATCACACTTTGTTTCTGACATTCTCTATTGTTTAATTCTCCAACAATGACTACCCCCTCATTATTTCCTCAGGTGACGGCTATGGTTTTAATGTGCAGTGCCACTCGGCCGAGTATGTTAATCGAATGGTAAAATTTGATATTGTTTAAATTATAATATGATTTCAAAATTTGATTACCCTTTTGTATTCGTTGTTAATAAAATGTATTCTAATTGTTATTTTTTTTTTAGTATTTGCCAAAGCATGCTAGCGACATCCTTGGCACATCATCTAAGATGATTAAAATACGTACATTTTATGATTTTCAAGAATGGGAAGTTGAATATGAATACAGCGAGCTTACTTCGAAGAAGAACAAGAATGTCATGATCCGCTTCAAAAAAGGGTGGAATGATGTTGTAATACCCCGACATATTTTAGAAGATTTTATTTAACTTATGTTACCCTCTGGTAAGTTAGAAAATAAGCTGAGTCCTTGAAGGACTCAAATAAAGGAAAATCACAGCCAAGGAAATCTGTTAAATTTAATTTGGTCAAAAATTGCCTTAAAAATATGTTATGATATTTTTCTCGGGTTCATAGAAAATGTTTCAAGAATCATGCCAACCTTTGAAATTTCAAATTTCGAGTTCAAATGAACTCTTGGCACAACTTTAATTTGAAAAATAATAAATTTAATAGAAAAGGGCACATCCGTCATTATCCAATTTCTTTTTCAAAAGATTATCTTATTCGTAATTATCATATTCTTTTTCCATCATTATCCTCTTTCTTTTATTCGTTATTATCCTATTTATTTTTCCTCTATAAATAGGAGTTTAAGGTTTCATTTTTCATTCATTTTCAAAATCGAAACACCGAGCAGCTTCCAGAGAATGTACGACTCTAGTTTCCTATTTCAATTCTGAAATAGTCATTTTGAAGGTGTCAACGCGTAGATCACGAATACATGATTGAAATGATGACACGAAGGATGATCACGCTGGAAAATCATCGTGACCGCCGCCAATTCCTCGAAGAAGGTACTTTCTCCGATTCTGGTCATTTGGACCGATTAATTTAGAAATTTCAAGTTCTAAATATTCTTATATTTCGATTATCTTTAATTCTACCGATTTCGATTTTTGATGCTGTAAGTTTTCGGTATTTTTCCCCGTTTTCATTTTATGTAAATCTCAGATCAACTCTTCCTGGATAGTCGTATTAGAAATATTCTTTTTATAAATAGTCTTTGATCATTTGGATCTTGTAGTTAACCGGAATAGATTTTTGATTTCTCATCGTTTGAAATTCGGATCTGAATATTATATTATAAATCTGCCCAGTTCGAATTTATGTTCTAGCCGTCCGATCTTTGATCTGATTACATCATTAAATTCCTTATTTTCTGTACTATTAAAAATTGTACTTTTAAGCGAAAATCCAACGAGTATTGAGCTCGATCGAGACTGATACATTTTCAGCTAAAATCTGTGAATATTATTACCGATCAGTTTCGGTTTTTGTCCCGCTTCACCCATTTTGGGTCGTTAAATCGAGAAAGATTCTTCTCGAAATAATATTTTCTATGCACTCGTTGAATTTCGTAATTTTTGAATGAGTTTTGAATAATATCGATTATTTAATTTAAGCAAATATTTTATTTTCAAGAGCATGTGTTATCGAAAAATTCTAAAATTCTCAGTCTTTACTCCTGGCATGTATAGGATCATCCCTGAATATTTTCATAATTTTTGAGCGGTTAAAAAGTGTCGTGGCGTAGATCTGGTAACTTTGGATAAATGACAAGTTTTGGAAAGAGACCTCTGTCAAATTAGTTGATCCCAATAAAGCAAGAATAGCGTTTTGGAATTTATTTCCTTCTTCGTCGAAATTATTCGAGGTCTCTAGAGTCGCGCAATCTATTTTGGAATAGAATAGAATTAATTATAGCTCCGCTTATAGTAGATTAATTTCCAGAAATATAGCGTTTATCCTAAGTTAAAGTTTACCTTCTGTAGTACCAGCTGAGCTAGAGATAGAGTAGCAGGGTTGATTTTTCAGGAGTTAGCTTTTCAGAATCCCGAGAAAGGTGGGTTGTACTATACTATCTTTGCAAATTGTGTCTTTCGAGTTATTAAGTTCTGCTTTGCTAAAATTGCATATGTGACTATCTGTGCTAAATATTTACATGCTAATGTATGTTGTCGGAGTCTCATAAACTAGCGTTGTATCAATGTGAGTAGCTACAGTATGCATGCATTATTTGTCCTGCCCTACTCCTTGTCGGTGAGACTAAAATGAAACACTTATTGGTTATACTCTTTGGGTATAGTATGGCCATACTCAACGTTATGCGCTGGTGATGTAGTTTGGGTTGCGGGCAGTGACGGGTTATACTCTTAAGCACTTCACGATAAAATGTTTTGGTGAACTTAGGTTGCTTCTAACTTTTAAACCTCCTAAGCTTCACTACCTGCATGGACACAGATAGATTACTTTTACAAAATGATTTACAAAACTTAAATTGTGAGAACTTGCCCACTGAGTGCATTAGTATTCAGCCCAAATATTTTCAAACATTTTCAGGTCAGTAGGCTGGAGCGTGGAGGTGACGAGGCTGAGATATGGGCTATTATGATTTACATATTTTTCCGTTGTCCCTTTTTGTTAGTATTCTATTAAGAATTGAACTTTCACACTTATGGTATTCTTTTACTAAATGCTAAGAACTCTGATCTTGGTATTTTGTTGATATGACTCTGCTTCTCTGATTCTGAACATTTGTTGACTTCCTAGTTAACATATATCATATGCTTAGCTACATAATTATTCCAAGGGAGGAAGCCCGTCTTTCGTTATGTCTATTTGATCATTCATTTTGGCCTATGGAAGGGTTTCATTTATTCAGCATATTGGTGTCTGTTTCTTTTGTCAACCTATGAATGAGTTTATTGATTCTTGGTATCTGGTCATTTGTTTCCGTTTGGCCTATAAAAGGGCTTATTGAATTGTTACAGCTTCCATTCTTCTCTTATGAGCCGTTATAAACGGGGATTCGCTCTAGTTACAGAGGTTATGTTGTCTAATTTTCCGGAAGGCATAACCTATCTTTGGCATACTCGGTTGTTAAATTTTATTCCAAACATTAATCTTTTTGGATTAACACCCCGTCATTAATTTAACTACCCTATTTCTTTCCCGTTTCTTAATTCTCACCCTCGTGGCGTCCATTTCCACGGTCTTTCGGGACCGAGGGGTTACAAAGTGGTATCAGAGCGAGGTTTTTAACTCTGTAGACCTGCTGG
This sequence comes from Perilla frutescens, assembly GCA_026008535.1. Lineage (NCBI taxonomy): Eukaryota > Viridiplantae > Streptophyta > Magnoliopsida > Lamiales > Lamiaceae > Perilla > Perilla frutescens. The sequence continues at coordinate 30,877,767 of BRKX01000011.1, forward strand.
GTCTTATTTCGTCTTTCATTGAAATTCCGTGTGATATTATATAAGCCCTTAGCTCGTCACTTATGCAACAACTTAAAAGGTACCAATGTTTTTATGCAAATTTTAGTTTTTAAAAGTTTACATTATTTGTTGAAATGTTAAGTCTGTCTAAAAACGAAAGATTAGGATTCGCCGTGTTGACGGGAATTCCTCGAAAGATTTATTATTATGCGGATAGCATACTCTGATTAATTGCACTGATTGCGTACTCTGTTGCTATGGTGATAGCATACTGGTTTTGAAATATGTCTGTGAGCATACTGGTTTCTGTCGAAAAACTATGTTGATTACATATATGTATGAACTTGTTTATATATGCCTTGTGCATACTTGTGATGTTGGGAACGTGCGGAATGCATACTGTAAACCTCGATAGTCGGAATGTGTTTATTGTTTATACTCTTGAATGAGTACAAGAACTTGAAAGTGGAAGAATGTAAGATTAACTTAGCCTATAGTGGCTGAACTTAGGCTGAATTTGTAAACACTAATGAGATTGTTGAGAACATAGTTCGACTGAGGAAACGTTTCATTTTGATGACTGAACATAAACTTACGGCTCAGAATAACTGCCACATGTATATCACGATGAGCAGATTATGAGATTTTATACGTATACCAAGAAAGAGATCGATTCGATGTTTGAGTTCATTGGGGAAATAACCTACTATATGGGGTCAACATCCGGTTAGAAGAAGTCTTTCAGATTAAGTTGTGTTAAAGTTGACCAAGAATTTGCGTTATCACTAGGAAGATGGACACATTAAGGAATAAAATATTTTGAAAATAAAAACATAAGTCAACGATCTATGTGGAGACTGTGAATTTTTATGGGTAGATATGTTAGACGATGATGGCTACTACAAACAAGGTTCGACATCAGAATTGTCACCTGAGCGAAATATTGAGGTAGACCGATCACCACCTTTCATACCTCCCTGTGGAGATGAGGTTATAAAGCTTTAACTTCGAACTAGAAGCAGAGAAACGAGTAATCAATTTATAGGCCAGTTATCAGATTATAGATCTATTACATATTCAAGAAATCCCTACGCAAGCTTTCAACTTAGGAGTCATGTTTAACGATCCTATTGCGATTACAGGGAATAAAGATTCGTTCCTCCAAGAGAAAGCTCTTCACCTCAGTGGATGGCTAATCGAGGCACTGGCGTGTTTCATTCCCAAGATTTGTAGCTTGTTTTAGATCAATTTTTAGAATGAGGGTAAAGATGGTCTTCATGATTGCTGCCAAATTAATTTAAAGATATGTTTGCCGGTGTTCTACTCAGCTTTCAGGAGAAGTTAAAGTCAAACTATTTTGAATCTAGGAGGTATCATAGATCAAATCGTTTTCTCGTATCCTTCCGATGGGTAGGAAGTGATCCCCAGATATCGCTTTCCCAGCCAGACGCAACCATTTAAAGTCCAGATGACTTACGTTATTTCATAGCAACCTCTTAAAGAGGAAAGTGCGAGATGCTCTAGAAAGAAAAGGAACCCGAAGAAGATCGTTAAGAAGATAGACCTAGTGTTCGATAGATTGAGAGTTTCATTATGATAGGAAGTTTTGATGAGTCTATTTATTCGTTCTTGTGTCAATAGAATTGATTTATTTATTCTCTTTTGAAATCGATTTATTCTCTTGTTAATTGAATCAATTTCCCTTCAACAACTTCGTATCATTTGAAATTATCCATTTATACCATTTGGGATTCGTTGATTTTATCCTCTTGGATAATTTGAAATCTTTTGGAAGATACTTCTTTGATCATCAAGAATTAGCAATGGCATTTCCTTATTAGGTTATGCTGACGCATTTATGAAAATATTTCAGCACGGTTCTTAGCTCTTAAGCGTTGATTTTCTTTTGTTATTCTCATATATCTTTGTAAAATGTGAGAACCCTTCGAGTTATAAATCCTCTAAAAAGGTAATATTTTTGGTATAAATAACCTAGTGTTACCTCTCTTCCAGCTTTTGTTGATCAGATAAAGTTCTCACTCAGAGGTATTTGATTTATTCTAATCTCACTTATAGAACTTAAGTGTGAGTCTTCAAATAGAAGAGAGAGCTTATAGAAGTATTCATTTAAGTATATTGTTAGGAGAGCGAATGATAGTATTCCATAATGATGAATGGAATCAAAGTAGTACTAGTTAGTGTTTTTTTCAAAGTCAAAAGTACATTTATAAAGTAATTTCCCATTTCGTAACATTTAAAGATGATCAATGGATGTCAACAAGCAAGTTTCGAGCTTACAGTTAAAATCTAGACGTGTGTTTCTTATTATGCATGCAAGCGAAGGTGGTCACAAGTGGGAGCTGGATAGTCGAACTACCACTTTAAAGAAAAGAGAAGAGTATAATGATGAAAATAAGACTAAGTTGCATCGGAAATACGATTCAAGCACGCTTCAAGAAGACGTAAACGTCAAATCTCAAGATTTTAAAGAAGGAGATAAAACACACTTCGAACCTGATACAATTTGTAATCCAACCGTCCAAGGGTGTGCTTATTCGAATCATGGGGAGATTATTTGAAGTCGCTGTATCGTGATAGCTCTCATAAAGGATAGAGAAAGGTGACGAACGTTTAGGCTTTCTGAAAGATAAATCAGCGTAGAAAAAAAGAGCGAGTATAGACTCTTCAAAGAAGTATTTAACCAAGAAGAAAGCGGAAAGAGGGCTAAAAGTTGAGAATCAACCTAAAGAATAGGAGACCCTTATCAGTTCTAGGCAGCAAGTACAAAAATTGAGGTTTTGAACCCTGAGAATGTACTTTGATACTTCTTCTCAAAATATGGAAATTTCGGGACGAAATTTATTTAAGGGGGTAGAATGTAATACCCCGACATATTTTAGAAGATTTTATTCAACTTATGTTACCCTCTGGTAAGTTAGAAAATAAGCTGGGTCCTTGAAGGACTCAAATAAAGGAAAATCGCAGCTAGGGAAATCTGTTAAATTTAATATGGTCAAAAATTGCCTTAAAAATATGTTATGATATTTTTCTCGGGTTGATAGAAAATGTTTCACGAATCATGCCAACCTTTGAAATTTCAAATTTCGAGTTCAAATGAACTCTTGACACAACTTTAAGTTGGAAAATAATAAATTTAATAGAAAAAGGCACATCCGTCATTATCCAATTTCTTTTTCAAAAGATTATCTTATTCGTAATTATCACATTCTTTTTCCATCATTATCCTCTTTCTTTTATTCGTTATTATCCTATTTATTTTTCGTCTATAAATAGGAGTTTAAGGTTTCATTTTTCATTCATTTTCAAAATCGAAACGCCGAGCAGCTTCCAGAGAATGTACGACTCTACTTTCCTATTTCAATTCTGAAATAGTCATTTTGAAGGTGTCAACGCGTAGATCACGGATACATGATTGAAATGATGACACGAAGGATGATCACGATGGAAAATCATCGTGACCGTCGCCAATTCCTCGGAGAATGTACTTTCTCCGATTCTAGTCATTTGGACCGATGAATTTAGAAATTTCAAGTTCTAAATATGCTTATATTTCGATTATCTTTAATTCTACCGATTTCGATTTTTGATGCTGTAAGTTTTCGGTATTTTTTCCCATTTTCATTTTATGTAAATCTCAGATCTACTCTTCCTGGATAGTCGTATTAGAAATATTCTTTTTATAAATAGTCTTTGATCATTTGGATCTTGTAGTTAGCCAGAATAGATTTTTGATTTCTCATCGTTTGAAATCCGGATCTGAATATTATATTATAAATCTGCCCAGTTCGAATTTATGTTCTAGCCGTCCGATCTTTGATCTGATTACATCATTAAATTCCTTATTTTTTGCACTATTAAAAATTGTACTTTTGAGCGAAAATCCAACGAGTATCGAGCTCGATCGAGACCGATACATTTTCAGCTAAAATATGTGAATATTATTACCGATCAGTTTCGGTTTTTGTCCCGTTTAACTCATTTTGGGTCGTCAAATTGAAAAAGGTTCTTCTCAAAAGTTTCTCGAAATAATATTTTCTATGCTCTCGTTGAATTTCGTAATTTTTGGATGAGTTTTGAATAATATCGATTATTTAATTTAAGCAGTTATTTTATTTTCGAGAACATGTGTTATCGAAAAATTCTAAAATTCTCAGTCTTTACTCTTAGCATGTATAGGATCATCCCTAAATATTTTCGTAATTTTCGAGAGGTTAAAAAGTGTCGTGGCGTAGATCTGGTAAACTTTGGATAAATGACAAGTTTTGGAAAGAGACCTCTGTCAAATTAGTTGATTCCAATAAAGCAAGAATAGCGTTTTGGAATTTATTTCCTTCTTCGTCGAAATTATTCGAGGTCTCTAGAGTCGCGCAATCTATTTTGGAATAGAATAGAATTAATTATAGCTCCGCTTATAGTAGATTAATTTCCAGAAATATAGCGTTTATCCTAAGTTAAAGTTTACCTTCTGTAGTACCAGCTGAGCTAGAGATAGAGTAGCAGGGTTGATTTTTCAGGAGTTAGCTTTTCAGAATCCCGAGAAAGGTGGGTTGTACTATACTATCTTTGCAAATTGTGTCTTTCGAGTTATTAAGTTCTGCTTTGCTAAAATTGCATATGTGACTATCTGTGCTAAATATTTACATGCTAATGTATGTTGTCGGAGTCTCATAAACCAGCGTTGTATCAATGTGAGTAGCTACAGTATGCATGCATTATTTGTCCTGCCCTACTCCTTGTCGGTGAGACTAAAATGAAACACTTATTGGTTATACTCTTTGGGTATAGTATGGCCATACTCAACGTTATGCGCTGGTGATGTAGTTTGGGTTGCGGGCAGTGACGGGTTATACTCTTAAGCACTTCACGATAAAATGTTTTGGTGAACTTAGGTTGCTTCTAACTTTTAAACCTCCTAAGCTTCACTACCTGCATGGACACAGATAGATTACTTTTACAAAATGATTTACAAAACTTAAATTGTGAGAACTTGCCCACTGAGTGCATTAGTATTCAGCCCAAATATTTTCAAACATTTTCAGGTCAGTAGGCTGGAGCGTGGAGGTGACGAGGCTGAGATATGGGCTATTATGATTTACATATTTTTCCGTTGTCCCTTTTTGTTAGTATTCTATTAAGAATTGAACTTTCACACTTATGGTATTCGTTTACTAAATGCTAAGAACTCTGATCTTGGTATTTTGTTGATATGACTCTGCTTCTCTGATTCTGAACATTTGTTGACTTCCTAGTTAACATATATCATATGCTTAGCTACATAATTATTCCAAGGGAGGAAGCCCGTCTTTCGTTATGTCTATTTGATCATTCATTTTGGCCTATGGAAGGGTTTCATTTATTCAGCATATTGGTGTCTGTTTCTTTTGTCAACCTATGAATGGGTTTATTGATTGTTGGTATCTGGTCATTTGTTTCCGTTTGGCCTATAAAAGGGCTTATTGAATTGTTACAACTTCCATTCTTCTCTTATGAGCCGTTATAAACGGGGATTCGCTCTAGTTACAGAGGTTATGCTGTCTAATTTTCCGGAAGGCATAACCTATCTTTGGCATACTTGGTTGTTAAATTTTATTCCAAACAGTAATCCTTTTGTATTAACACCCCGTCATTAATTTAACTACCCTATTTCTTTCCCGCTTCTTAATTTCCACCCTCGTGGCGTCCATTTCCACGATCTTTCAGGACCGGGGTTACAGATGTAGTTCAATATCTTGGTATCAAGCGTGGTGATGTTCTGCTGATTGAAAAATACGGTGGTATTACTTGTAGTGTAGATGTTTTCATTGTTACTAAAACTGATATGCTTAGGCTTGATCTTAATGACTAGTAATTTAGTTATAGTTTCTTATGGTTTTAATGTTATGTTCTAACCTCTGCACTAGATGTATTTTGGATGTTATTATATGCCACTGAACTTATATTTTGGGTTAATCCTTGAATGTGATTATGTCTTTGGGATCCCATTTTGATTCCATACCTTGTTATATGTTTCTGTTCTCTCTTTAGACTAAGATGATTTATTATCTGTTTCTGGCTTCTGTTTTGGGATTTTGAGAAGATTAAACAAGATCAAATGTTTCTGCATTAAGTCTTTGGGATTCTGTTCATTTCTAAGATGATTATTATCTGTTTCTGGTTTCTATTTTGGGATTTTGAGAAGGTTAAACAAGATTTTTAATTCCTGTATTAAGTCTTTGGGATTCTCTTTCATCTAAGATGATTTTGTCTCTGTGAAACAATCTCTAAAAAACGCATACTAAGTGCTCGATAAAAGATCTCTGTGAAACAATCTCAAAAAAACACACTCTAAGTGCTCGATAAAAGATCTCTGTGAAACAATCTCTAAAAAATGCACACTAAGTGCTCGATAAATGTTCTCTGTGAAACAATTTGGTAAAAAACGCATACTTTGTGCTCAAATTCTCTAATGAAGCTTTTTTCCCAAAAAAAAAAACGCATGCTAACCCTTCATTAAAAGTCCTCTGTGAAACAATCTTTAAGAAAAGACACATACTTTGTGGTCTTTCTAAAAACTTTTGTTAACTTTCTTCACAAATACAACGCATACTAAGTGCTCGATAAATGTTCTCTGTGAAACGATCTCTAAAAAAACCAACCACAAATTGTTCGATGAAAATCCTAACATAATGCTAAAAACAAGTACTTCCTTGTGTCCCGACCACTTTCTCCTCCTGTTGATTCGAACTGCCTCTTCAACCTCTACCTCTACCTTTTGCAATCAAAGCACTGGCTCATCTTCCTCCATTAGAATTTGCTCATCTTCCTCCATTAGAGTTTGCTCCTCTTCCTCCACTTGAAATTGTGCCTATCCTAAGCTTTTCTGTTGTAGATTGCATTCTATTAACTACTGGTCTTCCTCTTAATTATCGGTGGATTCAACAAAGTACCAGGTTGAGTACTAGCATCCTCTGCCATTCCAGACGAACCACTCATAAAAATTGTTGGCGCCCAGTTTGTTAGCTCAGCTTTCATATCTTCACATCTTTGTTTTATGAACTTCATCTTTTCTGGACATTGATAAGCCATATCAGTACATTCAACAAAAGCTCGTTCCACATCCTGGAATCTCTTGTACTCTTCTGCCATATGCGGATATCCACCGGTAAAAAATATGCTGGAATGGCGTCTGTAGATGTCCTTACGCCACCTTCTTAGTACATACCTCTCATTCACAAAGCCAACATTTTTGACCACTAGAAACTTCAATATATGACAACATAGGATTCCCTTAAACTCAAACTTGCGACAGTTGCATTCGAAATACTCTCCATTCGGCCTACACTCAACTGTATATGTGCACTGCCAGTTGATATCAGCACTTTTTTCTAAAACTTTATACACTTCAATGCCCACAACATTGATAACTGGTTGCTTAACGTTGCAATGCAACATTAGCATTATCTCTTTCTGCAGTAACTGAAAAATATTATTGGTGTATGCATCTCTAAATTGTTGCTCACACTTGAAAGATGAAATGCATTTTCTAAGCTTGCACTTCGACTCATAGTCAGCTTGTATTTTTTTGTGAATCTTATCTCCAATTGCAATTTCATATTGTTCCACGAAAATCTTCAGCGTACTTCTTGAAGTGATGTACCCGTCAAAGAAAGCATGCATGGATTCACTCCTTTGCGTTGACACCATACCAGGCCAAAATGTGTGATTTAGATAAACATGAACCTAACTTTGCCTTTCAACATATAAATCTCTCAGCCACCTATTATTTTGAAGTCTGTGATCAACTAAGAATTTAGCCCACCTATCCTCAAATTCACCTATTGTGAGGCTGTCATATACCATAGAATTGAACTCTTTAACTGCCTTGTAAAAATTAGTTGCCGCCTTAAACTTCTGAGCACACTTCGACACAATATGCCACAAGTAATATCGGTGGATGGTGTCGGGCATCACTTCCCTCACCGCAATTTTTATACTGCCACATTGATCTGTTAGAATTGCCCTTAGATGAATACCTCCCATAGCTTCCAACCAATTGGTGAACAACCACTTGAATGAATCTGCATCTTCGTGTGACAACAATGCACAACCTAACAATATAGACTGATTATGATGATTAACCCCGACCATAGTTGCAAAAGGTATCTGATACTGATTCACAAGATAGGTTGTGTCGAAGCTGATAACATCATGAAAATCTTCATAAGCAGCTTTGCTCCTAGGATGGATCCATATATCGTTTCGAAGCTTCCCTTTATCATCTATATCCATTAAATGAAAAAAGCTCATATCCTTCTGCTGCAACCTCATGAAAAGTGTACGAATGGCTTCAGCATCTCCATCACCAAGTCTCAATCTTCTCCTCTTGTCAATGAAATTTCTGCAATCTCTGGCGATACAACCTAAATTCTGAGGCCCGCCGGCTTGAACTTCCAACAACCTCACATTCTTACACACTCTCAAACCAGCAATGTCGTTTCCTTCCAATTATCTCTTCATATTTACCGACAAACTCCTATGAGCCGGCATGAAAATAGACATATGTGGTTCAAGATCATGATTATGATGTGAGTGGATGGTGGACACCCTCCAGCAACCATTATCTTGTTTTATAGCATTCACTCGGGCTGGACAATTCACTCGTTTGGTAGATTTTTTCACTTCTTCTCCATTGCGTGATATGTCACATGAAATCACAAGATACTTTGGATCATCACACCCGTGCACTTTCCGAGCAGTCCTAATAATGACACTAAAACCTTTACTCTTTGCATAAGCTTGTTAAGATGTGAAGAGCGTTTCCCTACTCTCAAATTTCATGTTTCTTTGCGGACCTTCATTCATAATTTCCTCATCATATTCCATTTCTTCCCCAAACTCTTCATCTGCTGCTTCTCCAGTGTCTTCCACGCATTCTGCATCGTCACTCTCTTCATTGACATCGTTATTTGCATCTGATGCATCGTTTGCAAACTTATCGTCGGATCCGAATATTGACAACAATCTTTCTTCTATGTTGCTTTCCATATCGACCTCTGTGTTTTTTTTTTGCAAGTTTGAGATGTGCACAATGGAGTATAGCTATGGTGCTGTAACCTAAAGTATTTTTGGAAAAGATAATCACAATGATTGTATCTGGAGATTTTCTCACTACTCGATAATCACTAAAGATCCGTGCCATGATTATCTCTCACATTAGCGGGAAATCAATAGACGCAATTAATTTTGCCTGCCTAAAAGTCTTAATTATGGAGCCAAAATCTTAAGGGACAATAAGGTAATTAACTATGAGTAAATCGGCACACATTTGGACCGGATTTAATCAAACCGACTTAGCACTAATTAAACCGGATTATGGCCAACCAGATTCTGGCCAAATATCAGTGCTCGTGTCAAATACCTATTTTTTTTATCTTTGTTGGAGTGCCTAATTAAGGGTGAAATATAGATGGAATGCACTGAAAATTTCAATCCAAAATATGTATTGTTTTGACTCCAAATATAGGTACTTAACAAATATTAAGTATAGTTCATTAGTTTTTGGGATAAAAAATGTTAAAATATAAATTGTGGGATCAAAAGTGTTGAAAAATTAAACTTGAAATCAAAATTGTACGTTTTGAGACTAAAAATACTCTACTATTCTTATGTGACCAAAAATGTAATTTACTTAATATTAATTTATAAAACAGTTAAGTGTATCGTATTATCCAATTAGTATAAAATGCAATGTACAAATATTAGGGAAATTCGGTTTCGCTATCAACATATAGGCAATGCAAGGAGATTGTGGTGGTGGAGTTGCAACTGTAAAAGAGCTATTTCAGGGCTAATATTGACCTTTTACGCTGTTCTGGTCTTCCCTAATCCCTCCGCCGCCGTCAGCCAGCCCTAGTTTCTACGCCGGCACTTTCAAATCCACACACTCCATTTTCTAATTCCCCTCCGATTCTAAACCCTAAACTATAGCATTTTTTTTTCCTCCAATGCGAGAATTTGCCGATTGGAACTAGGTACATTTGATCCATTCAATCTACAAGAATGGAATTTTGGCATCAGCGGGCGGTAATTCCCAAAGTTTTATCGACGGGTTTTTTTCACGGTCAGGCGAGAACTGAATCGCCCAATTCTTCAGCTTCATCAACTCAGTGGTTCGTAAAAGTCGTCTCCACTCTCTGCATTCGTCACCCCCACGCGCTTGCTATTTTTAACTCTGATTATTTTCGAAATAATTTGGATCCTTTCGTTGCATATGGTGTGATTTATCTCTTGAATAGTAGATTGGATGACCCAAATCTGGCCTGTAGTTTCTTTAGCCACCCAAGGCTGAATTTGAAAGTTATGCACACCGAATCGACTTTCGATTTGCTTCTAAGGTCATTGTGTCGTGTGAACCTTCTTGATTTTGCTAAGGTAGTCTACGATTACATGAGAGCTGATCGGATTGTTCCGGACAAATCTCTGTTAGATTTCCTAGTTTCGTCATTTGCGAATGCTGGGAAGTTTGGGATTGCTGAGGAAATTTTGCTTGCGAGAGCTGAGCTGTGCAATATGAGAGGTGAAACAGTTAGTCCCTTCGTGTATAATAAGTTTCTGAGCTTATTGATAAGTAGGAATGAGTTGGAAAAGGCAGTTGTATTCTTCAGAGGTCATATATTGAAATCACGAGGCTTTCGGCCTGACAACTTCACCTTTAACATAGTGATACGGGGTTTGTGTGTGGCGGGTAAGGTTGAGAAGGCTTTCGAGCTTTTTGATGTCATGAGGAGTTTTAGTTGCCGTTCGGATCTTATTACATATAATACTCTTATTAACGGGTTGTGTAGAGTTGGCAATGCAGGTAGAGCACAGGAGTTACTGAGAGAAATTCAAGGCCAATGTGAGTTCTCTCCAGATGTTGTGACTTACACCTCGGTCATTTCTGGATACTGCAAAGTAGGTAAGATGGAGGATGCTGAAACTCTTTTTCATGAGATGATTGATTGTGGGATTATGCCAAACTCGTTTACTTATAATGTTATTATTGATGGTTTCGGGAAAAAGGGTGAGATGGCTTCAGCATTGAAGATTTACGAACAGATGGTCTGTAATGGTGTCCGTCCTGATGTTGTGGTCCTTAGCTCTCTCATTGAGGGTCATTCTCGGGTTGGAGAGATGGACCAATGCATGAAGCTTTGGGTTGGGATGAATAAGATGAATGTGTCTCCTAATGCGTTTACTTTTTCCATTCTTATTAATGGCATGTGCAAGGAGAATAGATTGAATGAAGCTTGTAGTTTGGTAAGGCAGCTGAATGGGAGGAAAGATATTATCCCCCAACCATTTATTTACAACCCCGTGATTGATGTGCTTTGTAAAGCTGGAAAAGTAGATGAGGCAAACGCAATTGTTGCAGAAATGGAGGCAAAGGGGTGCATCCATGATAAGATAACTTTTACTATTCTGATTATGGGGCATTGTATGAAAGGGAAAATGTTTGAAGCTATAAAAATTTATAACAGGATGTTGTCAGTGGGCTGTGCACCCGATAGTATCACTGTAAGTTCTTTGGTGTCCTGCCTTAGAAAGGCCGGTATGGCACAAGAAGCCAATGAAATAGAGAAAAACGCATCAAACAGTGTGCAGACATGTCCATCATCATCTGAGAGAACTACAGAGTATAGGACCAACTTGAGTATTCCTGCGGCTGCTTAATTGAAGGGTTATCTTGGTTGATACTTTTTCTTGGCATGGCATACACAAGGAGCCTTTAATCAAAATACTTCGAGTCCAGGAATCTCTTTCTCAGCTGATGGACCAAATAAGGTAATTAAATTTTATTGCATTCTTTTGAGATAACAGTCGCTGTATTTAGCTTATGTTGTATCATTCATAAAGGTCTATATACTGGCGGTTTTAACATTCTTCATAATCATGATTAGTTGTGCAACAATGGTCAGGTGGCCCGAAGGGAATGTGAACGAAAAACTACACGAATGGAATTCATAAAGGGAAGATATTGATGCACATGAGTTGCTCTAATTAGGGAGAAGGGCCACCTACTGTGGACATATGCAAAATTAACTTATGTCAAAGCACAGTCTTGTATGTTTTGGATCAATTATGTAAGATCAGATTTGGGATAAGTTATAAATCATAATAATATCAATGGTAAAACATGTACTGAATGCTGTATGACCGTGGTTTTTCTTGCTACTGTCACCAAAGCACTGCTATCTTTTGTTGAAGGATTCTGCACGATCATTTATATTCTTACCATTGTCAGCAAAGATTGATTCTTCTTACCATTGCTACCAGGCGTTTGTTGAGGTGCGATGAAGAAAAGGAGTCCCCAGTAATCATACTGGTCAGGGTTTAGTCTACCAGATCCAGGATGAATCGGGAAGAAGCTATGGAACAAAAAAACTAACTCAAGGAGACGATGCTAAAGAAGCCAACGAGCCTCACGGAGTTTTGCTCCATGAAGAAGAGACCAGGTTAGAATCAAGTCTTGACACCCACAACAAGACTCAGCCCCCCGATAAAAAAAAAAAAATTATGCTCGTAATGGACCAATATTCCTTAGACATAACAGCAAAAACTTTTAGTTCCTGGAAATTCCTACTCCTTGTAAAATGTCTATATGTTTTTAAAAATCTATTTAGCAATAAAAAAGTCTAGCTTCTTTGTTTTGACATAACATGTTCCATTTCTGTAGTATAAATGTACAAGCATCACGGCGTCTCTTCATTTGTGCTTGGCTTGTATATGTCACGATTCTCTTCCTTTTCTCCTCTTACCAGTTTTATTATACCTAAAGTCTAAATTTAATTGATCGAGTTCTGCTAAAGTATATGCACAAAGGTTTAATGTAAATAGAGTGAACTCCAGTGAAATTTCCTCTAATAGAAATATCAATTCAATCTCTTCGAATATCTCATCCTAGTTCCATTTCATGGTAATTTGTTATTCTACAGCCTATTTTGTACTTGAGCTTTCTTGCTGCAAATTTTTTATAATGATGTTGACTCGAGTATTGGAGGTCCATTTAAAAATTAACCCACTACATTCACGTGGTGCTAAACGTCAATTTTTTTTTAAATAAAAAAATATAATAATATATGCCTCGGTGTGTGTGCCTGAGAATGATCAACGTGCTTGAAATTGAACATGGCCAATCGTTGTTCCTGCCGCTAATATTTGTTATGTTTTGTAATAAAGATTTTTTACATAATTTTTTTGTCTTTGATTGATTTATTAGCCTATATTATGAGTCCATGGGAGAAGATATTGACAGTGTGACATATATTGTCACGCCACCAAGTAACATTCTTCATAATGAATATGCATAACTAATATAACAATATCATATAATCGATGTGCACGTTAATATATCCATCCGTCAACCTGCACCATTGTATTTACGCCAACTAAAAAACACACACTAATGATTAGATATTTATCATTGAAAACATGTTTTGCTAATTGCAGCAAATAATACTGATATCATTAAAGAATTAAGATACCTACCGCAATACATCCTAATATTTTTTTAGCAATAAAATATCCATAATGCATTCTCCTAAAGGATATTGGGAAAACTCTAGAAATAACACCCAAAAAATAATCTGGAAATGTGAAGATAATCGAGAATGACAATGAGCTATCATGTGTTTGTACCAGGCTTTCTTAAACGATCGTTTCGGTATAATGAAGCTTTTTATAAGTTATATATAATTTGGAATTGTACAGAATATTTAAAATACTAAAATTAAATTACCAAGTACGGCATATTTTATTAATTAATTAATTAATACCTTCTATTAGCCAAAGTGAGAGTTCGGCCTGTGAAATTTTTAGGTTATTCAAATGAAGATTGTAATTACTAAAATTAATCCGACATTTGCCAAACACACCGCGAAATTATTCATTCGATTTGATTCCATAGTAGATCTATTTAGGCCTAACGGGTAAACGGGTCCCACGACTTTGTTTTAATTTTTTAGATTTTATTTATTTTTCAATAATAAATAGTTTAAGTCGGTGACAATAAATTTAAGCCTTAATCCTTAAGCCGGTTATATTAAATATAAAGATAATTTTTAATAGCAGGAAATACTTTACGCTATGTTAAATTACCTTGTAACCCCCTGCAAGTAATATTTAATCAATTAAGCTTAGGCTATGTTTGGCTTATTTTAAGTTTTTCTTTTCAAAGATATTCGCATTAACTCAATCATATATTGAATACATTCACATCATCTTATTACTTATATCATATTTTCCAATTTATTTCCTTTTTCTCTATTGAATCCTTTTTTACAATACTTAAAAGTCACTCAATCATCCTCCCAAATAAATAAAAAATGATCAGAAGGGTGCTTCATTTTCTATATCACAACTATTAATATAGAGTATATGCAATGATGATAATGAGCCCATTCCACCAATAAACCACCCTAAAAGAGTACATAGTAAAAAAATTTTACATGCCCAAAGTGTGATAATAGTACATGGATAGAAAATGAACATTATTTAAAAAAAAATTAAAAAAGAAGTATCCCAATAAAGATTTATTACAGGGGCAATTTGGTCATTTAGTAACAACGAAGAACTGGAAAGAATGACTTTCAGTTTCGTGTCCCATTGGTCAGTAATTCCGGTTTATTAAGCATCCCACGAAAATTTCTTCTACAAACCCTCTTTCTCTCTCTCTCTCTCTCCATATATATGTGTATATATATATATATATCCGTTAAAGAAAAGTGAAGAAAAATCCCGACACCTCCCCCCCCCCCCCCCACCCCAAAAAAAAGAAGCGAGATGGAATCAAGCCTCACACAGCAAGAGATGGACGCAGTCCTACAGCTAATTCAACTCAGCGGCGGCGATTCCCAGGTTTTCTGGATGAATTTTGCGACGGAGGAGGAAATGAAGCAGCAAGGGGAAGAAGAGGAAAATAGAGAAGAGAGCGTGGGCGAAACATCTTCATCAAGCGTGATTAATCCGTCGACGCTAGAAGAAGCTTTGCCTCGAAGAAGAAAACGCGTTTTACCAATCACCGATATCTACCGAAAAACTAGGCCTTTGATCAACAATCGCACTCTTAAACGGTCTCAAATTTGAGGGCTTTTCGCAGGTTTTGGTTTCTCGGCGGCGTATGATTTCTCTAATTACTACTCTTCGGTGAAATTGTATATATTGGTTTTAATGTTTAATTAGACATCTTTATATATATGTGCAGTCTAGAGAGAGAGAGAGAGAGAGAGAGACTTGTGTTGGTTATATAACTTAATACTCTCGTATATGTAAATATATCTATATATATATAGACTTTTGATATGATCATCGTTTGATCGACTTATTTGTTGATTTTATGTGTCATGCGAAGTTGTACGATGTTGTTAGAAATTTGAGTTGTTAGTTTTTGAGGTGGATTATAATTTCAGGTTTTGGACTTTGGTATTATCAAATTAAATATATATGTTGTGTGTGAAAATAATTTGTGTGTTGCAGTTGCAGATCAGCACAAAAAAACATGCAGCATCAGTTTCACGCCATATATATACTCATTTTGATTGTGTATATATGTATAAATATATATGCATACACAGGTACTGTATTTATACTATACGTGTATGTTTTCGAATATGGGATACGTACGATGATTTGATTTATATATATGTATTGCTTGGTATTTTCTGTTTTATTTGATGGACTGGTTTGTAGAAGATTAATTAGAAACACAGTTGCAGTTTGGTAGTCCCATTTAATTATTTCTGTGTTGTTCAAATTTTGATTCGTGTTTTTTAGTGTGAGGAAACGATTTCGATTAATGTGGTATCGTGACTAATTAGTTAACATTATATGTATGAAATTGAAATAATTGGATTAATCTAATTAATAAACCTGTTTAGGAATTGAAAAAAAAGAATGCAATTTTGTATCCATGGAAATTGGCAATTAGCTTATAGCTAGCTAGGTTTGTTGTTGTTCTTGAGCGGTATATATGACGAATGAATTAATTCCGGAGGCAACCACAACAACAACTCGGATCGGATCGGATTTCTTCGCCTCAAAGATATAAATTATAAACAAACTGTCAACTCTATTTTTAATTCACCTTTATAAAAACCTACCTCAAATAAATTAATTGCATAATATGTTCCTGTTCATCCTTTTTTTCTATATAACATAATAATACTAAGAGCTAGGGAAAACAATTATTTGAATTAAATTTAAGTTGATATCTCAAAAGGTCTGTGAATTTCCACATATTATTATTATATACGAAAATAATATGGGTGAATTAGAAGAGTAAAGAAGGGCGAATAAAAGTAGTCGTGTGTAGTGAAAAGGTAATTTTTTTAAGGGATTGATATTAGAGATTTGGAATTGCTTGGTGGAATAAAGGGCAAAGCGATAGTTTTTATCAAAATATTAAAATATATCAAAAATAAAATAAAAAGTTTTTTTTATCAAAATATTAAAATATGTCAAAAAATAAAATAAAAAGTAAATATGTATAGCTTAAAATGTTAAAGAAAAGTGAGGAGGGGCAGGTGGTGCGATTTCCACGGTGCAAAATAAAATTCTGAATTGAATATATATATTATTCATACATAATCTCTATCTCTATCTGCATAAAACCAGCAAAAATTGAGACCCACCGCCTCCCTTTAATTCAAGTAACTTAATCAAATTTTATGAAATGGAATGAAAAAAAATGTTTCAACTCATTAATTATAAGTTTAGGTTGTAAATAATCTGGAATCAAAGAGCAGATTGCTTAATTAATTTTGGCACTTAAAACTAATTTAATTATCAAATTATCGAATTCATATACAAGAATAATCAAGTACTAATAATCTTAAATATTGTTATCGGTATTTTTTATTTTTATTCAAGTCGCAATATTTTGTGCGTAGCTAAACTACTATGCTGGTTCAACAATTATTCCTCATCAATATATGTTGATGCAATCTGCTTTATATTGAGAGTGATTATTTTTTCCCATCTCCATCATCATTTAACATTATTATCATTGTGATGTTGTTATATACTCCTTCCGTCCTAAGTATATCCCTATTGCTATTTTAAACTGTCTCAATTATATATTCTTATTACTATAATTAATATTGTTTTTAAAATAAGGTACAAGTACACTCTTGTTAGATTTTGAAAATTAAAACTAACCACCTTAATTTTTTTAAAGTTATAAAAATAGTGGTACAATAATGTTGAAAGTTTACTTTTTGTATCTTATTTTCATAAATATGTTTAAGTTACGTGCGAATAGAAAAAAGACTATATAATTAGAATGAAGAGAATATACTTTTTCCCAAGTTCATCACCAATAAAAAAAATTAATGCGAATGGAGATCCATATATAAAAGAAATGGAGATCCATATGTAAAAGGAAGATATTATGAGTTCAAAATCAATCCACATTTTACCCCTTCCCTCAACTTCATAATAATAATAATAATAATAATAATAATAATAATAATAATAATAATAATAATAATAATAATAAGGCAAATACTTGCATGCACAAGGTGCATATAAGGCTTATTTCAGACGAGCGGGTCGAATTCGCGGGTCAACCCGCAAAAAAAAACGGTAAAATCAATATCAACAGTAACATTAAAAAGTATCACTCAAAATTCGAAAAATATCACCTGTATCATTAAATAGTAAGGGGTCTGCCACTTATCTTAGGGGTTTTTGGGGGTATTTTTAGGGGTTTTGTTTTGAGTGTTCTAGGGTTTTTTTGGGGGTGTTTTTAGGGGTTTATTTTGTGTTTTTTATGATTTTTTGGGGGGTATTTTCAGGGTTTTTTATTGTATTTTTTAGGTTTTTTGGGGGGTATTTTCAGGGTTTTTTATTGTATTTTTTAGGTTTTTTGGGGGGTGTTTTTAGGGTTTTTTTATTATGTTTTTTAGGGTTTTTTGGGGGGTGTTTTTAGGGTTTTATTTTGTGTTTTTTTAGGATTTATTAATTTCATTTTAGGGTATAAATTTATATTTATTTTAAATAAATTATATCAAATCGATTTAATTTTAGGGTATAAATTTTGTCGGGAAAAATAAACAAAGAAAATTGAAAAAAAAAATAAAAAATTCGTCAGGAAAAAAAAAACATAGACGCGGCGTGACGCCCATGCGCCGTCTGATATAGGCTCACATACGCGCCTCCTGCCTCCTGCACGCAAGAGCTTCTCTAAAAAAAAATAATGCGGTGGACTGAAATTAATGTAAATTAAGATGTTGATTTCTTAAATGTAAAATAACCTTTTGTTATATTATAGGCACGGGTGAAGGAATATATTATCGAATATATAAAAGGTAGAGACGCGGTTTCAATGGAGAATTAATTTATGTATGTACTAGAAATTTCCATAACGAAGAAAGCTCCATTCTCTAGAAAGTTGATGGATATTGAAAATAATTCAGCCAATTCAAATCACCGGCGGCAACCCATTATATGGAAGGCGGCGGAGCAAGGCTAGCTTGAGGAGATATTGTGCTCCGCCGTGAATGTTAGAATTGCATTTATAACCTTTCACCTTCATTGTTTAGTTATTCAAATAAATTAATTTTATTATATCCACACGAGAAAAAAGAATTGAAGCATGATCCCATCTTAATATATTGCATGCGTTCGAAATGTTATCTAGAAAATGATATTAACAATTGGCATGGGGCCAATAATTAATGACTGATTTAGATGATGACCCATGAAATTAATTGTTTGAGTGTTCGAACATAACCTAACTAGCCCAGAATTATTCTTTATAACTAAACAACAAAAATTAATTCGACTATTGTCTATTTAGCATGCATAAGAAGATTTTAGTTCGAGTTTATTTACATTATGGTTGCATATATATCTTTCCGGATTAAGTATTTGCAGTCAAATCTCATATTCTCACAAATATCACATTCATAATTTAATTTGTTACATCAAATTCCATTAAAGTAGGAGCACAGGGCCCCATTAATCCAATAATTTTTAATTTTTGGGTTTGTACTTGCATCGATGGAATAGCATCTCCGACCAAATAATACTTCTAATCAAGGTTTAATTTAGGCAAGGTTTGACAATTAATCGTCGGACTCCTAATTCTAGAAGATCATCATAATTCTCTTACTTCATTATTTAAATAAATTTAAATCACGTTTGAGATCAACATCAGACACAGCTTCTTCACCAAAAAAAAAGACATCTGAATTATGATATCCAATATTTTGGTTTAAAGGAGTATTAGTTTGACATCCACGCGTTGCTTTGACGATATATAAGATGATCTTATTTTTTGAGCAATACGGATTAGTCTCTTAAATTTGATCAGAGAAATTATGGAATAATCATGTGTGGGTTATTTAAGCTTTCGAATTAAACTGTATAAAAATAATATTTAATCAATTGAAAAGTGATTTTTTTTTATTTTATGATTTGACATTTTTAAAAGGAATTTTTTTTCTCAAAAACTGTGCATTACTTTATTTTAATGTATAGTATAAATATTGACCTTCGAAAATCTTGTGAAAAATAAAACATTAAAACAAACAAACAAACAAATTATAGGATGAACACTAGCTTCTTTGATGGTCTTACATTTGTTCTCTCGCGCTTTAATTTGTCTTTACATTTAAAAGTGTGAAACACGCAAAGCTACAAAATTACAATATACACATTTACGTGAATACATTAAAATGATTAAATGAGTTAAATATGGTTATTTGAATGCATTAAATGAGGATAAATATAAAAAAAATATGAAATTTTTACATCGATTGTGTAGAATGATATTTTTTATAAAATAAAATTAAAGTATTAAAATGACACTTGTTATGAAACAGGGAAGTACCATATTATTTAAGTGTATATCTCATTTTAAACGAATACTAGACCGATGTACAAATATTGAAAAGGTCACAATCGTTCAATGCAGTGAACTAATCCTGGCCAAGTATATAATATAATAGTTATATTTCTTATATAGTTATTTATATAAGCCTTTGGGAACCCAATAAAATAAAATGGTAAATTATATTTAATACTCCAATATTTATAATTATTCATAATACTACCATAACTTACACTTAGGGTCCGTTTGGTTTGTCTGATGGGATAGATAAGATTGATTAGATATGGTAGGATTGCACTGTTCATGGATTATTAATATTGTGTTTGGATTGTTTGATTGCGATTTTAATAATGCATGATAATTTATCAATACTGTGTTTGGATTGAATGATTGAGATTAAAATGTATCAATATACCAAAATTGCCCTTGATATTATTATTTAATTTTAGTGAAATTTCAAATTTCTAATTATTAAAATATTAAAATAATATATTAATGATTCAAAAAAAAATGTAATCTTTTATAATAAAATTGTATTTATTAAAATGTAAAATAAGTGGATGGAGTACACGAATACCTATGAAAATTGTCAAGTTCTAGAGAAAAAACAATAATAAATTGAATAAACCAAAGATGTTTTCTAAACTCCAACATTATTTTGCATTTGTTATATGTCAAAGAGATTGACTACTCTAATGGAGCAACTCAAGCACCACAAAAGTTATTGAATATTAATTATTTTGCCTGGTATTGTTTAATGTTTGATGCATAGATACCATTTAAATAAATATTTCTATTGATTAATTTTTTTTTGTGGTATATATTTTTAGGTACTTAACTTGAAATGTGGAAAGATATAAAAAAAATGTAATTTAAAATTATTTCTTGCGACTTTTGAACATGTGTTATTATTTGATCATATGAATCAAAAAACAAAATGTAATCTAAAGTTATGCCAAAGTTGCAGATTTATAAGCAACAAGACAACTCGATAAAAAAAAACACTTATAAATAGAGATGAGTAATACTAATTTTACCTTCCATAATATGAAAATGGTTGCACAGTCGGCCAAAAATTATCAAAATGAGGAGTATTAAATCTTTAATACATATTCTCCTGATAAATACCTACCATTGGCAAAAATATAATAACAAGCTAAATAGTTCAGGTTCAACAAATACACAAGTTCATAACATACTTAACTAGATTTTTCCATTGAGAATCATTCTAACCATCACAACCTTTTTCTCATCTGGAAGTGAAAAGAAAAGGTCTAGGTCCTTAGTGTTATTGCACAGGGACTTCGCCACAAATATTTGTTCTTCATCAGTTAGATGGTTCATATTACCTAGAGCTTCATTCACTTTTTTCCTGGACAAAGATGCATCATGCTCAAACCCAATCATTTGCACAAGTTCTCCCATTCTCGAATCAGTTTTCTCGCAAAAAACATTCATCAAATCTAGGAAACGATCATCAAGTGAATCAAGACTTTTTCTTTTTTTACCTTTACCTTTCATCTTTGAACTTGAACTAGTTCCTTCACGAGACATAGACATAAAATCATCTCCAATTTCTTCATCTTGATTCGACGATGTAAATTGGGTATAATCATTCCCAGTTGAGGTATGCATGCTTTCTTCATCCTTCTGCAGTAGATCTTGAACAACATCAGCAAAGGTTTCAGCGTGCTCACCAGTCGCTCGGTCTTTCCCAAATATTTCACACCAATCTTTGTATAAGGGCCACGACTTAGATTGCATTGTTCGTGCATTGTTATCAGTCTAACAAATATAATAAAAATGCAAAAAAAAAAGTGAGTGAGTAGTGCGTATAATAGAAATATGTGCAAAAAAAGTTAATTTGTTATACCTTAATATAGTTCAACCATATTTCATCACTGTCCACTTCAATAGTGTGTGTGCTTTCATTCCAACCAAAACCACTCCTTGAAAGCATTGTGGATAGAGAGCCGTAGTTCTTTTTCCATACATGAATTTTTGAAATTATATGAGGTTCAGCTTTCAAATCATTCCCTGGAATAGCTTGTAGCATATGTTGCTCAAGCATTCCAAGGTATCCCGTCTTGAACCCATTGTCACATTTCCAACCACGAACAACTGCTTCTTTCAGAGCTACAATTAGTTCTTGTTCCTCACGTAGTGTCCAAATTCCCCTAATTTTCTCACTTTTATTTTCAGCACCAAGTGTCCTCTTCCTTCCAGACATTTTCAATTGGTTCTACAGGAGTGAAAACAAATTCCAATACCACAAAATAATTCAAAGAACTTATAACAAACAATATCACATTCAATAATTCCAAATGCAAACCATGAACAATTTAAAGAAACTTCAGTAATATAAAATAATTCAAACAAACTCCAAGAATATTCAGTAATTCAAACAAAGTTCGGTTACATGAAAAATTAAAACAATAAACATTATCCATGTCCTACAAATTAAGAATAAGAGTTCATGCTCTCCACTCATTGTACATATTAAGGGCAATACTATCTCTCCAATTATTCCATTGTTGGGATGACTCTACTTGATCAATAAAGTCCTCTTCCAGTTGCACCTGACTAGCATTATCAGTCCAATCTTCTGGAATTGTTGACTCTAGCGGATCATAAGGCATATTTGTACGAATGAAATTATGCAGTAAGCAACATGCCATAATGATACGATTTTGGACTTTGATGGGATAGAATGAAGTACTTCTAAGAATGGCCCATCTTCCTTTTAATAAGCCAAATGATCGTTCAATTACATTACGTGCTTTAGCATGCTTTAAGTTGAAATATTCTTGAGGATTTATCGGTCCAGATGATGCACCATCCCATTCTTGCAAGTGATACCTAACACCTCTGTATGGTGCTAGAAAACCATTGGCATTAGTGTATCCACCATCACATAAGTAATAATTTCATGTCATCATAATATGTATAAATACTAAGGTTTACAAAAAAATAGGGAATTATTGATTTTTCTATCAAGTAATGTATTTTAAATACCAGTAGGGACCTTCAATCCGTTAGGTCTAGTAATAGCATCACGCAATACTCTACTATCAGCAACAGAGCCTTCCCATCCAGTTAATACATACACATAGTTCATATTGTGATCACAAACAGCTAACATATTCACTGTAACATTGCCCTTCCTATTCCTATAACATGCTTTGTCAGATTGAAGCACTCTTACAGGTATGTAAGTGTCATCTAAAGCACCAAGACAACTCTATTAAAAAGATACATGGACAATGGTCAAATATTGGTCAAAAAATAAATGCTTATGTCACATAAGTATTATTTTCAGCTTAAGAAGGTATACCTTAAAAAATTTCCATCGATCATTTGTGGAATCATCTGCAATAGGCTGTGGTTTTACAAGTAGAATGCTATGCAACTTAAGTAATGCGTACAAGATAGCATTAAAGTGCTTACTAATTGTGTATCCCGATCGTTTAAAGTTATACTTCACAATTCTATTTTTAGTATGATGTGCCAAAATACTGAGAAACATAGCAACTTGTTCAGGTAATTGGACATGACGCGTGGGAACAAGTCCTCCTACATTCTCTAGACCAAATGTGTTTCTATTCATTCGCAAATGGTCTAGACAAGTCACATCATCCAAATGAACAAGATTATGCATATGTTCGAGTTGTTTGCTAACTTTCTCCTTTAAACTATATCGGATAGTTCTATTACCACCACTCATTAAATGACCACGCATCCTTAAATATAAATAATTCATAAAAAAAATAAAGACTCTGACATTCTGGACAACTTCATGTATGACAAGAAATTCCTGTTGTTGATCTGTGTTCGTGTCCATCCTTTTGATCGTCCACTGTAAAATTTAGGAACCATATAGGAAGAATTTAATAAACTTGCATACTTAGAAAGTAATCACTCACCCTTTCATCAATAAAATAAATTTAATAATTAAAATAAAATCACCAACTTTTCCTAATTTTTTACATTTTAAAAAAGAAACTCAATTTTTGGTTGGTGCTCCAATAAGCAAGCTGTATAGTTTTACTGTGAGAGAAATAAATAATACTATGATGTTTTTGTCAAGTAATAAATTCTTCGCCATAATTGAACCTAACAAAATGAAGCATAACAAATAGAAAATAAAAATGAGTACGTACAACAACATCATGAAAAGCAGAAATTATGTTCTCAATTCCTCTTAAAGCACAAAACAGGATTCTATCATCAATACTTGTATGTATACTTTTATTCAATAATCAATAATACACATTTACTGAAGCAGGCCACAAATCATGGGCCCTCAACTTTGGATTATTTGCGGCCCACTAAGTCTCCATTTTCATCCTGTTTTTCTTCCAATCTAGTTATTTTCTCGCCCTTCTTTTATATCCTATTATGTACATAATCGATAAAATTGGCTAACACAGAATATATAGTCCACAAACTACCTACATTACACTAGAGAAGTCATGTGTAAAACTGACTCCACCTAGAAATATTGATGGATTTTCTTGCCCTATCAACGCAAAAAGATTCTTTTACAACCATTATAAATCATAACACAAAACACAGTATTGCTGCGTGAAGAAAGAATGAAGCTCCAAAAAGTAGTATTACTATTATTCAATCTCTCCACTGACATCACTTCCCATAGAGCCCTTCAAAATTTTTGAAATTTGTTAAATAATCTCTCTCACCTCTCTCATCTTCTCTGTTACTACAAAAATGAGCACATTGCTCTAACAATAGAAATGCTCCATTGTTGCTGGAGATATTACCAAAGTACAAGTAATAGAAGTAGCAGATTCTTGGAAATGGTGAGCAGAAGCTGCATTGTGTTTGTGTTGGTTGTGGCTTCATTTTTTGACCGGAGCTCGGCAATGTACAACCTCACTCTCCCCGGTCAGCACCCCAACCCCGACCATGTTGCTCTAAATGTTCAGAGGCAAGATAACATCCTATTTTGCCCTCTTTTTTGTAGAAACAAGTCTCGAAACCAA
The DNA here is from genome assembly GCA_026008535.1 of Perilla frutescens. Classification (NCBI taxonomy): domain Eukaryota; kingdom Viridiplantae; phylum Streptophyta; class Magnoliopsida; order Lamiales; family Lamiaceae; genus Perilla; species Perilla frutescens. The sequence continues at coordinate 30,902,640 of BRKX01000011.1, forward strand.
AAAATAAAATAAAAAAGAAGGAAACACAGAGAGAGGAACAGATATATACGGGATAAACACCAAATCTCTCGAGAACAATCAGAAATAAACCCATCACAGAAAAAACACATAATTAAAAAAAAGAAATAAAGAAGAAGAATTACAACTTACCAGTTTGAACTCCAATTTTCAGATGGCAAAAACATAACACATAGATATATAAAAGGAAAAAAGAGAAGAAAAAACATACATAGATACATACAGAAGTTATGAATTGTTACAGAAGAGGACAAATGTTGTCAATAAAATCAGCCCCAAATAAAAAAAAACCAACATCTTGAATCAGGATTTGGATTATGTGCCCTAATTTTAAATCCTAAGAAGCAACCTTAGCAGCATATAACTACGAAGATAGGATGATAGAAATAGAATAATTCATACCTGGCAGGTGGCGGAACGTCGACGAGATGATGGCTGCGATGACTGAGACACCGGCTTTTGGTGGGTAGTAGTCTCCGATGATGGCTAGCTGGCTGCGATAGTAGTTCTTGCGAGACGCAGTCGGTGTAGGTTTTTTTTTTGCAACAGAGATATTTATACATGGCTTATTTGAAATTCTAAAGAGAACTGAGGGTAAAAAAGACTGAAAAAATTGAAAATGAGAGTAGTCTCGTCATTTAACATCATACACCATTACTCCTGATTAATAATCTGAGGGGGGTTGGACGGATATTTAATCAATTAAATGATGGATAAGTGGTCGGGCCCAATATCAATCCCGGGCCCAAATCCGAAAAACCAAACAATTGATTGAGCTGGATAAATTTATCAATCTGGCCTCATCCTGCAAACCAAACTCTACCTTAATGGTAGCGTGACCTCCAAAACGTTCCACTTTTATCACGATTTCCATTATTCATCCAAATGAACTTGTGATTTCCCAGAATCGCTTACGTTTGTGTACCACTTTAATTTGCTTCGATTTCCTGTGTGTTCATGGTCATTGATACATATACATACACATATATATATATAGGATGAATCTGGTGAGAACTATTTTATATGTGGGAACTCTATGTGGGAACTGATCAGAACTCATTTAAACTACATAAAATTTGATGTCAATGGTCCAGATTTAACACAAAAGGGCGGTGGTAAATTTGTAAATATTTTAAACTTTTTTAAAAAAAGCGGTGACATATTGGTAAATACATTGAACTTCAAAAGTGAGGGGTTATTTTTGTTATGTCAAAATTTAGATGTAGCATATTTATACAAATATTGTAAAAACTTTAAACAATCACAACTTGATTACTTTTAATTGGATTTACACAAATCATATATTAAATTAAAGCTATTTTCGTACTCTTTGATTTAAGATCCATATTGCATATGTTTATTAGAAAAATAGATAAAAAATATAAAAAATAATTTTCAGGCATATTTTTCATTGAGAGCAGTCCCAGATTTATATTAGTATGGTGTATATAATATTTTAGAACGACCTATATAACATTTTAGCATGACTAATTATAACTCACATAATTGCGTTTATGATGTTTTAACATGAAATTATTTTCATATTAGCATGATATATATGACATTTTAGCATAATATGTAACTCATATCAGCATTGTGTTCATGACGTTCTAGCATAATATAATACTCATAAATTAACAAGATGATATCAACATATTTACACAAATATTGTAGAAATTTTAAACAATCGTAACTTGCTCGTTTTAATCAAATTTACGCAAATTATATATCAAATTAAAGATATTCACATACTCTTTCATTTAAGATCCATATTTCATATGTTTATCTACCCAAAATTATTTTATTCACAATAGTATAAAACAATATTCATAATAGCATGACAAAGTACTCATTATAACATTAAAATATAATCACAATAGCAAAGAAAAATATTCATAACAATATGAAAAAATATTCGTAAAACATGTAAATTTACTCGTAATACCATCTGTGGTGTTCGTTCATTTTAATATAGTTATATGTTTATAATATGATACAGTTGAAAGTTGTATTAATAGGAATATTAATTGGCACAACTCTAGCATGTCAATTCCTTGATTTTTAGCATAATATTTGTATTGATTTTAGCATAATATTTCCTTTGATTTTAACATGATGTAATAAAATATAATTGAGAAATAATAAACCCTAAGTGAAGTGTAATAAACCTTAGATAATTTGTATGGAACAAACCTTAATTGATCTGTTAGCATGATTTAGTGTGTTATTATCCTTTTTCGCATGATCTACTAAACCCTAATTTGGACTAATAAATCCTAATTGTGATGTTAGCACGACTTTAATATAATATTTTCTAGATTTTAGCATAATATTTTTATTGATTTTAGCATGCATGATATTTTATTTGACTTTAACATGATGCAATAAAAACTAATTAGGTTATAATAAATTTTAATTGGAATGTAACCATCCCTAATTGGGATTAATAAAATTCTAATTAAGTTGTAATAAAACCTAATTTGGAAAATATGTAGTCATATACAGTGCTAATATAATTTCACAAAAATATACTGAAACAAGTGTAACATCATGCTAAAAGTGTATAAGATATGATGTTCAAATGAATGCAACATCTTGCTAAAAAAAAAACAATCCCTACAATTCCAGAAAGAAAAAACTACTATCAGACTATCATGGTGTATATAACATTTTACCTTGACTTATAACTCATATTAGTATTACGTTTATGACATTTAATATTAAATTACTCTCATATTAGTATGATGCATATGACATTTCAGCAAGTCTTATGTGCACTTGAATAAAATTAGAAATGATACTTTTCAATATTAAAAGTAGCTTTTCATAGTAATTTTAAAATCCTAATTAGAATGAAATAAACCCTAATTGGGATTAAATTAACCCTAATTGGGTTGAAATAAACCCTAAAAATGATGATTTTATATTTTTTATCTATATTTTATTCGGATTATTAGAGGCATGCCTCATCTTAAATTAATGAACAAAAATTTAAAAAAAATTAATTTGATATATTATATGAAAAATATTGTGCTCATAATGTTTTAGCCTGAAACTACGTATTCTCTTATTAATATGGTGTATATGACATTTTAGCATGAGAATAACATGTAAATGTATTCTTAATAACATGTATTGTTTGTTCATTTTAGCATTGTTATATATTCATATTAACATCACATTATTTTCATTTTAGTGTGACGAAATTACATGAGAAAAAAAAAATTGAATTATCATATATATAATACCTAATTAGGATGTAACTAAACCCTAATTGGAGTGGAATAAACCCCACTTTGATGAAATAAATAATAATTGAATGGAATAAACCATAACTGAAATGAAATAAATCCTAAAAATTAAGGTTTTGTATTTTTCATTCATATTTATTCGGAAAAACATATGTATTCGAGATCTTAAATAAAATAGCATGAAAAAAAAGGTTTAATTTGATATATTATTCCTTACATTTTAGCGTGACAAAATTGCATGAGAATATCATGTAAATTTATTCATAATATTAATTATATGTGTCATTCATTCATTTAGCATTGTGATATGTTCATATTAGCATTATATTTCTTTCATTTTAGCATGATTAGATTGAATGAGAATAACATGTAAATATACTCGTAATAATATTTGTGTTATTCATTCATTTTGGCATATGTATATGTCCATAATAGCATATAAATATGTTTATATTAACATCATATTGCTTTCATTTGATGAAATTGCATGAGAATAAAAAAAACACATAAATTATGAAATAAACTCTAATTAAGATAGATTGAAAACGCTAACTAGAATAAAATAAGCCCTAAAAATGATATTTCTTTGGATAAACAAATGCATGTGAGATCTTAAATGAAATACTATGAAAAAGTTATAATTTGATATATTATATGAAAAAAAATATTGCGTTTATGAAGTTTTAGCATTAAACCACTCTCATATTAGCATAGTGCATAAGACATTTTAGCATTCGTTATCAATATTACGTTTAAATGTGGATGAAATTATGGTTGTTTAATTGAAGACTTTTTAAGTTATTATGAAATTTATCCAATGTGTAACTTATACCGGCACCGTTTATCACACATATCAGAAATAAATTTGAATGATATTATCAATATCAACATAATTCATATGTCATTTTAGTTAGCATGAACTATGAATCATTTCAGCATTATGTATATGCCATTTTAGCATGAACTATAATTAATAACAGAATTATCGACGAAAAAAATGAAAATGAATACCTAAATCATAACTGAATACAATATACGGGATAATTAAAAAAGATGAATACGTGAATCAACAACATTATATCAAGAAGATGAAATAATGTAAAATTTTAATTGAGATGATTTACACAAAAAATAACATTTAATCTAAAAATAATATTAGTGTCTATAAACAAATTAAGGAACCCTAAAAATTAAAAATTCACATATGAACATCGAAATTAAAAAAAACATCAAGAATTCAAAGTCATGTATGAACGAGCAATATCGATTTCAATTCTGTGAATAAAAAAAATTCTTAACCTTATATGTATATATATATATGTATAACATTTTATTATTTTAATAAATTATTAATAATTATCACAATTCTTCCAATTTGTAGGTGAATGATTTACAAAAAAAATACAAGAAATGAGAGAGGCGAGAAAGGGAGAGAGGAGAGAGAGAGAGAGAAGAGATCGAGTGGGAAGAGAGGGAGATAGAGAGAAAAAGTGCAAAGATAAAAAAAAAAAAAAAAAAAAAGAGAAGTATGTATATGAGAGAAATAAATTGAGAGATGAGAGAGAGAGAGTCATATTTCAAAACATAAGAATTATTGAATTATCATAATATCTTCTTTTACCTAAAGTTGTAAATAATTACTAGTATGTCATCTTCCATTTGACCAAAGTTTAACTGAATTGTGACCATCAAAATCTAAGTCATGAAAGGATTAAATGAGCTCCTAGTTCCTGTGTGAAAAAAAAGTTCTTATTTGAACCCCTCCCTATGTGTGTGTGTGTGAATATATATATAGGGGAGGGGTTAGGTGAAAACCAATCCTAGTTTGAGAACTAGGACCACATCTCACATCATACAATCCTAAAAAATCAAAGACCCAGATTTGATGAAAAAGGTGGTGGCAATTCTGTAATATTTGAAAAGTTTTTCGCGCGGGGGTATTAACATAATTTGGTAATTCTTATAAAAATCGCGGAGGATTTGATAACAGATCGTCATACTAACGAAGTATTATCATCATGCTAACGAAGCATTATAGTTATGCTAATTAAAGTTTTCAAATATTGTTAGCAAAGATATATTCTAAAAATTAATTATAAACCTAATTTGATTTAATAAATCATAATTAAATGGAAAAAATCATGATTGGATTAAATAAACCTAATTAGATGAAATAAACATTGACTGGATGTGGTAAACCCTAAATGAGTTGGAACAAATCATAATAATAATATATTTGTATTACGTTAGCATTATGGTTTTGCTTCGTCAGCACTATGAATACACTATGTTAGCATATGACAATACTCTGTAAACATACGTTATAAACCATAATTGGATAGGATAAACCATAATAATCAATTAGGAATCATACACGAAAAATTAAATTAAAAAAAAATCATGATTAGATGGAATAAACTATAATTGAGATGAAATAAACCATAATTGAGATTGAATAAACCCTAATAAATTTGTATTACGCTAGCATTATGATAATTCTTTGTTAGCACAGTGAATACATTATGTTAGCTTATGGAAAATGTTTCGTTAGCATATGTTATCATAATGATGACGAAGAATTATTATATGCTAACAAAAGCATTTACAACCTGGGCACGCGTAAAAAATTATTTTATTTTTTTCGTTCATATTTTTTTCATCTAAATACAGTCTTTCGACATCTTAAATGAAAGGGCATAAGAGAGCTTTAATTTGATATATTTTTTGTGTGCATTGGATTAAAAACGAGCAAGTTATGGTCGTTTAAAGTTTTTTAAATTTTTTTTAATTGATGACATTATCATTTTAATGGATTTGGACGAAATTATTCATCCTTCTTTTATTTTTTACTCTATTATTTACGAAATTGCCACCATCTCTACATTAAATCGTTAAATTGGATTGTGTAAGATGAGATCTTAATTCTCACATCAGGAAAATGGTTTCATTTGATGCATATCCTATACATACATACATATATATCTGTGTGGGTGTGGGTGTGGGTGTGGGTGTGTGGGTGGGGAATGCCCTCATTGCCATTCTCATTGCCCTTTACAAACCAAGCATCCGTAGAAGTTAATATTTTACCATGGGGTACTTGTATAAAGCTACTAATTTTTGACATAGTGATATATGCCATGCAATTTTTTCTAATGTTGCTTAAATTGAATTCCATGTGTCAGATCAACATGTGCCAAAACTAGTATAGAACTTGGAAAATTCTAAGGTAGTGACAGACTGACAACTCATGTTTGGGCTATTTTCAATATTTATCAGTCGGTCGATTAAATAATTTCGAGTTCGCATTGTCACAATAGATAATTAAGCGTCACAATAGATAATCGAAGCGTTATAATATGTTAGTTAAAGTGTCAAGATAGATTTTTTCAGCCGATCGAAACTTTCATTTCTGAACAAAAAAAGAAAGTGCAAATATCTGAAAATAATGGGCCCGAAACACATGCAGAGATGGGTGATGCACTACATGTGTTCTATATTAGAATTTACTCATAGAACTTCCTCCAACCAACCCTCAGCCATGTTTATATATTTTGTTCCACAAACAATTATATTACATCATTTAGCCCGTCACAGATCATTAGACAGGCTAAACCTTTCTTTTCAGTTGGCGCGTGCATAATTCTTTTTCAAAAATCATTTATTTCATATTAATTAGGAGTTATTATTCTTAATTAAGATTTATATTTAATTTGAAAAAAAATAATTGTTGATCGCAGTGCATGAGACCACTCGCCCGGATAAAAATATTAAATTAATTCACTTTAATTTTAGGGTTTACTAATTTCATTTTATGGTATATATTTATTTCAAAAAATTAATTAACAACCACGGTGCATGAGCACGGACATTAGCGTTGGACAAGTACACCGCGTAAAACACTGATGATTCAATTGTATGGTTCACTAATTTCATTTTAATGTATATATTTATTTAAAAAATAATAATAATTAGCTCACGCATTAGTGTCCAGTGACTTAGTGTGGCAACGAGTGTTGTTCACGAGCTTTGGGTAGTTCAATTTTAGAGTTTAATAGTTTTATTTTATAATATATGTTTTTGGAGGAAAAAAAATAAGAGAGAGAGAGAGAGAGAGAGTCATTTTCTTTTCTTGAATAAATATAATTAGAGAGAGAGAGAGAGAGAGAGAGAGAGAGAGAGAGAGAGAGAGTCGTTTTCTTTTCTTTTCTACGTATAAACATAATTTTTTTCGTTGGTAATTACTTTTTCCTCCAAATAGTAGTCTCATTTAAAATTGCATTACATTGAACATACATATACAGTTTATAAGCGCACCATAGCATTTCAAATTTCACATGCGCCATTAATTACATGATATTAAAATATGTGTGCGCGAGGGTGAAAATTACAACAATATCAGATTTTATTACGTGAAATTTTATCGCACTGTATGAGACACTATCTCATTACTATTGATGTAGTCTTTACTATTATATTAATTAAAAGTTTGTTTAATTTTAAAAATAATTGATGTCAATAAAGTAGTGCCTCATAAGGTAGGATATGATTTTGCTATCTATTAGATACTCATAGTTATTAAAAGGGTGATGAGATATATGATTGGGAATGCATATGAGCTGCATTCAGCATAGAACTTAACATCTATTATCTATATACGTATAATTCAACTCAATGATGCTGGATATAAAATAATAATGAATCCACGGTTCTCGTCAAAATTTATTCTTGAGTGATTCTTGATCATAATTATATTATTCATTAGAAAAATCGTACCATTCCAAAAGGGGGGGGGGGGGGGGGAGGATGGTTCTAGAAAGTTTTTCGTAGAGATCGAATAAATTAATATTCTTTGTCTAGAATCCTCTTCAACTTTCTCAATTGTCGTTCCCCATTTTTTAGATTTGATTTTATACGTTTTAGTTCTTTTGAACCAGAAATGTAAATAAATTTGCGTAGATACATAAAAGATGTAAATTAATGGTAATATGCTCAAATTTGAATTCTACATTTTATAATTTTCACCAACACATGCGAACTGGCCCAAAAAAAAAGGTACGCATGATATCAACATTAATAGATAATAGTAAATAGAAAACCAAAATAATTGTCAACATTATGCTAAGTTTTTCCCTCCTGTGTTCTTTTACTTATTTATTTAATTTAATTTTGTTTTGGGTCTGGGTTCGGCGGAAAAGTTGTTACTTGATCAATCAAATGATTGATTGTGGAAAGAAATGACCATATTTATTTTTAATTCATGTTTCCACGTTTATAGTATGGGTATGGGGTTGAGAGTTTTGCTCCCATGAAAATCACGTTCATCACATTCCACATCTCAATCCCACTTATTTCATTTCATTTCATTTGTGGGCCAGATTTATATCAAGAAAAAAGAAATGATAGTAATTTCTTACAATCCTTAGAGCTGGTTTGGCAATTTAACTAACCTCAAAAAAGATAAAATGAGAATTTTTCCAAATTTTGCTTCAGGCAGATGGATGTACGTAAGACAATATTTTCTGCATTAGTTTACTACTCCGTATTGCATTTCATATTATAATAACTAAACTAACCTCAAAAAAGATAAATAGGTTTTAATATTGCAATTCTATTTCATATTGTTCAAAATTATATTTTAATACCCGAACTATTTAGAAACTAACGACTATTTTTACATCTCAAACAATATTTGTGCTCTGAGAGCTATCAAAATAATTGATTCATTCATAAATTAAATAAAATTTCTTCACAAAATAATTATATCATCAACAAATCCCGCAAAAAAAAACAAAAAAAATCGCCTTGTCATATTTTAGGTGTTGAAAAAATAGCTCCTCTTGTTAGATGTGATTAGTTTTTCAATAGCTGGAGCACTAAAATGTCATTTCGAATAGTATAGGGTAGAATTGCAATTCCAACAATAATACGAGATATTAAAACCTATTTTTCAGAATATAATATTCACTATAATATCAAAATCAACTCCATAGAAAATCATGGACTTCAACTAGTCAATCAATAACGAAAATATATGGCATCTTCTAGTGTAGGAATGACAGTTATAACAAGGTGAGAAAACAAAGCATGAATATTAATATCAGAAGATCGACATGGTGTAGGTTCTAAAGCATCTATGTTCATATGAACAGCTCAAGTCCTGCACAGCAATTCTACACAAAGTTGCACAGATGATCTAACTAAATGCGTATGCATCTCATTTGGTGTATCAATATCAGTGCTCAAGGTGAAAAACATATTCGGTCAGCCGCTGTAATTTACTAGGATCCAGTTTCTGTTTGGTTGCAATTGTCTGCTTCTTCACGGTGAGCATCCGGGACGTGAGATCCACAGTCCAACCGTGTTGCAGTACATCTACAAGGAATGCAACTATCCATTATTAACAAAATTCAACAACAGCAGCCACTCGATCTCATTTCAACAATTCCTAGACCTCCAGAATAAGAAAATCAAGTAGAAAAGGTTGGAGGGTAGCTGCGTGTGTCAAATTACTTCAATGTGAAGTCAATGCTTTCAATAAAATTTGTATCCTAACTACGTGATTACCCAGTCAGATAAGAGATGGTCTTAACATGCTAAGCAAGGATTGGAACTTACAATTTGCAGCGTCATCCTCGTTCATTCCAAGGAAAAGAGCAGTATCTTGAATGCTTATTGTTGAATAAGCAGATAGAAGCAGTTCAAACATCCTTTTAGTGTAGAGCTCTGCAATAAGTTCAAAATATTACAACTAAAAAACTTATGTTCTGAAGATCATGGTTAATACAGAAGCAAAAACATACAAAGAAAGGGTTAAATGTCCTCCAAAACCTCCTTTACACTAGAACAAAAATAAACAAGGAACACGAGTACAACAAAGATATTGACTCTTGATGCAAGATTCAAGGTCTGTTCAATCATAAGCAAATGTTACCTTGCATTGGTTATATTCTATATACATATAGATCATTGACCATTGAGACGAAGAAAGTAAAAAAGTGTGTGCAGGTTATCATTATAGTGTCATCTAATGAGGCAGTACACTAGTTCATTATCTGCTATCTCTTGAAATCTACATAGAGGCAGTACACTTGTTCTTTTTTTGTCCTATCTCTCGAAATCTACGTTGAGGCAGAACACGTAAGTTTCTGGCCAATCTTCTATCAGTGCTGAAAGTATCATTATTATGTGTCCTTATCTTGATGTTGGCATCACAAATAGAACAGCTGAGGAACTACTTCACTTAAGCAGATAATGCTACAAGGAATACGAGTAAGCATAAAAAATGAACCAAGAAGAAACACTGATCATGCACCAGAACCAAAATTTAAGTATTAGGCAGGCAAACATAGTTGAAGTCAACCACCAACTTCACAAGTAGTACACAAGATTTTAATTGAATAAGAAAGCATATATTTCTAACGTAAATCAATCAATGAAAAAGGAAACGAATTTGACAACAGACCAAGAAGGTAAACTTCAATATAATCTTCCTGGTTTCACCTACATGCTTCACATCAACAGCTCATGGTATACACACATTGAATCGACTTAGGCTACACTCTTTATTATAATACTAAATCGAACAGAGCACTGAATTAAAATTGCTAATACATGTAACATAGAACAATAATAATAATCACATTTCTCAATACTTATGTCAATTAATAAACACAAACTCACGGGAGAAAGCTGCTACGATTCCCTGACACTGTGGACTCCATTTAAACTCGCGAATGGCCTCATGAACACTAGCGTAATCCTTGATCCAAAGCCTCTGCCCAATTTTCCACGCTGCTGATACCTCCGGCTGGCTCTCTTTCACTGACAATGGTATCTTTTTCCACAAAAACCTTGCGCTATTACTATAACATACAAACAACAAAATCGGAACTACAATCACTGCCATAAACAACGCACCAACGCAGCCAAACTAACAAATTCAACTAAAATATCTAGAAACGCAACAAAATTCTCTGCAAAATCATTAAAAATTTGTCAAGGGGACGAAAATTACATGTCGTTGATGTAGATGTGACCGATGAGATGAATGGCGTAGGGCCACTCTTCGTGAAAAGATACGCCCTCAGAAGCAACCTGTAATCGATAAAAGAGGAAAGAGAGTAGTGACAGAAAGTTAGGGTTTAGAAGGGGGGAAATAGAAGGCGTAGAAAGGGGAATGCGCCGTAGAATAACCTGGAGCATGAATGTGTCGCATATATCGGCGACCTTGTCGTATGACTTGAATGCTAGTGCTTCGTTTAGAGCGGAGAAATCCATCGAGGGGGCCGCCGCTGCAGCAGCTGGTGGAGCTCTGTTCCTTTTCTTCTCTTTCTATCGCTAGTCACTGTGGTGCGGTGGTTCTACCGCTACGACAAAAAGTGGCATCATATTTATTTTTTTAGGCTAACGGGCCGGAAATATCGACTATACTGGGCCATATAGAAAACATTATAAGCTTTGCTATAGTTAATTGATGGGAAATTTTAAAGGGCAATGTTTTTTCTAAACATAATCCCGTATTTTAAATAAAATAAATATATTATTTATATGTACTATTTTACTCTTATAGTTCCCTTGAATTAAAATCATTTCTAAAAAAAACGTACAACCCCATGTTCCATAGCCCCCTAACTTACTCAATTAAACCCTTATTATGAAAAAACTGTATAGCCCCGTTCAAATATTTCCTATAAAATTAAAATAAATTGTATAGCCACTGTTGATGTAGCCACGCCGTTTAAGAAATCTGAGAAAAAAAAGAACCGGCATTGACGTTTCTTCAACTGTCTATGAACCAGGTTGAGAAGATATAAGATATGATTTGGGAAGAAGGTAAGTTTCAGGTTTATTTTTTCTTTTGCTCACTATTTGTGGACTGACAGATGTATGAAGAGTTGCAAGTTCTTTCAGCCTTGGTTCCACCAAGGCAGTTGTACTTCCACAGATTCTGTCAGATTGAGCAAAGGCTCGTAGGCTATTGTCGACGTATCTTATGATGTTCTTCATCAAGACAACTAGCTTTCGTGCAAAGCTCGGAGGCGCGCTCCCTTCTCGATGCTTGATACAAGAGATGCCTAATGGATACTCCAATGTTGTGGACTAATTAATTAAAGATGTTTTCATAGTCGAAATTTGGGTGCTGATAACTAAATAAATCTTTGAGATATATATATATATATGTGTGTGTGTGTGTGTGTGTGTGTACACTTTCTTTTGTTTTTTGGGTGCCTTTCACTATTTTGCATCTCTAACCAGGAGAAACCAGATTTGAGTGAGGAGCAAAGAGGATATTGTATTTGAGACAAGTGTGAAATGCAAAATCTTAATTTGTTCACTCATAATAACCTCCTAAGCCTCTAGTATTTCCAACAGCTCTAGAAGCATTTTGGGTATGTACATAAACATCTCTCTCTCCCTTCTTTTTTGTAGTTTCTGCAGATTGGTTATTTCTCAATCTAAATATTTGATGTTTGAGAGAGAGAGAGATAATTCAGCAAAATTAGCTAATAAACCTCTGATCAATCTTAGCATACAAAAAAATTGATCTCTTTCCTTAATATGATCGTTTGTGGGGTTGAATTAGTTGGCTTCTATTCAAATCACCATGCCTATCAATATAAAATCTTTTATGTTTAGTGTTCTATTTAACAGTGAATTAAGATTGATCATCTTGATAAAATTCTTGTTTCATTGTCTTGAATTCTTGGTTTTCTCTCTTTTCCTTGTTATGTGTATTTGGCTGCAAATCCAATCTAACAACAGTTCCCTTTCTCTGCAATAACAGTTGGATTTCTAAGGACGAAGTCTTATGGGTTCTACGATTGAAGATTTGACAATACTTGTAGATATTTAACAACAGGGAGAGAGAGATTAGAGTAATTTTCCAACATTTCTAATTGTTATTTATGTGTAAGCAAAGGTAATGAACTGAACTGATAAAAGATGATTGAAGAAGAGCGACGCAAACACTGTTAATTTTCTTTATGTTTGATTTTTTGAGCGACGTGAGCGTTGGGTTTTCTATTTTTCTTTTATAATGAGGGTTTAATTAAGTTAGGGGTTATTGGAAAATGGGGGCTACGTTTTGTTTCTCTTTTCTAATAGGGTTTTAATTGAGTGATCCGTTAGGGGGCTATGGAACATAAAGTTGTACGGTTTTTTTTAGTAATAGTTTTAATTTAGGGGGCTATAAAGGTAAAATAGTACATATAAATAATATATTTATTTTATTTAAAATATGGGGCTATGTTGAGAAAAAATTTAGCTATGTTTAGAACTACCCAATTTTAAACACACCTCCGTTTTCCTCCTCACGCTCCTCATTATTCTATAAAATATAAAATGTAAATGGTGCAAACTAGTCAAAATCCAGATAACAAATATATTTTTAGTCAATTTGTTTAACTCATGATTTTTTATTCAAACTTTTTCTCAATCTCTTAAATACCCTTACTAAATGGTGGGCCCAGTCAAATATTCCTTTTGACTCTTGTATTTCAAATTCAATCTTTAACATAAAACCTAAAAACAACAAAATAGAAGCCAAAATAACGCAGATCCCCTTTGCCATTTTCTCACGAAAAAAAAAAAAGCAAAGTCGCAGCTATAGCTGTCAAAATCGGCCCGGTCCGATGGCCGGCCCGACCCAGCCCGATTTTGGGCCGAGCTGGGCCGTGATCTTATAGGCTCGAATGGGCCGGGCTGGCCCAGTGAAAAAAACAGAAATTTAGCCTTAGGCCCAAGGCGGGCCGACCCCGCCCGAAATTTGGGCCAGGCTAGGCCTCAATTTTTTAGACCGAAATGGTTTCGGGCCGGGCCAGCCCGACCCAAAAAAAAAATGATTGGCCCAGGGGCTCGGGCCGGGCTGGGCCGGCCCGACCTATTTGACAGCTCTAGTCGCAGCATACTCACAGTTCAAAATTCTCACGAAAGCAAGCAATTATTTCCTCTCAAAATTCTCACGAAAGCAAGCAATTCTCACGAAAGTCGAGAATTCTCCCTCTCGTTTTTTTTCTCGCAAAATCTCCCCAAAATCAACAAAATAGATTGGATAACCTCGTGGTGAAAATTCAAGCAAACCCATGGATAACCTCGACATATCAGTTGAAGATTATCAACGGGTTAGAATATGAAATTCATATTTGTGTTGTTTTGATTATATTAGCATAATCCATCTCTACATCGATTTATGGCATTTATGTTGTGTAATTTTGTTAATCAACATTGGAATATACTTTATTATCTGAAATTTGCCGTTATGATTGTGAATTTGTCATCTGGATTATGTTTTTTATTCTTGATAGCGAAAGTCGTAGCAGGGATCTCGTGATAATTTTTTAACACGATAACTGATTTCATGAGTATATATACTCACAAGAATGAATCTTGTGACACAATATTATCCCGAGAAGACCATTTCATGTGTATATTTACTCATGAAAATTGTGCTCAAAAAATAAATTTTTTGTAATTTGTCATGCTTACTTATTATCACGAGGATAGATATCATGAGTATATATACTCACGAAATGAATCTCGCGACAAAATATTATCACGAGAAGACACTTTCGTGAGTATATTTACACACGAAAATTATGCATACGAAAATATATTTTTTTATTTTGCTGTCTTGCATTTTTTATGTTATAATTATTTTTTCCCTTAATCTTTGAGGAATTTCCAGTATGTACGTATCTATAGCATGATTGATTAGTTTTAATTTAATTATATTTGTATTTTATTGATAAATTTTTGTTTATTGTTTATAAAATAGCGTTCTTGTGTGTGGAGAAGAGAGGCTTTACAGAACATCACTTGCGAGATCAATTTATATTGGAATGACAACATGAGTGTAATTAAAGAAGTATTACACGTGATTAATAGTGGGCTCGAATTTGAACATTTTAGGAGAGATTGGTGTTTTGGTCATTTGATGGATTTTGTGGGTGGAAATAGTTGTAACAATGCTTTACACGCATTGTTGAGTAGGGATGCGATCATAGATGGTGCACGGGAGCACGACATTTGGTTTCGAATTGGAGAAACCAACATTAGGTTTTCCCCTAGTGAGTTTGCATTACTGACTGCAGTTCGGGGGATCCGATTTTGATTTGTCTTCATCATATGAGATTCCTAAGACCTCATTTTATTATCGTGTATTGTTGAAGACACTCCTGAGAGTGAAGGACCTACTTGAGAGATTTAAGACGTATTCCCTAGGAGATGACGTTATGGATTATATGATAGCCGCCAATGTGTTGTTCCTGCACAACATGATATTCGGATATGATCAGACACACATGATAGATGCCTGGGTATGGGTCTTAGTTGAGGATTAGGAGAGATGGAACTCATTTCCATGGGGCGTTTATGCATTCAGTCTCTTGGAGCATTATATGAGTTTGGTACCGTCTACAGAGGTGGAACTGACAAGAAAACTCAAGAAGTCAGAGCAAAAGGAAAGAATGTCTTATCATTTATATGGACCAGTGTGGGCTTTCCTGGTATGATTTCAATTTTGTCACGATTATAACTATAATCTTCACCATTCACATACTCAGATCTCTCCCACCTACTACTATGTCGGACAGCAATACGTTGCTAAGCCATCTGCAAATCAACAATAAAGACTAATTAAAGTAATTTAAAAAATAAATAATATCGTGAGAATATTGTCACAGAAGCACATAATTTGTGACAATATTGTCACTGTTCAAGTGATTTCGTGACAATATTGTCACGAAATCTAGACTTCTCGTGAAAATATTTGAGATTTTTTTTAAATATTGTCGTGAAAAGCAACAAATCGTGACAATATATTGTCACGAAAGGACCCTATTTGTGATAATATTTTCGAGAACGTATTATAGTCGCGAGACACCAAATTTGTGGCAATATTGTCATGAATTCATGCGATTTCGTGACAATATTGTCACGAAATCACCTGATGAAGACTCAAATTCATGCTTTTTTCTTTATATTTTTACACCCTTTTTAAGTGTTTAGTATAGAGTCTAGTCTAGTTTTGGGGGTAAAGCTGATTGCAGGAGGCTGAGGGCACAAAACCACCACAATAGGCACAGACATGTGCTATTTATGCTGAGGGCACAAAGGACTGATTTGCCTGCCGAGACCTAGTCAAAGTTGTTGCGAGAATTGCGCAACAAGATCGCGGGACAGTTCCTATATGCACGTGGAGGTGATGTGGCGGTCAGTTCCGAGTCTTGGGGAGGTCTACATACGTTGGGAAGGAAGTGGGGACATCAGAAAGCTGTTGGAGATGCTAGGGTTTGTTGATATCCCTCCTAAATTCAAGGAAGAACGTTGAGTATGAAATGAGGAAGTGGAGGAGTGCAAGAACCCCTGCGTGGGTGAGATCTGGGCTGCGTGAAGCCTTAATTCATTTGCTATAAATACTTTTTATCTGTTTTCATATCAGTGTGCGTACACTGACACACTCGGTCTTTACATTTCCAAGATACAAGTTACTGCTTTCATATTTAGTTTATGTTTTGGATATTCTGACTGCCTGAAGCTAGCGATTTGCCCGCGGAGAGGTAGTTCAGTCATTTTGTTAGCAAAACTGGGGTTGGGCCCAGAAGGTAATCAAGTTATTTCCTTTCCAAGTAAGATGTCTTTTATTATTCCTTTTACTTTCGTTTCTATGTTTAGTGGCTAAGTATCCACTGTTCAAGTCAAAGTAATGGTCTAAGGGTAGAATGTGTACATGAGGTAATCAGACTTTAAAGCCTTAAGGGTTCACAATCTTAACTTGTTTTTCACTTAGACATAGGTAAAGAGTGGTTGGATATGAAAGCGCGCATTTCTGATTAACTGGTGCTAGTGTTAGTTACGTGGGAGTGTATAGGTGACCTATGCCTCGATACCCGCATAGTAACAAGTCCGGGGGTGACAGCCTTGGTAGTTGAGATTGAGTAGTATATGCAGGCACAAGACCGTGTCAAACCTACTAGAATCGGGTCGCTTTTGCCCTCAAAGCTGCTATGCTTGCAAAACCTTTGTGTGATTCTCTCCTTAGGTTCATGTATAGTTAGGTCCTTAGGTGCCGATCGTATCATCTAGACGATATAATGTAAGAAGTGATTGGGGAGTGGCCGATCGTATCCATTTCCTATAACCGGTTAACCCTCAAAGTGACAATTACCCATATTTGGCCATAGGGATTCGGTTTTTGACCTTTCTGCTAGTGTGGGCACAACGGGTAGTAGTGGTAATTACATATGTTTTGCCCGGGATTGCGCATACCTACCAAATGACTTGATGCTTTGACTTGAGCACTTTTATTACTGATATTTTCTTTTGTGATTTCCTTTTCAGCATTTAGTTAGTTTAAGTTTATTAGCAAGGTTTTTAGAGTGACACTAAAGATCCAAACTGAAACTAAGAAAAGACAGAAGGTTAAAACACTCCTCGTGGGATCGACATCCGTCTTCATTAGCTATACTAGCCGTTGAGAGCAGATTAAGCATTTGTGGACCATTTGCCCGCAAGTGTATTTTGCACACCTAAACGACGGGTGTGCCAAAATTGGCGCCGTTGCCGGGGAGTGTAAGCGCACTTTTTTATCTATTTACTGTTTTACCTTAGTATATGCTTCGTTCTAACCGCGCAGGAGATTTACTCTACGATCCGGAGATAGAGAGGTCAGCAAGGGCAAGAAGGGCACAAGCTAGGGCATTTTTGAAAAGGCTAGAGAAAGAGAATCACACCAAAAGACCCAGTGACGATTTGACCTCAAATGGAGAAAGTGAGAAAAGCAACATCAATTCACTCTATTTCGACGAAGAGATGGAGGACGATCAGATATCAAACCACGAAGAAGAAGAACAACAAAGACCACCACCGCACACCCTTACTTTGAGGCAGCTGAGTTTCCCTCAAACCATGAACATGCGTCCCACGGGCATCGTTTTGCCCACAACTACTGGTAACTGGGAGCTGAGGGCAAATTTCATCTCGATTTTGCCCAAATTCCATGACCATCCAGGGGAGGATCCACAACGACATCTACAAAATTTTGAGATGGCATGTGAGACGCAACGCACACGAGCTAATGGGACAGGCGAATACATTCATCTGGTTTCTTTTCCTTTCACCTTGCAGGACGGAGCTCGAGAGTGGTTATACACTATTCCTGCCAGGAGTGTAACCAACTGGAGTCAACTCCAGCAAAAGTTTCTGGAGAAGTACTTCCCCACATCAAGAGTGTAGAGCATGAGGAAGAAGATCTCAACCGCAAAGGCTGGTTTCCACGAGAGCTTTTACGACTACTGGGAGCGTTTCAAGCAATTGCTCTCGAAATGCCCACATCACCAGATTCCAGATCATGACCTGGTGAACTACTTTGTTTCGGGATTGAGAAGCGAGGACCGAGCCCTACTGAATGCAGCATGCGGAGGATCTTTCCTGAACAAGAGGGCAGCTGAGGCTCTAATACTTATTGGAGAAATGGCCGAGGAGAACAGAGACGATTCATATGAAAGAACAAGTGTTGCCGCTGCGGGCAAAACTATCTCTGTGCCTGCAACTGATGACCGAATCGAACAACTCTGCAACAAGATGGAGAAGATGATCACCATGTTTTCCGCTAATACCTTGCGAATTTGTGGGGTATGTGAATTGATGGGGCACCACTCTGACCAGTGTCCACAATTGAAGGAGAAGGAAGAAACGGTCAACGCTATGGATGAAGGGCACAGAAGGAGGTACAATCAATTTGCCCCCAACTACAGTCAGAGGCATACAACACCATACTACCCTGCGCCCGCAGCAGGACCGTCTTTATCAAACATGGTTCACAAGATTTTGAATGAAACGGTGGAGGTACAAAAGAAATCAGAAGCCTTCGAGCATGAGACAAGGAATGGGCTGAGCTATTTAGGAGGACAAATATCCCAAATTAGTGATGCAATCGCAAGGATGGAGAAAGCTAAGGGAATTCTGCCCTCACAGACAGAACCACCAAAAAAGGCTGGGGTAAATGCAATAACACTGAAGAGTGGAAGGCAACTGCCTGCACCATATCCAGAGACTGCAGAGGATGATGCCCACAGCAACGATGAGCCCACAAAGGAGGAACCAGAGTTGAGGGCAAATGACGAACCAGAAGCAGTTGTGCCCAAACCCATCCTGAAGAGTAATATTCCAAAAGAGATCGAGGTGCCGTTACCATTTCCAAGAAGGATGAAGCAGAACAAGAAAGAAGCAGAGGATAGGGAGCTAATGCACATCTTCAAAAAAGTGGAAATCAATGTTCCCCTACTAGACGCAATCAGACAGGTACCCCGATATGCCCGTTTTATGAAGGACTTATGTACAAAGAAGGTGAGATTCACAGAGGAGGCACAAGTGGTTGTGAATGAAAATGTGTCAGCATTATTGCAGAAGAAGCTGCTTGAAAAGTGTGGAGACCCAGGGATGTTCTTTATTCCCTGTGAAATTGGAGGACTTCGAGTTGAGAGAGCTATGCTGGACTTAGGGGCATCGATCAATGTTATGCCCCTGAGCATTTTTGAAGAACTGACCTTATGACCGCTCAAGGATACAAGAACAATTATTTAATTGGCTGATCATTCTAGTGTCTACCCCGAGGGAGTGCTTTAAGATGTCTTAATCAAGGTAGAGAGTCTGATTTTCCCAGCAGACTTCTATGTGCTGGATATGGGGAAAACCAATCCAAAGGCTGTCTGTATACTTTTGGGCAGACCATTCATGAAGACGGCACATATGAAGATTGATGTCAATAAGGGCACATTGACGTGCGAGTTCGATGGAGACAGAGTTGCCTTCAACATCATGGAGGCAATGAAGTACCCCAATGATACTGAGGGTGTACATGTGATCGATGTCTTTGAGCCTATGATCCAAGAAGAATTGCCAAGGCTGCTGGCAAAGGATCCACTTGATTGGGTACTTCAATACAGTAAAATTGATTGAGATGCTGAAGAGGAATGAGATAAGCAAATCAAAGAGGCAATTCTGCAATTGTATCACATCAAAGCCGGTTTTTCAAGGGATCAACGTCTGCCTTTGCCCACAACAAGGCAGGGTGATAACTGGTGCGGTCTATCATCAAGCCACCAAAGTTAGAGTTGAAAAAGTTGCCCGATCACCTCAAATATGCCTATTTGGGTGAAGGAGAGAGTTTGCCAGTTATAATCAGTTCATCGTTGACCATGAAGCAGGAAGTCAAGTTGATAGTACTATTGAAGATGCACAAGGAAGCAATTGGATGGACCTTGGCCGACATCAAAGGTATAAGTTCCACCATTTGCATACATCAGATCCAGTTGGAAGAATGGGCAAAACCAGTGCAAGATCCCCAAAGGAAGCTGAATCCCTTGATGAAGGAAGTTGCGTTAAAAGAAATTCTAAAGCTGCTCGATATGGGCATTATCTTCCCTGTGCCCGACAGTGAGTGGGTGAGTCCTATTCACGTTGTGCCCAAAAAGTCTGGAATCCAAGTTGTGGAGAATGAAAACAAGGAACATATTCAGATGAGACTGCAAATAGGATGGAGAGTTTGCATTGACTACCGCAAGTTGAATGCAGTCACAAAGAAGGATCATTTTCCTTTGCCCTTCATCGACCAAATGTTGGAGAGGCTTGCGGGAAAATCATACTTCTGTTTTCTGGACGGATATTCTGGATATATGCAGATCGTGGTGTCCCAAGCCGATCAAGGCAAAATGACATTCACTTGCCCCTTTGGCACATTTGCCTACAGAAGGATGCCTTTTGGCCTTTGCAACGCTCCAGGCACATTCCAACGATGCATGATGAGTATATTTTTCGATATGCTTGAGACTTGTATTGAGATCTTTATGGACGACTTCACGGTTTATGGAGATAGCTTTGATCAATGCCTTGATCATTTGAGCAAAGTATTGAGCCGCTGTGTGGAAAAAGACTTGGTGTTGAATTATGAGAAGTGTCACTTCATGGTGAGAGAAGGAATCGTACTGGGACATGTAGTATCCGAGTGAGGAATCGAGGTGGACAGGGCAAAAGTGGAGATCATTGCCAAATTGCCCTATCCCATCAATGTTAAGCAGATTCGGGCATTTCTAGGCCATGCGGGTTTCTATCGTCGATTCATTAAGGACTTCGCAAAGATTACTCAACCACTCACAAACCTACTACAATTGGAGGTAAAATTTGATTTTGATGATGACTACAAGAAAACTTTTCATACATTACAGAATATGTTGGTGTCTTCTCCCATTATTCAACCTCTGGATTGGGGAATGCCATTTGAGGTGATGTGTGATGCCAGCGGATTTGCCATGGGAGCAGTCTTGGGCCAGAAAAGAGGCAAAGAGAGCTATGTTATCTATTATGCCTCCAAGACATTAAATGCCGCACAACGCAACTATACCACCACGGAGAAGGAGCTGTTAGCGGTAGTGTTCGCTTTTGAGAAGTTCAGTTCTTATCTTCTGGGGGCACAAGTGATTGTTTACACGGATCACGCAGCTCTGAAGTACCTACTGTCTAAAAAGGAGTCAAAGCCGAGACTCATAAGGTGGATATTGCTCTTGCAAGAGTTCGATGTGCAGATCAAAGACAAAACTGGGGCAGAAAATCTAGTTGCAGACCATCTCAGCCGTCTGATGGTTGAGAGCAAAGAGGAAATCACTGAGAATTTTCCAGATGAGCATTTGTATGAGGTTGTGGGCAAAATAGCAAAGGAGCCATGATTTGCCGACATAGTGAACTATCTGGTCGCAAGGCAGTTTCCAATTAGTTTGAGCGACTATCAAAAGAATAAGATGAAGCGTGAGTGCAAGTTCTATATCTGGGAAGCACCAACTCTTTGGAAAATTGGAACTGATCAAGTCATAAGAAGGTGCGTCAGTGATGAGGAAGTCATAGACATCTTGAAATTCTGCCATAACAATGCATGTGGAGGTCATTTTGGCCCACGAAGGACAGCAAGGAAAGTATTAGATGGAGGATTTTACTGGCCTACATTATTCAGGGATGCGTATATATTTGTGAAGAAGTGCAAGAATTGTCAGATGACTGGGAATATTTCTATTCGGGAGGCCATGCCACAAACACCTATCATGCCCGTGGAAGTCTTCGACATATAGGGCATAGACTTCATGGGACCATTTCCCAAGTCAGGTAATAATCTCTACATTATCCTGGCTGTAGATTATGTGTCCAAGTGGGTGGAGGCAAAAGCCACTCCAACGAATGATGCAAACACAGTGGTGAAGTTCCTGAGGGCAAATGTGTTCTGTCGCTTCGGAATGCCCAAAGTCCTAATCAGTGATCAAGGGACTCATTTCTGCAACTCAGTCATAAAGAAGATGATGGCAAAGTATGGGGTCACACACAAGGTTACTACGGCATATCACCCCCAGGCAAATGGACAAGCAGAAGTCTCAAACAGGGAGATCAAAAATATTTTGGAGAAAGTTGTTGGACCAAGGCGCAAAGACTGGAGCAATCACTTGGAAGATGCTCTGTGGGCATATCGCACAGCCTACAAGACACCTATTGGGATGTCTCCTTATAGGTTGGTTTTTGGAAAGTATTGCAATTTGCCTGTGGGAATGGAGCATAAAGCATTTTGGGCAATCAAGAAGTTGAATTTCAATAATGAATGCGCTGGAATTGAGAGGAAGCTGCAGATCCAAGAATTGGAAGAGTTGAGGTCCGAGGCCTATGATAATGTTGTGATGTATAAGGAAAGGATCAAGAGATACCACGATGCACTCGCAAGGGGCAAACAGTTGGTCTGTGGGCAAAAGGTACTCGTGTTTAACTCAAAGCTCAAATTGCATGCGGGCAAATTAAAGTCAAAATGGATGGGCCCCTATCTGGTGCAACATCAACACCCAAGTGGAGCAATTGATCTGGTGAATCCAAAAGATGGGTGCGAATTTCGAGTCAATGGCCAGAGGGTGAAACCATATTTCGAGCAAGAGAAGAAAACTTGGGCAGAAACCCAAGTTTTGAGCACTCCTGAGTACTACTGAAGTCACAACAAGGTCGAGCCAAAGACCTTAAACAAAGGCGCTGGACGGGAGGCAACCCGGTTTGTTTACTTGCTTTAATTTCAATTAAGTTTGTTAGTTGTATTTTGTTTGTGAAGTAACGCTGCAGGAAGGCAAAGACTGGAAACACATCATTGTGGGCAAAGTAACATGCAGGGCACAACAAGGTTTAAGTGTGTGGGTGGGTACTGTAGCAGATTTGACTGATTTGACACGAAAAGCAACTGCAGAGACGGTTGGTTTTCCCCATGCAATGTGATGATTATTGAAAAGGGAGACCGAAAACAAGGGGAGTGAAGGGGATATGATATATACAGATAATCATTTTGAATTTCAAACATATCTTCTTCTCCAATTCAAATTTCCCCAATTTTCTCAAAATTAGGCACAACCGTTTCTCCTATATTCTCGGTCAGGATCTCGCTGCACAAACCCACCACCCTTACAACACCTCACGTCTTCAGAAGCATTCAAATACCCCCCCACTCTCTCGATTTCTCACAAAACAAGCAAAGAAAACCCTACCTCACAAATTTCCCAAACCCTTGTCAAGAAAAAAAATGGTGACTACAAAGAAAACTGAAGAAACCGCTAAGCGAGGCACAAGGCGCAGTACCCGTAATGCCGGCGACTCGTCACAGGAAACAATGCAGACCACCCAGTCAACCCAGCCCGAGGAGCCGAAACAAAGCTCCGAACCAGTTCTAAACCCCTCACCTATCCAGACCATTCCACCACAACAACCACCGCTCCCACCGCCGCAAGCAGAGAAAAAGAAGCGAGCACCGCCGAAGGCTAAGGGCGGTGCGTCGAAGAAGAAGAAAGTGGAAGCTGATAAGGGCAAACCCCAAAGCCCACCACAAGTTGGGCAAAGCCCTGACCCAACTCCAACACCTGAAAAACCACCAACTCTGGAGAAGCCGCCGACACCCCAACCCAGCGAAGAATTAAATGAGTCGGAGCCGGAGAAAGAGCCAGAGAAGGACGGGGAAGGCAATGGTGGACCAGAAAAAGAAGAAGAGGTGGAGGAAGAAAAGCAAATAGGTAGCGGTGACGAAGAAGAAAGCGTTGATGAATCTGAAGGTGAGAGCTTGGAAGAAGAAGACAAGGAGGAGGAGAAACTAGAGCAAGATCAGCAAGAGGAGAAGGAGAAAGAACCAGAACCGGAGGAAGAGAAAGAAGAATCGTTGGAAGAAGACAAAGCGGCTTCAGAGGGATCTACATCTGAGAATGCCCACAGCCAGTCTAAGCAGTCGAAACAGGCACAACCAGATCCACCCGCAAAGAAGAAGAAGTCAAAGAAGGCAAAACCACAGGAGGTCGCGAAGGAGGCACAAAGGGAACCAAGCCAGAGCAAGGATCCCGATGTGCCCGAAAAGGCTAAAAACAAGCAGAAGGGAACCAAGTCAACCAGCAAGGAAGCACAGAAGCCAGTCAACAAGGAATCGAAGAAACAAGAGAAGCCCCCCACCAAGAGAAAGCTAGATGTGGAGCAGTCCCACGAGGAAGAGGAAGAGAAGTCGGTGCACAACGAGGAAGTGGAACCGGAAATTCAAATTATCCCAGCTCCAGTTCAAACCTATGTGCCCGCAAAGGTGAAAAAGGGAACAAAAGGCAGGGTGCCAATCAGAACCCTTCCCCACCGCTCGGCGAAGGAGGAAAAGGATGATACAAGCAGCTCGAGACGAGGAATTATCGAGAGATTGAACAAGAAAAAGCATCTGCCCCTGTATATTCTTCATGACAGCACACTGAATACACTTGGAGTCATGGACCAAGTGTATGAATACTTTGCCAACATCGGTTGGGAGCAAGTACTTGGTTGGAGGAACACGGTACGCCCCTCTTTGACCATTGAATTTCTTTCCTCATATGAGTTTAAACCAGTGCAGGGCTTTGGTCTGGAGACGCCCGGAGTTGTGAACTTCTACATAGCTGGAGAGAGCTATAGCATGTCAATCTCAGGATTGAATCTGATGTTGGATTTCATCCAACCAAAAGATGTTCATTCGAAGTGGTACAAAGAAGCAGCAACCAGTGTTGGCGACGACTGGAGTCGAAACATTCAGCAACGGTGGGAGGAAATTGGAGGCAAAGGCTTCTATCTTTCGGGCTCAAGCAAGGACAAGCACATCTCTGACCACGCCCTCCAGATTTGCCATAGATGGATGCCATTCAACCTTTATGGGCGCAAGGATGGCACAGGCCAAGTCACGCAACAGGAGGTGTTCCTATTGTGGAACATGGTGCATAAGCGGAAGGTCAACCTCGGCTACATTCTGGCGATTCAATTGCAGGCACAGACCAGCAACACCAGAGCAACTGTTGTAGCCTTGGGCATGTTCGTGGCTAGGCTGTTTGAAGGATTGAAAGGAGACGACCTCGACGACATCTTCGAAGGTTACCCAGAGCTTGATGAAGCAACAGAGTATCTCGATGCCCAGAGGCTGGAGCGGATGCAGCTAGTTGGGATCACTGAAGAGAACACCCCATACTTCCTCCCTTTTGACGAACCAATATACTTTGACAAGAGAAAGGCCCCCAAAGCACAAGAAGGATCGCCCAGGGCATAAGAAGGACCGAGCAGGGCACAGAGCAGTGCAGATTCAAAGAAGCTCGAAAGAGTTGAGAAAGCCCTGCAGAGCATTTGTGTTCATCTCGGGTTAGACTACCCCTCCTCTCCTTAAATCATGTTTTATCCCCAGTAGTTTAGGATTTGTTCTTATTTTTTGTTTGTGTGTTTATTTTTGTTTTTGTATATTTGCGTCTGTATATATATAGTCTGTTTTGGGCATATCTAACCCACATTACTGCTTGTGCCCGCAAGGGTACTTTGCACAACAAGTGTGTGAGAGGGATATGCCTAGGTCGTTGTGTTTGAATGTTTTGTTTTTATTTTGTGTGTGCATGTTGAGTCTATAGCATATGAGTCATAGATTGACATGGGGCATATATGGACATAAATTTATTGTTAGGCAGATGGAATTAATCAATCACATGTGAAAGCAAAATATGACTACCCAGTGAGCTTTGAGCCCAAAGTAACATTTGCGACTTCTTTCTGTGTGTTTAAATTCCACCACCTCATTTGATGCTTACTTGCTTATGCCCTGTCAAACTTGATTTCATGAATGCTTAGATGATTAAGGCATTTTCTTTCATCGTTATTTGGCCATATTATTCACTGATAAATGCTTTCCATTGCTGCCATTATTTGAGCCTGTTTATTTGTTCATGACCTGCATGCTGAAAAATCTCTCTTTAAAGAGTATCTTATGATTAGAAATGAAACCTGTTAGGCTCGTATTGGTAGTATGGTTTAAGCCAAATAGTGACAGGGTGCCAGAAATGGGCAAAAAGAAAGAAAAGAAAAGAAAAGGAGAAAAAAGAGAAAATAAAATAAAAAAATAAGTGTATGAATAAAAATGGTTTCCCAGGTTGTTATATGGGCACAGAGCTGTCAGTGCTGATTTTGCCCAAATGATATGAAAGGTAGCCAGCTCCTAAATATTCTCAATCTTGATCCGCATGCCCCATTACAACCCCCACAAGACCTTTTGATATGCATGCATGTGAATATCGTAAATTGTTTATACAGGGTGTTTGCAAGTTTGTTGATGATGATTTGGCGGAATTGTTGAGAGTAAACACTTAACCTAAACACTCGAGAAAAAGGCGAGCTGAGTGTACACTTCAATAGTAGCCTGAGTTTGATTGATTCGATTTGCCTGCATCATTATGTTCAACTATTATGCCCTTTATCAACTTATGATTCATATGTTGTGTTGTCTTGTTTTGAGTCATTTGAGTCTGCTGTTTTGTTTTGTTGTTTTGAGTTAAAGTTGCATTCATACTTGAGGACAAGTATAGTCCAAGTGTGTGGGTGTGATGAAGACTCAAATTCGTGTTTTTTATTTTATCTTTTACACCCTTTTTAAGTGTTTAGTATAGAGTATAGTCTAGTTTTGGGGGTAAAGCTGATTGCAGGAGGCTGAGGGCACACAAAACCACCACAATAGGCACAGACAGGTGCTATTTATGCTGAGGGCACAAAGGACTGATTTGCCTGCCGAGGACCTAGTCAAAGTTGCGAGAATTGCGTAACAAGATCGCGGGACAGTTCCTATATGCACGTGGAGGTGATGTGGCGGTCAGTTCCGAGTCTTGGGGAGGTCTACACACGTTTGGAAGGAAGTGGGGACATCAGAAAGTTGTTGGAGATGCTAGGGTTTGTTGCTATCCCTCCTAAATTCAAGGAAGAACGTTGAGCATGAAATGAGGAAGTGGATGAGTGCAAGAACCCCTGCGTGGGTGAGATCTGGGCTGCGTGAAGCCTTAATTCATTTGCTATAAATACTTTTTATCTGTTTTCATATCAGTGTGCGTACACTGACACACTCGGTCTTTACATTTCCAAGATACAAGTTACTGCTTTCATATTTAGTTTATGTTTTGGATATTCTGACTGCCTGAAGCTAGCGATTTGCCCGCGGAGAGGTAGTTCAGTCATTTTATTGGCAAAACTGGGGTTGGGCCCAGAAGTTAATCAAGTTATTTTCTTTCCAAGTAAGATGTCTTTTATTATTCCTTTTACTTTCGTTTCTATGTTTAGTGGCTAAGTATCCACTGTTCAAGTCAAAGTAATGGTCTAAGGGTAGAATGTGTGCATGAGGTAATCGGACTTTAAAGCCTTAAGGGTTCACAATCTTAACTTGTTTTTCACTTAGACATAGGTAAAGGGTGGTTGGAGATGAAAGCGCGCATTTCTGATTAACTGGTGCTAGTGTTAGTTACGTGGGAGTGTATAGGTGACCTATGCCTCGATACCCGCATAGTAACAAGTCCGGGGGTGACAGCCTTGGTAGTTGAGATTGAGTAGTATATGCAGGCACAAGACCGTGTCAAACCTACTAGAATCGGGTCGCTTTTGCCCTCAAAGCTGCTATGCTTGCAAAACCTTTGTGTGATTCTCTCCTTAGGTTCCTGTATAGTTAGGTCCCTAGGTGCCGATCGTATCATCTAGACGATATAATGTAAGAAGTGATTGGGGAGTGGCCGATCGTATCCATTTCCTATAATCGGTTAACCCTCAAAGTGACAATTACCCATATTTGGCCATAGGGATTCGGTTTTTAACCTTTCTGCTAGTGTGGGCACAACGGGTAGTAGTAGTAATTACATATGTTTTGCCCGGGATTGCGCATACCTACCAAATGACTTGATGCTTTGACTTGAGCACTTTTATTACTGATATTTTCTTTTGTGATTTCCTTTTCAGCATTTAGTTAGTTTAAGTTTATTAACAAAGTTTTTAGAGTGACACTAAAGATCCAAACTGAAACTAAGAAAAGACAGAAGGTTAAAACACTCCTCGTGGGATCGACATCCGTCTTCACTAGCTATACTAGCCGTTGAGGGCAGATTAAGCATTTGTGGACCATTTGCCCGCAAGTGTATTTTGCACACCTAAACGACGGGTGTGCCATTACCTGAACTGTGACAATATTGACTCGAAAATACTGAATATCCAAGAAATTATGCGATAATTTTAATCTTCAAAAAATATCCAAATCTACAAATTCACGTTAATCTACCACAAAATATATAAATCTACAGCAATATATGCATGTATAATCTTCAAAAATTACAAAAATAAAGATCTTATAACTTCAATAACTAGTAAACACAAATGTAATAAAATTAATATAAATTATGGATAAATTGGTAAAAATTTTAAAAGAACCTTAAACCCGACTAATTCGAACAACTCGACGGTTAGAAAAATAAAAAAAAAACCCAACTTAAATTTTTGGGGATATGTTGTTTCTCCAATAAATTGCAAACAACGAATAGTTTCTTATCTTCAATTTGTTCTCAAATGTGTACATTTTTTTTTTGGTTTAACATGGGTTGTAATTTTTAATGCAATCAACTACAACCAAACTACCAATCAGCCACCACGTTGGATACACATTAAATCTCACAAATTTTCTGTTTTTTTTAAATGCCACATGTGCACTTGTGGACAAAAAGTGAGAAATGAAAATAATAGGAAAAAAGGGATTGACTTTCAAATGAGACAAAAAGGGCATATAAGACTTTTACACTACTTTTTGAATAGAAAAGTATGAATTATCAACCTTGGCTAGAAAAACATTTATTATCCTAACTTTGACTACTTTAATTTTTAACTCAAATATAAATGTCAATATGAATTTATCTTTTTACCCTTTAACCCAAACACCTAAACTCTACCATAACCTCCTATTGAATCATTGCCCCCTGCAATGTGTGTAGAACACAACATACGGTGTTGTGTGACCCAACACCATTTTTGTACAAAACTAGGGCTGTAAACGAGCCGAGTCGAGCCGAATACCTTCAAGCTCAAGTTCGGCTCCTTTAAGATATACTCGGCTCGAGTTCGAGCTCCGAGTTTGAGTTCAAGTTCAGCTCGAATAAGAAAATTCATGATCGAATTCAATTCGAGCTGGACTCGAGTTCGACTCGATAAAGATATGTTCAAGTTCGATAAAAAAAAAACTCGACAAAAAGCTCGAAACAGCTCGATAATAATAAAATTCATGATCGAATTTTTTTCTTCTCCTTTCCATATTTTCTTTAATTATGTTTATTTTTATTTTATTTTCTCTATTAATTACTTAATTATGCAATTGTAGTCATGCTTATTACTCATTTTATTATTTTTCATTACTAATATAGGATATTCAAATTTTAATATATATTTACCTTAATTTGAATTAAAATTTCAAATTGTTTTTCTAATATAATGTATAAATCATAATATACTCACGTCTTATTTTCTTTTTATTTTATCGATCATTTATTTTCACTTTTTAGTTAAAAATTGTATTCATTAGTTAATTAGTAATTTATCTCACTATCCATGATAGCTTATTATTTTTATTTCAAACTTCAACATATAAGTATTTTACAATCATCTTAATTCAAATTCAAATTTCAAAGTGTTTTTTCTTATTCAATTTATAAATCATAATTCACTCATATCTCATTTTCTTACTATTTTATCGATTATTCATTTTCGTGGTCATATAAATTGTAATCATATTAGTTGATTGATGATATAGTTCATTATTCTTATTAGTTTATTATTTTTTACTACACATACACACATGTTCCAATTAATAAGTAAATATTTAAAATAATCTTAATTCGAATACAAATTTTAAAGTTTTTTATAATATGATTTATAAATCATAATTTATTTTTATTGTTATATTTCAATTTTATTTTATTTTATTGGTATATAAATTAAATATTTCAATGAGGCGCGCCAAAGCATACATAATATTTGTATATTATATAATAATTGAGTGAATTGATAATATATATATATATATATATATATATATTGTTGAATCAAATGAACTAAATAATTATCATACACTATTAATTGTTTGATATTGATTTTGATGAATAATTGTGATTTAATTCAATGTAATGATGTTTGTTTGATATCAAAGGTTTAACCAAATTCATTTGTGTTTGTTTCATTATCAAATCTCAATTCTTAATTATAACTATAAACTAGAATTTTATTTACCTCATAATTAGATAGTTTTTCGTTAAACTATTTCAAAATTCAAATATACTATTTTATATTAATATCATAACTAATAAATTCTAAATGTACATCTTAAAGTTGGATAATCAATTTTTGATTACATTATTTGTTATCATATAAATCTATTTACATATTTCTATTTTTTGTTTAATAAAATAAGCTTAACTTAATGTTTGTAAATGTCATTAATTGATTCCATTTTTTATGATAATATCAACTCTTAATTTTCATATAGTTCATATAGTGTATTATTATTAGTTGAATATATTTATCTGATAAATTGATAATATGATATTATGTTTATAAAAATATAATATCAGAATATAATATATAAACATTTGCATATATATATATATATTAAAGTTTTAGAGAATTGTTATAAAAATATGATTTGATTCAATTAACATAATTGTTAATAATTTGGTCGAGTGACTATAATAACAAATTGAAATACATTTGGCTAATATTTGGATCTTGTTGGGGGGTTTTTTTTTATTATTTATCAAAGCTCGATTTCAAGCTCGATTAAGCTCGATTAAAAGCTCGCAAGCTACTTGATAAAAGCTCGTATATAATCGAACTTGAGCTACTCGTGAGTAGCTCGAGTTCGATTCGAGAAAATTGTCGATCTCGAAAAAAAAGCTCGAATTCGGCTCGTTTAATAAACGATCGATTTCCGATCGAATTTTTTTCGAGCTGGTACCCGGATAGCTCACGAATAGTTTGGTTCATTTACAACCCTATACAAAACGCAGCTTGTCCTCGTCAATTCCTATATTGTAAACATGATGTTGTTCTAGATCGAAGAAGTGAACACATGTGGTAGTTTGTTATGGAAGTTATTCATGGGAACATGTTCATACTATATCCAAAGAATTTCAATTGAGATTGATGGTTCCTCAATTTCTAATTCTCGTCTGCTACTGCTCCATGGATTGTAGTGTTATCAATATTTTACTACTACTAAATTACCTCATCTTATTGAATACTTGATTTTTGAGATAGATTTTCTTTTTTTGTAATCATATTTATTGTTTTAATTTGAAAAGAGCATATCCTCTAATATTACTAAGGATGACAATGGGTACGTACTGGACCATATGGGTACTCACAAAAATTACTCATAATGGGTAGGGTAATTACCCACTTAATGAGTACGAGCACGAGCATGGATAATTACCCACAAATTTTAACGGGGGCAGGTACGGGTATCTTAGTACCCAACCCCTCCCATAACCATATATATAATTACATATTTTATTAGTATTATTATTACATTGTATGTATTGAATTTTATTGTGATATGATATTAATTTTTGAAGATTTCATAACGTTGTTATGTTTGTAGTTTTTATGTAATTGTAGTTTTTATATAATGTCGCATTTTCATGAAGGGTCTTTGTATTATATTTTAAAATTATAAATTGTTTAATTGTAATTTTGAATTATTTATTACAAATAATAATTCCTAAATTAAATATTCAATAAATAGTTCATGATAAAGAAATTTTTATGTTTATTATTTTATTTTTAAAATATGACCTTTATTAGAAATAAAATGTTATTAAACACGAATAAAATTTGGATTACTTGAAATATTAATTTATAACATATGTTATTATATATATATATATTATAAACTTGATAAAAAAAAATACAAATATAAGTATGTTTGAATGATTATAGAAAAATATCAATAAATTTATTAGAAAATATATTATTAATTTTATGCTCACTATACTTAAGAAGATGTTCATAAATATATATGTACATTAAAAAATATTTATTTATTATATATGCACAAGTATATTACATATAAATAATTTATAATAAAAAAGTGAGAATTTATAAATGTAATTTAGTCTTTTTTATCTTTTTTAAAAAATAAATAATTATTTTATTCCATCATTTATATAAATTACATTTCGTATTCAATATATTTTTCATATATTTAAAGCATATACATAACACACACACACACACACACACACACATATATATATATATATATATTTAACTACTATTTTTTATTTTAAATTATAAAAATATTTTAAAATTTATTAAATACTATAAAATATTTATCGTGTATTGTGTAAGATAAATAGTTAAAATACGGGTAACAAGTCGTGCATGAATAGATAAGTACCCAAAGGGTATGAGGACGGTCATAAAAGTTGATACCAAGTCAGTATGGGGACGGGTACGATTTTTTTTCATAAATGCTGGTATGGGGACGGGTACCATAATACCCTACTCATACCTTACCCATTGTCATCCCTAAATATTACCAAATCTATCTTCTTCAAATTCAAATGGGTTCTTCAAAATAAACTTCTTTCCCTGGTCTTAAATATAGGGAAGTGAAAAACATAACAAAAGGCGTGAATTTTCAGATACTCCCAAATATGTTCTTTAAATGATTTCTCGTAACAAATCACTACAAGAGAGTTATTAATTCACCAACAACAAATTTGATTTATTCTTGCAAAGATATGATCCACTGTAATTTGCAGGGGCTATGATAGATTCTTGTTGTTTATATGTGGTGTTTTTAGATACAGAAAAATGATGAGGGCTATCACTTGTAAGAGGCTATGATAGCTTTTTTAGATGTTGGGGGTCAAGAGGTAAATAAATAATTTCATATTGATATTTATATTTTATAAATTAATGGGGCTGTGAGGAGAAAACTGGGGATTTTATTTAAAATTTTCCTTAATTGATTAGTTGAGGTCCCTAGAATTATGGTTACTAAAAGTAGCCCCACCCAGCCTAACATTATTTTATAGGCATTTCCCCGAATGGGCTGGGCCGCGCAATCAAAAAAAGTAAAAGATGGCTTATTGGCTTACGGGACGGCTCGTTCCATCACAGTTGACTGATGGGCCGTGCTGGACAGTCCGAATTGCCATTCCTACATAGAATACTCAAACGATAGAGATTCTTATATAAAATGGAAATATATCGAGTTTGACACTCATCGCTTTCTTTTTATTAATATTTATAATTTGTAATACTTTTTTTAATACTAAACTGTTAGTATAGTTTATATTATCCAACACGGTTTCAACATTATAAAAACTATAGTATAATTTGTAATAAGTTGGAAATTTATATTTTAGTTTTGAATCATTCTTTAATTATAAAGACGATTAAACGTCGTTATTTTAATTTTTATGAATTTAGGTGATTATAAATTTGTTAAGTTGATATTACATATCCATTTATAAAAATATAATTATTGTTGTAGATGTCATTTTCTTAGCCCGAATTAACACAGCTCAGTAGTTGTGAACAAGGATGAAAATATCGCTATCGCGCCATATATCACAACTTCAATTTTACGGATATATCGATATGCGTCAATATCGCATAAAATTAAAAAAAAATGACGAAAACTATATTAAATCTTGAAAATTTAGCAAAAAATTTTAGGAACTACTATAGCATATTATTATGTATATATTCTACTCAAAATTTTGATATAATTGTATTTTGAAAGCAAACATATGAATAATACATTATATAAATACTGTATGAGATAATACATTTGACAAAATAATACATAATACAATATAAAATAACTAAATAAACATTATAAAGTACAATGAATATCAAATGAGGATTTATGAGGTTCAAATCTAGTAGATGGAATGCCATCTTGTTTCAAACAATATTGGTACTAACTCATCACATTAGAGTAATTCTGGATATAATTATGCACATGCGTTTGATATGTTTCTTGATTTTTTCCAATAGTTTTACCATGGATTGGATAATGTCTACTGGCCCAATTATTTTGTTGATGCACATTTTGACCTCCATACACATTTTAAATTCATATGATATACGGGAAGAAAAAACTTTAGTGTTTTATCCATCATATCCCCTAAAGTTACCAACTATGGCCAAGTCATTGAAAAATGAAAAAATAAAGCTGGTGCATCTCACTTTTCTTTCTAAGATATCCGTTGATTTTCCGCGCTTCTTTGTCTTATAATTTTTTCTAATGTGAGTGTCTTTGTAAGGCAAAGAATATTGCAACTCAAATAATTACGTTAAAGACTTAAAAATGCCACAAAAATATATAGTATTAAATAAAAATTAAAATATATTATAGAAATAAAAAAATCGCGATATATTGCGATATTTCGCCGATACCCGGGAAAAGACATTCTCCCCATATCCGTATCACAATGTCAAAATCCTCGATATATTCATGATATTTCGAGATATTTCAATCATTGGTTGTGAGGTTAAACGGTACGACCCCAGGATTGAGGATGAGAGTGAATAAGGCGGGAATGATCGAGAAAGTCTGAGTTTAAACAACCATTGAAAAAGACCCGATCAACACCCTAATAGGCACAAGGAGATGACTAAGTCAAAACCCTAAAGATCATGCTAGGTCAAGGGAGGACAAATCCCTTTGAAATTGGGATCTTCTCATGAAGCGCATACTCATAAAAGGACATGCGGCCATTCAAAGTGAGGACAATGAAATCGGAGCTATAATACACAACTTAGAACTCTGATACTTGTTTTCGACCTCACTCTCGACCTCAAATCTCTCTAAAAAGTCCATAATGTTCTTTACTTTTTGTAGCTTTAATTTTGATATACGTTTATCTTTTCAATTCTAGCTTGAGCATCGAAGTTCGTTCGATCATCGAACCCCTAAATATGGATGTAATCGAGTCGAGTAGTGGTCGGTTTGAACTCAAGCTCAATTTAACAATCTTAAAGCTCGAGCTTGATCAAGATTCAATTTTTGAGCTCGAACTCAACTCGATAAATTACTTGATAGACTCGAGCTTGATTATATTGTTTTAGTTAAAATAAATTACAAACTTTATCAACACAAAATCTAAAATTGAACAACAAGAATAACAATTTGGCTCGTCTTAACTTCCAATTTGCAAAGTAATTTGCCAAAAACAATGAAGAAACATAATATATCCATATTTGGTGGCTCGTTGAATGTTAACGATTTTGCTACCAAAGATCCACATTATCCACGGATTTTTCTTTGGCAATGATTTGTGTTTTGCGAGTCATGCTCCATAATCATCTCACAAGCTTTCGAGTCCCAACGGTGAAGAGCATAAAATATGAATTTACTGATTGTTGGCAAACATGAAATTGAATGGGTAGATGAAAATTATAAGAAGATAAACTAAAATAATTAGAGAAACTTAACAACATGCAAATAAATTAAAAGAACATTAAATTAATTAAGCACAGAAAGAAGTCCACCAAGTTGATGAGTTTTTGCAAGGAAAGATATCCGTCGACATCGAATTGTAGGACATATGAATTTAATATGTAGATTGTTGAGAAGAAATTGAGGAATGAAAGGAAATGGAAGAAGAAAGAGATGGGTGGAGCAACGCACACTGTTGCCCTATACTCAAAACTATAATTAAAAATGGGGAGGGGTGGTTGTGTTGTTTTATATATAGGTTATATATATATATATAAATAATTGAATGTGTAGGGGTAAAATAGTAACTTGAACGTGAGCTCAACTAGGCTCGTGAGCATATCGAACATAGTATAAATGAACTCGAGCTTGAGCTTAAGCTTGACTTGACCAAGTAGAGTCGAGTTCGAGTAATTTACTAGTCAATCTCGAGTAGCTCATGAGATAGCTCGACTCACTTACACCCCTTACCCCCAAATGGTCATTATGTTTCATGATTTTTATCTTTATTTTGTAAATCGTCGGAGCTTAGATCCGAACAAAATCAATAGTAGCTTTTTAGATCTACAACTGCAAGACGAGTACCGTATTTCAGTTTCAGAAGCTCTCAGTGATGAATTAGGCAATATTTGAGTGCTCATCTAACAGAGTTTGGTACGTAATTAGTATTTTACATGTGTATTAAAGTATGAATCCTACTGTTCGACTATCCGCAAGATTAACAACTCAATTTTAGAGATACTGATTGACATGGACTCTTAATTATCTAGATTAGTTGTTGAATGTGGAATCTTCAACCAACTAATTTTTTTGATATATTGTATATTCTTAAAAATAAGAAAGAGAATTAAAATATAATAAGTGATATGGATAATGTCAATGTCAATATTCATTTTTTTTTACCAAATAAAGATTGTTATGAAATTTTGTTTGAGTTTTGAATGATGTTACAACCATAAATAAAATTAGAATTAATACCATCAACTCATTGATTTGTAATAGTTTGTTTTATAGAGACTTCAGTCTTACAACATCAATTAACCAAGTAGAGATCAAGGGAGAAGCTACCCTCAAATCCAAACAAATCGCAAGACTGAATCATTATCGATCTAGGAAATTTGCTTGAGGAATAATCGGGTGTTTTCAGTCTGAGAATAGATTGAACTCACTAAAGAAAATCAATCTAAGAGTCTCATCTATGGACAAAATTAGTCTAGATTTTTAAACTAACTAACTACAAATCAATCTAGCTCATAGTGATTATTTTGGTGAAATTCATTATGGACTCAAAATACATTGAAGATCAGTTTGGCAAATCCAAACTGAATTGCTCAAGGAAATAAGTTTATTGACCACACGCACAATCAGTGTGATCGATTGCCCTTTGACATCCTTGATTATCAAGTCTGTTTGAAATTTCAAAAACTCAAAAGTAAAGATAAAAATCAAATCAGTCAGAAGATGACGGATATTAAAGTCAATAAACAAGTATGCAGCGACTGGAAGTTCATCGTTGCATCTTACAAGTGAAGCTGATTGGATGAAATAATTGACTCAGTTTTGACTAGCTAACAAGGTTTGTCATCTTATCAAGGGAAAGACACCTCCAGTCACTATGAATAGAGGCTCATGTTCACTCATAAAATAACTTTAGCGAATTTTACCTCTGAGAATCAAAGAGCACGTATATTTTATGAAATCCAAATTTGATCTGAGATAGCAAAGCTATTTTAAGCTAAAACAAGTGTTGAAAGCTATATTCTGATTAATTATTTGGAGATATTTATAACCTCCAACCCACAATTTGTTATCGCCGACTACTCAAAATGGAGCAATTGAAAGCCGAAGAAGATCTTCTGTACTCAATCTAATCCTAGAGTATAAGTGATGGTGGTGTTTCTTGAGAACATTTTAGAATAATCGCTTTGTAAAACTTAGAGATTTTCCTTATGAATCGGAAAAAAATGAAAAAGAAAACATATAAATTTTTGTTTCGAAGCTCTATAAATCTCATGTTTGTTTGTCTTTATATCTTTGATATGTTTGTTTTGATTATCTCTGCTTGTTTAATGGCTCACTGCTATAAGTTGTGTAAAATGAAACTAAATTTTTGCTAAGATGTATCAACTAAAATAAGTTTGTTGCGAAGTCTCTCTCACCAAGTCTAAACTGAAATCTGTGTGTTGAGTGTAGTTTGAGTTCAAATTGAACTAATTAGTGGAAAACTAGTTAGACAATTTTAGTTTAACTAA
Organism: Perilla frutescens; assembly: GCA_026008535.1. Lineage (NCBI taxonomy): Eukaryota > Viridiplantae > Streptophyta > Magnoliopsida > Lamiales > Lamiaceae > Perilla > Perilla frutescens. Next base: position 30,940,997 of record BRKX01000011.1, read on the forward strand.
GACGAGTCGGAGCCCAATTTTTGCAAATTATTTAATGAGTGTTGCTATTTGCACCACTAAATTTTCAATATATACCACATTTCTAAATATACTACCATTTAAAATTTTTATTTTAATTTTTTTTACTTTATACACTGCACTATTTCTTAATTTTACCCTTCAATTTAAAAAATTAATTTAAAATAATTTAAAAAAAAAGAGAGAAGATGACTACAACTTCTCCCATTCTCTTTCAGACTTCAAAGTCTGGCGTTCTTCTATGTGGAATGCCATACAGTTTCTTCTCATTACTGCCAAAGCTCGTCAGCGGCGTCTACACATGATGCCGATGACTGTCAACAACCCTTGTGATGGAGATATATCAAGAATAGATCTTGATATATTGTTTAGATTATATTTTAGACTTGATTATCTATTTAGATTGTATTATTAAATATGAATTTTATCTAAATTAGGTTTTATGTTTCTTGTCTTCCAAGTTTCTCTATATTATAAATAGATAGATCCACATTATTATTATGAGAGTTGAAATTTAATAAAATTGTGTTATGTAAGTGCAATTCGGTATTCTTGCGAGAATCAACGATATTATTTCTGTGTTCTTACGGGTATTCTCAGAATTAAGGGATTATAGATGCTTTTATCTGCGTCACCTTGCGTGGATCAACCACCACCAGCCACAAATTGACCCATATCTAACGTTAATGATGAATCGAATTGAATTTTTTTTCCAGAAACCTATTTAAGAAGTAGGCCTCAGTCTCTAAAAATGTTTTTGAAAATTTATTTTTCCAAATGCTAAACTTAATGGAGAGAAAACAGTGAGATATTATGCTTCTTTGTTTCTATTGGTTAATTTTACGATAAATCTAGAATCATGATTTATGTGGGATTCATTAATTATTTGGATTGGTTGTGGGTTTGCACTTTCTATAAATGGATGGAGAAGAGATGCGAGGAAGAATATGAGACGATACTTTTTTTTCCCTTTTCTTTTTAGTTTCTTTCAAGTATTTTTATATTGATTTTTAAATGAATATTTTGTAATTAAAAAGGATATTTAAATAAATTATCAATCATTTAATTTTTAATTAAATTTTATTGGTGTATTTAAAAACACCCTTATTTAATTTCGAAAATAGTTTATTCAATCTCCTTTCTAAACTCTACTCAACTCATTTGATTCCAACAAATATATATATATATATATATATATATATATTTTTTATTAATGATGCACAACTTAATTTCTTATTCTCTATTTGATGTGTGTATATATATTTTTAAATCTAAAAAATATTATTTTAGTGTATCAATAATAAAAAATTTAAAATAAATTAGTGGACCATACAGAAAAATACAAGTGGCGATGACAATACAAACCATCCTATATGTTTTATGCATTAATATTTGAGATAACTCATAATGATTAATTTGCATACACAATAGGCTTATTCTATTGGGGGTAGGGCTGGCAAAACAGGCCGTCCGGCCCGGCTCAGTCTGAGCCCGTCGGGCCAGACCCGCCCCAGACCAAAATCTTGCGGGTCTAAATATCTAGGCCCAACCCAACCAGAAAAGGGACCGGGCGGCCCGCAGGCCACAATGTATTTTTTTCTATTTTTGGGCTATACAGCTCGCCCCTTTCAACCCACTCATTTTTTCGGGCTAGCTCGGCCCGAAATTATTCGAATCGAATTTTTTTGACCCAGTCCGACCCGAAATGCGGGCCGGGTCAGGCTTTCCCACTCCAAATCGGGAGAATCGTGATGAACTTTTATAAGCTTTTAATAAATTACAAATATTCTCATAAAAGTGGGACAAATTTAGGGTTAATTACATTTTAGCACCCATCACTTGAAGGCACTAATATTTTTGTCGAAATGTTTTAAAAATGTCCAAAATCCCAAATATGAGGTGTGAATCAAGGAGATTGATATTTAATCAACTTAAATATACACCAATCTCTTTAATTTTACCTAACTAAAAATTTAATATGTTGCTATATTTGTTAGATTATGCAAATCTAAAGTATCAATATGAAGCTTTTTAAACATTGAAACAAAATTACAATTTTATTGTAAATCTATACATATATTAAAGCAAAATCGCAGGGGCAAATTTGTCATTAAAAAAGTCAGTAAAAACTTTATTTAAATTAATACTTTTGCCGAAAATTTTCAAAAGTTGTGAAGTATTCTAGGGATGTCAATCGGGCTAACCCGTTCGGTTTCGGGTTAACCCGTTTCGGTTTCGGTCCTATTCAGTTAAAATTTTCTTCGGGCTCAAAACCTTCGGCCCTAACCCTAACCCTTCGATTTTCGGGCTAGCCCGTCGGGCCAACATGTTTATGTTTTTTTTCCACATGTATAAATTATATCTTGATAATTCTCCTAAATAATCATTATCTCTTATTCTTGAAATAAATTAATACGTGAAAAATAAGATAAAATGAAAAGAACATGACAAATACAAAAGTTAATTAAGATCAAACTGTATCAAATGAAAGAAAATAAAAATAATAAAAAAATTCCCAAAAAATTGAAAAGGAAATAAAAGAAAAGGAAAAGAAAATTAGAAAGGAAGATATAAAAAAAAAAAAAAAAGATTGAAAGGAATAGAGAAAGAATTCGATCCTGGCCCAACAGGATTTCAAACCTGAAATTACACCACTAGAATTAGGGATGTCAATTTAGCCCGAAACCGATGGGCCGGCCCAAAAAAACCGAAAAAAAAGTGGGTTAGGGCCACGAATTTCTGGCCCGAAATTTTTTTAATCAATTCGACCCGAACCGAATGCCCGAAATCGAAACGAGTTAGCCCGAAACCGAACGGGTTGACCCGATTGACATGCCTACCTATATTTCTTTAGACTAACTAGTTATTATAATTTATCATGTTTTAATTTATTTAATTTATACTATTATTATTTATTTTAATAAATAATAAATATTTTGAAGATGGAATCAAACATGAAGTTGAAAGGGTTTCAAATATTGTTAAAGTAGAAGAAGATTGTACTTCAAATTAGATGGAAGATTAAGCTATAAATAGATTTGTGGTGTAGTTTAAAGTGATTATTTTTGGAAGAACAAATTATGATTGAACATTATTGTCATTTTCATGTCATTTATTTTTATTTTCTTTCATTTGATACAGTTTGATCTTAATTAACTTTTGTATTTGTCATGTTCTTTTCATTTTATCTTATTTTTCACGTATTAATTTATTTCAATTTTTTGGGAATTTTTTTATTATTTCTTGGTGCTTCAATCTTAATTTTTAAATAAAATGATTGAAGCACCAAGAAATAATATAAATTTTATATATTATTTGACAAACATTTGATTATGATTGTTTGTAGGTTGAAAAATATATGATGGATATAAAACAATATAATAAAATTATATTGGGCCTAATAGTTTGTTACAACTCAAGGTATATATATTTTATTTAACTAGCATACCACCTGTGCGATTAGGGGTGAGCAAACCCCACCCGCAACCGACCCGACCGATCGAACCGAGAGGGTTCGATCGGTTCGGGTCGGTGGAGGTAGCCATTCGGGTCAGTGGTCGGGTATAGAGAAGAATACTGAACAGAGATCGGGTTGGTGGTCGGTGGTGTGGCCGGAAACCGGTGGCCACACCGAACCGACCGAGAAGTTTTATATATATAACCTTAAATCCCTAATTCAGAAATCATTTATGAACTCTGAGGTAAACGCCACTCACTCTCACTCTCACTCTCACTCTCACCCTCTCGTCTCTTCTCTTCTCTCGTCCCCCACTCTTAGCCATAGTCACCAGCCACCGTTGCCTTCACCGTGTCTCAAGAGAGGTCATATCTGCAAGGTTGCACTCGCCCACTCCCTTTCTCCAAGACAACGCCGACCGCACCACGCCGGCCACCGACCACGAGCACGGAGCAGAACGCCATGACCCTGCTATAGCTGCGACATTGCGACAAGCCGACAACTTGCATATTAATGTTAGTGGTATTGGAGAGGAGATGACAATAGGGCATTGCACAATTTCAATCTGTATAAATCTGTTGTAACCTGTTTTGGTAATATGATTTATGTATGTAATTTTTGTTTTCGTAATCAGTGATTTTGAAATCTATAGAAATCTACTGCGAGTTTTTCTTTCAATTTCTAGTCGGTTGGCCGACCGAAATCGATGGTTCAGTGGTCGGTTCGGTGGTGATGACTGTCGGTGCGGTGATCGGTCGGTGGACATGGCTTTGTTCGGTGGTTTCGGGTGGGTGTAATTCGGTCGGTTCCTACCCGAACTGACCGTTTGCTCAGCCCTATGTGCGATGCACAGTCACAGAGAATGTTATTAAAAAAATATTTATGTACAATAATAAAATTATATTCAATTATGAATTTCGTATATAAATATATGAATTATATTGTTTAAATTATAAATTACTTATGTATTTTTCATTATTGGAGAAATCAGTCTTAACGGCTCTAGCCATGTCAGAAACACCCAAGTTGGTTGTAAAATCGAGAAGACAGCGCCCTCGCTGTCTAAGTGGTCTCGACAGTGATTAATCGGCCAATTAGACACGAATAATTTTTTTTCAATTTTTAAAATATTTTTGTTCAAAATATGATTAAATAAAAATTTTGAGGTTTTTCACCCTTTTATACAACTATCTACATCTCCATGTTTTTGAATCTACAACCAATGTGGGACGTAGAAAAATTAGAAAAAGTTGCGGAACTAATTAATATCCTACTCTTATTTGTGCACTTTGAAAGATTATTAAAATGATACCAATAATCATTGTTACTAATTTTATATTCTTTAACTTATTAACTGATCATGTTGTGCTATTTGGTAAAGCTATGTATATAATTATATGTTTTCAATCATTAAATTTAATTATTGGGATATATGAAAAAGGTCTCTAACCAATCAAATAATATTTCTATAATCACATAGAATTATTTTGAGTACATTTGAGACACAATATTTTTTTCATTAAATTACAGTGTGATCACGTTAAAATTTTAAATATTAATTTATAAATATTTAAATCCGTACAACATACGGAAGAAATACTAGTATTAGGTATTAAAGTGTAATTAATCATATATATTAGGTTACAGTCAGATAATCCCTGAATAAAATATTTTATTTTGTAATGAATAAAAGTATAAAACGAAGTTTTACATATATATAGACACACATGTATATCAGTCTGTCTATTTTGTTACAGCAAAAAGATTTTAATTGAAATAAAAGAATTGGGCTCAAGAGTAGAGTAAACCCAATTATAGTAGGCCGATAACCTAATTTGTCCAAGCCCAATTCATATAGTGTAAAACCGACGATTTTAGTAACTATAAATAGAGAGCGCCCACCGCAGTAGGGTTTTTCACTCATAGTTGAGGCCTCATTCTCCATAGAAGCTGCAGCTTTCAGGTATCCGCCGTTGCTTCTCTAACACACGTACATTCTCTCTAACCATATTTTCATTTGCTTAGTTCCATTTCAGTTCGATGTTTTTGATGTCGATTTACCATGATAAATTGATATGAATTGTTATAAAATTGTTTTTTATTTTTATAAATTTTTTTCAGGAGCTTTACAATCTCAGCATTTGTTCATCTAGTTTGAGTTTTGTTTTGTTTTATTTATGGAGAGATTGAATTTGGTTAGTCTCATTTTGGCTAGATTTTTTTTGTTTTGAATAATTTGAGGTGCAATAGAAACTCACCACATGTTCATCTAGGTTCGAGTTCTGTAATGTTTTATACGTCGATGAATTAGATTTCAATTATTATTTTTTATTCCGAAAAACTCTGGCGCCTGTACAATACTTATGTGTTCAGAAAAATGGTGATAAGTTAAAGGCATATAGCTGTAATGTGATTAGAGCAGGATTTGTTAATTGGACTGACTCTCCAAATTCGCTAGATTTGATGAATTGTTTTTTGGTTTCAGAGTGAAGGAGGTGAAAAATGTCTCACAGGAAGTTTGAGCACCCAAGGCACGGGTCCCTCGGTTTCCTCCCAAGGAAGAGGGCTAATCGCCAGAGGGGAAAGGGTACATCGTTTTGCTATATTAATATTTTATTTCTAAATATCTTTTGGTCACATGTTTGGTAATGGGTTTCTACTTCATGATATTAGAAGATGAATCAGCATATTAATTAAAATTTTTAGCAATCCATGAAAGTCTTGCCTGTTTCCTTTTGGTGCTTTATGCATTGAATGCCCATTGTCTTATAAATATATATCATTTTTTTTCAGTTGTGCGACATGTTTTATTTGTGCGTGTCCTCTATAATATGAACAGCTCTTTGCAGTTCTACTTGAGTTTCATTATCTAGCTTGTTGCTGGTGCATATCTGATTTTCATTGAATATTGCAGTGAAGGCTTTCCCGAAGGATGATCCAACCAAGCCCTGCAAGCTCACAGCCTTCTTGGGTTACAAGGCTGGGATGACCCACATTGTCAGAGATGTGGAGAAACCTGGATCAAGTAAATATTTTTGCATTATGTTCATTTCTTATCAAAATGTTAATTATTTGGTGTATGAAATGAACCATTTGGAAATGCTGATTGCAGAACTTCACAAGAAGGAGACATGTGAGGCTGTTACCATAATTGAAACACCACCCATGGTTATTGTTGGAGTGGTTGGGTATGTCAAGACTCCACGTGGTCTTCGCTGCCTGAACACAGTCTGGGCTCAACATCTCAGTGAGGAGGTGAGGAGGAGGTTTTACAAGAACTGGTGCAAGTCCAAGAAGAAGGCTTTCTCCAAGTATGCGAAAAAATGTGAGACTGATGAAGGAAAGAAGGATATCCAATCTCAGCTGGAGAAATTGAAGAAATACTCATCCGTTATTCGTGTGTTGGCTCACACCCAGGTCTGTCTCTTGAGCTCCCTCCACCACACCTGATAAATTTTTTGATATTTTTTGTTATGCTAATCCAATACCTTTTTTTATAGTTATTAAATATGATGTTTTAATTATGCAGATAAGGAAGATGAAGGGGCTGAAACAAAAGAAGGCACACTTAATGGAGATACAAGTAAATGGTGGAAGTATTGCTCAGAAGGTTGACTTTGCTTACAACTTCTTTGAGAAGCAAGTCCCTATCGATGCTGTATTCCAGAAGGATGAGATGCTTGACATCATTGGTGTCACAAAGGGTAAGGGATATGAAGGTGTTGTTACTCGTTGGGGTGTCACACGTCTTCCCCGCAAAACCCACAGGGGTCTTCGTAAGGTGGCTTGTATTGGTGCTTGGCATCCTGCCAGAGTTTCCTTCACTGTTGCTAGGGCTGGTCAGAACGGGTACCATCACCGTACTGAGTTGAACAAGAAGGTTTACAAGCTTGGCAAGGCAGGAACTGAAGAGCACACTGCCAGTACTGAGTATGACAGGTAACGCTGCATATGCACAATTTTATTTCCAGTTTTCTAATCCTGTCACGGCCTCACACGATATTGACCATGTTAGTTGTTGCTAACCATTTTTGACAAATTAAATGTCGCAGGACTGAGAAAGATGTCACTCCTATGGGTGGATTCCCGCACTATGGTGTGGTGAAGGACGATTACCTGATGATAAAGGGGGGCGTTGTTGGACCCAAGAAGAGGGTTGTTACCCTTCGTCAATCTCTTCTGAACCAGACTTCTCGTGTTTCACTTGAAGATATTAAGCTCAAGTTCATCGACACTTCATCCAAGTTTGGACATGGACGATTCCAGACAACCTCAGAGAAGCAGAAGTATTATGGCCGCCTCAAGGCCTAAGAAATATCTATCAGAATTACGAGTTTTACTTGTCTAAGTCAGTTTTGCCGAGGGATTGCTAGATGATTGAGTCCATGTTTCGGACAAATTCAGCTTTTTTTCTTGTTTTGAAACTTATCTTCTGTGACGTTTTCATTTCAAATTGTTATGAGATCTGCTTGGGATTTTGTTTAAATTTTGTGTTTTTATTTTTACGCAATTCATGTTTTCTTAAAATATTGCTTAATCGATGTGCTTTCATGCGTTGAATCTCAGGACGAAAAGTAATATATAAGGTATATTACACAATCTTTGTAATAGAATTAGAATTTTACATGCTGCAGAAATATGTTATAAAAAAACCAGAACACTATGAGTAGGAGTTGATGGTTTCAAGCTGCAGTTTTCCAAGGGCAACGGTGAGCTCGGATGCTTCATTCATGTCATCTTGAGCTGCGGCCAACGCCTCTTCCAGACTCTGGTTTATCATGTAAGAAGAGCGTATACGATCAAGAATACGATCATGCCTTTCTGCGTAGGTTATTAACCTATATTCTGCTTGCTCCAACGCTTCACTTATCATCTTCAATTTGTGTGCCTGGATTTTCCTATGCTGCATTTTCTTGATTTGGGGCAATACGAAAAATAATGAGGCCGAAGCCCCTAACAAGGTGTATACCGCGTTGTTCAACTTCATTGTTTTGGTTATATGCTCATTTTCGTTATTTAAGTTCAGTAAATAAAAGAATCTCTCTATCTCATGATTATTCTTTGCTTCATTCATAGGGATATTTGAACACTTATTATTATTTTTATATATTTTTTTTCTCATTGTCGTGCGTGTCTTGGATCTTTATTAGCAAAACAAGATCTTGCTTCATTCGTGATCTAAGAATATGCATATATTTAAGACGGTGTTTAGTGTTTCGTAACATGTATGTGATGATGATGTCGTACTATATAATTGATAAATAAATAAAATAAGGGTTCAACGCCACATATGAGAGAAGAAAAAAAGATGTAATTAACTTTAAAGAAAAAGCTTATATAATTAGATAAGAATCCTCACATCATCTTTGACTCGATCGGAAGTCTCCTAATAAAAAAAAAAGCTTGTATAATTAAATGTAAAACTAAACTTCGTACCTAGCTATATTCTATAATTCATCGTTTGGTTCGTCTTGATCTTGATCTTGATCAGCGCTAGAGCTGTAAAGCTTAGATATAATGGGACTACACACAGCTTCCACCTCTCTCATGGTCTCGTCAAAATCAACTTTGTCAGCATTTTGATTATCATCCAACCATTCCATAGCATCCTTCAATGTCTTCTCAATGGTTTCTCTCTCATCAGAATCAATCTTGGCTCCAAGTTTATCCTCATCGTTGATGGTGCTCTTCATGTTGAAAATATAGGTTTCCAGTTTGTTTTTAGCTTCGACTCTCTCTCTAGTCTTCCTATCCTCCTCTGCAAATTCCTCCGCCTCCCTTATCTTCTCTTCGATCTCTTCTTCGGTGAGACGCCCCTTCTCGTTGGTGATGGTGATGGATTTCGTTTTCTTCGCTGCCTTATCTTCTGCTGTTACATGGAGTATGCCATTCACATCGACCTCGAATGTCACTTCTATTTGGGGCACTCCCCTTCATTCATTTTAATATAAAAGATTAATTAATTAGTGCTCAACCAAATTTTATAACATTAATTAGTTGTGTATAAGTTTTTACCTTGGAGCAGGTGTAATCCCAGACATTTCAAAGCTCCCAAGCTCCCTACAATCTTTCGTTAACGCCCTTTCTCCCTCATAAACCTAATAAGCCCAAATGTTTTGTTGAATGTTATTGATTTATATATCTGAATAAAATAAAAACCAATTATATATATATATATATATATTCTCACCTTGATTGAAACTGTGGTTTGTTGGTCTTGATAAGTAGTGAAAACCTGCGACCTTTTGGCTGGCACTGGGTTGTTTCTTGGGATCAGCTTGGTCATCACTCCTCCGACAGTCTCGATTCCGAGGCTCAACGGAGTTCTGTCGATTACCAGAATATCTGCAATAATTAAAAAAAAAAATCGATCAATTAAGATAAATCATGCATGGCATGCATGCCACACAAATTAAACAATTAATTCTGAATAAATTAAACGTAATAGAGGTAGGTAGTTACCTTTGGCGCCTGCGCCGCTGAGTATGGCGCCTTGAATGGCGGCGCCGTGAGCGACGGCCTCATCGGGATTGACCCCTCTGTTTGGCTCTTTCCCATGGAAGAAATCCTTCAACATCTGCTGCACTTTTGGAATACGAGTGCTCCCTCCAACAAGCACTATTTCGTCAACCTCTGATTTCTTCAAATTTGCATCTTCCAAAGCCCTTGAAACCGGCCTCATCGTCTTCTTGAACAAATCCAAATTCAAATCCTCGAATCTAGCCCTAGTTAAAGGCTCAGAGAAATCCACTCCATCGAAGAGAGCCTCAATTTCCACACGAATCTGGTGCTGGCTGCTCAATGCTCTCTTGGCTCTCTCACATTCCTTCCTCAGTTTTCCGAGAGCCTTCTTATCTTGGCTTATGTCTTTGCCGTATTTCCTCTTGATCAACTTCATGAAGTAGTCCATAACTCTGTGATCGAAGTCTTCCCCTCCCAGATGAGTGTCCCCGCTCGTCGCCAGAACCTCGAACACCCCATTATCCATGGCGAGCACACTCACATCAAAGGTGCCACCGCCGAGGTCGAAAACAAGAACATTCCTCTCTCCTTCCTTGTCCAAACCATAAGCCACCGCAGCTGCAGTCGGCTCGTTGATTATACGAGCCACGTTTAGCCCTGCAATCGCCCCTGCATCCTTCGTTGCCTGCCTCTGTGCATCATTGAAATAAGCTACACACAAAACACGCACCAGATCAATATCAACTTCACTACTAGTACTGATTAAAAAACTTTAGATTTTAGATGTGTATATCAGAATCCTACCTGGAACCGTTATGACGGCACTTGTAACGGCATGCCCCAAATAGGACTCCGCTGTCTCCTTCATCTTCTGCAGAACCATGGCGCTGATCTCCTCTGGGCTGAACACCTTTGCCTCCGCCCCGTCTCTCATCTTCACCTCTATGTACGGCTTCCCGTCTTTGTTCACCACGTTATATGGCAGCATCTTCATATCCCTCTGTACTTCTGGATCATCAAATCTGAAAACAAAAAAAAAAACAATATTCTTTCAGAACACTAATTTAATTTCCAGCCAAAAAAAAAAAACTGGAGGCTAACTTACTTCCTTCCGATGAGTCTTTTGACGTCGAAGATGGTGCGCTCCGGATTGAAGGGGGCTTGATTCTTGGCGGCTTCTCCGATCAAGCGCTCGTTGTCGGTGAAGGCCACCCACGACGGAGTGATTCGGTTTCCTTGGTCGTTGGCGATAATCTCGACTTTTCCGTTTCTGTAAACTCCGACGCAGGAATATGTGGTTCCCAAATCGATGCCGACGACTACCGTATCTTTCTGGGAGGATTCGGAAGCCGCCGCTGCGCCGGCGAGAGAACCTGCATGCAGCAACCGTGGAGACTTAATTAGTTAGTAATTAGTCTAATTTGAATTGATATTCTACTACAATTATATATATTTGCTTTGACAAACAAATTAAGATTCGAGTAAAATTAACCTGAAATTAAAAGAAGGAGAAGACAGAATGCCAGATTCTTGAAGTTGAACGCCATAATTCTCTGTCACTGAGTAATTTGTATTGATTTTGTGTTTTTATGTTTGATGAGGTAGGCGCTATTTATAGGTAACAACCTCGTTTCGCTTTGCTGACGGATTACAAGTCATTCCACCAATACCATCATACCACGTGTCATTTATTCAAATTCTATTAGTTTTTTCTTTGAAATCCAAATTCTAATAGGTTTTAATTTGATCATACCATTGTATGCCTTATCCTAATCAAATTCGCTACTGGTAATAATAGTTATTATAAAAATAAATAATCTTTTAGTATAGAGATCGCGATTAAAGAAGAATATTACAATATTATTTATTATATTTGATTTCAATTGTTCAATTTTTAGTTATGAATTTTGTATTAAATTATATGAGATATGATATTTTCTTAAATTTTTATGATGAATACAATTATAAGTATTATATATATATATATATATATCATATTTCATTTTATTATAATTTCCTTTATGATGAATTCCTTTATCATTCATCATAAAAGAACAAAAGATTATTAATATCAATATTTGATTTCAAATTGATCAATTTATAGTTATATTTTAAGTATTAAATTATATGAAATTTAATACTTTTCAAAACTTTTATGATAAAATATAATAAGGTTTAAACATTATATTATCGTACAATATATCTCATTCTTTTCTTTTTTAATTTTCTAGATCATCCATCATAATCTTTACAATTAAAATTGACAAACACCCATTCATCAACACAAAATGACCAAATTTTTTCCCTTGAAATGGAGGAAACAAAAATTAAACCCACTCCTTCAATTTACAATTTAGATGAATTAAAATAAAAAAATAAAAATTGTACAACCAAATAATTAAAACACTACCATAATAAACTAAAATAAATAAAATAAAAGTACTCTTAGCAATATAATGTTCAATCTTTCTTCAAATTCTATAGTAAAAAGAAATGAAAAGAAAAACCTGCACATACACAAATGTTCTATCATGTAAACATTAGATTTATTACCAATCTGAAACTAACAACAATCAGTAATTTATGTGAAGAGGAAGAGAAATCTAACTTATATCAATACATACTCTATTGGCGACTACTTTGACTTTTATATATATATATATATATATAATTTGTTATAATTTAATTTCTTCTTCTGATCCACAAAGTTTCCCCGTATTTTCCAACTTTTTAAAGACCGATGACTCTTTTCTTGTAGGGTGCCAATCCAACATCCACTTCTCTAAGAATTGAAGGCTTCTTAAAAATTAATGTCAATTTGATGGAGTAGCGTCGTGATTTTTCTATATAAACCTATAACATGAAAAATAAAAATTTAGTCACCATATATACAAAGAAATGAACGAACAAAAAATAAACATAAGACTTTTGGAAAGAGGTGTGTTGCAGGATGTAAGTGTTGTTAGAATGCAACTATTTATAGATGAATGTAAGGTTGTAAATTAGGAAATTATTAAATTAATATGTTGACAAATAAGAAAAACGTGTAATAAGCTTTAGTTAATTGTGAAACTAACAAATATTACTCCACAAACATATATATAATGGAAATTATGTGCTTACAAATTAGAAAAATTAAATAATAATTATGTAAGTTAATTCGGAGTGTTTAGTGGGCATTGAATTGGACATATGCCAATTATTATAGTGGAAATTAATATTTAAGCAGATTGGGCGTTCTTAATAAACTTGGCATCATCATCATCATCATTATTATTATTATTAAATACGGATTGAATTGTATATATAAAAGAACTTTTATAAATATTGATTATTATGTAGATTATATATTATATTATATATTGATTATAAAAAGAAACTTATACATTAAACATCGTAGTATATATGTACATATTATATTGTTAAATTGGTTTTAAAATAAGGCATTATATTATTATAGTATTTGTGTTATTAGATTAGATATATGGTGATATAGATATAAGTTAAATTATATATTATATATGTAAATTATTATGTTATATCATTATATATGATATATAATAATGTTATATTATATTCGTAAGAAGTTGCCTTGCTTTACTTTTATATATTAAGATGTATATGTAAATGATTGATTAATTACTTAATATGCAATTTAATTAGTATATAAAAATAAACTTACTAAATGTAGTAAGTGGTTTTGGAGGGAAAAAACTAAGTTACTATTAAAGCAATAGCTATTTGCTTTTTTATATATAAAGATTAAACTCGAAAATAAAATGGCCTCTATATATGGGGTCTTTAAGAGTTTTTCCAATAAATCTTAATAAACCGAAACAAAATATGTACGTAGTCGTCTAATTATATATGAGAGTCAATCTTTTATTAGGTTTTAGATTGTATAAGCTATATTGTTGTATTCTATTCGTCTGCATAAAAGAGTATATCCTGATCAGGCGAAGAAGAATGGTAGCTCAAAATGTGAGCTTGAATAGCTGCTCCATGAACAATTCAGAAACATTAATGTTGCTGCTATGCCTCCAACTATGAACTATGATCATCTCTTCAATCTTGGATTTCTTCAATTTTGCATCTTCCAAAACTCTTTCAATCGTCTTGTTCAACTCCTCCAACCCACTCCATGCAATCACATCATCCAACACCCTATCATCCACCAATAATACACTCACGTCAAATGCAGTCCCAAAACGACCACGTTTTTCACCCCTTGAAATTCGTGGAGATCGTGCTATCGCCACCTCGATCCCTGCAATCTTCGCTGCATCCCTCGTTGCTTTTTTCTGCTCCTCATTGAAATATGCTTCATTGCACATTTATTAATTATAATTTATAATTCAAAAGCCAAAGTAGTCATGACATGCATTTTACTTTACTTAATCACATACGTACCTGGCACTGTTATAACTGCATGCGTAATATTCTCTCCCAAATAGGACTCCGCCATTTCCTTCATCTTCACCACCAGAACCATTGCGCTCATCTCCTCCTCATCTCTCATCTTCACCTCTATGCATGGCTTCCAGTCTTTCTTCACAACTTTATATGGCACCATCTTCATAACCCTCTCTACTTCTGGATCATCAAACCTACAATACATTATGCATAAAAATATATGACTTTTTCGCCAAAACTCGCCGGGGCGATTAATTCGACTTACTTCCTCCCAATTAGCCTGTTGACGTCAAAAATGGTGCGTTCCGGATTGAGAATGGATTGATTCTTGGCTGCTTCTCCGATGAGGCGCTCGGTGTCGGTAAAAGCCACCCACGACGGAGTGATCCGATTTCCTTGGTCGTCGGCGATGATCTCGAATTTCCTTTTCTGTAAACTCCTACGCATGAATACATGGTTCCCAAATCGATGCCGATGACCGTCCCTTTCGGTCGGAGTGATCGCAAATTACGGATTGATGTCATAAGTAAAGAAGATTCTCCTAAAACAAATTGAAGAAGAACGTTGTATTAATTAAATATTAATCAATCAAGATTTACGAACTCTATAAGAACTAACCTGAAACAAAGACAAGGAGAAGAATGCAGAAGGCCACATTCTTGAACAACGCCATGATATTTTGTGTGTATGCTTTTTTCTGATATTTTCCTTCTGATTAATATTGAGGCGGCTGCGGCGACGGCTACTTATAATTTCCCTACTCATAGATTGTTGTTAATTGGGTAAGTGTCCCAGCCAATGAGTGAGTGCCACGTAAGTATTCACAACGTGTTATTATTGAGGAATTTAATTATGTGTTTCAGTGAATTCTTTTATTATATTTTGTGATTTACTATATCTTTTCTTTTGAACCATTGATTTACTATATTGATAGGGTGAATCTTGACTTGATACATTGGATGTGCCGGGCTACATCTACTTAGATATTCTATAATAAAATATCAGTTAACTATATAAAGAATAGACCAAAATTTGTGTATTCATAATACGAATCAAGATTATGATTAAAACTCATTTGTAATTTTCTAAACATTTGATTTTGTTGAATTTGGATCTTGACCACCTTACATATTTTCAGCCATAAAACGGTCCCATGTAAGTCTCCATCTAAACAATAATATTGCATGTGCATTGTATATACACTTTTTTTTAGCATACACATTTTATTATTAGTAGTACCTATAAAACTTTTTCTCTTGTTTTTTAGAGCAAGTAAACATGACATATCACAAATGGAGACACTTATCTTTTTATTAAAAAAAAGCTAAGGAAGAGCGTGATTTGAACTCTAGCTTGAGAATATATACACACACATATATATATGAGGGACAATAACATAGTTTATTTAATCAATAGATTTAAAGGCGAAAAATAAGTATTTTAATATATGAAATGGATAAGTTCGCCTTAATTGGGCTATTTAATTTTGCTATCCATAAAACTATAGGGATAATTACACTTTTAGTCCTACTAGAATAGGGTCAAAACACTTTTGATCCTATATCTTTCGTTTTTAGTCTCATAGTTTATTAGCTCGATACTTTTGGTTCAAAGTGTTTTTTTTTCGACACTTTTGGTCCCAAGTGTTTTTTTCTACATTTTAATCCCAAGTGTAGTATATGTACGTGTGTATATATATATATATTTATTCAAATGACCTTTTGGCTTTATTTTTCAACAAATCATTAAGAAAAAAAAAGGAAAATATCTAGCAAAAAATCTAACATAATATCTCGAAAATTTTCAACAAAATAATCAACAAAATATCAAGTAAAATGCCCAATAAACACTACAAAAAATCACGTTTTAACGATGGAATTTTCTGTCGCTAGACTCCGAAAATCCGTCGTGAAAATGGTTTAACGACGGACTCGGTCCGTAGTTAAAAATCTTATCGTTAGTCATTTTAACGACAGAATTAACGACGGAAAAAACTTAGCAACGGAATTAGCGACAGATTTTTCCGTCGCTAAATCATCGCCTAATTCAATCGTCCGAAAATAATAAAAAATAAAAAAATTAACGACGGATTAGCGACATATTTTTTCCGCCGCTAAAATAAAAAAAAAAAAAATAAATCTGGACGAGCCCCAATGGCCGACCCAACCTAGAGGGGTCCATACGCCATGACCTAGCCCCACAAGGGCCCAAACATAAGCCCATAATTAATGGGAGCGAAGTTCGCTCCTGCGAGGATTCGAACACAAGCCTCCACCAAACATTAAATCACTGGACTAGCTTCATCACATGTGAAATATGCAACATATTATATATTTATAATATAAATGTCTTTTTTGTATATTATCCTTTTCTAAATAATATTAATAGTATAAACGAAAATAATAATAATAAATATTATTTTCTATCTATTATTTATTTTTTCTTTAACCATTAATTAGTATTATAATATTTTAATTAACTTTCTCAAATATTATATATTTACGTTAAAATATAGAACTAGTGTATATATATACACACGAAATCTATTTTCATTGAAGTTTTATTTTCAAATTAAATAATTATATAATATAAAGTCCTAAAAATTATTAAAATAAAAAATTATAAAAAAAATCATAAATTAGTAATTCAAATATAACAAAAGATATAAAATCTTAAAAATAAAAAAAATAAGATTATAAAATAAAATAAATCTGAAAAATTAAAATAAATAAAAATATTAAAAAATTCAGATTTGTAATTAATTTGTAATTAAAAAATAGAAAATATTAAAAATATTATAAAATATCAAAAATTAAAAAATAAAATAAATTTGAAAATATAAAATAAATACAAAATTATTTATATTAAAAAGATTCATAATTAATTAATTAAATTCAATGTTTAATGACGGATTCTTCCGTCGCTACGTTAAAGACGGAAAAATCCATCGTTAATCCGTCATTAAAAGTTTCAATCACACTCCGTCGTTAATTTATCGTTAATCTAGCGACGGATTTTATTCTCTCGTTAAATCCGTCGTTAAATTGCATTTTTTGTAGTGAAATATCCAGCAAAATCCGATTTAATTTCATTTGTGGTCCCACCGAACACACCCGATTTTTGACATCAAATGTAGTCCCGTTCGATTAAAATTCTCAAATTTAGTCCCATTTTTTTAACGAGACCGTCAAATGTAGACGGGAGGCCTCCATGTGAGTTGCACGTGAGAGTAAGTTTCATTTTTGGTCCCACTGGACAAACCCGAATCCGCAAATGGTCCCAAAATCGATGAAATGATTAATTAATAAGAAAAATAATAATTATTAATGGCATAATTAATGTTTTGTTGATCTTGCCTAAAAATGTCACAAAAATTTAATTACTTAGTTTTGATCAAAATAATAATTTATCTTTAATTTTACTCAATTGACTAATGCATGGTTAAATTGACAATATTAAAAGAAATAGGTAAAATTTAAAAAATAAAATAAAAATAAAAAGCTTTGTTTTGTTTTGTTTTATACTATTAGGCCTATTGTTTATTTTCATGTATAGATAATTACAAAACTAAAAAGATAATTTTTACTAGATATTTTTTCTTGATTTCATTTTGTTAATAAATAGATAAAATAAATAATAATTAGTAAATATTAATTATTAATTACAAACAATAACTATTGGTGTTGTTAATCAAAATAATTTATAATTATTATTAATTAGATTACAATAAAAATAAAAAAAATTAATTGTTAATGGCAAAATGCCTAACAAAATCATTTCAACTTCTTGCCAATATACGGTTTTTGTTCAGTAAAATTCTCGACAAAATATACAAAAAAAAAACGTTAAAAAAAATATAAGAAAATATATACTGTTAGTTTTAGGACTAAAAATGTAGAAAAAAAAATACTTGGGACCAAAAGTATCGAAAAAAATATTTGGAACCAAAAGTATCAATCTAATAAACTATGAGACCAAAAAAGAAAGATATGAGATCAAAAGTGTTTTGACCCTATTCTAGTGGGACTAAAAGTGAAATTATCCCTAAAACTATACTTACAATTGGGCCACTAAAGCCCAAAACAGAATAAAGTGAAACCTGTTTTAGGCCCAAATCAAATATGTAAAATAATATTAAATAACGATAACAATTATAAGTGGTAGCTAGCACTCCAGTCGTAATAATAATAATCACAATCAGATCCCCGGTAAAGACGTTATTTTTTTGGATTAGATCCCTGTTGCAATTAGTGGGATATTTTTATGTCATAATTAGTTTTTTTTTAAAAATATTTTTAATATATTCTAATTGGGGAATGATGAACACTAAATAAATATTGTAAATTAAATTAAATCATAATAAATTAAAAATGTAATAATAATAATAATAATAATAATAATAATAATAGTATTGCCGATTTTCTTTATAATTAAAATTAAAATACGCAATCATTATTACACCTTGATAAAGCATTAGGTGCAAATTTTGGAGTAGGGGAAACTCAAAACCCTGGTTAATATGGAATTATAAAGGTTAGGAATTTTGGACTTAATTCATTTTCTCTCTTTTTTCATAGATTTTTTTAGCGGATTTTCATAGATTTGGTGTTTACGTAAAATATAATATATTATATTATTTCTAGAAGAATCACTAATCAATTATTAATAATTTATCTTTCAGCATCAAATCAGGTCAATTATTAATAATTTATCTTTCAGCATCAAATCAGGACAATAAGTAGATATAATTATGAATTTCGACATATTAATCGGGACAAATTAAAATCACCAATTTCTTTTGTCTTTTCTTATATCCACTCTCATGGAAAGGTCTTAAAGAAAAATCTCAATTGGAAAATTTTCGGGTAGGTGATATCATGACCGAAATGATATGAGTTCGAATAAAATAATTTGCAAGCTACAGCCTAAATATTGATAAATTTGTAGTTACAATGACTAATACAAAACAAGTAATTTTCAAAAATAAAATCAGGGTCTCATGATCAATTATGTACTTCTTACAAAAAAAAAAGAACTTATAACTTACCATAAATTTAAAAAAAGAAGAAGTTTTTTACTATATGATTGTCAAATAGTTTGAATATGTTTAATTAATTTGTGAGCTCTAAACTATCTTACTATAAATTATTTTGACCCAAGCACCCTCTAAGTCCACTTGTATTGTGTGTTAGCACACTGTTTGGACCATTATTAATATTTTGTTAATTACGTTTAATGCTAATTGATGGAGGGACCTCACATTAATTAAAGCGGCCCTTAGGTTAATTACTCGCCTTTGAAATTTAACCCCTAATATTTTAGAGAATATAGCTCGATCTTAATTAATTGTCACACACACACACACACACACACACACTATGCGCAAAAATCGAATGGGAAAATGCAACATGAATTTGCCCCATTACAAATGATATATCATGTGCAAGATAGTTCATCCCCTATTGATGTATGATTTAAATAAACAACATTATTAATATCAGAAAAATAATATGGAATCAGATCCAAATTTCTAGGAAAATAAACAAGAAAAATATAGATTAACTTGTTTTAAAAAAAATCTTGATCAGATCCAAATTTCTAGGAAAATCAACAAGAAAAATATAAACTAGTTAACTTTATAAAAAAGCTTCTTGATTTTTACAATAGTCAAGGCTTCACATGGAACCTCCAGCTCACAAGTTAATAACACTATCATAATTATATCCCAGAAAAACATAGCAGAATTTAATGTTCACTATATATATAAATGTCACTGAATCATCTGACTTGAGAGAAAAACTAATTACTGCTACAAAATATAGATAATTAATTAATCAACATGTCAACTAAATTCAAATAAACAATCTTTCCTGTCCTATGCAGTAAATTAATTTATATATATTTTTATATAACAAATAAAAAGCTCGAAAAATGATCATAATTAAAATAATTAGTTATTCGGTAGGCGAATGATGGATAGGATTACTGGATTCAAGAATCCAAGAGTTATCTCTAATGGTGCTGCTTTCCCCATCTTTAGGGACTGTTTGGCTGTCTTTATTGATGAGTGATGAAATGGCTGCTGCAACAGCAACCCTAAACTTAGGATCAGAAGTAATTGCACTCACATTTTCAGACAACATTGTTTTATCGAAATTCCCTCGATCTTGATCTTGATCTTGATCTTGTAATAATCTAGTATTACTGCAAGGAAAAAGTTGGCTAACAATGTTACTATTCCCATTAAAGTTGGGTGGTTTAGGGAATAAAGAATACCCTAATTGGAGCATTGAGTTTGAAGAGCTAGCATTGTTTGTGAGGTCCAAAACAATGCCCTTTGTAGGGTCATAGTAATTAGGGTTTAGGGGTCTTAGGTTTGGCATGCATGATGAAGAGGGGTTTATGAAAAGAGGGCTATTATTAATGTTGTTGTTGTTGTAGTAAGGAGAATGTGGTTGGTTTAAATGATGCATATGATCATTAATGTTGGAGGAGGGATTGGGATTGTTCACGTCGAACATCATGAAAGAGGCTGCTGATGTTGTTGTTGATGCCATCGCGGTTGCACCTACTGGAAGGGGATGATTGTGCGTTCCTTCGTACGTTGTGATCAATATTGATGTGTCATCCAGACATCTTTGGACCTACTCGTAACATGATCACATATTAATTGGGATCGAACAATATATATTATATATATATATTTTAGAAACACAATTAAAGTATATATACCATAATGTTTGCTCACACACACACACACACACACATATATTTAATTTGCTCCTCATTATTTTCATGATATAGCAACTCATAAACAATAAGGTACGAATACAATTAATTAATCCCATCCTTTTATATGTAAAATTGTAATAACAATTGGTGTTGTGTAATTATTGTGTGTGTGTGTGTGTGTGTGTGTGTGTATATATATATATATATAGATAGATAGATAAAACACTTTAGGTAACAAAATTAGTGAACACTTGAATATTATGAGTCAATATCTAGTGATTCATAAGAGTACTAATGCCTAAACTAAAATCAAAATCAGCATGCAAGATCTCCTAATTAATCAAAAATTCAATATTGTAGAATTAGCAAATAAGATACTGCGCGCATCCTTCAACTTAATTTAATTTGATCAACTATATATATAGCGCCTATAACGACGATGCATTAAGTAAAAAAATATATAAAATATTTATCAAGAAAGAAATATGTAAAATCAGAATATGACAATATTAATTAGGTAATAGGAAATTAATTAAATTATGTACCTGTTTCCTGACTGGGCATCCCGGAGCTACAGTGCAACGATAGTAGGCTCGAGGGCAAGGATTTCCCTTCGCTATTTTTTGCCCATATTTTCTCCATTGACATCCATCATTCATCTGTATATATATAATTCATATATTCAAATCAATTTCTACTCATTCATTTGTATCCACATATATTAATTAATTATATATAATATAACTCCACCATCTTATAATTTAGAAAACGACATACATAGATCATATATATATTTATGCGATTCTATGGCGTATTTTTCTCTTTATATAACATCACATATGTTTTTCATTCCAGAACAAACACACAGAAACAAATCATATATAATTAAGAAGATAAGATGAATTTGTGAAGAACTCACGGTGGCTGAATCACATCTTGCTCTGACAGAAACCCTAGCTCTTTTATTTGGTGGAGAGCTCATATTGTTCATAATTCCACTCATATTGTTGTTGCTGCTATGCATCTGTATTTGATGAGTTGGCCTAACTAACCCTCTCATCATCTCCGCCGTCGTCTCGCCGCCTCCTTCCGCCTCACTGCAACTGCTCGCCACCCTCAGAGACAACCCTAATCCGTCATTTTCTACACCCTCTCCCTCCTCCGATGGCGGAGGGACGACGACGTCCTTGTTGATCATGAAAATCATATTGGGATCCTAAACCAAATAAAAAAACAAGGAAGCTATTTTCAAGAAAAAAAAAAGAAGAAAATTGATTTTTATTTAGTGATATTTACATGTCGTATGAATATTAAATAACATGAAAATTCAACTGTATGAAATCATCTCTCTCTCTGTCTCTCTCTCTCTCTCTAATTTTTGGGCCTGTCTATAGCTATTAACTTACCTCGTTTTTGGTGCTTCGTTGAATCATGGCAAATTTTGTCTGCAGATCAGTGTAATCTTTCATAGTTTTTTCCACTGCGTTTCTTAACTGTTTGTTCTCCTCCTTCACTCGATTCATCTTCATCTGCAGAATTGATAGCTGAATTCAATTTTTACATTGTCAGAATTTCATTTTATGTATGTTGTATACACACACAATACACATGTAACATATGTGTGTGTGTGTATAATTAATTATAAAAATATAATATATATATATATATATATATACACCTCTTCTGTGTTGACGAATTCCTTGAGAGAAATTTCTTCTTCATTGGGAGGAGCTGCAAGATCTTGAGGTGGTTGAATCTTTGATGATAGGAGTTTGTTTGTTTGTTGTTGTGCATCGAGCTTGAGGGAGAGATCAGGTTCCATTAATGTTACGCTAATCTCTTCTTCTTGATCTTCTTCTAGATCTTCTTCTTCTCTTCCCTTCATAGAGATGATCGAGCACAAGAATATATGCAGTTTCTCTCTCTCTCTCTCTCTCTAGATATGAGTGCTACTTTTGAGGCACAGAAGTCAATTCCCTCGTCCGAAATTAAACGATTTAATAGTAGGAGGAGCAGTAGTAGTAGAAGTTAATAGAATAATTAGAGAAACAATTATGACGCATCTAATTTTTGACTTTAACCTTTACATTCTTAATTGTTACTTCTACTCCTTTATATATATATCATCCACAAAATTAAAAAATATGTGAGGTTAGGCGATAATATTAAGTAACACATAAAAAGTGCCATGGATTATATTGATACTTTGTAAAACGATATTAATTATTTTGGTACATATTCAAAATTTTAATTAATTTAGTATAATTTTGATTTAGTCTTGAGACAATATATATTATTAGGAGAACCAACAAGGAGAACCAACAACGCATCTTAACCACACAATATTTTTATCTCAATGGTACAGATTCATCTGGTGGCATAATTGTAAATATTGAGAACTTATAAATCACGTCAATTAAAAGTGACGCAAGTATTATTACACAAATTTATTTGAAACTTTAAACATTCATAACTTTCTCATTTTTAATCATATTTACGTAAATTATATACAAAATTAAAGCTTCTTTCATACTCTTTCATTTAAGATCCATTGTGCATATTCATAAACATGTAAATTTTTTCTCATAATAGCAACGGTGTTGTTCGTTAATATTAGCATCATTATATGTTCATAATACCATTATATTGCTTTCATTTTAACATACCGAAATTTATAAGAAGAAATAATGATTTTAAAGTGTTGTCTAATATGAATCCAGAAATGGAGTTTTTTTAAGTTTCTCAAATATTACAAGTTTATCACTGCCTTTGACCAAAAATTTAATCAAATCGTGGCCATCTAAATCAAAGTAATTGATCGATTAGATGAGTTCCTAATTCTCACATGGAGATGAGTTCTCATTTGATTTATCCCATCATGCTATATATATATGTGTGTGTGTGGGGGGGGGGGTTCAAATAGGAACCAACTCCCCTGAAAGAACCTAGGAACCAATTAAATTCAAGAATCTTGATGACATGACGGATAAAAAAGCGGTGACATAGTTGTAAATATGTAAAATTCGAATTATAAGGGGTAATTCCAGATTTTTTTAATAAAGTGATGACATCATCTTTTAAAAAATTCCTAAAAACTTTAAATAATCATAACTTATTCGTTTTTTATCCAATTTACGCAAAAAATATATCAAATTAAAGATTTTTTTCATGCTCTTTCATTTAAGATCCATAATGCATATGTTTATTTGAGCAAAAATTGATGAAAAATATAAAAAACTATTTTTCACGTATATTCAATTCGTAACTGTCAGATATTTGCTAATATGATATCACAATATTGCTCATATCTTGTGTTTATGTTGCTAACATGAAAATTTTTTATGCACGATTTTAAATTTTAAGTTACTTTCATGAGAAAATAGTTAAAGTATGAGCTATATATAGTTAAGTTCATAAACAATTATAACTTTATCAATGCTTAATATTATTTTGAAAACTTGTAATATTTGAGAATTTAAGTCATGCTAGCATATCATTATTCACATATTAGCAATGTGTTACTAACATATTAGCAAATTAATAGTCACATATTAGCAGTGTGTATATTCTCTAACATATTAGCAATATGTTGTATGTATGAATGATGTTACACATGTTACACAATATTATTTTAAATGTGGTCCAATGTTATATGTGTGGTGTTGAATACGTGTCAATTTAATATTATGATCTCGTCAAGATAGCAATATGAGTCTATCTCATGATAGCAACAAAATCTGTTGATGTTAGCAATATACATCTTTCATGTTAGCATATTAATACAACACCAGAAAAGACAACGATTTTAAAGTGTTGTCTATTTAATTTCGGGAATTATGCCCAAAATCCGAAAAAACATAACAGAATTTCTAAATTACGAAAATAACCCCGCTTTCATTAAGTTCTCAAATATTACAAGTTTGCCACCTTACTTTGACTAAAACTTTGACTAAATTATGGTCATTAGATCTAATCAAATCTAAGGCTAGGATTGGTTCCTAGGTTCCTTCAGGGGGAATTGGTTCCTATTTGATCCTTCCCCTATATATATATATATATATATATATATATATATATATATATATAATTTGTGAAAATTAGCCTAGTGTGTAATTTGTGGATAAATCATATTCATTAGATTTATTAGGATCAATTTTATTTTAATTGCTCTTTTATAGTTATTTTATTTATGTTATTTTTACGTTTCAAAATTTTAAATTGTTTATTTCGTAAAAAATTTTCACAGCTACGATGCTTGTAATTTAATTTGGGGAGAAGAATGACATAAAATATTATTATGTTGTTTGTATATTTCAAAATAATTAATTTATTATTTCTTAATTTTTTTCAAATTAAAGATGCCCGTAGAAAAAAAATAGTAATTTGATATATTTGAACTTAAATGCATCAATAATTAAAATAATGACATTTTCTTTAGAAAAGACTATTATACCATTAATAATATAGAACTTCATTTCTCGTTTATAGTTCATCAATAAAATTAATTATCCCTACATGCACACTGGAATTTCTTTTTCTACGATTTATTTTAATTTGCAGTATTGATGCTTCAATTTTTTTATCCCCCCCCCCCCCCCCCCCCAATAGTGATCAATGTACCGATTAGGGCCACTAGTTTGAATTTTTTTTTATTTTTTTTTCAATTGTGTAACCTTTCAGTCACACAAATACATCGCCAATCAAATTCATATTATCCGTCACAACTCAAATACATAATAAGTAATCATAATCATATTATTAACATCTAATTGATATGTATATATATATATATATACACACACACGCACGTACACGTGTATCAATGTATGTGGTAGAATTGGGATCAGATCTGGAAATAGTCAACGAGAAGACCCCCCCAACCTCTTTCCATTTTCTACTCTTTCTAGTTGAAATTCTCCAATGTTCCTAAATATATCATATTCATATTTTAATCATCAACTTCTCCATCACTATAATTCCTCTCTTCTGCATGACTTCAACTCAATTAATTTAATTATTTGATCTCATATTCATATATATATATATATATATATATATCGATTAAATTTATAGCATGCTCATTTCTTCACGCTAGAGTTTATGCATTTTTTATTAATATATATCGTCAGGATCTCGATCGAAATAAGTCTATGTCAACTAGAACTAAGAAAAATAATAATTGATACACATACACACATATATGTTGCCCCCTTTTGTTGGAGAGGACCATAATATGTGTTTGCTCTATATATGTTATGTACTGAAATATATAGATGAAAAAAGTTTGTGAAATAATTACAAATGAGATTTGAAGGAAATTATATTTTAATTCAATTTCATATTTTATTTTTATAAATGTAGCTTACGTGCAATTTAATTAAGGCGGTGATGTTTATATTGTTCACGTCACAGGTGATAATAAATTAATAAAATATAAAATTAAAATTTTGAATTAGTGGTCAACAGTCATAAATCATAATGTTTTTTGTTGAAATAGAGAGCAAAGATTCCTGAATAATGTACGTGTGATTAATTTCTTTCTTTCGTTTACTTTTACAATCTCAAGCACGGTGAGTAATGTTGAAAACACAACCAATAATCCATACGAAATCATTAGTTTCTTATATAAATCTTGATATATGCTTATTTGACTTAATTTCTTTCTTTTTTTAGGGGAAAAAAACTGATTTCTTTCTTAAAATATTCCTTTTAATTAATGTTGGTTGTGACCTATCATTTTTTCTGTCATTTGGACAATGACAAAATCATGAAAAAATATAGAAGCACTATATTTATTTAACTTTCACATCAAATTAAAGAAGATTGTAAATCTTAATTCCAAACAAAGAAAAAGAAATTAGATAACGATCGAATTCAAATATCACTTGGTAAAATTTGAAACTTGATTTTATAGGTTATTTTTTGTTGTTAAACAAAAACCTAGCTATCATGGCATATATAATTGGCCAAGTGAGTCTTGGAATATCCAAGGTTTAATTTTATTTGTTATTTTCAGAATAAAGAATAGGTAATCAAATTCTTCCAAGAGATTGTGGAAAGTCGGTCTCTATTACATTTTTGATCTACAATAATTAATAGAAGTTGAATAATCAACTAGCTAGCGAGTAAGCTACACAATTAACATACGCTACGATACATATGATGAAAGCTAACGATTGTAACAAGCCAGTCTTGCACCATACTATTAATTTATTTATTTATTTTATAAAATAAAACGATAAAACAGAATCTAGGAATTCATATGGTAAATGGCAAAAACAAGTGGCTGAATTTGATTTGTTGGATCCAAGAATTGACTTTTTACGGGAAGCGTTGACTTGTGGAAGAGCAAGTGTCGCCTCAGCTCATTCTCTCAACTTGCTTTTCCAATTATAATATTTAACCGTCTAACTATATATGCATAACATATACAGTAGTTTTTTGAGCGACTTAGGAGCGTTGCATTTACATATTATTTAATTTTTTGAGTGACTTATAGGGATCATCGCATTTAATTGACCTTTAAACTTGGAATTATTAATTGATTATAATATGAATGCTTTGAAATTTGTTTCGATTCGATCTGTTTGACCAAGGTTCCAATTCTTTTATATGGGATCTCTTACTACTTTATCACATCTAAATATTACTATTTTATTTAATCTTGAAACTTTTAATATAAGCAAAAAATAGTTTAAAATTTGGAGTGTTATAGTGTGTGTGTATATATATAGGGGAGGGGTTAGGTGAAAATCAATTCTAGTGTTGTAAGTGGTAATTAGGACTACATCTCACACAAGATAATCGTTAAAAATTAAAGGATCAGATTTAATTAAAAGGACGGCAGTAATTTTGTAATATTTGAAAAGTTTTTTTTTTTTGCACAGGGGCAATAACTTAATTCAGTAATTCTTATAAAAATCGAGGAGTATTTGATAACATGTTAGTGCCATCTGCACTTAGGTGTTCGGGATTATCATTATCTGTTTAAAGATGTTATGGCAATTTCAAAATAACACAAAAGGTTTTGGTTATTCATGTTCGAATAACATGTTCTGGACAATTATGTGAACATTCCGCTGCCAATCTGATTGAAGATCAAGACATGTACTTAGTCATGTTCAGGAACATGATCATTTACGTGGTTGTCCAGAGAGTTTACAAGAGACGTATCATACTGGAATCAAAGAACTGGTGCTGCAGATTCAAGATGGACGTTTCAGAATAGAAGCTGCCTTGTTCGTGATGAAGATCAAGAAAGAAAGAAGGAGTTCTATTCAAGGAAGACATCTAAACCAGGAAAGTCCAATTTATTTAAGGAAATTATTTTCTTGTTGAATCCTAGTCAAAGTAGGACTTCTGATTACCTTATTAAGGCTATAGCTTATGTTTATAAATAGCCTGGGAATCAGACTAGATTAGATGACAAGAATTTTTACGAATACACAACAAAAGGGCTGAGAGTTAAAAGACTTCACATTCGAAGCATATAGTATTCGGGTAGACTAGGTTTGATCGATTAGATTATTGTGTTTCTAGTCTATGTTTGAAACTCACTTTCATATACACTTAGAGGAGTCTCGAGAGAGATTTTCTGTGGGAACTAAAGGGATTCTAGGTTGTGAGGGGAGCTCACAATTCGGTTTAGTGAAAGAGGTTGAATCGGGTAGGAAAGGGGTCGAGTGACGAGAGTCTTCGTGTAATAACTTTTGTAACCATTTAACGGAGTAGTAAACTGTTTCTCACGAACTTGATAAGTCCCCCTGACGTAGATCAGTTGATCGAATAGGGTTACCAACCTCGTGTTCTTTATTTGCTTAAGTTTTTACATTCTGACTTTACATGTTCACAATAATGTTCAAGTATATGATGCATGATCGCACAGTTTATGTAACTTCATAACAAATCGATATGCTAATGAAGTATTATCAGCATGCCAACGAAATGTTATCATTATGCTAATTAAACTTTTCTAATATTGTTAACGAAAAATATATTTTAAAAAATAATTATTATAAATCTAATTTGATTTAATAAACCCTAATTGAATAGAAGAAACTCTAATTGGATAAAATAAATATTGATTAGATGTGATAAACAATGAATGAGTCGGAACAAATTATAACAATAATATATAAGTTTTACATTAGCATTATGATTTTGTTTCATCAACATTGTGACTATACTATGTTAGCATATGACAATACTCAGTCAACATACGCTACGAACTATAATTGGTAAAATAAATCCTAATAATCAATTTGGAACTAAAAGGGGAAAAATAAATTCAAAAAAAGTAATTATTAATCACTATTAGATGGAATAACCATAGTTGGGATGTAAACCCAAAAATAAACCATAATTGAGATTGAATAAACCCTAATAAATCTATAGTACAGTAGCATTATCATAATTCTTCGTTAGCACAGTGAATATATTATGTTAGCATATGACAAATGCTTCGTTAGCATACATTATCATAATGCTGACGAAGCATTATAAGCTAACGAAAGCATTTAAAATCTGGGTATGCGTAAAAAATTATTTTTTGTATTTTTATCCATATTTTTCATCTAAACATGACCTTCCGACATATTAAATGAAAGAGCACAAAGAGATCGAGCTTTAATTTGATATATTTTTTCCGTGTATTGGATTAAAAACGATCAAGTTATGGTCATTTAAAATTCTTAAGATTTTTTTTAAATTACTGACATCATCAATTTTAAATGGTTGGACAAAAATAACATTTCTTCCTTTATTTTTTTCCTTATTATTTACTAAATTGCCACCATCTTTTTCATTAAATTGGATGTGGAGATGTGGTCCTAATTCCCACACTAGCTACTAGACTTAGTGTAGGAACGTGAGAACGGGCTTGTTTAATGTAATTTTAATGCTTTTCTCATTGTATTTTGGTGTTAAAACATTTAGCATTAAAATACAATAAGAAATAAGAAAAACACTAAAAAAATAGCATCAAAATACAGTTAGAAAAACACTAAAATTATAGTGAACAAGCATTATTCTGACGTTCCTACACAAAGCACGAGTCCTCATTTGTGTGTGTGTGTGTGTGTGTGTGTGTGTGTAGAGAGAGAGAGAGACTATATATGTATAAATCTCAAGAATTGAAATATATATGAAGGTTTAGAAGTACATAAATATGTTGCTCAAAAAAATAAAAAGTACATAAATATGTATGTTTCCTTCCATTAAAAATCGAAAATTTCAAAATTTGCCAATTGCAGTCGTTGGTTGCAATCCAAGATATATGGCTAGAATTAATAATAAATATGAATGATTGATTTAACTTTGAAATCGATCAATAAAACCCATTATTATCTAAACGAATTAGTTTACAAGTCATTAATTCATGATCACGTCTGAACTCGATCACCTTACAGCTTAATTGATTGAATTCAAACTCTTCTCAAAAAAAGCAATTTGCTTTGAAGCCATTATATATAGCAAAATTATTCGATAAAATGATCTATCTTGGTCTAAGTAAATATGAGTTGAACTTGTATGCACTACATGTACCATCAAATGCGTTGATCTGGTGATTCCGAAAAATGTTAAAATAAGTATCAGTTGTAACACTAAAAAGTATTACTCAAAATCTCAAAAGTATCACATGTATCCTCCAAAAGTATCGCCAGAAAAAAACTGTCAAAATCAATATCAACCGTAACACTAAAAAGTATCACTCGAAATTCAAAAAATATTACCTGTATCCTCAAAAAGTATCACCTATATCACCATTTTTTTGTGGATTGACCGGATCAACGCGCGTTGGCCCGTATTAATCGTCTGAAATAACACTATATATATACAAGTAGTGTAGAGTAGTTTTTGCACACACACACACATATAGGGAATGGATCAAATATAAACCATTCTCTATTGTGTAAACTATAAATCAATCTCCCATCATTCATTTAAAAAAGTACACAGTCAAGATTTGAAGGAAAATTCAGTGGCAGTTTTGTAATTTTGTCATTTTTTTCAGTCTGTAGGGGGTATTTCCGTCTGTTTTTTGAAAAAAAAAATGATGTCATGCTAACTTAACATCTAAAAAAATTCTTAAAAACTTCGAACCATCATAACTTGCTCTTTTTCATCGGATTAATGCATATAATATATCAAATTAAAGGTTTTTTTTAATCCTCTTTCATTTAAAATCAGTAGAGGATATCTTTATCTAAAAAATATGGACGGAAAATATAAAAGTTTCATTTTTCACACATATTCCAAGCTCAAAATACTTCGTTAGCATACGATATATGTTTCGTTATCATATGACAAATGCTTCATTGGCATCAATTATATTGCGATAAAGATTTATTCAATCGTAATTAAGTATGTTTTGTTAGCATATAAAAAATATTTCATTAGCATATTACAAATGTTTCGTTAGCATATGCCAAATATTTCATTAGCATCGATTATATTACTATAAATGTTTATTACATCTCAATTAATATATGCTTCATTGACATCAATTATATATATTGCTATGAATGTTTATTTAATCTTAATTAGGATGTGTTTCATTAGCATATGCCAAATGCTTCATTAGTATATATGAATTATATTGACAAATGAACAATACATTAATGTATTAAGATATTTTTTATATAAAAATGCTTATGCATTGGTAACGTTAGCATTAACATGTGCTAACGAAAATATTATAATAATGCTAATGTAGTATAACTATATCTGACAATAGAATCATGTGCACTTAATATTACATGTGTATAGTCAATGTATAACTTTAATCTCAATTAAGCATGGTTCGTTAGCATATGACAGATGATTCACTAGCATTATGATTAGTTATATTGCTATCACATCAATTTTAGAGTTCAACAATTTATTTTTATTGAATTGTATCATTTGGTACTGTTAACATTGTCGTACGCTAACAGAAGTATTATGTAATGCTAAAGAAATGCAATACGCAACGCTAACAAAAATAATAATATTATGGTTTGAAAACAAAAAATGTAACTAGCAACTTTCAATCAAACAACCATGACCTTGTCCACGATTCATATTTTTTTGAAATTATTTTTATTGAAAAGTAAGCTTGACTAGCTTTCCAACCATATAAAACTCGTTATTTAATAATTTCCTAACAAAATTAATCAGGTTTGTGTTTAAAGTTAGGTGTTGTGAATGAAGTGCTATCATATGTTATGTGTTCGTCAGCATATGAACGCGTCTTCGTTAGCCCACTTCCTGATGTGTGCTATTTTTTTTTATTTTTTAAATTTTGACCTAGACACGAAAATCATCAAAACGTCATCCTATTTTTTGAAGTTCCTTCTATTTATAATCATGTCACTGTCACTTTAACCAAATTTGACTATTAAATTTTAAAGAATATGTGGTGGTAGATTGGTTTATAATTTACACATCTAGTAGTTTACATAAGAACGACCCCTATATATGTGCATGCTTGTAGACTAACTTGTCCACCGTTATTACCCTAATGATGCCTCTTAATTACACGTTTGTAGCTTTTATTAATCCCCAAAACCAAAATCACAACCAAAACTAGAAAAAGAAAGAAGAGAGAGATAATGGATGGAAATAATTATATATAATTATTACATATATAACAAAGTCATCATTCTCAAAATTTTAGTCATTAGAAATTGTGGACTTTTCTTGAATTCTTCATGGGATTTTATCTTACTCGTGATTTATCTATTCCAAATTAATTTGTTTTTAATTTTATTATATTGCATAATTTGCCAATTGCAATATACTAATGGTCACGCCAATTTTATATTTACGAAGAGTTGAATAGATTGGTCGTCCCTTTGGGATGGACAGTAGTTGAGTGGTTGTAAACTTGAGATGAAATGTTTTAAATTCGAATTTCACCAATACCGCTATGTGTGAGCTTGTTTGATTTTTCAAGTGTGATTTACTTTTTCTATGTGGTTTGCAGGTTAGTACACAAAAATGAGATTTATCCAGTGCGCACTTTGGTAACGGGAGCCTATCACACCTAAATTCCCAAGTGTGATTTACTTACACTACAAAAAAGCGCTCTTTAGCGACGGATTTTCTCGTCGCTATACCATGAATTTCCATCGCTAAATATAAGTAACGACGGACTAACGACGAACACAGGCCGTCATTGATAATCTCATCATTAATATAGACTTGCGATGAATTATGTGTCCGTTTTTATTTTAACGACGAACTACAAACAGAAGATCCGTCGCCGTTATGTGTCGTCGTCGGCTGGTCGGCCAGTGGCGGACGATGCTTTACCGACGGACTCACGACAGAGTACGGCTGTCGCTAGTAGCGACGGAATAAAATCCGTCATTAGGTCACCGGTTAACGATCCGTTGCAAGTCCGTCGCTAGTAGCAACGGAATACAATCCGTCGTTAGTTCTTTTATTTATTTATTTTTATTTTTTATTCCTCAAATTAATGAAAATCTAATATTATAAATGAAATAATAATAATATTAAAAATATAATATATTAAATATTCAAATATATTAAAGTACATCACAATTAAAATATAATTATTCTAATACACGATACTGTCACTGATCAGAAGAGGGGGCGGGGGTAGGGGCGGGGGGAACTGCGGTGGCTGGCCAAATCTGGCGAACATCTGGGCTCATTGTGCCTCCATCTGGGCCTGCATCCTGGCCTACATCTGGGCCTCCATCTGCTGCATCTCGGTCCTGACCTCCTCCCGAATCTCGATCCTGACCTCGTCCCGGATCTGGGCCCTCATCTCATCCACACGCTGAGTGAAGGCCTCCTCTGTAAAAGCGGGTTGTAAGGTGGCGCCTGAAAGAACACTGGTGCTGGTGTTGCTGCTGCCGCCACCACTGTAGAAGTGCGGCCGAGATCTAGTGCCGAAGACACGCTTTTTTTTGTTCATCCCTCCGAACGCCTCTAGATAAAGGGCAGTCATATCCACCTGAGAGACCTCGTCAGAGCCTGGAACTGGGTGGCTCAACTCCGCAGCCCGTTCGAACACCTCCGCTTAAACACAAGTCGTTAGCACACTTATATATACATATATAAATTATTTATAAATTAAATACTTACAACAAGACGATAACTCTTCTTATCAGCGAAGACTTCATCCTTATCACGATGGAGTCTCAAAAATAGCTTCCACCCAACTTGCTCGTCTGGGAGTCCCTGTGTCTGCGACTAATCAAACAACATAAACAAAAAATGGTTAAACACATTTAAATGAATTGCATAAATTTAAATAACTGGATATAAAAAAAATAGGAACTACCAAATTATCTTCATACTGCACTGCACATCTGGACCTTCCATTGTATGTGATCATGCCCGTCCCTAGTCCATCAGGCTCAGACCTTCTGTTTTGAAAAGCAATACGAGCCTTCTTCTGCGTCTCCTCTAACTCCCAATAGGCCAGCCAAGAAGGCCACACCTCTGCAGGAATGTATACCAGCCTCTTCCTATTCCTGTTCCTCTTGATGGTGCAGATCATGTCTCGATATCTATCGGTCGCCTTCAACAGCCAGAGACGATGCACCACCTCATCTAAACTGGGGTCCCATGTGAACAATTTCTGCATTAAACAACATTAGTAATTCTATTGATTTTTTTAACTAAATACTTAATTTCAAAAGTAAATATATTATACCTTGAAATCCTCAAAATACAGCTCCTTTAATTGCCCATGCACCATCTTCCAAGCAAAGCCAGTTGGATCGAGCTGCCTCTTAAAGATCTGAGTCGTGGTCATCGCTATCTCGTGAGCTGGGATCAAAGTCCTACAAATAACAACATAATCAATACTCCAATTTTTAGATGAACTAAAATACAATTAATGATACTAAACATACCGCCCCCATACAGTGACCTCAGTCAGCCCATCACGATGAGCTACCATCGCTGACTCATCGAAGGATGGCTACTCCCTGATATGCAGGTCTCTTACGGAGGCATTGAGGCCTCGGGATGAAGAAGATGATCCGCTAGCACCGCCTCTGGTGCTAGATCCGCTAGTGCCAGAACCGCTGGCACCACCTCTGCTACCAGATCCGCTGGCACCACCTCTGCTACCAAATAACCCATCTCTCGGTATCTGCATCTAAAAAAGGATGTATTAACACAAACAAAATTAATGTAAGACAACACAAACAAAATTAATGTAAGACATCACAAAAATAATGTAAAATTCAAGGCTCACGTATATATGTCACAACTAATCCTCGTCTATACTATCACTATCATCGTCTGCATCAGTGAAGATCTCTTCTTCTTTGTCTTCTTCCTCTGCATCGACATCGTCCTCAAATTCTATATCACCTCCATTCGAATGAATTGAAACAGAATCATCAATCTCAATAAGTGGAGGTTGATCCTTATGTAATTCATCCTCCTGAAAAGCCGGAACTTCTTTATTTGAAATTGTTACCTCTTGTGGGAGTTCAACATTGGATCTAGCTTTAATATTACACACAGCCCACCAATCACTTTTTGCACGAGATAAACTCGGATAGGAGCAGTAATAGACTTGAATTGCTTGTTTTACAAGGACAAACGGCTCATACTTGTTGTAACTACGCTTAGGGATTTATTGAAATCAATTTATAGTTTGGATGAACCGTCGTCCCCTATGGTGTTGTGTCAAACCACTTGCATTTGAACAATACTATCCTTTTAATTGGCAGACGGGGATATTCAAGCTCAAACACTTCTTTAAGTTAGTCGTAGTAATCGTTCTCGTCCGTACCATAATTGGTACCTTTTATACAAACTCCAATGTTCATTGTAGCTCTGCGTATTCCGTGATTCATGGTATGAAATTTACAACCATTCATATAATATCCGTGATACACTACAACACTATGATGTGGCCCACTTGAGAGATCTCGAATGTATTTGTTCTCTACATGATTCGCAGGATCTTGTGCCTATGAACATTAGAGAATATATGATATAATGATGAAACATAAATTTATGCATTGAGACATACATACGTGCATATAAAGACATGTACTCACATATTTGGCAAACCAAGTTGCAAATTCCGTATCTACTTTACCCTCAATCTCAGCTCTTGGTAAATTCTGATGCATTACATCCATCTAATTCACAAACAAACTAGACAAACATATATATTCATGTTAATGGATTCATGACTCATTGAAATAAATATATGACAAGTGTTGAGGTACGTACTTTATATACGGCTCGATCTCAGTGCAGTTAAGTAAAATGTATACTCGACCAGCATTGTACTCTTGATCAGTCAAAAATCTGGTTGACTGTTTTCCAAATGATCGTCCAGGATACTTGACTATGGAAAGACAATATGTATCGTCGTTTACTGTATCACCCCTACCGAAATAATTTCGAGGCAAATTTCTGCGCTTTGTCCGCACATAATCTTCAAAATAGTAGGAGCAAAACATCGAAGCTTCTTAAAATTGTCCAGATCAGAGCCGCTCGCATCTTAAAATTCTGCTTCAATGACACATTATATGTGTCGACACTCATATCCCACAATTTTATCAACTCTGATATCAGTGGCTGCAAGAACACATCAAGTTTTTCTTTCGGATTGCACGGTCCTGACACCAACACTGTAAGGAACATGTATTGTTCTTTCATACACATACAAGGTGGAAGATTGTAGGGCGTAATTATAACGGGCCATGAGGAATATTGCTGCCCTGATTGCCCGAAAGGTTGGAAACCATCTGTAGAAAGACCCAACCTAATGTTGCGAATTTCAGTTGCAAAATCGGGAAATTTTTCATTCAAATGCTTCCAAGCAGCAGAATCTGCTGGATGACGCATGACCCCATCATCAACTGATGACGTATGCCAACGCATTTCAGCAGTTGTGGCATTAGATGCATACAATCTCTATAGTCGAGGAGTTTTAGGAAAATAGTACATCTTCTTATGAGCTATTTTTTTCTTTCCATTCTCATTATCTCGACCCTTATCGAGGATGGCCACAGAACTTACATTCTAACAATCCACTGTCTCCCACCCAAAAGATCATGTAATTTCTGAAGCAACAATCAATCTTCTCTACTGGTAATCCCATACCGTGCAATAATTTCTTTGTGGTATAGAAATTCTCTGTGATTAAGTTATTTTCAGGCACTATCTCTTTCATCAATTCTGTAATCTAATCGAAGCACTTCTGTGACATGTTGTTATCAGACTTCAAGCTCATGAGATGAGCTACGAGTGACAATTGTAAATGCGTCTGACACCCAGGCCACAGCTCTTTATCTGCAGCATCCAACATGTCATATAATTTTTGTGCTTCTGGGTTAGGAGGCTCCTTCGGAATCTGATTGGCTACACTATCATCCATGTGAAGATCTGGACCACGCATCAAACACCATTTGATGGTACGTATTTGAAACAGTCTCCCACCCAATATTTGAAGTCGTAGCAGCAGTCTCTGCTATTTCTCCTTGATACCTCCAGACGTGATAATTTTTCACAAACCCATTCATCCCAATGTGCAACCGAACCGTGTATTGATTTTGAAAGGGAATGTTATCACATTTATGACATGGACACTTAATTTTATCTCCATCCATGAACGCAGGCCGACTAGCAGCAAATTCAATGAAGCTTTCAAGTCCATTCAGGAAATCTAGATTTAAACACCCATTAGCCCCATATCGTTTGTACATCCAATCACGATTCGCGCTCATTATTAGACGAGAAGCTGGTCAAAAACTTATCTAATTAATCGAGTTTCGAATAAAATTAAAAAAAAATTCAAAATTTCGGCAGCACCTATGTGAAAATCCTAGTCCCAAGTTCTCGACTCTACGCTAATTGATCTATGTTCCTCTAGTTAATCAATCAATACCAACAGCAAAACCAACAAATGCCAACAATTGAATCAATACTTGATTTAAAAAAAAATCAAAATTTTGGCAGCACCTATGTGAAAATTCTAGTCCCAAGTTCTCTACTCTACGCTAATTGATCTATGTTCCTCTAGTTAATCAATCAATACCAACATCAAAACCAATAAATGCCAACAATTGAATCAACACATTTGACCTAGGGTAATTGGTGGGATGGGTGGCCCTTGTGAAGTTTCTCAGTGAGCATGTTAATGAGGACAAAGCATGCTGGAAAGTCTCATGTTTGTTTATGAGGATAGTCGTTAGTCCGAAAATCGTATCATTACACTTCGTCCCAAAAATGTAGTTTTCCTTCCATTTTTACACATTAAGAAAATACATTTAATGTACTTGGAAAAGTAAAATTATATAATTTTTTTCCCCTTTTATGTCTTTATTTATTGATTCAAAAGAAAGAGAATGTTAATTTCAAAGAATATTAAATAGGGGTATATTAAGAAAAAAAATAAAATTTAATATATATATATATATAAGGAAAATAGACTATAATTTTGGGACGAACAAAAAAAAAGATACTGCAGTTATGAGATGGATAAAATATATTATTCTTATGTGTAAAATTCAAGAAGATAAGTAATTTGAAACAAATGGAGTATATTTCAAAATAAACTTCCTGCACAAAAATTACAATTACTACTTAGTGAAAACTATTTTAATTAATTTAATCAATACTTCTAGATTTATTCCCTGAAAGAACAAGACAAAAAACGTTTCTAGCTTTGTTGGACTAATAACATACCAACCAAACTGTTGACGCGCTTTCAGTTGATCCTTTATAGAGATCTAATTCAACGTAACTACAAAAATATTTCATGAAAAAAAAAATAATGAATATGAGTCTATAATATCTAATAATATATAAGCAACAATACAAGATAATTACGAAAGTATAAAAGAAAGAGAAAAAAATCTAAATTAACTTCGAATAGTAATGCTATATATGTGGATCTTAGTCATAATAGCCATCACAAAATTTCTATCGTAATAATTACACTAGGGTTCGAATTTTCTTTGTTTATAATAGAGGCTCGAAGACTGAGTTTTTTGGTTGAATATACGAGTGATAATTAATTAATTATATACGCTAGGAATCCCTTGTGGGGACATCTAAACGGTAAAGATCTCCGTGTAAAAATGAGAGGTCAGGAGAAACCCACCGTTTTCATTCTCCAGTTCTCCCAACCTAAAAATAAAAATAATTTTGTTAGAATTTTACCTTAATTTCATCATAAATAATGTATAAAATAAATTATTATTCATATGGGGGAGGGGTGTGTTAATAGAAATTTTACGTTGAAACGGATTGAAAACTGCAATTAGTCCTTAATTAAATGGTAATAAGAAACTTGAGTAAATCTGAGATTGCCATAATTTTGAATATATGCCCTATTATTGTGAGAGAGGTCCATAATGCTAAGTTGAAAATATGGTAAAACACTTTGTGCTGTTAGCTTCGGCCCAAGGACCTATATCTTAGCTCTACCAGGCATCTAATTAAGTCAAATTAAGAAGTCATATAATTCAACTATAATATCTATTCGAATAGATAAATGAAATATTATATAACGGAAATCAAATGAAAAAGTACTAAAAAAATCCTAGAAAGCAAAAATAATAATTAAAGAAAACGATTTTTACGCGAAGAAAAAACCCACTTCTCTTGGCCAATCCGAGTATCCAAGCCACCAATATATGCAGGGCAGGTCCTCTATACACTAAATGCACATCAGACGGTTAACGTGTATATAAAATTATTTGTTCCATATTTGGTGTTGCATTCTATATTGCACACTCGGTTTTTTCTTTAGTTTTTTCAATTTTTTTATTTGATTTCTATTTATTATGCTTTTATTTAATTTTACATTTATATTTAGGGTTCATCCTATCCAATTAGGGTTTAACTTAATTTTTTAGTATTTAATTTTTTAAATAATAAATTAAAAACTAAAATTGAAAATTAAATACAACAAAATTATAATGCATTCTAATTAGGTATGATAAATCCTAAATAATAAGTGTAAAATGAAACTAAAGTATAAGAAATTAAAATTGATGAAAAAATGAAAAAATAAAATAAAATAATCCAATATGAAATAGGGAATATAATACCAAATGTGCAATAAAGGATTTGAATTGACTAATGGGTTGACCAAAAAAAATCGTTAAAATCAGTATCAATTGTAACACTAAAAAGTATCACTCAGAAATCCAAAAATATTACATTTATCCTTAAAAAGTATCGGGCAGGAGAAAAAAAATGAAAAATAAGACGATCAAAATCAGTATCAGCCGTAACACTAAAAAGTATAACTTAAAATTCAAAAAGTATCATTTGTATCCCTAAAAAATAGCACATGTTTTGACAGTTTTTTTGGTCAACGTGTTGACTGGATCAATGTGTTGACAGTGTGATGTGCACATAGTGTAAGGGAGAATTGGTGATATATATATATATATATATATATATATATATATGTGTGTATATGTATATATGTGTGTGATTTGGTTCAAATGATGACCAGCTTCGTATAGGACCATGAGGACGAAACTTATTAAATGTAATATTAGTATTTTTTTTTACTGTATTTTGATGCTATTTTATTATTATTATTATTATTATTATTATTATTATTATTATTATTATTATTATATATCTTTTGTTCTAAAGTAAATTCCCATCACTTTTAGCACGAAACAAAGAAAAGAAATGATCAAGTAGGGAAATCATAAAATGGTGTAAACTACAGCGCAAACACAATTTAAGTAGTTATATTGTCTTGAAACGACCACGAAAGCACGTTATTATAAATTAATAGTTAAATATTGTGCTAGCAGTACTCATACTATTTCCAAAAAAGTCCTAAAAAAAATAGTAGTATTTCCAAAATTTGAAATGTTGGAATAATGAATATAGGAGGGATGGAGTATAGTTACAAAATCAAATACAAAACTAAAACAACCCCCCCGCCAAGTCTGTAATTTAATAGTATCCAATACCAAATTCCATCCTCGCTGAAATAAACAATCAATCTCACATGAAAAATTTGCGCACATACTCACATACAAAATGAATGACCATTTGAATATTTTGAATCGACGCATGAGCGATTGAGATTGCAAACTTCATCCTGAAGCAAAGAAAGCTGCTGATAAGATGAAATTAAAAGATAGAATTCGGTCGAAAATGAAGAGAAAAATGTAAAAAGGCAGAGATGAATGATCTTTTCCCCTCGACAAAAGAAACGATATTTCCCTATTTTGAAAAAGGCAAACACTGTTAATTCGATCATAAAAACCTATTTCTATTCTTTTCACTAAATTTTTTGACCTTATGAAAAACTCTAATGCCCACCAAGGGCAACCGGTCATTAGAAATAATCATCAGTAACTTATTCCTATGCAGCCACTTCCATGAAACACCAAAACTATCGAAGCATTCTACTTCTTGCAAATACATGCTTGGTCGCCACCACTGTATGTTTTCCACAATCGAAACAAGAAAGAAAAAGGGCCTGCATCATACAAGGATCTCCGTAAAACTCAGCAAATCAAGATTCCAGCTTGGCGTCAGTAGAACTCAAACCAGCAGAAATGCCCCCGATATGTGAGTCGAATGGAAAGATTTTTGGCTGTGCTCCTTTAAGGATTTTGAGGGATGGCTTTGAATTGAAGTACTGTAACATAAAAGTAACAATTGTTTCAATAACGAGTATTAAGTAATCAAGTATACAGCGCATAAACAATCAACACTAATTAAGTATACTGATACAAATTTACTTCAGAGGCATCAAGTACCTTAGTAACATTCTTCAAGAAAGCATTGATTTCTTCTTCAGTAAGACCACCCTCATCCTCATCGTCATCATTTTCCTCCCATCCCATAGAACGTAGGAATGCAGCCTCTTCCTCCTCTGAAAATATAAGATCCAAGCTAGGGTGCGTCTTTCCGTTGCTAACATGCTTCTGCACATCACAAGCATCACCATTTTGCATTGTGTCACCTCTGTTCTCAGACAACCTGTCCCCACCCAAGTTTACAGTTAAGGAAGTATCACCAGCCTGACAAGTATCATCACACACAACCTCCATTTCAGCCTTTTCTGAAAAGGACGGTGAAATAGTAGTGCTGGCCTCCAGGACATATGAGGAGTGTGATGTGGGTGAATCAGCAATAGAAGAAGAATTCTCCATAGATTTCTTCCGCACTGAGTTGAAAAATTCATTACGACTCTGAGCATGGGAAGAAGGTTTTTTTTCAAGCACAGTAAATGCAGGCTTGCGGTCATGGACTGGGTTGTTGGTAGGGCCCCTAGTTGCTGCGGATCCAGAAACAGATGGAGCAGCAAGTGTAGAACTCACAAGTTTGCTACCACTTGTCGGGCTCAAGCTGTCCTTCATAGCAGGAGTGGTAACATTCTTTTCCCTTGCTGGCTTAAGAACATGGAGCTTTCCCACATTTGATGCTTTTGAAACATCACCCTTCACAGGCCCAACCACCTTATTTTTCTGTTTATCAGAACTGAAGACCTGCACCAAATATCAGTATGGTTAGGACCATTAGAAAGTAATAAACACAAAACTAATTAACAACAATAACTGCTCAATTTTTTCAAACAATGCGTATCAAAGGTACAATTCATTATCCATCGGAGTTAGCCGCGGTAAACAAACTTTCAAAATTCAGCTTATATCATGGAACAAACCCAACAAGTAAGGGGTCAAAAGATCCAATGATAGCCGGTGGCGGTGGTCACCTTTGATCCTACCAGAAAATATTAATCTCTAAATCAGGAGCCCAGTCAGTTTATAGTTTAATGTTTGCAAACATTCTTTCCAATCTCCAACAAACATTACTAGAGTAATGGAAGAAAAAGTATCAGATATTTCCCTATTTAGAATATGCAATTTCAACAGTCCAGCACGATTTTAGCCACTGCTGAATATTATGACAAAATAACATTCAAAACCAAATATAATGAAAGTGATCGTGAGACCTCAATCCATTTAAAATATCAATAATTCCACAAGGCAGGTATCTTCTGCATTCTGCATAAATAATGGACACGCTAAACAACAACAAAAAAAGTAAGACCCCATCTTCAATTGATTCGCCCACTGAGAAGTCTCTAACTAAATTTGAATGCCATTAGGCTAAACGTTCAAACTACTAATTTGACTAAGGACACCCAGAATCCAAGCATTGCTCGACACAGGTAGGAAAATACAAGATATTTGCTGAAATATATCTAGTATGCACTAATGACCATTCATTTTGGCATGGATCGACCAGAACTTTAAGTTAGGCACTTTCCTTAAGTAGTTATATCAACATAGGACATACAGGACCAAAAATCTCATCTCTGTGATTTTACAAAAAACTTGGTGGGGATGAGGGGTATCTCGCGAATGCAGAAAATTCAAAAAAAATCTTCATCTAATTGTAAATTCAAATTATCAGGAATACAAAATGAATATGGATTCAGTCCACTAGGACAACACTGCATAAACGTGTATTACCAAGAAAATAAGTTGATCAATTGGAAAAGTTGAAAATAATGAACCAACTCTAATGCTATTTTGTATCATCAACTATTTTTTCACATCAAGTCATTAAGATTATAAATACACATGTCAAATGAAGCAAAAACCAATTACCAAGCATTAAAAAACAAAAGATGCCCTCAAAAATCAAGATGGTGTAATAGTTATGAGATGTCCATCTACATATTGTTCTTTTAGTCAAATTACAAAATCTTAACTATCTGCTTATCCACAAACAACAATTGCCAGTATAAAGGCTCTGCAGTCTGCAACATACCTTCCTTGAGTTTCTTTATCAAAATACCAATT
The DNA here is from genome assembly GCA_026008535.1 of Perilla frutescens. Taxonomy (NCBI): domain Eukaryota; kingdom Viridiplantae; phylum Streptophyta; class Magnoliopsida; order Lamiales; family Lamiaceae; genus Perilla; species Perilla frutescens. The sequence continues at coordinate 30,984,866 of BRKX01000011.1, forward strand.
TGGCATTGGAAACAACCAAAAGAGAAAAAACGCTAGACACATACACAAAAAAGAACACCATGCATATGCCTACCACAAGTTCATTCTAGAAACATGGAGCATTCAGGATATAAAAGATATTTCCCGTACAAGTTACTGATATATAATTAACTAGTCCATGATGGGCAAAAGGGTTGACAGAGCACCAAAAAACTGAAGAATATACACCAGTTAACAACAAAATAGTAACGTAATGCAGGTCAAGATTAATTGGGGGCTTTGTCTGTTATGAAGATTTGAATTTGCTGCTGGTACATCCTGAACGAGAATTTTTCCCTTATTATTCTGTTGATTCTTGCACAGCTTACAAAAGGAAACATAACAGAAGGGCTCTTCCTAATTCATCCTTTAAACAAATGAAAATTTGTAAAATCTTCAAAAAATATTACATATAAAAGACAAACTATGTCTTGTAATAAATTTGCAAGACAAGAACAATGAGCCTCACCAACGTTTTTGGTGTTGATGGCATCACAGGAATTAATTGCCTAGATTGCTTGATGGCCAGTTCTTCAAGTCTCTGAGTTCCCACAGATAACTATAAGAAACAAAATTGAGAATCATTCTAATAGCAAACTTACATATAATCCTAATCCTAATAATAAAGACAATGAAACCCACCATTGGAGTAGTTTGACCACGATTAGGAGCCTGAGCTACAGCTTCTGCCATATTGAGACCGGTGGTTGTGCCCAAAGCCACAGATGCAGAACTTGATGTAGCTGCTTGCAGCACAGGTGAGATGCCATTACCATTGCTTCCAACTAAAATAGGAACCTCTGCCAAAGCCGAAGTCCATTTTTCACCATTGACAATAGTTGAGGAGCCTATAGGTAAGCTCTGAATAGCAGAACTCAAGCCAGGAGATGGGACTCTTCCAACCTCAGGAATAACTGTTCTTTCTTCTGCTCCCAATGATGGAAAATCTCTTTCACGAAATGTTTTCTTCACTCCACCAATGGAACTGCTCTTCATAAGTAAACCATTGGCATTAGCTCCACCTGTAGTGCTAAAATCAGTTACAAGTTTCTTATGCCACGTGTCTGCATTTTTTCCGGACACCATTGAATGAGAACGCCTGACCCCATCCCGCTCGTATTTACTCAACAAGATGGTTCCCGATCCATCTGAGAAGTCCCGGCGACGACGGTCTCCCATAATTGATTTGTCCCTGTCACGAGAATCATATGTATTCCTTTCCCAATCCCTATCATGTTGCCTACCAAAACTACTATGAGACCTCAGATGGCCAGAGCCATTACCACTAGTACTTCGACGGAAATATGAAGAGGTTGTTCTGTCAGAACTAAAAGATCGTCCAGATTCAGGACCATTACTATTCACAAATGACTTATTTCTTGCAAGCTTCGATGAGGTTTGATCATCTAAACAATAAAAACATGATCAGAAAATTAAAACAAACAGAGGACTATAAATGTTTGATAAAATAGATTGGGTAAAAAACAATAAGGTTACCTGAATTTGATATAGAGCTGCCACCATTCAGGCTTCCAGAATTCTTCAACCATTCAGGTACTAATGTGGGTTCACTTCTTTCCATAACTAGCGCCAAACATTATAATGTGTGCAACACTAGATGAAGAGAAAATGACTTTTTTTCTTAATGACTATGCATCCACTTCCACAACTACTGCCAATTAATCCGCATTTCCACTACCGGACAAAATCGAATGTCCATTGTCACAAAAGTTTAAACTAATCTCTATACTGAGTAATAAATTCCCTTGGCACTAATCCTGTTCTGTTAGTCTCCACCTGGATACCCTAATCACCTTATCCAATACTCATCAGCAATAATTCCAAACAACAGGGAATTCAAAAAACCATGCCACCTAGTCCTCAAGAAAACACGGATTCAAATCAACAAATCTGAATGGCACAATACAGGCAACTAGGGTTTCGTTCTGTCCAATATATATAATATATCAAGTCAATCAAGAACTCCTCCACAGCTACAATTAATCAGAAAAAACCAAACTCATACACCCGTTCGCTGCAGAAAAGGCTTCAGTAATAGCTTCTGAAGGCCTTGGCACTCAAGAAAAACAAGCCAAGAACACCCCAAATATCTCAGCAGCAATCAAATTAACAAAGCCCACTAAAATCTCACACCACTCTAAGCACAAACAACCCCAAAACAGAATAATCCTTCACAAAGAATGTGAATAGAAGCAGAGTTAACCAAACCCTATTCTCTAAAATCCATCCAACAATTGAACACAAAAAATCCCTAGGGTTTGACGAGTCCAGTAACACGCAAAATTCCCAAAAAAAAACAGAAACAGTCCTTGTATATATAGTTATATCAATGACTAAAGAATTAGACTGAGCCCGATTTTTCTGGATTATAATTGAAAAACTAGAAATCTATACCCTCAATAGTCGCCTTTATGAGGGGGGAAACCCTACTTCTCTGCACTCGCCGCCGCTGAGTCCTTTTATGTCGTTTCAGAGTCTGTAAATAAATATGTTAATCGATAATTTCTCCTTTAAGAAAAAAAAAAACAAGTAACGCCCAATTTCTCGCTCTTGTGCTAACTGCGTAGCAAAGTGTGATGAAGGAGAAGAGATTAAATCTGCCTAAATTTGACAATATAGAGATTTTGTATGTATATGCGTTTGTATTTTGAGGAAGTTGTGTGTTTCTCTCCGTCTGTGTTTTAATAGGTTGTGGAGAAAGTCAGTTTTATAGCCCTATTTTTCCTTCACATTTTCTTTATTTTCAAAAATATTTTAATTTTTTTTCTTTCGTATTCAGAATAATTTCATTACTCGCCGTATGCATGAGCATGATGCACCAACAATCGGAATTGTATATCTGTTTATGATAATAACTAGTTTAGAATGTACGATTCATAATTATAATTAATTCACATTCGAGTTTAAATATTTATATACATGACAATATTACGTCATTAGTGATACAGCGGACTGAAATAGAAGTGGATATGATATTATTAATTATCAATTAATATTGTGTATCAAAGAAAAAATGTAATGATATATATGGCGGAAAAATGGGAAATGGAGATATTGGTTTAGTACTAGACAACTATATTGGTCCTAACTTTTATCTAGACCCAACCTATATCGCAACGCATGTGTATAATTTGATGCCATTTTTTTTATTTATTGCCTTTGAAAATTCCAACAACACTCAAAAGGTGACTTTCAAATGGTTGGTAATATCACAATCACTAAATTATCCGACTAAAAATCAAATATAAATTTTGGGAAAGTTTTGCTATTTTAAACCCTATTTATTAAATTTATAACACCAGCACGAAATGGATGCGAAATAATATTTGTGTATTTTAAAAGTAAAATGAAAAATATAATCGTGGGTGACTTTTTTTTTTTTATTAAACATAAAGAAAAATAATGAATTTAGGTCACGTTTGGTTACATTTTGAGAATAAATATGAAATAGATCGTGTTTCGAGAGAGGATATTTTACTATAAATCTCGTGCGATATTTTTCTTATCTTTTCTTGATTTTGGATAACCCAAATATCCCAATTTCATTTTACAACCTAATCGTGAAAGTTAATAGCCATCGTAACTTTGACAATAAATAATTTATTCACACCACGGGTAGGATAATGCTCCTTGGCCACACCGTGGCCGGCCATAATTTCATAATTATGGTATGTTATCATTATATGGTAAGTTTTGAATTAATATTGCAATACTAAATAAAATAAAATAATAAAAATACCAATTGATAATAAATTGTTTATAGGGGACAAAGTCACGAAACAACAAAAAATAAAATCGTTAATGGTAAATAAACTATATATTCCCTTCCAAAAAAAAAAACACATATTAATTTTGTGTTTTCAATCACATATATATGTAGCATGCAATAATATATATTACATGTGTAGAAATATATATATTTGGTATAAAGTCAGAGTTATAAACCCGAATATATATATATATATGTGATTTATTAACTTATAACATAATCTGCTCGACCAAAAAAAAATATAACATAATCCTAGCTCCCACCTTTTATAATTGATCTAAATGTGGAATTTAAGCTCAGGAGTAAAGATAAAAATTGATACTTATTATTTATGGGAAGATTATGAATATAATGACTGTATAAATGATGACAAGAGATGTAATCTTACAATCAAAATAACGTTTATTTACCCTTAAATTTTCACCTCAGATCAATCGGTTTGCATACTGCAGTACTGCACAAGATCGCATTATTGTAATGCAAAAGCATATAAAGACGTTATTGGTATAGTAGAATGGAATGGAATATAATAATCATTCCTATGTCCATTCGATGGAATCCTTATTCTCAAAGGAAGGGGAATAGTCATTCCATCCACCCCCATGGATTTAGCTATTCTCAATGATAAAAAAAAATAATATATGATATATTTATACATAATCATGTCTTATAATATTATTTTATCATATTTAGAAAAATAAATCAAAAATCAAATTAAATATTTTATTATTATTTTATATCATTTATTTATTTTCAAAATATAATTTAAAAATATGTCTTAAAATCAAATTTTGATAGATTTTATAATTTTTTTGAAGAAAAATGAAAGTGGTGCCGAAATAAATATAACATAAAAATATGTTATAATACAGTATAAAATATTTATGTATTTGATATAATTTAATATATTCAAATGAAAAATTGAAATGTTAAAGTATTTTTCTATGAAGTAAAAATATTTTTATTAACTTATATAAATTATTGTTTATTGATTAATTAAATATTTAGAATAAAGTTTTTCAATAAAATAATAAATCATAATTTGCTACAAAAATTAGAAAAAATCATATACTAAAAAAGAAAAATGGCGTTTACACATATAAAAATATAAATTAAGGCATGTGTTGATATTTATTAGCTGCTACGTAAATTTTATTCAGTTATAAGAAAATTTGAAATTACATAAAATATTCATTATATAAAATAAAAAAAAAACTGATATTTCATTATGTTCTTCATTCCATAGATACGCCAATCATAAGAATCATCATTCTATTCAGACCCTCGTTCCATTCATAAGTTCATTCCATTTATACCCAATTCCATTATATCATAGCAATCACCTCCTAAATATAAAATATAAAGAACAATATACAGATAATTGGAACTCATTTCATATATACGTGCGGTTGTTTTACCTATATGCATGTGTGTTTGTATATTTTTCTAATTTGAGGGAAATTTTTTTCTAAGTAAATTATAACTTCAAAATCATTCATTCAGTTAGCATGCAATATCAATATCTCATAAGAGTCGGAATATCACATACGCAAGTCCACATGGTTGCGACGGCATGTATATCATTTTTTTTCTTTACTAGAACTCTACACTATTTGGCATTCTTTTTTTCCTAATGCATACATATAACATGTCTATTTGTCCATTCAAGCATAATTATTTCCTTACTTTACTTCCTAAAAAAAGATAAATGTGTTTACAAAAAAATAACATGAAATTTGTATTTTACCTCTCAAAAATATATTTTTTTTTATTTATAATTCAACATGGCCTTTAAAATGAAAAATTTAGGCATATCAATCACCACCCTTAGCTTATTATAAAGTTCTGACCTCCGGACTCAATTTTCATTGTTCGGCCTCATGCATCACCTTTATCTTGCAAGAGTCAACGAAAAAAAAAAAGACATTATATATTTTTAAAATTGATTGTAATGATTAAAACATAATTGACATTAGACAATATGATGCTTTGTGTTTTTTTATGATAAAACACGCTACTTTCAATGTTTCTATATATTCTTGAATCTTGACCATCGAAATAATTTTCTTCCCTTTTCCTTTTAATAAAATACTACTAGTCTGGGAGGAGGCACAAAATTCAAAATTTTAAGAAAAATTATTAATACAAGGCTCGAAAGATATATAATCCATCAATATGGATCTCGAAAAATAGATTCTATCGATTCAATTTTAATTTCAAAATTTAAAAATTTAAAAATTATCGATTTAAGGTTCCAAAATGTAACCGTTAAAAATTAAAATTTCATCAAATAGAAAAATGGCATGTGGTTGTTAAATATTCATGACATCTTCACACATAATATTTTTTACGATTAAATTAAATACAAACTTACATAAATTTACATTAATAATTAAATTAAGTAAAAAAAAATAGTTCAATTTTTAATTATATATGAAATGTGTTTCCTTAAACTGGTAATTAATTTTTCCTTATATTTTTTTTTTTTTACTCACACACCCGACCTGTGGTATTGAAGATATTTGAACCTGTAACTTTTGGTCTCCAAACAACCCCACTCCACCACTAGGTCATTCCCATCGGGACTTTCCTTCTTTTGTTATTACATTTCGTATAACGAAAAACTTGATTTTTAAAATCGTTATTATTATGTCATTCATTTCATTTCATAATTAAAAAATGGAGCTATCTTTCTACTTAATCAATGTAAATTTATATAAATTTGTAGTTAATTTTATTTTAAACAGTATTATGCGTGGAGATGAAATGAGTATTTAACGGCCACATCAGTTTTGATTGGATTGATTTTTAAGGGTGTTAAATTTTTAAATCTTAAATTAATAATTTTAAATATCTCAACCATTGAATTGATAGAATTCATCTTTCAAAATTTATATCGATAGATAATTGTGTTTCGGGCTTTGGTTAATTCATTTCACTATTATCCAATAATCAATTATATCTATACTTCCACAATATTCGATAATTTAGGGACCGCGCTTGCTTTAGAATTCAAAATGATGGTAATACATTTTAAATTTAACTAGCTGAGCAAATTGCTGATGAACACGGGTAATTATTCATTTGTTTAGATTTCTGACTCCACTTATTGTCAGCTATTGAGTATAGTCAAAAGGAATAGTATTTCCATTATCCTATTAAAACAACCAAAAAAAATTGATATCACTTCGATTTTTCTAAAGAGGTAAATATTTGCCTCTTTTCACTACACGAGAAGATATATAAGTTTTATTTATGGGAAAATGGTCATTTTAGTATTCCATGCATGTTGACCATTTGATATTTTCTATTAAACTTCTTGTATTATATTTCGTGTTGTACTTTTAAATTATGAGTTTTTTATATATTTTTCTCTTCAATTATATTTTTTTTATGTTTTAGTTTAATTTTAAGATTGTTTTTAGGGTTCACTCTACCCAATTATGATTTATAATTATTTTTCAGAATTTAATTTTCAATTAATAATTCATTATTATAGTTGGTTAATTCAATATTAAATTGTATAACTTTTTTAATTCATTTTTTTGTTGATAAATATTGATTATGGTTATTTATGTTATAGTTAATTTTCATTTTATAATAAATATTATTAAAATCATAATTTTGAGTGGTACCCTACTTATTATTTCAGTCAAAATGATACCCTAATAATACTTATTTTAATCATTTTGATCTCAGTTATCTAGAACAGCAGGTTTATGGGTCATTTCTATAAATTTTTAAAGTTGAAAGACCAAACTTAAAACTAAAAATATTATATAAATTTAAATTTTTTTTAAAAAAATTATATAATTTAATTTATATAATTTATTTTTAAAAAAATTATATATTTTTTTAATTTTTAATTTTAATTTTTCTAAAATCATACTCCATTCGTCCCATTTTAATAACTTGATTGAGATTTTTCACGAGCATTAAAAAAAAGATTGCGAATGATAATTAAACAAGAAACTTCATAATATGTCCCTATTTATTTATTTATTTGACAGTTATATATATATATATATAGAAACATTCTTATATATCGAGAGTTCGGTACATCCCAAAAAGACAAACAAGCCTATCAAAATGGGACGGAGGGGGTATAATTTTATTTTTAAATTTAAAAAAAATTCATATGATTTACTAATGTAATTTTAATTTTAAAAAATTATATGATTTTATTTTTTTAATATATATTTTTTATTTTTAAAAATAAAAAATTATATAAATTTTCAATTTTTGTCCCTCAAATTTTAAAAAATATAAATAACTCGAATGGTTAATAAACTTGATATTCCAGGTAATCGAGACTAAAATAGTTAAATATGTATTTGTTATGGCTCGTTTGCTAGACAGTATGATATAAGGTTGAATATGTTTGACATTGGATGTGTTATACTGTATAATGTTTATTTTGGTGTATTAAAATATATGTATTAATGATATATAGTTTGCTTAAATGTATTAAATTATATATAAAGTTTCAATTCCTAAAATATCCTTTAATTAGTTATCATACATTGTGTAAATATTATATAATAAGATTTTTAATTAATATTTGTGAGGTTATTTTAGTCTGTAATTTTTAATAATTATGTATGGTATTATATATCCCACTTGCAGGGTGTGATATGTTATACTATATAAATAGTTAACACATGTCGAACTATTGCATAATCATGAGTTTTATTATTACTAACAAACATGGTATTAGAGTGTCATGAGTATCTATTACAACCTTATAGTACATAACAAATAAGTCATTAGAGTATTATTTTGATTGAAATATTAAAATTGATAAATCTAAAGATAGGGTACCAAAATGGTTATTTTTCCTTTTATTTATTTAAAAAATGTTCCAAGTTGCGATATCTTGCAGTCAAGATAAAACGCGTTATCTAAAACTGAATGGGAAAATAATTATTTAAAGAAAATGTAATTAATAAAGAGGCGCATAGCTATATAACTATATAGGATTAATTGCTTCTAATTTCATGATTTTTACCTTATATTTGATTTTAAACATCACTTTTAAATTTTTATAATTTTAACATAAATTAATTTTTTCTTTTGTAAATTACACATCCTCAATATTTGAAAACTGAGATGGCCAGATAATTAATCCAAAGTGGCTAAACTAAAAAAGTGACATGGCTACATGAGTAAAATCCAAAAATTATTGGGGTTAAATCAAAAGTGACGTAGCTAACTAAACTTGTCTCATCGTCTTCTCTCTCCTTCTCATCCCTGTTAATTTCCTTTTTATTCTCTTCGACATTTTCAGTTTCTCCCATCCTCCGCCTCTCTCACTAAACCACCGGAAACGAAGGAGGCGGCGTCGTTTTCTCCATCGCCAGCGAGAACGACGGGGGTCATCTTCTCTCTCCCTCTCATCTCTGGTCCATCCTTCCCTTTTCTACTTTACTTCCGATGCCTCGCGACGCTAAGTTAACGTCTTCTATACCACCGATGCCTCCTTCTTCGCCGTCACTTTATCCTTCACCGGTGATAAACGACGGCGGTTCGTTAATTTTACCCTCCGTAACATGGATATGGCTCTGCAACAACACACATGAATCTGGACTATTTTTTGACGAATCTTCAAACTTTGGTTAATCTTCTTTTCCTGGTTCTCCCGTTATCGCCAACATGGGTTCAAAGACTTGATTTTTTTGTTAATATTTTGTGAATTCACCTTCTGTCATCAGTTAGACCAAAAAAGTTTTTAGAATTTTTAGTGGTGATTGGTAAAATAGGTGGCATAATTTTTTTGTTAATTTCTTGGTCGATTTGGATTTGGTGTTCATAATGGTATGAGAATTGTGATTACACAGTTTTAGTGTCATCAATTTTAATTTTTTGAAATTTTAATTTTACCCCAATATTTTTTAGATTTACTGTCCACCATGTCACTTTTAATTTGACCATGTTGAATTGATTGTCTGCCATCTCAGCTTTAAAATATTTGAGATATTTAATTTACAAAAAAATTTCAATTTATGTTAAAATTACAGAAAATTAAAAGTGATGTTTAAAATCAAAAATAGGAAAAGTCATAATTTTAGAAGCAATTAACCTTGCATATCAGAAAGAAAAAAAAAGTGAGGCGCCCTTAGTCTGGCTAATTAGCGGATCAGATCTTCTGTTGCAATTTCTATTTCATTTGGTGTTGCATAACTAGAATTTTTTTTATTTATTTTTTTAAAAAAAATTAATATACCCTAATTGGGGGTGGATGAACCCTAAAGGGAAAATTTTAATTAAATAAAATCATAATAAATTAAAAATGAAAAAAATAATTTTTTTTTTAAATGAAGACTTGGAACAGGAAATGTAATAGGAAATGCAACAGGTGAATTGGTGTGGCTAATTAGCATTTGGAAGAAATGTCCTTATCAACCAATAATTAAATTTCATGTAATTTATTTATTTTTCCTAAGTGTACTTTTGCCGTAATTGAGCTATAAAAACTACAACTCCCATGAAAAACACATCGCCTCTCCCTACGTTTAGATATCATATAAAGTTTAGATGATTATTAATAATTACTTGTGTGTACGCAAACTCACATGTAATTAAATCGACTAAAAGTCGTGTCTGTTTGCCGTATTACTACTTTGAATATCATATCCCTTATTTTATTACGAACAAGGCAAAAATAATAATAATAGAAAAGTGAATGATAAAACACAAATAATTATTTGTGACGATGTTTAAGGGCGGTGCCAAACTAGGTTATTCACAGATATATTCACAGTTACATTGGCGTGTTATTTACAACAGCTTAACAGGTTAGGCAAAAAATTGAGTTGTTATTCTCGTGGTCTAGCCTACTCTCTTAAGCTCCACAACCCAACATATTTTTTCTAGAAAATTAAAGATTAAACTATCTTGCCGTGCGATTCTATCAATCATTCAAAATATATGATCGCAGTTTCATTAGATTTATACAGAAATATATTTTTGTATTATATTTATTTGGCATTGCATAAAGTTTTCAGCTAACTAGATACCGAAAGAGATGAAAATTAAAATCAACAAACACAACTTGATATTAATTAAGGCTAACGTGTCACGCCAAGTTGAGTTCGATTATTATGATGAAAATAGCAACTTTTGATAAATTTTAAATGCGATCAATTCTTAACATGGAATATTAATTTATGATTCAATATTTGTTTCATTAATGCAAGTTCGAACTTGGCGACAAATATAGGGATAACGTTTGAACTAATTTATATAAGCGGAACGAAGTTTTTATAGTCTAGGCAAATATTAATCAATAAATATTTCCATAGTTTATTTATTTAAGCTAGCGTACTGTTATCACTTGAATTAAAAATCCCATCGTTAACACAAGAATGTCATATAGTGAATATAATATTACCAATTAATATTCGTGGTTGCATTATAACTAGTACTACATCCCGTGCGACGTGCGTAGATATATTTATAATAAATAATTTTATATATTTATAATAAATAATTTTTACTAATAAAATAAGTAAATCACAATCAAATAATTAATATACAGAAACATTAATAAAAAAATATATACTTAATATAATGTTATACTCAAGTTTGTTCGCTATTTAAAAATAAAATAAAATTATATATTTTTATAAAAATTAAAATTATATTATTTTTTATAAGTTAAATTAAAAAAATTAGAAAATAAAATCATATAAATTTTTAAAAATTTAAAAATTAAATATAAATTTAAAAAAAACTATAAATATATTTTTAAAATAAATAAATTATATGATTTTTTGAAAAAAAATAATATTATAAAATATTTTAAATTTAAATTTTGGTCATTCAACTTAAAAAAATTATAAAAATGGCCCATAAACCTACTATTTCAAGTAATTAGGACCAAAATGGTTAAAAAAATAAGTATTGTTAGGATATCATTCTGGCTAAAACAGTACGTAGGTACCAAATGTAATAAGATGTCAAATACAAGGTATCAAAATGATCATTTTCCCTTTTTTATGTATGATATATAAAATATACATGTGGTATCTAACTATTAATTAAAGAATGACATAATAAGGTAGCACATTCATTCAGATATGTGCTCACGCACATTTGAATCTCATTATAATGTAAATCTGCTAACTAAAAAAAATTCATTTTCAACATGATTTAACATAATTTGATTGTTCAATAATTAAAGTTTTAAATATTAGGCCCATGGTATTGCATATAAGTGAGACTCAATTAGGATTTGAGAGTCATAAACCACTTTATGAAACAACATAAATAACTGAAATTATTTATCTGAAATAAATCATTGTTATAAAATAACATAAAAACATTTTAAAAAATCAATTATTTAATGCTAAATGAAATAATTAAGATTTTTTTATACAAACATAAAATTATTACGATAAATTTGTCAATGAAATGCATGAAAATATTTTATTTGTTCAATAGGCCATTTAACATAAAAATATATTTATTTTAATATTGAAATGTATGGGAAACGTTAAAATAAATTTCAATGTACCTGATAAAATATTAAAAATATTCAAAAAAATTAATACAATAATAAAATTACATCCAAATATTAAAAATTAAAAATATCTTCTATTTTTTAGAGTTTATCATTATTTGATTAATGTTCCTCTCCCATTTTCACCTCCCACCAATTCGTCCTTCTTCAATATTTTTTTGGCCATTTGCAACTAACACTTTATTAATTTGTGTTCACCTTCTGGGCTTCTGGTCTATCTTAAATCTTGTGAAGAACATAATTTAAGTATACATTTTGTAATTTTTTACACAATTTGTTTATAGTGCGTACTATGTATTGCACAAAACTAGTATTCATAAAATTGGATGGACTATTATAATATAGATCGACATACATTCTTTTCATATGCAAGTACCCATAACGGTCGAACCAAATATATATTTATGATATATCCACGGCAATTAATATCTCATTTGGTTGTAGACTTGTAGTCGATAGTATTGTCTGCAATAAAATAGTAGAAAAATCAAAATAACTATTATTCTAGAACATCAAAACTGCCAAAACATGAGCACTATGAGCAACTTAAGATGGAATAATAAAAATGCAAAATCGAATAAAAATATTTCCAAAAATGAAATATTTGCAAAATGAAGAAAGGTCAATTTATAAGATATGAGTCGTGCACATATTTAATTCACAAATTAAAAGTTGATTAGATATAATCGATGCAGTTAATTGAGTGAAATTGATGAGTAGTTAATAAAAATAGATAAATTAGAAAACTTTTGGGCATAGAAATCATTGCAACACTCAGACACACTCTAATAATTTAATTAATTGGCAAATCTAAAAACTCAAATCATATATAATTGTGTGAGTGAATTTAATTTTCTTAATTGACAGTGAATATAAGCTTATTATAGAGGCAATTAACTTTGTAGGCTACCTATAAACGTAATTAAATATATAGTTTGATTGTATAACTAAGATATATATATCTTAATAATAGGTTTATTGTTCTTTGGAATTGACGCATTCTTTGGATTAAAGCAAATATGGTAGATATTATTAAAATTTTAATATTGATATATATATTGATACATGAATTAGTAAATAGGAGTAAAATTTTAATAATATCTACCATATTTGCTTTAATCCCAAAGATTGCGTCAATTCCAAAGAGCAATAAACCTATTATTTTTTTTAACAACCAAATACTCATATTTTATTAAGAATCACAAGAACATGAACTATCGAGAAGGTCTATCACAAAAAACGGATGCTCAACCCAACAATAAGGACTTGAAAATTCACGAGCAGCCCTAGCTAAACCATGTGTCACACAATTAGCACTTGACGAACCAAACTAAGAGAAAAGTTATTTGAATCCGTAAAAAATTCCCGACAATTAGAAATAATCGAACCAAATTCAGAGATGGTCGTTGTGGAAGATTTTACAGCCTCAAACACCACTTTGGAATCAACTTCAAAAATAACACGTTGGATACCGAGAGACTTAATCCACGAAAGAGCCTCATGCAAACCCAGTGCTTCACCCTCATCAACCCGCAGACATCCCATAAAACGGTTAGTCCTAGCCACAACAAAACCACCCTCATCATCACGAAGCACTGCCTCATAACTAGTCTCATTGGTATCCGTAAAGAAACCAACATCAACATTAACTTTATAAAAATTACACGGCGGATTGTGCCAGCTCCCGCAACGAGCAATTGAACCATTACCACCACCAACATTACCCCTAGAGGCCCTAGTTGCACGCCATTCCATCAAACAATCTCAACCACTTGCAACAATAACACCTTCAGGCCTCGCTTTTCCCTCCTAGACCCTAAGATTTCGTTCCTTCCAAAGTTGCCAAGTGGTCATGGCTAGAACTGAGATAACTTCAGGTTGTAGTTTTTCCATGACTCCAAAAAAGAATTCTGAAAAGCTATCAAATTGATCAATACAACTCAACAATAACCTCTTCAACCCCACCAACTCCCAACAACTGCTCGCTACCTCACAAAGCAAAAAAATATGAAAATTGTTCTCAAGATTAGAGTCACAAAGCCCACAAGTTCCGTTCACTTGAACTCTTTTATGAATAAGATTGGAACGTGTAGGCAAACAATCACGCAACATACGCCAAAGAAAACATTTCACCTTAGGGGGAATATTAAGACTCCAGAGGCGCTTCCAATTACCTTCCACAGCAAAAACCGGTAAAATAGTAATTGATCTAGCAAGACAATAAGCCGATTTCACTGAATAACATCCCTCTTTTGAATAATGCCAAATTAAACAATCACTTCTGGCACCAGGGCACAATGGGATAGACAAAATATTCATAACATCCTCTTGATCAAAAAATTCAAATAATAACTCGGCATCCCACTGAAAAGAACCAGGAATGAAAAGATCGCTAACCTTCAAATCCAATGGCAAAACATGAGGGATAGACTTTACAAAAAAACTAGAATCAGAACGTATCCAAGCATCACCCCACACATTGATACTTTGCCCATCACCAATTTTCCACCTCAAACACCTTCTAAGTAAATCCTGAGAAGACCAGATGCTCCGCCAAATGAAACTTGGCGACTGCCCAACATTGGCATTTATTAAGATATATATATCCTAGCTATATAATCAAACTATATATTTAATTAGTCTAAAAAGTTAATTGCCTCTATAATGAGCTTATATTAACTGTCAATTAAGAGCAGAAACTATAAATAATAAACCCTAACAAACTAAGGCCCGTGAACTTATTAGGCCAAACTCTGAATAACTTATTAACTATGAATAACTGGACTAGAAACTAATAATAATGAAATAACGATAAAATAACAATAATTAGTAACGAGCAACCCCGCGCTCGCCACGTGTATAAACCAACCAAGGCCGTTGCTCGCTATCAATTGCCCCACCGCTCGAAACAGCCTTGTCCTCAAGGCGGAAATAGGGAAACTGACCACGAACATTAGCAACATCCATCCAAGTAGCCTCATCTAGAGTAAGCCCACTCCATTTTACCAGCACTTGATCAATTTGTAGATTATCCCTACTAACTGAGCGATTATCTAACACCTTTATTTGGAAAGATATGGGGGATCCACTGATAAGAGATCAGTGGGCAGCGTCGGATCGGCCGCTGCCACTCCAATAGCCCTCTTCAGTAGGGACACATGAAATACTGGATGCACACGTGAATCGGGCGGCAATTTTAAATGATAAGCAACATAACTCACTCGTGCCGCAACTTCAAAAGGGCCCATAGAAATGGGGTGATAGTTTGCGATCTGTAGCAGAAAACAAGGTGAGTTGGCGGTAAGGTTGAATTTCAAATAAACAAATCACCCACTTGAAACTCAACATTTCGCCGATGTTTATTCACCTCACGAACCATCCGTTGTTGTGCTCATTCAAGATGAAAACGTAGATGAGTCAGTATATCATCACGAGATTGCAACATGCCAACTGTTGCCTGCACTCTGACCTCACCCGATAAGAAGCTATGCAACATAGGTGGCGCACGACCATAGACTGCCTCAAAAGGTATAGTCTCTGATGGTGTGTGGTAGCCTGTATTAAAGTAATACTCTGCTCATGACAACCATTTACTCCATTGTCGAGGTCACTCTGAACTAAAGCAACGAAGGTAAGTCTCAAGACAACGATTAACCATCTCCGTCCGACCATCGATTTCCGGATGATAGGTAGAGCTCATCTTCAATGTAGTACCTGTCACTCGAAACCATTCTTGCCAGAAGAAACTAAGAAAAATGGAATCACGATTAGAGAAAATTGATCCTGGAACCACATGTAGCCTTACTACTTCCTTAGCAAAAATGCCAGCCACTGTTTTTGCTGTGAAAGGGTGTTTTAAGGCTAAAAATGACTCGATTTGGTGAGGCAATCCACCTCGACCAACACACAATCCACCCCATATGCACGAGGTACACCTGTAATAAAGCTAAGACTAATATTTTCACAAACACGTGTAGGGATTGGTAATGGCTGCAACAATCCTGCAGGAGATTGAGTCTCATATTTGCTCTTTTGACAAACCCCGCATGCAGCAACAAATTGAGTGACATGGCGCATCATGCCAGGCCAATACACATTAGAAGCCAAACTTCAGTAAGTGCAGAATGCCCCTGTATGGCTACCCGTAAGAGTGGAATGAAATTCCACAATAAGTTTTGTGATCCACGAAGAATTGGTTGGAATCATGAGTCGCCCCTTATAAAAGAGGGCTCAATGTACCAAGGAGTAGTGTTTCACGGCAGGCTGTCCCGTTTTTAAAGCAACCACAAGTTTTGCAAGCTCGAAATCACCTCAGATATCTCTCTCCAGTGACGACCATTCCACCCACTGAGGAATCAAAACTGTTCGACTTGTTATTAGCACAACCCGCAAGAGAATGTGGCTGTATAAATAGTGGTGAACAAATGTCGTATCCACAGAGATTAAATTAGAAATTACTACAATGTCGAATTCGACGATAAGAAAAATGGAAAGCTAACTAATCTAAACTAAGAAAGCAATAAATAAATGGGAAAAATAAATGGAGAATGGGACAAGAAGGTAGAGGTACTCTTGGGATTGAGTTCTTTGGGTACTTAACACAAATGATCCTACTAAATGTATATCTGTGGTGCCAAATTTCACTAGAGCAATCTCTAATGCATCCTAAGCTCTCTCGAGATACTTAAATTGTAGGGTACATGCTAGGTTCGTCGTCTCCGATCGAATCCTACACGTACTTATCAAAAGCTCCAAAGATTCTAGTCCTCACACTAAGCCTCAATTCTCTCAAATTTATCGACATAGGTGTCTCATGCCTAGGGTTCGTCTATTGAGACTCATCTCTCGATTTTTGAATCAATAGATAAAATCATGTCAATTAGTAATCAATTAATCGACACACAAACAAAGCATAAGCACAAGAAATAAAATAAGGCCATAAACAATCAATAGAAAAGGAAATGCATAAATACCAAAATAGTCTTAATCCCAAAATACAAGATAATCTAACCTAACATCAATACAAATGCAATGATTAATTATCTCAAAGAAAATAAAAGGTAAAAACAAGAAAATGGAACTTAGTACAACCCAGAAGTTGGGCCTCGACTCCACCCTTGCCTCTGCTCGTCTCCTCTTTACTCCGTCTTCAAGCCATAACTTCTTATTCACCCTAGCTAGGTGAAAATCCTAGCTAGGGTGTGAGATTGATGGATGCTAAGGTTTTGAGGTATAGAGAAGATATTTGGGTGTGTGGTGGAGGAAAAATGGATTGTGTGGATGTGAAAAATAGAGAGAAAATCAAGAATAAGAAGAAAAAGCGCAATGTCTGAAAATATGGGCTGGGGGCGCGACACGGGTCGGTCGCGCCCTGGACAAAGAAAAACATGTCTCTATGTTGGAGCAGACCAGTCGCGCTGCAACTCACGCCTGGAGGCGCACTCGCGCCGGTCGCGCTGCCATTCGCGCCTCCGGTTCTGCACCGACACCTTTCACGGTTTTGCTCCGTTCTCCCTCGTTTCTTATCCGATTGAGGTGATTCACCTTGCAACGCATTCCTCATTTGATTCTCTATCTTCTCATATCATTGGATCACTAAAGAATACATTGATTCATCCTCCATTTCCTGTGAAACTCAAACAACAAACAAAACTCCCGAATCGGGAGGTTAAAAGTGTAATTTGGGCTAAAGAACATACACAACTCTTCAATTCACTTCATTTCAATATCAAAATATTGTGCAAAAACACCACTCATCAGAAACTGCTACCAACTCTCATTTCTCATCGCGGCGTGACAAGGCATCAACTGCTCCATTTAAATTACCGTCTTTGTAGACTATGGTGAAGCCAAAACCTAGGAGCTTTGCTGCCCAATTCTGTTGTGCCGGTATAGTTAATGGTTGAGTAACTAGATGGCATAGACTACATTGATCTATATATAGTAAACCGCCAACCTAGTAAATACGGGGTGTCAATGCTGCACCGCTAACACCAAGGCCATCAGTTCCTTCTCATATGCGGACTTGGCTAGAAGATTCACGGATAAGACTTTACTAAAATAAGCAATATGTTTCTTATCCTGCATCAAAACTGCGCTGATACCCCGTCCAGAGGCGTCATATTCTACCACAAATTCTTTAGAGAAATCTGGCAAACGCAGCAAAGGTGCTGAAGTCAGGGCCACTTTGAGAGCCTCAAAGCCAGATGTGGCTATCTCTATCCACTTCCACAGTTTGGACGCCTCTTTTGTCAGAAGCGCCATAAAGGGTGCAACCAACTTGTCATAGTCACGGATAAATTGATGATAATACCCGGTTAGTCCTAGAAATCCATGGAGACCACGAACATTTTTCGACGTGGGCCACTGAATAATCGCCAAGACCTTAGTGGGTCCATCTGAACTCCGTTGGCCGACACAATATGACCTAGGTACTCTACATCTTTACGGCCGATAAGACATTTTTTTGGATTTATAACGAGCTCATGCTCTTGAAGTACTTGTAGCACCTGATGTAGATGATGTAAATGTTTCGTCCATGTGCGGCTATAAATTAGGATGTCATCAAAGAATACCAATACAAACTTTCACAAATAACGTCGGAAAATGTCATTCATAATGCTCTGAAATGTGGCTGGTGCAATTGTCAGCCAAAACGGCATAACCAAGAATTCATAATGGCCGGAATGAGTTCGAAAAGCGGTCGTGTGCACATCCGAAGCAGCCACATGGATATGATGATACCCGGCTCGCAAATCTAATTTACTAAACCATTGAGCCCCATGCAACTCGTCCAGCAGTTCTTGAATGACCGGAATAAGATACTTATCCAGAATGGTAAACTTATTAAGTTCACGATAACGATAATCCATACAGAACCGCCATGAACCATCCTTTTTTCGAACTAAGAGAACAGGGCTGGAGTATGGACTGGTGCTAGGCTGGATAATTACTGAGACTAGCATTTCCTTCACCAATCTTTCCATCTTATTCTTTTGCAAGTGATTGCAACGATATGGGCTTATCGAGACCGGACGAGCTCCTAGTTGAAGTTCAATTTTATGATCAGCCGCGCGTGTTGGTGGCAAACATGTTGGAGGCACACTCACCGAGGGAAAAGATGCTAGAACAGCATCTAATGCATTCCAATATGTCGCAGACAATGACGTTGAAATTCCTCTTGGAAGGCTGACGACCACTGCTCCATCAAGGTGCCAGAGAATCCAACAATCATCCCCGAACTCGAGGAACTGTAGTCCTTGATAAGTACAGGACTTGCGCACTAGAGTGGGATCTCCTTGTAAGCACCGTTTCCGACCCTCAATTGAGAATTCCATTGTCAGTTTCTTCCAATTTGCTTTCACATCTCCCAAAGTTGCAAGCCACGAAACACCCAAGATGATGTCAATGCTGCTAATATATATATATATATATAGGATATAGATCAAATGTGACCATTTTTCTAGTGTGAGAACTAAGACCTCATCTTACACCATTCAATTTAATGATCTGATAGTTGAGATTTAATATAGAAATTGTAGCAATTTCGTAAATAATATGGCAAAAAAAAAGAAGAAAGGAGAGTTATTTCGTCTAAACCCATTAAAAATGATGATGTCAGCAATTAAAAAAATCTTAAAAACTTTAAACGACCATAACTTGTTCATTTTTTAATCCAATGCACACAAAAAATATATCAAATTAAAGCTCTCTTTGTGCTCTTTCATTTAAGAGGTCAAAAGGCTATGTTTATGATTTTTTCCATTTAATTAGGGTTTATTAAATCAAATTAGGTTTGTAATTAATTTTTATAATATATTTTTCGCTAACAATATTCAAAAACTTTAATTAGCATAACTATAATGCTTCATTAACACGATGATAATACTTCGTTAGCATAACAATCTGTTATCAAATCCTCTGTGATTTTTATAAGAATTACCAAATTACGTTAATACCCCTACGCGAAAAACTTTTCAAATATTACAGAATTACCTCCGCCTTTTTCATCAAATCTGGGCCTTTGATTTTTGAGGATTGTGTGGTGTGAGATGTGGTCCTAGTTCTCACACTAGGATTGGTTTTCACCTAACCCCTCCCATATATATATATATATATATATATATATATATATAGGAGGTGGTTATAATGCAAACTAATCATAGTGTAAAAACTAGGAACCCATCTTACACCATACACTTCAATAAAGATCTATGACCTAGATTTGCTTAAAAGGGGTGGTGGCAAATCTGTAATATTTGGAAAAAAAATTGCGCGGGGGTATTAACGTAATTTGGTAATTTTTATAAAAATCGCGGAGAATTTGATAACATATCGTCATGCTAAAGAACTATTATCGTCATGCTAATGAAGCATTATCGTTATGCGAATGAAAGTTTTTCTCATATTGTTAATGAAAAGTTAAATTCTAAAGAGTAATTATAAATTCTAATTGGATGATATAAACCATAATTCAGATATAATAAACTCCAATGATCTAAAAAATAGAATTAAATTCTAAAAATTAATTATAATCCCTAATTGGATGGAATAAACCATAATAGCAATATAAATATACAACATTAGCATAATGATATTGTTTTATCAGCACTGTGAATAAACTAAGTTAGCATATGACAATTAATCGTTAGCATAAGATATAAATCATAAATGAATGAAGAAAACCCTAACTAATTATATATTCTAACTTGATGAAAATAAACAATATATAATAATCAATTAGTAAATAAAACATAAAAACTAAATCATAAAAAATAATTATAAGGCCTAATTGAAATATAATAAATCATAATAACAATATACGTATGTGTACTACGTTAACATTATGATAATCATTCATTAGCACAATGAATACAATATGTTAGCATATAACAAATGCTTCGTTAGCATACATTATCAACTTATCATAATGTTGACGAATCATTATTTAAAAGCTAACAAAAGCATTTTCGCGCTGGACACGAGTTAAAATGTATATTGTGTATTTTTCGTCTATATTTATTTGAACAAACATATCCATGACTTATCTTGAATTAAAAAGCATGAAAAGATCTTTAATTTGGTACATTATTTGTGTTGATCCGATTTGAAGCGAGTGAGTTATGATCGTTCGGGGTTTTTAAGATTTTTTTAAAAAGTGATGACATCAGCTTTTTTATGGGGATTAGACAACTATACATCCGTCTCCTTATTCTTTGCATTGACTTTGACATTTAATCCCAACCATTAGATTATCTAGGTGGACGGTATAAGATGAGTTCCTAGTTCCTACACTAGGGAAATGTGTATTTTTTATCCAACCTCTATATATATATATATGTAATTCTATATATCTGTTTATACATATATACACACACGTATATAGGAGAGAGAGGGGTGCGTTATGTTTTTTTTTACTCACATACCCGACATGTGGTATTGAGGAAATTCGAATCTGTGACCTTTGGTTTCCAAGCAACCTCAATCCACCACTAAGTCATCTTCACCGGGACAGGGGTGCACTATGTTTGAAATTAAGATATAGAATCTTAATTTGCAACTTAAATCAATATTTGAGCGAAATTTGTATTTTAAAGGAATTATAATAATCTATAAATATAACTACACCGTAGCACTTTTTGCAATAAAATAAAATAAAACATTTCAAAAAAAAGTACATTGATTTCTTAGAATAATAAACCAAAGCACGCAAACGCATGACTCAAAATAATCTCGTTGCTTTTTTTATTTTGCAAAATAATTTAATTATTTAATTAATCATAAGTAATGTAAACTTAATATATATAAATGTATATAGATATCAACGAATATACTAAACACTACAATTCTAACAACTCAAATCATATAACCTCAAGCAACTTCCGGGGCATATTTGTCTGATCGTGAAATGTGATTAATTAGTTCATCTATTGAACAACACAAAAATATATGGAATATTATATAATTATTTTTAGAAATTAGTTGCATTCAAAGTAAATCAAACCTTCTAGTACAACTATTATGTTTGTTTTGCTCTATTCCATTTTTTGTTATCTTTTTTAGGAGACATTTACCATACAATATGGAGACATCTAGGATAAAAACATTAAACTCACCCTTATTATTCAATTTATTTATAATGAGAATTAGTACAATCTAATTGACAAAACCTACCAAAATCAGCTAAAAATACATAGAATTAAAACCCAGCATATAAAATATTTTGAAGAGCGTTGTTTCTTGATCATCTACATCGCTGTTTTGTGCAACAATCAAAACATTTGATTTTTCCTTGTGCGGATGCTTGATGAGGATTGAATCAATTAAGATTTTTCTTCAATCTGTATCCTGCAATAATCAAAATCAAAGCATAATCATTACTCTTATATATTGTAATTTTCTTTACATATATCTTATAGTATATAACAAGAAAATAATTAACAAAAAAAATATATTAAAAAAATAACAGCGTACCAATAAGATAAAAGTTATAACACAATAGGCATTGCAAAAAATGAATTAGAAATCTTTAAATGCTAAGTAATGCTACAAGATACAGTCTGCGGGACGCAACTATTTATAGATGATAATAGGTGTTAATTTTGAATATTTCCGGATTGATTAAATACCCTATTTTAATTTATTTATTAATTGATTGGTTAAATATAGGATGCAATTAATTTCTTTACACATATTATATGTTAAATATAATAAAGGCTTCCACAATTATTTTTATTGAGTGATTGAATACTTAGAGTTTCGCTCACCTATCCACCGTGGGCACTACTTAACGTGCCCACAGCTGATGTGGTGATACCACATGGGTAGGTAAGACAATCCTTCCCACCAACACATTTGGAAATTATTTCACAATATTTTTCAATTTATATTCTAAATACTTATTTATATAAAGATACGATCCTAATTAAGCTTAATATGATTAAGGAATCAAATATGTGAAATTAACGATGCATTTGTTTCACCATCATCTTTATAATCACCTTCTTAATTTCTTCAAAACTAATATTGCAATTCATCCAATAATTCTTATTGGATTCCGTTTATAAGTTCATTCTCACAGATTGTAACTTTCTTCATCCATAATATCTCGGGTCATGAAATGGAACAGTCAATGTTTTTGCATCATTTTCTTAATTAAACATATGTTCATTTGTAATTTTATGTTTTAAATTGAATTTATATGAAATTGATAAGGATTTGTTATCTTTAAAATGAGGAGAAGGTGGATTTATTTTGTGAATTGCTAATTGCAAAGTTAGTGAAATAGTATGAACCAAAGTTTTTAATTTTTTTACGTCTCTGTCTGCATGCATAGTTTGAATTTTTTTCTCACTTGATACCTTTTTTGCCTTGATGTGATTCAAACTTCTTCAGTTTTAGTAATTGATATGAATATCATAGCGCCTTATCCACCATATGTTCGATAAAACAAATGAACGAAGCTATAGAAAAAGAAAAACCATCTTACCACTTTGATAATCATAATTGTGAGTATGCGTGAATTAAATATTAGTTTAGGAGAAATGAAGAAGATGATTAATTAAGATGGTGATAAAATAAATGCATCCTTAATTTCACTAATTTGATTCCTTAATTATGTTAATATTAAATAATATTGTATATTTATATAAGGAATTGTTTAGAATATGGATTGGAAAAAATATTGTGAAACAATTATTAAATGTGATGGTTGGAAAGGTTGAATCACCTGCCAACGGTACATTGCCACATCAGTTATGGACACATTAAATAGTGTCCACAGTGGATAGGTGAGCGAAACTCTAAATACTTATGTCTTATGGAATATTTATGATACGTAACAATATACAACATTATTGTAATATATAGTAATATATAAGCTGACCTTTATAACCTTTATGTATTTACCTACCTTAAATAATTGATTGAGAATAACTTATTATATTTTAAGTAAATCATAGTATTAGTTCACCTAATTATAGTAAATTATAAATTAATTAAGTTTTTTTTTTTTTACTCACACACCCGATCTGTGGTATTGAGGAGATTCGAATCCGTGACCTTTGGTCTCCAAGCAACCTCACTCCACCACTAGACCATTCCTACCGGAACTTATAAACTAATTAATATTTGAGAGGATATGCCTATAACATATATGATTCGTTAGGTTTAGATTTAAGTAATTGAATTGACCAATTAAATTAATTGAATGCATTACTTAATTAATTTATATTGCAATATAAAATTAATTAATTTCATGAAAGACAGTTTTGGAAGAAAAAATAATTACGTTCTTACCCTAGACTATCCTACTTTTAAATATAGCATAATAGGATATGTCACACTCATATCTCCACAAAGTATAATTAACATAACACGACATTTATTCACGAACATATTATAGTATCATACAAATACAAATTATAATTTGCATAGCATGTTACTTCTCACTATTGCAGAAGATGATTGGGTAAAATTAATTATAAATTAGAAGTTATATGATTTTTATTTTATTTTATTTGGGAAAAAGACTAAGCAAATATATTCAAATCTCAATGTGAAAAAGAAAAAAGGGCTAAAGATGATAGTCCATGTGAAGGACGAACCTCACTGGATATAATCCAGCCATTGTCGATACAAAATAGTAAAATACACGTTTTGATACAAGCTATTATTCAATACCCTTTGATAAAATCTAAATACAAATTTAGTATTCGTTTTTATATTAATGAGACTTTTAATTTGTTATTTGATACAAGCAGTACCCATGATTTTAAAATTGGAGTACAATACATAATTAAAAAAAAGCATAAATAAAATTATTCCATTGCTAAAATTATACAATTGTAAATGTGAAACTAAT
The DNA here is from genome assembly GCA_026008535.1 of Perilla frutescens. NCBI lineage: Eukaryota > Viridiplantae > Streptophyta > Magnoliopsida > Lamiales > Lamiaceae > Perilla > Perilla frutescens. The sequence goes on from BRKX01000011.1 coordinate 31,010,057, forward strand.
AAAGAAAATACACAATATTCAAATAAAACTACAACTTTAATTGGGTATTTGGGTATGATGAATTTTCCTTTTTTTGGAGCCAACCTATGACATCATCATTGTCAGAAAATTATAGAAAAACATAATTATTAATGAAAGTGGCCAAACAATTATTTAGGAAAATATCGCAATATTTTTTACATGTAAAGAAAAATATTCTTAGTGAGTTGTATTTTATAGACTTAAAATTTGAATAGCATGTATGTTCTTATATTTATATGTATGAAATTTAAAAAGGAATAAGAGAAAGTTGTTTCTTTTTTTGGGGCAAAACTCATTATACCTATTTTTTTATATAACATTTCTCATCACATTTAAACTTCATCTATCGGGTTCTAAAACTTTAACCACAATTTTCGTCACTCTTAACATTTTACACTTTTCCAACAATAAAAAAAGATAATCAGTATTTACTTACTAGAAAAAAATAGAATATGATATATATACATATATATATATACCCAGTGAAAAAAAAATTAAAAAATTGGGGGTACATCTGTACTCCTTGCTATCACATAGATCCGGCACTGGATACAAGTTAAGTACTTTGACTATATTTGTATAATTAACTATATAAAAAAAGTAGATTCGAGCATATTTTGTCTTGAATTCGAAACATTTTCTTTTATATTGAGATCTTCACAAGTTGGGTATCTCCATGACAACTATATTCAAATTACATGCCGATAGCAAAGTATTATTTATCTGGGTTATTGTTATTAAAAATGATATTATACTCACGACGCATATTTTATAGTACTCCAAAACGAATTTCATACTATTTTATATTTAAAACTTATATTTACCCATCCAAAAATAAATTCAACAGAATGCACGTGATAATGTGAACATAGAAATCAAATTAAGATACTCCTTAAAAAAAATCAAACTAAGACTAAACCCAAAATAAGGCAAATCCATTTTACTTGCGAGTAATTAGCTTAATTTTTTATTTTTTATTTTTTCCCATTTTTCATTTTTGGCGGGAGGCTTTTGGGAATGGCTAAACAGCCAAATTCCCTCCTGCGATCGCCACGTGGCAACGCGTCAGACTTTTCAATATTTACTTCTGTGTCCTCCCCATTGTCAACCCCCTCCAATTTTGGTCAAACATGTGAAGCCCAAAATCCCCAATTCACTCTCTCTCGATTTCATCTTCAACCCCCACTCAGCCGCAGTCTTCCTCTGAATTTTACACGCACAACACACACTGACCTATACATACACCCCAAAGCTATACGTATAGGTTCCGCAATTCATGTATACAGGCGATGTTGAACTCGAAGCACAAACGGCAGCAGCACCGGCCGCGGCTTGATCGCCGTAACGCCATAAAGAACATCGACTACTACGCCGGAGACGATGTCGGTGGGAGCGGTCTCACTTCGCCGTCTTCATCTTCGAATTCCTTCTCCGGCGATCGATCGGTGCACAAGACGCGGTCGCTCGATCTGATGCCGCTCTCGGACCACACTACTAGCTTTCGGATGGAAGGAATTGAGGGAGAGGCTGATCAGATTTTCAGGTACCTCGGCCTCAGCCCTGAGGATTTGTCTATTCCGGTAGCGGCCTGGGAGGCGAGGAGGAATTTGTCTCCTTCGAGTGAGGTTAGGACTTCGAGGCTCGGTGATCGGGGTAATTTGAGCGAGTTGTCAGAGGGCTTTGGTGGTAGGATTAGGGTCGGTGATGGTGAAGTGAATGATATAGTCCGCGTGAATTTGGGTGATGTTCAAGTTGGCGCTGCTGTAGTCGGTGAAAATGAAGTCAAAAGTAAGTTGATTAGTAGTGGTGGATGGGGAATTAGGCCGTCAAAATCAGCGCCTTCCGACGTGATCAGGAGGACAATGGTGGACAATGATCTTGTTTCAGATGAGTTCGGGGACAGTGTTGGAGCTAGGATAAAGAATGGTAATCATGAAGCGGAGGATGTAACTGAGCTAGTTCTGGATAATGATGAAGTTAGGGCGGATGAAACGAGTGAGCACCGAGTTAGAAGTGAGTTTAAAAGCAAGGAAGGTTTGGGGTTTAAAGGCTGTAGGCCACCAAATTTGGCTCCTCCTCCAGTAATGTCGCGACTGGTTGTGGACAATAAAAGCTCCACTTGGGACATATTTAATGGATTTGGCCCTCAAGATAATCAGGATTTGGAGTCCCCAGGAGATGCTATTAGCCATTCGATTCATAAAGTTGAAGAAAGTCAGGAAGTTGAAAGGAGATATATCAATGAAAGGCAAGCAGCGAGTGAGGATGCTTGGGAAAAGGAAAGGGGGGTTGACTTGGAGTCATGTTCAGATTCTTCAAATGATGAAATAGGTGTCGGTTCAATTGGCTTGATCGCCGATAATAGTTATACTATCTCGCCAAGCGGTTCATTCAGGTCTAATATTACGTCCTGGCAAAAGGGAGATTTCCTTGGACGTGGATCATTTGGAACAGTGTATGAGGGATTCACTGAGTAAGTCCTCTCTCAATTCTTAACTTGGAGTCTTCAGTTTGACAGTGAATTGCATTTTGCATGTGCTGAGATTGCTATTACATTACCAGAAAAACGAGTTTGTACTTATAAAGTTAGTATTTATTAGATTATCAGCATAATAACTTTGTAGTTATAAAGTAAGCATGCGCGGTATATTAAGGGGGTAAGTGCACATTTATTCCCTGAAGATCTATAAACAAGAGAAAAACGCAAACTTTGTTCCTGATCAAAGTGCATGTTAATATGGTCCCTTGTCGTGTGCCAATTATAGCTTTATTGGATTTTGATCTGTTCCAGAGATAAGATATGTCTAAATCAAGTTCTAAGAGCATGCTTTTTGACTATCACTATAGAAGAGCTTCCATGAAAGCTTTTGAGTGTGCAATCTTGGAAGTTTGTGAGTATAATGGAAGCCATAATGTGAAAATATTTGGAATTGGGCTTTCAATTTTTTTAATATCACTAGAAATTCAGTTTTGATTTTCAAAGCTCTCTTCGATCTATCATTGTTTATAGCTGGTCAAGGGGGTCGTCATTCAATTGGATCAAATAAGTTAGTGATTTGGAAATAAGTCAGAATTTCATATGCAGAACTAATAGGCACTCAATAATTTCACCTCCACTATGATTTTGGAAGCACAAAGATGAAACCCATTCAGATGGGGAAATATATATTTGGACTAAGCAGTGCAGCTGATGCTTAATATTGTGTATATGAAAAATTAAGGACTCATGCAAATTTGATGGGACTTGGTCTAAGTAGATCCTTTATCCTTTGATTCTGTCACATAATGAGTATTGTCTAAAGTATTAATTTATACTGACTTCCCAAAAAGCACCTGAAGGATTTTCATGTTTGAATATGGATCATGAAGGAAGTTGCTATAATACTTCTTTTGGTCCTTACAGTTTCTTTCCTTTCTTTGCTGCAGTGATGGGTTATTTTTTGCTGTGAAGGAGGTATCTTTACTGGACCAAGGAAGCCAGGGCCAGCAAAGCATTTATCAGCTTGAACAGGTATTACAGTTCATAATGTTTTGTTGGCCGAGGATCTTGATCTGAAAATCATTATACAGATGCCTAGACAACCACTTGGATTGATATGTATCATCTTATGAATATTTCAGGAGATATTACTTCTACGGCAGTTTCAACACGATAACATTGTTCGTTACTTGGGCACTGATAAAGTATGTCGTTCGCTTCTTAAGTAGATGACTTCATATCAGTGATATTCTGATCTTACTAAAATATTGCTGTGATGATTTCATGTTTCTCTTTATTTTTAATATGAAACATTTTTTTAGGATGATGGAAAACTCTATATTTTCCTTGAGCTTGTAACAAAAGGCTCCCTTGCAAAACTCTACGAAAAATATCAGCTTTGGGACTCCCAAGTGTCTTCATACACAAGGCAGATTTTAAGTGGGTTGAATTACCTTCACAGCCGAAATGTCGTCCACAGGTGCTTCAACTCATCTCAGTATTCAGTTTTCTGTGATCATTGTTAACGCTTTTTATTTTTAGCTTTTCCTGGGCCTCCTGTTCTCCTTAAAAATCTACTTTTTTGCTACGTTAGTGCATTTATGTAGTAGTATTCTGGCCTATGTGTGTGGGAGTGGATTTAATAAATTATTGAATAGTTACTTTTCTTCTCCTTATGGGCAATAGTTGTTGTGTTCCTTTTTCTCTTTCTAGTAGCACTCCAAGTTTTTGTGCCCCCTGTTCTCTTTCTACTGGGCCACTGACCCTCTAAGATTAGAATGTAATTTTTTATTTTTTATTTTATGTAAAGTCAGTATTGAGGCTGGAAAATTTGATATAAACAAACTTACGCGCATTCTGTTACTCAAATAGAGTGCTCTTGAACACATTAATAAGTATAGACAAGTTTTTCTCCATTTACCACCTTCTTACAGAGCTCTGAATTCTATTCTTTTCAAGGGATATTAAATGCGCCAATATATTGGTGGATGTAAGTGGTTCTGTGAAACTGGCAGATTTTGGATTGGCAAAGGTGGGTTTCTGGACATGCAATAAGATTTGTCCTGCTCTTGGATGCATTATGAATGTCTAAATAAACTGTGTTTTCTCAGGCAACCAAACTAAATGACATCAAATCTTGCAAAGGAACACCCTTTTGGATGGCCCCAGAGGTGATATTCCTAGCTGCATCTGGATTACTCACTTGTTTTTTGCAGATACTTTGTTTTTTATTCCATGCTCTAGCTGGCAGTTTTGCCAACCATTATAACTATTCCCTTAATAGGAGTGAATAAGTAGGGATAGACAGAATGCATTTCGTATTTTACATTCACAATATTTAATAAAGATATCATCAAATATGCCATTTATGAGGTTCTCCATTTCAAATTTGCAAAAAAAGGAAAAAAGAGAAAAAGAAAAAAAATATTATATTCTTGATTCACATTTCATGAGCCACAAAAGATAGTTTGATCTAAATTTGTGACTTTATATTGTTAGGTTGTTAACCGAAGGAACCATGGATATGGGCGTGCTGCTGATATATGGAGCCTTGGGTGCACTGTGCTGGAAATGTTAACTGGTCAAATTCCTTACTCTCACTTGGAAGGGGTATGCCATGTTTCCTGACAATCGATTTCATGCTCTCTAATCACAGTTTATTTTTTATATTTGAAGTTTTGGCTGGCACAAATTCTTACTTTGCTTGTCAAGGATTTTGACCACGGGCATTTAATTGCACATCCCAGAGGCTTTATTTTGGGATAATGTTTCCAGAGTCCTGTTTCACAGTTTTCAAACTTTCGTTTCACAGTCACCAAAAGTGTGAATGTCTTCCAACTATCACATGGTGAGCGATGTTCTGAGAATCTTTTTGGTTGCAACAGATGCAAGCATTGTTCAGAATTGGCAGGGGTGAACTTCCTCCTATTCCTAATACCTTATCAAGAGATGCTCAGGATTTTATCCTCAAATGCTTGCAAGTTAACCCAGATAATCGCCCTTCAGCTGCTCAACTTTTGGAACATCCATTTGTAAAGAAGCTGCCATCATCTTTCCCAAGTCCTGCATCTCCGCATTATGCAATTCGGTTGTAGAACTCATCTAGATTCAGCAGTTGAAGATGGTGAGGTAAATATCTTATGCACAGGCAGGTTAATTCTATCCTCCTTCGAATCTGAATATTGCACCCTTTTTTTCTTGGAATACTAGATGTGAGATTAAAGGAGACATCTCTTTTATAAGTTCACAAAAGTTATATTTAAGCCCGCAAATGCACCTTATATGCTTGAAGAGCTCACCTTATACTGCTGTTTCCTATATGTCCATGATGGGGCTTTGTGCTACTTTCCATATGATCCCATTATCTGCATGTATAGTTTTACCCCAAATAACTTCTCTCGTTGACATTCGTTAAATGTATCTGTTAGGAGGAAAGGTCGTGCTGCTATATCCAAAGTCCTTGATGGAGAGTCATCAGAATCACAAGAACCCAGTTATCTGGCCTGGACCGAACACAGAGTCGAGAAACTTGGATTGGGACAATATTATGAAGCACTCTGGTAACACGTACTGGTTATTCTCAAGAATTAAGATATCCTTGCCTCCATGTTGTTATTTGAATTTAGCAATTTAGGTTTTGTGATCTCGGTAAAATAAGCTTCTGATCAGCTAAATTACACAGAAGAATTTCTGTGGTTCCTGCTGATACACCAAAAGCCGAAAAAAAAAAGTGAGAGAGAGTGAAACAAAGATTGGTTGTGCCTCCATTTAGATTTATGGTGCTTGTTTGATCATTTTTTGGCTTTGTATTAAGCAAACAATGGATCGATTAGAAAGATACCTTGTAGGAACAACTGTAAATAGCGAGTGCTTTTATTTTTTAACTTTTGTAAATAGCTCATCCAATTAAATATTAATGTTTCATAGTTTGTAGCTTTGCTGTTACGCCACGCTGGTTTTGGTGTGTGTTAAATGTATTATTATTCATTTCAAGTGGGTAAAGCTTGAATGTTTTGTGGTTTCGTTCATGTTAATACGAACATGACATTCAATTTTTATGCTCTAGTTGGGAATATCTTATCTTTTTAATATATATGTATATATATATATATATATGATCATTTTTCTTATTTGGCAGATCTTTTGTTTTCAGTGAGACTAGTATTTCTCCCGTGCGATGCACGGATAAAGTACGTAGCATATTTATAATTATTTATCAAATTTTCAAATTAATTAATTTTCAAGGCAAATATATATAAAACAATGTGAAATAAAAAAAATGATCTTAATAGTATATTATTGTATCTAAAAAATTATTCAATAAAAAACTTACTTTCTACACAAATTTTTTGAAATACAACAATAATAAATTTATCAAACAAATGAAATTTATTATATATACAATTTCTTATAATTTTTATATATAAAAAAATCAAAAGTAAATTTAATGCTAAAAGAATTATTATAGATAATTAATTTAGGATTATTCGTACTTGACATCATGCCTATAATAACTAACTTTTTTAATTAATTAATTTTAAGTAATAAATAATAAATCAGACAATAATTAAAATTTGAATCAATAAATAATGTAATGGGAGTTCAAGTTTATTTTTTAATTTAAATTATTAGACCAATATATATACGTAATTATCCTGTGTATTTCAATAGCCAAAAAAGTATTTTAGTTCAAATATTTCTATATCATCAGTTAAACTTATAAATTTATGCACATTCAATGAATTAATATCTTTTATGTATATTTTGAAATTAATTAGAATTACATAAAATAATGGTTCATATTAATGTCTACAATCGGATGGCTTCAAATCTGATGTGGGTACAAATTAATATTTAACTAAACAATCATTATATTATAATAATATTAAATAATAAGAATAATAAAATATACATATGCATACTAATTTTAATTTTTTCAAATGTTACATTTATTTGGTATAAATTAAGGAAATATATATATATATATATATTAAATACATAATCATGCGTGTAGATATATCATCATATAACTTATATTTTTATCAATAATTCTAATTTTATGCATTCAAATTTGATAAAAGGAAATATATATGATATTCAACGTGTCCTCGCAAATATACAATAAAATAAGTTAATTACCACAAGCTATAAAATATGTTTCAATTTTGCATGAATACATGTTTGGGAAAAAAAAAGATTGAATACATAGATAATAGATAATTTCATAATGTGATTCAACTTGATTGAAACTCATAAACTAATATACATTTATTTTGGTAAAAATGATAAATTAATGAAATATTCTGATGATCAAACTAAAAATAATACAAATTGCATACAAACAAAATATATACCCATTATGATTTTGTGAGGTCTTCAAGCTCCTTTCCCAGTATAATTGATGAATTTGGTAATTTTTTCGTACTAAATTAAATCCAAAATTTCATCTATTGATGTCTTATAACAATATATATATATATATATATATGTGTGTGTGTGTGTGCGCGCGCGCGCGCGCGCGCGCTTATTATGTCGTTGTTCATAACAGAAAAACTCGCATATTGGGTGAAATATGATTAATTTTCTTCATCGTATTGAAAATGGGCCTATAGATTGTTTTGTTATTGTAAAAACTTACAAAAGACACCGATATAAATTAAATATGTGAAATGATAAATCACATAAAAATAATAGTAAATACGAAATATAATAATATCAATATGTAATTATCATAAGAGAGAGTGTGTATTGTTAAAGTATTGTTTAGATTTGATGAGAAATACCAAAAGACCATGAGCTTTCAAGTAAATTTATACAAACATAACCCCCTTCCCAAAAAAAAGCAAAGAAGAAGAAAAAGAAGCACTAAATTTTCACCGGAAAAAAAAGAAGTGAAATAATATAGTAAAAGTCTTGTTTTCTTACTAAAAGTGTTTCCTTTAAAACAACATCTTCTCCTTGTAAAAGTAAATAAAAAAAATCGCTAAAGGACTAATTTGAAATTTAAGAAAAAAATCTCACTTTTTCACTATTTGTTCTCGGCGGAATGCTCTTACAAATTTCTCAACGTACAATATTAATTTTATCACAATTATTATTTTGATTTTATTTTATGTTGCTATATTTAATATAATTAATTATGGGAAGACTTTTAATAGATAATTGAATTTCGAATAACTAAAATAAGTTTTGTATATCCTAAATTGAATTCTCATTCCCATAATAATTAACAATTATACATTTTCAAAAATAGATTTTGCAATGGGCGGGAAATTTTTTTGAATTAGAAGTGTGTTATCTATATCTATATTATATCTAAAAGTAAGATAGCCACTATAAATAGTAATAATAAGTTTTCCCGCCTAAATGCACTTTCTATAAATAAAAGTATAATAGTTATTAATTAATTAATATTTATATTATATAGTCATTCAATACTAGAATTTCAATATTATGTTTTTTTTTATTTTGCAAAAATACTATTTTTTATCAAAAATTATTTTGTTCATTCAATTAAAAAAATTATGTAGCCTTTAAATTGTTGATTTATATATGAATTTTCTAAACACCTATTTTTTCTTTATGATAGACCATAAGTTTATATTAATTATCATTCTTTTAAGTGTTACGAGTGAATGCTCTAATATATTAATTTAAAATATTTTAAAATTTTAAGTTGATTAAATATATTAAAATAAATCCAGATCAACATCAAAATTTCAATTAAATATATTTAAATTTTCAAATTAAATGTATTAATCAAGATACACAATGAGAATTTTAAATTAAATCTACTTAAATTTTTGAATAAAAATGTATTAATAGAACTTGGCAATTAATTGTTAAATATATTTATGTAATGAATTATATATATATATATATATATAAATTAAATAGTTAAAGCTTATAGTTTTAGTTTTTCAAACAAAAATCATCACACGTCAAAAAACTTACAAATATTGTTATGCATGAATAAATTATAAATTGTGAGTCACAATAATGATATTTCCACATTTGTTGATCTCTAAGTTGAGATCAAGTCTAATATTTAGATATTTGATATTATCATTTTAATATTGAATATTTAATATATTTTATATTTATATATTTGATTTAAATTTTATACTCTTTAATTGATTAAGGGTGTTTTTAAATACACTATCATTTTTTTCTTTATATACTACATTTATTTCATACACCACACATATTTTTCATATTTTCACATTTTTTCCTTACACACCACAATAAAAGTCATTTATATCCTTTCACTATGAAAAAAATTTAAAAAAATCAAAAGAAATTAAAAAAAATTATTCTCCACTCTCACTCTCACTCTCTCCCCTCTATACTACATACCTACCGCCCTTCGTCGCCGTCACATTTCTTCATGACCTGTCGCCTTCGCTTTTCTTCCCCATTAATTATTTTTTTTTCAAAATAAAATAGAGAATGACGTAGTTGCCGTCAACAATGTGTTCCAACTCTGACAAAACCCTTTTTTAGATTTATAAAATATTATGACAAATTCTTTAATGTCACCAAATTTTTAAGTAATATCATCAACACCATGTTCCAAATTTCAACCATCAATCAGATATATGTATTTCTCCAAACATTAATGCGACAAATCCTATGATCGGAGAAGTTAACGAAATCATTTTTTTAGCCCCAAAAATATATGAAATCAATACACACATTTGATTTCATAGGCAATTCTTAGCATAAATGGAGGGAAATGAGAGAGCAATTGTAGAGTCAATGTGGTGGGTGCAGTCATTGGGGTGGGAAGGAGTGTATTTTTTATTTTTATTTTATTTATTTTTTAAGTAATTTATAATTCAAACGATATAATTCATATATTTATATTCGAAATTCATGATTGAATATAATTTTATTATTATACATAAATATTTTTTTAATAACATTCCATGTGAATTGCACATGTGCTATACTATTTATATATATATATATATATATATAGATATAGATTTATATCAGTAGTGTAATCTGATACGCAACAGAATCTTCATTCATTTCAAGAGCAAAACTCTACATTACATTACGATTGATGACGGTTGGTAGTGTTTTTGACTAAAATTATTGAAAAATTAATCGGTTCTTATCGTTAGAGCTTATGGTAAAAGTATTAAATCTTATATACATTAAAATTTTGAAGTGCTAAGATAAAAATAAGATTACAAATGTTTCATAATGATAAATTTGTATATAAAACGATCAGTCTAAGCTAAATTATCAAAAGAATTCGCGAACAAGTTTTAGGAAATTTTATCCACATGAATAAAAGTTGGGAATCAACTAAGGTTTGGGTAACTCTAATGCATGAGCTCAACTAACCGTGAATGGGGTTTGTCTATGCTACCCCCAAAGGTAGTACCTAAGTGTCACAATACATCTATTGTGACACTTTTATCTGTGACATCAAATCTTTTATGATCTATTGTGTCACATTTAAGTGTCACAATAAATGTATTCTGACACTTGATAGTACCATTGGAGGGTAGCATAGAATTCCCCCGCGTGAATGAAGGAAATCCCTCATTCAAATTGATTTTAACCATAGACTGATTGGTGTATTGAAGCCTATTTAAGTTTTTATTTTTCTCAACTGGAAAAAAAAGAGCATTCGGTTTCGAATTCGAAACTTCTCATTTTATATCTATTTTTACTGCTCGAAACTTTCGTAAGTTTATCAAATGAATCTGTTTAAAGATTATATCTTGATAAGCCTATTGTAGTATATAATATATATATATATATATATATATTTTAAATGTCATATTAAGGAAAATAACAACAAAAGGTGGGTACAATCCGAAATTACATTCAACTAATACCACATTCTAAGTTGGAACCCTAAATCTCAAAAGATTTTATTTTAATAATTTATACTTTAATTTAAATTTATCGACATAAGTCATCATAAGACTTTTCTTATATTTTTTTTTGTTGTAGATAAATATATAAACACTGTTCATCTAGTTTATTTACTTTTTATTGATCTTTTGACTGTCCAATTGAATTGGGCTTCCACAAGAAACCCAACATTTCCTCCCAAATTTACAATTTCACAAGACACACACACACGCACACACGTGTGTGTGTGTGTGTGTGTGTGTGTGTATATATAGAGAGAGAGAGAGATCGAGGGTTATAATTTATAAACCCACAATAAATTCACACTAACCTTTATCTAAGGAAAGAACGACTTAAAGAAATTTCATTCCCCGCTGTCAAAAGGAAAAAAAGAAAAAAAAGAAATCCCATTCCCTCCAATTCTTCTCCAAACCCTCCGCCCACATTCAAACCACAATTCCTCCCCCGAAGAGTGATAAAAAAAGGCATGAACTGAACTCGGAGTTCACAATTCCCGCACAATTCGTGAAGAAATTGGAAGTGAAAATGGAGAAAGACGATGAGGAGATGAGGGGGGAGATAGAGGAGCGGCTGGTAAACGAGGAGTACAAGATTTGGAAGAAGAACACGCCCTTCCTCTACGATTTGATCGTCACTCACGCGCTCGAGTGGCCGTCGCTCACCGTCGAGTGGCTGCCCGACCGGGAGGAGCCGCCGGGCAAGGACTACTCCGCTCAGAAGATGATTCTCGGCACCCACACCTCCGAGAATGAGCCCAATTACTTGATGCTTGCCCGGATTCAGCTGCCGCTCGACGACTCCGAGAACGATGCCCGCCACTACGAGGATGAACGCTCTGAATTCGGTGGATTTGGTTGCGCTAATGCCAAGGTGCCCTCTTTTCGTTTTTAATTAATTTTTTTAATTTTTTTAGAGGGTTTGACAACATATGCTTGATTTTTTATTCTAGGTTTTCCGTGTGTAATTGGGGACTCTAGGATGGGATTAGAGAGTACTCGATTTTAATTTGAAGAAATGAGTTCCTAAAAATTCTTATCTTTTTTTATTAAAAAAAATTGGATCTTTTGGGATCCTCATTGTTTAGCTGTTGAAGAATGCGCATGTCTCTTTGTGTGTGTTAGTGACTGAGTGAGAGAGTTACTCTTTTGATTGTCGAGCAGAATATGAATGAAAGATTGTAGTAATTCTCAAGAGAAAGAAGTTACATGAACTAGGTTGTGGTATTCAACCTGAAGGAGTGGCTTGATAAATTCTCAATTTGTTTCGAACTTTTTGTACATGATTGACACTGACCGTCTTATCTCATTATGTAGATTGATTTTCAGATACCAAAATGATGTTTTTTTTTTAATATTTATGCAACAACTGTGTCTTTTATGCAGGTTCAAATCATTCAGCAAATAAACCATGATGGGGAGGTCAATCGGGCCCGTCACATGCCCCAAAACCCATTCATTATCGCCACCAAGACAGTTAGTGCGGAGGTTTATGTGTTTGATTATAGCAAACATCCATCAAAGCCTCCTCTAGACGGTGCATGTAACCCTGATTTGAGGCTAAGGGGACACAATACTGAAGGGTATGGCTTATCATGGAGTCGGTTCAAGGAAGGTCATCTGTTGAGCGGTTCGGATGATGCCCAAATATGTGTGTGGGATATACAGGCAACTCCGAAGAATAATGCTCTAGATGCAATGCAAATATATAAGGCATGCAAACATAAATTAAACTTACGTAAACATTTTTTGTTCTTGGCCGTAATTAGCACCACTGAGTTTTATTTAAAGTCTGTTACCCTCTTTTTACCTTGGCATGCACGGTTTTGTTCACAATAAGCTAATATGCGCTAAGAGCAGGTTCATGAAGGTGTTGTTGAAGATGTGGCATGGCATCTCAGGCCAAGAACATTTTATGTTCTTGGCCGTAATTAGCACCACTGAGTTTTATTTAAAGTCTGTTACCCTCTTTTTACCTTGGCATGCACGGTTTTGTTCACAATAAGCTAATATGCGCTAAGAGCAGGTTCATGAAGGTGTTGTTGAAGATGTGGCATGGCATCTCAGGCATGAATATCTGTTTGGTTCTGTTGGAGATGACCAGTATCTGCATATATGGGATCTCCGATCTCCAGTTAACAAGCCGATACAATCTGTGGTTGCCCATCAAAGCGAGGTTGGTTTCATGATTACAATTTCATTAAATTGAAGAACAAACCAGTGTTTTAGCATACTACTTTATGATCAAGTCTCAATATTGCTTGTGCATTGAACACGTGTAAGGTGATTAGGACACTCAATTTCATCCATCTGATATGGCTCAGTACTTCAAAATTCAAACTACTTATTCATGTGCCTTTTGATCCCATTTTGTCGAGATGCACACTTTATGTAACATAATTCAGCTGCTTGTTGCATCCGGTAATTGTACGCCTAACTGTTTATTTCCAATATACAAATTTTATAGGTAAACTGTTTGGCTTTCAATCCTTTCAACCAGTGGGTTTTGGCAACGGGATCCACTGACAAGACTGTCAAGTTATTTGACCTGCGAAAGATTACTACCGCACTCCACACCTTTGATTGTCACAAGTAAGCAATTCTTTTTTGCTTATGGTTTCAAATAGATGATTGCGCCTTGAAAGAATTGTGGACAAAATATTTAGTTTGCTTTTGCTTAAACCTGCTGCAATGGCTCTACAGGGAGGAGGTTTTCCAGGTTGGATGGAACCCAAAGAACGAGACTATCTTAGCTTCATGTTGTCTTGGTAGGAGACTGATGGTTTGGGATCTGAGCAGGTATTTTCTCAGTCTGTTTGGAATGGCATCTCATTCAAAAGTTTCTTTCCTGCACGATATATGCTGATGTGGGATGCTCGATTTGGTTTTGACTTGATAGGATTAATGAAGAACAGTCAGCGGAGGATGGTGATGATGGACCACCAGAGCTGTTGTTTATTCATGGCGGGCATACAAGTAAAATCTCAGACTTCTCATGGAACCCGTGTGATGATTGGGTTATCTCAAGCGTGGCGGAGGATAACATACTTCAAATATGGCAGATGTCTGAGAACATCTACCATGATGAGGATGACCTGCCTGGGAATGACACCACGAAAGGCTCCTAATTTTTAAATGTTTTTTCGAGTCGAGTAACCAAAAAACATGATTTGGTAGATGTGGCCTTAGCATCTAGTTTGTTTAGCTATTGAAATCTTTTATGTTTTCTTTCTATGCATCTGTTGTAACATTTTAACTCACAGTTCTAATTTATCTCAAATTCAAAATGCACCTGCTTTGAGTGTTTTTTGCTTGACATCAAATGAATAAGCAATTGCCAGAGACATATTTGTATATTTCATGTTTAGACATATGAAAGTAATTGCAACTACTAGCCTCATACTCTGATTTACTATCAGTGTATGTTAAATTATAGAAAATTATATTATAAATATTGTTAGCTGCAAATTTACAACGCAAGACCAAATATAGTAAAACCTCAATGCAAACTTTAGAAAAATATTACAAACAGGGAGGTTATCTTTGAATATAATTTTACATATAAAAAATATAATTTTTTTAAACAATTAATATATATTATACTCATTTGAAAATGTGTCCTTTTATATTTTAAAACATGTGAAATTAAAAGATAAATTCAATGTGTACCTTTGTATTTTAGAACATGTGAAAGTAAAAGATAAATAAGATTCATTTGAATACCCTAAAAGGCCTAAGAATGGTTTTGTTGCAGTATCTACTATTTTTACATCTCCAATTGAAATAATTTACCAGACGATTGTTGTAGCTTTCTATTTTATAGCACTCGATCGAATGGCCAAAACAATCTGCAGGTTTTTCCGCATTTGATTTAATTCTGTCTTACTGTTTTCATTTTTTGCCTTAATTCTATATTTCTTTGCATATGCATAAGCTTTTGTTATATCTCATAAAATATGAAATTGATTGCAAATGGTAGCGAGGTGCGCAGTCCATTAATTGGAATCAATAAAAACATGGAATTTCATGAGCGTGTACTAATCTTAATTTACAAGTCCTACAAATCTAGAAATAATTTTAATAAGTCCACTAATCTTTTACACGTTTGTGAAGCTCTAATGAATCTAAATATTTCTTTGCAAATTTATGAAGCATTGTCTACATATAGTTAAAGAGAAGTTCAAATTTGCGGTAAATCAACCACGCACTGTTTTGCAACATCCACATTATTGAAGATCGGACCATGAGTATTAAGCATATTGAGTTACATGTAATGTTACTATCCAATAATTGAGATTGCTACATTTTTAATTTATATTCATGCGGTCATATTTTTACTCTTTCCAGCTACCAATATCTTTGTCCCAATGCCAATCTATAAAATGAAAATTATCAATAATATTTAAAAAATGGCTTTAGTTAATTTTATCATGTATGCATTTCTATCATATGTTGTTCTATTTTGTGAGAACATTTTGATATTGTGGTGCACATACATTGTTATTTAACAAAACAATTGCGCCAACACCACTAGGTCAAAGGTCTCAAGTTCGACCCACCACCAACATCACTAGATGTGAGCCTGTCACAACTGGCCTGCCAAGTGTGGTTTACCTCCCTTGTATAGGTTTGCAGGCTATTACACAGAGGCGGACTTTACCCAGTGTGTACCACGGTAGCGGCTACGGATTACCCTCAAAGCCTTGACATCCAAAAAAAAATAAAATTGTGCCAACAACGTTGTGCCATATTACAATATTTTTCTTGCACTAAATATATTATCATTTTAATATTAAATATAATAATTCTTTGAATTAAATATACTTATTAATCAAGTTAATTTATTTTTGAAAATTTTACATACACTAAATCAAAATGTATTTTAAATAATTTAACCTTATATATATATATATATATATATATATGTACACATGTTGTAGCAGCATGAGGGAATGAGTGAGTTGATGCCCTTGCATCTCCCAACTAAACCCCTCAGCTTGAGAAGAACTAGTCAGTCTTTGCCCATTGGCCACCCTGATTAGTAATGGGGTGACAGAGGCAGTCCCACATCCAAGGGAAAGGGCAGTGGATTCCTTGATAAAACTCAAGGTGCTGCCTCTGTCTATAAGGATGTGGAGAGGTTGTCCATGACTAGAGCCAGTGAACCTTAAAGTAGTGGCACCCTCTTCACCTTTCAAAGAATTGAGAGTAATAGGAACCCCTTCTATATCTGTATCTGGACATAAGTGTTGATCAGGAAGCCATGTAGAAAAGAGTTGAGAGAGCTCTTCCTCTTCTTCCTCTGTCATAATCATATAGTTTATTCTGTTCTTGCATCTGTGGCCCATTGTGTATTTTTCATCACAATTATAACACAGGCCTTGAGCCCTCCTTTCTGCCATCTGTTCTGATGTCAAGTATTTGACAGGTGCTATAGGAGGCAGATTTCCCTTGGTAGTTGCAGCAATAGGAGGAATAGGTCCTGGGGTGTGGTACCTGGCATTACTTCCTGGATGAGGCCTACTCCCTGCCTTAAGCTTCCTAGTAAGTGCTTCAATAGAAATCAATTGGTTCTAGCCCAGTTCAATAGCCTGCTCAAGAGAGGTGGGATTGAACATGTTGACTACAACCTTGAGTTCCTCACTGAGTCCACTTAGAAAACTAGCCACATAATAGGATTTAGAATGGGTGTTGTTACCCAACAAGGACATGCATTCTTTTAATTCCTCAAACTTTGCAACATAATCAGCATAGCTACCAGTGTGCCTTAATTTGTTAAACTCCACAACAATATTAGATTTCCTTAAGTCTTCAAATCTAGTAGCCACCACCTCAACAAATTGTTTCCAAGTAAGATTAAAGAGCTTAGTGCTATAAGTCTGATACCACAAAGCTGCTTTATCATCAAAATTCATAGTGGCCAAAGCTATCCTCTGATCATCTGGGATGTTGGGAACCATTTTAAAGTAACTAGTGCATTTTAAAATCCATACCCTTGGTTGAAAACCATCAAACCTGGGGAATTCAACTTTGGGTAAAGAAGTTATAGCCTGCACATGATGAGGATCACTCAACTTCTTGTTATCCATAGTTGATTAGGGTCTGCAGTAAGAACCCTCATCCAAATAGGTACTAGGAGGTTTGCCAAGGATAGAGTCCCCTTCGACCATCCCTTTACCCTTTGTTTGAGTCTGCCATGAATTAAACTATTCCACTAGGAGATCTAACTTACCTAAAATACTCTCTTGTGTCTGTGCAACAGATTGGGTTTGTTCTTTGAGTCTGGATTCAGCTGCGTCTCATTTTAAAGTCTCTGTTTGACAGGTCTGATCCAGCTTCTTTTGTGCTTTCTGCAGGTCCTTGAACCTCGTGTTTTCTGCCATGGCCAAGGCTCTGGATACCAAGTGTAATGTACTCAGTTAATTCCCTTGAGGCTTTAGACTTTTTCCTACATATTCTTTCTGGACTTGGTGTAAATGATATTGTATGTAATGGATCTTAAAGAAAGTTGTAATCTTGATGCAATTTTAGTAACAGAAATGGTTAGGAAGTTTAGAAGAAAAGAGAGAAACAAGCAGAGAACAAGAGGGAGGAAAAGTAATCTATTTCTCATTACTTGCTACTAGGGCAAACTACATATTTAAGCATTACATATAAAAGGAGGACATAAAAATATGATGCCCTAACATGCACAAATTGGACTAATGTCCTTTAAATTAAAACAACGACTAAGGCCCAATTAATGAAAAATCCCAACTCTTCATTCTCCAGCATTGACCCGGATAGGCCCAACAGTGAGTTGACTCTTGCAAGCGTTGAAATCACCCGTTCGTTCCCAATTTCTCCAATTTGGCAATTAGACTCCTCAAGCCCTAAAAATGTCGTCTTTTCCCCCACAACCTCCTCAAGCTTCTCACCACCAATTTCATCTTCTTCCTTGTGTTTCCCTTCAATTAATCCCGCTAGAGTGATGTCCACAACAAATGTATGCGTAATTAATGCACATCATACACCAAGAATAAATAAATTAGTAAATATACACATCATTGTGAAAGAGAGAACTAATCGAAATTATTATCCTATTGGAATGTTTTAATTAAACAAATTAAATCAACGAAGTGGATTGTAAAAACATAGAGAGAATGTTTTAATCGACAAAATAATTACAAAATGAGACATAATGTAATTATCTAACGAAGTTGATTGCAATTGAGAACATATATTATTGAAGGTTTGATTCAATAATTTACTTACAAAATGAGAAAAAATGAATTACATGTTGCTGAAAAATTGGGAATAATATTGTTTGATTCTGCAAATATATATTGCACAACTATAATCGAAGAAAATAATAAGTGATTTACAAAGTGAAGGTAGAATAAAGTTACAAACTCTATAAATATTGTACAATTATGATCGAAGAAAATAAGAAGTGATTACAAAGTGAGAATAAAAAAAGTTACAAACCACATAAACTTCCCGTAACGAAATATATTATTAAACAACCAAATAAAAAAACGAGTAAGGTTGCGATTATATCCTATACAACGTGCATATGAGCGACCTGTGCCTTCAAACAGTCGAAGTAGAAGTAATCATTTATTTAATAAAATTTGATTGACTAATTTATGAGGAATGAATGAGGTTGATTTTAGCCTATTGTTAATGTCACGCCACAGTTTTATAAAAAAATAAATAATAACAATTTATAAAAAGAACGTCACTTTATTAAATGACAACAAAGTAGTTATTCAGAGTTTTTAAGCGGAAATAATAAAATATAAATTAATTTATTTTTTTTATGACCATTATCTCGCCATGCACGCACGTCGCCCGAAATCAACTTGAAATAAATAATAATTTGGAGTGAGTACTATTGACTAAGTGGTAAGCACATTTATCCAAATTATACAATTATAACAAATTAAACTATAGGTAGCCCTTGGCTAAATTCGGGACACATGCAACTCGTCAGCCAATAATAATTGTTGTAGCCCGTAAGTTAATAATTGTGAACCTGTATAAAAACTTAACAAGGATAAATAATATATGCATTACATCGGATTCCCCAACTTGACTTTTGAAAATTGACTTTGGAAAAAAATAGTACGGGTGTTAGTTAGTCCATGCGCGGCCTATTAATATAAACAATTGATTTAATAAATAGCAATAATTGAAAATAACTAAAGAATAATAAAAACAAAATAAAATGCATGAATATAAGCCCAACCTATCTAATATACCCTTGGGCCAACCCATCTAACCAAGCCCAATAAATTTAAATAAATAAATAAAAAAACTCAAGCCCAATCTACCTTATCCTCTAATTGAAATAAACAAACAATCATTCTCTCTCAAAGTGCAACTCTCAGCCAGTACACAAAGAAAAGGAAAAAAAATCTTTTCATTTATGTCTCTACTGATTCATCTATCGTCCAGACCTTCCCCCAATTCCACAAAACAATTCTCAACCTCTCTCCTAAACCATTTTCTCTCGGCCAGCCTTACTCCCCAAATTAACTAATTCATTCAACACCCTCCACCTTCAAAGCTCACACACAACACAATTGAGAAGCTCAACAATCCAGTCACCCAAATTCCGATGCCTCCGCCCTCCCAATGAAGATGGAAAAGTAAAACACAAAAAATACCTCAAAAGGGAAGAAAAACTCAACTGCTCTAAATTTGCTTAGAAGGGAGATTGATTTTGTTTTAGTGTACTTTGAATGAAACATATAACTCCCTTTATATAGTGATGGATATGGAAATGATACCCCTTATTTTTTAATATCCTGCATTTATTTTGGAAGGATCTGGAAGAATTGGCTGATAAAAACATTAGAAACGGCTAAACGAAATAATTGCAGTGACGAGGATGGACGTTCATGTAGGATGCGAAAATTAACAATATTATATAAAATATTTGTATTAATTTTTATATATTTATTTAGTTTTGAAATATAATGAAATCCAAAATTAGATAAAATATTTAAATAATAAAGATATTATTATATGATAAACATCAAGAGTCTTTGGCAACAAGTAGATATCTTTGCAGAGATATATATTAATATACAAGATCCAATGAAATCGCGCCACGTCAGCCCCAGATACTCCGACCTACAACTATAAATAGGAGTCTCCATATCAGATGAAAATCATACCAGAAGTCATTTGAAGAGTTCAAGATTTTGGGAAAAATTCCATAAGTGAAATTATCTCAAATATTCAAAGTGTTCTTCACCAAATTCATCTTGAAGACGGCGTTTGATACATTAGCAAAGCAGTCAAAGAAGTTCTTCATCAAATTCATCCTAAAATTGGCGTTTGATTCGGAAACAAGGCGTCGACCCTCCGAATTCCAAATACCAAATTAAAGAAGATCCAGGATACAAATCTTTCTCAAAAACTTCAAAGACCAAGTTTAAACAACAAGTCCGAGAAAATCTAAGAGACAAATTTACTATGAATATTTCAAAGACCGTTTGAAAATCAAGTTTTGAAAAGAAGAATTAGAGAAAAAATAGAGATTGGATCCGTATAAATATGTTTTGATCCGGAAAATTATTTTATTTATTCACTATTTTGTGTTTTACCAAATTAAATAAAAAATTTGTGTTACAGTTCCACCTTCAGCACATTGAAGAGGATGACAGAACATTTGAGTTTTGTTGTTCGAGAGAGAAGAAGACTCATTTTGGGCTAAAGAGATTGGGATAATGAATAATTGAAGTGGGCTCAAGTTAAAATAAATAGTTGGGCTGGAAAAATAAGTATTGGGTTACATCAGTGAAATACTGAGCTTATCTATTTGGGAGAATTAATAAATTGAACAAATAAAATAATATTTATAAAATAAAAAATGATAATAATAATAATTAAAAAAAATGATATAGACGCGACTTATAGGATGTAACCAGAAATAATATAACATGCACAAGTTAAAAAAATAGTATTTTTAATTTAAAATTTCGGATTGCTACAGTTAATATTGATTTTTTTATGCGGAATGATGGGTGTATATAATAGATGGTTTTTGAAGAAATGATTTGTCCAATTATGATACATGAATATTTATTAATTATTTTGTTAAAGGAAATATGTATATATATATATATATATAGGGTTGGGTTCCAGAAAGAACCATACCCCATGTGAGAACCGAGAACCAATCTCAGCCATAGATTCGTCTATTTGGACGATCAAGATCTGTTCCAAAATAAAAAAAAAAAACACGGTGGCATAATTGTAATAATGTGCAACTTCGCTGCCCCTGAATCTTAGTAAGGGTAAAATCGAAAATTTCAATGTATATGTGATTCACGCGTATATTTTTCAATTTAGAGTTTTAGCATTGTCATTTCTTATTTTAGCACTGTCATGACTTATTTTAGCACCAGCATGACCCTTGTTTAGCATGACTATCTCTACTTAATTTAATCTTTTTTTCTTTCTCTTACCTTATCACCTGTAGAAGATCTATCGATCATGCATATATAAAACTAATAAAACAAGATTTCACATAATATTCTTGAATAAAAGTAGCAATTACCTAGTGGAATTTCATTTTCATGACTCATTTGTTATATTGTATTTTTGTCTTAGATTTTAAACTCATCTGGAATCTTGTAATCTACAAATAAGGCAGATTTCTTAGATCTCCCCATATTTGAGTTTCAAGTATTTCTCAAGAAGCCTATAAACTTTAACATGTTCAACTTTTCATTAAGAGTTTCAAATTGTATGCTAATTGGACTCGTAATTAACTAGGATTATTATCATGTTTCAACTTCCAATCATATCAAAGTAAGTTATTAATAGAAGGAATACAATGCTAAAATAGCTCACAGTGGTGCTAAACAAGGTTACAACAGTGCTAAAATAGTTCACGGTAGTGCTAAAAGTATACAATACTCATTTGTTATATTGTATTTTTGTCAAGAAAATTTGTATTTCTCAAGAAGCCTATAAACTATATATTGTATCTTTAACATGTTCAACTTTTCATTAAGAGTTTCAAATTGCATGCTAATTGGACTCGTAATTAACTAGGCTTATTATCATGTTTCAACTTCCAATCATATCGGAGTAAGTTATGAATAGAAGGAATACAGTGCTAAAATAGCTCACAGTGGTGCTAAACAAGTTTACAACAGTGCTAAAATAGTTCACCGTAGTGCTAAAAGTATACAATACTCATTTGTTATATTTTATTTTTGTCAAGAAAATTTATATTTCTCAAGAAGCCTATAAACTATATATTGTATCTTTAACATGTTCAACTTTTCATTAAGAGTTTCAAATTGCATGCTAATTGGACTCGTAATTAACTAGGATTATTATCATGTTTCAAGTTCCAATCATATCAAAGTAAGTTATTAATAGAAGGAATACAGTGCTAAAATAGCTTACAGTGGTGCTAAACAAGGTTACAACAGTGCTAAAATAGTTCACGGTAGTGCTAAAAGTATACAATACTCATTTGTTATATTGTATTTTTGTCAAGAAAATTTGTATTTCTCAAGAAGCCTATAAACTATATATTGTATCTTTAACATGTTCAACTTTTCATTAAGAGTTTCAAATTGCATACTAATTGAACTTGTAATTAACTAGGCTTATTATCATGTTTCAACTTCCAATCATATCGGAGTAAGTTATGAATAGAAGGAATACAGTGCTAAAATAGCTCACAGTGGTGCTAAACAAGGTTACAACAGTGCTAAAATAGTTCACTGTAGTGCTAAAAGTATACAATACTCATTTGTTATATTTTATTTTTGTCAAGAAAATTTGTATTTCTCAAGAAGCCTATAAACTATATATTGTATCTTTAACATGTTCAACTTTTCATTAAGAGTTTCAAATTGCATGCTAATTAGACTCGTAATTAACTAGGATTATTATCATGTTTCAAGTTCCAATCATATCGGAGTAGGTTATTAATAGAAGGAATACAATGCTAAAATAACTCACAGTGGTGCTAAAAAAGGTTACAACAGTGCTAAAATAGTTCACGGTAGTGCTAAAACTATACAATACTCATTTGTTATATTGTATTTTTGTCAAGAAAACTTGTATTTTTCAAGAAGCCTATAAACTATATATTGTATCTTTAACATGTTCAACTTTTCATTAAGAGTTTCAAATTGCATGCTAATTGGACTCGTAATTAACTAAGATTATTATCATGTTTCAACTTCCAATAATATCGGAGTAAGTTATGAATAGAAGGAATACAGTGCTCAAATAGCTCACAGTGGTGCTAAACAAGGTTACAACAGTGCTAAAATAGTTCACCGTAGTGCTAAAAGTATACAATACTCATTTGTTATATTTTATTTTTGTGAAGAAAATTTGTATTTCTCAAGAAGCCTATAAACTATATATTGTATCTTTAACATGTTCAACTTTTCATTAAGAGTTTCAAATTGAATGCTAATTGGACTCGTAATTAACTAGGATTATTATCATGTTTCAACTTCCAATCATATCAAAATAAGTTATTAATAGAAGGAATACAGTGCTAAAATAGCTCACAGTGGTGCTAAACAAGGTTACAGCAGTGCTAAAATAGTTCACGGTAGTGCTAAAAGTATACAATACTCATTTGTTATATTGTATTTTTGTTAAGAAAATTTGTATTTCTCAAGAAGCCTATAAACTATATATTGTATCTTTAACATGTTCAACTTTTCATTAAGAGTTTCAAATTGCATGCTAATTGGACTCGTAATTAACTAGGCTTATTATCATGTTTCAACTTCCAATAATATCGGAGTAAGTTATGAATAGAAGGAATACAGTGCTCAAATAGCTCACAGTGGTGCTATACAAGGTTACAACAGTGCTAAAATAGTTCACCGTAGTGCTAAAAGTATACAATACTCATTTGTTATATTTTATTTTTGTCAAGAAAATTTGTATTTCTCAAGAAGCCTATAAACTATATATTGTATCTTTAACATGTTCAACTTTTCATTAAGAGTTTCAAATTGCATGCTAATTGGACTCGTAATTAACTAGGATTATTATCATGTTTCAAGTTCCAATCATATCAAAGTAAGTTATTAATAGAAGGAATACAGTGCTAAAATAGCTTACAGTGGTGCTAAACAAGGTTACAACAGTGCTAAAATAGTTCACGGTAGTGCTAAAAGTATATAATACTCATTTGTTATATTGTATTTTTATCAAGAAAATTTGTATTTCTCAAGAAGCCTATAAACTATATATTGTATCTTTAACATGTTCAACTTTTCATTAAGAGTTTCAAATTGCATGCTAATTGAACTTATAATTAACTAGACTTATTATCATGTTTCAACTTCCAATCATATCGGAGTAAGTTATGAATAGAAGGAATACAGTGCTAAAATAGCTTACAGTGGTGCTAAACAAGGTTACAACAGTACTAAAATAGTTCACCGTAGTGCTAAAAGTATACAATACTCATTTGTTATATTTTATTTTTGTCAAGAAATTTGTATTTCTCAAGAAGCCTATAAACTATATATTGTATCTTTAACATGTTCAACTTTTCATTAAGAGTTTCAAATTGCATGCTAATTGGACTCGTAATTAACTAGGATTATTATCATGTTTCAAGTTCCATTCATATCGGAGTAGGTTATTAATAGAAGGAATACAGTGCTAAAATAGCTCACAGTGGTTCTAAACAAGGTTATAGCAGTGCTAAAATAGTTCACGGTAGTGCTAAAACTATACAATACTCATTTGTTATATTGTATTTTTGTCAAGAAAACTTGTATTTCTCAAGAAGCCTATAAACTATATATTGTATCTTTAACATGTTCAACTTTTCATTAAGAGTTTCAAATTGCATGCTAATTGGACTCGTAATTAACTAGGCTTATTATCATGTTTCAACTTCCAATCATATCGGAGTAAGTTATGAATAGAAGGAATACAGTGCTAAAATAGCTCACAGTGGTGCTAAACAAGGTTACAACAGTGCTAAAATAGTTCACCGTAGTGCTAAAAGTATACAATACTCATTTGTTATATTTTATTTTTGTCAAGAAAATTTGTATTTCTCAAGAAGCCTATAAACTATATATTGTATCTTTAACATGTTCAACTTTTCATTAAGAGTTTCAAATTGCATGCTAATTGGACTTGTAATTAACTAGGATTATTATTATGTTTCAACTTTTAATCATATCAAAGTAAGTTATTAATAGAAGAAATACAGTGCTAAAATAGCTCACAGTGGTGCTAAACAAGGTTACAACAGTGCTAAAATAGTTCACGGTAGTGCTAAAACTATACAATACTCATTTGTTATATTGTATTTTTGTCAAGAAAACTTGTATTTCTCAAGAAGCCTATAAACTATATATTGTATCTTTAACATGTTCAACTTTTTATTAACAGTTTCAAATTGCATGCTAATTGGACTCGTAATTAACTAGGCTTATTATCATGTTTCAACTTCCAATCATATCGGAGTAAGTTATGAATAGAAGGAATACAGTGCTATAATAGCTCACAGTGGTGCTAAACAAGGTTAAAATAGTGCTAAAATAGTTCATCGTAGTGCTAAAAGTATACAATACTCATTTGTTATAATTTATTTTTGTCAAGAAAACTTGTATTTTTCAAGAAGCCTATAAACTATATATTGTATCTTTAACATGTTCAACTTTTCATTAAGAGTTTCAAATTGCATGCTAATTGGACTCGTAATTAACTAGGCTTACTATCATGTTTCAACTTCCAATCATATCGGAGTAAGTTATTAATAGAAGGAATACAGTGCTAAAATAGCCCACAGTGGTGCTAAACAAGGTTACAACAGTGTTAAAATAGTTCACCGTAGTGTTAAAAGTATACAATACTCATTTGTTATATTTTATTTTTGTCAAGAAAACTTGTATTTCTCAAGAAGTCTATGAACTATAGGCAGGCTCGGCCATACTTTGATATCTTGAAACCATCTCTTTAACATATTCAACTTTTCATTAAGAGTTTCAAATTGCATTCTAATTAGACGCATAATTAACTAGGCTTATTATCATTTGAAGATATAATACTAACGTAACATAAAATTTTAAAACTCAATTGAACCAAATGAAGTTTGATGATTCACAGTAGTGTTAAACTAGGTTAAAACAGTGCTAAAATAGTTCACAGTAGTGCTAAAATACTGATAGTGAAAAATTCAAAATAACAGCTTAATTAGCTTCCTCAACCTAAGTGCTAAAATAGTTCACAGTAGTGCTAAAATAGCTCACAGTAGTGCTAAAGTACATTGCAGTGCTAAAACAGTTCACAGTAGTGCTAAAATAAGTTACAATAGTGCTAAAAAGAAAACACCCAATCCCACCCTTTTGCCATCTATATTCTTAATTCCTCATATTTCCATCTCTGTCTTCTACTGCAACTTTCATGGAAAATAACAAAACCCTTGTTAGCTTCATAATCAATCATTAATATTTCTTCTGTTCTTTTCTTGAATCCTAGCTATACAAGCTCAGTCACTTCACAGATCCTCCCTCTCTTTCTCTCTCTCTCTCACACACACACACACACACACACACACTTGTGAATTGTGGTGGATCCGATAACTCAAGAAATGTTGTCATCAAGCACTGAGATGAACAATTTCACCATCACCACTACCACCACTCCCAACAGCAGCTCAATGATGGGGTCACCATCGGGCTTCTCCTTCTCCTCCGCCGCGGCCGCCGCGTCTGCCGCCGTCTCCTTCCCAACGACGCTGAGCCTATGCGAGAACCAGAAGCACCGCGACTAGAACACCTTCGGGCAGTACCTCCGCAACCACCGACCGCCGCTCTCTCTCTCTCCCGCTGTAGCGGCGCCCACGTGCTCGAAATACCTACAGCTCGGCCTGATGCGTAACTGCGAGGAAGAAAATTTGGGAGATGTTGAGGAAGAAGACGAATTGTAGATGGAAGGAGATTCAGAATTCTTAAATTACAAAAATACCCTTGGTTTATTAAAAACTCGCTAATATTACAAATATGCCACCGCGTTTTTTGTAATATTGGGACAGATCTTGGCTGTCCAAATCAGAGCAATCTGTTGCTGAGATTGGTTCTCGGTTCTCACAGGGGGGTGTAGTTCTCACATGATCCCATCTATATATATATATCTAGAAGAGCAATAAAAGACGTGTACTTTTTCCAAAATTAAATATAAAAGATTTTATGAAAGGTCAATTTAACCAATATATAATTAACAGTATACATTATAGAATCACAAGAATTGTGGTAATCATGAAATTAGCAAATATATTTGAAACAATTTTCGATTACAAATTATGATCAACCTATTAATTACGAAATAAATATTTTAGTATGTTACAATGGATTCCAGAAGGAACCATACCCCATGTGAGAACTGAGAATCAATCTCAGCCATAGATTTCGTCTATTTGGACGATCAAGATTTGTTCCAAAATTAAAAAAAAACGCGGTGGCATAATTGTAATAACGTCCAACTTCGCTGCCCTGAATCCTAGTAAGGGTAAAATCGGAAATTTCAATGTATATGTGATTCACGCGTATATTTTTCAATTTAGGGTTTTAGCATTGTCATTTCCTATTTTAACACTGTCATGACTTATTTTAACACCAGCATGACCCTTGTTTAGCATGACTACCTCTACTTAATCTAATCTTTTTTTCCTTCTCTTGCCTTATCACCTGCAGAAGATCGATCGATCATACATATATAAAACTAATAAAACAAGATTTCACATAATATTCTTGAATAAATGTAGAAATTACCTAGTGGAATTTCATTTCCAAGACAGCTGTAGATTGAATCTATCCATCCCATGTCAATGATTCTTCTGCTTATGACTGCAACAAGCAACGAAAACCTACAGACATCGACTTCTTCTTCTTTAGCTGATCTACCTACCTCCTCCCACCTCCCTAAACAAGAGTTGCACTCAATTTGCACCCTTCATCTAAACTAGTCTGTAGTCTAATTCCTTGCTCGTTAACCACATCTTTCACCGAGTAATCAAAGCACCCTCTCTATTTGTCTTTAATGGTATATAGTATTAGTAGATGAATATTTTATAGTAACTGACACAATTTTTTATTCTTGTGAATATTTTGGTATTAGCACTGGTAATTGAGGTTTTAGCATTTGTCATTCCTTTTTTAGCACTGATATTTGAATTCTAAAGTTTGAGCACTTTTATAAAGTATTTTAGCACTTGTAGTTTCTAATTTAGCAATTACATTTTCTTGTTTAGCATTGTTGTTACACACCTGCTAGAAATAATAAAACCCTTATTAGCAATGCAAAAAAATGAAATATCAGCTATGTAATTCCTTTTTAGCACTAGTATTTGAATTCTGAAGTTTTAGCACTGGCATTTTGACTCTTAGCCCTTACAAATCCCTTTTTAGCACCGCTACTATCATATAAGACTACCAGGTTTGTCTAGTTAATATTTAGATTCACAATTCTGAGTTTCCAGCAGTTTTATGTGACATTTAGCACTGATAATTGAGGTTTTAGCACTTGTCATTCCTTTTTTAGCACTGGTATTTGAATTCTGACATTTTAGCATTTTTATAAAGTATTTTAGCACTTGTAGTTTCTACTTTAGTACTTATGTTTCCTTATTTAGCACTGTTGTTAGACACTTGCTATAAATATTAAAACCCTTATTAGCAATGCAAAAAATGAAATACCAGCTATGTCATTCCTTTTTTAGCACTAGTATTTGAATTCTGAAGTTTTAACACTGGCATTTTGACTTTTAGCACTTATAAATCATTTTTTAGCACCGCTACTATCATATAAGACTACCAAGTTTATCTAGTTAATATTTAGATTCACTATTCTGAGTTTTCAGCAGTTTTATGCGACATTTAGCACTGATAATTGAGGTTTTAGCACTTGTCATTCCATTTTAACACTGGTATTTGAATTCTGACATTTTAGTACTTTTATAAATTATTTTAGCACTTGTAGTGTCTACTTTAGCACTTACGTTTCCTTGTTTAACACTGTTGTTACACACCTGCTAGAAATATTAAAACCCTTATTAGCAATGCAAAAAATGAAATATCAGCTATGTCATTCCTTTTTTAGCACTAGTATTTGAATTCTGAAGTTTTAACACTTTTATAAAGTATTTTAGTACTTGTAGTTTCTACTTTAGCACTTACATTTCCTTATTTAGCACTGTTGTTGCACACTTGCTAGAAATATTAAAACTTTTATTAGCAATGCAAAAAATAAAATACCAGCTATGCCTATTTAGCATTACAAGAAAGAATATTACTATCATTAATAAAAAAATCAGTATACAAAAAAGTACAAAAAATAAAATATAATGTATCTACTTCTTCTTCCCACGATTCCTAGAATCATGATGGCTTCACATTGATGTGTGTAAAATACAGAAAACACGGGTGAAATCTCCATCAGTGCAACTCTAGCAATGCATGGTTTTGGACTACAATATTTGATGCAGCAAATTATTTCCCATATATCTGTCATGTGGTAGTTAGTAGTTAATGAGCTGACTCGAATAGTTTGAGAAAAAAAAGATTTAGGATTAGAAAATTCTAACCAGAAAGAAATCTAGCTTAAATTGGCTTAAATTGAGTAGCCTGATCTGATAGATATAGCTTGAACTTACATGAGTCTGGAATCTTGTAATCTACAAATAAGGCAGATTTCTTAGATCTCCCCACATTTGAGTTTCAAGTATTTCTCAAGAAGCCTATAAACTTTAACATGTTCAACTTTTCATTAAGAGTTTCAAATTGTATGCTAATTGGACTCGTAATTAACTAGGATTATTATCATGTTTCAACTTCCAATCATATCAAAGTAAGTTATTAATAGAAGGAATACAATGCTAAAATAGCTCACAGTGGTGCTAAACAAGGTTACAACAGTGCTAAAATAGTTCACGGTAGTGCTAAAAGTATACAATACTCATTTGTTATATTGTATTTTTGTCAAGAAAATTTGTATTTCTCAAGAAGCCTATAAACTATATATTGTATCTTTAACATGTTCAACTTTTCATTAAGAGTTTCAAATTGCATGCTAATTGGACTCGTAATTAACTAGGCTTATTATCATGTTTCAACTTCCAATCATATCAGAGTAAGTTATTAATAGAAGGAATACAGTGCTAAAATAGCTCACAGTAGTGCTAAAGAAGCTTACAACTGTGCTAAAATAATTCATAGTAGTGCTAAAAGTATACAATACTCATTTGTTATATTGTATTTTTGTCAAGAAAACTTGTATTTCTCAAGAAGCCTATAAACTATATATTGTATCTTTAACATGTTCAACTTTTTATTAAGAGTTTCAAATTGCATGCTAATTGGACTCGTAATTAACTAGGCTCATTATCATGTTTCAACTTCCAATCATATCAGAGTAAGTTATTAATAGAAGGAATACAATGCTAAAATAGCTCACAGTAGTGCTAAACAAGCTTACAATAGTGCTAAAATAATTCACAGTAGTGCTAAAAGTATACAATACTCATTTGTTATATTGTATTTTTGTCAAGAAAACTTGTATTTCTCAAGAAGCCTATAAACTATATATTGTATCTTTAACATGTTCAACTTTTCATTAAGAGTTTCAAATTGCATGCTAATTGGACTTGTAATTAACTAGGCTTATTATCATGTTTCAACTTCCAATCATATCAGAGTAAGTTATTAATAGAAGGAATACAATGCTAAAATTGCTCATAGTAGTGCTAAGCAAGGTTATAATAGTGCTAAAATAGTTCATAGTAGTGCTAAAAGTATACAATACTCATTTGTTATATTGTATTTTTTGTCAAGAAAACTTATATTTCTCAAGAAGCCTATAAACTATAGACATGCTCGGCCATACTTTGATATCTTGAAACCATCTCTTTAACATGTTCAACTTTTCATTAAGAGTTTCAAATTGCATGCTAATTGGACGCATAATTAACTAGGCTTATTATCATGTTACAACTTCCGATCATATCAGAGTAAGTTATTAATAGAAGGAATACAGTGCTAAAATAGCTCACAGTAGTACTAAACAAGGTTACAACAGTGCTAAAATAGTTCACAGTAGTGCTAAAGCTCATGTTAATAAAATAATTTTTATAATACTCATTTGTTATTCCAAATGCTGCATTCATCGTGCAAAATACTCTATTAACAAGATATTCTTATGATACTCAATCGTTTTTACAATGATAACAACTAAATTCACAATGGTAATAATCTACATATATATGAAACCAAAACACACAATAAGCAGCCCTAAAAACACATTCTGACCATGAAAACATTCAAAATAACAGCTTAATCAGCTTACTCACCCTTGTCGAACAAATCTAAAAATAAACGGATAAAAAATCGCATGAAAACTATAGAAAAAACTTTTTTATCCGGCATCTTCGTCAAATTACAGCGAACAACACAAACTCCAGCAAAAAATCATGTGAACACCGATTCAGTTGACTAAAATTCGAAGAGAATTGACTGAAAATTCGATAACATAAACACGAAGGGAATTGATATGTACAAGGAAAGAGAGTTTGAAAGCAAAATGAATTAAAGACGGAAAGAGATTCATTCCAAATATAACATAATTTCTAAATTACAAAAATACCATTGGTTCATTAAAAAGTCACTAATATTACAAATATGCCACCGTGTTTTTTTGAATCTTAAGACAGATCTTGGTCGTCAAAATAAGAACGATCTATGGCTGAGATTGGTTCTCAGTTCTCATAGGGGAGTGTGGTTCTCACATGATCCCATATGTGAGAACCGAGAACTAATCTCAGCCACAGATTGATCTGATTTGGATGACCAAGATCGGATCAAAATTTTAAAAAAAAGCTGTGGCATTATTGTAATATTTTAGACTTTTTAATGAAGCAGAGGTATTTTAATAATTCAGGAATTATGTTATATTTGGAATGAATCTCTTCTTGGTCTGCAATTCGTTTTCCTCGTATATATCAAATTCCTTGTATATATAAGTCGATTCTCTTTGAAATTTATTCAACCTATTCGGTATTCACGTGATTTTTTGCTGGCGTTTTTGTTCTTTGGTGTTATTTGACGAACATGCCGGGTAAAAAACTTTATTTTGTAGTTTTGATGTGATTTTTTTATCCATTTGTTTTAGACTTGTTCGACAAGGTTAGGGAAGCTGATTAAGCTGTTATTTTGAGTTTCTCACAATTAGCATGCGTTTTTAGGATTCATATTGTGTGTTTTTGGTTTTCTATTTATATGTAGATCTTATTAGCATCACAGTATGAATTATTAGCATTGTGAATTTAGTTAACAGATTGAGTATCATAATAATGTCTCGTTAATAGAGTATTTTTCACGATGAATGCAGCATTGTGATAAGAAATGAGTATTATGAAAATCATTTTGTTAACATGTTCTTTAGCACTACGTGAAGTATTTTAGCACTTCTTTAATCTATTTTAGCACTTCTATAATCTACTTTAACACTTATGTGAATTATGTGAAGCTAATAAGCTGTTCTTTGCTGTGAAGTATTTTTAGCACTGTTGTGAACTATATTTAGCACTGTTGTTATCATTGCAAAACCTACTATAACATTTTTATGCTTCTGTGATAAATCTTATGATAAAAAACCTCTCAGTTCAAATAAAGTATTGTACTTCATAGTTTGATAAAATATCCAGATTCCATTTAAGAAATCATTCAGCAAACTTTATATATGCATATGTTTGTGTGTGTGTACTTTAGTACTACTATGAAGTATTTTAGCACTATTGTAAACTAGTTTAGCACTGTTGTGAACTATTTTAGCAGTATTGTAAACTATTATGAAAAGTTTATTGCTGTCTGTCACAATGCTTAGGGGCTAACCATGCAAGCTGTAGAATAAGTATATGAACACCTTAGCAACAGTTTTGAGCTGTGTAAGGGTGTGATATAGGGATAAAATGCCCATACTTTGTGAGCCTCCACCACTACTAAAATTACATCCTTCTTTTGTAAGGGTGTGATATAGTCACATCATCCTTCAAGTGTGGGTAGTAGAAGAGCCTCTTTAACCTGACATAAGTCCCATAGATGCCTGAATGCCCTCCATAAGGGGATTTGTGCATTTCTTGAAGTAGCAGTTGCTTGATATCATAATTTCATCCTTATACTTCATAATTTGATAAAATATCCAGATTCAGTTTAAGAAATCATTCAGCAAACTTTATATATGCATATGTTTGTGTGTGTGTGTATTTTAGCACTACTGTGAAGTATTTTAGCACTATTGTAAACTAGTTTAGCATTTCTGTGAACTATTTTAGCACTATTGTAATCTAGTTTAGCACTGCTGTGAAATATTTCAGCACTGTTGTTAGCTAGTTTTACGAGTACTGTGAATTGTTTTTACATGATCTTAGAATATGTTTTTTATGCATTAATGTGATTTTAGTTTGTGAATTGATAAATGTGCAGATTGTGCTTCTTCCAATTTGGAGATTTCACCTGTTTTTTTCTGAATTTTACACACCTGAATGTGAATCATCTTTGAAGCCTGCATTGGGCAAGATCTTCCCTACGTTAGATGATGGTATAACATTTTACAATGTGTATGCTTCATCTTGTGGATTTGATACTCGTCTGTCTACTAAGATGTCTAAAGATGGTACTATAATTTGGAAGTATGTTCTGTGTAGCCGTAAGAGAGTTAAGAACACATCTGTTGATTTTGGTGAATCTTCAAAGACAAAGAGACGTCATATGTCGAAGAGGAATTGTTGTATGGCTAGGATAGGTCTGAAGTATATTGGTTGTGAGGGGTACACTGTTGGATTATTTGAAGAAAGACATACACATTCTTTTGTTAAGGATACACACAAAGAGTTTATGAATCTGAATAGGAATATAGATCCTTCACATGAAATGTTTATTTTAAATTGTGCAAGGATCAACATTGGACCTGTGACAACATTTAGATAAGTTAAAGAAGTTGTTAGTGGATATTCCAATATAGGTTGTGCAGCAGTTGATTTCAAAAACTTTAGTCGAGATCTTAAGGCGTATGCTGTTGGTGTAGATGCGCAAATGATGCTGGATAAAATGTCCAAAAGGCATGAACTATGCTCTGCTTTCACATTCGATTATGAAGTTAATAAGGATGATCAGTTGAGGTGTGTGTTTTGGGCTGATCCTATATCAAGAAGGAACTTTTCTCTATTCGGGGATGTTGTGACGTTTGATGCAACATACAGGACTAACAGGTTAGTCTGTAATATTTGTTTAAAATTGGCTTTCTGTTAGTTTTTAGCATTCTGCTTGTTTTAGCACATGCATTTTATATTTTAGCACTTTCATTTACTTTTTTAGTACTCGTAGTTTGTATTTTAGCACTAGAATTTACTTTTTTTTATCACTGTTACCTAATGTTTGAATATTTTTGTTAGGTGATAGTGTTATCATTTGTAATCTTTTATATAGGATGAGCAAGGAATTATAATAACAGATATTTATAAATTTTTACATCGTTGAAGGTATTCAATGATTTTTGCACCATTCACCGGGAAGGACAATCACGGAAAACTTATGACCTTTGGTGCTGCTTTAATGTCGGGTGAGGATGTTGAATCTTATTCATGGGTTCTTCAGAAATTCAAGGACTGTATGGGTGGTTCTCCTAGCCTAATAATCACTGATCAGGACCTTGGATTGAAGGTTGCTGTAAGACAGGTACTTCCCGATACCAGACATCGATTGTGTATGTGGCATATTATGTTTAAAGTTCCAAAGAAATTTCCTGTGCATATTAGAAGGAATGAGACATTCAGGAAGAGGTTAAATAGTATTGTGTGGTCTAATTCTATAAATATCACATATTTTGAGGTGATATGGAATGAAATTATGGTTGAATTTGGATTGGCAGACGATAGTTGGTTCAAATTATTGTATGATATTCGTGAAGATTGGGTGCCTGTATATTTTAAAGATTTACCGATGAGTGGGTTGTGCAGGACTACCTTAATTTCAGAGAGTGTGAACAGTTTTTATTCTAGGTTTCTTAGATTGAAATCAAACCTTGTTAAGTTTCTGATGAACTTTGATAGCGCACTTGATACACAGAGACATGTACATGCCTACTTGGACAGTATTGATGAATCATCAATGCCACAGTTGAAGACCCCATTTGCATTTGAGAAACATGCTTCCACTGTTTATACTAGGAATAAGTTCTATGAGGTTCAGAAGGAGATTGAAGATGCATGTTATGTGTGTCGTATTTGTAATATTTTAGAAAATGATTCAGTTGCAATTCTAGAAGTGAAAGATGATTTTAGTGCTACAAATAAGGTTGTTCACAACAAGGTTGAGGAGTCCACTACATGCAGCTGTTTGAAATTTGTGAGGGATAGGATTCTGTGCTGCCACATATTCACTCTATTCAAAGATTTGAAATCGCAGTCAATACCTGGTAAATACGTTGTGTCCCATTGGATGAAGTCCTCACTGATTAATGAAGCAGGTGCATTGTTGGGTGATCGGTGTTTCTTGTTAGAGGAGAACAAAAGTGTTACGAACCAATTAATTTCTGAGTTTTATGTCTGTCTCTCTATTGCTGAAGTTGACTCTTCAAAGATGTCTGTGTTGTTGCAAAGTTTATGCGAGTTAAGAGAGGGGTTTTTTTCCAGTGATATAAAAGAGAATACTATGTCAAAGAAGAGTAGGTTATTTTCTGATTTTTATGGTTTGTGTGCACCTAGTGAAGTTGAGGTGCATCCACCTGAATTCGTGAAAACTAAAGGCAGTGCGAGTCGTAAAAAATCAAAAGAAGAGGCGAGAGCTGAACGCGTAAAGAAACCTCGTAGAACCTGCAAGATGTGTGGGAAGAAAGCCAATCATGATTCTAGGAACTGTGGCAAGAAGAAGTAGATACATTATATTTTATTTTTTTATTAATGATAGTAATATTCTTTCTTTTAATTGTAAATAGGCATATCTGGTATTTCATTTTTTGCATTGGTAATAAATGTTTTAATATTTCTAGTAGGTGTGTAACATCAGTGCTAAATAAGGAAACGTAAGTGTTAAAGTGTAAATCTTCAGTGCTAAAATTAAAACTTTCAATGCTAAAGTAGAATGCGAAATCTAGAGTTCAAATACTTGTGCTAAAAAGGAAATGGCAAGTACTAAAAAAGCATATGCAAGTGTTAAAACTGCTGAACTATTCCATTTAGTGGTTGCTCCCCCTCTAACTTCAGGAGGAGCATTACATTTATATTAACACTGCTATAATGTCCAAAAATGCTATATATATATATATGTATGGAAGAAAAACGAGTCTAAAATGACAAATTATGATTACTATGTATTATTCAAATTGATCAAACTTTCAGTTATATTTTAATAAGTAGAGTAAGATGATAGTCTGTCTTTATATAGCAATGGTAAAAAAAGAACTGTAATTGCTAAAACACAAAATACCAGCTATTATGAGGTTATATGTCTAATTTTAATGATAAAATACATAGACTGCTGAAAACTAAAAAATGCTTGACTAGTGCTAAAGTATAAAATATCGGTGCTAAAATAAAAACTTTTAGTGCTAAAGTAGAATTCAAAATCTAGAATACAAATACTAGTGCTACAAAAGGAATGACAAGTGCTAAAAAAGCATATGCAAGTGCTAAGCTTTTGTATTATTTATTTATATTAACACTTTATACTTTATGAATAATAAAGTATTCACAAGAATAAGAAATTGTGTCAGTAACTATAAAATATTCATCCACCAATACTATATACTATCAAAAGACAAAAATTGTATCATATGTAAATACAGAATTTGAAATCATTATCTAAGAAGTTATTTCGATTTTCTCATTTTTGTGGGGTCCACCACAATTTTTCCCTAGGTACATGATTTTCTGTAGAATAGATTTGCAGCTTTCAGATGTTGATCCTTCAGTATGTTACTGTCTGCATTTATGATTGCAGCACAGTATTTTGCTCTTAAAAATTTCAGCTGCCTGTCATTCGATTTCTTCAGACCACTCCTCCAGTTTTTCAGACCACTACCTCTGTACGTCTCTATGTGTCTCATGACATAGATGCCACAATCATACTTGTTCTTTGTATCCCTCCATGGCATCTTCATCCTGGTAATCTGATATTTTTCCTTTAATCCATTTGATTTCATTTCAAGTCCAACACTTGTGAGGAAGTCAGCAAAAAAGTTCACCTGCATGTGTTTTTAAAAATTAGTTTTTTTAATTGTTACAGATAGAGATAAAAATAATTGGTGAAAAATTCATATATTACAAGGGTTTCTGAATGTCGCTGTACTCGATCTTGATTCCATCCTTTTCACTATCCGTTGCACTTAAGTTATCAATAATCTCAACATTGAAGTTAATCAAATCAATGGAGATAAAGAAGAAGTGATCTGAATGGCAGATAGGGAAGAAAAACTGCACATAGAGTTGATATGGGTTGTCAATAAAATTTTATTTAACTGATATAGATATGTATTGCTAATATAAAATTTCACAATGCTAAACAAACACCATAGCAGTAATACCAGTTCAACATCGCTCAAAGATACCCATGGACAACATTTGAGCTCCTGTGCTATTTTCTCAACAAAAGATGCACATCTTTTGGAAGAATCCCATGAAGATGGTGTATCAACCACAGTGAAGCTCTGCAAGAAGAACATTTTTTAATTATATTTAGTGCATTTTAAGCACTTTATATGAATTTGTTCTTAAGTACACACTTACGCAAGGCTGTGTGGTGAAGAAGAATCTTAGTTTAGAGTTCGGGTCTCGCATTTTCTCATTTTCATTGAGGATGGTGCTCCAAACATCCAGAACATAGGCACTGATGTATTCAAATGGAGTCATGGTAATCATATCTTCCCATATAATGGAGGCACGCGTGTCACCATACAAGATTTGTTCACTGATAATTCAATATAAATAGAAAGGCAGTCATATACTAGTATACAATATGATCTTTTATGAAGTATTTTTGCATAGCATGAGTCACACACCTGCTTTCTGTATCATTCTGCACCACCCAATAGAATATCTCCTATTGCTGCTTGTCAAGTTGTTCCTTGATATCAACACTTCTGACCATGTATGGTGACATCAGCTTCTCAGATGGCTTCTTCTGTTGTTTAGTTCTTGTCTCCATTCGGGTAGCTTGAGCTTGTATCATGTGTTTTGAAATAAAGATTTATTAGACTTTTTGTAAAAGTGTAATAAAGATGCTGAATGTTACTTCAATAGCTATAACACACCTCAGCATTATCCAGAACATTTTTTGACATTGATGTTGCATCAGTCTCATCTGGCTTTGATGTATTTGAGTTTAGATGCTCAGCCTCTGCCTGCAATCAGTTTTTATGTATATTAGGTATTTCTAAAATAAGTTATGACAATATTAAAACAATGCATGAGAATGCTAAAATAATTCATGATAGTGCTAAAGTAAGTAATGATAGTGCTAAAATAAGTCATTATAGTGCTAAAAAAATCCATGAGAGTGCTAAAATGAATCATGGGGTGCTAAACTAAATCGTGGGAGTGCTAAAATAAATCATGAGAGTAGTAAAGTATTAAAAATATTTTTTCCATAGCTATATCACACATCATCATTATCCAGAACATTTTTTGACTTTGATGCTGCATCAGTCTCATGTGGCTTTGATTTCTTTGAGTTTAGATGCTCAACCTCTGCCTGCAATTAGTTTTTATGTATATTAGGTATTTATAAAATAATTTATGACAGTGTTAAAACAATGCATGAGAATGCTAAAATAATCCATGATAATGGTAAAGTAAGTAATGATAGTCCTAAAATAAGTCATTATAGTGCTAAAATGAATCATGGGGTGCTAAACTAAATTAGGGGAGTGCTAAAATAAATCATGAGAGTGCTAAAGTATTAAAAATATTTTTTTCCATACCTGCCTCATTGCATTCTCCAGGATTTCAGTATCAAATGTGTCAGTTTGATTTGGTTCCTCAACCACCATATTCTGTTTAGAAATTTCCTGTGTAACCTTCATTATCCCAGCCCATGCATCATCACTTATCCCAAGACTGAATGTTGGGCCTTCATCAACGTATATCTTCTCAAGCTCTGCACGCTTTGCCAGAGCTCTCTCAATCTCCTCAATTGCTGATATTCTTGCTGGATCACTCTAGAACTCATCATCGTCTGGCGTTGCTTGTGGCTGGGTCTGAGTCTATGATGCTTGTGACATTGGACTTGGTTGTTTCTTTACCAGAAGCTGCTAGGCTGTTTCATATGACTTCTTGAAGAAGAGGTTCTCCATCATGTGTTATGGCACATCCTGTACTGTTTTCATCAATGTAGTCATTGCATCAGCCATTCTCTTGCAGTCATCAATCAGCTTCTGAGCATATTCTTGCACAGGATCTAATGTCGATTCTGGGACAAGACTTTTCGGTTGTGCATCTTGATTTCTCTTAACACCAACCTCCAGAGCAAGTGGAGCTTCACGTTCCTGAGGACCAGCCTCCAAAGGAGGAATGGTGTTCTCAGCCTTTCTTTCAGACTCTTCTTCTTCATACGGGCCATAAATATGGCCTCCTCCAAAACCACCTCCTTTCAATTCTGACTGTTATCTCTTGCACAGAAGCTTGTGTGTCCAGCCTTTGAATGCTGGAATTGATCATTGAACTCTTCTATTATAGGACACTGCTATGTCCATATAAAACATCTGTGGGGGGCAGGGAAATGTTATGCACGTTAGCATGAGCATGGAAATTGAAAGTTGATGTTAATAATGTATGCTAATTGTTAAACTAACCATTAAGAACATGATCGGTCCATTGTAGTATTTATCATTCTTCTTTCTCCAAAGTACTGTCTTCTGCATCAGACAACTTATAGTGTACTAACACCAATTGTACTCACATATTCTGTCAACATCATCGAAGATATGTACCAGCTGTGGATGTACATATCCATTCCCCGTAGATTCAATGAGACTATTTGTAAGCAGAACCATAAAATGTATCTTGAACCATTTTCCACCAACTTTATCGTCCTGCATTTTTTATGAAACATGAGCCGGAGAGATTATGTGTTCATGTTTATCAAACTTCTCTTGCCATTTCTTCATTAGATTGCATCTTTGACTTCTAGGTTTCTTTTCTATACGCAGAGAACCACTTGGAAACCCCATAATTAATGATATATCAGTTTCATCTACATGCAATCGTCGATCTCTCTTCAGGATCAACTCACAACTCTCTGAATCAAAGTTATCTACCAACCAGCAGCTAAGTACATGGGCTAATTCATTTATATTCAAATGCAGAATGCTCCCAAAACTAAGCGATTCAACAGTACTCTTCTGCTCAGCTGTGAATTGTTTGATTGCATCATATAATATGCTCGGTGTTGTTATGCTTTTAAGCATTGGAAGATCTCCCTGCTTGGATGTTGCTGCTGGACTCTTGGATTCAGAAGCACTTGTGGCTTCAACATCTGAGTCTAGTGTAGATTTTATCCTTTCAAGTAATGTCAGTGCTAAAGTTCTCAACCGAGATTTGAGAGCAGATTTGTCATGTCTACTCTTTGATCTCATCTCCTTAGTTATTGATATATTAATATCATCTGTTGATCTTGTCTTTTTGCTGGTACCTATATATATATATGTAGTTTTCATTAATACTATTATTTTTGAGTATATATTGTATATCTGTTGATGCTAAATCTGTAGAAAACTAGTGCTAAAATGAAACATTAGCATCTTTGATGAAAAATTAGTAATGATTTCATAGTAATAAAGTTTTGCTACATGTCAACACACAATTAATCCATGATATCACATTATATTACGATTATAACTATACCATGTATGCTATATAGTTAACTAGTTTGGCATTTTCACAAATAATATTGTAGCTTTTTAGCACTGTAATCTCTTATTTTAGCATTGGTTTGATACTATAATATTATAGTATCATTATAACTAAAATAGAGCATGGAAGAATTTTGTTATTATATTAAATATGTTTATAAAGATAAGAAGTCGTATGCTAAGAGTAGATCTCCTTGATGCTAATTCATTTTCTAATATAGTGATGCTACACGTTAACACAGAAATCATTCACGATATTACTGTTTCAGATCATTGAAAATGAAATCATGACATGCAGCACGGTGTGCAAAATGCATATACATTTCTAAATATTTTGATTTCGTATACATGTGATTATTTTCAGTAAACGATAACATTTTTACATATTTAGATTTTGTAAGTGTTTATTTCGTGATATATGAGGTTTTGTTAGGGTTTTAGCACTGTTCATTTCTGCATTTTTTTTGTTAGAACCAAAATGAAACACATACTTTATTTTTATGATAAAACAAAAGAAGAATGTGTTGAGTACATTTTTCGATCGGCATCTCTTCAGGTTTTCTCTTCTTTTTCGAAGAGTCGCTTCGGTTCTTCCGTTTTACCAGCTCTGTGCTCGGTGTTTGTTCCATATTGATGATTTTGTTGTTTGAAGTTTTTGAATTAAAATGTTGATAAAACCCAAATCGTTTATGTTTTTGTGTTTAAAGTCTTTGAATCAAAATCCTTTGCGTGTGTGTGTGTGTATGTTTTTACAGAAGTTATGTTTTGATAACTGAATACATGGCGGGTTTTTACCTTTTTTTGTTGAAGCGGTTTTTATTATTATTATTATTATTATTATTATTTTCTTTTCTTTTTTATTATTAGTTTTTTTTTTGGAAAAAAAGATTTTTGTATTTTCTTCAATTATAAAGTGTCTATAAATATATATTTTTTAATATAAAATTTACATTTATATATTAATTTTTATTGTGTTAGCGTTAGAAAAATAGTGTATTCTTTAGCATTGATATTTCATATTTTAGCATTGGTAGTTTCTTATTTAGCACTGGTAGATTGTATTTTAGCACTTGTAGTTTCTACTTTAGCCGCATGAGTGGAACTTTTAGCATATATGGGTTATACTTTGTTTAGCACTAGTAGTTTGTATTTTAGCACTAGTGGGTCCTACTTTAGCATTTTATGTGGTGTTTTAGTGTCTGCGGTTTTGATTTGTATGAGACTTGACAAAATTGATTTTGGACTTTTTAGCATTGAAACAAGGTATTTTCATTGATTTTGCAATTATATAATAATTTTAGTGTTTGTTTTAGTATTATATTGCTTAATAAATCAATTAATTATTATAGTATTTAATGTGTACGTGAACGACAGAGAATGGAAATCATGAACTATAATGTGTTCTTTTTTAGCACTGTTAGTATCTTTTTTAGCACTGTTAGTATCTTTTTTAGCAATGTTAGTATCTTACTGAAAGTTTTGTCCAAAGCAAATATAACACATATTATAGTTTCAGCAGTCAAAATCTTACCACTCTGAAGATGAACAATTTTGAAAAACTGCATACAAATGGAGAATCACAGTGATACAAGTACTGTTATCTCTATAACTCATTTGCTTGAATCTGTTCCAGAAAGTTTAATTACAATATCAAAAGTTTTTTTGCAGCATCATTCATTCACAGTTAACATTAATAGTTATAAGATAAAAAAATTAACAGTTAGAAATTTGTTACATATTATAACATTGTTCATTCATCATTGTCTTGGAGATAAAGTTTTTCAATGCTGATTCGATTGTCTTTAGAAGATTTTTTGAAGTAGAGGCTTGCTTCTTTCATGTTCCAGTCCCGGTTGATATTGCAGTCTGCGGTAAGGATGGCATCACAATATTTCATTCTTAAGTACCTCAGCTGCAACTTGTTTTTTTTTGCTTTCAAGCGACTCCTCCAATTCATGACACCACCTCCATGTACGTCTTTTTATGACGCATCATGAAGATACCACAATTAGTGTTGTTGGTTTGGGTTCTCCATGTCATCTGAAGACGGGCCATTCCCTTGATATTGTCAGCTACTTCTCTTGTCATTTTTGGAAGACCGTGCATCTTTAGGAAGTAAGTGAAGAGCTCAATCTGAAATTTATGATTAAAGTTAGTTTAATTTTGTCTCACCAGGGAAAAAATAAATAAATAGATATTTGTTTTTCTGTACCAGTCTTGCAGGAACATGTTCATATTTTAACAGTGGATCAACTTTTCTGCTTCCATGGTGCTTGAATTGTCTATGATTTCAGTGACCAACCTTTGCATATCGATGACAATATGGAATAAGTGTCTGATTTCAATATCGGGAAGAAAAACTGTAAAAACAAAATAGTGTATTTTTTAGTTACTATCATAATGACTTTTTTGTAATTTTAATAATAGAGTGCATACCATGTC
The DNA here is from genome assembly GCA_026008535.1 of Perilla frutescens. NCBI lineage: Eukaryota > Viridiplantae > Streptophyta > Magnoliopsida > Lamiales > Lamiaceae > Perilla > Perilla frutescens. The sequence goes on from BRKX01000011.1 coordinate 31,053,791, forward strand.
TGTCTCATGCACCTTTACATTTGGGAATGCTTGAAGTTCATGGCGCATGTTATCAAGAAACAATTTTGATGTTTTTCTGTCATCCCAATCCTTTGGGGGGGGCAACAAGAGAATAGTTCTATACAGACAACAATTAGAGTTATTTTAAAACAGAATAAAGTGAGATACTTAGAAATATTATCTATGAAATTTGATACTTACGGTAACATTGGTTGTTAGGAAAAATCTTTTGGGAGTTGCTTTTTTAGGGAGTCTTGCTTGAGCATGGTTCATTATGCTACTCTATACATCAATAACTGAAGAACTGATGTATGTGTTTTTGTTCAGGCTCATCATCTCAGCTCTCCCCAGTTCTCCCCGGTTGTCAAAGTACAAAACAACATCCCTATTTTTGAAATGAAGTTATTTTTCAGTATAACAAAATTGCAGTGATAACTTTTATATTTACTAATAATAACATATTTAAAAAGTACCTTTCATCATCAGTCTTCTTCTCCATCACCCAATAGTGCAGCTCATACTCGGAAGTTGCTAGTGTTTCTCTTGTGTCCACAAGGTTTGTATAGTGGTCAGGTTGCTTCAACATGGCCTTGGACCTTATGGAGACTAAACCGGTATGGATCACTGCCTTCTAAAATTTTTTGAAACAAGTGGCATGCTAAAACAATTAATGAGAGTGCTAAAATAAATCATGTGAGTGCTAAAATGTGTCACGAGAGTGCTAAAATAAGTCATGACAGTTCTAAAATAAGCCATCATAATGCTAAAATAAGGAAATGGTAATGCTAAATTTCAAAAATTGAAAAATATGCACATAAATCACACATATATTGCCAATACTGGTAATGTATTTTGTTAATGAAAGCCTAAATACTTTTTTCTTGCCGACTCTTCCTACTTCAACTTGCATTGTGGGTATATCATCATCTGGCTCTTCTGTGTTTCTCTGGATAGCCTATTATTATAATCATTTATATTATTATAAAAGTTTGTTTATAAGATTATGAGAGAGCTTATTGAGAGTTCTAAACAAATGAACCAAGAATGCTAAATGGCTTACTGGAGTTTTTGTGCTGCTTATCTCAGTATGGGGAAGCTCAACAACTACCATCTTCCCCTTCTTTTATCTCTTTCTCTCTTCTGCAAAACTCTCTCTTTCAACCTGATAGATATAATTTTTTTTATCAGATAAAGTAAATAATCCATTATAAAAATAGAAGTCAGTGATAGTTCTAAACAAACCAATTATCAATAGTAAGATGTATATTAACGATTTGTGTGTCACCTGAACAGTAGATGCCGCAACATCCTGATTTTGTCCTTCAATTTCCCCTCTCTCAGAACACCTCGGTCCATGATCCTCTATAAACTGTGACCCTTGTGTATGCCGGCCAAGGATAGCCACCTCCAAAATCACCAGCCGCAATCTCTGTCATCTGTCTGCCTTCAAGCAAGAAATAATTCCATCCATAGAAAGCTGGGATATACCTTAACACCTCTCGAAAATACACCTCAACTCTATCAAGATACATCATCTATTGAAAATTGATATAGTTGTTGAAGCAATTTATGTATATAATAGGGGTGTAGTTTTTAAGTGAGCATCATAACAAAAAAATAAACAATTATTAGCACTTAACAACAAAAAGAAGATAGGACCCGTGTAGGGCATTTTTTTGTCTCTCTTCCACTTCACAGTGTAGCACCAATGCCCTCAAGATATAATCACACCAATCATATTGACTAACATTGTCAATTTTATCAAGGCAATCCATGAGGTTTTGATAAACATATCCGTCTTCTGTGTTTTCAATCATGGATTTAAAAACAAAAATCATGAAGTTCGTTTTGAACCATTCTCCTGCAGTTTTGTCTGACAGTGCGCTATTGACTAACTCATCCTTCGGCATGACATTACACTTCTGGTTTCTAACACTCTTCCCTATTTTGCATGGTCCCCTGGGAAAATCATATATTACAGAGACATCAGAAGCTTCAATCCTTATCCTCCTCCCGTGATGCAATTGTATTTCTCTCGACACTGGGTCGAAGTTTTCCAGAAGCCAGTAGTTCATCCTCTCTGACAAATGGATGATATCAATGTGTAGGATGCTGACAAATCCAAGTTTTTTAACAGTATCGCGTTGTGTTGTATTAAGCATACTAACGGCTTCTGATAGACGTTCTGGGCTTGTTGTGATTTCTAAGTAGGGATATTTCTGAAATATATCGCTTCTTTTATTATCTTCATTTGTTGAGGCAATTTTAACGCGCGTGTTTCTCCCTTGTTGGTCCTCTGCAGGTCTTTTTACACCTATAAATTTTTTATATAATGTTATTAAGTAGAAGAAAATAATAATGCTACAAAACATAATTTAATGTTGAAGATAAAGGGATATGAACAATAGTGTGAAACATAAGTCTAAAATGAGAGATAACTGTGCTAAAATTTGTAAAATGACAGTGCTTCAAAATAAGTGGGAGTAGGGTCTGTGAGAAATGACATTTTTTAAATGCTAATGCTAAAACAGAAGTCATGCTAAGATAAAGGGAAATGAGTGTGAAATATAAGTCTAAAATGACAGTTTGTTGATGAATTTTTTGAAATGCTGATGGCATTTTTTTTTTCATGCTAATGCTAAAACAAGTGACATGCTAAAATAAGTCACAAGAGTGCTAAAATAAGCCATGAGGGTGCTAAAATAAAAAAATCACAAGTTAAAAAATAGAAAATGACAATTTTTGAACTTGTAACAGTGTTTATTCATTGGTTTATTAAAATGCCGAAGGCATTTTTCATGCTAATGCCAAAGAAGTGCGATGCTAAAATAAGCCATGATAGTGCTAAAGTAATACAAGAGAGTGCTAAAATAGAAAATGATAATGCTAAAATATCAAATTAAAAAATATACACATAAATTGCCAACGCTGGGTAGAGTTAACACTTTTATATACATTTTTCGTCATGAGGAGAATGAAAATGAAACTGATAAAATTTCATGCAATAAAAATAAACACAGTTTGTTCAAGATTAGGTTTTTGTACGTGTTGTGCTTGGAAAATAACGAAATACATTGTTAAATTATCATAATATAACGCTAAATGGAGGTTTATAACAAACGCAAACTGATAAATCAACATAGTATAATCGCTAAAAAAGCAAACAAAATTTCTTAAAAATAAAAATGAAATATATATTACCTTGAGTGTTCATGTTTTTCTGAGGATTTTGTTGATTTTTTGGGAGTTTTTGACGGTTGATTTCAATTTGTTTTCAGTTTATCTTCAAATCTTTAGTGGTTCTGGTTTTGCGCGACTTCATGCTATAGCAAGAATGTGAAAGGTTTTCTCTGAAAAATGGCTTTAGAATTCGAATACATTCAAATTTATGATTTTACCCTCGTCGAGTTTCAGGGGCACCGAAGTTCTGATTTATTACAATAATGACACCGTTTTTTTTAATTTTGATCTGATCTTGACCGTCCAAATCAGATCAATCTATGACTGAGATTGGTTCTCGGTTCTCATATGGGGTATGGTTCCTTCTGGAACCCAACCCTATATATATTATAAGTGCATAAATCACAAAATTATCAATTATACATCACCAATAATTTGTGGAGATAAATTAGTATCCACTAATTATTTTATAGAGATTATATACATATATATTAATATTTATATAAGGTAAAGATTGCACACAAATTTGTAGGTGTAGATTGCATATTAATTTTTTTAAAAATATACACATTAGCCATCAATTGTAATATATGATCATATATTATTAAAAAATTGAAATATAAAGTCGGCCAACATATATAAATTCAAAATATATATAATATTATAATATATATGTATATATTATAGAAAAAATATTATAATATAAATAATCGATGAAAAATAAGTATATATAATATGTGGGTATATTCTCATATTAATCTATATCTATTTGCAGATTTATTATCCATAATGAACTTTCAATCAATTAACTAATTAATAAACATATTTCTTAATTAATTAATATTATATTTATTTTTGACAAGTGTAAATAGCGAGAAAAAACTAAATTTCTATTTCTAGTCACTATCCTATTTTTAAATATAAATATAACGCAAAAATTCATGTGCACCTAGACGGGCCGACTCACTCTAACCTAGCCCGGATCCGCGACCCGGTATTTAAATATATCCCCTGACCTAGTTTCTCCATTTTTCCTTATTTCAATTTGAGCCCTAACCCTAGCTGCCCCTTGTTCAGATCGTTCTTCCTCTGCATTTCTTTCTGCCCTAACTCTAGTCACCCCCACCGCTGTTCGGATTCGCTTGCTCCCGGCGTCTCTCTTGCTCCCGACATCTCCTGACTTCTTCCACCTGACATCGTCTTCGTTCGATTCGCTGTCAAAACCCTAAAGTCGGCGCCGACCGCAATTTCTCTGACGAAGTGAGGGGTTCTTTCTCAACAAGCCTGAGGTCGCCGATCGCGTTCTCACCGTTTCTAGATAACAATCTCTATTTCATGGTTATTAGAGAATCTGGAATTGCTACTCGAATGTTTCATATTAGTAGGCCTCATAACTTCGGAATTTTGTGTAACAAAATGCGCAAAATGTAGGATATTACAAATCTTCATTCTGTATGTAAAAAGTCCAAATATTTTTTGGGAGTGCATAATTAGGTTTTTTATAGGATACAGGTGAGGTGAATAGGTGATAATCTCAACTATTACGGACCGAGTTTTCTTATAAGGTTACTCTTCTTAAAAATCTTGAATTTTGATCGCTTTTGCAATTACATCTCTGAGTTCTTTATTGGATCAATTATGATACATTTATGATTCTAATTTTTAAATTTTTTGCAATTAACGTGTTCGGCAAAAAGATGTAGTTTTAGCTAATAAGTTCACAAAAATCAATGTTGTTTTGGCTAATTTTGCTAGACACTTGGGATTTATTGACTAAAAGAAAGTACTTTGCTACTGTTATTGGACCTGTATTTTCTATTTTAGCTGGTGAGGTATCTATACATTTAGAATTCTGATGGCTATCAATTCTTATTTATTCTTTTTATGTTCTGATTCAGCTTTTTATTTTTTCAATGCCCCCGTCATTTTCATTTCATTCTCAGTTGCCTATTGAATTGAATGTAATATGTTAGTTTCAATTCTACAAATGCGATGCTCAAATAATTTTGTCGCATGCTTCTTCGCTGTATGTTCTCATGGGGACTGTTAGTTAGATATTTAGGTAGTTTTAGTGTTTTATTTGCTTAATAATTGTTTATTTTGGAGATTGGATAGTGTCTGTTTTGGGAAAATATGATTCATTAAACTCTGCATTTGTTGGCATTTAAAAGACGTTCTTCGTCTTTCTAATTGTATCTCTGTATCATAAATTTTGTGGGTGGTCCGTTCTGGAATTGATATTCTCTGCTACAGTGCATCTCATTCCAAATGAGTTTATGTTCTTTTTATGATTTTCTTTTTGCTTTGCTTAGCTTCATATACTTGTTTAAAATTTACGGGCACTTGTATAGAATTTGTTGATTGAGTTAGACAAAAAACTGAGGTCATCTTTTTGGGATTATATTATGCTATATAGAGCGCCTGGCGTAACATCTTCTACATTACACATTTTTCCTCGCATTCAAATTTATGTACTATATGTTTAAATTTTAATTGAAAAAAAAGTATCTATTTTTATTATGTTACGTATCAATTAACATGATAATTAGTATCAATTGATATAGGAACATATATTAGATTGTGCACTGATATGTTTATATGTCTTGATGGTTCAGTTAATTTTTCATATTTTAGTCTTTGTATTGTCTTTGATTTTTGTTTTAATTGAATATTTAGATATAACTATTTTGTGTTTGATTGAAAATATATACAAGTGATCTTAAGTATTTTGTTATGAATGATTTTTATTTTAATGTTTTAAAATCACAAATGATTTTTCTGTATGTGTTCTATTGAGTTGTATGGTTAGAAATATAGGAAATGTGAATATATCTTTATGTGTACAGTTCAATTAAAAAAAATATCAAATTGATGCTCAATTTTGTATCTGATTTATTTTTTATGTTTTTTTTGTGTTTTTGTTTTTATCAACTGTCCATAGATGTTGATTTGACTAGGTAATCCGAAAATTTATACAAGTAGTATAAATAATAATTTAAGTACTATTCAGCATGCTTATGAGTATCATTTGAGGTAGAAACAAGTATCACATTTTGTTTTACTGTTTGCATATTATGTGTTGGTTCAGATAGTATGTTTATGTGTTTAGAGTTCAGTCTAGATTATTTTGTATTTGTCTTGGTTTGAACTGTGCAATTTATATATGAAGTATCAATGTTACTGATGATTAGTACCAGATGAGATACTTGCGAGTATCTAAATTTTAGGACAGATTTGGTTTTGTGTTTATCTGTGTATTTTGACTTGTCTGTATTGATTATGACATTGGAAACTGAGTAGTACCATATGATGTGTTGATTTCATTGCTTAATTTTAAATTTTATATAATTATTGTGAATTATCATGTTAAGTAACATTTACAATGCTTATTAGTACCAATTGAATCAGAAATAGGTATCAAATTTTGCATAATTTTTGTTGGTCATATATTTTGTTAGATATTATGTTTATCTCTCTATAATTCAGTCTAGTGTGTTTTGCCTCTTTCATTGTTTGAATGTGTTTGCATTTGTGTATGGAGTATCAATTTTCATGTTGATTAGTAACAAATGAGATGCTTATAAATATCTGAGTTAGGTCAAATTTTGTTTTATATTTTTATGCGTGTGCATTTTCATTTTTGTATGGAGTATCAATTTTCATGTTGATTAATACCAAATGAGATCCTTATATATTTTTTTTCTTTCAGTTTATATTCCCTTAACTGATTTCTAACTTTGTTTTCTTGGTTTGCAGTCCTTTTGTCGAAAGAAACTTCGAGGCTTGTACTGCGCCCGTATCGCCCTTGCAAGAACGAATGATTTGAGATTCGAAGTTTATAAGTCTGTGATTGCATTCATGAACAGAAAGAATAAGTGATTGATAGTTCTGTATTTATTTTTGGATACTTTTGTGGTGTTATTGCTTGATTTCTGAATATTTGATATATTTGAACAACACTTTGGTATATTTTGATTGGGTGGTTTTGATTTGTTATATGTGGGGAGTTGATTATGGTTGAAACATGAAGTTATTTGTAATATTGGAGATGATTGGATAGGATAAAATATTGCTCTTGAGTTATTTGTGGTATGTGTGATAGTGAATGGATGTTTTGGATTATTTATTTTGAATCAATGGAATGGTGGTTAGTATTATTTTATTTTATATCATTTAAGATGTTATTTTGTGGAATAACTTTTGTATAAAGTATACATGATTATCTTGAATTTTATCATTTCAATAACTATCATAACCTGTATTGAGCGAGACCCAGATTTATTTTCAGAAACAATGGTAGTATCATTTGTTAAGTTATAAAGTATCAAATGTTCAATAAAAAAGTAACCATTTATTCGATGTGAAAGTATCATTTGAGGTCAGATCGGACTGCGCCGCCGTCGTCACTGGAGAAGGAGGCTGCCGCTGCCGCTGCCGTCCATTAGTACCATCCGACGATCATTTTATTTTCAAGCTATGCTTATGTTATTCTTTTTTTCAGTCCTCCCTACTTCCCCTCTCCCATTTTCTCCTAATATTTTGTTGAAATATTGATATCTAGACTCCTAATTTTTGGATCTAAAGATAGAATGGACCATAGCCTTGTAAAAACTCACTTAATTTTTAGTGTCTTTTATTTATTTTAATTTTTAGCTTGTGTTTTAATTTTATGATATATTTTGGTAATAATTTTAATTGTTAAGTTGATGTTGGGTCTTGGTGTTTGTCATGTTATTAGCTTGACCATGAAGTTGAGAAAAAAAAAACTGAAGCAAAAAAAAACAGGGAACTTGAAAGTGGTGTGTGCGTGTGTTTTGTGTGGGTTTGTTCTTAAATTTTTTGAAATTATATTGTAGTTAAGAGCAAGTTATGAATCAAATATTATTTCTACTTAAATGTTTTGATCCAGATCTGTGGATTTTTTTTAAAAAAAACTCAAGATTTTCAAGATTTCTTAATTTCATTTTAATTTATTTTATTTATGTCCAAGATAAATTTGACTTAAGAAAAAGTAAGAACAAAATTCTGGAAATTTTATAAGCATTATTCCTAAGCTTGTTAAATGGGTTAGGATTGGATTTGTTGATTAAGAAATGGGTTTCGAAACCCATATTTATTTTCCTATTGAATTTACTTTATTTTATAATGTTAATTATTATTATATCTAATTATTCTCCAAGATAATTCTGACTTAATTAAATAAAAACATAGTATTAATATAGATTAATATATCGGGCTTACTGGGTTGGTAACAAGGTTATAAATGAGAATTTTGGGTCGAAACCCTCTATTGCCATTTTTTTATAAATTATTCTTTCTTTTTGAGATAGTTAACCTTATTTAATTGAGAGCTAGTTGTTAATTACATTAATGGTGGTGTTTAGCCTAGTGGACTCTTACTTAAAATTTGAACAGTAGCCAGAGTTCAAAACCCCTTGGATGCATGCAGACACTAATTCATTCTTTTTAACTTATTTTAACTTTTCACCCAATTACCTTAATAATTAATAAGCGTAATGAAATTATAGAGCTAAGGTAGCTTATTGGTTTAGTGATTGGGTTATTTGTTTAGTATGTTATAGGTCCAAGGTCAAGTCTTCTTCATGCATATTTTTTTATCAAAATTTTATACCACAGTTTATGCCTCTATTTAATAAAAACAGTTTACATCTAGCTATTTAACCTTTCATAGTCTAGTGGTAGGGTATTCATCTTTTTGTACAAGAGGAGGTCGTGGGTTCAAGCCACTAAGACACAATTTAATTTCTTTAAAATACATATATTTTATTTTTACTCTCTTCTATTATGTTCATTTTATTTAATTAAAAGATTTATTTTATGTTATAGTAAGTAATTTTTTTAATATATATATATATATATATTCTCAATAATTGTGTTTAGCGCATTTATTTTGTTTGATCAATGACTTCGTATAGTTCTTAAGCTAGGATTCCCTAATGGAATTTTAATATTGTCCTAGCGCCCTCATTTTTAGAAACTTGAGCAATATGACCTTTATTTACGTTATTGATTAGGTTTAAGACTTTAATACGTTGCTAAGTCATAGTTTTTACGTGTAGAATCCTCATCCGGGACATCAAGCTTAGGACGAGTTGAGCTCGAGGAATCAAATGAATGAACTCTAAGTCGCTGCTCTACCTCAGGATTTTATAAGGTGGGTAATTCTATACTCGTCTATGTACAGATAGAAAGTTGATCTATGGAGCATTGATTTATTTAGTATTGAACTATTGAATATGAATATATGAGATAATGATTTGCTTTGAGCATAATATTTGATGCTAACATTATATGAATTATTATGAGATTTAGATAATTATGCTTATAGATTATTATTGGAATTGATATTATGATATGAAGGCATTGCTTAGATGTATGGTACCTTATAAGATAGACATAGTACCTTTTATAAGTTATCAGGTTATCTTATTAATTGATGAAAGAAAGATACCTAGATGAAACATTCTATGTTGTGATCTATGTTTGTAGATAATAAGTTAAGATTATTGTTCGTTTGTCTAGCACTATCATCTATGATGTTAATTTAGGAACCCGGTCCCTTGACCCTTCCTTATACTATGACATATGATCAGCACTTTAGTGTGCTATGACGATATGATCTTATAATAAATCCTATCCGAGACAATAGGCTTAGAACAAGCAAAATATGATCAAAGTTTTAGCTATTATAGCTATAAGGTGGGTAATATTTACTCAACACGTGATTTATGTTTTAAAAACGTGTTCTATTTATGATAATATATATTTATGATAAAGCACGCTTCAAAGTACTTTTATGGCTCTACGAATTCTAGTCAATAGTGACTTATGTTTTAAAAATGTGATCTATTTATGATAACATATGTTTATGTTTAAGCATACTTCAAATTACTTATATGGCTCAATGATTTCTAATTAATATGTGGTTTTATGTTTCAAATCGCGTTATGTTATGAGAAAAATATGTTTATATAAAGCATGCTTCAAAGTTTAAAATATTCTTTTATGGTTCATCGGAAGATACTAACTCTATGGTTCCCAGTATGAGCACTTGGTGCATTATGTAGCACTTTGATGCGGTATGTAGCACTTCGTTGCGGTATGATATGAGCACTCCGGTGCGGTATGAGCACGATGGTGCAATTATGGTACTACGGTACAAATATGTCACTTCGGTGAAATTTATATGATAGGGAACCATATTGAGTTAATCTTCCGTGTGTTAATGAATAGATTATTTTTTTTATGTGCATAACAGTAAATACGTTAATATGCAAACTATTTATTGATTTATCAAGCATATTTCAGAAATTAAAAATCCCACTGAGTGTTTTCTAGCACTCAACCCATCTATTTCTCATAATATTTTCAGGTATTTGATGACGACTGGCGGCTGACGTGGACCAATGGAGATTTCTTATTTTGTTGACCACTTTTTCATTTTAATTATTGATTATGTATAGTTGTGGTCAATAAGTATAAATTTTTATGCTTCCGCTTCATGATTTGAGATAATTAACTATTTATGGACATTTGTGAATGTTGTAGTTTTTGGGCGTATTTTAAATGTCAACTGTTGAAGTTTGACTAGTCTTGGTAATACGGGTTTGAATGGTAAACGCTTGTGAGCGTGGATATATAAATATTTTAAACGAAATGATGTCCATATTTTTAGGATCAAAAGAAACTATTTATTTGGGGATTGCAAAAAAAAAAATTATTGTCTTTTCTTTCGGTCGTGTGTTTTCGTTAGCACTTGGGCCTTCGGGTTCGGGTCGCTACACAAATAAAGCAAGAAAGTGAATTTACTATGATGTTTGCTACTACCCAAACCAGCTTTACTGAGCTCAGATTTATCATTTTTGCTTACATCATTTTTGGATTCATCAATCTCCCTTCTTGATTTGCTTGATGGTTTTCTCCTTGATGATGATGTTGTAGCTTCATCGCCTAGAAGCACTTCTTTCACAGCACCGAAAATTAGATCTGCCTTGATCTCCCATACCTCAGAACTTTCAATTCACACCGATTTGAGCAGTTGCAGCAAATCTAGCAAACATGTATACACAATTTTCTCCTAATATTAAAAGATTCCCCTCCGTTATGATCAAACGGGATGGCATTCAAAAATCTAGATTTCATAGCATGACTAATTGAAGTTAAAACTACAAAAATCGCAGCAATAACTTTGTCCAACTCCAATTTTCAAATTCCACACAAAAATTCCCCAAATTTGTAAGATGCAGGTGTTGGAATACACAAAATTAATTTGAGAATCAAAATCTACACAATTAAAAAGATTGGATTGAATTTTTGAAACTCACCTTGAAATATGCTGAGCTGGAGCAAAAGGAAACACAATCAGATTTCTTCGATGTATGGTTGTCAATACGTCAAAGAAGGTGTCATCGTTTTGTCGATGAACGGTGGTTGCCAACTTCGGAGCGGTGGTGATGACGGTGGCGTTCGCGAAGGTGATGAATGAGAGCGGAATCCCAGATGTGTGAGTTCGCATTATTCTTTCTCGCATTTCTGATTTTTCCTTTTTTTTTAATTTGGGTTTAATTTTTAACAGATTGGACTTGATTCGGATAATGGACCGACCCGTCTGATGGGCCGGTCCATCAGTCTCCTGCACAGGAGGGCCCCTAAATATAATATAGATATTAGATGTAGATGAAAGAGTTATAAAAAGTAAAACGGAAATTTTATTTAGTATTACACTTAAAATAGATAAAAGGGATTGATTAGACCCAATGGGCTTGGCCCAAAACAAAAACCAGCAGCCTCCAAATACGACGTTACATAATTAGGGTTTTAGCAGAATTATTCATCCATTCCATTCGCTCAAGGTTTGCTTCCGAAAAGATGCCCAAATCAAAGCGCAATCGTACAGGTCTCATTTTTTTACATGCATCCCTTTTTCCTGATTCAAGGGTTTTCAGTAACAATGTTTGTGGTTTTCTTTTTTGAAAATTTAATTTAAAGGTTTGGGTTTTGTCTGTTGATTGATGTGCAGTTACTCTTTCAAAGACAAAGAAGAAGGGGAAGGATCACAAGGAAAACGTATTGAATTCGATACGCGATGCCGTGGAGACGTACGACTCGGTCTACGTTTTCGCTTTTGAAAACATGAGGAATCTCAAGTTCAAGCAGTTCAGAGAGAAGCTAAAGTCTTCAAGCAGGTAAACAAACTTGTTTTGTATGCCTGTCTTTTTTGCTTAGAGAACACTGCTTCGATTTTCTGACTAAACTCTTCTAATGTGATTTATTTACGACCAACTGAAGCACTGTGTTCTTTGTTTACTTGCATTTTTTTTGTCTGCGGTCTAGATGCTTTGTTTCATTTTGTTTTTTTTTTGGCTAAAAAATTAGTGATTTTTTTTGTACTTTCCCCCCCAAGAATCAGTGCTGCAGTTATGGTGGCTCAGAGAATGTTTTATGATTGCAGAAACTGGTGTAATTGAATGGAACATTAGCACTCTATAGCTTTTGTTGGGGATTTTATAATTGGTTGTTTTGATTAGTTCTTGCCAGTCCCAACACATGGTTTTTGCACTTACTGGACGAGTTCTAATTTTTTACCTCTCACCTTAATATTTTGTATGTTCGTGAAGTTTTTTATGCTGAATTGGACTTGGAACATTGAGCTGAATTAATCAGGAAATTCATGTATCATGGATCAAGTTATCCTTTTGATTTATAAGTCTTGTAAGAAAGAAATCCCAGATTCCATCATAATGATTCATTTCGTAAATGTTTTGCCAATTCATTGTTCCATGTCTTTGTGATATTGATTTTGATTATTGATTACGATTGTTCTACAATAGTAGTATTAAGCAATTAAATGAAATTATCTTCACCTTTTGTTTCAGATTTTTTCTTGGATCAAACAAAGTTATGCAAGTTGCATTAGGTAGGTCTGTTTCTGACGAGATTAGACCTGGCCTGCACAAGATTTCGAAGGTAGGTAGATGGGGTGTCATGCCATTTTCACTTTCTTTTGAACAAACCCTTGTGCTCATGCTTTCCACACTGCTCTTTCCCAATTTGTTTGCATTTTCTTCATGCAGCTTCTTCGTGGAGATTCTGGACTCTTTTTAACTAATTTGCCAAAAGAAGATGTGAAAAGGTACATCCTGTGAAATAAATTTTCTCATTTGCAAGAATTTGAACTTAGAAGATATTTTGCAGATGGTAGCTTGTGAAGAAACAAGATGATTGAGTCAACTTATTCAACACATTCATGTCCGTAACCCCTTTTGATTTCTGCAGACTATTTGAGGAATATGAAGATTATGACTTTGCTAGAACTGGAAGCCTTGCAACAGAAAAGGTATTAAATTTCATGGACAATTTTGTGGAGCAGTCATGTATATTTTAACTATTTTTTAGATGTGGCATTGTACTTGATACGTTAACCTTTTGAATTATGCTTGAGTTTTCATTTTGAAATCATATTTTTATTGCTTTGTGTAATTGTGTTGATACTACATTGAATCAACTGAATTTGGGAAAAGAAGGGAGAAAAACATTGACCTCTCTAAGTCTACTTACAAATCAAGTTTAGACCTGAAATGTGAGATACTTAACAAGTATACATCATCTTGTTTGTCATTCAATTTCAGGTGGAGCTTAATGAAGGCCCTCTTGATCAGTTCACACATGAAATGGAGCCTTTCTTGCGCAAGCAGGGGATGCCTGTTCGTTTGAATAAAGGTTTGCATTTACTCATGTGTTAGTAGTGCTCCCTGCATGGTTTACGTTCACAGCTCACTCATTTCAACTTTATGTGGTGCAGGAGTAGTGGAGCTTGTGGCTGACTTCGTTGTATGTGAAGAAGGAAAACAATTATCACCTGAGGCTTCTCGAATACTGGTTGGTATATGTTACATGAGTCCTGAACCTCACCATTATTTTGCATATATCCATTATGCTGGACTCTAACAATGCTGTTGCTCAATTGTCTACAGCGTCACTTGGGTATTAAGATGGCTACCTTCAAACTTCACTTAATATGTCGGTGGAGTTCAGAGGATTTTGAGATTTACAGAGAAGGTTTGGAAGATTCAGATATTGAATCCTCGTAGAATCCAATCCTGGGACACTAAGAGTCATGCCTGGGGTTTTTGTACCAAGGTTCGAGTGAGTTCAAATGATCTGTAATGAATCTCGATTCTTGTTTTTACTGTTATAGAGATTTTTATGTGCTAATTACAGGCTCAACAATTTAATTTCTCCAATTTTCTCGAAGTCAGGAACATCGAATGTTACATGTTATGAAAAATGTCTGGTTTATGCCCAGTGTTTATTATTATTAATTTACGAGTTATTTGAATGTCATGCCTTTTGTTTTATCTAGTGAGTTTTTATAGTTGAGTAGCTTAATTTCCTGTATGAGAAAACTGCAAAATGTCATCACCAGTTTTGTAAGGGTAAATATCAATAGACAAAAATAAGCAAACATCAATATCCGAATTACTCATAACATCTCTCTCTCTCTCTCTGCTCTCTCACACACACACACACAATCAAAGACATACTTGTAAGAAGAAAAGTGGGGAAAAAAGAGGCAGTTTCATGTGATCCGATCAACTTTCAGAGTGCAAACCGTGGAAAATTTAACTAATGCAATGGTTACATTCATCCACTAATGAATGAAGAATTGCAGAAATCACGAAATTGATGCTCTTAGTTCAGATTTCTTATCTTCGAAGAGCTTCAACTCCTTGCGCCAATCTTCTAACTTGGCTACCTTCTCCATTTGCTCTGGTTTCATGTTTGCCTCCATAGTCTTTTGCTGCTGAGCTTCAGCCAACCGAATCTATATACAAATGTAGAAGAAATAAAAATTACACCAAATCAACTTCTTATAGCCAATGTTTCAAAAATAAAAATCGGACCGTAAGCAATTTATTTCATGTAAACCTTATCCTCTTCCATAATCTAATGATCAAACAGTATTATAATTTCCCCATGAGAGAGTTCACATAAACTAACTGGGAAATATGCAATACATTGATTTCTCTGTGCGGAAATTCATAATCTAAAAAAGTTTAAATAGGTCATAGCTCAGGCAGTAGATGTGGTAATCTGAACATGTATAGAGGTGAGATCAGAAGTTCAATCAGTTGGATGAAGTGTTATAAATTTACCTTCTTTTTTAGTGCTCGAATCTTCTTATCAATATCTTGAACTTGATCCTCTGAATTTGAACACTCGGTTGAGTTTGTAGTGACCACCGAGGCATTCTCAGAAAGAGAGAGATCATTCATCTTCGATGACGTCGACTCCACAGTTTCTGGAAAATCATTGGAAGTATCAGCAGATGAGACATCATTTTTCTCTGAATTGTCACCCTTGTTTAGAGCAGTCTGAGACCAATCATGTTAAAAGCAGTCAGCAATATACGAGTAAGAGTACCATTCTAACCAAATCAATACGAACTGTTCTACATGCAAGCACGATAATGGGTTTCATTCTTGTCAGACCATGAATGTGCTACCGAGAAAATGTGTTCCTTTGAAGCTCACAATGAAGCAATTCTATTTGGCCAGACAGATTAAGCCATAAATAGAGGACCAAAATCCAAAAGAAAATGAAAAATTGAAGAAAGATCTTACCCAACTAACTCTTCATATGTGTGGCACAACTATAATATAGAACACATATAAGTAATACACAGCAAACATTTGAATGCTTTCACTATAAAAATGCATCAAATTTAGGTAGCAATGCAGAAACAACTCCTACAAACTTCTTCAACCAAAAAGCCTCTTCATTCTTGGATAAAGTTAAAATCAAGTAGGCAACATCTGAAATTCCTCCACACTATAATTCACCATAGAAACAGCATTCAGCGGAAACATAGCCTCATTTTTTACTTCTTGTGTAGTGTGGCATGGACTTCCAAAGTTCACAAAATTTTTTTTAATCATTTTCAACTTTGCCATCGCCGAGTTATTATAAATCTTTTTCAACTATAGCAGAAAACTCTGACAACAATACACCAATTAGCAAATTCATGGAAGATGGGGCATCATGCTACTGAAAAAATCAACCCGGAAAAATGAACCCAAAAAATAAAATAAAATAAAAATCAACTTTTGACATGTTTACCTGCTGACGCTTTTCTTTCTTCCTCTCATTCCTCTTAGCTGATTTCGATTTCGGTTTCGATTCCGCCACCTGATCATATCCCGGCGGCACCTCTTCAATAGCAGACATCTCCTTCTTCCACTGCCGCCGCCGAAAACCAGTTAATACCGACATTTTGAAAAAACAAAAATAAAATAAAAAAACCTAACACTTACAATAGAACCTTTGGATTGATAGATAGCAACTTCATCCTGGGGGTTGTAACCGGCACGGATGCGAATAGACTTGCGTAGGGTTCCGTCGGGGCGGCGCGTGGATGCCAGAATCCTCTCCCCTTCTTTTAGGGTTTTGTGCAACTCCGCCGCATCCTCATCTCCTCCGCCGCTCATCGATATCTTTGATGCCATTATTGTGGATGCAGAATCCTCTAAAATATCTTTTCTTTTTTCGAGGTAAATATGTACTTAATTATTGATTAGTGGTTTATTAATGAAAATTTGAGAGAAATGGGAAATGGTACACGGATTGTGGCTTTGGGTTAGCAATACCAGTACACTATACGCCAAATACTTGCATGCACAGTGGGCATACAAAGCTTATATTAGAAAGTTTATATTAGATGGGCGGATTAAATTCGCGAGTCAACCCGTTTTGAGCCGAGTCAACATATGTTAATCCGAGTTGACCGGATCAACCCGCAAAATTTTTTCTGGTAAAATTAGTATCAACAATAACATTAAAAAGTATCCCTCAAAATTCAAAAAGTATCACCTGTATAGCTGTATCATTAAAATGTAAGGGGTCTGCTACTTATCTTAGGGTTTTTGGGGTGTTTTTAGGGGTTTATTTTGTGTTTTTTGGGAGGGTGTTATGTAGGGTTTTATTTTGTGTTTTTTTAAAATTTATTAATTTCATTTTAGGGTATAAATTTATATTTATTTTAAACAAATTATATCAATTCGCTTTAATTTTAAAATTCACTAATTTCATTTGAGGATAAAAAAAAATTTTGGAAAAAAAAATCAGAAAAAATAATAATAAAATTTCACAAAAAAAAAAAGACGGCGCGTGACGCTGACGCGCCGTCTGAAATAGGCGCATATATGGGATGTTGCATGCAAGTGTTTCTCAAACTAAACTCCTTTTACTTTTAATTCTACTAAAATTATATCCAATTCTCGCTACATTTTAGCTAGAAATGGATTTTTATATATAAGATAGTCAAGAATATTTGTTCATGCTCTGTACTAATAAGTTTTTCTGCACATCATAAATTCATAACTATGAGATTATTGTTGCAATATATTATTACCTTAGTTCAATGATTTCAAATTGTGTAGCGGCTGCGTTTTTTTTAAGTCCTTTCCCATAAAATTATTAATGCGTAAATTTAATGCCCTAAAAAATAGTTAAAATGGTCCATTTCGGGTGTCCAATGTAATAAAACTCAAAATTTAAAGGCTCGAAACAATATAAAGAAAACTTAAGGGCTGAATTGGAAAAATCTAACAAAACAAAGAATTAGAACCAGAATCCTTACTGAACGTCTGAATCCCGAACGAAAAAAACACTATCAAATATGACTCCGGGTACATATGCAGAGTAAAATTTCCACCTCTCTCTCTCTCTCATACATCTGCATCAACAATGACGAGCCTCCTTTGAAAATTCAAAGTGACATTCGACTAGCTAACGAAGAATTGCAGAATCATATATCAATGTGAAAAGCATCCACATCATGATATTGATGCTCTCAGTTCAGATTTCTTATCTTCCAAGAGCTTCAACTCACTGCGCCAACTTTCTAATTTGGCTAACTTCTCCAATTGTTCTGGTTTCATGTCTGCCTCCGAAGTTTTTTGCTGCTGAGCTTCAGTCATTCGAATCTATAAAAGAAGTAGAGAGAAGTATCTTACAACAGATCACACACAATCACGCGCAATGTTGATAAATAGAAAGTTATCAGAGCATTCGTTTCTGAGTGCAGAAAATCATAAACTGAAATGAGCAAAATAGTTCCTAGCTAGTACATTTACCTTCTTTTTTAGTGCTCGAATCTTCTTTTCAATATCTTGAACTTGATCTTCTGAAGTTGAACACTCGGCTGAATTTGTAGGTGGAGTAATCGCCGAGGCACTTCCAGAAAGAGAGAGCTCATTCATCTTTATTGAAGTTGATTCCACATTTTCTGTCAAATTATTGGAATTATCAGCAGACTGAACATCATCTTGCTCTGAATTCGTATCCTTGTTAAGGGCAGCCTGAGATCAATCATGTTACCAGAAGTTAGATATAAATCAATGTGAACTGTTCCACAAGCAAGCACAATAATGGAGTCTCACTCTCTTAGAACCACAAATTGTGTTCATACAAGTACTTATACCAAGAAATTTAGACACTTTAAAGCTCATAGATGGAGCAATTAAGTGAGGAGCACAATAATGAAACGCTGGGAAGAAAGATATCCCCTAACAAACTCTTCATATCTGTGGAACAGCCACTAGTAAGATTTGTGAATCATATTTGATATATGTAAAACATAAAGCACAGACACACAAATAAGCAAGAGCTGCCTGCATACGAAATAGCAAGAGCTGCCTGCATACGAAATAGCAAGAGCTGTAAGCCCCCTTCCTCAATCCTCCCTTGAAACTATTACTCCCAAATCCCAATAAACACTGACAGGTTTTAAGGGCGTGCGCACACATTCGAATTAACTGCAAAAATACACCAAAGATATAATACTAACATGCTCCGAGAGACTAAAGAAACAAAAAACTCCACACATCTTCTTACATAATCCATAGATAATCTCTATGTTTCAGTGACAAGTCTTGGGGGTAGAGACAACTAGCAGACAAATCTTGAAGCTTGTTTAAATCTCCTTGAATTTGGTTAGAGATCAGCTTTATATAATCTCTACATTAACATATTTATTGCCTAAATCTATGTTGTAAGGACTTGGACTTTAAACAACAACTCATGACCTTAGTTTAAAAAAGCGCGAGGCGCACCGAGGCGCACCGAGGCGCAAAACTAGCCCCAGAGCCTAGGCGCAAAAGCGCAGGCGGGGAGCGAGCTTTTAGGGGGCGAAGCGCACCAAAGCTAAAAAAAATCTAATATATTTACCTAGACTATATTCTCTACCCAAAATATCATATCACTTATAAATTAATAAGAAATCACACAAATGGAACAATTAATCATGCAATGCAACATATGAAAGTCTTAAAATTCACACAAAATAAATCCAAAGTCTTAATGTTCGAGCATTGAGCAAAAGCAAATCAAGTAATCAACTAAAAATCATCATCATTGAGCTTGGCGCGGCAGGTGATGGGTTGTGGAGGAGGAGGAGAATAGACCCGTTTGCGCCGTGAGGAGACTAGGGGAGGAGAATAGAAAAGACCCGTTTCTATCTAATTTTAATTTAACACTCATAAAATTTTAAAAAAAAAATTAGGGTTAGGGTGCGCTTCGGGTGCGCTTTTGCGCGCCTGGGCGCGCTTCGTGGTGGTAGTGCGCCTGGTAGTAAAAAAAGCGCTAAATTGGCGCTTCGGGCTTTTCTGCGCCTAGGCGTGCTTAAGCGCGCTTTTTTAAACCAAGCTCATGACATTATAATTAGTTTTAGTTTTAACATTATAAGTTCATAAGGGGAAAAGTTAAGAAAAGAACTCACAGGACAGTTGCCTATCTATATCTGACTCATTAACTTTCTGAAGCCTACCCAAATATTTTTTTAAAAACTTAGCACCTAGATAAAAAAGATCCATCAAGATCACGTGTTTTTTCCCCTCTTAAGATTTGTTGTTGACTTGATTCCCATGTTTTACCAACAGCTCCGATTGTTCACACCCTTTGATTAAAGACAAATTCATTCAGTGCAAGAGATGATCAATTGGCATATCTCATCCCCGACAATAGCATCAACCAAAATCTTTCTTCTGATCTTGGTTCCCCAAAATCCAGACATTAATTGAGTAGATTATTTGAATATGATAATAATCTATTCATCAGTTTTCTTTGAATGTTCTGTCAAGTGTTACATCCAAGACATGAAAGAATCAACAGCATATAGCAGATCATGACACTGCAAGAAATTTACAGAGTAACAATATCTAAATACGTACATCAATCATAATCTGCAGCATACATGGACAATAGGCAAAACACCTAACCATTCAAGAACCAGAAGAAACAGTAATAACCATTCCATTGCTTTTGTACCAGAAATCCCTAGATTACCCTCCACTTAAAACTTGAGTTCTTCAATGACGCAATAGATATTGAAAGACAGGATAATAATTTTGACCATTTCATAGAAAAACTAGCATCAAAATCAGATATTAATGTAGAAATAAGTCTCACATGCTGCTTCAACTGAAAAAAACTCCCCAATCTTGAAAAAAGTCCAGTAACTCATACTTGACAAGAATGTTTATGTTGATGCAAATTGTACTTTTCTAAGCAAGTAGACAACCACTTAAATTCGTCCAAGCATCAATTCAAAATAACATAGAGAAAAACATTAAACTAAAACACAACCTCATTATTGCAGTTACCCAGTTTACTCATGAGCGTTGCATGAACTTCCAAGGTAACATTTTTTTTTTAACTTCGTTTTACTGAATTATAATCTTTTTCAAGTACTGCCCCCAAAATGGACCAAAACTACCAATCAATCAATCCCACATTCATACGTTAAACTTCCTAAAAAACATAACTGGCAAATTCTTAGGGCATCTTACTAGAAAATAAAACCCAAAACAAGAAAAAAAAAAGAGAAAAAAAAAGACGATCCTTTTCGCTTATTTACCTGCTGACGCTTTTCCTTCTTCCTCTCATTCCTCTTAGCCGATTTCGACTTCGGTTTCGGCTCCGCCACCTGATCATATCCCGGCGGCACCTCTTGCGTCGACGACATCTCCTTCCTCCACTGCCGCCGCGGCCACCATCACAACCAATTAATTCCAACATTCTTAAAAAAGAAAAGTTAAGGAAGAGGAAAAAAGAACAAAAATTCGAAACAGTAGAGAGTTACTTACAATTGAACCTTTGGATTGATAGATAGCAACTTCATCCTGGGGCACATAACCGGCGCGGATGCGAATAGGCTTGCGTAGGGTTCCGTCGGGGCGGCGGGTGGGCGCGAGAACCCTCTCTCCTTCTTTTAGGGTTTTGTTGAGCTTCGCCGCATCCTCCGCTCCTCCGCCGTTCATCGCTATTTCTGATGCGATAATTGTGCCAAAAATCTCGGTGGAAAATGAATATGGCTTGGCGGCACTCTCTGCAATAACATTAATTTCATTTCTTATTTTATTTTACTCAAATTTTGCTCGCTATTTTTGGGGGAGGGGGGGGGGGGGGGGGGGAATAAGAGAGAGATCTGTTTATTTTATTAAAAAGGTACATTTTTTATCTAAATATAAATAAAATAGTTAAAGAACATCTATATATATATATATATATTAAAGCTTAGCTAGGTTATATTAAGATATCCCATTCAATAAATATCATATAAACTTTAAATATAAGTTGAAAATCATACAATACATATGATATAAAATTAAATTAATAATCTAAAAGAATGAACTTAAATATAAGTTGGAAATATATAATATTAACTAACTAACTAAGTGTGTGTGTGTGTGGATAAGTGACCAAACTAACTTTTTTTTGTACAGTAATGAGTTTATTCTTATAAGTAGACTTTGAATAACTCGATTTAAGATATTAACAGAATTCGAATTCATAATTTTCAAACAGGAGAATCGACCGCTCTATGACTAGGTCACCCAGAAGAGTACAAGTGAGAAGTCCAAGTAGATACCCTCACAAAATAACACACAAAAACAATTCTGTTAGTAATTTGAATATTCACTTTTCCCACAAAGGAGAATCTACAGGTACAAGTGTAGAGGAATTTCATGGTGTTTCTAACGTTATTCTACTGCACAACAATAGTACAAGAAGTAAATTGAAAAATCGAGCTCGTAAAAACCTGACCTAAACTAACTAGCAATTGTCTCAGAATATTTGAATCCCACTTATAACATCGTTACAACCACACTGATAGAAAACACATGAATTTTTGCAATGCTTCATTTTTGGCCTATACACTTCACAACAAAATAAATTTAATACGTTCATTGTGCATCGTTAAAAATCCACATGAACCTCCCAATCAGTTTTCCCTCCTCTCTTAGTAAAGCAGACAACCATTAGCAGCACTTCCACCTCTTGCAATTACCCTCTCTTACCTTCTTCGTCGTCTTCTTGATCAGAAGTGTCATCATCCCTCCCATCTTGCTTCACTAAACCGATACTGCCTCTGGATGTTTCTTTACATAATGATTCAGCTTCTTCTTCATCTGAGACATCTTCCTTATTGTCCATGTACGCATACCTGGCATGAGTTATAATATGATGATCCAAATTATATCTCAATTCTAAAAATAAAGGAGAGTGAATCTGAAGAAAGCCTAAGAACACCAAACTCAGACGTTATGTTTTTCAGTGAACCATAATCAGTATGCCAAAAAAAAAATCTATATCAAAAGGACTCCTACATCTTTTTAACAGAGATTCATCAATGGGAGAGTATTCATTTACAAGAACAAAAGGAGTGCTCATTCAGCTAAAATTGGTTCCATACCTTTGGCAACTCTGCGATGGAGCCCAAAGATAGCAGATTACACCGAGCAAGGCGAAAGCAAGAATATCCCAGAAAGCTGTGACAATCCAGGCACTCTGCCACCTCTCGTTGAAGGGATCTGTTGCTTTGAAATAAACCTGCAGGAATGAGATTGCTGATTTGTGACCAAGTGTTCTTATATTATATTTATATGATGTCTTTAAAATATTGATGGCATTCTCTAGAAGAATTCACATATTTTATATCATATATACTATTCACAAAGCCTCCTCGATAGTATTCTCCATCTTCTACAAATCTTCTAGGCAATGAGATACTAAGAACCCGTTGTTTCAGAGATGAGTTGGACTCCATTCACAGCACCCAATCATGTCTTTTTGTCATTCATTTGGGTTTCCCACAAACACCATTTTCAATCTACTATAGTTTAAGAATTCTGATTCATGAGAGACATCAGCAAAAACTCAACCTCTTGATTCAATCCTCCAGTTAGAAGCAAACAAAGAACATAATTTTTTAAATAAAAAATTCATTTCCTAACAAAACTCTCAGTTACTCAAAATTTAAAATAAAAAACATATTCCTTCCTCGGCAAAGCATGACTTCTCTAAAGTAGTGAAGTTATATAAAGAACTATTATCACTTTGGAAGAATCAGACATATATAGTAACAGAAACGTTGAAGAGAAGAAAAGGACGACAAGGGCCAAAGACACAGCAGCAAATGAAATGGCATGTACCTCATATCCTATCCACACAACTGAAGCAACAACAGTAACTGCTAGAGCATTTGAGAATTTTCTGTATATGTCCAATTTAATAGAACTTCTTTTCGCCTGACAAAGAAAAATATAGCCAAGTTAGTACATGGCACATGCTAACAGACATGGACAAACGCAAGGAATAGGCATATGACTCAATCACAGAGTGAGAGTACAAAAACTTCCAGCTAACAGGGATACATGTGCTACCTGTAGTTGCTCTAATGTTTTCGAAAGAGAGGTGAAAATCCACGAAATCAAAAATGCGTCCAAAAATGCTACTGGAAGAACGAAAAACACTCTAGCTCGCCCTGCTATGTCATTTATGCTTCCCACATACTCTGCAATGTTAAGCATTTCCGATGCCAAGAAGTAGGTGATTCCAACAACAAGCACCTTTGTTGTTAGACCACCAAGGGTTGGACGCACAACACCGTAGCCCATAGCAACTGAAAGAATAAGAATGCGTGATAGAGTTCTTCTTATGGCTCCAATTGTAACAACCCAGGTTGTGATCCCAACTGGCCTCGTTCCAGAGCTATTAAAGTATGCATAGTCCAAATACCAGAATGTCATCTCCAACAACCCAAGAGCAATAACAGAAGTGATGCAGTGTTGTAGTAGCAAAACATCATCCCAATGTCTAACGTACTGGAAAACCCAGACCACACAAAGTATTGCATAAGCAATCGACATAAATACATAGAACTTCATCAGAGGGGCCATCCTACCAGGTAAATAGCCAGTAGGGTTTCTCCACACTGTTCTTCCCGTCACCCTCATTCCCTTAAGCTTTGGATCACATGTTATGAAGAATAAGTTGTACATCCCAGGGTTTTTTATGTTGATTTCTTTACTCTTTTTCATATGTGTGGATAACATGTTTCCTCTAAAAACCACGTTCAAAACAACCGGCCAGTTCTTATCAGTTGCAGACGGTGTTCTAATCACTTCTCCTTGTTTGCACCCTTCCAATTTGGCAAGATCAGGGGTGCAACAAATTGATCTCTGCCCACCATAAGGAGATCCGCCAATATTATCGCGATTAGCTGCCTCAAAAATAACAACCTGAACCAACCCACCATTGTAGGCCAGAGTTGGTTGATGCTGAGCAGCTTCTTTAGTCCTCCAGAAAGTTATGTTCTCGAATCTGAGTTGATTCAAATAAATTAGAACGAGTAACGTTGTGCATTGCCACAAAGAGTCGGTTACAATTAGAAGATAATTGCAGTATTAGCAATTCCTCCAACTAAAAACTGAATAAATATAAAAGGAAATGACCTAAAACATAAAGCAGATGACATGGATATACCAAATATAATGACATATTATTGAAACAAAGCTTGATCTTTTGAAGCTGGTGAGTACTGACCACTTCCCAATCCAAACAAAAAGTTCAACTCAAAATTTGTTCAAGATTCCATTTTTCCACAAAAAATGAATCAAACTTAGAGAAAATCAAGCCATTAACCAACCGATTTCAGCTCAACTACCGAACTCAATTCTCATAACATGATACATTACCCCAATGCATCGCGTATAAGCATTAAACACTATCAATGATAAACGCATAGCAAATCCAATTACGTTTTCTTCTCGAACACAACAACTTGATAGATTGAATGCCGACAAATGCCAGAGTAGATCTGATTGGGTACAAAGTAAAGATTACCGGATATAAGAGCGGCCACCTCCAGCGGCGATGCCCTCGCTGCCGCCGGAGACGAGATAAGCGGTGCCGACTTCTCGGAATGAATCGTGGTCGTAGATGTGAATCGAGGCTTCAGTTAATCCAACGGCTGATATTAGTACTAATAATATCCAAGATTTGAGAATGGAGGCGCAGCATTGATCTGAAGGGCTGCTGGCGAGGCCCATGGGGGCGAGATACAGGGGAGGAATACACCGAGATCGTAGAGAGAGAGAGAGAGAGAGAGAGAGATCGGCGGGGAGAATTTGGTGGCGAGTTAGAGTGATGATGCAGCAAGTAAGACTTGAGCATCCAAGTAAAAGGAGGCAAAATCAATGAAGGCGTTCGTGCCACGCGCCTTACGCGCGCGTGAGAATTTAAGGCTCAGTTTGGACTGGAAAGTTTTGTGAAAGATATGGATTACCTAGTGCTCATGTTAATATTGGAGTTTACAAGTATAATCAGAACTAAAATGCTCCTCACAGTCTTCTATGACACCACTCAATTCATAACATTCCTTAATAATTTAATCCAAACACTATTAAATATTAATAAAATTATAAATATTCCATTAAATATGAATTTGAATCTTAATTTTTAACCCTGTCTCACATAAATTTTTGTCATGGTTTAATTATTAAATTTGGTGGATTAAGATTTTTCTTGGCTGGGCAGGGGGAGTGGATTAAGCTAACCATATTACACCATACATAGTTTAAGTAAATGTTTTAAATAATAAACTAGTATATCTCCCGCACGATGTACGGAAATCGATCTACATATTTTTAGTTTAAAGTTTATGATAGTTGGAGTGTTGGTTGTAATAGTATTAATATATAATAAGAAAAAATTATAACTTTATCAAATCATAGTTTACAATATCACATTATATTTGTAATTTTTCAAATATATTCATAAACACGTTTAGAATGTTTTTACGTTTTCAACTGAGTCAATTGGACATTTATATACACTTTTTGTGTATGAACACATAAAACATAGTAATATTATTTTTCGATAGACAAAATTGAATAATTTCTCTGTTATATATATATATATATATATTTAACATATTAAATATAACGACCATACATAAATTTAAATAAATATATTTCATGCAACAACAACAACAACATCAACAATAATATGGCATATGTGTATAACTTCTTGACATGCTCTATTTTCTAGTTGTTAAATTAAATGGATAAAAATTATTAATAACTCTGATATTATTTTTTTAATTAATAGAATTTATAAAATTAATACAATTACTATAAATTATAAAATAAAATAATCACAATATACAAACCCTTTAAAAATAACGATGTCAATAGTATATATATTCATACAATGTAATGAGAGAAAATTCAATTAGCTGAAGTCTTTCGGGAATTTGAAAGATATATCAACAATTAAACACATATTTGATTATTATTATTATTATTATTATTATTCTCTTTTGAGTTTTTTTTTCAATTTTTTGTCTGTCATTAAAAACTCCCATTAATTATAAACTCATTTGATTACGTGATAATCAGATGGAATCATAAGCTACAATTTGTGAAAAAATAATAATTTTAATTGTGTAATATGGAGTGTTCATAAAATATAGCAGACAATTCAAGTTAAAAGAACAACATGCACATCAATTACATAAAAAGATAAATTTTGCATAGAGGACAAACAAAAAGAAAAATAAAATTTAGGCACTAAATAAAAATACATATTATAAAAAAATTAAACTATTTCAATTGACTTGATTTTATAAATAACAATTTACAATAACAATTTATAATTGTGAACAATTAAAGAAAGATACATATTAAAATTTAAAATTTAGGAAATAAACACCATGAGTAGTATTAGAATTAAAAAAAAAAATGATTTCCATTCAAAATGCCCATTAGTTATATAATAAGTCATTTAATTACACCAAAAGTAGTATTAGAATTAAAAATTTAGAAATTCAAATATTTCTTTGGGCATTTTGCTATGTTTGGTGATTTTGTTTTTAGAAAATCTAAAAAATTGAAGATGAGAATGATTGTTAATTGTTATATATTCATGTTTTGGTGATTGACGTTTTTTATTCAATTTAAAACGTTAAGAATATGAATGTTTATATCATAGGTAGTATTAGAATTTAAATATTTTCTATCGGTACATTTTATTATGTTTCAGTTATATTTTATATTTAGAAAATCTAAATAATTAAAGGTTTGAATGGTCATTAATTGTTATCTATGAATGTTTTGAGTGATATTTTTTTATTTAAAAAAATTGTAAAAAGTTAAAAATATGAATGTTTACACCATAAGTAGTAGTATAATTAAAAAGATATAAATATTTTCATGGATATTTTATTAAGTTTTAATGATTTTTTTTATTTAAAATTTTTAAAAATTAAAGATGTGAATGGTTATTAATTATTATTTATGAATGTTATGGTAATATTTTTTTATTTAAAAAATCTAAAAAGTTCATTTAAATTTTTGTGTGTCAATTTGAATCAAATTAAAAAAAAAAAAAAAGAAATGTAAAGTTATGAGGATGTATCGAACCCACACACACTCAAGAATGTAAGAACACACAATAACCAACTACACTACAAAACTCCTTACATAAATTGTTAGCAAACAATTATTATTAACAATGTTTTGGCTGATTTATTTTTATGACAATTTTACCCCTACAATTTTGCTTTAATATATGTATAGATTAGATAATGTTTGGCTGGGAATATTGGATAATTGAGGTTTCTAAAATTAATCTTCGGGATAATTGATATGGTACAATTTAGTGTTCAATCATCAATGAGAACTTTGTGTTTAAAAACCCGTTGAGAAAATTATTTATATTAGTGAGAATTTTTTGTTTTGTTTTGGGGATGTGAGAGAATTTTAACTGTATATGTCAAATTACGTTGGAAAAGTAGGATCATGTAAAAAAATGGATAATTGTGTTTCAAGTTATATATATATATATATATATATATATATATATATATATATATATATATATATATATGGATAAGATCTGGTGAGAACCGGTCGCTAGGTGAGAACCGGGAACCGATCTCATCCGTCCATCCTGCAAAATCAACGCCCCAGATCTATCCAGATTTTTGGTGGCATTTTTATAACTATCGCGAAAATCTTCAATTCGCGCGTCTCATTAAGGGTAAAATCGGAACTGAACTCAGAAATTTCCCAGATTCAATTTTAGCATCCGACTTCGCACATTTTAGCCTCATGCATTTCTCATTTTAACATGTGTTGATAAACAAAAATGGAACGATGATTTCATTGGAATGAAATGCAATACACCCTATTTGGGAAAAGTGAACCCTAATGGGAATCTCATAATTACTAGTTGGGATCAGGAACTTAATAAACCCTAATTGGAAACGGTGAACCCTAGTGGAAGATGTCACATCAATTTTAGCCTCCTACTTCGATAATTTTAGCATTATGCGATTCTCATTTTAGCCTCAGAACAAAAGGGAAGAATGATTAAATTACTATATTACCCCTCCGTCCAGAAAGTTGCCGAAAATTACAGGAATGCCACCGCCCATCCACTTAAATCTGATTTAATCTGGACCGTCCAAATTTAGTCAAACAAGGATTAGGATTGGTTCCTAATTCACACCTGGGGGAAGAGTTCTCATTTGATCCTTTCCCTATATATATATATATATATATAAATAGATCTTGGAACTAATAGATCTAAGAGACGTGTTTAATAGTTATAAAATAGACAAGCTCTTAGAGCGTTAGGTTGAAAATCTTGATAGATCTTGGAACTAATAGATCTAAAAGACGTGTTTAATAGTTATAAAATAGACAAGCTCTTAGAGCGTTAGGTTGAAAATCTTGAAAATTGAGTAATAGTAATAATTAGCGTT
This sequence comes from Perilla frutescens, assembly GCA_026008535.1. Classification (NCBI taxonomy): domain Eukaryota; kingdom Viridiplantae; phylum Streptophyta; class Magnoliopsida; order Lamiales; family Lamiaceae; genus Perilla; species Perilla frutescens. Next base: position 31,083,102 of record BRKX01000011.1, read on the forward strand.
AGTTTGTAGAATTTTGGAAAATGAAAAACAGAAGAAGATAGATTTGACACATCAAATATTATAATGGCATATGAGATCTCAGGTGGGAATCGAGAGTTATGTAATGAATTGCTACAAATTAAAAGTTTGTTACTATGTCGTAAACCTAATTAAAAAAGACATGATGATAAAATCACAGTAATAAAAAAGTATTCATGAATTCTTTATAATCAGCCCTTATTTTAATGATAGTACCAATAGGTTAGTTCTCCTTAATTAATTATTAAGGTAAAAACTTGCATGCACTAGATGTATATAAATTTATATCAGACGGTCAACTCGTTTGATTGGGTCAAACGCGAGTCAACGCCGCGTTTGACCCGGTCAACCCGCAAAAAAGAAAAATGGTAAAATATGTGATACTTTTTAAGGATACAGATGATATTTTTTAAATTTTGAGTGATACTTTTTAGTGTTATGATTGATACTGATTTCGAGGGTTTTTTTTATTTATTTATTTTGGCTGATACTTTTTAAGAATATAGGTGATACTTTTGGGCTTTTGAATGATATTTTTTAGTGTTACAATTGATACTAATTTTGAAGTATTTTTTTTAGAGTTGACCGGATCAACGCGTTGACCCGATCAATGTGCCTGATGGTGCACCTAGTGCACACAAGTGTTTCTCAATTATTAAACATACTCTATATGTATTCCAATATATCATCACTTTTAAATCAAGAATAAATTGTTAGTGCCACAGTTATGCACTAAGTGTTCGTGTTGTTGGTGAGATATGTTCGACAATGTGTGCTTGGATATATCCCTAAAGCTATTCATTCCGCTGTGCGAGAAAAGAAAAACAGTTGGCAAACCGTTCCCTCTAATGTCCCAGACAGAAATAGGGACACATTTATATGACAGTTTTCATAAATAGAAGATCTTGCGCGGATCCGTTCGTAGAAGGCAAGATGTGTTCGATTGACTGCCTTATGGAGTAAATACCAAGCTGCTAATAACCCTCATATCCAAGGAAAGTATCTACACACTTTTGGGAAGATTACAAACCATCAATTCACTTCCATATTGGCGACGCATGAAGATCGGCAACAAGTGTGAAGTAAAGGCTATATGAAGACCGATTCATTGTGCAATCAGCGGACTACTTTTTAGACTTTATTAGCATATTTTTGTGAGTCAATTTCGTTTGTGTCCTAAGTACTTACTAGTAGTTTTTTCTTAAAACAGTTCAACGTGATAGACTAGTTTTGAGTGTTTTCGAATAAAACACATGAGGGGTTTTTAATACCTGTTTTGTATGCAATCTCGGGAGAGATTGTAAGTTGAAATCGTGGGTAGCTAGAGGGAGTCTATTATCACGATTTTAAGGGGATCTTACAGCTTTCGGCTAGCGAAAGAGTTTGTGGAGAAGAACGGACAACTAAGGAGGGAGTCATGTATGTGTAAGAACCCAAATACACCTCATGAAGGAGTAACAGTCGAATCTTCAAGTTTGGGAGCAATCCCCTCAGAGTAGGTTGTTGAACCGAACTGGGTTACTAATCTTGTGCGTATTTTACTGCTTTATATTTTATGTTCTTATATATGTCCCACACATATCGTAGAACAGTTAACAAGCAGTATTGATTAAACACTTGTGAGCACGGATTATTGTTTTTCAATTGGCACCAGAGCAGGTCACCTTTCTTAAGGTGTGATCATGGGTTTTTAATCCGTGTATTTTGTGTTGTTTTTCTGAGATGGACACAATGAAAAAAGGAGCCTCGACGGTGAGACCTCCGCTCCTGGATGGCAACAATTATGCCTACTGAAAAGCTAGAATGACAACTTTCATACGTTCGATTGATGAACGAGCCTAGAAGATGGTGACTGAAGGCTGGAAGCCTCCCACCAAGAAGGATGATAAAGGCAAAGTGGTGCTGAAGCCGGAACAAGAATGGGAGGATTCCGACTACCATGTCATGGGACTGAATGCTAAAGCCATGAACGCTATTTTCTCTGCTGTTGACATGAATGTCTTCAAGCTTATATCCACCTGCGATAAAGCCAAGGATGTGTGGGATATCTTGCAGACCACGTTTGAAGGAACAAGCAGTGTTCGTGCCTCCCGAATGCAACTGCTTACCACCAGATTTGAAAACCTTCGGATGGATAAAGGTGAAAAACTTGTTGATTTCAATGCCAAGATTTGTGACATCGCTAATGAAAGCTTTGCCCTTGGAGATGCGATCTCTGAAGAGAAACTTGTGCGAAAGGTTTTGCGATCTTTGCCTAGAAGATTCGCGTATAAAGTCACGGCAATTGAAGAGGCCAAAGACGTGAGCAAGATGAAGTTACAAGAGCTGATGGGGTCTATGCGAACTTTTGAAATGGGGCTAACAGATGATGAGACAGTGCAGAAGAAAAGCATAGCTTTTCAGGCAGGTTCTAGTACTGATGTGCCAAGCAATGTCCCTGACAAAAATGATCTTGCCGAGATAATTGCTATGTTGTCTAAAAACTTCTTAAGATTTGCCAAATGATATGAGAAGTCTTCTCAGAATAATTCTGGCAAAAATAAGGTGTTTAAACCTCGGAGATCAAAAGATGAAGATTCAAATGAAGACAAACATAAAGATGTCAAGTATAGAGAGTGCGGTGGTTTTGGTCACTACCAAGCCGAGTGTACCAATACTCTTAAAAGGAAGAACAAATCATACAATTCCACCCTCAATGAGAGTGATGATCCAGATAATAGCGAAAGTGATGAAGAATGTGTGAGCAATCATATTGCTTTTATGACACAGTCTGTCAAAGAAACTGTGTCTGTATCTGTTCCTGACAGACAGGATGACAAGACTTCTGAATGTAGTGATGACGAAGAATTTAGTGAATAATCTGCCATAGAAGCATATAAAAAACTGTATATGAGTTGGATCATGGTGGTTCAAGTCGATGAAAGGTTGATGAAAGTGAATGCAGATCTATTGAAAGAAAAAGATAATCTTTCCACTCGTCTCAAGCAAGTGCAGAGTGACTTGCTGTAGTTTAAAAATAACAGTCACTCTCAGACTAGTGAGCTTCAACATCTGAAGAAGCTTGTGAAGATGATGAACTCTGGATCATCTCAGCTGGATGAGATTCTTTCCAAGGGAAAGAGTCCTTATGATCATTTTGGGCTCGGATACAATGGCGCTTATACTTATGACGTATTCTGTCAAGGATAGTCATCTGGAACAAAAGATTCAATAGTTCCAGAGTTGAGAGCTGAGCCAAAGAACAAGCAGCAGCGAAGAAAGTCTCCTCAAAAGACACGTGTTGTGTGTCATTACTGTGAGAAACCTGGTCACATTCGACCACATTGTAGAAACTTGATCAATGACCTCCGAAGGATGAAAATAAGGGATTTTGCAGAATCTGATCAGTTTCCCAGAAGAAATGTCCGAAACAGATCCAGGAACAATCACAAAAATTATATGGTTCACACTGCACTCAATATTCATGCAAAAAGTAGCTGGTACTTTGACAGCGGATGCTCTCGACATATGATCGGAGATGCTAGCATGCTGAGTAACATTCAAAAAGATTACTCATATCAATCTGTTACCTTTGGAGATGGTGTTAAAGGTAGAGTGCTTGGCCGTGGATGCCTAAATGTGTATGGGATGCCCAACCTAGAGGACGTGCTGCTTGTAGAAGGACTAAAAGCTAATTTAATTAGCATTAGTCAGTTGTGTGACCAAGGTCTCTTGGTGCATTTCATTCGAGACAAATGTCTTGTCAAGAACAAAGAAAGTGTTCTTCTGATGGACGGGGATAGATCAAGGAACAACTGTTATCTCCTTAACATGGAGGGGACTTGCTTCAAATCTCAGTTTTGTGAAGCAAATTTATGGCATGAGAAGGGTTACCAATCTCGTGCACGTCCTACTTATACATTTAGAGAAAACAAGCAATAAACTAAATTATTCTAGACACAGTGTAGATATTAAATATACAATCCCAGTATTATTTAATAATCAATCGAAACAGCACTCCAATTTAGTTAAAATTAGTCAAAACAACTAACCAAAATATATATATATATATATATATATATATATATATATTTATGACGAGAGAAAACTTTGCTATTAGTATGATCAAATAATTAAACACCACTCATCTCATAAATCGCGTTTTTCAATATTGTCATTCGTTTTTCTTTCTTTTTTGACTTGGGGAAGGTGGGAAAATATAACAACTAATTAAGGTGCAAATTTGTGATGTCAACATGCCTTCCCTTATTAAAAATATATCAATTAGATACCAAGTAACGCAACATATATAAGATCAATATCAGCTTGGAATTCGATAAAATAGAGAAAACAAAGCAAAAACAATTCCAATGCAATTCCAGTTAGATCCAGTAATTGGAATTATATGTAGGTTTGCAAGAATTAATCGACCGTAAAAATAAAGAAACACAGCACACATTAATATTTGATGGATGAAGTGGTGTTGATTTATAGGATGAGGGCACTAGAATATATAAGTAGATGAAGGCAGTGCAGCTGCAGGCGACATTTGTAGTAGCTCAGCTCCAAGCCCTATCTCATTTTCTGGTATGTACAACCATTTCTCGTATATTAACACATCATCGTACTTGGGCCCCACCACCAGGCGCCGTCGACGGCGGCGGTACTGAGGCACCTTTGATCTCTTCTTCTTTTTAACTTTCTTGCTGTCCCAAATTGCTTCATTTTTGCCTTCTACCACTCCCTCTGCAAAATGCAAATACGCTTTCTCTATTTCATTTTTAAATAAATTCTAATTATTAATTGAAAATGAATATTCAATACTAAAAATAATTATAAATTCTAATTTGACATAATCAACTCTCATTAATAATTAAAGTACAACAAATCGATATTGAGGAAAAAAGAAAATGCAAACTCATAATTTAACGGTGAAATACTAGAATGAGACACAAATGGTGCAACATGGGATCGAATCGGCTTGGAAATGTGTTTGATTGGTCCTTTTCTAGCTTGTTCTCGATTTCCAATTGAGGCCCATACATAGATTCAGTTGTATCATTTTTTCACTTGAGAAAATCACAGTAGCAAATTAAACATCTATAATCTGATTTATTCTATATTATATCATCAAACAAAAATAAAATTTAGATCTTAATTCTATTTTGTGTAACCTATTTATTAATTAGTTTAGAAATAGGAATATTACCAAATATTCCCTCCTGCAATTATGCTCATATATATGCAGTAGGTAATGCAAGTTTTATGAATTCAAACTAAATATGAATTTTAGCAACGAGTAGAGCGGATGGAATCCTATGTAAATATCAAAATTGTATAGTGTTAATAATGGTTTTCATAAAAATAAAATTTATTATAATATAACTAATCCTAATTAATATTTATTGCTAAAAATTAAAATTTTAAAAAATTGTATACCCTAAGTTTGGAATAATCAACACCAAAAATCAATTATATTAACTAAAAAATAAAAAATTAAATACTAAAAATTAATTATAAACCCTAATTGGGTGGAATAAACCCTAAATATATACTAATGTATAATTATACTAAACCAAAAGAAATTAAAATTGAAGAAATAATAATAATTTCACAGTTTGGTACACGATTGACATACACAATTTGGAACTAGCTAGAGAATCTTATGTGTGAGTCGACCTACTACTTAATACAATTAAATAATAATACTCAAATAATTAGGTAAGGTTCACTAAACATTTACTCACATACTATACACATACTGAGTCGATGTCAACACCTACACGAATGCTCGGAATATTTCTTTTTGTGATGTTCACAAATGCGTCCATGTTAAGTATATAAATAATAGATATTTCTCTTGCAAACGACATCAAATTCAACATTACATTAAGAAACATATGTAGCATGGAAAAAATAAAAAATAAAATAAAAAACTGAAGTGAAGTGAAGATTTTTACCATATTCTTGGTTTATCTGGATTGTGGATGAGGGTTTGGAGGTTTTTCCACAGCAAAAATTATCATCGTCGGCGGTAACAACTTCCGATTCCACCTTTAGGTCTAGTGATTTAGTTAATGTACAGTTCCCAAAAATCATCCCAATTTCACCAACTGAAAAACCCACATTTTGATGCGCAATTGAGCTTGAGGGACTACTTATCTCATCAGTTAATAAATTATTTTCTGTCATTAATGATAATTCATTCACGACGACTTTTTTATTTGACTCCTTCAATCTGCATGCCTTCAATATTTCTGGTATCCAAACATTCAAACTCCGGCACGTTGATGAACCTGTTTCAATAACCAATTACGAACATATATATATATATATATATATTAAGTTCTCTTACAATTAGTTATTGCAACTATATAAACAATGTAACAACGAAATCATATCTTCAACAAATTAAAAATTGTGAGAATTGATCTGTACTGTACTAGCAAATTTAACGACAATAAAAGGATCTACTATTTCCTATTTAATTTCTACTTCTTCTTTTTTTACTAGACAATATTACCATTATCAATCAATCGATCTGGCCCCCCTCTTGATATATATAATGGACATGGATATGAGTACGAGAATATATATATGTGTGTGTGTGTGTGTGTGTGTATATATATATAGAGAGAGAGAGAGAGAGAAATATAGCTAACATACAAACGCATGGAGAGATAGATAGAGACACCTTTAACTAACACTTGAGTGCAAAACATAACATAAACAATCAGTAAAAGCACCAATGGCGATTAATAATAATATATACCAAAATTTAAAATCATAAAGATGTTTTTTGAGTGATGAAGCAAAATTTATTTCATTTTGTAGTAAAATAAAATAATGTGTTTGAATTAGAGATCATCTCGAAATAGATCTTGAATAATACACACATTGATCACTTGCTAAACTAAAGGAATTTATCTAAAGATTTTTAAACAATTAATCACAAGTAATAGCAAATTAATTAAGATCTTCCTAAAAAAATATGATGGGAACTCACATGGAAATCCACATTTGGAACATACCCATTGCTTTCTCATGATTTTTGCTTTCAATTTGGAGAGGAGATCAAAAAATCTAACTCGAGTAATTTTCTTTTAAATGAAAAAAATGATTGAAATTTAAAGGTGAAAAAGTGCAAGATCGAGATAATATATATATATATATATATGTATGTATGTGTGTGTGTGTGTGTGTGTATGTATGTATGAGTAAAAACTGAAGTCTCACACTCATCATGTGAGTGATGACTCATCTGAAATTATCTAATTCGCTAATTGGTTTGTGTCTCGATTCACATTGGGACTGCAAATTAAATAAGTAGTTTTATTAGTAATATATAAAATATCACGTTGCTAAAATTCACTCTTTTTATATAATTTATTATTTAAATAAAATGTGATTTTGAAACGTAAAAGTCGAGCAAACGACAAAATTAAGGAAGTAGAATTATTTGAAGAGCATTTATAACTGTGTTCTGATATGAGCTGTCTGACCTTGTTTTTTTTTTTCTTTTTTTCTTTTTGCTGTCTGACCTTGCATACCTTTTATGTAATGCAAAATCAGCATTAATTTGAAATACATACATATTACATATATGGGTGTGTGGTGTAAGGTTGATATATATATACAGGGAAGGGATCGATTGTAATCACCCTCCCTTGTGTATAATTTAGATATTGATCTTATTAATCATTAGTATGGTTACGATTAATTTTTTTAATTTATATATTTGTAACGGTTGATTTTTTATTTTTTTTATTTTTGTAAAGGTTGAATGTTTTAATTGCGCCTATAAATCTAGGGGCATATGAGATCATATATATTCTTTATTCAAAAAATTTAAATCAAAGACATATATTGTTAAAAATAATTTTGAGATTTCGTCTTGGTGGCTATTATACTCTTAAACTAGATTATCCTCGTGTGTGTTGCACGAATGGAATATATATAATTTTATTTCTTATAAATTATAATTATAAAAAAATATTAATAGTCATTGAGATTAAACTCAATAAAGAAAAGGTAAAACAAAAATGACGATTTAAACCTAATTTTGAAATTTAAATTTAATTGTAATTATAAATAAAATACATTGATTGCTACATTATGCAATTTTCAAAGAAATCATGTGAAATTTTTGGTAAAGTGATTCATAATTAATAATAAAATATTACTTAGTGGATTGAACTTAATAATAAAAAATTAGTTTTGCAAATTAGATATAACTTTAGGTGGGAAAACTATTATTTTGACAACGATCTTGTTATTAAATAGATAATAATTAATATATAGATCTATATATTTTCTAATTAATCTCAAATTATAGAGAATTTATATAAATGTCATGGAATACAAAATAAAATAATTAAATCTAGCCTTGTGAATATTTTAATGTATTTATCGACGTTAGAAAGCAGTCAATCCACTAGATTAATGAGGTATGGACGATACGAAAAAGGAGGAAGAAAGCAAGTTAATTAATATTTTTATTGATTGAAAGCAAATAATCTGGTGAACGGAGTAAACTATTATTCATATTTACGTGCATATTTTTTATAGTCCGTATTTCTTATTATTTATTGTATTTAATTTAGTTTAATTAGTAGATACGCTCAAAATACATCACAATTAAGGAGATGCCACACAGACACAGTAATTAAAAATGTAATAGCATGAATATTTGAGAATCCCAACTAGTTTTAATTGCAGTTGTGGTAGTTGATTCCTTAATTGTGCACGACAATTACTTACAAATGCAAATATAAATATTAGAGCAATAAATAAGAATTAGAATACTTTGATGATAACATTAATTATATTCTACGTAGGTACGTGTATATAAGAAATATGATATATGCATGGTTGGAGAGATTGAGGTGATCATATCCACCGCCTCATTGGACAATCCGACGATCCTAATTAAATTGGGGTATCCACTCTAGCTATGAAAAGAGGGAAGAAACTAGAAAGCGCGTTAATTAATATTTGTAGATCCAAAGTAAATAATTTGGTGAACGGGATAAATTATTATTATTATTATTATTATTATTATTATTATTATTATTATTAAAATAAAAGCAAAGCGTCTGGTGAAATATCGAAAGTCAATGCAAAATAAGAACAAATGCTTATCTGTAATGTCATCCTTTTTCAGATACCGACAACTAGAGCAGTGTGCACGAAAATAATGACATTCTAATCGTAACATCCATATCCACAAAAGTATCATTTTAATTAGAACCTAATCTCATATTTGCATGCTTTTTTTTAGTCGTGTATAAACAAGATTTTATATTATATATGTATTGTATTTTAGTATAAGGGTACGTTGATTGATACCTATCACACTTCAATATTATGTTTGCTTGCAAAATCAAAGCACATGATTATACAAAGGTCACACATGTGTTAATCATTTATATGGTATTTCGTATCACATCCTGGAGGTGTGATATGTAATACCATATATAATTATTAAATATTTCAGACTAAAATAATATTACATATATATGTTAATTAAAATCTTATTATAGAATATTCACATAATATATGATAATTATTTAGAGGATCTTTTAGTAATTGAAATTTCATAATACATTTCATTAACCAAATAATATATTATTAATATATACACCAAAACAAACATATTACTGATGTATTGAAAATTAATATCTCACTCGCGTAGTATGTTTGAGTCATCATCACACAACAATATCAAATGGAAGTATTGAAAAATAATATCTCACTCGCTTCATAATTACATTTGATATTTCTAATGGAATTCATAGAAATTTGAGAATTATAATTTGAAAAATTCATGCAAGTCCATATAAATAACGTGGCAAATATAAAGTTAAATGTATTTCACTTGCATCAACTTTCTCACATACATATTTCTCATGTATTAATATTCGTAAAAAAGTTTTTAAAGTACTAGATAACCAATTCGAAGAAAAATCTCATTTAATTCACTAAAGTAATATATTATCTTATGTAATGGACTCGATTGTAACGGAACTATTTAACGCCGTTAACTGAGATGGGCGGTCTGGTCCATGAAGTTGAAAACCAGAGCATGGAAAATGGACCTAAATTGTGAGAGACCGTCTGATAGCTTTACACGTGGCGTAATCCTATGGTGTGACGCATGGGATGGGGATCTAGCGTCCTTCTTTAGGGAAACCGAGTATTTAATTAAACTCTTACAGTATAGTTGGGGACCACACAACATATAATATGAAATCCCTGTTAAGGTTAGGGGTGTCAAGGTATGGTATATCTTACTTTTTTTTATCATACATTATACCTTACCTTAGCTTACGGTATGACAAAAATCATACCGTTGCCGTACCTTTACTTCCGGGTATACCTTAAGTTCGGTATGACACATAATGCATACCTTTACCATACCTTTATTTCGGTATACCTTACCGTACCTTAGTTCGGTATACCTTATTGTATCAATATTTCGGTCTGTATCATACCGACATTTCACGATATATCGAAATTATCGTTATACTAAAAAATATTTAGTAAGAAAATACATGCATAAAGAAACATTAATCAATAATACACTTCATTTATAAAAACATAAATAGATTAAATAATACACTTCAATATTACACTTAATTTTAATTTTCTCAATAAATTTTTAGTCTAAAAATTAAAGAAGAATATAAGAATATTATTTATTATTACATCAGATGTCGTATTGTTCAATTTTTAGTTCAGAGTTTGGTATTAATTATATGAAATATAATATTTTCCTAAATGTTTATGATGAAATTGCAGCATTCTATATCATATATCATTTTATTTCAATTTTTTTGATAATTCATCATAACTTTTAGTCTTAATAATAAAGAAGAATATAACATTATTATTTATTACATCTGATTTCACATTGTTCAATTTTTAGTTAGGAGTTTTGTATTAAATTATATAAAATATAATATTTTTCTAAACTTTTATTATAAACATACTAAGTATTATAATATTATATATAATATTTCATTTTAGTATATTTTTCTTTACTATTCATCATAACTTTTAGTCTAAAGTTTAAAAAAGTATAAAAGATTATCAATAACATTTGCTTTCAAATTGATGAATTTGTAGTTCTAACTTAAGTATTAAATTGTATGAAATTTAATAATTTTCAAAACTTTCATAATAAACATATTAAGGCCTAAATATTATATTATTGAATAATATAACTCATTTTCTTTAAAATGTTTAGATCATTCATCAAAACTTATAGTTTAAAAATTGAAAAATAATATAATTATTATTTATTACATTTGATTTCACATTATTTGATTTTCAGTTATAATTTAATTATTAAATTATATTAAATATTATGTGTTTTTGAACTTTTACGATGAACAAACTACGTATTATATTTTTATATAATACATGTCATTTCTTTTAATCATTTCAATCATTCTTGTTAACTTTTAGTTTGAAAATTTAAGAAGAATAAAAGATTATTATGCATTATATAATTTAATTTATCTTTTATTCTATTGAAATAATTTTATATCTTATAATTTACGCATACACCATTATATTTTAATTTTATTGATAATTCATTTTAACTCTTAATTTTATTGATCAAAAAAATAGAAGATCATTATTTATTACATTTAATTTTAAATAGTTCAATTTTAGTTATAATTTAGGTATTAAATTAAATATTAAAACATAACTTTTATGATAAATTTATTAAATATTGTATTATATATATATATATATATATCTATTAAATTCGAAGCACGGTATGTACCGATATATACCGTCATACCGTACCACGGTATATGCCGAAGTGAAGGTATATAAGAGTATAACGGTATATACCTTCGATTTGACATATACCGTGGTACGGTACGATGGTATATACCGGTACATCGGTATATACCTTCACTTCGGCATATACCTTGGTACGGTATGACAGTATATACTGATATATGACGGTATACCAAACTTTCGGTATACGTCGGTATACCTTAATTTTTAAAAATTCATACCGTTACCTTACCGTAGAATTCCGGTAAGGTATCATACCTTACCGAAAAATTGGTATACCGTAAATATCGGTATCTTCGGTATTTTTCCGATACGGTATGGACGGTATTCCGGTATGACGGTATTTTTTGCCAGCCCTAATTAAGGTTGGACCAATGTCCTTAATTGAAATGAATTAATTAAGCAAAGTAGTAGAAAAAAGCTACTTAAACCAGTGTATTTGACTCTGATTAGTCAACTGTTGGTGAGAGCCCAATTCTTGAGCTAATTAATCTCCCAATTGAGAATGGATCAGATTTGAAGAGCCCTAAAAATGGAAGCTTTGGCTCTTCATTATACTTAATTTATAGTCGTCATTGCAGTTTGCAATTACAATTTATGAAACTAGGTAGTAGTACTAGGGTACGTAGTAGCATTAATGAATTAATGTTATATGTATGTTGAGAATAATTAATTAATCACCAAGGCTTTCGGTCCCCGAGTGGACCTGCAGTCCAGTTCAATAATGTGGTGCGAGTAGAGGTGAAGAAATGAATGGTGTTGGTGTTGTGATGAGGGAGTTTACGTGCCAATCCGTTCAAGATCTGGTGGAAAGCATCGCCTTTTGTGTGAGGGTGAGGGAAAAGCATGGCTTGTTTCATGGAAGGATTAGCAAGCAGTCTCTGCTTCCTGAAAATGAGAGGGAGGGGGAGAGAGGTGAGGATAGTGTCCAAGTAGGGGACATGTTTCTCCGGCACGAAGACGGCGATCTCCTCCCAAGGGATAGCATCTGCGAAAGGGAGGACTATATCGTCTGCAATGATGACAGGTATGCAACCAAAGACTACTGCCTCCACCAGCCTGGGACTCCAGGGAGCCCACCCAAGAGGGCACAAGCAGAATATGGCACGCTGCATGTCCTCGTAGTATGTGGCTGGATGCTCCGTCGAGATGTCGAACACTGGATTGCTCTTCAGGTTCTCCCAGATGGATGCACGAGCACCCCTAGCGTAGTACCCGCCTTCAGGGTCGTTCTCACTGTCGTAAAACAGACCCCGGAAGTACACGAAAATCGATCTACCTGTGTCCGGGGGGATCAACCGGGACATCATTTTCTCAGGAGGAGCATATGGGGGCATTGTGATTGACCCTTGTTTCAAACAAACATGCTTCCTTTGCCCAAATGTTTGAACCAAGGTAGAATGTTCCAGTAATGGAAGGATGCCTCTTTCTATAGCTCTCTCTTCCTACGCACAATGAATTATTATATTAATAACTTCAATTAAGAATATATATATATATATATATATATATATATATATATATCATAACTTATTATAACTTACTTGATAATGAAAGCAGGGTCCAAAGTCATGAGGGACTAGAAAGAAATGATCAGCTCCTTGAGTCAAATTCCAAAAAGGCCAATTAGTAGAGATGTAGTGAATAGCAGATCTCATAATTCTGGGAGATTTTAAGGTCATGGGCAAGCCATTCGCAGCAAGGTCGCAGGTCTGATAAACGGGGGTGTAGAACCAGTCGGCATCGTCGGGATCCAATGTGCGAACGGGGCTGCTCAGCAGAAAACGGTGCATAAATATCTCAGCAGCAAACATGTGTGTCAGGCAACGAGGATCTTTCTCAACCAGCTTCTTGTTGTATTTGCTCGGAAGTTCGTATACATAAACTTTCAATCTTCCCACCGGATTATCATCAAGAACATCACCAGCTCTGCCTGCATATATATGTATATATAATTCATGACAACATTATATATATATATATTAATTACCTAAATAACAACTACGTACATATGTACCTGAAATCCTCTCAGTACGGGCAGAGCCACGGTGAGTCCCCTCGGCGCCAACACTGCCCGTCGTAAAGAGAGCTAGAAAAACCACAAAACCCCACATTGAATAATGAATGTTGAAGCAAATTAAAAGAATATATATATTATATGGAGAGTTTGACAGGAAAGAAAATGGCGCCCATTTATAGGATGTATAATCAAGGATTTGATATACAAAAACTAACTAGGAAACAAAAAGATCGATTTTTTAAATGTACTATTTAAGTCCGATAAAATACCTCTATCCTATGTTTTCCAAATGCGTCCCAGCATGTGATCATGTGAACTAAAAACACGAGTTATACAAATTATTATTTGTTGAAACTACTTTAATTTTTTCAAGAATTTCTTCACTTGAAAAGGATCGGACTAAGAGTCCCCTCTTTATTTAATATATATTTATATATAGTGTATCCCCAAAAAATATTGTTCAAATTATTTTTTGGAAAAATAATAACTACACTAAAAGCTTAACTAATTGCATCAGTCGACCTTCATTATATAAAGATTCATAAAGGAAACTTAAATATTGATGTAATGCTTTTTACTTGATATGATTTTCAATAATTTGTTACGTTTTTTTTTTTAACTCAAGAAAGTAGACTATTTTTTGTATGTTAGAGTAAAAGTTATAGCTAACAGTGTAACTTATACTTTTCTTTCTTTTATTCAAGTTCTCATTTTATCTTTTTTTTACCAAAAAAATTAAAATAAAACTATAAAAGGTAAAAAAAGACAAACAGGCAAACCTAATTAATTAAAGTATCATGAAATGTGTGATTATTTAAAATAGCAAAGTTTTTAATGACGAAAAGTTCTTCCTCGTAGTAATGAATTAATAATATTATAATATAAATTTGGGAGGTGACAAAATCTAGTAAAAATAATTTTAAAGGTGTGACATGAAATGGAAAGTGGGATATAGAGGATGTCATTTCAAACTGATACAATACGGAGTATAATATATTTAGAGATTCAGAGGGCCTGGTGTGGCAAGCTAATTTTATTTTTTTAAGGATCTTTTTAAAGCCTATAAGCTAAGATATTAGATCTTATTTTATAAAATGATTTAATTAATGCACAAATTTTAACAATTTTAGTCAAAAAAATATATTTATTTATTTAATCTTTCAAATTGGAACTTTTTAAGAATTATTACAAATTGACACAATATATATATATATATATATATATATTTATATATATTGATATGATGTGTGTATTCTAGATTGATAAATGCGAGTACTATTGAGCGGAAGGGGAGCGCTGAGTCTTGAACTAACGTGACTAAGACATTATGTGTAATATTAATATAGTGTGTATGTAACAAAATTTTACCAAACTATATATACATGTAATGTATAATTAAGGCCCTTTTGTTGTGTTAGGCTTCTCTCAGACTTAGTCTTCTGGATCTGGTGTCAGCCCAAACTAATTAAACTAAATTAAAGGACAAACACTAATAATTAATTAGCCCAAAATTATAGAAATCTCTATTTTAGAGAGGAGGTCTCGAATTCTGTTTAGTTCATTCTTTATTTTCTCGTTAGTTTTTTTAAGAAGAAATTTTTCTCATTAGTTAAAAACAACAAGAAGAAGAATAAAAGATACCCGGCCAATTAGACAGAAATATGATCCACAGTCATTTCTAATATTTCCCCAAAGGGAAAAAAAAGGAAAAAAAGTGGGGCAAATTGAAGGAAAATTAAGCGAGAAAATGGATCGATCAGTCACAAATTAAAGATATATAAATCGGCTGGTCTCTCTGTGATACAGACACACAGATGTTGATATATTAATGGAGCTGAGGTTGTGATTGAGATCTTGAGTAGTTCTCAAAGAGAGACTTACAGGGCTAGTTTGACAAGCTGGCCGCCTCCACAACTCTCGATCCTCTATTTCAAATAGTGTTTCATCATCTATTTCCATATTATTTATCAACACACACCGTGTATATATATATATATATATATATGGAGTGTGTTAATTAATAATGTATATGGACGACGTGGAAATGAAAAATACCAAATTTCAGTAGAAGAATCGGACCACTTATGGAGGTGGACAGAATGCCAAAATAGCTCTGCAAATTTACTCTTGAGAAACCCTTGAGATATATAAGCACAATTAAGAGAGAGAGAGAGAGAGAGAGAGAGAGAGAGAGAGAGAGAGAGAGAGATTTTAGAGTTAGTTTGGAACATATATGTATACATGTGTGGCTAGCTAGCTCCATCTTATATCGTGTGAAATGAAAGAGATAAAGACGCTCTAACGAGACACTATATAGCTAGTGTTTGGCACCAAATTCCGACATTACATTATTTGACATGATAATAATGTTTTGATGGACCAAATAATAGCAAGTCATAATTAATCTCAGGTCAATAATATCCATAAAAAAGTATATCATATTATAATAGTTGTGTATATAGGTACGTATTTCACCTTTATTTATACACCTAATTAGTTAGCCATCAAATCAATTAGGATTATATATCATTGATGAATGATCGAGTACGTATATGTATACGCACACATCAATTAAGTTACTCGTGCATAGGCCACATGCACAGTACTGTTGAGTTTTGTTGGTTGCTTGTGCATATATATTCGAAGAACTTAACTCGGTATTCCCCGGTCGGGCCGGTTTGTGGTTGGCCTTCTCAATAACTCTTATTCTGTTTCCATATAAGTAGGTACGGTATATATGTATGGAAAGATGAGGGAGAAGTCCAATAAAGAAGAAGAGTAGCTAGTGTGTTTTATTGTGGGATGAAAAAAGATGCATGTTTAGTGCTGACTTTATGGAGAAGAATAGATATAGATATAGTAGTGGAGAGTGGGATTCTTTTTTAAATTGTTGGTAGAAAGAGGGGAGGGGGTGCATGAGCGTGCATGGTGTTTGTACGATCGGTGGGGCCGTTTCTTTGAATCATTTTTCCATGTTACCAACTTACCCTAATTGAACTAATTCATTCAAATTCATCACCCTTTCTCCATCTCCATCTTCACACAAATTATACTTGTTGTCCATCGCCTATGGTCACTCTACTCTCTATTGGCGGAGTAGTTTTATTACTCCTGTGATAGAAGGTTTCATGTTTAATCATATGAGCTCTGGTAATGTTACTAGAGATTTTTCTCCTACACGAGATGAGATCCTCTATTTATTGACCGTTTTAATTGGGAAATATATAAATATATTTTCAAATGAGAAATAAAATTTAAATGCAACATGGATGTGAGAAAAAATAGTACTTAGTTTGACTGAGGATGCTGATTGCTTTATTGACTTGCTGCAAAAGCAGAGTGCAAAATGGAATGCTCTTGTCTCCCACTTACTAGGTTTCTCAATGTCAACTTATTTAATTTATAACTTTTTACTACTCTAAATTTCGTGGCTAATTTGCTTGCACTACACTTACGTCATCCTAGTTTTTTTTTAAGGCATTTAATTCATTTAATTATGGACATTTTCCAGCAGAAGTTCTTTTGATATTTGATTTTTTTTTCAAAAACACTAATAATCTATCAATAATATATATATATATATATACATATATAATTTGATAAACATGTTCAGTCCCTTTCTTCTGAAAAGCGATTATCAAGAAAATCAAGCTTGGAAATAGTTGAGATTATTCATTTCATATGTCCTCTCATTTTGTAACACAAACATTGTAAGCGAATAAAATATTTTAGTCATAAAAGAACTTAATAATTTTAGACGAAAACAAGTTGCATTGAGCACTAGCTTACTATTAACTCAAGCTTGAGTCAAATTTTAGTAAATTTGAAATTAATTACAAGAGATACACAATTATCCTCTTGCTTTGTGCATTTGGAAAATTATAAGATAATAATGTATTACTTTTAAGTTATTATATATACGCAAAGTGCATATTTAAAACAATCATCCGTTGTCGTCCAGCGGTTAGGATATCTGGCTTTCACCCAGGGGACCCGGGTTCGATTCCCGGCAACGGAACTTTTTTTATTCCCTTAATTTTGTATATTTACTTCTTCCTCCCTGCAAATTAAACTATCTACAATTGACAATTAAATTGTTCTTTTTTCCCCTTTCATAGTCATTTATATGAAAATTCAATGAGAAGGCGTATTGTTTTGTATGCCTATCTAATTGAAAGGGATAAAGTTAATTTTAAAATCTATTTCGAGATTATCTTCAATATTTTAAAACATCCCCCTATCAATTAACTTGAAATCGCGCGTTCTAATCGTTAGAGTGTGAAATTTAATTTTGGGATTGAAACATTCACCCACTTAGATAAATGTTACTAGAATGAGTGGTTTGATCGGTTTTAATTGTACTAAATTTAGTTGAGGGCTTATTCACACTCGGAATTGTAGAAATTGGCCCAATGATCTCTTATTATTGGGCTCTTTAATTTTTTGTTGGCCCAATCTCTTAATTGGCCCATCTACCCCTAATTAGCCCTAATCTTAATTTCCCCTCGATAAATCTTCCCTGCGCCGCTAATGTCCGATCAAGCTTGAGATATTCACTTCTGAAAAGGGGCTCTGCTATTCCCGTTCTAAACTCCTCGTCAGATTCCCGTTCTCTGGTCTCCTCTTTGGCGTTGAGTGTGAAAAGCTTCGTGAGAGAGCATCGAGTAGACTTTCGCTGATTTCTACCTTTCCCCTCTCGTTCTTGGCCTGTTCTTGGTCGAGCCCGACTGATCGGTTGTTGCCAGAAGAATTGCCGCCACCTTTGGATCCCTGAGCCACAAAACTTCATCAATTCTCCATTTTTCATCTATTTATATATTTTTCTTTTCACTATACATATACAGATATATATATACTCACATTTTTGGGGAGTCGGCTACTATTTTTCTTTCATTGTTAATTGCTGTTCTTATTGGTTGTTTACAGACGTGCTGTACCTCGCCGGAGACCAACGACATTACTGTTGTGTTGCAGTCAAGGTAGAAGCGACTATGCTGTGGTCGGAGAAGAGCTTCAAGTCACTGGAGTAGACCATCACGCTGCCGCCGTGAAAAATTGAGACTGGAGTTGCTGTCATGGCAACCTGTGCAAAGAACTCCTTCGTGTAAATCTGCCGTTGAACTAGTCGAAGCCCAGACTTTAGTGTGGCTGACACGACGAGTCGGGAACCAAGTTGGTGAACCCTGGCAAGGCACGGATACCCCACAGTGATATCAGAGCCATGGGGACCTTGTCGGGGGCACCCTCGGACTCGCACCAGCCCACCCCGCCGCCATTGGCTGCGCCGATACACTCCCGACGAGCTAGGAATACGGTAGGTCAGATTTCTCCCCTTCCTGGGAGGACCTGCTCTGGTAAAGTGGCAAAACCTTAGCTACCTAGTTCTTAGGTTTGGATTATTTGCTATTTGCGTTGAATATTTGTGATATGTGTTGATTTTGGGAGAATCTATGCTGGAAATGTTGTTGTTGCATCCCTTCTCTCTGTTCGGTATCTTGCGATCCTATTATTTACTTCCGCTTTTCGGTTTTGTGTGTTTTTTGTTCTCGTGGATTATTGAGATTCTTGTGATCTGTTGAAACTCAGTGGTTTCTTTGAGTTTCTGTTGAACTGATTCTGATTTCTGGTCAGTTCTTGTTGAAAACAAGCCTGGGGTTGTCCTGAGTGAATCCTTGCT
The DNA here is from genome assembly GCA_026008535.1 of Perilla frutescens. Lineage (NCBI taxonomy): Eukaryota > Viridiplantae > Streptophyta > Magnoliopsida > Lamiales > Lamiaceae > Perilla > Perilla frutescens. Next base: position 31,102,610 of record BRKX01000011.1, read on the forward strand.
CCACAGATAAATATGTGCTGAGAACTGGGCTAGCCTCAACACTTTATCCTCCTTGGTGCTTTGTTTCTCTGCTCCTCTGGTTCTTTGTGTGTTTTGTTGTGCCTTTGGCTGCAATTTTTGGTGTTTTGCTTGCTTGCTGCTCCTTTGACTGCTGATAATCATGAATAACTTTCATATGGCACCATTTAATAGCAGAGATGATTTTCAGGAATGAAAAACTAAAATTGAGTGCATTTTGATTAAAGAAAAGGTTAATAAAGCCATTTTAACAAAAATAAATGAATCTGTGGATGATGAGAAATTGCATTATATGAATGACATGCTAGGGCTACCATTTTGCTAAATTTAAGTAGTACTATTGTTAGAAAAGTCTCTCATCATAAATGTGCCAAAAATCTGTGGGATAATTTGATTTCTCTGTATACTACTACTTCTGAAGAGCCTGCGTGGTTTTTACAGACACAATTTATGTCTTATCAAATGGATACTTCAAAAGATATTGATGCCAATATAGATGATTTTAATAAACTGCTTCAAGATTTGAAACTTGCTGGTGATGATTCTATTAAAAAATATGATCCTCAAATTCTATTAGGTGCTATTCCTAAGTCCTTCTCTAAGGTTAAATTTGTTTTAAAATATGGTGGGTCAAAAGTTACTTGTGTTATGATTGTAACTGGCTTGAAAGCAAAAAAAAAATGAGCTCAAATTGAAACCTAAGCAAATGCATGGTGAAATTATATATGTTAATAGGAATAATAATAGAAATCCTCACCACAGTTTTAATAAGCCCTTGAATGGTGAAAATCACAGTGTTTTAGCTATTGAGAGATATAGAAGAGAAAAGCAGTTTGATCAAACTCAAAATCAAAATCAGAATTTTGATCAAAAACCTAGGAAAACTTGCTGGAATTGTGGAAAACCAGGTCATTTTTCAAATAGATGTAAGCAACCTAAAAGAAATAAGGGTTATGTGAACTATGAGCCTAAACAACATGCTAATAATGTGTATGAGGATGATGGTATTTATATGGTGCATGATGCATATGATTTTCAGTTCATCAATTACACTAATGTTGTGTCAAAATTTGTTTCAAATAATGAATGGCTCAATGATTCTGGTTGCACTTTCCACATCACTCCATTTAAGCATCTATTTCATAACCTGCATTATATGAATTCTGGACATGTAGCTCTTGCTGATGGTCAAAATTATAATATTCAAGGAAAATGTGATATTTGCTTGAAATTTGAAAATGAGAGCATGCTTACTTTAAGTGATGTCAGATTTGTGCCTCAACTGAAATTCAATTTGTTATATGTGTCCAAAATTGCTGATAAGATGCTTGATGGTTCTGTGAATTATTTGAGATTCAAATTTGAGAAAGATTTAGTACTTTATTTATTGCTCCCCGAAAGGGTGTTTTGTATGATGTTCAAGCTGAATCTGTGCCTTTGTCTGTTGTTAATGTTATCCAAGAGGATAAAACTGCATTACGACATGCTAGACTAGGACATATGATCAATAAGGGTCTTGCAATCTTGTATAAAACTGGTGCATTTGACAAAGATAAAAGTGTCTGCTATACCTTTCTGTGAACCTTGTGTTATGGGCAAGCATCATAAAGTTCCTTTACCTGTCACTATGCCTTATCCTAGGAAGCATGTTAGTTCTGAAATTCTTAAATATTTACATGCGTATATCTAGGGTCCAGCCAAAGAGCCCACCCATGGTGGAGATAATTTTTTCTTGTCTATTATTGATGATTTCTCGAGAAAAACTTGAGTGTTTTTAATGAAAAATAAGTCGGATGTATTTATGAATTTTTCTAAGTGGGCTGCTGAAATTCAAAATCAAACAAAAAGGAAAATTAAATGCATCAGAACTGATAATGGGCTTGAATTCTGTAACCATGCTATGGATAATTGGTATTCTGATCAAGGAATTAAAAAGCATAATTGTGCCCTATATTCCACAGCAAAATGGAGTAGCAGAAAGAATGAACAGAACTCTCCTTGAGAGAGTTAGGAGCTTACTTGTTGTCTCTGGTCTGTCTAAACATTTTTGGGGTGAAGCTCTCATGACTGTGACTTATTTGATTAATAGATCTCCATCTGTACCCTTGCTTGGTAGAATTCCTGAATCTATCTTCTTAAATAAACCTATTTGTTTGTCCAACTTAAGAGTCTTTGGTTCTGCTGCATATGTGTATCAAAAGCTGAGCAAACTTGATCCTAGAGCTAGGAAGCGTGTGTTTCTAGGATCTCCTGAAGGTGTGAAAGGCTATAGATTATGGGATAGAAGTGTGCCTGGATTTAAAACCTGTGTTAGCCGTGATGTTATATTCAATGAGCATGATTTTCCTTGTTTACCCGAATCCTCACCTTATGTTGCTCCAAGTGAGGTGGAGAATTTGAAATACCTGGATCAGAACTTGTTTGATTTTATGCCTACTCCTCTCGTTGCTCCAAGTGAGGTGGAGGATAATGTGGAGAATTTAACTCATATGCCGTCTGAATTTGAAAATGTGCATCATGATTTACTTGTCACTGAGTATGATCATGAGTCTGATAATCATAATGTGGATGATTTTGTGTCTAAGAATGAGGCTAATGATGAGCCAATTAATAATATGAATGTGTCTGATTCTGAATCTAGTTCTAGCACTGAGAATGAACCTGAAACTATCCCTGAACCCGAGAATCTGAACAATTATCAGCTTGCTAGAGATAGGGTGAGAAGAAATGTGAGATTACCTGCCAGATATGATGACTATAATCTGTCCTTATATGCTTTCAATGTTTTTAGCAATGTTGATGAATTTGAGCCTAGAACCTATAATGAAGCTGTGAACTCTGATGAATCTGATAAATGGCTCGCTGCTATGAATTATAAGATAAAATCCTTGCATGACAACAATACTTGGACACTTGTTGAAAGACCTGATGAATGTTCTGTTGTTGAATGCAAATGGCTATTTAAAATCAAGCATGAAATTGATAATGTGAGGTATAAAGCGAGATTGGTGGCAAAAGGTTTTACACAAAAGGAAGGAATTGATTATAATGAGATTTTTGCTCATGTTATTAAGTTTAGTACTGTGCGAATAATGCTTGCTCTTGTTGCTCACTTTAACTGGGAACTTAAGCAAATGGACGATACTACTGCTTTCTTGCATGGTGAACTTGAAAACAACATTTACATGAATCAGCTCGAGGGCTTTATTGATAAAAACCATCCTGAGCATGTGTGTCTACTAAAGAAGTCTTTATATGGTTTAAACAATCCCCTGGGCAGTGGAATATTAAGTTTGATCAATGCATGAAAAACATGAACTTCACTCGTAGCAAATTTGATCATTGCTTGTATTTTATGGAAACTGAAACTCCTATGTTTTTGCTGCTATATGTGGATGATATGTTGCTCATTAGTCATTGCATTAAAACTATGAAACATGTTAAAAAATGCCTTTGTGATAACTTTGATATGAAGGACCTAGGTGATGCTAGGAAGATTCTTGGCATGAACATTGATAGAAACAGAGACAAATCCACTCTTGTGTTGCATCAATCTGCTTATGTGGAACAAGTTCTTAAGAAATTTAATATAGAAGATTGTAAACCTGTTAACGTGCCCCTCGCTTCTCATTTTGTGTTAAGTAAGGATCAATCCCCAAAGACTGATTCTGAAATGTTTGAAATGCAAAATGTGTCTTATGCCAATGCTATTGGTTCTGTGATGTACTTGATGATTAGCACGAGGCCTGATATTGTGTATGTCGTTTTTTGTTTAAGTAGATACATGGATAATCCTATATTACCTCACTGGAAAGCACTTAAGTGGCTTCTCCGGTATTTAAAATCCACTATGAAGAGTGGTCTGACTTTTGCCAAGTCAGCAAATGGTGTGAAATGTGTAGGCTACGTAGATTCAAATTATGCGAATGATAGAGATAATAGAAAATCCACAACATCTTATGTGTTTACGTTATGTGATTTGTGCATTAGTTGGAAGTCTCAGCTTCAATCCATCGTTGCTTTATTTACAACTGAATCATAATACATTGTTGCAACTGAAGCTATGAAAGAGGCTATATGGTTAAATGGTGTATTATCTGAGATTAAATTTATTGATGATAACCTATGGTCTATTCTGATAGTCAATCTGCTATCCAACTGTGCAAAAATCCTGTGTTTCATGATCGAACTAAGCATATTGTTGTGAGATTCTATTTTATTCGGGATGTTGTTGAAAAATGAGAAGTTTTGCTTGATAAGATCCCCTCTAAATTTAAACCTGTAGATATGGACACCAAGTGCCTTCTAGTTGCAAAGCTGATGTCCTGCAAAAGATCACTAATTTTTTATCTTAGTTGAATTCTGTGATGCGCTCCTCTTGTGGTGGTATTCCAATTTTTTGGGGCTCAGTACCTTATTTGTTTTATGTGGTTTTTTCCTTATTTTTATTTTGTTGGTTAGCATTTTTCGTTGGTACTGTGCTAGGTTGCAACTCTGTCAAGGATAGTCGTCAAGTGACTTGAGATGATTTGCAAAAGGGATGGTCTCTAGTGTTGAGACTGAGTTCAATACGCATAGTATTGTTCTCTCCCTCTCTTATCTTGTCTTCATAATAGACGGGAGTAAAAATTAGCGATGATGATATCCAGGTTAAGGTGTGCAGTATTTCTTCCTTGGCGACATAAAGATCAGTGGGCCAAAGGTGGAAATGTAGAAATTGGCCAAATGATCTCTTATTTGTTGGGCTCTTTAATTTTTTGCTGGCCCAATCCCCTAATTGGCCCATCTACCCCTAATCAGCCCTAATCTCAATTTTCCCTTGATAAATCTCCCGTGCACTGTTAATGTCCGATCAAGCTTGAGATATTTACTTCTGAGAAGGGGCTCTGCTATTCTCATTCTAAACTCATCATCGGATTCTCGTTCTCCGGTCTCCTGTTTGGCGTTGAATGTGTGAAAAGCTTCGTGAGAGAGCATCGAGTAGACTTCCGTTGATTTCTACATTTCCCCTTTCGTTCTTGGCCTGTTCGTGACCTGCTCTTAGTCGAGCCCGACTGATCGGTTGTTGCTGGAAAAATTGCCGCCACCTTTGGATCCTTGAGCCACAAAACTTCATCAATTCTCCATTTTTCATCTATCTATATATTTTTCTTTTCACTATACATATACAGATATATATATATATATATACTCACATTTTTGGGGGGTCGGCTACTATTTTTCTTTCATTGTTAATTGTTGTTCTTATTGGTTGTCTGCAGACGTGCTGCACCTCGCTGGAGCCGATCAACGGTGTTGTTGCTGTGTTGCAGTCAAGACGTGTTGCACCTCACTGGAGACCAACGACGTTGCTGCTGTGTTGCAGTCAAGGTAGAAGCGACTGTGTTGTGGTCGGAGAAGAGCTTCAAGTCGCTGGAGTAGACCATCACGCTGCTGCCGTGAAAATTTGAGACTGGAGTTGTTGTCATTGCAATCTATGCAAAGATCTCCTTCGTGTAAACCTGCCACTGAACCAGTCGAAGCCTAGACATTAGTGTGGCTGACACGTCGAGTCGGGAACCAAGTTGGTGAACCCTGACAAGACACGTATACCCCACACGAATGAGTAGAGTTTAATCAATATTTTGTCTTCCAACTAGTTTCCTCTTCTAAGGTTTTAATTTTTAAACCATGCTTCAAGTCTCGTATCTAAACTTTGACAAGAATTTGTATAAGATCATCTAACAGGTCTCTTGCATTAAACGGTTAAATATGATCCAAACACACCCTAAAAACTCATTCGAACCCGCAAAAATAGTCGGTCCACGCACCTCCTCACGCATGTATCACTATGTATAAAGTAAAGTATCACTATGTATGAAGTAAAGTATCACTAATTATATATCGAAATATCACTTAATTTGAATTGAAGTATCATCAACTATGAAGTATTTTCACATGCTAAGAAGAAAATAAATGAATTATTTTCAACACAAATCATAATGTGGAGTTTTAATATAGTTAATTCATTTATCTTATTCTTTGGAAATATGTATGTTGATTCTCCAGATATCACGTATCACTATGTATAAAGTAAAGTATCATTAATTATGTGTTGAAGTGTCACTTAATATGAATTTTGAAGTATCATCAAGTATGCAATATTTTTTTTTGCTATTTAATTTTTAGATCATGACAAATATATTTTCATTAGTATCTCTAACAAGTCTTGCCTTTTAAAATATTTTATTTAAACAAAAAATCACGAGTTCTTATTTTTCTTTTAAATAAAAAAATCGAATAATAATTAATAATATATAAGTATCATTACATATGAAGTGAAATTTCACCAGCAAATAAACAAAGTATTATTACCTATAAAGCGCTTGATAGTCCCTATTTTCTTTTTTCTTGTGTTTTTATTTTTTTATTTTTTTAAACCTTCATTTTGTATCGAGCCTGGTGCATGAGTCCATGCGTTAAAGCCGGACAAGTGCACTGGACGAGCCGTAGGATAAAAATATTAAATCAATTCAATTTTAGGGTTCACTAATTCCATTTTAGGGTATATATTTTTTTTAAAAATTTATATTAATTCAAAAAATTAAATATATATTTGTAAAAAATGAAGAAATTAAAAATGAAAAAAAAAACTACTCCCTCCGTCCCGATTTAATAGGCTGATTGGAAATTTCATAAGGATTAAGAAAAAAATTGAAAAACACAATTAATCCAAATTTTTCCTAATATGCCCATATTGATTGTGTTTAAATATGAATTTAATGCTCAATGTAGAAGTGCATGTATTCAACAATTATTAAATGACTTATAGTGAATGTAGAACATCAAGGGTAGAATATAATTAGCTATTCGCACTACCAGAAAGACATAAAATCAAAACCTTCATTAATTTAACTTTCAACTTTATAGGCGTCAATTTTGAAGTAGTCTCTTGCATGCATGCATGCTCCATTTTGAACCTTAATGCAACAGACACTGAACAAACATAAAACCAACATAATGAAAATTTTGAACTTCTTAAAAGTTTCAAATCAGAGAGCGCTAAACATTCTCGCCAAATCAGTTTTTGAATTTTTGAAACAGACACTATAAAATGATGTAAATAATTTGCAGTTCCATAAACATAAAAAGTTATATATGGATCTTGAACCACCATTTCTTCCTAATGATGTGAATTTGTCACTCGAAAATGTAAACTCGTCTGATGATAACTACTACTCAGAAGGAGATGTGCAGATTGATTTGAATCAACTTTCAGGAGAAGATGGTATTTTTCACAATGCTATCATCGAGTAGAACAACATGCATCACTTGCCAAACAAGAAGAAAAATCTTGGCAGTGATAAAAAAAGAGCAGTCTTTGAAATGCTACTCCTCGAATACCAAGATGAGAAGTTACCAAAAGGAATAATCTCAAAAGTTGCCAATTCATTTTCCATATCAACCAGATCGGTTTCGAGAATTTGGTAAGAAGGAAAATCTATCAGAAATACAAATAATGTTGAGTCCATTTACTCTTCTAAGTCAATGAAGAAATGCAGCCGAAAGAGAGTGGAGTTAAGTCTTGATCAAGTTAAGAACATCTCTCTTCGTCGCCGAACAAATATAAGATCTTTTGCACGACAATTAGGTATGTCGAGATCCACGGTGCATAGGAGAATAAAGAAAGGGAATGTTCGACCACATTCAAATCCAATTAAACCATATTTGTCGGATGGCAACAAAAAAACAAGGTTGGAGTTTTGTTTTTCAAAGGTCGATCAAGGTATGATTGCATCAAAATCTACTTTTCATAACATGCATGATCAAATTCACATTGATGAAAAATGGTTTTACATGTCTAATACATGTGAAAAGTTCTATCTTCACTCTACTGAAAATGAACCTATACGGACATGTAAAAGTAAACGGTTTATTTCAAAGATAATGTTTTTAGCTGCTGTTGCTCGTCCACGAGTTGATACTGTTACAGGTGAAGAATTCAACGGGAAGATTGGAATTTGGCCATTTTTATCTTATGAACCAACCAAACGAAATAGTAAAAATCATGCTGCCAGAACCTTGGAGGCAAAGCCTATTACGGCTGTGACCAAAGATGTTATTCGATCCTATGTGGTTAAAAAGTTGTTGCCTTCAATCAAGGAAAAATGGTCACGTTCAAGTTCGAGGACCATATTTATTCAACAGGATAATGCAAGGCCACATCTAGATGTCAATGATGTTAAATTTGTAGCAGAGGTACAAAAAGATGGGTTCGATATTCGTTTATATTGTCAACCTCCGAATAGTCCGGATTTGAATGTCTTAGATCTTGGATTTTTTAGAGCAATTGATTCTTTCCAACATCAAGAAGGACCGTCTACAATTGAAGAGTTTGCTATGGCAGTGGAGAATGCTTTTGAAAAGTTTCCTACACAAGAATTAAACAATGTGTTCTTGACATTGCAATCATGCATGGTTGAGGTGATGAAAAGCTTGGGTGGTAATAACTACAAGATCCCACATATAAACAAACATAAACTAATTAGGGATGGGCAACTACCAAATTGCATTGAGTTTGAAACGCAAGTCATAGATATGGCAAAATCAAATTTGGGGTCTGCATGAAATATGTAGTTATGTATTGCTTTCATTATTTTTTTTATTAAATACATCATGCTTTAGTGTGCCGTATATTTGAAGTGTATACAATAGATAAAAATAAACTGCATGGAAAATTAATTGTTACTACAACAAAATAAAGATAAAAACATAAACATAAGATAATTCTATACCAGAATAAGAAAACCTTCAAATTTCTGAAAAAAAAAGACTGTTACGCTGAATAAACAAGAAATTCTTCAATTTTCTTTCCCATAATTTGTATAACCAACTTGGTTCATACAACACTCTGGCTGATAAAAGTTTAACATCTGAGATATTATACGTTGACGCTCTTGAGAAGGGGAAATGTAGCCATCATCTTTTGGTGGTGCATTCAAATCAAGTAATGGTTTTGCGGAGCTTGCCGAATCGGAATAAGCTCTGAATTTTGTTGCACTGTTATTTTGTTTGCATTTGGGAGAGTATGATTTTTTTTTCATATTGTGTACTCATATTAATAAAAATTTTGGAGTTTAGATTAAAAAATGCATAAAAACGTCAACTTAAGCAATATATAAATGGAGTTATAGATACATTTATCATCAATGTTTTCTAAGGATTAGCTAATAATGAAGTTGCAGATACGTTTAATGTCAATGATCTCCATGAGTCAGTCAACAATAAAAAATGGCTCAGAATTTTATGATTGAAAATAATTTATTGAATAGGGGTAAATTAGTAATTGAACTAGATAAATATAGAAACCTGCCTATATATCAGGACATCCTAAAAAGGCAAATAAACCTATCAAATCGGGACGAAAGGAGTAAAAAAAAGGAGAAAAGAAAAGAAAGAGGAACCACTTAAAAAGAAAAATTAAAAAATTAAAAAAATAGGAATGCCATAAGTATAACAAATAGAAATTCGTTAAACAATCTTACAAGTGTATCTCCCGCACTTTTATCTTTTCTATAATTGTGGAAATTTGTGGCATGTGCATTTGAATTTGTTCACATTGTTGCATTAATGTTGAATCCCGACAATTTTATTTGTTAAAAATGAGTCCTGATATTTTAGTTTGCACTAAAATATTTATTTCATTTCGCGTTCCACATAATCATCTAATATAACCACTCAATCTCAATACTATTAAACGCAGAAGAAATCATTTTTTCCTAATGAAAGTTAGATACTCAAATTTCAAATAAAAAGTGAAAAATACCTAATTTGAAAATAAGAAAAGAAAAGGTTATAATGTTGAAAAATGTGTATTTCCCCTTATTTTTTTCAAAAGTATGAAATAGAACATATCCATGTAAAGAAATCATTCAAAATTATTTGAAATGTATCACCAAAAATATATGTTTGAGTTTATTTGATTACTTAACGAATTGAGTTCGAACAACTTTAAATTTTATATTTTGAGTTTATTTAATTACTTATCGAATTGAGTTCAAATAATTTTAAACGAGAGTAAAACTCGAGTCAAATTCAAATAATTTGATATTTATACATATTTATTCTAAATTTTTTATCGAACTCGAATTATCAAACATATCTTGATATTCAAACTTATTTAACATATTTATGGTAATTTAATGAACTCAAATGAACTTTTAATAAACGAAAATGAAAGTAGCACGAGATATTTCATATTTGGTTTGATTTTGGAGCTACATCTTACACGGCTCCGGAAAAAAGATTGCATAAATGACGATTCTCCATCTCTCCCCTTCTTCTTCAGCTACTCTCCTCCACAGCTCCACTGTTGCATACTCTGCAACCATATTCTCTCCGAAACGAGGCCTCCATTTTTCATCAAATCATCACAGCCGCGATGCTTCACTGAATCGAAGCCAAGAATTTCCCATATCCGACAAATGGAGAACTGGGGTTTCTTTCTTTTCCCCTTTCTTGAACAAGAGCAGCGAAATCGAGAGCCTGAAGCAGCAGCTTCTCGATGCTATCGCGCCGCTGGACCGCGGCGCCGCCGCCACTGCGGAAGACCAGCGACTCGTTGATCAGGTGGGTCGTTTTCTCGCTTGGTTGCCTCTTTCAATTCATTACTTGTTTCGTTGAATTTTGCTGTATTTTCGACGCTTGTTTAGGATGTGAATCTCGATTATTGTTAATCTCTTCCATTATACTATCCCCGTCGATTGTGATGAATATTTTGGATGGAATTGGTAGAGAAATGTTCAATCTTTGTTGGCGGAATTGTGATTAGTGAGTTAAGTAGTTTTATAAATAGGCATAAATCATATGCAATCTGCAGAGTAGAAAGAGGGAGATCATGAAACCCTTCTGATTTTTGTTATTGTATTGGTTTCTTTAAATAGGTTAATATTTCTTGAATTTCTTTCTATTTCTTATGATTATTTATTTATTGATTGATTTATTTTGCAGATTGCATGCAAACTTGAAGCAACGAACAAAGTTAAGGAACCGCTCAAGTCGACTCTTCTGAATGGGAAATGGGAGCTCTTGTACACAACATCGAAGTCGATTCTTCAAACTGAGGTTGGTAACACCATCTTTCTCTTTGGTAATTGCAAGCAAGTCATTGGTTTAAAGAAAATAACTGTGCAGTTTGCTGTACACTTCCATTTAATGTTGTCCTGAAAAGACAAGTTATGAACAGCATGGAAATCATAATTTGGGCTGAGCTACCATTACTCAGACTTTACTTCTACAGAAAACTCAACCTCTTTTGAAAAGAGGAAGCCGTTAGCATTGGAAAAGGAGAATAGTTTAAAATTGATGAAAAGGAGTCAGGTGGTCACTAGTTCAAAGATTTGCTAGGAGATCTGTCTACAAAACTTGTTATTTGAGTGAATATTTGAATTACATCAATCAATTAAACCGAATTATTCTACAATAATCAGTTCCTTCGCATGTTTTAGAATCCTTGCTCTGAACAACAAGCTTTTCTTCCGTGCTAAACTCGTGGCAGAGACCCAAGATCTTCAGACCAAATGGAAAAATTTACCAAGCAATTAATCTGGATACTTTGAGGGCCCAAAATATCGAAACTTGGCCATTTTTCAATCAGGTAATACGAGTTTCAGGGACAACACTTGTTTCCTCTTTAAGTTCTTATGTAAATGCTTATGTTGTTCGATTTTTCTTATAACTGCCCATCCTTATATTGCCAAGCACCACAGAGGCAATCCTTGTAATATTTTCTAAAGTTACGTTTTAAGTTTCTTGCAAATCTATTTGACAGGAAAGAATAAAATCTATTCTTGTAGGCTACAGCTAATTTGGTTCCACTAAATTCAAGAAGAGTTGCTGTTAAGTTTGACAGTTTTAAGGTTGCTGGTGTGGTAAGTAAATCTCTGCATGTCTGGTTCTTCAACCGTTTGGAAAAAAACTCTGCCTTTTAAGTTTTTTAGCATGCAAAGTTAAAGGTTGCATTTAGGTGATGACAGCATACCCCGGATATCACACCGAATAACAAACCACCCAGCACACATGTTTTACCCTCATCACCCTCATTAACATTAGGTGGAATCACAAGAGATTCGGCCTTTACAGAACATATATATGGTTTAATTGTATATTTTTTCATTATGTTTTGTAGATACCTATTAATGCTCGTGGAAGTGGTCGTGGCCAGCTTGAAATCACGTACTTGGATGAAGAGCTCCGGTAAGGAATATGCCGCCTCTCTAATCAGTTGTTTTACCCTACCTCTGATGCAGTGTTTCTTTTCATTGCATTTTCTGTACTATCCACCCGTGGTTCGTTGTGGTTACTATTGCTACATTCAAATCACTCTTCAGCCATAGCTCGAGCATAGAAGTTCACTGTGGATTCTTGTTTATGTTGCTTGCAGAATATCCCGGGGAAATCAAGGGAATTTGTTTATACTTAGAATGGTGAATCCTTTTTACAGAGTGCCTGTTTAGGAGCTCGAAAAGGGTACAACACCAGAAAGAAATTTACAGAGGAAAGACGAAGGAAAGGCTAGTATAGTTTTGTATGTTTAAAAGTCTTGGACTCGGTGTAAAATTGTTTATATGAAAAAATGTGCATATAGGTTCCTGTATTTTAATTATTTATAATTGAGTACGTGTATGTTTTACGTGTTAAAATTGAGTCATTATGTAAAATTTTGGTCCTTCCATATTAAAAGGTGAAATAACCCATTAATTTATACCACAAGATTTGTAAGTGTTCAAAAAACTATTACAACGAGATTGTCAAAATTTCATTATGTTTTCAGTTTTACCAATGAGTCAAAATTGCAAACGAGAGGATATAATATGGAGCAGGCACAAGAAAAAATATGACCCTTTGAAAAATATATAGTTTTTGAGAGGGAAGATTCCAGCCTTACAGTTTCTGATTCTCTAACTAACTAAAGTATAAAGAACATTCCTCTAAAATAAAAAATATACTGAAAAATGAACAAGAAAGATCCCTTAATTGTAAGAATTGCCGAACATTAAATGAAGACAACGACCGTAATTTCGATGTTTTTGAGGACACGTTTATCAAGCAAGGCCACCGTTTTCACCCGCCAATCAAGCATGGCCTCCTCTCTTCTCTTCCAACCCACCGCCGGCACCGCTGCCGCCGCTGGCTCCGCCTTGTCCCCTTTTCGCACTCTATCTTTCTCCACCAGAGCCACGCCTCCGCCGCCGCCGGACCAGGAAAAGAAGTCGTTTGCCGTCGCCACCGGGGAACTCTTCCTTGGCATCGCCGCTCGGATTTTGAAGAAGAAAGGGACGATTGTGGGCGGCGGAGAAGAGGGTGGGGCGCCGCCGGTGGAGATGTTCGTGGGGGGTGAGGAGGATAGGGAGAGGGAGTGGTGGTGGAGGCGGCGGAGGAAGGAGGGGATTGGTGCCGTGATGGAGGATCCGGTTGAGCAGAAGGTGGTGTGGGAACAAAGGGCGGAAGATGTGGAGGCTGAGCGGCGGCGCAAGGCGGTTACTAGCCCGGGGTTTAGCTTCTCCGCCGCTGGGCTCTTGTTTCCTTACCATATTGGGGTGGCTCAGCTTCTCATTGAGAAGGGCTATATCAAGGTTCTCCCTCCGTAAGAATTCATTTCATTTTCTTGAATGTCTAAAATTTCATGAATTGAAGTTTATGATTGAGTCTTTGAGTGCCTGTTGAGTTAATACTCCATGTTATAATTATCATGTCTCTTGAGAGAGAGTTATTTTTTCCATCAATATATCAAATTGATGTCAATGGAAGATGAGATTGATGTTTTATTTACAATTTTTCCTAAATTTAGTTATAGTTTTTCATTGAATGGATTCAAAACATAGCATAGCAGTTTATCTGTTGAATCACCTGCTGAGAATTTGATACTCATGCTGCTGGTTGGTAGTGATGTTTTGGATGTTGGACTTGAAATGTCTTTCTGTATGTCTGCTATTTTCATGTTCGACTCTTACTCGAGTTTTTAGCACTGCAAGTTGGTTTTCGAGCTGAACCAGCAATTGTAAAAGCTTGATTCCTGTTGACCTAGGTCTGAATATTCTTTTGATATGTACAATCGAGGTTGAGAAATTATGGAACATGAAATTGAGTTAAAAAAATCGAGCTTCAACCATAAATGTCAGGTTGTTGAACTTCTTCAGAATTTTGTTGTGGTCTTTGGATCTATGTTTCTTGTCATGACTACGATTTTTATTTGTTTTCTTGAGACAGGACACGACACCATTGGCTGGATCGTCTGCTGGTGCCATTGTCTGTGCAGTGATTGCCTCTGGAGCCAGCATGGAGGAGGCACTGAAAGCTACCAAGATATTGGCTGAAGATTGCAGGCTCCGAGGGACTGCATTCCGCCTTGGGGTACTACGCCTACCACTTATGCCTTGCAAGATAAAATTTTCGTAAATAGTTTAGATGTGTTTGTGGATAATAAGAAGAGTTAGGGAATGTATGATTGAACATCATGAACCAACAGAACATGAAGCGAAACTCCAATCAAGAAGATGACATCGGCTAGTCGTTCCTGAATCTCTACCTGTCCCCATAATCAAAACTATGCTCTTGTTTAGCTAAAAACCCAACAACTCTTAAAGTGAATTCCAAACCCCCAAACTGCTCTACCCCTCGCTGAAGAGAAGAAGTAAAAATTAATAGACAAAGAAGAATTGAATGCGCCCGGGGCATTGGCTCCCTCTCCCTGGACGTCGCCCTAGCATCCTCGCAGCAAGAGGATACTAGGTCAGACTGCTGCCTGTATCTGGAAACAAAAAGTAAAAACGAGAAGTGGGCACACCACATCTTTGTGGGTGAATTTTTCATTTTTTTCATTTTTTCATTTTAAAAGTTAGAGATTTCCATAGTATGCCTTAGTCCTTAGATGTTTTTTTTTTCTCTCAACAAACAAATAACAGTACGTGTATTCAGAGTTCTTCACTAATCTTTATGAACACACATAGTTAAGCATTGAATAACCTTAATTGCAGAATTTAGACTATGCCCTTATTTAGTCATATATGGAAGTTCAACTACTTTACGGTTCAGTTTAGATGTTTCTTTTCATCGCAGGCTGTTCTTAGAGATTATCTGGACCAGTTTCTGCCGGATGATGCTCATATCAGATCCAGTGGAAGAATTCGCAGTACGTATAGTTATCTTTTCCAACGCTGCATGCAGGTCTTTTGCAACAGATTGCATTAGCCTTTTTTCAGCAGTGCACTTGTGCTATTTGCATTCAATATATATGTAGCAAGCATTTATTTTGGCCAATTTTTCCCTTTCAGGAAGTAGATTAAACAATATACTTAATTATTTGGTGGTTTCTAGTTTCTAGAGGCAGAACTTTAATAGAACTTTGTTTTGGTTCCATGTCAGTCGCTGTAACGGAGATTCTCTGGAGGCCGAGGGGTTTATTGGTTGACCAATTTGATTCCAAAGAAGATCTCATCGATGCAGTTTTCACATCCTCTTTCATTCCTGGGTAACATTCTTACCGAACCTGTTTTGATCCAACAATTTCTTTGAACTAAAAGTGATCTTGACGCAGATATCTTGCTCCGAGGCCAGCAACAATGTTCCGCAATCGTTTATGCATTGACGGGGGTTTGACATTGTTCATGCCGCCAACTTCTGCTGCTCAGACGGTATGTATGTTTTCAATTATTTTGCTCAAGTTTGCACAATTTGTCGAATGTAGAGATAATCAACTTCCAATAAGACATCCAGATCTTCTATTCATGGATGATACATTGCCCAACATATTCATTGCTACGTTGCAGGTACGTGTTTGTGCATTTCCCATGGGTCGTTTGGGATTTAAAGGAATCGGCATCAGCCCCGACTGCAACCCAGAAAACAGGGCTACTCCTCGACAGGTGATATATCTGCAGCCTCTTCTTCAGTTGATTCTCAGTTTGCATTGTGACAACAAAACTTGACAGGGTTTTTTTTTTCCTTCTTGCGCTCGCTTCTAGCTTTTCAATTGGGCGCTTGAGCCAGCTGCAGACAACATTCTTGATAATCTTTTCGAGCTTGGATATCTTGATGCGGCCGTGTGGGCTAAGGAGAACCCAGTCGAAGAAATAGTTCGAGAAGACAATGCTGAGCTTGAAAACAGCCCAACACCACAATAAGAAACCAGAAAAATCGGGCAAATCCAGCCATTGACACAAGTGTGTAATCCTGGAAAACCCGCTTCTCCAAGAATTGAAGTCTGAATTACTGTTGGAAGATAAACGGAATGGGCGGGACACTGTAGAATATGGATAGAAGAGAGCAGATTGTGACAGAGATGTGGTGGAAATTTGAGAGGGGATCTACTTTTCCCCATCACTCCCTCTGTATTTTCTTTTCTTAATCTTCCTTTTTTGGGTATATATATTTTAATACATAATTTTAGGAGCAATTTTGTTTGGCGGCGAGGTCGCTTTTTTCAAAGAGATGATCATATCTCCCCCCATGTAAGAGTTGCAGATTATGTCAGTTATTATAACTATAATATATATGTATTTGGTTATGTTTCATAAGAAAGAGTCGAGAAAGAAATTTATTTTGTGTTACAAAAATCGGAGTCTTAAAAAAACAGATCTAACATTCATAAAATTTAAGACGGTTACAATTAAAACTATGGTAATTACATAAATTTTATGAAATAAGTTTTGAGTATTATTTTGAAGGGTGTAGTGATCCCACATCGGGTGTGAGAGGAAAGTAAATGTAGAAAAAGTGGTATAAAAGAAGAGGGGGGAATTTGAAGAAGCTCATACCTTTCTCGGCCTTTTGGCTAAGATCAAGTGTAGTATCTGTTCTTATCAGTTTAATATCTGATATGTGGGCCATGCGTCCACACGATATTAAATTTATTTATTGAGGGGGAGGGCCCCCCAAGGTAGCTTGCTATCTGGGTCCTCGCGCGTCGCCCTTGCGTTGCGCTACTGTATTGGCCTGGCGCACCCCACTATTTCTAGTTCTAATTATTTTTTGTTTTCTGGTTAAATTTTTTGTGAAATTTGATGCACTTAAATGGTCAAGTTGTTACTTATTTGGATGTATATAAGATAACCTAAATGAAAATTATTTACTACAGTCCCATTTTATGAGTTTTTGCAAGTATAAGATTAACTTTCCCACGCGCATGTTATGGAGGCTCAAAACTCGTAAAATGTATTAAGATTTGAATTAAAATTCATATTCAATACTCCTCTTATTTTGTTTCGTTTTATTTGTTGTGTTAATTTTTTTATTTTGATTTAAAATATTTATTGTTTTATAGATTTTCGCACACTCTCTCCTTAATTTAATCCTATCACAAACCCTACTTTAAGAAAATATAATTGAATAAGATTTTATGATATTTTTATTTTGATTCAAAATATTTATTGTTTTATATATTTTCGCACACTCTCTCCCTAATTTAACCCTATCACAAACCATATTTTAAGAAAATATAATTGAATAAGATTTTATGACATATATATGAAGGATGTATATATTTATCCACAAAATCAATTGTTAACTCTAAATAAAAAAAAAAACCTAAAATAATAAATAAAACAAAACGGAGCGAGTATACTTGTATTTTAATTAATGACGGTCTCAGTTCTGTGAGACCCTCCTATAAAAACAAAATAGTACTTGAAATTTTTCATAATCTACATCAATTAGTTAGGGTTCAGAAATCTTTTTAAAAAAATCCACTCTTGGTCCTATTTTGCTGCAAACGTGTCATTTTTTTTAATCCTAACTAATTTTTGTGGATTATGAAAAATTCCACGCAACTTTTTTTTTATTGTTGTGAAAATTTCATGCAAGTATCCGATGTGCCACATTGAAATTTTAGGATTGGAAAATTTATTAGAGGTTAGATTATCAATATTTTTATAAAGAGTGGTCTATTTTATTAATAAGTTTTGGGATAAGGGCCAAATTGGCCACTGAATTTATTTGGGGCTCAATTGGGTCACTACAACTTTTTTGGGGTCAATTAGGTCACCGCGTTGTTAAAATTGGCTCAATTGGGCCACCGCGTGACGGAGCCCGTTAGGGTGAACCAAAAATGACGTCGTTTTGATCGTTTTTTTACCCGACCCAACCCATACCTCGACCCACTCTCAATCCAAAAACCCGACCCAAACTTCTAAAATCCACAATTTGGGGATTTCAAATCCCTAATTTTACAGTTAGGGTGGGTTTGAAAGGCCTTGATTTTCCGGAAAAAATAGAAATTGCATTCCACCCAACAATGATACAACCCTCATATACAAACAACAATACAATTTTCTAATAATCAAGAGAAAATAAGAAAGTGAAAGACGATAAATAGAATAACAAAGATTGAAAAACAAATCAAATTATCAAACACAACAACATATATGACTCATTAATTCTTGATGAGAGAGAAATGAAAAAAAATGCCTTCTTCTAAGAGTTCATCATCCTGCAATTCTTCCTGATCTCTCCTCTGCAGCCTGTCAATGGAGAGATGTTCCCCATCTTCACCATTGATTCTGCAAACTGCATTGCTCTCAGCATACCTCTTCACGACTCACGAGCTCGAGCGATTCTTGATTCTTGGTGACGAGAACTTGGTCGGAATTCAAGAGGCCCTTGAAGCTCAGCAGATTCTTGAAGTAGGCGTTGTCGAAGGTTGCCGGAGAGACGAAGTCCAACGGGAAGAGGTTCTGATCGCTGCCCGACTGCGGGCACCTCGTACGCAGCTGGGCGGCATAGGATTGATCCAAGGTGAAATCTGGCCTTGATTTTCCTTGAATTAGAGATTTGAAATCCCAAAATTGTGGATTTTAGATGCTTGGATCGGATTTTTGGATTGAGGGTGGGTCGGGGTATGGGTATGCATGGGGTCGGGTAAAAAAAGATCAAAACGACATCGTTTTTGGTTCACTTAAACGGGCTCCATCACGCGGTGGTCCAATTGAGCCAATTTTAACAACGCCGTGCCCAATTGAGTCCAAAAATATTGTAGTGACCCAATTGAGCCCCCGAATAAGTTCAGTGCCCAAATTGACCCTTATCACATATTTTTTTATTTTTTTTATAGTGTCCCAAAATGTAATTATTAATGCGCAATTTGCCCACATTAAATGAATTAATATTTGCATAATGATTAGTTGAAATCTCTGATTTGGTGAGTAAACGTTGAAGAATGCATGATTATATAATTGGAATAAAATTAATTGAAGATTTAATTAGGGTTCTGAATTTAAGGTGGGTTATGAGGTAATCCGACAAATTCTCAAACTGAAGCCAAATAAACGAATATTAGATCATAGAAGGCATCATTATGCGATGCAAGTTTTAACCATGGAAGGGGACGAATCTATGCTGGTCTTTTATACGGTATTATTTATTTATGCATATTTCCATTAATTTATACAAGTTTATAATACAAGGAACAAAATAAATTTGATATGCAATGTTATGTAAATGTAATACAAATTTTTGAATGAGAGACCAAAATATTTTTTCATTTTGCAGGTATTCGATACGAGGGATCGATCATTTGCAAGATGAAGAGATTGCCCTTATCCCCTCTTGAAACTCTGCCACAACAAAATACAATCAATTACTCTTCTTCTAAGTTGTAGCATAAGCTACAATTTAAAAGTAATAATCATTCTAAATCGAGCTTCTAAGAGAGCGCCATTCGTGTTTTAGTTATATGGTTCAAGATGGTTACCTCAACTCTTCATCCAAGTATGTGATCTCGAGCTCGCCTCGAGCAGTTTCAGGAGCTTTCACAGGTATCTGCACAGTATATATGCAGTAGTAAGTCTTGCAACTACTAATCAATAATGCTCAATCTAAAGCAAGTATGATCTTTCCTAGACAGTGACATTTGAAATATTGAATTTAAATTTCATAGAGCTACATGATTCATCATATGTCTTGAGTAGTTCATGACTTACCAAACCTCCAAGCTTGAAAAAGTCGAATTTTACAGCCACCTTCTTTGCATTCAGAGGTGTCAAATCTGCAGTAACCTGCACAAATATAGTTAGTTCGTTAGTTAAAGAGGTGACCAAAACATCGATCATAGTTTCTCAATCATGAAGCCAAAGTAATTGGTGACACTGATCAAATAAGCAGTAAGTTTGGCCTTGGATTTCCAGACTAATATGTAATTATCTGTTCTAGATCACCATTACATCCTTATATCCGTTCTTGATTAACATTGATGTGTAACATATGCCATGGATAGGAATTCCCACATCAGAGAAAAACATGAAACGCTGTGAATTAGGACATGAGCTCACCTGATTGAAGAACGGTCCTGATTCCATGTTTTGAGCTCGAAGGGTATCAGCATTGATTGCTTGATAGTTTGTTCTACTTCTCAAGAACTTGGGCCTCTGTTCACAATGTCAAAATGTGAGAACGCGAAATGTACGTACTAGCAAGAAAATAAATCAGCAGCAAAGCAAACCATCACTCTAAAAATGGTTTTATATATATGGCATTATTGGATGAGAAAACAACTTCATGAACCTTAATGTAAATCTACATAAATGATGGTCTCAAAATTGCATGAATGAATGAACTACGCGCTCTGCATGAAGGGACAATGAAAAAAAGCATAGAGAATATGAAACCACAATCATACAAACCATCAAACAGCACACTCCAGCTCAATTTGAAACCCTCAAAACCAAGCTATGTAAAGCTAGATTGGCAAAGATGTTGAAAAATCATACCGTGGTCTGTAAAATAGATTGTGAAGTTGTGTAAATGAGCTCCCACTTCCCGTTAAGCAGATCAGACTTCAGCGGCTCCTTTGTTGGATTAACTGCTTCTAGTTTCCGAGTTATCTAAGGGTGACGTTAAAATGAAAAGAAAACAATGTAGTTAAGTTCAAAGCAACATTTTGTCGTGATACATGATCTACAACTACACTGTAATTACTAATGAATTGGTGTTCCTTGGCTACTTGTTTCAAGCAGAAACTGAATATCTTGTGGGAAATTTATGTTTCAGCAGCTAAGCTCTCAAAAGATAAGTAATTAAGTCATTTAGCCGGATTTTCTTGATTAGACACACTTTATAATTTTTTTTTTCACACTATCATTCTCAACTTCCATAAATAGCCAAGAAATTGATTCACTTATGATTGTGATCGATGTTTATCCAAACAAACTTCATATTGAATCAAATTGTAGGAAAGTAATGCTAGTGATTCCCTTTTCGGTTCATGTTCCAATACTATCAATACTAGCTCACTTCGTGTATATTTATTATGTCATCCAAATCCAATACATATCGAAATATAATTGATAAAACTTCACTAGGTAAATGGTCATCTTGAATCTCAAAAAGGGAGAAATTTATTGTCACTTAATAGGAGGAAAACACACACTAATTAGCAAGAAGTTCAAGAAACTGAAAAGGAGATGAGATCAAAGTAGTATATATGTATACCTGATCGATTATTTCCTGATCATCAGGGGTGGCTTCGGCGCCGCGGTCGAGCGGTGCAATGGCTTGAAGAAGCTCTTGCTTAATGGCTTCTACATTCTTGTTCTTGTTGTTATTCAGCAAACTGGTGAAGAAGGAGACACTGGCCCTCCATTTATGCAGAGCTGCAGGAGTAGGAGTAGTTGATGTTGAGAGAGAGCTGTTATGGTTGTTGGTCGGGAAAGTGGCGGCGGAGGGGCAGTGGAGCTTGGAGGAGGTGGCGGCGGAGGAGTGAGTGGCGAAAGGTGGCTGTGGCGGTGGAGAGAGAGTGGATAAGGCCATAGGAGTAGTGGTGGAGATGTTTTGAGATACACAATTTGTTGATCAATTTGGTCCCGCCATTCTAAATTTCTTCCTTTTCTTTTCCCCCATATTTTTATGATTTTTATATAAACAATTTTATTTTAGTACCTCCTACAAAATAGAGTTTCATAGTCATGACTCATTTCTTTCGAAATAAAGTCTTGACAACTTTTTTAACTTGATCATTTATTTTTCTTTTTCTTATTTTCTTTCTTTCTTCATCCTTCACTTTTTTTTTTGCTCTTTTGCTTTCCCCCCCCCCCCCCCCTCTAATAATTCTTAGGACAAAACACTATTGTTCACCACTCGATGATAAAGAAGAAAAAAAAGGAAAATATGCATATAGGAGTCTAACCTATTTCACTAGTTCTAAGTGGGCATTTAAATTATTGTCAAATATAATTGGATCATTCAACTTTTAAAGTCAGTTAAATTAAACTCTTTCATTAACTCTTCTACTAATAGACGTTAATTTCTCCGTCCTTCGACGTCTAATTGACAAACCCTGAAGGTACCATTGAAAAGTTAATGGAAATAAGAATTTTTAAAGGTATTCATATTACAGTGAAACCTCTATACAGTAATATCATTAGGACCAGAAAAAAAAATTACTATAGGGAGATTATTCTTAAATAGAAGTTTATATAGAAAAATTATAATTTAAAAAAAAATTAATATACATTATACGCCACTTGAAAATGTGTCTCTTCATATTTTAAAACACGTGACTTTGAAAGATAAATAAGATTTGTGAATTTTTTTCAAATTAAAAAAGATTCATGAATTTTAAAAATCAAATGTATATATATATCATTCATGTACATTTTGTATACATATTAAATTTAGAAATCTTATTTGAACATTTTTCCAATATAAAAAAACATAATTTGGGGAATGAGTGGAAGGGTATATGTATATATATGGATGTGGAGATTTACATAATGATTATGATAAGTTTACTCAATGGTAAGGTAATATATTAGTTGTGGAGTATTGGCTCATTTGGGCTTTCTGTCAAGGCCCATTTCCTCTTTATTTATCTATGGCCTAGTTGCAAAGCCCATTACCCCCCTCTTAACCTATTTTACCTTATATACTTAGCATAATCCTAATTTACCATAATCTGATCTCACCCTCTCTCTACAAATGGCTGTGCCGATTCATCTTCTCCTTCAAGCCTTGCACCAATCCCTTTCAACCCTACTTACTTCAGAGTTATCTCCGCCGTTCTTTCTGTTTCTTTGGTCGGATTCCTGTCTGTGGTCTCCTGATTTGGCCGTGAGTTGAGAGTATTGAGTGATCTCTGAAAGTTGTGAGGGTTTGTGAGTGCTTCAGGCCCTGTATCCATCTCCCCTTTGTGGTCTAGGGTCTCTCTTGTCACCGGAAGTGCCATCGCCACCGTTCGTGGGAAAATCTGAGCCATCTTGTGTCCCTGAGACACATTTTCCCATTTTCAAACTCTCTGATTTTCTTATCTCTTTTACTTTACTATTTTTGTTCATTATGATTCTGTCCTTGGCTATTATTTTGCTTTGCTTGTGTTAGTGTTCGACTCTAACTCTCTATTTCTATAGATCTATCACACTCGCTTGGGAAGGAGTCTGTGAAGACTCTATCACTGAGACTCCTCCGAGATACAGACCCACTGTGTTAGCCTGTGAAGAAGAATACTCAAGAAATCTAAGAGATCTATTTCTGAGACTGACAGGCTGCCTGAGCAGCAAGTGTTCGGAGACACACGGTCGGGAAGCAAGCGGTGAACCCTGGCTAGGCTAATACCCAACAGTGGTATCAGAGCCTGGTTCTCCTAGTCGGGGCACCCTCCGACCGAATCTCTGGCACCCCACCGCCGGTAAAGGCTGTGCTATTTTTTCCCCCAACGGGCAAGGCATCTCTTAGGTAAGTCCAGCCTCTCCCCTGCCTGGGAGAACTGGCTCTGGTATTAATCTAAAACCCTAGCTCCTCAGTGTGGTATCTAGTGATCCTGCTATTTTGTTTCTGCGTGCTTTCTGGTTCTTATGTGTTATCTCTAGTAACTCATTGGCATTCCACGCCATTCCCTAACACTAGCTTACGGTCCAGATCGTCTGGATTCCCTTTTGGGTCTCCTCGTGTGAGTTTCCTGGATAGCTGGGTTAGATGAGGAGTTATTGAGAGCTTTCTGGGTGTTTTCTGTGCTTCTGGGTGGTTCTATGCATATGTAATTTGTTGGCCTGGTGTTTTCTCTTTTCTTTTTATGCTCTGTGAATATTTGGTAGTGAAAACCTGTTGAAACTTTATGTTGGTGAAGTTTTTGAGGAACTGACTCTGTAAATTGAGTCAGTTAGTGACTGAAACAAGTGTTGGGATTATCCTGAGTGATCCCTTGCTCCACAGATAAATCTGTGCTGAGAACTGGGCTAGCCTCAGCACTATATTCCCCGAAGTACTTGTTTCAGTATTTTGGAGATTTATCTCCTAATTCTGTTAGTACTCTGTTGAGTTTTTTGGCCTTTTGGGCACTTCTGAGAGTTTTCTGTTGTGCTCTCTAGTGTTTCTGGAGTTTTTTGTTGCCTTTCTGTTGTTTCTGATTTTGTTGGGCCTGTGTTCTCTGTCTTCTGCTTTGATATATTGGTGTGTTATAGCATCTGTACCTACTCTCTATCATGAATAACCTTCATATGACTCCCTTTAATGGTAAAGATGACTTTCAGGATTGTAAAACAAAAAATAATTGCATAAGATAAATTATAGTGTTATGGCCACTATTTTATTAAATTTGAGCAGTTTTGTGGTCAGAAAAGTGTCTCATCATAAGTGTGCAAAAGATTTATGGGATAATTTGAACTCTCTATATACTGCTACCTCTGAAGAATCTGCATATTATCTGTAAAATCAACTTATGAATTTTCAAATGGACACTTCAAAAGATATTGATACTAATATGGAAGAATTCAATAAATTACTTCAAGATTTGAAACTTGCTGGTGATCACACTCTTGAAAAATATGCCCCACAAATTTTGCTTGGTGTCATTCCTAAGTCATTTTCTGAAGTCAAATCTACATTGAAATATGGTAGTTCCAAGGTTACTTGTGATATGATTGTGATAGGCTTCAAAGCTAAAGAAAATGAGCTTAAAATGTTAAAATCAAAACCTCTGCATGGTGAGATAATGTATGTCAACATGAATAACAATAGACAGCCTCATCACCATTTTAACAAGCCTCTGAATCCTGAAAATACCAGTGTTTTGGCTACTGAAAGGCATAGAAAAGAAATGCATGCAAATTCTTCTCAAAATCAGAACCAAAACCATTTTCAAACTCAAAATTTTGACCAAAAACCCAGAAAGACTTGTTGGAATTGTGGAAAGTCTGGACATTTTTCAAATAGGTGTAAACAACCAAAAAGGAACAAATTTGTGAACTATAATCATCATGCTAATAATGTTTATGAAGAAGATGGTATATATATGGTGCATGACACTTATAATTTTCAGTTCATAAACTATACCAATGTTGTGTCCAAGAATGTGCATAGTAATGAATGGTTAATTGATTCTGGTTGCACATTTCATGTTATTCCCTTTAAACACATGTTTTATAATCAGCATTATGTGAACTCTGGTCATGTAGCTTTAGCTGATGGTCAAAACTGTGAGATACAAGGTAGAAGAGATATATGTCTTAAATTTGAAAATGGAAGCATGCTCACCTTAAGTGATGTAAGATATGTGCCAAAACTGAAATTTAGTTTGCTCTATGTATCTAAAATAGCAGACAAAATGCTTGATGGCTCTGTGAACTACTTGAGATTCAAATTTGAAAAAGATTCCATGATTTATTTCAATGCTCCTAGAAAAGGGGGATCTTTATGTTGTACAAGCTGAGTTTGTTCCTTTACCTGTTGCCAATATTATGCATGAAGACAAGACTGCATTATGGCATGCTAGATTAGGGCACATGAGTAATAAAGGGCTTGAAATGTTACATAAAACTGGTGCATTTGGAAATGATAAAGTGACAAACATGCAATTCTGTGAACCTTGTGTGATGGGAAAACATCATAAAGTGCATCTGCCTGTGTCTACTCCTTATCCTAGGAAGCATGTTAGCTCTGACATTCTTGAATACTTGCATGATGATGTTTGGGGCTATGCTAAGGAGCCCACCTATGGTGGAAACATATATTTATTATCTGTGATTGATGATTTTTCAAGAAAAACTTGGGTTTTCCTCATGAAAAATAAATCTGAAGCTTTTCAAAAGTTTTCTAACTGGGCTGTTGAAGTTCAAAACCAGACTAAGAAGAAAATCAAATATTTAAGAACTGATAATGGTCTTGAGTTCTGTAATTATGCTATGGATAATTTGTGTTCAGATAGAGGTATAAAGAGGTATAAGTATGTACCCTATACTCCATAATAAGATGGAGTTGCAAAAAGAATGAATAGGACTCTCCTTGAGAGAGTTAGGAGTCTTCTTGTCTCTTCTGACCTTGATAAACAATTCTTGGGTGAAGCTCTAATGACTGCTTGCTACTTGATCAAAAGATCTTCTTCTGTCCCCTGCTTGGAAAATTACCTAAATCTGTGTTCTGGAATAAACATGTTTGCTTGTCAAATCTAAGAATCTTTGGTTGTGTTGTTTATGTACATCAAAAATTAAGTAAAATTGAACCTAGAGCAAAAAAATGTATCTTTCTTGGATATCCTGAAGGTGTTAAGGGTTATAGACTTTTGGATAAGGGTGTGTCTAGGTTTAAGACTTGCATAAACAGAGATGTTTCCTTTAATGAGCAAGATTTTTCATGTTTATCTGAATCCTCACAATCTGTAACTCCAAGTGAGGTGGATAACTTGAATAATATGAACCAAAACATGCTTGACTTCATGTTTTCTCCTACTATCCCAAGTGAGGTGGATGTTCAGACCCATATGCTGCCAAACTCTGATGTTCATGTTATAGAAAATGAAAATGAACATGTGTCTGACAATCATGATGTGAATGATTCTGGATCAAATCATGAATCTAGTGATGAACCTGCTAATAACATGACTGTGTCAAACTCTGAAACAAGTTCAACTTCTGAAAATGAGCATGAAACATTGCCTGAGCATGATAACCTGAATAATTATCAACTTGCTAGAGATAGGCCAAGAAGAAACATGAGACTGCCTGCTAAATATGATGATTATAACTTGTCCTTGTATGTCTTCAATGTGTTTCGCAATGTTGATAAGGTTGAGCCCAATTCTTATGCTGAAGCTGTGAACTCTCATGAATCTGATAAGTGGCTTAAAGCTATGAAAAGTGAAATTAAATCATTGCATGATAATAATACATGGATTCTTGTTGAAAAACCTGATAACTGCTCCATTATTGAATGTAAATGGTTATTCAAAATAAAATAAGAACTTGATCATGTAAGATACAAAGTCAGATTAGTTGCAAAAGGCTTTACTCATAAAGAAGGCATTGACTATAATGAAATCTTTGCTCATGTAGTTAAATTTACTACTGTAAGAATCATGCTTGCTTTGGTTGCTCACTTTGATTGGGAACTTAAACAAATGGATGTAACAACAGCTTTCTTGTATGGTGAACTTGAGAACTATATTTACATGCATCAGCCTGAGGGTTTCATTGATAAATCTTTTCCTAATCATGTTTGTCTGCTTAAAAAATCCATATATGATCTGAAACAATCTCCCAGGCAGTGGAATATCAAGTTTGATCAATGCATGAAAAGTATGAGTTTTACCAGAAGTAAATTTGATCATTGTCTTTATTACATGCAATCTGAGGTGTCTATGTTCCTACTTCTTTATGTTGATGATATGCTATTGATTAGTCCTTGTCTGAAAACTATTAAGCATGTGCAAAAGTGTTTATGTGCAAACTTTGACATGAAAGATCTGATGCTAAGAAAATACTTGGCATGAGCATTGATAGAAATAGGGATAATCATAGACCTGTGCTACATCAAACTGCATATGTTGATCAAGTGTTGAAAAAGTTTAATATGGAGCAATGTAAACATGTTTCTGTGCCTCTTGCATCTCATTTCATTCTAAGTAAAGATCAATGTCCTAAAAATGAATTTGAATTGAATGAAATGCAAGGTATCCCTTATGCTAATGCCATAGGATCTTTCATGTACTTAATGATTAGTACTAGACCTAATATTCCTTATGTTGTATCTTGCTTGAGTAGATACATGGCTAATCCTGGTATGTCTTACTGGGAAGCATTGAAATGGTTTCTCAGATACTTAAAATCCACTATGAATAGTGGTCTGACCTTTGCCAAGTCTGCTGATGGTATAAAATGTGCTAATTATGCTAATGATAGAGATCAAAGAAAGACTACAACCTCTTATGTGTTTACATTATGTGGTGCTTGCATTAGTTGAAAATCTCAGCTGCAAAGTATAGTTGCCTTATCCTCTACTGAATCAGAATACATTGCTGCTACTGAGGCTGTGAAAGAAGCCATATGGCTTAATGGTGTGCTGTCTGAAATAAAATTCATTGATGATATTCCTTTGATTTATTCTGATAGTCAACCTACAATACAACTATGCAAAAACCCAGTGTTTCATGACATGACAAAACACATAGATGTGAGATGCCACTTCATCAGAGACATTGTGGAAAAGGGTGATGTGCTGCTTGACAAGATCCCTTCAGAGTTCAACCCTGCAGATATGGGCACTAAGTGCCTTCCAGTTGCAAAGCTGGAGGCCTGCAAGAGATCCCTGAATATGGATCTGGGTTGAACTATGAGGATCTAATGGTACTTCAGGCCTAGTGCTTAAATACCTAACCTGCCTCTAAGGGCAGTCTGATACTTGTTTATTATTTCCCTTTGTTGGTATAAAACTAGGTGCAATTCAGTCAAGGATATCCAGTAAATGGCAGGAGATGAATTGCTGGGTTGGTCTCTAGTGTTAAGACTGAGAGTGGTACACATTGTATTACTCTCTCCTTCTTTTATCTGTCTGTGTGACAGATTGGAGTAAAAAGGCAATGATGATAAACTCAATGTTGTTGGCAGGCACTTCCATGGAGACATAAAGACCAAATGGACCAAAGGTGGATATGTGGAGTATTAGCCCATTTGGGCTTTCTATCAAGGCCCATTCCCTCTTTATTTATCTATGGCCTAGTTGCAAAGCCCATTACCCCCCTCTTAACCTATTTTACCTTATATACTTAGCCTAACCCTAATTTACTCTCTCTCTACAAATGGTTGCGCCGATTCATCTTCTCCTTCGAGCCTTACACCAATCCCCTTCAACCCTACTTGCTTCAGAGTTATCTCCGCCGTTCTCTCTGTTTCTTTGGTCGGATTCCTGTCTGTGGTCTCCTGATTTGGCCGTGAGTTGAGAGTATTGAGTGATCTCTGAAAGCTGTGAGGGTTTGTGAGAGCTTCAGGCCCTGTACCCATCTCCCATTTATGGTCTAGGGTCTCTCTTGTCATCGGAAGTGTCATCGCCACCGTTCGTGAGAAAATCTGAGCCATCTTGTGTCCCTGAGACACATTTTCCCATTTTCAAACTCTCTGATTTTTTTATCTCTTTTACTTTACTATTTCTGTTCATTATGATTCTGTCCTTGGCTATTATTTTGCTTTGCTTGTGTTAGTGTTCGACTCTAACTCTCTATTTCTACAGATCTGTCACACTCGCTTGGGAAGAAGGAGTTTGTGAAAACTCTATCACTGAGACTCCTCCGAGATACAGACCCACTGTGTTAGCTTGTGAAGAAAAATACTCAAGAAATCCAAGAAATCTATTTCTAAGGCTGACAGGCTGCCTGAGCAGCAAGTGTTCGGAGACACACGGTCGGAAAGCAAGCGGTTAACCTGGCTAGGCTGATACCCAACATTAGTTATGATAAATGACTAGTTAAAAAGGTTTATTCATAATCAATTCCGCTCGCAAAATACATCCTACTTAAGTAGAGTAGTAGACGACAGTTAATTCGTTATTTATTTTACCAAACTCTTTAGTTAGCAGGCCAACCATGTTTGACGCCCCCCCCCCCCCCCCCCCCCCCCCCAACTTGATTTTATATATATATGCTAATCGAACAGTTTATTGTCTCATGAATTCTTCCCAACCGATATCATGATCATAAAAATTAAAAAAATAATAATAAAAAGAAGTAAAAATCTGACCTGTCCTCGTAAAAATTTGTGAACCGTGCAAAAATGGTATTACGTTGTGGCTTATTACCAATCGAAGCGCAACCCGCATAAGTTCGCGAAGTAGCCCTTGTCCGATTCCTTATTTTCCCTTGCTTTTCTTGAACCAATTTAATATGCCCTTTCTGTTAATTTATCTTTTTTTTAGCAATGTTTATCTTTTTGTCTGTAATCTTGAATCAAGAATTTAAAGTATTGAATCTTGATAGTTGAGGAAAGAGCTACTGTTTCTTCTCTGTAAACTAGAGATCATGAAATCTTGATTCTTGACAAGCTATTGCAAGAGAAGCTTAAGTTTGAAACATGCTCTCAAAATTCCCAGTCGAAACATCCCACATAAGACCAGCCCCTAAATTCTCTCTGACTTCACATCATAAGCAGAATCTCTCTTTCAAGATTGTTTGCTGTGGAAAGAATGGTTCCTCGGATTCTACGAATTCTTCATCATCATCATCTTCTTCTTCTTCTTCGGCCCAGGATAACAAATTTGGGTTCAAGCTGGTGGGGCAGTCTCTTGGTGACATGAATTGGAAGTTCAATGATATTGATGCACGTGAGTTCCAAGAGACTTCTATTTTTGGCTGTTTCTTTATCTGAGTGTATGTGTGTGTGTGTGTGTGTTGATGAGCTTTATTTTGCTGCTTATGGGCTTTGGTGCAATGAAAACTAGTTTAGGATTTAGGTATGAATTTGTTTACAATGAGATCTCTTGAGGCCTGGTGGACATGCTTTGCGTTATGAATTTGTTTACCAAATATGAAAACTGAAACAGCTATGGAGAGAAATAGAAAATCTTATGATACTTATTCTAGTTTAGGATGTTTTTGTAGATTAAAGTAGTTCAAAATGACGTGCTGCGTTAAGTGGTAAAGAAAGGTGCATTTTTTATATCTATGTTGTCCTAGCTAAAACCATTCAGTTACTGATTGATCAAAAAGGGGTAGCATCTGCATCTTAACACTTTATCACGGGACTATGAGATCGAGTAAAAGGTACTAGTTGGATCTTTTCATTTATGGGCAAACAGATGATTAAACAAAAATAATAGAGTAACAAAAATTATATCTAGCAGATTTGTTTTTCAGTTCTGGGTTAATTTATCTTATAATGTGATGATTTTGAAAAGTTATGTTGAAACACAGTTATTTTGCTGACAGATGCAATGCAAGAATCAGTAAACCATTGGCTATCAAAGACCCAAAGCTTTTTCAATGATGTAACTTCTCCACTTGTAAAATCTGTTAATGATAGAAAGCCTAACCCTCAGAATGACAGTGAAGATATGGATGATATATTGATTACTGAACCAACAATTGATTCAAGAACTCCTGGAGGAGAGTTTTCTGAAGCTGCCATTGTTTCCATTGAACAATTTAGCCGGTAAAGTCATTGTTTTAAGCTTTTCGTCCTTTAACTTCCATTGGGCACTATTATCTGCTCAATCCTTTCCACACTACCAATTTTCTGTAGAATGAAATGAACTGGTGCTGTAACTATAAGTTTAGTCATACACATGGTGAATAGGATTCCTGATAATTCATTTGTACTTAGGCGAGAAAGCTTTCTTTATCTGTTAGCTTTGAATAACATGTTCTAAGGATATGACATCTCTAAGAGCAGAAGTTAACTAATAGAGTACTCTTGCTATTATTTTCTGTGCTTTCCAGGCTTAGAAATAGATACTTGTAAAACTGCAATACATTTTGGGCCTGAGTTTCTTTTCTTGAATTATGGAACTTCTGTAGCATGACTGAATGTACTATTTTGTTTAGTGATTTATGTATAGACAAGGTCAAAAATTGATGCAATGTATCCTGCTGGTATGAAGGAATTAATTTTTGACTTTTCCCACGTCTAAGATATGCAGGATGAATGGATTAACAGGGCAGAAAATGCAGAAAATATTTAAAGCACTTGTTCCTGAATCAGTTTATAATGATCCACGTAATTTGGTGGAGTATTGCTGCTTCAGGTTTTTGTCAAGGAATAGTGCTGAAGTTCATCCTGGCCTCAAGGTCAGTGTAGTCTCACTCAATTAGTACTAGTCTCTCTTCCAAATATTAAATCACTTTTAGATTTTCTCTTAGATTAGGTGCTGAATTGTAACCAGATTCCAGGCACAGTCACTCCATGATCATATTATGTTATGAATCTGGTCTTGCCCACTGACTTATGTTAATAGGTTGTTTTTGAATATTTTTGTGGATATAACCAGAGTACTTGAGTTCATCCTGCATACATACATGATTCATACATATAACTATGCTTACACGGGATTGGTCTAGTTAAGTTTTTGAATTTACTGTCTTACTGATAATTTGTCTTTTGGCCTCTACCAGGAACCTGCATTTCAGAGACTAATTTTTATAACTATGCTTGCCTGGGAGCATCCTTTCCGAAAAGGAAAGGGTAAAAGAGCAAAATTACTCGTAAGAAATACTTTTCAGGTATTGCCTATTGTTCATGCTTTCCATGTATTGTCATTTTTTGCATTCCTGCATATTGCCTTAACTGTTGTGCTTTGATTAAATGCTTCTCGGATTTATTATATATTATCAGAGGCAGATCAGAAAATTGCCTTGTTAAAGTCTAAATTTTGTAATAATTTTCAGGATTGCCTATTTGACCAGCTTTCCATATATTGTCATCTTTCAGCATTCTTGTGTATTGCTTAATTGCCATGTGTTGAAATGCTTCTCAAATTTATTATGCAATGTTAAGAGGCAGACCAGGAATATTGTCTTGCCCGAGTGAAAATCTGGATTTATACTGAAAAATTCAGATCAATAAATGTTAGGGCCCAAAATATTCTCCTAGAAGTGGTGAAATATGATAATTAGTCTTGTTTACCAGAAATATATAGATGTTGAAATGTCCTAACCAAAAATTTGTTTTCTTGAACTTGAAGACGAAGCTTGTGGGAGAAGAGGCTTTTGTTCGTATTGCTCCTGCTGTTTCTGGTGTAGCTGATTGTCCCACTGCACATAATCTTTTCAAAGCTTTAGCTGGTGACGATAAGGGCATCTCATTTAGCATATGGTCAACATATATTAATGAACTTCTCAAGTGAGCATTTTTCCCCTTGATTTTGGTAGCGATGACTTTTCATGATCATTTATGAATTCCTATTCATAATCATAACCAATAAAGAAACTTCATGAACCGTGCATCCTCATATACATTTTCTCTCTCTTCCAGCCTTAGGTCTGTGTTTCTTATGTGAAGAGGGTACTATTAAAAATAATCTTTGGATCGAGAAGAAGTTATCTGGTTGACATCTCAGCTTTTCTTTCTTCTTAACTTGTAGAGTGCATGAAGGCCGAAAATCATATCAATTTCAGGAGTTCTCGAATTTTTCTAAGGAACAAGTCCTTTGTCTTGGTTCTAGCCGAAAGCAACCTGTTCTAAAATGGGCAAATAACATGGCATGGCCAGGGAAGCTCACTTTGACCGACAGGGCACTTTACTTTGAGGTATTTCCAGAGTTGAAAGATAATCGAGCTGCTTCCATGTGTAATAAAAGAATACTTGCATAAATAAAAGGGAAATTCTTCCTTCCTTGTTTGTACCCTTTTTTATTAATAGTACTTACTCAGGCAGTTGGCCTGGTGGGAGAGGGAGATGTTGTAAGGCTGGATCTTACTCATGATGATTCAAGTGTGGAGAAAACAAGGGTGGGACCCTTAGGATCAAATATTTTCGACTCGGCTATCTCCGTCACATCTGGTCCGGAGTGAGTAAGCTTCTCTTACCTTCTCTGCAGTTTCATTACACATCAGAGCTTGCTTGGTATCTTCCGATTAAGACATGCACTTCAAAAGCATTAAGCATCAATTCCAATTTTGTGTCTCAGTATCTTACATGCTTGTAGTGTCGAAATGTATGTAAGTTCTAAATACACTTGCAGGTCTGCGCAGTTGGTACTTGAATTTGTCGACTTAGGAGGTGAAATGAGAAGGGATGTGTGGTATGCGTTCATAAGCGAAGTTATTGGTTTATACAAATTTATACGTGAATATGGACCCAAAGACGATGATGAGTCTGTCTATGACATATACGGTGCTCATAAAGGAAAGGATAGGGCTGTTAGTCATGCCATAAATGCGATTGCTAGACTTCAGGCTCTTCAATTTATGAAGAGAACATTTGATGAACCTACTAAGCTGGTTCATTTTTCGTATTTACGTAATGCACCATACGGGGAGGTTGTTCTTCAAACCCTTGCTGTAAATTTCTGGGGTGGGACAATAATTACA
Source organism: Perilla frutescens (assembly GCA_026008535.1). Classification (NCBI taxonomy): domain Eukaryota; kingdom Viridiplantae; phylum Streptophyta; class Magnoliopsida; order Lamiales; family Lamiaceae; genus Perilla; species Perilla frutescens. The sequence continues at coordinate 31,136,874 of BRKX01000011.1, forward strand.
AAACTAACAGACGTTGACGACAGTGAACCAGAGATGAATGTGAGACCAACTGGTGAGGCACCTGAAAGTAGCAATCATGTTTTTGACATAGATGGAAGCATCTACTTGCGGAAATGGATGAGATCAGCGTCGTGGGGAACTAGTGCTTCAATGGCTTTTTGGAAGAATTCTTCGGTCAGGCATGGAGTTATACTTAGCAAAAACCTTGTTGTAGCTGACATGAGTCTGGTGGAGAAGGCATCGATGACGTGCAGAAATAAGTTCAAGGTAGCTGAGAAAACACAGGCAACAATCGATGCTGCAATGATTGAAGGAATTCCTAGTAACATAGACCTTTTTAAGGTTAGAATCAACTGTTTCTTGTTTACTGCTTATTTAATGTTAATCTAGTCTTTCTTCCTACATAAACCATGATTTTTCTCGTCGTACTACCTTCAAATGTTCCTCCAAATCTCAGACATTATAATCATGTTTCCTCTATTGAAAATGTGGTTGTTTTTCCTTTCCAGGAACTCGTACTTCCTTTAACTATCACTGCTAGAAATTTCGAACGACTAAGGCACTGGGATGATCCTCTTGTAACAGCATCTTTTCTTGGACTGCTATACACACTTATCTTCAGGTAATCTTCAATCTCTTTCTTTCACCAAGTTTATGGTATATATGATAAACTTCCAGAGTTCATCAATTTTATTCGATAAACTTATTTGAACTTCTCCGAACCAATTGGGTTCTTGAGTGGAGTCTGTCAATTACTGACAAAGTCTTGTACGGTTTCATATCAGAAACTTGATGTCTTATATATTCCCGGTGACATTGATGATCTTCGCTGCTGGGATGTTAGTACTGAAGGGGCTCAAAGAGCAAGGCCGTCTTGGAAGATTTTTTGGGAAAGTTACAATCTACGATCAGCCTCCATCAAACACAATCCAAAAGATTATTGCTCTGAAAGAAGCCATGCGTGAAGTAGAGAAGTCCCTCCAGAATGTGAATGTTGTACTGCTTAAGATACGGTCGATCATTCTTGCAGGCCACCCTCAGGTACTCTCTCTCTCTCTCTCGGAATCCTGATAGATGAGAGATATTATATATCAGATACATTTGGTATCCACTGCATGGAGCTTAGTCTTCGAACATTGCCAGGTAACGATGGAGATTGCTCTGGCACTACTACTGGGCTCGACCATGCTTCTCCTCGTTCCATTCAAATACGTTCTTGCTTTCTTGATTTTTGATCTGTTCACGAGGGAGCTGGAGTTCCGGAGGCAAATGGTGGAAGCATTCATGAACTTTATTAAAGAGCGCTGGGATGCGGTGCCTGCCGCTCCTGTTGTTGTGCTGCCATTCGAGGAGAAGGAGTTGCAGTCGGAGTCGGAGTTTGAGTCGGGGGCTATCCAGAAGAAACAAGTCGAGAAGGTAAAACCGGACAGCAGTTAGTTTAGCATGGATTCTTGTTTTGGTAGAATGGTTGCATTTTTTATTCTTTCTTTTTGTATCTTTCTATTTTGTCCTAGGATTTCTACAGTTGCCAAAGCGGCATTGCAACACACAGGAAATGGCATGTTTATGTGCTCACACAATAATTTCTCCCCACATTCAGGAATTTGATATATATACTTCTTGATATATACATATTTTTTTAATTTCTAGATGCTTCTTGCATGGTTATGTGTGGTTTTAACTTTTCAAGGGGAAAATCAAAGAAGGTTGATTTACACACCTAAACTATACGCATTAGTTTTTGTATAAATTTCCAACGGAATTCATTCGACGTAAAAAAAATCCTATGATAATTTTAAAACTTCAGTTCCAAGTATTAAAGCATCTAGCAAGACCCGGTTGATTTTTGTGAGCACCCCTAAAATTATCTATTATCATAAGTGAGTATATAGTATTGTAACTAAGATCAATGTAAAACCAAATTTTATGATAAAATTTGAAAGGATTTTTGCAGCTTCCTAATTAGCATCATAAGTATCTCTAGTGTTGTTGGTTGCAATCCTCTCTGTAGAGTAAACGAGGTCGTTTTCTTCTTCTTGTTCTTCACTTCGTTGATTATTCTGTCTAACTCGATCTTCTATAAATTCTCTTGGTTCATGATGGTTTAGGTAAGTGTTTCTTTCATCCTCCACCATCATATTATTCTGTCTGAAACATTATTGCCTTATTGATTCTTACGATCGAGGGTCACCAATATCGGGATTTTCAACTCGACTTTTATTATACAAGTTTAAAATTTTTGACCAAAATGAATCAATATTTTGGTTCTTACCAGTAATATTATTGACGAAATACCAAGAAAACATAAGTGTTATATATTCTTGATCTGTCCAGTTTGAAGGATTTGTGTGTTTGTTGCACATTTTGGGGTGTATTTTCAGAGATATTTTGAAAGGTTTGGTATTCGAGATTAGGAGAATGAGTTGGATTATGTGAAAACTGGGAGTTCATATTAGCGAACTGTGAGCATTATTTGGAGTTTGGAAGATTTTCGAGACTATTAAATAATCTTGGGAGTGATTTTCATACTGAAGATCGTAGAAAAAATTACTTCCTCGATCCATTGGGAGATAGAGAAAAAATTATTAAACGTTATAGATTGAGATATTGAGAAATTTATGAGATGTGTGAAAATATAGCAAAATTGGTTTCTATTTATATTTATAGAGAATGAAAAATATGAATTTTGATATTTTTTTAATTTTTGTTAATATATTATTAAAAAAATATATGCATTATATCTATTTATCCAAATAAAATTTACATATATAATAGAATGGAGACAAGTGTCCAAATAAAATTTACATATCCAATAAAATTTATATATAATGGATATATTTCTTTTTAATAATACATTAAAAAGGTTAAAAAATACAAAAAAAAAAATGAATAGAAAGAGGAGAGTAGAAAGAGGAGAGTGGGAGACCAGCTGGTTGCTTGGTCTCCCATCGTCGAACGGCAGATTAATAAAATTTTTATATTTTTTTTTTGGGAGGGGGGAGGGGTGTTGCGGTCATGGTCTCATCATGGTCTAAGACCGATGTAACACTTAAATTTATGCTACTGTATTTTATAAATATATAATAAAAAAAACAAAAAAAATATTTTTCTTTATAAAATTTTATATAATTTTTATAGGCGGACAACAATCGCGCGACCACATTAATAAAACAACTCTTTCACAAAATAAGATAAATTAAGCACAGTCATATATATCCAATACTTCGCAGATTCAACTTCTCTCCATCCTTGCAGAAATTCAGAAAGAACCTGTGCAGCTTACAGTTTGTTCCTTCGGCACATCTGCAATGCAGATATTCTTCACTCTTCCGATGGTCGAACATTCGGAATCTTCATTCTCCCCCTCCCGGAGAGAAACAGCCCGACTGATCCCCGAGATGTTAAGTGTCAAAATGTGAGGTCTGCCACCTTCTGGCTTCGACCTCCTACTCCTATGTACAATTGGTTCTTCTCTGCAACCAAAACTGCAAATGACATCTAGGATATCCAGACGGTGAGAAGAAACAACGCCAGTCCAATCAAGAAGCTCCATCGAATCATTAAAGTACCTATAGCAGAAGTGCATAATCTGTTAGTCTGAATTGTAGACCGAACGGTAAACTAGGAAAGATGTTAATGTGGATGTCAAATTTTCAGAGATATGGGTTCAAGTTTCCAAACAAACACCCTCTGAGACTTCAAGACTCTAGGCCTACCACGGAATCACTGTATCCTCTTCAAAAATATACACAGAAAATCATATTTTGCAGCATCAACTTACATGACCGGGATGACGAAGAAGATGATATAACGTGTGGTGGAGACACTAAATCTTTCATATTCCTTTCCACCGGGTCCCAGGGGCCATATGAGTCACTGGGCGAGATCAGAGGTGCAGAACCTGCAGGAGGTGATATACTGGGAGATATTTGATTAGTAGATCCAGAATGTGGACTGCCATGAATTTCTGAGGATTCAGGTGAGTCAGCCCTAGGTAAATTGTGTGGACTGGGTGGAAATTTTTGGCTTGCAGCAGATGGTGCAGAGGCATAACAGTTTAAACAAGGTGGTATAGAATGACAGAAGTGGGGTAAAGAGGGTGGAGTAGATGGCGCCGGAGATGGAGATGGAGAAGGAACTGGAGTTTGTGCATGAAGTGAACGATTTAGAAACGAAGTCAAGCTAATTTCCTTCACTTTCCCAAATACAGAATGATTAAGGCCAAGATTTTCTGCAGGACCAGTGATTATTTGAGCTAATTCTTTCAATCTCTCTGTTGGTAGGGTTCCTACACCAGATACAACAGAAGCTTTAACTGTAACTGGGGGATCCCTCGTCGACCCATAATTGTTTGTGACCTGTATGTACACCTCCTGCTCCGGGAGAGAGAGATGGTGGGAAAAAATGACAAAAAGATTAACTTGGTTAGATGTGAATGGATACACTAAAATAATATTCCATAACCTAAACATGAAAGTGATCGTGTATATGGTGTAACAAATATCAATTATAAGATACCACGAAGTGAAAACATTTCAAAACCATAAGCCACTGTTACTATCAGACATACTAGAGGGTCTACAGCATAGTAATATATATGACCTCATTTTGCATTAGATGCAATCCCGATTTTAGCTGTTCTTTCAGCTCCAGAAGATTTTCCTTTATGTCACGAATTGAGCCGTTGAGAGTGAAATAAAAGAGTGCCTCTGGTACATGCAAGATGATCTCAGCTCGTTCAGGTATCATGGTAATTCCACCAGGAAATTCAAAAATCTCGAAAGAGGAGGGGTCTCCAAATAGTGAGTAATCCAAAGTCAAATTACATTGCTCAAGAAAAAGATCTATTAAGGAGGATCTCAGCAGACTTAAGAACACTGGATTAATAGTAATATCAATTGGATCAGGAAGGAACCCAAACACCACGTTGGACCAGTTAGATTTGCCATCTTGGTGCATGGACAGGATAGCAACCTGTTGAAAATGGAAATGGATTGGAAAATCACTCTTCTCAAATGGCAAGGACCATACACAGTGTTAACTTGAACAGACCTTTGAGGAAGGAACACCTATCTCTCCATTAAGATCATATTCTATTCTTGCAATATGCGAAACAAGCTCCGAAACTGGTTTGTGAAGCCTGAAGTATGCTTGAATAGTTGCTGAAATAAGAATAATGGTAATGACTCAGAAACAGAACAAGACTTCAATTGATACATCCAAAACAATTGAAAGCTCCCTTTGTTCATCCTCCCTCCCTTTTTCTTTTGAAAGAAATAAAATGGACTGCTTCATAGTATTTAAGTAAAGCCACATGCAAATGCTGCCAACGGACATTTTAGTCGCCACCAATTATGTAAAATTGTTTCAAGTTAAAAAAAATTCCAACCCTTTGAAAAGTGAAGCGGCTTCTACAGGCTAAAAATGATTCTCCATTATTCCTTCCACTAAAACATAAAACACTCCTGATGAAGAATAAAGGAGAAAAAATTATCTCTAAAAAATAAGGATAAAATAACATGTTGAAGCTCATTTAGATTTATTCATGACATCAACAACAGAAACTAATTCAAGCAATAAATTTGGACAGAAAAATGCAGCTATTGGGAACAAACACAAGAACTCAAGAAAACAAAAAATGCAGCTAAGTTTATGTCAGCATCAGTTTGGACTGTTTAATCACTAATCTAATAAACAACAAATTTGTTCATGCAGTTTTACAAAAAAATTCATTCATTTTACAATTATTTTATGAAGCCTTCAAAACAGATTTGACTGATTGTTATTTCTTGGAACACCAATAAACCAACCCCTACAAGAATAAGGTTGTACCTAATTATCACATTCGAGCAATAGTTATATACTAAAATTGGAAAAAGTTTATGAATTTTCTCAACTAGATTACCTACCATAGGCCAACATAATTGAACTTCACCATCAAACTTGACACTCTACCATACATCTTGTAAACAATGGTGATAATTCATCGCAAATATTCTCTGTAAACAATAATGAGAAACCACTCCAAAACTTAGCCTCATATCCAAGACTTTAATAAACATACCTTGAACTTAACAGCCACAATTGCCATAGTGGTATGCAAAATTTTATTGATTTGGCCTATGTTTTTAATGTGATTAACTGAATCCATTTTTTTCCTAGTTATTTTCGGAGTGATGTTTTGTTCAATTATTTTGATTTTATCATCTTCTAAATCGTTTAGGTTCTGTAAAATATTATGCTTAAACTATTTTTCACGCAATTTATTATTAAAAAATATGTGACTTGCCAATTATGATTGGCGATATCAAATACAATTTCACCATCCAATAAGATGAGAAAAATAACGACAATAAACCTCTCAATCAACCCCAATTATAGAACAGACAACGAGAATTATGAACGCTGAATGTAGAATGAAAAATGAAAGAATAGCAAATTTACCACCGAGCTTGATTGACTCCTTAGCATCAAACCCAGTTTGGCTATGGCGGAAGGGAAGAACACAAAACAAAGCAGAAATAAAAGCGGCGACACTAAGCGTCAAAACGACGGCGCATTTGAAGTTGATGCGCCTGCAAACCGTGCATCTCCGCCGGAGGAAGGTTCCAGAAGACTGGTGCTGCTGCTGCACCACTGGCAACTGCTGATCGTCAACTTTCCCCATTTCCACCACAGCATCTGTTCGTTATCTTCTCTCTCTTATCAACTTTCTCTCTCTATAAACATTTGCAGGTGATGAAATGGAGTTAGAGAGAGAGAGAGAGGAATTTGAATTACTTCTCTCTCTATGCTGGGAGGTGAGAACTAGGGGTTGGGCGATGGACAAGTGTGCATGGTGGGTGAATGCGCTGCCCACGCGCAATTTAGAACTGAGCCTCGAGTTATTTTTATTTTTATTTTCCTTTTTTCTTTTTCCTTTTGTTTTGTTTTGCTTTGTTTGATTTCGTGGGGTCGTTGGTCATATCTCGTCTCTTGAGAATTGAGATCAGTGCATTGCACTGTTCTCACATGCATAAATTATATTTTGATACTGTATTTTGAAATTTAAAAAAAAATAGTTAATTTTTTTAAAATTAATAAAATAGTACTTATTTTTTGAAAAAAAATTATAAAACTAGCGTTTGATTAGTTTTATAGCCCTAAAATAGTAATAATTCATTATATTTTAATATTTCTATTTTCTCAAATGCGTAAAAAAAATTCTCTAATTAAGATATCTTAAAATGCAATCAATTACAAACGGTTTTTGAGCCGTAAAAATTAATTAAATAATAGAGTTATATTTTTTTTAAGTGACTACTTATTTATTAATTTTGAAAAAATTAGCTATTTTAAAAAAATAACCTAAAATATTGGTATCAAAATGTAATCTCCAATTATTTTATTATGTGATTTAACATATTTGATTTGAGTTATAATTAATCAATTATTATCTTCTCTTTTTTATTTCTTTTTTGCAATGCTGCAGTTATTATTTTTACTTCATAAATTATTGATACTCCTTTTTATAGAAGAAAACGAAATTATTCATACTCGATCATATTATTTCATCTTATATGACAGGTTATTAACGTGTGCGCTAAACTTATATTATGATACTAATTACTCAGTTTCACTAGCTACCATAGTGTGTTAGATTTTGAAGTGACACCATGCAAATTGAAAGGAGAACAACGAATAAAATATGGACCATAAATCTCAATATCAATTGTGGATTTGCTGAATGATTGGACTCTTGATTGGATTTGTTACTATGAATGTCAACACCCAACTAAAAAATGAATATCAACACAAATTGAATTGACGAAATATGTGATCATAAAAAAGTGCACACTTATTCGTAATATATTAGAAACAAATAAGATATAGTGTTAATATGGAAAAATAGCCATTATAATTTAGTAAATAATGTAAGTAGTCACTTTTTAAAAATATAAAGTTTTTAATCTTTTAGGATGAGAATATATGTCAGGAAAATCTGATCGATGCTCTAAATCATGCTCAAAATGCGGCTTTTTGACAGGGGTGAAAGACCCAATATAAATACTTTTTAACATTAATTATTTCCTAACATAAAAACATCCTAATATATTAACAAAAAGTATTATGGATGATGATTTCAGAATTTATCATTCGCATCCTAAAAAACATATCTTTTGTCGTCGTTCTACGTCAAAATCTTAGAAGTCATAACTGCCAGGTTTGTGTTGTCGTCTTCTGTTGTTGTAGTTGTCGTCTTGATGTTGTTGCCATCTTCTACCACTGATGTTGTCGGAGACGAAAATTACAAGACTCAACTGCCGTCCCTACCAATGTTCAATCGCGGAAACGCTCTCATCGCTAAACAATTATGGACGATGATTTTGAACAATCTCATCATTATAATGAATACACGAGTACAACAACACAAGTACACGAGTGCAACAACACGAGGAGTCCAAGTCGTGTTCTTGTGCATTAATTCAATAATGATTTAATACATGAGTACATGATTAGTTCAATATGACAGCTCAAAAATAACTCATACACGAAAATACGATTAGGATTGTTCGTGTACATGTGCAGCAATTGATCATTAAACTGATACACGGCTGTATGAGTATGTATATTTGTGTACGCGTGCACTGCTTAAAAAATGCATAGAAACACGAGTGCATGAATTTGTTAATTCGTGCCCTCGTGCAACAATTAAAAATGAGCTATTGCATGAGTTCACAAATAAATTATTACACAAATAAACTCCAATACTCGTGTACCGAAAGGAATTGATTCGTGCACCAAAAAACATTCAATTTTTTTCCACCCATTCCAAAAAAAGATTCATAAAACTTAGATATCTAGATCGATAAAAAAGTGCAGATCCGTAAATATCATAAACAACAACATGCACGATGTCAACAAAACTTTTAAAAAATTCCAAATTCGCAAAGAATCTCTAATTTTTTATATTGCAACAGATAATTTATTGTTGAAACAGTAATTAGAGAGGGGAAGAATCATCATAATCTTCAAAAATCATAGCTTGATGATCTTCACCAATGATAGTTTTATTTCAATTAATAAAACAGATATTGAAGAATGAGAGAGACGAGAGAACGGCGTCTGCAGAGGGAAAGAGAGAGAAAATCAGAACTATTTCCTAATAGTATTGATATATGAATGTATAGATGTACATAAATAATAATTGTTAATAATAAATATGGAATTAAGGGTATTATAGTACTTTTTATGATAATAGCTACAAACATTACTTTTTAAAAAGTGACTATTTACATTATTTACTAAGTAATAATGACTATTTAAAAACTTCCCTCTATAATATATCGGTTATTATACTTATTCGTATCATTTTTTCTCTGGTAAATTATACTTAATGCTCTCAACACTTCACTACAAAAAAACTCAGTATAGCGACGGATTTTAGAGACGGATACCGATCCGTTGTTAGTAACGACGGATTTACAACGGATACATCGTCGTTAAACTTTCAAGGCATAAAAAATTGCGAGAAATTTTCGCGCGTAGATTTAATGACGGATTTGTCGTCGTTAAATCTAACGACGGATTGTATCCGTCGTTAATATTCGATTTTTCAAATAATTAATTCATATTAAATTTAACAACGGATATGAGCTATCGTTAATATTCAATTTTTCTGATTATTAAATTTTATATAAATTTAACGACGGATATAATTTGTCGTTAAGTTTTAATTAAATTTTTTTAATTCAGATTTAATTTAACGACAGATTAGATTCGTCGTTACTATTTAAATATTTAATTTTATGATATCAGGTTACATTTAACGACGGTTGAGATCCGTCGTTAATATTTTGATATTTAATTAAATTAATTAATTTAATGTAAAGACTGATGAAATCCGTCGTTAAATTTCATATATGAAAAAAAACGGGCTTCTCTTTCATTTCCCCCCACAAATCGATCCCGAACCCTAGCCGCCCACCCCCCATCTCTGGCCATCTCAGGCCGCCCCGCCCATCTCCGGCTCTCTCCCCCTCTCACTGTCGACCATTCTCTCGGCCCTCTCTCCTCGCTCTGCCGCCGTGCCTCTGCCGGCTCGCCATCGCCTCCACGCCGTCGCAGGTAACTCCATCCCCTCACTCCCCTCTCTCTCTCTCTCAATCTAACTGCAGTCTCTCTCTCTCTCTCTCGCCCAGAAGCCGTCGCCGCCCTGCTGACTGTCGTCGCCCTGTCGCCCCACATCGCCGACCGCTTACCGAAGGCTCAAAGGTCAGTTTCTTTGTTTTTTTAATTTCAGATTGTTTAGATAATTTAATTTTAATATGAAAGTTTATTAATTTTTTAGTTTAATTAATTATATTTATGCTCTTTATCTCAGATTGTTTCACATTAGATGAATAGGGTTTAGGGAATTCATCTTCTTCTAATTTCAGATTTTTTTTTTTTATCTGTCTTTACATGTATTCAACATTTACAATATTGCTATTGTTATGATATATTAGTTTAGGAATATGATATACGTATTTTTTAACACTATTAGTTTCATGATATATTTGTTTAGGAATTTGATATGATTGGAAATTTACAAACAAAATTTTGTCCTCAAATTCTAAAGTAAATACTAATTTTCACATTAAATAATTTTCCCATAATCATTTAATTTAATTATAGAAATCAGCATTAACCAGACACCCTATAAATTTATTATATCTATTCAATATAAAAATTAAAAAATTGATTATTATTCCATCCTTTTTAATAACTTATAACTAGTAGAATAAGTTAGTTTATAATTTAAAATTTATGAATTTAGATATTCAGAGTATAGTTGCAAGAAAGAAAAATTCCATCAATAAAAAATTACCAGATGTTTCTTTTTCTTGTTGTTTTATACTTATACAAAAAAATTAAGAATTAAAAATGTGATAAATATATCATCTTCTAGAAGAGTATAATATATATAGATTGTTAAATTTATATGGAACGAGGGCTCCTGGATCCCTTTTTATTACTTTATTAATTTGTATGGGACGAGGGCCCTTAGATCCCTCTTTAGCATGAATATGAATTATTGTTATTGTTGGTATTGTTTCTTTTTGTTGGTTTTGTTGGTTTTGGTTGATTAGATGAACATAGATCAATTAGCGTAGAGTCGAGAATTTGGGACTAGGATTTACACATAGGTGCTGCCGAATTTTTTACAGAATTGCTTATTTAATTTTCTAAATTCAATTTCATTATATTGTTAGTATTGTTTCTTTTTGTTGGTTTTGTTGGTATTGGTTGATTATGAACATAGATCAATTAACGTAGAGTCGAGAACTTGGGACTAGGATTTACACATAGGTGTTGCCGAATTTTTTACAAAATTGCTTATTTAATTTTCTAAATTCAATTTCATTGTATTGTTAGGAGTAGGTAGATAAAAGATGAGTCTAGATCGTCAATGGATGTATCGACGCTATCTTGGCGATGGTGCTTTAAATCCGGACTTTCTAAACGGACTTGAATCTTTTATCGAGTCTACTAGTAGCCAACCTACCTTCATGGATAGTGATAAAATTAAGTGTCCATGTCGTAAATGTAAGAATATTCCATTTCAAGAACCGTATACCGTTCAACTCCACATTGCGAAACACGAATTCATTTGGAATTACGATACTTGGACATTTCAAGGGGAGATTAATAGATCCGGGCGTATTAAACGGGATGTGGTCGATGATGAATGTGTAAATTCGTATCATTCAATGGTGATGGATGTTGCTAGTCCACAATACAATATAAACGCCACGGATTTTGATGAAGAGACTCTGAATCCTAATGCACAACGCTCTTACGACATGTTGACGGCTGTGTTGGAAAATAGGATTTAATAAAGTGAGTTTGACTCATTTTATCCGATTTTTCGTGACCGGGATATTTAATTTTGGAGGAATTAAATACCATACGATTGTTCTATGTCGTGAGTAGATAATCGTAGTATTTTTATTTGCTCAAATCCGATTTTCGGTGAGTGAGAAATAAATGGTTAAAGTTGGTCATACGATTGGGCATTTATGGTGTGTAGGATAATGTGTTTAAGACACATTAAATAATCCCACATTGATTTCTTAATCAAGTTAAGAAGTGTATTTAAGTGTATTAACACTTAAGTGAAGTAATTAAGTGCACAAGGATGTGGGCCATGAGCCCACACGAGCACACACGCGTGCGTCTGCCCGTGCCCGTGCTCGGTTCGTCTCGTCTCGTCTCGACTCGTCCCCGTCTCCGTCCTCGGACTTGGATCTTGGCAATTGGACTTTGGGTGGACTTTGGGCGTACGTGGGCTTCCGGGGCTTAGCCGTATCAGTTTTACGGTACAGAAATGGTCGGGTCGTGGAGCGGGTCGTGTGTGCACATGGTGCTTGTCCAGCTTGAAGGGTGTAACTCCCATGAGTTAAGAGCCTTCAACACCTGGAGCTGGTGGAGCCTTCAGGTAACTGCCATCTGGAGCTGGTGGAGTTAACTCCTGGAGGGCTTAATGGCAGAGTTGTAACTCCAGGGGGGTTACAACACCTGGTTTGAATGCCCTCAAACCCTAGCTGTCCCCTGCAGTGGAGATGTACCTATAAATAGGACATCCTGCATGGATCCAAATGCTACATTCTGCATAAATGATCACATATTCATATTGTTGCATACGAGTTCCTTCGAGTCAAAGCTTCAAGTTCTCGACATTGTCTAGTTCGCCGGAACCTTGCCGGATTTGTGGTGCTACTGCCGGAAGGACGAAGCCGTTTCATCTTTGAAAGACAACCGCCAAACCGTGAGCACTAGCAGGGGCGTATTTGTCTTGCGGAGAGAGGTCCCCTCGACTCGGCTTGTCGGAATCTGCACATCGGTTCCAGTCTATTTGCTTTGTTTAAATTCAGTTTATATTGTAATTGTTATTCTTCTACTCCTTCTACCTTCTTGTACTTCAGTTATAATTCCAGTGAAGTGTAACGCAACACAACAGGCTGCAGATAAAGAATTGTGGTCCGGTTGTGAGCAACACTCCCAACTATCAGTGGTGGCATGTCTGATGGCCATCAAGTCACTGAGTTGAACGATAATGTGACATTATCCAAAGGTTACGGGTGGAAGAAGAAAAGCATTTTTTGGGATCTGCCGTACTGGAGTTCCCTTCTGATTCAACATAACTTGGATGCCATGTACATAGAGAAAAATGTGTTTGACAATCTGTTCAATACTGTGTTGAATATACAAGGGACGATAAAAGACACCGAAAAATCAAGGGAAGAGTTGAATAACTACTGCCACAGATCGGAACTCAAAAGAAATGAGTCGACAGGCAAATACCTAAAAGCTTGCTACACACTTGACAAAAATGAGAAGAATGTATTGTTTGAATGGATAAATGGTCTGAAATTTCCAGACGGGTATGCGTCAAATATGAGCAGATGTGTGGACATGAAGAAACTGAAGATGTTCGGGATGAAAAGTCATGATTGCCACGTGTTTATGCAACGTCTCCTTCCTATAGCATTCAATGAACTTCTCCCGCCTAATGTCTGGAAGGCAATCACAGAACTGAGTTAGTTCTTTAAAGAATTGACTTGCAGAAACTTGAACGTTGATAATGTGTGTCGATTGCATGAAAATATTCCGATCATCTTGTGTAAGCTTGAATGAATTTTTCCTCCAAGTTTCTTCGACTCGATGGAACATCCGTCTATCCACTTAGCTGATGAAGCTGGAATTGCTAGACCGGTACAAATGTACAATATAGGTGGATGTATCTGTTTGAAAGGTATTTACGGAAGTTAAAGAATAACGTGCGAAATAAAGCACGAGTTGAAGGTTCAATAAACAATGCCTACTTGGTTGAGGAGGCATCCACGTTCTGCTCTTATTATTTCGAGGATCATGTAGTTACGAGACATAGAAATGTGCCTCATAATTATGATGGTCGAGGTGATATAACAGGTGATTGTTCAGATCTTCTATCAATTTTTACGCATCCTGGACGGTCTTTTGGAAGATCTAGCAAAAGATTCCTAACAAATAATGAGTACGATGCTGCACGACTGTACATTTTACTCAACTGTCCTAAAGTTCAAATTTACATAAAGTGAGTATTGCTCTTAATCTATCAATTTTTATATTCTCCCAATTTATGCTCTTAATATATATTCTCACTTCTATGTTTTCATCAAGTCTATTCATTGACCACTTGGAAGCAACATTCCTAAATATATCATCCTCTGATCTTGATAAGAAAATCGATAATGAGTTCTCCACTTGGTTTGCCAACTATGTAAATGTTATCCTGAAATTCACTTGTAGACTATCTAATTTTATCTTGTTCTAAACTTCTCTCATACTTCTCAATCAGGCTCAAAATCCCACTAATAATATGAACAAGATCATGCGAGATCTGTCAGTTGGCCCTTCACGCTCAGTTGCTGTTATCATGGTTTTTTTGTCAACGGCTATAAATTTCACACTGTTGAACATGGATCACATAGAGCTACAGTGAACAGCAGTGTTTGTGTTAAAGGGACAAATTATAGCACAGCCGATTGTGACTATTATTGACATTCGATAGAGGTTTATAGTTGGAATATCCCGGTCTCTCGATCAAGAGAACGTTTTTATTCAAGTGTGAATGGTTTGACACATCATAGGTTGGAACAATTGTTCATCCTGATTTTAAAATGGTTTCCATAAACCACAAGAAGCGATATTCTGGAGATGATTCGTTCGTACTGGCAAAACAAGTAGAGCAGGTGTTTTATTGCTCTTATCCGAGTTTGAATCGCTCTAAGAGTGACTGGTGGACAGTGTGTAAAATAAAAGCACAATCAAATGTGGAAGTCCCTGCAGAAGAATCTAATACTATCATATCTCCTTCATTTCAAGAGGATGTAGTAGATAATCTATGTTTTCCTATAATAGATGATGACCCGTAACCAGTTCATCCAAATGGTGGTTTGATCGATATATATTGTAGAAGAAGAAAATGATGACGATGATGATGAAGACATTAACGCCTCAGATGATAACAATATTAACGATGATGATAATTATAATAGTGATTGTGATTATTAGTGTGAGGTTCATTTGCATAATTAGCAATAATATAATTCATTTCATTGTGTTGTATTTGTTTATTAAGCATACTTGTTTTAATTTTTCAGTTGTCAGCTAGAGGTGGTGGTCGTCCTTCACGAGGCTCCAGCAGAGCCTCTGCAGCATCTCCATCCTCATCCGCCGGACTTAGTGGTGGAGTTGGACATTTAGACTTGGAGGGTTCTTCTGTAGGACATGTTGCTGGTCCTACTAGCCGACGAGTTATACGTGTGGATGAGGGGTTTGTCTTTTTTTTTTATCATTTTCGTATTTTTTATATTTTTATATAATTTTTTGTAACAATTTATTTGTATTTTGCATTTGAAGTGTGGTGATGCCGGCTCATGAGGTGTCGAATGCTATCACTACGGCATTTAAGAGATATATGCATCCGACTGGCTATTCATGGAAGCTGGTGCCAGCGGATGTTAGGCATCACTATTTTGAGGAGTTCACGGTATGTCTTATGTATATAAAATTGTATTTGAATAAAATGTGTGTATATATATATATATTGTGTGATATATGTTTATTTAACTTTGTGCAGAAGGAGTTCACTTGGGATCCCGATCTCATTCCTATGATATAGGGATTATGGAGTGCTAAGGCGGCTGTGTGGTACAAGGACATGGTGTACACGTTCAAGAAGCAGAGGAGGGAGGGTCGACTTGTGTGCATCCCTAAGGATGCTTGGGAGTCATGGCTGACGTACTGGGACAGACCAGAGGTCACGAAGAAGGCTGAGATTCCAAGCAATAACCGAATGTCTGAGCCAGATGGCCCTGGTACTGGCATAGTGAAGCACAAAGGCGGTTCCCAATGTGCTTATGCATATGCTGCAGCATTGATTCATTCTCTTAATTAATATTATAATTTATTTTTAAATTAATTAAGTATTATGTTTAATTTTTGTGTGAGTACTAATTAATATCTTTGTTTTATTATTTAGGCTTCAGAGAGGGGTCTCATACCTGGTCAGATGGGGTGGGAGACCTTTATAAGACTGCATGGCAGCAGTGACGCCGACTACTCCGATCAGAAGTCGAAGCGCATCGCTGTAAGTATATTCAAATTAAATGTTTACTTGATGTAGGTGTATTTTCATTTCATATGACATTTTAGTTTACTTAATCATTTAATAAATATAGGACAAGGTATATGAGGCAATTGAGCAGAGGAGTCAGGTGCCTACCGACTCATTTGAGGTGTCGCCAGACACGACATCGATCTATATCGATGTCGTGGGCGTGGACAAGAGACGTGTGTTCGGGCTGAGGAACCGAGCTGCTGCCCATATTGGACGTACTCAGAGGAGTAGTAGCGCTGATTCAGTGGGCTCTCAGTACTGCGACTCTCATGCTGCTATCCAGGAGTTGCAGGCACAGGAGAAGCGATTTCAGCAGCGAGAGCAGACCTGGGAGCAAAAGCATCAGGAGATTATGGATCAGCAGCTTACTCTCCTCCAGCAGATGCAGGAGATACATCGTCGGTTTGGGGACGCAGGCGCCAGTGAGTCATCTTCTCAGTCCCAGCCTCCTCCACACATGTAAGATCCATCTTGTTTTCATTCGTCTTTGATTGTCACTGATATTTTTATTTTTATGTTTGATATATTATCTAAACATTTAAACTTGTTAATGTTTTGTATGTATGATTTTGGATAATTATTTTTATATGTTTATTCTATGATTTCAACAAAATATTTATATAATAATTTGTATCTATTTTATTTAATATAAAATATTTTCAAATAAATACAAATGAAACCCCCAAAAAAACTAACGACAGACGCATCTGTCGTTAAAAAAATTTAAAAAAAAATTTAAAACATTAATTCACGACGGACTCGTCCGTCGTTAAAAATAAAAATTAAAAAAATTAAAAAAAGCCCGACCTTTTTATCGACGGATGAAATCGGTCGTTAAATTATTAATGACCGATTTAACGACGTCCATGTCGGTCGTTAATAATTTCCACAACAGAAATAGGGACCAATTTAATGACGGACTCGGTGGTCGTAAATCAGTCATGCCGACTGAAGGTTTAACGACAGACGGTATCCGTCGTTAGTTCATTATAACGACGGAAAAACCAAGATTAGTGATGGATCGATCCGTCGCTATACCGAGATTTTTTTGTAGTGCTTGCAGTTTATAACAATAATACATTAATCTATATTTAATAACAATTTTACTCAAAATATTTCATTTTTGTCACAATTATATTCTCCATAATTTTTTTCAATAACTAAAAGTCAAGTCATCAAGTTAGATAACACATGGATAAGAAAATAAACATAATTACACATAAGCCAAAGTCGGTCATCATGCGAGAGATCGAACACGTGACTCGATTTTCAGTTGTCGAAAAATTTACAAAAAATAAAATTGTGACAAGAATGAAACATTAAATGTAAAATTACTATTAAATATAGATTGAGATACTATTGTTATGAGATGTACGCGTTGGGATATTTAGTATAATTTACCTTTTTTCACCATTATATCCCCGTTTATGAGAATGATCACTGGGTGGACAGGGGGCAGGAGGGGCAACAACTTATATATATATGTGTGTGTGTGTGTGTGTGTGTGTGTGTGGTTAATAAGTAATATTATAGTCCCCCATTATTTTTTTTAAATAAATATAAAATTGTGTTGTGCTTGATACGTATTTTTTATATGGATACATGTTGTTTACTTATTCTGATTTAACTTTAATTTATACTCCATATTAATTGTGATTAGATGTCATTCTTTTTATTAATCTTTTTTCTATTTTTATGTAGAATATGGAGATGCTTTAAAACAAAATAGTACCAATATCTTCCATTTACTTTCAATGAAGTTAATATTTGTTATATATTAAATTAGGGGTTGATTATGAATTTTAACAATTATAATACAATTGAAAAGTAACATCGAACTTTTAATTTAAGTTATGATTCCTGAATGTGACATATTAATTTACATTATTTAAATTAGAAGGGAAACAAAAAAAAGGTAAAAGAGTGGAACTATTGCCAACTCTTGGAATAAGAAAAAGATATAATCTCTCGGTTTTCATCTAAATCTCATTTTGGATGAATGTAATCAAATTAATAAATTAACTAAATTACCTAATACACCATTGTGTGAACACATTAAATGGGTTAAATGTAGATATTTGAATGTATAAATAAGACAAATGTGTGAAATTTTGAATTTTCTGTCTTGAATTTGTAGATTAATGACACTTTTTTTTTTATAAATAGAATGACACATTTTTTAAACAAAATTAAAATGTTAGAATGACACTTATTCAAAAACAAAGAGATTATACATATAGTGCATTAGTGAAACGACGTTATGTGTTAACCACATGAATAAATCCGAAAGTCGGTCACTCCTCATAGATCAATGTCGTCCTCAAAAAAAAATCTAGATCCGCCACTGAGAATGATCATATGATGTCTTTATTGTTTTTTTTAGAGAATGATGTCTTTATTGTTAGTTGGTAGTGTTGTTATATCAAAGTGCGTTCAAAGTTAACTTGTTCGAATTCGACGCTAATTATATTTTTGCATATATGTAATTTTTACATTTATGAATGTTTTTATTTGTTATTTTGTAATGTTTTAGTGTTTCTTTAGATTGTGATTGTTCAGTTTATTTTTTGTTTGTTATCCAATATGGTTTTAATTTTTTTTTTTCAATATGGTTTTAATTTTTTTTTAACTCACACACTAGACCTGTGGTATTGAAGAGATTCAAACTCGTGACATTTGGTCTCCAAGCAACTTCACTCTACCACTAGGCCATCCCCACCGAGACTGGTTTTAATTTAATAGTGTAATACTTAGTAATCGTGTATGATATGGAATAGTTTAAATTGGTGTGTTTATTTAGGAAGATGAAATGAATGTTTAGGAACAATGAAAAAAAAAAAGAATGATGAATGTACACAAATGCAATGAAGGTTTAGGAAGATGTATATATTGCATATTTGGAAAATGAAAGGTTCATGTTGAAAAATGATAAAAAAAAATCGATAGATGCATGTCGAACAATTACATTTTAGGAAAGTTAATTGTTTTTTTTAACTCACACCCGACTTGTGGTATTGAGGAGGTTTGAACCCGTGACATTCGGTCTCTAAATTTAATTGATTTAATAAGACATAAATGAAAATATAATAACAACTATGACATTTCTTAATAAAATAAATATAATATAATATAATATAATATATAATAATTAAAATAGAAATAATCATAACTGTACATATGTCAAATCTAATGGATAAAATCAGTCCACACAATTTACATGAGTTTATTATTACACATCATCACATCAATACTTAATGTTTGTCCATTTTTACACTTCTGTTCCGAAAATTCAGAAATAATACATCAGTACCCAATATTTTCATAATCAATACTTCCAGCACTAAAATAATTTTCAACAGACCAAATGATAGTTTGAACAGCTGGAAACAACATTGTTTTTGTTCATTGGGTGAAAGTTTCCTTTTCCACGTAATTTTATTATATAGAGCGAAAATCCACATAAGATTTTCAACAATCCGCATCATTATTTTGCTGCCAGAAAAATTACGTTAATGCTTGATGCACTATTTTTTATACAATTAATTGCAACTAATACAGATCAATGCAATAAAGTTAGTAAACAAAATATCGTATCCACATGGACTGCAATTGTGATTAACACTAAGCACTAAGTTAACAGGTTTCTATTATCCACACTACCTAATTTTTAGTTGAATTAATCATAGACAAATAACCAAAATTAAATTACTAAACTCAATTATCAAATCAAATGTAAATTAAACAAGATGAAAAATATGAACTATCAAATAATGAAACTAATTAATCATAGCGAATGCAAACACATGAATCTATTATATATTAATCTAATTCCATCAACTTCCAGTTTAATCCAATTATCGGTGGGGATCATAATTCTAATTACCTATCTCCATCAGGTCTCAAGGTAAAAGTAGATTAACAATTTACCTATTACTCTCGTATGCAGATTAATTGTTAACTCCCAATAGATTAACAAATTTAAAACCTCCTATAGATCACAAGTACGTTATCAAATCATTCAATTTTATTCCACTAATTAATTATCTCCATCAGGTCTCAAATTAATTAGCTAGTATACAATGACTATGGCTTTAATCATGCATGAGAAATCTAAACTTGAATGTTTGAACCATATAATTGGAAGGAAAATTAATGAAGAATTAAATCAATACATAGTTTCATACATGCTACAAATTCTATATTTAATTCTAAAAACTACTCACACATAATGAAATCTAAGATGAAGAAAGAAATTAAAAGACATAATTGAAATTGCAAAATATTAAAAGAATCGTAGATGAATTATGTAAAATAAATTTTCAATCTTCAAAGTTGTAGAGGAAACATTCATCACGCCGCTATGAAATCTAAATTAAAACTGAAAAATAATGAAAAGAAGGTTCTCAATTTCGCCCAAGAAGAGTCCTTAAATAGTAGAGGGAATGGAAGCGTACAGAAGGAAGGAGAGCCCAGTCCAAAAGAAAGACCGTCGCGAGTCACTGAAAGGAGCACGAGTCGTGCAATATGGAGCACGGTTCGTGCTCTTAATTGCATAGAAATAACGTGGTTTCGCCGAAACAAGAGCACCGTGCTCTTCTTCGCCACCTGACACATTTCACCGTTTTGCTCAGTTCTCGCTCGTTTCTCACTTGATTGACTTGATTCTTTTTGCATCGCGCTCCTAACTCGAGTATCTATCTTCTTAGCTATTTCCAAGGCTCAATTGAATTTAATAAAATAATTGGCATTAAATCCCTTCAAAATGAGTAAAAACGTGACACTGCACAAATTATGAAAAATTATGCGCAAGTTGTCAATTTATACATGCATTGATCATTAACTTCCATCCAAATAAACACCAAAATGCATATAAAATTTATCAACTAAAAGTTCTAATTATGCAAACGAGTTACTTTTAAAAATTTGAGATAAAAAATATAAAAATGGACAAACTTTGAATAGTTATGTATAATTAATCCCAATTTACATACTAGGAAAGTATTTACAAATCGTCCATATAAAATATTTTATCTCTATACAAAATTTTGAGGGCTTGTAAGCCCTCCTAAAAGCTTATTAAAATATTTTTTTGTACAATTCTTTTAGTATATGATTTAATATATTTAATATCATATGAATTATGAAAATTTTTCAAATAGTTATAGCTTATATAAGTATTTTAAATAAGTAGATCTATGTAGAGTTATTTCACTTTGTCTCTCATTATAGAACTCACGCCTAGGTCCAATGAGGCAATGGCACATATATGGGCAAAAATGCCATCTACGATATAAAATGGGGGCATAAATATAATTTTTCCTGCCAGTGAGGCTTCAGTCATTGTTAGCTAAGAATAGTTTGGCTACCGAACGTTGAGAAAACAATAAAAGGTCAATAGTCTTAATTCGTGTTTTTTATTTATTTTATTTTATGTGGTGCTTATTTTATATTTTAATATCAACTGTTTAGGCTAAACTCATGGAATAATTAGCATGGACTTCTAGAAAAATACTATAAAAAATTAAAAAACTACACCCTATTAAGATTTATTCTAGTGTCATCAAAAACTAATTAGACATTTTTTGAAAATGCTTGATATCCATTCAGTGGCAGATCTAGAAAAAAATCTTAGGTCCGTCAATATATTGTGCGTACATAAAAGAATATACGCAAATAAATAAATATTAAGAACATATGGTCATATAAAAATCATAAATTTAACTGAGATAAAAATGTATAAACATTTCGCTCATAAAAATTAATCTAAAAATTGACAGTTGGTGCGGTCCACTAGTTAAGTATTCTCTTAGTATTGGATCTCAAATAGAAACATCAAACTATTCAATCAATTTTAGAAATCCCGAATCACTAACAATATCGATTGAATTTAATTCTACTTGTCTCATAGGTCATTTTTCCAGTGTTGATTACCAGTAGATACACGAGAAGATGAGAAAGGGACATCTCTACTAATTTTTGAAAAAAACAACTCCATCTTCTATATTAAAAATATATTTATAATAAATAAATTGATAAAAATAATGACATTGAAAAAACAATTAAAAAAATATTAATATTATTAAATAAAAAATTATAATACAAATATAACAAAATGAAAGAAAAGAAGAAGAGGAAAAAAAAAGTAAGCTACGTGATCGAGAGACAACATATTTAATTAGTTTAGTGAACTCATATCAATATTTATGTGTGTGAGAAAGGTCCAACTTATCAAAGCCCAATTAATTACTTGTATATCTTTAATCCCAAACCCAACATAATTTTGTATTTTAAAAATTATTTATATGAACTATATTGTAAATTTTTTTTGAAAGATCACCTGCCCCCCTCCCCCATCCGCCCCTGGACCATATGATCCATAAACCTTATTTAGTTTGCTTGATTGAGACTGATTATACTTTATTGATAAAATAATTAAGTATACTCACATATTTTGCTTGTTTGATTGGAGTTCAGAATTGATGAACAATCCCTCTTACTGCCCATTCAATTGATAACTTACCACTTCCAATATCTGTGGTGATTATTTTTACCTAACCCATTTCCATTTTTAAAGAAATATAAAATTATCTAACTATTATCATGCCAAACAAATTTCTGACTTTGTACCCTTATATGTAGGATAGTTTAGGTATTCTTCCGCGATCCAAATAAAATATTATTATTCTATCATAAATAAATCATTAAAAATCAATGGTTGACATTGTCAAATGTCATAAAGGCCTATTTTCTCGTAGTTATATATCATTTTTTTATTAAATGTGGTAAACAAGATGTATTATGACATTTAATTTTTTTAGTTTCGTATAAGTGTTTTAACAACACATAAGTTACGTGAGATAAGATTTTGACTCAAATAATTATATGTCGGTAAAATTTGAATTTATGAACTTTGAATTACAAATGTTAAATTATAGGAAAATACGACTGTTTAAGAATTGTATTTATTTTATTTTATTGTTTTGTTATCATGAGTCATGAGTCATGAGTGCATCATGCATCCACCACGTTGCAATCATATTAACTTTGTATGGAATTGTTTTTTTCTTTCTAAAAATAAGACAAATGTTAGGCAATGAAATGACATTGCAGTGCATTAATTGTAATAATAATTGATTAGATAGTGAAGTCATAATCAGTTCACGTATAGTTTTTTTATAAAGCGCAAAGTCTGATATCTAAATCATAAATGCCTCATTGAGTCATTGGGTCGCCGTATAAATATTTATTTTCAATATAAGTCACCAAAAAAAATATTCCACATACTATATATACATCAATAATTGATTTTTTTTTCTTAATTGATTATTTTTCCCATCTTATTGTGCCCTTGATCGAGTTCATATAATTCCTTCAATTCGTCCGCAAGAATCACTTGCAATGTTAAATTAAGTCAACGTTAAATGTTGCAATATATTTACTATTTCCGAATTAATACTTACATCTATTTCTTTAAAGTAATCAGGATCGAAATTTAAAGCTAAATTAATATGTATATTTAACGTAGTGAAATGGTTTTATTATTTAAAACACATACGCAATCAGAAAAATATTTAACTAGTTTAATTTTCATGCAATTTTTTTTTGGGAACTGAAATCAGAAAAAAAAAATGAAAAACTATGATGTGTATTTTATATTAATCTCCTTTACGACCAAAAGTTAACTAGTTAGATCTGAAATTTGAATATATCCATTTAATGGAATAAATTAGCCTTTTTATTTATAATTGTAATAATTAATACATAAAAAATATACGTGAAATTGTAGTATATATTTATACTCATTTCGTCCCTATAAGATAAGTTAATTGATATTTTCACAAGGATTAAGAAAAAATTTGAGAAAGACAATTAAACAAAAAAAATTCTAATATGATATATTTATTTATTTGACAGTGAATTAATGTTTAATATAAACATATTAAATCGGGGTATATATTTGTAAATTAACTAAATATGTATAGAAATCCACCTATATATCAAGATATCCCAAAAAAGCAAATAAACCTATCTTATTTGGATGAAAAGAGTATATATATAGTTATAGGGGGTGGGTTAAAATGAGAACCACCCCCCTATATAGGAACTAGGAACTAGTTACAACTATTCATCAAATCAATTTCAATGATCAAGATTGAATTGGAATTTTAGGGGTCTAGATGCGATTAGATTGTGTTCTCAATTTTAATTAGATTTTATATGGGTAAAATAGTAAAAAAAACACCCCATAATATCACGTTCCTGATATTCAGGAGTATAAACGATTCTTCTCATTCTCTTATACAAACCTAGAGAGAAAAGGAGAGATAGAATAACAAAAGTGAAGATCGACATCTGCAAATCACCAATTCAAGAAGCCTCTAACCGAAGATTTTGCATCAATTTCGAGCGCATCTCACCGGTTGCTTCAGCATACGGCGGGTAGAGGTCATGCCAAAAGACGGAAAAGGTGTTGTGAACTGATATTTGTGCATGTAGTTGGGATTTTACATTTTTTTTATGTGTATATATGGGGTTTGGTGCTGAAGAATCTACTTTACCAGATGTGTCTTTTTTGGCAGATAACTTCGACTGAATAGCACCAGATATTATTGAACCAAAACTAAAAATTGGTATTTTTGTATTTATAGAAAATTATCCCTTTGATTTTAGCAAATTGTTATTAGTTGGAAGCAAATTATTTAACGTGTTTATAGCTTTTTTTTTTTGTGATTCATAATATCTGATCGTGACTAATTATTTTTGTATTTATAACAAATTATTTATTTGATTATAGCAAATTGGCATTTTTTTATAGCAAATAATTTATCTGTTTGTAGCAAGTTATTCATTTGATCATAGCAAATTGGTATCTGTTATATGTTGGTAGCAAATTATCCTTCTGTTTATAGCAATTTATTCTCTTGATAATGGCAAATTGGTATATGTTTGTGATTCCAATATACTATCACGTTAAAAATAAATCTATTTTGTACAGACAAAATGGTCGCTCAATATTATAGGTGTTCTTTCTATATGTAGGATTGCAAATTATTTATGTGTCTTTAGCAAATAATTCATTTGATTATAGCACATTAATATCTGTTAGTAGCAAATTATTCTTTTGTTTAGAGCAAATATTTTATTTGGTATTTGCAAAATTGGTATCTGTTGATAGCAAGTTATTTCTCTGTTTATAGCACATAATTGTATTTTTATGGATTAATGTTATTTAGGTGGTAATCGGAAAGGTGATCGTACTAAAAAGGGCATATCAGAGAATGAGACAAAAGGTATTTACTTGATATTATTAACAATGACATATTTTCACATTTAGATGTTTATTCACAATTAGTTTTTGAATAGAATGTTAATAATTTTTTTATATATCTTTAGTATACGATGATGTAGATGCAAAAGTGAAGCAGTCAGAAGCAGATGATAGGAAGAGAAGGTGAGGAAATGTGCAGAATGGTTAGTGTCATAATTATTAGCAAGCACAATGAGTCTAACTAATCATTCATTTCATAGAATATTATTCCTCTATTGATATCAATTTATTCCTTTGTGTTTATCAAATTGTGCAGTCGGTCATATTACTCTATTTTTAGCAAATTATTAATCTGTTGATAGCAATTTATTTCTATGTGTTTAGCAAACTGTTTAGTTGAATATAACAAAGTATGAATGTTTTTCACGTTTCTCTTTTTTTAGCAAATTAGTAATATGTTGATAGCAAGTTATTCCCCATGTTTAGCAAATTGTTCTTCTATAGTTGGTTATAATAAAGTATGCACGTTTTTCATGTTTCTCTATTTTTAGCAAATTATTAATCTGTTGATGCAAGTTATTTCTCTATGTTTAGCAAATTGTTCTTGTGCAGTTTGTTATAATAAATTATGCATGTTTTTCATATTACTATGTTTTTAGCAAATTATTCTTCTGTTGATAGCAATTAATTTCTATGTGTTTAGCAACTTGTTCTTGTGCAGTTGGTTATAGCAAATTGTGCATGGTTTTCATATTACTTTATTTTTAGCAAATTATTCCTTTGTTGATAGCCATTTATTTTTATATATGTTTAGCAAACTGTTCAGTTGGTTATAACAAATTATGCATGGTTTTCATATTACTCTATTTTTAGCAAATTATTCCTCAGTTGTTAGCAATTTATTTCGATGTGTTTAGCAAACTGTTGGTTATAACAAAGTATGCATGTTTTTCATATTTGTCTATTTTTAGCAAACTATTAATCTGTTGATAGCAAGTTATTCCTCTATGTTTAGCAAATTGTTCTTGTGATTCAGATAGTGAGGACTATGCACACGAGTTTAGGACAAAGAGACGCAATGATGTTAACATTGCTGATTGTGGACAAGGAGATTCACCGCATGAAAAAAAAGCATTGAAGGTGGATGAGAAGCGTGCAAGAGATGAATATACAAACTTGAGAAATCAG
Source organism: Perilla frutescens (assembly GCA_026008535.1). Lineage (NCBI taxonomy): Eukaryota > Viridiplantae > Streptophyta > Magnoliopsida > Lamiales > Lamiaceae > Perilla > Perilla frutescens. The sequence goes on from BRKX01000011.1 coordinate 31,163,516, forward strand.
ACAAATCTTATGGTGCTACGCAATGCAAATTCAATTTGCGGCAAAAAAATCTAAAAGTGATTGTGTTTTTGTATGCGAATAATGAAATAAATATTAACACGTTATGCAGTTAACAGTAGCTAATCATTGTTATGTTATTAGCAAAATCAATTTACTGAAAAAACATTAAAGTGATTGTGGATTTTTTATGCGATTAATGAGGTAAATATTAACATATATGTTTTTAGTTAACATTTTCTAATTTTATTATTATATTATTTGCAAATTCAGTTTACATTTGGTTGCAGTTGTTGCGTATCAACGAATGTTGTATTATATATTAGCATATAATGGAATGTTGTATTAAATATTAGCATATGATGAAATTAAGAGTATCCAATTATCATAACAGTATTAGCAAAAACACGATACTTATACGTGAATGATTTAAATTTGTATTAAATATGTTGTGGACATTTACAATTAATATTTAATGTTTTATAAATTGAAGCTTCAATGAAAGAACAATAAATATAAAAAATATGATTTTTTAACATTAAATATAAACACAAGATTTTCAATACGATTTAACAATATTTTTTTAACTAATATGTTATAAACGACATGTTAATACGATATCGAAATATTAAAATATTTAATGAAAGGTTGACAAAAAAAACACACACACACACACTTCCGAACCAACTAAAAATAAGAAAAAATTCAAGTTACATAAAATGATTTTGTGGAGAAGAAAGAATTTTCAATTGACAAAAAAAAATCGGTAACAATAAAATCATAGGTAGAGAAAAAATTGAATAAAAAATTGAGAACAATTATTCTCTACCAAATAACGATGGAATTATTAGTGTAGAAAAAAAAATCATAAAATATTGCATGAACATAGGAAATTCCATAAAATAGGCGATTTGATTTTCTAGAGATTCTTGTATTACTATTATAAAAACAATTATTCTCTACCAAATAACGATGGAATTATTAGTGTAGAAAAAAAAATCATAAAATATTGCATGAACATAGGAAATTCCATAAAATAGGCGATTTGATTTTCTAGAGATTCTTGTATTACTATTATAAATAACTATCCAAAAATAACTGCATTACTTCACATATATCTAGTCCTATGATTTATGGTAACTGATATGGAATATAAATCAAATTATATCTATAACCTTACTAAAAAATAATTGTTTAAAAATTGCATTTTTGACCCCATTTTTCCAGATCAATCCCAGCCTTACAAAATAAATGAATCAACAATCCAGATTAGTTTCTAGTTCCTACATATGGATTTGATTCTCATTTGATCTCTAATCTATAGTTATATACACGTTTTAGAAAGCATTTACTATTTATTTAAAATAAATATGTATGTTGCTCATTTTCTTAATTAAATAATTGCCCAGTTTTTAATTAACTTGGATGTTTGTGCCCCATTCTTCTTCTTCTTCTTCTTCTTTAAGTCGGGATGTGGGATTGGATGTTTGTGTCGATTAATATAAATTTGAATAGGTTTAGGAAAATTTTGAAAGCCAATAAAAGAAGAGTAAATGGTGTCAAATCAATAGCTAACTCTAAAATTAGTGAGGCATAATTAATAATGACGCAAGATTACACAAAGACAACGCGAGTACAATTAACTACAACATAAAACATAATAATTAGACAATTATAATTAGTGGGAGTGTAGATGCACGTTTATGTGCTTCCAATGCATTATACTCATATTTATTATTCTACTTTTTTAATAGAATATTTATTATTCTACTTAATGGCCTCCTAAGTCCTAATTCTACCATATAAAAAATGGTTTATTGGAGCCTCAAAACTATTCTATCTCATTGTAATGTAATGTTCTGATTATGACAAGATACTTCTACCTATTATTTAGAGGAAATAAATATTTAAAAAAAGGGCCATCAAGTTGTGAGAGTATTTTTATATTTTTACGTAAATAATGATGTCTAAAATTCAAACACATCACTTAACTTCCTAAATTCAAAAAAGAAAATGCAATTGCTATAAATTTTATGGTTATTAATTTGTGATGGAATAGGTGCACAAAATAAATAAAAAAATTATGCACATATAATTTGCGGGAAAAAAACGTGCGCAGAAAAAGAAAAAAGAAAATCTACTCAAATATCCCATTGCCAAATGCTAGCATATGGAATAAAATATATCATACCCTTTGAGGTCGAGTTACGGCACGTGGCTTGTCTAGTATAATTTATATTTCATTCGTGTCTTATTAATTATGGAATGAGATTTACTCTAAACTCACGCACAAAAGTAATCAAGAATTTATTCCCGTCACAAATACAAAATAAACTTCCATTTTCTTGTAATTTTTGGCCCAGACAGAAACGAAGTTTGAAAATTTGAAATTTGGTAGGTTTGGGATTTGAGGCAAAAACGGTCAAATTTTCAAAAAGCTAGGCGGGTTTTGATATTTGCCTGCATCATGATTCACTGACACGCAAAATTTAAATTAAAAATAAAGATAAAAAATATCTTCCCCCCTACGCCCCCGCGGGTCCCACCCCTCGTTCAAAATTTGAAAAATCCCCCCCTTCGGCGCTTGCATTTTTATTACATGTATATATATACATATATATATGTATATATATATGCATATACATATATACTGTGTGCGTGTATTTTCAGTAGCAAATATACAATGAAGGATCTAAAAATTGGAGCTTGAATAAATCTAAGTATTCTTTCTTGATTCATCCCCACTCCAAGAATTTGGTGCTCCATCAATCTTTATCGTAAGTGAGCTCGTTTCTGCATCTTTTACTTTATTGAGCACACTTAAATTTTGAAATGAGGGGGAAAATTGTGTAATTGTGGAGTTTTTAGACGGTATATGTGTATGTCGACTGGATTTTTATCTGGGTTTTTTCTGATGTATGTTTCTATATTGAAATTTCATTTATGTAATTACGAATCGATGGGATCCATTCTTTTTTAAATGATGTGATAATCGGTTTGATTTTATCTTGATTTGTTAAATTGGGTCTGTTTTATGTCTTTATTGATTGCTACTGAATGGTAGATTTGGCTAAATCCGGTTATTTTTTTATATGATATTGATCCGATTGATTCGAAGGAATGCCAATTTTGCATTTCACCGATTAGATAATGGATTTCTGGTGATGAAACTCGAGTGAATTGTTGTATATTGCAATTTTTGAGATTGTATGCTAAGTGTTTGATTATCTGCCTCAGTGTAATGGAGTCACTCCCCGATGCCATAGTCCAGTCCATTTTGTCACTAATGAGTAATGCTAAGGATGTGGCATCGTGCAATTGTGTTTCCAAGAGATGGAAGGATTCGATGCCTTATCTGAGGAGCCTATTCTTTTCTCGAAATCTTTTTGACAATTTAACCAATGGAGACACTCCTGATGCTGCTGTGTTGCAAATGGTGTCTTCAGTTGTTAAACTCGAGGAGCTTGTGGTTTATTGCCCGTTTTCAGGCTCAGGCCTTGCCTCCTGGCTGTCAATGGTGGGATCTTCATTGAAGAATCTCGAGCTACGATTGGATAACATAACTGAGCATGACACTATCACTGAGATCCCCTCAAAGTTGGACTGCATTAGGGCTGCATGGAATTTGGAGTCCCTTAAACTTTGGGGCGTGTTGATGGTTTATTCTCCGAAATGGGATGTTTTCCAAAGGCTCAAGAATCTTGAAATAGTTGGGGCTAGGTTGGAGGATCATGCACTTGTTGATGCACTTCGTGCTTGTCCCAATTTGACACACCTTTTGCTTCTTGGATGTGAAGGGTTAAGGTCTATCTCGATACAGAATCCATATCTCAAGCAGTGCAAGCTGGATTTTTTTGGGGTTGGCAACTCCTCACTCACTGTCAATTCATCAAAGCTTGAATCCCTTGAAGTACAAGGTTGCAGTTTGATCAGGGTTTGTGAAACTCAGTGCTTGAAAAATCTATCTATCTCCAACAATGCAGGTAATACATAGTGATTCCTGTTTGATAAGATACAGTTTTTTTTTTTAATATTTATAGACCTCTTCTTTTGCTGACCATTTTATTGTCTGATAGGGCGTGTTTTTATGGTTGATTTTGGCAAGCTCGTGGCATTGGAAACATTGTCCATCCGAGGAGTGCAATGGTGCTGGGATGCTATAAGCAAATTGCTTCAGATGGCTAGTGAAGTTAAGCATCTCTACATGAAGGTGGAATTCACTGGGGACTCGGAGACTCTATTACCCTTTCCAGAGATTGACTTTGTCGACTTCTTTAACAGCCACCCGAAGCTGCAAACCTTTGATGTTCACGGTGCCATGTTTGCTGCTATCTGTCAAAAGAACAGCCTGAAAAATGTGGGTCCATGAAACAAAGGAATTGAGTTTGTATTATGCTGCTAACTCGGTTTCTTGATCTAATGAATGAGTTTTTTGTTCCTTTCTTGTTTTGCAGGTGGACTCGAGGTTTCAGATTCCATGCCTCGAGAGGGTCGTTGTCACTGTAAGATCTCCACTGAATGCTGAACAGAAGATGAGTACCTTGGATTCGTTGGTAAAGTACGCGAACAATTTAAAGAAGATGACAATAAAGATTCTTCAGATGAAGAGCAGCCATAGCAGTGCTGATGATTTTTTTGAAGAAATTTGCAGGTTTAGATACATGAATCGCAAGATTGTTTCAATAGAGTAGGGATTTTGTTTTGAGCTGATGATTCTCTTTCATTTCTTTCTTGTCAGAATAAGTTTGCTGACTGATTTTTAGAATATGATTATTCTTGATATCTCACATCATTTTTTTTAGAAATTTAATGCACTGCTATTTGAGATCAGTCCATCTCGCCAGTTGTTCTTGAGAAATATGAAATTAATGTGCAGAAAATTAGAAATCGACCTGACAAAATCAGATGCAAAATGTAACAAATATCTTTGATATTTAAATGCAATGCTTAGTTATGAAATTCAAAGTGACGGTATGAAATGAATTTCATCTCAAAACACAGGAAAGAAGTGCAACTATTACTCATCAAAATTTCCTTTTGGAGAAGAGACAAAAATGTGATGATATATTATCGAATTGTAAAAAGGAAAACCAGATAAAAACACACTTGGGTTAGTTCTAGACTTCTAATATTTCATCTAAATCAACTTTTTCTTTTGGAAATATCTCGTTAAGTACAATATCTGGAGTATTGAAGCCACAATGCAGGTGGTAAGTGACATGAGGCTGTACAGAGCTACGCGATAATTTGTAGCTTCGTTCACAGTCCGCATCTCTGCCTCTCTGTGACAACAAACATACAAACACAATCGAGGTTTTCATTAAGCAGCAGCAGTTGAAAGAAGTCTGAAATTGGTTCGGAGAAGAAAAAACACATTACCTGCCCTTAAGGAACAAAAGATTTTCATGGACTGCCTCCACTGCTTCTTCGAGTTTTCTTAGCTCAAGCTCGACACCCTACTAGAGATACAAAGTAAGTAAAAATCGTTTCCATGCAAACTTCAAAAGACATTTGGTTTCCTAATCTTTTGCCATTTAAGGTGACAGCAGTTGATGACACACAAATCATGCAAAATTAAGGTGAAATGATGTAAATGCATTGTAAGAGCAGTTAGTTATGTATAAAAAACAGGTAGCATTTGCAGGTACACAGAAAGTTCTGACCTCGATTTTCTCTTTTCTGGCGACTGATTCCCAATCCTTGGCTGCAATGCCTGTTTTCCACTCCATGTTGATGCTTAATCCCCCGGAGCCCGTGTAATTGCCATCAACCCAGAAACAAGCTAAATAGCTTCCAGCCTCAGTGGTGGTGAATGCAAATTGACCGTGTGTGATGTTTTCCTTGCGATACAGAGTATTTCCATACGGAGAAGTCACCTGCAGCAGAAGCACAGAATCAGTGCAATGGTAGATCGAACGAGCTAACTTCAAAGAGAAATCAAAATCCAACTGAATAAATAAACCTTCAACAAACATAAGGGAAAGTGGTATATATGTCTATATATATATATACATACATCAAGATTCGAAGTAGGCCTAAATGAGACAATGAAAATTGAAATTTTTTATAGAGTTGAGACAGAGTCTTAACAAATAATCACCAAGCTGCAGTGCAATATCAGTTTCAAGGCTCAAGCTCTTAATTTTGTGCTTGTGTGCTTAAATTAAATGAAAAAATACATACTGTCAAAACTTCCTTAGTTTTTTCGCCTATAATCAATCAATCATCTGAATCTTAATACATATATTCAATTTGAAATTGAATAAAAACACAAACAACTCTTTTATTGAACACCATCAAGGCATCAACTATTCCTAATTCTTCTCTCACTTATAGCTGTGTTATACAACTAAAAGGATACTTATTGAATTTGCTTAATTAGCATTTGAAAAATAAAATAAAGTCGGTCATATCTAGCCTAACAGTTAGTTAATATTGATCCCTAATATCGTTTGACACTTAATTACTGATAGGAGCTAAAAGTATATGTAGAAATGAATGATAAATATTGTAGGCTATTTAACCAATGCAGTAGTAAGTAATGTACAAGATCAAAGAGAAATTGAAATTATATATATCTTATAATTCCTTCGATAACAAATGATTAATTTTAATTTCAATATGAATTATAGCTACCAGAAAAGAAACCTGGCTAGCTAAATAACGTACCTTGGCGGAAATGGTGGGAGTGGAGTGGACGTGATCGTCGGAAATGACGACGTAGTCCGCCAAAACGACGACGTTGTTGTGAATTTCGTCGGAAACGCACTTGGTACCAGTCGCCGGCAAATTCAACCATATCGCCGCACTCCTCCGCGCAACGCACAGCCACAAGATTAACACCACCCACGCGCGCACGTTAGCGTCACCCACCGCCACCATTATAAATCAATCCTCTGCGAATTAATTAAACTGATCAATCACCAATCTATCTCCAACAAATTAAATGAATCGCTCCAAACGGGTAAACGGATCGGGAAAACGCTGGATTCATGCAAATTTTGTTCACTCATGCATCAATATTCTTTTTTTAATTTTGTTTTATAAAAAATGTGGTATATGAAGGTTTTTAGATAGCGTAACGAGAAAAGCCATGCTTCGAATCAAATGCGTGACAACTTTTATACACAGAATGCCAACTTTTTGGATCTTTCTTTCATTAGTTTAGTGGCCATTTCATATTATTTATAGCTTCGATTTCATGCAAATCTCTACAAAATTAATTAATAGCCAAACACTAGACAATTTCACGAATGAACTTTTCAAACGAATTTCCAAATATGTACATGCGTCTTTATTTTTAAATATCCAAAATCTATGATTAACTACGTAGAATTGGTTCAATTCAAATATGATTTTAAATCTACAATAACTCGAAACCATCAAAATAATTCTAATACTTGTTTTCACAAGGGACTAAAATTTTGTTTCTCAAATAATTCCAAAACGCTGCAATAACTCCAAAGAAACCTAATAAATTTTATGAAAAAAGGAACTGATAATTGAATTACAATAATATATAAATATGAAATAATGGAAACAATAGGTCAAAGCCCAATAGTGAGCCCAAACTCAGAAATCCAGAATGGGTATATAAGTAAATCTGAGCCATTCGTTTTCGGGTTGCGATGAGGATTGAGTTGGCCCACCGTCTCTGCTAAATCGCAACCCACCTCTGCTCTACTCTCCCCCCAAAATACCAAAACCTCACCTTCCTCTCTCTCTCTCTCTCTCTCTCTCTCTCTCCGTTTCTCTCCTCGCAAACCATCCGCCTTTAACCATGTCTGAGGTACTGCTCGATTCACTTGTACGAATTTCTGATCGAAACTAGATCGTTCGTTTATCTACTATGTTGACTCTGATTTTGACCTTTATTGTTTTTCTCTTTTGGGAATTTTGATTTATTGGATTCCTTTCATGTAATTCTGCAATTCGATTAATGATGCCTTTTCGGCTGATGCACTGATCTTTTTAATTTAATTTTTTTTATTTTTTTTTTCTGGTGGTCGTGCAGGCTGTGAAAACCCCTACGGTCGCTAAAGAAGGTGAGCTTAAATTTTTTGTAAGAGTGTGTATGTTTTTAGCTAATCGGAGTATTTTCCTTATTTGAGTAGGCAGTGATAAATTGAATGTTTTTCTTTGATAGAATAGTCGAAAATTTTGATTTGTTCAGCTATCAATCACTATACTTCTTGTTGCTTGATTTCTCAGAACCCAATTGATAGTATTTCTTTTCAATGATATGATTGCCGTTCTCGTTGTTCTGTTTGGGAATTTTGTAATTAGAGGTAATTCACGTGTTAAAAAACTAAGTCTTCAATATGTTGTTGATGGGAATCGAACTGAATATTTGTTCGAAGTATGGCCTTCTAGTCTTTCGTGTTTTTTGCAGATGGGAATCGAATTGAATATTGTGTGTTTTTTTTGTCTGAATAAAATGTTTATTCTAAGACAATTCTATCAAGAATCAAAATTTTCCAAATTGCTAGATTGCTCATTCATATCTCATAGTGCGATGGTTCTGTTAAAGTAATTAGTAACTATCTGTGATTCTTGGTATGTAAAGTATATATATTTTTTTCACTCGCTAATTAGTTTAAATTGTTGAATTCTTATTTGTTGCCCCCAGAAGAGAAGTCTGATGAAGCTGCAAGCAAAGCTCCTACTGGGTCATCTTCTTCAGAAGCATCATCTGGACAGAGAAGAGCGGCCCCTGCAACGCCTGCAGCCCCAGCTCCAGCTGCTGGAATGCCAGGAATGCCAGGTCCCTTTGACTTCTCAGCAATGTCAGGGCTGCTTAATGTATGTGAATATAATCTCTTCTTTTGGGCTAGACTTAGCCAGCGTTGTAGTTGTTCTTATTGTTTTTCCAAATAAATGGCGGTTCTGTTGCATGTACATCAAATAAATCATGCTAACCGATAGCTCCGTCTTGGTAAAGGAGAATCTTTGTTCAAGACCTTTTTTCATTGACTTTCTCCATTCTTTCTCCCAAAATACATTCACATTTTTAATGCATTTACTGACGCATCCGATTTTCCAATACATCGCACTTGAAATTTTATCCTGGAAATTTGTCGTTCGAATACCCTAAACACAACCAAACATAACTTTATTTCAATCGTTCATGGAGCTTTTGTATGATTTTCCTCCTGATCATTTGCTTTCACTATCACTGATTGCTCACTCTAATATTTCCCTTGATTTCTCTAAAATCTGTTCTTTGTTTCTGCAGGACCCAAGCATTAAGGAACTAGCCGAACAAATAGCAAATGATCCTTCATTTAGTCAGATGGCAGAACAGCTTCAGAAAACCTTTCAAGGTGATGCAGTTGAAGAGGCTGTCCCCAATTTTGATCCACAACAATATTTTTCATCGATCCAACAAGTAATGCAAAATCCACAATTCATGACGATGGCTGAAAGACTGGGTAACGCATTGATGCAGGTATTTGTTGGTTTTGTCATTCCTACCTGTAAAGGTAAAAATATAATTGCATGTACTGGTGCAAGTAACCCGTTGTGAAATCATTGTTCTACAGGACCCAGCCATGTCTGGCATGCTCGAGAGTTTTACTAACCCTGCTAATAAAGCTCAGCTTGAAGAGAAAGTGAAGGGCATCAAAGAAGATCCATCTTTGAAGCCTATTTTGGAGGAGATTGAGAATGGCGGTCCTGCTGCTATGATGAGGTCTTGTTTTCTCTATAAGAATTTTTTTTACTTGATATAATTACGCAGTGACTCTTTAATTTATAAAATAATAAGATAAGATGTTTGGGTTTGTACTTGACATATCTGAGTTGGTGTATGCTGGTGGCCATAATAGTCCGCAAATAAAGTTAATTTAGATTAGATGCATTCTTCTTTACAATTTTAGATGAAGTTTTGAACTTACTAAAGGTTATTACTTTGACGTGCTGTGCCAATTAAGTAATTTATCTCATGCGAAGTAGAAGAACCTATGCCTAGTTCTATTTATTAAGGTAATATGCAAAAGTTTCCGGATGCTGCCATAGATGACAGAACTTCTTAGTGAATCCCTTCTTGCAATGTCATGGTCTCATGTTACACACCTCAGAAAGTGGAAAGACTACAGCAATTAAAATTTTGGAGTTCATTGATCGCTGTAAAAAGATTCATAAATCGGGATACTTTGCTGTCCTGAATTTGAAACTCTTTCAATAGGATCATGTTTGTTTTTCTCTGTATGATGTTGAACAATTGCACTCGACTGGTGATGACTATTTCTTGTTAGTCAGTATGTCTTGTTAAACCATTCTTCAATGCTTTTACCAGTGAACCACTCATTGCTTTTGATATTTCCATACTGAAAATGTGTTAATGATCAGGTACTGGAATGACAAAGAGGTTCTCCAGAAGTTAGGTGAAGCCATGGGGTTTGCTGTTGGCGGAGAAGGGGGTGCATCTGGTGTTGATGCTGCTGGTGAAGATGAGGAGGAAGGGAATGATGAGGAATCTGTTGTTCACCACACTGCTAGTGTTGGTGATGTTGAGGTATGCATCATACAGTATGACGCAATGAAAAGCCATAATTAACAAACATATTTATGGGGTTTATATGTACTTTTCCTTGATTCCTTCTGTTAAATGTACAATTTTGTCCTAATATTAGTCGAATCTTCAATTATTCTGTTACTTGCATGGTTTTTGTTTGTTCTTTGTACGTAATCATTAACTTACGTACGTGAATTGATTTAATGAAACAACCAGGGCTTGAAGAGTGCTCTTGCTGATGGTGCTGATCAGGATGAAGAAGATTCTGAGGGAAGGACGGCATTGCATTTTGCATGTGGATATGGCGAGGTATTGCGGACTGAAACAATGTGCTAGTGCTTCATAACTTTTTTTTTCTACAGCAGGTTCTTGGCTGCTTTCTTGTGAAGTTCATACGCACCATCTAGTGAGAGATGGGTTTGCAAACGGATTGCCTCTCTACCTCCCCCGACTGTCTTTTCAGTTTTAGAACTGGCAACTTTGTGCTGATTATCTTGGTTCTATTTCAGGTGAAGTGCGCCCAAATTCTTCTGGAGGCTGGGGCGAAGGTGGATGCTTTGGACAAGAACAAGAACACTCCTCTTCATTATGCTGCTGGTTATGGCCGAAAGGACTGTGTGGAGCTTCTGTTGAAAAATGGCGCCGCTGTGTAAGCCCTATTCCACATTCGCCCATCTCTTTTGTTGGTGCTTTCTTCATTTAATCCCTCGCTCTTTCATGTATACAGCACACTCCAGAACTTGGATGGGAAGACACCCATCGATGTTGCTAAATTAAATAATCAGAATGAGGTGCTAGCACTGCTTGAGAAAGATGCATTTCTATGAGTTAAGATGCATGGAAGCAATTGTACACGTGCTGCCTTGCCATATCAGACACGACAGTGTGGCACTGCTCTCGTGTATCATCGTGAGTCGAGGAGTGCAGCGTTCCAGCTTGGCGTGCTACTCTCAATCGTATTTGCTGATGTATCTTCGTCGACATTTCTGGGTTCTTTTATAATTTATTTGCATAATCTGTCTTCCAAAGATTTATATCAGCAACGTAGTTTTGGCTGAAATATGTCCTTGATATTCACTGCCCCATTTCGAGTTGTGATTTTAGAAGCTGCATGCTGATGCTGTGCTATGTCTTGTAAGTCTTTTATTATTTAAAGTTGCATTTTCTATAGTTTTTTTTTTAATAATTTTCCACTGTTAATCGGCCAACCAGTTTTCCTTTTTAAAATACTGTATTCCCACTTGCTTAGCAATGTAGCATGCTATATATAATACATAATTAGATATTTGATACAACTTTATGTGCGTGCGTGTGTAGTAATGTTATCCTAAACATTTAAAATCTTATTCTAAAAATGGTAGCCGGACACTTTGAAATAATCTACAAGCTAAGTCCAATAGTATGGTCCTCTTGCTATTGGGCACGGCTATTAAGGAGGAGTATTATAATCAAAAGTAATATAAAGTAAGTTGGTTTTACTTTATTAAGGAGTATTATAATCAAAAGTAATATAAAGTAAGTGGGTCACACTCTAATTATTTCTTTATTTAGAATAAGACCTTGCTATTGGGATAAAAGAAAAGAGGGATCTTGCTACTGTGACGGAGAGAATAGTTTACTAGGTAGTCAAACCTTTTGTGCCGCCCAAGAAGCAACCTAATTTTCCAAGCGTATATCCTTATTCATTTGGTAATTAAAAATCATGATTTTTTTAATGCTAAATTTTCAAGTTTAATACAGTAAAAGTGTTAAAAGAATCACAGCTATGACGACTTTCTAAATTTTGCGATTCAAATCACAAGCCTGATTCTCAACACATTAAAGCTGTCACGACACAATCGAGAGATCCTTTATTTTATTTCGTATTTCATTTTGTATTTCAACCATTAAAATAATGCCATGTGTTTTTTTAGTGGACAATTATTTAATTTTTTAAATACACATGACATGAATTCAATAATTAGAATACAAAATGAAACACAAAATTGAAATAGAGGATCTCATTGGTCAACAATCACTATAAAAAATCGCATTTTAGTGACGAAATTTTCCATCACTAATCATAAAAAATAAAAAATTCATCGTTAAAATGATTAAAGGAGTTTGTAGTTAAAAAAAATTCGACGTTAGCCATTTTAACGACGGGGTGTGTTTTTTCATCGCTAAAAAATGTAGCCAAAAATTAAATTATGAAAAAATATTAGCAACATGATATTTCCGTAGGTAAAACTATATATAAAAAAAATTAGGCGTGCGTGGACCACCGAGCGCGTGAGCCCGTGCGTCACATTTTATTCACACATTTATTGCTCATGAGATTCAAACCCCTCCCGACCTCTAAGGAATACATAGCTTTATCTTATGCAGTTGAACCAAATGAACTAATGTATATTTATGTTACAATTAATATAGAATATATATAATATGTCGCTTAGTTAGAGACATAAAAATTCATCGTTAAACGTCGAAATATAATCTAACGCTAAGTCCGTCGTTAAAACGTGTTTTTCTTGTAGTGAACGAGGTGGTTAAAATTTTGACATAGCTTTGAGGTGAAGATTTGTTTCGTGATTCAAATTGCAAAAACTAGGAATCATAATTATAATTTGTGAAACATTTGTTTAAAATTATTATTTATGTTAGAGATCGTGATTTTACAATGAAATCCATTCCGTTACATAATTTTGCTTTTTGGTCTTATATTTTCTGTTATAAAAAGAGTATCAATTATATGGCAATGATGCATTAGTAATAAATTTGAACAGCAAATGATATGCATTGATGAGAAGAAAGGAAAGAGTGTTTGAAAATTAATGATTCAACATCAAGTTATAAATGCTGCCGCAGAGAAGAGAAACAAGATATCAAGGCGAGGTGGGTGAAACACCAATTATTTCAAGATACAGCATAATTTAATTAAAATGTCAAACTCTGATGTCTTTTTTCTTTTCTTTTTTATTCATATATAATTTAGTAATCATTTCACTATGATAGGGGAAGATTAATCAACAACATTGCACAACCAAACCACCAATTTAATTAATTAGATGCATCGCCAATCAATATATAAAAGTGAGATTCAATTCCTCACCAGTATTTATCAAATTAATTTTCTTAATCAACGAATCACAAATTCACAATGGATGCATGATTTATCCACAATACAAATGTAAGTTACCACCCATCTCTCTCTCACACACACATAGTGGTGGCCCTAAGACCGTGCAAAAGTGAGCCGTACAGGGCTTCAAAATTATAGGGGCACCATTTTTATATTTTATAGTAGTAATATTCATATTAACGTATTTTAGTTTTAAAAAATTGAACTTTAGCCAATATAAAACAATTAATATATAGCAAACACAATAAATATATATTTAACTCAATATATATATGTATGAAAACTATATTTACTCTTGATAAATATTAAAAGATGATATTATGAATCTTTAATTTATCATGTTGTTTGCGTGCTCTACCAGAAATTGCGATCATAGATTTGTGAAGCCTACAATCAAAATATGTCAATTTAGAGTAGTTCTACATTTATTTATTTTTTGACAAAAACAAGTTAAAAATATTAATTAAAATATCGCAGACAAAAAAATTCCATTTAGGTCATTGATATTCTAGGACAATGCATATTCTATTTTATTCAAACATTTACAATTTTTTTCATAATATATAATTAGCTCATTATTACAATTTATTAATAAAAATATAGTAACAACAACCGGTATAATCAAACATCAATAAAATTATAAATATTTCATTGAATACGAGCATAAATCTATATAGACATGGTACCGTTCCGTGGATTTTGATCACTGTACGTTCGAACTTCCAACATTAATATTTGTATTATTAAAACAAAAGACCGCTTAATCCAATATAAATAATAATTTTTCATTAGACCATCTATCAAATTATGAATGAATTAATATACTCGATTAGGCCATTTAGGTTATGATATGATGAATCACATTTAAATTTATTTGCTAGAAAATATTGATTTTGAAAAAAAAAATATTAGTGAGTTTCTTCAAAAAAAATTGTTGAAAAGGTATCTTTAAATGTTTTTTTTTTATTTTAAATTTTGAGCCTTGTATATGATATTTTTCTAAGTAATATTGTTTCTTTTAAAACCTTTTAGAATGTTTTTTTTTTTTTTTTTGTGAAGTTAAACATATCAAATAAATTTTGTAATTTTGAAGAATAAGATTTTTTAGGTCCATTTTATATGTATTTTTTTTTTTTATATTAAACTAGGAGTATCATTTTTAACATCGCACAAGGTCCTCGAAATCTCATGACCAACCCCGCACACATTAGAGATTAACTATTTGCCATAGCCCATATCTCTGGTGTTTTCACCAAATTAGGAAAGAAAGCAATTTAGGTTAAGCATTATATATCCTATTGTTGTTGTGTAGATTGAATGCGGTAGATCATGACTTGATATATATATATATATATATATATATATATATATATATATATATATATATATATATATATATATATATATAGGATCATGTGAGAACCACATCCCCTGTGAGAACTGAGAACCAATTTCAGCCACAGATCTCACTTATTTTAACGATCAAGATCTATTCTCAGATTGAAAAAATACGGTGGCAATCTCGTAATATTATCAACTTTTTAACGAATTAGGGTTATTTCTGTAATTAGCTACGTTCAGTTGCAAACCAGACATGTTTTGAGTTTTGGGGAAGAATGAAGTGAAGCGGATGATTCTCTGCTGCATTTGGATCGCACGATCTTATCTGAATTTAAGTTGATAGAATCAACATGATGACTGAGATTCAATCGGTAAAGACTGTCGATTCGATTAATACCGAAATATATTGGATAAAAAACAAATTTATTAATAGAGAAAATCTCGAGGAATCGGCATGAAAGAATTACCCATATCTCCGGCCGATCAGATGGGAAGCCTGACGAAAGAGCGGCAGGTCGTGCGGCGTCGGAATTCTTCTTCAGATTTGAATGTGGGATGCATGTTTGATTGTTAGTGGATTGACAAACGTTTCCAATACAGAGAATAACATCAAGTCTCATGCTTAGAGTTATTCATCATTGGATTTATTCTCACTTCAATGCTATTTTAATTCACGATGATTGTGTAATACTGTAATTCACTAAGCAAAGTAATCATATTAGTTTTAGCATTTCATTCTGCTATTTTAGCATTGGTAGTTTATATTTTAGCACTGGTAATTTATATTTTAGCACTACCATTTCTTTTGTTAGCACTGTTAGTTAATGATGCCATTGATCTCTTCCAACGTCACTAACTCATTCAATCCATCCAGCCTTAGTTTATGTCAGGACACAACTGCCTCAAGCTGCAGGTGTTGCTTACTCCCTTAAAATGGACGGAAAAGAAGCATGTGTTGTTGCTTTCACAGGAGATGGTGGCACCAGTGAGGTACACACACACACACACACACAATAATAACTCTTTTAATTATATTGTATAGCTAGCTAGTATCGGAATCTTCTGAAATTATACATATACACACACATATATATATAAAGGTATATATTCTGACATGTTGAAATGAAATTGTTTGTTTTTGGTAGGGAGATTTTCATGTTGCATTGAATTTTGCAGCAGTAATGGAAGCTCCGGTTATGTTCATATGCCGCCGCAACAATGGATGGGCTATAAGCACCCCAATATCACAACAGTTTCGAAGTAGTTAGACACTCTCACATTTCATTATTCACGAACACACTTTTCCTTCAATCTCATCATTTAATTTGATTCAATTCATGGCTGCAGGTGATGGTGTTGTTGTTAAGGGGCAGACATATATTGTAATTTACTAAGCAAAGTAATCATATTAGTTTTAGCATTTGTATTCTGCTATTTTAGCACTAGTAGTTTATATTTTAGCACTTCCATTTCTTTTTTTAGCACTGTTAGTTAATAATGCAATTGATCTCTTCCAACGTTACTAACTCATTAAATCCATTCTGTCTTAGTTTATGCCCTCCAATCACAAATGTCATCTTCCAAATCAGATTGGGATATTTCATCCACAAATTAAATCTAAGAAGTGCAAGTATGGTAGGCCGCATACATGTGGTAGTTCTTCCACTTCGCAATCACGCAAGCTCACGTATCGCAGATGGTTTTGTAGCTTCCCGTCTTCAAATTCTAATCTATCCAACACATGTAACCTCAAGTGTTAATTTGAAATTTTCTAAATTCACTATATTTTTAAAATAGTATATGAGTTTTAATTTGCAGAACACCAAAAAAGATTTGAGATCTTTAAGCTCTGCGGCACACAACTTTTGCATAGTGAAATAGCATCATCAAGATTGATAGCTAAAATAATTCATGACAATGCTAAAAAAGGACATGACAGTGCTAAAAAAGGCCATGACAGTGCTAAAATAGAAAATGACAGTGCTAAAACCCTAAATTGAAAAATATACATGTAAATTATGAGTACTCATATATTGATAATTCAACATGTAACTGTGTTTGTTCGTGGATTTTTTACAATGTTGATGACATTTTTTTATACTAATGCTAAAAAAGAGTCATGCTAAAATAATTCATGACAATGCTAAAAAAGGCCATGACAGTGCTAAAAAAGGTCATGACAGTGCTAAAATAGAAAATGACAATGCTAAAACTCTAAATTGAAAAATATACACGTAAATTCTAAGTACTCATATATTGATAATTCAACAATCAACATGTAATTGTGTTTGTTCGTGTTTTTTTTATAAACTATTAAAAATGACACGGAAAAACTTGTTGTGTGCATAGATTGGTGCAATTAGTCTTATTTAAATGATGACTTTTAAACGAAGTCTCATACTCTGCATTATTATACACACAATTGTCATTGCCATATTTAAATATTGAAATGTTTGTATATATGGAGATACGGAGGTAATTAATCTTATATTTTTGGGGCTATATAACTATAAGATTATAACAAATGCATTCAGGTATATCTGGCCAATCATACGTGGAGATTGATGAAGATAAATAAGAATCAATAAATCCAGCTAAAAACAAAAATAGTTAGAAAGACGTAGCGTTGATTGGTACATGTGACTCTGAATTGATACAACAAACATCCTTTGATATCTCCGTTCGTCCTATTTTTTTATGCCAACGCTAAAAAAGAGTTATGAGAGTGCTAAAATAAGTCATGACAGTGCTAAATAAGTCATGGCAGTGCTAAAATAGAAAATGATAATGCTAAAATACGATTTATGATTTTACCCTCGTCGAGTTTCAGTGGCAGGGAAGTTCGGGTTTATTACAATTATGCCACCGCGTTTTTTTAAGTTTGGAACAGATCTTGGCCATCCAAATAGGCTAGATCTGTGGTTGAAATTGGTTCTCGGTTCTTACCTAGTGTGTGGTTCCATGTTATTTGTTTCTCAAAAAAGAAAAATAAGTTATTTGAAAATACGAACATCACATAGTTGAACACAACAAGACTAATTTGAATTTGACGTTATTTCATCACTTTGTCTTCAAAATTAATTTCATGACTTTGCCTTCAAATTTGTAACCCGCTGTCAAAGGCCACCTACCCCAACTCGTGAAATAATTATAAATCTACACCATTACTCCCTGTCAAAGAAAATCAATATATGAGTATACTAAGAAGTTCATTCTAATTATTTTTTTTAATTTTTTTCATAATTCTAGTGAATTCAAAATTATATATATATATATAAATGAGACAGAGGAAGTGCATATATATAAGGATTAGCGTGCATACATACTCTTAGTGTGTAAATTAGATATAAATCTTAACGATCTAATGAAATGATACAATTGATTGAAAAATAGATAGCAATTTCATAAATTATTTTCAAAAATGAAATGTTAAAATTTAACATACAAATGCTTAAATCAACTTTCATTATGAAATTTTATTTGAAAAATTGAAAAATATTGATGGTAATTTTATAAATTAAAAAAAAGCGGTGACAATTTTATAATATATATATTAAAAAATGCTTGTTCATATATTTAATTAATCTAAACGGTCTAGATGATCCCAAATTATTCACAGGAAAATGTACAAAAACACTTAAGGTATTAGCCCAGTCCTGCTTAGACACTTAAAGTATGATTCAACTCATTCGACCTCTTAAACTATTTTAAATGGTGCAAATAAGCACTTCTATCAAAAATATTAATTTTCGGCTAGTGATTAATGTTAATTAAATTTACAAAACTTTTACAACCTTGATTCTGAGTGATTTGGGCGCTAATACCGTGTACTATTGGGTATGGTTAGAAATTTCTCACCACAAGCTTTCTGATGGTACCTTCAATTCGTTAATTTGATATCGAATAATGGAGTAATTGGATAGAGAAAACTCGAAGATGAGGGTTTTGTATTCATGACTTAGACTGAAAATTTTGACATTGATTGAACGTCAGATATTGAAATTGAATGAGGGCTTTGAAACTCTAAATAGGGGCTAAATAACTATTATTTCAATTTGTTCAACAGACAACTACAGACGTTACAATTTAATCTCAAATTACATCAGTAAAATTTACATATTTAATTAACCTTAATTATTAACGAAAAATTAATAACTTTTGACGGAAGGAGCTGATTGGACTATTTAAAATAATTTAAGTAACCGATTAAAGCATTTAAAATAATTTAAGAAGCTGAATAAATCGAGTCATATTTTAAATATCTAATCGGGATTGAGCTAACATTGTAAGTTTCTTTTTGAACATTTTCTCATTATTCACGTATGACCTCTTCCGTGTGTGTATGTGTGTGTGTTAGTGCGTGTATATATATGTGTGTGTGTGACAAAGAATATGACACAACACACATATCATTAAGATATGATTACATGACATGGGACCCACATGCGCAGTGTGTTGTCTGATTCCCCCTCACAAAATGAGGGTCCCAGCGGACAGGTGAGTTTGTTGGTGTGTCATGGTGTGTACAATATCGCATTTACTCCTCCCCCATCTCCACCGTCCGATGCTTCTCGGTGATTCTGAGGCGTGGATTTCATCAGCCTGACCACCAATCCAGCTTGCCTTTGACCACTTTTCTGCTCAACAAGCAGTAATTGTTGACGTGGTCACTTATCTCACGCGCCCAACATTGCGTGGTGCCTAACTCGCCTATGTTCCAGCTGCGTTTGGTCTCCACGCGCGTTGAAGAGAGTGGGGGCGAGGAATCTCTGCCTCTTCTCGTTATTCGGGTAAATGGATTCTTTCCCGGATCCTCCGTTGCCGCAGACCTCACCGGGTTGGTAAATATAAATTAGTTTTGTCGCTCCGATTATTTTTATTTTATTTTTTCATATTGTTCCATTTTATATTTTATGTGTTATATGTATATATTGAAATAGAGATATTCGTGTAAATTAATTTAAATGGTTAGTAGAAAAGTCGGGGCACATTCGTATAACTCGTTTAAGTGAAATGAAAATGAACCGTCACTCTTAAAAAGATAAATATATATGTACTTGGTGTGTTTCATGAAATAAAAAAGAACAGCATACTTGTTATGTTGGTAATTATATAACATCTACACATAATACACACATATATGTACTGTATATGGGGAGCTACGGCGTTAAGGATTTTGAAGTTACATAAATTGATTCGTAAAAAAAGTGAGGGGGGGGGGGGGAACTTACATGGTGCAGCCGCTAATTATTTATACTTATATGTCACCAGAAATATGCATGGTTACTCTACCTAGGTATTTTTTCTTTTTTTGAGGAATTGCCTAGCTAATTAATTAATACTCTACTACTATTAAAAACTGCAATTCCTTATGTATCCAAGACCAAATATTCATGCACCTTATATTTTTTTTAACGCGATAATTTCATATATTATTATTGATTAACCACGAATATAAAAAGTTATCTCCAATCACTGGATGAAGCGCAAAAAGATGTTTAGTTTGTTTTAAGAAAAATTAAGTAATTAATTTAGGTTTGAACTTATTAACGGCACAATCTCTAGAGTTGCTAAAGATACACTTTACGATCTCATTTCAATTTTCAAGAGATAAATAGAATTGAATATCGTAAATTGTAGTTGTATTGACTAAGTAAAATAAGTCAATTTATACTCCCTTTTTCCCTTCATATATAAGTTGATTGGATTTCTTCACTAGGATTCATAAAATTATTGGAAAAGACAATTAAACAAGTAAAAAAAAAACTTCTCTATATATTGGGACATCTGAAAATAGAAAACAAACTTATATGAATGGGACGGAGGAATTCTTTTTAAATTGTATCTCCCATCATATTTGATCGATCAATATGTACATCAAATGCATGCATTGATTTAATTTAATTAATTTCTTTAAGCGTCCCATTTTTTTTAATAAAACGCGTGTATTGAGGGTTTTTTAATTCCAAACATGATATATATTTCAATTTCATACTTAAAAAGTGAGTTTTTATTTAATAAAATGAAATCCAAAAATATTAAATCTAAATTAGGGGATGGGATCATCTATTCCAAATTTGGTGTCCCAACCTGCTTGTATTCTACGATCGAATTTACAAGTTTAATAATAGATATTACAAAAATAAAAAAGTTAATTATAACATAATCAACCTAGTCACATTTATCAACAAAAGATTAAAATTTAAAAATTATAAATCATAATTTAAATAATCAACCATTCTTTGAAAATTAAATATAAAAAATAATCATAAACCCTAATTGGATGAAGTGAACCCTAAAACACACAATCATAAAATTAAAACAAAATATAATAAATTAAAATTAATGAAAAAAATGAAAGAAAAACTTATAAATTTAATCGTGGAACACGAGTTTGAACACCAAATTTGAAATAGGGGATCCCATCTGCTAAATTAGGAATGCAAAATAAAATTGGTAAAAAAAAGTCAATGAGGTTGTTACCCCAAACCAAACCTGTTCCCTCCTATAAATCAGGTAGTTTTGGCCTAGGTTTTGCAGTAGACATAGGGAAATATTTGAAACCCTCCCTCCCCCCTGCTCCCCCGGCGGCCGCCACCGTCGTCACCACCTATATGCACAACACACACACACACACAAAAGTGAGAGTGAGAGAGAAAGAGAGATGAAGTACTGTTTGTGGGGAATGTTGGCTGGCTCGACGCAATCACAGCAGTTGGCTGAGGCTCAATATATGTGAAGGCATCGGACCAGGCTTCATTCCTCTCAAACCACTCTACATCAAAACTCTTATATATATATATATATATTATCATTCATAAATTAATGATTCTTGTTTAATTAACCTTGAACTCATAAATATATATATGTTAATTTGCTCTCTATCTTTTATTTTTTGTGGAAGTTTTTTCTTTTGAGTTAATGGTCACTAGCACCGAAGATCAAAACACCTAAGATTCTTGATTTATTTAAACCCTAAATATGAATATGCAAGATTTGTCTATTTTGAAGAGGTAATTTATAAATCCCAGTATTTAAAGTACATATTAATCAGTTACAATTAGTGGCAGTTGTACGTGAACATGAAATTCAGTGTTCTTAATTAATTTGTTAGCAGGTACTGGTGGATTTCATATGTCAAGGCTAGCTGCTGTGCTTGCCCATATTATGTATAGGGTAGGTTTAATGAATTAAGCAAACCAAACATCTTGCATGCCACTTTCGATCTTTTTTTTTAACCATCTCATCACTGTTTATGTTCAGTTTCAATTCTCCTTAATATTTTGTTTCATCTCATCTCATATTTTTCACTAATCTTTATCCAATGAAATAATATTGGCACTCAATATGAAAAGGTACTGAGATTTCGTGTGAAAATGTAACATAAAATCTTGTTATGTTCATTATATTGACTTCTCTCTCACATGCGCACATACAAACACAAAATTGTTGATAATTAATCAGTTTTATTGCCCCAGTTCCATTTCAAAACAATTATTTATATCTCTTGAACAAAACCTAATATTTGATGTGATATATATATACACACACACACACGATGTACGTTCTTGTCTCTATTATTAATTAATTAGCCTTTGATTAATTTGGTTAAGTTTTTGTCTTGATCTCGGGGTTGATTTGAGTTAGATCTCGATATACATAAAAAAAAAGGATGATTATTCATCTTATAATTATATTCCTGTACGTAGGGGAATAACTGAGTTTGCCTATTGGATTCAAAATTACTGTGTTCTGTTAAAAAGTAAAAAAACAGCTTTGTTATGAATGAATTGAATCAATCATTTAGTTGTAGAGAAGCAGACGTCAGACGTGTTAGATGACTTAACTCAAACTGTTGGAAATTAAATTACTATTATAACTTGCTAGTTATTTTGTTGAAGCACGTACACATTTAATTTGACGGAGATTGATCAATTAGTTAGTTTTAGATCAGCTTTTGACCCAATTTATATACCGTGTATTAATAATTGAGATATGAATTAATTAATTTGTTAATAATTAATGTGTTAATTAATTTTTCTACGAGACGGATATAATTTCTTCCCCTTTTTGCCACAAAACATCACTAAAATCATATTGCCAAGTTGTATAAATATATTTAAAACTAGAAAAGAATTAACCAAAAAATGAATTGTATATTTATATTTATATATGTCTATATGTGGATACATGTATCTGAGCACAAATTGGCAGACACATATTAATTGATAGCAGACATGTATGCAGGGGCAAAATACTGTGTATGATCAGTACTTCTATCTAGGGGTCTTAAATATACAGTTGATCAGCAATTAAATCAATTTGGGAACCTTCATTAAATTAAGCATTAACATATGGTATTAAATTGTGCATTCTAATTAGTTACCACATATAATTATTATCCATTCTAATTAGGAAATTATTCTCGTTATGATGAAAACATTCACATTTCACAATATTTTTATACGTTTAAACCCAATTGAGATTTTTTTGACACTCCCAATTAAGAAAAAAGATAATATAGGAGTATTATATATTGTGGTTATTAATATAAAAAATTGAATTAGTAATATGTATTAGATAATTTCATATTATATTAATATATCTAAAAATTAACATAAAACTAACTATATAATTATATGTAATTAACAAAAATGAAACATTTTTTTCGGTTATATGCATACTTATAAATGTTTATTGGCATATTTTTACTGCACCATTTCAGATATACTTAAACGTACAATTTTACATTATATCATATATCTCATGATAACGAGATGAGATCCTTTATTTCACATTTGGTATTTCAATCCGTATGCCACGATCGAATTCACAAGCTTAATAATAGATATTACAAAAATAATAATTAATTATAACATAATCAACCTAGTCACATCTATTAACAAAAGATTGAAATTTTAAAAATTATAAATCATATTTTAAAAATAAACAACCATACTAATCACATCTTTGAAAATTAAATATTAAAAAATAATTATAAACCCTAATTGTGGGGTGAACCGTAAAAACAATCATAAAATTAAGGGTTAATTGCCTTAAAAATCATGAACTTTGAGCTTAGTTGCAAATTTAACATAAACTTTAAAAGTATGCAATTAAAACACGAACTTTGAATTTGTGTGTTATTCAATATCCCCAAATTTTTATAACAATTTGACCTCCAATCCAACATGCAATTTGTTCGTCTCTTCGAGCCCGTCACGACTCGACCATTAATTTTTGAAAATGACGTCAAAGTGGTCCCAATTTTATGTTAGATTAAAAGTCAATTTATTTTATAAAAGTTTGGGGATGTTGAATAACACACAAATTCAAAGTTGATGTTTTAATTGCATATATTTAAAGTTTATGTTAAATTTGCAACTAAGTTCAAAGTTCATGATTTTTAAGGCAATTAACCCTAAAATTAAACTAAAACATAATAAATTAAAATTGACAAAAAAAATGAAAAAAAATTTCATAAATTTGACCGTGGAACACCAAATCTGAAATAAAGGATCTTATCCCTATGATAACATGTGGCATTTTAAAAAAAATAAAAAATTATCAACATACAAATTAGATACAATTAATAAAAATCAAACTAATTTACAGATCAACTTATACTAATTTTCACGTAAAAAATTATTGCTAATTTGGAAACTAATTTTCTATTATAATTAATGTCAATCAATTAAATAATATTTTATTATTATTATTTGTGCATCAATTTAGCAAAAGCTTCATATGTATGCTTTGAAAATAAAAAATAATTCAAAGTGTAACAATTAATACATTTTCTTCCTAATTCGAGGCTAATTTGACTTTGAAAATTAGGTTTAAATAATTTTTTTTTGTTGGAGTTAATCTCAATGAACATAATTATAAATGTTATCTTTTTATAATTCATAATAATTATAAATTAATTTTATTTTTATGACAATTTTATTATTTTTTTCATAATTATAATTTTTAACAAATAAAATTATATATATTTCTCATTCGTGGATATATCGCACAGGAGATACTCTAATATATATCATGTATGTATTAGGTCCAATACACACACACACACACACATATAGTTAGTGTAAGGAGTATAATAATACATTATTTATTAGTCGAGATAATATGATAACATAATAATAGTTACAATAATTAATGTTATAATGTAGTATATATGAAGGCAAACCCCGTCATTATGTCTTTATACTATTTTTTTTTTCCGAAAGGAACTTATATATATAATTTTGTAGTTTTTGATCCTTCTACATCTAAATTCGATATCATCAAATCTTTTTTTTTTTTTTTTTAATATTGAAACTACCGGCCGATTATTAATTAAACATGCATGTCAAGTCAATTTTATTTAATAAAGTTCGATGTCATATATATCCTAATTGAAAAATTGATACAAAATCCACAATTTTCACCTCTAGTCGTTGTTTTCTTTTTCTTTGTCAGAAAGAAGACAGTGTTTATGGCCATTTCTCTATCTTTTTCTTGTTTCTCACATTATTTTCTTTAATCGGCAGAAATTTAGAGGCTCTCAATTAAATCCACATAAACAAATACAAGAATCATATATATTTTTAGAATCACTTAGAATCTGCCTGCACGAACAATTAGAAAACAATCACACAACGAATAGCACAATCCAATGCTTTTTCGATAAACCAATTCTCAAATATTCATTAATCGATTGATCGAGCAGATTAATTAATAATAGCGATCGTCACATCATTTATTCATTCTAAATTCACAATAACGGCATTTCTTATAATCCATTGCAATTAAGAATCCATGATGTTAATTAATAATGGAGATCGTCACATCATTTATTTTCATCGTACCGATGTGGATGATATAGTAGTGGAATGAGATTGCTTGCATACCAAAATTAGTCACAAATTCGAATTTTCTCAATACCACCAGGTCGGGTGTGTGAGTAAAAAAAAATCATTTCAATATTAATTCAAAAGCATATATTATTCTTTTCCTAATGACGCCATTTCATCTCAAATCCTAAGTAAATAAATAAACCAAGAAAACCTCTACTTTAATATAAAAGTCTGAAAACCAAATTTTTATGTACATAATAACACATAATGGTCCTCAACATATATAGCAACGTCCCATTCATTTTCCTGCCAAAAATATATTTCTAAAAATAGTAAATTAAAAATAGTAAATTAACTTTGTAATATATATAGATTATTTAATTAATTATGTGCTTAAATATCTATATATTATTATAATGGCAAACACTTGCATGCATCATGATGCAAATAACACTATATGAGACGGGTCAGTCAAACCCGCTTTTGACCCAGTCAACGCGGGTCAACCCATAAAAAAAAACTGTCCAAAGTGAGTACTAACCTTCCTATTAAAAAGTATCACAAAACATTCGAAAAGTACCATCTGTATCATTAAAAAGTAAGGGGTCTGCTTGTTATTTTATATAAGTTTATTTAGTTCAAATTCTGATTTTTTTTTTCAGTTTTTATATTATATGTGTTGATATTAATCTAAAACAATCATCATTCCAAGAATTTGCAAAGCAAAGCAAAACACGAGTTCGGTAAAATAAAAAGTACCATGTGGTAAGTAGAAAAGTATCAAGTATGATAAAGAAAGGTATCAACCTGAGATTAATAATAAAAAGTACCATGTGCCACGTGGCACGCCCGCGTGGGGCCACATGGCCGCCTGAAATAGGTGGAAATAACTACTGTTGCACGCAAGTCCACCTCTATTATAATATATTAGTAAGTTAATTTCGTAATATATATAAATTAACTGATTAATTGTGTGCGTCTATATCTAATATATTAATATAATATGATATAATATATATATATATATATCAATTCAATTTATCAATTTATTATATATATATATATATATACTGTAGAACCAAAAATTCTGCAATTTATTTTGTTTGGATTCGGGCTCCGACGATCTACAAAATAAAGACAAAAAATCGTGAGGCCGAAGGACCGTCAAGGGGTTGACGATCGAACGGACTCCGACGCTCAAGTCAGAATCGAGACGAGGAAAAATAGATAAATAAAGCAGTAAGTAAGGTAGATGAATAAAGCCCTCAAGTTTAATGATTGTGCAGTGTTTTTATAATCGATCATTATTCCCTTCTCTCATTATAAAATGGACGTATATATAAAGATAAAGGTTTAACCAATTTCCCCTTTTCAAGGGATCCTTTCTATCCCTTTTAGGATTTTGACTAGGTCTCACCTATCTTCAACGGACATGTTTGACTTGGTCTTCTTTAAGAGTTTTGTTCGAACTTGGTCGAGGGCTCCGAACCTTGAGGCTTCTGGACCTCAGGACATCGACCTCGAGGCCTCTGAACCTCTCCATTTCGAGACGTCGACCTCGAGGCCTCTGGACCTCGAAGCCTCTGTACCTCGAGACGTCGACCTCGATTAAGGCTTCAACCTCTTGATTTCGGCTCTTAAGCCTTTGACCTCTTTATGGGCCTTAGTTTTGGGCCTTAAGCAGAAAAAGGCCTCTACAATTAGCTCCTTATTACTTGATTCTTGAATTTCAAGGATCGGGTAATGAATGTCGATGTTCGCCGATCGTTACCCCAATTCAACCCTAGGCTTAGATACTGATTCTATAATAGCTTCGGAGGCGTATTCGGAAGCAAAATTTTGAGAGACTTTACCGAGGTCGTGAAGGCTGACCTTGATGAGCTCCAGACCTGAAGGCAGGTCCTGGGGGAGCTTTTGAGGTCGTGAGAGCAGACCTCATGGAGCTCCAGACTTGAGGGCAGGTCCTGGGGGAGCTTCTGAGGTCATGAGAGCAGACCTCGTGGAGCTCCAGACCTGAAGGCGGGTCCCGGGGGAGCTCCAGACTCAAAGGCGAGTCCAGGGGAGCTTGAGGCTCTAAGAGCAAGCCTCTTATTTTGAACATAGTACTTCAATAAGCGAGCTGAATAAGTCGAGGCTTTGGCAGCCTATGCAAAGGCTTTGAAGAAACCTGCAAACATTTACATTCACACTGGTAGAACCGAGTAGAATATACAATTATTGATGCAGAAGTATTGAACATCGAAACTTAAGAATCATCTTTCCTAAAAGCTTATATACAATTATTGGCAGTATATATAGTTGCTGGCTTTTGGAATCGAATGCCATAATATTTGCCACGTGAGTTTGATATAGGTTGTCATGCTCTCAACTCTCTTTGATTTTCACCAGCCATTGTTAGTGAACTAGGAGCCAACAAAAATAATGGAGGGGATACCTTACGTAGTTAGGATTAGCCAATTAAGTCTCAACATTATTAATGTTCACAAATTTTACCAAAATTATTTATCAAATCAGTTGGGCATAAAGTATGTCATAGTTTAATAAATTTCAGAGTAATAAATAAATTTCAATCTTACTCCCCCCTTTTTTTAGCACAAAGACAAGTAATATTATTTAATCTTCCACTCTTCTGAAAAATATGAAAATAAAGGAAAATATTAACCCCCAATCACACAGCGGGGCAACAATTCACAAATTTGTGATGCTAAAGCATAATCCAATCACCACAATTCTATATTATCAATCTAGAGATTAAGCCTCATCTTCGGGAGAATATGATTTTTTTTAATACACGAGAATAAGATTATTTACCTTTATAGCTAGCATCCTGTTTTAGGATAGTTGTGTGGCAATAATTGTGTGTCAACTATTATAGCGAGGAGCAGTCTCCAGTTGAGGATACATCTAGTTGCAGCTCCTTTTTATATCTGTAATGTTTCTAATTGCAGCTTATGGCTTCTGGAATCAAAGGTTAGTCATCTCAGCAATTAATACACTGCTGGATTCATCTTTGTCTTATGATAATTTTGAGTTGTTCCATGCAACACTGGTTACTCTAGCATCATCAAATTAGGTTTGTATAGGCTAAATACTACTCCGCATCTTGCTCAAGATCAGATTTGCCTTTTCCAATTGCATTCGTCAGCTTCAGCTATTAGCAATGAGCTACTTAGCCTGTTAATTATCTCAACCTCGAGAACAGAGGTTAGTAGCTCATGATGTAGGAGATTAACCCACAGCCCCAACCAAAGATGCAACAACAAGAGCGGAGGATCACAAATGAGATTATTTTGAGAGCAAGCCATGCTATAACTAGTTGGATTTGTGCATATCCGTGCTCTGTAACACAATTCTTATTATAACCTTTAAAAAATATTGTTGTTACAGTTAACAACAACACAGATCAACTAATGGAGAACAAAAATCCTGAGCAATGCTTCATCATAATTTCAAATTATGGAGTTGACCAATTTTTAAAATTTCATGAATTGACAATAATCATAATCAAATGGCGTGGTTTTTTTTATAATATAATCAGGAGAATACGGAGCAGCAATATTTAAGGAGAAAAACAAACAAACTTAACCCGTTGCAAGACAACAGTGAATTAATCACACAATAAGTGTCATAAGAACGCTCAAATTATGCCTAAATACTCACATTTTCAGGCACGCAAATGATATAGCATATGGCGAACAACAAAGAGTCAATGAGCAGAGCAAGAGTAAAGAAATATTTACAGCAGATACTGATAACACCCATTACACCTTTACATTAACAAGCAGATTAGATGATTGGTGAAATCAATCTCTATGTGATTAAGATAGCTAGCAAGCATTTAGTTTAAGTTCTTACACATCAGTACCCATCCAAGAAGGGATGAGATAAGAATAGATCCCCCACCTCTAAACATGCATTCAAAATATTTTAGAGCAGCAAAACCTTCACAAAGGCAGTAGAGATTTGCAGTTAATATATCCGTATGTTCTAAGCATAACTACAACCGTACATTGACTGCGGTCCTACAAATTGAAAAGAAAATGCATGAAAGAGTATGTAGCAAGCCACATAAAAAGACATAGCAGTAGCTCTTTTCATTCAATACTTGGAGGCAGAAGCATTAGCTTTTAGCTTTTTTTTATATATAATTGATAAAGCAATACTTTGAACTCTGTATTTTACTAACAATTAAGATGAGGAGTGCAGACGTTATACACATCATATCAGCAGGATGAAGAGCAGACATATTAATAGTAATGAGATCAATGACAGAATAACAACTACAACTCCTCTTTTCTGATTGTCATCGGGGAATAAGATTCATTTTATTCATACTATCGACAACACAGTATAACACATCAGTTGGCTACCCTTCTCCGATCAATGTCGGGAAACTATTTTATATAGGTACATTTTAATCATGCAATTGACAAGCACCACCATTTCAGACTCACGACAGCAAAAAGTATAAATGGCAAAAATAACATGTTTTCCTTTTTCGATAATCGTCGGGTAAGCTTTTTCAGTTCATTTTAAGCAGTCAATTTTAATGAGACATGAATAAAGAATTAAAAAAAAATACACCTGAATGGATAAGCGTTCGATTCAGTTGTTGGAAGAAAGTAGTTGTAATTTCATCCTAAGAGTGGTTTCGGCTGGGGTTTGCCGGAACTTCGAGACCATCCACATTGGTGAAGACCACCAAAGTGGGGGATATGTTGAATCCTAGCCTCCACTATAGCCTAACCTCCGATTTCGCAATTGGGGCATGATTAAATTCTTGCAGAAGAGAGCGGATTCATAGTAGCTTTGAAACGAGTAAGGCTAGCATGATGTTAGGATTACGTCTGAACCATAGCCGCCATAGTGAGTTAATTGTTGGAAATCATGAGAGGTTTCACGATTGCAGCGTCGCAGGTCGTTGGAGATATTATCGGGATCTACAAAACTCGGTCACCGTGAATATTGTTGTCGGTCAGAACGAGAGCCACCATGAGCGGGGAGGATATTTGGGAGGGCTCCCACTACCCTCAATCTTCGTTGTCACTCATGGGAGATGAGATGATTATACTTGTCCTTTCGGCTATCGGTATGATCGTTATTTTGTAGTATCATTGGAGCCCCACGGTGGGCGCCAAATTGTAGAAGCAAAAATTCTGTAATTTATTTCGTTTGGATTCGGGCTCCGACGATCTACAAAATAAAGACAAAAAATCGTGAGGCCGAAGGACCGTCAAGGGGTTGACGATCGAACGGACTCCGACGCTCAAGTCAGAATCGAGACGAGGAAAAATAGATAAATAAAGTAGTAAGTAAGGTAGAGGAATAAAGCCCTCAAGTTTAATGATTGTGTAGTGTTTTTATAATCGATCATTATTCCCTTCTCTCATTATAAAAGGGACATATATATAGATAAAGGTTTAACCAATTTCCCCTTTTCAAGAGATCCTCTCTATCACTTTTAGGGTTTTGACTGGGTCTCACTTATCTTCAACGGACATGTTTGACTTGGTCTTCTTTAAGAGTCTTGTTCGAACTTGGTCGAGGGCTCCGAACCTTGAGGCTTCTGGACCTCAGGACATCGACCTCGAGGCCTCTGGACCTCGAAGCCTATGTACCTCGAGACGTCGACCTCGATTAAGGCTTCGACCTCTTGATTTCGGCTCTTAAGCCTTTGACCTCTTTATGGGCCTTAGTTTTGGACCTTAAGCGGAAAAAGGCCTCTACATATACATATAATAAAAAATCATGCTTAAATCATTTTACTAATTAATAATTATTATGATGATTTTAATTGTTATATTATTTAAGATTTTATCATAATTATAAAATGGCAAGTAGCTATATTATTTAATATTCATCTTTAATTAAAATAATTATGCGAAACACTAATATGCATATGAAAAAAAAGCATATAACAAACCATTATAATATTCTTTTTATTCGAAAATTATTTTAATTATTATATTAATTAATTAGGTAATATAAAAAAGTGAATGCAGATTATCATAACCAATTATCGTATCAAATTAAAAAATACCACACTCATATCCTATCAATATTTTAATTATTTATCCTTCAATTTTACGTTCAATAATTAATTACACTAAATCCTATTATAATTTAATGGAGTATTTGTTAAATTCTATAAATTGCACTCATCCGCAAGTTGCCTTTCACTTCCTCATCATACTCTATAAATTAGCATTCTCTCATAAATTAGCTTAGCAGTTTAGCTAGTATGAAAACAAATTTCCACATAAATTATTATGCAGAGATATTGATTCCTATAGAAAATCATCTGTAATATACCATCTCTGATCCAAACAACAAAAAAGAACAACACAGAACCAGGACTAAACGAGTGCAAGAATCGTAATAGCAATGCAACAGTGGTTTCAACGAGATGATATTTTAACAAAACAAGAGCATAAACAAATTTATGTATATATTATGTACATTCAAATGTATATATATGTATTCATCCTTAATATTTACATCAGACGGGGCAGTGGATAAATACATAAGCTAAGACGCGTACCTATTTCAAGTTGTCGCATAAATTTTTGTGTAATATCATCTTCTTTTCTTATATTTCTATTTAATATATTTGAACTATATTTAACATCCATACCTACATCATAATCAGGTTCAATGCATTTTGTTGTAACTTTCAATTTTTATATATTTATTTAGTTTGTGTATCCAGCTATTAATTAGTTTGTCTCTATTTTATTTTTCTAATAGGTATTATATAGATAGCATTATGAGATCGAATGAGAACGTGGCTCTATTTTTTCAACTTATTCGAACAAATTATTGTAGCAAATGAGTGTTAGAACCCTATGTAGATATTTGACATTAAGACTCACTCGGGAATAGAAAAAATAAATTTGTTCCAACTTTGCAGTATGAATGACTGCTAAAACTCTTACCCATTTTTTCTCATGATTATTAATTTGTGATTTCTTTGTATTAATTTTGTACCTTCATCCATGCAGTCAATAAGGAAACAGACCATTCTATTCAAATCAATTTACACAAGGAGATTGATAAAATTCCAATCATAACTAACAGGCAAAAAAAATATAAATTTATTTTAAATTTTTCTTCTCACAATAATGCATGTTGCTTTTCTTTTTATTTTATTTTTTCTTGGCATTGTATTACGGCTTTGAGGAATACGTACATTTACATTATTATATTGAATAAGTGGATATACTTTTAAGAAGGCCGTAATTTTATAAGATATGACATGATTAAGGTCATAATGTAATCTTCCTCTATCTATTATTTATTTTTCCTTACTTGCATTTTATTGTCATGATAATCAACATACGTGTTTTACAAAATTCAGCAACTCCCAAAATTAAAATGAATGTCATAAAAATTATAATTTAAATTGAAAATCAATGTATTCACTATATCCAGGCCCGGTCTTGAGCCTAAGCTACGTAGGCAACCGCATAGGGCCCCAAATTTGGGGGGGGGGGGGAGGGATCAATGTATTCACTATATCCAGGCCAGGTCTTGAGCCTAAGCAGAGTAGGCAACCGCCTAGGGCCCCAAATTTGGGGGGGATTATCCAATTCCATTTTTCACGTAACCCAACTACAATACATATGATAAATTAATAATGCAGCTGCCTTAAATATATATTAACTTATATATTTTCAAAATCAATACTTTATATATATGTATTGTAGTTGGGTTACATGCAAAATGGAATTGGGTAATGGGCCAATTGCTATTTTTATGCCAATAAAAATCTAAACTAAAACAAAATTAAAAACACAACATAAAAAACCAGCGATCTTTATAGAGGTCCATATTGAAACTTTTTCTTAGGGTCCCGTGGAACCAGGGCCGACCCTGACAATTATGGGGCGCTGGGCGAAACGAAAAAAATGGACCCTGAGATTTTTTTTTAACGAGCATCTTGAATTTTTTTTCATTTTATCCCAATCATCCTAAATCTTGAAAAAGTACAGACAACATTTACAAAATCTCATTCATGAATTTTGAAAAAAAAAACACTTTCATTAAGTAAATAATTGTGAAAAAAAAATATTGATAATATTAAGGAAAATAATTCAAAATTGAATCAATTTAATTTTTTATTGTAATATTTTATGTCAAAAGCCCTTAAGTTGAGATTTTGGTGAACTCAAAATTGAGGAATAAAAACCCTAAATATAACCATTAATTTTTTTTTCTTTATACAATTTTGATCAAATTTAAAAATTGAGTCTTTAAAGTTGTATTTCGCCTACGTGATCTATATATAGATCACAGATAGTTGATTAATATTTTGTCCAATTGAAAAATTGATATTGAGCCAACATAAAATCTGAATAAATATATTATCACACGAAATTTACATAGAAAAAAAAAATTAAGTAATGGAACTAATCATTAAAGCCAGTATTAGATTTCAAAGTCGAGAGAATAGTATCTAAAAGAGACAAACATTACAACTCTATACATATTTTTTTTAAAAAAATTACCTAATTATATATATATATATATATATATATATATATATATATATATATATATATATTGGGGGCCTGGGCGGTGGCCCACTTGGCCTACCCTCAGGGCCGACCCTGTATGGAACACAGGACCGGCCCTGACTATATCCTAAATAACAAAAATATTCATTTCATACAAATAACTTGAAGAATGATTAACAAAAAAAATCAGCAAATAGAAGTTACATGCATGTGCAATGAAGGAATTGGATGGCATTTCCGAATAATGGGCTACACATATTAATTAATTTGTCTAAATGTTCTTAGTCATCAAAAATGTTTACACGTTTACATAACTCTATGTACTTCTATTTGATATAATTTGACCAATGTATTTATGTACTTTGTTATAATTTAATTAATTTTATAAGTTTTGAAAAAATTATTTGTGTGTATGTGTAATTTAATTTAAATCCGTGCATCAGGAAGGCATCACCGCATCAGTAACGACTTTAAAGTAATTTTATGATAGGTAATCCATTTTAAGTAAATATAAAATTCGTTCACCAAATGCAGAAAAAATTCATGAAGGTGGACAAAAATCTGTAGTTCCATAGTTATTAATTTTTTACTGTTTCTCATATACCTAAACACACACACACACACACACACTACTATCCGAAAGCGCTCTCCCACATGATATATATCCGGACTTAAAAAGACATTATTAATAAACTAAAATTCAATCATCAATCATGTATATTGGTCCATATAATTATTTGGTATGTGTAGCTGACTGCGGGTTTTGTACTTTTGTGAGGTTGGTTTCAGTTAATTAATTATTTAATTACCCAACATTTATTATGGAAAACATGCTATTATGTTTACATTTATCAATGTACTTATGTTTACTCTAAGCTTCTTTCATACTTCTCTTTTTCCTTTTTCTTTTTTGAAGGAAATTCTTCCATATTTTTTCCAATGTCAATTCAACCCGAAATTGATTGGTTAACCGAATAGCCCAAAAAAAATAGAGGATAAAGATCATAAAATTTAGGCTGAAAGAAATTCAACCCGAAGTAGGACGAATCGAATAGTCCAACAACCTGACAAGACTAATTAGAAATTAAATGGGTCGACTTGAATAACCCAAATTTTTATTGTTATATTTATATTTTGATTAATTATCCAAATTTCAATGTTAGATGTAATGATTTAAACACTTAAAATATAATTGTTGAAACTTAAATGCTTAATTAGTGGTAAATTATGCTATATTTAGTGTTAATTTGTTAATATTAATAAGTTTAAGGATTGACAAAATTTAGTTTCGGTGGGGATTACCTAGTGGTGAAGTGAGGTTGTTGGAGACCGAAGGTCACAAGTTCAAATCTCCTCAATACTACAGATCATTTGTTCGGAATTGATAGCACTGACCTGAAATTGAATTGATTACCGGATTGATATCTCTACTTTTCTTCACACAACTTTATTTCAATATTAGCCACCATTACATTTGACTTTCCTAAGAAAAATATGATGTAATAATAAAAATGGCTTTCTCCACGAATAAGAGTCTAAGACCACATTATTTTATTATTGAAGATGATAATCAATCGTAATAATATCTTAAGTATGAAATAACATCGCGATATATACTATAATATCATAGTTCTCTAGAGTTCACTAAATTAGTAGTCAGAGATTATTGTCGGAAGGAATCGAACTATTCTCAAATAAAGAAATCACAATAATAATATTACATCGGTCCTCATACAAATGAACAAGGATAATAAATAGGGGAGGTCTCCTGTGCAGGAGCCTCCCCCGTGAGACGCGATGAGACACGACCCACGCGCGGCGCGTGTTGTACACGCGCCTGCGTTTTTTTATTTTTTTTTCTTCTCGTTTTCTGTTTCATTTTTTTTTCATTTTTTATGTTTTTCTTTTTCGTTTTCTATGTTTTTTTTTTTGTTTTTTTTTAAAAAAAACACAAAATAAACTCTAAAAACACCCCCCAAAAAATCATAAAAAACAGAAAATAAACCCCTAAAAACATCTCCAAAAAATCCTAAAAAAACAAAATAAACCCCTAAAAACACCCCTAAAAAATACAAAATAAACCCCTAAAAACACCCCTCAAAATACAAAATAAACCGCTAAAAATACCCCCAAAAAAAGAAAAAAAAAACCCTAAAAAATACAAAAAAACACGAATTGGTACTATTTAGTGTTCGAATTGGTACTATAGGTGGGCGAATTTTTTTTTTTCACGGGTCAGATACGGGTCGGCCCGGGTCAGAGCGGGTCCGTCTCATGGACCGATCCATACATCTGATGCACAGGAGACTTTGCGTAATAAATATGGCATATAATTATATAATGTGTAGATAATATATATATATATATATATATATATATATATATATATATATATTTTGTTTGTTTCAAGAATCAAAGAAGGAAAAGAGTAATGCCCATTTCGACATTGAAGCTCTGTATCTCCAATCTTCATCTTCCAGAGCAGCCGCCCGCCCACAATCAATATGTATAACAAATCTTTGACCATTTTTGGCCACATCGCTATTTATTCTTCTCAGTATTTTCAACTCTGCTTTTCCTCTCTCTCTCTCTAGTCATCTTAACTAACTGTCTTGATTTCCTAGAATTTTCCTAAAATAAGGTTCGTGCATTCCCTTACCTCCTCCTTTCCTATTCACCATCCGACACAGTTGAAAATTAAGAGTAGAATTCTTGATTCCCTTCTTCCTAATGATTAATTACCATTAGAGCTCAAATCCTAGAAACCCTACACAAAACGAACTTAGTGTATTAAGATGAACCCGATTTTCTTGATTTTCACTCTGTTTCTGTCCCTCTTTGTCTGTGTATTGTCTGCTAGCACAAATTCGACTTCAAAATGTCCCATGAATCTCGATTATGTACTAAAAATCCCATGGGACGTATCTGAGTGCAAAGACCATCTCTCTCCTAACAGTACGACGTGCTGTCAAGCCCTTCTCTCTCTCTACGGCGTGGCACTCTCGGAAAATCTCAAAAAGACTTCTTTTTTCCAACTCCCAGATTTGCCAACATCAGTTTCTTGCCTCCAAGATTTTCAGACAAAACTGAGCTCTGTTTCGCTGCCGTCTAATCTGACATCCGTGTGCTTTGATCCTATGCAATTTGTCGCAGCACCAAACATTTGTGCCTCAATTGAGTCAACTCAAGATTGGGTTGAGAAGCTTGGTAATTCGACTGAATTGGACTCTGCTTGCAAGCCAGACCTCACTGATCTCACCTCTTGTGATGCTTGTGTTCATGCCGGTTTCAGTGCTCAGTCGAGTTTGATTGCAATTGATGGTAATAAGTCTCATTCCACCGATTGTTTTTACTTTGCTATTTTATATGCTGCTGGAATTGTTAATCAGTTTGGCCCTGAAAGCATTGGTGCCGTGTCCTGTATTTTTGGCCTATCGATTCTTTCTAATAAGAGTCCTAGTAAAAGGCGTTCGGGTTTGATTTTCGGAGTGGCTGGAGCGGGTCTAGCTGTAGTTTTGATGTCTATTTTATTGGGGTTGTACTTCTGGTGGAGTAGGAAATATAGAGAGAGAAGTGATGAGGGAGAGGAGGAGTTGGGGTCTGTGGCAAGAAGGCCTACTACAGTGTCTATATGGTTCCAAATTCAAGAACTTGAGAAGGCGACAGATAACTTTTCGCCTAAGAATTTTATAGGGAGAGGAGGATTTGGGATGGTTTATAAAGGGACATTGAGTGATGGAACAGTTGTTGCAGTGAAGAAGATAATAGAATCTGATATTGAAGGGAATGCTGAGTTTTGCAATGAAGTTGAGATCATTAGTAACTTGAAGCATAGGAATCTACTGCCTCTTAGGGGGTGTTGTGTAGCTGAAAATGGTGGTCATGAACAGAGTGACAGATACCTTGTTTATGATTACATGTCTAATGGAAACCTCGATGATCATTTGTTTCGTGTTAGTAACAGCGAGCATCCACCTCTAACATGGCCTCAAAGAAAGAGTATAATTATGGATGTGGCGAAAGGATTAGCTTATCTGCATTATGGAGTAAAGCCGGCTATCTTTCATAGAGATATCAAAGGAACTAACATATTGTTGGATGCTGAGATGAGGGCTAGAGTTGCAGATTTTGGATTGGCAAAACAAAGCAGAGAAGGGCAATCTCATCTAACAACTCGTGTTGCTGGAACGCATGGTTACTTAGCACCTGAGTACGCCCTGTATGGGCAGCTGACCGAGAAGAGTGATGTGTACAGCTTTGGAGTTGTTGTTTTGGAGATAATGTGTGGGAGAAAGGCCCTTGATCTGTCTGTGGGATCACCTCGTGCATTCTTAATCACGGACTGGGCTTGGTCACTCGTGAAAGCTGGGAAACTCGATAGAGTATTGGATGCTTCTCTGTTAAATGATGGAGATTCACAGACTGCAAATCCAAAAGGAGTAATGGAGAGATTTGTACTCGTTGGTATTTTGTGTGCTCATGTTATGGTCGCCTTAAGGCCCACCATTGAAGACGCGTTGAAAATGTTGGAAGGTGATATCGAGGTCCCTACAATCCCAGATAGGCCGACACCTCTTGGTCATCCTTCGTTTCACCGGGGAGATCATAATTTCAGCATTTCTCCAGCATTGAGCGCGTTGCAGCTGAATCCCGGAGACATGCTTAGGTGAAGAACCAAAACAAGATGATTTTTTTTGCACATATTTAGGTCTCCTCGATCTGTAACTTTTCAAGTTCATGGAAGAATGTCTTCTGATAAGCAATGACAAATTCGAGTGCATTCTGGATTCGGAAGAGCTCGACTGTGATTCCCATTTTCTATTAGAGAGAGAAGAAAGGCTATGTATCTTGACGAAGATTTTAAGGTTTGTTTGATTCTTTATCTGCTCCTGCATCAGCATTTTTGGAGCTTTTCCCTCCATTGAAGACTTAGAATTTGACTTGTTATTGAATCTTTGCTAGGCGTGAAAAATGAAATTCCACTTTTGTTCTTGAATATTTCTAGATGTAAAAACTTTGTATACATATTGATAAGCCGTTGCCACTTTGTTGAAATTATTTATGTAACTAAATAAATATTGGGCCCTCAGTGTTTCTGAATCCAAGATCCATGCTCAAGTTTGTGTTCTGCAACAATTTACAGTTTCTCAGACTCCTCGATAAAATGGAGTGAGCGAAAGGAAAATAAACTAGAACAATGATGGAAATGGCTCGACGGTTGCTCCTTGAAAAATACTATTTATTTCCTCGGGAACATGACAAAGCTCAAATGTGATAACCAACTGTGTGAATCAATAATAGTTACCCTCTCGTCGTAGTATTAGTAGGCCGGATTATTATTGTGACACTAAAATTAGAATCTTGAAAAAAAAGGAGGATGTGTGCACAGGAGTGAATGGAGATGGGATGAAAGGAAAGATAAAAGGATGGATTGGTGGTAATGGTGGCCATCCAAGTATCCTCACTTTGGTTGGTTTAGAATGTAATTTTTGTGTGATGTGTCTTGATTGATAGCCAGTGTCTCAATTTGCAGCATTTCTGTTTTTATTTTGTTGCTGTCCAATCCAATCTATCCTACGTTGTCAACTACTAGCTCTCTCTCTCTCTCTCTCTCTCTCTCTCTCTCTCTCTCTCTCTCTCTCTCTCTCCAAGTTGAGTGCACAATCACAAGCAAATATATATGTTTCAAGATCACGAGTGCACTGAATGAAACTTGAAATGTAACGTAAAGAAATTGACATTTTTATTTTCTTGAAAAATAAGTATGTGCAAGAATTAGCAGAAATATGGTGGAGGATGCATTTAAAGTGTTTATGCTCATCTCTTGCAAATCTTTCTTTGCCCCCCCCCCCCCCCCCTGAAAAAATGGAGAAGCTTTATCAAATTCAAAATGTGTTGGCTATCTTTTTGCTTTCTTTATTTTTCTTTAGAGGATTGACATTCTATAAGAGGGAAAATTATCTATCTTGGTGTATAAATAGAGAAAGCAATTTGATGAAACAATATTGACGCAGGGAACCTCATCATTCCCTTTCTTTAAATAACCAAACCGAAATTAAATATTTGAAAGGATTACACCACCATAAAGATGAGAAATAGTTAAAAGTGTGCTCAACCAAATCAAGATTGAGCAATCACAAGTATCTTAGATAAAGAGCTTCTACAGTACTTGTACTTGAATTAATAAAGAGGCAATACATATATATAAACTATATTTTTTGCCGGGGTTTTAAAAGATAGGATGCTCTCGGGAGCCAACACATTCACATTCATATAGTTGGATCTGATTGTCCACAAAAGATATGTATAAATCGTGACTATGTCTAAATACCGGTAAAAGATGAATGAACACACCTAGGGACCCCACAACAAAGATCACGACATATCAGAAAAATATTTTTTTATTTAAAAAAAATTATTGATGTGTCATTATTTATACGATATTAGGTAACACCCCTACTTGTATTATAGAATTTCCCAAGTAAAATTGTATTGTATGTTAGAATTAGTACGCCAAACATGAAAAAGTAATTAAAACATATATAAGAGGCCAGTTAACAAACACAGAGAGAGGAAGTAAACGTACGATAAATTATGTGATATGTTGAGCCAACTCATGTAATTAATTAATTATTCTCTCTCTCTCTCTCTCTCTCTCTCTCTCTCTCTCTCTCTCTCTCTCTCTCTCTCTCTCTCTGTGGCTGGCTAATTAAAGAAGTGAAATGGCAGATTCTCAATGATCATATATCCCCTCCACTCCAGTCTACTATACTAGTCTACTGTAACGGAACCGGACATATATATATATATAATTGGTCGTCCCAAGAAACAATGAAAGAAATGGTGATTTTGCAAATAGAATAAAATCTATCTGTGGTGTTGTGATATATCTTGAATATATATTATATGATGAATCCATCTTCATCTTCATCTCCATCAACATCGGTGAGTGGGTTCCTGAAGTTCGTTGCAGGCGAAGTGGAGAAGCTGGATGATCTGTTCCTCTCCGACAACTACTTGATGTCTGTAAAGTTCCTTGAACACGTGGTCTCATCTCTCCGATGTTTCCATTCCCAACTAAGCTTACTAGTTCAGAATCTTCAGCTCCCTCTCGGAGATAAATGGCTCGATGAATACATGGACGAGACCTCCCGCCTTTGGGAAGCTTCCCACCTCCTCAAATCCGCTCTATCATCCATGCAAATTTTCTACTCTTCTGCCTCAAACATACCATCTTTGATCCATCAATATCACTGCGGATGTGGATTAAACCCCCAAATCTGCACCCAGGTACGTTATTTCTATTTCAATGCATATATCATATATATAATACATTAATTAATTTCCTAGCTAGGACTGCTGCAGGTTATTCGAGCTATCAATGCGTGCCAGAGAGAGATGATTGCGTTGCTCCAAGAAAACAGAAGCGTTGCAGAAATCAAAGTTCAGACACTATCGTTGAGATTTAAGGAGAATGTGTTGACGTCGGAATCGAGGTTGAACAGATACAATGGTTTCAGAGAAGTTTTATATGCAATGAGGAATGTGAGCACATTGCTTTTGGCGATTTTGGTCAGTGGCCTAGTTTACTGGTGGCCGGAGACGAGCTTCAATCAAGTCGAACATATTGAATTGGGTGGTTCTAGCTCTGGGTCCTCCACCCAGCTGGTAGTTTCAACAGCTAATTTGCACCAACGGGTTGCAAACGCGATAGAGCAGGTGCAGTCGCAGCCCGGCATCCTTGTGTATGAGCTGCAGGGGTCGATTTTGAGCATGGATGAGCTGAAAATGGAGATAGAGGGGTTGATGCAATATGGAGGGGAGGTAATTCATATTAATAATATTATTCATGCCAAACTTGACAAGTTGAAGAGTTGCCTTGAAGTTTTGCAATGTGGGGCTGAGGGCATAATTGGACAACTCGATGATTTCTTCGATGAGATAGTTGAGGGTAGGAAGAAGCTTTTGGACATGCATGTGCTCTAATTATAGATAACACTTAAGACTTAAGAGAGAGATCAATTTATAAGATCAAAGATATACTATGTATGTGATTATATATATATATATGTGAAGTACTGGAGTCTAAGAAATTAATCAGACGCCGCTGCATATATGGAAATTACTTTATAAATTGAGCTGCTGGATATGATTAATCTTGTTTAATTTTCATATATATATATATATATATATATAATTACTAGCTAGCTAGCTAGTACTAATATTTTTAATTGCGAAAACTTTTCTATCTTGTTTTGAAGCGTTGAGGAGAAGTATTCTTGAGAGATCAAAAGGAAAGAAAAAATCGAATGTGATTCTTTCTTTCAATAAAAACAAAAAATAATAATAGTAATATTGCAACATTACCAAATTGAGGGAAGGAAGAAACAGCAAGAATATATATGTTAAGACAATGATATGGATCTGTGAGAAAAAGCAAAAATTGGTTGAGACAGAGAATTGATGCTCTCAACATCATCTAATAAAGAAGCTCATCTTGTCTCCTCGAAAAGAGATACAACATCGTCTTCCTCAGCTCGGATAACACATACAAATATTGAA
The DNA here is from genome assembly GCA_026008535.1 of Perilla frutescens. Lineage (NCBI taxonomy): Eukaryota > Viridiplantae > Streptophyta > Magnoliopsida > Lamiales > Lamiaceae > Perilla > Perilla frutescens. The sequence goes on from BRKX01000011.1 coordinate 31,206,410, forward strand.
GAAAGAGTCGTCGATCATATCATATATATATCGTCGTGTTTAATTTGTGTATACGTAGGAATTGAAGAAAATGTAGGGAATTGAATTAAGATCGATCATCCTAATATCCAAATACAGCTAGCAAATTAAGAGAGAATTGACAATGCATGAGAGCTACCTTAAAATTAAATAATTAAACAGATATATATCGATCTTTGATTCTGTGTCGGTTTTCTTCAAGACATATATACTTTTTTCTTATGCGACTCAATGAGATATATTGATTAATATAATGCTTCATTTACACTGAAACTGCATATATGCCTCCAAATAACTGATGTTAGAAAATTAAACCACATAGGGCATGCAATAATGCAGATTCATACCCTAAATCATTAACTCTATGATGATTAACCGAGATATAACTTATAGCGGAAGCGTACCTGAATCCATAGTTCTTGAATCTCGAATTCTTGATGTGGTATGGATCTTCCAAACGATCGACACCTTAGGTTTACTGTAGAGAATTCTGTAGAAGGGATACATATTCTATTTTTCTGTCTGCCGTCGTTTGGGGACCATAACCCTAACTTATAATAATAAGTTATCTGGGATTTGCAATTCGGTCCCTCAACAAATTACAAATCTATTAATGGTATCCACACAATTAAATTCCATGACAATATTAATACCCTTTAATCCATAATTATAACATTATTAGATCACTTTAATTGGATCACTTTAAGACAGCTATACACATTTAATTAATATATATAAGTCCACATAAAAAATATTCCAACAATCTCCCACATGGACTATATATATTACCAAAGAAATGTGTAATACCTTACGAGCTCAAACTGTGCTGTCACTTTAAGGGTATCCCAAACAATCTTGTCCATTGATTATACAAACATAGGACTAAAGAGGCCGTCATCACTTTGTGCGTGAATAGACCCATCAATAATCACATATACTGATACAACTAAATGACATAGATCAATCATGGATGTGTAGCATGGAAATTACATGTTATGTGATCTATCATGCCTATTGCCAACTGGTCCACTTTATTCCATAGTGAGTTCAAACATAATTAAAAATAACAGAGTGTAATAAACCAAATAACTGAATACTTTATATCTGTACAGATTTATCCATAAAACAAAAAATGTGTCCAAATCATATTATAGAGTTATAAAACAGTACAGACTCCCACATAACCAATGCATACTAAAACAGAATCACACCCATATGAGCAGTATGCTCATGAAAGACCTTAGGTGTTAATCCCTTAGTAAGCGGATCCGTAACCATTGAGTCTATCCCTATATGCTCTATAATAATCTGTCCACTCTGTACTCTCTCCTTCACAACCAGGAACTTAATGTCAATATGCTTTGACTTACTAGAGCTCTTGTTGTTATTGGAATACATCATTGCTGAGTTATTGTCACAATACAACTTTAGTGGTCTTTCTACATTCTCAAAAAATGCGCAGCCTAGTGACAAAATTTCGCAGCCATATTCCATGATTGGATGCCTCAAAACATGCTACAAATTCAGCTGCCATGGTAGAAGATGCTATAAGTGTCTGCTTAGCACTTCTCCAAGAAATGGCTCCCCCAGCCAATAAGAAAATGTAGCCTGAAGTGGATATCCTACTATCTTGGCATCCAGCAAAATCAGAATCAGAATACCCGATGATCTCCAAATGATCTGATTTTCTGTATGTGAGCATGTAATCCTTTGTTCTCTGTAAGTACCTCATAACCCGTTTGGCTGCTTTCCAATGATCCATACCGGGATTACTTAAATATCTATCCAACATACCAACAACAAAAGCTATGTCAGGTCTTGTGCATACTTGAGCATACATTAGACTCCCAACAGCCGAGGCATAAGGAATCTTCTGCATTTCCTTAATTTCCAGAACACCTTTTGGGCACTGATCGAGACTGAACTTGTCTCCTTTAGCTATAGGGGTATCACATGGTTTGCAGTTCTGCATGCCAAATCTTTGCAGCACTTTCTCAATATACGCCTTTTGTGATAATCTAAGAATACCCCGAGAACGATCTCGGTGTATCTGGATTCCTAATACAAAAGAAGCTTCCCTAAGGTCTTTCATCTTAAAATTCTTTGATAGAAGTTTCTTGGTATCGTGCAAGATGACAGAGTCATTAGTGGCAAGCAGAATGTCATCCACATACAAAACCAGAAAAATACACTTACTCCCACTAAACTTGTGATACACACAATCATCAGCAGCATTAGTCTCAAAACCAAACGAGACTACTACTTGATGAAACTTGTGGTTCCACTGACGAGAAGCCTGCTTGAGCCCATAGATGGATTTCTTTAATTTGCAAGCCATAGACTTTGGATCTCCGGACACAAAGTTTTCTGGCTGCACCATACAAATCGTCTCATCAATGTCACCATTGAGAAACGTTGTTTTTACATCCATCTGATGCAACTTAAGATCAAAATGTGCAACTAACGCCATAATAATTCTAAAAGAGTCTTTCAAAGAAACCGGAGAGAAAGTCTCTTTAAAATCAATGCCTTCTCTTTGAGTAAAGCCTTTAGCCACAAGACGAGCCTTATATCTTTCCACATTACCTTTCGAATCTCTTTTGGTTTTAAAAATCCATTTACAACCAATAGGCTTCGCACCTGCAGGTAATGGGACAAGATCCCAAACTTTATTGTCTTGCATTGACTTGTACTCCTCATTCATGGCATCTATCCACTTTTGAGAGTTTGGATCATTCATGGCTTGATGGAAATTGATAGGATCATTTTCCATCATTCCACTATTTTCCTCACTTTTTAGGAGATATACTTCATAATCATCCGGAATAGCATTTCTCCTATCTCTCGTGGACCTTCTTAATGGCATTAGTTCTTGAGGTTGTTGAGGTTGTTCTTCTTGAATTACTGTATTATCCTGAGTGGGAAGATTTTCAATATTATCTTGCTGAGGTTCCAAATCTACTTCTCGACTAATAACAAGAATAATAGCCTGAAAATCATCAGAAGTAGAAGTAGGAGTCGAGACCGACTCCTCCTCAAAAGTAATATCTCTAACCTTATTTCTCCCCCCAAACTCAACATCCTCAAAGAACACAGCATTTCCCGTCTCAAAAATAATTTTTCTAGTGGGATCATAAAACTTAAAACCCCAGGATCTCTCTGAGTAACTAATAAAATAGCTGCTAACGGTTTTAGAGTCCAATTTCTTTTCATTTGGCCTATAAGGCCTAGCATCAGCTGGACATCCCCAAATATGAAAGTACTTTAAACGGGCTTTCGTCCAGTCCAAAGCTCAAAAGGTGTTTTCGCAGCTGCTTTAGTTGGTACTCTGTTGAGAATATAAGCTGCATTTTTCAATGCTTCTCCCCAGAGTGATATTGGTAAGGATGAATGACTAATCATACTCCTAACCATATCCTTTAGAGTTCGGTTTCGTCTTTCAGAAACACCATTCATGCTAGGTGAACCCGGCATGGTATACTGTGGGACGATCCCACATTCCTCTAGGAAGATAGCAAAAGGACCTGGACGTTGTTCTCTTGAACCATCAGATCTGCCGTAATACTCACCACCACGGTCAGATCTAACAATTTTAATTCTTTTGTTGAGTTGATTCTCAGCTTCAGTCTTAAAAATTTTGAACATGTCCAGTGCCTCAGATTTTTCATGAATTAGATATAGGTAGCCATATCGTGAGTAATTGTCAATAAATGATACAAAAAAATTGTTGACCATTCCAAGAAGCCGTAGGGAATGGACCACAAATATCCGTATGTATCAATTGTAAGACGTCTGTAGTTCTGTTGGCACCTAATCTCTTTATTTTGGTCTGTTTTCCTTTAATACACTCAATACAAACATTTAGATCTGAAAAATCAAGTGTATCTAAAATACCATCTGACACAAGCCTCTCAATTCTTGTTTTTGAGATATGACCCAACCGCTTATGCCATAAATTTGCTGAATTTTCATTATTTAATTTTCGCTTAGTACCTCTAGATTCAACATATAATGATTCATTATAGGAAGCAATAATATCGAGCACATAAAGATTGTCATAAGCACTTAATGAACCAGTACCAACCACATTGGAATTTAAAGAAAGACTGAACTGACAATTCCCAAATGAACAAGAAAAATCATATTTGTCCAATAAGGAAATAGAAACCAAATTCCGCCTAAAAGACGGTACAATAAAAGTGTCTTTCAAATCCAAAAAGAAATCAGTTCTTAATAACAATCTAAAATGTCCTATTGCCTCCACTTCTACCGACTTGCCATCTCCCACATAGATGTATCTTTCACCATCAATTGGCTTTCGGCAGCTCGGACAACCCTGCATTGAAACACTTATATGAGTGGTAGCACCAGAATCTAACCACCAAGTGTTACCAGGTACTGAAGCTAAATTAACTTCAGAACAGATCAGAGTAAGAAATGTACCTTTCTTTATGCGCCAAGCGCGATATTTGGGACATTCCTTCTTTTGGTGTCCAGGTTTGTGACAAAAGAAACAGTTATCCGAATTTTCTATTTTCTGTTTGTTTCTTTTGTACTGGACCCTTATCTTTAGCAGCTTTCTCAACCTCCTTAGTTCTTTTGCCCTTATCTCTGGAAGTACTAGCCAGCTGAGCAATCTCAGTTCTTTCTTGCTTCAACCTTTCTTCCTCTTGCACACAGTATGAAATGAGCTCATTAAGAGTCCATTTATCCTTTTGACAGTTATAACTGACCTTAAACTGACTGAACTGTGGAGGAAACGATATCAGCACTAAATGCACGAGTAAGTCCTCAGACACCTCGAGCTTTAGTGTACTTAATTTTGAAGCAATGTGAGACATCTGCATGATGTACTCCCTTATGTTTTCCTTGCCCTTATACTTTAGTGAGATCAAGTTAGCTAAAAGCGTACTTGTCTCGGCCTTATCGTTTTTCACAAAACGCTTTTCAATTTCTGCAAGGTACTCTCTGGCAGTAGTAATTTCCTCAGAGGCAGTGCCTCGAAAGGCTTCTGGAATGCCGCGCTTAATGATCATGAGACTAACGCGATTCGAGCGATCCCACTTCTCAAAGTTCCGCTTTTGATCCCAGAACTTGCATCTGTTAGAGAAGCGGGTTTGTCAACTCTTAGCGAATAATCCAGATCCATGAAGCCCAAAATGATCAGAATATTTTCTTTCCAATCCTTAAAGTTTGACCCGTTAAGCATAGGAATGTTATTGGTGTTAGCAGAAATAGAAGTAGCAGACATCATAGCTGAACAGAGAACAAAAATAAAATTAACTATTATGCTCACATTAAACCTGATAATCAATCAATTAAATTAAAAATGTCAGTTCATCTCGAGGTATTAGGTGCAACATCAATATCAAGTCTTTGGACAGTAATATTAACTCGCAAATAGTTACCTCTTTGTGGTGGTCAAACACTGACAATAAATCCTGTCAAACAATAGTCTTCCTTTGGGCCGACATATTGTTCACATGAATACCTTTATAATTGTCACGTATTTACCACCACATATGTTTGTGTATTTTTGGCCAAGCATTAATCTTCCTTTGGGCTGATTAATTCCCGCATGAAATACATTCACACAACCGTCATAATATTCTCAATGAATAAATTTTCACAAGAGAGATCACTTTGACGACTTCTTGCTTCCATTAATTCACTTTGAATATTAATAAAACCAAATAATAACATGAGATGAACTATAACAAATTCAAAATATTCGATTGACCAATTAACTGTAATTGGGGAATTTTGACCTTAATAAAATCCAACTCTTAATTATAAAATTAAGATAACTGAATGTGTGGCTGTATACATATAATTAAAAAACAGTATATACAATTCACAAATGATCCCGAATCCACTAAAGCAGAACGAAAACAATATTAACTGTTTAGCCAACGTCAACAAGCCACTGAATCCAGAGCATGCTAATTAAGCCAACTAATTAATCAAATACCATGATGGTTATCGATCTGCGTGCATACAACATATGCAATTTTCATTCAAATCAATTAACAATTCATGCGCCAATTGAATAATAGCAAAACTCATGAATTCCGAATGTGTGACAAAATTATCGGCAATTCTGAACACACAAAATTAATTCTTGCAACCAAAAAATTATATAACCGAACAATCTCAATTTCTCGATTATTATGCAAATACACAATTCTCGCATCTTTATTCCAAAACCAAAACGATAATCATCAATATTAATCACAAATCTCACAGAATCATTCATAGAGTGGCTCTGATACCACCTGTTAGAAAATTAAACCACATAAAGCATGCAATAATCCAGATTCATACCCTAAATCATTAACTCTATGATGATTAACTGAGATATAACTTATAGCGGAAGCGTACCTGAATCCATAGTTCTTGAATCTCGAATTCTTGATGTGGTATGGATCTTCCAAACGATCGACACTTTAGGTTTACTGTAGAGAATTCTGTAAAAGCAATACATATTCTAATTTTCTGTCTGCCGTCGTTTGGGGACCATAACCCTAACTTATAATAATAAGTTATCTGGGATTTGCAATTCGGTCCCTCAACAAATTACATATCTATTAATGGTATCTACACAATTAAATTCCATGACAATATTAATACCCTTTAATCCATAATTATAACCTTATTAGATTACTTTAATTGGATCACTTTAAGACATCTATACACATTTAATTAATATATATAAGTCCACATAAAAAATATTCCAACAGTCAATCTTTGGTATATAGTACTTAAAATTAAATAATTAAGCAGATATATACTGATCTTTGATTCTGTGTCGGTTTTCTTCAAGACATATATACTTTTTTCTTATGCGACTCAATGAGATATATTGATTAATATAATGCTTCATTTACACTGAAACTGCATATATGCCTCCAAATAACTGATGCTATTGCCGATATTTTTCACCAAAATAAAATAAATTAAGAGTCGAGAATTAATTTACGTAAAGAAAAAAAAAACAGAAGAGATTTAAGATATATACATGCAGCAGCAGCAGAAGAGAAAGAAAGAAATTAAGTAAGCAAGTAGGTCGCTAGTTTTGACTTTTGATTGAGACTGGCAGCAAAGCAAATTGCATAGCGCAGTAAGACTAAGAGGGGAGTTGGAAAGGACAAGTTCAACATTGAAATCTTGAAATCAGCTCATGCTACTATTCAAAATCTTACGTGCATTTTCATGTAAGATTCTCCTAATTAAGTTGTGATAGTAAAATGACTAATCATGCATTCCACCTCCCAACCCGAACAATCGAAGTGGAATATATAATTATTAATATATGGAGAGAGAGAGAGAGAGAGAGAGAGAGAGAGAGAGAGAGAGAGAGAGAGAGAGAGAGATTCTTTGGGTGTCCTTTGTTCAATAGTTCAAAAGGCAGATTTTTTCTCTCTTTTGATAGTCAATAGTGATTAGTGAATACTGATACAAAATTGTAATCTTAGTCTAATTAATTATGGGAGATGATGGTTTTCCCTAATTTGTGTAATGATAATCCTAAATCGAAATACGAACAGTCTCCTATTTAGTTTGTTGATGATAATGACAAGTTTTGCATGGACTCACTAACAAATGTTGTTTCTTTTGAAATTGCAATAATTATCATTTCCTCTCCTCTTTCCTATTTCCCTTTACAACTTCATATTTTTATAAATATACTACTAATATAAAAAAGTGGATTATCTTACAATTTTGAGTTTATCTGCTATGTCCCTATCATATAACATATTTAAGGGTAATAATGTAATAATACATTAATTATGAATATTAATAATTTATATGAATGCAAATTAATTATTGTAATGATTATATTATCTTACCAAATTCTTAACAAATTGGAAATCTAATACATAAGGATACACTGGTAAGCAAGAAACGATGATAACTCCATCAAAAATATACTATAAATTAAGCAATGAATAAAGCACAAATACACAATATAATATATATGAAAAGAAAAATCAATACATAAATGCAAAGAATGCAATAAATTAATATAAATTAAGCAATAAAATACTATGCGATATTTATTGCATATTAAATATCATTGCTTATTATTCAATATTTAATTAATTCAGTGCTCTATAACGATCAATCAATTGCTTATAGGATTTTGTTGCTCATTAAACATGGATTTTTCAATAAATTAAGAGATGGAACGATTAAAAATAAAAAATGACAACAATAATAATCAAAGAAATATATGAGACTAAGGGCCCATTTAGCTGATACATATTAATCTGATTTTCTATTTTTAAATTCTTGTGTTTGGTTCAATTTTAATGAATTTTATTAAAGTAATCAGATTCCTCAAAATAAGAAAATTGGTGTAAATATCCTGGATTTTGATGACTTAATCCAGATAGATATTTGGGTCGGGTGTGTGAGTAAAAAAAATCCAGATAGATATTTTAATTACCTAACTCTCGAAATCTTGTGCATGATCATTTTATTTTTTGATTTCTTCATTAATTATATTTCATTTTTCATATATTATTGGTAAAAATTTAAATTTTAAAACATTTGGATTTTCGATAATTTTGATTATTAATTTTGGATTGAAAATTTCAACCTGGATAATGAAAAAAAAAATGAAATTTTGAAAAAAAATGTTATTTTATGTCAATAAGATTCGAATTAAAATTTAACCATTCTAACAATCATTTTTTTTTACAGTTGATGGAAGGGAAATGACGATCTCAAGACGATGAACAATTCGGTTGTAGGATCGACAATGAATTTTTTGTATTAATCTAAAATTATGAAATAATCATCTTCATTATTTATTATTTTGGTACTCATATAATTTATTTTGATTTAAATTTAAATAAGATGTCACCTTCGAATTAATTCAACAATACATGTATATATATATATATATATAGTAATACGAAAATGATAAGAGATGTTTTATGTATTTCGTTTCCTGCTCGTTTAATTTGAATCAAATAATAAAATGAGAATCTTGACAATTTCATTCTTATTTTTCAAATACAAGATAAATAATATGCTATAATTCATTTTCTTCCGAATCACATTCCTACAAATCATATTCTCACACAACTTTACTTTCATTTCAATCAAACTGACCCTAAATGAAAATTATGGATTAAAAGAAACTATAAATAAATATATGGAAAGAAATAGGGCAAAGAGAAATTCCATATGAGATATGGAATAGCTAGAAATAAGGGATTGCATGATTTTAAATTACAAAGGTGACCTTAGTTTCTAAAAAATACTCCCTCCGTCCCACTTTGATAGGCTTGTTTTCCTTTTTGGTATGTCCCGATATATAGGCATGTTTCTATATATATTTAGCTAATTTACTAATATAGACCCATATTTAATATGTTTACATTAGACATTAATTTAATATCAAAGAATTAAACAGGACATATTAGGAAGCTTCTTGATTAATTGTCTTTCCCAATCATTTTATTAATCCCGCGAAAAACTCCAATCAGCCGGAGGGAGTATAAAAGAACCATATGGATGAGTGAATTAAATGAATATTAAAGAGCACAACAATCTTAACCGCTCATTATATTAGATCCAACAATAATTATTTCAACTTATTTCTCACACCAAATAATAATTCTCACATGAACCAAAATTTATTTATATGTATATAAATTTTTCTTGAATAAGAGAAAACAAGAACCAACATGGTGAAATTATTTAGATATTATTTATAAGATATATAATATATTAACTTTAATTTTACGCCTATGTATAGTTTGTAAGTCAAGAATTTATATTTTTTATTAAACATTTTAAATTGGGCAGTGTAATGATATGAATTATATTTATACTATAGTGACAACCAATAGATACTTATTAATGATGAAAATAATAATATCTCTAAATATTAATATACTTACAGATATCAATTTAATTTAGATAATAAGCATATAATAAAAGAGTTCATATTGTTTAAATAGGATATATGAAACATTTCAAATTGAGTAGTATAATGATATGGATGATATTTATAATAAGCGAAACATTTAATTTCTATCATTATAATTCAAATATATATATATATATAATTGCCGTCTGTACATTTTAATTATAACGTGAATAAATGAACCTTAAATATAAAAAATGAATATATCACTAAACTTTGTTATTTTCAATAATTCGCATTAGAAAGAACACAAAGTGTATGTATAAATTTAGTTTTCTTCACAGTTTGTCAACATACATATGAGAAGCAAGTATACAATAATTAATATTAGAAACTACTATTTTTTATTTTAACTATTAGTTTAAAATATTATGTTAAAGCCTATTAACAATTTCATAATGCCATGTACAAAAGGATACAATTAGAATGTGGAGTTGGTTCCAGATTTGGACATATAATAGCTTTTTTTTTAATAAAATTTAATTAATAGAGTAAATAAATATACATTAATGCGAAATAATCTCTAAAATTTTAAAAAGGAACTTTATGTTTAGGTTGTTTATGTGTGTATATATATCAAATATAAAAGTTTCAAGGTTTTAAATAGGATCCATATTTTATATATAGTATATAATACACACTTTAACTATAATATCATCCTCCCACATTATTTCCTTCTATTTTAAAATTTTATTTATTAGATTCAATTGTATCAGTACTATATACCAAAATTATACAAAATTGAAATATATATTATAGGTGAAAATTGCTTTATCCAAATTCTTCTCGGATAAAACCACACCCAACATTACCAAAAAGTGATATGGCAAAATTTTCATTTATATATTCATGAAAAAATATCTCTTTGAAAATTAGAATGAATTTCTTCGATAATTAATATAATGCATGTGGAGTTATCAATTAATTTAAAATATTGTGTTAGAGTCTGTTAATAATTTCATTATATCGTTTACAAAATGATACCATTAGAATGTAGACTTAGTTATCAAATTTGGACATATAATAGTTTATTTGTACAATTACTTTTATTTTATTTTTTAAAGGGTTTGATACTCATATTAATGGAAAAAATAGGGATTGTTAAATTTGGCCGCGCTAATGATTTATTTTAAATTTATGGTCAAGTCACGACATGATTAAAGAGATGAGCAAGTTGGTGGTTGAATTGTAGGTCAATTTCTTTTACAATATATTGGGGATGTTGAATATAACACCCAAGTTAAAACTTGGTATTTAATTGTATACTTTTAAATTTAGTGTTAAATTTACAACTGTGTCCAAAGTTTATGATTTTAAGGAAATTTACCATTTTTGAAAAAATAACTAAAAAATAAATTAAGAGTGCTCTAAGATTATATTTCATTATTTAATTTGTACACTCATTAATAATTACATGTAAAGTTTTTTTTAGAGATTATTCAATTATTGATTAAAAATAAAAGAACTTACTAACCCATTTTAAAACTATTTATTATAGTACTTTTTATTTCACTATTTTTTATTAATGGGAAAATAATTATTCATCAGATATTGCTTAAAGAGTATATATTGACTTGAATAATTAATAAAGCTACTATATGCAATAAACTGAAATGATATACCTATAGCATTTGAAAAAGAATTTTATGTTTCATGTGTGTGTATATAACATAGAAGTTTTGGGTACCTTAACAAGACCCATATTTTATACATGGTATATAATGAAAATTTTAACTGTAAATTAAATATTATACTATTATTCTATTTTCTTCGATTTTAAAATTTTAAGTAAATAATTAGTCTATATATTATCATGCAAGTTTCATATTTTAAAAAATTATATATAACATATAATGCAAGCTTTGTAAATTAAAATTTCTTTGATTTCTTGACGAACATTATAGCTATCCTTGGTTCGGAAAAATTATTCAAAGATGAATGTTTTTTTTAAAAAAATATTTAGTAGCTGTTTTATTATTACATATTAATAATAAACTTGTCCTTGGGTGGTGACCCCTTTGTAAAAGAAGAATAGAAGCTGTATCTTTAGTTACCTTGCCACAATTATTTGACTGGTCAAATTTACAAACATTCATGTCATTCTCATTTAGTACATATTATGTATACTGAATTTATGGTAAAGTGTTTAATTAGATAATTAAATAATTATTGTGAAAATGATCATTAGAAAATGATGTGGAAATTATTTTTTTAACAAGAGTGTAATACTAATTTTATAACGAGATATACATATTTATTCAATTAAAAAAATAAACATTTAATGTATTTTTTTGGAAGACAATTAAATACAAAACAAATCAAAAGTGTCATTTACAATTAAATACTTTAGCTATTGTTAATTTATTTAATACACTTACAAATGAATCAAACATAAAAAAAAATATCATATCAGAAATTGTTCAACATCTGATTAAGAAATTATTGAAAATAATAAACATTGTGAAAAAAATGAAATGAAATGTAAAAGGCACTTATTAAGATTTATTTGTTAAAAGTTTAACAATTCTTTACACTCGTGGTTATCTTATTTCAATTATTATAATTTAAAAATAAATTACGCTATTTAAAATTGTCAAATCATGATCATAGTCCAATCAATCAATATACATGTATCATTTAGATAAATGTTAAGTTTTTCCTTTTTCATGCAATTAAAATTGAATTATATTTCACATGTAATGAATTTGTACTTCATAAAAGATATCTATACAATATTCAACATGTTATTCTTTATGTAAAAGAATATATTTTAATGTTCTTAATATATTATTGGTAACGTATTGTGTAATTAATTAATATTTTATAATTATAATACACATTAGAACTTTTAATATCATCTTCTTACATGATATAATATTTTTTAGTAAAATAATAGAAATTACGTGCAACGCCTTGATCTTTAAAAAAAATACTCATCATAAATTGCCAGAGTCGATTGTAAATAAGGTTGATGCTAGTATGTGAATCATCAATCCTACGAGATGAACGGAAGAGAAGAATGGAGAGAGAAATTCAGCAAACAACCCACAATTTGCCCTTGTTTGGGACAATTTATGAGGCATTCAAATAAAGGTATTTTTTTTTTGTATAATATTTATTCCCTTAACTATAACTGAGAACTAGAAACTGGTAACGTGAATGCTGCAGCTGCGTAGTAACACCTCACTTTACAAATACATAAAATCTTGATTTTCTTAAATTGTCAAATACATATAATAACAAGAGACTGAAAAAAAATCCCCAACAAATTCAATAATGAAGTGTGAACTCTGTATGATATATTATAGCAAGTATAAAAACAAATTGAGACTTTACACAAAATATGGACCCTGAGTCACCCCCTCAGATGACAAAACAATAGCAGCAGCAGATGATACAAGGTCAGTCAGTCTTCAGCCCCATGCAACGAACGAATCTCAAATGACCTCCGATCCAAATAGCTAACATCAACGAAGCAAGGAGAGGAACGCTTACACTCTTTCGCGACCAACTTGCTTCCACCACCACCGTATTACATGCCAGGCTTATGACGAGTGTGATGGTGCATCCAAGATTCAGTCAGCGTTTGCCAAGCACGCAAAATGGCCACAATCATAAAAAATGAATGTCAACGAGATGTTACCATGCCTGGTGGAAGTCAGACTAGGGCATGGGACTTGGACGAACAAATTTGTACTCATCTCACATCAATCAAATCCGGGCATGGCAAATTGAGAAGCAAAACTTTCTGCTCGTGCTCGGAGCTCAATAATTTCCTTGTTATTCTCAAGTCCCTTCATGAAAGATTTTGGTAGTTTCCCATGATCTCTCTGCACTGAACTTGCTATCTGTACAGCTCTAAGAAGAAAGTCAGCCATAACCTCAAAGTCAGACTCAACACAGCCTCTTGATGTCATTGCAGGAGTACCTGTGGGAATATAGATGGCATGTTATCACTTGTCAGCATAAAATCACTGCATACACAATTCTCAAAACATCAAAACACCCATTAATTGTAACTTAGATGAACATACCAATCCTTACACCTCCTGGGGTGATATTGCCATTGTCATCAAAGATTGTAACTTTATTTAGTGTAATGTGACATAACTCGCAGATCTTCTCAAGAATATAACCTGCATATCACCAAAATACAAAAAAGATGAGAAATTGCTCAGAAATCACACCAGAATCTACAAATTGGCTATCTTAGTTCTGCTAGAAGCACCGAATGATTCAACTATCATTTCAACAGTTACGGCATAACATAAATACACAGAAAGAAACAGGCAACATGCATAGCCACGACCAGATAAAGAAATGAACCACAAAGACAGGATATGCGTAATTTTAACAGAAAGCAACAGCTATATGCATTAATGTATTCCTTCTGAAAATTTCTTGCAATGACGTGTACAAACAAGCAAAACTATCTTCAGACAAAATAATTATAATCAATATGTTGGTGAAGAGACGCAACTTCAGAATTCTTCAAGGGTCCCTGAGAAACAGAATGATCATGACACTATTATTCTTTCACAAGCTGTCCAAAATTTACTTCTCTCACCTTCTACAGCCATTTCTTTCTCATGCTCTTATAAAATGCTTTCATCAATTAAAATAGAACTAGAACACACCAAGAAATCAAAAGTATGCATATTTCATAACACATAATCCAACAATAAAAAATTCAGAAATTAAGAGGAAAGTAATATGTAGATTACAAACCTGTCGCTCCAAAATTCCTTAGATCTAATATCAGCATATGATTATCAGTGCCGCCAGTTATAAGTCTAAAGTTCCTTCTCGACAAAGCTGCTGCTAAGGCCTGAGCATTTTTCTTCACTTGCTGCATGTACATCTTGTACTCGGGAGTAGCCACTTGTTTCAGAGCTATGGCAAGGGCTGCAATGTGATTATTGTGTGGCCCACCTTGCATTGCAGGAAAAACAGCAAAATTTATCTTCTCCTCAAAATCATATCTATCACCACCATCACCTTGATTCAAATGCATGCCTCGCTTCCTCAGTTTGGGGCCCTTTCTGTAGAAAATAATTCCTCCCCTAGGACCTCGAAGACTCTTATGAGTTGTAGAGGTAACAATATCACAATATTCAAAAGGACTTGCACATTCCTGCATATCAAAACAATTTTATTAAGTGATAAATCATATGATCCAGACATCCAAAAAGAAGAAAAAGCAACTAAAATAGGAAGCAACCTCTGGCATTAAAAGGGTTAGATAAAATACTACAAGACCAAGACCGACCATTTAATTAAAAATGAAATGCATAAGAACAAGAAGCTTTCAAGGATTAGTATCTGAATCATCCGCTTCCATCACAATGGTAGAATCCAAAAGTCAACGCATCCAAACGGGCCAACACGTCTCACGTATGATACGAAAACAATGCATATAGCATGTTCCTATTGAATATAATTCGCAATTTGTCCCAAGACATTATTTTGAGGAAGCCATGCCATGCTAGAAAACAATATAAGATTAAAAATTCAACCAAGTGTTCAAATAATTAATTTGGTTTTATCTTTAAACCAAATTGCATAATCACTACTTCAGAATTTAGAAAACAAAGTTAAGTTATTTGACTAAATGGACATCAATGAAAAGAAGTTCGCAAAAAATACCCCAAAAGCAAACCAAGGCAAAACTTACAGCACAAGGATACAAATTCAACTCATAGCAGGGAATAAAGAATTTCACCTTAGCAGCTATAAGACCGCTAATTTGGGCCATGTCACACAACAAAACAGCACCACATTTATCAGCTATCTTTCTCAATCTGACATACTCCCACTCCCGGGGATATGAGCTTCCACCACAAATCAATATCTTGGGGCGAAAATCCAGAGCCTTCTCCTCAAGCTTATCATAGTCTATATAGCCTGTCTGTGGGTTAATCTTATACGGCAAACTTTCAAAAAAGATCGAGGCTCCAGACATTTTCCGCCCATTGGGCAAGTAGCATCCGTGACTCGTGTTCCCACCAGAAGGTGTGTCCAGCCCCATTATCCTATCACCCGGTAGCAAAAGCCCAGTGTACACTGCAAAATTTGCAGACGTGCATGAATAAGGCTGTACATTTACACCCCAACTTTCGGAATCAAGGCCGAAAGCAACCAAGGCACGCTCACAACACAATGTTTCAATCTCATCAATGTACTGATTCCCACCATAGTACCGTGCACCAGGCATTCCTTCAGAGTACTTATTCGTAAGGTGGCTGCCCAACGCCTCCATTACAGCTTTGCACACAAAATTCTCAGAGGCAATCAGTTCAATCCCTTTGAACTGCCTCCCTTTCTCCTTCTCCATTATCTCAAAGATATCAGGGTCAGCATCCCGCAAGCTCTGATTCCCCCACGCCCAGACAGCGTTCCTGCGCGATTCTACATCGCTACTAGACGAAACCCTAACCCCCTTCGAGGACGAAGGCGGTGACGTCGAACCTAAGTCAAAGTCGCGCTTCCGCTTCAGAGTCATCGAGTGTCCCAAAATGCGAAACTCCTCCAGCTTCTCCTCATCCGCATCCTCATCCTCCTCAATATCCCTATTTTCATTCGAATTGTTACCCCCATGAAAATAATCACGGCGATTCTCTTTCTGCTGGTCCATCAATTGAAGTGGAACAGGCGGATGCGAAGAGTCCCGAATCCGCGACTCGATCTGAAAAGAAATCGAGTCGTCGGCGATTTTAGGGCTAGGGGTCCGGTTGTTCTTCACCAACGGCGCCGTAGCAGATACGTGGGATAGAAACCCTAACGAAAGACCATTGTTTGCCGGCGGCTGGGTCAGATCCATAACCAAAAACTCTTTTTACAAAAATTAAAAATAAACAAACCCTAATACGAAGAATTACAGAACTGAGCCTTCTTGACCGATTAATATCAACGAAACAGCAACAACAAAGAATCAATACAGCAGACAGCACGAACAGTTACAGTAAAAGCGGGTAATTGAGCAGCGACAGCAACGAGCGGCGGCGAGGGGTGACGAAACTTCCATAAAAAAAAAGAATAATAATGAGAAAAACGAGAAATGGTTGGGGATTTCGAGGAATTTAGAGTGGAAATAGTGAAAAGTGAATGATGATGAAAGAGGAGATTAGATTATGTATGAGGAGGAGGAGGAGGAGGAGGAGGAGAAGCGTGGGTTTGACGAGAAGAGAGGGGGAATGAATCTGGACGGTTTTGCGAAATGATGAGATTCCGGTCACTGCCTGTCACTTTAGTATCACTGATATAGTTAGGGAGGGCCACGGCCAGCTGAGCAGGAATTCCCTACGATCACCTTTTCTTACGCCCGCGACTCTAATTAATCATGCACCACATATACATTTATTGGATTATCTAACGCCTCTAAATTTATGAAATTAGTTATCCTATTCATGCTATATTTCCTCATTTTATTTATCTACTACATAAAATCAAATGGATTAAAAACACATTGAGCTTACAGTATTTTTATTAATGGAAACATTTCACTAAACTATGAGATGTGGGTGATGAGGAAATTGCTCTTTTCTATATTTGAGAAACAAATCACATTATGCTGAAATTGCTCCTAAAAAATCACCAACTTTTTAAAATTATAATTCTCCAACCACCTAAAAATGTATCATTTTGACGTTTTCATCCCATAAGTACTGTATATATAGGATTAATAATATGTTTATTTCATTTAACTTTGGGAATTATTTAGAGAGAGAAAATAGAGTTGTAATTAGAATTCCCTGTGATGGAAAATTTTAATAATACTGTATAATCAGTAATCCCTAAAAACAAATATAATCAGCAATGTGTGGACTGGGCCCCCTTCTATGGCAGCAATATTGGGCTATTTAAAGGCCCAATAGAGCTTCTTTTGCGTGCAGAGGTGAAGCCTTTCGCCTAGTGGATATATCATATAGGAGTATATCATTCAAGCATAAAAAAACGTTTATTTAAGGAACATAAAAATCGCAAATTGTTCATTTTTTAATCTCTTCGAAAATCAAGATTGAATACATTATTCACTAAAAATATGGCATTATTGTATATCTAAATGAGTTCAATATATTAAAATATATTGTCATTTCGGAGAAGGAATTTTAATTTTATGTCCAATTTTTGCGAATTTATTTTTTAAGAAAAGAATTAACCCAAATCGATCTAACCAAATAAAACTAATTCAATCCAATTGGTTTAAGAATTATTGTTGCTTTTTTAATATTCTTTAGACAGAGAAAATTATTGTGGTTTCCAAGAACCCACATTTATAACTATAAATGAACTTGTAACGACCTTCAAGATAAGCATTTAGCAACAAAAAAAACTAAAAAAAAAATATCACATACTATCAGACACACATCAAAACTTACAAAACAACATTTTATTTATAGATTTACAACCTTGTATTTTATATTGTACACGTAAAAGATTCAAAGACTAAGACGATATTGTGTGTGTGAAATGTAAATGATAATGTCAATAGGTAGGACCTCACTGGTCCATCTCACTCAATTAAAAAAAATGATATTTAATTCAAACTATGCCGGTCAAACTAATTTCAAATCGCAACATATTCTTATTCATGTCACTTTTTGTAGGACAAATTTAATTGTTATTTTTGGTTAAGGTCAAAAGTTAAGAGTTTTGATCTATCATTGTGTTGACATAAATTATTCAAACTTTTGAAACTAATTAAATTAAATGGTATTTGCTAATATGGCACGCCCAAACATCTTGCAGTCGTGGGTGAACTTGGACGGTAAATGCTCCCAAATTCCAGTGTTACTGCTATTACCTTATTCGATGGATGAACTTGGACGGTAAATTCAGACATATTCACAAAGGTAAAACTCGACGTATTTTCTAATTAAATAACAACTACGCTTGGTCCCAATATTAGGGGTGCTTGTCATTTGTCAACAAAGTAACAATATTTTATTTTACAATATTTCAAATAAAAAGAATGAGATCGAATATATTATATATTTATATATAGCGTTGAATTTGTATGTATTTCCAACATTTTTATTTATTTAAGAAAACCGATGCAGTGTGAAATATTTATTCTTATATTAATAAGATTGCAAATATTATTATTATTTTAAAAGAAGTTATACTGCGTATATAGTATAGGTGAGGTGAAAAGAAAACTTGAATTTAAATATGTGTCTATTTATGTAAATGAAACGTTTGTCAAATTCGTTTAAAATAATATTTTGAATGATACGGATTCGAGAATAATTCTTATAATAATTTGAACTTTATTGAATTGTAGGAAATAATCAGTCATTTCGAATCCTAAATTTATTACTACCTTTGGCATTAATCCATTTCAAACTTCAAAATAAAGTATAAATACAAAAGTGTGAAAGTTTTGTTTGCGTCAAAAAATACGTTACGCAAATAATATAAAGATGCTCAAAACTTTAAAATATTCTTTTTATTGGTTGCTGACAAATATAGTACTTAGTATCTATCACCATGCATGCTTCACGTCTGAGCCAAGAATTTTAAATTTAGGAAGAATTAAATTAATTTCAATGGGTACATACATATTATATATATATATATATATATATATATGGTTAATTATATTTTCTCTAATGTATTTGCTGATGCTTCGATTGGTGTCATATTGATATACTACACACACACGTGCCCGAAATTAAAGTTTAATGATTCAAAAAACAAAGTATGAACAAAACTCCAAGCAACGTTGTAATTTACGTGTATATTCATAAAATAAGCCAACCATATTATTAACCTATAATTGGGAAAATTATTTTTTTGGCACCTTATGTATGTTCTCTTTGTTAGATCATATATTTTCCATCAAAACAAAGAGAAATCTTCTCATATAATTCTAGTTTTCATTTCTCAAAAATCAGTACAAAGAGTTGTGTTTCTGTTATTTATATACAACGTCCATGCAAAGCGTACGTATAAAGCTAGAATTAAGCTCCTAATCTACGGTGGAGATACAAGATCCGCGTCATAGCATGATCGACGGATGAGAGACGATACAAAAGTGGTCCATGCATCCCTATATGGACACGTGGACATCTACACGCACGTGCATGCATTGCATGCATGATTGCTGCGTTCTCTTTGCTGCATTTTCTTGGCTGCTAATCTGCATAGCTTCAACACCCCCTCGCAGGCCCGACGCGGTGCAAATCACCGAGGTGGAGACTGGAAAGGAGCGAACGAAAGCGAGGACCGGGCAAGGACTTGGTAAACAAGTCTGCAAGCTGCACGATAGAAGGAACATAAGTTGGAAGAATAAACCCCTTTTGAAATTGAAACCGTGCAAAATGACAATCAATGTCAAGATGCTTGGTTCTCTCATGGTACACTTGGTTGTGTGTGATCTGTATAGCTGCTTGATTGTCGCAATGAAGAAAAATAGGCAGCTGTATAGGAACACCAAAGTCATGCATCATGAAAGATAACCATAAGAGCTCACGGGTAGTATAACCAAGACTACGGTACTCGACCTCTATAGTGGATAAAGAGATGGTTTCTTGCTTCTTACACTTCCATGAAACAAGATAATTCCCTAAAGTGATACAATACCCGGTAAGAGACCGTCGGGTATCTGTGCAAGCTCCCCAATCAGCATCACAGTGTGCATTAAACTCAAAGTGATCTGAAGAGGCATAATGAAGGCCAAGCGAAGGGATCCCTTTAAGATAGCGAAGAACATGTAATGTTGCATCCCAGTGGGCTTGTGTAGGGGAATTGATAAATTGACTTAGTTGTTGAACTACATAAGATATGTCTGGTCTTGTGAGATTCAAATACAAGAGCTTGTCAACTAGTCTTCTATAGGAATCTGTTTCTGGAAGGGGTTCTCCCTTTTTGTGAGAGTGAGGCCAGAGGGAAAAGGTGTACTTGCTGGTCTGCTACCACTCATACCAGCTGATTCTAGGAGATCTAATATATATTTTCTCTGACATAGATAAGTGTCTGTACTAGAACGAGCCACTTCCATGCCTAAGAAAAATTTAGCTTCTTCCAGATCTTTAATGGTGAAAGCAGTGTGCAAAGAGTGTTTAACACTAGATATCTCATCAAAGGAAGGTCCAAGTAGTAGAATATCATCTACATACACCAAAAGAGCAACAAAAGTATCACCTGAACCTCTAAGATAGAAGCAATGATCACTGTTGGATTGAGTGAAACCAATAGAGTGTAGATGCTTCCCCAACTCTTGATTCCATTCCTTAGACGCCTGTTTTAATCCATAAAGACTCTTTACAAGCCTGCAGACCTCTCCCTTCTTCCCTTTAGAATATCCCTGTGGTAAATTCATATAAATTTCATCAGACAATATCCCATGCAAGAAGGCATTATTTATATCTATTTGATGGAGATGCCAACAATATTGAGTGGCTATGGCAAAAAACAATCTCACTGTGACCATTTTAGCAACAGAAGATAACACCTCATGATAGTCCACTCCCAGTGCTTGATTATATCCTTTGGCAACCAAGCGAGCTTTGTAACGCTCTATGGTGCCATTTGCATGCAATTTCACTTTGAATACCCACTTGGAACCTATAGCAGTCTTCCCAGTAGGTAGTGGAACAATCTCCTATGTATGATTATCTTCTAGAGCTTGTAACTCCTTGTCCATTGCTGCAATCTATTCAGGTGTATTACAGGCCTCAGCATAACTTGTAGGCTCTTTAATAAGCTGAACATTCATCAGAAAACCAGTGAATTGTGGAGAAAAGATAGGTAAGATATGATAAAGGAAAAGTACAATGGGTAAGATTGGAAGATGGTTTAGGGATGTCTGAAACCACTGATGAGTTGCAAACATAGTCCTATAGATACATAGAAGGTCTACAAAGTTTGCTACTCTTTCTGAGTTGATGAGTAACTATATGAAGATCACTCTCAGAGCAATCCTGCTCAGATTCTGAGACATAAGAGTCAGGATCAGCCCCAGCTGTATCATTGGGCTGTTGTAAGGTGTCTGGAAGTACAGGTTAGTGGATAATGTTTGTGTCATTAGTATGATGATCAGATTGTAAAGAAAGGTTGTCTGAAAAACTTTGGAAATGAAGTGTAGCTTGCTGTGAGTTTTGCAGAGGAAAACATGTAGAGTTAAAAACAACATCTCTATTGGTACAAACTTTCAAACTCACCAAATTATAAAGAGTGTAACCTTTACTGTGAGAAGAATAACCCAAAAAAACACACTCTCTGCTCCTTTCATCAAAGTTGAACTTAGAAGGCAGTACATTTCCCATATGGACCAGGCATCCAAAAGGTTGAAGTTCCCTTATCTGTGGTGGTTTTCCAAACAGAACTTCAAAAGGTGACACCCACCCTAGCACAACAGAAGGTAATATGTTGATAAGCCATGTTTAATGAAGAATAGCATAGGGCCAGAAATTGAAAGGCATCTTACTTTAAAACATCAAAGCTCTAACAACTTGTAAAAGATGTCTATGCTTTCTCTCAACCACCATATTTTGCTGTGGTGAGTAGGGGCATGATCTCTGATGATGTATTCCATTTTCCCGCATTAGCTTCTGCATCTTATGATTAAGAAACTCTCCTCCATTATCTGTTCTAATATGTTTAATCCCTTTCTGAAATTGAGTTCTCACCATAGCAATATAACTCTTAATCAACATCCAAACCTGTGTCTTAGACTTGAAAAGATAAGTCCATGTAGCTCTACTGTTATCCTCTACCACTGTGAGAAAGTATGAGGTTCATGTAATATTGTCTTGATTACAGGGACCCCACACATCCATGTGGACTAAATCAAAACTCTCATCACTTCTTCTGTTCAACAAAGGAAAAGGATTTCTTTGTTGTCTAGCCTTGTGACAAACTCTGCAAGATCTGATAAGCTCCAAGTCTTCTGTTCTTATTTTTTTCTTTGAGCCAGGCAAGTGTTCCATTGCCTGAACTGAAGGATGTCCTAAAACTTCATGCAATCTTATAATATATGTGTCTACACTAGCTGAATTTACTATAGTTGTGCATGAAGATTCCTGTGGAAACACATACAGTGAACCTCTTAGTTTGCAAATTCCCAACACATTAGCATCATATCTCTTTTGTACCAAGCAATGTGAAGCCAGGAACTGAATTCTTCCATCAAGATCCTTAGCTAGTTGTCCCACAGAAAGTAAGTTATGAGTAAAATAAGGAGCAAAAAGGACATTCTTCAATATCAGATTCTTGTTAATTCTTGCATTACCAGCCAAAAACACCCATACACTAGTACCATGTAGTATAAAAATTTATAAAGGATGTTTCAATCTCTTTATTTCTGCAAACAAGTCAATATGGTGACACATATGGTGACTTGCTCTTGAGTCAACTATCCAATCCCCTGTCTCAACTCCTATAGAGATTGCAAAAGCATAGTGGCCTTTGACCTCTATAGGTGAAGAGCCTAAATCAACCTCTGCCATGCCTGCCAAACTTCTTGGTCCTTCTGTAACCTCTCCTTTATTTTCCTTTTGGAAATATTGAGATAAATGTTTTGCTAATGCAGTCTGAATCAACTGATCTACTCCTGCAAGGGGATCCTTGGTGGGATCTCCTCCTCCTCTAATAGATTTACTAGAATCTGGATCAAAGTTGCAACCTTCCTCTTCTTGCTAACTTGCAAAATGTGCTTTTCATTTCCCTTTCTCTGATTTAAATTTCCTGTACCAATCTGGTACCCCTATAATATCAAAACAATCAGCTTTCATATGTCATGTGCCACCGCAATGATCACATCTCAACTTGCTCTTTTCTTCTTTTGTAAGCCTCTTCTTAAAATCACCCTTATATCCCCCTTTCTGAACACTATATAAAACAGTATGCTCAATCTCTGCCTCTGCAAGTTGATTTGTGACTTTAATCTGCTCTTCCACTTGCAGTATCATGGAATAAGCTTGGCTAAGGTTAGGCAAAGGATTCATGATAAGAATTTGTTGTCTTATGACCTCATAACAGTCATCTAATCCCATTAGAAACTGGATGCCACGTTCCTCTTCAATATCTGCTCTGATATCCTCTTGTACAGCACATACACAAGCCTTTCAATTCTTAAGCAATGCTAGGTCATCCCATAAAGATGTGAGGTTGTTAAAATATAACATCACACTTTGACTATTTTGGTTGTAAGTAGCCAATTCCCTTCTTAACTGATATATGTGTGGGCCATTTCTTTTATCAAATCTCCTTTGCAATTCCTCCCACAACTACTGTGAAGTTTCCAGATTCTGAAAACCCCTAGCCACCTCTTTGATCATGGAATTGCTTATCCAGTTGAATACAATATAATCTAGTGAATCCTTTCTAGGTTCAAGTAGACTACCATCTATAACTACTAGCTTATTTCTAGACAACAGTCCTCTTTTGATTGCCCTACACCAACTATGAAAGTTATGACCATCGAACAAATCCGCAGTAAGTGACATACCAGGATGCTCATTAGGAGCAAGGTAAAGCTCATCATTGGCCAAGGATCGATGGTTTGTATGTTCATGCTTGTTGAATCTAATCTGTAAACCTTCAGCGGGCTCACGATTGTTGTGAGAATTAAGCTGCACAGTGGAATCAACTTCTGAATTTCCAGGATTTCTGCGCAAATTTCCAACACCACTCTGCTCTCCTCGTTCAAATTGATTGTTCGTGGTGAATCCAAGCTCCTCTTTGCGAGCTTGCCTTCATGAAAATTGGTTGTTTTTCTTAATCATGATCAATCGATCAATAATCGTCGATAATTGAAGGTAAATCGAAATTTAATTGGTGAAACAAGATATAGGAATGAAGATGATCAGATTTGGATCTATGAATCGCGGAAAAATGAGGCTCTGGATACCATGTTAGATCAGATATTTTCCATCAAAACAAAGAGAAATCTTCTCATATAATTATAGTTTTCATTTCTCAAAAATCAGTACAAATAGTTATGTTTCTGTTATTTATATACAACCATGCAAAGCGTACGTATAAAGCTAGAGTTAAGCTCCTAATCTACGGTAAAGATACAAGATCCGTGTCATAGCATGATTGACGGATGAGAGACGATACAAAAGTGGTCCATGCATCCCTATATGGACACGTGGACATCTACACGCACATGCATGCATTGCATGCATGATTGCTGCGTTCTCTTTATTGTATTCTCTTGGTTGCTAATCTGCATAGCTTCAACACTCTTATCATTTTCTGTATTGCATATTGCATTAGTCAGAATGATACCCTTATAATAATACGTATTATATCAACTTATCAACTTTATTCTTGAACTTCACTCCAAAGTAATTTGGGATTCTTCTGCAATGTATTAGAACAATTGGGACCAAAGTTTATTTTCAATATTTTTATCCAGATTTGATTTTTTTATCTCACCAAGAACACCAATTGATATGACCCTGAGGGCCTATCGATGTAGCATCACTTCAAGCAATTACAAACTCTGTAAAATACAGAACTATTAGATAGGAGAATAGATGAAATAAATAGAAGAATATATAAGAAGAATTGAGAAAGAGAGAAGATTGAGAGAGACGATCAAGACAGAGACAATGAGAAGAATCTTATTTCATATATCCAATGCTAAATTATACTAAGCAATTAGTTAACGACTGCTATCAAACTAAAACATTATGTAAACCCTAAATCTATCTTATAATTAAGGCAATCATCTATTAAATAATAAAACAATCTAATCTGAACAATATTGTTGAAAATGGCATACATACATTTAATCTAGTCCACTTTACACGTACAATTTCATTGTGTCAATTAATTTCTATCTGTTGCTAGTCATTTATTGTGTCAATTTCTACCTGTTAATAGCCTTAATTATTCCATTTATTATCTCCATTAATACTAGCTATCTCATATGCATAAGCTAATGAGCGTATATAAATAGAGGTAAAAGAGAGTAACAGTGATATAGAACAACTTCTCTTCTTATCTTCTTCTTTTCTTTCTTTCTCTCCTAAGCACAGTTTCATGTCTCCAAACTGTCTGTTACGAGTGCACATATTTGACAGTACTGCGTTAACTTTGAGAAGTGCACGACAATACCCGACTTGCACTATAGTCGGCCGATACACTTTTAGGGAAGTGGTCTTTTCCACGGCGTAGTTTCTTTCTCTTTTTCATCATTTTCATTATTTTCAGTTAGAGGTTCTTACAATCTAAAAACGTACGAATGGATTTTATTTTTCCACGATCCTTACCGAATCTATCAAAGGTGGAACCATTGGATGGAACAAATATTACATGTGACTAAATTACTGAGATTTAGTGACAATTATCCAATGTCACTAAAGAGTTGAATTATAGTGATGAATATTACACGTGACTATAAATTTGACATATAGCGACAACAACTTTACATGACTAAAACATTATTTTTAATGACAAGAATATCTATCACTATAACTTAAGTTTCAGTGACAATTATTTTACATTGTCACTAAACTTTTAGTACCAGTTCCTATAGTGACGACATAGTGACAAACACTAAAATTGTCACTAAGTAGTTTTAGTGACTACTTTTGTATATATAGTGACAATAATTGTTGGTCTTTGTGCGAGTTTATGTTAGTTGAGAGGGGGGTGAATAAACTAACTTCAAAAACTTTAAATTGATGCGGAATAGATAGCGCCCTGACTCGCTTTTGATATTTTATCTGTGCTTACTGATCAGTTGAAAGGAACTGACTGAAGCTTAGCTGGTGAGCTGATCAGTTTACAACTGATAGCTTGAAGACGTGGCTAAAACTTGTCAGTGCAGACTGTGTGTGTGGAGGTGTGCAGTTTAAGAACATGCAAAGCTGAAAGCAGTAAGAGCAGCACATACAGGACTTTAGAGAGAATCGAAGCTTCCTGCTTCTACATCCTCTCTTCCTTCCACAGAAGGGCAATCCACTATGCAAGTGTAAAGTTTTGTTATTACAGTTACACAGTGAAGAATTCTTGTTGGACCTGAAAACGGCATCCTTCAATCCGAGCGCAGCCTCCTTTCCATCCGTTGCTGTTCCGGAAGAACGGACTCATTGGTACACGCTCCTCCTTAGCCGGTTTCTGGGTCGGCAGCTCACACTTACCAGTCCCAACTGCTCACTGAGACTTTAGGTGCTATTGCCCATCTTTACACGATTTTAGATCTCGCTCGATCTTCAAGAAGGCAGTCTTGAATCTGTTATCAACCTGGAATGCTTCTTTAGCTTGAGCTGAGTGGTTGATCTTTGAGGGACTGAACTGAGAAGCTTTGCTCCTGTTGGAATTCCGCGTCAGCTTAGTAGCTTGCTTTGAACTTGAAGCACGTCTTCTCAGTTGAGACTTTTCGCACTTTGAGAGTATTAAGCTTTGAGCTATGGGAGGGAGAAAGAAAAAGCTCGTTGTGCAAAATAGCAAAGTTAGATTAGCGAAAGTCTTGGCTAAAATTGATTTCACCCTCTTCAAATAAATGAGTGAATTTTGACCGTTATGATTGGTGATTGTTTAGAAATCACCGGTGGCATTTTAATGCCTGTAGCCGTTTGAAGCTCTTAATGAACTAGCCGTTTGACTTTAATGTTCTCTGCTCTAAGATCATCAGGATCTTTTAAAGATTTTCTGTTAAGATCTTCATTGACTGCTTGTCAGAAAGAGCAGGTGATTCGGCTATCATTTTTGGACATTCAGCTGATGGGCTCTCAGCTATCTCGGCTTTTAGCTCTGAGATTGTCCAATTGGCAGATCCTCAACTGCCTTGAGCTTCTATCCTGATATAGTCTAGTTCAGCTGACTCAGCAGCTAAGCTTGAAAAAGTTTTCAGTTCTGGACTTATCAATTGGCTACCTGATTGAGCTTTTACCTTTTCTCCTTGAACTGATCTATGGTCAGTTCAGTAGTGGCTCAACGCTTTTAGAGCTATTTTACCAGCTAACTTATCTTTGATCAGTTTAGGGTCAGCTCTAACTGATCTTTAATCAGATCAGTTTCAGCTTTGAAGCTAACTCTGTTCACCAGTCTATCTTAGTTTTCTACTAAGATTGATTATTACTTATCTGCGAATGCCTATCAGTCTCCAAAGTTCTCTTCCCCCTTTACAGCTTTTCTTAAGCTTTGAAAAGTTGACTTTGACTGGTCTGATCAAGGCAACCTTGTAAGCTGGTTGACCATGCTTCTGAATAACTGTCTCTCATCTTAGCTTGAAGTCTTACTTGGTCATTATCCCTGATTTTCAGCTTTTTATAACCTGCAGTTTTTCATTAAGTCATCACACATGTTTTGACATTTCATCAAAACCATCATTTGGGATTTTCCCAATAATTTTCTTAACAATTTCCCCCTTTTTGATGATGTCAAAACCAACTGATTTGATGATGGAAAAACTGTACAAGGTTATCTTTCATGAATGAGCATCTGAGCCTATACCAAATTTTGATATCAAGGCTGAAATTAGACAATGTTCATAAGAACAGTCTTAGATGTTTGTAGCTTTCAAAAGCTATCAGTTTAGACATTCATGAGTATCAGAGCTTTGATAATAAGATGAGTATCAGAGTAATGAAGCATACTTTAATATGTGAGCTCAATGAATTTTATCTGTAAGGCATCAGAATTTTTGCTGATGAGAAATACAACTTAAATGACCTTAAGATATCTGAGTACTCGTTTTCACAGCTTGAAAATCTTCAAATATTTCAGTTCTAAGAACAGCTCAATTCTGATTATCATGCAGATTTTTCATTTATCAGAGCGCATGGAAAGCCTTAAGCTATTCAAAGGCACATATTAACATGATCAGAATATTTGTATTATAAACAAATGGGTATGTTTTAGAAGCTGATTGAGCAAAGAAGATAAAGAAATATAAGAAAGTATGAGAGAGAGAGAATATCAAGACTTGATATTTTAACTTCCTTCTTCAGTTGCACTGTTCACCACTCAGTTCCTTCTTCTTTTGCTCGATTCTCCTTTTTCATACTTGCGGGAGAGATGCTTAGTATATTGTGGATACCCCATTCTTGCTGTTGTTTCAGTTGGGCATTCTCCCGAGTCCAAAAGTAATCTTGAGCTGGGCATTGCTCAAGTTGGACTTCCCCCTCACGAATAGCTTCCCCTGATGGGTAGCTTTCCCCTCATGAGTAGCTTCCCCTTGAAAGGTAGCTTACCTCTGAAGCTATATATCTTGTTGTACTTTTCTTTGGATTTCATCCCAAAGAGTTAGACCACCTTGCCAGGGACCATCATATGTTGGAGCATATGATTTTTCATCATTAATATATCATTCTCCCTTTTTGGCATCATCCAAAAGGGTGAGCTGATGGAAGTCATAGTTTGGCAGTGACAACTGTGGCAGAGGAGAGAAAGAAGTAGCCAGTAAGTTGTTGGTGATGTGGGGAGCTTGGGGTGCAGGCATACGAGCAGACAACCATGCATATGACTCCTCTGTCGTCATCAGTTGGTCAAGATTTGAGAGAGAGAGAGTGGATCTTGCCTAAGAGAATAACCTGATGCGAGTTCGAGAAGTGGCTCATCCGGTATGGTGATGAGGGCATCCTCTTGAAGAGGAGTTGTGGATGAGTTGGAGGACTCATGTTTGGGAAGGGGTGCATCATGAGGCACCAATGTTTGAAACCTCTTAATCATGGAATCCATGATTTCTGGGACTGATAGAGGTGTATCGAGCGGGTAGTTCATCCAACTCCTGCTCCATTGACCTTCTTCAATCTAGTATGAGTAGTCTCGCTTGTCTGCCATCATTAGCATTGTGGCATCATCCACCTGGTATCTCCATAGGTGATACTGGAGATATCTTCGAAGATGTTCAAAGAGAAAGAGACTTTGATTCCTTATTTGACCAAAACAACTTTCTAGTTGTTAGTTAAGGCTTGCATTGAAGCATTCTTCCAGAGTTTCTGGGACAACGATGTAAGGAGGTTTGCTGGTTGCAGGTGCAGTAGACTCATCACTTATATAAGTGAAAGAGTCACTGTTAGTCGAGGACTGATCTGCATCAGCTGGAGGGTCAGCATAAAGGAGTGGATACTTTCTTTTAGCTGGGATGTGGCCCTCCGTGAGCTGAAGTCTCGACTTCCTAGGGCGGCCAGTTACATTCTGATTTATGTGATGAATGTAAACTGTAGGAAGGAGATCTCTTTTGGTGAGAAAATATCCACCAGGAACTGTTTCAAGCTGCTCCGCGATGATATGACTGAGTCGATTAGCAAATCCTAACTTGGATTTGAATGTGCCAGAGGTTAGATCGATCTCAGCACGCATCACATGACTGCGAAGCTGAGCCAATATAAAAGATGCCCAATCAGTCTTGCATCCACAATATATAGCTGCCATGAGATGAGAGGTGTTGTCGTTGAACTGCGCGTTGGTGATGCTGCTGAGAAAAATATGCATCACAATGTCCAAGATCTAGATAATGGTTAGAGAGAGATTATATTTCAAATTATTTGAAAAAAAGTCTCGGTGATCAACATGTGGAAGCTTACAGTCGTTCCACAACTCCAACTTTGATGGGAGCGCTAGTTCAACCACCTTTGGGCCTTTATCGGGGAGCTGAAACAAGTTGATTAACACATCTTTGCTGATGATGATAACCTGATCTTGGACAACAGATAGTATGTTTTGTCCAGGGATTTCCGCATGGTAGTAGAACTTAGCTACAAGCAGAAGATGCTTCTTCTTGGGTTGTGTTGTCATGAAAGACAAAAGCCCGCATGTCTTTAACAAGTGAACGATCATGCTAGTCTTCTCAGGACTGATTCGAGCTTGAAAAAACTCTCGGTCAATGAACTTATCCGTTATGGGCTTCTTTATTAGAAGCTTCATATTCATCGAGTGGAATGAGAAAGCCATTCTTCAATGATATGATATGAGAAGGAAAGGGCTATGGATAAGTGAGAAGATAAGGAGAAGGAATGAAAAAGTTAGAGAGAGTTTTTTGTCTCTGTTGAGAGTTCTTATTTTCATTCAACTTCTCCACTGCTTTTAAAGGCAGTAAGTTTGCATGCATTAAACCAAAGCAATCGAGTGCTTACTAGCTAATCAGCTATCTGATTTGAAAGAAAGTTAGCTGAATAAATGATGCATGCATCTCAACCGTCCACTTGGATTAATGCTTTTTGATCAAGCGGCTGAGATCTGAAGTTTTGAAAATCTAAATAGTTGCCATAAATAGCACAATATTTTGTCAGAAGATTTGCTATTTATATACCTCAGAAAATTCATCTCTTTATACTTTAATGCTGAGTATAGAGACTTAAATGGCAACTCAGATAAACAGTGAGCTTATTTTGAAATGTTAACGATAACTTTTTCAAAAAATAAGCTGTGAAGAATAGAGAGTAGAGAAGCTTATCGAAGAGGATTGATCAGGCAACTGATGAGAGGAGGGACTTAGAGCTCGGGGCGTCAGTTTCCTACTAAACTGATGATGTCGCATTTAACTGATTTAATCAGTTTTGCTGAGCAGCTGCTGATAGACTTTTTATCAATTTTCTCTTCTTGGGTGGTCGAATGGGACTAGCTTCACCGCTTTCTCTAGAGCTATTGGACCGTTTCTTTTTGGAAGCTGAATTGATGATGTCCTTAAAGGAATCAGTTCCGGCTGGGGTCTCAGCATGCTGAAGTTGCTTAAGAGCAACTGCTGAGATGGTCAGCTTCAAGGTGGTCAGCTCTTTAATTCCTCTGCATGATGAGTTGGACTGATTAATCATCAGTTTTGCAGCTCTTGAGCAAGACTTGATAAGAGGAGTAACATAGCCTCTGGACATGAGATCTGGAGATGTGGCAATATCTTCATCGTCTTTGGTTCCACTTTATCCAGGATGTTGACTCCTTGGAGTTACCACTACTTGAGTATGAGAAAGATCTTGGTCTATTTCTTCAGTGGTACCTGCAGCTTGTAGATATGCCTTTTCTGACTGAATTGGATCAAGATTCAGTTGTAGGCAATATTGATCGACTGGATTGTTGGCAAACTATTTTTCAGTTGCAACTCCTTGCGATCTCAAGCTGGTTTAAACATCAGCTAGCAGGGCCTTAGCTGGAATGTTGTTATCAAGTCGATGTTTTATAATCCGCTGGACTTGCACAATATTTGGAGGAAATGGATTTGAGGCTCCAAGTCTCTTCACATTACAAAAAGCTCATGCCATGAAAGGCTGTTATCAAGAAATGTGACTGGATTGACATTGAATATCTCTAGTTATACCATTAAAAGTACCGGTATAGCTGTTTGAACAGCTAATTGTCTTGCTTAACAACATAAGTGAAGTGAGTGAGAAGGAGATTCGTTACATCCTTCTGAGCACTCTTGACTTCATATTCGCCACTATAAAAAGTGCGAATGTTGTCTTCAGTTAGCTGGAGATGAGGGCAAGCTCTCCTGAAGTACTCAGCTCCATAATTTGGATGAGGGATTCCGACGAAGAGAATGAGCTCATCTGGATCAGTGCAGGGTTTGAAGTCAACTGATGATCCATTTTTAGAGTGATGAGAGGGAACTTCATTAGCATCTGAACCGCTTAAAGTTGTATTGCCAGACTTGGCTTTAGATCTCCTCTTCTTCTTGAGTGGCTGGAGATGTTCTTTCCCTTTCTTGGGAATCCAGTCGGATATGAAGATTGGTAGCGCGTCATCATTTGGAAGATTCAACATATCTTTCAGGAGCTTGCTCATTTTTAGAACAAGTCCTACTTTGGACTCAAATTTCCCAGTCCTTTTTGAGTCGTCGGCTTTGATGACTTGATGCTTGAATTAGGAGAAGACAAACCCTGCCCAATTAGCTTCCAATCCTTCAACAAGGTGTATCATTACCTTGTATTTTTCTTGAGTCAACTAACTCAGGCTTCCAATGGCGCCGAACATCATTTTGTTCGTGATATCGAGCATGACTCCATACTCGGGCTTCAAATCAATTTTGGCTGTGGTAAAACTGAATTGCTTGGAGCAATTTGAAGCACGCTATTCTTTCTAGTAATGTTCAGCTAAATCTTTCGGATCTTGAACCCTGGAGCCTTTTCTAGGAAGTTGAAAGATTTCTGCAATCTTTCTTTCAGTGATTTGGAGTTTCTTTCCTTGGATCACTAATTGTATGACCTTCCCATCTGCAGTGACCTTTGCTTGAAGCAAGAACTCACTTACCAAGTTTTATCTGAAGAATCTTGGAGGAGTTTCTAGGTAGTGCAGAATTCCGGTCTTGTGAAGATTGACCAGAAGAAAATGATTGTTTGATTCCTTAAGAATCAATTGAAATTTCTGTCTTTTCAGAAATTTATCTCTCATCATTTGCTCTTTGAAAGAAGTAAGAGCTTTGAATGTTTCAGCCATTTTTTTTAAAATATTGGCTGAGTTTGAATTGAAGTCCTATTTTTTTTAGAGAAAGAAAGAGAGAATACTCTTTTTGAAAGATGATTTTCTTTGAAGAGTATAAGATTTCTCTTCTAAAGCTGCTTTTGGTGCTGTGTTGTTGTATTGTATTCACTTAAAATTGTGAGCAAGGGGTTTTTATGAGTGAAGAAATAGACTCATAAATGTGTTAGTTGAAAGAATTAAATTCCCCTTATCGTTTTCCTTTGGCTTTTGATTTTGAGCTTAGGACCAATGGTCAAAAAGTAATAAATACTGACATAAGCATTTATTTAAGCCAAAAGAAATTCATTTATGAAAATTTTTAAGAAGCAAACTGATTTACGAGAAGTTTTCGTAAGGCATCTAGTCAGCTGACTTCTGAAGCCTTCAGGTCTCCTTGCGATCAGTTTTTCTTTTTTTTGCAGTCTGGAACACTCTCGCTTGAAGAGTCTTTTGAGTCATCACTTTTAGAACAAGCTTCCAGTTTTATGATGGAATCAGAGAGTTGTTTTACATGTTCCTTCATGCACTTGATCAGTGCTTTGATTGAGGCCTTTCCCGACCGCTGCCTTTTTGGTTATTGGACTCTGAGCTGAGTCTCTTCCGCAGTTAGTGGATGTTCTCCAGTTGAGCAATCAATTTTCAGCTGATGCTTAACAGTCTAATGTCCTGTAGTTGGCTTGTCAACTATTTTAGACTGTGCTGGAGAGGTAATCTTCCATTCAATTGGACTCCTTCTGGAGTTCTTTTCCTTTTTATCCTCTTCTCCTGAGGATTAATATCTATCAACAGCATGAAGGACGTCATCAGAATCATGAGTTGACTGAACTATTGATTTGACGACCTTCGCCTTTTATTTTCCCTTTTCTACTTGAATGGAGGGAATGAATTTATGCCTCAATCGTGGTTGTGGCTCTCTGATTGTTAGTGGAGGTAGTGCTCCTTCTGCTACTTTTGGAACAAAATCATCAGGATCAACCAACTGATAATTTGTTTCCTCCGCCATTAAGTCAGGAAGCAGCTTTTCTAGAATGAAACTGACTCGGTTGATGTAGTACAACTTTTGTGGGAAGCACAAACTGCTTCTTGTCTCCCTTTCCACTATGTCTACAAACCTTTTCAGCTGCTTGAAGAGGAATGATGCCTAGTCTATTCCTCTTGTTTTCCAGATGGCGTTGCAGATTTTGTACTTTAATTCTGACATTTCATCGTGTCCTTCGCACGATCCCACCATCATCTGTGTGGCTACTGCTGCTAACACCTGAAATTCCTTTTGGAATCTAGATGTCGAATGGGTACTCTGAAAATCTTCTGTGGCAGAAGTAGTCGCCCATCTATTGTAGCAGTATCTGGCGTTCACAGTTGTTTCTTCCAGCCTTTCCCCTGCTTCCGGAAGCCCAAAGATGTTTCTCAGAACAGAAGGGGTGATTAGGACCTGTATCCCCTTACTTCACTCGTGATTAACCAAGAATCTTCCTCGCTGAATGAGTAGAGAAAGAATTCTACTACAGCCTCTGGATACACTCTCATGGGAGCACTTTCAGTGTACGTCCTTAGTTGTGTATTTCCAATTAGAGTGAGAATCACTCCTCTCAACTGAGAAAAGTTAGTGAATCGTCTGGTGTTGGCTGGGCTTAGTATTTTGTCATGGCCCAGGTCCTCACAAAAGATTCTTGACTCATCTCCAAAAACTCTAAAGTTGCGAGGTCTTCTGTGAAGGTTGGAAGAATATTGGGCCATTTGAGGATGATAACTTGAGAGAATTTGTAAGGCTTGGGATGAAGAAGGGATTCTGGATGAATTTTGAGAGACTGGATGCTTGAGTTCTTTGGCCAGCTATGTGAGGGATTTGAGAGAAACAGCTAATTTATTTATAGACTCAAGTGATCGGTGAATCCAACGGTAAAAAGGAATTCAATCATAAGTCAAAATCAAACGGTTCCAATTAATCCGTCGATTTTAATTTCAGATTTATCCATTGGGATTAATGAGGAGAGATAGTGGGTCCAACGGTAATATTTAGAAGACACGTCATATTACCGTTCAGTAATAAATTCAACTTTCAACTTATCTAATATTGGCTCTCCTCCAGTCTCCACGTGGCATTAAGTGGATGACGTCATCAGTTGCCCTTTTGACTGATGATCTTCTTAGCTTGGAGTGATCAGTTCTAGCTGGGGTCTCCTCAGCTTTGACTCTTTGTCAGCTTAAGCTGTCTTCTTCAGTTTTACTCCGCCTAAGCTTGTCAGCTACTTCCTTCAGCTTAAGCTTTGTTTTCTTTAATCAATTTTGAATTCAACTGCTCTCATCAGTTGAATTTGACTGGTTGAGAACTGATGCCTTCTGCAATCTGTTTACTTATTTTCATCTGTTAGCTTTCTTGCAGCCTTTGTCATTCTTTTAGAACTGATATGGGCTTATCAGTTTAAGCTCCAAAGCTTAGTTGATTGATGTCTTCTTGGGTCAGTTCTCATTATCAACTGGAGTGCTCATCTTCACTCCTTCTTTTGGATGATCGTCATCTTCCTTTGAAGCTAGTTCGAGCAATCCCAGTTGGATGCATAGCTCAACAAATCTGGCTTCTGGCAATGGCTTGGTAAAGATATCGGGTATCTGCTTCTCTGTGTTGACATATTTAATACATATGTCTTTCTTCTCGATATGATCTCTGATGAAGTGGTGCCTGATATCAATGTGCTTTATCCTTAAATGCAATATTGGATTTTGAGATATTACAATAGCACTATTGTTATCACAGTAGATTGG
Source organism: Perilla frutescens (assembly GCA_026008535.1). Lineage (NCBI taxonomy): Eukaryota > Viridiplantae > Streptophyta > Magnoliopsida > Lamiales > Lamiaceae > Perilla > Perilla frutescens. The sequence continues at coordinate 31,242,486 of BRKX01000011.1, forward strand.
CACTTCTTCAGTCTCCACCTTGTAATCCTTGAGTTTTTGCTTCATCCATAAGATTTGAGCACAACAGCTTCCAGTAGCTACATACTCGGCTTCAGTTGTTGACGTGGCAACTGAGTGCTACTTTTTACTAAACCAGGATATCAGTTTATTTCCAAGAAACTGACATGTTCTACCGGTGCTTTTTCTGTCGATCTTGCATTATCCGAAGTCTGAGTCTGATTATCCGGTTAGACTCAAGCTATCATCTCTAAGATACCATAACCCAAGATTTATGGTTCTCTTCAGGTACTTCATGATCCTCTTCACTGCTTCGAGATGACTTTTCTTTGGGTTGGTTTGGAACCTTACACACAGTCAGACTGAGTATGAGATGTCTGGTCAGCTGGCGGTTAGGTAGAGAAGGGATCCAATGATTCCTCTGTAGTGCGTCTGGCTGAATGATTCTCTTTCTTCATCGAGAGTCAGTTGCACTAATGTATTCATTGGAATTTTGAGAGATTTTTCCTTGTCGGTTCCAAACTTCTTAACAAACTCCTTGGTATATTTAGCTTGGCCGATGAAGATTCCGTCTTCAAGCTGCTTTACTTGGAGTCCTAGGAAGAATGTCATTTCTCTCATCATGCTCATCTCGAATTCGCTTTGCATCAGTTGAGCGAATCGATTGCAGAGATCTTTGCTCTTAGATCTAAAAATTATGTCATCCACATAAATTTGAACCATCAAGATCTCAGCTGATCATTCTATTCTGAATAGAGTACGATCGATGACTCCTTTTTGAAACCCATTATTTAGCAAGAACGTTGTGAGGGTTTCATACCAAGCTCTTGGCGCCTGCTTCAGGCCATATAGAGCTTTTTTCAGCTTGTAGACTTGATCTACGATTTCGAAGCCTGGAGGTTGCTCGACATATACATCCTCCTTGAGCATTCCTTGTAAGAATGCACTTTTCACGTCTATTTGATAGACCGTGAAATTATTGTGAGCTGCATAGGCGAGGAACAATCTGATGGCCTCCAATCTTGTAACTGGTGCGAATATCTCATTAAAGTCGATCCCTTCACTTTGTGAGTAACCTTTGGCTATCAGTCTGGCCTTGTTCCTTGTAATCATGCCTTGTTCATATAGTTTGTTGCGAAATACCCATTTAGTCCCAATTACTTTTTAAGTTTTCGGCCTATCAACAAGAAACCACACGTCATTTCTTCTGAACTGGTTCAGCTGAGTCTGAGTCTTCAAGCGCTTCTATGACATTGGCTGGTTCCATCTGTGAGATGAAGCATATAAAGAGTGCATGCTCCATTGACCTTCTGGTCTGAACTCTGCTTCTTAGATCCCCAACAATCTTGTCAACTGGATACCTTCGGAGCTATTTGGGAATGGTTGCTTCTACTGTGCCTTCGGCTGCTTTATCAGTTGCTACATCAACTGATCCTTCGGCTGCTCTTTCAGCTGATTCTTCGGCTGGTCCATCAGCTGCTGTCTCGGCTCCGACTTGTTCTTCATTTTCACTGATTCTTCCCCCTGTTTCAGTTATGGGATTTGAGGTTTCACCATAGTTTGTGTCCTCATTGACCAAGTTATCTCCAACTGGTCTAGAATCAGTTTCAATGCCATCTTCTAGTGAAGCTTCAAACTGCTCTGGGACAATGTGATCAATATAGTCCAGCAGGCTTTCACTAGGCAATGCTTGCTCTGATGTACAGTTTTCTTTCTTGTTTCTGTACTCATCAAATACCACATGACATGTTACTTCCACAACCAGTGTTCTTTTGTTGAACACTCTGTAAGCTTGAGAATTGGGGATATTATAGCCGAGAAAGATTCTCTCATCAACTTTGGCACTGAAAGCTTTTAGCTGGGATTTGCCATTGTTGTGGATATAACATTTGCAGTCAAATATCTTAAAGTAAGAGATAGAAGGCTTACAACCCTTGAACAACTCGTAGGGTGTTTTGTTATGGGTGATGACTATGGCATTTCTGTTTTGTGTGTGGCAGGCTGTGTTAACTACCTCTACCCAATAGCATTCGGCTATTTTGGCATCTGCTACCATTGCTCTAGCTGCCTCCTTTAGCGTGCGATTCCTCCTTTCAGCTACACCATTTTGTTGAGGAGTTCTTGCAGCAGAGTGTTCATGAGTGATTCCCAGTTCACTTAGGAACTTGATCATTTGCTGATTGATAAATTCAGTTCCATTGTCGGACCTTATCCTTTGAACTGATTTTCCCTTGTCAGTCTGCAATCTTCTGATCAATGTTAATAGCTTCTCAAATGTCTCATCCTTACTTCTCAGGAACTCCACCCAGGTATACTTTGAGTAGTCATCTACTACTACAAGTGTAAACTTTTTACCTCTTAGGATTGGTGGTTTCACAGGTCCAAACAGATCCATATGAAGCAACTGAAGAATGTCAGTTGTTCATTGAGAATGGCTTTTATTTTTGAATGACAACTTCACCTGCTTCTCTTTCTGGCATGGTCCGCAGACACCAGTTTTCTTATAGATCTCCTTGGGAAGCCCATCAACTAGCTCCTTCTTGGCTAGGTAGTTAATAGTTTTGAAGTTCAGATGATTCAGTCATCGATGCCACAGCCAGCTTGCTTCAGTTGATCCTTTAGAGAAAAAGCAAGCTTTTAAATAGCCGGTTGACCAGTCAACTACATACATATTGTCTTTTCTTACTCCAGTCAGAAGTATGACTCCAGTTGACTTGTCTCTGATGTCACATGAGCTATTACTGAAGTCGACTGAGTACCCATTGTCACAAAGCTGACTGATGCTCAGCAGTTTGTGCTTCAATCCTTCAACATGTGACACGTCATTCATGATAACTTTTCCTTTGACCACGAACCCTTCTCCAATGGTTCGGCTCTTTGAGTTGTCTCCAAAAGTGACTCGTGGTCCCTTAACCTCTTTATAACCGTCAAAATCATTCTTGTCTCCGGTTATATTTTTAAGCACCCGCTATCCAGATACCAAGTATCTTTGACCATTTTCTTGGATAGGATGCTCTTTCTCTGCAAAGTAAAAGTCAGGTTTTAGGTACCCGCATGATATCGGGTCCTAAGAGGTTAATCATGTGTTTGGGAATCCACATACGCCACACTTTTGGCTTTTCTTTTTCAAGAGATCCATCAGAATTAGATCTTTAGATATGCATCGGACTTCTTGTAACTCTCCGACTGAGAGTTGAGTCATGTGATCTATACCTCCGATGAGATTCAGGATAGAAGACTTCAACTAATATCCTCTCATCTTGTGACTTTGATGCTCTCTGTCTTGGCCAATTTCGTCTGACCGTTTGACTCTGAGCTTTTTGGCCTTTGTGGTATGGCCAATTTGCAAACCAGTTGTAACTGGGATTGAATCTTGATTCATCTCTTGAGTTTAAAAACTCATTATACTCGGTTGCAAGGTCACTTGGAGTAAACTCCTTCAGAGAGATTGGATTATGCTGTCGTGCATAATACAATCTTGTGTGTACATTTCCATTGGAGTTTGAAGAACTCCCAGGTTGAAATGTATTGGAGGAGTTTCCAGATCATTGAACTGATGGCCTATTTTGAGCTGATGCTCTTGTCTGAACGACTGGCCTTGGGTGAACTTCAGGTCTTGGTTGAACTGATGACCTGGAATAGAATGTAGGCCTCCAAAGATTTGGCCTTTGATGAGCTTTGGATTTTGATCGAGCAGTAGATCTGGACTGTTGAGCTAATCGGTGTTGAATTGGTGGCTTTGACTAAGCACCAAGCCTTTAAAAGATCGATTGTCTTCGAGTTACCCTTCTCGACTGATTAGTCTGATCTCTGGGCTGAGCTTAAGGAGTTTCCAAGATGCCCTTGTCTTTTGACTCCTCAACTGGGGGGGACTGAGCCGGTCTTGTGAATCCTCTCAGGATTCCAGATTCACAACTCTGTACAACTGTCTTGCCCTTCTTTGCAGTAGTGTACTTACTATATCCTAGCCCTGGGCTCCCAGATTCAGTTCTCTGATGACTCAAGATTTCATCAAGAGTCTGGGATCCCTTCTTGAACTTGAGGGATAATTCCTCTTTTTCAAGAATTTATTGCTTGAGCTGCTCATTCTCAGCTTCCAGTTCAGCATTTCTTAGCTTCAGCTGATCCATTTCTGTTAACTAAGCATCAAGACTTTTTAGTCTTTCATTTTCAGTACTTAGCTCATCAACTCTGCTTCTTAGCTCATCATTTTCACCCATCAGTTCAATATGCTTACTTGATACATAAGCTAATTGATCTTCTAGGATTCTTAACTATTCATCCAGTTTATTCCTAGAGATCGAAGCTTCATGTATATGATAGAATGAGGTTATTGAGTCAGATTGACTAACCTCTTTATCATTATCGGCCATGAGGCATAGTAGAGCTTCATCATCGGAGCTATAGCCATCTGAGTCGATTCCAGATGGGTAGTCTGAATCGTCAAGTACAGCATTCTCAGAGTTTGCGATCATTATTTTCCTTTTGAAGAAGCTTCTCCTCACTTTGGCCTTTTTGTCTTCAGGAAGCTCTGGACACTCATATCTGTAGTGTCCTTGCTTTTGTTTGCCTTCCTGAATTGTTCAGCTGGACGATCAGCTGGCTGCTAGTTTCTCTCACCTTTAGCAGCTTCATCAGCTTGGGGTTGAGCTGATTGTTGATCTCTGACTTTTCTCAGCTTCTTCAGCAATCTTATCATTCACTGGATTTGCTCATTTAAATCCTCAGTCAGGATCTCTTTTTTATCGGCTGACTCTCTTCTTCAATCAGTCACCGATCTCCCTGGATTCTCTCTGACAGGCGAGCCTCTTAGTCAGAAATTGTTTCTTCCGGAGGCTTCTCTGAACCGATTTCTTTCAGCATATAAAGAAGCATCATGAGAAGAGAAAGTGGATGCTTCTCTTTTTTGATTCAAGTTGTACTCATGAGCTTTGAGAGATCCAAATAACTCTCTGGGAGTAATGTTATTTAAGTCTCTCGACTTTTTAGTAGCAATTACTTTCATATCACATTCATCAGTGAGATTGTCAAGAACTTTTGAGTTCATCTCGCTGTTGGGATAGTTTCTTCCCAGATTGTTCATCTCCCTTATGATGCCAAGAAATCTTGTTTCTAGGCTCGAGATACTTTCTTTCGGCTGCATTTTAAAAGACTTGTATTTGTCAGCTGTCAGCTGGAGCTTGTTTCCTTTGATGGCCTCGGACTCTTTGCATAGATCTGCAAGGAGGTCTCAAATCTCCTTTGCTGTTCTGCAGTTTTTTTATGTCTTTTATGCGATTCTCATCTAAAGTTTGAAAAAGTGCTGCTTGAGTGACAAACTCTAGATTTTTCAACTTCTTCTCTTCACTCGTAAGACGATGAGTTGGTTTTGGGATCCTGGCCGGTTGGTTGACATCCATGATGTGGGCTTCATTGTCCATCATTATGATGATTAGACCGTCTTCAATCACCTCCTACATATTCTCATGGATGGAACATAGATGAGCTTTCATCCTCCTGCTCCAATTGTCATAGTTCTCAACTGAAAAGAGAGGTAGCTTATGGTTTCCTATAGCTTGAAAGGTTAGCACAGATAAACATATCTGATTTAAATGATCTGCAGAAATAGCTGATCCTTAGAATCAACCGCTCTGATACCACTTGTTGGTCCCGGTGTAAGTCTATGTCAGCTTAGAGAGGGTGAATAAACTGACTTCAAAAACTTTAAATGGATGCGGAATAGAAAGGGCCCTGACTCGTTTTTGATATTTTATTTGTGATTACTGATCAGTTGAGAGGAACTGACTGAAGCTTAGCTGGTGAGCTGATCAGTTTACAACTGATAGCTTGAATACGTGGCTAAAGCTTGTCAGTGCAGTCTGTGTGTGTGGAGGTGTGCAGTTTAAGAACATGCAGAGCTGAAAGCAGTAAGAGCAGCACACACAGGACTTTATAGAGGTTCGAAGCTTCCTGCTTCTACATCCTCTCTTTCTTCCGCAGAAGGGCAATCCACTATGCAAGTGTAAAGTTTCTTTATTACAGTTACATAGTGAAGAATTTCTGTTGGACCTGAAAATGACACCCTTCAACCCGAGCGCGGCCTCCTTTCCATCTGTTGCAGTCCTGGAAGAACGGACCCATCGGTACACACTCCTCATCAGCCGGTTTCTGGGTCATTAGCTCACACTTACTGGTCTCAACTGCTCGCTGAGACTTTAGGTGCTATTGCCCGTCTTTACACGATTTTAGATCTCGCTCGATCTTCAAGAAGGTAGTCTTGAATCTGTTATCAACCTGGAATACTCATTTAGCTTGAGCTGAGTGGTTGATCTTTGAGGGACTGAACTGAGAAGCTTTGCTCTTGCTGGAATTCTGCGTCAGCTTAGCAGCTTGCTTTGAACTTGAAGCACGCCTTCTCAGTTGAGACTTTTCGCACTTTGAGAGTATTAAGCTTTGAGCTGTGGGGAGGGAGAAAGAAAAAGCTCGTTGTGCAAAATAGCAAAGTTAGATTAGCGAAAGTCTTAGCTAAAATTAATTTCACCCTCTTTAAATAGATGAGTGAATTTTGACCGTTATGATTGGTGATTGTTTAGAAATCACCGGTGGCATTTTAATGTATGTAGCCGTTTGAAGCTCTTAATGAACTATCTATTTGACTTTAATGTTCTTTCCTCTAAGATCATCATGATCTTTTAAAGATTTCCTGTTAAGATCTTCATTGACTGCTTGTCAGAAAGAGCAGGTGATTCGACTATCATTTTTGGACATTCAGCTGATGGGCTCTCAGCTATCTCGACTTTTAGCTCTGAGATTGTCTAGTTGGCAGATCCTCAACTACCTTGAGCTTCTATCCTGATATAGTCCAGTTCAGCTGACTCAGCAGCTAAGCTTGAAAAAGCTTTCAGTTCTGGACTTATCAATTGGCTATCTGATTGAGCTTTTACCTTTTCTCCTTGAACTGATCTATGGTCAGTACAGTAGTGGCTCAATGCTTTTAGAGCTATTTTACCAGCTAACTGATCTTTGATCAGTTTAGGGTCAGCTCTGACTGATCTTTGATCAGATCAGTTTCAGCTTTCAAGTTGACTCTGTTCACCAATCCATCTTGGCTTTCTACTAAGACTGATGATTACTCATCTGTGGATGCCTACCGATCTCCAAAGTTCTCTTTCCCCTTTACAGTTTTTCTTAAGCTTTGAAGAGTTGACTTTGACTGGTCTGATCAAGGCAACCTTGTAAGCTAGTTGACCATGCTTCTGAATAGCTGTCTCTCATCTCAGCTTGAAGTCTTACTTGGTCATTATCCCTGATTTCCAGCTTTTCATAACCTGCAATTTTTCATTAAGTCATCACACATGTTTTGACATTTCATCAAAACCATCATTTGAGATTTTCCCAACAATTTTCCTAACAATAATTATCGTGACTAAACCTCTTTTTTTTGTAGTGAAATTATAAGCAGTGGTCATAAAAATTGCTAATCTTTTTTTAGCAACTTGAGATTGACCACATATTGTTCGATGAAATGTCAGAACTAGAAACTGCAGATGTAAATACACCATATGTTCCTTCACATTAATCCTCTGGTGGTCAGCCTACAGAACGTACTACCACACAAGTTGCTAAAACTATAGACACTCAACTCACGAAGACGGCAGTTGACGAGTCTCGAAAGAAGTTTGAGAAAAATAACAAAACTGTTAGAGGGCATTTACTAAATCACATGGTGAACACATTGTTCGACTTGTTCATTAATGTGAAATCTGCAAAAGAGATTTGGACCATGCTGGAGAAGAAGTATGGAGAAGATGATGCTGGAAAAAGGAAGTACGTTGTCAGCAAGTGGTTGTAGTTCCATATGGTAGATTAGAAACCGATTATAGAACAACTCCATGAATATGAAAATATTACCTCAAATGTACTTAACGAATGAATGAAGATGTGTGAGATTTTTCAAGCTAATGTGTTGTTGGAGAAATTTCTACCATCCTGGAGTGATTACCGAAATCAATTGAAACACAAGAAAAGGGATCTCACGCTCCAATAACTCATCAGCCATATGCGCATAGAAGAGGTTAATCACCTAAAAGATAAGTTATCTATTTTCTCTTCTTCTATTGCTAATCTTGTTGAAACAGGTCAAGGAAAAAGACATTTTGACTCACATAAAAAGAAACTGAATTACTTCAACAAAAGGGATAAGAAGATCATGAAGAAACAAATAAACTGTTTTGTTTGTGGTTATCCTGGCCACAAAGCGTATCAATGCTACAAACATCAAGGACAACAACAAAAACCAAACTTTAAACAAAGGTCACAATCAACAAACCAAGCTAATCTAGCTGAAACAGATAAAATTGTTGCAGCAGTCATCGAGGCAAATCTGATACAAAATAAAATTGATTGGATTCTTGACACTGGAGCATCAAGACACTTCTGCAGCTACAAAGAATTATTTCATGAGTTCACAAATATTGCAGAAGGTGAATGTGTCTATATGGGTAACTCCAGTATAGCAAGAGAGATGTTTTTGAAATATAAAACAGAAGTGCAAAATCAGTTAAATACAAAAATCAAAAGATTAAGATCTAGTAAAGGTGGTGAATATAGTACTGTATTTCTAAAGGATTTTTGTGAACAAAATGAAATTGTATATGAATTTAGTGCTCTTTATACTCCTCAACAAAATGGCATAGCTGAAAGGAAGAATCGAACTCTAAATGATATGATGAATGCAATGTTACTAAGCTCAAGGCTATCTAATAATATGTGGGGGAGGCAATTCTTCCAGTTTGTTATATTCTTAACAGGGTACCTCATAAGAAACTGTATAAAACTCATTATGACTTATGGAAAGGATATGAACCAAACTTAAAATACTTGAAAGTTTGGGGGTGCCTTGCTAAAATATATTTACCTGAAGTCCTGAAGCTAAACGAACTAATATTGGATCTAAAACATATGATGCTATTTTTATTGGTTATGCACAAAATTCTGTTGCATATAAATTTATGTCTTTGACTGATAATATTATTTCAGAATCCCATGTGGGTGAATTTTTTGAACATATTTTTCCTTTGAAAACTTCCATTCCTTACATAACAACTTTGAATGATGCTAATGTTGATGTTTCTAAATCTGTGTCATATGAAAGTGATCATGTAAATGAACCTAAAAGAAGTAAACGACAATGAACATAACTAAATTTTGGACCTGATTTTATTACAACTTTTCTTATTGAAAATTCTGATAAAATTGATAATCATATTGTGTCTGCTTTCTTTATCAATGAATATCCTAAGACATAGAGAGGCTATAATGTCAATAGATGTTGATTTTTGGAAGGAAGCTATAAAAAGTGAATTCATTCCATAACTAGTAATCGTACATGGGAATTGGTAGATTTACCTATGAAATGTAGACCAATTAGAACTAAGTGGATTTTTAAAAGGAAAATGTAACCAGATGGTTCAATCGATAAATTTAAAGCTAGATTGGTTGTGGTAGGTTTTTCACAAAAGAAAGATGTGGATTATTTTGATACATACTCTCATGTAGCTCAAATTTCTACTATTAGAGCTTTAGTAGCTTTGGCTGCAATTCATAATTTATGTATACATCAAATGGATGTAAAAATAACATTTTTAAATGGTGATTTAGATGAGGAAATATACATTCGACAACCGAAAGGGTGTATAGTTTCTGGTCAAGATAATAAGGTTTGAAAACTTCGAAAATCGTTGTATGGTCTTAAACAAGCTCATATTCAGTGGTATGAGAAGTTTCATAATTCTATAATTTTAAATGGATTTACTGTTAATTCGTCTAATTTGCTTCTCTATTCGAAAAAAATGTGATTTCTGAATTTGTGCTAATATATTTATATGTAGATGATATGTTGATACTTGGCACTCATATTAAAGCAGTACTGGAAATAAAGAGTTTTTTAACAACAATGTTTGATATGAAAGACCTATGGGAAGCTGATGTTATTCTTGGCATTAAGTTGCAAAAAATTGATCATGGATTTCTTTTGAGTCAGTCTCACTATGTTGAAAAAATCCTAAAGCATTTTAATTGGTATGACTTAGTACCTATAAGAACTCCATATGATTCTAGCATACACCTCTGACAAATGGGATTTTCACCCTATTCTCGAGCATAATTTATCCGTTTAGGATGTTCTTTTGCTATATTTTCCGCTTTAAATGTTGTTTTTTTCCTTTAAGTCGTATAATAAATGTGTTTAACGCATCCGTGTGTGTTTCAGGACGAATCGAGCAGGTCGAGCCTCCAAAGAGCAGAACAAGTCGCGACCTGGGCATAGTGTTGGCATGAGTGCCCATTCAAACAGAGGCCCGGAAATACCGTATTGAGGCACAGCCCAAGCACAGAGACTCGAGGTGTGACCAGCCCGGTCGCGCCAAATGCAAGGCCCGACGCGGTACAGAGAGGGCACGACTCGGTATTCACTCAGAGGCCCAAAAAGCATGCGTTGCGATGCGGCGTGACCAAAATAGACAAGACGCGACCAGTCCTGGCGCGACCTGACCGAGCCCGTGTCACACCTCCCGGACGTGTTCTGAATTTTAGCCATTTTCCCATTTTGCTTCATTTTTAATATGCGGAAATTGGGGTAGTATATATACGAATCTTGGTTTGAAAAACTAGGTTAACACATTCTATAGCCCCCAAAATAGACTTATTTTGTACAAGGGTTCCTAAGCTTAGAAGAGAATTTTGTAGAAGACAATTTCAAGTTTTTAAAGATTTTCAATTATCATTCGGGTTTATTCTAATCTTTGTCTATGTTATTTATTTTTCTTGTTGATTTTTGCTTTCTTCCTATTTCAAGCATGAGTAGCTAATTTTCCTTAGTTCTAGGGTGATGTGAAATTGACATTGGGTGTTGGATTTTTGGGTGTGAAATCATGCTTCTATCTTCTCTTCTATTATTCATGAATCAAAGTTGTGATTGCATCTAGCTTAGGGTTGGCCACCTTGAGTATGATTTTGTGTTGAATTGGCTTTGAGAAAAAAGCAATTTGACATGGGTAATTAATTCGTGAGTCCAATTTGATGTTAAATGAGAATTTGATGTCTAATTGGTTTCGGTGATTAATTTGATAAAATTAGGATTTAATCCTAGAGATAGGAGAATTCTTGTTTTCTCAATTATATGATAGAAGCTCGAGAGAGTTCTAGGATTATCTAAGGTTGAATCACATGAGTGGATATAACATGATTTTTAATCCCAAAATCCTATGCATGTGTTAATGAGCATTACCCTAGAGCCTTTTATTTACTTGTTAACCCCCTTTATTGTGCTTGTGTTGAATTTTCCTTAATTTAGTGGACTTCTTGAGTTTGTTTAATTTTATGCCTAGAATAGAAATCACAGCAAACATATGTATTCGTTCCGTTTGACTTGCGAAATGGCATGAATTTGGTATTTGCATAGCTTGAGTTATCTTCACTCCTCATGTTCGACCTAATTCAGCATATTACACGATTGTTCACTTGCAATATGGGATTAGTTAATTAAAACTTGTTTAGGATTGATTGTGGTTGAAGAAAATTTTCCCATCAACCTCAAAAAGAACAAAGGAGAAAGTGTATCTCAGGTCGAATATGCTAAAATCATAGGTAGTGTGATGTGTCTCATGAATTATACTCGATCAAACATAGCTTAGGTTGTTAGTAGACTAACTCGATATACACATAATCCTAATAATGATTAGGTATCACTTTATCATTTAATGAAGTATTTGAAAGGCACGTCTGATTGGGGTTTGCATTTTAATAAATTTCCTGCTATTCTAGAAGGTTTTTGTGATGCTAATTGGGTGACTGATAATGATGTAGTAAGTTCTACTAGTGGTTATGTTTTTACATTGGATCATGGTGCTATTTCTTAGAAATCTGCTAAACAAACTTGTATTACAACCTCCACTATGGAATCTAAATTTATAGCTCTAGAGATGGTAGGTCGAGAGCTGAATGGTTGAGAAATCTCCTAACTGAAGTACCACATTGGGGAAATTCATCAGCTCCTGTTTATGTCCATTGTGATTCTCAAGCTACAATCAATATTGCCAAGAAAAGTGTGTACAATGGCAAGAGAAGACATATACGAATAAGGCATGGTATTGTGAAACATTTGCTCAAGGCTATAGTAATGTTTGTCGATTATGAGAAGTCTGAAAGAAATCTAGCAAATCATTTTACAAAAGGTCAAAGTAGAAGGCAAGTACTTGAGTCATCTAATGAAATGGGAGTCAAATCATGCCATTGAGGCACAAAACAGTGTAAACCTACTTTACGGTCAAACAAACCTGTATTGTTTTCATGTATATATTTCAATATCCTATATTCATTTGTTGGTAAATTTTCTTGTGGTATCCAATTCATAGCCCTTGTTTTGGGAAGTCCTATAAAGAAGGGCTTGATGATTAATGAGATTGAATAATCATATGGTGTTGGTCCTATTGAGACGGACTTTATTATGTGAGGTGTAGCTCTTCAAAGTTCTACCGAGATGAACTTTTTGATATAATGATGAGTGAGCTTATAGCTCTTATTAGTCCTATTGATACGGACTTCTTGTTATTATGTGATAGGAGCTTGCAGCTAGCTATTGATAGCCAAGGAATGTTATATGCTATAATGGTCTTATATTTTTTTTCCATCACGGAGACGGGTTTTTTTTTATTACCATGTGTTATGGGGGTTCTCATTTAAGTTCAATAAAGTTCAAGAATCATTTCACTTTTTTGAATTTACTTGTTGCCTTATTTCACTGGGTGTTAATTCAAAATCGAAAGATTATTAATACTTAAATATTTATCCCCCGTGTTGCTCAGGTTGCTTTCTTTTCTTTTCCCTTGTATGTCATTTGTGGGGGATTGTTGGAAATGACATACATATTCATTTGATCTAGTCCACTTTACACAATTTCATTGTGTCAATTTATATCCGCTGCTAGTCATTTATTATGTTAGTTTCTACCCATTAAGAGCCTCAATTATTCCTTTATTATCTCCATTACTATTAGCTCTCTCATATGCATAAGCTAATGAGCATATATAAATAGAGGTAAAAGAGAGTAACAGTGATATAGAACAACTTCTCTATTGTCTTTTTCTTTTCTTCTTTTCTCTCCTGAGCACAGTTTGATGTCTTCGAACCGTCTGTTAGGAGTGCATGTATCTGATGGTATTGCATTAACCTTGGAAAGCGCACGGCAATACCCGACTTGCACTATAGTCAGCCGATACGCTTTTAGGGCAGTGGTCTTTTCCACATCGCAGCTTCTTTCTCTTTTCATCGTTTTCATTATTTCCAGTTATAGGTTCTTACAAATAACAATAATAATTATCTAATATCTCGATCATATCAAAATACCTGTAAATGCTAAATAAAAAAAACTAACGAGGGGATAAGCGAAACATGGTACATTTTTCTTAAAAAGAGATGAATCAACAGTAAATGCTTGAAATTAAAACTGAAAAACCATACATGTGTAAAAAAAGGGAAAAGTACGTAACGAAGCAAATTAATATTCCCAACTATGTACTAGCTTCTTTTTTTCTTTTGCATTTTGCAAGGTTTTTTTTTCCTTCAAAAGATTTACATTTTCCAAGTTTTTAATTAAATCTTATGAAACATGAAAAAAAGGAACTTAAAGAGTTGGCTTAAAAAAAAATTGGTTAAAAATTTGAAAATAAAGTTTGACCCATAAATTTTAATAAATTGAAAAAAAAAATCATAAATTACATTTGACTTAAGTTTGATGAAGGGAAACATGTTAATCCAAGGGCAATAACTCCTATCAGACTTTGTAAATAAAAATTAGTGAAATCAGACGCATCAGACGGGGCGGGTCGCGGGTCAACCCTGACCCAACTCGCCCCGTCCCCAACAAAAAACTGGTAAAATGCAGTATCAATCTCTACATTAAAACGTACCATTTAAAGTGCAAAAAATACCAATTGTATCATTAAATAGTAACTAGCCTGCTACTTATCTTTTATGAGTTTAAGTAATTTAAATTGTAATTTTTTTCATTCCAATTAATGTTTTTGAGTTTGAGGGGGAGGGGGTGTAGGTTTTTTTAGGGTTCACGTTTTTTAGGGTTCATAGTTTTTTAGAAGTTTTTTTAGGATTTAGTTTTTTTTGGGGATTTTTTTAGGGGTTTTTTTGGGGTATTTTTAGGGGTTCATTTTGTGTTTTTTAGGATTTTTTTTTTTGTATTTTTAGGAGTTTATTGTGTTTTTTAGGGTTTTAGGGTTTATGTTCTTTCCCAATCATCATTTATATTTATTTTGAAAAATTAAATTCATTGTCGAGCACAATGTATGAGCCCACGCGTTAGCATCGGGTGAGTGCATTGCGCGAGTTGCCGAATTTTAAAAAATAATCATTCACTTTAATTTTTGGGCCTATTAAATCAATTTTAGGATATAAATTTACATGTATTTTAAAAAACTTAATTAATTCATTTCAATTTTCAGGGTTCACTAATTGTATTTTAGGGTATACAATTTGGGAGAAAAATCAGAAAAAAATTGAAAAAATAATAAAAAATCGAAAAAAAAATAAAAAAAATTATTACAGGCGTGTGTACCCCATGCGCCGCGCGCGTGTGGTACACGCGTCTGCAGAAATGTTTTTTTAAAAAAAAATTGGGCCGGGTCAGGTCGTCTGATGGACCCTATGTACAAGAGAGTAACCCTAATCCAGGTCATCGGGACTAAAAACAGTAGAATATGTATTGTGAAGGTACCATTTGACAATACCACATATTAAATACCAAAAGTGATAGGCGTCAGTATAAAAAATGACATTTTTCCATATATAATAAGCAAAGAAGAAAAGAAAAAAAAATCAAAATTCATATATTTAAGTCAATTTTGATTTAGATATCTCTCAATCTCTCGTCCTATACAAATTGATATACCATTACGGTCGTCACCTACACAACAACTACATGGCAATAACACATTATATGTAATATTATATATCAAAATATTATAATAAGAAAATCGGATTAAATTAAAGTTCTAGGTGTTGGACAAAGACCCTAAAGTTTGGCACTAATTATGGATTCCTCTCATGGAGATGGACCACTATAACAAAAAATGATAAATAATTAAATGACAAAAAAAACGTCTAGAATCGTATTCCATTTCCACCACACGTTATGCACGAGAAATGGGAAATATAAGTATATATATATATATATATATATAGATATATACTTCATCGTTCTTATCACTTGCTTCTCTCCTTTATCGCCCATCAATTTTTCTCTGGCTATCAACACTTCTAATTTGGAATTTTGGTTCACAGTTGGCAATCTTGGATTACATTTAGCTTAATTGACAGATAATTCATTTCATTTGTAATCAATTTAGTTCATTGGTTAGCCACGCACGAATTATTAATAATTTATGCTCAAGATATCTCATATATGTGCCTTCTTTTTCACCTTCGAGGTCGACAAATTAAATCCCCCGACCTATTTTATAATTTAAATATATCGATCATTCGATTATCAACAATCACAATTTTCCTTTCCCGGTTCAAAATAGTTTTAACTTTTATATATATATATATATATATATATATATATATATATAGTGGCGAATCCATAATTATTTTTTTTGGGAGGAGGGGGAGCAACCGACAATTGTTCGTACTTCCTATTTATTCGTACCGCTAAAAAAGAACATTGAAAATGAGACGATCGTCAATATTTCTGCATTTAATTACTTTTTATCATAGGTATGTTTGTGAAATAACATCATTTTCATTTGTTCATTATTTCTTTAGTGAAATGATGACATTTTGGGATCATGATAAACATTCGTCTTCCTTTGCCTTCCCAAAATTAAATACAAAAGAATATCATTTTTTTTCATTCAAATAAATAAGTGAAAATAATAACATGAATAAAATAAAATTTGAATTGAATTATTTTTAAACTAATTCATTAATTGAAATTTAATTGGTTATATTAACAATAAAATTAGGAATAATAATTAATTCATACTAATCATTTGATGTAGAAATTATAAATCAGGCGACGAATTAATAAAATGATAATTTCACAATATATTATAAAATAAATTATGTGAATAACATAGATCAATAATTTGAAATAAAAATTAAAACAAATAGATAATGCAATTCAATCATGATTCATTATCAATTTAAACTTGATATCAATTTAATAAATATATAATGTAATTCATAAAAGTCAAATCGCTAATTCAACCTAACTTGTTTAATTTATTTTGATATGTTTGTATTTAATTTTGTTTAATATCTATTTATATATTTGAGTGAGGCCCAATAGTCCAAGTCCAGTTATATATATATATATATATATATATATATATATAGAGAGAGAGAGAGAGATTGGATCATGTGAGAACCACACCCCCTTATGAGAACTGAGAACCAATCTAATCCACACATCTATTCAATTTGGATGGCTGCAGATTAGACTTTTAAGCGGTGGTAAAATTGTGAATTTTTACAAGTTTTAATTATGCGGGGGTATTTTGGTAATTAACATATTTCTTTCTTGACTCCTTTATTTCTCTCTCTCTCTCTCTCAACAAGAGCTTATCGACGAGTGACTGAAACGGAGCTCTCCTTCTCAGTGCTCGAACGAAAGGTGAATCATCTAACGATTCTAATACATTTTCTCTCTCTTGATTGTGGATCGAGTTGTAAATCGTCTTTATTTTCCACACCTTTTTTTACTGGGGTTTTGGGCGTAATTCTCAGATTTATAATTTTGATTGTCTTTTTTAGGGTTTAGCTTTGTGTGGAAGTGTAATGATGATATTTTTCCGTCATCCATGTGCAAATGTCAAATGATTTTGTTTGATTACAATATATGAAATTCTGGAAATCATACATCCATGAAAGCAAAAATATATATGGTTGATCATCTGTATATATGTATGTGTGTGTGTGTGTGTGTGTGTGTGTGTGTGTGTGTGTGTGTGTGTGTGTGTATAGAGAGAGAGAGAGACTGACTTCTTGAAGAGGAGAATTGTTGACAACTACCCATGGCACAAATCTGTGTCGAGGATTGAGCTGAGTTGTTTCATCAGCATATCCTTTCTCAAGATGCATTGAGTAGAAAACATAAATTTCCACCTTAATTCCACTTGTATAACAATGCTGCTAATTGCTTGTTTATTTTTACATTAAATATGTACTACTAATTTATTGTTACTGTTAGACATTTTATTATATGCAACAAATTAAATGTTAGTATATATATATATATATAGATATAAAGTAATTAACCTCAAAACCAAGGCCATTATTGTATCAATTGTTGATAGGCGTGGGATCTAATTATTTGCACCCAAACATGATCGTCATTCTGTGTGTGATCTATTTTAGCACTGTTGTAACCTATTTTAGCACTACTGTGAACTATTTTAGCACTACTGTGATCTATTTTAGCACTGTTGTAACCTATTTTAGCACTACTGTGAACTATCTTAGCACTTAGGTTGACGAAGCTGATTAAGCTGTTGTTTTCAATTTTTCACGATCAGTACTTTAGCACTACTGTGAACTATTTTAGCACTCTTGTAACCTAGTTTAGCACTACTGTGAACTGTTTTAGCACTGTTGGACTTGAACAGAAATCAAATGGATTGAAGAGGAAATTGTGCAAGAGAAGGAGCACGCATTGACTAAGGATTTGACTGTTGTTGGTTGAGCTGAATCTCGACATGGCTACAAGAAGGAAGTTGATACATTGATGGCGAGAGCATTGCACAATAGAGAGAAAATCATAGGAACAGTCGAGTTGTATGATTCTTCGTTATTCTAGATGAATGATTCTTTCGACTATATGATCATCAGTTTTGGAGAAGGAGAAGAAGATAGATTCAAATTTTGTATATAGACATGGTGTCTTGCTTCATCATTAAAGATTCTCCTTCTGTACATTAGCTAGCTTATATTGTAAAATCACTTTTCATTATTCTAATGTAAAGAAAAATATTTATCTAACTTTGAATCTAGCCATTCATTTTTATATTATTTCTGCAATGTCTGAAAATTTCATTTGCTTGATTATAGTTATTATCTATGATTTTTGCATTTGTTTCTTTGCAACCACCTGTTACAACAGCCAAATAAAAATCACTCAAGTAGAAGAAATACAGTACACTGATGTCATGCTAAATAAGGGTTGTATTAGTGCTAAAATAAGTCATGACAGTGCTAAAATAGGAAATGATAATGCTAAAACTATAAATTGAAAAATATACACGTAAATCACATATATAATGCTAAACTCTAAACTACAGTGCTAAAAACGGAAGATCATGAAGCATAAAAAGATGTCGATGATATTTTTTTATTGTAATACTAAACAATTGTCATGCTAAACAATGGTCATGTTAGTGCTAAAATAAGTCATGACAGTGCTAAAATAAGTCATAACAGTGCTAAAATAGGGAATGACAATGCTAAAACCCTAAATTGGAAAATATACGAGTAAATCACATATACAATGCTAAATTCTAAACTACAGTGCTAAAAACGGAAGATCATGAAGCATAAAAAGATGTCGATGATATTTTTTATTGTAATGCTAAACAATTGTCATGACAGTGCTAAAATAGGGAATGACAATGCTAAAACCATAAATTAAAAAATATACACGTAAATCACATATACAATGCCAAATTCTAAACTACAGTGCTAAAAACAGAAGATCATGAAGCATAAAAAGATGTCGATGATATTTTTTATTGTAATGCTAAACAATTGTCATGCTAAACAAGGGTCATGTTAGTGCTAAAATAAGTCATGACAGTGCTAAAATAGGGAATGACAATGCTAAAACCATAAATTAAAAAATATACACGTAAATCACATATACAATGTTAAACTCTAAACTACAATGCTAAAAATGGAAGATCATGAAGCATATAAAGATGCCGATGATATTTTTTTTATTGTAATGCTAAACAAGGGTCATATTAGTGCTAAAATAAGTCATGACAGTGCTAAAATAGGGAATGACAATGCTAAAACCATAAATTGAAAAATATACACATAAATCACATATACAATGCTAAACTCTAAACTACAGTGCTAAAAACGAAAGATCATGAAGCATAAAAAGATGCCGATGATATTTTTTTATTGTATGCTAAACAAGGGTCATGTTAGTGCTAACATAACAGTGCTAAAATAAGTCATAATAATGCTAAAATAGGGAATGACAATGCTAAAACCCTAAATTGAAAAATATACGCGTGAATCACATATACATTAAAATTTTGTCAACTTTTTAGGAAAATATAAGGGAATAAGATTTTATTTGATATAGAATGAAGGAATATATTAGTTCAAAAAATTAATTGTTAATTCTAGATTAAAATTATAAAACAACAAACATTATGAAACGGAGGGAGTATAAAGTAATTAACCATGAATTCGCCCTTTTTATGCATATCGAAAATATATCTTATAAATAGGGTACATATTTAGTAATTTGTTTTGTTTCTATATTAAGATTTCAACTATTGTTTTTATAATACTCATACTATATATATAGACACACACACACGAGAATTGACAAATTAAAATCTAATTAAAATTTATCTAAATTGACGAACTATAATTAAAGCTTTTTTTAACATAAGATTAAATAATTGATTTTAAGGTAATTCAATAATTTATTTAATGGTTGGAATTTACCAAGTTTGAATGATTTTCTAATTATTACAGCTATAATGCCTACTGATGTTCTGTAAATTTGAGGTTAAGTAAACCCTTAGATTGTGTTAGATATTAATTTCGACATCAATATTGGAATATTATTTATATCCATGAAAATGTTTAGGAATATAATACAAGTCCAAGGTTTGCATATCAACACTCATCATCTAGCTCCCATCTGATTAATATTAATTTATTTTCATGTAACAATTTTTTCTCGTAGTGCTTTTTATTAGTTGTGGTGTGATTTATTTGTTATAATGCATAGTATATTTTTATTTATTTTTTAATTAATCTCTCAGATGATCAAAACTTCTTTAAGCAAAGTTCACAAATTAAATTCGACTGAGGCATAATTCATCATCATATATGTAGGAGAATACTTCACTTCAACAAGTGGAGCATTGCCAATTATATTTATACTTTCTATTTGAAATTTGTAATCTATTACGTAGATTTTTTTTTTACGTGGAATTATTGATCGACCGGCATATCACTTTGAATAACTTTTTTTTCTTTTCAAAGGCAATTTTGATTGCTTCGGATTAGACGAAATGTGTGGTGCGTGTGATGGAAGATTTTGGAATGAGGAAAGATGATTTGTTTGTTAGCTATAATATATATTTTTTGTAGATTTTGGAATGAGGAAATATGATATGTTTGTTAGCTATAATATATATTTTTGTACTCGTAAATAGAGTATTGACAATTCTATCATATTTTTGATTGGACTTAATCACCAGGTCATGCATCTACATAGTTACTGTATTGTCTTTTGGTCACATGATCAATCATTTCTTCTTTTTTTGATAATTTTGTGTAGTAGATTATTTGATTTCCTCCAAAAATCCACAATCAATATTTTATTGGTCTTCTATTGTAACTAGTCTGCACATTTATTTGGGCATAATGCTACAACCTTCAATTCTGGACTGCACAATGTTTATGTTTCAATTTCTTCAAAATTAGCAACGGCTGCGAGAAACTATCATGCAAGGATTGGAGCTGATTATCCGCCCTACTTTTGATCGCTTTGTTAGGAACTAAGGAAGGGTGACACATTTAACTATTACGACTACATGTATACAATGATGAATGATTGTAGTTTGTAATTGATTGTTTATTTTAAAAAATCAATTACCTTTGTATATTTAATTTTTTACAACAAATTAAAGAGACAGGAACTTTGTCACCATTACTTTAAAATATTTGTTAGCCTAGCCATATTTTCGTATAGATCACTCATACTTTAAATATAATACAAGTATTTCAAAATTTACAATTATATATTATTTGATATTCTTATTCAAATTGTTACTATATTATCAAGGGATAAGAGCCAAATAAGTCACTAAACTAATTTGGGGACTCAATTGAGCCATTGTAATTTTTTTGATTCAATTGGACCACTGCGTTTTTTAAATCATGTCAATTAAGTCATTCTATAACGGAGCCCTAACGGAGGACGTTAACTTGTCTCGAAATGACGTTGGTTTTTTCTTTAAATTTTTACCCTAACTCGTAATCCGATCCACTCGTCCAGATTTTTTTTTCTTTTATTTTTATTTTCTGTTCTTCGTGTTCATCAGTCCAAACTCATCCTTTCATCCATGTTTTGGCCTTCACCTCCATAATTCTGTGTTATGGGTCGAAAAAAAGGGGCTGCTGGGTCGTCTGCCCAGATTCCAACTTCCTTGTCCAGCTCCACCTCTAAAAAAACTCAGAAAAAATTGGCCAAAATTGCTTTCAGATCAGCCAAGAAACCTGCCCAAAAATCAATAAACAGTTATGAATCAAATCCCAGCTTTGTTCCAAAAAAAAAAAAAGAACAAAGAAATCTCAGTCACATTCCAGTTCATCTCCAGAAATTCAAAACCATCCCTCAAATATTTCCAACTCTTCACAACCACAATCTGCACATCTACTATCCCCCTTCTAATCCAGTCCCGGAAATTGCAAAAAATCCAAAACACCAAAAATCATCTACCCATCCACAACCAAATAACATTTTCCCAAATTTTCTGCTAGAAATTTTTTTTCCAAAAAATTCCACCCAGTCTGGTATTCACACTAGAGCTCAGACCCTCAAAATATCAGCCTAACACCCAGACTCCACCTCCCAAAATACCCCTGAACCCAGCACACCTCATTTGCATCCAACCCATGCACTCATCGAAGACTGATTCGTCATCTTCGTCAGACTCCACTCCCATTTCTCTCCTCTGCACCAAACCCAAATCCCCTCCTCCCCTCAGGCCCGCCCCTCAATCTCCACAGAAACCACAAAAATCAAACACCCAAACCAGCTCATACCACAATCCCAACACCAAAAATATTCCCCCTGCCTCTCCTTCAACTGTCGTAGCAATTTTTGAGAAAGAAAAAGAAGTAGAAGTAGACCTCGCAGAACATAAGTTGATTTTGTGTAGTTTGGACGAGTGGGTTGGGTTAGGGGTGGATCGGGTTACGGGCTAGGGTAAAAACTTAAAAAAAATGACGTCGTTTCAAGACGAGTTAACGTCCTCCGTTAGGGCTCCGTTATAGAATAGTTCAATTGACACGATTTTAAAAACGCGATGGCCCAATTGAGCCAAAAAAAATTACTGTGGCTCAATTGAGCCCAAAATTAGTTTAGTGGTCTTTTTAACCCTTATCCCTATTATCAATAAAATATTTTGAAAATTATCTGAATTTATTTATACATGATTATTTCCATTAATAGTTAGTAAAATGTTATTGTAACATGATATCTCTATATATAAATTTTTGTTCATACATGGCATGATGGGTAACGCTAATCTGAGAAAAAAAACCAACACAATTTCGTAACAAATCAATGATTTACAAGGAGGCGAGCAAAGTCAATTTTACAAATTTCAATTTCCCTTGGGTAATATATATTGCAATGGAGTTTTCCGTTGCCAATAATATGTCATTTCGTATCAAACTTTCATCATACGTGTCAAGTGTGTGTGAATGGATATGGATAATAAAACATTCAAACTATTAACTAAAGGGTAATTCTATATATGGCCCTATTTTTTCTCACCATAGCCCCTTTAAAAATAATTAATAAATATATTAATTTATATACTATTTTAACCTCACAACTTAAAAATATTAATGAAAGAATAAAATAAAGTGTCAATTTTCATAGCCCCTTCAGTACATTCGATCATTTTTTTATTTAAAATAAAAATCTGAAGGGTTGGATTATAGCATGTAATCATCTTAGATTTATGTTAAAATCACAACAAAAAATATGTATCCGCACAAATTATTAATTTTTTAAGAAACAAATTGCAAAGAATCAAGATTATTAAAAAAAATATATCAAATTTTGGCATGAAGACTTCATATTTATATCCCAAAGAATTTGTATATTTGTCGAAAGTTTATTATGTGATTCACATGAATATATGGTTAATTTTTAAAGCAAGATCTTGGGGATTTGAATTACAAAATAAGTTCTAACAATTTTATTATAGAAATGGACTTTTTGTGATTTGGGGAATTGGGGGAAGTAAATAAAAATTAAAAGAATTACGTGTGATATATTCTGGGAAGAAAATGATTCTTAAAAATGAGATTTTTTATCAATCATTCCAAATTGATTGCAATAGAAATTGATAGTATTCATTGTGTTTATTTAATAAACGTAATTGAAGATGAACACAAATGCATCAATTTTTTTATTTATTTTTTTATGAATGAATGAACACTAGATGGAGTTTTATTATTCGCTCTTACTTCTTCATTCTTGTTCTTTCTTTTTTTTTGATAAGTTCTTCGTTCTTAAATGTACAGCTTCAACTACGTACAATATAAAGTACGTAAACTATTTTTTGTAAGAATTACTAGATGAGTGGAGACAGAATTATCCAATGAGTGGAGGGTATAAGGATGTATAGTTTATAATTTTATTAGAATTAAATTTAAATTAAGACTATAAGGATAAAATGGTACAT
Organism: Perilla frutescens; assembly: GCA_026008535.1. Taxonomy (NCBI): domain Eukaryota; kingdom Viridiplantae; phylum Streptophyta; class Magnoliopsida; order Lamiales; family Lamiaceae; genus Perilla; species Perilla frutescens. The sequence goes on from BRKX01000011.1 coordinate 31,266,200, forward strand.
TAATCAATATATTTTTATTTATATTTAAATAGGGGCTATATTGATTTCGGCCATATAATTTTTCAATGAATCAAAATGTCACCCAATACCCAATATATTCCTAACACGTTGGGCTATAAAAGCCCACAACTTTTAACCTCAACAACATACACAACAATTGAAAGTGTGTGTTTTTATGTCATTTCAATTCTATATTCTATTTTTAATCATTTGATTTTTTTTTTCTTACAAAATAACCCACTTAACAGAACATATTTTATATTATTAGTGGATATTACATATACACATTACTATTATTGCTGCACAAATAGGAGAAATAAAATAAGGTTTCAAATTATAATACAGTGAAAAAAGAAATATTCACCAAATTGTTATTATTACCTTGGCCTAAATCAAGATTCTTTCAGAATTTTGGCAAACACGAGTTAAATTAGTTTTTTATTGAATGGCATGAAAGCAATAATAATATATTGTTTATCCACAAAGGTTGCTTTGTAAAAGAAGGGAATGTATATTTAGGATATATAATAATAAATTATGCCGCTGACTCACAACGTACACGTCTTCATCCAATAGTATTTAAATTGATCACGCTTTCTTTGAAAGTTAAATTATTTGTATCATCACTTAACGCAAATAATCACTCATATTAAACAAACAAATCAAAACTATTTTTTACTTCCTATAGGAGCAAAGTTAATTACTTAGAACACTTTACACATTTGTAGGTGTAAATTTGTATCTTATGACTTGTTTGTAGTTTTTATGAGGTTCTAACATATACAACATGAAATTGCAAATGATTGCATCTTCATTGTTAAATTTCTTATGTTAAAATTGTGTTACATTGAATTATAGTATGAGTCTTCAAAAAGTTGTCAACAAAATTGGAAGACTTCATATAATGAGTTAATTATACTTAATATCCCAATGTGTACAACTTATTACAATTATACTCAAGTCTCCAACATATATTTAATATCAATTTTATCTCCAACGTTTTATTTTTCTTCATAATTCTACTCCATCAAATTTTTCAACGACTGAAAAATGACTTAGCAGATAGCCTCCTACCGATCCTCAATATTTTTTTCATATTCGAATCAACTTTCAATCATCAAAAAAATTAACGGATGGTAATATTTGTGGAGAAAATTGAGAAATGAAACGTCAAAAAGTAAAATCAGTATTGAGTATTAGATTGTGGTATAATTAAGATAAATTGGAAAAAGTTGGGCATTAAATATAATTTATGAAGCAGCATAATTTAATAATTAATAAAGAATATAGAAAATTGAATTGAAAAGGGGAAATTGATCACATGGAGGTCTATGAATGGATGGGCATAGCCATTCACTTTATTATCAATCATAGGCCCCCACCGCACACCAAAATTTTCTTACTTGGTTGAAATTTGCCGCACGTAACTGTCGATCTGAGGCGAGTACCGGAATTCTCTACTCGCGGCGTTGCCGGTGATGGGCTAATGGCGCGTCGCTTCCCGAAGGTGTAGAGTAGCTTTGCAAATTGTGGGGGCGAATTTACTGTTTTGTCCTTGGTTTTTTTCCTTCAAAACTAAATTATGGAGTTTTGGAATATGATAAATTAATTGCACGAAAGGGATGTTCATTGACTATTTTTTTAGTCTTAATTATTTGCTTTAGACTTTCTTTTAGGTAAGGATGATTGCTTTGAACTTTCTATTAGCATTCAATAATATACATATACTGTATAATATGAATAGGTGGGATCATTGCAAGCATATTATCATACATCATAAAATAATTGATCGAAGTTATAAGGTCATAAGTTCGTACGCATTAGTGTTTTTAGGTTGAGTTCACTGCATTATACTAATTTAATATGATTTATTTCTGTTGGGTAATTTAGGATATTCATTAGACCATAGCTCACCGATACTGTTATTTTGTGTTGAGAATGATTATAGAATAATAAAATTTAAATGAATATCCTAAAAAAATTAAGTTTCAGATTGTTTTTAAAAATCAATCTCGGCTTATTTCATCGTTCTTTGTGTATAAATACAATAATCTACCTGTATGATAACATTTGAATCACTTAGAGGAAGAGGAAAACTATATCATTATTATTTCCCACATGGCCATATGAAACTTTTCCTTTTTTTGGCCATAATTGTAATTATAACTGTTTTGATCATCACTCAGTGCAAAAAAAATTAATAACAAATTAAACCACTTTCACCGGTAGTGGTGATGAGTTGACTAATCGTTTTACCATTCACCTATTTGTAAATATGGTATGGTAGTGTCGTCTGAGTAAAAGAGTCAACTTCTTCAATTATGCATGTTAATGTGTAATCAAATTTGAAGATTATAATTGTCATTAAAAAAACTGAAAAGATATCCACTATTTTTTTTTATTACTATGCATAAACTCATTAAATTGTTAGAAGTTAATATCACTTATTTTTTTAAGTTTTTATTTTATGAGTTGGGGAGGGGAATAAGGTCTCTCACGTCTGCATTAAATTGATGAAAAATATAACTAGATTACAAGTATGCAAAAGATCTTAAGCTCATATCCTACTACCAACATTGATAGGCGTGAGTCTGTCAACTCTGATTTTTCAAGTGTGGTTTGTCTCTTTTGTGTGGTTTACAAGCTGTACACAAGGGTAAGATTTACTCAATGTGCACCTCGATAACAACTACGGGTTATTCTCGACATTAATTAATTTTTTTTAACATTTTTGGAAGCTACAAGTTGTAACATTTAGGTTGCTTGGTTCAAATTTATCAATTACAATGATATTTTATTTGATTGAGGATGACAGTGGGAATTACGATCGAATTGATTAACGTGCATGTGAAGGGTAATAATAATAATAATAATAATAATAATAATAATAATAATAATAATAATAATAATAATAATAATAATAATAATAAAGAGTAATTTATTAATTATTTGATTTCCAACCCGAGAATTGCCAATTCTATCTAATGATGATTCCTCTCTAATTCTCATTCCCTAATTTTATTTCCCTAATCAAGCACCATCTTAATTGACACTGGAAAAAAAATCACACATTCACACCTTGAATTATGAAGTTTTTAACTTCAGATACTATGTAATTATCAGTATTTAAAACATAAAAAGCATTTAAAAAGAATTTATTGAATTCATAAATCTTGAGATTCCATCCTAATTCAGTAATGTTTAAAATCTCTTCAATCCTAATGTGCTAATTATTGAGATATGATTGAAATATATTACTAGTAGTATTGCGTCATGTTGGTATAATGATAGTATTCGATAAACAAAATTAGGGCATGCATTCAATAAATAAAACTCACATTTTTAAATGTTAATTGACACTTGCACTATCCTATGAAAAGTGAGATTAGGACTTCGACTTTTAAAAATATAAAAATGGGATATGAGTCCCGGTGGAAATGATCTAGTGGTGGAATGAGGTTGATTCGAGATCAAAGGTCACGGGTTCAAATCTCCTCAATACCACAAGTTGTGTATGTGAGTAGAAAAAAAAAAAAAGAATACGGTATTCGTATATATTCGTATGTGGGATAATAATTCAAAATTGGACAACGATTATTTTGAATTTCATAATTTGAGTCCAAGTTGAGCCTTTTCGACGTAATTTAGAATAAATAAATTTACACTTGCCATATTTTATTTGTACTCAACAAAATTAAGAAGAATAATCCGGATCAAGTCATTTGCATATATTACGATTTGTTTCTCTGACGTACTTTACAAATTACATATGAATTATGAATATAATTTACGCAAAATATATATTAACGCATATCGGCTGCGAATTTATATTTGTAAAAGTAAAAAAAGAAAACAAAAAGGGTCCAATGTCAAACAAGAACCAATCTAGGAATTCATTTTTTTTAAAAAGAACACTCGTATGTATTTTAATCTCACAAAATTCGCTTAATCAGGTCAAGTTCAACGTATCCCCCCCCCCCCCCCCCCCAAAAAAAATAGATTTTAATTATCCAAACATTTTAATTTCGGATAAAATAGATTTGTGAGACAAGGGCAAAGTGGTCAACACAAACTCGTAGAGCTGAATAAAGTCAAAACAAAAACGTGCCACTTTAATTAAAATCCAAACAATTAAAACACCAGCGTACCGTTGAGATGACGTGGCAAACCTCCATCAAAATAAGCGATCACACTAGACGCGTTTCTTCAAGCAACACAACACAACACACGCTTCTTTCGAAATTCATACCTTTTATATTTACTGCTAAAACACGCTTTTAATACAAAGGCAGAAAGGAGAAGCAATAAAATCTCTTTTCCTTCATACAACCAAACGACATTTCATTCATCTCAATTTTCTCAATCGACGCTACCTTTCCTGAACCTTCTCTCTCCTCTTTCTCTCTCTAAATACCGCGCAACGGCGCGGGGCCTCTGTATTATGATTGTGCAGTATTGGTGAATTGTATATATTATCGTTTCGGCTGGGGATTTCGGACTGTCAGTGGTTTTTGTTTGTGAATTACTGTGGTTTAGAGCTATTTTTTGGGGGGGTTATTAAGTTATTGATTATTGATTTTGATCGTTGAATGATGGAGTCTCCGGAGAGGGGGAGGCCGGTGGCTGGAATCGCCTTGGAGTTTCCGGTGGGCGACGGAGTTTTGTCCTGCTCGCCACCGACTATTCCGACGTGGCTCCGGAGGCGTCTCTCGGAGCCGAAGACGCCGACGCCTACCACCGTTGAGGAAATTCAGGCCAAACTTCGTGAGGCTGATCTTCGACGACAGGTCTTCTTTTTATATTCCCTTTTTTCTTGATTTTAATCAAGGTCATGCAATTTCTTTTAGTAATTATGTGTACTGTATTTTACAATTACAAGATTACTTTTTGTGATAATTATGGAAAGCATCGGGTGGTTTATTTTATGTTTTTTTTTTTGAACTAGTACGTTTTCGTGCTTTAAACTGATTCTTTTTCTGCTTGGAAATTATTTATTTATAATAGGAATCTTATATATTCAGGAAAATTTTGGCTGCCTTCATATACTCAATTTGGGGACTTTTACTTGTTTTGTTATTCTGTTGTTAGTTATGGTTATCCTTCCCAGTGAAGGTTTGGTTATTTTCGTTGTGTTAGGTAAAAGTTGGGTGACAAGTGCGTTAAAAGTTAAGTTCTTCATCCCCTTCCCGAATTTAAAATTTAAAATAATAATAAATTAAAAAATAAAATAATGAACCACACCCCACCTACCAATCAGAAAATCAGAAAAAAAAGTGAAAAGAAAAAAAAGAAGAAAAGAAAGAAAAAGTACACTCGTTCACATAACCTTTCGAACCCCGTGTTTGGTTTAACTATGTGCCATTCTCGAAGGTGTTATAGCTTGCATAGTATAGTATTAATCTACTCCTCCCCGTCTTTGAGGATTCATTATGATATCATTGTAACTGGTTTTTCTTTAGCTTAACATGCTAATATATCTATTGAACTGCAGAAGTTCTACGAGAATTTATCAAGCAAGGCCAGGCCAAAGGTCCGAAGTCCTTCACATTCTTCATCACCTGAAGATGATCTTGGGCAGCGCCTTGAGGCTAAGCTCTTAGCTGCTGAAGAAAAAAGGTAAACTTTGGTTTTCTTGGTCTTATTTTCACTGTCAATTTAAGGAAAGTTGTGCATCAGTGCCTCCTTATCTCCTCATTTATGTTAATGCCTAGCTTCTTAGCTTTAATGTATCGGCTGTCCTTTGGGCATGTTAGTTGATCACATGTCATGTGTGTGCTTATTGATTGTTGTACTTTTCATTCACAGATTGAGCATACTCGCAAATGCTCAGATGCGCCTGGCAAAACTTGATGAATTGCGGCAAGCTGCTAAAACCCAGGTGGAAATGCGCTTCAAGAAGGAACGTGCCGAGTTAGGCACAAAGGTTGAAATGCGTGTTCAACAAGCAGAGGCCAATAGGCTGCATATCCTTCGGGCTAATCGGCAAAGGAGGGCCACATTGAGGGAGAGGACATCTCAGTCTTTAATGAGGCGAATGAGTCGGGAGAGCAAATATAAGGAACGAGTCCGTGCTACAATATGCCAAAAGCGTGCAGATGCTGAGAAAAAGCGACTGAGTTTATTAGAAGCTGAGAAGAGGCGAGCCCGTGCTAGAGGTTTGAAGGTGCAAACGGTGGCTAGCTCTGTTTCTCAGCAGCGAGAGATTGAGAGAAGCGAATTGAAGAATAAGCTGGAAGACAGATTACAAAAGGTACTTTAAAATTTAATTATTATGTTAATAAACATATTCTACATATGATGTAATAATGTACTGTACATCCTTGGCCTTATAAAGACATTTGAGTCTGTCCTTTGTATAGGCGAGGAGATTGAGAGAAGAATATTTAAAGCAGAGAGGCAGACAATATGATGCTGTTCTCGACATTTGGGAAACCATGCATGAGCATGCTGACATCCTCGCCAGAAAATTAGCTAGGTACTACTGGTCTTCTAAATTTAGAGAAAATTCTACTCTCGATAAAATTCACAAGATCCTAATCAATTTATCTGCTATTTCTTCCTGTGACAGGTGCTGGAGGAATTTCAAAAACCTGGGAAATACGACTGCATATCTTTCTAAAGCTTATAGTGACTTGAATATTAATGAGAGATCAGTGAAGTCAATGCCATTTGAGCAGTTTGCGCTTCTTATTCAGTCACCTAAGACTATATATACAGCTAAAGCTTTGCTAGACCGTCTTGAGATTCGCCATAGATTATTTCGACACGCCGCTAACCCATCTGGTTTGGATGACATTGATCACCTGCTCAAGCGGGTTGCTTCCCCGAAAAGGATGCAGGCATCTAGAAAATCTATCTTGAGCAGAAAGCAGAAGGAGACTCCGCCTATCAGACAAGCTGCCAAAACTACTACTCACTTGCCAAGGTACCAAGTAAGGATTGTTCTCTGTGCCTACATGATACTAGGACATCCAGATGCTGTCATCAGTGGTCAAGGCGAGCGTGAGACAGCTTTGGTCAATTCTGCTGAGAAATTTGTGGAGGAATTTGATTTGTTGATTAAGATACTGCTTAATGGGCCATTGCAGATTCCTGATAAGGAATCTGACTGTGTAACATTGACACGTAGGACTTTCAGATCACAGCTTGCAGCCTTTGATTCTGCCTGGTGCTCATTTTTGAATAGCTTTGTGGTATGGAAGGCCAAGGATGCTAGGTCACTGGAGGAGGATTTGGTGAGGGCTGCTTGTCGTCTTGAACTTTCTATGATTCAGACTTGCAAGATGACCCCTGATGGGGGTAGTGCTCCACTCTCACATGATATGAAAGCTATCCAAAAACAGGTTCTGTCCCTGGTTCTATCCTATTTTTAATGATTCGAGAAGCTATTAGCTGTGTTGTTCTGTAGCTAGCTTTCTGAAGTGGATATCCATATGCTGACTTTGGGCTTTCAGTTGGATAAGAGACGTATCCCTGACATTTACGTTGCATTATGCAGGTATCTGAAGATCAGAAACTTTTGAGAGAGAAAGTGCAACACCTGAGTGGAGATGCTGGTATTGAGCGCATGGAAAATGCAATTTCTGATACACGAACCAAATTTTTTGAAGCAAGGGAGAATTGGAGCCCAATTACTCCATTGACTCCAATTATCTTATCCCCAAACCCGGCACCCTCCTCTTCTCTTGGCAGCTCAGATGAAGCTAGTAACTTGACTGTGGCCTCTCGTAAGCAAAGCTCTGTGGTGCGATCTTTGTTCAAGGATGAAGTTGGTGCCAAGGAGGTCAGTTCGTCTTTGTTAAACCATAGCACCCTGCCAGTTTCTAGAGGGAGCTCGGACATGGAGAATACAAGGATTGTCAATGAATATGTTCATGGGGCACGTCCTGCTTTCACTGATAGCTTCGGTGATGCTGGTGAAGATCAAATCATGGTCTGTGACTTGTTGTGTTTGATATTTACTTGGTACTAATCACACAACCTGCTGAATTGTTTCTGAACCTGCTGAATTGTTTCTGAAATATATCTTAATGATCAGGCAAATATAAAAGAGACAATGGAGAAAGCCTTCTGGGACGGCATTATTGAATCAGTGAGACAGGAAGAACCTAATTATAGCCGTGTTGTGGAATTGATGGGGGAGGTGAGGGATGAGATTTGTGCAATGGCCCCTCATACCTGGAGGCAAGAAATTATTGAGGCTATTGACCTGGAAATTCTCACTCAGGTAGGTACTCATGTAATGAATGTTGAGTTTGTTTTTCTCCTCATCCCAGCTTCTGCCATGTCAATTCTTATGCAATACAGAGAAACTTACTGTATCTTGGTTAATTTTGATTTCAGGTGCTGAATTCAGGAAAGTTAGACATCAGTTATTTTGGGAAGATCCTGGACTATGCACTGGTCACACTGCGAAAGCTCTCTGCTCCAGCTTATGAAGATGAACTGAATAAAAAACATCAGAACTTTATGAAAGATCTAGCCGAGACATTTTGGGCTGGAAAGAGCTCAGAGAACTCACATATTGTGGCCTTAATTAAGGGCCTGCAGTTTGCCCTAGAACAGATAAAGGTCTTGATTTCTACTTCAGTTAGTTTGTTTTGTTAGTTTTTTTTTAATTGCTATTATTATTTTTTTAATTGTTATTATTATTTATTTTTTAAATATGCTGTGTTCTTTTAACATTATGCTTTTATGTTGAGAGAATAAATACTCCCGTCTTTGCCCCCAGGAACTCAAGCAAGAAATCAGCAAAGCACGTATCAGGATGTTGGAGCCAATCTTGAAGGGACCTGAAGCTTTATATTATCTTGGGAGAGCTTTCACCAATCGTTATGGTCTTCCTACCAATGCTCGGATTTCTTTGCCCTTGACTGCGAAATGGCTTTCATCCACACGAGAAAGTAAAAATGAGGAGTGGAATGAGCACAGAAGTTCAGTCTCTGAGTTGTCAAGCAGACATGAGGATTCGCCGAGTTTTCTTCCTTCAACCACTCTTCGAACAGGAGGAAGTTCATTAATCAAAGTAGGAGGAGATCAAGCAGATAAATCTCCAACCTCAAATATTACCAATTATATAGGTTAGTATTTGCAATAGAACCTATCGTTCATTCAGTTGTTCCAGAGTCCCTCCATATTTTTAACACATAGTGTTTCTGCTCCAGAGACCATTGATCCCCATTTAGAATGCAAAGGAGAAGAGATTGATTTGGTGGTGAGGTTAGGCTTGTTGAAGTTGGTAAGCAGGATTACTGGTTTGGCCGAAGGAGAGCTTCCGGAAACTATGAACCTTAACTTCTCCAGACTGAGAAGCGTGCAGTCCCAAGTTCAAAAAATTATCGTGATAGCTACAAGGTAGGTTTTGATGGGTCTCATTTAGAACCTCATAGCGTTAATTCCATGCATCTATTTAAACATACCTGTCTTATTCTTATTGTCCATCTCATGTATTTTGCAGCCTTCTGATCTTGCGACAGACTCTATTGAGTCAGCAAATAGTCAGCAGCCAGGCACACATGGATAGCTTGCTTTCGGGCAGTGTTAAACAGCTCTCTCAATGTCTCGACACAGTTGCTGAAGCCGGAATCCAAGACATAGTCGACATACTATGCTCTGCTGTAGAGGAAGACAACAAATCAGTTGACATGAATCTTCATCCGATGAAGCAAATAATGGCGAGGATGTTGAGCAAGAGCCTGCAAGAGGGTGATGCTATTTTCTCGAGGGTTTCTCGAGCTGTATATTTAGCTGCAAGAGGAGTCTTGCTTGGAGGAAAACCAGGAAGAGAATTAGCAGAAATGGCGTTGCAGAAAGTAGGGGCATCCTTACTTCTCGACGACGTGGTGCAAGCTGCATCCGTTTTAGTGGTGGCAGCCAAGGTGTCTGTTATTGTTCATGGCCCTTGGTATGCAAATTTGACACAAGAGTGAAGGTCTCCTGTGTTGTGTATTAATATTAGTATAGTAGGTTTGTTTCCGATTGTTTAGTAATGTACAGGTTGGAGTAGGTTTAGAGCTGTTTGTATAAATTGTGTAGAAAAAAATCATGGTGGCTTGAACTTTAAAGGGAGTGCAATATGTATATTGGATGTTGTCGATCATGAATAAATAATTAGAACTCTGTTTGATGTTATAATAAAGTGAAATTTCATGCAGATTATGACAATTCAAATAAGATTACAAGAAAATACAAAAGAGTGAAATTTTATGCAGATTATGACAATTCAAATAAGAATACAAGAAAATACAAAAGAGTGAAATTTCATGCAGATTATGACAATTCAAATAAGATTACAAGAAAATACAAAAGTTCCCATCACTAAATTACAATGACAAACCAAAATAAGAATGTTCTGGTGAAAACTGAAATAGTGCGTAAAACTCAAAAACACACAGCAACTGTTCTATGCAGACACACTCAAGCCTCACCATGCAACTTACAACCCACAGTAGGATAAAATGCATAATTCCAGAGTGCACACAATACTAAAAATATACAGACTTATTGAGAACAACAATCTCGGGCAGAGTTACGACCACTAAAGACGCATTCCGGTTTTTGAACTAAATCTACTGTCTACGCCATGTATGAGTTTGAGATGGATGGACCTCAAGTGAGACGAACTTCTCCGCTTGCATGAGCGGCCTTCACTTGTTTCTCATATTCATCTTCATCATCCTCCTCTTCTACTTCCTCTTCCAAATCTTCCTCCTTTTCCTCGTCATCATTGCCGCCTCCCCAGCCGAACCCTCCAATTGAACGTGATGCTGGAGGAGGGGCTTTAGCCTCTTCCACAATTTTCATAATATCCTCCACAGATTGAATGGAGTAAGTAGGGTTCTCTTTGCGGTAATACACAGTTTGAGCGGCATCAGTTAATTCCCTTGGTAAATTCTTCAGAAACCACGGGTGTGACTTGATCTCTTTGATTGAAATTCTCTGCACCAGATATGATGATCATTTGATCAAAAACATAATACTAGACCTGTATCTGTATTTTATATTGCTCATAGTATCAAGCCTATGTTACCACAAGCAATAGAATAGTAGATTATAGTGAAACAAATCGAAGCTATTAAAAATAGTAGCTTCATTACGAAAAAGAGAACACTTACCCTAGTTGAGTTAGCAACAAAAATACGAGACAGGAGATGCCTGCAATCTTGGGATACATGTACATAGTCAGGGATCTTGTACTGAACAGCCATTATCCTCTGGGCAAGAGTTTTGATACATTAGGACAATCTCCAAGAGTTATAGAGCTGCAAGGAAATATAACAAAAGGAGGCCACAGAAGATAAGTGAAAGATTTACTTGGATGGTTTTCCTGAAGTTCTTTGGATCTTCTTGATCTTCAAAAGGGTATGCTCCAACCAGCATAACATAAAGTGTCACACCACATGACCACACATCAGCCAACTGGAACGAAACGAACAATGTCAACCAAAAATGCAATTTAAGAGAAACTTTATATTATGCATGCACACAAAGGGTGGCATAAAGCAGAGCAAGTTGGCCCATTTTCACATATATAAGTAAGCCACCTTCTTAGAGCATAAGGGTGTTCATGAAGCAAAATAATCTAAATAGTAGATAGCACTTGAGACAAATTAGATAAACCAGCATATAAGCAAATCACAAAACCTAAGTAACCAGAAACCAACACATGAGTAATTAAACAACGACGAGCTAGACATTGCACTGAGTGGATGAAGCAGAGAAACATGAGACGCCTGACCTTCCCATCATATTCTCTTCTAGACAGAACCTCTGGAGCTATGTAGGCAGGAGTTCCCACAGTTGATTTGGGCCTTGAATGAAGCAGGGATGACTAAAACAGAAAAACAACATAGTGAATACATATTGCAGCATCAAACAAAGCTTGACTGTATGCAAATTTTACTATAGCAAGCGAGCTTCAACCAACGGTTCATCATTACCTTTGAATAACCAAAATCACAGATTTTTAGCCGTGGGGCAGGGCTTCCATCAAGAAGGGTGTTCTCCAGCTTCAGATCTCGATGGCATATTTGCTACAATCAAAGAGTAATTCAACCTAACATAATTACCAACTGCCCAAAGAGCTATGATATTCAGAATATTGTAACTCCACACATCCATATATTAGAGAACTTGTATGCCAGGGTTGCCTCACCATGGCGTGGCAGTAGTTGACTCCAGAAATGAGCTGCTGAAAGAAGTACCTGGCCTAAAATGCAATAAGAAAGATCAATAAGTTCAAGACGTAGAAACTAATCCTCATTACTTCACGACAACAGAACCCCATTTAGGGGCGGTGGTGAAATGAAGCTAAAATACCTCATCTTCACTGAATCGGCCAGCATTGCAGATTCTCTCAAAGAGCTCTCCGCCTGCAGCATACTCCATGACAATGGCTAGATGAGTGGGAGTCAAAACCACCTGTCCATCCCAAAATTGAAATTAAGCTAGATAAAGCTTCACTCTCGGAGAAACAGAAACTCCACCAAAGTCAGGTTCCTCACCTCCTTAAATCTGATAATGTTAGGGTGCCGAAGTGATCTATGATTTATAATCTCACGTGCCACATTCTCATCAATCTACAGCCAAAATCAGAGATGAGGCTCATCTCTTGAAGAAATTAATAAGCATTCAACAGTCACTAATTATAATAAACAAATTACACACCGACAACGGAAAAGCTCAGATCGATCTAAAGATCAGGACACCAACCAAACAAAAATAACAAATTTAACCAATCGCAATCAACAGAAAGTAACACAAATCTCTAATGCAGACCTTGTGTCCTCTTTCAATGTATTTCATCGCGACGAGCTCTTTCGTCTCCTTGTTTCTCATAAGCCTCGCCACACCAAAATTTCCAGACCCTAAATCCTTCACGAGTTCGTACTTCTCCATTTTGCTTCTTTTCTCGCCGCTATATTCTGTACAAATCCCCCAGAATCAGCCACCAAAATCACGAAAAAATCAGCCTTTTTTCCCGCACCCTACAACAGCTGAATCACGGAAATCGTAGCTCCAGAAATCGAAAGCTAAATTCAGAAACTTGAGATTCAATTGCGGAATATTGGGGGCGACAATAGGAAATTTCTAGGTAGAAATCCACAAACTGAAGATGGATAACGCTAATTTAAGCTTGAAATCACTAACCCTAAAAAACGAAAACGGAAAGGGAATCGATCAATCACGCAATTAAAAAGACCCAATTGGAGAAGGTAAGGGATTCAATATTGAGGGAATTGAAAAGGGGCAGACGTTCCTGATTGATTAGGGTTTCTGATCCTTAAAGATTGAGATAGTGAAAGGAATTTTGGGTGGAATTAGGGCAAAAAAGCATCGATTTTGTTGCTGGGATTTGAAGAAAGGCAAAGAACATGAACATGTATGTAGTGCAGACTGAGTTGTATTCTCAATACATAATATATATATATATATATATAGATAGATATATATTAGGAAAAAGGTTTTTATTTTTATTTTTAAAAAACATGGAAAAAAGCATATTCGGTTGTATGTATCTTACATATCGTAGTCACATTGATTTTGATTTTTAAATTGAGCGTTAGTATTTTTATTTTTATGAAGAAACTAGTTTTGCATTATTGACTGCATTAAAATCTACTATTTTTATTTGTAAATATTGAATTATCTGTATTTTTGTCATCCGTTAGAATAGAGTCTCCGCAATAATGATTGATTCAATAGTTCACTTCAAATGATAATAAATTATAAAGACTCTTCGAGAAAGTGTGGAAGGAATGCTAATATATTTTCGTGGTTACAATTATTAAATTAAATAAATGTGGACACTTTTAGGAACTTCATTAAGCGGGAAAAAAAATTTACTTGTAATTTATTTATATCTATACATAAACATACTCAGATTTAGTTGTAATTTTCACAAAATTCTGTGGTTTTATTTTTGGATATATTCGAACTTGGGCTTATAGGAGTTTGAATACGAGCTATATTGTAGTTTGTTTGTTGCTCTACGTTACTTTTTATGAGGTAAATATATATTTTCATCCTTGATGTGATTACGTCAATTACTATTTGAAGATATTCTAACTTTTAAGTAAAATATACTCTATATAATAGCTCATAAAATCACAAATAAGAAATAAATTATATTAGAAAATTTATATACTATAAAATATAATATGATGGGGATTAGAACTCGAATGATGCAATTTTAATTTTAAAAAAATGTTACCACTTGTGTTAGAGACGAATGTGGAATGAATGACCAGTTGTAAGCCACATAAGGTTGAAAAGAAAGTTATGATATTTATGATTCTGTAGCATGCTTTGTGAGCAAGAATGGTACTGTAGCAATCTTTGTATAGAAGTTTGGCACTATAGTAATTTTTGCCCAGTTGTATTTAAATATGCATTCACTAACCTTGATATTCCATTTATTATTTTATTAATTATTACAAGAATAGAAAATGAAATAAATATTTCCACACCAGTTAAAATTAAAATGCGTAAAATGACATTTTCGCCCTTACTATGGTGTATTAATATAGAGCTAACTAGTAGTAGTAGTAAGTAGAAATGGCAAGGGAATTTCAGACCAGGTATGCAAATTAGGCACCAAGGCCCATCCAAGAATCGGGCTTTCTCGAGCTGGACCACAAGCCTATACTTTAAATTGTCGGGCTGAACTGGTTCAAATTTCATGTTGCACTCCTTTGTATTTCACTGTCAATTTTATGATTTTAATAATATTTATTATGAAATATAAATTAATTACAACTTAGATAATCATAGTCAATATTTATCAACAAATAAATAAATTAAGAAATTATAAAACTTAATTATGAAAAAATTAACCATAATAATGAATTATTAATTTAAAGTTGGAAATTAAATATTAAAAAACAATTAGAAGCTCTAATTGAATGGGGTGAACCATAATAAATAATTATAAAATTAAATTGAATCACAAAAAAATGAAACTGAAAGAAAAAATACTAGAAAAAACTCATAATTTGGATTGAAATATGAAATCCCATGTGATTATCGACATAATCCAATCTTCCTATTTTGCGGGTCGGTAAAGTTACTAAAATAGGACTATCTTCTTATTTGAACTGAAAATGCTTGCAAACAGTCGGATTAAAGTTCAGTTTGACATCCAATATTTGGTTTATAATTCTGAAGAAATTGAGATTATGAATTGTTATGCGCGCCCAAATCGGTGAAATATACTTTCGACCCAAAATGAATTAAATAAGCTATAAAATTAGAGGTGAAAACACACTCTTATTGAAACATTTGCTACCTATCTCAGCCAAAAACATTCATAAGGTCAAACTTGTACCTTAGAAAAAATAATAATAGTATCATATTAAGGTGAAAACACACCGAATGGACACAGGTGTTGCCGAAAATAAGAAAGAAAAACGGGGAGGAGACCAGGTGAATGGTAGATTGAAGAAGAGAAGAAATAAAAAACCGCAGCGGGAGGTTGAAGAAGAAATGTTATAAATGTTTAATAATATTTTTATACAATTTAGCTTTCAAATGTAAAAGTGAAAACTGAAAAGTGCTGTACGGTTGTTTGTTTAATAAAAACGTTTCTTGAAACAACAACTTCTCTTTAGTAAAAATAAATCATAAAAAAAGCTAAAAGATTAACTTGAAATAAAAAATATTCACACATTTTTCCTCTGCGTTTTTCTTGGTGGGCTTCTTCTCTTACTAATTTATCAAAGAGTGTAATATTAATCTTCTTAATTATACTTAATTTTATTTTCTTTTATTCTATTCTTGCACCAGTTTATAATTTTTAGATATATCATTTTCAATGTATTAGATTAGTTTCAATGTATATTTTTTTAATACATTTTTATCATTATATTATTTTATGTTGCTACATTTAATATAAATATTTAATTGAGTGAAAAAAATTGAGATCCTCTAATCTCAACTTGTGTGTTCCAACCGTGTACCAAATCTCAAAATTATTACTTTTTCTTTCATTTTTTCTTCAATTTTAATTTTTTTTGGTTTAGTATAATTTTACATTATTATTTAGGGTTTATTCCACCCAACAGAGTTAATTATTATTTTTTTAATATTTAATTTTCATTTTTAGTTAATATAATTGATTTTTGGAGTTGATTATTCCAAACTTAGTGTATATAATTTTTAAAAATCTTAACTTTTAGCAATAAATATTAATAATGAACATTTATAATATAATAAATTTTATTTTTATAAAAAACATTATTAACAATATACAATTTTAATGTTGGCACACGATTAGCACATACAAATTGAGATTAGAAGATCCCTACTCACAAAAATAGTGCAGCCCCCTCTAACATTTTTTTCTAGGTCCGCCACTACCGCCACTCAAACATCAAAATTATATTAACTACTAAACTAGGCATAATCACACGTGCAAAAATACTTGTTTTGCAACAATGTGTAAAAAAAAACATTTTGTTTATTAATTTGCTTAAGAAAGATATATGTATACAATCATAAGAGTATATTTTAATTTTTAAACTATTGAAACTCTAGCTCACACTATCATATATTCATATTATACGGGACATCAATTTTCATATTCAAATTCAAATCGATCATATGTAAAGCGCAAATGTATAATTTTAGAATCTTTTGTTTGTCATTTGCTCCTACGCAGTGTCTTTTTAGTGCAGTATGTGTTCTAATTATGGAGTGTTTGTTCCTACGCAGTGTCTTTTTAGTGCAGTATGTCTTTATGTGTTCTGATTGTCGGGTGTTAATTAATTTAATCAGTTACCATTGTGGTTTAATGGTCCTAATATAATGATTAAAACACTTCTAGATTGACACGTGGACATAGTTGTCGAAATTAATTTCGATGATTTGTGATTCTAATCTCACTATTTGGGATAAAAGCTTTGAAAATTGCCACTTTTGAAGAAAGCAAATCTGAGTATAAACACGTGGCTCATACTCATTAAGCATAATTTTTCTATTAGAATGCACTTAAATTAATCTAGAAATTGTCTCTTTATATTAGTTTGAGAACCAGCTACCTTTATTGTTATGCTATATATATTAATATTCCTAGCTAATTATGTTTCAGTAAATTTAGATGATGGTATTACGATAGTGCGGAAAGTTAAAATACAAACTGAATTTTAATATTCATTCTCACTAAAAATGCACCCTTTACCTCTTTGCACTATGCATGGCCATACATTTCGTGCTTGACAAAATAAGTTCAATTTTGAAATACTCTTTTTTTTTTATAAAAGTCAAATTTGATAGAAATTATGGTAAGATATCCACATTGACTACAATACCTAAGTCAAATAAAAAAAAATTAACAATCAACAACTCAAAAATCATAGAAAAGAAACATGGGGAGCTAAAGAATGAACAATCTCATTTGCACTTCAATACATATGGAAATGTTATTGGAAATTACTTGCAACATAAATAAGTATTACAACATTTATTCCCCGGTACTAACCGGAGAAATCAAGGTCTTCTTTGAGAAAAAAGCCTCTAAATTCCCGGTCACAATCCGGAAAGCATCCGAGAATGCTTCCGTGGTGTAGGCACCTCGATGAGGTGACAAAACGACGTTGTCTAGTCCAAGGAGCTCCGTTGGAACACGGGGCTCGTTCTCAAACACGTCTAGTGCCGCACCTGCTATCGTACGTGCAGCCAAGTGCTTCACCAACGCCTTCTCATCAACAATCGCTCCCCTCCCGATGTTGACGATGATGCCCGTCTCCCCGAGGGCGGTCATGATGTCATCATCGATCATGTGGCGCGTGTCTTCCGTCAATGGGCAACAAATGACAAGGATGTCGGATTGAGATGCAAGTTGATGGGGAGTGGGGAAGAAATTGTAGGGGATTGATGGTTTTTTGGCTCTTGAGTTGTATGAGATCTTGCAGCCCATTGCCTGAAGCCTTTTTGCTACCTTTGAGCCTATGTTGCCTAGCCCAATTATTCCAACGCGTTTGCTTCCTACCTGATAATCAAGATTCAGGAATTCAAATGTGTATTTAATCAAATCTTAATTATAGTTTATATGGTGAAAAAATAGGAACGTAATGCTAAATTAATCTACAGAATAATGCTAAATATTAATTCATTGGGAACAAGTTAGTACAAAACATGTATCGTTTCCACGCATTTGAAGTAACACAACACCATTGACTCATAAATTTGTTTTCAACCTTGCCAAGAACTTAATTCCTTCATTTCATAATATTTTGTAATGGATAGTACCATTTTTTTTTCAATTTTTTTATATTAAGGAGCAAAATCAGATTATACTATATAGTTTTTTATTTCAATGAATAAAAGGACAGAGTCGTAAAAACACTTTTAACCTTTTGAGAGTGAAAATAATCATTTGTTCCGTCTTTTCTCAGATAAAAGCCAAATAAAAAATAAAAAATAAAATATTAAAGTATTTCTACACCTTTATGGTTTGTTTTTTGAAGCCAGTAATTCTAATATATTTTAATTGACAGACCATAGGACATGTGCGATATATGTTACGCCAGATGTCCACATAATTGGCTGTAGTGATTTTGACTGTTGAGTCCATCATATTCTCAATATTTAATTTGTGGTACTACAAACTTTTCCTATTCTTAGCTCGTTTTCGAAATATGTATCGATCATGTTAATATCATATCTTTCGAATTCTAAGTTCATGATGTCTAATTTTTTTTTCCAATCATAAATTGATAAAATTTATATTTGATATTTTTATTTGCATACAAGTAAACAAATCATATTTTATTTGTTTAAGGAAATTCTATAGCTAGTACTGACTACTCTACACGAGAGTACAAGTCTAATTTCTAAATTATTCAAACTCTCACACTTATCATATATTCGTATATATGTGACATTATTTTTCATATTCATATTCAAATCATATATTAAAAAGGATTAATTACAATAAAATATATTAGTTTCGACATAATTTATAATTTAAACATCAACTTTGAAACATCACAGTTACAATAAAATTTTACAATTCATTGCAAAATAGATACCGGCCTCAAAATTTTCAACAAATGAAAAAAAATGATATATATCATGAAATATTGTAAAATTATACACACATACATATAATATAATAATAATTTGATTTTCATTAATATAATAAAAAATTGATATGGAGTATTGTGTTTGATTTTCATATTATTACAAATTATGTCTTTCGCAATAAATTATAAAATTATGTAGTAATTGCAATATTTCAAAGTTTGTGTTTAAATTATAAATTATGTCAAAAATCATACATTTAATTGTGATTAATTAATAACCCTACAAAAACATCACACAACGTACATGATGTACGTATAAAAAATTCAAAATAAAATCCAAAAAAAATAAATCAAAATACCTTGAAACCTAGAGGAAACTGATCGGGGCAGAGTGGCCAAAAACCCCGCCGGAGAAACCTATCGCCGCCGCTGATCTTCCTCATCACATCAATGAACAACCCCACGGCATAATCCGCCGTGTCCTCCGAGAACACGTCAGCAGTGTTGGCCACGAGAATCCCCCGCCGCCGGCACGCCGCCGTGTCTATATGGTTCACCCCGGTTCCAGAGGTAACGACCAGCCCCAGCGATGGAAGGTGGAGGAGTAGCTCCGCCGTGATTGGACTTCCAGCGAAGCACAGCACCGCCTTCGCTGACTGCGCATGCTCGCGCAAGAAGGTTTCAGTTGAGAGCGGAGATTCGTAGGCTCTGAGAACGTTGAACCTGGCCGAGAATCCGTCCTCGTGCGCTCTGAAGAGGTTTGAAGGGCGTATGATTAGAAGCTGCGGGAGTTCTTCGCCGAAGAGTGGTGGCTCGTCGCGGAGGCTGTTTTCTTCGGCCATCGCCGGAGTAATTTTCTTCAATTGACGAAAATGACCCGCCACTTGCTCTATTATTGGGGTGCGTGTTTTTAATTTTCATGTGATTCGATGATTATTCTTTGTTTTTTTTTCTTAAAAAGTTATTTTGATCATGTGAGAAAAAGTGATGAGATGTTTTCGGAATAATTCGACTCGTAGAGGTTTGATTCTAGTTGGAATTTTATACTGTACGTGTTGCATTCTGTATTGCTCACTTGATTTTTTTAGTTTTTTTTTTAATTTTTTTCTTTGATTTCAATTTCTTATGGTTTAGTTTAATTTTACACTTATTATTTAGAATTCATCAAACCCAATTAGGATGCATTATAATTTTTTATTATTTAATTTAAAATTTTGAATTATTAATTAATTATTTGAAAAATTAAAGACTAAAAATATATATAAAACCCTAATTGGGTAGGATGAACTCTAAATAATAAATGTAAAATTAAACTAAAGCATAAGTTAGAAATTGAAATTTGATAAAAAGAAATTGAAAAAAAACTAAGAAAATCGAGTGTGCAATACGGAATGCAACACGAAATGTGCAATAAACGATTTCAAATGGTTTGATTCGGTTTGATTTATATGTTTAATTGAATTTGGACTATATATATTTTTGGATGTGGATATTTGTTTAACTCTTATATATGTGTGTTAAATTAAAAAAATATATTAAATGTTTGTTTATTAGCTATATAATTTTTTTATTTGTGTGAAAAAACATATAGAGAGAGAGTATATGGTATGAGATTTGTCGATCTAAGGGGGAAAGAAATGTTATCAATTAATTTGTAGATATTGAAGATAAATATTATGAATTTAAATAAAACGTGAACGATTAAAATTATTGACCTAAAGTTGAATATATTTGTGCGTTTTTTTTTTAAGTTTAATTGTTTTGTAAAATAAAAACAAAAACAAAAAACAAATGTTCGATGTTTGTAGTTGTAGCCTTACTGTGACAGTGTCTTACACTCGAGCCTCAAAACATTCGCGCATCTTTCTTTGGTATGTCCCAAATTGATTGATTAGTATATTGACTCTGTAGAACTCATAAATGGTGATTGATTTATTACTCTATCAATTTTCATAATGAAAATAAGAAAATTGGGATCAAAATTTAATTAATCGATCGGACTCTAACACAATTTTATATATTTAATTTGGTAAAATATAAAATGTGTACAAAAAAAATATTTTCGGATCAAAATAGTTTATACGAATTCAATCTCTATTATTTCTCTGATTCTTCTATTCTCAGACTTATTGTTTGAACTTTGATGACGTTATTTGGGGGGCGACGATCTTGATTTTGGATTGAACTTTGGATTTAAGGTATTGAAAATTTATAACCTGCTGGATTCGAGATGATTCCGATGAAGAATAACTTGAATTCCAAATTGAACGTTAAATTTGAGGTATTGAAACTTTATAACATGTTGGATTCGAGATGATTCCAATGAAGAATAACTTGAATTCCGGATTGAACGTTGGATTTGAGGTATTGAAATTTTATAACGTGATGGATTCGAGATGATTCCGATGAAAAATAACTTGAATTTCGGTGGACACCTTGAATGTTGGAGAGAACTTCGTAGATAATTTTATTCCAACTTCTTAAGCTCTTCAATTCTGACTTTCGGTGTGTTTTTCAACTGATATGGAGATCCCTATTTATAGTGGTAGAGAGAGAGAGAGAGAATTAATTATATGTATTTGTACGTATTTAATTATATTGTATTTTTACGTATTTAATTATATTGAATGATGAAAATTTAAAGCAAAAAAATAAAAATCAGAAAATTAAAAAAAAAATCGGTTCAAAACTGAACTGAAACATTTCAGTCTAGTCCGGTTCGGTTTTACTTTTAAAAAATTCAATTTTCTTTGATTTTAGCATTTTCGGGGCCAAACCGAACCAAAAAAACTGAATGCTCACTCCTAGAAACTTGATGTTTGTCATATAATAATATCTTTATTATTTAAACTAGTGTTTCACCCGCGCGTTGCGCGGTGACTACTGACCGGTATAACGTTATATAGTCCACAATCGATGTCACATCCTATATATCTCATCTTATGTTTGAAATTTTTTATTATAATTATCTATTTTATATATAATATTTCTTTCATTGTATTAAGTGAACACAAAATAAGAAACATATATTGAGACCATTTGATTCATTTCAAAATTTCAGGTAAAAATTCAGAACTTCTTAGTTGTATTTACATTTCTTAGTTGTTCTTGGGTTTGGGTAACAATTTTGATATGTTTAGGCAAAAATCGTAGAATACATTCATATTGGTTAGATAAACTCATCTTTCAGGAGACATTCATGTTTCTCTTTTACAGATAGCTCTTCAAGAAAAATCATGCCAGATCTACCCAACAAAATCAAGAACAAAAATATAATCGATAACATTTTTATCTCACCAATAATTTTTTATATGTAATCAATATTTTTTTATTTCCCCTATTTCTGAAGCAATATATTAATTTTGAAAGGAACAATTTATTATTGTTCTATCTATTATCGAATGCGGATAGGTAATAGCATATAAAACAGATAGTCATAAAATTATTTTATTCACTAAAAAAAGAACACATTAATGTATATGTGTGTGTACATATATATATATATATATATATATATTCTTTGTTAGCTTTCGTGTTCATTCTTGTTTTTATGCTTGATATACGTTCATGAGAATTAAATAACATGTTGCGATGAACTGCTTCAATGTAGAGCCGCCCCCAATAATATGTTAAATTCACAATTTAAAAAAATAATAATTAGTAAAAGTAATTAAAATACTTAATTTTTTCCCCAATGAATAGTGTAGATCCGGAAATCTGCAATTTGTTGATTCAGTCCGGAGCAGCGGCCAATCTGTGAAACAAAAACAGAAAATACCGTAAGAGCCAAAGACCGTCGGGGGTGACGATCGTTGGGCCTCCGACGCTCAAGTCAGGAAAAG
This sequence comes from Perilla frutescens, assembly GCA_026008535.1. NCBI lineage: Eukaryota > Viridiplantae > Streptophyta > Magnoliopsida > Lamiales > Lamiaceae > Perilla > Perilla frutescens. The sequence goes on from BRKX01000011.1 coordinate 31,289,064, forward strand.
AAGAAGAATAGAAAGCGTTAAAAGACGAAACAATTGAATAATTAAAGAGCTGAATAATAGTAATCCCTAGCCAGAACGTGGCTAGAAATTGAGGGAATCTTCGTTCAATAGGAAAAAATCGTAAGAAAGACGCCCAGATGTTGAATCGCCAGAGTATAATGAAATTAGAAAACGATAAATTCAATGTGTTTAGGGTATGATGTGAAGCTTGTGGGTATTTCAGCGTACCCCTCAAATGAGGAGGAAAGTCTCCTTTTATAGAGAGAGGCAGCGTTAGGGTTCGCGTGAATTATGGGAGCGGTTGAGACATGATCTCATTCGTTTGATCACGTCAACCCTTCCAGGTAATGCGGACGGCTAATTCAATTTAATTCAAAATACCAATCTTTATGTGGTTGCTCAGTTAAACGACAACGTTTAATCCACATGGACCAGCATAATGGGCTGACGAAAAATAGCCACTACAGTTAGCCCCTCATTGTCTAGGTTTCAGCATGGGAACTGGACAATGAACCGTAATGCGAATAAAACATGTAAGAACATAAGACGCCGAAGCTCTGAACGCAAGCTGCAAGGTGAGATGGTTAAGGCTTTGAAAGCAAAACGTAAGACCGAACACAGAAGCCCCGAGTACAGGCCATGAAGCTGAACGACCCAAGTTATAAAATAACTTGAAGGTCGAACGCCTAAGCTTTGAGGGCAAGCTGCAAAGTAGGACGATCGAGGCTTTGAAAGCAAACCTTAAGATCGAACACCAAAGCCCCGAGTATGGGCTATGAAGCTGAACGACCCAAGTTATAAAATAACTTGGAGGTCGAACGCCTAAGCTTTGAGTGCAAGCTGTAAGGTAGGACAACCGAGGTTTTGAAAGCAAACCGTAAGGCCAAACACCATAAATCTAATATTGTTTGCCATAAACCACTATTGTTTGCCAGACGCACACGAGGGTCTCGCTGCCCGGTTAGCGAGTCGGGGGTCCAGGGGGTGACGCACCCCTGGTCGGGGGTTCGGGGGCAACGCCCCCGAATTTTTACGGTATATATCGATTCATGCTTCCATTTCAATTTCGGGACTATTTTCGAGGGTCGACTAGGTCGAACCCAAAATATGATCGACCTTGATGCTTATGAGACCTTAGGGTCGATATTTAATATAGTAGACCCTAGGGTCGATTTTCGGCATAGTAGACCCTTAGGGTCGATTTTCGCCATAGTAGACCCTTAGGGTCGATCTTTAAAATAATAGATCCTAAGGTCGATTGTTATTATTATTTATGAATTTGTAATGGAATAAGTGCGGTAATTAAGAATCCTTATGCAACTCAAATTCCTATCCGGATTGGGCTTTGAAATAGGTCCTTTCTCCTTGCTTGGAGAGCAAGACTCCATCCTAGCTACGCCACCTGCTACTTCTATAAGAAGGAGAAATTTTTCTTATTTTGTAGACGCTCAAAATCATTGTTCATCGTTGTTTTCTCAGTTTCAAACCTGCGGCGACATCAAGATACGCTGGGCAACATTCATCCTCAGTAATTGGTAAGTTGCTCGTCTTTTATCCTCTTGATCTTGACTTAAGTGATTTTATTTATTTTTCTTCGATGTCGTTGAGTGAGGATGAGTGAGAAACAATGATCGACATCTGCAGTGACATGGAGAGACCCCAAACTGAGGTTCCCGAAAGAGAAGAGTCGAGTTCGGTCGACCTTAGGATTGTCGTTGATGACAGGTTCGATATTCCTAAAAAAATTAAAGACTTTGAAGAAAAATTCGGGGTCCACTGAGTGTGGTGAGATCTGGAACTTGAGAGATGAATCTCAATCTGAAGATGAAAGCTCAGATTCGGAGGCAGGTGGTATTGAAGACGTTGAGGGCATGCTTTCTGAAGGTAACGACATGGTTGTTGATCAGATAGAAAAATCAGGTGAAGAGATCAATGACCCTGATGATTCGGGTGACCATGCGGTTAACTCCTAGAAGTCTTTGGGGTTCAAAGCAGAAACAATATCGTCTGCCATCGACCAGAAATCTCTAAAACATATAATACAGACTTATGGAATTGCTTGTCAACTGAAGGTGAGGGTCCCTAAGTCTTCGGAGAGGGCTTGTTGGCCACCTAGAGATGCTGTTGCAGTTTATTCTGATATTTTTAAAAGAGGGGTTCGACTGCCTTTGCATAATTTCTTTCGAAAGATTGCAGCAAGTTATGGAATCTCCCCAGCTCAAATTGTTCCTAACGGCTACAACCATATGATGGGTATGCTGTTGATATGGTATGACCTGAAGTTTGGTGAACCGTCATTGGAGGAGTGGCACTCATTGTATAGAATCGTTAATGTGCCTGACAATATGAGCTTCTATTATTTCACTAGATGGACTAGCGGGTTTACGGGACTAGTGAGAGAGTGCATTTCATCTTCTGGTGATTGGAAGCCCAATTGGTTTTGGGTGACATGTGGTGAAGATAGCGAAGGATGTCGTTTTCAATTTTTTAGCCGAGCTTGCGCGTTTCTTTTTTTTTTTTATCAATTTGGATGATGCCAGGTCTGGTTTTCATTATTATTATCTCTAAGTAGTAAAAATAAATGTCCTTCTTTTGCAGGTTTTCAAAAGAAGCATAAACCACAGGGTATCTTACTTAAATGGATCCAAAGAGCCCTCGACATCCCTCAAGAGTATCGTTCTTTCAAGACTTTGCGAGACGGAAGAGTCGTTAGTGCCATTAAGATGTCTCCTACCAACGCTCGTACCCTCCGATTGACAGAGATCAAAGCTAAGGTTAATGAAGTTAAGGATAAATCAAGTAAGGAAGGCTCTTTGGGGTCTGCAGCCCCGTCTGGGGGTCGGCGTCCCTCTGATGTCCCTCTAAGTAAGAAGGTGAGGACATCGACCCTGGCTCCTAATCCTACCCCGCATACCACACCTGCTCGAGAGAAACTAGATTCAGTGGTAGTTGAGGTGGGGTTCAGTTCTCCTTCTCTTGCTGATGGGCCAATGGGCCCGATGCTCGATGAATTAGGGAATGAGATAGTTCCTCGAAATTCAGCCACATTCGATCCCTCCAGCATTGTTTGGTCGAAAATGCAAAATGAAATGGTGGCCGTCGATATTGGCAATCTACAAGCGGCTGGATTAAAGTCACAGATTGCTCGTGCACTTAATCATTCTATTCAGGTATGTATCCAATTTTTCATGATTTTTAATTTTTTACATATAGATGACGTATTCATTTTTTTTTAATTCTTGTGAATATAGGCTACCATGGCACTATCGTGTGCTCGGGCCAATCTTGAAGCTGAGTCATCTTCAACCTCCAAGCTTGAGGCTGAGGTAGCTGCTTTGAAGACTGAAATAGAAAAACTTAAGAGGGGGAAGGCTAAGGCTGAGAAGAAGGTGGCAACGGCATGGGAAGAATCCGAAGCATATAAGAGTCGTCTGAGTAAAGTGAAAATTTCTCATGCCAAGCTGCAGAAGGAGTTTGATGCTGCCAAGGACCATTATAAATCCGAATTGGCGGTTCGTGATGAGACCCTTGATGCCGCTAAAAAAGGTGAGGGGATCGACCTCCAGAAAATAGCTGATTCTGAAGCCTTTCAACCCGTTCGTGCTGACATAGAAATGAAGATAACTGAAGGCTTAGTGGGGATGATCAAGGACAAGAATCTTGATCTTGATTTATCCTTCCTTTATGGTGACGACGCGACGTAGGCTGATAGAGCTATATAACGCGTGGCTGATTTTCTATATTTTTTATTTTTCACACATTTTGTTGTTCATTTAGACTCCTTGTTATTTCCGCCGGCTTCGGTGTTGCAGTGTATTTGTGGTGATTCTCCACTTTATTTTATCGATGTTGAACTCCCGTTTGGGATAGTGAAATTCTGAATGACATTTCATACTTGAGCTTTTGTTTCTCTTCAACTTCGATGTTTGGAAGTTGCGTGTGCAAGTGCATGGCATATATTTGAACGAGAGAATATTAGAAACACATACGTAAAAATATATGTATTGATTGTTTTATATTTAATCTGATCGGTAGATTACAATCTAGTATCTAAGGCTAGCATATGCGAATATGCAAGTCATCTAAATTACAATTTATTTTAAATCGAGGCTGAACTTGCATTGAGGTTGAACCATGCCTTGGAGACGTTGGTATTGAACATCATTTGAGAATTTATCGATGAATCCATGTCAAGATTGACATCGATGATATTTATCAACTTTGATGTGTAAAGCCATTTTCTTTTGCTCTTTGTTATACTCGACGCTAACCTTAGCGTGTGTTTGAGATCTACAGGGTCGTTCTTGTCTAACTTGAGTTATCAACATCATTTTCAACCTACAGGCAGTAGGGTTAGATTAGCCATCGACCCTTCGACGCTCAAGTCAGTAACTGATGTATGGAATAAGTTTGAAAATAATTGAAAGCATTAAATGAAAATAAACGAGAATGCGAACTCATTTCTTCATGATCGATGTTCACCCTAAAGGTTGCATAGTTGACCTTGAGGGACTTCTTTACTGAGTCTCGGTTCTCAGCGTCGGATTTTAATCTGCACGTAGCATGACTAGATGGTCGATGGCAGAGCCATCGACCCTCCGACGCTCAAGTCAGTAGCTGAAGTAGGAAATAAATTTAAAAATTACTGAAAGAAGTAAAAAATGAAATAGAAATGCAAACTCATTCTTTCTGGATTGACGTTAACCCTAAGGGCTGCAGGGTCGACCTTGAGGGGCTTCTCTATTAAACCTCGATTGTCATGATTGAGTTTCAACCTGCATGCAGCATGCTTAGATGGTCGATGGCTATGCCATCGACCCTCCGACGCTCAAGTCAGTGACAAGTTGAATAAAAAATAAATAAGATAAAACTTGAAAAATTTAGCTAAGGATTTAGAAATGATACTGCTTGAGGTGAGTTGCATTCCAGCTATTTGCAATTTCTCTGCCTTCAACAATTTGCAGCTTGTAAGCCCCGTTTCCTACTACCTTCGTGATCAGATAGGGACCTTCCCAGTTAGGGCCTAGTTTGCCAGTCCCGACTTCTTCAGTATTTTGGAAAACTTTTCGAAGGACCCAATCTCCAACCTTGAAAGTGCGGAGCCGAACGTGTTTATTATAATGTCGGGCTATTCACTACTGGTATGAAGCTATTCTTATTGCTGCTTGATCCCGTTGCTCATCAATCGTGTCCAGGTTATGTTCTAGCTCCTGATTATTCTCTTTTTCATTCACCCTTGAAGTCCTCGCATTCTTGATCCCTATCTTTGGAGGTAGAACGGCTTCAGACCCATATGTTAGAGAAAAAGGTGTTTCTCCCGTAGCTGTTCGTGTTGTGGTTCGATAAGACCATAGCACGCTGGGGAGATGCTCGACCCATTTTCCCTTCTGTTTATCTAGCTTTTTCTTCAGGGTGTTCATTATTATTTTGTTGAAGGCTTCGGCTTGACCATTAGCGACTGGGTACCTTGGGTTGGAATAGGTTAGCTTGACTCCCCATTTTTTGCAGAAGTCTTGGAACTCAAAACTGATAAATTGAGGTCCGTTGTCGGTGGCGATCTCTGCTGGTACTCCGAACCTGTAAAAAATATGTTTCCACACAAAACCTCTTACCTCACGGTCCTTGACCTGTGCAAATGCCTCTACTTCGATCCACTTTGTGAAGTAATCTGTCATGACCAAGAGAAAAACTTTCTGATTGCTGTCCTTGGGTAGTTTTCCTACGATGTTCATGCCCCACTTGATGAAAGGCCAGGGCGTTATTGAAGGGTGAAGTGGTTCTGGATGAGTGTGATTGGACTGAGCAAATCTCTGGCATTTATCACATTTTTTAACGTAACTCTTTGAATCGGCTCTCATGGTCGGCCAGTAGAAACCTGCTATTAAGGCCCCATTGGCTAGGCTTCGTGGTCCAGAGTGATTTCCACACTCTCCCTCATGTAGTTCTTCAATGATATATTTTGCTTGATTTGGACCTACACACTTCAGGTAGGGGCCTGAGTACGAACTTCTGTATAAGGACCCACTGATCATGTTGAACTTCATTGCCTTAGCTCTGATCCTCCTAGCCTCTGTCTTGTTTTCGGGTAGTTCATTCTCGATAATATATTTGATGATCGGAGTCATCCAACTGACTTCAACTTCGACTATTTCTACTGATTTGGTTTCTGCTTCTTCTTTCCACACTGCTGGCCATTGGGCATATGTTAAGAGTATGTGCTTCGATGACTGACAATCAATTACCGACCCTAAGTTAGCCAGTGCATCTGCATGTCGATTTTCCTCTCTCGCCACGTGGGTAACTTCTATTTCTGTGAACGATTTTGATAGTTCCTTCACCATGGTAAGGCATGCTGACATTCTAGAATCTTTTGCTTGAAAATCTCCTCCGAACTGACTTACGATAAGTTGTGAGTCACTTTGTACTTTGATGTTTGGTATCTTCATATCTCTGGTTAAGGTCAGTCCGGCAATCAGTGCTTCATATTCTGCTTCATTATTTGTTGTCTTGAATCCACATCGAACCGCTCTTTCAACAACGCCGCCTTTGGGAGAGATCAATACTATACCCAATCCACTCCCCTTGAAATTACTGGAGCCGTCAACTTGAAGGGTCCAGTGATTTGAATTATCACCTTCGGTTATTGAGAGTAGTTCTTTTTCGGCAAGCTCATGCTGCTCTGATGAAAAATCTGCAATAAAATCAGCCAAAACCTGTGATTTTATTGCAGTCCGGGGTAGATAGGTGATGTCGTACTCTCCAAGCACTACTGCCCACTTTGATAATCTGCCAGATAAGTCTGGCTTGCTCAACACCGTCTTTAGTAGAAAGGTCGTCACCACCGTGATTGGGTGGGCCTGAAAGTACGGCTTCAACTTTCGAGAGGCCATGACTAGTGCGAGGGCTAATTTTTCGAGTTGAGTGTATCTGGCTCTGCATCGAGTAGTGATTTGCTGGCATAGTAGACAGGGTATTGTCTTCCCTGTTCTTCGCGAACTAACACTGCACTTAATGAGTTAGCAGAAACGGATAAATAAATGAAAAGTACCTCACCTGAGTTAGGCTTCGAGAGCAAAGGCGGGCTTGAGAGATATGACTTAAGTTGGTTGAGAGCCTGGTCGCACTCTGATGTCCACTCGAAGTCTTTTCCCTTCCGAAGTGTGTTGAAGAATTGATGGCTCTTGTCGGAATATTTTGATATGAAACGACTAAGAGTTGCCAAACGACCCGTGAGCTTTTATACTTCTTTGATGTTGTGGGTGCCTTTATATTTTCCACTGCCCTAATTTGGTCGGGATTAGCTTCGATTCCTCTTTTTATGACGAGGTACCCTAAAAATTTTCCCGACGTTACTCCGAAAGAACATTTGGAGGGGTTAAGCTTCATGTTGTATTTTCTTAACACTTCGAATGATTGCCTCAGGTGCCCAATGTGATCTTTAGCTTGTAGTGATTTTACAAGCATATCATCTATGTAGACCTCCATTGTCGAACCTATTAACTTTTCGAACATACGATTAACCAGCCTCTGGTATGTGGCTCCTGCATTTTTTAACCCGAACGGCATGACTTTGTAGCAGTAGATGCCTCGACTTGTGACGAACGTTGTTCTTTCTTGATCATCTGGATGTAAGAGAATCTGATTATACCCAGAGAAGGCATCCATGAAGCTCATCATCTCATGTCCTGCTGTTGCATCGACAAGCGTGTCAATATGAGGAAGTGGAAATGAATCCTTTGGGCAGGCCTTATTTAGATCGGTGAAGTCAATACACATTCTGTTCTTTCCATTCTTCTTATTTACTATCACAACATTAGCTAGCTAATCGAGGTACTGCACCTCCCGAACTAAACCAATATCGATTAGCTTTTGAACTTCTTCCTCTATCACTTGATTTCGTTCTGCTACAAATTTTCTTCTTTTTTGTTTGACTGGTGGGTGATCGGGATCGACCTATAACTTGTGAGTTATGATAGAAGGATCGATACCTGTCATGTCGGCGTGCGACCATGCGAAGCAATCATGGTGTTCTGACAAAAAAGCGATTAGCTCTGCTCTCATTTCAGAAGTCAACCGCGACCCAATTTGAATGACGTGATCTGGGTAGTCATGGTGAATCTGTACTTCATCGAGATCTTCCATCTCAGGTTCGACATAGGAGGTCGACCCTGAACTTTCTCCATGCTCATATTTTGAATTTGAGCTTTCTCCACCTTCATATTTTGATTTTGACGTTGATGCTTCATTTACTTGGTTTATTTTTGTACCTGTACGTGGTTAGTCTTGAAAGCTGATCTGTAGCAGTCTCTTGACATAATTTGCTCTCCACGAATCTGCTTAACTCCCCACGGGGTCGAAAAGCGTATGACTTGGTGATAGGTCGAAGGTACGACTCTTAGCTCATTAATCCAAAGTCTCCCAAGGATGACGTTGTATACTGAGGGTCCATCGATAATTTGAAACTTGGTGTGTAGGTTAACCCCTTCCGTATACACAGGTAGTGTAATTTCACCTATGGTGGCTTTGTGCTCGCCGCTGAATCCAATCAAGGTCATCGATTTTTTGACGATGTTAGCCTCGGGGACCTGCATTCCTTTCAAAGTAGATAAAAAAATGACATTAGTCGAACTCCCACCATCAATGAGAGTCCTCTTGATCATACAGTTAGAAATAAGGACTGAAATAACGAGTGCATCGTGGTGCGGGTGTGAGAGTTCAGAAGCTTCGCTGTTGGTGAAACTCAAAGTTATGAGTTCCATTTCGGTATCGGGCTTTGGTATCATGGGCGTGTATTTCAGAGATCTGCAGTGTCGTTTTGCTAATGCCTGGGACACTCCGTGTAACAACCCGGATTTTCAGAAGGTGATTAATTAATTCCTAATTTTAATTAGGAAATATGAAGAAGGATTTTGAGCATAATTAGGATGTTTCGGTTCTTAAATGTGTTTTTAGGATTATTTTTCGTATAATCGTATTTTTGAGAATTTTGATTCCACCTCAGTCGCAGCCAATTTTGGTCATGTTTGAAAGGTGTTGACCCAAGGAGCATGCCGGTGCTTTCGAATTTTGAATCTGAAGTCGTTTGAGTTCCCGGTGATTTAAATCGCGTTTAAAGAAGTTATGAATAGTGTTTTTCCGTAGGAGCGCGTTCATTAGAAATTTGTGAAATCCCGTGTGTTGACCCGAGCCTTGATTTTTCAAGCCTATCCTATAGGAAATTTCTCAAGGAATCCGTTGGCGTTCCCGGATTTTTATTCTGAGGTCAATTTAACGCTCGGGAATTTTATTTGTCCCTTGCGTGGAATAGTAACTTTATTTTTGAAAAGAGATTAATTTCTCGTTTTCCTTCAAAACGACTCGTTCTTTATTCCGAGTCAATTTGGTTCAACAGTACTCGAGCCAACGAACCTGCCAGTATTTTCAGATTTAATAAACGAGGTCATTTGGACCTCGCCATCGAATAAAACGTCTTTAACCGAACCCGATAATTTTAAAGCAGTGTTGTTACACTGAAGTAGCTTCCCGAGGAAGCCATTTATTTTTCTATAAATAGCAGCCCTTCCCCTTTGATTTCCTCGTTCATTCCTTCTTCACCCCCATTTCTGTAGAGTAGAGAGACAGAGTAGAAGGGAGCTCTCTTCGTGAGAGCACCCCCAGTGTTGAGAGAGAGCAGAGTGAGAGGGCGTCGCGGGGCGGAGGAGCGCCGCGGGGCTGGCGGGCGCCGCGGGGGAAAGGAGCGCCGCGGGGGCTGAAGGGCGCCGAGGGGGCAAGGAGCCCCGCGAGGGCATGGGCGCCGCGGCGGCGCTTGGGCGCGCGGGCGCGCTCGTGCTGTCCGGCAGCTCCGGCACGTTTTCGTACGGAGGCCATAACTTTCGCCTCGGTTGGAGTTACGAGACCCATGAGTACTCAAATCGAAGCTCTTTCGATGATCTACAAGGTAGCAGTGGCCGATCGTCCAGAATCTCGATCATTCGAATCGGATTTTCCGTCCCCTTTTGTGGTAATTTCGGATGCCTTAATCTTTTAAATTATCGCATTTTAAGTTATAGTTAAGGGTCAAGGGTTTAGATATCATTTCGATGTCTTATTAGGAGCTCGAATAAAATTCTAAGTCATTGATTGACTTTCGTAAATATGAGGTGAACCCCGAGGAGGCCCGAGGAAGGATTTTCAGCTCGTTGCTTCGTCTACGCACTTGTTCTTGAGGTGCTCGTCATCGAGGTGGGTGGTTCTAAACCAAGTATAAGATTTGAGCTATTAAGCTCTAGAAGCATGTTAAGAAAAGGGAAATATCCAATTAAAATATTTTATGCTCTGCCTGTTAGTCTCTGTACAAGGAAAGGAAATGAATAAAGTTATATGCATGATTTTGTTAAATTGCTATTTGAGTTAGATAAAGTTGAGGGAGTTGTTATAATCTAAGTGAGCTCTCAAGTATGTTTAGATATGCTAGAATTGTTTTTATATAATTTATGCTAGCATGTGGTGTTTAGAATTGCTTTATTGCAATCGATGTTTATCCGCATTCATTTCCTCGCATTTGAATGTTTATGCTTCATTAAAGCTCGTATAGCTAAGGATTAAGGATTGCCTTTTTGAGTAAGTTATAAATCCCTTATAGGCCGAGATCATGCTCAATTAAGATTTAGCATTAGGCGATTGCTCTAGGCTTGGTATTGTTAGCTAAGTTAAGTAAGTAAGGAAGATTAAGGTTAAGTAAGGAAGGAAGTTAAAGAAGGATATAGCTTATGTTGTAAGCAGGTTATCGAGCTCAAAGAACAGTTTATTTACATTATCATGCCGTGACCCTCGTGTCACTAATGTTGAACATTTGAAAGTAAAGGGAGTCACTGCTGGGTAATCCCCTCGCAAACTCAGAAGGATACTTGAGGTAACCCCTCTCTCATCCTAAGGCATAAGGGTGCAGTAGACAACAGGTTTTGAGCCAGGAAAGGCGCCCAGAAAGGAAGTTAAAGGTTTTACGGGTATGGAGAGGGCTTTTGCGTTTTGCTCTCCATATGTCGCCAGTTTATAATTGGATATTCCAAAGTTTATTAAAGAGTTTTCTCGTAATACCCCACTGAGTACATTAGTGCTCACACCCTCTTTTTCAAATGTTTTCAGGATGAGATGCTGAGGCCGGTGATGTGCTGCTGGTGGGGTTGTCTGAGGTTTCAAGTTTGTTGCTCTATATGTTACCTGATTTATTCCGCTAAGTTTCTGCTAAGTACTCTGATATTAGTATTTAGTCTTGATTTATGTAACTTGATTCTTGATAGTAGCATGTTTTGAATGCTATGAATCCTAGTTGTCAATAAAGTCTTTGAAGCATGATCTTTTGACATACACGTCTATGCCTTTATTGATTCCGAGTTATTTGAATATTCATACCTATTGAGCATTTTGGTATCTATTCATCTTCAGTTGACTTGTGAATAAGTCTTGAAGGGTTGTTATTATTGTTCGCCTACAAAGAGGCTTTTCTTTCCAAAGCATGATTCTATTCGTTCAAAGTTAATCTTATGTTGTTTTCTTGGCCCGTCCTATGATTAGGACAGTAAGATATATTTGACTCCGAGCTATTTATGAGTCTTAGTTGATGTGACCTATGATGAGGTCTTGATTATTTGAAAAGTTAAATTCCTATATGTTAATCTTTGGATTATGTTTAAAATTCGGTTGACCTATGATTTGGCATTCCTTTGACTCGATTAAATCCTTTGACCCCTTTGATTCGTTAAAGATGACAGTCCTTCCAAGTCATAAAGTTAAGTTGCCTAAGTTTTTGAGGCGTTAACTTAGTTTAATTCTAAAAACACCCCCCTGGATTTCCGATTTTACGTGCTATTTTACGCACAACAACCCCATCCCCATCCTCGGGACCGGGCTGTTACAGTTGGTATCAGAGCCAGGTTTGCAAACACTGCAGGCCTGTGTCTCTCCTTGAAGTAATTGATTGAACTCTTATATGAATATTGAATTGTTCAAAGGCATTAATCAGCAACCCCCAGCTCATCATCACCCTCGCATCTTCAACAAAGCTAAGGTATGATTGAGTTAAAGTATATTGATTATATTTGGTATAACTTTTTGAAAGTACAGAACGAGGAGAAATTTTTTGAGCAAGACAAGGTTAGTCGATTTTGAAATCGAACATTATTTCTATAGAAATAAAATTTTTGGTTATACCAAAGTTTAAAGTGAAACTTATTGAAGTAAGTTCTAGATCAATGTTTTAAGAGTTTTGAGTCATTAAGGACTCGATCAAGAAACAAATCTTTTCAGAGTATTATTTTTTGCAAATACTCAAACTATTTCGGTCATTTTAGACCATTAAATTTTTTTTGAGTAGAGTTATAAAGTTTGAAAGTTGATTTGAAAATCTTCTTTGTGATAAAGGCTCGTCTACTGCCCATAAGAAAAGAATTTAAAGATGAGTTAAGGATGAATGAGGCATAGAGAATATAGTTAGAACATAGACTATAGCGAGCTTGAATTAAGGAGAATTCTAGAATTCCCTTTAGGTTCTCTTATGAACCTAGATTGAGTAAGTTCCTTTTCAAGGAGCTAGAGTTAAGTAGGTTTGTTCGAAAGAACATTTATAGAGCGCTCATAAGAAGGATAAAGGATTTTGAGATTTTAGTAGAATCGAGAAGAAGGTCATGAAGTTCAGTTTCGAGCGATAAGCAAGAAGAGAAGCAGTCAAGTTAAAGGTGAGTTACCAGATTGCGGATCCAACGAAAGTTCAAGGAATCCCCACGCAAGAGCTTTCAACTCAAGAGAAGTCTCGTTTGAGGATCTATTCGCATTTGCAAGGAACGAAGATTCATTTCCTTCGATAGAAGCTCGTTGATTCAAAGGAAGGACATTCAAGTCCACGTTGCGTTCGATGCCCAGAAGTTATCGCTTGTTTCAAGCCGATTAATAAAGATGAAGATTGTCATCACAACTATAGCTAAGAGAGTTTGAAGATATATCGGAGTTCTACCGAGCTTCCAGAAGAAGTTGAAGTCAAGCTGTTTTGAGTCCAGAAGGTGCCATAGATCAAGTCGCTTTATCGTGTCCCGTTCGATAGATAGAAAGAGATCTTCGGATATCACTTTTCTGACCAGGCGTAGCCATTTGAGTCCAGCCGACTCATGCTTTTTCATAGCAACCTTGCCAAGAAGAAGGTACGTGATGCTTAAGAAAGATAGAGAAGACCCAAAGAAGAAGATCGTTAAGGAGATAGACCTAGTATTCGATAGATTGAGAGTTTCAGTTTGATGGAAGTTTTGTTGAGTCTATTTATTCATTCTCGTGTCAATAGAATCGATTTGTTCATTCTCTTTTGGAATCGATTTATTCACTTGCTAATTGAATTAATTGCCCTTCAATAGCTTCATATGAATTGAAATTCTCCATTTGAAATTATTTCATTATATCCGCTTGGATAGTTTGCAATTCTTTTGATGATACTTCTTTGATCATCAAGAATCAGTAATAGCATTTCCTTGATAGGCTATGTTGACGCCTTTGAGAGAATATTGAAGCACGGTTTTCAGTTACTAACCGTCGGTTCTTCCATATCTTTATTATGTGCGAGAATCCTTCAAGTTTATAAGTCCTCTGAACAGGAAATATTTTTGGCATATATAACCAAGTGTTATATTCTTTCTAGATTTTGACTTTGTCAAGAAATTATTGATTAAGATAAAGTCCTCACTTAGAGGCGTTCGTTTATTTTGCTCCCACTCATAGAACTCGAGTGTGGATCTTGGAATAAAGCAGAGAGTTATAGTAGTATTCCTTTTAGTCAAGGTTGGAGGAATAAGAGATAGTATTTCCTAGAAGGAAGTAGAATCCAAGTAAGCGCCAGATAGTATTCTCTAAGTTTAGGATGCGCGTTTCAAGAAGATTTCTCAGCTCGTTGCGTTTGGAGGTGACCTAAGGAACATCGGCAGGTAAGTTCCGAGTATGCGTTAAAGTCCAGAAATGCGATCGTTACGCGTACAAGCTATGGTGACCACCAGTAGAAGCCATGAAGCCAGACGACTGTTTCAAGAAAAAGAGATGACTGCGTGTAATACCCCGAAATATTTTAGAAGGTTTTACTCGACTTATGTTGCCTGAGGGTAATCTAAGAAATAAGTTGGGTCCTTAACGGATTCAAATAAAGGAAAATCGCAGCCAGGGACATCTATTAAAATTTAATTTGGTCAAAAAAATTGCTTTAAAAATATGTTCTGATATTTTTTTCGGGTTGATAGAAAAAGCTTCAAGCATCGTGCCAAACATTGAATTTTCCAATTCCGAGTTCAAATGAACTCTTGGCACAATTTTAAACTAAAAGGTAATAGATTTGGATAACTAAGGCATATCTGTCATTATCCAATTTCTTTTTCGAAATATTATCCTATTTATTTTTCTCCTATAAATAGGAGGTTAAGGTTTCATTTTTCATTCATTTTCAAAATCGAAACGCCGAGCAGCTTCTAGAGAAGGTACGTCTCTAGTTTCCTATTTCAATTCTGAAATAGTCATTTTGAAGGTGTCAACGCATAGATCACGAATACGTGATTGAAATGATGACACGACGGACGATCACGATGGAAAATCATTGTGACCGCCGCCAAAGTCGTAATCACCCTTCAAATCGGTGACTCTTTTGGGTCATCGGATCAAAAAGTGTCTTTAGGGTTTCATGTTCTATGTATATTTATATACATTTTCCATGTTGTCACTTTTTAATTTCGGGTATATTTTGGGTATCCGATTATTAAATTATAGTCTTTTTCAGATCTATCATTCATGGATAGCCGTATCGTGTTTTTAAGCTCAAAAGTTGTTCCGTGTCAAAATATAGTATTTTTATTTAAAGTTTCATATTTTTCCAATGGGCAGATCTTGCGGTATGAATTTATTTGTACCGAATTAATTTTAGGATACGGGTTTGACCACCCCGTATGCCAAAACTTCCTAAACAGTTTTTCTTTATAAAAATGCCCTGAGTAAAGTTCCCTTAAGAGTCAAAATATTTTGATGATCCGAGTGCTGCGTATTAAGATAGTAGATATTATAATATTTACTTCATAACTAAGAAAGGTTAGATTTTGACCTAATGGTAGTCATTCATCGAAACTAAGTTGCCGGATAATCTTGTAGGCACAGAAGAAGGAGACTTCTAGTTGAGATCAGAATCAGAATCTAGATCTAGCTCAGATTACCAGGTGGGTTTTTATTATATAAAAATATGTTTCGGGTTATTAAGCCCTGATATTTATAAAATGAATATGATTGAATATCCAACTCATGACTGTATTTGATGTGCTCTCCTGACTCATGTAAGTCTTACTACTGTTTTTGGTGACGAAACTACAATGGTTCACGATATCGAGCCCCAAGCAAACAGGGCAGTGTCCAACCTTAAGCAGCCGGGTTGTGTACACGAACCGACTCACCGTAAGCGTTCTAGGGGAGAGTTGCGCGCAATGATGGAACGAAAATGATTTTGTATACATGGAATTCACAAATTTTCTGTTTTGAAAGCTTTCCATGATATGCTCTCAATATGATTGGATATTCTATTTTATAAAATGATTCTGAAGGTTTTTCTCAAAAGTACCCACTGAGTGCATTAGTACTCACGCCCAAAATCTTTTCAAATATTTTCAGGATGAGCTGCGGGATGGCGGACGGCTGTGCTAAGGTTGAAGGGCTATTGTTTGATGTATATGTTTCTTTTATGTGTGGAGTCCAACTGAGAACATGGTTACCTTTTGTGTCTGAATAAATGCACTGCGTTTTTGTCCGCTTACTCTGATTATTGTTATGGAGTGTTCGGTTCTCCGAATCCCATTTTATTTACTGTTATGGAGTGTTCGGTTCTCCGAATCCCATTTTATTTACGGTTATGGAGTGTTCGGTTCTCCGAATCCCATTTTCTTTACTGTTACGGAGTGTTCGGTTCTCCGAATCCCATTTTCTTTACTGTTATGGAGTGTTCGGTTCTCCGAATCCCATTTTCTTTATTGTTACGGAGTGTTCGGTTCTCCGAATCCCGTTTACTTTCTGTTCCTGACAGGCGAAAGCCTGGCATTTATTTACTTTCCTTACTCAGACAGGCGCAAGCCTGGCTTTACATTGTTTTTCATGTCAAGGCAAAAGCCTGGCTTTATATTGCTTTCACGACAGGCGGGAGCCTGGCATCTCTTTACTTTAAGTATTTGGACAGACATCAGTCTGGCCTTTTTTATGCCTAACCTATTAACAGTTAACCTTTGAACTGTTATTATTTACATTGAAGTTTGCCTTTGTTATTCTTTCTTGGGTTCATCCTAAGAGTCATGGTATCTGGTTTGAGTCATTTCATACGCTTTAAAAGCGTGGATTGATCCATTTATAGAGGTTATGCTGCCCATATTTTTAGGGCACTAACCCTATTTCTTTGATTGCTTCTGTTCAACAACCCCTTTCCCCCTTTCCCCAAGTAGCGCACCGGTCCCCTGCCCTTCTCCCGGGACCGGGGCGTTACAGAGTGGTATCAGAGCAGGCTGCAACTCTGCAGGCCTGTCATATTGTTGATTGGGTGTAGTTCTCAGTTCTTCCTCTAAATTGATTGTCTGATAGCCCTAGCACGTCGCCTGCACCGCACTCATCTGCTTCAAAAAGAAAGGTACATGAGTTAAAATATTTTTGAGATTCAATGATGTTTACTGATTTCAAAAAAAGAAATGTGGATAAGGACCATTCTCCACATTGATGATATTTATGAAAAGTCGCGCCAATGATGGTTTTGAAAGGATAATGGTATCATTTTGGACTATGTGTCCATATGATCATGGTTATGAATAAAAGGGACTCTTGTCCATGATGGTAAAATTGTGGGACTTTATGCCTAGATGGTATTGAATGATTATTTTGAATGTGACTATATGTCCATTATGTTTGAAATGAAAAGTGATGTTTTGAACGGGATTATATGTCCATGATATGTTTTGAAAGAAAGTGTGATGATAGTAATCAATGCCCTATGATTAGAAATGTGATAATGTGGAAGTGATTGGAAATGTGAGAATGTTGAAGTGATGGAAATCCAGAATGCTTATGCAGATGGAATGTGAACATAGAATGATTTGATTGAGAATGTAGATGAACATAGCTAGCTGTGATTTATTCACAAGATTGGATTTTAAGTTGATGGTTGTTAAGATTCTTGTGGAACATAGGTTGATTAAGTTTTTTTCCACGTTCAGGATTATGAGCCCACATGGATTGGTTCCACTGAAATGTGTCAATTTGTTATGATGTGAAATTTCAAAAGAATGTATTATGTCATGTTTGGATTTAATCCTACATGAAAGAGGGTTCACGGCAAGGCCGTGGTTCGCCTATGGTTTTAATGGGATGTCTGGGACATCTGGATTCCGGTTCAACCGAGAATCTAATGAATGATTATAAAGAACAAATTGACTAAAAAGGTGGGAACGATTATGTAGTGCCTTGTAGTCTTGAATGTAGAAAGAACTTAGAATGGATAAATATATTCTTTTAGATGGCTTGAGTTATATGGATTTCTAGGAAATGTCGTTCGCGTGCATATATGTATTTGAGGAGCATTTTGGGAGAATTTCAAATGTCTATGAAGAATCGCGAATGATAGATCCGTTCTCGCTGCACCTACCTCTATACGTTTCTAATCGAAGAGCAAAGATTAGTTCAAGACTAGATGTCTCAAGTTCAGAGTGATGTATACGATGATCGAGATAATATTCTTTGATTCAGGTGGATCGATATCTATTCTCTCTCTCTCTCTCTCTCACTCTCTCTCTCTTCTCGACTTAAAGGATGATGCTAAAGAATATTCGAAGAATGATGCAGAGAAGAACGTATGAAGAGTTGCGCATCAAGTTAAAGTGGACCAAGGCAGAGCATACGTCTTAGTAAGATTTACGACTCGAGATAAATGTGTTTTAGCTAGGAATGAGGAGATAGCTTATAAACTAGTCATATTGCTAATTCTAGCTAAGGTTCATAACGTGATTGATGTCTTAATGTTGAGGAAGTGTAAGTTGCATCCTAAGCATGTTATAAAGAATGAGGAGATAGTCATGAACCAAGATTTTTCTTATGAAGAAAGACCAGAAGCTATTCTTGACCGAAGGGTTCAAGAATTAGGGAACAAACATATATTACTCGTGAAAGTCCTATGGAATAACCATGGGAAAGAGAAAGCTACCTGGGAGCATGAAAGCATAATCAAGGAGTTGTATCCTGATTTACCCTATAGGGGTACGCAAATTTCGGGACGAAATTTTTATTAAGGAGGGTAGAATGTAATACCCCGAAATATTTTAGAAGGTTTTACTCGACTTATGTTGCCTGAGGGTAATCTAAGAAATAAGTTGGGTCCTTAACGGATTCAAATAAAGGAAAATCGCAGCCAGGGACATCTATTAAAATTTAATTTGGTCAAAAAAATTGCTTTAAAAATATGTTCTGATATTTTTTTCGGGTTGATAGAAAAAGCTTCAAGCATCGTGCCAAACATTGAATTTTCCAATTCCGAGTTCAAATGAACTCTTGGCACAATTTTAAACTAAAAGGTAATAGATTTGGATAACTAAGGCATATCTGTCATTATCCAATTTCTTTTTCGAAATATTATCCTATTTATTTTTCTCCTATAAATAGGAGGTTAAGGTTTCATTTTTCATTCATTTTCAAAATCGAAACGCCGAGCAGCTTCTAGAGAAGGTACGTCTCTAGTTTCCTATTTCAATTCTGAAATAGTCATTTTGAAGGTGTCAACGCATAGATCACGAATACGTGATTGAAATGATGACACGACGGACGATCACGATGGAAAATCATTGTGACCGCCGCCAAAGTCGTAATCACCCTTCAAATCGGTGACTCTTTTGGGTCATCGGATCAAAAAGTGTCTTTAGGGTTTCATGTTCTATGTATATTTATATACATTTTCCATGTTGTCACTTTTTAATTTCGGGTATATTTTGGGTATCCGATTATTAAATTATAGTCTTTTTCAGATCTATCATTCATGGATAGCCGTATCGTGTTTTTAAGCTCAAAAGTTGTTCCGTGTCAAAATATAGTATTTTTATTTAAAGTTTCATATTTTTCCAATGGGCAGATCTTGCGGTATGAATTTATTTGTACCGAATTAATTTTAGGATACGGGTTTGACCACCCCGTATGCCAAAACTTCCTAAACAGTTTTTCTTTATAAAAATGCCCTGAGTAAAGTTCCCTTAAGAGTCAAAATATTTTGATGATCCGAGTGCTGCGTATTAAGATAGTAGATATTATAATATTTACTTCATAACTAAGAAAGGTTAGATTTTGACCTAATGGTAGTCATTCATCGAAACTAAGTTGCCGGATAATCTTGTAGGCACAGAAGAAGGAGACTTCTAGTTGAGATCAGAATCAGAATCTAGATCTAGCTCAGATTACCAGGTGGGTTTTTATTATATAAAAATATGTTTCGGGTTATTAAGCCCTGATATTTATAAAATGAATATGATTGAATATCCAACTCATGACTGTATTTGATGTGCTCTCCTGACTCATGTAAGTCTTACTACTGTTTTTGGTGACGAAACTACAATGGTTCACGATATCGAGCCCCAAGCAAACAGGGCAGTGTCCAACCTTAAGCAGCCGGGTTGTGTACACGAACCGACTCACCGTAAGCGTTCTAGGGGAGAGTTGCGCGCAATGATGGAACGAAAATGATTTTGTATACATGGAATTCACAAATTTTCTGTTTTGAAAGCTTTCCATGATATGCTCTCAATATGATTGGATATTCTATTTTATAAAATGATTCTGAAGGTTTTTCTCAAAAGTACCCACTGAGTGCATTAGTACTCACGCCCAAAATCTTTTCAAATATTTTCAGGATGAGCTGCGGGATGGCGGACGGCTGTGCTAAGGTTGAAGGGCTATTGTTTGATGTATATGTTTCTTTTATGTGTGGAGTCCAACTGAGAACATGGTTACCTTTTGTGTCTGAATAAATGCACTGCGTTTTTGTCCGCTTACTCTGATTATTGTTATGGAGTGTTCGGTTCTCCGAATCCCATTTTATTTACTGTTATGGAGTGTTCGGTTCTCCGAATCCCATTTTATTTACGGTTATGGAGTGTTCGGTTCTCCGAATCCCATTTTCTTTACTGTTACGGAGTGTTCGGTTCTCCGAATCCCATTTTCTTTACTGTTATGGAGTGTTCGGTTCTCCGAATCCCATTTTCTTTATTGTTACGGAGTGTTCGGTTCTCCGAATCCCGTTTACTTTCTGTTCCTGACAGGCGAAAGCCTGGCATTTATTTACTTTCCTTACTCAGACAGGCGCAAGCCTGGCTTTACATTGTTTTTCATGTCAAGGCAAAAGCCTGGCTTTATATTGCTTTCACGACAGGCGGGAGCCTGGCATCTCTTTACTTTAAGTATTTGGACAGACATCAGTCTGGCCTTTTTTATGCCTAACCTATTAACAGTTAACCTTTGAACTGTTATTATTTACATTGAAGTTTGCCTTTGTTATTCTTTCTTGGGTTCATCCTAAGAGTCATGGTATCTGGTTTGAGTCATTTCATACGCTTTAAAAGCGTGGATTGATCCATTTATAGAGGTTATGCTGCCCATATTTTTAGGGCACTAACCCTATTTCTTTGATTGCTTCTGTTCAACAACCCCTTTCCCCCTTTCCCCAAGTAGCGCACCGGTCCCCTGCCCTTCTCCCGGGACCGGGGCGTTACACTGCGGCGAGGAAATTTAGATTTAAGTTGCGTCAAGAATTTAAGTTTGGAGCGCATCACGAAGTACGCCCCAAGAAGATGAAGAAGTCGAACCTCAAGAAATTAAAGATGAAGATAAAGTGAGTTTTAAAACGTGATAAAGCGACAAGCAACAATCAAAGAAGATGCTCAATTAATTCAAGTTTACCATCTAGTTCGAATTTGTTAAAGTTTCTCAAAGCTGCGTGAAGTAAAGTCAGAAGCAAAAGCAAAGCCAAGTGAAACAAAAGAAGGACGGACTTGTTAAGATTGTCCGTGCACAAGGAGCAAGCTTGGTGAAGTTTTCTCTTCTTTTATTTCTTTCGTTAATCGAATAATTTCTAAAGGTCCGCTCGAATGCAAGATCTTAAGAAGCTCGTATAAAGTGATGTTTCGAGAGAGATTTCATAAGGAAGAAAAGATAGAAGATGCTTAAGCTTTGAGGATGAAAAGAAGAACGATTATAGAAGTACTAATCCTGCGTAAGAACTAATTTATAAAGGAAGGCTTCAAGCTATTCTTAGCCTATAGTAAAGGTTTCGAATTTATGTTATTTCAGTAAGGCCTTAAGTTCTTGAAAAGGAATCCAGATCTCTGTTAAGAGGGAGTAAATTTCGGGACGAATTTTTTTTTTAAGGGGTGTAGAATGTAACAACCCGGATTTTCAGAAGGTGATTAATTAATTCCTAATTTTAATTAGGAAATATGAAGAAGGATTTTGAGCATAATTATGATGTTTCGGTTCTTAAATGTGTTTTTATGATTATTTTTCGTAAAATCGTATTTTTGAGAATTTTGATTCCACCTCAGTCGCAGCCAATTTTGGTCATGTTTGAAAGGTGTTGACCCAAGGAGCATGCCGGTGCTTTCGGATTTTGAATCTGAAGTCGTTTGAGTTCCCGGTGATTTAAATCGCGTTTAAATGAGTTATGAATAGTGTTTTTCCGTAGGAGCGCGTTCGTTAGAAATTTGTGAAATCCTGTGTGTTGACCCGAGCCTTGATTTTTCAAGCCTATCCTATAGGAAATTTCTCAATGAATCCGTTGGCGTTCCCGGATTTTTATTCTGAGGTCAATTGAACGCTCGGGAATTTTATTTGTCACTTGCGTGGAATAGTAACTTTATTTTTGAAAAGAGATTAATTTCTCGTTTTCCTTCAAAACGACTCGTTCTTTATTCCGAGTCAATTTGGTTCAACAGTACTCGAGCCAATGAACCTGTCGGTATTTTCGGATTTAATAAACGAGGTCATTTGGACCTCGCCATCGAATAAAACGCCTTTAACCGAACCCGATAATTTTAAAGCAGTGTTGTTACACTGAAGTAGCTTCCCGAGGAAGCCATTTATTTTTCTATAAATAGCAGCCCTTCCCCTTTGATTTCCTCGCTCATTCCTTCTTCACCCCCATTTCTGTAGAGTAGAGAGAGAGTAGAGGGGAGCTCTCTTCGTGAGAGCACCCCCAGTGTTGAGAGAGAGCAGAGTGAGAGGGCGCCGCGGGGCGGAGGAGCGCCGCGGGGCTGGCGGGCGCCGCGGGGGCTGAAGGGCGCCGAGGGGGCAAGGAGCCCCGCGGGGGCGAGGTAGCCCCGCGGGGGCATGGGCGCCGCGGCGGCGCTTGGGCGCGCGGGCGCGCTCGTGCTGTCCGGCAGCTCCCGCACGTTTTCGTACGGAGGCCATAACTTTCGCCTCCGTTGGAGTTACGAGGCCCATGAGTACTCGAATCGAAGCTCTTTCGATGATCTACAAGGTAGCAGTGGCCGATCGTCTAGAATCTCGATCGTTCAAATCGGATTTTCCGTCCCCTTTTGTGGTAATTTCGGATGTCTTAATCTTGTAAATTATCGCATTTTAAGTTATAGTTAAGGGTCAAGGGTTTAGATATCGTTTCGATGTCTTATTAGGAGCTCGAATAAGGTTCTAAGTCGTTGATCGACTTTCGTAAATATGAGGTGAACCCCGAGGAGGCCCGAGGAAGGATTTTCAACTCATTGCTTCGTCTACGCACTTGTTCTTGAGGTGCTCATCATCGAGGTGGGTGGTTCTAAACCAAGTATAAGATTTGAGCTATTAAGATCTAGAAGCATGTTAAGGAAAGAGAAATATCCAATTAAAATATTTTATGCTCTGCCTGTTAGTCTCTGTACAAGGAAAGGAAAGGAATAAAGTTATATGCATGATTTTGTTAAAGTTAAGGGAGTTGTTATAATCTAAGTGAGCTCTCAAGTATGTTTAGATATGCTAGAATTATTTTTATATAATTTATGCTAGCATGAGGTGTTTAGAATTGCTTTAT
Source organism: Perilla frutescens (assembly GCA_026008535.1). Taxonomy (NCBI): domain Eukaryota; kingdom Viridiplantae; phylum Streptophyta; class Magnoliopsida; order Lamiales; family Lamiaceae; genus Perilla; species Perilla frutescens. The sequence goes on from BRKX01000011.1 coordinate 31,312,138, forward strand.
TGCAATCGATGTTTATCCACATTCATTTCCTCGCATTTGAATGTTTATGCTTCGTTAAAGCTCGTATAGCTAAGGATTAAGGATTGCCTTTTTGAGTAAGTTATAAATCCCTTATAGGCCGAGATCATGCTCAATTAAGATTTAGCCTTAGGCGATTGCTCTAGGCTTGGTATTGTTAGCTAAGTTAAGTAAGTAAGGAAGATTAAGGTTAAGTAAGGAAGGAAGTTAAAGAAGGATATAGCTTATGTTGTAAGCAGGTTATCGAACTCAAAGAACAGTTTATTTACATTATCATACCGTGACCCTCGTGTCACTAATGTTGAACATTTGAAAGTAAAGGGAGTCACTGCTGGGTAATCCCCTCACATACTCAGAAGGATACTTGAGGTAACCCCTCTCTCATCCTAAGGCATAAGGGTGCAGTAGACAACAGGTTTGAGCCAGGAAAGGCGCCCAGAAAGGAAGTTAAAGGTTTTGCGGGTATGGAGAGGGCTTTTGCGTTTTGCTCTCCATATGTCGCCAGTTTATAATTGGATATTCCAAAGTTTATTAAAGAGTTTTCTCGTAATACCCCACTGAGTACATTAGTGCTCACACCCTCTTTTTCAAATATTTTCAGGATGAGATGCTGAGGCCGGTGATGTGCTGCTGGTGGGGTTGTCTGAGGTTTCAAGTTTGTTGCTCTATATGTTACCTGATTTATTCCGCTAAGTTTCTGCTAAGTACTCTGATATTAGTATTTAGTCTTGATTTATGTAACTTGATTCTTGATAGTAGCATGTTTTAAATGCTATGAATCCTAGTTGTCAATAAAGTCTTTGAAGCATGATCTTTTGACATACACGTCTATGCCTTTATTGATTCCGAGTTATTTGAATATTCATACCTATTGAGCATTTTGGTATCTATTCATCTTCAGTTGACTTGTGAATAAGTCTTGAAGGGTTGTTATTATTGTTCGCCTACAAAGAGGCTTTTCTTTCCAAAGCATGATTCTATTCGTTCAAAGTTAATCTTATGTTGTTTTTTTGGCCCGTCCTATGATTAGGACAATAAGATATATTTGACTCTGAGCTATTTATGAGTCTTAGTTGATGTGACCTATGATGAGGTCTTGATTATTTGAAAAGTTAAATTCTTATATGTTAATCTTTGGATTATGTTTAAAATTCGGTTGGCCTATGATTTGGCATTCCTTTGACTCGATTTAATCCTTTGACCCCTTTGATTCGTTAAAGATGACAGTCCTTCCAAGTCATAAAGTTAAGTTGCCTAAGTTTTTGAGGCGTTAACTTAGTTTAATTCTAAAAACACCCCCCTGGATTTCCGATTTTACGTGCTATTTTACGCACAACAACCCCGTCCCCATCCTCGGGACCGGTCTGTTATACTCCGCTAACCTCGGATCCTCTAGTTATGCAATTAACTACATGCTCAATTAGTGGGGGCTTTGGTGGATCGCTCGGATTCTCATCATTTTTGCTGAAGGTCTGCTTCCCCTTATCGGTCAACAAATCTTTCAAATGGCCTCGCTTGAGTAGGTCGATGACTTCACGACGCAATGCGATACATTCATCTGTTCTATGGCTGTGATCTTTATGGAATTCGCAGTACTTTGTTCTGTCACGTTCATGATCTGGACTCCTCATCTTGGGCGGCCACTTCACTGTACTACCGAGTTCCTTCAAGGCATTAACGGTTTCTAAGGGTGTGATGCACAGGTTGTATTCTGGCAAGCGTCGATCATGTGGATCTGAAATATCCTCTCGACCTCGAGGTTTGTAGCGATCATTGCGGGGGTAAGGGTCGGTTCTTCTTCTATCGTTTCTGCAGGAGTCTCTTTCTTCATCTCGACCTCTTGGCTTGGGTCGATAATACTAGTCTTCGTCTTTCTCCCACTTAATTTGTGCCCATGCCTTTGCTAAAATATTATCCATTTCCTTACACGGGTACTTTATGAGTTCTTTGTAGAGATCTGAATCCCTCTTTAGCCCCTTTCTGAAGGCTGATATGGCGGTGTCAGCATTGCAGCCTGGTATCTCTACCTTTTCTCTATTGAGCCTTGCAATATAATTCCTAAGTGTTTCATTTGGATACTGGATAATGGCGTAGAGGTCATCAGAATGTTTCTCAATTTTCCGGCTGCTGGCGAACTGTTCTACGAAAAGATCTGTGAGTTGTGCAAATGATCCGATCGAAGTGTTAGGAAGGTTTGTGAACCACTGTAGTGCGGCTCCTGATAGGCTTGACCCAAAACCTTTGCACATGCAGGCTTCTCTGAGATACTTTGGTATTGCTGCGATGAACATCTTCTGTTTATACTTTGCGATATGGTCATCCGGATCTGAAGTTCTGTTAAATAACTTCATAGATGGTAAGGTGAATTTCGACGGCATCTCTGTTAACCCTATTTCATCCACGAACGGTGAGTCAGCGAAGCTATTTGGTGCAGCCTTGCGGATTGGGAGAGGTACACCAGGAATTCACGTTATCATTACCTCGATACCAGCCAGTCGTTGCTCCAATTCACTTGGGTGATCGATCATTCTCTGATCGAATCCCTAGTCGAACCGGCGCTGCTGTTCAACCCTTTCTTGCTCGAGGGTCTGGTGTCGGATCCATTCCTACCCAGAAGCATGATATTCAAACCCTGGAGGTGGCCTTAGCGGGCTCTCCTCCATTTGTTGTCTGGTGTCTACCTTCTGTGCTGACGCACTAGTACCTGCAATAAATGGATCAGTAAAAGTAACAGAACGACGACGCTCAGAGTATACCGAATTTGGCTCGCCGAACAGATTGGTGGGTTTGATGTAGTTCAGATGGTGTGTGTTGTCATTGATGTCAGATCTTCAAGTTTACTGCGGAGTGAAGCGTTCTCTGATCTCAGAAGCGCTAACTCCCCCGTGGTGTTTGCCATTTGATGCTGTATATTCCTCAGAACATCAGCCAGCGACAGATCAACATCGGGCGAATGCGTGGCGGTTCTGCCATCTTGCTGGGGTCCCTTTCCATCTCTGTGACTCTCATTAGGCATTGTCATTTTGTTTCACGAATAGATCGCTGCCCCACGGTGGGCGCCAAATTGTAGATCCAGAAATCTGCAATTTGTTGATTCAGTCCGGAGCAGCGGCCAATCTGTGAAATAAAAACAGAAAATACCGTAAGAGCCAAAGACCGTCGGGGGGTGACGATCGTTGGGCCTCCGACGCTCAAGTCAAGAAAAGAAGAAGAGTAGAAAGCGTTAAAATACGAAACAATTGAATAATTAAAGAGCTGAATAATATTAATCCCTAGCCAGAACGTGGCTAGAAATTGAGGGAATCTTTATTCAATCGGAAAAGATCGTAAGAAAGACGCCCAGATGTTAAATCGCCAGAGTATAATGAAATTATAAAACGATAAATTCAATGTGTTTAGGGTATGATGTGAAGCTTGTGGGTATTTCAGCGTACCCCTCAAATGAGGAGGAAAGTCTCCTTTTATAGAGAGAGACAGTGTTAGGGTTCGCGTGAATTATGGGAACGGTTGAGGCATGATCTCATTCGTTTGATCACGTCAACCCTTCCAGGTAATGCGGACAGCTAATTCAATTTAATTCAAAATACCAATCTTTATGTGGTTGCTCAGTTAAACGACAACGTTTAATCCACATGGACCAGCATAATGGGCTGACGAAAAATAGCCACTACAAATAGTATTTAATATTTGTATAAAATAGCGATAGTTCTCTAAAAAAATACGAAACATAAAATAAAACGGTATAAAATCAACTAATATAATAAGTTTGTGTGTGTGTGTACATACATATATATATATATATATGTATATATATATTTATGTTGTAGTTTTTCTGTTTGTTTATGCTTTTATAATATTTGGTCTGATTACATTAATTGTGTTAATGTAATGAAAAGGTATGTGATTAACATGATATTCAAGTATTGTATATTTTTTATAAGAATTCCAGCATGAAAGAACATGAAATCGGACAATATAAAAGCTATAAAAATAAAAATAAAAATATTTTTGACAGATAATAGAAATAAAGCTTACCGCAAACTTTTCTGGATTTGTGAATTTACTGTGAACTTTTTATGTTTAAGGAACTTGAGATTTGAGAAACTCGGAAACTCTTGTCTTCAAATCAACTTAGAGTTTCAAAAAATAAATGATGTTGGATGGATAGTGTTTATCTGTATGAAAAAAGAGCACAATCAGATTTTCAAGTTGCAATTATGGAAAGCTTATAATATATTTTGTATAATAAAATTGATGAGTATAATAAGTAACACAAAGAACACAGAATACAAATAAGTCCACAAAAAACAGAAAACATAACAAAATGAGAATGAAAAAAAAAAAAGAGAAACCCAGTAGTCGTATAGACAAAAAATAGATTGGCTCCCAACCTTTTGATTTTGAATTTCAAATTGCTTCATTTTCTGTGCAACAAAACAACTAAAGGATGGAAAGAATCAACTTTTACAACCTAATAAAAATATTTTGCTCAAATCAAGAATTTTCTAAAATTGATTGATTATAAAAATATTTTTACATGAGATTTCTAAAAAGACATTTTTAGGCGGGATTTTTGGGAGGAAACGGTAGCTTCACAACTTTGTTTTAATTTTGAATTCCTATAATTCCAAAACTAAATAAATATATAAAAATATTATATATAATATTGCAAAATTTCACCATCTCCACGGACAGGGACGGACCCACACTGGATCCAAGGGGAGCCTTGGGCCCCCCTGAAATTTTGAATTTTTTAGATATTATATAGTAATATTATATGATTTTATCAAAAATATATACAAAAATAATTGATAAAAGCTTTATGCTCCATGTTTGGCACAGTGAGAAAGATGTTGGGTCATTTATAATGGGTCTCATGTTCAATCCTTAATAAATGTGTTTCTAAGTTTTACCTTTTACTTTTTTCTTCCATGTACTTTCCAATTGAATTTTATTTATTTATTAAGTTATTTGTTTTATTTTCACTATCAACAATAATTATATTTTTATTTATGTTGTGATTTCTGTCTTTAATATTTTTCATAGATTTTCAATCCACTAGTTTTATATTTATGTTGTAAGATCTTGATAATTTATGCTCTTCTTAGGTGTTTTAACTTTTTTGTTGATTTATTTTTATTTATCGAGTTGATAATTGTTTTAATATATTTATTTTATTTTCACTATGAGACAACAATAGTTGTATTTTTACTTAAGCTATACTTTTTGTCCAAAATATTTTCCTTAGATCGTCAATCCACTAATTTTATATTTATGTTTTACGATTTTGATATTTTATGTATGCATAATGTATGTATATACATAATTTTGATTTTTGTGAGATTATCAATTGGACCATAATCATAATATTTTATGCATATATTTATATAGTTATTAACCAGTATACCATATGTGCGATGCATATTGAATAATATTAAAAAATATTTAGGTATAATTATAAAACTATATTCAATCATTAATTTAGTATACAAGTATATGAATTATATCAAATGAAATATGATTTTTTTTGTTTATCTATTTTACAATAGAATACGTATCAATAACCTTTTCCGACTTTATAAAAGAAAAGATCATCGACTCATATACGTTGGATTGTGATGATGTTTCAGATAATTTTGATTTTTGTGAGATTATCAATTGGACCATAATCATAATATTTTATGCATATATTTATATAGTTATTAACCAGTATACCACATGTGCGATGCATATTGAATAATATTAAAAAATATTTAGGTATAATTATAAAATTATATTCAATCATTAATTTAGTATACAAGTATATGAATTATATCAAATGAAATATGATTTTTTTGTTTATCTATTTTACGATAGAATACGTATCAATAACCTTTTCCGACTTTATAAAAGAAAAGATCATCGACTCATATACGTTGGATTGTGATGATGTTTCAATCTTTCTAAATAAATTATTTATGGTATTACATATAACTTTATGACTTCAATTGTGGAGAATCAAAGTACCTTGGACCCAGGTTTGTATATGTTTGTCTAGAGCTTGACAAATCTATAAGAATAATAGGAATGAAAAATAATGTAAAAATTATATATTTTTATACTCCCTCCGTTTCTATATAAATGTCATTTTGGATGAATGCGCACAAATTAATACATTAATTAAATTACCTAATATACCTTTGTGTGAATACATTAAATGAGTTAAATATAAATGTTTGAATGTATTAAATAAGGGTAAATGTGTGAAAAAAGTGAATTTTTTGTCTCAAATTTGTAGAATGACACTTTTTTTTGAAACAAAATTAAAATGATAGAATGACACTTATTCAGAAACAGAAGGGGTATAAAAAAATCAAGTACATTGTATTTAAATATTTGACCTAATTAAAAGATTTTGGATGTAGATCTTGAATTTTTAAGAAATTAAAAATATTTTAACAAAACTAATATATTTTAATTCAAAATTTTAATTTTAAAATATTTGAACTATATAAATTTAAATTATATTTAAAATATTATATTTGATCTCAACTGAAAGCCAATAAAGATGGAAAGATCCTAGTTGGACCCACAGTTTTTGGTTTGTTCACGCACAATTACATTTGTTAATTATTCAACGTGGATAAATTTTGTTTGTAAATTTAAAATATATAAATGTTAACTATCTAAAATATAGTTAAAGTTGATGATTACTTTAATGTGTCCACTTCAAAATTTTAAAGAAGTTTAACATTAAAGTTGTAACATCCCGTCCTAAAATAAAAATTGTGAATTACTCCAACCATATAGGGAACATATGTTGTTTATAGGATGCTTTGAAATGGTTTTTGAAAATTCCAAACATAGAGCATATGACTCCCAAAGTTGGCTCCATTCCATTCTTAAAATCATGTTGTCCTCTAAATCTTTCTTAATCACATATCTTGTTCCTTATGACGAGATATTTCCATGAGTCATTTTCATTTATCATTTGAATGATTATTAAATCTTGTGTGTCTTAATTATTGAAAGACTGTATTTTCATCCCTAAAATAAAATTCTATCACTTTATGTTTAACTCCGAAATTGGTTTATTCTTTGACTAGGAGTCACAAATCTTTTCATAATCGTGTGGTCACTCATTAAAAACGAAGTTCGTTTGACATTCCAATGAAATTTTATTCATTCTTTATTTCAACCAAATACCGTATATTAAAATACATCACAAATTAATTATACCACTCAACCTTATCTTGCTCTATGTGTCACCATGCATTGCACCACGTGTCACCGTGCATGGCAAAGGCACCATGTATCACCATCTACTCCCCCTAGTTTGATACATATCCTACATATGTTTATCATAGTTATACAGCTGCTGGTTGAATCAAATAAAGAAAAGATGAGCAAGAGCTCAACTTTCTCCCATATTCTGTTCTCCATTGGCTTCTAATGTAGATGATGTTAGCCGAAGAAATGATCTAATTTGGTTCGCATATGGTTGGGAGCGAAAGAAAACATTACACAGGTTGTTGTATTCCACCACAACTGCAGCAACCATTTTCTTCTATATATTTCAATCTTCAAATCTCCACCAACATTGCTGAAATTTGGACATGTCATTCCTCTCGTCACATAGTTGAAGTTAGCCACTGAAATCACTCGATTTGGTGTCCGAAAAGTCAGAAATGAAGACATGCAAAATTATGATTTCTAGCTGTAACTTTTATCATGAGTGTAGCAATCGTATTTTACCATTTCGTGCTTTAAATCTCATCCATAATTTTTTAAATTCGAGTATGTTTCTCCTATAAATTTGTAGATGATTTTAAGCTCAAGAATTTCTCAATTCGAAGTTGTGAAGTTCCTAAACGAAGCTCAACTAGTTTCTGGGCCATTGAATTTTCATAACTCACCGAAGCCATTTCCGGCGTCTTTTCCCGTTGATCCAAATATTTTCTTTCTATGAAATTTGAGTTGATGTAAACTTCACTCTTCAAGGTTTCTAGAATAGTTGTCGGATTGTCGATACAGTATCATTTATTATATCAAAGATACGTTGTAAATTGACGCGTCAAATCTTCCGCAGTAATTGTTATGTTGCGAGTGCAACTTCGGAGGTTGTTTTCCGTCATTCTCTCCATTGTATAGACTTAACTTTTGGTATATAACAACTTCTCCTTGTAGTCTTTCAATCCCTTGTGTTCAATCTAAGATCAAACATCATTTAATCCCTCGAATCCTAGCCGTAAGTTTCCTGAAAAGTGAAAACCATACTCTTTTCTGGCAGATTTCATCTATGTTGAAGATGTTATATTCCTTGCTCATTTTCAGTTGTTGTAGCCACTATATTATTAAATGGTTTATTCCATTGAAATCTTTGTTTTTCATACTATGAAAAATTATACTTTTGATTGAAAATCCGTTAAGTATCGAGCTCGATCGAGCCCTAAACTTTTTATTGATTAATCTGTTCGGATGAATAGTTACAGTTGCTTTCTCTGCCGATTTTAGGTCAGGATGATCAGAATTTGTCTCCGACTCCTTCTAACCAATTGTACATCCCCTTGTGGCAAATGTGTGGCCGCTAACCATGCTTCGATCAGATTTGAATTGAATTTTCTATGATTTTTTAAAATTACTGTCATGTTTTAAGTCGTTCCATTTTACGTCAGATTTATTCCAAGTTAATTAAAGAGTATCGTAAGAACCTATTATCGAGTCGTGTTGGATTTAAAACCCGAGTATTGCACATTCCTAATTGAAATAAAATGAATAAAGCTCCAAATTACATTAAAGTAAATATTAGATTAATTCTGGAAGTAGTTATTGATCTTGAAGCAATAATTAATCTTTGTAGGACTTGCGTGAGTTACGAGAAAAGTGAATGGTTGAATCTCGAGGTGGTTAGAGCAGCATCGCCCTAGAGGAACCCGGGAAGGTACTCTTGGCCATTGCTCTGTCCCAGGACCGTGATCAAGTATTGGATCCTTGTTAGGACTTTTGTATCTATAAGGTGGGCTATTCTATCTTTGTAAAAATGTATCTTTTAAGTTATTAAACTCTGCTTTGTTAAAATTACATATGTGACTATCTGTGTTAAATATTTACGTGTTGCTGTATGTTGCTGGAGTCTCATAAACCAGCGATGTATTAATGTGAGTAGCTACAGTATTGTATGCTTTATTTGTCATACCCTATTTCTTATTGAATGACTAAAATGAACGATTACACTCAGTGGTTATACTCATTGGTTATACTCATAAATTTTATGCATTGGTGAGGTAGTGGGGGTTGCGGACAGTGACTGGTTAAACTCTTAACGCTTCATGATAAAATATTTTGGTGAACTTAGATTGCTTCCAACTTTAAAACCTCCTAAGCTTCACTACCTGCATGGATACAGATAAATCACTTTTAGAAAATGATCTCCATAACTTAATTTGTGAAAACTTACCCATCGAGTGCATACTCCACCCAAATATTTTAAACATTTTCAAATCAGTAGTGTCATGCCCCAATTTTCATAAAAATAAATAAAACAATAATAAATGGAACGTCACTTTATTTAATAATAATAAAATAATTATTCAGAGTTTTTAAGTGAAAATAATAAAACATAAATTAATTTATTTTTCTAACAACCATCATCTCGCTGTGCACGTACATCGCCCGACATCCTGTAATAAATAATAGTTTGGGGTGAGTACTATTGACTCAATGGTGACTGTATTTATCCAAATTATACAATTATAACAAATTGAACTATGTGTAGTCCCAGGCTAATATCAGGACATATGCAGCCCGCTGGCCAATAATTGTTGTAACATGTAGGTTAATAATTGTGAACATGCATAAAAACATAATAAGGATAAATAGTATGTGTGTCACATCAGATCCCTGACCTTGACTTGGACTTGACGTTGAAAACAATATGACACTAGTTAGTTCCACGCGCCGCCTATTAATAAATTAAATATATAAATATTAACATAAAATTTAATAAAGTAAATAAGTAAATAATTAAATAAATATGCATGAGTGACCCAAAAACTCAAAACCATTCTTGGCCCATAGACCAATATTAACTAAAATCCTTACTTGGCCCATTTAACTAAATAAACAATTTGTTTCAAACCTATTCTACCATCCCAATATCTCTTGGTCAACAGCCACTAACAAAAGAAATCGAACTCTCTCTCTCTCTCTTCTCACAAAAGCCATTTCTCTCACCTACTTCCAAATTTAAATCAGAAACCAAAACGATTGTTAAATTATATGTTACCCCCAAGGTATTACCCAAACGTCACAATAGGTCTATTGTGACACTTTGAAGTGTCACAATAGATCTATTGTGACACTTCGGGTAGTACCCGGGGGTAGCGTATAATTTGCCCGATTGTTCTCTCTTCACGAATCACGCATACAGAAATCCCAAAGTAGAACAGAAATAGATTTCAACCATTCTTTCCAAAATTTCACAGCAACATCCCAGATAGTCTAGCAACCCCCTTCCATTCTCTCTATCTTTCTCCCTCTGTTTCTTTTTCTCCCCTCGTCGCAACACCACCATGGAAGTAAACTATTGTTATGATTCCTCCGTCGAGAACCATCGTTGTTGCTGGCACATCCTATTGTTACTTAACTGCCCTCCCAATAACAATGCAAAAGTAAAAACGCAAATATACTCGAGGAAAGAAAACTCTACTGCTCTAAAGATGCTTAGAAGAGAGATTGATTTTATTTTTGGTGTACTTTGAATGAATCATCTAGTCCCCCTTTTATAGTGTTAGGAATGTCAACGAAAGGTTTGAGATTTTAAGATTGGAAATAAATTCTGGGTTAATGGCAGGTAATGGAGAGGCTCCATGACTCCAAACGATTTCTGTTTCAAAATCGAGAACATTCGGGAATCTAAAACTCGCTTGAGGAAGAAGACGGATGTTGGGCAATTTCTTTGGGCGAAAAAAATAATATTACTTTTGGGTTTCAAACTCCACTATTGGGCTAAAAAGAATAAAAACTCATTTGAGCTAAAGTAAAATTAAATAAATAAATATGGAGCCACACAAATAAAACATATAATTTAAGTTTTTTGGAAAAATAAAATAATATTTATCTAATAGTAATAATAATATTAATAAAAATAACAAATAATAATAAAATCATATGATAACATTAATGATGATGATTATAATCATAATAATATAGTTAAAATGATATAGGCGCGACTTATAGGACGTGACCAAAAATAATAATAATTTAACATGCATAGATTAGAAAGTAGCATTTTTAATTAAAAAAGTTTCGGGTCGCTACAAGTAGGCTGGAGCGTGGAGGTGACGAGTCTGAGAAATGAGCTATTGTAATTTACATATTTTCCCATTATCTATTTTTGTTAGTATTCTGTTAAGAATTGAGCTTCCGCACTTATGATATTCATTTGCTAAATGCTAAGAACTTTGATCTTGATATTATGGACAAGTATATGTTATTATAAAACATGTTTGGTTGTTCCGAGTCTTCTATTAAGGTTTCATTAATTTAATTACTCCATTTCTTTCCCACTTCTTAATTCCAACCCCCGTGGCGTCTATTTCCACGGTCTTTCAGGACCGGGGCGCTACAAAATTTATAAAAAATAACTAATACATTTAATTTGAGAATTTAAATACATTTAATCAATTTTTATTAATATTTATTGATTTTGTAATTTTATTGTTAGATATTTTCAAAATATTCAAGGTATCAATTTTCAATATGTGTTTAAATAGTTTGACCTTATATATTTTAATTTTTGAAACAAAATTAATCCCACATTGAAAAACTAACAAATATTGTTGTACAGAGTTTTGATATTCTGAGCGTGAGATGTGAGCGATCTCGTGAGCGCTGAATTTTTCTCCCCAAATTATCCTTTCTTCTTCATCAAAAATTCTCGTCTGCTGCAACGCACATCAATCATCATGAAACGTGCCCATCTCTGTTCTTTTCCCTTTTCCAAATCTATATTCCCAACTTATCATTTTCTTGGTCCACCTAAGAATTTATTCTGCAAGAAAAATTCTCTTCTGCAACACAACAATCATCACGAAAGGCGTCCACCTCTCTGTTATTTTTCCTTTTCCAAATCTCAACATCAATCTCACTTTTTGTTGGGAAAATCATGAACACGAGCAATCTCGAAAAATTTGGGACGTGCTAGTTTCGATTTCGGAGAGCAGTTTTTTCGACATCGAGAGCATCAAGTGGCCTAATGGTGCCATGGTGGTTGTGGAAATTAGACACCTATTGATACGGTTGCTATAGCAAATTAAATGGAATCAATCTCCCACATCATTGGAAAAAGAGCAGATGTGTGAAGAGGAAAATCAATGAGTCTGGGGATTAAAATTTCTGAGAATTTGGAGTGTTGGAACATGCCAAACTATGAAGGGGAGGAGATAAAATCTAATTGTGAGAAAAACGGGAAATGAGAAAGATCAATCTGTGTTGGAGAAGATAATTTCTGGTAAAGAAGAAAGGGATTGGAAAGAGAAAAGAACAGAGGTAGGTGTGCCTCGTGATGCTTGATTTCTGTTGCAGCAAAGGACAATTTTTCTTGCAGAATCAATTCCGAGCGAGATGAAGAAGAAAGGATAATTTGGGGAGAAAAATTCAGCGCTCACGAGATCGCTCACATCTCACGCTCAGCATATCAAAACTCTTGTTGTACATAAACAAATTATAAATTGTGAGACCCAACAATGGATTTTCCATCTTTCTCGGTCTTTCAGTTAAAATCAAGTGCAATATTTTAATATTTGTCTTTATCTATTTAATATTACTATTAGATATTAAATATATTTTAAATTTAGAGAATTTAAAATTTTAAAAATGTCTATTATTAATTCACAAACAATAACTGAAACCTTATTAAATTTCATTTAATCATTTTAATGAAATAAAAATCAACAAACATATTAAAATGTACATCAATATTTTATAGTAAAAATATGAAATAAATTAAACAAAAATGTTTATATGATATTATAATTAACGGAGCAAATATTAAATACACTACATTTTTCATTTTAATTAGGAGTATATATTTAACACGTAGAAACTACATACATGCATCAAATTTGAAAATAACTCTACAAATATTATTGTTAATATGCATGCCTAGTGCTAATTCACTAACAACACATTAAAATCTTATTAAATTTCCTTGAAACCCACAAAATAAAATAAAACAAAAGATGGATTCATAACATCAACAAACATAATTCATTACACGTAGAAAAAATTCATTATTGGTTCTCTTGGAACAAAAACAAAAAACCGAAATACAAATCTGGAAACAAAGTATAGACTATAGAGTACTCTCGGATCCATCATATATATTATTAATTAAATGCATGCACTTTTTTACTTCAAGTATGTATATACTATAAATATTTTTTTCCAAAATATAAGATAGCTTTAACTTGATTACTTGAATGATGAAACACTCGTATAATTGATTAGTTGTGAATATAAGTTTTTTTACCACTAAAACAATACTTTATTAAGAACCACAAGAACAAGAAGTATGGAGAAGGCCTACCGCAAAAGATGGAAGCTCAACCTAATAATAAGAGCTTGAAAAATGACAAGCAGCTCTGGCTATTTTATGTATCACACAATTGGCACTACGACGAATCAAATTAAAAGAAAAATCATGTGAATCCTAAAAAAGTTTGTGACAACTGGAAATAATTGAACAATTTAGAAATGGTCGACGAAGAAGATTTCACCACATCAACCACCACTTTGGAACCAACTTCGAAAATATCACGCCGGATACCGAAAGACTTAATCCATGAAAGAGCCCCATGCAAATCTAATGCTTCATCCTCATCGACCCGCAAAAACCCCAGAAGACAACTAGCCATCGTTGTAACAAAATCACCAATATCATTACAAACTACTACCTCAAAACTCGTTTCGTTGATATCAATAAAGAAACCAACATGAATATTAACTTTATAAAAATTACATGGCGGATTATGCTAACTCTCACAACGAACATTCGAACCACTACTACCATTATCAAAACACCTGGAGGACCTAGCCAAGCGCCATTCCATCAAACAATCCCAACCACTTGCAACTATAACACCTTCAGACCTCACTTTCCCCTCCCAAACCTTAAAATTTTGTTCCTTCAATTCCAAAGTTGCAAAGTCGTCATGACGAGAATCAAAATCACTTCAGGTTGTAGTTTTTTCCATGACTCCAAAAAAGAAATCATGAAAGCTATCAAACTAGTCAATGAAACTCCATAACAACCCCTTCAACTCCACCAACTCCCATCAACTACTAGCCACACCGCAAAGCACAAAAATGTGGAAGTTGTTATCAAGGTTAGAAGCACAAAGCCCGCAAGTTCCACTCACTTGGACCCTTTTACGAACAAGATTGGAGCGTGTGGGTAAACAATCACGCAACACACGCTAAAGAAAACGCTTCAGCTTAGGAGGAATATTAAAACTCTAGAGACCCCTCCAATTTCCTTCTGCAGCAAAAGTCGGTGAAATAGTTATCGATCCAGCGAGACAATAAGCAGACTTCACTAAATAACAACCCTAATTCAAATGATGCTAAATAACACGATCACTACTAGCTCTAGAGCACGACGAAATAGAAATAATATTAGCAACATCATCTAGATTAAAGAATTCAAATAATAACACAGTATCCCGTTAAAAAGAACCAGGAATAAATAGATCACAAACCTTCAAATCTAACGACAAAACATGAGGAATAGTTTTAACAAAGAAACTGAAATTAGAACGTATCTAAGCATCACTCCACATATTAATACATTTGTTATCGCCAATTTTCCGCCTCAATCCCCTTCTAAGCAAATCCTATGAATACCAGATGCTCCACCAAATGATACTTGACAACTTCCCAAGATTGGTATTTAAAAAATTCCCTCGATATAAATATTTAGCTTTTAGCACCTTGCTAATAAGAGCATCCAGGTCAACAATAAATCGTCAACCATAAAATTTTCCCCCAACATAGAAAGGTTAAAAAGTTGAAAACTATGAAAACCAATACCACTTTCCCCCTTAAACATACAAAGTCTTTCCCACTTCATCTAATTAATACTCCGCAAACCATCATTTTTATTGCTCCACCAGAATGAATTTAACATCCTTTGCAACTCTTCAACAAGAGATACTGGGATAAGCAGAGAGCTTATACAAAAAAAAAGGAATTGCTTGAGCTGCAAATTTAATAAGAATTTTTTTCCGAGCCTTTGAGAAAGGTCGACCCTTCCAACCCCGCAGGGTATGCCTCATATAATCCTGGAGATAACCAAAAATAGCATGCTTCTTCCGTCCCATTAGAAAAGAAAATTCATGATATTGCCCTGTATTTTACTCCAGTGAAACTTTCAGAATTGAACGCAACTCATTAATGAGATTAGCAGGCACATTCCTACTGAGAAAGATATCAGATTTACGATAATTAATGGCATGTCCTGAAATAGCCTTAAAGATATGTAAGATTTCCTTCAACACAACACATTCAACACAGGAAGCTCGACAAAATAACATACTTTATCTGCAAAAAGCAAATGTGAAATTGAAGGAGCCTGCTAAACAATCTTAATCCCATGCAAAAGACCCCTCCTATAACTGATCATGTCCATTTTATTTTTAAATTTCATATAACTGATCATGTCATTTAATTAGTTAATTAATGAATAATTAAACTTCATTTTGAAAATTACTATTAAATTTCTAAAAATGCAAATTTAATCGATTAGAAATATAAAACTAACTAATAATTTGTAATATACATCCAAAAAATTACATAATTATGTACTATACTCTGTATATGGCTTTAAAATGTTGAAACAACGATTAAAACATGACCAATCAAACAAATAAATAGATCCATTAAAAAATTCAAAATATTAAAACATTCCACCAAACAACCAAACCACACAAGGTTGTCGGATCACGCGCCTTCCCTTTCAGCAGCCCCTCTCTCTCTCCCTCTCTCTCTCCCTCTCTCCACCTACCACCTCTTCATCATGCACGTTCCTCCAACTAATTCCAATTTCAACATTTATTTATTTTTCTCTTTTTTATGGGGGTAGTTCCAATTTTAATTCGCAACTTGTACGTTGCTGTAATTGCATAATATATATAATTCAATTTTGCTGGGCTCCATTTTATCACGGTTTCGATCTAGCTAAAATAATGATTAATTAATTACATGGTGATCGATTGTGAAAAGTTGTTTCCGTTTTCTCTCTCTTCGTTAATTTTTAGTAGCAAATTAATTAAACTCCTGCATAAAGTTATTGTGATTGCAAATTATAGAGAGACGTTTCCTTAATTGTCGTCCAAAAAAATTAGTGGGAGCTGCATGGATTACATTAATATTAATGGTGCCTTTTGATAATTGTCCCTATTTAGGTACAACAATAAATAAACACATTGCGACAGAAATGGAAAGAGAGATACCATATTGTAACTTCAATAATATTTTGAAATGGCCTATTGATGATGTAATCTATAAGGCAAGGCCATGCATTTAGATCTAATAAATAATTTTAGATCAAGTTTTCACATGTATCTATATTTCCCTAAGAAGAAGAAGAAGAAAAAGAAACTATAGTAACATTAATTCACAAACAAGTGACATTGATAAAAAAAAAAAATCATAAAGAATGAGACACATTTCGTCAATTACAATCAATACACTTTCATTGAAAATCTATTACCATATATCCCACTCCAAATTTCTTTTCCAATCTAATAATTGATTAAACACAAATAATAAATAAAAGGACTAGCATCTCATCATTTGCTGTCCATTAATTAATCTCCATGTTTCCCAAATTAAAACGAATTGAATCATTCATTTGTACTAACGGGGGTAATCAAAGGGCTATTCGAGAAGAAGGCGTCCAAATTCCCGTTCACAATCTTGAATGCATCAATAAACGCCTCCTCAGTGAAGGCGCCGCGATGGGGCGACAACACCACGTTGCCCAACCCAAAAAGCTCGGGAGGGACACGTGGCTCGTTCTCGTACACGTCCATCGCGGCGCCGGCGAGGGTTCCCTCCACCAAGTGCTTTACCAGCACTTTCTCGTCGATGATTGGGCCCCGCCCTATGTTAATAAGGATACCGTCCTTTCCTAGGGCAGTTATCACATCGTCATTTATTACATGGCGCGTTTTCTCGGTCAACGAGCAACAAATGATTAGTACGTCGGAATGAGATGCGAGATCGCGGGCAGTTGGGTAGAAATCGTAGTTCACCGATGATTTCTTGGTTCTTGAATTGTATGAAACTTTGCAACCAAATGCCTCGAGCCTTTTTGCTAATTTTGTGCCTATATTGCCCAAGCCTACTATTCCAACTCGTTTGCCTCGTAGCTGAAATAGTTGAGAGAAGATATTGTAAAATCCATCCAAATAATTGGTATAAGAAAACGTCAAACAAAAATATCGTATTTTATTTTTTTTTGCATCCTCTCATATAATTATTAATTACTACAAGTTAAAGTAATTAAATACCAGAAACTATATTAAAATACTAAACGAAATAAACGAGCCAAGATTTATAGGATCTTGGTGTAGTGATTTTGATCGTGAGTCGCGACGTTCATTTTTATGTAGTAACTATATATATACTTACTTAACAACGACTAGTATTTACGGAAGGTGATTAATTTATAGCACGAGATCTAGAGTGCCGCATTCGGGCACATGACAATTTATTTTAACTCCAATATTTCTTGAAAAAAGAAATTACCTTGAAACCGAGAGGAAACTCGGAGTTGACCGGCCAAGCGCCGCCGCGGACGAAACTGTCGCCCCCGCTGATCTTCCGCATCACGTTGATCAGCAGCCCGACGCCGTAGTCCGCGGTGTCCTCGGAGAAGACATCGCCGGTGTTGGTCACGGCGATGCCCCGCCTCCGGCATTCCGCCAGGTCAATATGATTCACCCCTGTCCCGTCGGCGACGACCAGCTCCACCGCCGGCAGCTGGCGGAGGAGCTCCGCCGTGATCCGCGTCACTATTGCTTCGCAAAGAATGGCCTTCACCGACTGAGCATGCTCGAGTAAGAACTTTTCTAGTGGCAATGGAGATTCAAAGGCTTTTAGCACGTTGAATTTGGCCAAGAATTCTTGCTCAAACACTCTGAAGAGTAGCCCGGGGCGGAGGACTAAGAGCTCCGGTAGGTCGCCGCCGGGGAGCGGCGGGCCTTCGCCGTTGAGGTGGTGGTCGTAATGGTTGTTTTGGGGGTTGATTTCTTGACCCATTTTTGTGTAGAATGGTTTAGTTCGAGAATTAAAATGGTGGCGTTTACTTGGTTTTTGTAGTTGTTGAGCATCCCAATTTCCCAACTACTCGCTTTTCTATTGTTTATATATGATATGATATGATTTTTTTTTCAATAAATTAAATTTGGTAAAATTCAATAAAGAGACGGACGGCGCATGTGGTTCAACGAGTTTGTCAAACTTACGAAAAGTATTTAAATGATTTATTTAATCGCGTAACAAGAAAATATTATTTTATAATATATGGGATCGTTCATGTGTATTTGAGAGCGCAAACCTAATTATTCGATTATATGTTCTGTTTTGATCTGATTATATATTTGATTTTTGAAAATTTCAAGTACGTCGTGGCTTTAAAAAAAAGAGTAATTAATTATGTGGTGATACAAAGCTATGGAATTATTTTATTTATATCTAATAGCTCTAGCTAACACAATCTCATCTAACCTAACTACTCTAAATGTGTGAACGGTATACATGCTACGTACTTTATTGTAAATAGAACAGCCAAGTAACTATATCATATAACCAATACAGAATTATATGAATTGATGATTATATTGTTCCTACAAATTTTTATTTTTATATTTTGTAAGAAAATATTAGGTTGGTTTTTATAAATAATGCTGGAAAACATATATAATTAGGAAACCAACAGAAAAAAAAAAAGTGAAATTACGTTTAAATTTATTTTCTTCCTTAATTGTGTGTGTGTGTACATAAATACATAATATTTTTTTTTCAATAGCCTCCATTAATTCAATCCCGAAATTAAAAGTGATGGATATGGCATATGGGTAGGTTTTGAATGAAGACAAATTGGGGTGAGCCCGCACCGCTAAAAATCTCAAGTTTATCACATTTACATTCTTTATTTTTATTTAGTGTTTTCAATTTCTCAAAGAAAAATATATATTATTATAAAAATGCAGTTTTTGATTATATATGTGTATATATATATATGTTTCTAAAATTAAGCCTTTAATTTAATTTTATACTTATTTTTTGAAATATTTTCAAATAGTTTTATGAGTATCCGATAAAACCCGTCAGGTCAGGTGAGTCACTGTTAATGTTGATGGGTTTTTACCTATTTTTAATTTCTTCGAAAAGTAAGATATATATGTAACTGTGAAATATATTTTATATGTTTCCAATATTTAATTATTTTAATGAATTTATAAATATCTTTATTTAATTTGATTCTCCAAAAACATTTATCTTTGAAATATATTTTATTAATTTTACAAGTGTATAGTAGATTAAAGTTGTCGATTTCCTCCAAAAATGTTGGTGGAGTCACTGGAGTGGGTCTTCGATGAAGACAAACTCAGCTGAGCCTCTCATTACCAATTTTGAGTAGCTAGGATATTATTACTTGATGGCATTAATTAACTAAGCTGACGTATCAATTTTATGTATATTTAATTTGGGATTATATGAATATATAATTAATTATTCGGTATCAAGTTTGAAACCAACAATAAAACGTCTTGATTCAAGACGAATCCATCTCACACTTGTAATTTTTATCGATTCAATTACACTGGTCCAATATATAATAATTTAAAGAAATCTATTAACCAAGGAAGTATCATATTTTATAGAGAGTGCTTTATTAAGTCCTTAATAGTAAATTTAGTTGACAATTATTGACACGAGATAAAATCACAATAAAATTTAATACTAATCTGATATAAATCTTAATTACAGCTAGAGATCAAATATTATAAAATATGATATCATAATGTATTCATTACAATCCATGTGAAAATATTTAGGCAATGTTTGGTATACTGGTACGGATATACCCACATTAATAAAATCTGGATTGCTTTGAAAGATTATTGCGTATTAACTATTTTAATTGTGTGTTTGGTTATTAAGATAAATATACTAAGATTGTTTCACACATGTGTTTGGTACATTGTTTTATTTAGTAGACTAAGTTCTGGAATGAGTAAATTAGTTAAGGCAATGTTTGGTAGCCTAGATAAAGACATATATACTAAGATTGCTACGCCAGAAACTGTATCCGAGGGGGGGCGTCGGATACATTATCCAGCCGAATCAGTAAATTACACCCCGGGCCTCGCGTTAAGACCGGGCCTCGCGTGAACGAATAATGGCTACCAAACACATGGTTCTTGCTAGATACCTATACTAATATGCATTTATCCAGACTACCAAATAAAATGGTATGAGCTGGAACATACAATAGGAATATAGGATGAATTGTTAGCCCACATGACTCGAAACTAATGGGCCAACTTTTGTCATATTCTTTAATTTTCAATCAATTCATTTATTTTGCCTTTAAAAAAAAAGTAAAATAGTTCTTACATCTTGTACCATTTTACTTTTAACAATTGTGCCCCATGACGATACACATCTTTGATGGTAAAATTTAATATTGAATACAAAAAAAAAAAGAATTATTACATATCAATTTTTTTTTTACAAGATTCACAACTTTATATTAATCCAACAACTTTCTTAACTATTGAGGAAAATCATTGTTCCAAATACAAAAATCACCACAACATGCATCGAATTGTGCAATATTATGAGCTACACAATTAGCTTATCTAAACATGCTCGAATCACTTCTACTTTTGTTGCCTCGACAATTTGCTAGAAATCATCTTCCAAAGGGGCCTCTCCCCGATGCCTTTAGTAAACCATTGAACAACCCCTAGTGAATTTGAAAATATTATAAATGGCGTCAACTTTTCCTGCGAGCAAAGGTCAATCCCATACAGGATGACATTGATCTCCGCGTCGAGAGCTGATCTAGGCTTGAGTGTTATTGTAGCAAGAGCAGCTCGCAACTTCCCTGCACTATCACGAACCGCCGCTCCCACTACCAAATAAATCGAGAACAAAGTTCACCATCGCATCCACATCGACCCTAAACATCCCCTCCTGTGGTGGTTTCGAGATTCTTTCGCATAGCTTTCCCCCACCATTTTGGATTTCAGGAAGCTTTCTGATGTGATCATCGCCGACAAATTGGCGACCGCAAAAATCTACTCTTGGAGTATCAAGTTACAATATGAAAAATGATGAAATTCTTCGACTCAAGCCTAACAACGTAGATGAACTGTTGATATAGAATGAAGACGCCACAAAGATGTTATGTTTGATAAGTCAATTTTGAACTCACGGTATTTCTCGTGATATTCGGATAATCTCTAAAGAGAAAACTCACAAAATATACTAATAAAATATGTGTTAATTTCATCCTCCCTAGCCTCCTTTATATAGAAATAGTAGAGAATAAGTTTCCTAAATAGAATTCTAGAAATATAAGAAAATAAATCTGCTAAAATAGAAAACCCTAATTCTAATACCTATTAAATTCGAAAATTACTAAAAAAATAATAAAATAAACTCTATTAATTAAAATAGATATCATAAATAATATAATACAAGTAGAGTTTTTGCAAGCAACACCCTAACACCTTCAATGGGCCTGCTGGATATATTTTGGATCCATATTTCTTCAATATGTCCATTTAAACCTTCCTTGAATATCTTGGTTCTAAATATTATAACTGGATCCGTGATTATTTTAATTGTATCCAGCAACACCCCACTATGTATCATATCACTGAGTATTTTTATGAGTGAAGAAAAAAATATAACATAATTAATAATAGCAAAAAAAATCAAGACCAGATAGTAAAACATAAAAAGTGTAACATAACATACGAAACATAAAACATGTGATAAATAGTATTTGGTCTCATCTGAATCAAGGGTCGAATGAAGAATCATTCAAAAATGAACATTGCTATATAGTTGGACTAAATCGACACCAAACCTATAATTGAGGGGTCAAAACATAATTTAAAAAGAAAAAAGAGCAAAACAATGAACTTCGCATTCCGCAGCGCAAAGGGGTCCGATTAAAAACAAAATTAGAACTCTGCTGTGAACTCTGTAGCGAAGCAAGTCACAATTTTCTTCACGCCAAAGAAACTAACCCATCATCACAATCTACTTCTGCAAGGCTTATCTGCGATCGATCGATCCAAATCCACAAACTCATTTTTCGATCTAGAAGGTTATGATTCTACTCTCATTGATCATCGACGCCCTTTACTTTGTTCTGAAAATTATTTTTGACTTTTTTTTTTCATAATCATCGTCTCCGTTGACGAGATGTGCAAATTTGTTCGCGTTTATTTGTGATTTATTTTTAATTTAATGCCTGTTGGCTCTGTTAGCTTGTAGCGTTCTCTAATTTCTTCAAACAAAATTTGGTGGTGAATGTATTATTACGACTTATTGTATTAGGTTTTTCATTCTCCCTTTTTTAGTTAATTATGATCTGGTGGAACATGAACGGGAAATCTTATTTCTGTACAATTTTGAATTTAAATTTTGGTGATTTGTAGTTTATTTGGAATGATGTCTTGTTGAATTTCTACTTTGGTATTTGCGGAGAGCTGAATTTTGCATGATATTCGGATTTTGGGAGTGTGAGGTTATTTGAGTTGCTAATTGGTTGCGTTTAACCTTTTTAGGTTGACAACGGCACATTGTTTGGGGTTTGTTAGCTATTCGAAATGGTTCCGAAAGGTTT
Source organism: Perilla frutescens (assembly GCA_026008535.1). Taxonomy (NCBI): domain Eukaryota; kingdom Viridiplantae; phylum Streptophyta; class Magnoliopsida; order Lamiales; family Lamiaceae; genus Perilla; species Perilla frutescens. Next base: position 31,335,071 of record BRKX01000011.1, read on the forward strand.
GATTTATAGCTTCGTTGCAAAAGGGACTGTCGTGCTAGCAGAACACACTCCTTATTCTGGAAACTTTAGCACAATTGCTGTTCAGTGCTTGCAAAAGCTTCCTTCTAACAGCAGCAAGTACACATACTCATGTGACGGGCACACGTTCAATTTCCTTCTCGATAGTGGATTTGGTATGTGTGATTTTCTGTATGCTTTGCTACCCTGTGCACTTTACTGCTTAAATTGCACTTGGCGACTTTTGTTTGGTGTGCAGTATTCCTAGTTGTTGCAGATGAGTCGATGGGGAGAAGCATACCTTTTGTATTCCTGGAGAAAGTGAAGGACGACTTCAAGCTGCGCTATGGTGCTAGCATCAAGAATGATGATCCACACCCTTTGGCTGATGATGAAGATGAAGATGATGATTTGTTTGAAGACCGGTTTAGCATTGCATACAACCTTGATCGAGAATTTGGGTGTGTGTATATCCTTGTTGTATTTTTTGGAGAGACTTATGACAACTTCTATGTTCTATTGTGACAACATAGTTCTTGAATTCATTTTCTTTCTTTCCCTTTTTTTATCCAGACCAAAGCTTAAGGAACACATGCAGTATTGTATGAACCATCCGGAAGAAATGAGTAAGCTGTCCAAACTGAAGGCTCAAATAACAGAGGTCAAAGGGGTTATGATGGACAACATTGAGAAGGTACATTTACAGTCTGTTCTATTCTTAGACAAATGTTAAACTATGATATGCAGGGCTTGAGCAAAAAATATAGCTATCCTTTAAATGCAAAAAATACAGCTTAGCATAGACATACTTTCATGCAAGAAATCTGACATTTAATTTCTGTGAACAATGATAGTTTAGTGATTTCAACTTGGGTAGTTATTTTAATCAAAGGAGTCCCATTGTCCATTTGTTCTGATAATTAGAAGCAGAGATCTGCCTAGCAATCCCTAGTAAAGAACTTCCTGTATCCTCTTTCTCGCAAGCAAGCACATGCTTACATGCACTTGAATACTAGTACAATTTCTGGAATTTTTTTTGTCCTGTTATTTCCTTGTCACCCCTCTTTTGACTTTGACTGCACTACATTGACAGTGATATATTGACTGTAATTACCTTTCTGAAAATCCTGTGGTTTGGTTGGGATTGTCTTTTTCATTAGTTATGCTAGATAATTAATGAACATGGTCAATTCACCTTGGCACTTGATGAAAGCTCTGATGCTCAGAGTTTGTTATTGTAAAACTCTACGTCAGTTCAAATCTTTGTATGTGATGGCAGAGGATGGTCTGCTGAATGTGCACATGTTGAAGTTAGGTCAGCCAGCTATAAAACCATATTAACAGAATTGTGTTATGCACATCCTACATCCTGTGGTTTATACCATTAATTTCCATCTTGGTGAGTGCTCATTGATAAGCATTCATCATATGTAGGACATGTAGATAATTTCTAACCTGACCTGCTCTTGGTCTCCACTTTATATTTGGCATTCATTCTTATCAAAATATATGTGCTTGGAGGTAGAGGGTAATTCGGGATGACGTGGAAATATATGTTTGTAAAAATGCTCCTCAATTGATCCTGTATCAAGCAAGCACCTGACTTTGATCTCGTAAACAGAAAGTTAGAATGTGCTTAACAAGTTCTTATTTGATAATTTCCTGGCATTTAACATCTGTGAGTGTATTATTTTCATTGTTGGTGGATAAAATTTGATGGCCAGAGCTCTTCAGTTTTAGAAAGGTTGAGTAATGTTATGTGTGAGTGACTGAGTGGAGTGAAAGATGTTTAGACTTCTCACTGTATCACATTTTTCTTCTTTTTTCCATCAGATGCCATAAATTCAGTCAAAATATATTTATAAATGCATGAGATTGTTTGCTTGCATATGAGAGCAGGGGACTGGGCAGAATGTTTTGGGTGCTTAGATCCTTAAAAGTCTCTCACTCTTATATATATATATATGCTCTCCTTAGAAGTTTAATAACTGTCAATGGAGCACCGACATTCAGATTATTTGTATTCATTCAGGTCTTGGATCGTGGTGAGAAAATTGAATTACTGGTAGATAAGACCGAAAACCTTCAGTTCCAGGTGAGGATGCTCTTTCTCCTCTTATGTGCCTGGAAAATTATGACCTATTTTCTGTTGATGTGCTCACTGAAATCTTATTCAGGCTGACAGCTTCCAAAGGCAAGGAAGGCAGTTACGTCGGCAGATGTGGTTGCAAAATCTTCGCATGAAGCTGATGGTTGGAGGAGCCATTTTTGTCTTGGTCTTCCTTCTCTGGCTTATGTTCCGTTGAGATTTGGAAAACTCAGTACCTAAACACTTCTCGTATCCCCGGCTTTTCTTGCTTTTTTCATCTTAATGTACAAAAACCTATAGTCTAGTGCTCTGTATATCTTTTGTTCTCTATATATGCTCACACACTGGCATTTGGTTAATTGTATTTTACGAAGGAGATTTGAGCGTTATTATTCTGGTTTAAGTCTAATAAATATATGCTGCTCGTGTCCCAGTAATAGTAGGTGGATTAATGGCGTTCGTTACCATCTGTTTTTAGCCTTATAAATTACTTGTATATATTTGTTGCTCTACCATCCTTAATTTGACATGATAAATCGAATTGGACTACATAATTAAATTTGCTAATTTGTGTTTCGTATCATGTTCATGTTTGGTATGTTTCTTGTAGTGCTTGATTGTGTACTTTATTCCTGTAATTTGTGTTTGATGGAGTCGCCCGTGCCTGTTTCAGCTGATTGGTATTTTATATATTGATAAGAGCCGCAAATATTTTCTTATTTATAATTTTCATATTTCTTATGATCATTACTAGAAGGAAAAGTAATTTATTTTTTATTTATAATTTTGGAGTTGTTTATTTCATCACGCTTCCTTCTTCTGGAGTTGGGAAAGTGAAACATTAATGTTTTCTTCTTTGTAGAACTAGGGAAAAGTACGATTAAATATGTCGATTATCATATTTATGTGAGCATAATTCATATTTATAGAAATAAAATGAGAGATAATCTTTTACTTTACTTGTTCAATCATGTCCGAAAATTTTGGATGTAGAATTAAGAGAAAATTGCTTTCAAAAATTTCCCGAACAAATATATTTGAACTTGGAGTTAGAAAAATATATACTCCCTTTGTTTCCAATTAAGTGTCATTTTGAATGAATGCACACAGATTAATAAATTAATTGAATTACTTAATACACCCTTATGTGAATATATTAAATGAGTTAAATATAGATATGTATGAATGCATTAAATGAGGGTAAATGTTAAATGAGCTAAATATAGATGTATGAATGTATTAAATGAGGACAAATGTGTGAAAAATGTGAATTTTCTGTCTCGAATTTATAGAATAATACTTTTTTTATAACAAAAGTTTAAATGTTAGAATGATACTTATTCAGAAACGGTAGGAGTATTTATATTATCATTATCAACTAAAATTATACATAATTTGAGTTTTGGAGAAATTGAAGTAGATGCCGGTTGGGATATTAATTACTCTACCCAAACTAGAGCTCCCGAGCTAGTACAAATAAACCAACGTTCAAGATTCGTTGCTTTAGGTGATGGCAACCAATTATATAATGACATATATATTTGGTAGTACAGATTGACTAATTAAAGTCATAAATTCATTCATCAAGTACAACTCAGAAATTTACATCAGAATTTTAGACATGTATGGAGAGACACACACACACAATATAGGTAAATGTATACACAAATGAATATAATGGGGAGTGTGTGAGTTGACACATGATACAACCTTATTAATTAATGTCTTGGTTTGGCTAAACAGGTAGGTAGGTTTAGTTTAAAATTGATTTTTAGATTTTAATTGAGAGTGACAAATTTCACTTCAACATGGAAGAACACAAGTATGTGAGCCTCAAAGATGTGTTGAAAGATGAATCAATCCCACAACTCAAATTGAGAGAGCCAATTGTTGAACCTCAAGATGAACTAGATTTTGAGCTGGTTCCCAAGAATTCAAGAACTCCTAAATTCCCTTCTTCACCCTCATTTTTTCTTCTTGGTTCCTGCGGGGATAAAAGAAACATGAAGATGAAGATGAAGACGAAAATGATGAGTTTGGGAGCTCGATTTCCTTGTTTGAAGCATTCTAGAAGTGATGATCCATTGGTCTACGTAGAGTGTCATGAAGAAGAAGATGATGACGACGACGCATTTGATGACTTGCACTCACTCATTCAAGAAATTTAGAACTTTTCTTGGGAGGAATGTATTCTTAAGCCAACTATTTTTTCAGATGAAGACTATGAAGATGACAACTAATCAAGAATATATATTTTGTTGTTGTTTTTTTTTCTCCCTTTTTTTTGAGGGTTGAATTAGTGTCAAGGTTTAGGTTCTTAATTATTAATGGTACTCTTTCAATTGCTTGGAGAACAGATTGATTGCAATATTTTGTACCTTGTAAATAAGTTCATTTCCTTTGACGTTTTCCAACAAATTCACATTCAAAAACCCAAATCAGCAAAACAAAAGCCAAATTTAATTTCCAAGTAATGATCACCAAAACTACCAATAATCTTTGCAAGAACAACCTCCATCTCTAAAATGATGAAACCGACTACAATCTCTCACAATAATGTCTCTCTCAAAAATCTTCGACAGCAACTTAATTGCAAGGTGGCAATCTCCACACACCCTCAAGTTCTTCACAATCCTAATAGGAGTCCCCGCCGGCGTATTAATCAGCATAAACGCAACAGCAATTTTCTCACTGTGATAAGACAATGCAGTCTCCTTCTCTTCTTCCTCTATGTCAGCAAGCACGTTCGACGTATTAGGCGCGTAGCCTTGCAGTCTCAGCAGCCTCGTCATCTCAGAAAGCATGGCATATATAGCCTCACTTTGAGCGTGAGAAGTATCTCCCATCACAAACTCATGCACACGATTGCCTAACTCGACAAGGCTGTGGCCTGGCACTTTCTTGATACCGTCTTTCGCCATTGCTTTCCTCACCTTATGAACATCCGACCACCTCTTTTCAGATGCATATAGATTGGAAAGAAGCACATAGTCTCCACAATGTCTTGGGTCTAGCTTTCTTAGTCGGTCTCTTGCAATCTCCGCGATCTCTAAGTTCCCACTTATTGTGCAGGCACCGAGCAGAGTCCTCCATATTACAGCATTAGGTTCTATTGGCATACTGCGTATATAGTCATACGCCGTTTGTACTAAGCCTGCTCTGCCCATTAAATCGACCATACAACCATGATGTTCGATTTTTGGCACAATGCCGTATACCTTAGTCATCCTATCAAAATATGCAAACCCTTCATTCACCATTCCACAATGACTGCAGGCATATAGCACCCCTACGAAAGTGATCTCACTCGGAACCAATCTCCGCCTTTCCATCTCCTTGAAAAGCTCGAGTGCTTCCTCACCAAATCCATTGACAGCCATCCCCACTACCAACGAAGTCCACGAGACTACACTCTTCTCCTCCATTCCATCAAAGACCTTGTTCGCCTCCTTGATGTTCCCGCATTTAGAATAATGAACCACAAGCGCGTTTGCAGCGTGCAAATTCTTATCCAAACCTTTCTTTATCATATAAACATGTGATCTCCTGCCTAAAGCCAATGCACCTAGCTCAGAGCAAGCAGTGAGCAAACTAACCAAAGTGAAACCATCTGGTTTAACATTCTCCAATCCCATCTTCCCATAAAGCAGCAGCGCCTCGTTCGGCATGCCATTTGAAGCAAACATATTGATCACCGAATTCCAAGCAACAAGATCCCTCACAGGCATTTTATCGAACACCTGGAGAGCGCTCTCCGCCCGGCCACAGACGCCGTAGAAATGAACCAAAGCATTCTGCACAAACATCAACGACGCAAACCCATCTTTCATTGCCGCACAATGCACCTTCTCCCCCTCTCTCAGCACCGCCAGCTTCGCGACAGCTTTGAGAAGAAAGGGGTACGTATGAGTGTCCGGATACCCCGAGCTCCCACGCAATCGCCGGTATATATCCAGAGCCGGATATGGGTCGTCGCTTTCAGCATACCCTCTGATCATAGTATCCCAAGTGAATATATTTGGGTGCGGAATTTGGTCGAACAGTCGGCGCGCATAGAGCATTGGCCCCGAAAGAGAGACCAGCTTGAAGATCAAGTGTTTCCCCATGTCGGCGTCGGCGAGGGGGACGCCGTGCCTGACGGAGAAGGCATGTAGTTGCTTCAGTTTGGGGAGAGAGGAGGCGCACGAGTACAACAGCGCAATGCATTTCTTGAGAATATACGTCTTCCTGAATTCGGCGGCGGTATTGAATTGAACGAATGTATTTGATGAGGGACTGTGAGAGAAACAAGCGTATTCCGGCGAGAATCTTTGCTCCGGTTGCATGTCAAAGCATATTGCTCCGGTGGTTGTCTCAGCTCCTGGTTATGCACACACCTCACAACTGATTATGCCAAATGGCCGCCTAATTAATTGTTTTTTTTTCCCTCAAAAATAAAATAAAATTATCACTATTTTTTCTGGTATCAAGATTCCAGACTCTCAATATTAATAATAGGGCAAATACCATATTATACCATTCACAATTTTTCAAAAAAATATTCAACCTACAGTAGGGGTGTGCAAAAAAAAAATAAAATCTTATCTGAGCTATTTGGTTCGATTTTGAATATTAAAATTAAAATATAATTTGATTCGATTTTAGTTTTGGTAAAAAATATTTCAATTAAAATTTAAAACCGAATAGAACAAAATGTGTGTTAAGAAGATATCTATGCATACTCGTGTATGGCGGTTAGAGTAGTCATGACGTGGCAGTCTCTCCGAGATTCTAGGAGAGTTAGTTAGGCAATTTTAGATTCTAATTTCCGTCTATAAATATCTTGTATTCATTTCAGTGTAAATCACTTTTGAGATATGAAATAACAATACAAAATTCTCCAAAATATTTCATTTTTGTGAATCTTAACATGGTATCATCGAGTCAATCCGCATTTCTATCGCGCTGATTTTTTTTCCCTGTTCGACCCTGATTGTTTTTCTTCTGCTATGGCTTCCGCTTCGAATTCCTCCGCTTCGTATCTTCCTGTTATCACTTTCAAATTAGATCGCAACAATTATGCTTTCTGGCGTTTTCAAGTTTTGGCTTTGATTCGAGCTCATGGCTTCGAGGATCTCATTTCTGAATACGCTATTCCTCCTCCTCAATTTCGCTCACCATCTGTTCGTGAAAATATTCCCAATCCTGATTTCCAAGTTTGGCTCCGGCGCGATCAGTTCTTGCTTAGTTGGCTGATTGGATCCGTCTCCGAAGTAATGATCAGTCACATTACTCGGTGTGTTTCCTCCAGAGATCTGTGGCGCACCTTGCAAACACTTTTTCAATCTCAGTCTAAAGCAAGGATCATGCAGCTTAAACTTCAACTTCAAACCACAAAGAAGGGTGATTTATCCATTGATGAGTATATTTTGAAGATGCGAAGGTTTGCTGATAGTCTGGCTGCTATCGGTAAAGCCGTGGATGATGAGGATCTTATCATGCATATTCTGGTTGGTTTTGGCACGGACTATGATGCTGTGGTGGTGAATCTGACTAATCGTGTTGATTCCTTGACGTTACCAGAGGTGCAATATGCACTACAAGCTCATGAAGCACGGTTACAAAGCCAGTTGTCTATTGCTTTTCCATCTGCCAATCTGGCTCACTTCTCTGATTCTTCCTATGGTCGGGGATGTGGTTTTATTGAAGTTCATGGTCGAGGACCTCCCTTCAGAGGCAGAGGGGGTCGTGGCTTGTCTAGAGACACTAAAATCATTTGCCAACTTTGTGGAAAAAATGGACATGTTGCCATTAAATGTTTTAAACATTTTGATGTGCATTTTACCGATGTTTCTGCTCCTCAGGCGTATTATGCTGATTATGCCTTTGATGCTGCTCAAGAGGAGGCCTTTTATGCTTAACAAGAGGCTCAATGGTATGCAGATAGTGGAGCAACTGCACACATTATTCATGATCTTTCTAATCTGCACATCAACACTCCCTACTCTGGTTCTGAGATGTTGCAAGTCGGCAATGGTAATGTGCTCTCTATTGAAAATATTGGTGATTCCAGTTATGTTTCTCATGATTCTAGCAAATCTCTAGTGCTTAATAATGTGCTCCATGTGCCTGGAATTACTCAGAATCTTGTCAGCATCTCTCAATTCACTAAGGATAACAATGTGTTTGTTGAATTACATCCCATTTTTTGCTGTGTAAAGGATTTCCAATCCAACCAAGTTCTGATGAAGGGGTCTCTGGTCAAGGGTTTGTATCAACTGGATCTCTCAGCTATGCCATCTCCTAGACATTCTTCCAGCTCCAGCTCTATCCAAGCTTTTTCATCACTTCTGTTTCTGCTGCAAATCAATACAATAAAAATGAATCTGTACCTATGTCATTTTTGCCTTGTACTAGTGATCTTAATGAGTGGCATAGGAAATTAGGACATCCAAGTCCAGCTGTACTCAAACAAGTTTGTAATTCCCTTTCTATCAAATATACAGATTCTACTCTATCTTTTTATGAAGCTTGTAAGTTAGGCAAATTACATCAAACACCTCATATTTCTCAGCCTCTCAAAACAAATGCTCATTTTCAACTAATTCATTCAGACTTGTGGAGCCCTGCTACCACAGCTAGCTCTGCTGGGTACAGGTTCTATATTCACTTTATTGATAATTTTAGCAGATTTACCTGGATCTTTCCCCTCACTACCAAATCTGAAGCTGTTAATATTTTCAGACGTTTCATTACAATGATCCAAGTCCAATTTTCCACCACCATAAAATGTCTTCAAACAGATTGGGGGGTGAGTTTAGAGTTCTAGAACCTTATCTTTCTGAATTAGGCATACACTTTTAGCACTCATGTCCTCATATACACTCTCAAAATGGTAGGGCAGAGAGAAAACATCAGCACATATTTCAAACTGGTCTCACCTTACTTGCTCAAGCTCAGCTACCTTTTAAATTTTGGTGGGATGATTTTTCTGCTGATGTCTATTTGATCAACCGACTTCCTTCTGCTACTACTCAAGGTATTTCCCCTTTTCAACTGCTATATAACACACTTCCAGTTTATTCCTTCTTACATACATTTGGATGTGCTTGCTTCCCTTTACTAACACCATACAATAACCATAAGCTTCAATTTAAATCCATCAAATGTGTGTTTCTGGGCTATAGTGCCTCTCATAAAGGGTACAAGTGCTTAAGCTCTTCTGGCAGGATATATATTTCTGATTTAGTCTCTTTCAATGAAAATGAATTTCCATATACTTCTCTCTTTGCTTCTTCTTCTACTTCTTCTTAGCACATTCCTTCCTCTGAGTCTCTGCATATCCCTTCATTTTCCCAGTCTTCCTCTATCCCTTCTCCCCCTACTTCTACTATACCTACTTCTGAACCTAATTCTTCCTTGCCTACTTCAGATATTCCTGGTTCTTCTACCATATCTTCTTCCTCCAGGGCTAGGCCTTATTCCTCTTCTACTTCTCAACCTCCACATCACATAGTCACAAAGTCCAAACATGGTATTTTCAAGCCCAAAGCTTGGCTATCTGAGCTTCAGTTGCCAACTGAACCTTTATCAGTTCATCAAGCCCTTAATGATTCAGCTTGGTATGCTGCCATGAAGTCCGAATTTTCTGCCTTACAAGAAAAACAGACTTGGGATCTTGTTCCTTATTCTCCAGATCAGAAACTCATTTCCACTAAATGGGTTTTTAAGGTCAAAACTAAGTCTGATGGGTCATTGGATAAACTGAAGGCCAGATTAGTGGCATAGGGTTTTGAACAATTTGCAGGCATAGATTTTCTTGAGACCTTCAGCCCGGTGGTTAAATTCTCTACGATCAGAATTATTTTTACTTTGGCTGCAGTCAGGGGTTGGTGTGTTAGGCAAGTGGATATTAATAATGCATTCTTGAATGGGGAGCTTGAAGAGACTATTTTCATGTCTCAACCGCAGGGCTTTGAAGACAAGTAATATCCTCATTATGTGTGCAAGTTAAAGAAAGCTATATATGGTCTCAAACAGGCTCCTAGAGCCTGGTACAACACCTTACACACCTATCTGATTTCTGCTCGTTTTACTAGATCACAATCGGATTTTTCATTGTTCTACAGGAGTTCTGCTCAAAGTATAGTTCTTATTCTGGTATATGTCGATGACATTTTGATCACTGGATATTCATCTGATGAAGTTACTAGTGTTTTTAATGAGCTCCACAAAAAATTTACCTTAAAAGATCTAGGCTTGGTCAGCTATTTCTTGGGCATAGAGGTATCTCATCAGCATGGGCATTTTGAATTAACTTAAAGTAAATACATTGAAGAATTACTTGACAGAACTAATATGTCTGAGTGTAAACCATGTTCTACTCCTATGATTCCTGCTACAAAACTTTGATGATCCAACTCTTTACAGAAGCACTGTGGGAGCCCTTCAATATCTTACCTTGACCAGACCAGATATTGCGTTCTCAGTTAATAAGTTGAGCCAGTTTCTTCAGCAACCTTTGGACTCCTACTGGACAGCTTGCAAACATTTACTTCGTTACTTGAAAGGCACAAAATCTTTATCTCTGTCATTCAGTTCTTCATCATCCTTGCAATTGGAGGCTTTCTCCGATGCCGATTGGGCTAGCTGTGTTGATGATAGGAGATCAACCGGTGGCCATTATGTTTTCCTTGGCAGTAATCTGGTGAATTGGAGCTCTAAAAAGCAGGAGGTTGTGTCACGTAGCAGCGCAGAGTCAGAGTATAGATCACTTGCAAATGTTACCTCTGATGTTGTCTGGCTTCTAGCACTGTGCAAAGAATTGGGAGTACATGTTGACGAACCGGCTAAGACTTGGTGTGACAGTTGTAGTGCCATCTCTCTTGCATCTAATCCTGTTTTTCATGCCCGTACTAAACATATTGAGATCGATGTTCATTTTGTCCGTGAAAAGGTACATGACAGAGTTGTTGAAGTTGGACATGTGCCCTCGGCAGATCAGATAGCAGATCTATTTACCAAGCCTCTGCATGAAACCAGGTTTCAAATGTTGAGAGACAGGCTTAAGCTCAAAGGATGACATTTTGGCTTCTGCAGGAGGATGTTAAGAAGATATTTATGCATACTCGTGTATAGCGATTAGAGTAGTCATGACGTGGCAGTCTCTCCGAGATTCTAGGAGAGTTAGTTAGGCAATTTTAGATTCTAATTTCTGTCTATAAATATATTGTATTCATTTCAGTGTAAATCACTTTTGAGATATGAAATAGCAATACAAAATTCTCCAAAATATTTCATTTTTGTGAATCTTAACAATGTGTGTGTATATTATTTTTTAATTCATAATTTATAATATTAATTACACATAAATTAAAAAATAAAAAATAGAATTACACACCCACTAATGAACTAGAACAATATGCAAGTGTGTTGTTTCAATTTAAAAAAAAAAAATAAAGAGAAAAGTTTGGGATCTTGGTTCACGTACTATAAAGTTGGGGCATTTTTGTGAAAAGTTGAACATATTTGAGCATAATATGATACTTGACCTTAGTAATATTTAAATTTGCTCAAGGTTAGTCATGCCACAAAAAACTTTGAATTAGCTTGCAAATTATGAATTATGCATTGTACTAAAGAATTTGCTTATGAGAATGCTTGAAAAAATCACTTTCAGTGTTATACCCTACACGATTAGTAATTAAGTTTTTGTTTTATTATGTAAAATTTGACTATATGGAATATATTTCGTCGTTTTTAGAAGCTACAGTATTTTCGATATCAATATATCATCTACTGTAGATAAAGTAGATCAAATCTATCATTATCAAAATAATTTGAATTGCAAAGACCTAACAATTGTTTTTTTGGACTCTTTCGTTATCATTAACTGATGGAACTATCAGCCATAATATTCCATCTTTATTTTTTCTTTTGACAAAATAATAACTTGAAAACATTTTCTTAGCATAAAAATCAACATAAATGTAAAACAACATGATACTAATAATAAGAGATTACAATGAGTATTAAAAAAAAAATGCAAAACCCATAATTTTCTTTTTCTTAGTTTATTTGCATAGTAATTAAGAGGCTAATGAGTTTCATGGCAAGCAAGAAATCAATTGAAATATTTGGGATTTGAATGAGTAATTGATTATTTTATGGTAGTAAATTAATTACTTTTTTTTTCCTCTCTAAGATGATCTGTCGCTGTTGGTGTTGGCTGTTGCTCATCAAATTTAATTAGTTGACCGGTTCAATCTTTGATCTGACTGACCACATTGATTAAATTGACTACGTTTCTTTTAATAAATTGATAATATAATTTATTTAACAAGCAGACAGGCATTAATTATACAGGTGAAGAAATAAATAATCAATTGAAACACTAGATCTACCTAAGTACAATGCATATTGGAATGTTTATACACTAATATGAAGGTTAAGTTTGTTTTATAAACCGCATAAAATAGTTATAATGTTATAAAACCAATTTTTGATTGGTTGAGCCAGATTAATTTTCTTGTTAATGGATCGAACGTGTAGATGATCCTGGATCCAACCAACTAATCGAAATTGATCTATGGTGTTGAAGTCGGGTTTTTTGTTAGGAATTTTATTGTGGATATATGTATTTTGTCTTTCTTTATTTGTTATTGTGTGTAGGAAGAGCACATGTGGTTGACTAAATCAAGGAGGAATGAGTCAAGATTAGGTTGTTGCAAAATCTGAGGGAGTGGGATACTTGCAGCAAAAGATAAGGAGATAATGGGCTCATGGTGAGATCATGCGGTTTGATTGGAGTAAAGCCCAAGATTTAGATTTAGTATAAATAGGGATCAAATTTGTTCAGATTAGATAGAGCTTTCGGATATAGATTTTGATATATCAGATCTGCATAAGTTTTAGATTATAGTTTTCTTCGAGCAATAGGGAGTGATAAATTGTCTCTAGTTTTCGTGACCTTTTTACTCGAAGTGTTTTTGTAATTCACCTCATTATTTAGTGAATCTTTTTGCCCTGAGGCGCTTCACCAGATTATAAATTTATAATCTCGTGAAATATAAATCCATTGTTTGTTACAAGTTTTCCGCTGCAATCGTATGCAAAATTGTCTGATCTTCAGTCACAACTTTGCTCACAACTCTGTGTGCATCGAGTATTCTGTACTTTCAATTGGTATCAAAGCGAACACTTGACACACTAAGTGTTGATCCTGTTTTCGTGACTACAATGGATTGCACAAACCCGCTGTTCAACAAACCTCCTGTCCTTGATGGTATGAACTATTCTTTTTGGAAAGTTCGGATGAGAGCGTGCATCAAATCCATTGATACTAGAGCATGGAATACCAAAACCGTAGATACTGAAGGAGATACAATCCACACACCCCCAGATGATTGGACCAGATCACAAATCGATGAAGCTACGTTCAACGACAAAGCACTCAATGCTATTCAGTCTTCTCTTGATGTCCAAATGTTCAAACTCATTAGAAATTGTGAATCAGCCAAAGAGGCGTGGGATATTCTCCAGCAACATTGTGAAGGAGATGTCGGCATTAAAGAATCCAGACATCGCATCCTCACCACAAAGTTCGAGAACATGAAGATGGAGGAAGATGAGACTGTAGGACAATACTACAATAAGCTACTTGACATTGCAAACGAGTGCACTGATCTTGGTGATCAGATCACAAACAAGATGTTAGTTTCTAAAGCCTTGAGGACTCTAACACCTCATTTTGATATGAAGGTTGTTGCCATTGACACGGCATCAACCGCTGGATGTTTGGACTTCACAAAGCTGATGAACGATTTGAAGACCTATGAAATGGAATTGAATGAGAAAGGCGGATCAAAGAAAAAGGGAATTGCCATGACAGTTGGATCATCCTCGAGATCAACAACAGCCTATGATGTTGAGGAGGAAGATGATCTTGAAGAAATCAGTGAGAGGAATCCTGATTTTGCTCTACTCACAAGAAGACTAAACACTCTCATCCGGGCAAACAAAGGAAAACAAAAAAAGGGAAGTGCTGAGCAACGCAAGCCTTGACAAGACTCTTCCGGACCTTTGGTTATTTATGAGAAAATGAACTCTCCAGGAAGGGATCCTAGGATCATAAAGCGCACTGTATCTGATCACTTCAGACCAAATGAAGTAAAAGACTTCTCCAATATTCAATGCCATGAGTGCAAGGGCTATGGGCACTTTGCAAACGAATGTGCCAACACATTTAGAAAACTTGGGAAGTTCATCACCTTCTTATCTCTGAGCGACAGCGAGCTGGACACCTCTGGAATATCTGTGGAAGAAATTCCGGTTGAATCAACAAAAGAACATGCAGCACTGATTGCAGTGTTTCCTGAAGTGGATGATCTAGATCTCACCGAAGTTGAGATAACTTTTGACAGGTCTGATGATTCTTACTATAAAACTCTCTTTTGTTTCAATGCTGTGATAACTGCTGCAGATGAGGAAGAAGAAGTTACTGAGGAAGAGACACTGGAGATGTTGATAAAGTTGCAGGGACTTTACAAGGAGTTGTATGCAAAGTGGATTAGACAGTGCAAAGTTGTTGAGCCACTCAATGAGGAAACTGCCAGCCAGAAGACATCACTTGCAAAATTGGAGGTAATGCTGACCAAGAAAGATGCAGAGATTGAGAAGACATCACTATTGTTTTCTTCCAGGTCACATTAGGCCTTTTTGCCATAAGTTTTTGCAGGAATACAAGAAAGAGATCCGTCTGAGGACTCAAGCTACGAGATCTGTTCTCACAAGAAAAAAGGGCAAAACAAGGAATATGGTGTGGAAACCAAAAGTTGTCCAGAAAGAGACCTGCAAAGTTGTCTTCACTACATCTGTAGCTGATGATACAGCAACCTGGTATTTTGACAGTGGTTGCTCTCGGCATATGACTGGTTCTCGAGCGCACCTGTCTGATTACCAGAAGAAAAATGGCAGTGAAGTTACATTCGGAAGAGGGACAAATGGTAAGATCGTAGGTCATGGAGTTCTAAATATTCTAGAACTTCCAAAACTCGCCAATGTGTCACATGTGCAAGGTCTCACAGCAAATCTTATCAGCATCAGTCAACTTTGTGACGACGACTACACTGTCATCTTTGATAAACAAAGTTGCACTGTTATTGATAACAACGGCGAGCTTGTCATCTCAGGGGTAAGATCTTCAAACAACATTTATGAGATGAAAAAGAAAAGTTATTTGAGTGCGCAGGTGAATGATATACAACTATGGCACCAAAAGTTGGGGCATACCAATTTTCGCAACATGGAGAATCTTCAAAGATTCAATGCAGTCCTAGGAGTGCCAAAGCTAAACGTTTCAAACCCAAGTTTGTGTGGGGATTGTCAAAAAGGAAAGCAGGTGAAAGTTTCACATCCAGTTGTTACAACTTCAGAGAGACCCTTTACCACTGAAAAATGTTTTGAATTGCTGCACATGGATCTAATGGGGCAGCCGAAGTAGAAAGTTTTGGAGGTAAAAGATACTCTTTTGTGATAGTCGATGACCTCTCCAGGTACGCATGGGTAAAATTTCTAAGTGATAAAACCGAAACTTATGATGCTTTCATTGAGCTATATGCTAAGGTCAGAAATTTTTATCAATCCCGTGTTAAAAGAGTAAGGTCTGACCATGGAAAGTAGTTTGAAAACACTCAGCTCCTAAATTTTTACGTGAAAGAAGGTATCCATCATGAGTACTCTGCTCCTAAAACACCCCAACAAAACGGCGTGGCCGAAAGAAAAAATAGAACCTTGCAAGAAATGGCTACGGTCATGTTGCACTCTAAGCGGTTGACTAAACGTTTTTGGGCTGAAGCTTTGAACACTGCATGCCATGTGAGTAATCGTGTCAATTTGAGAACTGGAACCACCATAACATCCCATAAAATTCTTAATGGCAAGAAACATAACCTAAAATATCTTCATATTTTTGGTTGTGTGTGCTATATCTTGAATGATAGGGATTATCTCTTGAAATTCGATTCTAAAAGTGATAAAGGTGTTTTCATAGGATATTCTCACAACAGTCATGCAAGTCTTTATAATCCTGAAGAAAATACTGACGGTCTGATTGAGATACAGAGAAGTACAGAAAAGACCATCGTAGAAGAAGAAAGTGCTGACACTGAAGTCGTGACAACTTCAGAGACAACCGTGGATGTATCTGTAGAAGAAACTGGATCCAATGCCAGTACTAATGAAGCAGAAGTCCCAGAAGAAGTTCAGGAAATTATTAGGAGAGATCCGCCAAGCAAGATCAGAAAAGATCATCCAATTGATCTTGTCATCGGAGATGTTCGTGAAGGGATCAGGACAAGGGGCAAAGCTCCAGTCAACTATAGGGAAATGGTGAGAATGGTATGTTTATCTTGTGTGATTAACAAATTTGGTGTTGTTGTTTTCTTGTCCACACTCGAACCCAAAAATGTGTCGGAAGCCTTAAAAGATGAATTTTGGATAAGTGCTATGCAAGCTGAACTTCTTGAGTTCATTAGAAACAAAGTTTGGACACTTGTGCCTAGACTTTTGGGAATAAATGTGATAGGAACTAAGTGGATTTTTAAAAATAAAACTGATGAGTTCGAAAATATCATTAGGAATAAAGCTCGCTTAGTAGCTCAAGGATATACTCAAGTAGAGGGAATTGATTATGATGAGACTTTTGCTCCCGTTGCTATAATTGAGTCCATTAGGTTGTTATTTGTTATTGTTTGTTATCTTAACATCACTCTTCATCAAATGGATGTAAAAGCCGCTTTTCTAAATGGTATTCTAGAAGAAGAAGCTTATGTTGAACAACCTAAGGGCTTTGAAGACCCAACCAAACCAAATCATGTGTATAAACTACATAAAGCGTTGTACGGACTTAAATAAGCTCCTAGAGCTTGGTATAGTCGGTTAACCGAATTTTTGCTTGAGTTTGGATTTTTCAGGGGTCATGCCGATAGAACACTATTCCTCACGAAAGAAAAATACTTACTCATAATCGTTCAAATCTATGTCGATGATATAGTGTTTGGATCGACAAGTGAGAAAGCTTTGAAGAAGTTTGTGGAAGCAATGTCTACATCATTTGAGATGAGTATGGTGGGAGAACTAAGCAACTTTCTTGGATTGCAAGTTAAGCAAAAAGAGAATGGCATTTTCGTCTCTCAGTCAAAGTATGCTAGAAATCTGGTAAAGAAATTCGGCTTGGAAAATGCTAAACACATGAGAACTCCAATGAGCACAACCGAAAAACTGTCAAAGGAAGCAGTTGGCCCAGAAATTGACCCAACTTTGTACAGGTCTATGATCGGGAGTCTTCTCTACTTGACTTCTAGTCGACTAGATGTCATGTACAGTGTATGTGCATGTGCTCGTTTTCAGTCCTGTCCCAAAGAAGAACATCTCAAAGCTGTGAAAAGGATCATTCGATACATTACCGGTACTTGTGAACTAGGGTTGTGGTTCACAAAAGACACTACTACTGATCTAGTGGGTTATAGTGATGCTGATTGGGCTTGAGAGATAGATGATAGATGGAGTACGAGTGGAGGATGCTGCTATCTAGGAAACAACCTCATCTCGTGGCACAGTAAAAAGCAAAATTGTATCTTGTTGTCCACAGCTGAATCTGAATATGTGGTTGCAGGTAGCTGCTCAACACAACTGGTGTGGTTAAAATCAATGCTAGATGACTACGGGCTGGAGAGTAATCCTTTGGTAATGCTCTGTGACAACACAAGTGCTATCAACCTTGCCAAGAACCCTGTTCATCACTCCAAGTCCAAACATATCCATTTGAGGTACCATTTTATTAGAGATTTGGTTGAAAAGAAAATATTAAAATTAGAGTATATTAATACGGAAAACCAACTGGCTGATATGTTTACTAAGGCCTTGAGCTATGAGAGATTCTCAATGTTGAGAAAATCTCTCGGCTTATGTTCTGTTTGAAGTAAAGTTGTCTCGACTGTTGTCATGTTTCTGTCATATCATAGATAATTTTTGAAGTGGGACAGATTTGAGGATGAAAAAACCTTTTTAAGGTGAAACCGAGATTGTTCTTAGAAAGCCATATAACTAGATCAAAGATCTTAGATAAGTGGTGATTACAAGATTCTTTTGGTTATTCATTTATTCACCATCTGTCCCCTTCCTCTTATAATTTTCTATGATGTTTTCAGAAGTGGTGTTCTGATTAAATGATTTTATTGGATTGACAATAGGTGTAGCAATCTTGGTTTTTCATATTCTGTTTAATATATATATAAAAAATTTATATCAATTCAGTTGGTAAATATCCGGAACATATCTTACTCGAATTTTTAATATTTTTCTTGACTTTATCTTTAATGATTTGGTTCCTAATTCATAGGAAAGCCGGTTTCTTTATGTTATATATATAACTTTCCTTTGTTTAACAAAATAGCATCTGTTTTCTCCTTCCAAAAACCCTCCCGACTCTTCCTCTTCCTATTCTCTTCTTCACTCTTTCTCTTTCTCACCATGGATGAAGAAAAAATGAAGAGGATTCAAGAACTTCTCAACGACCCTGAAGCTACGGCGTATATTCACCGACTTTCCTCCTTTCCTCCTCAACCAATTTTCACTCATTCTAAACCCCTCATCTCAAGTCCTTTTCGTTTGCTCTCTCTTGATTCAACGTCTCTGCTCCGGCCATATGTGTTTTTCACCGTCACGAGAAAATGCACCAATGGAAATTTCACCAGAAATCGGAAGTAGTTCCTAAGCCCAGTCCAAGCCCATGCTTTTGCCTGTTTCGGAGAACACGACCGAGGTTTCTCAAATTGCAGTTATGGAAAGTTCACAGGCTATAATTTTGGCTCTCGACGGCATCATTATGCCTCTTCTAGACACTCCAGTCCTGGCTTTCCCAGAAGATGAACCTCTTGACCCTCTTTTTCACTATGAAGAGGGAAATCATCATGATGGCAGTCCAATTGACGTGCCATTTTCTGAGGTTGAACAAGAGAAACCGGAAGAGGTGTTGACGTGAAAGGCACCAATCTCACCTCCACCGAAGAAGAAAAAGGTTACAGCCTCAACAAAGTCCATTCCTCTGCCCCGACGTTCTCGACGATTGAACTATTTAAGTTCTTTGAAATCTCCTGTTGGCACTATTGAGATTAATAGTGAACCAGAAAGCAAAGACTCTTCAGAGAGTGATTCTCTAGATGAGACACAAGTTGTGCATGTGTCTGATTCAGAAGAGATCTGGGAAGACATTGAGATCGAAGTTGAGACAGAGACGGCTTCTGCAGTCTCTAAGAAAGGGAAGAGGAAGGTCATGTCTCCATCACCTTCGAAAGTTAAGGCCAAAGTGATCAAAACTCCAAAGAGAGCAAAACATCGCCTTGATCCTGATGACGAAGCTGCACTTTTCGAGTCAGATATCGAGGTACCTAAGGCTGACTCAGTTCCTTTCTATTCTAAAACTGCTAAGAAGAATTGGGAATATTTTAAGAATAGGGAGATTCTTAATGATAGAGCTGTTGATGGGAAGGATTTCAATGGTTATAATCTGGTTGCTTTTTTGAAAAGATGGAAATTGTGGGGTAGTGTTACTTATGCTAAAACATATATTGCTGAAATTGTGAGATTGTTTTATGCTAATCTCTCCGTTGATTTTGGGAATCCTTCCTCGAAGAGATATGGTAAGGTCTATGTGCGTGGAGAAGTTTTTAGTGTTACTCCTGTAAGGATTAACAAACTTTTGGGTCTTCCTAATGTTGCTATGGTGGATGAAGAGGTTGATGACGATTTGGAGGTCAAGATGGCCAATGTTTTGACTGGAGGACGAGCAGACATTTGGCATGCTCAGAAAAAGCCAAATCGGATTGCATCTGTTCTCACGTCACTATTCTCCACCCTTCATAAAATCTCTGTCAGCAACTGGATTCCCACTTCAAACTCCACAGTGGTCCTTTTTGAGCATGTCAGCCTCCTTTACAAGATCTATACTGGAGAGAAGGTTAACTTGAGTCAGCTCATTTTTAACTCAATTGCTGAGGTTGCAATGACCAAAACCAACAAGAAATTGGTTATTCCTTCCCTCATCTACAACTTGCTGGTTGATCAAGGGTTCAAACCAAAGAAGAGAGATACTCTCACCTCAAGACTTATCCTTCAAACTGTTCAGAAGGCTTTTCTTGCTGATTCAAGAGTTGTGGATCTTCCTTGGGTTGACGAAGAGACTTCCGCTCCAGCTCCTTCTGGTCCTCACTACTTTATTCCAGCTTCTGTTTTGCAGGAACAAATCAGTTTTTGCACAGATCAAATACAGAAGTTTGATCAACAACGGAGGAAGTTTCAACGCTTGCTTTCTTCCCAAAAAGGGGGAGATGATGGTGTTGTTAACACTGATGTCACCAGCAGCAGCAAACAAGGAGATGGTGGGGTTGAAAGTAGCAGAGCTAATGAAGATGAAGGATGAAGAAGGGGGACCTGCTGCCAAAGATCAAAATCTGAATTCTGAATGTTTTTATTTTTGAAAACACTCTGTTTATTAACTTTGTTTATTTTGTTTGTGGATTTATTGTTGTTTTTGACTCTGTCATTGTGATTGGGGGATTCTGCTTTTCTTTTAATGATTCTGCTATGCGAAAATTGAAGTTTTTATGAAATGGGGAGTTTGCTTGACAGGGGGAGCAACTGTGCTCTGAACTTTGGGTTTCTGAGTATGTGCTTCAGGGGGAGCAAATTATGTTTTTATTGTTGTGTTGCTCGGTTTATGATGGTTTTGAGAAGAAAGACAAAAAGGGGGAGATTGTTGAAGTCTTGACTAAATCAAGGAGGAATGAGTCAAGATTGGGTTGTTGCAAAATCTGAGGGAGTGGGATACTTGCAGCAAAAGATAAGGAGATAATGGGCTCATGGTGAGATCATGCGGTTTGATTGGAGTAAAGCCCAAGATTTAGATTTAGTATAAATAGGGATCAAATCTGTTGAGATTAGATAGAGCTTTCGGATATAGATTTTGATATATCAGATTTGCATAAGTTTTAGATTATAGTTTTCTTCGAGCAATAGTCAAGACAACTTTAGTCATAACCTTCTGTGAAGGAAGTGATAAATTTTCTCTAGTTTTCGTGACCTTTTTACTCGAAGTGTTTTTGTAATTCACCTCATTATTTAGTGAATCTTTTTGCCCTGAGGCGCTTCATGAGATTATAAATTTATAATCTCGTGAAATATAAATCCATTGTTTATTACAAGTTTTCCGCTGCAATCGTATGCAAAGTTTTCTGATCTTCAGTCACAACTTTGCTCACAACTTTGTATACATCGAGTATTCTGCACTTTCATATGGAATATAGTGCAATTAATTTTCCCTCTATGATTATCACATGGAGGCCATGCCATGCCATTAAAATTGTCCATAGTTAATAATTCAAATTTTAGAGAAAAAGAAGTCTAGTTTTTTAGACAAATAGTAAGTCTTATGAGAAACTATCTACAGATTAAAATTTATAAGACAATTTAAGATTGAATTCGAAACACAATCAACCACCAATAAAAAAAATTATACAATATCCTTGAGAGTAATGCCCACAAACGACATAGATCGTGCCACATCATCAAATTTTTTATTTATTTTTTGAAAAAACAAACGATCCACGTGGTCAACTCCAAGGGGGAAGATAGAATCTTCCCCACCAATAAAAATACAAAAATGTTACTAAATATGAGTTTTCATTTAGATTTTAATCCACCGTACATATTTTGATCCATAAAAACGTCTCATACAAATTTTTATGTTTGACATATGTGTTAAAAATGGAACTAAACATTGATTGAACTATATTGTTATATATCACAAATAAAAGAGGGAGTTTTTTGTGAGACTTTCTTGTGGGTCCAAATTCGTGAGATGATTATAATCCGAATTCAAACATAATCAAACATCAAAATAAATTACAAATATATCATTGAATATGAATTTTAACCCGAATATTTTTTTATCCCATCTTACAAATTTTAATTTATAACACTGTATCACTCCATTTTTGTCAAATTAAAATAATTAAAGAGATGAAGTGATGATTTTTATGCTTTGATTGTTTGGTTTGTTGAAAAAAAAAACGCTCCGTATGGCCCACATATACGTAGTCGGACCCACATAGCTCAAACATGGGCTCCAGGCTCGGGCCCAAAACACAACGGCTAATCACTAATGGATAACCACTCCTCAAATTCAATTATTTCATATTTATTATATAATATAATGTTGGTAAATGTATGATTACTTTATATATTTCATTTTGTCATTATTACTGAATTGGATTATGATGCAGTTCCTTATCTAATTATCTTCACACCTGCAGTTATAAATGTGCTCGGAGCCTTGGAAGTTGGAACACCCTCACTCTTCTAGTATACACTGAATTTAATTATGGCAAAAATTTAAACAAATTATATAAAAAAACTATCATCATTGAGAAAACTTGGTTATTAGATATTAGATAAACAGTCTCATTGAAAATTTCAAATGTTTTGTAACATGTATTACATTAATGATTAATGATAAAGAGTATGAAAACATCAAATTTACCATAAAAATAGAAATTTGATTTGGTGCGATGTGTTTAAAATACAGTATCGAATTCGACAATCTCAATTGTAGATATCGCTAATAAAAATAATCATTATTCAATCACGTGATGGGATAAGTTAATCCCAACATATGATCAAGCAATCTTCCAATACGAATCTAAATAAATTAACGAGATTCTTTTACAAAAATATCACTGTAATTCAAATTAAAATAATATTATTTTAATCGAATCAATACCTTTTTCCAGGATTCTTACTGGCTAGTCCACTAATAATTTATATCATTCAACACATTTCAATATTAATGATACACATTCCTTCAAAAAGATATGTGTATATATATATATATATTACACACACATAAATTAACCAGACGTGTGGACGAGCACGTGACTTACCCTAGGATGCTTCAACTAGCAAGCACGTGAGCAACCCTTGGGGATTTGACTGAGGAGTTTCACCAAACACTTACCATCTTCCATTACTCGAATTTATTTCTTGGTAGTAATAATATTAATTCCATCAAGATCTTTTACTATTTTCCCCTCAATCTCATTCCCTTCTGAATCAAGCAATATCCACATGCACCTATACATACAGAATTATACAGTATATCAGAAAAAGGTCTCGTCGCTCTCATTTCTGTTAATCCTTGTTTTACCTCTCTCTTACGCGCTAAGCATAAGCCCTTTTCTCTTTTCACTCTATCCTAACAACCATAACTCTCGCAACAAAATCCCATTTTGTTAACCCATTTTTGTCTTGTATAATCTCACATTCACATTTGGTTTTTTTTCCGCCGAGTTTCTTGGGGTTTTGGAAGAAAATAATGGGGAATTGTGTGGGAACTGCGAAGAAATCAGCGGCGGAAATCGCGCCGTCGGAGCTGATAAAGCCGCCGGCGGTGGTCAAGCTGTACGGCCATCCGGAAAGCATCGCCACCTCTCACATTCGGTTAGCCCTCTTGTACAAGCCCGTTACACTTCAGTTCGTCCCTTCCGACGCGCAAGAAAACCCCACAATTATGTACAAATCCGACGTCGTTACCGGCTCGGTCGAGGAGATTCTCCGCTACTTGAATTCCAAGTTCCCGGACCCGCCGTTGACGGTGACGAACAGCACGCCCAGTAGTATATGGGGGTGGTGCGGGGAGACGACGCCGGCGGTAGTGTGGGTGGTGCTGCTGCAGCACCGGAGCTTGAATTGGCATCTGGAGAGGGTGATGAAGTGGGCGGAGGACATGGCGGCGCGTGGGGGAAACGCGAGGGGCGATCCGTCGATGGGAAGCCCGCGAATGGAGGTGAAGAAGTTTGCGAAGAGCTACTCGCAGCTGCAACAGGTGTTGCTGGAGCACGCGCAGATGGAGGAGAGGGTTTTGTTTCAGATCCTCGAATCTGCTGATCGAGGTAAATTTCTGAATTTTTATTTTATATTTCAATGTGTTATTTTACTGTGTGTATGGATAAAGTATTTTAGATGACCAATGTACAAAAAATGTTACGTATGTACAACGTTTTATACCGATTGCATTTCCAGGTATAATGTATGATATGCTATTCGTGTGAGATCTCAGGTGCAATATCTACCGTTCATTTCCACGTGTGAGGTATTGATGGTAGATGTTGCTCATCGTGTATCTATCGAGTATAGCATCTACAAGACCGCGGTTATTTGGATGTGATCTTGTGTCTTTGTCCTGATTGTGGTCTGTGCAATGTGTATATGCCTTTTGTTAATTTATTTTTCTGTGAGGAAGTTGTTTTTTTGTGGATCATGAATTAAAGGGACATATCAATTTGTAGTGCTATCTATCTATGGCATTCTAGTTCATGAAGATTGAAGAATCACCACAAGAGTAATTAAAAGAGGAAACTTTTTAGGGATATTTAGATTATAATGCTGGAGAGTGGTGAAAAAGTTCTCTAGTAATTTCAGAGTAGAACCCGTTTTTCATCTTCTTAGGCAAAGATCAAGTTTTTTCTTTTCGTAAATCTTGAACTCTATTCTGTTTTTGTTTGGAACTTATTTATGATTATGAACTGAAAGTTGCAAAACTGGATTTTTTATGATTATAGAATGGGCCAAAAGTTGTAAGTTGCTTACATTGTTCGCTGGTTGTGATTGAGGTGTGCATAAACACTATTTCTTGAGGAAAATGTAGAATAAGTTGAGAGAGACATGGAGTTAGATGCTGTTTATAACGGTAGGAGGGTGATGTAAAAGATTGGAGTTGGAGGGAGGCTGGAGCAATTCTGCAAATTTTCTTGATAAAAGGTTCCTAACCTGCCTGCCGGAAATAGAGGGAAACTGCATCAGAAATATATCACTGAATTGAGACGAAAGCTCAAATAATACGTGTGTTAGTGAAATGGTACAATGTTTCCTAGGCTGAGAAAAATAATACGTGCAAGCTTCTATAATCTTTCATGGAAGAATTTCTTATGATTTTGTGGTAGTTCATAGTGGGCTATGATTGCTACAGACTCAGATTCTATAAAATTTTGTTGGTGCCACTTTTAATTTATTGTGTTTTTAGTTTCATCATAACAGCTCTGGGGTGATTGATTTAGAAGTGATTTACATGTGCTAGTTATGTGTGGTTTAACATGCGATGATGTAGGATTGTGCAAATCTGCCAATGAGGAACATGCAAGAGACCTACCTATAATGAATGGTATTAAAGAGGAGATCAAGATCATAGGAGTGATGAATGCTGGAAGCCCCGACTACCAAGAGGCATTCAGTCGCCTTTTGTCCCGACTCAAGAAATTGAAGGTGGGATTCCCATTCAGCATGCAGTTCGGGTGAATTAGTTGAAATCTCTGCCCGTTTTATGAGAATATCATTCAACATTGCTGATTATTTGAATTTATCACCAGGAAAACTGCAAGCAACACTTTGAAGAGGAGGAACGAGAGCTATTGCCACTAATGGAGGCCACAGAGTTAAACAAGCCACAGCAAGTGAAAGTATTGCAGCAGTCCTTGGACGTGATGCGCGAGACGCACTCTCACTTGTTTCGTTTCTTTATGGAAGGCCTGAGCCCTCAAGATGCCATGCAGTACTTTAGCTTGATCAAGAAATACTGCGACAATGTCCGAGTGTCACTCATGCTGCACATGATGGTTGATTAAAGGAAGTTGGTCGAGGTTTAGAAGGCAAATATCGGTAATCAAGAGGTAATTAGTGATGCTTGCAGCTTTATTTTTCTTTCTATTTCTCAACGCACGGTGGTCCATGCTTACCATCAAAGTTGAGATTGTGCCATTAGTAATTTTACTTCTCTTGCTTAAAGCAGGCAAAATATTGAAAAGCATAAATTCGACCTGCCACCAACCCTGTCTGTATATCCCCTCAATTCTGAAAGTATTACTCCAAAACTGTCTCAATGTAGAAAACTATATCAATTCACATTTTTCTTGAAGTAGAGTTTCTTATTTCATTCCTGGCACTTGAACCATTTGATACAACTGTAGATATGCAGTACAGTTTGAGCATCAGATTCCCAGAGAGAGAGAGAGAGAGAGAGAGAGGCCCATCCAGCCATTCTTTAGGTTTCTTTAAGTTTTGTCCTTTTTCTTTACAACCTTGCTTTTATCTTCCATCACTTTTGCAAGTTTGAGGTGTCATGTCCGAACAGAGTCCATGTTGGGATGCTCAGTATGTAAAGTTTTCCATTTGCTAAAGTGACAGCCTCAGTGAGTGGGCAAACATTGTCTTAGTTCGTTCGACTGCTGCTTTTGTTTCCCTAGAATTTCCCCACATTGTAGGGTAATACCATGTTGTCCCAACCTAGCTTAGGCCCTTTAATCCAATCATGTTGCATTATGTGTGCATTGAATTATATATGTCTGATTTATTATAATATAGGCTGCATAATTTTGTATTATGCCTATATTATTGTGTCGACATTAGGGTTAATTTTTGGGACACGAACCCCTGGAGTAGCAACGCTTCCCTCCACGCCGTATTATATGTGATGGAGATATATCAAGATTAGATTATGATATCAATGTAGCTTCTTGGAAAGCTGAGATCTGTGTTTAATCTTGTAAATTTTATGAACAATGTTTTGAGTATGCTTCCTACTGCATGCAATTTGTGTTTGTGTATGCTGGCTAACGGAGATATTAACATTGTTTCATGATAATTCTTCTACATATTAAAATGCTTTATTAATCAATGTACCTTTTTTTAATATATAAACTTACATTCATTAATCACCTATTAAGAAATAGATTGGTGATTGAATATGGTTCCTAACAACTCATTGACGGTGGTGTCTCAATTCGAAATCCACCCCTCCCTCTTTTCCAATTAAAAAAATAAAATAAAAAAAACTTTTGGATTCGTGAGGAAGAAATGCTTTCCAGATTTAATGTGCAAGTTTAGGCCACTTCAAAGAGCGTTCATTGTTCTTCCTCGCCTTGTTTCTAACTTTCCAAATAAGTGGAGGAAACACAACCTAAAATTTTATGAATACGTTTATATATATATATAACCCCTTCTTTTTTTTTTTGGCAAATTGGCAACTATTTATACTTTGATTAGTTATGAATATATTACTCCATCCGTTTCTGTTTAAATGTCATTCTGAATGAATGCATATAAATTAATAAATTAATTAACTTACTTAATACACTCTTGTGTAGATACATTAAATGAGTTAAATATATAATGTTTAAATGCATTAAAGGAGGACAAATGTGAGAAAAATATGAATTTTATGTCTTAAATTTGTAGAATGACATTTTTTGTGAAACAAAATTAAAATGCTAGAATGACACTTATTCAGAAACGGAGGGAGTATTAATTATCTAATTAACTACATCTGCTATTGAAAAATAATGAATTTAAGTAAAATATTATATATTTTGGAATAATATTACTATTATTTTTTTAAATCCCACTGTTTTTGCCCCACAATCCACCAATGAATCCCCTCTTTCAACTCATGTTATCATGTCAAATTATACATCATCACAATACAACGCAGTGCTTCTTCCAACTAATAAAGATCACAGAAATAAAAAGAAAAAGAACGATAACACAAAAAGAGAGGAGCAATCATGACCTGCTTACCTTTCAAAATAAAATTATATTGAAAAATCAACTATTAATTATTTCCATCTTCTCATTTTGTTCTCAGCGATCCAATAGGTTAGTTTTTTTCCCCCTCTATTAGATCTCACACGATATGATGTCACATTTTATTGGAAAATGTGTATCTCAAAGCATAAGTGTTTCTAGTAGATAATCAACATACAATTAATCTTAATTACTGAAATCACATTTTTACAAACTGGCCGGGCAAATCGATCTTGAATATAATTGCATCTGGCTCTCTTTTTTTGTGAAAGTTTTGAGTAAACATTAATAGGTAGAACGAAGAAACATATATTATTCACCCTTGCATGTGTGTACAAATTAATACATACATTTTGTCAATATAATCAACAAAACAAGAAAAAAAAAACTTATCCAAGAATGAGATTAGGCTGTACAATCTCTTATTGACTCTTACATTCTTAAATTTACAAATATTGGTTGATACATAGTAGTAGAAACCATGCAAACGTAGTTATGGCCAAGGTTTCCGGCCATGTTCTGCCTTGGGCGCGGTTTCCTCCGCCGTGGTGGGGGTGGCGGTTATTTCCAGCACCGGCTGCATACAAAGGCGTCACACCACCACCACCGGGGTTGTGTGAACCACCATTATTTTCGCCGGAAACCACCGCCGTGCTGCCAGTAACAGCAGTGTTGCCACCATTTCCGCCTCCACCAATAGTCCCATGGCTGAGTTTGCTGCGGTGGGCTATGGCTATGCCTCTTTCTTGATCATTTTCTTTCATGTTTTCAACTGAATTTGAGCTTTGAAGAAAGTTAGATAGATTGTTGCAAATTATTATTATTTCATAATTCATTTGTGCCTATAACTATTAATTCATCAATTTAGACCTCAAATTAGAACATGATTTCATTAGTTTAATTTACAGATTATATATAACAGATTCATCTAAGAAATTAAAGCTTGAAATTCGAGTAAGCATACCTGGAGAAGCAGCTGCAGGTAGATGATGATGATCAATGCAAAGGAATAAGAGGGCCATGAACAGAAATAGAAGAAACCCTTGTTTACTTCTCATTTTTACTTCTTTCCTACTAAATTTACATGCAACATATATATATATATATACTCGTCTTCTGATTTTCTATTACAAGCTACGTCTATTCATATATATATATATATATATATATATATATATTCCTCTTCCTCTCCTAGTATTCTTATTCCATATTTGTTCTGCCAACTTTACTAAAGTAAGAAAAAAAAAACTTTTTATAAATAATTTTATAAAGTGATAATCTTATCTGTTACAAAAAAGTTCGATTAACTTGTGACAATATCGTACTATCGAATCTTACGTAGATGGTGTTCGAGTATGATACGAAAGTTTAATAGTACTATATATCTACTTCTAGATGGATTAAAATTGAAGTTACGCTAACTGAGTAGTTTAATTAGGTCGACGATAATTTTTTATTATTAATTTTTTGTAGAATATCGATGATAATTTTATTGAATTTGTGTTCAATAGTGTTTCTGAGTTACCGCGCATGTATGTCTTGAATAAATAAATAGGAAAATTCCAAAATTTATGAATCGTGCAGTCAAAAGTGATGAATTAATCTGAATTTGAATCAAGAATGGTATTATTATAACTACTTGGCAAACAAAAGAAATTGGAGACATAAATATAGAATATTACGTGTTAGCTTTTGGTTAAAGCTAAAAATAACTATATAATTATTATTAGTGTTAGAGTTGAAAATTGAAAAGTGATTAAGATACGTGGTTTTAGCTCTTTCTACGGCTTACCTGTTTTTTTTGGAGCTGTGGAATGATTTTTTTGTTTTTTAATCGAAAACCTCTTTCTTTCACACAAGATTTTCAATATCGTTTGGGTATCCCGATGGGTCTTTCTATGACTTAAACAGATGGCTTCCGACCAAGATTACATCGAATCTTGTCATATATTATATCCAGGATCGTTTAATAGGGTGTGCAAGGTGAGCTTTCGCACAGGCTTTATAATTTTTAGGGCCTCATTTTTTTTTGTTACTCCTATTTAATATACCTTATATATTATTTTAATAAATTAAATTTTCTCCATTTTCTCCCCCTTGCGGCAATACCCAATACAAATATCTCTATTTTCAAATTTCAACTTCCAACCCGGACATTATTTCCTCTTCAATTTTACAATTTTCCATGCATCTTCCTTCATGATTATACATTTAATTACCGTTAGATTTTTCTTTATGAAAAAAACTTCTCATCTTTTTCATGAAATATTCATCTCAAACTCCAATATTCCTTCACAAATCACGCTTCCGAGTCTGCTGTCACTACAATTCTATAATTACAAAGTTTTTCTTTCATTTTCCGATTCCCCAATGAGTATTTTTCTTAAACCCTATTCTTCTTAATTTTTTTTCGATTTTTCTGTTTGAATGATTCATAAATCTGAATTTAATTATCTGCTTGAGTGAATTGATGGATAATTTTATTATCTATTTGAACGAAATGATTGCTGATAATATCTATATTCGACGATTTCACAAGAAAGACTTAATGGATTGACGTGATAGCCATATAAAATGGTATTTTCGAAAATATTTGATTGATGAATTTGCTTCAAAGATTGCTAGCTAGAAGAGTATCACTTTTTATGTAAAATCATAGAAAATTATATTGATTTAAGGTTGTATTGAGAATATTATCAACACTATAAATATAATATTTTGAATTTTTAGTCTTCTAACAATATTACTATAATTATAAAAATTATAACATTTTCTTTTAATTTTAGGGTCTAATTCTAATTATTTGTAGAGGGCCTATAAAATGATTGAGACGGCCCTGATTATATCTCATATTTCATTTTAATTATTAAACTTGAGACTTAGTAGTTTCATTTTTTAAAGGTGTCATTTCACTCTTATATGTATTATACATGTTCGAAGCCTTCTTTTTCCTTTTCTTTTATTTAACATTGAGTTACATAGAAGTTTGATCCTTACATAGAAAGTGGCAGGATGCATTTTTCTGATGATACGTATGTATATGTTCTATGCATAATATTAATAGGATGTGATGTTTTCTTTTATTATGACAAAAAATTGGGTTAAAATTTATATAGACGGATCATGATCCCAGTTAAAACTCATATATATTCAATGTCACATTTATAATTTAATGTTTAATTATATTTTGATCTGATTTTTAACTCATCTTCCTTCCTTCATTAAACATATATTATTAATGCTAAATTAAATTGGAGATAAAACATTAGCATAAGATAGAGAATCCAAAATGGACGTGTACTTTTTGACCAAATTGGCAATTTTGATATATACTCCTTTTATTCGATAATGGACCATTAAATGAACCACTGCCTTATATATAGTCTATATTAATTTCTTGATTTACCAAATTTTAAGTCTACTGATCAAATATTTGCACGTCTGCTTTTGCACTTGAAAGAGTAAATAAATCATACACTGAAATTTAATTAGTGTCCCCCATAAAAATATGCATACCATATTTTACTTTTAATTACTTGGAAAAAAAAGAACAATGAACCTTGAACAGAGATGTTTGTCTTGGTGTCCAAGGGTACAAACGGAACCAGACATATACATATAATTGGTCGTCCCAAGAAACAATGAAAGAAATGGTGATTTTGCAAATAGAATAAAATCTATGTGTGGTGTTGTGATATAATATATATACATATATATTATATGATGAATCCATCTTCATCTCCATCTCCATCTCCATCGACATCGACATCGGTGAGTGGGCTCCTGAAGTTCGTCCCCTAAAAAACAACTAGCTTTATATCATGGGCAAAGAAAAATTAAAAATAAATTCCAATTCAATCGAATTTTATGCTTCAGTCTACCACTGGCTTATCATATTCATTTATTCAAATTTTATCTCGTGTTTTATTTTATTAACTAGCGTATCTCCCGTGAGATACACGGGAACATTTTATTAATATTAAGTATTAATAATTATTGTGATTATATAATTTGTATCTTTGTATAGAATTCATGTCAAGATAATTTAAATAGTTAGTCGTTTCTCAATCAATTTGTACATTTGTATACAAAAATAATTTTGTGTAAATAACAATAAATAATATATAAGAATATTTGTTAAATATTAGGTTGATTAAAATATTTTTATGTCGTGAAAATATGTAATATTTGTCATATAAAAAATAATTTTCTACCTCATAATTTCAAGATTTTTCTTTTATATCTAGAATATATTATTTTAATTTTGTAATATTAAGTAATTCACTATAGAATATTGATGGAGCACTATAGTCTATATATTACAATGTCAATTCAATATTAAAAAAGGTACATCTAATACTTCATACATATATTTACACTCTCTTTATAAATATAGTGCTTTGAACACAAAAAATCAAATATATATTTTTTAATAAATTAATAAACTGAAAAAATAACGTTCAAAACCATAATTACTACAAATGCATTCACTGTTCCAATAATTGAAATAATGTTGAAAATCTTGTACACACACTCGTGAATACAAACTCAAAATTATGTACATATATAGTTCAAGCTTCTAAATTCACATACAATTCATATCAACATATCTAGCGCAAAGCTGCAAAATGAAGCGGTAAATTAATTAATTATCTCAACTACAGAATAATAAAAGGGAAAACAAAATAAAAGACAAATTAACACAATCTTGAGGTTTATTCAAAATAAGATCAATAGAATGGATAAATAATTGCAAACCTTACACGCTATTCGAAGATTTCCATTGAGTTCTTGCAAACATATTGTATTTATAAGCACAATAATTTGATATTTATTTTTGGGAACAATAAGATTAGCTGAGTTTCTAGATGCAATCATGATAAATTGCTTGCTAGATTGATGAAAATGAATTTACCTTAAATAAAATATAAAAATGCTTTGATATCTATATTGTAAAATAACTGAAAATTTAATTAATTAGCCAATATAAAATATATAATATGATTGTGAATTATATTTGTTATATACGCATACATGAATTGCATATATATCTTATGGCTATAATATTATGTAAGTGAAGTACTGAGGGTTAATTTTGATGGAATAGTATCCCATATATATAATGTGAAGAACTGGATGTATTATACCTTAACATAATTGTAAGATTTAATTATAGAATATAATATATTGATTGAAATTATGATATGGCCAATTATTATGTTAATTATAAAACGATTTAATTTTCTTTATGATATAAACATTGATTATAGAAATGATGCCATTAAATTATTTAATAATTTACTATTAAAGTATTAAATGCACAATTGACTAAAATACCCTTAGAAGTGAGCGGGAAAAATAATGTTGCATGAGTGTGTTACAGTAAAACCTCTATATAAGAATATTGTATATAAGAATTACTTCCTTATAGTAATAAAAAGTTGTGGTCCCAACTTGGGACCAATTATAAATAAGAATAACCTCTACATTGTAATATTTCAGCTGAGCTTCAGCTGACAGTTGTGATCTTCATTGGGTCATATCCTCAGCTGACACTACTGCGCATCTCGTTGGCAAATTTAAGCTCCAATTTTGACTTTCTTCAGCTGGCAGTTCTGAGCTCTGGCTGGAAACTTCTGAGCTCCAGTTAGGCTATATTCAACTGAGCATTTCTGAGCCTTCAGATGACATTCCTGAGCCTTCAACTGGTATTTCGAGCTGATGCTTCTTCAGCTGGCATTCAGAGATGGCGTATCTTCAGCTGGAATTCAGAGCTGGCGCTTCTTCAGCTGGCATTCAGAGCTGGCGTCTAGCAGTTTTTCTAACCATGAACTGCAGACTGGATTGCTTCGATCGGTAGGTTTTTTACCATTTTAACCGTGATGGTCAATTGACATTTTGGGCTTGTCAGTTACATTGCTCTAATAGGCTCTATCTTTAGTTTTCTTGACTTACTAACTGATTTAGAATCAAGCTTCTGCTTTCTTCTCTCCTTAGTTCTTGACTGAATTTGATCTGCTTCTTTCTCCTCTTTCGATTGATCATGCTTTGGCTATGCTTAGCTCAACATTTTGTTCGATCAATCTTGGTTTTCTACTTGGTTTTCTTTCAATTTTTCAAAGCGATTTGACATCTTTTGACATTTCATCAAAACCACAACTGGGGTTACTCTTGATAGTTTTTCCTAACAGAAAGCATTCTAAAAATAATCAAAAAAATATTTAATGTAATATTCATTGTTCTCATCTATAGATTGGGCATTGAGAATCAAATTGCAAAAAGCAAAAACATAACACAATGAATATTCATAAGAATAAAAAGAGGTATTTATATTTTAAAAGTAAAATTTCAAAGGCAAAAAAGCACAAACATCATGGCATAAAAACACCTTGAAGCTAAATAGATTTAACACATATTCTCATGAATACGATAATCTAGAATCTACATATAGTTGAAATAAATAAAGTAATGAAAAGATCTAATATGATTATGTCAATTAATTATTATACACATGCAACTCCGATAAATAAATAATAACTAAACAATAATGGATGGAGCATAAAAATAAATATGATTTCATGCACATAAATTTGATATACTTTTTATATTTTTAAATAAAAAATGAATAAAATCGCACTCTAAAATAATAAAAAAAATATCGCTCATTAAAAAACCCATGCATGCATGTTCTAAAATAAAATCTAACTCAGTCGGCCTCTCTGTCTCTGTCTCTTGCGGCTTGTTCTTCTCTTTCAATTTCCTCTCTTTCTTCTTTAAATAAGGAAAGAACTTGACTGCTTATCTATGAGACTTTCATTTCTTCTCAAACTCGTTTCTTTCTCATTTATTTATAGAACTAACAATGGAGTGAAATTTTGAAACTTTTCATTAATACTAAAAGTCAGTAACGGATTTGTGCAAAATAATCAATATAGTGAACAACAATAAATAAATTATTAAATAAAAAACCATAAATATGTAGAGATTCAACAGTAGCTACAATGTTGGCTTAAGTAAGATCAACATCCACCCCCAATCATTTTCCATTATATATTCCACTTACGCGCTTTTGATATGATTCATATAAACTATGTCAGATTTAATATAAAGATTACGGCACAAGTCATACTAGCTACTAACAACAAACACAGGTTCATCTCAGAAGAATAATTATTATTCCTGCTGCAGAAATGGATAGATGTTACACAAGGAAAGAATTACACTAAACAATATGGCAGTTGTTTTTTAGGTTGTTCTCACTACAGATGGAAGAGCTTTGAGAAGTTGTGACGAAGGTCGACGCAGAGTGTGGTTGAGAAGAATCATTAAGCTTAAAAGAGTTAGAGCTCCAGCTTGATGGGCAGTTCCTAGAGAAACCGGCACATATGACAGAAGAGTCGTTATCCCCAAGGTAACCTGCATGAATGCAAAGATTGAATGGACAAACTGCTTAACCTGATAAATATAAAAACAAGCATTCGAATGAAAGTAAAAGGAAGACGAAGAAGAAGATGATGAAGATGCCTAATTAAAACATTTTCCAGGAAGGAAATGGAGGGGAGTCAAGTTCCTCCTCTCTTGTTAAGGCATCTTAATATCTGAATCTCATATTTCTTTTATCTTTAACACTATATGTTCAGCAAACACTAACACGTCTAAACTAAAGGAGTTCATCTTAAACTCAAAACGAATGCTGACATGGCTGGAACTTGGAAGCTTATTTAGAGAAGACTTTTATGACGTAACAATGTGCAGTTTATAGTGCATCAAACAAAGTTTGGATCTTTATATTATCTCAAGGTAGCTTTATCTCCATCTCTATTCACTGTGTCACACCCCCAAAGAAGTAGCTCTACTGCTCTAGGATGGTTCATTTATAATAGGAGAACAAGTCTCGACACGGACTAGTACCTGAACGGCAGCCATGCCCATTGTGCTTCCTATCAAAGACCGTATTGCAGGATGTATATCAAGTTTTCTCGCTGACCACCACATGCCGCCAATAGCACATAACGATGCAGTAGCAAGTATTCGATGGTCCAGCTGGCATACATGATACATCAGAAACAAACATCACCAATTAAGAAGCTATTTAATTTAAGATTCTTGCCTTATCTAAATGAAAGGCACAGCAAAAGATATAAAATTAAATGTTGAATTCCCAAATATCTATCTAGTGACAGGAAAATCAAGCATGCATGCCTCTGAATCCAGAATGTGTTTACCAACTAAGCAAACACTGCAATATGTAATAATTTGAATAATAGCCTGATTCCTTATCTGTCTATTTACACATCGCATGCCTCAAAAGTCACAAGTAGTGTTCAACAAAAACACTTACTTGCACTGTTGCTGTATTTTCAAAAAAATTCCGTATTATTGGCTTCAGGATTAATACATCCTCCGGAATCCATGTCTCACCCATCTTTGGAAAAGTATTAAAGGCACGTCCCTGAAAATGTAATAGATACATGATCATACACAACGTTCATCTCAAAGACTCGAACAAAAGACAGCTGAAGGAAAGAAAAACTCTACTAACACATACTGCGTCATTGCCAGCAACAAATGCTCCTGAGATAGCAGTGACCCCAACAAGAATACTAACAGGAAGTGCAACACGCTTGACTTTTGCTGCCCCTTTAACCCATGCCATGGACTCAGCAGGAGGATTGGGCATAACAACAGAAAGAGCTGTCCAAAACAGCCCAGTGTAAATAGCAAATGCCGATGTCAAATGAGCTGCAAGGCGGTAAGGGCTCACTCTTGGTTCAGAATACTCAGATGCGGGTTCCTAAGAGAACAAAAATTAAAACACTTCTGAAAAGCTGTATCTATGTCAAGGTACCGGAATATAAAAACTTAGTAATTTGGAAGTCACCTCTAAACCGCTCTTGACCATCCACCACCCGATTAGTCCCTGTCCAGCACCAAGAGCAAATAGTCCCGATAGCCTAAGTCCCAGTTGGAGTGTAATATATCCTTTTCGGAGAAAGTAAGAGAAAGGTAGTGCAAACATTATGCCCAACGCTCTTCCCCACATACGATGGCCATACTCCATCCAATATATGAACTTAAAATCATCAAGACTCATCCCTTTGTTTACTCTGCAAAGAACCAAACTGGATTAACATGTCGATTCCCCACTAACCAAAACTAATACAGAACTAATTAAGACTTATAAAGAGCTTCAAACACACATATCCAGTAGCTTCCCCTAGGCAATCATTACCCAAAACTCGCCTATAAAACTACATTTCTACACAAATGCATAACAATGCAACATATTGTATCAAGCCAAATAAGGTAAGCCAGTAGATCAATGAAGAATTACCGTTTGTATTCGGGTGATTGCTTGTATTTTTGGAATTCGACCAACCATTCATCATCCGACAAAGGAGGGAGATCGCCAGTGAATTTCCAGTCAGTCATTGAAAGGCCAGATCTAGTAAGTCGAGTAACACCACCAAGAATCACCATACTAAACACCCAAGCAGCAGATGCAAAGAGCCAAATACCAACTGCTTTCTGAGCTTTGGGGCCAGCAGTGACAAGAAGCTTCACTCCTTCGCTACTTTTGGAAGATATAGCTGCCGACGTTGAGAAATTTCTGAATGAGGGCTTGTACGAGTTCTGGAAAATAACAAAAAACGAACCTTTAAATCCATCAACAAATCCCAAAAAATAAAAATTGTGCAAATTTATTGCAGATGAGAAAAAAGTGAAAATAATACCTGAATATTATTTTGAAGCAATGATCTTAAACCACAGCCGGTGAAGCTTCGTGCTCTGGAATCATGAATAAATCTCGGTATTGATGAATAGAATTTGGATTGCGGCTCAATAGAGAGCCCAAGATTAGGGGAAAAGGTATTACATTTCGGCGAATTTGATAAGCAATTTTTTTGGGTAAAGAGTTTGGATTTACGCAGGAGCAGAACCAATCGATTTTCGATCATGGCGTAAACGGAGCAAAAATTCCTCCTGTTTTTCGGAAATGGGGTTTTAGGGGTTTTTGAAGAAGATGGGGTTGAATGGTTAAAAATTGAGATGGACCGCCACAGTTGTTACCTGGGTTTTGGGACGAAATTTAACTATTCAATTAAATGAGTAACTTCAAATATATATATATATATATATATATATATATGTGTGTGTGTGTGTGGTTAAGCATATAAATATGTAAGCGCATTTTAATATAATATAATATAATATAACCAGTATATCACCTGTGCGATGCACAGAGAATGTTATTAAAAAAATATTTATGTACAATAATAAAATTATATTTAATTATGAATTTCGCATAAAAATATATGGATTATATCGTTTAAATTATAAATTACTTATATATTTTTCATCATTGAAGAAATCAACCTTGACGGCTCTAGCTGTGCCGGAAACACCCAAGTTGGTTGTAAAATCGAGAAGTCAAAGTCCTCGCCGCCCAAGTGGTCTCGAAGGCGATTAATCGGTCAATTAGGCACGAATAATTTTTTTTTTAATTTTTTAAAATATTTTTGTTCAAAATATGATTAAATTAAAATTTTGAGGTTTTCCACCCTTTTATACAACAACCTACATCCAATGTTTCAATCTACAACCACTGAGATGTAGGAAAATTAGAAAGTTGCGGAACTAATTTAAGATTTCAATTTAAGATTACTCACTCTTTTATACAACCCACATCCCAATATTTCAATCTACAACCGATGTAAGATGTAGAATAAATGAAAATTTAATATATAAATAACAATATGTAATAATATAATAATATATTATAAAAAATAAAACTACTTAGGCGAAGACAATCTAAATGGGTTTTTATATGTTATTATATGTAAGTATGTAATTTTATGAACCCACTTGTAGAGAAACAAAACATCATAGTCCCGATGATTGATATATAACTTTAGAACTTCACAAATCTACACACACGCGTGCGCACACG
Organism: Perilla frutescens; assembly: GCA_026008535.1. Taxonomy (NCBI): domain Eukaryota; kingdom Viridiplantae; phylum Streptophyta; class Magnoliopsida; order Lamiales; family Lamiaceae; genus Perilla; species Perilla frutescens. The sequence continues at coordinate 31,373,773 of BRKX01000011.1, forward strand.
AATGTAGGGATGACAGTTTTACCCGCGGGTTCGGGTACTCGCGGGTACTCGTCCGGCCGTCCCTAATAGGACGGATTTGAGGATAAAAATTCAGGTATGGGACGGGAGTGGGTATAAATTTTAATACCCGGGTCGGGTTCGGGGCGGGGGCGGGGGAATAGATACCCAACCCGAACCCGCCCCAATTTAATATAATTCATAATTACATATTGAATAAATATAGATTTTAAAAATATAATTCACGTTTAACACTTTAATGCTTGATTTTTTAATCTTTAAAAATAAAAAAGTATATATATTAAAATTATTATTTAATAAATATAAATTTTCATGTTTGATTTTTCAATTTTTAAAAATGGATAGTATATAACGGGTACCCGATGGGTACCCTTCCCCCGCCGGGTAATCCCCGCCCCTATTTAAACGGGAATGGGGGCGGGTATGGGGGTCAATTTAAGAGGTGGGTATGGGGATGGGGAGCAATACCCGACCCTGCCCCGCCCCGTTTACATCCCTACACGAATGAGAAATGATAGATAAAAAATATTTTTATTGAAAAAATCAAATACATTATCTTTAAAGATTTTATCTCATTAAAATATTTTGGATGTGGATGTTGAATTTTTTAATATATTTAATTAACTTAAGAAATTAAAAATATTTTAAATTAATATATTTAAAATATTTCATTATATTTGTTTAATGTATTTAATTCAATTTTAATTCAAAAATATTTAATTTCTACAAATTTAAAATGTATCATATTAACTTGATAAAATCAAATATAAAATATTATATATATTTGATCTCAATTTGCAGAGATTATTGTTGGGTCTCACAATTCATAGTTTGTTCATATACAATATTATTTATTTGTTATTTAATGTGGGATAAAATTTGGTTTAAAATTAAAATATATAAGTTTTAACTATTTAAAACATGTTTAAAGTTGAAAAATTAAATATGATAATTTGAAAATCTTAAAATTATATAACATTAAAATGATAAGATCAATTAATACATTTCGAGTTTCGACCATTCAAAATTTAAATATATTTAATTTAAAAATTTGTATGCGGATCTTGATTTTTTAAAATATATTTAATCAATGGGTGTTTCTAAATACGCCACTAAATTTTCTTTATACACCATTATTAAATTTAATTCAAAAATAAATAATTATAATTTTTAACTTTAAAAATTACTTAAAAAATAAATAAAATAAAAATAATTGCTGAGGAAGAAAAACGAAAGTGGCAGCTCAGGAAGAAAGGTGACAACGACGGAGGGCGGTGGGTCTATATTATGGAGAGAGAGAGTGAGGGTGGAGAATAATTTTTTACTTTTTTTAATTTCTTTTGATTTTTTTTAATTTATTTTCATAGTGAAATGATAGAAATGACTTTTATTGTGGTGTGTAAAGATAAAATGTGAAAATATAAAAAGATGTGTGGTGTATAAAGAAAAAAAGGGTGGTGTATTTAGAAACACCCTTAATAAATCAATATTTTAAAATATTTCATTTGAACGGTTTAATATATATAATTCAATTCAAATCTATAAATTTAAAATATATTTAATATTTAATATTAAAATTATAATATCAAATATCTAAATATTACAATTGATCTCAACTTAGAGATCAACAAATGTGGAAATATCATTGTTGAGACTCACAATTTATAATTTGTTCATGCATAACAATATTTGTAAGTTTTTTGATGTGTGATGATATTTGTTTGAAAAACTAAAAGGATAAGCTTTAACTATTTAATATATATATATAATTCATGACATAAATATATTTAACAATTAATTGCTAAGTTCAACTAATACATTTAACTCAAAAATTGAAGTAGATTTAATTTAAAATTCTCGATGTGTATCTTCATCAATACATTTAATTTGAAAATTTAAATATATTTAATTGAAATTTTGATGTGGATCTGGAATTATTTTAATACTTAGAATAATGATAATTAACATAAACTTATGGTCCACCGTAAAGAAAAAATAGGTGTTTTTTTTTTCACATATTTATTGACTACAATAATTTAAAGGCCACGTGATTTTTTTCATCTTTTGAACAAAATATTTTTTGATATAAAATAGTATTTTTGCAAAATAAAAAAAATAATTTATAATATTGAAATTCTAGTATTGAATGACTATATAATATAAATATTAATTAATTAGTAAATATTTTATTTTTATTTATAGAAAGTGCATTTAGGCGGGAAAACTTATTATTACTATTCATAGTAACTATCCTACTTTTAGACATAATATAGATATAGATATTTGGGTAGTTATTATATACTTAAATGTTCTATTCCTTTTATAATTACTAGAGATTTTGAACTTTTTCAGTGGGTTTGATTGATGAGAGACATAATTTATTTGATCGGTTTCGGAGAGACTATAATGTAATGGAATAATACTCATTCCAGATAGCATTAGCAACCAATTTTTTAAAGAAAAAAGCAACAATTCTCCCATCCTATTCAACTTAATTGGAGACTGGAGAGGAATTTGATGTACATTCAATGTGAAAATATTTAAATCACGTGTCCTCAATTTTAATTTATCCAAACATACTGTTAATCAAACTAAACAAATAGATTAAATAGCAGAGCATTCTAATTAAGTAGGTATGTAGCCAACAACTTCCTGCAAATAATCATGTCGAACCCCGTTTATGAATTTTTGGTATATATTGACTACAATTTATTCAGTCACGGTATAACATATTGCATGAATGAGAAAGTCAGAAAATGAGAAAACTACTCTTGCACGAGGCAAAAATTACACTAAAAATCATATCCCAAACCATCAGGCTCTTTTACTTGCAAAAGAAAGAGTTCTGAGAAGTGCCGAAGGTTGTCGCACAATGTGGTTGAGATAGATTGCGAGAGTTAGGAGTGTTAGAGCTCCTGCCTGATTAAGAGTGCCTAGTGAAGCCGGTACAACCGAGAACAGAGGAGCTGTCCCCATAAAAACCTGCAGGGAAGCAAATACAAGATATAAACTTTGAGATGATTAAAAAGAAAAACGAATGCATGTGTGTACGCGCATGCAAATTCATCTTAATATCCAAAAGCACATTATGGAGTCTACACAAGGAAGCCGATTTTAGTACCTGAACTACAGCAATGCTAGTAGTGCTTCCTATTAAAGTCCGTAATGCAGGTGGCATGTCAAGTTTTTTCATCGACCACCACAAGCCACCAACACAAAATAAGGATGCAGCAGTGAGTATTTGATGGACGAGCTGGTATATAGAAGAAAGGTATATTGTCAGCAGCAGAATATCATAAACACCTTCGAGTTTGCATACTAAGTAGTAGGGCCACTGGTGGAGTATTGCTAATGTGTTATTCTAAAAGTAAAAGAACATTCAAATTTTTCGTGTAAACTTATGATGATCACAGTGAGTGTTCTAACTTTTCTTATCATTCAATGCCTAAATATATTCAACACAAAATACTACCTGCGGTGTTGGTATATTATCAAAGAAATTCTGTATTTGAGTCTTCAGGACAAACATATCCTCTGAAACCCATCCATCACTCGTTGTAGGACTAGGAGAATCACTAAAGGCACGACCCTGGAAATATCAAATGCACCTTATACGTAACTATATATTAGAGTCCATTCAGAAAACACACAGCTAGAGTTACAAAAGAAAAGATCTACTTACATTTTCAGCCACAAATGCTCCAGAGATAGCAGTGATCCCGACAATAAAACTTACAGGGAGCACAAGACGCTTGACCTTTGCTGCCTGTTGAACCCAGGCTACAGATTCCGCAGGTGATTCAGGCATAGCAACAGAAAGAGCCGTCGAAAATAGCCCAGAGTAAACAACAAAAGTTGAAGTTAAATGAGCTGCAAGGCGGTAAAAACTTACTCTCGGTTCAGCAAACTCAGACTTGGGTTCCTAAGAGAGAAATTAATTTTATTTTAAAAGCTATATCTTAGTTAAGTAATGTAAATACGTAAACTACTGCTTTTGTTTTTACCTCTGAACCACTCTTGGTCGTCAACCACCCTACTAGTCCCTGCCCAGCAACGAGAGCAAATAGTCCAGAGAGCCTGAGTCCCAGGCGGAGTGTAATATATCTTTTTGAAAGAAAATATGAAAAAGGTACTCCAAGCATAACGCCCAATGACCGGAACCACAAAATATGGGCATACTCCATCCAATACATGAGCTTAAAATCGTCAAGATTCATCTCTTTATTCATGCTGCAATATCCAGAATGGCTCAACACATCAATATGCTCATCTCAGGACAACTAATACGGTATTAATCAAAACTGAAAGAAAATTTTCAGCTACACATGTCCAGTAGCAATTTGAATGCCACCAACATGTACCAAAATTCATGTGCAGAATTTAGTGGTCATGACAAATGTTTTAGAGAAACAATCTGCATATTGTTTTAAGCAAAATAGGTGAATCTTGAAGTAAAAAATCATAATTCCTAAATAATGCAGAGTAATAGTGATAGATCAATCAAGAACAAATTGAATTCAGTGACTTGAATTACCGTTTGTACTCATGGGATTGCTTATATTTTTCAAATTCTATCAACCAATCATCATTTGAGAGAGGAATACGGCTGCTGAATTTCCAGTCAGTCATAGGAAGGCCAGAACTAGTCAGTCGTGTGATGCCACCAAGAACCACCATGCTGTACACCCAAGCTGCAGATACAAAAAGCCAAAGACCAACTGCTTCCTGAGCATTGGGCCCAGCAGTGACAAGAAGCTTCAATCCTTCTGTAGTTTTCACGGGTGTTGCAGTAGATAAATTCCTGAATGAGGGATTTCGGAAGTTCTGGAAAGAGAATAAGAATTCTATTTAAGGGTTATGCTCTAGTTTAGAAATGAATTCAAGGTCAGATTCTAAAAAGGAGTGGATAATTTATCAATGATATGAATTCAGAGCAAAAACATAAAAAAAAAATATAAAATGAGGCTGCATGGCATATGTTAAAGTTCTCATCTAGTCATAAATCATAATATCAGTATGCAGGATATCAATGAACATAAGGGCGTACATAAAACTAAACGTAAAATTTATTGCAAATGTGTTAAAATCGGCAAACATTACGAGTGTTAGAATCTATCTGAATACAACATAGCATACTGCATTCAGTATTCTAGATTGACCATTCCAAAACATGCTATGATAAAACACACACCAGCAATAAGAAATTCATGAAATGCAAAACTCCAATACATATACAAATCAAATGAAACAAAAACAAATGTTATAGCACACCCTACACGACCTCGGAAACAAATAACCTTACATGAACCAAACAAACACTATGAACAAATTGCAAACTAAAACAAGTTCAATTTTTTTTTTTTAACTCATGGACTGATTACTGACATAACTTTTCAGCTCACTTCTCCGAATTTCAGATGTTTAAACATATAATTAGAGTATATGGTGAGTAAGCCTTATTGCCATTCGTGTAGTGTAACTAACAAAATGAACATTTAAAATAATTACAACATCGAAAGAGGACCAAAACATTCGAATACCTTAAAACTATCTTGAAGCAACGACCTCAAACCAATGAAGCTTCTTGTGATTGGGGTTTTGGCAGAAGGAATAAATCTTGAAGAATAAAGTCTTGATTGGGATTGGGTTGAAGGAGTGGAAAATGATTTCCATTTGCACAAATTTGATGCAGAAAATTTGGGGGTTAGGGATTTGCTTTTCCTCAGAAGTAAAATCAATCTGCTTTGAATCATGGTAGAAAATCCAATTTGACATTTGAGTAGTGAATATGTGGAACTATATCTGCAAAAATCAATCTGTCCGTTAATTAATATTAAATTAAATAATTTCCTCAATAAAATTCGAGATTGAATAAATAATAATAAAAACTTAATTTTCGTTATGTATATTAAAGAATTATAAAAAATAACCTTCAGTGTGTATTGTGTAATTTCATTCTCGTTGTAATTGTAATGTGTTTATAGTTTATTAGTTTATAATTAAAATAAAAAGGTTATGGAAGGGGATTTAAAGAAGGAAAAAAAAGGAGTAAGCTAAAAAATAAAAGCTACGCCCAATGCCAATTATACTTTTTTCATGGCCCATGAGCCCGAAAATCACGGTTAATTATTTCAAGAAGTAGGCCCAAAGTTGGGGTAAATTTGAAGAAAATCTTATTTTTTGAAAAAAATATACATATTAAATTACCAACCTGGAAAGATTCCAAAAGAAAAGGAGGGTAAATTTTTAATCATGTACTAGCTAAAAAATGCACTATTTCCAGTTTATTATTATTATTATTATTATTATTATTATTATTATTATTATTATTATTATTATTATTATTATTATCTCCTTTTTTTTTTATCACAAATTGTACATAAAATACATCAATCTGAGAAAACACTTGATGAAAACTCTGGTTTCCATTTCAGAATGGCTCTCTAAAAAATGAACCATTTCGAGTAGAAATATACAATGAAAATCCAATAAAAGTAAAACAAGCATAAATTAAAAGACACAATTTTGTGTTACTCCAATTTAGGATTATTATTTTTTTATTTGCATATATTTGAGTAACATGTCAAAGCAATGAGTGTGACATGGCCCATTAACCGCAACTCAAGCCAAGATTAAAGTAGCACATTTCTTGTCAACTTTCAAACATATAAACAAGACACACACACACATTGTTCGCACCAAGGTTTCTTTTGTCTGAAAATGGCAGATTTTCAGACCAATAGCCACTTGTTTCTCTCTCTCATCTTTGCTGTTTCCTTCTGCTTCTCTCACATCATATCAGCTACATATGATCAGGAAGAGCTGCAGTGGCTAGATGACAAAGATGATGAGATTTCCATGGTTCAAAGCAGGCATTCATCACTCAGAAGCTGTGATTTCAGCAAAGGAAAATGGGTTTATGATCAAACCTACCCTCTCTATGATGCCACTTGCCCTTACCTCAGCAGTGCCGTCACGTGCCAGAAGAACGGACGGCCCGATTCCGACTACGAGAAGTGGAGGTGGAAGCCTGATGGCTGCTCAATTCCTAGGTACATTGGACTAACTGATGCTGCCTTATTACAAAATCATCATGATCAATATTTTGGAATGTACTGCGATTCAAGAATACCATGCATGTTTCATTAATGATTATATGATTTGACAATGCAGGTTTGATGCATTGGAATTTCTTGGAAGAATGAGAAGAAAAAGGATCATGCTAGTAGGTGATTCTATAATGAGGAACCAATGGGAGTCTCTCGTTTGCTTGGTTCAATCCGTTGTTCCAACTGCCCGAAAAACAGTGATCTACAACGGCCCTACAATGGCCTTTCTAGCTTTAGTGAGTTGTGCAGATTAATAAGTTGATAACTGATCAAAATTTTAAGTTTTCTCTGTTTTGCATGATCAAGAATGAGCTCGCTCATTGCTCAACCATTTGTTGCAGGATTTTGAGATGTCTATTGAGTTTTGTTGGGCTCCTTTCTTGGTGGAGCTGAGAAGAGAGGCTGATAGCAAGAGAGTATTGCATCTAGATTTGATTGAAGAAAATGCCAAGTACTGGAGAGGTGTAGACACCCTTGTGTTTGATTCTGCTCATTGGTGGACTCACTCGGATAAATGGAGCTCGTATGATCATCCGTTTCTTCTTAATTCTACGCATTTGTAGCAGTTTTTAGTGAGTTTATTGCATGACGATGATGATTGATCAACATTTCTTGCAGATGGGATTTTGTGATGGAGGGAAATAATGTATACAAAAACATAAATGCAGCAGTTGCTTATGAGAAAGGACTTACAACATGGGCTAAATGGATTGATCTAAATCTTGATCCTAGAAGAACTAAAGTCTTTTTCAGAAGCATGTCACCTAGACATAACAGGTAATAATTAACTGCTAAGCTAAAGATTCCTTAAAATAATCGAAATCTTGATATATGTTCTTGTTTCTGCAGAGAAAATGGTTGGAAATGCAACAACCAGAAGGAACCAATGAAATATTTCAGCAGGCCTCATGTTCCGGAACAAATGGTGGTTCTGCAGAAAGTTCTGAGGAATATGGAGTTTCCGGTGTATGTCCAAGATATAACGACGTTGTCAGCTTTTAGACGAGATGGTCATCCATCGGTCTATGCCCGAGCATCGGGTGAAAAGAACAACCAGCAGTTGAAGGATCACAACTCTGATTGTAGCCATTGGTGTCTGCCTGGGGTGCCTGATACATGGAATGAAATGTTGAATGCAATGCTTTGAGTTATGAATAATTTAAGGTTTGTTGTTGCTAATGTAGTAACAAAATAGTTGTAGTAGCAAATCCTAAGTTGAGTTTGTCTAGTGTTGAGTTCATTTGGAAACTATGTACTATTTTAGTTATCAGACATCATGTGTAGTGAATGTGATGTCAATTGATGATGTTTGATCTCTTGTAAAAATGTGATGTCTAGATGTTCTGCTTGTTTGCATTGCAGCTACTTGACTTGCATTTCTTCAGTCGCATTTCTCTTTCCCAAGTGATGTTTAGGTTTGATTTCAACGTCAACGATGTACGTTACGTGTATATTGATGATGTCATTTTATACACGTGATACATATTGGTAATTCAGAATTACGGGACCAAATGTTATTGGAAATAGAGGATCTCATTGTGACATTTTTTCATTCTTGTGATTAGTTTTTATCTAGTGTGATCACTATAGGGCATTCTCTGTCATTTTACATCAAGGATTACAAAGTGTGTATGAGTCAAAAAGGGAAAGCCAATGCACAAGGAATACTAAGTACTAACCCTAGTTCTATTTAAGGGGCAAAAAGACCAATTTACCCTTGGTGCCACTTTATTCATTTGGAGAAAAAAGGAGACCTTTGATTTCTTGTTGTGTTTCGATCTTATATATATATATATACATATATATATATATATATCTTGATTTACTCATCCCAAAATATTTATACGAGCAAAACACGAAATTTCAAGCTGGATTCGATGAAGGAAGACATTGGTTCTTCTTTGTAACTTTACAAGTCATCCCAATTGTAAAATCATGATGGCTTTGCCATAATTAGGGCAGCCTTTTATTTGCATTGCACTCTTCCATGATTGTTACCACTTTGCTTTAATCCTGATTTAGTCAAGGCTTATCGTAACAATAAAGATTCATGTTCATGAGCAGTAATTCCTTCCTTCCACTTTTAAAAGGATTTTCTTACTTCTATCCTACCCCACTTTTAAAGAGCATGAAATGTATTTAATGATTAACCCACATTACTATTGATTTTGTTTGATGGACATCATTTTTTGGATAACAAAAAGGGGGGAGTAATTCAAAATTCATATATTTAATGGTCAAGCCACAAATAATCTCGAATATATTTGGCATTATATATTTTTATATGAACTCTTTAGTTGGGGACTACATGTATATTATTACTCAAGCTACCTAACAATCATGATAGAAAGGCATTTCCTCTTACTTTTTCTTACAGAATGGATTAGTTTTGTTTTTTTTTTTTTTTTTTTTTTTTTTGACTTAGTGTTCCCCAAAATTACAGTGCTTTTCTGTTAAGGCAGTGTATGCAATCACTCTTTCCTCATCATTTTCTTTATCCTTTAAGCTTTTCAATTATACACTGTTTGATTATTTTTTTACCAATCTTAACAGTTTATATCATACATAGGTCAGAACAAACTCAGCAGCTAAAGATGCTGGTCTTGGTATGCACCGGTGATAGCAAAATACGAGATAAAGTACACACCCCGAATGAGGGATAATATCATCTCGTCATACGGTAATAGTGATTAAAGAAGAAGAATTCTTAACCTTAAATAACCTGAACTTGATTCCTTAATAAATGGCAATGATCAATTTTTCAGAAAGAAATTTCATGATTTAACACTACAGAAAGAAATAAACAGGAATGTGCTATACCTTGGGAAGAAATTTCGTCCTCAACTTAGCCAATTCCTTATCATTGAATCCAAAAACCTTTTCCAAAAGCTCGTCTTTAATGGGTGATCCAAACACAGCAGATGGGATTCTCACCAAGCCTGGATTCTGGCTGTTAAAACTCCCAAGAATAGTAGGAGGCTCGTCGCCTACATTCATCTGGAAATGCAGCAGGCCTTTAGGGAACACCATCACCTCCCCCTTCTCAAGAACCTTAGCAAAAACGCGGTTTTGTGAATCAACAAAGCCAGAATAAATACTGCCTTCCAGCACGAACGCTACCTCAGTTGCTCGTGGATGATAATGTGGTACGTTGATGCCACCGGCCTCAAAGTCTGCACGAACAAACGACATGCCTAATGTGTTCAGGCCAGGGAATACACTTGCACTAACTGGAATGGATGAGAATCCTGTTTTGCTTGAGTCTGCAGGGAGTTTTATGCCACAAAACACAAAGTCATCCACCGTTACAAGGGATGAATTCTTGCAGGAGACCAGGAGGGATGAGTATTCTGGTCTCGGGATGCAGAAATCTTGCAATGGATCTGAGTCAGAAGCTGTGACTAAACATATGTGCAGGAGAAGAAGAACAAGCAATGCTGTCATTTTTAAGAACATCTTTGCAAAAGAAGGAATCTATTTTGGATAGTAAATCACACAGAACCTCCTAAATACTAGTTCCACTGATAACTATGGCTTTAAGACTAGTATTCTTGAACATTAAAGTTATTGTCAATTTCTTAACACCAACTCCATGTGCAAAGGTTTGTTTGCATAATTATTGACTTTAACTTAGAAAAGGTAGTTGTCTTTATCTGAAGATATTTAGTTACACTCCAAAAAAAAGGCGGGGAGGAGGATTGAGCTGCAAAATAGAGAACTTTGCTTAAAGACGAAGATAACTAGCATAAGGTGGCAGTGGCAACAACTACCAATCCTGTTATTGCTGCTGCCTTCTTTTAGGCCGGATGAGTGACAAATTATTGAACTTTTTAAGTATTTTAATGTTCATTTTTGGTTCTCTTTGAAGCAATATTGTGTGTAAATTCTCACCCCCAGCTCGTCTGAATGGATCACAGGAACTTCATCTACCGAGAGAGAGAGAGAGAGAGAGAGAGAGAGAGAGAGAGAGAGAGCAGTCCCTCCACTCATCATATCGAATAATTGAGATTTTAGAAATTTAACAAAATATATCGTATAAAATCAATTGGAAAAATTTATGAAGTTGTTAACATAAGGTAGAGAGAAACCCGTTAAGTTCAGAAGTCGATAAATTTGCATATCTTGCATTTGTGTGCGTATTCTTATGATCCATAAAAAACGATTCACAGGTAAAATCATAAATTGAAGAAGCTTGAAGAAGAGGGAGATGAAGAACTGCAAATTCGTTTCGACAAATTCGACGTGTTACCTGCATTACAGGTTCCAATACGTACGGTTCCAACAAGGTTGAAGCTGGTAATAATAAAAAGTTACAGATCATCTCTTTCTCCCATGAGTGTTATAGTAGTTGTTCTGATTATACAGACACAATAATCAGGGAGCAAGAGGTTTATGTTTTCATCATAAGCATTTTCTTGAATGCAACAGGAGATAATGTACACGTTTTTAGGTGTAGTAGTTCTTCTAGTAGCTATCATCTTCTGTCTCTGGCGTCCGAAGGTAGTAACGCAGGCAATTCACAAGAACCTGCGATAAAGGATTGCTTTAGAGAGAGAGAGAGAGAGAGAGAGAGAGAGAGAGAGAGAGAGAGAGAGAGAGAGATTGACTACAGAAACAGTTTATCACGATTCATGGTTTCATTTAGTAACTCATGAACAATATGGAAGATAAAAAAGAAGAAAAAAAAGGCCAAAGCATATCAGTGACAAGATCATTGCGTTCGAGTACCTGAGACAACGAACTGTTCAATGCAGCACCTCCGTAACTGACATGAAACTTATCCTTGGCCACGAGCCCCTAAATGGTCACATAAATCGTGTTATTCCAATGTTGCTATTGGTAACGGTAAGTGATGTGGCAAATTGTGACAGTGTGACGAGAGATTATTACTTCTGTTTCTATCTCAGCGGATTCAACGCTTATATTGATATCCGCCATGATTTTCATCATCTCTAATAGGAGTCCTGGACGATCTGCTGTCTCTACACAGAGCAAGCTGAAATGGCAACAGAAAATAAAGCATGAAGACACAGTAAGACTTCATAGTACATGCTATCAAAATCTCGAGGGACATCTGAATACGAGGGATTTGAATAAAAACATCATAAAGATAGGATTCTTATTTCAGGAATAATTTAGAGGATTTCGTTTTATGTAAAATCAATTATGAGTGTCTGCAATGTTAATTAGGCAAAACGATACCTTCTCTGAGGTCCATCTTCCTTGACATGTATGTGAGTTGGGATATCAAAAGCAACCTGCACTTGCAAAATAATAAATCGTTATGAATTAGATTGCCAATTAGTTTCCACATCGGCAATTCAATTCAAAAACTTACTATACAAGCAATTTACAAATTTGGGAAGCAATATAGAATAAGGAACTATAGAAAAATATAAATTTCTTTGACCTTACCTTTTTTTCTGGTGATTTTATTCCAAAAACTTCACCTAGAGCCAGCCGCTCGCTGGACTCCTGAATAATCACAAAAGATACAAAATTAGGGAGTTCAAATGATCACTAATCAATGTTGAATAAATCATTATGGGCTAGTCAGGCAGCTAATCCGAATCCCAGCCAATAAAATTAACATTTTATTAGTCTTAAGCTATTTTTAACTTGTGTTTTTACATTTTAACAAATAGAAATGTAGATTAGTTCCAAATTTTGCTCAAGGAGAAGGGGGGAGAATGTCATGATTCAATGATGAGGTTTTTTTAACACAAGTCCAGACTCTGAGTGTGAGCACTAGAATGAATTCTTCTATAACAGAAAGGGAACGAGCTTAATATATACAGGCATCAACAAGGGAAACGTACTGGATGATACTTCAGTAAGTTGCTGATAATTGTCAGACGAATTCCTTCCAAAAGATCAGGGTCTTCAACTTTATGCCCTGTCGCCCTGCGGAACATTGCTCACATGTGATATTCAAAATTTATAAATTGAAGCTAAAATTTCCTCACCCCCCCCCCCCCCCCATCTTGATTTTTTCATGAGTGACAAATAGATTTTACTCAAGCAACAGTCTGAAAAGCTCAAATCAAAACAAAACTGACTGCTCTAAGAGAAGGACACAAATGTTTCCATCCACAAATTTAGACAAAAAATATAAGTATCACTTCATGAGCTTGAGAAAGAAGAAAGATTATTTGTAAAGTCACTTCCCTTCACATAGGAAACACGGGACACGATTAAATCTAAATATAAGTGCTCGGTATTATAGCCAAAAATGAAAACATGGCATAAACAATATAGATCAACATGTTCTCATTTTCAGCCACTCGCATTCATGATGCAATGAGATAACTAGATATAATACAGCATTATAGCAATGGTTCTGCAACTTAAGGAACCACTAACAAAATATGAAATCGATTGGGAAACTTGGATAGATAAGATGGCGAGACATTGAAGATAAACTAATATTTGAGCCACAAATGAAGAAAAAACATGACAAAATCATTCCTTACAACCTTGTGATAAAAAATTTGGTTTGTTTGACTGAGTTCTCTGTAGTGACAGTTCCCTTCACAACATCCAAGCCCAAGTCTTTAAGTGCCTTCATCTGCAGTAAAAAAGGAATATTGCTGGACAAAGTAACATCAACTGGGAAATAAGATGGCATAGAACCAAAGTACAGCAAAATGTATCACATGCATGTGCATCATACCTAAACAAGCACACATGGTGAAATTGATAAAGGGAAAGACAAATATATTAATTCATCAGAAGCAGAAAGCTACACTGTCTGATAAGATATTTCAATCCATGCTGATAATAGACAATTTAAATAAAGCAACAAAAAGATAACTCATGAATTAAAGCCACCAAAATCTCTTTTGCAGAAGAGGGAGATTATTCGAGAGCAAGCACCATACATAGGGCACAATCCTGGAACCAATATAACAAAGCTACTATGGCCTTCCAAAACAACCAGAGCATTTTTCACAATACAATATCATAAATATTAGATAAAATAAGACAAAAATCCTGGATTAGGTATCAGTGTTGTATGTTGGGAAAGGTCACTAAAAGGTAAGAATAGAAGTAACTTTACCGTATCAAGTAGGGCACCCAGACGATCTCCAAAACTGACTTGCACGATAGTTGCATCAGGATCAGAATCTTGATCTATCAGAACAATAGGCATTGGAACTGAATCGCTCTCCTGCACAGATTTCTGCAGCAGAAAAAATTATCAATGTTGAGAACTTAGGCATGCAGAGAGAAATTTAACTGGTAAGGATGATCAAATGGTAAGGAAATAAAGGAGAATGAGAAAGATGAAGATGGGCTGTTCTTATACATGCATATTCAACAGACCACAGAAGTTTAGAAAGCTATAATGAATATTTCAAAAGGTTTCTCCAGTCTCCAGCTTCAGTAATGTATTCAAAACCATTCATGAACAGTAAAAAAAAAGAACCATAGTTGCTAAAAACAGGGCAAAGTTTATCAGCAGCAAGGCACCAATTATATAAACCAGATTAACTATAGGAAGTCAGATCAACCCCTCATAGTTACAAGTTTTCCCGCTGAAATTGCTGGATCAATGTCAAAGCTTCACAGCCTTAGCAGCCACCAAATTAGCAGGTCCAACCGGTCGGACTATTTCCTTTCAATTCATTATTTTTTAGCCCAAACAACAGTAACATACAGTATAACAATTGGGAAGGAGTTGGCTGAGTTGCTTCATCCAAAAAATGGATGAGGATTGAGAATTTTCAAAGAGTACAAACTTAAGACGATAGTCATATTTGCTGTCACAGTGGAAGGGCAAGTATTACTGAAGAATACATTCTTATATGGATACAACAAGAAGACTTGTACAAATCTGAATGAGCAATGAATTTGGTTCACACAGGGACTTTATTAATAAATAATCTCATACAGTTACATTTAAACTTTAGAGTGTGTACTCAAGTCAGCCTATCATAGAGACCTCTCACACCAATATCAAAACTCACATTTACACAACAAGGAATTCAGAAAGATTAAAACTAGGAATTCAGTAAGAAAAAAACTAAAAATTTCCTATGAGTTGCTTCCACTAAATGGTGGTTGAAAGTTAGGGGCACCAAACCATTATTTGTAACAAGAATGCACTTTCAAAAACAGTTTTCAATTTAAGAGAAAGAGAAGATGAAAAATTCACAATTCATATCAGCTCAAATTTCAAGATCAAATTCTAAACAATGAATCCACATAAAGATTATACTTACCAGCGACATCGGACCACGTGAGTCCACTCCATCAATAGAAGCACAACTCGACGCCACATTCCTACAGAAAATATTTTCAAGGAATCCACCACCCGTCATTAGCATCACAGCAATCTTCCTCAAAAAAACAAAAAACTAAAAAAAAATAAAAATTACATCAATCAGCCCAACATATTACAAACATCCATTGGAATAACACATCATAAACTATCAAGATAAAAAAAAAAGTATATTAACACTCGTTCGCCATCAATAATATCATAAACATCACAACAATCAGTCTCAACATATTAAAACATCCATCAAAATCATCCAGGTAAGTAATTAAGCATACAATAATACTGGAACAAACAGGTGCTAGCCACTGAAAGACTCCATTTTTATGATATATATACGAGCTAAAGTCGAGAAACCCAAAAACGAAAGATTCAGCCAACCTAAAAAAAAAGGTGAAATCTTGGACTTACCTTTTCTTGGACGGATCAATTCTAGGTGTGACTGAAAAGTAAAAATTAGAATTTGATAATCTCGGAAAATAAGCAGAAGATCCCGAATCTTTGGAAGGAAGGGCGGCGACGGATGAGATGGAGAAAGCGTTCGCGATCGCCATTTTTCGGCTGATGAGAACTTTCCAGTGTGTGTTGTGTGTAAAAGTTGCAGTGGCAAGCAAGGAGGAAGAATTATTGAGATGATATTTTTGTTTTTTCCAGCTTTAAGCCAAGCTCTGATAATATTGGGTGATGTATGACGTCATCGCCTCGGGCCCACATAGATAAAGTAGTAATGCCACGTCAGGTGGGGTCAATATTTGCTTTTGTTTGAGATTTTTTTTAAGGTTATTGTCATTATCATTGGCGTGGATTCAATCATGGAGAAAAATTAAGAGGTTTTTAGAAGATTATAAAAATCCAAGAATTTTGCAAATTACATCTGACGAGTTCCTATTTATTCTCTCTTAAGTTTGCAAATTTCACTAATTAGTGAGGTCGAGGCACTTTACAAAACAATGTAAATTTTTAATGAATTGGTAGATGGGGTGTAATTTTAGAGCATGACTTGTGCTTTATTGCAAGTCACATTTTGATGGTGTTTTGTAATCGGTATCAATATTAATTGAAGTGATAGAAAAAAATACTATTGAGAATTATGTGTTCAAACTCTTTTAGAGACATATAATAGTGTTGTAATATAATGTTGTTATTAAAAGTGTGATTTATTTTTAAAGTATTGTTCTTAATGATAAATTGGTATTGGTATTTGGATTCACTTCAGATGAATATGAGGGTGTTAGCCACGGGTTCATTACATTTCAAAATTAATCTGATTATTTGCCACATTTCCACTATAGCATGTCAAGTTTATTTTACTTACTTTCGAGTCACTGTTATTATTTATTATGATTGATATCTCGAGTTTCATGAGCTTTCATGAATGTTGAATTGATAAATTGTAGGGTTACAGACAAATAAAGTCACTCGTGAGCTATTCAAAACTCAATTCGAAAAAAGCTCGTTTATTTTTTAAATGAGTCGAGCTCGAACATAGTTGTATTCGGCTTGGTCTACTAGCAAACATGTTCGAACTCGAGCTTAATCGAACACGTTCGCAAACATATTCATGAATATTTTAAGTATTTCGAATGGAAAAATTAAATCAATTTTTTTCAAGCTCGAAGTCTCGAACATGTAAATTAAACGAGTTTCTTTTTTAGCATTTGAACTCGGGTCAACTAGTAAATTTCCGAGCATTCTACGAGTCGAGCTTGAGCATAATAAATATTTGTTGAACCAAGTTCGAACAAAAAAAAAAGGTTGAATCGTGCTCGAGTCGAGCTCACACTCAAATATTCCTTAACGAGCCAAACTCGAAATGACATGAGGGTATTCAACTATGCTCAGTTTGTTTACCGCCCTGGTAAATTAAAAGAAAGAAAATAAAAGCTTTTTCCCTAACATGATTTCTATATTTTTAGATTTGCTACTAACTGCACATAGTTAATTCTTATTTAGGATCGCACCCCGAAAAAGAGGATATCACTAAACAAAAGAAGTTAGATGGCAAATGGACGGTGTGACCGGCCCACCGGGCCAGTTGTGAAAAAACGGGTCAGCTCGACCCAACCACGAGCCGTAGTGTATTTTTTAGATTTTTGCGCTAAGTGAATTGGTCCATTTGGATTTCGGATCACTCTATTTCAGACCTAAAAATTATTGGCCCTTGTCCGAAATTACCATTCCTAGATCAAGATGACGCTGAACTCCCCTCTTCCTCCCAATAATAACATTTGATCAAATTTTTGTTAAGTTGAATGCATTTTTTTAAAGATCTTAATTATGAATATCAATTTATCAACTAAAAATGATTATACTGAAATATAATGGAATATGTGATGTTAACAATCTGCAATTCACCGATCATGAAAAAAAATGACGTGACTTCTCATGCTTTTATAACTATATAATTGTACACCGTGCCAAAAAGTAAAAATAAAAAGTATTCATAGATGCTACCCAATTAATTAAAAGCTTTCTAATTACATAAAATTTTGTTAGATTGAGATGCGTTACTAATATTAAAATCATTTTTGATACTAATATTTTTATGCATCTACATTATTCAATATGATGTATTATCACGAGGGGAAGAGGAAACTATACCTAAACAAAAGAAATTGACCACATATTTCATGACATCCATGCCCTTTTGGTAAAAAAAAAAAAGAAAAAGAAAAGAAAATAAAAAAAAGGTCAACGCTAGTCAAAATTGCTTGATTATCCCAAACATTAATCCCACTTATAGTCTCCCTCCAAACCAAATTGTATATTTTAAAAAAAAACTTAATCCCAATCCAGTAACGAAGGCAATGAAATGATTAAAAAAATAAAATAAAGCTATAAAGATATGCCCTAAATTTTAGGGCAAAAAATCTATTAATTTTGCCCCAAAATCCAGCTAGCAGGCCAAAAATTCGGTGAATCGGAGAAACGCGGAAGTAAAAAAGTAAAGAAAAGAAATACACGAGCGCACAAATTAATCACGGTCGCCGTCTATCTTTCTCTCTCCAACGCTTTTTTTTTTTTTCTCTCTCTCTCTCTCTTCATTTGCCCCCTTCTCCCTCGGCGGTACAGCTCTTCGATCCCGCTCGATCGATGAATGCAGGTTAGTTTGTGCGATCCTCTGATGATTAGCGCGATTGAATTGTGCTAGAACTTGTGTATTTGGAGGGAGCGGGGATTTATGGATAAACCCTAATTTGGACTTTGGTCAATTAGGGGTTTTTAGTGTATGGATGGAACGCTGAAGTTTTAACGCGTAGATTATGTGTTGGCTTGTTCTTCACTGCCACTTTTATTTGCTTAATTTAGGTAATTCTCCGTTCAATTTTGTTTGGGAAATCGAGAAATTGATGGGCATTAACATCTTGAATGTTGTGTGTTTGTATATTGATTTTGTTCTGCTCAATGTTCTCCTTTTGGGTTATGGTTAATTCTATGTTTGAACTTTGTTTTTAAAACAACTTCCGAAGTGCCTGGTTAATTACTACGTAGTGAATGATGGAATTTGTAAAAATGAATATTATTTTATGGGATATCTCACTTGTTTGCAAAGATGACATTTTTTTAGTGTTGAATAATTTAAATGTTGCACTACACTATTTATAGAAAGTTGTTGTCAATCATGAAAGTGTCTAGAAACCGTGTTCGCCCAAATTCTGTCAGTTCTAAAAGTGTTTCATTTGGAGGTCTCTATAGTTGTATCTATACCTTTGATTCTATAATGTGTATCTGTACCTTCGACTCATTCTGGAAATCCTTAAATCACATTCACTGTTAAAGATCATAGAGCATGGTAACCATTGTAATGTAATGCCCTTTGATATTTGCTGGTGCTCTTTGATGACTCTCTGTATCTGGATTTTCCAGGTTTTTGCTGCCCAGGTTGCCTAATTTTTATTTGTAAAGAAAGGACTTAAACTCTGAAAGACATGAGTTATTCATCCTAATGATGGATGGAAACTCAAGATTTGAGTTGATGTCAGCCAGTCCAGATACTAATTTTGCTGGTAACTACCAGAGTGGCCAGAGGGGGTATTCTTCTCCCTCTTTGGGTCGGTCTTCAAGTTTCAGAGAAGGTTCGGATAGTAGGAATGTTAGTTCTGGGAAGGTTAATTCTAGGGGTGGTGCTATTTCATTGGGAGAAGTGCCCTCATTATCTCAATGCCTAATATTGGAGCCTATTGTTATGGGCGATCCAAGGCCTCGGTCTGGTGAGTTGAGGAGGTTTCTAGCTAATTCAGTTGCGAGCAATTCAGAAGAAAACTCCTTTGTGCCTGTGCATCTAAAGAATTCACCTCCAGCAGCTGTTGAGGAGCTAAAACGAATGAGAGCAAGTGTTGCAGAGACTTGTGTAAAGGCCAGGTAAGATTAGATATTTGTTTGGAAATGTTGCATCGGACTCTCATGAAAATCCTAAAATGGTCAATTAACCCTTTTTTTTTGTGTTCTAGAGCCGTAGATTTATAGCAATTTGTTGAAATGTGTGCTAAATTCTCAAAATTACGCAAAGAGTTATCTAGAACCTCAATCACATATATAAGTTCTGTGATTTTGTTATCGTATTTGTGTATTCTGAAACAACACTGCTCCTTTTGACTAGTGGTCGAGCTAAAAAGTTGGATGAGCAGATAACTAAGTTGAACAAATATGTTGAGTCCTTGTCCTCTAAGAAGCCACAGCAGCAGCGCAATGAGCTGTTGACAAATGAACGATCTAGTGGCGGAACCTTGAAGATATCTCAGATGCACAGGAACTCTTCAGAACTAGGAAGTCAGAAGTTTGATGACCGATCTAAGAATGTTGGTCTCAACAAGCGGTCACGAACCACAACAACTGAATCCCGGGTTTGTAAAAATAGAATCTTTTGCTGTGTTGGGTTTTAGTATCTTATTTCTACTTGACAAATATATCGCTAGTGAATTGTATTCTGTGTGCTTTAAAATTGATTTCTTCCTCATTTTCAGCCAGAAGGCAGGAATAACACAGTACTCCGGCAGCCTATGACAGTGGCAAAGGAAAGAGACATTCTTAAAGATAATAATGCAGATTCTGATATGGCTGAGGAAAAAATAAGAAGGTTACCTGCAGGCGGTGAAGGATGGGACAAGAAAATGAAAAGGAAACGCTCTGTTGGTGCTGTGTCTTCAAGATCCATTGACAATGATGGTGAACTGAAACGTAACATGCATAATAAGCTTTCTATGGATTCTAGCCTGCTCTCTGGCGATTCCACCCATGGTTTCAGGTTAGTAAATTCAAGCTTAATGATTCTTGCATTTCCTATTTTTATGGTTTCGAAAGTTGAAAAACCAAGCTTAATGACTCCCGCATTGCATTTCAAATGGTGGGTTCTAAGTTCTGACTTTTGAGCATTTTCTAAACTTCCTAACCAGAAACGGACCTGGAGCTTGGTTGTTTGTGGGAAAATTTTGAATTTTATGGAATGGTTAATAGTATTATTGTATTGGAAATATTTTGTATTTTGGGATTATTCTATATAGTTTTTTAAGGAAATTCGATATAATTTTTAAATTATGCATTTTGGTATTGTTCTATATAATTTTTCGACCAACTTGATTTCATTTATGATAGTATATGCCATCTTCCTCCAAAGAGTGAACTGTACAGGAGGTTGTTAATCTGTTATCTGAAAGCCACAAATTTGATGAAATGAACTTTTTGTGTGTAATTTAACTTTGTGGACTTGTTTCTGTAGGTTTTAATGATTCTATATTGGTTTTATCTGGACTTCAACCATAGTTTTGGTTAACTGGATTTCTTTTGGATTGGTTATTTGGTTTTAATATCATCGTGTCTTTACCATGTATATGCTTTTTTGATAGATCAGGAGCTTCTGGTGGCACGAACAAGCTAGAGCCTATGTCTTCTCCTGCAGGTTCTGCGTCCCGCGTAACCTTCAAAAGTGAACAAGAAAAAACAATGCTCTCAAGGGATGTTTCAGGGGGACCAATTAAGGAGCGACCCATGGGAAAAGTAAATGTTAAGTATGTATATCTCTCTCTCTTTTTTAAGTATGTATGTCTCTTTTTACACATCCGTCTTCCATATAGTTAACATACATGTTAGCTAAGACCTTTATTTACCTTGTCCCTTCTGCATTAAATTATTTATTTTGGTCTGAATTGGAATTTATGGGGATGAGACTTCTGCTGGACCTCCTTTTAGGTTGAATAATCGCGAGGAGAACCATACCATGACCTCTACTCCAATAGTAAAAGGGAAGGCATCAAGGGCACCACGGAGTGGCTCTATGGCTGCTGCAAATTCAGCTGCTAATGTTCCTCGTGTGGCTGGAACCTTGGAAAGCTGGGAACAGACCCAACTTGTGAATAAAAGTACTTCTGTTGGTGGACCTAACAACCGCAAGCGGTCCTTGCCATCAGGATCATCCTCTCCCCCAATAACTCAATGGGGTGGTCAGAGGCCACAAAAGATGTCACGAACAAGGAGAACAAATCTTATCCCAGTATCAAACAATGATGAAGTGCCGATGCAATCTGAAGGGTGTTCCCCTACAGAGTTTGGTCCAAGGATAAGCATTGGTGGGATCAACACTTCTCTTCTTTCCAAGAGTGCAGCTAATGGAAGCCAAAATTTTAAAGTAAAACCTGAAAATGTTTCATCTCCAGCAAGATTGTCTGAAAGTGAAGAATCTGGTGCTGGTGAGAACAGAATGAACGATAAAGGTATGGGAAGCAAGGATCCAGAAGAACGGACTGCAAATGCTTGTCAGAATGTTGGCCCATCAACAATCCCTATAAAAAAGAATAAAATTGTGGCCAAAGAAGATATTAGTGATGGTGTGAGAAGGCAAGGGCGGAGTGGAAGAGTTTCACCATTTTCTAGGGCTAGCATTTCACCAACAAGAGAAAAATTGGATAATGTGGTGGCAACCAAGCCTCTTCGAAATGTAAGGTCTGGTTCTGAGAAGAGTGGAAGGTACTTGGGGATTTCCCTTGCAAATTACACTGAATTCTACCTTTTTAAGTTATTCCTGCTGCTCATGTAGTCTTTGTCATAATATTACAGCAAGTCCGGTCGTCCTTTGAAGAAGCTCTCAGATCGCAAAAACTTTTCTCGTCTTGGCCATGTGACAAATGGGGGTTCCCCTGATTGCAGTGGTAAACCCTTTAAATAATCTTTAAATCTTGGATTGTGGACATAGGTGTTTCCCCATTTCTTGGGGTCCTGCATTTAATCTGTGGCAATGCAAGATTGGTGTTTGTTGGTCTCTTAACTGTACACTTTGGTTGGTGGTGTATGAGATTTCAGTATACTGTAAATTTGTTCTCCGTAAGTTGTTTCCACCATTAATTTCTTAATAGGCTTCTGACCCATTTTCTCTTTAGATCTATGAATTGGTCCTTGTTTGTGTTGATTTTTTGGGTTGTTAAAAGTCTAGATTAAGATAAACATTCCCTTTTTTTTTTTTTTTTTTTGCTTTTCTTCTCAGTAACCAAGGTGATATAGCCAATAGAACTTGTGCTTAACCTGCTTTATCACTTAATTGAGCTCTTCTTTGATAAACCGGTTTTACCACCTTCACTGTAACCAGTTCTATGTCATGTTCAGAATGAGCTATGATTCCCTTAGCAGCAGAAGTGACAAGAAACCTAAAGCCACTTTATGTAGTTTAAGTTTTGAATCAATTAGAACAAACTGAGGTATTATTCCTTTTCAGGGGAATCAGATGATGATCGTGAAGAACTATTGTCAGCTGCCAACTTTGCCTGCAGCTTTAGCTGTAAGCATCTGTAATTATTTTTTGCGGTTTAATTTTCTCTTTTACATTCTCAACAGAAAACCTTCTCTTATATGTTCTGCTGATAATTCTGTCTTATACATGCTGTAGGCAACGCATGTTCAAGTGCATTCTGGAAGACATTTGAGGCCTTGTTTGCTTCTATTGGCCCAGATGAAAAGTCATACTTATCACAACAGGTGAAATTTTGTTGGTGGTTACTTATATTCTCCAATTGTTTTGGTCAGATGATTCTTAAAAGTCCTTTTTTTTTTGAATCAGCTCAAATTTGCTGAAGAATCATTCACAAGTTTGTCTCAGTACCGCAGCAATGGAAACTCTGATCAGGTGAAACTGGTTTGTAATTGGGATCTCTCTTCTTAAATTTCACTAACTACTTCTCAAACACTTGGTAGTCCATTATGTATTTTTTGAATTTGCTATTTTTTCTAATAAATTGAGTCGAATCCCCTTGGAGAGTACAAAAATTTGTGAGCGTGTTATTTATTTTCTGAAAAGTTTTCACATCCCCTTTATTTAGTGTATCTGATGCCCAAAGCTTGCTTTTCTTTTACCAGGATGATTATCAATGTGAAGATATGCCGGCTTCTGGCTCTGTTTATTTCAGAGGCAACAAATGCATGAATTCTTCGGATAGGATGGATTCTGTTGAACACCTTCAGAATTCGTTTGTACGTGGGTGCTCAGATTCAGATAAAATATATGGTAGAAGTACTCCACTTTATCAGAGGGTACTATCTGCTCTCATAATGGAAGATGAAGTTGAAGAATTTGAGGAAACTGGATTTGGGC
Source organism: Perilla frutescens (assembly GCA_026008535.1). NCBI lineage: Eukaryota > Viridiplantae > Streptophyta > Magnoliopsida > Lamiales > Lamiaceae > Perilla > Perilla frutescens. Next base: position 31,397,756 of record BRKX01000011.1, read on the forward strand.
GACCAAGGAATTCAATTAATAATTCTTACCTCCTTTCTGAAACCGAAAGTAAGCATATGGACAGCCTAGACTTCTGTGAGCCAGCAATTGGTGCTCAAACAAGGAAAAGTGGTAATGCACATAAGATTTTTCCTTGTAATGGGAATATGGACGTGGATAGGAGCCCCAGTGCCGTAGACTATATATGTAACGGCGAGCTGACGCAAAGAGATGGGGGTTTTGTACACTCAGAGGTTGAAGTTTTGGTTAGGCTATCCAGATTTGACCATGCTCCACAAAGTTTGCTGGCAAACAATAGTGGCATTTCTTCCTTTGATTTTCAATATGAGCAGATGGGTGTTGAAGAAAAGCTTGTAGTAGAACTGCAGAGCATTGGCCTGTTCTTGGAAGCTGTGGTAAGTTTCAGATTATAAAGACTGGCACTGAAAAATAAGTTCTTTCATCATTTTTTCTATCCTTTTTTCATGGAGCTATATATCTTGATGACATTCTGATGTTAAAATGCAATAATCTCTGTGCAAATGTAACATGTTCAACTATCTTTTCCTGTTTGTATGTATTTTTTGTTCTTGCTGTCCTAATTAATTGCTGTAATGCAGCCTGCATTGGATGACAAAGAAGAGGAAGGAATCAACCATGAAATTGCTCAGTTAGAGAAGGGACTTCTTGAACAGGTTATCTTGCAGGATACCTTTAAGAATACTTCTTTCTCTCCTCCATTTTTTGCTATTGACATTTCTCTAAATTCATGCATGAGTGGGTTCTTTGCTACTTGCTCACGCTTCCTTCCCCTCTCGCATGCTTGCTCTCAACTTTCAAGTCCTTAGTTGTAATATAAGGTTCCCTGCATTATTCAGTGTAATTGATTTCAAGTCTTTCGCTTAAAATTTAGGTTAGGAAGAAGAAGACATGCTTGGATAAAATAGATAAAGCTATTCAAGAAGGAAATGACATTGGAAGGTAATTTACTTAATACTTGGACCCTTTTCATGTTACTAAAATTATGTGACCAAAGAGCAGAAATATTGTCAGCATCATCTCATGATATATACAATGCGATTTTATTGTATGTCAGGGACCCTGAGCAGGTTGCGATGGACAAGCTTGTTGAGTTGGCGTTCAAGAAACTTTTGGTCAGTTTTAGTTCTTGATGCTCTCCAATTATCATATATAATGTCGTATATTCATTCGAACTATTTCTTGTTGAAGTTGTCTGTCAATTTGTCGTTTTGAGTAAATTTTTAATGAATCTTTTAAAATTTGGAATTCTCAATGATGTATTTTGTAAAGTTCCCCGGGGTGATTATCATATTTAGTCAGACACTACTCCATTTTCTCTCCTTTTATGTTAATCAGAACTACTTTCTGATTTGATGGTGGATCCTTGTTTGGAATGATTGACAGGCAACTAAAGGAGCCTATGCTTCTAAGCATGGGATTGCTAAGGTGTCTAAACAAGTTGCTTTGGCTTTTTGCAAGAGGACACTTGCTAGATGCCAAAAATTTCAAGATTCAGGGATCAGTTGTTTTTCGGAGCCTGCACTCCGGGAGATTGTCTATGCATCACCTCCGCAGTTCACTGAGATGGAGTTACTTCCTGGTGTTAACCTGGCAGCTGCCAATGGTAAGCCCTTGAATGAATCTAGAAAAATGCAAATGCGATTTTACGAATAGCTTATGCAAAATATCACTAAACTCCTAGCAGTTTTATTATGCTAGGAAATTTTGTTGTAGATCCTTCCAGATTGGCTTATTTTGGTTCTGAAAATACTAAACATGCTTTTTCATGGTTCTGCAGATGCATTTGGAACTTCCATTCGTCTATGTGATCAGGGTGTTACTAAAAATGGACCAGTATCAAATAGAGGAAAGAAAAAGGAATTATCACTTGATGACGTTGGTGGTTCTGTTTTCAGAGCCTCGTCTGCTCTAGGCTTGTCGGGCGGTGCAAAGGGAAAGAGAAGCGAAAGAGATAGGGATTCGAGTAAAAATGGACGGTTGTCTATGGGTGGCTCCAAGGGCGAGCGCAAATCAAAATCTAAACCCAAACAGAAAACAGCTCAGATTTCCATGTCTGGGGTCAATAAATTCACGGAGATGGGCTCTGAACCCGCCAATAACAGTAGCAACAGGAGAAAAGATGTTAGATTTATGTCTTCTTCTGGTAATGCCCCCTCCGAGTCATCAAAAGACACGAAGGAGTCGCTCGAGTTTTCTGCTTTGCCCCTCGACAACATAGACGTAATAGAAGAATTAGGCGTAGATTGTGATACAGGTGAACCACAGGATCTGAATTCTTGGTTCAATTTTGAAGTGGACGGTTTGCATGAAGACCAAGACGACACCGTCGGCCTCGAGATACCAATGGATGACCTCTCAGACCTACTGATGTTCTGATCCTGACTCGTTGTACAGCTTATTTGAATACTGATTTGTTTAGAGAAATCGAGTGCTCATTTTTTCTTGGATGAGGAGGGTGGGGTTGGTCTGCCTTACCCTACCTACGTACGTCGTGGCCTAATGGCTGTTGTAATTATGCATTTTTGTTGTAATCTAGGAAAATTTCTCAGGAATTCTTCATAGTCATATATATTTCAGACACATTTTATTTAGTAAGAGGTATTTATAGTGTAATGTAATCATCGAACTCTTTCTATCATTCTTTATAAATAGTTTTGGATGAAAGTCGATTTTTGAGCAGTACTGACTGAAATCCCTCAAGTCGAAACACGAGAAGGGATTTAGCTTATTTGATTTGTCTTTTTTTCCCTAAGATTGTGTATAAAGTATTATTATTGTTGTAAACCATATTATTTCTCAAAATAAACATGTCTTCATACTAAAAGTTACCAATCAGAATGCAACACGACGATAGTAAAGAAATGAACAGAACAAACAATTGGACTTGAATCATAAACACAGTTTTGCCAACAAGGCAAACCGACTTTGATGTCAATGAAAGGTACAACAACCTAATCTAAAACTACACCAAATTCTCGAATCTTTTGTCATTTCCTATGTCTCTACGCTTAATCCTGTTGCACCTCAGAGATATTATAAATATAAGCCGATTCATTCTTGCCTATGCCAAGTTTTGAACCATGAAGTACCTCAGGCTTCACAAGTGCCAAGATGAGCCGAGCTTCATGGTAGACACTGGTGGTGACAGCAACGTTGTTGATAACTCTGGAGTCGACAACAAGAAGGTGAGAAGCCTGATGGAAACCATGCAGAGAGTCCTTATATCTCGAGCAAGAAAGAATCAGTCTTCAGAAGCTGCTGCTGAATCGTCTGGTTGTACCGTGGTACATGTCGAGCCACAGAAATCAATCAGTTGAACCAACAGACTGTAATGGGGCAGCTTTTGCTCTAGGAATATGTATAATGTGTGTTTTCTTTCAAATTTACACTGAATGTAACGGAGGAATGAAGCTGTGAAATAAAGAGTTTCTGTCAAGTTTTTCTTATATTGAGTGGCTTAAATTGCACATGATCAAGAAATGCAAAAGGCTGTTAAGATCATGGTTACCTATCATCATAGATAACAGAGGAAGCAAGCTTCAAGAAATCAGAAACTAATCAATATACTTAACCTAAAAGAATCAGAGCAAAAGACAACTTTATCTTCTCATTTCTGTTCTCATGGAGCCTGGATAAGCATCATTCAAGGGAAATATTCTATTCAAACGTCTCAATGATAGACTTGATATAAAATTTTTCCTATAGAGAGAGTTTGCAAGCTCCATGGCCTCTGCTCGCCATCCTGAAAACCCGACACCCTCGATCAGCAGAACGTACGAGGTTTCATTAGGTTGGCAACCCTTTCTAACCATTTCTGCTAGGATTGTGATAGCATCATCAGTTCTGTGAGCTTTGCATAGTCCAAGAATCACAATGTTGTAAGTGACAACGGATGGTATAAATTCACTATTCTTCATATCTCCTAACAACTCAATAGCTTTATCCACCATCCCATCTCTGCAGAGACAAGATATAAGTGAATTGTAAGTAATCTCATCAGGATCAATCCCTTTACCAATCATCTCTGAGACGAGCCTCAAGGCTGTAGCCCGGTCCCCAGAGTTCCACAACGCGCTCACCATTGTGTTATAAGTACTCACATCTGGGGGGCACCCGTTCTCAGCAAGCTTACCAAAAACCTCCAAAGCTTCATCACCATTGCCATTCTTGCACAATGCTGACAGTATCGTGTTGTAGTTCACTATATCAGGAAAGCAGCCACTTGAAACCATGTAATCCAAGAAAGCGATTGCTAAATCTAGCCTCCCTTCTTTGCACAATGCTGATATCAACGGATCATACGTGTAAGTGTCAGGGCTCAATCCCTCATCCATCATGATCTTTAACATGTTTATCGCCTCCTCCAACTTCCCATCACGACACAAAGCACTAATCAGAATGCTGTAAGTAACCACATTCGGCTCACATTCAGCTGCAAACATCTCCTCCATCAACTTCCCACCATCATCCCATTTCCCCTGATTCAGCAAAGCTCGTAACAAGATATTATACGAAATCACATCTGGCTTGCAGCCTCTACTCGTCAAGCCACTAACAAACTCAAAGGCCTCATCCATCAATCCACCCCTACACATACCTCTAATAATCGTGTTATACGTATACATATCAGGCTGCAGCCCTCTAGACAACATCTCATCAAAAATCTTCATTGCTTCATCAATCCCTCCTTCAAGAATCATGGCTTCAATGAGGATCGTGTAAGTGATCACAGTAGGCTGACAGTTCTTATCTTCTATCAACTCATCCATCATCTTGAAAGCTAAACTAATCTTCCCTCTATTGCAAAGATTGCCTATCATTATATTATACGTCACAATGTCAGGTGCAAAGCCTCTGGCTCGCATCCGACTCAAAACTTGATTAGCAGAATCAATCATATTGGCTTTGCACAAGCCACTAACGAAGGCATTGTAAGCATATATATCAGGCTCTCCATATCTCTCAAGAATCCGCATTACTTTAGCCGCTTTATCGACGTTTTTTGAGCTGAAAAAGCCTTTGATGAGCTTAGTGCAGAGAATCACATCAGCTTTGTAGCCTAAATTCACCATGCATTGAAGAAAATAAAGGCCCTCATCGTAGTTCCCTGCTTTGCAAGATCTGTGGAGCAGTTTGAGGAAATGGGATTCTTTGAAATCATTGTAGAAGGGGAGATGATTTGGCCTAGTTTCAGTGGAAACCTTAACTCTATCTAGATTTGTGGAGTTTGTAATATTCTTGGATTCTGTGTTGCTTCTGCATCTGAAAACGGAGCTGTAGTGAGGTTTTTGAGTAGTGAGTTTCTGTTGGGAATAGAGAAGACCTTGAGGAAAGAAATCTGCACAGAATGTTGTAGTCATTAGTTACCAATTCTTCACAATGTTCGGTTCTCATGGAGCATTATCGTGGAGAGAGAGAGAGAGAGAGAGAGAGATGAAGTTGTGGAGGTGTTCCCTTTTCTTGTCCATTTCCATTGCCATCATCGGATTCAGATTTTCATTAATATTAGTGGATTATGCTTTCCTTCCGGATAAGGGACATAAACGGCAAGACATGCCATATTTTGACATGGTTTTTTTCTTTTTTCTTTTAATTTTTTTTTTATTTTTTCCACTTGATGTTATATATATATATATATATATATATATATTATATGCTACTGTTTGTTTCAAGAGTTTGATTATGATTGTAAAAAATGTCAAGATCTATATAAAATAAAAATAAAAATAAAAGTCTCAAGATCTATTAAGCAATCTGATAGACTTCAAGAAAAATAAATATAATTTCCTCAAATTTTCAACCATCAATAGAGGTGAATAATTCACGCCCTTTTTATTTAATAAGTGTGTTGGTTACCTAAAAAAAGTGTGTTGGTTATAATTATAATTTATCAAACTTTGAAAAATTTAGCTCACATAAAGGGGCGGAATCTTCTGCTATCAGTGCCACACGGCCCACACTCTATGCTACACATTTAAAATTATTAAGTTTCATTTAATTTTTTTTTAAATTTCAATTGATTGTGTTTTTGTTTAATTTTACGCTTGTTAATTAGGGCTCACTTTCCCAATTAGAGTATATAATTATTTTTTAGAAAAATTAATTATTAATTTAAAAATAAAATTAAATATTGAAAATTTATTATATACTCTAATTGGAAAAAGTGAACCATAATTAATATGTGTAAAATTAAACTAAAACATAATCAATTAAAATTCAAGAAAAAAATTGAATACAAATTAATAATTTTAAATGTGTAGTATTGTACATAATGTAGTCAAAGATTTCATCCGCATATAAAGTGCTCCCGTATTATTATTATTATTATTATTATTTAAGAATTGTATTTAGTTTTTTCGAAGGACATGAAAATGAAAAAGAAAAGAAAAGAAAAAGAAAAAGGTAGTTTCTCTTTTGAAGGAATCAACAAACAAACTCTCCTCAAGATTTATGCCGTTTGTAAGTTTGTTGTTGTCCCCAAACTTGTATTCCCATGCCACAACCAAAATCTATGAAATCCGCATGATTTTCTACTTGGATTTTCTTCACTACTGGTCCAATCAATTCATTCTTGATTCCTGATTAGCCTCTCTCCTCTCTCTCTCTCTCTCTCTGTGAAATCACTGGTTTCTTGATTGTTGAAACCTGCAAAAGTTTTAGGATTTCTTCGTTCTTCACAAATCTTGCATACAGATTAAGCAGAAACAAAAGATGATGGGTGCGGGTTTATCCGTTCTCATAGGCTTAAAGTCTGCAACTTTATTCATGTTCTTTATCTCTCTTCGAATGTTCCAATTCACTCTGCTATCAATCCCATTCTTGTATGCAGCTCTTGTATCTTTCTTGGTTGCTATTGCTTCCCATCCATCAATCAATCTACCAATTCTTTTGGGGAAAGGGTCAGATGGGAATTTCCCATTCTGGTCATTGATAATGTTCAGCCCCTACTTGTATTTTGTGAGGGCCTTTTCATTTATTAGAAGGTTTACTAGTGGGGAAGCTCCATATAGTCAGATTTCTGAGGGTTTGTACGTTGGAGGGTGGCCTTATGCCCCTGATAAACTGCCACCTGGAAACCCTGCAATCATCGATTGCACCTGTGAGTTGCCAAGGAAGAATGAGCTCACGGGGAGCGCGTATCTCTGTATTCCTACGTGGGATACGCGTTCCCCTGATCCCGGTGAGATTGAGAGTGCTGTGAACTGGGCTTGTAGGAAGAGAGCTCAGGGTATCCCGGTTTTTATCCATTGTGCATATGGTATGATTTTGATATCCAATAGTGATTGACTATGTGATTGATGTTTGAGTTCTCATGATTGTGATGGTATGGATGTCTTAGATTTGTGCATTATGTAATGCTCAGTAATATGAATTTCTTTGATTTATGATCATTCTTGATTTACCCGAACCAAGATGTTTTTGTATTGGGTCAAGGTTGTATCGATGAGTTTGTAATTTGACGAATTTGGTTCTTCCCTCTTACATTGTAGAATGGTGTGGTTTCTTTTAAGTTATTAATCCAGTAAAGCTAGATTGCGTATGCTTCTGTTTTTTAAGAATTCCCGGTTTTTGTCCATTGTGCATATGGTATTATGGTATGATATCTGCCCTGGAAGCTGATACTTATAGTTGAAGTTGTCACCAATAATATTTGAATATGTGATTGATGTTTGAATTTGGATTATCATGATTGTGTGTATGTCTTAGATTTGCTTATTGTGTAATGCTCAGTAATGTAAGTTGCTTTGATGTATGATCGTTCTTGAGTTGCCTGAGCCTAGATGCTTTTGTGTCGGTTGTATTGCTGAGTCAGTAATTTGGTGAATTTGGTACTTTCCTCTTACAGAATAGATGGTGTTAGTTTGTTCGATTAATGAATCCATGTTAAAGCTAGATCGCCTATGCTGCTTCTGTTTTTTTAAGACTTCGAACTGTTATGCTTTGTGCAGCCCTGCAATCTACTGTTGACAGGTCTAGCTGTCGATATGTAGTATTAGTTACCAAGAGGGTGCCCTTTTCATTTTCATTTTCATTTCCTAAGTTAAATTTTGATGAGCCTATTTAAGGGAAGACACTTTATTTTACATTTGAAAACAAGTAAACTAAACGTGTTTCCTGTAATTGAAATATCAAATTATCATGTCAAGTTAATTGTTGAAAGTCTCACATTTCCTGAGGAAATATACATGCACACTGTAACTAAGATGATTGTAGGGGAAAAAATTCGTGCTATCTTTTTACTGATCCATGCACTGAATGAATATAGTGACTGCTTATTGAATGCCGCCTCTAATTTGGATGTACAATGGCTTAATTATTTTTCTTATGTACTTGAAATTGTGATGATTGTCCCCTTTCTGTGTACTGGTTTAACTAGCTACTAAGACGAGTTTTTATTGTTTATCAATGTCATGTAAGATAAGCCGATGCTAGTATGGTTGAGTAATGAGCTCGTCCCAAGTTTCTTAACTTACATTTGTTTCAGGTCACGGACGAAGTGTGGCTGTAATGTGTGCGCTGCTGGTTGCTCTCGGATTGGCAGAAGATTGGAAATCTGCAGAAAAGATGATCAAAGCAAAACGCCCTTACATCCGAATGAATGCTCTTCACAGAATGGCCTTGGAGGAATGGTCGAAGGACAGGTTATCCACGCCTAAAAGAAAGGGATAATCTAATGCAACTCCTGTAACATTATCTTGTGCCTAACAGTCTTGATTACATGGGCCAAGAAGCATAGACCAGAGACTTCGATTCTTCATTTTATACCTGTATTTTAGTTGCAAACATAATTTCCCAGATAATACCGTTCATCAAATAAAGCCCCATTTGCCACTATATTTCTCTTCTCTCTCTCTCTCTGGATGTTCATCATATGTTTTCTTCTACCATCACATTGTATGTAAATTGCTGTTGTATGCAGATCGTTCCAAAACCCACAGAAATATAGCACAAATTATGTAGATATTATATACAATATCTTCCTTTAAAAATGAGGAAAGCAATTTATTCTGACAATATAAGATTGAAGAATTTATATATCACCAATAAAAGCCTCAAAAGACCAAAGAGTCATCACAAATGCGCAATTGACAACGCTTACAGAGATACATATTCTATGACCCACATACAAAGTGTGATCATGAACGTATAGCTGTAGACTAGGTCTAACACATTGCTGTTTTGCACACAAAAAGTCATTTTATGTGTCGATGAAGTTGATACAACTCAAGTTCCTGATCCACCACCACGTTTAGCCGCTTCAAAGCTACTAATCGTCATAAAGGACTCTCCACAGCCACACTGACCCGCAGAATTTGGATTGACAAAAATAAATTCAGATATAGAGTAGAAGCAAAAAAGAGATATCAGAATTACACATATAATGGCCAAATATAGCTAAAACAAATTAAGCTCCATTCAAAATTATCAGCTAAAAGAAATGGAAACTAGTTGTACCTCAGTTTGTCATCAACAAAATCCATCTCGGTTCCTATTACATGCATGAGAGCCTTCGGATCAATTAAGATCTTCACCCCTTTGTCCTCAACCAACTCATCAAACTTTCCTTTCTCATCTACAAACACAAGAAATTTAATGACCCAAAAACAAAGTTATCAGCAACACACAAACACATAAAAAAGAGGAAATATATAAATGAAGAACTCCCATGTTTTAGCATAAGATATGTTGCCCAAATCTATTTCACCGACTGAATGTCTCTCCCATCATCCATCAAAGCAATTTATGTAGATCATGGTTCCTTTCAAGCTTAAATTGCACAAGTAATTATCATATTCCGTACGTTATTTTGGGCCTCGTATCTCCAAATGAAGGACATACATAAATCACGACATCAAACTTGCAAAGAATTTCATCATGGAATCATCATTGTACGGAAAAGCTAAAAAATAATCCGAATGAGTGATTACAATGATAATCCCACCAGTTTTTCACCTTAATCAAACAAATTAGATTCTAGGGCAGGTTCAAAAGATCACATTCATTGTTGCACCAAAAGGTATTAATTCACCATTTCTCTTTCAGCAAACAATCCAAACTTCTTCCACTAAAATATGAATCTGATCACCATTCCGGATTATGAAGTAATTCAAGCAATGTCACTTACAATACCTAAAAAAACCCCTACAGACCCCCCCCCCCCCAAAAAAAAAAAAACTCGCAAATTCGCTCTAACTCCAACCCTAATAAACCACGAAATTAGGAATATTTTCAAAATTAAATTTGCACAGAAAATAATCACGACCGAAATCAGATAACGAAACCGACTAGCTTCAGTAGATGGAACAATCGGAAAGAAATTTACCGGCGTAATTGAGGGTGTATGATAAGCCGTTGCAGCCGCGAGCCTTGACGCCGAGCTTGAGGAAAGAGCGGTGGCGCTGGTCTAAGAGATGGCGTATTCTAGCGGCGGCGGTTTCCGTCAACGACAGCACTTGCTTCCGCATGGTGAAGTAGCTCCGATCAAATCTCTCCCGCGAGTTTCTACAATTTTATGGAAATGGAATATTTGAGATGGGCTTGGGCCTTCAAATTGGACAAAATATTTACAAGTGGAGAACAATGAACCCTAATAAATATTTGAAGCCCATGATATACCGATGGCTTTTATAGTCGAATACATCCATATAATTATCGGTAAAATGTAAAATTGATTTGAATATGAGCATCATTAGACTGACTTTGATCCGGTGACGGTCTAGTTTGATGATAGAATTGCTTCCTCAAAAATATAAATGACTGGATTTGTTTTTGTAGGTAGAAAATCCAAATTAAAATGATGATTGGAATTCTAGAGCATTCTTCAAGTGAGTTGAGATGTGCATAATAGTTAACATATGTCCTAATTGTGACCACCTTATGTAATTACTAATTATAGAGAGATTATTTGAGATTTAATCAAGACCCTAAATTATTTTATCAATTTTATACGGGCACTTTAACTCTTCTAAAATCTAATTGGATCCTTGATCTTTTTTTTATCATGTCCAATTAAATCTTCTAATTTTTTATTAGATCTAATAGAGCTTATTTTGAAAATTGGAAGATCTATTTAAACCTGATAAGAGCTAAAAGTATCTACTTAAAATTAATAAAATAGACGTTTTCCACTTAATCAATTTTTGTAAATCATGAATATAATAATAAAGCCATAAAATGATGTCTCCCGATAACTGGAAGAGCTGTTAGCATCGTCAAGAGACACCTTATAAAGCTGACATTCACCGCGACAAAAGGATCGTCCCACCTCGGACTCTTTGTGACTGCGACCCCTTCCCTCCTCTCTCTCTCTCTCTCTCTCTCTCTCTCTCTCTCTCTCTCTCTCTCTCTCCCTCCCTCCTATTTAAGTTTGTTCATTTTCTTGATTTTACTCCATACTTCTCCTGTTCTCTCTAGAAGCTGCTCTTTTTCGAGGTTTCTCTCTCTAACTCTCTCAGATTTATTTTTCTTGGATCATATTAAGAAATCCTTCATTCTCTCTATCTTATATGATTTCCTGCTATGATTTTTATTTCAATTGATATGCGCACTAATTTATGTTGATTGTGTTATATATGTGACTGAAACCCAATCACTGATGTAATTATTGTTCTGACCTTTTTAAGCTCATGAATCCATATCTTCCTTGATAACATTTGTAACAGTACTGGAAATCTGCATCATCTGCTCTCCTGTCCTGCTCTGTTGTCGAATTCGAGTTCTTAAATTAGCGTTGGTGAATTATGTTTATTTAATCGAGTGTTGTTTATATTTGCTCAAATAAATCATCCACAGTTTTGCAGCTCGAAGCATTTTGAAATGCACTCTTGTTAGAATTAGAACAATGAATACTACAACTTGAGATTGCTGTAGTTGCTATTTCAATTCATTAAAAATTAATCCCTCATGTATGAATATGAATTCAATGTATTTATCATAATCTTGAATCTTATTAATAATTAATCCCCATGTATGAATATGAATTCAATATATTTATCATAATCTTGAATCTTCAACTTGTAGTGGGTGATGATGTTGTTGCAGGTGCAAGTTAAAATGTCAAGCATCGTCATTCCTACACATTGCCTACTGAAAGCAGCCCCACCCTCGGAAAAATCCTTCCCTACAAAGCAAAAATCATCGTCATTAGGGTCAGTGAAGAGTGTTTCAAGCATGTTTGGATTGTGACCGTTCCCCTGTTTCAAAACACACGCAATGGCAGTGTACAAAGTGAAGTTGATAACTCCGGAGGGTGAGCAGGAAATCGAGGCCCCCGATGACCAATACATACTGGATTCAGCAGAAGGAGCGGGGATTGAACTGCCTTACTCGTGCAAGGCTGGCACGTGCTCTACCTGTGCGGGTAAGCTGGCCTCCGGTTCAGTCAACCAATCAGAGGGCTCCTTCCTAGACGACGAGATGATGGAGAAGGGCTATGTCCTCACCTGCGTTTCCTATCCCAAATCAGATTGTGTTGTTTATACACACAAGGAAGAGGATATCCATTCATAGCTTGCTCATATTAGCTTTCAAATTTCATGTATACTACTTACTACTTACTACTCACACAATTTGCTACATCATTTCTACTCATCTATATTATATGTATTTACAGAGATATGTAGTGCTTTCATTTTGTGTCTAATGCTTTCTTTACTAACTAGCTAGCTTAAGACAATTTGCAACATCATTTCTACTAATTTCAGCTCTTCTCACTTCTGACCCCTTAATTCATTTATTCTGTCCTAAATTGTGTTTCATTTTTTATTTAGGAATTAGGATGCTACTAACACAAGTCGTGTGTATATTTTGTATTCAATATACATGGTGTGTTATTAAAGGGTTCGCATCCTCTCCTACCAAATTATTCTGCATCTCCTTTCTTCGACAAGTGTAATAAATTAAATGACTAGAATCAAGATTTAAGATGTTAAATATTGTGTGGGATTTTGTTAGCCAGGGAGTATAATTTTTTTTATAATATATTTTACCAAAGGAAACATCAAATCTAAACAGATTAAAATCACTAAACAAAGGAAAATGATTTCTACTTAGTCTTCTACACAGACTAAAGTCACTGAACAAGCTTTTCAATACTTCTTTCAAAACAAAAAAGTAAAAATATTTATCGAATTCGTAATATTCTTTTTCCCCATTTTCCGGAAAGTTCAAAGAAAATTAAAAATCCCCACAAAGTTCATATCGAACAAAATAGGGGTAGTACAAAATTCTATGTTTTATATTATTGAACATCCATAAAAAAATGGTGGAGAATTTATAATCCGTAATTGAAAACTCAACATGAATTCATTGTTTCTAAAAACTGATTGAGTAATTGCAGATATATTATTGTATGAAAAAAAAATATTGCCGACAAAAAAAGGGTACCACGTGGAGAAGCGTAACTTTATTGTCTACAAAGTTTTGATATGTGAAAACATTTTTCATTGTGACTTATGAAAACAATATAGAAATTGATTATTGAAGAAGGGAAGAATAATATTTTACAAGAAAAATCGACGGTGACTAAGGAGGAGGAAGAAGGAGATTGGTGGTCATTTCTGTTTTGTTTTTTTGTTTTTGTCCGTAGATGTAATATTATTTCTAACTTACAAAAATTTACTTTGAAAACCACAAAATTACATATCATAGTTATCATAATTAAACATGAACCTAGTTATCAACTTTGTACATATATGTGACAACAAGCCCACAGTGGATGAGTGATAGAGAGCCGTATTTTAAGGGACATTAGTTTATTTTTCTTAAGTGTTTTCTTTTAACTGTTTTCTTATGTTTAAATAATTAAGTATCATTATTTGTGTGTTCATAGCCCATTATTTATAGGGCCACTAGATTGATAGGGTATTTACATTCAATTTTCTAAGAGTAAGTTGGTGAGGAAAAAGAATCGTAGAATTTATCGGCTTATGGTTGGACAGGTTCTTGAACCGGGTGTGTTTTTCTTTCTTGTAAATCAGAAAAAACCTTGTGTTTATTTGGGTAATTTAGTTCTCAATTCCCTTAACTCCATCAATGAGGAGATGCAAAATCATTTGATCCGAATCCATTATTAAAAGCATACATATAATGTTAAACTTAATTGGGTTTTGTTTTGCGATTTGTAATATTGGGTTGTCTATATTTTAATGGTGGCATTAGGATTGGGAAAAAAATTACAGAGGCTTGTTACAATAGCTAATTTAATAATCAATGTTTGTTAATTAAGCTTCGCGAATCAATCATTCGATCATAAATGTGATGAACTTGATCTAAATATAAGAAGATCAATATTGTGATGTGCTGCTATTTTTGAACTCAAAGTAGACGATGAAAGCTACAATCTCCATAGGACTTGTTTGGTTTCCTTGATAAGGTAGGATTGATAAAACTATCACATCTAATCACATGTTTGGTTTAATGGATGAAAACCCGGAATTGATGAGAAGCCCATGATTTGAGTTGCATTTATCCTTCATTTGAATGATAAATCATCCACCCATTTTTGGGTGGATAGAAATTATCCATCATTCAACCAAAAAGAAAATTACTTGAATAACCTTAAACACATTTGATTATTTATGTTTATTTTTTTAGTTACTATTTTCTGTTTTTTTAGAATTTAATTTTTTTAAAATACATGTTGACTCATTCAATTCTATTAAAATTAGTAATAAATATTTTAATTAAAAGATGACTTGTGACGAAGAAACTATTTTCATTAATTATTTTTGTCATTATTTCTCAATGTGTAGTAAATTATTTTTGTGCATCAATTATTTTCAATTTCATGATTTCAAGCATTTTTAATAGAAAAATACAACTCTAATAATTATAAATAAACATATTATATGAAGGGCAATTCAGGTATTTTTTAACATTTTAATCCTAATCATTCAATCCAAACAAAATATTGACAATCTATTCTACATTAATAAAATTATAATCAGGCAATTCAAACACAAATTTTTTTTTATCCAAACAGTACAATCCTACTTTATCCTATCAATCTTATCCATCCCATCATCCAAACCAAACGGGGCCTTAGGGGATTACTTATAATCTTATCATTTAAAGTTTTCATATATTAATAACAAAATAATAATAATAATAATAATAATAATAATAATAATAATAAGTTGAAGATATGTGAGGGCATATGCGCACAGAAGATGGGTAACGGGTAACCCGTATCCCCCAACCCAATCCCCAAAAAAAGAAGCTTTAGATACTAGGCCATCATTTTGAATTAGCATATTTAAAGTGACAGCCCAAATTTATTTACTCCCTCCGTCCCGATTATATAGTTCTTTTTACTATTTTGAGGTGTCCCAATTATATAGTCTCATTACTATAAATGTTATTAATTTTTATAGTAATGTACAAATAAACCCTTGTTGAATCTTGAAAATTAAAAAAATAATAACTTATAAGTTGAAAGTCATAAACATTCAATGTGGGTGTTATTGGTAGTTTAGCTTTAATATCTTGTTTTCATAAATATTTTTAATCTACGTGCGAGGAGAAATAGGACTATATAATTGGCACGGAGGGAGTATAAGTTTCGAGCGGACATAGTTTCAGTCTTATATATATTTTTTAATTATGCTTGTAATTTGATTATTTTGTTATTAGTTAAAAGGAGAACATATAATGCGATGTTGTCTTTATGTTTGAGGACTACCGAGTGCATCACTTCCCCACATATGACATACCAAAACAATAAATTGTGCTAAATCTTGTCCAAAACTTCCAATTACAAGCTGTCATGAGCAATTTTTTATTTTTGTATATTATTTTGACGTGTGGATAAGAATGTTTACCAATAAATGTTTAAATAAAATAAGTGATTTTCGTCGTTAATTCATATAATGGGCTCACTCTATATATATGCAATTACTTACATATAACTCTTTTAAATGGCGTATTCATAAGTGAGCACATAATATTTTGATTTAAAATATGTTTGATAGAAATTTCAACAATTAACCTTTAATTTCATGATACCCACGTATAATATTTATATGATTTTCATTGATTGATATAATTTTATAAAAGTTTTCATAAATATGTTGGATTAGAGTCCAAAATAACTATATCGGTTACAACTTTTACCAAAGTCAGATTTAGCTGAATTTTATCAAGAGTAAAGAGCCAAAAAACACCTGAACTATATGTTAAATCCTACTTAGACGTACGAACTATTTTTTGGCCCAAAACACATTTAAACTATTAAAAAAAAAACAATCAGTCCCTTAAACTATTCAAAAAATGAACAAATTGACACTTAAAGTTAACACTGTTAGTTTTTTCTGTTAATTGAAATGTGTCAAACTCAATTCTATCACTTATAAATTCCGATCGAACAAATTGAAACTACGGCAAAATAGTCCACACTATGTAGTTTCAAACACCTCTTTTAATTTTAAAATACAACATCGAATTGATATCAAGATTTAAAATTTAATTCGTAATACAAACCCTTGTCATCGATATTTCTCCGTGTAATTATTCAATCATTTAACACACAATTGACAAATTGACATTATAATTAGAAAGCCCATGACGGGACTTTCTAACCATACCACAATACATGGTATGAGCATTTTATTTGACGGAAAAAGTTAACGGTGTTAAACGAAAATTGTCAATTTGATATATTTTGAATAGTTGAAGAGGCTAATTGTACTTTTAAAATAATTTAGGTGCATATTTAAGCCAAAAAATAATTAGTACGTCTAGGTGAGATTGAACACGGATCAGATCCTCTGTTGCAATTCTTATTCCATTTGGTATTGCATAACTAGATTCTATTTTTATTTTTATTTTTAAAAATATTAATAAACCCTAATTGAGAATAGATGAACTCTAAAATAAAATTTTTTAATTAAA
This sequence comes from Perilla frutescens, assembly GCA_026008535.1. Taxonomy (NCBI): domain Eukaryota; kingdom Viridiplantae; phylum Streptophyta; class Magnoliopsida; order Lamiales; family Lamiaceae; genus Perilla; species Perilla frutescens. The sequence continues at coordinate 31,414,667 of BRKX01000011.1, forward strand.
TAAAATCATAATAAATTAAAAATTAAAAAATAATTTTTTTACAAAAAAATAAAAACTTGAAACAGAAAATGTAATAAAAAATTCAATAGGTGATCTGGTATGAATTGAACATATAGTTCGGGTCTTTTTTTTGGTACTTTACCCTTTTATCAATTACATAACCATAGATATATTTACTTGATGCGATCAATTACCAGATTATTTGTTTATGCAAACAGAATCTTCACGAATTCTAATATTTTACTGCTCGATCAAGTTTGTGGTAATTGCTATCAAACCCCACATATTTATTATTTTTAAACTTTGGTTGGTCATCAAATTGAATACGTACGTGATGTGGAACCACTCTTAAATAACTCTATTTAATCATTGAGTTTTAGGTAGAAACTCAATAATCAGGTGTATAATGAATTCTAGTATTCTACAATTCTATAAACTACACGGTGAGTGTATGGGGCCACGACCTTAACTAATTAAATTCCTAAACGACTTCAAATTAACTCTCTCCCACTCGGCCAATCTTTCTCATCCTTTAACATATAATATAAACAAAAAAGTGCTATAAAAAAACGTAAGTGACATTTTTTTTATGATCAAATGAACTTACTATATTTTATACCTCCATTTGATTTTGTGGTTATTTTAGTTTTTTTTTAATCTAGAATTAATAATTATTTTTTTATGAATTACCTCATATATGACATAAAATCTTATTCATTTATATTTTCCTAAAATATGATTTGGGATATGGTCAAAATTGAGAGAGAGTGTGTGAAAAATGAAAATATATAAAATAACAAAAAAAACAGTAACAACCAACAATCATAATGAATTGGAGGAAGTATTATTTAGTATTTCTTATCTTCATTGAGTATCAATGTATTATTATACTAACTTCACTAACTATTAGTAATAATTATTATGCTATTATTATACTGTCTCATTCATTATTGAGTTCTTGTTTGTAAGAAAATTAAATTATCAGTACTATTTTATTATTTAGACTAACAAATAACATATTTCATTTGTAATATGTGCCCAATTTATCTAATATATATCATATATAAGAAAGAAAAATTAACTCCATCGTCGAGTCATTATCTAGAAAAAGAACCGGGTCAAAACTCAATTATTTATAAAAATACGTACTGAATTATAAAGTCCTTTCCCCACACCATTTTCATTAATTGTATTCCATGCATTATCAAACGATTTTTTTTTTTTTTTTTATCAAAAAATTATATATTACGACAAAATAATCCAAGAATTGTCTAAATTAAACTACGACCAAATGAGCTTCCTTTCAAGAAATAGAAATAACGACAACATATTAAAAGACAAGAGAAAAAAATGTATATAAATACAGTAAACTTTTACTTGGCTTTAAAAATATAAATATATAAAATGAACTTTTACATGAAAAATGGGTCCCTGAAAATTAATATTTTCGTTAAATTTACACATAATTGGCGCCCCCACGATTTGACCACTTACCCGACTCGAACCTCTCTAGCAGCCATCAGACCGGCCGGTCTGCTCCGCCCGAACTATGCCCTTTCCTCTTTTCTGCGGTCGGCTTCGGCTGGTCCGAGCTCCAAATAAAGAACTGACAAGCCTCGCGAAGCCGGTTTTCTTACCATCACCACTCTTGGACCCAACTCTCCCAGTGCAAGATACCCGTGGCGAACCCGGTTCTGATACATGTGCAGCCGACTTTCCGCCCGGTTCAGACCGGCTTCTGAACAACGACCGGCTTTGCTTCTTCTCTGGTGGGTTCCCGTCGGCTCTGCCGGTTTTCTGAACCTTCGGAAGAGCAAAAACGGACGGTGTGGATATTTTTCTGTTGGAGACGATGTTGGAGCGATGAGAAAACGATTTAAAGTCACGGTTGAAGCCGAGTTTCAATGATGTTTTGCGTTGCATTACAGCATTGCGATCAAACCACTCATATTCGTCGTCGCTGGGGACGTAGAAGGACTCCGGTGGAAGATCGGAGGAGGTTTCTGATAGATCCAATTTGGATTCAGAAGCCATTAGAATTGAGAGAGAGAGAGAGAGAGAGAGGGAGAGATGGAGAGAGAAGGGGACTTGGGAGGGAGTTTTCGAAGGTGAGAAGATTAAACAAAGCATATGGATATGTTCCCCCCATAAGATAATGACAAAGAACAAATTAAATGAGTTTCAAATCAAATCTCATCTTTTTAACAACTGTGCTTGTTAGCTTTGTATTTGTTTAATTAATCTCCCTTTATATTTATTTTATTAAAAGTGTCGATCTTAACTCACCCTCATAAAATATGAACAAATATGAAATGCATTAGTGTGCTAGCTATATAATGAAATTAAATATATTAATCAAGACGTTATTTTATATTTAATTTGGATTGATACGAGTACGGGAGTTGCCTGAAAATATGACATAGAAATAATTCTCTGTCATTAATTATTAGATGCATGTACGTAGTAATTGAAAATTGATATATCTATCTTAAAGTTATGAAAGCACGATCGGGTGACTTCAGACATCTATAACGTTTTCTTGTTTTTTTCTTTAATCTCGTAGCACAATTGATCTACTCAATCAGTTCATACAAGATGTAGATAATTGAGACTAAAAAGAATAACTCCATAGAATAGACGCGATTTTAAATTTATACTATTTCATTGTATTCTATCTTTAATACAATGGATTATATATGCGATGTAGGTATGTTTCATATATACATTTAAAAAAAAAGTTTATTATCCCATGTGACCAATTAAAGTGTCACGAGATAAATTTTTTTTTTATTTTTTATTTTTTTTTATATATGTTACGACTTAGGAGATAAAAAAAAAGTTATCAGATTTATTATTGAGAGTATTTTTTTATAAGATATTATTGGGAGTGTTACATACTACAATATATAATCTATTATCTATGTATGATAACACGTTTGTATTATATCAATTGCAATCACTTGTTATATATCGTTACAAAATTTTAATAAGTTACTTTTAACTTTCATTTTTTTATTAATGACACACGAGTAGGACATGAGATGTATTTTTTTAACAAATTATGACTCTATATATATATATATGTTGTGTTGATAATTGACCTTCAATATTCCTTCATCCCAATGAGACCGAGCACGTACATATCTATGCTATATCATAACTAGGATTGTCAATGAGAAAAGTTTGAAAAAATATTTTGGCCATTTTCTACAATGAATTTAATGGATGTTTAAATACTCATAAAATTCAAGTGTCATAATCGATATCCCTATCATTGAGCTTAACAAACTCCTCAAATTTCAAATCGGGGGGTTACAATTTTCAAGTCAATATTCAAAATTGGTAAATGCCGGCGTTGATCTCATCTATTTGATTCACACCCGATTTCAATTATTCATATTAATATATATGAATAAATCTTAACACTACAAAAAAAATCAGATTTTAGTGACGGTATTTATATTCATCGTTAGTGTAGCGACGGACTGTTCCGTCAGTAACCATGTCGTCGTCCGGAGGTTAGATGATGAAATCACGGCAGACTAGCGACGGACATGATTCCGTCACTAGAGTCTGAAAGTACGGTCCATCGCTAGCATTTTTTAATTCAAATTTTAATATTATATATTTAAATGAATTAAAATCGAATATTATAAATTAAATACTAATAATAAAAATACAATGTATTAAATCACAAATTCACAAATAAAACATAATTATTACAATATAAATAACGTATCAGTCATCAGTGTGCGGGGCGGGGGCGGGGGGTATGGAGGCTGGCCAAATCTAGCAAACATCTAGGCTCACTGGGCCTGTATAGCTGCTGGATCTCGGTCTGGATCTCGGACCTGACCTCGTCCCGGATCTAGGCCCGCATCTCATCAACACGCTGTGTGAAGGCGTCTTCCATAAACACGGGCTGCGAGGTGGAGCCTGACCGGATACTGCTACTACTTCTATCATCACTGTATAAGTGCGATCGAGAACCAGTGCTGAAGACGCGCTTCTTCTTGTTCATTCCTCCAAGCACTTCTAGATAAAGAGCAGTCATATCCACATGAAGTACCTCATAAGTGTCTGGATCTGGCTGGCTCAACTCTGCCGTCCGTTGGTACACCTCCGCCTAAACACAACAAGTCATAGATTAACTAAATATAAAAAGTTCATTATACCAAATATTATTTATAAATTAAATATTTACAGCAAGTCACTCGTTCTTCTTATCAGTAAAGACTCCATTCTTATCATGGTGGAGTCTAAAAAATAATTCCCATCCAACTTGCTCGTCTGGGAGTCCTTGACCCTGCGTCTGCTCAATTACCATAAACGGTTAAACACATTCAAATGAATTGCATAAATTAAAATAACTGGATATATACAAAAATAATTACCAAATCATCTCCGTGCAGCATGGCACATCTGGACCCGCCCTTATGTGTGATCATACCCGTCCCTAGTTCATCCGATTCAGACCTCCTGTTCTCTGAAACAATATGAGACTTCTTCTTCGACTCTTCACTCTCCCAGTAGGTCAACCAAACAGGCCACACCTCTAAAGGGACATATAGCGGCCTCTTCATGTTCCTGCCCTTCTTGATGGTGTAGATCATATCTCTATATCTCTCAGCCGTCTTGATGAACCATAGCTGACGTACCACCTCGTCCAGACAGAGTTCACATGTGAACAGTTTCTGCATAAGAAACAAACAACAATAGTAATTCAACTGATTATTTGACTAAGTACTGGAATTGGAAAATAAATTATACCCTGAACTCCTCAAAATACATCTCCTTCGTAGCAGCATGCACCAGCTTCCAAGAAATGCCAGCTGGATATATACTTCTTGAATATCACCATCGTGGCAGTCGATACATCGTGAGATGACATCAAAGTCCTACAAATAACAAAACACTATAAATTATCTTATTTTTTATAATTAAATACAATTAAGTATAAAATAATATTAGAAAACCTACTTTTCACGTACAGTGACCACGGTGAGACCATCACGGCGTGCTACTGTCGCTGACTCAACAAATGACGACTTCCCACTGATGTGTAGGCCTCCTACAGAGGCATTAATGCCCCCGGATGAAGATGATGATCCACCAGTATCATCTCTAGAGGATGATCTATTGTCACCACCTCTCATGCCAAATAATCCACCTCTAGGCATTTGCATCTATTAAAAGAAGTTAGATAAATTACATTTAATGTAAGATAAATAAATAATGAAACAAAACCAACAAACGCCAACAATTCAATCAATAATTGATTAAAAAAATTCAAAATTTCGGCAGCACCTATGTGAAAATCATAGTCCCAAATTCTCGACTCTACGCTAATTGATTTATGTTCTACTAATAACTACTTAATCAATACCAACAAATTCCAACAATTCATAAAGAGGGATCTAGGGGCCCTCATCTAATTCAAATTAAACAATTTATAAAGAGGGATTCAAGGGCCCTCATCCTATTCACAAGAACATAATTTGAATTTCGATTTAATAAATTGAACAACATGCTTATAAATAATTATAACAACACACATATCATAAATCACATCATATCTAACATAAATTTGATTTAATAAATTGAACAACATGCTTACAATAAATTATTATAATACAATAAACATAACATAAATAACATCATACTTAATTAACTTAATTTCAATTTCATAAATTGGAGAACATGCTTATTAATACTTATAATACAACAAACTTATCATAAATTATATCATACATGATACATCTATTTCAACATAATAAATTTAACAACATTCTAATTATAAATAATTGTATATATATAACACTTCTCTAACAAAATTAACATTCCAAAATAAATATATTAACATGTTCTAATTTCTCAAATTCATATATACTACTGAAAAATAACATGCTAGCAAATTAACATGCTTATTAAAATCATAAAATCATTAATTTTATAAATGAAACTCACCTTTGACTTTTTATGATTTGCTTCTACTTTGAACAACCTAAACAAAAATACATAAACAAAAAAAAAACAATTAAACAAAAATCATAACAATTAAACAAAAAACATAACATAATTACACACACACACACACACACACACACACACACACACACACACGTTAACACCAAGAATAAGAAAAAGAAGCTGTTGAAAAATTGGATTTATTAAATTGAGTTTTGACTCATTTTATCCGATTTTTTGTGACTAGGTTATTTAATTTTGGAGAAATTAAATACCGTACGATTGTTCTATGATTTTAGTAGATAATCGTAGTATTTTTATTTGCTCAAATCTAATTTTCGGTGAGTGAAAAATAAGTGGTTAAAGTTGGTCAGACGATTGGACATTTATGGTGTGTGCGATAATATGTGAGAAAAAAATCGATTTTGGTCCCACATGACATGTCCTAGTTTGATTTTGGTCCCGACCCTACCACTTTTGGTCCTATTTCAGAAATTGATATCAAATATGGTCCCACAGGATATGGACTATCAATTTTGGTCCCATGATTTAGACAGATGTTTAACGGGTTAACGGAGAAACAACTGCACGTGACTCACGTACTCAATTTATCCCCAAATTAAAAGAAAAAACCCTAATTTCCCCCGATTTCAAGAAGCCCCAAACCATTCTCTCCTAAATTTCCCCCATTTCAGAAAGCCCCCAAACCATTCACTACATTCATGCGCAATTTGAAATTCAATCGATCCAGGGTTTCTTTTCTCGCGATTATGACATCACCAGCTGCAGCAGGATCGGGTGTCTTCAAGTTTTTCTACCCCGGTGGCTGCCTCCAGTCTGTCGACGTACAGGCCGCCGTCCTTTGGGGCGTTGCAGCGGTGGCAACTTAAAGTGTAGCGGCGGATGGTGGTTGTTTCTATTCGTGGCTGTTCTTGTTGCGGTCTAGGCTTGTGGTGGGCAGGTTGTATAACTTTGAATCTTCTAATTGCAGTTGAGAAAATTTCTAGTGATGACATATTACAAGCTGCAGAAATAGAAGAACATGAAATGCTTCAATGGAAAAAGAGGAGGCCTCAAATTCGGAAACAAGCACTCATATATGAAGTAACAAATCAACAATTGAGTGAGTATTTCAATTATCTACATCTTATTTAATTCGATTTCTTTGCTATCATTTTTTCCAATTTGCTAAGTGGAAAGCCAAGTTTTCTTTAAACCATATCATTATTTCTGCATTATCTTTGCTCATAAGCATCATTGCACATTTGAGTACAAGAGCTAGAGAAGAAAATCGGGTTATATCATTAATCTCACAGGGACTATACCTAAAGAGGTGGTGAGCCTCTCTTCTCTTTCAGTTGCTTTGGGGCTCGCACAGAATTCCTTGTGAAAGATTTCATTAATATTTTTCTTTGATTTTTTACATGAGTTGGTGCATTCATATTTTTCTTTAATTCTTTACATGACTTTTGTATTTATAATAATTGGAGATGATGAATTGATGATTATGAGTTCCATCTGTTTTATCTTTACTTTTCTCTTTTTTCCTCCTTTTGTTTCTTGAAATCCTTTGCTATTTGGCCACCATTTTGGGTGCTTCATTGTGATGCAATGGAGATAGCTTATTTGATTTTGTGATGTAATGTACCGACTAGTAACTGGAGAGAGCTTATTTGATTTTGTGTTTGGAGATTATGTGTGCTTCTTTGAATTATGGAATTTTATGTGCCATTTATGTAGAAAGAAGATGAATTCTTTGATTTTGCGAGGTCTGATGCGTTGAGAAAAAATACGAATTGTGTTTGTAGGATTGTAATGTTTAGGGTGTTTAATTGTAATATAATGCATTGGAAGATTTAGTAGGGAATTTGATGTTCTGTTTGTGCAGAGAAAAGATAAATTATTCGATTTTGGAAGGTTTGATGATATTGAGAAATTCTGAATTGTGCTAATGATTCTCTTTGGCTTATTCTGAATTGTGAGTTTCTGAGTCGAGTGGTAATGATTCTTCTTGGCTTTTCTAGATTTTTTGAGGTCTGAGTGAATTTTATTAGCCTTCTCTTTTACTAAAATTTGTGTTTGTGTTTTGTTCCTGCATCGTGCTTGATTTTATGTTAGTAGCTGATGCTAACCATTGCTATAGAATAAAACACCGATTATTAACTAAGATTCATTTTTAGATATGTAGATGTTGTGCTTGAAAGAAGCATTTTCACAAGCAACTATTCATGTATTGGCCTACTCAGTTTTACCGATTAATGTGTTGAAAATATTTGTTTAGTTCAATGCTTGAATTATTTCCCTCTCTGTTATGTTCCTAGTTTTTTTTGTCATTTGCAGTGCATCTACTGGCCTTCTGTATTACTTTTGTACTATGAACGGAGTTTATGAACTGTTGAACAATGCATTTAGTTTATGAACCTAGAGTACCATTTTTGCATTCTTTTGATGGTGGTAGTAATTGTGTTTTGATGATTTGGTGACTAGCTATGCATAGATGTATGTTGTTGGGAATTTTAGCTCTAAAAAAATATTAATTTTCCTCCAAATTGTTTCAATTTTGCCTCCAATCATTATTGAAGATTTTCTGAAAAAAAAATTAGGACCAAAATCGATACCAAAATCGATAATTTTTTTAACGAAAACCGTAATGATGGGACCAAAATTGATAATTCAAGAGCAATGGGACCAAAAGTGGTAGGGTTGGGACCAAATCGGACTAGGGCATGTCCTGTGGGACCAAAATTGAATTTTTCTCGATAATGTGTTAAAGACACATTAAATGATCCCACATTGATTTCTTAATCAAGTTAAGAAGTGTATATAAGTGTATTAGCACTTAAGTGAAGTAATTAAGTGCACAAGAATGTGGGCCATGAGCCCACACGCGCGTGCCCGCTCGTGTCCGTGCCCGAGCTCGAGCCCGGTGCCCGATACCCGTAACTTCTAGAGGGCTTAATGGCAGAGCTGTAACTCCTGGGGATTACAACACCTGGTTTAAATGCCCTCAAACCCCAGCTGTCTCCTACAGTGGGTATGTGGCTATAAATAGGACATCCTGCATAGTCCAAAATGCTACATTCTGCGTAAGCTACAAATAAACATATTGTTGCATACAAAGTTCACTTCGAGTCACAACTTCCTAGTTCTCGACGTTGTCTAGTTCACCGGAGCCTTGCCAGACTTGTGGTGCCATTGTCGGAAGGACGAAAAGTCATTTCATCTTTGAGAGATAATCTGTCTAACCGTGAGCACTAGCTAGGGCATATTATCTTGCGGAGAGAGGTCCCCTCAACTAGACTTGCCAGAACCTACTTTAGTTCCAGTTTGTTGTTAATTTCTGTCATTTCAATTACGTGTATTTGTTCTTCTTCTACTCCTTCTGTTTCTGTGTAATTCAGATTATAATGAATTCCAGTCAAGTGTAACATCGTTTCTATAACAATTGCAAGACAAATAAAAGACTAAAAAGAAATAATTACCTTTGCTGGAATGACATCATCATCCGCTCCCGTTGCTACAAGAACCATTCCTCATGGCCAAGCTGAGAAGCCAGAGAAGTTCTTTGAATTGGACTTCAAGAGATGGCAACAGAAGATGCTCTTCTACCTAACCATGTTGAGAGTTGCTAGCTACATCAAAGAAAATACTCCAGTGGTCAAGAAAAATGAGTCGGACATCAATAAATGACCGGCGTATGATCAATGGATCAATAGAGACTTTCTTTATACAAATCATATTCTTAATGGCTTAGAAGATAGTTTATATTCTGTATACGAAAATATAACTAGTGCTAAGGAACTGTAGGATGCTCTAGAAAAGAAGTACAAAATAGAGGATGCCGGAACTAAAAAGTTCGTGGTGGCAAAGTTCCTCAATTATAAAATGGTAGACACCCAGTCAGTGATGGATCAAGTGCAAGAGCTTCAGCTCATTGTGCACGATGTTCATGCTAAGGAATGGTCCTTCCTAACTCTTTCATTGTTGCTGTAGTGATTGAGAAATTGCCACAATACTGGAAGGACTTCAAGAGCTATCTCAAGCACAAGCGAAAGGAGATGACTCTTGAAGACCTTGTGGTTAAGCTTTGAATTGAAGCTGATAACTGAAAAGTGGATCTGAGACCAAGAGTCCCGATCGAGGCCAAGGCTAATTTGATGGAACATGGTGGACCATCAAATAGCAACAAAAGAAAGCGCCTGGGTCAAGTTGATAAAGGGAAGAAGCCAATGATGAAGTTCAATGGCAACTGCTTCAATTGTGACAAGCCGGGGAATATGTCTAAACATTGAATGACTTCAAAAAAGAAGCGTACCAATTATGATGCATAATTGTGTCAAGGCAAAATTGGCAAAGTTACCATTTCATTCAGTTGAACGGAGCACTAAACCTCTAGATCTAATTCACACAGACGTGTGTGACTTAAAGTTTGTGCAAACTAGAAATGGTAAAAAGTATTTTATTACTTTTATTGACAATTGCATAAAATACTGTTATCTTTATCTTTTAAGAAGTAAAAATGAGACGATTGAAGCTTTTAAGAACTTCAAGAATGAAGCCGAAAATCAACTAAGCGGTCGAATTAAAGCAGTTCAAAGTGATAGAGGTGGAGAATATATTGCCCCGTTTGAAGAGTTATGTGCAGAGGTGGGTATAATTCATCAAACTACGGTTCCCTATTCACTACAGTCTAATGGTGTTGTTGAATGCAAAAATCGAACTCTTAAATAGATGATGAATGCTTTGTTGATAAGTTTAGGATTACCACAAAACTTGTGGGAGAATATCCTGAACAAGATTCCACTTAAAGATAAGGATGCAACGCCTTACGAGTTGTGGAAAGGACGCACGCCGTCTTATAAATATCTCAAAGTGTGGTGGTGTTTGGCTAAAGTTGAAGTGCCACTATCTAAACAAGTTAGAATTGGTCCTAAAATGGTTGATTGTATCTTTGTTGGATATGCACTTAACAGTAGAGCATATCGGTTTCTTATAAACAAATTGAATAATTCTGAGTTAACTGAAGAAATGATGATGGAGTCGAGGAATACTATATTCTTCGAGAATGTCTATCCTTGTAAAAATAAGGATATGGAAGAAGATAGTTCTGAGAAAAGAACTATTGAAGCTGCTACTAATTCTGATCGTGTGGATGAAGAATCGATATGTAGCAAGCGAGCTAGGATGGTAAAGACTTTTGGTCCAAATTTCATTACCTATATGCTAGATGATGAGCCAAAGTCGTTGAAAGAAGCTCTATTTAGTCCAGATGATGCGTTCTGGAAAGAGGCTATCAACAGTGAAGTTGATTCCATCATACAAAATCACACTTGGGAGTTGACAGATCTCCCAAGTGGGTGTAAACCGTTAGGATGCAAGTGGATCCTAAGATGAAAATATAAGGCAGATGGTTCTGTTGATAAGTATAAAGCTCGTTTGGTTGCCAAAGGCTTTAGATAAAAAAAAGGGTACGATTTCTTCGATACCTACTCACCAGTAACAAGGATTACATCTATTCGGGTGCTTTTAGCGGTTGCTGCTTTGCACAATCTCAAAATTCACCAGATGGATGAAAAAATCGTATTTCTGAATGGTGAGTTGGAAGATGAGATATACATGGAATAACCTGAAGGGTTTGTTGTACCAAAGCAAGAACGAAAGGTGTGTAAACTTGTTAGGTCATTGTATGGTCTTAAACAAGTACCTATTCAATGACACCTGAAGTTTGATAACACGATGTTATCAAATGATTTCAAAATTAATGAGTGTGATAAATATGTGTATGTAAAAAGCAGTTTTAATGGCTATGTCATAGTCTATTTTTATGTAGATGACATGTTAATCATGGGCAGTAGCCACCAAGTGATTGTTGAAATGAAACAAATGTTGAAATGAAATTTTGACATGAAAGATATGGGATTAGCTGATGTGATTCTAGGAATCAAGATAGTTTGGACAAGTGGTGGAATTTTCTTAACACAATCTCATTACATTGAGAAAGTGCTTAAGAAATTCAACACTTTTGATAGTCCGCCGGCTAAGACCCCATTGGAGCTCAATGTCCACTTGAGTAAAAATCGGGGAGAACTGGTAGCTCAAGAAGAGTATGCAAGGATCATTAGGAGTTTGATGTACATCACTAACTGCACTAGACCCGATCTTGCATGTTCTGTGAATAAATTGAATCGGTACACGAGCAATCCAAGCAAAGAGCAATTGAAAGCTCTAGTACGAGTTCTAAGATACTTGAAGTATACTTTGAACTTCGGGCTGCATTATACAAGGTTTCCTCCTATACTTTAAGGGTACAACGATGTGAATTGGATATCAAACACAAAAGACTCATTCTCGACTAGTGGATTTGTTTTCACTATCGATAATGGATCAGTATCATGGAAATCCACTAAACAAACTTGAATAGCCTGTTCCACCATGGAATATGAGTTTATCGCTTTAGATAAAGCTTGTGAAGAAGTGGAATGGCTTCATAAATTTCTAGAGGATATTTCATGTTGGAAGAAACCGATGCCATCAGTGATGATTCACTATGATAGTCAAGCGGCTATCGGAAGGGCACATAATGCTATGTACAATGGTAAATCTTGACACATACGTCAGAGACATAATACCGTGAGGCATATGATCTCAAGTGCGGTTGTCTCAATTGACTATGTGAAGTCAGTAGACAATCTAGTGGATCCGCTAATTAAAGGGTTAAATCGAGATCAAATGGCTAAGTTGCTAAGAGGGAGTGAGTTTTAAATCCACAATCTAAGAATGCTTGTAGTGGTAACCCAACCATGATGACTGGAGATCCCAAGAACTCAGTTCAATGGGAAAACTAAGCTACAAACATTCAGTTTGATAGCACATGGGAAGTTGTAGTTAACCGTTCCCTGTAAGCAAACCAAGTGTGCACCTGTCAATGTGGTGAGGATAATTCCGATGACTTTTAATGATTCCTAAACCTAATGATGTTGAGTATGGAAGGATACTCAGAAACAAGAGATCACCTATATAAGTGAGAAGTGGGGGCCGCTTCTAAGAGATACTTATGAATTCAAAGAGGTTGTCCATGGTCTGAAACGGACAAAAATATGAGAACAGATAATATTTGAGACATAACTATTTTCAACACTATTATCTCGGTATACACTAATGCTGTATAGTTCAAGGCATCATGTCCACTAAACAACCGATATACGCGATAGTGTTGGAATATGACAGATTCAATGTCATAAGCTACCTATCATATTGTAGTGTTTCTAGAGAACTGGGCTGCTTGTCTGCATAGATGCATGCACTATTTCCACTCATGTGGGGGATTGTTGGAAAATTGGATTTATTAAATTGAGTTTTAACTCATTTTATCTGATTTTTTGTGACCGAGTTATTTAATTTTGGAGAAATTAAATACCGTATGATTGTTTTATGATTTTAGTAGATAATCGTAGTATTTTTATTTGCTCAAATCTGATTTTCAGTGAGTGAGAAATAAGTGGTTGAAGTTGGTCATACGATTGGGTATTTATGGTGTGTGGGATAATGTGTTTAAGACACATTAAATGATCCCACATTGATTTCTTAATCAAGTTAAGAAGTGTATTTAAGTGTATTAACACTTAAGTGAAGTAATTAAGTGCACAAGGATGTGGGCCATGAGCCCATACGTGCGCGCGCGCCTGTGCTCGAGCCCGTGCCCGTGTCCGTGCTTGGATCATCTCGTCTCATCATCGTCCTCAGACTTGGATCTTGGTAATTGGACTTTGGGTGGACTTTGAGCGTACATGGGCTTCCGGGGCTTAGTTGTACCAGTTTTATAGTACATAAATAGTTGGGTCATGGAGCGGGTTAACATTGTACATAAATGATCATGGAGCGGGTCGGTGGATCGATTGACTGGATCGCTAGGTCATGGGTGCACTTAGTGGTGCATGTCCAAAATTGAAGTGTGTAGCTCATAGCTGAGTTAAGTGGCTTCAATGGTATAACTCCCACCTGGAGCTGGTGGAGTTAGTGGGCTTGACTGTAACCGAAAGTAACTCCTGTCGGGAGTCAAAGTCTGTAGTGACCTTGGACACGTGTTGGGATCTGAGCCGACATGGGACACCTTTTGGGATTTGCAGAAGGTAACTCCTGGAGGGCTTAATGGCAGAGCTGTAACTCCTGGAGGTTACAACACCTGGTTTGAATGCCTTCAAACCCTAGCTGTCCCCTGCAGTGGAGATGTGCCTATAAATAGGACATCCTGCATGGTCTAAAATGTTACATTCTGCACAAGCTACAAACAAACATATTAATGCATACAAAGTTCACTTCGAGTCACAACTTCCTAGTTCTCAATGTTGTCTAATTTGTCGGAGCCTTGCCGGACTTGTGGTGCTACTGCCGGATTGATGAAAAGTCATTTCATCTTTGAGAGACAATCCACCTAACCGTAAGCACTAGCCGGGGCGTATTTTTCTTGCGGAGAGAGGTTCCCTCGACTCGGCTTGCCAGAACCTGCTTCAGTTCTAGTTTGTTGTTAATTTCTGTCATTTCAATTACGTGTATTTGTTCTTCTTCTTCTTCTTCTTCTTCTTCTTCTTCTTCTTCTCTTTCTGTTTCTGTGTAATTCATATTGTAATGAGTTCTAGTCAAGTGTAACATCATTTCTGTAACAGAAGCAACATCAACAAGAATTGAAAAGAAGAACACACACACACACACACGCAGTCAATTCACACACACACACACACACACACACACACACACACAGAGACAATTCCCACAAACACAAACACATTCGACATTGCAGAATGAGAAAGAGAGAGATGGAGAGGAGAGAGAGACGTAACTGTCACCACCGCTGTTTTTCATCGCCTTCGTATATCGCCATCGGAATGGGTAGAGAGAAGGGGGGATTTCTAAAATTAGGGCTCAGATTGAATGAAATGTCCGCGCCTGGTTCTGTCTAATTAATCGATTTTTAGCGACGGACTCCGCTCGTCGTTAAAATTAAAAAATTAAATAAAAAATATTAAAAAAACTCTAACGACGGACTTAGTCCGTTGATAAACCCTTGTTTTTCAATGGTTTTCATGTATTTTGAAGTCTAGTTGGATGGTATTTGATGAGCATTGCATGTAAGAATTAACAAGTTGTGCATAGTTGTCCATATTTTGTGTAGTGTCACGTTTTTGCTCCTTTAGAAGGGATTTAGTGACAAATATTTTATGAGATGAATTTGAGCTTGAAAATTTCCTATAAAGATAGAGGATTGAGTGAGGAGCGCGCTGCAACTTGAATCGGGTCAATCGGATGAGAAACGAGTGAGAACGGAGCAAAACGGTGGAGAGTATCGGGCGGCAAAGATGGCGCACGGTCCATGCGCCAAGAATCCTTAGCACGCGGACCGTGCGGGTCCTTGAGAAAAAAATCTAGTGAGTTACGCATGGTCTGTGCGTGAGAGAACCCTTAGCGCATGGACCGTGCGCTGTGAGGCGGATTTTCCTCTCTTTCCTTGTTCGATTCCAACACCCATCCAAACTCGGCCCAACTATTTAAGGCTTCTTTGAGCACAAAAATTACACAACTTTTACCCTATAGAGAGAGCAGAGACATCGTGGAGAAGACAGAGAAGAGACTACAGAGAGATTGAAGAAGCACATTATAGACTAAGTTTATTTTATGCTTTATTCAATTAGAACTATCATGTTGAACACTTTTGTTTATTTATTTCCTTTGGATTTTGAATATAACATGAGTAGCTAAATTTTTTGAGATCCTAGGGTTGTTGAATGTGGATGGATTTATGATTTGACATAATTTATTGTTCCATTCTATATTTTGTTTATGCATCCTTGTTTATTATTGTTTTGTGTGGATGAATTGATCATCATTTACACGTGTGTAGTTAATTTGTTATTCACTTGAGAGAGGTTAATAGATTAATGGATTAGGATTGCATAATACGAGTCTGCTAGATCTAGAGATTGGTGGGTGTCGCGAGGAGAATAAATCTGAGGGACTAATTAGAGTTGGATAATAATTTGAGATCGAGAGATAAGAATTAGAATCTAATCTATGTCTAGAACTTACTCGAGAGAGAGGGTTTAGATAATTTAGTGATTCTCCTATAAGATTTAGAATTAAATTGATTTAATAAATTATCTGAAAATCAAGAAATTCATTTAGCAACAACACCCTAGGATCCGTTTCTTCATCTATTTATCCAGTTTCCTGTGCTTGATATATTTATTTTATTTACAACATTTAGTTAAGTTAAAATCAATCTTTAGATAAAGTAGGACAGTAAAATTGGGTACTTAGCCGTATTACATAGCTAGTCTCTATAGATACGACCTTGCTCTCTATTGTTTTGTTATAAATTATCTCGTGCACTTGCGAGTAGTATTTTAGGTGAAATAAAATACCGAACAAGTTTTTGACGTCGCTGCCGGGGACTGGCGTAATTGACGGCTAATATTTGATTTATTTATTTAGCTTTAATTTAGAGTGTAATTTATTATTATTTTTAGTATTTTTATTTTTTCTATTTATTTTACTTCTCTCTGCTGCGTTTGATTCTTATTTTGTGTATGGCAGATAAATGTATGAATTTGAGGTCCAGAGGTACAACTGATTTAGTACCAATAGACCCTGAGATCGAAGAGTCTGCAAGACACAAAAACGCAAAGAGAATCAGACCTATGAAGATGGCAGCTAATCGAGAAGAAGAAATGGTTGTTATGCGTCGGGAGATGGAAACGCTAAGGGCGTTGCTGTAGCAATAGCAGCAGCGAGAACCATCTACTGCACTACCGCAAATTCGACAGGCTTTAGAGCCTGAAGTAACTGGTCATTATGGAGGATTGAGATGCCAGCTATTGCAGCAAACACTTTCGAGCTTAAGCAGGCTCTGATCTTGATGGTTCAATAGAATCAATTTGGTGGTGGAGCATTGGAAGACCCACATGCGCATCTGGTGCATTTTCTGGAAGTTTGTGGAACCATAAAAATGAACGCAGTAGGAGACGATGCCATTAGACTTCACTTATTCTCATTCTCATTGCGAGATAAAGCGAAGTTGTGGTATGATGCAGACATAGCTGCAACTTGGGAGGAACTGTGCAAGAAATTCCTTGCCAAATACTGTCCACCAAGCAAGACTCTGATGATGAAAAATGAGATCACACAGTTTCGGCAGTTCGGCCAAGAAGCTTTGTATGAAGCTTGGGAAAGGTTCTGATATCTCATCAGAAAGTTTTTATGGCACGGATTTGAAGCAGACCAGCAGGTTTGTTATTTCTACAGGGGTCTGCTGGAGCACACCAAAGACCGAATTGATGCAGCTGCAGGAGGAGCTCTGTTAGAGTTGTCGGTGGATGAAGCTATGGAGTTGTTGGAGAGAATGGCTGCAAACATTGTTCAGTGGCCATCTCAGAGGAACTCAATCAGGAGGGTAGCCGAGATTTCAACTTCTGATAATCTGAAGGAGTTGACGGCTCAAATGTTGACTATGGCCAAAGTAATTACATTATGACAAAGAATAATGTGGCCTCAGTGGAGAGTGCGCTGAATTAAGTAGCATCAGTTCATGATGATGTAGTTGATGTGAACTACATGCAAGGTCGAGACTACAACAACAATTATCAACCAAATCAAGGAGAAATCCATATGCTCAGTTTGGGTAGAGAAACAATGATAAGATGAGCTATGGAAATCCAAACAACTTTCAGCAGCCCTCTCCCGGGTTCTCCACCGCTAATGGAGTCATCAATGAAGGGAAGAAGCCAGATCTGGAAGACCTTCTGGGGTCATTTATGACTGCTACCAAACAGAGGATGGATGTCGAAGTTGCGAAGGTGGACAATCTGACAATTACCTTCAACAAGTTCACTGTCAACACAGGGGGCGCATCTTAAGTTTATGGAAACTCAGATTGGTCAGTTGGCTAAGATAGTTAGAAGCCAGGGGTAAAAATGCCAATACCCGAGTAATACAAAGGTAAACCTGAAGGAGTAGTGCAATGCAAAGCACATGGCGGTGGGTGGAGACTCGCCGACTCGTCTCCTTGACCGGTGAAGGAATGGTGGCGGAGCGTTGAGCTCGGGTATCGACTGAGGGGGCAGCGGCGAATCCGGTGATTGAGTCTCTTCGGTGGGCTGAACTGTTGGAGAAGGCGGCGGCGAAGGGTCAGGGACAGATTCCGAGAGGGGAACCATACTCGATCGCCGGGATGTTCGCTTCTTGCCCATGGTGGGTGGAGATGGCCGGCGACAGTTGATGAGGGAGAATGGCGGGAGTTGGTCTGCGGTGAAAATTTGAAAAAGACAAAAATTACAAAGCGGAGGCGGTGAAATTGACTAAGGTTGACGAAAGGGTTAAATTGGGGGAAATTAGGGTTCCTCTAAAAAAAAATCCCCAAATTGGAATTTAATTGTGTTGGAATTTGTTGCCACAAACACTGAAATTAGACATAGATTCGTAATGTCAAACTCAATGTTAAAGACAGTTAAAACAACTTATCTTAACACAAATATGCTGGAAATAAAATGCACAAGAATACACGATATAATTTTTAAATCATACAAAACATGTGTATGATTGCCACAGGGCGAAATTATACTATAATGAGTACAAAATTTTCAAGCCGTTAATGTTAGACGCGAAGGCTCTTAACATTACAACAACATTACAAGTTCTAATCTAGACTATCACTAAAAAGAACTAAAACATATAAATTGACATCCCGTCAATTCATATACAAACAACAACATACAAATTGACATCCCGTCAGTTCATATGCAAACTACAACATACAGATTGACATCCCGTCAATTCATATACATACTAGATCATACAAGTTGACATCCCGTCGACTTGTATACAAACAACAATATACAAATTGACATCCCGTCAATTCATACATAAACTATATCATACAAGTTGACATCCCGTTAACTTGTATACAAACTAAAACATACAAATTGACATCCCGTCAACTTGTATACAAACTAGTAAAAGTTTCACAACCTTGCTATCTATCCTAACTTGTACAATCTATTCCGTGAAAGGATTGAAAAACAATAAACATTAAGATAGAAGAAGGAACGAAGAACGAAACCTAAACTAAGTTTGTGACTCAAGCTTTCTTCAATCTTCACACAACAGAAAATAGATTGAGCTTGAATAAGTCTTCAAGTGTCGAACACATCCCTTATATGCTTCTTCACTTGAATCCAACACGGTCCATGATTTCTCTTTCTTGAACATGGGTTGACGATAACCGCTTCACTCCATGACTTCACTGTAGATGGAAGAAACCGCCTCCAAGGCGTGGTTGAAATATTAATTTCGTGGATATACACATATAAATTTGGTGGATATACACATATAATATATCTAATATGTATATATCCAATTATTTGAAATATTAATTTCGTGGATATACACATATATTTTAAGATATATAAAGTTATTTTATTTATTAAAATAATAAATAAAATTAGGAAAGGATAAGATTAGTTACGACTATGTCACAGACGATGTCGCAGGGAGTCTGTCTGACATCGAGTGCAACATTGAACATCAATGTCATACAACACTCAACAATCTCCCCCTTAATCTTAGCCTTTCTGCATAAAACATACAACTCAATGTATTTTGTACAATTAGAGTCGCAGCGGAAAATGGAGATCTTAAAATCTCCCCCTTAGTTAGATCATCATATAATAGGAACTTGTCTTATTATAAAATCAATGTTGAACAGAAAGTACAACACAACAATATCAATGTTGAACTCAACGTTCAACACACACTAATCAAGACATATCGATCATTCAATATATCAAAACAAATTTAATATGCCTAATCATAATGACATATCACAAATATAAAAAACTGAATAAGCATATAAAATCAAGAACACAATCATAAATTGCATTCAACAACAAAAACCAAGATATGCATGAAATGCATATCAAAAACCATGTGTCCAGCACATATGAAAACAGAAAACATAAAATATTGTTTTTAACAAAAAAGTTTTAACTTTCAGAAGCTTAAACATTAAGCTTCACATCATCTTTCTTTTTCCTTTGGCTGCACCTTTTCTTCTCTTTGCTTTACCAGCAACACTCGGTCCAGCATCTGTGTCTCCAGCATCCGCATCATCACTATCAGCATCATCATCCACTCCCCCTTTTTGTGTAGAAAGGAGAGTCAGAAAAGAATCTCGAGCCTTGGTGAGTTGACCAATCACATGATTAAGCAGAGCAATTTGATGTTGAAGAGACTCTAGCGGCATCATGACAATGGGAATGGAAGGCGTGCAGGAAACATCAGGAAATACATCAGATTGGGAAGGAATAGGGGTACCTTCGGCAGAAGGAGGCACTGGATTTGCAGCATCATGAGGATAGGGAAGATCAATGATCCTGTCATCATTCCCCTTGGGCTTCATTATGGAGAAGGTGGTTTGCTCAGACAACACACTCTTCTTGCATTCCTTTAACCCTTGGCTCTTAAGGATCCCATAGATCAAACATGGGAAATGAAGCAAGTTCGAGGAACTTGACTTAGAGGCAGCCTTCAACGTAGCATCAAAGATGTATGCACCAAGGTTGAAAGGAAGCTGAGTTCCTATCTTGTACAGGAGAATGGCCTGATCAACTGTGATGACAGAGGCATTCGATATGGGTAGCCAATTGCACACTGCAAGCTTGTATAACACTGAGTAAAAGAATGTTAACTTGGAAGCAGGCACTTTGTTGAGCCATTTCGTTACCAAACCTCCAGTAATAACATTTACCACATCATCAATCAAATCCAAAGACATGATTGTATCCTCATTGCCCAACTCAAGAAACGTGTTAATAACATTAGGGGAAAACTTATAGATTTTATCCCTCACAAACACAGTTCCAAAACACAGTTTAGAGGGATCTCCCATATCAGAAATGATGTTAGCATAAAATTCATGAATAACATCAGGATCATATGACACTAGCGACGTAACAGATTTCCATAAACTTCTCTCCTTAAGAAACACATCCATCCCATATTTTTTAAAGCTAAGAACATATATCATTTTCTCAACCTTAAGAGTTCTCTTAACATAAAGAGCATGGGATTTCTTAGCCTTTTCAGAATAGAAAGTCTTACTGAAGGCTTGCGTGACATCAAGCGGAGAGTCCTCATCTGTGCCAGAATCCTCGTCCCCGGGCTCAGCAGTAGGACTGACATTCCGTGTAACATCAGCAGGAGGAGAAGTAGAAACTTGTTCACTAGCGGAGTCGGACTCATCTTTCAGCGACTTGGAGGTAGCTTTAGACCCTTCCTTCTTTACCTTCTTGGAGGAGACGACCTCAGGTTTGTCAGTGTCATCACTGTGAAGTCGCTTCGATTTCCTTATTGGTGGAGAAATCTTCGCCATCTCTAACAAAGATTGTAGGTGAGAAGTGGCTTCCGGGTCGATTGGATTTGTGGAATCTCCAAGCACATTCATTCTAATCGGCTTAGGGTTTAGGATCTCGGTTCTAGGAGGAATAATGAGATCTGGATGAACTTCAGCTTCAGTTGGCATCGCCTTTGATGTTGAAGGCTCAGTGACATTCGCTGTAGTTGGTTCAGCCTGAGCAGTTGGAGGTGCAATGTCAGGGGTCTGAGTTGATGTTGCAGAGAGTGGGGGTTGTACTACAGCAGCCGGAGTTGAGGCCGATGATGAGGATCCTTTTGTGAGCTCCATCATTTGCTGCAACATCATCATCATGGCTTGTAGATGATTAGGGTTTTGCTCCGCCATGGATGAAAAAGGAGAGAAAATCATTTTGAGGAGATGGAGAAGATGAATCGTTTGGAGAGAGAAAATCTAATCAGATATGGAGAGAGAGAGAGGTTTTGAATTGAAAAAGAGATAAAGACAAAACAATTTATTATAATAAAATAATGAAAGTGATATCTCTCATTCTCTCTCTCTTATCATATCAAAAGATATGCGGATAAGTATATCTGCTTATCAACAAAAAATCAATTATTTATTATTTAAACACTAAATAATAAATAAAAATAATAATAAAAAAATTAATAAAAAAAAACAAATTCTAAAAATAAATAAAACTAATGGAGATGAGTCATGATTGAATAAATTCTCATGAATTAATTCATAATAAAAAATCATATCATCGGACCATAGTGTTTATTAATTTCAGAATCACAGAACCTGATGTCAAAAATCATAACATTGACTTTAACATCAGGATGTCAACATTGACTAACAGATACACATTCCAAGAGATTTCCTTAGAGAAGAAAATCTCTCAAAATTCAAAGGTTTAGTAAAAATATCAGCAATTTGATTCTCTGTAGGAATGTATTCCAATTTAATAATATCTCGTTCCACAAGATCACGGATAAAGTGATGTCTGATGTCAATGTGTTTGGTGCGAGAGTGTTGGACTGGGTTCTTCGAAATTTCAATTGCATTGACATTGTCACATAACAATGTCAAAGAAGGACCATCCAGACCATAATCTAACACCATTTAATTTAACCACAACAGTTGAGAGCAACAACTAGCGGCAGCAACATACTCCGATTCGGCCGTGGATAGTGAGATACAGGTTTGTTTCTTACTTGACCAAGAAATTAGATTGTTGCCAAAATAAAAACAACCTCCGCTAGTACTTTTTCTGTCATCGACATCACCTGCCCAATCGGAATCACTATAACCTACAAGATGAATGTTAGAACTCTTGCAATATTTAACACCAAACCCAATTGTGCCTGAAACATAGCGAATGGTACGTTTAACAGCTTTAAGGTGAGATTGTTTAGGCTGAGATTGATATCTCGCACAAACACCAACACTAAACATAATGTCAGGACGACTAGCTGTTAAATACAATAAGCTGCCTATCATTCCTCTATACATTGTAGAATCAACATTGCTACCAACATCATCTCTGCTCAACTTTTCAGAAGATCCCATGGGTGTCTTCATAGATTTAGCATTCTCTAATCCGAAACGCTTGACCAATCCTCTAGCATATTTGCTTTGAGAGATGAAGATTCCATCTTTATCTTGCTTGATTTGTAGACCAAGGAAATAGTTGAGCTCTCCAACCATGCCCATTTCAAATGTGTTGCACATTGAGTCTACAAAATCTTTGAGCAGATTAGTACACGTCGAACCAAAAACAATGTCATCAACATAGATTTGAGCAACAGTAATATGTTTTTGATTCTTCTTAATAAACAATGTTTTATCGACTTGACCTCTTTCAAAACCAAATTTGAGTAATAATTCGGTCAGTCTAGCATACCATGCTCTAAGGGCTTGTTTAAGACCATACAAAGCCTTTTTGAGCTTAAACACGTGCGATGGATTCTCATGACATTCGAACCCCTTAGGTTCTTCGACATATGCTTCTTCATTGAGAAAACCATTCAAGAAAGCACTTTTAACATCCATTTAATGTAAAGTAAAACCCACATAACATGCAATTGCACTTAAAAGACGAATGGATTCAATCCTTGCAACAGGAGCAAATGTTTCGTCAAAGTCTACCCCTTCAACTTGGGTGTAGCCTTGAGCGACTAGACGAGCTTTATTTCTGACAACATTGCCAGACTCATCTGTTTTATTTTTGAAAATCCATTTTGTCCCAATCACATTTTTATCTTTGGGGCGTGGAACTAATTCCCATACATTGTTCCTTACGAACTGGTTTAGTTCCTCATGCATAACATTGATCCAAAAATCATCATTAAGTGCATCCTTAATGTTTTTCGGTTCAATGTTAGACAGAAAATACGTGTTTGACATACAAACATTTAAAGAAGACATGCATACCAGTTTCATCATTTCTTTGTATTCCTCTGAGTTCTTGCTTCTAGTTTGAACTCCTTCGGATTGCTCACCAATGATTTGTGAATCTGGATGATTCTTTCGAATTCGACTTGGAGGATCCCTTCTTGGTTCATCTTCGGCAGTCACCACCTGATTATCTTCACTCTCTGAAGTGAATATTGGTGTTGATGTTTTGACTGAAGCTTCATCATTCTGTGGAACATTGACTTTGACATTCTCAGTGGATGTCTTGTTCTCACAATCACTTTCAGCCTGATCACTTGACATTTCATCAGTGTCAATGAGATCAATTACATCATCCTCTTCAGATTTTGAAGCAATACCTGTGTGGTCATAAAAAACAATGTTAATTGATTCTTGGACTATTTTTGTCCGAAGATTAAGCACACGGTAAGCATGACTGTCAGGTGTGTAACCCAAAAAAATCCCTTTGTCGCTTTTGGAATCAAATTTTCCCAGATGATCCCTGTCATTCAGGATGTAACATACACATCCAAACACATGAAAGTACTTCAAATTGGGCTTCTTTCCCTTCAGAAGTTCATACAGTGTCACAGTTCTGCCTGGGCAAAGAATCACTCTATTCCCGATGTGACAAGCAGTGTTAACTGCTTCAGCCCACAACTTCTTGGACAAACGTTGAGCTTGTAACATTGCTCTTGACATATCCTGAAGAGTTCGATTTTTTCTCTCAACCACCCCATTTTGTTGAGGTGTCTTCGGAGCAGAAAACTCATGAATGATGCCTCGTTTTTCACAAAACTCTTCAAACATTGAGTTTTCAAATTCGAGCCCATGATCTATTCGAATGCATTTGATGTTGGACTCATGTTATCTTGACACCAACCTGTAAAACTTCTTGAACATCCTGAAAGCTTCAGATTTTTCTTGAAGAAATTCAACCCATGTGAATCTAAAAAAATCATCAACTATCACCAGAATGAATCTTTTTCCACTCATGCTTTTGGTGTCAACTGAACCCATGATGTCCATGTGAATCAGATTGAAGCACTTTGTGGTTTGACAAGCTGAGGAACTTTTGTGTGAAGCTCTTACTTGTTTGCCTTTTTGACATGCATTGCAAACAACATCGAGATTGATCTTCACATGCTGAATACCTCGAACAGCATCAGCTTCAATAAGTTTCTTCAAGCTTTGAAAGCTGAGATGACCCAGTTTTTAATGTACGAGTTGAGTGTCAACATTGACTGAAACATTGCATTTTTCATTCTTGTCAGCATGATAGCAATTATCCAATGCCCGACTTCCGAACATAATGCGTTTATTCTCACTATCAAAAACCTCATAGGTGTTCTTATTGAATCTGACATGCATGCCGTCATCACATAGTTGACTTATGCTAATCAGATTTACTGTTAAACCTTCGACATGAAGCACATTGCGTAACTTGGGAAAGTTCTTGACATTCAAGGTTCATTTTCCTACTATGTTACCTTGTGCTCCTCCACCATAACTAACTTTTCCTTTGCTTGTCGTGGTATAGTCATCGAGAAACTTAGAATTTCCTATCATGTGCCATGAGCACCCACTGTCGAAGTACCACATACCGGTAATGTGGGCTTTTAAAGATGTGTAGACAACATTACACGAGGTCTTTGCCTTCTTTGAACGTTTCTTCTTTTTGGTAGGTTTAGAAGAATTTTCCACGACAATCTTACATATTGCTATATCATCATGATATTTGAAGCAATAAGGTTTGATGTGTCCAGGCTCTTGGCAATAATGACAGACAAATTTCATCTCCTTGGACTTGTCATTGACATTCGGTTTGACATTTCCGTCAACATTGACTGGAACATCCTTGGAGCTTTCTCCTTTGACAAACTTGATAGGATTTGAGATAGACATTGTTGAACTCGATGAATATCCCAAGCCTGCTTTTGTGTTCTGTCCCAGTGTCAGAACTTTGTTCATAGTAGATGTTCCTTGATTGAGTTATCGAAAGGTTTTCGAAGCAGCTTCTACTTCCTTTCTCAACTTGTTCAGCTCAAGATCACTTCTAGTGAGTCGAATCTTAAGGTCCAGTACTCGTTGCTTTAAAGTTTGGTTTTCTTCCACAAGAATCCCAAATTATTTTGATTGTTCGGTCGATTGGACACAAAGTTCATCTACAACCTTGTGCAATTGTTGTAGAGCTACTTAGTGGCTGACTTCGGACTTGTCTTCTTCCACCTGAGACACTTCAGCAGTGTTGCAAAATTCATCCAGCAATGTCATTTCATACCAGTTAGTTGTATTTGGAGGAATGTTAGAGACTTTTTGTGTAACATTCTCCATAACATTGCTTAGAACATCTGGAGTCACATGATCAAGACTAGCATCATAGTCATAATCAACACTCTCTATGTCAGTTAAAGCGCCAATCATTTCATCTAAGTCATCATTGACTTTTACAAACAATACAGTTTGTTTTTCAGCTTCTTCATCACCGGATTCGTCGCTTAACATGGCAACACTATAGTTTCTTCTTTGCTTCCTTTGGACAGTAGGACATTTATTGGCATAGTGTCCAAAACCAGAACATCCCCTACATTGAACTGAGTCAATGTCCTTTACTGCAACATCTGGAGACTTTGAAGATTTTGTCGAATCAAACAATCTCCGTGGTTTGAAGTTTGGGGAACCTTTCTTCATTGACCGAACAAGGGTATTGAACTTCTTGGTAAGCAGCGCAACACTCAGGGGTTCATCTTCAGTAATCTTCTGAATGTTCTCGACATCAAGTTCAACATTTGAACTTGATGTTATTGATTGAAGTGCAATTCCTTTGGAGGAGGTGTATGATTTCTGATTTTCAAGATTCATCTCAAACGTGAGTAGAATGCTCACTGCTTCACTCAAACTCATGTTTGATACATTGTGAGCTTCTTTAATTGCTGAGATTTTCATGTTGAATCTCTCCGAAAGTGTGCGAAGAAGTTTGCTAACCATGTTTTCATTCAAGATCGGACATCCGAGAGCTGTAGATTCATTTGACACTTCACACAATCATTCAGTGTACATTGAAATAGTCTCATCTTTTAACATTCGCAGAGTTTCGAATTTAGAAGTGAGTAGTCTGAGCTTTGTTTGTCGTACACTGATCGATCCTTCACAATGTTCCTGTAGTATGCTCCATGCTTGATATGCCGTGGTGCAATTGCACACCATTTTGAAGCACGAAACATCAACTGAAACAAAAATAGCATTGAGTGCCCTTGAATTGAAGTTGGAAATGATTCGATCATCATTAGTCCATTGAGTCTCCGGAGTAAAAATGTACACCCCATTTGGTCCTTCCATCCTTGGTGGAGACCATTCTTTAATTACAGTCAACCAAGCCCTCTCATCGATGGACGTGATATACACCTTCATGCGCGATTTCCACATAGAATAATTCTTGCCATTACTATCCAATACCGGAGGACGGCACTGATTGATCTAAATATCCATCTTTCAGTGAGTCAACAAACCAAGGATCGAATACTTAGTGTGTTAAGAACCGGCTCTGATACCACTTGTTGGAATTTGTTGCCACAAACACTGAAATTAGACACAGATTCGTAATGTCAAACTCAATGTTAAAGACAGTTAATACAACTTATCTTAACACAAATATGCTGGAAATAAAATGCACAAGAATACATGATATAATTTTTAAATCATACACAACATGTGTATGATTGCCACAGGGCGAAATTATACTATAATGAGTACAAAATTTTCAAGCCGTTAATGTTAGGTGCGAAGGATCTTAACATTACAGCAACATTACAAGTTCTAATCTAGACTATCACTAAAAAGAACTAAAACATATAAATTGACATCCCGTCAATTTATATACAAACAACAACATACAAATTGACATCCCGTCAGTTCATATGCAAACTACAACATACAGATTGACATCCCGTCAATTCATATGCATACTAGATCATACAAGTTGACATCCCATCGACTTGTATACAAACAACAATATACAAATTGACATCCCGTCAATTCATACATAAACTATATCATACAAGTTGACATCCCGTCGACTTGTATACAAACTAAAACATACAAATCGACATCCCGTCAACTTGTATACAAACTAGTAAAGGTTTCACAACCTTGCTATCTATCCTAACTTGTACAATCTATTCCGTGAAAGGATTGAACAACAATAAACATTAAGATAGAAGAAGGAACGAAGAACGAAACCTAAACTAAGTTTGTGACTCAAGCTTTCTTCAATCTTCACACAGCGGAAAATAGATTGAGCTTGAATAAGTCTTCAACTGTCGAACACATTCCATATATGCTTCTTCACTTGAATCCAACACGGTCCACGATTTCTCTTTCTTGAACATGGGTTGGCGATAACCGCTTCACTCCATGACTTCACCGTAGATGGAAGAAACCGCCTCCAAGGCGTGGTTGATAGCTTCCCTACGTTCATGCTCTTTTTCTAAATATCCAGCAAATATAATTTTCTAAAAAAGTAAAAGAATTAAATAGAGAAACCTCTAGACCTAAAAAATAGGAGATAGAGTTTTGACTTTGTGAAACTCTATTTTAAATAATATATCTAATATGTATATATCCAATTATTTGAAATATTAATTTCGTGGATATACACATATATTTTAAGATATATAAAGTTATTTTATTTATTAAAATAATAAATAAAACTAGGAAAGGATAAGATTAGTTACGACTATGTCACAGACGATGTTGCAGGGAGTCTGTCTGACATCGAGTGCAACATTGAACATCAATGTCATACAGCACTCGACAAATTGCAAAGGAGCCCTTCCGCTTTAGCCCTAAATCTATCCCCCCCACACTTTAAGTTATGGTCCGTGAAACCCAATTCCCTCACACTATATTGTTTTTTTTATTATTATTTAAAAAAAATTGGAAATACGAAAATAACTGAAAAGAGTAAAAAAAAAAACAAATCAAGTAGCAGAAAGTAGAAAAGAGTGAAGAAGAAAAAACGGGTTGCCTCCCGTAAAGCGCCGTCTTTTAACGTCGGGGGCTCGACGGACAGAGGTGAATCATGTGGTGAGAACCGGGGGTGCCAAATCCACCCCATCAAAATTAGACAGCTCCATCGCAGCATAGTATGGTTTGAGCAATTGACCATTTACTTTCAACAACTTCTGAGTGGCCAGACTCCGAATATCGACAGCTCCATGTGGATGATGCTAACAATTTCATAAGGCCCCGTCCAACGAGACTTCAATTTTCCGGGCATGAGTCGGACACGAGCAATGAATAATAAAACCTTCTGACCAACCTCGAAAGTCTTCCTCCGGATATATTTGTCGTGTAAAAACTTGGTACGGTTCTTGTATCGACTAGCACTGTCATAGGCTTCCAATCGTATTTTCTCAAGTTCTTGTATCTGATATTTGCTTTCCGTCCCAACCGACTTGGGATCCATATTGCACTGTTTGACAGCCCAGAATGCTCGGTATTCTAGCTCCACAGGTAAATGGCACTGTTTCCCAAAAAATTAATCGGTAGGGAGACATTCCAATAGGGGTTTTGAATGCCGTGCGGTATGCCCATACTGCATCATCCAGCCGCAGACTCCAGTCTCGGTGGTGTGGGCATATTGTCTTCTCCAGAATATTTTTTATCTCACGATTCGAGATCTCGGCTTGGCCGTTGGACTGAGAATGGTAGGCCGTGGCGATCCGATGGGCAACTCCATATTTTTTAAACAAGGCCTCCAAAGTTCGGTTGCAGAAATGAGTGCCTTGGTCACTAATGATGGCTCGAGGAACACCAAAGCGATGAAAAATCTGAGATTTGATAAACTTAGCAACCACTTTCGAGTCATTAGTTTGAGTAGCTCGAACTTCGAACCATTTGGACACATAGTCGACGGCCAACAAGATGTAGGAATCGCCGAATGAGCTCGGGAAAGGCCCCATGAAGTCCATGCCCCACACATAAAAAATCTCACAAACTAGAATAGGTACCTGGGGCATCTCGTTTCTGGAAGAAATATTGCCAAGACGTTGGCAACGATCACAGTTCTTGCAAAAATAGTATGCGTCTTTGAAAATGGTGTCCCAATAAAACCCGCAATCGAGGACCTTGCGAACTGTCCTCTTTGGCCCAAAATGGCCTCCACAAGCTTGAGCATGACAAAAATCGAGGATGGATTTTATTTCATCATCAGGAATGCATCGTCCGATGACTTGATCGGCACAAGTTTTTCACAAATACGGGTCGTCCCAAATAAAATACTTAGCTTGGCTTTTCAATTTATTTTTCTTGGCCGATTCAGTACCCTTGGGAAACATACTAGTGGTGAGGTAGTTTACCAGATCAGCGTACCAAGGGACGGTACTTGCAGCTGCGAGTAAGAGTTCATCGGGGAAATCATCTGGTATGGGCATACCGTCAGACTGCGTCAGAAGCCTGCTTAAATGGTCGGCAACATTGTTTTCAGCACCTTTTTTATCTTTAATCTCCAGGTCGAATTCTTGCAGTAGAAGGACCCATCGGATGAGGCGAGGCTTAGACTCATTTTTGGAAAGTAAGTACTTCAGAGCGGCATGATCTATGTAAATCACCACTTTGGAGCCGACAATGTAGGAACGAAATTTTTGACAAGCAAAAACAATAGCCAACAATTCCTTCTCCGTGGTTGTATAATTGCTTTGAGCAGGATTCAGTGTCTTAGAAGCATAGTAAATGACATGACTTTGCTTCCCATTCTTTTGGCCCAGCACAACTCCCACTGCAAAATCATTGGCGTTGCACATGAGTTCAAATGGAAGGCCCCATTGAGGTGGTTGAATGATTGGGGCGGATGTCAGCTTGTCCTTTAATAGATCGAAAGCTTCCTTGCACTGATCATAAAAAAGGAATGGGGTGTCTTTTTGCAGCAACTTGGTCATAGGTTGTGCGATTTTAGAGAAATCCTGGATAAACCTTCCGTAGAAGCCGGCGTGGCCAAGAAAAGCTCGTATCTCCTTTTCATTGGATGGGTAGGGAAGCTTTATGATCAAGTCAACTCTGGCCCAATCAACCTCAATTCCTTTTTTAGAAATTACATGGCCGAGCACGATGCCCTGTTTCACAATGAAGTGGCATTTCTCGAAATTTAATACCAAGTCAGTTTCGACGCATCTTTGCAGCACCTTATCCAAGTGTTCCAAGCAATGATCAAAGGAATCTCCATGGACAGTGAAATCGTCCATAAAAATCTCAATGCGGCTCTCAATCAAATCTGAAAAAATGTTCATCATACACCGTTGGAAAGTTCCCGGCGCATTGCACAACCCGAAGGGCATTTTTCGACAAGAAAAAGTTCTAAATGGACAGGTAAATGTCGTCTTTTCTTGATCTTCTTGGGCTACAAAAATCTAAAAATAGCCCGAGTATCCATCAAGGAAGCAGAAAAAGGCTTTCCCAGCCAGCCTCTCGAGCATTTCATTAATAAACGGCAGAGGGAAGTGGTCTTTGCGGGTTGCATCGTTCAATTTCCAGAAATCGATGCATATACGCCAGCCGGTCTACAATCTCATAGGAATCCACTCGTTTTTTTCATTCTTCACAAGCTGGAAATCGGACTTCTTTGGAACCACGTGTACGGGGCTGACCCAAATGCTGTCAGAAATGGGGTAAATGATCCCCAATTGTAGCATCTTCAGAATTTCTTTCAATACCACTTCTTTCATGACCGGGTTCAATTTTCTCTGAGGATCTCTGGATGGCTTGTGATCAGCTTCAAGGTTGATCCAATGTATACAAATGTCTGGGCTTATTCCCTTGATGTCGGCTAAGATCCACCCGATTGCTCCTTGATGCTTCTTCAACACTGTAACCAGCCGTGCCTCTTGATCTTCAGATAAATCTTTGCTGATTATGGCAGGCAATGTGTCTCCCTCCCTCAGGTATACATACTTCAGATGTTCGGGGAGAACTTTTAATTCCAGCACGGGAGCCTTCACATGAGATGGTAAAAGCGGCTCTGTATTGGTCGGTATGGGCATACGGCCTGTCAGATTCCTCGTCGGAAACTCCTCAGTGGCATACAACTGCTGTATAATCTCCCTAATTGTGACCTCCTCTTCTGAATTGGCAGCTTTTACGGGCACACCACCAAAAAGAACCTGTTCCAGCTTATCATCCCTGAGATTATGCTCAACAAAATCGTCAACTAGGGAATCAACAATATCAATCATGTATAAAGCTTCGGGGTCCTCGACATGCTTCATAGCCTCAAATATGTTAAATGTGACAATGTCTCCATCAAACTCAAAACTCATCATACCTTTATCTACATCAATTTTTGTTCTTGCTGTTTTCATGAATGGACGACCTAGCAGAATCAATAACCTATGTGCAGAGAAAGAATCATCCATATCCACAATATAAAAATCAACAGGGAAAATCAAATCGTTGACCTTAACAAGAACATCCTCTACAACTCCTTGAGGATATGCGTTGGACCTATCAGCTAATTGGATAATGACTCGAGTATCTTTCATAGGACCTAACTGCAGATCTTTGTACATAGATAGAGGCATGACATTGATAGATGCACCTAAGTCTAGCATGAATTTCTCTACCTTTTACTCCCAATGATGCAAGGGATAGTGAACATACATGGGTCTCTGTACTTTTGTGGCAACTTTCGTTGAATAACGGCAGAGACATTCTCACCAACCTTGATTTTTGCATCCTTCCCATACCTCATCTTTTTGGAGCACAACTCCTTCAAGAATTTCGCATATCGAGGGACTTGCTTCATGGCATCGATCAATGGTAGGTTGATTTCCACCTTTTTGAATAACTCGAGGATTTCTTTTTCATCATCCCGTTTCTTGTGCCTCGCCAACCTGGAAGGAAAAGGAGCTGAATCAATAGTGTTAGAAATTTTGGACTGAGCTGGTACCTCAGTAGGGGCAGATTGAGTAGGAGTTGATTCACCTACAGCGGTGGGACTGTCGTCAGTCCCTGTGGTATGCCCATACTGTGGCCCTTTTCCTTTTTTTGCTTCAACTTCACCCAATTCTTTTCCATTTCGAAGTGTAATAGCACTGACATTTCCTCTCAGATTTTGCTCAGTTTGGGATGGAAGTTTCCCTTGATTCCTTGCATCTTGTTCATTTGAGTAGTAAGCTGGGTGATCTGTGTGCCCATACTGCCGAGGGTAGCCTGAGTCT
The DNA here is from genome assembly GCA_026008535.1 of Perilla frutescens. Lineage (NCBI taxonomy): Eukaryota > Viridiplantae > Streptophyta > Magnoliopsida > Lamiales > Lamiaceae > Perilla > Perilla frutescens. The sequence goes on from BRKX01000011.1 coordinate 31,447,664, forward strand.
CCTGCTGGAACGCCTTCTGACTTTGTGCCAGATTGTTCACCAGGGCACTGCTCTGCTCGAGGCACTTCATAATCTCACTCATACTGGGAACAGACTTGTCAGTATGGGTATACTGACTGTCTCTTGGAGGTTTCGGAGGTAAATCTCCATGAGAAGGCTGATCTCCAGGTTGCTTCTAGCGAAAATTAAGGTGATCTCTCCAGCCTGGGTTGTAGGTGTTAGAGAATGAATCAAAATTCCTTTTCCTTATCATATTATCCTGGTGTGGGTAGGAATCGTAGTTCCTTCCTCTAAGGGCATCCTGCTGCGCATCTCCAGAACCATAGCAGGCTTGTTTAGGCATTGATTCTTACAAAGTCGGGCATTCATCAGTGAAATGTCCACTTTCAGTGTAAACTCCACAACGAGAACCTTTGGTTTGTGCAACCGCCAAGCCTCGAACTAGAGATGTTAGGGCATCAATTTTCTCATTAACTCCGGAATCTTCAGCCCGTTCAATTCCCTTCACAGGTCGGTGTCGTCCCTCATCTTCATCATCATACTGTTATCCTTCGGATACCATGTCTATTATCAGTTGCTTTGCCTCTGCCAAAGTTTTGTTAGTGAGTGAGCCTCCACTGACGGCATCAACAATTTTCCTATCAAACGTCGACATGCCACGGTAGAAATAATTGGTGAATAGTTGGTAGTCGGTGAATCCGTGGTCTGGACACCTTTGGCATAGTTGTTGGAATCTTGCCCAATAGTCAGCCAAACTCTCACTTGGTTTCTGCTTGATGTTGCTAATGGCCATTCGAAGATTTACAACTCTGGTTTCTGGAAAAAACTTGCGCAGATACTGTTCTTCCATCTCATTCCAAGTGGTAATCGACCCCGGTGGAAGATCAAAAAGCCATTCACTTGCCATGCCTTGCAAAGTGTGCGAGAATGTCAATAAGCACATGTTATTATCTGAAAATCCTTGAGGACGCAAGGTAGAGCAAACCCAATCAAATTCTGCTAAATGAGTGTGTGCACTTTCTCCAGGTGAATCACTGAACTTGGGTAACACTTGTATGAATCCAGGCCGGATTTCTGCATTATTGGCAATGGTAGGCAACACGATGCAGATAGGTCTGTTGTTTCGATGACGACCCAGCTCTTGAATTAATGGGACAAGTTCAGCGGCATCGATATTGATTAGAGCTTGATTTGCATCCTGATTGGCATGTTGATTCCAATTTTTAGGTGGATTTGCATTATTTGCCATGTTGAACAGTTGATGTAGACCAAAAGTTTCTTGTTCGGATTGGGAAGTCTCTCTAAATTCCCAAGCAGCCCTCCTCAATTGGTTTGATGTCCTCTCCGATTCTGGATCGAAAAATAACTCTCCTTCGTGTGAGGAACGGGTCATGCACTGAAAAGGACAGAAATAAACAACGTAAGAAGAAAAATAGCAAACTAAAATTTTTTGAATAATTACTACTTAAGAACCGATCCCCGGCAATGGCACCAAAATTTGGTACGTCGTTTTTCACCAAAAATAATTGTTCCGACTGCTGTCGGTATGCCCACACTGCTCAGTACAGTAGCAAGTAAGATCATCTCCCAAGGGATCGGTGAGAACTACTCGTGGCTTACTCAATCTGCAGAACTTAACTCTTAAATAGGAAATTTCTGTTTTTAAAATTAAACACACGAAAATATAATTCAACAAGAAATTAAAGAACAATCAAAGCAACGATTCTAAACGAATTGATGGAACTATTTCGGTTACCAACTACTCCACTCTGGCACACTAAACTGATCCTCAACACAAAGATGCAATTAATTAGCACATGCAAATCGGTTATGACTGCTGAAGACACTTACTGACACAGCTTTATTTCTCCATATTTTCTCGATAAATAGGAAGGCACTTCACTAAATATTCCCCTAGTCAACTGACAACCGTAAGAGACACTCTAGAGATTTAATGAGTTGACCGCTTGAAGATCTAGAGAAACCCGATCCTAATTTAACAGACTCTGACACAGGACTATTAAAATCAGATTATTATTCTCACGGTTCTTACAAACCGTTCTACCACTTATCAATTCTAAACCACAATTGCGGATGGACGAATTAATTGGCGAGTGATTAATCCCTAAACACCGAATATTTGCAACTACTCAGTATTACTGCAATCAATCACGACTCGGATAACAAAGAATAATAAATACACGCACATAAGTTAACAGAGATAAATATTTAGGTCTCACAGTTCGAGTTGGCCAGAGCTTCGTGAGTTGTTCCCGGAATAGAGGAGTTAGTTAACTTGCGTACTCATAATCAACATCAACTATTTGTGTAAATTCACGCATATGAAAATGAAGAAGATGAATGAAAATCGGCACTAGAGATTAACGTGTTCGTTGCTGCTGTTTTCTTTCGATAAAATCTGCAATCCAAATACTAATAATAATCACATCCTAATATAAAGAAAAATATCCCTAGAATTGAGCATCCAACAAGGAAATAAAATCCTACTATATCTAGACTAGGTAGTTGCTAAAGGAAGGACTCCTTAGAGGCGGTAGTGATCAGAAATCCACACTCATGCTTGGGCTGGATCAAATTCTCGCACAAAACAGGCCCAAGTCACTCGCACAACTTCAACTTTGAAACTCCACGGCACAATCCCCTGGCCGTATGCCCATACTGTCCGTTCTACGAGCTTCCTTACTTGCATCCCTCAAAAGAGTGCGTATTTCTTCACTTATTCCCATCACCTGCACATCTCCACAAACATATCAAATTCTCCCAAAAACACTTATCCAGATAGTGATTAATTTGTGAAATAGTATCAAAACAAGCACTAAGAATATGCCCGATCAGCTACCAAACAGAGGATGCATGTCGAAGTTGCGAAGGTGGACAATCTGAAAATTGCCTTCAACAAGTTCACTGTCAACACGGGGGGCGCATCTTAAGTTTATGAAAACTCAGATTGGTTAGTTGGCTAAGATAGTTGGAAGCCAGCGGTAAAAATGCCAATATCCGAGTAATACAGAGGTAAACCCGAAGGAGTAGTGCAATGCAATCCATGTGTACCGTGGCATAGATGAAGTGGGTGAGCAAAAGACTGCAGCTGTTGCTGAAGAGGCCTGAGCCCAAATATGTGTCCCCACCTCCGTATGTTCCTCCATTGTTGTTTCTCCAATGACTAAAGAAGCAAGAGAAGGAGACTCAATTTGCCAAATTTGTCGAGATCTTCAAGAAGTAGTTGATTAATATCCCGTTTGTAGAAGCTCTTGAGAAAATGCCTAAGTATGCTCAGTTTATGAAGAGGATTTTGGCTAAGAAGAAGAAGATCGGAGAAGGGAAACAAGTGCATTTGACAGAAGAGTGCAGTGCAGTGATACAGAAATCAGTGCCGATGAAGCTGAAGGATTCGGGAAGCTTTTCTATCCCGTGCACCATTAAAAGCTCTCACTTTAGTATAGTGCTTTGTGATTTGGGAGCTAGCATTAATCTGATGCCTCTGTCTATATATCAGCAGCTGGGACTGGGCCCATTAAAGCCAACAACTATAACTCTGTAGCTAGCTGACCGGTCTCTGATATCCCCAAGGAAAATTGTTGAAGATGTGCTGGTGAAGGTTGAAAAATTTATTTTTCCCTTTGATTTTATTGTGCTAGACATGGAGGTAGATCACCGAGTTCCTCTGATTTTTGGGAGGCCGTTCTATGCCACGGCGGGTGCGGTTGTTGATGTGAAGAAATGGACTCTACTGTTGCAAGTGGAAGATGAAATTGAAATTTTCACTATTTATCGACCGTTTGAAAGCTCGGCTCATGCGGAGGTAAAGATAGTAGAAGTAATGAAAGCTCTTAAAGAATCTGAAGGACCTCCGGTATCTGTTAACCGGAAGAGGCTGCTCCAAGCTAAAAAAGATGGGAAAATTAAATCTAAGAAAAAGAATGGAGAGTATTGGGGCCAGACGGTTTCGATATGCCCAAAGAAGCTGATGATACGAGGATTAGTGTGGCATTGTGCTTCACCAAATCCTCCTTAGCCATTTTCAAGAAGATGTCGAGCTCGAGATAATAAATCAAGCGCTGATTGGGAGGCAACCTAATATTTTGGTACATTTTTGTTTTGTTTCCTTTATTTATTTTTGTACTTTAATTTTTTGAATTTTCGTGTAGGTTAAAAAAAACAGGGCCTTCAGTTTCCTCAGCCTCCACCTTGGTGAGTTTGTTCTTCAGGATACTCTACTTCTTTTCCCTCCAAACTTATTCTCCTGACATGTGAAAAGTTTGGGGGAGGGGGCTGGTGTAGTAGTATCCTGAATTTATCTATTTATTTATTTTACTTAGATTGTTGTTTTTGTTTTTTTTTATTTTGTTTTTAGGAGTAGTTGATGTTGCTCTTGATTATCTCTGTATTTCTCTGCCTTTTTGAAAATGGTTTGTATTGAGATACCGGAAGATGAGGTGAAACTATGAAGTTGTGGAAGCTTGACTAGCTAATGATGAGATTGTGTTTATTTGAAAATTTGCTAATTGAGTATGTTATGATGGATTACTTTGTGTTTTGATAGATTTCTAGAAATTTTTCCTTTGGAAAGTGATTGAGCATGAGAGATTTTGAGCCTAAGACTTGTAGTCTTGTTTGTTTCTGGTGTGATTATCAATCTTGTGTGTGATCTCTAGAACTTATTTTATTTTCTTTCTCGAGACTACGTGCTGTGTGCTGATAGTTTGGAAATGATTTAAGGCCATTCTTGTTAGTTAATTTTATCCATACACTGGCCTGATAAAATAATTATCCTTAGTCAGCCACGTTGAGCCTTGAAGCCTATTTCTTTGAGTACCTTTGCATTTAAAATTATGGAGAACGGATAGTTAAAAATTTATGGAATGATAGGTAGTTGGGGTTGATGTAGAGGTTGGATTGCTCGGAAAATTAGTATGGATTTAGATGCTCGCATTAATCACTTCAGAGAAATGAAGAAAAAAAGAGAAAAAAACAACAAAGAAAAAAATGAGCATGAAAAAAAATTATACCAATGAAATTAAATGAGACTCGAAGAGTCTAATGGGGCTAGAAATTGAGTGAACATTGTAAAAAGGTGAAAAGGTTGGAAGAGGATCCAAAAGGATTCTACTGAGAAGTTGTATTTATTTGGTGGGTGTCGGAGTTTATTTAACTTGGTCACTTAGCCAAAATTTTCCCACCTTAGCCGAAGCCTACATTACAATCAATGAAAAGTCCTTTTTGATTCATACTTTGAAGCACACGTTGTTGTAGTAGAGAGATGAGATTCATTGCAAGCCTATGGCGGATTATATACATTGAATTGGTTTTGAGTGTAAACACGTCCTTTTAAATACTTGAGTGTTGAGAGAAAATACACACCCGGAGAGGTTCATTATTTTAAAGGCATGATTTCTTTGAATTTATTTTTGTGCATTGTGATTTTGATCTACATACTTGATTGGGAAAAAATTTAGATTATTCTCTATAGCATTGCACGTCTGACGATCCACACTTCAGTTCTTTCATATTTCTCAGATGTTCGAGGATGAACATGTCTCTAAGTTTGGGGAAGTTGATAAACCCTTGTTTTTCAATGGTTTTCATGTATTTTGAAGTCTAGTTGGATGGTATTTGATGAGCATTGCATGTAAGAATTAACAAGTTGTGTATAGTTGTCCATATTTTGTGAAGTGCCACGTTTTTGCTCTTTCTGAAGGGATTTAGTGCCAAATATTTTATGAGATGAATTTGAGCTTGAAAAGTGCCTACATAGATATAGGATTGAGTGAGGAGCATGCTATAACTTGAATCGGGTCAATCGGATGAGAAACGGGTGAGAACTGAGTAAAACGGTGGAGAGTGTCAGGCGGCGAAGATGGCGCACGGGCCGTGCGCTAAGAATCCTTAGCGGCGAACGGTGCGGGTCCTTAAGAAACCAATCCAGCAAGTTACACGCGGTCCATGTGTGAGAGAACCCTCGGCGCACAGATCGTGTGCCGTGAGGCAGTTTGAGGCGGATTTTTCTCTCTTTCCTTGTTCGATTCCAACACTCATCCAAACTCGACCCAACTATTTAAGGTTTCTTTGAGCATGAAAATTACACAACTTTTACCCTATAGAGAGAGCAGAGACATCGTGGAGAAGACAGAGAAGAGACTACAGAGAGATTGAAGAAGCACATCATAGACTAAGTTTATTTTATACTTTATTCAATTAAGACTATCATGTTGAACGCTTTTGTTTATTTATTTCCTTTGGATTTTGAATATAACATGAGTAGCTAAATTCTTTGAGATCCTAGGGTTGTTGAATGTTGATGGATTTATGATTTGACGTAATTTATTGTTCCGTTCTATATCTTGTTTATGCATCTTTGTTTATTGTTGTCTTGTGTGGATGAATTGATCAGCATTTACACATGTGTAGTTAATTTGTTATTCGCTTGAGAGAGGTTAATAGATTATGATTGCATAACATGAGTCTTCTAGATCGAGAGATTGGTGGGTGTCGTGAGGAGAATAAATTTGATGTACTAATTGGAGTTAGATAATAATTCGAGATCGAGAGATAATAATTAGAATCTAATCTATGTCTAGAACTTACTCTAGAGAGAGGGTTTAGATAATTTAATGATTCTCCTACAAGATTTAGAATTAAATTAGTTTAATAAATTGTCTGAAAATCGGGAAATTCATTTAGCAACAACACCCTAGGATCCGTTTCTTCATCTGTTTATCCAGTTTCCTGTGCTTGATATATTTATTTTATTTACAACATTTATTTAAGTTAAAATCAATCTTTAATTTAGTTCTCTAGATAAAGTAGGACAGTAAAATTGGGTACGTAGCCGCATTACATAGCTAGTCTCTGTGGATACGACTTTGCTCACCATTGTTTTGCTATAAATTATATCGTGTACTTGCGAGTAGTATTTTAGGTGAAATAAAATACCGAACATTCATCGTTAAAATTAAAAATAAAACTAAAATTAAATTAAATAATTAACAACGGACTCATTCCGTTGTTAAACAATTAAATTAAAGGAAAATTAAACAAAAAGTCTAACGATGGATTTATTCCGTCATTAATATTATTAATTAATAATAATAAAAAAACTTAACGATGAACAATTTTAACGACACTTGCTCCATTGTTGATCCGTCGTAAAATTTAACCGTGAACCAATCTCACTAATTTTTCCGATTGAAAGTTAGTCCATCAATACTAGCGACGGACGTGTGTCTATCGCTAAAACCTGATTTTGTTTTTGTAATGTAATTAGCTCTACTTGAATTTTAATATAGACCTCTAGCTACTAGCCAATTGCATGCGTCATCATTTCATTGTTATCGTTGATGATAACAATTGGACGACGTTAACACAAGTGAGAACAAATTAAAATATTTGAATTCAAAAAAATAATCAGCATGCCATACACGCTTGACCTAATTTATTGAGATTAATTTTTTATTTCGTGATTTGAAGTTTCATGTTGGTGTTAATATTCATAATCATGATATATTCGTTTTCTTACTTAATATTTTGGCCACCCCACATCATGAAGTGGCCAACTTATAAGCGACCCCACGATATAAATCAAAGTTCCGCCATCGAAAGGGACAAAAAACAAGTTTGATTTTTACAAATTCTAAGTGGCAATACGCACACTTAGTTATATGTGCGATTTATAGGATTCACTTATATATAAAAAAAAGTAGAGAATATTTAAGGTATGCGTTTTTTTTTTCTTATATAACTAGTATATCTCCCGCATGTTGTTCAGTATCATTTTATTTTATAATTATTAAAAAATTATAAGTAAAACTCAATCATAATTAGATATATATTTGTAATGCGCACATATATATGTTCGTTTCACAAACGTGCAAACAAAGTTTAAATAAATTAAAAAAAATTATCAATTCATGACCTATAAGGTGAATAATCTATCGATTCAAGACCTGAACGATGAAACCTATCAATGCACATGCACGAAAGATAAAAATTGTCAATATAGGACCTCAAAAATCACGAATTTTGATAGTTTTTAATTTTTATTTATATTACGTTGCAATGAAAATTTATTTATTAATTATCTATTAACTCTGATCAAAATTCATGATTTTTGAGGTTTTAGATTGACAATTTTTCTTCTTTTGGGTCCTAATTGGATAGTTTTCATCTTTAAGGTCCTGAATTAATAGTTTATCCATCTTTCGGGTCTTGAATTGACCCCACCTCACCCAATTAGGTTTATAATTATTTTATATTTTTTATTTTTAATTAATATTTCATTATTATGGTTGATTTTTTCAAAATTATGTTTTATAATATTTTAATTCTTTTTTTTATAAATATTGACTATGATTATTTATGTTATAATTAATTTTTATTTTTAATAAATATTATTAAAATCATAAATTTAATAATGAAATACGGAGTGTGACATAAAAAAGTGTAACATGAAATTTCAACCCTAATACAATACTTCTATATTTAGTAAATTATTATCACGCTAAAAAATTAAAATCTGTATAGTTTCGCTATTTACGAATCAATGAATCATGAATCGAACAAATATGTTTGATTTGACCGTTTGGAATTGGGGGCTTTACAACGGTATTTGGAAGATTGAAATCCTGATTAACGGTATGGTTATTTTTTTAGTTGTTTATTATACTTCTAGGTATAATAATTGATTCGTGAAGTACTTAGTAGAAATCATGGCAGTTTTGAAATTTCTTGTAAAGAAAAAAAAAATCAAGGATCAGATTCACGTTGCAGCTTAGTTTTAGTCTTTAGCAACTTGTTAGCCTGGGTTTTTGTTTGATAAGCCGTGTTGTACATGTAACTTTTACTTTCATTGATAAAAATATTATGCATTCAGCACACAAAATGACTTTGATTAAAAAAATCAAGGAGAATAAACAAGATTTATTTCTTGATATTATGCATCCAACACCCAAAATAAAATTAAAATATGCATTCAACACTTTGTAGAGAAAGGATGGGTAGAATGTTGTTGTAAACCTACAAATTATGTGCTCTCCGTTCCCTTCCTGTTTCTTCTTCCTTGAAGGGCTTCCAAAGCTGCAGCATAACGTCGTCTAAGTGTCTCAATTGTCTTCCTCTCACTAATACGCATTCAACACTTTCTTGGACTCACTTGATGTTAGCAAAGGCTTCTTGATGATTCTTTTATTTCTCCTGTAACTGATAAGGCTAGATCAAGTCTATGAAATTCCTCCTCAGGTAACAACATTATGTAAAGTAAAACCAACAGCTCGTCTTGAGGTTCCCCTTCCCCGCCAAGTATTCAGAATCTACTTTGGCGACATGAAAACAGAGATAAGCTCCACCAATGTTCAGACTATCAAATGGATTATTAGCTTCTGTAAATCCATATCTATGTATTGAACACCTGAAGTAGCAATGCAATCTCATTAAGACCCATCAACAAAATTATACCAAATTGTTAAAATGGAACAGCGGGCAAAAAAATCCTTACCTCAGCTCCAGCTTTGACATTTTTAATTAATATCATATCCATAAAGGGAGGTTCTTCCTCAGAAGCTGAAGAAAGTTCCAGGTCCGTCCCACTAAATTCTTCACCTTCCGAGTGAGGATCAGGAATTACGGGTTCATTATCTCCATCATTTTCATACTCAGAATCTTCCTTTTCAGTAATAGTGTAATTATCAGATTCTGAACTAGAAGATACAGCTGTGATGTGTACATCCTCAGCGGTACTAACAAGAAAACGAAAAGATTACTATACACAATTCAAATATCAGACTAATTCACAATACATGTATTTTCTGCCAAAGGCATCAGTAGATCACTCAGTCAGACCTCTTAAACCAATTTTCTTTGGGGTGAATTATGCAGAAAGCTAACAAAATTGTACACGCTTAAGATATGGGCTAATGGATTTAAAATGAAATACCTTAACCTTGGGAAAGTAGGTAGGATGAACTAGTTTAGCAATATGATGAAACAATAATGAACTGACATGAGAAACTGATTGCTGGTGCTACTTTCTTCTTTCTCATCAAAACCAGACTATAATTTTTTAGATTCATAGGAGCCTTTCATGTTAGCAGCAAACCACGCAATATTGTGATCAAATTGCTCAGCAAAATGCCCTACACCAGCTAAAACGTGACATGGTGTTCTGGAAACAGGTCATAGAATACATACAAGGTCTAACATATAGAAAGGTCTGAGAAACAACCGAAATAACAATGCAGAGATCTCTGTTTTCGGGTCAAGAGAAGAAATAATTTTTTGTACTAAATGAAATCAGCGTGTGTGTTTAGCAGGAATTATAATCAGTAATTCATTAACTAGAGTAGCTTTGTACTATTTCATCCAAAAAAACTTCAACACATAACACAATTAAATCTCCTAGATTCCACAGTGGCCAGCAGCATGAGATTTATGTAGAACTTACAGGTCTGCTAAAGGGACCATCCCAAAACCATGGTACTCATCGACCTAAAATGATCTTGAAGAAACTAGACTCTTCGCAGCAAAATATTCATCCACAGTGAAAAATTCCAGATTTAGCTCAAAAGATGCCAAATCCAAAAGGGGTTTGATGCATTCTTTCCAGTCTTCATAGACCACAACCTTGTCTTCTTTAACTGTCTTCCTACAAATTGCGTAGAGCATTTGAGCATTAACAACATAATTACTGAATATGTGCACAAACAACGGACCAATGATGTACAGATAATTTGATTATATCTTCAAGTGATGAAACAATGTTAATTGAGGCGAAGAAAGTATCACTTAAGCTTGGCTTAATTGTTTAGCTCAAATTTAGTTTCTTGCTTGATTCTAAGTTTTGCTCAAGATCAAGATATAATCATAATAAACTCAATTATGAGCTCGAATAGCTTTATCTCTTTAACATGTAGCCACTTTTTAGCGATTTAAGTTGGTTTGAACTCGATCTAAGATCGTACAAAAAGAGTCTATAGAAGCACAACTAATCAATGCCGAGCAAAACAAACTCAAATTACACTTCCAACTCCCTTCTATCAATTTAGAGAGGTATATATATTGAGGTGCAATTTATACTCTCAATGTGACTAAGAAATAAAAAAATTATATGACATAAGATTACTACACTGGTGGAATCGGATATGTAAACGCAGCGGAAAATCAAAATTTATAAAACATGAAATAATAATTATTTCACAACACACGTATCGTCGGATTCACGTTAATAAGATGTAATATAAAACGATCCAATCATTTTTTATATATAAATATACACACACATTTTCACAATTCAGTTGGTGATGGATGTGTAGCAATCAATTGCTCATCTACTCATAGAGATCCAAACATATTTCCTCTATCAAGTCCACACAATTGAAACGTATCTCATGTATCAATTTCGCTAGTAATCGATATATGGAAAAAATATGCTTAATGTTAAAAATGGAGATCAAGAGATTAATCATCTATGGAGAAAATGATAAGATATATCATTCCTCCATCCATGATCGTGTGATTAATTAACATCATAAAACCAATTCAATTGGTAATTGATTTCCCCATTAATCACTATTTAATCTCATTAAAATTTCTTTAATCTTTTTTATTTTTAATCCACATTAATTCCATAAAAATAGAACTAACATTTTACACTATATATAAATTAATTCAATTAATTTATTCCATATTTTGAATTATACTTTTAATCCAATTAATTCCAATTAAACATTTTAATTGATTATTTGATTTAACTAATTACATAAAAAATAGTCTGAATTAATTCTATTCTTACTGCATAAATTGTCAAAGTACCGATTCTCAAATTTCTTGCCATGATCACTTCTGATTCTAATAATGTGTTGATCATTTTCAACTTTGATCTTGCAGGCTAATCTCTTGAATGCCATGAAAGCTTCACTCTTGTCTTTGAGGAAGTCTACCCATGTAAACCTTGAGAAGTCATATATGCAGACAAGAACATACTTATTTCCACCGTAGCTTTCTACAGCCATACGCCCCATTAGATCCATATGTATAAGATCTAAAACTCTTTTAGAAGTTCTGTCCTGAACTTCTTTATGCTGAGATCTGGACTGCTTCCCAATCTGACATGGACCACATACTTTATCTCTATCAATTTTGATCTGAGGTAGTTCTCTGACAACCTCTTTGCTGATGATCTTCTGGAGATTCCTGAAGTTGATGTGTCCAAGTTTCTGATGCCAGATCTCTGACTCTTCTATAGATGTTCTTTGACATGTTAAAGAATATTGTGTAGGAACATGTAGCTGATAGCAGTTGTCAGCTGATCTTTTTCCTTTCATGAATAAGTCATTGTTCTTATTCATTACCTTATAACTTTCATTGGTGAAGACAACTGTCATGTCATCATCACACAGTTGACTGATGCTAATCAGATTTTCTTTGAGTCCATCAACTAGAATAGCCTTCTTAAGTTAAGGCATTCATTCGACAATCAACTCACCTTGACCCATTACTTTTCCACTTTTTCCATCTCCAAAGGTGACAAAGTCTGATGAGCAGGCTTTTAAATTCTGCACAACAGAGAAATCTCTAGTCATGTGTCTTGAATAACCACTGTCAAAATACCAGTTGCCCTTGTTTTCAACTCTTAGAAAGGTATGAGAAATCATACTGGTCTGCTTGACAACCCATTGCTTCTTCTGTGCAGGCTTCTTGCTTTTCTGAATAGCTGGTCTCTTATTGGTATTGCTGGAATGCTGAGCCACAAATCTCCTTCTCATTCTTTTTAGATCAAAAAGATACTTTTCACAATGTGGACGAATGTGACCTTTTTCTTCATAATAATAGTAGATGATCCCTTTTTCTGTTGCCATTATAATCAGTCATATTTTTGTTAATGTTCTGCTGGATATTTGGAACATTATTTAGTATATGTACTGACTGGCTTATACTTTTTTTGACAAACATTGTCTTAGACTATCCACCACTGTATCCAAGATCTGGATGACTCTTTTCTGAATGTCCTGAAGTAGTAAGAATCTTATCAAGATATTCTTAGTACCATTATTCAGCATGTTGACATTTCTTTTGATGGATTTGAGTTCTGCAGATAACTCTTCAATCTCATTCTTTTGTTGTTGAATGATGACCTTCTGTTCAGCATCAGCTCTGATAAATTCCTCATTTTCTTTGAGAAGATCCTTGTTGTGAGATTGCAGAGTCTTGTTGATCTCAGCAACTTCTAGCCATTTTTCATACATCTCCTTGTATGTCTTGACAAATTCTTAGTGGTTAAAGTCTTCATTGTCTGAGTCTTCATCTTCTGCAAGTTTGAAAGGATCTTGGAACTTTGAGATTTTTGCTATAAGACCAATAGTGTCCTCATCTGAATCATTTTTGCTTCCATCAGAATCATTGTCATTAAGAGAAGCATTGTAATTCTTTTTATTTTCTTCAGAGTATTTGCACACCCAGCTTGAATATGTCCAAAATCATCACATTCTCTGCATTGGATTCCTCTCCTAGGATTTGAAGGTTGAAACTCTTTCTGTTCACTGCTAGAGTTTCTATCTTACTGAGAATTGCTAGATGGTTGTCTTCTGCTGTTGGACCTTTTGGAAGACTATTTGTTTACTCTTTTTAACATTCGACTAAAGTTCTTGGTGATTAGAACCATATTGTTCATTGTGTTTGAATCAAGTATAGGTTTTTGTTTCTGTACATGTTCAGGTACATCCTCAGCGACTTCAGTTTTAAGAGCAATACCTCTCATTTTTGAGCTGCTATCTTCATCTTCCAGATTCATCTCAAACGTCCTCAATGATCACATCACCTCATCAAGCCTCATACTTTTGATATCCTTGACTTCTTCAATTGCAACAACTTTGTTAGCAAACTTCCTTGGAAAGGATCTGAGAACATTCATTACTAGTTTCTCATTGTTGATAGGTTCACCAAGAGCAAAACTCTCATTTGATATGCTTCTCGGTCTAGCATTGAACTCACCAATGGACTCAATATCCTCCATTCTGAGACTTTTGTTGGGAAAATTGTTGGAAATATCCAACTGATGGTTTTGATGAAATGTTAATACATATTTGATGATCTAATGAAAAACTATAGGTTATTTGAAGCTGGAAATCAGGGGCAATGACCAAGTAAGACTTCAGACAAAGTCCAGCTGAAACAAGAGTCAGCTGTCTTGAAGCATGGTCAACCAACTTAAAGGTTACCTCGGTCAGACCAGTTAGAGTTAACTCTTCAAAGCTTAAAAACTTAGAGGGGGAAGAGAACTTTGGAGACTGGTAGGTGACAAGTCCAAATTCTCTCGTGTTTTTGTGTCTTTTTCTCGTTATTTTGTCCTTTGTTTTTGTGTTTTTTGAGTCGCAAAGAGCCAGAATGGCACAAGAGTAGGCAGGAGGCAGGAGAATCACTTCTAGAGGGCACAATGGTGCCAATGATACCAAGATGGGCAACAACTTCTCAGCAAAAAGCTCTCTCTCGAGCCTGGTGGAAATCGCCCATCATTACAGCAGAAGCTGAAGGAGAAATTTGTGATCGTGCCCACAACAACCCCAGAGTGATTGAGAAGAGAAGGAGAGGAGATAAGGGCACACGAGTAATCACAATCAGTTAAAGCAGGAGCAATGCACCCTAGCCGCTTAAGGAAAGAAGAGTTGTGGAAGGAAGTTGAGATCTTTCAGAAGGAGGATCAACTCTACAAGGAAAGTTGCTATGTCGGTGATACTAGGGCACGACGAGTACATAATCTGCGACTTAGAATCTTCTAAATAAGGGAAGAATCTGTCAGATATGGAAAGTCTTGGGCACGGCGACTGTGGACTGGGCTGAAGATCCCCCGGCCTGTGGGGGAGTTTACCTTGTGTTCCTTGTACTCCCATATAAGTAGATGCATGGCAGAAAACAAACACCTCTTTTGCAACTTTTTTACCTCTACACGCACATACATTTTATTTAGTTTTATTCTGCAATTTAATTTTTGTTGAACAATCTCGGGCCTTATGCTCGCAGGCAGTTAGGATTTCCAGTTTTATGTTCCTTAATCTAGCGTTGGTGTTGGATTTATTTTTCTCTTTAATATAAGTAAGTTTTTCGTTTATATTATGTGTTGTTTCAATTCTTTAAAGTATTTTTATTATTCTAAGTCTAGCATGAGCGGCTAGACTCATTATTCTAGATTGAACAAGGATAAGAACTTAATGAACACGTAAGAACCGTGAGGCTTATGGGCATAAACTGTGTGAATTAGGTTCCGTTATGTAATCGTTTTCTTTGTTGCATTATACAGTGGGCTAAGCTAGTTAATTATGGCTGATCACTCGTTAATTAGAATTGTGTTCACTACCTCTATAAATGGTCAATGAATCATAGCTGTGTGTTGGTCATAAAGGGATGGGATACATCACGGGTACTGAGGGCATAAGAGAGATCTTTGTCTAAGTAAATCTGGGTCTGTCTAAATCATAATGATGCTTTGTTGCTTACAATCATATGAGAGATCGGGGTTGGGTAACAAGTTAGGGTTTAGGGGACGAGAGATCACCTCTAGACTAAACTGAAAGGATAGATTAGGTAAGTATGAGAGATCCATTGCCTATAACCAGGTAATTAGATTTGCATAAGTATTCAGCGTGCCCATAATCAATCAAGTATTTGTTAAGTTCGAAATCTGAGTTCTAATCCTGAATACTTTTACTATTAATATTTTTTTGTCTTTTGTTTTGTTTTATTATTTAGTTTACAGTCTTTACATACAAGTACGGAGACTACAACAATCCTCAAACCTTTTGGAAAAGTGACACTGGAAGATAAAATTCGCAGCTCCTCGTGGGATCGACCTTTACTCACATTAGCTAGCTATGCTTTGCTGTGGGCATAAGGATAACTCTCTCTTGAGAATTATTCTAACCGCGAAATGACCGCGCGTCAGTAGGCATCCACAAATGAGTAACCATTAGTCTAGCTAAAAGCTAAAAAAGACTGATGAGAGTAGAGCCAGCTTGAAAAGCTGAAGCTGAACTGACTAAAATCAGTCAGCCAATCTTGAAACTGATCAAAGATCAGTTAACTGGGAGAAAGCTCAAAGTGCTTTGAGCCAATGCTGAACTGACCTACGATCAGTTCAATGAGAGAGAAGCTCAAACAAACAGCCGACTGATAGTCTAGAACTGAAAACTCTTTGAAGCTAAGTTGCTAAGTCAGCTTTACTGGACCATTCCAGAACTGAAGCTTAAGGCAGCTGAGGAACTGCCAACTGGACAATCTCAGAGCTGAAAGCCGAGATAGCTGAAAGCCTGACGTGCGGTCATTTTGTGCTCAAAAATAATTTATAACACTTATGCCCACAGCGAGCATAGACAACTAATGAGTATGGGTCGATCCAACAGAGAGTTGTTGTGATTCCACCTTCAAGTAACCAATCATAAAAGGGGTTTAGTTTTGTTGTCACTACTGTAAATTAAATCTGCAAAAGAAAGTAAAGAAGATATCAAATAACAATGGTTCTGGCATTTGAACTTGAATTTGGTTTAAATATATATCAACTCGATCATGGGCACACCAATTTTCATACATGATAAATCACCTAGTTATGGAGACCAGATTTCTCTCTGCGTATCCTCATTCATCCTTTCATTATAGACTTAAAAGCGATTCCTAGTCAATTAAATCCCTAATCAGTCACCCACCACCCGGTTCCCCAAAGAGATGTAAATGAACAGACAGCAGTGTGCCCTAGACGAATCCAGATCTATTGTGTTTACCAATTCCTCGTGTGTCCACAATAACTCATCGATTCCCTTATTACTATATAAATCAACACACAATCACGATTCTCTAATTCAATTAATAGTGGTGTGTCCTATTTACCTAACGAGTGATCAGCCACATTGGCATTTCAAACACACATTCCCGTGGAACAAGGCACAAGAATCAACAGAAACCTATCATGCATTAGTGTGTCTATTTAGGCCTCACGAGTTCAGATTTATATTCAAACTATATTCATTGTTCAAACACCTATTAAAGTGTCTAGCCAAGCATGTTAGACATAATTAAAATAGCAGAAAATAAAAGACATAATTATAAAGAGAACTTACTGAATTTAATAAGCAAAAATAATCAAAATAAACGTTGAGTTTATGAACATACTTCTACGTCCAAAGGCTTAAGGCCTGTTGGAATTGTTTTTACTGCAATGCAGCGTACGAGAAAATAAAATGAAGAAAAAAGAGAAATTATAGCAGTATCTCACTATCCAAACATTTTATTTCCAGAAAATTAAAGTAGCTTAAATAGTTAGATTTTCGAATTAGAGTTCCCCCAACAAACTGGGGTCTTTACTAGATTTTCGAAACTGGCGTGCCCTCTCTGATATGACTAGATAAGCATAAATTGACCGAATCTCTATTTTTTAGGGATTGGGCTTATCTCTTTGTGCAGCGCCTCTAACAGTCCAGTCCACCCCCAACTCTTCTTCGGATAATGCAGCTATCTTTCTCGTCTCTCTCCTCCAACTAAACTCTGGGTTTTCCGCGATTGCCCCATTCTAGCCTATTGTCGAGTCTGTACAAGCAAAGTGGCACGACATCATTCAGTCAGCCTCATCCATCTCTGATATGCCCATTCCGCGAGCCGAATGTAGGATGAGTACTAAAAGAAGTCCCCTGTGCCTCTGATTGAATATTTAGCTTAGATTTTGCTTGAATGACTAGGCATAAAATGCCTCTTTTACCAGACTCGACCTCCGCAATGCCCTATGACCTCATCCTAGTTTTTTGACTCAAAACACACGAAAAAGGATATTTATAACAAAAAAAAATGCCCATAAAAATATGAAATAAATGAACTTATCACACCTACACACTTTAGACATGATTGTCCTCAAGCATGGGATGCAACGCGTCCAGAAAAATAAAAGAAAAATAAAGGCAAAAAGAAATAGACTCAAAACGAAAGCATGCAAACTGTTAATCAGTGTGGGCATATCACAATCAATATTCCAACAAAACTGTAAAGTACTAGCATACCAAAAATAGGTCAAAAATGAGTTCAGCTTGGTAATCCTCATAAACTCTCTTCACTTAGTGGTTAGGCTCAGTGTATACACTCAAATCAATGCAATTCTGTACTTAGTTGTCCCATAATCTTGTTGAAGTTCTATCCTCAATCTCCAGAACCCATAGATGCATAAGTATCAATAGGACTTTTTAGGCTATAGTGGGTATTTCATGTAAGGTGGGGCTTTATTTCTGTATAGGCCCTCCCCCCATTTTTTTTAAATCAACTACCCTGTTGTGCCTATTCAGACAACAAATATTTCTTTACTATGGGCATTCTGAACACTTAAGACTAGGGGAATTTATTTCTTTTTTTTCTTTCGTTTTCTTTTATCATTTTTTTCTTTTTCTTTTTAATTATTATTTTTTATTTATTCCCCTATCTTTTCTGGCCTTTTCACAAATACCCCCCAACAATTCTGTCCTCCCCATTTTTTCTTTTTATGCTCTTGTGATGCCTTGACTATATATATACCATCTTAAACAAAAATCCATCAGGGCATTTCATAGGCTCAAGGGGCTGCAAAGGTTGTGTCATTGGTGGATAAAATTTTCTTTTCAGTGACTCAGCAAAAGATGTCCTATATCATCTACTTATGCATTAACAAATTCCAGACTTCAAACAGAACAGTAGCAAGTTCTAGAATTTCTAAGCAAACAATTGTTCACATATGAAGTAAAGAAAGCTGTGAAATGAGCATACAACATTTAGGCTCAAATCTTCCCAGGGCATGTTAAACTCTTTCGTCATCCCTATCTTATGAGGACATGCTGAATTTTGATATAAAGCAGTCTAATATTGAAAATAACGAATGCAATGACCACATATACTTCACATAAAACATGATTGACTCAACTAACCACCTACACACTTTGCAATTTGTAAAGTGTTAAAAACAGACTCAACAAAAGACACAAAATACAACCTGGAATACCCCCACCCACACACTTTGCACTAGGCAAAGTGGGTGACAAGGGTGACACACAAACAACTAAAAACAAAACAGAAAAACAAAAACAAAAAATAAACTAAGACAAGAATAGAACTAAGATTTAATCGGATGAGGGCGTTGAGTACGAACACCCTACATGTCTGAAATAGGCCTTCAGGGCGGCCTCCATATGGGTCAGTTTTTCATTGACTTGGACTTGGGAATTCTCTATCGCTTCCAACCTTCTTATCATTATTGTGACTGGGTGCTCTCCATACTGTGCCCTCTCTACTGGTGGCTTCTTTGATGTACCTGCAGTAACAATAAACATGCTCAAAGGGTCTACTCTCAGCACAAATAAAACAGGCTTTCCATCCTCGTCCTCAACCATATCTTGCATCATTTTCAAAGAGGCAATGTCAAAGAATTCCATGGGCAGGGAAGTTAAATTAGAGGTACTTAAATCTAGCAACCTAGACTTAACAGTAATTTGGGTGATCAACTGGGCACACGAGATTCTATGCTTAGGGTGTATTTTTATTCTCTGAAATGTGCAATAGCCATAGAGCCAAAATTGATTTTAATTTTCTTAACCATGCACCAGAGAATGAAAAGCTCCTGATTAGTTATAGAATTAGAGCTATCCTTCCTACCAAAGAAATTGTATGCCAACACCCTATGGCAAAATCTCAAAGCTTCATTGTTCAAACATAGCCTTTTTGTGGCTCCACTTTGATAAGTGAAGCCATCCCCAACCTTAGCCCATTTTGCCTCAACTCCTTCAGCAGAGTCGGGAACAACAGTCACGACATCTTCATACTCCTCTTTCTAGAGGCCCAAGTATGATATGATGCCCATCATCATTTTCAGATCATCAACAAACATAGAGAAATTTTTACCCATAATTTTAAAGTTCATTACCCTAGTAGACGTAGCAGGCTTATTCACGGCTTTTATTTTCAGACTATTAACAAACTTTCGTGAGAGTGCAGGAAAAATAACACATTCCATATCTAAAAAAAACTCCCAACCTATTGCAGCAAAGAAATCTCTTACCTCTTGCTCTATCCCAAGAGTTGCAAGTGACTCAGCATGAATTCCCTTCGAATTTATAATGCCCCGGACTGGTGGCGGGCCACTTCCTGGCTTACTCAAAGTGGGGCTTCCTACCCTTCTACCTTTTTTAGGTTCAGGGTGTAATGTCACCTCTGTAGCCTTTCTTTTCTTTGAGGAGGGCTTCCCAGCTAACTTGGCCCTGCTTTCATGGCCACCGCTTTTCCCACCCTCTGCTTGGGTGGTGAGTCCTCTGAGGGCTCATCCTCGAGCATCTGTGCTTGGGATGGCTTGTTATGTTGCCGCTGTTGCTCTTGGTGTTCTGAAACCTCCTCTTCGGTTTCATCTTGTTGGAAATTGGCTGGCTGCTTGGTTGGTTGTTCCAGAATGGACTCTCCAATTTTTCTTTTTTCTTTAGCCTTCTCTAGTACCTGTTTCTTAATCTCGACAGGTCCTTCTTCTTGGACTTGCTTATCTACGGGCTGTTCTTCTACTTCATCCAACTCATTCACAAAGTCATCTAGGACTTCATCATCGTCCTCTTCTTCCACATTCTCCTTCTCTTCTTCAATGATCTCTTTAGATGGCGGGAGCATCGGTACCCTAGCTGGATTTTTTTACCTTTTTCGAGGTTACTTTTTCAGGCTCTTCTGTAGGATCCATGGCCACCTCTTCCTCTTAAGTTCCTCCAACAGTAGTGTCCTCCTCGACTTGCTCATTTTGCGATGGTGTTGCAGAGCTTGCCTCAGCCATGGGTTCCTTCTCTAGCATAGTCTCCTTCGCCTGTTTTCTCGAGGTAGCTGCAGCAGGTGTAGCCTTTTCCTTAGGCTTTACAACCTTTTTCTTCACCACCTTAGCTGGGGTGGGCTCTGCAGCGGTGAATGGAGTGTCAAACTCTAGCCTGGCCTTGACTCCAGCTTTTGGTGCGACCTTCTTCCTGCGTGTGTTCACCATTGTTGAGGCTTGAAGTTAGCAGAGAGATGTTGTAGGGTTTTGGGAGGGAGAAGAAAGAAGCTTTGATTTTTTTTTTCGAAAAGAATAAAAGTGAGAGTTTAGATTTTGTGGGGTTATCTTTTTATTAAAGTGTGTTATTGTTCCTAATGTGACCGTGACTTTTCAAATTTCAAAGAATTTATTCAAATCAGCGTGCCCACATCAATGGATAAGCCTTATTCCCTGAAAATCGGAACAAACTTTATCTCTTCAAAATGCCTACTTTAGAATCCCTATTTTTTTGGGATTTATCTTTATCTCTTGCTTCTCTCTTTTTATCCTAACCTGCATACCACATACTTATCCAAAAACAAGTGTAAAATTGCCTATAATCTAGTTTAATTAATTGGGAACTTTATTTAATTAAAAAAAACGAATTAAAGCAATTAAAAACCTAGGTTGTCTCCCAGTAGCGCCGCATTTATCATCGTGGGCATGACAAAATCCCTGCTTAGGTGTAAATGGGCTCCTCGAGCTAGACCACTCTAGCATCCTGATCAGAATGCCCTAGGTATGGTTTGAGACGATGACCATTTACTTTGAAATGCCCTCTAATTTCTAGATTTTTAAGCTCAGCTGCCCCATTGGGGCATCCGCATAGACTTCAAATGGACCAACCCACTTGGTCCTTAGACTTCTTCCCATCAATTTGAACCTCGAATGGTACAAAAGCACTTGTTGTCCTAGGAAGAATCTTTTTCTTCTAATTACTTGATTATGAAGTCTCTTCATCTTTTCCTTGTAAAGTACAACATTATCATAGGCTTTCATTCTCATTTCTTCCAGCTCTTGAATCTAAAATTTTCTGAAATGCCCGGCTGCGTCCTTATCCATGTTCAGCTTCTGAAGTGCCCATCTTGCCTTGTGCTCAAGTTCTACTGGCAGATGGGAACACTTTCCAAATAGCATATTGGAGTCTTGAATGCAGTTCGGTATGCCCATAGGGCATCATCCAAATAGGCACTCCAGTTCTTCCGGCTTGGATTCACTACTTTCTCAAGGATGGCTTTAATTTCTCGATTTGAGACTTCAGCTTGGCCATTCCCTTGCGGTTGATAGGCTGTTGTGACTCTATGGTTCATCTCATACTTCTTCAATAGCCTCTCCATCATTTGGTTGTAAAAATGGGTCCCTTGATCACTGATGATGGACCTGGGCACACCAAACCGGCTAAAAATATGGGATTTCAGAAATGCAGCTACTACTCTTACATCATTGGTAGGAATAGTCTTTGCCTCTACCCATTTGGATACATAATCAACTACCAGGATAATGTAATGGTTTTCCTTAGAGTTTGCAAGGGGTCCCATGAAATCCATTCCCCAAACATCGAAAATTTCCACTGGCATGGTGGGTGTCATGGGTATTTTATTCCTTCTTGTGATGTTCCCAACTCTCTGGCATTGATCACATCTTCTGAAAATGTCGTGGGAAAACTTAAAAATTGTGGGCCAAAATAACCCATAGTCCAGAACTCTTTTCGCTGTTTAGTTTGGTCCGAAATGCCCGCCTTCCACAAGCATAATTATGACAATGCTTCAAAATCTCCTCAATTTCATAATTTGGGATACATCTTCTTATGATTTGATCAGCACATCTCCTCCATATAATAGGGTTATCCCAGGCGTAGAACTTGTTCTCATGCCTTAGTTTATTCTTCCGGTAATCAATGCAAACTCTCTAGTCCGTTTGCAGTCGTGTGGGCACAAGCTCCCCCTTTTCATTTTTCACAACTTGAATGCCCGACTTCTTGGGCACAACATGGATTGGACTGACCCACTTGCTATCTGAAATAGGGTATATAATGCCCTGATCTAATAGCTTAATTATCTCTTTTAGCACCACATTCTTCATCACTGGATTGAGCTTACTTTGTGGATCACGAACAGGCTTTGCATCATCTTCCAACAAGATCTTGTACATGTAAACCGCTGGGCTAATGCCCTTTATATATGCCAAAATCCATCCGAGTGCCCCCTTGTACAGCCACAACAATCTCAAAAGGCGGTCCTCATTAGCTTGATTTAACCTCAAACTTATGATTACAGGTAAAGTCTCATTATGTCCCAAGTAGGCATACTTCAAATGCCTTGGCAATACCTTCAATTCCAGCGTGGGTGCTTTGACAATAGAAGGCATCAGCTTATCATCATTCCTCCGAATGGGAACGCCATAATCCACACAACTATATGGCATTTCTTTCAATGAATACAACATCATAATTCATTCCTCGATGTTATCATCTTCATCCAGGGCATCCTGCTTAGTCAGTCCATCCCATAATGCTCATTCCAATGGTTTTCTATTGCTTACCATGGATAGGGTAGACCGGCTCGGTGGATAGAAGGAATTCACAAAACTGTAATTCTTTGTATCTAGGGGGTGTTTTAATGCTTCAAATATGTTAAACATCACCGTCTCTTTATCAAACTCACATGTCAGTGCGCCCTTGTCCAAATCAATCTTGGTCCGAGCTGTCTTCATGAAAGGCCTTACCAGCAACAACACTAAAGATTTTGAAGTCGCTGTGCCCATGTCAAGTATATAAAAAGCTACTGGGAAAATAAGCTCGTCTACCTTGACCAACACATCTTCAATGAGGCCTTCTGGATATACATTTGATCAGTCAGCAAGTTGAATGACCACATGGGTCTCTTTCAAAGGTCCAATCTTGAGTTCTTTGAACATCGACAGGGGCATTACGTTGATTGATGCCCCTAAATCCAACATGGTCTTCTCCACTTTCTTGTCTCCTATGATACAAGAAATCATGAACATTCCTGGATCATTACACTTCTTGGGTAATTTTCTCTGTATCACAACCGATATATTCTCCCCAACTAAGAACCTTGCATCGTTATTGAATCGCACCTTTCTAGTGCAAAGCTCCTTCAGAAACCGGGCATACCGCGGTACTTGCTTGATTACCTCGATTAGTGGAATATTGACTTCCACTTTGCTGAATACTTTTAGCATCTCCCTAGTCTCCTCTTCTCTTCTATTTGGTGCCAATCTCCCTGGAAATGAAGGCTTCCATTTTACTGGAATAGGCACCTTAGCAAGCTGCTTCACTTCAGGAATGAGCACAATATCCTCCTGTTCAGTTTCGTGTGCCTCATCTTTTATGGAATTTTTTTTCACTTCTTCTTCCAAGGGCACATCGTCCTTTTCTTCTACTGGCCTGACCATCTCTGGAAGTTCTTTTCCACTCCTTAGAGTCACTGCATTCACCTGCTCTCTTGGATTTTCAACTTGGAAAGACAGCTTTCTATTTTTCTCTTCCATTTTATGCATGGCTTGAGTCAACTGGTTGATTTACTTGCTCATGTGTGAGAGACCAGCCTGAGTCTCTTGCTTAAATTTTTCATTCTCCTCAGCCATGGTAAACACAAGATCCTCCAACGTGTGCTTTCTCTTCTCTTCTAGTGGCGGTAATAGGCGTGCGAGATGCCCATGTTCTGGCCTTCTCCATCTGAAATTTCCATGGTCTCTCCAACCAGGGTTATAAGTTTGAGAATGTGGATCATATCTTCTAGAATGCCCATTCTGGCCACCTATATTGTTCACTTCTTCCATCTTTTCTTGTAGAGTAAGGCACTCATCAGTAAAATGATATACGCTTTTGTATACTCCACAGGGTCTAGGCTTCTTTTTTATGCTAACACCGGATAAGATAGTTTTAATTTTATCACACAATCTATCAATTCTGTTATCCTGGTCTGGTGCCCTTTCTAATTCACTTACAATCCGAATGCCCTCTCCACCAAAGTCTCGGCTGTCTTCAGCCATTTCAATGAGAATTTTGAATGCTTCAATAGGCTATTTGTTCAAAATAGATCCTCCACATGAGGCATTTATGATCGTCCTCTCATGTGGCATCAATCCTCTGACAAAATACTGAATTAAGTCATGTTCAGTAATCTGGTGCTGTGGGTATTTCGCCAGCATCACCTGGAATCTTCCCCAGTAGTCATAGAAACTTTCGTTAGTTCCCATCTTCAGGCTCCCTATCCTTCTTCTCATTTCTTATACTCTAGACGCTGGGAAATATTTCTCTAAAAACTTCTATTGAAGTTGTTTCCATGTGGTCATAGCGCCAATCAGCAGTATATACAACCAGTCACGTGCCCCATCTTGAAGGGTGAAAGAAAATGAGACCAACCGCACATACACCTCTCATACATGGTCGGATGGTTGAGTTTGGAAAACCATCTTGAAATCTTGCAAGCGCTTCTATGGATCCTCTCCGGGCATTCTGTGGAACTTCAGTAAGATCTGGATGAAGTTTGTATGAATATCCCAGTTCTGAGTCACAATTGGGAGTGTAATGCCCATCGGGCGCAGATTCATGTTGGTAGGAAAAACCAACTGCCTTAAAGTCCTGTTATCATCCGCATTACCATTTGCGGTATTTCCATTTACGGCCATGTTGATGTTGTGGCCGTTCTCAAACTGTCCTTCCTCCTCGTGCCCTTCGTCTCCTTGATCTTCATGATCTTCTGGTGGTGGTGTGGGCTCACGAGGTCTGTTTGTGGCTTGGTGTGCCCTCTTCGCTGCTGTCCTGTTTTTTCTAAGAGTTTTCTATATCTCCGGATCGTACAATAGAATCTCTTCTGAAGAACCCAAGGGCATCAACTTCCAGGCTCACCAGCGTGGAAGGTAAAATCACTAGAAATCAGCTCTCCAGCAACGGCACCAATTTTGACGCGCGGTCGTTTCGCTCTAAAAAATAATTTATAACTCATGCCCACAGCGAGCGTAGCAAGCTAATGAGTACGGGACGATCCCATAGAGAGTTGTTGTGATTTTACCTTCAAGTAACCAATCATAAAAGGGGGTTGGCTTGTTGTCACTACTGTAAATTAAATCTGCAAAAGAAAGTAAAGAAGATATCAAATAACAACGGTTCTGCCATTTGAACTTCAATTTGGTTTAAATATATATCAACTTGATCATGGGCACACCGATTTTCATACATGTTAAATCACCTAGTTATGGAGACCAGATTCCTCTCTGTGTCTCCTCATTCATCCTTTCATTATAGACTTAAAAGCGATTCCTAGTCAATTAAATCCCTAATCAGTCACCCACCACTCGGTTCCCCAAAGAGATGTAAATGAACAGACAACAGTGTGCCCTAGACGAATCCAGATCTATTGTGTTTACCAATTCCTCGTGTGTCCACAATAACTCATCGATTCCCTTATTACTATATAAATCAACACACAATCACGATTCTCCAATTCAATTAATAGTGGTGTGTCATCTTTACCTAACGAGTGATCAGCCACATTGGGCATTTCAAACACACACTTCCGTGGAATAAGACACAAGAATGAACAGAAACCTATCATGCATTACTATGCCAATTTAGGCCTCACGAGTCCATATTTATATTCAAACCATATTCATTGTTCACACAGCAGAATAAAGTGTCTAACCAAGCATGCTAGACATAATTAAAATAGCAGAAATAAAAGACATAATTATAAAGAGAACTTACTGCATTTAATAAGCAAAAATACTCAACATAAACATTGAGTTTATGAATATACTCATATGTCCAAAGGCTTAAGGCCTGTTGGAATTGTTTTTGCTGCAATGCAGCGTATGAGAAAATAAAATGAAGAAAAAAGAGAAATTGTAGCAGTATCTCACTATCCGAACTTTTTGTTTACAGAAATTAAAGTAGCTTAAATAGTTATATTTCCAAATTAGAGTTCCCCCAACAAACTGGGGTCTTCACTGGATTTCTGGAACTGGCGTGCCCTCTCTGATATGACTAGATAAGCATAAGTTGACCAAATCCGTATTTTTTAGGGATAGGGCTTATCTCTTTTTGCAGCGCCTCTAAGAGTCCAGTCCACCCCCAACTCTTCTTCGGATAATATAGCTATCTTTCTCGTCTCTCTCCTCCAACTAAACTTCAAGTTTTCCATGATTGCCTCATTCTAGCCTATTGTTGAGTCTGTACGAGCAAAGTGGGCATGACATCATGCAGTCAGCCTCATTCATCTCTGATATGCCCATTCCGCTACCCGAATGTAAGATGAGTGCCAAAAAAAGTCCCCTGTGCCTCTGACTGAATATTTAGCTTGGTTTTGCTGACTGGGCATAAAATGCCCCTTTCACCAGATTCGACCTCCGCAATTCGCTATGACCTCATCCTGGTTCTTTTTTACTCAAAACACATGAAAAATGACATTTATAACGAACAAAATGCCCATAAAATATGAAATAAATGGACTTATCAAAGCCCATCAGCTGAATGTCCAAAACTGATAACCGAAATACTTGCTCTCTTTGACAAGCAGTCAATGAAGATCTTGGCAGGAAATTTTGGAAAGATCCTGATGATCTTTGAGCAAAAGTCATTAAAGTCAAACTGCTAGTTCATTTAAAGCTTCAAACGGCTACAGGTATTAAACTGCCATCGGTGAACTCAACAGATTCACCAATCTCAACGGTCAAAAGATCATTCATCTATAAAAAGAGAGTGAATACAATTTGATCAAGACTTTTTTTCCAATCTAACTTTTGCTATCTTGCAGATTTTGAGCTCTTCTTTCTCTCTTCCCACAGTTCAAAGCTTAAACCTCTCAATTGTGAAAAGTCCCAACTGAGAAGGCGTGCTTCAAGTCTCAAAGCAAGTAGCTAGCTGTAACGCCCCGATCCCGGAAGAAGGAAAAGGGACCGATGCGCTACTTGGGAAAGGAGAAAGGGGTAGTTACATAAAGATAACTATAGAGATGGGGTTAGTGCCTCAATCATTTAGGCAACATAACCTCTACAACTGTAATAGAATCACGCACCAGAGCGTTCATAAGGAATTTGAATAAATTATCAGTCATCAAAGGGAACTTATCCCGCCAGATAATTATAAAGGAACATCATAGCGTAAATGCTGAAATCATAACATGCTTCAAACAATTGAGGACAAACTGTATTAGAGTAAGCGGAAAAGAACGTAGTGCATTTATTCAAACTCCAAAAAGTAACATGTTCTCAGTTAGACACCGTACATAAAGAAACATATATATACAGCAAAAGATAGCCCCTCAGCCTTAGCACAGCCGTCCACCATCCCGCAGCTCATCCTGAAAATATTTGAAAAGATTTTGGGCGTGAGTACTAATGCACTCAGTGGGTATTTTTGAGAAAAACCTTCACAACCATTTTATAAAACAGAATATCCAATCATATTCTAAGTATATCATGGAAAGCTTTTAAAATAGAAAATTTGTGAATTCCATGTATACTAAATCATTTTAGTTCCATCATTGCGCGCCACTCTCCCCTATAACGCTTACGGTGAGTCGGTTCGTGTACACAACCCGGCTGCTTAAGGTTGGACACTGCCCTGTTTGCTTGGGGCTCGATATCGTGAACCATTGTAGTTTCGTCACCAAAAACAGTAGTAAGACTAACATGAGTCGAGAGAGCACATTAAATATAGTCATGAGTTGGATATTCTTTCACATTCATTTTATAAATATCAGGGCTTAATAACCCGAAATACATTTTTATATAATAAAAACCCACCTGGACAAATGATTTGTCTCACAGAAACTCTTTTAAATTCTGGTTTGGTCCTGCTTAGGTTCTGTTACTTCTTCTGATCCTACAATAACCAGTCTTAGCTTCGTTTAACTAAAGGATTGCTATTAAAACTCAGCTCATAAGCTCCCTTTTTATTTGATTTATGATTCTATATTATACTTTGTATTTAATTATAAATCATAATTTGATCTTTTAAAATTCCATTCATTCTTAAAATATCACTATACTCTTGAAATTAGTATACTGCTATTCTCCATTAATACCAAGTACATACATAAATAATTACACTCTTTTCAATTGTTTATTAAATATAATTTACAGACTACGAATATTAAACTTTTACTTTCTTCTGCCATGAATCTTACAGAATATCTAATATAAGTATTTAAACATAAGTCAAATTGTTAATTTATTTTCAATAGATATTTTATTTTAATAAAAATAGTTACTATTGGTACCTAATTAGATCAATTGTCTCATCTAACAGAAAAATAACATATGAATATTATAATAATCTTATAATTTTACAAATTATTATTTCAACCTATTTATCGTATTCTAGATAAATTAAAAGTTCCTTATTTCAATATTTTAGAAATTATTACATTTATTTAATAGTTCCAATATATATAATAAAAGTGATAAAGTTGTAGTAAATAAAGTGTCTAACTAATTATTTCCAACATCAATTATTCATACTTAAGTTTATTTCAATTGTCAGTACATCTACAACCACTGTTCACATCATTATCATCATATCTCACTTATATTAAAATACAATTAACCTTTGTCAATTATCAATACCCTAAAAATCAACTCACGATTCATTTTTAATTAAAACTATAGACCTAACTTAGATAATTAATTAATCTATACACTGTACATAAATAAATACGCACAAAGAACATTACCAATAATGATACTAAATAGATTTGTTACCTTCATCAATTAGTTCGTATATTTGCTTCTAAAAATTACACATAAATATGATATATATTAATATATCTATTTATACACAAGTTATCTTACAATTAGATTCACTAAGCTTCTTCATCATCATCACACGTGCATGTGTAATATTAAAAGTATGTGCATGATTGCCATGTGTATAAATTCAACACTTATCTTATTCTTATCATTCTTTATTTTATTGTTATTAGTATCATCATTAACTTATATTATATTAATTGTATGCGTATATATAGATTACACCTATGTATGTACTATATATTTAATTAATATATATTTAGATAATTCTTAATGTCCAAATGTGAATATATCTGGAAAAATGTACAGGGTCCTGAATAAAATACTAAAATGTCTCGGGTATCTCTAATCCACTCAACGGACACATTTCACCCGAGAGAAAAAAAAATGAGACCTACAAAGATTCATTTTCTTCCCTAACTTACCCTTAAGGTTAATATAGACTATTCTTTTAATACCAAAAAAAATTTGGGATATTACATTCTACCCCCCTTAAAATAAATTTCGTCCCGAAATTTGACATACCTCTGAATGGCAAGTCAGGGTGCTGTTCCTTGATCTTATCTTCTAGCTCCCATGTAGCTTCCTCACTTTCATTGTTATTCCATAGAACTTTCACTAATTCTATTTATTTATTTCTCAATACTTGTACCTTTTTGTCAAGTATAGCTATTGGTTTTTCTTCATAGGTTAAATCTTGGTTCAGGACTATCTCTTCATTCTTTATAACGTGTTTAGGATCAAACACGTATTTTCTCAATATTGAGACATGAAAAATATTATGAACCTCAGCTAGACTTGGCGGTAAGGCTAGTCTATAAGCTACCTCTCCAACCCGTTCAAGAATTTCAAATGGTCCAATATACCGTGGTCTCAATTTTCCTCTTTTACCAAAACGTATAATTCCTTTAGTAGGAGATATTTTTAGAAAAACCATAACTCCAACATTAAAATACAGATCCTTTCGACGTCTATCTGCATAGGCTTTTTGTCTATCTTGGGCCTCCTTCATTCTCGTTCTTATCTTATCAATTATTTCAATCGTTGTCTGAACAATCTCAAGGCCCAATATCTTTCTTTCACCCACTTCATCCCAGTTAAGTGGTGATCTACATCTTTGACCATACAAAGCCTCATATGGTGCCATTTCAATAGTTTCCTGATAACTGTTGTTATAGGCAAATTCCACTAAGGGTAAAACATTTTCCCAGCTTCCACTTCTATCAGTTACAACTCCTCTGAGCATGTCCTCTAGTATTTGTATTGTCCTTTCTGATTGTCCATCAGTCTGAGGATGGAAAGCTGTACTGAAATTTAGTTGCGTTCCCATAGAATTTTGTAGACTTATCCAGAATCTGGAAGTAAATCTGGTATCTCGGTCAGAGGTGATCGAGACAGGTACTCCGTGTAACCGTACAATCTCTTTCACATAGAGTTGAGCCAACTTATCCAGTCCAAGTGTCATCTTGATTGGCAAAAAGTGCGCGGATTTGGTCAATCGATCAACAACGACCCATATCGCAGTGTTTCCCCGCACTGACTTTGGTAGTCCAACTACAAAATCCATGTTGATATGTTCCCATTTCCACTCGGGAATTTCAAGTGGTTGTAATAACCCTGATGGTCGTTGGTGTACTGCCTTTACTTGCTGACAAGATAAGCACCGTTCAAAATATGAAGCCACTTCTCTCTTCATATTCCGCCACCAAAAGTTTCTCTTCAAATCTCTATACATCTTTGTACTTCCAGGGTGAGCGGTATATGGAGTATCATGAGCTTCTCTCATGATCTCAGTCTTTAAATCTTCATTGTGGGGCACACATATTCTTCTCTCGTACACAAGAGCATTTTCATTTGCTTCAGCAAATCCCTTTGAATCCTTAGATCTTACTTTCAATCGCGTTTTCTCCAAAAATTGATCCCCTTTTTGTGCTTCCACAATTCATTTTCTTAAATCGGGTTTAGCTATTAAGGCAGCTATAAATCCTTTAGTAGAGTCTGGTGGTCGAACTAACTGTAACTCCAGTCTTTGAAATTCTTCAATTAACCTGTCTTCTTGCGTTAGGAAACAACCCAACTCTGCTCTGGTTTTCCGGCTAAGGGCATCTGCAACAACATTAGCTTTACCGGGGTGGTAGAGAATGGTACAATCATAATCCTTAACTAATTCCAGCCATCTTCTCTGTCTCATGTTTAAGTCTTTCTACTCAAATAAGTATTTAAGACTCTTATGGTCAGTGTAGATTTCACATCTAACACTGTATAGATAATGCCTCCAAATTTTCAAGGCATGCACCACAGCTGCGAGCTCTAGGTCATGGGTGGGATAATTCAACTCATGTGGCCTGAGTTGGCGAGATGCATAAGCAACGACCCTTCTATCTTGCATTAGCACACACCCCAACCCTAACTTAGACGCATCCGTAAAGATAACAAATCCCTCATTTCCTTCTGGTATAACCAGTACCGGAGCTGTGGTCAGTTTTCTTAAGTTCTTAGAAATTCTTCTCACATTCCTCGGTCCAGATGAACTTAGTCTTCTTTTTCAACAATTGTGTCATTGGCCTTGCCAATTTAGAAAATCCCTCAATAAATCGTGTGTAGTAACCTGCCATTCCTAGGAAACTTCTTATCTCATGTACACTGGTAGGTGACTTCCAGTTACTTACTGCTTCAACCTTAGCAGGATCCACTTTGATTCCTTCTGATGACACAATATGGCCAAGGAACATTACCTCACTAAGCTAAAATTCACACTTGCTAAATTTAGCATATAATTTCTCCTTCCTCAATGTTTCTAGAATTATGCGTAAATGTTCTTGGTGTTGCTCTTTACTTTTTGAATAGATGAGAATATCATCTATAAATACAAGAACAAAGCTATCCAGATATTGATGAAAGACTCTGTTCATCATATCCATGAACACTGTAGGTGCATTAGTCAACCCAAACGGCATTACTAAGAACTCATAGTGGCCATAACGTGTTCGAAATGCTGTCTTAGGCACATTTTCTTTTCTTATCTTCAATTGGTGATAACCTGAACGTAAATCAATCTTTGAAAAGACTTTAGCACCTCTTAATTGGTCAAACAAGTTATCTATCCTTGGCAAGGGATATTTATTCTTAATTGTCACCTTATTTAACTCCCTATAGTCAATGCACATTCGCAATGTACCATCTTTCTTTTTAACAAAGAAAATAGGCGCTCCCCAAGGTGAGACACTAGGTTGAATGAAACCCAAGTCCAACAGCTCTTGTAGTTGTACTTTCAGTTCTTGCAGTTTATTAGGGGCCATTCTATATGGTGCTTTAGATATCGGGGCTACTCCTGGTTCCAAGTCAATGGTGAATTCAGTTTGCCTATCAGGCGGTAGCCCTGGTAGATCTTGTGGGAAAACATCTTTGTATTCCCGAACAATAGGGACTTGATCTATCGTTACTTCATCATTTTCTTTTCCTACTAGGTTAACCAGAAAAGCATGGCAACCTTCTTTTCTCATTAGCTTTACAGCTTTGTGGGCTGAAATAATTGGTATCTTCAAACCCATCCTTACTCCAAAGAAAATTACCTCTGGTTCTCCTGGCTTCTGGAATACGACTTCTCTCTCATGACAACGTATAGTTGCATATGTTGCAGTTAGCCAATCCATTCCCAAAATTATATCAAAATCCTTCATGTCAATTACATATAAATTCGTGATGAAAATCTTTTTGTTAATCTTGAGTTCCACATTCAAGCACATTCTATTGGCTAAAACAGTTTTTTCAGAAGGGATGCTAACTTCTAAAGCAGTAGTAGCATCTACTTGTCTCAATTTTAATCTTTCACTGGCCTTTTTTGAAATGAAAGAGTGTGTAGCTCCAGTATCAAATAAAGCGAGCACAGGTATATTAAACATGTTAATCATACCTGCCAAATTTTTTAGAGCTTGCTCTGCCTGCTGTTGCTGAAGTGCATAAGTCCTGGCTGGCTGTGGGGTGCGTTGTCCTTGATTTGACTTAAAGTTTTCTCTCTGATTTTTCCCTAAGTTTCCACCCTGGTTAGGCCTATGATTACTCCCTTGGTTAGGCCTCTGATTTATATTTCCACCTTGTGTTGGTCTTGGAGGAATACCTATATTTCCTTTACTCCTAGGACAATCTCGAGCAAAATGTCCAGGTTGATGACAAAAGAAACAACTATCTGTATTCCTCATACACTTTCCTGAATGAAACTTCTGGCAGATAGGACAGAGAGTCCTATTTCCTTGTTGATTTTGTTGCCCATAATTGGTATTTCCCTTGGCCCACTGTTGCTTATTTCCCACTGCGTTTCTATCATCCATTTCCGCTTTCCCTTCCGATCCTGGAAAGATTGTTGTGGCTGAATTTTCTCAGCTGGCATAACAGACTCTATATTCAAAGCCCGACGCAGAGTTTGTGCATATGTCATTTCATCATGCCCCATAAGAGTCATGCTGATTTCTGGCTTAAGGCCCTTCCTAAACTTCTTAGCCTTCTTGTAGTCCGAGTCCACCAAATGTGGAGCATAACGAGAGAGTTGATTAAAGGCACGGTCATACTCAGTAACAGTAGAGCTTCCCTGTTGGAGGTTCCAGAATTCCGACTCTTTCTTTTCTCGATAGCAATCAGGAATGTATTTCTGATAAACTTCTTCCTTGAATTCTTCCCAGGTAAATTCCTGCCATTGCTCATAAGTCATAGTTCTTTTTACAGACTCCCACCAATAGTCTGCATCATCAGTCAGTTGAAATTGAGTACATGTAAGCTTTTCTTCATTCGTGCAAGACATATAATCAAATATTCGATCCAGAGATCGAATCCATTTTTCTGCATCAATTGGGTCACCTAGCCCGGTAAAAGTAGGTGGGTGATGTTTACGGAAAACTTCTTCTGCTCTTGATACTGGTATGGGGATTGGAATTGGTGCAGGTTGTCCAAGGTTTCCCTGATCATGTGTTCTTTTCTTAGGCGGCATTCTGGAAAAATTTAGGCTTCAGAATTAACTCATATAAAATCCACTTTGTGCTAACTTAATACAAAGGTGAAATATCTTCTAGACTAAATGCTCAACAACATTTCTCATGCAATTCTAATTGGTCTACTTATTTACAAAGGAAAGCACTTAATCAGTCTACGTTCCACATGAATCTTAAGAGAGGTACTTAAAATCCAATCTATGTGTGTAAATCATAGCTATCTATGTTCATCTATATTCTCAATTAAATCATTCTATGTTCACATTCCATGTACATAAGCATTATTGGTTTCCATCACTTTAACATCGTCACATTTCCAATCACTTACACATTATAACATTCATAATCATAGGGCATTGATTGCTATCATCACACTTTCTTTAAAAACATATCACAAACATAATGGACATATTGTCCCATTCAAAATAATCATTCAATACCATCTGGCACAAAGTCCCAAAATTTTACCATCATCCTTTAGAAACCATCATTAGGGAGACTTTTTCATAAATACCATCAATGTGGAAAATTATCCTTATCCATATTTATTTTTGAAATCAGTAAATATCATTGAATCTCAAAAGAATTTTAACTCGCGTACCTTTCATTTTGAAGCAGATGAGTGCGGTGGAGGCGACGTGCTAAGGCTATCAGACAATCAATTAAGAGATTACACTGAGAACTAGACTCAATCAATAATATAACAGGCCTGCAGAGTTGCAACCTCGCTCTGATACCACTCTGTAACGCCCCGATCCCGGAAGAAGGAAAAGGGACCGATGCGCTACTTGGGAAAGGAGAAAGGGGTAGTTACATAAAGATAACTATAGAGATGGGGTTAGTGCCTCAATCATTTAGGCAACATAACCTCTACAACTGTAATAGAATCACGCACCAGAGCGTTCATAAGGAATTTGAATAAATTATCAGTCATCAAAGGGAACTTATCCCGCCAGATAATTATAAAGGAACATCATAGCGTAAATGCTGAAATCATAACATGCTTCAAACAATTGAGGACAAACTGTATCAGAGTAAGCGGAAAAGAACGTAGTGCATTTATTCAAACTCCAAAAAGTAACATGTTCTCAGTTAGACACCGTACATAAAGAAACATATATATACAGCAAAAGATAGCCCCTCAGCCTTAGCACAGCCGTCCACCATCCCGCAGCTCATCCTGAAAATATTTGAAAAGATTTTGGGCGTGAGTACTAATGCACTCAGTGGGTATTTTTGAGAAAAACCTTCACAACCATTTTATAAAACAGAATATCCAATCATATTCTAAGTATATCATGGAAAGCTTTTAAAATAGAAAATTTGTGAATTCCATGTATACTAAATCATTTTAGTTCCATCATTGCGCGCCACTCTCCCCTATAACGCTTACGGTGAGTCGGTTCGTGTACACAACCCGGCTGCTTAAGGTTGGACACTGCCCTGTTTGCTTGGGGCTCGATATCGTGAACCATTGTAGTTTCGTCACCAAAAACAGTAGTAAGACTAACATGAGTCGAGAGAGCACATTAAATATAGTCATGAGTTGGATATTCTTTCACATTCATTTTATAAATATCAGGGCTTAATAACCCGAAATACATTTTTATATAATAAAAACCCACCTGGACAAATGATTTGTCTCACAGAAACTCTTTTAAATTCTAGTTCGGTCCTGCTCAGGTTCTGTTACTTCTTCTGATCCTACAATAACCAGTCTTAGCTTAGTTTAACTAAAGGACTGCTATTAAAACTCAGCTCATAAGCTCCCTTTTTATTTGATTTATGATTCTATATTATACTTTGTATTTAATTATAAATCATAATTTGATCTTTTAAAATTCCATTCATTCTTAAAATATCACTATACTCTTGAAATTAGTATACTGCTATTCTCCATTAATACCAAGTACATACATAAATAATTACACTCTTTTCAATTGTTTATTAAATATAATTTACAGACTACGAATATTAAACTTTTACTTTCTTCTGCCATGAATCTTACAGAATATCTAATATAAGTATTTAAACATAAGTCAAATTGTTAATTTATTTTCAATAGATATTTTATTTTAATAAAAATAGTTACTATTGGTACCTAATTAGATCAATTGTCTCATCTAACAGAAAAATAACATATGAATATTATAATAATCTTATAATTTTACAAATTATTATTTCAACCTATTTATCGTATTCTAGATAAATTAAAAGTTCCTTATTTCAATATTTTAGAAATTATTACATTTATTTAATAGTTCCAATATATATAATAAAAGTGATAAAGTTGTAGTAAATAAAGTGTCTAACTAACTAATTATTTCCAACATCAATTATTCATACTTAAGTTTATTTCAATTGTCAGTACATCTACAACCACTGTTCACATCATTATCATCATATCTCACTTATATTAAAATAAAATTAACCTTTGTCAATTATCAATACCCTAAAAATCAACTCACGATTCATTTTTAATTAAAACTATAGACCTAACTTAGATAATTAATTAATCTATACACTGTACATAAATAAATACGCACAAAGAACATTACCAATAATGATACTAAATAGATTTGTTACCTTCATCAATTAGTTCGTATATTTGCTTCTAAAAATTACACATAAATATGATATATATTAATATATCTATTTATACACAAGTTATCTTACAATTAGATTCACTAAGCTTCTTCATCATCATCACACGTGCATGTGTAATATTAAAAGTATGTGCATGATTGCCATGTGTATAAATTCAACACTTATCTTATTCTTATCATTCTTTATTTTATTGTTATTAGTATCATCATTAACTTATATTATATTAATTGTATGCGTATATATAGATTACACCTATGTATGTACTATATATTTAATTAATATATATTTAGATAATTCTTAATGTCCAAATGTGAATATATCTGGAAAAATGTACAGGGTCCTGAATAAAATACTAAAATGTCTCGGGTATCTCTAATCCACTCAACGGACACATTTCACCCGAGAGAAAAAAAATGAGACCTACAAAGATTCATTTTCTTCCCTAACTTACCCTTAAGGTTAATATAGACTATTCTTTTAATACCAAAAAAAATTTGGGATATTACACTAGCTGACGCAGAATTCCAGCGAAAACAAAGCTTCTCAATTTAGTTCTTCAAAGATCAACCACTCAACTCAAGATTAAAGGAGCATTCCAGGTTGATAACAGGTTCAAGACTGCATTCTTGAAGATCAAGCGAGATCTAAAATCATGAAAAGATGGACAATAGCACCCAAAGTCTCAATGAGCATTTGGGACAGGTAAGTGTGAGCTGTCGACCCAGAAATCGACTGAGAAGGAGTGTGTACTGATGGGTCTATTCTTCTAGGACAGCAACAATTGGAAAGGAGGCTGCGCTCGGTTTTAAGGGTATCATTTTCAAGTACAACAGAATTTCTTCACTGTGTAATTATAATAAAGAAACTTTACTCTTGCATAGTGGATTGCCTTTCTGCAGAAGAAAGATAGGATGTAGAAGCCGGAAGCTTCAAACCTCTATAAGTCTTGTGTATGTTGCACTTATTGCTTTAAACTTTGCATATTCTTTAAATGCACACTCTAGCACACAAGTTGCACTAACAAACTAAGTTGAATCTTCAAGTTATCAGTCCTAACTGATCAACTCATTAGCTAAGTTATCGTCAAGCTCAACTGATCAAGTACACAGATAAAATATCGAAAGCGATTCAGGGCCCTATATATATTCTGCAATAGTTTTTGAAGTCAGTTTATTCACCCCCTTCTAAACTGACATAGACTCGCACCAGGACCAACAAGTGGTATCAGAGTGATTTATTATAAGGATCAACCATTTCTGCAAATCATTTGAAACAGATCTATTTATCTGTGCTGACATTTCAAGCTATGAGAAACCATAAGCTACCTCTTTTTTCAGTTGAGAATTATGACAATTGGAGCAGAAGATTGAAAGGTCGTCTATGCTCCATCCATGAGAATACATGGGAGGTGATTAAAGATGGTCTAATCATCATTATGATGGATAATGAAGCCCACATCATGAACGTTAACCAGTCAGCCAGGATTCCAAAACCAATACATCTTCTCACGGGTGAAGAGAAGAAATTGAAGAATCTGGAGTTTGTTGCTCAAGCAATACTTTTACAAACTCTAGATGAGGATCGTATGAAATACACAAAGAACTACAGAATAACGAAGGAGATTTAGGACTTGCTTACAGATCTGTACAAAGAGTCCGAGGCCATCAAGGAAAACAAGCTCCAGCTCGCAGTTGACAAATATGAGTCTTTCAAAATGCAACCGGAAGAAAGCATCTCAAGCTTAGAAACAAGATTTCTTGGCATAATAAGCGAGATGAACAACCTGAGAAGAAACTATCCCAATAATGAGATGAACTTAAAATTTGTTGATAATCTCACAGATGAATGGGATATGAAAGTAATTGCTATTAAAGAATCAAGAGACATAAATAGCATTACTCCTAGAGAGTTATTTGGATCTCTCAAGGCTCATGAGTATAGTCTGAACCGAAAGAGAGAAACATCTACTTCCTCTTCTCATGATGCTTCTTTCTATGTTGAAAGAAATCGGTTCAGAGAAGTCCGCGGAAGAAACAACTTCCGACCAAGAGGCTCACCTGCCAGAGAGAATCCAGGGGGATCAGTGACTGATCAAAAAAGAGAGTCAGCCGACAAAAATGAGATTCTGACTGAGGATATAAATGAGTAAATCCAGTTAATGACAAGATTGCTAGAAAAGTTGAGGAAGGTCAGAGATCAACAATCAGCTCAGCCCCAAGCTGATGATGCTGCTAAAGGAGAAAGAAGCCAGCAGCCAGCTGAACGATCAGTTGAACAATTCAGGGTGGCTAACTAAAACATAGAGGAATGTTTCCACTGCCACAAGTAAGAGCACTATAGATTTGAGTGTCCCGAGCTTCTTAAAGATAAGAAGGCCAAAGTGAGGAGGAGCTTCTTCAAAAGAAAAGCTATGATTGCTAACTCCGAAAATGCCTTTCTCGATGACTCAGACTATCCATCTGGAATCGACTCAGATGGATATAGCTCAGACGATAAAGCCCTACTTTACCTCATGGCCGACAAGGATGAAAAGGTTAGTATGTATGATTCAATAATCTCTTTCTATCACATACATGAAGCTTCGATCTCTAGGAATGAACTGGATGAACAATTAAGAATTCTAGAAGATCAGTTAGCTTATGTATCAAGCATGCATATTGAACTGAAAAGTGAGAATGATGAGCTAAGAAGCAGAGTTGATGAGCTAAGTATTGAAAATGAAAGACTGAAAAGTCTTAAAGCTCAGTCAACGGATATTGATCACCTGAAACTGAGAAATGCTGAACTGGAAGCTGAGAATGAGCAACTTAAGCTAGAAATTCTTGAAAAAGAGGAATTAACCCTCAAATTAAAGAAATGATCCCAGACTCTAGATGAAATTCTGAGTCATCAGAGAGTCGAAGCTAGGAGTCCAAGGCTGGGATATAGTAAGTACACTGACGCCGAGAAGGGCAAGACAATAGCTCAAAGCTGTGAATCTGGAATCCTAAAAGGATTCACAAGACTAGTTTATCCCCCTGAGTTAAGGAATCCAAAGACAAGGGCATCTTGGAAACTCCTCAAGCTCAGCCCAGAAATCAGACTAATCGGTCGAGTAGAGCAACTCGAAGATAGTCAATCTTTTAAAGGCTCGATGCTCAGACAAAGCCACCAATTCAACATAGATCAGTCAATCAGCCCAGATCTACTATTAGATCAAAATCTCATCCAAGGCCAAACTTTCAACAAAGGCCTCCAGCTCACTCCAGGTCTTCAACTTAACCAAGACCTGAAGCTCACTCAAGGCCATTCCATCAGAGAAGGCCATCAGTTCAAAACATGTCATCAGCTCAACAAAGAGCTACAACCTCTTCCAGACAAGCCTATCCTCAAAGGAAAGTTGTGCATCAACCTGGGAGTTCCTCAAATCCCAAGAGAAATGTGCACACAAGATTGTACTATGCACGACAGCATAATCCAATCTCTCTGGAAGAATTTACTCCAAGTGACTTTGCAACCCAGTATGATGAGTACTTGAACTCAAGGGATCAACCAACAGTTAATCCCAATCATAACTGGTTTGGAAAACAACCATCTCACAAAGGCCAAAAAGCTCAAAGTCAAAGGCCTATCAAAAACTGGCCAAGACAAAGAGCAACAAAATCACAAGATGAGATGATATTAGTTGAAGTCTTCTATTCTAATACTCATCGGAGATACAAATCAATGGACCCAACTTTCAGTTGAAGAGTTATAAGGAGTCAAAGATTGATCAAGAGATCTAATTCAGAAGGATATCTTAAGCAAGAAAAGCCAAAAATATGGTGTATGTGGATTCCAAAATACTTGATTAACCTCCCAAGACCCGATATTATGCGGGTACCTAAAACCTGACCTTTATTTTACAGAAAAAGAACATCATATCTAAGAAAAAGGTCAAAGATACTTGGTATCTAGATAGCAGGTGCTCAAACTATATGACTGGAGATAAGAATGATCTCGACAGTTATAAAGTGGTTAAGGGACCACTAGTCACTTTTGGAGACAACTCAAAGAGCCAAACCATTGGAGAAGGGTTCATGGTCAAAGAAAAAGTTGTTGTGAATAGCGTGTCACATGTTGACAGACTAAAGCACAAGCTGCTAAGCATCAGCCAGTTTTGTGACAATGGGTACTCAGTCGAGTTTAGCAACAGATTATGTGATATCAGAGACAAGTCAACTGGAGTCATACTCCTGACTGGAGTAAGAAAAGATAACATATACATTGTTGACTGGTCAACTGGCAATTCAGAAGCTTACTTTCTCTCCAAAAGATCAACTGAAGCAAGCTAGTTGTGGCATCAATGACTGAACCATCTCAACTTCAAAACTATCAACCACCTGGCCAAGAAAGAGCTAGTTGATGGGCTTTCCAAAGAAATCTATAAGAAAACTGACGTCTGTGGACCATGCCAGAAAGGGAAGCAAGTGAAGTCATCGTTCAAGAACAAAAGTCATCCTCAAGGAATAACTGACATTCTTTAGTTGCTACACATGGACCTATTTAGACTAGTGAAGCCACCAACCCCCAGAGGCAAGAAGTTTACTCTTATAGTAGTAGATGACTACTCAAGATATATCTGGGTGGAGTTCCTGAGAAGTAAGGATGAGACTTTTGATAAGCTATCAATGTTGATCAGAAGACTGTAGACTGATAAGGAAAAATCAGTTCAAAGGATAAGATCCAACAATGGAACTGAGTTTGTCAATCAGCAAATGATCAATTTCTTGAGTAAACTGGGAATCACTCACGAACACTCACCTGCAAGGACTCCTCAACAGAATGGCGTAGCTGAAAGGAGAAATCACATGCTAAAGGAGGCAGCTAGAGCAATGATAGCAGATGCCAACATACCTGAATGCTATTAGGCAGAGGCAGTTAACACAGCCTGATATATACACAATAGAAGTGCCATAGTCATCACATATGACAAAATACCCTACGAGTTGTTCAAGGGTCGTAAGCTTTCTATCTCTTACTTTAAGGTATTTGGTTGCAAATATTACATCCACAACAATGGCAAATCCCAGCTGAAAGCTTTTAGTGCCAAAGCTGATGAGGGGATCTTTCTCGGCTATAATGCCCCTCATTCACAAGCTTACAAAGTGTTCAACAAGAGAACACTGGTTGTGGAAGTAACATGTCATGTGGTATTTGATGAGTTTACTGATGAGTATAGGAACAAGGACAAAAATTGTACATCAGTACAAGTCTTGCCTAGTGGAAGCCTGCTGGACTATGTTGATCACATTGTCCCAGAGTAGTTTGAAGCTTCACTAGAAGATGGCATTGAAACTGATTCTAGACCAGTTGAAGACAACTTGGTCAATGAGGACACAAATTGTGGTGAAACCTCATATCCCATAACTGAAACAGAGGGAAGAATCAGTGAAGATAATGAACAAGCCGGAGTCAAGGCAGCAACTGATAGACTAGCTAAAGAATCAGTTGATGGACCAGTTAAATGATCAGTTGAAGGAACAACTGATAAACTAGCTGAAGACGTAGCAAAAGCCACCATACCCAAATGGCTCTGAAGCCGTCCAGTTGACAAAATTATTGACAATCCAAGAAGCAGAGTCCAGACCAGCGAATCAACTGAGCATGCTCTCTTCACATACTTTATCTTGCAGATGGAACCAACTAACGTCAATGAAGCACTTGAAGATTCAGATTGGATTATTGTGATGCAAGAAGAGCTGAACCAGTTCACAAGAAATGATGTTTGGTTTCTTATTGACGGGCCAAAAATCCAGAAAGTCATTGTGACTAAATAGGTCATTCGCAACAAACTGGATGAACAAGGTGTGATCATAAGGAACAAGGCTAGACTGGTAGCTAAAGGGTACTCTCAAAGTGAAGGAATCAACTTTGATGAGACATTTGCACCAGTTGCAAGATTGGAGACCATCAGATTGTTCCTCGCCTATGCAGCTCACAATAATTTCACTGTCTATCAGATGGACGTGAAAAGTGCATTCTTGTAAGGAATGCTCAAGGAGGATGTGTATGTCGAGCAACCTCCAGGATTTGAAATTTGAGATCAAGTTTACAAGCTGAAGAAAGCTCTATATGGCTTGAAGCAGGTGCCAAAAGCTTAGTATGAAACCCTTACAACATTCTTGTTGAAGAATAGATTTCAGAAAGGAGTCATTGATCATACTCTATTCAGAATAGAATGATCAGTTGAGATATTAATGGTCCAAATTTATGTGGATGACATAATTTTTGGATCAAAAAGTAAAGATCTCTACACTTGATTCGCTCAATTGATGCAAAACAAATTTGAGATAAGCATGATGGGAGAAATGACATTCTTCCTAGGACTCCAAGTGAAGCAGCTGAAAGACGGAATCTTCATCAATCAAGCTAAGTATACCAAAGAGCTTTTCATGAATTTTGGAACTGATAAGGGAAAAACTCTCAAAATTCTAATGAATATATCAGTGCAGCTGACCCTTGATGAAGAAGAAGAATCAATCAGCCAGACGCACTACAGAGGAATCATTGGATCCCTTCTCTATCTAACCACCAGCCGACCAGACATCTCCTATTCAGTCGGACTGTGTACAAGGTTCCAAGCCAACCTAAAGAAAAGTCATCTTGAAGCAGCAAAGAGGATCATGAAATATCTCAAAAGAACCATAAATCTTGAGTTATGGTATCTCAGAGATGACAACTTGAGTCTTATCGGCTACTCAAACTCAGACTTCGGAGGATGCAAGATCGATGGAAAAAGCACCAGTGGAACATGTCAGTTTCTTAGGAACAAACTGATATCCTGGTTTAGCAAGAAGCAACACTCAGTTTCCACATCAATAACTGAAGCCGAATATGTAGCTGCTAGAAGTTATTGTGCTAAAATCTTACGGATGAAGCAACAACTAAAGGATTATAAGGTGGAGACTGAAGAAGTGCCAATCTACTGTGATAACAATAGTGCTGTTGCAATATCTCAAAATCCAGTATTACATTCAAAGATAAAGCACATTGATATCAGGCACCACTTCATCAGAGATCACATCAAGAAGAAAGACATATCCATCAAATTTGTCAACACGGATAAGCAGATAGCCGACATCTTCACCAAGCCATTACC
Source organism: Perilla frutescens (assembly GCA_026008535.1). NCBI lineage: Eukaryota > Viridiplantae > Streptophyta > Magnoliopsida > Lamiales > Lamiaceae > Perilla > Perilla frutescens. The sequence continues at coordinate 31,491,972 of BRKX01000011.1, forward strand.
AGAAGCTAGATTTATGGAGCTGTGCATCCATCTATTCTGAAAATAATGGATTCCATGATTACGAGGTTTCAAACCTCGGTTCCTTATGATGCACCCCACCTAAACTATGAGCACTCCAATTTATCCACAACTCCTTTTCTAGAGGATCCACTCTTCACCCTCCCGGACGAGCTACTTCTTGAACTAGCATCAACTTCTACCACCGGCCAAGATCTCTTCTTTCTACCCGATCTTGACCAATTAATGCCGACTGAGGAGTCTTGTGTATGGTTGTCCACTCCCATGCCTGCACCCTAAGCTCCTCATATCACCGACAACTTTCTGGCCACTTCTTTCTCTCTTCTACCATAGTTGTCACTGCCAAACCATGATTTCTATCAGCTCGCCCTTTTGGATGATGCCAAAAAAATGGAAGGGTATGTTGATGATGGAAAAGCATATGGAACAACACATACTGAAATTGGCAAGGTGATCTAACTTTTTGGGATGAGATCTAAAGAGAAGTACAAAGAAAGGTACAGCTTCAGAGGGAAGCTACCTTTCAGGGATAAGCTATTCATTAGGGGAAAGTCCAAATTGAGCAATGGCAAGCTCAAACCGGCATTTGGACTTGGAAGAATGCCCAGCAAGATTGGGGTATCCGTAGTATACTGGGCATCTTTTCCTGCAAATGAAAGAATGGAGAATCGAACAAAAGAAGAAGGAACTGAATGGTGAACAGTTCCAACTGAAGAAGGAAGTTAAAATATCAGTACTTGATATTCTCTCTTTGTTACTTCTTTAAATTTCTTCATCTTCTTTACTCAATCAGTCTCTAAATATGCTCGTTGTTAATAATACAAGCACATTCTGATCATGCTGATATTCCCTTCTGAATAGTTTAATGCTTTCAATGTGCTCTGATAATTAAATAAAATCTGTATGATAATCAGAATTGAGCTGCTTTAGAACTGAAACATTTAAAGCTTCTTCAAGCTGTTCAAACGAGTATTAAAATATCTTAAGGCCACTTAAGCTGCAACTCTTGACAGCAAAAACCCTGATGCCTGAAAGATAAAACTCGTTAAGCTCAAATGTTATCTTTGTTTAAAGCTCTGATACTCATCTATATTTGTTCAAAGCTCTGATACCTATGTCAAAGCCTTGACACTCATGAATGTCAAAACTTATAAGCTTATTAAAGCTATAAGCGCCCAAGACTGTTCTTAGGAACATGGTCTGATATAAGCTATGATACCAAATACTGGTACAAACTTAGATGTTCATTCATGAAAGATAACCTCATGCAGTTTTTCATCATCAAAATGGGGGAAATTGTTGGAAATATCCAACTGATGATTTTGATGAGATTTCAATATATATTTGATGATCTAATGAAAAACTGCAGGTCATTTGAAGCTGCAAATTAGGGGCAATGACCAAGTAAGACTTCAGACAAATTCTAGCTGAAACGAGAGTCAGCTATCTTAAAGCATGGTCAACCAGTTTAAAGATTATCTCGGTCAAACCAATCAGAGTCAACTCTTCAAAGCTTAAAAAGCTAGAGGGGAAGAGAACTTTGGAGACTAGTAGGCATCCACATATGAGTAACCATCTGTCTTACTGAAAGCCAAGAAAGACTGATGAGAGCAGAGCTAGCTTGAAAATCTAAAGCTCAACTGACTAAAGATCAGTCAGCCAATCCTGAAACTGATCAAAGATCAGTTAACTGGGAGAAAGCTCAAAGAACTCTGAGCCAATACTGAACTGACCTACGATCAGTTCAATGGAAGAGAAGCTCAAACAAATATCCGACTGGTAGTCTAGAACTGAAAGCTCTTTGAAGCTAAGTTGCCAAGGCAGCTTTACTGGACCATTTTAGAACTGAAGCTTAAGGCAGCTGAGGAACTGCCAACTGGACCATTTTAGAGCTAAAAGCCTAGATAGCAGAAAGCCCATCAGCTGAATGTCCAAAACTGATAGCTAAAATACCTGCTCTCTCTGACAAGCAGTCAATGAAGATCTAGGCAGGAAATCTTGGAAAGATCCTAATGATCTTTGAGCAGAAGTCATTAAAGTCAAACGGCTAGTTCATTTAAAGCTTCAAATAGCTACAGGCATTAAATTGCCGCCGGTGAACTCAACAAATTCACCAATCTCAATGGTTAAAAGATCACTCATCTATAAAAAGAGAGTGAACATAATTTTGATCAAGACTTTTTCGTTAATCTAACTTTTGCTATCTTGCAGATATTGAGCTCTTCTTTCTCCCTCCCCAAGTGTGAGGGAGTTGTTTAATGATTATTTGTGCTATTTTAGTATAGGAATTTTGTGTCTTTAGTGTTGTGTTTCCATAATTTTTGTGTTGATTTTACGTTGTATTCTTCACTTTTTGCTCTTTTAATGAGTTGTGCCAGATTTGCGCGAACTCCACATTTTTGGGATTTTTGTCCCAGAAATGGTGATTTTATGGCATAACAGGTAGAAAACGAAAGCTTAGCTGAAACTAAATTGGAGACGCATACCAGTTGATGCCCAATTGGAGTCCTAACTGATTAATCAAGCCGAAACTCCCAAGTGGAGAAACCAGTTGGAGTGTCCAACCGAAGACCCAACTGGAGAGATAGCTGAAGAGTCCAACTGAAGAAGCCAGTTGGAGAGCCAAGCTGAAACTCATAATTGATGGTAGACTCCAGCTGAACTGGAGAGTCCAGCTGGAGAGTTCAACTGGAGAGCCCAGCTAGAGAGTCCAGCTGGAGACTCAACCGGAGAGTCCAGCTGGAGAGTCCAATTGAAGACCCAACTGGATAGCCAGCTGGAGAACCAATTGAAGAGCCAACTAGAGAGTCCAATTGAACTCATCAACTTAAGGCCCGGACTAAAGGCTCAACTGAACCATCTAGCTGGAGCTCGAACTAAAGCTCCCAAACTGAGCAATGAACTGATCCGTTGAGCCTGAATTGTGCACAAACTGAAGATAAAACTGAAGCTGTAATTGGAGGAGCCAGCTGCCGTGGATGACCTCAGCTACCGTTGGGAGGTGCCTTTGACTAAAGACGTCCCATGAGCATGGAGTGCCCCGCCGGTGCGGGGTGCCCTTTTTCCAAGTTCTTTTCAGCATTTGGCAGACTCCTTTTTGAGTATTTGGTTCTTAAAGCCATCCAACTACTTTGCTATTTGAGAATTAAATTCTACGCGAAGAGAGAGATAGAAAGGCTTTTATCACTTGGAGTTGGAGAGTTAAAATCATTATTCTCATTACGATTCCTATCAATGACTCACTACTCTTCTCTTTTCTCCTCACAGTTTATCATCCATTTTCTCAGCGGAGAGAGTGAGACTCTCCGTTCTTCACCAGTCCATGAGAGAGGAGGAAGGAGTGAGACCATCTAACCAGTTCGAGAATAAGAGAGTGAGACTCTCTATTCACCACCAGTTGGGAATGAAGGAATAGATAATCAATTGAGGGACGTGACACTTTTAACCAAACAACTGGAGTTTGAAGGAGAAAGCAAGTGAGGAGAAACTGAAGTGGAGAAGAAAGACGGAGAAGAAGGGATTGAAGCTCAAGCCGGGGCTAGTTAGCTAGGTTTGTTCGAAGATCTTCATTCCTTGTGTTCTCTTTCAGTTTCAGTCATTTGTAGGGATTTGTCCCAAACTTTGTCGAGACAAACAAGATTGTGTAAGTTTGTATTTTATCTATCTTTTGGTATTTAAGATGAAGAACTTGTATGATTTTTGTTTAGTATCTTGCATGATGAGGGATAGTTCCATACATTATGGGTAGATAATCGATTTGGTTTTGACACATGCTTGTAATTGTTGATTTTCGTCGATTGAATTGAGCTTATTTATGTTGAGTGTTTGGCCAATATTCAACATTGCTAGGTAATAGATGAGATCGAAAGAAAATTCTATTACCCGACTAGGTTCCTTCGTCATCTTACTTGTATAATCTAGACAATAAGGGTTTAATGGATTAGTGGTGAGAGTAAATGAAGTCAATCCCCTTAATGGAGTCTATTGTACGTTTAAGGTTAACGAAACTAACTCGAATCAAGTTAGGAGAGAAACTAAAGAGAGAATCTACACCTAATGTTCAGTTTACAATCGTTCATTTTATTTTCATTGCTTGCTTGTTATTTTCTTGCTATTACTTTATTTGATTTAGTAGTTTCTAGTTCAAACCCTTCAATCCTTGATTTAGAATGTTTAGGTTTGCATTTAAATTCATGTATATATCCATGTGTATAGCATAGAAAGGTAATCGCCCTATTAAGCTTTTCTCGAGAGACACGACTAGGGTTAACTCACCGTCCTACAATCGACCACATCCTCTTACGGGTCTGATTCATAGTTTTTACGTGTGTAGTTGAACTGGAACACAAACAATAAGTAATAACTTTAAATAACATATTTTCAGTTTATATTTACTATTTAATAGATTGAAGAAATTTAGATTATATATATTTTAGTGTATATGTAATATGTTTGATTTCTTGATTTTGATAAACTAGTTGAAAATATAAAATTGAATGGAAATATAAGATTTTTATTCATCACATATATGATATAACTTCAAATTGTTCATCTTTTAGGTGTAGTTTTATATAAATTGATAAAATATCATAAACTCAATAAATATTACAATGTTAATTTAGATATTGTAAGAATTATTTACTAAGTATTAAATATGAATATATTTATCATTACTATGCATTAAGTATAACATAAGATTAATTATAAGTGTTAGATATTGTAAATTTACTAGATATTTATGTGTGTATATCGTATTTATTAAGTATTATATATCAATCATCTATAATTGACACACACACACACACACAATATAACAAATATTAACTAACTTAAATGGTAATAATATTATAGTTGCTAAATATTATATTCTTGTTTGTGTTCTTATTGCTTATTTTTATTTATGAGATTACAAACTATAATTATATTGTAAATCTAAAATTATAAGAAATATTAAGAATATTCATCACGTGTTTTTATACTGTATTTTTAAATTGTATAAAATATTATAAACTAACTAAATATTACAAATTTTTAAATCGTTTACTTAGAAATCGTAAGAATTATTTACTAAGTATTAAATAAGAACATATTTATCATTACTATAACGATATAATGGTTATATATTGACCCAACGGTATTTACCGGTACGACAGTATATGCCGAACTAATGATATATATATATACCTAAAAAGTTCAGTATACCGTCGGTATCGGTATACGTCAGTATACCTTGGTTTTTAAAATTTCATACAATTACCTTACCGAAAATCTCAATACGGTATCATACCTTACCGAAAATACCGTATACCATAAAGTTCAGTATTTCTGTATTTTTCGGTACGGTATAACGGTATGACGGTATTTTTCCCCAACCCCGCTTCTACCTATAACACCATAGCATAAGCATTGCTGACAAAAATGTAATAAATCTAAGATCAGAATTTGATTTCTTATGGCTTCAAATGAATCATTCAAACCCATGAGAAACTATATCAAACTTTCACTTTCTTCATTGTGTTTATTTAACTCTGAGGCGCCATAGGAACACACATGACTGCGGCGAGAACCGCTACAAAAGTAGCACATTATTCCCCCCTTTCCCTGGGGATGAAAAGGGCACCAACAAATGTATTTCATCCCACAACTTTGCAAGTTATGATAATACATCAAAACTGACTGATTCTCTTACACATATGTAGCTAATTCTCTTCGCAACTCGATATCCTATGGCCATTGGATCTACCAAAACATCTACTAAGTTCATATCAGAGGTCCTTTGAGATATCAATGTGTTGAAATCCTTGACCTAATTCCTTCGAAATAGAATTAACTATCCACAAAAAAAACTAAGTAGTCGACTCTTTACCATTGTTTGTAATCCACTCAGTTTTCATTCAGTTCAAATAGAGTACCATTGATGAAATCTAGCTTATTTTTAGCAATTAATCCTCGCTTAATCACCATTGACCAACTATGAAAGTTTTTTCCAGTAAACAAACTTGTGGTAAGCACCATACCTGGATGATCATTTGGATGCAAATGCAAAGCGTCGTTACTTTGAATCCTATAGATATGTTGTTACTTTCTCCTCGATCATCAAATCCATCATTTACGACATGAAATTGTCTTTCTTCAAGTAAAACTTGATTCCATGGTACTCTTCTAGTCTATTTCGGCATTTGATTGAATATCTAGAATATAAAATTTCAGTGGCTCAAATCAAATCAAATTTCAATGATTCACAATCAGTGAATCACAAGATCTTAATCAGAAAGTACATCAATCCAGAAACTTCGACTCTGGTACCATGTTGAAATCGAATTTTGTGATGGAAAACATAATTGAAAGATAAGGAAACATTATAGATAACAAAGCCATTGTATATGATATTCAAAAGAATTTCTATAAAACTCAAAATCTCTTACAGAAAAAAGCTGTGTTTTGTCTTATTTATACTAACAAATACCAACTAAAAATATCTAATCTAATCAACGGTGGAGCAACTCAATCCATGCACATTTGAATGGATGATCACGATCGTTGGTAACTTGTTGAGTAGGATTGTGTACTGTTGTGGTCCTACAAGCAAATATTGTATACTTCCCTCACTGAATCCATAACAATTGGCTATCTTAAATTTTATGATTACACATCCTAACTCGTGTGATACCAAATGAAGCATAGGCATAAAGCTGGCCACTCTTTTAGCATACAAGTATACAACAAACATATTAGGTTAGCATTCAGCTAAAACACGAATTTAGGGGGTGTATTCAATTAGAATTTTATTAGACTTTAAAGGACTTTAAAAAGTCCATAGATTTATAAAATACATAAACTCCACATGGAGTCTCCCTGACTTGGATATGAATTTCGAACGAATTTCGGACGATTTTAATGGATTTGAAATCCTTCTTCAGCGAGCGCTGAGTATGTAACCCAACGGCCGCTAGAAACCAACCGAGGGCTAAATTTAAATTAGTGACCGCTGGCTCCCAGCAGCCACTGGGAATAATTATAATTCATCCAAGTGAATTATTATGTTTAACAGGACTAATTATAGACAATGATCAAATTTCCACCTCCACCGCAATAAAGCGAGAAACAAAGTAAAAAAAAAAAGAGCACCTTTTCTCTTAATTATATTTTGTAGACTATTTAATTAGCTTCCCTCAAGTTTCTTTTGTATTCCAATTAAGTTACTTTTCTTCTCAATTTTAATATTGATTTTCTGTTTGTGTTATGTGTAGAGTGAAAATGATTTTTCGTAGTAGTTGTTTCTGCTCAGTCATGGTCTTGTATAATAAATGGACCACCTTTGCATAATGATTTAAATAATTCAATATGTTATGGAAGTCATGAATTATGATTTTTGTGATTTGCCAATTTTGAATGAGAATTAAAATCCAGCTAAATCCGAATTGTATTAAGATAGTTTTACCGGAATTAGTGAATATATAGTCATAATTATAAAAAAAAATACAATAAAAAAGTGTAGAAGACTTTAAAACTCTTGCCTTCCAAAAATATATTTGATTTAAAGAGTTAACACACACACACACACACAAAAGATGCAGCGAGAAGAGGGTCCAACTAACACCAGTATAAAAATAAAAATAATATGAATGAAATTTAAAAATAAAATTATAATTAATATACATACACATATATGTGTAATTATATATGGATATGGCCAACTTAAGCCCAGCGACCGCTGGGAAATTGACTGACTTACTCCCAGCGCGATGGGGTGTCTGAATTCAGCGGGTAGCTAGAAGCCAGTGATCGCTCGAGTACCCTCAGCGGCCGCTGGGGTGTCCGAATTCAGCGGTCGTTAGAGTACAAAATCCATCAAAATTTTGTGTCCAAAGGTCGGATTTCATCATTTGTATTTTTTATGTGATTTTGAGGTGAAATTCAATAGAATCCATCGTGTTGAATATCTCCAAATTTTTAAAGACTTTGTCTGGATTGAATACACCCAGATTTTAAAAGTCCGACAAATTCCTACAGAATCTCAATTGAATACACACCCTTAATATTGAAATCAAATTGCTCAGTGAAATACATTATACCAGCTAAAACACGATATGGTACACTGGAAACAGGTCATTTATTACATACACGCGGACACGGTCTATCATATAGGGAAAAAAAACCTAAAATAACGATGCAGTGATATCTATTTCATTAGCTAGAGAAACCTTTGCCTTATTATTTCATCCAAGACAGAAGTAAATAGTAAGAGAAATTCATGGCGGCGTATTGGAGATATTTATATATGTGCTAAGCTAGTTAGTAAAGAGTTTGTTAGTATCAGTTAATTAGTTAGCCACATGGCTTCAGCTCCATGATTCATGGAAATTAGTTAGATCAGTTTAGTTAGCTTTATAGCTTGTATAAATAGATGATAATGTAAAGTTCATTAATTCAATAGATTCTGATATTCTCTCAGATATTTTCTCAAACACTTTATCTGCAATATGAATTCTCTCTCTCTTCACAAAATATCTCTTGCTTCTCTGCAATATTAGTCTAGGTTTAATATGGTATCATTCGCCCAGTGTGATCCTGTTCTATTCCACATTTCTATTGTGGATTGCTCCTTTCTTCTCTAAATCTACATTTATATTGTAGATTTCTCATTGTTGCTGCAATTTTTTTTTGGTTCGATCATGGCTTCTGCTCACTCTGATCTTCCTCATTTTCCTTCTCTTGACATTCGACTTGATCGGTCGAATTATGCTTTCTGGCGCATGCAAGTTTTGACTACCATCCGTGCTCATAGATTTACTGCCTTCATTGATCCTGCTCAGATTCCACCACCTCAATTTCTTCCCTCTTCTGCCGGTAGCTCAATTCCTAATCCCGATTATCAACAATGGATTTGTCGAGATCAATTTTTGATGAGTTGGTTGCTAAGTTCTATCAGCAAATCAATGCTTGGATATGTTACTTGTTGCTGTTCTACCTGTGATCTCTGGCAGGTGCTCGAATCTTTGTTCCAATCTCAGTCCAAGGCTCGCGTTGTGCAGCTGCGATCGCAACTTCAGACTCAGCGCAAAGGAGATCTATCCATGGATGATTACTTTCTTAAGATGAGAGGTTTTGCTGACTTATTGGCAAGAGCTGGCCATCGGATCTCGGATGACGAGCTTATGTTGTATATTCTGGCAGGCCTAGGACCAGAATATGAAGCCATAGTGGTTAATCTCACACATCGCACTGAACCACTGAATCTGCAGGAAGTCCATTTTGCTCTACAAGCTCAAGAGCAGCGCTTACACAGTCAAGCTCTGTTCTATCCTACTGCTAATGTGGCTTATTCCAGGACTCCTGGCCAGACAAATTTCAAAACGTCTCAGGAATCTATTGGTGGTTATGGTCGAGGTGTGCGAGGTCGAGGTTTTAGCAGTGGTTTTTCTAAAGATAGCCACATCATTTATCAATTATGTGGCAAAAATGGACATGTAGCATTGAAATGCTACAAACGGTTTGATATTCATTTTACTGGAAATACCTCCCCTCAATCTCATGCTTTTATTGTTGATGCTTCTATTGTTGATATGTATTCAGATGAGGTGTATGAGGATGATGGTCAAGCCTCCTGGGTTATGGACAGTGGTGCCACCAATCATATTACTCATGACTTGCAGAATCTTAGCCTGTACTCATCTGTGCCTGGAGATGAGCGATTGGTGGTAGGCAATGGTCAGCACATTCCCATTGCAGCTATTAGTAAGGCTATAGTTTCTTCTGCCTCTCATCCTCCTCATTCATTGTTTCTCAACAATATTCTATATGTCCCTCAGATCACTAAGAATCTGTTGAGCATTTCTCAGTTTACTAAAGACAATGGGGTTATTGTTGAGTTTCATGATACTGCTTGAACTGTTAAGGACAAAACCAGCAACCAGGTTCTGATGAAAGGGTCACTGGAAAGGGGGTTGTACAAGCTTGATTTGTCAACATTTCCTTTTCAACATAAGGACAAGGGCAATTCAAGACAGCAAGCAAATTCAAGTCATTCTTCAGCTGCATTGGTGGAGACATCAAATAAAGACAATAAGCTTGGTTTATCACAGTCCAGTTGTAATTCAAAGATTCAGCACTTGTCGTCTCAATCTCAATTTGGTATTTGTAAGAGCTTACATACAGTAGAAGTGTCTCAGAAAGAAGCTAATCTCTGTATAGCAGACATATGGCATAGGAAATTGGCTCATCATCATGTTTCTGTTCTAAATAAAGTTCTCCATTCAATGCATATGTCTTCTTCCTCTGATCTTTCATTCTGTGATGCTTGTCCATCTGGTAAACTACATCAACTTCCACATGTTTCTCAGCCTCAAAAAAACAACCAAACCGTTTTAATTAATCCATTCTGATCTATGGGGACCTGCCTTCCCTACCAGTATTCATGGTTATAAATATTATATACATTTTGTAGATGATTTTTCCAGGTTCACTTGGATATACCCTCTTACCTTAAAATCTGAAGCTTGTGCTGTTGTCAAAAACTTTCTAGCTATGGTTTCCTGTCAATTTCACACTTCGGTGCAGGCTTTTCAAACTGACTGGGGAGGGGAATATAGATCTTTAGTCAAACATCTGCAAGATTTAGGAATCCATTTCCAGCATCCATGTCCCTACATACATTCCCAACATGGTAGAGCAGAGAGAAGACATCAAACTATCGTTGACAAAGGATTAACTCTGCTTTCCCAAGCTGCTTTACCTCTCAAATTTTGGTGGGAGGCTTTTCATACAGCTAATTATCTCATCAATAGGCTTCCAACTTCTGTTCTCCACCATCTCTCACCATTTCAGGTACTTTACAACTCTGTACCCTCATATACTCATCTAAAAAATTTTAGATGTGCATGCTTTCCATATCTCAGACCATATAATTCTCATAAATTGCAATTTCGTTCTAGCAAGTGCATCTTTATGGGATATAGTGCGAATCACAAAGGCTACATCTGTTATCACTCTTCTGGCAAATTTTATATAGCAGACACCGTTGTATTCAATGAATCTGAATTTCCTTATCCCTCCATGTTTCCTGATTCCTCATCTACTCCTTCCTCTTATAATTCACCAATCCATGGTATGACAGAACCATTCTCTCTTTCCTCTATATCTCCATCAGAGCCTCATATATCTGAATCTCCTTCATCTTCTTCTTCCTCTGATACCACTCCAAATGAGTCTTCTTTCAATTCTTCTTCTGTTACACATAATCCCTCTTCTGAGCAACCTAGGAACAGTGTTTCTCCTCCTGTTCACAGCAATCACCATCACATGATCACCAGAGCCAAACATGGAATATTTAAACCCAAAGTTTGGCTAGCTGAGAGTACACTTCCTACTGAACCTTCTACAGTAATACAAGCTCTTGCTGATCTAGGCTGGGTTGAGGCTATGAGGGCTGAGTTTTTGGCTTTACAGGAGAAGGGTACCTGGGACTCTTGCTCCCTCTACAGATAATCAGAAACTTATATCCAACAAATGGGTGTTCAAAGTTAAGACGAAATCAGATGGTACTTTGGACAAACTCAAGGCAAGACTTGTGGCAAGGGGTTTTGAGCAATATGCTGGGGTGGATTATCTTGAAACGTTTAGCCCAGTAGTAAAATTCTCTACTATCAGAATTATCTTCACCATGGCTGCAGTTAAGAAGTGGGCTATAAGACAGATTGATATCAATAACGCATTTCTCAATAGTGATCTTGAAGAAACCATCTACATGACTCAACCTAAGGGATTTGAAGACAAGGATCATCCTACTTATGTGTGCAAACTTAACAAAGCTCTCTATGGTCTCAAACAGGCTCCCCGAGCCTGGTATAATACTCTGAGAAATCATCTTCTTACAGCTGGTTTTACCAAGTCACAATCAGATTTTTCCTTATTTTTCAGAAAGAGGTCTGGAAAAGTTGTGCTATTACTTGTTTATGTCGATGACATATTGATCACAGGAGATGATGCTACTGAGATACAAGCTTTTATTACTGACTTACATTCTAAATAAGCTCTTAAAGATCTTGGACAGGTTAATTACTTTCTTGGCATTGAAGTAAGTCATCACCAGGGCTGTTTCACTCTATCTCAGGCAAAGTATTTGGATGAGTTACTTGAAAGAAATAATCTCAGTCAATGCAAGGCAGTCTCTACTCCTATGATTTCTACTATAAAGCTGTCCAAAACACAAGGCTCAGAGTTTGATAATGCTAACTTATACAGAAGCACTGTAGGAGCCTTACAATATCTGACTCTAACTAGACCAGATATTTCTTTTGCTGTAAATAAGCTCAGTCAATTCTTGCAGGCTCCTCTTAGCACTCATTGGGCAGCATGTAAACATTTGCTGAGATACTTGAAGGGAACAAGATATTTTGCTCTCAATTTTTTGCCTACTTCTACACTACAATTTGAAGCATTCACTGATGCTGACTGGGCTAGTTGTCCAGATGACAGAAGATCTACAGGTGGACATTGCGTATTTCTAGGAAATAATCTGGTTATCTGGAGTTCAAAGAAGCAAAGTGTAGTGTCACGGAGCAGCGCAAAGTCAGAATACAGATCATTAGCTAATGCTACTTCAGATATCGTTTGGTTAAGAGCTCTCTGCTGTGAGTTAGGATTTCCAATTCATGAAACTGCTAAGGTGTGGTGTGATAATAGCAGTGCTATTTCTTTAGCTGCTAACCCAATGTTTCATGCCAGAACGAAACATATAGAAATTGATGTTTACTTTGTAAGGGAGAAGGTGCAAGATAAAACAGTTGATATTGGTCATGTTCCTAGTCAAGACCAGGTGGCTGACATCTTTACAAAAGCCTTGTCTGAAACTCGATTTCAGTTATTAAGAGACAGACTTAAACTCAAAACAACAGGCGACTAGCTTCTGCGGGGGCATATTGGAGATATTTATATATGTGCTAAGCTAGTTAGTAAAGAGTTTGTTAGTATCAGTTAATTAGTTAGCCACGTGGCTTCAGCTCCATGATTGATGGAAATTAGTTAGATCAGTTTAGTTAGCTTTATAGCTTGTATAAATAGATGATAATGTAAAGTTCATTAATTCAATAGATTCTGATATTCTCTCATAACACTTTATCTGCAATGAAATATTGTTGTGACTAACTGATTCCTAGAAAGGTTTATAGCTTGTATAAATAGATGATAATGTAAAGTTCATTAATTCAATAGATTCTGATATTCTCTCATAACACTTTATCTGCAATATGAATTCTCTCTCTCTTCACAAAATATCTCTTGCTTCTCTGCAATATTAGTCTAGGTTTAATACGGCACAAACCACAGTGGTGGTGGGTCAATCCTCTCTATGTTGTCGTAATCCAAAGGGTTCAAAGGACAGTGAGCGCAGCAGGAGGAGAAAGTCTTGGTTTCGTAATTGAAGATACCATTATCGTGGCCTCCATATTCATTGTGCAAAAACGATCTGCTCAGCCGCATAAGACGGTTCTCATCGGCGAAGTAGATTGTGTTAGGTTTCAACTCCGGAAACTCGGATGCCGACATCGAATAGGATTGGTTGATCCCCACGAACATGGCCAGACCATCCAAAGAAGCATCCATGTAGCTCAGTTTTCCTCCATTAATTTTAATTTTGTAGACATCAAAATCAACAGTTTTGTATGGGTAAGAATAATCGCAACCTCTATACTTTGAATAGTATATCCATTCAGCAACATCAGAGTAGCTGTAGCTGTTCCGTATTCGAGGATTGACATGGCGCACCACCAGAAAGAGCTCGTCGCTCCGCACCGCAGATACCAGATATTTCAAATGCCAGCACTGGCTTTTGAGCTCCGACTGAGAGGGCCAAGAGAAATCGTGGGAGTCAAACTTAAGCTCATCATTATGTTGGAGGCTCCAATCGATCCTGGGGAACAGAGGGTCCTCAACATTCCAGCCTTCCAACTCCGTCGCAAATCTTGTGATGCAGAAGAAGAGCTTATGTCTGCCTGAATATACTACATCCTCATATTCCCTCCTCGCAGTCTCCCTACTCTCAGTGAGATTGGCTTCATCCCATAGCTCCCGCTCGCAATAGAGATCACCGATGGGAGTCCACTCCCTGCTGCGTCCGGCCACGCAGAATGCAAGTCTCTTTGCTCGACCCACTGTAAACATCACGCGGCAGCCTTCGTCGTCGTCGTCGGGAGAGCAGGAGAGGGCCACCCGTGATACGCCGCCTTTCGAGTTAACCTCCGGATCGGGTAAGGTGTGCAGGGATGGTAGCTTAATGTGTCGGCTGGTGATGGGATTCGAAAGAAACAAACTATCGCTCACCCTATTGTACAAAGCCAGCCACCCATGTGACGATCCCACAAACTCCACCTCCGTTGGCGATGGTAATTCGTCCGATTCTATTCCGTTGCCGCCGATTCTCTTGTAATTATGACTTGTTTCTTTATTGTTTGCAAGGCTATGGAAGTTGTAAACCAAGTTCACTCTTTCATCAGATAGACTTGGTAGCATCAGCAACGGGGAGCCCCTTGCCTCATCCGAACTACAACTATTATTAACAGAACTCATCATTCGCCGGCCGCCGTAGCATGAACCAGAATTGCAACAACTGGCCGCTAAAATCTGAGAACTTCCAGCTGATCTTTTCTGAAGAACGCGTCGGAGTAGGGGGAAACCCATGTCGTTATGCGCCGCCTCTTTGCAGTCCCTCAATTGTTGATCGTTCAACCCTAGCAACATGTTTAGGCTCTGCTCCAGCCCAATACTTATTTCAATAACATTTAGGGCCGAAAGTATCCAACTTTATTTTATTTATTTATTTATTCTTAGGAAATTATCACCTTTTTTTCTTTATAATTATAAGTTATAACCCCATAATTTTATTTTATTTTTTGAGGAAAAAGACAACTATATTAAAAAGACCGGTGAAATCGTTCAGAAGGCGGTATGTCCGACCATAAAACATCTGGAACAAGAACTAAGAGCTAACTTAGCAAGAGAGTGAGCGCAATGATTTGCGTCTCGCCTCACCTAACTGAAAATTACTTGCTCAAAGTGAGAAGCTTCCACACGAATTGATTCGCATATAGCACCGCGATAAGAATAATTTTCCATCCTGGAGGGAAATCTTCAGTGACTTGCAATCAGTTTTAAGAATAATTTTCTTCCCTGGAGCTCATTTGCCAACCGCAAACCTTCTTGACATGTCAGCCCCTCAGCCAACTCAGGATCTGCACATGACATCACCCTCTTACTCCGAGAAGAAATCGAACGTCCCTCCGAGTCTCGAATAAAAATCCCGATGCCTAGAGCACTCGTTAGATCCAACGTTGCATCCACATTAACCTTCCAAAAGCTAGGGGAGGTTTCTGCCAATTAACACCCACCTCATCACTAATCGGGGAAGATATTCGAGCCATTTGATCTTGAAATTCATGATGAAGCTTCACCACCCTCTCAAAACAGATAAAATGAGGGGTCTGCTTATGTTGGAAGACTACATCATTCCTGTTCTTCCAATTTACCTAGAGAAGAATCGCAAACAGGCTATGGAAGTTGTGATCATCAATTTGGCTAATGCTTCCCATCCAATCTCGAAGTGACTGTTGTCTTTTGTCCAGATCGATGCTAATTCGAAGGGGAGATGCTTGCCAAAAAAATGAACTCCATGGACAATCTCTGAGGCAATGCTCCAATGACTCCCATATCGAACCACATCGATAGCAAACATCAGCACAATCAATTTTCCTTTTTTTAAGCTCAGCGGTAACAGAGAGAATACCACGAGCACATTGCCATAGAAAATGGCATATTTTTTGGAACCACTTTAACTCCCTTAATCCAATTCCAAATTGGATTGTCTGCAGAGGTTGAAGCTGGGGTATTCTTCTGATGGTCCCGCTGACTGCAAGCAACCACGTATCCAAATTTCACTGAGTAAATAACCTTGCGACTATGTTTCCAAAAAAATCGATCAGGTCCTCTATGCATGGGAAGAGGTATATTGAGAATGTGTTGCATAATAACAGATGGAAACATACTAGTAATTTTTTGAACATCCCAATCACTGCCAAACTCATCAAATAGATCAGCCACTTTCAACTCCCCATAAATTTCTGCTGAATTAGAAAAAATAATCCTAGTAGGGTGCTTTGGTAACCATCTATCCCGCCACACACGAATCTGTTTCCCATCTCCCATCCTCCAGACAATTCCTTCCTTTAAGATCTCCTTTCCTAACATGATGCTTCTCTAAGGTATACGATGGATTATATGCGATCATAACATCAAGAAAGGGTATCCGGGGGAAGTATTTTGCTTGTAGAGTTTTGCAGAGCAGAAGGCCCTTACCATTAAAAATATTACTTAAATGTAAATTAGTATTTCTCTCATACTATGTACGTGTTTAATATTAATAAATTAATATTTTAAATTTTTAATGTGATCACATTATAAATTAAGGAGAAAATATCATAAATCTCAAATATACTCAAAATATTTCTAGTTGGTTATAGATTTTTTTCACATACTCTATAATTACATTTAATATGTGAAAGCATATAAATATATATGTAGCATTACTGAATATCACAACATCAGTTAACCTAAAAACTAGAAAATTAATAACCATGACATTCGTATTATTTTATTAATTTTTCAAATTAATAACCATGACATTTGTATTATTTTATTAATTTTTCAAAGTTCAAAAATAAAAATACGGTATTAATTGAACAAAATACATAATTTGAATGGTAAAAATAATTAGGCCCAATATAATTTTGTTATTAATGTTTTGTTTTTAACATAACAATCACAATCAATTTTTTATCAAACAATATATAAAATCGTCATATTTTAAACTCTCTTATAGGAATTTTCTTTAAATTTTTACATAATAGTTTTTAGTTCCATGTTATGTACTTATTGGTATTGAAATATTTAACTTTACACGACTATTTTTCTCACCTAATTACTGCAATTACATAAAACATAGTTTTAGGTTTTGAAAAAAAAAACGTTACAGGTAAGAAAGTCTATTACATGTGTAAATAATAAATTTCAATAATTTTAATATAAACTTATATTTTGAGAAGAAACATGTGAGTGTGTTCACCTTAATTCCATATGTAATATCTTCATCTTCATCCCTACCAAGGATGGTATGAATAATCAATCCATTCATCTCTACGACTCTTACTTCTCAACATATGCACACGGGGTGGAGAGTTTTAAAGCAATAAAGAGAATTTCGAACCATGATAAATGACTAATTTCAAGAATATTATAAAGAGTAATTTGAAGTATTTTCAGGAAAACTTCATTTATAAATGCAAAACAACTGTGATTCGAATAGTGATAATTTTCATGAGTACTAATGTAATTGGTTGGAGGACTTATTTTTTTAATATTTTAATATGAAAGTGATATATCAAAACAATATATAAATAAGTCTAGAAAATGAATACATAAAGATACAAGTAATTACAATATAAAATAGGTAGACTTTATGTTAATTAATTTAAATGGTGGACTTGATTGTACATAGAGGATAAAAAGATATTAAAGAGATACATAAAAAAGAGTTGTAATATTAAATAAATAAAATTAATGTTACTTATTATAATAAATGGTGTGTTTGATCATGTACCTACAAGACATTAAGCATTAAAAGAAAAAATTACAAAAGGGTAGAAATAATAAAAAAAGATCCCTCGGGGCTTGGAAAGAGTATAAATAAAAGAAAAGATCTTCTAAAAAAAATCCAATAAGGAAAATAAAAATAAAAAGGCAAAAAATAAAAAAAAAGTCCATAAAAAGAAATAAACGATTAAGAGATAAAATAAAAAATGGAAACAAAAAAATGGGCACACTGAAATCCGATCCCTAGCCCATCATTGCTAAGCCCTCAACATTACTAAGAACATCTCCAACCCAAATACCCAAATCAAAACCCAAAATAGAGTAAGGGGGGTGTATTGGTTGTGGATTTTGATGGATTTCATTGGACTTTTAAAATCCGGGTGTATTCAATCCAGACTTTTAAAAGTCCAATGATATTTTGGTGTATTCAATCCAGACTTTTAAAAGTCAAATAAAATCCTGGTGTATTCAATCCAGACTTTTAAAAGTCCAATGAAATCCTGGTGTATTCAATCCAGATTTTTAAAAGTCCTTTAAAATTCTGAGGTATTCAACAATCCACGGACTTTAAAAAGTCATTGACTTCGATGGCTTTCAGCTGGATTTCACGTGAAAATTACGAAGGATGAAATCCGACCTCCAGACACGAGATTTCGATGGATTTGGAAAACCCAGCTAGCGCGGTGTCCCAGGGACCGGTGAGGAGTTGAAATCGGGCACCCCCAGCCGTCACCCGACCCCAGCGGCCGCTGGCCTTGCCGATGATGGCACTCCAGCGGCCGCTGGGTTCAATTTTTCTTATCGTCTGCACCGATCATTGTGGTCCAACGAGCGCTGGCGAGATGGATTTGAAATCCATTGAAATCGTTCAAAATCGGTCCGAAATCCATACGAAATCCGCCAGACTCTGCGTGGAGTTGGGAGACTCCATGTGGAGTTTTGGGAGACTTCATGTGGAGTCTATGGATTTATAAAATCCATAGAAATCCATGGACATTTTAATGTCCAACAAAATCCATCAAAATCCCAATCCAATACACCCCCCTAAGTGTCACATCAAACACTAATTTATCTCCAACCCACAAACCTAAACTCAACCCCAAAAGAATATTCTTAGTATATTCCATCTTTTACTATTTCTCATTTTATTTCAATAACACCCACATATTTATCAAAATTTATAAATTGAACCTCTTTTTTTTTTTGCTATTTTGCTATATAAAAAACAAAGACCTAATTAAAAAAAAGTGAAATGAACACTATATATCTACAATATTTGTGTCGAATTTATAAATTGAATGTCTTATTTATTTTGTTATATGCACAAGAATGTATTAAATTTAATTAAAAATATATAATTCTTTACAGAATTAAATATTAAATATGAATGACCGCAAAGAACTAATTTTCAACATTTATTAAAATAGAAAATTACACAACGTAAGAAATTACACAAAGATGAGAAGAAAATTACATTAAAATTAAATTCATTCGTAAACATGCATTTAAACTAAAATAAAAGATTCTGCTCATTCAAGTCTCGGAGTTAGTATATTCCTCCCACATATGCTCAATTAAGGCATTTCGAAGTTCCACATGAGCATTTTTATCCCTGATTTCTCGATAACGAGAAATTTATTCTTGAAATTTGGTATTTTCATCGTACACCATTTCAACCTCCGGTGGTGGTATTTCTATTGCAACTTCAATTGGTGCACCAAGATCACATTCATCCTCAACTATCATGTTATGCAAAATTATGCATGTAGTCATTATGTCATGTAGCACTTCTTTTTTCCCATAACATATCGGTCCTGCTACAATAGCAAAACGTGACTGAAGAACTCCGAATGCGCGTTCCACGTCTTTTCTACATGCTTCTTGTTTAGTTGCAAAATATTTTTTTTTCGGAGTACGTGGATCATGAATTGTTTGAACAATGGTAGACCATTTTGGGTAAATACTATCAGCTAAATAATAATCCATAGTATATTCTTTTTCTTGAATTACATAACGAGCTGGAGGAGAAATACCTTGAGTGAGATTAGAAAAAAGATGAGATGACTCCAATACGTTGATATCGTTGTTGGTGCCTGGTAAGCCGAAATAAGTATGCCATATCCAAAGATCATAATCTGCTACAACTTCAAGAACAATCGTAGGGTTTCCACTTCGACCTGCATATTGTGCGGCCCATGCAGTAGGACAATTTTTCCACTTCCAATGCATGCAATCTAAACTACCCAACATTCCTAGAAAACCACGTTTTTCACCAATGTAGAGTAGTCTAGCAATATCATTAGAGTTTGGTTCTCTTAAATATTGATCAGTAAATATCTCTACTATGGTTCGACAAAATCTTTTCATACTCTCAATTGTAGTGGACTCACCTATTTTAACATATTCGTCTGTGGTATCTGCTGCTACGCCGTATGCCAAAATACGAAACACTGCAGTAATTTTTTTTAGAGGTGATAATCCAAGCCTGCCAATGCTATCCACTCGTTGTTGGAAATAGTGATCATGATCTTTAACAGCGTCAACAATGTGAAGGAACAACGAACAAGAAATTTGATATCTCCTGCGAAACATGCTCTCATTGTACAATGGATTATCTGCAAAGTAGTCATTGTACAATCAAAGATTAGCAGCCTCTCGATCTCAATTGATGAAGATATGAATTGGAACTGATCCACCATGCCTTCCATGGTTACTCTGCTGGTTATGAAGGTTGTAACACCTTAATCTAAAAAGAACTATTATATCAAATTAAATGATTTATAATGCGAAAATAAGAATATTAAGTATATTTCTTTTTCGACTTTCTTTTCTAAAACAAACAAACAAATAAATAAATCTATTTTCACGTAACCCAAAGAAATAACAAACAAGAAAAACCTTTAAGAATTAAATTTTAGATCTAAGGTACGATTGATAATTTAGACAAACTACACAACTGAAATATTTACAATCTCATATACCTTCAAAAAAAACTCAACGTGCATACCCAAAAAAAGAGTTACTAGCAAAAGTTATTTTAGTTATCCAGCTAGAAATGTAAAATAAAGTGGAAACTTATATATACATATTTATATCAAAAGATTATTCTGTCATTCGACCTCCACTGCAACTCCAAGCTCATTTACCTGAAATTTGTAAGTTTATGGGATGAGCATATATGAATATACTCAGTGTGGGACTGTTATGCAAAATAATTTGTCCAAGTTGATATAAAATGAGATACATGTGTATTATTCACTGATAAATGAATATGAATCGCATTGTGCTTCCAAGGATCAATTAAGATCCCGGACCTATTCACGGTCCCTGGTGAAAATAATTGTGCACAATAGTGAGGTTAAATATGAAGGACGACTGAATAGACGGTTCAGTAACACTCACAAATGAATATGAAATCATACACGTCAAACAAATCACATCAACAAGGACAAAGTGAAATCAACGGCATAATTAGTGAGAATCCCACACCTTAATTGAATTTGAAGATCGACTCGAGCAAATAGTAGAAAGTTAACGTCTTAGTCGCGCCGCACCTAGATATCAAATAAAGAAATATATTCTATAGTACAACTTAAATTTTAAGAAATAAGTTGATTTATATTAAAGTTATAAATATGTTTATTGAAACGTAAGTGACCAAATAAAATAAAATAAAGTTTCAAGTGAAATGAGCTTAGTTACTATCTTTTCGTACATATTCCATTTTCTAAACAACTATAATATATATATATATATATATATATATATATATCAATCCTATAAATTTAAATAATGTATAAACAGTACTATTAATATTTTATTATAAAGAAATAATTTTGATTCACCAAATTTGCAATCATTTTTAAATATATATATATATATATATCCATAAAGTTATAAACATATTGCTACGATTTTTATTCCTAATAAATAACATTATTAGAAAATGAGAGATATATATACAAATATACTACTTCTATGGCAAAAGATTAAATAAATAAGTTTTATTTGAATTTTCGTAACCTAATTACAACTAATGTAAGGTGGAATTAATTTGGATTATTAAAATTTAATATGTTGTTCTTGTGTTCAAAAATTGTGAAATATAAGAAATTGATGCTTGAATAATCAAATAAAATAAATCTTGAAAGAAAGTTTACCTTGAATAAGAACTTAGATTGAATATTCAGTAGGAGTAATTAGAACATGTTTTTGTTTGAATATGAATTGTTAAGAGCAAACTCTAGAGAAATCAATATTTTAACACTTCCAATTTGTTTTTATAAAATAAATATTTTTATTTTTTTTAAAATAAAAACAAGAGTCATCACATTGGCAAACTTACAATTTGACACATATCAAGGCCACTTATATCTCCCCCCTTGAGGACACGTATGGGGATGTTAATTATTTGATTAATTAATTAATTATTATTATTTTATTTATATATTTTCTCAATTATATGCATATGTGTACACACACATATATCACATATTTTTTTTTTTGTTTTACATATACATATATAATATTTTCTCTACACTTATGTGTGTGTGTGTATGATAAAAAAAATGACACTAAATTTCATTGCATTCAATAAATTAATTTTAATTAAACAAAAATACTAAATATTAAGGGCGCGACTTAGACAAATCCACATACAAATACTTTAAACATTTAATTTGGGAATGGGCTGTTACAATCCTACCCTCTTAAAGAAATTTCGTCCTCGAAATTAAACTTACTTGATTCTATGTTTGGATAACGTGCTAGTATCTCTTCTTCACGTTCCCAAGTTGCTTCATCAGGTCCATGTCTACTCCATTGAATTTTGACTAATGGTATTTGTCGACCTCGTAAAACATGAATTTTTCGATCCAGAATAATGCTAGGCTCTTCCTCATATGTCAAGTCTTTATTGACCTGTAAGTCTTTAAAGTGAACAACATGATTGGGATCATGTAAATACTTTCGTAGCATCGACACATGGAAAACATTGTGTACTGCCGACAATTCAGGGGTCAAGGGTAGTCGATAAGCTACATCCCCTACACGTTCCAAAATATCAAATGGCCCAATGAATCGAGGTCTTAATTTTCCTTTCTTCCCGAACCTCAAAACTCCTTTCATTGGGGCAACTTTAAGAAAAACCTTTTCTCCAATCTCAAAGTGTAACTCTTTCCTTATTTTATCAGCATAGGATTTCTGTCGATCCTGAGTTACTTTGATCCTTTCTTTTATTTTCCCAATCACCTCAACAGTTTTCTCAACCATCTCTGGACCTAAGATTTTCTTTTCCCCAACTTCATCCCAATATAATGGCGATCTACATTTCCTCCCATACAATGCTTCATATGGTGCTATACCAATCGTTGTTTGAAAACTATTGTTATAAGCAAACTCTACTAAAGGTAAGTGAGTTTCCCAATTTCCTCCAATATCTAGCACACAAGTTCGAAGCATATCCTCCAATATTTGAATAGTTCGCTCAGATTGACCATCAGTTTGAGGATGATAAGCGGTAGAAAATTTCAGCTTTGTACCCATGGCTGTATGTAAACTATTCCAAAATTTTGAAGTAAATCTTGGATCTCTATCGGACACAATAGAAACAGGTACCCCGTGAAGTCTCATAATTTCTCAAACATATAATCGAGCAAATTGATCCATCGAGTAGGTCATTTTCACTGGAAGAAAATGAGCTGACTTGGTAAGCCTGTCTACAATCACCCATATCGCATCAAGTCCACGTATAGACTTGGGAAGTCCTACGACAAAATCCATCGTGATATGCTCCCATTTCCACTCGGGTATTTCCAACGGATTTAACATACCGGATGGTCGTTGGTGTTCAGCTTTAATTTGCTGACATGTTAAACATTTTCCCACATATTCAGCAATTGTCCTCTTCATCCCTCGCCACCAGAATATCTTTCGGATATCTTGATACATCTTAGTGCTACCTGGATGTGATGTATAAGCAGTACAGTGTGCCTCATCTAATATTTCCCTTATAAACTCTTTCTCCTTAGGCACACAAATTCTTCCAGCGAACATGATTGTATCATCACTTGCTATTTCAAAGCCATTTATTCCTCCATTCAACACTCGACTTTTCATCTTCTGTAAAAATGCATTGTTCTTTTGAGCTTCCTTAATCCGATCCCGTAATTTGGGTTGTAAAACCAATACTGCCAATACAGCTTTAGTTGTATTAGGAGTTACTACCTCAATCCTTAACTTTTCCAACTCCTTAACCAATGATTCCTGTTGAGTAATCATTCTTGTCAATTGTCTTTCACCTTTTCTACTAAGAGCATCAGCTACCACATTAGCCTTTCCCGGATGATATAGTATGGTATAATCATAATCCTTCACAAGTTCTAACTAATGTCTCTGTCTCATGTTAAGTTCTTTTTGTGTGAAGAAATATTTCAAACTTTTATGATCAGTGTATATTTCGCACTTACCTCCAAACAAATAATGTCTCCAAATCTTTAGTGCGTGTACCACAGCTGCTAACTCTAAATCATGTATTGGATAGTTATGCTAATGGGTTTTCAATTACCTCGATGCATAAGCAATAACTTTTCCTTTCTGCATCAATACACACCCGAGTCCTTGTTTTGACGCGTCGGTGTATAAAACAAAATTATCTGTCCCATCAGGTATGGTTAACACAGGAGCTGTTGTTAACCTTCTTTTCAACTCCTGAAAACTTTGCTCACATTCCTCAGTCCACTTGTATTCTACACCTTTTCTTGTTAATTGTGTCATTAGAACCTGCTATTTTTGAGAATCCCTCAATGAACCTTCGATAATATCCAGCCAATCCAAGAAAACTCCTTATCTCCCTAGCATTACTAGGTACTTTCCAATTGCTCACAACTTCCATCTTGGCTGGATCTACTTCAATTCCTTGAGAAGTTACAACGTGTCCAAGAAAAACTATCCGATCCAATCAAAATTCACATTTCTTGAATTTGGCG
Source organism: Perilla frutescens (assembly GCA_026008535.1). Classification (NCBI taxonomy): domain Eukaryota; kingdom Viridiplantae; phylum Streptophyta; class Magnoliopsida; order Lamiales; family Lamiaceae; genus Perilla; species Perilla frutescens. The sequence goes on from BRKX01000011.1 coordinate 31,516,616, forward strand.
TATAACTTCTCATTTCTTAATGTTTCCAATATAATCCTCAAGTGTTCTTCATGTTGTTTATCATTCTTTGAATAAATCAAAATATCATCAATGAACACTATGACAAACTTGTCTAAATATGGATGGAAGACTCGATTCATCAGATCCATAAACACCGCTGGCGCGTTAGTTAAACCAAACGGCATTACTATAAACTCATAGTGACCATATCTAGTGCGAAATGCCGTCTTGGAGATATCACTTTCTCTGATTTTCAATTGATGATATCCTGACCTTAAATCGATCTTTGAAAACACTCCAGCACCTCTTAATTGATCAAATAAATCCTCAATCCTTGGTAAAGGATATTTATTTTTAATCGTGAGCCGATTCAGTTCACGATAATCAATGCACATTCGCATTGTCCCATCTTTCTTTTTGACGAATAGAACTGGCGCACCCCAAGGTGACACACTTGGTCGTATGAATCCTAAATCCAAAAGCTCTTGTAGCTGCACCTTCAACTCTTGCAATTCTTTCGGCGCCATCCTATATGGTGCTTTTGACACGGGTGCTGCACCAGGTACCAAATCAATTCTAAACTCAACTTGTCTGTCAGGTGGTACTCCTGGTAGTTCATCAGGAAACACGTTTGCAAACTCCCTTACAATTGGCACATCTTCAATTTTGGGATCTTCCACTTTCACACTAATAATGTTAACTAGGTAACCATAACAGTTACCTCTTCTTAACATCTTTATCGCTTTCATGGCAGATATTACAATAGGTGTTCCACTAACTTTTGCACCATAAAATATGAACTTTTCCACACCTGGTTTTTTAAAGATCACTTCTCTTTCACGACAGTTTATTGTTGCAAAATTTTGACATAACCAATCCATACCCAATATTACGTCAAAGTCTTGCATCTCAATGCAATATAAATCAGCTTCTAGTTCTCTATTCCCAAAGTCCAATTTGACATTCCGAGCAATCCTATCTGTTTTTATGATCTCTCCTGAAGGGATACTTACATTCAATGCTAAGTTTTCTACCTCACAATTAATTCCTTTATTACAACATAACTTAGCAGATATGAATGAATGTGAAGCTCCAGAATCAAATAAAACAATAGCAGATGATCCAAGGATAGGTAACATACCAGTCATAGTATCATTATCTTTTGATGACTGCTGGTGTGAAAGAGCAAAAAATCGGGCATTCCCTTTTTTCTCTGGCGCTTTATTTTCCCTTGTGATTGGCATTTTATTTCCCCGTCGAGGACATTGACCAATGGAGTGTCCTTTCTCATGACAATAAAAATATCCCAAACCCAACATGCAAGGTCCATTATGATTTTTACCGCAATTTGAACATTGGGGCTTAGATGATGTCCCAGTGCCAGTTCTACTCGATGTTCCAGTGTTATTTTCGGTATTGAATCTAGTGTTGATTCCCTCACTGAACTTTCCCTTCTTATTCTGAAAATTCATATTACCTCCAGTACGATTATCCCATCTCCTTTTACTAGAACTGTCTACCTGTTTTGGTACCAAATTGTTTGTTCCAAGAGCTGTGGCTACTTCTTCTGCTCGTTTAACCAACTCACCAAACTCATTGATAACTTGGGCTGCCATAATTCCCTTGATATCTGCCCTCAAACCTCTTTTAAACCTTGTAATCATCTTTGCTTCTGTGTCAATCAAGTGGGGCGCATACCTAGCCAAACTGTTGAATTTTCGTTCATATTCTTCGATTGTCATATTTCCCTGTTTGAGCTCAAAGAATTCTGACTCTTTTTTCTCACGGAAAGAACTAGGAAAATACTTATCCAACACAACTTCTCTGAATATGTCCCATGATAATATTTGACGTTCTGCTTGACTCAATATCTGATAGAAATGATTCCACCAATGTCTAGCATCCTCCTTGAGTTGAAACACTGCACATGCGACCTTTTGCTCATCTGTACAATCAATGTGGGTGAAAATTCGATCCAACTCAATTAACCACTCCTCTGCCACCATCGGTCTATCTTGACCATTAAATTGTGGCGGGTCATACCGACGAAACTGCTCAACAACTTTATTTGTGGGAACCTGGGTCGACACAGTATTAGGTTGTCCTATGTTAGGTTGTACATTGGATGGTTGTGTGACGTTAGGTGTCGCAGTGTTGGTTTGTGTTGTGAAATGAGCTTGAGCTTGCTGTTGGATAAATCCTTGCATAGCACTTAAAAACTCATTCATGAAAGTCTCTCCACCTGTAGGCTGAGGTTGTGTCATATTCAGCGGTTGGTTTCCAGTCGGAGCTTGAATTGTATTTGAATTCTCAACATTGTCTGATCGAGTACGAGGACGTACCATGTTTCTATAGTAACGTAGGATATATGGTCAAAAGCTTTCTAAATATGACTAAGTTATTTCTAAATTATCTGAAAAATCAGGGGCTAAGTTTAAAACTATTTGCAATACTCACAATTTAGTAAATTGAAATTGTAAAATTCCAAAGATAAATAAATAACTGCAAGAATCTTTTCATAATTATATTAATAATTGCAGTAAAGGCACATGAACTTCAAAACTAAAATATTTAGACGCTCATCCAATTTAAAATAATTGAAAATAATTGTACCTTGAAGCCGGAGTGTGTGGTAGTTGAATGACTTATAAGACCTCTAAACTCGAAAATAATTTACGGAGTCTACAGGAAAGTAGACCCGCTCTGATACCACTACTGTAACACCTTAATCTAAAAAGAACTATTATATGAAATTAAATGATTTATAATGCGAAAATAAGAATTTTAAGTATATTTTTTTTCGACTTTCTTTTCTAAAACAAACAAATAAATAAATAAATCTATTTTCACGTAACCCAAAGAAATAAAAAACAAGAAAAACCTTTAAGAATTAAATTTTAGATCTAAGGTACGATTGATAATTTAGACAAACTACACAACTAAAATATTTACAATCTCATATACCTTCAAAAAAAACTCAACGTGCATACCCAATAAAAGAGTTACTAGCAAAAGTTATTTTAGTTATCCAGCTAGAAATGTAAAATAAAGTGGAAACTTATATATACATATTTATATCAAAAGATTATTCTGTCATTCGACCTCCACTGCAACTCCAAGCTCATTTACCTGAAATTTGTAAGTTTATGGGATGAGCATATATGAATATACTCAGTGTGGGACTGTTATGCAAAATAATTTGTCCAAGTTGATATAAAATGAGATACATGTGTATTATTCACTGATAAATGAATATGAATCGCATTGTGCTTCCAAGGATCAATTAAGATCCCGGACCTATTCACGGTCCCTGGCGAAAATAATTGTGCACAATAGTGAGGTTAAATATGAAGGACGACTGAATAGACGGTCCAGTAACACTCACAAATGAATATGAAATCATACACGTCAAACAAATCACATCAACAAGGACAAAGTGAAATCAACGGCATAATTAGTGAGAATCCCACACCTTAATTGAATTTGAAGATCGACTCGAGCAAATAGTAGAAAGTTAACGTCTTAGTCGCGCCGCACCTAGATATCAAATAAAGAAATATATTCTATAGTAAACTTAAATTTTAAGAAATAAGTTGATTTATATTAAAGTTATAAATATGTTTATTGAAACGTAAGTGACCAAATAAAATAAAATAAAGTTTCAAGTGAAATGAGCTTAGTGACTATCTTTTCGTACATATTCCATTTTCTAAACAACTATAATATGAATATATATATCAATCCTATAAATTTAACTAATGTATAAACAGTACTATTAATATTTTATTATAAAGAAATAATTTTGATTCGCCAATTTTGCAATCATTTTTAAATATATATATATATATATATCCATAAAGTTATAAACATATTGCTACGATTTTTATTCCTAATAAATAACATTATTAGAAAATGAGAGATATATATACAAATATACTACTTCTATGGCAAAAGATTAAATAAATAAGTTTTATTTGAATTTTCGTAACCTAATTACAACTAATGTAAGGTGGAATTAATTTGGATTATTAAAATTTAATATGTTGTTCTTGTGTTCAAAAATTGTGAAATATAAGAAATTGATGCTTGAATAATCAAATAAAATAAATCTTGAAAGAAAGTTTACCTTGAATAAGAACTTAGATCGAATATTCAGTAGGAGTAATTAGAACATGTTTTTTTTTGAATATGAATTGTTAAGAGCAAACTCTAGAGAAATCAATATTTTAACACTTCCAATTTGTTTTTATAAAATAAATATTTTTATTTTTTTAAAAACAAAAACAAGAGTCATCACATTGGCAAACTTACAATTTGACACATATCAAGGCCACTTATATCTCCCCCTTTGAGGACACGTATGGGGATGTTAATTATTTGATTAATTAATTAATTATTATTATTTTATTTATATATTTTCTCAATTATATGCATATGTGTACACACACATATATCACAGATTTAATTTTTTTTTGTTTTACATATACATATATAATATTTTCTCTACACTTATGTGTGTGTGTGTATGATAAAAAAAAATGACACTAAATTTCATTGCATTCAATAAATTAATTTTAATTAAACAAAAATACTAAATATTAAGGGCGCGACTTAGACAAATCCACATACAAATACTTTAAACATTTAATTTGGGAATGGGCTGTTACAAAGGTATTGGATCATGGAATTATTATTGGCGACAATACGACAAATTACAGTTTGTCTTTGACGGATATTATTTATTATAACTGTATTTTCATCATCGTCTGAAGAGGAAGAAGATAAATTTTCAAAATTGAAACTCATGTGGAGAGATGGAGAAATTTTAAGTAAAAAGGAGAAATTTTGAGTAAGAGAATAGGCTATAGCAATGAGTGACGAACTACAACTATGAAATACTATTTATTAAGAGTGTAAATATTGTGTAGTCATTTTCATGTTGGAAAAAAGTTGAATGGAGTAGGAAAGTGTGAGAATCTTGTAACAATTTAGTCATTTTCATATGGGTTAAAAGAGAGTGTGAGAGTGTAGTCATTTTTCTTGTAAGAATGAGTTAAATAAATGAGAAAGTATGAGAATCTTGTAATTTGCATTCATTAATGTATATATATACATACTATTTAATTATTTAATATACATCTCATTTTACTTTGCATTTTAAGAGTACGATTTAGGTGTATAGATATATTTTACTATTCATCTCATTAAAATCTATCGTGTTATTAGAAAATTAACTATACATCTTGCTATAAAATTGGCTATCCTTCATTAATGAATGGACTTGCGATCTCATATATGCTAGACCAAATTAAATGTACTATAAAGTAAATGCACCTATCAACTACAAACATCCACACGTATATATGTACAAATCTAGTCTAAGATCGATTACTTCAATTGACCAACTTTGCACTACTAAAATTATACTTTATAAAATTTTAGAGTGTAGTCATTTTCATCATGGGTTGAATGAGAGTGTAAGAGTGTAGTCATTTTCTTGTAAGAATGAGTTAAATGAAGTGAGAAAGTGTGAGAATCTTGTAAGAGTATAGTCATTTTCATCATGGGTTGAATGAGAGTGTAAAAGTCTAGTCATTTTCTTGTAAGAATGAGTTAAATGAAGTGAGAAAGTGTGAGAATCTTGTAAGAGTGTAGTCATTTTTGTTGGGTATCCATGCCCTGCCGGGGTTCACCGTCTTCGTTCCCGACTCATTGGGGTCAGCCACATGGTCGTCTGGGCTTCGACAAATAAAATGGCAGCAACTTTAAGACTTTTCTCCTTCAATTAATCTTGCTTCAGCAACAAGAATAACACAACAATAACTCAGCTCTTCCTTTTCTCGACTTCAGCACAACAACGAGATTAGAGAGATAGCACTTAATTGCAATTGAAAACAGAGATATGATCTGATGTATATATGTAGCTATATAATGAGTGATTAAATATTAGAAAGTAGAGAGTTGAGAATGAAGATTCGATGAAAGAATCCGTGGCTCTTATATCTCTGCAGCTACACTTAATCCCAATCACAAAGCTTATAGGACTCCGGTAGATGATATCAGCAACAACGTTACAGTCGACTCGAGGCTCCAGCGATCAGTAGCGTCTTCGCTCGGTCGACTTCTTCAGCGAGCAGAGCAACAGCAGCCCGCAGCAGAGACTCTCCTCTTCTACAGAACAGCGGCTCCGACGATCAGAGATTCAGAAGTAGCATTGAAGAGCAGCAGCAACACCATTCGTCCTGTCCGTTCATGGGCAATGTCACAGCGGTGTAAACAACCTCTCCGATGATGAACTGATCACAACCGGTGTCCTAGACCTCCAGCAGTCGAAGACAGCAGGTCTTCTCCGGTGAATGGCGATGGCAGAGTCTCCTCCGGCAATGAATAAACCTGCAGACAATCAACAACAATCGTAGGTAGTCAACAGAAATAAGAAATAGCAGCAGATTCACAAAAAATATGTGTATATATATACTGATTATATGAATCTTTATATCTATCAAGTATATATATATATATACATGTATAGAATAGAAGAAAATAGGATAATTGAGAAAAATAATGGCTCAGGATCCATTACGGCGGCGGTGCTCTTTTCCGGCAACAACAATGATCGAACGGGCGATGAAGAGCAGGCCACGATCAAAACAGATCCAAATGGGTAAGGTGCAGAAATCAGACAAGACGGTGCTCTCTCTATTTCTCACGAAGCTTGCACACACTCTCAAAGCCTAATAGGAAACCAAAAGACAGAATCCGACAGTGAGTCTCGAGCAGAAATAGCATAGCCATCTCTAAGTGTGATTTTCTCTCAAGCTTCTTCAAATTAGAGCGGCGCAGGATGTTTTTATCATGGAGAAGAGAGGTTAATTAGGGCTAATTAGGGGTATGGGTTAATTAGGGATTTGGGCCAGCACAAAAATTAAAGAAGCCCAACAAAAGTGAGATCATTGGGCCAACATCTCCACATTTCTACCTTTGGCCCTTGATCATTAAGTCGCCAAGGAAGAAAACACCGCACACCTTAACATGGATAACATCATCGCCTATTTTTACTCTCGTCTATCATGAAGACAAGACAAGAGAGGGAGAGAACAATACTATGCGTATTGAACTCAATCTCAACACTAGAGACCAACCCTTTTGCAAATCATCTCAAGTCACTTCATGACTATCCTTGACTGAGATGCAACCTAGCACAGTACCAACAGGAAAAGCTAACCAACACACAAAAAACAACAAGTAAAGAAAAAAACACATAAAACAAATAAGGTATCTAGCCTCAAAACTAGAATACCATCACATGAAGCTCACATAAAAGAATTTAACCAAGATCAAAGTTCAGTGATCTCTTGCAGGACATTAGCTTTGCAACTGGAAGACACTTAATGCCCATATCCGCAAGGTTAAATTCCGAGGGGATCTTATCAAGCAACACTTCCCCTTTTTCACTACTTCATTGTAAGGTTACAAAGGCTATTACACGATGACCTCCTGTTACTCAACCCCTTTCCTACACACTACAATCTCTTTTGATGGACTAATTGTAAGATCCCTTTACAACCTAGAATCCCTCTAGTTCCTACAGGAAATCTCTCCCGAGACTCCTTTAAAGATGTTAATGACTAAACTTCAAACACAGACTAGACACACAATAATCACGAGGATCAAAACTAGTCTACCCGAATACTATATGCTTCAAAGATGAAGTTTTTTAGATTCTCTACCCTTTGTGTATTCGTAAAATCTGTGCTCAACACTAAACTAGTCTGATTCCCAAGCTATTTATAAACACAAGTCATAGCCTAAATAAGGTAATCAGTTTGTCCTATTTTGACTCAAACTCTACAGGAAAACTTTCCTTATTTAAATCAGACAAATACTAGTTTAGAATCATTCCTTGAATAGAACTCACCTCTTTCCTTCTACGAATAAGGCAACTTCTATTCTGAAAACATCTATCTTGAAAAGGCAGTTTCAACTCCTTGAATCCAGCTTGGCACGTCTCTTGTAAACTCTTTGGACAACCATGTACATGATCATATTCATGACCATGCTTAAGTACATTCTTCGATCTTTAATCAGATTGACAGCGAAATGTTCATATCATAATGTCCAAAACATGGTCTTCAAACTCGAAAAATCAAAATCAATGTGTTCTTTGAATTGCCATAAAAATCATGACAATCTAAACAACATTTAGTGCAGATGACACTAACATTAGTATTCAGATTGAGGCTTCTCGAGATTTTGGTGTTGTAATAATGAACACTTTAACATTAGTCAACATGTTTATGGATCTAGTTTGTTAGTTTCTCATTCATCTCTATATGAACATATATGATTTTTGTTTCTAAACTCTCCTTTTAGTAATGTTGTTTTGTTGCTGCATTGGTCTCTAATAATCCAGAAAAAATAGGTGGAATTTTTTCCTACAATTGTGTCAAGAGCTAAAACTATTGAGGGGATATTATTTGCAATGTTTAGGAAGTCAAAGTGGCACATTTCTTTCAGCCTTGGTTCCAACAAGACTCGTATTTCATTAGATTCTGTCAGCAAATTGAGCTATTATTAGCGTATCCTATGATGTTCCTCATCAAGACAGTAAGTTTTCATGCAAAGCTCAGAGGCTTCCTTCTGGTTGCTTGATACAAGAGATGCTTAATGGATACTCCAAGGTCGTGGACTAATTAATTTAATCTATTTTGCATTTTGTTGGCAAAAAAATTATCCTTTTGTTCTCTGTCTGTGTAAAAGACAAGCATGCTAGATTTTTCACTAGAAACTGCTAGATTTTTTTTCCGTTGTAGGATTTTTTATTGTTGAGGGAATAAGAAGAGCGACGCGGATGCTGTTTATTTTCTTGAGTGTGGGGCTATATAGTTTTTGTGAGGTGGGGGCTATACAGCTTTTCTATTTTTCTTTTCTAACAAGGGCTTATTTAAGTTAGGGGGTTGCACATTTTCTTTTTCTTATCTACTAAGGATTTGATTAAGTTAGGGGGGTTATAATTAAGTTGGGGGCTATATGAAAAGGGGTTTTGTACATTATTTTTTTATTCAGTAAGGATTTTAATTTAAGGGACTATGAGGGTAAAATAGTACATTTAAATTATATATTTATTTTATTTAAAATATGGAGATGTGTTGAGAAAAAACATGATTATATTTAGAATTGCCCAAATATCAATCAAGTCAATTATCTCACAACAATTACTATTCATTATCATATTCCAAAAAATTCTAACAATTATGAATGTTTCAATTCACGGTTATATATTTTTTTGTCCCCCTAAATATATTCATTTACTAAATACATGAATTTATTAATATGATTATTGTAGGCGGTGAAAATTTATAAAATATATATAATATTTTTATTGATTTCTATATATTTATTTAGTTTTGAAATTTTATGAAATTCAAAATTAGATAAAATATTGAAATAATAAAGATGTTCTTATATGATAAACATCAAGTGTCTTTAGTAACAAGTAATGTTTTTGCAGAGATATATATCAATATTCAAGAGTCAACCATAGATACTCCTACATATAACTATAAATAGGAGTCTTCATATCAGTTAAAAATGACACCGGAAGTCAGAATTGGAGAGCTCAAGAAGTTGAAGAAAAATTCTCTACGAAGTTCTCTCTAGCCTTCAAGTCGTTCTTCACCGGAATCATCTCAAATCCAACGTTCAATCCAGAATTGAGATTCTTAAACCCTCTAGACGATGTTATAAAGTCTCAATATCCAAGGTGTTTAGCAAGATTCAAATCACTGTTCATCAGAATCACCTCAAATACAACGTTCAATCTGGAATCAAGGTCGTCAGCCCTCGATTAACGTTATCAAGTCCAAATATAAAATTAAAGAATATCGATGATATAAATCTTTCCTAAAAACTTCAAAGGCTAAGTTCAAACAACAAGTCTGAGAAAATTAAAGAGATAAATTTACTTTTAAGATTTCAAAGACCGTTTGAAGATCAAGTTTTGAAGAAAAGAATTAGAGAAAAAGAAGTGATTGGATCTGTATAAATACATTTTGATCTGAAAATTATTTTATTTGTATACTTTTTTGTGTTTTACCAAATTAAATACAAAAATTTGTGTTACAAATTTTGGCATGCCCAGTAGGACTATCTCTACCTCTCATCTCTACTCTTCATCAAATTCCTCAAGTTGCAGCATGAAGTTTGCAATTGTGAAAGAGCAAGCAACAAATGGTGGGGGCAAAACTTTTGAGGAATATCCAAGTGAAGAAGAAGAAGAAGAAGAAGAAGAAGAAGAAGAAGAAGAAGAAGAAAAAGAAGAAGAAGAAGAAACAGTTACAAATCTCTCCGTGGGCCCATTCAAGTCATTGCAATCCATGAAAAAATAAACTGTAAATGCTCATTGATAAGAGCCTAAACTATCTTCCAAAACTCCTTAATAAGAGCAAAAACAATCTAAAATCTTCAAAATGTAAACGTTCTTTGATAAGAACCTAAACTATCTTCTAAAGCTCATTGATAAGAGCCAAAACTATCTAAAGTTTTCAAAATGCAAATGCTCATTGATAAAAGCCAAAACTATCTACAATTTTCAAAAAGCAAATGCTCATTGGTATAAGAGCCAAAACTATCTAAAGTATTTAAAATGCAAACACTCCTTTGTAAGAGACTAAACTATTTTTTAAAGCTACTTGATAAGAGTCAAAATTATCTAAACTCTTCAAAAATGTCAAAACTCTTTGACACGAGTATAAAATGTCTACAAATTCAAATCCAATGCTCATTGATACAAGTATAAAAGGTCGACAATTCAAATTCAAATCCAAATACTCACGGACACGAGTATAAAATGTCTATAAAGTCTAAATTCAAGTTGAAGAATCTTCGATATGAGTATAAACTATCCAAGTTCAAGAAAGCTCCAAAGCTCCTTGATAAGAGCCAAAACTATCTATACTCTTCAATAAAAGCCATGCACTCCTTGACATGAGTATAAAATATCCACAAATTTAAATTCAAATCAAAGTACTCACGGACATGAGTATAAAATGTCTATAATGTCCAAATTCAACTTGAAGGCTCCTTGATATAAGGATAAACTATCTAAGTTCAAGAAAGCTCCCTGATACGAGTATAAACTATCTAGTCAAAAATATTGAAGGCTCCTTGATACGAGCATAAACTATCTAAATTTAATTCCAAATTGAAGGTTCTTTGATACGAGTATAAACTATCTAATAAATTCAAATTGAAGAACTCTTGAATATGAGTACATAAACTATTCACAAGATTAATTTCAAGAACTCCTTGATAGGAATATAAACTATCTAATAAATTTAAGTTCAAGACTCATTGATGCAAGTTTAAACTATCTAATCAGTTTTTTGAGACTCATTCACTTCAAATGATAAGTTGTCCATGAACAAATCTTGAGAGGACATTTGTAGGCTGCGAAAAGTTATAAAATATATATAATATTTTTATTGATTTTTATATATTTATTTAGTTTTGAAATTTTATGAAATCCAAAATTAGATATACTATTTAAATAATAAAAATATTATTATATGATAAACATCAAGCATCTTTGGTAACAAGTAAATATCTTTGCAGAGATCTATATCAATATTGAAGAGCCAACCCTAGATACTCCTACCTACAACTATAAATAGGAGCCTCCATATTAGTTGAAAATCACACCGGAAGTCAGAATTGAAGAGTTCAAGAAGTTGGAGAAAAATTCTCTATGAAGTTCTCTCCAGCATTCAAGTCATTCTTCGTTGGAGTCTGATAGAGGAAATCTTGTTTCTACTATGGTTTCAATATTATAAATTCGAGTCATGCTCACAAGTATACAAGCATATAATTGTAGATACGATGAAACGAGATCAATTCACAGGGAAAAGGAATTAAAACTTGACAATACAAGTACCACGATTATAGACGAGCGGAATATCTAGACTATGATAAGGAAAGAGGTGATTATCATAACACAAAACCAACATAAAAGATTGCTTCAACACCAAACAAGAACACTAATAAATCTAAATAAGATGCAAGGAGCAATACAAACAAGAGAAAGAGATTTAAAGATGATAAATAAAGGCAAGACTCTAGGACATGGATACGCAATGCTTCTATTGATTAAACAACAAGGGTTTAAATACACAATCATGCCAAGTTCATAGATAGGAAGACCACGAGTATAGAAGGAGCATCTCTCTAATATCTCCTTAATTGCGAATGCGACAAGGATGGCTATCTCTAACGCATTCCAAAGTCGCACCTACCAAAGGCTCTAAGGGGTCATATTTCCTTCCACATAATCGACATTTGACTAAGAAGACAACTATGAAGATTTAATCCAAGCATGCTTATGATCATGGAATTGACTAGATGCAAGTGATTCATATATGTGATGCTAGTAAGAAGGCTACTCAAACAACATCATTCAAGCTCAAGCATGGATTAAAACCTTGACAAAGCATAATCTTATATAAAACCCAAATCAAGATCAATATTCACATTGTTTCACCACATCCTAGAGCCCTAAGACTCTTAGCCAACCATATTCACAATAACATCAAGAATACAAATGGAGAAACAAGAACCCATTCTTACAAGATTAAGAGAGGAGAAGAAATGATAGAACCAAATGTAGAACACTCTTCTTCAATCTAATGGCTTGAATCTTCAAATGGATGATTGAATCCTCCCTTTTCTTCTTGATCTTCAAAAATCCTCAAATGGAATGTTCTTTTTGTGTATTTTCGTCTCTAAGGGGTGGTAGATGTGTGGTTTGAAAATCCCAATAGATATATAAAGGAGTGGACCAATAATTGGATGCCAAAAGTCAATTTTAATTTTCCTCTGTGCGGAACTCGACCCCAAGAACTCGTGTTTGAGGGTCGAGTTTGGAACAAAGAAAATCAAGTCTCTGACGTCTCTGCAACACGGGCTTTTGGTCGCGTTTTGGGGTTGCGTTTTGATTGAAGGTCGAAACTCAACCCAAGAAGATCGCGTTTGACACCCGCGTTTCGCCCAAAGGATTTCGGGTCTTTGAAGCCTCTGCAAAACGGGCTTTGGGTCGCGTTTGGGGGTCGCGTTTTGGCTCAAGGCCGAGGCGCGACCCCTTTGGGTCGCGTTTCTCCCTCGCGTGCCACAGTGGTGTGAAGCACGACCTCCTTGGGTCGCGTTTGGGGGTTGCGTGTTCAACACTTAGGTGTTTTCTTGCTAGTTTCTTGGTCATTTCATGCCTTGTGCACTCTTTGTTGATCTCAATATCAATTTAACTTTGTTTTGCTTTATTCAAACCCAAAAATTCCATATATTGGCCACATTACATAAAACATAAGATTAAATCAAAATTAACAATATTTACAACATACATGATTACCAAGTGCAATTTATGCACTCATCAGAGTCATCTTAAATACGACGGCATTCAAGTTGTTCTTCTTTGAGTCATCTCAAATACGATGTCCGATCCGGAATCAAGGTTCTTAAACCCTCAAAACGATAAAGTCTCAATATCCTAAGTGGTCTAGCAAGATTTAAGTCGTTCTTCATCAGAATCACATCAAATACAACATTAAATTCAGAACCAATGTTGTCGTCCCCCAATTAATGTTATCAAGTTCAAATAATAAGTTAAAGAAGATTGATGATACAAATATTTCCCGAAAACTTCAAAGGCCAAGTTCAAACAACAAGTACAAGAAAAACAAAGAGATAAATTTACTCTGAAAATTTCAAAGACCGTTTGAAGATCAAGTTTTGAAGAGAAGAATCAGAGCAAAAATAGATATTTGATCCATATAAATATATTTTGATCTGAAAATCATTTTATTTGTTTTGTGATTTACCAAATTAAATACAAAAATTTGTGTTACAACTATTTATTTATATATATTTTGCCTGCCCTATTTTAATAATAATAATAATAACAATAATAATAATAATAACAATAATATTATTGTTATTATTATTATTATTGTTGTTGTTGTTATTATTATTATTATTATTATTTGGCAATGGTAATAGCAAACTATATTTTGTTTTTGAAATAGAAAGATATAATATAATAGGGCCTCCGGCCCAAGGAGAACCCAAATGGACATTTTGGGCAAGGGCAGAGAAGTTAATACGGGGAAGGAGTCGGCGCCAACAATCCGAACAACATGGCCTCCTCGGTAATCCGCCGGGATTTTCGGATGTCCGCCGGAATCTTCATATCTAAAATGATCAAAGGGGCAAATTCGTGTAGTGGCTGTACATTAGGAGGTCCCCGGATGAAGAGTACCATCAGTTCAGGTGAATCGCTTCCGTGGCTGATGCTACCCCCAGATGACGACATGGTTTATAAATTTTACAGTCTTGCGGAGAAAAAATTGTTGAGTATAAAGAAGAGTGGCTGCGGTGGCGAAGAATCACCGGATGACGACGCTGAAGTGGTGGGGTCGTCTCATGGGTGGCTAGCTTTGTTAAATAGGCGCAACAATGAGCTGTTTCTGTCAAATCCCCTTTCCGGTCGACACATTGAGCTCCCGGAGATTGATGGCTTAACATCGAAATCTAAAAAGGACCGTCGGATATTATCCAAGGTAATACTCTCGTCGTCTCCGGATAATGTCGATTGTCGTGCTATGATGATTTTCGGGCGTGCAAACAGGATGGCCTTGTGCACGCCCGGCGACAGCGTGGATTGGACTCGGATTGGTGATCCGTACTTCGATTACGAGCTGGACAACCCCCGTCATTTATGTGCGAGGGTCTACGAGGACTTGGTTTATTGCAGAAACTGGAAAGTCATGACCTGCATGACGCCATTTGAACTCGAGTTGGTATTTTTTAGTGATCGTGACGGTAACTTCTGCTGTGAAATTGAGGATTGGGACGCTTCAATGGACGAATATGTTATACAGAGCAAGCCCCCTCAATCGATGAATAAACTTCATCTGCACCATGAGAATAAGATAGGAGAAAATATGCGGTCTTGGGTGGAGGAAAACATGGATCTACTGCAACATCAATGCGTTCAGATCCCGCACCTTGTATATGCCGAGCAGTTGAATCGACTTTATATTGTGATGCGGTTTGTGGTGCTGATGGGCGACGACGGCACGCCTCTTGATCGAGTCCCCCATTGTACAATTAGGGGTCTGAGGGGATTTTATTCATGCCAAACTGTCGGGTTTATTGTTCTCGAGGTCCATCCAAATGGAGCTTACGAGGTCGTGGATGACCTGAATGGTCTGGTCATGTTCGTTGGTATCAACCACTCCTTGGCGATTTCAGCTTCTGAATTGGAACCCAATTCTATTTACTTCACTGATGCAAAGAGAATCAAAATGCTCGACGGTAGACATGATTCTGGTGTTTTCAATTATATAAATAAGACCATCTCCCCCATCATCATCCAAGGTGAGAAGATTAAGTCATCGCTTGCGTGGTTTACTCCCAGTCCAACCTGATATAGATGTTTTGTGTTTGCTTGGAGATTGCTTTCCATCTATTTCTATTGTATACCTTGCCTTATTATCGTCGAACCATGGATTGCAAACTTGTTTGTCTGCTGTTTACCAATTATTATTGTACAATATCTATACGCAGACTAACAATAATTTTGGCTCCATTTTGGTGGTAATGAAATTCTGATTTGTGGGCATTTTCTTAAATGTGAATTGGGAGTGTGGTTAAAATTTGCGTGTGCAATTATAATTAAAGTTATGGATATTTTCTATCACCACAATTGGATTAGTTGCATTTAGAAACTGTGAAGATCGTCGCCCTCTCTTCAAAATTTTGAAGACTCAAAGATTCTCCATTCTCCATATTTGAAAGCCTAAGCAAAACTTAGGCCACATAGAATATAGAGGAAAACGGACATGAAGTTCGGGTGAGGAGTGGTGGATTTCTGGGGAGAAAGAAGGTGGTGGTGCTTTCTGAGCTACTAGTATTGAGCAAGAGTGCAGTTCACGCTGTCAACATGTAATTCACACTGAGTTTTTTGTTTTACTTCTTTTTCTTTTGACTATTTGTTAGATTGCTTGTATTTATCTAAGTTCAAGTTATATCTATTTTGGAAAAACCTCTGCAGATTTGTCTTTCTTTCCGCCTAAAACTCCGTCCCGCATGTTGTCTGACTTGCCGGGATTCTGAGGAAAAAGATGTTCCATTGTGGTATAAACTTCTAACAATATTTAGTGTTATGTTATTTTTGTACTACATCTTTTGTTCGATATGCATTTAATTGAATGCTTTTATCATTTTTCCCACTATAACAAATCTTAGTTTTTTGAAGTACTCATTCTTTAATGTTATCCAACCTATAAACTTCGTTCATTTATTTTATTGGTCTTGGATTTTGTAGATATCTTAGAATTTTGGACTATGAGGTTTTTTGTGAGTTTAAGTTTAACTGATATTGGACCTTATCCTTTCTATCTTAATGGCGAGGCTGTTCCATATGTTCTTTCATGAATGAATATATGGCAATGTGAGCCAAGTTGAATTGGGAATGCAGTCCTTATAAGCTTTGCGGGCATTATAGTTAATTTTCTCCATGAGCTTCCTCAGAAAAGATATGGCCTGGGATCTTCATTGCAACGAACAAATGGTAAGTGGTGATTTCTTTTATTATTATTATTTTTTTTTTTTTAATTTTTTTTTGCATTCCGGACAGAGTATGGGTATTTAGCTATTGAGAATTCTCTTAACCCACACTGAAAACATTATTTGAAAAGCATTTACTAGATCAATTAATTTCTTGAATTTTATTTTGTGGTTTGTTGAGTTTTTTATCTTTTAATGTTGTTGATTGATTCAAATCCACATGTTAATTTAGACTTGTATTGAGTGAATTAACTTTTTTTTCTTGATGTATTGGTTTGGTGCAAATTAAACTTATGGTGAATGAATTATCATTTTTCTTGGTGTATTGGTTTTTGGAAATTGATTTGGCTCGCTTTTAATTTGTATTTGATCTTTGATTGAGATTATGATTATTGAAGCACATATGGCCATCCATTTTTACTGCAAAACTTAGCTTCTTACTATTGTTGCTCTATTGATTGTATTATGTAGGTAGAAGATTGGAAAATCACGATTGGTCGAGCTTTTCAAACATTGTGATTCAGCTCATAAATACATGCAGGTCCAAAAGCATGAAAATCGGAATGATGTCAAGAAAAGTCGCAGCACAAGTGTTGGTCCTATTTAGCATTACAACACTGGTCAAAACACTCTAAATAGAACATGTTCCTAAAGTAATATAGGAAAATCATCATTTGATTTTTTTAAAGAGTTCCATGAGTAAGTTTTTTTCTTTAATTTATTTATCAGCTCCACTTAACTTGCTCTTATGTGGCTAGTACATTTCCTTCTTAGCTTGAACCCATAGAATTCAGAATTGTTTTCCTATTTGTTTCTCACACTAGAGATTCAACTTTGTGTCAGTCGGTTGTGAAGTCTCTGATAGAAACATGTATAAAATTTTGCCGGAAGATGATATTTGCGAAGGAGGTTACTATTACGATCCCACATCGATTCCATATGAAAGTGTGGAAGAACATATAAGTGGGGGGTCAACCCTTTATGTTTGACCATGGTCTTGGTTAAGTTAGAATTCCCTATCTTATATGTCTAACAATTTAATGTGGGATCGTAACAATCCATCCCCGTTTCGAACCGGACGTCCGTGGATGGTACACTCCGCATGGCCATCATGCCAAGGCCCACCATCGGATAGCCCCTTTCCGCAACCGTATCCGCGGCCCGATCAGATCCGACAGGTCGGAACAAATTGCTGATACGACCAAATATAAGGCAGAAGCTTAGAATCGAACAACGCCAACTTATGTATGTGATTCAACCCAACAATAAACTAAACAATACTTACCAAAATAACCCGTAAAACCCTAAATTAAAGAGACGAACAGAAACCTATGCAAACGACCTCGGATTGAGCTCAAATTTTAACACAAGGCACAATCTGTAGAGATGCAAAACATATCCAAAATTCAGCTAATTTGGCCAAGTGGATTACGAGATCGAATGGTTGGAAGTTTCTGACCCGATTTAGGGGTTTTAGACCTAAATCGATGAATCCGAGTTTCGATCTGAAGTGGGATGATTTTGAGGGTGTTGATGATGATATGGGAGTGTTATGGACGTGGATGGTGGCTGTGGTGATGGTTGAAGGATCGATGATGAAGAAAAACGAAAAGGAAAGGTGAAACTTACCCGAAACGAACTCCGAATCGACGAGAACTCGGAACGCGCCTATGGAGCAACCTTCAATGGCTGTCTAAACCAGATACTACGAGATATTACAAATGAGACAATAGATTTCAAGTCTGAATTCGCCAGAAACAAACTCTACCAAAGAACTATTGATTTTTGAGACAAGTTGAAAAACTTTGCGCTGTTTTTTATTCAAAACGTGTCTGATCCTCAATAGGAACGAAAATCCCTAAATAATAAACCTAAGGAACGAAAATTAAAGTGTCTTGGGCCTAGAATTCGAACTGGGCTAATTAAAACTACTACTGGGTCCAATATCACTTAAACAGATTGTGATAATTGGGTCTGCTAAATAAATAAAACCACAACTGAAATAATAGACTGGAAATAAATAAATTAACTAATTAAATCAGCAAGGAACGACTTTTCCATGGCTTCAATCAAGCTCCTTGATGCTTAAAATAGTCACCAACTTGGACTGCTAGAAATCAGTTCCATCATCTTCCAACTTCTTTCCAACATAGCACTGGAAGTAACCTTGCAGCTTCTTGACTCTTAATCTCGTCACTGGACCTCTCAGCTGCAACTCTGGATTCAAATCCTCAGTGCTTGTCTCAATCTCATCAGGAGCCCTAACTTACTCCAAAATCATGGTCAAAGGTAAAGAGTTGACCCACCCCTCACTTATATGCTCTTCCACACTTTAATGTGGAATCGATGTAGGATTGTAATAATTCCACACTTTCATGTGGGATCGTAACAAAAGACATGATGTGGAAAAGGTTTTACTTGACACATTATTTGGCTCCGCAAAAAAAAAAAAAGAAATATATGGACTGTTCAAAGTACTCATCATTTACTCTTAACTATATTTAAATCAGTTTTTTTTTCCCAAGTTCAATCCCTTCATTCTATTAAATTTTATGATTTTCCGTTTTGCAGGAGAATATCAGAATGACAGAGAAAAAGAAGGTTGAATACGAAAGAGTCTTCATGCTAAATTTCGGGTTTTTCTTTCTGTATCATTTATATTTATTATTCCTTTTTTTTGTAAAAAAAATGTATTCAATTTGTGTCCTTCAGTGTTTGTTCAATCTGAGTTGTTAAGTATTAGATCCTAATTTTGATGCCTGAACCCTGAATATATATAGTAGTTTATGTTTTCTTCTTTTGTATGATATGATGGAAGAAATGTTGTGGTACATGTATGAATAGTGAGAGGTTCATAATCACGTATTTTATAAGTATATTTGATATGTTGTTTTGTTTTGTGCTTGGTATGTGTAATACCCCAAAAATTTTATTATCTAAATTTAAATAGGAATATATATATCTAATAGTTAGAATAAGTGAAATATCCAAACTTCTTCGTATTAAAAAAAACATATATATAAATAGCATATGCCAACCACAAGGATAATCTAGGAAAGAAAAACGGACTCTTCTAGGTCACATTTTTAGGTGATATGTGCCCATTGAGTGTGTTAGAAATACCCTTAGAATATTCTAATATTTAATTTAGAACTCTAGATATGCACTTAATTTGATTAAATAGAATTTATTTACTAAGTATAATAGATTTATTGTGACAAATATATATATATATATTGTATGTATGCATACCATTTATATATTTATATATAATAATAATAATAATACATATATATATTATTACGTATATATGGTAATTTATATATATACACATATAGTCTATATAATGGTATTGATTAGTGATTAATATAATTAATATATATATATATGTATATATATATATATATATATATCTTACATACCCTATCTACGTGCCATGTGTTAAATTAAAGTGATATATGTGTCTTTATTATAGAATAGGTAGATTGTGACTCTTAATTGTTTTAAATTAAAATATTAAAAGTGATATGCTAATGCTTCAATTAAACTTGTGTTTCATTAAACTTCAATCTCCCAAATCAACATTGCAGCATAAGTTTCGTTCACAGCAACTAGGGTTCATTTGATTTTCTTTTCCAAGGTATATATATATTTACGCAGATTTCAATTGATGGATTATTATAGCACATAACTCATGAATATATTAATCATATCATATAATTTGGCGGTGAGAAGTTTCTTTTCATTTTTTTTAATTAATGGTTAATTTTATATATGAATTATAATAACAAATTAATTTGTGTTCTATAAGTTTTATATGTTGTAGAGAATAGTTATTTAATATGTAACCTTGATTGATTAATTTAAGAGTACATAGCAAGACTAACCTAATTTTCAAAAGTCCCTAACCTGAAAATTTTACATGTTTCATATTTATGACTAATTATTAGTTCTATTCATTATATAGTTATAGTTAATTTATAGGATAATCATATGTAGTGTAAATTTTTAATTAATTTTGTTATGCTTTAATAATTTTAAATTAGCCATATTAAACGATGATATTAACTGGGAAAATTAGTATAGTATAGTAACATAAGCTAAACTAAAAGAAAGCTTAGGGATTGAGTTTTGATAGGAGTTATTTAGTTAAACTAAGCCAATGTTGGTTGTTGTAGGCTCAGAAGAAGTAGCAGGAATCAAGTAGAATCAATCCGGAAATTTGAAACCTTATCTATTATCCAGGTGGGCTATACTATATCTTTCCAAATTGTATCTTTCGAGTTATTAAGCTCTGCTTTGCTAAAATTGCATATGTGACTATCTGTGTTAAAAATTTACGTGCTACTGTATGTTGTCGGAGTCTCATAAACCAGCGCTGTGTCAATGTGAGTAGCTACAGTATGCATGCATTATTTGTCCTGTCCTACTCCTTGTCGGTGAGACTAAAATGAAACACTTATTGGTTATACTCTTTGGGTATACTATGGCCATACTCAACGTTATGCACTGGTGATGTAGTTTGGGTTGCGGGCAGTGACGGGTTATACTCTTAAGCGCTTCACGATAAAATGTTTTGGTGAACTTAGGTTGCTTCCAACTTTTAAACCTCCTAAGCTTCACTACTTGCATGAACACAAATAGATTACTTTAACAAATTGATTTGCATAACATGAATTGTAAAAACTTGCCCACTGAGTGCACTAGTACTCAACCCAAATATTTTTCAAATATTTTTCAGGTTAGTAGGCTAGCGCGTGGATGTGACGATGCTGAGAAATGGGCTTTTGTTGTTTACGTATTTTCTCATTGTTTTTTTTTTGTTAAGTATTCTGTTGATAATGAAGTCTCCGCACTTGTAATATCCTTTTGTTAAACACTAAAAGCTCTGATCTTGGTGTTATGGAATAGGTATATATTATTATACAACATATTTGATTATTCTGAGTCTTCTGTTGAGATTTTGTTAATCAGGTTACCCCTTTTCTTTCCCGCTTCTTAATTCCAACCCCCGTGGCGTCTATTTCCATGGTCTTTCGGGACTGGGGTGCTACAAAGTGGTATCAGAGCAGGTTTTGCAACTCTGCAGACCTGTCGGGTCATCTTTCATTTGTGTGTCGTAAATTCTTGTGTGATATTATATAAGCTCTTAGCTCGTCACTCGCGCAACAGCTAAACGGTACACATATTTTTATGTGGATTTTAGTTTTTAAAAGTTGACATTATATATTGAAATATTAAGATTGTCTGAAAATGAAAGATTAGGATTCGCTATAGTGATGGAAATTCCTCAAAAGATTGATTTTTATGCTGATTGCATACTCTGATTAACTACGCGGATTGCGTACTCTATTGCTATTTTGATAGCATACTGGTTTTGAAATATGTTCGTGAGCATATTGGTTTCTGTCTAAAAACTATGTTGATTACATAATTGTACGAACTTGTTTATCTATGCCTTGTGCATACTTGTGATGTTGGGAATGTGCAAAATGCATACTATTGAACCGTGATAGCCGAAAAGCATGTGCTATGAATAGAAAAAAAAAGAAATACTCGAATATTTTTTATAGTGTAACAAGAGATTTTTGTCGACTGATATACCATACCAATCAATATAGAGATGGAGTCAAACAAGCTAGCTTAGCTATACATACGAGTGATGGTGCATCTATGTGGAATACTTATCTCGGTCATGACGAATCGAGAAACTTAATTCACATCAACATTCAGTCAGAAAACTATGGATACGAAATTGAGCTTCACACGTAAACAAATGGCTAAATCGAACGAGTGATACAAAATAAGAAATACAGGCTTCAAGGAGTCATCTTAGATGAGAACACAAGTTGGAAAATGTTCTACAATTATCTATAGACAATGAGAAAAGCGCATTGGAAATACAGAATGCATGATGTGTTACATGTATCGATCCTGATGAAGTATGTGTTTGACCTGGACCATTTGCTCAAGAATGGCGAGTTGATCTTGTGTGTACATATAACATATGATAGGAGCCTCGCTAGATAGAACCGTCAAGATCAAGCAACATAGGAACTTGGAAACAAGGTGTGATGATGTCTTGATGTTATGGGTTGACATAAGACTTTCACGATATAAGTCATTCTGATAGGTGCTCTAAGTGTATTAGTTTTACTTGTTTACCTAGCTTCTGTGCATCCCTGCACACTTTGATCGAGTATTTTGATTGAGCTTTGTAACTTTGATAGTTAAGGAGATGAATCCCTGCTTCTTTTAAGCTATTTCTCATTACCTTAAGTCTCGATCTATGAATGGGTCTTATTTGTTTACCTGTTCATTTCTATCACTTTCAATCGTCCTATGAAGGAGTCTAGTTGTTATTTGTTTGTTTCGTCCTATGAAGAGGACTTAGTTTATTTTCTTTTGGCCTATAAAGAGGTCTATTTTCTTGTTGATATCTGTTTATTTCTTTCTTCATCTATAAATGAGCGTCTTGATTCATTTTAGGTTTTATTTCCTTTTTATAAGCCATTATTATATGGAGATTTGCTTTAGCTACAAAATTTATGCTGCTTGACTTTCCGAAAGACATAATCTACTCTTATATTTATAGACTTTCTATCATACTATTCTTGATGCCTTTCCATTGATTTATGTCCCCGAATTCATTTCTCTTTTTAATCAACACCCTATCCCTCGTTTATTACCTCTTTTCGGGATTGGGTCATTGCGCCAAATAAAGTCGAAGCCATTAATAATTGGTCTCAACCAACAAATCCTTTAGAAGTACATAGTTTTCTCAACCTTATAGGACACCATCGTAGATTTATTGAAGAATTCTCAAAGATAGCCTCTTCTATAATACAATTATTTAGGAAGGGCGCGGTCTTTAAGTGTACATTAGCTAGTAAACAGAAATTTCAAGAGTGTAAGAAGAAGTTGGCAATGACTCTCGATATAGACTCAATTCTACTCTTAAAATCATGCCGTCTTCTAAATCTCTCTCGGTCATCTATCTTGTTTCTCGTGACTACACATCTCTATGAATCTTCTTTGTTCATCACTTGGACATTTATTGAATCTTGTATGTCCTAATATTGAAAGATTGTCTTTTCATCCTTAATTCTACTATTTTATTTTAAAATTTGAAGTTGATTTCATCTTTCACTAGGAGTCTCAAATCTTTTCATTATCATGTGGTCACTGATTTTATTAAAAACGGAGTTCGTTTGACCTTCCAACGGAATTTTATTCATTCTCTATTTCAACTATATAATATATATTAAAATACATCACAAATTGATTGCCGCCGCTTAACCTTATCTTGCTCCATGTGTCACCACACATGTCAAGGGTGGGGGCAGCTGAACATCCTGAACCATGAAAATAATGAGCAAGCATAATGAAGCATCACTCAATTATCTTCTCTGTCTATCATCTCTGCCCTCTTCTCCCCAATAAACCATCTTTCTTTCAATCTTTTAGGAATGAAATCCGTTGAGAAAATTCTGAAACTTTATACATACATTTCTTTGTCATAATGGAACAAAATTTGTTTTGATGTTGTTTTCAACTGGTGCCCGAAAAGTTGAAAAAATGGGCCCAGAACCTCAATGATATTGTCGGTCACCGAGTTGTGTTGTAGTCCCATTACGACATCTTTTTCCATTAATTCAGCCATTTCTTCCCCCGATTTATGTCATTGTACACCTAGCACTTGAACCTTCTCATAACAAGTCTCGGATCATCAATATGATATCATTTGGTCTATCAAAGGCACGTCATAAATCGACGCGTCAAATCTGCCACATAAATCATTGTGTTGTGAGTGCAACTTCAGAGGATGTTTTTTTCCATTTTTTCCGTGGTATGGACTTGATTTTTAGTCTATGGCAACTCCTCCGTGTAACCTTTCAATCTCTTGTGTCCGATCTAAGATCAGATATCATTTGATTTTCTGTATCCAAGCTGTAATTTTTCTTGAAAACCACACTCTTTTCCTGCAGATTCTAACTATGTTAAAGATACTGCATTCCTTGCTCATTTCTAGTCATTGTAGCCATTTTATTATTGACCCATTTGTTTCGTTAAAATCCTTATCTTCCATACTATGATAAATTGTACTTTTGATCAGAAATCCGTTGAGTATCGAGTTGGATCGAGCTCCAAACTTCTTGTTGATCAATATATTCGGTAAACAACAATAGTTGCCTTTCCGGCCAATTTTAGGCTAGGGTGATCGGAATCTGTCTCCGACTCCCTTTGACCATTTGTAGGCTTTTTTACAACAAATGTGTGGTTGCTGACTATGTCTTGATCAGATTTGAATTTAATTTTCTATGATTTTTCCAAGTTACTTCTCTGTTTTAAGCCGTTAAATTTTTCGTTGGATTCATTTCAAGTTAATTGAAAAGTATTTTAAGAACCTACTATCGAGTCATGTTGGATTTTAAGCTTGAGTATTGTACATTCCTAGTCGAAGTAAAATGAATAAAGCTCCCATTAAAATAAAATGAATATTAGATTAATTCCGAAGGTAGTTATATTGATCCTAAATTAAGGATTGATCCTTGTAGTACTTGAAAATACAGTTCTGGTAGAATAATACGAAAAGAGAGATAGTAGCATTTGTATAGAGATGTGTAACATGTCATTAAGTGAAAGTCGTACATCAACGACCTTCAAGTTTATTACAGCTGTTGGAAATTCCAGAGTGATAATGAGAGCATATAATGATGGATTTTGTGGTAGGCATAACAAGATCAGTGAAATGGAACTCAATAGTGTGGGTCATCGGGGATCGATTACAGAAAGCAGCACATTTCGTGCCGATCAATACAATAGCGGAGTTAAGCAAATTAGCATAGATTTATGTAAAAGAAATTGTTTGTTTGCATAGAATTCCAATTTTTATCATGTCAGATCGTGATACTCTTTTACATGAAAGTTCTAGAGGAGTTTCCAGGAAGCAAATAGAACAAATCTAAGCTTCAGTACCTCTTTCCATTTCCAAATAGATGACCAGTCAAAGAGAACGATACAAATTTTGGAAGATATGCTCCATGGAGTTGTGTTGGATGGGAAATACCAGCTGGGAAGACATTTTATCCTTGGTAGAGTTGGCATATAACAATATTTATCACTCAACTATAAAGATAGCACATATGAAACCTTGTATGTTCACAAAGGCAGATCACCCCTGTATTGCGACGAAGTTGGAGAAAGGAGAATATTGGGTCTAGAGATTGTACAGACCACTATCGAGATAATCGACCAAATTTGAGCAAGAATGAAAGAAACACAAGACAGACAAAAAGTTTATGCAGACAAGCGCAGGACAAACTTACAGTTCTAAGTTAGTGAAAAAGTTTTCTTAAAGGTATCTCCAACACGGGGTGTTGTGAGATTTGGAAAACAAGGCAAACTGAGACCAAGATTTATTGGGCCATTCGAGATACTAGAAAGAATTGGTGAGGTTGCTTACCGATTAGCTCTTTCACCAAACCTGTCACAAGTTCACGATGTATATCATGTTTCAATGCTCAGGAAATACGTGTTTGACCCAGAACACGTTGTCAAAGAAAGTGAGTTGGTTTTACGTTCTGATATAATGTATGAGGAGAAAAGTTCTTGATAGAAAAGTTCAAGTCCTAAGAAACAAGCAAATTCCATTGGTGCTTGTGCAATGGAATCATCATGATCGAACTGAAGCAACGTGGGAACTAGAAAGCAAAATGAGACAGCAATATCCTGAGTTATTCGAAGGTACGTGAATTTCGGGACGAAATTCTTTTAAGGGGGGAGGAGTGTAATACCCCAAAAATTTTATTATCTAAATTTAAATAGGAATATATATATTTAATAGTTAGAATAAGTGAAATATCCAAACTTCTTCGTATTAAAAAAAACATATATATAAATAGCATATGCCAACCATAAGGATAATCTAGGAAAGAAAAACGGACTCTTCTAGGTCACATTTTTAGGTGATATGTGCCCATTGAGTGTGTTAGAAATACCCTTAGAATATTCTAATATTTAATTTAGAACCCTAGATATGCACTTAATTTGATTAAATAGAATTTATTTACTAAGTATAATAGATTTATTGTGACAAATATATATATATATATATATATATATATATATTGTATGTATGCATACCATTTATATATTTATATATAATAATAATAATAATAATACATATATATATTATTACGTATATATGGTAATTTATATATATACACATATAGTCTATATAATGGTATTGATTAGTGATTAATATAATTAATATATATATATATATATGTATATATATATATATATCTTACATACCCTATCTACGTGCCATGTGTTAAATTAAAGTGATATATGTGTCTTTATTATAGAATAGGTAGATTGTGACTCTTAATTGTTTTAAATTAAAATATTAAAAGTGATATGCTAATGCTTCAATTAAACTTGTGTTTCATTAAACTTCAATCTCCCAAATCAACATTGCAGCATAAGTTTCGTTCACAGCAACTAGGGTTCATTTGATTTTCTTTTCCAAGGTATATATATATTTACTCAGATTTCAATTGATGGATTATTATAGCACATAACTCATGAATATATTAATCATATCATATAATTTGGCGGTGAGAAGTTTCTTTTCATTTTTTTTAATTAATGGTTAATTTTATATATGAATTATAATAACAAATTAATTTGTGTTCTATAAGTTTTATATGTTGTAGAGAATAGTTATTTAATATGTAACCTTGATTGATTAATTTAAGAGTACATAGCAAGACTAACCTAATTTTCAAAAGTCCCTGACCTGAAAATTTTACATGTTTCATATTTATGACTAATTATTAGTTCTATTCATTATATAGTTATAGTTAATTTATAGGATAATCATATGTAGTGTAAATTTTTAATTAATTTTGTTATGCTTTAATAATTTTAAATTAGCCATATTAAACGATGATATTAACTGGGAAAATTAGTATAGTATAGTAACATAAGCTAAACTAAAAGAAAGCTTAGGGATTGAGTTTTGATAGGAGTTATTTAGTTAAACTAAGCCAATGTTGGTTGTTGTAGGCTTAGAAGAAGTAGTAGGAATCAAGTAGAATCAATCAGGAAATTTGAAACCTTATCTATTATCCAGGTGGGCTATAATATATCTTTCCAAATTGTATCTTTCGAGTTATTAAGCTCTGCTTTGCTAAAATTGCATATGTGACTATCTGTGTTAAAAATTTACGTGCTACTGTATGTTGTCGGAGTCTCATAAACCAGCGTTGTGTCAATGTGAGTAGCTACAGTATGCATGCATTATTTGTCCTGTCCTACTCCTTGTCGGTGAGACTAAAATGAAACACTTATTGGTTATACTCTTTGGGTATACTATGGCCATACTCAACGTTATGCGCTGGTGATGTAGTTTGGGTTGCGGGCAGTGACGGGTTATACTCTTAAGGGCTTCACGATAAAATGTTTTGGTGAACTTAGGTTGCTTCCAACTTTTAAACCTCCTAAGCTTCACTACTTGCATGAACACAAATAGATTACTTTAACAAATTGATTTGCATAACATGAATTGTAAAAACTTGCCCACTGAGTGCACTAGTACTCAACCCAAATATTTTTCAAATATTTTTCAGGTTAGTAGGCTAGCGCGTGGATGTGACGATGCTGAGAAATGGGCTTTTGTTGTTTACGTATTTTCTCATTGTTTTTTTTTTGTTAAGTATTCTGTTGATAATGAAGTCTCCGCACTTGTAATATCCTTTTGTTAAACACTAAAAGCTCTGATCTTGGTGTTATGGAATAGGTATATATTATTATACAACATATTTGATTATTCTGAGTCTTCTGTTGAGATTTTGTTAATCAGGTTACCCCTTTTCTTTCCCGCTTCTTAATTCCAACCCCCGTGGCGTCTATTTCCATGGTCTTTCGGGACTGGGGTGCTACAGTATGATTTCTATCACATTTGATAATATTTTTATATATTGGAAATTGCAGGTTGACAAAGCACTTGATTTATCGAAAAAAGAAAACTGTGAAGGTCGGGAGTTCACATATATAATTGGAAAGATCAAATATCACCTATAAAACAGTTGAAACAGGATGAGGAAGATTAGTTATTCGACGGTTCCACAGAATAAGAAAATTACATAGTTTGTTTGGTGTACATTCTGCATCTATCTTTTAAGAGAACAAAGCAAAGAACTCCAGAGTTGTAGGTATTTCTTTCTATTAAAGTTGTTTTCTTGACTTACTAAATTTGAAATGTTTAACTTAAAGGACATGGAGCTTGTAAATCATATTATGTTTCTATCGATTGATCTAAAGGTTATGATTAATTTTTGTTAATTTTGTGTATTTTTTGTTGTGCTGTTACTTGAATAGACTTTTCCCGCGTTCTCTGTTAATGGTTGTCTTTGGGATAAATATGAGCTTTTGTATAATTGCTTCCACATTTTTTAAGGATTTTGGAGTTCATGATATCCCCGCTTTATTTGTAGGAGGGAAAGGACAATTCTAATGTTGAAAGGGACATCATATTATACAAATCCGTGATCTTCGCTTCATTTGTAGGAGGGAAAG
Source organism: Perilla frutescens (assembly GCA_026008535.1). Taxonomy (NCBI): domain Eukaryota; kingdom Viridiplantae; phylum Streptophyta; class Magnoliopsida; order Lamiales; family Lamiaceae; genus Perilla; species Perilla frutescens. Next base: position 31,545,815 of record BRKX01000011.1, read on the forward strand.
GACAATTCTAATGTTGAAAGGGACATCATATTATACAAATCCGTGATCTTCACTTGCTTATGGAGTCGCAAGAATATGTTCATCCGTATTTATTCGTAAACCAGTAATGTTGATTAATCAAATTTCTTATGGTCATTAGATTTATGGATGCTTGTATATGTTATGATCATTAAAACAAAGGATTTTTGTTTTAGGGATAAAGGAAATTTTTTTTACTCAATATCTGATGAACTAACAGTCCTTAAAAGAACAGATGTTAAAAGACAATTATTTTCTGTCATACAGAATTACATTGTTTGGTTTATTATTGGACTATGATTTAGAATTTTGTTATATTCGAATAAGTTTTAGTTTCATATCTCATCTCTGCAATTCAAAATATAGCAAGGCATATCTTATACAATCATCCTATGAAAGTTGGTTAGTTTTGAGAATGCCCCATGCCTCCACTGTAGATCCAAAGCACATATCAAGCTTGTGCCTCTATTATTGCTTTATTGTTAAACAAATGAGTGAGTTTCGAAGTAGTTTAGGGAAGCTTATTTGAATATGAGTTGCCATTTTTTTCACTTCTATCATAAATTACTGGAATTGGTTTGGAGTTATGATTCCAATGTTACTAACTTAATAACCAAGTTTTGGATTAGTTACGAACTTAATCTTTTCTTTGCCTTTCGATATTTAGAGCAAAAAATTGAAGCAAGAGGTGCCAATGCAATTCTTGTGTTGTATATGCAGAAATATATATATATATATATATATATATATATGAAAAGAATATGAAAATATAATTTCGAAATTGTGATCTCAGAAATTCTCAAAGTGAGATTGGCTAAGCTTAGCACATGGTATCGGCAACATGTTATCGAGTCATTTCATTTTCAAAATTTAATTTATTTTTGACATTTTCTGGAACGTTACTTTATTTTGTCAGACACAAAAGGAAGTGATTTCAATGCACCATTTCTTTTGGCATATTCTGATGATTAGGAAAGAAACATAATTGCATGATCAAGGTGTAGAAACTCTATGTAGAAAGTATACATAGAATGTGTGTGGTAGCGCAATGGTGCTCATATGGTTTGTTTTTTCAATATCTTCTTCATCTTAAACATCAATGTGGCCCTCCGTTTCTTGTGGGATATAACATGTTTTTAATTAAGAATGTTTTGAACTTGATAAACTCTACATGTTTTTCCTAATACTTCTTTTGTTTACCATTCCTCATTAACTGGTTTCGTGTAAGCAACCATAGATCCATTGAACTCCTATTCCAAATTTACTGAATGTTATTTTTCATGAAATAATATATGTTGAGATGGAAGAAGACTCTGATGATGCTTCCTTCATAGATAGTGAAGCTGATAGAAGTGCCAAAGGGATGGTACATCTGAGTCCTTAGCTATGTAGACAGGTACTCTCTTAGACTTTTATTATTCGATTGACAATCTTTGATTCTCTTTTGATTTCTTTTGTTTTAGGAAATGAATCTTATTAAGCTCTTCAATTGGGGTTAATAGGTTTAGCATATTACGAGTTGGGGTTATTGGCTTGGCATATTAAGAATATCGAGTGACATAGCAACATTAATTGATGGTAGTGCTGAATTAGAAGATTCAAATGTTGATAATTAGAAGGTAACATGATTAGGTCATGAACGAGGAATTATTGAATCTTTGGATTTGCCTAAGGCGTTGTTTTCATTAGTAGTTTCATTTTCTTCTCTCCAGTCAGTAAATGTTCCTGTTAAGATTTCAGCTATTTCTTTTTGTTTTTTGGTTTTTTTTTCCTATTTTGTTGAACTGTTCAGATGTGATGTAATTTACCTGGATATTGTATAAAGTTTGAGTCGAAGAGATGAAGAGAATGTATTAGATTGAGATTTTGATGGATTTTAAAGGATTTTTAAAATTTGGGTGTATTCAATTCAGACTTTTAAAAGTCCTTTAAAATCCTCGTGTATTCAATCCAGACTTTTAAAAGTCCTTTAAAATTTTGGTATATTCAATCAAGACTTTTAAAAGTCTTATAAAATCCGGAGGTATTCAAAAATCTATGGACTTTAAAAAAGTCATTGACTTCATTGGATTTTACCTCAAAATCACGTTAAAAATACAAATGATGAAATCCGACCTCTGGACACAAGATTTTGATGTATTTGAAAAAACTTCACCATAAAGTTATTATATTTGGCAGTTAGCAGCGTGATAGCAACTTTTATTTCTTCGCATGCCATATAGTGATAAATGCATGAACATGCCTTCCCAGCGGTCATTGGGTTCGATTTTTTCCCTGACCGAGCGTACGCTGTGTTCCATCGATCGCTGGAAAGAAGGATTTAAAATTCATTGAAATCGTCCAAAATCGGTCCAAATCCATATACAAAATCCGCCAGACTCTGCGGTCCCAAATCTATACACAAAATCCGCTCTGCGTGGAGTTGGGAGACTCTATGTGGAGTCTATGAATTTATAAAATCCATAGACATTTTAAAATCCAACAAAATCTATCCAAATCCAGATTGAATACACTCCCAAAAGAGAAAGATAAGAAAGAAAAGGAAGAAACTTAGGGTACTATTTTTCTTGCTCCATATTTCAAAAGCTGGTTATTTAAGCCTTACAGAGGGACCACGTAGGGTTTCTTAGGGAAAATAGATAAAAGGGATATTAATGATAGAGTTGGAAATTAAAATACCCATTCTTATCACCAAAAAACCTCTTTTACCCACTATAAAGAAAACATTCAATAAATACCCAATTTTACTCTTATAGCCCTGCTTTTTCATTTTCCAATGTGAAAGGACATGGACCCCATACATGTAAGAAGTGTGGAAGGCTTTTTGCAGGTTTTGAAAGGAGTTAGAAGCATTTAATTTGAAAAGTAGTATTCCAAAAACCCTGCACACGTGCATTATAGTCGATCGTGATTCTATAAAATCACGATCGAGTTTTATATATCGGGTTTCCTGCTTTTCTATCGTAATTTGATCGGTAACCGATCGGGATTTCAGCAGATTTTATTTATCGGAATTGCTGGAATCCTATCGTAATTTGATTGTTAACTGATCGTGGTTTCATCGAGTTTTACCTATTGGGATTCGTGGAATCCTTTCGTAATTTTGCATCGGTTTTTATATATCAGGATTCTTGAAATCCTATCGTAATTTCAATCGATAACCGATCGTGATTTATTTGTTAGTGATTTATTTATACCTAAAATACAGTCGAGTTTTCTATATTCGACCGTGATTCAATCGTGATTTAATTCGGATTTTTCATCGGGATTCAGACTGCATGAATATCCATTGAAATAGATATTTCGCGATTTTCCTTACGTGGGAGCGGGAGATAGCGTGGGAATCTGGAAGGTACTTTTTCAACTTCCAAGACCACGTACGACGTGTTTTGACCCATTATCTCCACTATTTTATTTTTATATCTCTCATAAAAATACCTAAATCTAATTAATTATCCATTTATTACTCTCCCACCAACTCCTTCACTCAATCATATCCATCTAAATCCCTAAAAATTACGAGTTCTCAACAAAAAAGATCGGAATAGCATTTTCTTAGCTCTATCGGGTTTCAATTCTCATCGGGACAACGATCGGCGGTCTAAAGCTCCACCAGCCCAACAATGGCGTCCCACAATAGTGAAGAGTCCCACGGTAGTGAAGAGGTTAGTACTCGATACCGATCTGGTTTTTGACAATTTATTTCCTCTATAGTAGAAGTTGAATTTTCTGTGAATGCCGATAGTTAGGATGTGAAATTTTGTGTAATTGTTGATTGGATTATTGTTTAATTGTATAGAGAATAACTCTGCTAATTAGATAGAATCCCGATAGGCCTAATTAGTTTAATTAATTTCCTTCCATAAGGTGAAAGTTCGATGAATCCCGATAGCCCTAGAGGATGACAGATTAACGCTAGAATCACAATATGTCTAAATCCCAAAAGGTTCACGATCGTATTCCGATCTTAAACTATAGAATATTATTTTTTATGTTATTTCTGAATTTTCGGTTTATTGAACGTGAATGCGGACAACAGTGAATTATTATCGATTATCTGGATAGAGGATACATCAATGTTGTGTTTTATTTTTAATTACTCATTGTTCATGCTAATTAGTAGAAAAATTGATGAATCCCGATGGAGTGCATTATCGATGTAATAATACTTTATCGTGAATGCGTGAATAATTCCCGTTAGGGTAATTATTATATCGCAGTCGTGTACCGATCACGATTAAAAATCTTCGGGATATAGGCAAACATTTTGAAATAAATTCTGAAATTCTTTTTTTTTTCATGCAGCTTGGTTATGATTGGGTGAGGGTAGAGCTACAGTCCTGCTATAGGATGATTATCCTTTACTACAAGGCTAAATATGTACAGAAAATAAGAGAACGGATGTCGGGCAATCGGTGGAGCCGATCTACGGGATAGGTTTCAGTCGGGGTGTTTTGCCCAATGTTTGAGTTGGAAGGATTCACGGACTAGCGGACGAGCACTCCATACATTGATAGCTCATGAGATCAGGTTGGCTAGTGCTCCGAACCATGAGTTGTGGTTTAATATTGGTGGAAACAATATTCATTTTTCATATCCCGAGTATGCTCTAGTAACGGGATTACAGTTCGGGTCTTTACATTTTGATCCAAATGTGGAATATGACATGAGTGAAATTGGGGTATTCACACGATTTTGTCCTAGAAATGAGAAGCCAAGGATCATGGATTTGTTGAAGAGGTTCAACGATGGAGTTGTGGATGCCAATCATGATGACTATCTGAAGGTGGCTAATATATTAGCCCTGTATTATTTTGCACTTGGATACGACGATCATAGAGTCGTGGAGTCTTTTGCCTGGGTGTTAGTGGATAATCTGGACGAGTGGAACAGATTTCCTTAGGGGTCCTACACCTACACAACACTAAGGCACTACGTCTCATTGTTGCCTTCCACAAGGAGCAAGCTGAAAAAGAGTTATCATTTTTACGGCCCCGTGTGGGCTTTACAAGTATATATAGCTCTCATTTTGTTATATTTACGTTTATTTAAGTTCTAAATTTCTCAATACACTTAACTGCATAATCATTATTATTACAGGTTTGGGCGTTTGAGGCCATACCGGATCTAGCGAGGAATGCTGCTGTGAAGATTAATCCAAATGCATTGCCTCGACTGGCGCGGTGGCTCACGTGTACGCCAAAGATCGATGATTTTCATGGTTTTCTAGATGAGGAGGTAAACATGATTAAAGAGTTATCATTTTATGCTTTTAAATTGATTATGGCCGTCACACAAATTTAAATGGATTGCAGCATGAGTGTAAGGAAACGTTGGCGTTGGAGGATGATGAAGATGAACGTGATTATTGGATTAGCACTCAAGGCTCTAACCCCCTTGGTGTTAGATTCCCTGCCCCGTTTAACCTGAAGAAATGTTTGACAGGCGAGGGACCTTCACGTCCATGCTCTGAATCTCGAAAGATCAAAAAGCATGCTCCTCAGGGTGCACCTGAGCCTGAGTCTGAGCACGAGTCTGAAGAGCACGAGCATGAGGATGTCAGACAGTCGAGGTGGGAAAAGGGAAAGCGCACTCAAGAGACTAGATCATCCTCTTCGAGTGGCAGAAGTGATCACCATCGGAGTAGGCGTGATTGTCACCAAGGTCTAGTGTCCAAGCTCAAAGAGGCCTTGCTTCCAATGGTCGCGATGAAATGTGAGTTTGTCCCTGGCCTTAAGGATGCGTTGCTGCCAGACATAAAAGAGTACATTAAATCCCTTTGGCATGGTTCGAAGCAATCACGTTCACAACGATCAAGAAGTAATGAGGGTCCACCGCCGGAACATGATCAGGAGGAATGCTCTCAGCCCTCTCGAAGGTCTGTGCATGTAGAAGGCAGCCATCAAGAAAGAGACCTCCCTAGAAGGTCTCTACAGGTGGAGGAAAGTCGAGGGTCTCGACAGATTGAGGGTAGTCGAGGGTCTCGACATAGAGATACACCTCGAAAGGAGGTTGAGCTTGAGGGAATAATCGGGTCTCCACACAGCCATGCCTATGGCCTGCAATCCTCCCAGCATGTAGGAATCCCACATCAAGAACTTGACCATGCCTATGTGCCGCAATTTACCGAGCATCTAGAACCTTACCATGCTTATGGCTCGCAATTTTCCGAGCATCTAGGAATCCCACATCTAGAACCTGACCAGGTATTTATGTTAAATTTGAATTATCTATTTTTTATCTTTAGCATTTGAGAATCCCGATCCAAAATCACGATGGAGTTCCCGATCCAAAATCGGGTCGGGATCTTGATCCAAAATCACGATCGGGTTTTCAAGATTACTGAATTACCTATTTTTTATCTCTCATTTGCGAATCCCGATTCCGATCACTAACGGGATCTCGATCCAAAATCACGATCGAGATCCGATAGGTTATCTCTATCGGGTTTTCAAAATTACTGACGATTGGGATTTATTATCTTTCTTATTTGCTCAGGGTGTATGTTTTGGCCTTGGAGTGGTTTTTGAAGAGGTACAGGCAAGTCCACCTGTAATGCCGTGCAATTCGAAAGGGAAACAAGTCGAGGAGAGTTCTGCACCTGTAGAATCCCGTTCGAATGAAGCAACTCTCGCTACTTACAAAGATTGGTGTAAGGGTCCCAAAAGTTCCCAGGTCTTCCATCGCAAGAGTGACTTCCCACTAGCACAACAGTTTTTCGAGCGCATTGAATCCATGAAGTGTGATATGACTGTCCAGGTAATTAAATATTGATTATTTACAATCTTTTTATTTTTTATTACTTAAAAGCTTTAAATACAGGAGGTTGATATGTTTTTGGATTCTATGAGAAACCAATTGGAAAAATGAGATTCATTACTCCATGGAGTCACTACAGAGAACACACGCATTATGGATAGTGGATTCTTTGTAAGTTTTATTGCAGTTTGTTAACTTTTAATTTTTACTCTATGAAGTATAATCAACTCTAACTCTTTATTTATTTATATTGTATTGAATAGATTTCTCTCCAGAAAGAATGGCGTTCAAGTAGGTTTGATAGACCAGATTCTCCTAGGCGCCACCATGGGCAAGATGATTATTATTGGTGGGAACCTCCATTTGGTTTACTTGCTACGGTGGTAGAAAAAGATCGAGACGAGGCTCGATCCTGGTGGGATGCTAGAAATGTAAGAATTTGATTGTAAAATGAAATATTAATTATTTTAAAATATTCTAATCAATTGTGTATTTTTGTTCAATGTAGCTCATATTTGTTTGCAATATCAATCCACATTAGGTGACGGTATTTGTCCGTCCTACCAGCTGGCGTTTTGAGGTGTACGACTCAATGTTACACAAGCTAAGTAAGGAAGATATTGACCTAAGGGAGATTCAACTCAGACCATTGCTTAAGTTGTTGCCCCGACTGCTTATCTCGGGTAAGTATTTGGGAGCGAAATGTTTATAATGTGCGAACACCCTTGCATGCTAATTTCAGACCGACTATTGCCGCATCCTAAGATCAATTTAAGCAAAAGGACAACAATAGTTGTGGGCCCTATGCATGTATGTATGTTGATCGACTTATCACTGGCACACCTTCTATTGAATGGGGCAATAAAGCAGCCAATGTTAAGGCATATCGACATCAGATAGCAGTTAGGGCATTTGACTTATGTCGTGAGAAGGCATAATTTTTGTTAATTTTTTTTTAAAAATATTTTATTAATTTCATTATGCTGTTAATTCAGTGATTTTAATTTTTTAATGTTGCTAATTTTTTACGAGCGGGATCCCGATCGGAGATTCAATCCCCATCATAAAAAATAAAACTCGATAATGTTATTCATGATCGGTTTCCCGATGATAGATATAAAACCTGATAAAGGTAATTCACGATCCTTATGTATATGAAAAATTGATTTTTTTATAATTGAATCTCGATTATAAAAACGATACCCGATTGTAAATTAAATCCCGATGATACACAATCGCAATTTTGAATGCATAATAATTTTAATTTAAATAAATAATTACAATAGTCTTACAAGACAAGCGCTTCAATCATCAATCTTAACCATTGGAGTAACACGAATAATGAAAACATCTTGACTAATTGTTATTCCATGGTATTTTTCAAATATGAGAACATCTCCACGCTTAATTTGTAGAAACTCAACAATATCAGTCCACCCTTTATTAAGTCGAATCAGGGTATTTGGCACCTCTTTTTTCTTTGATTCAATCAGCCGGTGTTCGTATTTAACGTCCCATTCTTGGAATTCCTTCCAAGTTCTCATTTTAATCGTTCTTGACTCCACTCCAAATATCTCCCTAGCATTCGTGGGAAAATACTACAAACTATAAAGAAAGATAATCAATACAGTTAGGTAATCATCAAATACTCTATTACTAAATTAGAGTTGGTGAGTTTACCACTCGCCTACGATATTCACTCGAGTGGCACTCTACGTCAACATAACGCCCATAAACTGAAATTTGAAAAAAAAAGTAAGCTTCGTAAAAAAATATTTCGTATTACATTCAAATCCATCAATTTCATATTTCATACCTCCAAGAAATCGGGGACCTCTGTATGAAGTTGGATCATTTACTGGCTCCATTGTTTTTTTAGCAATTTCCTGTAAAAATACAAGATGAAGAAAAAATTGCAGATAGGTATTGTAAAAATACAAGATGAAGAAGGAATTGAAGATATGTGAGCCAACTATACAGAAAGAGGTATTTATACAGACAAATAATTACACAAAAAGGGCCGAAAACCTAAAAAACTAGTGTGAATCCCGATAGCTAATCTCAATCTTCTACGATCACATTGGAGATCATTTTCCGATACTTATCTCCTTGCTAATCAGATATGGGCCCTAAAACCGAACAAGTCTAGAGTGAATCCCGATAACTTCGCTATGGATTACCGATCATCTACCGATCACGTTGAAGATCATATTTCGATACTTTTGTCCTTGCTAATCAGTTGTGGGCCCCAGATGCAGCTCTCTTTTCATATTACCAATAAAGTTGTACTTATTGAGTTAACACACCATGCCCATTCACATCAACATTTTATATTTCTGTACACATCCCATATCTGATTCACTAGAAAACGACAACAAATTTAAAAAAAAATTGAATCAATTTGACCTATGGACGAATATACAAGCATACGTTTCATGCTTGTTTGAGTAATAGTAATGATATTTCCCGATAAAAAAGGGAGATGGGTCAACTATTCTAATTCAAATCTCATCTCTAACTTTGGGTTGGATCAAATTTTATGTAGATTGGACGAAATTTTATGTGTTTATTTCAAGAAATTAGATCAAATAGTAAAACCTAATTATATGTCTATATATATACAAATCATTGAATGGTTGGCATGAATTGACCGTAATACATGACAATTATAAAAGAGAAATTAATATTTTAATTGAATGATATTAATTGTATTAATATTACTAAATTCTACGCCGAATTATAATTTAGAATATGCTGATCTGAATGGCAATTAACACTGGATTGAAATGCAGCAGTCACTCACACCAAATATTAGAATTAACATTAAAAACTACATAATAGTGCACAATTTTGAAAATCAGAAAAAATTAAGAACATAAACATTACATTAAAATCCATCGCAAGAACATACACATTACATTCAAATCCATCGCTTCAATCAGTGTCGCTCTCGCTCGCCTGACAAGGATTGAGGTCATCATCGGGAATGATGGGCGACTCGCCGGTCTCAAACATGTTCGTCAAGGCCCGGTAGTGTGGCTCACCGTTGTCTCGATAGACGGTCGTCAACGGATTCATCTGTATAGTCAATGAAAAATTATTGTGATATTTAACCTCTTTGCGATTAACTGGAGAGCATGTCATTATAGGTAGGGAACCTCTTCAAAACGTGTCCATGTATCTTCCGGCGCATAGAACTTATTGTTCTTGTGACTCCAATGAAACTCGGTCGGAGTGTAGTCCCACAAAAGCTTCAAAGTCTCATACCGCGTCGCGAGCATGTCGACATGCGCCGTGTACCACTCGACACCATATTTCTTAGAGAATTCTTCATTGACGATCGTACGAATTTTGGAAATGGCCATGTTATTGTCCTCGAACCCGACCACCCACACTCTGGCCTCCTTTTGCTGGAGTAGCTCGTTCACGACTCGGGCTTCAAGCCTCTCCGTCCACTGTGAGTCGTAGAAATATACTTCTTGAGGTGGCGCCATTTGTGGGTGAATTTGAGAAGGGGATGCGTGTGTTGGGTGTGAATTAGAGCTTTAATTTGAGCTTTAATGGAGTACCTGCTGATATAAGATCGCGCATATCGACAAATAATTGCATACTAAATGGAATATATTCCCTACCTTTTAAAGACTTCATGTAATAATAATTATTATTATACATATACATATACCATAACATTTTATAGTTTAGGGTAATCCCTTTGACATGATGATCGAGATCCCGATCGGTTCATAAATGCCGACATGTTCACGTTCGGGATATGGTCGAATTTAGGGTAATCCCTTTGACATCACGATCGAGATCCCGATCAGTTCTGAAATGCCGACATGTTCACGTTTGGGAGATGGCCGAATTTTATCTGCTAAATTCTATAGAATTAATTAATTTGTAATTATCAGACGTGCGCCCTTGAAGGTAGGCGTTTTGAATTTTTGAATATTTTTGAGAAATTTGGATTACACGGGCACGCATATTTGGATGTGGGCCCCTTGGTCAGCCTTTTGTATTTTCAACGTGATTCTCTTCTTCTTATCCTTGGACTATTTGCAAAAGACTCATATTTTTTTAACTCTTTTTAAACACAAAAACACACGTGAACAATCATCAATCCCTTTCTTAAAAAAATTTATTTTTTAGGGTTTCCTGCCATCCCCATGAAGGGGCCGATCGTGAGCCAAGTGAAGTTACTACAAGTATGGCGTCTACAAGTCTGCAACAACAATATAATGAAGAGGTTAGCCTCAATTTAATTATTAAAATTGCTTGATTTTCAAGAAGGATGTCTAAGTATGGAACGTAATTGTCTTTTTTTTTTTTTTTTTAAATTACTTTTTTTGTTTGAATCGGGATCCCGTTGTTAAGACCGATCGCTTCACGATTGTAGTTCCACTCACAAATCCGATCGGGCACTCGATCCCGATCCCGATCATGTTTGCCTTCTATCTTAGCCTTTTTTGTTTTTTATATTTTTTACACTCTAATATTCAATGTTTTATATGTAATCTTTCAATTGAAAATATTTAAATATATTGAAATCACACAAGAGTTATTTAATTTGATGATTAAGTCATTAGATCTATACGTCTATTCTTCTACATAATACCTCCATATGTTTGTTCAAGGGAGGATATTCATTCTAGTTTGGATTTGTAAGTTTGTGTTGTCTTAAATTGGGCACTTGGATGGTTTTTAATATTTTTCCAAGTTTTAATGAGATGTGCAAGTTGAACAGGTCACTAATTGAAGTTTGAAAATTAGCACAATCCTAGTTTTTGCAATATTTTTGATTTTTGAATCGAGATCCCGTTGTCCAAACCGATCGTTTCACGATCGGAAATCCGATCAGAAATGCGATCAGTCACTACATCGGGATCCCGATCGTGTTTGCCTTCTATCTTAGCCTTTTTTGTTTTTAATATTTTTTACACTCTAATATTCAAAGTTTTATATGTGATTCTCAAATAAAAATGTTTAAATATATTGAAATCGCACAAGAGTTGGATTTAATTTGATGATTAAGTCATTAGATCTATACGTCTATTCTTCTACATAATACCTCCATATGTTTGTTCAAGGGAGGATATTCATTCTAGTTTGGATTTGTAAGTTTGTACTGTCTTAAATTGGGCACTTGGATGGTTTTAAATATTTTTCCAAGTTTTAATGAGATGTGCAAGTTGAACAGGTTACTAATTGAAGTTTGAAAATTAGCACAATCCTAGTTTTTGCAATATTTTTTAATTTTTAAACGGGATCCCGTTGTCCAAACCGATCATTTCACGATCGAAAATGCGATCGGTTACTGCATTGGGATCCCGATCGTGTTTGCCTTCTATCTTAGCCTTTTTTGGCTTTTATATTTTTTACACTCTAATATTCAAAGTTTTATATGTGATTCTCAAATAAAAATGTTTAAATATATTGAAATCGCACAAGAGTTGGATTTAATTTGATGATTAAGTCATTAGATCTATACGTCTATTCTTCCACATAATACCTCCATATGTTTGTTCAAGGGAGGATATTCATTCTAGTTTGGATTTGTAAGTTTGTGTTGTCTTAAATTGGGCACTTGGATGGTTTTTAATATTTTTCCAAGTTTTAATGAGATGTGCAAGTTTAACAGGTTACTAATTAAAGTTTGGAAATTAGCACAATCCTAGTTTTTGCAATATTTTTTATTTTTGAATCGGGATCCCGTTGTCCAAACCGATCGTTTCACGATCGGAAATCCGATCGAAAATGCGATCGGTCACTGCATCGGGATCCCGATCGTGTTTGCCTTTTATCTTAATCTTTTTGTTTTTTATATTTTTTACACTATAATATTCAAAGTTTTATATGTAATTCTCAAATAAAAATGTTTAAATATATTGAAATCGCATAAGAGTTGGATTTAATTTGATGATTAAGTCATTAGATCTATACATCTATTCTTCTACATAATACCTCCATATTTTGCAATATTTTTTATTTTTTATTTTTGAATCGGGATCCCTTATTCAAACTGATCATTTCACGATCGGGCATCGGATCGTGAAAAGATTGTTTTCTAGATCGGTATACGATCGGTCAAAGAACGAGATTCCATCAGTCACTCGATCTTGATCCCGATCGTATTCGTCTTTTATCCCATCTTTTTTGTCTTATATTGTGTACACTCTAAATTTATTTAAGTATGATTTGATTTGATGATTTTAATATGTGCATTATTTGTGATTTTTAATCTGGAACCCGATATAAGAACCATTGAGTTCACGATGTGATTACCGATCAGAAATAACGATCGAAAGAAAACCTACATTTAACATTATGTTTTAAATATATTTTCCAGCCATCATGGGACTGGAAAAGGTTCGGAGTGCAGGGGACGGTGTCCAACATCAATCTTTACTATAAGCCTAGTATATGGATGACAATATGAAAGACGCTACTCAGAATCGGTCAGGACCCATTGCTCGATAGGTTCAAAGCCGGGTGCTTTGGACATTTTATGAGATGGAGAGAAGGCCCCAACTGTTGCAAGACATTGCACGCATTGATGGCTCGTGAGATCAGCATTCCTGGTAAACCGCAACATGAGATATGGTTTCGTATTTGTGGGAATCATATTAGGTTCTCCTTTCCAGAATATACCCTTGTCACCGGACTAGAGTTTGGGCCTTCCATATTTGATACGAAGTCAGAGTACGACTTGTCCGAAGTTGGTGTGTTTGGAAGATTCTGTGGAGGTAGACCAACTGCTATAAAGGACTTGTTTGATATCTTCAAAGAATGACATGTAAATGGTGCTGATGAAAATGATTACTTAAAAGTGGCAAATATTTTAGCATTGTATTGTTTCGGGTTAGGATTTGATGTATCAAGAAAGGTTGAGAGCTTTGCTTGGGCTTTGGTAGAGGATTTGGATGTGTGGAACAACTTTCCGTGGGGTGCCTACACCTACACATCATTGCTACACTACATTTCAATATTACCAAAGACAAGGAAGGGATGTGGGACGAAGTACAATTTCTATGGTCCAGTGTAGGCTCTTCAGGTATATTATTGAGTAATTTTTTTAAAAAATTCATAACTTATTTTTAATGAATTGTTAATTATATTTACATTTAAAAAAGAATATAATGGTGATTCCATACCCCTTTCCAGATTTAGGCATATGAGGCCATCCCAAAATTTAGGACACCTGTTGCTAGAAAGGAGAAGCCGGATAGGTTGCCTCGATGTTTGAGATGGTTTTTTGTGAGGGAAAGAGCAACCGATTTCCACGTATTGCTTAATCAAGAGGTATATATATATATATATATATATTAGTAAATCTAAGTATAATGATGAATGATATTAATAGATAAAAATATGATCCCACTCATTCAATATTAAAAAATGTACAGATTGGGTGTTATGAGACGTTGACTGTAGAGGATGTTGAACAAGAGTGTCCTTATTGGTGTAGCATTCATTGTGCTGAACCAATGGGGGCTTCATTCCATACCCCATTCATATATGCGTAGCAAATTCTATAACTTCTTGGACAACTTTTAAATTTCATATTTTTGTATTATGGGAATGTTTATGGATTAGTATAATTATTTGAAATTTTATGTCAGGTTTGTATGCTAAAATTGTGAGTAACAGTGCTAAAATTAAAACTAGCAGATGCTAAAACTTCTACACACACTGCTAAAGTAAAACCTACCAGTGCTAAAAAATAAACTAACAGTGCTAAACAAGCAAATATAAATCGTAAAATATAGACAATCATTCTAATGCTAAGACAAATAATGCTAGCATCAATCACAATTACACAATTTAAAATTTTAATATATAACTGTAAACCATGATAGCAATGTCAAAGTTTCAGAGCTTTATATGCTAAAATTGTGAGTAACAGTGCTAAAATTAAAACTATACCTTTCATTCTATATCTTGGTTGTACACATTTAAGTCCAAATTCACTTTTCTCAATTCTCATACAAATTAAAACCGCAGGTGCTAAAAAAATCCACACACACTGCTAAAGTAGAACCCACCAGTGCTAAAATACAAACTAGCAGTGCTAAAATATCAATCCTAAAATATAAAAAATCATTCTAATGTTAAGACAAATAATGCTAGCATAAATCCCAATTACACAATTTAAAATTTTAATATATAACTATAAATTTTGTATTTATTTATCAACACTATATATTTGAAGAAAATACAGAATTTTTTTTCCAAATAAACAAAGTATAAAAACTTCCACACATACGGCTAAAATAGAATCTACTGGTGCTAAACTACAAACTACTAGTGCTAAAACAAAACCTACCACTGCTAAAATATGAAATATCAATGCTAAAGTATAACCTATAGAAAATACAAAAATCTTTTTGTCCAAATAAAAAAAATAAAAACTGATAATAAAAAAAAGAAAACAATAATAATAAAACCCGCTCCAAAAAAAAGGTAAAAACCCGCCATCTATTCAACTCTCAATATTTAACTTCTACAAAACACACACACACACACACACGCAAACACTTTTCATTCCAAAACTTCAAACAAACACAGAAACGAATAGGGTTTTACGAGTACTTAGATTCAAAAACATCAAACACAAAACATCGATATGGAAAGATCACAAAGCATTGAGATGGTAAAAACTCATCAAAAAATTTACAAACGGAAGAAGAAAAATAATGAGAGCCGAAGTGACTCTTCAACAAAGAAGAGAAAAACGGAAGAGATGGAGAGCGAACAATGTATGCAATACATTCTTCTTCCATCATCATAAAAATAAAGTAATGTGTGTTTCATTTTTGTTCTAACAAAAAAAATTGCAGAAAGTCTAAATAATCACGAAACCCTGATAAAATTTTATATATCACGAAATAAACACTTACAAAATCTAAATATATGAAAATTGTTATCATTTACTGAAAATAATCACATGTATGCAAAATCAAATATTTGGAATGCATATGCATTGTGCAAACTATGTTCCATGTCATGATTTCCTTTTAATGATATAAACATTACTATCGTAAATGATTTATGTGTTGACATTTAGCATCACTATACTAGAGAATGAATTAATGATAGTGTTACTGACATATTAGAAAATAGCATCAAGGATATCTACTCTTAGCATAAGACTTCTTATCTTTATAATGATAATAAGATTATACTTCCATGCTCTGTTTTAGTTATGATGATAATATAATGTTAATTAAACGAACTGCAACATGTTCTCCTTCCAATGTTAATATAAATATTAATTTTTCATTTTAGCACTAGTTTTCTACACAATTAGCATCAATGAGTTCTATTTTTTAACATCAACAGTTTGCAAATATATACACAAAACAATAGTATTAACAAAATTATACATATATAGGTATCAACAAAAAGAGAAGATCCACAGAGGATATTAATATATCAATAACTAAGGAGATGCGATCAAAGAATAAACATGATGCCAATGCTCTCAAATCTCGGTCAAGAACATTAGCAGTAACATTACTTGAAAGGATAAATGCTACACCAGAGTCAGATACTGAAGCCACAAGTGGTTCTGAATCAAAAAGTCCAGCAGCAAAATCCAAACAGGGAGATCTTCCAGCCCTTAAAATCAGAACAACACCACGCTTCCTATATGATGCAATAAAAAAATTCATAGCTGAGCAGAAGAGTGTTGTTGAATCATTTGGCTTTGGGAGCATTCAACAATTTAGTATAAATGAAGTGCCTCAAGTACTGAGCCACTGGTTGGTTAGCAACTTTGATCCTTAAAGCTGTGAGTTGATCCTCAAGAGAGATCGACGGTTGTACGTAGATGAAAATGATGTATCATTAATCATGGGATTTTCAAGCAGTGCTATGAATGTAGACAAGAAACATAGATGTCAAAGTTGCAATCTCACAAAGTAGAGTCCCGAATTTGCAACTTTCTATTATAATGTGCAACCTAAATTTTATATTTTGGACAAAAAAATATGACATACAATTTTAGTGTTAATTTTAGCCTTTTAAGAGCGCTACTGATTTCAATCTAGCTTACTTGAAGTGAAATGGTTGGTTAATTGATAATGGTTACTTGAAGTGAAATGGTTACTTGAAGTGAAGACTTCATTAATGATTGAACTAAACTATTGGTGTGATGTCAGGGTTACTTCTACACTAACAATCAACCATGCAAATGCATTTATAGGATCTTGATTTTAATAACATGAATTATGTGTATTTCACGATAAATATACTGACAATAGCAACAAATTATAAAAGTTCAAGTTGCAGAATGTAACTTTCACACAAGTTCAAGGTGCATTTGTAAAAAAAAAGAAAAGTGTACAACTTGTCATGGCTTAAATATATTTTCTATATACAATTGACCATAAACTTAATTACTTGTGTAAATTTGAGGTGAAAAACAACATACAAATAATTCATATAGTAACTATCTGACGAAAATTTGCTTTCTGCATGGCTAATAATTCATATTGTCATGCTAATAAATCTACAAATATACAGAAAATCAAAACACACAATATACAGCTTTAAAAACACAGTAGTGCTAAACTAGGTTACAAAAGTGCTAAAATAGTTCACATCAGTGCT
Source organism: Perilla frutescens (assembly GCA_026008535.1). Lineage (NCBI taxonomy): Eukaryota > Viridiplantae > Streptophyta > Magnoliopsida > Lamiales > Lamiaceae > Perilla > Perilla frutescens. Next base: position 31,563,203 of record BRKX01000011.1, read on the forward strand.
AAAGTACAAGACATAAACATAAAAATGAACACATGACAATTATATTTACATATTGTTCTCATAACAACATACAAATAATAAGATGTTAATAAACAGTATGACTTCACTTCGTATAGCAAATGTCTGACCAAAATTTACTTTTTGCATAGCTAATAATTCATATTATGATGCTAATAAATATACAAATATACAGAAAATGAAAACACACAATATGAAGCATTAAAAACACATGCTCACCGTCAAGAATTCAAAATAACAGCTTAGTAAGCTTCGTCAACCTAAAAGTAGTGCTAATATAGTTCACAGTAGTGCTAAAATACGTTACAACAATGCTAAAATAGTTCACAGTAGTGCTAAACTACATGTTCAGAAAATATTATTTATAATACTCATTTGTTATTTCAAATTCTGTATTCATCGTACAAATACTCTATTAACAAGATATTTTTATGATACTAATCATTTTTACAATGATAAAAACTAAATTCACAATGCTAATAATTCGTATTGTGATACTAATAACTCTACATATATACAGAAAATCAAAACACACAATACACAGCCCTAAAAACACATGTTGATCGTCAAAAATTCAAAATAAGCTTCGTAAACTTTGTCAAACAAACGTATAAAAAAATCGCAGTAAAATTACAGAAAAAACTTTTTTACCCGACATCTTCGTCAAATAACAGTGAACAAGACTCCAGCAAAAAATCGCGTGAACACCGATTCAGTTGAATAAAATTCAAAGTAAATCGACTGAAATTTGGATTACATAAGCACAAAGGAATTTGATATATACAAGGAAAAAGATTTTGAATGGAAAAGAAATTGCAGACCGAAATACATTCATTCCAAAAATAACAGAATTAATAAATTATAAAAATATCATTGGTTCATTAAAAAATCGTTGATATTAAAATAATACCACCGCGATTTTTTTAATTTTGTGACAGATCTTGGTCGTCCAAATCAGAGCAATCGGTGACTGAGATCGGTTCTCAGTTCTCATATGGATGTCTATTTCTCACATGATCCTATCTCAATATATATATATATATATATATATATATATATATATATATATGTGGTAGGGTTATCATGCATACATAGCCCTAGTGTGTAATTTAGGGATCAATCACATTCATCCATTTATTAAGATCAATGGTTAATATTAGACATGAGTAAATGAAAAATAATTATATTATTTTAATTATGACTCACACTAGAGGGCAAATATGTAAATATTAAGTATTTCCTTATTGATAATCAATTCAACCCAAAAATGTGGAGAATTAAATCTTCTTCAATATTCCTTCTTCCCTACGTTTTTTTTTTCAAATTATAAATCATATCAAATCTTCTCAAATAACAAATTCATTTTTTAATCACCAAACAAAATAGATTATTTCCCTCAATTTGAAAGACATTGAAACGGATATGTACGAATTTTTGTTTCAGATATTCATTTTAAATATCCATTCAATTCCTTTTTTTTAATACAATTTGTGATGCTATTTTTCCTGTAAAGGTTTTGAGTGTTAGTGATTTTTAGATTTTGAAAGTGTGTAAAAATACTATCAAGTTGATACCAAAAATATTTAATTGTTCTATCTGCTGTTTTTCTAATTCTAAATGCTTATATTGGAACTTTTTAATGCTTTTTTTGTGATAACATAATTTTATCTGTGTTTTTTTTTTTTTGTTTGAAATTGTGCCAAAGACCAGAAAATTTAGATCATTCATATTTTAATTATTAAGTTTGCTTTTTTTCAAATTCATAATGCTTAAATTGAGTGATTGTAATGTTTTTTTTTTCTTTTAAGGTTTGGGTATTCATGTTTAATATATTTTGAAATATTACAAAGTTGATACCATAATTATTTGCTCCATATGTTGTTTTTCATTTTCACAATGCTTAATTTTAGAGTTTGTAGTGCTTTTTTTCTACATTAGTTTTGTGTATTTGTGTTTGTTACAATTGAAAATCGACATGTCAAATACTACAAAGGTTGTTAACCTTAAATTTTACTTGCTCTATCTTCTATTTTTTAAATTCCCAATGTTTAAATTGAGGCTTGGCAATGCTATTATAGAACTAAATTAAAAAAAATTCAGAAATTCATTTTAAATATCCATTCAATTCTTTTATTTTAATAAAAATTATGAAGCTATTTTTCCTGTATAGGTTTTGAGTGTTAGTGATTTTTAGATTTTGATAGTGTGTAAAAATATTTTCAAGTTGAGACCGATAATATTTAATTATTCCATTTGCTGTTTTTCTAATTCTAAATGCTTATATTAAAACTTTGTAATGCTATTTTTTGTGATGACATAATTTTTATATGTATTTTTTTGTGCAAAATTGTGCTTAAATTGAGACATCGTAATGGTTTTTTTTTTTCTTTTAATGTTTGGGAAATTGTGTTTAGTATATTTCGAAATACTACAAAGTTTATACCATAATGATTTATTTCCTCCATATGTTGTTTTTTCATTTCCACAATGCTTAATTTGAGAGTTTGTAGTGTTTTTTTTTTTATATTTGATTTGTGTATTGTGTTTGTTACAGTTGAAAATCGACGTGTCAAATACTACAAAGTTGTTTTCCTTAAATTTCACTTGCTCTATCTTCTTCTTTTTTTTTCAATTCCTAATGTTTAAATTAAGGCGTGGTAATGCTATTATAGAACTAAGAGGCATATAACAAAATGAATTCGTTAAATAACCATTATCGCCCGAATTATAAAACCCATAATGTTATTAATTTGTTTTATTTACGACAAATATAATTATTTATTCGAATGTGCTATTTTGATTATATTTTTTATATTCAAAGTATAATTATACATTTGATAAATATATGGATTTTATTTGTGTAAAACATTTTTTCGTATATTATATTTATAATAATGCAATGTGAGTTCAATGTTAATTTACATATATATGTATGATATTTTTATTGGTAGTTTGTAATGTTAGTATATTAAAAATGGGAATATGCTATTTGTAAGTTATAAATTAAAATGCTAATTTATTAATTCTCGATGCTTTTATTAGTAGTATAGAATGCTACTATACATCGATATCACTTAAAAGTGCAATAAGCAGAAACATCTTTTATTGATAATTCGAAATTGCTATGTTAATTTTATTTCATATTCAAAATATAATTATGTGGTAAATATATGAATTTTGATTGTGTAAACCATTATTTAAACGCTAGTTTATCGTAAAATTTAATAATATTACTATCAATAATTTTGGGTTTTTAAATAATAAATATATAATAGACAATACATTTAATATTTTAATTTTTTATTTTTCGTATTCAAAATAATCAATACTACTAAGGTGTACCATATATAAAATGACGGTTTATTTCAAAAGTAATTGCAACAAATAAGATAAGTATCAAATTAAAATGACAAATCTAACCTTGTTACCTAAAATAAATATGGACACCCATTAAAAAGAAAACAAATCATAAGCCGTCCATCTAAGAATATCTAATGGATAAGAGTAATCCCTAAATTATACAGATAATGTTTACATTTGATCCTTACTCTCTCTCTATATATATAGAGACACACACGAAGAGAGAGGATTACAAGTAAATATTATTGTGCTTTGAATATAGGCAATAGGGTATTAAACAAGAAATATAAAATACAAATACAGATAAGGCCGATAGAGTGCGATTACATAAATTACAATCAAAATAAAATACAGATAATTAAAGGGAAAATGCAAGTAGGCAACTAAAGTACTAAACACCAAGAAAAGAGGGCGCGAACCACAGTGGTGGGTTAATCTTCTTCTTGTTGTTGTTTATGCTGCTGCTGCTGTTGAGGTAGTCCAGAGGCTTCTTTATGGTGCGGTAGTCCAAAGGATTCAAAGGACAGTGGGCGCAGCAGGCTGAAAAAGTCTTGGTTTGGTAATTGAAGATACTGTTATCGTGGCCTCTGTATTGATTATCCGCAAACGATCCGTTGTGCAGCTCATGACGGTTCTCATCAGCGAAGTAGATGGTATCGGGCTTCAACTCGGGAAATTCCGATGCTGACACAGCATACGACTCGTTGATCCCCAAGCCAGACCTTCCAACGAAGTCTCCATGTACCTCAAGTTGCCCCCCTCAATTTTGTACACATCAAAATCCATGGTTTTATAGGGATAAGAACGATCGAACCCTCTATACTTTGAATAGAAGACAGAATGAGCATAAGAACCGTCGGGGCGCAATCGAGGATTAACATGGCGCACCACTAGAAAGAGCTCCTCGGTCCGCTCAGCAAATACGAGATATTTCAAATGCCAGCACGGACGTTTGAATGCTTCGACGTACGACAGAGATGGCCGGGATGGCCAAGGGTCTTTGCGGCAATCAAACTTGAGCCCCTCGTGACTTTGTCGGACCATCCAATCGATCCTGGGAGACAGAGAGTCCCCGACATTCCAACCCTCCAACTCCAACTCCGTGGTGAACCTCGTGATGCAGAAGAAGAGCTTGTGTCTGATTGAATATACAACATCATCATATTCCCTGTTAATATTACGATCGCCGATGGGATGCCACTTTGTGCTATGGCCGGGAACGCAGAATGCGAGTCTCCTTGCTTCACCTACAATCACCATGACGCGGCACCCTTCCCCTTCTCCTTCGGGAGAGCAGGAGAGAGCCACCCGCGATACCCCCCCGCCTCCGCCTGTAACTGTACATTTAATCTTGGGATCATGTAAGGTGCTCAGGGACGGAAGCTTAATGTGTCGATTGGTGATGGGGTTCCAGAGAAACACATCCTGGTTGATCCAATTGTACAAAGCCACCCACCCATGTGACGATCCCGCGAATTCCACGTCGTCCGGCCACGGCAATTCCTCTGATTCTCTTCTTAAACCATAATTTATGTCTTCCTTGTGTGCAAGACTGTGGAAGTTGTACACCGTATTTCCGTTGCTTTCATCAAATAAAGGTGGTAGCATCAGCAACGGTGAACAATTATTATTAATAATAACGGAGCTCCTCCTTTCCGCACCAGAATTGCAATAACCGGCACCTGCCCCTCCCCCTCCATTTTCAGAAATTCGCCCATGATAGCTAGAGTAAGTTAGGCATCTGGATCTACAAAACATCGCACCTCCATTCTGAAGAACCCGGCGGAGTAGAGGGAAACTCATATTCTATTGTTAAGATTAAGATTGATGGCGCCAATTGTTAATACTTCAACCCTAACACATTTGGGCTCTGCTTGCGCCACAGGCCCATTTTTATCCTCCCCGATACACTTTTTTTTATCCATTTTCTATTTTTCATTTCACTTCGCTTTATATTTCATTTGGAAAAAAATGGAAACATCCCAAAACAAACGTAATTCAGATTCAAATTTACCGATCACGATCACGATCACAATCACAATATATATATGTATTATTGAATGGTAAATTAAAATGAAAAAGGTGATTTTTTACATAGTCATATTTTTCTCACTGTAACCTCCTATTTAAAAAATAAATATAAACATTAATTATTGCACTGTTTTACCCTATAACTCCAAATATAAAAACTTAATAACAGAATAAAAATTCTTATTGTATAGTTCCCGCCCATCATGAAGTAAAGTGGTGAAAGTTCTCCATCATAACTTCAGGCGGGGTGTAAAATTGTTGGGATTCTTAATTCTTAAGTTTTAGGCTGAAGAAGCATGAAGGGCTTTGATGAGTCTACAGAATGTTTTGATTCATTATTATTTTTTTCTTTCTTTATGTGTAAATTGATATTATTTTAACTCATCAATAATATTATTTGAAGAAAGGTGACATACAAAATTCAAATATTTGGATCCTTCCCGTTGGAATCTCACGAATCAACACAATATTTTTGAAAGCTTTTTAGAAGATTTGAAAAAAAAATAAAAAAAGGTGGGAAAAAAATTGAGGATTAAGATAAAATTCAGTAGTACGAAGAATGTCATGCTGGACGATTGGCAATATGATGTTGTATTCTTTGCGGCTAGATTTTTTTTTCCAAAGATTTTTAGATGTGCGGGGGTTGTATGTTGGATGATTACTATTTTATCAGGGATTTAATTATAAATTGGGGGTTACAAGGACAAAATATTAAATTAATTAATAATATAATTTCTTTTATAAATATGGGGTTATATTGAGAAAATTGAAAGTTAAGTATATAATTACTTAAGTGAAAATGATGATCACATTGTTATTGTGTAATACTCTAAATTTTTGAATAAGGTTTAGAGGATTGTTAATGGTAATTAATTAGTTAAGAAAGAAATTTAATTAAGGTTAATTAAGGTCAGATGTCAATCACGACTTTAGGTGTCAATTTTCGTAAAATCGTCTTTTCGAAAATTTTGATCTTAACTCTGTTTTGTTCAAACTTGATCTCGTTAGAAAGGTTTTAACTCAAGGAGTGCACCAGTGTTCCCGGAATTTTATTCTGAAGTCATTTGAGTTCCCAATGATGAAAAGCGTATTTAAAAGGTGAATGAATAGTAACTTTTGCGTACGTTCGTATTTTGAGAAAATTATGAAATCCTCCTTGTCGATCCGAGTCTTGTCCTGTCAGGTCCCTCTTATGGGAAATGACTCAAGGATTCCGTTGGCATTCACGGATTTCCATTCTGAGGTCAATCAAACGCTCGGGAGCAAAAACTGTCAGTCTGAGTGAATAGTAAAAAGTAATTCCAAAAAGGGAATCTTTGCCCGTCTCTCTTCTGACGGCCCCGTCTTCATCACGAATCAAGTTGGTTCACTAATATTCGAGCCAACGAGTCTCCCGGTATTTTTAGATTTCGTGCTTGAGGTCATTTGGACCTTAACATCGAATAAAGCAGCTTTTAACCGAACTCAGGGTAACTTTTACAGTATCCTTGCACTGTAATGGCTTCTTCTAGAAGCCAAAGCTTTTCCTATAAATAGAACACCACCCCTTCACTCTTTTTGCACCATTCACTCTTCATTTCTCAAATTCTAGAGAGTGGGAAAAGCTTGAGAGTTGAGAGAAAAGCTCTTATCAAGAGAGGAGTCTTTTCGTAAGTTCTCTTCCGAGACGACGAGCGGAGTGGTGTGGAAGGGATGCGGTGAGGAAAGGTGCTAGGGGTGCCGTTGGGTTGTAGCAGGCGGCTCTGCCGCCATTGCGACTCGACGAGACGCCAAGCTAGCCACCTTCCTTCGACCCACCCGACTCCGTCCATTCTTGTTCGTCGGCCTCGAATCTATTTCTTTCTTGTCTTTAATTCCGCATTTCTTTCCGTTTTCATTATCGTATTTCTGTTATAGTATTTCCGTTATTATTTCTCGTTGATATTCTCGATTTATTTCGTTTAAGTTCCACTTAAGTTCCGTATTTAAATTATGTTGTTATTTCGTTAAATTCCGTCTAAGTTTAGTATTTCGATTCTTATTATTATTTCTCAAGTTCGTTTCTTCTCTGTTTAAGCTGTAATTTTAGTATGTCGTGCATCTTGAAGTTCTCTACGTTTCGTATGTGGAGTACGTCGTCATCCGGTGACCGGAATCCGGTCAGATCACCGGAAAATAGAAACTGCTACCGGCGCCGATCAGTTCAGTTTTTTGCTATTTTCACCTATTTCAAGTCGTCAAATAGAAAACATTTCTTCTACAAAGTTGTTTGAAAAATTATTCTCTATAAATCTGCCAAGTTTCGTAATTTTTGGACTAGTTTTGATGAATCTCAATTTTTAAAACTAGACAGTTATTTTTATTCCAGAAGCATGTGTTATCGAAAAATTCTCAAAGTCTCAGTATTGAGTCCTCGTATATATAAGAGTATCCCGTATTATTTTCATAATTTTCAGGCAAGTAAAAAGTGTATTCGAGGTCCGCTGGATAAAATTAAATAATAGCTCCATTTATAATAGATTAAATCCCGAAAAATTAGTGGTTTGTTTCGGATGTTTTCAAAGGGTTTTTTTTTTAGAATTTAATGAACGCTGAACTTGTGCAATCTATGTTTAAGACCTAGTTAAGGGTATATAAGTTGGTTATTGTTTAATTTCATGATTAGTAGTTAGAAATCTTCAAAGGGGCCGCTAAGTCGATGATTCGACTTTTGTAGGAGAAAGTGAGCCTCGTGGGAATTCGGAGAATGATCATCAGCTCGTTACTTCATCTTCTGTCCAGTAGTCGAGGTGGATAAATCTATACTTATCTAAAAGTTTGAGCTAATAAGCTCTAGAAGCATGTTAGGGCAAATGAGATATCCAATAAAATATTTTGCTCTGCCTGATTGATCTCTATACAAGAAAGGAAGGAAAAGAAATTATATGTGTAATTCGAGCTCTCGAGCATGTTTAAAAATGCTAGAATTATTAAGTATTGATTTTGCTTAGCTTGAGATATTAGAATTGCCTCTAGTTGCAATTCGTGTTTATATACGTTCTTTTCATCGTATTTGAATATTGTTATTTTACTAAGCTTTGATTAGTTAAGGACTGCCTTCTAAGGTTAGGGACAATTCCCTCATAGGGCGAGATCTTGCTAAGGTAAAGGATTAGCCCCCTAGACATTGCTCTAGGATTGGTTTTGCTAGCTAGGATTAAGGAAGGAAGGAACTTAGTATTTTGCTTAAAGCAGGAATTTGAGCTTAGAAGAACTTTGATCTTTTGATCATTAAGTGAGTCACTGCTCGGTGATTCCCTCACAAACTCGTAAGGATATTCGAGGTAACCCCTTTTGTGTCCTAAGGCATGCATAAGGGTGCAGTTGACATCAGGTTTAAGCCAGGATGTACCCAAAAGAAAAGAAAATATTTTACGGATATAGAGAGGGCTTTTGCGTTTTGCTCTTCATATACGGTCAGTTGATATTGGATATCTTGAAGTTTATCAAAGCATTTTATTAAAACCCACTGAGTACATTAGTACTCACGCCCCCTCTTTTTCAAATGTTTTTAGGTTGAGATGCTGATGATGATGGTGGTTGTGGATGTGGGTTGGCTGCCAACATTGTTTTGCTATTATATAAGTTTCTTTTGAAATCCCATTATGTGTTCTGCTACTCTGATTCACTCTTTCTAATTCCATTCAAGTTCTATTATGATTATCGAGATTCTATGAATATTTCCCCAGACATTGTTATCTATATATATAAAGATGCATTATAAGTTTTATTCATGCTTCTCGAGTATATATTGATCTTACTGTGTGTTCACCCACATCATATTATCTACAATGTAAGTATATTGAATATGCATAAATAATTATATAATAATTTAAATGCAAATAGTGACTGCAATAAAAATCAATCTATATCATCATATCATCATAAAAGTATACAAAGATATGTCTTCCAGTATACAAAACTAACAGTCAGTTGGATGCTTCCGGTCTTTAGTTCAACTGATTTGTTATCAGTTTCTCAAATCAGCTTGTTTTGTCTTCTAGCTCGACTAACTCCGCTTGTCAATTTGATTAAAGCTGATTTATCTTTTGTGTTTTAACCCTTAGTTGGGCTATTTTTTGACTGGTTGACGCATCCTCTCAACTGGGTTGACCATGCTCCAAAACGGTTGACTTTTGCTTCAGCTAAGCTTCTTTTTTAGTCTCTTTTTGGTCAGTTCCATACTTCAAGTTTGGAAGTCCTGCAGTTTTTCAGAAGATGTTTCTACATGTTTTGACATTTCATCAAAATCAAAATTAGGGGTTTCCTTGATAGTTTTATCTAACAGTTTCATTATTGGGCCCCCACCTCTGTGGGCCTGGGGCGTTACAAATGGTATCAGAGACGACCCCAGGTGCACTCGACTAGGCCCTGGAGCCATTCTAGGTGTGCTCAAACCGGACCCCGGGAGACGGTCCTATAGAGAAAGGAGCACAATGAAGACGTCGTATCTCAACGGGGGAAAAATGTAATGTCCCACAATTCACTTAATTATGCATAAATTGCCCTTAAAATAATTAATCGTTGAAATGTCAATTACGCTATTAAATTTAAAATATTATCCACATTTTATTTTAATCATTGTTTATCATTTATCTTTTGTTATTATTTGATTAATACAATTCTATTAATATTATTATAACTACATGTAATTTTAACATAATTTGGAAATCTTTATAAATGTATGCATGACAAATTTTATAATCAATAAAAAATAATATTAATACACACACACACACACACATATACGTTATGTACATATAGAGATATGTATATCTATATATTCCTATCAAGTGAGCATATATTTTATACATAGCAATTATTATCTACTAACTATATTAAAATAATTATTATATTATAGTCATAACTATAATTAATGAAATTAAGTTTGATTGCTCATATATCAATTAATGTATTAATTATTACATAATTTAGTGCTTACAATTAAAATATTCTATAGTAACGGTCAATTATCCCCCACCCAATTTGTACCTTCCAACAACTAAAAATAATTACCGTCTAATTTGTCTCCATTACTAACTCTATAAATAGCCACATATCTAACACAATTCTTAGATAATTTGAGTTCTTTTGCAATAATGAAAATATATAATGTTATGATTATTAGATTGCATTTTTTTTATATGTGAATTGGTGTGCTTTTGTGTTTTGTTTGACCTTAATTCAGTTTACATTATTTCTTAATTCTTACCCTGGACATTATAAAAATAATTTATCAAAGCTCAAATGTAAAAGACATTATGCTCTTCCAAGTATCTAAAGGATCAAGATCATCCACAACCAAATTTTCAAGCTAGCCAAAATTCACCAAAAGTCATTACAAAGATGTTGATCATGCCAAATGAAACGCAATGTGGTAAGCCCGCCATCATCTCATCCACCAACAAAAGTCGAAAGAAGGAAATTGGCATAGTGTGATAGACAAACATGGTATTGGATTTTTAATTTCATTATATCATAGAAGATATTTTTTTTATTTTAATTATGATTATTTTTTATCATATAACTAACTATGTTGTATTTTTCATTTCCTTTTTAAGATATGAATGATTTATACGCTTATATTTCTCAATTAGATGTCAATCTTTTTTATTGTTCTTTATCTTCTTGATGATTTCCAATTATGACGAGCGGTGTTTTAGATTACCACATCATTAAAGGTATAGCCAATGATACGATTATATATACACATTCATTATTTTCTATTGTATTTACAAGTTCTTTTACCCTTTGAGTCAAAATTTTCCTCAATTAATTATCTTATATATATTTGTCAAATTTTATTTTCTCAGCATAGTTGAAGTTTTAATCATTGAGTCACAAACATTTTTACACTACAATTAAACTTGACATCGGTTGAGAGTTTTTAAACTCACGTATGCACCATGTTAAGTGTGAGGACTCATTTAAACCCGGTTAATATTATGCCAATAATTTCATTTTACTTTTTTGAATTTTGGGATTAACTCTCACAAGGCTACTAAAATCACGATGAATAACACATTTTTTTGTGGTCATAAGATTATCAAAATCACTATAAATACCACATATTTGTGGTAGTATGCTAACATATTTAATTTTATGATATATTATCAAAAGTTACGTATTGTTTGAAAGCACTTAAATTTGGACGATTACTAAAAATCACAAGTTTAATTAGTAAGATTACTTATATGTATGTATATTAGTGGGTGATTGAGATTCAATTCCAAATCCCCCCATCCAAATAAAAGTTAAAAATATTGGTGTAATATATGTGTGTTTGTGCATTTTTTTTTCAAATTTGTCATGCGCGTTTTGTTTTTATTTAATCAAGCTCATAAATCTTTTTTTTTTCTATGTACACATGCATAGTTTTAAATTATAAATGCATAAAAAATTATACGCTGAAAATATAAAAAAGAAAAAATCATATAATGATTTATTAAATGATCTTAAGTTAAAAAAATGTTCCTTAAAATAGTCCTTTAAGTTTTTTTTTTTAAATGCTGATTTTCTTTCATTTCTTAAATTTTATTGTTATTTTTTTGTCTTGACTATACACAAATGTTGTCTTAATATATATTTAAATGTGCATATTGTTTTTCTAATTGAAAAATCCACACAAAATTAAATACACACACACACCTTATTTCTTAAAATTAAATATGTGCATAGCACGAGAGAAAACTAGTAAAATATAGAAGTACATGAGCCCGAGACAGGATTTCGCCTTTATTCATTTATTAATTTATTAAATGTTGAGACATGTATATTGTATTTATTGTTGTAATATTTTTATATTGCTTCATATCATTATTGCAATATTTGAAATTATTTATTGATCAAATTTATAGTATTTGTATTATCTGCAATTTATTTAATTTTGATGCAAATAAAACATTTGTTCGTTATATTATACGTAAGTTCATACCTTTTACTTTTGACCTATAATAATATATATAACAAGTAAATATTAAATTATCTACTTATTTCGTAAAAAAATGCTAAACTTTTAGAAACTTAGCATACCTAATAAAATAATATATAAATGAACATTCTGTTGTAAATATATCTAATAGATATATATGATATGAGTGATGACCAAGTTACTAACTCTAAAATCCTATCTCTTGTACTATTATAAATAGAGGCATTTGGTCCTCATATTGAATACACACAATTCATACTTTCTCTCGCCTCTCTCTAGTTTACAACACGTTATCAGCACGAGTCTCTAGCCAATTGAGTTTGAATTAATATCGAAGGTATGCCATAGGAAAGAATCGTGTCTTTCTTACGAGGTAATTTCTAAATCAAAACTTTGAAATTAAATTTGATGTTAATCAATATTTTATATTATTGTGAATATAATGAGAGATTGCAAAAGAATTAAATATTTTTCATCGGTAATTAAAAATTTGTATGAAGTTTTGATATTGTCTGTCACATTGTTATTTCTTTTGCCGATGTGTTGATAGTAAGGATACTTTCGTGAAGAAACTATTATTTCATGTTATTTTAATTTCGGTTATTGAGCAGTCCATATATATTGTTTATGAAAAAAAAAAGAATCAACTTATATCTTCTATGTTTATGCTCATATCGTGAATTCTCAATTTATTGAATCCTTATGGTTTCATGATAATTTCATGGGCAAGATTAAATATCACGACTTCTGTCATAACTACCTAGCTATAACTTGGTTGATATTAATTGACTTTGCATATATAGAAAAAGTATTTATATATTTGATTATAACTTGCACTACCTAGCTATAACTTACTTTATTTATTTATCGATAATTAAGATTTATGTGAAAGATATAATTGACATTAGACCAATATTGTTTTTATTTGGAGATCTTTGATTTTTGATATCATGATATTATTTGGAGAACATGTGCTCTATATGTGTTAGCACTTATTCAGATTTCTTGATATGTATTGAATTGTACTTTACTTTCTTCACTTTTAGCGAAATATTTTAAACTCTCTCTTTACCTAGAGAGAAAATCATTAGTCTTTTATCATCACCGTGTAAAACAAAAGTTATATTTCTTCGAAATCCCTTGTTGGATCTTTTAACTATGCAATCCCTGAAGGATCATTTAATTCGATTATTTATACTAATTATATTACTCAGAATAATATTTTTGAGGGGAGACTAATGCCTTATAAAATTTCCCTAGAAGTTTTGAAGTTGAATTTTATGTACTATTTTATTAGTTTCAAAGTTATGAAATATAACTCGTCAATTTGCTAGCAGCAAATAAGACTAAATGATGATGTCAATCGTTCAATGTATTTGATGATATTTTTATATTAATATTTATTAAATATTTTGAATATTATTCCAGTTGAATTTTCAAAAGTTATCAAGGTTGTATTATACTTTTATTTAACCAAATGATTTATGTTGTGATAAATACATAAAAAAAAATAAAAATTTAAAGACCCAAAAAAAATTGGATTATGACATGAATGTTCGGGTCATCCCTTTTATATTAGTGTGTTAATAACAAAAGAAACATTTCCCATCTGTGAATTCTTGTTATCACCACCAAAACGTACCTATATTGACTTTCTTTAATTAAAGAAAAATAAATAGTACTCTATCATATTTGACCTATTTAGAGCCAATAATTGGGGATCAGTTTATTGGTACGTTGATTTTATGATCATTTATCGGCATTAAGGGGAGATATGACTGAAATAATGCCGCAAAATTCTCATTGAATTAAATATTTTCACGCACTACATGAACTAGAAGTTCATAACTGTCAAAAGTTATCATAATGGAGTTATTATTAAATATATTTGCATTACAAACTGTGGAAGTTCCACATATATAGATTCGAGTTCGGATTACTCAACGCCAGAAGCGAAAGAGTTCATTGACGCTAGAAGCGAAAAAGTATTTGAAATGTAAAATCCGTGGAAAACAAAATATCAAAGACATGCAATAACTCCTAAAACCTCCTGAAGAGGATCGTTTTGAAGATGAAAATCTCAGTATATTTGCACGTGTACCAAATAATCTTAATACTGAGATTGTGGAACAATCAGATCGAAATATTATGGGAAATGACAATGATCTGATTAATTTTAATATTAAAGGTACCATATATTTTATAAATATGGGAGAGATATATAGCATAAATAATGTAGTTGTCGACAACATATATTGTCTCCACAATTGCTTTTATAATTTGGATCCAAAACTTACGATGAAAGCAGATTGCCAGAAGCATTCTGATATTCTGATTATGTAAAATGAAAAATAGCAATTGAGGTAAAGGCGTAAAGCTCAACCGCGAAAAAATTATTGTCTCAATAGGACACAAATGAGCATTTCTATGAATGAGAAATGACAAAATTAATAAGGTGGTGAGACATACAAAGAGGTTGTAGCTTATGGGTTTACGCAGAGACCCATATTCTATAAATTATATTCTCCTATTAACAAGAACATTATGTTCCGCTACATAAAATAAATGACAGTAGTTTTAGCATTGGATATACAATTAATGGACGTTGTGACCACATAATTATATGGGTCATTGAACGATAATATTTATATGAAAATCCTGATGGATTTAAAATTTATTGTATAACATCACAACATTTATTGTGAGAAAAGTTAACTCATGCCTAAAGACAGAGTATTTGAAATAAAAGACTTGGATAGCACCAAGTATTGTCTCGGCTTGCAAATCGAGAATCACCTTATGTGATTTTATATATACACCAGCCAATCTATTTCAAAATTTATGGAGATTCTATCTATGAATAGCTTCACACATTTAAGGCACCAATAATTGTTAGATCACTTGAAGTGAATGAGTATTTATTTAAACTCAAAGATGATAATGATGATATTTTAGGACCAGCAGTTCCTTACAATATTTTATCTTGCAAGATTACCTGGCCAGGTACCATATTTATAAATATCTTGCAAGCAAGATTTAGTGTTTTTCTACAATGAGACACTAACATGTCAATTACTATATCCTCCATTATTTTTAAATTATAGATATTATTTATTGAAATAAACAATGGTATGGCATTGGTGGACTATTCAAATGTTGGCTATATTCTGATCCTCGTATTGTCATATTTGAGACTGGTTTTTTTTATGTTATTTTTATGTGTAGCGCGACGAATGATATTATCTCCTATTGTCTATTTAAAGACAATGTATTTGTGTTGCACAAATGAATAGTGAGTGAGTTAAAGGTTACCTGACATAACACATATTATTTTCTTTTACCCACATATAAACTCTAGAAGAGTTGTGAAATTTAAAGTTCGCTCCAATGAATGTAGTTTTGAAGGGGAGCGATAATTTTCAAAATAATCTAGAAGATTAGACCCTGAAGGTCAGACCCCGTAAGTCTACATTATGCTCTGAAAGCTCAATGGTTGTACTCTTTTTTCCTTACTAAGTTTTTTCCACGGGGTTTTCTTAGTGAAGGTTTTTAATGAGGCAACTAATGCAACACATATAAACGTATGTCATGTACTCTTTTCCTCGACTAATTTTTTCCACTGGGTTTTTCAGCGAGGTTTTTAACGAGGCATGAACATCACGTCGTAATGTCCAAAGGGGAGTGTTATAAAATGCCTGAAGCATTAAAGTCAAAACCCGAAAGCATGTTTTCGATTAAACTGCAAAAATCATTGTATAGACTGAAACAGTCTGGTCGTATGTGGTATAATAGATTGAGCGAGTATCTGTTGAAAGAAGGATACAAAAATAATGATATTTGCCATTGTGTTTTCATAAAGAAAACCGAAAGTGGATTTGCAATTATAGCAGTTTATGTTGATGATTTGAATTTAATTGGGACTCCTAAAGAGCTTAATAAAACTGCTGAATATTTGAAGAAAGAATTTGAGATGAAAGATTTGGGAAAGACAAAATTTTGTCTTGGTTTGCAAATTGAACGTGTCCGAGGAGGAACGTTTATTCACCAATCCACATATACAGAAAAAGTGTTAAAATGCTTTTACATGGATAATGCACATCCATTAGCATCACCAATCCTCGTTAGATCTCTTGATACGAAGAAAGATCCATTTCGACCTATTGAAGATGGTGAAACGATACTTGGTCCTGAAGTACCATATCTAAGTGCAATTGGAGCATTAACTTATCTGGCTAATTATACTAGACAAGATATAACTTTTTCTGTAAATCTTCTCGCAAGATATAGCGCTGCACCCACTTTGAGACATTGGAATGGTGTTAAGCACATTCTATGTTATCTGAAGGGTACCATAGGCCTTGGATTATATTATTCAGAAAATTTCGATTCTTCTCTGGTAGGGTATTCGGATGCAGGATTTTTATCCGATCCACATCAAGCCAAGTCACAAACTGGCTATGTTTTTATATGTGGTAGAATTGCTATATCATGGAAGTCTGTGAAGCAAACCTTGACTGCAACATCCTCAAATCATTCTGAAATCATTGCAATCCATGAAAAAGTCGAGAGTGTGTATGGTTGAGAAATATGACAAGTCACATCCAAGAGTCATTCGGATTACCTTCATCAAAGATCACTCCAACTGTTTTGTATGAAGACAATGCTGCTTGCATTGCGCAACTCAAGGAAGGATACATCAAAGGTGATAGGACAAAGCACATTTCTCCCAAGTTATTCTACACACACGATCTCCAAAAGAATGGCGATATCAATATTCATCAAATTCGCTTAAGTGACAATTTGGCAGACTTATTCACAAAGGCATTACCAACATCAACATTCAGAAAATTGGTACACAAGATCGGCATGCGCCGACTCCAAGATCTACAATGATCTCAAGATCAGGGGGAGTAGTTGTACTCTTTTTCCTTCGACTAGATTTTTTCCCAATGAGTTTTTCTAGCAAGGTTTTAATGAGGCAACATTTGTTTTAGAGATTGGTCACTCAAGGGGGAGTGTTGTAAATATATCTAATAGATATATATGATATGAGTGATGGTCAAGTTACTAACTCTAAAACCCTATTTCTTGTACTATTATAAATAGAGGCATTTGGTCCTCATATTGAATACACACAATTCATATTTTCTCTCGCCTCTCTCTAGTTTACAACACATTCATACTTTAATGCTATGAGTATGATTTTAACATATACACCACGAAGTAGCTTGTTTGATAGAAAAGCAATTATATTTACAAATTGAAAAATGTACGAAAACTATCAATTGTTATTTATTAATTTAAAAAATAGAAAAGAAACCATGCTGAAAAGGTACAAACATATGTCGCATAACAATAAATCACGTTTAAAAAATTGAAAATACAAAATAAGAGCTAAGAAATATTTTTATATTCCATGCATGTACAATTAAAATTATTTATGTACAAAACAACAACATTCAACACGTGTAAAAAAGCTGAGGTTTTTTTTTGTCTCTTTAGAGATGGCCTAATGGTGGAGTGGTATTATTGTGAAGCCAAAAGTCTATAAAAAAAATGAGCTATTTTTCTATAGCAATGTCCACTTGCTATTGGGCACGGAGATTAAGGAAAAATGGATTAAGGTGTTAAGTAGTGGGTAGAAAAAGTGGGGTCCATTTGATTAAAGAGTGGTATATTTTATTGTTATTTTAACCCATTTGCCTTGACTTTTTTTCCCCTTTCTTTGGCTTCATTTTTTATTTTATATTTTGTTGAGCAATATTTTTACGAGTGATTTTTTGTCGAGTGATTTTTTACGAGCCATTTTTAAGCAGCAATTTTTTTTTAATGATTGATTCTGATTGTTTGAATAAGAAACGAAAACTGAAGCAATCAAAATAAAAAAGGGAAAGGCTGCCATTGAATAGAATATAAAATGAATTCACTTACAAATTTTGGATACAATTAAAATGAGATCAAGTACAATGACCGAAAAGGGCAAAACCAAAAATTTTACCACTAAAACATTTCCCACCATAATTTAAATCTAATCATATAAGAGCTTGTTTACTTTAAAGATTTACAATTGAGTGGATATATATTTTAGAGATGAGAAAATGGATAAATCATATCCCACCTGGGATAAATATCCCACAAATAGGCACACAAAGCTCATTTATCACGGACCTTGGGTTATCCACCATTTTAATATCATGCAAAGTAAACATAAGATAACTTATTAATCCACTCTTATCCATCAAAGTAAACAAGGCCTAAGTACATTAATCAAGGATTAAATTTCCCACTAGAATTCAACATCACAAACAAAATCCAAAAGGATGAAGAAGCTCAACTTTAGTGAGTCTCAAAAAAATCAAGCATTAAAATTCTTTTTTCAATGCAGCAGTGACGGGAAAATACCAATGGGTAAAATGACTGAAGCTGCAGCCAAATTCCAGGTATACAATCGATCTATCAGTCGAATATAGGTTGCCGCAAAGAAAAAGACAGAAAATAATGAGCAAATGCACATTGAAGCAGTACCAAAATTCACTAGAACTAAAAAAGTTACTCTTGATTTAGACAAAGTATCCATGCTGCCACTTAAGAAGAGAAGCCACATAAAAACATTAGCAAAGGGAATAAACTGCAAAAAATCCACAGTTGGGAGGTGGATTAAGCAAGGGCTGATCAGAGCTCACACATCAGCTATTAGGACTAACAGCTTGTAATATTCTGCACATGCAGCTAAAACCAACAAGGCAACAAAGATCATTTCAGCACACAATTAACCTCCCAATAGAGCCATTCACATGGAGCCATAACCAACAATCCAACAAAGCTCACAAGAACAAAGCCTCCAAATAGATATACAATTGATACAGAGACTCTAACACTCATTTCAACCAGAGACTCCCAAAAAATCCAACAAAGCTCACAAGAACAGAACCATTAATTTTCTGAGACTCACAATAATAAAAATACAACAGAGCCAAGGGTTAGATCTCACCAGTTCGAAGTACCGAGAGAGGAGTATTCGGAGCATCGAAGTGACCACCTCGGCTCTCCAATCTTCGCCGTCCGCTTCAACCTCCACCGCCATCACCAGGTGAGCCGCCACACCCTCCACCACCCCCATTGAAGACTCAACCATCTCAGGTACAAACTCCTCCACCGAGAGGGATTATGGAGTCTCCGGTATGATTTCATCGGAATCTGGAGCCTCCTCCACCAGCGGCCAGTAGAGATCGAGATAAAGAGAGATGTGAGCACGCATATTCACGGCGTGCAAGGCGGTTGAAGACAACAGATCTGAAATCCGACCGTAATCGTAACAGGTCAGAGGGCTTCTGGCCGAAACATCACAGAGCTCTGATTTCTTACTGGAATCATCATCGCTCTCAGACATGGCGGCGGAATCGTGAGGGTTTGGGATGGGACGACCTTGCTGTTTGGGACGGAGAGAGTTGTCGTCGCATGACAATAGTGAAATAGATGAGGGAGGAAGGAGTGTTACAGGTGGTGAGAGAGAGAGTAAGTGAGAGGGTGAGAGGGAGCCCGGCAGTGGGCACAGTGAATCGAGAGGGCACAGGGGGCGATTAGGGTTAGGATTTTAATTTGGGTCCACAATTAACATTAGTCCTAATTATTCCTTAATCTTCCCCTAATTTTTTCCTAATTATTTCCATATATGGTAGTGAACTTTTCTATTGGGACAGTTAAAAAAGACACTGTGGATCTTGCTATTGGGACGGAGGGAATATATGTTTGCATATTTATTAGCCCCAATAAAACAATGCATAGACATATATTCATATCTTTAAATGTAGTTATATGTGATTATGGCTTTTTTTAGGGATATATGATTATGTCTTTTAATATACCAAAAACTATATGTTCTTATCATGACTATTCGAAATATGACAAAAACATAAAATAATACAAATGAAATTTTATATGGCCTAATTGTTAACTTTTCAACTAAAGTTATTCAATTAACACCTTTGAGAAAATGATGTCAAGAATCAGGGGTACTAATTTTTTATTTTGTAGTTTAATTGATGTTGTGACATTTGCAGTTTTGATTTTGTTTATGGATTTGTGTTCTATCTTCCTTTCTCTATTTTTAACAACTAATTGTCCTTTTTTTCATTTGATATATGACACTGTGCTTCATAAAATTAAATTATGTGCATCAAATAGGAGAAATATACAAGTAATAAATAACAATAACAATAATAATAAATAATTTATTCAGCAATGAAGCTGGTTAATCGTTGGAGCCTCCTATGATCGATCCTTCACCAGGGTATTCTCTGATATTGGTCACAAGGTATCAACACGACGCAGTTCAAACAATGTATCTGATTAATTTGGAAATACTGATGAGAAATGATAATCTTTCTTACTAAAACTTGTGACAAATTTGACAAGCTTGTATTGTATCTGTTCAATCTCAGTATCAGCGCAAAGACGCTTGAGCAGTTCTAAATGTTTTAAAGTTGAATGAGAAACATGCCCCAATATTCTATGTCATTGTGTAAATGTCAAAAAACAAGCAGTAGGTTGTGAAGTCTCTGAGCTGCTAACTGTTTTTGTGGAGTTTCTAACTAATATCAAAATGTATAAAAGGACAACCTTTGTTATACATATAAGAAACCCAACAGAGAAATTAGTTACAATTTTTCCCCGTTTCTTCTATTTCTTCGGATCTTCCTCCCTTTCTTAAATACTCAAAAGTCCCCAAAATTGCATTTTTAAAATACAAAGGGTGTTAACCAAATTTTCAATATAGACCACATTTACTAAATATACTACCATCTTAAAAAAAAAATATATATATATATATATATATTAATTTTTACTTTATCCAGAACATTATTTCCCAATTTTACCCATCAATTTAAAAAAAACAACTTAAACTATTTTTTTTAAAAAAAAGAGAGAGAGAGAAGACAACAGCTCTTCCATCAAATAACAGTGAACAAGACTCCAGCAAAAAATCGCGTGAACACCGATTCAGTTGAATAAAATTCAAAGTAAATCGACTGAAATTTGGATTACATAAGCACAAAGGAATTTGATATATACAAGGAAAAAGATTTTGAATGGAAAAGAAATTGCAGACCGAAATACATTCATTCCAAAAATAACAGAATTAATAAATTATAAAAATATCATTGGTTCATTAAAAAATCGTTGATATTAAAATAATACCACCGCGATTTTTTTAATTTTGTGACAGATCTTGGTCGTCCAAATCAGAGCAATCGGTGACTGAGATCGGTTCTCAGTTCTCATATGGATGTCTATTTCTCACATGATCCTATCTCAATATATATATATATATATATATGTGGTAGGGTTATCATGCATACATAGCCCTAGTGTGTAATTTAGGGATCAATCACATTCATCCATTTATTAAGATCAATGGTTAATATTAGACATGAGTAAATGAAAAATAATTATGTTATTTTAATTATGACTCACACTAGAGGGCAAATATGTAAATATTAAGTATTTCCTTATTGATAATCAATTCAACCCAAAAATGTGGAGAATTAAATCTTCTTCAATATTCCTTCTTCCCTACGTTTTTTTTTTCAAATTATAAATCATATCAAATCTTCTCAAATAACAAATTCATTTTTTAATCACCAAACAAAATAGATTATTTCCCTCAATTTGAAAGACATTGAAACGGATATGTACGAATTTTTGTTTCAGATATTCATTTTAAATATCCATTCAATTCCTTTTTTTTAATACAATTTGTGATGCTATTTTTCCTGTAAAGGTTTTGAGTGTTAGTGATTTTTAGATTTTGAAAGTGTGTAAAAATACTATCAAGTTGATACCAAAAATATTTAATTGTTCTATCTGCTGTTTTTCTAATTCTAAATGCTTATATTGGAACTTTTTAATGCTTTTTTTGTGATAACATAATTTTATCTGTGTTTTTTTTTTTTGTTTGAAATTGTGCCAAAGACCAGAAAATTTAGATCATTCATATTTTAATTATTAAGTTTGCTTTTTTTCAAATTCATAATGCTTAAATTGAGTGATTGTAATGTTTTTTTTTTTCTTTTAAGGTTTGGGTATTCATGTTTAATATATTTTGAAATATTACAAAGTTGATACCATAATTATTTGCTCCATATGTTGTTTTTCATTTTCACAATGCTTAATTTTAGAGTTTGTAGTGCTTTTTTTCTACATTAGTTTTGTGTATTTGTGTTTGTTACAATTGAAAATCGACATGTCAAATACTACAAAGGTTGTTAACCTTAAATTTTACTTGCTCTATCTTCTATTTTTTAAATTCCCAATGTTTAAATTGAGGCTTGGCAATGCTATTATAGAACTAAATTAAAAAAAATTCAGAAATTCATTTTAAATATCCATTCAATTCTTTTATTTTAATAAAAATTATGAAGCTATTTTTCCTGTATAGGTTTTGAGTGTTAGTGATTTTTAGATTTTGATAGTGTGTAAAAATATTTTCAAGTTGAGACCGATAATATTTAATTATTCCATTTGCTGTTTTTCTAATTCTAAATGCTTATATTAAAACTTTGTAATGCTATTTTTTGTGATGACATAATTTTTATATGTATTTTTTTGTGCAAAATTGTGCTTAAATTGAGACATCGTAATGGTTTTTTTTTTCTTTTAATGTTTGGGAAATTGTGTTTAGTATATTTCGAAATACTACAAAGTTTATACCATAATGATTTATTTCCTCCATATGTTGTTTTTTCATTTCCACAATGCTTAATTTGAGAGTTTGTAGTGTTTTTTTTTTATATTTGATTTGTGTATTGTGTTTGTTACAGTTGAAAATCGACGTGTCAAATACTACAAAGTTGTTTTCCTTAAATTTCACTTGCTCTATCTTCTTCTTTTTTTTTCAATTCCTAATGTTTAAATTAAGGCGTGGTAATGCTATTATAGAACTAAGAGGCATATAACAAAATGAATTCGTTAAATAACCATTATCGCCCGAATTATAAAACCCATAATGTTATTAATTTGTTTTATTTACGACAAATATAATTATTTATTCGAATGTGCTATTTTGATTATATTTTTTATATTCAAAGTATAATTATACATTTGATAAATATATGGATTTTATTTGTGTAAAACATTTTTTCGTATATTATATTTATAATAATGCAATGTGAGTTCAATGTTAATTTACATATATATGTATGATATTTTTATTGGTAGTTTGTAATGTTAGTATATTAAAAATGGGAATATGCTATTTGTAAGTTATAAATTAAAATGCTAATTTATTAATTCTCGATGCTTTTATTAGTAGTATAGAATGCTACTATACATCGATATCACTTAAAAGTGCAATAAGCAGAAACATCTTTTATTGATAATTCGAAATTGCTATGTTAATTTTATTTCATATTCAAAATATAATTATGTGGTAAATATATGAATTTTGATTGTGTAAACCATTATTTAAACGCTAGTTTATCGTAAAATTTAATAATATTACTATCAATAATTTTGGGTTTTTAAATAATAAATATATAATAGACAATACATTTAATATTTTAATTTTTTATTTTTCGTATTCAAAATAATCAATACTACTAAGGTGTACCATATATAAAATGACGGTTTATTTCAAAAGTAATTGCAACAAATAAGATAAGTATCAAATTAAAATGACAAATCTAACCTTGTTACCTAAAATAAATATGGACACCCATTAAAAAGAAAACAAATCATAAGCCGTCCATCTAAGAATATCTAATGGATAAGAGTAATCCCTAAATTATACAGATAATGTTTACATTTGATCCTTACTCTCTCTCTATATATATAGAGACACACACGAAGAGAGAGGATTACAAGTAAATATTATTGTGCTTTGAATATAGGCAATAGGGTATTAAACAAGAAATATAAAATACAAATACAGATAAGGCCGATAGAGTGCGATTACATAAATTACAATCAAAATAAAATACAGATAATTAAAGGGAAAATGCAAGTAGGCAACTAAAGTACTAAACACCAAGAAAAGAGGGCGCGAACCACAGTGGTGGGTTAATCTTCTTCTTGTTGTTGTTTATGCTGCTGCTGCTGTTGAGGTAGTCCAGAGGCTTCTTTATGGTGCGGTAGTCCAAAGGATTCAAAGGACAGTGGGCGCAGCAGGCTGAAAAAGTCTTGGTTTGGTAATTGAAGATACTGTTATCGTGGCCTCTGTATTGATTATCCGCAAACGATCCGTTGTGCAGCTCATGACGGTTCTCATCAGCGAAGTAGATGGTATCGGGCTTCAACTCGGGAAATTCCGATGCTGACACAGCATACGACTCGTTGATCCCCAAGCCAGACCTTCCAACGAAGTCTCCATGTACCTCAAGTTGCCCCCCTCAATTTTGTACACATCAAAATCCATGGTTTTATAGGGATAAGAACGATCGAACCCTCTATACTTTGAATAGAAGACAGAATGAGCATAAGAACCGTCGGGGCGCAATCGAGGATTAACATGGCGCACCACTAGAAAGAGCTCCTCGGTCCGCTCAGCAAATACGAGATATTTCAAATGCCAGCACGGACGTTTGAATGCTTCGACGTACGACAGAGATGGCCGGGATGGCCAAGGGTCTTTGCGGCAATCAAACTTGAGCCCCTCGTGACTTTGTCGGACCATCCAATCGATCCTGGGAGACAGAGAGTCCCCGACATTCCAACCCTCCAACTCCAACTCCGTGGTGAACCTCGTGATGCAGAAGAAGAGCTTGTGTCTGATTGAATATACAACATCATCATATTCCCTGTTAATATTACGATCGCCGATGGGATGCCACTTTGTGCTATGGCCGGGAACGCAGAATGCGAGTCTCCTTGCTTCACCTACAATCACCATGACGCGGCACCCTTCCCCTTCTCCTTCGGGAGAGCAGGAGAGAGCCACCCGCGATACCCCCCCGCCTCCGCCTGTAACTGTACATTTAATCTTGGGATCATGTAAGGTGCTCAGGGACGGAAGCTTAATGTGTCGATTGGTGATGGGGTTCCAGAGAAACACATCCTGGTTGATCCAATTGTACAAAGCCACCCACCCATGTGACGATCCCGCGAATTCCACGTCGTCCGGCCACGGCAATTCCTCTGATTCTCTTCTTAAACCATAATTTATGTCTTCCTTGTGTGCAAGACTGTGGAAGTTGTACACCGTATTTCCGTTGCTTTCATCAAATAAAGGTGGTAGCATCAGCAACGGTGAACAATTATTATTAATAATAACGGAGCTCCTCCTTTCCGCACCAGAATTGCAATAACCGGCACCTGCCCCTCCCCCTCCATTTTCAGAAATTCGCCCATGATAGCTAGAGTAAGTTAGGCATCTGGATCTACAAAACATCGCACCTCCATTCTGAAGAACCCGGCGGAGTAGAGGGAAACTCATATTCTATTGTTAAGATTAAGATTGATGGCGCCAATTGTTAATACTTCAACCCTAACACATTTGGGCTCTGCTTGCGCCACAGGCCCATTTTTATCCTCCCCGATACACTTTTTTTTATCCATTTTCTATTTTTCATTTCACTTCGCTTTATATTTCATTTGGAAAAAAATGGAAACATCCCAAAACAAACGTAATTCAGATTCAAATTTACCGATCACGATCACGATCACAATCACAATATATATATGTATTATTGAATGGTAAATTAAAATGAAAAAGGTGATTTTTTACATAGTCATATTTTTCTCACTGTAACCTCCTATTTAAAAAATAAATATAAACATTAATTATTGCACTGTTTTACCCTATAACTCCAAATATAAAAACTTAATAACAGAATAAAAATTCTTATTGTATAGTTCCCGCCCATCATGAAGTAAAGTGGTGAAAGTTCTCCATCATAACTTCAGGCGGGGTGTAAAATTGTTGGGATTCTTAATTCTTAAGTTTTAGGCTGAAGAAGCATGAAGGGCTTTGATGAGTCTACAGAATGTTTTGATTCATTATTATTTTTTTCTTTCTTTATGTGTAAATTGATATTATTTTAACTCATCAATAATATTATTTGAAGAAAGGTGACATACAAAATTCAAATATTTGGATCCTTCCCGTTGGAATCTCACGAATCAACACAATATTTTTGAAAGCTTTTTAGAAGATTTGAAAAAAAAATAAAAAAAGGTGGGAAAAAAATTGAGGATTAAGATAAAATTCAGTAGTACGAAGAATGTCATGCTGGACGATTGGCAATATGATGTTGTATTCTTTGCGGCTAGATTTTTTTTTCCAAAGATTTTTAGATGTGCGGGGGTTGTATGTTGGATGATTACTATTTTATCAGGGATTTAATTATAAATTGGGGGTTACAAGGACAAAATATTAAATTAATTAATAATATAATTTCTTTTATAAATATGGGGTTATATTGAGAAAATTGAAAGTTAAGTATATAATTACTTAAGTGAAAATGATGATCACATTGTTATTGTGTAATACTCTAAATTTTTGAATAAGGTTTAGAGGATTGTTAATGGTAATTAATTAGTTAAGAAAGAAATTTAATTAAGGTTAATTAAGGTCAGATGTCAATCACGACTTTAGGTGTCAATTTTCGTAAAATCGTCTTTTCGAAAATTTTGATCTTAACTCTGTTTTGTTCAAACTTGATCTCGTTAGAAAGGTTTTAACTCAAGGAGTGCACCAGTGTTCCCGGAATTTTATTCTGAAGTCATTTGAGTTCCCAATGATGAAAAGCGTATTTAAAAGGTGAATGAATAGTAACTTTTGCGTACGTTCGTATTTTGAGAAAATTATGAAATCCTCCTTGTCGATCCGAGTCTTGTCCTGTCAGGTCCCTCTTATGGGAAATGACTCAAGGATTCCGTTGGCATTCACGGATTTCCATTCTGAGGTCAATCAAACGCTCAGGAGCAAAAACTGTCAGTCTGAGTGAATAGTAAAAAGTAATTCCAAAAAGGGAATCTTTGCCCGTCTCTCTTCTGACGGCCCCGTCTTCATCACGAATCAAGTTGGTTCACTAATATTCGAGCCAACGAGTCTCCCGGTATTTTTAGATTTCGTGCTTGAGGTCATTTGGACCTTAACATCGAATAAAGCAGCTTTTAACCGAACTCAGGGTAACTTTTACAGTATCCTTGCACTGTAATGGCTTCTTCTAGAAGCCAAAGCTTTTCCTATAAATAGAACACCACCCCTTCACTCTTTTTGCACCATTCACTCTTCATTTCTCAAATTCTAGAGAGTGGGAAAAGCTTGAGAGTTGAGAGAAAAGCTCTTATCAAGAGAGGAGTCTTTTCGTAAGTTCTCTTCCGAGACGACGAGCGGAGTGGTGTGGAAGGGATGCGGTGAGGAAAGGTGCTAGGGGTGCCGTTGGGTTGTAGCAGGCGGCTCTGCCGCCATTGCGACTCGACGAGACGCCAAGCTAGCCACCTTCCTTCGACCCACCCGACTCCGTCCATTCTTGTTCGTCGGCCTCGAATCTATTTCTTTCTTGTCTTTAATTCCGCATTTCTTTCCGTTTTCATTATCGTATTTCTGTTATAGTATTTCCGTTATTATTTCTCGTTGATATTCTCGATTTATTTCGTTTAAGTTCCACTTAAGTTCCGTATTTAAATTATGTTGTTATTTCGTTAAATTCCGTCTAAGTTTAGTATTTCGATTCTTATTATTATTTCTCAAGTTCGTTTCTTCTCTGTTTAAGCTGTAATTTTAGTATGTCGTGCATCTTGAAGTTCTCTACGTTTCGTATGTGGAGTACGTCGTCATCCGGTGACCGGAATCCGGTCAGATCACCGGAAAATAGAAACTGCTACCGGCGCCGATCAGTTCAGTTTTTTGCTATTTTCACCTATTTCAAGTCGTCAAATAGAAAACATTTCTTCTACAAAGTTGTTTGAAAAATTATTCTCTATAAATCTGCCAAGTTTCGTAATTTTTGGACTAGTTTTGATGAATCTCAATTTTTAAAACTAGACAGTTATTTTTATTCCAGAAGCATGTGTTATCGAAAAATTCTCAAAGTCTCAGTATTGAGTCCTCGTATATATAAGAGTATCCCGTATTATTTTCATAATTTTCAGGCAAGTAAAAAGTGTATTCGAGGTCCGCTGGATAAAATTAAATAATAGCTCCATTTATAATAGATTAAATCCCGAAAAATTAGTGGTTTGTTTCGGATGTTTTCAAAGGGTTTTTTTTTTAGAATTTAATGAACGCTGAACTTGTGCAATCTATGTTTAAGACCTAGTTAAGGGTATATAAGTTGGTTATTGTTTAATTTCATGATTAGTAGTTAGAAATCTTCAAAGGGGCCGCTAAGTCGATGATTCGACTTTTGTAGGAGAAAGTGAGCCTCGTGGGAATTCGGAGAATGATCATCAGCTCGTTACTTCATCTTCTGTCCAGTAGTCGAGGTGGATAAATCTATACTTATCTAAAAGTTTGAGCTAATAAGCTCTAGAAGCATGTTAGGGCAAATGAGATATCCAATAAAATATTTTGCTCTGCCTGATTGATCTCTATACAAGAAAGGAAGGAAAAGAAATTATATGTGTAATTCGAGCTCTCGAGCATGTTTAAAAATGCTAGAATTATTAAGTATTGATTTTGCTTAGCTTGAGATATTAGAATTGCCTCTAGTTGCAATTCGTGTTTATATACGTTCTTTTCATCGTATTTGAATATTGTTATTTTACTAAGCTTCGATTAGTTAAGGACTGCCTTCTAAGGTTAGGGACAATTCCCTCATAGGGCGAGATCTTGCTAAGGTAAAGGATTAGCCCCCTAGACATTGCTCTAGGATTGGTTTTGCTAGCTAGGATTAAGGAAGGAAGGAACTTAGTATTTTGCTTAAAGCAGGAATTTGAGCTTAGAAGAACTTTGATCTTTTGATCATTAAGTGAGTCACTGCTCGGTGATTCCCTCACAAACTCGTAAGGATATTCGAGGTAACCCCTTTTGTGTCCTAAGGCATGCATAAGGGTGCAGTTGACATCAGGTTTAAGCCAGGATGTACCCAAAAGAAAAGAAAATATTTTACGGATATAGAGAGGGCTTTTGCGTTTTGCTCTTCATATACGGTCAGTTGATATTGGATATCTTGAAGTTTATCAAAGCATTTTATTAAAACCCACTGAGTACATTAGTACTCACGCCCCCTCTTTTTCAAATGTTTTTAGGTTGAGATGCTGATGATGATGGTGGTTGTGGATGTGGGTTGGCTGCCAACATTGTTTTGCTATTATATAAGTTTCTTTTGAAATCCCATTATGTGTTCTGCTACTCTGATTCACTCTTTCTAATTCCATTCAAGTTCTATTATGATTATCGAGATTCTATGAATATTTCCCCAGACATTGTTATCTATATATATAAAGATGCATTATAAGTTTTATTCATGCTTCTCGAGTATATATTGATCTTACTGTGTGTTCACCCACATCATATTATCTACAATGTAAGTATATTGAATATGCATAAATAATTATATAATAATTTAAATGCAAATAGTGACTGCAATAAAAATCAATCTATATCATCATATCATCATAAAAGTATACAAAGATATGTCTTCCAGTATACAAAACTAACAGTCAGTTGGATGCTTCCAGTCTTTAGTTCAACTGATTTGTTATCAGTTTCTCAAATCAGCTTGTTTTGTCTTCTAGCTCGACTAACTCCGCTTGTCAATTTGATTAAAGCTGATTTATCTTTTGTGTTTTAACCCTTAGTTGGGCTATTTTTTGACTGGTTGACGCATCCTCTCAACTGGGTTGACCATGCTCCAAAGCGGTTGACTTTTGCTTCAGCTAAGCTTCTTTTTTAGTCTCTTTTTGGTCAGTTCCATACTTCAAGTTTGGAAGTCCTGCAGTTTTTCAGAAGATGTTTCTACATGTTTTGACATTTCATCAAAATCAAAATTAGGGGTTTCCTTGATAGTTTTATCTAACAGTTTCATTATTGGGCCCCCACCTCTGTGGGCCTGGGGCGTTACAAATGGTATCAGAGACGACCCCAGGTGCACTCGACTAGGCCCTGGAGCCATTCTAGGTGTGCTCAAACCGGACCCCGGGAGACGGTCCTATAGAGAAAGGAGCACAATGAAGACGTCGTATCTCAACGGGGGAAAAATGTAATGTCCCACAATTCACTTAATTATGCATAAATTGCCCTTAAAATAATTAATCGTTGAAATGTCAATTACGCTATTAAATTTAAAATATTATCCACATTTTATTTTAATCATTGTTTATCATTTATCTTTTGTTATTATTTGATTAATACAATTCTATTAATATTATTATAACTACATGTAATTTTAACATAATTTGGAAATCTTTATAAATGTATGCATGACAAATTTTATAATCAATAAAAAATAATATTAATACACACACACACACACACATATACGTTATGTACATATAGAGATATGTATATCTATATATTCCTATCAAGTGAGCATATATTTTATACATAGCAATTATTATCTACTAACTATATTAAAATAATTATTATATTATAGTCATAACTATAATTAATGAAATTAAGTTTGATTGCTCATATATCAATTAATGTATTAATTATTACATAATTTAGTGCTTACAATTAAAATATTCTATAGTAACGGTCAATTATCCCCCACCCAATTTGTACCTTCCAACAACTAAAAATAATTACCGTCTAATTTGTCTCCATTACTAACTCTATAAATAGCCACATATCTAACACAATTCTTAGATAATTTGAGTTCTTTTGCAATAATGAAAATATATAATGTTATGATTATTAGATTGCATTTTTTTTATATGTGAATTGGTGTGCTTTTGTGTTTTGTTTGACCTTAATTCAGTTTACATTATTTCTTAATTCTTACCCTGGACATTATAAAAATAATTTATCAAAGCTCAAATGTAAAAGACATTATGCTCTTCCAAGTATCTAAAGGATCAAGATCATCCACAACCAAATTTTCAAGCTAGCCAAAATTCACCAAAAGTCATTACAAAGATGTTGATCATGCCAAATGAAACGCAATGTGGTAAGCCCGCCATCATCTCATCCACCAACAAAAGTCGAAAGAAGGAAATTGGCATAGTGTGATAGACAAACATGGTATTGGATTTTTAATTTCATTATATCATAGAAGATATTTTTTTTATTTTAATTATGATTATTTTTTATCATATAACTAACTATGTTGTATTTTTCATTTCCTTTTTAAGATATGAATGATTTATACGCTTATATTTCTCAATTAGATGTCAATCTTTTTTATTGTTCTTTATCTTCTTGATGATTTCCAATTATGACGAGCGGTGTTTTAGATTACCACATCATTAAAGGTATAGCCAATGATACGATTATATATACACATTCATTATTTTCTATTGTATTTACAAGTTCTTTTACCCTTTGAGTCAAAATTTTCCTCAATTAATTATCTTATATATATTTGTCAAATTTTATTTTCTCAGCATAGTTGAAGTTTTAATCATTGAGTCACAAACATTTTTACACTACAATTAAACTTGACATCGGTTGAGAGTTTTTAAACTCACGTATGCACCATGTTAAGTGTGAGGACTCATTTAAACCCGGTTAATATTATGCCAATAATTTCATTTTACTTTTTTGAATTTTGGGATTAACTCTCACAAGGCTACTAAAATCACGATGAATAACACATTTTTTTGTGGTCATAAGATTATCAAAATCACTATAAATACCACATATTTGTGGTAGTATGCTAACATATTTAATTTTATGATATATTATCAAAAGTTACGTATTGTTTGAAAGCACTTAAATTTGGACGATTACTAAAAATCACAAGTTTAATTAGTAAGATTACTTATATGTATGTATATTAGTGGGTGATTGAGATTCAATTCCAAATCCCCCCATCCAAATAAAAGTTAAAAATATTGGTGTAATATATGTGTGTTTGTGCATTTTTTTTTCAAATTTGTCATGCGCGTTTTGTTTTTATTTAATCAAGCTCATAAATCTTTTTTTTTTCTATGTACACATGCATAGTTTTAAATTATAAATGCATAAAAAATTATACGCTGAAAATATAAAAAAGAAAAAATCATATAATGATTTATTAAATGATCTTAAGTTAAAAAAATGTTCCTTAAAATAGTCCTTTAAGTTTTTTTTTTTAAATGCTGATTTTCTTTCATTTCTTAAATTTTATTGTTATTTTTTTGTCTTGACTATACACAAATGTTGTCTTAATATATATTTAAATGTGCATATTATTTTTCTAATTGAAAAATCCACACAAAATTAAATACACACACACACCTTATTTCTTAAAATTAAATATGTGCATAGCACGAGAGAAAACTAGTAAAATATAGAAGTACATGAGCCCGAGACAGGATTTCGCCTTTATTCATTTATTAATTTATTAAATGTTGAGACATGTATATTGTATTTATTGTTGTAATATTTTTATATTGCTTCATATCATTATTGCAATATTTGAAATTATTTATTGATCAAATTTATAGTATTTGTATTATCTGCAATTTATTTAATTTTGATGCAAATAAAACATTTGTTCGTTATATTATACGTAAGTTCATACCTTTTACTTTTGACCTATAATAATATATATAACAAGTAAATATTAAATTATCTACTTATTTCGTAAAAAAATGCTAAACTTTTAGAAACTTAGCATACCTAATAAAATAATATATAAATGAACATTCTGTTGTAAATATATCTAATAGATATATATGATATGAGTGATGACCAAGTTACTAACTCTAAAATCCTATCTCTTGTACTATTATAAATAGAGGCATTTGGTCCTCATATTGAATACACACAATTCATACTTTCTCTCGCCTCTCTCTAGTTTACAACACGTTATCAGCACGAGTCTCTAGCCAATTGAGTTTGAATTAATATCGAAGGTATGCCATAGGAAAGAATCGTGTCTTTCTTACGAGGTAATTTCTAAATCAAAACTTTGAAATTAAATTTGATGTTAATCAATATTTTATATTATTGTGAATATAATGAGAGATTGCAAAAGAATTAAATATTTTTCATCGGTAATTAAAAATTTGTATGAAGTTTTGATATTGTCTGTCACATTGTTATTTCTTTTGCCGATGTGTTGATAGTAAGGATACTTTCGTGAAGAAACTATTATTTCATGTTATTTTAATTTCGGTTATTGAGCAGTCCATATATATTGTTTATGAAAAAAAAAAGAATCAACTTATATCTTCTATGTTTATGCTCATATCGTGAATTCTCAATTTATTGAATCCTTATGGTTTCATGATAATTTCATGGGCAAGATTAAATATCACGACTTCTGTCATAACTACCTAGCTATAACTTGGTTGATATTAATTGACTTTGCATATATAGAAAAAGTATTTATATATTTGATTATAACTTGCACTACCTAGCTATAACTTACTTTATTTATTTATCGATAATTAAGATTTATGTGAAAGATATAATTGACATTAGACCAATATTGTTTTTATTTGGAGATCTTTGATTTTTGATATCATGATATTATTTGGAGAACATGTGCTCTATATGTGTTAGCACTTATTCAGATTTCTTGATATGTATTGAATTGTACTTTACTTTCTTCACTTTTAGCGAAATATTTTAAACTCTCTCTTTACCTAGAGAGAAAATCATTAGTCTTTTATCATCACCGTGTAAAACAAAAGTTATATTTCTTCGAAATCCCTTGTTGGATCTTTTAACTATGCAATCCCTGAAGGATCATTTAATTCGATTATTTATACTAATTATATTACTCAGAATAATATTTTTGAGGGGAGACTAATGCCTTATAAAATTTCCCTAGAAGTTTTGAAGTTGAATTTTATGTACTATTTTATTAGTTTCAAAGTTATGAAATATAACTCGTCAATTTGCTAGCAGCAAATAAGACTAAATGATGATGTCAATCGTTCAATGTATTTGATGATATTTTTATATTAATATTTATTAAATATTTTGAATATTATTCCAGTTGAATTTTCAAAAGTTATCAAGGTTGTATTATACTTTTATTTAACCAAATGATTTATGTTGTGATAAATACATAAAAAAAAATAAAAATTTAAAGACCCAAAAAAAATTGGATTATGACATGAATGTTCGGGTCATC
Organism: Perilla frutescens; assembly: GCA_026008535.1. Taxonomy (NCBI): domain Eukaryota; kingdom Viridiplantae; phylum Streptophyta; class Magnoliopsida; order Lamiales; family Lamiaceae; genus Perilla; species Perilla frutescens. Next base: position 31,597,733 of record BRKX01000011.1, read on the forward strand.
CCTTTTATATTAGTGTGTTAATAACAAAAGAAACATTTCCCATCTGTGAATTCTTGTTATCACCACCAAAACGTACCTATATTGACTTTCTTTAATTAAAGAAAAATAAATAGTACTCTATCATATTTGACCTATTTAGAGCCAATAATTGGGGATCAGTTTATTGGTACGTTGATTTTATGATCATTTATCGGCATTAAGGGGAGATATGACTGAAATAATGCCGCAAAATTCTCATTGAATTAAATATTTTCACGCACTACATGAACTAGAAGTTCATAACTGTCAAAAGTTATCATAATGGAGTTATTATTAAATATATTTGCATTACAAACTGTGGAAGTTCCACATATATAGATTCGAGTTCGGATTACTCAACGCCAGAAGCGAAAGAGTTCATTGACGCTAGAAGCGAAAAAGTATTTGAAATGTAAAATCCGTGGAAAACAAAATATCAAAGACATGCAATAACTCCTAAAACCTCCTGAAGAGGATCGTTTTGAAGATGAAAATCTCAGTATATTTGCACGTGTACCAAATAATCTTAATACTGAGATTGTGGAACAATCAGATCGAAATATTATGGGAAATGACAATGATCTGATTAATTTTAATATTAAAGGTACCATATATTTTATAAATATGGGAGAGATATATAGCATAAATAATGTAGTTGTCGACAACATATATTGTCTCCACAATTGCTTTTATAATTTGGATCCAAAACTTACGATGAAAGCAGATTGCCAGAAGCATTCTGATATTCTGATTATGTAAAATGAAAAATAGCAATTGAGGTAAAGGCGTAAAGCTCAACCGCGAAAAAATTATTGTCTCAATAGGACACAAATGAGCATTTCTATGAATGAGAAATGACAAAATTAATAAGGTGGTGAGACATACAAAGAGGTTGTAGCTTATGGGTTTACGCAGAGACCCATATTCTATAAATTATATTCTCCTATTAACAAGAACATTATGTTCCGCTACATAAAATAAATGACAGTAGTTTTAGCATTGGATATACAATTAATGGACGTTGTGACCACATAATTATATGGGTCATTGAACGATAATATTTATATGAAAATCCTGATGGATTTAAAATTTATTGTATAACATCACAACATTTATTGTGAGAAAAGTTAACTCATGCCTAAAGACAGAGTATTTGAAATAAAAGACTTGGATAGCACCAAGTATTGTCTCGGCTTGCAAATCGAGAATCACCTTATGTGATTTTATATATACACCAGCCAATCTATTTCAAAATTTATGGAGATTCTATCTATGAATAGCTTCACACATTTAAGGCACCAATAATTGTTAGATCACTTGAAGTGAATGAGTATTTATTTAAACTCAAAGATGATAATGATGATATTTTAGGACCAGCAGTTCCTTACAATATTTTATCTTGCAAGATTACCTGGCCAGGTACCATATTTATAAATATCTTGCAAGCAAGATTTAGTGTTTTTCTACAATGAGACACTAACATGTCAATTACTATATCCTCCATTATTTTTAAATTATAGATATTATTTATTGAAATAAACAATGGTATGGCATTGGTGGACTATTCAAATGTTGGCTATATTCTGATCCTCGTATTGTCATATTTGAGACTGGTTTTTTTTATGTTATTTTTATGTGTAGCGCGACGAATGATATTATCTCCTATTGTCTATTTAAAGACAATGTATTTGTGTTGCACAAATGAATAGTGAGTGAGTTAAAGGTTACCTGACATAACACATATTATTTTCTTTTACCCACATATAAACTCTAGAAGAGTTGTGAAATTTAAAGTTCGCTCCAATGAATGTAGTTTTGAAGGGGAGCGATAATTTTCAAAATAATCTAGAAGATTAGACCCTGAAGGTCAGACCCCGTAAGTCTACATTATGCTCTGAAAGCTCAATGGTTGTACTCTTTTTTCCTTACTAAGTTTTTTCCACGGGGTTTTCTTAGTGAAGGTTTTTAATGAGGCAACTAATGCAACACATATAAACGTATGTCATGTACTCTTTTCCTCGACTAATTTTTTCCACTGGGTTTTTCAGCGAGGTTTTTAACGAGGCATGAACATCACGTCGTAATGTCCAAAGGGGAGTGTTATAAAATGCCTGAAGCATTAAAGTCAAAACCCGAAAGCATGTTTTCGATTAAACTGCAAAAATCATTGTATAGACTGAAACAGTCTGGTCGTATGTGGTATAATAGATTGAGCGAGTATCTGTTGAAAGAAGGATACAAAAATAATGATATTTGCCATTGTGTTTTCATAAAGAAAACCGAAAGTGGATTTGCAATTATAGCAGTTTATGTTGATGATTTGAATTTAATTGGGACTCCTAAAGAGCTTAATAAAACTGCTGAATATTTGAAGAAAGAATTTGAGATGAAAGATTTGGGAAAGACAAAATTTTGTCTTGGTTTGCAAATTGAACGTGTCCGAGGAGGAACGTTTATTCACCAATCCACATATACAGAAAAAGTGTTAAAATGCTTTTACATGGATAATGCACATCCATTAGCATCACCAATCCTCGTTAGATCTCTTGATACGAAGAAAGATCCATTTCGACCTATTGAAGATGGTGAAACGATACTTGGTCCTGAAGTACCATATCTAAGTGCAATTGGAGCATTAACTTATCTGGCTAATTATACTAGACAAGATATAACTTTTTCTGTAAATCTTCTCGCAAGATATAGCGCTGCACCCACTTTGAGACATTGGAATGGTGTTAAGCACATTCTATGTTATCTGAAGGGTACCATAGGCCTTGGATTATATTATTCAGAAAATTTCGATTCTTCTCTGGTAGGGTATTCGGATGCAGGATTTTTATCCGATCCACATCAAGCCAAGTCACAAACTGGCTATGTTTTTATATGTGGTAGAATTGCTATATCATGGAAGTCTGTGAAGCAAACCTTGACTGCAACATCCTCAAATCATTCTGAAATCATTGCAATCCATGAAAAAGTCGAGAGTGTGTATGGTTGAGAAATATGACAAGTCACATCCAAGAGTCATTCGGATTACCTTCATCAAAGATCACTCCAACTGTTTTGTATGAAGACAATGCTGCTTGCATTGCGCAACTCAAGGAAGGATACATCAAAGGTGATAGGACAAAGCACATTTCTCCCAAGTTATTCTACACACACGATCTCCAAAAGAATGGCGATATCAATATTCATCAAATTCGCTTAAGTGACAATTTGGCAGACTTATTCACAAAGGCATTACCAACATCAACATTCAGAAAATTGGTACACAAGATCGGCATGCGCCGACTCCAAGATCTACAATGATCTCAAGATCAGGGGGAGTAGTTGTACTCTTTTTCCTTCGACTAGATTTTTTCCCAATGAGTTTTTCTAGCAAGGTTTTAATGAGGCAACATTTGTTTTAGAGATTGGTCACTCAAGGGGGAGTGTTGTAAATATATCTAATAGATATATATGATATGAGTGATGGTCAAGTTACTAACTCTAAAACCCTATTTCTTGTACTATTATAAATAGAGGCATTTGGTCCTCATATTGAATACACACAATTCATATTTTCTCTCGCCTCTCTCTAGTTTACAACACATTCATACTTTAATGCTATGAGTATGATTTTAACATATACACCACGAAGTAGCTTGTTTGATAGAAAAGCAATTATATTTACAAATTGAAAAATGTACGAAAACTATCAATTGTTATTTATTAATTTAAAAAATAGAAAAGAAACCATGCTGAAAAGGTACAAACATATGTCGCATAACAATAAATCACGTTTAAAAAATTGAAAATACAAAATAAGAGCTAAGAAATATTTTTATATTCCATGCATGTACAATTAAAATTATTTATGTACAAAACAACAACATTCAACACGTGTAAAAAAGCTGAGGTTTTTTTTTGTCTCTTTAGAGATGGCCTAATGGTGGAGTGGTATTATTGTGAAGCCAAAAGTCTATAAAAAAAATGAGCTATTTTTCTATAGCAATGTCCACTTGCTATTGGGCACGGAGATTAAGGAAAAATGGATTAAGGTGTTAAGTAGTGGGTAGAAAAAGTGGGGTCCATTTGATTAAAGAGTGGTATATTTTATTGTTATTTTAACCCATTTGCCTTGACTTTTTTTCCCCTTTCTTTGGCTTCATTTTTTATTTTATATTTTGTTGAGCAATATTTTTACGAGTGATTTTTTGTCGAGTGATTTTTTACGAGCCATTTTTAAGCAGCAATTTTTTTTTAATGATTGATTCTGATTGTTTGAATAAGAAACGAAAACTGAAGCAATCAAAATAAAAAAGGGAAAGGCTGCCATTGAATAGAATATAAAATGAATTCACTTACAAATTTTGGATACAATTAAAATGAGATCAAGTACAATGACCGAAAAGGGCAAAACCAAAAATTTTACCACTAAAACATTTCCCACCATAATTTAAATCTAATCATATAAGAGCTTGTTTACTTTAAAGATTTACAATTGAGTGGATATATATTTTAGAGATGAGAAAATGGATAAATCATATCCCACCTGGGATAAATATCCCACAAATAGGCACACAAAGCTCATTTATCACGGACCTTGGGTTATCCACCATTTTAATATCATGCAAAGTAAACATAAGATAACTTATTAATCCACTCTTATCCATCAAAGTAAACAAGGCCTAAGTACATTAATCAAGGATTAAATTTCCCACTAGAATTCAACATCACAAACAAAATCCAAAAGGATGAAGAAGCTCAACTTTAGTGAGTCTCAAAAAAATCAAGCATTAAAATTCTTTTTTCAATGCAGCAGTGACGGGAAAATACCAATGGGTAAAATGACTGAAGCTGCAGCCAAATTCCAGGTATACAATCGATCTATCAGTCGAATATAGGTTGCCGCAAAGAAAAAGACAGAAAATAATGAGCAAATGCACATTGAAGCAGTACCAAAATTCACTAGAACTAAAAAAGTTACTCTTGATTTAGACAAAGTATCCATGCTGCCACTTAAGAAGAGAAGCCACATAAAAACATTAGCAAAGGGAATAAACTGCAAAAAATCCACAGTTGGGAGGTGGATTAAGCAAGGGCTGATCAGAGCTCACACATCAGCTATTAGGACTAACAGCTTGTAATATTCTGCACATGCAGCTAAAACCAACAAGGCAACAAAGATCATTTCAGCACACAATTAACCTCCCAATAGAGCCATTCACATGGAGCCATAACCAACAATCCAACAAAGCTCACAAGAACAAAGCCTCCAAATAGATATACAATTGATACAGAGACTCTAACACTCATTTCAACCAGAGACTCCCAAAAAATCCAACAAAGCTCACAAGAACAGAACCATTAATTTTCTGAGACTCACAATAATAAAAATACAACAGAGCCAAGGGTTAGATCTCACCAGTTCGAAGTACCGAGAGAGGAGTATTCGGAGCATCGAAGTGACCACCTCGGCTCTCCAATCTTCGCCGTCCGCTTCAACCTCCACCGCCATCACCAGGTGAGCCGCCACACCCTCCACCACCCCCATTGAAGACTCAACCATCTCAGGTACAAACTCCTCCACCGAGAGGGATTATGGAGTCTCCGGTATGATTTCATCGGAATCTGGAGCCTCCTCCACCAGCGGCCAGTAGAGATCGAGATAAAGAGAGATGTGAGCACGCATATTCACGGCGTGCAAGGCGGTTGAAGACAACAGATCTGAAATCCGACCGTAATCGTAACAGGTCAGAGGGCTTCTGGCCGAAACATCACAGAGCTCTGATTTCTTACTGGAATCATCATCGCTCTCAGACATGGCGGCGGAATCGTGAGGGTTTGGGATGGGACGACCTTGCTGTTTGGGACGGAGAGAGTTGTCGTCGCATGACAATAGTGAAATAGATGAGGGAGGAAGGAGTGTTACAGGTGGTGAGAGAGAGAGTAAGTGAGAGGGTGAGAGGGAGCCCGGCAGTGGGCACAGTGAATCGAGAGGGCACAGGGGGCGATTAGGGTTAGGATTTTAATTTGGGTCCACAATTAACATTAGTCCTAATTATTCCTTAATCTTCCCCTAATTTTTTCCTAATTATTTCCATATATGGTAGTGAACTTTTCTATTGGGACAGTTAAAAAAGACACTGTGGATCTTGCTATTGGGACGGAGGGAATATATGTTTGCATATTTATTAGCCCCAATAAAACAATGCATAGACATATATTCATATCTTTAAATGTAGTTATATGTGATTATGGCTTTTTTTAGGGATATATGATTATGTCTTTTAATATACCAAAAACTATATGTTCTTATCATGACTATTCGAAATATGACAAAAACATAAAATAATACAAATGAAATTTTATATGGCCTAATTGTTAACTTTTCAACTAAAGTTATTCAATTAACACCTTTGAGAAAATGATGTCAAGAATCAGGGGTACTAATTTTTTATTTTGTAGTTTAATTGATGTTGTGACATTTGCAGTTTTGATTTTGTTTATGGATTTGTGTTCTATCTTCCTTTCTCTATTTTTAACAACTAATTGTCCTTTTTTTCATTTGATATATGACACTGTGCTTCATAAAATTAAATTATGTGCATCAAATAGGAGAAATATACAAGTAATAAATAACAATAACAATAATAATAAATAATTTATTCAGCAATGAAGCTGGTTAATCGTTGGAGCCTCCTATGATCGATCCTTCACCAGGGTATTCTCTGATATTGGTCACAAGGTATCAACACGACGCAGTTCAAACAATGTATCTGATTAATTTGGAAATACTGATGAGAAATGATAATCTTTCTTACTAAAACTTGTGACAAATTTGACAAGCTTGTATTGTATCTGTTCAATCTCAGTATCAGCGCAAAGACGCTTGAGCAGTTCTAAATGTTTTAAAGTTGAATGAGAAACATGCCCCAATATTCTATGTCATTGTGTAAATGTCAAAAAACAAGCAGTAGGTTGTGAAGTCTCTGAGCTGCTAACTGTTTTTGTGGAGTTTCTAACTAATATCAAAATGTATAAAAGGACAACCTTTGTTATACATATAAGAAACCCAACAGAGAAATTAGTTACAATTTTTCCCCGTTTCTTCTATTTCTTCGGATCTTCCTCCCTTTCTTAAATACTCAAAAGTCCCCAAAATTGCATTTTTAAAATACAAAGGGTGTTAACCAAATTTTCAATATAGACCACATTTACTAAATATACTACCATCTTAAAAAATATATATATATATATATATATATATATATTAATTTTTACTTTATCCAGAACATTATTTCCCAATTTTACCCATCAATTTAAAAAAAACAACTTAAACTATTTTTTTTAAAAAAAAGAGAGAGAGAGAAGACAACAGCTCTTCCATCAAACTACTCATATGACGTTCTTCTTCTTCAAATGACCAAAAATCCAAAGCGCTTAAACCAAACAGATGCACAAATCCACCCATTTAAGTCACTGCGAGTATCGCACTAGTTGAATAAATAAATTTGAAGCCTAAAGGTTCATGCACGAGCAGCCACAGAACTAGTGACCATTTCTCGTTGCTCTCAAATCTCACCAACAGCAGCCGTCAACGACGCCAACTACCCCTGCTTGATTATCTAGATTTTTTTTGGAGTTTAGATCATTTTCATGTTTCTAACGTGCGTGGATGATTCAGCATTCAATTATTTTGAATTTTATGTTGGCTCATGATTTGTTTGATTGGTTCAAGGTTCGCAGAAGAAATGGAGGGAGGTGAGAGAATGGAGGGGGGGGGGGGGGGAGGGAAGAAGAGGGCTGCCATGTTTTTTTTTTCTTTTTCCTTTTAGTTTCTTTTGAGTTTTTTTATAATGTTTAAGTAAATAGTTTTTAATTAAAAAAGATAATTAAGTAATAGTTATTTATTTTTTAATTAAATTTATTAGTGGTGTATAATGAAAATTCAGTAGTTTATTTAGAAACCTCCCAATTACAAAAAAAAAAAAAAAAAACCCATAAAATAGCTAGAAAAAGAAAGAATACAACATCTACCCACCAAATTCCAATAGCAACAATATGAGGGGTCATTTTTTTGATGAGAAGGCAATATGTTAGATGAAATGCACATCTAATTGATTCCTACATATCCTGTGTTAATTGGGCAACAGAGATGAGATTGTGTTGGAAGGTGAAGCATACAACACCTGTTTCAGTATGAGTTTGAGGGCCTAGCTATCTATATATGATCACTTCTCTGTGGGAGTGTATATAGCTTGGCCCTGCACCCAACAACGTAACATCAGTTTTTCCTATATATCTTGCAACTTCAACTTGTATATATCAATTTATTAATTTTAACTCGCTTCAGTTCCATCCAATTCCACCTTAAAAAGCGATAAAGGATGGTATGATACATACATTATAGATATTAATTAAGTTAATTAACTGTATATACTAAAAGTAAATAAATATATTAAAAAAGAAGTAATAATACAACATTCAAAGAATATAATATATCAGGTTGGAGTGGGAGTAAACCAAGTAAGCGAAGACTCGATCCTCTCACCTCCATTGATGATGATAGGAGACATGATCTTATTTTCATAATCGAAAACACCGGTATCATGCCGACCATCGAGCATTTTGATTCCTGTTACACCAGTGAAGTAAATGGAATTGGGCTTGAGTTCTGAAACGGCGGAAATAGCAGATGAGTGGTTGATTCCAACAAATATAGCCAGACCATTCAGGTCATCGACGACCTCAAAATATCCTTTGTGATCCACCTCCAGCACAATAAAGCCAACAGTTTTGCAGGGATAACAGCCCCTCAGACCCCTAATCGGGCAATGGGGGACTTGTAGAAAGAAGTGAATGTAGGTGTATTCACACATTTTGGGTAAAAAATCTGTATTATTTCTCATAAAATGCAAAGTACAGATCTGCAGCTATTTATACAAATAGAAAATCATAGCTGCGATTAAAAGAGATTGCTTGGTCTCTAAGCTATAAGAAAATATATTTGCCACGTAGGCAATGAGTACAATCAAGTGTGGTAGAGCACACAACAAGACTTAAGCTGTAGAATACATCTGCATGGTTGCATGGCTATAGTCAACACCCCCCCGCAAGCTAGACCTGGTGGAGATCACCAAGGTGTAGCTTGGACAACAGATCAAGAAAACGAGCACGGGGTAGAGATTTGGTGAAGACATCTGCGAGCTGAGCAGCAGTAGGAACATGAAGCGGTAAGATAAAACCTTGCCTGAATTGCAGTCGAGAGAAATGACAATCGATGTCAAGGTGTTTTGTTCGCTCGTGGAACACCTAGTTCTGGGTAATATGAATGGCGGCGCGATTATCACAGTAAATGGGCACAGGAGTAAGGAAAGGGAGGTGGAAGAGACGCACCACAAAGGATATCCATAGCAGTTCACGCACAGTGAAGCTAAGACTTCGATATTCCGCCTCCGCGGAAGAAAGAGAAATCGTAGGCTGTTTCTTGCATTTCCAAGAAACTAAGTTGTCACCCATAAAAACACAATAACCAGTCAAGGACTTGCGAGTATCCAAGCAACTGCCCCAATCGGCATCACAATATCCGCGAGGATCAAACTGGGAACCGGCTGTATAATGAAGTCCTAAAGAGGGACTACCTTTGAGGTATCACAGCACATGGAGAGCTGCATGCCAGTGTGATTCTGTAGGAGAGGAGATAAATTGGCTGAGTTGTTGTATAGCATAAGATAAATCCGGTCGGGTTAGATTGAGATACAGCAATTTTCCCACAAGCCTTCTGTATGGTTCAGCGGAAGGAAGAAGATCACCCTCCTTGGTGAGAACGAGGCCAGGAGGAAATGGGGTGGAGGCTTCTTTGCAACCAAGTAGTCCAGCAGAAGTTAATAAATCCAGAATATACTTACGTTGACAAAGGTAAGTGCCAGAAGAAGAACGTGCGATTTCCATACCTAGGAAATACTTGGCTTCACCAAGGTCTTTGATGGTGAAAGCAATATCTAAAGCATCTTTAACACCCTGAATGGCATCCATGGACGGCCCTAAAAGGAGAATGTCATCGACATAGACCAAAAGCGCAACAAACTGGTCACCTTCCCCTTTTGTAAATAAACAATGATCCGCTTCAGACTGGACGAAATCAATAGAGAAGAGAAGCTTACAAAATTCCAAGTTCCATTCCCTTGAAGCTTGCTTCAAACCGTAAAGGCTCTTAACAAGTCTGCACACATCACCGGGCTGTCCCTTGTGATATCCCTGAGGTAAGTGCATATAGATTTCGTCAGACAAATAACCATGAAGGAATGCATTATTTACATCAATTTGATGTAAAAACCACTGCATTTGTGTGGCAATAGCAATAAACAAATGTACAGTCACCATTTTGGCAACCGGGGCAAATACTTCATGGTAATCGATGCCAAACTCTTGGTGAAAACCCTTGGCAACCAAACGGGCCTTCAGCCTTTCAACACTACCATCAGAGTGTAATTTTACTTTGTATACCCACTTATTTCCAATAGCTTGTTTGCCAGGGGGTAATGGTACAACCTCCCAAGTCTGATTGGATTCAAGGGCTTCTAATTCTCTCTGCATGGCTGCAACCCACCCAGGGTGCTTGCAGGCTTCCTGATAGGAAGAAGGTTCTTTAGTAGTGTCAATTTTCAATAGAAAAGCAGTATAAGATGGAGTCAAAATAGAAGAAGTGAAGAAAGGAAAGGTATGAGGAGTGTGAGACACTCTATAGGAGTTGCCTGTAGATGTCAAAGTGGCTGAACAGACATAATCATCAAGGTAGCCATGGGGTTTAGATTGTCGCTGACTTCTTCTGGGAAGTGGATAAGGAGTAAAATCAGGATCATGTGAATCAATTCGAATAGGAGAATGTGGTGAAGGGATGCCATCATCAGCATCATTGGAAACAGTAGAAGTAATGGGTGGTGAATTAGATGAAGAGATGGTTGGTATGTGAGAAATTGGTGCAGAAGAGGGGACTTCCACACCCTCTTCTTGCTGTGGAATATCAAAAGAAAGAAAGGGCAATGTATTATGGCTAGCATGTGTCTGCAAGGGAAAATGATGAGGATGGAATTGAACATCCCTGCTCACTGATACCTTTTGTGTTATTAAATCATATATAAGAAAACCTTTATACTGTGAAGCTGGACCCAAATAAATCCCTTGGGAACTTCTGGGAGAGAATTTATGTTTAGAGGGTAAAGTATTTACTTTGTAGGCCAAACAACCAAAAGGTTGTAAGGCAGAGAAAGTAGCTGGACTGCCATACAAGAGCTCATAAGGTGTCCTCCATTGCAGCACTGCAGAAGGTAACCTATTTATAAGATAAGTGGCAAAAAGGATTGAATAAGGCCAGAACTGAGTTGGAAGTTTACTCTGAAACATAAGAGACCGAGCCACTTGAAGCAAATGTCTGTGTTTTCTCTCAACAATACCGTTTTGTTGAGGAGAATACACACAAGACTTCTGATGAAGGATTCCATAGTCTGTGAGCAAGTCTTGAGTCTGCCTGCTTGTGAACTCTGTTCCATTATCTGATCTCAAGATTTGAACTGCAGTATTGAATTGCGTTTTCACCATTAAGATAAATTTCCTGAGGAGACTCCACACTTGACTTTTGTGCTTGAACATGAATGTCCAAGTAGCTCTTGTAAAGTCATCAACAACAGTGAGAAAATAAGGGGTTTGGGTGAGCCCTGACTCAGCATATGGTCCCCACACATCAGCATGGATAATATGGAACATGCTTTCACTCCTCCTAGCAAGAGGTGGAAAGGGGTTTCTTTGTTGTTTGGCTCTGTGGCAGACATCACAATCTTCTAGGTCATTGTAATCTTCTGGTTTATATCTTTTCTTAACTTCAGTCATGTGCTTCATAGCTGTAACTGATGGATGACCAAGCAGAATGTGTAATTCCCTGAGGTTAGGCAACACAGCTGTATTAATCCTCACTGTAAATTGATACTCATGTGTAAATACATAAAGTGTGCCCTTCATCTTTCCAATGCCTAAAATAGCATCTGTCTCTTTCCTTTGTACCAAACAGTGAGTTTCCAAGAAAATCACCCTGCTGTTAAGTGTCTTGGTAAGCTGTCCCACTGAGATCAAATTATGTGTGAACTCAGGAGCATACAATACATTGAGTAGGAGTATGGTAGGTGTTATCTGGGCTTCTCCAGTCATCATTGCTACAATACTACTACCATCTGGCATATATATCTTGATAGGATGCTGCAGTCTTTTAAGATTCTTGAGTAATGAGGCCTGGCAACACATATGGTTGTTGGCCCCAGAATCAATAATCCACTCTTCCTTTTTAATATCTGTGGATAATCCAAAGGCAAAGTGATCTGTGTAGCCACTGATTTCACCTTCTTCTATCTCTGCTATATGAGCAGACTGATGAATTTCTTTCCCTTTATGCTTTGCTGCCTCATTTCTTTGTTCCACATATGTGGCAAAATGTTTGGCTATTTCAGCCTGTATAACCTTCTCAAAGTCTGGCAATGAAGTCTTCTGCTCATTACCTGTTCTGGCAGATAAATCAGCTTGTCCAGCAGCTAAATTCACTCTCTTTGAACCCTTTTCTTCTTTTATCTTTTTGTACCAATCTGGAACACCGATAATCTCAAAACAATCTTTCTTTAAATGTCTAGTACGGCCACAATGGTCACACTTTAACTTCAATTTTTCTTCCTTTGTCAACTTTCTTTTAAAATTCTCCTTGCCAACACTCCTGCCTGGTGCTGTGTATAGAGCACTTTGCTCAAGGTTTTCTGAAAATTGTGAAGACACTTGCATTTGTTCCTCAACCTGCAATACCATGGAGTATGCTTGACTAACACTCGGCAAGGGATTCAGAATCAGGATTTGTTGCCGAATTGGTTCAAAAACATCATTAAGTCCCATCAGGAACTGCATCATGCGTTCCTCTTCCAATTCTGCCTTAGCATCCTCTGCAGCAACACAGATGCAGTTCCTTGATGTCTTGAGCAAGCTAAGCTCATCCCATAGTGTATTGAGGTTATTAAAATAGACTAAGACAGATTGATTGCTCTGCACAAAAGAGGCAATTTCACGACGTAACTTGTAAATCCTGGGACCATTACGCTTGCCAAAGCGTTTATGCAATTCGTCCCATAATTGCCTCGAAGTTTCATAATTTTATAATCCACGAGATAATTCCTTAACAATAGAGTTGCTGAGCCAATTGAAGACAAGGAAATCAGCTTTGATCCACTGCATGTGGTCAATAGAGTCTATCCTAGGTTCAACAAGGCTTCCATCTATGAATCCTAACTTATTTCGCGCAAAAAGAGCTCGCTTGATCGAACGACACCAGCTGTGAAAATTCTTACCATCGAATTGATATGTAGTAAGAACTAACCCAGGGTGTTCATGAGGCGCGATGTATAGCTCATCGTTGGCCAACATTCGATTGTTGTGTATTTCATTTTGAGCAAGAGGATGAAAATCCATACCTTGCGAATCTGTGCGATTCAGCTTATGTGAAGAATCGGCTGCCATTTCTTCATGAAAGGAGTCATGCGAATTGCTACTCGTGCCATGCTCCAAAGCAGATCCGAGCTCTTCATCGCGAGTGTTCTTCCAGTTGAACTTTCTACCCTTCGTCATCACAAATGTTATTAAAACCACCAGAAATCCAGAAACAATCGGTAGATCGATCAATCACACTCAATTATGAGCAATAATCGGGATGAATATCGAAGAACAATTTTCAATAACCTGCTCTAGATACCATGTAGAAAGAAGTGAATGTAGGTGTATTCACACATTTTGGGTAAAAAATCTGTATTATTTCTCATAAAATGCAAAGTACAGATCTGCAGCTATTTATACAAATAGAAAATCATAGTTGCGATTAAAAGAGATTGCTTGGTCTCTAAGCTATAAGAAAATATCTTTGCCACGTAGGCAATGAGTACAATCAAGTGTGGTAGAGCACACAACAAGACTTAAGCTGTAGAATACATCTGCATGGTTGCATGGCTATAGTCAACATGACTCAATCGAGAGGCGTGTCATCGGGACCCACCAGAACCACAAACCGCATCACAAGATAAAGTCGATTCAACTGCTCCGCATATACAAGGTGCGGCATCTGAATGCATTGCTCTTGCAGGAGACTCATGTTTTCCTCCACCCAAGAACTAGATCTTGAGCTCGAGCTATTCCTTCTCCTAAGATTGAGAAGCTTCCGAACATTCCATACCTCCATTGAAGGCATCCCAGCGTCCCAATCCTCCAATTGAGGGCTCCCCATATTCCAATCCTCCATCAAAGGGCTCTCAACATCCCAATTCTCAATTTTACTCGCCACCATGAAGCTGTCACGGTAATCAAAAGATGCCAAATCAAATTCACACGACGCCGTCATGCAGCTCAATAGTTTCCGCCTCTTGCAATAAACCAAGTCCTCGTAGACTATTGCATATTCTCCCGCGTGGTTCGGGTGATTGGGGCTGACCCAAATACAGTAAAACTTATCGCCAATGCCAGTCCATCTCCAGCTGCGCTTGGGCAAGCAGAAAGCCAGCTTGTTTCCCGGGCCGTAAGTCATCACCGCGCGGCACCCTTTATCATCCGGAGACGACGAGAGTATCACCTTTGATATGCTTCCGCGGCCGTTTCTCAAATTCATCTCGGGATCGGGTAAAATGTCCATCCGCGGGAGCCTAATGTGTCGACCAGAAAGGGGATCTGACAGAAACATATCATTGTTGCGCCGATTAAACAAAGCTAGCCACCCATGTGACGATCCCACCACTTCAGCGTCGTCGTCCGGTGATTCTTCGCCACCGAGGCCACTCTTCTCTATACCTAAAAATTTCTTCTCCGCAAGACTGTAAAATTTATAAGTCATGTCGTCGTCTGAGGGAAGCATCAGCCACGGCGGCGATTCATCTGAACTGATGGTACTCATCATCATCCGCGGACCTCCTAATTTACAGCCACTACACGAATTTGCGAATCTGATCATTTTAGATATGAAGATTCCGGCGGACCTCTGAAAATCCTGGCGGATGACCGAGGAGGCCATGTTGTTCGGATTGCTGGCGCAAACGATGAAAATATCACTATCGCAATATATATTGCAACTTCAATTTTACGGATATATCGATATCGCATTGATATCGATATCGCATATCGATATCGCCGAAAATTGAAAAAAATGACGAAAATCATATTAAAATCTTGAAAATTTAGTATGAAATTTTAGGAACTATTATGACATATTATTATGCACATATTCCACTAATTTTTTTGATAGAATTATATTTTGAATGCAAATATATGAATAATACATTATATAAATACCGTCTGAGACAATACATTTGACAAATAATACATAATACAACATAAAATGACTAAATAAACATTATAAAGTACAATTAATACCAAAATGAGGATCTATGAGGTTCAAATATAGTAGATGGAATGTCATCTTGTTCTAAACAATATTGGTGCCAACTTATCACGTTCGAGTAATTATGGATATAATTATTCACATGCGCTTGATATGTTTCTTGATTTCTTCCAACAGTTTCACCATACCCAATTATTTTGTTGATACACATTTTGAGTAGTCCAATCAATTTATGAACTCCCATATGTGTAAGAAGCATACATATCACTATGATCAGTGCCACCCATATTCATAGAATCAAGATTTGACAAATAATTTATATTCAATCATAGATTTTAATTTCGTGTGATATATGGGGGGAAAAATTTTAGTGATTTGTCCATCATTTCTTCTAACTGAAAAAATGAAAAAATAAAATCGGTGCACGTGCATCTCATTTTTCTTTCTAAGACATCCGTTGATTTTCCGGTCTTCTTTCTCTTATATTTTTTTGCAAAGTGAATGTCTTTATAAAGCAAAGAATATTGCAACTCAAATAATTAGATTGAAGACCTAAAAAAGCTCACAAAAATATATAGTATTAAATAAAAATCAAAATATATTATAGAAATATTAAAAAAATCGCGATATGTTGCGATTTCTCGTCGATACTCGGGAAAAAAGATATTCCCTCCAATATCCGTATCGCAATGTCAATATCCGCGATATATCCGCGATATTTCGTGATATTTTCATCCTTGGCTGGCGCCGAGCCGCCGACTCCTTCCTGTATAAAATTCTCTGCTCTAGCCCTAAATTCCCATTCGAGCTCTTCTTGGGCCGAAGGCCCTATATTTTTCTATTTCGAAACAAAAAGAGTAATTTTATCCGCAGCCCCTGTTTTTCTTAGCATCCAAATAAATTATAATATAAAAAATAATTTTTAAGACATTTTTATCATTACTTATAACCCCTCATTTTTTACAGATCTCAAGGGAATGGCTCGTATGTCGGAATGGAATCATGTGTGAATGAAATGAATTTAGTAATGGAATGGTAATGAGAATGGAATAAAATTATTATTATCATTCATTTGATTGGTATCACAAGTGATAAGATACGAATGAAACTTACATTTTTGAATTGATTTTATTATAACAATATTTAATTAATAAATAAAATACACGAATTGGCAAATTTAGTTCTAAATAATAAATTACTCTTCTTTCAATGATACTATTATATTTTAATAATATATTATTGAATATCATGTGATTTTTTTACTTTATTAATATTTGTGAAAAAAAAAATTGAGTATACTTTAAATAAGTATTTCGCTAATGATTAGCGAGTTTATATATTTTATGTAATCCTATAATATCATCAGTACTTTTGCGAAATATTACAAAATTTTATGAATCATTAATAAATTATTAATGATTTTTTAAGAAAAATTCAAAAAATTATTTTTTAATAAAATATTTTATAAGAATATGAAATTTCATTTGTCAATACAAAAAACAAAGTATAGTTTTGCAAAATAAAAAATAAAATTTATTTTGATAATCGGAAATGTATAATACCATGGGAGATTAAAATTTTAATTTTTATTCGGAAATTAAAAATTTAATTTTTATTTTTATTTTCGGATTGAGATTCATGTACTATCAATTTTCATAAAATCAAATCTTTTCTTTTAATTCAAACCCTAATAGAAGGTAACAAATGTACTTGATTGGTGCATCGTTTTTCACCAAAATTAATCCGACACGCAGTCGGTTTGCCCATACTATCCAGAGTAGTGGCAAGCAAGATCGTCTCCCAAAGGACCGGCGAGAATTTCCTAACACTTCAGTCTGCAAGTAACCAAACTTTAACAATGAATATCTTAGTTATGATGTAAAAACAAATAAAGCAATTAACCAAAGAGTAAGTTTTCTTCACAGATGTAAAAGTATTCCGACTTCCAATTAACTCCACCCTAACTTAATTATTCTGCTCATCGATGCAATGATAACTTTAATTCATGAATGCAAACCAGTTATAACCATCAAAGACACTTCTGACGTGGTCTTATTTCTCCTTAATTATTTGATAATTAGGAAGACACTTCACCAATTATTTTCCTAATTGACTGACAACCATAAGAGACACTTTATAGATTTAATGAGCCGACAACTTTAAGAACTAGAGAAACCTGATTCAAAATCAACAAACTCTAACATAGGATTGTCGAATTAAGACTGTTCTTGCCTTGATTCTGAAGAATCAATTTACCACTAATTAAACCTAAATCACAATTACGGATGACCGATTTAATTGGCCACTAATTAATCTCGAATTACTAAATATTTGCAACTACCTAGCAAAATCGAAACAGTTAACAACTTTAAACACAGAGAATCACAGATACATGCATATAATCAACTATAAGAACAGATTAGATCTCACATAATAAATACACTAGGGTTTCATTAATCTTCAACATAATAGAACGCGTTTAGCTCAAACTTATAATTGTATCCGAACTACATAAATTGTTTAAGAAAATAACGATGAAAAGAAGAATGAAATTGAATAATGAAAATAGTCTGTAGAACTCATTTCTGGTGTGTGGCGTGCGATCTGGAATTCTGGATGGATAGATTCCTACTCTATCTAGAAGTCTATTAATACAAATCTTTAATTAAGGAAATAGAGTCCTAACCCTAGTCTAACTAGAAAAGTAATGAAAATAGAGTCCAACGGTGATAAGAGATCCAAAAAACTCACCCAGGCCCAAGAGCTGGAGAAACCCGCACGCTACAGCCCAAATACTCGCATAAGTTGACCCATCAGTTGTTTCCTTGTCGATCTATCCAGTTAGTATGCCCATACTGACTGCCTTCCAGATACTTCAATATTTTTTCCATCAACTCAAGTACAAAACTTCCAAAAAAACAAAGCCAATTTCTTCACTTTTGTATTAACCACCTGCAATCATCCACAAAATACGAATTCTTCCACAAACCCTGATAGTGGGGTGAGTAACACGGCCAAAATATACCAAAATTAACCCAAAATATATATAAAATAATAGCCTAATCAACCACCCTCCACACACTTAGACAATGTTTGTCCTCGAGCATAACTAAACAAAAGATATACTCTAAAACGACTCAAAGATGACCAGTCGATCATTGACAACCTTAAATAGAAAACAATCAAAGTCGGAGGCACGATACAATCATCCACAGACCACAAACTTATAAGTATGAGGACCCAAACTAATATTTTGCATGTAAAATATACGATAAATTACATTTTAATATCTACATTTTGAGTTCTTTTAAAAAAATTAGCTCATTTTATCAAAATTAACAAAATAGTATTCACTTTTTTGTAAATCTAAATATTTGATCAATTTTAGGGCTCGAAAATCATACGTAATTTATTGTATTTTAATATTTCTATTTCCCTAGCGGTATAAAAAACTCATCCAATATATCTATTTATACACATATTAAGACAAAATCATGATGAGCAAAATTATAAATAAAAATGTCAGTAAGATAAATTTTTCTTAGAAGCAGTAAGATAATTATTTTAAATAATATATGTGTAAAAATATATTAGAATACCTACTGACATATAATAATATATGCGATTTCATTTAGCCAAAGATAGACACATTTGCAATATATATTTCGACATTTCGCAAGACCTATCATGGGCACAAACCAATCCAAAAATACATTTTGGAAGCGCATTTTTGAGAAATACCTCTCTTCAAAACCAAACTCCAATATATATAATCGTAGCTTCCAAACTCGCATGTGAATAATTATAAGAGATTCCAAAAAATTCCTACGTTGTCTCAAACAAGTTGAAGATCTAAACATTAGTGATGCAAATGAACAGATACTTGTAAGTATTTTATGTTTATTTTTTCGTATTTGATTTGGTTATCTTTTAATTCTAACATGACTTTTATATGTTATGCAGCTAGCGCGTGTAAATGATAAAATGAGGGATAATGTTGATTGTCCGAACAACTTTAAATTTGAGCATATGTGGCGTATGATGAAAAATCTTATACAAGGTTGAAACCACCAGAAGTGAAGAAAGTATTCAGGAGTCCCCCAATCCATCACTATCTTTGTTTTCCACTGATGATGACAATATGATCAGCAAAGGCCCATAGTCCCAACGACTATATCACGTTAAATATAGCAAATTCAAAAGGAAGCATAATAAAGAAGCCTCTTCTTTTGAAAATATGCTCAAAGAAAAAAATGAGAGAATTTTGAGAACTAGTAACAAAATCGCAAGTCCAACGTGAAGAAAATGATATGTTGAAAAAATAAAGATACAAACTAAAGAAGATAATGAGAGAAGAAAACATTTTGATGCTGCATGTGGACATGATTGTTGAACCAGAGACTTATGATCGCAATAACAAATTTCTTTACAGAAGCGGAGACAAGTAGAACAAGCCATATCAATTTTACTATGTTTGGAAATTTTTCCAATCTTGGAGGGAGCGGAAGTGACCTTTGAGATTACTAGAAAAATATTTGTATCATTTTTTTATTATTTTATGCTTATTTTTATGTTTTCGTTTCATGTACTTTTATCTATTTTAATATTTTTATGTAGTTTTATTGTTGGTATAATTCTTATCTAATTTAATTTTGTATCTCAACATTTGCATTTCATTAAACTTATCATATATAATAAATTTTAATATTATTTTACAATACATTATTTTTAATACAAAATAAATTACAAACATTATACAGAAAATAAAAAATAAAATACAAAATAAATACAACATTAAAAATAAAAAAATAAAAAAGAATTTTTTGTCGTGGAAGAGGGAGGGACATCATATTTTGCGTGCCTCTCTCCTCTCTCCCATTCTCCCAATACTTGTGATTGATGAACACACCTTAAGGGAAAAAAACAAGAGAGTTTTGGTTGTTGTTGTGACGAAGGACGACAACGAACAACTCTTACCTGTTGCAGTTGGGCTCGAACTAATAAAGAACAACGAATATTGGACATGATTCTTGGGATGAGTGCACATGGATCTGGGTGATATAGATGACCTTCTCATCATATCAGATCAACATCAGATCATTAAAAATGTTATAGAGGTCGTTTTCCTGATAGCGACGCATGTATTGTGCTATTATCATTTGAAGAATAAGATGACGAAGAGAGGAAAATACGTGACCACGCTATTTGAGGATGCTGCCTACAGCTATCGGACAGACGCATTTCAGGTGAGTATGTCAGCGTTGGAATGGGTCTGTCCAAATGCTTACCATAAGCTATGTAATATCGACCCAGTGCAGGTCCCGTTCATAGTATCTTGTACATCATTATGATTTCATGATATCTAATGCGGCAGAAAATCTCAATGCTTGTCTATTGTGGGCTAGGAAGTTACCTATTTGCTCACTACTTGAGGTCTTTAGATCAATTGTTGAGCACTTGTTTGTCGAGCGATAGGCCGCTGCACTAAGCTCGAATCATGTATTGACTGATAAAGCGGCACAAAAAACTATCGGGGAATATCGAGTAAGAAAAATGCTATGTCATGTGGCCCACAACATTAGCATATTTATGGAAAGTAGAAGCCGAGAAGGACAATATTAGCCACCACTGTCGGAAATCTGGGGTCTCTCTTGACTAGTCGACTGGTCGCGGTCAAGAAGTAGATAATATGATGCTCACTCATCTCAGATGTCAGGTTCTCAAGCTCGCCAAACCAACTTTACCATAATTTCATATTATTGACATTAAATATGTATATTCGCTTGGGAACCTAGGCCTCTAAATCGTCCATAGGCCGTCGTGTGGATGGCATCATTATGAGCATTTGTGAGCTGCACAGTTGAGCTATATCCAGCAGGGCATGGAGCTGATGTGCTGGTATCCTCTTGTTGTAAAGTGGGTTATAGAGCACTCTAGGCAGGTCGAGTGGGAGCTCGACGGGCACTATGATCGCTCGGCTCCGAACTGTGGTGGCCCATATCAGGCATGGGTGATCTACGACTGTGACCTTGCTCTCTCATAGTCTAGCGAACGCCCTCTCAATAGCCTGGTCCACAACCTCATGAATACGGGATATCATATCCTCCCTCACAACTGCCACAACCCTCTGAAGCCAGCGATCCATAAAACTCTCCAAGGGCTTCTGTGCATCTCGTCCAGACCGCTCGTGCTCCCTACTACTCTAAGATTGATCCTTCCTTGAATACTTTGTTCCCTATGCTCAAGGAGGGCTCAATCTACGATCCAAATTTGTTGTGTGCCTTGTTGTCTCATCAAGGGGAGGGATGGCAGAGACCGGGAATCTCACCATCTGACTCATCCCTCAATGCCCGACTCTCCTGTTGACCCTTTTGTGGTGTCTGAGCAGCTCTAGTGTCTCGGGCTGATGGCCCCATAACCTCCGCTGCTGAACTGGAACAACAGGATACTACATTTGCAAGCATCTTCTTCTTTTTCCCCTTTCTAGAGAGAACAAATCTCACACTCTGAGCACTGACCTCCAGCTGCATGCTCAGATAATATGGAGTCCCATCTCCTTCGGAGAGGGTACCAAGGAAACCACCTGTAACTGCGACGAGAGTAATGTCATTAGGATTAATTAACAAATACATCTTTGATATTTTAAATAGAGAAAGAAATCTCAAGACGTACTTATTGCTTTAATAAGGTGGTTGGATCAGTGACAGGGCGACTGAATGTCCACCTCAAACATCAAGGCAGAGTGAGTTGTCCACTATGCACACTAGTCTCACGGGCCAACTCCGGTATCATCTCACAAGCCCATACCTATAAAATAGATTAATATATTAGTTACATTCTAACTTAATTTAACTATGCATCGCTAATTTAGAACAACAAAATTTAAACTAACTACTTGGAGTGCCCAGATCGACCTATAAAAATAATATTGCTCGGATCATTTTCCGCTCATAGCCTTTCGATTCATGAGGAGAAAGCTGATGAAGTGCATCAACATCTAGTAAGAATATGCCCCCCATGGAAATGAATTCAACCGCTCTACATTCTCCACCAGAGCCCATACCCATGGATCTATGTACCGGTACTGATCCAGGCATAAAATCAGTCGGTATGCGAACAATATGTTCGCAACCTTCACATAGTCTGGAGCATCTTTGGCCATCCTCATATGTTCGAACCTCTCTTGATGGACGATCGTGCACTACCCTTGAAATAAATAATGGTAGACAACTTTTGGCAGAACAACAGGCTCGGCATTCGGATCGAATGTCGAGCCACCGAATTGTAAACCTGACACCAGGTTATACTCACTCGGACCAAAGCACAGTTGGGAGCGATGAATCTGAAACCATGCCTTCTATCCCACCAGTGCACAATCCGACACACGCACCTAGTGAGTCATCAAAGCATGAATCACTCTCTTCTGAACCTCACCAACCCTATAGTCTAGAAAATGTCCGAAGCATCCAGATCTGAACAATTGCACATCGTCATCCTCAACTACCTCCGGTTTGGCATACACTACGACCGAAGACCTCACGCACTATAGCGGTTGTCTAAGCCAATCAATCTAACAACATTTTCTAAATTGCAATTAAAATAAATACTTTTAATATTTCTTATAAATTGAAAAATCCTAAAATTGAAAAATCCTAAAATTTAAATTAATCTCGACAATGTTTTCATCGAAAAAATACAAATTAATCAAGGCTCCCTTAAAATTAATCAAGACATTTTTAAATTAATCAAGACTTATTTTAAAATCAATCGAAGCTCTCTTAAAGTAATCGAGATAATTTTAAAATTAATCGAGGGTAATTTTAAAATAAATCGATTAATTTTAAAATGAGCCTCAATTAATTTAAAAATTGCATCGATTAATTTAAGAGAGCCTCGATTAATTTTAAAATGAGCCTCGAGTAATTTAAAACATGTCTCGATTAATTTAAAAATTGTCCGGATTAATTTAATCGAGCCTCAATTAATTTTTAAATATGCGTTGATTATTTTTAAAATTGCCTTGATTAATTTAAGAGAGCCTCAATTAATTTCAAAATGAGCATCGATTAATTTAAAACATGTCTCGATTAATTTTAAGAGAGCCTCGATTAAATTCAAAAGCCACGATTAACATAATATAAGCTTTGATTAATATAATAAGCCATGATTGATATAATAAGACTCGATTAATTTCAATAAGCCTTGATTAATTATAAAAATCCAAGATTAACATAATTGAAGTCTTGATTAATTTCAAAAGCCACGATTAACATAATATATGTCTCGATTAACATAATAAGCCACAATTAACATAATATAAGT
The DNA here is from genome assembly GCA_026008535.1 of Perilla frutescens. Taxonomy (NCBI): domain Eukaryota; kingdom Viridiplantae; phylum Streptophyta; class Magnoliopsida; order Lamiales; family Lamiaceae; genus Perilla; species Perilla frutescens. The sequence goes on from BRKX01000011.1 coordinate 31,621,464, forward strand.
CTCGATTAACATAATAAGTCATGATTAACTTTAAAAATCCATGATTAACATAATTTAAGCCTCGATTAATTTTAAAAGCCACGATTAATATAATATATGTCTAGATTGATTTCCATACGCCACAATTAATATTTTAATTAACTAGAATAAGCAATGATTACAATTTAATAAGTCACGATTATTAAAATTAGGGTCATAATTAGTTTTATGATGGCAAAATCAATCAACCAATTCAAAAATAATCAACAAATTAAACATCAAATTTAACACAATCAACAAATTTAAAAAGAAGTCTACTTGAGAAGATGATGTCTTCAGTGGTTCCCCGGTCCTCGTTCCATCTCCGGCACCGGCTTCGGTGAATTCGCAGGTGTCACATCCCGTTTATAAATTAAATGTTTCAATATTTATTTGTGAAATCTATTTATTTCAACTTGTGAAAATTATGATATTTTAATTATTTGAGTTGTGAATTTATTGAATTTTTTAGGTTGCGCCCCTAGATATGAACTTAGTTTGATTAATTAGAATTAATTTATTTAATGTAAATAGATTTATTGTGATTTATATTCTTCACGCAAAAGCATGTGTGTATATATATGTACATTATTTATTTATTTATTTATATATGTAATGGAAAACAAGAGCTACGTGTGTATATACATATATATATATATATATGTATGTATGTATATATATAGCTATATATATGTGTGTGTATTAGTATATGTATTTTGGGATTTGACTTGTCATTATTTTTTTTTCCATACGTGTCATGTGTTTGAGTTATCAAATTTATGTGTCAAATTATGGATTTAAACAAATGGTGACTTATGAATTAAAGTAGGTATAGGATTTATACAAACCTGTAGTAAATTATTATAGTTGTTCTTAAATTTTATTTATTACCAAACTTTAAATAAGAAAAAAAAAATAAAAAAACTCTAATTTAATCGCACTTAATCGTCCAAATTTCTTATGCAAGGTAATTTTCTACTTTTATATTAGTTTAATTTTATGAATTTTAATTTTATTAGTATGAATATAAAATCTTAATTTGTACTCAAACATAAAATAATAAATCCTAATATAAATTAACAAATGTGTACAACTTTTAATTATCCATTCTTTTAGAAATTTCGTATATAATTTATTAGTGTTAATCATGAATCATAAGAACAGTCAATTATCATATTTTTTTTCCATAAACTGGAGAACATTTATCTTAGTTTGAGATTTGTTGGACATGATTGACCAACCTTAACATGAATAGAATAAAATTTATAATAGTTATTGTAAGTTTGGAAGTTTCAAATCCAATTGTAAAATGAATAGGCAGTCTTTGTTTTATTTTATATTTAAATGAATGTCAAATTATTGGATGAAAATGATTTCATCGTAATAAAAGATTTTAGTGCTTTTACATTAGTTAATAATGAACTTATGGTATTAATTTACAATAATAACTCAATATTGTTGTTTATATTTGGAAAATGGAACTTACAATTCAAGTGCGTAGTGATTAAGTTCATTTCATTATAAAATTATTATATTCTTATTATTAGTTAGTCAAATATTTAATTTTAATTGTAAATTTATTACATCATTGTTATTAGTTACTCAAATATTTAATATTTATTGTAAATTTATCGTATTTATATTATTAATTCCTCAAGTTTTAATATCATTATTTTTAATTGTAATCTTAAATCCTATTAGTTTTATATCTTATCACTAAATTTTTCATTACTTGCAATTAGAATTAAAGAAAAATTTCATAATCTCGTTTAAATTGTTATAAATCAATTTATGTCCTTAAAATTTAAGATGCATTTATAGAATATATTTCTTTATTTGATATCTAGGTGCGGCGCAACTAAGACATTAGCTTTCACTTATTTGCTTGAATCAACTTTCCAGTTCAAATATAAGGTGTGGGATTCTCACTTATTATACCGTTGATTTCAATTTGTCCTTGTTGATGTGATTTGTTTGACGTGTATGATTTCATATCATTTGTGAGTGTTACTGGACCGTCTATTCAGTTGTCCTTCATATTTAACCTCACTATTGTGCACAATCATTTCAACAGGGACCGTAAATAGGTCTGGGGTCTTAATTGATCCTTGGAAGCACAGTGTGATTCATTTTCATATATCAGTGAATAATACACATGTATCTCATTTTATATCAACTTGGACAAATTATTTTTGCATAGCCGTCCCACACTGAGTATATTCATATATGCTCATCCCATAAACTTACAAATTTCAGGTAAATGAGCTTGGAGTTGCAGTGGAGGTCGAATGACAGTCTAGAACTTTGAAAATCATTTTCCATTGTTTTATATATACATATGTATAAATAAGTTTCCACTTTATTTTACATTTCTTGCTGGATAACTAAAATAACTTTTTCTAGTGACTCTTTTTAGGTATGCACGTTAAGTTTTTTGAAGGTATATGAGATTGTAAATATTTCAGTTGTGTAGTTTATCTAAATTATCAATCGTACCTTAGATCTTAAATTTAAATTCTACAAGTTTCCTTGTTTGTTATTTCTTTGGGTTACATGAAAATAGATTTATTTATTTATTTGTTTATTTTAGAAAAGAAAGTCGAAAAAAAAATACTTAAAATTCTTATTTTCGCATTATAAATCATTTAATTTCATATAATAGTTCTTTTTAGATTAAGGTGTTACAACAGGCATGAAAAGTGAGAGAGATGAAGAGCATGAGTTGGAGAGAGAGAGAGAGGAACCAACTTGAATCTGACGAGAGAGAGAGGAGTCACGAGACTCGATTATGTCAATCATGGAGGCGAGTGAGAAAGAAAGATGAGAGATGCGCAATGAAAAAGCATATTTTTTTAAAGAATGAAGATAGAGTGGGCAAGAGAGTGACGAAAGAGAGGGAGAGTGGTAATTGTGTGTTTAAATTTGTAACCCTAATTATTAATATTCATCTGCATGTTGAATTGTGCAAGTAGTGCCAATGTAAGCGTTTTTTAGTTTTTTTTTTTTTGCAGATTTAGTGGGCCATCTAAAAGTGTTTGTGTAAAATAAGTATTGATTGCCCACCAAACTATTATGTTTTAAATCCTGCTTGCCCACACCAATTTTACTATATTTTTGCCTATATATATTTTTCACTCTAGTATTAAATCTCAATAATTTTAGCGACAACTTGTGAGGTAGAGAATGTATAAAATTAAAATCATTATTGTAAATCACAAAATAATTCATGTTCACAACACTAATCTATAACAACAACAATAACAGCAGCAGCAACAACAACAACAACAACAACAACAACAACAACAACAACAATAACAACAACAAAGATTATATTGCATCTATTAATGTAACTTAAATGTGCGATTCCGACGTCGACTTAAGTTTTGAAATTTTGTAACTACAATGTTGAGTGTGGATTTTCTAATTTGATCATCAAAACACGACATCAGTATTTAGAGATGTTATGTTACATTTAATAATGTTAAATTTAATTATTACACTGAAATGCTTAACTTTTTTTTTGATGTCGAGGGTAATCTGCAGCTGCTATCGTGGTGCGCACTGAGTAAACTCCACCCCTGTATAATAGCATGAAAGCCTACATAGGGGAGGTAAACCACACTTGGCAGGTCAGGTGTGACAGACTCACACCTAGTGGTGTTAGTAGCCAAAGATAACACTACTCCACCACTAGGCCATCTCCAAGGGGACACTGAAATGCTTACCTTTTTTTCCAATATATAATACTCTCTACGTCCCAATAGCAAGGTCCACTTTGCCTTATTTGGTTGTCCCAATAGCAAGGTCCACTTCCAAATATGAAAATAATTAATGTCAAGATCAAAGTGGATCCCACTTACTTTATATTACTTTTTATTATAATACTCCTTAAAGAAATGGATTCTACCTACTTTACCCACTACTTAACCAACTAATCCATTTCTTCTTAATCTACATGACCAATAGCAAGTGGACCTTGCTACTGGGACGGAGAGAGTAGTTATTTAGTTTATGGATAAATCTATTTAGAACAAATTGTGCCAGCACAATAAAAAAAAAATAACATTACATGACTAATTTATCCTTATTAGACTATTTATTTAAAAAAAATTCAAAATTCAAATTTTCTCACTCTTCATTAATCTATATATCTATATTATAACACACTTCTACATCATAATTTTTCCCGCTTATTTACAAGGTCAATTTAGTCAACTGATAATATATTTAGTATATCATTTGAATTAAATGGTGTTATGCAAATTTCTATAATATCATTTATTTAATTACGTTCCACAAGTAGTTATGAAAATTATTATTGAATAAAGTTGGTTTTTACTCGTTAATGGAGCTAATTGTGATTTAAGAAAAATAAATTATATTTATACGTGTTGTGTAATTTTTTTTTATTAACCATCTGAACACAATCATTGTAACACCCTAAATTCTATAATTTAAAATGTTACTCTTTCTATTCTTTAAAGCGAAAAATGATTCTAATAATAATAGTTCAAGTAATTTTTTTTTTTTTCCTAAAATAATATTGCCAGAAATTCTAAGAAGAAAATAGAACCATATATTTTCTGAAATATATGTACTTAGATCAAAGTACCTGCGTTTCATAAACACCAAGTTCATTTCAAAAAGTAACTCATAAGTTCAAAAATATTAAATTCAAACTTGGAACATTGGTAAAACAATAATATTCAACCACTACATTAAGTTAGTTCAAAAACAACTAAACATGCACAGAATATCAAGTTCAAAATAGTTTACTTTCAGAAACTAGTGCAAAAGTTAAGGTCAAGCGTTGGAAATATTTTGAGAAAGTTCACCCCCATTTCCATCGCGCTGCTCCCAGCTCACTGACCTGAAAACATTTAAAAAATGTGGGGTGAGCACTCTTAAAACGTACTCAGTGGTGGGGGATCATGAGCATTTCTTACTTTTTATCCAACAGAAATAAATCGCAGGAATAATGGATTTAGGGTACTCTTCTTCTGACTCTAGAATACATCTTGAACTATGCATAGGACATATTCTGGTGCGTATAAACGCTTCTATGCGTATGAAACGCTATTCTGATCCATATTCCATCCACGATAATTCAAGTTGGATTAAAAATCATTTCTGACTCAAAAAGCATATAACATATACTTTTATTTCAAAAATAATAATTTCACCCACCTGTGAGTAAAGTTCACGTAAAATGGAGCAGAGAATCACAAAGTAGATGAGGGTCCTAGTTGCACCGCACCTAATATCAAAACAATTTCAATAAAAATCATTTGGGCCAATTTTAATTTTAATAAATCTGAAAGTTAGGAATTCATAATCTCAAATAGAGAGATTAAGCTAAATCCGTAATTTAGGAAATTTTATGACTATATAATTAGTAAATATAATTTTGAACTGATTGTAAAGTTTTAGAAATATTTTTGGAATTAATCTAAATTTACTTAAAAATATTATAATATAATCTAAGTTATGAAATCAAACTCTTAATTTATTATTTAGAGTTCATGAGCTTTTGAATTAACTATTAGACCAAACTAAAATAAAAGGCCCAAACTAAAATAAAAAGCCCAAAACCTCACATCTCACCTCTATATCTATTCCTCTCGTGACTCTCTTCTTTCATTTAGTCTCTCTCTCTCTCTCTCTATACGTAAATAGGAAAAGAAAATGGAGATCCCAAATTCAACTCTCTAATTCCACTCTCCACTCAACCTCCCATCTTTCTTAATTTCTTTCTTCTTTCCCTAATTTCTTTCTTCTTCAATCTCAAAATCAGAAAGAAAACAAGTTCTCTCTTTGACTCCACTCCGGTGAAATCTTCTCTGCCGGCGACCCGACTGAGTTCACGGTTGCCACGAAGACTCGGCGGAGCTAAAATTAAACCAACGTCTCCAACTCTGAAGCAGTCTAAACCCGACGCTACCTTGACTCCCCTGTCTCAACATCACAGACCCATGACTCCCCCCTCTTTTCTTCTATTTTCTTTAATTTCTTAATTTCTAGGTATCTTTCTGAATTCTTTTAATTTAATTTCTAAATAATATTGGAATGCAGAATCGTATGTATGGGATGATGCTGAGTGGTGAAGCATGTTTTGGTATTGTGTAATTAAATTTTTGCTATGGCAATTGGAAGTGTACAGAGATAGTAATAATTTTTTTTTTGTAAATAAACTTCTGTTGACTAGCATAAACATACATGTATATATCTGAATTTTCACACATGATGTGCAGCAAGAATATATTATATTTTTATCCATATTTTGGTTGTTGAAAACTTGATATAGTGAACTAGTTTAAGGAATTGGGAAAACTAGTGGTGGTTGTGTGTTTAGTTTTGATAAAGCTTTCAATCAATAGAGGATTAGGTGTGATAGTTCAAATAGTAATCTTACCGAAAGAGAGAATTTTGCAGTATCAGAAGGAAGTCTTCTGAAAGAGACGAATTGGGTAACTGGATTCTTGTTTTTTTTTTTTAATTCTATGGAATTTGCTTTGGAGAGCTGTTGGTTGCTTGAAAGAAACGTTCATATCTTGAGAATGGAGTGATGAGAAGGAAGTCGGTGTAATAAGATGAAGATGAAAGATAAATGATAAGGTTAAATAAAGTTACTGCTAAGGATGATGATCAAATTGTAGGATAAGTTTTTTTTTTAAAATATATATATATTTTTTTTATTTTAGTCTCATATTTATCCTTAAATAACTAAATAAATTCTTTGCATTTCAAAAGAACATAAGAATTAAGTATTAAAATATTTAACAAGCTCACATAATAATTCTAAGGCCCAAGTTTAAGTTCTAAATTTTCTTTTCTATACTAAGGGCACAATGTCGGACTCCCTCAGGTCCGTCTAACTCTATCGATCATTATCAAATAAATTTAAAATCAATTTAAAGAAATTAAATAATTTAAATCATGTTAATGTGGGATGTTACAATCATATAATTAATGGACCTAATTTTGATTAAATTAACTAATTTTTAAAGTTTAATAAATCATGGCTAATCAGTTGCACAAATTTGGTTCCATGATTTGAATTCTTTTATATAACTTATATTTATTTGTTGAATCCAAATTATTTGTCCAATTTCACCAAATAACTCAATTCCTAACAATTTTCATCCTTAATTTATGCCCAAAAATACTATCACTATACACAGAAAAAATATATATATAAATACATCTTTGAGCCACAAATTTCAACGAGTGTTTGTTATGGTTAAGACTCTTCTCACAAACTCACCATCAACATTGTAACTCAATCCGACACCAATTGACGATTGATGATGCATGTTATAGATATATATTCAAGTGTTAGCATAAACCACAATTGATATAAAAAAAAAACAGACGATTTAATTCAAATATTAGAAGTGGTGTCGTATGATAATGAGGTATTCATGTGTGAATACTCTAATTAAGTGTTTATTTTGTTATACATTGTTATGCTAATTTTTAGCTTTTAAATATCAATTTATCATTATTTTTGAATTCATAAGGTAACCACATCCATGAAATCGAGTTTGGTCGAAGAATAAGAATCTGCAATTGAAGAATCATCTTCATAACACCAAAGTTAAGGTGTGTTATCAAAATGAAGAATCTTACAATTACATCTAATTACAATAGAATTAAGATTCCGATCCCCACTAACAAAACAAAGATATCGATGACAATTTTTAAAGTGAAGTGCAAGATTGATTCGGCTAACAATATATGACTTTTCCTCATTTGTAACTTCACAAACATTTTTTGAGTGGGTAGATAAATATATGATCGTGACATATGGAAGAAATGATGATTTATGGGTATACTGTACTTTATCAATTACATTCATTCAATTTATTAAAACACCATGTCTATATACTTTACCGACACTACCGATAATTCTACTTCTAATATATAAGTGTCAAATAACAAGTATGCTATTGTTTTTGCCAAATGAAAATGACAAAACACCATGTCTATATACAAAATTTGAATTTAGCTTATTCTCGTTCTCCAAAACTGATGATCATGTAATCGAAAGAATCATTCATCTAGAATAACGAAGAATCATACAACTCGACTGTTCCTATCATTTTCTCTCTATTGTGCAATGTTCTCGCCATCAATGTATTAACTTCCTTCTTGTAGCCATGTCGAGATTCAGCTCCACCAACAACAGTCAAATCCTTAATCAATGTGTGCTCCTTCTCTTGCACAATTTCCTCTTCAATCCATTTAATTTCTGTTCAAGTCCACCAGTGCTAAAATAGTTCATAGTAGTGCTAAACTAGGTTACAACAAAGCTAAAATAGTTCACAGTAGTGCTAAAGTACAAATAGTGAAAAATTCAAAATGACAACTTAATCAGCTTTGTCAATCTAAGTGCTAAAATAGTTCACATTAGTGCTAAAATAGGTTACAACATTGCTAAAATATATCACCGTAGTGCTAAAGTACATGGCAGTGCTTGAATAGTTCACAGTAGTGCTAAAATAGGTTACAACAGTGCTAAAATAGATCACGGTAGTGTTAAAATAGGTTACAACAGTGTATATTTTTACATGTTGAATTATCAATATATGAGTACTCATAATTTACGTGTATATTTTTTTAATTTAGGATTTTAGCACTGTCATTTTCTATTTTAGCACTGTCATGGCCTTTTTAGCACTATCATAGCCTTTTTAAATATTGTCATGACTTATTTTAGCCATCAATCTTGATGATGCTATTTCACCATGCAAAAGTTGTGTACCGCGGAGCTTAAAGATCTCAAATCTTTTTTGGTGTTCTGGAAAAATTCATATACTATTTTGAAAATATAGTGAATTTTAAAAATTCCAAAATAACACCTGAGGGTACATGTGTTGGATAGATTAGAATTTGAAGGCGGGAAACTATAGATCCATCTGCGATACTTGAGCTTGCGTGATTGCGAAGTGGAAGAGCTACCATATGTATGCGACCTACCATACTTGCACTTCTTAGATCCAATTTGTGGATGAAATCTCCCAATCTGATTTGGAAGATGACATTTGTGTCTTCCACATGAGATACAAGTGATTGGAGGGCATAAACTAAGACTAGATGGATTGAATGAGTTAGTGACGTTGGAAGAGATCAATAGCATCATTAACTAACAGTGCTAAAAAAGAAAATGGAAGTGCTAAAATATAAACTACCAGTACTAAAATAGCATAATACAAATGCTAAAACTAATATAATTACTTTGCTTAGTAAATTACAGTATTACACAATCATCGTGAATTAAAATTTGAATGACAATCCATATACTGTATAGTGAATATTCTGAAGCAGAAAAAATTAACATTATGATTTTTTCATTGACATAAGGCATATGCATGATATCCTAATAAACATCTCCAAGAACTTCCCTGAACTAAACATAGAGCAGTTCACATTAATTAATAGAAAATCTAAAAAATGGAATGAAACTATGAATAAAACTGAACATCATATAGACGATATATTTCTGGAATCGGCAGCAAGCTCATTAATTATATAATTCTGCAAAACCTATTAGTTATATAAAAATAATTTTTTTAAATGTGAGTCCAGCTTTTTGTCCCTAATTCATATCAATTCAGATAATTATACTAGTCTTTTCTCCTAACTGAAGCAAATATGAAATCAAAAAATTGTCTAGAATCACTAGAAGAAGTCGAATAGGAATACCTTCATGTCACCTATCAAAATATTCAAACATCAACTAATAGTGCTAAAAAAGGCAATAAAAGTGCTAAAATTTCAACTACCGGTGCTAAAATAGTAGAATGCAAGTGCTAAAATAGAACGCCAATGTTTGCCCTTTCAAAGTTAAGAGTAAACCTAAAATTAATCCCACCCCAAAAAAATCTGACGGAATTCATGAAGCCTTCGGATTCAAGAAAGATGTGATGCATTTCTTGACATGCCTACGCAATATTCGCTTCGATTTCCGCTGCTTCGGTTCCATTCTTACTGTGGAGATCACTTCCGATGATGATGAGGAAGACGACGGCGACGAAGATCTCAATGAGGAGGAAAAGTCTGGAGCTGTGTTTTCTAAATGGTTCATGATTTTGCAAGAGGAGAATCTGAGTAAAGAATTGATTAGAGCTATGGAAAGCGGCAGGAGAAAAGTGATTTTTCCTCATTCTGATAAAGGATTGGTTGTTGTTGATGATGATGCATCGTGTGCGCCTCTCCCTCCGAATGCTTTGTTGCTTATGTGGTGTCGATCGGCGTCGGCGAAGAGCTGGCTGGAAGAGAGAGAAAGAAGTGATCATGAGAGTGAAGAACGTCATGGAAAATTAATAGAATTCATAAATTACAAAAATACCCCTTGCTTCATTAAAAAGTCAGTAATATTACAATTATGCCACCGTAGTTTTTAAATCTTGGAGTGTATCTTAACCGTCCAAATAGGCGAGATCTGTGGCTGAAATTAGTTCTCAGTTCTCACAGGACGATGTGGTTCTCACATGATCCCATCTCTCTCTCTCTCTCTCTCTCTATATATATATATATATATATATATATATATATAGGGGAGGGTTACAATGCAAAACCTACCTAGTGTAGGAACTAGGAACTCATCTCACACCATACAATCAATAAAGATCTATGGTCCAGATTTGATTAAAATGAATGGTGGCGATTCTGTAATATTTGAAAAAAAATTCGCACAGGGGTATTAATGTAATTGGGTAATTCTTATAAAATTGCGGAGGATATTTGATAACATATCGTCATGCTAACGAAGTATCATCATCATGCTAACGAAACGTTATCTTTATGCTAATGAAAATTTTTCTCATATTATTAACAAAAAATTAAATTCTAAAGTGTAATTATAAATTCTAATAGGATGAAATAAATCATAATTGAGATATAGTAAACTTCAATAATCTAAAAATTGAATTAAATTCTAAAAATTAACTATAAACCCCAATTGGATGGAATAAATCATAATAACAATATAAATATAAAACATTAGCATAATGATATTATTTTATCAACATTGCGAATAAACTATGTTAGCATATGACAAATCATCATTAGCATAAGTTATAAATCATAAATGGATGAAGAAAATTCAAACTAATATATTCTAATTTGATGAAATAAATAATATATAATATTCAATTAATAACTAAAATATAAAAATTAAATCATAAAAAATAATTATAAGTCATAATTGAAATGTAATAAATCATAATAATAATATAAGTATGCGTCCTGCATTAACATTATGATAATAATTCATTAGCACAATGAATGCAATATGTTATCATATAACAAATGCTTTGTTAGCATATGTTATCAACTTATCATAATGCTGATGAACCATTATATAAAAGCTAACGAAAATATTTTTGCGCTGGACACGAGTAAAAATGTATATTTTATATTTTTCGTCTATATTTATTTGAACAAATATATCCATGACTGATCTTGAATTAAAGAGCATGAAAAGATCTTTAATTTGATATATTATTTGCGTTAATCCGATTTGAAACGAGTGAGTTATCGTCGTTCAAAATTTTTAGATTTTTTTTTTAAAAGTGATGATATCAGCTTTTTTTTATGGGGATTGGACAACTATACCCCAGCCTCCTTATTTTTGCCTTGACTTTGACATTTAATCTCAGCCATTAGATCATCTAGATGGACGGTATAAAATGAGTTCATAGTTCCTACACCAGGAAAATATGTATTTTTGATCCAACTCCTATATATATATATATATATATATATATATATATATATATATATATATATAATTACCACAATAACATTTATTATATATAGATAGAACAGACAAATAGTCAGTCTAAATTGATGACTAAATTTCCCGATAGTATAAAATAATTAGCCACACAATTAACTGTGCGTTTAAATTTCTTTTAATTTAGTTCACGTAAAATCTGCATAATTTTTTAAAATTAATATATCACATTTTTATAAAAATATATTTCATTCATTTTTGAATAAGTGTCATTCTATCATATTAATTTTATTTTAAAAAATGTGTTATTTAACAAATTCAAGACAGAAAATTCACAGTTTTCTCATATTTGTCCCATTTAATACATTCTAGAAAAATTAAAATATTATATCTTTTTTTTAGTTCAGAATGTAGAATTGGAATTCATATCTAGGTCTCTTATCTTTATAAAGAGAGGGAGTACCAACTAACACTACAAAAAATTCGTTGTTTAGTGACGGAATATTCCGTCAGTAATCCTCAATTTTTCGTCGTTAGTTTTAGCTACCGACGGATTACCAATGGAAGTCGTCCGTCGTTAAGTCTCTGGTCGGCAAACCGAGCTAACGACGGAAAATGTCAGTCGTTGATCTTAACGACGGTCATAACGACGGAATATTGCCGTCGTTAACTCTTGTGTCATCTATAGTCGTTATTTCTTATGACGTATTTAACGACGTAAATATCCGTCGGAAATTTTGATGATGTAATGAGTCAACCGAAACTTAACGACGGATTCACGCCGTCGTTAAAAAGTCGCGTTGACCGGAATATTTAACGATGGACAGATTCCGTCGTTAACCTTTTATTTTATTTTATTTTTATAATTTTGATTATTTTTTGTAAATTATGGAAGAACTGTAATAAACACGTAAAATAATATATATTAATCTCCAATAAAAAACATAAAATGTCATAAAATATCATAAAGAGTGTATAAAATACAAATAATAATAGTAATGTCCAGGTGTAGCTTCCCGGATGCAAATATTTCTTGAAGCTGGATGTGATGCTGGCTGAGGTTAGATAACTCGGCATCAATTGGCTTCCAAATGTACAAAATAAAAAAGATATTAGAATATTAGAATAATAAAAATAAGAATCTCTAAAAAGATATTCAACTATCTAATTCAACATACCCATCCTGAATCCAACAACGATGACGACCCTGCGCATCAACGTCGGGCAGTGACGATCCGGACAGTGACATATCGCCAACTGGACCGCTCAGGCCCACAAATGACGATGACGAACCTCCAGCTAAAGTACCGCCTCCCTGCATCTGCAAAATCATATTAACATTAGTTTATAAAGTTACTAAATGTCAATGGTACTAAGTACTTGAATAATAAAACATCTATCAAATAAGAAATAAACATTGATTTAGAAAACATGACACACTAATCATCTATTTCATCATCATCACTGATATCGTCATCTGATAAATCGATCTCTGGTTCTATATCTTCTTCATCATCATCATCTTCTTCTTCTTCAATGTCTATTACCCCACCATCAGGATGATTTGGTATATGATCGTCATCTATTGTAAGGATATGCAAACCATCAACTTCATCCTCTTGAAAGGCTGAGGTTATGATTGTATTATCATCCTCTGATGGTACTTCAACATTCGATCGAGCCTTAATTTTGCAGACTGCCCATCAATCACTTCGAGAGCGATTTAAACTTAGGTATTCACAGTAACACACTTAGATTGCTTGTTTAGCAAGCACAAATGGATCAGATCCTGAATACTTATGCTTATGATTTATAGAAACCATTTTGTAGTCAGGATGCACATTTATTCCATGTGTTGATGTATCAAACCACTCACATTTAAACAACACTGTCTTCTTAATAGGTAGACCATCGTATTCCAACTCAATCACCTCCATCAATCGCCTGTAATATTTAGCGTGTGTTCCTTTAATGCAGACTCCATTATTCATTGTAGCTCGCTGTGAGGCGTGGGCAATTGTGTGGAATTTGTATCCGTTAATAAAGTACATAGGATAGACATTAACGGAACAAGAAGGCCCACTTGAAAGATCACACATGATCTTGTTGACATTATTAGTTGGATCTTGTGCTTGTTACAATAGAAACTCTATATTATGTTACAGTTGCTCGCTGATACTTACAATAAGATTTTCGGATATCATATACTTACATATTTGGCGAACCAGCTTACAAATTCTTTATCCATTCATTTTTCAATATCTTCCATTAAGATATTCGAGCACAATGCTTTCAATTGGTCAACAAACACACTTCAAAAAAATTAAGCATATATTATAATTGGTGGAATAACAATATCACATTTTAAATAGTGCACATACTTATGTTGTGTACGGTTCAACTTCTGGACAGTTAAGCAATACGTAAATTCATGCTGCAGCATACTCGTTCTTTATCAAATATCTCTTTGACATTCTTCCAGATGGTCGACCGTGCTGCTTGAAAATCGATAGCTTTACACTGTCATCTTATGTGTCTCCAAGACCTTCATAATTACGAGGCATGTTTTTATGTCTCGTTTTTACAAAATCCTCAAAATAATACAAACAGAATGTCGAAGCTTCCTCCACCAAGTAAGCATTGCAGATTGATCCCTCAACTCGTGCTTTGTTTCAGACGTTGTTTTTCAACTTCCTCAAGTACCGCACGAATGGATACATCTATCGATACTGTACAAGTCCAGCAAGTCTGGCTTCATCAGCCAAGTGGATAGGTAGATGCTCCATTGAGTCGAAGAAAACTTGGTGGAAAAATGCGTTCAAGTTTACACAATATGATCGGAATACTTTCATGCAACCGACACACATCATCAACAGTGATACTTCTGGCTGTCAAATCCTTAAAGAATAAATTCAATTCTGTGATTGCCTTTCAAACATTGAAAGGAAGAAGTTTAGCAAATGCAATCGGGATGAGACGCTGCATGAACACGTGGCAGTCGTGGCTTTTCATGCCAAACATCTTCAATTTTCTCATATCCACGCATCTGCTCATATTGGACACGTACCCATCTGGAAATTTCAACTCTCGAACCCATTCAAATAAGATGTTCTTCTCTTTCTTGTGCAACATATAACAAGCCTTTGGATACTTATCTGTGGATCCATTCTGTCTTAGCTCTGGTCTTGAACAATACATATTCAACTCTTCTCTAGATTTAGATGTATCTTTTGTCTTTCCTTGCACATTCAACACAGTGTTGAATAGATTGTCAAACACATTCTTTTCAATGTGCATAACATCCAAATTATGACGAATCAACAGTGAGCTTCAGTATGGAAGATCGCAAAAGATACTTTTCTTTTTCCATCCACAACCTTTGGAAATTGTCACATTATCATTATTCTCTGTGACTTTTTGAAGACCCAATGCTTCAATGCAAGCCAGAATTTCAAAACCCGATCTCATCTCTGAAGGTCCTCCATTCACCACTTTGTTTTTCAGAAATGCTTTTTTATTTTTTCGGAAAGGGTGATTTGTAGGCAAGAATTTTCGATGGTTATCAAACCATGATTGTTTACCACTGCATGATAAAGTGAAGGCATCAGTGGACTCCATACAGTGTGGACATGTCAATCTTCCAACAGTGCTCCACCCAGATAACATGGAGTAAGCGAAAAAATCACTAATTGTCCATATTAATGTTGCTCACATCTGAAAATTCTGTTTCAGTGAAATGTCATAAGTAGGCACACCAACCTCCCACAATTTAAGCAATTCAGATATCAAAGGTTGTAAAAATACATCTAATTTCTCTTTCGGATTGCGTGGACCTGACACTAATACAGTGAGGAACATGTAGTGCTCTTTCATACACATCTATTGAGGCAAATTGTACGGTCTAATGATGACAGGCCACGAAGAATATTGTTGTCCTGATTTCCCAAATGGCTGAAACCCATCAATAGATAGACCCAACCTAACGTTACGTGCTTCTAAAGCAAATTGAGGGAAAATTATGTTCAGATGTTTCCATGCATGAGAGTTCGCTAGATGTCACATTACTCCGTCATCAACAGATGATGCATGTCACCACATATCCTTTGTTGTTGCATTAGATGCGTGCAGTACTGTCAAAACTAGCCTGGCCCAGTAGGTAGGCTTGGCCTGCCTGTTATTTTTGTTGGGCCTGCCCATTAAAATGGAGGCCTGAAAGAAATTGGGCCTAAATGGCCCGGCCTAACTGGGCCTACGGGCTATCGGGTCTAGGCTAAAATAGCCTATCGGGTTTAAACTAAAAAAGAAAATCTGAAGTCCCTCAAATTCACATCGATTCAGCGAAGAACACAGACGCCGCACGCCACCCTCTCATCTCGCCGCCGCACAGTGGCCACCACCATTACCACTGGCCACCGTCACCGCCACTGTCACCGGCCGACACCAGTCAACAAACCAACCGGTTGTGGTGGGGGGGACGCACCTTCTCGGATCGAGAGGATTTGTTCTTGGATGAGCAAGAGCCGATTAATTCTGGATTCATATCATTTCTAGATGGCGCCGCCTCCTCCGCGGCGGCGGCGGCTGCGCTAGCTGTTGCCGCGCATGTGTGATTGGATCTGCTCAGATCTGATTTGTAATATTACTGGACCCGGAAGGTACGCAAGTATAGTTAGGATCTCGAATTTAATTGAGTTTCATTCTTCTAAATTGTAATATTTGTTCGCTCACCGGGAATAGCGAAATTTGAGTGCGATCTATCCATAATTCTTCTAGTTTTGAAATGGGTGTTATTTCTTTTCTCCTTTCAGTGTTAGTGGAAAGAAAGAACACACACACACACATGATGTTTGATTCGTGATCCATAATTCTTCTAGTTTTGAAATTGGTTCTTCAGTTTCATCGAAAATAAGTATGGGAGCGCTTATTTTGAGTTTTTTTTCCCAGTTAAATGTGCTTTTTTATTTTGGCAATTTGGGCACTCTAAGAATACTCTTTCTGGTTTATTGACAGCAAATTGTGATTTTTTTCTTAGTTTTTGGATGAGTTGAAGTTGGGAATTTTGATTGGTCTGAGGCGAATCTTGATAGTTTTAAGTCCTTTTTTGGTGTTTGAATTTTCTATATGCTTATTTACTTGATCAACGTGAGATATTAATTTGGCATTGTTAATTTTTCTTTAATGTTTGTAATAAATAGAGCTTCATTATTATGCTTAATTTTGGTGTTTCTGCTTTATTTATTTATTATTATTTATGGCCTTTTTTAGTGGCTATTTTTGTTGAAGTATTTAGGTAATAGCAAATTTGATTCTAATTTGGACTTTAATTTTAATTTCAGGGATTTGAAATGGATGTGATACAAACTTTGGAGGATGTGGATTATGAGTTGCAACTGTTGGAATCTGTTTCTACTCGTGTTTCCACTCCTAATAGTGCTAAGAGCCCAGAGAGTAACAAGAAGAGTATTGCACCTACAGGTACACATACTTCTAGCACTTTTGATGATCGTGGTGGTTCTAAGGGTAAGCGTAGGAGTGGTGGTTCTAAGAGTAGGAGTGGTAGAGTAGACAATTTGGGTGGTGGAGATGGGAAAAGAATTAGATCTGAGGTTTGGAAATACTATACAAGGCTTGGTAAAATAAATGGGGTAGAGAAATGTGAATGCAAAAATTGTGGTAAATTGTATACTGCAACCCAGATTCTGGCACCAATCATTTGAAGCGTCATTCTGAGAAATGTTTAAAAACCCCTCTTAAATATCATGATGTGGGAATAATGTTGGATAACCAAACTACACTAGCGAAGACGTGGGCATTTGATAGTAAAGCTTATCGAGATGCATTGGCTAGGAGTATTATTCAACATGATCTTTCATTTAGCTATTGTGAGTATGATGCAGTGAATGCTTTGAACAAAGTATTGAATCCTGATTTCAAACCCATAAGTAGGAACACTGCAAAATCTGATTGTATGAATGTGTATCTAATTGAAAAGGATAAACTGAAGAGCTTGTTGGGTGGTATTTCTGGAAGAATTTGTTTGACTTCTGATGTTTGGACTGCCGTTACTACACAAGGTTATATGACTGTAACGGCACACTATGTTGATGACAAATGAAAGCTAAATACTAAATTACTTGCATTTTGTGATTTAGATCCTCCTCATTCGGGTTTGGAATTATCAGGAAAAGTTCTTGGGGTGCTTAGAGATTGGGGAATAGATTCCAAAATATTTTCACTCACTTTAGATAATGCAACTTCCAATGATAGCATGTCAAGAATTTTAAGAGAGAGACTTAATTTGCAAAGTGGTTTGTTATGTCAAGGTGAGTTTTTTCATGTTAGGTGTTGTGCACATATTTTGAATATCATTGTTCAAGATGGTTTAAAAGTGGCGGATGATGCTTTGAAAAAAATTAGAGGAAGTGTTAAGTATGTGAAAGCTTCGGAGGGGAGGTTGAGGGAGTTTCAAAAATGTATTCAAGAGGTGCAGTTGGGTGATGTTGGTGGGGGTTTCTTAAGGCTGGATGTATCCACTAGATGGAATTCTACATATTTGATGCTCGAAAGTGCTATTAAGTATCGTCTTGCATTCACTTGTATGAGCTACAATGATAAACATTACAAGCTTTGACCAACTGATGAAGAGTGGGTAAGAGTAGAGAAAATATGTGCTTTTTTGGCCCCATTTTATCACATTACCAACTTGATATCTGGATCATCATATCCTACCTCAAATTTGTATTTCATGCAAATTGCAACTATAGAAATGAAGTTGAATGAATTTGTAACTTGCCAAGATGAGGTGATTAAGGATATGGCTGCAAGCATGAAACTCAAGTTTGATAAGTATTGGGATGAGTATAGTGTTACTCTTGCACTAGGATGTGTTCTTAACCCAAAGACAAAGTTGCAATTCTTGACTTTCGTCTATAAGAAAATTTACCCACAAGATTTTTAAGGAAAGGTGGATAGGGTAAAGGGAGCTTTGTATAAACTCTTTGGTGAATATGCACGAGTATGTTCTACTCCTCTTAGTTCAAAAGAGGTTCACACTCATTCACAAGTACATCCAATGACAAGTGGAACAAGTTCATCATCTATTTCAGATCCAGAGGCAGTCATATATAATGTAAGTTATCTATACTAAATATATAAGTTGATAAATAATATATAAATAAATTTTGGTATGTTTACATTTTGTTCATTTAATTGTAGGAGTTTGTTGAAGAGCTGCGTCAAATGACTTCAAATGAAGGTAAATCTGAACTTGATATATACTTGGATGAGAAGATTGTTGAAGTAAATGTAGATGTGCTAGAATTTTAGAGATTGAATAGACATCGATTCCCTCGACTTGCAATTATGGCTTGTGATATTTTAAGCATTCCAATCACAACAGTAGCTTCAGAATCTACATTTAGCATTGGTGCTCGTATATTGAATAAGTATCGAAGTTGTTTGCTTCCTGAAACCGTACAAGCTCTCATTTGTACTCGTAATTGGTTACATGGTTTTTCTGAAACTGAAGCTACTACATCTAAAGGTATTATTTTATTAATCTATTATATTTTTTTCATTTATAATTGTTTTATTGAATTATAAGCCTACTAACTTCTCTTCCACTTACCAAATTTTTAAATTGAAATGTGCAAGATGTGGAGGAGATACAAGTGTTTGAGGCCGGTTCCAACATGCTTGATGATAATTGATGAGTGGTGGCATATTGGCATCATTTTTCACTTGTGTTTACTTGCTTTTAAATTTTTAATTTACTATTAATGTATTTAAGACGATTATTATGTATTTGAGACTTTTATTATTACGTATTTGAGACTCTAGTTATGTATATATTTGGTCTTTTTTAGACTCTTTATTGATATGCATAATTTTATGTTTTGTTTATTAGTCACATAAATAAAGTTTGATATAGTGATTTGAATTAATGTTAAAATGGTAAAGTGAAAATGATTTGAAAGATAACATTTTACTTAGAAAATTATGCGAAAATTAGCTGCAAAATCAGCCGTGAATACTAGCTAGGAAAACAAAATATGAGGATTTAAAAAAAAAAAGGACTGGGCCTCTATTTGACCCAATAGCCCTGATTGGCCTGCCCATGGCCTGAATATTACAGCCCATCAAGATTTTAGGCCAGGCCAGCCCAGCCCAATTATGGCAGGTGGCCTGATGGGCTTGGACTGGGCTGGGCCAAGCTATGTATTTGACAGCTCTAGATGCGTACATCCTCTATAACCTTAGAGTGAGTGGAAAATAATATATTTTTTTGTGTGCAACTGTGGTCTTCTATCTTTTCTGTGAACGGCGACTTGTTTCCTTGAAACGGGGATGACCACAAAATTTGCATTCAGTCAATTCACTATCAGTAGCCCAATAAATCATGCAGTTGTTGAAACGGCAATCGATCTTCTCAACAGATAGCCCCATACCCTGTAGTAATTTCTTTGTGGTGTAGAAATTATCGATTACCAAATTATTCTCAAGAACGATCTCTTTCATTAATTGGGTTCTCTGATCAAAACATCTCTCTGACATATTATTCTCATATTTCAAGTTCATCAAGCAAGCAACGAGTGACAATTGAGAATGGTTCTGACAACCCCCCCACAATTCTTTGTCTGCGGCCCTTAACATGTCATAAAATCATTGTGCTTCAGGATTTGGGGCCTCTTCGGTATGATCATCGACATTCATGTTAATTTACGAACTAGCAGCATCCATTACCATGTTCTGATATGTATTCATTCCATCCTGACCACCCAAATTATGCTCGGTATTCGGATGCACCTGTTGTTCGCCTTGATACGTCCATACACGATAATTGTGCACAAATCATTTCCTTGCCACGTGTAGTCTAACGGTAGACGGAATGGAATATTCTTACACTTACGACAGAGACACTTAATCTTATCTACACTCATGAACGACAGTTGATTGCATGAAAACTCGATGAAAGATTCAAGTCCATTAATAAAGTCCGGATTCAAAGCACCGTTATGAAGGTATCGCCGATACATCTATTCACGATCTAGACTCATTGTAGAAGACCAATTTCTAAAATATTTGATCGTAAAAAACGCACTGATTATCGTTCAATTAAATATAATTCTTAAAATAAATGGAAATTTTTTTTCAAAAATTCGGCAGCACCTATGTGAAATTCCTAGTCCCAAGTTCTCGACTCTATGCTAATCGATCTATATTCTTCTATTCAATTCATACCAACAATACCAACAAACACCAATAATGTTATAATCCATCAATTAAATTTAAAAATAAGATAACTCTATTTTTTTTCAAAATTTTGGCAACACATATGTGAATTTCCTAGTCCCAAGTTCTCGACTCTACGCTAATTGATCTATGTTCTTCTAATCGATTCACACCAACAATACCAACAAACACCAACAATTTAATAAAGAGAGATTCAGGGGCCCTCATTCCATTGAATTAATTAAACATACAATATTCAATGATAATTATTATACATATCTACAACATACATAGCATAATTTTTTTTAATTCACATACTTAGCATGATTATTACATAAATAGCATACTTAGTCATATCTACCACATACATAGCATAATTTTTTTTAATTCACATACTTAGCATGATTATTACATAAATAACATACTTAGTCATATCTACCACATACATAGCATAATTTTTTTACTTACCATACTTAGAATGAGTATTGCATAAATAGCATAATTAGTCTAAATTGCCCAAATAAATAATATAATTGACATAGAAATTAGCATATTTATTATCATAAGCCAAATAAATTTTACATAATTTTTTTATAAACCTAATAACTAACCTCGTACTAGCAGTAGTGTCACACAATGTCCAAAAATCACGAACAAGTGAAACTGTAAAATAAAGGAATGTGTTAGAGAAAGAAAGAAACACGAAAAAAAAAAAGAAATTAAAAATCATAATTTAATTTGATTTAAATGAAACGAGATAGCGAGGATTATATCGTGCTAATATTATGTGATTAACATTGTTACACCTGCCTCATACATAAAATAACTTCTCCCGCTTAGCCATAATCATCATGTATCATCACATAAATGATAAAACCAACACCAAGAATTTAAAAATCTTCTAGAAATCAAATTAAGCAAGTAGTAGCTTGACACTAGGGAGATTATATTACACTGCGAAAACACAAAAATGTGTTGAACAACAACAAAAAATGACATGCAGCCACATAAAGTTTCACCCCAAGAAAGACAATCACTCATTATGCCCTAAAATCTAACAAAAAGACAGAAGAAAATAGTCACAATTGCAGCACAAACATTTGCTAAGAAATCACAAGTAGAAGCCTCAAAATCCAATTTCTCAAGCCAAAATCTCAACTTTTAGGCAAATCAATTCAATCACATATAAACTTGATGTGCTAGAACAAGAAGAGATGGGACTTACAGTGAAGTTGGTGTTGGCGGCGACGAGTGGCGGGGAGAGAGGGAGAGGAAGAGAGAGAGGGTGGGAGAGAGAAAGAAAGAGAAGGAGAGAGAGCTAGGGGGAGGCATCTGGCGGCGGGCGGTGGACACTAGGGCTACGGCGGCGACTGGCGGCGGAGGAGCCCGTCTACAGCGGCGGTCATGTCGTGGAGAGAGAGAGAGGGGGAGAGAAAGGGAGAGAGAAGGAGAGGGTGAGGGAGAGAGATGGGCGGCGGCAGGCGGTGGTCACGGCAACGGGCAGCGGAGCGCGGAGGATAAATTAGGGCTGTGAAATGAGAACGAGGGAGAAGAAAATATTCTATAATTGGGATTTACCGACGGCACTAACGATGGACTTTCAATCGTTAAATAATAACGACGACCTCTATCCATCGTTAAGTATTAAAATTAAAATTAAAAAATTAAAAAAAAAACTATAACGACGGCTTTATTCTGTCATTAATATTAAAAAATTAATAAAAAACAAAAATCCGAAAATATAACGACGACTTTAGTCCGTCGTTAATATTAAAAAATAAATAAATAACAAAAATTCAAAAATATATTGACGGCCTCGATCCGTCGTTAAGTATTAAAATTAAAATAAAAATATTAAAAAAAAATATAACGACGCCTTTAGACCGTCGTTAATATTAAAAAATAAATAAATAACAAAAATTTGAAAATATAACGACGGACGCGTTCTGTTGTTAAGTATTGAAATTAAAATAAAATTATTAAAAAAATATAACGACGGACAAAAGCCGTCATTAATATTAAAAATTAAATAAAAAATAAAGATCCAAAGAATATAACGACGGACGCAGTGCGTCGTTAAACGTAACGACAATTGTTATGTCGGAAATTCTGTCGTAAATTCTTGTCGCGAACCCGTCCCGCCAAATTTTATGTTGACGACGGACAAGCCGTCGCTAAATGATGACCCGAACTATGTCCGTCGGTAAATTGCAAAATTCTTGTAGTGTAATCTACATCTCAATGATAAGTAAAATATTATATTTGAAAAAGGGCAATTCTAAACATAGCCATGATTTTTCTAATCATAGCCCCATATTTAAAAAAAAATAAAAATATTTTTTACATGTACTGTAGTACCCTCGTAGCCCCCAATTCAAAATCCTAATTAAAAGAATTGAAGAACCGTACACAGCCCCCATTCCTAAAGTCCCCCTCACCTGAGAAATAAAAAAAATGTTGTTTTCTTATGCGTTTTACGATCAATATTTATCAAATTAAACCATAGAAACAAAAAAAAGATGTCATTGTTGCAATGCTATGTGTGCTAATCTCGAAGTATGTGATGAGGTTTTATGATAGCAAACTAATAAAACTTTTCCTATTGCCCTTCTTAACAATTTGAAGATGGATTTCACTTATAGTTTCTAGATAATGCTTTCAAACTGAAAATTTTGTTTTTTATTTTTATTTTATTTTAGGATAGATTTGTTTCTTGATGTTTTGATTTTTTTGGCATTCATTTTCTTTGTCTTTGTTATTTCTATCGAAGCAGAAGTGGAAATAAGTTATTCACAGGGGCTGCACAGATAGAATTTTATTCATTTATTTTTAATTATAATTCAAGATATACGGAGCTAAGAGAATATGGGTGCATTTTTATTATTTTATTTTTAATCAGAATTTAAAATGGGGCTAGAGGATAAAATAGTACAATTGAATAGTAATTTTATTTTATTTTAAATATGGGACTATGATGAGAAAAAAGGTGGCTACATCTGGAATTGTCCTTTGAAAAAAGGTTTTAGAGTTATTTCTTAAAAAAAGTTTAGGATATTGGGCTCCTAATTTAAATCCAATGGGGTTTCTCTAAAATCGACCCAATTTCCCTGCATATATTTTCCTCCAAACAAAAAGGAAATAGGGCATTGAATTTTGGTCATACCCGTCTTTCCTAACAAACTAAGCCAAACGACGCCGTCTTCCTTCTTCAACCAACTAAAAAAACGCTTCTTGAATAGTGTAATCCCGCTTTCCTCCTCCGCCGCTTAACGGTCTAACCTCTCTGCATTTCCGGAGCGCAATGGCCGCCGCCAGGTAACTCCGCCTCTATCAGCCGCGCCGCCTTACATTTCCGTTGATACGAAAAACTAACGTTCGTAAACATGTATTGATTGCAGAAAGATGAGAGCATTCAAGCGGTGGATGAAGTATCAAGGCATAGAATGGAGCGACGCGCTCCTCTTCGCAACCGAAAGCAGCGGCGGCGCCGACGATGACTCCTCGAGTTCGCCTCCGGTTTCTGTGAAGGCTTTGTGCGATTTGAAGGAGGGCGACGTCGTCGCTAGGATCCCTAAGCAGAGCTGCCTTACCGTCAAGACTTCCGCTGCCAGCGAACTCATCGAGGAGGCGGAGCTCGGCGGCAATTTGGGGCTTGCCGCTGCTATAATGTATGAGAAAAGCCTCCGCTCCGAATCGAAGTGGTTTGAGTATTTACAGATGCTGCCTGCTTTCGAGCCCATTCCGTTGCTCTGGTCTCTCCCTGAAATCGACTCTCTCCTCGCCGGCACGGAACTGCACAAGGTCAGCCCATCTCGCGTCGAGCCACTCCATACATACAGTGGGAGTTAGGACCTATGTGAATCAATGCTCGATAAATTAATCACTTATGTCGTGGAGTAATCTTATGTCATATAATTTATTTATTTCTTAGTCACATTGAGAGTATAAATTGCCGCTCAACATGTATACCTCTCTAATTTGAGTTTGTTTTGCTCGGCATTGATTAGTTGTGCTTCTATAGACTCTTTTTGTACGATTTTAAGATCGAGTTCAAACCAACTTAAATATCTAAAAAGTGGCTACATGTTAAAGAGATAAAGCTATTCGAGCTCATAATTGAGTTTATTATGATTATAGCTTGATCTTGAACAAAACTTAGAATCAAGCAAGAAGTGAGTTTGAGTTAAACAATTAAGCCAAGCTTAATTGATACTTTGTTCGCCTCAATTCACATTGTTTCATCACTTGAAGACATAATCAAATTATCTATAGATCATCGGTCTTTTGTTTGTGCACATATTCAGTTATTATGTTGTTAATGCTCAAATGCTCTATGCAATTTGTAGGCAGACAGTTAAAGAAGACAAGGCTGTGGTCTATGAAGACTGGAAAGAATGCATCAAACCCCTTTTGGATTTGGCATCTTTTGAGCTAAATCCGGAATATTTCACTGTCGATGAATATTTTTCTGCGAAGAGTCTAGTTTCTTCAAGATCGTTTCAGGTCGATGAGTACCATGGTTTTGGGATGGTCCCTTTAGCAGACCTGTAAGTTCTACATAAATCTCATACTGCTGGCCACTGTGCCACTGTGGAATCTAGGAGATTTAATTGTGTTATGTGTTGAAGTTTGTTTGGATGAAATAGTACAAAGTTACTCTAGTTAATGAATTACTGATTATAATTCCTGCTAAACACATGCTGATTTCATTTAGTACAAAAAATTATTCCTTCTCTTGACCCCAAAACAGAGATCTCTGCATCGTGATTTCGGTTGTTTCTCAGACCTTTCTATATGTTAGACCTTGTATGTATTCTATTACATGTTTCCAGAATATTATATCGGGTTTTCGTTGGTATTGTGCGTTTTGCTGAGCAATTTGATCACAATATTATGTGGTTTGCTGCTAACTGAAAGGCTCCTCTGAATCTAAAAATTTGTGTCTGGTCTTTTGTGTAAATGAGTTAGCCACTTGAGGCAGCTGAATATTGAATAGATAATATCGAAGTGAACTTCTTAGGTATTGATGAAAAAGAAGAAAATATCACCAGTAATCAGTTTCTCATGTCAGTTCATTATTGTTTCATCATATTGCTAAACTAGTTCATCCTACCTACTTTCCCAAGGTTAAGGTATTTCATTTTAAATCCATTAGCCCATATCTTAAGCGTGTACAATTTTGTTAGCTTTGTGCATAATTCACCCTAAATAAAATTGCATAATTCACCCTAAATAAAATACATGTATTGTGAATTAGTCTGATATGTGAATTACGTATAGTAATCTTTTCATTTTCTTGTTAGTCTGTTTTTTATTTTATTCTGTATGCTAAACTCTTGAGGGGCCTCTATCTGTAACAAATAACAATTGTCGTTTATTATTTGTATCATAATTGTTTGTCGATCTCTTTGTTAATGAGGTCTTGTGAACCTAGGTT
Source organism: Perilla frutescens (assembly GCA_026008535.1). Taxonomy (NCBI): domain Eukaryota; kingdom Viridiplantae; phylum Streptophyta; class Magnoliopsida; order Lamiales; family Lamiaceae; genus Perilla; species Perilla frutescens. The sequence goes on from BRKX01000011.1 coordinate 31,647,890, forward strand.
TAATCACAAGACAGCCGCTGAGGATGTACACATCACAGCTGTATCTTCTAGTTCAGAATCTGATAATGACACTATTACTAAAAAGGAAGATTCTGAGCATGAAAATGATGAAGATAATGAGCCCATAATTCTTGATTCTCACTCGGAAGGTGAAGAATTTAGTGGGACAGATCTGGAACTTTCTTCAGCTTCTGAGGAAGAATCTCCTTTTATGGATATGATATTGATTAAAGATGTCAAAGCTGGAGCTGATGTAATGATTTTTTTGCCCGATTTTCCTTTTTAACAATTTGGTATAATTTCGTTGATGGTTCTTAATGAGATTTGCATTTCTAATTTACTTCAGGTGTTCAATACATATGGATATTTGGGAAATGCAGCCCTTCTGCATAGATATGGATTTACAGAAGCTGATAATCCATTTGATATTCTGAACATCGACTTAGATATTGTAGTCCGGTGGAGCTTATCTTTATTTTCATGTCGCCAAAGTAGAAGGCGGCTGTCAATCTGGAGAAGGTTGGGGTACTCAGGATGTGTTGGTGAAGATTCTGAATACTTTGAAATATCATTTGGCGGGGAACCTCAAGATGAGCTGTTGGTTTTACTTTACATAATGTTGTTACCTGAGGAGGAATTTCATAGACTTGATCTAGCCTCATCAGTTACAGGAAAAATAAAAGAATCATCAAGCTTCCATTTGCTGGAAAGGGAGAGTGTTCTGTCTACCAAAGACTCGGGTCTAAGCAAGAAGCCGTTGCTAACACCAAGTGTTTGCCTGGCTCTTTCTTCCCTTGCAGATGCAAGAGAAAGTCTCTACGGTCCAACTTCTCTGGAAGAAGACGTTGAATCATTAAGCAAGTGTTGTCTTGCAACTGAGCCCAAGGTGTATCATTCATTGATGCTACGTATTAGTGAGAGGAAGATAATTGAGAAACTTAGGCGATGTTATGCTGCAACTTTGGAAGCCATTAAAGGAAGAAGAAAGAGGAAGGGAACGGAGATCGCATAATTTGTAGGTTTACAGCAACATTCTAGCCATCCTTTCTTAAGTATGGGGGGCAAAAGAGTCGTCCAAGAAGGGTTGAATGCATATTTTGTCCGCATCTTCTTTATCTCTTCCATTATTTTAAACCCAAGTAATTTAATTTGTGGATGCATAATATCAAGAAATAAATCCTGTTTATGCTCCTTGATTTTTTTAATCAAAGTCATTTTGTGTGCTGGATGCATAATATTTTGATCAATGAAAGTCAAGTTACAAAGATACCAACCATCAGCTATTTGTAGCTGGCTAAAGTGCTACATATACAACACGGTTTATCAAACAAAAAGCCAGGCTAACAAGTTGCTAAACACTATAACTAAGCTGCAACGTGAATCTGATCCTTGATTTTTATTTTTACAAGAAATTTCAAAACTGCCATGATTTCTACAAAGTATTTCACGAATCGATTATTAATTATTATACCTATAGCTGTAATAATCAACTAAAAAAATAACTACACAGTTAATCAGGATTTCAATCTTCCAAATACCTGTGATGAAGCTCCCAATTACATATGGTCAAATCAAGCATATTTTCCGATTCATTATTCATTGATTCGCAAATAGGGAAAACGTAATTATACAGATTCTAATATTTTTTAGCGGTGATAATAATTTACTAAAAATAAAAGTACATGTATTAAGGGTGACAAATAGTTAATCATTCAAAATCCATTGAACATGAGAAATGGGCTTGGGCTTGGGCTACTATGTTATATATTATACTACTTTAGGGTAACAATAGAGTGATAGAATAAAGAAAGATAGGCATATATATATCATCGAAATCTCAGTAGTATTCAACAACGTGAAGAAGAAGAAGAAGAAGAAGAAGAAGAAGAATAGTGAGAAGAAAGGGAATTGGAACAACAATACAGACCATACCAAACATCATTAAATCAATACACCATCAAATTCACAGCTACCGACTATCTCCATCCTCAAAAAACAAACACTATCAAATTAGTACACCATCAAAGAGTAGTTTAGGTGAACCCATCATCAAAAAAATACCACCAAATTTGTTGAGTATAGAACAGAAACACATCAAAATACCACCAAATTTGTTGAGTACAGAATAGAAACGCATCAAAAGGCAGCACCATCAAAACATCAAATAACATCAAATGGCATAGCAGCAGCACCATCAAAACATCATCAAATGGCATGGCAGTAAGTCACTTCTATTTTCTTCACTTCTTCTTCGGCTTCTCCATTTCCTCATACTCGGTAAGAATTTTCCATATATGCTTAGAGTCGAGTATTTCATAAAATCAATCCTCTTTCTCTTTTAACACGTGTTTGCCGACGTTTGCCAAATGATCGGCAAACCGATTACTTTCTCTATGGACAAATGTAGGCATAGGTTGGGTAATGTAATGGTTACATTGAATTTTGATATCTTTTGTTTCAATTTGCACATAATATTGAATTCATATTCGGTGCGAGCATACTCATCCCACCCTTTACCCTCCAACCCTCGCAACCGCCCTATTATTATCACACTCAATTTCAACATTCGGAGGAACAATTTCAACCTTCGGAGGAAGATCCTTGACTTTATAGTGTCGATCGATTAGATCAACACTCATTGCAATCCCTTCAATCTCAGCCCACATGGTACACATGTATGTTTTGTGGCTGAGGTTTTTTGAACAATAAATCAACCATTCTCTCATGAAAGTTGCTGCCTAGCTCAATAAGAATTTGATGTTCCTCCTCAATAGTTCTCATATGAATTCTATTAATCATTTTTGCGCATTGTAAATCATCTACATCTTTTAGTTTTTCCAACAAAACACAAATATGAGTGAAGGCATCATCAACGTCAGATTTTGGAAACTCAATATGTTCCGTAACACAGTTGGTGTATGATCTCATCAGGGTGAACTTTATTTTTTATTATTTTCCAAGCCCCAACTAACACCTCCTCATTGTGATCCCTAAGAATACTAACTAGAATATAATTATTTTGGTTAAGATCATCCCTAAAACCAGCGGCATCGGAGTTTACCTTCACACCAGACGTAGGCGCGGTCCATTGATCCGGTTTGACAAAAAACTGATCCCAATAATAGACGACGATGGCCGTGGCGGCTGTAGTGAATAACAAGACCCTCCATTTCCATCCCCCTCTCCCACCTCCAGGCTGCGAAAAGAAAAGAAGAAAAGATTAAGTTAAAAAACAAAGAAAATACTGCGAAAAGAAAAGAAAAGAAGAAAAGATTAAGTTAAAAAACAAAGAAAAAAGTAGAAAAGATTAAGTTTAAAAACAAACAAAATACTGCGAAAAGAAGAAAAGATTAAGTTAAAAACAAAGAAAATATAATCACAGCAGGCTGCGAAAATAAAAGAAGAAAAGATTAAGTTAAAAAATGAAGAATGTTGTAAACTAGAGAAAGGCAAGAGAAAATATGAATTGTGTATTAAATATGAAGACCAAATGCCTCTATTTATAATAGTACAAGAGATAGGGTTTTAGAGTTAGTAACTTGGTCATCACTCATATCATATATATCTATTAGATATATTTACAACACTCCCCCTTGAGTGACCAATCTCTAAAACAAATGTTGCCTCATTAAAACCTTACTAGAAAAACTCAGTGGGAAAAAATCTAGTCGAAGGAAAAAGAGTACAACTGCTCCCCTGATCTTGAAACCATTGTAGATCTTTGAGTCGGCACATGCCGATTTTGTGTACCAACTTTCTGAATATTGATGTTGGTAATGCCTTTGTGAATAAGTCCGCCAAATTGTCACTTGAGCGAATTTGTTGAACGTTGATATCGCCAATCTTTTGGAGATCGTGTGTGTAGAATAACTTGGGAGAAATGTGCTTTGTCCTATCACCTTTGATGTATCCTTCCTTGAGTTGCGCGATGCAAGCAGCATTGTCTTCATACAAAACAGTTGGAGTAATCTTTGATGAAGGTAATCCGCATGACTCTTGAATATGACTTGTCATATTTCTCAACCATACACACTCTCGACTTGTTTCATGGATTGAAATGATTTCAGAATGATTTGAGGATGTTGCAGTTAAGGTTTTTCTTCACAGACTTCCATGATATAGCAGTTCCACCACATGTGAAAACATAGCCAGTTTGTGACTTGGCTTGATGTGGATCGGATAAAAATCCTGCATCCGAATACCCTACTAGAGAAGAATCGGAATTTTCTGAATAATATAATCCAAGGTCTATGGTACCCTTCAGATAACGTAGAATGTGTTTAACACCATTCCAATGTCTCAAAGTGGGTGCAGCGCTATATCTTGCGAGAAGATTTACAGAAAAAGCTATATCTGGTCTAGTATAATTAGCCAGATAAGTTAATGCTCCAATTGCACTTAGATATGGTACTTCAGGACCAAGTATCGTTTCACCATCTTCAATAGGTCGAAATGGATCTTTCTTCGTATCAAGAGATCTAACGACCATTGGTGATGCTAATGGATGTGCATTATCCTTGTAAAAGCACTTTAACACTTTTTCTGTATATGTGGATTGGTGAATAAACGTTCCTCCTCGGACACTTTCAATTTGCAAACCAAGACATAATTTTGTCTTTCCCAAATCTTTCATCTCAAATTCTTTCTTCAAATATTCAGCAGTTTTATTGAGCTCTTCAGGAGTCCCAATTAAATTCAAATCATCAACATAAACTGCTATAATTGCAAATCCACTTTCGGTTTTCTTTATGAAAACACAAGGGCAGATATCATCATTTTTGTATCCTTCTTTCAACAGATACTCGCTCAATCTATTATACCACATACGGCCAGACTGTTTCAACCCATACAACGATTTTTGTAGTTTAATCAAAAACATGCTTTTGAGTTTTGACTTTAATGCTTCAGGCATTTTAAATCCTCAGGGATTTTCATATATATGTCATTATCTAATGACCCATATAGATAGGCAGTTACTACATCCATAAGGCGCATAGCAAGCCTTTATGACATAGCCAGACTAATCAGAAATCTGAAAGTAATCGCATCCATTACTGGAGAATATGTTTCCTCATAATCAATTCCTGGTCTTTGAGAGAAACCTTGCGCTACGAGTCTTGCTCTATATCTCATAACTTCATTTTTTTCATTTCTCTTTCTAACAAATATCCATATGTATCCAACAGGGGTTTCAGATTCCGGAGTTATGACTATAGGTCCAAATACTTTCCGGTTATCACAGGAATTTAATTCCATTTCCATAGCTCTTTTCCACATTGGCCAATCATTTCTCTGTTTACATTCTATAACAGATTTTGGTTCAGGATCCTCATTTAAAATTTGATGAGCTATGTGAAAGGCGAATATATCATCTACAATGATATGTTCTCTCTCCAGTATCTGATTGGAAGATAAATAATTTATTGAGATCTCATGATTTTCAGATACATGTAATTCTTCAGGAATTACATCACTTTCATTTGATTGATTAATAATTTTCCTCATTGTTTGGTTTCTATCTTGCCCCTTTCTTTTCCTAGGCATAGAATCTTTGGAACCAATTGGTCGACCACGTTTTTGACGAATTTTAGACTCATTTGCTACCAAAGCTATTTGTCCTTCAGGGAAATCAATTTTGGCTAGAGTATTTGCAGCATGTATGTGAGATTGTGTCACTTTTCTTGTATCTACAAAAGCATCAGAAAGTTGATTAGTTCGAGAATCAACTTCTTGTTCATATTGATTAGTTCGAGAATCAAAATGTGACAAGCTTTTCTCATCCCAAGATATTTTCTTGTGCTTTTCTGGATGTAGATTCGTTTCACCTAATGTTGGAAATGTCATTTCATCAAAATGACAATATGCAAAACGTGCAGTAAATAAATCACCCGTTAAAGGTTCAATATACCTTATAATCGAAGGTGAATCAAATTCAACATATATCCCAAGCCTTTGTTGAGGACCCATTTTTGTTCATTGTGGGGGTGCAATTGGGACTTGAACCGCACAACCAAAAATTCCTAAGTGAGAAACATCTGGTTCTCGACCAAAAATAATTTGCATTGGGGAGTATTCATGGTTAGCCGATGGTCTAATACGAACTAATATTGCCGCATGTAATATGGCATGACCCCAAGCAGTAGTTGGGAGTTTTGACTTCATAAGTAAACGATTCTGCTAAATCATTTTGAGTATGGACATGAGCGATTGAATGTTCAATCTCAATTCCAATAGCCATACAATAAGTTATCAAATGATTGAGACGTAAACTCACTAGCATTATCAAGACGAATTCTTTTAATTGAATTGTCTGGGAATTGAGCTCGTAATTTTATAATTTGAGCAAGTAGTCTAGCAAATGCTGCATTTCTAGTAGAAAACAAGCATACATATGACCATCTAGAAGAAGCATCAATCAATACCATAAAGTATCGAAAAGGGCCACATGGTGGATGTATAGGTCCACAAATATCTCCTTGAATTCTCTCTAAGAAAGATGGAGATTCAATATTAACCTTCGTATATGAAGGTCTAATGACTAACTTGCCTTGTGCACAAGCATCACATGGGAATTCATTTGTCATAAGAATCTTTTGATTCTTCATGTTGTGTCATATGAATTATTGATTATTCGGCGCATCATAGTTGCTCCAGGATGTCCAAGCCTATCATGCCAAAGCAAAAAGCTTTTTGAGTCATTGAACTTCGGGTTCATGACATGGTTTGTCTCAATTGCTTTTATGAATGTGTAATACATCCCAGAAGGTAGTGTTAATAATTTTTCTTTTGTTCGCTTATGGCCGGATACAAAAGAATTTATGCAGAGATATTCTTTTCCACCTTCTGATATAGTCTCGATGTGGTATCCATTATAGCGTATATTCTTGAAACTTAGTAAGTTTCTTTTGGACTTACTAGAATACAGGGCATTTTTAATATCTAATTTAGTATCATTTGGTAAAATGATACAGGCTCTTCTGGAGCCTTCAATGATGTTTGATGCACCTGATATCGTGTTAACATTATCCTCAGCTAATGTCAACTTAAGAAAATATTTCTTATTTTGGAGAATGGTGTGTGTAGTGGCATTATCAGCAAGACAAATATCACAAAATTCTATTTGAATGTCTGAGACGTTTTTAAAAGAAGATCAATTATTATTGAGTAAAAATACGAAATGAAAAAAAATTGTTTTTAACGGAAAAACAACGATGTGAAAGTAAATAAGCAATGTCTTTTTATCAACTAGAAATAAATGATAAAGGACTAAACAATGTCCATATGATCGTCTTCAAACACACCACCACCAATCAACTGATCCATGTTATCTCCTTTTGGATCATCAAAGAAATCGGAGACATCTAAGTGAGTAGTATCAATTGGACCATCAAAGTTAACGACATTGGTTTCCTTCTTGTCTTTTCCCTTGATCAAATCTTGATACAGATCTGCAAGGTGTTTTGCCGTTCGGCGAGTACGTGACCAATGTCCATTCATGCCACATCTACGACATGCAGCTTCCTTTTTGGATGAACTGTGCTTGTTGGATGTTTTCTGCCTTTTGTTGCTAGAGATTGCATCATTTGGTTTACCGCGTCCACGACCGCGACCATATCCACGCCCACGCCCACGTTCACGTTGGTTCCCATGATGTCCATTGTCATGGTTGAAAGTTGCATTGGCTTCAGGCAATGCAGCGGAACCAGTGGGGCGGAGTTCGTGATTTTTCATGAGCAATTCATTATTTTGCTCGGCAACCAACAAACAAGATATTAGTTCAGAGTACTTTTTGAAACCACGCTCCCTATATTATTGCTGTAATAACACATTAGAAGCATGAAAAGTGGAAAATATTTTCTCAAGCATGTCAACATCAGTGATATTCTCTCCACAAAGTTTCAATTTTGAAATAATTCTAAATAATTCAGAATTATAAGCACTCACAGACTTAAAGTCTTGCAGTCTAAGATGTATCCACTCGTAACGAGCTTTAGGAAAGACGACAGTCTTTTAATGATCAAACCTTCCTTTCAGGTTTGTCCACAACTCACTCGGATCTTTGACGGTCAAATATTCCATCTTTAGATCATCATGAAGATGATGACGAAGGAAAATCAGCGCCTTAGCGCAATCTTGTTGAGATGCTTTATTTCCTTCTTTGATTGTCTCCCCTAGACCCCTTGAGATCAGGTGAACATCAGCATCAAGAGTCCATGACATATAATTCTTACCCGAGATGTCAAGGGCGATGAACTCAAGTTTGGCTATGTTTGCCATTCGTGCAATTCTGCACAAAGAATCAAGGATATATTATTTATATGTTTAATTTATTTGTTCTTTGGAGCATATAATATTCTTCAGGAATATTACTTGTGCCACTTTAATAGCATCAATTTATGATCTTGAATGTAATATTCTTCATGAATATTACTTGTGCTACTCGAATAGCATCAATATTTAATTTTTCAAGATTAAATCAGAAAAGACCGATTATTATAACAATAAGAAAAACAAACATAATATATTAAAGCCAATAAACATGATGTAAAAAAACATGTACCTTCTAGGATCGATGGACTTCTAGAATTGAAGGAGATGGTAGAACAATCGTGCTGATAACGTGTTGTAAACTAGAGAAAGGCAAGAGAAAATATGAATTATGTGTATTAAATATGAGGACCAAATGTCTCTATTTATAATAGTACAAGAGATAGGATTTTAGAGTTAGTAACTTGGCCAACACTCATATCATATATATCTATTAGATATATTTACAACAAAGAAAAAATAATCAATAGAAATAACATGCTGCAAAAAGAAAAGAAGAAAATATTAAGTTAAAAAACAAAGAAAAAAAATCAATAGAAATAGAAAAGAAAGAAAAGATTAAGTTAAAAAACAAAACAAAAAAAAAATCAATAGAAATAACATGCTGCGAAAAGAAAAGAAGAAAAGATTGAGTTAAAAAACAAAGAAAAATAATCAATAGAAATAACATGCAGACATACACACCTTGGGGTTTGATCTTGGGCTTCCACTTGCACCGTATGAGGAAAAAATTTTGTGGGATTCTCATGAGATTAATGTAGGAATTATGTGGGAAGAGAAGGGCAGGGTAATGGGATCTTTCACCACCACCAAGGAGACTTCCAAGAAAATTGTTAAACTTGAAAATGGGATTTTGAGGGATCAGAAAATTTTTCACCACCAAAAATGAGATGTTTTTCACCACCACCACCAAAGAATTTTTCACCTCTTTTTTGACCTTGAGCAACATTTTCACCACAGCTACTTCTTCTATAATTTTGTATCATTTTCACCAACTTCATTATTTTCATCTTCATCCTGCTATTCTTTCACTCACGGTTTCTTTCACTCTCTTGTTGCCGCTAGGGCTTTCACTACTGCTTCTGTTTCTTATCTTTCCTTTTCATATTTTTTTTTGTTGAATAACTTTCCTTTTCATTTTTTTTGTTACTTATGTATTGGTTTTTAGCACGATTTAGGTAAATTTACAATTAATTAAAAAGAAAAGAAAAGAAGAAATAATGTATGGTGTTTGAAGTAAATAATGTGTAGTTAAAATAGCAATACTCTTTACTTTTTAGCCGTGCAATTTCTATATGTTTGTTGTGTAATTCTATAAACTAAAATAAATGTCCGTACTAATTTTATCTATTTTAACAAAATTGCCCCAATATATTTACATCCCATTAATGATAATTGAAAAGTCGACTAATTTTATGCTACTTTGGTACTACTATTATATTTTATTTGAATTAAAATTTCACGTGACACAATATATTTAAAAATATTCACAGTTCATGACACTTACATAGAACTTCACATGAAATGAAAAACAAAAAGAGAACCAATAAAAGGTGTTGCACAGCGTGATATAAGGGGTAAAGAAGGGTCATACTCAAAATTTAAATTCTAATTTTTCATATGTTGAAAATAAACTTTGAGGTTTGGTTTGGGTAAAAATACACAATAAGAGAAGTATACCACAATAAACAAGTTTGTGCAAAACTTAATCTACAATGTGTTGATGCACTCACTATACGAATTTTAACTCGTAAAACAAGATCATACAAAACACTCATTCAATGTAAAATTTAAAATGATATAGCTCTTATAATTTTCAATTGCATTTTATTGAACTATCTATGATTTTCAGAAAATCACATTAAAAAGGACATGAAAAATAATCTTCTAATGAAATCAACTTAATTAGTATACCATTGAACAAATTGTATTAGAAAAAAAAAAATAAACCGCATACCTTAAATCTTCTCTTTAACTTTCATTTTTTAATGGATCGAAATCTTATAAATAGTGGAATAACTAGGAAGTTTCTATTTGCACCCTCATGTTTACTCTTTGCACTCCAAAAGAAAAAAAGAAAAAATAAAATAGTTTTGAAGTTACTTAAATGTCCTTTGTTCAAAAAGAAAAAATGAAGTGTGGTTCGAAAATAAAATTTCGAACTCATCGTGTTTGTTCAAAATTTTATTTTCAAACATACATAATTTTTAAAATAAATCACGTTTGGAAATTAATTTTTGAATACACCATGTTTGTTCGAAAATTAATTTTCGAACAAACATGGCATGTTCGAAAAATAATTTCCTAACGGACTCCATGAATTTTTTTAAGTACCGTTCGAACACAAGATTTCGTACATATTCATTATACTCGAACAGAAGACATCGAATATATTCAGAATGTTAGAATACACAACTTCGAACGGAACGTGATTTTTTTATGCTTTTAATTTTCAGATTTTATGTTTTTTTAAGTAAGGGCATTATAGTCAATTTTAAAGGTACAAAGAGTAAAAAATGAGTGCATAAAAAAGTTATGGTGCAAAGAATAAATATAGAAGTGCAAACAGAAACTCTCTATAACTAAGTGTGCCACTTTTGAGTTCATTTGTAAAAACTAAAAACCACACTTGGTTCTTTTACCTCTCAGATGCATGGTTGAACTTTGATTTGGATAATCGGGGTTCGCTTATAAGTTGGCCATATATGGGCCAAAAAGTAAGAAAATGAATATATTTGATTACGAATATTAATACCAAAATGTTACTTCTTCAAAGTACGAAATAAAAAAATTAGTCTCAATGAATTAGTCCAAGCGTGTATGACATGGTGATTATTTTTTTGAGTTCATATATTTATTTTGTTCTCAATTGTGTTAACGCCGTCGAATTTGTCATCATCTACGTAACGATAACAATGAAATGATGACGCATGCATTCATTGGTTAGTGGTTTATATCAAAATTCAAATATAATTGAGCTAATTAAGATTGATTCATATATATAATATGAATAATTGAAACCTGGTGTGAATTAAATAGATGGGATCAATGCTAGCATTTACCGATTTTGAATATTGACTTGAAAAATTGGAACCCGATTTGAAATTTGAGGAGTTTGTTAAGCTCAATGATAGGGAATTAGGGATATCGATTATGAATTATGATACTTGAATTTTATGAGTACTTAAACATCCAATAGAAAAATTACAAAAATATTTTTTCAAACTTTTCTCATTGACAATCCTATTCCTATATACATTATTTAGCATAAATATATACGTGTTCATTCTCATTGGGATGAAGGCCTTGAAGGTTGACAACATAACATCTATAAAGTCATAATTTGTTGAAAATATATTTTATGTCCTACAAATATATTTTATGTAACAAATAACAATATATAACACGTGATTTCAATTGATATAGTACCGACGTGTTATCATACACGTAAATTTTATGCAAAATTAGCGTTAGAGCCTTTAGGGCTGTAACACAAATTTTTGTATTTAATTTGATAAAACACAAAATACTGTACAATAAAATGATTTCAAATCAAAAATATAAATTTATGAATCAAATCTCTATTTTTCCTCTGATTCTTCTCTTCAAAACTTGATTTTCAAACGGTATTTGAAATCTTCAGAGTAAATTTGTCTCTTTGATTTTCTCGGACTTGTTGTTTGAACTTGGTCTTCGAAGTTTTCGAGCACGATTTGTATCATCGATCTTCTTTGACTTGGTATTTGGTCTTGATAACGTTAACTCGGAGGACCGACGCCTTGATTCCGGATCAAACGCTAATTTTGAAATGAATTTGATGAAGAACGCCTTTGACTGTCTTGCTTATGTATCAAATGTCGTCTTCGGGATGAATTTGGTAAAGAACGCCTTTAAATGTCACAAGAACGCCTTGAATATCTTTGAGAATTTCACTTATGGAAGTTCTCAAATTCTTGAACTCTTCAAATAGTCTTGCTTGTGGATCAAACGCCGTCTTCGGGATGATTTTGGTGAAGAACGCCTTGAATATCTTTTTTGAGAATTTCACTTATGGAAGTTCTCAAATTCTTGAACTCTTCAAATGACTTATGGTGTGATTTTCAACTGATATGGAGGCCCCTATTTATAGTTGTAGGGAAAGAGATCTAGAGCTGATGTGACACTATCTCATTGGCTGTTGGAAATTGATATATATCTTTTTTGAAAGATATATACTTGTTGCCAAAGACTTTTAATGTTTATCATATAATAATATCTTTATTATTTAAATATTGTATCTAATTTTGGATTTGATATAATTCCAAAACTAAATAAATATATTAAAATCAATAAAAATATTATTTATAATATTGTAAAATTTCACCACCTACAAATGCCCCCTCGAGACTTGTTCATTGATGACTTGTTGTTTAAACTCGTATCAAGGAGTCTTGAACTTGAATTTATTAGATAGTTTATACTCGTGTCAAGGAGTTCTTGAATAGTTTATACTCATATTCAAGAGTTCTTCAATTTGAATTTATTAGATAGTTTATACTCGTATCAATGAGCCTTCAATTTGGATTTGAATTTAGATAGTTTATGCTCGTATCAGGGAGCTTTCTTGAACTTGGATAGTTTATGCTCATATCAGGGAGCTTTTTCTTGAACTTGGATAGTTTATGCTCATATCGAGGAGCCTTCAACTTGAATTTGGACTTTGTAGACCTTTTATACTCGTGTCCGTGAGTACTTGGATTTGAATTTGGATTTGTAGACATTTTTATACTCATGTCAAGGAGTCTTGAATTTGAATTTGTAGACCTTTTATACTCGTGTCAATGAGTCTTGAATTTGAATTTGTAGACCTTTTATACTCGTGTCAATGAGTCTTGGATTTGAATTTGAATTTATAGACATTTTATACTCGTGTCAAGGAGTCTTGGTATTTTTGAAGAGTTTAGATAGTTTTGGCTCTTATCAAGGAGCTTTGGAAGATAGTTTAGGCTCTTATCAAGGAGCGTTTGAATTTTATGGACTATGACATGTATTGGAAGATTTGAATAGGCCAATGACAAGATTTATAGCCGCTTCTTCTTCTCCTTCTCCTTCTTCTTCTTCTTCTTCTTCTTCTTCTTCTTCTTCTTCTTCTTCTTCTTCTTCTTCTTCAAACTTGTGAGGCTTTTGCATCGATAGTTCTTCAACTCCATTTGCGGCCATGCTTAACTCTATGTCGTAAGCTCTAGTGGCCAATTCCTCGAAAGTCTTTGGTTGAATCCCTTTCAAAATATATCGAAGACCCCAACACATGCCTTGGATGCATATTTCAATTGCTGAACTTTCTGATAATTGATCTTTGCAATTCAGGATTAAGTTTCTCCAACAGTTGATGTAGTCAATGACGGACTCTTTTTTTTGTTGGGTTGTATTTGTGAGTTCAACCAAGCTAACCGTCCTTCGAGTACTGTAGAAGCGGTTTAGGAATTCTTTCTCCAGTTGCCCCCAACTATCAATCGAATTTGGCTCCAAATCGGTATACCAATCAAATGCGTTGTCTTTTAAAGAACGAATGAATTGCTTCACCAAGTGATCTTCGTATGTCCCAGCATCATTACAGGTCTCTACAAAGTGAGCCACATGTTGTCTTGGATTTCCCTTGCCATCAAATTGTTGAAACTTTGGTGGCTGGTAGCCATCTGGCATCTTTAAGTTGTCAATTCTTGGAGTATATGGCTTGTTATAAGTCCATAGTGATTTATGGCTCTCTCTAGACCTGTCCTTGATTGTCTTCAGTATGAAATCTTTGAGTTGATCAACTTGTATTGAGCCATCAGATGAGATTTCAATTTCTTTGGCTGTAGATTTTCCACTTTTATTGGCATGTAGCTTTGTAGATATCTCAGCTTCAGTATCGTCATCAACTTGCTCGCCACATGTATCAACAATCATTTCTTTTTTCAGTTTCAAGATTTGAGCATCTCGTTCTTGTATCAGCAAAGCAAGTCCTTCGGCAAGCTTCGTTAAGTTTGCAATTTGCTCTTCCCGAATTGTAGACATTTTGATGCTTGAGGAAATTGATGAAGAGGAGAGATGAGAGGTAGAGATTGTCCCACTGGGCGTGCCAAAATTTGTAACACAAATTTTTGTATTTAATTTGGTAAAACACAAAATAGTGTACAATAAAATGATTTCAAATCAAAAATATAAATTTATGAATCCAATCTCTATTTTTCCTCTGATTCTTCTCTTCAAAACTTGATTTTCAAACGGTCTTTGAAATCTTCAGAGTAAATTTGTCTCTTTGATTTTCTCGGACTTGTTGTTTGAACTTGGTCTTCGAAGTTTTCGGGGACGATTTGTATCCTCGATCTTCTTTGACTTGGTATTTGGTCTTGATAACGTTAACTCGGAGGGCCGACGCCTTGTTTCCAGATCAAACGCTAATTTTGAAATGAATTTGATGAAGAACGCCTTTGACTATGTATCAAACGTCGTCTTCGGGATGAATTCGGTGAAGAACGCCTTTGAATGTCACAAGAACGCCTTGAATATCTTTGAGAATTTCACTTATGGAAGTTCTCAAATTCTTGAACTCTTCAAATAGTCTTGCTTGTGGATCAAACGCCGTTTTCAGGATGATTTTGGTAAAGAACGCCTTGAATATCTTTGAGAATTTCACTTATGAAAGTTCTCAAATTCTTGAACTCTTTAAATGACTTCTGGTGTGATTTTCAACTGATATGGAGGCCCCTATTTATAGTTGTAGGGAAAGAGATCTAGAGCTGATGTGACATTATCTCATTGGTTGTTGAAAATTGATATATATCTTTTTTGAAAGATATATACTTGTTGCCAAAGACTTTTAATGTTTATCATATAATAATATCTTTATTATTTAAATATTGTATCTAATTTTGGATTTAATATCATTCCAAAACTAAATAAATATATTAAAATCAATAAAAATATTATTTATAATATTGTAAAATTTCGCCACCTACAAGGGCTTCTCTCAAATGCAAAATTTGACGCAAAGTGAAGCCAAAAAGTGCTCCAAGGATGTCGCTAATAACTGTTGGGAAATTCATATTGCTACTTTAAATTAAAATGGCATTTAATAAAATTACATAATAACTTTACTAAATATAAAAATATTAAAAATACAAAAATAAAACATTGAAAATACAAATCAAATAATACAATAAATTTTCTAATAATGTGAGAGACCACCTCCGTTCTTCCCTATATCTGAAAAACCAATTCCAATTAAATTAAAAATATTAGAGTTGGTTTATAGTTCTTGTCTTCACTTTTGCATGATACTGAGATCTTAATGTAACGAAATGTCATGTTCAAATTTCGAATTTGCAAAAAATGAACATAGTTAATTTCAAAATTTTCTGGCTCATTTTAGACAAATAAAAAAGATCTCAATTTCAATATTTTCTTTGTTGTTGGGCCTTGTTCAAATCAAATATGCTTCAATCAATCAACTCTGATGCCTGCAAAAGCAGTTTTCTAGGTGTCCAAAAGGGGATTTTCATTCGATCATGAAGCTAACGTGGCAAATTTTGGACCACGATTATTTTTCTAGAGCAGTGCATATTTGATTTATATGCACATTTGGTACAACAGAATCAACAAAAAGTAGAAGCAATTTATATGCTAACTTTTTCTTAAAAGCAACAACTAAAAGTTCAAAAATAAAAATAAAAATATAGACTATGATGTATTGAATATGGGCATGTGGTTATCGAAACACTGTTCACTCAGATGCATGGACATGCAATTTGGGCAGGTTGTCTCAAAGATTTGAACAGTGCATACATTTTTGTTTTAGTATCGTACCAGAGTTTCACACCTAGTTCCTTGCGCGGGAAATATTTTATACGCTTAAATTTTTAAAAAGTATGTAAATTTGATTTTTCTTTTTCTAAATTTCAGGATATAAATATTAATTTTCTCATTGTAATAAATTTTATTTTATAAATTATATATCACACATTAATTAGTTTCATGTGTCCGCTTATGTGAACATTTGTAATATAATTTATGGGCTGGTGTTCGGTGCTGAAGGCTCTTGTGCGACACCCATCAGACACGTGCGTGGGCGCCACTCGTCTATCTTTTTTTTTTTGTCTTTTCTGCCGTTGATTTTTTAATCTTTTTTTGATTTTTTTTTAAATTTTTTTAATATTTGGTTTTTCTTTTTATTTTGTTTTCAAAAAATTTATACCTTAAAATAAAATTGGTGAACCCTAAAATTAAAGTGAATGAATTTAATTTATTTGAAATGAATATAAATTTATATTCTAAAATGAAATTAATAAACTTTAAAAAATACAAAATAAGCCCCCAAAATAATCCCTAAAAACACAAAATAAACTTCTAAAAAAACTAAACACCCCCCCCCAAATAAAAAAATCAAACAAAAAAAAAATTAACAAAAATCTAAACCCCCCAAAAAAACTCTAAACCATAAACCCCTAAACTCTAAATATTAATTATAGTAGAATAAACTCTACTTTGAATCAAATAAACTCATTGAAGATAAGTAACAGACCTGAAATTTTTAACAATACAAGTGATACCTTTTGACGTTTGAGTGATAAGTATCAGTGTTACAGGTGATACTTTTTTCTGATAAGTTTTTTTTTTTTAATGTGGCGGGTTAATCTATGAATTGGACGGGTTGACCTGCGAATTAAACTAAAACTTGACCCGTCTGACCTAATAATTCAGTGCACGTGGTGCACTGAAAGTTTGCGATAATTTATTTATTGTATTAATAAATTGATATTCCTCTTAATGTCATGCTAATTTAAAAAAATGTGTTGCATGCTGAACTCCGACACCAACACAAAAATATGATGTAGTAGTTTTGTTTTCATAACTTTTTTGCTCAAATAGTTCTATGTTAAAAATCGAACTGTATAGATCCTTCCATAAATGGAAAAATTAATGGTGTTAGTATGCACGCACTTACACATATTTTTCCAAATATATTTAGATCTCACATACTAACACATATATACTGTCGTGAATCAGCTGTAAAGAAAGACTATAGAGCTTAAGATCAGGGAGGAAGAAGGGGGATTTGAGCTAGAAAGAGGCGTAAAGCTAGAAGATGAGTCAGGCGAGGTAAAGATCCCATTTTTAGGGTTCTTTGACCTTGAGATTGAATTGGGAGATTTGAAGTTCGATGGGATGAAGAACGGGTCGGGCGAGGTACTTGAATCAGTGGTTTTGGGCTGAGTTAGTAATTGGGCTGATTTAGTTGGGCTTCAGTAATATTAAATTAAATGAAGGACTTTGGTCCATTTAAACTAAGGTTATCTTGTTTTGTTTTAGGTGGTCCCAACTTTATATGGTTTAAATACCAAATTTTACCCTAATGAATGCAAGTATGAACAGTATCAATTTCCTCCCCCTTACGTCTCTATTTCTCTCCCTCTTCTATTCTACTCTATCTTGCTCTTTCCTTCCATTTATGTTATAAACAACTCATAAAGAATTCATCTTTATTACTTATCCATATTACAAATTAGTAATCAATACAAAATATCACAAAATAGGCAGAAAGAAATCCAAAACTACAGAGAAGCGGCCGAGACCATTACATTTGGTATCCAGAGCCATCCTTTCTTGGATATGGTTGAGAACACATGGTTGAAGGAGCTGCGGAAGACATAAAGGCAGTTAGATCAGAATCTTCAAGCTGAAAGTTTAAAAGGGGATGTTGTTGAGTTGAGGCTTAAGGAACATATACAAACCATGTCTAAAACTTAAGAATCCATGTCTAAAACACAAGAAGGTATGCTGGGAAAGTTAGATCATCTTGCAGAGCTAATTTCTTCCTTGCAGACTCAAGCTAAGGGAAAAGGACCTACTGATGGAGAATCTATCTTGGGCAAACCTCCCATCAACTTTTTTAGGAAGGTTCTTACCCTAGAGCTCAGTATTCTAGTGGAAGCAGACAGCTGGGTGACCTCCAACCTGTTCAGGCTATCACACCTCTGCCAAAGATTGACTTTCCAAGGTTTGATGTATGCAACATAGGGTTTAGATCCTTAGGTGTAACTGTTATTTCAAAATGATACCTAACATCTCAGATGACCAAAGGATAGTCCTTGCTACTATGAATTTTGAGGAGAAGGCAGCTATTTGGTATCAGTCCTACAGCACTAAGCTGATCTACCTCATTTGGAAATAATTTGTGGATATAGTGGCAGCTAGATTTGAAGATTTGAGGGAAGTCAGCATATTAGTGGAATTCAACAAATTAAGACATACTAGCAGCTATGTAGACTATGTAGAGAGTTTTGAAGAACTCAAGGAATGTATGACCTTTTATGACAGTAGTGCCTACTCTGAGACCTACTTTGTGGCAAGCTTCTTGAGCGGCCTTAGTGAAGAATCGAGGGCTGCTGTGAAGATGTTTAATCCCACAACATTAGAATAGGCCATAAAACTGGGACAAAATCAAATAATCTCATTGGAGGCTTTTACTAAGAAGATCAAGGTAGGCAACAAGCCCCCAGTCAACACTGCCAGGTATTTTTCTCAGGGAACCAATTCTCCCTCTGCCCCAAAGGAAACTTACCCCAGAAACCTCCAACTAAATTCCTCACATCTGACCAGATGAGGGAAAAGATAGCCTAAGGGCTCTATTATAATTGTGATGAGAAGTACTCTGTAGGACATAGGTGTAAAAATTGAATCAGTTATTTGATTATGACTAAGGAAGAAGAACAAGAGCTGACCCAACTTTTCCTTACACCTTCTACTGAAGAGGAAGACACTCTGGCTGGGACCAGGAAGGAACCCTCTATCACTCTCAATTCATTAAAAGATGATGAGGGAGTTACTACACTAAGGTTTACAGGTACTAGTCAAGTGCATGCTCTTCAAATTCTAATTGATACTGGCAGCACCCTGAGCTTCATCAAGGAATCCACTGCACAATTAATAGGGTATGTACTACTATAGCTAATCTTCTACTTATTAAAGTTGCTAATTGGCAGAGGCTGGTTAGCTCATCTCAAGCTGAAGGATTTGGGTGGGAAATGCAAGGCCACAAACTTACACACTCTCTTAGATTGTTGCAGCATGAGGGATGTAACATTATCCTTGGAGGGGGCTGATTAAGAGCCTGCACACCCATTGAACTAGACTATGAGAAGATGACAGTCTCGATCAAATGAGGGGCAAGAAAATCAAGTTGCTTGCTCACAAGGCTACACTTGACTGCCAACTCATCTCATATCACTCCTTGTACAAGTTGATTCACTCCAAGGCTAGGGAAGAGGTGATGGAAGTGTTTATTGTCACCATACAAAAGTCTGACTATGCTGAGGATCCCCAACTGCAAGGTCTTCTAGATGATTTCAGTGATGTGTTTAAGGAACCAGATGGGCTACCACCTACAAGGAAAATAGAGCATCAAATTTTGATCAAGCCAAAGAGCTAACCTAAACATCTCTACCCCCACAGATCCTTCCACAACCACAAGGATGAAATTAAAAGAATAGAAGGATAACTCTTAGCTACAGGGATCATACAGCCCAACAAGAGTGATTTCTCATCACCTGTATTGCTAGTCAAGAAGAAAGATGGCTGCTGGAGAATGTGTGTTGATTATAGGTATTTGAATGGTATGACAATCAAGCATGACTATCCTATACCTGTGATTGAGGAGTTATTAGATGAATTAAATGGTTCAAGGTTCTTCTCAAAATTGGATTTGAGGTCAAGATACTTCCAAATACTAATGAAACATGAGCATAGGCACATGAGAGCTTTCAGGACTCATAGTGGACACTATGAGTTCCTAGTTATGCCCTTTGGCCTGTGCAATGCACCAGCCATATTCCAATCCCTAATGAACCAAGTTTTCAGACACAGCCTAAGAAAACACACTCTTGTATTCTTTGATGATATACTGGTGCACAGTAAGACTTGGGTAGAGCTTCTGGTGCATCTCAAGGAAGTTCTTACCACACTCAGGAAGCATTCACTATATGTCAAAAGGTTTAAGTGCCACTTTGGGCAGCAGCAGATAGAGTATTTAGGACATATTATCAATGTAGATGGGGTATCCATAGACCCATAAAAGATTTCTTGCATGGTGAACTGGCCTCAGCCTCACACCATCAAACAACTCAGAGGGTTCTTGCGCTTAACAGACTACTACAGAAGGTTTATTAAAGGGTATGGAGCTATTAGCAAACATCTCACCATCCTCCTAAGAAAGAATAATTTTATTTGGGGACCTGAAGCTGAGTTGACATTCACCCAGTTAAAGAAGGCCATGACAAAAGCACCTATACTAGCACTGCCTGATTTTTCTCAACCATTTACCCTAGAAATGGATGCTAGTGGCATGGGAATTGGAGTTTTACTCATCCAGAAAGGTAGGCCAATTGCCTTCCTCGGTAAGAATCTATGCCTTAAGAACTAGGCCCTATCAATTTATGAAAATGAGTTCATAGCTATTATAATGGCTATACAAAAGTAGAGGCATTATCTGCATGGCCATAGGTTTATAATCAAAATTGATCAGCAAGCACTCAAGTACCTGCTGGACTAGAGGGTGATGAACTCAGTGTAACAGAGTTGGATCACTAAACTGTTGGGACTTGATTATGATATTCAGTACAAAAAAAGGGTCTAAAAATAGAGCAACTGATGCTCTCTCTAGGAAGCAAGGGGAAGAGGGTGATTTCAATGCCATAACCACAGTCACCCCCTTGTGGATACAGGAGGTTTTAAACAGTTATGAAGGGGATTCCTATATTACTAAGGTTATGGAAGACATCAAGGCTGACACTAGCACATGCTCAAAATTTACCATATCTCAAGGGTTGATCAAGTATAAGAGAAGGGTTGTAGTAGGGGCTGGGCAGGACCTGAGGGCAAAAATCCTCTTAGCTATGCACAACTCCCCTTATGGGGGACATTCAGGGGTGCAGGGAACCTATATGCGGTTAAAGGCCACTTTCTACTGGCCTGGGATGAAAACACAGGTGACTGACCTTCTTAAATCCTGTGACACTTATAAACTCAACAAACCAGCACATGGCACCTCCCCAGGGCTCCTCCAGCCACTGCCTACCTAAGTCTGGAGGGAAGGATGTGATATCGGTGGTTGTTGATAGGCTGACTGACGCGCTGTCATTTTGCGCTCAAAAATATATTTATAAACTCCTATGCCCACAGCGAGCGTAGCTAGCCAATGAGTACGGGTCGATCCCACAGAGAGCTATTGCAATTCTTTCTTCAAGTAACCAATCACAAAGGGGGTTTTGGTATCATCACTAAACTGAATGTAAATCTGCAAAGGAAACTAAAGAAAATATCAAATAACAAAAGGTTCTGGCATTTGAATTAGATCTTGGTTAAACATAAAACAACTCGATCATGGGCACACCGATTTTCATACTTGATAGGTCATCTAGTTATGGTGACCGGATTCCTCTCATGTGTCTCCTCATCCATCCTTTCATTTTAGGTTTAAAAGTGATTCATCTTCGATTAAACCCCTAACCAGTTACCCACCTCCCGATTCCTCTAAGAGATGTAAGCAAGCAAGCAGCAGTGTGCCCTAGACGGACCCAGATCTGTTGTGTTTAACTGATTCTTCTTGTGCCCACAACACCCCATTAATTCCCTTATTACTATATGAACCGACACACAGTCACGATTCACCAATTCAATTAACATTGGTGTGCCCTCTTTACCTAACGAGTGATCAGCCACATTGGGCATTTCAAACACACACTCACGTGGAACAAGGCACAAGAATTAACGGAAACTAATCATGCATTACTATGCCCATTTCGGCCTCACGAGTCCAGATTTATGCTTAATCCAATTTCATCATTCAAATGCCAGAATTAAAGATCTAGCCGAGAAGGCTAGACATAATTAAACTTGCAGAATTTAACGACATAAAAATAAATGAAAACTTACGAATTTAATTAAGCAAAAACTCGACTCCAACGTCGATAAATACGAACATAACCTAAGTCCCGAAGGTTTAAGACCTTTCGGATTGTTTGGCTGCCTAAGCAACGTACGGAAAATAAATTGCAGAAATGTAAAGTGTTTCAGAGTGTCTAAAAGATTCATTTTCCAGAAATTAAACTTATTTAAATAGTTACATTTCCGAGTAGAGTCTCCCCCACAGGCGGGGTCTTCTGTTGAAAATCCAGAACGGCGTGCCCTCGCTGACTTTGACTGGATAAGTTTCATCTTCAACAAATCCCTATTTTTTAGGGATTGCTCTTATCTCCTCAGATTTAGCTTTATCTCCTCGTCTGAGCTTATCCTTTTGTTGCAGTACCTTCTAGGAGTCCAGCTTAGCTCCAACTCTCCCGCGGATAATGTAGCTATCTTTCCACCAGCTGTCCTTCAACTGAATCCTGAATTTCACTGGAATGCCCATTCTGCCCTGTGGTCGAGTCTGTGCGAGTACTGTGGGCACGACATCATCTGTCAGTTCCATCCGTATCTGATATTCCCACTTCACCGACCGAATGTGGGATGGATACTGAGGACGTCCCATGTGCCACTGATGAACATATGTGCGAGATAATCGTGAATATTTGGGCATAAAATGCCCCTTCCGCCAGACTTGACTCTTGGAATGCCCTTTGACCGCAACCTGGTTTTTTTCGACTCAAAACACACTAAAAAGGACATTTATACACGATAAAATGCCCCTAAAAACACGAAATAAATGGACTTATCACACCCACACACTTTAAGCATGATTGTCCTCAAGCATGGGGTGCAATGCATCCAGAAAAACAAAAGTAAATAGAAGAGAAAAGAAACAGACTCAAGACACAAGCATGCAAACTGTTACTCCGTGTGGGCACATCAAAAATAATCCAACAAAAATTGCAAATTCCAGCATACCTAAAATAGGTCAAAAATGAGTTTTAGCTAGGTGTTCCTCACAGACTCTCTTCACTCAGTGTATACTCTCATTTCGGCTGTAATTATATGCAAATTCGTCCCATAAGTTTGCCAAAGTTCTGTTGTTCATTCTCTAGAAACCATGATGCATTAGTATCAATAGGGCTTTTTAGGCTACAGTTGGGCATTTTAAGTGGGAGGGGTTTTTATTGATTGTACAGACCCCTCCCTAGCTCCTTTCTATTCTCTACCCTCCTGTGCCTGTTCAGGCACTGAATTTTTCTTATTTTGGGCATTCTAAACACTTAGAACTCGGGGGAATTTTATTCAGACTCTTTTTTTCTTTTTCTTTTTCTTTTTTTTTTCGTTTTCTAATCATTTTTTTTTCTAATCATTTTTTCTTCTTCCCTCTATCTTTCCTGGCCCTTCATATATATGCCTTCCCAGAAAACAACTCTGTCTTACCCATTTTATTTACAGGTTTTATAATGCCCTGACTAAGTATAAACCATTCCAGAACAAAATCGGCCAGGGCATTTCATAGGCTCAAAAGGGGGCGCAAAGGCTGTGTCATTGGTGGGATTTATTTATTTTAGTGGCTCAGCAAAACATGGCCTATCTCATCTACATGTGCATCAATAATTCCCAGAATTAAACACAGAACAGAGGTAAATTCTAGAACATCATAAGCACAGAATTATTCACACTCATGAATGAAAAAAAACTGTAAAATTGAAGCATACAGCATATAGGCTCAAGTCTCACAGGGCATGCTAAAACTCGTTCGTCATCCCTATCTTAATTGGGCATGCTGATTTTTCTGTAAAGCAATAAAAATTGGATCATAACGTGAAATACCCACACAGACTCACAGATAAGCATGCTTTGACTCAACTACCTACCCACACACTTTGCAACTTGCAAAGTGTGGACACAGACTCAAACAACAAGACAACAAAGAAAACAGAACAAATAAAACGAAAAAAAAAAACCTAATCTAATGGACAGAAAGAACCAGGTCATTTGGTTGCAGGCGTTGGGTAGGAGAACCCAACATGCTTGAAATAGGCTTTCAGGGCTGCTTCTATTCGGGTCAGTTTTTCATTGGTCTGGAATTGGGCATTCTCTATCAACTCAAGTCTTCTTGTGATCACTGCGACTGGGTGCTCCCTCTGCGGTGCCTTCCATGCTGGTGGTTTCTTCGATGTACCTGCAATAGCTAGAAGCATACTCAAGGGGTCTACCCCCGGCACAAAGAAAACAGGCTTCCCATCCTCATCGTCAACCACATCTTGCATTTTCCTCAGGCAATTAAGATCAAAATACTCACGGGGAAGGGGGGTCAAATCAGTTTCATCCAAATCAAGGAGCCTATGCCTAATAGCAAGTTGGGTGATTAACTGGGCACAAGAAATTCGATGCCTAGGGTGTGTTTTAATTTCTCGAAAATGCACAATGGCCACAGAACCGAAATTAATTCTGATTTTGTGCACCATGCACCACAAAATGAATAGCTCCTGATTTGTGATTGAATTTGAGCTATCCTTACGGCCGAAAAAGTTATAGGCCAACACCCTATGGCAGAATCTCAAAGCATCATTATTCAAACAGTATCCCTTTGTGGATCCGCTTTGAAAAACGGATCCATCCCCAATATCGACCCATTTTGCATTGACTCCCTCTGCAGAGTCGGGCACTACAGTCACGGCATCGACATACTCCTCCTCCTGAGGCCCAAGTATGTCACGATGCCTAGTAACATATTCAAATCATCAGCAGAAAGAGAATAACTTCTACCCATCATTTTAAAAGACAAAACCCTAGTGGACGTGGCAGGCTTGTTCACAGCTTTGATTTTCAAGTTTTTGACAAAATCACGAGACAATGACGGAAAAATAACACACTCCATATCTAAAAAGCATTCCCAACCAATTGCAGAAAATAAATCACGTACCTTCTGCTCTATACCAAGAGCTGCAAGCGTCTCACGGTGGACTCCTAGAGTTGATGATGCCCCTGACTGGTAGCGGGCCACTGTTGGGCTTACTCGGTGTGGGGCTCCCCACCCCTCTGCCTCTCTTAGGCACAGGGGCTAAAGTGCCCTCTTCAGCCTTCCTCTTCCGCAAAGAGGCCTCTCCAGCCAGCTTGGCTCCGGCTTTCATTCCAACAGATTTCCCCACCCTTCGCCTGGGTGAGGAGTCCTCCGAGGGCTCTTCAGAGCCTGCTTGCGTTTGGAAGGGCGCACTGGGCTCCTCCTGCTCCTTCTCTTCTTCAGTGTCCCCTTGCTGGGACACCTTTGGCTCGGTTGGCTCTGTTATGGGCTCTCCAACCTTCCTTTTCCCTTTGGCCTTCTCCAGTGCCCGCTTCTTGATGTCAGCGGGCGCCTCTTCTTCTTCAAACAGGGGTACCTTCTCTGGTTGGGGCTCAACCTCAATATCTTTGATTTCAGTTAGGTATTTGTCCAAGTCAGTGTCTCTGTCTCCTTCATCTTCAGCTTCTTCTCTCCCTTCAACTTCCTCTCCTTCTTCTTCGTCTTCCAAATCCTCGATCTCCACCGATGGCACAGGAGTTGGAGCCTTAGCGGGCTTCTTAGCTTTCTTCTTCTCAGCTCCTTTCTTTGGCTTTGGCTCAGGCTTTTCAGTAGCCTCTTCTTCTTGCATGCCCTCAACAGTCGCCTCAGCATCTTGCTGCTCCGTTTGAGTTGGAGTAGCGGAGCTTTCTTCCATCGTCTCGACTTCAGGCGTAGGCTCCTATTCCGGTGGGGTCTCCTTGGGTGGCTTAATCGAAGCGGTTGCTTCAGCTGCAGCCTTTCCCTTAGGTTTCGCAGAGGGTTTCTTCACGACCTTCGTTGGAGAGGGCTCTTCAGAGACAGCTGGGGTCTCGAAGTCCAGGCGTGCCTTAGGTCCAACCTTTGGAGCGACCTTCTTGCCTCTTGTCTTCGCCATTGTTAGATGTTTGAAGGTTTTCAGAAATTAGGGTTGCAGAAGAAAATCGAGAGAGAAGGTTCTGATTTTGCAAAAAGCGAGTGAAAGTGATAGTGGAGATTTTGTGGGGTAAGGCTTTTATATTAAGGGGATTACTATTCATGATTTGACTTGTGACTCTCCAAATTCCTTAGGAGTCTCCTGGATCAGTATGCCCTGTGCTAATGGATAAGCCTTATCCCTGAAAAATCGGAACAAACTTTATCTCTCCAGCGTGCCTCACTTCAGAATCCCTATTTCTAAGGGATTTATTTTATCTTCATCTTTCTCTCTCATTATCTAAACCTGCAGACACCATGCTTATCCAAAACAAGCGTAAAATTGTTCCCTAAACTAGTTTAAATAACTGGAAAATTTATTAAAAATAAATAAAAATGAATTAAGACAAGAAAACACCTGGGTTGCCTCCCAATAGCGCCCTAGTTATTGTCGTGGGCACGACATCACCCTAGATCAGGCGTAAGTAGGCTCCACAAGCTAGATTACTGTGACATCTTCATCAGAATGCCCCAGGTAAGCTTTCACACGGTGGCCATTCACTTTGAAGCGCCCTCCAGTATCGGGGCTTATCAGCTCAATTGCCCCATTCGGGCATTCTGCATATACTTCGAACGGACCAACCCACTTGGTCCTCAGTCCTCCTGCCATAATCTTGAACCTTGAATGGTACAAAAGTACTTTCTATCCTGGGCTAAATCTCTTCTTTCAAATCACTTGATCATGGAGCCTTTTCATTTTTTCCTTGTACAGCACCAAATTATCATAGGCCTCCATTCTCATTTCTTCCAACTCTTGAATTTGAAATTTCCTGAAATGCCCAGCGACGTCATGGTCCATATTCAGCTTCTGAAGTGCCCATCATGCTTTGTGTTCTAACTCAACTGGCAGATGACAACACTTCCCAAATAACATCCTGTATGGGGACATCCCAATTGGAGTCTTGAATGCAGTTCGGTATGCCCACAGGGCATCTTCCAGATGAGTACTTCAATCTTTTCGGTTTGGACCTACAACCTTTCCAAGAATTGCTTTAATTTCTCGATTTGAGACTTCAGCTTGGCCATTTCCTTGGGGATGGTAAGGTGTGGTGACCCTATGGTGAACCCCATACTTCTTCAACAATCTCTCCAGCGTTTGGTTGCAAAAATGGGTCCCTTGATCACTGATGATGGACCTGGGCACACCAAACCGACTGAAAATGTGGGATTTCAGAAATGCAACTACTACTCTTGCATCATTGGTAGGAGTAGCATTTGCTTCTACCCATTTTGACACGTAATCAACTGTCAGGATAATGTATTGGTTCCCCCTCGAATTTGGAAAGGGTCCCATGAAATCAATTCCCCAAATGTCAAAAATCTCCACTGGCGTGATTGGTGTCATGGGCATTTCATTTCGTCTTGTGATGTTTCCTACCCTCTAGCATTGGTCACACCTTCTGCAGACGTTGTGGGCATCCTTGAATATTGTGGGCCAAAAGAACCCACAAACCAAAATTCTTCTCGCCGTTCGGTTTGGTCCGAAATGCCCTCCGCAAGCATAATTGTGACAATGCTTTAGAATTTCATCTATCTCCTCATCAATGATACATCTTCTAATGATTTGATCAGCGCATCTTCTCCATAGAATAGGACAATCCCATGCATAGAACCTGCTCTCATACCTTAGTTTATTTTTCTGGTACCTTGAGTATCCAATAGGCATCTCCCCAGACTCAAGGTAGTTCACTATGTCCGCATACCAGGGTGCTGGAATGCCCCTTGCTGAATACAAATGCTCATCAGGAAAATGATCGGCAATGGGCATTTCGTCGCCTTTCTCATTCAGCACCCGGCTTAGATGGTCAGCTACCAAGTTATGTGCCCCACTCTTATCTTTAATCTCGACATCGAACTCTTGTAAAAGTAAGATCCACCTAATCAGTCTTGGCTTGGTCTCCTTCTTGGTCATCAAATGCCTCAGGGCACCATGATTCATATAGACAATGTTCTTCGCTCCCAAGAGATAAGATCGAAACTTCTCAAATGCAAACAATACTGCCAATAGCTCCTTTTCAGTAGTGGTGTAATTACACTGTGCCCCATTCAGAGTCTTGGAGGAATAGTAAATTACATGGCTTTCTTTTCCACTTTTTTGACCCAGTACAGCCCCCACAGCGTAGCCACTGGTGTCACACATAATCTCAAAGGGCATTCCCCAATCTGGTGGTTGAATGACTGGTGCCGTGACCAGTTGCTTCTTCAAAACATTGAATGCCTGCTTACACTCTTCATCAAATTCAAATGGAACATCTTGCTGCAATAAGTGAGTAATAGGTTGGGCAATTTTTGCAAAATCCTTGATGAATCTCCTGTAAAATCCAGCGTGCCCCAAGAATCCTCTCACTTGCTTTACTGAAGTGGGGTATGGTAATTTCTCGATTATATCCACCTTGGCTTTCTCGACCTCAATGCCCCTCTCGGAAATCACATGTCTCAGTACAATGCCCTCTCTGACCATGAAATGACATTTTTCATAGTTCAGCACTAGGCATTTGTCCACACAATGCTGCAACACCTTCTCCAGATTATCTAAACACCGATCAAAACAGCTCTCATATATTGTGAAGTCATCCATGAATACTTCAATGCAGTTCTCGAGCAAATCAGAGAATATGCTCATCATACACCGCTGAAATGTGCCAGGAGCATTGCAGAGGCCAAAGGGCATTCTGCGATAGGCAAACGTGCCGAATGGGCACGTGAATATTGTTTTCTCCTGGTCCTCCTGACTTACTGCAATCTGCATGTATCCTGAATATCCATCCAAGAAACAAAAGAACTTGTTTCCTGCGAGTCTTTCCAACATCTGGTCAATGAACGGAAGTGGGAAATGATCCTTTTGCGTGACCGTGTTCAGCTTCCGGTAGTCAATGCAAACTCTCCAGCAAGTTTGCAGTCGTGTGGGCACAAGCTCTCCTTTCTCGTTTTTCACAACTTGAATGCCCGACTTCTTGGGCACGACATTGATTGGATTGACCCACTTGCTATCTGAAATCGGGTATATAATGCCCTGGTCCAGAAGCTTAATTATCTTTTTTAGCACCACATCCTTCATCACTGGATTGAGCTTTCTTTGTGGATCACGAACGGGTTTTGGATCATCTTCCAACAAAATTTTGTGCATACAAACCGCTGGGCTAATGCCCTTTATATCTGCCAATGTCCATCTGAGTGCCTCCTTGTACAGTCTCAACAATCTCAAAAGGCGATCCTCATCAGCTTGATTCAACCCCGCACTTATGATTACAGGGAGAGTCTCATTATTCCCTAAACAGGCATATTTTAGATGTCTTGGTAATGCCTTCAACTCCAGCTTGGGCGCTTTGATAATAGAAGGCATCAGCTTATCATCATTTCTCCGAATGGGCACACCGTAGTCCACACATCCGTGTGGTATCTCTTCCAATGAATACAATATCATAATTCCATCCCTTATATCATCATCCTTGTCCAGGGCATCATGGTCATTCAATCCATCCCACAATGCTCATTCCAGCGGTTCTCTGTTGCTCATCATGGATAAAGTAAAACGGCTCGGGTAATGAAATGTGTTCACAAAATTACAATTTTCTGTATCCGGGGGATATTTCATGGCTTCAAAGATGTTGAACGTCACCTTCTCCCCATCAAACTCACACGTCAGTGTGCCCTTGTCCACATCAATTTTGGTTCGAGCTGTCTTCATGAAAGGCCTTCCCAGCAACAAAACTAAAGATTTTGAAGTCGCTGTGCCCATGTCAAGCACATAAAAATCTGTTGGGAAGATAAGCTCGTCCACTTTAACCAATACATCTTCAATGAGGCCTTCTGGATATACATTGGACCTGTCAGCTAGTTGAATGACCACACGGGTCTCCTTCAAAGGTCCAATCTTCAATTCTTTGAACACCGACAGAGGCATTACATTGATCGACGCCCCCAAATCCAGCATGGCCTTTTCAACTTTTCTATCTCCAATAATGCAAGGGATCATGAACATCCCTGGATCATCATACTTCTTGGGTAACTTCCTTTGTATCACAGCCGATACATTCTCTCCAACTAGGAACCTTGCATCGTCATTGAATCGCACCTTTCTGGTACAAAGTTCCTTTAGAAACCGGGCATACCGTGGCACTTGTTTGATTGCCTCGATCAGTGGAATGTTGATTTCCACTTTGCTGAATACTTTTAGCATCTCCCTGGTTTCTTCTTCTTTTCTATTCTGTGCCAATCTCCCTGGAAATGGAGGTTTCCGTCTTTCTGGAGTGGGCATCTTGGCAGATTGCTTCACTTCTGGGATGGGCGCAGCATCAGTCTACTCAGTCTCTTGTGCCTCATCCTCTGTGGGAATTTTTTCCACTTCTTCCGCCAAAGGCACATCGTCCTTCTCTTCTCTCGGCCTGACCATCTCCGGAAGCTCTTTTCCACTCCTCAATGCTACTGCATTCACTTGTTCTCTTGGATTTTCGACCTGGGAAGGCAGCTTCCCATTTTTCTCCTCCATCTTGTGCATGGCTTGAGCCAATTGATTGATCTGCTTGCTCATGTGCGAGAGACCAGCTCGAGTCTCTTGCTTAAACTTCTCGTTCTCCTCAGCCATAGCAAACACAAGATCTTCCAGCCTACTTGGCTTCTTTTTCTCCTCTGGTGGTGGCAATGGGCGTCCAGAATGCCCATCCTCCGGTCTTCTCCATCTAAAATTTTCATGGTCTCTCCAGCCCGGATTATAAGTCTGGGAATGAGGATCATATCTTCTGGAATGCCCATTCTGGCCACCTATAGCATTCACTTCTTCCATTTCGTCTTGTAGAGTAGGGCATTCATCCGTGAAGTGAGATATGCTTTTGCATACCCCACAAGGTCTGGGCTTCCTCGCCATGCTTGCACCGGACAAAATTTTCTCGATCTTGTCGCACAATCTATCAATTCTGCTATCCTGGTCCAGTGCCCTCTCTGTTTCACTTACAACCCGAATGCCCTCTCCACCAAAGTCTCGGTTGTCTTCAGCCATTTCCGTGAGGATTCTGAATGCTTCAACAGGCTGTTTGTTCAAAATGGATCCTCCACACGAGGCATTCACGATCATTCTCTCATGTGGTCTCAATCCTCCAACGAAATACTGAATCAAGTCATGTTCAGTAATCTGGTGCTGTGGGCATTTCGCCAACATCGCCTGGAATCTTCCCCAGTAGTCATAGAAACTTTCGTTAGTTCCCATCTTCAGGCTCCCTATCCTTCTTCTCATTTCTTGCACTCTGGATGCTGGGAAATATTTCTCCAAAAACTTCTGTTGGAGTTGTCTCCATGTGGTCACAGCGCCAGTGGGTAATGTGTACAGCCAGTCCCGTGCCCCATCTTGAAGAGTGAAAGGGAACAAAACCAACCGCACATACTCTTCTCGTCCATGGTCAGATGGTTGAGTTTGGCAAACCATCTCAAAATCTTGCAAATACCTTTGTGGATCCTCTCCAGGCATTCCGTGGAACTTCGGCAAGATCTGGATAAAGTTTGCGTGAATATCCCAGTTCTGAGTCACAGCTGGGAGTGTAATGCCCATTGGGCGCAGATTCATGTTGGTCGGGAAGACCAACTGCCTTAAAGTCTGGTTATCATCCGCATTGCCATTCGCGGCATTTCCTTTTGCGGCCATGTTGATGCTGTGGCCGTTCTCAAACTGTCCTTCTTCCTCGTGCCCTTGATCTTCTTGATCTTCTGGAGGTGGTGTGGGCTCACGAGGTCTGTTTACTGCTTGGCGTGCCCTCTTCACTGCTGCCCTGTTTTTCCTCGAAGTCTTCTCTATCTCCGGATCGTACAATAGAGTTTCCTCTGAAGAGCCCCCGGGCATCAACTTCCAGGCTGACAAATTGTGGAAGATAAAATCACTAGAAACCAGCTCCCCGACAACGGCGCCAATTTTGACGCGCTGTCGTTTCGCGCTCAAAAATATATTTATAAACTCCTGTGCCCACAATGAGCGTAGCTAGCCAATGAGTACGGGTCGATCCCACAAAGAGCTGTTGCGATTCTATCTTCGAGTAACCAATCACAAAGGGGGTTTTGGTATCGTCACTAAACTGAATGTAAATCTGCAAAGGAAACTAAAGAAAATATCAAATAACAAAAGGTTCTGGCATTTGAAATAGACCTTAGTTAAACATTAAACAACTCGATCATGGGCACACCGATTTTCATACATGATAGGTCATCTAGTTATGGTGACCGGATTCCTCTCATGCGTCTCCTCATCCATCCTTTCATTTTAGGTTTAAAAGTGATTCCTCTTCGATTAAACCCCTAACCAGTTACCCACCTCCCGATTCCTCTAAGACATGTAAGCAAGCAAGCAGCAGTGTGCCCTAGATGGACCCAGATCTGTTGTGTTCAACTGATTCCTCTTGTGCCCACAACACCCCATTAATTCCCTTATTACTATATGAACCGACACACAGTCACGATTCATCAATTCAATTAACATTGGTGTGTCTTCTTTACCTAACGAGTGATCAGCCACTCTCACGTGGAACAAGGCACAAGAATTAACGGAAACTAATCATGCATTACTATGCCCATTTCGGTCTCACGAGTCCAGATTTATACTTAATCCAATTTCATCATTCAAACGCCAGAATTAAAGATCTAGCCGAGAAGGCTAGATATAATTAAACTTGCATAATTTAACGACATGAAAATAAATGAAAACTTACGGATTTAATTAAGCAAAAACTAAACTCCAACGTTGATAAACACGAACATAACCTAAGTCCCGAAGGTTTAAGACCTTTCGGATTGTTTGGCTACCTAAGCAACGTACGGAAAATAAATTGCAGAAATGTAAAGTGTTTCAGAGTGTCTAAAAGCTTTCTTTTCCAGAAATTAAACTTGTTTAAATAGTTACATTTTCGAGTAGAGTCTCCCCCACAGGCGGGGGTCTTCTGTTGAAAATCTGGAATGGCGTGCCCTCGCTGACTTTGACTGGATAAGCTTCATCTTCAACAAATCCCTATTTTTTAGGGATTGCTCTTATCTCCTCAGATTTAGCTTTATCTCCTCGTCTGAGCTAATCCTTTTGTTGCAGTACCTTCCAGGAGTCCAGCTTAGCTCCAACTCTCCCGCGGATAATGTAGCTATCTTTCCACCAGCTGTCCTTCAACTGAATCCCGAATTTCACTGGAATGCCCATTCTGCCCTGTGGTCGAGTCTGTGCGAGTACTGTGG
This sequence comes from Perilla frutescens, assembly GCA_026008535.1. Taxonomy (NCBI): domain Eukaryota; kingdom Viridiplantae; phylum Streptophyta; class Magnoliopsida; order Lamiales; family Lamiaceae; genus Perilla; species Perilla frutescens. The sequence goes on from BRKX01000011.1 coordinate 31,681,341, forward strand.
GCATGGCATCATCTGTCAGTTCCATCCGTATCTGATATGCCCACTTCACCGAACGAATGTGGGATGGATACTAAGGACGTCCCCTGTGCCACTGATGAACATATGTGCGAGATAATCGTGAATATTTGGGCATAAAATGCCCCTTCCGCCAGATTCGACTCTTGAAATGCCCTTTGACCGCAACCTGGTTCTTTTTGACTCAAAACACACTAAAAAGGACATTTATACATGATAAAATGCCCCTAAAAAGACGAAATAAATGGACTTATCACAGACCAAGTTGGGTCATTTCATTTTCCTCTCCCACCCCTTCACAACCAAAGTTATGGTCAAATTGTTCCTAGACCACATCTATAAACTCTATAGAATACCAGTCAGTATCATCAGTTACAGGGACAAGGTGTTTACAAGTCAGTTTTGGAAGAAGCTCTTCAGAATGATAGGGGTGACTCTCAAGTTCTCATCTGCTTACCACCCTCAAATAGATAGATAAACATAGAGATTGAACCAATGCTTGGAAACCTACTTAAGATGTATGACATCCCACAGCCCCAAGCATTGGTCTAAATGGCTATCAGGGCAGCGCACTGGTATAACACAATTTACTATACTGCTCTGAAATTGACGCCATTTCAGGCCTTATATGGGTATTCTCCCCCCTATCTGGCAACCAGCCCTTATCTAGACACTCCCAAATCGGAGGCAAAAGAGATTCTACTAGAGAGGAAGCTTATGCTACAACAATTTAAAGAAAACCTTCAAGAAGCACAAAATAGAACGAAACCTTATGCTGACAGAAACAGAGAAGAAAAGCAATACAAAGTGGGTGACCTAGTCTACCTTAAACTGCAACATGACCACCAAAATTTGGTGCAGTTAATGAAGAACTTGAAGCTCTCCTCTCACTACTATGGGCCCTACAAAGTACTCAAGAGGATTGGCCTTGTCACCTACAGGCTCGAATTATCAGAGGGATCCTGTGTATACCCCGTGTTCCATGTCTCCCTCCTCAAGAAAAAAGTAAATGACAGAGTAGTTGCCTTACCCAAGTTACCTGACCTTACTCCCGAGAGCGTCTTCAGGATTGAACCTGTCACAGCCTTAGACTCCCGGATGATTCAACGCGGTCGAGATTCAGTTGATCAGGTCCTGATTAAGTGGGAGAGTGAAGAGATGGGGATGACTTCTTGGAAGGATACAAAATTTATCAGAAAAAAGTTTTCAAATTTTGATTCTTGGAGACAAGGATCTAAAATTGGAGGGGGTATTGTAGTGAACCAGCTGTTAAGAGAGACTACAGAGCTTGAGATCGGCAAGGAAGAAGGGGGATTTGAGCTAGAAAGAGGTGTTAAGCTAGAAGAGGAGTCGGGCAAGGTAAAGATCCTATTTTTAGGGTTCTCTGACCTTGAGATTGAATTGAGGGATTTGAAGTTCGATAGGACGGAAAACGGGTCGGATGAGGTACCCGAATTAGTGGCTTTGGGCTGAGTTATTAATTGGGCTGATTTAGTTGGGCTTTAGTAATATTAAATTAAATAAAGGACTTTGGTCCATTTAAACTACGGTTATCTTATTTTGTATTAGGTGGTCCCAACTTTATATGGTTTAAATACTAAATTTTACCCTAATGAATGCAAGTATGAACAGTATCAATTTCATCCCCCTTACGTCTCTATTTCTCTCCATCTTCTATTCTACTCTATATTGCTCTTTACTTCCAACTCTGTTATAAACAACTCATAAAGAATTCATCTTTATTACTGATCCATATTACAAATTATTACTCAATACAAAATATCACAAAATAGGTAGAAAGAAATCCAAAAACTCCAGAGAAGCGGTCGAGACCATTACATATACTTTTTATACACACAAAAATTTGTACAAATAACTAGAAAAAAATAGAAGAATTTTTCTTACTAAAAAAAGTTTTTTTTCTTGTTATTTATAGCGCAAAATCTAATATTTCATTTAATGTTAATGAAAAACCCCAATTTTAATTAGCATGTTAAAGGGACATTTCAATCATTATTATGTGCACTATCTTTTTTTAATCACTCAATTTTGTTTGTATTATTTCACAACAATTCTCCGTGACCAATCTTGTGTAGATTAAATTATTGGATTCAATTAATACTAGTTTATAACTAAATTGAATCCACATCCTACTCCAATTGTATCAATCCAAAACTAAATATATTAATAAGCCATCATTTTTTATTAATTTTAAAATAATTAAAAATACATGGAAGAATATATACATACATCAAGCCTAAGTATTACTTTATAAGAGGTTGTAAATATATGTGAAGAGCATTCCAAGATATAACTTAGTTATTTTGAGGGTGAGAAAATTAATTTCATAAAACTAAGGGTCGAACCACATCAAATATCCCTTTGGGTAGAATTGATCAAACTGGAAAAAAAATGTATTTCATACTAAAAAAGGGAGAAATTTTTTTAGTTTATTTTTAGTTCTTTGTACTAAATTTTCGTGCGTGTGAAAAGTTCTAAATATATGTATAAAAATGTATCTTAGTGTGTGTTTACTAAAAGTCTTCATTTTCTTCCTGTTCATTTTTCTCTTCTTCTTCTTCTTCTTCTTCTTCTTCTTCTTCTTCTTCTTCTCCCTCTTCTTTCTCTTCCTCTTCCTTCTCTTCTTCTGCTTTTTCACTCTCTGCTTTATCCTCAACTGCTTCGTTACCAGCATTTTCACATTTTTCTTCTTCTGCTTTCTCATTTTCATCTTCTTCCTTGCATTGCTCTTTTTCATGCACATCCTCAGATGCTTACTTTTCAAAGCGGGTTGTAGTGCTAAGAAATTCTTCCTTTCTTTGAGTGTCTTCATTCTTCTTGACTGCTGTTTCAACAAGGGTATGAAAAGATTGTTCTTTTTCAGCAACAGGCCTTGTGAACTCTTCATCCTGAAGAAGTTCCTAAAGAAGTTCGTGAACCTTCTTCCTTTCAGTAGCATAATCCAAAGTCTTCTGGGCATGGAAGGCTATGCATTCTCTCAAGTGATTCAGAATTTTGTCGCGTGTAGAGATATCAGGAGAGGAGGATACTGGTGCTTATTGTGTACTCTTCTGAGGGCTAACATGTTTGTGTAATGATATCTTGAGCAGTTTTTTTGATGTAGAAGATATGTCTGAAGAGACTTTGATGCCAAGAGACTTCTTCGGTTTGATGACAGAATCTATCTTGGTGGCAACATTCTTCATTTAGCTCTTGATGATGTTGTAGATCAACACATGGTAGACCATGGGAGCCTTGATGAGCTCACTTTCTGACATGCTCACCACCTAGTTGAAAACAAACTCTCCATAATCAAATTTCTTTTATAGTCCTATGTGAAATAGGAACCTCTCTTGATTCTGATTCACTTAATTGTGGATGGAAATTCTGAATAGGGCCTTGTAGATAGAAGTCAACTTGCTTGATGGAATGGTTTGGGAGTTTGTTGGACAATAATCATACTCATCTTGTGTAAGTACAACAACGATGATACCTTAGTCTTTAACTTCTTCAAACTCCCCCCTAAATAGTTGATCCAATCGTCTGATTAATCAAACATAGGGAGAACTCTGCTATCTATCCTCGAATGAAAACTTTCTCAAAGTTTTCTGAAGCAAGATTGTCCATATCCTTAGTTAGGCTGCAGTAGAACTCACTGACCAACATTAGAACAAACTTGCCAACTTTCAATACGGTTTACAACAAACCAACAGCCTTAATCAGAGTAGAGATGCCTGCCTCAACCAACACATATGTATCTATCCCCATCTCTGTTATGACATTTATTTGCTTCACTTTATCCCATAACGAGGCATGAAAAATTGATCTAAAAAAACCATAAGATGTACCTTTTTCTTGAATAACATTCCAGTTGTCTGGAACGTCCACCAACTTATTCATAAACATCTTCACGAACTTTCTTTTTCTCACCAACAGCCTTGATTCTGTCTCCCTTCCAACAGTAGATTTCTTCAAGAAACTTCCCAGAATCTCTTCTGAGGCTTGGCTTCTGGTCATTGGAGACTTGGTGGACACAGATACTGATCTCTTGGTAGACTTCCATGGGATTTTCTTCTTTATGGATACTCCTGGTGATGGAGATCCAACAGTGAAAGGATTAATGGTGTACTGAGCACTTGCAAGAAACTTCTTTGCTTGTGGTGTGGAGGCTTCCTTTTTAGAGGAAAATGAGCTCTGAATCTCTTCTTATGGATCTTTAGCAACCACAAATCTATGAATGATCTTGGCCTTTCTCTTCTTGACATCAGCTTTCTTTGCAGACAACTTGAATTTATGAGCAATATCAATTTTTAAATCATGGGATATGATAATTGATTTTTGATGATTTATGATTCATCAGTCTTTGTATTTAAGATGATGTGTGATTTATTTTAAAATGTATTTTTGATATATGCTCTTATATGTTTATTAAATTTTTGGCAGGTTGCTCTAACATGTTTGTCGAGGTGTGTGAACATCTCAGTGTTCACATTCATTCTTGTATAAGGAATTATACCCATTAATGTTGTATATTATTGTACAGATAATAACTTAAGGGAAAGCAGACCTTAAGAATGAGTTTTTGAACTCTAATTTTTTTTATAATATTATGTTACGGCTCTTATTGTATATATTGAGTTTTTTTATGTTTTGTGCAAAAATGATAAGCTTAAGGGGGAGATTGTTGATGATGATGTGGTCCAGATGATGTTATTAGTTATCACGTCGTCTGATAATATTGAAGTCAATGTCATATCTAATGTGTTCCATTATTCTCGTAATATCGAATACAACTCTCTCAAAGCTAACCTTATCATTTCCTAGTATTTAGGATTAATTTATTTTAAATTAATCTGATTATTTTGTTATTTACGTCACATTATATTTTTCATGTATTTAGGGATTTATTGATTATTTTATTATGAATTAAATCATGGATAATGTTTGATTTTAACTTATTCAAAATATGTTCCGGATTTGTAGGGGACATGATGTTCCCACTCCTTCTTGGACACTAACCGCTGCAGGTGAACGTGGATCACTGGAGCAACTGTCATCATTACACAATGTTGAAGAACGTGTGCTTCGCAATGCAGAAAACAGTTATTCAAGTCCACTACAATAATAGGAAGTGGAATGCGATTGATTCTAGTCCACGCCTCTTATGATCGTGGATTAACTGCTAATACAAGATGGAGGAAGTATTTAAGGTCTCCTTAGACCTTGAAATCATTTGTGCAAGCATGTTATTACCGTGGTTTATGAGAAGCTCTGAAACTTACATTTAGTGTCATCTTGAATATCCAATACATCCTCTCTGACATCTGTCTAGTGTCCTAATCAACTGAAGATTAGTTTCAGTTGTATGTGTAGGTTAGATAGTCAAATATTGAGAGTCTAGGATTTAGATTGATGTGTATCTATCTATATGTTTAGATAGTGTTTTGTTCAAGAGATTGTTCAACTGAGTAAAGTTAGAATAGATCTCTTGTATATTGTATGCAATGTTGTCAAGGGAGTGAACCGAGACAACACTTGTATTATTTTTATATTTCACTTATGTTAGTGAATTTTACCTTAATACAATCACATACCGAAGGTGTGCAATTTAAAACTATCTTTCGTGCAAGTTGCTTTAAATTTCTGCTGCGTGTTGAAGGCATAGTGGTTACACTAGCTTCAACATCAACTCTATTATCTACAAGTTGATATTTTTCACAAGCTATTTTTTACTTATGTTTTAAAGTTATTTATGTGCAAATTGTTCTGTAAATTCCCGTGACAATGTTATCGGTAAAGTGAGTAACACTGAAAACAATATTGTATATAACTTTGCACGTGTTTTCTATTTTTCACAGTATTTGAGGCAACAAATTCTAATAGTGTGTTCTCTGCACTATAACATGTTTGTATTCCAGACTATTTATAGATGAACAGAGATAGCCTAAACATGGAAACATGTGTCCTAATTTGATTCAGAAATAAACAATGAAACTTTCCTTATTTGAAACTATGATCAAAGTCGAACCGTGTTAGGAATTTTTCCAACAATAGAACTCTGCCTTTGACTTCAGTTTTGAACTCTTCTATTGAATATGGCAGCTTCTGGATAGATGATTGGGCTATTTTTGAATATATTTTTTGGGCCATTTTTGGTATGGTTTGGTCATGTTAAGTGCCTTGTAATCGTATTTTGTGGAAGAAAGTGTATTTTGTAAGTGATTGCAGGTAATTAACACGAATGTGAAGGAATTGACCTGTTTTTGAGAGCGTGCAGTCAAGTTTGATTGAAGCAAAAGCTGTAAGAGTTCGCAAGGCAGTCAGTATGGGCATACCAAGTGAAAGGAGTACCGAGATTACAGATCTTAGGCTTGTGCGCCTCCGGAATTTAGGCTGGAGCGGGGGTTACTTGTGATCTCGGGCCTAGATGCGAGTTTCTAGAGTTTTACAACTTTTGGACTCTCTATTTTATCTCTTTCCTAGTTTGATTATATTTAGGATTCCATTTTCTTAATTAAACAATGGTATTTAAGGATAGAGAGAAAGAGAGATTAAAATCGATATTCCATACTTATGAAAACAGTACAGAGACATGTTCTAGCATATTTTATTCATCTTCTTCGTTGATTCCATCGTGTGCTGCTTTATGATATTTTTGGAGTTCTGATTTAATTATGCAATCAAGCTAAACTCATTCTTATTCTAGTGAAGATTAATGAAGCCTTGGCGTAATTATACTATGAGATCTAATTGTTCTTTTTATTTTCATTAATTGCATGAATCTGTGATTATCGATGTTTAAAGTCGTTAATTGTTTCGACTTTGCTAGGTAGTTGCAAATATTTAATAGATGAGAATTAATTAGTAGCCAATTAAATCGGTCATCCATAATTGTGGTTTAGGTTTAATTAGTGATACAATGGTTCTTCAGAATCGAGAGAAGAACAGTCTTAATTCAATAGTCATGTGTCAGAATCTGTTGGTTTTGAATCGAATTTCTCTAGTGTCTAATGTTGTCGGCTCATTAAATCTATAGATAGTCTCTTATAGTTTTCAGTCGATTAGGAAAATAATTGGTGAAGCGTCTTCCTGATTATCGAGAAATTAAGGAGAAATTAGGCTACGTCAAAAGTGTCTTCGGTGGCTATAACTGGTTTGCATGTATTAATTGGAATTATCTTTGTATCGGGGATCAGTACAATTAAGATATGATGGAGTTAATTGGAAACTGAAATACTTTTTATAATCTATTAAACAACTCTCTCTCATTTGCTGTTTAATTTTCATTTTTACTTTACAACAACAAAATTCGTATGGAAAAATCTAGTTGTTGCAAACTGAAAGTGTGGGATAATTCTCGCTGGTCCTTTGGGAGATGATTTTGCTCTCCACCGTTATGGGTAGTGTGGGCATATCGACTGTCGATCGGATTATTTTTGGTGTAAAATGACGCACTAAATTTTGGCACCATTGCCGGGGATCGGTTTTAAGTAGTAATTATACTAATATTTTCAGTTTGCTATTTTTCTTTGTTTTGTTTTGTTTTGTTTTCACAGTGCATGACTCGATCCTCACAAAAAAAGCTAGTTTTTTATCCAGAGCTGGAGAGAACTTTACGAAAGTTAAGGAAAGCTACTAAGGAGTCTAGGGAGGCTTCCGAATTTGATCTGGGAACATTTGATCTTGATCAATTGTTCGAGGAATGCATAGCTAACGACAGAAATCAAGCTCTCGCAAATGCTGCTGAACCTGAACCGCCAATCAGGGAGCTAGGTCACCACAGAAATAATCAGCCCATTTGTATCATGCTGCCTCCAATTGCAAATAACTCTGAGATACGACCTGGTTTCAATCAGGTTTTGCCTAAGTTCGGCGATCTGTCTGGAGAAAGTGCACATAAGCACTTAGCTGAATTTAATCTAGTCTGCTCTACTCTACGTCCTCAAGGTTTTTCTCCTGATAATCTGAGGCTACTAATTTTTTCTCATACTTTGCAAGACAGGGCTAGAGACTGGCTATTTGATCTTCCATCCGGTTCGATCATCACTTGGAATGAGTTGGAAGGATAATTTCTACGCAAGTTCTTCCGGGAGTCTAGAGCTACAAATCTGTGAATGGTGATTAACAGCATTAAGCAGAAGTAGAATAAGAGCTTGGCCGATTACTGGGAGTGATTCTAACAATTATGCCGTAAGTGCCCAGATCACGGGTTCTCTGAATATCAATTGCTAACCAATTACTTTTACTGTGGAATGTCTACTTTTTACTAGGGAAAATTATTGACGCTGCTAGTGGGGGATCTCTCACCAACAATACATTGGCCAAGGCTAAGCAACTTATCATTGACATGGTCTCTGGAGGTCAACAGTATGAAGATGAGGATGACGATACATATTGACCTGTGAAGGGAGTTGAGCGAGCTGAGAACTTTGATGTCAATGAAAAGATCGATGCTCTGACTTCTCTAGTCAAAGGCCTAGCTGTGGCACAAATGCAGAACGTCCGCTGTGGAGTGTGCTCAGAAAATGGGCACTTTACTGATGCTTGCCAACCTTTGCAAGATTCTCCAACCGAGCAAGCTTGCTACGGATCCGGTGATACGCAACAAGATGCTTTGAAATAGAATAGATACAATCCATATTCCAACACCTACAACCCAGGTAGGGCTGTAAACGAGCCGAGTCGAGCCGAATACCTTCAAGCTCGAGTTCGGCTCGTTTAAGATATATTCGGCTCGAGCTCGAGCTCGAGTTCGACTCAAGCTTCAAGTTTGAGTTCGAGTTCGGCTCGATTAAAAAAATCCGTGATCGAGTTCGATTCGAGCTCGACTCGAGTTTGACTCGATAAGGATATGTTCAAGTTCGATTAAAAAACTCGACAAAAAGTTCGATTAAAGCTCGATAATAATAAAATTTGTGATCGAGTTCTTTTCTTTTCCAGATTTTCTTTAATTATTTTTATTTTATTTTCTTTATATTAATTATTTAATTATGTAATTGTAGTCATGCTTATTACACATTTTATTATTTTTTATTATTAATATAGGATATTCAAATATTAATATATGTTTATCTTAATTTGAATTAAAATTTCAAAATATTTTTTCTAATATAATTTATAAATCACAATTTACTCATATCACATTTCCTTTTCATTTTATCGATCATTCATTTTCACTTTTTATTTAAAAATTGTATTCATTAGTTAATTAGTAATTTATCTCATTATCCATGATAGCTTATTATTTTTCTTTCAAACTTCAACATATAAATATTTTACAATCATCTTAATTCAAATTCAAATTTCAAAGTGTTTTTTATTATGCAATTTATAAATCATAATTCAAACATATCTCATTTTCTTACTATTTTATTGATTATTCATTTTCATTTTCATATAAATTGTAATCATATTAGTTGATTGATAATATAGTTAATTATTATTGTTAGTTTATTATTTTTTACTACACATTCACACATGTTCCAATTAATAATTGTAAATATTTACAATAATCTTAATTCGAATACAAATTTCAAAGTTTTTTATAATATGAATTATAAATCATAATTTATTTTTATTGTTATATCTCAATTTTCTTTTATTTTATTGGTATATAAATTAAATATTTCACTGAGGCACACTAAAGTATACATAATATTTGTATATTATATAATAATTGAGTAAAATGATAATATATATATATATTGTCGAATCAAACGGCCTAAGTGATCATCAGACACTATTAATTGTTTGATATTGATTTTGATGAATAATTGTGATATAATTCAATTTAATGATATTTGTTTGATATCATAGATTTAATAAAATTCATTTGTGTTTGTTTCATTATCAAATCTCAATTCTTAATTATAACTATAAACTATAATTTTATTTACCTCATAATTTGATAGTTTTTGTTAGACTACTTCAAAATTCAAATATACTATTTAATATTAATATTATAACTAAATAAATTCTAAATGTATATCTTAAAGTTGGATAATTAGTTTTTTATTATATTATTTTTTATCATATAAATCTATTTACATATTCCTATTTTTTATTTAATAAAATAAGCTTAACTTAATATTTATAAATATCATTAATTGATTCCCTTTTTTTATAATATACATTCTTAATTTTCGTATAGTTCATATAGTCTATTATTATTAGTTGAATATATTTATCTGATAAATTGATAATGTGATATTATATATGTTTATATAAATATAATATCGTAATATAATATGCAAATATTTACATATATTTAAGTTTTGGAGAATTGTTATAAAAACATTATTTGATTCAATAATATAATTGTTAACAATTTGGTCGATTGACTATAATAACAAATTGAAATACATTTGGCTAATGTCTAAATCTTGTTGGGGGTGAAAATTTAATTTTTTTTAGCTTATTTGTTAAAGCTCAATTACAAGCTCGATTAAGCTCGATTAAAAGCTCGATTACAAGCTCGATTAAAAGCTCGTGAACTACTCGATAAAAGCTCACGAACTACTCGATAAAAGCTCGTTTATAGTCGAACTCGAGCTACTCGTGAAAAGCTCGCGAGTAGCTCGAGTTCAGCTCGAGAAAATTATCGAGCTCGAAAAAAAGCTCGAATTCAGCTCGTTTAATAAATGATCGAGTTTCGATCGAATTTTTTTCGAATCGATATCCGAGTAGCTCACGAACAGTTTGGTTCATTTACAGCCCTAAACCCAGGCTGGAGGAACCATCCAAACTTTGGATAGAGACAACCCGATCAGAAAGCACTTGGAGCTCTACCTTAGAGGCAGCCGCATGGTGGTCAGTATGCCCAAACCGACAGATCCATACTGAGTATGAGTGAAATTATGAAGTGTCTGGAGCGGAGTAGTGCATTTGTGAACAGTTTGGCACAGAGCCAGAAAACATTCCAGCAAGAGACGTAAGCTGCTCTAGGGAGTATGGGCACACAGATCGCCCAACTTGCCACTCAAATGAACAAGCGGCAGGGGAATCAAGGCAAACTTCCCTCTCAAACTAAACAAAATCCAAAGGGGAATCTCAGTGTCGTCACCCTGTGAAGTGGGAAGAAATTAGCCGAATTGGATGCTAAGAAGAAAGAGAAGGAACAGGAAGGGCTTACTGCAGAGCCAAAAAGCAACCCCAGAGCAGAAGAAGAACAAACTGCCGAACCTATTCTTCCTAAGGTCAGTGTTGAATCCAAAATTTCTAACCCTCTGGTTGCAGTACCCTTTTCTTCCACGTTGGTTCGAAACAAGAAGGATGATGATGAAAAAGAGATCCTCGAGCTATTCAAGAAGGTAGAAATCAATTTGTCTTTGATTGATGTTATTAAGCAAGTTCCCATGTACACAAAATTCTTGAAAGAATTATGTGCCAAAAAGATGAGATATGGGAAAGATGCGAGGATTAAAGTGGGTGAAAATATTTATGTTGTCATTCAAAGAAAGTTACCACAAAAATGTAGGGATCCTGGTATGTTTACTATTCCTTACATCATTGGCAGTAAGAAAGTTAAAAGAGTCATGCTAGATTTAGGTGCATCTATTAATGTTATGCATTTGTCCATGTATAAGGAATTACAATTAGGACCTATGAAAGAAACTCGTGTTATTATTCAGTTAGCCGATAGGTCTAATGCATACCCTCAAGGTGTGATAGAAGATGTTCTTGTTAAGGTTAATGATTTGATTTTTCCTGTGGACTTTTACATTGTTGACATGGATGACTCTTTTTCTGCACATAGATCATTGATCCTTTTAGGAAGGCCATTCATGAAAACAGTAAGAATGAAAATTGATATTGATAAATGCATGCTTAACTTTGAATTTGATGGTGATATTATTACATTTAGTATTTTTGAAGCTATGAACCATGTTGAGGACCCTAATGCTCTTTATATGGTTGATATTATTGATTCTTTAGTTGATGATTTTGTTGAGAACCATTTCAGGGAAGATAAGCTCGAGCAGGTACTTTTTAGGGGGCTGACTGAAACTGCTGTGAATACAGAAGAAGAAGAAGAGGCCATTAGAGAAATCATCCAGCAGTTGTACGCCACCAGTGAATTTTCAGATCGAAATCTGACAGGCCGTATGTCCCTACCGACCAACTTGGAGCCAATTTTGCCATCACATGTGAAGGCTCATGTACTGGAGTTGAAGGTCCTCTTTGAGCATCTGAAATATACTTACTTGGGAGAGCAAGATACACTACCAGTCATCATCAGCAAAGATCTAAGCATAGAGCAAGAAGGACGGTTGGTTGAGCTGTTGAAAAGGTACAAGGTAGCTATTGGCTGGACATTAGCCGATATCAAAGAGATAAGCCCTAACATATGCATGCACCGGATTTTTCTTGAGCTGGATTGCAAGCCATCTAGAGATCCACAAAGAAAATTGAACCCGGTTATGAAAGAAGTAGTGCTAAAAGAGATTCTGAAGCTACTCCAACTAGGGATCATATACCCAATCTCTGACAGCGTTTAGGTCAGTTCAGTGCACGTGGTTCCAAAGAAGTCCGAGTTCTAGCTTTTCAAAAATGAGAATAATGAATTGATTTTGATGAGGCTGCAAATAGGTTGGTGCATATGCATCGATTTTTGAAAGTTGTATGATGTTACACGCAAAGACCATTTTCCCTTACCGTTCATTAATGAGATGCTCGAACGATTGACGGGAAAATCCTTCTTTTGCTTCCTAGATGGTTATTCGGGCTATTTCCAGATTTTTGTTGCCCAAGAAGATCAAGAAAATACGACTTTCACATGTTCATTTGGAACATTCGCTTGTCGAAAAATGCCATTTAGTTTGTGTAATGCCCCTGGCACTTTTCAATGATGTATGATGAGTATCTTCTCCGACTTGATTGAAAGTTGTATAGAGATTTTTATGGACGATTTTATAGTACATGGAGACTCATTTGATCAATGTTTGACTAATCTGGACAAGGTGCTATAGAGATGCGTGGAGACAAGTTTGGTACTTAATTTTGAGAAGTGTCACTTCATGGTGAAGCAAGGGATTGTGCTCGGCAATGTTATTTCTGAGAAAGGGATCGAAGTCGACAAGACGAAGTTTGATCTGATTGTGAAGATCCCTTACCTGTTGAATGAGAAGGAAATTCGAGCCTTTTTAGGCCATGTGGGTTTCTACAGATGTTTCATCCAAGATTTCTCAAAGATTGCGCGGCCATTAACAAAGCTGCTACAGAAGGATGCTCCGTTTATCTTCAATGATAAATGCAAAGAAGCTTTCGACCTGTTGAAGCGCAAACTCACCTTTGTTCCTATCATTCAACCACCTCAATGGGGGTTGCCTTTTGAGATCATGTGCGATGCGAGCGACTTTGCAGTTGGAGCTGTACTTGGGCAAAAGAGTGGGGAGAATAGCCATGCGATATATTATGCTTCGAAGACTCTTAATCCTACTCAATGCAATTACACAATGACGGAGAAAGAGCTTCTGGCTGTGGTGTCCACATGTGAGTAATTTAGATCTTACCTTGTTGGATCGAAAGTTGTGGTGTACACAAACCATGCTGCTCTGAAATATTTTCTCTCCAAGAAGGAATCCAAGCCCCGTCTCATCCGTTAGATGCTTCTGCTGTAGGAATTTGATTTGGAAATCAAAGACAAGAAAGGAGCTGAGAATAATGTTGCTGATCATTTAAGTAGACTACTGACAAAGTCAGACGATATGCCCATATCGGATGATTTTCCTGACGAACTTTTGCTGGCAGCTGCGAGCGTGACTCCTTGGTATGCTAATTTGGTTAATTTTCTGACAACTGGGATGTTTCCAAAAGGAACTGAAACTGCAAAGAAGAACAAATTGAAGAGCCAAGTCAAATATTTCATCTGGGACGATCCCTATTTATGGAAGACTTGTGTTGATCAAGTGATTCGACATTGCATACCGGATGATAAGATAGAGTCCATTCTGATTTTCTGTCATGCCCATACGTGTGGAGACTATTTTAGGCCAACAAGGACAGCCCGTAAAATCCTTGATTGCAGTTTTTATTGGGAAATAATTTTTAAGGATGCTTACTACTTCTGTAAAAAATTGTGATCGATGCCAACGCACTGGTAACATCTCTTCAAGAAATGAGATACCTCAAATTCCAATTTTGGTATGTGAGATTTTTGATGTATGGGCATGGACTTCATGGGCCCTTTTTCTAGTTCATTCGACAACTCCTATATCCTTTTGGCTGTCGATTATGTCTCCAAGTGGATTGAGGCCAAGGCTACGCATTCTAATGATTCCAAGGTAATTTCTAAGTTCCTCAAGACCAATATTTTCCAGCGATTTGGTGTTCCTCGAGCTATCATAAGTGACCAAGGTACACACTTTTGCAACCGAACTCTGAAGGCTCTCTTTAAGAAATATGGGGTTCATTATCGAGTTGCCACCACCTACCATCCTTAATCTAATAAAAATACCCAACAACAACAAAATTCGTGTGGAAAAATCTAGTTGTTAAAAACTGAAAGTGTGGGATAATTCTCTCCGGTCCTTTGAGAGACGATCTTACTCACCATTGTTTTGGGTAGTATGGACATACCAACTGTCGGTTAGATTATTTTTAGTGTAAAACGACGCACCAATAAATCTCTAGATCTTCTCTTAGTTGTAAACTTTGAACAGCTCCATTGATCTTTGGAAGAATAATCTGGACAAAGGATGTTCATGTAAATGTTCAAGAACATTACAATGAACACTGTTGACCTTTGAGTCTTCTCTTCAATGCAGACGTCCATGTACTTTGCAATGTACATTGTTGATCTTGAATCTTTACATCAGGTTGTACAGCAGAATCTGTTGTATGTTCACAGGCTAACTTCAGGCTATCACTCAATCTAGCTAGGAGTACTCAGCATGTTAAACAATCTCTGTTGTGGCACGATGCACAACAGTCTTCTTCTCAGCTCAATCCAAACTCTTTGATTTGATCTATGTTCAAGAAGTTCAAATCACGTTCACGTACATTGTTTTGAATGTTGTCTAGAACAGTAGTAAGATACTTGGAAAAACTAAATACTGAAGCGATTTATGAATTTCCATAAAGATGAATGACAATCAACCACTTATAATAAGAGTAATGTAAAGCTCTTGATAAACAATCATAGTGCAGTGACACCTTTGAATCAATCTGAACCAACTTCAATGATTGGTGTCACAAAGGCACTGACAGCTAGTACCCAATATGAAACAAATTATAGATGCATTGTCAACTATTTCTGATGTAATCTAGTTTGGAAAGTGGTTTTCTCTATCGGAGGACTATCTTTGGGTTGATGTGGATGCCTCATTTCAACCTCGTGTAAATAAATTCACATTTATCTTGGTACGATATAATTGTGGCGGCTTTGGCTAAACCCATTAGTCATCCGGATACCGTTTTAAGAGCTAAACTTATTGCAATCTTGTAAGATATACTTTTATGTCTGAAATGTTCATTGGGACCTATTATGATATTCATATTTCTTTATTGGTAGCTCATGTTCTTAGTGATAGGGAGGAATGACCAAATCTTATAGAGGTGAAATGACGGAGATTATAAATCTCGTGGCTCATGCTTTAACCCATTTCTCTGTCTCGCTTAGTTCTAAGGTCCTATGGCATAGTAATTGTCCAAAAAAGCTTTAAAACCTTGAGGAGGATTTTTCTTGAGTATTTTTAATAATATGTGGTTTTGTTTAAAAAAAAGTATGTTTCCAATTTTCCATTTATTCACTATGTTTATTTATATTTGTAAAAAACATACTCCTAGAAGAATTAGTGATGGAAGATAGAAATCATGTTATGTGTGCTTGGAAGGACCAACCAAGTGAACAAGTATTGCATAGGGTTGAATAAATCTCCGTATGCTAAGATTGAGAGTGATAACATGTATGAAGAACTGACCGCAGTGAAGTCCATGCTGATCATAGTTATGTTATGGTTTATACCTTTAAAAGCATCCTGATAACAAACTAGTGATTCCCTACCATTGATAGATTAAAGATAAGAGTCGGGTTGCGAGAGTTAATGAATATTGATGATGAAATAATAATACAGTTTCCCTAAAGCCTAAGTTTTCCTTTTGATAGTTCAAGTTATTTTATTTCAAGCATTTATTTTTGTTATTTATTTATTTCCATTCTACTTGCGTATTCAGTGTCTAGATATTAGTAAAGTACTTGTATTTGAGAACATATGAATAACGGTCTCTGTGGGATACAATATTATTGCTCACCTACATATTACAATAACATCGTGCCTAAAGCCTAGGTTTTCCTTTTGATAGTTCAAGTTATTTTATTTCAAGCATTTATTTTTGTTATTTATTTATTTATTTCCATTCTACTTGCGTATTCAATGTCTAGATATTAGTAAAGTACTTGTATTTGAGAACATATGAATAACGGTCTCTGTGGGATACGATATTATTGCTCACCTACATATTACAATAACATCGTGCACTCGCGGTTCACTTATTTATTAATAAATCTTTGGAACCATTAGGAGTTGTACAATAGGTATTGAACGGACACATTAATATTTATTGTGCGATCTACAATCTAGGTACTTCGAGAGAATGTTTAGAATACAGAAGTGATTGTTCTAGCATAATTTAAATCCAACATAGACACTAAATGAATTGATTAAGAGAATGGATTAAATAATGAGTATCCAATCCTAGAATGCGTCTTTTTGTTCAATGTTTGATTTTTTGTGTTGATTTCTTCTATGGTAATTTAGTTTATTTATTAATTTTAGTTTTTATTAGATGATTAAATACCCCCATTAATTTTCGGTCGTCTAGATAACTGTGAGAGGTTAAATTAGATAACTAATAGATTAATTATTAAATCCATGTGGATGCGATACTCTTGTTCATCGCTACACTATAAACCTCACTGTGCACTTGCAGTTAGGTTAAATAAATACCAAATAAGTTTTTGGTGCTGTTTTCGGGGATTTAATTTTTTATTTGCTATTATTTAGATTTAATTTCTTGTGTTAATCTAGACATTTATTTTTCAGTTTTTAGTTTATTTTCTTTTAAAATTTTATAATCATCTTTTTTCTTGTGATTGGGTTGTGTATGCGTACACGATCTCAGGGATGATCTTTAGAAAAATACGATCCTGAGATTGAAGCCACCACCCGCCACAAAAACACAAGGCGAAAAGGAGAGATGGCAAAACAGCAAGCTCATATTATTGCTAAACAGATGTGTCGTATGCAACGATAGTTAGAGGAAATACAGCGGCGATCTCAAGAGCAAGAAGCTGCCAGAGAAGCAGCTCCGGTACCGATCAATCAGAAGTTCACACCGGTGCTCAACCATGGACAGGTTCCCGGTCCAGGCATTAATGCCAACAACTTTGAACTGAAGTTAGGATTGGTGGGCATGGTGCAGCAGCATCAGTATAGAGGGCACAAGACTGAGAATCCGAATGCATACCTACAACAATTCTTAGAGGTCTATAGCATAATCAAGATGAACGAGGTGTCGGATGATGCCATTCGGCTTCATCTGTTCTCATTCTCACTAAGAGATGCTGCCAAGGATTGGTATCATTCCTTGGATCTCAGTACGATGGATAGCTAAGAGTGTTTGGCGCACAAGTTTCTGCATAAATTCTTCCCTCTCGGTCTGACTCTTAAGCAATGAGGCAAGATTACTCAGTTTTGCTAGTATGAAGATGAGAATTTAAATGAAGCTTGGGAGAGGTTTCGAGAGTTGCTAAGGAAGTGCCCCAGTTATGGATTTGGGGTGGATCATCAGGTCTGCATCTTTTACAACGGATGTGACGTGGAGGTGAAGAGGCTTCTAGATGCCTCTGCAGGCGGGTAAGCCGTGTCCATTATTGAAGACATAGCCACAAATAGTTACCAGTGGACTAATGATTGACAAGTGAAGATACTGAAGAGGGTCGTAGCAGTTGAAGACAATGATCCTATTTCTAAGCTTGCCGCCCAGCTGTCTACTCTGAATACCATGATCAATAGCAGATTTGATGCTATGGTACGACCGGGTATAGATAATCCCATGGGAAATGCAGTTGAAGATATCAACTACATCAATCAGAGAGGTGGCTATGATGGCAACAATTACAGAGGTGGAAATCAGTTCTACCAAGGTAATCGATCCAATCTTTCTTATGGTAACCCCAACAATGCAGTGCAGCCTTCTCCTGATTTCTCAGTAACAAATGGCATGATCATGAGGAGAAGAAGCCGAAGATGGATGACTTGTTGATGGTATTCATGGGAAAAACTGATAAATTCATGGAGGAGTCACAAGCTCGAGTAGAGAAGTTGGATAATACTGTGGGTGTCATGAGTGTGCAAATAAAGATGTTCGAGAAGCAACTGGGTCAACTGGCTACAGTTGTAGGGAATCAGCATCAACCAGGACAGTCCCTCAGCAACACCACTGGGAATCCCAAAGAGCATTGCAATGTAATCCATCTGCACACTGAAGTCCCTTCACCGATCGCCGCTGCTGCAATTGTTCCTCCCAAGATGGATTCTAAGAAGCCAAAGTTCACCATCGAGAGTCTTCAGACGGGTCCTACAGTGCTTCCCACAATGACTATCCCATTCCCGCAGAGAACCCTAAAACAGAAAGTTGATGCACAGTTCTCTCGATTCTTGGAAATTTTCAAGAAGGTGCAATTCAACATTCTTTTGCTGGAGGCACTGCAGTATATACCCAAGTATGCAAAGTTCCTCAAGGATGTTATGTTCAAGAAGAAAAATATAGAGGAGTTCGAGACTGTGTACCTCCCAGAAAACTGCAGCTCCATCATCCAAAGAAAGCTCCCGGTCAAGATGAAGGATCCGGGAAGTTTTACACTTCCAATCACTATTGGAGACAAGATAGGTGGTCGAGCACTGTGTGATTTGGAGGCGAGTATCAATTTGATGCCGTTCTCATTTATCAAAAAGCTGAACGGTGGGCAACTCAAGCCCATAACCATGTGTTTGTAGATAGCCGACCGATATGTGGTGTATCCCGAGGGAATTTTGGAGGATGTGCTCATCAAAGTGAATGAATTTATATTCCCGGTGGATTTTGTGGTGTTGGACATGGAGGAAGATAAAAGCGTCCCTTTCATTCTGGGATGCCTATTTTTACGCACCGAATGAGCCAACATCGACCTCTAGACACGGGGATTCTCACTCTCCGATTTGAAGATGAACAAATACAGTTTTTATTCGATGTAAAGGAGCACAAGGCAGCTGTGGAGTGTAGTACCATCAATACTCAAGAATCTGGCTGCATTACTAATTGTGGAGGCATGTGGATGGATTATCGGTGAAGAGATTGAGGGATACCAGTTTCCCCGCTTATGAGAACTTGAGTTCTCAAATTCGTCTGGCTATTGACGTTAAATGCAGCGCTTGTTGGGAGGCAACCCAATGTATTTTTACTTATTTCATTTTCTTTTGTTTAGTTTTTCTTATTTATATTTTTCACTACTTTTTCTAAGTTGTGCAGGTAAAGAACAAATGTATGTTGTAATTTGGGGGATATCAATTTAATCAACTTGTCCTTCGACAAGTTTGGGGGAAAGTGAACCCGAACAGACATCCATGTGATCGTTGTAAGTGGTCGACGACACCCTCATGCATTCTTACAAACTTATTCCATTCCGTGGCTTTGAATAAGTTTGGAGAATGTATGCTTGTAGTGTCTAGACCTTTATTTTGTTTTATCTGCTTTACTTGTTTAGTTTTATTTTTCCAGAAAGTTTGAAAATTTTTAATTTTGCATATCCAAATATGCAAAATTAAACCCTTAAAATATCTTCAATGCTATAGGTTTGTCATTCTTCAATTTTTCATTCTTAATTTTTCTTGGCATTTGCAATTAATTAAAATTACTGTGTTAATTTCATCTTCACCTTCCAATGTATTTTCAATCTTTTGAAGAATGTACTTTTAAGCATAAATTTTATGTTATTTTTATGCCATTTGTTTCCATTACCTACCATATTGCACAAAAAATATATAAAATAGTGTATATTATTATAAAATAGATAATCACTCAGTAATTGTGCATGAAATTTGAAAGGTAAAATTATATATACTAAGCACCTTTTGTAACAGCCCATTCCCAAATTAAATGTTTAAAGTATTTGTATGTGGATTTGTCTAAGTCGCGCTCTTAATATTTAGTATTTTTGTTTAATTAAAATTAATTTATTGAATGTAATGAAATTTAGTGTCATTTTTTTTATCATACACACACACACATAATTGTAGAGAAAATATTATATATGTATATGTAAAACATAAAAAAAAAATCCGTGACATATGTGTGTGTACACATATGCATATAATTGAGAAAATATATAAATAAAATAATAATAATTAATTAATTAATCAAATAATTAACATCCCCATACGTGTCCTCAAGGGGGGAGATATAAGTGGCCTTGATATGTGTCAAATTGTAAGTTTGCCAATGTGATGACTCTTGTTTTTATTTTTAAAAAAATAAAAATATTTATTTTATAAAAACAAATTGGAAGTGTTAAAATATTGATTTCTCTAGAGTTTGCTCTTAACAATTCATATTCAAACAAAAACATGTTCTAATTACTCCTACTGAATATTCGATCTAAGTTCTTATTCAAGGTAAACTTTCTTTCAAGATTTATTTTATTTGATTATTCAAGCATCAATTTCTTATATTTCACAATTTTTGAACACAAGAACAACATATTAAATTTTAATAATCCAAATTAATTCCACCTTACATTAGTTGTAATTAGGTTACGAAAATTCAAATAAAACTTATTTATTTAATCTTTTGCCATAGAAGTAGTATATTTGTATATATATCTCTCATTTTCTAATAATGTTATTTATTAGGAATAACAATCGTAGCAATATGTTTATAACTTTATGGATATATATATATATATATATTTAAAAATGATTGCAAATTTGGTGAATCAAAATTATTTCTTTATAATAAAATATTAATAGTACTGTTTATACATTAGTTAAATTTATAGGATTGATATATATATATATATATATATTCATATTATAGTTATTTAGAAAATGGAATATGTACGAAAAGATAGTCACTAAGCTCATTTCACTTGAAACTTTATTTTATTTTATTTGGTCACTTACGTTTCAATAAACATATTTATAACTTTAATATAAATCAACTTATTTCTTAAAATTTAAGTTTACTATAGAATATATTTCTTTATTTGATATCTAGGTGCGGCGCGACTAAGACGTTAACTTTCTACTATTTGCTCGAGTCGATCTTCAAATTCAATTAAGGTGTGAGATTCTCACTTATTATGCTGTTGATTTCAATTTGTCCTTGTTGATGTGATTTGTTTGACGTGTATGATTTCATATCATTTGTGAGTGCTACTGGACCGTCTATTCAGTTGTCCTTCATATTTAACCTCACTATTGTGCACAATCATTTTCGCCAGGGACCGTGAATAGGTCCGGGATCTTAATTGATCCTTGGAAGCACAGTGCGATTCATATTCATTTATCAGTGAATAATACACATGTATCTCATTTTATATCAACTTGGACAAATTATTTTGCATAACAGTCTCACACTGAGTATATTCATATATGCTCATCCCATAAACTTACAAATTTCAGGTAAATGAGCTTGGAGTTGCAGTAGAGGTCGAATGACAGAATAATCTTTTGATATACATATGTATATATAAGTTTCCACTTTATTTTACATTTCTAGCTAGATAACTAAAATAACTTTTGCTAGTAACTCTTTTTGGGTATGCATATTGAGTTTTTTTTTTTTTTGAAGGTATATGAGATTGTAAATATTTCAGTTGTGTAGTTTGTCTAAATTATCAATCGTACCTTAGATCTTAAATTTAATTCCTTCAAGTTTTTCTTGTTTGTTATTTCTTTGGGTTACGTGAAAATAGATTTATTTGTTTGTTTGTTTGTTTTAGAAAAGAAAGTCGAGAAAAAAGATAATATTTAAAATTCTTATTTTCGCATTAGAAATCATTTAATTTCATATAATAGTTCTTTTTAGATTAAGGTGTTACACCTTTAGTGTCAATAGCATCTCATCGTGTATTTTTCAATATATATCAATAAAATGTGATCTAGTTAGTTTATATTTAAAATTAGTAAATGAATAATTTATTAATATTTTATAAAATATCCATTGATAGGTGAAAATTTAATATATTTCATTAACTTAAAAAAATTAATTTTTAAATATATAAAGATAAAATATATTTGATATATATTTATATTAAACTTATATTAATTTAATATTTATCTTCGAGGCATATTTTTCAAAAATTAAAATATATAAGTTTTATCTATTGAATATATGTAATATATAATGATAAATTAAATATTTTAGCTTCAAAATTTTAAAAATAGTTAGAATTAAGTTGATAAAATCAATTAATTCATTTAATTCATACAATTAAATATATTAAATTAAAATTTTTGGATATGACTGGATTTCTTTTAATAGTTTTAGCTAACTCAAAAAACAAAAAAATATTTTCAATTAACACATTTAATATATTTAATTCTAAGTTTAAATTTTCAAATATTAAAATCATACAAACTTAAAATATATTTAATATTTAATATTAAATTATATAAAGTCAAATATTACAATTGATCTCAACAGAAAATCTAAGAGAGATGGATTAATCATTTTCAAGTTTCAGAATTTATAATTTGTTCACGCAGTACAATATATATAAGTTCTTTGATGCAGAATAAATTTAATTTAAAAAAATTAAATATATAAGTTTCAACTATTTATATATATTTAAACTTGATAACATTAATATTTTAATTTCAAAATTTTAAAAATATTTTCATTAAATTGATAAGATCAATTAATAAACATCAAATTCTTAAATTTAAATATATTTACTTTACAATTTTTTATGTGGATCTTGATTTTTAATATATTTGATAAACTAATTTTTTGAAAAAAAACCTCAATCAATATATATTTACAGTATTTTATTAGAAAATATAATATATTTAATTAAATATTTTAATTTTCTAATATTTAAATTTTATAAATTTAAAATTTATTTAATATATAATATTAAATTAATTAAATCAAATATTAAAATATTACATTTGATCTCAACTTAAAGGAAAAAACCATTGTGGGGACTTACAATTTATTGGTCCCGGGCGAGTCGATATTAATTTAGAGGGGGATGAATAAACTGATCTAAAAATTTTAACTTTAAATGCGGAATAATAAGGGCCCTTGACTCGCTTAACAACTTATCTATGCACTTAGTCAGTTTAGACGATTTCAGTTGACTTGAGTACAACTTGTGTGAGTTTGTGTATAGTTTATAGATATGCAAGATTAAGCTAAATTAGTAGAGCACACAGTAGATTTATAGATGTTCGAAGTCTCAAACTTCTACGTCCTCTCTTTCTTCCGCAGAAGGGCAAATTCACTATATAACTTGAGTTTCTTTATAAATTATACAATGAACGATAGTTGGCTGAACTTGGTAACGGTGAGTTTCTTTACATGGTCACCTCAGCGGGTCGATAGCTCACACTTGCAGTCCCAAGCGTCTGTGGCTTGGAGAGTTAGGTGCTATTGTCGTATATACAAGATTTTAGATCTTTTTCGATCTTCAAGAGGTTAGTCTTAAACAGATGTATCAACTGATATGCTCCTTGAGTTGAGTTGAGTAGTTGATCGATGTATAGCTTGAACTGAGAAGACTGCTCTGGCTGGACTTTCAACAGCTAGCTGAATGCTTGAATCTTTTAGTTCTTCTTCTCAGTTGAGACTTTCGCAGCTTTGAGATAATGTTGTAAACTTGAGCTAAAAGAATGAGAAAGAAAGCTCAGTTGTGAGTATCTGCGAAAGTTTAGAGTATAATAGATAAGTTCGAGAATTGAAAGTTATTTGAAAATCAGATTCACTCGTCTTATATAGAGGAGTGATCTTGTGAGCTTTGAGTTCCATTGATCGATGGCTCTATTGGTTCATCAATAGTAGTTGATCTTCATAGTCATTGAGGCTTGTTGAAGTAGTCATTCCTTAGCCAATTGATCTCCATTGAGCATTAACTCCAAGATCTTCGTTGAGCATTAACTCCAAGATTCTCCAGTTGTTAGTTCTGAGCTCCAATTGGTAGTTCTGAGCTTGGCTGCTCAGTTTGGCTATCGCTCCAGTTGGCTTTCTTTATGAGCTTCTTTGCTAATTCAACTGACTACAAATCGTTGACTCGTTTGACATTTTGACTAGTTTTATTCTGAGCTTGGTCAGCAGTTGGCTTGTCTTGAGCTTCAATTTTGCTGACTTTAATTCTGGCCATCAGCAGTTGATTTGTCTTGGTACTTCAATTGAACTTATTTTAATTTTAGTCATCAGTTGGATGCTTCCAGTCTTCAGTTAAACTGACTTCCTGTCAGTTTCATCAGTCGGTTTGATTCTGCTTCTCCAGTTCAACTGACCTGACTGTCAATTTGATTCTTAATTGGTTTGACTTTTTGGACTTAACCCTCAGTTGGGTTATCTCCTAACTAGTTGACTCATCCTTCTAGCTGGGTTGACCATACTACAGTTTGGTTGACTCTTGCTTCAGCTAAATTCTCTTTGAAGCCTCAGTTGGTCAACTAAGATCTCCAACTTGATTCTTCCTTCAATTTTTTAGGAAATATTTTGACATCTCATCAAAACCATATGTTCAGGGATTTTTCTTGATAGTTTTTCCTAACACAATTTATAGTTTGTTCATGTACACAAATATGTGTTAGATTTCAATGTGGGATAAATATTATTTGAAAAATAAAATATATCTAAATTAAAGTTGATAGGTTAAGTATTCAACAAATTATATTTAATGATATATTTATAATATATTTAAAATATATTAAACATATTTTATATTTGTTAGTTCTTCAATGTAGATTAAATTTAGATGACAATATTGAGATTTTAAATATGTATAATTATTTAAATTAACTAAATATATTTTGTAAAATTCTATATCTACATCCAAAATTAAATTATTTCAAAGTTAACATATTTAAAAAGGCAAAAAAATAGTTATGTTAATCATTATTTTAATTATTATATAATGAATAAGTATTGAACAAAATCCATGTAAAATTATTCAAATATTATATTTTTAATTTCTATAGCATGAAATTGTACAATGGGTAGTAAAACTGATAGTTACTTTTACATTGCTTTAAGTGCAAAAAATCAATAAAATAAATAATTAAAATAATCAGAATAAAGAGAATAATTGAGCTTATAACTATAATATGATAAGCAAGACACGGGATTTTAATAATTAAAATGTAATGATTATTTTACACAAACATGTGAAATAAATTGGATGAATTGAAGAACTAGATAAACACTGCTCCATTGCCATTTGTAATTGACAAAATAGAACTCTAAAATCTCCCAAATCATGAATCAAAGTGTTGGCATATCTCATTGAGTTAACATAATGAAATCATAATGTATCCTTGCATGAAAATTAAAATTACAGATAATAAAATATTGTGTTAGGGCAATATAATTAAAATTCAAAAGAAAATCGAGTAAATTAAATAAAAAAATAATCCAATACATCAATTTGAATATGTGTGTGTGTGTGTGTGTGTGTGTTGGTAAATCAATCAAATTATTTATAACCGAGAGGTATCCACCCAAAGATCAACTTCAAAGCAATAAAATCATTGAAACTACAAATCAGAAATGATAAATATAAAACACTACTAAAAATAGCTACAATAGATGATTATGATACAATCATTCTACCTACAAAAATATTTAGATTGCCTCTCTTTATGTCGATGTGTAGATAGACGATAAATCTTAATCAAATGAACTTCAAAGCTCTTAACCAAGGATGAACGTTGACATCTTCTCAAGAATTTGAAATAATTGTGCTATTCTCTACAACAAAGTATTAATTAAATAAAATAAAAAGATCAAATTACAAAATATGAATATGGAAGTAATTGTGCTATTCTCTACAACAAAGTATTAATCAAAAAATTTTCTAATCAATAACAATAAGTGCAATTCAATTGTATTCAAGAAAAATGATATATTAAATATAAATTAGGTGTATTTATAGTATTTATTTTTATATTATCATTTGCATGGTATTAATATAAAGAATATAATATTAATTTATTAGCTACTATGGAAACGTAAATCTAAATTATTGTATTCAAATATAAAATTTATAATTTTAAATTGATTTTCGTATATATATAAAAGCTATATCTATTATACACAAATTGTGAAAATTTATGTAAAAATAAATTATCTAGTGTGATAAGTGTGTATCGATATATTGACTAACAATATAATTATGATAATATATTGGTCATATTATATTATAAAATACATGTTCATTACATTGTATTATATCATTTTATTATTTGTATATGAGATTAGATATATATTGAAATATGGATATAAATCATTAAGTTAAATATATACACACGCTATTATATTATACTAAAGATTAATGATGTGATATATAATTAAATAATTAAATTAATATATATAGTGAATTTACTATTTTGGGATAGTGTATTTACGTGGAAAAATTGAAATTACTATTTATGGCATACTTATTTACTTTTATATATAAATATTAAGATTAAGATTAAGATTAAGATAGATGCATGACAATAAATTTGTGTTGAATATTAGCATAATTTTGTTATATTATTAATGATTATTCTTGATTACCCTTTTTTTAATTCCGTCATAAGTTTACATTGATTTCTGATTACTAATATTCGGTTATTTCGTAGTTATATCGATACTCATAAAATAATGTGTATATTATGTAGTTTGTGTTTATCGTATAATAAATTTGGATATGTATATATCACAATAAATTTGTGTTAAATATTAGCTTAAGTTTGTTATCTATCTATCTATCTATCTATCTATCTATATATATATATATATATATATAGGCAAAATCGTGTGATAGACAACAGTTCTGGTGTAAACCGTTGTCTATTACATATTTTATCTTAGACAACAGTTTTTGAATAATAGACAACAGTTCTGGTGTAAATCCTTGTCTATTACACATTTGCCTTAGACAATAGTTTCTAATTAATAGACAACAGTATTAACATTTTGACGCGCTGTCGTTTCACGCGCAAAAATATATTTATAAACTCCTGTGCCCACAGCGAGCGTAGCTAGCCAATGAGTACGGGTCGATCCCACAGAGAGCTGCTGCGATTCTATCTTCAAGTAACCAATCACAAAGGGGGGGTTTTGGTGTTGTCACTAAACTGAATGTAAATCTGCAAAATAGACTAAAGGAAACTATCAAATAACAAAAGATTCTGGCATTTGAATTAGATCTTGGTTAAACATAACACAACTCGATCATGGGCACACCGATTTTCATACATGATAGGTCATCTAGTTATGGTGACCGGATTCCTCTCATGCGTCTCCTCATCCATCCTTTCATTTTAGGTTTAAAGGTGATTCCTCTTCGATTAAACCCCTAACCAGTTACCCACCTCTCGATTCCTCTAAGAGATGTAAGCAAACAAGCAGCAGTGTGCCCTAGACGGACCCAGATCTGTTGTGTTCAACTGATTCCTCTTGTGCCCACAACACCCCATTAATTCCCTTATTACTCTATGAACCGACACACAGTCACGATTCGCCAATTCAATTAATAGTGGTGTGCCCTCTTTACCTAACGAATGATCAGCCACATTGGGCACTTCAGACACACACTCACGTGGAACAAGGCACAAGAATTAACGGAAACTAATCATGCATTACTATGCTCATTTTGGCCTCACGAGTCCAGATTTATGCTTAATCCAATTTCATCATTCAAACGCCAGAATTAAAGATCTAGCCGAGAAGGCTAGACATAATTAAACTTGCAGAATTTAAAGACATAAAAATAAACAAAAACTTACGGATTTAATTAATCAAAAACTCGACTCCAACGTCGATAAAACCGAACATAACCTAAGTCCCGAAGGTTTAAGACCTTTCGGATTGTTTTGCTGCCTAAGCAGCGTACGGTAATTAAATGCAGAAAATTTAAAGTGTAGAAATGTTTCAGAGTATCTAACCCCCTTTTTTCCAGAAACTAAACTTGTTTAAGTAGTTACATTTCCGAGTAGAGTCTCCCCCACAGGCGGGGGTCTTCTGCTGAAAATCCGGAACGGCGTGCCCTCGCTGGCTTGACTGGATAAGCTTCAGCTCCAACAAATCCCTATTTTTTAGGGATTGTTCTTATCTCCTCAGATTTAGCTTTATCTCCTCGACTGAGCTTATCCTTTTGTTGCAGCACCTTCCAGGAGTCCAGCTTAGCTCCAACTTTCCCGCAGATAATGTAGCTATCTTTCCACCAGCTGTTCTTCAACTAACTCCCGAATTCTACTGGAATGCCCACTCTGGCCTGTGGTCGAGTCTGTACGAGTACTGTGGGCACGGCATCGTCTGTCAGCTCCATCCGTATCTGATATGCCCACTTCACTGATCGAATATGGGATGGATACTGAGGACGTCCCCTGTGCCTCTGATGATCATATGTGCGAGATAATCGTGAATAATTAGGCATAAAATGTCCCTTCCGCCAGACTCGACTCTTGAAATGTCCTTTGACCGCAACCTGGTTCTTTTCGACTCAAAACACACTAAAAAGGACATTTATACACGATAAAATGCCCCTAAAAACACGAAATAAATGGACTTATCAATTTATTGTTGTAAATTTTCTTTATTTTTTTTTTCATTTTCCACGATAGTTTAGATTACAACCGGTGTATTTTAAAAAAAATTTACAATTTTATTTATTATTATTTTTATTTGGAAATTTGAGATTTGTAGAATTTTAAATTTTATTTTTTTATGCATAGATGGATGATTTGTAATATTTTACATTTGTCGCCTAAAAAATAGCTTTCATTTATATTGCACTATAATAATAATAATAATAATAATAATAATAATAATAATAATAATAATAATAATAATTTATTATTTTTTCTATTTCAATTTCATCATTTAAAATAATTAAATAATTAAATTTTTTATACATGTCATATATTCAAAGAAATCAAATGTTCTATAATCATGGACAATTATATATTGTTATTTAAAAAATCGTTACGTTGGAAATATTTCTATTCGATTTTTCTATAATCTAAAAAAATAATAATTATTTGTGTATCGCACAAGAGAAATACTAGCATTATTAATGATGATTACTCCTTTTTTTTAATTCCGTCATAAGTTTGCATTGATTCTAGAGGGTAAATTGCCTTAAAATACATAAATTTTGGGTCCTTTTTGGTTTTTCACGCGTTTTAAAAAATGTAGTTTTAATAACATGAACTTAGCCCTTATTTGGTTTTTCACATGATTTTAAAATTATGGCCAGTTGAATCTGACGTAGCAGCCGGATGCCACGTGTACATCTACGTGGATATCAAATTGCCTTAAAATACACAAACTTTGCACTGATTTTGTTTTTTCACACGAATTAAAAAATATCAATTTTAGTTTTTTTTTTTTTGCCTTTTTGTGTAATACAGAAAATTAATCAATTATTATTGTAGAGTTGTTGTAGTAGACATTGTGAAATATTTTGAATTTTCTTAGTTCATGCAATATATAAAATTTAGGTTCGAAAAAATTAAATAAAATAACTATCAGACCTATTTAGTTCTCTATTTGAAGAAAGATTATAAAAATATGACTTAAGCTAGTGTAAATGTATAAATAATTGAATTCCGAATACAACAATCATCAAATCATGAATAGTGGTCTATGACGTGTCATATATGTTGATGAATAATATTACACAATCAATCAATTAAGTTAACAAATAAATTGATCACGTAGAAACTACATATTATTTTTTCATATATGTTTAATAACATCTTTCGGTATAACTTTATATGTTAGATAATCTCAAATAATTTTATAATTGAACATTTCCATTTATATTAATTATTGAACAAATTCTTAATTCGTCTATTTTATTATTCTTTAAACCTATTAATAATATAAATATGTAACGGATCTAATTTTTCCAAACGTCATAATGATAAATGTACATATCACACACACCCTAAAGTCATAGTATGATTTTTGTGCATATTAAATCAATTGCATAAGATCAAAAATATCACAGCTGTTAAATGATGTTGATTAAAATTTATATCTAGTTTGATAATGAATTTTGAAAAATATAAAGTGAAGTATTCATATCACTTTTGCCACATTACAAGAAAAAAAGTAAAAAAAAAAATCTATAATTGATCTTTTTTTTTTAATTCGTGTGGAAAAAGCATAATCAATCCAAAGTTCATGTATTTTAAGGCAAGTTGGTGTCTACGTAGATATACACGTGGTAGTCTCCGGCTGCTACGTCAGATTCAACTTGCCGGAATTTGAAAATCATATGAAAAACCAAACAAGGGCTAAGTTCATGTCATTAAAACTACATTTTTTAAAAACGTGTGAAAAAAAAAAAAAAAAAAAAACCCAAAGTTTGTGTATTTTAAGGCAATTTACCCGATTCTAGATTACCAATTTTTTGTTATTTTGTAGTTATATCAATTCTTGTAAAATATTGTGTATATTATGTATTTTGTGTTGATCATATAATAAATTTGGAAATGAATTTCATATCTAATCTTAATTTGCATGGTAATGAATTTTAACTTAATTTTGTTATATTATTAATGATAATTATTGATTACCATTTTTTTATTCCATCATAAGTTTGCATTGATTATTAATTACCAATTTTTGTTATTCCCTAGTAAGTTAGTTGGCATGTTATATTATTGATTTTCGTTTATTTATTGTTCTTCCGTTTTTTTTTTTGTTCTTCCATTTTTTTATCATTTTGATAAATGTGATAGTTTTGGTGGGAAAAAAAAATCTAGACTATTCAACTTTTAGATATAGTAGGATATTGTGTGCATATTTTGAAATAATATTTTAATTAATATCTGTAAGGTTATTTTTGTTTGTAATTTTTAATAACTGTATGTTATACCATATAAATGGTTAATACATGTCGACCCTTACATAATCATGCGCTTTAATATTACTAACTAATAATGTATTATAGTGTCATATATATCTACGAAAATTTTTATTCACAATCCTCATTTTTCTCTACATAGTCCCATCATTAATTAATATATAAATATTAAATTATTTTACAATTTTATCCTCTGATAGCCCCCAATATTTTAAACCCCTACTCAAATATATATATAATATAGCCCCTTTCATTAAAAAATAAAATAAAAACTTAATGAAATCCCTTTTTTTCGTTCTCACATGAACTTTACAATTCTTACGACTGCCACAAATCCATAAGAAAAATATTAAAACACGTAGCTAACTTTTTTAACATTTACATGATTATAAATTTTACTAGACCAGATATGAATTATTGATATTCCAAGAGAGAAATCATTACCAACAAAATAATTTTGTGCAATTAGATGTTTTTAGATTAAGACATTAAGACATGAAATACGAAATTTTATTGAATAAATAAGATTTGAATACAATGATACTGTACAGTTATCCCGACAAACATTGCCTAATGGCAGAGTGCACACGGACTATTCTATATATACAAATACAACTTACAATGGCATGAAATGATGAATTATTCTAACATCTTAGATCTACTTAGCCCCAAAGTGAGTTCTTCAGCTGTAACCACAAAATGACCATTTTTTTTAAAACTCACTCATCCTCTAATAATTAGGCCCAATAGCAATCTCAACGGACGCCTTCACTCGAAATGCTTCTTCCTCACTTCACATATCATCTCAAAATACATCCTAATAATTTGTTAACAGAGACTCCAAGGTGAACATTGACAATTCAGGTTTTCCAAGCATTCATGTTGTTTCATACGTACCAAACATTCAAATAATTATATCGACTCTTAGCCTTGAAATCTCCCAAAGCAACCGGTGCTTTATGAGAAGTCTTGTAATTGAGCTTTTTGTTCTTTAAAAAATTTACATATGAAGGCTGGGTGGTGCTATAGCTTACAACTTTATTTAGCTTACGACTTTATTTAATTTTTGTAGGGTTTTTAAATGATGAGTTTATGAGGGCACAAATGTCTAATAATTCTTTTATTTATATATTAAATAATTCGGAGGTTATAAAGAGTAAAACGGAGACTGTGGATAGAATTCCCTGCCGAACATGCCCTTATAAAAAAAAATATAATATATTTATATATTTGTATTAATGATATGATATGATATAATATTAACGAAAAATCCCCAAATTTTATACGAGTCAATTTCTCCCGGTTCAATCTTTTTTTTTTGCAAGGTCTCCCGGTTCAATCCTTGTAACTAACTCTTTCGCCTCTGCTTTCTTAAAAAAATAGAAAGAAAAAAACTCCTGCATCCTGTTAAACCCTGAACCCTAATCTCGTTTTTTTTTTTCCTATAGAAAGGGGAGAATGTCGGCGCCGGAGGGCATGTACGACGTCGCAATGAAGCCGAAGTTGCTCCGGTCTCTGCTCAGGGAGTACGTTCCCGACGAGAAACACCCCTTCATCAACCCTTCCGAGCTTTCGTACGTTGTCTCCACCGTCAAGACCCTTAAATTGCTGTCAGAGTGGACCCCACAAGAGGTCCAGCAAGAATTGGTGGACGCCTGGAAATCAGCCGTCGATTCGTGGGTCAATCGATTACTAGCGCTGGCGTCCAGCAATTTGGTGAGAAGAAAATTATTTTGCATTGAATCATTTTATCGTTTCCGTAGACATGTCTGTACTGAAAATAGTTGTAGTCCTTTTATTGGATGTTTGTTGGTTATAATTTCAGTGATTTATTTGTTGTTTTTGCTTTTATCAGACAAGCAAGCGGTTGTATTTGTCCACTCTTTTTTGTTGATTTCGTGCCAATTGCTATTTTGATTTCCATACTAGATTTTTATCGTTTCCAGTAGGTTGTGTTCAAGGTGGAATGGATGAGAGATGCGTTTAAATTACTGATAAGTGTTAACTGAAAAAGTGAACTTTTCTTATGATGAAATTAATTTTTGTTGGCAATCAGTTTAATTTATTATTAATGTAATGTAGGTTTGCTCATGAATAATTTTTTCCCACTTTGGTATATTTCAATGTGTTCTTTGTCACTTGGGATTTAAGATAAGGGATATTTGATGACACTAATATTTAATGACAATGGGTGCTTATATGTTTTTTCTTTGTTCATGGATGCTCTCTAGCCAGATAAGTGTTGGGCTGGGATATGTTTGCTTGGATTGACATGTCAAGAATGCAGTTCAGAGCGGTTTTTAACTTCATATGATGTTTGGTTGAATAAGCTTCATTTGCATATACAGGTATGTTTTTTTAATGTAATTGTACATCACAAGGTTCGGGAGGACCTTCAAATTTAATTGCTAATCATTTAATTCGCGATCAGATTTAATCTGTTGGTTTATTCTTCTTCAGAATTAAATGTATGAATATTATTATTAACTTCCCATGGTTCTAAAATGGTACCCAATACTTTATGGTTGAGTGTATATATACTTGATATTAAAAAAGGAAGTCTCCTTGCACTACAATTAATGGGCTAAGGGAACATAATTTGGGAGATTAAGATCAAAAGAATTTTACTTTTGAAAACTTCCAGCTTTATAATGTGTTGGTCTTGCTTACATCGTTTCTTTTGTCTTCATTACCAGCCTTCAGTATTATCTCATTTTGTGAAGGCGGCTTCTTGTGCCTCTCTATCAGATATGTTTACAAGGTATGTAGATTTCAACTTTGGTATTAATATGTAAGTTCATTATCCATGTGCTTCCTAATTGTCGTTGAAAAAAAGAGGCTTGGACAAAAAATTTATTGTTTTGTATTAATATTTGCTATTTTGGAATAATGGAGATTCTTTGGACTCTGCAGATATATTAAAAATCTTACTTTTAAAAATGAATGAGAATATTGTACATTACATATACTTAAAATTGCAATTTTAACAATCAATATGCAATGTGGTGAAATTTACGCAAATGAAGATTACTATTCTCAGATAATAGGAGTCGGGAAATAAAAAACAGCCTCTAATTCAAAAGCTTGGGTCTTGCAAAGTATGTATCTTAGTTGACATATATATGTAACTTTAAAAAACCTTATTATAAGCTAGTCCAATGAGCCCTATATAAAAAATGAAGGTTGGGTGTTCTGTGCTTCGGATTTAGTCTCATGTCTGATGTAAAAGTTCTATTTGATCTTTTACTTGATACTACTGATTTCTTCAGATTCCGGGTATCATATAAAAGGGTAATCTGTTGAACTTATTGCCTAATCTTGGATTGTGTAGTTTTTCTAATTTTTGTAATGTGAATTAGGTTGAGTGAATTTTCAAATATGAAGAAGGATGGGACTTCACAGGCTACAAAAGTTCTTCAGTTATCATTGAAGCTGTTAAATGAGGACAGTTCCCCTGTTGTATCGGTTGGTATAGAACATCATTCTCATACACTGTTTTATATAAATGTTTCTTTTGCCTAAAATTCTTTGTTTTAGTATTGGATTAAATTGTATTAGATGTGTGGGGGGGGATATCCATATGTTGCTGCAGGTTGAATTAGCATTTTTTTTCTTGGTGCATTAAGTTATTACATTATAGATGTTGACTACAATCGACACTATATGAACAAAGTTTCAAGTGTGCAGGTTTATTCATTCAAATTTTTCTTTTTCTGGGGTGGTGTACTTGCAGGAAGAAGCTATGTCTCTCTTACGTACCTTGATAGATTTTTTTCCTTCATCAGTCCACCGGCATTATGACAGTGTAAGTGATTGCCCTCAACATCTGCAAATGCATGCTAAGTTTGAAGTTTTGCCCTCTTGACAATTAATTTGTTAGTTTGGATTATTATAATAAATGAAATCCATACAAGCATTGAAGCATATTTATCATTGGCAGGTTGAAGCTGCTATTGTTTCAAAACTCATATCTGGAAAATGCTGTCCCAGTGCATTGAAGGTGAGAGTTCATGAACCTTTTGATTTATCATTGAATTGGAATGCAGTCATCAAAAATGGCACTCATTTGTACAGAAGCTTGGTCATGGCTTGTCATTGCTTCCAAAATCGAGAGGAGATGAGGATAGCTGGTCCTTAATGATGAACAAGATCTTACTTTATGTAAACAGTCAGTTGAATGATGCCTTCCAGGGACTAGAAGAAGGTACTAAGAGGAGTTTCCATTCGCAGTTTCTGATATTAGTGGAAATCACATAACTTGGTCCCTTTATTGCAGAAGCCAAAAGTTCTAAAGCAATGAGAGCTTTGCTTCCTGCTGGCAAGGAACCCCTGCCTCCACTAGGAGGCTTAGCAGTGTCTGAACAACACTCAGATATTTCAACTAGGAGGCCCGAGCGACTGCTGGCATCTAGAATTTCTTCTCTTCTTCAGTGCTGTTCTGACATGCTCACAACTTCTTACCCTGTTATGGTACCCTCTTATTTCTGTATCTGCTTTTGAATGAAAATGTGAGTTCATATTTTGCAGTTGTTTCTCTGCCAAGAAGAATACATAATGATGTTCAATTGAAATGACAGGTTCCTGTTCCTATTAGTGGTCTAATAGCCCTTGCTGGGAGGGTACTATTGATCGATGGTTCCTCGTCTCTTGTCTCATATTCTTTCATGACCACCCTGAAACAAGAACTTATTTGTTCAGAAATCCCAACTCTGCAACTCCAGAGTCTGGAAATCCTCACAGCTATTGTCAAGGGGTTGGGCAGGTGAATGTTGATTGAATTGCAATTTATATAATTATATTTTGATTGCAATTCCTTTACAATTTATAACTCCCTATTTATACTAGTGCAACAATTATCGAAGAGTAATGTATGCCAAACAAAAATAATTGTACCCATGATGTTGGTATAATGTGGTTGTCCGAAGGATGATACATTTTTTTTTCTGTGGTTACAAGTTTTAGGCAATATTTGAAAGTGTCAATAAGTGTTGAAGGCAAAGGCAACTTTGCATGATATAGATAAAGTTGGATCTAGAAGATTAAATCACCAAGAAACTATTAAAACTTAAAAAAAAAAAAAGGTCCTAGGTTAGATTCTACCCAACAGATGAATGAAGTAGAATAATGTATGGATTCAATTCAATTCCATAAGCTTTACAAACTTTTGTTATGATCTTTGTATGGATATAAACCACTTATAGTAGAAATCTGCCTTATGGGAATTTAAATTTTAAAGTACAGAAGAAAAAGCATAGGCCCACAGAGCGTTGTAGTTCCTTCACAGATCACAGAAGGAAAAGTATAGTCTCTGTTAAAATTCTTCCGAGTGATTCAGTTTTAATCATCAGTTCTTCAAGTTTCTGTAGATGTTCTGCTAATTTTTTTTTAATCTTTTTTTACTTTTTGCAGCCAACTATTACCTCATGTTGCAGATATATTTGAGCTGCTGAAAGAATACTTGAGGAGATGTAAATTCCCTGATCTGAAGATAAAAGCATACACAATTCTGAAAGTCCTGCTGATGTCAATGGGTGTTGGTATGGCAACATGTTTAATTTTTTATTTTATTTTTTATCAAATGCTTATGTTTCTTAATGGTTACGTCCTGTTATGCATTTCAATTTTTACTTGCGTCTGTTGCTGTTGTACTTAGATGAATATATAATGATTTGGGTGTACCTTTCTTTTAGTTGTATTGCTGTATGAGCACAGGTATAGTGGCATCACTTGCATGAAAACCATTATTCTAGATTAAATTGTGAAATGTTAAATTTAGAGGAAGAAAATTACCTTAACTAGCACAAGCAATGAGCTAGTTTAATCATTCAGCATAATGTTCAGGAAAGTAAACTGCAGCTCATGCTATTTCCTGTGATTAATGTGTTTTACCTTGCCATGCCCCTTGATACATTTTTTAGATCATATGTTTCGCTTCTATTTTACTTGCAATATGTTTATACACTTTTTTCAGCATTGCTCTTTGAAAAAATGTTTCCATTGTGTGTATTATGTTGAAATTGATGCTACTGTGCATGGAGCTGTATGAGCACAGGTATAGTGGCATCACTTGCATGAAAACCATTATTCTAGATTAAATTGTGAAATGTTAAATTTAGAGGAAGAAAATTACCTTAACTAGCACAAGCAATGAGCTAGTTTAATCATTCAGCATAATGTTCAGGAAAGTAAACTGCAGCTCATGCTATTTCCTGTGATTAATGTGTTTTACCTTGCCATGCCCCTTGATACATTTTTTAGATCATATGTTTCGCTTCTATTTTACTTGCAATATGTTTATACACTTTTTTCAGCATTGCTCTTTGAAAAAATGTTTCCATTGTGTGTATTATGTTGAAATTGATGCTACTGTGCATGGAGCTGTACATGTAATATTACAATCTTCTAAACCTCCTTGTTATAAATTTTCTTGTAGCTATAACCTTCATCTTCGCTATTTGGACAGGACTTGCAATTCATGTTAGTCAGGATGTTGTCAGCAATGTTTTTATTGATTTAGATTTCTTTGGCGATGAGAAGGATAGCAAAAGCTCAGGTACAAACACAAAGGTCCAGCCAGATTTGTCAAGTGAGTCTCACAATAAGAAAAGGAAGCGTACTAGAAGTTCATTGCAAGAGCAGCTTGCTAGTGATGGTTTTGAAATGAAAATGTCAGATAATTTGACTCCAATATCATTGAAGATAGCAGCGTTGGAGGCACTAGAAGCACTTCTAACTGTGGTATGTTTTGAGCTTAATTATTGTAATTCTAAAGTAAGTAAACTATCCCATAGCTAACATTGGTAATAGCTGTTTCATTGTCATTTGTTAACGTTTTCATTTTCTTAATATTGCATTCTTTTGAGTTGAACATGATTACAATTGTTAACAGGGTGGTTCAGTTAGATCCGAAAGCTGGCGAGGAGATGTTGATAAGCTACTTATTACTGTGGCCACATATGCTTGTAGAGGGGGACAGTCCACGGAGGAAAGAAAGATTCTTGTATCAGGTGATGCTACGCCGCCTATGTGGGCAGACTACCAAGTAGCTGCGTTGCGTGCACTTTTGGCATCTCTTCTTTGTCCAGGCAGAGTACGCCCATCACATCTGGCTCTTGGTTTAGAACTTTTCCGAAGAGGTGATCTATTATGCTCTTTCATTCTTCATTTCTTGAAGCTTACTAAAGTATTATTGCTCAAGGCAGTGCATTCTTAAAGTAGGCATAGTTCATATCAAACTGTTGCCTTTTTAAAGTTTCCATTTCATAATAACAATCTCTTTATCTTAGATATGTCTGCTGCATAAAGTGATTACACGAATTGCACCATAGTTTCCATTGATTATGTTTTTATTTTCTGTATGTAGGCGCACAAGCAACGGGCACAAGACTTGCTGAATATTGTGGGCATGCACTGCTGGCCTTAGAAGTGCTCATACACCCTAGGGGCCTCCCATTGTCGTCAGATGACTATAAAGCTCTAGGCCACTTTGGTGATACTTATCAACTCAGTCCCGGTGAGCCTGAATCAGAAGACGATGATCTAATTGAAAATTGGCTTGGAAAGGATGATGAAATGGGGATTCAAGTCACCAACGACAAAGGTGTGGTCCCTATTGATAATATGGTTGAATCGCTGCGCTTGAGAAATACAAGTGACCAAGGACAGCAACATATGGCATCAAGTACTGCAGATGGTGGTCATGTAGCTGCTGAATCTTCTGGTGTTGGTGTGTTAGAGAGTATCGGGTTAGAACCATCGACTTTAGAAGTCTCTGCATCAGAACGTGTGTCTGAAACCATGGGTAACGACTTCGCTGCAGTACTCGAAAGAATATCTGCTACTCTAACAAATACAGACACAAGTAAAGAGAAGCACAATGAGTCTGTCGATGTATTTCCAGATATTGTCGATGGCGATCCAGATTCTGACTAGATTCAACCTTGATGTTTTTACACACACTAGTGAATTTTCAACGCCAAGTTTTGCTGGATGATGCCTTTTTGCTGGATGATGCTTAATTTGTTGTAGTTTCTTAACTGTTTTCATTGTCATTCAAATTACTCCTTTCAAAGATTCGTTGTTGTTTGTTAAGATATAGTATATGTTAAATAAATACTTACACTACGAGAAACACTTGTGTGCACTAGGTTCAAGTGCATTGACCGGATCAATGTTGATTCGATCAACTCCAAAAAAAAAAAAAAAACTTTCAAAATAAGTATAAACCGTAATACTAAAAAGTATCACTTAAAGATCTAAAAATATCACTTATATTCTTAAAAAGTATTAGTCAAAATAAAAAAATAATCAAAATCAGTATTAACTGTAAGTATCACTCAAGATTGGGTTAACACGCGTTGACATAGTATATTAGCAGACACTATTTACAATTTATTAGTACTATATATTTATAAATTATAAATCCAAATTAAAATCGCTCAAGTCAACACTAGCTTTATTTAACAAAATATTTTGTTGTATTTTCTACTTGAGAAATATTTATTATACATTACAAAATAACTAAGAAAGGCGCATCTCTCTCTATATATAGAAATGTTGGGTACATTTTTCATTTAGTGCTTGCATGCTTTTCAGGTGCAGTATCACATTATTAATAATTTATTGTTCGAGAGCTTTGCTGTCTATTTTGGACTCGGAATTTTGGAACAACTCACATTTGACATAGTGGAGAAATATGATTTAAAAATTGATCAAGTATGAAATTCATTGTCGATTTGCCAGCAGCCTTCCCACCTTACCTACCACCCAATAGCCAATTCAATTTCATTTTTTTGATATTTATTTCAAATTGTAAATTATTAATTATATCTTATAAATCTAAATAGAAACGTGAAAAAAAGGCATTTATATGCAATTACGTTAGGTCAACTCGATATATTTACATTATCTAAAATCACGATCAGCTTATTATCACTTTTTCATGAAAAGATGAATTTCACTAAAAACTATCAATTTTTTGCGTCATTTTAATTGTGTTTTATTGTAAATGGAACTCGAATTATCTCTAAAGTAAGTTATAATATATTTTTTTTCATAAACTATTATTTTAAATATAGTCAATCTTTATACTATTTCAATATAATATGGAATCCATTTTTCTCCTGTAAGAAAAAGAATGAATAAAAGGAATTATGATACGACATAATGTAACAGAATAAAAAAAGAGAGGGAAATGGTGAGTATTTTCCTACCTTTGTTGGCGCTCGTAAATAAGTCAGAGTTGAGAGTTTAATATTTGTCATCATTTAATGTATTCAAATATTCTTTTTTATTCATTTAATATATTTACATAATGATATATTAAATAATTTGATTATGTACAAATTTATCTAGAATGACACTTATGTAGAAATGGAAGGAGTATATATTTTTAAATTTTTTAATATTCAATTATCTACTCGTCAATTTTAAAACTTATATATACACATATTGGTCCACAACCAGAACTCAGGAGTCATGACTTCAAATTTCACTAAATTTGTGAATGGAGTCCATCAAACTATACTAAAAGGGAGTTTCTAAATGCACCAATGATTTTACTCTTTGCACCACAAAAGAAAAAATGAAAAAATAAAATAATTTTGAAATTATTTAAATACCCTTTAAGTAATTAAAAATTAAATAAAGCAAATATCCTTACTAAAAATTGAAAAATTAAAAAAAAAAAAAAGGAAAAGAAAACAGAACAAGACGTGTTCTGCCTTCGGCGTCTTCTCCGGCTGGGTTCTGCTCCTTCGGCGTCTTCTCCGGCTGGGTGTTCTGCTCCTTCGATGTCTTCTCCGATTGCACTCTCCACCTGCCGCCGCAATCAAGTTTGTCACTTTCTAAAGAAATCCAATTCCATCTATCAATCCACAAAAAGAAATTAATTCGAAAAATCAAATTTCATCTATTGAATCTCAGATTTGTCAAACATTGGTTCGAAAAATCCAGTTCGAATTGAGTTAGAGAGGTTCGAAAATGGATCTTCGAATATATATGACATGTTCGGAAAATGTTTTCCGAATTTCTTCATAATAGTTCGAAAAATATTTTTCGAATCACAAACAATTTCTTGGGCGAGCGGCGAGCTTGGAAGTGGGAGTTCGGAGCAGGTCGTATTGGCGATGGCGACGGTGGCGGCGGGCTTGGCAGATGGCGACGGCGGCGAGAGGGCAGTGCCGGAGAAGAAGTGACCAGAGGGCAGTTCTCTGGTGTAAATCAATCAAACTTCAATTCCAATTTTTCTTTTCTTCCAATTTATTTTTTTATTATTGATAAAATTATTTTTTTAATTTAAGGGTAAATATGTAATATCGTGTGGTGCAAAGAGTAAAATTAGTGGTGCATTAAGTAGATGTGGTGCAAAGAGCAAAATTCGTGGTGCATTTAGAAACTCCCATATTAAAAACATAATAATCCAACTAATAAAAAAAATTGAAATTTGAAAGCTTAAACCCTAAATGAGAAGAGAAATGAAATGTGAAATAAAAACATCACAAGGCATATAGTTCTGGAGCGGGCCCACGCCGACTGCCTAGTTTCTAACGAAATCCAACTGTTTTTAAAGCTCATTCAACAATGGCGTTCCTCTGCTCTGACCAATCTACCCCCATACACACACTGCGCATGACCATATACGTACAACCAACTGAATCTATACACTCCCACTGAGGCGCCTGCATAAATACTGCGCCCCAAGTTGTGAGTGGCATCAGAGATCCACCCATACTAGAGCCATTAATTCATTCTTCCAATCTAAGAATTTTCAACCACCGGAGATGGCGGCGGAGAGCGGCGAGAAATGGGTTCTGGCTGTGACGGCGCAGACGCCGACGAACATCGCAGTGATTAAGTACTGGGGGAAGAGAGACGAAGACCTAATTCTTCCGATCAACGACAGCATTAGTGTCACTCTCGACCCCGGTCACCTCTGCACCACCACCTCCGTCGCTGTTAGCCCCGCCTTCACTCATGATCGTATCTGGCTCAACGGTAAGGTAAAATTGATCGCGTTTTTTTTTTCTTGCTGATTTTGCTTGATTGTGTTAGTTATAAGCTCGTAAGTGTGTGTGTTAGTTTGAGTTAAATTTTGAAGATATTTATGAATATGATCAAAATTCTGGTGATTTTGGGTTTGAGCTTGTTGAAAAAGTGAATATGAAACTCGAGATCGGCTTTTTTGTGCTAAGAAATGCTGAGGATGTATAATCACTAAGCTATTGAACAAGAATAATTATGCTTGGTTAGTGTTCAACATAGTTGTAGCTCAATACGACACTATTTGGAAAAGGTTCATAAGTATTTATGGTTTGTGTTGATCTGCAATGTTAATTTACTATCTTTTGGATATTGTTATTATTAGATTGGACTTTACCAAAACGTGAAAGTGAAATTTCTGTCTCATTGGCTCTTGTCTTGTTATGTTTGCTTCATTAGAGTTTTGGGAGTGAAATTGTTGAAGCATTATACAATTCTGACTTCTTTGTATCTATGTTTTTCTTGCTTGTGTAGGAGGTATCTCTTTCTGGAGGCAGATACCAAAATTGCCTGAGAGAACTTCGCTCACGTGCTACTGATTATGAGGATGAGAAGAAGGGCATCAAGATCACCAAAAAGGACTGGGAGAAGCTGCGTGTGCACATCGTTTCTTATAACAATTTCCCTACTGCTGCTGGTTTAGCGTCATCAGCTGCTGGTTTGGCATGCCTGGGTAATTTGAAATTCCCTCAACTACTTGCTTACAAATTCAAAAGATCTTGCCTTTCTGTTCAACATTGTATGATTATGTCGTAATGTTTTCAAACATGGAAACACTTCTAGACCTGGAGTTGTGTAAATAAACTTTCTAATTACCTGACTTTGGATAGGTGTTTACATCCTTATCATTATAACTAGCTGATTTCATGTTGATTTGACTTCTTCACCCGAAATTCTATTTCCGTGTTCATATATTGTCAATAAGAAACAATGGACTATGTGCTAATTTGATGATGTTGTACATGTCTGCTATTTATAGTAAAGTGACTGAAATGTTTCAGTTCTACATTCTTTTCTTTTCTTTTTTTGCATAACTAAGGTGACCATTTGTACTTCCAGTTTTTTCCCTGGCAAAGCTAATGAATGTGAAAGAAGATCACAGCAAACTGTCGGCTATTGCAAGGTAAATATAGATTTTCCGAGTTTATTGGTGTCAGATATGTCTTCAATATTTTCTAAAGATTTCGGTTAACGAAGTCTCTGATCTTTTTCCTATATAAATATGAATAGAATTTAGTGCAAAAGTAATGATCTTTTTCTATATCCATATCAGGCAAGGCTCAGGAAGTGCTTGCCGCAGCTTGTATGGTGGATTTGTCAAGTGGATCATGGGAAAAGTAATTTTATTATAAATAGATCCTTGGAAAATTTTGTTGGCTATTATTGTTACTCATCTAATTGATTTTCCTGGATGACTGAAGGAGGAAAATGGCAGTGACAGTATTGCTGTGCAGCTTGCGGATGAGAAACACTGGGATGACCTCGTTATTATTATTGCAGTGGTGTGTATCCATATTTCTCTTTTCATGACACTCAGTGATCAGCTTATCCATGTTTGTATAATGTTGATCTTAGGTTAGGTTTTTTTTATTATTATTTCTTCCCCTTCAGAAAGGTGGAAGGAACATTGAACGGTCACTTTTTCTTGTTCTATCCATTGTCACACAAAATATCTATCATCCTCTCCGTCTAGTCCTGTGATTCTGCTGAACCCAGTATATAATTTGTTATAGCTGGTGTTTGTCTAAATTTCAGGTAAGTTCAAGACAGAAGGAAACTAGCAGTACATCTGGAATGCGTGACACAGTTGAAACCAGTGCTCTTATAAAACATAGAGCAAAGGTATGTCGGAGATGTTCCCTGGTCCTGTATGTCAATATTTCATGTTCAGTTGATGTTTGAAATTGTTATTAACCCTCTCGACTCTATTTTCCATCCTTTTTTTTTTATGTTGGATAGTATGGCATCATTTTTTTTAGACAAAACAAAGAATCCTATGTCTTAGTGTGTGCTGAAATTTCACAGGAAGTCGTACCAAAGCGTATAGTAGAAATGGAAGAAGCTATAGCAAAACGTGATTTTCCAGCCTTCTCTCGTCTGGCATGTGCGGATAGTAATCAGTTTCATGCAGTTTGCCTGGACACCCTTCCCCCCATAT
Organism: Perilla frutescens; assembly: GCA_026008535.1. NCBI lineage: Eukaryota > Viridiplantae > Streptophyta > Magnoliopsida > Lamiales > Lamiaceae > Perilla > Perilla frutescens. The sequence goes on from BRKX01000011.1 coordinate 31,725,626, forward strand.
TCTACATGAATGACACATCTCACAGGCAAGCGCCCTTTTCCAGTTGTAGTAATTATTTCACTATATCATAGTTTGTCATTCTTCATTTTATCTTTTCTAATATTTAAGCATCTATTTGTAAATTATCAATTTGAATCTCATCGAGTCATTAATAATATTTCAGGATCATCAGCTGTGTTGAGAAATGGAATCGTCATGAAGGATCACCTCAGGTTCATTTCTCGTTCTCTTTGTAACTTTTACTCGTCCAAAAATACCACATATATACTGATTATCTCTTCTACCTCAAACAAAGACTTTAATGAATAGGATAATTATTTTTACCTTTGAACAAATTTACAATTTCTACCACATTCTTTCTTTTGCCCTTTTCTCTGTAAACACGTATTACATAAACCTGACTTAAATTTGGATGTGGGCATTTTTCTTTCATCTTGACAAGCTTATACGAATGTCAAGATAGTCGAAACGCACTTACTTCCTGTCCGCGATTTGATTATTTTGACTGCCAACTTCCTCTTAATCAATAGTCACTCGTCATGCGCCAGTTATTTGCAGATTGACTTTAGATAGAAGGTTACTGACAGCAAGATAATTCACAGGTGGCTTATACCTTTGATGCTGGGCCAAATGCAGTACTAATCTCTCAAAACAGAAAGGCTGCAACCCTTCTGCTTCAGAGGCTGCTCTTTCACTTCCCTCCTCAATCAGATGCTGATCTGGACAGGTAGTTATGAGTTCCGAAAATTTATGAGTGGTCTTGTTTTTCTAGCATTTAATCTTGACATGCGACAACTTATGTGCTTCTCTATTCTGTCCCCCTTTTCCACAGTTATGTCATTGGTGACAAGACGATATTGAAAGATGCTGGCATTCAGGACATAAAGGATATCGAAGCACTGACCCCGCCTCCTGAAATTAAGGAGAACGCTTCATCCCAGAGATTTAGGGGAGATGTGAGCTACTTCATCTGCACAAGACCTGGGAGAGGCCCCATAGTGCTAACTGATGAAAGCAAGTCTCTTATCAACCCTGAAACTGGGCTGCCTAAGTGAATAGCTAGGTTTCAAACGTCGTGTTCTCACTCAGAAGATTCGACCTGTTTATCCATTTCCTCCTGTTTTTACCAAATTATTGTGTAAACACCTTTCCAGAATGACAACAAATAAATTGAGTTTGCCATTAGTTTGTTTGTCATCTCTTTCTAATGGAAAAAACTCTGGCTTTCACAGACATAAATGATACTTCAAATAATCTGTGAATTAGAAAATGCATTACATCTGCCACTTTAAAATCCTTACCGACAACAGTCAACCTAATGGCTAATGCAATGAAGTTGTACACAACTCCCACTCTCAAAACTCTTGTCAGCTTCATTCTATCAAGAGTTGGAGTGAATTCATACAATAAGAAGTTTCAAGAGACATGAGAATTCGCACAGCACATGAATCGAACATTTCTAGCATCACTTATCGCCCACCAAAAGCGCGTTCAAGATAGCATCTCTCGCGAGAGTATCACCATGTGTAAACAGATGTCCTACATTTGGTATTTCATGGTATTGTATCCAAGGAAGCTTCTTAGCAATGTAGCGCTGCATAGTGACAGGCACCAAGCCATCTTCGTCGCCTTGCCATACATGCACAGACCCTTCTCTGTCGAGAAATGGGTTGTCAAGATTCATGGGATCAAAATCCCAAGGCCCAAATCCAATCCTCAAATCGCGGTGAAGTGACTCGTATAATCCCTGTTGTGTTGGATATTCCTGTCAACAAGAAACCATTGAATGGGAAGCCATCATAAGAAGCTATTTGCACAACAAGTCTAAAACTAGAAAGTGAACTACTTGACTGAAATATGCAAAACTATATGCAGTGATCAGTTTCTAGGAGAAGGGATCTCAAATTAGTAATATCTATATGTAGTTGTAACTATATAAGTACCCTGTTAATTTGTTTCACAGAAAACTTTGTGAGAACTTGGAGATCTGGTGCAGTGAATTTAGGTCTCCCAGCAATAACACTGGAGGTAGGAAACCATTTCTGAGTGTTCCACCAGTAAACGAGCCATGGAGCGTGGTGTGCCACACGTAATGCCCACTGGTCCTGGGGGAACTGCTCATTGTATGCTTCTGTTGCTAATTGTGAAGGAAAACTCGGCCACCAGTAATTCACAACCGGAGCTATCAGCGTGGCTCCTGACAGCCTGACATCGTTTAAGAAGTTAACAAAACTAGAAAACAAAGAGCATACGAGAAATGCATCAAACAGCAGGCACAGAAAGAAGTGAAGATATTGCTGCAGAATGTAGACTATGCGCTAAAGGGCAAACTATTGCCTCTTCCATCACAAAATCTTGGTCCAGTTTCAACCAGCACCTAGTTTTTAAGAAACTACCATCACATTATAGTTTCACTGAGATGTTGGTTTCAAAGAGGCTTATTATAGAAAATGTTATTGGGGGTCACAGAATTATGATGGATGGAACATGAGTTTGTAGATGAATCCCAGACAACATAAATAGATAGCCTCAGATGCTGTTAAGATCTTCAGATGTTTTTAAGGTAAAAATTTCACCCATTTGGCAAAACAATGTGTCCTAATATTTGATCTCTGTACTGCTCAAATGCAAGCTAGTGGGATACTGGGATCAACAATAAAACAAGTGAATCAGCGGATTACTACCGGTGAGGAATGTACTTGAGGCATCCCCAAACCACTTGTCCTCCCATGGAATTCCCAATAATGTAAAACTTGGGACCTAGTTCTAGTTGATCACCAAGCTCCTCTATGTCTAATGCAGTGCTTTTTATCGTTCTCTTTGGGTCAGGATCACTCTCTCCATAACCTGGTCTATCAAAAGACACAATATATATCCCCAGTTTCTCGACCAACTCCTGAAAAAATACATAAGATTCACTTGCAACACCTTCAGCAAGAATAAAGATAGCTAAATGGGGGGGGGGGGGGGACTCAAAAACCCTTTTTAGTGCTATACCGATTCAGCCATATGAGCCTCGTTTTTACTAGAGCCAAAGCCGTGAACCAAGATGATCTTATAGTTAGCTGTCTCTTTGGAGACTCCATGCTCCATGTAGGCCAAGTGTCTTCCATCTCTAAGTTTGATTCTAGGTCCTTTGATGGCTGGGCCACCAGTTAACCCACAAACTCGAGGAGGTGGAGGACATAAGGCCTGGTGAGCCCATGCTAGAAACGCGATCAACAAAACTGCTGTAATTTTCCAAAACATAGCTGAAATAGGAAAAATACTATACATGAGATTCCAGTACAAATCACACTCAGTTCTTGATGTGCCTTTTCTTGGATATGTAAGAACCATGAAAATTCAATATTTATGACTAACACTTTCTCTTTACAGTTTTAAGTGCAATTAGTTACATTACTTTTAAGCTTTAGCACAAATCTCTTCTTCTACACATGAATTAAACCATGACTCAGCTCCCAACTCTTACAAGGCTACAGCTAATTCGAAATTCTTGATCAAATGAAGGCATCATTCTGTGTGGCATTCCACTTAAATCATCAAATGTTGCACAAAAAAACTACAAGAATCCTAATATATACTATTCCCTACACGTACATAATGCGAGTCACAAACTAATCCTATGCAAATATTTCTTGTAACTAAAATACGAGAATGAACTAGTGCAGGCCGGGAAAATATGAGAAGACAACTATGATAATTCCGAATAATAGGTGAGATTATTTATAAGAATTAACCACATTCTGCAGGATATCTTTGTTCAATGCCAACTGCTACTCTTACTTTCCAAGAATTAAAATAGCATCTTCACATTTTTCTGAAATAAAAAATTTCAAATCTCGTAGCAAGGGCATATGTTGTAGTTCCAATCTATGCTTGAAAAATTAGACAGTCTTTTCAAATCAGAAAAAAACAACATCATAATTTGCTCAAGTCAAGAAGATTAAATCCCAGATTCTCTGATAAATCGACTCCAAGAATCCAAATTCACAGTGCTCAGATGTATTGGTGATAATAGCTTGGTGATAATAGCTTATCAACAAGTAGAATTTCAAGAACCAAATGAATATGAACATGAAAACAAATAGCAAGTTCTCCAACAAGCCCAAATATGAAACACGCACTAAACACACATAAATCAAGAATCTGAAATGGATTTACGCGGGGAAAGTATCAAACAGAAAATGAATTAAATGTGTGATTCTACCAAAAGCTTCAGCCTTTTAAGATATAACGTGCTCTATGAATTGCTTCAGCTAATGTACACTTCTTCAACTCTCTCTCTCTCTGCTTCCTGAGTGAAGTGGTCCACGAGTTCCAGAAACCAAAAAGTAAAAACAATTGGTGCAGTGATTCTGTGTTTGAAAATGAATTTTAATGAGATTATTTAATTTTACCTCATGAGTATTACACACGAGGACGATAATTTCAACACTAGATTTGTGATATTATTTTAATTAAATTTAATCTTGTTTGAAAAATAAAAAATCACTTTTGTAAATGTTTGTGTGTGTGCGGCAGTACATGGTAGCATAAGATTTTCCTGTGTATGGACGGCTGCAGCCTGCAAACATCACCGTCAGATTATATGCGTGTATTTATTTTTTTAAACATGGACATATCTTTTGCATATGTTTCGAACCAATAAGAAAAAAGTATTATACTTGGAGCAATGTTTTTAAAACTGGATCGGATATCGAGCCGATTAATTTATCGGATTACAGACCGTTTTAAAAAAATCAGATAACTCGTTATATGATATTTATAAATACACAATAAAATATAATAAAATTATATAAACTAGTATCATGATAAATATATTAAATAAGTTTAAAAAATACACTAAATTTATATCAATGCAAATAAATAAAATGTTTAGTTTATCGATAGTTATTGCATAAGTTAAGTAGTTAAAAGTATAATATTTATAAAAATAAATATTGAACATCAAATACTAGATTTTGAGAAAAATATATAATTAAAAATGTCAAATAATTAAATATTGATTTTAATTACAGAGAATTAAAGAATGCTACTCAATAACAATTAAAAACATCGCAAATTATTATTTTATAAGCCATATTTTAGATTTTAGTTGTTCTCTCCATTTATTTTAATTTAAAAAAATATTAAATTGGATATTGTTAAATATTGATTTTAATTATATGTTAAACATTAATTTTAATTAAAATAAAGATTAGTTATTTTCAATTTGTGCATATATATATATATATATTGTGTGTGTGTGTGTTATTAATATTCAAATAATAATATATGAGTGTATTGGCTCAGTTGGTTGAGTATATTATACAAAATTATTTAATTTTTGGAGGTCTGGGTTCGAATCATTTAAGTCTTATGTTGAGGGAATTAATAAAATTAAATTTGGACATAATTTTTTTAAAAATAGATTGGTTCACCAATTTTTGACCGATTCAATTCGGGTCACTAGCGACCCGTTAAAGAGATATAACCGGACCAAACAAATGACTGGTTCACAGTTAAATCGATTGAACTGGTTGGTCTGATCCGGTCCGATTTTCAAAACACTGACTTGGAGGCTTTGTCATGTAACACTTTCTCATACCTGTAAATTAAGCATAGTTTTCGATATATTTTTAGTAATTGTGTAGCATTTAATCTCACATTTAATAAGGGTCATATTAGTTTTTTTAGAAATAACAAATATGATTCAAATTACTACCACATAAATTCAATTGAAATCTTGTAAAATAAATTGTTATAATGCAAAAAAAAAAATGATCTACATTATCCATACAATCTCCATGTATTTCAAATAGAAATCATAATTAACGACTATAAATTGAGGTTGTTTTTATGCCTTTTCAAAATCATTTTATTTGTTGATTGGTAGATATTATATTATTGACCGATTTGAATGACAAAAAAAAACAAAAAAAAAACATTGAATTTGGGTTGTTGGAATTAAGTAAATCAACAATCAACATAAGCATGAAAAATAATGGTATACATTGCAATTACATGTGTTGGGGTTTTTCAAATATTATTTTATTTTATTCATATATAAAGACCAATAATATGGTAATTACGAAAATCTCTATACTACTCCATAGGGTAGTGCCCGCAGTGTCATGATAGATTTAATGTGTCACTTTTATTGTCACAATAAGTTATAATGACCTATTATGACACATAAAAATGTCACATTAGATCTATTATGACAGATATGTACTACTACCCCATGAGATAGCATGTAATTTCCTGTCTTTTTACATAGTAGGTTTGCATTTCGACAAAACTGCCTTAGAAAATTTCTTTGTTTAATTAAGTTGGCATAGAAAGGTATTTATTTTATTCATTAAAGTGTCGCAACTAAGTTTTCCTTTTTTTTTTCTTTTTTTTTTTTGAGCAAAGTCGCAACTAAGTTAATTAGGTGGGAATGGGGCATCCACGATGTAATGAATCTGACTATAATTATTTATGATTCTCTCTTGAATGGATTATTTAGTGCAGCGGATGTTGGTGTGGCTAAATTTTTTTCCATATTTTAGTTCCAGCTAACCAAAAAAAAATAGTGCAGTCCCCAAAAAGTTGTAGTTAATTTGTCTTTACCCGTTTAGATTCCCTTCATCTTTCATGTTGCTCACCTTTACGGCAGTATAGATTTATAAAGTTAAACGTGTTATGTAATTGAGAATTTTTGTTTGACATCTTAACAAAAATACAACGCTAGGAAAAAATTTGTAATTACTAGACACCAAATTATTACTCATGCCAAAACTTTAAGTAATTAAAGAAATGTTTTTTTTTTAAAACAACATAATCCCTTTTTTTAATTGTTGACAAGTGAATTATATAAATTTCAAAATATTTTTTTAAAACTTAATTTATATTTTTATTTGCATGTTAAAGTGTGAAAGTGGGAAGTATTGCAATGCAAGCCAGTGACATACTGCAGTGATCTCCGACACAAATGCAACTCCAAATAATCTGTGTATTTAGATTATAATTCACTATCACACTAACAAAAAGAAGAAGGTAAATGTATAATACTTCATCAAAAAAAATCCTCACAACCAGCAATCAACGAAATGCAATGAAATCTCTAGGTAATCTTGTGATTGCCAGCTTCTTTCTGTGAAGAGTTGGAATGATTTGAAGGCATAAGAATTAAGAATGAGCAAATTAAAGAAATAAGAATGAGTGATCTGTATTGTCAGTTATGATGGGGTGTGAGAAACGCGCTGAAGATAGCATCTTTGGCAGCAGTCTGAGCATAGAAGAGATGTCCAGCATTTGATAGTTCATGGTATTGTATCCAAGGCAGCTTCTTGACAATGTAGCGTTGAAGAGAGACGGGCACCATGCCGTCTTCAATGCCATGCCATAAATGAACAGACCCTTCACCGTGGACAAAAGGATTGTCAAGATCCATAGGATCAAACTCCCAACTCCCAAACCCAACCATCATATCACGGTAATATGACTCGTGCACTCCCTGTTGTGTTGCGTATTCCTGTTGATCACACTCACATAATCCTCTCATATCAATACACAAGTCCATAGGTATCACCAAGAAACAAGAAATGAAAAACTTTTAAGTACCTTCTGAGACTGTCTTGATGCAGCAGCCACTTTTGAAATGATTTCAAGATCAGGTGCAGTGAGATTTGGCCTTCCAGAAGCAACACTGGAGCCAGGAAACCATTTCTGAGTGTTCCACCAGTAAACGAGCCATGGAGCGTGGTGTGCCACTCGTAATGCCCATTGGTCCTGGGCAGGTTGCAGATAGTATGCCTCTGTAGCCAAGTCCGATGGAAAACCAGGCCACCAGTAATTGACAACAGGTGCTATTAATGCCGCCCCAGCTAGCCTGTCACCGCTTAAAAAACTTAACTCAACTACACAAACAGAAGTTATTACTTATTAAGGGGGAAGGGAGAAACAAGACTTAATTGTTCTGTTATGAAGGGTCCTAAAAAGAAGTAAAACTGATAAATTTGGAGAGAAGAGCATATATTTCAATGAATAAATTTGTGGATGAATCCCTCAAGATAGCTGGAAAATAACAAACTTGTTAAATAAGCATTTTATTTCATTGCTTTGTTTGCTTGCATCAAATCAGATAAGAACACCAAACTATATATCATTTCAGATGCTGCTAGGATCTTTGAACATGAGCCGAAGCACTTGGTCTATATGCATGAATGATTCAACAGTTATAATCAGCCATGTACTCAATAAAACAGTTCACTCAGCTAGCTAACAAGCTATTACCTGTGAGGGATGTACTTGAGGCATCCCCAAACCGCCTGCCCTCCCATAGAAATTCCGATAATGTAAAACTTGGGACCGAGTTGTAGTTGATCACCGAGCTCCTCTATGTCTAACGCAGTGCTTTTTATGGTTCTCTTTGGGTTGGGATCACTCTCTCCATAACCCGGTCTATCAAAAGACACGAAGTATATCCCTAGCTTATCAACCATTTCCTGTCACAAGTCATTTGCAACAGCCTTCAGCAAAAATAAAGATTGTAACATGCCACAACAAGAAATGAAAAAAAAAAAAAAAAAACCAAGATTAATATATACCGATTCAGTGATAGAAGCTTCATGTTTACTAGAGCTAAAGCCATGAACCAAGATGATCTTGTATTTGGCTGCCTCTTTGGAGACTCCATGCTCCTTGTATGATAAGTGCCTTCCATCTCTAAGCCTAATTCTAGGTCCTTCGAGGGGTGGCCCGCCACTCGAACCACTGAGACGTGGCGGTGGAGGGCAAAAGGCTTGGTAAGCCCATCCCAAAAACCCGATCAACAACACCACTATAATTTTCCAAGACATGACTGAAAATACAAAATATACACAGTATGTGAGAAACTTGTATGAATAGATCACACCTGTTCTTAAGGAGCCTTTTTCTTGAATGTATGTTAGAACGAAACAAGAAAATTGATGTTTCATCACTAACACTTGCATCAGAAATCTACCAAAATCTGTTCCTTTTCAATTATAGACATTAATGAATGCTCATATAAGCCTTCCAACATGCCAAATCTCTTCTCTTCACACAAAATGAGTGGCGTCCGAATCTAGACTCAAATTGCAGTTGCAGTAAGATATCACTAGGCATGCACATTGCACAAACGACAAATTTATCTCGTAACAAAAACAACGAGAAATTAATCAATCAATACTGCCGTTCTTAGAGGGATTTGATTATGAGAAGATAATTATCTATTTATGAGACTGCATGATACAATTCTGCAAAAACAAGAAACCCAATAACTCAAATCATATCATCATCGGTTCTTTCAAACTAGAAAAATGCATTAAAATAAAATAAAAGTCACAGATTCCAAGAAACAGGGGACCATATATGGTACGGTGCATGAAAACCAATACAACTTTCACAAAACCACAGAGACATATAGCAAGAAACTAGAGTGGGAAGAATGATGTGGAAGATTGGAGGAGGAGAAAATGAATCAACAGTGAATTTCCACCAAAGCGTTCTCACCTTTCAAATATACTGCTCTATAGATTACTTGGGCAAATGCACACTTCTTTAAATCATCAAATGTGTGTGTGTTTAGGGAGGGAGAGAGAAGTGAGTGGTTGTTGAAATGTTTGAGAAATCGAACTCACACGCCAACTCTGATAAAGATTCGGTTGGTAGCTTTTTGGACTTTTTGCAATTTAATCTTGACGGTTTCATACTCATTAATGAGTGATCATGAAGTTGATCAATCCACTTAAGAGCGGAAAAACTTAAATAAATATAGGGAAATTCCATGACACGTGAGGACGTAGTGTGTCTATGCCAGAATAGACCTATTGAGACACATGACATTAAGTGAGCACGCGTCATAGAATTTTCCATAAATATAGTATATATAACAATTGGGAAAAGGGGGAGCCATGTCTCGTCTTCATTGTTTGGTTGTCCTCACATAAAAATAAAAAATTTATTGTTTTCAATTAAATTGTTATTACCCTTTGCAGTGCAGCTAGCCCATTAATTGAACTTTCGACTTTCGTTTTTAAAGGGTTAATTGTATAATAATTCATGAGCTATAACTACTTTTGTCATTTTATCTATCTTTACAATTTTAAAAATGTTAGCAACGAACATTTTATTTATTGAAACTCCTCAATCCGGTTAAATCTAATATTGAATGTTTGAGTGATATGATCAACCTCCGTTAAGATATCATATTTCTTACTCATAAATCTCAAAATCAAAGAGATTTAGATTTATTTTTTTGTCGAATTTAAGGTTTATGCCTCGAATTGCAAGAAACCATTTGTTTTTTTAATGATTTGGCTAGAATTTAAATAATATGTAATAAATGGTAAAAATAACTAAAAATCATAATTTTGAAAATTAAAAGGAGCTATATACTTTGGTCTAACTTTTTAAAGCTCCAGATCAACGGCTAGTATCCCCATCAGTTTGCTTTTTCTACAAGACAGTTTTATTTGGAAAAATCGATGCTACACCCCCTTCTATTGCATACCCATCGTTCGATTTCGCCACGTGTAAAGTGGAGTCCTCAGAAGTCAACAATCGCTGCTCTTTTCGGTCTATTGAAGAGGCTCCGGTTCGGGCGACATTTCAGTGGTTGAGGACGAACCACTGGACGGACGTTTCTCTCCGTGAAGGCCTTGGTCAAAATTTGCAGCAAGACAACATTTGTTTATTAATTCCGCGGTCCCACGTGAGTTTCTTACAGTCGTTGGATTTAATTTTATTTTCTTCTATAGCCCTAGAACTTTGGTAGATCGTGAGTTCTCTTACATATTTAGAATAGAGGTCTCCGTCACGTAAAGATTTATCACCATCACATATCTGAATCAAGTAGTACTTATATGGAATAACTCGTAATTCCTCTCTGTAATCACCGGCGGAGATCTCACCGATCGTTTCAATCCGAGGGGTCGCTTAGCGAATGAACGGCGTCCGGCAACATTAGTTTGATTCAGGCGGAATGAAGTGTCACAGTAGGTTAATTCCTGTTATTGCAAGTTAATTACATCTAAGATTTTGATTTTTCAACTGTAGAGGTGGGAGTATGCGGCGGAGGATCTGTCGGCCCTGCTCCAGCCGAGCACCTCTGCCACCGCAGACCCCGAACGCGGGCGAGAGAGAGAGAGAGAGATCAGACAAATGGATATAATTTAGATACCCCGACCGTTGCTAGGGTTTGCTGATTTAATTCATTTTGTTGAAAATTTGAACTTAGGGCAAAGATAATCGACACTGACGACTCAAGAATTGAATGACAGAAGCGGTTGGCTTCATCAGAAGTATTTGATTGGCATTTGACGGTGGAAAATTGGTGATTTTCTGAGTCGGCTGCTACTGCGAGAGGAAGAGCTTATGGGTTTAGTTAGAACAAAATTGAATTTTGGAGAGAAATTATGGAGTGATTGAAAAAAATCAAACCTCAAGCACAGGAAAGCCTGACATAAAGTAACTGATGGCAACCTAACCAAATACCGTCTACCTTCCGTCCTCCTGTTTAACTGAAATTCGGTTCAAAATTGTCCTTCGGGTTACTGTTCGCCTCCAACCAAGACTTCCATGCGACGGCATCTCAGCAGCACAATGCAATGGAGGGGGTGTAGGATCGAGGTTCCCGTTTTATTTGCGTGCAATTTATAATATTTGTTCAAATATATTCCATCTGTCCTGTCCAAAACACTGAAAAGGACAAGTTTACGTTACCAGGATAATTTTAAATCACACCCCTTAGATATGTGATTGTTACAGTGTGAAATTACACTTTCACAAGTGATAAACAAACCGACAATTGACAATGTCAGAATTAATGATCTAGACACATCAATAAAATTACACAAATCCTAATCTAGTTTTCAACTAAAAAGAATTCAAAATACAAACTAACCTTCCAGGTAGTTTGAAAGCAATTCAGCAACCAATCATATACCTATAACTATATCTTGCATCTAATCTAACTGAACAACCTCTATACATGAATAGGTTGAACAATAAAACACGATAAGATGAAGTTCCAATGGCTAGCAATTAAGTTGCTAAATTTTGAGATTCGAGTTCTTGATCTTTTCACTCACAGCGATGATATCTTCTCTATTCGAATAACCTCTTCAATTGTGAAGTATGCTCCTTAAAACAGTCTTCAATTGAATCGGCTTCACCCCATGTCACCTCTTCGGTCATGGGTTGATAAAATCGCCACCTTTCATGCTTTGGTTTGAAAATAACCGGTCATTGTTGTGGCAAAGTAATAAACCCACGTTCTTCACAATTCTCCTCAACTAATCTAGCACGACACTACTGAAAATAAATTGATTAGAATAAGAAGAAAATAGAGATAACATGCTTCCTACAAAATAGGGATACATTTTGACTATTTCAACTACTTTGTAGGACCAATATCTTAATCATCTATATCCATTATTTTGAATGTAAAATTTGTGGATATATTTAATTAAAAATAAATAAATTGCTTAATTCAATTTAAAACGAATTAAGCCTAAAAACTAGGAAAGAATAAGATTACTATTTTGAATGTCTCGGTCAATATTGTAGGAATGTAGTATGACATCACATAGAACATTTACTCGATGTCATACACCTCCTAACAAATTATATAGTCTCATTACTATACGTAGTATTAATTTTCATGGTAATATACAAATGTACTCTTATTAATTAGTGAAAATTAAAAACCTAATAATTTAAATTTTGAAAGTCATAAATATTAAATAATGATATTATTGAAAGTTAAGTTTTAATATCTTGTTTTCATAAATATTTTTAATCTACGTACGAGGTGAAATGAGACTATATAATTGAGACGGAGGGAGTATTAAACAATTTCACATTACAACAATAATAGGTGCCTATTTAATTCGTTACTCATTAGTGGAGCATGTCACGCTAACTTAGGTCAAAAGTCACCCTAAAATCTAAATGCGTGCAAACATTGAAAAAATAATTCTAATTTGTCACGCGGACAGATAGGACGGTTCTGCTAATCATCATAAGTTGACGTTGATTCTTGTTTTCCCAAAATAATAAGTTGGATTTAAAATCTGAAATTAATTCAAATTTCAAAAAATAAGAATTATCAATTTAGATCATTAATGATTGAAATTATCAATATAATGCCTAAAAATTATTTATTTTTATTTTACTTTTAAAAAAATAAATCATTCATTAAATTTAATAGATAATTTGTTTTTATTGAAAAATAACATAAAATTAATTAAAAAATAAATAAGAATCAAAATACATTTTTTAAGAGGCCTTAGATTGGTAGTTTTAATCATTGGCGATCGAAATTAATAATTTTCATCTTTCATTAGCAACCAAATTGATAATTAATGTATATTTTGAGCTCTAAATTGATGTTGATTATATCTCGTATATAAATCATTCTATTTATATATATATATATATATATATATATATGCCTCTATATAAGAATACTATATATAAGAATAACTTCCTTATAGTAATAAAAAGTTATGGTCCCAACTCGGGACCAATTATAAATAAGAATACTCTCTACATTGTAATATTCTGATGTTTTTTTAGGACTATCCTTAAGAAATTTGCCTATATATAGTAATAAAATAACATTAAATTTTAAATATATTTAAATATCTATATAAAATATCTAGAACTACTTAACTACATATGTTATATTAAACTTAAGATTGTATGAAATACTTATCTAAAGTTGCCTATGACAATGCTTTAATTTTTTGGGTTAATACCACATCATTTAACTTGCGCGTTAAAAGTAACTTATCAACACAACACCTTCTTATTGAATCCAAAATATTTACAACTTGTCCAATATATATATGCTTGAAGATTCTTGACATAAGACTCTTTCTATTTCTAAACTATCATCCTCTGGATTATCACCTTGTATTTCTTGCTTGATTCATGTAATGATATCGTATTCAGTTAAATCATACACTATTTGCTGCTCATTTGGATGATCGAGAAAAACATCCATATCCATTTGGTTATTGTAATGAAGTTCTTTTATCTGATTTCTCAAATCTGCAACTATTCTTTGATCATCTTAATCTAATTTTTTTTGTAACTTCTAAGTCATTGGCATCATCAGTTTTTTTTTTCATTTCCTAGATATGTATATGATTAGTACATGAATGAATCTTATATACTTTTTAAATTCACGTTTTTAAAATATGAAAGGGACATTTCCAAGTGTTATACAATATATATTAATTTTTTTTCAAAAAAATACTTTTTTTATATGTAAACTCTATATAAGAATAACCTTTCTATAATAATATTTTTCTCCGATCCCAACAATATTACTGTATAGAGATTTTACTGTACTGCAATATTATTATGGCGATTTGTTATGTCCGTATGTTGGTTTATAAAGAATAGAAAAATGGATTTGAGATGGTTTCTATTTAGGGAAATGGTGCAAAAATAACTCTCATGTTTATCTTGAGGTACAACTCACTCTTAATGTGTTTTTTTGGCAAATATCACCCTAACGTTTTTCAAAATATGTAAATTTCCCCCTCCCTTTCCTCAAAATAGTATTTTCCGTGCAAAATACACTTTTATTCATAATTTTTCCATCACTAAAAAATTATTTATTTTTTTGTACAATTTCCATTTTAAAAAAATGATAATCTCTCTTTAATTATAGACATAAAATGTTATTATTATTATTATAATAATAATAACAATTAATATTGTTGTTGTTGTTGTCAACCCTTACTTATGCTGTATCAGGCGTTTTTCTTTCGGGGAAGAAGAACTAATATTGGGCTTGTCCTAAATGGGTTTAGAAGATAACCTTTAGATTTAATAATTTTGGCTTCAAAAAAATGGTTGGACTTTAAAATAAAATGGAGCTTTAAATTTAGCGCGATTTATAGGACTAACAAAATAAATATTAATAATCTCATGATTTAAAATAAAATAGCATTTTCAAAAATATAGTAGCGACTCGAAAATTAAAAATTTGATTCGTTACATTAAGGGTTTATTTTAGTTTTTTTTAATCTAAACTTTATTAATCTCAATTATGTGTTATATTTAAGTTGAAAAAAGTAATTGTCGAACGCAATGAATAAGCCCACGCGTTAACGTTGGTGAAAGCATTGCGCGAGCCGCTGAATTTTTTTTAAAAATAAATTAATTAACTTTTATTTTATGATTTATTAGTTTCATAATAGGGTATAAATTTATATTTATTTTAAACATATTAAATCAATTCATTTTAATTTTAGGGTTCATCAAATTTATTTTAGGGTATAAAATTTTTGGGAAAAAAATAAAAAGAAAAAATAGAAAATGAAAAAAAATAAAAAATAGCCCATAAAAAAAATTAAAAAAAAATGACTGCCCACGTGCTGCATGCGGGTGTCACGCGCCATCTGATGTTGCCGCATATGTGGCCTCCTACGCACAAGTGCTTCTCTTTTAGTAAATATTTTAAGTGACGAGGATTATGATGTTAGTTGTTATTAACATGTAATAATGAATACGAGAAATCATCTACTTTGTTTCTCGATATTTTTCACACTTTGGTAGATGAATATAGATGCTAGTGCTTGAAATAAATGGCAAGATCCATCATTTTTTATTTCAAGCTTTGGTGATATGCAACTAAGACTTTGATCATTTTGTCTTTTTAATTTCACAAATACTGAGTTTGTTGAATAAAAGGAATATTTGAAGATGATGGGGAGAGCAGGAGAAGATAGCCTTGGCCCTTGGGGGATGGGGGCTAAGTTCAAGACTCCATTTTGGGTAAGGAAAGCCGGTCAACTTCAGTAAGGGAAAAGGAGGTTTCTTCCATGCTACACTTAGTGTAGTACGCACTCACCACCACCACATGACACGTGTCCAATGTTACATTATTTTAATCCATGTCTCATATTGTTTGAATTGATTATTTTATTCTTTGAAAAAGCTGAAAAGGGGCATTGACTTTGGACACGTTTGACGAGAAAATCTACTTGCTGGGCTCGAGAAAAATTTATCCAGCTGATTTTACTTCTTCATTCAGCTCCTATCACCACCAATTCTCAAGCTTTTCTGCACTAGAATTTGAAAATCTTCCATGGTTTATCCAAACTCCAACAAAGCATATCTTTCTTCTTCATTTTACATGCTCACCACCAACTCCCCATTTTCTGGAAGATGAGCAACAAATCTAAGGAAGTTCCTCGTAGAGGTAAATTTTTTAATATGTATAATGTGATTTATTTCACAAAACAACATATTATTTTCTTAGGCATTGTTCTTCTTTATTCTTTTTTTTTATACACTAATATTTGACTTTAGTGGTAGTTGATGATAAAGATGGATTCTTTTTATATAATAAGTTAAGGTGAGTAAATTATACAAAACTGTAATAATATTAATAATACAACAATATTGAAGTTGACTTTGGTGTTAATTGCAAGCATTTATTATAACAAATTTGTAAACAATAAATAGCATACACGTTTTTTTAACAGAATAGATACATACTGGTTGTATTCTGCTTTTATTGCAATAAATGAGGAAAATTTATACTTTAGTATTTGAATGTCTTTATTTTCGAAATTTTTAATTCAAAATTAATATATTGGATTTATTTATTTTATTCTATGATGCATGTTTATATTTTCTAATCAAAATCGTTGTTGATAAAACAGGGAGTTTTATATCCACTAGTGGCCAAATGCGATGGTTGGGATATATAAAACACTGTCTTGGCACGGACAATATGAACCATATGAAGCAATCGTGTTTTGGCATTTTCTTCGACATTCCAGACCTATTATTTCAGGGACATTTGTATCAAATTCTTCTAACAAAACTTGAGAAGAGTTCTCATGGGAAGCATCGATTGTCATTTCGAATCAATGACAGTGTAATTGATTTTGGGCCTTCAGATTTTGCGCTCATGACCGGCTTAAAGTTTGACGGGTTGGTACAAACACCCGAAACTTCAAAATTCCATCAAGAAGTTTTCCACGGTCATTCCGAGATGTGGTTTAGTGATATTGAAACGGCTTTCTTAAAGGAGTGTGGAAATTGTGGCGGAACATCAACACTATCACTGCAATTGGCATTTCTTTACATTGTATATGGACTCTTGTTAATACATATGACTGTACTTCACAAAAGATAGACATGCAGTACATTCATTTGATTGATGATATGGTTAAGTTCAACAATTATCCATGGGGGCGTGTTGCGTATGAGTTCCTGGTAGAAGGTACTCACATGGCGAGCGATAGGCTCGATAGTCTGATTGAGCAAGGTGAAATAATAAGATTAGATGCTCAAGGATTCATATATGCACTTCAGACATGGGCATATGAGGTCATTCCTGATTTTGGTGCTCGCTGTGCTACCAGACTTGTAGAGATGGAACATCGATTCCCTAGAATGCTTCGCTGGAAGGCAATTGAATACTTCAAGTACGATGAAATGATCATTTATTTTCTTCCATCTCCAGAGTTAACAGTGGTAACATTCTAACTCATGAAAAATTAATATCTTATATGTTGTGATTCTATTGTATGTTCCAATAAATTAACCAAAAAAAAAATTATGGATAGGTACCTATCAAATGGACAGACATTGAAAGTGAACGTCGCATGCTCCTCGGTTTGCCTGAATACGATCATGATTTCTTGTGCGCACCAATACTTTCAACATCAAAGCTAAAAAGATCCAAATTAGATTTGGACGTATCTTCTTGTAAAAAGAAAGTGACAATTCATCCAGTAATGAAGATGAAAAGATGCAAGTTGAATTTTGACGAACATGAAGCCATGTCTTCTGGTAAAAAGAAAGGATCAGTTGGCTTGGTGAAAGTAGTGGGGTTGATTGACGAAGAATCTGTTCACAATTCACGTAGTTCACATGGTGTCCCGACTCGTAATATAATCTTACAGTCTCACTCTCCTGAGTATCGACGTGAACCTTTGTCGGCTATTTCAAAGACACAGTCATGTGAACCTCACATCTCTATTGCTGAAGAATGGCCTGATAGTGAGGTGTGTATCTTTATGAATTTTCTCGCAAATAAGAATTGATAGATCTATTTCTCAATTTTTTTTATAAATATTAGTGTGTGAATGTTTGAATGTCTCATGTCAAAAATATATTTTTGACAGAATCTTTTGCTCATTATGAATGAGATGATGGATAAGATTTCCAATGTCGAGGTGAAGATAAGTATGATACATAATTTGTTGATGAGAGGCAATATGAAAAATAATATTGTCAAAAGATTGGATGGGGATATGGAGCAGAGAGGTGCTGAATTTCCTGCCCGTATTGATCGGGCTGAAGTTGTATCTCCTTATGGTGGTGTAGAAATACCTAACAAGAAGGATGAAGGATTTACACCAAAATTGACCCCTCCAGCCTATGTCAGATGTGCTTTGAAATCACAGCAATGGGCACACATAGCACCCAAATTCTTAAAACCTGGTTTCCAACTCACTAGTAATCACTCTAAGAAAAATGAACCTTTTCTAAGGGTCCGAGCTGTATCGCCAGCCATTACACCGAAATCCATTAGAGGCACCAATTGTAAGCCATATGATCCTCATGATGCTGATTACAAGAATAATGTTGTCTAACTTTTTGAAGAGTGGTACCGTGAAGCAAGGGCTGTTACACCGTAAACATCATTATATATTACTATTCTCTTTAATAATAGATCTTTATCCATATATTATGAATATATATATATATGGATAAAGTATTGGTTTAATGTTGTAATTGAATCATTATCAAGTAATTGTGATTGTTGCAGGCCCTATAAGATTCTACTACCCACATTAATAATTGGTGAAGCAAACGGGTTATGGTTCGACAAAATATGGGATCGCGAAGGTTGGCTTAGAGATGATGTAAGTATACATTTTTAATTACTTTAGTTTTTAGTACCTTCAACAAGAGTGAGAAGGTAAAAATAAATCTAGGATAGATAAGAAACAAAACAGAGAAGGGACAGGGCATTTTTATATGTATGGTGTTATTTTTTTAATAATTGTTCATGATATGCAGCACATTGATGCACTGATCAACTTACTCATTCTGAATTATAAAAAAAATCCTTCTTAGTTTTTGGATAGGTGGACTTGTATGGAACAAATCTGTTGGGTATGGTTTCTGACTTTTTATATATGTTTTTTTATCTTAGATAATTATCAAATTTTATTAAACATTTATCAATCTCTGCTCCTCCACAGGGAGCCCTCACACAAACAAACTTTGAGATAGCAGAAGATCGAATTATGCCTTACGTGATGTGGCGTTATCCGATAATAGGAGGAAAAGCATGGACTCAGGTCTCCAATGTGTACGGAATTGGCCATGTTCTGAAAAATCATTGGGTGTGTTATGAGATATCAATTGAAGAGCAAAAAATCACTGTTTATGATTCTATGCACCATTCCAATGACTGGATAAAAGTTGCAAAACCTTTTCACGAAGTTGCCAAAACCATTCCTTGGCTATGTCAGAAAGTAGGCATTTGGACACACAACAAATTCACTACACCCTTAAAGCCAAAATGGGATGTAGTATCATGCACTGAAACACGAGAACAATCGAATAGCTCAGATTGTGGGATACTGGCCATGAAGTATTTGGAGTGCAAGGTATCGGGCCATTCGATTTCGTCAATTGACCCAGATAGATGTTGAATTTTCCGCATGAGCTACTGTGCGCAACTGTACTGTGTTGGGGTTGATGAGCATAAGAAAAATAAGCTCACTAAAAGCATGGATTAAAAAAGGTGACATTGGCTATGTTTGTTTTGTGTGTTTCTGATATCTTGGATTGAAGACGCGGTAGATGTGTTTTTTCTTTTGAAATTTCATGAACAATTCGCGAAATGATTCAGTCCTCGATCTATATGGTCGAATATCTTTTGTATATGGGTGGCGGAGTCCGAACCCTTTTTGCATGTAAATTCAATCCGAAGATGTCTGGTGTGGTATCATATCTTTTGTGTATGTGGTCGTCAATGGCCAAACCTAACGGCATATAATCTTCGATGTCAGCTGAATAACAAAAGGAGTAGAGCAATTTTTAAAATGGTATCAAACAAACACTTGGAGTGCAAGCTTCATTAAGTAATTTCATCGAACAGTTGGTGTGTTATCAATTAATACAAAACGAATTTGCGTAGGAAGGTAGATTGCAATGTATTGGCACCATTTCTTTTATTCTTTTTATATTTCAATTTACCAAAATTTATTGTAGTTATGAATTATTCAAATTTTGATTTGAATTTCATCGTTAAAAAAAATCGCAGTTTTTGAATTTTTTTTCAATTATGAAAATTTCTATTTTTTCCTATTTCTACATTCCCGTAAAAGAATAAGAAGTGTCCATAATTATTAAAATCAAAAGTGTAATTATGTAACACCCCAAATCCAATCATAGAGGCCCAATACATTTTCTAGAGCCCACATGTTAAGTTGAGTCCATTTGTAATAAAAGGCCCAAATGATGGGCTTTCTAGCCCAATTACGATTTTAATTATTCACGTCCCAATTATGATCCGATCGAGATGAATCTATAGAGACATATGTTACAACATTAATATGTTACTAAGACAAATGATTTATGCTTATGTTGCTAAATATTCCATTCTGAAAATCCAAGTTAAAGTAAGTAACAATTGGACTTAGAAGATGATAATTTCTTAATTGTTGTTTAATGTGGATTGATACGACTCATATGAGGGTTTCGAACTACAATAGTAAAAAACTGATGGAAAAATCAGTCGAAACCATATCAATATTCCATTCTGAAAATCCAAATTAAAGTAAGTAACAATTGGACTTAGAATGGGATAATTTCTTAACTATTGTTCAATGTGGATTGATACGACTCATGAGGGTTTCGAACTACAATAGTAAAAAACTGATGGAAAAATCAGTCGAAACCATATCAATATTCCATTTTGAAAATCCAAGTTAAAGTAAGTAACTATTGGACTTAGAAGATGATAATTTCTTAACTATTTCTCAATATGGGTTGATACGACTCATATGAGGGTTTCGAACTACAATAGTACAAAACTGATGGAAAAATCAGTCGAAACCATATCAATATTCCATTCTGAAAATCCAAGTTAAAGTAAATAACAATTGGACTTAGAAGATGATAATTTCTTAACTGTTGTTCAATGTGGATTGATATGACTTATATGAGGGTTTCAAACTACAATAGTAAAAAAACTGATGGAAAAATCAGTCGAAACCATATCAATATTCCATTCTGAAAATCCAAGTTTAAGTAAGTAACAATTGGACTTAGAAGATGATAATTTCTTAACTGTTGCTCAATGTGGATTGATACGACTCATATGAGGGTTTCGAACTACAATATTAGAAAATTGATGGAAAAATCAGTCGAAACCATATCAATATTCCATTCTGAAAATCCAAGTTAAAGTAAGTAACAATTGGACTTAGAAGATGATAATTTCTTAACTGTTGCTCAATGTGGATTGATACGACTCATATGAGGGTTTCGAACTACAATAGTAAAAAACTGATGGAAAAATCAGTCGAAACCATATCAATATTCCATTCTGAAAATCCAAGTTTAAGTAAGTAACAATTGGACTTAGAAGATGATAATTTCTTAACTGTTGCTCAATGTGGATTGATACGACTCATATGAGGGTTTCGAACTACAATATTAGAAAACTGATGAAAAAATCATTCGAAATCATATCAATATTCCATTCTGAAAATCCAAGTTAAAGTAAGTAACAATTGGACTTAGAAGATGATAATTTCTTAATTGTTGCTCGTAACTATTTTTTTTTCTATTGCTTGTAACTATTGAAGATGAAGGGTTTAGGGTTTAAGGGTTTAGCGTTTAGGGTTTAGAGTTTGAGGTTTAGGGTTTAGGGTTTAGGGTTTGAGTGACACATAGAATTTGATAATTTGATTAATGATTTAATTTTTCTCTTCGAAAGAACAAAATATATATGTTTCTTCAGCCAAATATTTCTTATCCTTTAAACTAAAGAAATAATTTTATTTATTTTTGGGATAATTTAATACAATAGAGTTCAATTATTCCAACACTATTAAAATAAATATAATATAATATAATATATCTACAAATAATTATTTATAAATAATTTTGTATAAATATATTATATTGATTTTTTACCATTAAATTAATATTAGATTATGAACATAATATAGGTAAATCAAATTTGCATATTATAAATTCCTCTTAAATGAACCGAGCTCGCCTTCGGGTTTGAATTTCACATAATGGACTCAAAAATATATAATTCCCAAAAAGTCAATATTATGTACTATAAAATATAAATTGTAAAATTATTAGAATACAAATCATAACAAAAATTTAATTTTCAAAAATATATTTTATGTAATTTAGCATATCCAGAACGAGAAGATCCCACTTAATTTAAAAATTAAATACAAAAATGACCAAATAAATGTTTAACTTCATTTTGGCGCAATTGTTGAATTTTTTGCTGCCTCCTTTCTTTTGGTTTCCCTCTCTGTTTCCCAATTCCCGCAAATACAGAAGTGCTTGCCGCCCAGTTTCAAAAAAATTTAAATGTGTAAGATTATGGGTTTATTTATTGAACCAATAAATACTAGCTACTACCAAACTCCTCATTCAGGTAAGCGTAAGTTTGTTGGATAAATTATATTCTCTGATTGATTCCTATTTCATTTTTTATTTCTTTATAATCGATACAAGAACTATTACAGAAATCAAAGTTCTTATTTCTCATTGTTGTTTCTTATTTTGTAATTATACAGGTCAGTCGCAAATTCATTCAACTCAAGCATTACGATGCCGTAAAGGCCAGGAAGTTACAGCTTCAAATCTGCATTACAAGTGTTTGTTTGTTTGTTTGTTACGATGTCGTAAAGGCCAGGAGGTTACAACTTCAATTCTGCATTCCAAGTGTTTGTTTGTTTGTTTGTTTGTTACGATGTCGTAAAGGCCAGGAAGTTACAGCATCAATTAACAATGTTTTTGCTGAAGTTTTTTGTAGCAGGTATTTCCCTGCAGTATTTATGGTTTATATGCGACAATTGTTACTAAGAAATCATAGATGAGGGTGCTTGATTATATTTAAAGAGGTTTGTTCTTTTTCCCTTTTTATAATTGTTTTTTTTTTTTCATATTTTCTTAGCATACTTAGTTTCGAACTTATCTCATTAAGTTCTTTTTTTTTTCATTTTTCAGAATTGTTTAAAGAACTTGCAGAAAAAATTCATTAAGTTCTTTTTCCCATTTGTATAGTTTCGAACTTATCTCATTACGTTTTTCTTATAATACTTAGTTTCGAACTTATCTCATTAAGTTCTTTTTTTTTTCATTTATGAATTCACCAATTCAAATATACAAATACTGATAATACAACTTCTTAATGATCAAATCAAAAGTTATTCTCCTCCTCCTCCTTCTTCTTCTTCCAACATATACGACTCAACTTTCAACTCAATCTGCACCCAGTATCACAACTAGTCAGAGACTCAAACCATAAATAATTTTGGGGGCTTAAAGAAACAAACAAAAAATAATATAAGAATTTATTTGAAAGTCATTCATATGAACCTAAACCATAATTGATCTGTCTTCGATGCCAACTTGCATCATCGAATGGATTGGTGCATAGCTCCAGTGGAGGAATTTTGTGTGCCTATCACCTACAAATTTAAATACAGAAATTAAGTGATTGGACTTATAAAAATATTGTATGCTAAAACTTTTTGAAATGGACTGAAGAAAATTTTATGTCTCCCCACATGAGTATCATGGTTCCAGCTAAAAACATAGTCATTTGAAATATCAGGATAACGTCTTCTCAAATCTGAAATAGTTGGCGCATTGGTTGGATCATTTTGTATGGGGTCTAAGCGATATGATTCCAATTTGACACCATATCTTTGTTCTTGCCCTACAAAATAAAATATATTAATAATTCTTTCATTAAAAGAATCTGTCAAAAGTTTAATATGAATTACCATTCAATCTGATTCCGCATGTACGTGAAACACCACCTCTTGCCTTTTTGCAACCTCTGCCACTTTTTTTAACCCAATGGTTCGGCTGTTTCATATTATTCATATCACGAGTCTTCACATTAGGAGGATTTTGAAATCGGGCTTCAGGGATTTTCTCTTTAGTATTGGAACATGTGTTTTTTGGCGGCGCAACTCCCTTTAGAGCACATAGCTCGTCACAAAGCGCTGAAATGTGCTTCTTAATGATGAATTTGGCTTGTGGGTCATCTTTTGAGTCTTGTGCAAAGTCATATGTCAGCCTCATAATGTAATTCACAAAAGCCATACCAGACTCTGCTTCACGACCATTGGATTATGTCTCGCGTGGTGTGAGATAAAAATTTCTCAATTTTGCATCTTTCATCCACCTTTTGAGTATGCACTGATGTGGTAATCTATGCACATTCATCGACATAAGGACCTTGAATATGTGAGAGCATAGAACACCCTGAGATTCCCACAAATGACACGTGCAAGATGTATTGTGCGTTTTTTGATTGAATAACACAGATCGTGTGCGTGATGAACCCCAATTTGCGGCCACTTGAAATTCGAGATCATCCACAGAGTAATCAACTGGGTTCTAGATGATGTCAATATTGATAGCATGCGCAACTTCAGATTCAAATTTTTTATATACATTGCGTGTGAATACTTTGGCCGCGTGCATCAACAAAGGGTTGTTCTCAACATACTGGCCAGGAACATTAATACAAAGGGCGTCCTCCGTACTCTCGCTTGTGCGCCAATCATTTTGAACTTGTTCATATTGAAGAACAAACTCATAAAGAGACCCACTCGCTGAGCACAAGTCCTTCAAAATCTTATTCGTGACCTCACTCCTTGAGGTAGCATGCAATCCAGCAGAAAAACGACTATTAGTAAACACAGAGGACCATCTTCTCCTAAGGTTATACATACTGTTGAACCATCTATTCTCACAAAGATCATAAATATCTATAAGATTTTGCCATGATTGCTCAAACTCATCTTCATTTTCACATCCGTTCATGCAGTGATGCCACAACTTCTTGAACTCATTATTACCATTCAAAGATCCAAAATGAGAAGGGGCATTCTGATTGATATGCCATTGAGATAAACGATGACTTGAAGTACGAAAAGTGTAGTCAATTCCATTCATCAAAGCTTGGCATTGATCAGAGAAAATAACTCCGGGCTCCTTGCCAGACATAGATTCAAGGAAAGTACCAAATAACCATTCGAATGATTTTGTAGTCTCATCGGATAAAAACGCCAAACCAAACATGACATTATTACAATGGTGGTTGATCCCAACAAATGGAACACAAACCAGATTGTACTTATTGGTTCGGTAGGTGGTGTCTACAGATAACACATCCCCGAAGTAATCATAGTCGACAGCACATCGGCAATCATGAAAAAAGAAATTCATTAGACGACCTTCGTCATCTAACTGTACATTCCAAAAGAATAATGGCTCGCTATTAGATTTATTGAGGAAAAATTGTAGTAGCTCCTTGGCATCGCCATTCTCAACCTTAGTCTTCTTCTTAATCCGATCCATATGTGCATACGCATCCTTACGGGTAAATCCAACATTCATGATACCACCAGATTCCTTCTCCATATATCGAAAAGCTCGACTCACTCCAATTCCTACTGAATTCAATGCTTCCAAAATGGATTTTTTAGCATTTGACATATTACGAGCTGAACGTAATAAATAGCTTTGATCTGGCGACAATAATTCATGATTGTGCTCTTTATAGAATCGACATATTGTCTAAGGACCATCTCTCTCACGTGAGACACGAAGCATAGCTTTACAATCTGTCCTTGTCACCATCTTCTTATAGTCAGCCAACTTTCCAACAGATCGTTTGTTATCCGGTTTCCCTTCACAAGAGCATTGATAGACTTTCATCCGTATCTCATTAGTTTTATTGAAATAATTTTGAGTACCTTTCTTCACACTAAATCCCATTAGTCGAGCATATTCACAATACAGTACATAAACTTGATCACGGCTCTCCACAACTGAACCCTCTTCCAATTTTTTTTCAATTTCAATTTCAACATCATCTGTAATAGATTTTTCAAGGTGACTCTGATCGAGGTATGGAGAATCACATTCTTCATTTTCCAAAGAATGATTTAAGTCAAAATCCATCAAGGCAATACCTAATATCAATGGAAAATGCACCAAAAATAAAGAAACACTAAAGCAATAGTTCAACGGAGGTTGATTTAAAATAATTCCATTTACCATATAGAAAAGTAAGACTAAATCACTTTCTAACTTGCCCCTTTCAAACCTTGTTCCCTTTTCAATTATTTATGTAATCAATATGAGCAGCTAGATAGCGGATTAAAAGTTTCAATTGCACCCAAACACCAAACATGCATCTAAAATTGTTAAATTTTTGGTCAATTTTTTTCTTGATTATTTGTTCAAAATTAGACGAACCAATTATATTTTTGCATAATTTTTTGTGCTTTAAGGAAAAAAGTGAGCAAACTTACTATGTGAATAGAAATTTGGAGTGAGTCAAAAAATGAATCTTCAAAGTGATTCTTTCTTCATCTACGATTAGATCATGTCATTCTTCCTAATGCTCCAAAACTCCCTGTTTTATCAACAACGATTTTGATTAGAAAATATAAACATGCATCATAGAATAAAATAAATAAATCCAATATATTAATTTTGAATTAAAAATTTCGAAAATAAAGACATTCAAATACTAAAGTATAAATTTTCCTCATTTATTGCAATAAAAGCATAATACAACCGGTATGTATCTATTCTGTTAAAAAAAAAGTGTATGCTATTTGTTATTTACAAATTTGTTATAATAAATGCTTGCAATTAACACCAAAGTCAACTTCAATATTGTTGTATTATTAATATTATTACAGTTTTGTATAATTTACTCACCTTAACTTATTATATAAAAAGAATCCATCTTTATCATCAACTACCACTAAAGTCAAATATTAGTGTATAAAAAAAAAAGAATAAAGAAGAACAATGCCTAAGAAAATAATATGTTCTTTTGTGAAATAAATCACATTATACATATTAAAAAATTTACCTCTACGAGGAACTTCCTTAGATTTGTTGCTCATCTTCCAGAAAATGGGAAGCTGGTGGTGAGCATGTAAAATGAAGAAGAAAGATATGCTTTGTTGGAGTTTGGATAAACCATGGAAGATTTTTAAATTCTAGTGCAGAAAAGCTTGAGAATTGGTGGTGATAGGAGCTGAATGAAGAAGTAAAATCAGCTGGATAAATTTTTCTCGAGCCCAGCAAGTAGATTTTCTCATCAAACGTGTCCAAAGTCAATGCCCTTTTTCAGTTTTTTCAAAGAATAAAATAATCAATTCAAACAATATGAGACATGAATTAAAATAATGTAACATTGGACAAGTGTCATGTGGTGGTGGTGGTGAGTGCGTCTTATGGACATCAGTTTACTACTGTTTCATGTCTGGGCTTTTGACCCATAGTTGTTTATTTTATTTACCACAAGGTTCCTAGTGCTCCCAACTCATGTTATTTAAATAGACCCATAGTTGTTTATTTTATTTACCATAAGGTTCCTAGTGCTCCCAACTCATGTTATTTAAATAGCTGTATTTTCAATTTATGGAGTATGAAGAAATTAACCCAAAGTTTGAATTTTCTACCATTTCTACTATTTAAATATTGTCAAGATACAAACCTTCCGTGTTAATATTGTTCTATACATATTCCAGAAAAATACAAAAAAGGGTGTCTTAAATTTATTCAATTGCAGTTAACTTTTTGCAATACTAATCAATTAACATTATAGCAAATTAGCATAAATTTGGCTATTAAGTTATTTTATTATATTCTATTGATTTATGTCAAATTTTCTCAATCTATAAATATGTATTTTACATCATATAAATTATAGTGTTCTTGAATGAAAGTATATACCGACTATATTTATCTACATTATTTCATGAAATACTTTATTATGTTGTGATTTTCTCTTTTGGAATTTGACTTTGTATATTGATTTCTATAAATGATTTTGAGTGCTCTTTGTGATATTTATTATTGATTTTGTTCATTTTTCTATATTGTATATATTACAAATACAAGTTTACATATCTAGCACATGTGCATAATTATATGGAGAGAATCACTTTAATGTGATGAGTTGGTACCAATATTGTTTGGAGCAAGATAACATTCCATCTACTATATTTGAACCTCATAAATCCTCATTTTGATATTAGTTGTACTTTATAATGTTTATTTAGTTATTTTATATTGTATTATGTATTATTTTGTCAAATGTATTGTCTCGTGCAGTATTTATATAATCTATTATTCCTTTATTTGTTTTCAAAATACAATTCTATCAAAATTTTGAGTAGAATTTGTGCATAATAATATGTTATAATAATTCATAAAAAATTCTTGTTAAATTTTCAAGATTTTAATATAGTTTCCGTCACTTTTTTCAATTTTTTACGGTATCGATATGCGATATCGATATATCTTGCGATATATTTGTAAAATTAAAGTTACGATATTTGGTGCGATAGCGATATTTTCATCCTTGAATGTGCCAACAAGTTTCTATAACTCATGTTGCTTTTTGTGCAGAGATGGATGACAAATCAAGAGCGAACATAGTTTTGAGACAATTTTACGGGATGAGCTTCAATATCATGCGCGAGTAACTAAGGTACCAATTCTAAACTTTATCACAATTGCTGGTGTTTCCTTTTGCAAATCTACCTTTAGACTTTATACTAAAAAAAATTACAATTGTGATAATGTTGAGAGATGATTTGTTAAATTTTTGCATATGTTATTTGGATGCTGATGTTTAATTTTTACGTGCAGTTTTGTAATAAAGTCAAAGAATATAGTATCTATTAGCCTCAAATTCCTGATGTTATGAAGTGCCCGGATGAATTATTGCCCGGATGTTAGAGAGGAAAATAATGTGACCACACCCTCCTTGATTTAAGGTTCAGTGTCTGTTCCGAATTCCGATATACATTTACACAAAATATTGCGTTGTAGAATTGTTGATGTCATTTGAACCCCAACCACTGAATAGAGCTAAAAAAGAGAGCTCGGGATGATGTTAGTATCATTTAAGTGATCTACCTTCAATAAAAAAGATCAAACTCAAATCTCACAAGGCTAATCGAGTCTTCGATGAATAAGATAGTGATGTATATATATTACAAAGACACAAATTAATCATCTCGACTTTGGATTCATATCTTTAGACAAAGAAATTTTCCAAATTTTGCAACTTACTACTATCTTCTTATTCAAGTGGTTTCTAGCTATATTATATCTAGATATGTCATTCATCCACTTATGTTTTAGTCCATCACCATCGAGGATATAATTTTGTCTGTTAAATCCATGCAATAATCATGTGGCATGTATATGGGTATAAATAATACATATTGTTAAGATTTTATGAAATAATATGTTTGGCGGTAACAATTAAGCAAAATAAATTTCTTCAGCTGATTTCTAAGACGAACTAACACATTTTTATTGTCTTACTAATATGTACGACTATTAAAAAATATTTAAATTTTATTTTAAATAATATTATATTTAAAAATAAAAATTGCTTCCAAAATATTCTATAGTTTTTTAGTTCACTAATTCGTTTATTATACAAACTCATAATATGGATTGTCTTATTTCAATTAAATTTGATGACGAGTTGAGTAAAAATCCACACTAGAACCAGCTTAAAGCCTTAAACCCACTTTGGGCTGGGTCTAAATCGGGCCCAT
The DNA here is from genome assembly GCA_026008535.1 of Perilla frutescens. Lineage (NCBI taxonomy): Eukaryota > Viridiplantae > Streptophyta > Magnoliopsida > Lamiales > Lamiaceae > Perilla > Perilla frutescens. The sequence continues at coordinate 31,755,490 of BRKX01000011.1, forward strand.
TTCCATCATTGTTTCAAAGGACGATTCGATGGTGTCGAAACCCAATTCTTACTTTTAATTAAAAAATATATTTGTAAATAATTTTTTGGGAACATTAATGATAACATTAGTAGATGATAATTATACTGGCCACAATTTTTTTCCACCTCCTACTACATAAACAGCATTGGTGTATTTTTTAATGATATCGTGCTAAAAAAACACATGTATTAAAATCTACTTAAGGAGTAATTAATGTCCCCGAAAAATTATTTAAAAAAAAATATTTTACAATTATTTTTTGGTAAAGTCTCCTATCAGACTTTCTAATAAAAAATGAGCGAAATCAGACGCATTAAATGGATCGGGTCGCGGGTCAACGTGCGGTCAATCTTGACCCGCCCCGCCCCTAAAAAAAATGGTAAAAATGCAGTATCAATCTTTATACTAAAACGTACCATTTAAAGGGCAAAAAGTACCAATTGTATCATTAAATAGTAATTGGTCTGCTACTTATCTTTTATGAGTTTATGTAGTTTAAATTGTGATTTTTTTCATTCCAATTAATGTTTAAACTTTGACGGGGGAGTTAGATTTTTTAGGATTCATAGTTTTTTGGGGGTTTTTTTTAGGGTTTAATATTTTTTTGGGGTATTTTTAGAGATTATTTTGTGTTTTTTAGGATTTTTTGGGGGTATTTTTAGGGATTTATTTTGTGTTTTAGGGTTTTTTTGGGATATTTTTAAGGGCTTATTTTGTATTTTTTAGGATTTTTTGGGGAATATTTTTAGGGATTTATTTTGTGTTTTTTAGGGGGTTATTTCAATTTTTAGGGTTCACTAATTCTATTTTAGGATATACAATTTGGGGGGGGGGGGACAAAAAAAACTGAAAAATCGAAAAAACAACAGAAAAAAAAAATAAAAAAATCGAAAAAAAAAATCAAAAAAATAGTACAGGCACGTGTACCCCACACGCCGCGCGTGGGCGCGAGTGTGGTGCACGTGCCTGCCGAAAAATACTTTTTTTTATATATTGGGCCGGATCGGGTCAGTCTGACGAGCCTTGTGCATAAGAGACTAGCCCTTGTTTGCCCAAAACTTGTGTCAGCCTTATCTTTCATATCAAAATTTGCGAGACAGTACCATACATTCGGATCCATGGATTTATGGATTGGATCCGGATCCGGGCATGGGACGAACTGACATGTAACTATCCCACTCCCACTGTTGCATGACTGCCTAGCCACCTTCCAATTCTGATTTCCTTTTCAAGGTCATCCCATCACCACCCTATGTTTCAACTATTTTCCTACAAACTCAAATGCTTGTAATGATTGGATTTTTGGGGCAACCTAACAAACTCACAGAATCACCAAGCTATTCACACACTCAGTCACATACATTTTAGACTTACCAAACCAAGTAAAAAAGAAGCTTCAACTTCAATTCCAAATAAAGATCAAATTCTAGGACAACAAGGCAACAACAAACAAAGAATGCAGAATTATCCTTCATGATTCAAAGATTGCTCCACACTTTTGGCAGGAAAGGGAGCATTATGAAAACTTATATATCAGCAGCTATCTATGCATTTTAGTTCCTAGCCACAAATTGATACCTTTACCTCGTCAAAACCTCATACAATCAATCGACTAGATAAATTAACTTTTCGTGTCAAAACTGCTCATTATATCCATGGCTGCAGGCAAGCATGCAATCTAATGAAGATAAACTTTTTTTTCCCTTTTCAGAAATAATAAAGGATTCATTTTTACCCAGACTTATCACAAACTGAAACTGCACTTCATCAAAACTGTGAAGAGACCAGGAAAGATAACACATGTTCTCCACATCCGTAACATTGACATGGGAGTTCTACTCTGAGCTACCAAAAACTAAGCAACAAATAAACTATGATCCTTGACACCACAAAATCTCAACATTGCTAACATTTGGAGGTGAGTTCTACATCTGAGAAAGCCCGAAATCTACGATCCTCGACTTGACACCAAAAAACTACTCAATGGCTACCAAAGCAAAAACTGCACACTTCCAACACAAACAAAAGCGAATTAAGCAATAACATTCAAATCCCACCATAATTAGATTCCATTATCCGCCATGTCAAACCATCATCCAGCCAATCACAATCTAAACAATTTTTATATGCTTTAATCAATCCCTTAACACCTCAACAAAATTGCCGACCGTATTCCCATTCCACAAAAAAACTCCATAAATGTGAAAGTTAACGTCCGAGCTAAGCTTGAAACGCTAACATCATATGTGATTCAATCTTGTACAACGTGGCTGGCAACTAAAAAATCACAAGCAGCGAAAAAAGCATGTAAATCAAGAAGCAAGCATACGCTATTAGTCCACGATGCTCGTCCCCGCAGTTGGCGAGCTCGACGACCAATCCGGTGCAGACACGCGTCGACCAGATCACGAACACCCCCGTAATCACCATGATCGCCATTCCGCCTTGCGGCAAGAACAGAGAAAGCGCCGACAGCATCACGATGGGCAGCATACAGTACCCAATCAGACTGAGACACTTGTACATATCCAAATTCCCGTTTTTTCCGGCGAGCATATTGAACACGACGTACAGAAACATCGACGCCATCGTCACCCAGCCGAGTATGATTCCGAAGTGCAGCTTTCCGGCGAGAAGCTGGAACAGCCCGAAAGCCATGAGGAAGAGGAACGGGCCGGAGAGATCGGCGTCTTCATGGAGGTAGTGATTGATCCGGAACGGGTTGAGGATCGATAGGGTTTTTTGGTAGATTTGCTTGGTGTTGATGCCGAGTTCTTCAAGGAGCGGCGGCTCGTCGTCGAAGTTGGCGGAGCCGCCTCCGCCGCCAATCGTGGAGGGGAACTGAGGGGCGGCGGAGAAGGAGGTGGACGCGGCGGCAGAGTTTACGTCGAAGGAGAGGAAGGGGAGGCCAGGGTTTGAAGATCTCGGAGGCTGGAAGGGGGCAGTAGGTAGGCGGCGCTGCTGGGGGCCGGAGGCGGGGGTCACCGGATTCCCACCGGACGGGAAAACCACCGGCGGCACGTTGAATTCCTTTGCCATGGATCGAATTGGAGATCTGGTGAGAAATATTTGTTATTATTTCGCCTCTTTTGTGGTGAAGTGAGAGATTATTTTTTCCAGATTTTGGACACGGATGTAAATAAGGGAAAATTTCGGTCTTTTTTCGTAAACGGAGTATTAATTAGAAAGTGAGGCCCCGTGGACTTCATAAACCTCTTTTAGTTTTTTTATTTATTTAATATAGATAAACCTCTTTTGATTTTGGTTTTGATTTGGGTTTATTTAATTATTTCTGTTTAAAATTATATATATATATATATATAACAAATAAACGTTAAGATCTTATTTTGATCATAGTTCTACCATAATATATCTAACATCAACTATTCTATGATATAATTCCTCCAAAAAAAAACTATTCTATGATATAATATTGCAGTATAAGAAAACATTTATTATCTAGTAGTGTACGTAAATATCATGTTATGCGATTCAAATTACATGTTTTAGTTCATTATAGCGTGGATTTCATACCATGGTGTAATTTGTAAAAAATTATTTAAATACTATTTAATTTTATTCATTACAACAATTATGAAATAAAATATTAAAAATGTCCGCCTCTAACTCATTTGGTCCAAATATTCATATTTGGCCCATTCTAAGCTTAACAAAATATTGCACTAACGGTAGACAATCCCATTGTGAATTTTCCTCAACTCTAAACCTGAAATTATGTTTACATGATTCAAATTAAGATTTTCTTTCGTTCATTAAGATGATATAATGATGGAGTGATCTTAAATTTGAATCTCACCGACATCGTCACACATAAAAAAACAAAAATATCTTCTTAATTACTAATTCCACATTTTCTTTAAATACCCCCATGCATATGTCTCATATCAACTCTCCTCCTAATTTTTTAAATAAACAGAAGACCTAGGAAGTTTAGATTTGAAAATTAATTTCGAATCTTCACTTGCTTATCAAGGAGACATTTTTCTCAAGTTTTTTTTTTTCCTTTTTTTGGTTGATCGAGATGCTAATTGTGTAGCACATAAAATAATTATGATTATTTATGATTTTTCAAGTCTTTATTGTTGGGTTCAGTTCGTCTATTATAATTGATCGTCTCTTTGTATTTTTGTATTAATTAATAAAAATTTGATGTTTAATTGTTAAAAAAAAACATAACTTCATGATTTGTTCATCAAAATCTACCATTCATTACATTAATTAGATTATCATATTTATTCATGTTTGCATTTAGTTCCGCTAGATTAATTTATTGGAATCGAGAGATAGAATTGGTTTGCATTAGAATTAAAGTAAACATATTCCCGTGCGACTCATTTTGCTATAAAATACTTTGCAAATTATTATAAAAAAATCATAAAATAGGTATAACATAAATCAACATAATGTTTGTTAAAAGAAGTTTGAGATATAAATGGATTTATAGACAGAGGTATATGAATATTGCGTTAAGACGACGAATTTACGATTTATTATCCCTTCAACTTTTGCAGCTTCCACATCACCTCGAGCTAAAAAGAGATGTCGTCCATCGCTCGATTTCATCTTCTCCAGCCATCTCCGCTCCTCAAATCCTCTACTATTTTCTCCAAATTTTCTCATGCTAATCCATTCTTCACTATCTCCACCAGTAACAACGCCGCCGGTTTCCGCCATAACCGCCGTGGCGACCGTAAATTCTCCACCATTCCGCCGTTTAGGTGTAATCCCGAGGTTTCTCCTTTTTTTTTTTAATAAAATTTTATTTATTTCGTTTGGCGATTTGCGTAGTTGATATTTGAAAGTCCAATTTGTGATTGCAGAGCAGTGGTTCGAGTACTGAATCGAGCAAGTCAATAGTTGGCGACCTTCTGGACTACCTCAATGAGTCCTGGACTCATTTTCATGCTACTGGTATCGCGTCTGCTGTTTTTGATATTGTGCATTTTTCGATTGAATTCTGTTTAATTGTCGAATTGATTGATAAGTACTTCGTTTTGCTAACTTTATGTGCTCAAATGGAAAAACATACTTTCACACATTGATAAGGAACTTAATTCTGAATGTAATGCATTTACTTTGTGATGATTCTTAATGTGCGTGGATACGCTCCTTTTAGGAAGATTGCAAATTGTTCAGAGTGGCATTGTATCATATTACAAAATGAAGTCAAATTTCACTGTTACTTCTAACTCCCAGTTGGAAAAGGTTAGTTGATTAGTTCTTCAATAGGTCAAATTCACTTGGTTTTTTATATATTTCTAATGATTAACTCTCCCATGCTGAAGTTGGCATAAATTTGTTTGCGTTGAACCATGAAAATCAAGAAAGCAAACCTGATGGCAGAATATCTGGATTGATTATATTTGCATCATGCAGAATAAAGCAGATCTTAATGACTCATTATCCTAATGTGTAATGTTCAATTGTGAAACACATCTATTGGATTCTCAGCAATATTTTCAAAACAACAGAGAATCTGGTGTTAGCTAATTGTTTGAATTGTTTACATGTCTATGTCTGCATTTATATTTCTTGCTCAGTGCTCATGATATAGTTGAGGGCACAAGCAACTCAGCCTATTCTCTAGAAAATCCAATTGTGGGGTTTTTTTCCCCTGTTTAAAACAACTATTCACCATTAATCTTTATTCAATTGCTAGCTGAAGCAAAAAGACAACTAATTGCTGCTGGGTTTCATTTGCTGAATGAGAATGAAGATTGGGAACTGAAGCCTGGTGGTCGCTATTTTTTTACGCGAAACATGTCTTCTTTAGTTGCTTTTGCAATTGGGGAAAAGTGAGTAAAATGCATCTTAAGTATTCTGCATTACTAAAGCTAGACTTCCAATCACTTGATTTCTTCGTTCTTCTCTTCTCCTTGTAGTCAATGCACTTTGTGCTCTCCTCTTAATCCTACAAAATCAGCAATTTAGTTGATGAAAAGCTTACATTAGTGTTGCAGGTATTCAATTGGCAATGGTTTTCATGTGATTGCGGCTCATACAGATAGCCCATGCCTGAAACTGAAGCCAAAGTCTGCATCTTCCAAATCTGGCTATCTTTTGGTGAATGTACAGACTTATGGTGGTGGTTTATGGCACACTTGGTTTGATAGAGACCTAAGCCTAGCCGGAAGGGTTATTGTTAGAGCTGAGGATGGTTCCTTTTCACATAAGCTAGTAAAGATAAAGAGACCTTTACTGCGAGTGCCCACACTTGCTATTCATCTCGACAAGTATGTTGTTTTATCCAAAGAATCACACGCCATATTTCTCCTATTTCTTGCTAAATATACTATTGATTAAAATGATATTGAATACTTATACACAATCATCTTTTCTATTTTAGTCTGAACATGTTAAATAGTTTGGATTGCTAATAAAGTCAAGCACCCATCAACTTGCTCCGTTATAACTTATAACAATGCTATTGTGTTATGTTGCATATTTATCCATATAATGCAATATGCAACTCTCATTTAACTGAGAGCTGCATATTGCGTAATTTAAAATAATCACTCTCTTTCTGGATGATCTGTAGTTACTTCTCTTTTGATGATACCTAGATTGGCTTGACTTCTAATTCTTAATTATGTGTAATGTTGTTAGATGTTAAAATTTGAATGTGCCTACGATTGCTTTTGGTAAAGCATGATGTTTTATATTGCAGTGTGCTTAGAATTTCTTCAAACTGCAACTGATCACCAGTTTAAGAATCTCATCATTATGTATAGCGTATGCTTCTTATATTATATGCTATTGAACCGTGATACAGATTCTTTTCCTTAATCAAATTGTGGCTTTCCTGATGCCCGTGGCTGTTATGTTTGCTTCTTGAATGTTAGGACAGTAAATACAGATGGATTCAAGCCAAACTTTGAGACTCATCTCATCCCTCTTTTAGCAACAGAAGGTGAAAAAACATCTTCTGAGCCTGATGACAAGAGTCCTGCATCTTCAAAAGATGCTCACCACCAACTGCTTATGCAGGTGTTTCTCGGATCCCATTCTTCAATCATGTGTTGCAGAACATCTAAGTCATGTTGCACTTAAATATTTTCTTTTTTCAGATCTTGTCAGATGAGCTGGGCTGTCAAGTTAACGATATTGCAAGCATGGAATTAAATGTCTGCGACACTCAACCTAGCTGCCTTGGAGGTGCTAGCGATGAGTTTATATTTTCTGGAAGATTGGACAATCTGGCTTCAAGCTTTTGTGCATTGAGAGCTCTTGTTGATGCATGTGCCTCACCTGAAGATTTGGCTAATGAGCATGCAATCCGAATGGTTGCTTTATTTGACAATGAGGAGGTAATTACTACAAATTGATCTTTATGCAGAACTGTTTGAGTCAGATGTCGTTTGGCAGAACCACATAGGTATTACATTTACCTAACTATATGCAATCTTTTTTAGCTATTTCCAATTTTTATAAGCTGCTCAATAAAAAAAAAATTCGGCATTCAATTGTCGAAATTTTTGTCAATGAAAAGTAAAAAATAGGGTACAAATAACTAAATTAACGGACTCGAGGACACGTGTCGGTTGGATAATGGAGTAATGCATTGTATCTCCCAATGTACCTCTTCTTGTTCTCATAGTTGGTGAAAAGATTGTTTCTCTGTCTTCTCTCGGATCTAGGGGCTCGAGCATAGCATGATAATTAGGATCTCTCATGGTTTTCTCTTTCCTGAATGTATGTAATATATAAAAAAGAAATGAAAAGGAAATGTAGAAGCTCATAGAGATCACAGAAGAAAATTCAGAGCCAGGCCTCATTAAAACTTCCTGAAGAAAACCCATAAGAGGAAACCCCAGAAGGAAAAAAGTGTACTGTGTACCCTCTAAAGAATAAAAAACTAAAGAAAACCAAAGGCAACAACCCCAAAAAACAAAAGAGAGCAAACCCATAATCTAAATAGAAACAAAAACCTCAAAGTGGCTCTATGTCATTATATTACATCCAAATCCCAATTCCATTTGTTTTCTCTTTCCTACTCTCCCTTTAAAGAATTATACTTGGTGTCCATCAGGGGCTCCACTGATGACAGGAATTCTTTTGTACAGCCAGATAGGACATTTATGGATGATAAAAATAAAATCACTCCATTTGAATCCCTCTACGGTTACCAATTGATAATGAGAGTGTAACTTGGATGCTGGAATGGAATCTAAGACAATAAAAGTATGACAATCCTGAACAATTTTGTAAAGAATCCTGTATCCACAGTTACACTGCCAACTGTATGTTCTTGGAATTCTTTTATGGATACTTCTCCTACCCAAGATACATGTACTCAGTTGACTCACTTCTCAGATTTTGGCTCCATCAACCCCCAGCACCAAGGCAATATAGATATTCATAGAATCCAGTCATCCACCTTATGAAATGCAATATAAAGGAACTTGATGGGCCTTAAAAATAAGTTATCCTGAAATGTTGCACACTGATTCTCAAAACAAAGTAGTTGAAGTTTCACAAAGACCTAGTTACCACCAAATGCAATTTCAAGGGCATCAAGACCCTATGATGTGCAACCCCTTTCGTACTTATCAAGGGCAATGAAAAATCTGATACCATTTCTACGATACATAGTTATATATTGTGACAAGTGGATGGATGGATTCAAAGCATGTATATATAGACAAATCAATCCTGAGATAAGACAGTGGAGTGATATTACTAACATGCCATGCATCCTGCATATTTTTCAACACTTGTAATTTTTGTTCTTCTTTTACAAACTCATTATTTCTTTAACCAATTATGTTCTTGCAGGTTGGTTCAGATTCATACCAGGGAGCAGGTGCACCAACTATGTTTGAGGCCATGAGAAGAATAGTTGCTTGTTTAGGTCAAAAGACTGTTGATGAATGTGGCTTTTCACGAGCAATTCGTCATTCTTTTCTTGGTATGCTATCTGCAACATTTTTTTGTTATAAAAACAGAATAATGACTCATACATTATGAAGCATAATTTCGTCAAAAAACTCTCTCCTGTTGACGGAGAAATAATACACTATTATGGTAATGAGATTTCATATAGGCTGTGCTCAATTTATTACTATATCTGAACCTATCAAATATATGCTTTCTGTTATTACATTCTAGTTACTCATTTTCAATTATTGGTGAAGGAGATATCTTTGGTCATTTGGCTAGGCTCACAAGTACTGCAGCCATCAAGATCTAGCATGTCTTTGTAGTCTTCTGTTTGAGTGACACATCCTAATCTGAGAATAATTGAGCATCTCTTTGCTGAAGTTTTTCACCCCTTTATATTTGCATGCATGAGAGTGGAGTTGGCTGACTTAGCAAGTTCGAGGGAATGATTTAGTGAACCGAGAATGAAAAGAGTGTAGTGAAATGATTTTGTGATCATAATATTATGATTTATCTGTCCAAACATATTTACATAAGGTCGAGTTTGCTCTGTATTTAAACACTTCTGCAGTATCTGCTGACATGGCTCATGGGGTCCATCCCAACTTTGTGGATAAGCATGAAGAAAATCATAGGCCTGTGTTGCAGAAGGGACTTGTGATAAAGCATAATGCCAACCAACGTTACGCTACAAGTGGAATTACATCTTTTCTATTCAAGGAAGTTGCTAAAATCCACAATCTTCCCACACAGGTTATATTATTTTCTACAGTTTCTTTTTTTTAACTAAAAATAAAGGCAAAATAGGCCAATGGGATTATATAGAATAAAATGATAGATTGATGAGTAGCAGGAACATCTGGTACAATTTTAAGCAGTAATTATTCCTTTCTAATTGATATCTGACATTATCGTCAAGCAAAACTTATAGTCATGCTGGCTTAATTTATGCAGGAGTTTGTTGTTAGAAACGATATGGGTTGTGGTTCCACTATAGGCCCCATACTTGCTTCAGGAGTTGGAATTCGTACAGTTGATTGTGGCATAGCCCAGCTATCGATGCACAGGTTAGCAATTTCATTAAGAAACAAACTCTAGGTGTTTTAAAATAAGAGCACTGGGAGCAGTCTTATGAAAAGAAGCCATTTCATCAATTTTCTTTCAATTCCATGGAAAATCATTTTGCTTATTTATATCTCATCTATTTCTTGGACTATTTGCACTCATTTCTCCCATTTTCTTTCTTCTCTCCATTTGGCAGTGTAAGAGAAATCTGTGGCAAGGAGGATGTAGACATTGCTTACAAGCACTTCAAAGCATTTTATAGAACAATATCTAGCATCGACAAAAAGCTAAAAGTGGATTTCTAGCTGAAGATAGATAGTTGGGAAACTAGGCCTTGCAGATCAGCCACCTGATACAGTTCAGTTGTTTTCAATTGAAGGAAATTTCCCAAAAATTACTGAGAGCCCCTGCCTTTCTTCTTATATTATTTTTGTGTGTGTGTTGTGTGTGTGTGTTTTTTTTTTTTGGGGGGGGGGGGGGGGGGGCTCTCTCTCTCACACACACTCACAGTGGAGGAAAGAACAGATGTTTTGACTAATATAGTGGGCATATGTTTGTCACATACAAATTTATTCTGTTTCTGTGAAATTGCAGAAATGGGTATTACAGGATGCAGATGGAGGCAACAAAGTAAACTAGAAAAGCATAATCTGCTCATAGAGCTCAACACTGGCAGAGCATTCCAATGTCTTAAAACTTGCTTTAGTTGTGTTTCTGAGAACGACACTTCTTGTGAGCCGTTGCTGAAGTGGAGCTGGTTTTCTGTTTGGCACTTAGTTCCAAAAGCCTCTGCTTCAACTCAGATAGCAAGACCTGATTCTCCTGGTTAAGTTGTTCAGCTTTTTTACGCAGCCTTTCATTTTCACGCATCATTTGACAGTTTTCCAAGTAGAGCTCTGAGTTTTGCTTCTCCATATCTGACATTTGACTAGAATCTGCAATCAAGAGAAAACATGCTTATTTCATTCAGGTTGTTAGAATCGTGAAACGAAGGGAACATGCCCTTTCTAGCACGTGTATGTGTGTGTGTGTGAGAGAGAGAGAGAGAGTCAAAGAGCTTGAGGTTGGCCGCGGAACTTACCTAATGGAGCAAGATATTAATAACGAACCCACGACAGGCGGAGGTGTGTAGTGTGGTTAGAATTGTTGTCGCGTATTTATATGACGTAAATGAAGACAGAGTATATGAACAAGCACACGAGAAGGGCAGGGGATTGCAGCTATAACAGAAAGAAACCATGTGTAAAGCCTAAATTGAGCTCTTTGTTCATGCTAAAAGATATGCAGGCATGCTTTAACAGTTGGTGTGTAAGCAGTTTGGGTTAGAGCACGTGGAAATTGGTGGTGTGGTATGCAATCCATGTTGATGAGGGAGGGTAGCACTTGGTCAGTTGCACAACAGACAATTTTGTCACCACAAACATGTGCTCAAGGCTACTTTTTTTGGATCCAGATTTACTTTCACCTCCACAAAATTTCCATTTTAATTTATTCCTATAATTAATTGAATTATTTCCCACTTAGGTTATTATTTATCGGTTGATTATATTAACAATAAAAACAGAAAGAAGATATCAAGAAAAAGAAAAATAAGTCGCTCTCTTTAGTTACTATTTCCACGTAATCCGACAGGATGAATTAGCAATCAATAGCAAGAAAAAAGATGAATTAGTAATCAATGCAAGATTTGTCAGGGGATGTAAGATTTGAGAGAAAAAAAGGATTTATCCTCGTATGTGACGGCGGATATGTGGTGGTTCTTATTCACTATTGTAACTACCGAACTGTGGTTTAATAATAACGATGCCAAATACTTAAAAGTTCTTAACAGATTAATATCAAAGACAATAGAAATGAATAAACGGTCATATAATAAAGCTATGATAAGGATCAATATGTTAGAGCGAACTCTTAAGCGTAAGACAAATCAAAACCAGAGGTCTAAACAAATTACATTTAGCCCGCAAACACCGTGTGTCACCCAAACCCAAACAGACGGCAACATTCTCATCAATACTTTCTTCATTCAAACCCCCCTCCCCAGCCATCTGTGCACCGGTGCTGTGCTGTGACAACAAAACAAAGTTTAGTAAGATATTAATTGTTACATATAATAAATAAATAAATGATGCATACCCCGTGACTAATGCAGGAACACATTCAAAGCTGACATTTTGCAGTTCCTGTTTCTATTTTCATCATCATCATCATGAGAAGTGGCAACGCGGAGCTCTAGGGAACTCATACAATCTTTTGACTGCCACTGTTCACAAGCTCTGTCTTCGCAACAGAGTCACATAAACTGAGACTAGCTGAATGGACCACGAGCACATATCGCAAGACCAAGCACCATTCAGCATGTCCCAGTTTCTTATGCCTGCACCCTACTCAGTTGGGCCAAATATGCTGCCCTAGCAGCAATAGTTGAACCGTTGCCCAACTCTATCTTGGCAGGGTGCAGGCATGGCCCATGCCCCTCACCGGGGCCGGGCTAGTCCAAAACTTGCATCAGGTTGCTGCTGATGAGACTGAAAAGAGAGGAGAAGAATAATGGTTAGGATATAGAACTGTCTAGAATGTCCATAAAACTACACAAAACAGCAGACCCTTAACAATCAACACATAAGACTAGACCCCAGAAGCATAATTGAATGCACAAACACAGTATCATTGTATTGTTCCTGTCCTAAAATAATAGCCAAACCAACAAAGGCAGTAGCTAGCCACCGTGACTGTGGTATCTATCTGATCCTGGTTTGTGGTGGTGGAGTCATTGATCCACACATAAATCAGAAAATGAATGATGTACATAGCACAGATCACCTTATTACTACCATCCTAATTGTGGGGCCCAGTAAAGAGCAAAAATTAGTTGCGGAAACTATAAAGGCATTCAGGGAATTATACTTTTTACCCTTCCTCAGAAAAATTACAGAATGCATGTGCTGATCCATAATCAAAATAGATACATGCATGTAGGCATTTAAGAAAATATAATAATGGCAGCCAGCATCTGTGCGTCTTAGCACAGGTAAACACTCACCAAAAAAAAGTCATTCTCATGGACTCTAATAAGATTTCATTAGCTGCAACTAGTGCAAGTGCTAATAGTAAGCATGGTCAAGCTTTCAAACTATCTAGGCCATATGATATTTCAAGTGCAGTGCTTAGCTTTCATCTCCACGGCAAGACTGAGGCAGGTTCATATTTTCTCTCTGTGAGATCTATAAGATTTCGTCGAAAGGAGGGGTTATATATAATTAGCTAGTTGACAGGAGTGGAAGTTCAATAAGTAAAACAGTGTTTGGTTGTCGGGCCAAACAATCTACTTGCACTGGTTATGGAAAGCCATAAAGATAATGGAGAACCCTCCCAAAGCCTCCTACAACAACTCAGTCACATATCCTTTTTGAACCTTATGTTAGTAATTTTTGGCATTCTGGATGTTCTCGGGCATCCGGCTTGAAAACAAAGATAAAGTCTTCACCAAAACCATTCATAGGACATAACTGGGGTAAAACTTGCAACAGGATGATAATTTAAGGAGTGTACTCATTTGCTTCATCAATTACAAAAGTCTTACAACTTTCAACATCAAGGTCTTCCGATCCTAATAAATACATATAATAATGAAAATGAAAATCCATCTTCAGACATGTAACGAAACAATCTTCTTGATGACAATAAGCATTAAGCACCTCTAACTCCTGGTGCAACTGCATCTAGCAGTGTCAACTTAATATGAAAGCCAACAATTAAGCCATAAATTATATGTGCTGGTATGCATTACTCACCAGCTGTTCTGTAGCTTCTGTTATGCCTAAAACTAGACAAATTTAGGAACTGTTAAAAATTGATTTAATTGTTAGAAGTCATATGGTTGCTTTAACGTGCTTTCAATGAGATGTGAACATGTGGCCCATTTTCATTACTTGAGATACAGTCATTGATCGATTTACATTTGTATCAGACCATGACAACAAAACAGTGACATTCCACATATCATACCTGTGAAAAAGGCTGATTAACTGGATCAAGAGGATGGAGATATGGCAGTCCAGATCGTTGACAAGGATATTGAGGAGAATGTAAATAAAGAGCAGAGTTTGATCGTGCATTAACATGACCAGAGTTAAAAGGAGGCATTTCGGCAGGACTGTAGCCAATACCAGCCGGAGAAGATGAAGCAATCCATGGCCCTGGTAAGTGTTGAGGAAGAGGTCTTGGTTGGTGCTCTGAAGAAATTGGGGGCATGTGACCTGACCCAAGCTGTGGGAATTCAGTGTTGTAGTTCATTGCAGGTGCATACATAGGCTGAATGGAGTATGGACCCCCACTAAATCCAAAGCCAGGATCGAACCTCTGCATGTATCTGAAAGAAGATGTTGAAAATATTATATCCATGTGAGCTGGTGATGAACAAGAAAATATACAACTTTTGAAGCTATCTACAGACCAATAACAGATACTTTCCACACAAACAAAAAATGCTACATTGAAGAAGACCACCACACAAACTTCTCTCTATGCATTCCACAACAAAGATCAAATACACAGGAACTCAAATCTGGAACTGTAGAGATGGAAAAAAAGAGAGAGAATATTGGACAGGGAAATAAAAGATACCTGTCATAGTTCCTGTCATAGTCAGGATCTTTACGATCAACTTCACGGTCCCTAAAGATTGCCACCCGACTATTTGTCTTTGGTCTTCCAATTGGTTCTTTCTCTGTCCTACTCCTAGGTAATCTACTGCTAGATGTAGAAGACTCGGACAAACTTCTGGCAATAACCCCATCAGATCCACCACTTCTCTCTTCTGCCTTAGTTAGTCCTAAGGAACCATGCTGGAAATTATCATGAATCCTGCCATCACTCCCCTGTTTCACAGTGGAACTCCCACTGGAATTGTTTGAACTAAATATCCGAGCCCTAGCCCTGCTGTATTCCTCCTTTCTTTCCTCCACACTTTTTGAACTATTTGATTTTCCAGAATGTGCACCCGAATGGCTATCACCCTGTGCCCCCTTTTGTGGCCTCTGCTTGATTGCAACCTTAATTGCACCAGTATCTTCATTAGGTAAATTTACAGGGATGTCAGCAAGACGAATCAAAGGAAGACGGATGTTAGAAGTCTTCCTAACAATGATTTTGGATCCAGATCCCTCAAGAAGGTTATTATCCAACAAAACCATGGATTGCAGTGAGTAGTGCTGAGCGACACGATGAGCAGCCAAGCGCAAATATGAAGTGGGTAGCTGTTGGAATTCCATCTGCTCCCTAGTAGGATCCCGAATGAACTTCTCCACATCCTGCTCCATTCTTAACACTGAACAAACACGTGATATCATGATTTTTTTCAAATCAAAGGCAAAAGAACATGGAAAAGGTACTACTAACTACACTATTATTGATGAGCATGAATTAACAATCATTTGGGCAGAATTAGGCAAGTAAAATAGAAGTTCCACAAACACCCATAGTCAATTAGTGTAAACAAAATTAGAGTATCCTTATTTGTCGGGACAAGTATTTTTTCAGGGGACGTACAAAAATTACAACATGCTATATATCACTCTCTGTATTCGACTTGGAGTTAAAATGGGCTAGCAAAGGATTTACAATTAAAAATCTGGAAGCAATTAATCTCCACAAGCATCCTACATAAGTAAGGGAAATGTAAAGACCTAGTTGATGAGAAAAACAAGAGTTCAGGTAATTTTCTTCAACCTACTGGTCTGAAATTTAGGAAATGGGCTTCATGCTTTTAAAAATTTCAGGTATAATTTGCAAGTTTCTCATTTACTCACGAAGTTGCCAATCATAATGTTGTATTCCCAATCTTTTAATAACCAATCATTTTCAACATGCATTAGCATCAAAGCTTATATTAGAAATTAAATGCAGTACTGATTAAGGCTTTCTGGTGGAATATAGATTAATTACCCAGGTTTACAATGGCCATTCCATGGTGCAGCCAAGCAAGTATCAACATTCAACACCCCTCCCTCCCCCTCCCCCCCCTCAAGGAAAATATTCATGAAACTAACTTCAGTCAATCTCATGTTAAACATTATAAACAGCAGTCATTAAACGCATGGAACTTCACCCTTCCATTCACAAATCCTGCTGGTTTTTCATGGCCTCCTCCCACCTTAAATTTCATGTGCATGATGATCTTCAACTTAAGTACATATTTATATACCAAGATTTCAATACATCAGTATAAGATGGCTTAATTTCCTTTCTAAGTAAAAGTAATTACTACAAAGCTTCAGTTTAACATACAACTAACTTCATCAAGAAATTACTATAAATTCTAATTTAACTCCTTAAAATATAGAAAATCCAAAAGGATGAAGGCATAGACTCACAGTCCGGTCACTATATAATTATCATTATGTATAGAGATGCAACCAAATCAATCCGAGTCAAACAAAACATCGTTCCAGCTTGTTTAGTTGTTTGAATTCTATTGAACTTCAAATATATTGTTTGGGCTTGTTTAACTATTTTAGGAGCCAAGCAATAAACATTAATCAATCCAAGCACTAGTCAAGGTCTGAATAGTCCGAATAGAGTATGAGCTCTAGCTAAGTTTCTTCTTCTATTTTTGTTAAATTTAGCTAAAGAGCCAAACAAGTCAATTAGTTTCGATTTGCTTTTCAGACCTAGTTACAAAGGAGAGATTAATAATTCAAAAAAAAAAAGCCATGCACAACTCTTCAATCAGCAACCTAACTAGTTAATTGAATAGAACGCCAATAAGAAAACGACCAGCGTACAAGCAATCCGAGAGTAAACTCACCAGACAGCCGCTCCCGAGGATTTTGAATTGCTTCCCGCAAAAACTGATCCACTGTGTTGATCAAATTCTCGGAAACGCCCAAACCCGGCCCGGATTCCTCAACTCTCTCCTCCTGCTTATTGGAGCTAATATTCGAAGACTCCTTTCCGGAGGAGTGCATGAGGCGGCGCATGCTCGCCTCCACGTCAGCAACCTCCCACGACTCCGGCCCATCCTCCACGGAGGCCAACGGTGCCGCTGCGGAGCCTTCCATGAATTGTTCGAATAATTCCTTCCGATTAGTCTTCAGTGCTAGGTTTTGTTTTATGAACAGCAAATCATCAAATCCAGCTCAAATTCGAGAGGAGATGATCGTCCGATTCGAAATAGCCGTCGAATTTCATCTGAATCGTGCGCTGATTTGAAGCGGAGAAGTGATTTTTTTATTAGGGTTTGTAGAGAGAGACAATGGAGAGAGAGAAGAGAAGAAGATAGGGTTTGACGAGTGTTGTAATTTCTCTTTTTTTGCCCTTTTTTCCTGTTCTCTCTGTCTGTGCCTCTTTGGCTTTGCTTCGGTGAAACGGTGAGGTGGGCACGTGCACGCCGCGTGATGCCTTTCTTCGGGCACCAGGGTTGTGATTCTCACAAGAACCCATGCACAGATATATAATTTTATTTATAAGAAATTATAATTATTAAAAAAATAATAAAATTAACATTATAAAATAAAATTAATTTAAAATTATTGTGAATTATATATTTTTTTAAAATTCATTATTATGATCATTGGGATTAAATTAACCAAATAAAAAATAGGCTCGAATTACAAAAAGAAAATGTACGAATCGCTACACTATGCAATATTATTTTTATTTCCAAAATAAGGAGACAAAAGTTATGAACAAAATAATTTAACTGAAGACCATTTCATTAATATAAAATCTAAACCATTTCAATTCAATACATATATAACTAACTAAACCTAAAACATTAAAAACAAAATAAACTAATATTTTCTCTATATACTCTACTCATCATCTTCATAATTAACCTCCAGTGGCCCAAAAAACCAATACTTCTTTTTCACCGATATCAAACAGTGCTTTGAGAAAATATCACACTTCATCCCCTTCTTCCATGTAAAAAAGTACTTCGAGCCGACAGTGAAAATTAAGAAATCAGTCACAAAATCAAAAAATATTTAGTTTGACAACTAGTTAAAAATTATAGATTGGTAATTCGAAATAAATTCAACTCATAATCTGTGCAATTTCAGTCCATCAGGCAACACCCACATTATGTGTTTGGTGTATAAGTCGAGACCATCTTTCCCTACATAATTGATTAACCAAGAAAACATTTTATACATATGACGTCAATGATCAACGCGACGCACATACTCTTCAATGGGCATATCAAGTATGCGACGCATCTGGACCTCTTATTTAACACGTAAAACTGTAACAGATAGTTGCGGTTTTGTTGGTCTAGACCGGAAGCCTATCGTTTTCGGAAGTGAGCAAAGTGAAATTTACTAAGACAGATCATGCCGAGATCATGAGTTCCATCGCTTTCGGAAGTGAGCGAAGTAAAGTTCGCTAAGACAAATCATGTTGAGATTGCAAGTCCAAGGTGTAGTGTAGAAGACTGCATCTTGTGAAATAGCATCTAGTAAAGCCATTTTTTTATGGTGAGCGATGCAATGCAGGGTAGAAAACTGCGTCTTTTTCTAATATTTATAGACAAAAAATGCAAACCCCAATACACAGATCGAATCCCGATAATGGATTCCCGATCGCATACTGATCGAATCCCGATCAGGATATTTGAGTTCACGGTAGTTTTAATTGAGAATCTTAATCAGAATTTAAATCGGTGTCTATTTCCCGTGATTCAATTGCCTACTTCTCTTACTTTAATCGTGCAAACTTTAATGCAGTGATACAATCACTTTCATAGTACATCCACATGTTTCTTTGTGCAGTTCACATATTCATATGTTTATTTGTGTAATTCAAGTACATTTGTGTAAGTTTTGATGAGATCGAGATAAGCACTGAGGATTTGAACCCGGAGTTGCATCTGAGAGATCCAGTGATGAGATTAAGAGCCAAGAGTTGCAATGTTACTTCCAATGCCATGTTCAAAAGAAGTTGGAAGATGGAGTTGATTCCCGACAGCACAAATTGGTGAATTTGACGAGCATTGATGAGTGAATAAGCCGCGACCTTGTTCGAATTTGATTATCTTAGTTGGCCATGTGTTTTATGTATTTTATTAGTTATTTTTTATTTTACTTGGGTTATTATTTCAGCTATGGATTTTATTTATTTAGCAGGCCCAATTATCACAATCTGTTTAAGTGATAATGGACCTGATAGTACTTTTATTAGTCCAGTTCCACTTATAGGCCCAAGACAATTCAATTTTTGTTTCTCTAGGTTATTTACTTAGGGATTTCGTTCATTGTAAGGGTTAGACACGTTTTGAATGAAATACAACGCAAAACTTTTCAACTTGTCTCAAAAATCAATAGTTCTTTGGTAGAGTTTGTTTCTGGCAAATTCAAGCTTGAAATCAATTGATTCGTTCTTGCATCCAGTAGTGTATGAGTTAATCAAGCCATCGAAGATTGCTCCATAGGCGCGTTTCGGATTCTCGTCGATTCGGGATTCGTTTCTGGTAAGATTCGCTTCTATCTTTTGTTTCCATCGTTCCACTTCATTCCAGCCACCATCATACCTTCACACACCCTCCAAACCATCTATCATCATCACCATACACGTTTCATTAGCCACCATGTCCAGATTCCATCCATACAAGTCCTAGGTCCATTTATAAGCCGAAAACAGTCCGAAATTTGACCACCAAGCCATCTCCCAATTTACTCGTGCATTTTTGCTGAATTTTGGATATGTTGTTCATGACTTCTGATTGCATCTTGTGTTCAAATTTGAGCTTAATCCGAGTTGTTTAGCATCCGTTTTTGTTTGCGTCTTTTCTAGGGTTTTAGGCTTTAATTTGGGATTTTTGATATTTAATTCTTGTTCGAATTTAATTGAGTGTTTAGGATAGTTTAATTGATCATATTTAATTTGAGTGTTATTACAGTAGGAAATTTGAGTTGAATCTTTGTTACAAGTTGACGTGTGTTTCGATCTTTGCTTCCGCGTTGTGTTGGTCGTATCAAGTTTGGTGTAAGAAATGTGTAAGTTGTCCACGTGTGATCACTTTTTGGAGGTATTTTAGATAAAGTGAGTATTTTTTAAATGATTTTCTTGTGTTGGATAAAAGAATTTTTTATGGTGGAGAAATTGATAATTGTATACATTTACACGTGGAAGTTCCACAGGCTTCAATCTGCTCCCCCTATTCCATAGCTCCAGGTATTGTCAAGCATACAAATATAGTAATTACTTTAATCGCACAAAATTATATTGTTTAAGTATTCATTAATTTATTAAGGTTTATCTTATATAGCTATTTTTTGGTAATGCAATTTTTTATTTAATATTGTTATAATATTAATAACCATTCTTATCATAATTATAAGAATTGTTATTTTATCATAAATGTAGAAATTGCATCCCGCAATTAACGAGTCTAGAATCCGTGCTCCGATGATCTACAAAACTAAAAAAACAACATGGAGCCGAAGGACCGTCAGAGGGTTGACGATCGATCGGTCTCCGACGCTCAAGTCAGAAATCAATCCTTATTGAGAGAATAAATAGAATTAATGATGAAATATAGAGCTTATAAAATAAAC
This sequence comes from Perilla frutescens, assembly GCA_026008535.1. Lineage (NCBI taxonomy): Eukaryota > Viridiplantae > Streptophyta > Magnoliopsida > Lamiales > Lamiaceae > Perilla > Perilla frutescens. The sequence goes on from BRKX01000011.1 coordinate 31,776,033, forward strand.
ACGACATTCGATTTAGATTTCGCGGATGTTCTTTGATGAATGTAGGTTGCTGTCTTCAATTCCGAATGCCCCGTACTTAAATATTCAATGCTCTTATATACAAGGCAGCACACAACCATCTTCAGAACCACTAATATCTTCTAGGGTTTATTCTAGTCGTTTCCTTATCATAGCTAGGGTTTTGACTTGGTCCCTTCATATAGTACCCTGATTCCATTATCTTGAGGTGCTTGACCTTGATCCATTCGATTCCATCCGAAGTCCCTTAGTTGACGACCTCAATCCATGTTATGACCTCGTATTGGGCCTTTCACAGGAAAGAGTCTCTATAATTAGCTCCTTATTACTCGATCTCTTGTTTTTTCAAGAGTTAGATAATGAATTCTGACTTCATCAATTTATTCAGCCGTGGCTCTGATGCGAGATTTACTCTCCACAATGGTTTCAATATTTATAAACTCGAGTGATGCTTACAAGTATACAAGCATATAATTGTAGACAGGATGAAACGAGATCGATCCACAGGGAAAAGGAATTAGAACTTGAAAATACAAGTACCACGATGATAGACGAGTGAAATATTTAGACTATGGATTAGGATGAGGGTTGATTGTCACAACAAAACTAAAACATAAGAAATAAACAAGTGAATACCAAACAACAACAATAAACAAACTAAATAGCAAATGAAATAAACAATACCAACAAGAGAGAGATATTTGAAGATGATAAATAAGGGCAAGACTCTAGGATATGGATACACAATGCTCCTATTGATCAAACAACAAGGATTTAGACACACAATCATGCTAAGTTCATAGATAGGAAGACCACGAATATAGAAGGAGAATCTCTTGAATATCTCCTTAATTGCGAATGTGACAAGGATGGTTATCTCTAATGCATTCCAAGGTCGCACCTACCAAAGGCTCTAAGGGGTCACATTTCCTTCCACATAATCGACATTCGACTAAGAAGACAACTATGTAGATTTAATCCAAGCATGCCTATAATCACGAGATTGACTAGATGCAAGTGATTCATACATTTGATGCTAGTAAGAATGCCACTTCAAACAACACCATTCAAGAACTAGCATGGATTAAAATCTTGACAAAGCATAAATATATATATATATATATATAACCCAAATCAAGATCAATATTCACATTGTTTCACCACATCCTAAAGCCCTAAGGCTCTTAGCCAACTATATTCACAATAACATCAAGAATACAAAAGAAGGAACAAAAACCCATTCTAAATACAAGCGTAAGAGAGGAGAAGAAATGATATAACCCAATGTAGAACACTTCTTCAATCTAATGGCTTGAATCTTCAAATGGATGGTTGAATCTTCCTTTTTCTTCTTGATCTTCAAAAATCCCCAAATGTGGTGTTTCTCTTGTGTATTTTCGACTCTAAGGGGTGGATGGATGTGTGGTTTGAAAACCCCAAAAGATATATAAAAGAGGGACCAATAATTGGATGCCAAAAGTGAAATTTAATTTCCGTCTGTGTGGAACTCGACCCCAGGAACTCGCGTTTGAGGGTCGAGTTTGGAACAAAGGAAATTAGATCTCTGAAGGCTCTGCAACACGGGCTTTTGGTCGCGTTTGAGGGTCGCGTTTCAGCCTTCAGTCGAAACTCGACCCAATGGGGTCGCGTTTCGGCCAAAGGATTTCGGCTCTCTGAAGGCTCTGCAACACGGGCTCTGGGTCGCATTTGAGGGTCGCGTTTCAGCCTTCAGTCGAAACTTGACCCAAGGGGGTCGCGTTTGAGGGTCGCTGAGTCTCCGGTAGCTTCCACGGTTTTGCTTCGTTCTCGCTCGTTTCTTGGCCGATTGACTCGATTCAACTTGCAGTGTGCTCCTTATTCGATTCTCTATCTATGTATGGTCTTGAATCCTTCAAGTTTTGAAGTGATTGATCCTCAAGTTCCTGTAAAACTCAAACAAGAAACAAAACATCCAAACCGGGAGGTTAAGAGCTCAAATTGGGTTAAAGCACACATTTAACTCACCAAAACTCATCATTTCAACCTCAATAAATGGTGAAAAAACCACACTTATCAGGCTCGATAGTGGTCTAGGTTCTAATAGTCTCGAGAAGTTTTTAAGGTCGTGAAAACAGATCTCATGGAACTCCAGACTTGGAGACAAGTCCTGGGAGAGCTTTTGAGGTCGTGAGAGCGGATCTCGTGGAGCTCCGAACTTGGAGACAAGTCCCGGGGGGAGCTTCGAGGTCATGAGAGCAGACCTTATGAAGACAAGTCTGGAAGGATCCCATGATAGCTTCACGCGGAACGTTACCAACACGTGGCCCGTGATTGACATTTGTTTTCCTATTCCTAAGACGACGTTTGGGAATCCCGCTGCTAGATTAAAATTATTTCAAACGAACGGTCCAGATTGCTCTCCTTATTTTCAAATTTGGACGAAAAGACTCCTATCTTTTTCCACTCCATCTCCTTCACCCAAAAAACCTGCAAACCTTAAATCTCGCGATTTCCTATCTTTAGTTCCAAAACTTCCGCACCTATGATTTGGTGTTGGGATATAGATCGGGTTAACTGAAGATAAGCTCTGCTACAACTCACGCTTATAAAAATCTTTGATTCAAGTTAATTTATGAAATCCATCCTTTTATTTTATGTGAGTTTGAGAGTTAGTTTTTTGTGAATATGAGTAAGAGTAAATGTACTTCCAGTGAGGAGAAAGGAAGGAGTTGGGGTGACAGCGTGGAGGAGTTAGAGGTATCCGATTCGTAACAAACGGACATTTCCAGTCCCGAGCTTCATGCGACGGAAGCTCATGTCGCTAAGGTTTCTAAGGGGAAAGAACCCCCGGTCGTTCCTCATTCCGGTGGTGGCGCGGTTGTTTCCAAGCGATCGTCGCTGGGAGCCGGTAAGAAACCAGAGGGCGGGAAGAAGAAAAATTTGGACCACCAAATCGAACGATCTTCGGAAGGATCGTTCAAGGCGGAGGAGATCCTTCATAGGGTTAACGAGGAGCTCCTTTGTTGCTTAGCTTCCCCTCTCATCTTCGGAGAAGGAGTTGAGATTTGTTCTCCTAGGAGCTCGGAACGTGCCAATCGACCTCCTTTAGGTCGTGACGGAAAAGGGGGTCGGGCTTCCTCTTCATCCGTTTTTCGCGAAGATAACTCACTTCTACAACATTGAGTGGCATTATACGATGGGTATGTGCTTCCTGTGGTCGGAGCTGAACTTCCCCGAGCCGACCGTCAACGAATAGAACTCCATTTATCAACTGGTGGAGAACTCTGGGCAGAAGGGTTGTTAGTATTTTACCAAGTGGGTCCACCTCTGATCACCAAACTGCCTTCCTCTTTGAGAGACTAGAAGCTGAAGTTTGTTTTTAATTTTAGCCCGAACCTCCAGGGATGCTGCAGCATTCTGCCAAGCCCAATTGACCTGATTCTCCCGGTTACTTTTTTACGCAGCCTTTCATTTTCACGTTTATTCGTTTATTCCGTGTTTTACCGCATTATACTTTCATTCTTTTCCCGATTGAGCGTCGGAGGCTCGATGATCATTACCCCGACAGTGTTCAGTCTTTGGCTCTTACAATGTTCTTTATATTCCTGTTTCATAAATAGGATGCTGCTCTTGATTAAATCGATAATTGTAGATTTATGAATCTACACTAACTAAATAGTATTAGTACAAATTTATATTTTGTTATATACAAAATTTAAATCAGTTATACTATATTGTTTTCTTAGGACAATATTTTTGTGATAAAAGAATAATTTTATTTATTTTTTTATGGCAAGAATGGTTATTGTTGATAAAGGCTAATAAATATATATACGAATAATTTATGAAGGCGGCGTCAGTTTTTCCCAAACTTCGGTTCAAAGCAAAAATACTCTTTTTTGGCACTTTTGTTGGATGCGGTATCCTAATCACGACTTCTCTAATCAATGTTAATTTTCTTATTTTTAATTTTTCTTTTAATTTCATTTTTAAGTTTTAGTACTTAGTTTCTATTGCTTAATAAAAATTTGTGAATCAGACATGTAATAAATTTTCAACACAAACAATTTGTTTCGTCTTTGTATAATATTTTTTAGTTGACACATTCTATATATTAACATTGTCCTACATTATTTTTTTTAACTTAAATTGATGCATAATGTTTTATCAAAATAAGTGTAATAATCACATAGATTCATCTGAGAACATAACTTGATTTTATTACTATTTTGGTTGCTTTAATTTGATTGTGGTTTATATATACTTTTTATAATTGATTTTATTTAAAGTATTTAAAGTAATATATATACACACTCACACACCTATGTGTTTGTGTGTATATTGGTATTTGATTCAAATTAAATTGATTAGAAAACCACGCATGCCTACATTTTATTAGTTCTAAAATTATTAATATTTGAATTTTTCTTTTCATATATCATTTACTTAATTTGAAATTTTCTTTGTTCTATCTTATTCATTTAACTTAATAAAAGGTTGAACATAGAAGAAATTGCATCATTGTAGCATTAATTAGCCAAATGAATTGTATAAATAAAAAAGAAAAAGAGTAACTCAAACCTAAAAATCCCGGATATCACATAATTATACCTCTAGGGACCGGAGCCTCATTAAAACCCATATGGAAAACTCAACATGGGAAAAACTATATGGGAAAAAAAGTACCCCTCTAGATAAAACGGAAATAACCAGGACCACACATGCCCTTACTAACAGCATCAATAATACAAGGAATACAAGAAAACCAAAATCCAAAAGACACAAGAGAAGAAGCTAACATGTCAACTACACTACTGCCTTCTCTAAAAATATGTGAAACACAAAAATGTATCAAAGAAATATAATCCAAAACACGCTGCCAATGAGTCTTCAGTATCCATGGTACCTGCAAAATCAAGGAAGATAGAAGAGTAACAATATAAACAGAGTCCGCCTCCAGCCAAATAAAGTCCAGAGACAAAGTGAGCCCACTCCATAGTAACAGTAACCGCAGACGATTCAGCAAGAAAAGCATATCCAATCCCTTCATCAGTGTGAAAACAGCACATCACGGATCCATCTACGCACCGAAAAACCCCTCATGTCGACATTCTACCTGGATCACCCTGAGCAGCTCCATCTGTATTAATCTTCACCCAACTGTGGAGGAGGCCGCCAAAAGACCGAAAGAAGTTGGTGAGGAAGAGCCGATCGAGGATGAATCTTTAATGCTTTCAACGTGACAAGGCTTCATATAGCCTCTCGAACCCCTCATAAACGACATCTCATGAAGAGCAATGCGTACAGTGGAATGTAGCATTATTAATTAGTCTATATATACATAAATATGTAATTTTTAAATTTCAAGTCAAACCTCACAAAATCAGTAGAAATAATTAAATATTTAAAAATATTTATTGTAATTAGGTTGGCTTGTGATGAAGAAATAATATATATCATGTGTGTACCATTCACATATCTTAAAGATAATTATGGATACTTAAATGGTGGAGATTGATATGTGTACAAAATGTGTTGAGTTTGAGGCTGAGTGCTTTTGTGTGTTGTTCGTCATTAAATTTATTCTATTTTTTAATCAAACAATTATTAGAGGTTCCCATTTTCCATTTGATCAAATATGCAAGAAAAAACAACCATTAAAATCTACAAATTAAAATTGTTTGTTTGTTTTTTGTTCTTTTGTAGTAACCCGCAAAATATATAATATAGTAAAGGAAAAATGTCAAATTTTGTACTTTGTGTTTAACCTTTTATTAATTTTAGTATCCTATGTGTTGTTTCAGCCAATATGATATTATAACAATATATATTTAACCATTTTGGTCTCAGTTACCTAGAATAGCAGGTTTATAGTTTATTTGGAGTTTTGGACCATTTGTATCTATATGCATTGGGATTCAGGATTATGATTCATGAATCTCTCGCCAGTTCGAGAAATCAAGATAAAGTTTTTTTTTTTTTAATTTTCTTAAAGTTGAGGGACAAAATTTGAATATTTAAAAAATAATATAATTTTTATTTTTAAAATAGAAATATTTTTCTGAAATTAGAAATTTAAACTATATATTAAAAAAATAACATTATATATTTTTAAAAAAATAAAATTACATAAATTTATAAAAAATAAACTATATATTTTAAAAAAATTATATATATATTTTAAAAAAGTAAAATTTTGTATTTAAAAAAAATGAAATTACTTAATTTTATCGAAAAAAATATATAATTTTTAGAAAAATTAAAATTAAAATTTTCTTTAAAAAATAAATTATGTAATTTTTAAAATAAGTTAAATAATATAGTTTTTTGAAAAAAAATTAAATTGTATAATATTTTTAATTTTAATTTTGGTCCTTAAACTTAAAAAAAAAATGTAATAATGACCAAAATGACCTATAAACCTTCTATTTCAGATAATTAGGACGGAAATGGTTAAAACAAGTATTGTTAGAGTATTATTTTTACTGGAACAATACGCAAGGTGTACCATTGAGGTGATTTGTATAAAAGAATGAAATTAGATACAGATGAAATGAATTTATAAATAGAATAATGGTTTGAATGTAATAACAATTCTTATGATTGATATGTATTCGTAATGAAGAATGTAATGACATATTATTATTATTTTATCTCATAAAATTAATAATTTTTATACTTTCAAATTTCTTTATAACTGAATAAAGTGTAGAAGCTAATATTATCAACACATGCCGTGATTTTTTCTTACATTTCTAAATTGCATCTTTTTTTACTAAGTTATTTTTTTTTCTAATTTTGTTGTAGCAAATTATAATTTATCAATTTTATTAAAATATTTTATTCATAATTATTTAATTAATACATATATAATACTTTCTATATTTAAATTAAAATACTTTCACTTCATAGAAATAGTTTATCATTTCATTTTTTTCATTTGAATATATCAATATCAAATACATAATTATTTTATTTTTATTAGAATATATTTATAAGTTATATTTATTTTGGTACTATATTTTTTTAAAATAAATAGTATAAAAATAATTATGAAATAATAACAACAATAATAAATTATTTTATATGTTTTTTAAATAATTTTTCTGAATATGGTAACATAATATATAAGACATGATTATATGTAAGACATAATTTTTAAAATTATTTTTCTAATTATATCTAAATATGGTAAAATTATTTTTTTTGGTTCAATGGAAATAGCCTAAGTGTATAAGAAAGTGTTTCAAGTTTTTTTTTTTTTTTTTTTTTTTTTTGGGGTTCAATGGTAAAATTATTGTTGCATTCCACTCCACTATACCAATCATCCCCTAAGTGTATAAGAAAGTGTTTCAAGTTTTTTTTTTAATTATTGGTGTATATGTTTTTTTAGATTGTTGTATATGGTCATTTGTTTATATATATATATATATTTTAATTTTAAATCATTTATTTTATGATTTTAGATCAATATAATTATTTTTCTATTTACCATCAATATCTTATATTATATATACCATGACAAATGAAATAAATATTTAATGTTCGTGCATCGCAGGGGTGATATGCTAGTAAATATATATACGAATAATTTATGAAGGCGGCGTCAGTTTTCCCCAAACTTCGGTTCAAAGCAAAAATTACAGAACAGCGGCGGCAGCGCCAAATCGACCGCCGGAAACTGAGAATCGCCTCCTCCTCCCTCGAGAGAACTCGGAATTTCTGCTGAAAGTGAGAGCAAAATTCGCTCGGTTAACAATGAGAAATTGGGGAAGGCTGACGAATCGTGCAATTTTCCTGAGCAGTAGCAATGGCGGATTACTATCGAAACCCTTAAATCCTCAAAATCCGGCTAACAGGGCAGACGCATTCCGCCGATTCATTTTCTCTTCTGCTTCGTCGTCTTCGAGTTATTTATCGAAATTTAACCTGTTGAAGTCTTCTCTATGCTTCACGAATCATTTTCAAGGTCTATTCAGCTATTTGGAGCGCCTTCTGTTATTGTCGCCTTAATTCGTTTTCCATGTGTTTTAATGGCAGGATTTTTGAGAAATTGTTAACGCGAACTAGGTTGATTTTCTGTTTTTTTTTTTTTAATGTTTATGATTGAGTGCTGAAATTTGTCCTTTTGACATGATATTTCTGTTTGTTTACGCTGATAAGTGATAAGTAGTCCGTTTGCATAAATTTGAATTTTTTTTGTGTGATTAATGAGTTTCATTTGTATGCACTATCTTTTAGACTTCTGTCGTATGCAAATTGCTTCATGTAGCAATAGATTTCTGTTGTTCTATGATTTGCATGTTGAGTCGCGGTTGCGCTCATATTTATCACTGTAGGAATTGGGTTCAAGCTTTCCCCAGCCCCTTAAGAACGAGAGTTATTGAAACTAGCATATTGGAAAATGTTATGTTTTGCTAACAGTTGCAAAATTGGATATGGCAGGGCAGAGGAGGAGCATGTTTATACAAACACAATCGACTCCTAATCCGGCCTCGCTGATGTTCCATCCTGGGAAGCAAGTTATGGAGTCAGGGAGTGCCGACTTTCCTAATGCGCGTTCTGCAATGAGTTCGCCACTGGCGAAGAGTCTTTTTGGAATCGATGGTAGGCATTTTCATCACTCCCCCAATGAAGTGTTGAGATATAGAAATTCTTGGTAGTTGTCAGCCTTGCTTGTAAGCAGGTAGGATAGCTAGTGGACATTGAAGCATGTGCTAGTAGCAACACATGATGGACTGAGATTTGATCTGAGCCTTGTAGTTATAGGACTAGGTTCTGCCTCAGGCTTGTAGTCAAATCTAAAGATCGGAGAGAGAAAAAAATATGTAGTCAAGGCACATTTTGTTATAGGAAGATTTTGGCAGATAATTTCAGTTTGGCCTGATTTTGATATATAACTACAATTAATGAATTGCAAATTAGCCTTTGATTGCATTAAGCAAAAAAACTCTCAAGCTGGGTTTTCCCTCTGGGGACTACTCAGGTCTCAGGTAGCTGACTCGTATTTGGCATAATAACGAGTTCAAGTCTTGGTTTTAAAAAGTGCGCCTAGGCGCACAAAAAAGCGAAGCGCCAGTTTGGGGCTTTTTTTACTACCAGGCGCGGCTCCTACAAGAAGCCCACCCAGGCGCGCGGAAGTGCAGAAGCGCCGCCAGGCGCAAACCCTAGTTTTTTTTTTATTTTATAATTTTAAGAGTGTTAAATTTAAAAAATAGATAGAAACGGATTCTATTCTCCTCTCCTCACGAGTCACGGCTCAATCGCTCCACACCCTCCCTCCTCCACAACCCATCATCTGCCGCACCGCCCTCTGCTGTCGCAAAGCCCTCCCGTGCCGCCCTCTGCGCGCCGGCCCTCCTCCCGCGCTGCGTGCCACCCTCTGCTCTGCGATGCCACCTTCAACAGCTCAACTCCTCAAGCCTCAAGGTCATTTTGTGTTGTAGACTGTAAATTGTTGTTGATTTGAGGATGAGGATGTTCTTGAGGACTTTGGGGCGGAAATGGAGATGGAGGAGGAAGAAGAGGACATTGGTGAAGACAGATGATAAAGGAGATGGAGATGAATTTTATGATGATGATTATTAGTTGATTTGCTTTTGCTCAATACTCGTACATTAAGACTTTAGATTTATATTGTGTGAATTTTAAGACTTTCATATTTTGCATGATTAAAAAATTGTTGCATTTGTGTGATTTTTTTGTTAATCTATAAATTATAAGTGATATGATGTTTTGAGTAGAGCTGTAGAGAACATAGTCTAGGTAAATACGTATATTATATTTTTTTTAGTTTTGGTGCGCCTCGCCTACGAAAAGCCCGCTCCCCGCCTGCGCTTTTGCGCCTAGGCTCCGGGGCTAGTTTTGCGCCTCGGTGCGCCTTGCGCTTTTTTAAACTAAGGTTCAAGTATGTATGGCAGATGTTTCAAAATGTAGGGCACTCATATTCATTGGAATGAAAGCTAGCGCCTTCTAAGTTCTACCCCTTTTATGGAGTCAAAAGCAGAAACCTTGCAGTTGATTTTATGAAGGAGAAGAGAGCACAAAATGAGATTGTTGGAAGATGAGTGAAAGGTTAATATGAGCCGGGGATGTGAGTTTCAAAGTAATCTGTTATCTGTAAGGGATGCTAATGTAAAGAGTGCAGAAGAGAGTGGAATTGCATTGCCAGTAGAAAGGAGGTGGTTCATGGAGCGTAATAAAGAAAAAAATATGTCACTAATGGGTTGGGTAGTAAGACTATTGTTTCTAATACTTATCTCATTATTATGAGAACGTCTTCATTGGAGCTGTCTGCAATATCATTTATCTGAGCTACAGTCATGTGATAAACAATATTAGTATATTTAGTAATTCAAATTCCAATAATTTTCAGATCAATGATTCATTTAAATCTATTTTAACTTACTCTCGACTCTGTAGGAATTACCAGGGTCTTCTTTGGATCAGATTTTGTTACCATTACAAAGTCAGATGAGATCTCATGGGATTTGGTGAAACCTCAAGTCTTTGCAGCAATCATGGATTTCTATTCATCCGGGCAGCCATTGATCTTGGATTCAGCTACTGCATCTTCTATGGACACAGCTATCCAAGAAGATGATTCAGAGACTGTTGCCATGATCAAAGAGTTACTAGAAACTCGAATCCGCCCAGCAGTACAAGATGATGGTGGAGACATTGAGTATGTAGGGTTCGATCCAGACACCGGAATAGTAAAGCTACGAATGCAGGGAGCCTGTAGTGGATGCCCTAGCTCTTCTGTCACTCTGAAATCTGGCATAGAGAATATGCTAATGCATTATGTCCCTGAGGTCAAGGGAGTGGAACAAGAATTTGATGCCGAAGATGAAGGTGCAGCACTAACTGGAGCACCACACGAGTAATCCACAATCTTCTTCCATAGATTGCCGAGTATCAAATATATTGAAAGTAACAAAAAAAAAAATGGCGATAAAATCATGAAGTCATAAATTAGAAGGATGTTGTTTGCTTGCATCTGCTAGTTTACTAGCTCTCAATTTCGTTTCTTCTTTGTAGCTCTACCCCAGTTGTATTGTTGTGGTTAATTTATCATGTAGCTTTTTTGATCATATTGAAACATCCATACTGAGGAATTTTGTAGTTGCACAGTTCTGCTCAAACATTTTGACACTTCATCTTATTGTCTATTGGTCTGCCCACATATGAAATCCTCTATTTCACATTTAGTGTTGCATTTTTTATTACACACGATTTTTTTTCAATCCTTTTCTTTTATTTCAATTTATCATGTTTTGATTTAATTTTACACTTATTTAGGATTCATCCTACCCAATTAGGGTTTAATATAATTTTTTAGTATTTAATTTTTTAAATATTCAATTAATAACTAAAAATTAAAAATTAAATACAAAAAAATTATAATGCATTTTAATTAGGTATGATGAATACTAAATAATAGGTGCATAATGAAATTAAAGTATAAGGAATTGATATCAAAGAAAAAAATTTAAAAAAAATTAAAATAATCAAATATGCAATAGGGAATGCAATACCAAATGTGCTATAAAGTATTTTAGTTGGTCTGTTGAGCTTGTAACAGAAATGGGCTCTTATAAACTTCTCATACTTTAATTAATTATGCTATATTATTATTATTATTATTATTATTATTATTATTATTATTATTATTATACTGATATAAAGTATAAATTCAAATATTATATGTATTGTAAATATATAATGCAATTTGATATCCTATTTCTTGTTGAGTTTAGTTTAGATCATCAATAATCAATTATTATTGTTATTAAAAAAATAACTTGAAGGAAGAGTGGTAAAAATCATAACTAGAAATATTTTGAAGATAAAATTATAGGCTTTGAATAATGCTAAAATTATAAGGCAAAAGACTACTTTCATTTTTAATAGTAGCGTTCTATATATACAAGTATACAACTAAAACTTGCAATTCATCTGCAGTACCAAACTTTCTCAAGAAGACTGCTATAGTACCAAACTTGCTTATGAAGATTGCAACAGGATCTTTGACTTCTGTGGCATATTTACCATATTTTCTCCATCATGTGCTAGCACACTTCCATTAAGAGGCTTTGTGAAAATGTCAGCTATCTGCTCAGTTATTGGTATATATTGGATGGATAGAACTCTGTTTTGTATCTTTTCACGGTGAAAATGGATATCCAACTCCACATGCTTTGTTCGGGCAGTTGTAATAGGGTTCTTTACCATGAAAATTGCACTCAAGTTGTCAATCCATATCACCAGTGGTCGAGACCGTTGAATGCCGATTTCACTAAGAAGTGAATTTATCCACATGACTTATGTGACTGCATTTGCTAGGCTTCGGAACTCTACTTATGTAGTCAATCGGGACACAGTTGATTGTTTCTTCGATCACCACGAAACAAGGTTGCATCCAACATATACACAACTAACGGAGGTTGACTTTCTATCATCGGGATCAGAGGCCCAATCCGAATCGGAAAAACATGTAATATTGAGATGGGAAGATCTTTTGAGATGTATTCCATAATCAAGTGTTCCAGAAAGATATCTGAGTATTCTTTAACTGTCTTCCAATGGATATCGGTTGGAGATTGCATAAATTGACTTCACTTATTTACCGTGAATGTGATCTCTGGTCTGGTGATTGTGGCGTACTGCATTGTGTCATCCAGTGAACTTTTACCTTCAAATTTAGACAGGACTGAGGACACCATTGGAGTGGCTGAACGTTTTGCCCCTGTCATGGATGCCTTCGCTAGGATATCAAATATGTATTTGTCTTGTTTTAGGAACATACCTTCAGTTGTATGTATAACTTGAATCCCTAGAAAATAATTCAATTCTCCAAGATCCTTTAATATGAATTTCTCATGGAGACGATGAATTAAATTCTGAATTTCAGTTTCATTGCTTCATGTAATAATGATATCATCTACATAGATCAATATGATGACTTGGGATTCAGTTGTCTTTCTATGGAATAAAGAGAAATCTGCCTTTGACACCTGAAAGCCAAAATATTTGAGAATCATTCCTAGTTCGTTAAATCAGGTTTTAGTAGCTTGCTTAAGACCGTAAATTGCTTTCTTTAACTTACATACGTATGTATCCTTGTATGCTTCTCAACTCAAAGCCTGGTGGTTGTTCCATGTAAACCTTTGTATCCGCCTCCAATTCACCATGAAGAAACGCATTATTCACATCTATTAATCTGATTTTCAATCCTCTTGATAAGACTACAATAATAACAATGCGTACTGTTATAGGCTTCACCACTGGATTAAACACTCCAAAGAAGTCTATTGCGGAAACTTTATTGTATTCTTTCGCAACTAGTCATGCTTTATATCCGGAGATCGAGCTATCTGGATTCTTTTTTATTTTAAAGGCCCATCTACAACCTATGATTTTCTTTCCTGGAGGAGCTGGAACAATTTTCCAGGTTTTATTTTTTACAAGGGCTGAATATTCTTCCAACATTGCATTTCTCCACTCTTCTATCTGTTGTGCCTCATGAAAATTCCTTGGTTCAGTTTCATAATTTTCTTGACTAAGATAAATCCTGGGCTTGAAGATGCATGCCTTCGCTCTTGTAATCATACTGTGAGAATTTTTTACTTAGGTGTGGTGCAGTGACAATATCATGAATGATATCCTCATGTGGTGTGTCCTGTGTGACATTTTTGTTGGTGAACGGTTGTGAGGAGGATGATGAAAAATGGGAATGACAAAGGTTATGTTGATTATTTGAAGCAGGATAAGAAGTTTGAGTGCGAGCAGAGGTTTCAAAATTCATGGTGCTATTGTTCAGTGAGTTATTGTTGAGTTCTTGGTTTGAAAGAGAGATTTGTGTAAGAGGAAAAAAGGTGTTGGTATGCTGGAAATTAAGAGAGTCCGCAGATTGTTGACCACTATTTTCTTTTTGTGAGCCAGAAGAAAGGTAAGGGAATGTGTTTTCATCAAAAATCACGTTTCGCGTAGTAATTACTTTTCTAGAAGATAACAAAACCTTATTGTAGATGACCTCAAAAGGTGTTTGATATTTGATGGTTTTATTTGGCAGTCTATTGATTAAGTAGACTATTGAAGTGAAAGCATCATCCCAAAAGTTAGTGGACAATCCTGATTGAGCTATGAGAGTCAAGCCTACCTCCACTATGTATCTATGTTTTCTTTCCATCAATCCATTTTGTTGTGGTGTATAAGGGTGGGAGATTCTAGGATGTATTCCACTCTTTTGAAAAACATTTGCCAAAGCTTTAAATTCAGTCTCACCATCACTTTGCGCCATTTTAATCTTCTTGGCCAATTGATTTTCAATGTAAGTTTTAAAAGTAATGAAAGCATGGTAAGTGCCACACTTTCTCTTTAGAAGGTATATCCAAACTTGTTTGGAAGAATCATCAATGAAAGCAACATAGTAATTGAACCCATTTGATGAAGTTGTTGGTGCAGTCCCCAAAGATTGGTATGAATGAGATCAAGAGGTTTTCTACTAATTTTTTCTGACTCTGGAAATGGAAGACTATGAGATTTTCCCATTAAACATGCTGAAGAGATAAAAGAAGATTTTTGATCATCAAAATGAACATTACAATTCTTCAGCACCTTTTTTACAATCTCCATAGAAGGATATCCTAAACGCTTATGCCAAAGAAACAAAAGATTAGTTGTCGCAGCTGTAAGAGCTATGACTTGGGAACAAAATAAGGTGCAGAGATTAAGTTATAGAATTCATTCTGAATCGGGTCAGTCGTACACTTAAGATTTAAAGGATGTTGGTGTTGGTGCTTAACCCTTTTCAACTTGAAATAGTAAAGTCCATCTCTAAGATCTCACTTGGGAAATACTACCCTCGTAACTTGATCCTTCACAACACAATAGGAAGGGTAAAACTCAAAGAAAACTTTGTTGTCTCTTGCAAATTGTGCTACGCTAAGGAGATTTTTGTTGATAGTTGGTACATGGAGCAATTTATTCAAGTTAAAAACTCGTGCGTGTTGTGTAGAAGAAGAGGTAAAAAAAGACTTACTAATATGGAATATGTCCAATCCATTGCCATTCGCTACCTACAGCTTACTGTACCCATTATTATATTCACTTGCCACATTCATATTTCCAAAATCATTCGTGACATGGTGGCTTGCTCCAGAATCTGGGAACCAGTTTGTTTCGTTGTCCATATCTGTTGCCCCGTACATGGCAAAAGGTTGATGACGACTTTGATGTAGCTAATAACCATATTGGGATCCTTCTGAATTTTCTCTGAAAATCATTTGAGCTTGTTGTTGTCCCTATCCAACATTTGGCATGAAATTGGGGTAGAATCGAAGGTAACATTTGTCCACCGTATGACCAGTATATTGACATACTTGGCATACACGTCTGTTGCCTCCAAACCTTCCTCCCCTTCCTTGATTTCCTCTTCCAAAGCCTCTTCATCCTCGAAATGGAATTCCTCTTCCATGAGTAAAATGCGGGCTGAAATCTTAGCGGAAGGAATTGTTCCTTTAGAGTTAGTTAGTTTGGCTTTTTCCAACCTATTTTCATGATTCAGCAGAACGAGAACAAGATCCTCATGTTGTATCCTTCTGCCCTCGACATAATCGCCACCACTACATGATCATATTCTGATTCCAAACCTCCCAAAATATGTAGGAGATGATCCCCTCTTAAATTCTATGGCCTGCAGCGGCTAACGTATCGCAACAAATCTTGATTTTGTTCAAATATTCTTTCATACTCAATGACCCTTCCTTAATGGTCTGCAGCTGCATCTTATATTGCATAATTCTAACTTTCGATTTGGTGGCATAATTATTTTCGAGAGCTTACCAAATCTCAAATGATGAATTTAAACCGACAATAGGCATTCAGATTCAGATAGTGAGGACATGATCCATGAAGAAATTAAAGCGCTGCCATTGAATAAAATCCGGATTTACCTTCACAGAGGTTGATTCATCGTTTTCAGTCTGTAAGAATTTTTCTGGGATCTCCTGTGTTCCATCCAAGAATCCCTCCAGCCCATATCCACGAGCCGTGGTCAGAATTTGTTGTCACCATATCAAGAAATTCTCATCCGTGAGCTTGATTTGATTCTCATTCTGGATTATATGGATTTGTGAGGAAGATCCAACATTCATAGTGGTAGATGAATGTATCTGCGAACTGGAGGAGTGTGTCTCAGCCATGGAAGCGTAGTTGGTATCTCAGAGCAGCCTACTCTGATACCATGATAAAAATCATAACTAGAAACATTTTGAAGATAAAATTGTAAGCTTTGAACAGTGCTGAAATTACAAGGCAAAATACTACTTTCATTCTTAACAATAGTGTTCTATATATACAACTAAAACTTACAATTCAAGTCCGCAACAGTACCAAACTTTCTCAAGAAGACTGCTACAGTACCAAACTTGCTTATGAAGATTGTAACAGGATCTTTGACTTCTGTGGCATATTTACCATATTTTCTCCATCATGTGCTAGCACACTTCCAACAAAGAGTTATGTTATCTGCTTGGAAAATGGTAGGTAAAGACCCTTTGTTAGTTTGGGACTTGGTAGTCGCACCGTGGTACGTACGTAGTAGCTCCTTAAATCATATTATTAAAGTGTTTGCACTTAGATTGGACATATTTCAACATTACTAATACACGACAATTTATAAATATCGTATCATTGATATGTGTTAAAAAATTAATTCACTATTTCATCTTATCATAACTTTATAACATAAACAGTATTATAGAACGCAACCGAAATGACGGCACAAGGTAGGGTAAAATTGTCATCCACTTACTTTAAATATACAAGATTTAAAATAAGTGGTAATTTTTTTTTACCCACTTAAAGTTTTAAAATTTTTATTTTACCCATCAACTTTTAAACATATTTTTTTATCTATTTTGGATCAAAATGTCATTCCATCATTTTTTTAAGTATGAGGTGGTTTTCTATACATTAAATGTGTGGGTCTAGGCCCATTAGATTGGGCCCAATAAGGACCAACACAAAAAAAGTTGATCCATTTTGGGCGCGTGGACACCCCGCACATCGGGTATTCGCGCCGTAAATATTTTTTTTCTATTTTTTTTTATTTTTCTAATTTTTCTTTGATTTTTTTTATTTTTTTCCCGATTTTTTTTTTATTTTTTTCGATTTTTATTTTTTTTTCCTATTTTTCCCCATATACCATAAAATACAATTAATGAACACTAAAATTTGAAATGAATTAATTTAATTTTTTTGAAATAAATGTAAATATATATCCTAAAATTGGTTTAATGGACCCTAAAATTAAAGTGAATGATTTTTTTTTTTAAATTTCGCGACTCGCGCAATGCACTTGCTTGACGCTAACGCGTGGGCTCATGCATTGCGCTCGATAATTAATTTAATTTTTTGGAACAAATATAAATAGTAATTAAAAAAAAACTAATTTTGAAATAAATATAACCCCTAAGTGAGGTTAATAAACCTAAAAAAAAATGAACCCTAAACAACACAACAAACCCCTAAAAAATACTAAAAAAAAACCTAAATAGACTATGAATCCTAAAAACCATGAACCCTAAAAAAACCTAAACCACCCCGAAACTATAAACATTAAGATTTTGAGCTTTAATTTGTAAAGATAATATTTTCAGCTCATTTACATTTGAATATTAGAGTTTACAAAAAAAAGCGTGATATTGTTCTTAACTGCGCTTAAAATCCGGCTCGCAACAAAAAGCTCGCACAAGTACATCGATACGACAATTTGACATCAAATGCACGTACAAAGCCTGCACGCGCGTGCAGATAGCTCCGTGCACAACAACAAACATCGGCCTAAGATATCGTCAGAACATTGACACAAACATTGACTGATAATTGGGCATTAGATGCGAGCACAAGGCATGTGCGCACGTGCAGATGGCTCCGCGTGCAACATCAAACATCAGCATAAGACATCGTTAGAACATCAACACGAACATCGACTGATAATTTGACATGAATGTGCGCACGAACATCAACAATAAATATCGGCAGAACATCGATTGACTGTTTTGGCATCGGTTACCTGCACAAGGCATGCACGCGCGCGCAACAACAAATATCCACATAATACATCGGCATAAAATCGATAGAAATCGGCAAACACATCGGCGCACACATAAGACTACAAATAACAGCAACCGCTCCAACCATCCAACCACCCAACCACTTCAATATTTAATTAATTTATCTCTCTTCCACATCATCAGTATTCATCCAACTCAACCACATCTATTTTACATGTTTTATCCATGACTATCCAACCATCCAACCACACCATTATACATAATTATTTTATTTTATTTTATTTTAAGATTAAAATATTACTTGTAATAAAAATAATATAAAAATTTATAATTATAATAAGAAAATGAAAATATTCCAAAAAGTAAAATCGAGCAATAAATATAAATAAATAGTCAATACCAAAAATATTACAAACTAAATTAATAACATAAATGATTGTTATTTATTATTTGGATAAAATAGTCAATGCCAAAAATATTACAAACTAATTAAACGACATTTCATAAAATTAAAAAAAATAAAGTCGCACTCATTAAACGGTAATTCCTAAAATTACATAAAATAAAAAATTTATTATTTCGTTATATAGAAAACTAGAGAAAAAAATAATAATTTTAAAGTGTGTTGAAATATAATAAAATTAATGAAAAAAAATATGAATTCTGGTATATTTTTTTATTTATTTTTATTATATTATATAAAAAATATATCAATTGTCTCCATCCTATTTGCCAAAAGAGTGGTTGAGAAGAGACCATGAATGGTCAAATATTAGGAGAGGTCGACCGTTTATTTTTCATTTTACCCAATTTTTTTTAAATGACGTGGCTGGCAACCACATGCCTTATGGTCGCCGTTAATGATGGTCTAATAGCCGCACAATACTGCGTGCATGGGTAACTGCTCATTAGGCTCAGTGTGCAAGTTCGGTGCACGAAGTTAATAATTTCATTTTTTCAGATTTTTGAAGGTTGTAGAAATATCTAATTTTTTCGAGATTTTCATAAATAAACTATATTAAGGATGATTTTTAAGTACATATATAATAGCAAAGCATGTCTATTGTGCCCCCAGAAACTTCTTCCATACTGCCTCAAATTTTCCCCCAAATCAACTAAACAACAGTCAACAATCTAACAACGTTAATAATCAAATTCAAAACGATGGCTGGGGTTGGTGGAGAAATTTAGGTTTCTTCTCTTCAATTTGTGTAGATCAACAACATGGGGGAGAACTCTTTAAATTATCTAAATTTTTCAGATTTTGCAGAGGTGTGGTCGATCGACGATGAGTTTGTGGAGCGGATAGAATTTTTTTCAAAATCTGAATTTCTGGTGAGGGAGATGGAGTAAAGTTTTTTTAAAAAAAAATATAAATATAAGAGTATTTTGATAATCGATGGTAAAAAACACTGTGGATAAAATAAATTTTTTAAAACTTAAAGTGGGTAGTTTTCCCATTTCCACTTAAAATAATTATATTTTCCACAAAATTTATTTTTTCCCACAAACTTCCCAAAATAAGTAAATAACCCATCTGAATAATTTTTCTTATGTATAGCATTTTTTTAATGGAATAATTTTATCCTTAATGAGCTAAAGATAATAAAAGAAAAAAAAGAAAAGCTTGATTTGGGAACACATGATAAACACCCAAACAAACATGTTAAGAATTTAGTGCGAATTAATGAAAGCTATAACATGGAAACGGAGTGTGTGTGTTAAGTAGAAAGCTTTGTCTGGTTCCTTTCCTGCGAATAGATGAAAGCGACAGGCGGGCTCATGCTATCCATTCGTAGGCCACACGCCCCCTCAATGCCGCCACGCGAATTCACCGTGACCCACCCAATCAAACTCAGCCGCCCCGCCACTGTACTACCCAGTCAGCACGAGGTACACCTCCCCGATGCATTTCTTTATTTTGCAGTGTCGAAAAATCATTTTTTGCACGATACAAGCACGCACGCACGCACATACTTACGTCACCATCACCATTCGATGATTTACTTGGTCTTTTCAACTACCCTCATTTATTACCAACCCCCA
The DNA here is from genome assembly GCA_026008535.1 of Perilla frutescens. Taxonomy (NCBI): domain Eukaryota; kingdom Viridiplantae; phylum Streptophyta; class Magnoliopsida; order Lamiales; family Lamiaceae; genus Perilla; species Perilla frutescens. The sequence goes on from BRKX01000011.1 coordinate 31,796,156, forward strand.
TTTTTCTGTTCTTGGATAGGTAGGCGTATATAGCGCTCAAGATATATATGGTATGCTGAATTTAAAGAGGGAGAGAGAAAGGGGGAGCTAGAGATATTGATCAAGAATCACAGAGAGCTGATTGAGAGAGGAGGAAAAGTTGGGATCTTGGTGAAGATGGTGGTGTGGTGGGAGGGGCTAAGGGAGCTGAGGCCACTGGTGCACCTGCTGTTGCCACTGATGGTGCACTGGATTGCTGATGAGATGACTGTTTCTGTGCTCGTTGACATCACAACTAACGCTCTTTGTCCAGGCGACACCAATTGCCCTGAAGCCATCTATATCAATGGCATCCAGCAAACTGTTAGTCTTTCTTCCATACATACGCAATGTCTTGCTTACACACACAAACACACCACAATGACACAAAATATTAGTTTGGTTGAAGTTACCATTATGTTTATGTGAATAACATTGGATGATCGAAGCTATGATTTTTTTTTTTTTTTTGTATATACATGGGATTCCATTTTTTTTATAATAATTGGATTGCCATGCTGAATGAAATGCATGTTTCTGTTCTCTATTTGACTCATCTGGGGCATGCCTGGAGTTTGTGGTCTTTCTTTCTTAAGAGTTTGATCTTGGATTCTTGATCTTTAGGTAAGTTTTTCTTTGAATTTTGTGGAGAGTGTCTGGATTTGGGTCCAGGTTTAATTTCAGAAATTCAAGTGGAAAGAGTAAGAGTGCAAGTTTTGCAGATCTTTGGGTTGTTTATGTCTTTTAATTAGTAATAATTGGCATTCAGGGGATAAGTGAAGATATTTTGTATATATTTTAGTAAGAATATCCCCACAACGAATTATTTAATTATCCCACTTTTACTTGCATGATACTGATGTTTTATTGTTGATAAGCTTGTTCAAGTTTTTTTTAAAAGTTGAGTGCAGAAAATGTAAGAAAGTGATAATTAGTTGGTTTTCTTTACCTTGTTTCGTTACTTAAGAAACTTCTTTATTCATTTTTTAAGTGCACTACTGTACTAGTTACCATGATAAGCTTCTCTTGTGTGGGCTACATATCTTTTAGAATCACTACTGAGAGTAATAAACATGTGCTGCAGTGACAAATACCATAACGTGTTATGATTGTTTGAGAAAAACAACTTTTTATGGGGATATGATATGGACCACTGTAGATGCTCTAGTGGGCATCAGTTTAGTTCACAGTGGAGAATACATCTGTTATCAATGATAGAGATTTTTTTAGATTGCCCGTTTCCAATTCGTCATGCCATGCCACCAATTCCGCATATGACCGTTCTTGTTGAGTTTTACTACAGAATCTAAAATTATCTCTGCATGTAGTTTGCCTTAACATCACTAGAATACTTTCTTACAACACTCCTGCTAGTCCTTTTAATCCAAATACACAGTTGTCCTAAAGACTTGTAAGATACTGCCTTTTTGAGAATATTTTCTTATAATGGAGTTTTTTTTTTTGGATAAATGTTTAGTCAGGTAGAGATAAGATTAAGATGCTATTAAACAGGACACTCTAAATACACAACTTGCCCAAGTATTTGGCCCAGCTTTCAAATAGCATATCACAGTTATTCTAGGTTTCATGTTTTTCTATGCATATTTGTTGTTTTCTGATTGGATTTCTCATGTGACTTTGATTCTTTTCTTTTGGCGGATTGAATCATGTGGCTTTGATTTGAATGCTTAAAAAGAAGATGTTAGCCTTTCATGTATTAGGTGCAGTCTCTATACCGATATTATCCTAATGCAGAAATATTGGATAAAAGGTCAAGGATAATAATTGAAAGTGGATGCTGCTTTGCGAGATTTTTATTGTTGGCTACTAAGGGGGACCAAGACTGATGGAATAGTGTGGTTAATGCAATTAAGTAATATTATCTCTTTATTGAAGTAATTACTATATATTTTCATCTAGGCAATATCAACGACTTGGAAAAGGGAAAGCTTAATAAGAAAAGGAATTCTTTTGAAGTATAACCTAATCCCGATATCAATATGTATAATGGAATCGCCTGACTAATATGAAAAAAAGAAGAAAACTTTGAAAGGATTGGTGGTCCATAAATCAAAGAAGCTTATCACTCTTAACGTACAAGGATGAAGGACTGTAATTAATAACAGTGCTTAGCATTTCTACCATAATCGCACAACTGTTTACTGCATTGATTTTTTCTTCTCAAGTTTTAGCCTTTTTTTGTGCTTGTAGGTTGTTGGGATATTCAAGATGATAGTTCTACCACTCTTTGGCCAGCTGTCTGATGAATATGGACGTAAACCATTCCTGCTTCTCACTGTATCAACAAATATTGTTCCTTTCAGTACGTTTCCTGAAAACCTTAATCTATGTAGAAACAGCTATCGCGCAGTTACTTGATCCATTTTGCTTGTTTCTGTATGGAGAGTTTTCCATTCACTTATCTGTAGATTGTTAAACTCTTAGTATCGGCGTACATAAAATCATTATTTAGTATTGTGAGCTTCGCCAATAGAAGTTGAGACTAAAAAGATGCATTCATTCCAATTTGGATGTAAAACAAGATCAATCCTACATGATAATCAAGTTGCGCTGAGTGGAATTTATCTTCTATTTCTTGACTCTAAATGTTTATCTTGGATTGTTTAGTTCTGGAGCTTAAAATGAGCTACCCTACTAAAGATTTGACAGTGTTGAAGTAGGTTTAATAGAAATAATGGATTTCACTGTTCCACTGGACTAGTTTGTAGTGTCAACGCAAGCCTTGACCTTGTGACATTACATATAACAGTAACTTAGTTTTCAAGAAAAGATGGGGGGACGGGGGGGTTATATTTTCATTTTGCCTTTCTTTACTGCTTAAATGCATTCGTTAACTTCATATATCATCATTTTCAGCTTTACTTGCCATCAATCATTCGAGAGGAACAGTATATGCTTATTATGCTCTTCGCACTATTGCTTCTATATTAAGCAAGGGGAGCATTTTCTGCATTTCAGTTGCATATGCTGTAAGTTCATTGCTGCTACCATTGGATACGATCTGGAGGTATAAGAACTAGATTTACTGATTCTTTATCAATCTCTCAGGCAGATGTAGTTGAGGAAGGCAAGAGGGCTGCTGCCTTTAGTTGGATCACAGGCCTTTTCTCTGCATCACTTGTCGTAGGGAACATGCTGGCGCGTTTTCTTCCAGAAGATTATATTTTCCAGGTATGCCTAAGATGTGACTGACCTTTTCTCCATTTTATTTATTGATCTTTTGCCTACGTATTTATGTGACCTTACTTCCAATTTTAGGTGTCAATAGCTCTATTGATCTTTGTTCCAGTTTACATGTCACTGTTTCTGAAAGAAACAGTAAGACCTACTCGAAAACCGGACCACGATATTTCGTGCTTAAACAAGACAATTAAGATTGTTAAAGATCGATATTACTCAATGAAGAATGCTGCTTATGTTGTCACTAGTAGGTAAATTTGAGATGTTTCATGTGCTCCAGCTATACTTGTATACTTCCAGAATTGCCTTGTATTATACTTCCTGAATCGCCTTTTATTTTGCCTCAGCTCAACACTTAAGCGCATTTCTTTTGTATCCTTCTTCTATGAGCTGGGATCGTCTGGCATTAGCAATGTCCTAATGGTATGTCTCTAACAATGATATATGGGAAGGTTAATGATAATTTGATGTACATCAGCAGAATGATGTCTTATCTTAGTTTGCAACATTAAAATGTTGGCCGATGCCTCTTTTAACTATCCTCTATAACCCTGCAGTACTATTTGAAGGCAGTTTTTGGTTTCGACAAAAATCAGTTATCAGAAGTTTCTATGATTGTGGAAGTAGGCTCGATTTTTTCTCAGGTACCTGATGATATGCTCTCAGAACTTGTACTGATACTCGATCGTATTTTTTTACAAATTTGTTTCTTGATCATACATCTGGTGTGTGATCAAGTGTGACATGTTCATGTTGCTTTGAGTTCTTGTATCTAGTTTGTTGTCCTAATTGGTGCTCTTTTAATTGCATGTTTGAAGATATTGGTGCTCCCTCTACTTAATCCCTTGGTTGGTGAGAGAGCAATTCTTTGTGCAGCCTTGCTCGCGTCAATTGGATATGTGAGTTACTATAATAAATATAATTTGATGTTGGTGCTTTAAAAAATTTATGTAACACTTTTTTTTTCTTCTGAAAGGAAAGGGTCTCACAAAGAATTTGTATGTGCAGGGATTGCTTTATGGATTGGCTTGGGCACCATGGGTATGTAACTCTAATGTTTTGCTGATTTTATTTGCATGCTTTTTGTTCCTTCTATTTTGGGGAAATTTATTGAGGTTTAGCAGTTTTTTACAATTTATGCTCATCTATTTACTACTATTTAGTGATTAACCTTAGCATCCCCTATAATTGAAAATTTTGTTGAAGGTTTACGGCCACCCCAAAGATTATCTCAGATATAATGTAAGCTGATGATAACTATCATCTCTAATTTTTTAAGAACCGGCATGCAGACATGAGATTATACAACAAATGATCTATATTGCGCAAAGCAGAACCAATACAAGCAGACCCTTGTTTCCACTTATTCTATTCCGTTTTCCTATAACAAGTTCCCGAGCATGCATTATCCGTACACAAGCACTATTGCTGCACACCTGATGGAAACTTGAGATTTATTTATTCAGTAGCAACTGTTCTTGACTGCTAACTTTGCTAACACAGGTGCCTTATCTGAGTACTTCTTTCGGAGTCATCTATGTCCTCGTGAAACCTTCTGTAAGTACTTTTTCATCATCTCTGTTTCCCGGGCTGCTAGAGCGGGAATCAAGATTTATTTTCTTCCTCAATCTTGTCCATCTTACTCAATGTTTTGACAAATGGCAGACCTATGCAGTGATATCTAAGGGATCAAATTCAGCAGATCAGGTTAGCTTACTTCTGACTAATGCCTGAAATTAAGCACGACCTTTCGATTGGTTTTGATTATTTTCTGCTAAACAGCGTCAGATTGTCTGTTGAGCAGACAACAGTAGCTCATTAGTCCTTTCTCAAAATAGAAAAGAGGGGTTATGTGTTTTTCTCCCATGATGACACTAACACGATTCGTAACCCATGCCTCGGACACTAATGAACGGAAGTGTGCTGTTCTTGAATCAGGGGAAAGCACAAGGTTTTGTAGCTGGCGTGCAATCCGTTGCAAGCTTTCTTTCTCCACTTGCAATGAGCCCTCTAACCAGTGAGTCTGCTATTCTACTCCCATCTATTTCACCCAGAAAAGCAAAGCCATAATTCATTTGATTCTCTCTTTTTTCCATCTCTTATTCCAGCATGGTTTCTATCAAGCGACGCCCCTTTCAACTGTAAGGGTTTCAGCATCTTACTTGCGACTCTAAGCATGGTAAAGCTTGATACATACGTTTTGGAACCACCCCTCATCGTGCTCGTTATGATTGGCTTACACTGTTGCCTTTCAGGTGGTCGCCTTGTTCTTCGCTTGGACACTAAACCTAGACGCTCAGCCTAAAAAGAACGTAGAAGAGCACGCAGAAGATGTCGAAACACCACTTCTATCATAAGCATCGATGGAAAATCAGTGTCCCAAGAGGTCATGGTTGAGCATGCTACCATGGCGGAGACATTTTGATCTTCTACCATTGATTCGATATCTTGATATGAGCCAGCCGTGGCTCTCTCTCTTTCTCTCTCATCGAAAACGATGGTATGCAATTCAAGAATATCGAAAACGGAGATCTTAGCTTAGTGTGGATTGATGAAGATGGATCGTTCTTCCGGCAGGAGTAGCTTGTATATGTAGTAGTTCCCACATGAATAAGCTGTTCTAGCTAGAGACAAATTGAGATATTGTATAATATGAATTTCGATTAATATGTCATTTATTTTATTCTCTCTCTTTTTTTTTTTTATGATGATTTTTCTATTTTCTTTGATGTATGCAAATTACCTGTCTTTCCAAATTTCTAAACTAACTTTAAAAAAAAGTGAAAAAACTTTAAACGATACAATTGGGTTATAGGTAGAGTTGTAAATGAGTCGAATCAAGTCTAATTTGTATTTGCTCAAATTTGTTTAAATGATATTGAATTTTAAATTTCACGTTTGAGCTTGTTTGATTATTTATTTATCGAGTTCGAGTTGAATTTAAATTTTATCAAATGAAAAATTATTATCAAACTTATTTGATATATTTATGGAATCAATTTCAAACAAACTTAAAGGAATGATCACGGATTAAGTATCAAGTAGGAGACGTGGGGCCTAATTTTAATACAAGGGGTTAATCAGAAATACGAAAAAATCGGGGCAAAACTTAATATTTTTAGTTGATTCAAAACAAATAAAAAATACTTAATATTTTTAGTTTTAGAGCAGTCGAAGTGAATAACACAAAAGCTACGGGGTAAAATACTAATTTTAGCCAAAGTTCTGATGCATAATATCAGCTTAAATATTTTTACGGTCTATCCGTTCATGGTGCTGCAGGCCTGCAAGTGAACATGGAAGCTTTACTCTCTTCTTCCGCCGCCGCCATCGCCGCATTTCCACCAAGCTTAGCTATACCTCCTACAAAGCCACACTGCAAAATTCCCGTTCTCACCATCCCCTTTCCCGCTAGGACAACTCCCCGAGACCTCATCACTCCAATTTCTAGCGTTTCGTCTTCTATTTCAAGAACTGTAAGAGCAGAAATTGCTTCAACCACCGCTTCTTCGACAGCCCATTTCGGTAAATTCAGTAGTAGTGGCGGTGATAATCGGTATTGGATTGTGGTGGTCGAAGCCCCTCGGCAAGAACTGACTGCTAGGTCTCAAATTATTGATTACTATGTGAGCAAAGTTAAAAGCGTTTTGGACAGGTGGGTTGTTATTATATTTTTTCATCATTTGATCTTTTTCGGGTTTCTTGAATATTTTTTTTGATTTTATGTTTGTTGCTCTTTTGTTATTGATGACTGCAACTCTGCAGGTTTGTATCTTTGCTTGCACTATTTGTTTCAAATTTATGTTTTTAGTTAAACATTTTCAAGATGCTCTGCAATGCTCTCTCTGTATGTTTGTGTGTGTAGCTTAGCTTTTGGGAACGACTTTTGTACATTACCAAGTTCCTCAATGTCTAGACTTGTCCTTTTCGCATTTCTGCTGTCTCGTTTAACTGGAATCTTCTCGTTGTGTGTGTGTGTGTGTGTGTGTTGTAGATATACGTTTAATCTGCTGGATTTGGTTGTCTCAGTGAGATGGATGCTCAGAGGAGTATATATGATGCTTCCTGTGACACCCATTTTGGTTTTTGCTGTGACATTGATGCAGAAAGAGCTAATGAACTAGCAAGTACGTCTAACATCCATTCCATCGTGTTGTTGCTGCATTATCATACCTTTGGAAGTTTATGTTAATTAATGAAAAAGATACAAGTTCCTGTCGGTAGGAAATTACTTGTTTTTGGAATAGTGATGTTGAGAGGGAGAATGATATTGACGAATTCTGAAACTGGGGCATCACAGATGTGCCTGGAGTTTTATCTGTTAAGCCAGACCCTGATGCCGAATCTACACAGAAAGACTACAGCTTTTCGAATATTGAATTGAATGCTGATTCAGGGCCTTTCTGTGGAAACACATTATTGTTTCCTACGGGGACTACTAAACACTGGCTCGTTCGGATGGAGAGGCCAGCAATTGGAGCCATCAGAAAGCCGCAAGTGGTTGATTATTATGTTCAAGTCTTAATGAGGGTTTTGAGGAAGTGAGTATAACTTTCTGATTGGGAGTGATTTATGACTCTTGACTGCCTCTTTGAGATATCTCATTTTGTAAATCATGTTTTCAGTGAGAAAGATGCTCAAATGTGTATGTACCACATCTCCTGGCAATTCAACTATGGTTTCTGCTGTGAACTAGATGATGAGTGTGCTCGAGAGTTAGCTGGTCCTTATTCTATACTACATTGTAATTTATATGCATCCACATTATTGCTATGAGAAATTGATAACATATTTAATCATTGATTCAGCTGTGCCTGGTGTTTTATCAATCCAGCCAGATGAAAATTTCGGGTCAGATAATAAAGATTATGCAGGTTTTACATCACTAAAAACTTGTATAGTGTAGCACACTTCTTGATATTTGACATCTATTGTTAAACCAAAACAATAATTTATTTGTTAAGGAAATAATTGGTGTGCATCTTGTAGGTGAGAAGTCTGGAGCCTCTGGAGATTCTTCAGCTTTAAGTCTGACAAGCAATATCAGAACAAAGAAGCTCTTTGTGACTGGTATAGTTCGACTCATACACCTGTGGAATTTCTGTTTACAAATTGTTCATCCATGTTCTGCACAGTAGGTATTAGTCGAAAAGTTCTACTATTTTGGGAGTTAGCATTTAATTTTACCCTGTGTTTATAGCTTGATGACTATGATTGAGGCCCTTGGGGGTCTATACAGTGTAGTTTCATAAATTCGGTCCTAAAATTGGCACCCACAAGCTCTTCAGCAAGTTTCAATAATTTGATGATTTAGTATATTTTGCACACATTGAATCATCATCCACTACATGCATTCTATTTCTGATTAAAGCAACTGGAGCATGGACTAGTTTTTCTCGATTTCATTCATTCATATGCAATACACACATTGAGCGTGTGGATTTTCGTTCAGAGAAAGGACTGGAAAAGAGTTTGGGAATAGACCCCTAGACCTTAATTAGTTTTACCAGATTGCTCCAACTGTGTTGAAGAAGTTATTATATGAAAAATTTTACATTCTCGAGGTCAGCTGAAAATACTTGCATTGCGTTCTGTCTGTAGGTCTATCCTTCTACACATCTGAGAAAACCTTACGTGCAGCATTTGAAGGTTTTGGTGAACTTGTTGAAGGTACAAATCCCTGAGCAAACATGGGATGATTGTGTAATATAGAGTGAGGCTACCAAAATGATTTACCTTTTCTATTTATAAACTTTTCTTTCACTGCCATTAGTTAAAATCATAATGGACAAGATTTCCAAGAGGTCGAAAGGCTTTGCTTTCGTAGAATACACCACTGAGGAGGCTGCAAGTACTGCTCTCAGAGAAATGAATGGAAAGGTAGCCACATTTTGATGATTTTTCCACAATTATTGGACTTTCCAAATTGCTTGTCATTATAAACAACATCAGCTGAAGTTCTTTCTTTTTTGCTTTCAGATCATCAACGGCTGGATGATAACAGTCGATGTTGCCAAGGTGAACCCACCAAAGTACAGCAGGGGACAGCCACGAGCTGCATCTTGATACGTCACATTATATCGTCTCATCATGATTTTGAGGAATACGTCTTGTTTCTGCTCGAGCATATTCTCGAACTGACAGAGCTACTACCAATATGCAAAAGGAGTGTTACCATATGAAGCAGGGCAGCAAAACCGCAGTTTCATTTGCTCATTGCCTAATTCATCAAGAACTGAAGAAGAGATGGAGAGCGTGATAGAGCACGAAACTGACTGCACAGCTCGTCGAACAGATGTTAGAGATGATCCTTAAGAATGCGTGACAATGCAATTTTATGGGTGATCAACTCATGCAATTGGGAATTCATCTCAAGATGTTACAGAAATAGAACTTACATAGACTTGTAATCACTGTTTGGACTTCTATTTTTGAACTTGATGGCTTCTTTCTGCAACTTATATGTTCGTGTAATCTGAAATTTGCCTTTTATCTTTCTGATATATATATATATATTGCCATTTAAAGGTATGTTAGTTAACAATATAATCATAGTTTCCAAATAAACTGAAATTATAGAAAAAACTGGACCAAGAAATCAATAGGATGAGCTTATTTATATGTTTCAAGCCTATTTTGAACGCATTAATGGTATAATTTAAGCTGTATGTTTGGTTTACTTTAAACATGATATATATTTTTATTTTTATTTTTGAGTATAGGGCTAGGGAAAAGGGCAAAATGCTCTTGGCATGATATATCATATATTTGATAAATGAAATAATAAACACTAAAAATTATTGGCTATAATTGTACAACATTTATTGTCATCGGTGTTATGTTTAAGTTCGTCAGTTATTTCTTACCTGCCACAATTAATCCATTTATATAAATGTCGAGTTCCTTACTTCCTTGAATTACTTCTCTCTCTCTCTCTCTCTCTCTCTCTGATGGAGCAGAAGATATTCTTAACATTTTTCATCTGCCTCCTCCCTGCTGCTGTTGTCTCCACAGGTTGACACTTTTTCTCAACAATAATGAACATTTTTACTAAAAACACAGACACACAATGACACAAACAAATTAAACAACGTGTGAAATGAAGTTTGATATATATATCTGACATTGTTGTAAAAGTAGTTGGAACAGGAAATGATGATCCTGGAAAAGAATTTGAAGAAATAGAGGAGGAAGGTGGAAAAGTGAAGGTGCTATTCGTGTTCGGAGATTCGTATGCTGACACCGGAAACCTGCCGGTTACCGATTCGAGATCGTGGAAGATGCCGTACGGCATCACATTCCCCGGAAAACCTTCCGGAAGATTCTCAGATGGTCGTGTTCTAACTGATTACATCGGTACGTACTAACCATACTCGTCTCCTCTTTTATTTAATTTAATCAACATATATCATATATGAGATGACTTCCACTATAGTCCTCTCAACTCTCTCCTACTATTTTTACAATTTCTCAACAAAATTAACCAAATAAATCACATTCTCATTCTTATAATTTTCCAATATCTAATTTGGTAGTTGTGTATGGTCTTGTTTTCTTCTCATTCCAATTCTAATTTCCATTTCAAGTTTTTATTTTGTCTAGCTAAGTTCAATTTGGTAATTGTGTATGGTCTTGTATTGATTTTTAAGCGAAGATGAACATATATTTTGGATGTGTGACTTCAATTTTAAAAGTCTTTATTTCAAAATGAAATTATCTTTTAAGTTTGATTTATACACAAACACACACACATATAATTAATTTGTTAAATTATAAAGGGTTAATTATATTTTAACACTCAATGTTTGCCTCAATTTTCATTTTTGTTCTAAAATTTCTAAAGTTACACTTCAATGCCCAAGCCCAACATTTGATAAATTAATACTTGTAACACTACTGCGATTTTCTGGTGCTTTCTGGTGCCCTGAATGTTGACGTGGGACATTGAAATTTTTGCATGGATTTTCGTCTGATTTAATTAAGTGACGTGGAATTGTTAATATACGTTTGAGCGACATTCTATGTCAACATTTGGGACACCAGAAAATTATATTGGTTCTATAAGTGTTAATTTGTAAAAAGTTTAGAATTGAAGTGTGACTTTTGAAATTTGGGAACAAAAGTAAAAAATAAAAAATGACAAATATTGGATACTGAAATGTAATTACCTCCATTATAAATACTCTTAGAATTAATTGTTGCGTAAGTTGTAGCTAATACATAATAGTGAAGAAAAACTAAAATTACACCGGTACCATAAAATATTTGGGTGGATTGGATTGAATATCATACAATATGGTTGTGCAGCGTCATTTGTTGGTGCAAGGCCGCCTTTGGCATACCAATGGATGAAGAATTTGAAGACGAAATCGGTGGTACAAAATGGGATCAATTTTGCTCATGGGGGGACTGGAGTTTTCCAAACATTGGTTGATCAACCAAACATGAGTACACAGATTGATTTCTTCCAACAACTTGTCGACAAAAACGTGTTTGTGGATCACGATTTGAGCTCGTCAATCGCCCTCGTGTCCCTTGCAGGCAACGACTACGCTGCTTATCTAGCCAGAAAAGGCAGCTTCCAGGTAAAGTTGGTTCAACTAACTTGTATACTATCTTATGCTTTCGTATTTCATTTTTATGTCTCTGCTTAATATCATATCATGGCTCATTATAGGACGGTGATAATTTAAATGATTTCTGAATTCGATGACCAAAATTTCTCTTTTCATATATTATGGGAGTTTAAGGCCAAAATGGATCATATATTCCTTAGCTTTTGGGAAATTTTAATTTGTTTCAATTTTAGTTTCATTCATAACAGTCTTCTATGTCATTTTTTAATAGCTTATTTAAAGCTGCTATTGCCTACTAATATAACCATTTTATTTTCAAATAGAAGTTATAATTAAGTAACTCATGATATTGATTTCTTGGAAAATAAGTGAATTCTTTTTTTTTTCCTTGTGCTTATATTTTCATAATTGCACACAGCACTACAACAAAATGGAGTTTAGGTAACTAATAATATTATTATGGGTAACAAAAAGCCATGCCTATAGTAGCTTAATGTTAATACTCATTTCGACAATAGTCATGAGACTGAAACACGATATAGAATAGAGAATCTCGATTGTAAACTGACGATGATGTTCTTTCCAATGGCAACTTTTGTTAATCAGGATTTGGCTGAATTCACAAGATCGGTGATCAATCAGCTGATGGTGAATGTAAGAAGGTTAAATAGGTTTGGAATAAAGAAAATAGTTGTGACAGGGGTTGGACCCATAGGCTGTTTGCCTGAAAATACAGCATCAATTTCACATCAAAATTGCAATGAAGCATTAAATAATTTTTCTGTGTCACACAACCAATTGCTTGAGCAAAATATATGGGAATTGAACTATGAAGCTGCTGCTCCCGTGTTCATATATTTGGACCTGTACTCTAGCTTCATTTCAGCCCTGGGTCTACACCAAAATTCTCCAGGTACGAAATTCCGGATTTTCTAAATTCTCCTATTTTTTGTCTCTTGACTGCATAGGTTCGAATCTTGTCTAATGTTTTGTAACTCGGGCTACTTAGAGTGACGTCATAAATCATAGAGATTAGATACCAGTAACTATATAATAATAAATTAATAATAAAAAATTCTCCTTTTATTATCAAATATTTTTTGATATTGCAATGATATATGTTAAATATTATTGTGATTTTGTCCGATTTAGGAGATGTATCAAATAAATTGAAGCCATGCTGCGTTGGGGACTGTGGATCAGTTGAGGAGAATGGGAAGAAGAAATACGCAGTGTGTGAGAATCCCAACCGTTCGATTTTCTGGGATTCAATCCATCCGTCCAACTCGGGTTGGAACGCTATTTGTTCCGCTCTTAACAAATCTCTGCATTCTCTTCTGCTCTAATCTCTCTCTCTCTCTCTCTCTCTCTCTCTCTCTATATATATATATATATATATATATATATATATGTGTGGATTAATTGATTACGTGTTACTTCACTCTCACTGGACAAACTAAATGAATGCATGGATGATTATGATCTAGAGAGTCTACACTACACATCATGAGCATATAGTATTTGATTTGTTTGGACACATGAAACTCTAATGTCATGATTTTATCTTTTGCCATCACAAACCATCGAGAAATCACTTACGATCCCTCGTTACACATTTTGTGTTCAACACACTATTAAATTATGAATTTAATAATAGCTAGTATAAAAATAAAAAAGTAATTATAACATAATTGACCATGGTCAACATTTCTAAAAAATGAATTAACACAATTATGAATTCCATTTATGTAATATAGTAATCAATGATTAATTATAAACTGAAAATTAAATACTAAAAAATAATTATATACCTTAGTGAGTAGAATGAACAAAATTAACTTAAAGTATACAAAATTATTATTCAAGAAAAAAACAAAATAAAAACTCATAATTTAGCAGTGGAATTATGGAATTGAGAGTGTAACAGAGACCGTGTAACATGTGATTCTATGGGGCCAGAAATTTGAGTTGAAAATAGGCTGGGCCGGTCCAACAATAAGGCCGTGAGGTTGGGAATTTTAGAGCTAACACAACTCATAATCTAAATAATATTAAAAAAAAAAATTCTATACACAGCTCCCAATTTTTGCCCTTTAACCTCCTATAATTTTAAAAAATATATATATAATTTTAATGTTTTTGATTGCCCTTTTAACTTTTTTTTTAAGTTTAGCCTTAATTAAATTTAAGTTAAAAAGTTCTGATAAATAAAGAAGAAAAAACTCATCCTCGTATCAACAATTCGCCATCCAATCCTGCAAATTTGTCTGTTATATGGTTGCATGTTTTTTAAATGTCTACTATAATAAACTTGTCCATCATTTTTTTTCCTTATTCATTCAATTTCTTATGGGCTTCTATTCTATACTTTGTTATGATGTTATCTATTACATCTTCATTGGAATAGTGTCTATTATTTGTCCCTCTTTCTGATTCATTTCATTCTGAAAAATAATGATTCACAAAGTGTTGTCTTTTGTCTTTACTAAAACCATTTCTCATAAAAAAGGGCACATATTTCGCCATATCCAACTAATCTCTTCTCCCTTTAATAGACAAAATGCATTACTTCAAATAAGATTATTGTCAAATATTATATTCAATTCATATGAGTTATTTTTTACATTTTGCCATGCATCTGTTTCTTGTTGAGTAATTGAAACTCATTCACAATAATAATTGGATTATAGGTGGGTTGAGGGAAGGAGATGATCATCACTGTTAAGGGCAGCCGAGAAAAGAAGAAGAGGAAAGCGATTGAAATAAATCAAACAAGTTCATGCCGAATAGATGAGATGGGTGTTGGGGGAGGGGGGGGGGGTGGGGGTGGAAGGGAAAAAAATTATGGAGAGAGGTGACCAAGACGGAGGTCATGAGCCCATGATGAAAAAAAAATTAAAGATTGTTTATATAAGGGATAAAATAATAATTTCAAATGTTTATTTTGTATTATAATGTATATTCGGGGGTACAAAGAGTAAAATGAGAACTATATTTAAAATTATCCAAATAAAAATATTAAAAAAATCAAGTAGACTAGGACGAATAAGCTCGACTTTTCTGACTAATTGGGCCGATTATGCCACCTTTACGAAAGATGATTAAAATGGGGATGATTCTTATCACAACTCCTATTTTTCTCCTTACAACCCCCAAAATTATTTAAATTAGAAAAAATATTTTATTGGACATGTTTACCCTTAAACTCCCTAAAAGTTATAATCAAAACAAAATGAAACCACCCACCAAGTCTTCATAATACAGTAGGTAAGAAATCATATTTTCGTTAGTTATGATTCGAATTTTGATGATTATTCTCGGATGTTTGAAAATTGGAGATTGTTTGCAAGTTTCAAAGAATGAACACAAACTTCATAAACAAAAAGGTTAGAGAAAAGAAAAAAAATGAAGGTAAACAAACAGAATCCTACATGAGATGGAGAAATAGGACTTTAAAGTCTTCTACTGAATATTGAAGCTTCTTCTCATCCACTCTAAATATGGTCGCTCCTCATATGGCTACGGCAATTGAGAGAATCCATTAATTATAGTTCAACAATTGTGATAATCTATTTGGCCCCCAAATTCAAAATAATATTAATATTTTAAATTATTTAGGGGGTTATAAAGAGAAAGCTGGGGGTGAATATAATTACCATATTAATAGAATGGTTTTTTTAAAGCTCAACTATAATATCATCATTATTTTTAGTATCGAGTTCTATATTATGAGTTTGATAAAAATGCATACATATTTATAATTTTAATTACAAATCCACACATCCACAATGACGGACCCATAAATTTTGATCAGAAAGTCCATTTAATAATACTATAAAAATAAAATATTATACACATATAATTTAAATAAAATATTTTTCTGTAAAAAAATTATAAGTTCATATGTAATATAAGTTTGATGCATCAATTTTCATTATAATTTTTTGTTGATCCATCAACTAGTCAAATTATTCTTTATATATGAGTTTGTTTACTTTCAAGATGTACAATTAGGTGAATAGATAGTGCAGTGGATAGATAAATCATATCTTACCTCTTTAGGTGGGAAACATATCTTTCGTATAAAATATAAACACTCAAAGTTCATTAATCACGAGCCTTGAATCATCCATTATTTTAATAATATCACGCAAAGTAAACAAATGATATAATTAAATAACTAATCAATTTAACGTTTTCCATCAAAGTAAATAATGTCTCTATTTTATAGTTCATCTTCATACATCTTGATGAGAGGTGACATTATATTCACACTTCAGTTAGTATTTTATATATATATATATATATTTTAGATGTCAGCCTCTTTTAACAATATATAGATTGGATATCACTTGCATTCTTAACCTGGTTCAAGTTATTGACTTTGTTCCTCAAAAAGAATAAAATAAAATTGAATTTGTCAATCTTGTTCATATCATGAGTTGACTATAATAAAATGTCAGTCATGACATCATTGATGAGGATTTGAAGTATTTTAAAAGAAACCTTAATGATGATGATGATGATGATGATGATGATGATGATGATGATGATGATGATGATAATAATAATGATAATAATAATAATAATAATAATAATTTTGAAGGATCAAGATTCAAGTATTCGACCACTAACAACAAACTGCGACTTTTGGCCATTATATTTGGAAAAATATTTTATATATATATATATATATATATATATATATATATATATATCTCACCGAGTTGTCATTTTGTCTGATTAACAGTACTGCATTATATTAATGTCACGTTCATGTACTGATGAATAGTTTTTTTACGTGAAATTAAATATTAACTAGACTTCTCCCTAACAAAATGAAAAAAAAAAATATTAACTATACTTCGTAATGCTAAAACATAAATTGAACTTTTCGGGTTACCAAAATAATATTAATAAGAATTTGACATTTTATTAGGATGACTCATCCTTGAAGTCTCCAACGGAATTTCTCCAATTTTAAAGTTGCAAAAAGCAGAGGACAAAAAAAAAGAAGAAGAAGAAGAGGGGGAAATTAGAACTTTGATCGTTGGTCCAATAATGATCTTTTATTTTTTAAGAAAATGAGCCAAATAATGATTTTGAATCATCAAGATTGAGCGTTCATTTTGGAGAAATTAAAGAATGTTTTTCTTCTTCTTCTTAATTGATGTGTTATAATTATAGTACTTACTGTAGTTAGAAATACGGGGTGCTTTTTTTAGGGGATCTTTAATGCTGAATTAAAAAATATTTACAATATGCTACCCCGAGTTCAAATAAAATGTAAATGTAAATGTGTTTCACGCACTCGGTTTTATACTCTTGCTATTTGTAATTTATTGGCCATTAAAAATTGTTCGCAACACAAACTTCCACAATTAATCTAGAAATATTATAAAATGGTTTATTTTTTTCTCGAAAAGCTCAACAATTTAAACAAGCTATCTTATATATAATATATGAAAACCAATTTAATAATAATGAGAAACGTGAATGGAATTTATTTTTAAAGTTGAAGAAAGGCTCCAACTTATTTTTTCACGTGGTTGTACTTGTACTTCTTGAAATGAAGTAGTACATCTTTTTTTATAATGTAGTACCATAGAATAAAGAGTATATTTGGTACTACTAATAATACGACCCCTAAAGAATAGAAGAATGTAATATTTTTTGGTCCACTATGATCGGAAATATGCCTTCCTTCTAAGGGATGCCAAGATTATTGGTCACCAAATCCATATTTCAACCAATTTAGGTATGTTGGTTTGTTCATTTATTATTTCTCATACTTAGCCATGATGTGATGTATATTGTGTAAAATGGGATATAATATTATAATATGATCAAAAAAATTGGCATTGTTTCAGTTAAATTATAAAGTCATTTGTTTGTGGAGACGTCCATTTACTACATTCCTCGATGGGATCGTTTGACAGATGTGGGATACGAATATTTGTTAAAAGATGAGTGTCTTTGGATCAGATACGTAGCCTTATTATAATAATACTTTTGTCTGAATATGTTTATTGATGTTTTTAGATATATTTAAAAATAATTGAGTATTTGTGTCGGATACGCATCATCGATCTTTCTCAACATTACATATTGGATACGCATCATAATCCTTCTCAACATTCCATAATTTTGGAAAATATATTAAGAAACTTTTGGAGAAAAGAAAAGCCAATTGTGTGTGGGGGTTGGACTATTTTGAGAGACATTTGTCAAATGATTTTGAAATTGACTAATGGACTCGTGAAGTTCTTAGAATGTGGAAAGAGTTTGTTGCTGAAGCAATCCTTTTTCAAATGCCAAGCATTTAATTTCGACCGGACAAATTAAATTTGGATTATTTTAGGTAATTTTATATGTGTTTAAAAATGTTTGATTGGTAAAAAAAAATAAAAAAATATTAAACTCAATTTATATGTGAGGCGCTATTAGTCACCTTCTTGTCCCCCCCCCCCCCCCTCCCCCAAAAAAAAACACAGTGTTGCGAACTTCGAATTATGAAAAAAGTATGAAATTGAACTGAAAGAAGTATAATATGATTTATTTTGGAATATTAGTATGAAATTATGAGGGACAGATATATATGTAAAATGAAAATTAAAAAAACTAAAGTTTTACTTGTTAAGGCCAAATAAAGTCTTTTACATCATACTGCCTTTATGGCATGTAATTATTATTTTCTCGCTCTTCTTCATGTAATTAAATTCAAATCTTTGTAAAATCAAATATAAATAATTCGTAGCATGTTATTTCTACTAATAATTGGTATGTTGTATTAACTATTAAGCTCGCCAAAAATTAGTATTATATTATAATATCACTTGTAGTAAAATATATTTTTATGAGAACCACTCCCGTGCAGCAGCCTTATTTAAGGTGGGCGCGTGGCGCCACGCCCGCCCACGCCCGTCTTTTTTTTTTTCAGGCAGTTTTGTTTTTTTTGTTTTTTTTTTTTTTTTTTGGCTGTTTTTTTTTCTTTTTTTCTAGTTTTTCCTTTTTTCTGGCAGTTTTTTTACATTTTTTTTCTGTTTTTTTTTGTTTCAATTTTTGTGTTCCTTTTATTTTGTTCCCCAAAAATATATACCTTAAAATAACATAAGTGAACCCTAAAATTAAAATAAATTGATTTAATTTGTTTGAAATGAGTATGAATTTATATCCTAAAATAGAATTAATAAACTTTAAAAAATACAAAATAAACCCCTAAAACCCTAAAAAATACAAAATAAACCCCTAAAAATACCCCCCAAAAAACCGTAAAAAACACAAAATAAACCTCTAAAAACACTCCCAAAAAACCCTAAAAAGTACAAAATAAACCCCCTAAAAACACCCTCCCTCAAAAACTCTTAAAAACACAAAATATACTCTAAAAAAACCCCTTAAAAAACTAAAAAAAAACCTAAAAAACCATGAACCTTAAAAAAATGAACCATTTAAAAAACCATAAACCCTAAAAACACCATAAACTTTTAAGCTCTAAACATTAATTCGAATGGAAAAAATTACAATTTGAACTAAATAAACTAGTATAAAATAACTAGCAGACCCCTTACTTTTTAATTATACAGATGATATTTTCGAATTTTTGGTGATACTTTTAAGTGAGATCGTTGATACTGATTTAACATTTTTCTATTTTTTTGCGAGTTGACCCAAGTCAAAACGCGAGTTTAACTCGACCCGTCTTAAATAGCACTATTTAAAACCGCTGCATGCAAGTTTTTACCTATTTTTATATTATTACGATTACTGAGTAATATATTTCTCCACTATATTTATTATTAACTACTAATATATTGTATCCACGCATAAATTATTATCGTTTATTTTAGAATTGATGTACATAAATTAAACCGTAAATATATACCATATCATGTTTGAAAAGCATATAATGTTTATTCTAGAAGTGTGAGTTTTTTTTTTCCTAATTGAATCTTAAAAGTAAGACGATATGTGTTCCCATATTTTCTAAACAAATAATCTTAATATTGAAGTTTTAAAAATTAGTAAAAAAAAATCAGAATAAAAATTGCCTGTCAAATCATATTCTTTTTTTACTTATTTATTTATCGGTTCAATAAATTTTTGCTCTATAAATATCGCCCAACTCAGCGCCAAAGTCTCATCCCATTATCATAATCTTCTTTTGACTATTTTGGCAGCCCTTTGTTATCTTTGATCAACTACAAAAGCTCAATCATCATGTCGCAGGTGAGATTTTTTTGCCTCGTATTCTATTTTCGTGGTATTACTTTGAATGAACGTGATGTTGTTTGTTGTTCAAGAATGAAAAGATTTGATTTTGGGAAATTATTGTAAGTGGGGTTTGATTTTCTAAACTAAAAGAATGGATGCATCAATTTGGTGTATAACATGCATTAGAGCATTAGATATGCTATTTGTGTATTGTTTCTTGACTCATTCCACTTATTATTATGGTGTTATATGATTGTTCTAGATTTCTTTGATTGGATAGCGGTTAAATAGGCTAGTAGACGTAGCTGAAAAGTTTGTATCTCAATCATTCATTTGATTGGATAGCACTTTCTTACATTTGAATCTTGTTCTGGTGATTTTGTGACCGTCTTGCTAAATTTAAGGTTAGCAAATACGAGCTAGATTGGTGTAATAAAAACTTCTCGTGTCGATTTATATGTAGCTTGAAGTCATTTTTATCCCAATGAGGTTGGTCTCACATTAATTAGAGATATTATTTCTGTGGTTGACCATTCTAAATCGATTCCAATGATCTTACTTTGATCCTACTGCAGACTGTTGAGCTGAAGGTTGGCATGTCATGCCAAGGCTGCGTTGGAGCTGTCAAGAGGGTTCTCGGAAAATTGGACGGTACTTGAAGATTATGTTTATGAATATGCTTTTATCATTTGCAATTTCCCACTTTTATGGTTCTAAACCAGCTATGCCCCCCCGTTTTCCATGATATACGTCTTATATTCGCACGGTGCTTGTTTAAAGAAACAATGGCATCAAGTTTTCCTTTTCTTGTTTTTGTAACCAAATGCTGGTTATGTTCTGCATCTATGATTTATAAGGCTGTAGTTCTTGTACATTGATGTAATGTTTCATTTACTCCTTGCTTAGTCATGAGAGATATATGTAATATGTTCATGAATCAACAATTTTAAGTTTGTCTAGATGCCAAGTAGGTTTTTTTAACTGCATCTTAACACGGCATTCAAGTGATGGTGTAATCCAGAAATACCCCCATTCTTTTTCTTTTTCTCTTTTTTTTTGCTTGGACAAGCCAACAATGGGAAGTGAAGGTCAATGATTTTATGTTATTTTTCAGTATGATGCTCATGAAACCTCATTTATTAATCAAGTCCAGCCGAGGGGAGGTCTGAGTTTCCCTTTCTTCGATATATATATCCTCTTGATGAGGCTATAATATCAAGAGAAATGCGTAAGGAAAATGTCTAGTAGTTGTGACCAATGTGCGGCTAAGTGCTGTAGGAATATTGCTCTGTGCTCAAGCTTGCTGTTGTTGATGATTATAACGAAAACATAATAGCTTATGTTCTCATGCAGATAAGGTATTATGAAATAATTGCTGGTTGGTAAAGTTTCCTTGTTTTCAATTTGTTGTATCTTACTTTGCAGGTGTTGAGTCATGCGACATAGACTTCGAGAAGCAAAAGGTGACTGTGAAAGGCAATATCCAGCCGGATGTAGTTTTCCAGACTGTTTCAAAGACTGGGAAGGCAACTTCCTTCTGGGAAGCTCCAGCACCCGAGGCACCAGCAGCCAGCGCACCAGCTTCAGAGGCAACAGTAGCCGAACCAGAAATAAAGCCTTCGGAGACTGTTGCTGCTGCATAATTCACATGTTTACTCTGCAACTCGTATAATGTAACTCCACCTATTAGATTTAAGTACTATATGGGAGCATTAGCAATATGGCCTGTAGTATTTGGCAAACTTGTCACATATGTGATCCATAATAACTTCTTGCACCATGTTCCTGCTTCGCCATGATATGTACTGGCTTTTCATGTATTCCAAGAAAGAAGTTTCTCTTTTATTCAAGAAATTGAAACAGTGGATTCGAGATGATGATGTTTCTCTAGTAACATTTTATGCTCTTCATTGTTCTCCAACAGAAAAAAAGGGGCTACAAAGCCCCTCAACAGCATGTTTATTACATATACAGGGTTGGCTTTGATCAGTAATATAGATGAATCTTTTCTTGCGTTGTCTTTCTCTGGCCTTACCCGATCATGTCCCAAAACAAACACTATGGTGATGCAACCCGCTCAATTCGTGGGCTTGCTCTTGTTGTGGCTCCAAGCTCCAACTCTATCTGCAGTGTTTCACTCTCAGGTATTCTCGTCCTTCGCCTCTGGATATCTATTGATAGTTCATCTTATGACTACCTGATCTTCAGAAATCCTACACAATTTTTGTGACTGTTTCAACTCATTTAGTGACTCTCTGATACTTGGCCTTTCCAGAATCCTGCCTCACATTCATCAACTGAATTTTCAGCATCGTAGCTCTGGTGAATTTCTGCAGAGAACGTTACCTGACTAAAAGGGAAGAGTTTGGATACATCAGGGCTATGCTGATCAAGCAAGCTCAAGATTTGTAGGACTTTAGGCATGATGGTTGTGTACTTGTGTAGACCTTTTACCTGAACTTCTTCGAGTCTAACACCACTGTTCTGCAGGAATGTGAGGAAGATGCTGAGACTCTCGTCTGTTGGCCGGTAATGTCCGCTATAAGCTGATACAGACTGAAAAGGTACAACATCAATATATTATCTTCAAGATTACTGATAGCTAGCTAGTTATCTATTGTATAACCACACCTTGAGCTTTCCACGTTCTGCAACGAGTCTTCCAGCTGCTAGAGTCACACCACCTGCTAGGAAGCTGGAATGATGAAACATTCCTTTCTTTTTCTGAATCAAAAACACAAGAATACGGATCAGTTTCTTTTGAGGATTTAACTCTCTCTTGATTTCTGACATTGAGCTCACCTCTCCAGCATACAATTTATTAGACACGCTCATCACAAATATCCATTTAGAGTCTGATAGTTGCTCCTTTGTATCGAGCAGATCTCCAGTTTGTTTGTGGATGAGTTCACCTTCAGCTATTATGTATTCATAGCATTCTCTCTCTTGCTTGTTTCAACAATAGGCAGACTAATGAGAAAATTCAATATGAATGGTACAAAGAATTTTAAAAAGCTATCATTTTTATCGATGAATCTGTTGATTGATGCTTACAGGTCCTAAATAGTTGATGCATTCTTGATGAAGTCTTGATCTCGGGCATTCATCAAGATCAACGGTTTTCCCATCTCCGATATCCAACCTAAACCACGGTATGATTGATAACTGCAATTTGAATTACTTCTGATCTTGAAATAGTTGCATCAGCTATCGACTTACCAGTAGAAAAATGGTTGCTGTGTCTCTCTTCTACACCACTCATCAAAATATATGTTCATATTATGGCCATATCGATGCCTTGGATCAATCTGTACAGTTCTTGAAAACAAATTTAGCAAACTATAAATCTTCCTTTCTGCAGCAAAGATTTTATTTAGGAAACAATCTTACAGCTTCAATCCAATGTTGGAAAGCCAACTTTTGAGCCTTGCCATCCTTGACTAAGCCCTTCCCGACCTGTAAAACATCAAGAATTTTCACGAATCAACGTGTGAAACTCGAGTTTTTAAGTTGGATCTACTAATCTTTCATGCCTTGGAAGCATTCCAGCTGATCCTGCTCCATCTTGAAGATGGTTTTTCAGGTTGGATGAAGTTGAAGAACGCCTTCGTGCTATGGTTGAGACGAGCATATTCTATTGCTTGCCACCTTCATATTAATCCTCAGGTTAGAAACTTATCCCTATCAATGATTAAATGTTGCAAACAAGATAGTGTGACAGAATTCACCAGAGCTCTTCAGCAACAACTGCTGAATCTGCTAATCTGCGACGCGTACGATAACTCCTGTAAACCTTTTGCAGCTTCACAGCAGCCTTTGTGGATTCATGATCAGTCTCTTCATCTGATTCAAGAATAGAAGTGGCAAAAGTTTGGTTTTTTAGATCCATTTTTTGATTCATTCTACAGCAGAAGTTGTGAACAAGATCATGTTTGCATGTGCAATACTTGGAGAGAGAAAAGTTTCATTGGTTAGATACTGAAATCATTAAATGTTTAGTTGCACCAGCTCATAGATTGAATGAAATTAAATCTTGAGATGGCCAATGGCTGTACTAACTTGGCAAAAAACAACAAACAAGAGGTCCCAAAGGAGTAGCGTGTCTTAAATGTGTGTTTCACCTGCATGCCTTATCATATACATTTATTAAATTCACCAGCAACCATGCATCACTACTAAAGGTTGCTCACTCGGCGTACCTCGTGACAATCAGGGTCGATTCTAATGATTTGGTAGCCTGAGTCGAGATAAAAAAATGAGGTTCTGATTTTTCATTTTATATATAATTTAATAAAAATAAATTAAATAACATACACCATATGCAAAATATTTATTCATGATTCATGATTCTAAAAAAATAATATATGAAATATATGAAATTATTAATTAAATCAAATGAACAAAATCGAAACTATCCATCACAAATATAAAAAATAAAACAATATACAAATAAATTTTCTTTCAAAGTCCCGCACTATTCACCGTAGGCTTGACTTAAGGATGTCAAATTGAGAATTAAAAAAAGGGCACTGGTTCTCTTTAATATTATTCTGCTATTTAATATTCTTCTCTTTTAACTTTTAATATACTAGATAGGTTTAGAATTACATAATAAAAATATTTTTATTATAAATGAGGACATTAGTTGTCTCTTATAATATTATGAATAAAGATTATTTTTATTGTATTGGGTTTAAATTATAAAGAATTAAATAATAATTAAAAATGTGTTTTGAGTTTGTAGCCTGATAAAAAAGCAAAAAAAAACCCTTTCGAACTCATGCACTTTAACCTATTTCACAATAGTATTACCATTAGGCCAACTTCCTATTTGATGATTTTTACAACTATGTATGCGTGTGTGTGTGTAATATTATCGGAAAATTTGGGGACCTATTTCACAATAGTATTACCATTAGGCCAACTTCCTATTTGATGATTTTTACAACTATGTATGCGTGTGTGTGTAATATTATCGGAAAATTTGGGGGGGGTCTGGGATGATTGACTCACTTGAAAGTGACTCCCGACGACGGTAATAAGAAAATGTGTTTTGAGTATGTACGGAGAGAAAAGAAAACTTCTACAAATTCGAACTCATGCACTCTTAACCTATTTCACAATAACAATACCACCAGGCCAACTTCCTATTTGATGAATTTTACAAATGTGTGTGTAATTAATAAAAACTAAATGATGTCATAGTATTTTTGTATTTCTAAATAGATTATGATCTTACATGTATTGAAGGCTAAGACTCATGAATCCACCTTTAGATAAACAACACCATAGGGCCCAGGATTGCCCATGCAAATTTAGAGCTTCAAAAATCTAAAAAAACGAAAAAGAAATTAGAAGTGATACAAAAATTATATTTCTTTAATAAAAAGGTGAAGTACAATATTATTAATGATTTGAACTCAATACCATATATCTTGCTCAAAGCGTTTTCAATTCCTACAATCAGCTCTTTGAATTTTGAACAACTTTGATGGCATAACGTGTGCATTGTTTGACAAGTAAAAAAATATAATTGATATTAATTTGGCCAATTTCGATTATTTGTATGTTGTTCGACTTAACTTGCTCTTTTAGGCAAGTTCGATTATTATTTATTAATATATATGTTTGGTGTTTTCCTATAACAAAAATATTATTTGTTGAATATTCGATGTAATATAAATTTACTTTGAAAAAAATAAAAATATAACATGTAACTATTTAAAATATATTAATATAATTAAAATTGAAAACTTAAAATTCGATTTGCCTTAAAATTTTAATTTAATAATTATTAAATGAATAGAAGTAGATACATATACTTGATCTTTGGTGTTTAACACCGAGAAAGATGTGAATACCATTGTTGAGTTACAACTTAGAATTTGTTCGTGTAAAACAATTTTTGTTAGTTATTCGACGCGAGATTAATAAAAAATTAAAATATATAAGATTTATTTGTTTAAACACAAAAAATATAAAAGGTACATGAAAATAAATAAAACAAAAAATAAAAAATGATCAAATTAAAAATATTATTATGTAAATACAAATTAAAAAGCAAATGCATAAGATAATGCTGCCGCTAACTTTTTTCCATCGTTAAAATGGCTAACGGTGAGATTTTTAATGATGGACTAGATCTGCCGTTAAAATGGTATAATAATAATTTTTTATGATTAGTAATAGAATTTTTCGTCACTAAAAAAATAATTTCTTGTAGTGTAATCATCATTTCTGCATGCTAGTAGATTAATTTGATATACTTACCGGAGAAAATTAATTGATGAAAGTATATAATTCGAGTTATGTATGCTTGCAAGTACCAACCTAGTGAACAAATAGTACATAGAGTTCAATAAATCTTCGAGTGTTAAATTAGGAGTAATAACATGTGTGAAGAACCGAACAAGTGAAGTGTATGCTCATTATGTCTATATTATGGTATATACCTTAATAAGTAGTTTGATAACAAACCAATGATTATCCACCATTGATAAATTAAAAATTAAGTGGGGTTGAAAAAATCAATGATAGATAGATAAGATAATAATTCATTTTCCCTAAAACCTGCATTTTTACCCATTAATAGTTCCAATAATTTATTTTGTGTTTTTATTAGCTTTTAATTATGCTCCTTTACCTTTGCATTTAGTGTCTAGGTAAAAATTAGGTACTTATACTTAAGAACATAGGAATTACAGTATTTGTGGATACAATAATCTTGCTCACTACATATTACCATAACACCATGCACTTGTGGTCATTTATTTGTTAATAAATAGCGTGTCAGAAAGATAATATTTTTTAGGGTATATTTTTGTGAGTAATAAATTGAATATATTGTTTGTCAATGTTTTTTTAGATGGCGGCACGAAGAGTTTATTAGTACTTAAAATTAATATATTGAGGGAGTAAATGTTGCAATGACCGGTAGTACTCATTTATTCCCTTTCATATGTGCCATATATGTCAAATGAATATGTATTATGTTATGTGTATAATCCACATTCTTTGTTTATGTAAACAGTTAGGATAAGAAGAAGACTAGAATATGCTCGATATCTTGCTTCCTACCCGTACGTGTTGGACTTCAATTACTCGTACCAATTTGAGGCTCTGCTGCCATGTATTATAGGGTTCATTTTTAGAAGGAGGGTTTGGGGAATGAGGTTAAAATATAAGGTAGTTTGGATGTTTATGATTTAGGGGGTAAGATAATGATCTAGATGTGGATGACGAGTACAAGTCAACGACCTGGATTTATTGTGATGCCATCGGAAGATGTGGACAATAATGAATTCATTGTGGTTATCGTAATTGCTAGAAAATACAAAAATGAAAAGGCAGATAACTTGCTAAGGTGAATACTAACGAACTTGGAAAGAAGTGTATACCAATTGAGTATTGTGTAGGTGGAATCTGGGCTTTGTAAAGCTTAAGGAGAAAGTATAAGAAGAGAATCCTGACCACTTTGCTAATTTGGTTAGTATGATCGAAAGGATCATAGACCTTGAAAACAAGCAGGATGTTGGTGAGCTTGGTGTGTTAGTGAAAGACATAACCAGAGTTTGTCAAAAAGTAAAAAAAAACTTACTCAAAAAGAGAACCTGATCAAAAATTGTAGGGACATATTGATGGTCGAGATTGATGCAATGGCTTTGAGGTCCAACTCTACATACGGATTCCGAGCTGTTGAGATGAAAAAGATGACAAGGATGCAGTTAGCAAAGTTAAGACCTGTCTTGGCAGCCAGAAAGAGAAGGAATAGTATTTCAAATGGAAAAAATTTGTTAGTGATCACAAGGAGAGAGAAATAATGATATTACCGAAAAACAAATTGAATGAAAAAAAAAGTTAATGTGACGCATTTGCTGAGCGCCAAGAACAGATACCCCAGTATCTTACGTTAAAAAGATCGGTAAAAACTCATCATTGTAGAGAGGGAATGATTCAAGCAAGTCTTGAAAGAAGGAGTAAGACTTGCATCGAATGCAGAATGATCAGCTGCTGAGATGATTAAATGGTTGACTTTGAAAATACATCCAAATTGAAGCAAGCTTACTTTTGTTTTCAATATATTTTTTGCTCTTAACTTTTGTTGTTGATGTAATTAACTTTAGTTTGTTTTCTTAAGTAGATGTTGCTTGCTTGGAGGGCCACTTTCCCTGACAAACTTCAATCATATATGTTAATTGCCCATTTTGTTGATGAACTGGAATCATATTATACATATGTTAATTACCGGTTGATGAACTGGAGTTTGATTGTACATTTGTTAATGAACTAGAGTTAGATTGTATATCCGTTAATTACCCCTTTTGT
The DNA here is from genome assembly GCA_026008535.1 of Perilla frutescens. Taxonomy (NCBI): domain Eukaryota; kingdom Viridiplantae; phylum Streptophyta; class Magnoliopsida; order Lamiales; family Lamiaceae; genus Perilla; species Perilla frutescens. Next base: position 31,824,490 of record BRKX01000011.1, read on the forward strand.
TGATTGGACATCTATTAATTACTCTTTTCCATCGTTAAAAGGGTTAACGGTGAAATTTTTAATGATGGACTAGATCTGCCATTAAAATAGTATAATAATAATTTTTTATGATTAGTAATAGAATTTTTCGTCACTAAAAAAATAATTTCTTGTAGTGTAATCATCATTTCTGCATGCTAGTAGATTAATTTGATATACTTACCGGAGAAAATTAATTGATGAAAATATATAATTCGAGTTATGTATGTTTGGAAGTATCAACCTAGTGAACAAATAGTACATATAGTTCAATAAATCTTCGAGTGTTAAATTAGGAGTAATAACATGTGTGAAGAACCGACCAAGTGAAATGTATGCTCATTATGTCTATATTATGGTATATACCTTAATAAGTAGTTTGATAACAAACCAATGATTATCCACCATTGATAAATTAAAAACTAAGTGGGGCATTTTTACCCATTAATAGTTCCAATAATTTATTTTGTGTTTTTATTATCTTTTAATTATTCTCCTTTACCTTTGCATATAGTGTCTAGTACAAATTAGGTACTTATACTTAACAACATAGGAATTACAGTCTTTGTGGATACAATAATCTTGCTCACTACATATTACCATAACACCATGCACTTGTGGTCATTTATTTGTTAATAAATAGCGTGCCAGAAAGATAATATTTTTTAGGGTATATTTTTGTGATTAATAAATTGAATATATTGTTTGTCAATGTTCTTTCAGATGGCGGCACGAAGAGTTTATTAATACTTAAACCAAATATATTGAGGAAGTAAATGTTGTAATGAACGGTAGTACTCATTTATTCCCTTTCATATGTGCTATATATGTCAAACGAATATGTATTATGTTATGTGTATAATCCACATTCTTTATTTATGTAAACAGTTCGGATAAGAAAAAGACTAGAATATGCTCGATATCTTGCTTCCTACCCGTACGTGTTGGACTTCAATTACTCGTACCAATTTGAGGCTCTGCTGCCATGTATTATAGTGTTCATTTTTAGAAGGAGGGTTTGGGGAATGAGGTTAAAATATAAGGTAGTTTGGATGTTTATGATTTAGGGGGTAAGATAATGATCTAGATGTGGATGACGAGTACAAGTCAACGACCTGGATTTATTGTGATGCCATCGGAAGATGTGGACAATAATGAATTCATTGTGGTTATCGTAATTGCTAGAAAATACAAAAATAAAAAGGCAGATAACTTGCTAAGGTGAATACTAACAAACTTGGAAAGAAGTGTATACCGATTGAGTATTGTGTAGGTGGAATCTGGGCTCTGTAAAGCTTAAGGAGAAAGTATAAGAAGAGAATCATGACCACTTTGCTAATTTGGTTAGTATGATCGAAAGGATCATAGACCTTGAAAACAAGCAGGATGTTGGTGAGCTTGGTGTGTTAGTGAAAGACATAACCAGAGTTTGTCAAAAAGTAAAAAAAAAACTTACTCAAAAAGAGAACCTGACCAAAAATTGTAGGGACATATTGATGGTCGAGATTGATGCAATGGCTTTGAGGTCCAACTCTACATACGGATTCCGAGCTGTTGAGATGAAAAAGATGACAAGGATGCAGTTAGCAAAGTTAAGACCTGTCTTGGCAGCCAGAAAGAGAAGGAATAGTATTTCAAATGGAAAAATTTGTTAGTGATCACAAGGAGAGAGAAATAATGATATTACCGAAAAATAAATTGAATGAAAAAAAAAGTTAATGTGACGCATTTGCTGAGCGCCAAGAACAGATACCCCAGTATCTTACGTTAAAAAGATCGGTAAAAACTCATTATTGTAGAGAGGGAATGATTCATGCAAGTCTTGAAAGAAGGAGTAAGACTTGCATCGAATGCAGAATGATCAGCTGCTGAGATGATTAAATGGTTGACTTTGAAAATACATCCAAATTGAAGCAAGCTTACTTTTGTTTTCAATATATTTTTTGCTCTTAACTTTTGTTGTTGATGTAATTAACTTTAGTTTGTTTTCTTAAGTAGATGTTGTTTGGTTGGAGGGCCACTTTCCCTGACAAACTTCAATCATATATGTTAATTGCTCATTTTGTTGATGAACTGGAATCATATTATACATATGTTAATTACCGGTTGATGAACTGGAGTTTGATTGTACATTTGTTAATGAACTAGAGTTAGATTGTATATCCGTTAATTGCCCCTTTTGTTGATTGGACATCTATTAATTACCATTTTCCATCGTTAAAAGGGTTAACGGTGAAATTTTTAATGATGGACTAGATCTGCCATTAAAATAGAATAATAATAATTTTTTATGATTAGTAATAGAATTTTTTGTCATTAAAAAGATAATTTTTTGTAGTGTAATCATCATTTATGCATGCTAGTAGATTAATTTGATGTACTTACCGGAGAAAATTAATTGATGAAAATATATAATTCGAGTTATGTATGCTTGCAAGTACCAACCTAGTGAACAAATAGTACATAGGGTTCAATAAATTTTTGAGTGCTAAATTAGGAGTAATAACATGTGTGAAGAACCGACCAAATAAAGTCCATGTTCATTATGTCTATGTTATGGTATATATGTTAATAAGTAGTCTACTAACAAACCAATGATTGTCCATTATTGATAAATTAAAAACTAAGTGGGGTTGCAAGAATTAATGATAGTAGATCTGCCGTTAAAATGTTAAAATAATAATTTTTTATGATTAGTAATAGAATTTTTCGTCACTAAAAAAATAATTTCTTGTAGTGTAATCATCATTTCTGCATGCTAGTAGATTAATTTGATATACTTACCGGAGAAAATTAATTGATGAAAATATATAATTCGAGTTATGTATGTTTGGATGTAGCAACCCACTTTTGCGTGATTTAAATTATTTAATTATTTAATGGCTTTATAATCGAGTTTTAATCTATTTAGTAATGCTCGATAAACTTAATTGGACTTGAGGGAGTCCGAAGTTGCGCCCTAATATTATAAATACTTGGAATTAATACTCAAATTTTAAAAGCTAACTTTTGTGCCTTATAATAATAATAATTATTATTATTATTATTATTATTATTTTTCAGTCTTATTTATCTAGATAAAGTTTATTTTGTTAATTATTATTTTAAAAGATTCATTGAATTATTTATATAAAAAAAAACGATTAGAATAGAAATTGGTATTTCTACTTTCTCCATTCACTATACACGTGTACATATACATGCCAACTTAGTAAAAATCTGGAATCCACTTGTCGAGATATCATCTCTTGTTAATCAAACTCTACGAATGCTCATTTCTTCCCTGCATATTTATATATAAAAAAAAAAAAAGAAATGTTTTTCCCATCCCTTACTCCAAGCTCTGCTATTAGAATTTAAATCTCACAGCAAATCCACCATTTCTTTTAGAAAAGAAAAACTGATTGCTTGAATTTTCAAATCTCAAGTGTTGCAGCAAATTTAATCATCTTGGTAAATTTACTTTCAGCTCAATCTTCTGTATTTGTTGTATAAGTTATATACCATTACACCACAGCATATACATTCAATTTCAATGAACCAAAAATCATGAATACCTGTACATCTCTAATTTCTACATCATAATTCTCCAACAGAATATCACAACAAGAACCACATCAACATCATCCCACAAATATACATACGGTCTTGTGTTCAGAAACTGAAAATTATAGAATTTAGGAAAATAATAATAATAATAATAGATATATAGAAAATTAAGAGAATAAAATAGAAGAGAGAGAATCAAAGCTGTTAGCCGGGCTGGTGTAGGACTGTTCTTGAGCGGTCGAGATTGAGTCACAGCTAGGGGTTGGGCTCATGTTGAAATCGAAGAGTTTGGGTTGTTGCCGGAACTGGGTTGGCGTCGGTCGGGTCTTCTTCGTCGTCAACTCAAAAGTGGTGTCGCGGGGATGGTAGTTCTTGGTTGCCGGAGTCGAAGAAGAAATAGACGTGGAAAAGGAGAGATGAAGGGAGAAGTAGAGTTAGAGATTTGGAAATGGAATTTGGGGATTTCCAATTTTATTCTTTGTAACAGTCGAGAGAGAGGGATAGGGAGGAGAAAGAGTGAAAGTTGAATTTGGGATTTTTGGAATTTTAATTTTGGGAGTTTGATTTTCTTTTCTCTATCTTGGTTGGAATTTAGATGAGATAATGAATACGTGAAAGTGAGGGAATGAGAGAAAGAGGTTAGGAGTGTTGGGCTTTGGGTTTGGGCTTTGTATATTTTTTTATATATTTTGGTTTACTTTATTTAATAGCCCATATAATTAAATAAAAGTTTGACACCATAACTTGGTTTACACTCAAAAATATTTTTTGTATATTTGGTTTAATTATGTAAATTATTCTATTATTATTATTTTTTTTTTTTTGAAATATTAAAAACTAATACAGAATCATGCTACCCATTATTAGTCCTATACTTTAGAATTTATTTGTTTCTAAAATCTCTAAATTTTCCTATTTAATATATTATAATTTGGCTCAAATGATTTAATTGATATTATTTTAATACTAGGTGTGGCGCAATTAGGACCCTCGTCTGTGTGATTCTCTGCTTGATTTGACGTGCTCTCTATTATCAGGTGGGAAAAAATTATTATCTTTGAAATAAAAGTATATGATATATATGTTTTTTTTTAGACAGAAATATTTTTAATCCAACTTGAATTATCGTGGATGGGATATGGATAGCGTTTTATACGCATTAGATCAGAATAGCGTTTTATACGCACCAGAATATGTCCTGTGCACAGTTCAAGATGTATTCTAGAGTCAGAAGAGAGTACCCTAAATCCATGATTCCTGCGATTAATTTCAGTTGGATAAACAGAAAGAAATGCTCATGATCCTCCACCACTGAGTACGTTTTAAGAGTGCTCACCCCACATTTTTAAATGTTTTCAGGTCAGTGAGCTGGGAGCAGCGTGATGGAAATGGGGGTGAACTTTCTCAAAATGTTTCCAATGTTTGACCTTAACTTTTGCACTTGTTTCTGAAAGTAAACTATTTTGAATTTAGTATTTTTGTGTTTGTTAGCAGTTTTTGGTCTAACTTAATGTAGTGGTTTGTTAATATAGTTTTATTAATATTAGGAGTGTGAATTTTATTTTTTAGAACTTGTGAGTTCCTTTTTGAAATGAACTTGGTGTTTACGTAATGCAGGTACTTTGTTCTGAGTACATATATTTTAGAATAGGAAAAAAAAAATATTCGAACTGATATTTTTATTAATAATTTTCCGCTTTAAAGAATAGAAAGAGTAACATTTTAAATTATAGAATTTAGGGTGTTACATTGGAAGTACCAACCTAGTGAACAAATAGTACATAGAGTTCAATAAATCTTCGAGTGTTAAATTAGGAGTAATAACATGTGTGAAGAACCGACCAAGTAAAGTGTATGCTCATTATGTCTATATTATGGTATATACCTTAATGAGTAGTTTGATAACAAACCAATGATTATCCACCATTGATAAATTAAAAACTAAGTGGGGCATTTTTACCCATTAATAGTACCAATAATTTGTTTTGTGTTTTTATTAGCTTTTAATTATTCTCCTTTACCTTTGCATATAGTGTCTAGTACAAATTAGGTACTTATACTTAACAACATAGGAATTACAGTCTTTGTGGATACAATAATCTTGCTCACTACATATTACCATAACACCATGCACTTGTGGTCATTTATTTGTTAATAAATAGCGTGTCAGAAAGATAATATTTTTTAGGGTAAATTTTTGTGATTAATAAATTGAATATATTGTTTGTCAATGTTCTTTCAGATGACGGCACGAAGAGTTTATTAATACTTAAACCAAATATATTAAGGAAGTAAATGTTGTAATGAACGGTAGTACTCATTTATTCCCTTTCATATGTGCTATATATGTCAAACGAATATGTATTATGTTATGTGTATAATCCACATTCTTTATTTATGTAAACAGTTCGGATAAGAAAAAGACTAGAATATGCTTGATATCTTGCTTCCTACCCGTACCTGTTGGACTTCAATTACTCGTACCAATTTGAGGCTCTGCTGCCATGTATTATAGTGTTCATTTTTAGAAGGAGGGTTTGGGGAATGAGGTTAAAATATAAGGTAGTTTGGATGTTTATGATTTAGAGGGTAAGATAATGATCTAGATGTGGATGACGAGTACAAGTCAACGACCTGGATTTATTGTGATGCCATCGGAAGATGTGGACAATAATGAATTCATTGTGGTTATCGTAATTGCTAGAAAATACATAAATAAAAAGGCAGATAACTTGTTAAGGTGAATACTAACGAACTTGGAAAGAAGTGTATACCAATTGAGTATTGTGTAGGTGGAATCTGGGCTCTGTAAAGCTTAAGGAGAAAGTATAAGAAGAGAATCCTGACCACTTTGCTAATTTGGTTAGTATGATCGAAAGGATCATAGACCTTGAAAACAAGCAGGATGTTGGTGAGCTTGGTGTGTTAATGAAAGACATAACCAGAGTTTGTCAAAAAGTAAAAAAAAACTTACTCAAAAAGAGAACCTGACCAAAAATTGTAGAGACATATTGATGGTCGAGATTGATGCAATGGCTTTGAGGTCCAACTCTACATACGGATTCCGAGCTGTTGAGATGAAAAAGATGACAAGGATGCAGTTAGCAAAGTTAAGACCTGTCTTGGTAGCCAGAAAGAGAAGGAATAGTATTTCAAATGGAAAAAATTTGTTAGTTATCACAAGGAGAGAGAAATAATGATATTACCGAAAAACAAATTGAATGAAAAAAAAAAGTTAATGTGACGCATTTGCTGAGCGCCAAGAACAGATACCCCAGTATCTTACGTTAAAAAGATCGGTAAAAACTCATCATTGTAGAGAGGGATGATTCAAGCAAGTCTTGAAAGAAGGAGTAAGACTTGCATCGAATGCAGAATGATCAGCTGCTGAGATGATTAAATGGTTGACTTTGAAAAATACATCCAAATTGAAGCAAGCTTACTTTTGTTTTCAATATATTTTTTGCTCTTAACTTTTGTTGTTGATGTTATTAACTTTAGTTTGTTTTCTTAAGTAGATGTTGCTTGGTTGGAGGGCCACTTTCCCTGACAAACTTCAATCATATATGTTAATTGCCCATTTTGTTGATGAACTGGAATCATATTATACATATGTTAATTACCGGTTGATGAACTGGAGTTTGATTGTACATTTGTTAATGAACTAGAGTTAGATTGTATATCCGTTAATTGCCCCTTTTGTTGATTGGACATCTATTAATTACCATTTTCCATCGTTAAAAGGGTTAACGGTGAAATTTTTAATGATGGACTAGATCTGCCATTAAAATAGAATAATAATAATTTTTTATGATTAGTAATAGAATTTTTTGTCATTAAAAAGATAATTTTTTGTAGTGTAATCATCATTTATGCATGCTAGTAGATTAATTTGATGTACTTACCGGAGAAAATTAATTGATGAAAATATATAATTCGAGTTATGTATGCTTGCAAGTACCAACCTAGTGAACAAATAGTACATAGGGTTCAATAAATTTTCGAGTGCTAAATTAGGAGTAATAACATGTGTGAAGAACCGACCAAATAAAGTCCATGTTCATTATGTCTATGTTATGGTATATATGTTAATAAGTAGTCTACTAACAAACTAATGATTGTCCATTATTGATAAATTAAAAACTAAGTGGGGTTGCAAGAATTAATGATAGTAGATCTGCCTTTAAAATGGTAAAATAATAATTTTTTATGATTAGTAATAGAATTTTTCGTCACTAAAAAAATAATTTCTTGTAGTGTAATCATCATTTCTACATGCTAGTAGATTAATTTGATATACTTACCGGAGAAAATTAATTGATGAAAATATATAATTCGAGTTATGTATGTTTGGAAGTACCAACCTAGTGAACAAATAGTACATAGAGTTCAATAAATCTTCGAGTGTTAAATTAGGAGTAATAACATGTGTGAAGAACCGACCAAGTGAAATGTATGCTCATTATGTCTATATTATGGTATATACCTTAATAAGTAGTTTGATAACAAACCAATGATTATCCACTATTGATAAATTAAAAACTAAGTGGGGCATTTTTACCCATTAATAGTTCCAATAATTTGTTTTGTGTTTTTATTATCTTTTAATTATTCTCCTTTACCTTTGCATATAGTGTCTAGTACAAATTAGGTACTTATACTTAACAACATAGGAATTACAGTCTTTGTGGATACAATAATCTTGCTCACTACATATTACCATAACACCATGCACTTGTGGTCATTTATTTGTTAATAAATAGCGTGCCAGAAAGATAATATTTTTTTGGGTATATTTTTGTGATTAATAAATTGAATATATTGTTTGTCAATGTTCTTTCAGATGGCGGCACGAAGAGTTTATTAATACTTAAACCAAATATATTGAGGAAGTAAATGTTGTAATGAACGGTAGTACTCATTTATTCCCTTTCATATGTGCTATATATGTCAAGCGAATATGTATTATGTTATGTGTATAATCCACATTCTTTATTTATGTAAACTGTTCGGATAAGAAAAAGACTAGAATATGCTCGATATCTTGCTTCCTACCCGTACGTGTTGGACTTCAATTACTCGTACCAATTTGAGGCTCTGCTGCCATGTATTATAGTGTTCATTTTTAGAAGGAGGGTTTGGGGAATGAGGTTAAAATATAAGGGAGTTTGGATGTTTATGATTTAGGGGGGAAGATAATGATCTAGATGTGGATGACGAGTACAAGTCAACGACCTGGATTTATTGTGATGCCATCGGAAGATGTGGACAATAATGAATTCATTGTGGTTATCGTAATTGCTAGAAAATACAAAAATAAAAAGGCAGATAACTTGCTAAGGTGAATACTAACGAACTTGGAAAGAAGTGTATACCAATTGAGTATTGTGTAGGTGGAATCTGGGCTCTGTAAAGCTTAAGTAGAAAGTATAAGAAGAGAATCCTGACCACTTTGCTAATTTGGTTAGTATGATCGAAAGGATCATAGACCTTGAAAACAAGCAGGATGTTGGTGAGCTTGGTGTGTTAGTGAAAGACATAACCAGAGTTTGTCAAAAAGTAAAAAAAAAAACTTACTCAAAAAGAGAACCTGACCAAAAATTGTAGGGACATATTAATGGTCGAGATTGATGCAATGGCTTTGAGGTCCAACTCTACATACAGATTCCGAGCTGTTGAGATGAAAAAGATGACAAGGATGCAGTTAACAAAGTTAAGACCTGTCTTGGCAGCCAGAAAGAGAAGGAATAGTATTTCAAATGGAAAAAATTTGTTAGTGATCACAAGGAGAGAGAAATAATGATATTACCGAAAAACAAATTGAATGAAAAAAAAAGTTAATGTGACGCATTTGCTGAGCGTCAAGAACAGATACCCCAGTATCTTACGTTAAAAAGATCGGTAAAAACTCATCATTGTAGAGAGGGAATGATTCAAGCAAGTCTTGAAAGAAGGAGTAAGACTTGCATCGAATGCAGAATGATCAGCTGCTGAGATGATTAAATGGTTGACTTTGAAAAATACATCCAAATTGAAGCAAGCTTACTTTTGTTTTCAATATATTTTTTGCTCTTAACTTTTGTTGTTAATGTAATTAACTTTAGTTTGTTTTCTTAAGTAGATGTTTCTTGGTTGGAGGGCCACTTTCCCTGACAAACTTCAATCATATATGTTAATTGCCCATTTTGTTGATGAACTGGAATCATATTATACATATGTTAATTATCGGTTGATGAACTGGAGTTTGATTGTACATTTGTTAATGAACTAGAGTTAGATTGTATATCCGTTAATTGCCCCTTTTGTTTATTGGACATCTATTAATTACCATTTTCCATCGTTAAAAGGGTTAACGGTGAAATTTTTAATGATGGACTAGATCTGCCATTAAAATAGAATAATAATAATTTTTTATGATTAGTAATAGAATTTTGTCACTAAAAAGATAATTTTTTGTAGTGTAATCATCATTTATGCATGCTAGTAGATTAATTTGATGTACTTACCGGAGAAAATTAATTGATGAAAATATATAATTCGAGTTATGTATGCTTGCAAGTACCAACCTAGTGAACAAATAGTACATAGGGTTCAATAAATCTTCGAGTGCTAAATTAGGAGTAATAACATGTGTGAAGAACCGACCAAATAAAGTGAATGTTCATTATGTCTATGTTATGGTATATATGTTAATAAATAGTCTAATAACAAACCAATGATTGTCCATTATTGATAAATTAAAAACTAAGTGGGGTTGCAAGAATTAATGATAGTAGATCTGCCGTTAAAATGGTAAAATAATAATTTTTTATGATTAGTAATAGAATTTTTCGTCACTAAAAAAATAATTTCTTGTAGTGTAATCATCATTTCTGCATGCTAGTAGATTAATTTGATATACTTACCGGAGAAAATTAATTGATGAAAATATATAATTCGAGTTATGTATGTTTGGAAGTACCAACCTAGTGAACAAATAGTACATAGAGTTCAATAAATCTTCGAGTGTTAAATTAGGAGTAATAACATGTGTGAAGAACCGACCGAGTAAAGTGTATGCTCATTATGTCTATATTATGGTATATACCTTAATAAGTAGTTTGATAACAAACCAATGATTATCCACCATTGATAAATTAAAAACTAAGTGGGGCATTTTTACCCATTAATAGTTCCAATAATTTGTTTTGTGTTTTTATTAGCTTTTAATTATTCTCCTTTACCTTTGCATATAGTGTCCAGTACAAATTAGGTACTTATACTTAACAACATAGGAATTACAGTCTTTGTGGATACAATAATCTTGCTCACTACATATTACCATAACACCATGCACTTGTGGTCATTTATTTGTTAATAAATAGCGTGTCAGAAAGATAATATTTTTTAGGGTATATTTTTGTGATTAATAAATTGAATATATTGTTTGTCAATGTTTTTTTAGATGGCGGCACGAAGAGTTTATTAGTACTTAAAATTAATATATTGAGGGAGTAAATGTTGCAATGACCGGTAGTACTCATTTATTCCCTTTCATATGTGCCATATATGTCAAACGAATATGTATTATGTTATGTGTATAATCCACATTTTTTGTTTATGTAAACAGTTCGGATAAGAAAAAGACTATAATATGCTCGATATCTTGCTTCCTACCCGTACGTGTTGGACTTCAATTACTCGTACCAATTTGAGGCTCTGCTGCCATGTATTATAGTGTTCATTTTTAGAAGGAGGGTTTGGGGAATGAGGTTAAAATATAAGGTAGTTTGGATGTTTATGATTTAGGGGGTAAGATAATGATCTAGATGTGGATGACGAGTACAAGTCAACGACCTGGATTTATTGTGATGCCATCGGAAGATGTGGACAATAATGAATTCATTGTGGTTATCGTAATTGCTAGAAAATACAAAAATGAAAAGGCAGATAACTTGCTAAGGTGAATATTAACGAACTTGGAAAGAAGTGTATACCAATTGAGTATTGTGTAGGTGGAATCTGGGCTCTGTAAAGCTTAAGGAGAAAGTATAAGAAGAGAATCCTGACCACTTTGCTAATTTGGTTAGTATGATCGAAAGGATCATAGACCTTGAAAACAAGCAGGATGTTGGTGAGCTTGGTGTGTTAGTGAAAGACATAACCAGAGTTTGTCAAAAAGTAAAAAAAAAACTTACTCAAAAAGAGAACCTGACCAAAAATTGTAGAGACATATTGATGGTCGAGATTGATGCAATGGCTTTGAGGTCCAACTCTACATACGGATTCCGAGCTGTTGAGATGAAAAAGATGACAAGGATGCAGTTAGCAAAGTTAAGACCTGTCTTGGCAGCCAGAAAGAGAAGGAATAGTATTTCAAATGGAAAAAATTTGTTAGTGATCACAAGGAGAGAGAAATAATGATATTACCGAAAAATAAATTGAATGAAAAAAAAAGTTAATGTGACGCATTTGCTGAGCGCCAAGAACAGATACCCCAGTATCTTACGTTAAAAAGATCGGTAAAAACTCATCATTGTAGAGAGGGAATGATTCAAGCAAGTCTTGAAAGAAGGAGTAAGACTTGCATCGAATGCAGAATGATCAGCTGCTGAGATGATTAAATGGTTGACTTTGAAAATACATCCAAATTGAAGCAAGCTTACTTTTGTTTTCAATATATTTTTTGCTCTTAACTTTTGTTGTTGATGTAATTAACTTTAGTTTGTTTTCTTAAGTAGATATTTCTTGGTTGGAGGGCCACTTTCCCTGACAAACTTCAATCATATATGTTAATTGCCCATTTTGTTGATGAACTGGAATCATATTATACATCTGTTAATTACCGGTTGATGAACTGGAGTTAGATTGTACATTTGTTAATGAACTCGAGTTAGATTGTATATCTGTTAATTGTCCATTTTGTTGATTGAACATTTGTTAATTACCCTTTTGTTGACCCTGAGATTTCAAAGACTACTTGTGAACAATAAAAATGTGCCCCTAATTGAATAAAATAAATAAATTAAAAAATGCAAATAAAATGCGCCTAAAAATTTTATTCTTCAAAATGATAAAATCTGTTTGATATATACAGTAAAACCTCATTAATTAATACTTGTTAAATTAATAAATTTTTTAAAATAATATTTTTCTCCAGTCCCGACTTGAGTCAATTGAAAATATCATAAATATCGATAAGAAAATAAGATAATATAATTATTTAAGATCCATATATAGATATATGGTCCATTCAATACCATAAATTAATTATTATTTAAAACTACAAGTATAATTAAGTTATTTTAGTGAAATATGATTCCAATGTTGTTTGTTTTTTTTAAAAGTACTACTGTATTATCTGATTCCAAAGATACTACCATATTATTTTTCAAATGAAATTTTTATATTGAGATTTCCATTTTTATAAATATGATTTAGGCGGTAAAATAATAGTTACTAATTTACGCATAACTATATGCTTTATATATATATATAATAAGATTAATATTACAATACATGTATCACGTATATAAATTACTATAATATGCACTGAGAGCTAATGGTACGGTGGAATAGAATTCTCATTCATAAGTCTATTTTCATTCTTGTGATCAGCATGATGTAAAATATAGAATTACATTCTCAAATGAACTAGTATTACATCCCGTGCGATGCACGGTAAGAGATATATAAATAATTTAAAATAAATAGCCTGTACAGATAAAATAATTAAATTACAGTTAAATAATTAATAAAAACAATCATAAAATAGATTAAGAATATAATGTTATATTCAAATTTATTCACTATTTTATCGACATACAACTCATATCCATGCATATATTTACTCTTTCCATTCATTGTTTCCACTAAAATAAATAACATAAGTGGTTCGCCTGAAATCCATTACAAACATATTTGAAATCTTTTATAATTTTAGGCGAGATGAAAAAATTAAGAAAAACACAGCTTGAGATGAAGTTATGTCATTATCTTTTTTATTTGTATAGAACACTTTAAACTCTATCTTCGATATTATATCATTTCAAGTCTCCTTACACATAGAGATGAATCTATTAAATGGCATTATTGTAAAACGTTGGTCTACATATTGGTTGGCGACTTAATTAATTGGTAAAGTATTGGCCGACATTCATCATCTATTTCCTTGACCTAATAAATTGATTAATTTGACTAATATATTTATAAATGTTTATAATATATTAATTAATGTATGTAAATCAATTTTATAATTAAATAATATATTTTCCGTTTATGAGATGCAATTGAGGATGGAAAAGTTGATAGTTTTATATATTTATATGGACTATCTTACTTTTAACGCTCCTATTTTTTTAATGAATTTTTAACATGTCTATTAATTCAAAATGATAATTGATAACTTGCATTCTTAAATTATAATTATTTTGCATAATGCAACATACAATTATTTTTTATCATTATTTCCATTGTAAATGCAATGTAGAAATGTAAGAAAAAAAATGCGGCATGTGTTGATAGTTAACTACTACACTTTATTCAATTATAAACAAATTTGAAAGTATATAAAATATTCATTTTATAAAATAAAAAAATAAAAAAAATATTTCATTATGTCCTTTATTCTGTAGACATAAAAATCATAAGAATTGTCACTCTATTTGGACCATCATTCAATTCATAAGTTCATTTCATTGCTACATAATTTCATTATTTCATACCAATAATCTTTTTCTTGTTTTGTTAAAATATAGTTACACCAAATATAAAACAAGTCAACAATTAGGGGTGTGTAATCGGTCTGGACCGAACTAGACTTGAAAATTTGATATGGACCGAAACCGAAAATCATAGGACCAAAATCGAACCAAAAAGGTTGTGGGCCGAACCTAACCAAAACCAAAATGGTCGGTTCAGTCTCGGTCGATTTTGATGAAACTGATTTTCCATAAGTTTTGGGCAAAAAAAATTCCAAAGTTTTTTTCACCTATTCTTTCGAGAATCTATGCAGATTTCTTTGGCCAACAAAATATATAAATAATCTAAAATTTGGCGAAAAGAGAATTGGCCGAAATGTGAAAATTGATGAATAAAATCCACAAATCATAGTTAAAATGCTTAAAGAATTGAGGGTCATGAACAAATTTCTCTTTTTAAAGGAAAAGCAAATCAAATCATCAAATAGCAATACATCCATATAACACCAAAGTTGGAAAAATAAAGAATTCTACAATTCACTCTACAATGAAATATTCCACTTTTATTAAAAAAATATTGTATTGCATGTGTTGAGTTGTATGTTTTTTTATTATTATTGTAGTTTTATTTTAATGTAATGCATTTTATGTTATTTTTATGTACTATTGTGGTAATTTTAATTTAATGTAATATATTTTATAATATTTCTTGTAGTTTAAGTTTTAATTTTTTATGATTACATAATTTTTTTTATTATATTAAGTGAAATTAAACATAATATTATACCTAAAAATATAATTTACATTGTTAGACTAATAAAAAAAAGAATGAAGTTAATACAAAAAAAAAAAGAATAGAGAGAGTGAATAAT
Source organism: Perilla frutescens (assembly GCA_026008535.1). Lineage (NCBI taxonomy): Eukaryota > Viridiplantae > Streptophyta > Magnoliopsida > Lamiales > Lamiaceae > Perilla > Perilla frutescens. The sequence goes on from BRKX01000011.1 coordinate 31,839,608, forward strand.
CTCATCTTACATGTAAAGGGGTACTATTCATTTCCTTTACAAAATCGGTGGAAGAGTCTGTGGATTGGAGAATTTTGGGAGCAACACATAACGGCTATGGAAAGGTAACGTGAGGTTGGAGATGCTCTCAATTTGGGGACTCTTTAGGTTTAGATTGGCATAGTCATATGAGGTATAACTATTGTATTGTTTGTAATTCTATTTCAAGATCATTGTTTTAGTCTGCTGATTCATATATTTCCTTGTTTAGAACGTTGATGTATTAATTATGTCAGAAGCTCTCGCTAATTTTTCTCTTCACTCTAATACGGGTAAGAGTAAACTCTGTAGTTTGATTGTCCTCTATTAGGCATTAGCCCAGTTATTGTTCTCCTTAAGAACATCTTAGCCTTCAATTGGGTAATTAATACTTGTTACTTCAACCTATGTTATTGAATGTACCATCACTCCTTCAGAGACTGTAGCTCTGGATGCCTCGACCATTGAGAATATAGGAGGAGGTTTTGCAATCTGGTCCTTTTCAACCGGATTCTGCTGAAAATAATTTGCAATTCCTACATTTCAACATGATGCGTTTGATCTTTCATCACCAGGATTCACTCATACTTTACCCACTGAATCAACCTCTGAACTTCCTTTGAATGAAGAGTCTGTTAATCTTTGGGAGGTGGCTCAACTGGACTCATGCACCCATATGGAGGGTTTTGCGAGAACTTCCTACTAAGCTAGTAAGTTATTGGTTCTATAAGTTGTTCCGTTTGCATGTTTCTGTGGCTAACCTTGTTTCCTGCATCACTAATATGTCGTACTATCCTCAACAGAGATCTTTGATTTACAAATCATCGACGGATTTGCGGAGTTGGAACGATGCTGCCACTGCGAAAGTTAGCTTTCGAACTCCAAAACTAAAGCTCACCAGTAACTGTGCGTTCATAGATGAGAGGGTATTTAAGTTGCAGAGATGGAGGGTTAACATAGGAGAGAGAAAATTGGGTGAATTAACTAGTTACTCCTCCTTTTTCTTTTTTTTTCTTTGAATTTTTAATTGATTTTTAAATAAACAATTTTTTTTTAATTTAAAAAGATATTTAAGTAAAATGAATAACTATTTTTTATTTAAATTTAATAGTGGTGTATAATAAAAATTTGATGATGTATTTACAAACACCGTTAAATATTGATGATTAGCCTCAACAACGTGAGTTGGATGAGAAGAATGTGGTGAGTTCGGAAGTGGATTCATGCGATTGTTGTTGTAGTTTGAGAAAATTTTTCGACAAGTGAAAATTGAAATAAATCAGGCATGTAGAGAAATTGAAAAAAATTGAGAAAATTATTGGACAGACGATTCTTGTTTTCCCCCATGTTAATGTCAAACATGCAGAGAAATTGAAATAAACCAAGTGTATAGAGTACAATATCTACCATCTATTTTCACGAACAAACACATGTGTTCAACTTTCGTTTAACTAAGTAAAACAATCCAAATGTAACGAGTATACATGTAAATCATAGCAATTTCAAAAATAGACTTGCATTCTAAAACATAAACATGAATATAAAATCAAATTAGAAGGAAATTTTGTTGCTTAAGCTATATAATCTTGCATCCACTCCATGACTGAATTTGCCCGTTTAACCTATCTTGTAGCTCTGGAAACAAGTTCTTGCTCAATCTGTGACACAAATGCAATCAAAAGTTTATAAAATTTGTAAGTTGAATGTAAAAATAAAATCCTCATATACACTCCACATCCAACAAAAGAATCCCAAAGTCTTGTGGTAATTTCGAAGAAAATAAAATCACAATACCACCAATACAACCATGACTACAATGTTTCTTCTAATTCTTCAAGAGAACTCTGCAGAATTTTCCCAAACACAAAACTATTATCAACAGTATGGCTTATGTATTACTACCATAATTATTATTGCGGTTCATGCGCTCAAAAAGTTCGGCTATAAATTAAATACATCCTCTTGAAGAGGAGGCAGATTTATAGTTCAACTTGAACTAGTAGGCATAGGCAACCAACAATAGTGTTTTATACTTAAAAGACAGTAAATTTCAAATTTCCTTTTAGATAAATCACAAGACCAAAAGAAAAAAAAACTTCCAACATGCCGGTGTCCCACAAAAAAAAATCCAAGTTTTCATATATAAGCATAAATATTAGAAATCTGCACAATGTTGCACAACATCACAAACATTAAAGCTATGAACTTCACTTGCTTTACACAAACGTTTTTAAATGACAAAATATATAAAATTCATGACCCAACATAAATTAATGGAAATATAGACAGAACCTACCTAGTTACTTATTTACAATATATAGATAATTTCTCACAGCTAACAACCATACATAAAGTAAGTCCAAATATATTAGTATACTTTACCTTGATAATATTGTTCAACTTGTCATAGAGATTCTCGTGTTCATCTTTTATAAGATTTAATGCATGGATACACCTGCGATAATGAGATCCAATATTAAGATCCACGTATTGTTAGTGTAAGATTCATATTCTTATTTTATCTCAAGAATCTTCAAAAAATGTCAATGAGGAATGTCCATGAGGATAAGATCGAGGGAAAGAAATATGTATCAAAATGGATGAAAAGTGCTTGAATGTAAAAAAAAATAAAAATTTTGAACAATTAGTTAATAAACAAGAATTATTATAGTTTAATAATATTTGAGTATGAGCAATGTACAAGCGCATAAGTTTTATAAGGTCATGACAATTAATTGCAATAAACTAGAACACCAACAAAAAACAACGATACACAAGACAATATCTTAATTCTAATATAACAGTCGATGGACAAGAATAAAGTCATTTTTAACTCTTTTTCTACGTGAAAAAATATATCCACAAACAACCATGTGTTACAACACGCATCTAAGTCACACGTGCCCAAATAAATGACATTGTGCAATAATTAAGATATTCCAAAATATGAAAATAGAAGTCGCGAGAAATAATGTGAAACTATCATACCCATCTTTGGATTTATTGTTTATGGCATGACATAAATTAGAGCATGTAGCTCTAATTCGACAAGCACCAAAGCTGCAAGCAAATAATACAACATGAATATGAGCCTGGATGTGTGAAATATTAAGAAGTAGGGAATTATGTAAGAGATACAAACATATCTTGATTAATTCACAAAATATAATCACATGTAATGTAACATATTAAACATGCAAATTAAGAAAGATAGGCTCCATACCAAGCACTAAACATTAATTAAAACTTATATAAATGCTTTAAAGTAGAAATAATACCATGCAGAACTCCCTTTAAGCTTGATATAATATAAATACATGTTATTGAAGTCTACCACATCTTGATATCTAATTACAAAAAAAAAAAAAAAAAAAAAAAATCAAATGTCATATATCAAAATTTAAACCTAAAAACATAAAATGAAAAGTTCAATAATAATATCTTGAGAAGAACGTACTAAGTCTTTGTCATATCATTCATTGCTGCTTGAACATCATTGAGGAATACGAGAATCAAGTCCAAGAAAAATGACAAACCATTATCCTCTTTTAATGAATGGCATTGCCGAAAAATGATGATCTGCCGATTTCTACACGAACAACAAGAATAATTAAGTCATAATTAACAACAAAAGTTTTTTTTTTCCGGACATATACATATTTAAGTCCGTACATAAAAAGCAACTTAACTAAACAAGATAAATTACACCTTAAATATATCATAATTTTATTTATGAGTTCTATACAAACAAAAAGAATAATTAAGTCATAATCAATGACAAAATTAAGTTTTTGTCTGGCGCATGCGCATATCCGTACATAAAATAAAACTTAACTAAACAAAATAAACGACATCTTAAATATATATTATATATATCATATCCAATTGTTATCGTGATTTTTGCAAAAGCTATTATTCTAGTAATTATCACATCTCTTCAATAACTAGAAAACTGTAGGAACTTATAAAATCAACTCTAGGAACTTAAAAATTCTGCCAATTAATTTGGCGGTAATAGATCCCACTCCAATTTGCATTGCATATCTTGATGTATCTATATCGGTGGAGGTGCTATTCAATAAATTCTTATTATAATCTATATGACGCTACGCAAAAATCCAAATCAATCAACCTTTAATTCCCAAACAAAAGATGAAAAAAGATATAACTGAATCAGTACAATGAGTATGCCTCGTACACATATATATAATATAGGTGTGTGATGATAATCTAACTACATTCGTTACATAGATTCAAATGTGATGAAAATAAACATTCAATAAATATATACTCTTATATATCTATGTGATGATAATTTTGTTTGGGAATTAATAGCATCACACACCTATATTATTTATTAGTTCCAATAAATATATACTCTTATATATCTATGTCTATTTTATTAATTTGTAAAATTTTATACTATATTTTTATACATGGGTACTTTTTATAGTTTCAATTAATGTTAGCAACTAATAAATAATCATCATGCAATATATTATAGTATTCGACTGTATTGAATCGTGCAAAATGAAAGTAAAATATAAGACATAAATGTAAGCTTCATGCTATTTTTATATATAATAAATTTGGTTCTAGCTCTAAACAACTCCAATTTGAATTTTGAAATTCAAATTGTCCTTGTAAGATTAGAAAAAAGTGAAGTTTTGTGCACTCCTTAACAATACTTTTCAGGAAATGATTAAAAATTAACTTCTGCATGGGAATCGTAAATTTAATGTTTTTAAGCAGAATTTTTAGCACTTTGGAGGGAAAAAATCATGAAACTATTATGTTTTAATATATAGAGTAGATGCGTAAAAGAATCATTTGGCTTGTTATTGGACCCTATAACATGATCACGACCACCATCATGATCAACTTATGAAACCAACCTCATTAGGCTAATGTTACCTTCTCCATAGACTAAATATGTCGTTGATATCATGTTATGAAAGTCGAGAAGAAAAAAATATATATTTTATTCTTGATTAAAAAAAGGAGTGAAAGATTGTTCTTATGTCATCAACACAACTTGAAAATTAAAGGTTTAAACTAAGACAGATACCATCTTCCTAGTATATCAAAAATGTAAAATTGTACATCATTTTCGCTCAAAAAAGAACTAAATTATAAAATATTTGCATGAAAAATAAAGGGAGAGTAATCAAATCATGTAAAAAACTATCAAAATCAAGCCAAAATTTCTTCATCAGAACCAGAGAACTAATTTCTTCCAAAAGAACCATAAACATAGAAGATACGAACACATGAGGTTTCGACTCAACGGGCCATTCACTAATAACCTAACATATGAACTAAAATCAACAGCACACAAAAATTAGGAACGAGAACTTTCTTAAAAACAAAGAACAATGGACTATCATGTACACCTCTCTCAATGATGATCTATTATAAAAATTAAAAACAAATCAGAATAAAGAAATTACCTCACGAAAACCACAATCAGAAACTCATGAGCTGAGTGACACAAGTGCTCTAAAATTCAAACAGAAATGGAGAATCTAGGCAATCCTAATAAAACCAAAGTAGGACAAGTCCTTGTAAACAAAAATCATATACCTTGATCTAGCCTTGGGCCCTTGGCTACTCCTAAAATGTACACTTCGTCTTAAATTTTGATGTTTTGCAGTGTATTGTCTGAGAAGTCATCTTTGCCTCATTCTCGCCGGCAAGCAACGGAAGCCTAAATGGCGCACCATCATCTCTTCCGACGCATACCATGAATCTTGAAACTGGACGACACCATGCCAACACTTTCCGTGCTGGAAGCCCCGAACATCACCAGAATATCTCAATTTGAAGATTTTATTAATTTTTCTAAAGCTTTTGTATTTTTTTTTAGCAAGGCCAAGGGTGAGATAATTAGAAATACAATCTTGTACATTTTGAATAGTTGGAGAAATACTATTTTCCAGATCTTAAAAAGAGAGGGACAGAAGATGAGAGTTACATCCGTGCCTTTTAAATTTGAAAAATAAAGTAAAAGGTAAAAAATTATGGCATGATATATTAGACAAAAGTTGCAATAAATTATAAAAATAATTCTTGATAGCCTGTCAACTTTATTAGGCAAGATTTAGGTAGCTGCATGGATATGAAATGTTTCTAGGCGGGACAATTCCTGCATTTTGGGGGGGAATTTTTTGGCGGACTATTCTGTTTTAATATATAAGATAGATAGATATAGTGTTTTATTTTCGTCGACATAATTTGAAGGTAGCATGTTAATTTTGTCAAATTTTATTGTTGTTTGTACCACCAAGGTACTCAAGACGTGATTGGTACGATGGAATAGAATGGAATAGAATGATCAGTCCTATGTCCATTCCAATTCCACCGATTGATATGGTTCAAAATCGGGAATCACCATTCTCGATGGAATCCCTATTTCCAAAGGAAGGGGAATGATCATTCCACCCACCCCCATGTGTTTAGCTATTCCTAATGACCAAAAAAAATTAATATATGATATATTTATACATAATCATATTTTATAATATTATTTTATCATATTTAGAAAAATAAATAAAAAATCAAATTAAATAAATTATTATTATTATTATTAATTATTTTTATATTATTTATTCATTTTCAAAATATAATTTAAAAATATATGTCAAAACCAAATTTTGATATCTCTTATAATTTTGTTGAAGAAAAATGAAAGTGATGCCGAAATAAATATACCATAAAAATATGTTATAATACAATATAAAATATTTATATATTTGATATAATTTAATATATTCAAATGAAAAATTGAAATGTTAAAGTATTTTTCTATGAAGTAAAAATATTTTTATTAACTTGTATAAATCATTCTATATTGATTAATTAAATAGTTAGAATGAAGTTTTTCAATAAATAAATAAATTATAATTTGTTAAAAAAATTAGAAAAATCATATACTAAAAAAGAAAAATAATATTTAGAAATATAAAAGATAAATTAAGCCACGTGTTGATATTTATTAGCTACTACATACACTTTATTTAATTATAAGAAAATTTTAAAGTAAATAAAATATTCATTATATAAGATAAAAAAAATTGATATTTCATTTCGGTCTTCATTCCATGGACATACCAATCATAAGAATCGTCATTCCATTCAGACCCTCGTTCCATTCCTAAGTCCATTCCATTCATACCGAATTCCATTCTATTGTACCAATCACCTCCTCATTGTTTTGAATTCTCCATTCCCCTACCACCATTTGACAAAGTGATTGCTATATGGTTGATCAATCTGTTAGAATTTCGTTGACAAAAAATGTCTTCTTTTTTTTTTGTCAATTTTATCCTCTGAAACTTTTTAATGAAAAATTAACAATAATCTATAAAAATTTAAGATAATAAAAAGTCACTCAAAAATTATTTCCAAAAATTTTCATTTTTTTAATTTGTTGAAAAATTATGAATCCAAATGTACGATGAAGAAATTGAAAACTGATATGGTATGACACAAGTGATCATAATATCGTCTGGTATTTAGAATCTAGGAAAATTGTATCATTTTTCTTATTTTGAGAAATATGATTATTTTACACAATCCTCAGAATTTGAAGCAAACACTGTAATTTAAAAATTATGAATCAGATAACATATTCAGGCCAGATTCAATGTCGAGAAAACCAGCCGCTTTCAAATCGAAAAAGATCATTATGCACGAATATAAAATCAATTATAATCTCTAGATAAACAATATAATTTTAGGTATTAGTAATAACCATCAAAACACTAACAATATAGATAGATTTTATCCGACAAAAAACAAAATGACATATTAAGTTTATCGTGGAAACAATAAAAGAAATCACAAATTATAAGTGTAATCTATTTTTTTTTTCTAAAAGCAATCTGAGTTACCATCACAATGATGATTATTAGATGAAACAAATTCATTTTGATCAAAAGGTTTCGGAATAAACGGTGGTTTTGTGCATCTCAAAAGTGCCCAATTTACCCCTTCAAAAAATGGATGATGCTTAATTGCCGTAGCTCCCAACATAGACCCCATTCTCTTAGTTGGGTCCTTCTCCAATAATTGGCTCATAAGATCCTTAGCACTGGCTGCAACCACCGGCTCGCATGGGAACTCAAGCCCATGAGCCACGATGTTAGCTAGAGTGAACTCATGGTCCTTCCCACGAAAGGGTGTCACCCCATAGAAGAGTTCGTATATGAATATTCCCAAGGTCCACCAATCAACGGCATTCCCATGACCTTCCCCGGACACAATCTCCGGGGCTAGGTACTCGTGGGTCCCGACGAATGACATTGACCGTGCGTCGATTGGCTCCGCCACGATTTTTAGGGTCCCACGATATCCGCCCCCTCTCTTTTTCACAAGGGCGGTTTTCCGCTTGTGTCCACTGTGAAGGCAAGAGACACGTGGCACAACGCAACGGGGCAGGATGCATGAAGAGAAAGAAAATCGTGTGGGGTCAGCTGCCCTACGACCATCTGATGAGTATACAAGTTGTGCCTTTGATGTTGAGTTATCACATTTTAGGGAGAGGTCAAAATCGGTCAACATTATGTGACCGTCTGATCTTACAAGAATATTTTCAGGTTTCAAATCGCGATAAATTATACCTAACATGTGTAGATATTCCATAGCAGCCACAACCTCAGATGCATAGAACCTGAACAATTAAAAAAAAATGCTATTATTGTTTGCATATTAAATAATTTAACTTAAATGTCTGCATATTAATCATGATATGCAATTGGTTAGGGACATTCTTATTTGTATTACTCTAATAAGTCTACAACATGGGACCATATGCTAAATTAGACATACTACAAAATCTTCTAGCAGATTTTAAACTATTTCTAGATAAATGATTCAACAATTATTTCAAAATAGAATGCCACTACAATTATAACTTTTTATCGGTAAAAAATCCAGCTTAATTCGATTGAATTTAAATCATATGAGAACAATAATAGCATGAAAATACTCACCGGACACCATCTTCGTCAAACCTCTTCTCCGGCTGGCGTTGCCGGAGGATGTGGAGGTCGCCGCCGGGACAAAACTCGGTCAACAAACACGACCACTTAGGACAATCCAATGTTGCATAGAGGGAGGGCAAAAAAGGGTGATCCAACATTTGGAGTATTTCCTTCTCTATCCCTGCCCTGCTCTCTTTGTTCCTATAAGCCAACTCTTCTTTATCCATCACCTTAGCAGCAAAATGGCACCCTCTATCGCCTTTGATCTCCACCAGGTACACCGTGCCAATGTCACCATTCCCAAGCCGTTGGATGAAGTTGAAATCATCGAGCACGAGCTTTCTCGCCTTTGACAAGTGGCCAACGCCGACAAGTTTGACATCTAAAGTTGCATTGGATTCAATGCAACTGCACGTATCGGAGTCTGAGCTTTCGATCAACTTGACTTCCACGTCGGTCATGATCGTGGAGGTGCTTGTGATCGAAGCAGACTTCCTAGTCTCACGAATTTCCCTCGTGTCGTCCACGTGGAACTCCATTTTGGTGGCAATGAAGAAAGATGAATGAAGATATATAAGTAGTTGGGAATGCAAGAAAATGTGAAGAAATCAAGAGTTTGAAGAGAAGCTAAGGGAATGTTTGGGGCCGGCAGTAAGGTAAGGCTGGGTCATTATGCCGGCTAGCTAGGGCCCAAACACGCACTTACGTAATTGCCTTTATTTTAATTAATTAATATGCTTTAAATTTATTAGTCACTAGCTAATAGTTTGTTAATTTAAATATTAATATCACGATCGATGCTGCCAAATAGTTATAGTCAAAATTATTGTCGAGTATTGTTATCAATGGATGATATCTTGGATAGTGTTGTTGAAAACAAAAGCAAGAATTAGTCATTACGTTGAATTTAATATATAATGTTGGAATTTCACAAAATCTTGGAGAATATTCGATTTCTTTCATTAGTAATTAAGAACTAGAGAAAATAATTTGATCGTGAATTTTACATTACTAGCATAGCATGTGTTTGTCTCATGGCTGGGTTTTATCACTCTAATTAATTTCCAGCTCATATGTAACAAGATTTTGAACAATCATATCGAGAGTCAGGCCAAATCAATTAAAAATAAATGCATTTATCTTTTTTTTAACAATATAAATGCATTTATCTTTTTTATCAACACAAAAAAATCACATTTTAGCGACGTAATTTTCCATCGCTAGACTCTGAAAATCCGTCGTTAAAATGGTTTAACAACGAATTAACGACGGATTCAGTCCGCCATTAAAAATCTTATCATTACTCATTTTAACGACGGAAAAAACTTAGCGACAGATTTTTTCATCGTTAAATCATCGCTAAATTCAGTCGTTCGAAAATAAAAAAAATTAACGACGGATTTTTTCCGTCGTTAAATTAAAAAATAAATCTGGCAAGCCCCAATGGCCGGCCCAACCTAGAAGGGCCCACACACCATGGCCTAGCCCACAAGGGCCCAAACATAGCCACAATTATGGGAGCGAAATTCGCTCTTGCGAGGACTACCTTCATCACATGTAAAATATAAAACATATTATATATTTATAATATAAATATCTTTTTTTATATTATTCTTTTCTAAATAATATTAATATTATAAATGAAAATAATAATAAATATTATTTTCTATCAATTATTTATTTTTTCATTAACCATTAATTACTATTATAATATTTTAATTAATTTTCTCAAATATTATATATTTACATTAACATATACAACTAGTGTATATATATATACACACGAAACCTATTTTTCATTGAAGTTTTATTTCCAAATTAAATAATTATATAATATAAAGTCCTAAAAATTATTAAAACAAAAAATTATAAAAAAGTCATAAATTAGTAATTTAAATATAACAAAAGATATAAAATCTTAAAAATAATAAAAAAATTAAAGATTATAAATTAAAATAAATCTGAAAAAATAAAATAAATAAAAATATTAAAAAATTCAGATTTGTAATAAATTTGTAATTGAAAAATAAAAAATATTAAAAAAGTTAAAATATCAAAAATAAAAAAATAAAAAGAATTGAAAATAAAAAAATATTTATATTAAAAAGATTCATAATTAATTATTAATTGAAAAATTAAAAATATTAAAAAATAATATAAAATATTAAAAAAAATTAAAAATAAAATAAATCTGAAAAATAAAATAAATAAAAAATCAAAATTTTAAAAAAATTAATTTCAAATTTGTAAATTAAGTATTAGTTGGAATATTAAAAAATTAAAAAATAAAAAAAAAAACGTCATTAGTCCGTCGCTAAGATTAAAAAAAATAAAAATAATAATTTTTAACGACGGATTTTTCCGTCTTTAACATAGCGACGGAAAAATCCATCATTAGTCTGTCGTTACCTTAAAAAATAAAAAAAAAATATTAAATTCAATGTTTAACAACGGATTTATCCGTCGTTACGTTAAAAACGGAAAAATCTGTTGTTAAAAGTCTCAATCACAATCCGTCGTTAATTTATCATTAATCTAGCGACGGATTTTATTCTGTCACTAAATCCGTCGTTAAATCACGTTTTTTTTTATAGTGTATATCGTTAAATAAAATACTTCCTTTTTAGTGTAACTATATTAAACGACCTAGACACTATAAAATTTAGAATTAGCCCTTCTAAGTTTATCTGCTGCAATTTGTTCAATTGCATGAGAGTATAGCAAATGGTGTAATTAATTGTAAAGAAGCATTTATATCTATGAAAGATTGTCGATTTTAACTCTTGCCAAGAACTCCAAATAGACAAGACGAGGCACCATATTCTATATTCTTCAAGGTCAAGCTAGTGGCTTTTTTCGGTGTGGTTCACCTCTTTTACATATATAAATGAAATTTATTCAGATCATTAATTTACTAAGAACTAATATTATGGTAGTCCTCTAAAGTAAAATAAAATGTATTTTTTTAAGTATATTACTCGTACTCAATTTCTCGACATTCCCTAGTTATAGGGCGGACCCTCACATTTCGGGCCCTTTACAAAATGACAAAAGAGGGGTCATAATATATATATTTATTTCACGAGCATCTTGAAATTTCTTCCATTATTGTCTACATTTTCTAAATGTGCTATCAACACCTACAAATATACATAAAAATATTTAGATCTCCTGCCATTTTGAAAAGCAAAATGATCGAAAAGGTCATCAAAATTAATTTTTTCTGTTATCTCATTTTCAATATTGCTTAAAATTGATGCTAGTCCATTTAATCTTTCTTGAGATATGGTTGAATGCAGATATATTTTAATTAATTTAAGTTTTAAATTTTATATATGATTATGCTATATATAGCTAGTAACCGAAATAGTCAATAATATTTTATTTGCAATAGTATCATTAGGAAATCAATCTAAAGTTCTAATTAACAAACTCAATGAACTTCAATGATTGAATTTATTTTTGTTGATAAACATATTTGTAGTACTATGCAATTGAGAAAATAAACCATCAACGTCAATATAAAATTTATCATTATATTTCAGAGCATCTTAAAAATTAACACAATATCTATGCAGTGTATACTCATCAAATGAAAGGCAATTTCTTATGATAAAACAAAATGCCAAACTATCTTCAAAAATTTTTAATTGTTCAAATCTTCCCATTATATTATAGATGAAATAGCAATATCCATTAAATTAATGTTACGTGATTCAAGATTTGGGGGGCGAAAACTCAATTAGTAAATTAGGCTCTAATTAAAGCATGACAAGAAAATTAAAGAATTTATTTAAAGATAATTAAATTTAAAAAAAATCAATTTATTTTTTGGACCCCAAAAATTTGGGGATCCATAGGCAAAGCCCCACCCAAACATATATTAAGATGGGCCCTGCGTGGTTATAGGGTAAGTCTAAACACAGTCATCTTTTTACTTTTTATAGTCCCTAAATTAAATAAATTAAAATTGTTTTTTAAATATTCTTTTTTACCCTTATAACCCCTTTATTTTCAACTTTAGATCTTATTTTCTTCTTCAACATCCTAACAAAATATAGCCTCCAACATCTTAATCATGACATCATCAAGAATGCCAACAACTCGAATCGTGTGTTTATAATTGCAATGTAATCCATCAATAGTTACATTCATAATTCCGATCGTATTGGAAAACCTTATATTTACACTAATAAAACCTAACAATAGTAATATATTATTCTGGAAAAAAAGTTCTATACGAGAAGTGAAAAAAAAAGTTCTAGAAGGGATGCTCAAAAGGTAAAATCCACGGAATATCTAAGGATGCAGACATTATTGTAGAATGTGTAAATATATATACTCAAAAGAAAAAAGAAAAAAAGAATGTGTAATGTGTAAATATAAGTAGCAAGTAGCAAACGACCACATTGATGGATTACGTTGCTATTTGCAAACGATTAGAGTTGCTCAAAGTTTTACTAATATGAACCCTTTAAATTGTGAAGCAGGGAGCAGCAGCATGTGATCAATTAATTAAAATGAAGGGTTGGTAGAAAGGAGATAAAATCTGCTGAGAATAAATGGGAATTATGAGAGTTAAAAAGAACATTTAGTTAATATTTTTAATTTATTTAATTTTGGAAATGGGGAGTGTATTTAGAATTTTCTTATAAATTATAATTCAATCTGAGGTAATTCTTTTCATAGCTCTCAATCTTCTCTTTATAGTCATTAATATTGTTTAAAATGTAGTGTTATTTTATTAGCCTCAGCACATAAAATACCCTAAAAAAAATAAAACCTCAATGTACACATTGGGGCTATACATTGGAATCATATTTATTGCAAAGCCTCCATCATATTTTGTAGAAGCACTTGTATCCCTCACGGCTAGAGAGAGACAATTTCTCACCATCGGCAAGAAGTAGTCGTGGAGGGAGAAGATCATACATAAATAAATGAATACAACTACATTATTAGGTGTTCCAAATTCCATAATTGTTAAATCTCGATTCTCAGAGATGCGTTTAATTGGGAGTATTAATGTGATTACTCTATAGGAATCAGAATGGTTTATTTATTTATTCATTAATGAAGCCTAAATTACTTTTATTTATTTATTAAATTTTTCCCATAATGTCTGGCATTGTCAATTTGTAATTGAACTTCAGATCAGTGGCGGATCCAGGATTTCAAAATTGGGGGTACGATATATAATTATAAAATATGCATAAATAAATACTCTTCATTGTTTAAAACTCTAGTAATTCAACAATAAAAATACGAAATTAAGAAAGAAAATAAACATCAATCAAATGAAAATTACAACTTCAATTGGGTCTGACAAAATACACAATATTCAAATAAAAACTATAACTTCAATTGGGTCCGACGAGTCTTCATTTTTTGGAAGCGGTCTATAACATCATCATCACGAACTTGTAGAAAAACATCCTTCTCAATGAAAGTGACCAAACAATCATTTAATAATTGATCGCCCATGCTATTTCGCAACTTATTTTTGACATAAGTCATTCCGGAGAACACTCTTTCAACACTTGCAGTCGCAACAGGGAGAATCAACATCAACTTGATAAGCAAATAAATTTTTGGATAAGTCACATTCTTCCTTGTTTCAACAAGCATCATCAAAAGTGCACCAAAATCATGCAAATTCTGAAATCTATCATCTTTTTGCATATCTTGAATGAATATATCAAGTTGACACTCTAGAGCCATTAAATCAATACTCGAAAACTCAGAAGGATAATATGTGGCAAGTGTAAGTACTTTTTCCTTGTCAAAAGAAGAGAAACCATCTTTAGGACTTAAGCAAGCCATCTTAGAGGGACTGAGTGAATGTTCCACAAGCAAATACATAATTGTACTTTTAAGTGACAAAGCAGTGGTATCACCAACATGTACAAGTCCAAAAAATCGTTCTACCACCCTTCCTGTTTTACCATCAACATAACGCAAGCAAAGAGCTAACTGTTCTTTCTGGGACACATCACTTGATTCATCAGCCAATATACTAAAGTAGTCATCACCAAGCTCTTCTATAATGTGTTTGCTTGTTTCTTTAGCACAACAATTGATGAGATCTTTTTGAATTGGCGGGGATGTCATTTGATTATTTCTTGGAGCATTTTCAAAGCTGACTTTTCTAACATTCTCATTATGTCCAGCTAGCCATTTTAAAAGCTCAATAAAATTTCCCCGATTATTTGATTCCTCACTTTCATCATGCCCACGAAATGCCAACCCTTGACCCAAAAGAAATCTCAAACAAGAAAGTGAAGCTTTCAAGCGAATTTTATATTCACTTTGAATCTCATCACTTGCATTATCAAAAATATGCACAATAGAATTTTTTCTCGAGTCTCTCAAATTCACATATTTCTCATAAGCAATATTA
This sequence comes from Perilla frutescens, assembly GCA_026008535.1. Taxonomy (NCBI): domain Eukaryota; kingdom Viridiplantae; phylum Streptophyta; class Magnoliopsida; order Lamiales; family Lamiaceae; genus Perilla; species Perilla frutescens. The sequence goes on from BRKX01000011.1 coordinate 31,855,010, forward strand.
TGTGCACTTCTAACTCCACCCACATGTTTCTCAAACCTACTAGGTTTATTCCATGCTCTGAATCCATCATTAACAAATGCATCTCCACCCGCATTAATCTCAACTTCATTTTTGAACAAGTAGCAAACAAAACAAAATGTCGCATCTTTTTCAATACTATATTCAAGCCAATCATATTTTTTGAACCAAGAAACACTAAACCGACGCATACCTCCAAGGTCTCTTTGAGGGAAGTCATGTGTTTTTGGTTGACAAGACTTTTTAAGAATATATGTTCTCCTCACCGCATTTCGTTGATTTGGAGGATAATCCATTATATTTATTCTTTTCTCCGGATCATGCGGAAGAAGTTCGACATCATATAAGAATTCTTCCTTCTCTAGTGGTACACTACTAACACTAGAGCCATTCAATCCTATTTTATTTTCTTGAGCATGAGAAGAATTAAATGATGGAGATAAAAAAGACTCACTGTTGTTGGAAGAGATATCATTGTCTTTTGGAATTGGTGAAGAACAAGACGTCCCGTGAAATTTCGCTTTCTTAAACAAAAATTCTCGAAGATCGACTTGCTTTGTCGTTGCCTTGTTTTTCTTTGATTTAGATGTATCATCCGTCATTTCCTAATTGAATTAGAAAATTTAATTAAAATACAACCCTATATAACAATAGCAAAAGTGAAATAAAATAAATAAAAGATTGGCAAAATATAATAAATCTCTCAACAATACTACAAATTTCTGTATATTAAGAATTTCTCAAAATGATGTTCCCGAATTTGTAATACGCATACTAGGTATATTCACTGTCAAAATTATATTAGATTATATAATGAGGGAAATCAATATATATTATAATATTATTCAAGATTAATTTATATTAACTAATTGCAAATTTAAATTGTCATTGCGTTACATCAACTAAAAGTAAAAATTTTAGTCAAACACCCTAACAACTGAAAAAAAATATGAATTTTACTGTGAAATTCATATTTTTCATTCAAATTGATCATATATATCGTACACAAATAGTCAAACATTCAATATTAAAATTGTGAATAATTGATATGCATTAGCTAAATGAATAATATAAATAACACAGTAATTTGCACTTAAAATAAATCTAAACAACACTACTCGAGGGATTTAGAATAATAAACAACACTAAACATAAATAATAAATCTAATTAATAATATACAAAAAATAAGAACGAAAAGAAAAATAACCTCGATAACTCGATTGATAATGGTGGTGCTTGGGCACTTCTCAATTTAAAATCTTGATGTAATTTTTAGATTTGTTATGAGAGTATTTTGAAGACTTGAATAGTTGTACAATGTACATGTATTTGTTCATATATTTATAGATATAGGAGACTTAAAGAGGAGTAAGATGAAGAGTCACAAATTAATGTTAGATTGATATTATTGAGGAGGAAGATTGAAAGTCACCACTTTATTCTCTTTATTCATGACTTTAGGACTTCTCCAATAACAAAATAGATATTTATAGAAATCCTAAATATATTTATATCTACTAAAAATATTACAATAAAAATTTGGGGGTACAATTTTATTTAAATGTATATATGTATCTACTATTTATTTTTTTTATATAGAACTACTAATTTTTTTTTTTTTGGTACAGTTGTACCCCCTTGTTACCAAGTGGCTCCGCCACTGCTTCAGATAGAATGAAAATGATGTTACTCACCCATGCGTACTTTCTCGACTTCACAAATCAGAAAACTACGAGTAACATTCTTGTAATTATTCCTTTCAACTTTGGTCATTGCCTTTTTCTGCTTCATAAAACTTTCGTATTTATTTTTGCTTAACGGACAAAATTATCTACTGCTATTTGTGTGCATGCTGCGATAACTTTGCCCCCAATTTTATAACGAGGTCTTTATTTTATAATCTAATAAAATTATATTTATATTTTAATTAATTTTAAAGATTATAAAGAATAAAGTAGACATCGTCATCGTGCGTAGAATTTCTCTTTAATCTTGTACTACTATATCTTCCGTACGATGTACGGAAATTAATATTTTATACCCTTTAAGTTAAAATTTTAAGGTCATAATAATTCATATATTTGTTGTAATATTAATAGTATATATACTCCATCAATTTCATAATAATTGATGTTTTAGGTTTTACATCAAAAATTAAGAAATAAAAAAGAGATAAATATATCCTCTTCTCTCTACATCCCTATCAAATTTTATGGAAGACATTTCATCTATCAAAGTTAATATGTAGGAGATTTTCTAGTATCCTGATAGGGGTAAAATTAGCTAGAAGAAAGAGTGTGAAAATGTCTAAAATATCAAATAATGGAAAACAAAATTGAAAGGTTGAAACATCAATTACTTGAAACTGAGGGAGTATATACAATACATAATAATTATAATTTTATCAAATGATACTTTATATATATAATTATATTTGTAATTTTTCAAACTATATTTATAGCAACATTTACAATATTTTTTTAAAATTTTATACTTAATTAGATTTTGTCATTCATTCTAGCCCAAGTATTAATGTATGATATTCATAATATTGTATTTTATAGAATACATAATAATTATAATTTTATCAAATGATACTTTATATATACAATTATATTTGTAATTTTTCAAACTATATTTATAGCAATATTTACAATCTTTTTAAAAAATTTATACTTGATTAGATTTTTGTCATGTATTATCATATCATTCTAACCCAATTATATATTAATGTATGATATTCATAAATATTGTATTTTGAGAATTGTGACATAAATAGTAACCACCACAAAATTTCCACTTATTAATTTTATGTTCTGAATAATGGTTTATCGTATATAAAAGTCATGTATATATACAATTAACTTGTATGAATATATGATATAACATTTTTTGTTTTTGTTTTTTGTGTTTTTAGAAGACGTATTTTTGCTTATTCAAGCTTACAAAGTGAGCTAGCATAATTACATTAAAAATAAGTGTTTTTATATATATTGTATTATTTGGTCTTTAAATATCTAAAAATATAATATTTCATATTTTTATAGAAAAATAGATAATAATTTTTAGATGTTGTAACATTGCAGTATAGCTCTTAAATTATTTTAATCGTACATAGTCACATGTATATAAAATATTTCTTAGCTTATATTTGTGTTTTTAGTTTTTATTAAGATTTGATTTATTGTTTACATATGTGTGCAACTTCACAATATATATATATATATATAGTTTCTTACTTTCTTTTGTACATGTTAATTAAATGATAATGTTGAAAATTTCCGGTGCATTTTTCTATTTTAAATAATTATATTCCAAGCATGCTACTTGTTAATTGGTATATTAAAATTTATACTCACATATAATAGTCTTAAAATTATGAATATTTGTTTGTATATTATTTTATTGGGTATGCCAAATATCTAATATATATATATATATATATATATTATAGAAAAATAGATAATAATTTTTTATATTATATATCATTACAGTTCGGAAGTAAATGAAAGAATTTGCATGAATGTAACAACACGAATCACAAATATTGGTACTGTCATCAAAATCAAACAAAATGTAAATAACATGAACAATATAAATTTAAATTCCGACATGATTATTTAAAAGCTCAACACAATTATATAAAATAGACTTGATATCAGCATAATTGCAATGCCTGCACACATTTTTCGTTAGACAACAACAAATAATCAGTGTTCTTAACCATTTTACGTTAAATTACAAATATGCAAAAATAAAAAAAAATGAAAAAAGAATATCAATTAAATACCACTCATTATACATAAGGATGATTTTACTGAGTATGCAGGTTTATTTGAAGGACCAGCACAATTAATAAAAGAGAAAAAAAATATGAATATTAGCAATTGCCGGTAAGGTTTCTTCAGTCATTTATGAGTATGGCCAACATCCACCATTCTGGAGAACTTCACATCCCTCTTCTTTTGCCGTTAAAATTTCTCAGTTAGCCTGTACTCTTCATTTTTCTTCTATTTTGTTGCATATTAGTATCTGAGTCGTCGTCCAACACTCCAACATATCTTCTACATTTTTTTGGTTGATGGTTTCAGTTTTACCACCACAAATTTCACTTCTCAATTTTTCTCAAGAAGAGATTTTATTGGGATCGCTTTTGGTTTTTTTGGAAGAAAAACGCGTGTGTTGATCGATAAGAGGGACGTTTTGCATTTTTTTCCTCTGAAAAAAAAAAATCATTATAGGGTATGAAATTTGCTCCATTTTTTTATACTAAGTTGAAAGTTGAAACTAAGAAGTTGAAAAGTTGTTTATATTTATACCAAAAGCTAAATTGTTTTTGCCATAAAGAAAAAAATGGTTATATCTTGAAGAGCTTAATCGGTTTCCAAAAAAAAAAACTCAAGAGGTGATCAGTTTAATGGATTTTTCTTGAAATGGCTAGTTGAATCGATTCACAAAATAATGAAGAGTTGATCGAGAAGAACAAATATCACATTAATTATGCATTAATAAACTAATGACATATGAGTAAAAAATAATCAAATCTACAAAAAAATAAAGAAATGAAACTTTAAAAAAAATGAAGCACTAAAACAATATAATAACAAAAGCTGAATTTTGTGGGTCGCTTAGAAATAATGAAGACTTTCTAAAAAATAAAAACAAAGCAAAACAAAAATTATGACGATTTAAAAGAAGAATAAAAATGAGATGGAATTATAATTATATGGGGTAGGAAAGGTTTCGAACCTGCACGGGTGAAAACCTCCTGCTAAAGTGAAATGCTGGCCAACAACTGTACCACAGACATACTTTCAATTACTTTTTAGCATAAAATTAGCTTTTAAATCATAAATGAATTGATTTTTTTTACAATTTTACCCTTCACGATTTTGCCTTAATATATGTATAGATTTTATTATATCATCTTATACCTTTTTTTATGTCGAGGTAACCCGCAGCCGCTACCAAGGTACGCACTGGGTAAATCCTGCCCATGATTAATATCCTGCAAATCACATAGAGGGGGTAAATCATACTTGACAGACCAGATATGACAGATTCATACCTAGTGGTGTTGGTGGTGGGATTCGAACTTGATCATCTTAGAACGTGATTGGTATGGTGGAATGTAATGGAATAGAATGATCATTCCTATATCCATTCCCATTCCACAGATTGGTCTGGTTCAAAATCGAGAATCATCATTCCCGATGGAATCTCTATTCCTAAAGGAAGGGGAATAGTCATTCAACCCACCCCATGGGTTTAGTTATTTCTAATGACCAAAAAAATTAATATATGATATATTTATACGTAATCATGTTTTATAATATTATTTTATTATATTTAGAAAAATAAATCAAAAATCAAATTAAATAATTTATTATTATTATTATTTCTTAATTATTTTTATATTATTTATTTATTTTCAAAATATAATTTAAAAATATATGTTAAAATCAAATTTTGATAGCTTTTATAACTTTGTTGAAGAAAAATGAAAATGATGCCGAAATAAATATACCGTAAAAATATGTTATAATACAATATAAAATATTTATATATTTGATATAATTTAATATATTCAAATGAAAAATTGAAATGTTAAAGTATTTTTCTATGAAGTAAAAATATTTTTATTAATTTATACAAATTATCATATATTGATTAATTAAATATAGATTTTTCAATAAAATAAATAAATTATAATTTGCTGAAAAAATTAGAAAAAATTATATACTAAAAAAGAAAAATAACGTTTAGAAATATAAAAGATAATTTAAGGCATGTGTTGATATTTATTAGCTATTACGTACACTTTATTCAATTATACGAAAATTTTAAAGTACATGAAAAATATTCATTATATAAAAGAAACTGATATTTCATTCTGTTCTTCATTCCGTATACATACTAATCATAAAAATAGTCATTTTATTCAGACCCTTATTCAATTTCTAAATTCATTTTATTCATATCTTGTTCCATTCTATCATACCAATCACCTCCTTATACTTTGGAGCACGACCTCTTGATAGTTTGAGAGCCTTCATAAAATCAGATAAGGTCCTAATTGTCTTACAAACTTAGTCGGCCCATCTAGATCCATTTAATTAGGCCGCTATGTTTAATGTGATGGTCCCAATATTATTAATCAACCATTTTTTATATCATTATTATCTGAATACAAAAAAAATAAAAAAATTGTTTTCCTTTTCTGACGCGATAGATAAAACTTTTTAACTATTATTAAAATTTATAATTTAATAGTGAAATAAAAGTGTAACCTATAAAAGTGTAGCAGGGATTCGAATCAATAAAACTCAGCTGGTAAAAAGAAATCGTTTATGCTGTATTTAGATTGCTATTTAATGTTGTCTAATTTCTCATTAATAAATTACCTTATCACTCTAAAAATAGATAAATTACTTAATTACATTATCAGTAAATATTGACGAAATAGGATCATCTGTTGCAACTTGCAAATCCTGTTGCAACTCTTTAATATATTTTTTTTAAATATATATTTTTTATTTTTTAATTTATTATGATTAATTTAAATTTAAATTTTATATTTAGGGTTCATCCATCCCAATCGGATATATTAAAAAAATTTAAAAAAAAAACTTAGTTATGCAGCACCAAATGTAACATAAATGGCAACGGAGGATCTGCTCTTAATTTGGACGGTCACCTCTCCCGAGCACACAGAGACGGAGTTGTAAATTTTAAATTTTAAAAATATATTTCTATTTTAGTTAGAATTTCCAAAAAGGTAATCATTTTATGCATATATAAATATAAATTTAATACTACTGTGAAAAATTATTGAATAACTAAAATCAAGTCAGACAATTTAATTTACTACAAAATACAGACCTAAACAGATTTTGCAAAATGGGATGCATATTTTTTCAAATATGGAATAAATATTTCCCCAAATCAAGTCAAACACAAAGGTATCGTAATTAATCAAAATATAATGCATTTAGCAATCACCCTATACAATAAGAGTATTCCCTTTTTTGGAGACAATTTGAGTCTGCCACAAATATTTGTCCAAATTCTTTTGGTCCCCAATATCTATATTCTATAGTAATGACTATAGTAAGCAATATTACCACATGCCTGAATGAAGTATATTTGGCTATAATTTTTCTGTTTTCAAATCGACTTCTCATAAATAATCCACAATAAATAAATATATTATTTTTTAATTCTAATGATTTCTCCCCTTAATTTGAATTTTGTAAACAAACAGACATGGATTTAATTTGTTATGAAATTTTTAATTACCTAAATAATCTAATATAGACAACATATTTTTATGCAATTATTTTAGCTATTTAATTATTTATTTACTTAATCAAGTAGTCTAAATAATATAGTCCATGGTTTACCTAATTGACATGAAATTCAAAAGTAGATACTCCATCCGTTTCATTTTGATTGTTGTTTTAGCTTTTTTTTTTTTTTTATCTAGAATTAACAATTAATTTTATGGACTAATATACGCATTCCTCATATATGACATAAAATTTTATTCACTTATATTTTCATAAAACAAAGATAACATTTTCTCTCTCCATATATTTTTAGGGTTTGGGATGGGTTAAAATTGGGAGAGATAGTGTGAAAATATATAAAACAACAAACATTTTGACATGAAATAAAAAAGTTAAAACAATAATTATAATGAAATAGAGGGAGTATATAATATTATTCTAATTAGGCATATATAATACTATTCTAATTAGATGTTTATGAGTAACCTAATTAAATAATATATATAGCTCCTCGGTTATGGTCTTCACTCCCCAATATACTAAATCGAACATAATTTTTTACTTCTACATTTCTGGAAGAAAAATGAAGGTGTACAGAGATACAGAGATTTAGTTGAGAAAGGCCATAATATCAATTCCCCATTCGTGTTTGTTCGAGTTCTAGATTGAGGGCTTATAAATATATTCCACATCAAGTTTTTCAATCTCAATGGATCTAGGTATTTCTATAATCTTTGACAATCTAGTGCTATGTTAATATCCTAAAATATTGCATGATCTATGATAATTGAATTTATATTATGTGATTTATAAATTCCTAAAAGATCATGTTGGTTATGTACTTATGTTCAAATCATTTCAAACAAAAACGAATACTAATTTTTTTTCCTTTCTTCGAAGGGACAGATATATACCATTTTCTTTAGAAAATTGAAAATCTGAAGTACGTCCTGTGATTATAAAAAGTAAGAAAAAAAACTCTACAACTCCATAATTGTAGCGTTCACACATCAAATCCCTTAGGGCGTGTTTGATTTTTGGATCAAATGAGGGTGTGTTTGGTTTTTGGGATACGGGGCGTTGGCAAAATAATCACCCCGTATCAAATGTTTGGTTTTCAGGATTTAGGTTCGAGGTTAATTAAAATCTTACATACTTACTACTCATTCAATTGATTATTTAATAGCATAAAATTTTATTTGATTTAATGGATGAGATAAATAAGATTGATATAATATAATAAGATTGCACAATTCGAATAAAAATATCATATGTTTGGATTGTTTGATTGTGATTTTAATTATTTTTGATAAATTGTCAATATTTTGTTTGGATTGAAAGGTCATAATTAAAATGTAGGAGAATGTTTAAATTATCTTCCATATTAAGTTTTCATTGATAATTGTTAAAGTTGATAGGGATAATTGTGTAATTTCAATTTTAATTAATAATGGGATAAAAATAAATTGGAGTGATAACTTATCACTCAAATAAGTGATACCATCCAAGGCCGATAATCCATCACATGCTTTGATCATATGATATGAAGCAAATATTTGATAAAGCTCGGACAAAATTTATCTATCCAACCTCATCAACCATGAGCACGAAAACCAAACATGCCACAAATGGGAATGGATTATTAATCCATTAACTACATCCATAATGCAAATTTAATCAAATACCCTTATTTGGTTATTTAAATTATATATTTTGTTTATCCTTAGAGGCAATTTAGTTTTTCTCTTTTAATCTTAATTATTCAATCCAAAAGAAATATTAATACTTATCATATATACATAACTAAAATTAAAATCAATCAATCCAAACACAAAATTAAAAATAATCCAAAGTTATATCCAATTAATCTTATCCATCCCATCACGCAACACAAAACGGGTCCTTAATTAGACAAACTAAGAAAAATATGTGCATATCGACACAAAAAAATATTATTAGACATGATATTTGAAACACATGAGATCCTCTAATCCAAAGTGTATCGCATCCGAATTTCAATATTAAAATTATTAGTTTTTCTTTCATTTTTTTCTTTAATCTTAATTTCTTGCGGTTTAGTTAATTTAAATTTACGTTACTATTTAAGGTTTATTCCACCCAATTATGGTTCATAACTATTTTTGAAATATTTAATTTTCATTTTTAGCTATTATAATTGATTTTTAGGGTTAATTATTTCAAAATTACGGTATATAATTTTTTAGAATTTTAATTATTATCAATACATATTAAGTAGGATCGGTTATAATATAATAAATTTTATGTTTATGATAAATATTATTAAAATTACATAATTTTTAATAATGAAATAAGGATAGGAGACATACTTCGAATTAGAGAATCTCATCTGGACGTTGAGCGATATAATGTCAAAACCTCAGCGTTTGTATTCCAACATTAATCTAACCAGCAAAATAAAATTCATTTGCTACGATTTCATTGGTAGAATGAATGAACGAAAGAATTTTTTTTATTAAAAAAAACATGAATTTGGATTATACTGATTATTTGATTATTTCTAAATCGAATCATGTAAAAATTATACTGTGAATTAGATTATACTATTTATTTCTAGAAATCTCTTCGTATACAAATTATACTAATTATTTTTAGAAATCTCATGCACGGACTTTTAACAAGGAAAAAAAACGTATAAAAATTATACTTACATATACGAATACTCAGAAAAATAGAATATTCATGTAACCTATGCATGGACTAAATTAATACTCCCTCCAATTTTATCGATATTTTAGAATTTTACACAAAAGTAAAATGTAAATGAATGTGACAAATATACTCTTTTTCATCTATATATTCTATGAAAAATATCTCACATATTACGTTAGACTTTTTGATAGAGGTAAAATTAAGAAAGAGTGTGAAAATATGATAAGTATCAAATATTTTACAACAAGTTAAAACTCTAAAACATCATTTTTTAAAGGAGAGATCTAAAAAATCAATCATTAAAAAAAAAGGAGAGGGCGTAATATAGGTATATATTTAAAAAGGAGTGTAAAAGCATAGTTAACGCTGCCACTTTTTTTCCCCTCTCAAAAAAAAAAGAAAAAAGAAAAGAAAAGCTATACCAGTTTTCTATGACGTTATAATATTTTCAGGTTCATAGAGAAAAAAGTTTGATATAAATATTACCAAATAAAGCATCATCATTTAAGAAATCTGGCTGCATTAATTAGAAATGTTATTTTCCAACCTGTCGCACCCGTGATATGTAATGAAAGATTGAAATTGACTTAGGTACTTCACTAAATAATATTTTATTATGAATATTGGCCCTAATTACGCCCCTGCTTTTTTTTTTTTGGATGAATGACACCCCTGCTTTTGGATGCTATTGAAGAATATTGTATTTTTATTGAGTATTTTTGGAAGATGGCATGTGATGTTTTGCATTATTATTAAAGGTATAACAACTCCGCTCGTAGGATTCTTATGATATACAAAAATATTTTAAATTAGTTGTTCCAATTTGAATATGTAAGTTCAAATTCTAGTTATATTGCCAGAATTTGTTTGTGAAATACTTAAATTTACATATTTGAGAAAATGGGTGGTCTTGTGTACACTATGTACACATTAGACAGTACAGTCAACGCGGATCAACTCGTTGACCGGGTCAACTCATGCAAAAAAAAAATCAGTATTAACTGTAACACTAAAAAATATTACTCAAAAGCACAAAAGTATCACCCGTATCCTTAAAAATTATTGACAAAAAAAAATGTCATAATCAGTATTAACTGTAACACTAAAAAATATCACTCAAAATTCAAAAAGTATCATATGTATCCTCAAAAAATATGATCCATGCCACAATTTTTTTTTTCAGTTGATCATTTGATGTGCACTTAGTGTATAGGAAAATTGGGTTGGAAAAAAGATATGGACTTATTAGAGCAGCAAGTGTTGTAGCGAACTAATATTTTTGGAAGAAAAAGTTGTTCAATTTTAATAAATAAAAATAAATAAATAACCAAAATATAAATTCCAAAAGTTGTTCAATTTTAATTAAATAAAAATAAATAAATAACCAAAATATAAATAAGTTGGATCAAATCGGTGTAACATTTTAGGTTACCAACGAGCAAAACCACATTCACTTAGATAGGTTCAAAATTTTCAAAAAATAAAAAAAATAAAACTATAAATAAATATGGTTATAAATATTGTAGTACGTTTGTCCACAAACAAAATATTCAACGAGGTAGTTGTCATGCATGCAGTGAAAGCAGATTTTTATCTCTCTAATTACTTCATGGAGTCTCTCTTAAAGAACAAAAAAAATACTTCATGGAGTCACTGCACATAACTAATTGTTTCATCGTTTATTTTTAATAAAATAACTGTACTGTCCATACCACACTCACAAATAATATTTTCTTATTTATCCTCGTTACAATAATAATAATAATAATAATAATAATAATAATAATAATAATAATAATAATAATCTATATATATATTAAGGCAAAATTGTGTGATGGACACAGTGGTTCTAGTATAAACCGTTGTCTATCACACGATTTAACAATTACATTTTAGACAACCGTTTTGGTACAATAGACAACAGTTTTGAGCTAATAGATAATAGTAATGATTTTTTTGTTATAATTTTTTTTTTCCACGATTGTTTAGATTACAACTGTTGTACTTTAATAAATTTTTGCAATCATATTTATCATCTTTTACTTGGAAATTTGAGATATAACATTTTTTATTTTATATTTTTTAGTTATGCATAGATGGAGGTATTTAAAATACTTTGCATTTGTCAGCCTAAAAAAATAATTTTCATTTGTTTTGCACTATAATAATAATATAATAATAATAATTTAAAAAAATTTATTATTTTTCTATTTCAATTTCATAATTTAAAATAATTAAATAATTATATTTTACATACCTGTCATATATTCAAAGAAATCAAATATTCTTTAATCGTGGATAATAATACAATGCTATTTATAAAATCGTGTCATCTGAAATATTCCAATTCAAACCTTCTAACATGGATTTTCATTTAGTTCTTAAAATTAAAATTTTCTTTTTATTTGTCATAACTACACAAAACTGATCTTCTTATCTAATTAATTAAAGTGTGTGCATATCGTTTTATTAATTTTTAAAAATTGAATATACAATCCAAGTTTCAATTACAAATACTTAATGAAAAATTTAAATGTATTAAGATATATAAAATTCGTCATTTATTTATCACACACTAATACATTTAGTGTGTATGTATGTGTGTGTATTATTATTATTATTATTATTTAAATTTTTACCAAGTGTATGAAATCGTATTGGTGTGGACAACTGTACTTATCAATTATTTATTGGGACCATTCAGACAGTCATTAAACCGCCGCAATAGTAGTGTTACATTGATGGTGATATATAGTTGTATTAATTTGACAAAATGGGCGTTCTATTTAATTGTTTTTTTTGTACAATATTAAATTATATAAGAATCTTCAACTTGTTATAATCATGTAAAGTTGTTGGTTTTAATTCAAAATTAATATTACACCAGTGCACAGTGAAAAATGTATAAATAATTTGCAAAAATAAAATAATTAAATTATAATTAAATAATTAATAGTAATAATTATAAAATGTATAAAAAATATAATTTTATATTCAATTTTTAATTTTTGTTATTTTATGGGCGGACGACCCATATCCACAAACATGATTAGAATCATTTATAATTTTATTGATACTTTCCCAGCCATGGTCCCGTGGGTGGCCTGTCGCAATTTTGATTATACTTGATTACTTTTTCCTTTAATTCGAAAACTTGGTTGCATTCATTCTATTTAAATGTAGAAAAGTATATATATTAAATACGCATAAATAAATCAAATGAGTTGATTTGAATATATTTCCGTCAAATTCATTCAAATTGATTGTACTCATTCTAATTAAGCAAACTTATTCATGCTTGAGCAAAATTAAATTAAATTATTTGACATAAATATGTTTAGTGGAAGAATTATATATATTCGCACTGAATTATAGATATTGATTTCCAAATCGAATGCTGCATATTCTGCAAACCCTTCCAGTGGAAGGAAGGAACATACTTTTACCTCACTGAATTCACTGCATATGATATTTCTCAAACCCACTCATTAAGATAACATTATTTTTTATTTTATTTTTATTTTTCATCCATTATAAGTGATAAAAAAATGTATATCAAAAATGCGGATGGTATCCTCTAATCTATATTATGCATATCATTTTGTGTACCGTGATTGAAATTAAAAGAAATTATAAATTATAATAATAAAGTATTCAACCATAATAATAAATTATTAATTAAAAACTGAAAATTAAACAGTAACAATAATTATAAATACTAGTTAATTAAATATAATTAATCATAATTAACAGTTTAATATTTTCTTAAAAAATAATATATTTAATAGTGATAAACAAAAAGTGAACTAGCTGGAAGATCTTGTTGATTTGCCTACGACGGCATATATGTATTTTTTTCTTCAGACATATTTCCAATAATTATGTATGGATTTAATAACAACCTTAACCAAGTCGTTAATAATTTTCTAAAAAAGATAAAATTTAACGGTGGCCTTGGTCGAAGCTTCTTTTAAAATTAAATATTTCGAATTATGACTTTAATTGTCTGTGATGCGTACACAGTTAACATTCTTCTAGGTGTCCAAGTCTAAACCGTCGCTATCTTCTAGAACGTGGAAAATTGAAGGGAGCCTTGAGCCCTCTGCATTTGACTCTACTGCAATTTGGATATACTTTATCTAATCATATTCTAGTACATCAACTTCTACATTTCCACACTATTTTTTTCTTTTTTGAAAAAAAAAAGGGTGACTACTACACTTTCATTAACATCCAAAGCATTTCTCTCTTAAGGTATGAAAATCTGAATTTGAAACGCGCGATTCTTGATATTTTTGGAAGAAAAAAGTATATGATGCATGTTCATCAAGAACAGTGATATTGTCATCGGTCACATATTTAATATTTATTATACATGTAGATCAAGAGTGGTAAATAAAATTATAGTAATATTTATTGGATAATTGCAGATTTGCAGTGTGATGCATACGTGAAGGGTGAGTAGGGGTCCTAGCAGAGGGAATTTGTCTCTCTGTGATAGTTCCTTACTTCATTTAACTTGCCTTGTCCCACAAATATCAAGAATTAAAAATATCTCAATGCTCAACACTTTATTCTTAGTGTGTGTATACACACAGGTGCTCTGTGAAAAATCAAACTAAAGTGGAACTACTTTTCTCGTAGACAAGTAGTTGTTGCATTTTTTCTCCGCAGCCCTTTCATGGTCTCACTCTCTCTCTCTCTCTCTCTCTCTCTCACACACACACACACACTCACTCGGTGTAAGTTTTTTTTAGACGTATATATTATTATTGATCTTTTGTATTTAAATGCATATGGGATGGAGGGGTTCAATTAAAAATTTGATCTTTGTGTATGATTGGATGAAGGGATCAAGTAAGTGGAGTTTTTCTTCGGATTCAAGTAAAGCATACTTCTTTTGCATATGGGTTGGAATTGGATTAAACTAGTATATTTTCTGCTACTTTGTTCTGTCATGAATGTGCTTGATGATCTTTGTGTTTGTGTATTAAATTTGGTATTAGCTTTAATCAAAGAAAACTTGGATGTTTGTGCTTGACGGAATCTATGAGATTATCATTATTGATATTCCAAGTTGGCTTTGCTGAAATCTTAAGCATGTTGGATACTGCAGCAAAAAGATAAAGTAGCTAGGGATAAAAAAATAATTAAATCTTTGATGTTGATAACTTTTTTTGCTGTATGATGCTATGATTTAATCAGCTTATTTGTATTGCTGAATTCGTGCAGCTTTTGTGTAGAAGCCGATGAAACATAGGATCGTAAGGTAAATATTGTGATTGAGCAGAAGGGAGGGTGAGTGAGTTTTAGCAAGAGAATATGGCGTCGCCGCATGCTGCCGAGGAGAGGGCAGCGGTGAGGTCTCTCAGCCGTGGATCCGCCAGTAGGCGGATCAGTTTCGCCTCCGTGAGTACGAGGAGTTGGGCTTCAGCTAGTGTGAGAGAGGTGTTCACTGCACCAGGGCAGGATGCATTTCAGAGAAGTGGGAGAGAATTTGATGATCAAGAGGAGCTTATGTGGGCTGCCATCGAGAGGCTGCCCACATATGATCGGACGAGGAAAGGGATTTTGAAGCAAGTGATGGAAGATGGCAAAGTTGTTCGCGAAGAGGTTGATTTTGCTCATATGGGAAATCAAGAAAGGAAGCATCTCATGGATAATATACTCAAAGTTGTTGATGAAGATAATGAGAGGTTTCTGCTGAGGCTCAGAGATAGAACTGATAGGTGAGGGAAACTTTGCTCTCTTTCTCTCTCTTGTTTTCTCTTTCATCCATCACTGATATATGAAACTCTGATATGTGCTGAATAGGGTTGGGATTGATATTCCAAAAGTGGAAGTTCGTTATGAGCACTTGTCTATTGAGGGAGATGCATATGCTGGATCGAGGGCGCTTCCAACTCTTTGGAACGCTACACTGAATGTGATAGAGGTAATTGGATCTTATTCTTTCAGTTACCTAATATTCACAAATGTTGATATGTGAGGTATATAGTTTCCATATTTTTTTAGTAGTTTTTATTACTTCCCATCAGTAGAAAATGCTCTTTGCTGTAAATATAGTTTCACACTGTGGAGATATAAATCTGTTTCTTTAATTAGTATCAATGCATAAATTTTGATGTCTGCAGGGGATTTTCGAGAGAATGAAGATTCTTCCTTCGAAGAGAAAGTCTATCAAGATACTTCATGATGTTAGTGGAATTGTAAGACCTTCAAGGTTGGTTTACTAAAACATATATAGATGTGAAACTTGAAACTTATCTTTCCTACATAACAATGGAAACACTATATTCGTGCATTTTCTTAGGATGACACTACTTCTCGGACCTCCGGGCTCTGGGAAAACTATATTGCTCAAGGCTCTTGCTGGGAAGCTGGAGAAAGATCTTAGGGTATGTGATCATTCATCACGTTATTACATTCAACATTTTATTCATCTGCTGCCATGTTTGAAATTCACTGTTTTCATTGCCTTTCAATGGTAGGTAAACGGAAGAATCACATACTGTGGAAACGAAATGTCAGAATTCGTTCCTCAGAGGACTTGCTCTTATATCAGCCAACATGACCTTCACCATGGCGAGATGACAGTCAGGGAAACATTGAACTTTTCAGGACGTTGCTTGGGAGTTGGAACCCGATACGACCTCCTTGTAGAACTGGCCAGGAGAGAAAAGCAGGCAGGGATCAAACCTGACCCTGAAATTGATGCATTCATGAAAGCCACTGCAGTGGCTGGCCAAGAATCTAGTCTAGTAACAGACTATGTTCTCAAGGTTTGTTTCTTGGTTTTTCGATGATTATAAACTAGCCAACAAAAGTAGTCCTTTA
Organism: Perilla frutescens; assembly: GCA_026008535.1. NCBI lineage: Eukaryota > Viridiplantae > Streptophyta > Magnoliopsida > Lamiales > Lamiaceae > Perilla > Perilla frutescens. Next base: position 31,871,846 of record BRKX01000011.1, read on the forward strand.
AGCATAGCATTGAGGTAATTTGTCATGATGAGTGCAGATTCTTGGATTAGACATTTGTGCTGATATATTGGTCGGAGATGAGATGAGAAGGGGGATATCTGGTGGACAAAAGAAGCGGCTCACAACTGGTATGTGAATATAAGTCTGGTTTTTTTACTTGATCTCTGTAACTGTATTGTAGTGTATTAAGTTCTCCCAGAAATTTTGGGCTGACGCAGGTGAGTTTTTGGTCGGACCATCAAAAGTTTTCTACATGGATGAAATCTCAACTGGTCTTGATAGCTCAACAACGTTTCAAATTATCAAGTACATGAGACAGATGGTTCATGTGATGGATGTGACGATGATAATATCCCTTCTGCAGCCTGCACCGGAGACTTTTGAGCTCTTTGACGACATTATTCTGCTTTCAGAAGGACAGATTGTGTATCAAGGTCCTCGTGAGAACATCCTCGAGTTTTTTGAGAGTGTTGGGTTCAAGTGTCCGGATAGAAAGGGAGTTGCAGATTTTCTACAGGAAGTTACTTCAGCAAAAGACCAAGAGCAGTACTGGTTCAAGAAGGACGAGCCTTACCGTTTTGTTTCAGTGGCTGAGTTTGTAGAATGCTTCAGTGCTTTCCACATTGGACAGAAGCTTTTTGATGAGCTTGCAGTCCCTTATGATAAGACTAAAGCACATCCTGCTGCATTAGTTACTGAGAAATATGGAATATCGAATATGGAACTCTTCAAGGCATGCCTGTCGAGGGAATGGCTTCTGATGAAACGCAATGCTTTCTTGTATGTGTTTAAGACGTTTCAGATAACCGTGATGTCAATAATTACTTTCACGGTGTTCTTTAGAACAGAGATGAAGTCTGGCCAAATAGCTGATGGAGGGAAGTTTTATGGTGCGCTGTTTTTTAGCCTCATCAATGTCATGTTTAATGGCACAGCAGAGCTTGCCCTGACAGTTCTTCGACTTCCCGTGTTCTTCAAGCAAAGAGATGCTCTATTCTACCCTGCTTGGGCTTTCTCTTTGCCTATATGGCTTCTTAGGATCCCCCTTTCTCTTATGGAATCATTGATATGGATTGTTCTTACCTATTACACTATTGGTTTTGCTCCTGCAGCTAGTAGGTATGTCCTTGTGATTCATCTCAACACTACCTCTCTCTCTCTCAAGTATCATGAACTATAATTTTCTACCTTACACTTTCCAGGTTCTTCCGTCAGTTACTGGCATTTTTCGCACTGCATCAGATGGCTTTATCACTATTCCGATTTATTGCTGCACTCGGAAGAACACAGGTTGTTGCAAACACTTTGGGGACCTTTACTTTGCTAATGGTGTTTGTTCTTGGTGGTTTTATCATTGCAAAAGGTTAGTGTTTTTCCCAGCCATTTCATAATTTCTTGTATTAGTTGAAATTAACCAACCTTATGTTTACTGCATTGAATCTCATATGTGTGTGTGTGTGTTTGCATATATTTCATTGTAGATTTGACATTTTAGCTGTTATCATGCTTCTCAGACGACATTGAACCATGGATGATCTGGGGCTTTTATGTTTCTCCTATGATGTATGGTCAGAATGCTATAGCCATCAACGAGTTTCTTGATAAAAGATGGAGCACTGTGAGTTTTTTATGCTAATCTTTAGAATGTGAACTCAGTAAGTCAAATTCTAATATCATGTGCTCGTGTTCTTATCAGCCAAACAACGATACGAGGTTTGCTGAACCAACAGTTGGCAAAGTTCTTCTTAAGATGAGGGGCATGTATGTTGAGGATTACATGTACTGGATATGTGTCATTGCTCTCTTTGCCTTTTCTATTTTCTTCAACATCTGCTTCATTGTGGCGCTGACATACCTCAATCGTAAGCCTAGCTTCTATTTCTGCTCGACACTTCTGAAATCTTTCTTCTGTTCTGATGAAGAATTCATTCAAAATTTCTGTAGCTTTTGGAGATTCAAAATCTGTTATCCCGGATGAGAATGCCAAAAATAAGAAGAATCTTACCTCGGATGGAAGTTCATCATCTAAAGCTTCCGTTGTTGAAGGTCTGTTACCACAACTAGTTAGACTTCTTTTACTAAATATGAGGTCACTAAATATGTGGTTTTTTTATATTTGAACAAAACACAAACAGCTTAATGAACTAAGTCTAACTTGATAGTGTTTCTTTGTTTGATTTTCTTCAAGACATCTAGTTTCAACTGCTGCAGTTTCATCTAATTATGAGTAACGTGACTGCAGGAAAAGAGATGGCTCTAAGGAATCAATCTGAGGATGCAGCAACGAGGAGAGGGATGGTGCTTCCGTTCACCCCCTTGTCACTAGCATTTGATCATGTGAACTACTACGTTGATATGCCTGCTGTAAGTCTGATTTCAATGCAAGATACATCGATCACTAGATATCTACCTGATATTTTCTGGCAGTTGATCAAAACACTTATAATTGTTTGTCTATTTTCGCAGGAAATGAAGAAGACTGCAGGTATTGATGAAACTCGTCTTCAGTTGTTGAGAGACGTCAGTGGGGCTTTCAGGCCCGGTGTTCTGACTGCGTTAGTTGGTGTTAGTGGAGCGGGCAAGACGACTCTGATGGATGTGTTGGCTGGAAGAAAAACAGGTGGATACATTGAAGGAAGCATCAGTATTTCTGGATATCCAAAGAATCAATCAACTTTTGCTCGTGTTAGCGGCTACTGTGAGCAGACGGATATCCATTCTCCACATGTTACTGTTTACGAGTCTGTTGTATACTCTGCCTGGTTGCGTCTTTCTCCAGAAGTAAACAAGGAAACACGAAAGGTAAGGCATATTGAGCTGGTCTGTTGGCTGTTGCTTAATATATATTATGTTTAAACGAACAATGAGTGATTGTCTTGATTGTTTTGTCTGAATCAGATGTTTGTTGAGGAAGTGATGGACTTGATTGAGTTGAATCCCTTGAGAAATGCCTTAGTTGGCCTTCCTGGAGTGGACGGGCTGTCGACTGAGCAGAGAAAGAGGTTGACCATAGCAGTAGAACTGGTTGCTAATCCATCCATAATTTTCATGGATGAGCCTACATCAGGGCTTGATGCTAGAGCTGCTGCAATCGTGATGAGAACTGTGCGCAACACAGTGGATACTGGACGAACTGTCGTGTGCACGATTCACCAGCCGAGCATAGACATTTTTGAAGCTTTTGATGAGGTAATTGAGACAAACAAATACCTAGCTAGCTAGCTCTCTTTCCCTTATGATGTTTTTATTTAGAGTCGTTATAGTTAAACTGCCTCGTATGTATCGTGTAGCTATTGTTGATGAAGAGAGGAGGACAAGTTACCTATGCAGGGCCTCTTGGTCATCATTCGCGCTTGTTGATTGAATATTTTCAAGTAAGTATTTATTTCTGCATGAATTGTGAACTACTCGTCGAAATTCTGAACTAATTAATATGCTTTATTTTACTACAGTCTGTTCCTGGTGTCCCTGAGATCAAAGAAGGCTATAATCCTGCTACTTGGATGTTGGACATTAGCACTCCTGCAATGGAGGCTCAACTCAATGTCGACTTTGCTGAAATCTACGCGAAATCTGAGCTGTACCGGTAAATAGGCATAGTACTAATTAATGCAATGTCAGTGTAATGATCTTGATCTTCTATTCCCTCTTATTCGTGCATCTCACAGGAGGAATCAAGAACTGATCAAAGAACTCAGCACTCCAGCCCCGGGATCAGAAGATCTACATTTCCCGACAAAATATGCTCAGTCTTTCAGCACTCAGTGCAGGGCTTGCTTCTGGAAACAACACTTGTCTTATTGGAGGAATCCTCAGTATAATGCCATCAGATTCTTTATGACAGCGATCATTGGAATTATATTCGGGGTCATATTTTGGAACAAGGGGGAGCAAATGTAAGTAATTTTGAGGACTTATGTTGATATATATCTATCTCTTGTCACACCCATTTATCTGAAATTGGAATGCTACTCTACATAGTTCTAAACAGCAAGATTTGACGAACCTGCTTGGAGCTATGTACTCTGCTGTGATGTTTCTTGGAGGCACGAATACGTCTGCTGTTCAGTCAGTCGTAGCAGTGGAAAGAACTGTGTTCTACCGTGAGAAGGCAGCAGGCATGTATTCAGCATTGCCTTATGCATTTGCACAGGTAAAAAAGCTTGCTTCATAATAGATTTGGACATGGTAAAAGTGTAAAACCAACTGATTTAATTTCAATTTTCTGATATATATACAAAAAAAAAAAACAGGTGGCAATTGAGACCATCTATGTCGCAATTCAGACATTCATATACAGCCTTATCCTCTACTCGATGATTGGATTCCATTGGCGTGCTGATAAGTTCTTCTGGTTCTATTTCTTCGTGTTCATGTGCTTCATCTACTTCACCTCATATGGCATGATGCTCGTAGCCCTCACTCCGAACTACCAGATTGCTGCCATCGTCATGTCATTCTTCCTCAGCTTTTGGAACCTGTTCTCCGGTTTCATGATCCCCAGAACGGTAAGCATATAAAAAAAGTGGTCTAGTGTGTCTTGGAATGAAGAGTTAGGCTAAAATATGTTTTTTTCTCTTCTCTCTCAGCAAATTCCAATATGGTGGAGATGGTATTACTGGGCTTCTCCAGTGGCATGGACGATATACGGGCTCTTCACGTCTCAGGTGGGAGACAAGACTAGTGGGGTTGAGATACCTGGGGTTGAAACACAATTACAAGTGAAGCAATATCTGGAAGAGTTCCTAGGATTCAAGTATGACTTCCTAGGTGCAGTTGCTGCTGCACATGTTGCATGGGCGATCCTCTTCTGTCTCGTCTTCGCCTACGCGATCAAGTACTTCAACTTCCAAAGGAGGTGAAGGGACTTGGTGTATATTATAAACACGAGAATTCAAGATTTGAAGTTGAAGAAAGAAACACCTATAGAAGTGTAAACAACCAGTTGGCAGTACAGTTTGTTTCCTAGTTTTTCTGAACATTTGTTTTGATGTAGAGAGTGTGTTTATTTGCAATAAATGTTGGTTGATTGCATATGATTCTTGTTCCATGTAGAGTTTGTATGTAAGTTGTTATGCTTTCCTTGGTTGTAATATTGGTCATTTTTCTTGATTGTTATTTGGATTTTTGATCTGTAACTTCACCTTTTCGATCCGCTTCTGTTTTTAAGCATATAAATAAATAAATAAATAACATTATAACCCCTTTAATCATACATATTTTTCAGTATAACCATATGTCATGAATAAACTTATTAATTTGAAGGAATCTTGGTGGAATAAGCTTAACAACTTCCACCACCTTTGAAAGCATCTCAGAATTGCAAGCCTCTGTGCCTGCTTTTTAGCAATTCATCAATTCTGCATGTCTACCGTGAAATCTTCGTGTATTTTCCAAAATTTGGGTTTCAATGGCCAAATTCTTCATCCGCCATCAACTACACTCTGGAATTTCATCTTGGTCAACTTAGGAATATGATGTCATAAACTAGTTGTTTTAAGTATGCAGGATCATAGTGAACAAGTTTCCACAGAAAATAATTCGAGATGTTAAAATTACAAAAATTAAGCGTTTATGATTTAAGTACTACGTTTTAAAGGTCATATTAAAATTGTAAAATAAGATAAATATTGTATAATTTCGACAATTATTATTAGAGTTGGTATTCCATGCAACAGTCTTAAATAAGACTATTTAAGGCGGGTGCGTGGGCGTCACGCCCCTGTCATTTTTTTTTTCTGGGCGTTCTTTTACTTTTTTTTATCTAGTTTTTTCTTTTTTCCTTTTGTTTTGTTCCCCAAAAATATATACCATAAAATAACATTAGTGAACCCAAAAATTAGAATAAATTGATTTAATTTGTTTGAAATGAGTATGAATTTATATCCTAAAATAGAATTAATAAATCCTAAAAAACACAAAATAACCCCTTAAAAACACTCTCCAAAAAACTCTAAGAAACACAAAATAAACCTCTAAAAACTCCCTAAAAAACTCTAAAAAACACAAAATATACCCTAAAAAACTGTTAGAATTTGTTGCCTGAAACAATGTGAATTACGGATGTAAATTGCAAAGTTAAAAGTAATGTTGAAGCTAGTGTTACCACATTGCCTTCAACATGTAGCGGAAACTTAAATAGAACTTTGCACAAAACAAGTTTTAAATCACACTCCTTACGGTGTGTGATTACCTCAAGGCGAAATTCACTATCACAAGTGAAATACAAAAACAAAGCTGATTTTGTCTCGGTTCACTCCCTTGACAACACTGCATAAAACATACAGAGGACTATCCTAGCTTCACTCACTCGAATAATCACTCAAAAACAAACCTATCTAAACACATAGATAGATTACAATCAGTCACTCTAAATCCTAGACTTCTCAAAGTTGACTATCTAACCTACACACACAACTGGAATGAAAGTCTCCAGCTGATTGGGACGCTAGGCAGATGTCGAGGAAGATGTCTTGGATTTCAGAGATGACACTAGATGCAAGATTCAGAACTTCTCACAAACCACGGTGATAACCTGCTTGCATAAATGATTTTAAGGCTTGGAAATACCTTAAATACTTCCTCCATCTCGGTTGGGTAGTTTCTCCACGATCTTTGATGAATCGGATGCAAAACTACCGCCTTCCACTACCCTTGCTGAACTGGACTCGAGATAACTGGTCTCTGCACTGCGTGGCACACGTTCTTCAACATCATGTAATAATGGCGGTTACTCCAGCGACCCACATTCTCTGCAACGGTTAGTATCTAAGATGAAGTGGGGAACATCACGTTCCTTGAAACTCGGAACAGATTCTGACCTAGTCAAAATCAAGCATAATCCACGATTTATTCCACAATTACATCAGCAATAAAATCCTAAATACGTGGAAAATGAAATGTGACAAAAATCACAATTTAATCAGATTAATTTAAAATAAATTAATCCTAAAAACTAGGAAAGGATAAGATTAGCATCCTGAGTGTTACACTCGATGTAGCGAGAATAACGGACGACATTGGATACGACATTGACTTCGATGTTATCAACGAAGTGATAACATCATCTGAAATCCATCATTCTCAACAATCTCCCCCTTAAGCTTATCCTTTCTGCACAAAACACAAAAACTCAATATATACAATTAGAGCCGCAGCGGAATACGATCAAAACTACATGGAGATACAACCACTCCCCCTTAAGGCCTGCTCCCCCTTAAATTATTATCTATACAATAGTATACAAATACAAGTGGGTAATCATCCCCTATACAGGCAATGCTGAGAATACACATAACATAGATTAAACTATGTGCATAACAATGTTAAGATCATTCCCAACATAAAACATCACATATTGCACAATATGCGAACAATAAGGCAACAATACTGAGATTATCACCATATAAACAATATGCAAAAATCAAGCATATATAGATATCAAAATCATCAGACTAAACTGATGATTAAAATAAACTATTCAAGGATATTCAAAACTTGAATACCCAAAACATCCAAACATTAAAAATAAAACATGTGTCCAGCACATAACAGAAACATCAATTAAAATTATTTTGAAACAGAAGAATTAAATCTTCTTCTTTCCCTTGGACTTGGCCACCAACTTCCCAGCCTTCTCCGCTTCATCTTCACCAGCAGGGCCACCAACATTCGATGACTTCTTTCCCTTGGACTTGGCCACCAACTTCCCAGCCTTCTCCGCTTCATCTTCACCAGCAGGGCCACCAACATTCGATGATGCTACTCCCTCTTTTTGTGCAGAAAGTGCACTTCGTAGAGCTTTGTGATGTTCAACCATAGCATTGGTGATGACTGTGCTTTGATGGATCATAGAATCCATCTGCCTGATAAAGGAATTTAACACCTGCACAGAAAATGTCACCAAATGTGAAAATGCACTAGCCAATTCACTCTCAGATCGTGGGGGAGAGAGAGCAGTCTCTATTCCAACATCCTGATTAACATCTATGGAGGCAGCCGTGGAGCTTAGAGCAAGGTCGTAAGGGAGATCCATCACACGATCATCATTCCCTTTTGGTTTGACAATTGTGATAGTCGACATTTCAGTGACTATCTTCTTCTTGTTTGGCTTCACACCTTGCTCAACCATAACTGCATAGATGAGGCAAGGAAAAGGAAGGATGCTGGTGTTGTTGGTCTTTGTAGCAACCTTCATCACATAATCAAAAATGTAGTCTCCAAGGCTGAAGGGGATCTTAGTGCCAAGTTTAAAGATCAGAAATGCTTGATCAACAGTGAGGAGTGAAGTGTTAGTGGTAGGTAACCAATTACACACAATGATCTTGTGTAAGACAGAGTGTAAAAATGTAAGCTTAGAGGTGGAAATTTTGTTTGTCCACTTGGTTACCAATCCACCAGTTATAGTCGACACAACATCATCAATAAGATCTAGACTAACAACATCATTGTCATTGCCTAGACCCAAGAACTTGTTGATCACCATCAGATTAAACTTAAACATATGATCACGCATATAAATTTCCCCATATTTGCTCCTCGTTTTATCACCCATATCAGGAGACACATTGGCATAGAATTCAACAATCACATCAGGTTCAAAAGTTGACAAAAATGAAACAGATTTCCACAGACCCCTCTTTTTAAAAAACACATCCATGCCATACTTCTTAAAGCTTAAGACATCAATTTGTTTCTCAACACGCACAAGACGATTGCAAATAATTTTGTATTGAGCCTTAGCATGCTTAGAGTAGAAAGTCTTACTAAAAGCAGAAGTAACATCATGAGGGGAACCTGGTGGATAGACTTGTTCAAAATCTTTAGACTCAGCATCATCTTTGACATTGCCTGACTGAGTGGGGGAGAGAACATCTCGAGCAGTGCTGGAAGAGACCAGATCATGAGAAGAAGTGGGAGAAGTGGCTTTCTTCACAGCCTCAGAAGAAACTCCTTTCTTTACAGCTTCAGGAATTTCTGAAGCAGTTTCTTCTTCTTGTTCAGCATCCACTTCAACATCAGCAGAGGCTTTAATGGGGGAGTTCTCAGGAGGATTCTCCTCATCATCTGACTCATCCTGTAGAGACCTCATCAGCTTGGTCTCCATCTTCAGAGTTCTCCTAGCCTTCTTGCTAGTTTCTTCAACCTCTTCTTTTTCAGTGTCTTGAGAACTGTGAAGCCTCTTAGATTTACGAGTTGGCCCGACCTTCTTTTTCTTACTGGCAATAGCTTGAATGTGCACCCCAAGATCGGGATCTATGGGGTTTTCTTCTTCTCCTATGCGCACTTGTTGAAGTGGTGTTGGGTTTAGCACTTGAAGCTCTTCAGGAATCTCAGCTTCCTTCATCGGAGTGTCAGCATGTTCAGTCGGAGGAGATGAGGGCTTCTTCGACTCAGATTTAGCACCTTCCTCAAGCACTCCTGTTGTTACAGTGACTGCGGGAGTTGATGTTGAAGTTTCAGCAGGAACTAAGGTTGAAGATGGAGTGCCCATGGTTTTCTCCAACACTTGTTTCATCATTTGAAACACAACAACTATTTCGCTTGGATCCGCCATGGATGTTCTAAAAAAGCTTGAGAGGAAAACAGAGAAAAGAGAGAAAGACAAGATGAAGAAAAATGAAGTGACTCGATAGAGAGAGAATGAGTGAGAGATTTGAAATTTAATTCGAGATATAGATGTCAAATCCCTCAAATCTCGGAACTCTCCAAAACTGTCACATCGCTACAAACAAGACTAAAAAATTTAAAAATCGGATTAGTGGATAGGGATATCAGAAGGTGTAATTATCACCAAAGTACAATTAGAGATATTCATGGCCTCCCTGAACAAATCCGTCCTTTTTTTCTTTTTTCTTTTATATTAAATAATAAACAGACGGAATCCATATACATAACAAATATAATTCTAGGCATATATTTTCTGAAGAATATGGTTTCTCTGCAATCTTGCACAAAGCATCAGCTACAACATTTACAATGAATGAAATAAACCCAAAATTTTTATAGTTTACCTTTTTAAGGTCAAGGGTATTTCATTCATAAACATAGATAAATAATTTCAAGTAGCTGATTGTGTTAAATTACGAGCAGATAACCCATATTTTCATTAAGTAAACCTTGAACTTTACTTAAGAGAGAGAAAGAAAAAGAAACTAAAAAGACTAACAAGATAAACAACTGATGTTAATAAAAACAAACTCACATTGAGTTCAACATCAGTAAACATAAAGATCTAATTAAACTAAGCACATTCCAAGAGACTTTCTCAAAGAAGAAAATCTCTCGAAATCAAGGGGCTTGGTAAAAATATATGCTGTTTGATTTTCAGTGGATATATACTTGATGTTTATGATCTCCTTTTCCACCAAGTCTCTGATGAAGTGATGGCGAATGTCGATGTGCTTAGTGCGTGAATGTTGAATAGGATTCTTAGAAATTTTAATAGCACTGACATTATCACACAGCAAGGTAAGTGATGAGCTTGTCATGCCATAGTCCTTCATCATTTGGTTCAACCACACCAACTAAGCACAACAACTAGCAGCTGCAACATATTCAGATTTAGCTGTTGACAAAGAGATGCAATTTTGTTTCTTGCTTGACCAAGAAACCATATTGTTCTCCAAAAAGAAGCAACCACCACTTGTGATCTTCCTATCATCAACATCACCTGCCCAGTCTGAATCACTGTATCTAATAAGGCTGGTGTTTGTATCTTTACAATACCTGATTCCAAAGTTGACTGTACCAGCAACATATCAAATTATTCTTTTGACAACTTTCAAGTGAGACTCCTTGGGTTGAGCTTGGTATCTAGCATATACTCCAATACTGAACATGATGTCAGGTCTGCTGGCAGTCAAGTAGAGCAAGCTTCCAATCATTCCTCTATACGTCGTTGGGTCAACATTGACTCCAACATCGTCTTTGATCAGTTTTTCAGAGGATCCCATTAGTGTCTTCATAGGCTTTGCAGCTTCAAGCCCGAAGCTCTTGATCAGATTTTTGGCATACTTACTTTGGGATATAAAAATCCCATCTTTATCTTGCTTGATTTGAAGACCAAGAAAATAAGCCAATTCACCGACCATGCTCATTTCAAAAGTGCTGCACATTGCATCAACAAACTCACTGAGGAGGTTAGAACAAGTGGATCCAAACACAATATCATCAACATAAATTTGTGCAACAGTGATGTGTTTGTGAATCCTTTTGATAAACAATGTTTTATCAACCACGCCTCTTGAAAATCCAAAGTCAATTAAAAACTCCGTAAGGTGAGCATACCAAGCTCTAGGAGCTTGTTTAAGTCCATATAAGGCCTTGTGCAGTTTTAGCACATGGTTTGGTTTTCCGTGACATTCAAAGCCTTTTGGTTGTTCAACATATGCTTCCTCATTCAAAATGCCATTCAGGAAGGCGCTTTTGACATCCATTTAATACAATGTAAACCCAATGTGGCAAGCAATGGCAAGTAGGAGACGGATAGACTCTATTCTAGCAACAGGAGCGAATGTTTCATCATAGTCTATTCCTTCTACTTGTGTATAACCTTGTGCCACTAGCCTCGCTTTGTTTCTAACCACATTCCCAGACTCATCAGTCTTGTTCTTAAAGATCCATTTAGTTCCAATTACATTTTTATTTTCAGGCCTTGGAACCAATTCCCACACATTATTTCGAACAAACTGAATCAGCTCATCATGCATTGCTTCTACCCAGAATTCATCTTTTAATGCTTCTTTGACATTTTTAAGTTCAAAACTGGATAGAAAGCATGAAATGGACACAAGGTTAATAACTGATGACATGCAAACCTGTTTGACCAATTCAGCAATATCAGCTGAGCTTTTTGTTCTGGTTTTAACTCCTTGAGATCCATCAACGATGATTTGGGAATTTGGGTGATCTCTTTTGATTCTCCTTGGAGGATCACGTGATGTGACTCGGGACTCAATGACCAACGAGACACAAAAGACGTGGAAGTAAAGGAAAGAAACTACGTCGGTGAAGTAAAGGATCTATACTCGATTATCTAGAAGACTAAGCCTCAACTAAAATACCTAGACAATGACACACAAAATAACACAAATCCAAATAGAAATAGGGCTGTTTTGGACGAGTTTATGGACGGCTTGGATGAGGGTAAATCGATGGTGATGAATGGGTTTAGAATGGCTAGGGTAGATAGGATATGATAGAATTAAGATGAATTTACGGTTCGGGTAGGAATTACATCGAACGGATCTTGAATTGAACTCGAACTTGGACCCAAACGAATCTGAATGGTTGATGAAGATATGGACGAGTTGATGATGGTAGAGGAGGTCGTTGATGGTGGCGTTGGTGTTCGTGTTGTTGAATTACAATCCGATTAATCCCCGGCGTATCTTGTACGATGAAAACGAATCTCTAAGTTGTTCTTCGTAGCGAGTTCACCCTAATTCTTCGTATGAATTAGAACGTTCCCTTGATGTAAGACTCAAAGTTTGCTAGGCTTCAAGAATGATAATTTTCGAGGAAAACAATCAAAAGCTTTAAACGGTTGAGACACAAATTGAATGCAAAAGCAATTTTAATCAATAATGTCTAAAATATCAAAGTAACATGATTCCCCTATTTATAGGGCTTAGTATGCACGAAAATAAGGTAGAAAAAAGGCCTAAAATCTGATCCAAAAAGGATCTCTAACTATACTAGAAAAACACCTAAACTAGAATTCTATTCAAGGTAGGAAATTGCCTTAAATACAATTCTAGTCAAACCTATGATATTATGAACGAAAATTACACTTATTAATTAATTAAAAACTGATCTAAACTATAGTCTAAAGTAATTAAATAAATACTATAGTCTAGATAAAAAAATCAACTCTTTAATTAAATTAAATCAAGGGCGAAAACAGCTCCATGCACAAATGCACTTCTTCTTGCTCTCTTCTTCAACTCTTCAAGTTATATTCTCCATGGTATGATCTTGCTCTTCATTAGTTAATAAATTAACTAAAGTATGGCTGCACTTTGCATCTTCTAATTCCTCAAACTTCTTGCGAATCATCACTTGGAAATAACCTTGTAATTTCTTCGCTCGAAGTCGCGTCATTGGACCTTTGAATTGCAGCTCGGGTTCAAGGCCTTCAATGCCTTGCATGGCTTCATCATCACGTCTTGGTTCATACTGAGCCAGTGGAAGATGGTCATCATCGCTTTCAGAGGAGGATTCTGAGTTTGGTATTCGAGGTGATGTTGATCCATTTGCTGAGGGAGAAGAAGCATTGGATTTGACATCAGGACTTCTCGTAGGACTTTTGGCAGTTCCACTAGGCTCCTTATCAACAACATCTGGTTCATGGAGGAGAAATGACACATCATCTTTCTCAGATCTAGTTGCCAGGCCTGCAAGATCATCAAACACAACATTGACAGATTCTTGCACAGCTTTGGTTCTTAGGTTAAGAACACGATATGCTCTGCTGTTTTGAGCATATCCCAAGAACAATCATTTATCACTTTTAGAGTCAAACTTTCCAAGGTAGTCTCTGTCGTTCAGGATGTAGCAGACACATCCAAACACATGGAAATATTTGAGATTTGGCTTTCTTTTTCTTAGAAGCTCATAAGGTGTCTCATTTCTTCCTGGTCGAAGATAGACTCTTTTCCCGATGTGACAGGCTGTGTTGATAGCTTCAGCCCACAGCTTCTTCGAAAGCCCTTTAGCCTGTAACATTGCACATGACATTTCCTGCAGAGTTCGATTCTTTCTTTCCACTACTCCATTTTGTTCAGGAGTTTTGGGAGCTGAATACTCATGGAGTATTCCTTTCCTTTCACAAAAGTCATTGAATACAACATTCTCAAATTCTCTTCCATGATCTGTTCTGACGCATGCAATGTTGGTGTCAAATTGTAAACACATTGTGCGGCAGAATCTTTTGAAGACTTTGAAGTTTCAGATTTTTCCTACAGAAATTCAACCCAAGTGTACCTTAAGAAATAATCAACAATGACAAGGATGAAACTCTTACCACTCATACTCTTTGTATCGACTGGTCATATGATGTCCATGTGTAAGCGTTGAAAACATCTTGTTGTTTGACAACCACCCAGGCTTTTGTGAGGAATTCTGGTTTGTTTTCCCTTTTGGAAGGCACCACATACAACATCATAATCAACATTCAACTTTGGTAGGCCACGGATAGCATCCGACACAATTAGTTTCTTCAAATTTACCATGCTCATATGACCGAATTTTTGATGAATCAACTTAGTTTCATCATTTACAGTCATGTTGCACGTTTCATCTTTGTCAGCATGGTAGCAATTGTCAGATGCACGGCTTCCGAACATTATGCATTTGTCGTGTTTGTCAAATACTTCACAAGTATTTTTATCAAACTTGACATGCATACCATCGTCACAAAGCTGACTAATACTGATCAAATTGGCTGTCAAACCCTCGACATGTATGACATTTTGGAGCTTAGGAAAATGTTTGACATCCAAGGTTCCTTTTCCGACAATGTTTCCTTGAGCTCCTCCTCCGTAACTGACCTTGCCTTTGTTAGTAGTGGTGTATTCTTCAAGAAAATCCTTGTTGTCGGTCATGTGCCGAGAACATCCACTGTCAAAGTACCATGTTCCGGCAATGTTAGCTTTCAGGGATGTGTACACAACATTGCAAGTGTACTTCATCTTTTTGAACTTCTTAGGATTTTTGTTCTTTGATGTTGTCCCTGATGTTGTTCTTCCAGTTGCAACATCGTCATGAAATTTGAAGCAATGTGGTTTAATATGTCTAGGCTCTTGACAGTAGTGACACACATACTTTCGCACCTTTGAGCCTTTACATTGCTTCTGATCATCATCTTCAGCATTGTTCATTGTCGTTGTGCTTGAGTTGTTACCTTTCACAAACTGGACAACACTGTTGTTTGAGAAAGACATGGAAGATTTATTAGAGAATCCCAGTCCAACTCTATTTGTCTGTCCCAATGTTAAGGCTTCATTTAGGATATTCGTTCCTTGATTCCACTTCTGAAATGTTCTTGAGGTGTCCTCCACTTCCTTCTTTAGTTTGCTGATTTCAGCATCACTCCTGGTAAAGTCTAATTTCCAGACTTACAACCTTTTCTCTTAGAAACTGATTTTCTTCCATGAGAAATCTCAGCTCTTTTGATTGAGTTGTCCACTGAGTGTACACTTCATTCACAACATTGTTGAGTTCTTGAAGTGAGGCAGTAGGTTGTTCTTCATGTGCATCATGTTCTCTGATTTCAGAAGCCTGATTGAATTCATCCATAAGAGTCATTTCATACCAATTCATCGTATTGGGTGAAATCTCAGTAGCTTCTGCTTCAACATCTGGAAGAACTTCATCTTCAACTTCACATTTTTCAATGTTAAGTTCATCAATATCATTCAGAGCATCAATAATCTGATCATCTTCTTCCAAGACATTGATGAACAACACTCTCTGATCTGAATCATTTTCAGCATCAGAATCATCACTGAGAACAACATTAAAATTATTTCTTTGTCTTCTTCATGCTGTTGGAAATTCATTTGAATAATGTCCATAACCAGAGCATGCTCTACATTGAACTGAATTAATGTCTTTCCCAGTGTCAGCAGCTTCCTTTTGACATTTGATCTTCCAGAATTTGATGTTGATGAGGATGGAGAGTCAAACAGCCATCGAGGTTTGATATTTGAGGGGCTTTTCTTCATGGAACGAACCAGTGAGTTGAACTTCTTTGTCAAGAGTGCAACACTTAGATTCTCTTCCTCATTGATTTCCTGAAGACTGTCAACATCATCATGAACATCAGATAACACAGTTGTTGTCTGGAGAGCAATTTCCCTTGAAGTTGAGTTTGCTTTCTGATTTTGCAGGTTCATATCAAATGTCAGCAAGATCCTGACCGCTTCACTCATACTCATGGTTCCTACATCGTGTGATTCTTCAATTGCAGAAATTTTCATATTGAATCTTTCTGGGAGAGTTCAAAGCAACTTGCTAACCATGTTCTCATTAGATATTGGACTCCCAAGAGCGGTCGATTAATTTGAGATCTCACATAATTTTTCAGCATAAGATGAAATAGTTTCATCTTCAAACATGCGCAAATTTTCAAATTTTGATATGAGTAACCTCAATTTGGTCTTCCTTACACTGGCAGACCCTTCACAATGTTCCTGGAGAATGGTCCATGCTTGATATGCAGTAACACAATTGCAAATCATCTTGAAACATGGAACATCGACTGAAACAAAAATCGCATTCAGAGCGCGAGCATTAAAATTTGAGATTATTCTCTCATCATTTGTCCATTGAGATTCTGGAGTTAACACAAAATCTCCATTTGGACCTTCCATCCTAGGAGGGCTCCATTCTTCAATAACTGCCATCCATGCTCTTTCATCGATAGATTTGATGTAGATCTTCATTCGAGATTTCCACATGACATAGTTACCACCATTGCTATCTAGAGCAGGAGGACGACATTGATTAATTTGAATATCCATCACAGATTTCAAGAAACACCGGATCGAGTACTTAGTGTGTCAAGTACCGGCTCTTGATGCCACTTGTTAGAATTCGTTGCCTGAAACAATGTGAATTACGGATGTAAATTGCAAAGTTTAAAGTAATGTTGAAGCTAGTGTTACCACATTGCCTTCAACATGCAGCGGAAACTTAAATAGAACTTTGCACAAAACAAGTTTTAAATCACACTCCTTACGGTGTGTGATTACTTCAAGGCGAAATTCACTATCACAAGTGAAATACAAAAACAAAGCTGATTTTGTCTCGGTTCACTCCCTTGACAACACTGCATAAAACATACAGAGGACTATCCTAGCTTCACTCACTCGAATAATCACTCAAAAACAAACCTATCTAAACACATAGATAGATTACAATCAGTCACTCTAAATCCTAGACTTCTCAAAGTTGACTATCTAACCTACACACACAACTGGAATGAAAGTCTCCAGCTGATTGGGACGTTAGGCAGATGTCGAGGAAGATGTCTTGGATTTCAGAGATGACACTAGATGCAAGATTCAGAACTTCTCACAAACCACGGTGATAACCTGCTTGCATAAATGATTTTAAGGCTTGGAAATACCTTAAATACTTCCTCCATCTCGGTTGGGTAGTTTCTCCACGATCTTTGATGAATCGGATGCAAAACTACCGCCTTCCACTACCCTTGCTGAACTGGACTCGAGATAACCGGCCTCTGCACTGCGTGGCACACGTTCTTCAACATCATGTAATAATGGCGGTTACTCCAGCGACCCACGTTCTCTGCAACGGTTAGTATCTAAGATGAAGTGGGGAACATCACGTTCCTTGAAACTCGGAACAGATTCTGACCTAGTCAAAATCAAGCATAATCCACGATTTATTCCACAATTACATCAGCAATAAAATCCTAAATACGTGGAAAATGAAATGTGACAAAAATCACAATTTAATCAGATTAATTTAAAATAAATTAATCCTAAAAACTAGGAAAGGATAAGATTAGCATCCTGAGTTTTACACTCGATGTAGCGAGAATAACGGACGACATTGGATACAACATTGACTTCGATGTTATCAACAAAGTGATAACATCATCTGAAATCCATCATTCTCAACAAAAACATTAACCCTTTAAAAAACCATAAACCCTAAAAAAACCATAAACAACTAAGCTCTAAACATTAATTCGAATGGAAAAAATCATAATTTGAACTAAATAAACTAGTATAAAATAACTAGCAAACCCCTTACTTTTAATGATAGAGATGATATTTTTTGAATTTTTTGTGATACTTTTTTAGTGAGACTGTTGATACTGATTTTACCGTTTTTTTCTATTTTTTTGCGGGTTGACCCGTGTTGACCCGGGTCAAAGCGCGGGTTGACCCGATCCGTTTTAAATAGTACTATTTAAGACCGCTGCATGGAAGTATTTGCCTTATTATTATTATTATTATTATTATTATTATTATTATTATTATTATTATTATTATTATTAATGACCATCGAATTATTAGTTATTAGGTTCCTAGCTGAGAAATTATATGTTATCCCACGTGTGAATATAGTGTCTATTATTTTAATTATGCATTTTTTTTAAGTCTTCACAATATTCACATGTCGAGATACTTGTGGTTGTGGCTAGTATCTCATGAGGTAGCATAGTGGATCAGATCTTTGTGCCCTCCCATGTTATATTTTGTTTGTCATAAATAGTTTTTGTAATTTTTTTTAATATATCCTAATTGGAAAATAATGAACCATGAAAAAAATCATAATAAATTAAAAAAAAAGAAAAAGATTTGGCACGTGAAGTGTTGTTGAGATGGCACAGGGGATCTGAGGTGTGGTAGCACAGAATTCAAATCAGATCACCCTTGAGGCTATGCCCATTCTCAAATCTCAATCACAACTCCTGTGCCAAGTCTTTTTTTAAAAATATTATGATTTAGTTTTATTTAATTTTTTTATTTATAGTTCACTCATCTCCAATTATAATAAATAAAAAAAATAAAAAAAATAAAAAAAATAATTAAGACATGCAAAATCTAACATGGGATGATACAGATAATCTGATCCGGATAGACTTTCCCAAAAGAAAAGCTCGATTTTAGGATGAGCTTGGATCTCCGAAGTGTTGGTCCGAAAATTTTCAACCCGGTCCGACATCTTGCGATTGCTAGACGGGCTTGGCCCGACCCGGCTAGTTCGACACATATACCCGTATCTAACTAATACTAGCGCCGAGACATCTCTACTGGCGTAGAATTCCACGGAGAGACAGAGAGAGAGAGAGAGATGAAGACTCATTGCTGGGTTCGAGCTTCTGATTCTGATTTTACTGGGCCTCTTCCCCAACCACGAAGGCAAATACATCTATATATCTCTGATTTTTGCTTCCGCGATTAAACGTTACCCGATCAGTTAAAGATTGAATCTTGTTCTTATTTATTTATTTATTGGTGGGTCTCTTTGGAATTGCAGTGGGCACACAGCTGTGAACATCGGGAAGTCGAAGATTGTATTTTTCGGTGGCCTGGTAGACAAGAAATTCCTAAATGACGTCAATGTTTATGACACTGGTAATTCTTCTCCGTTTTCTCTTTTCCTCCATTTTTGTTATGCTAGTTTCATCTGCTTGCTTGATACGTTGCGCGTCTTGCAATTTCCAATTGTATTTGCTTGTTCTTGAGTTTATGGTCAGTTATTGCGGTTATTTAAAAGAATTTTGAGTGGATTTTTTTGAAGTTGCGAAGCTTTTAGGCTGTTATATATTGAGGGGATACATATTTTTAGATATTTGTGGCTTTTGTAATATTGATTTTGTTGAACAATTCATTATTCTTCAATTGGATAACTGGATTATTCAATATTTTGAAGGCATTTGAATAATCTATGCATCTTGAAATAATATATTCATATCTAAAATCTTGGGTAGTTTACAACAAACATTATATTAAGCTGTGTATTTGCACTGTTGCAGACAACAATATGTGGTTTCAACCAGAGTGCACAGGCAGTGGTTCAGATGGGAATGTGGGCCCAAGTCCACGAGCTTTTCATATTGCTGTTTCAATAGATTGTCACATGTTCATATTTGGTGGGAGGTCTGGTGGGAAGAGGTACATAGTGAATTATGTTTCTGTAGCATCCATGTCACTTAATTACTAAAACTTGTTTTTTAAATTTGATTATTCACAAGTAATTTTGATTTACAGGTTAGGTGATTTCTGGGTTCTGGATACCGGTAAGCTTCTTTGACTACCACTTTGTACAGTGAGCTAACAGTGGAACCCAACATGATGATGCTTAGTTGATTCCACTTGGTCACAGATATTTGGCAGTGGTCAGAACTTACCACTTTTGGCGACTTGCCTTCATCTAGGGATTTTGCAGCTGCATCAGCTGTTGGAAACAGTAAAATTGTGATGTAAGTGCTTATTCCATTTCATAATTGATTATTTGGATTTTTACTCCTCTTGTTGTTCAGATTATATTAGTGCAATGCAGGTTTGGTGGCTGGGATGGCAAAAAGTGGCTCTCAGATGTCTATGTCCTAGACACAAGTAATTTTTGTGTTTCATGTCATGAAACTTTTGTTGTTCTGTTATATTAATCTAGAATAATTGCATGCTGATACTTGGCTGCTTCTTGAACAGTTTCACTTGAGTGGACAGAGTTGTCAGTTTCAGGGACAATACCTCCCCCGAGATGTGGCCACTCTGTTACAATGATTGAGAAACGGTTACTCATCTATGGCGGTAGAGGTAATTTTAGATCTTCTTACTGCTAAAAGGAGCTGAAAGTTGTATTTTCTGGCTATCCATTACTAAAAAATCGAGGGTTTCAACCTTTTCAGGTGGTGGGGGTCCAATCATGGGTGATCTATGGGCCCTAAAGGGACTCATTAAAGAAGGTACCTCATGTCCTCTTCATTTAATCCTCTCATGTTGTATAAGGAATAAAAAGATTGATGACTTCAATATAAGCTATGGCCTTGTTCCAATTTTAAGTAACAGCCGTCGCCTGATGAGTTCAAGGGGTTTTTATTTTCTATTTTTTGTGCTCATTTTTCCATTACATTGGAGTCAGAGTTCCAGTTTCAGTTTCCTGTTTTTATTTTTACTGTCTTTCTGCCACTAATTTTCCCGCTCTGTATAATTTAGTGTTTTAAAAATACCAATTGTATGTTAAGACCAATTTAATAAGTGGTTGGGTGTTTCTCGTGGAAGGAAGAGAATGAACCACCTGGATGGACCCAACTAAAGCTTCCAGGACAAGCTCCTTCACCCCGTTGTGGACACACTGTGGCTTCTGGAGGGCCTTACGTAATCATCTAATCTCTTTGCTTTTTCAAGATTTAAAATTCTACACAGCTCATGTGCTCATTGGACCAACAATAAAAAACTAAACTGAATTCCATAAATCCTTATATAATACTTAGATTGATAGGTCATATCAGTGCTCTGCTTCAACTCGCTGAATCACCTCTCACTAGGGTCTAGGGGCATGGTATGTTACAATGTACAGATACTCATTAGTTTTCCTGATTATGCATTCTTTAGAATAAGGCTATTAAAGCAAACATATTCATGTTTTAATAATTTTGTACTCTACATGCCTATCCCATAATTTTCTCCTAAATTTCATTTATTTGTAGTTTCGCCCATCCTTTGATGTCAATTGCAGTTGTCTAGTACAAACTGTTATATCTGACTTTTGTCAAGATGTCATTTGCTTATGTTTTGCTTGACTTAATTTGTCACTGGTCTCGTATCTATCATGCATGTTAATGCATATGTTTTCCCTGTTGCAGCTTTTGTTATTTGGAGGGCATGGAACTGGTGGTTGGTTGAGTCGTTATGATATTTATTACAATGATTGTGTTGTTCTAGACAGGAGTGAGTATTATAGTCACAATTTTCACTTCAGATGTTATTGCAATATCATTTTTTTGCTGATCTTTCCTGTTTTTTTTTATTGATCTTCTTGTCATTATTTCCTTGGGTTTTATAATGTCTTTAGCCTCACCTTAACATTGTTTCTCAATAATGAAATCATTTGTCTCTTTCTCATGTAAGGAGGTTTCTCTCTCTATAAGTACTTCATGCAAAAAAAAAAAAAAAAACACTAAAAATGGGGGAAAAGTAAAACAGATTCCACAAATCATTAGTTCCCTACCAAAAATCAACTCATCTCCTCTTTAATAGGAATTGTTTTGAACAGTCCTGAAAGAGCAGCTGAAAATTCTCCAATCCATAACTCTTGCATGTGTCAGGTAAAGATTATGTGCAAAGCAACTGAATCATGAGAAATCTTTTCAGCTAAGATTTTCTTATTCATAGCTGCCTCAGGAAAAATGTGTGAATGTTCTCTTGTTAGTACCCTTCTTGCCCATCTACTGTTGCAATCTGTTTCTCTGACCATGGCGTCTAAAAATGCCTTTTTAACAAGTGTCTTGCCTCCAAGTTATTGTCTATTTACTCCTTCCAGCTCTTTTGACATCTTGTATGAAGCCTAAATGACAATCATTCCTTCCTTTCAGTTTGTGTAGAAGTGATCCTGCAGTTGAATCATTGAAATACTCAATAATATGCTTTATCTTGTCTTGAGTTCCTGAAATGATATGCTTGCCATGAAAGGGTTTGGTCACTTGAGAGTATTAGTTTTATTTTGTAGAGAATATCACCTTGATAAGAGTATCCCTTAGTTACAGATTGTGACAGGGTGGGGGTTAATCATCTCTAATTTTATGGATTGTCACCATATGATTGATCTTCCATGAATTTCATTTCCCTTCTTCCCATGAGTTTTAGTTTTGACAGTATACTACTTCTGTTATGGCCCTCAGTGTCTGTGCAGTGGAAACGCTTACCTACTAGCAATGAACCCCCAGCTGCTCGAGCATATCATTCCATGAACTGTGTTGGTTCTGGGTACCTATTATTTGGCGGTTTTGATGGAAAATCAACTTATGGTGATCTCTGGTGGCTTGTACCTGAAGGTATTAAGCACCGCTCTTACTACTACCCTGGATGTGTTTGTTTGTGATTCACCTTGTTTCTTTCTTCTGCCTTTGGATTATAATGCTGAGAGCCTAGATGAAAATAACTGCTTAGTTTCTTTCCACTTATCGAAAGTTCTCATAAATAAGACATAATCGATGTTTCATAGTATCATCCGGATTGTTCTTGATTACAGATGATCCTATTGCAAAGAGGTTTAGAATATCTTCTTCAGAAGTTGTTCCAGAAGGAGACACAACAATGAGAGAAAAGGTGTGATGTCTAAAAGATTGCCCTCCTTGTTTTGTTTATTGTTGATGAGCTGTGTAAGTGTGTATCTCTTCTCTTGATAGAAAATTCTCCTGGGGATGGACGGATGGTAGTACTCTTGTTACATCTTGTTGCTGTTTCTTATGTGAAAAATTAACTTTACTTTAGAATCAGGAAAATAAATTTCCTTTGAATATAAAACTGTAAACATTTCTCCGAAGGTATTAAAGAAGTTCAGCTCATTTTACAAAGTGCATATTTTGTATACTTGCTTCTTTTGGGAAAAACTGGACAAATGACGATATAGAAAATCTTATTCTGATGCTAACATAATTTTATGTAAGGCATTTCGTGTCCTATTATCCACAAGAATCGTAACTCGATATGTTGATTTAAGGAAAGCTCTAATGATTTCCAAATTGACTCCAGTATCCACAGTTGCTATTCGTTCAAACTAAATGCAGTGACAAATAAATAGAAACAGAGCAAATGTTATAAACCAAGTCATAATGATGTACTCATTTTCAAGTTTTTTGCAGGAAGGCCAAAGAGGAGACGCTGTTGCAGAGTTACAGAAAAGATTAGAAATTTCAGGTTTACTTTCTAATTCTATGCATATCATCGAGGAAATGGAAGACAAAGAACTCATCCAGCAAGCATTAAGAGTTGGTGGTGGTAAAGAGGCTATGAGTCACATGCAGGTTTTCCAATATTGCATTTGTCTGAGTGGATTTTAACAATCTGGAATCCTTGCCTTATTTCCTGACTCTATGTTGGTTTAAAGGCTGTGCAAGCACTCAGAGACCACTGGATGAGATCTGCTCCAGAATCTATAACTATGAAGGAGATTAGCCCATTACTCCATGACTACCAACGGTTGATTACCCGCAATCATATGTGAGATTTATGTCTTCTCCTTTATTATTTTGTTCGCTGTGATGAGAAGTGCAGAGTTCTGGGCATTTCATTTGGCATTTATAGTTTGTAACAATGAAATTTACTCTTCATTTTTTGATGATCTACACATCCCTGGCAGAGGAAAGGTTGGATCTAATCTCGAGCTTGGGGGATTTGGTTTCACTGGAAAAGGTGCATCATTTCGCTTCTATCACGTTAAAACTGCTTCCCAGGTATGATGTACAGCGCTCTTCCTTAAACTTCTTGTTGTCTGTTTCAGATGGATGATATTTGAACTCATTTCCCACCCCCTCCCTCCTTGTACTAGAGAGAGAGAGAGAGATAGAGAGAGACCGCGTGTGTGTGTGTTCCTTCCAAACGAAAGGAAATATGCTTAAGTCTATTACTCTCTCTCTCTCTCTGTGTTCCTTCTAAACAAAAGGAAATTTGCTAAAGTCTATTACTCTCTCTCTCTCTCTCATACGCTGATCAGGAGATGTTTTATGGTTTTCAGTTGCGTATGAACGACATCCCAGTCTTATTAGCAGAGTACAAAGAGCTTCTCTCATCTACAACTATAAGTTGACAGACAGCACCTCCAACCTGACACTGTATGCAGCCCTTGCACATGTTGAGATGGTTCGGGTATTCTTGCCATTGCCTTTGGAAAAACGAGCGACAAAAGATGTAGAGGTTCTGTACTTCAAGATGCAGCTTTCTTAGGCCTGAATCAGTAACTATTTGCAATTTCAGCTCTACATTTTTCCTGTAGTAGATTTACCTAATTATTTGTTTGTTTATTGCTTGAATCCATGCCATCTTGTGTTGGATTAAATTCTTAAGAAATTCTTAACAGTCAGACATGGATTGTGCGAGTTATTTTCTTCTAATAATACCGTTTTGTTGCAAAAATAAATAAATAAATAAAAAATCATGATATTCTTTGGCATACTCGGAAAGTGAAGATTTGAGGCTTTGATTCAAGAACAGTTCAATACAGAAATGTGAAAAAAAAGGGGGGGGGGGGGGGGGGGGGAATGCATTGCTCAAGCATTTCCTGGTTTTAAGTTTGCTATCTTGCTGAGTTCTTCCAGCTTTCTCATTCTGAATTTCTCACTTTGGTTCAACAGCTGCAAAATCCCAGCATAGAGAATACGTTAGATCATGTTCCTCTGTTACAAATTTACACCTCGTGTGTGTTGAGTATATTCAACACATATAAGCATTGGATTAAGAGATGAAATTGTTAATCGCAGCAGGTCTCCGATTTGCTTTATTTCTTCTAAAGATTAAAAAGAAAAGATTTGAAATATTGTGGTTTACCTCCATAAGGGCAGTGGTGAGTTGTGATCTTTCATTGCTCTTTTCTTGGAAAGCATCCATTGCTTCTTTATATTCTTTTTCCTAAAAATATTGGGAAAATTAAATAAAGTGAAAGAATTTATTCTATTTTCAAAAATGGTCAATAAAGATGTTTATTTCTTTTTCTTTCCTCCAAATAAAATTTGAGCACTCAACAAAAGAATCTTACTTTTTTTTGACAAATCTGCTGAATAGATTTGAGGTCACGATTGGCTAATTCTAATCTTCTACGCACATTGGACACCTCTTTTCTCATTGGATCTGTCAACTCTTCCAGCTCCTAATTCGTTTACACAAAATAAATAAATAAATTCATTAAAGTTTTTTTTAAGTGATCAAAATTATTCAAGATAAAACTTTGGAATTCATGTAGTTTTCTTACTAAAGAATATTGAAGTTTAGTAAAATCAACTTTGGCCAACTCAAGTACTATGGGACAATAGTATGACGCCTTCTAGGAGATGGTTTATTAAAAAAATAGTACTATATTTTAGTTTACCAAATTTATCTCATTAAACGATAACATCAATTATATACGCACTAAATATAATTAAATATGAAATATTGGCTCAAAAAAATCATAAATATATAATAGCGAGGGACCCAAATTCCAATATAAATTGAGGGGTAATCATTAAAAGGAAGCCGTAATGCATAGATTTCAGAAATCTCACACCCGATTATGTGACACGAAATTGTAAATATTCCGAAATAAGCATCAATTTTTATTTTTTTTCAGTGTACAATAAAGCATCAATATTATTAGCATGTAAAGATCAAAATTGACAACGCTCTTAATGTATATGTAATTATTCTTCTAAAAAAATACACCCTTAAATTGTTTGATTAAGACTAATATGCCCTTCATAATGGATCCATGAGTTAATTAGCTAGGGAAATTAGTTTTCGGCATCCAAGTAATTTGAATTCTTTTTGTTGCAAGCAAATTTAGATTTATGGGCTAGTGTACCCTATACTCATATAAAATATGAGTATGCAACATTCAATGTTGTGAATCTCCTCTACGTAAAAGAGAGAGGTCTCGGATTCATTCATCATCATGACACTTTCCCAACAAATATATATAATTAAAAAATATTTACATCTTATTTTTGATGTAGGTGTGGTTGCAATGAAATTAATTATGATGAAGAAGATTTGAAGATGAATTAGGTTAGCGTACCGCCCAAACTTGTGTCAAACGCTTAGTCTCTTCTTCTGCGCGGGTGAGTTGAGATTCCACCCTCTCCCTCACCTCCATTTTCCTCCTCTCGATCTCTTCTTCTCTCGCTTGATAAGTCGCTATCGCCGTCTTCGATGTCTCGTCATCATCATCGTCGGGGGCCGATGATCGGCCGCTGCTACCTATACTCACACCAAGACTCTTCTTCATATTAATTAATATTTCTTGATCACTTCTAATATTTTTCCTCATTTGAAATTTATAACATGGAGCTTCTTCTTATATATAGCTGCACTTTTGTATTTGAATTTCCCACTTACTATTTATACGTTATATATAAATTTTGAAGTAGTATAAATTTGCATACAAGAATTTGTACTTTTTTTGCTTTTGCTTTAATACTTGCTCTCTTTTGCATCCTCCCTCCCTTTCTTTTCAAGCCATTTTTGGTAAAAACAAAAACCATAAAGCAACATTGCTTCTTTCTCCAATTCTCCACTTTAATTTTATGCTTTAATTGAGTTTTGACCCCTATATATTCTATAAGTACATATATAATTCCATGAGTTTCGAGATTCAAATAAAAAAAGCGATAAATTTAGATTAGTATTGTATATAAGCATGATCTTGATCATTTTATACACTTTCTAGCCCCAATAATGGAAGTAGAAAACCTAAATTAATTTGCTTCATATGTGGGCAAGTTCGTTAACACCACCACTTATTTTTGGTATGTATATAGTTACGTGTTGGTTGCTAACTTACTATGAAAAACTTGCCTATGATTGTCATAACTAATTATTAACATGTTGGTCATGATGCTTTTTCTTCCTTAACTCGCAAGTCGATCACGACATTTTTATATTACTAATTAGATAATTTCTCCTAAAATAATAATAACAACAACAACAACAATAACAATTCGATGAACTCCGAGAAAAGGCGATGTATTTGAAGGTCAACTTTGTCAAACGTAGGTAGATACCAATATTCTCTTGTTCATTTTGCATGCATGACATTAGACCTGTCAATATGAATTATAGAGACAAAGCTAAGGGTCTCCCTATAAAGTGAAATGTAAGATTAATGCGAATCAAACGTCTTCAAATTAAATAACTTAATTGGCTTTATATTATTCATCTATTTAAAGTAATAAAAAAATTGTTATTGGCTTCATAAAGTAAACCGCTAATGAAAAATGCAAATTAAATTATATTTTGAGATGTGACATCGCCACTTAATTTGCTTAAAAGATGGAAAAGTTGATCAATCATGAAAAATGTTTATTAAATGGATTATCCTCTCTCTCTCTCTCTCTCTCTCTCTCTCTCTCTCTCTGTTTCTTTTGTTTTCAATTAAAAAATGTTATGAAATGACTTATAATTTAATTATAGTGAAGATAATAGAGGAGATTCCCTGTACTATTTATACTTAATAGCATGACCATATATTTATATGGAAGGGAATCGTATATATACAGAAGTGAAATTCAATCCACCAAATAATTTGTTTTTTTATGGACAGCATTATTGTGGTAATTAAAGGGTTCCGATCGAGAGCCCTAAATTTCTTTTTTTAAACAGGGAGGTAAACCACACTTGATAGGTAGGGTAAACTTCGTCCCTGTGTAAGTAGTAATGGTAGGTCCATCCAACCCATTGAACCTATTTTTTTGGGTTCATCCTATTAGAGTAGGTTGAGTTCAGGTTGAGGTTGGGGGTGTGGGTTCAAATATTTAAAGTTGGGATGGATGGAGAAATAGCCAATGAGAGAAGAAGAGGTGGGCCGTGCCTTTAAATATATATAGATGTGTATACTAATGGGACCTATGTTGAACTTGCTTTTTTAGGTTTATTGTTATTGGGAATAGGTGATGTGTATATTAATGGGACCTATGTTGAACTTGCTTTTTTAGGTTTATTGTTATTGGGATAGGTTTATAAAGATGGTGGAATTTAACTTTTGACATGGCGTTTATGTGGAAGTGTTGAAATTGCTTTTTGGGGTTCACTATTACAACCACCCTAATGGTCTGCAAACCTACACTGGGAGGTAAACTACACTTGACAGGCCAAGTGTGACAGGCTCACACCTAGTGATGTTGATGATGGGTCGAACTTGAGACATTTGACCTCAAGAAATACCACTCAACCACTAGACCATCCCCAAGAGACCTAAATTTCTTTTCTTTTAATGAAATGCTCCCTATGAAAGCAAATTTCACTTAATTGATTGGTATATAACATGCACAAACACTTACCAATTCTACATAACAAATTTTGAGATATTTCATTGAATCATGTGATGAAGAGTATTACCCAATAATAAGTACTAATGCGATAGGTATATTTTTGTGAGGATTTATGAACCCAATTTAGTCTTGTAATTAATTAATTACATTGGTAGCACATGTCCTAAACTAATTCAAGGGAATGATTGTTTCAGTTTTAATAACTTTCAGAATCACACAATGCAGTCTAATTTTGCCCTAATTAATATTATTTGTACCTTCGTAAAAATTCGAGTGTATATATGCAGTGCTCGTGATTTCAAATTTCGAAATTTCTGACGACAAAATGATAAATTATATATCCAGATAAAACATAAGCAGCCGGACATCTAGAACCTCCCACGACGTCCTCCATCTTTTTTCCTCTCCAATTTCATAATTGCACAAATAAAAATTCACAATTTATTTAAACTTTAACAAAAAATATTGAATTTTAAACATTATTATTAAGAATAAAACTAATTACTACCCCATTACTTACCTAACTTATATCATTAGTCCATTAACTGCGGGGCTAAAATAAATATAATATTCCACGGAAGAGTCGATCCACTTATCCTTAACACGCCGAACCTATTCAAAGAAGGTATAAAATCTTCTAGTCCATATTCTATGTCTCATTATGTTCCACTATTATATTTCATATTTTTAAAATGATTATTAGAAAAATAATTTTTATTATAGTATAACAAATCATAATTAACATTTATTATTAAAAATTGAAATATTAAAGCCCAAAATAATCAACCCTATTAATCAATTATATTTCCTAAAAAATAAGAAATAAATATGAAAAATAAATATAAACCTTAATTGGGTGGAATGAACCCTAAATAATAATTATAAAATTAAACTAAACCAAAACAGATTGAATTTGAAGAAAAAATATGGATGAAAATATAATAAAAATAAAAATGAGACACCAAAGGGGATGTAAAAAGTGCGATAGAGAGGATTTCATTTGTTCAAAACCATGTTTTAATTTCTTCGTATTCCATAAATTAAATTATTATCATATACTCCTATATATTAATAAATTATTAAAGGTAAAAACTTGCATGCATCATGATACAAATAACACTATATGAGACGGATCAGTCAAACCCGCTTTTGACCCGGTCAACGCGGGTCAACCAGCGCTTTGACCCGGTCAATGTGGGTCAACCCGCTTTAATTGGGTCAACCCATAAAAAAAAACTGTCTAGAGTGAATATCAACCTTCCTATTAAAAAGTATCACGAAACATTCAAAAAGTACTATCCGTATCATTAAAAAGTAAGGATCTGCTAGTTATTTTATACTAGTTTATTTAGTTCAAATTCTGATTTTTTTTTTAGTTTTTATATTGTATGTGTTGAGATTAATCTAAAATAATCATCATTCCAAGAATTTGCAAAGGAAAGCAAAACACGAGTTTCGGTAAAATAAAAAGTACCATGTGGTAAGAAGAAAAGTATCAAGTACGATAAAGACAGGTATCAATCTAAGACGGGCGCGTGGGCCTCACGCGCCATGCGTGGGTGCCACGTGGCACGCCCGCGTGGGACCCGCCTAAAATAGCTGAAAATAACAGTTATTGCATGCAAGTGCACCTCATTATTAAAACAATGGAGAACAATGGAGAAGGAATCTGGTCCAAGGTTCAAGTTGAAATCGAGCAACTTCTAAATAAATATAATGTAGCATAACTTAATTCTCACGTCAAAAATAATATGAGTTGGATAAATTAATTGCGATGTGATCTCGTATTTCATTTTTAGAATTTATAAATTTAATAGTAAATATTAAAAAAATAAATTTTAATCAAATATAATTGATCTAAATCACATGTATCAATAAAAAATTTAAATTTAAATACATATATATATATATAATAAACCATCATAATGATCGTTTCTTTAAAAATTAAGTATTAAAAATAAATATAAATATTAAATAAGCAAAATCAACGTAATTAATCAGCGTAAAATTAAAAAACAATATATAAATTGAAATGGACGAAAAGAATATATAAATTGAAATTAACGAAAAAAACTAGGAGAAAAATTTATTAATTCAATCGTAGAAGAAAACCGAACATATCAAATTAATATAGAATAGAAGATTCATCGAATTAATTGGACACTGTAAATAGAAAGAGGGTGTAGAAAAAGTGTCAATATGGCAACGTAGCTAGTCATACAAAAAAAAAAAACTTATTTTAGCCGGTATTTTTTAAATATTTTTATTTTATCCACATTTACCATAATACCTTTATTTTTATTAATTTATCTTTAAAAATAATTGTAAAATAATATTCTATCTCCACACTTTTCTCTCTTATCATGTAAAATTAGAAAGAAAATAGATCTCGATTCTCCTCCTCCCTCTCGCCGTCTTTCTCCTCTCTCCCCCTTTCAATTTTTTCCATCGCCTCTCTCATTCCGGCCAAACACAGACCCATCGTCGTCACCGTCATCGCCTACGCCTACATCCCTCTTTCAACAAGCAACCTTTCACTTTGAAAGCCAAGACTGAGCAGCAGAGCAGCCTTGAAGAATTCCTCGTCTCTCGCTTTTCTCTCGCTAGCACAGTGCCACTGACCTACTACCAAGTCACCGGAAAAAATGGTGTCACCCTCTCTCTCTTCTCTTTCTCTCACTCGCCTCTCCTCTTTCTCTCCCCCTTGCTTCCTTGCTACTCCTCATCTCTCTCTATTATATATCTCTTCAGAAGATTCACCACCTAAGTCACCGGAAAAAATGGTGTTTTGCATAGCCCGGACGCGCGTGCCCCAGCGCACAGCTACTGCGCGCAGCCTCGACACCCGCTTCCTGGCTCGTAGCTCCTGCGCGCACCCGTCCCAGCGCGCGGCTCTTGCGCGCAGCTCGACACGCATTAAAAACAAACCCAACATCTGTCGAGCGCATTCCTCGGCGCACAAGGTCCCCGCCGTGCAACTCCAACGCCCATGTCCCAACGCACAGGAGCTGCGCGCAGCCTACCCGTCGCCATTATTCCCCTCACTTTCCCTCTCTCTCTCCATACCCATCCCGATGTCGTCGCCGGAAAAGGCCTTCTCCCTTCCCTTACCTTTCGTTTGCATTTGGTTTCTCATAGTAACCCGCTTGCCGTTAATGTCTAACAATAACTTTGCTATGCCCCAGAAGATGGTGTTGTGGAGAGGATGTTGGCTTCTGTTGCTTGAAGAAAGAAGATAGGTTGATTGGACATGGAGGAGGGGGAAGACACTGGGTTGGGCTGGTAAGATGACTGCGTTTTTTGGGTGGGGAAGAAGACTCCCTTTTTCATTTCCCTTTTTTTGTTTTCTAAATTTCTAATTTTTTGTTTTTCAGTTTTTTAAATAATAATTAAGGGTATTTTGGTTCAAACTGGCTAAAAAATATACATTTAAAAATTAGTGGCTAAAATAAATTTTTAAAAAATTTAAGTGGCTAGAAAAAAATTTGACTCTGCAGAAAAATATATCACAATTGTGCGGATAAATAATATGTTACACAACATTTTTATTCAAACCATTAGGGGTGTGCAAATGGTTGATTCGGTGCAAAATCGAGCTAAATTAACAAAATGAAATAAAAAAATTCTTAAAAAAATTCAAACCAAACCAACCAAAATAATATATATAACCGGAACCAAACTAAACCGTAATTCTTTGGTTAATTTGATTTGGTTTTCAGTTTAATTGAATTTTCAATGATTATTTTGTTTTTCGAAATAATTTTATCTAAAGAAAATAACATGTAATCAATAGATAACAAACGATATATTAAATAAGTAAATGTTTTAAAAATTCTAAAACTAGAAAATTAAAACTAAATATTAGAATTATAATGTTATTTAGATATATAATTCCTTTAAAATTTATTAATTTAGGTATAATTAATATTAGAATTATAAATTATAAATTATACATATATATACACATATTGGCTGGTTCGGATTTAACCAAAATATTTTTATTTAAATCAAAACCAAACCAAATTATATTTTGGTTTTAATATTTAAAATCAAATCAAAATTAAAGAAAAAATGACCAAACCAACCCAATCAAATAGCTCGGTTTGGTTCGAGTTTTTGATTTTGGTTCGATTTTGCACACCCCTACAAACCATCATATCTCCAAAACCCTCACGCATTCTCCTTGATCATTATAATTTATAACATTAATCAACCTATCCAATAAATATGTTACAACATTTTTATTAAAATCATCAACTATATATATATATATATATATATATATATATATATATATATATATATTACTAACCTTCTCGATCTCATGCATTTTCACTCAACATTCCTTCTCTATTTTCCTCGATCACAATTCACAACATTCAACCCATCCATAGAATTCTGCGACTCAAGATTCAATCTCCCACTCCTACACAACCTCGCCACCTCCTCCACCACTCCCTCCACCTCCTCCTCCCCTTTCTCTCTCATCCTCTCACTCATCACCTCCGCTCTCCGCCGCACCTCCTCCCCACTTCTCTCCACCACCACCTTCCTCACCACCCTCGCCACCTCATCTCTCTCTAACCTCCCCGCTCTACTCCTCACCACCTCCTCCCCAAACCCCACCTCCACCACCAACCTAGCATTCAACGGCTGGTCCAAATGCATCGGCACCGCGATAATCGGCACGCCGGAATATACTCCTTCCATCACCGAGCTCCACCCACAATGGCTCATAAACCCTCCAACGCTCGGCCGTGATAATATCCGCCTCTGCGGCGCCCATCCCTCCACCACCATCCCTCTCTCTCTAACTCTCTCTAGAAACCCTTTCGGCAGCTTCTCATCAATCTTGTTTCTCTCTCCTGCAGGAAACCTAAGAACCCACACAAAGTTAACACCACTCATCTCCAGCCTCTTCAACCTCGTTTTCCGACAAGAAATACTCGCTCCCGAACGAGGCGAACACCGTTGATCTTCGATCTTTCCGATCAAGCCATTCGACGATCGAGTTATCATTTTCTTGATCCTGCACGTTTTTCCCTAGTTCTTGAACGAGAGGGCCAACCGGCACGAATTTTTTGTGTGTCAAATCACACAAAAAATCAATGTATTTTCCCTCAAGCTCTCGAAATGTCTTGATCAAGACAACCTCGGACGATCGTCGGACGCAATCTGTAACCCTATCATGATCGCCGGTGTCGTCGCCGTCGGACTTAACCAAACGGGAGAAGATCGAATACTCGTTTTCCCTGAAGTATATCGCCGGAAAAGGGTACTCTGATGCAGGCTGAAACCAGCGGTGCGAGAGCAGAGAAATGGCCGCAGCGCCGGCGGGGAAGAACAGCACCGCCGGAATGTTATGCGACGCCGCCTCCTCCGGCGCCCACGGCTGGAGGAAGTCGTAGAGGACTAAGTCAGGATTGAGGGTGGTGAGGAGGGTGCAGAAAGCGGGCCGGGACTGATCGAGGGCTCTCTTGAGGGGTGCCATGAGGTGGGGCGGGAGGCCGTTGGTGGTGTGGTATGGCGGCGGAAGGTCCGGCGTGGCGGCGATGTGGAGCTCCACCAGTTTGATGGAGATGGAGTCCTTTGGAGAAAGATCTTTCTTGATGTAATTAAGGTTTATTTGTGAGGAACAAATGTAGGTGACAAAGTTTCGTTTTGCTAAGGATTTGGCAAGCTGTAAGAATGGAGAGATGTGGCCATGAGCAAGCCATGGGAACATCACAACCCGAATGCTTCTACTTCTTGTATCCATCAATTCTCTTCTTTTTCTCCAACCTTGATTGATTTAATATATATATATATATATATATATATATATATATATATATATATATATATGCTCTTCTTTGGGTGGAAATGAGCATAATTTTTCATGTATGTATAATTATATATAATATTGAAGATGTATATGTAGGTAGGAGAAAATGGGGTTGGTTTTTAATTTGGACACATGGCGGATGCATAAGATAGATGACGTGGAGAAAGGGGAGAGAGACACCTAATGATGTGTAGCTAGAATGAGGTGTACAATTAGAAAAGAGGATTCAACATGGATAGAACCAAAGAATTTGATTGGATAAAATACACCATATATTATTATTGTTTTAAGACTAATATGCCCTTCCTAATAGATCCATGAGTTAGGGATATTATTAGTTTTCAATTTGAATTCCTTTAGTTTGTTGCAAACTAATTTAGATTACCATCAATATATAGAATACCTTCGTGCATGACGATGCATCTTTGTCACCAAACAAGATTTTTGAATATGAAGTTACCGCCCAAAACTTTGTGAAACGCTTAATTAGTCTCTCGCTTCTATTTTCCTCCTCTCCATCTCTTCATAGGTCGTCATCCGCACCGCCTCATGATCGCCAACTACAACCCAACAATACTTTCACCAATACTCCATCTTCTTCCTATTAACATTTCTTGTTCAAAATTAAATTTTATATGGAATAATCAATCGTATTTATTTATATATTGATTAGAAACATGAAAATTAATTACTAAAACATAAATATAAATCATTAATAAGTCACCACCATGTATGAAATTTTTTATGGCAACTACTTATATATCATTAATATTTTTCAGATGTCATAGGAACTATAATTTCACACTATAGACCACAAACTATGGACATAAATAGGAAGCATACAAAACTCATGGATTTAGTCCGGAAGAATATTTAGAATAAGTCACCACCATTTTTGTTATTTTCAAATTTTTTTTTCAATGATTATATACAGATACCAAATTTATTTCTTTCTTACTATGAGACCAGCTTTTACAGGATTTTTTTAAATATCAAATATTTTAGCTGATTCTACACAATCTTTAGTTATTTTGTATTTTACGATATGATTATTTTAACAATTTTAGTTGAATGACAAACTTTAATATATTTGGTGTCCATTAGAAATTCTGTATTTAATTTTATGAACAGTTTATATTTATTTTATATAATATAATTTAAATACTAAATCTAAATGAAGTGCTTTTTATCTAAAATTACAATACGTTGAGAGAAATTATGCAAATCGTCAATGTAAAAAAGAAATAAAATAGCAATGAAAATTAGAAAATTCATAATTTTTATGACAATTTATGACAAATTTGTGGATGATTCAACGACTACTTCAATAATATAATTTTAAATACTAAATCTAAAAGAAGTATTTTTTTCTGAAATTTAAGCAATAACATAACTAATAATTTATTATGAATAATTGTAGGGGAAATACCATTACTTGCACTCTTTGGGAAAACTATGCAGATCAAGTGATAAAATTCCTTGACAATCATGTTGTGGAAGCAAAAAATTCTTACAGGTCAAAATGCACAACAAATGGTACTGATTTCAAGAATGTCTCTTACTTCTACTGATCCAAGATTGTCATTCAAGTTTCAGCGAAGACAATTTCCTCTTATGGCCTCATTTACAATGACAATAAACAAGAATCAAGGACAGTCACTTTCTCACATTTGTTTATTATTACAGAAGTCAGTTTTCACTCATGGCTAGTTGTACGTTGCCGTTTCAAGGGTTACAAGTCGTGATGGATTGAAAATCTTACTTAATGATAATGATGCAAATACCCCTACAAATATTGTGTATAGAGAAGTATTTCAAAATTTATAAATTTAATTAAAAGGTGTTTCTAAATACACCACAATTTCTTCTTTATACACCAATTTCACTTTTCACACCACATATTTTTGTCATTTTTTTTCTCATTTTTTCATTATATACTACAATAAAAGTCTTTTTTATCCTCTCACTTAAAAGTTTAAATAATTATACGAGGTTGTCTCATCTTCTCTCACCACTGCGTGGACAGTCGATCGGATTTCTTCCGAAAACGATTGCTGGGGGAGAATCAAGGCTCTGACCTATACACCGATAGTCGATGAGATCTTTATTGGTAACATTTTTTAGGGAAGAAGACAACGATGAGAGGTTTGCATTGAGATAAAATCATCAACTCTTTCAAGTTGTTAGGTAAGAAATGCTTACGATAGAGGAAAAATAATTAAGTTTTTAATCTCTTCCGGCAGTGATTTTATCTGCAATTCGATTTCTTCACCGGCGAGGTTGAAAGAGAAGGAACGAGGAGGATGGGTAGTGGTGGTGGTCACCGGCGGAAGTTTAATGCATTGGTGAAGGACGCGGGGCTGGGGAAGAAGATTGATGGCAGAAGTTTGTAGGGGAAGAAGCTTTGTTGCAGAATTAACAGATCCGCAAATGGCTAGGGAAGAAGATGACTAAGCTCCATCATTGCTGCAGATTTTGTATTTTATTTTTCAAATATTTTTTATTTTGTTTTAGTATATTTTTTAATTGTTTTTTAGTAGGGGTATTTAAATAATTTTATAAATACTTACTTTTGAATTATTTTATTTAATGGTGTATAATGAAAAAATAGTGGTGTATTTAGAAACACAGGTACCCTTAATTAAATTACTTTTCTTTTCATTTACTTATAATTGTTTATAGTTTATTGTTAATAATTTTATATAAATTAATGTTGTAAATTCAAATCAATATAAATGTTAACCACTCGTGCAATAATTAGATAGCATATATTTGTCATGTATAAATTATATTAAAACTTATGTGTATGAATGTTAAAATTGGGGGACCAATTTATATATTAAAATTAATAAAAATTACATTAATATTATAATATATTTATGTATGTAAATTTGATAAATATTATTAACAAATTTTATAACATATGTTATACAAATTTATTTCCGTGCATCGCACGGGTTATATGCTAGTATTTTTTAAAATATAAATATGTTGGAAATATAAATATAGTGTGTTTGGGATTGAAGATAAATTATTAATTGGGTTTTGCTAATTTAGGCCTCTCCCATACACATATAAATATTGATGATTTATTAATTCATTCAAGTAATAATTAAATTAAATAAGAATCTCTAATCTGCTCTTCTAGGAGGTAAGTTTTTTTTCTCTATTTTTTTTTCTACTTTCAATTTCTTATATTAGTATAAGCATTTTTTATTTAATACTATGAATTTTTTTTTCATTTAAATTGTGATGCAATGCTATTATTTTTATAAATTTATTTATATATTTTTTAATATAGAATATGGAGAGATTTTTTTCTAAAATTTGTAGAGGTGTATCTTACTTTTCTTCTCGTGTGCCTATTGTTAAAGAATCGGTGGAAAAATGACCTTGAATACAAGCATACTAAATCTAATTTATATTGTTAGTAATTCGCGGTTACGACAATCAATTAAGGAGTTTGATGTTTCTATTTGAGATCAAGTACGAAGAAAATACTTAACTAGGAGACCTTGTCAACTAGTTGATCATGGATATCCGAAAAGAACAATTGGCGGTTTTGAAACAAGTTTTTGAGATAATTGGTATAAACAATTCACATGGTTAGATTTTTATGGTAATGTGTTCTTAATATTTATTTATTTAATGGCGTAGATTTTTTTTTATGCACAATATAATAACGCCCTTTAGATTTTTTTTCTGGATCTACCACTATCTGCAGTTTGTTCAAGTACAATGCCCACACAATACCACTGAATAAAACTTGTAATGCTTGCAAAGAAAATTATGAGTCTCTAATTTTGAAGGGATGTTTAATGTGAAACATTTGGGACAATGTCAACGTTGTTACTCTTGCCGTATCTTGTTCATTAAAATAGTTCTTCAAACTAAATAATGAACATACAATCCACTAGAAAAAATTGTAAACACCCTAAATAGCTCAACCATAAACTTTGCCTCATCATTCCATTTGCTAAGTTTGAGAGATATCAGCTAGACAATGATCATGATGAGAAACATGATGCATGTGTCAATGACGATGTCGATGATGGATTCAAAACATCTCTCACTTATAATTGAAAGATAACAATCATCTACTATTGAGAATTTTTAACAGATTCAAAATTTCAATCACAATATAAAGTCATGGCCGAGAGGGTTGAAAATTAAATTAAGTATTCTACTAATCATCTATCACTTAGAATTTAAATATAATAGTCATCCATGATTGAGAATATTTACCGATTTTAAATTTTCAAGCACGATACAAGCCGCAACTGAGAGTGATTCAAGTTTTCAAGCATCTATCACTTAAAATTGAAACATGATAGTCATCTATCATTGAGATTTTTTACTAAATTCAACTTAATTTTGAAGCACGATATAAAGTTGCGACTAAGAGAGATTCATGTTTTCAAGCGGGTGAAAATATTGAGTAGTCCCCTCAACTAGAACTTTAAAAGCATTTAAACAACATTGATTTATTCCTAAACAGAAATAAGTCAATGATAAGCCTTAACAAGTAGAAATTAGATAAATGAACTACTTTTTTCTAGTTATTCCCGCCTATCGCAGGGTGTGACAGCCGGGACACAACCTCCACAATGAGTCTGAACTGCTCTATTTGTTGCACTTCCAATCTTAACTCCAAATCACTTATGT
Organism: Perilla frutescens; assembly: GCA_026008535.1. Classification (NCBI taxonomy): domain Eukaryota; kingdom Viridiplantae; phylum Streptophyta; class Magnoliopsida; order Lamiales; family Lamiaceae; genus Perilla; species Perilla frutescens. The sequence continues at coordinate 31,910,839 of BRKX01000011.1, forward strand.
TTGCTTCATAAATTCGAATGCATTTGTCTACCGAAGTTAAATCTACCGCTCAAATATTACTTATAAGGAAAGTGAGAGTTCTCCAACGGTTTTGGATCGTCTGTTGTATTTGATGCATTTCTGCATCAATTGTGGAAAGCCTGTCAAGACAGGTTTTGCGATTTTGTTTTATTTTCCTAAGAGCATCACCAATGGTGATAAATATGTTGAGTTAACACTCAACATATTCCTCACTACAATGGAATTTATCGTTTGGGAGAAAAGAAAGTATGGATGGCAGGTGTGCAAAGGAAGCACTACAAGCTCCTGAAAAGTTTAAAAGAAGCTAGAAAAATAGCAAGTGGGACTCACGCGTATAAGATTCGAACTAAAAAGCAGACATGATAAACACAACCCATCATGGTTGCCAGGGTTGGTGTAAAGGTGGGCCGAATCTGCACCTTTTCTAGTTTAACTTTTATTTCACATTTTATTCTTTCTTTTTTATTTCCTATGTGGGTTATATATATATATATATATATACACACCTAATATTTACAATTCATTCTTTACTTGTTTTTTTTTACTTATTCATTTTTTGAGTTGGATATTTTATTATTGTTTCTAAATTTGAAGTTGTTTTGTGTGTTTAACTTTTTATTATTTAATTGTTAACGTGTTTTGTGCTTAACGTTTTTTTTTGTTTTTTTGTTAAATTATTACTTTATGAAATCAAATTATATATATAGAGAGAGATATTATTAAAAATATTATGAATAATATTTAATTATATATATATATATATTCAATCATAAATTAACTGAGTAGATATATAAAATATGAAATGATTTGATAGTGGAACCCATGAATATTTACTTTTGAGATAGTATTATTGGGGAGGAATATGTTCAGAGGAAGTAGGTATTTAACTTTTGAGGTGACGTTGATATGGCGACAAAATACCTGCAAATGGGGAAGCATAACTGGTGATGCTCTAAAACTAAATACGCATATATAATAATAATTTTGTGGAACTTTTATTGTTGTTTTCCTAAAATTAATTACACATATATTGTAATTTTAATACTTACTAAATATAGCTAACAATTTAATTTTATTCATTTAATGAATGTCAAGCTGCTTCCTTCAAAATAAATAAAAATGAATCACATGGTCTATACTCATTTTTGCTAACACTTTTATCTAATCATTTAAAAAAATAAATATTGTCATATTGGAATTTCTTACCTACCCATGCGAGTAGTGCGCACAAATTGTTGCGATTGTGTGTGACGCAAGCAATATTTTGAAAAGCTTGTCTACATGGCATGGTATCATTGGTTTGAAGGTATTGTCGCATGAGTAGGTAAGAATTTTCCTTGTCATATTGATACTCAACATTTGTATTTGACATGTGTATTTTCTTGGTATGATATATTATTTCTCAATAACCACATTAGAATATATCAATCATTCACATATTAAGTTTGTATATTATATCCATATATTACATTTTCAAAACACTTAAACAAAATAATTTAAAACATTATTTATACAAATATTGTAACTAAGTAAATCGTGAATACTGATTTTAAAACAAACGTAAAACATTGAATTAAGTAAGTTCGTGTATGTATGTATGTATGTACTTAAACATAAAAATTCAAATTATTTATATTGTACGTGATCACTTCATATTATTATTTATTAGTGTCATATATATATATATATATATATATATATATATATATATATATATATAAATGTGTGTGTGTGCGCGCGCGCGCGCTAGAAAATGAAAGTGTAAATTTTACCTGATTTTATCTCTGTTATGCAATTCTAATTTTTATAATGCCACAATCTAATGTTTAAAATATATACATAGTAAAAATGCGCTATATTTTATTTTAAAATATTTTTATTTTAATTTATAACTACATTTTAAATGTATTAAATACTATAAATTCTAAACTATTAAAGAAAGCTTCTACAAGTATTTATTGCTAAGATATGTATTCAGATTTGACTTTAATTTTATGATGTGTGATGATTTGAAATTTTAGCTGTTTTGAATAATATTGACAAATATGTTTAAATATAAGAAGAGAAATGGTAATTGTTTTATGAATTTATATAAAATTAGAATTTCAAATTTTGTATTTAAAAAAAAAATCAAATTAACGTTAATTTTTTCATACCAATTTTCGAACTTGGTCAAGCATATGCTTTTTTTTGGGGGGGGGGGGGGGGGGTGGGGGGGGGGGGGGTCGGGAAGGAGAGGATTGGGCTTCGAACCATATACAAAGATGTTACCTGATTGGGTATTTCCAAATGGATTATGTTGTATTTTTTTAAGGTCAAGTTTATGTTTATTTTTAGGTTAGGAAATTAGAGAAGTGCCGATCAAACCTTTTATATATATATATATATATATATATATATATATATATATATATATATATATATAGGGAAGGGATTTGGTGAGAACCAGTTCCTAGGTGGGAACTGGGAACCAATCCCATCCATCCATTTGAAAATATGGATGGTCCAGATTAAACAAATAAAGTGGAGGGGGGCGGTGGTAATTTTGTAATTAAAATGAAAACTTTAAATTCATGCGTTTCATTAAGGTAAAATTGGAAGAAAAAAAAAGTGACATCATCATGTTTTGAAAAAATTCTTAAAAACTTTAAATGATCATAATTTATTCGTTTTTAATCGGATTTACGCAAATCTTATATCAAATTAAAGCTCTTTTCATACTCTTTCATTTAAGATCCATATTGCATATGTTTATTTGAAAAACATAGGTGAAAAATATAAAAAATCATTTTTAGGCATAATTTCCGCATAAAGCAACCCCAGATTTATATTAGCATGTTGTACACAACATTTTAGCATGAACTATATAACATTTTAACATATTGTGTAATACATTTTAGCAGGTGATATTATGAATATATTTCTAACAGTTTTATATAAACACCTACACCTATATAGATACTACAAAATGAAAAATACGAGTTGATGATAAAAAGGAAAAAAGAATGAGAAAGTGAAGCAACGAAGGGGATGACTGACAACTAAGAAAGAAAATGCGTAAATATTTCCTGAAACGAGATAAAGTTTATGAGAGCAAAATATGTGCTGCAATTCTAAGTGCAGACAGTAACATACAAATTTAGCCTCCTACTTCGCTCATTTTAGCCTCATTCATTTATCACTTTAGCATGTGTTGATAAACAAAATATGGAACGGTGATTTCGTTGGAATGAAACACAATACACCCAATTTGGGGACAGTGAACCCTAATAAGAATCTCATAATTACTAATTGAGATCAGATGAGCCCTAATTGGAACGTAATAAACCTTAATTGGGAACGGTGAACCCCAGTGGAAAATGTCACATCAAATTTAGTCTCCCACTTCGCTCATTTTAGCCTCATTCATTTCTCATTTTAGCATGTTCTGATAAACAAAATATGGAACGGTGATTTCATTGGAATGAAACGCAATACACCCCATTTGGGCACAATGAACCCTAATGGGAATCTGATAATTACTAATTGGGATCAGATGAGTCATAATTGAAACGTAATAAACCCTAATTAGGAACGGTGAACCATAGTGGAAAATGTCACATCAAATTTAGCCTCTTACTTCGATCATTTTAGCCTCATTCATTTCTCATTTTAGCATGTTCTGATAAACAAATATTGAACGGTGATTTCATTGGAATGAAACGCAATACACCCTATTTGAGGACAGTGAACCCTAATGGGAATCTGATAATTACTAATTGGAACGTAATAAACCCTAATTGGGAATGGTGAACCCTAGTGGAAAATGTCACACCAAATTTAGTCTCCTACTTCGCTCATTTTAGCCTCATTCATTTCTCATTTTAGCATGTTCTGATAAACAAAATATGTAATGAGAATCTGACAACGTATATAACCTCATGCTTCCGTTATTTTAGCATTATATTTTAAACGGTATTATGATTAATAAAACTTAATAGTAATATAGTTACCGCAAAGGAAATGTCATAAACACTTTTATTAAAAATCATATATATTCTTAAAAATGAATGTGTTGAAAATAATTCACAAACATGATAAAACATGATATTAAACTATGTCCAATCGCTATAATAACATCAAGCTGGACAATTCCTAGCATCATGATCTGACAACTTGTAGCAATTGCTGTACATTCTGAGTGGTTTGTTCTCCTTTCTCTTCCTTACCTCCTTCTTAGATACCAAACGACTGTCGCTACCTTTTATTTTAACTGGAAAAGGTGGATGAACAACAACTTCAGAAGGGGCACGTAAACCGTAGAATTGCTCAAACATCATTATCTTGTTGTGTGAAGTAGAACCCTCCATATCACCATGTGACTAATCTTACTACGGTCACTTGAAACAGAAGAAGCTGACACATTAAAATCAAAAAATTATAAACTGAACAAGGTAAAATATAATAATACAATCACATCAAGAAATGTTCAGACACATAAATTGATTTTTAGCATTAGCTATGTACCATTCTAGCATCATGCAACATACATTTTAGCACCAAAGTATTCTAATGTTTACATGGTGTCTGTAACATTGTGTAGCCGAGTCACAAAAACACACACACACAAAAGAAAAAAATAAAAAAAAGCAAAGCATGGTTTGTATGACATGTTTCACAGAATGCAGTAGAAATAACATTAAACCAGTATGTTACGATGCTAAAACATATGTGACGACGGGCTAAAATGAATACATTAACATGCTAAAACATATGTGATGACAGGCTAAAACGAATACATTAACATGCTAAAATAAAAAAAAACAGATCAAATTAATGCATAGTCTGTATATTCTCGTACTAAACCCTAGGATTCCTAACAATTAAAAAACAACTAATACATCACAAAACTGAACGAAACAGATAAAATTAGTCAAACATAAAAACATAAATACAAAACCGTAATGAACTCCAATAGAACGAACTGTCAAATCAATGCAGATACAACGAATTGCGAAATTAATCAACATTAAAATTTCAAAACTAAATCAAACAATGCAAAATTAAAACCATACCTGGAGTCTTCATCGAATCACAGATATAGAAACTTCACGACAAATAGATAATTACAGAAATAAAAGGATGTTGAGAAATCAAAAACGCGATCCAAACGCAGATTAGGAACGATGAAGAAGTAGAAGACGAACTAAATGAGAGAGAGAGAGGAGAAGAGAAGGGAATGATAATTAAATACGGGAAAAAAAATCTGAAGATGGAAAGTTTAATTACTGAATTACTATATTACCCCTCCGTCCAGAAAGTTGCCTAAAATTACAACAATGCCACCGCCCCATCACTTAAATATGTTTTAATCTGGGCCGTCCAGATTTACTTAAACAAGGACTAGGATTGGTTCCTAGTTCCTACCTAGGGGGAGGGTTCTCATTTGATGTTCTCCCTATATATATATATATATATATATATATATATATATATATATATATATATATATAGGGAAGGGATCAAATGAGAACCCTTTCCCTAAGTGGGAATTAGGAACCAATCATATCCCTTCATTGATTCAATCTGGACGGCCCATATTAAGTGAATGGGGCGGTGGCATAATTGTAATATTTGGGAAGTTTGATCAAGAGGGGGGCAATATAGTAATTCAGATCTTCAACTTTCTTTCTTCAGATTTTTTCCCCTTTTCTCTCCCTCTCTCGCTGATTTACGTCGTTCTTCTTCTTCTCCTTCTTCCCTTTTGAATTCTCATTATTTTTCAGCATCTGCTTTCTTTTTATCGCGAGGATTCGACCCTGTGATTCGTAGAGTTCATCGGCGGCGCTGTTTTTGTATGGTGACTCCATGTATGTGTTTTTTTTCAATTTATTTTAGCAATTTGGTATGTCGATTTGTTTCTCGTTTTTTCTCGTGATTTTTATTTCTCATCTTATTTTAGTTTATGGCTTCATCGTTTTGTTACGAAGATTCGATATTTTTGATTGATTTAATCTTTGTCGTTCAGATCTGGGTTGTATAAGTTTTTTTTAGAAAAATATCAGTTTTCTAATTGTTAGGAATTTTAGAGTTTAGTATGTACGAGAATATACAGAATATGTATTAATTTGATCTGTTTATTTATTTTAGCATGTTAAAGTATTCGTTTTAGCCTATCGTCACATATGTTTTAGCCTATTAATGTAGTCGTTTTAGCCTGTCGTCACATATGTTTTAGCATGATAACATGCTGGTTTAATGTTATTTCTACTGCACTCTGTGAAACATGCCATACAAACCATGCTTTGCTTTTTTTTCTTCTGTGTGTGTGTGTGTGTGTTTTGTGACCCGGCTACACAATGTTATAGACACCATGTAAATATTAGAATACTTTGGTGCTAAAATGCATGTTGCATGATGCTAGAATGATACATACGTAATGCTAAAAATTAATTTGTGTGTCTGAACATCTCTTGATGTGATTGTATTATTATTTTACCTTGTTCAGTTTATAATTTTTTTGATTTTAATGTGTTAACTAGTAATTATGAGATTCACATTAGGGTTCACTATCCCCAAATAGGGTGTATTATGTTTCATTCCAATGAAATCATCGTTCAATATTTTATTTATCAGAACATATATGCTGAAATAAGAAATGAATTGGGCTAAAATGAGTGAAGTAGGAGGCTAAATTTGATGTGATATTTTCCACTAGGGTTCACCGTTCTCAATTATGGTTTATTACGTTCCAATTATGGTTCATATGATCCCAATTAGTAATTATCAAATTCTCTTTAGGGTTTACTATCCCTAAATAGGGTGTACTATATTTCATTCCAATGAAATCACTGTTCCATATTTGTTTATCAGAACATACATGCTAAAATGAGAAATGAATGAGGCTAAAATGAATGAAGTGGGAGGTTAAATTTAATGTGATATTTTCCACTAGGGTTCACCGTTTCTAATTAAGGTTTATTACATTGCAATTAGGGTTCATCTGATCCCAATTAGTAATTATCATATTCTCATTAGGGTTCATTGTCCCCAAATATGTGTATTGTGCTTCATTCTAATGAAATCACCGTTCCATATTTTGTTTATCAGAACATGCTATAATGAGAAATGAATGAGGCTAAAATGAGCGAAGTAGGAGGCTAAATTTGATATTTTTTTCGAAAAATATTTACGCATTTTCTTTCTTAGTTGTCAGTCATCTCCTTCGTTGCTTCACTTTCTCATTCTTTTTTTTATTATTAACTCGTATTTTTTCATTTTGTAGTATCTATATAGGTGTAGGTGTTTATATAAAACTGTTAGAAATATATTCATAATATCACCCGCTAAAATGTATTACACAATATGCTAAAATGTTATATAGGTCATGCTAAAATGTTGTATACAACATGCTAATATAAATCTGAGGTTACTCTCTGCGAAAATTATGCCTAAAAATTATTTTTTATATTTTTCATCTATTTTTTTTCAAATAAACATATGCAATATGGATCTTAAATGAAAGAGTATGAAAAGAGCTTTAATTTGATATAAGATTTGCGGAAATCCAATTAAAAATGAATAAATTATGATCATTTAAAGTTTTTAAGAATTATTTCAAAACATGATGATGTCACTTTTTTTTGTTCCAACTTTACCCTTAATGAAACGCGTGAATTTAAAGTTTTCATTTTAATTACGAGATTGCCACCGCCCCTATTCCACTTTATCTATTTAATCTGGACCGTCCAAATTTTGGAATGGAGGGATGGGATTGGTTCCCAATTCCCACTATAGGGATGGGATCTGGTGAGAACCGGTCACCAGGTGGGAACCGATCCCATCCATCTATTCCGAAAAATGAACGCACCAGATGAAAACAAATTTTCGGTGGTAATTTTGTAATTAAAATGAAAATCTTCAATTCACGCGTCTCATTAAGGGTAGAATTGGAACAATTGACTTTTAAAAAAAGTGACATCATCATGTTTTGAAAAAATTCTTAAAAACTTTAAATGATCATAATTTATTCATTTTTAATCCGATTTACGCAAATCTTATATCAAATTAAAACTTTTTTCATACTCTTTCATTTAAGATCCATATTGCATATGTTTATTTGAAAAAAATAGATGAAAAATACAAAAAATCATTTTTAGGCATAATTTTCGCATAGAACAACCCCAGATTTATATTAGCATGTTGTATACAACATTTTAGCATGACCTATATAAAATTTTAGCATATTGTGTAATACATTTTAGCAGGTGATATTATGAATATATTTCTAACAGTTTTATATAAATACCTACACCTATATAGATACTACAAAATGAAAAAACACGAGTTGATAATAAAAAAGAAAAAAGAATGAGAAAATGAAACAACGAAAGAGATGACTGACAACTAAGAAAGAAAATACGTAAATATTTTCCAAAACGAGATAAACTTTATGAGAGCAATATATGCTGCAATTCTAAGTGCAGAAAGTAACATACAAATTTAGTCTCCTACTTCGCTTATTTTAGCCTCATTAATTTCTCATTTTAGCATGTATTGATAAACAAAATATGGAACGATGATTTCGTTGGAATGAAATACAATACACCCAATTTGGGGATAGTGAACCCTAATGGAAATCTCATAATTACTAATTGAGATCAGATGAACCATAATTGGAATGTAATAAACCCTAATTGGGAATGGTGAACCCTAGTGGAAAATGTCATATCAAATTTAGCCTCATACTTCACTCATTTTAGCCTCATTCATTTCTCATTTTAGCATGTTCTGATAAATAAAATATGGAACAATGATTTCATTGGAATAAAACATAATACACCTATTTGGGAACAGTGAACCCTAATGGGAATCTGATAATTACTAATTGGGATCAGATGAACCTTAATTGGAACGTAATAAACCTTAATTAGGAACAGTGAACCCTAGTGGAAAATGTCACATCAATTTTAGCCTCCAATTTCGCTCATTTTAGCCTCATGCATTTCTCATTTTAGTAGCATGTGTTGATAAATAAAAATGAAAAGATAATTTCATTGGAACGAAACGCAATACACCCTATTTGGGGATAGTGAACCCTAATGTGAATCTCATAATTACTAGTCGGGATTAAATGAGCCCTAATCGGAACGTAATAAACCATAATTATTGAACTCATAAACTGCCCAAATTCAATTTGAGCCTCCTACTTCACTCATTTTAGCCTCATGCATTTCTCATTTTAGCATGTGTTGATAAACAAAAATGGAACGATGATTTCATTGGAATGAAACGCAATACACCCTATTTGGGGACAGTGAACCCTAATGTGGATCTCATAATTACTAGTTGGGATCAAATGAGCCCTAATCGGAACTTAATAAATCCTAATTGGGCACGGTTGACCTTAGTAGAAAATGTCACATCAATTTTAGCCTCCTACTTCGATCATTTTAACCCCATATGATTCTCATTTTAGCATGTGTTGATAAACAAAATATGGAACGGTGATTTCATTGCAATGAAACACAATACACCCTTTATGGGGACAGTGAACCCCTACCGGGAATCTCAGAATTACTAGTTGGGATCATATGAGCCCTAATTGGAATGTAATAAACCGTAATTGGGAACGGTGAATCCTAGTGAGTAATCTTACTATGGTCACTTCAAACAAAATAAGCTGACACATTAAAATCAAAAAATTATAAACTGAACAAGGTAAAATAATAATACAATCACATCAAAAGATGTTCAGACACAAATTAATTTTTAGCATTAGGTATGTACCATTCTAGCATCATGCAACATGCATTTTAGCACCAAAGTATTCTAATATTTGCATGGTGTCTATAACATTGTGTAGCCGGGTCACAAAACGCACACACACACACACACAGAAGAAAAAAAAAGCAAAGCATGGTTTGTATGGCATGTTTCACAGAGTGCAGTAGAAATAACATTAAACCAGCATGTTATCATGCTAAAACATATGTGACGACAGGCTAAAACGACTACATTAATAGGCTAAAACATATGTGACGATAAGCTAAAACGAATACATTAACATGCTAAAACAAATAAATAGATCAAATTAATACATATTGTGTATATTCTCGTATATAATAAACCCTAGAATTCCTAACAATTAGAAAATAACTGATATTTTTCTCAAAAAAAAATAAAAATTGATACAACCCAGATCTGAACGACAAAGATCAAATCAATCAAAAATAACGAATCTTCGTAACAAAATGATGAAGCCATAAACTAAAATAAGATGAGAAATAAAAATCACGAGAAGAAACGAGAAACAAATCGACATACCAAACTGCTAAAATAAATTGAAAAGAAAACACATACATGGAGTCACCAAACAAAAACGTCGCCGCCGATGAACTCTACGAATCACAAGGTCGAATCATCGCGATAAAAAGAAAGCAGATGCTGAAAAATAATGAGAAATCAAAAGGGAAGAAGAAGGAGAAGAAGAAGAAGAAGAAGAAGAAGAAGAAGAAGAAGAAGAAGAAGAAGAGAAAGAAGAATGACGTAAATCAGCGAGAGAGGGAGAGAAAAGGGGAAAAAAAATCTGAAGAGGGAAAGCTGAAGATCTGAATTACTATATTGTTCCCCCTTCATCAAACTTGCCAAATATTACAATTATGCTACCGTCTCATTCACTTAATCTGGGCCGTCTAGATTGAACCAATGAAGGGATATGATTGGTTCCTAGTTCCCACCTAGGGGAAGGGTTCTCATTTGATCCCTTCCCTATATATATATATATATATATGTATGTATGTATGTATGTATGTATGGAGGTGTCCACTGCTTGGGTATTACAACTACTATATGAGAGTGCTGATGGGATAAAATAAGTATTTAATATCCATGCATCAGATGGGGGAATTACTAGTTTATTATAACATTATTTATGTGGTAGATATCAATATGTAATTTTTAAAACATTGGAATATAAATTTTTTAAGTACTAACATGTAATTATGCCCTTAATTGCATGCACAATTTTTTTGTTATTCTCACAAATAGATGCATAAATATAACATTTGACCAACTTTATCAGGTGTGGAATTCAGAGCTCAATTAATTGAAAACGCATCTGCGTTGGAGTACAAACAACTTAATCAATGTATACTCTTCTAAAAAAAAAACCTTACTCAATGTATACACCATGTCATTCATTCATTTTATACAAATTATAATTATAATTTATATATGTATATAGAACAAAGTTTGTGTGCGTGTGTTTTCTATTTTAACAAATTGAAAATGAAAAAAACGTCCAAATTGAAGTGTTTTCTATTTTAACAAAATGAAAATGAAAAAAATTTGTCCAAATTGAAGTGAACATACTATTGGCCTCATTGACTCAATGTGTTATATCCTGTTGTACATGAGTAATGTAATTAGATAATGATATAAATTAATAAAAATAACCAATAATTGTATAAATTAGCGAATTACGAACCACAGATACTTATCATAATGATAAACGTCATTAGGACACAAACAATTGAATTAAAATATAATACCAAGTGTGTGTATGTAATGTGTTGCTATAAAAAAAAAACAAATAACAACAAATGCTATTAAATAGTTTAATTGGTGAAATGGGTAATTTGGTGGGGAAACTAAACTCAAAAGAATTATTAGTGGAGATAGTGAGATGGGATCCTTCACTCCTAACTTTATGTTTCCACCACCAAATTCACAATTTTTATATTGCTTGTTATAAAAAAATTAAAATTAGTATAACATAATCAATCATAATTAACATTTATTGTTAAAATTTAAAAATTTAAAAAATAATGCAACAAATGTTAGAACTCTATGTAATGTAGCATTATATTACTATTACATTAAATGTCCAATAAACATATCTACTAAAAAAAGGTTTATCTCTAGATGTATCATACAACGTTATAAACTATTTCCATTGCTCAAAATGAGCATATACAGCAATAAATCAATCCTGCTCCCTAAAGGATTGAAGCTGATCGTGGTACAACCCCATTCTACTGTAATAACACATGTTCACTCCAACAAACCGTTTCTTACTTCATTCTCGTGAACATGTCTAGATCAAGGGGAAGAAAGGAAGAAAAAAGATTTGTAAAGCTGCATTGTTGATCACTGCATTCGAGCTACCTGTACATACTCGGTCCAGCGCGGCCGTCGTACGAAGACAAGCGCATAACCGGAGGTAGCCCCTTTTCTGAACTCTGAGCAGTTCTTGAAATTGCCTCCTCGTTTGGAGGTATAGCAAGCGTTATATCTGGGAGAAATGGATATGAATCTTGACGTGGTGGAAGAACATGGTTCGAGTAATGATCAAGATGGCTCATTGCAGTAGAAGGTGGTGTGCCTCCCCCTAGTCGAGGCTGGCTGAGAAACCTCTGTGGAGAAAAAACGGGCCTCATTTCTGGACTTAGAGTTCTGCTGGGAACAGTGCGGAATAGGTCACCTGATAAACCGCTTCTTGGCTCGACAAAAGGCTCAGCGAGGAATCTATCAGCAGCAAATTCATGTGGAAAATTACCAAAACTTGGTTGCGCATCATTGCCAGGATTGGATCTAATTGTTGCTTCAAATTGATAATCGGTTGGCAATCTGAAAAGGCCTGGAGTTCCAAAGGGAACTTGGATGCCATCCATTTTGTTTGTCTCGGTGTTGGAAGGTCCAACTGCATTGCCAGAAGTTCCTTCTGCTGCCAGAGGCGAGCTACTGAGCTTCTGACTCAATGATAATTTGGCTCGCTGGAGCGCTTCCAGGACAGACCCTAAACTACTCAAGGTGTCTTGAGGCACGACTGCAAGCTCGTAGGATGAAGAGGCCCAAGAGAGAGGTGTGATTTGCTCTGCATATGAAGGAGATGTCTTTGGTGGCGTGTGTTCAATCAAACTAACCGTCGGCAGATATTGTTGGGATCTATGTCTGGATGCCTCGTCCGCTCTTCCTGAAAAGTCTTCAGGACTTTTCACGGACTTGGGAAATGAAAAGTCGGATGTCAAAGATTCAGGAGCAACTATGCCCGTGCTGCATCTCTCGCCCTGCAAGATTCCCTTGTCGGCATCTGCAACAGATGGAGAAACCTTAGAAGTCTGGGGTTCTTCACCGATAGCATCTGCTGGTTCTTGCTTCAATTCTTGATCATCTGAATCCAATGTCCCAGGAGCACATGACAGTTCCCGTACCTTTGTCTCATATCGTTCTTCAGTCACATCTGAATAGTTCCCAGGATCACACGAATCCTGGTGGTTAATGGAGAGAGGAATTGTTAAATAAAATGAAAAATAAATGAAGCAATTGTTGTTATGCTAGAACGAGTAACTACAACATGGAAGAATGTAAGCTCAACTAGAGATGGGGAAAATGGATTCAGAATTATATCATAGAACATACAAACTCCATCAATAGGGAAGCTCTCAAAAAGTCTCGGGCTCAAGTATGTCATTTCAAGTTATTGTTAATGGAGGCAAAATTTTAAAATAGCAAAGAGCGCATACCTTTTTAATCATTCCATGAGAACAAGCTAAAGGCAAATTCTGGGAAACAGAGAAGGGAAGCCCAATTTACAGCAGGCAGATGGTGAACCGGATGCCATAAGATAAAGGGTAGATAAGTCCGACCACTTCATCTCCATAAAATTGTTTTTTTTTTATGGTTCAGTGTTTTTAGCCGGCCAGATAGAATAACTTTTACCAAATTATCAACCTTAGAGCTACGGAGTATTGATGTACTAACAGTAATTACGAGAGTGCACTAGGCAGTAGCCCAGGGAGCCTAAACCTTTTTAAGTACTGATAGCTGCAGGTGGTTGAAGGCTCACGAACTGAACAAAATGGTTAATGATTGTTGGAAAAGAACATAATCAATTCATGTTCAAGGCAGTCTTGGGTGCCCCAACAATAATTTTATCATGTATTATGTAAACATTCCTACATTCGTAATAAATTTTTTTACTGACTGCCCTCAGTCAAATGCCTCAGGTCGTTTCAGTGAAGGATGTACCAAAACAAATCCATGGAGGTGACGTGGATGACTTCATTATACAAGGAATTTGGAATCGGTTAGAAGTGATTCTAGTGGGTTTAAACTCCACTTTTATGAAGTCACTTGAAATCCTTCACTTAAATTATCTCGTAAAATCAAACCTCAATCTAAATGTAACCAAAAAGAAGATAGCCCATATATATCCCGTTTGCTATAAGGAGAACATAATCATAACCAGATAATTGGCTGTATGAGTTGGTGTTTAACCCCAAGAAAAAAGCATATATGTAAAATGACATGTAGAAAGACCAAAATAGAGCTAAGGTGCCCAAAAAACTCTGTTACAGAAGTTAACAAAACCTAAAGATACTCTGTAGGATGCATATTTGAATTATATTGATAGTGAAGCAAGCCAAAACAGATAAACCCTACCTGTGTGCCGCTGTTATTCTCTCTGAACTTCTCTTCCCATTCTCTCTGGGCCTTCTCCTCTTCTTCATATCGACCAATGAGCTGCGCCTGATGCAGCAGTGCACTTTCCATGTCTATGTCTTTTTCTGGTACATTAAAATAGTGGCCATTAACGTTTTGGGTTACACTACTTCGCCCTAATACTGGGTTTTCCAGTGAGTTTTTCCCATTAGCATATCCAGAACTTTCTGTTAATCTATCAGGCTCACCATCAGAGCAGTTTGAAGAGCCTTTGGAATGTGTGGTCTTCTCAATTCCGTCATTCTGCAACTCTTCTACTGATCTGGCAACACGAAACAGGATCACATCATTATTGCTCGTCTAAGGAACTTGCTTTGTAGCTCAAGCAAATTGCAAATGATTCATTTGGTTTAAAGGCAATTAGATAACCATGAAAACGGATGAGAAATAAAAGTGACACGCCTATAGAGTCAAAAGAAACAGAAGGGCATCATTACACCCAAGACTCTAATCATAACTCCACGCCCAAATATGATCAAAGTCATGGAAAGAAAATTCTACCTAGTGTCTCTGCGCTTTATCCTACGACATGATTTACCAACCCTTCTTGATGATGAACTATTTGATGAAAAACTAGCTCTTCTCCTGACTGAGTCCATGTATTTCTTCTTTTCAATGGAATGCTGAGCATCTCTAGTACTTTTCCAGGACAAGCTTCGACCAGTTGATGGAGAAGATTCAATTTCAGAACTGGAATATGCCTCCTTTTCATTATTTCTTAATTCAACGTTGGTTGAAGTGTCTTCCGTATTCAGTGAACCATTGCGAGCCTTAAAGTCTAGTGAATTCTCCTCCTGCTCGGAAGATGAATCATATTCCTCCGATATATCACCCATTCCATGGTTTTTCAGAATTACAAGAATATCTGTTGTTGCCTTTTCAGCTTTTTCTCTCTGAAGAGATACAAACTTTAGCTGCTCTTCAAGTTCTGCCACCTGCATGGGGTATTTTACAAGTTCAGAGGACCAAATCCTGCGGCTGAAAACTCAGAAGCCAAAGAAAAGAACTATAACACAAGGATGCAATTTTCTGGAATGGTAGGACGATGCGATGAAGGAGAAGGAAGAGGTGCATTCACATCCTCACGTCCATTTACCAATCAAATTACTCATCTTTTGAATTTATTGAATTCACTGGATTTTCCTAATGCTACCTGTCATTCCTAGGAAAACACGAAATGGGTGGGAACTGCAGACCAAAAAATCCATATGACAACCAACGCAAGTCAAAGGGAACTAAAAAATTACTGCAACTCACCCTATTGGCCAGATCATCAGCTCTTTGCCTTGCCCTTTTTGAGACAGATCTTTCGGATAACAATCTTGCTCGTAGAAACTCGATTGTCATTAAATCTGATTTTTCCATGCTGGTAGTGTTCCTGACAAATTAAACACTTCATGGGATCAGAACAGTTACAAAAATAGTATCAGCTAGCAAAATCTAAAAAGAGAAATGCAAATACGATGAGCCACATCCCATATGCATCCACAACCACATATGGAAATTTGATGCATGGAAAACTGCACTGTGAACAAAATACTACTCCCTCTAGGTTTCTCTGCTTAGGTATCAAGTTAGATCTGTCTCACAATCATTCTAGTTTGGTATCTTCCCAAAAAAGATTTAACTTATTGTAATCTTTCTAGTTTTTTTTTCCTTTCTAAACCTAAACGCAGGACAAGCTGGCAATTGTCTGAGGCAGTGCAAAACTGCAATGCAATAATTACGTGAGCATGATTTTGGCATGTTAATTAAACCACCACGGTGAAAGGGTGAGGAAATTAAAAGTATGGCAAACCATTTGCTAATCAAAAACTTATATAGTACCATTTCTGGATCCAAACAATTAAACCCAGCTTTTCAAAGCAATATGCTAATCTAGGCAACTTAGCTAACTGGTAAATGAATTTTATTCTGTTATAAGCTCGCATCTTCTTTTGCCAATTGGTTTGCTTGACATATAACTTCCTAGACTATTGACTTCTTCATTATAACCGCCATACTTCATCACCGGACACCAGCAGGAACATTTCAGTAACAATGCAAAAGCAACTTATAAATCAACGTGCACAGCTGTAAAGATGGTAACACTACTCCAGAGGGCAGGCTACATATCCATCAATTTTCAAAGCTTATGAATAGAAGATAACTATAAGTAGCATTTACGAAGTTTTATAATGTTTGAGTAAATCTTTCAGTAAAGAATACAAAACTCTAATAGGAAACATCAATATCCTACAAGAGCAACTAAAACAAGTATATCATAGAAAAAAGTAAGTAACTTTTAGTTGCATATGGAAGCCATACATCCATACAACGCATTATTCATACGAGATCTTGTACTCCAAATAGTCTTCCATCACCTATTCCAACTTCATGATGCATAATGTATACAAAATGGCATCATCAACATACCCGCATCTACGTGTTCCGAAACGAGCACCCAACTGCACATTATTTACCTAAGTATAGCATACTCATTTCCTAGATTCAACTCAATTATACACTCAGTTTAGCATGGATTTGACCATTGTTTCTCTTTAAAATGATAATCACGAAAAGTGCTTTATTATCTTTACACCCAGTTTAGCATGGACTTGACCATTGTTTTGCTTTAAAATGATAATCACGGAAATTGCCTTATTATCTTTACTTATATAAACATATACAGCTGACAGCTCGAAGGGTTTACAGAAAAAAAGGTCTTCTTTCATAAAAATCACCAAAAGCCGCTAAACACCAAAATTCACAAAATAAATTCCTATAAAGAATGAAAAATAACCAAAAATGATAGATTCCCATAAAAGAATAACTTCCTAAAAATACCATAAAAACACAATCTTAAATTTTTAATTAAGAATAAAAAGTAAATCCATACGGCCATACCTCTGCTCCCGATCTTCATTTGCAGAACTTGACATTTTATAGCTCTCTCGGCCTCTAGAAAAAAGTAAAACTTGAAAAACAAAGGGTCGGAAAATACTCCCCCAAATATTAACGGCCAGACGCAGTCGATCAAGAATGTCAATAGATTTGATCACCACAGCAAGAAAAGATGAAACCCCATCAAAATTGAAATGAAAACAATAAAAATTTAAGGCAGCCTTTCAATTTTTTTACCTTAAGAAGTACGCTGACCACTGAAGTCAGTTGAATTTAGCAAAAAGTAAAAGTAGGGTCCTCCATTTTCATTTTATTTTTTTTGTGTTTTTTTTTTCCTCTCCTGGAATTCAGTACGTTTACGGTTTATCTCATCTGTCCCCAAATTAACAATTACAGAATCTATATATATATAGATAAATAGACACACGCACACACACACACCGAGAATCTCGAAAGTTAAAAGCAACTTCAAATTTTGCTTGAAAGCATGTATGGCACTTTCTCCCCGTTTTTTCTTTCAAACTTATTTTTCCCCCTTAATAAATGTTACGGTTAAAAGCAAATGATTTTCTAATCAAGGTTGATATGTCATGTTTTTTCTATTCAAAAAGTGGTGTAAAAATTCCACATGTCTTTTTTATTTTATTTGAAGAATTCTCATTCTTTTTAATGTTGGCAGTTTTTTTATAAAAAAAAAAGAAAAGAAAAATTGGGATTTATGATTTGGGTAGGTGGATTGTAATTGCATGCATTTAATGTAAGAACCAACAAACCATTTCTAACAAAAAATTCATGCCATTTTTGAAGAAACTCACGCCATTTTTTACACAATATTTTGGAGAAGCAACAACACATATCCAAGAAATTTGAGGTGAGTTTTTAATTTTTATAATCGTCAAGTTATTCGAATTGGTCGGGTTTAAAGTCTTTTTAAAATTTCATGCAATTTAGCCGTAATTTATGTTAATTTCATAATAGATATGTTTAATAGGTATTCAAGTTATAAGATGTTTGTTTTTGTAATTTTTAGTGATCGTATATGCATGCATTGTTGTAGATTATGATATTTTGTGGTAGATTAACGTGAAATTAAAGATTTGGATGTTTTGTAAAGATTGGTAGCATCGAATTTTTTTTTCGGATATACAGAATTCTCGTGAGTATTATTGTCACAATTCATAGATTTCGTGACTATATCGTTTTGTAAAGATTGGTAGCATTGAATTTTTTTTCAGATATACAGTGTTCTCGTGAGTATTATTGTCACAGTTCATAGATTTCGTGATAATATAGTCACGAAATCTATGAACTGTGACAATAATACTCACGAGAAGAACACATCTCGTGGCTAAAAATTTATTGTCACGAAATGAATAGATTTCGTGAGAATTAATAATTTTTTAAAAAATTGTCAAGTGTCTTTATTTCGTGACAATATTGTCACGAGATCATAGAATTTGTGACAATATTGTCACGAGATCAGCTGAACCGTGACAATATTTCGAATTCTATGCTTCTGTGACAATATTGTCAAGATATTATTTATTTTTTAAATTATTTTAATTATTGTTTATTGTTGATTTGCAGATGGCTTGGCAACGTATTGTTGTCCGACATAGCGGTAGATGGGAGAGATCTGAGTATGTGGATGGTGAAGATCAGCTGGTGCACCTCCCATTTGACAATTTATCTCGTGATAAATTGGTTGAAGAAATTCTGATCCTCGACTAAGACCCATACCCAGTCATCTATCATGTGTGTCTGATCATATCCAAAGATCATGGTGTGCAGGAACAGGACATTGGTGACCATGACGTCATCTCCTAGTGAATAGGTCATAAACCTCTCAAGTAGGTTCTTCACTCTCAGAGGTGTCTTGTTCAACTCACGAGAATAAAATGGTCTCCTAAGAATCTCATATGATGCAGACGGATCAAAATCGGATCCCCCGAACTGCAGTCCAGTCACCAGAGCAAACTCACTCGGAAAAAATCTAATATTGGTTTCTCCAACGGTCCAACCCAAAACCAAATATCATGCTCCTCTGCACTGTCAATGATCACCTATCTACTCAACAATGCGTGTAAAGCATTGTTACAACTGTTTTCACCCACAAAATTTATCAAATGCTCAAAACACCACTCTCTCCTAAATTGTTCGAATAGTTCGGGCCCACTACTGATCACGTGTAATACTTCCATAATTACACTCATATTGTCCTTCCAGTATAAATTGATCCCGCATGTGATGTTCTGTAAAGCCTCTCTTCTCCACACTCATTCACGCTATTTGGACATGATATAGATAAATATAATTAAATTAAGCCTAATTGGACATGATATAGATATCTACATGCTATAGATACTTAATTATCACATAAAAAATGCAAGAACGACTAATTATCAAACAAAAATATTATATACACGACAATAGAATTCGTGAAAATATATACTCCCGAAAACAGATTTCGTGACAATATATTGTCACGATATCCCTTATCGTGACAATATATTGTCACGAGAAAGCTTATCGTGATAATAATACACACGAGTTATCATTTTCGTGACAAAAAATTTAAACAGATTTCATGACAATATATAGACTCGATAACCTGTTTTCGTGACTAATTATTCTCATGAAATTAAGCAGATTCGGGGATATATTTTCTCGATTTATGCTGTAAAATTCACAAACCACACAACCACCCATGAATCTAAATTCGCAAAATTCAACAGATTTCAACACCTTTCAAAAATCCAACATCTTAATTCACAAAATCCTACCTAAATTAATCAACATATTTATAATGAAATCATCTAAATTATTCAAAATTACAAAAAATCGAAATTAATGTTCTAACATGTTGATAATCAGCAGCCCATGGCTCGAGATTTTCCATGACTTCGACGTCGACGGGATATTTTCAGATTCCAACAAGGTCGAGAATTGAAGATCGACAAACTTTCGTGATAATTGAATCAATTTCGTGTGTTTAGCTTTCGTGTGAATTTTGAAGGGTTTCGTGAGAATTTTTGAAGAATTTTGAAGAATTTCATGTGTTTACCTTTCGTGATAATTTTGAAGAGAAAGGCAAAGGGGATCTGTTTCTGTTTCGTGAGAATTTTGAAGAGTGTTCATTTCGTGTGTTATTTTTGCATTAAATCATGAGGTTTTTTTTTTTTTTCAAAAAGGAGTCACAAG
Source organism: Perilla frutescens (assembly GCA_026008535.1). Lineage (NCBI taxonomy): Eukaryota > Viridiplantae > Streptophyta > Magnoliopsida > Lamiales > Lamiaceae > Perilla > Perilla frutescens. The sequence continues at coordinate 31,931,428 of BRKX01000011.1, forward strand.
GAATATGTTGACTGGGCCCACCCTTTAGTAAGGGTATTTAAGAGATTGTAAAATTGTTTGAATAAAAAAGCATGAATTATCAATGTTGGCTAAAAAGTATTTGTTATTTGGTTTTTGAATACTTGTATCCATTAACACTAAATGTTATTGTATTCTTAAAAAAAATAAAAAATTATATACACACACACACATACTCATTTGATGATTTGAATCTAAGGAGTTGGAAGATGGAGTTTTAAGTTCAGATTTCAGAATAACAAATTTATTAGGTGATTTTGGAATTAGTTGATTATATATCAATTTAAAATATAACTGTTCACCTCGAAATAAATAAATATCACCATTTAAAATCATCAATGTTTCATTAAATACATTGATAAAAGCACAATTTTAAAGTTTGAAGTAGTTTAAGAATATTTTATCTTATAGTGTTTCATGGGAATGTAGGCACTCAAATAGTGAATATATATGAGTAAAGGCGAGGTGTTGAGTTCGAGATTTATATCCCCCCTCTCCTCAACTATAAATAGAAAGAGTCCCGGTGGGGATGACCTAATAGTAGAGTGAGGTTGCTTAGAAATCATAGGTCACGAGTTCGAATCTCCTCAATACCACAGATCGGGTGTGTGAGTAAAAAAAAACTATAAAAAGAAAGAATATTTCTATATTTGTGATACATGTATGTGGTATATTAAAATATTCCATTTACTTACATAGACACAAGTCCAAATAATACATTGTGAGATCAAATATGAAACTACAGGTCTTATTGAGCAATCGATCTAGTTGGTGGAGTTGTTAAATTTGTCTTTGGAAAATTATAAGATTGAATTTCACCACTTATATTTTTCGAATCAAGATAGTGACTGACTTTACCCAACTTGCGAGAAACATGCATTGCTTTCAACATTTTCGAGATTGATTGAGTCATAATTGCTTAATATATTTTATCTCTATTGTAAAATTTGCAAACTATTTGCAATAAATAAATTTACCCAAAATACATTCATAGATGGTGATCATGGTTTATTCCCTTAACAAATAGTCACACACAGAGGAAAGTTCGATGTCAAGCATATGGACCCAGTTCGGATGTTTTTTAATTAAATTAAAATAAAATTTATAAAAAATAAAATAAAATTGGAGCGTCTAAAAACATGACAATATTGTTAATATAGCAGGACGTAAAAAAGAAAATCAGAACCAACATAATTAATGTCTCGTTAATATGGCCATGTATGTTCCCAATATTTAAAAAAAAAACATTATATAAATATGTATTTTCAATGTTTTTAAAAAGTGGCTGTGCAGTTGGCATCTAGATTTCCGACTCACACATAAATGGGCTCCCACTAGTGTGATTTCACTTCTACATTGTGATTTGAGTGATGTCCAACGAGATGGGCTTTAATTCATCCAGAGCCCACATTATAACAATGATTTGGCCTTTGAAGAAATAAATAATATTAAATATATCCTAAATATCTTAAATAATTGATATATTTGTAATCCCGATCGATATTTAAGTTCAGCATCAAAGATATCCTCATTTCATTTCAGAGTTCGAACAATTTGAGCATCATTTAATCCACACTATTTATTTGCTTTCAAAATATAATATAAGAGTTAGGTTTATGTACACAAGATTATGGGTCTGACCCATCAGACAGGCCAACCCATTAGGCCCATCAAAAGCCAGTTTAAAGCAACATCCAAGTTATTATTATTAATAATAATAATAATAATAATAATAATAATAATAATAATAATAATAATAAAACAGATAAAAGGGGAAAAAGAAATGAAAGAAACCGCATCTCCCGATTCCCACACCTCTTTGTTGTAACTCTCGAATATTTGAAAGTGACCTGATGAAATTCAAGCTTTCAGATTTTTTAGCTATAAAATTACTTTCGTGTATTCCACGCTTCAGTATTCAAAATTTTAGGAATTTATGTGCAAATTTCAGAAATTTTAATTTGATGAACAAATCGCTTATAATTGTTCAAATGGACAATTTGGGAGATGAAGATTCATGATTTTGAAGATGAGTTTTTTAAATCTATACCATCAATGGACAATGGTCAACATAGTGGGTGAAAAATTGAAAGTAAAAGTATATGATGTTAAAAAACAACAATCAAGTAGAAGGAGAAAATAATTAAATAACAACAAGTTGAGAAAGACGGAAAAAGAAGGTAAATAATGCAGCAAACTAAATGAGTTTGGTTCGAAAACTCCAAACCCTCGATTATTTTAGATAATATCAGATTGATATATGTATGCATCATATATGATACTTGTATGCTTAATACATGATATTTTTAGTATCTCACCCATATTTTTACTTTCTCTTTGCAGATTTTTGGAATGAATATTTTTTATCTTTTAATATATTTTCTTGCGATAATTTTAGAGTCATTTGATTTGGGTTGTAGACATGAAGTGGCTGCCACCAGCCTTTTGTGGGAAGCTAAAAGAAGATAAATCTGAAAAGGCAATCTTAGAAAGTGGTAAAGGAATGTGGGAGATGAATGTGAGCAGAAAGTGTAGTGTTGATCAAATATTTTTAGAAGATGCATGGCCTTGGTTCGTCCATGAACAAGCGTTGAATGTCGGAGATTTTCTGGTGTTCGAACACACTCGAAACTTGAACTTTAATGTTGTTGTCTTTGATCTGAGTGCGTGTGAAAAATAATTTTTGGTTGATCCCCAGAATGATCATTAACCATAACTTAATTATTTGGAAGATAATACACTCACTTTTATCATAATTGATGAATCTGACAATGAGACAGAAAAAAATGCAATAATGCAGCAAACTGAACTTAGTTGAATGAGTTTGGCTCCAAAACTCCCCAACCTCGTTTGTTTTAGATGAATATCAGGTTGATACTTGTCTTTAATATAAGTGATACTTTTATACTTAATATATGATACGTTTTCTATTTATCTAACTCATTTATTTAATTCTCTTTGCAGATTCTTTGATTGAAGATTCTTCATTTTAATAGATTTTGGGATATTTTAAGAGTCGTATTGGAACAAAATATTGATGGGAATTCATTATGTTGGTATTTTATGATTTTAGAATATTATTATGATGTAATTTCATTTTTTAGAAATTCATTTATGAAATTTTATTTATTTTTAATTTTTTCAATATAGAAATAAACATATGCTCATTGGGGAGAATATGACACTTCAATGACATTAAAGTGTCTGAATGTACATTTGTTTCTTATATAATATGTTTTTGCATGTCATTTCATACTTTTAGACCGAATAAATGATAATTTACCAGACACAATTGTTACTTTTTTTTGAACATGTGATATTTTATAGCTTAACAAATGATACTAACATTATTTATGAAAACAGATCCATTTTTCTTTAAATGCAAGTTATGGATGTTCTTGAATGAACATGATTGCAGCTAATTCTGTAGCAATAACTGATGTTCAATAATAAAGACAATAATTATTTCATAAGAAATTTATTCCACAAAATTTAAAATTCAATGATACAAACAACCATTTCATATTACCTCCATCAATAACCCCAATCGATTCATCATTACAAAAAACACATAAAAACCATAGATTATTTGGCCCATACAATCATCTTCATGACAAAAAGTACATGTTTAAGCTGAATAATGGTATATAAAAAAACCCAATATATAATTTACCATACACCAAAACAAAACACATCAATGGTTCTTCAATTCTAGCCAGTGTCCAACAACATTCCAAATATCCAAATAGAAATTCACAATCTCAGTCATTTCTTCCTTCTATTCATGAATGCAATGACACACTTATTCACTTTAAATCTAAAGTCATTCGTGTTTTCAAGAGCAATACGAGCACAATATAGCGCTCGTAGCTTCTTTCGATCGTAAGACTGCAAAATGAGAAACAACTTTACAAATCAGTTGGGAAAACAAGGAAAAAATATAAAAAAAATTTAAAACATTTCCTAAGTCAGAGCATGAATAGGCCTTGCCATCAAATCTACAAATAACCATATTATGTGATAATAAACATAATACTTCAAATTACTCATATAATGTTTAATCAAATACTTGAATGAACATATTTGGATAAGTAATGAAAAAAAAAGCCCAAACAAAATATAAAAATGACTGAATCTTAAAAATATAAACATTCCACGTAAAAACTATATAAGAGGCAAAAACTATGAACAATGTGATACATGTTTTTACTTCAAGTGGTACTCATAAGCATGATAACTGGTACTTAACATAATAATTAATATTACTTGTATAAACTTTTAAATCAAGTACTCAAATGAACATCTCCGAACGGTTATTGAAAACAGAAAACACAATAAATGACATAAAAAAACAAATCAGATGCAAAATCAACTACAATTTGATACCTAATTATTTTCAATTCCACTGGTATGCATAAAGAGATATTCTTATTGAATATATTTCTTAGCATACATCTGACTAAAATACAGATAGAAACATCATTTATGATTTCAAAAATCAAAATAAAAAATGATTCTAACCAAAATACTTAACACTACTCATATAAAAATGTGATACATGTTTCTACTTCAAGTGGTACTCATAAGCATGTTAACTGATACTTAACATAATAGTTCATATTACTCATATAAACTGAAATCAAAACAAATGATAATTCATATTACTCATATTTAATAGATATTTAACATCTATGAACAATAATAGAGAACACAAAACACAAAAAAAAACCACAAAAAATTACATCAGATACAAAATCAACTGCAATTCGATACATATTTTCAATTCCAATGGTACATATAAAGAGATATTCATATTCAATTAATAAATTTACTAGCATATATCTGACTACAACAATGATACAACCATCACTTATGATTTAAGAACATAAAAATAAGAAATGATACCCAACAGAATACGTAACAATAATCATATAATTTTACATTAAAACACTTAAATGAATACATACTAACAATTACAGAAAAAAAAACACTAAAAAAACACTAATAAAATTGGGAAAAAATCACAAAATCCTAGCAACTAATTTCCTACAAAAACCGAACACAATTTCAATAAAAGAAATGAGAAAATCGTTTATTACATGACTGAATCGAGAGACGAAGAGAGACAAATCAAGAAAATGTTGGAGCTCTGACAAGTCCAAATTCTCTCATGTTTCTATGTCTTTTTCTCGTTCTTTTGTCCTTTATTTTTTGTGTTTTTTGAATCGGAAAAAGCAAGAATGGGCACAAGGGGCAGCAGGAGACGGACGAATCACTTCTGGAGGGCATTACGATGCCAATAATACCAAGATGGGCAACAACTTCTCAGCGGAAAGCTCTCTTTTGAGCCTAGCGGAAATCGCGCCACCATTCCAGCAGAAGCTGAAGGAGAAGTTCGTGATCATGCTCACAACAACCCCAGAGTGATTGAGAAGAGAAGAAGAGGAGACGAGGGCACAAGAGTAATCGCAATCAGCTGAAGCAGGAGCAGTGCACTCTAGCCGCCCAAGGAAAGAAGAGCCACGAAGGAAAGTGAGATCTTCCAGAATGAGGATCGGCTCTATAAGGAAAGTTGCTATGTCGACGATACCAGGGCACGACGAGTACAAAATCTGCGACTCAGGATCTTCTAAATAAGGAAAGAATCTGCCAGATATGGAAAGTCTTGGGCACGACGGCTATGGACTGGGCTGAAGATCCCCCGGTCTGTGAGGGAATTTACCTTGTGTCTTTGTACTCCTATGTAAGTAGATTTCATGGCAGAAAACAAACATATCTTTACACTCTTTTATCACTTTTACGTACAAACAATTTATTTTCTGCATTTAGTCTCGGGCCTTATACCCGCAGACACTTAGGATTTTCAGTTTTATGTTCTTAAGTCCAGCGTTGGAGTTGGATTCTTTTTACAATTAATATAAGTAAGTTTTTCGTTTATATTATGTCTTGTTTTAATTATTTTAATAATAATTATTATTGTTTTAAGTCTAGCATGAGCGGCTAGACTCGTTATTCCGAATTGAATAAAGATAAGAACTTAATGAACATGTAAGAACCGTGAGGCTTGTGGGCATAAATTGTGTGAATTTGATTCTGTCGTGTAATCGTTTTCTTTGTTGCATTATACAGTGGGTTAAGCTAGTTAATTGTGGCTGACCACTTGTTAATTAAAATTGTGTTCACTACCTCTATAAATGGTCAATGAATCGTAGCTGTGTGTTGGTCATAAAGGGATGTGATACATCACGGGTACTGAGGACATAAGAGAGATCTTTGTCTAGGTAAATCTGGGTCTGTCTAGATTATAATGTTACTTTGTTGCTTACAATCATATGAGAGATCGGGGTTGGGTAACAAGTTAGGGTTTAGGGGATGAGAGATCACCTCTAAGCTAAACTGAAAGGATAGATTGGGTAAGTGTGAGAGATCCGTTGCCTATAACCAGGTAATTAAGTTCACACAAGTAATCAGCGTGCCCATGATCGGTCGAGTGTTTGTTAAGTTCGAAATCTGAGTTCTAATCTGGAATACTTTTACTATTAATATTTTCTTGTCTTTTGTTTTATTTTGTTATTTAGTTTACAGTCTTTACATACAAAGTACGGAGACCACAACAATCCTCAACCCTTTTGGAAAAGTGACATTGGAAGATAAAATTCGCAACTCCTCGTGGGATCGACCCTTACTCACATTAGCTAGCTACGCCTTGCTGTGGGCATAAGGATAAGTCTCGTCTGAGAGATTTATTCTGACCGCGAAATGACCGCGCGTCAAGCTCCGATAGTGAAGCAATGAATCAATGACGTTGGGGCTGATGAAATCGGAAAAACTGATGAGAGATCGAGAGAGAGGCGGCTGAAGGCTAGAATTTACAAAAATCACGGATGACTAAACGTAATGGAGTAGAGAGGGAAGGTTGAATCGCTGATGAGGAAGTAAACAATTGGCGAGGTCGGTACGGATGAAATCGGAAAATAAGAGAAATAGAGAGAGAGATCGGGAGAGAGAGAGAGGGCGGCTAGGGTTGTTGTAGAATGAGGGGGAAAAAAAGGGTGAAATGGGTCAATAAGTATAATTTGCGATAATATAAATTGGATAATGTTTACACGGTTTTTTTTCTTTGTGGGGGAATACACGTAATGTTATTAATTGATCGAATATTTAATCACTATCATTTTATTGAAGTGTCATTCATTAATTATTTTTTAATAGATTATGACTCACTAACTCGGTGGCTAGAAGCCGAGAAGAAGCCAAACTGATAGAAATATTTGAAAAGTCGTTAACATATTAATTGATAGTGTTAATTCTAAACGTACACGCAAGCGATATAATAATAGTATAATACACATATTGTCATATTGATGGCGGCCTTCACTGATTATTTCCAACTAAATAAATTAAATGGTTTAACAGATACTATCAACCAAAAAATTGTGGAACTTGAATATATAATAATAATAATAATAATAATAATAATAATAATAATAATAATAATATTAATCACTACCAAAAAAAGGGTCTTTAGCGATAATATTATTTACGACGATAAATATCGTCACTAACAATAGACTTAAGTAACAACATGTCGTCTTTAATAATTACATGTCATTTCTAATGACATTTTTTGTGACGTTAATGTTGTCACTTAAAATAATTTTTAACTTATTTGAGACGAACTTTTAGGGACGCTCTATTTGGGACGATATGTTGTCGTCGCAAAAAATATTTTTAAGCGACAACGATGTCATCACAAAAATTTTATTAGAGATAACATGTGATGATTAGAAACGACATGTCGTTACTAAAAATCTCGTATTAGTGATGACATTTGTCGTCGCTAATAATCTTGTCTCTAAAGACCATTTTTTTGTAGTGAATATTAATAATAATTAAGTTGGCAAAAATGTGCGTACAACTATATATTGTATATAATTCTTATATCAAACATATATGTTTTAATATCAGAAGTGATACTTTTCAATATCAGAATGGATATTTTTTTCAATAAAAAAACTTGTAATAATTACAAAAATATTACAATGTTTTTTTAAATATTAACAATATTATTTCAGTAAAATAGAAGAGATACTTTTCGATATTATAAGTTATACTTTTCAATATTATAAGAAGTAATATTTATTCCGTTTGACATAAAACTTAATAACTTATATATAAATAATATATGCAAGATCAACCCAATCAAATTTAAATAATTTTATCATTTGATAGAATTCTGAAAGTAAATTAAATATATAAGAAAACGTGACATACACGAGTTTATTTTACAAATACTCAAGCATGTTTGGTGGGACGATGTATGTTTGATAAAAATATATTTCTCATTATATATGGATGATTTAGTCTGTGGAGTAATAATATAACTACATATATATATATATGTATGCATCTATAAATTATAAGTAACGACTATGAGCATTTAAAAAAATATATATAGAGATCCATCCAATATTTATATCAAGTGATCAGGAAGACAAATTTTCATAAAATGAATAAAATTATAATTACACGTATATAGTTTTTTCAGTAGAAATTGTCAAACTTCCCAGAAAAAATGCGTATTTCAATTTTGCAAGTCAACCGCCGCGTTCGTCTTATAGCCTGTAAGACTAACCATTTCAACATTAATTTATCGACAAGAAATTGATTATTGCTTGTCCACCAAGTGATTTTGAAGCTTATATATACATATGTTGATCAACTTTTCCAACCATTCTATATCATCTCCACAACATTATTTTTCTTGCATCATTGTCCAAAATTTGTTTTTTTAAAAAAAAAAAAAGTTGTCCTAAAATGGACTCATCAAATTTCGATGGTTATCAATATTTAAGAATGGAGAACGAGTTATTCGACAACAAAGGTGACACGACGATGCACAACTTAATTAGATGGAAGTCGGGCAAACGTGTGGACCCGAGGCTTCTTGCGCTGCTAGAATCATTCGGGGAGATCTATGTGGAGCGGCGTGAGTTCTTCAAGAGAATTTTCGACGAAAATTATGAGGAGTTGTTCGAGAAAATTGGAAGTGCGTTTAAGAAGAGGAAGCAAATGAAGAAGTCTAAAAGCATGAGCCGAAGCATTAGCATGAGGCCAATTAGGAAAAGAGGAATTGACGAAGAAGAGTTTGATGGGCTAAGACTTGAGAGATTCAAAGTTAAGACTCCGAATGTGATCGAGATTAATGAACAAGATGGTGCCACCCAAACCTCACAAGGTTCATCCATTAATCATTCAAAATGACTATACCAACCTTTTCAATATTTTTTCTATATATCATGTGTAATTTTTGAATAAATCATATCAATTAATATTTTAAAATCAACGGACACTATTAATCATTTGTGAAGTATAAGAATGCTATTTTTTCAATTTCAAATGCAAGGTTAAAATTGTACCATCAATTTTTGTTATATTTGATAGCAACGGTTTTAATGAGATTTAGTATGGCAAACTTAATAAGTTTTATGATCACAAACTGTTACTATTTAATTTATTTATATGTAGTACACTAATCAAACACAATTACAAAAAAAAAGCATCATGGAATTGTAGGAAAAAACAACAAGGCTCCAAAACCAGCACCATATATAAGATTATGAGAAATAATGGTCTACACATGTTCAAAAAAATCATTGGCAACACTATACCACCGGGGAAAAAACAGCAATTCAAATGGCCTAAAAATCATGCATTAAAAATATATTTGTGTATGAGTGAATTATGTGGACTAATGATTATCGCTCTTAACTCGGAAAAAAAAAACATAGTGACAACTCTATACCATTAGGAAAACTACAATGCAAATATCATAAGAAGCACCGTAAAAAAATTCTAATTTTATTTATAAGATCAATATCAATATTTAAAAGTGAGAAAAAAAAAACAAAAACAAGGGCAACACCATAACGTAGGTAAAAAATCCAATACAAAGAGCATAAATATCATAAACTTAAAATATTTTGTGTTGAGTTAACTATAAATATCAAGGATTATGCTCGTTCTTAATATGGGGAAAAAACATTGCAAATTGTATAAACAACACCATCAAAACTATTGTGCACCAAATTTAAATATTCATAGTAATGATACATCATAATTCTTCACTCCAATAAATCAATACGAGCAGTAAAAAAAAATCTAAAAAAACTCTACAAAAATCTAAAATCGCATTCATCAAAACTATTGTTAATTGACTAAATTTTAGTGATGAATTTTACCAGATTTATATAGCGTGTTACAATACCTATACAATAAGGATTGTGACCCACAAATCTTCATGTAATTCACAGCAAAATAGTTTCTTGGCATGATATATATCTTTTACTACTATTTTTTTTCTCACTTCTTAGTGCTGACTTTTAATTTTTGGGAGTAAATTATGCTGAGCATAAATCTTCATGTAACTTAAATCAAAATACACTACAAAAAAAGTCTATTCTAACGATAGGAAGTAGCGATGGGGCCGACACGGGTCGTCACTAGCAATGAGAATAGCGACGGAAAATCTTACGATGGGACTAGCGACGGGGAATCCCGTAGCTAGATTTTAAAATTTTAATATATCATTATTTTTATAAATCTAGCGACGGGGGTTCCCATCGCTACAACTTAGCGACGGGGCTAGCGACGGGAATCCCCGTAGCTATTTTTTTTTTAATTTTTAATTTTTTTTAATTTTTAAATTTTATTTAATTATTTTTAAAATAATTAAACATGATTTCAATCTATTCTAATACAAATATTCTCCCTATTAAAATCATTTTTATATTTTTATTCATTTATTTTAATTTTTGAAAAAATAATATCGCAATTATACACATTTATTAATATCACATCTTTAAATTTGTATTATTTCCTTATTAAATACAAATCTATACAAATTAGCTTTATTACTATTCTTATAAATAAACTAATTAGTATATTATTATATATTTAAAAAATGTATTAAGTTTAACATAATATTTATTATAGTTACTACTACAAGATTAATCAATTATGCATTAACAAACTAAAATATACTATGAAAATGTATACATAATATAGCATATAATGGATTTTAATTTTTAATTTTTTTTAATTTTTTATTTATTTTTTAAATTTATTTAATTATTTTTAAAATAATTAAACATGATTTCAACCTATTCTAATACAAATATTCTCCCTATTAAAAATCATTTTTATATTTATATTCATTTATTTTAATTTTTGAAAAAATAATATAGCAATTATACACATTTATTAATATCACATCTTTAAATTTGTATTATTTCCTTATTAAATACAAATCTATACAAATTAGCTTTATTACTATTCTTATAAATAAAAAATTAGTATATTATTATATATTTAAAAAATGTATTAAGTTTAACATAATATTTATTATAGTTACTACTACAAGATTAATCAATTGTACATTAACAAACTAAAATATACTATGAAAATGTATACATAATATAGTATATAATGGATTTTAATTTTTAATTATAAACTAAAGTTATTTATTATGTAAGTAAAAATAATTTAATTCATTATGATATTTAGTATGAAACACAAAGTAACACTATTTAACCACATTTTCACCATGATATATATATATATATATATATAATTTTTAAAATAATTTAATTAAAAACTTCTATAATCTTTCTCCATATTAAATTTATATTAGAGATATAATTTTTATATGCATGGATACTTAATAAGTATCACCTTAAATTATAGTTCTTATAATTTAAGGTGATACAGATATATAATACAATAATAATAATATAACACTTTTAATTTATAGAGATAAAGAAAAATAAATTATGAAAAAATCGTATAAGTGATTGACCCTCCTTCTAGGAGGTCACAGGTTCGAATCCTCTTAGGTGCATATTATGCACAATTATTCTTGACGCGCTTGGGCGCGGGCCTTTCATCGGGTCGGGTCAAGGACTCATTCACGGGCCGGGCCCCCCGGGTCGGGGGCTCATTCGCGGGCCGGGCCAATCAATAATTTCAAAATTTTAAATTATAATTTTAGCGACGGATATAGCTGCATATTATACACTATTATTCTTGACGCGCTTAGGCGCATGTCTTTCATTGGGTCGGGTCAATGGCTCATTCACGGGCCTGGCCAATCAATAATTTCAAATTTTTAAATTATAATATTAGTGACGGATATAGCGACGGGATACACACCGTCGCTAGATAGTGACGGATCTAGCGACGGAAACCCCGTTGCTATTCGCCAAACTCGTCGCCCCAGGCTACTGATATAGTGACGGGATATCCCGTCGCTAAGCCCTGGCGACGGGCGAGCCACTGTCGCGCATTATTAGCGACGGGGGTTTTCCCGTCGCTACAGGGTTTAGCGACGGAAAACTCCGTCGCTAAATCGGAATTTTTTTGTAGTGATAGTTAATTAACACGCTATTTATCTTTTTCCTAATTTTTTTTTCACTTCTTAGTGCTGGCTTTTAATTTTTGGGAGCGAATTATGCTGATAGATCATTACTATGCAAATTTAAGTAAAAACAAAATATTTTTACATTGTTGTTTATTCCCTTTAATTTACACTGCTGTTTTCCCACTGTTTTAGTGTCACACCTATTTTAATTATTGGCATTATCTAAACACATTTTACATCCAATTCAAGTACAAAATGATCTTCGTGCCCTTCACTTGTCAAAATATTTTGAATTTATGTGTGTATGCAGATTACCAATCCATAATCAATGTTAATCACAACCAAACAATAAAAGCACTATAAAATTTGAAAACCAATAATACAAACGACATAAATTGCATTAGTCGAAACGATTGCGGTTTCATTTATATATAAATATGAATGTACTATCCCCATTATTAAATTTCCAAACTAATATTGTCGAATTTAAATAAATAAAAGGTTCAATTGCATACAAAAAATAATCATAATCAGCATGAGTATATATTTGTCAATTGTGATATGAGAGAGTATGTAATTTTCCTTTCCAAACCCCTTAAAAACCGATGCTACCAAAAATAATAAAATATGATTGTACAACTTTACCCCATGTGAATTTGAAATTTGAAAAAAAGCAGTATTATAACTTAACCCTTGATTAATAATATTCATTGATCTTATCAGATTAACCGTTATGATTTGTCCATAAATTACACATACTCTCTCTATAATATATATATATATATATATGTGGATGTGTGTGTGTGTGTGTGTGTGTGAGTCTGTAAGTTAATTTAATGACAGTAAAAAGGTATTATAGATGTAGTTTGAGATATGTTATATTATACATGTCTGTACTTATAGTCCTCACTATTTGAACTAAACAAAATAAAATCTATATTGCATGCTCACATCCAACTTCACCATAGACAAAAAAAATAAAACAAAAGAATACCACGGCAATCCTTAATCACGCGATACTCGGTACTATTTTATTTTATAATAATTGAAAAACTAAAATTAAAACATGATCATACTTAGATATCTATTTGAAACACACACATATGCGCGCCTTTATCTACTTAATAACAAAATTGTTGTTAAAAATAATTTTCCCGGCAAAAGTCATTGCTAATTTTGGAAACTCATTTTTTTATTATTAATGACAATCCATTAAATAATATTTTATTATTAATTGTGAATCACTTTAGCAAAAGCTTCACATGCATGATTTGGGAACAAAAAAAAATTCATAGTATAGCAATTCAAACATTTTCTTCGTAATTTTAGCCTAATTTGAATTTCAAAAATAGTTTTAAATATTCATTTTCCCCTCTTTTTTGTTGGACTTAATCTCAATGTCCATAATAATAAATGCAAAAATTTATATAATCCACAATGGTTGTAAATTAATTTTATTTTGTTATGATAAAATTTTCTTATAATTATAATTTTATCAAATAAAATTATACATATATCTTATTTGTGTATCGCGCGGAAGATATTCTAGTAGATTAAAAAACCAAACTTTATTTTTATAAATATAAACAATAATTATCATAATTATTTAAACAAACAAATAACATAATACCATCTTCTGTCTCAATAGTCAACATACACACAAATAATATTGTAGTCATAACTTAAAAATAAATTTACCATTTCCTTAATGAAGACAAATAATATTATTTTTGTAAATATTTTAAACAAATCCAAGCCTTTTTTTTTCTTGAAGAGCGATGATTAGTAGAAAATAGTATAAAATTCAATTAATACTTTAAAATAACGGATCACGTCCATATTTAAGTAATTGATTAATATAAACATGGTAGTGTTTAAATATGATTCCATTTTGTGTGATATCATTATATTATGTGGAATATTTATATTATCAGTGCATTATAGGAGAGAAAATAATAAAGGAAAGAAAATATATATTAAAAAAATAGAAAACAAATAAAATAATTGCTGCCATTTGTTGTATGGATCGAACACGAAACTTGTATAGTTCTATCAAAATTGACCATTACCAACTATGCTATGTGTCATGATTATGAATTAAGGAAGAGAAGTGTGATAAAAAATGAAGTCTTGGAGAAATTAGGGCTCGCTTGTGAAGAAAAGGGGTCGATTAATTTGGGGTGATTTACCCAGATTAAGGCAAATGTGGGTTTTGGGCTAGACGAGGAGCTTTTGACCCGACTGAAATGGGCCTTGAGAAGAATGGGGCCGAAACTAGTGGTTGAAGAAGTAAGTGGATTCATTTAAAATATATTATGTTTATGTTTATGTTTTTATTTTATTATTATAAGATGCCCTTAGGGTTTTTACGTAAGACTGTGGGAATCATTTGAGATCATATATAAGCTCATTTGGGTTATGTAATGAAATAGAGTGAAAATATTCCAAGTTTCTTCATCTTTCTTCCTTCTTAATCTATATTCTCTCTCTTCCCAATCTTCTCTATTACAACACACATCTGTTGCAAAATTTAACAATTTATAGTAGCAATCACTACAATTGGTATCTCATGGCCTCGATTTTGGAAATGGCTAATAGAACGCCAACGGAAGATCTTTCTCATCGGTTAATCAGAAGGATCAATCTTCTGAAAATACTTCTCAATTAAGAAATAAGAGAAGAGAGGCACCCCGCAAAGAATGCACATATTTGGTCATGTTCAAGGTGAGTGTGCTAATACTCTCAAGATGAACAAAACAAGTTACAAAGCTTCTTCAAGTGATGAAGATTCTGAAGAAAGCGAGGCTGGTCAAGAAGATGATGGCTTTGCATTAGTTGCTCACTAAACAACTTCAAAGAGAGTTCAACTAGATGATCCACTTACTGGAGATCCAACAGATCAAAACATCATGGTATCTTACAGAGAGATGCATAAAACGTTGTTTATGGCAGTCAAGCTTATTGAAAATCTCAATGCCCGTGTCAGCGTTTTGACAAAGGAGAAGGATCACCTTGCTGAAAAAGCTTATGAACTTGGATTTCATGAGCAGCATGCTACTGGAGCACGAACGTTTACCAAGAAAGAAAAATATAAAAGCATTCATGCAGAAATTGTTCCTGCCAAGGACACGCACGCTGTTCATAATACCAAATATGTTCTGAACACTGGAATGAACACCAACAGAAGATTGTTTACCAATCAGAGAGTTGTGATCTGTCACTATTGTGAAGAAAGAGGTCATATTCGACCAAACTGCAAGAACTATTTAAGTGATCTCAAAAGAATGAAAAGAAGACATATTCCAAAGAAGATTAATCAAGCCATTCAGAAGCAGTTGAATGGAGAAAAATCTAGGGGTACCCATAGTTCTGGTTTGTGCCTGTTCCGGTTACAAACCACCGGTTAGATGGTTCCGGACGGTACAAACCAGAACCGCACCGTCTGGAGGAGGCCAACGATTATGGTTTGGAACCGTAACCGCTGGTTTTAGCAACCATTGATTTTTCCCGGTTTACCGGTGGTTACCCAGTTAACTGCCGGTTTTTAGTTTTTTTTATCGATCAGACGAACTATGAACCATTATGACATTATCACGTTATAGTTTGTATAAATCAACTAAATTACAAATTTATGAGTTAACAACTATAAAGTATGACAAAATTGTCTTGATGAATAAAATTGACTTTATAATTTGTATCCCACTTTTTATTCTTACAACTTAGAAGAATATTGAGAATACAAGTTTATTTGATAAATAAAATGACATTATAAAGTTACAGATTGTAAATCAAACTTACAAACTATGAAATTACAATTTTACAAATTACAAGTTAATACAATTTAAGATTTTAAGTATTTAACATTAAATTACAATCTACAAATTAGAGGGGGGAATAAATAATTGAAATTTGGGCTTGCATTTCATATGAAGCTGCCTACATATCCCTTATCTTGGAATCAAAGCCCTCATAGTTCATTTTACCTTTTTTCATTGGCGAGTCTAGAATTCGAAGTCGTCATTCCAATCATCGTCGGTTTTGGTTTGGCTCCCTCCTTCGGCTTCACTCTCTGAGTCAACTTCAATAAGCGGGCCATCCATCAATTCATCCCAGCGGTTCTCTTGCTCTCTTAGGTCGACTTTCGACTCATCCTTCAGCATCATTTGTGCTTCAAGGTGATCTGATGTCAAGTTTGATCCTCTTTCGTGCAACATGTAACCAGATTGACTGAAAGCTTGTTCGATCGCAACTGTTGATGCTGGGATTCCAAAAATCTCCCTTGCCATAATTGCAAGCAAAGGATATCGCTCTTGATTTCGGGACCACCACTTGAGAACATCAAAATTATTGGGACCTGTACTGAAAGTATCGGGCACAATAGGGTCTTGCAAATACATATCTAATTCATTTTGACTAAGCCTCAAAGATCCTCTACTTTGGAAAAAAAATTGAAATTCTTATAAAGCACTACTATGTGAAGATGAAGTATTTAATCCTAATGAAAAACTACTACTAGAACTTGAAGAACGACCTGTTTGACGAGGTGGAGTATCACTATATTTTATCTCATATTCTCTATAAAGTGAATGTAAAGACTCATAAATATCTGTTTTAATTTCTTCAGCGGATCGTAAATATATATTGTCACCTTCGCCGTCGGGATCTGATACGAGTACGATAAGCATCAAGATTCTCGTGTTGTTCAAGATTAAAGATTGAAGATCAAGATTTGAAGAACAATACATGATGATCAAGATCACACAGCCAGCAGTATGGGCATATCGACTGCGTGTCGGATTATTTTAATTAGGAGTTGATTTTATTAGACTATAGTATTATTTTAGACTATAGTATTTATTTATTTAGATCAGTTTTTATTATTTTATTGATGTAATTTTCGTTCATATCTAATTAGGTGTGACTAGAATTTTATTTAAGGTAATTTCCTACCTTGTATAGAATTCTAGTTTAGGCAGTTATTCAAGTCCAATTTGGACAAGCTTTTTTATTATTTTTTAGGTAGAATTTCGTTCCCCTTATGTATAAATAAGGGATCCATGTATTTTATTTTCTTTAGACGTTGATTAATATTTGAAGTTTATTTTCAATTGTCTCACGATCCATCGGTTGATCACCTTTCAAACTTTTATTGTTTTTGGTTCAAAAGCAATACTCTTTAGATCCAGCAAATATAAGGTTTTACTTCAAGGTTCTTTGGAGTTCTTCAAGATCACGGAGGGAATCGCTATCAATCGAGGAGTATCAATCATCGCGTTTATGGATTCAAGTTATACGGGTTCGACGAGATACGAATCACAACATCAAGGCTGCCACACCTGCCCATCAACGTCCATCATCCATCCTTCCCTATTTGGTATTGTGTTTCGTCTTAGTTGCATCATTAATCTAGGTATTTTAAGTGTCTTAATTATCGAGTCTATTTCAGTTCATATTCGAGTCCTTTTCTTCGTGTTTTAGTCATTTATATCGCCTAGTTACTCGGGTTGAATCTTTCATTCCACTGACGTTGTTTGAGTCCTATAGAAGTCTTCCGCTTGCATATCATTGTGACTTAGATCATTGTCTGGGTTACATCAGGATTGGAACCTGTAAAACTCATAGTAGATAAAAACTTGTAATACATATCAATCATGTTGTTAGTACCACTAAGTTTAAAACTAGGGTCCAAGATTTTAGCAACCAAAAAAATATCAGGAACATGATCAAAATATTTCAGCCATTTTTTTTACCATGGTTAGAATCATCTCCTGCAAATCTGGTTTATGACTACAAGAATTAAATTTTGCAGCAATTAAACAACAATGATACAAAAATTTGCAAACAGTAGGGTAATAAACACATGATAAATCTTTTGTTGCATATTTAAAAACTTGTAAAAGTTCCATTAATTCAATACAATCATCCCAATATGAAGATAATAAAATAAATGATTCAATATGTGTAGCAAAAAATGAAACTAATAATTCACGATAGTCTAGTATTGCAGCAAGCATTTCATAAGTAGAATTCCACCTATAAGGCACATCTAAGTTAAATATTCTAGCATGTACACCATTTTCCCTACAGAATTTTTTGCACTTACGTCTCACTCTTACCCTAACATGAAAATAATCTACAGCATCACGAATATGTTGAATTGAACTATTTAATATTCTAAGTCCATCTTGAACACATAAATTTAAAATATGAACAATACATCAAGTATGAAAATATTTACCATGCAAGGTCGGATTACATGCTTGAATTAATTCTCTAATACTAGCCGTATTAGCACTCGCATTATCAAAACTAATGGAAATTTTTTTTATAAAGCATTCTAAATTGATTGTAAATATTTATGATAGCCTTAGCAATATTAGTAGCAATATGTTGACAATTAAATCTCTGAAAAGTAATTAAACATTTATTCAAACACCATGAATAATCAATCCAATGCAATGTAACAGCAATATAATGACGACGGATATGTTGATCAGACCAAATATCATAACAAATAGCAACCCTAAAAGGAATTTTGCTAACAATATTTTTCAATTTCGACTTATTCTTATATGCAATCTTTCAAGAGTCCTAGTTATGGTCATTCTAGGTATTCTTTGAGCACTATGATTATAACCAACTTTCATACAACGTTCAAAATTCATGCTATCAGCAAATTGAAATGCTAAAGATTCTTCACAAATAAAATAACACATGTGTTCCCTAGCAACAAGAAGATCAAACCTAAAGAGTTGATGAGTACGTAGTACCTCCACCTTGGCTTTCAACGTTCACACTGCTTACCGGTTGGAAGTTAAGTTGTGATTGAGCTTGAGCACGACCAAGTTTGACTTGATAGTGGTTATTTATGTGCGCCCAGTACATCCCGTAGCCTTCTCTGGTGCGAAATCTGTATTGCTTAGGATAATAGTTGCAATACAAATAAAAAATGCCTTCTTCATCCCTCTTTGGCACATTTCTGAAATGAACAGTGAAGAGAGCGGATTTCAACATCGAGCCTCTTGATTCAGAAAGAATCTCCTCCTTTGGCTCTTCAGTCTAGAAATCATCACCACCGGCAACACGAGAATTGAGAGATATGAGAATTGAGAGAGATGGCTTCATAATAGAGACTTCAGTCTTCGAGAGAGTAAGTGATTAAAAATGAGAGAAACTGAGAAAGAGAATATTATAAGATGATAACTATACAGTAAGAATGATATTGCTAGAATATAGAGAATTAGAGAATAGAGAGAAAGATTGAGAGTTTGGTGTGAGTGAAAATGGTGGAGGAGATGGGTTATTTATAGGTGAAAATTGGGGAATGAGGGAAAAATTTTAAATTTTGAATTTGAAAAAAAACGGTCAGAACCGCCGATTTGGAGCACAAACCACCGGTTTTCTACCCAAACCGCCAGTTTGTGCTTCCTAACCAGCGGTTCCATGTCAGCAATCCAGATTCTATCATTCTCAGTAGTTGATCGAGATCACGCAAATCGTGATCTCGACCGTAAAAAAAAGAACAACCCGTCAGTTTCTAACCGGCAGTTTGTGATTTCAACCGAGTCCAAACCAGAACCGCACCGGGTATTTCCGTTTGACAGTTACGGTTTACAAACTATAACCATCCGTACGATTCACAAATCGGTGGAAACTGTTTGTTTCCAAGTTTGACTACACGCGAAACTACTACGAACCGGACCAACAAGAGAACGGGGTCGATTGTAGGACGGTGAGCTAACTCGGGTCGTGATCTCAAGGAAAGCTTTGTATGGGCAATTATCTTTCTAGGCTATGCATGTAACATGTTTGAAAATTTAAATACAAACCTAAACACTCTAATCATGAATTTGAGAGTTGTTTTAGACTAAAGAATTTAAACAAGCAAATTAACTAATAAAACACAATTAACAACAAGATCAAGAACGAAAGAAAAAATTATGATAAGAGCATTAGGGTGTAGATTCTTTCATTGGTTTCTCACCTAGCTTGTTTCAAATTGGTTTCATTAATCTTAAACATACAATAGTCCCTTTAAGAGAGTTAACTTCAATTACTGTCACCGTCTATCCATTAAACCCCTATCGGCTATATTATACTGACAAGATTAACACATTAGGCTTATGTGACCCAATCCACCTAACATTGAAGGGACCTAAGTCGGGTTTTAGAATCTCCTCTCAGTCTCATCTAAAACCTAGCAATGCAAAGTGGTGATCAAGCACTCAACATGAACAATCACAACCCCAACAACAAGAACACAACAATAACAAGCATGGATCGAAACCAAATCGATTATCTACCCCCTAATGAAGGAGTTAGCCCATCATCATGCTTAAAACAACACAAATATCATATAAGTTCGTCATCTTATAATCAAATGTAAATAACATAAACTTCTACAATATTCAATGTTTCAAGAGTTTTGGGACAAACTCCACAGATGAAGTAAGCTAAGAAAGAAAATACCAAAGGGGGATCCTCTTATCGAGCCTAGCTTCCGTGGATGGCTCGGAATCGGGTCCTTCTTCTCGTCTCTCCTCCCTCAAGCTAAGCTTCATTGTCTCATTTCTTCTTCTTTTCCTTCTCTTTTGAACAGTGGTGAAGGTAGTGAAAATGGTGAAGAATGGTGAAGAGTGATGGTGATAGTGAAGGAAAATGGAGATGGTGTGTAGAGAGAATGAGTACATCCAAAAAGTCAAGTGAGAGAGAGTTGAATGGAGAGGTGATCGATGTTGATGATATGAGGAGTTGATGAAGTGAAGTGATGATGAGAGAGAGGGAGTTATTGTGTGAAGATATGGGGGGATTTTGTCAAAGATTTTGTTTTCAGGAGTTGGGAGACAAAAGCTTAAGGTGTAGTAATTAGGAATTAAATCCCACACTCCCCTACTAATCCAGGTGCCAAAAATTCCATTCATATATTATTATTCCCATCTGGCCATGTGGTGAGAAATGAAGGATTAGAGCCTTGGTTCAAAACTGGGACTGAAGAAGGAGAGAAGCAAAACTGATCGTGAGTGAAAAATGAACGGGAACTGGACAGATTGCACCCCGCGCGCCGGCGGGGTACCGCGCACCCGCGGGGGCCATAAATCATGCACCACGCACAGGCACGCTACCCCGTGTACTGGCGGGGCTATTTTTGCTTTAGCTCGGGCTTTGATTTTCAGTTTCACTCTTAGCTCTTCTCGTCAGTTGGGTCCATCAGTTCGACTATCAGCTAGGGCTTAAACTTGAGCTTTGCATTTTTGTCACCTTAATGCCAGAAAATCCTGCTTTTTGAAACAAAAGCTCAAGTTTTTTCATAAACTTGGCATATTCCACCACAAGAGCAAAAGTGAAGATAAAAGCATAAAATCAACACATAACTTACTAAAAATACTTAAAAATAGCCTATTAAAGGTGCAAAATTCCTACAATAAAACAGAATCAATAAACACTAAACAACTCCCCCACACTTAGTTCTTTGCTTGTCCTCAAGCAAACAAGTCATTTAAAAATATGAAGCAAGAAGGAATGGCTTTCAAGGTGATCGTGCATAATGAAATGTGTCACATGGTTCCCACTAAAGCATTTATCATCAAGACGGTGAACACAATTATCAAATCAGGTGAGTGGCTTGCCCTCTCAAGAATGAGAAAAACACATTAGACTCAATCCATTTGGAACCAAATTCTCATGAATCATATCCACATTTAATTAAAAAGCAAAATTTTCCACAACATTAGGGGATGCAAACATAGGACAAGGATCATTAGGTTTAATCATCGAGCTTAGCGAGCTTCCTAATATGGTTTCCCATACTCATCATGCAAAATGTTCACAACATTGACACACATGAGAGGAGTAGAATCCGGAATGCAACCCCATTTATTCAAACATCTTTAGGGGTGTGGATCAAAATTCACAAGGTTAAATCCTTAGGGAGGAAATCCCTAGTGTCCTTGTGTGGTTTCCCATACTCATAGTTGAATTAGTCGACTAGAGGAGTAGAGATCCTTATTGCCCCCTTTTCTTAGGTTTATATATATATATATATATATGAGAATGTGTGGAAAATGATTTAACGAGAATAATTCTTCATGAAAAGAGGCTAAACATGCTTCCTAATCCTTTGAAGGACAAAACCCCGCAACACAAATTATCAAATTATGATCAACATTCAAAAGGCAATTTATGCTCAAGAGTGGCACCACGAGAATAATTTATTTATCATGATCAACTCGAAAATAATCCCTTGAAGATTCATATTCCAAATTCCAAGTTTGAACAATTGGACAAAAGCATCATGCTAAGTGGGAGAAACAAAACAAAATACAACATAACTAAAGCAACAAAGCAACACCAAATGCAACATGATTCCATAAAATAAAATCTAACAAAACCCAACATAAAAAAACATAAAATCCAAAACAAAATACCAACACAACCTATGATATCATAATAACAAGCTCACCCCCCCCACACTTAAAGCATGCATTATCCTCAATGGATGAAAACAAGATACAATAGCATAAGGGAGAGAGACAACATTACAAGATGCAGAAGATCGACAATAGACGCTGGTTCCTACAAAACATACGACAAAACACGACCAACGAATAACGAAAATACTAAAAGGAAAATAGTTTAACAATGCACACGAACACAAAAATACACAAAGAAAAACACTAAACAACTTCACTGCTCAGGTGCCTGATAAGGTGGTGGAGGAGGTGGGTACGAATGGGAGAGTGTCCAATTACTCCAACTTTGTTCCAGGGCCATCATCCGCTCATCTTGTCTGTCGAAACGGTTGTAGAGATCCTGCCGTAAATCCCCAATGTCTTGGCGCACTGAGCCCAGCTCTTGGCGGAACTCGCCTATAGAGGCATCAATACGCTGCTGGAACTGACCCATTGTGCTAGAGTAAAGCTGCTGGAACTGCCCCATTGATGTATCAAAATGTTGCTGGAACTATCCCATTGTGTTGGTATAGTTGTGCTGGAACTGCCCCATGAAAGTGCCATAGTGGTCATGGAAGGACCGCCAATCAGCTCTCGACATCTGATACTTGTCATTGTAATGCATTGTGGGGTATGGTGGTGGCTGATAGGGATATTGCTCTTCTGCTTAGTTCTGTTCTTCTCCTTGGTCATCCTCTTCTTCGCCCTCCTGATTGGGCTCCTGTGGTTGGTCTTGCTGTGGTACAGATGATGAACCGGCTCCAACATTCTGGTGCAAAGTAACTATCTGCGAATTTATCAACTTCTCGACACAAGACCTACTAGTGTGAGATACTAAACATTTCTCATCATAGATAAGTTGAGCCCATTTGAGCTCACCTTTATTAATGAGGTATTTTCGTACTTTGGTTTAGCCTGCTGGAATTAGACCCTTGTCTTGGATCACCCTAAGTCATACTGCCAGTGCAGCGATGAAGTCACAGAAAGAAACATGCTGGTGTTTGTTTCGAGTCATTTGCTGGATAGCCGTCCACAGGAAGGAAGATGGGCAAATTTTGGTCTTGTTAACGGCACACCACAAAAAGTAGACTTATGTCGAATTGACTTTGTTGGCCTGCTCCTTGCCACTCAGCATGTAAGTGAGGAATTTGTGGACAATGGCCAAGGCGGGATCCCTGATGAATCCACTTGACACCCATGTAGTGTGTCAATTGTTGAAACCCGTGAACTCAAATCATGAATCAACGATATTGAAATTAGCCAACTTATCCTTCATTCAAGAGGGCGGAAATCCGAAGAAATCCTTCATCATAACCTAGTTGACCTCATATTTATCCCCCATAAGTCAGAAACTTATCTTGGAGGCATCCTCATTGAGTTCAAAAGATACCAAAAACTCAAGGCATAAATGATTGAAACAAGTATACTTCATTTTAGCAAATTTCTCCAAGTTCAAAGCCTTAAGGTACTTAAGAACCTTGCTATCAATTTTCAGCGTGCCCAGCAAATTCCAATCAAAATATCGAGGTGCAGTAATATCAAATTCTTTGAAGGCTTGATAACTCTTACCCTCACTGTGGATGATAATTGGAAAGGGGCAGCCATAGAAGTCGAAGTAATCTTTGACCTCTTCAGTTTCAACTATCTCAACGTCTTTTTCGTCGGACTCGGGGGCTAAATTTTTACAATAGACCATGATTTCGGGAGACACAGCAAGGTGCGAGGCCGCGGCATAGGGCGCGGCTGGGCCGCGTGCGCACTGTCTGTGGTGTGGGGATGTGCGGTCGTGGAGGAACGGCACGGTCGCGGGCGGACGGCGCGGTCGTGAGTTGCTGGCTCGGCGGTGGCGTTGAGGCAGCTGTGCGAACTGGTGGTGCGGGCTCGAGGCGACGGCATGAGGCGCACGGAGGTGGCTGGGTGGCTGTGCACATGGTGGACGATGGTTGTACGCGCGGTGGACGGCGGCGAAGGTGTGGTGGCTCGGGTGCGGCGGCGGGGCGGGCACGGACATGTGGTGAGGCACGGCGGCTGTAGATGTGAGCTTGAATGAGTTTGTTGCGGAAATTGGGAGCTTGGAGAAATATAGGGAGTGAGGTGGACTGATTCAGAAATTGAGGATCTGGAATTTAACTCCCCTTTTCATCTTTATCCCCACCCTTTGTCCGTTTCCCTCTTTTTTTTTATCGATATATTTATTTTTCACCCTCTTATTATTATTATTATTATTATTATTATTATTATTATTATTATTATTATTATTATTATTATTATTTTTAATTGAAAAGGTCTGCGGTCTCGGCTACCTTGCGCACTCGCGAGGGGAACGAAACGCACGCCCGCGGTGTACACACCGCGCTCGCGGCATAGATTTTTGAGGCCCGGAATAGCATGCCGATGGAGAGTACGCGCTCGCACTATGTTTTTGCCGATAGGCCATTGCCGCAGTCGCGGGGGCACCGCGTCGGGGTCTTACACTTAGCCAATTTTTTGCCATTTCTCGCCCATTAACACACTTAAATTCATGGCCCTGTGAGACAACAACAAAAGATTCAAAATTACAACATATTAAATAGAGTAAAAATTAAACAAAACATAAAACAATAAAATCATGGGTTGCCTCCCATGCAGCGCTCATTTTAAAGTCTCGAGCTAGACATAGCCTCTGGGGTAGCTAAGTGGAATCTTCGAGCTTGAAAGCCTCAAATTCGGCTTCTTGGGGTCGCCCTTCAAAATATAGCTTGACTCGGTGCCCATTCACTTGGAAGGATGAGTTCGTCCCTGATTTTTCAATGTCACCACACTATACAGGAACACTTCTTCGATGATGAATGGCCCATTCCATCTAGATTTGAGTTTTCCCGGAAAGAGCCTCAATCGGGTGTTGAAAAAGAGGATCTTCATGCCCGGAGTGAGTTCTTTCTTGTCAATGCGCTTGTCGTGAAGCTTCTTCACCTTATCCTTATAGATTTTGGCATTATCGTAAGCTTCATTTCTCAACTTATCGAGCTCGGTCAATTGCAAGGCCTGCTCCTTTCCTGCATAAGTGAGATCAAAATTTACCGTCTTAATGGCTTAATAGGCCTTGTGCCCGATCTCGACGGGGAGATGGCACGCTTTTCCATACACGAGGTGGTAAGGGCTCATTTCCAAGACTGTCTTGTAAGCCGTCTGGTATGCCCAAAGAGCATCGGTTAGCCTCGTGGACCAATTCTTCCTCGTCACATTCACGGTCTTCTTCAAAATGTTTTAGATTTGCTTGTTGCTCGTCTCTACTTGACCAGAAGTTTGAGGGTGGTAAGGAATAGCCACCTTGTGAGTCACACTATTCTTTTTCATCAATTTAGCAAAGATTTTGTTGGTGAAATGCGATCCACCATCACTTTATCACTTATAATGGCTCGGGGGAATCGAAACCTACTCAAAATGTGCTCCTGCACAAACTTGATAACCACATTATCATCACAAGACCTAGTGGGGATTGCCTCGACCCACTTAGACACATAATCAATGGCTAATAGGATATATTCAAAACTAAAGGAGTTAGGAAATGGTCCCATGAAGTCAATACCCCAAACATCAAAAATTTCAACCACTAGGTTGACATTCAAAGGCATTTCATTTCTTCTCCCTATATTGCCAAGTCTTTGGCACTTACCACATGAGAGACAATAAATATGAGCATCCTTAAAAATTGAAGACCAATACAAACCGGATTGTAAGATTTTTCGAGCCGTCTTTTGCCCTCCAAAGTGCCCAACACAGTGTGAGGCATGGAAAAAGGCCAAAACATCGGTTTGCTCCTCCTCCAGGACACATCTTCGGATCACTTCATCTTTTTCCAAGTGGAAAAGGTATGGATCGTCCCAAAAGTAGTACCTATACATTGCCAAAAATCTTTTCCTTTCTTGAAAGGTGAGGTTAGGCCTCATTTTATTACAAGCAAGATAATTAACAATGTCGGCATACCATGAAGAAGAATTAATCTCAAGAGCATGCTCATACGGAAATGAATCACAAACCACCCCTTTCTCATGCGATATATCAATTGTTTCTCAAAAGGAAGACGAGAGAGATGGTCCGCTACAACATTTTCACACCTCTTTTTATCCTTGATTTCTACATCAAATTCTCTCAAAAGCAAAATCCACCCAATGAGTCTAGGCTTAGCTTGGGGTTTGGTCAATAAATGCCTAAGAGCCACATGATCACTATACACAATCACTTTAAAACCTAAGATGTAGGATCTAAATTTATCAAATGAAAACACAACAAAAAGCAACTCCTTTTCAGTTGTGGTGTAATTTACTTGAGCACTATTCAAGGTAAGGCTAGCATAGTTAATTACACGAATGTTATCAACTCGTTGACCCAAAACAACACCCACAACAGAATTTGATGCATCACACATAATTCCAAATGGTAATGACCAATTAGGGGGGTGACAATAGGCGCGCGGTGATCAATTTCTCTTTAAAAGTATTAAAAGCATTCAAACATTTGTCATCAAACTCAAAAAGAATATCTTGAGCAAGTAAATGGCATAGAGGTTGGCTAATCTTGGAAAAGTCTTTGATAAACCTACGGTAAAAATCGGTATGGCCTAGAAAGCTTCTAACACCTTTAACATTAACGAGTGGGGGTAATTTTTCAATTATGTCTACCTTAGCCTTATCTACGCTCATTCCTTCTTTAGACATAACATGCCCAATGACTATACCACTAGTAACCATGAAATGACTCTTCTCCCAACTAAGAGTGAGGCTACTTTCAATGCATCTCTTCAAAACAGGCTCTAACTTATCTAAACAATCGGAAAATGAAGACCCAAAGATGGAAAAATCAACCATGAATACTTCAATGAAATCACCAATCATTTCGGAAAAGATAGAAAACATGTACCTTTGAAATGTGCCCGGTACATTGCATAGTCCAAACGACATTCTCCTACGCACAAATGTGCTAAACGGACATATGAATGTGGTCTTAGCTTGGTCCTCCGGCGTCATGGCCACCTGAAAATAACCCAATAAATCGTCAAGAAAACAATAAAAACTATGTCCAGCTAGTTTATTAAGGGTTTGATCAATGAAAAGAAGGGGAAAGTGGTCTTTTCGGGTAGCGACATTAAGCTTCCGATAGTTAATGCACATTCTCCATCATGTGGTGGTTCGAGTAGCCACGTGTTCTCCTTTGTCATTCTCGAACTGGCTTAGCCCCTTCTTCTAGGATAATTTGATGTATGCACGTCGAGGGGCTAATGCCTTTGATGTCGGAAAGACTCCACCCAATGGCTTGTTTGTTTCTCTTTAGTACGGCTACTAAGAGGTCTTCTTCATCTTTTTCAAGCCCGACAAAGATGATCACGGGTTTCTTCTCCACTTTATCGAGGTACGCGTATTTGAGGTAAGATGAAAGCTCCTTTAGCTCAAGTTCGGGAGATGGCTTCACTTCCTCTTCGGTTGAGGCTAGAACTTCCATCAAACTAATGTCTTCTCCTAGCAATATTTCCATCTCTTCGGCGTCCAACTCATCTCCCCCACACTTGAGGTAAGCTTCTTTCATTGCTATCTCATCGGACAAGGCTTCACTCCTCCATGTGGAGCCAATTTCCTGTAAGAAAACTTCCTCGGCCAAGAGATCAATATCATCTATAAAAGAGCAATTTTCCTCAAATGAGAAGACGGGAATAACCTTATTTTCATGCACGGAAAAGGACACGGTTTCTCTTAACACTGACATTTTCAAAGTTCCATTCTTAACATCAATTAAGGTGTTAGTTGTAGCCATAAAAGGTCTACTTAAAAGAAGGGTGTGCTCCTTCCCCGTTTCTTGAACATCACCCATATCCAATACAACAAAATCAACATGAATTATCAAACCACTTACTTTAACTAGAATGTCTTCTATTATGCCTCTAGGATATCTCACAGATTTATCCACTAATTGTAAACACATTCTAGTTGGTTTCAAATTATATAACTCTAATTGTTTAAAAATTGAGTAAGGCATCAAGTTAATTCCGGCTCCTAAGTCTAGTATACCACATGTTTCTTTCCCATTTTCCAAGGCAATTTTAAGAGTAAAACTACCTGGATCACGGAGCTTGGGCGGTAGTTGTTGTTGTAGGATTGTACTTGGCACCTCAAACACAACACTCTTCTCATCCTCCGCAAACTTCCTCTTTTTGGAGGCTAGTTCCTTGAAGAACTTAACATAGGCCAACACATTACGAATAACGTCGAGAAGTGAAAGGTTGACATTCACCTTAGAGAAGAGCTTATAAAACTCTTGGAATTGGTTGTCTTGCTTCTCGTTTCTTAACCGGCTTGGATAAGGGATTGGAGGATTGTAAGGATTGGCGGCCTTGTGGAGTATGGATTCTCTCTTCTCATCAATTTTTAGTTTGGGCTCCCCTTCCTCTTGTTGGGGAGCCTCTTCTTCTTTTTCAACTTCTTTGGTTGGGCTCGATTGTTGGTTTTGTAAACTAGAAGAGTTGTCTTTGTATACTTTTTTGATGATATGAAATGAAAGTTATTGCAGTCACTATTTGCATTTAGATTATGTTCTATAATTGTTCTATGCAATGTTCCATATACTTACATTGTAGATGATATGGTGTGGGGAGTCACACGGTAAGATCATATCATTAGAACCTTGTATTGTATTAAAGAGCTCACGGCTTAGATGGTCCTGAACACACCATCGGTACACCGTAGAATAATCTGATAAGTTGGTTTATCTTGACTAACAGATTATTCTAGTACACTCATTTGTGTATTGAGGAGGATCACGATAGGATACTATTCTCTGTTTCTGACCCAGTTACTGAGAGAATAAAGATTCACAGAGTTCGGGTTCTAAACTTATGTGATATTAGCGAGCATATGTGTGCATTGTTTATTACTTTGATTTATCAATGAGTAAGATCTTTTGGTAGATCGAATTCGATATCTTGGGTAATAACAATGTATACATGATCTCTCGAGCAGTGTGCATGAGCACCGTGTCCTGGTGTGCCAGGTTGATGATGTTCTCTTGAGGAAACGCAAGTTCATGTTGAAACCCTGCATGTGGAATTTATTCCTTACATGGTAAAGTTTGTGTAGTACTACCCAATGATTTAGATGTTAATTAATTATAGCTGTCAGAGGCTGATATAATTAATTAATGAACATTATATCTTAAACACGGGGAATGGCTGGACTAAAGGAGAAAGCATATTCACAAATATGTATTAAATTGGTAGGTTAGTTTTACTTCTTTAGTGGAATAAAAGTAAAACTTAATTTATTTAATTATATCCTAAGTTTATTGGATATTAGATATTAAATAAACTAGTGGGTCAATTTAATTCTTCTAGATCCTTGTTGTAGCCCAATATGACTGAAAGTGGACTGGATATAGAACTTGAGATAGAGGTCCGGCCCAGTAGGGCTGGAACATGAAATTTCGCCCCTCCCTATATATAAGAGGAGGGAGGCACGAAATTTAGATGATAATAATCATAAGAAATCAGCCCCTCTTTGTCTCTCAAATTTATCCACAGATTTCACAATTCTATCTAGTAGATTTCAGCCCACTCTGAATCTAGATACAGTCCGGGAATACAATAGAAGATCTTAGAGTAGAATATTGTGGTGGCCGATTTTATTGACATAAGTGGCGCCTATCATTGTTCATTCAACAACAAGATTAGATATGTAATCTTGTCCTCAGATCGTCTGTCGTTTTGTAAGTAGATTCATTTTCTATGTCTTCCGCTTTATTAGAATCGAATCTGTTTTACATGCTATTTGATTAGACTGTGATAAATATGCATGTTACATAAAATTATGATTTGCATGAACACGGATTAATGAACAACCAAATAGATCCTGCGGTGCTTTAATTCGAAAAAATCCCAACAGTGGTATCAGAGCCAGGTTTTGGCACTTTTCTAGGATTAATCCGAGCTTGAATTCGATATATATATATATATATATATATTTAAATTTGATTTTAAATTTATTGTTCTTAAATTTTCAGATTTAAATATGCATATATGTCGATTTTATGGTTTCAAAACTTGGAAGAATTTTTTATGTATAAATTCGAAAATTCTAGTTTTGAGTGTTTAAGAATTTTTTATCATTATGAATATAGATTTGGAATGATATTTGATGTTCTTCAAATTTCCAGATTTATTTCTCATAATTTTCGAAAATTTAGTTGTCAAAAATTTTGATTTTTGATGTTTTAAAATTCCCTAATTTGTTGTTTAAATTTTCGATCACTATGGATTAAATTTGGATGGATTTTTGATCAAGATCAAAATTTTCAGATTTAATTAGGATATGGTTCGAAAATTTGGGGATTAGAAAAAGATTAGGTAATCTTTGATGTATATCTTAAGTTACCTATTTCTAATTTAGATAAGTTTGAAAATAGAATTTTAAATTTGGTAATTTTTGAAGTGGATCAAAATTTTCAAATTTATTATTTGTGTAATTTTCGAAACTTATGTATTTTATTTGGAATAGTTTTTTGATTAATGTCAAAATTTCCAAATATGTTAATTTAATGTATTTTTCGATTTTAATAATTTAATTTGGAGTAGTTTTTGATCAAAATCAAATTTTCAGATTTAATTATTGTTGTGGATCGAAAATTACATGTGTTGGATTAAGATTTGATATAATTTGATGTATATCCTAATTTACCTAATTTTAATCTAGATAGATTTGAAAATAGAATTTTAAATTTGGAAGAATTTGAAGTAGATCAAATTTCCAGATTTATTATTTGGATATTTTCGAAAATCTATAGATTAAAATTGGATAAGGTAATTTTTGGATATATACAAATAATTATCAAGATCCAATTGTGATAAGAATTTGATTTTGGATAGGATTTGGAAGATTTTGAAGTAGATCAAATCTTCAAACCTTATCCTTAAAGATTTAGATTCTTATGAAAAGACAAAGACAACTGTTGAATACATCGATCATAAACCCTAACAAGAGAAAATAACCTTCAGAATTGAATCAAACCTATCTTTGGCATCTAAGGCTAGGTCATATTAACCTTAAGAGGATACAAAGGCTTGTAAATGATGGACCATTGTCTTCTTTGGTACTGGAATCATTTCCTTTGTTTGAATCATGTTTGGAAGGTAAAATGACCAAGCGTCCTTTCCAGTCAAAAGGAAATAGATCCGAAGGGATATTAGATTTGATTCACTCTGACCTGTGCGGCCCTATGTCAGTTCAAGCTCGAGGAGGGTTCGAGTATTTCATCACTCTCATTGATGGTTACTCTAGATACGGTTATATCTACCTGTTACGTCGCAAGTCTGAATGCTTTGAGAAATTCAAAATATTTAAGGTAGAAGCGGAGAAACGAACAGGCAGAAGTATCAAGTCACTACATTCTGATCATGGTGGCGAGTACCTCTCGAGTGAATTTAGGGATTACATGGCAGAGAATGGGATTACCTCCCAGTTGACTGCGCCGGGAACACCACAACAGAATGATGTGGCGGAAAGAAGGAATCGTACACTGTTAGAGATGGTTAGATCAATGATGAGTTATTCTGAGTTGCCCATTTCGTTCTGGGGATATGCCCTGGAAACAGCAGCCTATATTCTTAACTTGGTTCCGTCAAAATCAGTTCCTTCTACGCCCACAGAATTATGGACTGGACGAAAGCCCAGTTTGAACCATATTCGGATTTGGGGTAGCCCTGCACATGTGTTGGATAAGGAAGCTAATAAGCTAGCTCCTTGTACTGATGTAAGGTTATTCGTTGGATATCCTAGAGGAATGAAAGGTGGTTTGTTTTATAGTCCTAAGGATTAGAAGATCATTGTTAGCACCAATGCTCGATTCTTAGAGGAAGACTATGTCATAAACCACAAACCAAGGAGTCAAATCATCCTTGAGGAGTTAAGGGGAGGATCGAATTCTACACCAGTTGTACAAGAAGAGGAACCACCAAACACTGCACAACGTGTCACGGAAGTACAGGAACTGCCTCGTCGCAGTGGGAGGGTTGTACGCCAACCTGATAGATTCATTGGTCTGCGAGAGGCTTCAGATTTTCCAGAGGGACTAAATGAATTGGATCTCAGGACCTATGATGAGGCAATTCGAGATAAAGATGCAGATTCTTGGAAAACTGCAATGGAATTTGAGATTGGATCTATGGATCACAATCAAGTCTGGGAGCTCGTAGAATCACAAGATGGGATTAAACCCATTGGGTGTAAGTGGATCTACAAGCGCAAGAGAGGAGCTGACGGGAAGGTTGACACCTTCAAAGCTAGATTGGTGGCGAAAGGGTACACTCAGAAAGAAGGGATCGATTATGAGGAAACCTTTTCGTCGGTAGCCATGCTTAAGTCAATCCGGATTCTCTTGTCAATTGCCGCTCATTTAGATTATGAGATCTGGCAGATGGATGTCAAGACAGCTTTCCTAAATGGAAGTCTTGAAGAAAACATTCACATGAGACAACCAGAGGGATTTATTGCTAAAGGCCAAGAGCACTTGGTGTGCAAGCTTAAGAGATCCATTTATGGACTTAAGCAGGCATCGAGATCTTGGAACATCTGATTTGATGAGGTTATCCAGTCATATGGATTCGTGCAAAGTCCAGATGAGAGCTGTGTGTACAAGAAATGTGATAGAAACGTGGTGTCATTCCTCGTACTTTATGTTGATGACATCTTGCTTATTGGAAACAGTAAGAAGGAGTTATCTAACATTAGGGTGTGGTTGTCCAAGCAGTTCAATATGAAGGATCTGGGTGAAGCCGGACATGTCCTTGGTATCAAGATCATTCGAGATCGCCAGAAAAGGATGTTATGTCTGTCCCAGGCGACTTATATCGATACAGTGCTAGCTAGGTTTGGCATGCAAGATTCCAAGAAAGGTTTTATACCTTACAGGCATGGAATTCATCTATCCAAGGAAATGTGTCCCCAAACACAGTCTGA
Source organism: Perilla frutescens (assembly GCA_026008535.1). Taxonomy (NCBI): domain Eukaryota; kingdom Viridiplantae; phylum Streptophyta; class Magnoliopsida; order Lamiales; family Lamiaceae; genus Perilla; species Perilla frutescens. The sequence continues at coordinate 31,965,288 of BRKX01000011.1, forward strand.
GATAGAGGAAATGAAGAAAGTACCATATGCTTCGGCTGTGGGAAGTTTGATGTATGCTATGCTATGCACTAGGCCTGATATATGCTATGCCGCTGGCATGGTAAGCAGATATCAGTCTAACCCTGGATAAGGTCACTGGGCTGCGGTCAAAAACATTCTCAAGTACCTTAAAAGGACTCGAGACTACATGTTGGTTTTCCACTCTGATAGTCTAATACCTTTGGGTTATACGGACTCAGATTTTCAAACTGACAAAGATCAGAGTAAGTCTACCTCGGGCTATGTGTTTACATTAGGAGATGGAGCCATTGCATGGAGGAGTATTAAACAAAAATGCATTGCGGATTCCACCATGGAAGCTGAATATGTAGCTGCCTCTGAGGCTGCAAAAGAGGCTATCTGGCTCCACGGGTTCCTATTGGGCTTGGGCGTGGTTCCTGGTTTGCCTAAGATTATCACGATATACTGTGATAATTCTGGTGCAGTGGCAAACTCGAAGGAACCCAGAGCTCACAATGCAAGTAAACACCCAGAGAGAAAGTACCATCTTATACGAGAAATCGTTAAGAGAGGAGACGTGGCGGTGGTCAAGATTGCATCGGAGGACAACCTGGCTGATCCATTCATGAAAAGCCTGCCGGCTAAGACCTTTGATGGTCACGTGGAGAAAATGGGAGTGAGATGCACACCTAGGGGCGCAGTTTGAGTCGATAGTTTTGATTGGAGAGTCAGCCTGTTAGTTTTTATGCTTGAAAGACATGCTTCAAGTATAAGTGGGAGATTGTTGGTTTTGTATACTAGAAGACTTGTCTTTGTATACTTTTCTGATGATATGATGATATGAAATGAAAGTTATTGCAGTCACTGTTTGCATTTAGATTATGTTCTATAATTGTTCTATGCAATGTTTCATACACTTACATTGTAGATGATATGGTGTGAGGAGTCACGCGATAAGATCATATCATTAGAACTTTGTATTGTATTAAAGAGCTCACAGCTTAGATGGTCCTGAACACACCATCGGTACACCATAGAATAATCTGATAAGTTGGTTTATCTTGACTAATATATTATTCTAGTACACTCATTTGTGTATTGAAAAGGATCACGATAGGATACTATTCTCTGTCTCTGACCCAGTTACTGAGAGAATAAAGATTCACAGAGTTCGGGTTCTGAACTCATGTGATATTGGCGAGCATATGTGTGCGTTGTTTATTACTTTGATTTATCAATAAGTAAGATCTTTTGGTAGATCGAATTTGATATCTTGGGTAATAACAATGTATACATGATGTCTCGAGCAGTGTGCATGAGCACCGTGTCCTGGTGCGCCAGGTTGATGATGTTCTCTTGAGGAAACGCAAGTTCATGTTGAAACCCTGCAGGTGGAATTTATTCCTTACATGGTAAAGCTTGTGTGGTACTACTCAAGGATTTAGATATTAATTAATTATAGCTGTTAGAGGCTGACATAATTAATTAATGAACATTATATCTTAAACACGGGGAATGGTTGGACTAAAGGAGAAAGCATATTCGCAAATATGTATTAAATTGGTAGGTCAGTTTTACTTCTTTAGTGGAATAAAAGTAAAACTTAATTTATTTAATTATATCCTAAGTTTATTGGATATTAGATATTAAATAAATTAGTGGGCCAATTTAATATTCTTCTAGATCCCTGTTGTAGCCCAATATGACTGAAAGTGGACTGGATATAGAACTTGAGATAGAGGCCCAGCCCAATAGGGCTGGAACATGAAATTTCGCCCCTCCCTATATATAAGGGGAGGGGGCACGAAATTTAGATGATAATAATCATAAGAAATCAGCCCCTCTTTGTCTCTCAAAGTTATCCACATATTTCACAATTCTATCTAGTAGATTTCAGCCCACTCTGAATCTAGATACAGTCCGGGAATACAACAGAAGATCTTGGAGTAGAATATTGTGGTGGCCGATTTTATTGACATAAGTGGCGCCTATCATTGTTCATTCAACAACAAGATTAGATATGTAAACTTGTCATCAGACCGTCTGTCGATTTGTAAGTAGATTCGTTTTCTATGTCTTCCGCTTTATTAGAATCGAATCTGTTTTACATGCTATTTGATTAGACTGTGATAAACATACATGTTACATAAAATTATGATTTGCATGAATATGGATTAATGAACAACCAAATAGATCCTGCGGTGGTTTAATTCGAAAAAACACCAACATCGATTCCACAACCTTGTTATCAATCACTTTGTCTCCTCGAAGGACGATGATGGCTTGAGCTTGCTCTGGTTGGCTAGACAACTTGCCCGGCTTTGCTTGCTTGGTCAGTTCTCTAATGGTCCCGACTATTTACCCCATTTGGGTCTCGATCCGCTTCACGGAAGCTTCAACTGACACGAACCTTTGTTGGATGGCTTGAATCAAGAATTGCAAGGTGTCTTACAAGTTAGCCTAGGAGGTTAGTTTGGTTGGGCCGGGTATTATTGCGGCCTTGGATAAGGTGGAGCTTGGCCACCTCCGGCTTGTTGAGGTGGAGGCGGTTGTTGAGGTGGTTAAGATGGTTGAGGTTGCCTTTAAGAGAAGTTGGAATGGTTTCTCCATCCTAGATTGTACGATTGAGAGTACGGGTTGTAAGGTTGACGAGGTTGGAACCCTTGAAGAGCATGAACTTGCTCTTGAAGAGCATGGAAATGTGCTTCTTCACTTGATTTCGGCTCGAGCGACTTTTGACACATGTTGGCACCATGGCCATACTCTCCACAAATTCCACAAGTCTCAATGACCCTGGCTTGTTAAGGTGGTCTCTCGGAAGTCCGAAGCATCTCCACTTGCCTTGTCAACTCGGCTAGTTGCCTCGTCACATCATAACTAGGATTGGCTTTATTGACGGAAGCTCTCTTCCCGCTAGCACTCTTTTGTTGAAAAGTTGTGGCCATAGTCTCATAGATGTTTGAGACTTCTTTGGCGGTCCGGCCTCCAATGTCTCCTCCCGCGGCATTGTCCACCATGTATTGGAATTTTTGTGAAAACCCATCGTAGAAGAATTGATTGAGCAACTCGGGTGCGAGATGGTGGTGCGGGCATTGTTGTTGGAGCCCTCTAAAATGATCCCAAGCTTCATGGAAGGCTTCACCCGGAGATTGGGCAAAGGTGACGATTTGGGCTCTCAAGTCTTGGGTCTTTTGATTTTAATAGTACTTGGCCATAAACTTCTCGTAGATGGCATTCCAATTGGTCAATGAGTTAGCCGGGAGTGACATGAACCACGTCTTGGCACGATCCTTCAAGATGTAAGAAAAGCACCTCATCTTCAATTGGTCTTCGTTCAAACCTTGTAGACGGAAGGTTTGAACCACGGCATAGAACTCTCGGATGAAGTTCAACGCATCTTCAGCCGGCATCCCGTAAAAGGATGGTAGTTGGCTAAAATGGATGTTCTTCAACTCATAATTCCTTGCAACCTCTCCAAGTACTATGCAAGATGTCGAAGTCCCAATCACAGGACGAGTGAAATCCCTCATATTCCTAGCCGCATTAGCATTGGCGTTGTCGGGGTTGATGTGGTTGGCCTCCATCTCCTCTTCCCAAGCAAACACGTCAAACTTCCTTATTCTATGGATGTTGTCAAACACGGGGGCTAATCTCCAATTGAGACTTCATCTCCCTAGCATACACAACCAAAAACACAAAAGAGATCACACGCACCTATGGAACGAGAGGTGAAAGCTTAAACACAAACATAAGGAAATAAACACAAATGACTAAACAAACAAAACAACACCAAAACACAAACACTAATCAACACAAAAGCACAAAAACAAAAAAAAATTAACATAAAAACACATATAACACAAAATGATAATACGCCTAAAGCCTTCCCCGGAAACGGCGCCAATGTGTTTGTTTCCAAGTTCAACTACACGCGAAACTACTACGAACCAGACCCGCAAGAGAACGGGGTCGATTGTAGGGCGGTGAGCTAACTAGGGTCGTGATCTCAAGAAAAGCTTCGTATAGGTAATTATCTTTCTAGGATATGCATGCAACATGTTTGAAAATTTAAATACAAACCTAAACATTCTAATCATGAATTTGAGGGTTGTTTTAGACTAAGGAATTTAAACAAGCAAATTAACTAATGAAACACAATTAACAACAAGATCAAGAACGAAAGAAAAAATTATGATAAGAGCACTAGGGTGTAGATTCTCTCATTGGTTTCTCACCTAGCTTGTTTTAAGTTAGTTTCATTAATCTTAAACATGCAATAGTCCCTTCAAGAGGTTTAACTTCAATTACTATCACCATCTATCCATTAAACCCCTATCGGCTATATTATACGGACAAGATTAATACATTATGCTTATGTGACCCAATCCACCTAACGTTAAAGGGACTAAGTCGAGTTTTAGAGTCTCCTCTCGGTCTCATCTAAAACCTAGCAATGCAAAGTGGTGATCAAGCACTCAACATGAACAATCACAACCCCAACAACAAGAACACAACAATAACAAGCATGGATCGAAACCAAATCAATAATCTACCCCATAATGAAGGAGTTAGCCCATCATCATGCTCAAAACAACACAAATATCATATAAATTCGTCATCTCATAATCAAATATAAATAACATAAACTTCTACAATATTCAATGTTTCAAGAGTTTTGGGACAAACTCCACAAATGAAGTAAGCTAAGAAAGAAAATACCAAAGGGGGATCCTCTTATCGAGCCTAGCTTCCGTGGATGGCTCGGAGTCGAGCCCTTCTTCTCGTCTCTCTTCCCTCAAGCTAAGCTTTCTTGTCTCATTTCTTCTTCTTGTCCTTCTCTTTTGAACAGTGGTGAAGGTGGTGAAAATGGTGAAGAATGGTGAAGAGTGATGGTGATGGTGAAGAAAAATGAAGATGGTGTGTATAGAGAGAATGAGTGCATCTAAAAAGTCAAGTGAGAGAGAGTTGAATGGAGAGGTGATCGATGGTGATGGTATGAAGAGTTGATGAAGTGAAGTGATGATGAGAGAGAGGGAGTTATTGTGTGAAGATATGGGGGGATTTTGTCAAAGATTTTCTTTTTGGGAGTTGGGGGGACAAAAGCTTAAGGTGTAGTAATTAGAAATTAAATCCCACACTCCCCTGCTAATCCAGGTGCTAAAAAGTCCATTCATATATTATTATTCCCATCTGGCCATGTGGTGGGGCCATTTTTACTTTAGCTCGGGCTTTGATTTTTAGTTTCACTCTTGGCTCTTCTCATCAGTTGGGTCCATCAGTTCGACTATCAGCTAGGGCTTAAACTTGAGCTCTGCATTTTTGTCACCTTAATGCCACAAAATCCTGCTTTTGGAAACAAAAGCTCAGGTTTTTTCACAAACTTAGCATATTCCACCACAAGAGCAAAAGTGAAGATAAAAGCATAAAATCAACACAGAACTTACTAAAAATACTTAAAAATAGCCTATTAAAGGTGCAAAATTCCTACAATAAAACAGAACAAATAAACACTAAACAGAAACCGGTGAACCAGCGGTTACAAATCGCTGGTTCGGTTCCGTTTGGGCACCTCTAGAAAAATCTTCATCAAAAAAGTGGGACGTTAAAGAAGAGCCGGGCATGAAAATGGAGATAATTAAAACGGTGTTCCTACTGGTGTTCATGAACAACCGGATGAACATCAACCTGAAAGTTAAGCAGAGAAAATAATTCTTCTCAAAATCTAAATGCTGATAGTTATTGTTCTGAAGTCATGCAAAAAGAATTAATGCAGATAAAAAAGATTGATATTATTCAAAATGATGTTCCATACGGTGTTCTTAAGAAAGAAAAAGAGTGGAAACCAATCACTACATAATGTGTTGTTGTAGTACCTATATCCAACAGAAAATCACGGAGAGCTAGTGATCAGTTTGCAGGAGATCTTGCAAACGTGTTGTGACGTGTTCTGCTACACAACCACTTTTTTCAGATATTGTCTTAAAATCTATTTGGCAAAAAGAGAGAGAGTTGACAAGTCCCAATTCTCTAATGTTTTTGTATCTTTTTTTTATTCTTTTATCCTTTTTTTTCTCTTTTTGAGCCAGAAAGAGCCAATTTGGGCACAAGATGGGTAGGAGGAAGCAGAATCACACCTGTAGGGCATTTGGATGCCAATGATACCAAGATGGGTAATGACTTCTTAACAGAAAGCTCTTTCTCGAGCCTGGCGGAAATGTCCACCATTTCAGCAATGCTAAAGGGGAAGTTGTGATCGCGGCCACACTAAACCTGGGGTGATTACATAAGAAGGAAATGAGAGCGGGCACAAGGTCACCATTATCAGCTGAAGCAGGAGCAGTGCACCTGAGTCGCCGAGGCAGGAGGAGCTAAATATGGCAAGTCTGACCGCATCCCCGGAATCCAGGAAGCGGATTGGCTATCTAAAGAAGGTTGGATCTCGGAGATCTAGGGCATGACAAGTACAAATTGTGCGAAATAAAAGAAAAATCTACTAAATATGGAAAGTTGTGGGCACAACGATTTGCAGATCAAGCTGAAGATCCCCGACTTGTGGGAGAAGTTGACTTGTTTTTTCTACTTCTATATAAGCTAGTTCATGACCGAGGCTAAACATACAATTTCGCACTAAAATAATTTGATACACTTGTATCTTTACATTTCCGCGTCTTTACATTTTTAGTTCAAAATAATCTTGAGCCTTATGCCCGCGGGATCTTAGATTATTATATTCATATACTTAAATCCAACATTGGTGTTGGATCTTTTTTGCCTTCAATCTAAGTTTTTCATTTCAATTATGTCTTTTTTTACTTATTTCTACTATTGTTCTAAGTCTAGCATGAGTGGCTAGACTAGTTATTTCAGATTGAACAAAGATGAGAACTTAATAAACATGTAAGGAACCGTGAGCCTTATGGGCATTAAACTGTGTGAATTTGGTTCCATCTTGTAATTGTTTTCTTTGTTACATTAAAGTAGGCTAAGTTAGTTAATCATGACTGATCACTTGTTAATTAGAATTGTGTTTACTATCTCTATAAATGGTCAATGAATCATAGTTGTGTGGTGATCATAAAGGGGTGTGATACATCACGGGTACTATAGGCAAATTGAGAGATCGGTGTCTACAGTAAATCTGGGTCTGTCTAAGGTATAAAAATGTCTTGTTGCTTATAATCAATTGAGAGATTAGGATTAGACAACATGTTAGGGGCTAAGGAATGAGAGATCACCTCTAGTCTATACTGAAAGGATAGAATCGGCACGCAGAGAGAGATCTGGTGTCTTTAACCAGATAATTAATTTCACATAAGTAATTAATGTGCCCATGATCATTTAAATGTTTGTTAAGTTCAAATCGATGTTCAAATCCATAATACTTTACTGTTACTATTTTCTTTATTTTTCTTTTGTTTTATTTTACTTTATAGTTTTTATATTAAAAGTACGGAGACCACAATTACCCTCAAACTTTTGGAATTATTAACATTGAAAGATAGGATTCGCAGCTCCTCGTGGGATCGACCCTTACTCACATTTACTGGCTACGCCTACAGTGGGCATAAGGAAAAGTCTCGCTTGAGATTTATTCTGACTGCAAAATGATTGCGTGTCAGAGTCTGCACAAGAGATGAGCTATTTTCATCTTCTTATTTATCTTGTAGTAGTGATCTGACCTTCCACATATATGTGTATGTAATTTCATACACAAAAGAATCAGTGTTCCTTCATATATGCTGAACAGAAGGAACTAGTGTTTGTGAACATTGATTAATGGTATACTTCGAACACCATAATTGATGAGTCTTTATGGCAAATAAAAGGATAAAGGTTTTTATAAGCTTCAGTTGCTTATGTTTGAAGAACATATAATTCATGGGGAGAACATATGGATATTCAACATGAAGATCGTGAACTTCTGAGTTTTAAGAGGAGCGTAGGAACATTACTTTTATCTTTGTTATTTTGAAAACTTAACTTGAAGAACACATTGGTGTGCATCTAAAGATTCTGAAAGCATTTAGAAGGACTGGAGATTAGATTTGTGGCCAATAACTCCAAAGGGAAAGATTGTTAGTGCTAAAGTAGCATGTTGTGTGATTATCATTACTTATGGCAAATCATGTATTTGACTTCGAGTTTATTCACAATGATGATCCGATGAAGTATTCATAATTTTGTTGTGCAAAAGGAACAATATGATTGAAGATGAGAGACTTCAGAACCTTGGTGTTCGAATTGGTATTCCACCGGGTATTCATTATGTGTTTTCAGCCTTCTACTTCAGAATTCAAGAGTTAATTCGAGCTTAATTAAATGATGTATCCAGATAGATTTAAGATGAAAGAGATGTTGATGACTTTTCTTGGAAGAGATGACGTCTGTATATTTTACACAACTTTTGGACATGAATTGATATCTTTAATCTTGATAAGTTGTATAATTTACTAGCTTTTTTATGATTAATTTTATATCATTTGGTGTTTTTGATGTGTTTGTGAGTTTTGCAGTAAAATTGTGAATATATTAAATAAAGGGCACAAAATGATCAATTAAAGATGTAGAGAGCTAAATTATGATCTAATTAGGCTTTGGGCTTAATTAATTACTTAATTAAAGTCTAATGAACTGGATTAAATGATCAGAACCTGTTGAAATCTGAAGCCCAGCATGAAAATGGAGTGGGTCAACCTAGAAAGCTTCATTTAACCCACCCATGAACAAAATATGAAGGCTAGGGTTGACCCTATGTAAAAATTGCTCTCTGGATTGACTCAATTTTCTTACTCGACTCAGACTGGTTGCTTCACGGATTAACGAGTTTTTCCTCTATAATTAGGGTTTTAAACCTAAAATATAGATAAAGACATTTTTTGGAGAAGAAGGGAGACGCCACACACACTTAGAAACATCCTTAATACACTATTCACACCATTGACATATTTTCACACACTCCAAGAAGATGAAAGAGGCTGAGAGCACTATCTATACTCGGGGGAGAGCCATAAACCATTGAAGAGGAGAATTTCAACACTGTTGGAGAGAGAATTCATCATAGAAGACGATTGGATGCTATAGAGGATAATCAGTGTCATCTATATTTATTTTATGATGTTTCAAACTCCGTTTTATTCCATTTCAATTATGTCTAACTAAAGTACTTTAGGGATTCTAGGGTTTGCAACTACTATGGATTGAATGTTTTAATTTATTGAATTATATTTTTCGTTCATTATTGGACATTTGATTACCTAATTTGGATTTCTCATATGTATGTTGATGACCACAATATGTGTATTCAAGCTAATGAATTAAAAGATTCTCAACTGTGACTGATTAATTAGTGGGATAAAATAGGTTAATCAATTTATGTAATGCTTGGAAGAACCAACCAAGTGAACAAGTGTTGCATATGAATTTAAGTCTAAGGAACTTGATTGTGAATAATAACGTGTATGAAAAACCGACATGGTGAAGTGCATGCTTTTATTTCTATGTTATGACGTGTTTTATAAGCAGTCGGATAACAAATCAACAATTTTCCACCTTTAATGAATTAAAGAAGGTTAAGCAATCAATCAGTCGATCAATCTGAAATCCATTGTATGCGTTTTTTCCCTGAAATCCCCTGTTTCCATTAATTTTGAAGTTATTTATCTTTTATTTTATCAGGTTTTATGTTATTATTTTGTTCCGCATTTAATTACCCTCTATCTACTTTATTTTCGGAGTCTAGATATTGATAAAGTATCTGTATTTTAGTTTGGTGATTTATTTGAGCTTCGGTCCTTATGGATACGATACTCTTGCTCAGTACATATTTCAATAACATCGCACTTGCGGTTAATTATTTGTTAATAAATAACGTGTCAAGAGACCTGGAAGAATCTCCAAGATCAACAAGGAAAGATATAGGATGCTGACGCGCGGTCGTTTCACGGTCAAAATTAAGCTCAAGAGAGACTTATCATTATGTCCACTGTATATATAGCTAGCAAACGTGAGTAAAGGTCAATCCCACGAGAAGCTACAAACCCTATCTTTCAATGTCATGAATTCCAAAAGTTCAAGGGTTGTTGTGGTCTCCGTACTTCGAATGTAAAGACATAAAGTAAAACAAAATAAAGAAAATATCAATAGTAAAGTATTCTAAATTTGAACATCGAATTGAACTTAACAAACAACATTTAACCAATCATGGGCACTGATACGCTATTTATTAACAAATAAGTGAACCGCAAGTGCACGACGTTATTGTAATACATAGGTGAGTAAGAGTATCATATCCCACAAGGACTGCTATTTTTACATTCTCAAACACAAGTACCTAATTAATATCTAGACACTAAATAAACAGGTAAAATGGAATTAAATAAAATGGCGCAAATAAATGCAGAGAATAAAATAACTGGATTATTCAATTAAAGGAAAACCTAGGCTTTAGGGAAACTGGATTATTATATCAATTATCAATATTCATTAACTCTTACAACCCGACTTCTGTCTTTAATCTATCAATGGTGGAAAATCATCTGTTTTTAAAGGTATAAAGCATAAATGAGCATGCACTTCACTGCGGTCGGTTCTTCACACATGTCATTACTCCTAATCTAGCACACGAAGATTTATATAACCCTATATGATACTTGTTCACTTGGTCGGTGCTTCCAAGCCCACATAACCTGATTTATATCTATCTATCACTAATTTTTCTCTTGTTAGGACTTCAAATTAATGACTAACATGTATAAATGGTGATCAAGCATCGATACAAGATACAAATAAACTCATAGAAATCAAGTCCTAAGAGATAGCAGAAAAAAAGTAATTAAATCATATTATAAAATCCATAACATCCAATCTCTAAAACCTAGCTATGAATTTAGCTAGACATAATTAAATAAATAATGAAAACTAGAGTATAAGTGTTCATGACAAAATTAGCAATAGAACCGAATAACACGGGGAAATCCAGTTGTCTTATCTCTTCTAAAACAACACTCCGTCTCTAGCAACCTTGTCAACTCCCTTCGAGTAGATGAAAAACCTCTTGTCTTCTTCTCCTCTCTCTTGGTGTATTCTAAGTGTATAATATGGTATGAGGCGTCCTCTTAGTGTGCATCACTTGGAGGCTTTTTATATTTAGGCTTAAAACCCTAAATTGGAGATAAAAACCACATTCTCACGGACTCGTACACATGGGTCGATTGAAATAGTCGGATCGACCCAGAGCCCTGAATTTGTACAGGGTTGACAAGGTGATTTGGGTTGGGTTGATCCGTGCCTTTGTAATTTGTACTAGCTTGGATCGACCCAAGTGTATTTCGCACCGGGCTTCGAATTTCTTTGGGTTTTGATCATTTAATCCAGTCCATTAGGCTTAAATTGAGTATTTAATTAAGCCCAAGAGCCTAATTAAATCCTCCTTCAACTCCTCTTGTCCATATTTAACTGTTTTGCTTCAAATATGCGATGAAATCACAACTATTACTTCAAAACTAGCAAACACATCAAAAACTCCAAATGATAACAATATAAGCACAAAAGCTACATAAAATACACAATTTCATATAATAAGCATCATCAATTCATATTCAAAAGTTGTGTAAAATACACAGCTGTCAGGTACGTTAATTACTTATGCAAATTCAATTATCTAGTTAAAGGCATCGGATTTCTCTCTACGTGCCCAATCCATCCTTTCAATTTAGACATTTAGACTAGAGGTGATTTCTCGTCCCCGAACCCCTAACATGTTGTCCAACTCTAATGTCTCAATTGATTGTAAACAACGAGGCAGGTTTATGTCCTAGACGGACCCGGATTTACTGCAGACACTGATTTCTCAATTTGCCCATAGTACCCGTAATGTATCTTATCCATGTATGATCAACATAGTTACGATTCATTGACCATGTATAGAAGTAGTGAACATAATTCTAATTAACGAGTGATCAACCACGATTAACTAGCTTAGCCCACTCTAATACAACAAAGAAAATGATTACAAGACGGAACAAAATTCACACAGTTTTATGCCCATTCAACCTCACAGTTCTTACATGTTCATTAAGTTCTCATCTTTATTCAATCTGGAATAACGAGTCTAGCCATTCATGTTAGACTTAGAACAATAATGAAAATAAGTAAAATAAGAATAATTGAAATGAAAAATTTACTTAGATTAATAGAAAAATGATCCAACACTATTGGATTTAAGAACATAAAAAAACCTAAAAGCCTGCGGGATAAGGCCCGAGATTGTTTTGAACTGAAATGTAAAATGCAGAAATGTAAAGGTACGAGTGTATCAAATTGTTAAAGTGCATAATGTATGTTTGGCCTTTGCCATGAACTAACTTAAATATGAGTACAAAACACAAGTCAACTTTCCCCACAAGTTGGGGGATTTTCAGCTCGATTTACAAATCGTTGTACCCATAATTTTCCATATCTGGCAAATTCTTTCCTTACTTAGAAGATCTGATCTGCAGAATTTGTACTCGTCGTGCCCTAGATCGATGAGATCTAACTTTTCTTAGATAACTGATCCGCCTCTTGGATTCTGGAAATGCGGTCAGACTTGCCATATATAGCTCCACTTTTCCTTGACAACCTCAGGTGCACTTGACCTTATGCCCGCTCTTATTTTCCTCTTCTGTAATCACTCGGGATTTGATGAGGGCACGATCATGAACTTTCCCTTCATTATTGCTGAAATGGTGAGCATTTCTGCCAAGCTCAAAAGAGAGCTTTCTTTTGAGAAATCGTTGCCCATCTTGGTATCATTGGCATCAGAATGCCCTCCAGGTCTGATTCTGCCCCCTCCCGCCCCTCTTGTACCCAAAATGGCTCTTTTTAACTAAAAAAAGAAAAATAAAGGACAAAAAATGAGGAAAATACATAAAAAAATATGAGAGAATTTGGACTTGTCAGATGCTAAAGAATGAAATAGGTGCTCAATAAAGAAAGTTCTACTTAAACTAGGATTCAGATTTTAAAAAATAAAATTGACTTCCATTCACATGTGAAGTTGATTTACTCATCTTTAAAAGAGGTATCTAATTCAATTTGAGTTATGGATTGAACTAAAGAATTCAACATGTATATTTTTAGTGCTCTATGTGTTTTGAGCATAGGTTTTTCATGTCCTAGCTAGAGTTGTTCATTTAGGTGTTCAACATGGAGTCCAGCATTTTAGTGTTTAAAATCTCTTTCTAACACTTAGGTTTTGTTTGTAATTGGGTAGAAGTAGACTTAAGAGAGTTTACTTGTGAGACCTAGAGAGATCTAGAGTGTGAGGGATCTTGCACGTCAATTCACAAAAGGGAAAGCAAAGGTCAGAAAAAACATCAAGTGAAAGGAGTTCATCGTGTAAGTACTTGAGTACGAATTTGCATTGGATTAGTAGATTGATTCTCTCCTGGATGTGGTCCCTTAGAGTAGGCAACATATCATGAGTTCTTTACATGATTTCTATTTTGTTCAATTTACAACAAACTGTCAGTACACTTAATTGAACACCAGTAAAGAACACAATAGATCTGAGCAATGTCTACACTTCCACCTTGGATAAAAGTAATCGCACTTATTAGATCGGACTCATATCCCAAAAATAGTCCTAATATTTTTAAATAATCTCAGGCTTTAGGGATATCACTCAATTGAAATCCAATAAAGTAAATAGTAGATTAACTTGGATAAAATTAATCAATCTAGCCTAATAATGCCAAGTAAATGCCTCCTAAGGGTCTTGTAAATTGAGGGCTATGACCTGATTCTAGAAGGAAATTAGCTGAATTCTTTCACTCCTATTAAGTTAGACTACAAAAATATGACAGTCACTGTCACTCAAAATGGGAGGAAGATTAAACTGCAAGATTCTAAATCTTAGATGGATTGCTAATTAATCTCTGAGCACACATTGTACAAGATGCTCCATACCAGTTTCAAGGAAGAAATAGAGAAGATTTTCTTGGTGAAACCTGTAGCCATGAATGCCACAGAGGAGCATGACATGGTAGATCTCTTGGAGGAGTTCAATGATGTTTTTGAAGAACCCAAGGACCTCCCACCTAGTAGGGGAATTGAGCACCATATCACACTCAAGCCCAACATCACACATAGACACCAACATCCCTATAGAACTCCATACAGTCATAAGGATGAAATAGAGAGAATTGTTAAGGAGTTAATGGACTCATGACTTATCGAGTACAATAGGAGTTCATTTGCATCTCTAGTTATACTAGTCAAGAAAAAGGACAACACATGAAGAATGTGTGTGGATTACATGTACTTGAATTCACTCACTGTGAAACATAAGTACCCTATACCAGTGATTGATGAGTTATTGAATGAATTGCATAGAGCTATATATTTTTCTAAAATTAACTTAAGATTAGGATATTTCCAAATTCTAGTGAGACCACAAAACAAGTATCTAACTGCTTTTAGCACACATTATGGCCATTTTGAGTTTGTTGTCATGCCTTTTGGGTTGTGTAATGCCCCAACCACTTTCCAATCTCTCATAAATCACACATTTAAAGTGCAGCTAAGGAAGTTTGTGCTAGTTTTTTTATGACATTTTAGTCTATAGCACAAGCTGGGATGATCATTTAAGGCATTTGAGAGTGGTTCTATCTATACTTTATGCAAAGGGGAGTAAAATTAGTTTTGGGAGTACTAAAGTGGAGTATTTGGGTCATATTATCACAGAAGTAGACATATCAACTGATTCACAGAAGGTGGAATGCATGCTAAAATGGCCTACTCCCAGAAATCCAAAATAACTCAAAGGCTTATTAGGGTTAACTGAGTACTACATGAAATTGTAAGAGACTATGGGCTCATTAGTAATCCTATAACCGATCTCTTAAGAAAGGATAATTTTCATTGGAACCAATATATAGACATGACTTTTCAAAAGCTTAAAGTGGCAATGTCTACCACTCCAGTACTCTCCTCTCCCAAATTTTACCAAGCGTTTTATACTAGAGATTGATGAAAGTGGTGCTATGATTAGAGTTGTATTGATGCAAGAAGGAAGGACTCTCTCTTACATGAGCAAGGCCATCTGTCCTGGGAATCATGCCCTTTTAATCTATGAAAGAGAATTCCTATATGTTTTAATGGTTGTGCAGAGATGGATGGTTTATTTGCAGGGTTATAAATTTATTATCAAGACGGATCAACAGACTATTAAATATTTTCTAGATGAGAAAATAATGAATCATATGCAACATAAATGGTTGACTAAATTATTGAGGCTTAATTATGAGATTCATTATAAGGAAAGGTGTGAGAACAAGGTAGCTGATGCCCTATCCAAAAGGAACCATCCAGGGGCTGGGTGTGTGGCTACTACTACTGCAGTTCCTAGTTAGACTAAAAAAGGTACTTCTCAGCCACTAAAAGACCTTTATTTCTCAAAACTCCTAAATGCTAAGTTGGTGGATGCTACTTCTTTTCTTGAGTTCCAAATTGTTGATGGACTAGTGAGATATGATGGTAGATTGAGAGTAGGAAATTATTCTGAGCTCAGGGATCAGATTCTAAATGGCCTACATAATTCTTCATATGGGGGTTACAGATAGTAGAATAGTAAACATATGGAGAGAAAGATGTGTAGTAGTGTGTAATTCACAATAAGAGAGCTCCCATATATATAGGGAGAGAAACTAGGGTTACAGAGAAATAGGTTAAATCTATTCCTAATATAGACACACTTATACAAGAAAACATAATATACAATAATATTCTATAACACTCTCCGTAAAGTTGGAGCATATATGTCAATCATGTCCAGTTTTGTACAAAGTTCAGAGAAACACTTTTTCCCCCAAAGGTTTTCTAAAGATATTTGCAATCTGATTGGATGTAGAAGTGAATGGAGTAGCAATCATCTAGCTCACAACACAATCATGAACAAAGTGATAATCAACTTCTATATGTTTAGTCATCTAATGAAAAACTGGATTATTTGTAATGTAAATAGCTGCTTGATTATCATAGTGCATAAGTAAGGGTTCATCGTAAGTGAACCCTAATTCTTCAAGGAGATTCTTCACTCCAATCATCTCGGTAGTAGTGTGTGCCATGGCTCTATACTCAGCCTCAGCAGAAGATCTAGCAATAACATGTTGTTTCTTACTTCGCCAAAAATTGATGGAGAAGAAGACAAGTGTGGTAAAAATAAAGTCTTGAAAAATTAGGGCTCGTTTGTGAAGAAAATGGGTTGATTAATTTGGGGCGATTTACCCAGAGTAAGACTAATGTGGGTTTTGGGCCAGAAGAGGAGCTTGACCCAATTGAAATAGGCATCGAGAAGAATGAGACCAAAACTAGTGGCTGAAGAAATAGTTGGATCCATTTTAAATATATTATGTTCATGTTATGTTTTATTTTATTATAAGATGCGATGAGGGTTTTTATGCAAGGTTGTGGGGACCATTTGAGAGCATAAATAAGGTCATTTGGGATATGAAATGAAATAAAACGAAAATATTCCAAATTTTTTCCTCTTTCTTCCTTGTTAATCTATATTATCTCTCTTCCTAATCTTTTCTATTACAACACAAATCTATTACAAAAATTAACAATTTGTAGTAGCAACTATGCCAGTCTACTTGAAAGTTTTTGGCATCGATTTTGTTTTGTACCATTTTTCGTTGATATTTTTTATTTACAATTTTACCCCTGTGATTTTACCTTAATATATGTATATATTCTCATCCAACAAATATAATACACCAACTTTCCAAGCTAGCAGCTAAGACAACTATGGAGTCGTTTGCTTACTTGAACAAGGACAAAAATTGTGTAACAAAATATTGTTTTTATATTAATTAAGTTAGGGGTTATATAGATGAAAAGTGTGTTGCAGTATAATTGATATTTAAGATAATATGTTGAAGTCCTTATGAGTATTGATTTGAACTATTATTTCCCTTGTGCAATGCACAAATGATTATTATTATTATTTAGATTTGTAATGTTATGATTATTTTTAATTTTATATGTTGTGTTCAATTTTTAAAAAGTAATAAAATGATACATACGTGCATTAATTAATTAGATAAGTAGATTAATTTTGTGTTGTTATAGGAACTAAATGAAAATCCATGTTAGAAAAATCGCATTAGAATATTTCAAATGACACAATTTTATAAATAGTAATGTATAATTGTCCACAATTAAAGAACATTTTATTTCTTTGATTATATGACATGTATAAAAAAATAATTATTTAATTATATTAAATGTCGAAATTGAAATAGAAAAATAATAAATTATTAAAAAAATATGTTATACTTATACATTATTATTATTATTATTATTATTATTATTATTATTATTATTATTATTATTATTATTATTATTAGTGCATTACGCCCGTGCAATGCACGACGTTCATTACATTACAACTAAATATTATAACCAAATACTTTAATAAATATAAATATACATAAATATAAAGTATAGTGCATGTTTTAATTACAAATTTATCATAATTATGCACATATTCCCTCGACTATTTCATAAGGGAGAAAGTCTACCCTACATGTTGGGGTAGTACCCCAACATGTAATACAATATTTAAAAATTATTAAAAGTGTGTGTGATAGATAATTAAATATTATTAAAATGTATTAGTTGTCGGGGTGGTACCCCAACATGTAGGGTAGAATTTCCCTTCATAAGGCTCATATTCCACTCCACTCAACTTTTAAAATTATTTAAAATTGTCCCTTATGAGGATAAAAAATTAACACCGTTAAAAATTAAAAAAAAATAACACTTTTTTTCTCACACGCACTTTTACAAAATATTAACTTTGCAACTTAAAAAATATAAATATTTTTGTGTATTCTATATATTTTTAAGCAATCAGTGCATGGGAATGAAACATATATATGTATAACAATGACTCATCTCTCATCTACTTGAGGCAAAGTTCACTTCCATCACTGAGGACAAAACAAATCGAGCCACTCATTTTTTTATTGGTTTCTCTTTGTCATTTTATTTATATACAAATCCATTTCAGATTTCACATCATACCATATCAATAATAATTAATAACTAAGCATAGACATTCCGTTGAGCGTCGGTGCCATTGCAGGGGAAGTATGGCTGAGTATTTTCTCTCTTGGCCTGAAAAACAACACCACACTACCATTAAAGATCCCATTTAATCAAATGAACATTAAAATTTCTTAATATATCATTCAACAATGCTTTAAGCTAATTTAAATTATAAAGCATTAGAAACTAAAAAGGGGCTGAAAAAGAAAAGAAAACCTACAACACTGTCAAATTAAAGTTAGGTCTCATAGAAAACAGGAATTCCAATCCCAACTGAAACACTGACCACTCCAACTGACTGATTGTTAGTGTGGCGAAAGGCATGACAAAATTTAACAGATAGAACACGAAGGAAAAGGCGAGGGGGATCGGACACGATATTGATATAGAGCTTTTGGATAGAATAATCATCATTAAGATAACAAATAGAAATAAGACATTTCTTTCTATTTCATTTTATACTTCCAGTGGTCCTTAAGGTAATAAGAAAGAAGTTTTAACAATTTCAGACGACACTCAGAATCAATATTGTGTAATTGCTCTCAAGTACTAACTTTTCAACTAATGCTCATGCCATATTTTCTAGAAGAAAACCCCTGAAAACTATTCTGAACAAAAGTATGCAATATATTTACATGCATTAAATCATGCATAAAAGGTGATGTAGCAATATATTTTCATGCATTAGATCAAGCGTCCATGCATATATTTTCAGTCAACAATGAAATAATGAAACCGAAATGGAAGAAATCACGTATTTATGTTTTAATAATAAAACCCTAGTTTATATAACGCGCGGAATCGTCAACAATATTGAAATCGAAACAGAGAAACCACACTGTTATATTTCTTATATTTCAATAATATAACATAGTTTATATAATTCACAGATCGCAGCATCGCGCAGTTTATGATACCGAAGTTGAAGCAGAAGGAACATTTGACGATGATGGGGAGGTGGATTAATTCATCGTAGGCCAATGAGGTGGTAATGTGGCCGCAGTAGCTCTCCCTTGTGAGGGCTGGTAGTATCCTCCTGGCCACCGATGACTGATTTGTAGTCATCCATCGGCATTGGACAATTGCGTATATCCCGCCACACAATGATTTTGCATCAGAATATAACATTTTCGCTGCACCGCAGACTCCAAGAGCAAAAATATATAGCCATACTTGAATCTACAATTACATTTATAATTAGCAAGGCAAAATAGGATTAGTCAATTTCAACAATAAAATAAAATAATCCTCGCCTAGGCTTAACAGTGGGAGAAAATCAGTTTACCTCTGTTGCGATGGAATCGGAATTGTTTTAAAAGAAATTCCGTTACTGGAGACTTCTTCTGAAGATGGAAGGAGAAATTCACGAATTCAAATTTGAGTTCAATTTTTGCGACTGAAGAATCAGATATTTTGTCGAAGACATTATTAGAATGATCTTTTTCATGGCATCTCTTCGTGGATGGTTGCTTGTGTATCGTATCCGTCCAATCTGAGTTTTTTTTTTAGAAAACTGTTGGCATTTCACGGGGAGGTTCTTAATATGCACCGGATTGAGGAATAAAATTAGGTTAAACATAATTGTGAATTATTTTTTTAGAAAATTAATTTAAAGTACGAATTTACTAAAATAACCCCACTATTTTGTTTTTATATAGTATATAGATTATAGTGCAACACAGATAAAAATTATTTTTTAGGTGACAAATGTAGAGTACTACAAATTCTCAATCTACGCATAAAAAAATGTTACAAATCTCAAATTTTCAAATAAAAAATAATAAATAAGATTGCAAAAATTTGTTTAAAGACCGTAGTTATTATCTAAACTGTCGTGAAAAATGCCAAAAAAAGAAGAAAATTTACAACAGTAAATGTCACCACTATTGTCTATTAACTCAAAATTGTTGTCTATTATACAAAAAAAAAAGTTTCTAGGATAATTATCAACTCAGGACCTGAAAGATGGGTAGTCTATCGATTCAGGACTTGAAATATAAAAACTCTCAATCCATAACCCAAAAGATTAAAATTCTAAATCCAAGACCTCTAAAATAACGAATTTTGATTTCTTTTTTGTTTTTAAATTAATTTTAATAATTTCTTTATTAGATTTAATAAATAATTAATGAATGAATTCTCATTGAAAATTAATATAAATTTAATTAAAAAATAAAAAGAAAATAAAATTCGTGATTTTTGAAGCCTTGGATTAAGAATTTTCATCTTTCGGGTCCTGAATTGAGAGTTTTCATCTTTAAGGTTCTGAATCGATAGATTACTCATCTTTCAGGTTATGAATCGATAATTCTCCATGTTTCTAATATATTAAGGCAAAATTATGATATTGACAACGATTTATACCAGAACAGTTGTCTATCATGTGATTTTACCTTAATATATGTATAAATAGATAGATAGATTGCATATATTCATCCCAAGTAATATATGACTAAATTGATAAATTAACACGAAAAAGCTTTTGATTTTTAGGCACTAACATGGTACACATTGTGCATCAATTTTATAAACTCTAACTCAAATAATAATACTAAAAAATACGTTGTTTTAGAATATTGCAAATGATGTCCATTAAAAATACTTCAAGTTCCACATTGATATTAATTTCTATAAATTTGCACAAACCACAACGTGACACGGAATATATACAATTAGTATCCATACAATAACGACACATGGATATTTTTAGTATCCATACAATTACGATATATGGACATTTTTTTCTCATAACTGACAAAAAAATATTATACTATGTCGTAATTTGTGTGGTGGAACACACTACTCATAAGTTGGTTGTAAATGAGTTGAACTGAGCTCAAATATACATATGTTCAAACTTGTCTGAAAGGATATTGAGCTTTAAATTTATGTTTGAGTTTGTTTAATTACACATGAGTTGAGCTCAAACGAGCTTTAATCGAACCAAACACGAGTCGAGCTCGACTAGTTTTATAGTTTTATACATGTTTGCTCAATTTTAACTTAATCGAGCCTTATACGAGTTCAAGTCGAGCTTTAAATCTTATAAAACACAGATATATATTCAAGTTTTTATGATTTGTTTATGAAGTCAGTTTATCGAATCGAGCTCAAACGATTTTTTAACGAATGAATATGAGTCGAGAATCGAGTTCTTTGATTTGATATTCAAGTTATTTTTTATATGTTTATCGAATCGAGATCAAACAAGTTTTTAACGAACAAACACGAGTTATTTGATTTGATTTTAAGTCCTACTCCTCATATAAGTCAGAGAAATTCTATGCTATTCATAAAACACTACACATTACCACAATGATTGTGACATGTGACAATTGTGAGTATTCATTTTTTCAAGATTTAAATTAAAATAATATCATAATTACTACATGTCACAATTATTGTGGTTGTAAATAGTATCAATGGGCAGTATAGACTTTCTCCATAAATTCTAATGAGGGGATGTTCTGCAGCTGACAAGTATCCCGGACCCACCAAATTTTAATTATTTGCACTTTTTTTTGTCCAAAAAGAAAAAAGTTACACCAATCGAAAAAATCTATCATAATATTTTATATAATAATTTGTGACACTTCGACTATCTATTTTGACTATTTGAAATTGAAATTATTTTATCAACCGACCGATAAAAATTGAAAATAGTAAAAGGTGATTGTAAAAACTTGGACATTCTCTCGTAAGCGTAAGTCATATCAACGGGAATTCCTAGATTGCATCGCGAAGCAGGCAATACTTCTCTCGTTATAACTTATAACGTGGAAGTCTCACTTCTGTCCGAAACTTTTTTCCCACACGCATTCATCGCTGTACCCACGTTGTGTTTTAAGCCCCTCTAAAACCCTCAATTCACAACAAAACCCCATTTTCTGCCGCAAAAACGCACAAAAATTTATTGTTCGATTCAGTTCGTCGTTACTATCTCTTACATTACTTTCCATTTTCAGCTCCATTTTCGGTTCTCACTCTCTGTTTTCTCTCTCTACCTCTCTCTATTGTTTGAGGGTTTGGATGACAAATTAGGGCTTTTTTCAAGGAAAAGGCGTGTTTTTTTAGATAATGGAGGCCGTGCCCGGTGCTTCTGCCGCCGTGCGCAATGGCGGGGTTAGTCTGCCGCCGATGGCGTCTCCTTCTTCATTTGAACCTTCGCGTGAGGAGTGGCGCGTTATCTCTGAGCAGTCGGTTAGTAACTCCGGCAACGAGGTGGAAACCTGCTTGTATATATATATTTTTTTGCTTTACTATTCGGATTATTTTTTTTTTCCGCGGAAAAATGAATTAAAGGTGTGGCATTTAGTGAAAAATTATACTCGCGTTGCTTTGTTCCAGTTTAGTTGATCTGATTGTCGGATTCTTACTTGTAGAACAAAGGTTTGATGTAACATTGCATTGAAAATCAAGGTCTCTGTGCCCCTTTTTTTGTCTCTCTATAGTTCACTATGTTTATATCTGCATGCACAGGAGTTGGAGCGCTCAAAAGTAGGCCAGTCCGATGAGAGATTAATTTATGAGGTGATAACTGAAGTTCTGCAGAATCATTTTCCTTATTCTTATTTTCTTAGTTGTTTTAGATTTTTGCAATTATATGATTAAAATGAAAGTATTGGTGTTTTATATACGAAGGTGCAGCATGGGAGAGGGTCACTAGATGTTGATTTTTGCTCGATAACTATTGATGGGGGTCTGGACAATGATATTTTGCAGCAGAGACTTCACAATTTGGCAAAACAAAGGGAGGAGTTGCAAAACATGGAGCTAGCACTTCGAGCACAAGCAACTGCACGATCGGAAATTTTGAGGTTGCAGAATACATTTGATGCTCAGATAAAAGAGCATGCTAATGCCAATGTCAAACTTCAGGTTTTTCATTTTTTTTGTTACATTTTTGTTGTTATGAAAGCCTTGATTTATGCATGCTGCATTATGATATGCATGACTTTGTACAATTCATGATGTTTATTTATGTACGTTCTTGCTGACTTTTCGTAAGTTGTCATCCATTTGTATCAGTATGACATTACTTTCATGAATGTTTCTTGCTAATTTTTTGGAAGGATGGTTGATTGTCCAGGAGCAACTGCGTGAAAAAGAACAGAAGATACATGATCTGGAGAGAAGGACGGACGAAAAGGAAAGAGAATTACATGCTATCAGATTGGACAATGAAGCTGTTAGTTTGAATTCTCTTTATTTTATCTTGGACTGGGATTCTTTTCTTCTGATGCATGTTGACTATTTTTGGGTTTATCCTTTTCTCTTTTTAGCAGGTTTGGGCCAAAGAGGATCTTTTAAGGGAACAAAGCAAAGAACTCCAGAGCTACAGGTATTTAGATTTAATTTGCTTTTTGTATCCTTACTTCCTTAGCCATTTGTTATTTGTATTCTTCATATTAGATGAGATGAAAACATGCTTTTCCATCATATAATTTTATTGTTGCATGCTTCACTCATACTTTCTACTTGCTTTCAAGTGGTTGTTCCGTCAAGTGATTGGTTAATATAATAAGCTTTATTTTTATGCTTCTCCTGCTATTGTTGCATCACTTACATGGCTAAGATTATCTATATTTATTTACCTATCTTCTTTGTTGCCTAAAGATTTTTATGGTCTTATGACTATTATATGAATGACTCACATTCCTTTGTAGGAGGGAGAGGGATAACACTGAAGCTGAAAGAGCACAACATATTAAACAAATCCATGAACTTCAGGAACATATTCAAGAAAAAGAGCACCAGTTCATTGAATTGCAGGAACAGGTTTCTTGTTGTTTTGTGCATCATGCATATGTGTTTATCTGTGCGACATTGTCTCATCAAATTTTCTGAAGTACTTGTATAATTATTATTTTAGTTTTTAGCCTCTGCCTCTATAATTCGGACTGATAATTATTGCATTTGTGTAAACAATGGAATTTGGTCTTGTTGACTTACACTGCTCTGTTGATGGTCTCAGAGCTTTTGTGTGTGCGATATTGATAGTTTTGCTGAGATGTGTTAATTTTCTTTTTAGGTGTTTTTGTATGTGATTCTAGGCTTTGTATTTTATCTGCTAGCATAGTGTTGTAAGGAACTTTTGTAGTACAATGATCCCTACCTTTTCTGGTGCAGCATAGGATTGCTCAAGAAACCATCCTTTTTAAAGATGAGCAGATAAGAGATTTGCAAACTTGGATAAGTCATGCTCGGGAAATTGATGTATTGCAAACAACCACTAGTCACACTTTACAAGCTGAACTGAGAGAACGAACAGAACAGTATAATCAGCTGTGGCTTGGTTGTCAAAGACAGGTGTTTAAGATGTAGTAATCATAGTGGAACCAAATATAAATCCTTTGTTCTTATTTTCTGTTCCTAATGGCTAAAATAATAAATTCTTCTGTCAGTTTGGTGAAATGGAAAGGCTTCATTCGCATATACAACAACTCCAGCTTGAAATGGCCGATGCAAGAGAAAAGAGTGGAAGTCAATCAGATGGGTCTCTTGTTTCTCATACAAATTCAAATGATGCTTCTCGACTTGAACATGCCAATGGTATCCAGTTGGAGTTGAATGATCGCAACTCACCCACCGCAAACACTGGTAGCTTAGAAAATGGCAATTCTGTAACTTCCGGAGGGAGCACATTAACACAGGTAATTTTCTTCTGAATGTATGAAATAAGCTGTTCTCTCTTTGGGTGCTGAAAAGGAGGAAGGACTCCTACTGTAATCAGTGCAAGTCCTAAATGTAGAAAATTCATTATACCAACTTCTTATTCCGGTTTTTTATTTCTGTCTGCTAAGGTTCCTCCACCCCCTTTGATTTTACTTTTTTTTCCTATCTTTTAATAGAGTGACCAAGTTCATGGTGTTGCATTTGCTCCATCATCCCTATTTGGAATGCCGGCGTACCTTCCGACTGCATTGCATCCATTTGTAATGCATCAACACGGTGTACCTCATCCATCACATGTCGTACAATCTCCTTTTCAGTCAGTACCTGCTATGTCATCGGTGCAAAATTGGCAAAGCCAGCAGGTAAATTATCTGTTGCATATTGTTTCTGGTTCTCAATTGTTAGAAGTTGCAATGATATGTTAATTGATTATGTGCTTTGCTTTATTGTTTTTTAAGTCTATGTCAGAGGGTGAACACATGCCAACACACAACCAATATCCTGATCAAATTGAAGAAAGTATGCCTAGGACAGACACCCATTATGACCATGAAGCACCAGCAGTAAATTTGCACGCCCATCATACAAATTATGTGGATGCAAACGTCAATCCACAGCTACCTTCTGATTCTGCGGTCCTGCCACCAAGTGGAGAGATAGAGGTTGGTAGTTATCTTCTTACAGCATACCCTTACATATCTTGATTATACTTATGTCATGCATTTTTCAGGTTCATGACTCTATGGATGAGAACCATGATAAAGCCCAATCTCAGCTGAACTTGCAGCAAATATCATCTCAGTTCCATGAGGTTCTTAGAGTGGATCCCCTTGAACTTGGCAATGACACTATTAATGATTCTCTTACACACGTGCAATTTACTTCTGCATAATCTCTTTGCTACAGCCTATGTGTGCTGAAACTTACGGTGTTGGATCTAGAGTTGGTTCTTTTTTTAAAACCATATTGTTTAATAATGCAACAGGAGGAGAAAGGCAATTCTGTAACTGGTCACAGAGCGGATGTCAGGAACACAATGATGGAACACTCTGCATTTGCTATTGACGCCTCATCAGGACAAACTCATGCTAATTTTAGTGAAACAACATCAAGTACTGCCTTGAGTGATGCTTCAAGCAATGATTTTGTTTCCATGGGGCATCAAAGTAATATAGGTGGAAAGGCTGTTGAAAGTTATATATTGGATGAAAGAGCATTGCTGGCTTCTATAGCTCGCGCTATAGGATCTGGTGGCAGGACCAGGATTAGTTCGACTGTGAGTTAATTGATTTGCCCTCACTGGATACGAGTAAACTTATGGACTACTATGAATGTCATTTTATGCTTTGACCACATCTGTCATGTCTTTGGACAGCTTCCAAATAGACTTGGAAAAATGCTTGCACCTCTTCACTGGCATGATTATAAAATGAAGTATGGGAAGCTTGACGATTTTGTGGCCAGTCATCCTGATGTATATCCCTTTAATTTTAAGATTCAACTTTTTCCGCAGATGATTATTCAGTCTGACTGTTGTATTTCTAGTTATTTTTGATCAAGGGAGACTACATTCAGCTTCAAGAAGGTGCTCAGAAAATCATAGCTGCCACAGCAACTGCTGCTAAAGTGGCCGCTGCGGCTGCAGCTGCAGCAGCTCCATCTTCATTCTCATCACTGATGCCTTCTGTAGCAGTTACTCCCATGGCACATTCCCACAGATTGAAAAAGGTCTCCTTTTGAATTATCTTCTGTAAATGCTGACAAGGCCAGTTTTCATGATCTTTTAGTTGCTGGACTTTCAAATATGTCTGATCATCCTTCTCAGTTCTCAGCAATGCAGAGTCAGAACTTGAATGGCAACACGTTTCAAGTTGCTGGAGGAGTCTCAAATGTTAAAATTTTGAGAAAATCGAACTATCATGGAGAAATGACTGGCTCTGTTACTATGCCTGGCCGGTCTGCCATGTTGACAGCTGGAAATGAAATGTCCCCTGAGAGAATTGATATTCCTCAAAACAAAGGTCCATCTCATGGGAGGCCTGGCATGAGTGCAGTTGGGCAAAAACAGAGCAGGTCTTAACTAGAATCTAGTAAATTTGTAAAATGGTATTCCTTTTCCTAGATATAGAATCTTATTTCTGTATCTTCTTTCAGGACAACTGGTGCTGTATCAAATCCAAGAAGATAGTAAGTAAATTTATATTTGGAATGTGCCATTTTTCTTACAGAACAGAGACCTAGATTGTGCAGTACCTGGCTGCTCCCTGATGCCGTAAAAAATAATTTATTCTGATCAATTCATATAGCATGCTAAATGCTAATGTAAAGCATCTTTCAAATTTTTTAGACAGAAAGATCTCTGGCTCAGTACTGAGGGTTTATTAGTAGCGGTATGCTATTTCATTTCTGTAATTTAAGTGTCTGTTGCACTTTATTAGAAACTTATGAATTATTGATTAGAGAATTATAAGAAATAGATATGCTTGTGAAGGTGTTCAGTCAGGCTAGGTTGTATCAGGACGTAATAGAGAAATTAAGTTGCTCAATAAATTATTTATGTCAATTTCTCTTTGGTCAGTATTTAGTAAGTAGTTCAGCCTACACCTGCTTTGCTTTCTTTTGTTGATTCTGTATTAGGCAGTTGGATTAGTAGGCTAATATTTATCTTCTGGTCTCACCCTCACATTGAAAATTAAATTCAATAATCTATTACATTAATTATAGGAAAAATCATCATGGCTTCAAAACTAGGAAGTTGATATGGTATGATTTTCAGTTTCTCTGCTAGTGTATAAACCTAAGGTGGTGTTGTCGTCTTGCATGCTCATGAAAGTCCGATCTTTATTCATCAGTGATATTCTTCATGTGCTCCATAAAGCAATGCAAAATTAATTCGACTTTTGGTGATTATCTATCTGAAATGGCATAGATTTCGTATATATGACCCAAGGACATTAAGCATGGAACATATTGTTTTAAACTATCTAGATTTATATTGTGGATTATATGGACATACTCGTCATCTTGAATTTTGACTTGCAATTTGTAGGATACATTTTAATCAACGGGATGAGTAAATTTATGTGCAACCAAGTAGGCAGAACAGAGCTGGAGATGCTGACCAGCAGAAGCTGTAAAATCAATCCCAAGTCGAAATCTGCATTTCTATTTAGGCCGTGGAAAATGTGATTCAAGATATTAGCGTATGTTGACGACGATATATTCTCGGAAATTGAAATTGGATCCTTTTTTTTGTAACTGGCATCAAGGCACTTCGCAGTTATTAATGTCTTAAAATTTATCAGAAAATTATGGTAATTTTGGAGATGACTAAACTATGGTACTGGACCCGTGATTATCATGCCACTCTCATGTCTGACTATATGACTCGTAGGTTTTCTATATTTACTAGAAGTTGTTGCATGAGTTCACTTCATATTTCAAGTATTTAACTGTCATGCATCTCTGCTAGATAATAACACTTGCACGTCCCCAGATCAGCTATCTCCAACTCCGACGTTCCAGCATCTCGATGCTCTTTAACAATACGACATATGGGAAATCTACTGTACTCAATACAAATTACTTATTCAAACTGGTAATGTGCAGCCTTTGGTAAAGGAAATAGGAAACGCGGTGCCAAAATTGAGTATCAGAACAATTTCGTGGAACGTAAAACATTACATTAACATAATGCGGTATGCATCGTTGTCTGTCACAAAAGCATAAGTCAAACCTAGAAAATGTGCCTCTACTTAAAATGGACCTCCTCCTGCTACGTAACTTGTGTCAATCTTCTGCAAGGCCCAAGAAACCTATATCATCTAAAAACCTAAATAATATATTATAAAAACTTGCATCCCAACCTTTTTTGGGTCCATATGCACTGGCGATGAGGTTAACCAGTTTGATAGCGGGCTACGAGGCTGCCACCATGAAAAAGGGAAGCAAGCATTCTGAATATCATTCTCTTCCCTCTGTGGGTCCAAAACCCAAGTTTCCTTGGTTATCTCCGGAAGTACCCTCCAGTGCACCTGGCTGGCTTCCTTGAAATCCCATCGAACCGCCTGAACCCCCAGCCCCTGGTGGCACAGCTCCAAGACCAAAATGTGCTGGCAGTTGCTGTTGCTGCTGGAACTGGAGTAGCTGATTCTGCTGGTCTTGAGGCCGGAGAGCATTGAGCTGAAAAGGGGACTTACCAACAGGGGCACCAGGCTGGTGCTGCATTGTTGGTGTCTGACTTTGTAGCCCCGGACCGGTTGCGACTAAACTGTTAGGAAGCTGCGTGAGGATATCCTTATGTTAGGAACCAATGTTATGTACCTCACCAGCATTGGAGGAATGCACTTGGCTTACCTTTGCGAGTATAATTTGTAATAAAATAATAGACGAACCTGTGAAGGCATTCCGGATCCGGGAGGCTGTGCATCAGCAATAGCAGCTAAATACATTAAATTCTTCTGAAGGATAGCTTGATACCTGAAATTTAACATTCCCCATAAATCAATGCTCCATTTAGCTTCATTTCTCGACCATTTTTTGCATTCTTGATTTATACTTCCAAAGTAAATATACATCAATTTCTCCAACAACACATCACAATTCTCAACATATCTTTCAAACGCATTCTGCCAGAAAAACCAAAATAAGTCCATACATGGCCCAAAGTTCTCTGGATAGATCATTGGGATTCTGTTTTGAATTGAACTGCTTAGTAGCACCTGGGAGCTCCGGTCACCACATTCAGAAATTCAAAGAAAGGACAATATAGTAACAAAAGTTCTAGAAATGGGAGGTAGGTGTTAGGGTATGATGGCTCCCACAGTAGAATCCAGAAAAGAACATGTAAATGCAATTTAAAGTACCAAAGGGAGCTGTATCATTAGTTACAAAGCCACATTTCCAAACACGCACATATACAGAAAAATACATGCTCTGATTTTGTTTCCACACTTTCTGAGCTCCTCTGGTAAGTAGCATGTCCATTCTCAATTATAAGTTTGGGGTTTTATTTTGAGCATTAACTAAGCAACATTGCTACATGAACGTAAGGACATATATAATAAACTGTTTATTAAGTTATATACCCACAAAAAAAAAACTAAAAACTAGTGTAAAACCATATAAAGTTAAAAAAAAGATAATGCAGAAAATATGGTAGTTATAAGCTAGGTGTGAAACTTTAAAGTCAGAAAAATCACCACACCTTTCGTCAAATGGAAATGTAGGTTGCATATCTCATCATTGTGAAGACCATATCAAGAAAAATGTTGTGTAAATACTAAGCTTTATTTTTCTTGACAAAATTCGAAGCCAAATTGATAGAATGCCGTTACTTATGAAAACAACTCAAAGCTTAAAACGAACAAATGAGTTCTTCAAGTCTGGTAATTTTTATCTCCTCTTAGCCACGAGATGCCTCTTTCACCATTTTAGAAGTCATTCCGAAAACACTGTACTCGCAAAAGGAGGAAAACATAGTGATGGCAAAAATGCTGCAAACAAGGACGATCTATATACCACCAACAAACAAAACCACTCCCAAGGCAAAAACTAAAGTGACTTACCGAGCGCACTCTGCTATTTTCCCCATATTTTGATTCTCCAGTATTGCCACAATCAGATTTTTGTTCTCGTCCAAATACTGCATCAAGCATATCGAGGGATGCATCAAATCCTAGAACAGCCGGTAAATCTGTACCATACCATCTAGGCCCACAAGCAAAGTGAACTACACGGTAATAATGTTCATGATTTTGACAAAATAAAAAAATGCACAGAGCATAGAAACCAGAATGTTGACATAAATTAAAAACCTTTGCAAGCGAAAAGGCATGCATATGTGAATCTAAGGATAACATTAGGCTCCATAACATTAAGTAAAATGATTTCTATCAGGTTTTAGAGAAAAATGCCATATATATGCGTGAACCAACACACTTCAATAGATCTTTGCTGATCATGCATTTATTAGTGTTATGCATTAAATGAAATGTTTATATGTTAATAATTCCCCCCACTCCCATGAACACGCAGTGAGAATTGAAATCCACAAACAGACTCTATCATATCCAACTATAACATAAATTCAAAACATTAATAACGTAAACAAAGAAGCAAATTCCGTGAATTAAACATAGAACACGCAGATACAAAAACTACCTCAAATCCATAAAAATCATGTAGAGAACATATAAAAAAAACCCTAAAAAAATTCCAATAGACGGAAATAATACAAAATCCTACAAATGTGGTATTCACACTTAACGACAGCAAGAGTTCTCCGTATTTACTCTTTGGCTTCGATTTACGGACACATACACAAGGAATACAAGCTTTTTCAAACGCTCATATCAAATAAGTACGATGAGGTACTCTTAAGAGTGAGAGTAGTACCTTCTGAATCTGCTCGGTGGAGACGACATTGATCGCCGCCGGAGGAGCTTGATTCATTGTCTGCGGCGCCTGTTGCTGCATTTTGTTAATAATTTACCGCTCTTTTTTAGCAGAATCCTAAAACCCGGGATATAATTAACCTCGAAATTGGGATTTAGGCAGCAATGAAATCGAAAATTTTCTGATTTGGCTGAAGTGAAAAGGGTAACAGCAGCGAGCACGCTGAATTTATAGCATTTGGAAATTTGCTTTCAAAATGAGACCACTATTCCTCCCTATTCGCACTTCGGTATCCTTCTTCCTTTTTTTTTCAATCCGAAACTAATCAAAAGTTACAAACAGCTGAAAAAATAATAACTGTTGCATTTTTTATTTTTACTTTTTAACATTTTTTTAAAATTATTCCATGATACACATATCTGTTTTTTTATATTTTTTTTAAAAATAATTGTACTTTCAGTTATAAATATTTTGAGTTTTAATATTTTAATCTCATTTTAAGTTGACATTATAAACTAAGCCTCTTTTTATTTATATCACAATTGGATAGTTAATTTTAACCCATGTGTGTTTTCATATATAAAAAACAAAAGGTACATTTATCCAATATATGGACTCACGTTTAATGAATTTAAATAAAAAACTTGATAAAAATGAAATCTCCCTACTATTTTTTACATAATTTGGTTTACATGTCCCCTAAAAAGCTGGATAAAAAGGAAACATCAAATGCATGTCTATATTGTAAACTAAATCAAATTTATTACAAGATGATCATATTCTAGAAACAGATGAACAAAGTCCAAATGCATATTGTGTCATATGTTAATTAATACCCACACATCTATATCTATATCTATATTATATCTATATCTATATAATATCGCAAAGACTGATGTACATAAGATGTACATCAGACGGTCAATGCGTTGACCGAGTCAACGCGCGTTGACTCGGTCAAAGCGTTGACCAAAAAAATCATGCAAACGGTGATATTTTTTATGGATACTTTTTTAAATTTTAAATGATACTTTTTAGTGTTTTAATTGATACTAATCTTAACAATTTTTTTTTTTAGTTTTTTTTTTCTAGCCAATACTTTTATTGATACAAATGATACTTTTGGGCATTTTCAGTATTATGAATGATACTAATTTTGACGGATTTTTTGGTCAAAGCATTGACCGGATCAACGGGCGTTGACCGTCTGATGTACATCTTATGTACATGAGACTTGCCCATATAATATATAATAACAAGATCGTTACCGCAAATATAAATATTTTATTTTCCCGCCAAAATGATATTCTTGAGTATGAAAATTTATATTTATTAATTAAGATATATTCCATAAATCTATTTCAATATTATCCTCAATTTTCACAAATCTGCTAATGGGCACTAATATTTGCCGAGAATATATTTCATATTTGGTGAATGGTCACACACACACACACACACACACACACACACACACACACAGAGGAAGTGAATCAAAAATACACTTTTTCCTGGTGTAGAAATTAGGAACTCATCTTATACCATCCAATTAGATGATCTAATGGCTAAGATTTAATGTCAAATTCAAGGTAAAAAAAATGAGGTGGGGTATAGTTGTCCAATCCTTATAAAAAAAAGTATATGAATTCAACTAAAACGAATCTAATTAACAATATAATTAAGTCATACACATGAATTGAACTTCATATCTACATAAAACTTGACGAATATGACTGCAACTAAGAGGAAAATTAATAAGGATTATTAAATGTTAGCCTAAAATTCAAAATTTGACAATGATTATTTCAATTATAAATCAATGAATAATGTACATATCAATATTTCGGTATCTGTACCCTTTAAACTTTATATTTCATTATCATAATGTTTTAGTTATCTAATTATTTATATTTTCGTATGTATTATATATATTTTCAGTGAGAGATCTAGAGGGAGGCAAAGGCACCGCACCCGTCTCCAATCGGAATTGAGTAGTGTTGCAATGGGACAATATGCAAGGGTAGAGACAATGTAGTCATTCTCATCCATATTTTTTTTCTCTATATGCTTCTATTTAAATTACTCAATATTAAAAAATTTAAAAACATTTTACTCTGTGCATCGCACGAGTGGTATACTAGTTATATCTAAAAGTAAGATAGTATATATTAATAGAAACTATTGAATTTCCCACCTAAATTACATTTCCAGAAACAAAAATATATATTTTTGATTAATTAAAAATTTGTTTACATTAATTAATTAATTAATATAATGGAAATCTATCTATCTATACATATATTAAGGCAAAATCACAGGGGTAAAATTGTCCAAAAGAAGTAAGTGAAAAATTCATTTAAATATCATTCTGTTGTGCAAGTGTGCAACTAAAGAAGATTTGGATCTGGTATAGTGGTACATGGTTTGGCCAAAACTTTCATTAGCTTGGGTTCGAAATCCTTGTGCCTCCTCTTTTCTCCCTTTCTTTTTTTTTGCCCTTTTTCGCCTTTTCCTTTTTTTTCCAAAAACTAAAATCTAATTGTTCTTACCTCTTTTTTTCTTTTTCGTTCCCTTTTTTGTTTTTCCTTTTTTTAATCTCTTTTTCAAAAACTAAAATTCAATTGATTTTTTTTTTCATGGTGTCTCAAATGTATTTAAAAAATATAATTATTGCAATGATTATAATACGAAAAATTAATGAAAAATTGTAATAATTTAAAATTATAAAAACTGTACATATTCTCTAAATTTAGAAAGGAAAGAAAAGAAAGATAAAAAATAGAACTCTACATTCTCTTCTTACATACTCTAACTTAATATCCACCCCCACTAACAAATATTTAATATGAAAGATGATGAGGAGGCAAAACAAACTGAATAATAATTAAATAAATTTAATTACACTTCCATGAACAAGAATTGAAATGTTGCTCTTGATATCAAATCTTTGTTGTGTACATATATTCTTTAAATTTAGAAAAGAAAGAAAAAATTAGAACTCTACACATTCTCCACTTCAATACTCTCATTTAATATTCCAAATTGATCTTTCTAACATGGATTTTCATGTAATTCCTAAAATTAATTTTCTTTTTGTTCGTCATAACTACACAAAAATTATCTTCTTATCTAATTAAAATGCATATTTATATCGTTTTATCAATTTTTAAATTGAACACAACATATAGAATTCAAAATAATCATAATATTACAAATTGAAAAAAATAATAATTTGTGCATCGCACAGGAGAAATACTAGTACATATATTAAAGCAAAATCGCAGGGGTAAATTCGTCATTAGAAAAAGTAAGTCAAAATATGATTTAAAAACAAAATATCTGTCAAATATTATTAATCTAAGTCTATTGCGCAGTTGGTTTGCCTGTTGTTTTTCGTATCGTCAAATCCTTGGTTCGATTCCCCAGTCCAACCACTTTCATTACCTTTTTTTAGATTTAAGTTACAATGTTTTTTTCTAAATAATATTTCAGTTACATTCATTCTTTTGTTATAAATTTAGGATTTATTTTCTTAAAAACATTTTTGTAATATTTTTTTTTATCATTCTAAAAATTTCAGTTGCATTTTTTTTTATCATTCTAAAAATTTCAGTTGCATTTTTTTTATCATTCTTTTGTTTTAAATGCTAAAATTCAATACCACTCGCAACTTAAGTGCAATTTCATTTTCTTCTCCCACCTCTTGAAGTCATTTTGCGTCCTTTTAATTTTTCTTTTTTGAACAAACATTACTAATTCTTTATTTTTATCTAATGAAAAATGTGTATGCATTACAATTGTGCTCATATTAATAGAAATGCCAAAAATATTAATATTTATTATGAAAAACAAATCATATATTAATAGTAAAATATAATATTCCAATTAAAAAAACTATAAAAAATGATCATGCTTAAAGTGGGTATATATATAAAAATTACACTATCAACATATCCTTCGTATAGTATTCGATGTCATATGAATATGATAGATAAATTAATTTTAGTTCATATTTCATAGTTTCATGTTTTTTAGAGATGTGATTTATTGTTATATTACACATGTTTTTTCAACATAATTAATTCTATTTTAAAATTATTAAATAAATAGATAACAATTGATAATTTTGGAGCATTCTTTAGTTTTTTTTTTTAAATAAATATATCATTTGATAAAATTATAATTATTATATATGTATTTTATATTATTAATGTTAGAACAAACATATCAACTATCACCCTAAGCTTTAAACTTAACGTGCATAAAATAATATATGTACATCGTACAGGGAAAATACTAGTCAAAAAATAAAATAAAATTGTTATATGAATCGTGTATACATGTTATTTACCTTAAATAACAGATTAATATTTATTTTGTTATATTGATTAACTAAACCCTATGAATCATTAAAGTTAAAATTAAACTAATTTCATAATATATATATATAATTTAATAATTTATATCCATATATCAGTATATATATAATTTCATATACAAATAATAAAATAATATACTATAATACAATATACTAAATCAATACGGCAGTACCAACATAAAATTAAAACGTTATATGAATCGTGTATATATGTTATTTACCTTAAATAACATATTAA
The DNA here is from genome assembly GCA_026008535.1 of Perilla frutescens. Lineage (NCBI taxonomy): Eukaryota > Viridiplantae > Streptophyta > Magnoliopsida > Lamiales > Lamiaceae > Perilla > Perilla frutescens. The sequence continues at coordinate 32,001,068 of BRKX01000011.1, forward strand.
TATTTATTTTGTTACATTGATTAACTAAACCCTATGAATCATTAAAGTTAAAATTAAACTAATAACATATAATATATATATATATAATTTAATAATTTATATCCATATATCGGTATATATATAATTTCATATACAAACAATAAAATAATATACTATAATAAAATATACTAAATCAATACGACAGTACCATAATATATTAACCAGTATATCTCCCGTACGATGTACGGAAATCAATCTACACATTTGAAGTTTAAAGTTTGATAATAGTTGAAATATTGGTTGTAATAGTATTAGTATATAATAAAAAATAATTATAAGTTTATCAAATATAGTTTACAATATATATAACATTATATTTGTAATTTTTTAAATGTATTCATAAACACATTTAGATTTTTTTTTTATGTTTTTAAACAGAATCCATTGGAGATTTATATATACTTATTACATATGAACACATACCACATAATAATTTTATTTTTCGATAGACAAAATTAAATAATTTATTTATTTTATATATTTAACATATTAAATATATTTTATGCAGCCACATAAAAATTTATTAGTATATAATGAAAAATAATTATAAGTTTATCAAATTATAGTTTACGATATATATAACATTATATTTGTAATTTTAAAATATATTCATAAACACATTTAGATTTTTTTTAAACAGAATCCATTGAAGATTTATATATACTTATTGCATATGAACACATACCACATAATAATTTTATTTTTCGATAGACAAAATTGAATAATTTATTTATTTTATATATTTAAAATATTAAATATATTTTATGCAGCCACAAAAATTTAAATGAGTAGATTCATACCACAATATAATAATAATAATAATAATATAATTTATGTTATATGGCATATGTGTATAACTTATTGACATTGTTAATTTTCTAATTGTTAAAATAAATAGATAGCAATGATTAATAAATATGTATTAGTTTTTTAATTAATAGAAATTATAAAATTAATACAATTACTCTAAATTATAAAATAAATCAATATTATCTACAAAGCCTTCAAAAATAATGATGTTAATATACACACATATATATATATATGTGTGTGTGTGTGTGTGTGTGTGTGTATTAATAAATAAAATGTAATGAGAGAATTCAATTAGCTGAAATCTTTCCGAAATTTGAAAGATTGATGTCAACAACTAAACACATATTATTATTATTATTATTATTATTATTATTATCATTTTTTGGTCTTATTTTTTTAATTTTTTGTCAGTCATTAAAAGCTCTCATTAATTATAATCCTCTTTGATTACACGATAAGCGGATAGAATCATAAGCTACATTGTGTGGAAAATTCATAATTTCAATTGTGTGCGTGGAGTATTGCACAAAATGTAGCAGAGAATTTCATCTGCACCATAAAAATTATATTAATTAGAATTAAAAAAAATGTAAATAGTTGTTATTCAAAATATTCGTTAATTATATAATAAGTAATTTGATTACACCAAAAGTAGTATTAGAATTAAAAAAATAAAAATTTAAATATTTTCCATGGGTATATTTTGTTATATTTTGGTGATTTTTTATATTTAGACAATCTAAAATATTAAAGATGTGAATGGTTGTTAATTTCTATCTATGCATGGTTTGGTGATATTTTTTTATTTAACAAAATTAAAAAAAAAAATACGAATGCTTACACCATAGGTAGTACTATAATTAGAAGGACATTTTATTAAGTTTTAATGATTTTTTTATTTAGAAAATCTAAAAAATGACAGATGTGTATGGTTGTTAATTTTTGGTGAAATATAAAGTACGCAAATTTGATAAAAATATGAAATTAAAAGTGAAGTGAGTTAAGCTGAGACGTTGAGGAATTGTACCCTCATATGCTTGAGGGTCTAATAAAGCCCATCAACCATTAGCTCTACTAACCTGTTTGCACAAAATTTTGCCAAATAATATTTTTTTAACACAGTTTTGACTGATTTATTTTTATGACAATTTTACCCCTATAATTTTATTTTAATATATGTATAGATAAATTACAAATCAATCTGGTTGCCATCACAATCAATTAGTAAATTTTACTGCCATAATTGATTACATAATTTCAGTAGATTATATTAATATGAAAGGCTATAAGATACATAAATCAGCATTTGCCAATCTATTCAATTATATAATTATATGCATTTATCAATATTCTCTCTCTCTCTCTCTCTCTCTCTCTCTCACGCGTGCGCGCACACACACATTAGGTAAAAATTAATAATAGTGTGGGAACTAGGACCACATCTTACACCACATAATCCTCAAAAATCAAAGGCCCATATTTAATTAAAAAGGTGGTGGCAATTCTGTAATATTTGAAAAGTTTTTCACTCGAGGGTATTAACGTAATTTGGTAATTCTTATAAAATTCATGGAGGATTTGATAACAAATCGTCATGCTAATGAAGTATTATCATCATGCTAACAAAGCATTATCGTTATGCTAATTAAAGTTTTCAAATATTGTTAGCAAAAAAATATTCTAAAAATTAATTATAAACTTAATTTATTTTAATAAATTCTAATTAAATGGAAGAAACCCTAATTGGATGAAATAAACCTAATTAGATGAAATAAACATTGATTGGATATAATAAATCATAAATGAGTCATAACAAATCATAATAATAATATATTTGTATTTCGTTAGCATTATGGTTTTACTTCGTCAGCACTGTGAATACTCTATGTTAGCATATGACAATACTCTGTCAACATACAATATAAACCATAATTGGATGGGATAAACCCTAATAATAATTAGGAACTAAAAATGAAAAATTAAATTCAAAAAATGTAATCATAATTAGATGGAATAAACCATAATTGAGATGAAATAAACCATAATTGAAATTGAATAAACCCTAATAAATATGTACTATGCTAGCATTATGATAATTTTTTGTTAGCACAGTGAATACATTATGTTAGCATATGACAAATGATTCGTTAGCATACGTTATCATATGTTATCATAACGTTGACGAAGAATTATTATATACTAACGAAACCATTTACAATCTAGGCACGCGTAAAAATTATATTTTGTATTTTTCATTCATATTTTTTCATCTAAACATAGCCTTTCGACATCTTAAATGAAAGAGCATGAAGAGAACTTTAATTTGATATATTTTTTGTGTCCATTGGATTAAAAACGAGCAAGTTATGGTCGTTTAAAATTTTTAAGATTTTTTTAAAATTGCTGACATCGCCATTTTTAATGGGTTTGGACAAAAATAGCCCTCCTTCTTTTATTTTTTGCCCTATTATTTATAAAATTGCCATTAAATCTCAACCATTAGATCATTAAATTTGAGGGTAGAGATGTCGTCCTAGTTCCTATAATAGAAAAAATGTCCTATTTGATCCATTTCCTATATATATATATATATATAATATGATATCTATTATACCTTAAATATTAATTAGATTAATTATATAAACATATAATTACATAATTATAATTATGTTAACTATGTTAATGATGATTGCATTGAATTTCGACGATGAAGAAAAAATAATATCTATATACTATATAAAAACAGAATAGTGGGGACACTTTTGTCAATTCATTATTAATTGTATTTTTTTAATTAATTAGATTTTCTGAAAATTTGAAATCACTCTTACCCAAACAACGCATCCTCTCCATATTTCGCAACTGTGAATTAGGAATTGGGAAATTTCTAAATAAAAAAATTATTAATAATATTTTATCAAGGAACGCATCTTTTCAAGATTTATTCTATCTTGACGGCGATGAAGGAGATGCGGCAGCAGTGGTGGAGGAATTTAAGAAGGCCACAGACAACATGCTCTAAAATGATCAACCTCGAGATTCCACATCCTCAATCGAAGATTGTCGATCGTTAGATAGTGATGGTGGTGCCAGTTACAATCACGGCGGTGAAGAAGTTTCTGAAGGTGATTACGAACAAGCGTCAATTATGGGGTGTTGCTTCTTTTCTCGCTCCTCCGTCTCCCCTTCTGTCGGCGTTGTTTCCAAGATTGGTCACATAGTTGAAATTTGATCTGGTCGATTGGGTTAATGTTGACATTGACAGAGTAAGATTAGAGGAAGTCTGGTCAGTGATGGGAATTTGAAATTTTCTCTCCATCGTGGGATTATGATGCAGATATTCTAGAGTATGCAGTATGGATTACTTATTTAATCTCCCAATAGAGGAAGATGGAATTGATGGTAAGAAAACTTAATTTTGAGGGCCTAACTATGTCGACTGGTAATGAAATTTGTTTGGTAATGAAATTTGTTTGATTCTGCTTTGAACTTTTCGACATTGTTCGATTCGGGTATGTGTTTTTGCGTTGCTTGTGACTTGGTCTTGAAATAAGCAGATCTGGTATGTACAGAAAGCCAAAGAAATGTCAAGAATCATGTTCCTGGAATCATGATCAGCATATACATTCAGACTATTCAGTTTGAAAGATGTATTGATTTAAAACATTCAAACTGTTTTAAGATGGTATTATTGAGTAACTCAGAAGTGCACTTGAAAGATAATGTCATTTTTGTCCATTCAAATAATTATTTAATCTCAAATGAAAGATCTTTATTTTGGTCCTGTTTGGAACCAGGTTGAAATTGTTCATTATTTGTTATATCAACGGTTAATATAATCATTACGTGCTTCTTTTTGCATATTTTAGAATATTTTATTTGCCATTAACATGTTTATTTTCAAAAATCTCCAGATATTTATGTATTTTTTTTGGAAAATGTAAGCCTTTTGTTCCACTGATTTTGTTTATACTGTTTTTGTATGCTTCTCGGGTGGCTCTATATTGGTTCCTACTAGAATGATTCATTGATTGACATAATTTTCCAGATGTTGCGAGGTTAATTCATGTAATTTGTCTGAATTTAATTAATGTATACATATATTTATTGCAATTGGGCTTTTTTTTATTATAATGAAGCCAGGTTAGAGAAATTAGATTGTTGGAGACAACAAAATGTTTACCGTCAATGCCAATGCCAATAGCCAAACTTTGTATACTTTCATATTCATAACAGTGCTTCTCTGAAAATGGATTTTATAGCAATTATAAGCAGTCTTCTCTATTTCCAGATAAATGGATTTATAGCAATCATAAGCAATCTTCTCTATTCCATGATTTGAAATTTTGTGACCTTCATGTCGCGCAAAACATGGATTATAAAGATGAGAAATGTCATAAATGGACTCACAAGATTTCAAAAAACATGGATTATAAAGATGAGACACTTCGTAAATGGAGTCACAACATACCAATAGGTATTATCGATGTAAAACATTTGGATCAATTATCAAACAAACCCATATTTAAAGTAAATAGAAGGCATTGATCAACAATTTTTTTTCATAAAATCAGACATTATATACATATATATTAAATAATTTGGGAGTGATTTATAATAATATTGAGTTTTAATGTGAAGAACATCGTGCGATGCACTAGTTATAAATAGTTGCACTATGTTTATCAATATTCGTGTTCTCAACATTCACACAAATATTTTGAAAATGTCCATACACATTGCAACTAAGGAAAAGTAAATTGCAACTATGTTTGGCTATGTAATTTTACTTCAAAAGGCCTAGTGTTACACCCATGAAGGCCGAATGCGGAGACTTGCCTAGCAACGGGTAATGTCTCGGCACATTGGTGTCAAGGTATGAGTGCCTTGGCTGGTTGACGGAAAATGTCGGATGAGCTGGGTGTGTCCCGTCGGGAGCTGCTGAGTGACGGGTGACACTCGGGTGGTCGAGCTACCGAGAAATGTGCACGGATGCACGTTGCCAGGTGACACGCGTACGCTGCCGAGCGGCCGAGCGCCGGACGCCGAGTGTTGTTGAAGCCGAGTGCTGCCGAGAGTTGTCGAGTGCCGCGAGCGTCGAGCGCTGCGAGTGCCGAGTATTGCCAAGCACCAAGGGCTGCCGAGGCCGAACGCTGCGAGGGTCGGGCGCCGAGCGAGATGCGCGGGCGTGCGCCAAACTTTGCGAACGAGACACAGGGGCTAGCGAGCCTTGACGTGGCCGAGAGTTGCGGGACACGGTGCCATGCCACGCGGGCCGACGGTTACCAAACTTGTGGGGCGGTTTCGGGTGGTTGTCCAAAATGCTTGGTGGGCAGTTTTGCAAGAACACAACCACCGATGACTTGGCGGAATCCAATTGCTCCTAGCTTATTCGATTGTTGCCTATTGATGGGGGATGTCCATCAATATATATATATATATATATTATGTGTCTTGGCCGTGAGAGGCATAAATGTTGTTTTTGCATTGAGTTGTAGGCATTCTTTTGTAAGTGTGTGTTCTTAACAAAGATTGAGAAGTGAGTTCCTGTATATGCTTGTGTGCTTTACATTCCGCTGCATGATTTACTTGATGTTGATGGAAACAACATAAACTCACTAAACAAACAAACACGAGTGTGGTGAGGGAGCGAAGACTGACTGATTGGTATGCGATCAGTGCCGTACAAGGCGAAAAATTCATAGTCGGAAATTAATCTTGTGACATTTGGTATCAGAGCCCAATCTAGGGTTCTGGTTCGATTTGTTGCACAACAATGGTGCAAAATCAGGAATTCTCCGCTTTGGAGGAACGTGTGGATCGGTTGGAACAATTGCTTGGTGCGCCTCTAGAGACGTCCCAACAAGTTACTGTGTTCCAGCATGTACGAGAATTCGAGACCATGGTTGAGGAAATCCAGAAGTCGATAGAGGATCTTCCTTCCTTCATGGAGGAACACATAATATCATGCGAAGAAAAGATCTCTAGTTTGACGGAGGGAGTGAACGTCAAACTTGAAGGGATTCTTGACGACTTGAGACTTGTGAAACGGGCTCTACGAAGTGCTGAAGAGATACCCGCTTCAAAGTTGAGAGTCCCTGAACCTAAGCCATTTGAAGGTGCCCGAAGTTCGATGGAGTTGGAGAACTTATTGTGGGATATGGAAACATACTTCCAGGCTGCCCATGTTACTGAAGGAGAGAAAGTTTCAATCACTAGTATGTACTTGTCTGGTGATGCGAAGTTATGGTGGAGATCCAAACTGTCAGATGATGCTAGTGCTAACCGGGATGCGATTGAAACTTGGAAATCGTTAAAGAAGGAATTGAAGGATCAGTTCCTCCTTTGCAATATAGCATGGCTTGCAAGGGACGCTTTGAGAAAGTTGAAGCATACGGGGTCCATCCGTGATTATGTCAAGCAATTCACTTCATTGATGCTTGATATACGTGAGATGTCCGAGGAAGATAAGATGTTCAACTTTCTTTCTAGATTGCAGGCTTGGGCTCAAACGGAGTTGAGACGCCAAGGGGTCAAAGACTTGCAATCCGCTATTGTTGCCGCTGATAGCTTGGTTGATTACAAGGCTATGGGTTCTAATGAACCCGACCAAAAAAAGAAGGAAGCGGGTAAAAGGAAGGAGAAGGAAAAGAAGGGCAAATGTGGGAATTTCAAGAAATCATCCAAAAATGGTGATGCCAATGAATCTAAAGATTCATCTCAAAATAATGGAGGCGAGAAGAGAAATGGTTGTTTTATTTACAATGGCGATCATCGGATGAGGGATTGTCCCAATAAGTCCAAGTTGAATGCTCTTATTGTCAAAAGTCAGAAGAGAATAAGAGCAATGCTCCTCGGATGAATCCTCTACAATTGCTCAATGCAATCCAAGGGGAACCAAATGTGCGAAAGGGCCTGATGTATGTGAAGGTGTCAATCAATAGGAAGGAAGTGATGACGATAGTGGATAGTGGTGCCACGCATAACTTTGTTGCTGAACGTGTTTGTGTCAAGCTTGGACTGAATTTGTTTCCACAAACGAGTCGAATGAAAGTTGTGAACTCGGAGGCAAAAGTAGTCTAAGGCTCAGCCAAAGTTGAGATACAAGTTGGCCCGTGGAGTGGATCATGTACGTTGATGTCTATCCTATTGGACGATTTTGATGTTATTCTTGAAAATGAGTTTCTAATGCAGGTTAACGTTGTTGTGATGCCCCACCTGAGTGGCGTGATGATACTTGACGAAGGTTGTCCAACCTTTGTTCAAGGAGAATTTCATGGTGATGCAGTAGCCGGTAAAGATGGTGTTGGTTTGATCTCAGCCCTACAATTGGAGAAGGGATTAAAGCGTAGTGAGCATACATTCCTTGCTGCCTTGGTTCAGATCAAACCCGGTGTAACTCAAGAAGTACCTGATGCTGTGGCGGACTTCTTCATAGAATTTGAGGATGTGATGCCTCCCGAGTTGCCTAAGGAGCTACCACCTAGACGAGCAACTGATCACAAGATCAAGTTGGAGCCTGGAGCGAGACCACCTGCCCAAGCCTCGTACCGGATGAATCCTGCGGAGTTGGTGGAGTTGAGAAAACAATTGGACCTGTTGCTGGAAACCGGATTGGTGCAGCCATCTAAGGCACCTTACGGGTCTCTAGTGCTATTCCAAAAGAAATAAGATGGCTCGTTGCGGTTCTGTGTGGACTATAGGGCTTTAAATAAGGTTACTATAAAAAATAAGTATCCTATTCTGAATGCCCTAGACTTGTTTGATAAGCTCACAAAGGCGAGGTACTACACAAAGATTGATTTGAGGTCGGGTTATTGGCAAGTTCATATTGCACCAGGAGATGAAGGCAAAACGACTTGTGTAACGAGGTACGGTTCATTTGAGTTCTTGGTAATGGCGTTTGGCTTAACCAATGCTCTTGCTACATTTTGCAACTTAATGAATGTCGTACTGTATGAGTTCCTTGATCGATTTATTGTGGTGTATCTGGATGATATTGTGATTTATTCAAAGTCATTGGATGATCACTTATCACACTTGGGACATGTTTTCATTAAATTGAGAGAAAACAAGTTGTATGCGAAGAAGGAAAAATGTGAATTCTGCAGGGATCAGATTACATTTCTTGGTCATATTATTGGCCAAGGTCAGATTATGATAGATAGGAAGAAGGTGCAAGCCGTTGTTGATTGGCCTGCACCGTATAAAGTGGCGGAGATCGGGTCGTTTCTTAGCTTGGCAAACTATTATAGACGGTTCATCAAAGGTTATTCTAAAATTGTTAGCCCTTTGACGGACTTGCTTAAGAAAGATTCAGAGTGGGAGTGGACTGAAGCGTGTCAGGATGCCTTTGATCAATTAAAGATCATGTTGTCGATAGAGCCGGTGTTGCGACTGCCCATGTTTGATCAACCGTTTGAAGTACAAGTGGATGCTTCAGACCGTGCTATTGGTGGTGTGTTGGTTCAAGACAAGCACCCGATTGCTTATGAAAGCCGGAAGCTAAAAGATGCTGAGTCCCGTTATAGCACTCACGAGAAGGAGATGACAGCCGTGGTGCACTGTTTAAGTGTGTGGAAGCATTATTTGTTGGGTACAAAATTCACTGTGGTGACCGACAATATTGCTAACACATACTTCAAAACTCAAAATAAACCATCACCAAAGTAAGCTCGTTGGCAAGAGTACTTAAGTGAGTTTGATTTTGATTAGGTGCATCATCCGGGGAAGCATAATGATGTTGTTGATGCTTTGAGACAGAAAGTGGTAGAAGAATATGTGGTTGCTTTGACACTTGTTGAAACAGATTTCTTGGAGAAAATTCGTGAGTCTTCTAAGGTTGATCCTATCTATGGAAAACTTATTGAGTAGGTTAAGGCGGGGGAATTGAGAAAATATTGGCTGGAAAATGGGTTACTATTTGCTAAAGACAATAGAGCATATGTGCCGTCGGGTACGTTGAGGCAAGAACTATTGAGAGAAACACACAATCCTCAATGGTCTGGACACCCGGGAGTCGAGAGGATGTATGCTTTATTGTCCAAATGCTAATATTGGCCAAAGATGGGAGATGACGTTAAGGCGTATGTCCGAACATGCTTGGTTTGTCAATTGGACAAGTTGGAGAGAAAGAAGGAGGCAGGCTTGCTACAACCACTGCCGATTCCGGATAGACCATTCCAATCCATATCTATGGATTTTATATCGGGTTTCCCTAACTCTAATGGTATGGCTTCTATCTTTGTTGTGGTTGACAGATTCTCCAAGTACGGCATATTCATTACCGCACCTAAAGCATGTCCAGCTAAGATAGCTGAGGAGTTATTCATGAAAAATGTGGTGAAGTACTTTGGAATTCCAAAAGATATCATAAGTGATCGAGACACTTGATTCACAGGCCGGTTTTGGATGTTCTTATTCAATATGATGGGGGACGGATCTCAAGTTCTCAATAGCAAATCATCCTCAAACGGATGGGCAAACCGAAAGGATGAACCAGTTGCTGGAGGAATACCTAAGGCATTATGTGTCAGTGAGTCAAAAAGATTGGGTTGGACTGATGGATATTGCACAATTCAGGTACAACCTACATCAATCCTCGACGACGGGAAAGAGTCCCTTTGGGTTGGTGAATGGTCAACAACCGTTGGCACCACATGAGATTGCAGTGCAACAGTCGGGTGGAAATTGTCCAGCAGCCTATCGAGTTGCTAGAGAGAAGCAAGAGCTATTAGATGAGGCCTGAGATAACTTGGAAAAAGCACAACGCCGCATGAAGAAGTATGCTGACAAGGAGCGGCGTGATGTTGAGTATGCTATTGGTGAACAGGTTTTGCTGAAGCTAACCCCTCAGATTTGGAAGAAGATCTCTTCCAAGACTGTGCATCGGGGATTGATTCCAAAATATGATGGTCCATTCGAAGTGATGAAGAGAGTGGGAAAGGTAGCCCATTGGTTGAAGCTGCCGGATGGTTGAAGATACATCCAACCTTTCACGTGTCTTTCTTGAAGAAGTTCAATGCTGATTTACTTAATTCTTCAAGGAAGCAAGTGAAAAGGGCGCCACCAGTGATCAGGAAGCAATTTTCCAAGACGGTGCAGAAAATTCTTGATCACCGAACCATAGGGCAAAGCGAGAAAAATCGAAGAATAGATTACTTGGTCCAGTGGGGAGGTGAGTCGGAAGTAGATGCTACTTGGGAAAAGGCTGTGACACTTTGGTAATTTGAGAAAGAGATTGCAGAGTACTGGAGGGTGAAGGATGGTGAACCGAGGACATCGACGAGGGTGTCGACTGGCTCTGGTGGGGGTGGTTTGTTACACCCATGAATGTCGGATGCCGAGACTTGCCTAGCAATGGGTAATGTCTCGGCACATTGGTGTCAAGGTATGAGTGCGTTGGCTGATTGACGGGAAATGTCGGATAAGCTGGGATTAGACGGATACGGGCGCGCCGTGAGCTGGACGTGTCCCGTCGGGAGCTGCTGAGTGACGGGCGACACTCGGGTGGCCGAGCTGCCGAGAGATGTACACAGGCGCACGCTACCGGGTGACATGCGCATGCTGCCGAGCGACCGAGCGCCAGGCGCCGAGTGTTACCGAGGCCGAGTGCTGTCGAGAGTTGTCGAGCACCGCGAGCGTCGAGCGCCATGAGTGCGGAGTGCTGTCGAGCACCAAGGGCTGCCGAGGCCGAACGCTGCGAGGGCGGGGCGCCAAACTAGATGCGCGCGCGTGTGAGTACCGAGCGAGACCGTGCGCGCCAAACTTTGCGCACGAGACACGGGAGCTGATGAGCCTTGACATGGCTGAGAGTTGCGGAACACGGTTACCAGACTTATAAGGCGGTTCCGGGTAGTGGGCAGTTTTGCAAGAACACAACCGCCGATGACTTGGAGGAATCCAACTGCTCCTAGCTTATTCGATTGTTGCCTATTGATAGGGGATGTCCATCAATATATATATATTATGTGTCTTGGCCGTGAGAGGCATATATGTTGTTTGTGCATGGAGCTATAGGCATTCCTTTGTAAGTGTGCGGTCTTAACAAAGGTTGGGAAGTGAGTTCCTGTATATGCTTGTGTGCTTTACATTCCACTGCGTGATTTACTTGATGTCGATGCAAACAACATAAACTCACTAAACAAACAAACACGAGTGTGGTGAGAGAGCAAAGGCTGACTGATTGGTGTGCAATCAGTGCCGCACAAGGTGAAAAATTCATTGTCGGAAATTAACCTTGTGACACCTAGCATCATGCAATGGAAATGGGCATGAAGTTGCGTTGCATTTGTTGCAATTTTACAATGTTTGGAAGGAAAAAAGGATAATCGAAGATATGTGCTAAATGATTCAAGTTGAACGTGTATAATTATGGTCTCAAAATGGTGTAAGTAGACTGGTTAGATAGAATTGAATTTATTGGTTTAGCCAAAGTGTAATTTTCTTATTTACAACTAGCTTAATTTTATATATTTTTTTAATTTCTGTAAATGATAGGCGATGGATAATTTAATGTGTTCATTAATTGCTTAAGCAAATTCATAACCAATCACTTTAATTCACACATAACATATGCAATTCCTCAAAAACTAACCAAAATTCGTGCAATTAACCTCATTACATGAATACTGTTCACATTTTTACATACACACAAACATATACATATATATATATATATATAGGGATGGGATCTGGTGAGAATCGGTCGCTAGGTGAGAACCGGGAACCGATCCCATCCGTCCATCCTGCAAAATCGACGCCCCAGATCCATCCAGATTTTCGGTGGCATTTTTGTAATTATCGCGAAAATCTTCAATTCGCGCGTCTCATTAAGGGCAAAATCGGAACTGAACTCAGAAATTGCCCATATTCAATTTTAGCATCCGACTTCGCTCATTTTAGCATCATGTATTTCTCATTTTAGCATGTGTTGATAAACAAAAATGGAACAATGATTTCATTGAAATGAAATGCAATACACCCTATTTGGGAACAATGAACCCTAATGGGAATCTCATAATTACTAGTTGGGATCATAGCCCTAATCAGAATGTAATAAACCCTAATTGGGAACGGTGAACCCTAGTGGAAAATGTCACATCAATTTTAGCATCCTACTTCGATCATTTTAGCATCATGCGATTCTCATTTTAGCCTCATGCGATTCTCATTTTAGCCTCAAAACAAAAGGGAAGAATTATTAAATTACTATATTACCCCTCCATCCATAAAGTTGCTGAAAAATTACAGGAATGCCACCGCCCATCCACTTAAATCTGATTTAATCTGGACTGTCCAGATTGAGTCAAACAAGGGCTAGGATTGGTTCCTAGTTCCCACCTAGGGGAAGGGTTCTCATTTGATCCCTTCCCTATATATATATATATATATATATATAGGATTGGTTCCTAGTTCCCACCTAGGGGAAGGGTTCTCATTTGATCCCTTCCCTGTATGTATATATATATATATATATATATATATATATACATACAGGGAAGGGATATCAAAAGGTAGCAACAGTCGTTTGATATCTAAGAAGGAGGCAACGAAGAGAAAGAAGAACAAACCACTCAGAATGTGCGGCAATTGCTACAAGTTGTTAGATCATGATGCTAGGAACTGTCCAGCTTGATGTTATTATAGCGATTGGGCATAGTTTAATATCATGTTTTACCATGCTTGTGAATTGTTTTTAACACATTCATTTTTAAGAATATATATGATTTTTAATAAAAGTGTTTATGGCATTTTCTTTGCAGTAATTATATTACTATTAAGTTTTATTAACCACGGTTACTATTTAGAATATGATACTAAAATAACGAAAGCATGAGGTTAAATACCTTGTCAGATTCCCACTGCATATTTTGTTTATCAGAAGATGCTAAAATGAGAAACGCATGAGGCTAAAATGATTGAAGTAAGAGGCTAAATTTGATGTGGCATTTTCCACTAGAATTCACCATTTTCAATTAGGATTTATTACGTTCCAATTAGGGCTCATATGATCCCAACTAGTAATTCTGAGATTTCCAGTAGAGGTTCACTGTCCCCATAAAGGGTGTATTGTGTTTCATTGCAATGAAATCACCATTCCATATTTTGTTTATCAACCCATGTTAAAATGATAATCATATGAAGCTAAAATGATCGAAGTAGGAGGCTAAAATTGATATGACATTTTCTACTAGGGTCCACCATTCTCAATTAGGGTTTATTACGTTCCGATTATGGCTTATCTGATCCCAACTAGTAATTATGAGATTCACATTAGGGTTCACTGTCCCCAAATAAGGTGTATTGCGTTTCATTCCAATGAAATCATCGTTCCATTTTTGTTTATCAACACATGCTAAAATGAGCAATGCATGAGGCTAAAATGAGTGAAGTAGGAGGCTAAAATTGAATCTGGGCAGTTTTTGAGTTCAGTAATTAGGGTTTATTACGTTCCGATTAGGGCTCATCTTATCCCAACTAGTAATTATGAGATTCACATTAGGGTTCATTGTCCCCAAATAGGGTGTATTATGTTTCATTCCAATGAAATCACCGTTCCATATTTTATTTATCAGAACATATATGCTAAAATAAGAAATGAATTGGGCTAAAATGAGTAAAGTAGGAGGCTAAATTTGATGTGATATTTTCCACTAGGGTTCACCGTTCCCAATTAGGGTTTATTGAGTTCCAATTATGGTTCATATGATCCCAATTAGTAATTATCAAATTCTCTTTAGGGTTCACTGTCCCTAAATAGGGTGTACTATATTTCATTCCAATGAAATCACCGTTCCATATTTGTTTATCAGAACATACATGCTAAAATGAGAAATGAATGAGGCTAAAATGAATGAAGTAGGAGGCTAAATTTGATGTGACATTTTCCACTAGAGTTCACCGTTCCTAATTAAGGTTCATTACATTGCAATTAGGGTTCATCTGATCCCAATTAGTAATTATCAGATTCTCATTAAGGTTCATTGTCTCCAAATATGTGTATTGTGTTTCATTCTAATGAAAACACCGTTCCATATTTTGTTTATCAGAACATGCTATAATGAGAAATGAATGGGGCTAAAATGAGCGAAGTAGGACGCTAAATTTGATATTTTTTTCGAAAAATATTTACGCATTTTCTTTCTTAGTTGTCAGTCATCTCCTTCGTTGCTTCACTTTCTCATTCTTTTTTTATTATTAACTCGTATTTTTTCATTTTGTAGTATCTATATAGGTGTAGGTGTTTATATAAAACTGTTAGAAATATATTCATAATATCACCTGCTAAAATGTATTACACAATATGCTAAAATGTTATATAGGTCATGCTAAAATGTTGTATACAACATGCTAATATAAATCTGGGGTTACTCCCTGCGAAAATTAAAAAATGATGTTTTGTATTTTTCATCTATTTTTTTCAAATAAACATATGCAATATGGATCTTAAATGAAAGAGTATGAAAAGAGCTTTAATTTGATATTAGATTTGCGGAAATCCGATTAAAAATGAATAAATTATGATCATTTAAAGTTTTTAAGAATTATTTCAAAACATGATGATGTCACTTTTTTTTGTTCCAACTTTACTCTTAATGAAACGCGTGAATTTAAAGTTTTCATTTTAATTACGAGATTGCCACCGCCCTTATTCCACTTTATCTATTTAATCTGGACCATCCAGATTTTGGAATGGAGGGATGTGATTGGTTCCCAGTTCCCACCTGGTGACTGGTTCTCACCAGATCCCATCCCTACATATATATATATATATTATATACTATTCTGCTTAATTACCTTGACTTTTAAGTTTTCATTTTTCTGTTTCAGTTTTTTTACGTAACTCGATGATAATAATTAATATTTTTATTTAATCAAACGCTTAATCCTTTTATCTTTTAATAAACAATAATATCAGTAAATAACAATTATTATATTTAAATTTATACCTATAAATTTTGTATCAATACAAAAATAACAAATTCCCTTAATAAATAAGGTTAGTGTATATATATATATTTTTGTTAGTATATATAAATTTTGAAATTATATGTTATCAATCTAAAAAATAAGGTTAGTATATATATTTTTGTTGTGCAAGTTCATTGACAATTACATCAACTTACCACTAATTTTGATTTTTCACATGATTTTAAAAACATACTTCAAATAACATAAATTCAACAATTTTTGTAATTATAATTTAATTCACATTTTCAACTAATTGAAATCATATTGTTTTCACATAACCAATTGAACCAATGTTGTTTTAACCCAATTGATATTTGTATTACAATTTTTTTTAGTAGAAACACATACATGCATACAATTTATATACAAACATGTCAAACTCAAAATACTAGCAATATTAGAGTTTGCGAAACTAGTTATAGGTCACACACACATTTTATACAATCGATATGAGACTATTTTGACCTTTTCTTTCATTTTTTAGTAGAAAAACACACACGCGCGCGCGCGCACACACACACACACCCCTTATATCCAACATGTCAAACTCAAAGGGTTTGTATAGTATATTATTCTCTTTTAATGTTGAACTTCATGGTTAGACGACAAACTACAGGACGACTCAGAAAATCAATTACATTTGTATATTTTTTTACAACAAAAAAAATTGTAAATTCACTAGTATTATAATTTTTTTATATAGATTTCTCTTATATTTTATTTAGCGTATATATTCATAAATGTCTCTTATTAAAAATGTGTCTATTAAAAGCACTTCAAAATTTACAATTATATATTGTTTGATATTTTTGGTTCAAATTGCTACTATATTATTAACAAAATAAACCAAATATCATCTGAATTTATTTTATGGTTATTTATAGGTTAATTACACTACAATAACCATTGTTTGTCCTTTTTCACTTTCGTTTTAAAATTTTAAAAGTTACACTTTAATACCTAACGCTTGACAAATTAATAGTACTTAAGTATTAATACAATTCTTTATATCCCAAATATTGACGTGGAATACCAGAAATCTTACATGGAGGTGTGGAGTCATTTGAAGGCGAGGCTTGCATTCCACGTCAATATTTGGATCGTCAAAAATTGCATTAATGCTAAATGTTAATTTGTCAAACGTTAAGTATTGAAGTGTGTAACTTTTGACACTTCAGGACAAAAGTGAAAAATGAGCAAACGTTAGGTACTAAAGTGTAATTAATCTTTATTCTTATAAATTGTTAACAAACTATTGATATAACATAATATCTCTATATTTATAAATTTTATCCGTGCATCGTACGACGGGTAATGCTAGTTTTATATATATACTAACATATATTATAAAGTGTCAAGTACACTAATTAACTATTTTTCTTTTTAGTAACACTGAGTCACATATTCATCTGAAAAAAAAAAAAGAACACTAATTCTTGTCACCTTCGAATGGCCTAGTGGTGGAGATATGGAGTGGTGTTATCTTGAGGCTAAAGTCTCAAATTCGAATTCCACCATCAACACCAATAGGTGTGAGCATGTCACACCTGACCTGTCAAATATGATTTACCTCCTCTGTCAAATATGATTTACCTCCTCTGTATGGTTTGCAGACTATTACATAAATGCGGCATTTACTTAGTGCACACTTCGATAGTGACTGAAAGTTACCATCAACATAAAAAAAATAAAAACACTATTTCTCATATTAAATATAGTTCATAAAATCATAATTATACCAGAGGTAGTGGTAATGATTGAATGCAAATAAATAAAGTTTTGGGAAAACAATCACAGTTCCCTTTATTTATATGGGTGGCTACAAAATATTAGCAAAAGTAAGGGACCAAAGAAAAATAAATCACAGAAAAGAGAGCTACATAAAAGGAGAAGTGCCGTTTTCTCCATGGTTAGGCTTGGCAGCCTAATCCAATAACTTTTCCCTCCTTTTTATCCAATAACATAAAATAAAATAAATCGCCATTTCCACATGCACAATGCCTCCGCTCCCTCTTCTTCACGACTTCTGCCGCCGCTCTTCTTTTCGCACCACAACTCTCGCAATCTCCACCGCCGCCGCCGCCGCCGCCACCTCTACCGCTCAATTTATTCAATTTCAGTTCAGTAATCCTCGAATTTTCCGTGTCAAACCTTTAAAAGCAGCTGCAGTTACCGGAAACAGTAGCGTGAACAGCGACCAGCCGTCTATAGTTCTGGACAGCCTCAGAGTTTTGCAGTGGGATCAGCTCTGCGATTGCGTGGCTTCCTTCGCCTGCACGACGCTCGGCAAACAAGCCACCAAGGTGCATATGCATATCATCAATATCATTGTCCAGTACTATTCGTTTCGAGTAATTTAATATTGCCTGATCGTAGGTAGATCATGTTTTTTTTTTTGGGGGGGGGGGATATTGAGTGATTTTGTACAGCATCAGAGTCAGTTAATCAAATTATTTTCTTACCCGTAAATGCGAGAGGTTATAATATTGACACGTGTTATAGCAACGAAAAATTCAAGCGAGCAAAGATAGCTCGATGTTAAGTATGATGTCATTTCACTAATTAAACTAACTACTTTTATCCTTTTCGGTTATTCAGTACATTTGTTACTTTTTACATATGCAGGAGCAGTTATGGAATTTGAATAAATCTTACGAAGGTAGTATAAGGCTACTAGAGGAGACCAAAGCAGCTGTGGAGATGCACAAATATGGAGCCATGGCAGAATTTAGTGGCATTGATGTTGATTTGGTATGATAATTTTGTCCTAGATAAGCTATCATGCATCAGTCATCAGTTCAAATAGCTTATCATGCATGAGATATGCTATGTTGGAACTTATAGAATTACAAGTATGATAGATTGTTATTGATTGATAATTCTATGTCATCCCTATTTTTCTAGAAGAAAGATGTCATGAAATCCTATTCCATCTTTCTTTCTTTCTTTCTTTCTTTCTTTCTTTCTTTCTTTCTTTCTTTCTTTCTTTCTTTGTAAATATATAGAAAGTTCAATTAAATTGATCCTATTTTTGTTGAAGGTTGAAACTGGCATAAAATGTGCTCGTAGAGGTTTTCCTGTAAGTGGGAGTGAAGCATCGGCTCTCTTAGTTCTGCTACGACTTGCTGAAACACTGCAATTAAATGTAAAAGCTGCAATAAAGGAAGATTCAGATTGGTTTAGGAGGTTTATGCCTCTATCAGAATCGGTACCACATTTATTGGAATGATTGCCTTTAGCATTTTCAATTGATTGTCTAATGGTATGGCAGTACACCTTATCGAATATTTATGCAGATTATGGAACTAGTTATAAGTCAGCCTTTGATCAAATTTATAGAGCAACTTGTAGATGAAGATGGTTCAGTGAAAGATTCTGCGGTTGGTCACTGGTTGCATTTACCCTTTCCATTTTGGTTTAATCTAGTTCACCCTCAGGTTGATCATAGAATTTTCTTGTTTTCAGAGTTCAAACTTGCGACATTCACGTGATAGAGTGCGGCTTCTTGAGAGAAAGGTAAGGTTGTATATTTGAAGCTCTGATAACATTAAAGTTGGTGGAAAAGTTTGAGGATGTCAGGCTTGGGCTACATTTGATTGGCTCTATTGATGTGCATATGAAGTTGGCAGGGTCTATTTAAGGTGCCTGATTCATACTTTCAATTTTCCTACTTATTCAGTTATACTTGTTGATGGAAAGCAAGATCAGAAGTGAATCAGAAGAAACATCTCCTCTGGTCAGATATTCCCTTTTCTGTAAAATGTACTTGTCGTGTTTTGTATATCTTTTGCATTTTACATCTCCAAAATAGTTCATATTTATGTACAATTGTGGAAGGAGAGCTTTTTCATAATGTAGATTTTACTATATTAGAAAATTTTCTTTGTGACTATAGGAAATATGTAATGTTGATGGCAGATGGTGCATAAGGTCAGGTGCTGAAAGGAGTCCAACTGTTGAAGGATTATTTTTGGCAAGGTGTGTCAACTTCTTTCGATATTTTCACCTTCACAGTGCACAAGATCATTGATGACAAGTTTTCCATCAGCTGGACTTTTTTTAATTTATTATTTTCCTTTGAAGTCATGGCAATGGTGATACAAAATTTTACAGAAAAGGCACCAATCCAGTTCAATTGAAATTTTACAGCTCTTGAAGGTCATATTTTAAGAGGAACCCATCCAAGCATCGAAGTGAAAATAATCATGTTCTTCTTAATAAGCTCCAGTGGGACATTGTAGGAGATTCTTGAATGATTGATTGTTTGTTTGTATTTCTTCTCGGTCTCTCTCTTTTTTGTTTTCATTTATTTTTTATGTTTTTGCAGAGAGATATAGAATTTGATCTTTTTATTAATCAGAATTATAGGTTAAGGCGCTGCATCGTGCATTAGCCAGCAGTTCATATGAGTTTCATGTGAAACTGCAGCATTAATTTCTGATTATGCATAAAAAATTAAGTTTCAGATGAGTTTCACTGTTACTACAGTTTGATTTATCATTCAGTGTAATCGTTGCTTTAAAAGACTTGAGATAAGTTATTTGAAGTCACTGGACTTGTTAATCAGCTTACATTCTTCAACAAGAAATTCTTCTGAGAGAAATAATACTTTACTATAGTGGTTCAGGTGCAGGTAGCCTCGTGGAGCCACTCTCTGCTGTTCCTCTAAATGATGAGCTGCAGCAAGCAAGAAAATCCGTTGCAAAGGCAGAGGAGGAGGTTCTCTTAAAAATAACAAAGAAGGTTCTACCAAATTTCTTCAGCTATTGCATTTTCTTTTATATGTACTTGAAACAAACAATCTAATCTTCTTTTCTATTTCTTTGCAGATGAAAATAGATTTAATTAACATTGAAAATATATTCAACACCATGATTCAGATAGACATGGTATGTCAAAGAACTGAGTTCTGGGTTGTATGTTCCATTTTCTTGAGTGTTAGTTTGCTAGTGAGCAGTGCTAACTATAGCCTAAGCCCTCTCTTTTGTGGAAATTACTTTTTCTACATATTATTAGCTCTGACAAAATGTTGCTTTTCCATGGTAATTATGATATGCATAAACAACTTCTAGTATGAACTATGAAGTAAATGTATCTGGAAATTGTTTAGATAGTTCTGCTGTCAGCTACCAGAACTGATTTTTTATGCAGTGTTTTGCAAAGGAATATTGCCATTTAATAGTTGTCTGGGAAAGTATCTTGTCGTGTTTAAATATTCATATTTTTCACAATTTGGTACAGATTAATGCTAGAGCACGGTATAGTCTTTCCTTTGAGGGTGCATGTCCTGATTTGTATTTGCCAGAAGATAATGATAGCACTATTCATGCTGAAACACCAGCAGAAGAGGAAATTTTGTTACAGCTCACTAGAAAGAAGTGGACTTTATATCTGCGTAGAGCTTATCATCCATTATTGCTTCAACAGCATCGTCACAGTTTGCAGATGGCCATGATGGATCTCAGTAATGCAAATGCAGTATGTTGTGCTTCATTTATATTTGTCTGTCAACTTCATATATATACAGGAATTGAAGAAACAAGCTTAAAAATCACTACCTGGTTTGATTTTTCTTGCATATTACATGGATGGTTAAAATTTGATTTTTAAAAGGTTCACTAGCAAACACGGCTTCATTATTTTCCTAAGTTTGGGATTGGGGTGGGGTCTAAGGGTGCATGAAGGAAGAATGAGGCACTTGGTAATTTTGATTTGTTAGGTAAATCTGGAGCTCCTTTAGGATGGTAAGCCTACCTACAACGCTTAAGTGAGGAGCCTGAATTTACTAATCTGATGAGATGGTTTGTGCTTTTATTATGTGAATTTGATTTAGAGGATGAAAAGTAAGTTTCATTAGTTGAGCTTGCTGCTGAGGATATTAGCTTCGGGAACTACTCTACTCAATTCACCTTGTGCCTCTTTGCTTGTTAGATCTTCAGTCCATGCTAACTATTTTGACCCTTATTGGTTATCCTTGCGGTCCAGTAGAGCTCTTCCTTTAAGCTGGCATGTTCAAACAAATCTGTATATTCAAATGTATGTTTTAAAATCTGGTTAAGTTTCCTTAGGATCATTTGTTTTGCTTTTGCCAGGAAATCAGGAGGAGGAAACAGCTAGGAGGATCTGCAAAGTCAAAAGAAGATTTGAATGTATCCACTTTGGAAATGCAGGTGAAAACTTTCAGTTGAAAAGTCCCCTGGTGTCTTAAGTATCTGATATGCTGCAGGTTTGCTGGAATGTAACTTTAAGTGATTCATGGTCTAAGTTGTTATTTCAGGTTGCTAAGCTGAAGCAAGCTCTTCCAGTCCCCTTCGACATTATTATAACACATAGTACTAGAGTTCTAGTTATAACTGGCCCCAATACAGGAGGCAAAACTATCTGCCTGAAAACAGTTGGATTGGCTGCTATGATGGCAAAATCAGGTTGACCTTGTGATTTATGTTATATTTTTGTCTACTTGTACTTTCTATATTTTGATCTCATCCAAAACTTATCATATCCACATTGTGTAGCTTATGAAATGTTGTTATCTCCTTGTATAACTTTGTGTTAGAAAGGTTACAAAGTTATCATATGAAGTATTCCACAAATTTGACTGAAAATATTGCAGGTCTATATGTTTTGGCTTCAGAAGCAGCAACAATCCCCTGGTTTGATTTTATACTTGCTGATATTGGTGACGAACAATCTCTATCTCAATCATTATCTACCTTCTCTGGCCATCTGAAACAAATTAGTGTAAGTTGATAAGTTGCTGCTTTTATGTCTCATGTAACTGGATTCTAAGAAGAGTGATTATCTTTTCTGTGTAACTGGATCCTAAGAAGAGTGTTCATCTGGTGATATGAGGTGGTTTCTGTGAGGCCCCCCCCCCCTTCAATTGCACCTGTTATTGATGCAACAAAGTGAACCTAAACTGTACACATAATCAGAAATGTTTTTCGAAGTGAATCAGTACTTCATTACAAGGATGTCCTATTATCTATATATATTATATTTGTGCTCATCTAAGTTAAATAAATTCTCACTTATTTTTCTGATTTGTTCCCTTGTTGAAAGTCTTATTTTGGTTCCTTCTCTGAACCTTGCAGGAAATCAAGTGCCTATCTACCAATCGGTCATTGGTGCTCTTGGATGAAGTATGGAATTTAAATTGTACACTCTACAGTTCACCTGTCAAAAATCACTTGACTTATAATCTTGGTGTCTGTGGAATAAAAGTTGGATTCATAATTTAATAAAACAAATGGGCTATGATGACAATAAAAATGAACTGTGTTGATATTTTTCCAATTAATTTGTATTTCCTATCAACATTTTTAGGTAGGTGCAGGGACGAATCCTCTCGAGGGAGCTGCCCTTGGGATGTCACTGCTGGAATCTTTTGCTGATTCTGGGGCCTTGCTGACAATAGCATCTACACATCATGGAGAACTCAAAAGTCTTAAATACAGGTAGCTTTTGTAAAAATGAAATTTCATGATGACACATGAGTGTGGACAATTAACATTTGCTTCACCCATGACAGAAATAACGCCTTTGAAAATGCTTGTATGGAGTTTGACGAAGTGGAGTTGAAACCCACCTACAGGATCCTCTGGGGAGTTCCAGGTTAAATAACTACTTAGCTGTTGGCCTAATGAGATGTTATGATGAATTTTGATTTCTAATATATCAGATGTTCTTTGGTATGCTATTTGTTTTCATCTTGCTCCTGTAGCGGCTTATTCCTCTACTTCTCACCATCTTGTTCTGGCTGTATTAAGCATCTGGCTTCCACCGCTAATTGTTATTCTCGCCTTCTACATTTGCCTTTTGAAGATCCATGCTAGATTTAGTTTGTCTTGATTTTAGGACGCTCAAATGCAATCAATATTGCTGAGAGGCTTGGGC
This sequence comes from Perilla frutescens, assembly GCA_026008535.1. NCBI lineage: Eukaryota > Viridiplantae > Streptophyta > Magnoliopsida > Lamiales > Lamiaceae > Perilla > Perilla frutescens. Next base: position 32,024,789 of record BRKX01000011.1, read on the forward strand.
TGCCTGTTGAAATTTTGAATAACGCTCGTGAGCTGTATGGAGCAGCTAGTGCAGAAATCAACGAGGTATTTAGATTTGGTTTAATGTGCATTTCAGGATTGGTTGTCCATAAAGATGGCTCTGAATCTCTAAATAAATATATAAGTTTCGTTGTTTAATAGATCAGACTTTCTCATAGCCATCTACAATATTAGAACTTTAAAGATGTTAAAGAAGCATTCTTGTACAGCTATGCAAGTAAAACGCCCATCATTTCTATTCATTGCCCCACTTAGCAACTAATGCAACTCTAGCTCTTTTCTTGGCCACTCTTATGTTATCTTTCTCAAGTGAAGTTGTTAGTTTTCTTGGAGGATAGTATCCTTACTGTGTCAATATTGCCCAGAATTGACTTGATTACAACTCTGATAAATAAATAGGCAGTAGCTATTAGTTTGACTGTCCGTAGCTCTGGACTGTGTTGAGCTTCAGGTAAATAATTTACGATGTTTTTAATTTAGTTGCCAAACACATTCAATTTCATTGGTAAATTCCTTTCCAATTTAGTGCAGGTAATACTAGATATGGAAAAATTCAAGCAGGATTATCATGAAAAGGTTCATCTAGCGCATCACTATCTGAAGTGAGAATCTTTCTGCTTTGACACAAGATATTCAGAGGGTTGGGTTAGTGTGGTGATTTGACATTTGGTATCGATAGCAGTTTCAGCACTGAATATATAGTGTTAAAGGCCAATATACTGTGATTAATTTCAGTTAGTGTACATTGATCTTAATGGTAACTGGTAGATGCCGGGAATACTTCCTTCCCAAACTTATCTTACTTACAAAGCAAGTTCAATAGAACCACTTGACCAGGGATTTTCCTTAATTTGAGTGGTTAATGCAGAAATAATTCCTGGTTTTTGGATTCAGGCTCTCAAAGAAACTTCACCAGAGTCTACTTTTGACCAGAAACAGAGTCATGGAACATGGGATGATGGAAAAACAAATGATGGTTCAAGAAATATCCAAGATAGCAGCTTCAGCACGTTCCGTGATTCATAAGAAACTGCGCGAATCTCGATCACTTCCTACTCCACGGCCCAGACAAACAAAAGCAGAGATGGATAATCATGCTTCAAAAATCATTCATAAACATGTTGCTTCTGAAGAAAATGGAACTTCTGTGGTTACTGACTCTCCACACCCTGTAGATAGTACCAAGCAATCAATTACAGGTAATTGAAATCTAAACAGAAGTCTAATTCTTTTTGTAAGTCCACGACTCTATTCCAGAGTCTGGTGCCTTACTTGTTTGGTAAGGAAATAGTTAAAGTTTGGTAATATTGGGAGCAAACCCACCTGTTAAATCAAACAAGATATCAAGCCCTCCCCATCATAAGGTACAGTGTATTTGCAAACTGCAGAGAAGAAGCTTGGACTTCCAAAGGCTGGTGACTTGGTGAATGTTCCTTCACTCAACAAAAAAGCAGCAGTTTTGAAAGTGGATCCATCTAAAGAAGAAGTGGTAGTTCAAGCAGGTATCTTGAAGTTGAAGTTAAAGCTCGCTGATATCTTGCCCTGCTAGCCTCTGTTTACTCCTCAAGCAGAAGATAGGCATACTCAATGAACTACAGTTTTATTTCTCTTTCATTTTCATTTTCATTTTTATTTTTGTGGCTATGTGCACCTGCTGGAGGAGATCTAGTTGCGCTGGAAATATGATACTTTCTCGTGTAATTTCTTATATAAAATATTAGTATCTGTTTTGTTAATAAATTGTTGTTGTAGCTTCTTTAGTAAGATAAGGTGATACACCAATGCATCTATATGAATGGTCAAATGTGTTTTTGGCATAAAATATACATGTTTTTGGCTATACCTCTCATATACAGCTAGTGCAGTACAAGAGCTTCAGCAAACATGAAACAGTTGGTATTTTTTCAGGAACTGGTCCTCTATCTATTAAGCACTCAAATTGAGTTCATATACAACTGATATAATATCTTCTGACTGAACTTGATTTATTCATCCCCAACTTTACAGGTTATCAGATAAACAATCCAACAGTATCATTGCTGATGTATTCCTCGCCAAAGAGTTAAATGGCGAACTAACTTTTATGTGTCACGGGGTCGAATGATTCGTCATATTGACTTCGAATTTTTGTCGAAATTTAAGAAGGGAACTCACTACATCCCTCATTGAGGGCCTGATATCTGGAACCATTTCAGTACATTGTAAAGCAAGATCCATCATCACCAGTGCTTCTTGCTGGTCCTCTTTCTCCCAATACTTGACTTCTTCATCCAAGCAACTGAAGTGATTGTCGTCACCATGGACTATCATCCTAACCCAGGACACAATATCTAAGCCTTCATCAAAGCTGGGATCCACTGGTAATTTTCTGCAAAGAAGCTCTAGCATAGTGACTCCATAGCTGTATACATCACATTTATCTGTCAACTTTGTGGAGTACGCATTCTCTGAAATGGGAAAATAGTAAGAGTTATGAGGTTAGATTCTTGACAAAACATCTTGATTTCAATCATGTTTAAAATGAGAAATGTAGATGCTACACTGGGTGAATTAGACCAGGTTCACTATCTCTCAGTTACTTGCATATATACATGTTTCAATTCAATGACAAATATTTCATCTGTTGGAATCCGCAAGATTGTTGCATAGACTATATCTGAAATGTAAGGATTAACTGATGCTTACCGGGTGCTATATAGCCAAGTGTGCCAATAATTGTAGAAACTGTTTGGTTTTCATCAACATCAGAATCCAATTTTGCCGCCCCAAAATCTCCGATTTTTGGTTCGAATTCAGAGTCCAACAGTATGTTGTCTGATTTAATGTCTCGATGAATGATTTGAGGCACACAGTCATGGTGAAGATATGACAAACCTTGAGCGATCCCAAGAGCAATATGATATCGTTGCTCCCAGTTCAAAGGTACCCGAGGTCTTCTCTTGTGCAGTAGCTGATAAAGAGTACCCTCAGGCATGTATTCAGTAACTATGTATCCATATCCATTTCTGATGCTGTATCCTCCCATTCTGAGTATATTTCTGTGTCTGACTTGGTTTAAAATTTTCATCTCTGAGTTGAATTTTGTCTCAGTCAGATCCACCTTCTTGACTGCCCAATGCTTGTTTGATTTCACCGATTGTGCTCTATAAACGGTGCCATGCTTGCCTCTTCCAATCACATGTTTATCACTCCAACCTTCGGTTCCACGAAGAATGTCCAGAAAGCTCAGATCTTCTGGTAAATCTTCATTTCTTGACTGATGGTACAGCAGGGCCTGATGAGGAGATGATGGGATACGGTGCCAAATACGAGTTACTAATGCGTGTATGGCAGCAAGAAGGCAAGCCGTCGAGAAAAGTGATCCAGTTATTATACCAGCAAGGATGCCTCCTGAAAGTGCTTTCTTGTGACTTCCGCATTTGCCGATTTTTGTGGATACTGAGCAGAGTCTTGGATTACCAAGAGACGTCCTGGGATGTGGCTCCAAGGCCTTGATCCAAACAGCTGGAATTTGGCCTGAGAGATGATTGTATGATATGTTCAGAAATGAAAGCGCTCTCATATTGTTTGCTTCTGATGGTATCTCGCCTGCGAAATTGTTGCTTGAAATATCAAGAGTCTCCAACTTGTCCAGATTGCCAATGCATCTGGGAATTGCTCCAGAAAACTGGTTCATGCTGATGTTCAGAATATCAAAATTTTGAAGTCTACTCAAACTGCAAGGAAAAGGTCCCTCAAGCAAGTTGTTCCCAAGCTGGAGTTCACGCAGACTTTGGCTGCTCATAAAAGAGTCAGGAATCACACCGGTCAATTTGTTGTCTTGAAGCCGAATGATTGCCAGAGTTGATGAATAAAGGATATCAGACGGGACACCTCCCGTAAGTTCATTCTTGCTGAGATCTAGTTCAGTAATTTTTGGACAATGACTCAGCTCGGGAGGGATTTCTCCTGTCAATCTGTTTGAAGAAATCCTCAGTTCTTCGAGATTTTGAAGCCTCCCAAATTCCTGAGGTATTGAGCCTGAAAACTTATTCCCTGAAAGATAAATAAATGAGAGATTGCTCCAGGAACCAAATACTGTTGGAATAGTTCCTTCAAATAAGTTCCCTTGAATATCAAAATGTGAAATGCTGGATGTAATTCCCACATCATTTGGTATGCTTCCTTGCAAGCGATTGTTGTAGAGAAACAACCTGTACAGAGGCTTACATTTGATGATTTCTGTCGGGAAACTGCCTGTAAATTGATTGTCACCCAGGGTCAAACGTAGAAGGCTGTCGCCAGAACATACAGTACTTGGAATTTCTCCCGTCAGATGATTTCCTGTAAGATCCAATATAACTAAACCAGGAACGTTATTCTTGCCCAGATCTGGTGGAAACTCCCCTGTAAGATTGTTTTGAGCCATAGTAAGAATCGTCAGGTTCGTCAATTTGCTAATTCCAGATGGTATTCTGCCCGTGAAACTATTATTGTGGAGTTCCAACTCTTCAAGAGAGATCAAACTGTCTATACAGTGTGGTATAGGGCCCTCAAAATGATTGTGAGCCACACGAAGCTTCTTCAAACTTCGGAGACCACAAATTTCAGGAGGAAGAATTCCACTGATTTGATTATGCCGAATTATAACCTCAACTAGTGAACTACAGTTACCGAGTTCTGGAGGCAGAGAGCCATCGAGCATGTTGTCTTCGAGATACAGGATTCCCAAGTTTCTGAGATAAGAAACTGAAGCTGGAATGTGTCCGGTCAAGATGTTACCAGATAAGTCGAGGTAAGTAAGCTGATCGCAGTGCCTGATGTCTTCAGGAATACTCCCGTTGAATCTGTTTCCATTGAATCTGTCTCCCCTAAGTACGAGCTCCGTCAAATTTCTGAGACTCCACAGGGACATAGGAATTTGGCCTTCGAATTTGTTCCCATGAAGGTACAAATATTTAAGTTTGGTCAGGCCCTGGAAGATATTCTGCTGCATTATTCCTCCAAGATTGTTATTAGACGCATCGAGGAATGTGAGATCATTGCAGTTGCTTAGAGACAATGGTAACGGGCCATTGAATGAATTTCCAGATACTTGGAGTTCAGAAAGCAAGCACGACGATGGCAAATCAGGCAAGGTTCCGGTTAAATTATTCTTACGCAAGTAGACTTGACTCAAATTCGGAAGAGAGAACATCTCACTTGGAATTTCACCATTCAACAAATTGCTATCCAGTCCGAGTAATACAAGGCTTTTGCATTGGCCTACCTCAGGTGGAATAGTTCCAGATAGTCCGTTGAGGCCCAAGTCGATCCCTTGAAGCCGCCCTGGTACGAAAATATCAGGTGGAATTAGCCCTGACAGGCTATTGTTATAGAGAAAAGCCACATTGAGCTTGCTGCAGTTTCCAAGCTCAGCAGGAACTTTGCCACTGAAATTGTTTCCGCTGAGATCAATCTTGATCAGATCAGGAAGCTGACACAGATATGAAATCGAATCTTCTAGAATCCCGGAGAGGCCGAAGCTGACTAGTTCCAATGATTCAACACGAATATCTGTTTCTGACATGCAAGAAACACCAGGCCAGCGGCAATGAGCAGAAGATGAGGTGGTTTGGTTCCAATGCAGGAGAGATTTTGAACTCTCCGGCAGACTGTTTCGAAATTGGAGAAGCTGCAGAGCAGCTTGAGGCTGTGAAGCAGATGGGATTGGGACAAGGAATAAAACATAACCAAGAAACAGAGCAAACATTTTATTACAGTTTGTTTCCATAAGTTGTTAATTAGATGCCTGGACCTGGTGTTATGTTATTTTCAACTAATGCATTGTGTGGGTTTTGGCAGGCTCTTCATAATCATGGAGCATGTGATCCTGATGTGTATGATTTGTTTGTTTTTTGTTTTTTGTTTTCTGTTTTTTTTTTTTTTAATTAAAGAAGCTAAGCTGTGTTGGGTTGAAAAAAAAGGAATAAATTTGGCAGCACTAGTAAGGTTACTACAATAATTATACAGTCCTAGAAAAGCTGCGGAAGAACTAACTGCCCTCCTATTGTTTAAGGAAATAATATTCCATGAGCTCCATGCTCCCACAGTCCCACATTTCTTTATTTGTTTTTTTTCCCCTAATTCTAAGCTACCCCATGTGCTTTTTTTTTATTATTTTAATTTATTATAAAAAAGACATGTGCTTTTCGTTTTATAATTTTGGTGTAACGTCCAATTTATTTGGATTCTTGTGAATCTAAATTGGACGGTAACGTTTGCGTTGGGGGTGGGTGGTTTTAGGATTTTATGGAAAGTTTCTTGCTTTTTTTAATAAACCTCTTGAACTTAGTATTTGGAGCTTTCTCGTCATGAATAATCGATGACGTGTGTACTTTTGGTTTTGGAAGCATGTTGGAAATTTGAATATAATATTTTTAATCGCAAGTTGCGCTCTATAGATTTTTAACAACTCCAATACTCATAATTAAATATGTAAATAATGTTGCTCATTAAATTGGACTGATGCGTATGGATTCCCATATTTTCTAAATTTATTTATTCTTTATTGTCCATACTTGGTAAATTATTCTCACATTCGAATTGAATTATTTCGAGGACAATTTGATTAATAAAATGGATTGGGCCATAAATTAGGGGTGGTAAATTTGGCTCAGCCCGTATTCAGGCCGACTGACAAAAAAATAGGTCTGAAAATATTTTGGCCCGGCGCAAAAAAAATGAATAGCCTGAACGGACCGGCCATATGGTCCGAAAACTGGAAATTTACAATGTGGCCACGACGGCCCTGCCCGGCCCGCTTTTAACATGACATAAAATCCTAATATTCTTCAAATTTGAAATTTCTCGAGACCAAGACCAACTTCGTTGATTGTCAACAAAGCACAATTATGCTCCCCTAAAAAAAACAAAAACAAAATAGGATAAAATTATGCATTGGGAGACTCAAATGGACCTTTTTTTTCTTTTATATATAGATTTTACTTTTGCCTTTTTTTCCTTTTTTTTGTGTGGAAGTTGTATAATGTTAAGAGTTAAAAGTTCTTGTCCTGGTGGGGATGGTCTAGTGGTGGAATGAGGTTGCTCGGAGGCCAAAGGTCACGGGTTCGAACCTTCTCAATACCACAGGTCAGGTGTGTGTGAGTAAAAAAAAAGATTTAAAAGTTCTTTTTAATTTTGTGTGAAGGATGTATAATGTTAAGACTTAAAAGTTAATTTAAACAGAAGTGGGAGGATAAGATAATTTTTTAATTTATTTAATTTTGATGGTTGTAGTTGGTCGATTTCTACAATTAACTTGATATTATGTTCGAGCTCTGGCCACCAAATAGATTCCTCGAGGCCGAAGAAAGAGATTGAAAGGAGATTAAGCACATATATGGGGGATCAAGTATAGTACTAGCCAGATTGTTGAATATTCGAATGAATCTCATGCTTCACTCCTTTGCGATATTTATACAGATGGAGCTATAACCTCTTTTCCGATAAATAAGGGATTCTCCCTTATTTTCGGGGACAAACACTTATCCCTACTAGGATTTTGACCGAGTCATATCTATCTTTTAACGTCCTCCTTTTGACTTGGTCTCTTAGTTTCGAGCTCTACACTGGCTTGCTCTTTATTTCTTCCTCGACATCGAATCTCTCGACCTCTGAACGTTGGGCCTCGACACGCATTTATTAGGCCCTAAGACCTTTGAATGAGCATGGACCTTGCTTATTGGGCTTTGATAAAATAGACCTCTACAATTAGCCCCTCATTACTTGATGTTCGAGGATCGAGGATCATGTAATGAATATCTTCGTAACACAAAGGGATGATCGTAATGTATTTATGATGATTATTAAAACCTCAAGCTTGATGTTTATTAACAAATGATCACAAGATCGAAGAAGGGTCTTTAAAAGCAGACTTCGTAAGGCTCCAGACCTGAATGAAGGTCCTGGGGAGCTAAAAAGGGTCGTGAGAGTAGACCTCGTTAGGCTCCAGACCTGAATAAAGGTCCTGGGGAGCTAAAAGGGTCGTGAGAGCAGACCTCGTTAGGCTCCAGACCTGAATAAAGGTCCTGGGGAGCTAAAAGGATCGTGAGAGCAGACCTCGTTAGGCTCCAGACCTGAATAAAGGTCCTGGGGAGCTAAAATGGTCGTGAGAGCAGACCTCGTTAGACCGAGGGTGAAATAGTCTTTTAAAACTCCTTTTGCCGACTTTCCACCTCCCTTTCAATCTCAACAGCCCGTCATGCGGGATATATGGCTCAGATTAGCTTTACGGGTTTAAAATTGAAATTGGCCCAACTTATTCCCTCCTTTCTCTCATTCAAACACGCAAAATTATAATTCTCCTTGAAGACTTTGCTCGAATTCCTCTCTGATTATCGTGCACCTCCATCTTCCCGACGTTCAAGATTCCTCCGTTTATTTCCGGATTCCAAATTTCCAGGTTACTCCTCAATCCCCTCTCCGTTTTCTTGAGGAATTTCCAGACTAGGGTTTTACTTTTAGTAGCTTAAAGAAGTATGAGACTTTAGGCTTGGATTTACGTGGATTTTGTGTGAATAGACTTGGTGGTGGTTTTTTTTTTTGGGAATCGTTGTCGATTATTGATAATTTTTACATTTTGCCGACGAAATTGGATTGAAAACAAGGGATAGGTTCTTTGGTGTTTCTGGGTATCAATCCTTGATTCTTGATAGGACCCTTTTCTTAGCATCTTCTTATAGATTTGCATTCCCACTAAGATCATGAGTATGTCGGGTAGTGATGATTCCAATGAGAAGACCCGAAGTTGGGGCGGCGGAGCTAGGTCAGCCGAGTCAGAGCAATCTTCCGGCTCGGTCTCTGAATCTACAGGACTTGCTATCTGTTCGTACCAGCCCACTGTAGAGAGGCCTGTTGTTATTCCTCGTATCGGGGGAGGGTCGGTGGTGAGCCGCCTCAAGGCTTCGAAGGTGACCACCAAGAAACACGTGGGTAAATCGAAGAAGCGAAAAGCCGAAGTTGCGGGCTCTCCTTCTTCGAACACAGTCTTCAAAGCCGCCGAGGTCGCCCCTCAAGTAGGAGATGACCTAATTAGGAAAATTACTTCTCCAGAATATTTGGGGTCGGGGGTAGAGGTCCATGTCCCTAGGCCTTCAAATAGAGCCAGCAGACCCCCTCCTTGTTTCACTGCTTTTTACACCTTAATCATCGACAAGGGTATAGGACTTCCTCTTCACCCTTTTTTTACCAAGATATCACATTTCTATGGAATAGACCCTGCCCAGATATCACCAATAGGGTGGTATCATATGTTGGGCATGTATTTCCTCTGGGAAAACCTAGGATTTCCCGAACCCAGCGTCGGGGAGTGGCATTCCTCATACCGGATTATGGCTACCCCTAGTCAGAAAGGCTTTTATTACTTTACCAAGTGGGTCGGGGAACGAGCCCCTCTAATAAACACTCTTCCATCTTCGTCTGGGGACTGGAAGGTGAAATTTGTTTTTGTTCCGGCGGAGACTTCGAGCGATAGGATCTTGCCGTCGTCGTTCGCTGAAGTCCGTGGGTCCTCGAAGCTTGTCTTCCTCTACTTCTTCTCTTTTTTTTGTACATATCAGTGTTATCTCTAATTTTACGCTTCGTGTCTCTTTGCAGGCTTCCACAAGCGAAAAGACGTATCAGGTACTGAGGCGGAGCGAGTCGAAGCAGTCTTTTCTCTCCCCGAAGAAGACCGTCAATTCAAAGTCGTTCACCGTGGTCAAACTCTCTTTGACATGGGATAATTGAAGATTCATCCTTCTGACGACAAAGTTAAAGCCTTAGCCGCCTCTAAGGTGTTAAGCCCCTCGTCATCTGGCGTCAAAAGGATTACCGAGGCCACACCCTCAACCTCACCACCTTCGAAGAAGCGGAAAGATCAGTCCAGCCTCGAGGCTTCCAATCATTCGACAGTGCCTCCATCCGTGATCGACGTTGAAGCCTTGGTTCCGAAGAAGGCTTCGAAGGGATCAAGCAGCCTAAAGGTGCCTCTGAGACCTTTCCTTCTGGATGTGCAGTCCGTCATTGCAGACGACTGTTCTCCTCTAGAGTTCGAGAGAGAAGGCCTGGAGGAGCAGACTCGTCTCGCCTTCCAGATGTTGTCGAAGGTTTTCTTGTCTCTTTTCATTTATATTTTCTTTATATGTTTCATACTTTGTGTTCAAATGAATATTAGAGCGGTCTACTATGTTATAGGCCCTCTTCTGCCAATATCAGCTTCGGAGCCGGGTCTCGGGGCATGCTGAGGGCCTCGAGAAGAGGTTGATGGAGCTCTCTGAGGAGCAGGAGAGGATCGCCGAGGAGAGGCGTGACTTTGCTGCTGAGAAGTCAGACCTGCTCGTGGAGCGGGACTCGGCTCGTGCGTTGGCCGTCGGGGCTCAGACGCAACTTGACCGGGCTTTGGATCACCAAGCCCGGCTCGAGATCTCGAAGGCCTCTCTGGAATCGAAGCTGGCTGCTGCTAAGGCACGAATAGGGGAGCTCGAAGCCCGTCATGTGACCCTGGACTTCTCCTCACTGGTCGATTCTGCCGAGTTCGAACCTTATAAGGAGCTCTTTTACCAGGAGGGGGGTTCTGCTGTGGTCGAGGCCATCAAGGAGAAGATGTCTGATCTTGACCTTTCCTTCCTTGAGGCTGATGACGAGGCGGAGACTGAGGCGGTCAAGGATTCTACAGATGGGGCGGACAGAGAGAAGAGGGTCGAGGCCGGGGAGGATGCTGCGAAGACGGCTGCTTCAGAGGTCGAGAAGGGAGTGTAGGACCATCTGTAGACCTCTTGCTTTTTCTGTAAAAAGTTTTAAGGACAAGTTTCAAACATTAACTGACGCTTTTGTACATATCTCTTTTTTGAGTGAAAACTTCATATGACGTCTGTATCTGTTTGCTCTTGTGATGGGGTTGCAAATAATTTCGCTTTTCTTCTAAGGATTCCACCTGAAATTAAACTAGAAAAGATTAAGTGTGAGGCGTAAGCACTGCTTATTCAGGTTTGTCTATGCTTTATCCTCTTGACTTCGCTTAAAAACGGAAATGGGGGAGGGCCCCTGGACTTCGGGTTTCTTCATTCGTGAAACTGATTTAGAGGTCAACGCCTTGTTGACTTTTGTGGATTGAGGACCCTGTGCTTCGGGTTCTGTTAGTTACTCCGACGCTCAAGTCAGTAAACAAAATATAAGACAAAAAAGAAATGGAAGGTCGAAGAGTTTAGAAATGATACTGTTTCAAGTGGATGGCGTTCCAGCCGTTGGCTATCGAACGTCCTTCTTTAGATCGAAGTTTATAGGCTCCGTACCCTATGACTTTCTCGATCTCATAGGGGCCTTCCCAATTCGGGGCTAGTTTCCCTGCTCCGACTTCTTTTGTGTTCTAGAACACCTTCCTTAGCACTCAATCTCCTGCCTTGAATGTTCTTAGTCTTGTGTTCTTATCAAAGTGTCTCTTTATTTTCTGTTGGTAGGCAGATATTTTTATTGCGGCTTTATCTCTGAGTTCGTCTATGGTGTCAAGGTTGACTTCGAGCTCGGAGTCGTTGGTTCTACTCGACCAATGAGTTCTTGCTGACCCTATTTCGGCTTCTGCCGGGAGGACCGCTTCCGAGCCGTAGGTGAGGGCATAAGGGGTCTCTCCCGTAGCGGTTCGTGCAGTGGTCCGATAAGACCAGAGGACTCCTGGGAGCTGTTCGACCCATTGTCCTTTGTGTTTGGGGAGTCTCTTCTTCAAGGTGTTCAGTATTGTTTTATTAGTAGCTTCGGCTTGGCCGTTCGAGGCCGGATGCCTTGGTGTGGAGAAAGAGAGTTTGACGTTCCAATTGCGACAGAAGTCTTGGAATTTCGAACTTATAAATTGGGAACCGTTGTCGGTGACTATTTCGTTAGGGACTCCAAACCTGCAAATAACATATTTCCATAAAAAATTACATACCTTGGTATCCCTTATTCGTGCGAAAGCCTCTGCCTCGGCCCATTTGGTGAAGTAGTCCGCTACGACCAAGATGAAGCATTTCTGATTCGATCCCTTCGGTAGCGGTCCCACGATATCCATTCCTCATTTTATGAATGGCCAAGGTATGGATGCGGTATGTAGGGGTTCTGGTGGCATATGATTCGTTTGGGCAAACCTTTAGCACATGTCACATTTTTTGGCATAGTTTTTGGCGTTTTCCCTCATAGTTGGCCGGTAAAAACCGGCCGTCAATGCTCGGTTAGCCAGGCTTCTGTGTCCTGAATGGTTTCCGCATTCACCATCGTGGAGCTCGGTTAGAATATACTTTGCTTGGGTCGAGCTCACACATTTCAAATATGGTCCTGAGAATGACTTTCTGTATAAGGATCCGGAAATCATGGCAAATTTTGGAGCTTTTGCTTGTATCCGTCTTGCTTCGATAGGCTCTTCGGGTAGTTCATTTTCTGTTAGGAATCTGCATAGGGGGGTCATCCAGTTTACCTCGATGTCTATTGGAAGGACTTCAGAGTTGTCACTTTTCCATACGGCGGGCCATTTGGCGTATAGGATTTGGATGTTTTTATCCTGGCTAGTTTGTATGGCTGATCTCAGATTAGCTATGCGTCGGCGTGGCGATTTTTCTCTCTGGTGATGTGTTGGGCTTCGATTTTTTCGAACTTGGTTGCTGCTTGTTTTGCGACCACGAGATATGATACCATCCTTGAATCTTTTGCCTGAAATTCTCCTTCAAACTGATTTATTATCAATTGCGAATCGCTCATGACTCGAAGTCTTTTAGCCCCTATGTCAGCTGCCAAATTTAATCCTGCTATGAGGGCCTCATATTCAGCCTCGTTGTTGGTGGTTTTGAATCCACATCGAAAAGATCTTTCTGTGATTATTCCTTCTGGATCAGTTAGTACTAAGCCCATTCCACTCCCATTCGAAGTGCTGGATCCATCAACTTGGAGGGTCCAGTACTTTGAATCATTATCTTCGAGGTTCGTTAGTACTTTTCCTTCTGGTTCATAGGAAAAGTCTGCAATGAAATCTGACAGGACTTGTGATTTAATTGATGTTCGTGGAACGAAGTCAATATTGTACTCCCCGAGTTCGATGGCCCATTTTGATAATCTCCCCGCGAGGTCTGGTTTTCTTAGTACTGCTCTTAAGAGGAACTCTGTGACTACTTTTATTGAATGGCTTTGAAAGTAGGGTTTCATTTTCCTGGAAGTTATTACAAGTGCTAAGGCCAAATTTTCGAGTTGTGGGTATCTGGTCTCCGCATCTAGCAGCGATCGTCTGGCGTAGTATATGGGGTGTTGTCTTTCCTCATCTTCTCTAACAAGCACTGCACTGATAGAGTTAGTAGAAACAGATAAATAAACAAGGAGTACCTCTCCGTCGATTGGTTTGGATAGAAGAGGTGGACTTGCGAGGTATTCCTTAAGGTCTTCGAGGGCTTTGGCGCATTCCGGAGTCCATTCAAAGTCTTTGTTTTTTTGTAGAGTCTGAAAAAATGCTCGGCTTTTTTCTGAATATTTGGATATGAAGCGGCTAAGAGCTGCTAGCCGACCGGTCAGTTTTTGGACGTCTTTAGGGTTTTTGGGATGTTGGATGTTTCGGACTGCCCTGATCTGGCTGGGGTCGGCTTCGATTCCTCTTTTTGTTACTAGGTATCCCAGGAATTTCCCAGAGGTTACTCCAAAAGCGCATTTGGTGGGGTTCAACTTCATGTTGTATTGTAGATGCATGACATGGTCTTGAGCCCGTACTGATTTGACTAGCATGTCGTCGATATATAGCTCCATTGTTATCCCGATGAGCTCTTCGAACATTCGATTTACCAGCCTTTGGTATGTTGCACCTGCATTTTTTAGTCCAAAAGGCATAACTTTATAACAGAACATACCTCGATGTGTAATGAACGTCGTTTTTTCTTGGTCTTCGTGGTGTATTAGGATTTGATTGTATCCTGAGAATGTGTCCATGAAGCTCATGAGCTCGTGTCTTGCTGTTGCATCGACTAGTGCGTCTATATGTGGTAGGGGGAAAGAATCTTTAGGGCACGCCTGATTGAGGTCGGTGAAGTCTATGCATAAGCGGTTTTTTCCGTTCTTCTTTTTGACCACTACGACGTTTGCTAACCATTTAGGATAATGAACCTCACAGATATGTCCGTTCTTTAATAGTTTGTCGACTTCCTCATCCACGATTTTGTTTCTTTCCGGGGCGAATTTGCATCTTTTTTGCTTGATTGGGGTTTTTTCCGGGTCTACCTGCAATTTGTGAGTTATAATGGAAGGGTCGATACCTGTCATATCGTCGAACGACCATGCAAAGCAGTCGTGATGTTCTTTGAGGAATTTGATCAATTGCTCCCTGATGTTCGAGGTTAATCTGGATCCGATGGACACCTTATGATCTGAGTGTTCGGGATGAATCTGTATTTCGTCGAGGTCTTCGACTTTTGATTCTTTGTAACTTCTATCTTCATTGCTTGATGAGGTTGAGCCGACCTCTATTTGGTTAACCTCGATGAATACTTTCTGTTTGAATGTAGTGACGTAGCATTCTCTTAACGAGACATGTTCTCCTCGTACCGATCGAACCCCCTATGGGGTAGGGAACTTCATGATTTGGTGATATGTTGAGGGTACTGCTCGGAGTTCATGGATCCAGGGTCGTCCCATAATCACGTTGTACGCTGAAGGTGCATCTATTACCTGAAATTTTGTGAGGAAGTTGAGCCCCTCAATGTAAGTGGGAAGCATGATTTCTCCTAAGGTTGTTTTGTGTTCTCCGCTGAAGCCGATCAATGTTGTAGATCTCATCACGATATCTGTTTCTTTCACCTGCATTTCTTTTAAAGTGCTAAGGAATATCACGTTAGAGGAACTCCCGTTATCAATGAGAGTTCGTTTGATTAGACAGTTCGATATTAAAAGAGAAATAACTAGTGCATCGTGGTGTGGGAGTGAGAGTTCAGATACTTCACTACTGGAGAAGCTGGGGGTTGCCTGATCATCAAGTTTAGCTTCTTTAGGTATGTTTGTTGTATATTTGAGGGACCAGTAATGCCTCTTTGCCGATGACTGGGAGACGCCACTGATCTCCGAACCCCCGGTTATGCAATTTAGCGTTCGATCGATTCTCGGGGGTTCAATAGGCTGAGTTTCCGTATGATTATCTCTTCTATTCCAATTTTCTCTTCCTTTTGAGGTTAGGAGATCGACTAAGTGACCTCTTTTGAGAAGCTCGATCACCTCAAGTCTAAGTGCGATGCAGTCGTCTGTTCTATGCCCATGGTCGTTGTGGAAGTCGCAAAATTTATTCCTGTCTCGCTCATTGTCAGGTGTTCTCATCTTTAGGGGCCATTTGACGTTTTGATCGAGCCCCTTCAATGCATTTACGGCTTCCAAAGGTGTTATGCAGAGATTATATTCGGGTAGTCTTCTGTCTGGGCGTTCGGGTAGCCTCCTATCTCTGGGGTCGAATCTGGGGCTGTGAGGGTATAGATCTGCTCGATACCTCTCATTTCTGATGTGAGACCTGTGTTCCTTGCGAGGTTGATCATTCCGGGGTCTAAATTTGGATGAATTTGCTTCATCTTCTTCCCATTTGATCTGTGCCCATGCTTTGGCGAGGACGTCTTCCATTGTCTTGCACGGATATTTTGTTAATTCTTTGTAAAGATCTGAACTCCTTTTTAAGCCTTTCCTGAAGGCCGATACGGCGGTGTCAACATTGCATCCTGGGATCGATACCTTTTCTCTATTGAATCGTCCTACAAAGCTTCGTAGGGTTTCCTCCGGTTTTTGGATCACTGTGTAGAGATCGTCGGCGTGTTTCTCGATCCTCCGGCTACTAGCGAACTGCTCAACGAACAGGTCGTTGAGTTGAGCGAAGGTGGAGATCGATGAGTTTGGTAGACTTGTAAACCATTGGAGTGCTGGTCCGGATAGGCTGCTTCCGAACCCCTTACACATCCCGGCTTCCCTATTTTGTCGTGGGATTGAAGTGGTGAACATCCTTTGTTTATATTGTGCTATGTGGTCGTCGGGGTCAGCAGTGCCATCGAACAGTTTCATAGATGGGAAGGTAAATTTCAGAGGCATCTCCACAAGGCTGATTTCCTCTGTAAAAGGAGAATCTGCGAAGCTCGTCGGGGCCGTTTTGCGAATGGGGGTGGGAACTTCGGGGATTCGTGTGAGCATTTCCTCCAACCGCTTCAGTTTGTTCTCGACCTCGATTTCAGGTTGGATTTCGATGTATTCGAACCCTGGGGAGGTCTAAGATACGGATCGCTGGCATCTTCCTTGTTCTGTTGTCCTTCGCTGGTTCCTGCAATGTTTTGGTTAGCAGTTTCGTTAGCAGAATTTAAAAGTACCTGTTCGCGTAGCTGACTGGTTTTTCGAGTTCGAGGGGGTTGTCGATGAAATCCGTTAGGGAATTGATTCGGTGAACTGAATGTTTCCATCCGAGCTTTGAGGACTAAGTTTTCTGTTCGAATGGCCGCGAGTTCCACAACGGTGGAGTCGAGTCGTTGTTGGATCGCTTGCAGCGCTTGAGTAATATCTCCGTTTCCTCCTGCGGGAGGGGTTATTGATAGCGAATCCCTCCGATTGTCTTGAGGATTCGGGGTCGTACTGCTTCGGCCGTCGACTGTCATCTTAAATATGGTTGATCAGAGCCCCACGGTGGGCGCCAAATTGTAGTTGGTCGATTTCTACAATTAACTTGATATTATGTTCGAGCTCTGGCCACCAAATAGATTCCTCGAGGCCGAAGAAAGAGATCGAAAGGAGATTAAGCACATATATAGGGGATCAAGTATAGTACTAGCCAGATTGTTGAATATTCGAATGAATCCCATGCTTCACTCCTTTGCAATATTTATACAGATGGAGCTATAACCTCTTTTTCGATAAATAAGGGATTCTCTCTTATTTTCGGGGATAAACACTTATCCCTACCAGGGTTTTGACCGAGTCATATCTATCTTTTAACGTCCCCTTTTTGACTTGGTCTCTTAGTTTCGAGCTCTACACCGGCTTGCTCTTTATCTCTTCCTCGACATTGAATCTCTTGACCTCTGAACGTTGGGCCTCGACGCGCATTTATTAGGCCCTAAGACCCTTGAATGAGCATGGGCCTTGCTTATTGGGCTTTGATAAAATAGACCTCTACAATGGTTATAATAAGAAAAAAACACAAAATATTTAGGTAATTCTATACACAACCTCATTCTCATTACAACCTATTTTTATAAAGGGATAAGGTCCAATTTGGTCCTACAACTATAACTGAAATTTTAATTTTGTCCCGAAATAAAATTTCGGCTCAAATCGATCACTCAACTTGTGTCACTTTAATCCCTCTGTTAGTGCCTAAACTAATTTCCATTAAGATTTTTCTAATTTTCGTTAACTTCCGTTATAACAACCATTAAATCATAAATTTCTAGATTATTTTACACACTAACAAACACATTTTACACATACATAAATTATATATATATATATATATATATATATATATATATTTCAATCGCAACCCAATTCCTATTACACCTAATTTTTTCATCTAGAATTTTTTCACTCAATTTTTTTAGAAAATCTCAACCCAATTCAACCTCCCTTCATCTGCATAGCTTGGAGAACTTGCCACCAACATAAGAATATCACCGGCGTTGACTCAAGCACCTTCATCGCCATTCAGAATTTCAACATTCTTTAAATCTCCAACAAACCCCTCAATCTTCAAAAAATAACAACGAGCGCCCTAATCCAGATTTGGATTGAGAACATCTCTTTCATCCAACCAATCATTTTTTCGATCTCCATCATCTATTCCCTCATTTCTTCAATCTGATCAATAGTGAGAACTCTTGGATCATACGTCTCATCGAGAACAGATGTGGGCTTCGATTTGTTCATTTTTGAAAGCTCAATCGTCGATCCCCCTTCTAAAAAGGAGGATAAATTTATGAGTTTATCCTTGGTTGCCGATGACCGTGTTTGATGCCGGGAGTGACTAAATCCAGAAGAAGTCGATGTTTTGTTAGATTGCGAAATGGAGCGCGAGCCTTTCAACCTTCAACACTCAGACTTGGATTTGTTTGATTTTTGCTTGATTTTTGTTGGGTTTTCGTTGTGGATTGGGTGCACTCCCTTTGCTGCATGAAAATCGGCTTTAAGTTTTGTAATTATTCAAGAGAGATTGAAATCTTTGATTTGGGGATTAATAGAGCAAACCATAATTCAATTTGGAGATTTTTCGAGCTATAATAAATTTGTTAACGGACGTCAGTAGCTAAATCAAAATAAAGTGCAAAGCCCAAATCCAAAGCCCACACTCCTAACCTCTATCACTATGTCTCTCTTTTAGTATAGTGATTAACGAAGGCACCATTTCGGTATCTTTTAAAAAGTTGTAAGATCGATTTTATTTCAGGACCAAACTGATATTTCGGATATAGTTAAAGGATCAAATTGAACCTCATCTCTTTTATAAAAGAAAAAAAAATATATTATTTAATATACTATTTTACCCCTATAGCCCCAATATAAACCCTAATAAAGGACCAAGCGTAGATTTTATACATAGCCTCTTTCTTTCTTTATTTACCCCCTCATTATAGCCTCAAAAAACTAAATTAAATAAAATATCACTTTAAATTTCTATCTTTTCACTATAACTAGTAATCTAGTATCTCTCATGTGCGATGCACAAATTTTATTTTATTTTTCAAATCGTGATATTAATTTAAGTTGTACACGATATCACTGTAAAAATAATTTGTGAATTTGTTAATTTGTTCATTATAGTTTCATAACGAACGATGCATTTAAATTAAAGTTTTCAATATAAAATAATGAATATAAATCACAATATATAGTCATGATTGACACCAAGACAAATAAAATAACAATATTTGATCATGCAATAATCAAATAAATATTAATTAATAACAATATTGAATATGGTGGTGTATATTAGATTTAACGGACTTACAATAAGAAATAAAGTTAAGTAACTATGTGTAGACAGCAATTATTTTCACAGCAGTTTCACTGTTGTTTAATAGACAAAAAGAAAATACAACAATTTATAGACAACATTATCTTGTCGATATGACAGATTGTTTGTGACAGTGGATTTTAATCGTTGTATCTTCAACAGACGATTTAATATTTATGACAATCATTTATAGACAACAGATTTCAACCGTTGTCTATTCCACAGATGATTTTGCTAGATAAATAGATAGATTCCATTTCTTTTCTTAACTTTAGAGATATCACCTTCATCTTCAAACACACCTGGAATATTTGACTAGTGCAATTTTACCGTATAATAAATCATTTTTATTTTTTCCCCTTTTTCATTATAGATAATTAGCATAAATGAATTGATTCTTTTCATTTTCTAATGTCCACAACAAATCATTAATTTATGTAGAAATCTAGTGGATTTTCAATGCATTTAACATTTTGAAACCTGCATTGTTAATTCTTCATCATTTTCTTGTTTAGAAAAATTAAATAATTGATATTTGATTTACATATGATTTTACAAAACAAAAGAGCAAGAAAGTCCACAGCAGCAACTTAATTTTATTGCAGAACTCTTGAACGTTCTCCCTCCTTCCAAAACTGTGAAACTAAAAAGATCCAATATAAAAAGATGGTGGCTAGAGAGAGAGCATCTAAAGTGACCAAATTCATGGAATAATATTATAATAATTTGCATGAAAAGAAATGAAAATTCTAAATACAGTCTCCATTTTACTCTTTATAGTCCTCGCTAATTTATAAAATATTAATATTAATATATTATATTATGTTACCCCTTAGCTCCCAACACTTAAAATCATATCACAGAACATTGCACCCAAAATTTAAACAATTTTCAAACATGATTTGATATCTAAGATTCAAATTCTCTTTCTCAAATGCTAAAAAACAACAACTAAAACCATTGTATCCATCAACTAAAAAAACACTTTAATCATCGAAGAATTCTCACGAAATCCATTCTTCCAATCACAGAATTAATTATGTGTATTCTCAACAGTCATCCTCGTGGTCAAATTTTGTTCACCCTTTTTTCATCTTTTTCCTCTCGTCATAAAACCAAAAAGGTGAAAATTAAAGGAGCTAATAGAAATTTTTATTTTTTTCTTAATTAGGTAAAATCGGGCTTTTATAACCTACGCCGCCACATATATTTGTAACATGCGATGCCTCCTTAGTTGATTAATTTAAGACTTTATTAATGGTTTCGAAACCATTCTAGGAATTGGCCTCCCGTCTTGGAAAATCGCAACAAGAGCGCAACAAGCTACTGCAATACAAATTGAAAATGAGGCACCAAGCAAAATTTATCATGCTTTTAGAGGATGCATAAAGCAGCCAAAATTATATGTAGATAAAAGAAAATGATTAACCTGCAAAACATTTGTCTCGTTCTATCTATCCAAGGGACTATGATAATTGATGTTTTTAACCAATTCTTTCTCTAGTTATAGAACATGGGTGGGGCTATAAGAATTGAAATTATAATAGGATTCAAGTGTTGGTGTTTAAGGGACAAAATAATCTTATGATATTAATAATAATAATTTATAAAATAATGGGAGGTATAAAGAGTAAAACGGGGGTTGTGTTTAGAATTTTTCAAAAAGAAATGGCCTCTGCTGAAAACTTTCTTTGCGAGATTGCTCAAGAATTTTGGGATGTTTTTTTAAAATTTATTTTAGAGTTGGGGAATTTTTTAGTTTTTTATGAGATGAGGATTTGAAGAATCGCCAGATCCTGCCAGTTGAGAAGGAGGGGATACTAGGGTATAATAGACCAATTAAATTATATTTGTATTTGTTTAATATAGGAGGCTATGATGAGAAAAATGAATGCTACAAAATATGTATAGAATCACTCATAATGTTTTCCATAAAAATAAAAATTCAATGATAAAAATTTATAGGAGATGGTCTAATGAATCACCTGTTAGACTGGCAAAAACCGGTTAAAAACCCACCCATCTTAACCCAAACCCGCCCATTCAGCCCAGCAAACTTAAAAAAAAAAAAACAAATTAACACAGGCCCAAAATGCAGCACAAAAGCCCCCATCCTCCTCCCTGTTTTTTCTGTTATTTTTCATATCTTTTACGGCCTTTTTTCAGTTTTTTTTTTCAAAAATGTTTTATTTCACCCGAATTAATTATCGAACATAGTGCACAAGCCACATGTTAGCATCAAGCGAATGTACTGCTCGAGCTTCCAGATAAAAAAAATAATTCAATTTAATTTTAGGATTCATTAATTCTATTTTAGGGTATATATTTATTTCAAATAAATTAATTATCGAGGCAGTGTACGAGCACACGCGTTAGCATCGGGTGAGTGCACTATGCGATACACCAGATATAAAACTCAAATTAATTTATTTTAATTTCAGGGTTCACTAATTATATTTTAGGGTATATATTTTATTTCACAAAAAATAATTATCGAGCAAAGTGCATGAGCCCATGCGTTAGTGTTAGGTGAATGCACTACGCGAGAAGTTGGATAAAAAAGTCAAATTAATTTAATTTAATTTTAGGGTTTACTAATTCCATTTTTCTGGTATATATTTGTTTAAAAAAAATCAATTATCGAGGGCATTGCATGAGCCTGCGCGTTAGCATTGGACTAATGCACTGTGTGAGATGAGATGTTGAATAAAAAAAAATTAAAAAATAATTTAAAAATGAAAAAAAAGGAAAGGGAACCATTGAAAAAGGAAATCAAAAAGAAAAATAAAAAGGAAAATGAGAGGGTAATCATTGAAAAAGAAAATAAAAAATGGGAGGGAATCACTTTTCCGAGTTAAATAAGATCGTTTAACATAAGAAATCATAACGGTCTCACACGATAATCCCCCCAAACCCAATATATATTCAATATAAACATCCTAAATTCTATAATTTAAAGTGTTACTCTTTCTATTCTTTAAAATAGAAATTGATTAACAATAATAACAATTCGAGTATTTTTTTTCGTTTCAAAAATAATCATGCTAGAAATCTCAAGTAAGAAAATAGAGCACAATATATATATTTTTTTCAAATATATAAATATATATATACATATACTTATATCAAAATATCTGCATTTCATAAATTCCAATATACTCACTCCATTTAATTTCAAAAAAAGTAACTCATAAGTTCTAAAATATAAAGTTCATACTCGAATATTGATAAAACCATAATATTCAACTACTAGTTTAAGTTAGTCCGAAAACACTAAACAAGCACAAAATATCAAGCTTAAAATAATTTACCACCGAGAAAGGCAAATGAGTAATATTCAGAAACTACTCGGATTTGTCAGGGTCTTGAGCATCATCATCTCCTTCAGATTCTTCTTCTTCAGAACATGCTTCAGCATCATCATACTCAGTCTCTTCTCCATCATCAGCATCCTCCTCATCCTCATCTTCAGCAGTCTCTTCTTCATGAGCCTCCTCTGCAGTCTCCTCTTGGACATCTTATGCTGCAATCTGTGCTTGCTTTTATGCTGGAGGAGATTTCTTTTGAGTAGCAGCTTCAGCAGTACTTGCAAGCTTGTGCAAGTTATGAACATTCTCAGGGACATATGCAGCTCGGGAGACAAACTCTTCTCCTGAAGATCAGCAGTCATTGCTTGAATCTTCATCTTCTCAGAAGTATGCTCAGAAATCAAATGAGCATGGAACTCCAGACTTTTCTCTAAATATCTTAGCACAGAACCCTTTGGAGACGATTCTCCAATAGTATCATCCACTACTTTTTTGGATGACATGAATTGCTTGAACTGGAGGTGAAGATGGGGATCTCTTATTTCAGGAGCAACCTTGATTACAAGAGGCTTGTGGAGAGGTATAATCTTGTCTTTCTTTGAAGACACATTCTGCTTCTATTGCTTGATGATTCTGTAGATTAATGATGGATAGCATAGTGGACCTATGACCACTGTAGATTCTGCACTGCTAATGATGATCTTGCTGAATACAAACTCATCATAATTGAACTGCTTCTCAGTTCCAAGGTGATACAAAACCCTCTCTGAGCTTAAGTCACTGCTGCCCTGTGCTTAGTTGGTAGCCAATTGTGGATTAGAATTCTGAATAGGGTGCCATATTTGTGAGTCAGCTTGGAGGTTTGAATAGTCTGTAGATGAGATGGCCATTTATTGTAGATGCCCTGGGTCAGTTCCTCAGCAACCCCCCCCCCAGTCATCTATCTCTTTATACTCCCCCTCAGATGAACATCCCAAAAACTCATTAATGAGATCAGGAAAAAATGCAGCATCTCACCACTTACATACACTTTCTGGAAGTCTTCAGCCTCTGGATCATCAATCTCTTTAGTCAAATTACAGTAGAACTCTGTAACAACTTTGGGAACAAACTCTTGAACCTTCTGCACTGTTCCCAGCAAACCAGCTTGCTCCAGCAAGGTATGCACTCCAGTAGCCAACAATGTATCATTGTCCACCTTCTTCTCAGAGATCATAGACCTCTGCTTCACTTTCTTCCATAACTCAGCGTGCTTGGAAGAACGAAAGATGGATTGACTAGAAGTACCTGACAATTTATTTGAAAACTTCAAACTCATGTTCACTTGAATGAGAGTGAACATCTTCGGGTACATGTGTCGGCTGGGCAGCTTTCTTGATCTTCTTGGAAGGACCAGTTGATGCAACGACCTTCCTCTTCTTTGTAGATGCAGCAGCAGATAGTGGAGTGGCAGACGCTCGACTTCTGGTCACTGGGGTTCTTAGAACCAACTGCACCACAGCAGTAGAAGCCTTTTTCCTTGGTGTCTTCTTCTTGACCGGAGATCTTGCAAAAGAATCATATTGAACAGATGCCAACAATTTTTCCTGTTGTAGAACAGGAGTATTCTCAGTAGATTCAGAGGATGAACTCTAAATGACTTCTTTCTCTATCAAATCAGCAACTAAAGGTCTGTGGATGACCTTTTTCTTTCCTTTGGCAAAAGCAGCAGCTATGGCTTTCATCTTCAGGCTTAAGGAATATCATCTTCCCTATCTTCATCATCACCTTCTGTAGTAGTAGGTTGCATAGGCGATCTCAGCACAACACTAGCTGGAGCAAATGTCTCAACAGTGTTTTTCTCTGCAACATGTGCCTCTATATGTTCAGGCACATCTGAAGGCTCAACGTGATCATCAGCAGCAGATCACTTCTCTTTCTGAAGGGCTTGGGCAGCAGGTACTGTGACGATCTTCTTTGAAGAAGAGGATGTAATCTTCTTAGATTTCTTGACTGCAGTTCCCTTTGTTCTTGCCTTCTTTCTGTTGACATCATATGACTTTGCGGCTTCCTTCAAAAGATCATCAATCAAAAGACTCTGGGTCTTTGTTTTCTTTGCAGAAGAAGCAATTTCTTGTTCTTCTATATCTTCTTCCTCTTCGTCCTCATGGAACATTTCAATCAATTCCTCTGTATCTTTGCTCGAAGATTCATCACGAAGTGCCCGCTGAACAGACTTCTTGTAGGTTGATTCTCCTCGAACCTGCCTATTGAACTCGTCTTCCTCATAGAACTGATCTTGAGGTTTGGAATATGTGACTTTTCCATACCTCATTCTAGGCTTCACGACTTTCTTGGGAAGGACGAGCTTTCTTTTCGGAGCCATTGAAAAATAAATGGGTATTTGACAAGTTGAATCAGCAAGAAAAACAATGGCAAACTCGAAAGGAACTCAGAAAACTCAAGATTTATCGAGAGAGCAAGGTGTTTTGATTTCAAAAATTTTGAAAAGTGAACGTTCTCTTGAAATGGCTAAACATATATATAAAAAAGTATTCCGTTCTCAGGTTTCCGTTAGACTAAGAAATCAGAAGGAAATCCTAGAAAATCAGAGATGATGATAGCACGTCAGAACTAGCCAATAACAAAGATGTACTCAGGATTTGAATCATGATCATGTACATCCGTATGAACATTTATGGGAATGTTCAGTCCCTTTTTACAGGAATGGTTCTTTCTTGCTGAGTGTGAAATAATCACACTCATACCCCTCTTCTTGGTTTTACTGAACCAAGCACACCCCAAGGGCTACTCTGAGTTTCTCAAATTTAGCTGAAACCAATCCCTTGGTGAACAAATCAGCTAGTTGATCTTCAGTCTTCATGTGTTCAATCTTTAGCACTTCTTCTTCAACCAGCGCTCTGATGAAGTCCTTGACCATCTTATCAAACACTGATCCAAACACTATATCATCCACATATACTTGAACCACAGTTACTTCTGATTTTTCCTTCCTGATGAACAGTGTTCTGTCTTCTCCTCATCTGTTGTAGCCCTTGCTTACTAGATATGTAGCCAGTCTTTCATACCACGCCCGAGGAGCTTGCTTTAAACCATATAATGCCTTTTTTAGTTTGAACACAAACTCTGGATGATGTGGATCTTCAAATCCTTTAGGTTGTGCAACAAACACATCCTTCTTCAAGAATCCATTCAGAAAAGCACTCTTGACATCCATCTGATATAGTTTGAACTTCATGATGCATGCGATGGCTAGAAGAAGTCTAACTGATTCAATCCTTGTAACTGGAGCAAAGGTTTCATCAAAATCAATGCCTTCAATCTGAGAATAACCTTGTGCAACCAGTCTAGCTTTGTTTCTTGTGATATTTTCAGCTTCATCAGTCTTGTTCTTAAAGATCCACTTAGTTCCAACAATGTTGACTCATTCAGGTTTCTGCACCAGATCCCATACATCATTCTTTTTGAACTGAAGAAGTTCTTTCTGCATGGCTTCTATCCAGTAGTCATATTTAAGAGCTTTTTGGATGTTCTTGGGTTCAATCTTGGAAGTGAAACAGACATAGGATATTTTATCATACATCATTTTTCTCAGAGTGGTCCTGGTCATCCTTCCTTCATGAATGTCTCATATTACTTCTGAAGTAGGATGATTCTTGATGATTTGCTTCGAAGGCTTTCTATGCCTAGCTATCTGTTCTTCAGCTTCTCTGTCTGTATCATCATGAACCTTAGGATGTTCGAACACATCCGTATAAACATCATCTTCAAGAGTATTGACAGTATTGTCCTGATCATCAAATCTAAAATTCACTGTCTCAATTATAGCCTTTGTATATTTGTTGTAAATCTTGTATGATTTACTGTTTTTGGAGTATCCAACAAATATCCCTTCAAATCCTCTTTTGTTCATCTTGTTGAGATACTCTCTATCATTGAGAATATAACATATGGTTCTAAACACATGAAATTACTTCACTATTGGCTTCTTTTCATTCCAAATCTCATATAGAGTAGTGAAAGTACCTGGTCTGAGATGAACTCTGTTGCTGATGTGGCATGCTGTGTTGATAGCTTCTGTCCAGAACATTGCAGCAACTCCTTTAACAGTAATCATGGTCCTGGCCATCTCCTGGAGAGTTTTATTTTTCTTTTCCACAACTCCATTCTGCTGAAGAGTTTTGGGGGTTAAGTACTCATGACTAATACCATTCTCACTGTAGAATGTATCAAAGTACTGGTTCTCAAATTCCTTGCCATGATCACTTCTGATTCTGATAATTTGATCATCCTTCTCAACTGTGATTTTGTAGGCTAATCTCTTGAATGTTGTGAAAGCTTCACTCTTGTCTCTGAGAAAATTAACCCAAGTAAACCTTGCGTAATCATCAATGCAGACAATGACATACTTCTTTCCTCCGTAGCTTTCCACAGTCATAGGTCCCATTAGATCCATATGAATGAGATCTAGAATTCTCTGGGAAGTTCTGTCTTGCACTTCTTTATGTTGAGATCTGGACTGTTTCCCAATCTAACATGGACCATAGACTTTATCGCTGTCAATTCTGATCTGAGATAGCCCTGACAATCTCCTTGCTGATGATCTTCTGGAGATTTCTGAAGTTGATGTGTCCAAGCTTCTGATGCCAGATGTCTGACTCTTCAATAGATGTTCTTTGACATGTTAAAGAAGATTGTGCAGGAACATGTAGCTGATAACAGTTGTCAGCTGATCTCTTCCCTTCCATGAATAAGTCATTGTTCTTATTCATAACTTTGCAGCTTTTCTTGGTGAAGACTACAGTCATGTCATCATCACATAGTTGACTTATAGTAATCAGATTAGCTTTGAGTCCATCAACTAGCATAGCTTTCTTGAGTTTGGGCATTCCTTCAATAGTCATTTCTTCTTTTCCCATAACTTTACCTCTCTTTCCATCTCCAAAGGTAACAAAATCTGATGAGCAAGCTTTCAGATTCTGCATCATAGAGCAGTCTCCTGTCATGTGTCTTGAACAACCACTGTCAAAGTACCAGCCTCCTTTATCTTCAACTCTCAACGAAGTATGAGCAATTAGATTGGTCTGCTTGACAACCTATTGCTTTTTTATGTGCAGGCTTCTTCCTTTGTTAAGTAGTTATTTTCTTTTGAGTGTTGCTGGAATGCTGAGCCATAAATCTTCTCCTCATTCTTTTCAGATCAAAGAGATACTTCTTACAGTGTGGTCGAATGTGGCCTTTTTCTTCACAATAGTGGCAGATAATTCTTTTCATGTTGCCATTATTGGTAGTCATCTTTTTGTTAATGTTTTTTCTGGATGGTTTGAACATTATGTTGTACATGCGCTGTCTGGCTTGTACTGGCTTTGACAAATACTGTCTTGGATTCTCCACCATTGTATCCAAGACATGGATGACTTTTTCCAGAATGTCCTGGATTAGTAAGAATCTTGTCAAGATTCTCGGCTCCATTATTCAGCATGTTGACATTTCTTTTGATGGACTTTAGCTCTGTAGTCAGTTCTTCAATCTCTTTCTTCTGCTGTTGGATAATGGCCTTCTGTTCTCCATCAGACTTGATCAACTTCTCCTTTTCTTTGAGAAGATCTTTGTTGTGAGATTGTAGAGTTTTGTTGATCTCGGCTACTTCAAGCCATTTTTCATACATCTTCTTGTATGTCTGAATAAACTCATCATTACTGACATCATCATTGTCTGAGTCTTCATCTTCGTCTGCAAGTTTGAAAGGATCTTGGAACTCTGAGACTTTTACTGTAAAGGCATAGGTCTCTTCTTCTAATTCACTGCTACTTTCAGAATCATTATCACTCAGAGAGGCATTGTAGTTATTTTTATTCTTCTTCAGAGTGTTAGCACATTCAGCTTGAATATGTCCAAAATCATCACACTCTCTGCACTGAATTCTTCTCTTTGTGTTTGATGGTTGAAACTCTTTTTGCTCACTGTTGGAGTTTCTATCTTGCTGAGAAGTTCCAGGTTGTTGTCTCTTGTTGTTTGTCCTTCTGGAAGACTGTCTGTTTACTCTCTTAAGCATTCGACTGAAGTTCTTGGTGATAAGGACCATATTATTCATTGTTTTTGAATCAAGTACAGGTTTTTATTTCTGTACATGTTCAGGAACATTCTTAGAAATTTCAGCTTTCAGAGCAATACCTTTCTTCCTTGAGCTGCTATCATAATCTTCTAGATTCATCTCGAATGTTCTTAATGATCCCATCAGTTCATCAAGTCTCACATTCTTAATGTCTTTGGCTTCCTCTATGGCAGCAACTTTGTAGGCAAACTTTTTTGGAAGAGATCTGAGAACCTTCCTTACAAACTTTTCATTGCTGATAGGTTCTCCTAGAGCAAAACTTTCCTTTGATATGCTCCTTAATCTGGCATTAAACTCACCAATGGTTTCAGATTCCTCCATTCTGAGACTTTTAAACTTTAAAGTCAGATTTTGAAGTCTTGACAGCCCCACAGAACTAGTCCCTTCAAAGGTAGTTTCCAGAATATCCCATGCAGCTTTAGCAGTCTCACAGGTTGAGATTAGGCTGAATGTTTCAATATCTACTGTAGAGAATATTGCATTGAGAGTCTTAGAGTTAACATTGTACCAGTTCTTCTGTGGCACAGTCCATTCTCCTTCTTCAATCTCCACATATCTTCCTTCTTTGGCAACAGTTGACTTTTTTCATCATTCAGTGACACTCTTCCATGCGAGTTCATCAAGTGAACTCAGAAAGGCCCTCATCCTTGCATTCCAGTTGGGATAGTTGTTGCCTTCTAGCAGTGGTGGTTTGACCGTGGATCCTCCTTCTTTGATTGCACTCATAACTGGAATGCGACCAAAACCTTCACGTAGATATGTAGCTTTCAGGATTCTTTTCACACTAACACCAAAGGCGACCCGCTCTGGTACCAATTGAAGTTACATAAATTGTGTGGTCATGTTCATCATCATGTGCGTGAACATTGTGGTGAACATGCAAGGTCAGAATATAAAAAACTTGAGCAAACAAAGAACACAAAGTTGGTCACCCTGTTCGATCAACTGATCTACATCAAGGGGACTTATCAAGTCCGTGAGAAATAGTTTACTACTCCGTTCAATGGTTACAAAGGTTATTACATGAAGAATCCCGTCACTCGACCCCTTTCCTACCCGATTCAACCTCTTTCACTAAACTAAATTATGAGCTCCTCTCACAACCTAGAATCCCTCTAGTTCCCACAGAAAATCTCTCCCGAGACTCCTCTAAGTGTGTATGAAAGTGAGTTTCAAACACAGACTAGAAATACAATGATCTAATCGATCAAACCTAGTCTACCCGAATACTATATGCTTCGAATATGAAGTCTTTTAACTCTCAACCCTTTTATGTATTCGCAAAAATTTGTGTCACCTAAACTAATTTGATTCCCAGGCTATTTATAAACAATATCTATAGCCTTAGTAAGGTAATCAAAAGTCCTAATTAAACTAGGATTTAACAAGGAAACAATTTCTTTAAATAAATTGGACTTTCCTAGTTTAGATATCTTCCTTGAATAGAACTTCTTCTTTCCTTCTTGATCTTCATCACGAACAAGGCAGCTTTTATTCTGAAACATCCATCTTGAATCTGCAGCTTCAACTCCTTGAATCTAGCATGGCTTGTCTCTTGAAAACTTTCTGGACAACCATGTACATGATCATGTCTCTGAACATGCTTATTTACATGTCTTGATCTTTAATCAGATTGGCAGCAAAATGTTCACAGTAATGTCCAGAACATGTTATCCAAACATGAAAAACCAAAACCTTTTGTGTTCTTTTGAAATTGCCATAATATTTAAACAGATAATGACAATCTCGAACACCTTAGTGCAGATGGCACTAAAAGAGTTCTCAATTGGTCATAAGGACTGTGATTTATGTTGTTTATTTAATTATTATTATATGCTATTTGTTTATCTTAGTTATAAAAAGAAGTCGGGATGTATGTTCGCCGTTTTTCTTAGTTATAAAAAAGATTGGGATGGAAGTAGGATATGGTTTTGTATCTTATTATTGTTGTTGTTGTTGTTGTTGTTGTTGCGCACGCGCGTGTGTGTTTAAGTTATGAAAAAGGATGTGGGGATATGATAGAGATTTAAGTGTTGGGCGCTATGATATGGTTCTGGGTGTTAGGGGCTAAATTACATAAATGTATTATTATATTTAAAGTTATACTTTATAAAATTATGGGTCTGTGAAGTATAAAATGGGGGTTATATTTATAACTTTTCATTGAGTTTTGATATGATCTTGGACGCATTTTATCAATGACTAAGTTGTGGGAAATTATTGTATTTGAGCTGAGCAATTCTTGGATTTAAACAGTTATATTTTCAACCTTTTTCTTCATATAAGAAAACATGAGTTTATCAGGCTCATCAGGCTAAATTTTTTTTTTTGTGTGAGGATGTTGGAGGTTATACCATTGTTGTAAAAGGGACGGTTGCCACCCTTTGCCGAATACCCCTCAACAATTGTGCTAAGCGGCCCTAGACAGTGCACTTATTATTGTTGTTGTTGTTGTTGTTGTTGTTGTTATCATTATTATTATTATTATTATTATTATTGTTGTTGTTGTTGTTGTTGTTGTTGTTGTTGTTGCTACTGATGTTGCTAATGCTGCTGCTGTTGTTGTTGTTGTTGTTATTGTTGTTATTATTATTATTATTATTATTATTATTATTTAGTATTTAATAGTTTTGGATCATTTTTTAAATCATTAACTAAGGAAATAAGTGAAATAACGGGAAAAATAAAAGAAGGGACATAATAGAGTCACACAAAACAGTGAAAATGAGAGGATGTGTAGGCCTAAGATCCAAAATGTTATAATTTATGAATTTATAAATGAAGATTTTCAAAATATTAAGTTAAAAATAAATAAATTAATTAAAAATTATAAAATGCCTAGGCTCTGTCTAGACTCCGTTTAGGTGGGGTTCCCAACCATCCGCCTAGCACCTTCTGCAATCTTGGGTTATACAGTTTTAAAATTGTCAAATAAATAGAAAAGTGGGGGTGTATAAGGGAATCATCAGTGTAATTATTATTATGTATTTAATTTTATCTTGATGGCTATAAAAAGAGAAAAGAAACTGCATATAAAATTTTCCATAAAAGTAATAGCCCATCATATATTGAGACTGCCTATGTGAAGCCCAATAAGGATGATAGTTGGCCTTTGCCTTTTTTGACTTTATATGGGCTAGGCTAATATTCATATCGGAAAATAAGATGAATATTGTGGATTTTTTTTTTGAGCGAATGAATATAGTGATTTTAAGAACAATTTAATGAGAATTATCGATCTAAGAACTGAAAAATGATTATTTATTGAAAAATATATTTTATTGATTCAAAACTTGAAAGATATGAAAGTATCAATTTAAGGATTCAAAATTTAACAATGTTAAAATTTCATCCAACACTGTTAAAGTTTAATATTCTTTATAATTAAATTAAATGAAACTTACATAGATTTATATTAATTAAATGAATTAAGTAGAAAATTAGTTCAAATTATAAAATTAATTGAATTAAGTAGAAAAATAGTTCAATTTTGAATTATGAAACAAAAGATATAATAACAATTTTAAAGATCTAGAATATTCTATCAGCGAACTATAAGAGCAAAAAACGAAAGAATTGAAGAAAAGAAAGAAGGAAATTTCACAATTAAATGTTGAACTATTTTTTTGCTTGATTTAATTTATTAATGTAAATCTGCATAAGTTAATTTGTGTTTAATTTAATTGTAATGAATAGTTGCTGTTGAAACCGTAGGTTTAGTTTATAACCGTTGGATTGTTATGTGTTTTGGATATGTTTTGTCTTTCTTTATTATTTTCTTATGCAGGAAGAAATTCAGTTAAGATATTTAAGGAAGGTTGTTATGCTTAACTAAATCCAGGTTCTAGAAGTTGATTGAGTCAATGGTTGTTATGGAAGTTGCAGACTTGCGGCGCATATTTAGGAATGAAGAGATCGTGTGGTTATTTGGAGTAGAGCCCAAGATATTGTTTTGTATAAATAGGGATCAGTTGTATTGTGATAGATACGAATTCTAAGAGAGATATATTCAGATTATAGATCGAGTTTTTGTATTCTGCAGATTTTCTACTAGATTTGGTTAAGACAACTTTAGTCTCAACTTTCTGTGAAGGAAGAGATAAAGTGTCTTAATATTTTAGTTAGTGTTTGTCTAGTAGTGTTTTTGTAATTCACATATTCTATATAGTGAAGATTTCGCCCTGAGGCATTTCATGAGATTATAGAAATATAATCTCGTGAAAATTTCAATCCGTTGTTCTGTTTTAAATTTCCGCTGCGTATGCAAAGTTGTCTCAACTTTATACACAACTCTGTTAAAACTGAGAGTTCGGTTTCTTCAATT
The DNA here is from genome assembly GCA_026008535.1 of Perilla frutescens. Classification (NCBI taxonomy): domain Eukaryota; kingdom Viridiplantae; phylum Streptophyta; class Magnoliopsida; order Lamiales; family Lamiaceae; genus Perilla; species Perilla frutescens. The sequence continues at coordinate 32,057,520 of BRKX01000011.1, forward strand.
AGCATCGAGAGCAGACACTTGACACACTAAGTGGTGATCCTGTTTTCGTAAGGCACAATGGATTACACGAACCCGTTGTTCAACAAACCTCTTGTTCTGGATGGAATGAACTATTCTTTCTGGAAAGTTCGAATGAGATCATGCATCAAATCGATTAATGCAAGAGCATGGAATGCCGTATAAAAGACATGGACGCATCCTAAGACCGTGGATGCTGATGGAGACTCGTTCCGCACCCCTCCGTCAGAATGGACCAGGGAACAAAATGAAGAAGCTACCTACAATGATAAGGCACTCAACGCAATTCAATCCTCCTTAGATGTTCAAATGTTCAAACTCATAAGAAACTGTGAGTCGGCCAAGGAAGCGTGGGATATACTTCAGCAACATTGCGAAGGTGATGTTGGAATTAAAGAATCAAGGCATCGGATTCTCACCACAAAGTTTGAAAACATGAAGATGGAGGATGATGAGTCCGTAGGAGACTACTGCAACAAATTACTGGAGATTGCCAATGAGTGCAATGATTTGGGTGATCCAATCACTAATAAGAGGTTAGTTTCAAAAACTTTGAGGACTCTAACTTCTCGTTTTGACATGAAAGTGGTTGCAATTGATACTGCTATAACTACTGGAGCTCTGGATTTCACCAAACTGATGAATGATCTGAAGACATTCGAGATGGAACTAAATGAAAAGGGTGGACAGAAGAAGAAGGGAATCGCCTTGACTGTCGGGACAACTTCAAAGACAACTTCAAAATCAACTTCAGCCTATGACGAAGAAGAGGATGAAGATCTTGAAGTAATCAATGAAAAGAATCCCGATTATACTCTTCTTATCAGAAGACTTAACACTCTCATTCGAGCTAGCAAAGGGAAACAACAAAAGGGGGGTGGTGAACAACGCAAACCTCGCAATGATTCTTCCGGATCCTTGGTTCTCTATGAAAGATTGAACACACCTGGAAAAGAACCAAAGATCATAAAGCGTGCTGTATCAGATCATTTCAGACCAAAGGAAGTGAAAGACTTCTCCACTGTTTAATGTTATGAGTGCAAAAGCTATGGGCACTTTGCAAACGAGTGTCCGAACACTTTTCGAAAACTTGGAAAACAAGTTAATTTCCTATCTCTTAGTGATAGTGAGCTAGACACTTCAGGGATTTATGTAGAGGAGATCCCAGATGATGCACTAAATGAGCACGCAGCCCTAACTGCAGTATTTGTTGAAGAGGACAAGTCAAACTACACCGAAGTTGAGATAACTTCAGATAGGTACGATGAGTCCTACTATAACACTCTTTTATGTTTTAACACTGTTGTGTCCACTGCAGAAAATGAGGAAGAAGTCACGGAAGAGGAAACTCTGGAGTTACTGATAAAGATGCAGGAACTTTACAAGGAACTGTACGTCAAATGGTCCAAACAGTGCAAAGTGGTGGATTCACTAACTGAGAAAGTTTCTGTGCAAAAGGCCTCACTACAAAAACTGGAAGTCATGCTGACAAAGAAGGATGCTGAGTTGGACAACATGAGAATTAAACTCAATCATGCTGATGAAACTTTTAAAAGACTCAACACGGGAACCTCAAAACTAGATGAAGTTCTGTCTCAAACTCAGATAACTTCACATGGCCTTGGGTATGATTCGACTTCAAGACCAGCCTTCACTTAGATTTTGTCTACTCATGGCAAACCATTTGTGAAAGCCAAGGAAGTTCCCACAACTTCGTCAGCAAAAAAAAAACGTAGGAGGTACATTTATCACTTCTGTTTTCTTCCTGGACATATTAAACCCTTCTGTTATAAGTTTTTGTAGGAACACCATAAGGAGATACATCTGAAGAACCAAGCATCAAATCCTATCCTCTCAAACAAAGGTGACAAGTCCAAGAAACTGGTATGGAGACCCAAAGTTACGTCAACAGTTACCTGCCAAGTGGTCTTCACTGCATCGACAGATAATGACTCGACCACATGGTATTTTGATAGTGGATGCTCACGTCACATGACAGGCTTCAGATGTTATCTATCAAACTATCAAAGAATCAATGGCAGTGAAGTAACTTTTGGAGGAGGGTCAAATGGCAAGATTGTCGGACGAGGAACCTTGGACAGTCCTGGACTTCCAAAGCTGGCCAATGTTTCACATGTTGAAGGGCTGACTGCAAATCTCATTAGCATTAGTCAACTATGTGATGACAACTTTAGTGTCATCTTTGATAAAGAAAGGTGCACTGTGATGGACAGCAACGGAAATCATGTGATCTCAGGGGTAAGGTCTTCCAATAATATCTATGAAACTAACAGAAACAACTGTTTAAGTGCGCAAGTACATGAGGTGCAGCTTTGGCATCAAAAATTGGGCCACAAAAATTTCCGCAATATGAAGAATCTCCAAAGGTTCAATGTTGTTCTTGGAATTCCAAAGTTGAACATATCAAGCCCAAGCCTATGTGGAGATTGTCCAAAGGAGGAGCACCTAAAAGCTGTAAAAAGGATCTTTCATGATACTGATTGGGCTGGAGAAATTGATGATAGACGGAGTACAAGTGGAGGATGTTGTTACTTAGGAAACAACCTCATCTCTTGGCACAGCAAAAAGCAAAATTGTATCTCATTGTCCACAGCCGAGTCCGAATATGTGGCTGCCGGGAGCTGTTCAACTCAATTGATATGGCTGAAGTCGATGCTTGATGATTATGGCTTGGAAAGCAATTCTTTGGTGATGCTCTGTGATAATACAAGTGCCATCAACCTTGCAAAGAACCCCGTTCATCACTCCAAATCCAAGTACATTCATTTAAGGTATCATTTATTAGAGATTTAGTTGAAAAGAAATTATTAAAGTTAGAGTATATTAGTACAGACAAACAACTGGCTGATTTATTTACAAAAGCTTTAAGTTATGAGAGATTCTCAATTCTGAGAAAATCTCTTGGTTTGTGTTCAATATGAAAATTACAGTTGACCCAACTGTTGTCACAACTTTTGGCATATCATCGTTAACTGTGAAGTTGGACAGATTCGAGGATGAAAAAGCCTATTTTAAGGTGAAACCATGATTGTTCTTATAAAATCATATAACTAGATCAAAGATCTTAGATAAATGATTTTTATGAGATTCTTTTGGTTATTCATCTAATCATCATCTGCTTCTCTTCTTAATAAGTTTTCTGATAAATAAAATTTTGGTGACAATAGTTGTTAACTTAAAAAAAAAAAAAACCGAAAATTTTGAAAGTCAGTTGAATGTATCTGGAAATGTATCTTACTCTATCTTTAATACTCATTTTTGACTATATCTTTAATTTATTGATTTCTATTTATTTGGAAGCGGGCATCTACCAGATATAGTTATATTCTTCCATATTTTATATAAAGTCTTTTTCACTTAGATTCTCTCGACCCATCCATCATTTTACAAAAACCTTTTCGTCTCCTCTAAGCCTTTCGTTTTCATCTCTGTCGTCATGGATTCTGACAAAATGAAGAAGATTCAAGAGTTGCTTAGTGATCCTGAAGTGTCGGCCTACCTTCGACATTTGTCTACCTTTCCCCATCAGCCTTCGTTTCTCTCTCCGCCGCAACCGCTAAACCATTTTCAGTTTTTGTCGCCGGATTCCACTCCAATTCTCCGGCCTAAAGTACTTCTGTCCCTTTCTAGAGGGAACGCACCTATGGAGATTTCTCCAGAAATTGCTAGCTGCTCAGAGGTTTAGTCGCGACCTCTCACCTTGCCGGCCTTATCATCTTCGAAAGCTAAGACCAAAGTGAGCAGAACTCCAAAGAGAACAAAGCTGTGTCTTGATCCTGATGAAGAAGTTGCACTCTCCAAGTCAGATATCGAGGAACACATCAGTTTTTGCACAGATTAGATACAGAAGTTTGATCAACAACGGAGGAAGTTTCAATGCTTGCTTTCTTCCCAAAAAGGGGGAGATGATGGTGTTGTTAACATTGATGTGTTAACATTGATGTCCACCAGCAGCAGCAAACAAGGAGATGGTGGGTTTGGAAGTAGCAGATTTAATGAAGATGAAGTTTCTACGAAATGGGGAGTTTGCTTGGAAGTAGCAGAGTTAATGAAGATGAAGTTTCTGCGAAAGGGGGAGCAACTTCATTATGTTTTGATTATGCTTGTTATGTTTGAGTATTTATTTAGGGGAAGTTTAGTTATGTTGCATGCTTGAGGTTGTTTTGGAAAGAAAGACAAAAAGGGAGAGATTGTTGAAACCGTAGGTTTAGTTTATAACCGTTGTATTGTTATGTGTTTTGGATATGTTTTGTCTTTCTTTATTGTTTTCTTATGCAGGAAGAAATTCAGTTAAGATATTTAAGGAAGGCTGTTATGCTTAACTAAATCCAGGTTCTAGAAGTTGATTGAGTCAATGGTTGTTATGGAAGTTGCAGACTTGCGGCGCATATTTAGGAATGAAGAGATCGTGTGGTTATTTAGAGTAGAGCCCAAGATATTGTTTTGTATAAATAGGGATCAGTTGTATTGTGATAGATACGAATTCTAAGAGAGATATATTCAGATTATAGATCGAGTTTTTGTATTCTGCAGATTTTCTACTAGATTTGGTTAAGACAACTTTAGTCTCAACTTTCTGTGAAGGAAGAGATAAAGTGTCTTAATATTTTAGTTAGTGTTTGTCTAGTAGTGTTTTTATAATTCACATATTCTATATAGTGAAGATTTCGCCCTGAGACATTTCATGAGATTATAGAAATATAATCTCGTGAAAATTTCAATCCGTTGTTCTGTTTTAAATTTTCGCTGCATATGCAAAGTTGTCTCAACTTTATACACAACTCTGTTAAAACCGAGAGTTCGGTTTCTTCAATTGCCATGGAGTGACGTCAAGTTTTGTTGAATGAATTTTTAACAGGGTTAAATTTTGGAGCTTTATAAATTGATAGTAATGCGATCCTCATCACCAATCTGATGATGGGAATCTATTCTAGGAGTATTAGTTTACAATAAAATAGATAGGATGGAATTCTTCGACCCCAGCTTCACAACGCAGACGACCGTTGGTATATTTATATCTAAAACCCAATTGTGATTGGAAACAAGAACCTAGTACAATGGTGAAAACGCCACAAACGGAAATCCACGATCCAACTGTGATTGAAAACAAGAATTTTAGAACAATGGTGAAGACGCCACGGGAAATAGATGATCCGTTTGATAAATCAGATTTGAATCTCACAAGGATTTCTCAATCAATTCTGATAAATATCAAAGAGATAAAACACAAGAATTTTATTGATAAAAGATCCATTAATTTCGTTCTCATATGTCCCTTTATATAGGGATGGTAGAGAATAAACTTCATAAACAGAAAACTATAACAAAAAGGAAACAAATCTGGAAAAAAAAAATATGCTAAAGAAATCAATCTAACAAGAAACAAATAAAAATCCTAAAATCTAGACTATATAAATTCGAAAATTATAATTAAATAAAATAATTATCCTAATTAAATTAGGACTCCTAAATATTATAGAAATAATTTTGTCCAACTAGGGTTTTCGGTGACAGCGGGCCCAATTCCTTCAATGGCCCTTGGATAGCTTTGAATCATATCAACGTCACTTAGGATCACATCAGATAGTTTTAAATTTTTCAAACTTGAATCGATAGACTCCATCTTTTGAGATCTATAATCTATCTTTTGAGTCTTGAATGGATAATCATCTATCATTTAATATATATAATATAAGAAAATAGTAATTTTAATACGTCAATAATTTAAAAAAATAATTATATAAAATCACAAAAGTTTGAGTGGGATCGTCTAAATACAAACACATTAAATGATACATTTATAATTTAATTAATATTTAGTTGTGTTTAGAGCCGTGCTCATTAATAATTTAATATTAACTAGTAACATAATCTCTCTTATAAAACTATCTCAATATAATATTAGTACAAACGAAAAAAGGAAGAGGAAATCATGTTATGGGAGAAAGAAAACATGTGCATTCGAAGTCAGAAAAACTCGAAGATAACTTATAAAATAAGAGGTTCATTAATTGCTATTGTTTTGCAGAAGAAAAAAAAAGGTGGGGGATAAATGAAGAAGGGGTAGAATTGTAAATGAGATTGGGGTGAGTGGTTGTTTCCTCGGGGGTGGTAGCTTTCGAATCACAAAACGAATCCACAGTTGGTGGTCCATTTTGTAATTATTCTCTTGTTCCTTCCTCGGAAGCACCCCGTCTCTCTCTCTCTCTCTCTCTCTCTCTCTCTCTCTCTCTCACACACACACACACACACACACACAACCCGTAATAAAATACTAATAATGGTGAATTTAATCAACAAAAATAAATAAATATAGTAATATATCATATACACACATTGAATAATTAAGGTACGTTTGTGTGTGGTGTTTTTTTTAAGTTTATAAACTAGGTCATTTTGCAACTTATATTTAAGAAGGGTGATTTAAAAATAAAAATAAAAATTAGTAATGACTTTTTTCTTTTCTTTTCTTTTGTGGTGTTTTTTTTAAGTTTATAAACTAGGTCATTTTGCAACTTATATTTAAGAAGGGTGATTTAAAAATAAAAATAAAAATTAGTAATGACTTTTTTCTTTTCTTTTCTTTCGAGTAATAAACTTTTGTCTATGATCTTTTAGGAATTACTATTTAAAATTTTAATTAGGAAGACGAAAGAGAAGATCGATCGCTAGCAATGCAAGACAGATTGATAAATTACAGGCCAAAAGGACTTTAATTGAGTACAGGTGACGTAATGGCTAATATTAATTAGTTCAGATATTAGAAATGTCTTTTTTTTTTTTTTGAGGAAGAATAATATATAAAATGTATTTATATCCAAAATTAGGGGGTTGGACTATTCAAGTTAAAACTACTACAGTGAAACTATCAAATTCATCAAAAAATAAAAAATAAAAAATAAAAAAAATCGGATGCTTATATTTGTGTATGTAGCCATAATTTAAACTACGTAAATTACACATTCATATCTATATTTTGGACTCTTTTAGAAAATAGTTTTTTTTTTAAATTAGTAAAACAGTACAAATTTTTTGAAAAATAAAAATAAAAATAAAAAAATTAATATTTGATCAATTTTACGACCCAAAAATCATACGTAATTGATTGTATTTTAATTTTTTTTTCCCAATTGCGTAAAAAAAATCCTCCAATAAAGAAATTTTAATATATAATCAATTACGTATGATTTTAAGGGCCGTAAAATTGATAAAATGTTAGATTTGCATTTTTCTTGAAAAAATAAATATTATTTTGTTAATTTTGAAAAAGAGAGCTATTTTTTAAAAAGAGCCCAAAATGTATGGTATTAGAGTCTAATTTTCCCTTTAAAGTTTAAACTATAATTTGAATTATTTGCAAAATTTTGAAGGATGGATGTGTTATTGGATCTCGTGAGAAGAATATTTCTTGTGTTATTGTATCTCGCAGTTAAATTAAATATATTTATATATGTTAAATAAGTTAAAAAAATTATGTGAATCTATGACATTATTCTATATTATTTTGAAACTTAATATTTCAAGGATTAACAGATAATTTCCAAATAGAAGAAGAATTGCTAAACTTGCTATGCTCAATAATAGCAACAAAAAATAATAATAGTAATATGAGAAATAAGATTATGAGGGGTAGAATTGTCTTGTTAGGCATTTGGTGGGGACTTGCCATCAATTCTATCTCATTCCACAGCTGTCCACCCCCTCCATAATTAATTAATGAGTCCCACTCTTTTTTCTCAATATCTAACTCCCATCCTCACCCATAATGCTTTTTATATTTATTTTGTAAATAACTTATATAAATCTGTTAATTGACATATTCCTTTTATGTTAATAATCACATTCACAATCTTTTAAACATTTACATCAGCATTCCTCAGATTATGGCCATTTTGAAAAATTAAGGTTTTTAAACTATGGTTTTTATTTTATTTTGTAATATATGTGGAGTAATGGTTGCTAAATTGAGAAAATGCTAAGGAAATTCATTTCCTTTTCATCCCTTATCTTCATTTTATATGAGATCTAAAAAATTTCCATTATTTGGACATGACTAGCACAATGCTATTCATTTCCTTTGTCATTTCAAGACCACTTTCTATGTCTTGTCAGCATCACATTCAATTTTTTGCCTTTGATTTTGAAAAAAAAAATATTAGTTTCAACTATAAGACAATCTATTCATTGCTTTGAGGACTTTTTTTTAAAAAAAAAGTTTAATTAATTTATTGGTTCTTTTAGTGATTAAATTCTTGAATAACACAAGTCGGATTTCTGTCTTTTTCCTTGTGTAGGATATATTTTTGTTTTTCCAAATTTTATGAGTTGATATATATATATATATATATTATGTTGGTTCATTCAAATTTTAAAGGTATGATATACACCACTCAAACTTATGGACGTGTTTGGATTAAGAGATTTGTGAGTGTATTTCAATTTCGTATTTACATTCAATCGTTATGTTTGGGAAGAGAATATGAATTTTAATTGGATATATTTTAAGTGTTTAGGTGTTTCTTATCTACACAAACTAAAGTAAAATGCTCATTCGTGTATGGATACGTGTTAAATATCTCATATTGGTTGGGAAAAATGACATGTACCATCTATTAAGGCGAGGACAAATCTCTCCTTACAAGCCCGTTTTGTGAGAGTGAGTTAGGTCCGATATTCATTTCTAACATGGTATCAGAATCAACCTCAATTTCAATGGTGAGGCCCCCAATATTGAGTTCTCAGCAATTTGTGGTTTAGTTCCACGTTGCGCGTGAGGGCGTGTTAAATATCTCACTTATTAAGGTGAGGGCAACCTTCCCCTTACAAACCGATTATTGAGTTCTCAGCAATTTGTGGTTTAGTTCCACACTTTCAATATTGGGGCCTCTAATATGGAGTTCTCAGCATTTCTCAACAATTTGTGGCCTAGTTCCACACTTTCAATATTAGGGCCCCTAATATCGAGTTCTCTGTAATTTGTGGCTTTCAATGTTGGGGCCCCCAATATCGAGTTCTCAGCAGTTCTCAACAATTTGTGGCTTAGTTCCACGCTTTCAATGTTGGGACCTCTAATATCGAGTTCTCAACAATTATTGGCTTTCAATATTGGGGCCTCCCAATATCGAGTTCTCAGTAATTTGTGGCTCAGTTCCACGTTGTGCGTAAGGGGGCGTGTTAAATATCCCACATTGATTGGGGAAAGTGGCATGTGCCACTTATTAAAGTGAGAGCAACCCTCCCTTTACAAATCAGTTTTGTGCAATGATTGAAATATCGTAAAATATCATGGATATATCACGTATTTTAACATTGCGATACAGATTTGGAGGAGAATATCTTTTTTACCGGGTATCGGCCGAAATATCACAATATATCGCGACTTTTTTATATTTTTATAATATATTTTGATTTTTATTTGATACTATATATTTTTATGGTCTTTTTAGGTCTTCAACATAATTATTTGAGTTGGAATATTCTTTACTTTACAAAGACACTCACACTGAAAAAAATTATAAGAGAAAGAAGCTCGAGAAATCAACGGACGTCTTAGAAAGAAAAGTAAGATGCACTAGCTTTATTCTTTTATTTTTTCAGTGACTTGGCAATCGTTGGTAACTTTAGGGGACATGATGGACAAAGCACTAAAGTTTTTCTTCCCATATATCATATGAATTTGAAATCTAAGATAATATTTATATAATGTATTATTCATATGGACCACGGAAGTAGAGCTGGAGGTCTTGTAATTAGGTGCAATAAGAAAGGAATACATAAGGAAACGTGCATGGACTCAAGAAGAAAGTTCAAGCACTAATATTGAATCACTTTCAGCTAATCTTGGTTCTATGAATATGGGTGACACTGATCATAGTGATATATCCCAAGATTCATTTGCTATGGGAGTTCACAATTTGATTGGAGTACTCAAAATGTGTATGAAGGTCAAAATGTACATCGACAAAATAATTGGGTCAGTTGATATTATCCAATCCATGGTGAAATTATTGGAAGAAATCAGGAAACGTATCAAACGCATGTGCATAATTATATCCAGAATTACTCTAATGTGATGAGTTAGTACCTATATTGTTTGGAACAAGATGACATTCCATCTACTATATTTGAACCTCATAGATCCTCATTTTGGTATTAATTGTACCTTATAATGTCTACTTAGTTATTTTATATTGTATTATGTATTATTTTGTCAAATGTATTATCTCAGACAGTATTTATATAATGTATTATTCATATGTTTATTTTCAAAATATATTTCTATCAAAATTTTGAGTAGAATATGTGCATAATAATATATTATAATAGTTCCTAAAATTTCTTGCTAAATTTCCAAGATTTTAATATAGTTTCCGTCATTTTTTCAATTTTCTGCGATATCGATATATCCGTGAAATTGAAGTTGCGATATATGATGCGATAGCGATATTTTCATTCTTATTTATGAGAATGAATTAGATTCGATATCCCTTTTTAACAATACGCAATATTAATCTACACGTAACAATGCACACATTAAACGGTCGACGTGGATTCAACACAAACTAGAGACTAGCACTAAATCCTTACAAGTACGCATAAACATACATTAACAAGCTAACATAAGGAACAAACTTTTAAGTTTTTGTTAATATTATAAACTCATATAAAATCACATTTTCTACTTTCATTTATTAAATAGAAGTCATGATTGAGAAAAAAAAATCACGTCATATTGAACTTGTTTTTTTTTAAATATTATTTGAAGCTTATGAATTCAAAATCTTCTACATACATCCACTCTATATCCAAATTATATATATATATATATATATATATATATATAATGAATGAATCTGAAATTCTAGGGACTTCAAATCTAATAATTTAAAATTTCAAACACACTTGAAAATAAAAATGTATGCATTTTTTAAAAATAATTATAATACTTAAATCCGCCAAATTATTGATAAACTCACGAGAAATTCTATTAAGGCATGTAGAATAGTATTAATAGTATATGTAATAAAATTTCACACTCACATAATCTCATAGCTAATAAAAAGGTATGCAGTTTTTTAAAATAATTATAATACTTAATAATGTGTCGTGCTATATATGTTATTATAAAATTTCGTACTCACATAATCTCATAGCTAATTTGATATACTAATGGCTAAAATTTAATAGTTGGGCCATAATATAATATTACTGTATTTGAATTAATGGGGAAACATTAAAATCACGATTGCATCGTAGTCATAAGAAAAAAATTCTATTACATAATATTTTCTTCCAACGGTGCGAATGTCGGAAGCAAGGAAGCAAAGCAATGGCGAGAATGGCGGCAAAACTATTACTAAATTCCACTCTTCAGCCCCCACGCCCCATCCCTCATCAAATCAAATTCCCATTTCTGTTTCTTCGCATAAATCCATCTACATAAATCATAAACACATATAATCCTTCTTCAAATCTCAGTGATAGGAACAGTTTTTGGAGGGTCCAAAACTATTTCTTTTTTGGTTTTTTCTCTTCTCAAAATTCACCTTTTCCTTTATTTGGGTTTTTCCTTAATTGGTTAGGTGGTTCGGTGATTATCTCGAAAAAAAGAGGTGATTTTTGCCGTTTAAGGAATGAACGAGTTCGGCATCCTGGAAAGCAAATCATCATTAAATAGCGGTGATGATGTTGTTAGATTTAAGAAGATGATGGGTTTTGATCGCCAACAAAATGATCTGGGCCGTCCATTTGACGGTGGCGGTGGTAGAGGAGGAGGAGGTGGTGGTGGAGGGCCCAATAACCGTAATAGCGGCGGAGCTACCGAGGCGGTGGGCCATACGTACGGTGATGATGTCTCATCATCTCGTATTGGTGGTGAAAATTTTGCTACTACAAATTCGCAGCCTTTTGACATTTTTGCTGCCGCTTATTCCACCACGCCTTACAAATCCCCAGGTGAAATTTCACTTAATTTTTTTCTCTTTTCACTTATCTGTTGTTTTGCAAACAAAGTGTTTGATTAAATGTGTGAGAGAATGCTCAGTGCAGTTTTGACTGGTTCTTTTTCTTATACTCTCTTTTTGTGATTTTGAATTTACGCAGAAGAAATGGCTGCCAGCGCGGCGTTTCCTTTTACGTTTGCTCAATGGAAAGAGTTAGAGAGGCAAGCAATGATATACAAATGTATGATTTCCTCTGTGCCAGTCCCTCCTGACCTTCTCTTCCCACCTTCAAGAAATTATTCTGCTGCAGCTCTAGATTCTCCTGCTTCGTGTAAGATTTAATCATGCCATTTTGTTGAAGTTTCGGTGGTTTTCTTCATTGTTTTTGTGTTTGATTTGGTTTTAGCTATAATCATCAAATCAAAGCTCATTTTTGGTGACTTAAGCCAGCCCTGTTCTGAATAAAAAATTCTTGATTTTGGAAGCAGTGTATAACGTGAGATATTCAAGAAATGGAGATCTAGAACCCGGGAGATGTAAGAGAACAGATGGTAAGAAATGGAGGTGTTCAAGAGATGTGGCGCCCCTCCAAAAATACTGTGAGCGCCACCTGCATAGAGGCCGCCCCCGTTCAAGAAAGCCTGTGGAAGTTAAAAACAATGGTGAAAATCTCAAGAAAACTCGCATTGAACAAAGCCATGTTCCCAATTCTACTGTTTCCGCTCAGCATGTTGCTGCAGGGAATGATAAGCCCCTTTTGCTTTTCAATGCTAAAAATGATCTGAGCATTTCTGCTGCATCCTCTTACAAGGGACCTAACAGGTTGGTTAGTCTGATGTTATGTGAGTGCGTGAGCTCCGTTTTTTTTTTTTCGATTCTTGATTGTTGATTTGGTGCATTTGAAGGGATTTGAGCTTGATGATGGAGAGAGAGATGGTTGTCATGGATGGGACTGATCACCGATGGCAGCATTTGAGTGAAGCGAATATGGGATTTGTTAATGTGGAATCTTCTGTTTATGGCTCTAGTTCCCTTTTCCATCAAGGTTATGTGGAACAGCAGCCATTCAACGTGTTACCTTACTCGAATTTTTCAGCCCCGACTGGTTTCATCGATGCTTGGTCAATCAATAATCTGGACAGCAGCAACAGTGCGAATGCTGAATCATCCGTAACGAATCACGGAAACTTGTCCCCTTCGCTCAGTTTGTCTATAGCCATGGCTGCTGGCGATATTGCAGATCAAGAAATGGGAAGCATTGAGTGCTGTGATGAGCAGAGTGCTCACGATTCAAGGTGGATTAGCCCTGTTTGTTGGGAGCCATTTGCACAAGGAGGGCCTCTTGCTGAGGCTTTGCAGCCGGGATTGGTTTCCATCACCGGCTGCAAAGATCTGGCTTCACCCCGAGATTCAATCAGCGCCCCGGCTACTACTGTTTCTTCACCCACTGGGGTCCTTCATCGGACATTATTTTCACACTCTGATGGTAGTGTTTGCAATAGTCCGACGCCTGCAGCCCCGACATCAGAAATTGCTTTCCAGCAGCTCAATTAGTCTTTGATGAGATGCTATGAAAGTTCATTTCTATTACCTTTCTGCAGGTATCAGTTGTTGGATTTGATTTCTGGTTTTAAATGCTCTGTGTTACTGCATTATGAACTTAGGATATTTTAAATCTGAGTGATTTGGATTTATGTCGAGAAACAGATTGAGATGTTGAATTACATAGATGTTGGTATATTGGTTTTGCTATCTGATTGAAGTATGCCATTCAAATTAAAAAACAAGGGGTTCGTTAGTAACTACTTGTAACACAGATTAAGCAAAGTGGCAATCTTGATGATTAATTCTTGACAAGTTAAAAAGTAGATTGTGTCCCTTACCTTATTGGCTATCTTCTTGAAATTGCTTCTGCTTGTGGGACAATGTCCTTTTCTTTTGTCGGGAAATATCTTGTTTCATGGAAATATAGAGGACTCATTTTCTCTTACTTGAGAGTTGAGAATGAATGCTTGCTATCACTTTTTTCAACTTTTTATGCTATAATATTGGCTAAAATTTTCGACTGCCAAGGAGCAACTCGTCTAGTACGTCGGCTTAGATTATCGTTTCATTCGTTTCCAAAATGTGAAAAACAAATTCATATTTTCACAAAGTTTATTTATTGTAATAATTTAGAATTTTGGAGTCGATTGTGGGGGGAAAATGTGTTTTCACTTTGTATATTCATTACTCATTAGGTCGCAAAACAAATACAATCGTCAGGTGGTGGACTAAAATCATGAAAAAACTGTTAAATTGAGCAACAAAATTAGCTTTCAGAAGAGGTTGATATGCCTTTCTTTTTTAATATTCCAAAAATGTAAAAAATTTATTGGTCCACCACATTATTTGATGGGAGAAATGGGTCGGACTATCTTTGATTCATTAATTTACCCGCCAAAAAAATGTACAAGAATAGATTCCATACATGTAGTTTTCGACAAAAAAACAGGACGATTGTAATATTTTTCGAGGAATGAAGTGTAACGTCGCGTATATAAATATTTAATCAAAATTCATAAGTATTTTAATAGAAAAGATATTGATGATTTGAATGTTCTCTCTTTTTAAGAGATGAAATACATTCTCTTGAGATGAATAGTTGAGACATTTTCGATAGTTATATTCACGAACTGTGATTTTTTTTTTTGACATAAACAATTGTATTCGATTTGGTGTTAGTGATAATGACTTGCAACTAAAATAATTAATTTAAATTGACTATTTTTGAAAAATGGTTCTAAGGTATTAGACATTCTTTTGACACCCAACATTATTGCTTGTAAATTATGAGTGGGGTTGGAGGTATATGATTTTGAGAAGAATTATAAGATGGCCAAGTGAAAAAGGAGATGGGAATAAAATATAATGTTTATATTATTTTTATTTTTATGGAGAATTGTTAATTCAGGACATGAAAAATAGGCAATTTATTAATTTAGGATCTTGAATATTAAAAATATCAGCGTAAGATCTCAAATGAATTGTGTGTATTTAATATGAGGACCAAATGTCTCTATTTATAATAGTACAAGAGCTAGGGTTTTAGAGTTAGATACTTGGCCATCACTCATATCATATATCTATTAGATATATTTACAACACTCCCCCTTGAGAGACCAATCTCTAAAACAAATGTTGCCTCATTAAAACCTTACTAGAAAAACCCATTGGAAAAAAATCTAGTCGAAGGAAAAAGAGTACAACTGCTCCCCTGATCTTGAGATCATTGTAGATCTTTGAGTCGGCGCATGCCGATCTTGTATACCAATTTTCTGAATGTTGATGTTGGTAATGCCTTTGGAATAAGTCTGCCAAATTGTCACTTGAACGAATTTGTTGAATGTTGATATCGCCATTCTTTTGGAGATCGTGTGGGTAGAATAATTTGGGAGAAATGTGCTTCGTCCTATCACCTTTGATGTATCCTTCCTTGAGTTGCGCGATGCAAGCAGCATTGTCTTCATACAAAACAGTTGGAGTGATCTTTGATGAAGGTAATCCGCATGACTCTTGGATGTGACTTGTCATATTTCTCAACCATACACACTATCGACTTGTTTCATGGATTGCAATGATTTCAGAATGATTTGAGGATGTTGCAGTCAAGGTTTGCTTCACAGACTTTCATGATATAGCAGTTCCACCACATGTGAAAACATAGCCAGTTTGTGACTTGGCTTGATGTGGATCGGATAAAAATACTGCATCCGAATACCCTACCAGAGAAGAATCGGAATTTTCTAAATAATATAAACCAAGGTCTATAGTACCCTTCAGATAACGTAGAATGTGCTTAACACCATTCCAATGTCTCAAAGTGGGTGCAGCGCTATATCTTGCGAGAAGATTTATAGAAAAAGCTATATTTGGTCTAGTATAATTAGCCAGATAAGTTAATGCTCCAATTGCACTTAGATATGGTACTTCAGGACCAAGTATCGTTTCACCATCTTCAATAGGTCAAAATGGATCTTTCTTCGTATCAAGAGATCTAACGACCATTGGTGATGCTAATGGATGTGCATTATCCATGTAAAAGCGTTTTAACACTTTTTCTGTATATGTGGATTGGTGAATAAACGTTCCTCTTCGAACACGTTCAATTTGCAAACCAAGACAGAATTTTGTCTTTCCCAAATCTTTCATCTCAAATTCTTTCTTCAAATATTCAGCAGTTTTATTGAGCTCTTCAGGAGTCCCAATTAAATTCAAATCATCAACATAAACTGCTATAATTGCAAATCCACTTTCGGTTTTCTTTATGAAAACACAAGGGCGGATATCATCATTTTTGTATCCTTCTTTCAATAGATACTCGCTCAATCTATTATACCACATATGACCAGACTGTTTCAGCCCACACAACGATTTTTGCAGTTTAATTGAAAACATACTTTTGGGTTTTGACTTTAATGCTTCAGGCATTTTAAATCCTTCAGGGATTTTCATATATATGTCATTATCTAATGACCCATATAGATAGACAGTTACTACATCCATAAGGTGCATAACAAGCCTTTGTGACACAACCAGACTAAACATAAATCTGAAAGTAATCGCATCCATTACTGGAGAGTATGTTTCCTCATAATCAATTCCTGGTCTTTGAGAGAAACCTTGTGCTATGAGTCTTGCTCTATATCTCGTAACTTCATTTTTCTCGTTTCTCTTTCTAACAAATATCCATATGTATCCAATAGGGGTTTCAGATTCAGGAGTTAGGACTATAGGTCCAAATACTTTCCGATTATCACAGGAATTTAATTCCATTTCCATAGCTTTTTTCTACATTGGCCAATCATTTCTCTGTTTACATTCTGTAACAGATTTTGGTTCAGGATCCTCATTTAAAATTTGATGAACTATATGAAATGAGAATATATCATCTACAATAATATGTTCTCTTTCCAGTATCTGATTGGAAGATAAATAATTTATTGAGATCTCATGATTTTCAGATATTTGTAATTCTTCAGGAATTACATCATTTTCATTTGATTGATTAATCATTTTCGTCATTGTTTAGTTTCCATCTTGCCCCTTTCTTTTTCTAGGCACAGAATCTTTGGAACCAACTGGTCGACCACGTTTTTGATGAATTTTAGACTCATTTGCTGCCAAAGCTATTTGTCCTTCAGGGACATCAATTTTGGCTGGAGTATTTACAGCATGTATGTGAGATTGTGTCACTTTTCTTGTATCTACAAAAGGATCAGGAAGTTGGTTTGCAATTTTTTGCAAATGAATAATCTTTTCAACTTCTTGTTCACATTGATTAGTTCGAGAATCAAAATGTGACAAGCTTTTCTCATTCCAAGATATTTACTTGTGCTTTTCTGGATGTAGATTTGTTCCACCTAATGTTGGAAATGTCATTTCATCAAAATGACAATCTGCAAAACGTGCAGTAAATAAATCACCCGTTAAAGGTTCAATATACCTTATAATCGAAGGTGAATCAAATCCAACATATATCACAAGCCTTCGTTGGAGACCCATTTTTGTTCGTTGTGGGGATGCAATTGGGACTTGAACCGCACAACCAAAAGTTCGTAAGTGAGAAATATCTGGTTCTCGACCAAAAATAATTTGCATTGGGGAGTACTCATGGTTGGTCGATGGTCTAATACGAACTAATGTTGTCGCATGTAATATGGCATGACCCCAAGTAGTAGTTGGGAGTTTTAACTTCATAAGTAACGGTCTAACAATAAGTTGAAGACGTTTCATAAACGATTCTGCTAAACCATTTTGAGTATGGACATGAGCGACTGAATGTTCAATCTCAATTCCAATAGTCATACAACAGTTTTCAAATGCTTGAGACGTAAACTCACTAGCATTATCAAGACGAATTCTTTTAATTGAATTATCTGGGAATTGAGCTCGTAATTTTATAATTTGAGCAAGTAATCTAGCAAATGCTGCATTTCTAGTAGAAAGTAAGCATACATGTGACCATCTAGGAGAAGCATCAATCAATACCATAAAGTATCAAAAAGGGCCCCATGGTGGATGTATAGGTCCACAAATACCTCCTTGAATTCTCTCTAAGAAAGATCGAGATTCAATATTAACCTTCGTATATGAAGGTCTAATGACTAACTTGCCTTACGCACAAGCATCACATGGGAATTCATTTGTCATAAGAATATTTTGATTCTTCATGTTGTGCCCATATGAATTATTGATTATTCGGCGCATCATAGTTGCTCCAGGATGTCCAAGCCTATTATGCCAAAGCATAAAGCTTTTTGTGTCATTGAACTTCAGGTTCATGACATGGTTTGTCTCAATTGCCTTTATGAATGTGTAATACATCCTAGAAGGTAGTGTTAATAATTTTTCTTTTGTTCGCTTATGGCCGGATACAAAAGAATTTATGCAGAGATATTCTTTTCCACCTTCTGATATAGTCTCAATGTGGTATCTATTATAGCAGATATCCTTGAAACTTAGTAAGTTTCTTTTGGACTTACTAGAATACAGGGCATTTTTAATATATAATTTAATATGATTTGGTAAAATGATACAAGCTCTTCCAGAGCCTTCAATGATATTTGTCATTCGTGCAATTCTGCACAAAGAATTAAGGATATATTATCCACATGTTTAATTTATTTGCTCTTTAGAGCATGTAATATTCTTTAGGAATATTAATTGTGCTACTTTAATAGCATCAATTTATGATCTTGAATGTAATATTCTTCATGAATATTACATGTGCTACTCGAATAGCATCAATATTTAATTTTTCAAGATTAAATCGGAAAAGACCAATTATTATATTTTTATATATACGAAATCAATAACAACCAACTTATGGGCATTTACGGCAATCACATACGCATAAGTATGATAGAAGGTAATTAATTTTTTTTAAATCAAATCTGAAACAATTAATAAATCCAAATTCATAATTAATCTTGAACTTATAAAACTTCAAATGATTTTTCCGCAAGAATCAAACAATGACAATACCCTTAAATATTTCCCCACGTTTTTTTTTCATGAGACGCAATAGTATTTGGTCTTCAAATAAATCTTTTATTACTAATTAAACAAGAGGCGGTCAATTATGCAATTCATAAAATATTTCGAATCAAATAATCATAATATAATTTACATCAAACTTAATTTCATAATTTTGATTTGAAAATTACCTCGCAGGAAAAATACGATTCTTTCCTATGGCATACCTCTGATATTAATTCGTACTCAATTGGCTAGAGACTCGTGCTGATAACGTGTTGTAAACTAGAGAGAGATGAGAGAGAATATCAACTGTATGTATTTAATATGAGGACCAAATGCCTCTATTTATAATAGTACAAGAGCTAGGGTTTTAGAGTTAGATACTTGGCCATCACTCATATCATATATATCTATTAGATATATTTACAACATCCTTTATATTTTTAAATTATTTTTCAAAAATTTATTTTATAAATTTAATAGATAATCAATAAAAGATTCTCCATTGAAATTTTATATAAAAATTGTTGTAATTTGTTGCCCAAATTACTGAAAATAGAAGACAGTTTGTAATGTCAAACTCAATGTTAACGATAGTATTTCCACTATCTAAACCAAAAATGCAATGAACAAAATCAAGATTGCACGAGATTAAATTTTAGATCACACACAACATGTATCTGATTGCCACATGGCAAAATTAAGCTTACACAAGTATAAACAAAATAGTTAAGTATGTTTGAACAAATGTTCCAACACATTAACAAAAATATATGAACCTATATCTAGTTTTTAACTAAATCAAATTCAGTAGGTTAATTTGATTACAATGCAGCAACAATTCCTAAGTCTTGATATCTTCTACCTAAACTAACTCGAACAATTCATTCATGAGAATCAATTGAACGAAGATAAACACACAAAGAAGCAGATAAAACCCTAGAAATCTAGTTGCACAAACAATGACTCGAGCTCTTGATCTTCTCACCCTCAAGGTGAATATATTCTCTGCTCGAATAATTTTTCAAACGAGAATTATGTTCTTTAAATATCTTCACTTGAATTGGTTTTGAAAGTCAAGTCATCTCGTCGATCATGGGTTGTAGATAACCACCACCACTACACTACTTTGAAGAAAACAGTCTCCTTGGTGTGGCTGGAAGCACAACCCACGCTCTTCACCATTTTCCTATATTTCCAATAAATAATTTTCTGAAAGAAAAACGGTTAAATACAAGATAACAAAAGGCCTAAAAATATGAGATAAAGTTTGACTTAATCAAACTCTTATTTAAATATTAATATATCAATCATATATATCCACGAAATTTATATTATAAATTTCGTGGATATATATGATTTAAGATATACAAAATAATTATAATTTATTAATAATAATAAATCTTAAAATGTAGGAAATGATAAGATCACGAACATCGAATGTTACAGACAATGTTATAGGGATTCGGTATGACATCATGTTCACCATTAAACAAAATGTCATATACAACATTACAAAAATAATTAAAAAATCAAACTAGATGAATTTTGAGTTTCTATATTGATAATTCAAGTCCTAGACCGACAGTTCATCTTTTAGGTCCTAAATTAATATATAATTTATCTTTAGAGTCCTGATATATAACCAATCTTTTTTAGCCCTTATTTTATTTAATATTGGAAGCTATATGTTGCTAAGGGGGGGATGCAATGATTCTAGAACCCAATAAATAAACTTATTCATGAAAATAAACAAATAAACATGTAGCAACGATGAACGTGGTCGTTTTCCGAAAAGATAAACAAATTAACTATATCTCTTTAGACTAATTAAATAAAGGGTTTATAATTGTAGAATCTAAACTAATTAGCGTTTAAAAATATTTCTTTAGACTTGTTCAAAAAAAAAAAAACTATATTTCTTTAGGCTAATTAAATAAAGGATTTACAATTGTAGGATCTAAACAAATTATCACTAAATAACGCTGCAATGCTAACTGAACAAACATTTAGCTCAATAAAAGCACGAATAATTAAACATAATGGATATAATGACATAACATGACAAATTATTACAAATTAACTTAATAATACACTAATTTCATACATGTTGCAGTCTCGTAATATTTTTTACTAATTGTAAGACTTTGATGATCATTTAAAATAGTTTTATTATTTTCAAGCACATTATTTGTTATATTTTTTAATAGTATTTATTTTTTTAATATTATATATATATATATTTAAAATATATAATTAATAGTTATTAATTTTGAATAATTATCATTTTAAGAAAATATTAAATCATTAAGCACATTCATATTTCAATTATAAGACAAAATGAAATCTTTTTGAAAATATTCTTATTTGGTATAATATTTGGTAAGGAGGGTTGGAATTGCAAAAAAAAAAGTGTTAAAATTGCACCTATTTGGTGTAGAATCTGCACAAAATAGGTGTTTACCATTGAACTTTCCCTTAAACTAAATTTTATCACAATTAGCCCTTGAACTTTCAGCTCAGTTAGCCTACCTGAAGTTTTGAACTTGATCCAGTTAACCCCTTGAAGGTAAAAAATAATATTTTACATGTTCGTGAAAAAATGTCATTTTACAAAATACTCATTGTAGAACTGAGATTCTACAATTAACGATTTAGATTCAGGCTTTGGCGATCTACAAAACAAAGTCAAAAAGCACGTGAAGTGGAAGGATCATCAGGAATTTGACGATCGAATGGACTCTGACGCTCAAGTCAGAATCAAATAGGGAATAAATTTATAACAATAATATATACTACCTCCGTCCCAATAGCAAGGTCCACTTGCTATTGGGTATGGAGATTAAGGAGAAATAGATTAGTTGGTTAAGTAGTGAGTAAAGTAGGTGGGGTCCATTTGTTTAAGGAGTATTATAATAAAAAGTAATATAAAGTAAGTGGGGTCCACATTGATGTTGATATTAATTATTTCCACATTTGAAGGTGAATCTTGCTATTGGGACAGCCAAATAAGGCAAGGTGGAACTTGCTATCGGGACGGAGAGAGTATTTATTACGAAATTAGGAAAGTTGGAAAGATAATTAAGATATCGGTGATGAAATTATTCTGTTTGAACGCTTGATGAAGACTCAAATTCGTGCTTTTTGCTTTATCTTTTTACACCCTTTTTAAGTGTTTAGTATAGAGTCTAGTCTAGTTTTGGGGGTAAAGCTGATTGCAGGAGGCTGAGGGCACAAAACCACCACAATAGGCACAGACAGGTGCTATTTATGCTGAGGGCACAAATGACTGATTTGCCTGCCGAGGACCCAGTCAAAGTTGTTGCGAGAATTGCACAACAAGATCGCGGGACAGTTCCTATATGCACGTGGAGGTGATGTGGCGGTCAGTTCCGAGTCTTGGGGAGGTCTACACACGTTGGGAAGGAAGTAGGGACATCAGAAAGCCGTTGGAGATGCTAAGGTTTGTTGCTATCCCTCCTAAATTCAAGGAAGAACGTTGAGCATGAAATGAGGAAGTAGACGAGTGCAAGAACCCCTGCGTGGGTGAGATCTGGGCTGCGTGAAGCCTTAATTCATTTGCTATAAATACTTTTATCTGTTTTCATATCAGTATGCGAGGCGGTGCGTACACACACTCGTTTTTTGCACCTCAAGATACAATTTCCCGTTTTCATATTTAGTTTATTTGCTGGATAATCTGACTGCCTGAAGCTGGCGATTTGCCCGCGGAGAGGTAGTTCAGTTGTTTTTGTTGGCAAAACTGGGGTTGGGCCCAGAAGTTAATCTATGTATTTCCTTTCCAAGAAAGATGTCTTTTATCATTTCTTTTACTTTCGTTTCTATGTTTAGTGGCTAAGTATCCACTGTTCAAGTCAAAGTAATGGTCTAAGGGTAGAATATGTGCATGAGGTAATCGGACTTTAAAGCCTTAAGGGTTCACAATCTTAACTTGTTTTTCACTTAGACATAGGTAAAGGGTGGTTGGAGATGAAAGCGCGCATTTCTAATTAACTGGTACTAGTGTTAGTTACGTGGGAGTGTATAGGTGACCCATGCCTCGATACCCGCATAGTAACAAGTCCGGGGGTGACAGCCTTGGTAGTTTGGATTGAGTAGTATATGCAGGCACAAGACCGTGTCAAACCTACTAGAATCGGGTCGCTTTTGCCCTCAAAGCTGCTATGCTTGCAAAACCTTTGTGTGATTCTCTCCTTAGGTTCCTGTATAGTTAGGTCCCTAGGTGCCAATCGTATCATCTAGACGATATAATGTAAGAAGTGATTGGGGAGTGGCCGATCGTATCCATTTCCTATAACCGGTTAACCCTCAAAATGACAATTACCCATATTTGGCCATAGGGATTCGGTTTTTGACCTTTCTGCTAGTGTGGGCACAACGGGTAGTAGTGGTAATTACATGTGTTTTGCCCGGGATTGCGCATACCTACCAAATGACTTGATGCTTTGACTTGAACACTTTTATTACTGATATTTTCTTTTGTGATTTCCTTTTTAGCATTTAGTTAGTTTAAGTTTATTAGCAAGGTTTTTAGAGTGACATTGAAGACCCAAACTGAAACTAAGAAAGGACAGAAGGTTAAAACACTCCTCGTGGGATCGACATCCGTCTTCACTAGCTATACTAGCCGTTGAGGGCAGATTAAACATTTGTGGACCATTTGCCCGCAAGTGTATTTTGCACACCTAAACGACGGGTGTGCCAAAATTGGCGCCGTTGACGGGGAATGTAAGCGCACTTTTCTGTCTATTTACTGTTTTACCTTAGTATATGCTTCGTTCTAACCGCGCAGGAGATTTACTCTACGATCCGGAGATAGAGAGGTCAGCGAGGGCAAGAAGAGCACAAGCTAGGGCATTTTTGAAAAGGCTGGAGGAAGAGAATCACACTAAAGGATCCAGTGACGATTTGACCTCAAGCAGAGAAAGTGAGAAAAACAACATCAATTCACTCTATTTCGACGAAGAGATGGAGGACGATCAGATATCAAACCACGAAGAAGAAGAACAAAAAAGACCACCACCACACACCCTTACTTTGAGGCAGCTGAGTTTCCCTCAAACCATGAACATGCGTCCCACGGGCATCGTTTTGCCCACAACTACTGGTAACTGGGAGCTGAGGGCAAACATCATCTCGATTTTGCCCAAATTCCTGACCATCCAGGGGAGGATCCGCAACGACATCTACAAGATTTTGAGATGGCATGTGAGACGCAACGCACACGAGCTAATGGGACAAGTGAATACATTCGCCTGGTTTCTTTTCCTTTCACCTTGCAGGACGGAGCTCGAGAGTGGTTATACACTATTCCCGCTAGGAGTGTAACCAACTGGAGTCGACTCCAGCAAAAGTTTCTGGAGAAGTACTTCCCCACATCAAGAGTGCAGAGTATGAGAAAGAAGATCTCAACCGCAAAGGCTGGTCCCCACGAGAGCTTTTACGACTACTGGGAGCGTTTCAAGCAATTGCTCTCGAAATGCCCACATCACCAGATTCCAGATCATGACCTAGTGAACTACTTTGTCTCGGGGTTGAGAAGCGAGGACCGAGCCCTACTGAATGCAGCATGTGGAGGATCTATCCTGAACAAGAGGGCTGCTGAAGCTCTGATACTTATTGGAGAAATGGCCGAGGAAAACAGAGACGATTCATATGAAAGAACAAGTGTTGCCGCTGCGGGCAAAACCATCTCTGTGCCTGCAACTGATGACTGAATCGAACAACTCTGCAACAAGATGGAGAAGATGATCACCATGTTTTCCGCTAACACCCTGCGAATATGTGGGGTATGTGAATTAATGGGGCACCACTCTGACCAGTGTCCACAATTGAAGGAGAAGGAAGAAACGGTCAACGCTATGGATGAAGGGCACAGAAGGAGGCACAATCAATTTGCCCCCAACTACAGTCAGAGGCATACAACACCGTACTACCCTGCGCCCGCAGCAGGACCATCTTTATCAGACATGGTTCACAAGATTGTGAATGAAACGGTGGAGGTACAAAAGAAATCAGAAGCTTTCGAGCAGGAGACAAGGAATGGACTGAGCTATTTGGGAGGACAAATATCCCAAATTAGTGATGCAATCGCAAGGATGGAGAAAGCTAAAGGAGTTCTGCCCTCACAGACAGAACCACCAAAGAAGGCCGGGGTAAATGCAATAACACTGAAGAGTGGAAGACAACTGCCTGCATCAGATCCAGAGACTGCAGAGGATGATGCCCACAGCAATAATGAGCCCACAAAGGATGAACCAGAGTTGAGGGCAAATGACGAACCAGAAGCAGTTGTGCCCAAACCCATCCTGAAGAGTAATATTCCAAAAGAGATCGAGGTGCCTTTTCCATTTCCAGGAAGGATGAAGCGAAACAAGAAAGAAAAAGAGGATAGGGAGCTAATGCACATCTTCAAAAAAGTGGAAATCAATGTTCCACTACTAGATGCAATCAGGCAGGTACCCCGATATGCTTGTTTTCTGAAGGACTTATGTATAAAGAAGGTGAGATTCACGGAGGAGGCACAAGTGGTTGTGAATGAAAATGTGTCAGCATTATTGCAGAAGAAGCTGCCTGAAAAGTGTGGAGACCCAGGGATGTTCTTTATTCCCTGTGAAATTGGAGGACTTCGAGTTGAGAGAGCTATGCTGGACTTAGGAGCATCGATCAATGTTATGCCCCTAAGCATTTTTGAAGAGCTGACCTTAGGACCGCTCAAGGATACAAGAACAATTATTCAATTGGCTGATCGTTCCAGTGTCTACCCCGAGGGAGTGCTTGAAGATGTCCTAATCAAAGTGGAGAGTCTGATTTTCCCAGCAGACTTCTATGTGCTGGATATGGGCAAAACCAATCCAAGGGCTGCCTGTATACTTTTGGGTAGACCATTCATGAAGACAGCACATATGAAGATTGATGTCGATAAGGGCACATTGACGTGCGAGTTCGATGGAGATAGAGTTACCTTCAACATCATGGAGGCAATGAAGTACCCCAATGACACTGAGGGTGTACATGTGATTGACGTCTTTGAGCCTATGATCCAAGAAGAATTGCCAAGGCTGCTGGCAAAGGATCCACTTGATTGGGTACTTCAATACAGTAAAATTGATTGGGATACTGAAGAGGAACGAGATAAACAAATCAAAGAGGTAATTCTGCAATTATATCACATCGAAGCCATTTTTCAAGGGATCAACGCCTGCCTTTGCCCACAACAAGGCAGGATGATAAACTGGTGCGGTCCATCATCAAGCCACTAAAGTTGGAGTTGAAGAAGTTGCCCGATCACCTCAAATATGCCTATTTGGGTGAAGGAGAGAGTTTGCCAGTTATAATCAGTTCATCTTTGACCATGAAGCAGGAAGTCAAGTTGATAGCACTATTGAAGACGCACAAGGAAGCAATTGGATAGACTTTGGCCGACATCAAAGGCATAAGTTCCACCATTTGCATGCATCGGATCCAGTTGGAAGAATGGGCAAAACTAGTGCAAGATCCTCAAAGGAAGCTGAACCCCTTGATGAAGAAAGCTGTGTTAAAAGAAATTCTAAAGCTACTCGATATGGGCATTATCTTCCCTGTGCCCGACAGTGAGTGGGTGAGTCCTATTCACGTTGTGCCCAAAAAGTCTGGAATCCAGGTTGTAGAGAATGAAAACAAGGAACTTATTCAGATCAGACTGCAGACAGGATGGAGAGTTTGCATTGACTACCGCAAGTTGAATGCAGTCACAAAGAATGATCATTTTCCTTTGCCCTTCATCGACCAAATATTGGAGAGGCTTGTAGGAAAATCATACTTCTGTTTTCTGGATGGGTATTCTGGATATATGCAGATTGTGGTGGCCCAAGCCGATCAAGGCAAAACGACATTCACTTGCCCCTTTGGCACATTTGCCTACAGAAGGATGCCTTTTGGTCTTTGCAACGCTCCAGGCACATTTCAACGGTGCATGATGAGTATATTTTTGGATATGCTTGAGACTTGTATTGAGATCTTTATAGACGACTTCACGGTTTATGAAGATAGCTTTGATCAATGCCTTGATCATTTGAGCAAAGTACTGAGCCGCTGTGTGGAAAAAGACTTGGTGTTGAATTATGAGAAGTGTCACTTCATGGTGAGAGAAGGAATCGTGCTGGGACATGTAGTATCCGAGTGAGGAATCGAGGTGGACAGGGCAAAAATGGAGATCATTGCCAAATTGCCCTATCCCATCAATGTTAAGCAGATTCGGGCATTTCTAGGCCATGCGGGTTTCTATCGTCGATTCATTAAGGACTTCGCAAAGATTGCTCAACCACTCACAAACCTGCTACAATTGGAGGTCAAATTACAGAATATGTTGGTGTCTTCTCCAATTATCCAACCTCTGGATTGGGGAATTCCATTTGAGGTGATGTGTGATGCCAGCGGATTTGCCGTAGGAGCAGTTTTGGGCCAGAAAAGAGGCAAAGAGAGCTATGTTATCTATTATTCCTCCAAGACATTAAATGCCGCGCAACGCAATTATACCACCACGGAGAAGGAGCTGTTAGCAGTAGTGTTCGCTTTTGAGAAGTTTCGTTCCTACCTGCTGGGGGCACAAGTGATTGTTTACACGGATCATGCAGCCCTGAAGTACCTGCTGTCTAAGAAGGAGTCAAAGCTAAGACTCATAAGATGGATATTGCTCTTGCAAGAGTTCGATGTGCAGATCAAGGACAAAACTGGTGCAGAAAATCTGGTTGCAGACCATCTCAGCCGTCTGATGGTCGAGGGCAAAGAGGAAATCACTGAGAATTTTCCAGATGAGCATTTGTATGAGGTTGTGGGCAAAACAGCAAGGGAGCCATGGTTTGCCGACATAGTGAACTATCTGGTCGCAAGGCAGTTTTCAGTTGGTTTGAGTGACTATCAAAGGAATAAGATGAAGCGTGAATGCAGACTCTATCTCTAGGAAGCACCAACTCTTTGGAAAATTGGAGTCGATCAAGTCATAAGGAGGTGCGTCAGTGATGAGGAAGTCATAGACATCTTGAAGTTCTGCCATAACAACGCATGTGGAGGTCATTTTGGCCCACGAAGGACAGCAAGGAAAGTACTAGATGGAGGATTTTACTGGCCTACATTATTCAGGGATGCTTATATATTTGTGAAGAAGTGCAAAAATTGCCAGATGACTAGGAATATTTCCATTCGAGAGGCCATGCCACAAACACCTATCATGCCCGTGGAAGTCTTCGACATATGGGGCATAGATTTCATGGGACCATTTCCCAAGTCAGGTAATAATCTCTACATTATCCTGGCTGTAGATTACGTGTCCAAGTGGGTGGAGGCAAAGGCCACTCCAACGAATGATGCAAATACAGTGGTGAAGTTCCTGAGGGCAAATGTGTTCTGTCGCTTCGGAATGCCCAAAGTCCTGATCAGTGATCAAGGGACTCATTTCTGCAACTCAGTCATAAAGAAGATGATGGCAAGGTATGGGGTCACACACAAGGTTACTACCGCATATCACCCCCAGGCAAATGGACAAGCAGAAGTCTCAAACAGAGAGATCAAAAATATTTTAGAGAAAGTTGTTGGACCAAGGCGCAAAGACTAGAGCAATCACTTGGAAGATGCTTTGTGGGCATATCGCACAGCCTACAAGACACCTATTGGGATGTCTCCTTATAGGCTGGTTTTTGGAAAGTATTGCAATTTGCCTATGGGAATGGAGCATAAAGCATTTTGGGCAATCAAGAGGTTAAATTTCAATGCTGAATGTGCCGGAGTTGAGAGGAAGCTGCAGATCCAAGAATTGGAAGAGTTGAGGTCCGAGACCTATGATAATGCTGTGATGTATAAGGAAAGGACCAAGAGATACCACGATGCACTCGCAAGAGGCAAACAGTTGCTCTGTGGTCAAAAGGTACTCGTGTTTAACTCAAAGCTCAAATTGCATGCGGGCAAATTGAAGTCAAAATGGATGGGCCCCTATCTGGTGCAACATCAACACCCAAGTTGAGCAATTGACCTGGTAAATCCAAAAGATGGGTGCGAGTTTCGAGTTAATGGTCAGAGGGTGAAACCATATTTTGACCAAGAGAAGGAAACTTGGGCAGAAACCTAAGTTTTGAGCACTCCTGAGTACTACTGAAGGCACAACAAGGTCGAGCCAAAGACCTTAAACAAAGGCGCTGGACGGGAGGCAACCCGGTTTGTTTACTTGCTTTAATTTTAATTAAGTTTGTTATTTGTATTTTGTTTGTGAGTTAACGCTGCAGGAAGGCAAAGACTGAAAACACATCACTGTGGGCAAAGTAATATGCAGGGCACAACAAGGTTTAAGTGTGTGGGTGGGTACTGTAGCTGATTTGACTGATTTGACACGAAAAAGCAGCTGCAGAAACGGTTGGTTTTCCCCATGCAATGTGATGATTATTGAGAATGGAGACCGAAAACAAGGGGAGTGAAGGGGATATGATATATACAGATAATCATTTTGAATTTCAAACATATCTTCTTCTCCAATTCAAAATTCCCCAATTTTCTCAAAATTAGGCACAACCGTTTCTCTTATATTCTCGGCCAGAATCTCGCCGCACAAACCCACCACCCTCACAACACTTTACGTCTCCTGAAGCATTTAAATACCCCCTCCCACTCTCTTGATTTCTCACAGATCAAGCAAAGAAAACCCTACCTCACAAATTTCCCAAACCCTTGTCAAGAAAAATGGTGACTACAAAGAAAACTGGAGAAACCGCCAAGCGAGGCACAAGGCGCAGTGCCCGCAACGCCAGCGACTCGTCACAGGAAACAACGCAGACCACCCAGTCAACCCAGCCCGAGGAGCCGAAACAAAGCTCCGAACCCGTTCTAAACCCTTCACCGATCCAGACCATTCCACCACAACAACCACCGCTCCCGCCGCCGCAAGCAGAGAAAAAGAAGCGAGCACCGCCGAAGGCTAAGGGCGGTGCGTCGAAGAAGAAGAAAGTGGAAGCTGATAAGGGTAAACCCCAAAGCCCACCACAAGCTGGGCAAAGCCCTGACCCAACACCAACACCTGAAAAACCACCAACTCCGGAGAAGCCATCGACACCCAACCCAATGAAGAATTAAACGAGTCTGAGCTGGAGAAAGAGCCAGAGAAGGACGGGGAAGGTGATGGTGGACCAGAAAAAGAAGAAGAGGTGGAGGAAGAAAAGCAAATGGGTAGCGATGACGAAGAAGAATACATTGATGAATCTGAAGGTGAGAGCTTGGAAGAAGAAGACAAGGAGGAGGAGAAACTAGAGCAAAATCAGCAAGAGGAGAAGGAGAAGGAACCAGAACCGGAGGAAGAGAAAGAAGAATCGTTGGAAGAAGATAAAGCGGCTTCAAAGGGATCTACATCTGAGAATGCCCACAGCCAGTCTGAGCAGTTGAAACAGGCACAACCAGATCCACCCACAAAGAAGAAGAAGTTGAAGAAGGTAAAACCACAGGAGGTCGCGAAAGAGGCACAAAGGGAACCAAGCCAAAGCAAGGGTCCCGATGTGCCCGAGAAGGCTAAGAACAAGCAAAAGGGAACCAAGTCAACTAGCAAGGAAGCAAAGAAGCCAGTCAGCAAGGAGTCAAAGGAGAAACCCCCCACTAAGAGAAAGCTAGATGTGGAGCAGTCCCACGAGGAAGAGGAAGAGAAAGAGAAGTCGGTGCACAGCGAGGAAGTGGAACCGGAAATTCAAATTATCCCAGCTCCAGTTCAAACCTATGTGCCCGCAAAGGTGAAAAAGGGAACAAAAGGCAGGGTGCCAATCAGAACCCTCCCCCGCCGCTCGGCAAAGGAGGAGAAGGAGGATCCAAGCAGCTCGAGACAAGGAATTTTCGAGAGATTGAACAAGAAGAAGCATCTGCCCCTGTATGTTCTTCATGACAGCACGCTGAACACACTTGGAGTCATGGACCAAGTATATGAATACTTTGCCAACATCGGTTGGGAGCAAGTACTTGGCTGGAGGAACACGGTACGCCCCTCTTTGACCATTGAATTTCTTTCCTCATATGAGTTTAAACCAGTGCAGGGCTTTGGTCTGGAGACACCTAGAGTTGTGAACTTCTACATAGCTGGAGAGAGCTATAGTATGTTAATCTCAGGATTGAATCTGATGTTGGATTTCATCCAACCAAAAGATGTTCATTCGAAGTGGTACAAAGAAGCAGCAACCAGTGTTGGCGACGACTGGAGTCAAAACATTCAGCAACGGTGGGAGGAAATTGGAGGCAAAGGCTTCTATCTTTCGGGCTCAAGCAAGGACAAGCACATCTCTGACCACGCCCTCCAGATTTGCCATAGATGGATGACATTCAACCTTTATGGGCGCAAAGATGGTACAGGCTAAGTCACGCAACAGGAGGTGTTCCTATTGTGGAACATGGTGCATAAGCGGAAGGTCAACCTCGGCTACATTCTGGCGATTCAATTGCAGGCGCAGACCAGCAACACCAGAGCAACTGTTGTAGCCTTGGGCATGTTCGTGGCTAGGCTGTTTGAAGGATTGAAAGGAGACGACCTCGACGACATCTTCGAAGGTTACCCAGAGCTTGACGAAGCAACATAGTATCTCCATGCCCAGAGGCTGGAGCGGATGCAGCTAGTTGGGATCACTGAAGAGAACACCCCATACTTCCTCCCTTTTGATGAACCAACGTATTTTGACAAGAGAAAGCCCCCCAAGGCACAAGAAGGATCACCCAGGGCACAAGAAGGACCGAGCAGGGCACAGAGCAGTGCAAATTCAAAGAAGCTCGAAAGAGTTGAGAAAGCCCTGCAGAGCATTTGTGTTCACCTCGGGTTAGACTACTCCTCCTCTCCTTAAATCATGCTTTATCCCCAGTAGTTTAGGATTTGTTTTTATTTTTTGTTTGTGTGTTTATTTTTGTTTTTGTATATTTGCGTCTGTATATATAGAGTCTGTTTTGGGCATATCCACATTACTACTTGTGCCCGCAAGGGTACTTTGCACAGCAAGTGTGTGGGAGGGATAGGCCTAGGTCGTTGTATGTTTTGTTTTTATTTTGTGTGTGCATGTTGAGTCTACAGCATATGAGTCATAGATTGACATTGGGCATATATGGACATAAACTTATTGTTAGGCAGATGGAATTAATCAATCGCATGTGAAAGCAATATATAACTACCCAGTGAGCTTTGAGCCCAAATTCACATTTGCGACTTCTTTCTGTGTGTTTAAATTCCACCACCTCATTTGATGCTTACTTGCTTATGCCCTGTCAAACTTGATTTCATGCATGCTTAGATGATTAAGGCATTTTCTTTCATCGTTATTTGGCCATATTATTCACTTATAAATGCTTCCCATTGCTGCCATTATTTGAGCCTGTTTATTTGTTCATGACCTGCATTCTGAAAAATCTCTCTTTAAAGAGTATCTTATGACTGGGAATGAAATCTTTTATGCTCGTATTGGTGGTATGGTTTAAGCCAAATAATGACAGGGTGCCAGAAAAGGGCACAAAGAAAGAAAACAAAGAAAGAAAATAAAGAAAGAAAAAAAAAGAGAGAAAAAAAGAGAAAATGAAAAAATAAGTGTATGAATAAAAATGGTTTCCCAGGTTGTTATGTGGGCACAGAGCTGCCAGTGTTGATTTTGCCCAAATGATATGAAAGGTAGCCAGTTCCTAAATATTCCCAACCTTGATCCGCATGACCCATTACAACCCTCACAAGACCTTTTGATATGCATGCATGTGAATATCGTAAATTGTTTATACAGGGTGTTTGCAAGTTTGTTGATGATGATTTGGTGGAATTGTTGAGAGTAAACACTTAACCTAAACACTCGAGAAAAAGGCGAGCTGAGTGCACACTTCAATAGTAGCCTGAGTTTGATTGATTCGATTTGCCTGCATCATTATGTTCAACTGTTATGCCCTTTATCAACTTATGATTCATATGCTGTGTTGTCTTGTTTTGAGTCATTTGAGTCTTCTGTTTGTTATTTTGAGTTAAAATTGCATTCATACTTGAGGACAAGTATAGTCCAAGTGTGTGGGTGTGATGAAGACTCAAATTCGTGTTTTTTCCTTTATCTTTTTACACCCTTTTTAAGTGTTTAGTATAGAGTCTAGTCTAGTTTTGGGGGTAAAGCTGATTGCAGGAGGTTGAGGGCACAAAACCACCACAATAGGCACAGACATGTGCTATTTATGCTGAGGGCACAAATGACTGATTTGCCTGCCGAGGACCCAGTCAAAGTTGTTGCGAGAATTGCGCAACAAGATCGCGGGACAGTTCCTATATGCACGTGGAGGTGATGTGGTGATCAGTTCCGAGTCTTGGGGAGGTCTACACACGTTGGGAAGGAAGTAGGGACATCAGAAAGCCGTTGGAGATGCTAGGGTTTGTTGCTATCCCTCCTAAATTCAAGGAAGAACGTTGTGCATGAAATGAGGAAGTGGAGGAGTGCAAGAACCCCTGCGTGGGTGAGATCTGGGCTGCGTGAAGCCTTAATTCATTTGCTATAAATACTTTTATCTGTTTTCATATCAGTATGCGAGGCGGTGCGTAGACACACTCGTTTTTTGCACCTCAAGATACAATTTTCCGTTTTCATATTTAGTTTATTTGCTGGATAATCTGACTGCCTGAAGCTGGCGATTTGCCCGCGGAGAGGTAGTTCAGTTGTTTTTGTTGGCAAAACTGGGGTTGGGCCCAGAAGTTAATCTACGTATTTCATTTCCAAGTAAGATGTCTTTTATCATTTCTTTTACTTTCGTTTCTATGTTTAGTGGCTAAGTATCCACTGTTCAAGTCAAAGTAATGGTCTAAGGGTAGAATATGTGCATGAGGTAATCGGACTTTAAAGCCTTAAGGGTTCACAATCTTAACTTGTTTTTCACTTAGACATAGGTAAAGGGTGGTTGGAGATGAAAGCGCGCATTTCTAATTAACTGGTACTAGTGTTAGTTACGTGGGAGTGTATAGGTGACCCATGCCTCGATACCCGTATAGTAACAAGTCCGGGGGTGACAGCCTTGGTAGTTTGGATTGAGTAGTATATGCAGGCACAAGACCATGTCAAACCTACTAGAATCGGGTCGCTTTTGCCCTCAAAGCTGCTATGCTTGCAAAACCTTTGTGTGATTCTCTCCTTAGGTTCCTGTATAGTTAGGTCCTTAGGTGCCGATCGTATCATCTAGACGATATAATGTAAGAAGTGATTGGGGAGTGGCCGATCGTATCCATTTCCTATAACCGGTTAACCCTTAAAGTGACAATTACCCATATTTGGCCATAGGGATTCGGTTTTTGACCTTTCTGCTAGTGTGGGCACAACGGGTAGTAGTGGTAATTACATGTGTTTTGCCCGGGATTGCGCATACCTACCAAATGACTTGATGCTTTGACTTGAACACTTTTATTACTGATATTTTCTTTTGTGATTTCCTTTTTAGCATTTAGTTAGTTTAAGTTTATTAGCAAGGTTTTTAGAGTGACACTGAAGACCCAAACTGAAACTAAGAAAGGACAGAAGGTTAAAACACTCCTCGTGGGATCGACATCCGTCTTCACTAGCTATACTAGCCGTTGAGGGCAGATTAAGCATTTGTGGACCATTTGCCCGCAAGTGTATTTTGTACACCTAAACGACGGGTGTGCCAACGCTTCTCGCCAATTCCTAGTGTGTGAGATTGAAGATGGAAGATGATCGTGCTTTGTTGAATGCCCTTCTTCCTTCCTTCTTCATCCGTAACCCCCTAGTGAGGCTTTGACCTAATCTACTTTCTAGAATCCGTTAGGGTTCAAGCCTTGTTCTTTGTCGAAGGTAACCTCTAGATTCACGACCTCCGTGGCATTCGATCTCGTGGCCCTCGACTTCCAATCAGTGTTGGGTTCCTTTAAAGTCGTCAGTTTGGGCCTATGAAAAATAGCATCTACACTTTGTTTTGCTTGTTTTTTAAATTAAAAAGAATTTTTCACATTATATTGCATTAAACGAATACTCTAACCATTTTTACAAACATTAGATAAAATTGACCATATCATTACTAGGTTCTAATATGAAATCATTAATCTGATTAACAAAATGTTATAAATTCGAACTTTGCGTGATTACTTATATAATACTGTAATTAACAAACAGTTAAAATCAATTAACTGTCTTAAAGTTACAACTCCGGTTTTTGGACAATTTGATATATTTCTTGATAGAATGGATTATTAAATTTTAGTAAAAGGGAAAAATAACTAATTTATTTCATACCAATAAAATCTAAAAATTTTCTTTCTTATAAAACAAGCAAAACAGATTTTGTTATAACAAGAGGAAACCGAAACATGACTTTTTGTTTAATTTTATTTCATTTGGAAACATGCAACATAAAATTTCTTTTCTTACCTTTAAGGGATTAACTGGGCCATGTTCAAAATTTGAAGGGATAATTGAGCTAAGTTCAAAAGTTGAAGGAACTAAATGAGACCAAATTTAATTTGAATGTCCGATGTTCAGGGGGCAAATTGTTAACCCTTATTGTTTCAATAACTAAAATATGACAACTTATTGATACTGTTTTTACTTTGAATTGGGGAAAGAGATACCGGTGAGTTTTCAAATTCGAGATATCTCCATTTTACGGATAATTTCCGTGGTTTTAGTATCTCCGAACCTCCGACCAACACTACTGATTTCTACTCTCGCTAGCAAATATTACTATTGATTTCTCCCGAGGACCATCTTATTTAAAGGCCCACTTTATTTCACTACAAAAATACAACCAGCCCAAAACCGGTTTAAAAATTCTTTTGTAAGTAAAATATTCAAATTCCCATATTATCTTTAAAAGGGGTTCCATTTTCAATGCTGTTTTCAATGAAATAGAAATACAACATGAATGATGAAATAATTCCAACATTAGTACTAAGTAGACTAATTTTTTATATAAATAATATTGAAATTCGAGATCAATCCAATTCACGTGTAAACGTTAATCCACCTTTCGTTCCCACTCCACATTAAAAAATTCTTCATTTCACGCACTTCCTGTAACTTAAGGTAGATTATTAATTTATTATTGTGTTTTCTCTCTCCAATAATTTGTAGAGAGAGAATTAAAAACATCCTGGTTTGTCCTAAAAGCCGAGCTACATGTCTGTAGCACAACGTGAAAATACATTATAGTATGACACTAAAGCTCTATATTACTAAAGCCTACATTGGAACATCTTTTGATGCATCATATTTGATTTACACCTAGGAAAATGTATACCCTCTTTCATGCAGGTATTATGTATGATAAACTCGTGTATCCCCTTTCACTTCTCTAATAATTGGCCATAGAATTTCTGTCTCCACTGTTCTCTATGACATTTTCTCTAACAAAATAATTATTTAATAGCTCTATTTAGAAAAACATTGACAATTTGGATTTGTAATCTTTCCGTATCAAATTAGTTCACTCAACCAATTAGACCACCTTAATGAGACTTGTTTTTACGTCATTTCAAGATTATCCTACACAAGATAGGGTCAATCACATCATAGAGAAAAACAGTCTCAAACTTGAGCTTGGCTGATCTAAGTCTGTGACTCAATCAAAAGCTATCTTAGAGAAATAGAGGAAAAAAGTAGAGATTTTTCAACTGAACAAAGAATCAAGATTAGAAATCAGTCCTTCATGAGGGCATATCGATCCAAATTCCAACAACATTAATGTTTCCTGACCTTATTACAGTCAAAACTATGTACAATCTACCTCATTTATCATCAATTTTGATCATGGATGTCACAAACCTTCCTTAGCTACATTGCTTGAAATACCTTCTTGGCTCTTGCATCACAAAATCCTCAATCTGTGGCGTAGTATGGCATATCCGACCTCTGTTCATCATCAAATTGGCTTCCACGACATCTTAGGAAGTTCGTTTTATCATCTGCATTATGGCCATCATGGACAGGGAAGGAGAGGCGTTTCCTTGCAGACCCTGCTAGGTCTCTGCTTGGGCTCGACAGCCTCTGCCTTGGCGTGCTGCACGGCCTAACCCGAGCTATAGCTGATGCAGTGGCCGCCATGTAGTTTGGTCGAGGCAAGGGGCAAGAATTCTCACTCATGCTCATCCTGTGGATGTAGAGCGAGCGCGAAGTAGGGGTCTCTGCTGCTCGATGGTAACACGGGCTACACGGGATGGATTTTGTCTTTGATGAGGATGGTGTTCTTGGTGATTGAACATAGAGATTGAGGCGCTTCCCATGGAGAGGAGTTGGAGTAAACATGGAGTCAATATATTGCTCATGATTAGTTGGTGGAGTGAGTGAGTAAGGTCTAGAGGTATCAACTTCAACAGTCTTGATTTGATTGCATAAATTCCTATCTTTCCTAATCCAAGAATGTTGCTCGTTTTCGTGGTTTTGGTCCGAAGATTGATCCTCCTCCTTCGTCCATATCTGTGCATCCAACAATCAAATGACAAACAAACTGATAAAATAAACAGATGCAGAAACGAATAAATATGAACAAATATTGATGGATCTCGAAAAAATTAAACCTGCTGAGACAATGCTTGAGCCAGTGTCTGGCCTTGTTTGAGTGAACATTCTTTAGCTTTCTGTATTAAAGCATGGATTTCCTCAATCCCCCTTGGATCAACGTCCAAACTACTCGAAACTCGACTCATGTTTCTTGACTGCAACATCAAAACATTCAGACGAGGTAAGAATCTCAAGTAACAGAAGCAAAATGGTCCAAATTTTTTTATTGGTAAATTTAAGACTTACTCACCATGGACTTCCTCTCATTGCTGTCATGGCTAAACATGGTGCCTAAGCTCATTGCTTCACACGACAGCCTACGACGTTGGTCACAAACCAGAGCTTGAACACGGACAAGCGACTGGATACATTGGAGAGTCATTTTTGCCCGTGTTCGGACATTGTGTCCTCTTATCAATGCTTGAAGCTTTACCACGCCTCTTAATGCAAGTAGAGCTTTTCTTGCCTGAAGAAACACCAGCTTTAGCTCATTTTGTTTTTCAAATAATGTTGTTTATATTCAGCCTAGATATCATTACCTCAACACGAGACCAGAAATTAATAAAGGACAAACTGATTACGTGCATACTAATATTTATTTAAACATGATAAATCACATGATTGAACTAACATGTTGAATTTTAATTACGCTGATTGCATGATTTAGATGTAATACTAAATGAAACACCAAATTTTAAGGGGAGTTTAGAATTGAGAGATTTTTTTATTTTTTTTATAATTTGGACAGACTTATAGAGCTTAGTTTAGAAAATATCAATTTTATTTTCTTAGGCTCTAGTTTCGGCCTAATGAGACTATCCATTTGACCCGCCATTGATCAAAAGTCACATGATTGAACTAACATGTTACCATGATTTATGATCGTCCCATCTTGGCCTATTTTAACTTTAACACTAAATAAAACACGAAATTGTAACATAAAATCGAAAGTTATACTAACATGAAATTGCATGAATTTCTGAAATTTAGCAGAATCCAAGAAAAGAAAAACGTAGCTTAGATTACCAGGTATCCTCGAAAGATTTGCTGAATAAGAAGAGCAGCCTTGTCTTCTTTGAGCAAAAGGGCCGGCCTAGTGAGCCGAACAATCTCCACCGCAGCTTGCGCCGTCGTCGCCATAGCCACCGCAAACGCACGCCTCTGCTCCGTGGCAGAATTCTCCGTTTTCTTCCTCACCAGATTGTCTTCTCCGCTGTAAATTCTGACTGCCTTCGAATCCGCACATTTCCCTGCATTGTGCTGAATTGTCGTTTCCAGAGAGAAATGCCTCCGAAATATCCATCTCTTCTTTCCTCTTTTCTGAAAAACACACACACACACACATTCAGTTCATAACAGAGACATCAAGAGAGAGAGAGAGAGAGGCATGCATACTTTCTCCTCTTCTTCTTGTTCGTTTTCTTCTCTTCTCCTACTGCTCTTCTTCTCCTCGTCGTTGGTGGGAGATCTGAAGGCCTTCTTCACTGCATTGAACCAAGAATTCCCAGTGTTCTTTCCCATCACAAGATGGTATTTTTTGGAAATATTTGGTTTTCCTTTTTCGTACTAGGAAATCTATGGATTGAAAATGGGCTAAAATCTAATGAGAAGGAAACAGTATCTAACAAAGTAGTGTACTTTAGCGGAATGGAGCAGCTGCACACTACTACTACACATCACGTTTCCTCATATTCTACCATTTATAGAATCGTCCAAATAAAGTCGCCCAACCTGGTTGGTACGTACTGATAATAAAGTATAAGGTGAATAAAATTTAATGATACCGAGTGTGACAAATAAACTGCGATTGTATCTGAATTTAAATATTAGGCCACAACAAAAATATAAGAAATTAAAGTGATAGCAATAAAGAAACAAAGAGGAGGGGATATTGAGATGTGTCAGAGGGAGTCCGAGACAAGCATGAGAGAATATGTTTTTCTAGAGAGTGGTGAAAGCTGTTGAAAGGAAAGAAAAATATGACAAGTAATTTCCTTTTCTTATTCTTACTTTATATTTTTTTCTTTATTTGGGTGTTGTTGAAGAAAGTCCACATGGTGGTTAATGATTTTTGGCAGAGAAAGCGTAGGAATTAGGGAACGGGAACACTACTGTTGTTTATGGGGATCGGCACTTGCAGAGACTATTTATTTGGTATATATACCTCATCTTCTCCTTCACAATCGTTGTCTTAGTTCCTGTTTGGAAATTTTTTACAACAATCACAAAATTATTATTTGAAAAAAGTTAATTAGTACAAATAATAAATTCAAATAGAGATTGAAACACCAACTTGCTACAATATTTTTTTTCTTTTGTCGTGAACGTCTTTATTATGACTTATGTATGTTTAGTTGGACATTGTATTTTATTTTGTTTTATCAATATATATTGTACTGGTGAGGAGAATATTGGTGCTAATAATATATATGTATGGATGAAATAATTAATTAAGAAAAATGATATTTTAATATAGTAACTCTAACATTATGACATATATGAGGAGCTCAAGTAAGCAGTGCAGACCATGAGTGTAATGACTTATTTTTATAATGTATTTTAGAGTTATGTTTTAGTTGGAAGATGATAGGTAAAGTTGATAATTCATACATTTAAATAAAATTTCCATTTACACTACGCATCGTAAAGTGAGATTTTTGGTTGAAAGTTGAAACTTGAAAATAGTGTTCTCTTGGCATCTTTCACCCTCCAACAAATTTTGGCCGGTTTTTAATTAAAATGTCGATTGTAACCAATTCACCAATATTTCGAATAGGAACCTTCTGGTCTCTGCATTTTATTTCTATTTACATTAAATGTTCAATAGTCTTCCTTTTCAATTTTATTGAATATTTATCCCCTTCTAAATATTAGTTTTTTTTTTTTTTTTCTTTTTCCTATGATCAACTGCTTCTGCCGTTTAAATCATACTTGAGCAGCTTTTAACTTCTTCTCAATTGCACTAATTAGTCATTACCATACCATACAATGTCTATTTTTCTACTATCTTTTTGGGTACAGCCTATGAATTCTTATTACAAATTTCGCTACTTAATACGTATTCTATTATTTTGCAACAAATTAAT
This sequence comes from Perilla frutescens, assembly GCA_026008535.1. NCBI lineage: Eukaryota > Viridiplantae > Streptophyta > Magnoliopsida > Lamiales > Lamiaceae > Perilla > Perilla frutescens. Next base: position 32,098,131 of record BRKX01000011.1, read on the forward strand.
ATAAAAAAATTAGAGCTCCCAATTAACCGATAAAACTACACAAAAACAAAGTGACGATTAGGCTAAATAAAAGATTCAAGAAAGAAAAATGAAAAAAGCTGCCAACCCCTAAATTTACCTCTATTTATTGCTTTCTGGTTCCTACTGTTTTCTCTAATTAATAGAAATACAAAAGAGAGGTAGCATTGACAAATGCATAATATGAATGTATAAATCAAAATTTCACAACATAATAAACTACATACACATAATTGTTAGGTATTTTAGATTAAAAAAACACTAAGAATCTAAATAATGACAGATGAAAGTGATTTTATCAGTTCAAACTTCAATTCAATTAAAATTTTGATTTTATTATCGAGTTGAATTGACCCAGCAACTGATTGATCCATGTTCAATAGCTAGTTTGAGTCCATCGATTAAAAAAAAAAAAAATACCGAATCGATATAATTGAAATTCTTTAAGCTAGTGAAAATTCCTAAACAAATGTTAGGACTTTTTGGGTATTGGACTAGAAGATAGGCCTTTTATGGGCTTGGACTGTAAGTTTCATCTTGGGTTTTGCCAAGTATCCATGCCCGACCGGTCACCGTACCCGATTTTTGTTTTTAATTAATATTTTCATTTTCATATAATTATATTTTGGGCATAAATGACGACATTAGTAAATATTAATTATGTTAATCTCGATGTTTTTTTCGCCTTCTATTATGTTAATGATATTGTTATATTTTTTTAACGATATCGTATGGAAAAAAAAACACGACATTGCCGTTTACATAACAGGAGGCGAAAAATAGGGACCAACATAATTAATATCTATTTAAGAAATAAGACATTTCCCCAAACTCTAATTTAAAAAATATTTTAAAAATATGAATATTAATTAAAAACGAAATTCTGGTTGGTTGCCCAATCGGACGGCATGAAATCTTCCCCGCAGAGATGTCTGATATTGCTACTTTAAATTGAATTCTACAGTCCCTTTTTTTGTGTCCCAACTTCGTATTCAATGGAAAAAAACAGACCATTTCAGTAAGAATTTATTAAGTTAAAATTTTAAAAATGATTTTGTTTGTTGGACGTTGGTGATGTGGTGGTGTCACATGAACTTACAAGTTATAACTAATCAAGCCTCTGTAATTCTATTTGAATTTTGTAGTTATGTATGCACAAAAGACTTGTGCCTTTTTTCCTCTCTTGGTTGGGGTAAATTCTATGCGTTTTTCTTTTAGGAATCTTCACTATTTAGGTGTTCGATAGAGACATAATTTCTAACTAGTATTTGAATTTTTGTTCCCTCTAGGCTCTTGTGGTTGGAAAATCACAACAATAGATTCAAATAAAGAGGAATTATACAATCTGGGCCTTAGTTAGCCCATCACCACGTCTTTGACCCAATTACAAGGCCCAAACACTTCAACCGCAGAAACTCGACCATTCGCGAATGTTCAATAAATTTAGCGTGAAATATTGTCAAGAAAAGCGAGGAAACGTATAAGATTTCCTCAGACATTCAAGACCCATCCACAAACTTCTTTTCTCACTCTATATATACACTCCCATTCCTTTCATACCACACCATATCAAATTATCTACCAATCAGAAATTCTTCACAATCGCAGAGGCAAACAACACGAATTCTTCCCATCGTACAATCTCAGTTTTTACGTTAATCTCACTCTAAATTCTAAAATGGCGACGGGAACTTTGAGTTTCGCTCCTCTTTCATCGAACAACGTTGTTACCCCGAAAAACAGAGTTGCTGTGGGGCCTTGTTCTGTGTTCTTCCCTTCTGCATGTAAGCTAAGACCGAGGCCGTCGTCGTCCGTCAGAGCTCAGGCCACTGGAGATAACAAAGATGCGGCTATAAACGTTCATGTCGCCAGCGGAGACCAGGGCACCGCCGTCGAACGGCCGCCGAGGCGCCTGGCTGCCGATGTATCTCCTTTTGGTGAGTGCGCGCGTAACCTCTTTACTTTCTTATATATCTGCATTTCCTTCTTACTAATTCATGATTTTATAAACATTTATATATATATATATATATATTATGCGGCTTGAAATGAAATTGGAAGAAGATTGTTACTAACTGCAGCGTAGCAGTATTAAGTCACTTTAGTCAAACACGCAAATTCTCTTGTATATAAAATGTGCATCAGACTGTCAACGTCCGATTAATGTGATAATAAAAAAAATCGTTAAAACAGGTGATATTTTCTCGGGATATAAGTAATATTTTTTTAAATTTTGAGTGATACATTTTAATGTTATAATTAATGCTCATTTTAACAGATTTTTTTTTCTGGCCGATACTTTTTAATAATACAAGTAATAATTTTGAGTTTTTTAATGATACATTTTAGTGTTACGATGATACTGATTTTGACAAAATTTTTGGTCAATGTATTGACCCGGTCAATTAGTGTTACGATTGATATTGATTTTGACGAAATTTTTGGTCAGTGCATTGATCCGGTCAACACGTTGACAATCTGATGTGCACCTAGTGCACGCAAGACCAACCTAGTGAAATATGATTTTAGTGTTTGCTTTTTCTTAAAACTAATTAAATTTAATTGGAGTTCATATCTATATATTTTTATATAGCATCCAAAAGTTTTGGTATTCTGTTCTTAAACTGCACCAACAAAGAGTGAAGAGTTCTAGACGCGATAAGTGTTTCCTTAAACGTAACTGGTTCCAAAGGTACTAACTTAATTTTAAATGAAATTTTTCATCAAGTCATAACTGTAAATCTTTTTTAATGAATGTGGAATTATCTATTTTGTTTTGTACTCACATAATATTTTGTGTATTTCCTCAGTCATCGTTGATTTTGAGACACATTTTAAATGAGAAGTTATTATTGGATATAATTTTAAGAAATATATTATGTTGTTTATATAGTCAGACAATCAATGTTTTTAGTAAAAATATAATAAATAATATTGAATTATTAAAAAACAATGAACATTACTTATTAATTTTCACTAATATGATGTGGAATGAATTTGTTTTAACATCGATATAATAAATATGATAAATAAATTAGTAGGATATAATGACTTTTATATAATCAAAATTCAATTTTATTGAATCATGAAAAATACTTTTTAAATTAATAAATATTAATTTATAAATTAATTAATATTATTATAAAATAATAAATTTGCGAACCCTATTAATTTATAGAAGTTTTGTTATATATGTGTGTATATATATATGAGGTACGTTACGTACGTATGTTGATAAATAATTAATAGGATTGGTGGACGCTCTGTCGCCAATGCGTTCGATGCGTCAAATGTTGGACACGATGGATAGAATGTTCGATGACGCAATGACGGGGACGAGGAGGGAGATGCGGGCGCCGTGGGACATAAGCGAGGAGGAGAACGAGATCAAGATGAGGTTGGACATGCCTGGGTTGTCCAAAGAAGATGTCAAAGTGTGCGTGGAAGACGATGTGCTCGTGATCACGGGCCAGAAGAAAATGGAAGATGGCCAGGAAGCCTGGTCGACCAGGAGTTACAGTTCCTATGGTACGAGGTTGAGGCTTCCTGACAACTGCCAGAGAGAGAAAGTCAAAGCCCAGATGAAGAATGGGGTTCTTTACATCTCTCTGCCTAAGACTAAAGTCGACAGGAAGGTCATGGATGTTCCGATTGATGGTTGAATTCATTCATTTCTCTTTAAATTTTATTTAATAATTAATGGATATATCCACGTATATCTACGATTCCATCATGTTGATGAACATCGTTTCCTATAATATATTGTCCACTTTAATCACAAATTATTTTCTTTGGTATTTACTTGATCACATATATAGGATTTAACTTGTTTAGATCTACTGCTCCAAAATGACCAGCTCCACTTAATAAATGATTTACTGAATCCTTAGCTTGTAGATATATAGATGGGTTCATTCATAAGGTCCATTTTTTTAAGGGAAGGATGTATATTAGCTAGATGATTTAGATATAACAACAGACAATCAATATTGTGCATGTCAGATCGTATAATGGGTCAAATTTCGGATACAAATACCAAAATTACAAGTATATTATTGGATAAGGATTGGATCCGAATTTTGACCATCAGATACGCCACTAGTAGTTTTTGTATTCCAGCATAATAATATGCATGATCGATCTCTTACATAACTAGCTAATCTGCAGATTATGATCTGGGACATAATTTTAATTAATTACCTGACATTAATTCATGACATGTTGATGAACTCATTTTCTTCTGGAATCGCTACGAGATTAGGCTTCCAGCTGCTGCTCATGGTGGCTAAATCAGTCGTAAACGCTTTATCAATCCCAAAAATGATATTCTCAACTGATGTTTTCTTCGACAACAACTCCTCCAGCTGCTTCTTCGTTATCACCACCTTGATTCTCTTCACGGCAGTGCTCTCCGCCGCCGTCGAAACGGCGCCGTCGTCTGCAGCGGCCTGATTCTTGGGAAAAAGATAGTAAGTTTTTCCCAACTGCAGCTCAAAACATGGAGGCAGAACCTTGCAATATTTTCTTGATGACTTTACTCCAAATCCTTCAAAATTTATGAGCAATTCTCTCACAAGAAGTGGTGTAGTAAACTCCATAGCTTTGCCATCAACTTTCACTACCTGCAGAAATTTTCTGTTTCTGCGAAGAAGTGATAATTTGATGCATCCCATAATATGAGGCTGCTTGTGAGAGAGAAAAAAAAAAAAAAAGAAGAGCTAGCAATTTTGTAGGAATTAATTAATCTATACCAAGTTTGAAGGGCAAGAATCAATGGTGCATTTGGTTTGGAGATTTCTTATATAGTTATATGCAAGTTGACAGCAACATGTAGTCCAATACCTAAAAAAGGTAGGCCACAATTTTAATTTTTCTGCATGCCCTAAAGAAGAGGGGAAAAGGGTTGATTAATTTTTTTACTATAGAAAGAAGAAAAAGTTGGAGAAATTAATATTTTAAATAAAATTTCAACACGCATGCAAAAGGGGTGTGTTAGTGGATGATGGCGCATGGGCATGGCTCATCCTACTCTGATTGCATTGTACAACCAGCTAAAACACTGTGTACAAGTGGCTCATGCACAGTAGCTAGGATGGTCCTATCTATATATATATATTTACTAGAAAGTATATATTAGTTCGTGATCAGTAACGCTGAGGGACAGTCTTTTTTTGCATTTAGATTTTTAATTATAGGAAAGAGATAGCTAGATATTTATGGAGGGTTGGAAATTTAAATTTTCTTTAAACCACGAAATTTCCAAAATAATAATAATAATAAGAGGCAAAAACTATTTTAGCCACTTAAATTTTTAAAAAAATTATTTTAGTCAGTAAGTTTAAACATATTTTTTAGCCACTTTGGATCAAAACGCCCTTTACAAATAAAAAAAATAAAAAATATCAAATCTGCTTTTATCTTCATCTTCATCTTTAAATCTGTTTTTCATCTTCAGAAAGAGAATTAAAATATCGTCGATCTTCATCTTCATTTTCAGATTTGCTTTTCATCTTCATCTCCATCGTCGATCTTTATCTTCAGATTTGCTTTTCATCTTCATCTTCATCGTCAATTTTCATCTTCATCGTCGATCTTCATCTTCATCGTTGATCTTCATTTCTTGGACCATAGTTCTCATCATAGTTCGTCCATGTCGAGCTAGTCCAGTGAGCACTGAAGTTCGACTTTTACAAAAAAAAGTGATTTTGTTCTTAACTGCGCGCTGGATTGTTTTTAAGTGCTCGCAAGACCTGGCGCGCACAAGGCATGCGCGCACGCAAACATCGACAGACTATCGACGGACTATCGCCATGACATCGGTTGATAATTTCTGTATATCGGCAGAACAACTATTGATAATTTGACCTCAGATGCGCGTGCTTTTCTTCTTAATTGCGCCCACAAGCATGCGCGCACAAGGCATGCGCGCACAAAGTAAGCGCGCGCGCAGACATCGGCAGAACACATCGGTAGACTATCGGCATGACATCGGTTGATAATTTATGTGTATCGGCAGAACAACTGTTGATAATTTCCGTGTATCGGCAGAACAACTGTTGATAATTTGGCCTAAGGTGCGCGTGATTTTCTTCTTGTGGGCGCCCACAAGCATGTGTGCATAAGGCATGCGAGCACAAAGTAAGCGCGCGCAGACATCGGCAGAACACATTGGCAGACTATCGGCATGACATCGGTTGATAATTTATGTGCATCGGCAGAACAACTGTTGATAATTTGGCCTCAGGTGCGCGTGATTTTCTTCTTAACTGCGCGCACAAGGCATGCGCGCACAAAGTAAGCGCGCGCGCAGACATCGGCAGAACACATCGGTAGACTATCGGCATGACATCGGTTGATAATTTATGTGTATCGGCAGAACAATTGTTGATAATTTCCGTGTATCGGCAGAACAACTGTTGATAATTTGGCCTAAGGTGCGCGTGATTTTCTTCTTGTGGGCGCCCACAAGCATGTGTGCATAAGGCATGCGAGCACAAAGTACGCGCGCGCAGACATCGGCAGAACACATCGGCAGACTATCGGCATGATATCGGTTGATAATTTATGTGCATCGGCAGAACAACTTTTGATAATTTGGTCTCAGGTGCGCGCGATTTTCTTCTTAACTGCGCTCACAAGCATGCGCGCACAAAGTAAGCGCGCGCGCAGACATCGGCAGAACACATCGGTAGACTATCGGCATGACATCGGTTGATAATTTATGTGTATCGGCAGAACAACTGTTGATAATTTTCGTGCATCGACAGAACAACTGTTGATAATTTAGCCTAAGGTGCGCGTGATTTTCTTCTTGTGGGCGCCCACAAGCACGTGTGCATAAGGCATGCGAGCACAAAGTAAGCGCGCGCGCAGACATCGGCAGAACACATCGGCAGACTATCGGCATGATATCGGTTGATAATTTATGTACATTGGCAGAACAACTTTTGATAATTTGGTCTCAGGTGCGCGCGATTTTCTTCTTAACTGCGCTCACAAGCATGCGCGCACAAGGCATGCACGCACGAGCATGCGCGCAGGGCTCGCACGCAGTTAAGAATGTTATTTTTCTAGATTTTTCGAAAGTTGTAGAAATACTTCATTTTTTCCAGATTTTCAAACATCAACTATATTAGTGGTACTTTTATTGTCAAAGCATGTCTATTATGTGTAGAAAACAAACAACACCTAACAATCTAACAATATTCTTCGAATCAAATTTTTCCTCAAATCAAACTTTAAAAAAAAAAACACCTAACAATCTAACAATATTATTAATAATTAGATCTGAAACATACACATGTTGAGGAAAGATTTTCTATTTCTTCGCTTGAATTTTCAAAATCGACGACTCGTTGGTGGAGAAATCTGGAGAGAGAGATCTTCACATGAATTTTCGGAGGTCGACGACTTGAATCTGGAGAAATCTTCGCTTGAATTTTCAGTGTTGCAGATTCCATTAGTGTTGAAGAAGATGAGAGAGAGAGAGAGAGAGAGAGAGAGAGAGAGAGAGAGAGAGAGATTTTTCCAAAATCTCATTTGAAAATGTGAAATGTGAATCGCGCGCATTTGATGGTGGGGAAATTGAAATAAGTTAAAAATAAATATAGAGGTAATATAGTAATTTTGACCAAATAAAATATGTTTAAAAGTTACTAGCTAAAATAAATCTTTTAAAAGTTTGACCGGTTAGTTCCATATATTCCTACTAATAATAATGGTAATACATTAACTAATATTTTATTTTGCTAAAATTGTACGTGAGTAATTACATATTTTACTGTATAACATTAATATATACTAATAAAATAAATTGTGAGATTGAAAAGGTATAAATTAGAGCTTCAACGTGAAATGACACAGTGACAAATTAATAGGCAATGATAACCTAAACCATATAAATTGAGTTTTTATTGTCAAATGTGTTGGGGAAAGAAAGATTGTTTATTGCTACGTACAATTAGGCAATGATAACATAAAAAAGTGTCTACTTTAATTATGATCATAAACAGGTAATTAAATTGTGTGTTTTGAAATTATTGTATTTTATGCAGAAGTTTAGTTAACAATGATGTGGTTTAGGTGGAAGTGAAAAATGAAGGGTGAGTTGGTCCTTTGGAATCTTTTAGAGTTTTAGGTACCAAATTTTGTTTGCTACAACAAAGAGAATTTAGAAATGTCAAATATATAGAATTATGGTTGTTAATTAGAAAATGGGTGTTTCTAGATGGGGTCTCCACTAAGTTAGAATTTTGTCATCATCACAAGAAAGGAATATAAGAGACAAGAATTATGACTTGTGAAGAGACAAAGATTTAGTCTTTCCACAATTTTTGCACTTTGTAATAATTTCATTAATTTGTAACTTTACACTTTTCAGCTTTCTCAAATTTGTAGACCAAACTCCACTTTGCTGAAGAACAAGTTGCGGGTGGGTTGGGATGGCTTAATGCATTATATCACAACCAATCCGATGCTAACTCTATATAAATTCAAATATTAAACCATTTAATTTCAGATTTTATTTTAAAAAATAATAATAAAAAAGGATTATGAAAAGATTTTAAACATTAATTATGTTGCAAGATTTAAAATTTTAAGTTCTTGGTTTATGAGAAGGTTTATTTAATTATTATTCCAAATAACTCAAATCAAATACACGGTTTGATAGCTATGTTGTTATTATAAGAGAGATTTTCATTTTAATACGTGATAAAGCGAACGACAAAATTATTGGACTGGTGCCGTTGGGGCATACTTCTATTTGGTGCGAGGCAAAACTAAAATTACGATTATGATCAAAACTACTAATTTTATAGAGACACCACTATATATTAAACATAAGAATAATACGATCTATAAATTTTAGTACTATAGTGATAATGATGAATTAATTAGTATATAATACAACGAATTTTGTTTGCATCAAAAAGATAAAATATACTTGTTAGACAAACACTTGTTTCAAACAGTTCTACAGTTCAAAATTTATAAAATGAGTCTAGCTCATTATTAAACCTGTATTCAATGTTGCATTTATAACTTTATTGATATTCGATTGTATTTAGATTTAAAGCTTGATCTGTAAGATAGTCTCAAACCAGACTCGTTATGTTATCACTTATCATAATGACGATCAGCCCAAACACAACGTGGGTAAGTCCGCCCGACCTAATTATATGATACTTAGCCTGAATTCGAAAACAATAGAATAATTTTCCCCATAAAAGAAAACAAAACGAAGAAAAAAAAAGTGATTTTATCTAAGCAACCAAAAATACAATTAAGAAGTTGGAAAGAAAAAAAAAAATTCTAATCACAGCTCCGAGTTCTCTTTCTATCTTCAGTGAGTATTTTCCCACATTTTCACATAAGAAATTTTGGCTTACGAATTGTGTAGAACGACAGAGAATCTAAATCACAAATCAAGATTTAAAAAAAAAAAAAAAAAAAGACATAATCTTGACTATCCATCTAATCCCTGAAATCCCATATCAAGCAAGGCAAGAAATCAAGAACTCATTCGCATAGTTCTTATTTCTTAAGAACTTCACCAACAATTTATGCCCTAAAAACACAGATGATATAATTCTGATAACCAACACAAAAGCATAGATCGACGAAGGGGGAAACAATTTATGCGTTATAGAAGTGGCATGCATCGCGAACACTAAAGAGTGAAGGAACGACACAAAATCTGGGAAATGAGAATCCTTTCAACTTCCAAGTCAGAAGCATGGGAAGAAAAAAAAAAAGAAGTATTAGTACTCTGGGGAAGTGCCTACTAAGCTCGACGTAATGTACAGCATAATTAAGCCAGCTTAAGCCTCGAAAATGGTCGTACTCTACAAGCTTAACAGGCAACCATACATCTGAAGATGGTAAAAAGACCAGCAGAGACGCAACATACGGACATAGGGAAGATAAAAAAAATAATAATAAAGGAAAAAAACTAAAACGCATAGATACCATGTACTTTCACGAGTATCAGTTTCTATGTATATATAATTTATCGACGTGCTCATTCAGATATCAGCTCCAGAGAATGTCAGCCAGGGGGATTTCAGTGCATAGATTGGCGGGGTGCACGGGGTCGGACGGGAGTCTTCGACGGGCTAACTCTGCACGTGAGAAGATCTCAGATTAGTCATTTACGGAAGGAGAAGTTATCACACGTGTTGCATATATAACGAGATACAAACCTTATGGGCAGTGATCCTAATACTGCTCCGCTGCAGTTCAGAGCTGCTATTGCACTCTCAGCCTGCCAAAGGGAAGATCGCTTACATCAAATATTGGTGCGGATAGCAGGTTTAATTAATTAAGAGGCCAACACTCAGAAAAAATATCATGAATCAAGGGAAGGCATAAATAAGATGCAGCCGCCTCCACAGAGTACCATGTAAACAGAGAGCACAAGCTTATTCAAATTTCCGATAAATCAAATGGGGAAAAGTGATCATAAAATCCCACACAAAATCACAAGCTTGTAGCTAAAAGAATACAAAATCTTTTCAAGTTCAGCTGATGTATCAATAAAGGACCGACAAAATCTAGAAGCACCATACATTTAACATGTAAAGATTAAAATATAGTGAGAAGACTCTTAGTTGGCAACATGATAAGAAGAGGGAAAATGACGAAGCTGAAATATTTCTATGACCAAAAAAACTACCCATTACTAACTTGTTAAAACATCTTCACCTCAGCTAAGTAACGGGTCACATTTGCACGTCTCAAAATAGAAATAAAATCTAGATGAAAAACAAACAAAAAAATATACCTGCATAAAGTTAAAAATATGTATTATTTCACAGTGAAAGGAGTACATGAAGATAATCCTATGACAAAAATTGAGTAGCAAATATAACTCAACGAAAATAAAGTGGTTTTTTGAAAGTCAAAAAATTCCAACTGCTCATAAATTAAAAAATTCAGTAGACAGGTAACAGGGTGAGCGTATTATGGGTGGGCTCATTTACCAAAAGTGGAGTGTTATCCCTGTTAGGTATGCAAAATGGAAGATTTCACTTTTACTATGAAGAAAGCTAAGCTAAAATGCACTGGGAAAGCAAGCTACCAGATCCCATTATTCTATTCCTTTCACTTCTCGTTTTGTTTCCATCATTATCCCTTATTAAACAATTCAAATTAACACCAACATTAGGTGCACTAATACAAACAAACAGGCACACATTCTTTCACTGGAAAAATACCTCAGTTGACGTACTGTTAAATTGATACATATATCCTTAAATAAATAAGGGAAAGAAAAATAGGAGCATGGATAAAGTCACGCAGCACAATCCAGGACATTGATCCCAAAACCTTTGATGGTGAAATTCATGAATATTTTGGCAGCACATTTCTATATGGCATCAAAATCAGAAATCGTGGCCAATTGACCTATCTTTAAATTATAAAAAATGAGCAATCACTGTAGCATTTCTTCACTGACTATTAACATTTAATTTTCAGGTTTACAATTGGTCTGGGCTGCACTAGAAGAAGCTTCTTAGGATTAAAAAGGTGAAAATTAAGGCAAAAAGTGAATTAAAAAGTGTGTAAATATAAAGGGCACAAACAGCACTGCATCTTTCGTGAACCAAATGTGTCCGTATGAAGGTTTTGTGGTTGAACAGGGCACAGTAAATATGGGTATTTTGCAAGTTCAATATAACCAAAATAGAAAATTAATCACACAACATCTACAACAAGCCTAACCTCCTAACTCCAATAAATTGTCTACACCTGAAACGACATTAATTAGTAACAGGATGTTTGAATATGTTGAAGAAGATTGGTGGTGTGGTGTTAGTATTTGTCAAAAAAAAAAAAACAAAAAACAAAAAAACAAAAAAAAAACTACAAGAGGCATCTAAATTATGTATGCTAGTCTAACAACAAATAGGTGAAAAGCATAAATTAATGCCTTTAGTGTGACTTTTTCAGCGGAAAGGAGAAATTTGAAAGGATATTAGATCCCACGTAAGCTGTACTGACTGGTGCACATCTTTTTATTTCGCCACAGCATGCTTAAAAAGGTTTTAACTTATCAGCTTAATTATATATTGCTGCAAACAAAATGCTTAATGAATCAACAAGAGTGCATACTTTCACCTTAATTTGGCAAAAGTTCTGCCTAACTATGGTGTGGTACCCTGATGTTTGACGTAATAGATAATAGAAGTTACTCCAATAGATCCAACATTGTTTCCTCATACAGATTCTTGACTAATGACATAGATCAGCACTCAGTACAACTGTTGCCAAGTACACTAAAAGTTATGACAAGCATATATAAAGTTTTGGCAAGAAGTTATTAACTTCTCATGCACCAGAAAATTTCTTACCCTTGGCAAGAATGTTGGATTAACAGGCGCAATTGCAGTTTTGGAAGGCAGCACTCTTACAGGATAAAACCCAAGCATAGTTCCAGCCAAGCTCAGAGCATTCCTTGCCCCTTCTGTTAGTTAAGTGACAGACAACTTGATGTGAGATGATCAGGGAGTTACAAAAATACACAACCAATGGATAAAATGATGTGCGTACCCTCATCAGTGAATTCAACAAAGGCAAAACGAAGAACGGAATTGGGGTCACCACAAACACGGCAATCCACAACCTTCATTATGACAAACATGGAAAATAAAATCTTAGAACACAGTATTTAGTTGTGAATCCTTGAACTACTAATCATATTGAGGGCCCACAGATAATTTACCTGTCCACAACTAATGAACAGTGCTGCAAGTTGCTCTTCAGTAACCTACATTCATCACAGGGAAGGCCAAAGTTCATACATATTTGAAAGAACCTGATAATGAATAAACCTCAAAACAAAACTCTCTTTACCTGATGATCAATGTCAGAGACATAGACTGTCCGCCTAATCACATCTTCGCTTTGAGCCAGGCTCGTTCTGCTATTCATCCTCCGCTTTCCATTAACATAGCCATTTTTCTTCTGCAAATCACAACATCATCACCATTACTAAAATAGCCTCTTAAAGCACTAAAACGAGAGAGAAGACAGTGTCAGAACACAAATATGTAATCATGAAAATAACTCACAGTAAATAAAAACCAATATCTCATTTTCACTTCTTCCATATCCAGGAAATGAGGGCTTCATCAAATCCGAATCAAGCCAAATTACCCCATGCCATACTACATTTAACCCAATATATTTTCATCATGTAATTCCTATATTTTTTACCAACCAATCAATCGACAGTCTAAAACATACATAAGCATCAGAACTCAAACACCAAAACAGACTACATAGAAAAACACCAAAACAAGACTTTTGAAGTATAATCCAACATATAACATCATTACTTAAAACATCTGTTGAGTAGAATACCAACCCTTCTAAAAGAATTCCCGTTTGGAACTCCCGAGTTAATATGCTGCTGCATTACAAAACCGTTAGCATTAAACCCAAAATGCCCGGCCGCAGCTGCCGCCACGACAGCAGGATGTGGTGGCGGCATCAGCATTTTGTGATGCCCACCACCACCACCAAAGGCGGAGAGAGAAGGCGGCACGAATTCCTTCGCCATCGGATTCAGCTTGGACAGCATTTCCTCTAAATCCCTCATCTCCCGCTTAAACCCTTCCCCTCCATCATCTTCTTCCCCATCCAATTTCTTCTCCAAAGGGGCTCCATTTCCATTGATGGGCAGCTGATGGTGGCCGTTCGATATCTTCTGCGGCATCAGATGGAAGCTCTGATCAGCGGACTTAGTTGACTTCTGGCTATTAGCGGTGGCGGCGGCGGAGGTTTTCGTCGACTGCTGGTGGTGATCCGCGGCGGCGGCGGCATCGTTTTCGTGATTCGATGACGCAATCGCGTTAGCACCGGCATTTTCCACCACGGCCATGATCAAACAAACACCTTCGCGAAATTCACCCTTTTCACTTTATTTTTCCGTTATTTCTTTTATTTTTTCTACACGGGTCTGTCGAAAACAAGAAAAAAACAGAAACCCCAAAATTGATTCTTCAGTTTAACGGATCAAAGCCATAAAAAACCACACTTTTTAGGAAATGTTAAAAAGAAAAATTAAAACAATATCGGAACTTTTTTACCTGATGGGTCGAGTCCTAAATTGTCTCCATTGAGCAATAAAACTGGAAGATCGTGAGCTAAGATATCAAGAAGAGAAATAAAAAAATAGGAAGCGAGGCTAAAAACAGAGCACGCCTTTTTTCTTTTAAATTTTTGGATATTTTATAGTATTTGCAAGAATATTTTACTGAGTCTGCAAGGAGAAGATATGTACAGATAGGAGGAACAGTACATGTATATAGACGGAGAGAGAAGAGGGTTTTAGAGAGAGAAAACAGGGCAAATGAGGTTTCTCTTCGGATCGTCCGTTTTAGCTGGTGGGTTTTTTATTTTATTTTTTATATATTAGAAGTATGAGTATACAATTTTATTTTTATTTTATTTTATTTCATGGTTTGTTAAAATACAATAGTTTCGTTTTACTTATTGCTTTTATTTTTATTTTAGAGGATTTTTATAGTTTTTTATTTTAGATGATTTAGATGTTTTATTTTCATTACACGAACTACAACTCTTTGCTACTTGCTAGTTGGTATTTTAACAAACTTTGGATGTATTTCGAGAGCATTTGAGATATTGGATAGTTTTCAGGAATATAGATACAATTTGGTACATCATAGATATTCTAAATAAAATGAACCATAGTCGCTAAGTTACCATAATGCTCAGCTATTATTCGCGAATATATGTGAGAGAGAGAATATATAGCTTGTATTTATATACTATACATATAGAAAGATAAGGGGTTGGGAGAGAGAGAGAGAGGAATGAGGCTTCTCTTTTCTTCGGATAGTCCGTTTTAGCTGGGCTGGGGTTTTTCAATAAATAATATGATTCTATAAAAATTAATATTTTTTTTGAGCTAAAAGATGGGTGAGATTTATTCAACCAACCCTCCCAATCTAGAAAAGAAGAATTCTAGAAAAATAAAACCATTACAACTCACCTCAGATTGGGCTAAAGAATGAACCACAATATTGATCTTTCTATACATGTGATAAATATCAAACACGAAGCTACTCTCAAGAGCCTCCACCAACAATGACAAATCTCTCCTCACATAATTTTTATATTCATCACTGCCGGCAAGAAGGTGAACCGCTAGGATAAAAATTAATTTATTTAGTTGTACTATTTAATACTTCTTTCTTCCTAATAACATAGACCAATTGAAATTTTTCAAAGAAAAAAAAATTATTTTTGGATGACCTAGTGGTGGAATTATATTATCTTGAAGTCAAAGGTCTCAAGTTCGAATCACACCACTAACAACGTGGTTTGCGGCTATTACATAATGAGTTTACTCAGTGCGCACATTGGTAGCAGCTGCGGGTTATCTTTGACATAAAAAAATATTGAGAAAGACAATTAATAAAAAAAATCATAATATGTTTCTATTTATTTCTTTAACAATTAATTAATACTTAATGTAAACATATTAAAAAATGCTATATATTAGTAAATTAGTTATATATATATATATATAAGCCGACTTATATATTAGGACATCGAAAAAATGAAAACAAACCTATCTTGTTGGGACGGGACGACGGGTGGAGTAAAATTTAATAGTTTTGCTATTAAATAAGGATATATATTAGTAAATTAGCTAAATATATATAGAAATCGGTCTATATATTAGGACATCCAAAAAGAGAAAAATAAACCTGTCATATTTGAATGGAGGCAGTAAAATTTAATAGTTTTGCTTTACTTAAGTCATTTTATTTTGATTTCCTTTTTTGATAGTTTATGCGTAAATAGCTACTGATCATTTGGAAAAAAAAATGTAACTCCTCCGTTGGCCTTCAAGACAATTAGGATGAGGTTCAAGAGCATTGCGGATATTCGAGAATCAATTACTATATAATTACCTCATTTTTAATAATTACAATGCATTTCGTTTATATCCAAAAATAATCACGAATCAATCACTGTATGAGTGAAATGTATAGTGTTACTTAAATAACCACAACATTCAAAATTACCATAATTGTTTTAACCATATTTTTTTTGTATAAAAGTTCATGTCAAGTCGTTTTATGTGTCAAAATATAATAATCGTGTCAATATTTAAATTTGAATATTAACCCTCTAATAAATAATGACCCTTAAAGTAATCTAACACGAGCCTTTCTCACTTTTTGTAATGGACAAATGCTCTTATTTATTATCCATATATGTATTTTGGATAAATTATAGGATTATGTAATAGTCCGTAAATTATAAAAAGTGAGAAACTAGTTTTAGTTGTTCTCTTTCTTGTTTGGCTAGTTTGTTGGACTTTGTTAACAACGCCTTGGAAAAAAGATTATGATGCAAAAACCGGATAGGATAGGACGGAGGGACCCTACCTACCAAGTAACTCTATAATTAATTTTCTACTATTTGAAATGTATATTTCTTATTTTATATGTGTCTAGTGATGAGGAATTATGGCTACATCATTGAAAAACATCTTTCTTTGAGATTGATGACACATGTATGATTGTTAGATGCTAATCATGTCATGTTTGGTATGTGCATCATTAATATGAAAATTTTAGATTTATGGTTGTTAGTTAGAGTAATAGATGGTGAAGGTCGCTAATTGTAGGACTAGTTTGAGAATTATAGGGAAAATTATTTAATTATTCAACTCCAAATAAAATGGAAATGCATTATTCAATATCTGAGAATAATTTCAATATATAACTTTTATTTTATGAAAAAAAAAATTGTTTTAAAAATTGAAGTTTTGACGGTAATGTTGCCTAAAATAAAGATTGAATTTTTGCTTATAAATAAAAACCCAAAAATCCAATTGTGATGCAGATGAATAAATAAATATTCGGTTATTATAGATAAAAAAAAATACCGAATCTTGACTAAAAAAGGAGGACATGTTATAGATTATCCGAAAATGTTTTTTTTCAATAGACGAAAGGAAAAAAAAAAGTACATTAAGCTTTTTTTTTTTCATTTTTATTATTGAATTTTAACTTGTGAAAATTTAGCAAATGTTCTTCAATTTTTTTTTTTGGTACTAGCCCCTATACATGATTTTTGCACCAATAATATGATGGCAAGTACAACAACACAATTTTAATGCAAAATAAAATAAATGACTCAGTATTCCCAGATAAATTTACAATTACTTTAATAAAATGAAAGAATGATAAAAGAGAAAAAGAAGCTAACCTAAAAATATGAGTATATATGTAAGTTATTCTAGCTACACACTCTCCAAATAACTAATGTTAGATTTTTGATTCACAACTTTTTAATGAATTTGTAATTTAAACATGACATTTAAAACATTGTAATAATAATTCATCGTTTTTATTTATAACAAAATAGATACTCTCAAGATGAATTAATATATAAATGAGCATCCCTTGTAGCCAATGCCTTATCTAATTAACATATATTGCTAATAATTATTTTTTCAAAAATATATACACTCTAATTATGGAATAATTAATTATAAAATTAAATCATTAACTAAAAATATAAAAATTAAAATCTAAAAAATAAATATAGGTCATTGATGGAATAAATCATATTGATAATTATAAAATTAAAGGTAAACTACAATAAAGGTTAAGGTGTCCAATGCATGCACACCCATGTAGACATTACGCCCTAATACATGCATATTTTAGAATTAAAGATAAGGACCAAGATTTCTAAACAAAATTCGGAAATAAAAATGTTTTAAACATCAATGTAGAAAGAGTAAAACCCTATCCTTCAACATTAGCATGTAATTTTTTATTTTCGAGAATATTGGACAAATGTTTAATGCATACTCAATGACTAATGACGTTGCATATCCACCTTGCTATATGCAATTTTTTTTCTTTTTTGCTATTTCCGATTTTCATCGATCAGCCGACAAAAAAATTAGGTATATGCATGTCATAATAGGTAGTCAAATGTCACAATAAGACATTTTGTATGTAAAGTCCAAATGCATGGTACAATATTTACAACTGCTCTCACAAATTCTTGAGAAGGGCATCAATCAAATTATAACGCCACGGTTCAACTTTCACACATACACATCATCATCAATTCATCATTAAAAAACATCTATTTTCTCAAATACTAAAAATTAACTTGAACTGCTAGAGGATTTTGATAGAAAAATATTTTACAAAAAACATGGAAATTAAAAGATGAAACGACAATACAATAAAAAAAATAAAATTAATGTAAACAATGTAATAGATTAGTGATATGGAAGAACGGATCATGGGAACAATCCGATCATAAATTATTAACTACTCATATGTGGAAATATAGAGTATAAAACAGTGGAATAAAATAATAGAATCAAAGTATATTACATGAGGTGAACTGGTGAAGCACAAGATAATGAAAATTGAGAAATTATAGAAGTGATACAATTCAATCGATTATACGGTTAGATAGAAAGAGAGAATTAAAAAAAAACGTACACAAAACACACATCTTTACATTCTTCTTATTATTTTTGAATATAACTACGTAGTTAAATTCAAGATAAACCGTACAATTAAACAAGAAATTGAATCTGTTGTGGTTGTTTACCTCAAAAAAAAAAAAAAACGAACCTATTGTGGTAGCTAGTTAATATGTATGGAGTTTTGTGAGAGACCGTTTTGTGGGGAAAATTTATCAGATTGGTCAAGACTTAGATCCAAATACAAACAAATACTAACATAACTATAAATGTGTCATTTGATACTGTATAAGTTTAAATCCGAATCTTCACATGTCTTACATATTTGACTCGTAAAACAATCTTATACAAGTTTTTATTAATATATAAAAAACTTTTAAAGTAGATTTGAGATACTACCAGGATGGGGAGACTATCCACAATTATATAAGAGAGAGATTATTTAATAAGTATATAATTTTGGTATTTTTTTTATACATGAATTTTGTTTTATTTACAAGAATTAAGAATTTTCTATTTATTCAAGGTTTAGTCAACTTTCAACCAACAGTTTTATGTTTATTAATCTATTAATTCAAAATTTTCTGAATAAATTATTCAAAAGTCCATTCAATCATCCATATAATTTCAAGGCTGAAGCACGTAAATATTGAACACGTTTGAGGCCGCAACAAAGTTGCTTGACGACGCCGTTTCGAACATATGCGTCGCGAATGAAAATGGAAAGGGCAAAAAATTCGTAAAAAAACAAAAACATAAAATATTTATTATCATTAGTATTATTGGAGAAATTTGTCTTTATTGGAAGCGTGGGAGTGACAGTGACAGATGGTAATGACCTCGTTTATCTCGTGCTATGTGATTATTACACTAATCTTCCCTCTCACATCAATGTCTTCTATTAAGCACTAATACTGTATCTCCAAAATTGGCAATACAATTTCTCTATTCCAAAAAAATACTATAATTTTATTTTATATCTTAATATTATTATTAAATTGTTGGTGCTAATTAATATTAAGATTTAGAATATCAACCTAGTGACGCTTACCAGTTTGAATTTCAAATTCACGCCTGTTGCAATCATTTTAAGATTTTCATTCAAACATCCTTATATCCAATTCATTTTTATTTTAAATGATATACTACAATGGATTAATCTGAAAATAGTAATGGTCAATGCTTTGACATATAATGAATGCAATTTTAAGTATGGTATGAAATAAATGAATTCAATCACATATCAAGATAATATACGCATCACTAAAAAGAATACACGCATGTTGGATGTAGTCTAATTAATAGGATTAGTGAACTATTGCCAAAAGTCATGATTTCTCACAACACTTTCTAAGTTGAACATGGATAATGAATTTCTTCTAATATCTTGAATGAGAAAATATTAACTACAAAGGACAAATTGGTAGCTTGAATCCCTAATCATTTCCACAATTAGCACAAAAATGAGAATCAGGAATTTCAACAAACATCTAAAATATACTAGTTGAGGGAGGGAGAGGTAAGGAATATACATTATTGAGGGTAGGGCATGAGAGGTTAGGTGATATCAAGAAAGCCTTCTAAATGTATCATGAACACCTAATTAAGAAAGTGGCTAATAACCTTAATTAACCACTCTCTCTCTCTCTCTCTCTCATACCTTTATTAAACCAGCTTTGTTTAGCTGTTTTTTTGTTCCCTCTCTCTTTGCTTTTGGTTCTTCTTAGCTACTCCTTTTTGTGGTTTTGACAATATCTATTACACGTAATTCATTCTATATCAGAGATGGCTCCTTATTTAACTAAATTATAAAATGTCCATTAAATTTGACATGTAAACGAAGACGTGGCATGAGTGACGGGGATGTAAAATTAACATGCCAGAAAATACTTAGAAATTAACATAATTCAAGGAATCGAATTTGGCTAAGAAGGGTAAGTAAATATACGATGGATTTAAATGGAATAATGTCCCACTATTATTTTTTTACAAAGATTTGTTAGTGATCAAATTACGGAATAAAATTCTCTAGTCCACTTTTCATGTCCCACTATGAAATTTAATATTTTTAAAATATTTATTATAAAAATAAATTTTATCATAGTATTACAAATCATAATCAACATTTATTACTAAAAATTGAAAATTTTCAAAAATTATATACCCTATTTTTGGAATAATCAACCATATTAATCAATTATATTAACTAAAACACAAGAAATAAATATTAAAAAAAATAAATATAAACCCTAATTGAGTGGAATGAACCATAAATAATAATTATCAAAATTAAACTAAGCCATAACAAATTGAAATTGAAAAACAAATTGACGAAATCGAATAAAAATCAAAATGGGACACCAAATAGAATAGAGAAAACTGGGATATAGGATTTCATTTGTCAAATTACTTCTTATCATGTCATATATAAATTAAATGACTGAGAAATGGAAGACATAACTATGGGATCTGCAAAGCTGGAATGTAGACTCAATATGATGACTAATTAAATGCCTTTAAGCATGAAAAATATTTAAAATCAAGATTTATTTATATAAATATAGTATTTTCAAATTTTAAAGTAATTAATAAAATCACAATCAACAGTTTTTTTTCGCGGTCAATAAGTGGATTTATTTGAATAGTGAAGATTATGTTAATGGTATATTCTTCAATAGTCAAGAAATAACTAAAATAATCAAAGAGGGTGCGATAATTAATTATATATAATTCTAAATAAACAGAACAAGAATCATACACACACATGATCATATGAAATTGGAATTTCCACTTCATAAAGAGCATGTAACACACACTTCTGCCCACTTAATTAATATTGATTTAATGTTATCCACTGACTAAAATTAGTGGACCACTAAACTTAGATGGAACCTAATTAGTTATATCATTTATGAAATGTAGTATAGCGAAACACCAAAGAAAAAAAATGTGAGGACAGGAGACTTTATCAGCGGGCTCCACTTTCTCACAACCTTCAATCTCAGCCGTTGAAGAGCCATTAATTTCTGTGTGGGCACCTTCAGAAATTAATTATAATATATGTGGCCAAATAGAAAATTTACAATTTTTCCTTGCCATGATGAGTGATGATCAAACAATTTATAATGCGTTTTTTTACGAGCGCCCTGAATCATGGTAAATTCTAAGCTGCGGGGGATGTATTACATTCTTTATTCTTTGCATTTAATTTTTGCTATTTTTAATATTCATCGGTCGATCGATAAAATAATTTCGATTTCAGATTATCACAGTAGATAATTAAGTGTCACAATAAATAGTCAAAATGTCATAATATGTTAGTTGAAGTGTTATAATAGATTTTTTCGGCCGACCAAAACTTTTGACCAAAATTATTATTTTTGGACAAAAAAAAACTGAAAATACCCAAAATTTGATAGACCCGGAATACTTGTCAATTGCATAAGGGAGAAATGTACTGCAACCATTGGTTACCTAAGAATTTACCTGAAATATATGTAAGAATTGATGATTGCGATGCGACAGAAATGTACGTAACATGAACAGAAATGTACGTAACAAATCATGCGTGCAATTGACAATATAATTTGTAGGTCTATTTGGGATTTTATGCGAATACATTAAATGGAATGAAATAAGGGAATTTGTATTTTGTATTGTGGGGCGATACTCAATATAAATATAGTCTTGCAAACTAAAAAAAATATAATAGTAAAAAAAAGCTTACTTTATATATCTCGAGAACAAATATTTTAAAAATATAATATAATGCAAATTTAGCATTAATGGCAGTACTGATATAAGTCATAACCGAATAAAATAATTTTATAGATTTCAACAACTACTGCAGTTCTAGCTGACATTAAATATTTACATGCAGCATAATACTATACAGATAATACCATCTCCTTATGAGTTGGGGACGGAGGATTAGGCATTGAAACCGATCATCACCATTATAGAGATGAGAAATATCACTAAACTACAATGCTCATGCTCATGCTCATGCTAGTCAACAAACAAAATAAAAAATGCAACAAAAATCTGGAACCGACCTCAATCAGGATTGCTTCTTAGAAAAAGGCGCCCTTTTAATTTCATGCAATAATTATAAGTATATCCCCACTAGAGGTATTAATTAAGCACTCAAATCAGCAGCTTAGTATAATTAAAACCATCAGGCTGTACATAATTTATTTTCAACTGCTTTTTCCTTGACTTCCATTGGGCCTATATGAATGTGACATGAGTAGCATATTCCCTCTACCTTGATCCCCTGATTCTATACCCACTACAATGCTTCCATTTTCATAAAAAAAAAGCAATTAATTAGATCATAGAAGACTGGTTTATACAGGAGATGGTGAGAGAAAATATGGTGGTTGTGATCTATGTAGAAATATCCCACAAAAGGGACAACATGGTGTTGAGGTATTATCGTAAGCAGACGACTCTACGAAAGACTTAAAATTGGAAGGATACCCGGGCATGGCGAATAAAATGCTAGGCGCCAACTTTGTGGCCCTTCTTTGGCAACTCATACAATACCAGGAGGCTTTAGTAGGGAGAACCCGCATTGTAACTGCACACCTTTCAAGCTTGTGTGTTTGAGTAATTCCGTTATTGTTTTTCACTCCGGAGCAAACTGCATGCTCTGTTGATTCAAACGGCACAACTGCTGAGCAGTAGTTGCAGTACTCGTGCACTTCATACTTTACACTTTCCTGTAATTTCCTGATAAGAAAAGAAGAAAATGCAATTACAAAGTTAAGAAGGGAAAAAACTCGAATAAACGAACTTTAGAGTACTGCCCAAACTCGTGTATTAAAAAGATAGCTGATGTAAAGATTTGCTTATAGTAGAACAGAAGCAAGAAAACAACATAGCTTTGGTAACTGGCATAATTTTAAAAACTTATGGTTATGTAAAAATGGCGTGCAAGAAGAAAAAGGTGGTGAACAACATATAATAGGAAATGTGAGAAATTACCTTTTCTCAACCTTTCTAATTTCTGCTGCAAGGAATTTGGAATGCTTCTTCACATTTTTCTCATTTTGCAAAACCCACTGCTCCATCTGCGGCAATCCATCAGGACTCCAGTCTCCAAGTTTGGAAAAAACCTCCGAGGAATTGGATGGTAGGCTTAACACAGCAGAAAAACTAATACCGACAAGCCTCTCCAAGAGTTCATTTTCACAGCTAAGTAGCAATTCCATCCACAAATTTATGTGTTCTTTCTTGTCATCACTTAAGCCTTCTAATACAAGCTCTTTGCCACTCACATTCTCTGTTACGAATTCTTTAAGCACTACTCGCCTGCTGACAATGTTTATGAGGTGCAGCTGACGGGATGAGAGCTCGGGCAGAAACTTAAATGCTTCAGACAACAATGTAGGAAAATTTTCAGACTTGGATCCTAAGCAAGATGCCAGCCATTTCAGCAGGATGTGCTCTATATACTTAGGTGCAGACTGCTTGAAGGCTAGGAGAGCTGCCACAATATCCAAAATGTTCAGAAGCCTGCTGGGGTTCTCGTACTGGTTCAAAGACCATAGTATATTCATTTCCCACCAAATCAGTTCTTCCCGAGGGAATCCTGGAAATGTTTCCTCTTTCATCTCTGAAGAGGTAATAGAGGAAAGGTCCAATTGCTGGCCTCCAACCCAAAGGAACTCAACAGAAGCTTTATGATTTCTGAAAAAATTATGACAATATTTCTACAGTACTTCAGAGTATGAAAGAGACATAGAGTTGCTTCATCACACTTCAAAAAGATTGTCAAAATTATTTATCAGCTTTCTGCGAGGGGAAGTTCACGACTACTATTTGCAGACTAACCTCCTGTGCAAGTGTGCATTTAGCTTTGGCATCTTTTGAAAAATACCAAGATGCTTGTCACGATGCATTTGGAAAAAAAAATGACAGATGCAAATACTGGGTGGGTGAGTATACTGCATGCATCTTGGTGCATAATTATGCACAGATGACAGGCGTGTGTAATAACAACAGGCTACCAAACAGAATCTAAAAGCTCACCTTCCCTCGTACATCAGATCCAATAGATCAGCATCATATCTGCGAGCCTGCAAGAAAAGCCATGCTTTTTTTAGAACTAGAAAATGCTAATTCCTTTTAAGTACACACCCAGAAAGGAAAGAATATCAGGTGGATAAAATAACAGATGATTAGGGGTACAGGGTACTTGATTAATAATTGATGATTGCTTTGATTAGGGGGCTTGATCAGTGTAGATAAGAGGTAGCAATTGGGTTAGGAATGAAGAATAATTATTGAATTCCGCTTAAGCCAGGCAGTCTTCTCTGTAGAAGTCTGATAAGAGAAATCCCAGAGCTCTTCCATTCCTCTTCATCCTGCATTTCTCTATCTTAGTAACATTATTTTTGTATAAACATCCTTTTCATTCCCAAAAACTGCTGTTTACTCTCACTCTCACTGCCTCAATTGGAAACACAAGCTTTCTTAATGATGAATTCCATAATTATCGATACAGATCAGGTTAGTAAACTAATCAAGCACAACAGAAGAACAGCTAAAATAAATAAGGATAGAAGAAAAATCATACCACAGCAAGTGCCAAATTTCCAGGGGATATGGCCAGACCAAAGCAAGAGTCCAATGCATGAGCAAGCTGTAACGGTTGTCTAGTATTAATTCACAGATGATGACAATAAATGGGGTAACAGAAAAATATATCTCATACATCTGAAGAGTTCTTCAAACCAGGACTACTCAAGGGAATTGAAACTTCACACAGAGAATCACCAACGAAAATCCAGCTCTTCAAGGAGTTGTCCTGAAATCAATCTTGACTTAAGCATCATAAACCAAAGCAGCAATGATAAATAACAAGAGGGAGAATAGTAAATTCACGGTAATCTACTGACTGAACTACACTCCTTCAATCCCAAGCCTGGAATAATTTTATTGGGTCTTCACATGCCATGCTAACAGAAATTCAGACAATGCAACACCATTTACTATTAAATATTATACCTGGCTGCAGCTGTACAAACAACGTCCATCAAAACCCCAATCTAAACCAGCAACCTGATGTTTATTTCAAAAAAAGAATTAATAATCGTTCAAGAGGCAAAGTACTAGTAATGGAAACTTACTGTACGGTCATGTGCATTATAACAGCCAACATTTTCAACTTTGTTGGTGAATGTGTCAAGGATCCACAATTCAAAGGATCCAGAACCTTTGCCAACAGCCAAGAGCAATTTCCATGGTGATTGTGAGGGTACGACAAGTGAAAGTACAGAGATAGTTGCAGAATCAACAGTCACAACCTAATTACATGAAAAATCACTAATTTTAAGATAAGTATATGACCAAATTCATGGTATATATCAACTTTAAAGTAAAAAACCAAGCCACTGAGATGACATGCTGACCTCCTTCAACAAAAGTAAGGAATCACCGATAGCTTCTGATGACTTGAGTAAATTTTCACCATTTACCTGCCAGATCTTCAACCTATGGCATACATCAGGGCAGAAGAATAAAGTTAGTCATTACATTCTTTAAACATGAATTTAAATCCTCAAGTAATTGCTTAGTAAACCCAGGACTGTTTTTGGAGGAAAGAGTATAGTAGATAAGGAAAACTAATCCTGGAACTGTTCAAATTTCGGAGAGATACGCAATAGATCATTTGGTCACAAATAGAGATTCAATTACGCATATGGTGATTATTTGGGAGCAACCAAACTTCAACTTATTTTAGAGGTCAGCCAATGAATGGTTATATGCAAATTACGCACCTACCGTCAGAACTTCCAGTAGCCAATACAAACTGCGATTTTGAAACATTAGACCCATACACACCCCAACTAATTGCTGTAATCCAACTATCATGTGCCTTCATAAGACCAAGAAGTGAAACCTCACCCAAGTACTCAGTATTATCACTAGAATAGCACTCAGGTGCACGAATTATCCACAATGAGATTTTACCGCACTTTCCGCCAACAGCAAGAATGGAACAGTAATTAGAAGAGTTATAATGAATAGCAACATCATCCCCAGATGTCTCCAAAATTGGAGACCAAGCAACAGTCAGTGACATCAGCATTTCATTGCGAGAAGCGTACTGCTGTGCACTTATTAAAGAGAGACTGCAGTCTTCAGTCACTACCTCCAGAGGCTTCCCATCACAGAAAGAGACAGGAACAATCTGCCAAGTGTTGTTTTCTTCCAAATTGTCATGGTCTTTCGTTAATACCTGATAAACAAGATATTATCAGAAGCATTAGTTATTGATGATCTTAAGAGTAAAGGACATGGGTCATGGGATAAAGAGAATGTACAACTGAAAATAATCGAGCATCAGACCGGGGGGGGGGGGGGGGTGAACAGCCTTGGATAACTGCATATAGTAGAACTATATATCGGGAATCACAAAGTCAATGAAGTGGGCACATTACATTAGCTGCACTTCGTCTTCTGCATTTATGATCCTTTCTCAAAGGTGTGCTATGAATACATTCATGATCTCCATTATCTTGTCTTGCTATAACCTGAATAAGAGGAAGATCAAATAAAACAAAGGAGTGATGGTGAATGCATAGCCATGTTATGAAAAACTGATGACCTGGTGGAGCATAAAACAGAGATGAACCCAACAACTAGATGATGCACCACTCACATCATAACCCTGTGATAGTACAGTATGAAACTCTCCAAAATTGGTATTCTTGTAATGATTATATAGCATTTCTGATATGTCCACAACCTTCAGAAGTCAAAACAGCAGAAAACTAAAATCAGACAGCTTGAGAAACTAATAGTTTATTGTTAAGGATTAATCAACTAAAGGTTCATTATGTACACACCTCTAGCCACTCCGTAGAACAATGTGGATGGCTGTAAACCTTCACATGCCCACCAGTGGTGCAAACAGCCAGTAAACAACTGCCTCATTAAATTTAAAAATAAAATAAAATTGCAATGATTAGCTCCATGGGTGCACTTATGATGTTACAATCAGAAATACAAACAAATCATATTAGTACCCAGCATTGCTAGCAAGACCAGCTGGAGACCAAGAAATCGACCTAACACAAGGACGAATCTCCCGTGACAAATGATAAGGAAGCAAGCACCCATTTAGCAAATCCGCACCTATTTTCAACCCCCCCCCCCCCCCCCCCCAAAAAAAAAGGCAATATGTAAACTCAAATCAAATAGCAATAAAACTACACAATGCCACCTATATCTATCAACATAATTCAATATCTACACGAGCAATGTGAAATTAGACTCAGCTTAATAACTCATCATACCTCCACCATCAATCATCCCAACAGGAAAGCGCTTGCTGGAAGGAACAGTAATTACACCCCGAACTTTAGGATTATGAGGATTCTAAACAAACAGGCAATGCAGTTTATTAGCCCGTAACCAACTAAGAAATAATCACATTAATCATTCAACAGAAAAATGAAGCACAAACAGCAAACTACAAAATTTTACCAGGATTATAACAGCACCGCCGCATGCCACCGCCACCAGGTTTTCTTCGGACCAGACGACAGCGTTGGGGTAAACAGTTGGCAACGCAACAGTGGCGGATTGGAAGCAGGACATAATTCAACCGAAAATTGAGCAACCGTTGCTCTCAATAAATATATAAGATTAGTGATGGCGCCAAAAAATATTTAATTTTCATCTGCTCTTTTTCTGCTTCGGCACGGATTCAATCTCTGAGATTCTGCAACCTAGAAAAAAAAGATATAGCAGGTGTTCAGTTTTTGCTGTGGGTTCAACCGTTCAAATTGAGATACACCAAAATTGAGAGGTTGAAATGTAAACAATGTTGCAAAACACAGTTTTTAGTTTTGACGCGTTTGCCCATAGCCCCACGAGGCGTAAGCCACACAACAATAAGAATAAATATAATTTATAATTCATAACCTTGCACATAAATTAATATAAATCATAACAAGAACATAAATTCATAGAAAAGTCATAAAATTCATGAAACAAAATGCAAAGTTAACAATAACATATAATAGTCAAATTAATAGGAGCAATATTCATCTCCACTCTCCGTCTCCTTCTCCCCTCCAAATTCCAATTCCTCATCCACAAGCCCTTGGACCTTTTTCCCTTTTCCTACATTTAAACATGTAAAAATTAGAAAAAATTATAGCTATTAAAAGCTCTTTAAACAAATTAGTTTGTTAAAGAAACAGCCCCGCTGAACATATTTTTATTTATTTTGTTTGTTAATTAATAAACACCAAAGGAAATGAAACTGGCCTGCTGAACATATACTCAATTATTATACTGACCTGCTGAACATATACTCAATTATTTATAGTTGAAGATAAGCAATAAGGTTGCTGTGGCAAGTTGCTGGTAGAATAGAGCAAACAGAACAGTATTGCAGGCTCAAGAAAAACTACACATAAATGTAAGGAAAAAGCAAGGATAGGCTCCAGAAAAACTACACATAGAATAAAGCAAACAGAACAATAAAATTGCCAGACCAATTCCATTAACTTATCAACAATCAATAATACACAGACGAGAAGTTTCAAAGAACAACTTAATAAGCTTGTCAGGCCAATTCCATTAACTAAACAATCACATACGTCAGATAATCAACAAAGAGAAAATATGGGCAGGAAATAATCAATTCATGGCTCGAACGTGTATTTAAAAAAAAAGAAGGAAGAGAGAAGATTTACCTATGCACTGTGCCTTCTTGTGCGCAAGGCTGGAGGAGAGGAGACGAGAAGTTGGCGGCGGCGACCGGACTGGAGGGGAGGAGAGGAGACGAGAAGTTGGCGGCGGCGACCAGGCTGGAGGAGAGGCCGCGCTGTGAGAATCGCTGTTCTCCAGTGAATTGCGATTTGCGCCTTTGGGTGTTAGAGGAGGGAGACGGCAAGTAAATGGACCGGGCTTTAGGGTTTATTAGTTAAATATTAAATATTAAATAACCAATTAAACAAAAAAAGACAAAAAACAGGAAAAAAAACAGAAATCGCGGGTAAATGGAGTGAGGCGCGCCTCGAAATGCCTCGACCTTGCTGAGGCTTAAGCCTCGTCGGAGGGGGTGAGAGGCGGAGCCTCATAAGCGGTGGGTCACCGCACTTTACCGAGGCACGCCTAGAAACGTTTTTCATAAATATGAGAAAATAAAGAACTGTGTTGATTAATTAATTAATGGGGTTAATTGGCCTAAATATCAAGAACTTTGCACTAATTCCGGTTTCGAACATGAACTTTTAAATGTAACACCAATACCACAGACTTACATTTTGGTGAATTTATGAAATCAAAATATGGAAAAAATCAAAACTGACGTTGCCGTCAGGCTAGTACATGTGCACATCTGTTCGACAACAATCTACCAATTGCATTACTTACACGTGTAGGAGATTTTCCTTTTCCAATTGAGACTGATTTTTTTTATCTATTCTTATGGAAAAAATGATGATGAATGACATTTATCTAATGACCATTTCAGTAAAACATTCTCCAACTACACATCAAAGTCAGGCTTTAAGAAAAAATAAAATAAAATTGTGGCAGGACTATCGCAGTTGTAAAAATTCCCACCCAGCTTCGCTTCCAAATTAGCTTAACCCCACCTCGATTTGGTTTGCCATATAGCTATATGCTATAGCATTAGAAAATTTGAATTCTTATTACAATATTTATAAGTAAGGGAATAATATTCTACAACTCAAAATCAAGAAGCCAAGAAACAGGTTTCTGTGAAGTCTAACATCTATTGATTCACGTAGTGGCTTTGCTGTGCGATTGAAAATTAAGGGAGAAAACATTATTCTAGACCATCTCTAGCCATGTAATACAAAGGGACAAAACTGCAAACTACAAAATAGGAAGACAGAGCTTGATGAAGTCATTAGCTATAACCTTAAAAATAGCAATTGAGAATTTACTCTCTCAGAATTAGGTTGAACAAGAATCAACATCTGCAAAGGTAGTTGCTTTTACAATGTGTCACATTTTAGTTTCTTTGAACATACGTGCCATGCTAGTTATAACAAAATTATGTTGAGCACCTCACATTATTTAATTTCCTTTTATTTTATAAATACAAAAAAAAAAAAAGAACTTCAGGGGCCTATTTTTGAAGCCATACTCAGGATCCAAATTAATAAGACCGGACTCGAACATATACACCTCTGATGACTCAAAATCCACATGGTCGGTATCCCTATTTTCGCTGTGCTGAAAGAGTAGCTAAGCAAATCAGTTCAAGAAACAGGAATTGTTGAACAGTATTTACTAGATGCCAATATATACATGACATACACTTAATGTTTACTAGATCAGAACACCGAATTCCCCCAAATTGTTATCCTAGTCACATCAAAAATCTTATTGCAGTCGTTACAAAAATAGCGGCAGCCAGACAAAAAGTGTAGAGCCAATAACAGTTATCTAGTACAAATACACAAGAGAAGCAGAATCACAATTCATCAAACTGCACGGCGCCACTAACAAACATGGTATGATACATTAGAGAAGTAACATCAAAATCACAAAACCTACAATGCCAACAAACACACAAAACACTCTGAATAATCTCAAGTGTAGTAAACAATCACAAAATCGAACTTCAGGAAACAGTAATAAAAATCTAACCTGAAAAGAAGTGTATGCCTTCCAATAACAGACGAAGAGACCAAAAGTTGAGGTCTGATTGTACTCTGTTAATTTTTCAGTAAGCCTCTCCACCAAATTCTTTGCTCATGAAATCATTGAAATTTAGAAAAATCACATAAATTACGAAATTCGACGAAAAACACAAAAAACAAAGTAATAATCTCCTCAAGCATGCAATTGAAATCAATGCGTGTTTCTTCATTCTTCAATAATAATCGAAATCAGCAGTTTGAGATTTTGGAATTCAGCATTCAAATTTGGGTGTTATTGGATGAAAAAGTGAGAGAAGTGAGAATGCGCTGATTTTTTTTAATTAATTATTAAAAGATATGTTTTATATATTTAATAAGGGGTGAGCTGGTCCGGACCGAACCTAAGTTCTAGGGGTGTGCATTGGGTTCGGGACCGATCTGAACAGAATATATAAAATCGAAGTGGCTCGAAACCGAAAATATTCGGACGGAAGCTGAACCAAAGTGAGATGCTGGCCGAACGGAACTGAAACTAATTTGATCGGTAATCGGTTCGGTTTTGGCCGGTGATTGGGTCGGTTGGGTTTGCAAAATCAAATTTTTTCCAAAAAAAAAAAAAAAATCCGCCATAATCGATTTTGCAATTCAACTTTTCAGCCTAATAAAACATAAAAGCATAAATAGTAATCCAATTTCAATTCAAAGTTTCAACCTAATAAAACATAAAAGCTATCAATTTATAATTACCAGTGTATCAGTTGTTGTGGATGGAGAAATAAGGTGTTTCCTAGTGTCAGACATCAATTGTTGTTTGATCTTTGGCAATTTAAAGTTTCAAATCTTACAATAGATCGATTAAATGCCGAATCATTTAAATTTACACAAATTTCACACACTTCTATACTGCTATAAATTCAAACTTCAATTCAATTCTATACACTCAAATTCACAGCAGCATCAATAATTCTAGAAAAATCAATGCTTGGTGTCTTACCTTTGGATGTGTTTGCTGCTGCTCGAGCCGGGGAGGGAGAGCATCTACTGCTGCTACGAGACGGCCGGCGAGGAGAGAGCTTCTGCTGCTGCTGCTATGAGACGGACGACGAGGGAAGAGCTTCTACTGCTGCGACAGTCGAAGGAGGCACGAAGCTGTTGCTGCTCTGCGCGTTGTTGGAGGTCGGAGGACGTAAAAGAGATGCGTCGTCACCGGCGAGCACTGGTTCATGCGAGAGGCGTCGGGAGCGACATATTTTCCGATTTGGGATTTTACTTCCACGAGATGGGTTAGTCTGCCTTCAACTAATCTAAAATAAAATTGCGTAATGGGCTGGGTTGAATAGAAATTGTGTAATGGGCCCTGTAAATTGTAATTATAAAACTGAACCGAAATTTCGGCTACGGTTTGCTCAGCGGCTCAGCCCCTAGAGTAAGTTTCAAAACCAAAGTCAAACCGATACTGAAAGAACCCAACCGAAATCAGACGGATTTAAGTTCGGTTCGGTTGGTTTTTAGTTTAAACCGATTTTTTTTATCATTGTTCTCCATAAATTTTGCAATAATAATAATAATGCAACCTGAATTAGTCAAGATTTTATAGTACATTGAGAAATTAATGTGCAAAGGTGAAGACATTTACAATTTTAAACTTTTATCTGGCCATGTGTATTAGTGAATTAGATATTATATAAATTATCTTTATGCGTGATGGGATAAGACTCAATCTTTTGTATTAATATATTAGAACTTACGTATTAGGTGCTTAATGTTTTTTAATTCTATCTTCATCGGGCAACACTAAGACAACAATACAGCAACACAATCTATTTCTTAGTTTCCATCATTAAGAATCAATAATACATCAACATTAAGAATTGACATGACTATTGTAAATTTGGAGAGATCTCATAATCATTTAAAGACAAAGATATCGATGTATGAATCCATAAGCTCACCTTCTCAAATTGCTGCGTCAAAGTCAGATTGTCGGAGATTGTCGGGGCGAGGCGGTGAAAGAGTGGCCATGGTTTCGCTGCATTTCAGCGAATTCAGGATTTCGACCTTCCTTAGTCCATTTTTGACTTTTTGTTAGTTTAAATTTTTTTGATATATATATATATATATATATATATATTTTTTTTAAGAAATTGATTTTTTTTTACATTTTATTATTATTATTATTATTATTATTATTATTATTATTATTATTATTATTATTATTATTATTATTATTATTATTATTATTCAAAGCATCATGAAACTCCGTCCTATATATAAAGGCACCAAAACCCTAATTTAACACTTCCCAACTCTAGAGTGAGCCCCTGCCGCGGCAATACCGAAACTAAACCCTCATTTCGGATTCATCACGCCGTAGGAAGAGAGAGAATGTCGATCGGAGAACTCGCCTGCACCTACGCTTCTCTGGTCCTTCACGACGATGGCATCGCCATTACTGTAATATATCGCCTTACTCTTAAAATATGTGCACTTATTTCTTCGTATGCGATTTATTTTTTCGAGTGTTGTTCAATTATTGAGTGTTGATTTGATTTCCGTTTTTGCTCAGGCGGAGAAGATCTCTGAGCTATTGAAGGCGTCGAATTTGACGGTCGAATCCTACTGGCCGAGTCTTTTTGCCAAGCTATGTGAGAAGAGGAATGTTGAGGACCTCATCGTGAACATTGGATCCGGTGGTGCCGGTGGTGCCGTCGCCGTTTCTGCTCCTACCGGTGGTGCTTCTGGTGGCGCGGCAGCTGCAGCTGCCCCCGCTGCCGAGGCAAAGGTACGAATTTTTTGTTTATGCTTTGCTTTTATAAATACTAGATTGTGCTGCTTAATTGATTTCGGCTTGGAACATGGGAAATGAAACACTGATTTGCTTTTCCATTGGTTCTAATTGGAATATTGGCGCATATGAATACCAGTTAATGCTTATCGAAATGTTTTCTATAATTTCTCAGTGAGAAGTTGAGTTTAGAATAATAATGAAAAACCAATTTTCTTTGCAAATTGTTGTGTGTATTAGTTTCTGTTCGCATCTTAAGTAGAATGATCATTTTTCACAATTTTGTTTTTATATTCAGCCATGAATACATACGTATTATCTTTTTCGTATATTTGAGTGCTTTTCTCGTAATTAATCCCACAATCAAATTACTACTATGGAGAAGTTATTCCATGTAAATTTACAAGGTGTCCTGTTTATCTACAGGTGGAGGAGAAGGAAGAAAGTGATGAAGATATGGGAATGGGCTTGTTCGATTAGGAGCTTCTGCTTTAAGCATGTTTTTGCTTAATTGTTGCTATCTTGAAAACGAGTTCTTAGTTATAGGTGTTATGTTTCACTTTTGGGAGGATTACTGTGATTGTACCTGGAGGTTGTTCTTTTTCTGGCTCGTATGGTAATCAATCGGAGTATTTATATTCCTTTAAATGCAAGGTCATAATTATTCCTTTGAATGCAAAATCATCAACTTATATTCTATGCTGTCAATTTGATACTCATCAATATTATATTTTATCCATTTTTTGTGTTGAGTTCATCTTCTGCTATATCTCCCTATTCTTATTCTTCTCAAATGCATGTAGCTTTTAAATTTAATGAAACCCGTCTATTCTATTTTACGTTGCAAATGAAACTGTCTTATCATTCATTTTCTAATTTTTACGTTGCAAATGAAACCGTCTTATCATTCATTTTCTAATTAATATCAAATGAAGGATATTAAATTTCTTCAGCTTTGTATATTTTTACCGGATGAATTTCAAATCATTTGAAACTAATATATAATCGAGATTATTTTTCTACGAAGATTACCGGATGAATTTCAAATCATTTGAAACTAATATATAATCGAGATTAGTAACGGGGAATGTTTAAGTGGAACTGAAGATGTAGTTGCTGCCCCACTCTTTTCTGGAATGGCTTTACAATCTGTGGTCTTTTATCAGCCCAATTTTCATCGTATTAATTCAATGGAGCCGGCCTTTGTCCTTACCTAGATCGGCCCATATAAGTATGTTTGTATATGGAGAGAGAGAGAGTTGGCGTTGTTTGAATTGAACAGTATTGACAAGCAAAAGTGTAAAAGGACCGAGACTTGATGAGACGAAGCTCCGGTTGGTCAACTAAGCATGCCCTTGGAAGACTGACCGCTTCTATGTCAACTTGTTTGATTTTGACTTCCTCTATCTTAATCCAAACCCATCTCAAATTCCGTCATAAACATGAAGAGGAAAATATAACGTAATTTGATAAAGTCTTCGAAGATATACAAATATATGGAACCCGAATATGAAATTTAGAGTTCCTAAACAAACCTCAATCCACTCTCTTTTTACACACACGCAAAAGAAGAAGAAGAAGAAGCAAGCAAACGTAACAGCTAAATGACAAATGTTTGATTGATGTACACAAACCAACATCAAATAGTTTTAATTATGATTAAAATATCATTGCAGTTACGATTTAGGATAAGGATGCGTAAAAAAAAGGTCACGTCGCCAAGTTTCCAGCTACGTCTAGAAAATAAACTGTTAATTATTCCTTGAAATTTATTAAAAAATTATATTCTAATCAAATACGAAGAAACTTCGATTAAACTTCCAGAGATTTCCTAACTTCCCTTCTAATTTTCTCCTCCTACAAATACTGCCCCCTCCCCCCCCCCCCCCCCAAAATATTTTCTTCGTAGAGTTTTCTTAGGAAGAAACAAAAATTACTTCAAAATCACTCTAAATTTTTTAATTTGGAATACGATGTCGATGTGGATTTTCAGTCCGTTCGAAGCCGTCTGCGCGGAGCTTGCTTGCCGGAAATTTGGCCTCTCTCTGTCTACTACTTCTGACAAACAAGTGCCGGCAGTCAAAAGAGACGATCGGAAGAGGGGCAAGGAAGTCAATTCCTCTGCGTCTCAGCCGACGGAGGATTGCCGGAGATTGCGAGCGCCGAGGTTCGCGCCGGAGCTCGATGGAATTCACTGTTTCGAGACGATTCTGCCTTATTGAGTCGTTTGTTTTTTATTTTGTTTTTCCCCGACTATCCTCATTCTATTTTTTTTATTTTTTTTTTGGAGGGATCCTTCACTTTATTTTTTGATCGTTTGTAAAATTGTGAATTGTTTTACGATTATAGATGTTAATAAAACCGATATTGAGTTTTGAAGAAATATTATCGTGGTCTCGTTTTATATGCGATTTTTTAAACACTTTAACATATGTACATAATTACTATGTAAGTTCAATAATGTGATTGAATGCTATTATTTTAATAGCATTCAATAACTAAGTTTTTTTAATTTATTTTTTAATATATCATAATTGGGATGAATGAATCTAGATAGAAAATTTATGGGTGATGGGTCAAAAAACACTCAAATTATACGTCGAATTCTCACCAGACGTACGAATTATTTTTTTGACCCAAATACACACTTAAACTATTTAAAAAAAAAAATTATCCTCCTAAACTATTCAAAAAAGATTTTTTAGCCAAATACACACTTAAATTATTTTTTAAAAAAAATCGCCCCCCTAAACTATTCAAAAAAGAATAAATCGAGATCGAACAAATTGAAACTACGGCCAAATAGGCCACACTATGTAGTTTCAAATCTCTCTTTTAATTTCAAAATTCAACATCGAATTGATATCGAGATTTAAAATTCAATTCGCAATACAAAACCTCGTCATCGATATTTCTCCGTATAATTATTCTATCGTTTAACATCCGATTGACAAATTGAGAGTATAATTAGAAATTTCATGACGAGGGATTTCTAACTATACCACAGTATATGGTATCATCGTTCGAATCAATCATAATTAGGTCGAAGAATTTATGGGCATTTTATTTAACGGAAAAAGTTAACGGTGAAAAACGAAAATTATGAATTTGATATATTTTGAATAGTTGGGGAGGCCGATTGTGCTTTTTAAATAGTTTAGATGTGTATTTGGGCAAAAAATTAGTCCGTACGTCTAGGTGGGATTGGACATATAGTTCGGATATTTTTTTGGCCCTTTGCCTAAGTTTAAAATTAAAATAAATCATAATGTATAAAAAATGAAAAAAATATTTTTTTTTTGAAAAAAATTAATGAGTTAGAACTTAAATTGTAATAGTGATGCCATTTCGGATTATACGCATCCATAAAAATTATTAAATCCCACGATCAGTTTTCCATTTTTATGTAAAATGTGAGTTCATATGTGAAATGTTAAATTAGTTGTGGATAAATATGGAATTTTTTAATTTTTTTAATAGGGCAAAGAGTTAAAAAAAAATACATGAATTAAATGTTCAATCTCATCTAGACGTATAAATAATTTTTTTGGTCCAAATACATACCTAAACTATTGAAAAGGTACAATCGACCCCCTTAAATTATTAAAAAAAGAACAAACTGACACTTTATGTTAATACCGTTAGATTTTTCCGTTAATTAAAATGCGTCAAGCTCAATTCTATCACGTATGAATGTCGATCAGACAAATTCAAATCACGGCCAAATAGCCTACAGTATGGAGTTTCAAACCTTTCTTTTGATTTCAAACTCCAACATCGAATCGCTATCAAGATTTAAAATCTAATTCGTAATATAAACTCTCATCATCGATATTTCTCCATGTAATTATTTTATCATTTTACACCCGATGGACTAAATAAAATCTTCTATCCCACTTTTCTCTATCCCATTTGGTGTCCCATTTTGATTTTTATTTGATTTTCATTAATTTTTTTCTTCAATTTCAATTTGTTATGGCTTAGTTTAATTTTATAATTATTATTTAGGGTTCACTCCACCCAATTAGGGTTTATATTTATTTTTTAATATTTATTTATTATTTTTAGTTAATATAATTGATTAATACAGTTGATTATTCAAAAAGTAGGGTATATGATTTTTAAAAATTTTAATTTTTAACAATAAATGTTGATTAGGATTTTTATTGCTATTGTAAAATTTATTTTGGTAATAAATATTTTTAAAATATTAAATTTCACAGTGCGACACAATAGTGGGACTTGAAAAGTGGACTAGAGGATTTTATCTCCCGATGGACAAATTGAAAGTATAATTGAAAAGCTAATGACAAAGGCTTTCTAACCATATCATATTATATGTTATCATCGTCCGAATCAATTATAATTAAGTCGAAGAATTTATGCGCATTTTATTTAACGGAAAAAATTAACGGTGTTAAATGAAAAGTGTGAATATGATATATTTTGAATAGTTGAGGAAGCTGATTGTACTTTTTAAATAATTTTGATGTATATGTGAGCTAAAAAATAGTTAATGCTTCTAGATAAGACTTGATATATAATTCGGGTGTGTATTGGGCAATTTCCCTTTTTTAATATATAAATTCACTAATCTCAAAGCTTTAAGCCTTTAACTACTAGTAAATTCAATAATGTGATTGAATGAGAAAAACTAAAAAATGCGAGTTTTTCTCAGCTACGCTAGTATTTTAATTAGCAGATGTTTAACTCTTTCAATAAAATTCCCCCCCCAAAAAAAAAGAAACTCTATCAATTAAAGCACTCTATAACACTTCAAAATGATGTGGATAGAACATACCAATGGCAAAATTTTGCACATTTGATCTCCTCATTATCAATGACGTCACCTCTGTCAAACTTTTTTTTTTCATTTAAATTTATTATGATTTAATTTAATTTAAATTTTTTATTTAAAATCCATCATGCGATTGTGATCCCGAAAATTTCGGCCATTTTTGTTATTTCTTTTGCACTTTCTGGTTATTTGTAGATACATGAATAATAAAGTTCGTAAGTTGATTGATTTAGAGAAATATCAATGGGACAGATGTGAGGACTGATATAGAAGTAGTAGTAGGGAGAGCAGAAAGAAAGGGGGGGGGGGGGAATTTTTAGATAATTTCATTCATGCCTTCCATAAGTTGAAGTTTGGGTATTTAAACTACACAAACTTAGGGGAAGTGTCTATTAAAACAAGAGCTTTGGGCCAAAGCCCATTATATAAAACCCAAAAATGCAAATATTGCTATATTTTAGATATCTAATTACCAAATACCCGATCCACGATCCTAATCAAGGGTGAACCTGACTATGAAGTATCACATTAGGTTTATTATGACACATGGGTGATGCGGCGTAGAATTTCCCCCACATTATATACGCCAACTATAATTCTATGTTGACTCAATTTTAGTTATCCACCTACACTTTCTTGACACATGGCCTCTTTATTTTCTTTTTCTTTTTAAATTATGTAGATATCCTTTTCCTCAAATCATTTATTCCTTCTAGAGTTGTCAAAACGGGCCGGCGGGACGGGGCAGGTGGTGGGCTCAAAAAGCCCGCCTTTTGGAGAGCGGGGAGAAGAAGCCCGCAAGACGAGCGGGCCCGAAAAAGCAGAGTCCTACCCACCCCGCCTAAGCCCGCGGGTTGACGGGCCGACCCGTGGGCTTTCCTTTTTTTTTTTTAATGAAATTTCAATGTTAAATTGCAACAAGCTGTGTTACTTAAAAAAATACATTATTAATTGACTAAATTGAGTGATATCATAAATTATGGCGTTTCTAAACTTCAAACCTGTTGTGGATAGTTTTGTACCATTTTAGTTGATTCTAATTAATTACAAATCTTAGAAATTTAGATTTTAGGGATTTTTTTTTATTATCCACCAATAGTCAATACCAATAATCCAATATCAATTATTAAGTCATATATATATATATATATATATAATAATTGCAGGCCCGGTAGGCTACCCGTCCCGCCACGAGCTTTACCCACCAAAGCCCGCCCCACCGCAGGCTTACCCGTCTGGACCTGCCAGAAAAAGGGGTCTCAAAACGAAAGTCCTATTCGCCTATAAAATTGACGGGGACGGACCGGTCCGGCGTGCTCAGCCCATTTTGACAACTCTAATTCATTGTTTGTGGAATGGTGGGTGTTGCGATTTTATTA
Organism: Perilla frutescens; assembly: GCA_026008535.1. Taxonomy (NCBI): domain Eukaryota; kingdom Viridiplantae; phylum Streptophyta; class Magnoliopsida; order Lamiales; family Lamiaceae; genus Perilla; species Perilla frutescens. The sequence continues at coordinate 32,138,251 of BRKX01000011.1, forward strand.
GTGTTGTAGGGCAGGGTGAGGTTTAAGATCTCTAGATATCAAATTAAGAAATAAGAAATTAAAAGAAAATTGCAAAACGGGTAACAAAATTCGTTAAATCATTCCATAAAATAATTTCCGTACGTCATGCATGCAAGTTGTCGGCAAATTAATTTATTATAATTAGGTTTACCGTGGTTCTAATGAGATTGGCCGAAAATTTTGGGGAAAAAGAAGAAAAAAATAACACATTTTGAACTATTTGGTAAATATTTATAGTTTTGAACAAAGTTTTTGAATTCAATTATGGTTATTGTATTTCATGATTTTATCTTAATTTGACAGCTTTTTAATTTTATTTGGTAATTTTGAATTTATTAAAAAAAAAAGAGCGGCTGATTTGAGAAATTAAAGAATTTGTTTAATCATTTAAATACCGAATTTTCATAATTTTATTTATTTATTTAGAGTTCTCTAAAATATTAATTTTGAAAGTATCCAGTTTTTTTTAAATGATCTCGAGGTTTATTCATAATTGATAAATTGTATATGGTTCCTTTTAGATTTATATAGGTGAATGTTCGTTATTTTATTGTTAATTAATTTTTAGATTTGATAAAATATGCATATTTTTTATGATTTAACAATTTATATAATTTGAAAATATTAAAATTGTGAATATTTTTTTTGGTAATATTGCATGTTTTTCTATATTCTAACTATAAGTAAATTTTTTTATTCTATTTTTTTTATAAATTTTAATTTTTTTAAAAAATATATTTTATTTTAAAAAAGTTATGCTTTTATTTCATAATTTTAGATTTAATAAATAAAATAAATAAATAAAGTCTTGTTGTGAAAAGTGTGCACATCAACTTTGAATTTGATTAAAAGTTCTTTTTAATATATACAGAGTGCTTTTTTTTTCCTTTGGCGGAATGATGGTATCGTATTCCACACATGAATTTTGTAATCAAAGGAGAGAGGAGTATGAAATAGTTGGGATCAATTATTCACACACAATGAGATAGGACCGTTATGGAATAGTTTATAAAAGTGTACGTACACATGATTATTTTCCCAACTTCACACTTTGCCCTCAAGTCTAAATTCAATCTCCGGTGATTTGGCTATTTTAACTTTATGCTGACTTAATTTAAAATTCAATTTGTAAATATTTAAAATCTACATGCTCCTTTCGTTTCGAAATGTTTGTTATTTTAGAATTTTTATTTTGTTTCAAAATGTTTATTATTGGATGTGGATTTCGTTGGATTTTGATGGACTTTTAAATGTCTATGGATTTTATAAATCCATAGACTCCACATGGAGTTTCCCAACTTCACGCAGAGTCCGGTGGATTTCGTGTATGGATTTCGGACCGATTTTGAACGATTTCAATGGATTTCAAATCCATCTAGCTAGCGCTCGTTGGAACACAACGATCGCGGTGTTCGGAAAAAAATTGAACCCAACGACCACTGGAAGCCAGCAGCCGCTGGGAGGCGAGCCGAAAGAACCCAGCGATCGCTGGCCTCAACGGTCGCTGGGGCACGAGTCGAACAAACCCAACGATCGCTGGCACCCAGCGGCCGTTGGGAATAAAAAGTTTAAATGGGCAGAAAGCCCCAAATCGGGCAGAACAGACCCTAAAAATAATTTCACAGCAGAAAACGCGAAAATACATTTGCTTCCTCAAATCCATCCGCCGCTGAACTCCAGCGACCGCTCTACCGACCGTTCGAAGCCCACGACCTACCACACTCAATCATCCCTCGCACGAAGAATCCCAACATTGGGGCACACGAAGAAGTCGAAGAGGAGGACCTCACGACAAGGTACAAATGTCCATTTCCTCTAAAAACTGAATGGGATGGACAACTCCTTACAAAATTCAATGAATCTATGGTTACCATGCCTCGTTACCTTGATTGGGATTTGTTGAAAGATTTAAAAATTGTTGCAAAAGTGACGAAGTATTTGAAGGTTTTGGGGTTAGAACATTATGCTAAGCATGTTGATTATTCTGGTTATGGAGACTTGTGCTATGAATTTTTGTCTACTATGTATGTGATTGATGAACACAAGAAGCTTGGGGTTAGGATGAACGGGAGAGACTACCAAATTAGTTTGTCTAGAATGAAAACTGTGTTTGGATTTCCTACTGGTGGGGAACGGGAGAGACCCAATTCGTTTAGTGTGGAAGCGGGTTGGCGTGAGTTGTCTGGGTTTGATAATTGAAATAATACGGGTAAGTTGAATGGGTACATCCTAGACCCGGCATTGGCAATTGTGCACAAATTCCTTGCTTACAATGTGTCTGGGAAAGAGCAGGCGAATAAAGTGAACACGAATGAGGTGTATTTGTTGTGTTGTGCGTTGAGGGGCACAAAAGTTTGCATTTCAAACTTCATTTGGTCGGCTATGAGGCAGATGCAGACTCGTGCAGGCACGCATCCGTCGTTTGCTCCTATTGTGACAGGATTGGCACATAATTTCAGCATTCTCAGTGCCACGACGGGTTATCAGGAGGGGCATGATGAAATCAGGCCATATTCGATCGATTTCAGTGAGCTAAAAGGTGCTCAAATTATTAAAGATCGATTCACGTTATTACCTCCTGTTAAGAGGCCATGTGTGAGCAGGCACACAAATGATTTGCTTGTCAAGAGTCAAGGTGATTCTGGTGCCGGCCCGTCCACTGGTGGTGATGAAGGTGGTAATGAAGATGAGGAGATGGAGGAAGAGGAGGAGGAAGAGGAAGAGCAACCTGAGCAGCCACCTCATACAATGTCCGGAGATTATTATGGGCAATTCCAGAATGATTTGATGTCATTTCGGGAGCATATCGACGCATCCTTTGGATCACTGAGGTAGCAGATCCACGATGGGTATGAGGCGCATACCCAACAGATGAACGCCCGATTTGATGCGCATACCCAGCAAATGAACGCTCGATTTGACGTGCAGGATGCACAAATTGCATCCTTACAGGCTCAGTGAGATGCTTGGACTGCCTTCTATCCGCCACCACATCCACCACCTGACAATTAATGGTTTGTTTTTTGCATTTTATGGATTATATTTTGATTGTTTGAATAAATGTTTATGTTTAATGTTGGTTTTTGGTTGATGTTTGGTGTTTGTGAATCGTGTAGGTGTGATCGCTCGAGAAAGGCAAATGCCGGAGGTGGAGGACCCCAGTTGCCATTGTTTGGGTGTTGTTTTTTTTTTTTTAATTTTGTCGTTGAACTCTAATGTTTTTTACTTTGTTAAACTGTGTGTTTTCTATTTTGTTGAACAATATGTTTGTTAACAATGTTTATCTCGATTATGTTTATTTTTCATTTCATTTTGCTTCTTTAGTATGATGATTGAATAGTGCATAAAGTGTTAAAGAAAAATAAAAATATCAACGTAGTAGACATAAACATCATACATAAAACATAGGTTCGATAAAATAGAACACATATACTCGTAACTTGTTCATAGCGAAAAAAAAAGAACCATAATTCAAGCCCAGCGGCCGCTGGGAATGTTTCTGCCCCACATTCCCAGTGCGCGCTAGATCTCAGCAGCCGCTGGGCTTGAATTATGGCCGTCCGAACGGCCGCTCACACCCAGCAGCCGTTGTACTTTATTTTTTTTTACATAAAAACGGTGTTTGTCTTCTATTTTTTTATCATATGGATTTTCAACTATTTTTACGTCTACTACGTAAGTATGATGTTTCATCGGATACACAAGTTGTGGAAGAAAAATACAACAATTATAAAAAATGTGTTATTCAAATTCGTTATAAAAATTTAACACAATAAGCACAAATTGTTTATAAAATACCAATTATAGTTAGGGCTGTATACGAGCCGAGCCGAGCCGAGTACCACCAGGCTCGAGTTCAGCTCGTTTAGAGATTCGTGAGCTCGAGCTCGACTCGAGCTTTGAACTCGGGCTTGAGCTCGGCTCGACAGGAAAAAATTGAATTCGAGCTCGGCTCGGGCTCGACTCGATTATTTAAAATTCGAGCTCGAACTCGAGCTTGGCTCGAGCTCGACTCGATTATTTAAAATTCGAGCTCGAGCTCGACTCGAGCTCGAGCTCGTTTACATTCACAATTATACTACCTATTAAAAATGAAAGAAAATAAAAAACAAAAACATCAATAGGTAATAGGCTGCAGCATGTCTGATATGGAAGCAACATACCTGATATGAGAGGAAATAGCAAACACAATACACTCAAAATAGGCATTTGATCTCAAATTGCAAGTTCGCAACCATTGTTTAAATGGCTGACTCTATTTGAAAAAACAAAACACATTTAAATAATTGTATTAGATCTATATTTTCTAATAACAATAAAAATAAAATAGTGTTTCAAGTTTCACCCAAAGATTCAAAATAAATTTACAAGATCATCACTCATTCATCCCTACAAAAAATGCTTCGAGTCTTCAAGCCTTCAACTAAAGCTTCAAAAGCCTTCAAGATCTCAACGTATGCTACTTCTAGTCTGCTACATGATCAACATGATTTTCCAACCCAACTACATAATTCAAAAAAATTAATCAAATTAGGAAGAAAAATAAAACTGAAAATAATAAATATCATATACAAATATGACACTTCACTGCCTTACCGGTGTTCTTGGTAAAGCTCTCAAGTCAAATTAATCTCCTCAATCTCCTTATCCTCCGTATCCTCCTTATCCTTTAAAATAGAAACACATATTAGAAATAAAATGCAAAAAGATATATGAAATAAAAATAACACTTACTCTAGCTTTTTCCTTAATATTATAACGAGACCGAAGCCAATCAGCTGCGCAAAGTAGCATTTGCACTGTATTCACATTTAAAGAGGCTCGATGTGGATCGATAACTCTACTGCCAGCACTAAAAGCCGATTCTGAGGCAACAGTAGTTATTGGAATCGATAATACATCACACGCCATCCTTGACAGGGTCTTATATTTTGAATTATTCATCTTCCACCACATAATTGCATCAAATGAAGTCGCCTCCCTCCACTTCACAACCGGTTCCTCCAAATACAAATCCAAAACAGAATTCTCTATGACACAATCATCATCAGATATATAGCTTTCAAAATCATGTCTAGATTTTTGCTCTAATGGAACATTGATAGAACATTCTTCTCGTAGAGGCTCCACTGTACTAGTTCCAGCAACATTCACTTTAGAATTCTCAACATACTCATCATAAAGATGACGTAGTGTCTCACGAACTATGACAGTAAGCTCAACTCCATCAGCTTCAGATAATATCTCCTTAGCATACCATTTAATTATTCTCATCTTGTTCCTTGGATCTAAAACAACAGTAATACAAATCAACAGATTGCAAGATCCCCAATATTTTTCAAACTTTTTTTTCATCTTCTCAATCATTTCTTTCATAAATTTATCTTGTGTCTCAATTTTCAACAACTTCTTAATTTGAACAAGCTCGACCAAAAACAGATTAGCTGTTGGATACTCAGAACCTAATTGAAATATGACAATGTTAAGTGATAAAATAAAATAAAATAAACAAGAAAGAACAAACCATTTGAAATTATATATATATATATATATATATATATATATATTTAGTACCTGAAATAAGCTTGGTAAGTTCATGAAATTCTCGAAGAAAAGAACAAACCACTTGAACTCTCTTTCATTCCTCCTCAGTGGGCAATGAAATATACAAAGGATCCCTTTGCTGGTATCTTGGGAAAACATCTTTGAACTCCAAAGCCGCTGATAGCATAAAATATGTTGCGTTCCATCTTGTACAACAATCCAACACAAGCTTTTTAGAAGACAATTCCAATTGTCTTACAATGTCACTGAACATATTTGTACGTGCCTCAGATGCTGCGACAAACTTCACACTATCACGCACCTTTGAAATAATATCTTGAATGACAGATAATCCATACTGCACCAAAATATTCAAAATGTGGGCACAATATCTCACGTGAAAAAGTTTGCCATCAAGAGAAAGAGTGTGGTTATAAGAAAGATTTTCCTTCAATGTTCGGATAGCTACATCATTATTAGTAGCATTATCCACTGTAATTGTCCAAACTTTTTTATCAATTCCCCATTCAACTAAACATTTGTGTAAAACATCAGAAATGACTATCCCTGTATGAGGTGGTGGAATATCACGAAAGTTCAAAGTACGCTTTTGTAAATTCCATTCTGAGTCCACATAATGACATGTGACTACCATATATGAGACATTCTGACCTGACTTCCAAAGATCTGTAGTCACACTCATTCTATCAACCTCCTTCAGCTCAGCCATCAATTTTTTCTTCTCCAATTCAAAAGAGGCTATACAATCTTTCTTTATTGTACGACGACTGATTTTCTCATAATGGGGTGTGGCAGTCCTCATCAACAAATTGAATAATTCGTATTCTGCAAACCGAAATGGCAACTCATGCACAATAACCATATGAGATAAGACCTCCCTAATCTTAGCTTGATCATATTTAAAATTCTGCACTGAATTAATTGTTTCTGATTGAGACACACTCATGGAGACACTAAGATTTTGCTTCCCTTTGTCAGTTTGTTTTTTTGCAAAAATACAAACACCGAGATGTCTACCCAAATGTGATGTGGAACTACTTTTGTTGATTGAAAGATTTTTCTTGCAATAGATGCATTGGACTTTCTTTTCCCCATTTTTATCAATTACCTCTTTGAAGCCCTTCCATACTTTGGAAGTCCGTTTCCTTTTCTTTGGCTCATAAGGACTTTCCTCAGCCTCAACATCATCTCCAGAATTACATTCAGTGGTATCTTCATTTGTGGGCTGTACAACTGATTCTTGAGCCGATAACCTTGTATTTTCAGTAGCCATCTAAATAAAGTGACAGTTAAGCGAGTTAATTTAGTGGCAGATTTTCACCTTAATATAATTTTCAGATTCTTAAATTAAATGTGGCATTTAAGAACTGAGATATCAAATCTGAAGAACAACCAAATAATAATAATACTTATTATTATTATTATTAATCTGCAACAACACAGTTGTCAGACTACTAGTTTACTCTTATCTGTTGATATGTAAACATTCACATTGGGCATTTATGTTTATATAGCATTATCATAGAGGGATTCAAATACCATAATAAATGCATAATCTACTTATTTCGAGTACAAATAGACAGATAGAATAAATTAAAAATCAAATACGAAAAACATTGATTAAAGCAGAACCCTAAATTTGCTAAACTTACATTGCAACTGCCTGAAGAATCTATCTTGGCGGCGGCGACTGCGGCTATTCGAAGAGAGAGTGTCGCTACGGTCAACGAGCTCAGAGGATATTCCTATGGGCTATGGCTGCTTGGCTAGAGAGTAGAGATTGACAAGAGAGATGGATATTGCAGATACTCGAAGTTAGTGACCGGAGAGAGAGAAGGAGGTGAACGGCAGCCGACGGGTACGTGCTCGAGAGAGAAGAGGAACGGGAATATGAAGGTGATCGCCGAATTTGTTGATAGCGGTGGATGTTTACGTTTGTGAACAGGGGTTTTGTTTTGGGGATTTTGAAAATTTTGATTTTGGGTGCTTCATGTTTGACTTGTTATTTAATTTCATCTTCTTCTTTTTTTATTTATTATAAATTATAGTAATTGTAATATAATAATACAAATCAAGTAAAATATATAATGTATCGTGTATTCATGTATGATCAATTGATCATAATTTATCAATTTATGGCAAAGACAATTAATTATTTCTCACTTTTGAAATCGTTCTGTTCCTCATTTTCTTTTTTATATTTATATATTTATAGTATATTTTTATTAGTTACTATTATAATTTAATGATTCTATATTATTTAAGAGACTATTAATTCTTAATTTGTTTAATTATTACTATTAGTTTAGCTTATTTAATGTTAGTCTTAATTTTTATTAATTTTTTATTGATATGTACGTATTAACTAATATAAACTATAGTTAATTAAATTATATACTATAATACAAATAGTATATATAACTAAGTATATAAGAATATTTTTAATCTTGAATATTTGATTTCTTATTTAATGAATTGAGAATGATTATTTTGTTAATATTAGTCTTAATTTTTGTTAATTTTCTTTTTCCCTTTTATTGTTATGTACATTTTAACTAATATCAACTGTACTGTATACCATATGATATGATAGTTTATATAACTAAGAGTTTAAGATTAATTATATCATATTGATGCTAAGATACCATATGATATGATAGTTTATATAACTAAGAGTTTAAGATTAATCATATCATATTGATGCTAAGAACATTGTTACTATTGAACATTTGATTAGTTATAATTTTTGTTAATTTTTTCTTTTTCTTTATTATTTTGTTACTTTCAATAATATTAGTTCACTTTCATTGATTTAATTTCATGTATTAATATTTAATGATGAGTATTATTTATCAAGTTGTCAATATTAATCTTAATTTTATTTCATTTTTCATTTATTACTTTACACAAATTATAAATTTATAATTTATAACTTATATTCTTATAAATTATAACTAATGTTCTAAGATGAGCTAGCTATAATCTATTTTTTTCCACATGTTATATATATTCTTATAAGTTAATGACTATATACTAGAATACTAATTGATAGACGATAATATACATATAACTAAGAATTTAAGATTAACTATATAACATTAGTGCTAAGAATATTATTACTCATTTACTCATGAACATTTGATTAGTTATAATTTTTGTTAATTTTCTTTTTCCTTTATTATTTTGTTACTTTCGATAATATTAGTTTAATATCATTGATTACATTTCATGTATTAATACTTTCGATAAGTATTATTTTATCAAATTGTCAATATAAATCATAATTTTTTAATTTCTTTTTTCCTTTATTACTGTACACATATTATCATTTTATAATTTATAACTTATATTCTTGTAGGTTTTAACTATTAATCTAAGATGGACTATAATCTATTTATTATATAATATATAATGTTAATTTTTTTTTCTTTAATTTCTTCTATTACTCGTCTACTATTGTGTTAAGCATCTGAATTCTTAATTTCGATAATATTAGAATAAAATGATTGATTTCATTTCATATATATTATTTAATGAATTGGGAAATATTATTTTGTAAATATTATTCACAATTTCTCTTATTACTTTGTATTTATTATTGAGCGTTCAATTTTTTAATTTCGATAATATTAATATAATATCATTTCATATTTCATTTTATTATCGTTTATTATACTAATATATTATGTAAAATTGTAAATAAGATAATTATATTATATATAATATGTATATAAATATATATTCGTGTATATAATTGTTAGTTTTTTACTCTTGAATCTTGATCATTGATTTCATAACTTTAATAATATTAGTTCAATAGTTAATATCATTAATTTTGTTTCATTTTTAATGAGAAGTTTTAATTTGACAAAAGTTACAATATAAATAAATAATATTTTAAAAATTACAAAAATAGTATGTATCTCGAGTCCTAAATCGAATAGCTCGCGAGCCCGGCTCGAGCTCGGCTCGTTTAAGTACTCGTGGGCCAAGCTCGTGAGACAGCTCGTGAGCCCGGCTCGAGATCGGCTCGTTTAACTACTCGCGAGCCGGCTCGTGAGACAGTTCGTGAGACAGCTCGTTAAAAAGCTCGAGAACCTCACGAGCCGAGTTAGCTCGCGAGGTCGACGAGCTAAGCTCGAGCTCGGCTCGAGAAAATGGCGAGCTCGTTTAGCAGGCTCGAGCTCGGCTCGTTTAATAAACGAGCCAGTCTCGAGCGAGCTTTTTTCGAGCCGATACCCGAGTATCTCGCGAGTAGTTTGGCTCATTTCCAGCCCTAATTATAGTCAATGTTTCATAGTCAATCAAAAAAAATATTACTCAGCATTTTCATCTTCAGTTTCATCATCATCATTTCCATCGCCGTTATACGTGGGCCTCGCTTCCCACATAGCATTGGCAATGCTTATTCTCCATGCATTAGCTTCCGTTCTTTGTTGTAGTTGGCTTTGAGATAGCCATTCCATATTTTCTTCTTCCGGAGGAGGAGATGGTAAATCTTCATCTCCTTCATATTCCACTGGAAATTCATCAGAGCGGCACTCTTTTCGGAGAAAATTGTGTAAACCAGCACAAGCCAAAACTTATTCAGCTTGGATTTGAAATGAGAAGGGAGGTGCCATTTTGAAAATTGTGAATCTAGATTTTAAGACACCAAAAATCCTCTCAATCACATTCCTTAACGATGCATGACGGAGATTGAATAATTCACTTGCATTTCTGGGGTGACGACCTTGACTACCAAAATCTTTTAAATAATATCGAACACCATGTAAAGGAGCTAAAAACTGACGTCTATTAGCAAATCCACAATCCACCAGAAAATATTTACCTACAACAAAACAATTTTATTATTATTTATCAAATAGCTGTCTTTACACTATTTAAAAAAAACACACAATTATAAATATGGTACATACCTTGCGGCACCTGAAGGCCATTTGTTCTAGATAATGCATCACTTAAAAGCTTGGAGTCATGTGCTGAACCTTCCCATCCACTTAGCACATACATGAACTGCAAATCAAAGTTGCAAGCTGCCAAAACATTATGTGATTGCATACCATGACGATTACGAAAACTGCTTACTTCTCGGCCTGTTATCGTTGCCGGAATATGAGTTCCATCTATAGCTCCGATGCAATCCTAAAATAAAGTCAAGATAAGATATAAACAAATAAAACGTTTAAAATACATTACATGATAAATAATACATACCTTAAAAAAAGGCATAAATCTTGTGCAATCCTGAATTTTAGTTGGGGTCTGTATAGACGGCTTAACCATCATGTCCGGTGCTATCATGTTCAATGCCTTTAATACTTTGTTGAAATTTTGACTTGTGGCGAAATGAGAACGACTGAATCTTTGACGAACATTACAATATCTGTCGTTGTGCCCGATAATGATCAAGAATGTTGTCAGCATTTCTTCAACACATATGTGTCTTGTATCTTGTAGAGGCGTTTTATCTCTTATGATAGAGCATAACTTCAGAAACGCATTAGGATACATTCTATACAACTGTCGAAAACTTTGTAGATCTCCTTCAATCATATCTTTAACAAAATGATATCCAATTCTCGTAATTGGTCGTCGCTGCAAAGAACGTTCAATATGCTGACGCATCATATCAATTTCCCCTAAAAGTGTTAACACTGTCTTTGCTGTCAATAGCAAGAGCTTAACATTTTCATAGAATTCTGTCTCCTCTTCCTCATCAATTTCTTCTTCCATCTCTTCATTTTCTATTTCTTCTTCCAATATTTCATGATGTTCCATGCTGCATTTAAAAAAATAAAATTTCTTGATTACAGCGATTGTGTTAAATAAAAAATATATCCAAATGCATACAACTTAATAAATCAACAAATAAAAAAAATTTACCTAAAAAAACATAATGTTTAATTTCGAATAAACCAAACATGTTAAATAATCAAAAAACATAATTCATAACATCAAATAAATAATCAACATAAATTCTAACAAGACATCCAAAAAAATACTAATAAATCAACATCAAAGTATGTCAAATATGAAGCAAAATATCCATATTTCTTAATCTTGTAAGCTATCCACTGAGCTCGTTCCTCAACACTCATCTTCAAAAAACCATCTTTTTGGGAATTCATGACAAGCAAGTCAAATGCCTTAATCCGAGTGTCTGCATCCAAATTTGGGATCTCTTTGATTGCATCCCATGTAGTGTACGATCTTTCTTTTTCTCTTTTCTCCAATTCGCTATCTCTTTTCAGTAAGAGACCGTGAACTTCACCAAACAGTGTTTTCACCTCTTCCATGATCTTTTCACTAGAGCCAGAAGTTGCTTCATACTGAGTTCTACTTCTTTTGGCTTGCTTCGGTCTTTGAGTGGAGCTCTTAGTCACTTCAGGCTGCCCAGAAGGTGGTGTGAAACTAGACGGCGGTTGGTCATCTTGTGATAGTGCGATAAACGCATCATTCTTAGGATCAAACTGATGAGCCCGGTGCTAGCATTGATGATTCAAATTCCGAGTTGTAGGTTAGAGGTCCAGTGACGAGACTTAGAGCCAAGAAGTTGCAAGGATACCTTCAGTGTTATGTCGGGAAGAAGCTGGAGGATGTTGGAGCTGATTTCAAGCAGTCCAAGTTGGTGACTATTTTAAGCGTCGAGGAGCTCGATTGAAGCCATGACAAAGTCGTTCTTTGCTGATTTAATTAGTTAATTTATTTATTTCCAGTCTATTATTTCAGTTGTGGATTTATTTATATAACAGGCCCAATTATCACAATCTGTTTAAGTGATATTGGACCCAGTAGTAGTTTTAATTAGCCCAGCTCAAATTCTAGGCCCAAAGACACTTTAATTTTCGTTCCTTAGGTTTATTATTTAGGGATTTTCGTTCCTATTGAGGATCAGACACGTTTTGAATGAAAAAACAGCGCAAAGCTTTTCAACTTGTCTCAAAAATCAATAGTTCTTTGGTAGAGTTTGTTTCTGGCGAATTCAAGCTTGAAATCTATTGTCTCGTTCATGATATCTCATAGTATCCGGGTTAGACAGCCATTGAAGGTTGCTCCATAGGCGCGTTCCGAGTTCTCGTCGATTCGGGGTTCGTTTCGGGTAAGTTTCACCTATCCTTTTTGTTTTTCTTCATCATCGATCCTTCCACCATCACCACAACCACCATCCACGTCCATAACACTCCCATATCATCATCATCACCCTCAAAATCGTTCCACTTCAGATCGAAACTCGGATTCATCGATTTAGGTCTAAAAACCCTAAAATCGGGTCAGAAACTTCCAACCATTCGATCTCTTAAACCACTTGGCCAAATTAGCTGAATTTTGGATATGTTTTGCATCTCTATAGATTGTACCTTGTGCTAAAATTTGAGCTCAATCCAAGGTTGTTTGCATAGGTTTCTGTTCGTGTCTTTAATTTAGGGTTTTACGGGTTATTTGGGTTGTTTTGCTATTTAATTTCTTGTTCGAATTTAATTGAGTGTTTAGGACAGTTTATTTATTCATATTTAAGTGTTATTACAGTAGATATCTTGGATTGAATCCTTCTATTAAGTTGACGTTGTTTCGATCTTTGCTTCCGCTTTATTGTTGGTCGTATTACAAACGTTAAATCTTCTATGCTCGCATTTCTATTTTCATCTTCTCCTAATGTATTTGCATCAGTAGCAATTCCCAACCCAATTGAATTTCTTCCGACGGCAACACCATTACCCACCGTAATCCTCAAATCCTCATAATCAGTGGTTTCTCCATAACGCAAGTGTGTGTCTTTCGGGTGAGACTATACAAAAATAAAATCAAACTAATTAATTCACTTTATTAGTTAAATAAAAATATTGAAAAATATTATTCCAATATGATACATACCGATAAGTACGCATCCCACACTTCATATATAGCCGTGAATTTTTTCGTATTGTGGTCATATCCAAAACCAGAACTATACTTCAACATGTTCGAATAACCGATCCAATGACTCTTAAACCATTTGAGCCAGCTTTGATAATTACTGTAGGTCCTATTACACCCGAGTCTTTCATTAAACACAGTAAGTATTCTTTCTTCCACAGTGGCTTTGCTAAATATGCCACTATTATCACGCCATCCGCAACGCGCACCATCAACCATAAGTTCTAGCAGAAGGTCAGTCTCTTCCTTACTCCAAGGTTCATAAGTTGTCATCTTTTTCGAATCTTGTTGTGAGTCCCCCATGATAATACTAATATATTATGGTATATACACTATTAATCATCATATCATTAATAATAACACCATATATACTAGTTTTCTATGATTCAATAATCAGTCAAATTATATCAAAGCCAAAAAAGAGTAATTCAAAATTTAATGTAAATTTTTTTTATTCTTACATGCCATAAATTCAAGACAAATTTAATAAATAATGAATACACGAGTTAAAAATAATAATCATAATAGAATAGTATGGAGAGTACCTGACGAAAATTGTAGGCTCCGCCGCTAGGGAATAATAATACTTGCCGCCGCTGCCGTTCGTAGAGAAATTGTAGATGAAAAAAGAGACCGTGAACGAATATTTATTAGCGGATTATGCCAGGCCCAACGGTCGCTCGACCCAACGGCCGCTGGGATATCACCGTCTTAAACCCAGCGGCCGCTGGAAGCCAGCGGCCGCTGAGGTGCCATCCTCAACGAATCCAGCGGCCGCTGGCTTCGACTGACCACCGGGAGTCCCAATTTCGTGTACCCACCGGCCGCTGGGTCACAACGCTCCCTGGATTTTCCAAATCCATCGAAATCTCGTGTCTGGAAATCGGATTTCATCCTTCATAATTTTCACGTGAAATCCATCCGAAATCCAACGAAATCAATGACTTTTTAAAGTCCGTGGATTGTTGAATACCTTAAAATTTTGATGGACTTTTAAAAGTCGTGATTGAATACACCAGGATTTCATTGGACTTTTAAAAGTCTGGATTGAATACACCAGAATTTCGTTGGACTTTTAGAAGTCTGGATTGAATACACCTGGATTTTAAAATTCCAATGAAATCCAACGAAATCCACATCCAATACACCCCCCTAAATTCAATCTCCGGTGATTTGGCTATTTTAACTTTATGCTGACTCAATTTAAAATTCAATTTGTAAATATTTAAAATCTACATGCTCCCTCCGTTTCAAAATGTTTGTTGTTTTAGATTTTTTTGTTTTGTTTCAAAATGTTTATTATTTTTTATAATTTGACATCCTCCCTCTCAATTTTAACCCTCTCAAATCCTACAAGATTTCTTGATTCTAACAAAATGGAGAGAGAAAAATATATGGAAAGAGAAAATGTTGTTATTTTTTAGGAAAGTATAGATGAATTAGATTTTATGGCATATATGAGGGATGGGTATATTTGTCCACAAAATTAATTATTATTTCTAGATAAAAAAACCTAAAATAACAAACATTTCGAAACAGATGGAGTAATACATAATAACAACACCGCATCCGAAAATAGAAAAAGTGATTTTTGCCGCCCATTTTCACCTTCCAAAAATTTAAATCTAATCTTATATATATATATATATATATATATATATATATATATATATATATATATATATATATATATATATATAGGATTTGGTTCAAATGAGAACACATCTTGAGGTGAGAACTAGGAACTATTTACAGCTGTTGGATCTATCAAATTTAAGGGTGGAGATTGAGATTTAATTATCTTTTTAATTATAACTTTTTTTAATTAGAGGTGGGTATGATAATATTTTGTTAATCCAATCCCATAATAATAGGTCTTCCCATATCTATATTTATTTTATTTCCTTATTTCTCTCCCCACTACAAACGTGTTTTTAATTCTATTTTGTAGAATTTTATTTATTTATTTCATCCTATACGATTTTTTTATTCGTTTCATATACATGGTTTTTTTTATCAGGATTGGATGTTTTTTAATTATTTTGTTTTATCCTCCATGATCATGGTTTCAACCGTCACTACAGACATGACAAATTTGAGGAATATATCCATAGTATTGTCTATTTAACGTCACATTTTTATCCTATCAAAAAAACAGAATTGATTTTTGTTTGAATTGTGTACTAGTGAAAAACACGAGCTTGACTAAGAATACAACAACAATTGTTTTAAGGCCAAAGTTTGTGATTGGCCTCGTCGCTCTTCATAAAATGAAAACATAAAATTTTAATGAATTCTAACAAGCAGGTCTGGATAGGGTGTATTGCAGTTGAACGTATAAAAATACAACACAACCACAAAGGGCCGACTTTTTTCAAATTTTATTTTCCCAATTTAGTACAATAAGAGTAATTTACTACAACAAACACAAAATAATTAAAAATATCAATAAAATGAGTAATGTATGCCTTTATAAGTTAAGATCAATTACTATTTTTATAAGTGTACAAGCAATAACATATGCCCTCATAAGCTATTATGCATGCTTATTCAAGCAATAACATGAATGTTACTTATACAAGTTCTATTCTTTTACGAGTAGGAAGCAGAAAGTTATATCGTTATAAGCAATGATCTGTACCGCAATCTTCTGTCTCGTTCAAATTTCGCATATTCCACACCACATCCTCATATTTCTCTTACATAATTCTCATATCATCCACCAATTCACCAAGACAAGTCTTACTCTTCATTTGCATGTGGAAATACATCAATCTTCGATCTTGTTGCCCTCAATCCTTTCATTTGCTCTCTCCATTTTAGTGGCAGTACATTCATTTTTTTCCCCGTGATTTTCGAGCAAAGGGCCCAGTATATGATCAAAATATGAATAGTGAACATTAAATTTAGGGGACATATCATATTAAAAAAAAGCACAATCAGATAAAGTAGTAGTAAAAAATCAAGACCAACAATAAATATAAACATACAAAGCAATAGTTAATAATAAAATTAAGCAATTAACCAAACATATAACAATGTGTCATTTTACATGAATTAATAGATTACTTTGTTTTAAGGATTCCTCATTCCAGGTTCAATGTATCCTTATCTAATAAAGTAATAAACATAAACATACAAAACAATATGTAACAATAAGAAAATAAAAATCTTAATGTGCACGTCTCACATAACCTGGATTCACAAAATTGTTCCTATTACTATTTACTACGAAAAAGGTATTTTTTTCCAATACTTACTTGAGAAATTTAATAGACAAAAGAACATAAGCTAGATTAAGTTCAGAAAATACTTAAGTATTATGTCATCTGATGATCGAGTGTATAAAAGAGCTTCAAAAAATTATAATTAATAAAAAAACAAAGCAATAAAACACACAATAACAAGAAACACCTTAGTTTTAATTTTATTTCATCTAGCTAATATCCATCAATTTTTTTAACTAATAAGTAATTTTTTTATTTATAACTATTATAGCGATAGAAATTGACTATAATAAGCACTAGACACTATACTTAATTAGTATAAAATATTATTGCTTATCATAGTGCATTTTAATGCTAATCAATTAAAAGCAAATTGACACTAAAATACAATAATATAACCATAAAATTGTAGTAAATAAACATAATGTTGACGTTCTCATATCAAAAACAGTGATCGCGTTTGCATAACAGTAATTCATACATATGTAATCAATTAAATTAGAATTATTAAATTATATTTTTGTAAACTTGCTATGCATTAAGTTATGTAATTATAAGCAATGATATATACCTTTATAAGCAATCAAGTCGAATTATATTTTTGTATCAAATCATAAAGTAATATGCTTTAAGTTTTTTAAAACCAAGCAATAAGTCACACAATAACAAGCAACAAATAACATCACCGGTCACCATATAAATCACTAAGCAATAATATTCGTGATAACAAGCAATAATATTCAGAAAAAATACTCAGTAAAACTAGTATTTATTAAAATATGTGATACCAAGCCTCAATGAATAATATTCAACAAAAATATTAAATTTATTATATAATTCCGGTTACCATCCACATCCAAAAAATAACGACGCTAAGTTGAAGACAACGACAACGATGTTTGACGGTAGCAGCGCGACGATGTTTGAAGACAACATCAATTCACTTGATTTATTAAATACAATGAATCCCGATTTATGGGAGATACGTATTTTTTGTAATTCTAATTGGATATTACCATATAAGGATATGCACCAAATAACACCATTATCCTTATATTCATAATATATAATATTACTATAATTTTATAATTCCCTAATTATATCTCCACCATCCATAATCACAAAATTGAGGGCTAGTGGTGGAGTGGTGTTTCTTGAGGCCAAAGGTCTCAAGTTCGACCCACCACCAACACCACTAGGTGTGAGCCTGTCACACCTGGCTTGCCAAGTGTGGTTTACCTCTCCTGTGTAGGTTTGCAGGCTATTACATAGGGGCGGGGTTTACCCAGTGCGCACCACGGTAGCGGCTGCGGGTTACCCTCGACATCCAAAAAAAATTGAGAGCTAGGATTAGTTCCTAGTTCTCACATTAACACTAGTACCTATTATAGTCTAAATTAATTTTATTTAAAATTATGGACATTCTTATATTACAAATTGATTATTATATTTTTTTCCATGAATAAAAGGAACTATTTAATGTAAATATGCGGTTAATTAATATTAATACATTGATTTGCAGATCAATGCCACATTACATGATGAACAATTATTATTTCTATAATTATATACATCATATTATATATAAGGTGAAATTTTGGCAAAATTCGTCCTACAGTACCAATATATCTATATATTTTTTTCCAATTCCAGCAATTATTATTATTATTATTATTATTATTACTATTATTATTACTATTATTATTATTATTATATAAAATAAGAATATAATACCCATATATATGTATGCACACACGTCCGTTAATTATATGGTATGATATAATTACTATATAACTACAAGTATCAATTAATAAACCTATATATTTATTCTCATATATTATTTAATTATTAGATTTCATGTAAACCAAATATTATACACACACATATCAAATTCTCGACTAAAAGATTATCACAACTAAATTTGTTTACAATCTACCTTAATTAGGAACACTAATACTAAAATATAGTATATTGTATATTGTATATACAGTAACATAAATCTTCATTAGCTGAAATTTTATTTAGCAACATACACGAAAATCTCTTCACAATCAATCAAATAATTATTTAATTATAAAAGTTTATAATGTCAGTAATAACTCTTAACCTTAATATAATTGATGTATTTTCCTATGTACATTCATGTTACAAATATAAGGGTTCGATTGGTTTCTTTTGGTTTGTTTTGCATTCAATTTTTGTAATTAGTTTGTTATGCATTCAAAGTATTGCAATCTATGTTGTATTCTTATGCTATAATTGTCTTGCAAATTCTAAAAAAGAGAATAAAAGGGCATATCGACGTTGTTGAAGACTTTTGGTTTGATTGAATGAATTCTTAAAATTCATTACTCAGACGTATAGTTCACTAAGATATATTTATTAAGAATGTTTTTTTAATATATTTTGTTGTTGTTGATGATGAACTAGAAATATAGAGTGAATGGTGTATCCTGCAGGCTTAAATAAGTGAGAAACATTCTGATTTTTTTGGTAAACCATATTTGATCTTTGGAAATGCCAATTGTTAACTGGGACAAACTTTATATATCAAATTGATAAGTTTATCTTTATTTATATTGGTTTGTATTATTTTTATTATTGTATATTTAGAATTGATAAAAGTAATTAATTATTTATTTGCAAATCATTTTTTATCAAATATTTTTTTTTTATTTTTTTTTATCAGAAGTGATACTATAAAAAAAAAGTAATACGATGTTTTAGAAAAGTATAAGAAAATAATGAAAATAAATAAATAATGGTAATAAAATTCTCATTTTGAATGCTAATAAATTAATGAAAAAAAATATCATTTTGTATACTTAAGGGGAAGACATGAAGTTTATTATATACTTTTTTTTTAAAAAAAAATTATTTTAATTGTAAGTGTAGATCCGAAAATCTGCAATTAATCGTATCAGTCCGTAGCAGCGACCAATCTGTGAAACAAAATCAGAAAAAACGTAAGAGCCAAAGACCGTCGGGGGGTTGACAATCGTTGGGCCTCCGACGCTCAAGTCAGGAAAAGAAAAGGAGTAGAAAGCAATAAGATATGAAACAATTGAATAATTAAGCCAGTGACTGGAAATCAAGAGAACGTCGTTCAAATCTGGAAAAACATAGGGAAGAAGCCTGGATGTTGAATCGCCTGAGTGGCTGAGTGGAATTCGGGTATGATGTGAAGCTTGTGGGTATTTCAGCGTTCCCGTCAAATGAGGAGGGGGTCTTCTTTTAAAGGTGGAGGTAGCAGCTAGGGTTCTCGAGGGTCGCGGAGGAGGTTGAAAGATGTGCCGACTCCTCTGAACCCGTCAATCATACCGGATAAGGCGGAACTGATCGTTAATTCAAATTTAAAATTGAACGCTTATCTATTAGAATACGATTGTACGCTATCATTCACCCCTTTTGGACCAGCATTTTGAGTTGATGAAAAATGACCACTACGGTAAGTTACAACCGTGCTACTCAAAATGTTATGGGTGCAAATTGACAAATATTAAGCATAGTTGTTAAATCACATGCTCTATTATTTATTAATATTAGATCAAAATATTAGTTTTTGGGATAATATATAATATAAGATAATAATTAAACTATTTTTTTATGGTTATTTACATCAAGAAGATAAAATAAAAAACAATTCGTATACTTTCTATATTTATATAAGTAAAAGGATTTAGTATACTATTAAAAAATCTAACAATAATTTTATCTATTTATAGTTTGGACTTTGTGTGATCACTAAAATTTACGGATCAAGATCTAAATCACTTTACAGTCAAACACCAACCATACAAATATGTCATTTGATATGTGTTTAAATATTAACCTGTTTTATGAATTTTTATTTGTAAAATTATCTAACAAAAGTTTTTGTTTCTACTAATTAATTGTAAATTTAGTTGAGTAGTTTCCACAATGAAATTCCTGTTTGTTTTTTTGTTTTTTGTTTTTTTTTTTTTTGTTTCTAAAGAACTTGATGGTTAATACATCTCACAAAAATAGAAAAGAACATGTCTCAGACTTTTGACAAAATAACAGAAACGTAAAATAAAAAACTATCTTTAAGATTTAATGCACGTACTTTGAATGTTATTATTCTTAATTCTATACTTATAATTTCTAAAAAATATATAAATTATCCATGCATCACAAGGTGGATCATTCTAGAATTTTTTTTTAATATGAACAAGTTATATTTTTTTAATGAACAAATTATAAAATTTGAATGAAATATATTAAAAATTTTGAATAGATATAATTAAAGTCTTGAAATTAAATATATATGCGTTTTCAATTTTAAAAATCTAAAATATTTTTTAATTAATTAAATCTTTAATATTTTTGCATCTTTAATTAATTTTATACCCCACGGAAGAAAAAAGCAATAAATATTTTTGTCGGTGAACAATCTATAAATTAAAAGCTCAATGTTGTAATTATAACACATATCCCGGTTTTTGTACGTGATTCTATTCATCAATGTTAAATCTTATAAATTTTATTTTTTCAAATTAAATATATATATATATATATATATATATATATATGTATAACATCGATCGAATAGTGTAACACCTATACAATAAAAATAATTATAGTAATGAGTTAAGGATATGGTTGGTTGGAAAAAAATAATAATTATATATTAGAGTTTCGGAAATATATATATATATATATATATAATTGAAATGATTTATCTCAAAGATTAAGTTCTCATTATTTTTAGAATTGGTCATTATGACACGTCTATCACCTACTAACATAGCTTATATACTTGTCATAACCATAATTTTGTTAGGATAGCTAGGGTATTAGAGTGCAAATGATAAAATAGATAGATTTCGTAATCTCTATTTTGAATTTGGAGAGAAGAAAGAAGTCATTCATAAACCACAAAAAAAAAAAAAAAAACTTTACTGTATTCTGGTGGTAGGAGATTCTACGGAAGGATAAGGTGAGGTTTCAATGTTTTAGAAGAAGGCTTACTCCCCGTTTTCTTAAAATTTTGTAAGCTTTAACACCTTTCGATCACCATATTTCTCTGTCGAACCACATCCAGAGGAGCTAAGATTATACAGGAATGTTTCCTTAGGGTGTAAATTAAGTATGTCATTGTAAAGCTGAATTGAAACTCAAACTAGTTGAAACGGAACAACATAACGATCGTCGCCGTTAGTGCATAGATGAGCGATGCTGTAACTTTAGCGGCACTTTCCAAACGATTCAACCATTGAACTTTTGTGAGTTTTATAACGATTCAAGAGTTTACGGATCTTCGATCGGATATTATGTGTCCTCTCATTTTTATGTCGTAAGTTAGCGGAAAATCTGTCCAAGATTGGTAGATGAAAATAAAAATCTGCACCTAATTATCAAAACTTTCTTCGTGTCATGTATACAGATGCTAGGTTTATCTTCACTGCTCAATTATGAGTAGAGGATATGATTGTTTTCATATGATTTAGTTTGTTTTTATATTAACAAGTGTGTGTATTATATATGTGTGTGTGAGCGTATGTGTGTATGTATAATATGCATGTGAATGGGGTAATATAAAATATATATATATATATATATATATATATATAAAATATGAATTTATTATTAGAAAATTTTAAATTCATAGATTGAGCAAAAAGGAAATAATGAATCAGAAGGTTATTGTAGAATAAAATTTATACATTATAACAAACTTTTATATATATAAAGATAAAATAGCTAATAGGGTAAAGTATTCTTCTAAGCTAGTAAATTTCAATTCGTTAATATAATCAAGAATTATGTTTATTGATTCCTATTAGAGAATTGTCCATTCATTAGCAAAGAATCAAGTACAGTTTGAAATCCAATAGATAGTTTTGGACAAGCTTGGAGTCATTTTTTTTAAAAAAAGATTAATTATCATAATTGAATTTTCATTACTACTGAAATCTAAAGAATTTTCCTATTATTAATATACAGTTGCATAATATTAGATTTGATGTCAGTAAGATTTCTTTATGTATTTTGTAGGCTTGGGAAACGAGACCGGAACTTAAAAGAGAATTTCACTTTTGTGTTGCGTTAAGGTTACTTGTTTGAGAGGTGGGTAACATATCAACACTTTCTACTATTTTTATTATTGTCTCTGTTAAATTATATTATGTGATTGATTTATAAACTCAAGTGTTTGATGTGTAAGTAAATTGTATGTACTTGCCTATAGGTTTGATGTGTGTTTCCACTGAGTGTTCAAACGCTCATCCCATGTTAATATTGTTCCTGCAGATAAGGAAAGTTGGGCAGGTCATGGCGACATGGTAGCTGTTGGCCATTATGTTTTTTTTTGTGTATATATTATCTAGTACTATTTTGAACTGAAAGACTATTTATATTTAAAAAAAATCTTCCGCTTATAGGATTTAAATAAAACTTTGGTATGAATGTAAATAAACGGTTTCAAGTTTTTAAGTGAATAGAAAACTGAGTTTTGAAGATGCAGTTTGTGAATGTTTGATACTATCGTAACATTTTATCGATTATTTAATTAGTCTTATTTATTTATTTATAAGAAATTATTTTATAGCACTCAGTTCTCATATCGAGATTCGGGGTGTTACAATTAGTCAATGAATAATGTTATTTTTATGGGAAAATATCAAACATACTGTAACACAAATTTTCGTGTACTTGAATAAATAACGCGAAAAGTGTACAAGTATATTTCTTCTTTGAATTTAAAATGCGATTGCGGTATAATCTCTGTCTTGATCCTCTGATTCTTCTCTTCAAAACTTGATTTTCAAGCACTTCTTGAAATCTTTTCTTCAAAACTTGATCTTCAAACGGTTCTTGAAATCTTCAGAGCGAATTTGCCTCTTCGATCTTCTTGAACTTGTTGTTTGAATTTGATGATGTTATTCGGAGGGCCGACGACCTTGATTCCAGATTGAATGCTGAATTTGAGGTGATTTTGACGAAGAACGCGTTGCTTCTACGAAGAACGTCTTGAATCTTGCTAGAACACCTTGACTTTATAACGCTGTTTGGAGGGTTGAAAACCTTGATTCCGGATAAGACGCTGGATTTGAGATGATTCCGGCGAAGAATGCGTTGCTTTCCACGAAGAACGACTTGAATCTCTCTAGAATGTCTTGAATGTTGGAGAGAATTTCGTAGAGAATTTTCCTCCAACTTCTTGAGCTCTTCAATTATGATTTCAGGTGTGTTTTTCATATGATATGGAGGCTCCTATATATAGTTGTAGGATGATTTAAGTTAGGGAATTTAGGGTTGGGCTTTTAGGGCTTAGATGGAGTGGCCATGGGCCCAGGGCTTATGTGGCGCAATCCTATTGGTTTATCTTAATATGGAAGATCTCCATATTAAATATTTTATTTTCTGTGCAGATTTGACACATGTCAGCTTCTCATTAGTCAGTAAAATCCATGCAATAAATATTAATTATATATCTATTTAATCTTGGAATCATATTTAATTTAATCCCAAAATATAAATAAAATATAATAAAATATTTAATTCATTATTTTACACATGACATAATTTAATAGGCAATAAATTTAATTTGCCTACACGTACATTAATCATCGGACTTGATTAAAAGAGTAAGCTAAGTCGGATAGCGTAACATAGATAATGCTCGTTTTTCTGTATCCTATCATGCTCTGGGACATCCTATATATAGCACTCTCCAACTTCAGGTGGTGATAAGCAATTAGGGTTTGAGGGCATTGAAACTAGCTATGTAACCTCCAAGAGTTACCAAGCACCATTACTCCAGCATTGAGACCAAGTGCGTAACCTCCAC
This sequence comes from Perilla frutescens, assembly GCA_026008535.1. Taxonomy (NCBI): domain Eukaryota; kingdom Viridiplantae; phylum Streptophyta; class Magnoliopsida; order Lamiales; family Lamiaceae; genus Perilla; species Perilla frutescens. The sequence continues at coordinate 32,162,794 of BRKX01000011.1, forward strand.
GAGTTACCAGCCTACACTACTCCAGCATGACCAAGTGTGTAACCTCCACGAGTTACCAGCCTACACTACTCCAACATTAATTGAGACCAAGTGTCAGTTTCACCATTCCACCAATGCTGCACATTGGTGTGTAACCTCCAGGAGTTACCAGCCTACACTACTCCAGCATTAATTGAGACCAGGTGTCAGTTTCACCATTCCACCAATGCTGCACATTGGTGTATAACTTCCAGGAGTTACCATCCCCCACCACTCCAGCATTGACCAGATGTCAGTTTCACCATTCCACCAATGCTGCACATTGGTGTGTAATCTCCAAGAGTTACCATCCTCCACTACTCCAGCATTGAGACCAGGTGTCGGTTACACTATTCCACCAATTCCACTAATGCTGCACATTGGTCTTCTCAGGTGTCGGTTACACCATTCCATCAATGCTGCCCACTACTCCATCATTGAGATCAGGTGTCGGTTACGACACTATTCCACCAATGCTGCACATTGGATCTTGTGAACATCAAGTGCACCCGCGGATCGGTTGTCCATTTCTGAGCTATAAAACTGTAATCGGCTAGGTCTCAGGAGCCCACCTTAAGTCCAATGGTCAAAATCCAAGTCTAAGGACGAGACAAGCCGAACCCGAGCACTGGTACGGGCTCGGGCACGGCGCGCGCGTGCGGGCTCATGGCCCACATCCTTGTACACTCTAAATATTACACTTAAGTGTTAATACACTTCTCAACTAGATTAAGAAATCAATATGAGATCATTAAATGTGCTTAATTTCTCACATACCATAAATGCCCAATCGTGTGACCGATTTCAACAATTAATTTTTCACTCACCGAAAATCGGATTTGAGAAAATAAAATTAATATGATTATCTACTACAAATATCGAACAATCATACGCTATTTAATTCCTCCAAAATTAAATAACTTGGTCATCAAAAATCGGATAAAATGAGTCACGGCTTAATTTATTACATTCAATTTTCCAACAAATCATGATATGTGTCTGAGTGGGTGAATGAAAAGAGATTGACTGTTCTCTGGATACTCACAAGAAATTTAACCATTATAAATATATTTAATCCAAATATGACTATTTAAAGAGTCCTCAAAACTGTGATACACTTTTTTTTTCTCAAAAATTTGTCCCTATAGATAAAACTGGTGGGAAAACATCACTTGAGATTTCCTATCACACTCCGTATTATATTTTCAAATTATGAGTTATATATATATATATATATATATATATATTCTTCAATTATATTTTTTTATGATTTAGTTTAATTTTAAGATTGTTTTTAGGGTTCACCCAACCTAATTATGGTTTATAATTATTTTTTAGTATTTAATTTGCAATTTCAATTGATAATTCATTATCATAGTTGATTTATTCAAAATTATATTTTATAACTTTTTAAATTCATTTTTTTATTGATAAATGTTGACTATGATTATTTATGTTAGAATTAATTTTTATTTTATGATAAATATTATTAAAATTATAATTTTAATAGTAAAATTTATAAATAATGAAATACAGAGAAGTGTAACAAGGAATTTGAACCCGGAAAACCTGATATAACACAAATGAGGCAATCAATGAATCATGTTCCGCGATAAACTCGGTAGCCAAGAATTAAATCAATGAATCATGTTCCACGACAAACTCGGTAGCCAATAATTTAATTCTTGGCTCAATCTTCCATAAAAAAAGAAGAAGACTAAATTAAAATCGAGTACGTCCCCACAATTCCACATTATTTGAATGATAATGGCGAATAAAATTATGATGTCGTCAACTTTATATTATCCTCACACATGTATATAGATATCTTTGTAAATATACATATTATTTGGACAGTTGAATTTATTGCCAAGACGATTATCATTTCGAAATTTCAATCCAAGTCAGTCCCCACAAAATGAACTTTATGGCACATATTTCATTGTCCAAAATTTATTTGCGGATTGATGATTATAAATATGGCCGAGACCAAAAAAAAAAAATATTACCAAATTTAGCAAAATGAGAGCAACAGCATGCAAATTCATCAGCTTCTTCTATCTTCCGCTTGCATGGCCTCTGCTCATCTCTATACTACTTTTGCAGACTGCAGTCGCAAAAACTCGCACCAACGTTAGTATAACAACTACTTAAACGTTGTACTAATTAATTATATCTTTTGTTTGCCATTAATCCGACTCTCTCTCTCTCTCTCTCTCTCTCTCTTCTAAATTAACAACAGGCTTACGTAGTGTACATGGGAGCGAGGAAGCACGGTGATCATATAGAGGAAATCACCAAGTCGCACCATGAAATGCTCACCTCTGCTTTTGAAAGGTATCCTTTTATTTATATCGCTCAAATAATTCATTGGATTCCAATTTATTATGTGATATATATATATACACACACAGAGAGAGAGAGAGCCAACTTTTTTTTTTTTTTTTTATGTGTGTGTGTACATATGCAGCAAAGCAGAAGCCATAGATTCTATGATATACAGCTATAGACATGGCTTCTCTGGTTTTGCAGCCAAGATGAGCGAGTCTCAAGCCAAATATTTTCGAGGTACATGTACAAAATATTGCTCACATTAATTGATTTCCTCGCTCTCTCGCCACACATTCTCTTCATCATAAGTCACAACTCTCTCTCTCTCTCTCTCTCTCTCTCTCTCTCTCCTAGGTTTGCATGGTGTGGTTGAAGTGTTCCCAAACTACTTATACACGCAGCAAACAACAAGAAGTTGGGATTACCTCGGTCTCTCTGCTTCTTCCACCACTAATCTCGTGCAAGACACCAATCAAGGCGACGGCGCTATAATCGGCGTCATAGACACCGGAGTGTGGCCGGAAGCGGAATCATTCAACGAGAAAGGCCTCGGCCCCATCCCATCAAAATGGAAGGGCTTCTGCCAATCGGGAGATAGCTTCACTCCATCAAAGCACTGCAACAAGAAACTCATCGGGGCCCGTTACTTCGTGGACGGCCTTGCCGCTGAACTCAATCATAACTACCGAGAACAATACTACAACGCAACCAAAAACGACGACTACTCCTCCGCCAGAGACAAGGATGGCCACGGCACTCACACCGCCAGCACTGCCGGCGGCTCATTCGTGAGCAACGTCAGCGTTAACGGGCTCGCTCGAGGCACGGCTCGAGGGGGCGCGCCTAAGGCCAGGGTCGCAATGTATAAGGTGCTTTGGAATGTTGATGGTGGTAGCTCTATTGGTTCGGCCATAGACATTCTCAAAGCTTTCGATGAAGCCATACACGATGGAGTTGATGTTCTGTCTCTCTCTTTGGGGTTTGATTTGCCTCTCTATCCAGAAATTGATAAACGTGACATTATTTACTACGGCAGCTTCCACGCGGCTGAGCATGGGATTGTGCCCGTTTGCTCCGCCGGCAACTCCGGTCCCTTATATGGAACGGTGGAGGATGTGGCGCCCTGGGTCATAACGGTGGCTGCTTCTACCATAGATCGCTCCTTTCCCAATCCTATCATACTAGGAAACAATCAAGTTTTCGCGGTACGTTAGCTAGATCATTAATTTTAATTTATCCAAATGTGTATATGTTACGTTGCAAATGGTTGGTTGGGTGCAGGGGCAGGGAATGTATATTGGAGATGATACTGGCTTCGTTGATTTGGTTTTCTTTGAAGATCGGAAGCCCCCGCTTCCTCCCACGTACGTAGGAATCCAATCAATTGAATTATATATGTTTAATTTGCATACATGTATATATATATCATGATATGCTGATTGAATATATACATAGGTCATGTGAAGATATAACGGCGAACGATACTTGGGTGGCGGGAAAAGTAGTTTTTTGTTTCACAGATGTTGGTGAGGATGCTATGGGTAAAGCAACTGTGGGTGTTGCCCAGGCTGGTGGATTGGGGATCATTGCAACCATAAATACCATTTCATCATCGCAAGGATTAAGGCTCCAATTTCCTCTTCTCCTAGTCCCTTTTCAACTCGGATATCAAATACTCCATTACATTCGTCTTACAAAGTAATTAATATATAACTAATTAATTAAGATATATATACTACACCTACCTACATATTTATTTTGTATAGTAATCATCAATTAATATAATATTCAACTTGTGTCACTTCAAATTAAAGGGATCCCAAGGTGAGACTAAAACCTGTGCAGACTTACGTTGGCATAAAAGCAACCTCCTACATTGCATCTTTCTCTTCTCGAGGCCCTAATTCTCTCTCTCCATCAGTCCTCAAGGTATCAAATATTGTGGATTATATACCATGTCATTTTATTTTCAGACCTACATATATATATATATAAGAAAACGTTAATTAACGACGTTGTATTTTTCCATTATCTTTGATATATATAGCCCGACATAGCTGCGCCAGGAGTGGATATAGTAGGTGCAGTTCCCGGCGGCTTCGACTTCAACAGCGGAACATCGATGGCCTGCCCTCACATCGCCGGAATATCCGCTCTGCTCAAATCCCTCCACCCAAACTGGTCTCCCGCCGCTATCAAATCCGCCATCGTCACCACGGCGTGGACGTCGGATCCTTATACCGGCGAGCCTATTTACGCGAGGGGTGAGATACCGAGAATCGCCGATAATTTCGACTACGGAGGAGGACTAGTAAATCCAAATGCAGCAAGAAATCCTGGCCTAGTTTACGACATTGAAACTCAAGATTACATAAACTACTTATGCGCCATGGGTTATGCCCAAACAGACATTAATCAGCTCGCAGGGACTAAAAAATCTTGTCCGAAATCGGGGTTATCAGTTCTGGATTTGAACCTTCCTTCCATTACAGTTCCAAACCTTAAAGGATCGGTGACTGTAACAAGAAGTGTGACTAACGTTGGCAATCCAAACTCCAACTATGAAGCTGTGGTCGTCGCGCCTTTTGGCACTACGGTGAAGGTGAATCCGAGCCGTTTGGTGTTCAACGCTCATGTTAAGAAATTGAGCTTCACCGTTACTATAACGGGATTGCACAAGACCAACACGGAGTACTATTTTGGAAGCTTGATTTGGACGGATAAGGTTCATCAAGTTAGGATTCCGTTATCCGTCAAAACAGAGTTTTCGTTGCTTCTTAGTGATTATAACAGAGCATCCAAATGAATCCTTTTCCAATCAAACACATTAACAGCCTTGGATTTAATTCTACAAAATTGTTGATATGAGCCTTGTAGATTTCCTAGATATTAACATTCCTCAGTGTCCCCCTATTACCGCTTATGTAATTATAAGATGCTTATAAGCATCCGATTAGATATGTTATAGGACGCTTATAACCGTTGATTAGCTTTTGAGAAGATCGGAAATAAGGTTTTTTTTTAGGGAAGATCGGAAATAAGGTTGAGATTGAAGATGGACCACAAAATATGAAATATGACACTTATAATTGTCCTATTATCTTCAGTGAAAATTGATAGAACTGAAAAAAGTGTCCTATTATTATATATTGTAATTTAATAGGATTTAAGTAACCTCCGTATTACATATATTGTGACGCTTGTTAACGCCTCATTAGGAACGGTCTCCAGAAAAGCACCAACTACCGGGGTGTCACAATATGTGTAATAGGACACTATAGTTAAAAATCATAATTATTGTGATTACAAAATACATGGAACTGATCATTGCTCTCTCTCTCTTATATAGGGGTGGGTTCCAGAAGGAACCATACCCCACATGAGAACCGAGAATCAATCTCAGCCATAGATTGATCCGATTTGGACGGTCAAGATCAGATCAAAATTAAAAAAAAACGGTGGCATTATTGTAATAAATCACAACTTCGGTGCCCCTGAAACTCGTCGAGGTTAAAATCGTAAATTTGAACGTATTCAAATTCTAAAGCGATTTTTCAGATATTTTTTCAGAGAAAATTCTATAGCACGAACTCGCGCAAAAACCAGAACACTAAAGATTTGAAAGATAAGCTGAAAATACTTACAAATCAACCGTCAAAAACTCCGAAACAATCAACAAAATTGTCAGAAAAACATAAACACTTAAGGTAATATGTATTTCATTCTTATTTTAAGAAATTTCGTTTTTTTTAGCGATTATACTGTGTTGATTTATCAGTTTACGTTTGCTATAAACATCCATTTAGCGTTATATTATGATAATTTAACAATGTATTTTCTATTTTTCTAAGCACAACACGTACAAAAACCTAATCTTGCACAAATTGTATTTATTTTTATTGCATGTAAATTTTTCTATTTCATTTTGTACTGTTAAATGACGGATAACTTGTATAAACATGTTAAACCTAACAATGTTTGCAATATATATGTGATTTACATGTATATTTTTTATTTTAGGGTTTTAGCATTCTCATTCTCCTATCTTAGCAGTATCATGACTTATTTTAGCACTCTTGTGATTTATTTTAGTGCTCATTTTTTAGCAGTCTAGTGATTTATTTTAGCATGACACTTGTTTCAAACATTAGCATGAAACATTGTTATATGTTTGTTTAATTTTAGCATTCAGTTTCTGTTTCTTTAGCATTGCAATTGATTTTGGGAGTTTTATATTTTGCTTCTTTTTTTGTCAACATACATAACGCCTTTGTCTATCTGTGATTCAACTGCACATTTTCTTGATTTTAGCACTCTAGTTTATAGTTTAAGCACTGCGATGTGATATTTTAGCATTCAGATTCTGTTCTTTAGCATTCTAATTGATTTAGGGGTTTCATATTTTGTTTCTTTTTTATAAAACTAACATCTTTTGTCCATTTTGTAATTCAACTTCGCATTTCCTTGATTTTAGCATTCAGATTCTGTTCTTTAGCATTCTAATTGATTTAGGGGTTTCATATTTTGTTTCTTTTTTATAAAACTAACACCTTTTGTCCATTTTGTAATTCAACTTCGCATTTCCTTGATTTTAGCACTCTAGTTTACAGTTTTAGCACTGTGATGTCATATTTTAGCATTCAATTTCTGTTTCTTTAGCATTGCAATTGATTTTAGGAGTTTTCATATTTTGCTTCTTTTTTTTGCCAACATACATAACGCCTTTGTCTATCTGTGATTCAACTGCACATTTTCTTGATTTTAGCACTCTAGTTTATAGTTTAAGCACTGCGATGTGATATTTTAACATTCAGATTCTGTTCTTTAGCATTCTAATTGATTTAGGGGTTTCATATTTTGTTTCTTTTTTATAAAACTAACACCTTTTGTCCATTTTGTAATTCAACTTCGCATTTCCTTGATTTTAGCACTCTAGTTTACAGTTTTAGCACTGTGATGTCATATTTTAGCATTCAGTTTCTGTTTCTTTAGCATTGCATATTTTGTTTCTTTTTATGTAAACATAACACTTTTGTCCATCTTCAATTCAACTGATTCTATTTTCTTTAGCATTGCAATTGATTTTAGGAGTTTCATATTTTGTTTCTTTTTTTGTAAACATAACACCTTTTGTCTATCTGTGATTCAACTGCATATTTTCTTGATTTTAGCATTCTAGTTTACAGTTTTAGCACCGTGATGTCATATTTTAGCATTCATATTCTATTCTTTAGCATTGTTATTTCTGTCTAGTTAACAGAATTATACATAAAAATTACAGGTGTTAAAAGAACTGGAGAAGGTGAAACTAGCACACCCCAAATAGTACAAACAGCCCCAAACATTGATAGATATCCACTATTACAAGCAACAACATTGCCATCAATTCTATCACAGGCTGTTACGGAAATGAATAAAGCACAAGAGGAGGCAGTGAGACAACTGGGGTTCGGCCACATTCTTCATTTGGATATAACCAAATTGCCACAAAAGATAACATACTGGCTGCTCGAAAACTTCGACCCAGTATCAAGAGAACTTCAACTGCAACATGGGAGAAGGTTGAGGATTGAGGTCTCTGATGTGTCTGTGATCTTCGATTTTCCTAGAGGACCACACAAGATACAAAAAAGTGTTAGAGGCCAGATATGCCAAGTCATGCAGAATGATGAGTTTCTCACTAGCATACTCTTAGATGCAACAGCAGGAGAATGGTTCAAGATGAACTTCATTATTCTGGTAATTACTTCCATGATCGAGAACTATGAGGATGGACATATTTACAAAAACTTGATGGACTGCCTGCAAGATATTGACAACGTTAGTCAATATGACTGATGTGACTATGTCTTGAGATCATTGGTGAACCACACTATCAAGTGGAAGAGCAACAAAATCATGCCCTTCACAGTTCCCATTCTGTTTTTGTTGGTAAGTCATATTAATTATTTATTTTTTATTGTAGTTCTTGTATAATAAACAGGAAGTGTTTATAGTTCTTGTATAAACACTGCAACCATTAATCTATATACATTACTAAAAAAAACTGTCAACTTCAAACAGATGATGTACTTGGATATAGTTGAAGTGTACTTCCGGGAGGTGCCAAGGTACATCCCAACATTCCATGAATGGAATGATACTTTGCTTGCTGATAGAGAGTTAACAGAGCTTGCTACTGGAAATTTCGGAGGTGGCTACCCTTGGTCGGCATACACAATGGCTGAGTTCATATAAGAAAACAGAGAGAGAGCTTGTCAGGTAGAAGAAGTTCGACAGAGAGAAGTCGAACAAGAACAGATTCCAACTGTGAATGAGCAAGACATCGCGTCAGCTCATAAGGTCATATACCATCACTAATATATTTTTATGTTACTAATTTCTTTGTTTAGAATCATCACCGAATTCTATTTTTATAAATAACTATTTACTTATCTGATTTGAACAAAAAACATATCAGAATCAAAGAGAAGATTTGGAAGAGGAGAGATGGCAGCAAGAGAAAGGGAAGGGATTAGCTGTTGAGATCCTTGAGACAGAGAGATGCAGTTCAAACACTCCAGTAAGCATTTCAATAATTATATAATTTAGCATTCTTCATTCATTGTTTAGCATTGTCATCAAGTTTAGTAATAATGTTCAGAACAAAATTTACAATATTATGAAATGATTGCAAAAATAGGAAATCAAAAGGCCCAGAGAAGAGGCATACAGTGAGATGCCCACAGAGACAGCTGAAACAACCAAAGTCAGCAAGAAAAAGGTGTTTACCATATAATATTACATATATGATAATTTATATTGTTAACAGGTTTTTAATTCCAATTAACATCTAAAAATATACAGAAGGCAGTGATCCAAACAAGCACAGTCTCCACAAGGTCAAGGGCCATAATGAAGCAACCTGACCATTTTAGAAACCTTGTGGACACAAGAGAGACACTGACACCTTCTGACTATGAGCTGCACTATTGGGCGATGGAAAACAAGAGTGATGATGAAAGGTACATTTATAATACATTACTATTAATATAAATAAAAATTATAAGTGCCATTTTGTTCTACCAGACTGCACTTTACACTAAAAAAAGAAATTTATCCAAAATTAGGGAGGTTGTCTTGTATGCTGATGAGCGGACAGAGTTGAGGAGAGCTGAGATGCTGACTTTGAACAAAAAAACACACATAAGTTCTGTTGTCATTGATGTATGGAGTAGCATATTGAACTATGCTCAAGCAAAGATTCCTGAACAATAGACTCCCAGGAGATTTTTCCTAACGACTAACGTTTCCGTAAGTGAATAATTTCATAGTTACTATTTATAATTAACTCACCTTATTCTGTTTTAAAAAACACTGCACATTCATGATCATAAAATCTTCATTTTGTCTTTATAGAACTACACAGTTGTTGCGCCTCCAGAGGGATGGAATGAGCAGAAGATTTCAAAGCTATTTGTTGACAACATACTCCATGAATTAAGAAAATATCCAAATGTGGAAGTAGAAAATACTCCATGGTACGTATTCATTATAAAAATTGTAAAAAGTTATCATGAAAATAACTAAATGTACACTATTTTGTTTGCATTTTTTCTTTCCAATAATCCAATCAGAACACTTCTACATTATTTTCATTGATACAAGAAGAATGGTGGCTGAGATAATTGACAATTCAAATGCCATGGGAGGAGAGCATGACGACCCCCTATTGAAATATGAGCATATCCCTGCAAAACTGGTAAGAAAACATATCTATTTATTGATTTTTTCACTAGTGAAACAAATTAAAAAAACACATTCAATTCAATAATAAAAATGAACTAACTTTAATCATAAATTTCAGATCAAGCTCTTCGTTCACTTCTTGAAGATGACTAGGCTTGAAAAACTAACAAAAGAAGTGTTTGAAAATATCAAGAGCATGAACCGTCTTCAAATGCCATGGAGAACTTCAACAAACAAGACTGATTGTGGGGTCTTTGTAATGCGTCATATGGAGACGTATATGGGGGATGCTGTGAGGAATTGAAGAAGTGGATTAAGAGCCAAAAATGAAATGCAGCTGAAATACTTAAGGATCAAGTATTGTGCTGTCATTCGTACTGCAGAATGCAACATCCACAGGCAGAGGAACATCAGAAATTCAAGACTCTACTTCCGAGCATCTTCTAAAGACAACCCAATCAGTTTTGAAAAGCTTTACCTAGAAGATGATAATCAGTGAACAAATATTATATATGTAACAAATTCTCTAATGCTTTAGACAACTTTCATATTTCATATTTTTGGATTATGGAATGCTTATGTTGAAATCTTCATTTTGTGAAATATGGATAGTTTTGTGAAAATATTTGTACTAATTTGCTTCCTTGGAATTTGCTGGGGCACATCATAATTTGCACATTTGAGGTCTAATTATAGGGCACTTTGAGAAGCTACTGCAATGCATGTATCATGTATGAAAGCTACTTCTGCTACTTACTTTAGTCAAGCATAAGATATTAGAAAATTTATGAAAAAGTTTCGCATGCTAAAATTATGAGTAACAGTGCTAAAAATAAAACTAGCAGAGCTAAAATATATTGCCACATTAAACGCAAAATTCAATTTAGTAAATCTCATACAAATCAAAGTCGCATATGCTAAAACTTCAACAAAATTTTCTAAAGTAGAACCCACTAGTGCTAAAAATCAAAATACGAATCCTAATAATATAAACAATCATTCTAATGCTAAGACAAATAATACTAAAGAAACAAAGTAAAAACCATATATGCTAAAGTAGAAATTAAAAGTGCTAAAATACAAAATATTAGTGCTAAAATACAAAACACTTGTGCTAAAATATGAAATATCAGTGCTAAAGTATAAAACTATTGTTCTAACGCTAATACTAAATTTTATTCAATTAAAATACATTTCACCAAAAAAATATTGCCATGTGACAAAGATATGTTCTTTTATTCAAATTTACAAGGCTAATACAACCATAAAGGCTCCTTTTTCTCTAGTAAAAAAAATTCAAACGTGCAACTCTTCAACTTCTCTCCATTATCTCCCAAAAAAAAATTCTTCCAAAAAAAAAAATGAATTGGTCACGAGACACTGAGGAATTTTTTATTGATCTTTTACATACTCGAGTTGGGATGGTGGATGTATCTGGCAACTACGAGGTTGTAGATTCTCTGGATGATATTTCAATGACGATGACGATGGTTCTTAATCAAAGAGTTAGATTGATACAACTCGTGCTGAAATTGAACGAATTAAAGGAGAAGATATGGAGTTTCCATCTTTTCATACGACACCCGGGAATCTATTACAACGAATACCAAAATATAGTCATAGCGAGAGACGAGTATTTTGAGCGACTGGGACAGAATGTAAGTATGATTTATTTTTCACATTTTAATTTTACTACCCTAACACAATATTTTTTTTTGTTGAATTTTATGACACTAGGAGAGTCCAAGGTGGAGGGACTTTAGGCTGCATGGAATGCCATACTTTGAAGAACTTCGTGAGATCATGGACGGCGCCGGTGGTTTCGGCGGTGTGGATTTCGACTGGTTGGCTTCGTTTGTGGCTTGATACTAGAAGCCACATTAAGCAAATACTTGTTCATTTTGCATTTCAGAAGGATTTTAGGGTTTTGTAATTATTGTAAAAAATTACACTTGTTGCATAATATTTTTTGATAATTTAATCGTGTACTAATTATTATTAATTTCAGTGTTTTTTCATTTTGTTTGAAACTACAAGTGCTAAAATACAATGTACCAGTGCTAAATAAGATACTTCCACTGCTAAAATAATTAAGACTTAAGAATGGTAACTATGCAGGGTTATGATTTATTACAGTTTTTAAAATTCATGTGCTTTTGATAATGTATTCTTTTTTTTTTTTTTTCAGAAGAACACCCCTAGAAGGGGTGGGGCATTCGGCACCAAGCTCAGCCTGTATATAAATCGCAAATCATCTCGTACAAAGTCATATGTGGAATGTGTCCCAAAAGTGAACACACCCCTAGCCAAGTACTCGAACTGGAAATAAAGCAGCCAATAAAAGAGGATGCAACCACAGACCGGATGCTATCCCCAAAAGCCAAATGAAAAACCGAAAGTGGAGCACAGCCCAAGACCGACTGCAACTCCAAACTGGAACTAATAAGATCCAAATACAAGACACAAAAGTGGAACATCACCATCTAACTATATCGAAAATGAAAGTTGGGATATCCCAACTGATCCATCCTCACCAGGGAGAGCAAATATCGAGGAGCAGATCCCGGGTCATAGAAAGTAAGAGTAGTTGATAATGTATTCTTTAGCATTGATATTTCATACCTTGAGGGCTCAATAATTATAATTTTGATTAGATCGAAAGGTTCGCTTGCAGCTTTGGTAAGATTTCCCCCCAAAGATTGATCAAACTACACTGTATATCTTGTGTTATTTGTATTATATTTATATTATGTAATTTCATGAAATCTACTGGGTACATATCACGTATAAAGTATAATACATAAATCATTTTATAAGAAAACTCTTAAAAAAAGATTTACAGATATGCCCTCAAGGTATGAAATATCAATGCTAAAGTAGAACCCACCAGTGCTAAAATACAATGTACCAGTGCTAAATAAGAAACTTCCAGTGCTAAAATAATTAAGACTTAAGAATGGTAACTATTAGTCCAAAAATGGTTGTTTCTCAAGTGCTAAAATATGAAATATCAATGCTAAAGTAGAACCCACCAGTGATAAAATACAAACTACCAGTGCTAAACTAAACATAACCCTGCATAGCCCCACAAGTGCTAAAATACAATCTACCAGTGCTAAATAAGAAACTTCCAGTGCTAAAATATGAAATATCAATGCTAAAGAATACACTATCTTTCTAACGATAACACAATAAAAATTAATATATAACTATAAATTTTATATTAAAAAAAATATATATTTATAAATACTTTATAATTGAAAAAAAATATAAAAAACATTTTTTTCCAAAAAAAAACAAAAAAACTGATAATAAAAAAAAAGAAAATAATAATAATAATAATAACCCGCCATGTATTCAATTATCAAAACATAACTTCTGCAAAAACATACGCACACAAACACGCAAAAGCTTTTCGATTCAAAGACTTCAAACACAAAAACATAAACGATTAGGGTTTTACCAACATTTTAATTCAAAAACTTCAAACAACAAAATCATCAATATGGAAAAAACACCAAGCACAGAGTTGGTAAAATGGAAGAACCGAAGTGACTCTTCGAAAAAGAAGAGAAAACCTGAAGAGATGCCGATTGAAAAAGGTACGTAACACATTCTTCTTTCGTTCATCATAAAAATAAAGTATGTGTGTTTCATTTTGGTTCTAACAAAAAAAATATGCAGAAAGGAACAGTGCTAAAACCCTGACAAAACCTCATATATCACGAAATAAACACTTACAAAATCTAAATATGTAAAAATGTTATCGTTTACTGATAATAATCACATGTATACGAAATCAAAATATTTAGAAATGTATATGCATTTTGCACACTGTGTTGCATGTCATGATTTCCTTTTCAATGATCTCAAACAGTAACATCGTGAATGATTTATGTCTTAATGTGTAGCATCACTATATTAGAAAATGAATTAGCATCAAGGAGATCAAACTCTAAGCATAAGGCTTCTTATCTCTATAAACATATTTAATATAATGACAAAAATTTTCCATGCTCTGTTTTAGTTATAATGATAGTATAATATTATATAATCAAACCAATGCTAAAATAAGAGGTTGCAGTGCTAAAAACCTAAAATATTATCAAACAATGCTAAAATAAGACATTACATTGTTAAAAAGCTACAATATTAATTCTGAAAATGCCTAACCATTTAACTATATAACATACATGGTACATTTATAATGGTACTATAGTGTCATATCATGGATTAATTATGTGTTGACATGTAGCAAAACTTTATTACTATGAAATTACTACTAATTTTTTTATCAAATATGCTAATGTTTCATTTTAGCACTAGTTTTCTACAGAATTAGCATCAACAGATATACAATATATACTCAAAAATAATAGTATTAACAAAAACTATATATATATATAGGTACCAGCAAAAAGATAAGGTCCACAGATGATATTAATATATCAATAACTAATGAGATAAGATCAAAGAGTAAACATGATGTCAATGCTCTCAAATCTCGGTCAAGAACATTAGCACTGACATTACTTGAAAGGATAAGATCTACACCAGACTCAGATGTTGAAGACACAAGTGCTTCTGAAACCAAGAGTCCAGCAGCAAAATCCAAGCAGAGAGATCTTCAAATGCTTAAAAGCAGAACAACACCGCGCATATTATATGATGCGATAAAAAATTTCACAGATGAGCATAAGAGTGCTGTTGAATCCCTTGGATTTGGGAGCATTCTGCATTTGAATATAAAGGAATTACCCCATGTACTTAGCTACTGGTTGGTAGATAACTTTGATCCCGAGAGTTGTGAGTTGATCCTGAAGAGAGATCGACGATTGCACGTAGATGAAACTGATGTATCATTGATCATGGGGTTTCTAAGTGGTCCTCTGCGTATAGAAAAGAAACCTAGAAGACAAAGCTGCAGTCAAACGAAGAAATGGCAAGAGAAGTTTGATAAACATGAACACAGAATCTCTCCGGCACATGTTTCAGAAAAAATGCAGGAAGATAAAGCTGATGGAAAATGGTTCAAGATACATTTTATGGTTCTGCTTACAAATAGCCTCATTGAATCAACGGGGAATGGATATGTACATCCACAGCTGGTACACATCTTCGATGATGTTGACAGAATATGTGAGTACAACTGGTGTGAGTACACTATAAGGTGTCTGGTGCAGAAGACAATACTTTGGAGAAAGAAGAATGATAAATACTACAATGGACCAATCCTGTTCTTAATGGTTAGTTTAGCAATTAGCATACATTATTAAAATCAACTTTGAATTTCCATGCTCATGCTAATGTGCATAACATTTACCCCCCTCCCCCACAGATGTTTTATATGGACAGAGTAGTGTCCTATAATAGAAGAGTTCAACGATCAATTCCAGCATTCAAAAGCTGGACACACAAGCTTATGTGCAAGAGACAATAGTCAGAATTGAAAGGAGGTGGTTTTGGAGGAGGCCATATTTATGGCCCGTATGAAGAAGAAGAGTCTGAAAGAAAGGCTGAGAATACCATTCCTCGTTTGGAGGCTGGTCCTCAGGAACGTGAAGCTCCACTTGCTCTGGAGGCTGGTGTTGAGAGAAATCATGATGAACAACCGAAAAGTCCTGTCCCGGCATCGACATTAGATCCTGTGCAAGAATATGCTCAGAAGCTGATTGATGACTGCAAGAGAATGGTTGATGCAATGACTACATTGATGAAAACAGTACATCATGTGCTATAACACATGATGGAGAACGTCTTCTTCAAGAAGTCATATGAAACAGCCCAACAGCTTTTGGTAAAGAAACAGCCAAGTCCAATTTCACAGGCATCACACACTCAGACCCAGCCACAAGCAACACCAGACAATGATGAGTTCTAGAGTGATCCAGCAAGAATATCAGCAATTGAGGAGATTGAAAGAGCTCTGGCAAAGCGTGCAGAGCTTGAGAAGATATATGCTGATGAAGGCCCAACATTCAGTCTTGGGATAAGTGATGATGCATGGGCTGGGATAATGAAGGTTACACAGGAAATTTCTGAACAGAATATGGTGGTTGAGGAACCAAATCAAACTGACACATTTGATACTGAAATCCTGGAGAATGCAATGAGGCAGGTATGGAAAAAATATTTTTAATACTTTAGCACTCTCATGATTTATTTTAGCACTCCCATGATTTAGTTTAGCACCCCGTGATTCATTTTAGCACTCTCATGGCTTTTTTTTAGCACTATAATGACTTATTTTAGCACTATCATTACTTACTTTAGCACTATCATGGATTATTTTAGCATTCTCATGCATTGTTTTAACACTGTCATAAACTTATTTTAGAAATACCTAATATAAATAAAAACTGATTGCAGGCAGAGGCTGAGCATCTAAACTCAAAGAAATCAAAGCTACATGAGACTGATGCATCATCAAAGTCAAAAAATGTTCTGGATAATGATGAGGTGTGATATAACTATGAAAAAAGTATTTTTAATACTTTACTACTCTCATGATTTATTTTAGCACTCCCACGATTTAGTTTAGTACCCCATGATTCATTTTAGCACTATCATTACTTACTTTAGCACTATCATGGATTATTTTAGAATTCTCATGCATTGTTTTAATACTGTCATAACTTATTTTAGAAATACATAATATACATAAAAACTGATTACAGGTAGAGACTGAACATCTAAACTCAAATACATCAAAGCCAAATGAGACTGATGCAGCATCAAAGTCAACAAATGTTCTGGATAATGCTGAGGTGTGATATAGCTATTGAAGTAACATTCATCATCTTTATTACACTTTTACAAAAAGTCTAATAAATCTTTATTTAAAAACACATGATACAGGCTCAAGCTACCCGAATGGAGACAAGAACTAAATAGCAGAAGAAGCCATTTGAGAAGCTGATGTCACCATACAGGGTCAGAACTGTTGATATCAAGGAACAACTTGACAAGCAGCAACAGGAGATATTCTACTGGGTGGTGCAGAATGATACAGAAAGCAGGTATGTGACTTATGCTATGCAAAAATACTTAATAAAAGATCATATTGTATACTGGTATATGATAGCCTTTCTATTTATATTGAATTACCAATGAACAAATCTTGTATGATGACACGCGAGTCTCCATTACACGGGAAGATATGACTACCATGGCTCCATTTGAATACATTAGTGTTTCTGTTCTGGATGTTTGGAGCACCATCCTCAATGAAAATGAGAAAATGCGAGACCCGAACTCTAAACTAAGATTCTTCTTCAGTACACAGCCTTGCGTAAGTGTCTACTTAAGAAGAAATCCATATAAAGTGCTTAAACTGTAGTCAATATAATTTAAAAAATGTTCTTCTTGCAGAGCTTCACTGTGGTTGATGCACCATCTTCATGGGATTCTTCCAAAAGATGCACATCTTTTGTTGACAAAATAGCATATAAGCTCCAATGCTGCCCATCGGTATCTTTGAGCGATGTTGAACTGGTATTACTGCTATGGTGTTTGTTTAGCATTGTGAAATTTTATATTAGCAATACATATCTATATCAATTAAATAAAAAAAATTTGGCAATCTATATCAACTCTATGTGCAGTTTTTCTTCCCTATCTGCCATTCAGATCACTTTTTCTTTATCTCCATTGATTTGATTAACTTCAATGTTGAGATTATTGATAACTCAAGTGCAGCGGATAGTGAAAAGGATGGAATCAAAATCAAGTATAGCAACATTCCAAAAACCCTGGTAATATATGAATTTGTCACCAATTATTTTTTGTCTCTGTCTGTAGCAATTAAAAAAACTAATTTTTAAAAACACATGCAGGTGAACTTTTTTGCTGATTTCCTCACAACATCTGGACTTGAAATGAAATCAAATGGATTGAGGGAAAAACATCAGATTACCAGGATGAAGATGCCATGGAGGGATACAAAGAACAAGTATGATTGTGGCATCTATGTCATGAGGCACATGGAGACATACAGAGGTGGTGGTTTGAAAAACTGGAGGAGTGGTCTGAAGAAATCCAATGACAGGCAGTTGAAATTTTTAAGAGCAAAATACTGTACTGCAATCATAAATGCAGACAGTAACACACACTGAAGGATCAACATCTGAAAGCTGCAAATCTATTCTACAGAAAATCATGTACCCAGGGGGAAATTGTGGTAGACCCCACAAAAATGAGAAAATTGAAATAACTTCTTGGATAATGATTTGAAAATCTGTATTTACATATGATACAATTTTTGTCTTTTGATAGTATATAGTATTGGTGGATGAATATTTTGTACTAACTGACACAATTTCTTATTCTTGTGAATACTTTAGTATTCACAAAGTATAAAGTGTTAATATAAAGGAATAGTTCAGAAGTTTAGCACTTGCATATGATTTTTTAGCACTTGTCATTCCTTCTGTAGCACTAGTATTTGTATTCTAGATTTTGAATTCTACTTTAGCACTAAAAGTTTTTATTTTAGCACTGATGTTTTATACTTTAGCACTAGTAAAGCATTTTTGAGTTTTCAGCAGTCTATGTATTTTATCATTAAAATTAGACATATAACCTCATAATATCTGGTATTTTCTGTTTTAGCAATTACAGTTCTTTTTTTAGCATTGCTATATAAAGACAGACTACCATCTTAAAAAATATAACTGAAAGTTTGATCAATTTGAATAATACATAGTAATCATAATTTTTCATTTTAGACTCGTTTTTCTTCCATCTCTTTTTCTCTCTCTATATATATATAGCAGTTTTGGACATTCTAGCAGTGTTTTAGCAATTACAGCTCTTTTTTTAGCATTGTTATATAAAGACAGACTATCATCTCTAATAAATGTAATGCTCCTCCTAAACTTAGAGGGCGAGCAATCACTAAATGGAATAGTTCAGTGGTTTTAGCACTTGCATATGATTTTTTAGCACTTGCCATTTCTTTTTTAGCACTAGTATTTGAATCCTAGATTTCAAATTCTACTTTAGCACTAAACGTTTGAATTTTAGCACTGATGGTTTGTTCTTTAGCACTTACGTTTCCTTGTTTAGCACTAATGTTACACACCTGCTAGAAATATTAAAACCTTTATTAGCAATTCAAAAAATGAAACAACATCTATACCTATTTTGCATTACAAGAAAGAATATTGCTATCATTAATAAAAAAATCAATATAAAAAAAGTACAAAAAATAAAATAAAATGAATCTACTTCTTCCCACAATTCCTAGAATCATGATTGGCTTTCTTCCCACACTTCTTGCAGGTCCTTAAAGGTTTCTTTGCGCGTTCAACTCTCATCTCTTCTTTTGATTTTATACGACTTGCACTGTCTTTTGTCTTCACAAGCTCAGGTGGATGCACCTCAACTTCACTAGGTGCATACAATCCATAAAAATCAGAAAATAATCTACTTTTCTTTGACATAGTATCGTCTTCAATATCACCAGATGAAAACCGCTCCCTTAACTCGTGTAAACTTTGCAACAACAGAGACATCTTTGTAGTGTCACCTTCAACAACAAAAAGACATGTATAAAACTCAGAAATTAATTGGTTCGTAACAATTTTGTTCTCCTCCAACAAAAAACACCGATCACCCAATAATGCACTTGCTTCATTAATGAGTGCAGACTTCATCCAACGAGACACAACGTATTTAGGAGGTATCGACTCCAATTTCAAATCTTTGAATAGAGTGAATATGTGGCAGCAGAGGATCCCATCTCTCACAAATTTCAAACAGCTGCATGTAGTGGAATCCTCAACCTTGTTGTGAACAACCTTATTTGTAGCACCAAAACCATCCTTCACTTCTAGCATCACAACTGAATCATTTTCTGAAATATTACAAACACGACAGACATAACATGCATCTTCAATCTCCTTCTGAACCTCGTAGAACTTATTCATAGTATAAACAGTGGCAGCATGTTTCTCAAATGTGAATGGGGTCTTCAACTGAGGAATTGACGACTCATCAACGCTGTCCAAGTAGGCATGTGCATGTCTCTGAGTATCAAGTGCACTATCAAAGTTCATCAAAAACTCAACAAGGTTTGACTTTGATCTAAGAAACCTAGAATAAAAACTGTTCACACTCTCTGAAATTGAGGTAGTCCTGCACAGCCCACTCATCGGTAAATCCCTAAAATATGCAGGCACCCAATCTTCACAAATATCATACAATGACTTGAACCAACTATCGTCTGCCAATCCAAATTCAACCATAATTTCCTTCCATATCAACTCAAAATCTGTGATGTTTATACAATTAGACCACACAATACTATTTAACCTCTTTCTGAATGTCTCGTTCTTTCTGATATGCGCAGGCAACTTATCTGGAACTTTAAACATAATATGCCACATACACAATCGATGTCTAGTATTGGGAAGTACCTGTCTTACAGCAACCTTCAATCTAAGATCCTGATCAGTGATTATTAGGCTAGGAGAAGCACCCATACAGTCCTTGAATTTCTGAAGAACCCATGAATAAGATTCAGCATCCTCACCCGACATTAAAGCAGCACCAAAGGTTACAAGCTTCCCGTGATTGTCCTTCCCAGTGAAGGGTGCAAAAATCATTGAATACCTGCAACAATATAAAAATTCACAAACCTCTGTTATTATCATGCCTTTATCATTGTATATAAAAGATTCAAACATTAGGTAACAGTGCTAAAAAAGGGGAATGAAAGTGCTAAAATATACACTACAAGTGCTAAAAAAGGAAGTGGAAGTGCTAAATAGGAAAATACCAGTGCTAAACCACCAGAATGCTAAAACTAATAGAACAACAAGTCTAAACAATATAGCACACTAACCTGTTAGTCCTATATGTTGTATCAAACGACACAACATCCCCAAATAGAGAAAAGTTCCTTCTTGATATAGGATCAGCCCAAAACACACACCTCAACTGATCATCCTTGTTAACTTCATAATCAAATGTGAAAGCAGAACATAGTTCATGCCTTTTGGACATTTTATCCAACATCATTTGCGCATCTACACCCACAGGAATTCCTCTTCGACACATGACGTCTCTTTTTCTTTGAAGATTCACCAAAATCAACGGATGTGTTCTTAAGTCCCTCACAGCTACACAGAATATACTTCCAAATTATAGTACCATCTTTAGATCTCTTTGTAGTAGACAGACGAGTATCAAATCCATACGATGATGCATACACCTTGTAAAATGTTATACCATCATCTAAAGTAGGGAAAGTCTTGCCCAAGGCAGGCTTCAAAGATGGTTCACATTCAGGTGTGTAAAATTCAGAAAACACAGGTGAAATCTCCAAATTGGAAGAAGCACAATCTGCACATTTATAACATATTCTAAGATCATGATGTAAAAATTCACAGTGCTGCTAAAGTATCTTACAGTAGTGCTAAAATAGTTCACAGTAGTGCTAAAATAGATAACAACAGTGCTAAAATATTTCACAGTAGTGCTAAAGTATATGTTAAGTCAAGGATATAATTTAAACTGATTATTTGGATAATAATTCATATTGTCATGCTAATAAATCTATAGATATACAGAAAATCAAAACACAAAATATACAGCCTTAAAAACACAATAGTGCTAAACTAGGTTACATGTAGTGCCCCGAACCTTTTTGTATATATTTAATTGTAATCATAGACTATGGGAGTCGCGTCATTTTAAAATTTCCGTAATTCGGTAGTTTAACCGAACTTGCGATGTGTCGTATCGATGATAATCGAAATATATTTTAAATATGAGTATTAATCGATTTATCAATTTATGTCACTTGGCGTATTTAAAATATTTGAGAAAATATGTTTAATCTACGGTTTTAAAATCAATGAATTATTTCATCCGTTTCGGTCCAATTTGGGATTTTTCGGAGACGGAAAATATCACGATAACCGAACAACCGGTATTTAAACCGGGTATTTTTCTTGGTCAACCCAAGGCATGGGAGGCCATGCCTTCCCCTCACCTTTCCCCATGCTTCCACACGTCACTTTTGTCAACAAAATAAGTAAATGAATATGTATGCATAGTATAGAGAGAGAGTGCTTCACTTCATCATTTTCCATTCACTTCTTCTTCTTCTTCTTCTTCTTCTTCATTTCCACACAAATTTTTGAGAGAAAGTAAGGTAAGGACTTCAAGTTGGAGCCATAATCAAAGCTTCATCCAACCATCTTCAACCTCCTAAAGCTTCTCTCCATTGTTGTTCAAAGGTATTTTCGAAAATGATGATATATTTAAGCTTAAGAATTATATGTGTGGATTTTGATGTTTCAAATGATGTTTGATGATTTAGAAATGAATTGTTTATATGCAAGCATGTTAGTTGAGTTTTGAGATGTGTTTTGGTGTGGTGAAAGCTTGTGTATCGAGTATGATAATTGTTATGGAGTTTCGTTTGAGTTCGCGCATTCGCGCGCGCGGGTCGGCAGTTTTGCCACCCTTCGGTAAAACGAACATAACTCCCTCGTTATACGTCGGATTGAGACACCGTAAATTTTTTCGGAAACTAGACTTCCGTGGCTTTCCAATGGTATATGTCTCAATCTCTAATTCTTTCTGAGTAAATTATGAAAAATCGGCAAAGTTGGGTCATGTTTCGATTTTCAGAAAATCTGGCAGTTCTGCCACCTTCTAGTAAAACGGTCATAACTTTTTCGTTAGTTATCGTATGGAGTCACCGAAAAGTGTTCCAGAAACTAGACTTAAGTGGCTTTCTAATGGTATAGGGTCCAGCCCCTAATTCTTCCTGAGTAAATTTTGATAAATCATCAAAGTCAGTTGTTGTGCAGATTGCTCAACAAATTTTCAGTTTTCAAATCGCTCTTGTCCGAAATCAGTTTTAAAAGGATCTTTTTAACTCCTTAAATGATGCTAAGGAGTGTCCTTATCAGTTAGTATCTAGGGTTGTGAGGAACCTTGAGCTAAGATCGGTTTTAACGATGGATTTAAATTGTGTCATTTATAATCGCACGCCAAGTGTTCGATTTATGCTCGAATGAGATAAATGTGTTTTAAAAGGGTCATTTTGTTTTAATAAACTCCCATGAATCTATGATGTTGTTGAGATTTGAGTCATTATTGGTTGTCGGGGTAGACAATTGCTAAACTATTAAGATTTAGTTTGAGTCGGTTTAACCGACGAGCATGTGAAACTATGTAATTGCGATAGTCTTGACCTCGTGAAGGTTCTAAGATGAATTTTGATGCTTGTAGATCATTTTCCGTAATACGTAATCATTGTGGTGTTGTTCGATTCCGTAGAAACTGAAAAGCTTCGACTATTATAGTCAAAAGGTGGGCGTATACTATCTTTCTCAAAATGCTATGTTTGAGTTATTAAGCTCGTTTTGAAACAAATGTGCATATATGATTATCTGTGTAAAATGATTCGTTCTGCTTGCTGTGGTTGTCGGAGTCTCATATACCAGCGCTGTGTCAATGTGAGTAGCTACAGTCTTGCTTGGTTTGAGTCGCACCCAATTCCTTGTTGTTCTTAGCTAAAAGAGCTTTTAATTACCTTGAGGGTTTACTCGGTAATTGCGCATGATGATGTAGTGGTGGTTGCGGGTGTCGTACTTAGCTCACTTCAGGGTTTACTGGTGAGCGGGTCCATTTCAGGGTTTACTGATGGATCAAGGTTCACTTCAGGGTTTACTGGTGAACACATTCATGTAAAACGTTTTGATGAATCTAGATGCATTTCCCTTTACAAAACCTTCTAAGATTCATCTGCATACTCACAGATAATTATTTTATCAAATGCTTTTGATAACTCGATTTTCTCAGAAAACCCACTGAGTACATTAGTACTCAGCCCAAATATTTTCTCAAATATTTTCAGGACAATGAGCTGGAGCGTGGAGATGATGAGCTGTGATGGGGCTTATATGTGTACTTTTGTAGCTAACCCGTTGTCTTGGCTCGTCTTAATCTCTGATCATTGTATTATTTCTTTTGATATATCATAGCTTCCGCAAAAGCAAAAACTCATGTTTTGGTTATATATATATATATATATAACTCTGAATTTGTTACGATGATCGTGCTCTTTTATTGAACTAATTTGGAATCGTTCATAGATAATCATCCTCAAAATCCCCTTTCTTTCCCCTCTTCTTAAACCCCACCCCCCTGGCGCTCATTTCCACGGTCTCTCGGGACCGGGGCGTTACATTACAAAAGTGCTAAAATAGTTCACATCAGTGCTAAAGTACAAGACAGAAATAAAAAAATGAACACATGACAATTATATTTACATATTGTTATCATAACACCATACAAATAATAAGATGTTAATAAACAATATGACTTAACTTCATATAGCAAATGTCTGACCAAAGTTTACTTTTTGCATGACTAATAATTCATATTGTGATGCTAATAAATATACAGATATACATAAAACGAAAACACACAATATGCAACATTAAGAACACATGCTCATCGTCAAGATTTTAAAATAACAGCTTAGTAAGCTTCATCAACCTAAAAGCAGTGCTAATATAGTTCACATTAGTGCTAAAATACGTTACAACAATGCTAAAGTAGTTCACAGTAGTGCTAAACTACATGTTAAGAAAATATTATTTATAATACTCATTTGTTATTCCAAATTTTGCATTCATCGTACAAATATTCTATTAACAAGATACTCTTATGATATTCAATCGTTTATACAATGATAAAAACTAAATACACAATGCTAATAATTCGTATTGTGATGCTAATAACTCTACATATATATAGAAAATCAAAACACACAATACACAGCCCTAAAAACACATGTCGATCGTCAAAAATTCAAAATAAGCTTCGTAAAACTTGTCAAACAAACGTATAAAAAAATCGCAGTAAAATTACAGAAATTTTTTTTTTACCCGTCATCTTCGTCAAATAAAAGTGAATAACACAAACTCTAGCAAAAAATCGCGTGAACACCGATTCAAGTGAATAAAATTCGAAGAGAATCGACTGAAATTTCGATTATATAAGCACAAAAGAATTTGATATATACAAGGAAAGAGATTTCGAATCGAAAAGGAATTACAGACCGAAATACATTCTTTCCAAACATAACAGAATTAATAAATTACAAAAATGCCCTTGGTTCATTAAAAAATCGCTGATATTACAATAATGCCACCGCGATTTTTTTTAATTTTGATCTGATCTTGACCGTCCAAATCAGAGCAATCTGTGGCTGAGATCGGTTCTCAGTTCTCGCATGAATGTCTAGTTCTCACATGATCCCATCTCTCTCTCTCTCTATATATATATATATTTATTTATTTATTTTTTCTGTATGAAATTATCGAAACCAGTAACTCGTACATATATTTTGTTATTTTGTATTTTTATTTTTTTTAACTTAATCTAGTGGGGAACGAGAGACTTGGTTGTCATGAGTAATGAAAAGAAGAAGAAAAAAGTAGTTTTGAGTGTCCAAAACGGAGAAAATCGTGAAATGGCTTATATTAGTCTTTCACCTTTTTTTATGTGTGACAGGGAAAGATTTGAAGGTGAATAGCATGAGTTACTAGGTTTTTTTTTTCAAGTTTACAAATAAATAGAATTAATTTGAAATTTGAAAAATACTATCAGCTAAACTATTTGAGTCAAGTCAAATTCATATTCTGCAACTTATTAATGGTTCTGTGCAAGTGATTCTGAACCATGAAGTATGCTCCAGCAAAGTGAAAAAGTTTAATAGGTAGAAATGATGAAAACCTTGGCAATGAGCATAATCGAGATAAATCTTGCCAAATTTTAGATGAAGCCCATCATTCAACTATCTAATTATTACATTGTACATAAATCGATATGTCCACTCCTAATTATATATATATGTAATGTTACTTTTATTTTATTTTTTGATCATTGTTTAGTTTTGTACCCCCTTCACATCCTGGATTTTTATTTTTAGTAGTTTTATTTTAATGTGAGAAATTCATCCAACTCTAACAACGTCGAGAATCCCCCTAGAGGGAATAAGGGCTAAGCACAGCGAAAATGAATTGATCATCAAGAAATTTTATAACTCGTGTAGGAGTACTACTTCCACCGCAGAATCACGACTCATGTGCAGAGAGCCTTGATGGAATAAGAAACGAAGTATTATTTACAAAGTTCTAACCATAAATAAGAACATACACAAATTTCTGCACCTTATAATGCTTGAAAGAACACTGGACTGCTCCAAAATTATGTACAGAAATGCAGCATAAACTCATCTCAAACTACACATCTATTGCAACTTATTTCGACTTCGCTTCTGCATCAAATATTTCCCATACATAAGTCTCTGATGCTCCTCACAAGACCGTCTATACCAAAATTCTCATTCCATTTTGAGCAAGAATCAGATCGCAGCTGACTCAATGATCACAGGCTCGAGCTTCTCCGTTTCGCCATTTGGTTTAGGAATAATAAGGCCGTAGCCCCCCGCCTTTCGTTTGTACAGTATGTTGATCTCGCCTGCAAGATGTAACGCGCTAGCATTAGCCTATTTGAGGAGCAGTGGCGCATATATAAACATGGATAACACGAGTAACTAAATAAAGCATACCAGTTTCTTCATTACGAAAGCCATAGAAGTCATGATCGAGATTTTCAAGCTGCTCGACTGCCTCACTAACAGTAAGAGGTGGCATATCAAAGTACTTGGTACGAACAATCTGCAAACAAGGCAATGCAAGTCACACGAGATCTTGTGGACGATCACAAGTTTAGAGAAGCAACCAAGATTAGATAAGTTTATGAATATCTTAAATCAAATTCCATGCCAGAATTCAAACATGGTTCCAGATATACAGCAATGGGGAAAAGCATTTAAACTAACAATGAGGCGATGAACAATATAGACATGAAGGACTGCAAATAGTCAATGCAAAACAGGGAAAATATACATATTCACAAAGTAGAGGGAGAAAGACAACCTCATTGATCGCGGTCTCTTCCTGTTCGTCTCCTTCAGTCGGAACTTCCACAGTAACCGTATCCTCCTCAGGAATTGCCTCAATATCCTCAGCAACCATGAATGCACCAGGGTCCCTAACCTTCAGCCTGTCGAAGCCCTTCATATGGCGACCACGGTCTGAGTCTTTCTCCTTGATCTTCCTCAATTTCCTTTGGATGATAGAAGACACCAAATCTATGCTACCATAAAGTGACTCTGCCTCCTCTTCTGCTCGAACCACTCCATGTTTAATCGTGAACAAAGTAACCTACATTACATCAGCTCATTTTAGATGACATACTAGTAAAACATGATTCGTGTGAGCTAAACACAATGTGGTTAATTATTAGACACACCTCAGATCTTCGAAGTTTTGGACCTTTCCCCAACTCTCCACCACGAATGGACAACCTGACATCAACTTCCCTTACTAAATGGCTATGCTTTTGAACTGCTTTCCCTAACTTCTCTTCCACATAGCTCTTCACAGAGGGTGTCAGCTACATATTGAGTAAACTTCTCAGTTCCTTGTTTTTAATCCATAACAATAAAACAAGTGCATGCATATAGAAACTGACCATCCATCGATAATACATTACCAATGAAAGAGCATCAGACAATAACCTCATCAAGATTTCTCTAAACAATTTCTCATGTATTATGCTTTTTTTCCTCAGTGTATAATGCAATCAACAAATTATAAATGCCTGATTTCTCTGTTCAAACACCAATGAGCTAACTATATATTGAACACTAATTTAAATTTCATATATTCAGCAACACATGATCATTTCTCTCTATGTATTCAAATACAAACACCAAATGATCTTAGCTCTACAATTAAGAAAGAACTATCACATTCCATACAACTGCGATAATTTGCAGCGATATACAAATAAAAAAAGATCAGTGCTTGATGTAATTATTTCCAAAGACAGTTCTTCCTCCTCTCAACAAGCGGTAACAAAATCAAGAATCCAAATATTCCTCACGAGAGAGAGAGAGAGAGAGAGAGAGAGAGAGAGAAGAAAAGACAACATTTTTAAGCGCAGGGAAGAAAAGGGGGTACCTCCAAGTTCTTGCCTTGAAGAATTAACTTCACAGAAGAGAGGGGGCCATCCCACGACATTTTGATCCCAGACGATCTCTGAACGCCATTTTTCACAACGAGATTCTCATGGGCTCTGAATCCTGAACCAAGAAAACTGGATTTCTGAGAAGGAAATGAAAATGGATGAGAGTTTTTTGAAGAGCTAAACGACGACGGAGGCGGCGGCGGCGGCGAAGAATACGAAGTGGAGCAAGAAACATGGTGCTGATGAGTGAAGCTCTTCTGTATAGTTGGAGCTGCAAATAGTGTAGCCATTTCTTGAAGTTTTCGAAACTGAGTTTCTTTCAATTTACTATTTTCTTGCTGCAAATGATGAAGGTTCGCGAAGATTGGAAGGGGAAATTCTTGCAACTGGCAGGAACAGTGGCAAGTGGCAATGATGAGAGAGAGAGAGAGAGAGAGAGAGACTGGATTAGATTGGATTGAAATATTGAATTATTATCCAGATTGGAATGATGGGAGACACGTGAATACATTAGATTTTTCGGCTGTGGTGAAATGGGCCAAGATTAAAGGCCCACTCTTCATCTGGAATGGATAAGTATATATATGTCCAAATTGATATTTGGATTTTTATTTATACTCTTCAAAAAATTAAACCCATGCCATTTTTGACCATTTACATTTTAATTAAAAACACTTCATTCAGAATTCAATCACTTGGCCGTATAGATTCTCGAGTGGTAAATATTTCTTTTTTACATATGCATACTCATACAAAAATATATAAATATGAGTCAAATTACAATAATAATAATAATAATTAATATTACCCAAATTTATTAAGCCCAACAAACAAAAAAAATTCATATGCATAATTTCTACTCAAACCACATGATTAGAGAAATTATTTGCGTGTATTCGGTAAATAGCAGGAGATCATTTATTTACACTAGAGTTATTGCATTGACATAAAAGCTTTGGAAATTAACATATTATTTGCAATTATGTAGGACTTATACTTCATAATTTTAAACATTGGGGTTTTACCCTCAATAGCTAACACGGCAACACCATTTGAGAGTAGATTAGACTTGCTTCAATTCATATATATATATATATATATATATATATATATATTTTAATATATGTAATGTAGATAAATGTTAGTGTACGTGTATTATTATCATTGCCAAATATGTTTATCACACGATACTTGTATATATTAGCACAAAATGTTATAGCCCGGTGGAACCAAGGCTAATTCCCATCACTATTAGAGTAGATTTTAGTTCTAGACTTTTATTTTGTCAAGTGTGTATATACATAGCAATAAAATGTCATTATATATATTTTATAAAATAAGAGGCATCGCCAGAAAAAAAAGAGCAAAAATTATACAACATCTTATACTTATCTACTAACATGGGTTTTAATTGGTACATATACGTATCTTGTACGTATTTCTTTAGGGCATCTATACCATTGCAGTTTCACTAAATTTAGTGCAACTTATGCATCAAATCGATCACTACAACTGCTGCACTAAATCATGTACTAAATTTAGTGGGTGGGCCTCATGGATTAATTAACTAAGCAAATCCGATGGCTGTGATGAGACTATTAGGTAGATCCGTTAATGGTCAAAATTATAAAGAACAGTAAAATATTTTGAAAATATTATTTTTAGTACAATAGTTTAGTGTAAACCATTAGAATTAGAAACATCTTTAATGTATAAATTGCACTAAAATAGTGCAAAGTACTGTTGAAGGCCTTAGAGCAATTAAGTTAATGTTCGAGAAATAATCTCAAGATTAACATTTTTGTACAAATTAAGGCACAACATAAAGTTTCTCAATAAAAATCGCGGAAGAAGAAGACCGTGCATGATTGCACACTATAAGACATGTTGAGAGAGAGAGAGATAGAGGTGCCCAAAAAAAACTGGACCGGCGGTTATAACCGCCGGTTTGCCGGTTTGGGCCGGTTCCGGAACCGTACGGACGGTTACGGTTTACAAACCGTAACTGTCAACCGTAGTAGGCCAGTCCGGTTCCGGTTTGGAGGGAGGTTTTTCTCAAACCGCCGGTTTGGGCGGTTAACCGACGGTTTGTGTATTATTATTATTATTTTTTTTAACGGTCGAGATCACGATCCGCGTGATCTCGATCTACGGCTAGGAACGCACGGAGGCGGATTGCTGACGTGGAACCGCCGGTTTGGGCTCCAAAACCGGCGGTTCGGCCGTTTTTTTTTTTCAAAATTTTTCAAATTCAAATTTTAAATTTTTCCCCCCACTCCCCAATTTTCACCTATAAATACCCCATCTCCTCCACCATTTTCACCCACACCAAACTCTCAATCTCTCTCTCTATACTCAAATTCTCTCTATTCTACTATTCAAGCAATATCATTTTCTTATTCGAGTTTTATTACAACTACAAGTTACAATTTTACGAAGTTACTCTCTAGTCTCTCCAGTCTCCACTCTCAATCTCTCAATATCTCGATTTCTTCATTTCTTCATTTCTACAATTCTACTCATTTTCTATCATCCATTCATCCCTAATCATCATGTCTAGCCGAGGTAGTCGAGCCGATAAGGGTAAAGGCAAAGCTATTGCTGATAGTTCCGAAGCTCCACGTCGTCGTCGTCGTACTCATTCTGGAGTACATATTTCTGATGATGCTGATACGACGTCACCTCAATTTCAACAACAACAACCTGAAGAATATGTGAATCCCTATGGCGGAGCCGATAGCGGTTTCTACAACGATCCAAGTGGTGGCGGTTTTCACAACAATCCTACTGCAGCTCAAATGGCAGTTGATGAAGAAGTGGCAAGATGGATCCAGTTTGAAGAATTACAATGATCTCAAGAATCTCGTGCTTTCAGCGGAAATCCATCCATCGATCTCGACACGGAGGAGGAGGAGGCCGTTCCAACAAGAAGTACGGCACTAAAATCTGCTCTCTTCACTATTCATTTTCGAAAGGTGTCAAGGAAGAATGAAGCGGGTGTGTTTGATTTGTATTGCAACTATTGTCCGAAGCAATACAAATTTCGCACTGGAGGCGGCTATGGGACGTACTGGTCACACATCACCAACAATCATCAAGTCGAACTTGGACGTGCTCAAGCTCAATCGCAACTCAACTTCCAACCGGTAAGCAGTCAAAATATCAAAAGTCAAGGTGAAGGTACACCGTACTCATCCCAACTCTTTAGGTTTGACATTCTAGTTGCTAGAGAACAAATGTGTTATTTTATTTGTGAAGAATCTTTAGCACTTCAATTTGCCGATAGCATGAATTTTGAACGTCGTATGAAAGCTGCTTATAATTCTGGTGCTCAAAGAATACCTAGAATGACTATGACTAGGACCCTTGAAAAATTGCATATAAGATATAAGTCGAAATTGAAAAGTGTTATTACTAAAATTCCTTATATGGTTGCTATTTGTTCTGATATTTGGTCTGATAAATTTATCCGTCGTCATTATATTGCTGTTACATTGCATTGGATTGATTATTCATGGAATTTAAATAAACGTTTAGTTGCTTTTCGTAGATTTAACTGTCAACATAGTGCTGCTAATATTGCTAAGCCTATTATTAAAATTTGCAATCATTTTAAAATGCTTGATAAAATTTTTTCTATTGGTTTTGATAATGCGAGTGCTAATACGGCTAGTATTAGAGAATTAATCCAAGCATGTAATCCAACCTTGCATGGTAAATATTTTCATACGCGATGTATTGCTCATATTTTGAATTTATGTGTTCAAGATGGACTTAGAATATTAAATGACTCAATCCAACCTATTTGTGATGCTGTAGATTATATTCATGGTAGAGTTAGAGTTAGATGTAGGTGGGAAAAATTCTGTAGGGAAGCTGGTGTGCATCCTAAAATTTTTAACTTAGATGTGCCTAATAGGTGGAACTCTACTTATGAAATGCTTTCTGCAACTTTTGAATATCGTGAATTATTATGTTCTTTTTTTGCTATGAATATTGAATCATTTATATTATTATCTTCGTATTGAGATGATTGTATTGAATTAATGGAGCTTTTACAAGTTTTTCAATATGCAACAAAAGATTTATCTGGTGTGTATTACCCTACTATTTGTAAATTTATGTATCATTGTTGTTTAATTGCTGCAAAATTTAATACTTGTAGTCATAAACCCGATTTGCAAGATATGATTCTAGCCATGGTAAAAAAATGGCTAAAATATTTTGATCATGTGCCTAATATTTTTTTGGTTGTAAAAATATTGGATCCTACTTTTAAACTAAGTGGTACTAACGAAATGATTGACATGTATTACAAGTTTTTGTCTACTATGAGTTTTACAGGTTCCGATCCCGATATACATGTGCCAACTGCTGAAGAAATTAAAACAGAAATTTATGAGTCTATATATTCACTTTATAGAGAATATGAGTTAAAATATGCTGATAGTATAACTCGTCCAACCAGTCGTTCTTCAGGTTCTAGTAGTTCTTTTTCGTTAGGATTAAATACTTCATCTTCACGTGGTAGTGCTTTACAAGAATTCCAAAATTTTTTCCACGGTAGAGGAAATACTAGGCGTAGTCAAAATGAATTAGATATGTATTTACAAGACCCTATTGTGCCCCCCGATGATGAAAATGCAGGTCCCAACAATTATGATGTTCTCAAGTGGTGGTCCCGAAATCAAGAGCGGTATCCTTTGCTTGCAATTATGGCAAGGGAGATTTTTGGAGTCCCGGCATCAACGGTAGCGGTCGAGCAAGCTTTCAGTGAATCCGGTTACATGTTGGACGAACGGAGATCAAATTTGACACCGGATCACCTCGAAGCTCAAATGATGCTGAAGGACGAGTCCAAAGCCGACCTAAGAGAGCAAGAGAACCGTTGGGACGACTTGATGAATGACCCGCTCATTGAAGTTGTCTCGGAGAGTGAAGCCGAAGGAGGGAGCCAAACCGGAGATAATTGGGACGACGACTTCGAATTCTAGACTCGCCAAGGAAAAAAGGTAAAATGAACTACGAGGGCTTTGATTCCAAGGTAAGGGATACGTAGGCAGCTTCATATGAAGTGCAAGCCCAAATTTCAATTATTTCTTTTTCCCCCCTAATTCCTAAATTAGCTCAAATTGTAACTTGTAAATTGTAATTTGTAAATTGTAAATTTGTAAATTGTAATTTTATATTTTCATAGTTTGATAAATTTACAATTTGTATTTTGTAACTTGTTATTTGTAAATTGTAATTTGTAAATTTGTTAATTGTAATTTCATACTTTCATAGCTTGATTAATTTACAATTTGTATTTTGTAACTTGTAATTTGATAAATTAAATTGTATTCTCAATATTCTTGTAAGTTGTAAGTTGTAACATGTAACTTGTAAGTTTTATAACTTGTAAATTGTAAGATATAAATTATAATAATAAAATTATATAATAATATCAAAATTCAAATAAACTTGTGTTTTGTCATACTTCTTAGTTTTTAACTTGTAAATTATTAATTTTATCGATTTAGTACTCAGTAGTTTTTCATCCAATCGTCAATTCGAGTTCGGAGAGATAGAGGAAAAAAGAAAAGAAAAAAAAAAAAAACCGGAAACCGGCGATTAACCGCCGGTAACCGGTCAAAACCGCCCGGAGCCCAAATCGGCGGTTCCAGTTAACAAACCGGAATCGTCAACCGAAACCGCACGGTGTGGTTCCGGTTCCGCCATTCCGAAACCGCCTAACCGGCGGTTTCTAACCGGAACCGGCCGGAACCGGAACCGGAACCGTGGGCATCTCTAGACAGAGAGAGAGAACCAAATATATGAATGTCAAAAATATGGGAGAGAGATTCATGAACAACTCTCGACCTTAAACGTATTTCCACTTTCTTATATTATGCTCTAAAATTTCAACCACACAAGAAAACAAGTATCCTAAGGAATTAAGGATATTTATTCCAACTATCTACACGTCACGCACCAAACATACATTTCATCGTACGTATCCGGATTTTAAAAAATAAATAAATTATCTTCTTATCTATATTTAAGATGCACGGAATATTATTGCTGCCAATTAAGTTAGACACAAATATCTTTTATTTATTTGTTTTAGAATAAATTACACACGAATATTATGTAGGCATTAAGGCATGACCTATAAAAAAGTAATTAAGTGAATATTACTCAGTTATATATAATTGCATGCATGTCATGCTAAATGTTGTTATCTTATAGAACTGTAAGGCCATGTTTGGATGCCTAGCTAATTATTAAACATATCAAGTGGAGTAATATGGAGGCAAGTAAACATAGGATAACTTATTAATTCACCCTTATCCATTAAAGTAAATAAGGCCTTAAAAACATAATTTGTCAAATCGTGTATGATATAATATAGCATTACCTTTGAATTCAATTCTTAGATTTTAGTTATATGATAAGTTATAGATTCATAACTAGATTAATAAAAAAAATTGATTTTTTATAGTATTAATTAATACATCAATTTATTGTTTGACATACTAATACATATATAATAATTATAATTTGAGGACGTTTTGTGTGAGATCGTCTTATGAGTTAAAATTTGCAAGCAGTGGCAGATCCAAATGAAAATATTTAGGAGGATTCGTTACACTGTATGTATATATAAAAAAAATCACTGTCGCCGATGAGAAAGTTTGAACCTACTGATGGCAAAAAAAGACATAAAAAAAATAGGGGGTGGGGACCAAGGCCCCCTCCAAACCCCTAGATCGCCCCTGCTTGTAAGATGAGTCAAAATTTTAAATCCAAACATTAATAAAATTATAAAAATATCATTGAATATAAATTTAAATCAGAATCTTCATTCGTCTAACATATTTTGACTCAAACAAATTTTTATCTTATAATTTTGAATATTATACCATGAGCATCAAATTTGTGCCACATCACCCAATTCTTGATCCCATAATTAGGTTTGACATAGGACTCCACAAATTCTATAAAAAGATTCCAAAATCCCAACTCTCAACTCATCCTTTTCTTTCCTTAAAATTGAAAAAAAAATTGAATTGATGAAGATAAGCATTTGGACAACTCTGAAGCCACAAATAAAAGATATCAAACGTTATATCCACGTGTCAAATTCCTATCCATCAAACCTCAAAATATCTTCCTCACGGGGCCCACGTTGTACAAGTTGTGCGCCTTAGAAAATATCTTCGATAAAGCATATTTTATTCTAAATTCTAATTGGATATTGAGTTTTAATATTGTCCATTGGTCCCAATGTCGTTTTTTTTTTTTTATATTTAATTTGTGCCACCAACCAAATTTGAGAGAGAGAGAGAGAGAGAGAGAGAGAGAGAGAGAGAGAGAGAAATAAAGAAGGGTGAATTGAAATCCAATGGCCTCTTGCTTTTTGATTGGGGTTGGGACGTGGCTAATTTGGGCCATTCATTAGATTATTCTAGATATTTTGTGTCACTTTCTTTTTATTGCATGTCAATGGTAGTTACCAACTATCAGCACCAATTTGCCCATGAAGTTGTCATAATTTTATGAATGGCCCCCAATAGATGTGTGTATGAGATCTTCACTTCCAAAGGTTCAAATTATCAGAAGTTTAATTACTTGATAAATTGATAAGATCCCATTTGATGGTATTTGTGATGGTTCCAAATTTCATATTAGTTTTTTTTTACTAAATGATTTCGTTATGTGTTATTTTTTTTTATTTTTCATGCCACTTATTTAAAAAATTAGTTCATCAAAGTACACTGGATATTTAATTATTGGGTCATCTTATAATGTAAAATTCACTAAATAATAAACTATGATATTAAATACAATGTTGTAAAGAAAGAAAATTGCCCGGCCTATATGTGCCTCATTTTAACTATAAACCCACTATTTTATATTTGCTATTTTTTTTTTCAAAAGAATCTATTGCCATTCCTTCCTGCAAAATTACAGAAAATTGATTATTTTAAAAATTTGTTGCAATTGTCAACTTTAGGGTGTGAAATATAATTTTCAAGAGTTAAGGGTGCAAATCACAAAATATTGAAAATATCTAAATGTTCCAACCAATGAAATAGAATGACCAAATATGCAAAAAAATTACAAGAAATGTGAGCCATCAGATGTGAGGCGGTTAAACAATGACCAATGGCAAGCCACCACAGGATCAAAATTCAAGAAATGGGGTCGACATTTTCAGATATTTTTGAGTTGAAAAATGTTTTTTTACAGACAAAAGCTTTGAGTAAACGACTTGTGAAACTAATTTCCAAAATTCCAACTGCAACAGTTAATTATTCTCTATTCTCATTCTCTCTAAACTGAAATCTTGAAAAAAAGGAAATCTTGGAAAAAAAGGAAAAAAATGGGAGAAGTCGTGGTGAGCAGTGAAAATGATATGGAATTACAAGTTCAAGAAACAGGGGTGGAAATGGAGTTGGCAATTCTGGGTGAAAATAACGGCAATAAATTTGCAGCTGAAGGTGATGGAGGCGCCGCCGCACCGACGGCGGCGGTGGGGAATTCTGCTGTTGTGAGGTGGGAGAAGTTTCTCCCAAAAATGGCTGTGAGAGTGCTGTTAGTAGAGGCTGATGATTCCACTAGGCAGATTATTTCTGCACTTCTCAGGAAATGCTGTTACAAAGGTTGGTTTTTTTAGTTCGGATTATTGCTGTAATTTCGTGATTTTGGATTTAGAAAGTTAGGAATTTTGATTTCTGAGATTTGAGGGGTGTAATTGTTTATGGATGATGGGATTTATTCATATGTTTTATGATGCAAGATTCACTCTTGAGGCTGTTTAATGTGTGAATACTTAACTGATCAGCTGATTTTGAGATTTTAGTAAAAATTAAAATAAAGTTTGATGATGTTCTTTTGGTTTGTGTTTTTCTTTGGTTTTGGGGTTTATTATTCATCATCTTTACTAAAACATTTAGTGTAGCTTTATGGTGATAAAATGAAGGATATGGTTTAGGTTGGAATATATGCTCGAAATTGCAATTTTGGTGAAAGGTGGTGATTTTAACTGAAATTAAGCCAAATTTCTTTCATATAGAGTTTCTGTCTGTCATTTGACAGTATAAAATATTGATGTGCTCTTGGATCTAGAATTTCCACGTGTATTTCCTGAATTACTCGATTCCTATTAATTCTGGTTAGCAATCATACGAGGTAGAAAGACTGTTAGTTCCAAGTTTGCTTATGTAGTTGCTGTTATGCAATGTGATGCTAGCTGAACTTCAGACATATCTCATTGTCATTACTATTACAAACTTCTTAAAGAGGATCTTGCTATTGTATGGTCAAAGGCGGATTTTGTCACAAAATGTGGTCAAGAAAGTGAGGAACTAGTCTGAATGATTAAAAGCTAATATGATCCTGATTAAAATTTCTTGCTTGTAAATAGTTGTGATTGGTATTGTTTGAAAACTTAACTCTCTTTATCTGAAGCAGTTGCTGCAGTTGGCGATGGCTTAAAAGCATGGGAGGTACTGAAAGGAAGACCCCGTAGCATAGACCTCATTTTGACTGAAGTTGACTTGCCATCTATCTCTGGATATGCTCTTCTCACTTTAATCATGGAGCACAAAGCCTGCAAAAATATTCCAGTAATCAGTATGTGTTACATCGAACATT
Organism: Perilla frutescens; assembly: GCA_026008535.1. NCBI lineage: Eukaryota > Viridiplantae > Streptophyta > Magnoliopsida > Lamiales > Lamiaceae > Perilla > Perilla frutescens. The sequence goes on from BRKX01000011.1 coordinate 32,200,579, forward strand.
TTTGTATTCCTGAACTGTAGTTCTTATTCTAGTTTTCTAACATCATTTTACTGGTATGCAGTGATGTCTTCCCAAGATTCAATCAGTACAGTTTACAAATGCATGCTGAGAGGTGCAACTGACTTTCTTGTTAAGCCTGTCAGGAAAAATGAGCTTAGGAACTTGTGGCAGCATGTCTGGAGGAAACAAGCTGTAAGTTTCATCCTCGATTTTCTCCTATAATTTGTTGTTTTGCTTCTTTTTTTGTGGTCCCATAGTTTGTCTTATAATCTTATCTCATTTTCTACTGAGTGATTTCAGTCGAGCACTGCTGCTGGACTTGGACCTCCTGATGAGAGTGTAGCTCAAGAAAAGGATGAAGCCACTGCTGAGAACAATGCTACTAGTAACCATTCTAGTGGTTATATTTCATGCATCAAGAAAAACAAGGAGGGCATTGAGAAAGGAAGTGATGCACAGGTATTTTACCTTCTCTCTACTCCAACAGTTTTGTTACACTTTTATTCTTTCGAGCCCTGAAGCATCTTTAGTCAAAATTTCGCCAAGACTCATAGAGCTACATATTTCAACTGCAGAGCTCGTGCACAAAACCAGAATCAGAAACTGAAGAAGAAGAAGACATTGAACACGTTCATGGCCCCTCACAGCCAGAAAGTGCTAAACGTCTTTCAGATATCCTAAATATTCCTGGACAGGAAGAATGCCATCAGCAAAATAAAAAAATACGAGCACATGAAAGTGAGACTGGAGGTAATTTTCTTGTAGATCCACACATCTTTCTTTCATCATTTCGCCTCCACGGATGGAATATACTTACAGTTCCACGCCTCTGCCATTTTGCAAATAGCATTCCAAGCCGTGGCCAACTTAGATGCTGATCACGCAGTAACACAAGAAGACAAGAATTCTCATGAAAATCAAGAAGAGGGTAGAGTAAATAATCGTTTGCCTGAGAATTCTTTGAGAGAGGCCATTGACTTAATTGGAGCTTTCGAGAATCACCTCAAAGGCACTTTTGGGACTTCTGCCTTGATTTCTAGTGCAAGCAAATTCGATATTTTGCCCATGTTGGATCTGTCATTGAGAAGATCTCATCCGAGTGGTTCTGTGAATCAAGTAAATGATGAAAGGCCTAGGTTAAATCACTCTGATGCTTCACCATTTTCTAGGTGAGTTAACATGCAATTATTTTGTCCTCCATTGATCATCGTATCTCTTTCCCTTGTAATATTATGTGTGAGAAAGTAGCATGCAGAATACGTTTTGGCCTTTACATCAGTGTCAGCCCTTTTTTAAATATTCACATTGTAGAAGCATCTATTGTTACTGAGTTCTTGGAACTAAGGTGTCAAAATAGTAGAAGAGAAATGCAAGGAGAAAAAAACAAACAAGGAAACCAGATTAGCTCATTGTAAGGCCTCAAAATGTTCAAATTTGAACTCTGCAATGTCATAATTCTTTTTAACATTTAAACAATGTCATTCATCTAGATTTCATGAAGGGCATTCTGATTACGAAACAACTCTTTTGCAGGTACATAAATAAGCCAATGGCTAATCAACACAAGGACCATGAGACGAGCTCTGAGAAACAACCCTTGAATCATCACATCCCTGATTATAATTCTGATACACACGGTCCAACACTGAACTCGCCTAAACATGTATCAGTGCCTGCTATCCAAACAGGACGGCCTGAGTTCACATTTTCTTACTCTCAAAATAGAGATATATCTCACCCAATTCCTGTTAGAGGTGTAAGATTTGGAAATGTGATTAATCCTTATGGTTCTGTGATGCCTTCGACATATTGTGCAAAGTCAGGGTCTCCACCATTGCCTAGTCCAGGCACAACTAACCATTCAGAATCCTTCCCACAATCAAATCCTTTCTGCCCCTTAGACCGTCAACCCTCTAGTTCTCAGCAATTGCATAGCCCTGCAGACCAGAGAAACAGTAATTCCGTAGATCAGACAGAAAGCAAACAGGGCAATAAATTGGAAGAGTTAGAGGATCAAGGCTTCATTTCGTCTGGAACCAATCAGAGTACTAATAGCAGTTTCTGTAATGGCAATATAAACCATCATCACAGTCAAGGTTCTGGATGCAATGGCACAATCAATGCAGTTTCAGTCGTCAAGGTCCCATCAGAATGTGGCAGTGGTCATGATGAGAGCTTCCAGCTTCACGAGGGAGCCTCTCATCGCTCCATGCAAAGAGAGGCGGCTCTAACAAAATTCCGTCTGAAGAGAAAAGACAGATGCTTTGACAAGAAGGTATACTGATTTTTCAGAAAGTTCCTCATTATTATCATTCCTCACCTGAAACTAGTTCTTGCTACTCTGCCTAACCTAGTTTGTATTCATTTTTCTACTTGTACAACATCATTTATGCCCAAATCTTGATAACTATTTGCTTTCACACTAAAATGGAAAAATGCCAAACAGCCTACTAAAAACACAGTTTGTGATGAGCTTCCTACATTCTTATTTCTCCTAATAAAATCATTTAATTTTGTGACAGGTGCGATATGAAAGCAGAAAAAAACTGGCTGAGCAGCGTCCGCGTGTAAAAGGACAGTTTGTTCGTCAAGTGCCTACAGATCCTCAACCTGTAAACTCATCAGCTGGTTAGCTACTCGGAATCCACATGAGCAAAATTGGACAAATTTTGGCAGTAACAAATAGTCTGATCAGTTAGAGTTTGGCATCCCATAATTCTTTAACTTGATGTATGTATTAGTGAACAGAGGTGCAGCTCAGGTGGATGATCCTTAAACCCTCAATGGTGTCTTGATCATCAACTGTTTGTACATGTTTTTCTCTTCTTTTTTTCGCCTCGTTTTTTAGGCTGTTTTAGGCATTTTATACAGTTAGGCTGAGGTTGTTGTTTACCTTGTTTCTGTTGATATAGATTTGTGATGTTCTGATCATACCTAAGTATTGTAGCAACTGTCTTTATCTGTATTCTGTAGCATAAACAAATCAAGGGTTTTTTAATTTGTATTTAATCATCTTTTTAGTGTTTTGAAGTGGAGCTGCATCAAATATTATTGGTATTCATTACGGAAAAATATGTTTTATACTCAAAATTTTATTATGTTGCTATCAGTAACAATCAGAGTATATTTTCATTTCTGAATCAAAATTTAATGCGCTGCACCCATTTTTTTCTAATGTGTAATCCAATTCAAAACGAATGGTGTTTGGATATTGACACAATGTGCCCGTTAAAACAAAAACTTGTGTGAGACCATCAGAATAGTTAAAATCTATAAGATCGGTGAAGATCCAGATTCAAACTCATATTCAGTGTCATGTTTGTAATTTTGTTGATATTTGATCTTGACCGGTCTTACAGATTTTGACGAGTAAAACAGTCTCACACAAAACTCTCACGCCCATTAATTTCTCGAGTTCTATTTTTGTCCTTAAAAAAGGATTCCGTACGTAGCTCTCATGAGAGTGCTGGTTTGCCTTGTTTCTTGATCATTTTTAGAAACAATTTCGACCTCTCAAAATCAACATTTGCGGATTCGAGCTAGGAAGAGCTAGATCAACACACCACGTATGGTGCCTAATTATAAAGTATATCCCAAAAATATTGTAAAACTTGGACCATATATATGAATTTATGCCAATTTTTTAAGATATTTTTTGTTCGTATTTGATTTTGAGTAGTAGCTAAGGAAATAGTGCAAATTTCAAGAATTGTAGATAGTTTAGATTCAGTTAGCAAGCAAAGTTAAACACAAGAAGCCAACTCTTTGGAAACAAAAAGTGACTAGCCTTATCAAATGGGACACCCTCATAATAATTTCTAGTGATTTTAATCTTACCTTATTATTATAAAGTCATTTTCAATGGTGATGTCCACGGATTTTTCTTTTTTTCTTTCTTTTTTTTTCCCCACCTCTTTCGTTGAACAACAACTACGTGAAAATTCAATCTACCTAATACCAAGCCAATCAACTAGAGACTAATTGAAATCAAAATCATAGTCTTTAATCCAGCCCAAGATTTTGGAAATACTAATGAATGATATTTGGCTTATAATCTTACAAGATTTTATATATATTTTTTGGTTTTATAAAATTATGATGGTAGAGGGGGGTCAAGTTTGAGTTATTTTGAGTAGAGTTGTGAGAAATGGATATAATTATATAGAAAGATTGCTTAAAAATGAGGAAGGAAAAAGTTGTTTAATTTGTTATAAAACATTGAAGCAATGTAAGGAAATGGTGTGATGATTGGGTCCCCAAACAAAGTAAAAATGTTCAAAATTCAACAAAGGTGCTACAACTTTCTCTACCTCAAATATATTTGGTACAACTTTTTAAATATCAATATTTGTGCCGTTATTTCCTACTGAAATGAGAAGTTTTCCTATTCAAGATTCCTAGCTGAAGGGCCCCTCTCAGATAAAGTAGTATGATAGTAAATTAATTACTTGTGAGCTATATATAAAAATCGTAAATTTGGTTTTTCTAGATATATATGTTAGTGCCTTAATTTATTTTATGATGATGTTATTTGGTCATGCATGTAACCCCTGTGTGAGGTTGTTTATGTTGAATGCAACGTTTATTATTGGATATTACATTTTTCTATTTTTCCGAATGCATCATCTATTATTCAATATTTACACAGTTAAACGATCGATCACAACCTCATCCAAAAAAACTCGAACCAAGCCAAATCACAAAATTCAAAAGTGAGAGAAATTCAGCACTACACGATTAGATGAGTAATGCTCACCTAAACCCTAGAAAACCTTTTTCCTTAACCCAAAAGTAACGGCGCAACGACACATTTATTCACCCTATAACTAGATTTGGTCCTAATCAATAAGAGTTTATTTTTTCCGAGATTCCCCATGTCTTGCTTTAACTTTACAATAAATGTCTTACTTAGTTTTAATCATTAAAATTAGACATGTTTTTGTAGAGTAATATACCACTTTTTGACAGTTGCATGCTTTCTCACTTAAACTATAATGGAGTGGAAAAGGCTATTGCCATTGGGGTTATGGCTATTGCTCTCTATCTCTTACCACTTCAAAAAGTGATTATCTTTTTTCTTCCAATAATTCTTAAAGTAGTTCGATCAGAATCTTAAGGCCATGAAAATTGATTTTCAAGAAACATATATGTAAAGTATATGCATGAGAGAGAAGTGGAGTGCATGCATATTCATGAATCATGATTGATATGTTGCTTGTAGCTAGGGACTCATAGCCCACTAATAATTAATGTGTGAATATTATCCCAGGTGTTGTGATCATTCATAATTGATTTAAATACCTTTTTTAATTTGTGGAATAGGTAAATTGAATTAGCTAGTAATTTGTTTGGTTGTAAGAATCTTGGTACATGTAAGGCTAGAGGTTATATATATATATATATATATATATATATAGCTTGTTCGCCTTATAAAATCAAATGTAAGATGCAGTTCATTACATCGTATATTTACATGTTCGAGGGTGTACAATCATTTCATAGCCCTTATGTTACGGTCTTCAATTAATGGCCGGGTTTATACTTGCCAATAACTAGTACAACTTTGTACGTAGGTCAGCTAGTAACACTCAAATAGAGACATTTAAGAAAGTTTCAACTAATAAGGGATAAGAAATGATTAAGAAATCATATATAGTGAATATTGAACCCATGACTCTAAATATACGGGGCACTCTTTATCACTAAATCGCTTTAATTAGCTTTGGACATGCATATCAATCTTTTTATGTAATTAGTTGTGCTCTTATGAAATAGGCTACAAAATTGTTACTAGGTCGAGACAATTATCAATATATCAATTGTAATTTGATGTCACGTCTCGTCCATGTAAACTATTTCACTTACCTCCAAAAATTTGAAACTGACAGTCAAAAGCAATTAGAGGCAAAATAATTGCTGCTTTTTCATTCCATGGAGCTAGCTAGCCCTTTATTAATCCCCCAATCTTCACATTTCATTCCTTTCCATACCATAACAATCTTTCAATCTCTCTCTCTCTCTGTCTCTGCAAATTAAATGTCTAAAATCACTGAAAAATCACCCAAAGACTGTGCAAGCAAGAAAACAATCAACTTCCACAAATTCAACAAGAAACTCTTGTTCTCCCTCTCCACAGTCCTTCTCTCTCTAGTCTCTCTCATCTTCCTAGTTTGGCTGATCCTCCACCCCACAAAACCGCAGTTCTCTCTGAAAGAAGCAGACATCAATCAGCTGAACCTCTCAGGTCCATCGCTCCTCAATTCCTCGATTCAGATCACCCTCCAATCCGACAATCCAAACAAGAAAGTGGGCATCTACTACGACGAATTCCTGCTCTACGCCTCCTACAAAGGCCAAAAAATCACCCCAGAAACTGCAATCTCCCCTTTCTATCAAGGCCACGAAGAAACAAACCTGCTCAGTGCTTCATTGATCGGATTCCAGCAGCCCGTCGCCCCGTCTTTCGCCTATGAAGTGCAGCGTGATCAAGGCACCGGAAGAATGGCCTTGAGCTTCAAAGTTATGGGAAAACTTAGATGGAAAGTGGGAACTTGGGTTTCAGGCAGGTATAGATTTATTGTGAATTGCATCACGATTATGCCTCTTGGACCTATACCTTCACCGCCATTACGTTCCAAACAAGGCTCGCAGTGTTCTACTACCATGTGAAGCAGTGACACAGATATATTATATGTGGATTTCAATTCTTCATAGAGCATATGGTATAATTAATAAGAAGCTTGGTTTCTTCATTGAGTATTTGATAAATAAATCTTATTTATTACAGATATGATGCATGTAAACTAGTGTGATATATATATATATATATATATATGTATAGATGATGAGATGGGAATATATTGTATCTAGCTAGTTGTTTCTTTTTTTCATGCCTTAGTTTTGTATGATATGGCAGAAGAAAGAAGTGGATTTGTGGAGTCTTTTTGGTGTTATGATGGTTTTACCATTATGAAAGATGAAAAGGAGAGATGAGAAAGTGGGAAAAGTGTTTTTTTTTTTTTTGATTGAGGAATTTATCTGTCTCCATGCCTGCCCTCTTTAGTTTGTAATGGACCCGCATGTCACAACCTAATTGGTGGTGTGTTCAATGAAATATAATATAATATCATTAGTATGTCGTCTAAGCATGTGCCGTTTAATAATGAAATGCAAGCACTCGATGTATGTTACATGTACCATTGAATGATTTGGGTCGAGAATGAACTGAGAATCTGAGATTATATAAGCAGGTCCATTTAGGAATATGGTGAAAATTTAAAGTTGGACGGATTAAGCATGATACTTTACAATATCGGACAGCAGTATACCGAGAAACTGGGCGAATGATGATTGCTTTAAGAAAAACAGTGCATAGTAATTTTCTTTTATTTGTATTTTTTTTTCCACGCTTTTGAATGGAGATCTCCAGAAAGTCTTCATATTTTCTTGAAAAAGTGGCAAATTAAAGATTTTGTAATTTTATTGCAACAACAAAAACAATGTCCCTGCTGTTAGTTAGGGGAGGGAAAAAATATTTAAACAAGGAAAAAAAGCTGGTATTAAAATTTTGAGTTCCCAAAAGATCCAGCTACATTCTACCTACAAACATATGCATAGCAATGTAGCCAAGAATCAAAATTTATATGGCACATATACACGAGAGAGAGAGAGAGAGAGAGAGTAAACTATCATCGTGTAGTTTTCTGTTACCCTGAAAATGGCAGTTTCAGGATATCCCTCACTTATCATCACCAAATAAAAGTCCTTGCTAAAACTTGCTTAGTTGACAATCATTCATGTTACTAAAACACTCCCAGATAAATACTAAAACAGGTAATGAAATCCGGACATTTGAGTTTATTTCCAGAGATTTTCAGAAGAAACAGACATACAAAGAGTGCAAACACAAAATCCGTTGCACGGTTTGAAAGCACAAGTATTTACCAGTCATCCCATTTTCAGACGATCACAGAGTAACATAATCAAATAGTGAAAAGCATAAACAAGTCAGAGTTGTGCTATGCCAAGTACAGAGTTTATGGATCTCAATAAACAAAAATGCAGTACGATCTCTGCAAATATGAGAAGACCAAGTATGCTGAATTATACTAGTTAAGATGGAGTTAGGTTGAAGGCATGTTGTATACCCTTATAACAAATAGAGGTAAATCGAATGTTGATAACAAGATATAAAGAGCCATGTTTTCATCTCATAACAAACTCATTAACAGTGTCATTTCAGGCAACAATTTAATGCAGAATCATCAAAGCTTTAAATAAAAAGGCTTGAATATTGCATTTCAAGAACAACTAAGAGCAGTTTTCATGTTACAATGTCAATAATCCTCATGGCCAAAACACACACACATGAATGATAAAACTATGACTATATATAAGTATTCACAGTGTCTTCTACAATGTTCAAAACTCAATCGAAACTCACCTCTCCCAATAACCTCAAACTGAATCGGGATCAATCCACTTCCAAAAATGCTTTTTACATGAAACGGCGGAACCTGCAACATTCTTTTCATCCAAATCGCCGTACTCATCCAACTCCTCCGTGCAAAACTCGCCTTCCGGCAAACCCTCCACCTCAGCCTCCACCGTATGCAGAAGATAACGCGCCGGCAGCCCGGGATACGACGCCGACGCACGCTCCTCCACCGTCTTCACGTAAGACCCCGGCAAGATTCTCACGATTCCATGAATTCCACTATTGCTATTGCAATCAACAACACTTCCTAAACTTCCAATTTCTACTAACGATCCTAACCCTAATTCCTCTTTCACAGCGCGGTGAACCGCCGCCTCGACCGATTCGCCGGGCTTCATCTTCTCCGACAGAGGGCGGCCGCGGTGCCTCACGACGCCGTTCGACAGCTCTTGATGCGATTCCACGAGAAGGAGCTTTCCGTCATTCCGGACAATCCTCACGACGACGACCTCGACTGTACGAACCGGAGGGGAGGAATCGGCGAGAGAGGTCTCGCCCTCCGCGATTTCCAACCACAGATTGTGGACATTCTTGGTGCCCGGCTTCACGCCCCACGATCTGAACAAGTCGGCGGCGAGGCGCGGCTTGAGCCAATCGGAGAGCAACTGCGGCGTGGCGAACGGCGGCGGGAGGCGGCCGGGGCTTCTAGGATTGGGCGAGCTCTTGAAGGGGGAGGACATTTTGGGGAATCTGCGGGGGTATAACGGGAAAGAGAGCTTGTTGATGTTGTTGTTGGGGATGAAGAAAAGGGAGGTGGGTTTGGGGGAGGTGGAGAAGAGGACGAGGAGAGAGAAAGCAGTGAAGATGACGTCAGGGAGTGACGTGGGCTTCTTCAGGAGGTGGTGCGGCGGCGGGACCGGTGGTTGGGGCGGCGGAGGTGGTGGCATGTCAGCTGTGAGGCGGTGGTGATTTGGGATTCATTTTATGATTTCTTTGATTTTAGGGTTAAAATTTGGTTATATTAGGAATATAAGAGGTCGGAATTTGAGGTTTATGGAGGATCAGATAGATATTCGAGATTTTATGAAATGATGATAATGTTTGTGGACTACGATTTCTTTCAATAATTTTCATAAGTTTGACTTACTATGTACTTATTCTACTGCACATTTCTATAATATATAATAACAATACCGTGACACGTAGATACAAAAATAATTTTGAAACCTAATTGTTATTTTCATAATTAGCAAATTATGATATTATATTTTTCTTTTACTATAGTTTTTAATCGTAATGGAATATAATTGCTAGATATTAAAAATTCATAACAATATTTGGATTAATGGACTTAAAATTTAAGGGGGTGTATTGGATGTGGATTTCGTTGGATTTTGATGGACTTTTAAATGTCTATGGATTTTATAAATCCATAGACTCCACATGGAGTCTCCCAACTCCACGCAGAGTCTGGTGGATTTCGTGTATGGATTTCGGATCGATTTTGAACGATTTCAATAGATTTCAAATCCATCTAGCCAGCGCTCGTTGGAACACAACGATCGCGGTGTTCGGAAAAAAATTGAACCCAGCGACCGCTGGGAGGCGAGCCGAAAGAACCCAGCGATCGCTGGCCTCAACGGCCGTTGGGGCACGAGTCGAACAAACCCAACGACCGCTGGCACCCAGCGGCCGTTGGGAATAAAAAGTTTAAATGGGCAGAAAGCCCCAAATCGGGCAGAACAGACCCTAAAAATAATTTAACAGCAGAAAATGCGAAAATAGATTTTCTTCCTCAAATCCATCCGCCGCTGAACTCCAGCCACCGCTCCACCGACCGTTCGAAGCCCACGACCTACCACACTCAATCATGCCTCGCACGAAGAATCCCAACATCGGGGCACACGAAGAAGTCGAAGAGAAGGACCTCACGACAAGGTACAAATGTCCATTTCCTCTAAAAACTGAATGGGAGGGACAACTCTTTACAAAATTCAATGAATCTATGGTTACCATGCCTCGTTACCTTGATTGGGATTTGTTGAAAGATTTAAAAATTGTTGCAAAAGTGACGAAGTATTTGAAGGTTTTGGGGTTAGAACATTATGCTAAGCATGTTGATTATTCTGGTTATGGAGACCTGTGCTATGAATTTTTGTCTACTATGTATGTGATTGATGAACACAAGAAGCTTGAGGTTAGGATGAACGGGAGACACTACCAAATTAGTTTGCCTAGAATGAAAACTGTGTTTGGAGTTCCTACTGGTGGGGAACGGGGGAGACCCAATTCGTTTAGTGTGGAAGCGGGTTGGCGTGAGTTGACTGGGTTTGATAATTGGAATAATACGGGTAAGTCGAATGGGTACATCTAAGACCCGACATTGGCAATTGTGCACAAATTCCTTGCTTACAATGTGTCTGGGAAAGAGCAGGCGAATAAAGTGAACGCGAATGAGGTGTATTTGTTGTGTTGTGCGTTGAGGGGCACAAAAGTTTGCATTTCAAACTTCATTTGGACGGCTACGAGGCAGATGCAGACTCGTGCAGGCACGCATCCTTCGTTTGCTCCTATTGTGATAGGATTGGCACATAATTTCAGCATTCTCAATGCCACGACGGGTTATCAGGAGGGGCATGATGAAATCAGGCCGTATGCGATCGATTTCAGTGAGCTAAAAGGTGCTCAAATTATTAAAGATCGATTCACGTTATTACCTCCTGCTAAGAGGCCATGTGTGAGCAAGCACACAAATGATTTGCTTGTCAAGAGTCAAGGTGATTCTGGTGCCGGCCCGTCCACTGGTGGTGATGAAGGTGGTAATGAAGATGAGGAGATGGAGGAAGAGGAAGAGCAACCTGAGCAGCCACCTCATACAATATCCGGAGATTATTATGGGCGATTCCAGAATGATTTGATGTCATTTCGGGAGCATATCGACGCATCCTTTGGATCACTGAGGCAGCAGATCTACGATGGGTATGAGGCGCATACCCAACAGATGAACGCCCAATTTGATGTGCATACCCAACAAATGAACGCTCGATTTGACGCGCAGGATGCACAAATTGCATCCTTACAAGCTCAGTGGGATGCTTGGACTGCCTTCTATCCGCCACCACATCCACCACCTGACAATTAATGGTTTGTTTTTTGCACTTCATGGATTATATTTTGATTGTTTGAATAAATGTTTATGTTTAATGTTGGTTTTTGGTTGATGTTTGGTGTTTGTGAATCGTGTAGGTGTGATCGCTCGAGAAAGGCAAACGCCGGAGGCGGAGGACCCCAGTTGCCATTGTTTGGGTGTTGTTTTTTTTTTTTTTTTTAATTTTGTCGTTGAACTCTAATGTTTTTTACTTTGTTAAACTGTGTGTTTTCTATTTTGTTGAACAATATGTTTGTTAACAATGTTTATCTCGATTATGTCTATTTTTCATTTCATTTTGCTTCTTTAGTACGATGATTGAATGGTGCATAAAGTGTTAAAGAAAAATACAAATATCAACGTAGTAGACATAAACACCGTACATAAAATATAGGTTCGATAAAATAGAACACATATACTCGTAACTTGTTCATAGCGGAAAAAAAAGAACCATAATTCAAGCCCAGCGGCCGCTGGGGAATGTGGGGCAGAAACATTCCCAGCGGCCGCTGGGCTTGAATTATGGCCGTCCGAACGGCCGCTCACATCCAGCGGCCGTTGGACTTTATTTTTTTAACATAAAAACGGTGTTTGTCTTCTATTTTTTTATCATATGGATTTTCAACTATTTTTACGTCTACTACGTAAGTATGATGTTTCATCGGATACACAAGTTGTGGAAGAAAAACACAACAATTATAAAAAATGTGTCATTCAAATTCGTTATAAAAATTTAACACAATAGACACAAATTGTTTATAAAATACCAATTATAGTCAATGTTTCATAGTCAATCAAAAAAAATATTACTCAGCATTTTCATCTTCGGTTTCATCATCATCATTTCCATCACCGTTATACGTGGGCCTCGCTTCCCACATAGCATTGGCAATGCTCATTCTCCATGCATTAGCTTCCGTTCTTTGTTGTAGTTGGCTTTGAGATAGTCATTCCATATTTTCTTCTTCCGGAGGAGAAGGTGTTAAATCTTCATCTCCTTCATATTCCATTGGAAATTCATCAGAGCGGCACTCTTTTCGGAGAAAATTGTGTAAACCAGCACAAGCCAAAACTAATTCAGCTTGGATTTGAAATGAGAAGAGAGGTGCCGTTTTGAAAATTGTGAATCTAGATTTGAAGACACCAAAAATCCTCTCAATCACATTCCTTAACGATGCATGACGGAGATTAAATAATTCACTTGCATTTCTGGGGTGACGACCTTGACCACCAAAATCTTTTAAATGATATCGAACACCACGTAAAGGAGCTAAAAACTGACGTCTATTAGCAAATCCACAATCCACCAGAAAATATTTACCTACAACAAAACAATTTTATTATTATTTATCAAATAGCTGCCTTTACACTATTTAAAAAAAAACACACAATTATAAATATGGTACATACCTTGCGGCACCTGAAGGCCATTTGTTCTAGATAATGCATCACTTAAAAGCTTAGAGTCATGTGCTGAACCTTCCCATCCACTTAGCACATACATGAACTGCAAATCAAAGTTGCAAGCTGCCAAAACATTCTGTGATGGCATACCATGACGATTACGAAAACTGCTTACTTCTCGGCCTGTTATCGTTGCCGGAATGTGAGTTCCATCTATAGCTCCGATGCAATCCTAAAATAAAGTCAAGATAAGATACAAACAAATAAAACATTTAAAATACATTACATAATAAATGATACATACCTTAAAAAAAGGCATAAATCTTGTGCAATCCTGAATTTTAGCTGGGGTCTGTATAGACGGCTTAACCATCATGTCCGGTGCTATCATGTTCAATGCCTTTAATACTTTGTTGAAATTTTAACTTGTGGCGAAATGAGAACGACTGAATCTTTGACGAACATTACAATATCTGTCGTTGTGCCCGACAATGATCAAGAATGTTGCCACCATTTCTTCAACACATATGTGTCTTGTATCTTGTAGAGGCGTTTTATCTCTTATGATAGAGCATAACTTCAGAAACGCATCAGGATACATTCTATACAACTGTCGAAAACTTTGTGGATCTCCTTCAATCATATCTTTAACAAAATGATATCCAATTCTCGTAATTGGTCGTCGCTGCAAAGAACGTTCAATATGCTGACGCATCATATCAATTTCTCCTAATAGTGTTAACACTGTCTTTGTTGTCAATAGCAAGAGCTTAACATTTTCATAGAATTCTGTCTCCTCTTCCTCATCAATTTCTTCTTCCATCTCTTCATTTTCTATTTCTTCTTCCAATATTTCATGATGTTCCATGCTGCATTTAAAAAAATAAAAAAAAATTCTTGATTACAGCGATTGTGTTAAATAAAAAATATATCCAAATGCATACAACTTAATAAATCAACAAATAAAAAAAATTTACCTAAAAAAACATAATGTTTAATTTCGAATAAACCAAACATGTTAAATAATCAAAAAACATAATTCATAACATCAAATAAATAATCAACATAAATTCTAACAAGACATCCAAAAAAATACTAATAAATCAACATCAAAGTATGTCAAATATGAAGCAAAATATCCCTATTTCTTAATCTTGTAAGCTATCCACTGAGCTCGTTCCTCAACACTCATCTTCAAAAAACCATCCTTTTGGGACTTCGTGATAAGCAAGTCAAATGCCTTAATCCGAGTGTCTGCATCCAAATTTGGGATCTCTTTGATTGCATCCCATGTAGTGTACGATCTTTCTTTTTCTCTTTTCTCCAATTTGCTATCTCTTTTCAGTAAGAGACCGTGAACTTTACCAAACAGTGTTTTCACCTCTTCCATGATCTTTTCACTAGAGCCAGAAGTTGCTTCATACTGAGTTCTACTTCTTTTGGCTTGCTTCGGTCTTTGAGTGGAGCTCTTAGTCACTTCAGGCTTCCCAGAAGGTGGTGTGAAACTAGACGGCGGTTGGTCATCTTGTGATAGTGCGACAAACGCATCATTCTCAGGATCAAACGTTAAATCTTCTATGCACGCATTTCTATTTTCATCTTCTCCTAATGTATTTGCATCAGTAGCAATTCCCAACTCAATTGAATTTCTTCCGACGACAATAGCATTACCCACCGCAATCCTCATAATCAGTGGTTTCTCCATATCGCAAGTGCGTGTCTTTCGGGTGAGACTATAAAAAATAAAATCAAACTAATTAATTCACTTTATTAGTTAAATAAAAATATTGAAAAATATTATTCCAATATGATACATACCGATAAGTACGCATCCCACACTTCATCTGTAGCTGTGAATTTTTTCGTATTGTGGTCATATCCAAAACCAGAACTATATTTCAATAGGTTCGAATAACCGATCCAACGACTCTTAAACCATTTGAGCCGGCTTTGATAATTACTGTAGGTCCTATTACACCCAAGTCTTTCATTAAACACAGTAAGTATTCTTTCTTCCACAGTGGCTTTGCTAAATATGCCACTATTATCACGCCATCCGCGACGCGCACCATCAACTATAAGTTCTAGCAGAAGGTCAGTCTCTTCCTTACTCCAAGGTTCATAAGTTGTCCTCTTTTTCGAATCTTGTTGTGAGTCCCCCATGATAATACTAATATATTATGGTGTATACACTATTAATCATCATATCATTAATAATAATACCATATATACTAGTTTTCTATGATTCAATAATCAGTCAAATTATATCAAAACCAAAAGAGAGTAATTCAAAATTTAATGTAAATTTTTTTTATTCTTACATGCCATAAATTCAAGACAAATTTAATCAATAATGAATACACGAGTTAAAAATAATAATCATAATAGAATTGTATGGAGAGTACCTGACGAAGATTATAGGCGCCGCCGCTAGGGAATAATAATACTTGCCGCCGCTGCCGTTCGTAGAGAAATTATGGATGAAAAAAGAGACCGTGAACGAATATTTATTAGCAGATTATGCCAGGCCCAGCGGTCGCTCGACCCAACGGCAGCTGGGATATCACTGCCTTAAACCCAACGGCCGCTGAGGTGCCATCCTCAGTGAATCCAGCGGCCGCTGGCTTCGACTGACCGCTGGGAGTCCCAATTTCGTGTACCCACCGGCCGCTGGGTCACAACGCTCTCCAGATTTTCCAAATCCATCGAAATTTCGTGTCTGGAGGTCGGATTTCATCCTTCATAATTTTCATGTGAAATCCATCCGAAATCCAACGAAATCAATGACTTTTTAAAGTCCGTGGATTGTTGAATACCTCAAAATTTTGATGAACTTTTAAAAGTCGTGATTGAATACATCAGGATTTCATTGGACTTTTAAGAGTCTGGATTGAATACACCAGAATTTCGTTGGACTTTTAAAAGTCTGGATTGAATACACCTGGATTTTAAAATTCCAATGAAATCCAACGAAATCAACATCCAATACACCCCCTAAATATCACCATATATGTTAAAAGCTATATAATCATGGACAATTTTCATCGAATATAATAAGAAATACACATTAATTAAATTATAATATAAAATATATATGTATTCTATACATAGAGATATATATTAGATAACTATATATAATATTGATCTTATTAATATAATAGATTGTCGATGCGCTACAAATCTGGTATACACACATACGAATCATATTAAATCCATGCCAAAGATTATGACCCATAATTATATTTTACAAGATATTAGATATATAATCATGGATTTACAAATCTATATAATATATAATAATAATACCGGATCCACAATTAAAAATTCCCGGCAATTTCATTTTTCTGAATATAGAACTGTAATACTACATATTTTAACAATTGAATATATTCATAATATAGGTCCATGTTGAAGTTATATTAAAATATTTTTCATAACAAAAAAAAAATACTTTTTTAGATGTCATGTACGCTAAAAATATAAAAGTAGAGTATATATACACGTGATTGTGTATTTTTAAGAAAATTTATGGTGTTAACATATATATAATTAAACTCCAAAAGAATAAGAAATAAAAAAAAGACTGACATGAAAATTATTATATAATAATTTAATTCCAACGTTATGCATCATAATTAAACCTTAGAGTCATGTGCTTATTTTTATTTATTTTTAAATTTAGATATAAACCGATTGAATCCTTATTAATTTTGCATGCATGCAGCATTAATTGTAACTGTAAATTTTTAATAAATCTATCTACTATGGCACAACAGCACGAAAGCATTCTCCAAATTCCTCTTATCTATTATTCTATAACTTGAAACTATCTTTTTTCAAAATTTTAAATTTAGGATGTAATTGAGTTAAAAATTAACACATAATTCTAATAATGTTTTTTTTTATCATAGCTTTTTTCTTCGCTATGCATTTTGAGAAAAAAATATCTATAATAATAATAATAATATATTTAGTATCGTATAGTATTAACATATATAATTAATAAGAGAGATCAAGAGATATGGTTTGATAATGTACCGTTACTGTATATTTATATATAATTTTTTTAATATGTTGGGATTTTTATTTTTATTTTGCTAATATTTCATAATGTTATCGTTACCATTGAGGAATTGATCTAAGATTATTTGACATTCATTTTAATTGTCGTTCGTTACTGGTTAGGTAATCCATGTGCTTTATGAAATATTTAGACATTTTTTTTAGTTTTTCCATATTTTATTACCTAATGTACAAAATGTCTATTTGATAGTAGATATTGACGGTAGTGCATTTTTGGACTTTGAATTTATATAGCATGTGTCCTTCTCATGTTTATTTATAAATATATTTACAGGGAATTTCATTTTCTGCAATATTTAAACACTATCAATAATGTTCATTCATATGCATAATAAAAATAATAAGTAATGATTTTGTAGAATTCAATGTCAAAGGCTTTAGGCTTATCATTATATTTAATCAGTGGCCAATCACCACTATGTACATACTTAATTATCTATTTTCACGTACATATTTTGATTTTAGAAAAAATATATATTTACTTCTATAATTTTAAGTCATACTTTTCAGACTGATAACACGAACCCTAAAATTCATACATGAAACTTGACTGTTAAAAGAAATGAACTACCAAAATTTTTGAAACCAGCGAATTTGAAACAAAACGCTAGAAGATTTAATTTTGCATCAGATTAACTAAAAATTCCTTCTTCTTCTTTTTTTTTTTCTTTCAGATGAGAGATGAGAGACTTTTCGCTCAAGATAATTATTTACAACAAATATATTTGTGTCAATTAGTTTTATTTTTCACGTTCAACTACAAATGTGTATAACTAACGTTCAAATAGCGAGTTACAAAAGAACCTTATTTTTACAAAAATAAAAATATAAATTTTGATATTATCGCACTAAAGTGCAATTTGCCCATTAATATTATAAATAATTTGTATAAATTTTAGATTTTGACAATGACGATTTCAACTATAAATTAACGATGAATGTTGTACACAAATAGATAATCAAAGTCTCATTTGAGACACCCAACCGGTAGAGATTCCTTGTGCGAAGAGAGATCTTTTGAATTCAAAATCCAACACACCCCTTCCCCCAAGTAGAAAAATAGTAAGTTTTATATATATTTAATTTCTTTGGCATAATGTTTTTTGTCCAAACACATAAATATTTTAACAATTACATACTCTTTCATTGTATACATCATTATTCAATTCACGTTAAATTATTCAGTATTATAAAACTTTAAAATATAATACTCATGGCACAGACGGAATTTACTAGTGTCTTACTTTATAATTTCTACCCGCCATCTCTTTTTCACAATCCTGAATCTTTTTTTTTTTATTCACACACCCGAACTGATGGTATTGAGGAGATTCGAACCCGTGATCTTTAGTCTCCAAGCAACCTCACAATCCCGAATCTTCTTTTAAACGTAATATTACTATAATACTCTAGCGTTATATTATTTAGTGAGTAGCACTATTTCTTCTATTTTTTATTTTTATTTTTTTTGAGCAAGTGAGCGTATTTCAAAAGAATGTTAAAAGTTTTAATTTAATGACACAGATCATTAATTTTTTATAAATTTTTTTTATAATGCGCTCGTATGTATATGTATATATACTATTTTTCTTTGGTTTTTGTCATAATCATTTAATACATTATGGGCTTATTTACTCCAATGATTTATTATTAGGTAGATATATAGATAATTTAAAGGATGAAGAGATGGATAAATCATATCCCACCTCTTTAGGTGGGATACATATCTTAAAAATAGACTTTCAAAACTCATTTTATTACGGGCCTTGGGTTATCCACCATTTTAATATCATGCAAAAACAAGGCCTATATGTTTTTGTATTGCTGAATCACTTCTTTTATTAAAATATAACAAAATAATCAGAAAAAAAAACACATTTGATTCTGGAATTGCCAACGTATAAGATGTGGAGTTTGGACGGAAAATACTACGCTACCCGAAGGTAGTGCTTTTTTAAGTTTTTTCCACTTCATTTTTTCATATCTCCACTCTCACTCATTTTCTAAATTGATAACGAATTTCATATCTCTATATATTTTTTTTCCGCCGCTTCCATTTTTTACACAAAATCATAATTTCAACTTTTACATATCTTCAATTTTTTAATGACTATAATTTTAATGTATCCAATTCTCCAATTTGTCATAATGGTATTTATTTAATGATTTGAAGTAAAATAACTTTGGTAGAGATTTTAACATAAACTATTTTTCCTTAGAATTTTTTTTAGGAAATATGAATCAAATTAATTTTTTATATTGAATAAATAACTAAATATCTCATATGTTGTAAAATATTATTATGTTATGATTTATAACATACCAAAATAATATATAATGAATTAAAGTCTGATTAATGGACAATACCTTTTAAATAGGGTTAAGTAAAATAATTGAATACATCGGCAAGTGTTATTTAATACATTGGCAAGCCTTATATAATATGATAAATTTAATATTATGTATAGATAACATTTTTGTTTTTGCGAGAAATCAATTTCAGTGAAAGAAATATATCCACAACTAAAATTTTATTTTTACAATATATTATATTATATTATATTTTCAAACTAAAATATTTCACCGATGTCAATTTCACCCATAAATAAATTTACAACAACAATAAAAAATATGCCGATAAAGAATATTTCATTAAAATAACTCAAAAAAAAAAAATTGCCGACTGATGTGCCGACATGGGAAAAAAATCTAGACGCCTTATTTTTGTACATTTTAACTAATTAAATAATAAAAATTATATTTCAAAAGCCTAACCTAACAAGTTGTCATAGAAATTTGAACTTATTAAATAATATTTAAACATAATTACATTTTATAAAATTATTTCATTTAATTTAATATCAATTCATACGAATTTGATTAAAATTTTATATCTTCATATTCTCAAACTAAAAATATTTCATAATCGATGCCATTTTCTCCCATAACATAAATTTTTAACAACAATAAAAAATTTGCCGATACCGAATATTTCATAAAAATAACTAAAACATAATTGTCGACGTATGTGCCAATATGGAAATATTATTTTTCAAACGCCTTATTTTTGCACATTTTAACTAATTAAATAATATTTAAACATAATTAAATTTAACAAAATTACGTTTATTTTTACATAACAAAATAAAATAGGAAATCTATTTAATTCATATTCTCGCAAAATAATGTTACGGAGCAAATTATTTAAATTTTACAAAATAAATATTTTATTCGAGATATTTTCTCTCCACTAAAAAATTTTAAAACCAACAATTAAAATGTTGCTTATACATCATTTAGATTTATATTTTGTTTTTACGAGAAATCAATTAAGATACCCACTAAAATATTTTAATACCAAGTAAAATGTTGCCTATTCAAGATATCATTTTCTCCCCACTAAATTTTTTAAATACCAACAATCTATATTTTACACCTTTTCTATTTTGATAATTAAGAAATTTAATTTAAACTAAACTCAGTTGTGTAAATAAAAAATTCGAGAGGCAAAATGTCATTGATTTTCGCTCCAAAAACAGTGAAATATTTGAGTTTTGTAAAGAAAAAGGAAATAAGATCTAGAGTGTCTAAAGAAAAATAAAAGTATGTATATCAAATTTATGGGACACATGTCAAAATATTAGACTATAAAGCACTACTTTAGGGTAGCATAAAATTATCCGAGTTGGGACCTGGAACAAGACTAAAATACTACAGTTTGGCAGTTTGTTGATATATTAATTTTTTACTTTTACCGAGAATGATATGAATAATAGTAAACTTTTAAAATGGAGATTTGTTGAAGTTTTTAAAAATTTAATATGAAATTTAACGGAATGTTACGAATGAAAATTTGCTACTACACTTTGTGCAATATTTGGTGCTACACAATTTAATTTATTAATTTTTCTTTGATTTTTGAATTCAATTTATTCTACTTTAGTTTAATTTTACACTTATTATTTAGTGTTCATCCTGCCCAATTAGGGTATATAATTATTTTTTCAATATTTATAATCAATTATTAATTAGAAAATGAAATATAATATTGAAAAATTAATTATATACCCTAATTAGGTAAGATAAACCCTAAATAATATGTGTAAAATTAAACTAAAGCATAATAAATTGAAATTGAATTAAAAAAATCGAAGAAAAATAAATTAAATTGTGTAGCACCAAGTGTTGCACAAAGTGTAGCAAATGATTTCATCCGGAATGCTACAACAAACTTCAACATATAAAGTTTACTTGAAATTTCAGTAAAATGAAAATTTACGACGAATGAATGAATAAATAATAAAATAAATAAACATTGTACGTACAATTAGGAATATAAATGAACAGAGTCGCTGTGAGCTATTCGGAGCTCGGCTCAAAAAAAGCTAAATTCGAAGCTTGTTCATTTTTTAAATGAGCCCAGCTCGAGCCTCGAATTGAACATAGTAATATTCGGTTCGACCAGGTCACGAACATGTTCGAGCTGTAGTTTAATTGAAAATGTTCATGAATATTATAAATATTTTAAAGGAATAAATTAAATAAGTTTCTTTTTTTTTCAAGCATGAGCTCGAATATGTAAATTAAACGAGTTTTTTTTCAAGCATTCAAACTTAGACTTTTTGAGTATTTTACGAGTCAAGCTCGATCCGAATTCAAGTATGATAAATATTTATCGAGTCGAACTCGAACAAGAAGAAAAAAATTCAAATCGATTGAAGGTCAAAATCTTCTTTAACGAGTCGAGTTCGAACATTAAGGTATTCAGTTCAGTTCAGTTCATTTACAATACCTACAATACTTCAATAAAATTCATAATTATTTGCTTTAATAATTATTCGACTTTCACTCAAAAAAAAAAGAAAAAGTTATTCGACTAAAATGATAAGTGCCTTGTTGCCTTTAGGAGGTTCACATACAAAAGATGGAATTTTGGAATACCAACGACAAATTCTTTTGACATTTGCGAATGACAAATTTACCTTTTTAATTTGTATTTTTCATTGAGTCAAATTGAAACACTCAAAATTAATTATTATCGATATTCTTGGCACATTTGTCTATTTTATCCTCGTTATTTCTTGAATATTAGTCAAATTAATTAATACTATAAACTCCCTAGTATCGACATCAATACCAATATATATACATATATATCGATGATATGTCCGAAAACTTTATTAAAATCATGAAAATACTATTATATTTACTCTTAATTAAAAATCGGTAAACACTACATCCTATTCTTTACGTGCACAAAATGCACGTGAAATCAACTAGTGCAAAGTTGTGTGTTCCATCTGTCTCTCAAACATCAAAATTATTAATTTATCTTTCATTTTTTTCTTCAATTTTAATTCCTGTTGGTTCAATATAATTTTACATTAGTACTTAGGATTTATTCCACTCAATTAGAATTTATAATTATTTTCTAGCATTTAATTTTAACTTTTAAGTTAATATAATTGATCATCGGGATTGATTATTTCAAAATTAGGGTCTATAAATTTTTAAAATTTTAATTTTTAGCAATAAATATTAATTGGGATTAATTATATTATAATAAATTTTATTTTCAAAGAAAACATTATTAAAACTCATAATTTTAATATTGGGACACAGACTGGATACACAATTCGAACTAGAGATCTCATCTGCAGAAAATGTTCATAAATTTTACAAGTCGGTGTATATATATATATATATATATAACGAAGTTAGAAAATTAAGGTTTGCATCACCATTAATCATTGAAGGTCGTCCATGGCGCAATCCTCTCCAAAGAGGTAAAGCATTCTCTCCGATCTCCACGGATCTTTACCTCCATGGCCGGAAACAAGCTTAGCTCGACAAACGGGACACGTGGCATGGCCGTGATCCATCCATGAATCCAAACACTCGACGTGAAATGCATGCCCGCAGTTGCCGAGCTCCCTCACATTATGCCATGCCTCTATTTTACTCAAACAAACTGAGCAACAGCAATCATCTTCTTCGTCTTCCTCGTCCTTGTGTGCTCGTGATCGTGTCGAGTATTGAACAACTGGGAGATGATCTTTGTTGATGGATTTGCTCAAGAATTGATCTGGGAGTAGCACCAGTGAAGGGGATGGATGGAATTCATCATCTTCTTCCATGTTGCTGCTTGTAGTTGTAGCGTGTGTTTGTGAGAGAGAGAGAATTGGCCTCATCAGATTTGAGATGATGTACTTTTTGAGGGGTTTAGTGTAGCAACAAAATCCCATTTCAATAAATGGTTTTGTGGGAGAGGAGATGAAGAAAATTTTCAAGAAATTAAAGATCAGATCGAGAGCTACGTATTAAATTGCTTCACCTGAACTGTAGAAGATCCATATATATGTCTTTATTTCAAGATATATATGTATATTACATATATATATATTCAAGTTAAGTGTGGCAATTAAGAAAATACAAGTGGGGGTATATGTTTTTATTATTATTTTTTTAAATCTAATATTGGCCCACATTTATCTAACCTAGAGAAAAAAATGCACCCTAAGAGATGGGCAATTGGTAACGACCTTTTTTTTTTCAAAAAAAAAATTGCTAGATGATGATAATGATCGATCAATAAAAATAGTCTAATGACTATACATAATAATTAAGAATTTTTAAAAAGATAGATGCTATATATATATATATAATAGCTACGGGCATATATAGCGCTTATTTTACATATTTCTACTATATATGCAAATTCGATAGATGTTACTTTTAGGGGCTATATCCCGACTTAAAAATGGAGGTAAATACTTGTAAAATGCCGTAGTTAAGAGTAACAAGTGTAGAAATAATTTGTAGGCAAACAACATAGACAAATATATAACAATACCATGTAGAAAAAAAATTAATTTTGTATTTAATTGTAAGTACCTATTAGTAGCATCAAATTAACTTAATTAATTTACCTCCTACTATTAACAAATGAAAGATAATTAAGTCAATTGGTCATATGATTTACCAAGTCAGACATTATATTTAAAGTTTTCCTTTATGGATATAAACTTTATCTTTCTGACTATGTGAACCCATAATTAATATTAAATTTTCATGAAAGTCCTTTGTAATGGTATATATATACAAGCGAACGAATCTAAGCTAGATTGTCCCTTTAATTCTCACATTCAAAGGTTTTATCATTAATTAACTAGAGAGATATATAGAAGATTGTGGCTTGTCCACAACGAAAGGAATCGGTAATAATTGATTAATTGGAAACTGGTCAAAATATTTCAAGGATTAAGTACGGAGTTGCGTGATTTTGTCAAAATAAAATACTGCATATGAAACTTTAAGCAAATACTACAGCTTAAGAAGAAATAAATTAAAGTTGATATATGGGGATAAAAGACTTTTAAGGCATCTCTCTCTTATCTCATTTTTTGGCGGCGAGATGTTAGTTTCGAAATACTTTTGCAATTTCAAAAGTCAAGTATATATATATATATATACTATATAAATTGGAGCTGGTAAGTTGCCTTAATATCCGGTTTCAATGTGAAAGTCTATGATAAAAGGTGTCTTCATTTAAATAATTATCAACTTAGCCTCATAATTCACACTAAAAAAATATTATAGGTTGGTTTCACAAATCAAAATCTGTGAGATGGAAATCTAATTAAGTAATAAATTTGCAAATATATAACACTAATACTTTTAAATATAAAAAACTTAATAATCCTTGCGAACAATATATTTTTTGAAGTCAAACCCAACTACTCGAGCAATAATCCTGCACAATTACAATATTAATAATATATTTCCAATTCAAATTAGGTACCGCATCTTTATTTAGATTGATTTTGACGTTGCAATGCAGTAGTCGTTGTGTGTACGGACTAGTGCGTGATTCAATAGAGAAATGACTTGTGATAATATTGTACGTCTTTGGCATATGGTTTGATTTTGAGATTAAAAAAATTAATAAAATCATGAATCACAAACAATAAGTGTGCTACAGTGCTAGTGAGTTTTTTTAGATCTCGAATGCGTATCCCGCAACTGATATTTGAAAAATAAGATAACATTATTCCACCATAAGGACATCCATAAGAGAATAAAAATAACACCACTAGCGAGTTTTTTTTTGGCTCACACCTAGTGATGTTAGTGGTGAAATTCGAATTTAAGACTTTTGACCTCAAGATAACATCACTCCATCACTAAGCCATCTCCAAGGGAACATCACTAGCGAGTTTTTGGATTATATAATGTTGGTTTCACAAATCCAATTATAAACAATAACACTGATTTAATGTGTATATATTATGACATGAGTCGCATCATAATCATGATAGAAAATCAATAAACAAAAACTTCGAGTTTAGCCGGAAATTCTTTCAATTGAATCAATTCCTAGTGACGCAAATGAAATACTCTATTCCATTTTTTTCTATCTCATTTGGTATTTTATTTTAATTTTTATTCGATTTTCATCAAATTTTTTCTTCAATTTCAAAATGTTATGACTTAGTTTAATTTTATAATTATTATTTAGGGTTCATTCCACCCAATTAGAGTTTATATTTATTTTTTAATATTTATTTCTTATTTTTTTAGTTAATATAACTGATTAATATGGTTGATTATTCCAAAAGTAGTGTATATAATTTTTAAACAAATTAATTTTTAACAATAAATGTTGATTATGATTTATAATACTATAATAAAATTTATTTTTGTAATAAACATTTTTAAAATATTAAATTTCATAGCGAAACACAATAGTAGGACATGAAAGTGGACTAGATGATTTTATTCTCTAATTGTGTATAGGAAACACATATTTGAACTTTTAATGTCATTTGAACTTTTAATGTCATTTGAACTTTCCATTGGGGGCTTCGAAATATCGTAGATATAGATCGATAATACTATTGATTGATATAATTTTTTATAAAATAAAATAAAATCAACGTACAAACAACATGCCTATTATATTGATTTCTCAACGCACCAATAAGAATATACCGAATATCACTTGTTAACTAAGAGCGTCTCCAACAACAACTGGAAACGCTATTTTTAATGCAAAATATAACGAAATATTGCTCCAACAGCGGGTTGGAAAATGAGTTCAGCTACAATGCCGCTCCATTTCTCCAACACCATTGTAGCACTTGTTTATCACTGTTCATTTTTTTTTTCTCTTTCATTTATCTTATCTTTTTATTTACTTTTTTTCTTTTTTTTTGAAATATTGAAATATAAAATTGTACATGATATTAAAATGACTTTTTTTTAATGTTGAAATTAAAATGACAATTAATAAAATTACATAATAAAACTATTACACATAAAAATATTAAAAATACAAATAAAGCAATACAATAATATTTCAATAATCTGAGAGACCACCTCTACTCCTTCCAATATCTTAAAAAATTCCAAACAAATTAAAAGTATTAGAGTTGCTTATAGTTCTTGTCTCCGTTTATGCATAATTGTCTGTTGTTTTAATCGAACCAATTCATGTCGTGTTAGATTATCAATGGTGTCGAGATTTATCAATAAACATTTGTCATCTCTCTTTAATTCATCTAGGCGATTTTTACGTTTTTGAGCTTCTGCTTTTTCTTTCTCTACCTCTATTTTATCATTGCATCTCAATAAAAATTACTTTTTTCGGTGTTTGAACTTCCAATTAGTTTGCGCGATTTTTCATTTTCTTCCTTGAAGGTATTTGCTGCACAAGAGGCATCTTCTTGTTGTTTCCTCCTTAATTTGGATTCTTGACGCCCTTTGGTTGCTTGGACTTCTTTAAATTGTGACAAGAATATTATAATTCATAGAATTAGAAAAAAAATTATTATGTACCTTTTGAGTTTTTTCTTTACAATATTATTGTGTTTTTTCTATGTTGTAATATTATTAAGTTTTATAATTTTTTTTTTTTGCAAAATTAAGATTGAAAAATACATAAAAAGATTAAGAGCAAAATATTGGAGATGAAATGCTGATTCTATTGTATAATAGAGATGAATGTGCTGTAAAATAGAGCAAAGTGTTGGAGATGACCTAACTAACCCGATAGGCAGATGCTGAAATTACAACAGAGATATATATATTTATTAATTTAAATCATGATAACATGCGGCTTTTACGAACAAGCTCGCATTTGCATACAATATGATACAATTAAGTAGAACTGTCCATTTAATTGATAAGTAATTTATCTATTCAATACCTAGAAGATGAAAATTATATTCCTAAATTCATGTATTTCGATTCTTTCATTTTAATGTTGAATTATTTTTAATAAATTTAATAGATAATATAAAAAACTAAAAATGAAAAAAAAATCAATTTTAAGATTTTGAATGGATAGATAATATATCTTTATTACAGTTATTGAATGGAGAAAAGTCAAGGATGATGAATTAATAGTTAGAAAAGTTAGCATCCTGGATGGCGCAATCCTCTCCAAACAGGTAAACCATTCTCTCCGATCTCCATGGATCTTTTCCTCCTCCATGGCCAGAAACAAGCTTAGCTCTGCAAACGGGACACGTGGCATGGCCGTGATCCATCCATGAATCCAAACACTCCGCATGAAATGCATGGCTGCAGTTGGCCAGCTCCCTCACATTATGCCATGCCTCTATTCCACTCAAGCAAACTGCGCAGCAAGAATATTCATCTGTTGCTGCTGCTTCGTCGTCGTCTTCATCTTCCTCCTCGTTAAGTGCTCGTGATCGCGTCGAGTATTGAACAACTGGGAGATGATCTCTGTTAATGGACGATCTGCTAAATAATTGATCTGGGAGTAGCACGAGTGAAGGAGATGGATGGAATTCGTCGTCTTCCACCACGTTGTTGCTTGTAGTGTGTGTGTGTGAGACTGAGAGAGAGAGATTTGAGATGATGAAGTTTTTGAGGGATTTAGTGTAGCTAGAAAATCCCATTTCAATAAATTAATTTTTGGGAGAAGATGAAGATTTTGAAGAAGTTATTGCGAGTTATATTTATATATATTGCTTCACGTCAAGTGTAGGAGATCCATATACATGTCTTTAATTTAATTATTTGTAGAAATTCAAGTTAAATGATCAAGTACAAGTTGGGGTACATAAGACCTATTTTAAGGCATCTCCAACTAAGAGGTCATATGGGTTCTAACGACATTTTCTATTTTTTATTATGTTGTAGATGACCGTGTCGGTTAACAAGATATACGTACTAATTATTGACTATAGTCACTATACACAATAATACAAAACATTTAAAAGGGATATAGATGCTTGCACTGAGCACTCAATTGCAATTTGCAGATATAATAGCTACGGGCGGCGGCTAGTTTACTATTTCCGATAATTACAATGCAATATATAACAATAGATGGTGGAGATAAATAACCAATAGATTTTACACCATATAACAATAGATTATGATAAGAATAGTAATATATAGATTTTGCCTTTTAAACTTCAAAAAAAATTACCACAAAATTCGGAGGACGAGATTCCTCTTATAATTTGACCATTTAACCCCTTTTTTCGTGGTGCTAATATAAAATCGCAAAATCTCTTATACAACAGGTGCATGGGCCGGTCCATCAGACGTTCCGATCAACCCGATCTGATCCAGACTCATGATCCGGAATTTAAATATATGCACTAACCCAATTATCCCATTTTAATCTCAGCCTTAACCCTAGCCGTCTTCACCCTTGTTCCGATCTCTCTCTCGATCCAATGTATATTCACATCATCGGTTGTGTGCTTCACCGATTCTCTCTCGCTCCAGACCTCTCTCTCTCAATCCAGCATATCTTTGCTTCTTCTGCCTGACATCGCCGATTGTACGATTCACCGGTGTCGATTCAACCTTCTGTCTTTTGATCGGGTACGTGATAGACTAGCTTTTCTCATTTCTAAACTTAGCATTCTCTCTCTCTCTCTCTCTCTCTCTCTCGATCTCTTATGACTTTGTGTGACTTTTTAGCCCCGACGTGAGCGATTTAACGGTTCACCGTCGGAGCTTCAACGTGTATTGGAATCTTTTATATTCGACTTTCGATCGAGTTAGGTAATATGCTATTTCCTTGTCTATTGTGTTGAAATTATGTGTTGTTTATGTAATGATTTAGTCATTAGGGTTTTCTTGTTTTTTCCCATTTTTTTGTGTTTTTTCCTGATTTTTTTATTGTATTTGGTTGATTTTTTTATCATATGTGATTAGAATTGAGAAACTAGTACTAGAATTTTGTGTAAATTTAAGATGGATATATGTTTGTCAGATATATGCTTCTAAATTTGTTGAATCTGAATATTTCTTACGGGTACCACTGGAATTGAAAAGAAGTATCATATTGGAGTTGTCTTTGTATTTGAATTGTTTTTATGTGGTTTTTCCTATTTTATGTTTTCTTTGAATCTATGGGTATCACTGTAATTGAGAAGAAGTATCAAGTTGGAGTTGATTTCGTGTCTAAATTATGTTTTATATGATTTTTTTGTTTTTTGTATTATTTGATTGTTCAGATAAGTTAAATATCTGTTAAATGTGAGTAACATGAATTTTTAGTTGTTTTCAATTTTTAATTGAAAAGAAGTATCTGTTTTTATTATGTTAAGTATCAGTTAACATGATAATGAGTATCAATTGATGTAGAAACATGTATCAGATTTTGAAGTGATATGTTTATATGCCTTAATGGTTAATTAAGTTAGTTTTCATATTTAGTCTTGGTATTGCACTTTTAGTTTTTGTATTAATTGAATATCCAGAGATGCTAATTTTCATGTTTAATTGAAAATTATATGAGTCATGTTAAGTATTTTGTTATGAATGAATTTTTTATTTTGATTTTTGAAATCATAAATGATTTTTCTATATGTGTTTCAGTGAGTTGTATGGTAGGAAATATAGTGAATATGAATATATATATCTCTTTATGTGTACCAGTTGAATTGAAAATAAGTATCAAATTAATGTTGATTTTTGTATCGGATTTGCTTTTTATGCGGTTTTTTGTATTTTCTATTTTTACCATCAACTGTTTAGAGATGTTGATTTGGCTACTTAATTTGAAAGTTTATTCAAGTAATATGAATTATTATGTTAAGTATCATTTAATATGCTTATGAGTACCAATTGAAGTAGAAACATGTATCACATTATTTTTAATATTTGTATCATATATGTTGTTTTACATGGTATGTTTATGTGTTTAGGGTTTAGCCTAGATTATCTTGCCTCTGTCATGGTTTGACTTTTGTACATTTATGTATGGATTGTCAATGTTAATGTTGATTAATACCAAATGAGATACTTGTAAGTATTAGAATTTTGGGACAAATTTGGTTTTGTGTGTTTGTGTGTATTTTCACTTGTGTCTATTGAGTATCACATTGAAAACTCAGCGGTACCATTTGATATACTTGTACATGGTAGACTTAAAGTATTGTGGTGCATATTATGGTGCTTTTATGTGATGAGTCACATGTAGAGGTTTGATGAGAAGGCTTATTCATGTCCCAACTTAGTAATTCTTTGAATTGTTTTTTATATGTCTTTTTCCTTTTAAGTTTTATTTTCCTTATTTTTCCTAACTGATTTCTAACTTTGTTTCTCAGTTTGCAGTCTTATGGTCCGAAGAAGCTCTGAGGGCTGTATTGTGCTCGTATCGCTCATGCAGACACAAACGACTTGAGATTTGAAGTCCATAAGTTTGTCATTGGATTCATGAATAGAAGGAATAAATGATTGAGAATTGTGAATTTTTATTTGGATAATTGGAATGTTGTGATTTCTTTTGGATATTTGATAGACTTGAACAACTGTTGGTGTGTTTTTCTTTGGTGTCTAGTGGTTTGTTATATGTTGGGATTTTGATATGTCATTATGTTGTTTAAACATGAACTTTATGTATTTGGAGATGATTGTATGTGCCAAATACTCTGGTTGGTTTATGTGTAGTTTTGTAATGGTGAATGGATTGAGATTATTTATTGGAATGAATGAAATGGTGGTTCGAATCATTGTATTTTAAATTTTGTATAATTTAAGATGTTATTTTGTTGAATAAATTTCGTATAAAGTAATCAATGTCTTTATTACTAAACAACGTTGATTGCTTCATAATTATCTTGAATATGTTTATTCAAGAACATCCATAACCCGCATTTAAAGAAAAATTGATTTTTTTCAGAAATAATGTTAGTATCATTTGTTAAGCTATAAAATATCATATGTTCAAAAAAAGTATCATTATTTGGCCTAAAAGTATCAATTGACATGCAAAAACGTATCATATAAGAAAAAGTGTATTTTTAGTCACTTTAATGTCATCGAAGTGTCATATTTTCCCAATGAGTAGATATTTATTTCCATATCGAAAAAACTAAAAACAAATTCATAAATGAATGTCTTAGAAATGAAATTACATCATAATAGTATTCCAAAATCATAAAATTCCAACATAATAAATTCCCATCAATATTTTGTTCCAATACAAGTCTTAAAATATCCCAAAATATATTTAAAAAATGAAGAATTTTCAATCCAACAATTTGCAAATGAAATTGAAGATATGAGTCAGATAAATAGAAAATGTATCATATATTAAGGATAAAAGTATCAATTATATTGAAGACAGGTATCAACCTGATATTTGTCTAAAACAAATGAGGGTTGGGAGTTTTGCTCGTGAGCATTCAAACTCATAATTTTCAACGGCGAGAGAATTACTCAAAAGAAAAGTAAGCGCAAAGCGCATAAACAACAACAATCATTTTGCACTCCACCAATCTTAAAGTCTTTTGATAAATCTCACCGTCTTCAGCTAAGTATTCCTCAAAATCTTCAATTTATTCGTCTTCTTTATTCTTATCGATCGAAAATGGAGTAGCCACATTAGTCTCTGAATTCTTCACATACTTGGTAGAAGAGTAGAGAGGTCCAGCCACGGCTGGTGAAAGCTTAAAACTTTGTTCACGGAAGCTGAGGAAAAGGAAACGAAGCTTCGACAGCGGGAGGCTGAGCTGTCGGTGGAGATGGAGGCGGTGGCTTCACCTTTGATGACAATGATTGGAAACGAAATCATGAGCTGCACGCCCGCGTTCTTTCCTTTCAATTTTCATAATTTTTTCTGTTTTTTATATTAGGGCTGGCTGTTAATTGGGCTAGCTTCTGATGGGCCGACCCATCAGTCTTATGTACATGAGACCAACCTATATAAAATTAGTATTGTATAAGATATTCAGAAAATTATCACCGCACATGATCTCATATGTTCGATAATTAATTTGAGTAGTTGAAATTTATGGGTTCTTAGTTGTCAGCACGATCAATTCTCATTTGAATAAATTCATATACATATAAGGTTGAGTTCATGTGGGAAATGTGAGACTTATAAATCAATCTACAATCTTTAATTTAATGATTTAAACGAGTGATATTTAATATGATAAACTAGCATTACCCACCGTTTGATGCACGGATAAATTTTTATAAATATAGAGATGTTATAGTGAGTAACATTTTAATAACTATTCATATATTTCATAGAAAGGAGAAATAACTAAAAAATAAATTCGAATGATACTCAATTTTTTTTGTTAATAATATAGTAAAAATTTGAATCAAATATCAATTAATTAATAATGCATGATTGTAAATTTTGAATAGCTGTATACATGCACAACTATAATAAGAGATCCATGAAAATATACGCTAAAAAAAGATATATGAAACACTAAGACTACAGAAAATAACAACCATTACAACCATCCAACCACTTCACTATTTAATTAATTTCTCTCTCTTCCACATCATCAATATTCATCCAACACAACCACACTTATCCATGATCACCCAACCATATAATTCTTTTATTTTATTTTATTTTATTTTATTTTATTTATATGATTAAAATATTATTTGTACTAAAAATAGTCAATACCAAAAACATTACAAACTAATTAAATGACATTTCATAAAATCGCACTCATTAAACGGTATTTCCTAAAATTACATAAAATAAAAAGTTATTATTTGAATATATAAAAAAATAGAAAAAATAGATAATTTTAAAGTGTGTTGAAATAGAGCAAAATTAATGTCTATTTATAAAGAATAAAAAAATATGAATTTTGATATATTTTTTATTTAATTTTATTATATTATATAAAAAATATACTAATTATATATATATATATATATAAATCTAAATAAAATTAATTGGCCAATAAGATGGTGACAAGTGTGTCACCATTCTATTGGCCAAATGGACGGTTAAAGTTAGGCCAGATTTGGTCTCAATAGAGGGGTGGTCGACCGCATGATTTTTTCCTCCACCATTTTTTCTTTTTCTTTTTTTGTATTGTTTTTTGGTGACATGGCATGCGATTAATATTGATGGTCTAATAGTGATGAAGTTTCAATTTATTTTGTTGTAAAAAATATAAAGAGAATTGATTACCTAGTTATTCTAATTTCAATGAAAATATGAACCAATAAAAATTAATAATATTAATTGAATCAACGCTAAACGTAAATAATTAATTAAAATATTTTGTATTATGTCATAAAGGATTTTTGTTTATGATACAAATTATTAAATTTGATTTTAGATCATAAGCAAATGATTATAAATATATAATTAAAAGTTACGCTTTTTACATGATTGTAAACAACCAATTATAAGACAAAAAAACAAGCCAAAGGCCACACCATGCCTATATTAATGGTGATTGATTTAGAATAATAGTTAATGAATTAAAACAAACATTAATACGAATTTGAATCATAAATAATGTGATGCAAATGAGGATTTCTTTTATAATAGAAATATTTTTTAAAATTTTATAGTTAATAGTGGATGGGCATAAATTTCTTGTATTCCTGGACGAAAAATTAATTTTGTTCAATATTTTAATAACACCAATTGCAATTAAAATATTTATCCATGTTTAATATATCGTGAATTCATTTTTTTTATTGAGTTTGTAATGTTAGATATTAAAGAAAAGTACACTAAGATATTTATTTAGATATATACATACATACATATATAAATAATTAAATACATACTCATGTGGATATACTACCGTGATAGAACTGAATTTTTGTTAACAATCTCACTTCTTATCATTTATATATAGTAAATTTGGAAATATACGGTTACTAATTTACAAATCAAAATTGCAATCTTTCTATATGAAAGTTTATATGTATGGTATATTATTTGGACATGGTTAATTATAGAAACACGTGATTAAGGTTTAGATAATTATACATCAAAATTGACTTATAATTAACTAAACTGAAATTTTATATGATATATTGATGGGCTCGTCAATCGGCTAGAATTTACACATGTATTATTAATTTAATTATAAATTGATTATGTTTATAAAATATATTAATATTATTATTAACATTAATTAACTATCGCATGATATTATTTTATTATATTATTTATATTGTATCCAATTTATAAATATTTATTATGTTGTATATAATATAGTTCTATTTTGGGCAAGTGTAAATGAGCGGAAGAATGAGAGTTTCTAATAAAGGTACTTTCTTACTTATATATATATATATATATTAAAATTAAGATATTAACAAATTTATTTATAACTTAATTAAGGTATAGAATCTCTCCAAATTTTAACTCATATGATTACTGTATATAACATTTACAAATAAAACGGTATCATCATTATGTTTCTTGATTAAGAAAATTATATTCCTTGTTGGCTATTCTAAATGGTCATATATCTACGAGAATTAATAATGATTAACCTAAATTTTCTTATATAGCAATAATTAGTATTTTTCTTCGTAATACAGAGGTAGATAATTATGATTAGAAAATATAATTATAGAAAATATGTAAGAAATGCCCATGAAGACATATTAATTATAATTTGCATCATAGAATTTAATTGAAAGACTTATATATCATTATTATTATATTATAGATTGACTAAAATATCATTTGTAAATGAGCGGAAAAGTGGATGATTTAAAAGTGTGTTATAATATATATGTGTGTGTGGGGGGGGGGGGGGGGCGTAGAGAGAGAGAGAGATGAGAGTGGGGATCAAGTGATACGAGGATCATGAGATAAGTGATGAATTTGTCACTTTGTTTGAAAAAAATAATGGAGGCCACAAGATAAAGAGATGTACTTGTCCAATTTCATCGCCCGCCGTTGCTAACTACCATAGATGGCCAACCGACGACCATGAACTAGTGACGAACATATCTGTTGTCTATTGTTATATCTAACGATTGAAAATATTATATTGCTAGAATTATTTACAACAAGCTGATTGGAGTTGGAATTTGTCTGTCATTATTCCGTCATTAGCCAATTCTAATGACAGAAATCACAGTTCTGGTGGCAACTTTTTCTATTGCTAAAACACATTTTTTTTAGTGTTTATTAGATCATTATTTTGAATGGTTGAGATTTGTTCATTTTAATTTTCTCATATCAAAGTAAGAGTTTACATTTAACAATCCACTGTGTATACAGACAAACACCACTAGATGTGAGTCTGTCACACTTGACTTGCTAAGTGTGGTTTATCTCCCTTGTGTAGGTTTACAGGCTATTACATAGGGGCGGGATTTACCCAGTGCGCACCACGGTAGTGACTACGGGTTACCCTCGACATCCAAAAAAAAAATTACATTAGACCATCTTACATGTTAAAATTTGTTAAACGAGTAAACATTCGGATTCAAACTCATATTCAGTGTTACATTTATAATTTGACTAGTGTTTTTATTATATTTGAATCTGAATCTTAACTTATTTTATAGAGTTTTCACACTTGCCCACGCATAAAAGTTGGTTGGTAAGTGGCAAATTGCCGTAATCAATCTTTTGCCATCGGGATGTAAGCTCATAATACTAGGCAAAAGCAAATAGAAAGTGGGAAAAAACGGCACCTTTTAAAACTAGGTAGTTTCTTAGGCAAATTGTACTAATTTACAGCTACTTCCTAGGGCAAATCAGTCTGTCAGTGTACGTTTTGCATTTTAATATTAGTTCAAATCAACTTTATACATTTCGCTATATGTATATGTCTATATGTGAGTGTAAATATATCGGATTTTGTATTTATAGTATACGATTGTTTTAAAAAAACGATACGATTACGTAAATGTTGCTACGATTATTATATTAAGTTAACGATTACGTAAATGTTGCTACGATTATTATATTAAGTTAATCAAGTGCTATGATTGATTTTGAAAAATGGTATGATTAAGTTATAACCTTGAAGTTAATCAAATGCAACGATTATTTAAGGATTACAGAAGATAAAGTTAAAAACCGTGCAATGATTAAATGATTTGAATATGGTACGATTATTTTTTGAAAAATGATATGATTATGTTGTGGAAGTTAATTTAGATTGGAAAGTGCAACGATTAAACTTAAAGGAATGTACGATTATTATGCTACGATTATATTATAAAAAGTGCTACGATAATTATGCCACGATTATTTAAAATTGGCAACGATTATTATGATACGATTAATTTTAAATTACTACGATTATTATGCTACGACTTGGTTTCATTGAGAATGTCTATGATTGTTATGCTACGACTACGAGTAATTAAAAGTGACTACAATTTGGTACAATTTTATAAGAAGCTACGATTCGTTTAAAATTAATCGTGTGCCACTATTAATCAATAAAAATGCTACGATTCTTTTAATTGACTGCATTTATGTCTTGAGTACCATACTAGCTTCAATAAATAAGCATCAGTGGGTAGAAATGTGTTGACCAATTTTACTGCAGATTTTTAATGTTGTGTAAGAACGGTAGGTAAATTTTGTGAATAAATAGACACCAATCGGGTTTCATGATACACATTACATTACAGTTTTTTTAGCATATAAACAAGAGCAGAAGTTGTAGAGCAAAAATTTGAGCAAGGCGTGTGCAAGAAGTGTACGGGTGGAGTCATCAAGAACATTTTCGTGCAAATTATTTTCCATATTGTCCAAAGGTGCGCTTTTGGAAATGTCCTTTTTTTCTGTAGTTTTTCTTATTCTTATTTCTACGTAACCGTAGCCTTGTTTCACTTAGTCGTAGCATAGCATTCATGTTTTAATTAAGCGTAGCAGTTTAGAAAATTACTCGTGGCATTTCTTCAAATAATTGTATCAAGTGTTAATTTGTTAATTATGATAGTTGTTTGTAATTTGTGGCCCAATCTTGCTTAGTCGTAGCAATTTTTAATTTATCGTAGCATTTTAGAATTGTTGCATTTCTTGAAAAACAATCGTAGCATTCTTATAAATAATTGTAGCATTGTAAAAATTAATCGTAGCATTGATATAAGTAATCGTAGCATGCACAAAATTAATCGTAGCACTGTTAAACTTAGTGGTGGCATTCTAATAATTAATCATAGCATTTTAAGAGATAATCGTGGCATTGTTATAATTAATCGTAGCATTTTTAATAATTTATCGTAGCATTTATTCGTTGAGCTTTTTTAGATTCGTTCCAATTTTTTAAATATTCGTAGCATTCTTATAAGTCTTCCTAGCATTCTTGGATTAATCCTAACAATTTAATTCAATCGTAGCATGAGTATAATTTAGTTAATTATTGGTACGAATTTAATAATTATTCATTTTTGAATAATCGTTGGAATTTGATATTAATCGTATATATTGTTAATGAACCGTGTCATTATTTTAATTAATCGAAGATTTAAAATGCAGATGGTGAGACATCGTATTGTTGTACGACACAGTGGCAGATGGGAGAGATCAGAATACGTGGATGGTGACGAGCAACTTCTCGTTATGTCGTCCGACAATTTGTGTTTTAGCGCACTGGAGAAGGAGGTGCACAAGTTATTACGTACTGAGCCGAGTACTGTGGAGTATGAATTCTCCTACTTGACGAGCACCAATACCGGTCGGCTGATAAGGGCGTCTTTACGAGATGATGGAGATTTGCTTGATTTGCTGCACGAACAGACCGCCGAGATGGTTGTGTACGTGATTTCGAGATATTTGAGCAGTTCCGGTGTTGGGCCCTCTGTTGGCACAGATTACAGAAATCTAGTGAGGGATGATTATGTTCCATACTTTCCCAGTACTTTCACGGATTGGGTAATCCGATTCATAGCGATTACCCCCGGTATGAAGAGGCATTTGAGACACGTGTTGAGGAGGAGGATGAGGAGGAAGAAGAAGAGTACGACGAAGAAGAAGAAGAAGAAGAAGAGAATGAAGAAGAAGAAGAGGCGAACGATAGATTGGCGTTGATGGATTCACTAATGACGGAATTTGCCCATTGGATTCGTACTTCTGGAAACACAGACAGATTGTTGGGATTGACGGGGGCTGTGCCATCATCTTCTGCCGGTCTTGGGTATGCAGCTGATAGAGGTTCCAGCAACTGGGTGGTTCCCCTTGCCGATTTAGACATTGCGGGGTCACTGTCTTGGGATGAGCGACGGGCAACACCGACAGATACACTGTGCGAGGGAGCAATTTTCCGGACAAAGGATGATTTGGCTCTGGCGGTGGGAATATATCACATGCAGAATCGAGTTGAGTACTGCGTGTATCGATCAAACAGGAGTCGACTTGGCTATGTATGCAAACACGGTGGTGACTGCCCGTTCAAGTGCTTTATTGTTGTTGAAGGACAGATGTGGAGAATCTACAAGTTCAACCGAACCCACACATGCCACCTTGATATGAGTCGAGTGGCTCCGCGTCAGGTTCCGGCTAGAGTACTCGCGAAGTATTTTGCGTGCAAATTGGTGGACGAGAGGACGGTGTTGAAGCCGAAAGAGATGATTGCTGAGCTTGTGCGAGAATTCGGCATCTATATAGATTACAGTTTCACCCTGCGCACCAGAAATATTTCCATTGAGATGGTCTACGGAGACTGCGACAAGTCATACGCGCAGCTGCCCGTATTTCTGCACACGTTACAATTGATGAATCCGGGGACCCTTGTAGACCTGCACGTCACGAGCGATTACGCATTCAAGCATATGTTCTTTGCGATCGGATCGTGTGTCCGAGCATTTCTGCAGTTTGCCCGTCCGATGCTTGTGGTGGATGGCACCTATCTTAAGGGAAAGAACAAGGGGGTGTTGTTTGTTGCTGTGACGAAGGATGGTAATGAACAAATATTGCCTGTTGCAGTCGGGATTGGACCGATAGAGAATGATGAATCGTGGAGCTGGTTCCTGGGCCGAGTACGGATGCCCGTGGGTGATGTAGACGACCTTCTCATCGTTTCGGATCAACATCAGAGCATTTGTTTTCCCGAGAGCGGCGCACGAACTGTGCTACTATCATCTGAAGAACAAGATGACGAAGAGGGGAAAGAACGTTCTCGCACTATTTGAGGATGCAGCATATAGCTATCAGACATATATTTTTCAAGCGAATATGTCGACGTTGGAACAAGTCTGTCCAAATGCTTATGTGAAGTTGTGCAATATCGGTCCACAACATTGGTCCCGCTCACAGTGTCCCATACGGCGCTATGGCTTCATGACGTCTAATGCAGCAAAGAGTCTCAATGCTCGACTGTTTTGGGCTAGGAGGTTGCCAGTTTGCTCGTTCCTTGAAGTCTATAGATCCATTGTTGAGAGATGGTTTGTCGAACGAAGAGCGACTGCACACGGAGCGAATCATGTGTTGACGGGAGCAGTTGTTGAGAAGCTCAGTGGGAATGTCGAGCAGGGACGCCGCTATGCAGTCCGACCTACGACAATATCTTATTTGTAAAAGGTTAAGGTGAAGAGAGAGAGTTACATGGTCGATCTTCAACACCGAACTTGTGATTGTCGTATGTCTCAGCTGGATCTGATACCATGTTCGCACACTGCAGCTGCCATTTGGTATGACATGTTACTTGTTATTTTAAATGTTATATAAATTATCTGATCTTTGGCTGATTCTAACCTCTTGTTTTTTTTACCTTCTTCACAGTGCCACTGGCGGGCTCATATACGACTATGTTGGAAGCTGTTATAAGGTGGAGAGTCTGATTAGCATGTATAGCGAAGTCATACAGGGTTTACCATGCCCAGAAGAGTGGATTATTCCCGATGCTTATAGAGATCGAGTGGTGATACCGCCAGATATCAGACATTGTGTTGGTCGTCCACCTTTGTCAAGAGCTCGAGCACCATTTAAGGCATCGTCTAGTGCACGCAGACAGTTTTGCACTAGATGTCAGGGACGGGGGCACAATAGGTGGGTTTGCACAGCCTCCGTACCTGTAGGGTATGTGGACCTCAATTCGCAGCCAGATGATGCCTCCACACGGAGAAAAGCACCTAAGAGGTGCAACATTTGTGGTAGCACAGAGCATACACGGCCCAAGTGCCCGATTCGATTATCGGCCGACTGATTTGTTATTTTTTCAGTTGATTAGTTCATGTATTGTACAATTTGAATTAAAACTCCTTGTTGTTTTTTCAGTTGATTAGCTCATTCCCTTTTTTTTTAATAAGCAAATATTAAAAATTCAAATAGAATCCGTAATACCAAACATACAATCATCTAATCCAAACATACAATCATCCAACCCGTCAGGGCTCAGGCCTACCATTATAAGTCAAGGAATATATCCTAGCCCAATACATGCACGATATGCGTCGACGAACTGCTGTGTCACCTCCAAGGGAGGGTTTTCACCTAAAAGTCGATCCACGTACATGCACGCGTATACTCCGCAGCTCTTCGCATCCACCTGGACATACTGCTCCTTGATCGATCTGTCCAACGTCATCGTGTAAATATGGTGAGGCGGCATAGGCCTTTCACGCCAAAAAGCAGCAGCATACATCAGGCATGGCAGTAGGCGAAGAAGCGGTATCAACTCTCGCTCCCGCTGGTAATACAGCTCGGGGTCACTGGGATCGGACATCTGAAACAAGAGCGGGTCATACAGCTCCACGGCCCAGTTAGAAATCCGAACACGAACAGTCACCCAGTGTTGTCTCTCAATGTTGCAG
Source organism: Perilla frutescens (assembly GCA_026008535.1). Taxonomy (NCBI): domain Eukaryota; kingdom Viridiplantae; phylum Streptophyta; class Magnoliopsida; order Lamiales; family Lamiaceae; genus Perilla; species Perilla frutescens. The sequence continues at coordinate 32,241,654 of BRKX01000011.1, forward strand.
ATGATGATCACCTGCAGTATCATACACGGACGTCTGGTATAAAGGATTGTCCAATTAAATGAGGGAGAAGAAATTAAATGTTACAGAGATTTAACTTACATAATCGGCATTCCTCCATGGGATCTGGTATGGACCATCCTCGCTTGTGATCCGATGAATAAGCCCCTCTGCAGGCTTCCAGCGTCGATAGTCATCATTCCTGTAACTCTGTCGGCAATCAGGGTCATTGGGGTGAAGTAACTTCCATGCACTGACAAGAGCCTCCTGTAAACAAAAAATGAACGAGTCATGGTTTGAAGAAGGCTAATTCATAAATATTTTAAAACAAAATGCGTTTCAACTTACATATAGACCGGTGGACACGATCACTGTCCTCCATCTGGTATCTCGCTTGACTCTTGGACTGGTCGCCGATAAGAAGTAGCTGATGGCCTGTTCGTGAATCTCCGTAGCTGGATCCTCGAGCGCATCAAACCACGCTTGCCACAGTAAGAGGTGGTTCATATTAATCATGACGTTCACACATCTGCCCCCCTTCTTGAATCGGCTGTAAGCAATGCTCAGAGTCATGTCGTCCCGAGAGTTCATCAGCTGCTGAAGGCCGCTCATACGAGATGTATCCTCTGACTCGAGAGGTGGAGTGTCATGTCGACTCCCAGAATTGCTACGATTAATTCACAAAGTGAAACGATAAATGCCCAAATTGCTACGATGCATACAAATTTGCTACGGCTACCACTATGATGCTACGGTTATAATATACTATATGCATACATGTTCAAATATACACTCACATTGTCGATCAATTCCAAAGAATAAAAATATTGCTACAATTACTATTCACATATCAATTCACATGCTTCCATCTTGATTCTCACACAATAAAAACGGGAACTAACCTGGGGAGCATTCGAAATCCTACGGTTCGTGTCTTGGGACATTGTTTACGTCGATCTTGCAGCCGTAAGCTTCTTTCTCCGGTTCGAAATTTCTGGCTGTTTGGAGGTGTGAGAGAAGTAAGAGCAAAAACAAGGGAAAGAAGTTTTCAAGTTATTTCAAGTTAGGAGAGAGTCGGCCGTATTCAATTGAGGCGGTTTCAAAAAATTCAAACCCTAATAATATATATTCCTTTTTTGTTGTTGAAAATTGAACTCAATCTAGATTTTATTCCCTTGTCATAACTTTTCAGCAAAAAAACAACACCCGTGAACGCATGCCAAAGATGCACTTAATCGTGGCAATATTAAATGAATATAAGCGTAGATCCTAAATAATGAATCGTAGCATTAGTAAATTATTGAAAAAAAATTGATACTAATCAAAGTTATTATTAAATAACTGATCGTACCTTTAATTAATCGTAGTTATTATTAAATAACGAATCGTAGCAACTTTCACTTAACTTAGCTTTAATTAAAATTTATCGTAGCCTCTAGTTAATTTAATCGTATCAATTAAAATGTAATAATAACTTGTATAATTAATCGTAGCAACTTTCAATAATGTACCTTTAATGAAAACTTATCGTAGCAATTAAAATGTAATAAAAACTTTTATAATTAATCGTAGCAACTTTCACTTTTCGTACCTTTAATTAAAACTTAACGTAGACTCTAGTTAATTTAATCGTAGCAATTAAAATGTAATAATAACTTGTATAACTAATCGTAGCAATCTTATTACAATTACCAATAATCGTAGCAAGTAAAATTATTCGTAGCTTCAATGAAAACTAATCGTATCTATTCTTCATTAATCGTTGAAAAGGGTGGTTGTTGTATGTTAAATTTCCAACCGTAATATTAAATACTCGTCTGCAACAATATCTACACAGGTACAAAAATTGACGTGCATGGTAAGTTTTTTCAGATTTCTGGGCCCCTTCAATTTTTAAGTCTGTGAATAGGTACTGATTGCCTACAAAACTGCCTAGTTTTATATTTTGTCGATTAACCGCAATTTTCACTATTTTTTTTGTCGAGAAAAATAGTTTTCCCTAATGTTTTTGTATTTCAAATGTCATGCATATATATGTATGTATGTATATGTATATGTATAAATATATATTATGCACACAAGTTGGAGCTGGTAACGAGTAAGTTGCCTTAATCTCCGTTCCAGTGTGAAAGTTTGATTAATCATGTGTTTGGATGACTGCGTGATTCAATAGAGAAAATGGGAAAGTTCACATATTATAATAATAATAATAATAATAGTTGAATTTGACGTATGGTTTGTTTTTTTTTTTAATGTGGGACGAGAGCGAGCGTTATCATATTCGACGTGTGCGCCGATAATTTTCCTATTTGCTAAAAAAGGAGTATTGTCACCTGTTTTACTAAAAAATAATTTAGCTATTTATTTTGCCGGTGACTACATGTGCCAGTGAGTTTCTGTGAATATCATGAATCACCGACAAGTTGTGATAAATTGGTCGAAAAAATTTAAATGCGTCGTATTACAAAAGTAATTAATAATCTTGTTTTATTTATAACATACACTGCATTTTGTAATTGTAAAATAAATAAAAGTTGGGAACAAACAACTCAAATAAAAATTATGCTAAAATAGTCAATCATAATTAAAATTTATTGCTAAGAGTAATATTTTTTTAATGAAAATACATTCTAATTATATAATAATCAACTATAATAATTATTGAGCGTGTGTCTTGGTTAAATCTCACGAGAGCTCCTTTTAAAGCTTTAGTCCCGCATAGACCAAATATATGTGAGAAAGCTTTATTGTGATTAAAATAATCATTTGAAGTTTCCATTTAGCAATTTCGAAATATTATCAATACAGATAATACTGATGATTAATAGTATAATTTTTCGTTTTCCATCAAAAAAAGAAAAAGAAAAGGAAAAGGAAAAGGAAAGGCACGAAATGAAGAAACAAAGAATAGGTCTATTATATTGATTTCTTTATATTAATTAATTTGTATATACACCAATATAAGAATCTCAAAAATCAATCGAAGACTAAATATAGTTAGAGAAAAAAAGAAAATCCAAAATTTCGAATTCATCATCAATAAGGAAGAATAGTCTCGAAGCAGTGAACCCCATCGAGCTCCGGGGCGAACCTCATCGCTCTCGTCGTCCGGCGATCTTTCGCCGGCTTCGAAGATGAATTTACATCTTTGACCTTCGTCTTCATCAGATCATCAATTTTGACGGCTGGAGAGAAAGAAAAACCGAGTTTCTCAGCGCAGAGAGCTTCGAACGAGCTGAAAATCGACATCGACATAGGTTGATTCAATTGAAATAATCTTCAACAGAAAATTAATTTTCGAAACGAAGCAATGTTGTAAAATGTATATATTAAACTTGTGGGATGGAAGGAGAATTTATAGAGAGAGAAAAAACGTGTGGTCTTTGTAGTAGGGTGGAAGGTTGTTTCCTTTTTTGAATTATCAATTACAGCGTTTTTCTTCTCTTCTTCCTTTTCTTTCTTTCAGCGTTTATTCATTATTATGAGTGATTAATTGGGTGGGTTGAGTCAAAGTCAATTATGGAGAATGGTCAACCGACCTTCCATTGCCGGATATTTTGACTATTCTCCCATTATTCTATTCTATTTTATTTTATGACTCGATTTGAAGCGCATTCTTTAGTGCAATTACTTTATTATTACTTGTTTTTCCGATTATTATCACGTCACACATTCTTATTGCTCAACGTTTTAACTTTTCATAAACATCTTACTTTTTTTCCTCTCAAAATAAAATTCTAAATTTGCCACCAAAAAAATATAGAAATAAAAACTTGCAGTATTCAGATTTATGTGACGGATTCAACCTAAGAATGTGGAATTCGGACTATCGCATAATGTTAGCTTCATCAAAACTTTATCCCCCCATACAAAATTACTCCTCCTAGCATATCTTGAAAATTGAATATTCCTTACTTTTTTCTAGTATTATTTTATACGAGTTTGAGTAAACTCCTTCACCAATTAACTTGAATTCGGACGAGGGATTTAAAATTGACACCATTGAATTTGATTTACTCGTATCCGACTTGTTTGAAATGTGAATAATTATGTTAAATGAGTCTCAATCAAATACATATATATTGATTTGTAAACCTGACCTGTACAGATATGATTCAAGTTTTTTTTTTTTTATATTATTTTTATTATTACCACATTGAGACTATTTGCATTGGCATTTTATATCTAAAACGGGTTATTATTAAGAATGTGTTAGTGAGACAATTGTTATTTCCGCCTAATTATATTCGCTTTGTCTGATCGATGTTTTATTGTATAGTTTATAGAATTAATATTTTTTTTCTAAACATTTTTCTTATTGAAGAATGTGAACAACTAATTTCAGAAACTTTAATGCCTCCTTAGTTTGAATTGTGAAAAAAGAAAGCAAGAAAAAAAAAAGCCATTACTATAAATGTATTGAAAAAATACAGCGTTGAGAAATTAGGTAGAGCAATACAACTATAATACTCGTAGGATCTTCTTGTGCCCAAAAACATAAACTTCCAGCCAACTTCACAATTTATCGCTCGTGTCTCCTCTACTTAACTGCTTGAATCAATAAAGGGGCATATTTTGATCAATATAGCATTGTCGTAAGTAACAAAGTAACAAACACCAATTCAAATCATCAATCTGAACAAAGATTACAACTCCAAGAAACAAGCAGCAAACTTGACGGTTATGGACTTGGCCAAAAAAAATTCTATTTATACATTGCAAGAGCAATCTTAGCTCCAACTACAACATCAGGTTCATTAAATACATACAACGAAACACAAGAACAAGAAACGAATAGGGCAGCATTATCTTCATAGAATCAACAAAGACACAGATCAATCCAAGTTAATCCAACAAAACATTCAAGAGCATCACAATTTGCTCCATCATCCATCATCCCTAACAATCAAGTTAGCAAGCGAGTTACCACACGATCAATCAATAATACGAAAACGCCACTACCTCACACTTTCAGCATTTGCATCTTGTTAGCAAATGCAATAGCAATCCAATCCGGCTGCGCTGCAGACCACTGCAGCTGGTTAATCTCCGCACCAGCAGAGTACATCGTCATGGGATCAATCCCGTTCGGGCCAGCAACTGTCGGTAACTCCCAAAGCAAGGACTGCCCATCATCCCCCGCAGAGCAAATATGCTTACAGCTCTGCGGCGCCCAAGCAATGGCGTTCACACTCGCACTGTGCCTCTCCAACTCTGCCACCGGCATTGTCGGAGACCGAATATCCAATATTACAATCTTGTTACTATCCATCAAAATCGTGGCCATATACCTCAAGTCCTGCTTATTCCAAGCCAATCTCAACAATGGCGTATCCGGCATAGGGCTCTCGTAGATGATCGTCGAATGCTCCTTATCCCTCAAATCGAAGATCCTCACCGATCCATCGGCTGAAACCGAAGCAAAAACCCCAGCTTCACCCCAAGCAATATCGTAAACCTCCTTATCATGAGCGATCAACTGAGTCTCCACCGCGCCCTTCTCAATATCCCAAATCGTACAAGTCGTATCAATGCTCGACGTCCCGATCCTCCGCGGCTCCACCTCGTTCCAATCGAATGAAGTCAGCGGAGCTGAATACTCGCTGGTTTTACTGTTGTTGAGCGTGGAGACGGCCACAATTGAAGAATCCTTCACCTCCCAGAGGCGGAGGAAGTCGCCGGAGGAGGCGAGGAGGTTGGACGGGGCGGAGACGGAAGGGTGGAAGAGTAATTTCGTAGGGGGGTAAGGGTGGTCGAAGGAGAGAGAAGGGACGGGCTTGAGAGAAGATGAATCTTCCGAGAATGAGAGGATATCGACGTGGTTCTTCAGCTCCTCGACGAAGCTCCCGACGGCAACGCGGCGGCGGTTGACGGCGGAGATGGCCATGGCGTAGATAGGGTAGGGGGAGTCGTAGGTGACTACATTTTCGGGGCGGGGGTGGGATTCCTGGGTCGAATTTTCCATCGGAATCGGGCGAATTCTAGAGGAATTGGGAATCTAGGGTTAGAGATTGATGAGTTTTTAATTGGAATTTTTTGTTGATTTATTTCGATTGTTTCCGAGTGCGTGTGTGGAATGGTGGGTTCAGTTGAGGGGGTTGAAACTCGGAACGGGGTTTTCAGTTTGACCGGCGGCTGACTGGAGGCGGGGCCCACGCTCAAGGGAAAGCGCTACAGCGCGTTTTACTTCACTTTTACTTGGCTTTAGAGAATATTTTTATTTCCAAAACTTTAATTAACGCACTATATATTTATTTATTTTTTTAAAAATAATTAATGAGTGCAGTGCCATCAATAATTTAATTTTAAAATTTAATAATTCAATTTTAGAGTACATATTCATTAAAAAAAACTTAAAAAAATATCTATGAAAAATGTTATACATTAGAAAAATAAAATGTCCATTAATAGACTAATGTTAAAACAGTATATATAAAAAGTCCAAAGCCTAACAATTTTTTTCTCTCTCTCTCTCTTTCACTCTCTCCATCATCTCTACCTCTTCTTCTCCAGTAACTACCGACGACCTACACCAGTTCTTTCACGAGGTGACTTAACCCAACCCTGACCGCGTGTCACGGGATGCCACCCCCATCCTATCCCCTCTCCCAGGATACGCCGGGACAAGTCCATTCCCTTATCCCGATCCTTGGGATAGGCAACGCCGGGCCCCTTGCTGCCGAGGCCCGTCGGGCTCCCGTGACTGGCGCCCCAGCACCCCGGGCCACCCGCACCCGCCTGGGCCGCCAGCACTAGCACCAACTTACCGTCGGGGCGGACCTCCGCCAAACGCCCCGCCCGAAGATCCATAGTTGCCTAGAGTGCTAGCTATTTCCTTGTAGTGTACATATTTGTAAGCACGGCCTTGCACGACCGTTTTTGTCGTTTTCTAGCTTAGTTGTATCTAGTGCCGTCACTAGCATTTTTTTCTTTAAGCCTTTTATAGGGGGTGAGAGCGAACTTTTGTCTGACTGTGAGCGTTGCAAAGAGCGACCCCCACTCCAACCAACGCGTACTGTAATTGCTTCCAAGCTATAATGTACATTCAAATTGCATTAATGAAGATTTATTTGCAATCAATCGTGATCGTTTGTTGCTTGCTCTGCCGAGACAACTAAAAGCACCAGAGGGTGTGAATTGTATCGTCATCGTGCATCAAGCTTTGCGAGCAAAGCTTTCAAGAGAGAGAGGCGGACGTAGTCTAGGACGGACTACTAGCCGCACGGTGCGCTACTAACCTAAGCACTACAAGCGCCCCGTGACACCGCGCAACTCAGTTGCATCCCCCAACTCAATTGACGATCATACCCCCCACGAACCCAGCTATGATGAATGATGATTACGTGGTCTTGAGGTGGGTCATACTCGTTCTTACAAAATCAGCTTATAAAGGGATAAGGGTTGTGCAAATGGTTGCCCCTGTCCAAGACCGGACCGAATCACAAGGCATGCTAACCAGAAGACCGATTGATTTGGTCGATCAGTCAAACTGATTCTCATTCTTTTTTTTTCAAGTTTTGGTCCTAAGTCCTGATATAGCAATTTTTATATATCATACATGAATTATGATATATTAATATTATGCATTAAATATAGTTAGAGTATATATTATATATAATGTACTAGTAGTTAGTTAGGTGAAAAGTTTTTTCGACAAAAGTATATAAAAAGTGGGAAAATAAAGCAAGATTTAAATTGTGGGAATTTTCTCGACACTGTGTACTTCTTTACCCACAAACCCTTCATATGGTCCCACACAATCTGAAAAGAAACTGAAAAGCTACAAGGAGAATCAACTTAATTCAAAACATGTAAGAGAACCAAGAATATTTATGATTTAGGGTTGGAAAATTAAAAACTTTCAACTACCCCACCACCCCTCTCTTCCCCCTCCCTCGTCGATTCCAGAAGCCTAAAAAAAAATACCGACTGAAAGAAGGTCTGAAGTAGGTCTCCCTCGTCGTCTCCCTCTCACACATGCCGCCGATCTGAAACAAAAAAAAAAACCCAAAAAGCCAAAATAAAAAACAAAAACCGACTGAAACCGTCGAACCCTCTCACACCACCGCCGATGAGAACACGCCGGAGATGGAAGGAGGACCTGGATCACTGCCGGAGACGTCTTCATCTTCTCAGGTAGGTGTCTTTTTTTTTTACCGCCTACGATTTTTTGAAAGATAATCACATGTTAATGGTATTAATCGTGGATAATTAGATGATAATCGAGGCTTTATAATATTAGATGATTTTTGCAATCGTGGTAGTGTTTGATTTTTTTCAATTTGTTAGGCATGATTTTTTTGAATTGGTTGATGAATTCTATAATCGTGGTTTTTCGGAATTAGCCGAGGATTATTTGATATTAATTGTGGATTATTTGATGTTAATCGTGACTAGCTATTAATCGAGGATATGTAGATATTAATCGAGGCTATTTAGATATAATTGAGGCTATTTAGATATTATCGAGACTATATTAAAATTAATGGAGGTATTTTTTTAAAATATTAATCGAGGCTTTGAACTTAATCGAGGTTGTTAAAAAAAATAATCGAGGGTCTTTTTAACTTAATCGAGGCTGTTAAAAAATAAATGAGGGTCTTTTTAACTTAATCAGGGCAGTTAAAAAATAATCGAGGCTGTTAAAAAATAATCGCGAAAAGCCTCGATTAATTTTAAATAATCCTAGATTATTTTTAATATCCTCGATTAGATTAGGCAAGCCTTTTTTTAATTTTCTCGATTATTTTTTTAATTTCCTCGATTAATTTGAAATGGCTTCGATTATTTTTAACTTTTCTCGATTAAAACATTGACAAGAATTAAAAATGATATAAAATATTAAAAGTATTTATTTTAATATAGTGAGCCTCGATAATTTTTAATTATCCATTATTAATTTTTAATTATCCACGATTAACTTTAGGCAAAAGTGACGATTAAATTAATAAGTATTTATTTTAATTAAAATTTTATTTTAACAAATTATAGGAAATATTAAAAGTATTTATTTTAGGGACTAATTTTGTATTAACAAATTATATGAAATATTAAAAGTATTTACTTTAATTCTAATTTTGTTTTAACAAATTATAGGAAATATTAAAAGTATTTACTTTAATTCTAATTTTGTTTTAACAAATTATAGGAAATATTATCAATATTTATTTTAATTCTATTTTTGTTTTAAATCTTGTCAAATTGATTGGGTCAGATAGTCGCTACAACAGGCGAGGCCTTCGGTCGTAGTGTACGCCATACCGGAGGTACTGGACACAATCAGAGCCACTCTACACACGATAGATGGTGATGCAGCCCTGGAGTCGTTCAGATCTGGATGTTTCGGCCAGTTCCTGGACTACAGGGCTGGTTAGGTCTAAAAGAAGACGATTCACGGTTTGATGAGCCGTGAGGTACGCATGTCGGATCGTGCACTAGAGGGACGGGAGACCTGGTTTCAGATTCATTGCTCCCAGCTGCGCTTTGGTTCGACTGAGTTCAATCTGGTGTCAGGTTTACGGTTCGGCAACACGAGTATTGATCCGAATGCCGAGAATCATGTTGTTCCGCAGAGATCTGTCTTCTATCGCCTATTTCATGGAAAGCGCACGACCGTGAAGGATTTGGAGGATCGGTTCAAGGTGCAGGCAATGGCCAGAGATGCTCCGAATTACGTGAAGGTTGCGAACATATTGTTCGTATACCGGATGTAAAACCCCAGATTTTTGAATTATGTTTAGAGGATTTTTAATAGTAATTAAATAGTTAAGGAAGAAATTTAAATAAGGTTTAAGTGAAGTCAGATGTCAGTCACGACTTTAGAAGTCAGTTTCTGGTGAAATCGTATTTTCGGAAATTTTGATCTTAACTCAGTTTTGGTCAAACTTGGTCTCGTTAGAAAGGTTTTAACTTAAGGAGTGTGCCGGTGTTTTCAAAATTTTATTCTGAAGTCATTTGAGTTCCCAGTGATGAAAAACGTATTTAAAAGGGGGAATGGATAGTAACTTTTGCGTGCGTTCGTGTTTTCAGAAATTTACGAAATTCTCCTCATTGATCCGAGTCTTGTTCTGTCAGGCCCCTCTTATGGGAAATTACTCAAGAAATCCGTTCGCGTTCATGGATTTCCATTCTGAGGTCAATCTAACGCTCGGGAGCAAAATCTGTCAATCTGAGTGAATGGTAAAAAGTAATTCCAAAAAAGCAATCTTGGCTCGTTTTTCTTCTGACGATCCCGTCTTCATCCCAAGTCAAGTTGGTTCACTATTATTCGAGCTAACGAGTCTCTTGGTATTTTTAGATTTTGTGTCTGAGGTCATTTGGATCTCGACATCGAATAAAGCAGCTTTTAACCGAACCCGGGGTAACTTTTGCAGTATTTCCGTACTGCAATGGCTTCCAAGGGAAGCCAACGCTTCTCCTATAAATAAAGCATCACCCCATTCACTTTTTCCATACCAAATTCACTCATTCCTCATTTCTAGAGAGTGGGAAAGCTTGTGAGAGCCGAGAAAGTTCTGTCGAAGTGAAAAGCGTTCTTCGTGAGTGTTCTCCAATACGACGAGCGGAGTGGCGTGGAAGGGATGCGGTGAGGGAATGTGCTAGGGGCGCCGTTGGGTCATAGCAGGCGGCTCTGCCGCCGTTGTGACTCGACGAGACGCCGAGCTAGCCACCTTCCTTCGACGCACCTAACGCCGTCCATTCTTGTTAGGGGTGAGCAAATGGGCGGTTCGGTGAAAAACCGACCGACAATTCCACCACCGATCTAACCGACCGCCAATGTGGAAACCGACCGACCACCGACCCGATGGTGATCGGCCACTGCACCGATCACTGACCGACAGTGTTCAGGCGGTTCGGTCGGTTATCCGTTTTTTTTTCCTAATTTTTTTTTGTGAAGGCAGACTACCCATAACCCACTTATGCATGCCTGCTACTCTTATTTAAAAAACAGCAATAATGAGGATTTTTGGATCATTATTCGTATTTAAAAAACAGCAATAATGAGGATTTTTAGATCTTATACAATAATGAGGGACTAGTGCTCTTTCATTTTAATTTTCTGCTGCAACAAATATGAAAGAATACAAATAAAAATTATTGTTGCAGATCATAAAATAGCTTAACAAACTTATTACTTATTAGTCGAATTTTATCAAATTTTTTATGTTTTTGTCAACTTAAATTTCAAAAGAATTAAGAGTGACAAAACCACAAAATTTGCTCATCTGTATGCCATTACAATTATGCTCAAAAGAATGACAAAACCACAATCAAAAATCTGCTCAAAAATCTGTTCATCATGATTAAAACTCTATTGTTCACAATCTGCTCAAAATAGTGAAAATACAATTGTTTCACAATCTGCTCAAAATCTGAAAATCCCAATCAACAACAACCATTAATCTGCACAGATTTTGAGTTTCAACATTGTTTCACTCATTACAGCAAAGAGACTAAGGTCGCAAACTTTGAGTCTTCAAAATACAAATTCAAACTTGAAAGAGTTCCAAACTTGCAATAATACTAGATAAAAGTTAAAAAACAATATTCAAAGTCTCCAAACTCCAAAGTCTTCAAACTCCAATCTCCAATCTCCATTCTCCAACTTCTAATCATGTGTCAATCACCCTCCTTTCGCATTACACCTTTCAAGAAAAAAAATCAATTAATATCAATAAAATTAACATAAATCAAGATTCAACAAATTAAATCACGAAAAGAGAAATAAATTAATTTTTTTAAAATCCTTCTTCATGCTTTTCAACACTAGCCAAATCTTCTTCAACGGTTGTCCATTATTTTGAACGCTTGAACCAATCTTGAACGCATATAAGAGATTCAACAAGTGTAGGACTTAGAGAACTCCTAAAAGTATCAAGCACTCTACCTCCAGTGCTAAAGGCAGATTCTGAAGGAACCGTGGAGATAGGCACGACCAAAATATCTTGAGCTAGATGCGAAAGAATGTGAAACCTACATTGGTGCGTATCCCACCACTTCAATATATCAAAATCCTCTTTCTCATTCTTCAGAGGCTTTTCATTCAGGTAGATATCCAAATCATCTTTCAATTCAGCATCTTCATCGAGAAAGCTTCTCTTGTATCTATCACTTCTTGTATACTTGACTTTCTTTGCAGGAGGAGAGGACGCCACATCTTGCTCATGATTTACTACGCTTTGAGTTTGAGCTTTAGGGCGATGTAGAGATTGATAGTGCTCATACAAAGTCTGTAATGCACTCTTCACATCAAATGCCAATCTCGAACCTTCTTCATCCCCGAACTCCTCTCTAAAGTAGTAGTTAATAAATGCAAACTTATAACGAGGATCTATAATCACAGCCAAGTAAACAAGTTTATTCATCTTTGCAGGATCCCCCCAATATTTGTTATATTTAGCTTGCATCTTCACGGCCATATCCTTGATAGCTGGATTTGGGCTTTCTACCCATTCTCTCAACATATTACCAATTGTATCAATCTCATGATAAAGCAAATGAGATGTGACATACAATTGGCCAGACACCCTAAGTGTGAGCTCATAGAAGACAACCAAAATCTCAATAATTGTCTTAACAACTTCCCAATCTGCAGGTGTTGGCAACCCCACATCAGACAAATTAACCCTAAAAAAAGGATCTACACCCTCAAATCGCTCAAATGCCTTTTCAAATTTAAGCGCAACACTCAACATTAGATATGTAGAGTTCCATCTTGTTGACACATCTAAACACAGCAAAGACTTACACTCTATGCCCTCATCAACACAACAATCTCTAAATCTTTTCAGTCTTGCAGGAGAGTGTCTCACATATCTAATAGCTTCACGAACCTTCTTAATGGATTGATTTATCACCTTCAATCCATCGCCAACAATCAAATTCACCACATGAGCAGTGCACCTCATGTGAAAGTGCTCCCCTTTCACAACATCATGCCCCTTAGATGTCAATCTCTCTTTCAAAAAGTTCACACACACCTCATTTGCAGCTACATTATCAACTGTAACTGTAAAGACACGTGCAATCCCCCACTCACGCAAACAAGATTCAATTTGTCTACCCATCTCATCACCCTTATGACTATCAACAACACAAAAATTAATAATCTTCTTTTGCAAAGTCCAATCTTTATCGACATAATGAGCGGTGATGCACATATAGTTAAGTTTTTGCACAGAAGTCCATGTATCAGTAGTAATGCATACAGTCAACCTAGATGTTTTGAAAAACTCTTGAAGTCTAGCTCTTTCATCTAAATACAGTTGATGTATATCTCTAGACACGGTCCATCTTGATGGAATCTTGAACTTAGGTTGTAAAGCTTCAAGAAATTCAATAAACCCTTCCCCCTCAACATGCTTAAATGCTAGTTCATCCTTCACTATCATTTGAACCATTTTTTTCCTACAATGAGCCTGATCAAATTTATGAACAATGAGACTACCCTCACCCTCCCGAGCCTTTAAAGACAATTGTGCTTGTTTGGAATCCATATTGGCGGGATTATGAATGCAATTAAGCATGTGATTCGTTAAGGTGGACGTGCCATACCTTTTTGAAGCACATGGATAAGTTTTGGGACAATAATTGCACTTGTCTTTCAATTCACCATCTTCTTTATCAGTGAATTTGGTAAAGTGATTCCACACTTTGGACCTGAGCTTAGGTTGCTTCGTCACTTTTCCACTCCCACCAGCAGCCTCAGGGTTTGGAGTAGGATTACTAGCCGACGTATTGTTGTTTATGGACTCTATTTCTTCCACCTCTGTGGTTGGAGTGTTTCCTTCTTCCGACATCTACAAGAAGTCAAGAATGCAAAAAAAGAAAAAATATTACAGTCTGAAAGCAATTGAAGCTAGCAAATTTTACTCAAAGATAACAAATTAATCACAACATCACAACCATCTGTATTCTATTGACTATTGCTGTATACTAAGCAGATTGCAGAAGTAATAAAATGATTAAATGAAGCCTTGGATCTAGTACTCAAGTCACTGTCTTAAGATTCATACAAAACAAAAGTGAAAACCATATTTTGTACAGTACCAGAAGATATATTTCTCATGAAATTAGACTATGCCTCAATGTGAAACTGAAAATTGCAAATCTAGCATAATTAAATCTCAACTCATTGAACTCAAGGGAAAACATAACTAATATATTGTTATAACTCATACAGATCTAGAACACGATAAACAAAACCAATTAAATTAGACACAATATCTGAATATCGATATGCATATGAAATTAAACTGTGAAACACACACATATCAAATCTGGGCTCTGGGCGTGCAGCCGTGCATCATTGATTTAGAGAAAAGTTTAGAGAAAGTTTCTTACATTTCCTTGTTGTTTCAATTTAGAGAGTGGAGACGGTAGTGAGAGATGAGGATGTCTGGTGCTCTGGGCGTTGGAGAGTGGAGACGATAGGCCGGCGAGCGCCGGTGATGAGCCACGAGTCGGCGAGCGGTGAGCAATGAGAGAGAGAGAGACTGAGACAGGCAGTGAGCGACTGAGCGACGCGATCCTATTTCAGAATTAGGGATTTTCGATTTTAGGGATTGGGTGATAATATGATTAATTGATTATGAATTATAATAAAATATTAAAATTAAAAATTAAATTATTTTTTTCGGGCGGTTCGGTGTGGCCGTCGGTTTCCGGCCACACCACCGACCACCGCACCGACCTAGCTTCGGTTCCCACCCAAACCACCGCCCACCGACCGATAACTATCAATCACCGACCCGAACCGACTGAAACCTTTCGGTTCGGTCGGATGGGTCGGTTTCGGGCCCTTGTTTGCTCACCCCTAATTCTTGTTCGTCGGCCCCCGATTTCATTTCTTTTATGTCTTTCAATTCCGCATTTACTTTCCGTTCTTTGTATACTTCGTACACTTCATTGCTACTCAAATACCTCCTGTTTAAAGTTGTATTTTGATTCTTATTGAAGTTCCAAGTTAATAACGTTTACGTTATATTGCTCACTTTATTCCGGTCGTAATAATTCTCGTCATTATTTCGTGTAATTAGTCTTGTTATTCCGTTTAACTCTCGTTCAAGTTATATTTAAAGAGTTCGTCGTTATTCTAAATATTTTATGTCGTTATAATGCCAAATTTCTTTTTAAGTTAAAGCATGCTGTTTCATGTTAATTTAAATTATCGAAGCATGTTTTTTTTTAGATTTTTTTGTAAAAGTGTTTGTCGAAGGAATCGACGAACATTTGAAGAAACCCAGAAAAGATCGTTCAGAAATTGGGCGTAGAGAGAGGCCGCCGAGGCGGGGGGTGCGCCGCCGCGCAACACCTCCCGCGGCCAACTGCTTGCCCGCCGACTCAGGGGGGCGCCGCGGCGGGGAGGGGTGCGCCGCAGCGGGGGTTGCCCGCCGGAGCCGATGTGCGCCGCGGCGCGGTCCCCCCCTGTGTTTTTCCATGCTGATTTTTCTGGCTATGTTCATACCCTCTTTTCGAGACCTTTAGAGTTGTGTTTTTCCAAACTAATCCCGAGTTATTTCCAAGTTTAATTTAAGAAGATTTTCAAGTTATTTTCATCTAAAATTCGAGTATCAAAATATGATTTTCCCAAGTAAATTCTTCTCGAATTTTATAAAGTCATTAAGTCGTGCAATCTGTATTTAAGTCTTAGATTAATGTCTCTGGGTTAGTTATTGCTATTTCTCATTCTAGATGTTCGATTTCTTCGAAAGAGGTCGCTAAGTCGATGATTTGACTTTTGTAGGATGAAGTGAGCCCCGTGAAAATTTGGAGAAGGAACTTCAGCTCATTGCTTTACCTTCTGCCCAATAATCGAGGTGGGTAAATCTATACTCATCTAAGGTTTGAGCTAATAAGCTCTAGAAGCTTATAGGGCAAATGAGATATCCAATAAAACATTTTTGCTCTGCCTAATTGATCTCTGTACAAAGAAGGAAGGAAATGAAAGATATTATATGTTGATTGAGCTCTCGAGCATGTTTAGAAATGCTAGAAATGTTAAAGTATTGTTTATGCTTAGCATGAGATATTTGGAATTGTCTTTAGTTGCAATTCGTATTTATGTACGTTCATTTCCTCGTATCTGAATGTTGGATTTTGCTAAAGTTCATTTAGCTAATTAAGCATTGCCTTTTAGGGTAGTGATAAATCCCTTATAGGCCAAAGTCATGCTTAAGTAAAGGATTAGCCTTAGATGTTGCTCTAAGCTCTATAATTCTAGTAAGGTTAAGGAAGTTAAGGAATTAAGGATTAAGATTGAGAAAGGAAGGCTAAGTTAAGAAAGGAAGAATATAGCTTTTATAACCAGGATTGAGCTCAGATTTCATGATCTTTGATCATTAAGGTGAGTCACTGCTGGGTTAATTCCCTTGCAAACTCGTTTGGATAATTGAGGTAACCCTTCTCATATCCTATGGCATGCCTAAGGGTGCAGTTGACAACAGGTTTGAGCCAGGATGGGCCCAAAAGAAAAAGAAAAGGTTTTAAGGATATGGAGAGGGCTTTTGCGTTTTGCTCTCCATATACCGTCAGTTGATTATTGGATATCTTGAGGTTTATTAAAGAAGCTTTTATTAAAATCCACTGAATACATTAGTGCTCACGCCCTCGTTTTCAAATGTTTTCAGGTTGAGATGCTGAGGATGATGGTGGCTGTGGATGTGGGTTGGCTGCCAAGATTGTTTTGTTATAGTATAAGTTTCTTTTGAAATCCCATTATGTGTTCTGCTACTCTGATTCACTCTTTCTAATTCCGTTCAAGTTTTATTATGATTATCGAGATTCTATGAATATTTCCCCAGACATGGTTATCTATATATATAAAGATGCATTATAAGTTTTATTCCTGCTTCTCGAGTATATTTTCCTTTTGCCTATGAAGAGGCTTGTCCATATTGGTATCTGTTTATCCGCTTTGACCTATGAATGGGTCTATACTTATTGATATCTGATTAGTTAGCCATTTCATTTCGCTAAAAGCATGTTACCTTCTTAATCAAGTAAACCCGAGTATCATCGCCTATCTTTCAAAAGTAAATCTTAATTCTTAAAACTTCTTCGTTAATCTTCCGTCTTTATTCATTAATCCCTTAATAACATCCCGTCTCCATTCATTAATCCCTATCTCGGGAGTGGGCTATTACAGTTGGTATCAGAGTGAGGTTTGCAACTCTGCAGTCTTGTCTCTTTGGTAGATAAGTTATGTGCTTTTGTGCGTATGAGTTTTATCTGTTATATGTCAAAGCAGAAACCCACAGCTCGCCATCACCCTCGTATCCTCAACCAAAAATCAAGGTATGATAGTACATAGATTTTGAATTTTAGATTCATGAATTTTCGAATACAGGAAAGGAACAGATTTTAGCAAGCATACCTCTTTTATGGATAAAGAAAAAACTTTGGGAATAAAATTTTGAGTAAAAAGTATTCAAGATGAATTTCTGAGGTAAAAAGTTTTGAAGAGAATCCTCGACCAGAAAGAAAATGTTTAAATCATTCTCAAAGTTTTGTTTTAAAGGAAAAAGTAAAATTTCTGTTTAAAGATTTGGGCACCAAAATTTTTATAAAAGCCAACTGCTTAAAAAGGATCTATGCATGCAAGATAAATAGTCTAAATCTAGACGATATCATGACTTAGGAGAACCTTAGGTCTCCCTTTTATAAGCTAGACTGATTAAGCTTCATGTTTCTAGATGGTTAAGCGTCATTCGACTGCTAGGAATAATGTACCTCTTTTCCGTCCTGTACAAAGAAACGGGCTTGGAGGAACGCCAGAAAATGTATCTGACTTGGAAACATGTGTGAGCAAGCACCGCCCGCTGAGAGGCCAGCGATGTATCTGTTGTAGTGTAGGCCTAGCTAGGGGTTCACTACTTGGTTCCCAGCCTCTTGCGGTCTATCTCACTTGCTACTCAAGTAGCTAGACCCAAGGATGACCTATTACAGTCGATTACAACAAAGAACAATAAGGAAACAAACTTCAGTTCTTCACAGCAGGGAGATCTTCTTCACGGGAAGCTTAAGAGGGGAAGGTCAGAGGGACCTTCAAGGTTCTTCACAGGCTTAAGGCACTAACCGTTAGATCTACAAAATAGCACACGAGCCCAGTAAGTATAGAGAGAGAGAGAGAGATAGCCGTAGATCAAAGTGACAAGAAAAGACAGTGAGGAATCAGAGGTGGGAAAAGGGTGCTCGGGGCACGGTGGCTCAGATTTTCCCACTGGAAACGGCGACGGCAACTCCAGCGATCGAAAAAGACCCAGACCAGGGAGGGGATGGTGAGATGATCCCCCTTGAAGCACACTCAAGCTTTCAATCTCAGAGAACAGCCCAGCCGTCTACACTCATAGGACAACAGGAATCACAGTCAGATTCCGGCCAGAGAAACCGAGACCGGCGGTAAGAAACACAGTAAGAGAGAGAGAGAGAGAGAGAGAGAGAGAGAGAGAGCTTTTCAGATTAGGGTTAGGGATCGATGAGTGGCTTGAGAGAGAGGGGAACTCTCTCGAATGTTATAGAAGGTAGGAAAGCTTTGGAAAAGATAATCAAATTAAGAGTGAGTTAATGAGGGAGATGGAACGCCACTTTAGGGTTAAGGGTAGTAGATTGTGGGTTTGGGCTGGGTAGGAAATAAATCATATGGGCCTGGGGAGGAAAGGCCAATTGGGCCAACCTCAACATTTCCACCTTTGGCCCTGTTGGTCTTTTCCATCACCAAGGAGTTACCTGCCAAAAATGAAACACAAGAGATTATCATCATAACCAATTATTTTTACTCTAATTTATCACAAAGACAAACTCAGAGAGGGAGGAATAGATACTATGCGTATCTTAATCCAGTCTCAACACAAGAGACCAACCCACATTGTTTTGAAACAAGTATCAGGTCTGAACAACTTGACCATCCCAGACTTAGTTCACCTAGCTTAAGTACCAAGGGTAAGTCACCATTTGTTACACAACTCCTAGGGCTCATTGATCATCCTGACAAAAGGTTAGGATAACGCAACAAACTCTTTGGCTCAACCCAAGTCCGTGTTCAAAGACTTTTTGCAGGCTTCCAGCTTTGCAACTGGGAGGCACTTAGTGCCCATGTCTGTTGGATTGAACTCAAAGGGAATTTTTTCCAATAAAACTTCTCCTTTTTCTAGTCTCTGATAAAATGATATCTCACATCTATGTGTTTGGTTCTGTCATGGGAAACAGGGTTTTTACATAATTGGATTGCAGACTGACTGTCAGAGAAAAGCAAAGGTTTATCATCTATGAAATTGATTTCAGACAGGACACAATTTAACCAAATTGCTTCTTTCACAGCTTCAGTAGCTGCTATATACTCAGACTCAGTAGATGATAATGCAATAATACTCTGCAACTGGGACTTCCAACTAATGCATGACCCACACAGAGTGAACACATATGATGTAGTAGATTTTCTTTGATCCCTATCATTGGCATAATTAGAATCAACATAACCAATATACTGAACACCATCAGGGAATTTTGAAAAGGTTAAGCCATGGGAAGCAGTAGACTTTAGGTATCTCAACAACCATTTCAGAACCTCCCAATGAGGCAATCCAGGGTTAGCCATGTACCTACTTAAGCATGATACAACATAGGCTATGTCAGGCCTAGTGCTGATCATTAAGTACATCACTGACCCTATAACATTAGCATAGGGGATACCAGACATATCACTCAAATCAGTGTCACTTCTGGGACACTGATCTTTACTCAATTGAAAGTGTGAAGCAAGAGGAACAGTTACAGATTTACACAGCTCCATGTCAAATTTCTTTAAAACTTGTTCAACATAAGGAGTTTGGTGCAGTAATAGTGTGTGTTTACTTCTATCTCTGTCAATATTCATACCTAGAATCTTCCTGGCATCTCCCAAGTCTTTCATGTTGAAATTAGCACTTAGACAGGATTGGACATGCTTCACAGTCTTCAAACAAGGACTTATTAGCAGCATATCATCCACATAAAGCAATAAGAACATAGGCACAGAGGATTGCATATAGTAGAGACAATGATCAAATTTACTTCTGGAGAAATTCAAACTTTTCATGCAATTGTCAAACTTAATGTTCCATTGTTTGGGGGATTGCTTTAAGCCATACAGAGATTTTTTCAACAAACACACATGATCAGGATGATTTCCATCTTCAAAACCTTCAGGTTGCTTCATGTAAATGTTATTTTCTAATTCACCATGCAAGAAGGCAGTGGTCATATCCATTTGTTTCAATTCCCAGTCAAAGTGTGCAGTTAAGGCAAACATTATTCTAACTGTGGTGAATTTCACCACATGAGCAAATATTTCAGTGTAGTCAATGCCTTCTTTCTGTGTAAATCCCTTAGCAACAAGCCTAGCTTTGTACCTTACATTATTGATCTCTTGTTTTATTTTAAATAACCATTTACATTCCACAAGAGAGTATGCATCAGGTTTTTCCACAAGAATCTAAGTTTTGTTTTCATGCAGGGATTTCATTTCACATTTCATTGCATCAATCCATTTATCAGAATCAGCATAAGAAATAGCTTCTTTATAAGTTTTAGGTTCAGAAGAATCAACATTGTTAAACACATTGAAAGCATACATGAATAGGTTACAGCCATCATACCTAGAGGGAGCCTTGATGGTTCTCCTAGGTCTATCTCTAGACAACTGATAATTATCTAAGTTCACATGCTCAGAATCATGCTCAGCAGATTGATCAGGTTCAGATTCAGAAGATTCAGATTCAGATACATTCATATGAGCATGCATGTCATGATCAGACTCATGATTGAAAGCAGAATCCGTAGGATTAATGTTATCATGCACATGAAGATGATTATTTGGAACATTAATCTCATGAAGGATTGGTGGGGGAGGGTTCACCTTAGATATAGCAGGGAAGAACATGGGAACATCAACTTTCTCCACCTCACAAGAAGCATCAGAGTGTGAGGATTCATTTAAACATGGGAAATCAGATTCATTGAATGACACATCCCTACTTATACAAGTTTTGAAACCAGGTAATGTTTTATCCCACAACCTATACCCTTTGACACCATCAGGGTATCCTAAGAAAATCTATTTCCTAGCTCTAGGCTCAATTTTACTAAGTTTTTGGTGAACATAAGTACTATAACCAAAGACTTTTAAGTTTGACAGGCAAATAGGTTTATTTATGAACACGGATTCAGGAAGTTTTCCTTTTAATGGAACAGAGGGAGATCTGTTAATTAGATAGCAGGATGTCATTAGAGCTTCTCCCCAGAATTTTTCATCAAGGCCTGAACCAGCCAACAGGCTTCTGACTCTCTCAAGGAGAGTCATGTTCATCCTTTCAACAACCCCATTTTGCTGGGGGTTGTAAGGCACTGACTTATGCCTTTTGATTCCCATTTCAGAGCATAGGTTGTCCATAGCATGATTGCAGAATTCTAAGCCATTATCCGTTCTCAAACACTTTATCTTCTTATTGGTTTGATTTTGAATTTCAGCAACCCATGTAGAGAATTTTTGGAAAACATCATATTTGTGTTTCATTAAGAAAACCCAGGTTTTTCTTGAGAAATCATCAATAACAGATAAGAAGAACATATTTCCACCATGGGTTGGGACCTTTGCAGGTCCCCACACATCTGCATGAATGCATTCAAGTATGTCAGAGCTCAACTGAGCTTCAGGATAGGGACCAGACACAGGGAAAGGCAATTTGTGTTGCTTTCCCATCAAACAGGGTTCACAGAAGGACATGCTAGAAACCTTATCATGTTTGAATGCAACAGATTTATACAAAATTTCTAAGCCCTTGTTGCTCATGTTCCCTAGTCTTGCATGCCACAATGCAGTTTTATCATTTTAGACCATGTTAGCTGATTGAATAGGCACAGAGAAAGCATGCACTACATAAAGATCTCCCTTTCTGGGGGCATCAAAGTAAAGCATAGACTTTAATCTAAACTGAAAGCTTTTGTGATTTACAGAACCAAAGAGCATTTGATCAGCCAGCTTAGAAACAAACAATAGGTTAAATTTCAATTTGGGAACATATCTTACATCATGAAGTGTTATCATGCTTTCATTCTCAAATTTTAGGCACACATCTCCTTTTCCAACTATATCACAGTGCTGACCATCAGCTAAAGCAACTGATCCAGAATTCATAAGTTGCAAGTTGTGAAACATGTGCTTGTATGGAGTGACATGGAATGTACAACCAGAATCAATCGGCTGTTCAGATTCATGTATTGACTTTGACACAGCATTTGAAAAGTTAATGAATTGGAAATCACAGTCAGAATGCACCATATAAAGTTCACCATTTTCATGATAGTCATAATCTTCATCTTTATATACATGATTGGCAGGATGTTCAAAGTGCATCACATTATTAGCATGGTTATTCCCAAACCCCCTGCCCCTTTTTGGTTGTTTGCACCTATTTGAGAAGTGTCCTGGTTTCCCATAATTCCAGCAGGTCTTTTTGGGCTTGAAATCAGAGTGTTGGTGATGAGGAGGGAAATTTTAGCTTCTGGGAGGATGAAGAGAGGAATTATGACCAAAGTTTTGGTGTTGGCTTTGATTTTTGGGATTTTGGGAGTGGATCTCAACAAGATTGTGTGTTCTGGTATGATTTAGAAGGTTGTGAGCTGAGTTTATTTCTCTCCTATGCCTTTCAGTAGTAAGGACACTAGGATTCTCAAGATTTGGTCTACTGAAAAGTTTAATGTTGTTATTCCTGTTAACATAAAGAATTTCATTCTGCAAGGGCTTGGACTGCAATTTTTTCATTTCATTTTCTTTTCCCTTTAACCCAGATACTGCCATATCACATATAACTTTGGACCCTCCATATTTCAAGGCAGATTTCACTTCAGAAAATATCTCAGGAATAGCACCAAGGAGAATTTGAGGGGCATATTTTTCTAGAGTGTCATCCCCGGCAAGTTTTAAATCTTTCAAAAGTTTATTAAAATCATGCATGTTTGAATCAACATCTTTTGAAGGATCCATTTGAAATGTCATGATTTGATTTTGTAGTGAATATGCAGACTCTTCAGAATTAGCAACAAATAAGGAAGTCAGAGCATCCCACAGATCTTTTGCACATTTATGGTGAGAAACTTGTCTGACAACAGTACTGCTTAGATTTAACAAAATTATAGCTCTAGCACCAGCATTCATTTTAACAAGATTTTTATCTGCTTTAGATTCATCAATTCTTTCAAAAATAGCATCTTGCAGATTTTCTTTTGTTAAAATACATTCAACTCTTGTCTGCCAATCACCAAAATCATCCTTTCTATTGAAAGGGACAACACTTAGATTATTCATCTTTTCACAATTCACTCAGAGTCACACAAAGGACACAGAACTTCACCAAATGCACAGATTTTACCACAAGGACAACAAGAACACAAAATTCACCTAGAAACAGGAGGAAGCACCTCCACAGGCCCAAAAATGGGTGCACCAGGGAAATCTAGAGCTGAGGCTAGCCCAGTTCTCAGCACAGATTGATCTGTGGAGCAGGGGTTCACTCAGGTTAATCCCAAAACCCAACTTAGCCAATAAACCAGACTTAGATCACCAAGTCAAATCCCAGAAACTCTTAAAATAGAGTTTTTTAACACAGATTCCAACAAAAAACAGGAATCCCAACAGCCAGAAAGAAACACAAATTCGTAGAAAACTAATACAAGCCAAAGTAACAACAGGATTTCAACAATACAAGAATCAACCCAGAACCCCCTTTTCTACTGAAATCCCTTACTCAAAATTGCTATCAAGGCAACCCGCTTTGAGGAGACCCACAAGGAAATCCAGATGGTCTCGACTGTAAACAAGTTTTGCGGAAAAGCTTGGAATGCCAAGGGAAAGACAGAGTCAAGAGCGGAAGCAACAAGACACAGAATCGAAAAGTACCTCACAACAAAGTTTAGGGATTAGGGTTTATACCAGAGCCGGTTCTTCCAGGTAGGGAAGAACTAGTTATACCTTTTCAAAGGGGCTCGATGGGGGCGAGTGAGGCGCGGCCCTTACCGGCGGCGGGGTGAGATAGTGGAGGCAGGAGAGTGCCTCCGGCTAGACCAAACCAGGCTCTGATACCACTGTCGTGGTATAGGCCTAGCTAGGGGTTCACTACTTGGTTCCCCGCCTCTTGCGGTCTATCTCACTTGCTACTCAAGTAGCTAGACCCAAGGATGAGCTATTACAGTCGATTACAACAAAGAACAATAAGGAAACAAACTTTAGTTCTTCACAGCAGGGAGATCTTCTTCACGAGAAGCCTCAGAGGGGAAGGTCAGAGGGACATTCAAGGTTCTTTATAGGCTTAAGGCACCAACCGTCAGATCTGCAAAATAGCACATGAGCCCAGTAAGTATATAGAGAGAGATAGCCGTAGATCAAAGTGACAAGAAAAGACAGTGAGGAATCAGAGATGGAAAAAGGGTGCTCGAGGCACGGTGGCTCAGAGTTTTCCACTGGAGATGGCGACGGCAACTCCGGCGACCGGAAAAGACCCAGACCAGGGAAGGAATGTTGAGATGATCCCCCTTGAAGCACACTTAAGCTTTCAATCTCAGAGAACAGCCCAACCGTCTACACTCATAGGCCAACAGAAATCACAGTCAGGTTCCGACCAGAGAAACCGAGACCGGCAGCAAGAAACACAGTAAGAGAGAGAGCTTTTCAGATTAGGGTTAAGGATCGGTGAGTGGCTTGAGAGAGAGAGAAGAACTCTCTTGAATGTTATAGAAGGTAGGAAAGCTTTGGAAAAGATAATCAAATTAAGGGTGAGTTAATGAGGGAGATGGAACGCCACTTTAGGGTTAAGGGTTAAGGGTAGTGGGTTGTGGGTTTGGGCCGGGTAGGAAATAAATCATATGGGCCTGGGGGGAAAGGCTAATTGGGCCAACCTCAACAGTATCGCATCCTGCAGAGCACCATTACCTATGATCCCGAGACGTATGCTGTAATTTGGAATCTAACGGAATTCTCCTCAGCCTTGATGGCTCTTTGGAAGTCAAAGTATGGCCACGTGAACGCTCTAGCTGAACAAAATCCCTCCCTCGTGGTGGAACCAGAACTGCTAAGGGCGACTCTCAACAGTCCCCCTGGATTTCAAGCACCGTGCCCTCGTGCCGAAGAAACCTCAAGAGCAAGACCCTTAAACGTGCGAATCGTGAATCACACCGAGTCTTTATTCTCCAGCATTCCTCAAATGCACTAATGGGCCCCTGTCTATCAACCAGTTGCCCTTCAGAGTCTGGGACAGTGTATGCCCCATCAGTTCCCTGAAGAAAGCTTGAAGGAATTTAAATTCGAGGTACCAGGGATAGATGAAGATGAGGAAGAAGAGTACCAAAAGGAGGAAGGCAAGGAAGAGGTGGAATCATCATGCAAGAGGAAAATGGCCCAGCGTATAGTTAAGCTTTAGAAATAGGCAGGGGAGGTATTTTTGTTAATACACCTTGCTGATCTGTCTGTCCGTTTTTCCGCTTTAATCCAGATCTTATTCTGTAAATGTATTAACCAACCCTTTAGATTTTAATAGTGACGGTAATTCTCCAAAAGGCTGCTCTATTTTCGGATGTAACCAAGAACCTCTTTCTCATTTAATGCCAAAAGTACTCTTAATGAGGCAATTTTCTCGCTTTGATTGATCTATCCTGCATAATCCTAAGACCTTATCGAAAGGCATTGCACTTTGCTTTATGCGATTCGAGCGAGCGTCGCTAATATTTAGGATTCTTTAGAATGCCGCTGAGAAGGCGTCAAGTTGATTCACTAGTATTCGAGCCAACGAGTCTCCCGATATTTTTAGATTTCATGTCAGAGGTCATTTGGACCTCGACATCGAATAAAGCAGCTTTTAACCGAACCCGGGGTAACTTTTGCAGTATTTCCATACTGCAATGGCTTCTAAGGGAAGCCAAAGCTTCTCCTATAAATAAAGCATCACCCCCTTCACTTTTTCCACACCAAATTCACTCATTCCTCATTTCTAGAGAGTGGGAAAGCTTGTGAGAGCCGAGAAAGTTCTGTCGAAATGAAAAACGTTCTTCGTGAGTGTTCTCTAAGACGATGAGCGGAGTGGCGTGGAAGGGATGCGGTGAGGGAATGTGCTAGGGGCGCCGTTGGGTCATAGCAGGCGGCTCTGCCGCCGTTGTGACTTGACGAGATGCCGAGCTAGTAACTATCCTTCGACGCACCTAACCCCATCCATTCTTGTTCGTCGGCCCCGATTCCATTTCTTTTCTGTCTTTCAATTCCGCATTTACTTTACGTTCTTCGTATTCTTCGTATACTTCATTACTACTCAAATACCTTCCGTTTAAAGTTATATTTCAATTCTTATTGATGTTCCAAGTTAATAACGTTTACGTTATATTGCTCGCTTTATTCCAGTCGTTATAATTCTCGTCATTATTTCGTGTACCGTTTAACTCCCGTTCAAGTTATATTTAAAGATTTCATCGTTATTCTAAATATTTTACGAGGATTATCGTGTTTATACCGTTATAATGCCAAATTTCTTTTCAAGTTAAAGTATGCTGTTTCATGTTAATTTAGATTATCGAAGCGTGTTTTTTTTTAAAAAAAATTTAAAAGTGTTCATCGAAGGAATCGACGAACATTTGAAGAAACCCAGAAAAGATCGCCCAGAAATTGGGCGTAGAGAGAGGCCACCGAGGCAGGGAAGTGCGCCGCTGCGCAACACCACCCGCGGCCAACAGCTTGCCCGCCGGTGCCGGTGTGCGCCGCGGCGTGGTCCCCCCCCTGTGTTGTTCCATGCCAATTTTTCCGGCTATGTTCGTACCCTCTTTTAGAACCTTTCGAGTTGTGTTTTTCCAAACTAATCCTGAGTTATTTTCAAGTTTAATTTAAGAAGATTTTCAAGTTATTTTCGTCTAAATTTCGAGTATCAAAATATGATTTCCCCAAGCAAATTCTTCTTGAATTTTATAAAGTCATTAAGTCGTGAAATCTGTATTTAAGTGTTAGATTAAGGTCTCTGTGTTAGTTATTGTTATTTCTCATTTTAGATGTTCGATTTCTTCAAAAGAGGTCGCTAAGTCGATGATTCGACTTTTGTAGGAGAAAGTGATCCCTGTTAAAATCCGGAGAAGGAACGTCAGCTCATTGCTTTACCTTTTGCCCAATAGTAGAGGTGGGTAAATCTATACTCATCTAAAGTTTGAGATAATAAGCTCTAGAAGCATATATGGCAAATAAGATATCCAATAAAACATTTTTGCTCTGCCTGATTGATCTCTGTACAAAGAAGGAAGGAAATGAAAGATATTATATGTTGATTGAGCTCTCGAGCATGTTTAGAAATGCTAGAAATGTTAAAGTATTGTTTATGCTTAGCATGAGATATTTGGAATTGTCTTTAGTTGCAATTCGTATTTATGTACGTTCATTTCCTCGTATCTGAATGTTGGATTTTGCTAAAGTTCATTTAGCTAATTAAGCATTGCCTTTTAGGGTAGTGATAAATCCCTTATAGGCCAAAGTCATGCTTAAGTAAAGGATTAGCCTTAGACATTGCTCTAAGCTCGATAATTCTAGTAAGGTTAAGGAAGTTAAGGAATTAAGGATTAAGATTGAGAAAGGAAGGCTAAGTTAAGAAAGGAAGAATAGAGTTTTTATAACCAGGATTGAGCTCAGATTTCATGATCTT
This sequence comes from Perilla frutescens, assembly GCA_026008535.1. Taxonomy (NCBI): domain Eukaryota; kingdom Viridiplantae; phylum Streptophyta; class Magnoliopsida; order Lamiales; family Lamiaceae; genus Perilla; species Perilla frutescens. The sequence goes on from BRKX01000011.1 coordinate 32,269,349, forward strand.
TGATCATTAAGATGAGTCACTGCTGGGTTAATTCCCTCGCAAACTCGTTTAGATAATTGAGGTAATCTCTCTCTTATCCTATGGCATGCCTAAGAGTGCAGTTGACAACAGGTTTGAGCCAGGATGGGCCCAAAAGAAAAAGAAAAGGTTTTACGAATATGTAGAGGGCTTTTGCGTTTTGCTCTCCATATACCATCAGTTGATTATTGGATAAAACCCACTGAGTACATTAGTGCTCACACCCTTTTTTTCAAATGTTTTCAAGTTGAGATGCTGAGGATGATGGTGGCTGTGGATGTGGGTTGGCTGCCAAGATTGTTTTGCTATAGTCTAAGTTTCTTTTGAAATCCCATTATGTGTTCTGCTACTCTGATTCACTCTTTCTAATTCCGTTCAAGTTTTATTATGATTATCGAGATTCTATGAATATTTCCCCAGACATGGTTATCTATATATATAAAGATGCATTATAAGTTTTATTCCTGCTTCTCGAGTATATTTTCCTTTTGCCTATGAAGAGGCTTGTCCATATTGGTATCTGTTTATCCGCTTTGACCTATGAATGGGTCTATACTTATTGATATCTGATTAGTTAGCCATTTCATTTCGCTAAAAGCATGTTACCTTCTTAATCAAGTAAACCCGAGTATCTTCGCCTATCTTTCAAAAGTAAATCTTAATTCTTAAAACTTCTTAGTTAATCTTCCGTCTTTATTCATTAATCCCTTAATAACATTCCGTCCCCATTCGTTAATCCCTATCTCGGGAGCGGGCTATTATAGTTGGTATCAGAGTGAGGTTTGCAACTATGCACTTCACTAGTATCCTTCCCTGTAGCCGAGAGGTTATAGGCAGGAAAGGCCAAGGAACACATCATTTCTATGGGCCGATCTGGGCACCCCAGGTATTTATTTTAATTTTATTGTTCTAAGTTAGTGATGCACAATTAAATCAAGTCAGAATGTAACCAATCAGTTCGTATATTTTGTAGATATGGGCTTGTGAGGTGATACCAAACTTGGCTCGCGAGATTGGTGTGCATACTGGACAGCTCACTCTCACTGACCCGAGGACCTTATTGCAGGGATCGGTGTGTTTTTCATTTTCTTTCATAATTTAGAATATGAAATTTATATTTTGTTTAGTTAATCTTAATTGTATTATTAATATCATGCAGTTACGGGTAGTGTCGTTTGTACCATCTCCGGAGGATATGACGACTCCATATTTCAGGAGCATACAACTACAGACCGGTGATTAGAGCTTGTTATTTGTTCCCACTCGATTGACGAAGAAGAAGAAATTGCTGGCAAATGCAGCATCTTGCTATTCTAGTTCAGCAGTGGATGCTGTGGGGCCATCAGCCCGAGGCACTACATCAGCCCGGATACCACAGTAGGGTCGACCTTCGAGCCGGGCATTGAGAGACCAGCTAGACCCAGATTATATCCCTGGTCTTCGGCCCCCCACTGAGGAGGCCGCAGAGCACACTGCAAATCTGATTCATTGAGAGAGCCCTCCTCGAGCATGGGGAAAAAAGCATTCGAGGAGGGATCGATCTCAGAGCAATGGGGAGCCCTTAGAGAGTTTCCTGCAGAGAGTTTTGGATGCTGTGATACCCCATGTCAAGGAGCTTGGGGACCGGACTATTGCGCCCCGTGTCCAGGAGTATGTGGATCGGGCTATTAATCAGACATTAGCTGGTCTGAGTGCGTTCGAAGGTCACCCACGCCTGATATGGGCCACCACAGTCCGGAGCCAAACAACCGTAGTGCAGCTCATCGGGCGCCCATCCCACCTCCCCAGAGGGCTCCACAGCCCACTGTAGTACATGAAGGTACTAGCACTTCGGCTCCACACCCTGTTGGATTTAGCGCGACTTATCAACTCATGAATGACATTGATGATAGCATTCTCGAGAGCCCCTACTCACGATTCAGACTTCTGGGTCCGGATGCGAATTTTTAACTCCAGGTCAATGGCCTCAGCTTATGGCAGGGTGGTTTGAGGAACTTGAGGATCCGAGTAAGGAGATGCGTGAGGTTCACATTAGCTATTTCTTGAGCACGGTGTGTCGACGACTATGGAGGGACACCAGTTTTCCGACAGTGGTGGCTAATACCGGCCTATATGTGAGTTCAAATACATATTCTCATTTTTTTTTTGCAAAACATTGTTAGTTAGTCTTTTTTTACACCACTCTTCATCATAATTCATTTTTTTGCAGGAGACCCTCATCGGAGCATGGAAGAGACTTCATCCTCTTAACCCTGATTGCTTAGAGGCATACGGGGATGATGACTACCAGCGGTGGATACCTGCAGATGGACTGATACATCGGATCCAGGGCACTGATGGGAAGTATCAGGTGCCATGGATGGGGCGTGATTATGTAAGTGAACTTTACGAGAAAATAATATACCGTCATATATTATTTGCTGACATTGTACTTGATATGATCTCTATCTTATTTTGTAGGCGATCGTGGTATGAAACACCGTAGATGAGCACTGGATAGTGGTCCAGATCCGCTTTTCTAACTGGGTCATAGAGTTTTACGACTCATTACTGTATCAGATGGACGACCCAAGCAATCGTGACCTCTACGAGAGGTGAGATAAAGAGTTGATGACCCTACTCTGTCTACTTCCACGCTTACTCATATGTGCCGGATTTTGAGAGAGTCATCACATGCTGTCCTGATGTGCTTTTGCGATGACACTGGACAAGTCTATACCAGGTCAGTACGTGCAGATGGATGGCAGTAGCTGTGGAGTATATGTCTGCATGTACGTAGAGCGTCTACTAGGTGCAAGCCACCCGAGCATTGTATCAGAGGAGGTTGCATATGCATATCGGAAGGTTATAGGGGCTTGGATATTCTCATTGACTTACAGGGGCAGACCTACCATGTAGACATTGACATTATATTTGTATGGATGTACTTTTGATATTATATTCTCATTTGATGTTATATTATGATTGCTTACATACTTTTTAAAAATAGTAATTAGGAAAAAAACAACAACTTAATTTAATTGACTAAATGTCGTCGGCCGACAATTGAACCGGACATGTGGGACGTGTATGCTCCATACTACTGCAAATGCTGCACTTCTTAGGCGCCCTTCTCCACGGAATATCTTCGGGCGGTGAATTCAGATCAACACCGCCAATAGGCAAATGGGCTGTGCATACACGCCTGTTGTGCCCCGGTCCATGACATCTAGTGCAAAACTGCCTCCATGCACTGGATGAGGCCTCAAATGGGGCTCGAGCTCTGGATGTAGATGGATGTCCAACACGTCGTCTGATCTCTGGCGCCAAGATCACTCGTGATCCAAATGCATCAGGCATAATCCATTGTTCTGGACGAGGCACACCCCTGATGACCGAATAATACATGCTGACCAAGCTCTCCACCTTGTAACACCTATCCACATAATCATATATAGCTGTTCTAGTACAACTGTGAACAGAAAATTAAAGTTAAACATAGTTGATTAGGTACATGTAAAGAAATAAGAACAAACAGAGGTTTAAATGTCATACCAGATGACCGTTGCCGCGTGAGAACAGGGGATCAAATCTAGCTCGAACTCACGATAGTCACAGGTCCGGTTCTGAAGATCGACCATGTGGACCTCCCTCCCAACCTCGACTTTCCATAAAGTTGCTAATGTAGTGGGCCGCACGGCATAGCAGCGTCTCTTATCGATGTTCCCCGCAAGCTTCAGCGCGATGCTATCAGTCAACACATGATTCGAGCCATGTGCTGCCGCACGTCACTCGACGAACCACTGCTCAACAATTGATCTAAACATCTTGAATAGTGAGCAAACAGGTAACCTCCTCGCCCACAACATACGAGCATTGAGACTCTCCGCCGCATTAGATGTCATGAACCCGTACCGCCGTACGGGGCAGTGTGAACGGGACCAATGCACTGGGCCGATATTACACAGCAAACAACATTAACATACTCTCCTGAAAGGTGTCTCTCCGATATACATAGGCAGCCTCCTGAAATAGCATCGCCACGTGTTTCTCTCTCTTCGTCATCTTATTCTTCAAATGGTAGTAGCACAGTCCGTGCGTGGCTCTTGAGAAAACGGCCTCTACAATATTTTTAATGCTCTGATGCTGATCCGAAACGATGAGAAGATCATCTATATCAACCATGAGCCATGTGCAAGTGGGCCATGAACCATATCCAAGATTCGTCGTTCTCTATCGGTCCGAGCCCAACTGCAACATGTAAGATCTGTTCGTGAGTACTGGACGAGCATACTGGAGAAATGCATTGACACACGCACCAAGAGCAAGAAATGAACGCTTGAACCGACCATCACTCATGATCTCCATGTCTACTACAGTCCCCGGATTCATCAATTGCAGAGTGTGAAGGAATGCGGGCAACTGTGTGTAGGACTTGTCAAAGTCTCCATATACCATATGAATAGCAATGTTTCTCATGCGCAGAGTGAAGCTGTAATCAATATGGATGCCAAACTCACACACAAGCTCTGCCATCATCTCCTTCGGTTTTAGAACAACCCACTCGTCTACTAATCTACGGGTGAAGTATTTTCCGAGCACTCATGCAGGAACCTATCGCGGAGCAATTCGATCCATATCAAGATGGCATGTGTGAGTGCCGTTGAACTTGTATATTCTCCACATATGTCCATTAGCAATGGCAAAACACTTGAACGGGCAATCACCGCCATGCTTGCAAACGTAGCCCAATCGTGACCTGTTTGAGCGATACACGGCATACTCCCTTGATTCTGCATGTGATAGATACCAACCGCCAGAGCCATATCATCCTTCGTTCGGAAAATGGCTCCTTGGTGCAGTGTATCTGATTGTGGTGCTGGTCCCTCATCCCAAGACAGTGGGCCCGCAATGTCCCAATCAGCAAGGGGAACCACCCAATTAATCGAAGGCCCGTCAGCTCTAAACGGAACACCAGTGGTAGATGGTGGGACGACTCCTGTCAAGCACAACAATCTGTCTTTATGATTAGCAAAAGAATGAAGTCAGCCACTGAATTCTGTCAACAGTGATTCCACCAACCTCGTTCTATCATTCACCTATTCTTGTTCTTGTTCTTTCTCCTCTTCTTCTCCTTCTCCTTCTCCATCTTCTTCTCCTTCTCCCTTTTCTTCTCTAGTATCAACATGCATCTCTGCTTGTGCTTCTTCATCAACAGGGTTACTCAAACCCTCATAGTACTGCGGAACGTAGGGAACATAGTCGTCCCTCATAGATGGCCCGACTCCAAAACCTTCCAATTGTCTTGAAATCACGTACACGACCATCTTAGTAGTTTTCTCGTGAGGCAAATCGAGAAAATCTCCAGCATCTTGCAAAGATGCTCTGATCCGTCTGCCAGTATTGATGCTGGTGAGGTAAATAATTCATATTCCATCATGTTCGGGTCAGTCCGCAACAACTTGTGAATCTCCCTCACTAGTGAGCTACAACACAGCTTATCGGATGACATCTTCACGAGTTTCTCGTCTCCATCTACATATTCTGATCTCTCCCATCATTCACTGTGTCGTACAATAATGCGGCGTCTAACCATCTGTAATTTATAAACAATGCTACGTGATTAAACCCTAAACCCTGTTAAACACTAAATCCTAAACTCTATTAAACTCTAAACCCTAAAACCTATTAATCTCTAAAACCTAAACCTAATTAAATAAAATTAAACTGAAAAAATGGATAAAATAATAGAAGTTCAAATAGCAACGATTAAATTTAAAAAGAGTCCACAATTAATAGTTCAAATAGCATCGATTAACTCTATTAATTATATGCATCGATTAAGTTTAAATATCATCGATTAATTATATTAATTCCATGACTCGATTAAGTTAAAATAGCATCAATTAATTATATTAATTCCATGGCCCGATTAACTTAAACGCATCGATTAATTAAATTAATTCAAATAGCAAGCCTCGAATAAATTTGAGTACTCCTTGATTAAATTTAAATTTTCCTTGACTAAATTTAACAAAAACTAATCGAGGCAAGTCTCGATTAAATTTAAGTATTCCTCGATTAAGTTTAACTAGCCTCGATTATTTAGCTCTTAATTTAAACTTAGCCTCGATTAATTTAAATTATTCCTCGATTAACTTTAAATTAACCTCGATTATTTCTAATAGCCTCGATTAATTCTAGGAGCCTCAATTAATTCTAAATAATACCTCAATTAATTCTAAAATAACCTCGATTAATTCTAATAGCCACGATTCTAGTATACGACATGCAACTCATCAATATATTAAAGATTAAAGGGTATGACATGCAAATCTCTCTCCGTCGCCTATTTTCAAATTAAATCTAACAACACATGCAATATATAATTAAAACAATAAATATTTGCAAAATAAGTTCAAAAAATGGAGAGTACAAAATGTACCTTTAAAAATTGCTCGACACTACTTTTTTCTTCAGAAAAATCTTTTCTTTCGCCCCCTTGCTCCAAAAAATTTCTCCAACTTTTGCTCTTCTTTGTCGATTTGTATTGTAGTGTGAATAAAAGCTTGTAGTGTAGTGGAGATTTGTATTGTAGTGTGAATAAGCGAGCTCGGCTCTTCCGTCTATTTATTCAAAAATTTAATCTACCTCATTACAAAATATTAATATGTATTAAATTCGGTCCTACCTTCCATTCTTTTCATTAATTCGGTCCTACCTTCCCCTTCTTTTCATTTAATGAAGCCAGTAACCTTTCCTTCTTTTTATTTATTGAAACTCAGTACCTACCTTACACAAGAAATAAATGCATTCATTTAAAAAGTCACGATTAATTGTAGGGAACATTGCCTCGATTCTTTTTAAAAAAATAATCGAGACAATTTTAACAAAAATAATCGAGGCTTTTTAAAAAATAATCGAGGTTTTTTAAAAAATAATCGTGATAGTTTTAAAAAATGATTGAGGCTATTTAAAAAGCAATCGAGGCTTTTTAAAAATAACCGAGACTTCTTAAAAAATAATCGAGGCTTCTAAAATAATAATCGAGGCACTTTTTAAAACCTAGACAATTTTAAAAAACAATCGAGGCTTTTAAAAAAAAACTAGACAATTTTAAAAAATAATCGAGGCTATTTAAAAAACAATCGAGACTTTTTAAAAATAATCGAGGCGCTTTTTAAAACCAAGACAATTTTAAAAAACAATCGAGGCTTTTTAAAAAAAAGAGACAATTTTAAAAAATAATCGAGGCTTTTTAAAATATCCGAGGCCTCTTAAAAAATAATAGAGGCGCATTTTAAAATCGAGCCAATTTTAAAAAATAGTCGAGACTTTTTAAAAAATAATCGATGTTTTTGAAAAAATAATTGAGGCTTATTCAATAATAATCGATGCACTTTTGTAAATAATATGGGCATTTAGAATTAGGGTTTCGGTTGTTAGGATTGTGTATTGATAATGCCTGACAAAAGTACAATGTGCCAATTGTTAGGTGTGAGGATCAAGTCTAGTATAGTACAAATTGCCTAATAAACTACTTATTTTTAAAAATTATTATTTTTTCCCAAAGAACTATTTACTTTTGTTCACTTTTATCTATTTAGACTAGTTAGTTTATGATTACTAATACATTAGAGGAATATTCCTCCTGTGCAAAAAGAACTATGTTTCCTTTGAAGTCATCTAGGTACATAATGGTCCGAAGCCCAATAACAATAACGGTGACCCACTAGAACTATAAAGCCCGAATTATTTTTTTCAAGTCTATTTAAAAATATCTAAACCCTGGAATATTCAATATTGCCCAGGCGGTACCTTGTTTTCTTTTCTTTTCTTTTCTTTTTTTAATTAAAATACACATTTTAAAAAATATTAAAATTTCTTAAACATAGTAGGAGGTGAAAAAAATTGAGAATAATATAATGAACATCTATTTAATCTCCTCATATATGTTCTCAATTTTATTTTATTTTTGACAAAATATTTTTAAAATATGAATTTGCAATGAATTAAAAAAAGTTCGGGCAGGGCCCAATCAGGCGGCATGGAATGTTCCGCCCACAAAATTAAATCTATGGCCGGATGTTCAAATTTCTAAAATATTTAAATATCTTTCTGAATCCCTCGAGTCCTTGTAATTCTTATGGAGCATATAATAGCGTTACACAATTGCTCATTTTTCTCAACTTAAATTTATTATTTCTATTATTTACTGAAGTTTTCTTGGTACGGTGCAGAAATCAAAAGATGGGTCATGATGAGTGATGACTGATGAGTCAGTGGTAGACGGGTAGGGCTGGGAAATTTTTGCTTATTCCTTAGAGTAGTACTTCATCTGCCATAATAAATATAATATAATACTCAGATATGTCTTATCTTATTAGATCTATTGCGACAATTAGAAATTCTACATTAAATTTGGCATATGGCACTACCCAAGGGGTGGGCAATAATTTCCTGATAAGGCTTAGGCGGCGCATTTACTTTGATCAGTATGGTAGTGATGATACAGTAGATATTTAGAGTCCATATAATTATATGTCTTGCTTTTATATTTCTTTAGCTCTTGTAGTTTAGCTTGTCGTGTTTGTTGGACCTATTTCATTGATGTCACATCTTTGATTAATTATAACACTTGAACAATATAATCTACTTCATGTGAAGTATTGTATTATATTACTATTATGTGACACACTTATAATGCTGAGTTGAGTGATGTTGGTAGTTAAAATTATGCAAAAGAAGTTGCGGCATATATACGCTCTTCTGTTCACTTTTTTTGTGTTTAAAAATGAAGTCTCTTCCTAAATGAGTACCTTATTGTGTGTGTGTGTATATGACTGAGTTATAATGAGTACTAGCGCTTGGTGTGAAAATTAGGTACGGTATTTATTTATTATATATGATTTTATTATTTATCTTATTGTATTTTAGTGCTTATTAGCATTGCTATTAATATATAGCAAGATAAGTTATATTTTAAAAAAAAACGCACTAACAAACAAAAATAGCAATAAATTATAGTAAATAAGTATCGTTTCTAATTCTGACACAAAAAACTAATTATATATATATATAGAGAGGGGGGGGGGGGGGGGAGGGGGGGGGGGGGGAAGAAAGAGGGGTGGGGGAGAGAGTGTGTACGTTTTAATATGTCGCCCAACATAAGTGTGCAAGTTTTGTTGAATGCTATTTAAGATTTTTGTAGTGCTTTATTACAACTTCTCCATTGTTGTTTTACAATTTTTTGGAAGTTATGTATAGTTTTGATAACGAATGAGTTTGAGTTTTTATAGTGTTTTTTTCCCCCTTTTTTGACTGTTGTTATTGATGCATTGGAGTGAAGAATGATGATGTATCAGCAACCTGAATATTTAAACTATTTAAATTTGGTTCAAACTAGTTTTGATAGTGTAGTGTTGCAAAAAAAAAATTCAACTTAAGAACAATCATAATCTTTAATGTGTCCCGGTGGGGATGGCCTAGTGGTGGAGTGAGGTTGTTTGGACATTAAAGGTCACGGGTTTGAATCTCCTCAATACCACATGTTGGGTGTGTTAGTAAAAAAAATCATAATCTTTAATGTTTATAGTTAACTCAACACAAAATACGGTTCTATATAAAATCAGAATTTTTTTCACGATTCTGTTTATGATATTTTGATGAAGTTCTATGTGTATGCGAGTGATGAACACCTCTTTCCATATTTTTTTGTTACTGTGATATGCTATAGCTATATAAATCTAGTAAATTTTGTCAATAAAATTTCATCAATTAACTATAGTTTTTTTGTATGCTTTTTAAGATTTATGCACTGCTTTATTTCAACTTGAGCCTATTTACGAATATATTTATTTACGGTTCAATTATTGTCAGAACGAGATGAACGAACACATTAGACGGTAGTACTCATCGCTACAAATTCACGAGAAATTATTTTACCTAAATATGAATCCAATTGATCAAGATATAATTTAATTTATAATTTAACTTCTAAATTAGAGCTAGTAGGATCTTGGTACACCGTATATATACCCTTATTTCTATTTTTAGGGCATTCTAATCTAACTCCAAGAAGTGGCAGCCCTCCCCCACCTTCTTTGCTCTCTATCATTCTCCCCATTTTATAGCCGACATTGTCGGCGCCTCCCGCCGGAATCCATCCTTGCATTCCGGCATGGAGGGTATACTATGATTTTGATTTTCCTTAAAAAAGTATGTTTTTGGTTATCAAAACAATCTTTGAAGCGATATAACTATTTATAGTTATAAATAAAATTTGAAAAATGAATTTCATTAAATTATTGGATCAGTTTAGTGTTTATTTGACTACAAATAACAGTAACCACCCCAACCATTCAACCACCCAACCACTTTAATATTTAATTAATTTTTCCCTCTTCCACATCATCAATATTCATCCAACTCAACCATATCTATTTTGCATGGTTTATTCATGATCACCCAACCACAAGATTATATATAATTCTTTAATTTTATTTTATTTTATTTATAAGATTAAAATATTACTTGTACTAAAAATAATATAAAAAATTATAATTATAACAAGAAAATGAAAATATTCCAAAAAGAAAAATTGATGTCTATTTATAAAGAATAAAAAAAATATGAATTTTGCTATATTTTTATTTAATTTTATTATATTATATAAAAAATATACTAATTTTATTTATATATATATCAAAATAAAATTGATTGGCCAATATGATGGAGACAAGTATCTCCATCCAATTAGCCACAAGGGTGGTTGAGATGAGACCACCGAAGGTCAAGAGAGGGTCACGGTCGACCATAACTGTAACACCCCAATTTTATTACTCTTAATAAAATTGAAACATTAAACATGCTTTTATTAATAGATAAAAGAAAATCCCAAATAATCTAATATTAAGGTCTTAAAGATTACAGCGGAAAAATCATAATAAGAAAATAATCTAAATTTATTTAAAATCTTTATTTAATCGAGACCATAACCACCACCATCGCATCTTGACCCGCTAAGCATCACCCGAGCCTCCATCTGAAAAAGATAAAGTTTTTGGGGTGAGTACTTTAAACTCAGTGGGAAGTGTCCAATTATCCAAGCTATATAAAATTAAATGAGTAAGTGAGAATAATAAAAGTTGTTTAGTCCGTAGACCAAACCATATAGCCCGTCGGCTCAATACTATGAAGTCCATAAGCCCTGTCTCATTTAGCCCGAAGGCCCTGTACTGTGCTGTGTCATCACATAACTGAATAATTAAATATATGGAGAATAATCAGGACATGATCACGTAAAACCCCACCTTCACCTTCATTTTGACTCGGATATAAATTAATTAAGTCTTGCGTGCCTCGCCTATAAATTATTTATCATAGATTAATACAATGCATAACATGTTGTAATTAATCAAAACTAATCTATGATGCGTGCTTAAAATAAATTTTTAATTCCATTTATTACTCAATTAACTACATAAAATAATATATATATATATATAATCACACACGCAAACCCATACATCTATATGTATATATATATATATATATTCGTACCACACATAGATTATATATATATATATATATATAATTAACACACTCAACACCTACATATACCTACACTACACGTACCACACCAAATAAGACCAAATATCATAAGTATATATATATAGGGATGGGATCTGGTGGGAACCCTCCCCCAGGTGGGAACAAGGAACCCATCCCATTCGTCCATCTTGAAAAATCTACGCCCCAAATCAATTCAGAATTTCGGTGGCATACTTGTAATTATCGTGAAAAATTTCAATTGGCGCGTCTCATTAAGAGCAAAATCGGAAAAAACTAATACTGTAGACATTGCTAACTTTTCACGAAGAACAGAAATCAAAAACTGCTGAAATTCAACTTCTTTGCTGCGAAACTGAAATCACCAACCAAAAAACGAGATTCAAAGTGAAGAAATCGAAATCTACGATGGTTCAAATTAAAATCGAACTAAGCAAAGTAAAAATGGCGGAGAAAAAGACCAATTCAAATTCAAAACTGAAGAAAGGTACAAAAAAGAACCCTACATTTTCAGATTTCATTACTCTTTAATCGCAAATTCAGAAAAAGTTGTAAAAACAGTTTTTCGCATTGCTCATTCATTGATTTTCGAAAAAATACAGGATATAGTACCAATATGCGTAATAGTTAAATTCATTGAACTGGTTTTGAAGAATTTATGTTGTTTTAACTGTATAAGAAACGTTGATTTTAGCATACAGAGAACATGAATTTCCCTGTACATAATTTTAAGGCGTGTTTGCAAAATCCTCATTTTAGCATTTTGTGTAATACATTTTAGCATGTTGTATAACACATTTTAGCATTTTGTGTAATAAATTTTAGCATTGTTTAAATTGAGTGGGATTGTCTTGAGCATTGTTTTGAGCGTTTGCTCTAATACATTTTAGCGTTCTCTGTAATAAATTTTAGCAAACTGAATAATACATTTTAGCATTGCTCAAATTTATTGGGATGGTCTTGTGCATTGTTTTGAGAGATCTATTACTAAAATTGCATTTTAGAATTCCATGTCATATATTTTAGCATTCTGTCCAATACTTTTTAGCATGTTGTATTATGCAGATACAAGAAAACGAAAAGCAAGAGTTGTTAAGGAAGATCAAGAAAGAACGCAAAATGCAAGGAATGAAGAAGATATGAAAAAAGAAACAGCTACAACTGAACATGACTACAGACTTGTTGAAGATGGCTACCCACTTCTGACAAGCAGAGCAATCCCATCCCCACTGACTAATGCAATCAAAAATTTCAATGAGGCACAAAGAGAAGCAGTGATCAATATGGGATTTGGTGAAATCCTAAACCTACAAGTTAAAGAGTTACCGCACAAGATGACATACTGGATTTTAAACAACTTCAATCCAAGAAGGTGTGAAATAGAACTTGCTGACAATGGAGGTCGAGTGCACTTAGATGAAGATGATGTGCTATTAGTTCTTGGATTGCCGAATGGCAGAACCTTGATAAGAAAAAGGACTAGAAACACAACATGTGAGCTGACTGAGACTTGGAGGAAAAGATTTGCCAGGCACAAATATAGGATTGTGCCATCAAATGTTGTGACGGATATGCTTGAAGATGTTGAAGGAGGAGATTGGTTCGAGAGACAATTCATTGTGCTTCTGACATGTTGCTTGATTGAAAATGGTGGTAATGGATACATATATCCTAACATCATGCACCATTTACAAGATATTGACAACGTGTCAGAACTAAATTGGTGTGAGTTTGTAATCCGATGTCTGGTGGAAGCGTCGCTACGGTGGCAAATAAACAAAGCAAGGGATTTCAGAGGACCAATACTATTCCTCACGGTAAAAATCCTCACAATTATTGTACTCTTATCATTTTAGCATATATATACAATAATTTTAGCATATTTATATACAGATTTTAACTTCTTCTTTCTGCATTGTTTCATATTACTGAAATTCGAATTCTAACAATATTTCCAAATGCAACAGCTTCTATATGTTGATAGGGTGGTTTTATACAAACGATATGTGCCAAGATCAGTGCCAGTTATTAGAGAATGGGACACGAACTTCTTGTTTGAGAGACAAGTTCTGGAAATTGATGCAGGAGGATTTGGTTTGGGTTTTATAGATGATGCATTCATGGAGCTCAATGATGATGCTGGACAGGAGTATCAAGGAGCTGATGTTGCGATTGCAGCAATAGAATATGGAGAGCCAAGCAATGCTGAGACGAGCAACGCTAAGAGACTTCCAAGATGCCGATCTCCAACTGTGAAAGATAAGCAATCTATAGCTCAAATGATCATTGAACATTAGAAGACAATAACCACATCAATGCAGACAATACTTGATCTAGTTAATGATCTTCCCAATGAGATGTTGAATGACAGTCTCTTCAAGAGAATGATTGATGCTGCACTTATGGTCACGAAAGCTGATCCATCAACCTCACCAGCACAGAATACACATAAATCATCTTCTCAGAGCGATGATGAGTTCTGGGCGTGTCCAGAACACATCAATGTAATAATTGAGATGGAGCAAGCTGCACTGAGGAGAGATGCTTTTAAGAAAATGATGGCTGATGATGCCCCAAGCTTCAGCATAGGACTCACACAAGAAGAACAAAATGAAAAGTGGAATCAGATTTTGAAAGTATCAGGACTCTATGAAGTAGTGTATGCTACTGAAAACGTGGGTGATGAAATAAATGAAGAAATGGCTGAAGGTGAAGATACTGAAACAGAAAATGAAGAGGTACATTTAATTTTAGCATCACATGTATTCCATTCCAGTACACCTAGGCATGACATGACATCTGATAATCATATGATCACATTACACAACAGATTCAACGGACAATATGTAAGCTTACAAGAAATGAAAAGGAATTATACTGCTGGTTGATGGATAATGATGAATCAATTTTGTAAGTTCTTTATGATAATGTTTCATTATGTTTGCTATGTGATAAGTGAAATTACTTAAAAAAAGAACACTGATTTTACAGATCTCAATTTGTATACTCCAATGGTCGTGTGAGTATTACAATGCAGGACATGGGGACGTTGAGTGCAGAATCCTATATTTACTCATCTGTGATCGATATCTGGAGTACAATATTGAACCACAATGAAGGAGTAAGAGATCCATCATGTTGCAGAAAATTCTTTGTCACAACAGTTCCCACTGTAAGTGAAAATACAAACTTGCATTTATATTATAACATTATATAAATAAACTATAACTTTTTAAAATTTTAACTGACAGTGCTTCTCCGTTTCACACCCACCAAAACACTTTGATGTAAAGAGAAGAATGATACAGTTCTCAGAACTGCTTCTTATGGAGATGAAGAGTTTCAAACACTTGAACATTGATGACATAGATCTGGTAAAATAATACTTATTCTAGCATGAAGAAATTCCAGGATAACCATAACATCTTACATTTTAGCATCTTATCTAACCCATTTTAGCATCTTATTTAATTCATTTTAGCATCTTATCTAATACATTTTAGCATGTTCTTTTGCAGTACCTATTCCCAATATATTACTCACAACATTTCTTCATGATAGCAATTGATGTTGAGAAACAAAAAGCAGAAATAATTGACAATTCTTCAGCCATGGATGGTGATGAGAATGAAGAGAAATATGGTAGCATCCCACAAACTTTGGTAAGCATATAATTACAACATCATTGTACATTTCAAACCACATAAAACTAATATTAAGAAACACAATGCAGGTTGAATTTTTAATTGATTTCCTCTACAACAACGGTCAAAAGAGAAGAGCCACAAAATTGTCAAAGCAGATGAAGCCTGCTGAAAGACTGAAGATGCCATGGAGAGATGACTCAAACAAATCTGACTGTGGGGTATATGTGATGAGACATATGGAGACATACAATGGGAATGAGTAGTAGAATTAGAACTGTGGCATGACTCCAAACAATTTGAAGCAGTTGAAATACATGAGAGCCAAGTACTGTGCTGCAATACTTGCTGCGGACAGTAACATTGAAAAGGAACGAATCATAGCTGAGGCAAAAATCCGCTACAATCCTTCAGTTGACATTGATTCTATTATTCTGAACAAGAAAAACTAGTTTGTGTTATGTGTTTTTTGTATGAATATGTTTTACCACAATCTTTGTTTGGATTTTGGTGTTTCATTTTAGATTGCTATATTATACAAGATGACCAGTCTGAATTAATTTTTACTTCATGGTCCTCTCATTTCAGCTTCATAGTTCTTTCATTTCAGCATTATAGTCGTTCCATTTTAGCATCTCTAAAAACGAATTGGGAAATAACGAATCAAGAACCAGAATGTAATGTAATGTTGAGCAATCTAAAATAAATTTAACAACATATTCCTTTAAGTTTAGCATAATAATCCTTTCAATTTAGCATCAGTGAAAAAGATTGGCATCGAATATAAAAATATATGAACCAGAGTATCGTATTCAACATTCTAAATTAATTTTAGCATCATAGTACTATAATTTTAGCATTACAGTGTTCTCATTTGAGCATGTTAGACCCTGAACTGTAATAGTGTAATAATGTAATAAACACGATTATTAGAAGCTTAATATTAAAAATAAAAATTCCTAAAAACATTAGTATGTGATGTAGAAATTAATCTAAAGAAATAAAAAATAATTAGTATGTTAAAACACTTATAAATTATCGAATAAAATAATTAATATGTTAAAATATTCTATCCCGCCTAAATTATTAAGGACAAAAATGTAATTTTAATTAAATTTCGTAAACAGTTAACATATTGAAATTAAAAGTTATCTGATCAGAAACCTGCAACTGCAACACGCATATATTGATTCTTTTCAAACTCCACTTTTCATAGAAGTATCATTCACAGAAAAAAAAACAAAACGAAAAAATCTAAAAAAAAAACCGTAACCTCTAATCTCAAAAAATGGCGGACAAGAAGAAAGTTGAAGCCTCTACCAACGAAAACGGTACACTTTTCATTTCTGTAACAAGAACACATATTCAAAAGAACTGTACAAAAAAGTTAGTGTTTGAACATATTTTAAACTTGTTGCGGGGTTTTTTTTTAACACTAGGAAAGCAAGCATAAACTTGTTATAATTCTAGCATGATTCTCATAATATAATACCATACGTGTGCCGAATTTTTAAATGGTGAAAAAAGTAAGACAGTAAAGTTAATTTTTTTTTAAATGCCATAATAATCAAGATACCATGTTTAACATAATATAGAGAAGCCCCATTTTTAGCATGTTCTAAAACCTAGTTTTAACATAGTTTTAAAGGTATATTTAAAATCATTTTTCTAGCGTACTCTTTAATGGTGTTTTAAATGATATGTTTAACATTGGAAAGCGTAGACCAAATTTTATCCAGATTTAACTTATTTTTACAGCTATATTTATAAGAATTGTTTTAGCATAGTCCATAATGTTGTTTTAGCATGAGTAAATTCCAGTTTTAGTATCTCTCTGTGAGTCTTTTATATTGATAATGTTGAGTGATTGTGTGTTATGTAAACGTATGTAGATACTTTGAAGCGTAAAAATCCAGAAACAAATTCATCTGGAGAAATTGATGCAACAAATGATGAAAGAAGAATGAAAGCAAGGAATGACAAGGAGAGACAAAAACAAATTAAATCTCAATTTCTTGCTCGCATTCTTGAAGAAGAACTTGATTCTCAAAAAGATAAAGCTCAGTGTTCATCATTGAAAGTTGAGATGGTCATGGAGAAGAATACAAAGAAGCCAGAAGTTTGGCCATCACTGAAGAGCAGAGCACTCCCAGCACCTCTGACAAAAGCAATTAGGAGAATGAATGATGCATAGAAGGAAGTTGTCATTAGTATGGGATTTGGAGATATCCTACAGTTGAATGTGATGAATATGCCTCAAAAGTTGAGCTTTTGGATTCTAGATAATTTCAATTCAAGGCGCTGCCAGATTGAACTTCCAAATAATGGAGGTAGTGTTCCAATTACTGAGCATGATGTTGCAATCGCGTTTGGGTTTCCACAAGGTGAAACACTTGTCGAAAGAAGGAAAATGAATCATCCATGTAAGCTTATGGATAGCTGGAGAAAGGAGGTGAAGAAACAAAAGTACAAAATCCTACCGTCTGACATTGTTACAAAGATGATCGAGGATGTTGAAGGTGGAAGGTGGTTCAAGATACATTTCATGGTCTTGCTGACAAGTTGCCTTATAGAAAATGGAGGCAACGGTTATTTAGCTCCAAAGATCATGCATCTGTTAGATGATATTGAGAATGTGTCGAAATTCAACTGGTGTGAATTCACACTTAGAGCCTTGGTTGAGCATGCAAGTACTTGGCACACAAATAAGGAAAAAGACTTCACAGGCCCTATCTTGTTCTTGACTGTAAGACTCCATATCTATATTTCATTTTAGCAAATGTTTGTATAAATTTTACACTATTTTTTATTATTATCAATACTAATTAGTAAAATAATTGAACAATGCAACAGCTTGTGTATGTCGATAGGGTAGTCCTGTACACGAGATATGTACCCAGATCTGTGCCGCTGATACAACAATGGACAAATACTTTGTTAGTTGACAGAGAAGAACTTGAAGAGAGTACATGTGGATTTGGGTTAGGGTCAGTTTCTGAACCTTATTATGGTGAGGAGGATGAGACAGATGAAGATGAAGGAGATGAAGTTGAAGAAGAGGAAGATAAAGGAGAGGAAGATGAGGAAAATGAGGAAGAGGAAGAGGAAGATGATGTGACTCACCATTCTGATCCCAGTCCGAGCTGCTCCTAACAACCTATTGAGCAAATTCGGAAAGGGATATTGAAGAATGCAAAGATAGCTGTTGCAGCTATCGAAAAAATAATTACTATTGTCAATGATGCTCCGCATGAGATGCTAAGAAAAAAAGAATTCAAGAGGATGGTTCAAGCTGCACTTCTGGTGACAAAGGCAGAATCATCTGAGCAAAATGTAAACACAACACCAGAAATTGATGATGATTTCTGGGCCTGTCCAGAGCACATTGCTGCGATTGAGGAGTTAGAGAAAGCTGCATTGAGAAGAGATGATGTCAAGAGGAAGTTAGGTGGTTTCCTTACTCTGAGCCTTGATGATAACTATAAGAGATGGGATGCAGTCCTCAAAGTTGCTCAGGAGAATGAAATGATGATGACGGATGAAAATGAAGAAAGAATTGCTGGAGAGAATGAGCCATTGGTACCTCTTCACACTCAAGATGAAGATGAATATGTTACTCCTATTCATTTTGGACCAACTATGAGTGATGAAGAGCATACAGAGAAAGGTACTGCTGAGGAAGGAGATGAAGGAGAACAGACTGAGAAGATACCTGAGGAGGAAGGTGAAGGTGAAAAGAAAGATGATGTAAGTAGTATTCTGCCATTGATTTTGCATTGAATATCTTGCTCAGATTATTGTCATCTTAATATCAGAAGCATACTCCAAACTTACAGGTTGCTAAGACAAATACTGAGAAGGTTGCTGGAAATGCTGTCACTCAAGAAGAAGAACATGAACATGAGAAAGAGCATGATGTAAGTATTTTAGCATGACATGTAACTCATTTTAGCATGATCAATCACATATTTTAGCATCAATCTGTAATTGAATGTAGCATTTTCTGAAAAACTAACAATAACACAATAATCCAAACTTGCAGGCTGTTGATAAAAACACAGAGAAAAAAAGTCAAGCTGTGGAGAAAATTGTTGACACTCCACATGAAGAAGAACAAGTTTGTAATGCTGAAGAAGAATCTGTAAGTTACATTTTAGCATGCTTTATAAATCATTTGAGCATTGTCAAATATATATTTTAGCATCAGTCTGTAATTCAATTTAGCATTACCTGAAAAACTAATAATCACACAATAATCAAAACTTCCAGGGTGTTCATAAAAACACAGACAAAGAAGATCAAGCTGTGGAGCAAACTGATGACACTCCACACGAAGAGGAACAAGTTTCTACTGCTGAAGAAGAATTTGTAAGTTACATTTTAGCATTCTGTATAAATCATTTTATAAATTTGTCCAAATTTACTTTAGCATGCACTACCTTTCCAAGCAAAACATTGATAAGATATTATATAAAATTTTCAGCGTCATCGCGCTGTGAGAAAGGATAAGAAAAAGATTGTTGAGAAGGATTCTGAGGCTGAGGTAAATAAATATTAAATGATTTACATATTATTATACTTCATAAAATTTTATCATGATAACCAATCTTGGCGTAACAACTATGATTTCGTATAATCATGTAGGGATACACAAGGATGGTCACAAGGACTAAATCATCTTTGAAAAAAACTGACAAGATTGTATCTCATTACCAAGAGAGAGCAATAACAACAAATGAAAAGTTAACCAAGATTGAGAAGGAATTGTACATGTGGTTGATGATGAATGATGAAGCAAATGAGTAATTTTCATATATGATCCTTCAATATTTTTTCATATTATAAAATAAAATTATTTTGAAAACATCTCACAAAGAACTGATTTTTCCAGAAATGATTTTCTTTATTCGGATGATGATGTCTTCATTAGAAGGAATGAATTGAAGACATTAGCTCCTGGAGCATACGTTAGCTATGCCATTATCGATGTATGGAGCACCATCCTGAATCAGAAAGAAAAATTGAAAGCTCCGAACTCCCCGAGAAGATTCTTCAGTTCAACGGACACAACTGTAAGTGATTTGGAGATCTTCAGTCCGATGCTAAAATGTTTATATCTATATGCTAATATGTGCATTCCACGGTGCTAAAATTGTTATACTAAGGCTTTTTTTGTATATTGTACAGTGGAAAACAATTTCAGAGCCTGTTGCAGCATGGGATGAGGAGAAAAGAATGTCCAAATTTTGTGAGACACTGCTTGGAGAGATTCAAAGGTTCAAAACGCTCAACATTGCAGAAATTGAAATGGTAAAACAAATATATACATAAGATTTTTAATTATAGAAGAACAAAACTCACATTATCTTACTATTCATGTGCAGTTCCTCTTTCCCATATACAAGTCAAACCATTACTATATTGTTTCCATCTGTCTTCGCAAAAACAAAGTCGACATACTCGACAACTCTTCAGTGCTAGATGGTGAAGAAAGAGTCAAGTATGGCGACATCCCCGAACTCATGGTATGAACAACTAAACAAATACAAATGTTAAATATTCATCAGAACACGACTAACAATCAAAAATATACAGGTCAAATTTCTGGTACAATTCTTGAGGAATAATGGACAAAGTAGAAAAACGGCACAACTGTTGAAGAATTTCAACTTTGCTGAGAGACTGAAGATGCCGTGGAGGAATGAAACCAACAAAATTGACTGTGGGGTATTTGCGATGAGACATTTGGAAACATACAAGGGAGACGGCCTGAAGAATTGGAAATGTGGAATAAAGCCAAACAATCTCAAACAGCTCAGGTTTATGAGAGCCAAATATTGTGCTGCAATTCTCAGTACAGACAATAATATCCGAGCTGTGAGGAACAAAGCAGAGGCAAGTTTATTCTACAAGATGTTAAGTCAAGATGGTCCAATCAGTGCTGAAGAATTTCTTCTGTCTCAGTGATTTGTAATCTTAAACAAATTCTACTACTATTCTCAAGACAATTTATTATGAACATTATGTTTATTAATATTAGATTAATTGTATAATAGTTAGTTAGGTTAATGAATATTAATATTGGTATTAGTATTAGGTTAATGGATATTTTCTGTGATGGATATTCGCAAGTAATACTTTTAGTATTTAAGCCGTTTTAACCAACATGCTATTGTTCTTTTGATTTTGGCATCATAGCATTTGTCTACTAATTTAGCATCCTAATTCACTCGTTTTAGCCTTATTGATTACACATTTTAGCATGAGTTTATAAACAAAATATGCAACGATAATTTAACTTGAATGTGACACAATACAACCTATTTGGGGACGGTGAACCCTAATGGTAATCTCATAGTTACTAATTGAGATCATATAAACCCTAATTTGGAATGGTGAACCCTACTGGAAAATGTCACACCAAATTTAACCTCATACGTTTTTCATTTTAGCATGTTCTCATGAACGGTGATTTCATTGGAATGAAATCCAATATACCCTATTTCGGGATGGTGAACCTTAATGGGAATCTCACAACTAGTAATTGAGATCATATAAACCTTAGTTGGGAATGGTGAACCCTACTGGAAAATGTCACACCAAATTTAACCTCATACGTTTTTCATTTTAGCATGTTCTCATGAACGGTGATTTCATTGGAATGAAATCCAATATACCCTATTTGAGGATGGTGAACCCTAATGGGAATCTCACAACTAGTAATTGAGATCATATAAACCCTAATTGGGAATGGTGAACCCTACTGGAAAATGTCACACCAAATTTAGCCTCATACGTTTTTCATTTTAGCATGTTCTCATGAACGGTGATTTCATTGGAATGAAACCCAATATACCCTATTTGGGGATGGTGAACCCTAATGGGAATCTCAAAACTAGTAATTGAGATCATATAAACCCTAATTGGGAATGGTGAACCTTACTAGAAAATGTTACACCAAATTTAGCCTCCTATTTGAATAATTTTAGCCCCATGCATTTTTCATTTTAGCATCTTCTCATGAACGGTGATTTCATTGGAATGAAACCCAATATACCCTATTTGGGGACGGTGAACCCTAATGGGAATCTCACAACTAGTAATTGAGATCATATAAACCCTAATTGGGAATGGTAAACCTTACTGGAAAATGTCACACCAAATTTAGCCTCATACGTTTTTCATTTTAGCATGTTCTCATGAACGGTGATTTCATTGGAATGAAATCCAATATACCCTATTTGGGGATGGTGAACCCTAATGGAAATCTCAAAAATAGTAATTGAGATCATATAAACCCTAATTGGGAATGGTGAACCCTACTGGAAAATGTTACACCAAATTTAGCTTCCTATTTGAATAATTTTAGCCCCATGCATTTCTCATTTTAGCATCTTCTCATGAACAAAATATGCACAAGGAATCTGACAACATATTCTGCATAGTCACTGTGATTAATAAAGCTTAATAGTAATACAATTACTGCAAAGGAAATGTAATAAACACTTTTATTAAAAATCATATATATTGTTCAAAATGAATGTACTGAAAAAAATTCACAAACATGATAAAACATCATATTGAACTATACCCAATCACTATAATAACATCAAAATGGACAGTTCCTAGCATCGTGATCTGACAAGTTATGACAATTGCTGCACATTCTGGGTGCTTTGTTCTCCTTTCTCTTCCTTGCCTCATTCTTAGATATCAAATGACTGCCGCTACCTCATTCTTAGATATCAAACAACTGCCGCTACCTTTTGTTTTAACTGGAATTGGTGGATGAACAACAACTTCAGAAGGTGCATGTAAACCGTAGAATTGCTCAAACATGACTGTCTTTCTATGTGAAGTAGAACCCTCCATATCACCACACTGAAACAATGCTTTCAACTTCTGCAAGCCCACTAAAAATGAATTCATCTTCTCCACATCACGCTCAACATAGCCCAAACAAGAATAAAACTCTGAAAACAACTGATTTAGCAAACTCCTATTATTATCCAAGATAATAGATTTACCAAATACCTCAACACCACTACCATGAATATGCTTAACTAATGCAGTTCTTGTCCAACGGGAAGCCATATATTTAGATGGTATTGAAACTATTTTCAGATGCTTTAACAAGAGGAAAACATGAGAACACAATATGTCATCCCTAATAAATTTCTTACAGCTACATTCAACAATATCTTCTTCTTTGTTGTATGTCACCGTGTGAGTAATCTTACTCCCATCATCAACATCATATAGCAGCCCAAAATCACAGTGATTAATTCCTACAACATTACATTTAAAACACGAAGCCACAATTTCTTCTTGCACCTTGTTAAACATTTCAGAAGTGTAAATACTAGCTGCATGTTTTTTAATTTCCAATGGAGTCTTTGTTATTGGAACGGTTGATTCATCAAGACTCTCTTGCAGATCATATGCATGTCTCTGTGCATCAATAGCACTATCAAAATGCATAAAAAATTCAACTAGATTTGATCTGAAATTGATGTAGCGGTTGAATAGACTGTTAGAACTCTCTAAAATTGAAGTTGTTCTACAGAGACCACTCATTGGTAGTTCCCTAAAATAGGCAGGAATCCAATATTCTCGAATGCTAAAAATAGAATTGAACCAACTATCAGTAGTCAGACAATAGTCCACCATGATATTATTCCATTTCAAATCAAAATATTAAGGTTCATTGTAATCTGACCAAACAGCATCACTTAATCTCTTCATGAACGATTCATCTTTCCTCAGTGTACGAGGAGCCTTTTCAGGAACCTTCATCATGATATGCCACATACAGAGCCTATGCCTAGAATCAGAAAAAGATTGTTCTACTGCAATCTTCAATGCAGGGTCTTGATCAGTGATTATCATACCAGGAGAATTCACCATACATTTGAGAAACTTCTCAAATACCCAAGAATACGACTCATTATCTTCACCTGACAGCAAACTAGCACCAAAACATACGCATTTACCATGGTTGTCCTTCCCAGTGAAAGGAGCAAATATCATGTTATACCTATAATTAAAACAAAAGAGAAAACACTAAGTACTACTGGAAGAAATAAAATACATCATGGGTTCAATGGTAACATATATGAAACAGAATGCTAAAATGTTGTATACACAATGCTAAAACTTTATACCCGAGATGCTAAAACTATATTATACCTCAATTTATATATATAATGTTAAAATTAGAACAGAATGCTAAAATGGTATATCCATAATGCTAAAACTCTATACCCAAAGATGCTAAAATTAGAAAACATGACATACCTGTTCAAACTATATGTTGAATCAAACGAAACAACATCACCAAAAGCAGCATAATTTCTCCTTGACAGAGCATCAGCCCAAAAAATGCGTGTCAGTCTGTCCTCTTTGCCAACACAATACTCAAAAAAGAACCCAGCATGTGATTGTTGCCTTAAATGAAACTTATCCAATACCATTTGAGCATCAGCCCCATGAATGTATGCTCTCAAGTCACGAGCATAATTCTTGAAATCAACTCCAGTGCAACCTACATCAGAATAGCTCCCAACACCTTCCTTAAAAAGCCTATAAGATCTCATTGCACCTATGTTTGCTCTAGCACAATTCAAAACAAAATTTTTGTGCACATCATCTAAATTTCTGTTCACCTTCATAAATCTTTTGAAATCATCCGAAACTAACGGGTGAGAATGACGTTCTTCAAACAATTTAACAATGTATCCTTTCTCACAACAAAACCTGAACACAATACGAGCCATACAATTAGATCTTTTAGAGACTCTACGCTTCTTTGTTTTAACTGCATCACTTGAATCACCAACCTTAACTACTGCATTCTTCTCACCCTCTCTACTACAGTAAACATATTTCCATATAGTTGTACCATCTTTAGATTTCTTCTCTGATCCAAGACGAATGTCAAAACCAGATGATTGTGCATAGATCCTATAAAATTTCACACCCTCATCCAAAGTTTTAAAACTTTGTTCAACAGTTGCCTTCAATTCACAATGTGGTATAAAATATTCTGTCATGCCAGGAGATATCTCTACAGTCATATTACTATGCTCACTTGAAACAGAAGACTCTGAAACATTAAAATAAAAAAAATTATAAACTGAACAAGGTAAAATAATAATACAATCACATGAAGAGATATTCAGAGACACGAATTTTAGCATTAGCTATGTCACATTCTAGCATTGTTCAACATACATTTAGCAACAAAATAATCTAATGTTTGCATGGTGTGTGTAAAATTATATAGCCAAGTCGCAATATTTTTTGTAAATGTTTGAGAGAGTGCGATATAAAACCAGCATCTTATAATGCTAAAACACATGTTACGAAATGCTAAAACAAACACATTAACATGCTAAAATGTCTTATATTACGTATTCAATAAACAGATCAAATTGATGCATCTGTATATTCTCAAACTAAACCCTAGAATTCCTAACAATTAGAAAATGAATGATACAACACAAAACTGAACAAAAACAGATCAAATCAATAAAAAATAAAAACGTAAATAAACTCCAATAGAACGAATTGTAGAATCAATACGATACAACGAATTCGAAATTAATCACCATTAAAACTGAATCAAACAATGCAAAATTAAAAACATACCTGGAGTCGCCATAGAATCAAAGATGTAGAAATTTCACGACAAATTGATTTTCAACAATTACAGAAAAAAAAAACGATCTTCACAAATAAAAAACCGTGATACAGTTTTTTATTTTCGCTGCAAATTACGAACGAACAAGATCGAACTAAGATTTAAGGATTTAAGGAAAAAAATTCGACTGAGATTAAGAATTTAAGGAAACAATTTCAACTCCAAAAAAAGTGGAAGGATTAAGATGGAAACAAAAACAGAACAAAAGGTAATAATTATTAAATTACTATATTACCCCTCCATCCAGAAAGTTGCCTAAAATTACAACAATGCCACCGCCCCATCACTTAAATATGTTTTAATCTGGGCCGTCCAGATTTACTTAAACAAGGGCTAGGATTGGTTCTAGTTCCTACCTAGGGGGAGGGTTCTCATTTGATCCTCTCCCTATATATATATATATATATATATATAAGGTAGACATGTGATAATTGATGTGTTAGGTGTGTGTGTGTCAGAAAAGTGCCTAGCACTAATTAAGTATTATGTATATACCTATGGTGCTATGTGTGTGCGATAGATGTGTATATATAGATATAACATAGAACAACTTTCTTCTTCTTTCTTCACACAATTCGTTTCTTTTCCTTCTGCAACTATCGCCGAGCACAAAACCCTCACTAATGGAGGAATATCAACAGTAAAGAAAATAAAACAATATGCATGTACCTCTGAAAATCTGAAATTAAGAGATAGGAAGTCGAAGGCGATCTGATTGAGAGTAAATAAAAATAGAGAGGTGAAGTTCTCTATTTATAATGATGGATTAAGGTGGAATTTGGAATGGATTAAAAGATCTCATAGTTATCCTCAGCAACGAATCTGATAAGGATGATGAATTTCAAAAATTTGAAAGAGAAGATTTGCGGCTTAATCGTTATTTGAAAACGATAGGAACAAATATATATATTGGAGAAGAAAGAAAAGATATAAAATATCCACAACTGGGCCCCCACAAAAGGGCTTAAAAGAAAGAGAAAGGCGGCTTCAAAATAAATAAATGGGCTGGAGGACTAAACTTAGGATACAACAAATAAAAATGCAACAAGTTAGGCACAAAATTAAATTAAATGCATGCCATGAAATGACCATGCTATAAAATAAATAATTTCTTAGGCACGACTTATTGGACTTAATTAACTAATATCACATAAAAATATTTTTAGGGAAAGAATGTAGTCATAAAAATAAATCGGGTCGCTACAATAACTTTTCCATTTCCATATTTTCTTTAATGACGTGGAGGGCGACCACTGTCATTGTGGTCGTTGTTAGCTATAGTCTTACCTAAATTATTAGGTTATTTAAAATTGTTAAATATTATAAATTAAATAATAAAATATACAAATTATAAAATAAATTGTAAATAACAAAAAAATATAAATTTGATAATAATAATAAAAAATATAAGTAAAAAATACTAACTATCAAATAAATTATAAATAATATAAACAACATAATGTTAACAATATTAAAAAGTGGAACACAATAAATTGTTAATAACACAAACAATATGAATTTGACTATAAACATTTAAAAAAAAAACTACAACGATAATATGAAAGGAAATAAAACTAACATGGCCTAACAACTAATAAATTAGTCTTGACCTAAAAAAGAAGTGTCGTTGAAAAGTTTGGTGCAGAAAGTAAAATAGAAAACCCAAAAATTATTCAAAATGAGTTTTTGGCGAATGGAGTTGAAACGTTGCACAACAACAGCACACAAAGCATCCAGGGCTCGTTTGGTTGGTAGAAAAGTAAAAAATTTTTGGAATATGATTTCTGAGAATGTGATTCTGAGGAAAATGATTACTAACAGAATTTTTATTGTGTTTGGAACACAATAAAGAAATTATAATGATTCTCTTTTTATTATTGGATTAAATTTAAACAAGAGTAGATAATTAAATATCTAAAATATATAATGTATCTTATTTCATACTACCAATATTTATAATTTTAAATTATGAACCATATAATGTGTAATTCTTCAATATGCATTAGTACTATAGATATTGAATGCAACATATTATTTCAATTTAAATAAAATGATATGACTAAAAAAAATCAATTAAGGTAAATATTGTATTGGTGTCCAAATATTTTTTATTAAATTGGAAATCAAAATTATCTATATAAATATTTTTTTATTGAATTGGAAGTCAAATTATCTATTTGACAATGGTATGATCATCGTTTAGTCCACAATGTTGTCTCAAATATGTTATTATTGAAATTTTGATAGAAATGCCAAAAAAATGATTGATAAAATAGTCGAATATTGGTCGTAATTTCTTCAATAAAAAAAGTATCACATTTTTTAATTTCTTTTTTTCATTTATAAAATTTTATATTTTTTCTATTTTATTTATTTTACTCATTTTTTTATTGAAAATTTTAAATCCAAACATAATAATAATAATAATAATAATAATATATTTTTTTTATTTTTTTGTTAAAAATATATGAATCCAAACATAATAATAATTTATAAAATAAATAAATAATAATAAATGAAGAACTCGAACAATGAAATCATTTAACACCAGATTCCAAAAAATAAGGAAAAAGAATACTTACTTGGAATAGATATTCACAATCCAGGAAAGCTGCACAATTTTCCTTGTTTTGAGGAACGTGATTCCTTTCCATATTACATAAAAAATGAACAAAACACAGTAATGTTAAAATAGGGAATCATATTATTTTCCCAAGTCAGATTTCGTACCAATGAAACAGGGCCATATTGATAAATGACCACCGAAATACTCAAATACACGCGTTTTTGTTTCTTTTACTTGACTAAATATTAATTTAAACATATTTGTCATTCATAATTTTATATATAATTTTACGCAAAGTCTCCTGTGCATCAGATGCATGGGTCAGCCCATGAGACGGACCCGCTCCGACCCGGGCCGACCCGCATCTGATCCAGGCCGACCTGCATCTGACCCGCACGCAAAAAAAAAAATGCCACCCATAGTACCAATTCGAACACTAAATAGTACCAATTCGTGTTTTTTAGGGTTTTTTTTTTTTTGGTGTTTTTAGGGGTTTATTTTATATTTTTGGGGGTGTTTGTAGGGGTTTATTTTGTATTTTTTAGGGTTTTTTGGGGGGTGTTTTTAGGGGTTATTTTGTTTTTTAGGGTTTTTTGGGGGGTTTTTTAGGGGTTTATTTTATTTTTTTATGATTTTTTTGGGGGTGTTTTTAGGATTTATTTGGTGTTTTTTATAATTTATTTGGGGGAATTTTTTAGGTATTTATATGTGTTTTTTTAAGATAAAATAAAATTAAAAATAGAAAAAACGAAAAAGAAAAACAGAAAAAGAGAAAAAACAAAAAAAAGAAGAAAAACGCGGGGGTCAACGCGGGAGCGCGTGGTCGCCGTCTCACGGACGAGGCTCCTGCACAGGAGACCTCCCCAGAATTTTATCCCTCACGATTTTGTCATTATAAAGTCAATTCTTAATCTTTTTTATAGAAGAAAAATATTAAGGACATTTATATAGCCAATTCCTATTTATTTATTACATGTAAATAAGCTAGGTTTAGGCCCATTATTATTAAACCAAATCAAAACTTTAGACGTGAAGCCTAACCTTCGAGATCCTAACTCAAATGATAAATTGGAATATTGGATGGAACAGTATTTGGTGTTTAATGTGATAGTAGAAATATGCGACGTGATCAAGTGTGTGCTAAATATTATCAACATTTTTTTTTTAACTTTTGAAGTAAATGACACAATCCGCACAATTTCCGTATGGAATGATGAATCGAAATGCAAACTCAAATTGATTATTATTTTTATTAGTGTTTTGATGTAGCCGGCTTAAATTTTATCTACATGTCGTAGACTAGTGTTCCACTACATTTAAAAAACAACTACCAAAAAGGAGAAAAAGATAAAAATAAAACTTAATTTGATTGTTTTAATTAAAGATAAATATCATTGTAACAAAATTTATTTGATTATATATATACGCGTGTGTGTGTTTTGCCACAAATAATTGTGTTTGACCATCTTATGGGTGAAACTCTATAAGAGAGGTCAATATCCGAATTCAAATTATATTCAGTGGTGTATTTTTTTACTTTTGTTTGTGATATATTGATTGCGTTTGGATCTGAATCTTGCCATAAGTTTGGATACTTACCCCACCTTGGCCCATTTTCCTCCAAACTAAGAGTTTTTTTTATCTGAATTAATTGTTCCAAATAAAACTTTTATTTTCCAAAAAACTACTTGTTATATCAATTACACGCTCCTAAATAATTGATGGTCCCAGACTCCCAGATACATAATCAAATGTTTAGAGGGATAAATAAACATGTGCGAATAAAAAACACGTAATCAAAACTTTGCAGAAATACGGGACCCAAAAAATATTAGTTGTTCTGATCAGGTCAGCCAGTTTTAGCAAAGAGCACACAAACAAATAAGTAAATAAAGCAGCAAGAACACACAAAATTATAGAGATTTGAATCAAACGATTTTACTTTCTCTCTTCTTCCAGGGGTGGAAGAGAATTCACTGTCCTTTCGATGTTCTACATTTTACAACCCAGATTGCACAACAAATCTGGTCAGCTGCTCACACCTATGAATATCAAATTCTTCATCTGCTATTGTTGGAGATCTATCAGTCTATTTCAAGATTAAACAACCTCTCAACTAGCAATTTCTATCGGATAGGATAAGGTGTTATTGCAACTAGGGTTGGGTGTTTTAAATCTCTCAAGATTATACAATGATGGATTATAATTCTCTATAGAAAGGAAGGACTTCTCAGATAAAGAATCTGGAAAGTTAGAAAACTTTAAATGCTTGAAAGCTCGAGAGTATTCGTTCGAATGAGCGTGAAGTCTTCTGTTTATAGGAGGATAATTCAAGTTATCTGTTGGGGGGATAATTTGAATTCTTGTACTTTGGGAGCCGCACATTTATCTTCTTCTTATGACACATGTTAGTTTCAAGATGCGATCTGGTTGGATGCCCTCTAACATGTGAGACTTGTTTTTCCTTGGTTTTTACACCTTTGTCATCTAACTTTGACTTTTCATACAATGGGCATTTTTTCACAAAATAAAAATTTGTCCCATTATTCTTTTCTGACCTCATTCTGATTTTTAGCCATTTCGGTGCAACACTTAGGAATCTCCCCGTTTAATTTGCTATCTACATCTGTCAGAACGAACATATCTTAGTTGTCGCTAACCTCTAGTCAGTTGGCGCTGGTTTCTTCACATTCTAATCATCAGATCAAATTAGCTTCTATCTTCACACCGAGTTAGTGTCGTTGATTCTCTTTCTCTTACCTTCTCAGCTAGGTCAGATCTTCTGAATCAGCTCCATTGCTGGTCCACTTCTTCTCCATTCCTCTGATTGTCAAGTCTTTTAGACCAACTTTGTTAATTTTTGATCTTCCAACTCTCAACTAAAGTTGGAGATTCTCCTTGTCATATTTTTCCCAACAACAATAATTATTAGTGACTGCCCTTTTGATTAATAAAATAATTAAGTTTCATGTGTGAGAATTGAGATCATCACATGCTAGGCTCAATTAATTTCACACGTTCTTAGTTTTTACCCGGCCCAGACGTGACTTACTGGTTAGGTAGATGTGTGTGTGCGCTCATAATGTTATAAATTGGAATCCAACCAAATGTTGTGTAAGTCAAATGTTTATTACTTTATAATGCACCCTCGGGCGACCAACGCAAGTTTCTCCCCTTAAAAAATACACATTCTTGAAAAATAAAAACAAACGAAAAAGAATATTAATCTAGGTTTTGATTTGAAGATATGTATCCAATTTATATTTATGGATGCCACGGAGGAATGCAAAAATCAAGCCACGACGATGACTTTTTCGATATTTATTTTCGACTTGCTCATTGCATCACCTAAAATATTCCAATGAAATCACAACCCACTTTACCCAAAAAGAGCATACAATTATTTAGGACTTAGGACTTAGGACACGCATTCTAAACCAAGATATGTGTGCTTTTTTTATATAGAGTAATTTTGTATGTGCTTTGAACATGCAAAATAAATAAAGTTTGTCCTAGTAGGAATGACCTAGTGGTGGAGTGAAATTACTTGAATATCAAAGATCATGGGTTCAAATTTTCTTATTACTATCAGGTCGGATGCGTGAGTAAAGAAAAAGGTTAATTAAAAAATAAAGTTAATAATTATATATGCAGTTTAATTTTGGATTGGGCCATGCTGCCCCACGAAATAAACCCTTGAAATCTGGCAGATCAATTCTAAGCTGTACATGGGACATAATTATCGATTTTCAGCGTCAAATAATTTACTTCTAATAATTAACTTGGATCTTCACAAATACAATGAACTTCCAAACAATTATATATAGATTTACAAATAATTGTAGACACCGAAATTTTAATAAAAATAAGTCAAATAATATGTTCACTACTTGAGAAATTCAAAATTAATTAGCTGTTGATCGATCCGAGATCATGGTAATAAACATCTTCAGCCAACTTTAACAAAGTAAACTACCAATCACATTTAGAGTGTTAAAATTAAAGCAATTAAATTCATTTGTTTCCTCAAAAAAAAAAAAAAAAAAAAAAAAAAGAAGAAGAAGAAGAAGAAGAAGAAGAAGCAGCGATTATGTTATTTTCAGGTATCGCCGAAATTTGTGTTTAATAAGGAATCAAGAGCTTCATTAATCTTCTATTTTTGTAAACAACGTATCTTTTTTGTTCTAACACTATATATCGATGCACTTTACGTTTGTATAAAATGATATCAATATACACTTAAATAATGTCATCGGAGAGATGGGATCATGTGAGAACCACACCCGCACGTGAGAACCGAGAACCAATCTCAGCCACAAATTGATCTGATTTGGACGGCCAAGATCAGATCAAAATTTAAAAAAAAACGGTGGCATTATTGTAATTTTCTAGACTTTTTAATGAAGCAAGGGTATTTTAGTAATTCAGGAATTATGTTATATTTGGAATGAATCCCTTCCATCTGCAATTCGTCTTCTTCCTCAACATCTCTCTCTCTTAAAAGCTTATTTTTAAGGAAATCTGTAGACTAAGAATTTATGGGAAATGGTGAGAAAAGCCATTGGATTCATTCGTCATGATCAGTCGTCTCCAGAGATATTTTACAGGTCTGCTTTTGAGAAAGATGTTGAGTTCATTGCTCTCGACTTTTAAATCAAAAGAGATCTATCAAAGCCAAAGGGATCATTCCTGGGACCATCTATCTATCTCTCTCTCTATCATCTATATATATAATAATATATAATTCGAATTTTTTCTAATAATAATAATTAATTAATTAATTAATAATTGTTTTTGAAGTATATATAGATTAATATACTTGCAAGATGAAATTTGATATGTTTTCCGAGCCGTGGCAGTAAAATTGATGGATTGAACTATTTATTTCATCGGATGCAATGGGAGCCGTCGTGGGATCGTCTTTGGAGACCATGGTGATGGGTGTGGTTTGTGTGACATCCGAAGAAGATGCCTCCAATGGGTTAACTTGTTGCTCTCAGGTTGTGTAGACTTGCTTTAGCTTCGTGTTTTGGCATTAATTTTTATAAATTTTTGTTACATTTTTTGTGATGAATTGCTCAAATTGATTATTTTCAAGTTGCAGGGCGGAAGAAGTTGGATACATAGTGCCGACGCTGGTACAAAGTGAGGCCCTACCGTTGTTATTTTCCAGCCGTGATTGTGTGATTCATGCTCAGTTAACATGTATTTTAGCACTACTGTGATCTATTTTAGCAATGTTGTAACCTATTTTAGCACTATTGTGAACTGTTTTAGCACTGCCATGTACTTTAGCACTACTGTAATCTATTTTAGCAATGTTGTAACCTATTTTAGCACTACTATGAACTATTTTAGCAGCAGTTGAAACTTTATTAGAAAACATAATCTGCAGCAGCTGCATGATTATTGGAATTAGCAGTAGTCGTCGTGGCCGTTGTTGTGTTGGAACTACAATTTTATGTTAAGCGGTTCTTAGTATAAATTTACGAACACGTGCTTGATGATCTTAAAACTTATTTGAATTTCTTACGCAAAAATAAATATTAATATGTATTTATGTATGTGTACATGCTAGTAGAAAAATGTTAACTGGTGGTTAATTAATTTCTTAATGAAAATTATGAATACATCACCAAAAATGTCAATTTCTGTTGATTAATACGGATAGTTCCAACACGTAAGCGAGGAGTTGATTTTCATATTGTGTGTTTTTGGTTTTTCGTATATATGTAGATCTTATTAGCATCACAATATGAATTATTAGCATTGTGAATTTATTTAATAGATTGAGTATCATAATAATGTCTCGTTAATAGAGTGTTTTTCACGATGAATGCAGTATTGTGATAAGAAACGAGTATTATGAAAATTATTTTGTTAAAATATTCTTTAGCACTACGTGAACTATTTTAGCACTTCTTTAATCTATTTTAGCACTTTTGTAATCTACTTTAGCACTTATGTGAATTATGTGAAGCTGATAAGCTGTTATTTGCTGTGAAGTATTTTTAGCACTGTTGTGAACTATATTTAGCACTGTTGTTATCATTGCAAAATCTATTGTAACATTTTTATGCTTCTATAATAAATCTTATGACAAAAAACCTCTCATTTCAAATAAAGCATTGTACTTCATAGTTTGATAAAATATCTAGATTCAATTTAAGAAATCATTCAACAAACTTTATATATGCATACGTTTGTGTGTGCGTACTTTAGTACTACTTTGAAGTATTTTAGCACTATTGTAAACTAGTTTAGCACTGCTGCGAACTATTTTAGCAGTATTGTAAACTATTGTAAAAACTTTATCGCTGTCTGTCACAATGCTTAGGGCTTAGGGGCTGACCATGCAAGCTGCAGAATAAGTATAGGAACACCTTAGCAACAATTTTAAGTTGTGTAAGGGTGTGATATAGGGATAAAATGCCCATACTTTTTGAGCTTGTCCACCACCACTAAAATTGGATCCTTCTTTTGTAAGGGTGTGATATAGTCCCATTATCCTTCAAGTGTGGGCAGTAGAAGAGCCTCTTTAACCTGACATAAGTCCCATAGATGCCTGAATGCCCTCCATAAGGAGAGTTGTGCATTTCTTGAAGTAGCAGTTGCTTGATATCAGAGTTTCATCCTTGCACTTCATAATTTGATAAAATATCCAGATTCAGTTAAGAATCATTCAGCAAACTTTATATATGCATATGTTTGTGTGTGTGTGTGTGTGTGTACTTTAGCACTACTGTGAAGTATTTTGGCACTATTGTAAACTAGTTTAGCATTTTTGTGAACTATTTTAGCACTATTATAATCTAGTTTAGCACTGCTGTGAATTTTTTTTTACATGATCTTAGAATATATTTTTTATGCATTAATGTGATTTTAGTTTGTGAATTGATAAAATATCCATATTCAATTTAAGAAATCATTCAGCAAACTTTATATATGCATATGTTTGTGTGTGTGTACTTTAGCACTACTGTGAAGTATTTTAGTACTATTGTAAACTAGTTTAGTATTTCTGTGAACTATTTTAGCACTATTGTAACCTAGTTTAACACTGCTGTGAAATTGTTTTTACATGATCTTAGAATATGTTTTTTATGCATTAATGTGATTTTAGTTTGTGAATTGATAAAATATCCAGGATTTTGAATATTATGAGCACAACATTTTTCAGGATTTTAACTTCCATGTTAGGTGGATTAATGATTCTTTTATTGTGTTCGTGAGCTATTATGAGCAAGTTCCATTTAACTGCATTTTCTCGTGCAGTTAATGAGATCGAGTTATGCATAATTGCTGAATATGTGGTTCCTTAAAATAGGTATATATTCGGAGCAGAAGTCCAGATACTATCTGCACCCTTCAACATGGAAATAAAACTGAAATCACCAACATCACAGCTTCAAGAAATTACAACAAACACAGAATGAGATCAGGTGAAATTTATTCATCTGTAGAAATCCTTCCCTTCCATTCATGATTAGAAAGTTACACTCTTATAAACAGAACAGGGGACACAAATATTTGAGAGTTAAAATACATGTTTCTGAGGGCACAAGAGCTGAAGAAATCTGAAATTTTAGAGGTCAAAAGCTGCCATCCCGAGTTGCTTTGAGGCTTTTCTTTCGGGTGCTTGGAGCCATAGTGATCAACAAGCTGATTCTGATTTGCAAGTTAGCTCTAAAAGTTCAAACCATAATTGAGTAAGATAGCAAGCAACATTTCGACAAGGCATTGTACATTTCCAATATCCCCAAAGAAACACCTAGAGACAGATCTAAAGTCATTTATGTAGCCCAAATCCGAAGTAAAACACAACACCCCAAGGCCTAAATGTAAGTTTGGCAATTGTTAAAATGCAATGTGTTTTGAAATTTCAATGGAAATGTATAAGGGAAGCAAGTAGCTGAATCAATGTTTAGGGGGATAAGAAAGTAGAGAAGGGAACTATGCGAATTACAGATCTCTTTGCTTTTGCTAGAAGATAGCCATAACTAAATGAACAATAATCTAAGATTTCAACTCCAACTCCATCCAATAAAGAATCCCTACAAATGCTGTATTAGATTAGTTTTGATTTTGATACCACTCATAGTCACACCATATCCTTTATCTTTGGACGGCCACAATCAATCCCAAACATCCATCAAAATTGCTACCTACGAACAACACTTGTCACTTCTCACCCCCCATTAAAACAAATTCCACGCTTGTTTTTAGATCCAATTCCAATACATCTTGACACAGCGTCATAGTTCAAATCATTGACAAAGTTATCAAACACAATAATCGACATGAACCAAAGAGGAAGGATAATTAAACATAAAAAAAATCTGCTTTTAATCTTTTATCTCGATGCATATTTCAAAACATGCATCCCACACGAATTTCAACATAGAATTAATAAGAGAAAGGAATTACAAGAGTGCTAAAATAAGTCACAAGAGTGCTAAAATAAGCCATAAGGGTGATAAAATAAAAAATCACAAGTTAAAAAATAGGAAATGACAATTTTTGAACTTGTAACACTGTTTATTCATTGGTTTATTGAAATGCCGAAGGCATTTTTCATGCTAATGCCAAAGAAGTGCGATGCTAAAATAATCCATGATAGTGCTAAAGTAATACATGAGAGTGCTAAAATAGAAAATGATAATGCTAAAATACCAAATTGAAAAATATACATATAAATTGCCAACACTGTGTAGGGTTAACACTTTTATATACAGTTTTCGTCATGATGAGAATGAAAATGAAACTGATAAAACTTCATG
The DNA here is from genome assembly GCA_026008535.1 of Perilla frutescens. Lineage (NCBI taxonomy): Eukaryota > Viridiplantae > Streptophyta > Magnoliopsida > Lamiales > Lamiaceae > Perilla > Perilla frutescens. The sequence goes on from BRKX01000011.1 coordinate 32,306,609, forward strand.
CAATAAAAATAAATACAGTTTGTTCAAGATTAGGTTTTTGTACGTGTTGTGCTTAGAAAAATACGAGATACATTGTTAAATTATCATAATATAGCGCTAAATGGATGTTTATAGCAAACGTAAACTGATAAATCAACATAGTATAATCGCTAAAAAAGCAAACGAAATTTCTTAAAAATAAAAATGAAATACATATTACCTTGAATGTTCATGTTTTTCTGAGGATTTTGTTGATTGTTTGAGAGTTTTTGACGGTTGATTTCGATTTGTTTTCAGTTTATCTTCAAAGCTTTAGTGTTCTGGTTTTGCGCGAGTTGTGCTATAGTAGGAATGAGAAAGGTTTCAGGGGCACCGAAGTTCTGATTTATTACAATAATGCCACCGCTTTTTTTTTATTTTGATCTGATATTGGCCGTCCAAATCGGATCAATCTGTTGCTGAGATTGGTTCTCGGTTCTCATATGGGGTATGGTTCCTTCTGGAACCCAACCCTGTCATCGGAATATAAAACGAAATACTAGTCACCTCATCTAGAACATTTTGAAACTTAATGTTATCTTTTAACATACCTCTTACGTATAGGCAAAGACATTTAATTAAATATTTTCAATATATATGCCTCTCACATTTGGGCGAAAAACATTACTCCCTCCGTCTCGATTATATAATCCCTTTTACTATTTTAAGGTGTCCCAATTATATAGTCCTATTACTATAAATATTATTAATTTTCATAATAATGTACAAATAAATCCCTGTTCAATCTTGAAAATTAAAAAAAATAATAACTTAAAAGTTGAAAGTCATAATATTCAATGAGCGAGAGTGTTATTGGAATAGCTTTAATATCTTGTTTTCATAAATATTTTTAATTTACGTGCGAGGAAAAATGAGACTACATAATTGGGACGGAAGGAGAGTATATTAGAGCCTTGCACAGTTGCATGTAGATTTGTTTCTGAGAAATGTTAAAGAAATATGAACGCATATATAATCATATATTCCCCCGGTTTCTGAATAAATATCATTTTTCAAATTAATTTGAGATAGAAAATTCACATTTTTTTTCACACTTACCATTATTTAATGCAATCAAACATTTGTATTTAACTCAATCTATTCACACAAGAGTGTATTAAGTAATTTAATTAATTTATTAATTTGTATATATCCATCCAAAATGTCATTTAAATGAAATAGAGGAAGTAGTAATTTGAATGATATTTTCGTGAACAAACATAAAGCTCTAGTTATCAATAATTAGATGTGCGTATCATTTTGATATTAAATTTAGGCAAATTACATTCTTAGCTCTCTGTACTTTGAATTTCTGTTTCATTAAGTTCCTATACAATTTTTTCATTTAAGGAGATCCTTGTACTACCATATTTGATCTTATCGAGTCCTTATTAACCGATCTAATAAAACTGTTAATTTTTCCGTTATAAAAAATCTATTATTATTTAATTAAACTCCCAATCATATCCTAACTGAAAACTTGATATACTTAGTATTGTTATGCTTCTGCAAATAAACTCGTAACATATTTAAATCAAATAATCATCTTATCTGTTTAAAAGCTCTGAATGTAAATAATGATGATGCAAAAAAAAATCAACAAAAAATGAAAAGAATCAACCAACTTCTGACCGATAATTATCATAGGATTTTTAATTTGATCCTGATTTTACAGCTGAAGTTAGAGCTAAGAAGTTGAAGAAAGGGCAACAAGTGTGGCGTTAGGTGCCATCAGATCTGCTTTAGCCATCTGTGAGTTAATTCAAGGTATACCATTTTCTTCTTTTCAAACTTTTTCTTACATGGTTTTGAATAAGTTTAGGGTGGGGGATTGTGGTTACCTTAGATTTTATTTTTTGTTTTTGCATTAGATTTTCTTACTTAACATTTTTGTCAAATTTTTATTTTATTTTTCTAGGATTTTTGCACATTTATTGTTTTATTAGGTTTAGTCGGAAGCAGTTTTGGTCTTGATTGGTCTTAACTTTTTAAAATTGTGAAGTATGGATCAATTATGTGCCTATCATAAGTTGTTTATCATTGGAAATTTTATATGAGAACATGATATGATTTTTTTATTTTTATCTCGATAATTTCTGAAATTTTCGCCCTAAATTTTGATATTTTACCCATGTGAGCTTTTGAGCCTGAAAGATTATTTTATTTTACAATTTTATTTCTTTCTTGTGTGGTAATTATTTATACTTGTTAATCTCTAGAACTTGCTTGATTGTCTTTTTTTTCTGTCAAGGGTAACCCGCAATCGCTACTAAAGTGCGCACTGGGTAAACTCCGCCCTTGTATAATAGCCTGCAAACCACACAATGGAGGTTAACCACACCTGGCAAGCTAGGTGTGACAGGCTCACACCTAGTGGAGTTGGTGGTGGGATTCGAACTCGAGACCTTTGGCCTCAAAATAACACCATTCCACCACTAGACCATCTCCAAGAGGATGCTTGATTGTCTTTCTTTTTATTTTGGATGTCATGACTGGATCGCGAATCCACGTGGCATTGACGTGGCCAAAATTCGCGACCGGGTGCCCAAATTCGCGACCAGGTCGCGAATATTTCAAAGGAGAACCCCCTCTCTGTCGCGCGCGTACAGTAAAATGGATAAATGGTAATTCGCGACCGGACTCGCGACCCCCCCGGTCGCGAGTCCGGTCGCGAGTATATTTCAGCTCCGGCAGCCTCTCACTGTTTTGCTTCATTCTCACTCGTTTCTCGTCCGATTGATCCGATTATTTTTGCAACGCGTTCCTAACTTGATTTTCCATCTTTCTAGGGTGTTGCCACACTCATTTGAGGTCCACACAAAAAATGGCATTAATTCCCTTCACAATGAACAAACACGTGACATTGCACAAAACATAGAAAACTATGCAAAACTCAACACTTCATGCATGCAATGCCCATCAAATACCACTTAAATGTAATTCAAAATACATGTAAAATATGAGGTTATCATGAAGGTAACCTGCAGCCGCTACCGTGGTGCGCACTGGGTAAACCCCGCCCCTGTGTAATAGCCTGCAAACCTACACATGGGAGGTATACCACACTTGGCATGCCAGGTGTGACAGGCTCACACCTAGTGGTGTTGGTGGTGGGCCGAACTTGAGACCTTTGGCCTCAAGAAACACCACTCCACCATTAGGCCATCCCCAAGGGGACGCTTGATTGTCTTTCTTGAGAATACATTAGTGTGCTAAAGACTTGAACATGATTAAAGGTCGTCTTTGTCTAGCCATTCCATCCTTGATTTAATTTTTCCATAAATTTTTAATCCTTTGATTTTCTTTGTTATACCTTGGGCTAGGGGAATTAAAAATGATTGAGAATGATTATTGAAGTTTAAGTTTGGATGGTGGCATAATTATGTTAGTTTTGTGTTTAATATGTTAGATACTCTTATAAGCTCTAAAGAAAGAAAAAGAGACTCAAAGAGTCTAAGCATTGAGGAAAAAAAAAGAACAAAGTTCATATAAAAAAGAGAGAGCATAAAAAGGTGGTGAGAAACGCATAATTGATACGGTGTTGTGAAGCTTTAAAAGGTGGAAGAAGATTTATATTGTCTTATTTGTTGTGAATTGAAGAAGTGAATTTTGGGATGAAATTCTTTTAAATTAGTCATTTAGCCTAAATGTTCCCACCTTTACCAAAGAGACTTCATTACAACCATTGAAAGACCTTTTTAATTCTTGTCTAAAACATGTTTAAGTGGTGGAGAGAATAGATATCTTGCAAGCATATGGTAGATTACTTATTTTGAATGATTTTGAGTGTATACACTTAGCCTTAAACACTTGAGTGATGAGTGATCTTCAATCTTCGTGAGGTTCATTTTCTAGAGGCTTGAATTTATGAATTTATCTGGATTAAATTGATGCTTTGATTACAATGCTTGAATGTAAAATTTTGATATTTGTCTTTGAGGCACTCGGTTTTAATTGGTTCATACTTTACTTTTAACTCTTGTTTTCTTTCTCTTTGTTTGGGGACAAACAATGTTCTAAATTTGGGGGAATTGATAACATCGTATTTTACATGTGTTTTGAGATTCATTTGAGTGGTATTTGATGGGTATTGTATGAATGAAGTGATAAGTTTTGCATTGTTTTCTATGTTTTGTGCATTGACACGTGTTTGCTCATTGTGAAGAGATTCAATATCATTTCTGGTGTGAGTTTCAAATGACCTTGGAAATAGCCTAGGAAGATAGGAAATCAAGTTAGGAACGCGTTGCAAAAAGAATCGGATCAATCGGATAAGAAATGAGTGAGAACGAAGCAAAACAGTGAGAGGCTGTCAGATGCCATGTGGAGCCGCGACCGTGGTCGCGAATCCACTTGTGGATCCCATTCTGGCCACTTTTCTGCCAGCTCACTACTGAGGAGGGGTCTGTCTTTGTATTACCCGCGACCCCACTCGCGGATTTTACACTGATCGCGGTTATTTTGCCACGTTGGTGCCACGTGGACCGGCGACCGACCTGGTCGTGGGCGAGGTCGCGAACGAGCCCTCCTATTTTGGCCTCTTTCTTTTCCTTTTTCGACTAGGATACTTCCTACACTATATATATCTTCTCAAGCACGAAAATTAGGCATCACAAACCCTACCATAATATCAAAATCCACACCAACACCCACCATATTCATCTCCTGAAAGCAGAGATTGAAGAGCAAGAGAAGAACAAGTTGAAGATCAAGATCAAGATTTATCTTCCGGGTTTATCGTGTTTTTGTTATTTAATTATGTTTTTCCTTGGATTATTTTTGGCTACTTATTTAATTATGAGTGGCTAGATACATTAGTATTTCAGGGTTTGACAATAGTTGATTTTAAAATACAATGGATATTTAATTATATGATTTTGATTCTTCTTTTATTCTTTGTGTTCTTAGACTTGTTCGCTTGATTGATTAATGATCACCATGATAGCATGATTTGTTGTGTTAATTCATAAATTGAGAAATGAATTTTAACACTTGAACACAAGAACACAAAGCACATTAATTAATAACAATCGAGAGATTTGAGGTTAATTGTGAGGACAATAAATTCTTGGAGCTTTTAGGAGTTGTATATTAGTAATTGAATGGACACATTAATTTTAGCATGTAATCTAAAGTTTAAGCACTTCGAGAGAAGGTTTAAATTAAACGAGTGATTGTCCTAATCAAAGTTGAATCGTGAATAGAACATATAATTAAATTGACATTGTATGGATAAATTAATGAAATCAAAACCCTAGAATATTTCTTTCCCTCTGAATTTAGACTCGATTTTCACCCATTCGTCTTTTATTTGCTTTATTTAATTTCTTATTTAATTAGTTAATTAAATCCAATCTTTAAATGTGTTGCCTAGATAGTACTTAGGGAATTGAAGTCATAGTATTCACATATAAAGTAATCATTAGTCTCTGTGGAATATGACCTTGCTCATCATTGTACACAGCTACACCGTGTACTTGAGGGTAGTCAATATTTTATCGATCACACAGTAAATACATTATGTTAGCATCTGACAAATGATTTGCTAGCATACGTTATCATAATGCTGACGAATCATTATTATAAGTTAATTAAACCATTTACAACCTGAGTTTGCGTAAAATTTTATCTTTTGTATTTTTCATTCATATTTTTTCATCTAAACATAACATTCCACATCTTAAATAAAAGAACACGAAGAGAACTTTAATTTGATATATTTTTTGCATGCATCGGATTAAAACCGAGCAAGTTATGGTCGTTTAAAGTTTATACATACACATATATATATATATTATATATATATATATAAATGGATCAAATGTAAACCATTCCCTGGTGTATAAACTGTAAACCAATCTATCACCACACATTCAATAAAAATCAGCGCTCCAGATTTAATCAAACATGCGGTGGCATTTTTGTTATTTTCGCTACTTTTTTCAACCTATGGGGGTATTTTCGTCTATTTGTTGAAAAAAAGCTGATGTCGTGCTGACTCAGCATCTAAAAAAATTCTTAAAAACTTCGAACGATCATAACTTACTCATTTTTCATCGGATTAACGCAAATAATATATCAAATTAAAGGTATTTTAATCCTCTTTCATTTAAGATCAGTGAAGCATATATTTATTTGGAAAAATATGGATGAAAATACAAAAGTTTCATTTTTCACGCGTATTCAAGCTCAGAATACTTTGTTAGCATACGACATATGTTTCGTTAGCATATGACAATTTAAGTTCAGAATACTTCGTTAGCATACAACATATGTTTCGTTAGTATATGACAATTTAAGCTAAGAATACTTCGTTAGCATACGACATATGTTTCGTTAGCATATGGTAGTTTCGTCAGCATCAGTTATATTGCAATAAAGATTTATTTAATCATAATTAGGCATGCTTCGTTAACATATAAAAAATGTTTCATTAGCATATAACAAATGCTTCATTAGCATATGCTAAATATTTCATTAGCATCGACTATATTACTGTAAATATTTATTACATTTCAATTAATATATGCCTCACTGACATCAATTATATTGTTATAAATGTTTATTCAATCTCAATTAGGATGTGTTTCGTTAGCATATAACAAATAATTCATTAGTATCAATTATATTCACAATGAACAATACATTAATGCATTAAGAGATTTTTTATATGAGAATGTTAATGCACTACTAACGTTAGCATTGACATATGCAAACTAAAATATTATAATAATGCTAATTTAGTATAATTATATTTGATAATAGAATCATACGTGTTTAATGTTGCATGTGTATTATTAATGTATAACATCCATCTTAATTAAGCATGATTCGTTAGCATATGACAGATGATTCGCTAGCATCATGATTAGTTATATTGCTATCACATCAATTTTAGAGTTTAACAATTTAATTTTATTGAATTTTATCATTTGTTGTTATTAGCACTGTCGTATGCTAACAGAAGTATTATGTAATGCTAAAGAAATGTTATACGCAATGCTAACAAAAGCAATAATTTTGTGGATTGAAGCCAAATAATGTAACTAACAACCTTCAATCAAACAAATATAACTTTGTCCACGATTCATATTTTTTTGAAATTATTTTTTGTTGAAAATTAGGCGTGGCTAGCTTTCCAACCATATAAAAGTCGCCATTTAATAATTTCCTAACAAAATCAGTTTTGTGTTTAAAGTTAGGAGTTGTGTATGAAATAATTCTACTTGTTAGCATATGATTATGTATTCGTCAGCATATGATTGTGTCTCCGTTAGCCCGCGTCTTGAAAGTCTGATTTTTTTTTTAATTTTAACCTAAACGCAAAAATTACCAAAATGTCACCGCGTTTTTTGAAGTTCTCTTTATTTACAGGAATGCCACCGCCCCTTTGACCAAATCTTGACGATTGGATTTTGATGGATGTGTGGTTGGAGATTGGTTTACAGTTTACACACCAGGGGTGGTTTACACCAGAACCACCCCCTATATATATATATATATATATATATAGGGGGTGGTTCTGGTGTAAACCACCCCTGGTGTGTAAACAATAAACCAATCTTACACCACACAATTATAAAAAATGGACGCACCAGATTTCATCTTGACGTGGTGGCAGTTTTGTAAATAAGTTGAAATGGACGGATGGCGTGAATTCATTTAGGGTATTATGGGAAAAAAAATTATACACGTTCTCCGATTCGCCAGACATCATTGCAACCCGTCTTCTCACATAACTCCTTCACGAAATCGCAGAACATTCATTTCAAAGAAGATCTGGAAGAAGAAAGCAATCTAGGGTTTTCAAAAAACGCAAAAAATCGCTGAAAAATCGACTGATACCACCTGCTGCGCGGATAAAAATGGCTAACAAAGGTGAGTTCATGCTTCAGCAAAGTATATTTTACTTAATTTTCACTACAAGAGACTTCGCTAAAAATTAGATTAAATTTATCATACTCATTCTGCGTAATGAAAATAAATAGATAATAGTCTGATAATGAATCAAGTTTCACTTTTTGATAGCAACTGTATGAATTATTTAAGTTTCGTTAGCATTTGTTATATAGTTTTGTTAGCATCGGAAAGATACTTTCTTAACTTATAATAGCAAGCAGATATATGTTGCTTACAGTAACATTTTCTTTAGCATATTTTACATTATAATGTTAGCATTGAAATTGTTGTGTGTTATCATGAACTCGTTATTCTTATCAATATCATATATCTAGTTTAGCATCAATAGTAATAGTGCTTAGCATTATGATTGAGGTATGTTAGCATGAACACATTAGTTCTTATCAATATCGTACATCTGGGTTAGCCTAAACTGTAACACTCGTTAGCATTGTCATTGGATCTGTTAGCGCGAAATCATTAATTCTTATCAATATCATGTATCTTTGTTAGCATGTACCGTGATACAAGTTAGCATTATCATTGAGTTCTGTAAGCATGAAATCAGTAACTCTTATCAATACATATATCTTTGTTAGCTTATACCGTGATACTGGTTAGCATTATCATTGAGTTATGTTAGGATGAAATCAGTAACTATTATCAATATCATATATCTCCGTTAGCCAGTACTACTAGTATTGGTTAGCATTATCATTTTATACATGGCAGCAATACAAACATTAAAGAATTATTGTATGTTCTATATTTCATATTATTTTGTTAGCATTGTAACTATTATATGTTAGCAGGGGAGATATGAATCGGATGTTTGTACAAAACTTTATTCTCTCTTTCAATACTTTCTGGCATGATATAGCTTGGTTAGCAACATAAATGTTAGCAGATACAGAACTCTATTTTAATAAACATTAGCATTATCATTAAGATCTGTTAGCATTACAAACATACACATATAACTAAATTTAGTTTCCGTTATTGTTTGTCATATTTTTGCATACATTTACAAAATGCAGGAACTCAAAAAAGGAGAAGGACAACAACAAGCTCGACAGATGAAACAAGCATTGACATTGTGAGAATTGAAAAAAGGACAAAGGCGAGGTATGACATCCAAGCCTCACAAAAAAAACAGATCAATCCACTAGATTTCTTTAAAAGGCTTGAAAAAGGTTCTTCATGGAACGCAATAGAGCATTCCGATGAACACACAAGCGTCGCAGATGAGATTGAAAATAGGTACCCAAAAATAAAGCTCAGAAGTTGCCCGTCGTCTCTATACAATGGTGTAAAAAAGATGAATGCAGCCTAGAAAAACGCAGTTATTGCAATGGGTTTTGAGAGCATACTGGATTTGAATGTCAAATACTTGCCAACTGCTATCGCCTATTGGCTTTTAGAGAGTTTCGACCCACTTTCACGTGAGTTAAAACTGATGCATGGGAGAAGATTACGCGTAGAAGCTCATGATGTATCGCTCATTTTCAATTTCCCTAGAGGACCGCGGAAAATGTCAAAGATGCAACGCAGTGAACCACATAACCTGGTCCCGAAATGGCGGAAACAGATTGGTAAAGATAGTGACAGGATATTATCAAGTGATGTCTGTAACAAAATGATCGAAGACAAGTCTGCAGGTGAATGGTTCAAATGACATTTCATGATACTGCTGACAAATTGCATGATTGAAAGTTGTGGCAATGGATATGTTTTCCCACAGCTGATGCAATATCTTGAAAATTTTGAAAATCTGAGAACATATGATTGGTGTGACTACGTGTTGAGGTGTTTGGTGGAACACACAGTTCAATGGAAGATCGATAAATCCAAACCCTACACAGGACCAATATTCTTCTTGATGGTAAGAAGTAATGGTATAATTATTCATTACAATAATAAACCATTCTTGTTAGCATTTACAGTACCTAATAAATGTCAAATATCCAAATCATATTTGTTTTTCTTTTGAAACAGATGTTCTACATTGATAGAGTTGAAATTTACAACAGAGAGGTGCCAAGGTGTATCCCGGCTTTCCACGGTTGGGATAGTCAGTTATTAAGTGCCAGGCAATCAACAGAGCTTGTATCGGGTGACTTTGGTGGAGGATACCCCTGCCGACCATACAACATAGAAGAAATGATCCGAGAGAATCCAACATCTGGATCTCAGCCGGCACTAAAATTGTCTTCCTTTCTAGAAGCAACCACCTTGCCACACAGCATCTCTGAAAAAAATCCTAGCTCTCCATTGCCATCAAATCCAATCGACTATGCAGAAAAAATGATCAAACATGCCAAGAGCATGACAGGATCAATGATCAAGCTTATACAGATGTTGAAAGAAGTACCTCTGCAAATGTTAAATGACATTGGTTTCAGAAAAGGATTTGAGGCAGTACATCAACTTGTACTGTTTAAAAAAGAAAAACTGTGAACATGATGACGGTGATGATGATGGATGCTTTTTGGACAAGTCTTATAGATCAGCAATAGATGACATCTTGCATGCACTGACAGAAAGAGAAAGATATGAGATGCAAGATATTGAGGTCAATATATTAAATATTGTTAGATGTGCATTCACATTCAAGTAATTAGTAGTAATCTCATAGATGATATATTTTTTTGCAGGTTTCTAAAAAGAATGAAGGTGTGCATATAGACGTCGCTGATGAAGAGAAGAACGAAGATGAAGATTGTCAGGGAGAAAAGAATGAACTGAACGAAGTTGAAAAGAATCAAGCTGTGCATATAGATTTAGCTGATAAAGAGAAGAATGAAGATGGAGATTGTGAGGAAGATAAGACTGAAAACAATGAAGCTGCCAAGGAGTTTCTTGGTGAGAGTGTAGATGTGCAACAAACAAAAACTGAATCAGCCAATCCAGAACAGAACTTCCAAACACTTGTTGATGCAAAAGAAAGACCAACAGACATAGAGTTTCAACTCTATTACTGGGCAATTGAAAATAATGATCCTGATGAAAGGTAAACACAAATTAATAAAAAAGATACATATATGTATTTTGTGATTTTGACTAACAATGCATAACTTATCAAATTCAGTGAGAAAGTTTTATACAGTGATAATCGAGTTGAGATTAGAAGGTCTGAGCTGATGACATTGAATAAGGACAACTACATCAGCTATGCAATCATTGATGTTTGGAGTACTATATTAAATCATGTTGAGGTCCGTACACAGACAAAGCCTACAAGATTCTGCTTCACTACCACAGCCTGTGTAAGAAAAACTTTTATACCTCCGTTAGCAAAATATTATACCTTACTTTGCATTATCAATGTGTTCCGTTAGCATTGTATATAACTGAAAAAAAATACACTTACTTCTTCCTTGTTTTCTTGTAGCAATACTCAATTGTCTCTGCCCCTGATAGAATGAGTAAAAAAGATGCAATGAACAAATTCCATGAGAACTTGGAGATTGAACTCAAAGCCTTTCCACAGTTCAACATATCAGAAATCAAAATGGTATGGTCTATATTTTTTTCTTCAATATCTTGACAATAAAATAACACTTATGATAAATTTTTGTAGTTTTTGTTCCTAATATATGAAGCACAACACTTCTACCTCATCAGCATTGATTTAAAGGAAATGGTTGCTCACATCATTGACAACTAAACTGCACTGGAAGGGAAAACAGATGGTCTCCGATTGAAGTATGGGAATGTTCCTGGAAAACTGGTAATGTTAAAAGGAAAAAAATTAACAATAACACATCTTTTTTCAAAAAGCTTAAAATGTGATATCTAACAAATTCTTTTACTGTCATCTCTACCTTGCAGCTTGTTAATTTCATTCTCTTCTTGAGGAAAATGGGCCTTAATGCCGTTGCAAAAGATGTTAAGAAAAAGATCACCCACCTCGACCGCATGCAAATGCCGTGGAGAAACAATTCAAACAAAACAGATTGTGGCATTTATGTGATGCGGTATATGGAGACTTACATGCATAGTGATGTCAGAAAATGGAATTGTGGACTGAGGAAAAACTCATCAAGGTTGCTAAAATACTTCAGGATAAAGTATTGTGCTTTCATACTCTCTGAAAGAAGCAACATTCATAGAGATACCAATATTTCCCAAGCCAATGTCTTTTACCAGCTACGTTCAAAAGAAAGACCAATCGACATGGCACAGTATTATCTGAACAAGAATTCTAATTGAGAAAGTTCTGAACTCTGTCTTTACATTTTGAAAACAATTAACAATGTTCATGGCATGTAGATATTTTAATTACCAAACAATATTTCTATTTGCCTGTAATGTAAGACTAATTATTATGACTTATATTTATTAGTATTATTATCGTATTGTAATCCATTTGCATCATTACAGTACCGTCATTAGCATTATGATATTTGCTCCATTAGCATTCATATTCATTAGTGTTCATATCGCTATATTGTTGCTTTGTTCTTTAGCATAATGATATTCAGTGATTAATAAATCACATACAAATGTAACTCCATTTAAATTACTCACAATAATAATAATATACATTTTAAAAAAAGTATGAAAGGGAATAATATGAGAAATTTCAACAATATGTATTTACTTTTGCAATCAATTTTTTTTTTTTTTTGCATTATTATACTACCATAATTAGCATTCTCATATTAAGTCCGTTAGCATTAATATTTATTAGTATTCCTATAACTATATTGTTGTACTGTTCGTTAGCATCATGATTCTGAGTCATTAGCAAATAACATACAAACCAACCTCCAAAAAAAATGCAAGTAAAAAATATAGTCATTTAACCAAATTAAGAAACCAATATTCATGAAATATATATATATATATATATATATATTACGAAAAAAGTCCACAACTCAACAAGACAAAATAATAAAATTTTAAAAGATATAAAAAAACTATAATAGGGCAAATTTGAACAATATGTATTTATTTTTCTAATAAAAAAAAAGAGCATTTATAATACCTTCATTAGCATTGTCATATCCCTCCGTTAGCATTAGAATTAATTTAGTATTCCTATCAGTATATTGTTATTTTCTTCGTTATCATTATCATTTTAAGTGATTAGCAAAACAAAATGCAGAACTACATCTACTAAAAATACTAACAATAACTAATCCAAATACAATAATCAATAATAATGATTAAATGTAATTTAAATTAAATCATATTAAAGTCAAAAATATTATCATTTTACCCCACAAAGAATCCATATTCCATAAAAACATATATAAATTAACAAAAATGAATATATAAAGAATAATAGTGGAAAATATTAAAATATGTATCTAATTTTGTAATAAAAAAACATTAATTAAAATATTTACAGTGAACATAAAAATTTCTTTAATTGAGAAAAATGTATTAAATATTTTATAATTTTAAAATAATTATTTAATATTTATTTAGAATAATTGTAAAAACGCGCGAACTGAAAACGTAAAAATACGGAAATAAATTGTAAAAATAAAAATAATATAAATCTACAAAGTTGTACAACGAAAAAAGATTCTTCTCACAGTCACAGCATTTCACAGAGCACTTCACACACCAAAGCAAATTCAGAACACCAAATTGAGAGAAACGACGAGCGTTGCTAGGGTTCTTCGCAGAAAGATATACAAAAATGAGGAAGACGACGAGTGATATGTACAATGCTGCTAAAAAACGCCAATCGATGACAAAGATAGTACAACAACAAGGTAATATACTTATGAATCTGAACATTTTTCATTATATATTGAAGATTTATTACTTCGTCAGATTTATGAAGTAAGTGCTCAGAAATTTTTTTCTGTAGTTTTCATTAACTAAAAAGTCACGGCAAAATATTATAAGAAAAAGAATAGAAATAGTAATTTTCTAGATATTCTAACATTTTACTGGATTTTTTACGGAATTATATTCTATTTTAGCATATTATACTGAAATTTAATAGATATGAAGTTATGAATTATGAATTGCATTCTCTCTGCTACATCATAGAAAAAAAAATATAAATTGTGATAAATTTGGATGTTAGAAGATAATTCTCTTTCTCGCTTAAATCTATAAATTGTCATAAACATGCATATTCCTTAGCGCACTGCGCACATACATGAGACTGCAATTATTCATGTTACTTATAGATAGCATTCTGAAAATATGTATATGTTAGCATTCGTATTCTGTTTTGTTAGCCTTATATTACTTATAGTTAGCATGCATATATGATCAATCATTTACATATCATCAAATTAGTATAGATTTCTGTTTTAGAATAACATACATTTTTTGTTATACTGATATTCACTATAAATAATAAATTGAAAAAAATAACAGGAAGAAACAAAAGAAAAAGGTCCGCAAAAGAATATGACAATAAAGCAATCATACCAGTACCTAATGAAGAGAAAGGGATTCACAAAGATGATGATGATTTACAATCTGAATCTACAACATTGGCTTTAACATTCTTTAACCAACTAAGAGAAGGTCAGTGTATAGAACCTACTGAAAAATCAAATACCAAGATTCAATATTGCAGCTCGCAAGAAATACCTCCCTGCAAAAATTACCCTGTTCTGAGAAGCAGAACCAGTCCATCCATTTTGTGTGATTCAATTAAGGTTTTCACAAATGAACAGAAGAGAGTTGTTGAATCAATTGGTTTTGGTAGCATACTTCACTTGCGTGTGAAGGAAATGCCACAAATTTTAAGCTACTGGTTATTAGACAATTTTGATCCCGAGAGTTCTAAGTTGGCCTTAAAGAGAGGTCGAAGACTACATATAGATTCAATTGATGTGTCTCTGATAATGGGGTTTCCTAGAGGTACTGGAAGGATAGAAAAAATGCATAGATCTGAACCATGTGTTTTGCTTGAGCAATGGAGGAATTGTTTCACAAAGGAGCCAAACAGAATTTTAGCTGTTGACATCTGCAAAGTAATGCTATCTCATACGGATGGAGGTTATTGGTTCAAGATACATTTCATGATTCTTCTTATCAATTGCCTCATAGAGTCCACCGGAAATGGCTATGTACACCCCCAACTGATGCATGTACTTTCTGATGTTGAAAAAATCCGTCATTATGATTGGTGCGATTACACAAAGAGATGTTTAGTGCATCAAGCAGTTTTCTGGAAGATAAACAAAGATAGATACTTCAATGGACCTACCCTGTTCTTGATGGTAAAACATATCTTTACAGATTCTCATAATTTGCAATATGGTTTATTTATTTTTACAATCCTTACCAAATATAAATTTGTTTGCCTCAGGTGTTCTATGTTGACAGAGTTGTACCATACATGAGACAAGTTGATTGTTCAATTCCAGCATTCAAAGGCTGGACATATGGTTTGTTAAGCAAAAGGCAGGCTGCAGAGCTGAAATCAGAAGGGTTTGGAGGAGGGCAGGTGTATGAACCATACACATATGAAGATTTTTTAAAAAACAATCCACATGAGACAAATGAGATCAAATATCAGAGTGAAGAAAAAGCAACTTCAAACATTGCTGTCGACAATGATGTAGAGACTTCTCGCAATGTTGATCTGCAAAAGCAAGAAATGAACAAAGATGAAGTCAAAGAGTATGCAGATTTGATAATTGAGCAGTCAAAGATGATGGCAGATATTATACTGAAGCTGATGAAAACCGTGCAAGGTGTACCTGAACATATGTTGGAGAACTTATTTTTTAAAAAGTCATTTGAAACAGCACAACAACTTCTTCTTCGAAAACCAACAATTGTTACAGCTGAGGTAGAAGATGCTCAAAATGAACTACCTACAACACAAGATGATGATGAATTCTGGAGTGATCCAGAACGCATAGCTGCAATAGAAGAGATTGAGAGAGCATTGGCAAAGAGAGCAGAATTTGAGAAGAAAGTTGAAGACATACCAAGCTTCAGCCTTGGCATTAGTGATGATGCATGGCGTGATGTGCTCAAAGTTACACGAGAAATTAATTCTGGTAACATATTTCATGAAGACAAGCATGTTGATGAAGCAACTGGTGTGAACGATTCCTTTGCAGACAATATTACGGTATTTCTTTCAAAATTAATAATTTCAACAATTATTTATCTTTCATTAGCATATAATATATGCTTTGTTAGCATTATATATGTAGTTTATTCTTAAAATATGTATTCGATGAATATCATACAGGAACCAGCTTTGAAAAGGGATCTATCAGTGATAGAGAGAGGAAAGGTGAATTTTGTTCAGTCATTGTTTCAAAAAATAATTTCCTAAATCATTCAATTATTTTATATAGTATATAATTTTTATTGAATCAATATTATGCAGGATGCAAAATTAAAAGAGGGAAAAATTGTGTCAGACAAAGGAAAGGTAATTATTAATCTTTCGTTTGCATTAAAATTATGTTTTTTTAGCATTTCTAATTCACTGTATTAGCATCCTACATAAAAAATATCATGGATTATACTCGCTAGGTTTATGATAATCTTTTTTTAGCATTCCTTACTCAGTGTATTAGCATGAACTTTACTAACTGACAACATGAAGAATTTAATACAGAACATAATAGATGAAGGCAGAAGAATGAAAACAAGAGGAAAGGAAGTGTTGAAGCCTACAGAAAAAATGATGTCACCATTCAGAATCAGATACATTGATGCAAGGGAAACGATTGATAAGACTCAGCAGGAAATATATTTCTGGGTTATGTATAATACTGTTGATGAAAGGTATGCTATTTTTATTTTAGGAAATAATAAAATAAAAACTTAAACACTAATCTGACATTATATAATGCTAGGGAACAAGTGATGTATGATGATACACATGTTCAGTTAACAAGGCATGAGATGAAGTCTTTTTCCCCAGATGAATATATTCATGCTTCAGTTTTGGATGTGTGGAGCACCATACTTAACCATAATGAAAAATTCTGAGATCCACACTCCAAGAACAGATTCTTCTTTACTACAAAACCCTGTGTAAGTATAAAAAACTAAAAAACACAGAAAAAAAAAACATTTCATTTGAATAACAGAAACATATGTTTTTTTTTCAGAGCTTCACAGTTGTCGATGCCCCTCAAAAATGGGTACCATCACGCAGATGTGCTGTTTTCTGTGATCGATTAGAACATGAAATTGCAGGATTCCCATGGGTCCACATAAATGATATTGATCTGGTATGAACTTTTATTATTCAGTATTAAATAGTTCATATATTAGAATTTAATTTTTTGAAACTTCTGCAGTTCTTTTTCCCCATATGTCAGTCAAATCACTTCTACTTGGTCGTAGTTAATGTCAAGAATTTCATTGTTGAAATAATTGACAACTCTAGTGCTATGGAGAATGAGAAAGATGGTCAAAAAGTGAAGTATGGCAGCGTCCCAGCAGAAGTGGTAAGCTATCTGAATGTTAAAAATATACTATCAATGCTCTTGTTTGTTTCATTTTGATTATAATTTAACCATCTTAAATAAAATAAGACAGAGAGCATCTATGTTGTACACAATTAGCATTCACTCTAACTTTTATTAGCATGTACTCCAAACATGATTAGCATAGCATGTACATATCTTGCTCAAATTAGAGTTAAATTCAATACACCTAATTGAAAAAAAAAATATTTCATGCAGACAAGTTTCCTCTCTCAATTCCTTAAAAAGAAGGGTCTCACACAAAAGGCAGAGTTAATTGAGCGCCAAATTTCAAACATACAAAGATTGGAGATGCCTTGGAGAGACAACAACAATAAGACTGATTGTGTTGTGTATGTGATGAGGCATATGGAGACATATAGGGGGAATGGTTTAAAAAATTGGAAAAGCAGTCTGAAAAAGGGTAATGAACGACAGATGAAGTTTTTACGAGCCAAATATTGTGCTGCTATTATCAATTCGGACAGCAATACACTGAAGGCTGCCCATGTTAAGTCTGCAAATCTGCATTATCGGCTATCTTGTGAGAATGGACCTATACCTGTGGAGCCTCTGATATTGGAGAAAAAGAATCTGAATCTGAATTAAAATATGATATTAGTTTCTGTATTGTTCTCTATGACATTAGCTACGCCGACAATTGAAACATTGGTTTGTCTTTATTTTTTGTTTTTGCTGAAACAATATTGCTGAAACATTTAAGCACTGGTTTTTGTACTCTTGTTAGCAATGACGAGTTTATATTTTAGCATTTAAATGAGCATTGCATTTTTAAAATTTTGTATGACAGTAAATACATGATTAAACACCATATTGCTAATGATAAAATAAAACAATGCTAACGAATAAGTGAATATATGCTAATGAAAATATAGAACTTGCACAATTCAATATTTTCATATAATCATAAATCAGTCATTCGCAACAACACGCGTGAACAGAAAATTCAAACTGGAAATCTCATTCCAAACATACGTAATGATAAAAACAATTCCAAAGTCTTTATTTCTCATTAAAAGACATGTACGTTAGCATTAAACATATTGCTTATTAGCATTCGATGCTTTATATAAAAGCTCCAAACTTTTTTCATCATATCAACTATAAAAAATAGAAATCGTGAAGAAAAATATAGTCCCTTCTAAAAAATTCATGTGCTTCAGATCTTTGTCAATCTCGATACTCTCTTCAAAAGAATAACCACAACTACCTGCAAAAAAATGCAAAACAAAAAATAAAAACCATGAAATATATAGGCATACCAATTGAATATAACCAAAACATAACTAGCACAATACCATACCTACATTAGAAGGATCATTCACTCTTTTTATCGCAATTTCTGGCATCATGATGACATTTTTTCTTGCATTTTCGACATGTTCTTAAGGGTTTATTAGCACGCTCGACTTGCTTCTCCTCCCTTGGTTTCAACCGACTCCCACTTCCTTTCGTTTTCACAAACTTTGGTGGCAGAACATCTATTTTGCTTGGAGGAGCAGAACCGTAAAAATCAGAAAATAATTTGTCCTTGCCATCACTATTTTCCACATCATCGTTCTCTCCAATAATGATTTTAAGATCCCGAACACCACGCAGTAATTCTGATGTCCTTTCATTATCACCCTCAACTAAACTGATGCATGCATAAAATTCAGAAATACATGTATTGATCATTAATTTATTATCCTCCAACCCAGCACAATGATTCACCAAATCACCAGAACCCCCATTCCCAGCATCGAAATAAGAAGTCCTCCTCCATCGAGAAAGCACGTATTTATCAGGAATCCTATCAAAACTCAAATCCTTCAATATAATGAATATATGACAGCACAGAAGACCCTTCCGAACAAATTTTGCACAACTACACACAACTGTGTTCTCATCTCTGTCATACCGAACTTGGAAAATCCCATCACAACCATCATTCACTTCATAAAACAACTGTCTTTCATCATGAACTATGCTCATAAGACGAAATTTGAAGCAAGCAGCATAAATTTCCTTTTGAACCTTATGAAAAATACTTGTAGTGTACACAGTTGCAGCATGCTTCTCAAGCAAAATTAGAGTCCTCAGCACAGGGACAGATGATACATCCAAACTATTCATCTCAGCATATGTATGCCTCTGAGAATCTAAAGCACTGTCGTACTTCATAAAAAACTCAACCAGATTCGACTTGGGAGATAAAAATGTGCAGTAAAAGTTGTTCACACTTTCTGAAATAGACGTAGTCCGACACAGCCCACTTAATAGGAAATCCCTGAAATAAGCAGGTATCCAATATTTTCGGATATCAAACATTGAACTGAACCAAGATGTTCCAGTCAAACCAAACTCCACCATAATTTCTTCCCATTTTTTCTCAAATTCAACTGGCTCTATGAAATCAGACCAAACAATATTATTAAACTTCTCCCTAAACAACTCATTCTTCCTTAAATGGGCAGGGACCTTGTCTGGAACTTTCAACATAATATGCCACATGCATAACCGATGCCTTGTTTCAGGAAGTGAACGTTGAACTGCAACCTTCAATCCAGGATCTTGATCAGTTATCAACATAGCAGGTGAACGGCCCATGCAAACCTTAAAATTATCCAGCACCCAAGAATAAGCCTCATTGTCTTCACTAGACAACAGAGCGGCCCCAAACGTTACACATTTCCCATGATTATCATTCCCAGTAAAAGGGGTGAATATCATCTCATACCTATCACAATAAAGATATTTAAACAGTTAGAATTATAAAAGTCTATCGTTAGCATAAAGTCAAGACTACATTAGCATCATACATAAAAAAAAGGTTTGCAAACAATAATTAAATCATGAACAAACACAAATAAAACCATATTGCCAACCTGTTTGTTGAATAAGTAGCATCAAATGAAACAATATCCCCAAATAAAGCAAAGTTCCTCCTACAGATTGGATCTGCCCATATTAAACGAGTCAACTGATCATCAGCATTAACACAGTAGTCAAAGAAAAATGCAGGACACATCTCTCTCTTCCTAAAAAGATTGTCAAGAATCATTTGAGCATCCGCACCATCAATGTAAGCCCTCAGATCACGAGTAAAGTTCTTAACATCAGACCTTGTGCATCCAACATTAGAATACCCCCCCCACTACTTGCTTGAAAAGTTTGTAACAACTCATTGGACCAATGTTTGCCCTAACACAATTCATAACAAATTTCTGATGTACGTGATCTAATTTTCTATTCACTTTCAGAAATTCCTTGTATTTATCAGGCAACAAACCGTGTGAGTGGCGATCTTCAAACAAATTAATAACATACCCATGCTCACCCTTAAACTTAAAACTTATACGAGCCATACAATTCAGCCTCCTTGATACTCTACGTCTCTTCTTCATAACATGACCAGACGCATCATCATACTCCTTAGCTGAGTTCTTTGAACCTTGTTTATTGCAATAAACATACCTCAAAGTAATTGTACCATCCTTATATTTTTTTGCAGTACCTAATCGAATATCAAAACCACAGCGCGCTGCATAAACCTTATAAAACTCTATACCATCTGATAGATTCTTGAACATCATCCCCACCAATGGCTTCATAGAAGACTCACATCCTGGTATATAGTATTCAGATAAACCAGGAGATGCAACTATCCTCGTCTCCAAAATGTCAGAACTTGAGTTTGAACCTGTCATCAAAATATTACAACTTCAACATACAAACACATCTTACTCATCATATATAATGATATTCATTAGCACAATGTAAACATGAGGATGCACTGAAAACACATGATGCTAACAAACAAATCGTATAATGCTAATATACTTAAAATAATCAAAACACATGATGCTACAAACAAATCGTATAATGCTAATATATTTAAAACAATCGAAACACATGATGCTAACAAACAGATATAATGATGCTATTCTATTAAAAATATAGAAAAACACATGATGCTAACAAACAAACAGTATGATGCTGAAATAATTTTAATCGATCAAAAATACAGAAACATCATTGCATAACTACTCAACAAAAACAACATTAAAGCTAACAACATACATTAAATTGAAATCCACCTTTTTATCAACAAAACATCGTCAACGAAAAACAAGTCGCATTCCATAATAAAAACTAATAAAAAAACTCTATAAACAGATCTTAAAAAACGCAGAAAACTTAAAAAACATAACATTACCTGTAGAATCCATCAAATCCTCGAATTAAACGGTAATTATTCAGCGATGAACCGTAGAAAGAATCGATATCAATCGTCTAACAGAATCTATGGATTTTTACTTTAACAAATTTAACACCCAGACAATCAGCGAAAAATATCCATGATTTATAGAATGAAATCGCGATAAGAAAAGCAAATCAGCAACGGAAAAGAAAATTAGAATTTCTAAATTACGAAATTGCCCCCACAGCCAGAAAAGATGCCGAAAATAACAAAATTGCCACCGCGGATTTCATTAAATCTGGAGCGTCCCTTTTTTCCGGATGTGTGGTGGTAGATTGGTTTATTGTTTACACACCAGGTATTGGTTTACATTTGATCCAATCCCTATATATATATATATATATATATATATATATATCTCCCATCACATATCCATCAAAATCCAATGGTGGTGTAGATTTGGTCAAAGAGACGATGGTATTACTATAAATAAAAGAAACTTTAAAAACACGGTGGTATTTTGATAATTTTTGCATCAAGGTCAAAATTTTTTAAAAAATGCGAAATTCTAGGATTCGCGCAACAGAGACACAATCATATGCTAATGAACACGGAATCAAATGCTAACGAAGTAGTGTCACTTCATATACAACACCTAATTTTAAACGCAAAACTAATTTTATTGTGAAATAAGTAAATAACGAGTTTGACATGATTGGAAAGTTTGTTCATCATATTTTTCAACAGAAAAATAATTAAAAAAATATATTAATCGTGGACAAAGTTATGATTGTTTAATTGAACGTTGTTAGTTGCATTATTTAGCTTCAATCCACCTCATTACTATTCTATTATCATTATATAATAAATTTCTTTAGTATTACATAATGATTTTGTTAACATATGACAGTGCTAAAAGGAGCCAAGGATGAAATGTAATAAAGTTAAATTGTTGAACCCCAGAATTGATGTGTTTACCTTATAACAATATAATTGATGCGAGTGAAGCATCCGTCATACATTAACGAAGCATCTAATTGGGATAAGAGTTATACAATGATTATATACATGTAATATATTAAACACATATGATTCTATTAATTAGCATATATAAATACACTACATTAGCATTATTATATTAATTTCATTAGCATATGTCAATGTTAACGTTAGCAATGCATTATCATTCTCATACAAAAAATAAATAAATAAATGATTAATGTATTTTTTTATGTCAATATAATTGATACTAATTAATGAAGTCTGTACCATATGCTAACGAAGCACGTCCTAATTGGATGAAAAAAACCCTTATAATAATATAATTGATGCTAACAAAGTATATCCTAATTTGGATGATATAAATCCTTATAGCAATATAATTGATGCTAACGAAATATGTTTTTTTAATATGCTAACAAAGCATATCTAATTGAAATTACATAAATATTTACAGCAACATAATTGATGTTAACGAAATATTTGTCATATGATAGCGAACCATTTATCATATGCTAACAAAGTATTGTGAGTTTGAATATGTGTGGAAAAAGAATCTTTTCTATTTTTTGTTCATATTTTTTCAGATGAACATATATTTCACTGATCTTAAATGAAAGAGGATTAAAAGACCTTTAATTTGATATATTTTTTGCATTAATCTGATAAAAAAGCAAATAAGTTATGATTGTTTGAAGTTTTTAAGAAATTTTTTGAGATGCCGAGTTAGCATGACATCAGCATCGACTTTTTTTTTTCAAAAATGTGTCGGAAATACCCCACAATTTGAAAAATAGTGAAAAATATAAAATTGCCACTGTGTTTTGCTCTAAACTTTGACCGTGTATTTTTTTAAATGAATGGTGGAAGATTGATTTATAGTTTACACACTAGGGAATGGTTTATATTTGATCAATTCCTTATATATATATATATATATAGTATTATGAAATAGGTAACTGAACGGCTAATAATGTAAGTGATTACGACAATTCTCTGATACAATATATGCACATCAGACGATCAACATGGCTCAATGGAGAAAAAAATGGTGACACAGGTGATACTTTTTAAGGATACATGCGATATTTTTTTAATTTTAAGTGATACTTTTTAGTGTTACAGTTGATACTGATTTTATCGGATTTTTTTTCGGTACTTTTTAAGGATACAGGTGATAGTTTTTGGCTTTTGAGTGATATTTTTTAGTGTTACAATTGATATTGATTTTGATTATTTTTTTTGCGGGTTGACCCGCGTTGACCGTTTAATGTGCACTTAGTGCACACAAGACCACTCAAATGATTAATTGTAATCTATAATATGGGGGATGTAATTGTCTATTGCATTATTGGGGTGTGACAGCTTTATATTACACTATTAAATTTATAATTTTATAATATTTTTTGTAAAAATAAAATTTAATTATAACATAATGAACCTTAACCATCATTTATTAAAAAAAATATAATTCTTCTAATTATGAAAACCAACCAAAATAATTAATTATTAATGCAAAAGATGACAATTAAATATAAAAAAAATAATTATATACCATAATTGCGGGAATAATGAACCCAAATTGTAAGCTTAAAAACAAAATTGAAATTTATTATAAAATTATAAATTTAATAGCAGACATGTCAATCACTAGTGGAATGGACAATAAGATTGGGTTACAGGTAACGTCAACCAAAGAAAACAATAAGAATGAGATGAGAAGAATACAAATTGCAGAAAATAATTGCAGTGATGGCTCATTTGAGCCCTCAATTCACGTTTGTTACTGTCAATATGTATCAATCACATGGAGCTAAAGCACATCTATAGAAAGTTCCAAAACTTTAATTCTCTTTTCTCTAGGTTTCAAATGATAATACCAACCAAAGATAATGATTCCGAACAATACCACACAGATCACGCACACACATAAAGGCAAATCGTAGGTTAATTAAAATAAAAATTACTATTTCTTAAAAGTTATGTCATCATGTTCCTAAAATAATATTACTATGGGTCATTTATTAATTACTTGGAATTCTCTAGTGAGCTTTTCATATTCCACTTTGAATTTATTATGTTTTTTTCCTTATTTTTTTCTTAAATTTTAATATTTTTAATTTTTTATGGTTTAGTTAATTTTAATATTATTAATTAGAATTTATTCTACCTAATTAAATTTTTTTTACGATTTATTTGAACTAGAAGATCTCATCTAATAATTTATTTGTTACTAAATTTTATAACAAAATTACATATAAAATAAATTTCATCCGCACTAGCGAAATTCCAATCACGAGATTTGACAAAATGAACATACATCGATTTAAGGCAATTAAAAGACAAGGATATATTATCGTTACAGGTATCAAGACATTAATTATATAATCATATTAAAAAATCATCAAATATTTTTACTCTTAATAAATGGAATTAACAAGTTGGTATCTTAGTCTCGTGAGTTGACCCTAATTTTCCAAACCGTGTTGAGAGAGCGTCACGACTCAGTCAGCCCACCTAGTAAGTACAATAAACATATTATTAATCATAAAATGTAAATATACCTTGCTCTTTTTTCTCCTGCGATAAGGATAACTAGCAGCCGCGTCATCCGTTCAAAAATACACTTGGAGTAAAATATTGCTTGGGTGTGATGAGCTTGACCAAAAAGACGTTGATGAAGAGCACCCTCGTTTCAACACTAATTAAAAACCTCAAGTGTCGTGTGTGCGCGCGCGCATACCAATTAAGTTGATAATAGGGATGTGTTGTGTCTAATTTCTTTTTAAGTACCCTTCTTGTTTCTCACACGCCACGTACAAATTAATCAATATGCTCCTTTAATTACGTCGTCTTCTTTCATGTTTAGAATTTCTCATACGCCAGAAATTCGAACTTTTTTTCCAACTTAATTATACGTAATTTTGAGGCATTTAATGTATTTCTGTATCCTTGGTAATTAAAACTAATGCCTTATAAAATTCTAATAACTCTAATATAAGTCTGATTAAGAGCCTATTGTTAATAATTTTATGTCAAAATTAAGCTTACTAAATATTGGATTAAGTTGATCTCCAACAGTGGATAAACTCCACAATATTGGGTGATTGCATTCACAACCACCATTTATAATTAATTAATTAAATAATAATAGAGTCGTAAGAAATGATTAGTGTAATCTATCAGTTACGTTGTGTATAATCTTCATTCCTCAATTACGCAAAAAGCCACTAGATGATGACTACAGAAAACATATTCAGGGTATGCCTATATTATTATGATGATGATAATTTAGTTTAAAATAAAGTGATTTAATTTAATTGGCCTAATAACTTGTATACTCTCTTATTGTGCATACCTATGATTCCACTACTTCACTGTCGTCCTTATCATCGTATTAGTTATTTCTTATATGAATCATAACTAACTATCCTTCAATATAATTATGGATTTTTTATGCATGTAGCTCTTATGTAAGGCGTTACTTTTTTTAATTGCTTTTTAAAAAATAAGGCAATTTATTCTGTGTACAACCATCGTATATAAATTTTATTTCTCAAGAATAATTTTTAGTTATAAACAATACTTTCTTTCAATCCAAATATATATGAGTTAAAAAATATCAGAAAAATATTAGTACAAAATTAATTTAATACCAAAAGTTTACAAATTCAACCGCATAGCTGAGTTGGCACCGAAGTCTGTTGTTAAAATTTCCTAAATTTTGAGGTCTGCGTTCGATTCCTAGAAGCTGTAGTGCGTATATAGTTGATTTTTGGTTTTTTTTTTATTAAGCTTTTTTTTTTTTCTTAATTAAGCTTTTTCCTCATTTTATCATCATATTTATTTCCATTTTGAGTCATTTTTTTGTAGTCTTTTAAAAAAATATAATCCCTCATTTTATGCAATCATAACATTTTTTTATGTAAATTTTTATTTTCACCTAATTACGCAAATTTTAGCATTTCTATTTTATGTTAAAATAATAAAAGTATTCACTTCTAAGTAATCAAAATATAAAAATATATATATAAATTCAAATCGCAATTACTTAAAAAAAGTTCGTGCATTGCACGGTTATGTCTGATGTATTTTGTAGATATTTTTGTATACTGGGTATAGATTATATATTTTGGTGCAAAATTTGACTGTACAACTACCATGAGCTCGATTAATTTCTTTTGCGGCATTTTTTTATAGTATGTCTTTTATTTACTCCAATATGATATTAAGTTATTTATTTGTTTAAATAATTACGATAATTACTGTTTATAGATACATAAATAATGTTTAGTTTTTTAATCTATTTAAATTTTTTTACACGTTTGTTTTACACACTTATCTATATATGTGTGCATTACAAATATATATTTAACTATGATTGAATTTTGCTTTTAGTTTTTCAATTATTATAAAATAAAATACTACCGAGCATCGCGCGGGAGACATACTAGTAATAATGAAAGTGTCATCGTCTTTTATTTAAATGATTTTTTATGGGGAGGTCTCCTGTACAGGAGCCCCCCATGCGACGCCATCAGACGGGCGCATGTGCGTCACGCGGCCACCTGTTTTTTTTTTCTTTTTCTGTTTTCCCTTTTTTCTTTTTTTCTGCTTTTCTTTTTCTTTTTTCTGTTTTTCGTTCTTTTTTTCTTAAAAAAAATACAAATGAACCACTAAAAAACCCTCCCAAAAAAACATAAAAAACACAAAATAAACCCCTTATAAAAACACCCCCCAAAAAATCATAAAAAACACAAAATAAACCCCTAAACCCCCCCCCCCCCCAAAAAAAAAATCCTAAAAACACACAAAATAAACCCCTAAAAATACCCCCCACAAAATCCCTAAAAAATACAAAATAAACACAAAATAAACCCCAAAAAAAATAAAATAAACCCCAAAAAAACACAAAATAAACCAAAAAAAAAAATCCTAAAAAACACGAAACGGTACTATTTAGTATTCAAAATGGTACTATTGGTGGCGAATTTTTTTTTGACAATTCGCAGACGGGTCGGACCGGATCAGAGCGGGTCGTCTGATGAGCCGACCCATACATCAGGATGCACAGAAGATTTGGCGTTTTTTTAATTAGCAGTACTATTTAGTAAAATAAAAATATTACTTTTTAGCATTAGAAATTATATCTTTTTTAATATTAAAAATTATATTATTTCATTTGATATAAACTTAATTATATACCATCGGTGTACGCAAATCCATTTTAATAATTAATTAGTCGCCATTCCAATAGAACCATTTTCACTGAAACTCAAAATACTTCTTATTCAAATATTTTAGAATTCAGTACTGGATCATCATGAAGGCTAGTAAAGAGTAAAGCATCGTAATTTCTTGTGTGTAAAAGAAATAAAAAAAATAGTAATTCTTCTTCTTCATCATCATCTTCTTCTTCTATGGCATTACAAGTCAGGAATTATTTAATATAACTTTTGTCGAGTGTTGGTTTAAGAGGTACTGCCCTGCCTGATCAAGTAAAGATCCTCTAGTCCTAATTTGTGTGTGTCAATCGTGTATCAATATTAAAATTTTACATTATTAATAATATTTTTTATAAATATAATATTTAATATATTATAACTAATCATAATTAATATTAACTGTTAAAAATTTAAAAACTATATACCCTAAATTTGAAATAATCAACCCCAAAAATTCAATATATTAACTAAAAACTGAAAAATAAATATTAAATCTTAATTAGGTAGAATAAACCTTAAATAATAATGTAAAATTATATTAAATCTAAAGAAATTAAAATTAGAAAAATAATAATTTTGAGGTTTTGACACATGATTGACACACATAAATTAGAACTAAAGGATCTCAAGTGCGCCTAATCTACCCACAACCTTTATTAGATTAGGCGAGGTAGAACCGTATTACATAATTTAATAATCATCAAATACAATAAATTAAGTCATTTAAGGTACATAGACAAATCTAATATAAGAAAGTCGTACATGCATATTATTTATATAACGTCAATTCTCGTGTACACTGGTGTATATTAGATGATCAACGCGTGTTGATTTGGTTAATACATTGATCAAAAAATTATTAAAATATGTGATACGTTTTAGGGATACGTACAAATAATATTTTTTAATTGAATTTCAGTGTAGTGATTGATATTGATTTTGATCTCTCTTTTTTTTCTAGCCAATACATTTTAAGGATACAAATGATATTTTTGGACTTTTGAGTGATATTTTTCAATATTACGTTTGATACTAATTTTTACTGTTTTTTTGGTCAAGGCATGGACCGTCTAATGTGCACTTGTTGCACACAAGACCTACCCTTCATATATATTTTAGTTTTTTTTTTATGTCTAAAATGCTTCTTAATTACAATATAACTTTATTATTTAAATTAATAAAATGTCAACTCAATCTACCGATTTTGTATGGCAAAGCAAAACTGGTTCGATAAGTTTAGTCCCCTTTTTATATAGCTCTAACTATTTTATATTGTTTAATTTCCATGGTAAGTAAATATAATTAATAAACTTTATTATCGTCAACAATAAATCCTTAATGAAGATTGTAAATAATTTTATGGCATGAACTAGATAAATACCCCGTTTAATTTCAAAATATATGGAATTTTTAGTTAGAATTAAAATGTAAATATTTTGACTAATATACCCATCATCATATGATCTCTAATCATATTCACATATATTTTCCTAATAATTAATTAAATGCATATTTCTATATCTCTCTAATGAATGATGGTTAAAATCGGGAGAGAGGATGTGAAATTTGTTAAACAACTAATATTTTAATACAAACTGAAAACTCTAAAACAACATACATTTTGAGACGGGGCGAGTATTCATGAAGAGAGTGAGAGAGTTTTCTGGAGAATTAATTAATTAATTCTCATAGGATACTAGGATATTCTATTGAAATACAATTAGGAGTACATATAGATTATATAATCTTCGAATTAAACATTTAATTAGGTCCAATTCCAATACTAACAATGAGGTAGTAGTTCGTACTACATCTACAAACAAATAAAACTGATTTTTTTAGTGTATTATTAAAAGACCTAAAAATCGTCAGTCAACTCCAATTCACTGAACACACAAACATATATATATATATACACACAAACACACACACACACACAGAGATGCAAACATAAATACTAGATCTACAGCATTCATTTGTCTGAGTGTTCGAAAGCATATATATATATACATATTATATAATATATATATATATATATATAATGGAAGGTAAGTTGTTAGTCTCTAATGGGTGCCGATGGTCCAGGCTTCCGGCGAGCTACGTCCGGCCCGAGCCCGAAAGGCCCAAACTGTCCGAAGTTGGTGACTACCTTAATGCTCCTATCGTTGATTTGGGCTCTGCTGATCCTAATTTGTTAGCACGACAAATTTCACAAGCTTGTCAGCACTATGGCTTTTTTCAGGTCATTATTAACTGTGAATTTGAAAGAGTATTGCAATTTACTATGTTATATATTAATTATTTAATTTGTAAGAAAATAAAAATAAAATTTGGGTGCGTGTGAAATTAATTAATGTAGGTGATAAACCATGGTGTCCCAATAGAGACGATGGAGAAAATGTTGGGGGTTTCAAGAGAGTTCTTCCATTTGCCTGTGGAAGAGAAGATGAAATTGTATTCAAACGATCCCTCCAAAACGACAAGATTAAGCACCAGTTCTAACATTCACAAAGAGAAAATTCACAATTGGAGGGATTATCTTAGGCTCCATTGTCACCCTTTGGACAACTATGTCAATGAATGGCCAACAAACCCTACATCTTTCAAGTAATCTCTCTCTCTCTCTCTCTCTCTCTCTCTCTCTCTCTCTCTCTCTCTCTATATATATATATATATATATATATATATATATTCATGTTTGCTAGCTAGTTCCTAATTAATTTGCAATGAACACACAAGATGTAATGTTATATATTCGAGTACTATCCGAATTGGTATATATATATATATATATATATATATATATATATAACTTAATTAATCTTTAAAAGGTTCCTCCTTTTTTTCTTGGTTGGAAATGAACTTTGCATGATAGGGAGAATAGACAAGATGGAGACAATAATCTTCTAAGAGGTGAGAACAATCTCATAATATTTGTAGTTCTAGAATGTATTCATGTTACGTGTATGAATCATGATTCTGACTGACATATATATTTAAATATTATATTTAAAAAAACACTTACGGGTCAAGTGTCCGTTCAATAAATAAATATAGTAATAACTGAGACGTAAGCATCTCATAACAGTACACAACTTGACCCCGAACATGATTCTCGAACTGTCAACCTGCAAATAACGTTATAAATTCATTTTTTAATATTATTCTTAATCATTAATAATTTCAACATTCAAGTTGGCATTCATGAACCATGTGCCCCAAGAAAGTAGTAATCTCACGTGCAGTGTAAAATTTGCCTTCTTTTTGTCCAATGGACTGACCGTGTAGGTATGGGCCATAAATGAAGCACTGTCCCAAATAAATTATTACACACACACACACACATATATATATATATATATATATCGATTGGAAATATTTTTTCTAATATCCTTTTTTTTCTAAGATTACCATGGAAACGAAAAATTATATGTATATATATATATAATTTTTAGCTATTAATGTTTTTCATAAATATTGTATAATTAGTTTGAAATGTCCAATATTTAGATTTTAATTTTTGAAGATGATGTATTTACTACATTGATATTCCAAAATCTCGAGCTTGGACATTTTCTTGAATTTAAAGTTGAATCCCCCTATATATTTTATATGACGTTTGACGGGTGACGCCAGCAAGTGACGGCATTAGCGTAAGCATATTCTCTTGTTGTGAGACACGTTAAGTTGTTTATGTGTGAAAACGCGTTTTGGCGTAAGCCGCGAAGAATTAAAATATTAGTATTGGCCATGATTCACGCTTCAATTTTTTGTTGGCTATATTTTATATTATATTGTGATTGTGATAGTCACATGAACTAATTCAAATAAATGAAAATAATATTTGAATATTAGAATTGCTTATGTGGATCTCAATAAGCACTTCTAGATTTCGGCTGCTGAGGGAGACCCACACGCAGACCACGTCAGTTCTCTAACTCCAAACCTTGTCTCAACTGTATTCCAATATTTCTATTTTATTGTTTTTATTTTAATTTCTTTTAGTTTAATTTAGCTTTTACATTATTATTTAGATTTATTTCATCCGATTAGAGTTTATAATTATTTATTAGTATTTAATTTTCATTTTTAGTTTAGATAATTAATTATTATAGTTAATTATTCCAAAGCTATGGCATATAATTTTTTAAAAAAATTCAATTCCTAGCGATAAATATTAATTAGGATTTGTAATAATATATATAATAAAAATTATTTTTATTATAAATAATATTAAAAATACATATTTTTTCATTTAGGAACACAGTCGGTTGTAACACAAATTTCGGACTAAAGCATCTCATCCGCACAATCTCACATTTCTTCATCTTTTTCTTCTTCTTTTTTTTTTTCCCTTAAGAGACCTCATGTCTGATTATATTATTACTTCGATACAAAAATTTATACAATTTTTGTTTGAAGTTTTCGTCTATAATCTTTTAAGTATTTGGGGTGGGGTATTTTTAGTGTTTTTAATCATTTTCTTTTAAATGAAAATGAATGAAAATGTTTATTAAGTAATATAAATGAATACTATTTTCTTAATTTTTAAAAGTTTATTAGGAAAGTGATACACCACCCAAAAGCGAAGAAGAGAAAGAAAACAAAATATAGATAGATATATAAATATGATGCATGGAAAACCTTTTTTCATAAACGACCTCGAACGAGCGTTTACTCTCTCTTTCATTCTAGGTGGAGTGGCGAAAATACGGTCTCAAAATTCTAATTTTCTTTTAATACTAACAAGATTGTGAATTTTTCTTCAACAAAAAGGGCTTGACTTTAGCACTAGAAAGATAAGAATATTTGAAAAGATTTTCTTTTGTGTTCGATCATAACTCATTTTAAATGAGGATATGCACTACGAATTGTTTATCTCTATTCAAACTGATCAGTCTTCCAAGTTCTAATCAATAGGCTATTCTTTTTTATATTCCAATCACCTAAAATATTAATGTTATTCTACATACCTACCGTGAATTCTACCAAGGGCATGTTTGGTTTGATTGATTAGGGTAGTTTAGGGGGGATTGATAAAATTATCCCCCCTTATCCTTTGTTTGGTTTGAAGGATTGGAGCTCGGGATTGATGACGGGCCTGGGCTCCAATCACTCAATTGGGTGATTGTTCATCACCCCATTTTTGGGGTGATCACTTCTCATTCATTTGTAAAATTACTAATATAACCTTATTAAAAATAATTTTTATTTTGTTGTAATATTTTTTAATCTTTTTTTATAATTATAATTTCTTACAAATAAAATTATACATATCATATTTGTACATCGCACAGGAGATATTCTAGTTTTTAATTTATGTCGCATCAAATTAATAGTGAACACAAAGATATGTTATAAGTAAAAAAATGAATAATTCAAAAATTTCTATAATTCAGAAAGTTATAAATTAATTTTATTTTGTTGAAATATTTTTATTAAATTTTTGTCCAATAATATATTTTTATTAAATTTTTGTCATTATTTCCCAATGTTTACTAAATTATTTTGTGCATCAATTATTTTCAATTTCATGATTTCAAGCATTTTTAATAGAAAATACAACTTTAATAATTATAAATGAATATATTATATGAAGGGCAATTCAGGTATTTCCTAACATTTTAATCCTAATCATTCAATCCAAACAAAATATTGATAATCTATCCTAAATCATTAAAATTGTAATCAAGCAATCCAAGCAAAAAATTATTTTTATCCAAACAGTACAATCCTACTTTATCCTATCAATCTTATCTATCTCATCATCCGAACCAAACGGGACCCAAGTGTATTATGTGTGTAGACTTATTGACTTATCATGCCCACTGTGGATGAGGAAATGCCACATGCAAATCAAGGTAGTTAGGTTTAATTTTTCAATATTATTAACTTTTAGAAAAAAAAAAAGTCTGAAAAATACAAATAATGTTAAACCCAAATAATGAAATAAACAACTATTAATTGAATACAAAAAGCAATGACTACCGGAACCTATAAATTTCATATGAGTGATGTTTATTCAGTGTGCACCCTCGAATTAATAACGGCTACGGATTACTTTAATCACAAAATAAATAAATAAATAATCAGAGCTAAGTAGCAGGTATTAACAAAAGACTGAAAAGTAAAAATGAAAAATATATGCCCTCATAGTAAAACCTCAAACCCAGTTAAAAGTTATTAATAAAAAGTAAAAGTATTTATAAACTCCAATTATAAATAACCGGCCCTACTTAATTTAACTAAAACAATAAAATTTAACACATACAAAAAACAAGTAAAAAAAAAAAGGAAAAAAAAAAGACAAGAACCCCTAAATGATTGTGTGACACTGCCACATCAATAGATACGTTAAGTCGTGTTCATAGTGATAAACTGATAGTTGAATAATGTTTATATACAACATTCTCGAGAGTATACATAATACATTTAAAACGATGTCTCGATACTTTAAATTTAACATTGCTGCACAACATAATTGCTAAAAAAATTCCTTATATATATTTGACATCTAAATTATTATCTAGGGAAATTGTGAGCAATTATAGCATGGAAGTCCGGCAACTCGGGCTGAGATTACAAGAAGCGATTTCAGAGAGTTTGGGCTTGGAAAGAGAGTACATAAACAATTGTTTGGGGGAAGCGGGCCAACATATGGCAATTAACTACTATCCAGAGTGCCCAGAGCCCGAACTCACATTTGGGCTCCCGGCCCATACCGATCCGAACACTCTGACAATTCTCCTTCAAGACCCGGAGGTAACGGGCCTTCAATTGCTGAAAGATGGGAAATGGCTCTCTGTCAAGCCCTTCCCAAATGCATTTGTGGTCAACATTGGTGATCAACTCCAGGTAATACATCCATTCTCTATTTTCTATCGTACCACAGTTTCATAAATCTCTTAACAAACTGCATCATTATATCTAATTAATCTATTAAAATTTAAAATACATTTTTAGAAAGAAAAAAGTTATTCTACCCGCCCAAAAAATAAATAAGGGTATGAGCTACATTTTACTAATCTCTCTATATTTATGATACAAATCAAGCACACCACTTGACTCCAACTCCGCTAAGGGTGCCAATTCCTTTTCCAGATACGATTCCCCTTTACAAGGCCCCGTAAGAAGGAGAATAGCCAATAAACAATCTGAATACACCACAATATATAGGCACAAGATGTTCTTTCATGCTTAGTCTAACCCCCTTACAACACGGCGTTAAAATTTAAAATACTTGAGATGTTCACGCATGAAGCATGCTATGAAAATATGCTACATTCAACATGCAAAATAATACCCGATGCCATATTTAATTATTGGGTTAAAAATATATCTAGACAATTTTAATTTAAAATTAGGGTAGTTGGACGGGATTTAAAAGGTATGAATTTTTTGAGCAATCTGTACTTATTTTATACCTAATCTCTTTCAATGGGTCCATAATATCTGAAAAAGGCCTTGCATATGACAAATTAATAAAATTCAACATCCAAAAGAGAATAAAAATTATTAGGGTTTGAAAACTTAAATATACTCAACTACCCTTCTCTCTCTCCCTCTCTCTCTCAATGTTACTCTCTCTTGTCATCTCTCTCTCCCTCTCTCTCTCTCTCCCTCTCTCTTTCTCTCTCTCGCCGTTTCTCTCTCTCTCCACCTGCACTCTCTCCGTCTCCATCATCGTCTCTTTCTCTCGATCTCTCAATTTCATTCATCTCTCTCGTCCTCGCTTATACAATTAAAAAAATCTGCCACTTCAGCCAACGACGAAAGAGTCAAGCACAGAACACCTAACGATAATGGATCCGCAGTTCGAATCACAACTAGAGCCATCGACATTTGCTCAAGTTAAAACATACGATTAATGCAAATAAACATTTGATTGATTTAAAAAATAATACGGAAGCATATGATTAATTTAATATAGCATATGATTGATTTAAAGTAAGGTACGATTTTTTTAAAGCATGTCTACGATTTGATTAATTTTTACCTATGATTACTTCAACCAAGGAATGAATAAGTGTTTTTTGTCTACAATTAATTCAACAAAAGTACAATTATATTAAAAATTTTCGTAAGATTAATTTTTCCTATGATTAATATTAAGTATGCCTACGATTAAGATTTTTTTAATGCCTGCGATTAATTTTTATCTATGTTAGGCCTACGATTAACATTTACTTAATGGTTATGATTAACATTTATCTACGTTAGTTCTACGATTAACATTAAGTATACTTACGATTGATTTAAGTATGCCTATGATTAAGTCTAGTGTGCCTACGCTTAATTTAGGAATGTTTATTATACATTAATATTAATTGTAAGCTTTATTATTTAACATACACGTTAGTCTTATTTAATCATTCAAAAAATAGAATAACTTCTTTAATATAATTTATTTCTGCTCAATATAACCTTAATTTATTATGTTTTTAATTCAAACGTAAATTTCTAAATTTAACCCATAAGAAATATACACTATAAAACATACCTTTAAAGATCAAAGTTTCTTTGCTTTCTTCTCGCATTGCTCACCTTTTACTCTGGCCCTACTCAAATTTTTTTTGTTTGAAAATTTGCTTTAGATTTTTGGATCTAATTTTTATAATGCGACGATTCTCATCATGTGTTGATGTGTATTTATTTGGAAATTTTTACCTACCTTTCTTATACAATAATAAATGCATTAAATGAAACTTAATTTTGGTCAATACATCATCTACTTTTTATTTCTCTTACACAAGAAATAAATGCATTATATTGAATGTGCATACTGTTGGGTGCGGAAGCAATGATAGGTTTAGAATTGAAGCTGAAGCAAAAATAAATTTTGATAGAGTAGAGTAGCTACTACTCACTCCATTTTTAATATTAAAAGCTTATAATTTTCTGATAGGATTACAAATGAAGACAACACTATTTATAGTGTGCAATGGAGGATTCCAGAAACATAGATTTCAAGAGACAATACATGAACTAGCAATTACTTAACTCTTCCAAAATAAATGCTTAGACATTAAACATTTGACTACATTTTCTCTAGACCATTTCCCATTCAACGAATCTCCTTTGTTCATTGAATTGCAAATTAACCTTTCAACACTCCTCCTTAATTTGCAATCTTGACTTGCTTCTTGAATTTTTCAAATTTGTCGGCGGTGACAGCTTTAGTTAAAACATCAGCCGGTTGATCATTGGTATTGATGAACTTATGCATATCTTCCCTTCATTCACAAGCTCACGGATGAAATGATGTCGTAATTCGATATGCTTGGAGCGAGCATGAAAAACTGGATTTTTTTGTCATAGCAATTGCTGACATATTATCACAGAAAATTGTAGTTGCCTCATTTTGCTTAAACTTCAAATCTTCCAAAAGTCTTCTTAGCCAAACTGCTTCACATGCAGCTTCTGTTGCTGAAATATATTCTGCTTCTGCAAACGATAAGGCAACAGATTTTTATTTTCTTGAACTCCATGATATAGCATTTGTTCCAAGACAAAACACATAGCCAGATGTGCTTTTTCGATCGTCTAGTGATCCCGCCCAATCACTATCTGTGTAGCCAACAAGCTTGAAGTTCTCATCTTTCTTAAACTCAATGCTTTGATTCTTTGTGCCCTTTAAGTACCACAAAATTCTTTTTGCTGCTAAAAAATGAATTTTGCTTGGTTCACTCAAAAAACGAGAAAGTAGACTTACAGAGTGAATGATGTCCGGTCTTGTGTTGAGATAGATCAATGATCCAATCAACGTTCTATAAAGGGTGGCATCAACTTTTTCTGCATCATCGTGAACTTGATATTTTTCATTTAATGCCATTGGAGTAGAGATGGGCTTGCACTGACTCATGTTGAATCGCTTCAAAAGATCATCGATGTACTTCTCTTGACAAAGAAAAAAAAATTCGGGGCTTTGCTTTACTTGAATGCCAAGAAAATATCACATGAGACCTAAGTCAGTCATCTCAAAATTTTCCATCATGTTTTTCTTGAAATTTTCCACCAAACTTGTGTTTGTGCCGAAGTAAATGAGATCGTCTACATAAAGGCATACCACAATAATTTTTTTTTCAACATTTTTCACATAGAGGGAAAAATCACTTGAGCTTCGTTTGAAGCCACTTTCAACAAAATAGATGTTAATTCTGCTATTCCAAGCACGAGATGATTGCTTTAGGTCGTAAAGGGCCTTCTTTAGTCTATAAACCTTTTCTTCTTGTCCTTTGATCTTAAATCCTTTCGGCTGGTCGACATAGACCTCTTCCACTATATCTCCATTTAAGAAAGCTAATTTCACATCGAGTTGATAAGCACACAGCTCCAATTGAGCAGCCAAAGCTAGAGCAGTTTGAATTGTTTCGATTCTAGCGACTGGAGCAAATGTTTCAGTAAAGTCTATTCCAGGCTGCTGAGAATACCCTTTAGCGACAAGTTGAGCTTTGTACTTCTGAATTTCACCCATTTCATCGTACTTGATTTTAAAAACCCATTTTAATCCAATTGTTTTCTTTCCATTGGGAAGATCGACGAGCTCCTAAGTCTTGTTTTTCTTGATGGTGGATATTTCTTCATTCATCGCCCTTTTCCAATTCTCATCGGTAGATGCAGCTTCAAAGTTTTCTGGTTCACTGGAGAATAATCCAAATTCACAAGACTCATAGATTTCACTAAGCAGTCGTGTCCTTCTTGGAGGACTTTCATCATCTGATTCAACTCTTGGAGTAGGAGCTGCATCATCATCTGATTCAACTCTTGGAGTAGGAGCTGCATCATTTTGTGTTGGCAGTGGATCTTCATAAACTGATTCACTCACAATTTGTTTTCCTTTCCAATCCCAAGAAACACCTTCATCAAATACAACATCTCTAGAAATTGTGATTTTATTTGTTGTAGGATCAACGAGTCGAAATCCCTTGGATTCATCACTGTAGCCAATGAAGATAAGCTTTTTTACTTTTTTCATCAAATTTTTCACAAGTGTGAGATGAAATTAATGCATATGCTACGCAGCCAAAGACTTTGAAATGATCCACTCTCGGCTTCTTCATGGACCATGCTTCATATGGAGTTTTATTTCTCACAGCTTTGGTGGGAGAACGGTTCAAAATGTATACAGATGTGTGTACGGCTTCTGCTCAGTAGAGATTAGGAACTCCTTTTCCTTTCAACATGCTTCTTGCCATCTCCACAATCGTGCGATTTTTTCGTTTGGCAACATCATTTTGTTGTGGTGTTATAGAAGTGTTTGCGACATTTACACTCCAAATTGTGCACAAAATTCCATATTCTTAAAAGTAGCTTGTGTTTACACTTAATTATTTATAACTTAGATTTTATTTTGACAAAAGAGTTCCCTTGAATAAATGATGAATTTGGAATTTGATGCAGGCATTGAGCAACTCGAAATACAAAAGTACGTGGCACAGGGCAGTAGTGAATGCCCAAATAGAAAGAATTTCAGTAGCCACATTCTTGTGCCCTAGCAACAACGCTGTCATCAAAGCTCCAATACAGCTTATTCAAGATCAATCACACCCCATTTACAGAGACTATACTTATGCAGAATATTATGATAAATTCTGGAGCAGAAATCTTGACCAGGGCCACTGCTTGGAACTTTTCAAGATCATGTCTAAATAACATTACACCATTCTCATAACTCTTCTTTTGAATTGAAACATTATTTGTCACCCTACACGTTTAATAGTATTAATTTTACGGCATCTAATATTAACTTTGAAGGGCTTAACATGTTTAGAAAATTATGCCCTTCAAAAAGTTAATATTTGACGTCGTACAATTATTATTAATGTCAAATATTACTCATGTAGGGTGACAAATGGCGTTTCATTTTCGAGAGAACTTTTATCAGAATTACGTAATGATTCCATAAGGTCTGATTTGTCTGTGTTTCCCAATTTATGTGTATTTTGGTTGTTGCATTTAGCACTAGACTTCGATTGTTACCACTCATGATAACTCCTTGTATAAGTACACCATACATGGCATGATAATAATTATGCAGTTCGATGATAAATCAATTGTTATGTTTTATTAAACTAGCAGAGGACACGTGCGTTGCATGTGGTTTGTCCTCTTTTTTGTTTAGATATATTAATATAAGCTTATAATATTTTATTGTTAAATATTGTATATAACTCTAATCATAATAAGATTAATTGAGGTAGAATGAAAGCAGTAAATATAACATAGAAAAGAGATAAGTGTTGTTATATAGATAACATCAATTATAATAATTCATAAATAAATATTAATGATGAAAAGAGTAAAATTTGAAAAAAATATCATACTGTTAGTATGTCCGAATGATTTTAAATGACAGTCTATACAGGCATTATTTTTTTTCTTGTTTGATTTTGATGAGTGAACAAGCTTTGCTTTTCTTCTTTTTGGTTTTAGAGATAAATTTGTCCAATGTATCGACGTCACTTGTTATATCAATGCATTCTTGAAGCTTTTTTTTGTAAGTTTTCTTTTTCTCTTTCCTTGCACTTCAGTTAGCAGTAATTCTGTTATCGATTCTTTGCTTCTTCCATTCACAGCTTGCTTGGTCTTTTTGAATGATTGGTTTTTTTTCTTGACCTTGATTGGGCTTGGGGTCTTCAACTGATTCAATTTGTTTCTTTTGAATTGCACTGGCTACAATGCTCAAATTTCCTCTTTCATCGATTTTGATATCCTTGAGTTTGGTCATAAAGCATATTTTGGTTGATGCTTGTAAGCTCAGGCCTTTATAGTATGGAGAATCATTTTCCCCATAAGGAAATAAAATTGTAATTACAATTTGTAAATGTTAAATTTGACATCATGATTCTTAATGTAGTAATTGGTTTAGAAATAATTTTGTATAATAATAATTACCTTACTGATTGATTGAAGGTACTCATGTATGGAGCATCCTACATATATTGCTGCAATATCTTCGAACATTGTAACATGTGCACTGTAATCCCCCTTCCACGACATTTAAGGTGATTCTATATCTGTAATTTTACAAAATAATATATAGTTAATTCATGTATCTTTGTATTTTTTTTTGTAATGTGTATTTTTTAAAATTACTTTGGTGTAGTCTCAATGACTTCCTCC
This sequence comes from Perilla frutescens, assembly GCA_026008535.1. Taxonomy (NCBI): domain Eukaryota; kingdom Viridiplantae; phylum Streptophyta; class Magnoliopsida; order Lamiales; family Lamiaceae; genus Perilla; species Perilla frutescens. The sequence goes on from BRKX01000011.1 coordinate 32,347,498, forward strand.
TTGCAACTTCTGCATATTGAAATTTCCGCATTCTTTGGACACGATGTTTTGCACTTTTTTTGCATGAATCATATCATATATATGATTTATTTTCAACCCTATCTACAGTTTCTATAAAATAATATGAAGTGTCCTATAATATTAAAAGAATAATTAGTATAATAATCAAAAGTGTAATTATTAATCACAAAATGAAAGAAAAATCGAAGCGATTGTATATATATTTATTTCACACAAATAAACACCATTCATAAAAAATTTTCAAAATGAATACGTAAGTTATGAGAATAAATATGGTATGATTCACAAATTATGAGAAAAATTTGGTCCAAATTTGAACCAAATTCTTTAACATCAGAAATTCTGATTCATTGATTTCTACTTGTGCGTGTGATGTGCTAATCTTTATATTTCCAATACACGAAATATTATTCCAAATTTTAGCCTACAATTCTAGTTTTCATTTGTTCTTTAATATATATTTTTAAAAACTAAACTTATTATCCGTTCTTATGTATTTGAATAGATATGGTGACATATTAATCAAGAATATATATATATATATATATATATATATATGTGTGTGTGTGTGTGTGTGTGTGTGAAATAAAGATATAGAGTTGAAACAATTGTGTAGTTTTCATACAAATGATAAGTGAGGAAAAGCAAACATAGAATTAAACAAAGCAATAAAACTTAAAAATTTGATTCAAACCTGATTATTCCATAGTACATGAAATTGATTTCAAAACAGAGGCTCAAAAGTAGTTTATCAATTCACATGAAACGGTGGGTGCAAAAGAGCAGAAGTCATGTCAAATAGTGGGTGTAAAATCATTGTGCAACTCTTTGTGAAAGTAAATAGGTAGATAGAGATAATACTTTAGATAATTTATGTTGACTTTCCATAAGTTGTTGCATAGTTACTTCTTCTGTATTTTTTATTTTTTGGATAATTGCTAACTCACTAATTCTCAACGGATCAAAAATATCCGATGAACTGCATATAATATAAGTTTGGCATAAGTAAGTTGGTCAATAATATTATTATTTTTAAAAAAATAAATAATATATTTATTTTGTCATGTATTCTATACATGATTTGTTCAGTCTTTTCTATCTCTTCACATTGTAGTTTGATAATTTGTAATACGGAAGTCGTTGTAATTTGGATTTGTAAATCACCTAACATAAAAAATTAGTTAGGAAGGTAAACAAGATTTATTTTTGTCATAAAAAAATGCATAGTATATATATATATATATATTTGTATATTAAATTTTACCTAAATATTTTTTTACGCTAACATTTGTGATGGTAATAATTGGATTTTGTTTAACCATTTATTGCAGTTGATGCCCTTCATTCTTCGCCATATCTTCCCAAAGGCATATTTTCATAAGTTGTTTTTTGTATAAATAGAAAATGGAATTGATTAAAATAATTAATTAAATAATAAAATAGTGATAACGTGAAAATATATTTAAATACAATGATAAATGTCATACTCTTTGTTCATAATAGTTATGTCTCTCAACTCCTTCAAAGTTCTATTTTTACTTACAACCACTTTACTTTCATCAACCTTCACCAAAACTCCACATATATATGTGCAAGAACTTGACATTAGTTGTATCATATAAAAACAATAGCATATTTGAAATATAATTAACTGAATGCAGTAATAAGGAGAAGATTAGGTAGTGGGGTTTTACTAAATTCTTGTGTTTGGTTATTGCGATGAGATTATTCATCCTATCTCTTATAGGACTGCACAAGAATTTTAAAAAGGCCAAATTTAAGAGAGAAGAATTTAACACAAACAAATAAAATTAAAAAATCATAATGGGATCTACATTTTTTATGAATGAAACTTTATTCCCTTAAGAAGTAGAGACTCAAAACACAAATTTATCTTAATTATGATGCTGCAATAACAATAAGCTATTTAACTTATATTTAATATTTATTTTGATATATAGAATATTACACCTATAAAATAGAAGCAAAATCACTTAAAAAGAATAGTCTAACCTTTTAGTTGATTTGATTAAAAAATCCCCAGAGCTTGCTGATCACAGAATAAATTTATGTGGCTATTCTAATGTGAAATTCGTAAACTGTGAAACCATCTTTGAACTATTGTAACTAATGGCAAGATGAAAACCAATTTTATATAGATAATTGAAGAGTTGTATTAGAATTAGGAGAAGAATTATATTAACAAAGTGAATTAATTAATTAATTATTATTTTGTTGGAGTTATTTGATATAGTAGAGTTCAATTAGAATTAGATTTAAACTTCTAGAATTATCAGGTTTTATTTGTTTCATAGTGGACCATGACCACACCCAAATTCATATGGATTGACCTCCATAATTTTTATCAGTTTCTTCACAATTGCTTTTGATATATTTGAATTTTTCAATTTATTCATTCTGTACTCAACCTCAGTTCCGGTCTCAAAAAAGTATAATTGAAAAAAATCTGGACTTGTATTATTAGGGATCGATCTTGGAAGATCATGATAAACCATTCCATGTGCTTGAAGAGAATACACTTCTCTTCTTGCAAATGCCAATTCTTTATCCAATGTTACACCGAATGAAGTAAATGAAAATATACAATTGTATGAGCGAATATTTCTTCGAAAATCTATAGCCTCTTGTGATTCAGAAGTAAACATTATCTCAAATATTTTATTTACCTAAACAATTTGTACTTTCGTATGAGAATGGTTAATCCACATGCTCCAATTTATAACACCTCACCAAATAGAATAAGGAAACTATATGCTTGGATAACAATAAACTAATTCCACGAACAATATGACTCGAATATGCTATTTTCTATTTTCACACGTATACATTGAATTCTTACGCAAGAATATCAAGATCATTAACTATCCTGCCCCTAGATTAGAATACACATTTTTCATAATTTTTAAACTGAGAGAGTCTCGAACATATATAACAGAATCATGTACTTTCAACAAATAATATCTTACAACAAACTGAGAAAAAATAAACTTAGATGCAGCAGCAAGATTTCATTTTTCATCAATAACAGAGCACAAGTTTTCTAGCTTCTTATATTTACAAGAAAATATTCAATTTAATAAATTACATATCAACTTAATGTGTCATATAAATAATCAAAAAAATAATTAATCTGTTAGATCCGTTAAATAAGGACCTAGGAAGATCATATAGGAAAATATGAGGACGTATAAAATAATAAAATTATAGAGGACCTATTGAAATAAAAAAAATAAAAGTATAAGTGCTTACCTTAATTAATTAATGCATTTCCTAATGGGATTATAGGCAAGGCATTAACATGCAAGCCAGAATTAGTTAATGTGTTCCCTAATGGAAAGGTCAATTTTTTGCTCTCCACGAACTATTAGATTAATTTTTTTTTATGTTGTACCCTCCAGCTTTTATTTTTGTTCCTTTTAGCCCTCGAACTTTTATTTTTGGGCAAATCTTTTTTTAGAGACAACAAATGTGTTTAATTCGTATGTTTCTGATTTTCTCTCTTAGTGTAAATCCATGAAATAATGACAAATTAAAGTTGTAAAAGATGCGATTTCCCAGATCGTAGCTAGATCCTATAATATATAGAGATTCTATTACGTTAATACAAACTTCAATTAAAAAACAAAAAACAAAAACTTGAGACTGTTACAAAGATAAATTGTTGTTTTTTATATATTAAATCGGAAATATAGAGTTCAATTACATCAAAATAAGATTTTAATAAATTTATAATTTACCTGAAGATGAACTTGATGTGAACGATTCATTGTGAATAACCCATAATTGTGAAAATATCAAAATAATGAATGTATTATGTTGAAGTGATTGATTTTTCATAACATTTGGTATTGAAATTTGTAAAGTGAGAATGGAATTCTGAACTATTGTTGGTAACAATTAGCAAGTTGAAATCCAATGATTTATGTATATAGATAATTTTAGAGTCTTATTACAATTAGGAGAAAAGATGACTTGAATAATAATAATAATAATAATAGTTTAAGTTTCATCAACAAGAAACAATAGCCAAACCGACAATCAGATTAATAGATATACAATCTCCCACGACACTCATATAAGAGGACCGCGACATGATAATCAATAAAAATAACAAGAATAATTAATGTGATCTAATACAAAAAAAAAAGTAATATTGGACCCACAATTTACAAATAGTTATTTGTAAATAGTTAGATATATTATATTACCTTTTTACCCTTAAATTAAAGTGTAGATCATGAATATAATAGGTAAAACATATTTTATAAGAAACATCCACACTTTTTATACAAGTATAGATTTGAAATGTTGGAACATAATTTGTTATATATGTCATTCAATTTTCATCTTATTTTTTTATGATGAAAGTAATCTGCAACTGTGGAGAGAGTTCATGTGCAGTAGTTTGACCTACAAACCAGACAAGTGGAATTGCAATCATGCTGCATATATATTAAATGAAATATAGTAGTTGTTGGCTATCGCTATAATATATAGTCCCAACAAATAATACAAAATGAGAAAAAGAATGTTACCCACACAACTCTCATAATCCCAGAAAAAGAAAAGGCAAAAGACTTTATTTAATAACAAAGTGGGAATGCAGATTACAGACTCATACAAGTAAAAGATTCTTAATATCTTTTTTCTCGTTCTTCAGGGGGGCATTATAGTAAATTCAACTATCTATCCTTGAAAAAAACAAAGGGAAAGCCCAAAAGGTGAAACACACAAACTGGAAATTCAACCACCCCCATCAAATAAGAATATATATATTTTGGTTTCAGATATAAAAAAGTTATTTTATCATTTGAGAAGCTCAATGATCCAAGTATTGTAAGCACAGCAAGCTTTGTTGAATCGTTTGAAGCCAGCAGCAATAGCCAAGGAGTGAAATTCCTTTTCTGTCCTTTCCTTACCCCCAGGGTTGTGGGCAAGCATGATGACATCAATGTGGACTACATTCTTGGTGGCCAGCCCAGTGTCTGGGGCCTCTGGCAAAACACACTCAGCCAATAACACTTTCCCATTTTCTGGAAGTGCATCATGGCAGTTCTTCAAGAATTTCAAGCAGTGTTCATCGCTCCAGTCGTGGCAAATCCACTACAACAAATTCGCCAAAAAAATAAAAGAATATTTATTTATTTTTTTCAAGAGAGAGAGAGAGAGAGAGAAGAGGAGGGGTATTTCGGTGATTTGAACTCACCTTCATGAAGATGGCATCCCCTTTAGGCACACTGACAAACATGTCTCCACCAACATGCTCCACACCTGCATATAATATATACCGATGAATATTGAAATTGTGAGAAAAGAAGAAAGAAGATTTAGATATCTATACCTGGATAAGAGGGAGCATCTTGAATAACATGTGGCAAATCAAAATTGATGCCCTTAATAGATGGATACTTAGAAACAATCATGTTCAGTGTGGCTCCAGTTCCTCCACCAACATCCACCACAGTTTTGAGGCCATCAAACCCCTTATATGTTTCTAGAATCTTCTTCATTGTGATAGTTGAGTGATTAGACATTCCTTGGTTAAACACTTTGTTAAATCTTGGATCTGTCCCATGGTAATCAAATGCAGTCATTCCATACGCCTTGTTGAATGGTATTCCTCCATCAAGGACTGCATCTTTCAGATGGAACCTACGCTTTCACACAACTTTCATTATATTTTAATTCATTCCTACATGTTTACAACAATATTAACCCATCAATCAAATGTAACTTAAGGTTATCACTGTCTATACTTCAATAGTTTCCCATTATTTTTTTTATTAAAAAAAAACCATTACTATTATTGCTGATAAGATAAAAGGTAGTGCTCACCAACCCCAATATTACACATTATATATATACAAATACAGGCCATCATAAAATGTGGTACCCACCACATAAAAAGTCTTATATAAAAAGAAAAATTGTTCGTTCACCTAATTCATAAAATGCATTAATAATCCTTTTTAACTTAAGCTCAAATATTAATTATGGAAATGTTGGTTAATGGTCTGCAGTAGGAGTAGGTAAGATAATATCGGAATTTTAAGCCTACAAGCATGCGACCTATAATACACTTTACTTCACAAGCACATTCATGACCAAATTCATTAATTAACCATTTGCATAAAACAAAACAAAACAAATAAAAAATAATAACCGATCATCAATAGATAATAATTTCCAATTTATAAGGTGTTCCATTGTTTCATATATATGTTCCGTAATATATATCATCCAAATCTACATAAAATGTATTAGCATTATAAAATACAAAATGAAATGCTATTTTATTGCACATGATTATGTCGTGGGCACCATACTGAAAAGATTGATTCCTAACCATTAAGAAATGATATCAATTAGCAAAAAGAAAACTAGTATATCACAAATAAAATAAAATAAATTGGTCCCATATATTTCAATCCGGTGTCTCATTTTTCAGAACTTGGCATTTTCCTTAGTGAGAAAACACTGTTCTGTTGTTCATGATTTTCAATAAAATACACGTGACGTGACGGCATTATTCTCTACCCCATAATATATTATTAAAATTAAAATTTAAATTTAAAATGCAAAAAAAAAAAATGATTCTTAAATTAGAACTTACCAGCTCTCCATAAGCACTTTATCTTGATTCATGAGAGCCAACGGAGCCATGGAAACGCCATCATCGTTCTTGGTCAAGAACTTGCAAACCGGCGCGAGGCCGTAGAGGCGCTCGACGCCGCCGTCGGGGAGTGTTTTGAGGCGGCATTCGACGATGGCGTAGCTGGCGAGGAGGCGGAGGATTCTGTCGAGCATGACAGCCGCCGCCGCGTTGGTGGTGGGGAGTTGGGCGGCGAGCTCGGCCGGCGAGACGAAGGCGGCGGGGCCGGCTTTCTTGATGAGCTCGAGCAAGTCGAGTTCAATGGCGGATTTGAGCACCATGGGCAGTACGGAAGCGCTTGCCAGCTGCATGGCGAATAAGAAGTTCTCTTCTTCATCGGAATTGAGTGGTGTGGTTTGAGAATTCTTGGTTGTTGAGCCCATGGCGCCACCTGTTTGATGAATTGTCTGAGTGAAAGTTTTTGCAGTGATCTAATGTGGGGTGGGGGGAAGAGGCGTATATATGGGGTTTTAGATTCACCAAACTTTGTAGTGGTTGTAAGAGTAGGCCCCACCCACCATGAATCAATCATCTCCTTGGAGAGAGAGATATACATATACATATACTACCCACCTTTCATTTTCTTCCACATTGCTTCTTATGAATGCAATAATACTTCTCTATTTCTATTCATCATTTTACGATTTACTACTTTCCTTACATTCTTACGTCGAATGAGCTTAATATGCTGAATGCCTTGTCAATTTATCCAAAATAATTACTTCAATTTCAAATTCAATTCCCCTAACAAGATCTAGATTACATCTTCATAATTTATAATTCTATGTGTGCACAAAAGTTGGAATCATTTAATTACTTGGAAATACATAGCATAGGATTTGGACTCATTCCCTTATTTCTTAAGGATGAAATGTTCTGTTTGACAAGTCATCACATTTTTCAGTGGCCCACATATTCATACCATAATGGCCCACTGGAGGATTTTATCTTGATCTCCTATTTGAAAAACAGCCCGTCATATGTGTTTGAGCTACTCATAAAAACATGGTGAAACTTATGGATCACTTTATAAAACAACAAAATCAAGGTTTTTTTTTTTTATCAAACTTCTATAAAAGCTTCTTGGGAAAACTCTTTTGAGCTGGTACATTTTGGCTGTCCAATTCCACGTGAATTCATCTCACATTATTCAAGAACTTTAAACTCAATTTTATTTACGTGCTACTTTTTTCAATTTTGTCCAATTCTATCTCACATTCTACTCTCTTGTAAAATTGCCAAACTTTGAGCCACTCACCACACTTTTTTCCTTAATTAACGTGTGTTATTCTAGAATGGGCACGTGTCAATTGAAAATTGTGCATAAAAAAGAGTTGAGACTACTTCACATGCAAGTGGCAAGAGGTAAAATCGCTTGTCATTAGATTTAGAGGGAAAAAAAGCTCCTTTTTTTTAATGAGTGAATGAACTTTTACCCTTTAAAATAAGGTTATGTGTTTACAGGGGTTTTTTTTTTTAATTACTTCGCAAACGTCAAAATCATATTTGCTTAACATCATTTTTCTTGGAAATCTTCTGTCCTACTTGTAAGTTAGCCCTATAACATCAACCACCAATATTTCTATATAATCACTATATTATTAATTAGTTATTATTGGCCATTTTCATTCCTTAAATATTGATTCTTAACCACATTCAAAGTGGGCCTAAATTACCAACCACACTTTTATTTTTAAATCTACATATTCATAGTAACCAAATTGTTTGTCTAAACATAAGATTGTGATCTCCTACCTCCTTAAATGAATTAATATCATTTAAATTCACATAAATATTTATCCCAATAATTTATGCATGCATGACTTGATATTCACATAAAATCAAAATTTATTCCCTCAATTCTAAAATCAAATTAAACTCTAACTTTAACTGTGAAAACCAATTCTCCAGTTTTATCAATCAAAACCTAGTCTTAGCTTGCACTATTGGTGCATAATCCATTTTTTTCCCCCTAAAAAATACAATATACTGTGATTAAATTTTAATGAATAAAAATGCGAAGGTCAATTTTCACAAATGAAAATCACGAACTCATTCCAAAAAATAAGTAATTAAATATAAAGGATATGGACGTGCAGTGAATATTCATTTTTCTACTCTAGTATACAAGACAATTTTAATTTAAATGAAAGTTAAGAATACTTGCACTGATCTTTATCGTATTTAATTAAGTCATTCCAGTCATCGTGTAAACTCTTTGCATGGAAGAATTGGTCCATCCACATATTGTAATTTAATGATATAAAAGTCAATAACTACCCGTACATTGACCGAAAAATTACGAAATTTCTGCATGATAGAATATTAAATGAACGTTGATTAATCGATCCCTGTGCTCTCTATATATATATACATATATGTATATATATATATATAGGGGATGATTCTGGTGTAAACCATTCCTGGTGTATAAACTGTAAACCTATCTCCAACCACACATCCATCAAAATCCAATGGTCAAGATTTGGTCAAAGGGGTGGTGACATTCCTGTAAATAAAGGGAACTTTAAAAAACGCGGTGACATTTTGGTAATTTTTGCGTTTAGGTTAAAATTAAAAAAAAAATCGGACTTCCAGGACGCGGGCTAACGGAGACACAATCATATGCTGACGAATACATAATTATATGCTAACGAAGTAGAATTATTTCATGCACAACTCCTAACTTTAAACACAAAACTGATTTTGTTAGGAAATTATTAAATGACGACTTTTATATGGTTGGAAAGCTAGCCAAACCTAATTTTTAATAAAAAAATAATTTCAAAAAAATATGAATCGTGGACAAAGTTATATTTATTTGATTGAAGGTTGTTAGTTGCATTATTTGGCTTCAATCCACAACATTATTGCTTTTGTTAGCATTGCGTATAACATTTCTTTAGCATTACATAATACTTCTGTTAGCATACGACAGTGCTAACAACAACAAATGATAAAATTCAATAAAATTAAATTGTTAAACTCTAAAATTGATGTGATAGCAATATAACTAATCATGATGCTAGCGAATCATCTGTCATATGCTAACGAATCATGCTTAATTAAGATGGATGTTATACATTAATAATACATATGCAACATTAAACACGTGCGATTCTATTATCAGATATAATTATACTACATTAGCATTATTATAATATTTTAGTTTGCATATGCCAATGCTAATGTTAGTAGTGCATTAACATTCTCATATAAAAAATCTCTATAATGCATTAATGTGTTGTTCATTGTGAATATAATTGATGCTAATGAATTATTTGTTATATGCTAATGAAACACATCCTAATTGAGATTGAATAAACATTTATAACAATATAATTGATGTCAGTGAGGCATATATTAATTGAAATGTAATAAATATTTACAGTAATATAGTCGATGCTAATGAAATATTTGGCATATGCTAATGAAGCATTTGTCATATGCTAATGAAACATTTTTTATATGCTAACGAAGCATGCCTAGTTACGATTAAATAAATCTTTATCGCAATATAACTGATGCTGACGAAACATTTGGCATATGCTAACGAAACATATATCGTATGCTAACGAAGTATTCTGAGCTTAAATTGTCATATGCTAATAAAACATATGTCGTATGCTAACGAAATATTCTGAGCTTGAATACACGTGAAAAATAAAATTTTTATGCTTCACTGATCTTAAATGAAAGAGGATTAAAAGACCTTTAATTTGATATATTATTTGCGTTATTCCGATGAAAAACGAGCAAGTTATAATCGTTCGAAGTTTTTAAGAATTTTTTTAGATGCTGAGTCAGCATGACATCAGCTTTTTTTCAACAAACAGACGAAAATACCCCCATAGGCTGAAAAAAATAACGAAAATAACAAAAATGTCACCGCATGTTTGATTAAATTTGGAGCGCCGATTTTTATTGAATGTGTGGTGATAGATTGGTTTACAGTTTACACATCAGAGAATGGTTTACATTTGATCCATTCCCTCTCTCTCTCTCTCTCTCTCTCTCTCTCTATATATATATATATATATATATATATATATATATGTTTTCTTAAGCTTAGAAATATTTGAGATAATCTTTGTGATATATATATATATATATATATATATATATATATATATATATATATATATATATATATATAGGGGAGGGTTACAATGCAAACCATACCTAGTATAGGAACTAGGAACTCATCTCACACCATACAATCAATAAAGATCTATGGTCCAGATTTGATTAAAAGGAGTGGTGGCAATCCTGTAATATTTGGAAAAAAATTCGCGCGGGGTATTAACGTAGTTTGGTAATTCTTATAAAAATCGCGGAGGATATTTCATAACAGATCGTCATGCTAACGAAGTATGCTCATCATGCTAATGAAGCGTTATATTTATGCTAATAATTTTTTTTCTCATATTGTTAACGAAAAATTAAATTCTAAAGTGTAATTATAAATTCTAATAGGATTAAATAAACCATAATTCAGATATAATAAATTTCAATGATCTAAAAATAGAATTAAATTCTAAAAATTAATTATAAACCACAATTGGATGGAATAAATCATAATAACAATATAAATATAACACATTAGCATAATGATATTATTTTATCAGCATTGCGAATAAACTATGTTAGCATATGACAATTCATCGTTAGCATAAGTTATAAACCATAAATGGATGGAGAAAACTCTAACTAATATATTCTAATTTGATGAAATAAATAATATATAATATTTAATTAGTAACTAAAACATAAAAATTAAATCATAAAAAATAATTATAAGTCATAATTGAAATGTAATAATAATAATAATAATAATAATAATAATAATAATAATAATAATAATAATAATAATAATAATAATAATAATAATACTAATAATAATATAAGTATGCGTAGTACGTTAACATTATGATGATCATTCATTAGCACAATAAATGCAATATGTTAGCATATAACAAATGCTTCGTCAGCATATGTAATCAACTTATCATAATGCTGACGAACCATTATTTAAAAGCTAACGAAAGCATTTTCGCGCTGGACACGAGTAAAAATTTATATTTTGTATTTTTCATCTATATTTATTTGAACAAACATATCCATGACTGATCTTGAATTAAAGAACATGAAAAGATCTTTAATTTGGTATATTATTTGCGTTGATCCGATTTGAACGAGTGAGTTATGGTCGTTCAAAGTTTTTATGATTTTTTTTTAAAAAGTGATGACATCAGCTTTTTTTATTGAGATTTGACAATCATACCCCTGCCTCCTTCTTTTTTGCCTTAACTTGGACATTTAATCTCAACCATTAGATCATCTAGGTGGACGGTATAAGATGTGTTCCTAGTTCCTACATCAGGAAAAAGTGTATTTTTGATCCAATCCCTATATATATATATATCACAAAGATTATCTCAAATATTTCTAAGAAAATGTCTGGGGCCTTTTGCAAAACTATTGAAGAAGACGAAGTGCATCAGTGGATTACTTAATTGCAAATTCAATAGAGAAATCAAGCAACTGGAAGAACTCGGGGAAATTTAATTTATTGTTATAACGTGGAGTATGAAATTCAATGTAGATTCTTCATTATTTTAAAAACCGAGTTAAGCTCCAACCAGGCTTCAAATTTAACTAAACAAAATCTAATTTGCATATCGTATTTAATTTGTTTCGTATTTCATGATATGAAAATAATATATATTTTTCTACCGGTTCACTAAAAATTAAGACTGCATAATTCAGACTATGCGCCACCTAGGCGCTAGTCGGTCCTTAGCCTTGGCGTAAATGGTGTAGTCAACATATTTTTTGGTCATATATAGGATCGAACCCTCGAGACGTCGTTTTCTTTTTCTTGCTCCGATATGAAAACCGACCACCTTATAAAACTTAATTTGAATTAGTGCACTCCGAACGTCAATCCTGAACCTCTAACATGTTTAATCACGTACTTTACCACTGTGCCAGATTTCAACTTGTGATTTTATGTTGTATTTTTAATATAACTATGAGTATATGATATATTATAAAAAAAACAACTAAAACACCTAGATCGTTGTCTAAGCCTCGACTAAGCATCCTAAGCACTAGGTGCTCTCGGCCACCCGAGACCTAACTAGCATTTAACGAGCTCTGCAACTTTATTAATAACCAAGGGTTCATCCACATAAGGGGAGAAAGGGGGAAAAAAGAAGACAGAAATGTACTTATATAATAATAAAAATATTAAATGCTACAAAGAAAAAGAAATTGGAATCACCCCCTTTCTTCTTTTACCTAATATAATGCATACACTTCATCTTTTGGGCGCTCCTTCTGGAAGGTATAAATATAAGGACAATTCTTCATCTTATCTTTAATTTTCTTTTTTGGGAATTTCTAATTTATTAATATTTCAGTTGTACACAAGTATTGTTTGAATATTGGAACCGCGTTGGAATTGTCTTTAAATGAAAATATTTATGCTAATGAAAAAAAGAGATTAATAATATAGAAACCGCTAAAAAGTAGATATATTAATTAGTAGTGATGGGTCTTTGTAACCAAATTGAGATAGCAAAATATTTTTTAGAAAAAAATAAAATGAAACGAGCAATTACTTAATCTATTATTTGTTAAAAGAAATCTTGGGCCGACAAAGACGACTTACCAATTCCTAACCTAACAAAAAGGCCACGATAAAATTCAAAGTTGCAGGACGGATTCGTTCAATCTTGAAATTATAGGACAAGAAATCATCAATTTGTGTAACCTAGGGCTTGTTTCTTTAGATCAATTTTTCCCCCCTTACACAGTCGTCGATACCATATTAATGCATTCGTATATTTATTATTTATTATATTTTCTCACATGTTTTCTCAATTTTAACTATGCATCTACCACGGAGAGAGATATATGCATTTATTAAAGATATATATCTTAATATGATTTGACATGGTGTGGAGAGAGAGTACATTTGTCCCTTAACCAAATAGAATAATCCTTATTCCAAATACAAAAATCACCACTTCTAGCACCAAAATGTGCCAATGCATGTGCAACGACATTTGCATCTCTATACATATATCGAAGATCAATAATAAAACCTGATTTTACTACTTCATCAAAAATTAGAATTAAGACCCGTCTCCATATACCGTTCACTTGAATAACCAATAACGAATCAGAGTACACAACAAAAGGAACGAGACCCTCTTACAAACACAACCCTACCCCATAGAGCATTGCATTAATTTCAACATCAAGCACGGGGACCGGACATTGGATTGTCTTTGCCAAAGTTGCAAGCGACTAAAATCACTTAAGTAAACATAAAATCAATTGTACCAAAATTGATGGAACATATTGTCTTATAGTGCAACCATACCCGGAAAATCTCAAATTGATGGAACGTATTGTTGTATATAGCGAATCACACATAGTAATTAATTTAGGTGCGACAGGCTCATACCTAGCCATATTAATAGGATTTGAACTCAAAACTTTCAGCCCAAGCCACACCCCTCCATCATCAGGTCATTCTTAATGGACTAAATAGAGTTCTTTATATTAACTCCAAATAAATCCTTACACATCAAAGTCGGGTCCTTATGCATATATAAGACCATCTCCAACCCAACTGCAAAATGAGATTTGCAGTTAATAATATGCTCCAACCCACCTCCAAACCCAACACCATTTTACTGTAAAACTTAAAATATTAACAGTGTATACCCAAATATGCAGATTACTGTTCATCACTGCATATTACTTTTTCAAGAATTTAAAATTGCAAAATAGTCCTTCTTTATTCATTTTTCTCATCTTTCATTCATTCAACTTTTAACAAAGCGAGAGAGGACCGGCTCCTCCCTCTCAACCGTCACTCCTACCGATTCCACAACCTCCTCCACCGCCGCCCGTCGCTGCCATTGCGTCCATTGCCGCCCACGTGAACTCACCGTCGTTCGCTGTCATGCTGAAGCCGCTCGTGGACACGCTCTTCCACGAGCAGGATTTGAAGCCCCAGATCGGCGCTGCGCTCTGCCTCTCCGCGGCGGTGGAGGCGGCGCCGGAGCCCGACTTGCCGGAGCTGAGGAAGCTTCTGCCGAGGGGTCTGAAATTGGTTAAGAGCGATTGTTGTAAGGCGAAGACCGCCTTACTCTCGGTAGTGGGCAGTGTTGTTGGCAGCGATTGCGTTAAAAGTAAGAATTTGTTGAGCTTGATTGTTTCGACGGCGGTTGATTTCTTGAGCAGTGAAGATTGGGCAGCGAGAAAGGAAGCTACGGAGGTTTTGGAGAAAGTGGCGGTGGCTTGCAGAAGTTTGGCGACGGAGTTCAAGGCTTGTTGTGTTGCTGCTTTGGAGAGCAGGAGATTCGACAAGGTAAAGATTCAATTTTTCTTAATTTTTTGATCAGAAATTTTATTATTATACATTGTAATAATTTGTATAAACTGTGTGTGTTTTTTCAATCATAATTGGCAGGTGAAGCTTGTTATTAGTTTATTAGTTTATTGCAAGGATAAATAAGTAGTAGAACTTGAACCTAGTTATATTGTTTTATGTTTGGAGAAGATGTTAGAATTATACGGCTTTATTTGGTGTATTCTGTATAATGGGAGTAATGGTTGAATACTTGTAGTAGGGTTTACTCTCATTTGCAATGATGCAATAATGGTATGAGCATTGCAACTTTCGCGAATTTGATTATTTTATAGACCATAGGTTTGAAAGTTTGTATATGCTCTTTCATTTGCAACTTTCATCCTCTATAGCATGAAAGGGTGGAGGTTCTATACCTTTTTTTTTTTTTTCCAACCAAGACATTTATTGTCCGTGCAAGTAGTATGTTAATGGCGTGGCTTGGTGCTTCAGTTTTTTGAATGCTTATATCATCTTTATCATCACCATGTCCATGTTTCACTTTCTTCCTTTTTCTGGTTGATCAAATGGTCATCAAGACTGCAATTCCATAAAATTGATACTGCAGTTTCAATTGCTCAAGTTCAATTTTCAATTTTCAATTGCTCAGGTTCAAATACTTGAGCCTGTTGAGGCGACCTAATTCGAGGGGAATCACACCGTTGAAGAAATTGTTTAAATGCATGTTTACGAATGAATTTAATTTTAATGTAATTTTCTTCTCATCTTTGTATAATTTCTCATGTTGTGTAATTTTCTATTTTAATAAATGCTGAAAATTAGTTTTTGCGGTCATTCATATTTAATATTTAATCCAATAAAGAATTATATATTTTTAATTAAATTTAATACATTGTTGTGTATATAACAAAATAAATAAGAGATTGATTTATAAATTCGACACGAATATTATAGATATATAGTGCTCACTTCACTTTTTTTAATTAGGTCTTTGTTTTTTATATAGCAAAATAGCCAAAAAAATAAGAGGTCAATTTATAAATTTTGATAAATATGTGGGTGTTATTGAAATAAAATGAGAAATAGTAAAAGGTGGAATATACTAAGAATATTCTTTTAGGTTTGAGTTTAGGTTTGTGGGTTGGAGATAAACTAGTATTTGATGTGATATTTACTCCATTTTAGATTTGAGTTTGGGTATTTGGGTTGGAGATGCTCTAAATAATGACCAAATTTTTCATTCAAATAAAAGCACAATAAATCAAATTTAATTTAATGACCCGTTTTCAATCCTAAATAGTACATGGACTTAAATTTTCAAATAAAACGCGACTAAAATATTTAATTTTCAACATATTTAACTAGTCGCATTTTTGTGAATACCTTTTATTTTGTATAAGTAAATTACAATTTTATCCATACGAAATATGCTAGTTTTTGCACTATCTATCTATCTATCTATCTATCTATCTATACATACATATATACATACATACATACATACATACATACATATATTAAACTAAAATTATAGGGATAAAATTATCATTAAAAATTTATATGAAAATGAACTTTATAAAAACTATTTATGTGAACAAAGGTTTTAATATCAGTTGTTGGTATAATGGTGATCAAGCTTCCTTAGGGGACACTTATTGCCTATATATAATATAACCCAAGTTCGAATCTTTTTCTCACCGCTCTATTTTTTTAAAATTTATTTTCCTTTTTTCATTATATTAAAAAAAAAAACGTTTCATTGTTCATCTTATTTCTTCTACTTTATCATCTTCTTTTTTTTTTCTTTTTTTCTTTTTTCCATTTTAACTCTTCTTTGGCTTTTTATTTGTTTTCTAAACATTTCATTTCGTTTTATTTCTTATACTATCTCATCTTTTTTTTTTTGTGATCTTTGGCTATTTATTAATTTCCTAATTTATTGGGTGTTGGGCTGTTTTCATTTATTATTATAATTTTTTTTTTATTTCCAATATACCATTGTTGTTGTTTTTAGATGAAAGTAAAATTATAGGGATAAAATTGTCTATAAAAAATTCTATGAAATGAACTTTATGTGAGCAACACTTTTAATTTCAGTTGTTGGTATAGTGTTGATCAAGGTTCCTTATGGCGCACTTTATGCTACTATAACACACGAGTTCCGTTCTTTTTCTTAACACCACTCTATTTTTTTCACTTTATTTTCCTTTTTTCATTATAATTCTTCTTTAGCTTTAAAAAAAAAACGTTTCATTGTTTCAGTGTGGAAGAGTCCTAATCTGGCGACACGTGGGCTGCAGGTTTAATTTTTAAAAAAAATTGAAAATACCCCCTCAACTGTGCCGGCATACGGTATTCACTGCAGAAGTGATTTTTTTTGCTATTGAGGCAGTTATTGAATTTTTTTATGTGGGAAAAATACTAATTTGAAGTAATTTCAGAAATAAAAGAATATATTTGATCTCCAATTTTTTGGCTCATTCCGTAAAAATTCTTATTTATAGTTATAAAATTGGACAAGTAGTTTTTAAAAACCAAATTAGCACATTTTAACCCGCAAGAGGAACAAACATTTTTTCTTCATTATTTTGTATTGGACAAAAGCGTCGCCATTTTTTGAATGAGCGACTTAATTTACATATTTTTTTTTGCTTGTATCGACAAATAATTTTTTTGTTACAATATATAATTAGGACACTAAATAAACGTTGGCATACATGAGAATTATTTTATTGGGAAATTATCATAGTCTTGCGAAATTAATTTATAATGTTATGAAAATATGTATAGTAAACTACACTGTAGAAGTTATTTCATTTTGAAATTATGTAAGACATTACATTATATTATTGAACTGGCCGATTAGTGAACATATATATTATTTTTTTTAATTGGCAAATCCTATTTTTGTTACAAAGTAGACTTATTTGACAAACAAAATATTGGTATTTATTAAATGTATTTATTTAATATATGCTTATGAATATAATCACGATCGCAGTTATAAGTAAATGAAAAAAGCTAATTGTACGGTAAGTGAATTATGGCATTTAATTAAATACTGATAAATTCTCAGAATATGACTATAGTAATTTGTAATATTATGCAAACGATGACAAGTATGAAATTGCATTAATCACCAACATATATAAAATGCATTTAAACAAAATTCAGAAGTGAAGTATTTCGTAAAACATGCCATAGTGTAATGTTGCTGGATAGAAGATTTATTAAATTTTATCCGCAGATTTAGCGTGTCTAATAATTGTTAAATATATAGAACATGACATAGGTAAAAAGTAACTATTCTAGTTATGTGGTTCACTAAATGAAACAGAGATTTTGTGAGCAGAAATTCAAGTAGTCTATTATAATATATTTTTATAAAGTATAGTGTAATGTTTTTATATATTAAAGTGTAGTTTACAAATTTTAAAGCGTTAATTATATTGTAGTACTTGATTATTGGATGTTTTTACACCTATGTGGCAAAGTTTTTACAAATTACACATTAACATATATAGGCTTGAATTGTCGCATATAAGTGAAGGTAAAATCTCATTTGAGAGCCAAAAACTACTGCATAAAACAATATTAGTAAGATAAATGGGACATGGTTGTATAGATTAAGAGAAAATTTTGATTTTAGTCCCATAGGACATGGGTTAGTCCGATTTTGGTCCCATTCCTATCACTTTTGGTCCCAAATCGATTGAATTATCAATTTTAGTCCCGCTGTAACGTTTTCCGTCTAAAAAATTATCGATTTTGGTCCCATTTTGATATCGATTTTGGTCCCAAGTTTTCCATTAAAAAAATTATCGATTTTGGTCCCATTTTGATATTGATTTTGGTCCCAAACAGAAAAATGTTAGAAATTTTTTTCTTTGCAATTCAATTGGAGGCAAAATTAAACTGATTTGGTAGAAATTTAACCTAATTTGGTTCCAAATTTCCCACGAACATGCATCTATATATATATCTACTCACCAAATCATCAAATTACAACTACTAAATTAAAAGAATGCCATTTTTTTTATTTAGTTTAATTTTCTGTCAAGCTCAAGTTCGATCAAGAAGATACTCGGCTCGTTTACACCCCTAAAGGAACGTAATTTTTTTATTTAGTTTAATTTTACAATACTGTTTATGAGCGTTGACCACATCTAATTAGCGTTTATAAATATTTTTAATATTTAATATTTAATTTTAATTTTCAATTAATAATTCATTATTATGGTTGATTATTTCATAATTAAATTCTTATAAAATGTAAAGTAAAAAATCTAGGAAAAAATTATACTTTCATAATAAAAAATATATATAATATTAAAAATGTAAAACAAATAAAATATTAATAATATTAAACAAGTTAATTTCAAATTCATAATTAATTAGTAATAAAAAAATTAATAATATTAAAAAATTAAAAAATCATAAAGTAAAATAAATAAAAATATTAAAAAATTTATATTCGTAATTAATTAGTAATTGAAAAATATATAATATTAAAAATAATATATATTATTAAAACATTAAAAATAAAATAAATTGTAAAATGTAAAATAAATAAAAAATCAATAATATGAAAAAGATTGATTTTAAATTCCTAGTTATATAGTAATTAAAAAATTAATAACATTTAAAAAAATTAAAAATTATCATGTAAAATAAATAAAAAATTTTAAAAAAATTATATTTTCATACCTACATTTTGAACTTTCACTATAAAAAATTCACATTTTAGCGATGGAAGCGAGCCAAGTCAAGCCCAAAATATTAAAAATAATATAAAATAATAAAAATATATCTAAAGTAATATAAAATTTTAAAAATCATAAAGTAAAACTAATAAAAATATAATAAAAATTTATACTCATAATTAATTAGTAATTGAAAAATAAAAAGTATATATAATATTAAAAATGTAAAATAAATAAAACATTAATAATATTAAACAAGTTAATTTCAAATTCTTAATTAATTAGTAATTAAAAAATTAATAATATTAAAAAATTTAAAAATCATAAAGTAAAATAAATAAAAATACTAAAAAATTTATATTCGTAATTAATTAGTAATTGAAAAATATATAATATTAAAAATAATATATATTATTAAAACATTAAAAATAAAATAAATTGTAAAATGTAAAATCAATAAAAAATCAATAATATTAAAAAGATTGATTTCAAATTCCTAATTATATATTAATTAAAAAATTAATAACATTTAAAAAAATTAAAAATTATCATGTAAAATAAATAAAAAAAATTTAAAAAATTATATTTGTTATTAAATCTGGTCCCATAGGACGTGGATTATCGATTTTGGTCCCAAAACTAGCGGCCGTTACCCCATTTATTTTTTCCGTCTATATTGTGGGACCAAAATTGATAATCCAAGTCCTATGGGACCAGATTTAATAACAATTTCTGAAATAGGACCAAATGTGATAGAGTTGGGACCAAAATCGGACTAGGCCATGTCCTAGGGGACCAAAATCGAAATTTTCTCTATAGATTAATTATTATTTGGTAATTTTTTAAAAAATAAGAACACATAATTTTCAAATTAATTAGTTTTGGTAAGTAAAATAATTGGAAATTTTCTATCCAAAGATATTTTTCTTTCCCATATTCGGCTCCGGTCAATTACATCTTCATCAGGGAGGTTGGTCATTCTAATATTTTCCTCACATTTACAAGTAACGCTACTATCTTAATGGCACTGACAATAGTGCAAATTCGTTATTGGATATGTTCCTTTATAGTAATTCATGCACAATAGTAGATGTTCCTTTCTCGCGGTGCATAATTTTCATTTCATAAATGTAATATATTTAAAGTAGAGAACTTAAATATTCTTACATAAAAATTACTAAGAGCAATTAACATATTCAATCGAAATATTAGAATACATCTAGTTCAAATTGTTTTCAAACATTTAAGTTCAAATTTTAAGTTTCAAATGGATATATTCGATAAATAAAAAGTATATATATAATATTGTTATTTAATCCTATTAAAAAAATTAATAAATTTAAATAATGGGATGGTGGATCAAATTTCTAACGACAGTTATCCAAATAAATATATGTAAGTGTAATTGAGAACTTAGATATTTTAGGTTGAAGATTTTTAAAATATTAAGCATTAAGTGGATAAAATCAGGCAATTCAACTTAATTAAAAAGTTTAAAAAGTATAAATTTTAAATTTAGGGTGTTGGTTGATTTTTGTAATTGTCTGAGTTCGGTAAAAAAATAAGATATAAGTTCACTAACATATTTAATACATTTAAAGAACGTCTAAATATATTTAATTAAAAAGTTATTATTTATTAGGTATTATATACGAGTAAGTGAAAGTCTTTTAATATTGAATATGAAACTATGTTAAATGAAATATCACTATTGATCTCAAGTGTAAGACTAATACGATGGCAAGTCCATTTTGAGGTGTTACAATTTATAGTTTATTTATAAACAACAATATAAATATGTAAGTTCTTCACTGTGGATTAATTGGGTTTTTAAAATTAAAGTATGCAAGGTGTTAGTTCTTTAAATTACATGTAATCTTGATAACATAAATATGTTATCTAAAAAAAGATAGGATATATGTCACATTAAATTGAAAAGATTAATAATTTAAACACTGAATTACTAAATTAAATTATATTGATTTTTTAAATTTAGGATATGGAGCATGAATTTGTAGTAAAGTTAATTATGTAAATTCTCAACCAGTTGAAGGTGACACATAATTCATTTTTATTTTACTTGAAACATTTGGTATATCTAATTTTTTATTATGTTTTGTATTAATTTAATTTATATAAATTAAATTAATTTCATATTTCATGTTAAATTAAAATAATAAACTATCAATAGAATATATTTGTCTGAATGAACAATGACCTAAAAGTGAAACGGAGACGAATCACAGTCCTTCATTTTACTCTTCCTGCCGAAATCGTGAATCCGACTAATGAAATTGAATCCCTAAGTTCGTCTTGTAATTTTCTTTGTTCTTCGTTGATCCACCGCGTTGAAGAAAATGAGGCCACTCCAATCTAACTGAGAGACATCAACAACAATATTGGTTGTAGCACCCAGAATTCGGATAATTTATATAGTTATTATTGTATTTTATTTTGTAAAGCGGGAAATTACAAGTAGGCATATTAAATTATTTTATTTTGATAGTAATATGTCGAATATTTGTGTAATGAAATGTTATTATTTTACAAGTAGGGAAATTGTAATAATAATAAAATATTTTTATAGCAGAATTAAATAATAATTTGTTTAATATTTTTGGTTCTCAAATAAGCGTGTTAGTAAATACAAGTAGGAAAACAGATCGCAGTTTTACAATTAAGAAATATATATATATATATATATATACTTGAATAAAAGTACTTAAGTTTTAGAAATTACAATATACTTAAGTTTATTTCAGAGCAAATCATAAGTTTGAAAATTTAAATTTGATCATCGAAACATTGTTAACGATATAATCTTCTACTACTAGTTTAAGTTACTCCAAAATGACTAAACGAACACAAAATCTCTTATATAATAGAATTTAATGTCACTGAGCAGCAAATCTAAAAGATCAAGTTAAGTAACAAAAGCAATAAAGGAGCCAGCCCATTTTGAGTACTGACCTCCAAGCTGATTAACCTGAAAGCATTTTCAAATGTGGGCTGAGCACTCTTAAAACGTAGAAAGTGGTAGGGTATCGTAGATACTTCTTTATTTTTATGAAAGTGATTTAGAATACATCTTGAACTATGCAGATGCCATATTTAGGTGCGTCCCAGACGCTTTTGTGCGTACGAAATGCTATTCTAATCTTAAGAATATAAAACACTATCCACACTCAATCCCCGATTACTGAAGTAGGATTAATAAAACATTTGTTTCTCGAAAAATCATATATCACATTCCCTTATTGCAAAACTAATAATTTCACCTACCTTCTAATAGAAAGCGCGTAAAATGAAGTAGAGAACCACACACTGGATGAATATCGTAATCTTCGGATACCTCTTATGAAAATAATTAATGTAAATAAATTTATTAGAGCGAAATATAATATTAATAAATCTGGGAAGTTTACAATTTATGGCCTAATATAGTTTTTTTATGAAGTTATGGACCAAAATTGAAGTTCAGACAAGTTCTAGGTAGATTTTCAAGGCTGGAGATAAATAGATAAGCGATAATTGTATAATTCAGAAACGTTATAGGGGTAAATTTATAAATTATGAAAACTAGGGATTTCTTTATGGAAATAACAATAAACTTGCAACTGAACCCTCCCCAAATTCTGTGAAAATCACGATCAACCACATAATCGAAACAAAATCCCTAATCCAAATTCCCAATTTCCGTAGCGATACATCTCACCTACTTCTCTTTCACTGCTCCGGTGAGACGGCGTCCCCGTTGACCCGGCCAGGCTCACGACCACCTTGAAGACATAACTGGCTCAGACCCGACATGAATTATATCCAACCCAATGTAAGGGCCAGCTGTAACGCCAGACGTTCACCGGTGAACTGGATTCGGTCTCAGATTTACACCGGCGATTATACCACAAACCTCATTCTCGATGCAGAGCCCCACGAAACTTCACTTGTCGTAGCCTAACTGCATCCACAGCACTCTCCTCTGGTTCGACAATACGCAAAACTACAAGGTCCTGTCCAGCCCAACACGTTTCAGACGACAGTTGGCCATAACCGAGACCATCAACCCTGAAGACTCCTTCCCCTATTCTTGTTGTTTCCGTAAGTGTTTATTTTTTCTTAATTTTGCCAAAATTCCGACTTTAGTTTAATTTATGCAATGCGAGCCTTATCTGTAGCCAATGAAACAAATTAATTAAAAATTATGTGAGGTAGCCAATGACTTTAATAGATAGTTAAATATTGTGTGCTTTATTGCTGAAAAAGTGATTGTGAAATGTGAATATTGATGGTTTGGTTGAGCAGGGCCTTGGTGAAGAGGTTTTTGTTGTTGATACTTGCTGAAGCATGTTGAGTTTGAGTGTATTTTTGTTTTATGTTTAGGAAAGATATGGTAAAGATATTGTTTTGGTTGTGGAGATTTGGTGAAGTATGTTGGGTCTAATGATGAAGCTTTGTGTACAATCTATATTTTTTGATGGATAGCAACATATGTATTTAGATTCGTATTAAGTAGTTGATGTCTTCAGTTTTTTACGGTTGTCACCATTTACCGTCTATTCAGGTTAGTGTTCTGTTAAGAAGATCAAGATATGGCCCGGTCGGCATCGGCTGTGGTTAAGGGCCTGTGTAAAGGAAAGCGAAACGGTAAAAGGCAGGGTAAGGGCATAGGTACTGGAAAAGGCACATGTTAGTCCCACATTAACTTGCATATTATTTTCTAACTCCACATTAGGGGGAAACCTTGTTTTTACGGTGGCGAAGCCTTAGTATTCTGCTATATTGAAATATGGTAGTTTGGTTTTGTTTTGTCTTAAATTCTTCCTAAAATGTGGATTGTATAATGGCTCTGTAGCATGAAAATGTGCTCTTTGCATATTAACGCTGTATGTCTGATCATTATATGGTTTCCTAGTCCATAAACATTTGATTTCCAGTGACTTCGAAAATCCTCTTCGTAATTGTGTCATTCCCGTCATTACATACACTTAGATTTGGGTATTTTGCTCTCATCAGCCTTGGTTATTGTCTCCCTAGATAAAAAATAAAATAATGAGCGTGAACGGTGCCCTCTCTATTGTTGTAATATATTTAATCATGGTCTTATACCGTGAGTTAAAAAGAATTCAAGGGTAATGCATTTCTGCGCACAAACCATCAGGTTCCCTTATTAAAGTGTTTGAATACCTAGAAATTAGTAACATTATTTGCTTTTACCCTCTCATCCTAGATTAATTTGAAATTCTAATTTTCCTCTAGATTCTTTGGTACTCTCATTAAATATCACTTGATATGGTCATGTTTTCATTTAAAATCTGCAATTTACGTATAGACAAGTCATAATTATTTGAAAAATGTAGCTCCACCGAAGAAGTTTATTGAACCCAAAAATTTGTATATCCAACCATCGTCCTGTCATCCATCAATTCTATCGGATTTACATTAATTTATAATACTTGCATCTCAATTATATAGTTACAGAAAGGTACTGTAAATATTTGTAATTAAATTAGTAAAAGTTATTTCCTAATAAGTAGGTGGATATTCGTGTCCACAATCCTACGAGAAGTGGAAGAAAGATACAAAATGATTAATCAATATCGGTGATACGATATTTAATCTCAAACCTGTTGTGTCATATATAATAATCAAAAGAATAATATAATACCTCCAAGAAACCATTTTTGAAACCATATTTAAAAGGAAAATAAGTAACAGTTATTAACCAGCCTTTGCAGAAACTCTAAATTAACAAAAAACCTAATAAATTTCCATGGCTAAAACAAAACTTGCGACAGCTTCTAATTCCGCTTACATTCTGATGTAAGATTAAAAATTCAGTCATATCTATCTTATATATATTTACTTATATATAAGTAAAGGGTTTACAGCACATTTAGGTTATATTAAAAAAAAAAGAAGAAACATAAAATTTCAACAGAAAATAAAACTAAAAAGAAATAATTTTACTTTTTGGATTTGTATCTACTGACACAAACCGAACATTTTATGGCTATATATCTAAATACCTTAGAATTTATAAATTATTTCCAAATCGTAATTCATAATTAAATTTAGAAAATCCTCATTATAATATCCTACTAGACTAAACAGGCGCAAACTCCAAATGATCACAAAAATTATTACTAACTATTTTATAAAAATCAATACCCTTCTTGATTACAGATCAAGACCAAAAATTAACTAATTTCTTAACCTCTCGTTCATGAAAGAAAAATTTGGCGGATAACGAGCACGAAACTAAAGCTAATAATTTGAGATGAAAGAACTTTACGGATATTTTCCTGAAGAATTCAACACGAATATTTTCAGGCTAGCAAGGTAAACAATCTTTCGGATAGTAAATTTCTTGCTGTGAAGAACATTGAGATATTCGAGAGATTTAAATACAAGGCTCTGATTAATCTTTTCTCAGTCCTTGATATCCTTAGAAACTGACTGAGAAGTTAGTTTTTTATCTAAATTCATGGGTGAAAACCGTAAAACTAAGCTGTGAAACTAATTCTGCGCATTTTAATGGATAGTGGCAAAATTAATACACCTATTCTAATATGGTTTTTAATTAATTAAAATAATAGTATATTAAGAGTCAACAATCCCTATCCTAAAATATAGTTTGATCACTATATATCTAAATAAATAAAATCATCTAATACTTTTAGTTTAAATAAAATCCTCTTAATTAAAATTAAATTTTAAATCTTAATGCTTTCCTTTTTTCTTCAAATTCTACACTAACCCTTATAATAGTTTAATTCAAACTAAACTATACATACGAGAGTGAATATATATATTTCTATATATATTTTTAAAATCCCTTTTAATTTGGTCACATAAAAAGCGGGTTGTTACAACAACTACAAATACACTTTCTGCAAATAAATTAGCATTACAATCTCCAATATCCTTCAATCCCCTTTGTCCCCTTCCATATTGATTTGCTACATTCGTATGGCCTAAAAAATAATTTATTTCTAAGATGTTGCCTTTATTCTTTTCCGCCAAATAAATCATTCTATTTGTTCAAAATTTAAAATACACAAGTACATACGCTTTGAGTGATTAAGTATAAGGAGGAGAATCAGATGATCAATTCCCTTTACTTTTATCTTTATAACATTTTGCTGTGTGTTATGGGTTGAATGTTGCGTTTACATCAATTTGTATTTTACGAAGCTGCTATAACTGAAACTACTTTGAACTAGATCATTTGTACTGACGTAATTCTGATGCATTGCATTTAATGATGCATGTAGCCCCTGGTGGAGCTATCTCTGCCCGCGGTGTTTTAACTATTGTTGATAAAATACGAGCCAATTTGAGTGATGAGAACATTGCTGCCTTTCGGGGTACTTGTTTTGGGTGTTTCTTGGATCTGTCAGTGACTCAATATCTAGGGCAGCTCATGTATATTCTGCTCAAGGCGCTTACCAAAGAGTCGGAAGACCGCAACACCATGTTGTTCCATATCAATGGACGGGACATTGAATTTGGTCATCGCGAGTTCTTTTATATTACTGGATTGCATTTTACTGGTGCGGATGAGTTGTTTCCACTGTCATCCAAAATCCATATAGATATCTTCCAAGGGAAACCCAATGGGTTGAATGTTGCATTTTACTGCAAAATGTTGGCCAGTAGGATGCTACAATGACTCACATGTCTTCCTTTGAGACCGTTGCACTTACTCGGCTTTCCGCATTAGAGCAGACTGTAGAGAAATTGACAAATAAGTGGGAGTCTGTCCACCCCCAATCAGAGTTCGTTCCCCCGCAACCTGGTGTTGACTCCAGGGGAAATGTTACTCCCCAGCATAGTGTACCATTTACTGCTGCAGCTTCAAGTGGAAAAAGCATCAACACGAGATCAAACTTCACAAGTTTGGGATTTGCAGCATTTGCCGGCCCTCATTTTCCACCTCCGAAATATTTGATCGATAGTTTACACTCACTTTCTTTTGGGCAGCCTCAGCGTGGTGTAGGGGATTTGGTTCCGTGTTCCAAGTCTCCCACTTCTGAAGAAGTTGAAGACCAGGGTCCTGGAGGCATAGACCATGATGCTTCTGCTATTCTGATGATGAATTCACCGGCGCAGACCGAAGATGCATCTTTCGATCAAGTTGCTGCTAAAAGTGATCGGTCTACATCGCTTAGCCGCAAAGTGGAGCCATTGTTAGGCCACGTTGATGCAGCGCCGGAGCAAGTGCCTACTTTGAGCAACAAAACTGTTGGCCAGTACTCGATATTTGCTCCTTTTCAAGGCAGCATCGCGACTGCATCAACTGAAACTGGGACATGTGATGCTGGAATCCCATCTCCGTTGCAAGGCCGACGTAAATGAGTGAAGGTGTTGGCCTACAAGAATCAACCACGAAAGGCAAAGAAGGTGCTGCAGCCTCGCGTCGTCTTAAATTCTATAATGTTAGATGAGTATAGTCCGGTGCGGGCGTACGAATCCCAAGCTTCCAATACATTTGATGCATGGTTTCGCAAACATGGCAAGAATTCCAGGTACTCTAAGCTGCATATTCCAATTTCCCCACGCCTTTGTCTTGTGTACCCAATAATCTGAATCGTTTTTTACTTGCTGTAATGTTGCAATTTAGACGTGTGCTTGCCAACCAAGTCTGGTGGTTGTGTTAAGCCTGAATTGTTCGGGCCGTTGTCGAAGAGCAGGGGTTGACTGACCAGTAGTGTGCGTAAGTTTAATAATAACCGCATTCATCCGGTTCACCCCTTTTTGCAATCTTCGCGTCGCAAATATATTTGTGCATCATTGTGACGCTTTGCTTTGTCTGCTCGTAAAAAATTCACAGCACTTCTCCCAACAATTTAAGCATGATTGGACAATCATTGAGTCCATTGCTACAGTATGTTTTAAACTTTGATGTTTCACATACATAATTGATCGGTCTAATTAACACTCGATCGCATGTCTTCAAATAGGCTTTCTGTTTTTATTCTCAGCCACTACTAGAAAATATGATTTTGTAGATATTTGCATATACAGCACCAAATAACTTGTCACTACATTTAAGCCGTTGATGCATTTCCAAAAATTGTCATCTGTTCCAATGTAATTATAGGTTTGTGTGGCAAGAGTGTTATAATTACACCTAAGAGTTAATTATTGGGTCATAAATAATCACGCTCACTAGCTTCTGCAAATACAACTTAAAACTACTCTAGAAAATATCGTCTCATGACTTTTCACATTTATAATTTCATGTGTGTGTGTGTGTGTGTATACATATTACACTTTCAATTGCCCTATAATTTTTTTTAATTTTTTTTAAAACATTTTTGGTATGTATTTCTTTTCTTATGCTTTAATATTTAATTTTGTATATCTGAATAATGGTTATATATCATTGAATATAAAACGAAAGAAATTAAAACTGCAAAATCTCTACCCAATGTTTATTAAAACTATTCATACAAAAAGTAATAAATATTGTAAAATGGACATATAAGTTAAGTGCAAGACAATAAACAAAACATTCATTCATTCCATAAATTTTTATAGATATCCTAGTTCAGTACCTGCTGCACTAAGAGTACAATAATATTCAGTACGCTAATATATACATATTTAAAAATTATTTGCCTATGGAAATCTAATCCCACCCGGCTCAACCATCGTCTACTTTAGTTAGTGAATTAGAATGATTTATACTCCTTGAGTTTCACTTGTATTGGGTTGGAAGTGCCCAGACAATCTGTTCTCCCAAAATAAAATCAACTTTGCAAACAAAAAAAAATATCAAATTCATGCATAATAAGTTTCATCCAAATTCATGCATAATAAATTACATAAGACCCTAAGAAGGCTTTATGTGTATTTTCCAACTATAAATACGGAGACGGTATATGTATGTATTCTTATATGATTCCATAAGACAGCCAATATTATTTTTTTCAGGTAAAAGATAACAAATTGAATTGTGTCATAATTAATCAAGTACTTCAAGAGAATACTAACCATAAAGAGGAAAGAATAAGCGGCAGATGTGGCAATAAATGCTAGCTTAGAAACAGCTCAATAGTTTTTTTGGTGGTGTGCACACCCTGCATCAATTTACTACAATAATCAACAAGTATTTCATTAGTTTCTCAACAATCGGTATTCAATTAGTTTCTCTAAGTTTAAACAAATTTCTCATGAACCTCATATCTTTGGTCATTACTATGTCATTTAATACAAAGTAGACATTGAATATTTTTATCTAGCTAGATGAGACTGGGTGGAAAAATATACTAGAAAGCGGGAATGCTGAGACCAAATTACTTCCCAAGGGAAATGTTAATAGGTTTTGGTGTTATCAGAGGTTACGTAGTTGCTTGATTCAATCTTTGTCAATTGTGTTTGAGTCCAAGTTTTCCTTGAATAATCCAACTAAGTAGCTGAACTTAACTAAAAAAATATATCCAATACTTTTGATATTCTGAATTCCAGTGGATTAGCATTTCAAATCTAGTATTTTAAAACTGTGATAGAAGGTAAAGTGAGATAATACAAATAAAGAACAAAATAACGACAAGAACAATTACTAATACTCCCACTTCGTGTTAGAATAGTTACAATTTTATCTACATGTGTTGGCGGACATAGCGTGCCAAGGTAGAGGGAAACATACGTGTTGACATTGTCTTGTAATTGTTAAATAAATTTTATTGCCCTTGGCGTTTTGTTGTTCAACTGGTCTGGTGACATGTTGTCTATACGCGGTAGTAGTAATGTTTCCATATTATTCTATTTGTATAATACTTGTATTCAATTTGTTGAGTGGCACATAAGGTTTAATGTTATCGATGTAATACAGTTACACCCGATGACAACCCCGACTTACCAATGCAAGGACCTCACATTGTAAGGAAAGCCGGACCAGGAATAGTATACGAATGGTTGCCGAATCAGTCACCCCGGCCAACAGTCAACCAATTGACTAATCCAACACTTATGATGCACCATCGTATGAGCGTTAGTTACTGATATGCCGTGAAATATAATATGCAAATTATCAAGAGCTGTGGGAAAAATGGATGGGATTTATTCTTTACATTTGTATGCAGTAACTCCATGCCATGTCTGTGGCTATGTTGAATAGGATGAATGATGTAGAAAAAGGAATAATTTCTCTCGCAGGCCAATTGCTTGTAATCCAGCAGCACATGGGGCTCCACGAACAGATTGATGTGGAAACGACGCCGAGGACGCCAAAACCTTCTCTTAGTGGCATAGTACAAGTTAGTGAAGAAATTCACTATAAATCAACTCCGAAGGCGGCTGCGCATAAAGTCCGGATGACTTCCATGTCACCAATGAGATTGGATTTCGACAATCATGAAAATATGAAGATATTAACGGTTGAAACATTTGATCCTACAGAGGTTGTTGACTACCTTGATATTAAAGCCTTTGAACATTGGTATTTTTACTTGAATGTGTGGGGAATGTGAGGAGCAATTAACTTCTAACAAGTCTTCTTTAATGAAGCATTTCATAAGTACTAACAACATTTATGCTGATTAGTTTTTGCGGCCTAGTGAAGTTGCTGATGCCCATGAAGATGGTCGGAGAGGTTACACAAGCATGGTTTAAAAACTTATGGGAGATCGAAGGATGGCTCTCGAATGAGGTAATAACACTTAAACAAATTAATCTGTTGTAGCCAGTACTCTCTAACCAAAAGTTCTAATGATATAGTATGTATGTTACAGCACTGTGATGCATGGCTAAATTTGATAATCATGAAAGCACAAAGAGTCCTGACATGGTTTGCAAGCGGCTGGACTTGCATTGAGGCTTTAGGCTGGGTATGTGAGTCTGCATTATCTTAAACATGTTGTCAGATGCACATAGGATTGTCGCAGTTTCATTAAATGTTTTATACGTTAATGGTTTCCTAAATAACAGGGTGCATTGTGTTCGGAGAATATCGACACACTCAAAGAACGCATAATGCCGTATATCGAGGGCAGCTACCCACAGTTAGGGGGACTTCCGTGGCATGAAGCTGAGAAGATATATGGATTTGGGCACGTCAATGGGAACCATTGGTTACTATATGTAATATCTGTCAATGAACAAGACATTAAGGTATACGATTCGCTCTCAAAGAAACTGAACTGGAAAAGCATCGAACGTACTTTCAACGTGGTAAGAAGGAACCTGCAGTGGCTATGCGAGGTGGCCGGTGTGTGGAAGAACAACAAGCGTGAAATGGTGAAGCGTGATGTGTGGGGATTGAGCAGATTCGAACACCCTCCCCAGCAGGTAAATGAATTCGACTGTGGTATTTTGGCAATAAAATACATGGAGTGTCTAGTATCGGGATGGAGCCTTAGTTTGCTTCAACCAGAGAAAAGTGCTCAATATCGTCGCTCATACTGTACAGACTTGTATCAGATTGGAGTGCGATCTGGTTGATTATGTTGTGGTTTTGTTTTTTGGGGTATGCAGATGCCTTAGCACTTCATCGTTAGCATGAGAGAAATGTTTTGAAGTTATTCCGGGTGATGACTTCGCAATGTTTCTTTGCTGTGAAAAGTGATGGTAAGCAGTTATTTTGAGCTTGTTACTAGCTTTTGGAAAGTACAAGGCCAATTTTAGTAGGAGGTGTAACCAGTTATTTTTTAGATGGTTAATATCTTATGGGGATGTTTTAAGTCGTTAACAAGAGGTAGGACGTGTTTTTGCTAAATGTTATGTGATAGCTACATCGTATATAATGGAAGGAGTGTCTTTAAATAAATCTTCGTACTTTTATGCTCTATAATTTGTGTGGGAATATATATTCATCTTTTCACTCTGTTGGATACTAGTCTTGGCAACTAAATACCTGCTCATTTTGTAAGTTTAATTAATACGAATTTTGTATTTTAATGAAGCTTGTAAAAATCTGCATATTTGGTTGTAGCAGACAAGAGAGAAGTAAGATATTCAAGAGGTACGAGACAATATATTGAATGTGCAATCTAAAAATTACAAAACATTACAATATTCTATACATTATAATGAATGTGCAATCTACAATATTTAAAAACAATACAGTATTATTGTCGAATAGCTAAATCTGACTGGACACAACAACATATAATATTCACTTAAATGATGACGCGAACCCAGGTCCAGATCAACACACCAGAGAACCCAGCAACGCTACGAGCATAAAATATAATAATCTCATTGTAGTGGAGCCATCTACTGTGCTAACTTTCATTATCACGAGCAAGTCTGAACAAGAGAGAGCTTTTGGCAAACCCAACAGTCGGTGGAGGATGCACATGAAAAATCTTAAATGGAGCTGAATAATGAAGACAAATCTGCATTGCGTGCTTAAAGGATTTCAATAGGTCTGCCGTCTCAAATTGAACTGAATAATTAAGAAGATAACGGCTAATCATAGACCACTTTCCCCCTAGAAAAATTAAAGTAAAATGTATGTCAGCTCAATTATGGGAAAACATATCCCGAACAAACAAAGAAGCCATTAAGGAGACATCACACAATCATTAACCAATACATAACACTAAGAGTAACATGAAAAGGTAATCAGAATAATAATCTCCTTAACAAAACCAAAAAGCCCCCCAAGACGGGAAAAAAAAATAATCCAAGAAAAAATATTAAATGTGATCATCATAATGCAGCACTAACTATAATTAAAGAGAAAATAGGCGGAACAACAAAGAAACGATCGTAGCTAGACAATCCCACCAAAGTGAAGACATTCGGCAAAAACAAGCATTTATTGATTGTCAACCATTAGTTGAGCTTGCCCTTTCAACACATCATAATTTCAGTTAATTCAAAACTAGGAAACAATACATAAACAAACAATAAACCTTAGAGCTTATGTACGAAATATAAGTAGCAAACACAACACAGAAAATAATAATTCAAAAGAGCCTAAATTTGAAATGTTAGGGACAATATATTCATATACCAAGACAACGAAAGGTGGGTAAGGCCCCAATAAATTGCATCACTCCATCCATGACAAAACCAAGAAGCTACTATCATCGTTTGATCATCCACCAAGGTATAAATCATCAGCAACAACTAAACTGGAATTGACTTCCACTTAGGTATTATCAACCACCTTCCGAAATCACCCCCATCATACCTCCAACATTTATAGTGATCCCGCTCATATTCCGAACACCTAAAACAATAAATGGCTGATTAGATATTCAATTGGAGTCACAAGTTTGGTAAGCATTACTCGGCTAAACACTTTAATATTAGTAATTATAATAGTTGGTACACTGCATAATATTAAAATAAAGTACAATATTTTGAAATGAAAGAGAAATGGAAAAATAATATTACAAAAGAGATATGTATATTTTTTCATTTGATCGTAATTATTTGGTAAACTAAGGCACTATTAGGACTACAAGTGATGTTACACTATTCCAATAAGGATCAAAGTGAACTTAACTATGTCGTTCTACATAAAAGCATCCGACATTGGAAAAAAAAGGCAACGTTATGCTGTAAAAGAGTAATATAGCCATGAGATACCAGGATATCGAGTTACTAAAATATTTTGGTTCAACTCATTTAGTACGACTTGTTAAAAATCGAGTCAAATAGTTTCCAAATTACTACCCAGCTTCTTAAATAAATTTTCCTTTCAGAGATAGTAACTTCAAAATACTTATATATTTATATTACAATTAGTGATAGGTATTTCAAAGACTCTTATAAAATTGATTTTTAGAAACAAAAAAAAGGATTAATAGTAACGATAAACAAGAAACTAAAGGGGTGATTACTAAAGCTTAAGAGCACAATAAAGGAGCCTTACATAGAAGATTATAACTTTTTTGACCACATATTTAGCCCTGATGCAGTTCCTAACAAAATACCATATGCATTCTTATTTTTTCTTATGTACAGTAGCAATATTCAAAGCGGAACACCCATATTTGAGTCATTGCAAATATTAGTAGAGTATGCACACAATCAGGCACACAAAAACTCTTGATTCATGCTAGAGTACTCACATTTTCAGGCAAAAAAAAATATAGTATATGGCAGATAAAAGATAGTCCAACATCAGGGTTTTGTTAAGTGTTAACCATCTGAAATATATGAAATAGATTTAGGTCTCATTTTATGGTTTGAGAGGAGAATCTAGTTTTCAAGTTGCTACAAAAGGAAAGAAACTCAAGAGCAAAAAATTTGTGAACTAAATATTGAAATCTGAATACTTAGTAGTTTAATATCCAAATAGAATCATAATGATTTAAACTTAAAGAGCAGATGAGAGATTAGAATGAGAGATTACACATGGAGAGAGAGAGAGAGAGCAAGAAATGAAGACCTGGAGCCATCCGAAGACCAGCATTTATGTAGCCTATCAACCACTGCACTTGATGGGATGATTTGTATTGCAACAGTTGAGCTTTGTATCTTTCAATGTCGCTCAAACCCTTTTCCTGGTATAACTGATACAAGTACTACCAGCATAAATAAGAGAATGGCATTCAATGGTCGAATATAATTGTGTCATTTTTTCACTCATGAATGGTGGATATGTTTTCAGAATAGAATCATGACAGTAGAGACAAAAAAAAAACTACTTGTGACAATCAAGGAAGCATAATGCATTCTATAAAAAGCACAACTATATGTATAATGTATGCAAGGCCAGCTTATGGTAGAAGAACGATGATAATTTTATTTGGGGATGACTCAGATAGCGGGTTGTGTGAACAAGGCATCATGAATCGACATAGACATGCCCTCCTCGGTAGGGACTTAATATTATTAATAGAGAGAGATTGGAGGAATTCAGTAGGCAAATACTAGAAATTAGTAATTATCATACACATACAGAGATCTGGTATTACTTGTGCCGAGGTGCATTAATCCACACTTGAATTGGCTACTTAAAATAATATTAGCAGCTAAAAGTTATGTCAAGCGGAAATCGTAAGATGCAGCAAATAAGTTTTCTAAATAAATGATGGTTACTTGTCTTTTGCCTGTTTTTTCAGCCTCGGTTATGCACTAACTTGTATAAAGGCTTCAGTCTCTTGGTATTGCTCAGCAAAAAAGAAAGTATAACCACTACTATTTCAATTGGGATGAGACGGGAATATTAAGGCCGTATGCTGTTTTCGCCGGGTAAGGTGAACAAGGTCAAAAGTAAGGGATAAGACTTTGGGAGACATGTTCCTAAGTTGTGTTATAAAGGAAGCCTTTCGTAACCTCAGAACCCAGCTTAACTGTAACTAAATAACCATCCTCAAATTTTCCATCTATAGTTCTAGTGACTAAACTAACATCCCCTAAGTTAGAATTGGCAGCCATACAAAAGACAATCCCATGTTAATAGTTACACAAATAAGCAAGCCAGGTAGCATTGAAATAGGATGCATGGATACTTACATTATAACCTGATGAGCCTGGTGCTAGCATTGATGATTCAAATTCCGAGTTGCAGCTTAGAGGTCCAATGACGAGACTTAGAGCCAAGAAGCTGCAAGGATACCTTCAGTGTTATGTCGGGAAGAAGTTGGAGGATGTTGGAGCTGATTTCAAACAGCCCAAGTGGGTGACTATTTTAAGCATCGAGGAGCTCGATTGAGGCCATGGCAAAGTCGTTCCTTGCTGAATGAATTAATTAATTTATTTGTTTCCAGTCTATTATTTCAGTTGTGGATTTATTTATTTAGCATGCCCAATTATCACAATCTGTTTAAGTGATATTCGACCCAGCAGTAGTTTTAATTAGCCCATTCGAATTCTAGGCCCAAGACACTTTAATTTTTGTTCCTTAGGTTTATTATTTAGGGATTTTCATTTCTATGAAAGGGCAGACACGTTTTGAATTAAAAAACAGCGCAAAGCTTTTCAACTTGTCTCAAAAATCATTCGTTCGTGATATCTCGTAGTATCCGGGTTAGACAGCCATTGAAGGTTGCTCCATAGGCGCGGTCCGAGTTCTCATCGATTCGGGGTTCGTTTTGGGTAAGTTTCACCTATCCTTTTCATTTTTCTTCATCATCGATCCTTCCACCATCACCACAGCCATCGCCCACGTCCATAACACTCCCATATCATCATCAACACCCTCAAAATCGTCCCACTTCAGATCAAAACCCATATTTGTCGATTTAGCTCTAAAAATCCTAAATCGGGCCCTGAAATTCCCACCATTCGATCTCCCAACCTACACGTTTGTTTGAGCTGAATTTTGGATATGTTTTGCATCCCTACAGATTGTGCCTTGTGTTAAAATTTGAGCTCAATCCGAGGTCGTTTGCATAGGTTTCTGTTCGTGTCTTTAATTTAGGGTTTTACGTGTTATTTGGATTGTTTTGTGTTTAATTCTTGTTGAATTCGAATTCTTTTATTTAGTATAGTATATTGGGGTTCTTAATTCAGTATTGTTTAGTTTATTGTTAGGTTGAATCACATACATAATTGGCGTTGTTCGATTCTTCGCTTCCGCGTTATATTTGGTCGTATCATAATTTTGGTACCAGAGCCACGTCGACTTCGGTTGGTCGTGGTTCAATCCAAATTTGTGTGTGCCACAGTAGGGGCAAAATTAGTCGATCCTGTTATAAAAAAAATCGTACAAAAAAAAAGAAAAAAAAACAAAAAAATCGATAAAAAAGGAAAAAAAAGAGAGAAAAAAAGAAGAAGTTGATCGAGCCCTATTGTGTTCACCATGTTCTTGAGTATCTTGATTCATTCTTGAAGTTCTTGGTAGTTCTTGATTAGTTCTTGGGTGATTCTTATATCGGGTAATAGTTGTGTCTTCATTTCTTCGTGTTTATGTCGCGATTGCCGTCCTTCGTCGAATATCGATTGGGGACTATATTGCAGTGAATTCTTGCATTATTTGGAGTAATAATTTTCGTGCATCAGCTGTATTAGTAGGGAAAAGGGTCGAAATATGTGTCCTAGTTGAATTAGGATTGGTTTTGGTACTTTCCTAGTTGATTTGGGATTAGTTTGGTAGTTTCCTAGTTGGGTTTGATTTGTTTCCTTGTTGAATTATTGATATTATTTTGGTACAATATTCATCCAAATTCATAGCACTTCATACCCCATAATTTCTCCCATTCCCATTCATCTAGCCTAGCCACGAAAATTCATCTAATAGATTTCCTAGTTCTGGCCAATTTTGTTTTCCCTACCAATTTCATTTCAGAACTCCGATTTTCCTTCATAATACCATTCCGGAAGCGGAATGGCGCTATGAACAAGACTCAAAGCTTTGCTGTGAACTACATGTACTTTTGGCCAAATTATATCCAACCTGTCCAGCCAGAATGAGCAAACCGACAACCAGTAGCGGCTCATCATCCATATGATCGAGATGCTGCAGAAGCTTTTGGTGATTTCGTAGAGGGATTTGAGGATGAGTATGATCCATTTCAGAGATGTGACCGACCACGTCAGCCTTACCACCGACATGCAGCCCGATGTGCGGATCCTGAAAGCCTGTTGAATAACATTAAGACAAGCATCCCTGAGTTTGAGGGGTTACATGATCCAGACCTTTATCTTGACTGGGAGAGAAAGGTTGACAAGATCTTTGACTGCTATGATTTTCTTGAGCAGAAGAAGGTCCAGTTAGCATCATTAGAGTTCAGAGGATATGCATCCACCTGGTGGGAGTTCCAGCAGAACCGGCGACGCCGAGAGCGCCACCCACCTATTGATTCGTGGCATGAGATGAAGGACGTCATGAGAGGACGTTTCATTCCGGTACATTATGAGCGTGACCTCGAGAAGAAACTGAACCGAATCAGACATGGTACACGTTCCATAGAGGAGTACCACAAAGAACTAGAGACAGCCCTTAATCGAGTTGGGAAAGAAGAGACATTGGTTGCCACAATCAACCGATACATTGAGGGAATGAATCCAGACATCTCTTGTGAAGTCAAGTTGAGGGAATTCACCAGTATTGAGGCCATGGTCCATTATGCCTCAATAGTAGAGCGGCAGCTCAGAGATGGCCGCAGGAGACCATCACAGTCGACGCCGGCACGGACTCAGTGGGGTCGAGGTGAGTCTTCTACGCCTAGAACAGCCCCTACACGTCATCAAGACCAGCAGTCCCAGCCCGTTCGCCGCTTTGAGCAGTTTGCACCGCAACCGAGCCGCAGACCTGAGTACAATTCACCTGCACCGAACAGAGGCAATCCAAATCGAACAGTGCAGCCCAGTCAGTCTTCAAATAGTACTCCAGGGAGAGCACGTGACGTTCAATGTCATAAGTGCAGAGGATGGGGACACTTCCAAGCCCGGTGTCCGAACCGCAGAGTTCTTTTCCTTACTGAGCAGAATGAGCTGGAGTCAGCAAGTGAGGAAGAGCTTGATGAAGCAGAAGTGGAAGAAGGCACCGAACAGCCCCTTGATCGTCCACCTGTGGATGAGGTTGAAGATGAGAAGCCGAAGCAAGCCCACGTTAGTCTTGTTTCGATCCGAGCATTGAGCCTGATTCAAGAGGAGGATCAGAATGATCAGCATGAAAACATCTTCTATGCGCGCTGTGAAATCCAAGATGATACGTGCTCACTTATCATTGATAGTGGTAGCGTCGTGAACGCAATCAGCCAGTACGCAGTGGGAAAGTTGAATCTGATTCCACAAAAGCATCCAAAGTCGTACCGTTTGCAGTGGCTGACTGACCGAGGAGAAATCCGCGTTGGATATCAGGCAAGTGTTACTTTCTCCATTGATCGATTTACTGATACTGTTCTTTGTGACGTCATCCCTATGGAGGCGTCGCATATTTTGCTTGGTCGTCCGTGGCAGTTTGATAGGAAGGCAATCCACGACGGATACGCCAACACTTATACGGTGACCCGAGACGGACGGACCACCAGATTATGGCCATTGACGCCTAAGGACGTCAATGAAGATCAAGTGAGGATGCAACAGAGATTTAAGGAAGAGAAGATGAAACGGGCCGAGAGCAAGTAGTCTACTCAACCCGGACAGCTCGCAGCCGCGACTCAAAATGCCAAGGGAACCACACCCACCCCCAAGGATCCTACTAAGGCTGCCCTTTGTGCAACTAGTTCTGAGCTTGTGCACCGGAACTTGTTTATCAGTGCAAAAGGTGTACAAAAAGCCGTTAAAGCTGGTATGCCTATCGTTCTCCTTACTTTTAAGGCTAATGATACTTCTGATATTGTTGTTCCTCCTGTTTTGCAACCTCTGATGGACGAATTTAAAGATGTATTCCCAGAGGAGATACCGAGTGGTCTGCCACCAATTCGTGGAATTGAGCACCAAATCGACTTTCAGCCGGGAGCAATCCTCCCAAACCGACCAGCTTACCGCACCAGTCCCGAGGAGACAAAAGAGATAGATCATCAAGTCAAGGAGTTGCTGGAGAAGAAGCAGATAAGAGAGAGCCTATCGCCGTGTGCAGTGCCCGTCATACTCGTCCCCAAGAAGAATAACGAGTGGCGCATGTGCATGGATTGTCGGGCCATTAATAAGATAACGGTAAAGTATCGCTTCCCTATTCCCCGTTTGGATGATATGTTAGATGAGTTGTCTGGAGCGTCTATCTTTTCAAAAATTGATTTACGTTCTGGATATTTTCAAATGAGAATGAGTGAGGGAGATGAATGGAAGACTGCGCTCAAGACGAAGCATGGATTGTACGAATGGCTTGTCATGCCATTTCGGCTTACCAACGCCCCTAGTACATTCATGCGTCTCATGAACCATGTCTTGAGAGACGTGATGGGAAAGTATGTAGTCGTTTACTTTGATGACATCGTTATCTATAGTACTTGTGTTTCTGAGCATGTTAGACATCTTAGGCATGTTTTTGAGTTGTTGCGTGCTGCTAAGTTGTATGCTAATCTGTCTAAGTGTATTTTTGAATGGATGAGGTTGTCTTTCTGGGATTTGTTGTGAGTAGTCGAGGTGTTGAGGTTGACAGATCTAAGGTTAAGGCCATTGAGGAATGGCCCACGCCTAAGACCTGTGCTGATGTTCAGTCTTTTCATGGTTTGGTTGGATTTTATCACCGTTATGTGCGGGATTTTTCCACTATATCCGCACCGTTGACCGAACTCAGTAAGAAAGATAGAAAGTTTGAGTGGGGCAAGGCCCAAGAGCATGCTTTTACTTTGCTGAAGTCAAAATTGTGTAATGCTCCTGTTTTGGTTTTACCTGATTTTAATAAGATGTTCGAGATTGAGTGTGATGCCTCTGGTATATGCATTGGTGCTGTTTTGATGCAGGATAGGAAGTCGGTCGCCTACTTTAGCGAGAAGTTAAATGGCGCAGCTCTGAGGTATTCTACATACGACAAGGAGCTGTATGCATTGAAGAGGTCTTTGGAGACTTGGCAGCACTACCTGCGCCCGAAAGAGTTCGTGATTCACACTGATCACGAGTCATTGAAGCATCTGAAGAGACAGCAAAGCCTGAACTCACGCCATGCTCGATGGGTGGAGTTCATAGAATCGTTCCCTTATGTGATCAAGTACAAGAAGGGTGAGGAAAATGTGGTTGCTGATGCACTCTCCCGCAGGTATGCTTTGATTTCTGTTATGCATGCATAGTGTCTCGGTCTTGAGCATGTTAAGAGTTTTTATGCTTCTGATCCATTCTTTGGACCTATTTTTGCATCTTGTGTTAGAAAATCTCGTGCTGTGGATTCATATTACATTGTTGATGGATTTCTGTTTAAGGATGCAAAATTGTGTGTGCCTGATTGTTCTATGCGAGAGTTGTTTATTTTGGAGTCACATGCAGGGGGTCTTATGGGTCATTTCGGAGTCAATAAGACGTTAGATCTTTCGCATGAGCATTTTTATTGGCCTCGTATGAAAAGGGATGTTGAAAGAGTCTGTGCTAGATGTATTACATATAGGAAGGCTAAATCCACTTCGAGTCCATTTGGTCTTTATACGCCTTTATCGGCGCCATCTGCTCCTTGGGTAGATATCTCCATGGATTTCATTTTGGGTTTGCCTCGATCGAAGTCTGGCAAAGATTCTGTATTTGTGGTGGTTGATAGGTTTTCCAAAATGTCTCATTTTATTGCCTGCAGAAAAACTGATGATGCTGTTAATATTGCCAATTTGTTCTTTCGTGAAATAGTTCATCTGTATGGCATCCCTAGAACCATTGTTTCTGATAGGGACTCGAAATTTTTGGAGAGTTTTGTGGGGGAAGTTGGGTACTAAACTATTATTTTCTACTGCATGTCATCCACAGACAGATGGTCAGACTGAGGTAGTAAATAGGACGTTAGGTACTCTTCTACGTGCATTAGTGAAAAATAATCTGAAATCGTGGGAAGAATGTTTACCATTTGCTGAGTTTGCATATAATAGGGTCGTGCATTCTTCTACACATATGTCGCCTTTTGAGGTAGTTTATGGTTTCAATCCGTTGACTCCAACGGATCTTATTCCTTTACCTATTGATCATCTTTCGAGTTTGCAAGGTATTCGTAGGGCTGAACAGGTTCGAGAGATGCATGAAAAGGTCAAGACGAGGATCGAGCTTCAAGGAGTTCGAAATGCAGCTAAGGCGAACACGCACCGTAAGCAAGTGTTATTCAAACCCGGTGATAAGGTTTGGGTTCACTTCAGCCCGGGACATTTTCCTAACTTGAGAAAGTCGAAGCTAATGCCTCGTGGAGATGGACCGTTTACTGTAGTTGCTCGAGTCAATGACAATGCTTACCGACTTGATCTGCCTGGTGAGTATAAATGTTCTCCAACGTTTAATGTTTCTGATCTCTCTCCTTTTCCTGTAGATGATTTTGATGAGGAGGACCCGAATTCCAGGTCGAATTCTTTTGAGGAAGGGGGAATGATGAGCCCGGTGCTAGCATTGATGATTCAAATTCCGAGTTGCAGCTTAGAGGTCCAGTGACGAGACTTAGAGCCAAGAAGCTGCAAGGATACCTTCAGTGTTATGTCGGGAAGAAGTTGGAGGATATTGGAGCTGATTTCAAACAGCCCAAGTTGGTGACTATTTTAAGCATCGAGGAGCTCGATTGAGGCCATGGCAAAGTAGTTCCTTGCTGAATGAATTAATTTATTTATTTGTTTCCAGTTTATTATTTCAGTTGTGGATTTATTTATTTAGCAGGCCTAATTATCACAATCTGTTTAAGTGATATTGGACCCAGCAGTAGTTTTAATTAGCCCAGTTCGAATTATAGGCCCAAGACACTTTAATTTTTGTTCCTTAGGTTTATTATTTAGGGATTTTCGTTTCTATGAAAGGGCAGACACGTTTTGAATTAAAAAAACATCACAAAGCTTTTCAACTTGTCTCAAAAATCATTCATTCTTTAGTAGAGTTTGTTTCTGGCGACTTCAAGCTTGAAATCTATTCTCTCATTCGTGATATCTCGTAGTATCTGGGTTAGACAGCCATTGAAGGTTGCTCCATAGGCGCGTTCCAAGTTCTCGTCGATTCGGAGTTCGTTTCGGGTAAGTTTCACCTATCCTTTTCATTTTTCTTCATCATCGATCCTTCCACCATCACCACAGCCATCACCCACGTCCATAACACTCCCATATCATCATCAACACCTTCAAAATCATCCCATATCAGATCAAAACCCAGATTTGTCGATTTAGCTCTAAAAACCCTAAATCGGGCCCTGAAATTCCCACCA
Organism: Perilla frutescens; assembly: GCA_026008535.1. Taxonomy (NCBI): domain Eukaryota; kingdom Viridiplantae; phylum Streptophyta; class Magnoliopsida; order Lamiales; family Lamiaceae; genus Perilla; species Perilla frutescens. The sequence continues at coordinate 32,390,946 of BRKX01000011.1, forward strand.
TTCGATCTCCCAACCTACATGTTTGTTTGAGCTGAATTTTGGATATGTTTTGAATCCCTACAGATTGTGCCTTGTGTTAAAATTTGAGCTCAATCCGAGGTCGTTTGCATAGGTTTCTATTCGTGTCTTTAATTTAGGGTTTTACGTGTTATTTGGATTGTTTTGTGTTTAATTCTTGTTGAATTCGAATTATTTTATTTAGTATAGTATATTGGGGTTCTTAATTCAGTATTGTTTAGTTTATTGTTGGGTTGAATCACATACATATTTGGCGTTGTTCGATTCTTTGCTTCCGCGTTATATTTGGTCGTATCATAACCACTTAAAACCAGTAAACAACAAAATATACATAGCTGCAAAGAATCTACAACTGAGGGTTTATCAGATGCAGCACCGTCATCATGAGCATATGACAATATTTGACCAACTTAATAGTTGTAGCAGCATCACCAATTATGCAACAAGGGAAAACATGAAGCCTTAGAAGAATAAACTATGGTTGAATGGTACCTGCTGCTTCAATGGATGGTTTTTCTTTCCGGAAATCATAAACCTGCTCAAAATGATCGTAAGATAAATTTGTAATGGAAGTTGGGAAGGTGAAAGCTGCAGTAACTTCAGACAAATCTGCGATCATTTTGAACATGTGCCATGTAAGCGGACAACCTAGCAAAGTATACGATATGCAAATAAATCAAATCAACTTAAGTTATATTTGTAAAGGAGCATAGAAATAGCAGAACTTGTAATCAGCTCCAGCAATCAGTCTAATCTCACCAACGTTCCCAATTTATTAATGGATAATTATTAAACACCCTCTATCTGCAGCTTATAAAATGGCGTTGAAGAAAAATGGTTCACGAAACCATCATCGGACAGTCATAAAGCATGGCCGACCTTCTGGCCATGAAATGGAAATGTAAAATTCAAATGCACATGTTGCCAACGGACATCCTCTTAGCCTTTCACCAAGGAAGAAAAGTAGGTCCGTGAATCGAGTCATACAGGTCGTCCAATAATGATATGCAAAGCTTAACATAGAATAAGGTTATTTAAATGAGCTTATTTTTGCACGATTAATCAAAAAATTCTTGAGACAGTATACTCACTGAAATGCTATGCAAAATCTGTTAATACAAGCCAAATATACATTTTCAATATCAGAATTTAATCATTTTCCTAATTCATTAATGTTACTAAAAAACCTTTTTTTAAGGGCGAAATATTACTGCTAACAATTTTGCCAACATACTAAGAAAAGCAAAAACAACTATGACGTGTAAACGCAGCATCAGTAAGCTGCCATTTACCATCTAGAATAATAAACAAAGTGATGCAGAAACGTAATTTTCAAAAGAGCAAAGAAAGAATAGTTGATCAATACCACATGGAGTGGTATCCTCTTAAAAAAGTCGATGTAGAACAAGGGAACAAAATCCCGCGGTAGGGACCCTAAAAAGCAAATAACAAAGGTTATTACATATTAAATAGTATAAGAGTATGCTTCTCATAAATATACATTAAAGTTGTAATATTCCCCAAATGTGCACCAAAGTAATTATTACATGTCTGATTTTGTCCGAAACAGGTTTAAGAAACATGCAGGTGAAAACACACAAAGCGGCTAACCTACACTCCACACTACGATCAATAATCATAGCTCCTGTCATCACACAAAAATAAGCGAAGCTATGAGAATCACAAAATGATGCTCAGAGAAATTAATGAGAGTACCTAATTTAAAATGGACTCACTGTTCAAACATTTGCCAATGTATCTGATAGTATTTCAGATGCGATTTGCAACTCAAACATTCATCAATTGGTTCATGGATGAAAAGATTTTTATTCCTTATTAGGAAGCTAATAAATACCCTTTTTAGTAGTGATGTGTGATACAATATAATACTCCAAAGGCTTTTTGTTTCATAAGCACATGCAGTTTTCATTTTCTGTCCATTAATCCAAATGGAAAAATGGATCAAAATACTAGCGCCAGCATTTGAATTAAAGCATTCAAGGACCAATAATAAAAATTATTTTCTTTATTTCGCTGCAGATGAGGCATTCCTTACATGCACCGATGCATATAGATAAACCTAATTGAAAACACCGCATAAATTTTGTGATACTTGAAAATCTTACTGGGCGAATACATAACATCCAACATGCATTTCAAAGTTAATTGACTATGAAGTTACGGTTACGATGCATGTTAAGTTAATATTCTCTATTTGGTCAATAATTGCAGCACCAGCTGTTGAACTAACACAGTATTTGCCATTTTAATGAAAGACTACCCATGCATTTAACAATTCCAATAACGGCAGCATAACATGTTTTTGTAGGGATACTGAGCATGAAATACAAATGAAATATCAAGAATATTAGCAAGAAACATGGCCAGTTTCAGTCCACAGTAACCATATAGCAATTAAGTCACTTTTTGTCAGTAGGTAGCCTTACTAGATAGCACCAGCAATTCACGGCAAAACTTGTAATAGTGTCTAACATTATTTAGGAGTGGATGAACAACCACCCTCACATATCCGAATCAAACTGGAATGCTCATGTTTTTTTTAAGTAATAACAAAAGCACAAATCAAAGAGTATTGAAGCAAACCAAGGAGAAAATTTCAACCACTACTATGATCAGCTCCACCAACTTAACCGCCCACAATTAATTGACCAATACCCAATGCTCTGAAGCATGCCCAAGCGCCAAACTTGAATCCCTTCATACATAAACTTGGAGCCCAATTAGTAGATTAAAAAATGAAAATAAGGATAAAAAAAACACAATATAGACACCATAGAACAAGTGTGATCACCATAGAACAAATAATGTAAAGATGAAGTAAACAATGCAAGAGAAAGGCATGCTCATGCTACGTTGATTACCTTGTCTGCAGATTTCGAAGAATGAAACCAACCACTTGCAGGTGAACATCGCACCTAACCTAAGTTAGCGAAATCAAAAGAAAGTTAGCCTAATAAATAGAAGACTAATCTACTACTGCAGATAATACCAGATATCTCCATATTCTATTCGGGTTCACTTGAATAACGTATTTTCTTATTCAAAAAAGAGAAAAACCTAAAATATCTGCTATGTAAACTAAATAGAAACTTAACTTGGATAGATGATTCTGGAAACGAGAACAACATGTGACTGTGCTTTTAATTCATTTAGAACAGGTATGATGCCGGTAATATATATTAAGGCCAAGTTAGTATCCTCCTATTAATCAATATTCTAGGAACAATAACAGCAAGACACTTAAACAAATACTGAAATCCTACACATTTGTGATGGTTAAATTCATTCAAAGTGATATATAAGTCTCCAAAGGGATGGTTAAATAGCATAAGAGTAGGTATGGTTCTGGTTTATTTATGCTAACACAGAGACCAACATACTATTGCAATAGAGTGCATTCAGATCTTAGGCATGCATTTAATCAGACCACAGCGACCGAATGAAATACTAATAAATTAACACAAGGCCAAGTCCCAAGGTTAGAAAAAACCCAAAGTAGTAATATTCGACTCAAAGAACTCAATGGCAGATAATGTTACTGGATTGAACAAGCAAGAAACAGGCCCTGCTATAGAATTCCTTAACAATATTTAGAAGCATACAACAACAGTCATGGTCCCCAAAATACAACTGCAAAGGTCCCTTTTTGTTCCAAGTAAAAATTAGAGCATAAAATAGGGAGCATCTAAGTAAAGATTTCCAGACAAAATCAATTCTATTAGTTAGGGACTTACTCACCCATAAAATATAGAACAATGACTGGGGAAATAGAAACTTAATTTGGATACATGATTATGGAAATGACGACAACATGTCATTATGCTTTTAATTCATTTAGAACAGGGGTTTCATGTAGGTAATATATATTAAGGACAAATTAGTACTCTCCTATTGCTCAATATTCTTGGAACAACAACAGCATGGCACTTAAACAAATACTGAAATCCATCACATCTGTTCTTATCATAATCAAGAAAGAATCCACAGTAGCGAGGAAGGGCTTAACCAACCATTAAATTTAAGCATGAACACACACAACTCGAGGCATTTGATCATAACATTCAAAAGCAAAGATCTTTAAGAAACAAATTGATTTAAATTACAAAGTAAGACAGGGATTATGCATTTATATAACAGTTCCAACCACAACAGTAGAGCTTCCAGATTTAATATACAGTTTTTGATTTGATCCTTTGCCTATTCGTATCACTCTCCCACCGTAAAATGGCCATTTAGCTCTTTCTTGGACCACATTTAGATTCTTTTCAAGGTTCAACAACAATGTCACAAAGCAACCTACTAAAGAACTCTGTCGGATTTCATGCATTAGGAATACTAGATTGACAGCACAATATATTAAAAAAATTCTCATGTCTAAGAACAGATACCAACACTTACTAGCTGTACATAACATTAAGTACATTGTAGCACAAGATTAGAGACTGAGAAGCACAAAATCTCTATCTCATATCTATTAATTAATCTATGCTCATTAATGAGACGGCGACATGGAGACCTCCATCTACGGGGCTTTAGCTCCACATATTGAGTCCATTCTCGTTAGAAAGGCTTTAGAAGAAGAAATGTGTCTCCTTGAATACACATATCGAGCAACTCATATGCGAGATCAAGACCGCAGTGTATTCAAGAATGTAGCCCGGGCCTTAGCCTTTTGGTTTAGATGATATTACGATCACCGGAATATAGTGTAAGGCAGAGTCTTAAACGCACCGAAGATTCTTCTGTTATGGCTGAGTAAATTCATAGTTATCTTTCTCCTAGGAGTCAGACTTACTTGAGAGTCTGAAAAAGGGGATGGCATCGGATTAGCAGGTATATAATTGGAGAAATGCCCCAGAACATTAGGAACATAAAAAGCCCAGAAGGAAAAAAAAAATAGGCAGAACTATTAGCATGCAGTTGAAACACTTAAGGTCAGGTATTCCTAGTGCCTAGACAACTGCAAACTTAAGATAAGACCACATTAAATGACACTTGCATAGAATAATACCACTTTCTCACCCCAGATGAAAAGACCACATTATAGGAGCCTGAGACGAAGAAAATTGGAGTTTAGGGTGTTTCAATTCCATCTGACCCTGTCAAACCAAGCAGACCCAAGAAGACCGAGCGAACAACAGCAAACGATTAACGAATCTACTTCTCTAAGGCTCGCGGCGGCCACAATGACAGATGGAGTAACGGAGCTCAGCGCGGGCTTAGGAGTGAGATCGAAGTGAGAGAAAGAGACCTAGGGCTTTCTTTACATTCAATTTTAGGACTTCGTTTTAATTCCCTCCACCCATTTCTCTTATTTTTACTTTTAATTTGAAAATATTTTCATTCCTTTTTCTTTTTCTTTATTGTAAATAAAAGAAGAAACCGGAATTTGGAAATGTATTCGGTGTTGCCTTATAATTCAACCATTTTTCCTATTATTTTCAGTATAATCAATTTTAATTACAAATTTATAATTGATTGAGCATTTAGCATTATTAGGAAAAAAATTCCACAGGGCCCATAAGCCTGCTTTTGAGTATTTTTGTAGCATTTATATAATTTTAGTACCAATTATATATAGGTAGGAAAAACCAATTAAAAATGTGTACGTTATATAAGATAATATATTATCACAACTAAATTTTTTTAATATAGAATCAATGATATACTACAATATGTTATTTAGGTTATGCTTTAAGCTTATATTGTGTTGTTATAACTTAATATTATTGATTAAGAATTAAGACAACTTACAATATAAATTTTAAATATTTGGTATTAAAAGACTAATAGTTAGTTTGTCTTAACTGATTGATTATTCTAATACACTTGTTAAGTATATTGAGGAGGATCACGATAGGATATTGTTCTATACTCTTACACTATAAGTTAGAGAACACAGATCCACTGAGTTCGGCTTCTTAACTTATATTTATTGGCGAACGTATTTGTATGATTTGTTTATTGCTTTCATTTATCCATGGGTGAGATTCTCTTATAGAATCAATAAACTCGATATCTTGGGTAATGACATTTACATACATGATGTTTCGTGCAATATATATATATATATATATATATATATATATATATATATAAGCACTGTGTCCTGATGCGCCAGGTTGGTCATGTTCTCTTCAAAAAACACATGTTCATGTTGAAACCCTGCAGGTGGAATTTATTATGTATATGATAAAGCTTGTGTGTTCATCCTAAGATTTTAGATATGGATATTAATTATTGATGTCAGAAACTTACATAATTAATAAATGAACATTAGATCTTAAACACGAGGAATGGCACAACTAAAGGATGAAAACATATTCACAAATGTGTATTAAATTGATAGGCCAGTATTACTTCTTTTGTGAAATAAAAGTAATACTTAATTTATTTAATAATATACTAAGTTTATTGGATATTAGGAAAAAAAAATTAATTGACCAATTTAATATTCTTCTAGATCCCTGTTGTAGCCCAATATGACTTTTTTAATAGACAAAAGTGCAAAAAGAGGTTGATGCCCAAACTCAGTAGGGTTGGATATATACATTTTCAGGCACCTCCTTATAAATAAGGAGGTGGGGATTGAAAATACACACACATGCTAGCAGCCCCTTAGTTATCTCTTTATCTCCACTGGTACCATAATTATCTAGTACATTTCTGTCAATGATGAATCTAGATACAGTCTGGGAATACAGCAGAAATCGATGAGTCGAATTGCTAAGCAAGGGTTTGCCAATCATTGTACTCTCAACAGCAAGATTAGGCCGTCATTCTTGTCCTCAAACCGACGTTCAATTGTAAGTCATTTTTGTATTATCTATGTTTCCGTTTTCAGTAGAATCGAAAAACCGGTTTGCATGTTTAATTGAACTTGGTTAATAAATACAAATGTGAAACACCCAAAATATGAAAACATTATATTAGCATTAAAGAACAACCAAATAGATCATGTGGTGGTTTAATATATTTTTTCAATTTATGTGCGTAGTGATCGGCCGGTTCGGACCACTCTCTAATCAGGTCGAGCTGACCCGAAATTAGTAATGGCTTAATTTTTAGTACACATTTTATATAAAATATCAAACTTTTGTATACATCTCTGGTTCAGTTTGTCAGTTTTTGAGAAAGGATAAGAGGGTATTTGGAAAAATATATAAAAATAAAGAAAACAACATAAAAAATTAATGCATTATTTGAAAAAAAATGGCTTAGAAATTATAATAAATTATAATAAATTAAGATGAACCCTAACTAACAATTATAATTGTTGGTCCCAGGCCTGAACAGTATAAGTGTAGAGGGGAGTGAATAAACTGACTGACTTATTAACAATATTTATGGAATAGTTATGGCCATTTGACACGCAAAGTTATTCGTGCACTTTGGTGATCAGTTGAGATGATCAGCTAGCTCGGAGTGGAATGTGTGTGCTTAAGGTGTGGAGTTAAGATATGCAACTGAAAACCGTAAACTGACCACACATGCAATTTTATAGAGGTTCGAAGCTCAACTTCGACGTCCCCGCTTCCTTCCGCAACAAAAAGTGCAATCCACTATGCAAGTGTAAAGTTTATTTATTACAGTTACACATTGTAGACAAACTATTGGACCTGGTTCTCGGGGACTTTACGAGTCACGAATTCCTTTACTGGTGTTGTCCCGGAAGTGACGATCCAACTAAAGCAACCTCTTCAGTCGGTAGGTTCGCCATTCTCACACTTGTGATCTACAACTGCTCACTGGCAAGATAAGGTGCTTATGGGCATTTTTTTAAGGTTTTAGATCTCTTTTGATCTTCCAAAATACAGTCTTGAACCTGGTATCAACTACTGTGTTCTTTTACGCGTCTTTGACTTGAGTTGGGTAGTTGATCGATATAGAATAGATCTGAGAGATTGGCTCTGGCTTGGATTCTTCAAAGCTACCTTGATGACCAGTTTATCTTCTTCTCTTCAGTTAGGACTTTTTGCTTTGATGAATTTGACCTTGATGCTTTAGAGCGTTTGCGGACGCCTTTCTTGAAAGTCTCTTTGCAAATGGCTTTTTTAGCAAAAATGTCTTGGTCATGTTCTGAGTCACTCAACTTGTATAGTTGAGTGGCTGGTGACCATTGCGGATCAAAGAATGTTTAGAAATGATAAAGTCATTCATAGGTCTTTCATTACAAGAGCCGTTGAGTTGCCTTTGTTTTCTGACATGCATTTGCTTCAAGATCTTAGATGCATCAAGTTCAAGATCTTCTGGTTGGTAAGTATAAATTTTGAATTTCAGTCACCTACCTTCTGTATTGATCGTCAATTCTGAGTTTCAGCTGGCAATTGGAATCGTCAATTTGAAACATTCATTCAGCTGTCAGTTCTGCGCATCTTTCGTTGTATCGCATCCTCCACTTTTAATCATCTTTAGGTGGTTGTTCTTATCTCTGGCTTGATGCATTTCGAGATGCAGTTTGATTCGCTTCAGCTAGCATGTTATTAACCAGGGTGCCTTCGGCTGGTATTTTGGACTGATGACACTTCAACTGGGACTTCCTTGAACTAGTCTTCAGTTTGGATGTTTAACTGACTGTTTCTTCAGCTGGTATTTTGAAATGATGCGTCTTCAGCTGGTTAAGCCTGAACTGGTACATTCTTTAGCTGGAACTTCATTCTTCATCTGGAACTTTCTTGATCTGGCATATCATCATTCAACTTGTACCTTAGATTGTATGTTCTTCAGCTTGTATTCTTATTCAATTGGAGATCGGAGCTTTGTTGATCAGTTTGCTCTTCTAGGCTGGTGCCTTACACTGGTATTCTATTAAGTCCACAATTGTAGACTGTTTGGAGTTTGGTACTTCGATCTTGTCAATATCTTCATTGTAATATTTCTTCACTTGCTAACTGGTCTACTAAACAAGCTATTGTTCTATCTTTTTCACACCTCTTGCGCTGGATTATTTGGCCGGTTACTCTATTTTCTTTTCTCTCTCTTTTATTTTCTTTCTCTCTTTTCATTTCTTTGGATTGATCATTCTTTTGACTACGATAACATCATTTTTATTTTGCTCATCCACTATTTTATGCTTTATTTATTTTAAGTTTTTTCAATAGCTCTTTGTCATATTTCGACATCTCACCTTTAATCCAGTCGGGAAAACTCTTCATAATTTTCCCTAACAATAACATTAAATTAAAGTACAATACATTGAAATGAAAAAATAGTTGAGAAATAAACTCACAAAACTGAATTGTACATTATTGATTCTAATCGTAACATTTTTGCAAAATAAGGCACAATTAGGACTACAAGTAGTCCTACCCTATTCTAATACAACTTAAAGTTAAATTAACTATGTCGTTCTACATAAAAGCATCCGACATTCAAACAAACAGTCCAATATTAGGCTGTAAATGAGCAATCTAGCCATGAGATACTAGGTTCTCATGTAAATACCAAATTTATTTATGCTCAGTTAGTAAAACTTGTTAAAGGTCCAGTCTCATGGCTTCAAATCAATACTCAACTCGGTTAATTCATTTACCTTTTCAAAATATTAACTTCAGAATAGTTATATTTTTATATTATAATTAGTGATAAGTATATTAAAGACTCTAATAGGAGGTGTTTTATTTTTTTGAACGAAACAAGGAATATTAGTAAGAGATAAAGTACAAGAACACACTTAAAATATTGCCCCGATCACGATTACACACTTCAACTATGGCTAAATTCAATTGGCTTCAGACACTATTCTAACTAGTGCAAATAAACACTTATGAAACAACCATTTTCGTTCCGTTCGTAATTAATGTTCATATTATGTGCAAAACTCTTACAACATAATTCTGAGTTCTTATGTTAAAAATATTTTGTGCAATGTGGTAAAGTTGGAAACCTCTAGTCGTCACTTTTTTTACATTGGTACTCTCAATTCACCCATTCAATGTCAAATGATGGATTAATTCGAGAAATAAAATCATAGGTGAATGTTTCTATTCGAGACTTAAATCTAATATTGTGATCAGAATTCAACGTCGAATATCGAAACTTAATGAGGAGGATGGAAGGCTAAAGTGTAGGATATATAACTATGGTCTCAAGCATACATTCAAATTTGAACATAAAAATTTATTTATTTATTTGTTAAATCAAATTGGCACAAAATATATAAAATATAGGCATGTAGTATGTTGTCGCAGCTCAACTATATGAATTAATATTGAAAGAATTTATATGCGGTATCGTATTAAACTGTACGATACAACAATATGTAGTATGGTGCCACAACATGATATTATTAATTGGTGCAACTTACAATTTAATTGTCAATGATTATGTGATTTCACCACAAACACAGAAAATGTTTATATAATTAAAAAAAAATATCAATAATTAATCTTTTGAAAGAAACACACATGTTTTATTTTTCAGGAATTCACATCCTCATAATTTGATGAATACGTCACACATCTTACTTTATAAGACCATCCGACATTGAAACAATTAAACAGGTTTACAACTAGTTCATTCTTATTTTGCAATAATTATAATTCTATTTTATATTTTTTAATCCATGTATACAATTGTAAATTCATCTAGTAATACTAAATTAATTGCCTGATACAAAATCTAAAGAAAAATACTTGCGTAATCAATTATTCAAATAACTAACAATATTTTTGTCCAATACAAAAAATCACTCCAAGAATTGAATTTATTTATAATTAAATTGAGATGAATTCAAAATCTAAAAGGTATTTATTATTCGTCATGGACTTTTGAAAAGAAGCACATTACAAATAACAACTTGTGCGTTATATTAATGAAAAAAATAAAATGCACGAAACAAATATATTTTACTATAAGCCAATATTTTTATAACATGATAAATTAACTTTATAACATCAGGATAAATTATCGATATAAAAATGCAAGCTATTATTGACTAATCATTCGTTAAAGTAACAACCGACGCTTGTATCCAATACATAAAAAATATAAGAAACACTTAATTTTAAAGATAGCTAAATTATATTTTATAATACATGTATACAATTGTAAATTCATCTAGTAATACTAAATTAATTGTCTGATACAAAATCTAAAGAAAAATAGTTGCGTAATTGATTATTCAAATAACTAACAATATTTTTGTCCAATACAAAAAATCACTCCAACAATTGAATTTATTTATATTTTAAGTGGGATGAATTCAAAATCTAAAAGGTATTTATTGTTTGTCTTGGACTTTTGAAAAGAAGCACATTACAAACAATAACTTGTGTGTTATATTAATGAAAAAAATAAAATGCACGAAACAAATATATTTTACTATAAACCAATATTTTGATACCATGATAAATTAACTTTATAACATCAGGATAACTTATCGATATAAAAATACAAGCTATTATTGACTAATCATTTGTTAAAGTAACAACCGACGCTTGTACCGATACATAAAAGATATAAGAAACACTTAATTTTAAAGACAGCTAAATTATATTTTATAATACATGTATAACAAAATAAATTCCATTTAACATAATTTTGAGATATAACTGGTGATAAAATATATATAATTCATTATTAATTGTAAAATATATATAATTAAGAATTAATTGAGGTAATATAATTTGTTCACGCAACATAGTTGGATTCCAATGAAATAACTGCTCATCTAATATATTAGGTAAGTGCTTTAAAAGGTTAAAAGTGATGTATGTACAGTAAACAGTATTTCTATTTAAAATACGTGCGTATTTACCTTTTTTTTATTCAACCCACGTGTAGGGTGGATATCACTCAGTGCAAATGCACTGAGTGCAGCATAGACTTTTTCATTGTTGGAATCATCTTATTTCTTCTACTTTATCATCATCTTCTTCTTTTTTCCTTTTTTCATTTTAACTCTTCTTCGGCTTTTTACTTGTTTTCTAAATATTTCTTATACTATCTTATCTATTTATTTATTTTTGTTATCTTTGGCTATTTATTAATTTTCTAATTTATTGGGTGTTGGGCTGTTTTTTATTTATTATTATAATTTTTTTATTTCCCAATATACCATTCTTGTATTTTATTTAGATGTGTATATATATATATTAATTTATTATTTTATATTTGTTTAGTCAAATAATAACAATATTGATGTTGCAGATGCGTATAAACTGACAAGATGCTTATTCCAACGATGGATATGAATATTAAGGCAATTGATATACAATTACGCCATTAACTAGAGTGCATTGCACGTGGAAAAATGAATCCGAAATTGGAATGACACTTATTTTTAATATTCAACACAAAGCCCTTTATTTCATTTATTGTAAACATGAAAAAGAAAAGATGAAGATAGCAAAACATAAGGCATGACTCAGAAAAATCAGGCTTTTTTCGATGAAGAGGATTTGAACTCAAGACCACATGATTAAGATATAAAATTTACTTCACATATGTCACGCCCCAAATTTCGTAAAATAAAATAATAAAAATATTAAAAAAGAAACGTCATTTTTATTGAAATATAAAATATTTAACATTAATACAACAGAATCTAAATGATAAAAACTCTATAAAATCCATCATCACTCACGTCACCACACACATCGCCCGAGTAAATCTTCAACCTGAAAAATGTAATAATTTTGGGGTGAGTGCTATTGACTCAGTGGTGACCGCATTTATCCAAGTTATATAATTATAATATAATATGGGCAGCCCGCCGCTAATATATCGAGATATATGCAGCTCGTCAGTCAATAATAATAATTGCAACTCATGGGTTAGTAATTGTGAACCTGCATAAAAGCATAACAATGATAAATAATAATGTACGTCATATTGGATTCCCCACCTTAACCATGACTTGAACTTTTTGATTGAAAAGGAACTTAGTTAGATCCATGCGCGCAACTTAACATCAAATATAATATAATAAGTATAACAGCTTTAAATAATTTGCATGAATAATATGATTTTATAAAAATAATATAATTTAGACCTTTGAAATAATGATGCATGATTTTCAATCCCAACTTTTCAAGCTCGTCTCACAAATTAATACAACAACAACCTAAAGAAAAAACAATGAAAACACTCCCCAATGATAATGCAAGAGAACACGCACACACATCCCCCTTGAATGAAAACTATTTCTCTTGACATACTTTAGAAATGATTTTGGTGTTTTTAAAATGGAGAGAATGATGCTCCTTTTATAGCACAAAGTTTAGAGGTGAAAGGTTTGAGTTTAACTAAATATTGAGATAGTGGAAAAGTTTATATTTTAATATTAGAAATTAATATGGAAAAATGAAAAGACTAATGATTTAAATATTTATTCAAAATAAAATAAATACTTGAGATAATTAAAAGATAATTAATTATCTTTTAAAATATTTAAAATCCAATTAGCTTTACAAAATAAAATAGCTATATAATCTCTGTGCACTTTCAAATAATTATTCATTGCAATAATATTATGTAATAACTTTGAAAATGGATCAACTTATATAAAAGATTTCAATTTTAAAAGATATAAAAGTGCCAATAAGCTCAATAATAATAATAATAATAATAATAATAATAATAATAATAATAAAATAATAATAATAATAATAATAATAATAGGTAATGATGAAAATAATAATGTAGGCGCGACTTATAGGAACGTAACAAAATATTTTAAATAACATGCACTAATAGATAATATTTTGAAACCACATTTTATATAAAAAATGTAACGATCAATTTTAAAAAGATCCGGGTCGTTACAACATAGATTTGGGGGAAATGTCTATATATGTTTCATATTTAAAAAAAAAAAAGAATTGGAAGTTGTAACACAAATTTTCGTGTATTTGAATAAATAACGCGAAAAGTGCACAAGTAGATTTCTTTTTTGAATTAAAGTGCGATTGTGGTATAATCTCTGTCTTGATCATCTGATTCTTCTCTTCAAAATTTGATCTTCAAACGTTCCTTGAAATCTTCGGAGTGAATTTGCCTCTTCGATCTTTTTGGACTTGTTGTTTCAATTTGATGACGTTATCCGAAGGGCCGACGACCTTGATTCCAGATTGAACGCTGGATTTGAGATGACTTTGGTGAAGAACGCGTTGCTTCCACGAAGAATGGCTTGAATCCCGCTAGAATACGTTGACTTTATAACGTTGTCTAGAGGGTTGAAAACCTTGATTCCGGATCAGACGCTGAATTTTGAGATGATTCCGGCGAAGAACGTGTTGCTTTCTACAATGAACAACTTAAATCTCGTTGGAATACCTTGAATGTTGGAGAGAATTTCGTAGAGAATTTTCCTCCAACTTCTTGAGCTCTTCGATTTTGATTTCTGGTGTGTTTTCATATAATATGGAGACTCCTATTTATAGTTGTAGGAGGATTTAATTTAGGAAAATTAGGGTTGAGCTTTTAGGGTTTAGATAGAGCAGCCATGGGCCTAAGACTTATGTGGCGCAATCCTATTAGTTTATCTTAATATGGAAAATTTTCATATTAAATATTTTATTTTCTGTGCAGATTTAACACATGTCAACTTCTGATTAATCAGTAAAATCCATGTATTAAATATTAATTATATACTTATTTAATTTTTTGGAATCATATTTAATTTAATCCCAAAATATAAATAAAATATTTAATTCATTATTTTACACATGACATAATTTAATAGGTAATAAATTTAATTTTCCTACAAAAGTCTTATGGGTAAAATATTTATGTCCATAAATTCTGATAAATTAATTTATCCAACAAAATTTTCCATCAATATACCAACAATTTGATTTATGTCAAATCAGCTTTGTTCAGTATGAACTCTACTAAAGCTTCAGGATTGGATGGCTTTAATGTGTATTTTTTTAAGAAAGCATGGGAGGTTATTGGTGAAGAGGTAACTGGAGCAGTCCAATAATTTTTTATGACTGGTTTTCTCCCCAAAACCATCAATATTACTCTAGCATCTCTCCTTCCCAAAACTGAGAATGCTAGTACAATTAAAGAGTTTAGGCCTATTGCTTGTTGCTCTATCCTTTACAAAATCATTTCAAAGGTTTTAGCAAATAGGCTACAAGAAGTTATGGGGTTTATAATCAGTGAAAACCAATCTGCCTTTGTTAAAGGTAGAATGATTTTTGATAATATTCTTCTGAGTCATGAAATTATCAAAGGTTATAACAGGAAGCATATCTCTCCTCGTTGTATTATTAAAATTGATATTCAAAAGGCCTATGACTCGGTAGAATGGCCATTTCTTAAGTATTTGCTGCTGCAGTTGGGGTTTCCTTTTATGTTTGTGAAGTGGATTATAGCATGTGTCATTACTGTGTCCTATGCTATTTGTGTAAATGGGGAGATCACTGCACCTTTTGAGGCGAAACGAGGATTGAGACAGGGTGATCCAATATCTCCATACTTATTTGTGATTTGTATGGAGTATCTTCATAGATGTTTACTGGAGCTTAAATCTAAGAAAGAGTTTCAATATCATCCTAGATGTAGGAGATTTGGATTGATTCAAGTTTGTTTTACAAATGATTTATTGATGTTTTCAAGAGGAGATGTTAATTCTGTGAGACAACTTCTTGGAGCATTTAATAAATTTTCTGAAGCTTCAGGATTGAAGGCAAACCAGTCCAAAAGTTCCATTTATTTTGGTGGAGTTGTAAGTGGTACTCAAGATCTGATTCTGCAGGAGTTTGGGCTAGTCAAAGGGGTATTGCCTTTCAGATACTTAGGAGTTCCCTTATCTTCTAAAAAGTTATCAATCCTGCAGTGCCAAAACCTGATTAACAAGATTCTTGCTAGAGTTAACTGTTGGTCTTCAAAATTCCTTTCTTATGCTGGAAGAATTCAATTGATCAAATCTATGTTGTTTAGTATGCAATCATATTCGAGCAAAGTTTTTCTCATCCCTAAGAAGGTTCTTAAAGCAATCCAAACTGCTTGTAGAATCTTTTTATGGACAGGGAAATCAGATCACTCAAGAAGAGCTCTTGTTGCATGGGATCAACATTACAAATATGTATTGGTGGAATAAGGCAGCTGTTAGCAAGTTGTTGTGGTGCATAGCTCAAAAATCTGATAAACTTTAGGTCCAATGGATCCATGGATATTATATTAAGAATCAAGACCTCACTACAATGGCTTTACCTGCTCAAGCCTCTTGGATAGTGAGGAAGATATTGGCCGCCAGAGATTATATTTCAGCTTCAAGGGAAGGTTTTCAACTTCTGCAAAGTTCCACTTTTTCAATTAGGAAGCTTTATGGTGATTTGAGAGGAGCTGTGCAAAGAGTGAACTGGAAAAAGATGATATGTTGTAACTTAGCACCTCCCAAATGTATTTTCATTGTTTGGCTAGTTATCTTGGGAAGGTTAGTAACTTGTGACAATCTACTCAAGATAAACATCCATGTTGATCCTTTATGTTGCCTTTGTGAGAAGGAGCCTGAAACTATTACACATTTATTCTTTAAATGTGAGTTTTCTGCGGCTTTGTGGGAGAGTGCTACTCAATGGTGCGGTCATCCTAGAGTTGCATGTGATTGAGATTAAGAGAGGTTGTATATGATCACTCAATCTGGCACAAAGAATAACAAGCAGAGGATTTATATATTGATGCTAGATGTAGTCATCTATCAAGTTTGGAAGGAATGCAACAGTAGGAAATTCAGAGAAGCAGACAATGGTGTTGAGCAGGTGGTGAGGATGTCCCAACTTCAGATTGCAGTCAGATGCCAAAATGAGTCTGGTCTTTTGCAGATGATAACTCATTAATTTTGTCTTTGTGATGTTTGTTTTGTAAGTTTCTTTGGTTGACTGCTTTGTATGCTAGCTCTTCTTATTTTGGGAAATATAATTACTATTTACCAAAAAAAAAATGATTTATGAGAAAATGAAACAAATAAAATTGTGAAAATGAAAGGCGCTTGAAACAATCAATGTAATATATAAAAGTTGTATATATATACATGAGTCATATGTACTTATAAGTCATAAATCTTACTAGTGTATCTCCCGTACGATGCACGGACACATTTATTATCTATAAATAATGTACTAATTGAATGATCATAGTTTTAAATTTAATTTATCTCGTATAATAATTGCCTTACTATATGTGAAATAAAATTAGAAAAAAAATACAGCTTATTATTCATATTTATATTTAGTTGCATCTTTCATTTTTTGTAAATAAATGCACAACTTTAGAGAGAAATTGAGAGATTTATAAATGTAGAAACATCAAGTTATGAAGTTTCCACGTTTTATTATTTCCTTTAAACGCATAATTTGTGCCTATTCAAAATAGAACAATTATTTTAATAACAATTCATAGAGATAACTATAATGTAATTTAGATGGTATTCAATTTTATTTCTTAATAATACAATAGAGTTGTTGAAGGAAAATACACATGGGACCTAGGGTTTGATTTCTGAAAACTAATATGTGAATCCGTAAGAGGTTCAACATTGAAGTTTGTGATGGAAAAACCTATTGATAACATTAAAAATTAGCAAAATTTACATTCAACAGCATGTACAAATATTAGAGATTCGTGAACCTCTTCCTATCTTTCTATTAGTTGCTTCACATACTATCAACATAATATTCCCAAGTAATCCAAGTAAAGCTACCATCCTAGACTAATGACCCTGAAATCAAAACTGAAACAATAAACAATGCTGGAGCAAATTAAACATGAATAATTTGAAAATTAAAATAAAGAAAAATAAAAATTTAATCTAAAGCACCTCCACGACGCTTACTCTTATCCATGGTTAATACGAAATTTATCCACGCTATTTTTTACCGAAGATATAACTTCACTGGAAATTGTAAGCACAAAAGTTAGAATTCTCTTGATATCACACACCAAATCCAGTTCTAGAATTTTGCATAAAAGAAAATTTGTGGAGGAGAAGAAATTGGGAAGAAGTGGAATTGAATCACTTTTGAGGAAGGAATGGAAAATAAATTAAAGAGTAGTGATCAGTAGTCATTTTAAGAAGATAAAAACTTGTATGAGACGGTCTCATACATGAGACGGATCAATACATGTGAGTTAATGATACTTCACTCATAAATAATGATACTTCACCCATAAATAATGATACATGTGAGTTAATGATACTTCACCCATAAATAATGATACTCACATGCGTGTATAAATAATGATACTCACATGTGAGTTAATGATACTTCACCCATAAATAATGATTCCCGCATGTGAGTATTGACCCGTCTCATGCATGAGACGGTCTCACCCAAGTCTACCCCTTTTAAGAAAGGGAAATGACTTTTCATCTACCAGTCATTGCAATTGATACGTCATGCGTCCTGAAAATTAAATATACAGAAACCTGAAAAGATTTTCCCCATTACCCTATATTAACAATTAATATAAAGAACACATAAATAATTAATCATTAAAATAAAACAAAATAAAACGTTTAAAAGTGGCAACAATTAAACGAAATAAGACAAAACATTTAAAAAAACAAGAATACTGTAATTAAACATTAAAACGAAATGAATAATTAATCCTTCAAACGAAGTAAAATGAAACATTTGAAAAAAAAGGATTAAAATGAAATAAAATAAAACATTTGAAAAAAAAGGGAATAAGAGGTTTCAAACCTAAGTTGCACGGATAGTAGGCACACCAAACAACCAAGTAAGCTGAGGTAAGTTTCAATGTTTTTTTTACATAAAATTTTCTTTAACAACAATGTTTCCTTGATATTTTTTTAGACAATTTTACCCCTGCGATTTTGCTTTAATATATGTATAGATTCCTAACATAATGTATATTATATAACAAAAATCTAATTAAGTTTAAAATTTTAAAAAATATATTGTAAAAGTGATTATATTTTGAAAAATTACAAATATAATATTGTACATATAAAGTATAAATAGATAAAATTTTAATTATTATATATATATTATATTAATTACAACAAACAAATACGAACTATATATTCTTAAATCTTAAATGCATAAAATAATGTATGGGAAAAATACTAGTTCATATAAAAGTTACAATTGTTGAGGTTGAGATGCATTGGTCTCCTTTCCGGCCGTTCAACCAAAATATATCTACCAAATTCCAATTTGAAAGGTGATTCTATACGTAGTCCTATTTTTTCTCACCATAGCCCCTTTAAAAAAATTAATAAATATATTAATTTATATACTATTTTAACCTTGCAACTTAAAAATATTAATGAAAGAATAAAATAAAGTGTCATTCCCATAGCCCCTTCAGTACATTCGATCATTTTTTTTATTTAAAATAAAAATCAAAAGGGTTGGATTATAGCATGTAATCATCTTAGATTTATGTTAAAATCACAACAAAAAATATGTATCCACACAAATTACATGTGATATATTCTGGGATGAAGATGATTCTTAAAAATGAGATTTTTTATCAATCATTCTAAAATGATTGCAATAGAAATTGATAATATTTATTGTGTTTCTTTAATAAACGTAATTGAAGATGAACACAAATGCATATTAATTTTTTTTATGAATGAATGGACATTAGATGGAGTTTTATTCTTCGCTCTTACTTCTTTGTTCTTGTTCATTTTTTTATAAGTTCTCGTTCTTCAATGTGCGGCTTCAATTGCAATATAAAGTTCTTAAACTAGGTTTTTTTTGTAAGATTTACACGATGAGTGTAGGCAGAATTATTTGATGAGTTGATGGTATAAGGATGTAGTGTTTGTTATTTTATTAGGATTTTAAGTTAAGACTATAAGGATAAAATTGTACATTAATTAATATATTTTTATTTATTTTTAAATAGGGGCTATGTTGAGCCCCCTATTTGAATTGCAATACGGTCCATTTACAACTTCCTTAGTTGAGCCCATTAAGATTAAAAGATCTCAAATTTAAAAAGATTTAATAAAGGACCGTTGCAATTTGCAAGCATAAAATAAAAACCCGCCCTTCGGCTTCTCCTACCGTTTCCTCTGTAATTCCAAAAAATTTGAAAATCTCTATTTTTTTATTTTTTTATTTTTTTAAAAAAAGGGAGAAACCCCCTTCGATTTCCAGTAACATTTTCCGAAAAATTAGTCCCTCCAAATGTGCAGTATTAGTAAACCGTCGACCAAGAAACGGAGAGGTAGGAAGGTTTCAACAATGACGGAAAAACAACAAGCGTTTGAAATCGATGACAACAAACGGAGAGTTGAGAAGGTTTCGACAATGGCGGAAAAACATGAAGTGATTGAAATCGATGATTCATGCCCGTCTCCCTTTCAAAACGGTTCTCCTTTGAGGCCGATTTTTTGTCTGAAAAATAGAGAAGAGATCAAGAAATTTGAGGAGGAAGAAGAGTGCTTCATTCTTGAATTCGATCCATACAAGGATTCGGATGTCTTGATGTTAACTGATGCTGAACATGATTATAATGCTGAGGCCGAGTTGAGTGTAGTTGCTGAGAGAGGGCAGGTATATTTCCACTTTCTTGATCGACTCTATTTCATCGTGTTTAAGTTTAATTAATCGCAATTATTTGGAGTTCGTTTTGTTTATAATTGCACTGTGTTACACTTCCCTTCTTGGGTTTTGGTGTTCATATTTGGTCGGATGATGATGTTTATGTCATAAAGATTTCAAATTTATTTCAGGGGTTTTAATAGTTTTTTTTTGTTTCTGTTATTGAGTTTTCTTGTGGTGGTGATAGGTTTTGGAATCAGTCAATTATTAGTGAATGCGTGTTATATTTCTTACATGTAAACTTAATAGCAAAAGTATGCATATTATGCGCTATCTATTCTAATACTTTATGGTAAAATGGCATTTGCATTTCTTCCCACGGCGAGGAGAAACCTGCAGCCTCTAGTCGCTCGCTATATGACATTATTTTCATTTTCCTGTAGAAATCACCTGATTTTGTTTTAGGTTGAGAATTACCTTATCTTTTACGCGCTTGGTTGAAGGCGAAGTTCATAGTTTATTTATTGATTCTAGGTGTGTTTATGGATTTACTGCTTATTATAGCTAGAAGAAGAATGTTACTGTGCGTATCAATAAATGCAGGAGTTATTTGATTGATCAAATTTTTTAAAGTGGTTTTTCTATTGAAAATACCTAAAGAGATATACTCTATTGATCACTTGAAAAGGCTGGAGTTTTCTGATGTGTAGAACCAAACACGAGGAGAAGCTAACTATGTTGTTTAGATAGATGAAAGTAGGTAGAACTTGGAGAAGTACTTGAATCAGTTTCATTGAAACTTAATATGCTATGAAGTATTTATATAACTCAAGGCATTAATTCTTATTCTTCTTCTTCTAGGTGGCATGTAGAGACTATCCCCATCCAAGGAATACTTGTGCAATATTTCCTTTTGAGAAGACGCCTCACGACAAACACTGTAAATTGGTAACATTTCTATATGCTTTGATTGTAGTTAGTCCTTGAGTGGTGGTATTGAATCTAATTTCAAATGCAGTGTTACTGTTACGTTTGTGATTTATCTGCTCCTTGTCCGAAGTGGACTGGATCTGCTGGCCATTGTCATGCATTCAACAACGAAGGTTGGAACAATGAGAAGCAAGAAAGGAGACTTGTCAAACAATTATTAACCAAGACTGTATAGAATGTACGAGTCTTAAAATAAAACCTTGGTTGTGAATAGGATGATCAGTATGAGGAGTTCCAAGATCTGCAGTCCGTGTTTTCGTTATGTGAGTCGTGGGCTCGTGGTTATGCTAGATCCGTTGATAGCATCCGTTTATTGCATCTAGTGATGTTTTGTTTAGTTTAATGCTAAACATTTGAAGATGAACTAGATCGAGTAATTTGAAAGTGATTTCTTACTTCAGTTGTAGGAGATAGTTTTCTTTTGAATTCTACATCGTTGGAACTTGAATGACAATGTAGATAACTGAATGAATCTGTTGCTCCGTTTTCCCTGAGAGGAGTTTTGTAGCTTGAAATTGGAGAAAATTGGAGTTGGAGTGAGAGTGAAATTGAGTGTTGTCTAGTTCTCATGTCAAGAAATGAGAGTTTTGAACTATAATGTTGTTTAAACCCTAGCTTAATATTAATTACTTTAATAAGGTGGCAGTGTTGCATCATATTACAGAAGGTTAGTTATTACTTATTAATCATATGCTTTGTACTTCATTATTTTATTTTATTTTCAGGAAAAATTGTAATGCAACAATTCGAACTGTTTTTCTTGTGTCTTGTGTATTCTTGATAAACCAGCCTTTGTTGAAAATAAAAGAATCATTCTCAACTTTAAAATAATTCTTCTTCCACCATGTTGATATCTGATTTTTTTCCTTTCTTTTTAAAAAAAATGCCTTTTTCTATAATTAATATAAATTGATGAATTTGTAATAGCCATGAACCCAGTTTCTACTAATGAGAACCCATTTTTGCTCCATATTTTCATTATATTCGAGCGCCTGATTCAATGGCTATGAACCATTTTGATGTGCGGGTGAGATGTTCCAGTCCGAATCATGTCGTCTAAATATTAAAAATATGTAATTTTAATGATCTTTATGATAAAAATAAAATGTATCTTGTACATCCATATTCATTCTTTGAAGTGCCTCCGGAATGTAATAACATGTAACAGACTGTCACGACCATCATTGGAAATACTAAACAGAAAACGCGTGGTCAACCATTTTCTCCAATGTATTCTTAGTTGCATGTAAGATCTCAGGAACTCTGCTTGCAAATGAGCTTGTACAGTTGATAGCTTTCTCCTTCCAGAAGCTGCGTGTTCAAATAATGAAGGCTGCACAAATATTGATTTTCAAGTGACAGCAGGTTAGAAAGATTTTGAAGTTCTGCGCAATCTGAGGAGTAACTAATCTGTATTTGCGATTTACGTTATAGTTGGTTCTTGATTTAACTGGTTTTGTGGGTGAGAATAGCCAAGTCTATCGTCACCATTTTGCTTAAAAAAAAAAAATGTATTACTCACTCCGTTTCTGAATAAGTGTCATTCTAACACTTTAATTTTATTTCAAAATAAATGTTATTTTACAAATTCGAGACATAAAATTTACATTTTTCTCACATTTGCCCTCATTTAATGCATTCAAACATATATATTTAATTCATTTAATGTATTCACACAAGAATGTATTAGGTAACTCAATTAATTTATTAATCTGTATGTATTCATCCAAAATAACACTTAATTGGAAATTGATGGAGTATATTATAACCAATTATAATTAATATTTATTGCTAAAAATTTAAATTTTTAAAAAATATATATCCTAACTTTGGAATAATCAACTCTAAGAATCAATTACATTAACTAAAAAAATGAAAAGTAAATACTAAAAAATAATATGAATATAATTGTGTGGAATAACCCTAAATGATAATATAAATTAAACTAAATAAAAGAAATTAAAACTGGAGAAAAAAATGAAAGAAAAACTAATTATTGTTATAAATATATTTATTATATATGGACATTACTTGTTCCCTAGTCTAGGGTTTAGTTTCTAACCCTATATATCTTGTAATATTGTGTAGATCAACATATCAATGAAAAAAAAATACACCGATGATCTTCTTCCCCCAATATTATCTGTTCTTCTACTTTCTGTTATTTATTTCTTGAGTATGATTTTGGAGTTCGATTTACAACACGTTATCAGCACGAGTCTCTAACTGATTGAGCGAATATTGATGGTATGCCCTAGGAAAGAATCGTGTCTTTCCTGTAAGGTAACTTTAAAATTAAAATTATGATATCACGTTCGTTGATACGATGAATTATGTGATTTTCGAAAAAGCAATGAATTTCATAGTCTAAAGTTTAATTATATCAAATGAAATTCTTTAATCATCTATGTATGGTGGCAGTGTTGAGCTTTAAATTGATAATCACGAATTGAAATTTAAAGACGGACTTGTGATGTTCTATTGCTTGTCAGTTTCGATTTTATTTACATCTGTTTCTTTGATTATGATTAAGCAATACTGAAAATTATTTTGTTATTTAATAATTTGCTCTTGCACGTGAATATAGAAACTGCTGTAAGTCATTGGATAATCACCGTTTTGAATATATTTTTTATTCGTGAGTTTTATATTTTGGATATTACAACAGATAATAATATCTACTCAAAATTATACCTAGACCTGAATTTGGAAAATGAATATATTCTTATTTTAGCCATGCCCAATAGGCAATGATAATAATATCATTTTTTTCTTTCCCTTTTAAATCCAACTTTTGATCAATGAATGACTACCTTAATTATTGAGACAATCATTGAAGGAATATTTCGATTAACAAACGTCAAACAACATTAGTTTGTAAATAATTTATATTCTTTCAGATCATGTATTAATAAGTATGATGAACAAAGTTCTTTAATTTATCATTTTTATTGTTGTTGGATTGGATATTAGTGTTACACTTTATTACTTCTTTTATTATGGACATAGTTATATGTTCACATAAACATTGAATCATAGTTTATGATATCACTATGAATTTTTCTTGATAGTGCAAAAGATTTGATATCACTAAATTAAATCATAATATACGTTCATTTTGTTCGTTTGTAAAAAGTCTGAATATATTATGTAACATAATTTATCTTGACATTATTTGGAGAACATATATACGAGTGAGCATTTGTTTGGATTAATTTCATGATATATTTGAACTTTGTTTTCTCCACTTCTAGTGGAATGTTTTAAATTACCTAGAGAGAAAATCATTAGCCCTTTGTCATCACCATATAAAACCAAACTGAAAAAGAATATTATTTCTTCGAAAAATTATGCAATCGCTGCAGGATCATTTAATTCAATTATTTTATTTATATTGCTCAAAAATAATATTTTTGAGAGGAAAGACTTATAAAGTTCTCCTAGAAGTTGTTGACGTTGGACAATACTATTTATTAGTTTAAAAGTTATGAAGCATAACTTGATTATGTCAATTTGCCAACAACAAATAAGACTAAATGGTGATGCCAATGATTACTTGAGCATCATTCCATGATTTTGAAGATACGATATCATATTTTTAGTTTAATATTTGTTAAATGTTATATCTATCTCGATTTGAATATTACTCCAGTTGAGTTTTCAAAAGTTATCAAAGTTGTATTATACCTTTATTTAACCAAATGATTTATGTTGCAATAAATAAATAAAAATTTAAAGACCCAAAAATTTGAATTATGACATGAGTGTTCGGGTCATCCCCTTTATATTAGTGTGTGAATAACAAAAGAAACATTTTCCATCTGCGAATTATTTCTATCACCACCAAAACGTAGACCTATATTAGCTTTATGGAAAAACAAAAAGTATACTCCATCACATTTGGCTTATCTAAAGTCAATAATTGGGATCAATTTATATATTGGTACGTTAATGTTATAATTATTTATCGTCATTAGGGGGAGATATAACTGAAATAATGCCGATAAATTTTTGTTAATTAAAAATTAATTGCACACACTACATGAACTAGAAGTTCAACGTATTATTAACTATCAAAAGTTATCATAATTGAGTTATTATAATTACAAACAGTGGAAGTTCCACATATATTTAAAGTACCCAACGCCATAAGCGAGAGAGTTCATTGACGCTAGAAGCGAAAAAGTATTTGAATACAAAATCCGGGGAAAACAAAATCAAAGACATGCGATAACTCCTAGAACCTCCTGAAGAGGATCGTCTTGAAGATGAAAATCTCAGTACATTTGCACGTGCACCAAATAATATTAATACTGAGATTGCAGAACAACCAGATCGAAATATTATGGGAAATGACAATGATCTGGTTAATAATAATATTAAAGGTACCATGTATTTTATAAATATGGGAGAAACCTGAAGCATAGATATCATAGTTGTCGACAACATATTTGCCTCTACAATTACTTGTATAATGATAATTTGGATCCAAAACTTAAGATGAAAGCAGATTGCCAGAAGCATTCTGATTATGTAAAATAAAAAATAGCAATTGAGGTAAAGCTCAACCCGCGAAGCAATTGTTGTCCCAGTAGGACACAAATAAGCATTTCTATGAATGAGAAATAGCAAAATTAATAAGGTGGTCAGACATATAAAGGGTTGTAGCTCATGGGTTTAGCAGAGACCCATGTTCAATATATTATATTCTCCTATTAATATACACATTATGTTCCGCTACATAAAATAAATGGCAGTAATTTTAGTATTTGATATGCAATTAATGGACGTTGTGATTGCATATTTATATGTGTCATTGAACGATAATATTTATATGAAAATCATGATGGATTTAAAATTTCTTGTATAACATCGCAACATTTATGGTGAGAAACAGTTAACTCATGTTTAAAGATGAGTATTTGAAATACAAAACTTGGATAATACTAAGTATTGTCTCAACCTACAGATCAAGAATCACCCGATGTGATTTTATACACCAGTCAACCTACCTGAGAAATATTTTTGATATTTTATTTATGAATAATTTTATTTAACACACCAATAATTTTTAGATCACTTGAAGTGAATGTGTATTTATTTAAACTCAAAGATGATAATGAGGATATTTTAGGACTAGAAGTTCCTTACAATATTTTATCTTGCAAGATTACCTGGCGAGGTAATGTATTTATAAATAACTTGCTAGCAAGATTTAGTGTTTTTCTACAATGAAACACTGGCATGCCGATTACTATATCCTCAATTATTTTCAAAGTATAAATATTATTTATTGAAATAAACAATGACATGACATTGGTGGACTATTCAAATATGACTATATGTAGGATCCCCATATTGTTATATTTGAGATTGGTTTTATGTTATTTTTATGTGTAGCGCGTTGAATGATATTATCCCCTATTGTCTATATACAGATAATGTATTTGTGTTGCATATATGAATAGTGGGTGAGTTAAAGGTTACCTGATGTAACACACATTATTTTCTTTTACCCACATTAACTCTAGAAGAGTTGTGAAATTTAGGGGAGCGATATTTTAAAATAATCTAGAAGATTATGCCTAGAAGGCCAGATCCTGTAGGTCTACATTATGCCCTGAAGGCTCAATGGTTGTACTCTTTTTTCCTTACTAAGTTTTTCCCACAGGGTTTTCTTAGTGAAAGTTTTTAATGAGGCAAGTAATACAACACATATAAAACGTATGCCATGTACTCTTTTCCTCGACTGATTTTTTTCCACTGGGTTTTTCAGCGAGGTTTTTAACGAGGCTGAACATTACGTAGTAATGTCCAAGGGGGAATGTTATAAATATATTTATTATATATGGACATTACTTGTTCCCTACTCTGGGGTTTAGTTTCTAGCCCTATATATATCTTGTAATATTGTGTAGATCAACATATCAATGAAAAAAAATACACCGATGATCTTCTTCCCCCCAATATTATATGTTCTTCTACTTTCTGTTATTTACTTCTTGAGTATGATTTTGGAGTTCGATTTACAACAATTATTTTAATATTGGGACAATTTTATACTAGAAAATTTCACGTGCTTGATGTGGGACAATAACAAGGATCCTCTGCAGCGCATCCTTCCACAAAACTCCATGTTGTGTGATCAAACGAGACCGTTTTACTATTTTTTCCACTTCTTTTTTTATTTTGTTTATTTCGTTAGATTTTTCTTTTATTTATATAATCCTTCTTTAAATGGATTTAATTATTTTATGCTATAAATAATTATTTTTAATTTTTGTCAATCTTTGTTAGTAAGGATGATTTTTATTTGGCAAATGAGATTCTATAGTTTCACTATATGCGTTGCAATTGTTGTCCCACTTTTACCATTTTCAATTTCTAAACCCAACTAGGATTTATAATTATATTATATTATTTTATAATGATTTTCTAGTTAACAAGTAATTATTTATGGTTCATTGTTCCATAAGTAGGATACATAATTTTTATTTTTATTTTGATCGATAAATATTAATCGTGATTGATTATTTATAATCATTTTTATTTTATAATAAACATTATTAAGAATACAATCAATAATTTGGCATAGATGACACTGATGTATTCTCACCTATGGCTAAATGGGTCACAATGAGATTATTTTTTGCCCTGACAGCTCAATACTCTTGGTTCATTCATCATGTTGATGTCAATAATGCATTTTTGCATGGCAATCTTATGATGAAATCTATATGACCATGCCTTAGACTATGTTTATTGGTGACCATGGGGAGACCATGGTCACCGCCACCTAGATAATTAGCAATTAAAAAAAAAAAAAGGCAACCATGGATCAACCTTGATCAACCATCAACCAAAGGCAACCTTGTGGTTTGCTCATTTCTTTATTCAAATAAAGACTCATGGCAATAAATGATTGGTTAGTCTAAATTGTACTCCCTCCGTCCTAATAGTAAGGTCCACAATGCCTTATTTGGCTATCCCAATAGCAAAGTCCACTTCCATATATGTAAATAATTAATGTCAACATCAAAGTAGACCCCACTTACTTTATATTACTTTTTATAATAATCCTTAAAGAAATGGACCCACCTATTTTACTCACTACTTTAACAACTAATCTACTTTTCCTTAATTTTCGTGCCCAATAGCAAGTGGATCTTGCTATTGAGACGGAGGGAGTATTTGATATATTTTTAATTAATTTTTAATATTTTCTGGATTTTATGAAAATTAAAAATAATTATACCAATTTTTTTTTTGCATGCTCTATAAATAGAGCTCATATCGGCATAATTATAAGTTTTTTTCAAAATTTTATTTCCTCAGAATTTTAAGAGTTTTTTTCTTATTTGTGCTATTATTTTATTTTAATTTGAACAAGTTGATATACTTCATAAAATTATATTTAAAAATAATTATATATAATATTATGGTTGGATGGATGGGTGGGCATTGATAAACTATCAAAATTAAATGTGATTGGGTTGTGATGAGTAATAGTGATGTGGAAGAGAAAGAAATGAATTAAATATTAAAAAGGTTGGATGGTTGGGTAGTTGGAGTGGTTGCTGATAAACATAGTCTTAGGGTTATACAAGGAGCAACTGTAGAGATGTCTACAAGCTAAAGAAAAGTCTATATGGTCTCAAACAAGCCTCAAAGGAGTGGAATCAAGAATTCTGTAAGCACTTATTCCTTTTGGGTTTTAAACAGTCAGAGAATGACAATTGTATGTTCACAAGAGGAATTAACTGGTTCTTCATTTGTGAGTTTATTGGTGTATGTTGATGATATATTGCTCCTCAGTCCTTCATTAGACATCATTACAGACATTAAAACTTCATTACACCAGACATTCACCATCAATGATCTAGGTGAAGCCACTTATTTTCTAGGCATGGAACTCCTTTGGATTTCCTACATGCTTCAAGACCTTGGTGTTTCTGTTTCTCTTCCTATTGCGGTTTATTGTGATAATAAAGCTGCAATACATATAACTAAGAATCAAGTTTTTCATGAAAGAACGAAGCATTTGGATATCAATTGTCATTTTGCCCGCATAAATTTCAGGAGTGGTTCCATTACATCGGTCTATGTTTCAACAAAGCTTCAACTTGCAGATCACATGTTTACAAAATCCCTTGTAGGGCCTCAGTTTCAGCTCTTGTTGTCCAGACTTTCACTTGGTGATCTCCACCAAGCTTAGTCTGCGGGGGGATGTTGCATTTGCAGCAAGGAGAAGAAGAAGTCTTGCAAAGAAGCAGGTCGGTGACGCCATGCACCCATGCAGAATGATAATCAAGCGAAAGTTGTTATTTCACGCCCGGGTTACCATATTATTATTTCAAAATGTGACAATTAAGAGATTAATTATTATTTTTTTGTCTAACGAAACCGAGTTTTTTGGAATATGTAAGTTATAAGTAAATTAAAATAGGTTATTTCCTCAAAAAAAAAAAGTTAGATATTTATTTTGAGTGATCGAGAGATGACTAAATCTCTAATCCGTATTTTAATAATGTGACTGGACTGATGAATTTCGAAAATGACTGAATCGACAAATGCTTAAAAAGTTGGCTAAATTAATTAATTGGTAATTAAAACCACGACTGCATTAACAGATATTGACCAAAACAAAAATAATTGCGCAAAGATTCGGGAGATAATAGTACATATAGAAATATTAAATTAGCATTTCCATTTTAAATAAAAGTTAGTCGTTAATCATGAATATGAATTGATTGATTTCCTTATCTAATAATGTAGATTTGATCTGTTGTGATATAAATGAATGAATTAAGGTGTATGTATATAGATAGAAAAGTAGAATTTGAGGAATTGAAGGAAGAAATAAAAAGAATTTGGGCATGATGAGAAAATATTTGGTGTTGATTGTAATTTGTTGGATGAGTATTATTATTTGTATGGCAAGAGCAGAAGGTTGCTTTGTTGTTGGAAAATATCATGTTTACGTGGTTAACAATCTTCCTGTGGGGTCCCCAGGTGTGACATTTCACTGTGCATCCGGCAACAATGATTTTGGAAAGAAAAGTCTTGGTGTGGGTGAAGAATTCAGTTTTGGTTTCTGCAAGATACCGCAGTTCACTCTATTCTTCTGCCATTTCTGGTGGGAGGGGAAGGAGAAGGCGTTCGTTGCTTTCGATGCATCATGGCATGTTGACATTTGCAAACGTCGTGTGTGCTATTATGCAGTCAAGACCGATGGTTTTTACTTTTCACCATCTTATCCACCAAAGGATCTCACCATATTTTATAAGTGGTGATACCTATTTTATTTTTCTACTTTATTTATGTACGTGCCTCGTTTCTATTAATGCATTATTATGTTTTCCCCTCTTCTTTGCTTCTTAATCATCAATTCCGTTTTTTTTTGGATGTTTTAAAAAAAAGAGTTATTTAATTATCGATATACGATACGTTTCTAAATTTGGTACCGATTCTGTGTGATTAAGACTAAATTAATTACTAAAATCATAGCTAATTGACCACACTCAAAATTTTGGGTAATTTAAGGATAATAATTTTTTTAAAGAATTAATCAAATCGCAAATTCTTTTATACATAAAATGCATATCAGACGGTCAGCGCGGTGGCTCGGTATGTTTGATCCAATCAATGCATTGACAAAAAAATTATCAAAACGAGTGATATTTTTTTAATTTTGTGTGATACTTTTTAGTGTTACGAATGATAATGATTTTGAGGGGGATTTTTTGATCAATTAATTGACCGGGTTAACGTGCATTGACTCGATCAATACGTTGATCGTTTGATATGCATCTGGTGCACACAAGACCTGCCTTAATCAATAAAGTAACAAAAAAATAATGCATGTTATAAACTAGAGAGAGACGAGAGAGAATATCAATTGTATGTATTCAATATGAGGACCAAATGCCTCTATTTATAATAATACAAGGGATAGGGTTTTAGAGTTAATAACTTAGCCATCACTCATATCATATATATCTATTAGATATATTTACAACACTCCCCCTTGAGTGACCAATCTCTAAAATAAATGTTGCCTCATTAAAACCTTGCTAGAAAAACCCAGTGGGAAAAAATCTAGTCGAAGGAAAAAGAGTACAACTGCTCCCCCTGATCTTGAGATCACTGTAGATCTTTGAGTCGGCACATGCCGATCTTGTGTACCAACTTTCTGAATGTTGATGTTGGTAATGCCTTTGTGAATAAGTCCGCCAAATTGTCACTTGAGCGAATTTGTTGAACGTTGATATCACCACTCTTTTGGAGATCGTGTGTATAGTATAACTTGGGAGAAATGTGTTTCGTCTTATCACCTTTGATGTATCCTTCCTTGAGTTGCGCGATGCAGGCAGCATTGTCTTCATACAAAACAGTTGGATTGATCTTTGATGAAGCTAATCCGCACGACTCTTGGATGTGACTTGTCATATTTCTCAACCATACACACGCTCGATTTGTTTCATGGATTGCAATGATTTCAGAATGATTTGAGGATGTTGCAGTCAAGGTTTGCTTCACAGACTTCCATGATATAGCAGTTCCACCACATGTGAAAACATAGCCAGTTTGTGACTTGGCTTGATGTGGATCGGATAAAAATCCTGTATCCGAATACCCTACCAGAGAAGAATCGGAATTTTCCGAATAATATAATCCAAGGTCTATGGTACCCATAGAATGTGCTTAACACCATTCCAATGTCTCAAAGTGGGTGCAGCGCTATATCTTGCGAGAAGATTTACAGAAAAAGCTATATCTGGTCTAGTATAATTAGCCAGATAAGTTAATGCTCCAATTGCACTTAGATATGGTACTTCAGGACCAAGTATCGTTTCACCATCTTCAATAGGTCGGAATGGATCTTTCTCCTTATCATGAGATCTAACAACCATTGGTGATGCTAATGGATGTGTATTATCCATGTAAAAGCGTTTTAACACTTTTCCTGTATATGTGGATTGGTGAATAAACGTTCCTCCTCGGACACGTTCAATTTGCAAACCAAGATAAAATTTTGTCTTTCCCAAATCTTTCATCTCAAATTATTTCTTCAAATATTCAGCAGTTTTATTGAGCTCTTCAGGAGTCCTAATTAAATTCAAATCATCGACATAAACTGCTATAATTGCAAATCCACTTTCGGTTTTCTTTATGAAAACACAAGGGCAGATATCATCATTCTTGTATCCTTCTTTTAACAGATACTCGCTCAATCTATTATACCACATACGGTCAGACTGTTTCAGCCCGTACAATGATTTTTGCAGTTTAATCGAAAACATGTTTTTGGGTTTTGACTT
This sequence comes from Perilla frutescens, assembly GCA_026008535.1. Classification (NCBI taxonomy): domain Eukaryota; kingdom Viridiplantae; phylum Streptophyta; class Magnoliopsida; order Lamiales; family Lamiaceae; genus Perilla; species Perilla frutescens. Next base: position 32,423,773 of record BRKX01000011.1, read on the forward strand.
TAATGCTTCAGGCATTTTAAATCCTTCAGGGATTTTCATATATATGTCATTATCTAATGACCCATATAGATAGGCAGTTACTACATCCATAAGGCACATAGCAAACCTTTGTGACACAACCAGACTAATCAGAAATCTGAAAGCAATTGCATCCATTACTGGAGAGTATGTTTCCTCATAATCAATTCTTGGTCTTTGAGAGAAACCTTGCGCTACGAGTCTTGCTCTATATCTCGTAACTTCATTTTTCTCGTTTCTCTTTCTAACGAATATCCATATGTATCCAACAGGGATTTCAGATTCCGGAGTTAGGACTATAGGTCCAAATACTTTCCGGTTATCACAGGAATTTAATTCCATTTCCATAGCTCTTTTCCACATTGGTCAATCATTTCTCTGTTTACATTCTGTAACAGATTTCGGTTCAGGATCCTCATTTAAAATTTGATGAGCTATGTGAAAGGTGAATATATCATCTACAATTATATGTTCTCTCTCCAGTATCTGATTGGAAGATAAATAATTTATTGAGATCTCATGATTTTCAGATACTTGTAATTCTTCAGGAATTACATCACTTTCATTTGGTCCTCATATTGAATACATACAATTGATATTCTCTCTCGTCTCTCTCTAGTTTATAACACGTTATCAGCACGATTGTTCTACGCTCCTTCAATTTTAGAAGTTCATCAATCCTAGAAGATACATGTTTTTTTTACATCATGTTTATTGGCTTTAATATATTATGTCTGCTTTTTTTATTGTTATAATTATCGGTCTTTTCCGATTTAATCTTGAAAAATTAAATATTGATGCTATTCGAGTAGCACAAGTAATATTCATGAAGAATATTACATTCAAGATCATAAATTGATACTATTAAAGTAGCACAAGTAATATTCCTGAAGAATATTACATGCTCTAAAGAGCAAATAAATTAAACATGTGGATAATATATCATTGATTCTTTGTGCAGAACTGCACAAATGGCAAACATCATTGAAGGCTCCGGAAGAGCTTGTATCAGTTTACCAAATGATACTAAATTAGATATTGAAAATGACATGTATTCTAGTAAATCCAAAAGAAACTTACTAAGTTTCAAAGATATCCGCTATAATGGATACCATATTGAGACTATATCAGAAGGTGGAAAAGAATATCTCTGCATAAATTCTTTTGTATCCGACCATAAGCGAACAAAAGAAAAATTATTAACACTATCTTCTAGGATGTATTACACATTCATAAAGGCAATTGAGACAAACCATGTCATGAACCCGAAGTTCAATGACACAAAAAGCTTTATGCTTTGGCATGATAGGCTTGGACATCCTGGAGCAATTATGATGCGCCGAATAATCAATAATTCATATGGGTACAACATGAAGAATCAAAAGATTCTTATGTCAAATAAATTCCCATGTGATGCTTGTGCGCAAGGCAAGTTAGTCATTAAACCTTCATATACGAAGGTTAATATTGAATCTCCATCTTTCTTAGAGAGAATATCAATTGTATGTATTCAATATGAGGACCAAATGCCTCTATTTATAATAGTACAAGGGATAGAGTTTTAGAGTTAATAACTTAGTCATCACTCATATCATATATATCTATTAGATATATTTACAACAGTGCACAAGTTTTGAATAGCCTTTTTAACCAAAAAAAAGTTATTGATTAATTAATATATGCAAGTGGAAGAAAGAATTATAAGGTTTACCGGATTCAAATAATTCCATTTGCTTAACAATATTTATGATTTATCGGGTTTGAACCAATTTTATTTGTGAGAAAATCATATGTTACATTTACAGATCATACACATTTGATATATTTATAAAAGTCAAATAACCACATTTCTACGCTAGCTAGCTTATTTAATTTACTACATATAAAAATCTATATTATATATATATACAGATTAATTGTTATATTATATTGTGGTAATTAATCATTTTGAATAATATATATTTACTTAATCATGAATATTGTTGTATTATTCATTATCTGATTTAGCATTTAGGGCAGCTGATCACTGCCAGCTATAAATTATATTGTGATATAGAAGGTTTAAAATTTAAGTTATCGTACAAAATATTATATTAGTACTGATCCATCGATATATATAGATATACCAAATTTGGTATCACATGCATGATTTAATTTTGACAATATTTGATGAGAGAAAAATTGCAATAATCCATTCAGGTCTATATATACATATAACAAAATAAAAAAAAAAAAAATATATATATATATATATATATATATCCTAAATGAATAAAAATAATTTGGCGATGATGAAATATTTGTTATCATTCCTCATAATTTCATCCATTTATGTAGAAACAACGAAATCTTTTTGCTTAACCACAAAATATAGGGTTCATGTGGCCAATAATCTCCCCATAGGCTCCCCATCTCTAACGTTGCATTGTGCAGCTAAGGATGATGATTTTGGACAAATTAGTCTTTTTGCAGGTCAAGAATTCAATTTTAAATTCTGCGAGAATCTTTTCTCGACTTTGTATTTCTGCCGTTTCAGGTGGAACGGAAAAGATAAGTCGTTTGTGGTTTACGACGAATCATGGGAAAACAACCGCTGCACTGACGGCGTTTGCTATTACGCCGTCCTTGAAGATGGTTTTTATTTTTCAGATTCTTATCCACCCCAAAAAATATCTAAATTAACTACTTGGTAGTAAATCATATTCTAATTGTACGTGCAGACCTATCAACTTCATGCATCGAATAAATGTGTAATATCAATCTTAATTCATTTCAATGTTAAATTGTTTCTACTTTATACATTTTCTATATATTATTCACCTTCTTTCTTGATGCATGGATTGATTGTTTAATTTGCTTTCTATATATTAATGGTCTTGATAGTATGTATATGTAGAGAGAGAGCACTCCCCGATAATCACCACACTAATTTTTATTATTAATTATAAAATAATCAATCTTAATTAACATTTACTACTAAGAATTGTAATTTAAAAATTATTATCATAATTATGGAATAATCAACCCTAAAAATTAAGTATAATTAGCTAAAAATATGAAAATTAAATTCTTAAAAATAATTATAAACCCTTACTGGATTATAAAACTAAACTAAATAAAAAATAATAATAATAACTGATAAAGTAACTGTCACATAAGCGGTGCCGACAGAGATGTATATATAAAGTTGTGTACACTAACAAAACTCTCTCTACATATTTATATATTCATTTATTGAATTACGCACTACTTTAAAAAATTGATCATGAAATTTAATAACTTTAAAATATGTTAAAACCATTCATATACAATGTGATAATTTATTATCTACATAATTAAAGATTATTTCATTTAAAACGTATTTATTATTTAATAAATATAAGATTCACTACAAGAAAAACCGGATATTCCTGCGGACCAGGGCCACAGGAATCAGCCCAAAATCCGCTGGAATTGGGTAATTCCTACGGGCATTCCTGCGGGCCCGGTCCGCAGGAAAAGGGCCGATGGAATTTTCAAAATCCTGCGGGATTCCTGCGGACATTCCAGCGGATCTAGGCCCGCAGGAATCATAAAAAAAAATATTGAACAAAAAAGATTTATTTTTTTTAGCATTCTCCGAGCCCACGCGAGCCCCACCCCCACCGTGGCCAACCCACACACTAGCCCCGCCCTCCGGCGAGCCTCGGCCAGAGCCATAGGAGCCGCCGGGCCGCCCAACTGCTGCATATAATTGCACATCAAATTGTGCTCTTAGAGAGGGGTTTCGAACCCTCGCCCTCCTGCTCGCGTAGGTAGCACCTTAACCACTGTACCAAACATGATTTCTATTCATAGTTCCATATATTTTATATATATTATATATTTATTATGTTTTGCATTATTTGATATATATACACACACACAAATAAAATATAATGTAATGTAATATAATATAATATATAGTTTAATAAAAAAATTTGTAAAATAAAACTTAAATTTTTAAATGATATTTTTTAATATTGTTTCTATTGAATATGATATAAAGGCATATAATACATGATATACCTAATTAAATTGTTGTGAATATATATATATATATATATTATGCAATGTAAAAAAATAATTTGTGATATGCGTTAATTTCTTTGGACTTTTAGTCGTAAAAACTTTTATTGTGGTTTTATTTTATTCTTTCTAGCTACAAGATTTTAATAGATTAGTAAAAATCATACAAATTTAAAGATATACTTTTAAGAAATATAGGTGTTACTTTTATTTATTATATAATTAATCATTTTAAAAATGCAATATAATTTTAAAAAATAATTGGAATTATGTCGAACTGTTCATGAAATTTATAAAAATAAGAATAAAAAAGTATACATAATTTTTTACTAAAGTTTCATCTATAATTAAAAATTAATAAAAAAACTCTACACATATACATTACATTTTATTTTATTTTCCTAAATTTCTAATTAATTCTTTTTTTTTCTCCATTTTTTGCATTATTATTTTCATTATCTTTAAAGATAAAGGTCTTGTATCACTTCAAATCTACACAAATCTTTTGTGGATTATATTATGTTTAAAACAAAAAAATTAAAAATTAAAAATTTAAAAATAAATAAAAAATATTCCAATGAAATTTTTGTGCCAAAATAATTGAAATTATAGCGAAATTTAAATTAAGAGAAATAAAAATAATAAAAGAATTAAAAAATGATTCCAGCGGGTGTTTCCCTCAAGAATACCCGTTGGAATTTTTTAAGAAATATTAAAAAATTATAAAAAAAATAAATAATTCCTGCGGGAAATGAACCCGTTGGAATGTCCGCTGGAATTTTACAAAATTCCTGCGGAAAATTGACCCGCTGGAATATCCGATTTTTCTTGTAGTGATATATATTAATTTATTGGGTTTTTGAAATAGGAAATGACATTCCATATATAATAACGTAACGTGCTAACTATTATTATATATACGACTTTACACATCCAAAACGTTATATTGTAGTTTTTAAGAGATGTATTTTTGTAGCTAATACTACTATATCTGTAAGTACGATATCACGTACATAATATATTAACTATACTTTTTTTAATCCATTTTGTATATATATATACAGGAAACCATCAAGTCATATATATGAATGCGTCTATATATATGTTTATACTTTATTTTTGCATTTAATTTGTCATATAATATTTAGTACGTATATTAAATGAACTCAAAAACATACTAGTACTATTAGTACGTCAAAATATAGTAATCTTTTATTTTTGACCAAAAAAATATAGTAATCTTTATTTGTAGGATAGTTGTAAATCTGACATGAAACATGATCAAATCAAGACTTAAAGATGAAAATTGTCAATTCAGTACCCCGAAAATCACGTATTCCAATTCATTTTTTATTTTTAATTATTTTTACCAAATTATTTATCAACTTCAATAGATAATAAAATATTTTTTGTTGAATTTTTATCTAAAAAAATAAAAAATAAATCAAAATAGATGAATTTAGACAGATAATCGAGCCATGAATCGATAAAACTTCTTATTTAAATAATATTCGCAAACATTTTATCTTAACGTGCTTCATCAAATTTGATAAATCTATATATATATATATAAAAACACAGTCTTCATTTCTTTCAAATCTTGCGCCAACTTTTGTCCAACTATGTAATTTCATCATTAAAATTTTTTGACCGCATTAATAAATAAATTACATAAAAAAAATAACTGCCCCCACGTTCACATCTCAATGTATTTGTATATCATATTCACGTTCACTTCTCAATTTAGTTGTATATCATATTAATAAATTACATTGCAAATAACTGAACGCCCCCCACCCCACATTCACATTTCAATTTATTTGCCAATTTTATTTAATTGTATTTTGAATCTGATATACATATACATACATATATATTATTTAATTTCTGTTAGCATGGATAATAGGTCTAAAAAAAATTAATTACTCATTGTCATTTTCAAAAGTGTATTGTAACAAATAATCACTCATTGTCATTTCCAATAAAGTATACAATAATAATTATTAATGAATGTGTTGGAACCGTTAGGTTCATATTTATCTATGTTTGTTATTTTGTCTTTCTTTGATTTATTGTGTGTAGGTTATTATGTTGATTAAGAAAGTTGGGGCGTTCGTGCCAAGTTGATCGAGTCTTGGAGAAAATCTTGGAGATAAAGATCAAGGATATGGTTGTTCCTATTTCTATGGAATCGTTGTTATACTTGCGGCTAAAGTCAAGGAAAGATAGAAGTGTGTTTTGTGCGTTTCGTGCGAGATATTTGAGTGGAGATCAAGATATTATTTTTGTATAAATAGGGATCAGATGTATTGATATAGATACAGGGTCTTAAAGATATATATTTGTATTAGAGATCGAGTTTTTATATTCTGCAGATTTTCTACTAGATTTGGTTAAGACAACTTTAGTCTCAACTTTCTGTGAAGGAAGAGATAAAGTATCTTAATATTTTAATTAGCATTTTTCTAGTAGTGTTTTTGTAATTCACATATTATACATAGTGAAGATTTCGCCTGAGGCATTTCATGAGATTATAGAAATATAATCTTGTGAAAATTTCAATCCGTTGTTCTGTTTTAAATTTCCGCTGCGTATGCAAAGTTGTCTCAACTTTGTACTCAACTCTGTTAAAATCGAGAGTTCGGTTTCTTCAGAATGTTAAACTATAATAGTTCATTAAAAAAATATAATATAATATGGATAATTATCAACTCATAATATTAAATAATTAAACCATTAATATTTCAATTCATACATGAAACAAGAGGCGGTTTACATTCCAAAGTAGTGGTGTAGTGGGCTGCTTTGTACAGTAGTTATCAATTCAAATTTTAAATTAAATCATACTTTCAACCACACAATTTACATAATAAATAAATAAAATATTCTATCATTAATCATTTAACACCAACACTATTCCTCATGTCAAATTAAGCATTCATTTACTGCACAACTCTATTCCTCACGTTAATAAAAATGGCACCATTGTTTGGACTCATATCTCAACTCGAGCAAGGAAAGAGCAAGATTGCACTCCAGCTTCGTTTGATTCGGAATTAAGATCAACCATATTTCAACAACAAAGACAAAGTTCAAAGCCATGAATGCATATTTCAAGACAATACGGTACGTCATTGTTTAACTTTTATTTATATCTGTATTTTTAAACTAATCTTCAATATCTAATACAATTTAAATTTGTTTTATTATAGGGAAATCGTATACATGCCACTATTAATTCAAATACTTTGTCCGATTTCACATCAATCCTTGAAGTTGGAAAGGTTTATGATGTCATGAATTTCATTGTTGCTTTAAACATAATGAAAATCAAGACAACATCATGCAAGTATAGACTGCTTATATTCAAAGAAACACGCATGAATGAATTGTTTGGTCGGAATTTCCCAATGCATATGTTCCAATTCAAAAGCTTTGATGATATTTCATCTATGGAAAACATTCAAGACGAACCTTTGTTTGGTAAGATATCATATTAAGTTCAGTAGTTATTTATAATTGATAATGATAATAAATGATGTATTATTAACCATTTATATATCAATGATACAGATGTGATTGGTATGTTAGTCAGTCGATGCAAGCCACAATTGAAGATTATTAACGACAAGGAAACAAAGTTGATGGAAATTCTGTTAGAAGATGATAAGTAATTTTATTTTTTATTTTTTAACTATTAGACGTAATTTTTTTTCATTCTTATTTATATTAGTTCACTAGTCAGAGTTACTTTTCGTTATATGATGCTCATGTTAATCATTCTTTTACTATTCCTCAGAGTTACATAAATTACACACTGCATAAATTGTGATCACATAATTCATTAAAAAATATAATATAATATGGGTAAGTTTGAACCACACAATTTACATAATAAACAAATAGAATATTCTATCATTAATCATTCAATACCAACACTATTCCTCAAGTCAAATCAATCATTATTTTACTATTCCTCATAGTTACATAAATTACACATACTGCATAAATTATGATCATATTTTTTTTACTATTAGTTCTCCCACATACTGCATATTACATAATTTTTTTTATTACTTATCCAAAATTTGATTCAATAAACTTTGCCAAATAGGGGACGAACCATATCCGAAACTTTATGAGAGAATTACGCTGATGAACTAACCAATAAAGTTAACAATCGTGAAAAAGGCCCAATTCAAATCATCTTAGCATTTTGCCGTCCAACCACCTACAGAGGTATATTTTATCATTTTTCTACTTTTAAATTAGAAAGTGTTATTTACTTATTAATTTTTGAAATTTTTGTAATATTAAATTTACAGGTGAAATTAAATTGACAAATGCCTACCACACTACAAAGATTATTGTTGATGAAACAATTGTTGAGATTAAGAACTTTAAGGAAGAGTAAGTATTAATGTATAATTAAATTAATAAAGTACTACATGGACATGTTAATATTTTTAAGTATTTATATGTATATTTTGTAGATATTTCAACAGCAACAAGGTTGGATCAAGCTCCATCTCAACTTTGACAACTTCGGCCCATAATTTCAGTGAGCAAACCATAGATGATGAGTCAATTCTTAAGACAATTCACCAATTACAGAATGATGAAAAGGTATGATTATATTTTCTATTTGTTAGGATAAAAAAACAAGAGCACTATATCACCGACTCCAAAATTAATGTCCTTTTTATTCCAGATTGGTACTTTTTGGGTACTTGCAACAATTTTCTCCATTGAAACTATCGGTGCATGAGCATTTATGTCTTGCAAAATTTACTTCATGAAAATGGAACCCAAAGACAATACATTTTATTGTAAAAACTGCAACAATTTAGATGTTGGAGGAAAACTTAGGTACTCATAAAAATTATAAAATTATTTATTTATTCGTCAAAACATTTTTTATAAGCTATATAATTAATTTATAAATTTAACAAACAGATACATGCTGACTGTTAGAATTACTGATGATGATAATGGGAGTGCATCATTTCATTTATGGGATGGAGAGGGTTTAACCTTGATTGGAAAAAGTGCAAAAAAATTGATTAAGGTATTGTCTCTAATATTATTTACTATTTAATTTAAAAAATATTTCATTATATATTTAAAAATTGACTTATTTTTTGCATACAAATAAGGATATTGGAGACATCAAACATTTATCTATGGAGATAGAAATGTTGGTTGAGAAGAAAGCTTTGTTCAAAGTAAAAGTGAAAGATGGAGAAACAAGTGAATATCAGGGTGCTTATAGTGTCACAAGGTTACATGTGACCTTGCAATGATAATGAAAATTTGTGGAAACTTTTCTGAAAGCCAGGTTTATACCTTTTCAAAATAATATAATAATTTCCAAATTATAATGTATCAATAATACTAACTTTGTCCATTTAATTTAAAAAATGTCAAATATATAGGAATCATGTCCAACATCAAAGATGAAAGATTCAGAATTTCTCGAAGAGAAGGTTGGATAGATACAATTTATTGTATTTCACTACTTTATGATATATTATGATATATTTTTATAATTTTTTTTATGAAATTAATAGGTTGGCTAAACAAGTGAACAAGTGACACCAAATGTCTCTCAATCGAAGATTGTTGAGCCTGTTGATCTCACAGAGGACACCACAATGAATAGGAGACTTATAGATGAATTCTCATCATCTATTCCAAATAAGAAGTCCAGGAGAACCATCAAGAAAGAGAAGTAGTGCAATAATTTAGGAATGTTGTTGCGTAGTTCTTAATATTCCCAAAATACTTTCAGCCATCATTGATGTCTTTTAGGGAAGGCAACACTTTATGTTTAATATTATGTTTTTAAAAGTATATTTTAGGTTATGTTTTCCATAAAATGTAATTTATGTATTTGGTGTTGTTGTATGTTTTCTACCAACATTCTATCATATGAATGGTAATGACTATGTTTCTGTTTGAATTCATTATTTCGAGACATCAGACTATATAAATAACATAGTAAAAAGGTAACGTATGCTTTCACACACACGTGTCATAGTTTAAAGAAAGAACATATGATATGCACTTTCTATATTTAATACTTAATATACTATCAAATATTTATCAGTATATTTTAAACGAATACACTAAAAATGGTATATAATTTTTTAAGAATATTAAACTATTGAAAATATGCAAATAATATTATAATATGAAATATATGAAAAAGCTTATAATTATCATGAAAATTGAATCTAGAAATTTAGAAATAACAACAAAAAATAAACAAGATTATGACATGTACATTAAAGATCAGTGGATAGTATTATCAGTGTACATTAAACAAGGCTAGAGTTAATGGGCTGTTTAATAGAAAAAAAATATGATTTAGAAAATCAAAAGAGGTATGACCCAAATTAATTATACAATTGTTGGGGTGCTAAGGCAATCCATGACACTACCAAGTGCCAATTCATGCTCACGAAAGCATATATATATCGACAGAGACATATATATATATATATATATATATATATATATATATCGACAGAGACATCATAGTTTAAAGAAAGTACATCCAATATACACTTTATATGAAATACTTAGTACACTATTAAATAATTATAAGTATATTTTAGATGAATATAAAATAGGTATACAATTTTCTAGGAATATTAATCTATTAAAAATATTTAAATAATATTATTATAATATGAAAATATAAGAAATAGATAATTATTATCATGAAAATAGAATTTAGAAATTTAGAAATAAAACCAAAAAATAAACAAGATGTTGACGTGTACATTACAGATCAATGGACGGTATTTATTATTGTAAATTTATTATTTTGTTTCAAGAATGGATTTTTGTATATGTGATTGAAAAAAATACGATTATTTTAAGCAAAGCAACAAAAAACAAGGAACACCTTAAAACAGATCTCCATAAAAATAAGGAACACCTTAAATCAGATCTGAGCTACAGTCAAATTAAAAGAGACGTTTCATTCAAAAGACGATAAACAACAATACGTGTGATTCAGCGGCAGTGCACAAGAGAAAACGAAGGAGCGGCATAGCATCTTTTCCAGGTATATTCATCCTTTTTAAAAAAACTTATATTTTTTCAAAGAATATAGGTTTAAATCTATTAAATAATATGCAATGTATATATAGACACGCACATGTTTGTATAGATATAGATCTTATATAGTAATGAAAGTCTTCGAAAATTACCTGCAATTATAGTGTTTCATTATTAGGAAAATTTAGTTCTATTTTCAATTCAACAAATGTTGATCTTTGAGCCTCACACGGTCAGACCTACAATTAAAACAACTGAAATATTTTAAAAATTTAAAACAAATTTTTGCGTTTTTGTAATATGAATTATACTAACCTGATGAGATTTATTCAACTTGGATATTATACTTTTTCAGTAGATCTGGTAACTGTTTCTTCTTCACTATGTTTTACTTTGGGTGGCACTAGGTAGAAAGTTATGAAAAATATGTTAAAGGTAACAAGAAAAAAAATATATTGATTCATGAATTTAGCATGGCTGACCTGATGGGATATGAGAATCTCTTAACAGATCTGTACATTTGTCACTGCATACACACTATGTGCCAAAAGAAACTACACCCAATTACCTTCATAGTACCTATTGCATTTAATAAAGAAAAAAAAAACAAAACAAAACTGTAGTTACAATTTCATAAGTCAGATAAACAATATTAGAATCTAAAATTGTACTTTATACAACGAAAAGAGACAGAGGTAAGAAGTCACTTCTGTGCTTCAGCAAAAAAATATTCCTCTCCGGCCTCGACCATCTCTAGCTCAGCTTCGATCTGAGCTTTGCTAAGGATGATGGTTTTATTTCTCAACCCTTCTCTATAGTCTTTTGCTACGTTTCTGTCTCTTGTTCTTCTCTTTCATCGTCTTCTTCTTCATCCAAACGTATTGATCTGTGATCAAATCTACTATATATTTGACTGAAAAATTGGTAGAAAAATATTTTGAAAGATAAAGATAAGGAAAATCAATAGTGAAATGCCGCTCTGATCGAAGTGGGCACTACTTTATGATGAACCCTAATGGTTAAAATCTCTCAAGTATCGCCTTTTATAGTTAGGTTATAGTGAGAATCAATATCACTCAATGGGCTTACATTTTTATTTGGAATGACCCCATAGTTATTTTAGCATTTCTTTTCCTATTCTCAATTAGATGGGCTTACGTTTTTAAATTCAAATGGCCCAATAGTTATTTTAGTAATTATTCTTTTGTTATCATTACTATACATTTTATTTTTGTACCTATATATTTTGAATATTATTTAAAGAGTAGTGTTGGTATTATAATTTTTCGTATGAATAGCTTTTCATATAGATTTTAATTTGTTCATTTATTGTAATATAATTTAATATTATACTATTAATATGAAACTTTTTTTCGTATAAAATTTGCATTTGAGACAGAAAAAACAAAAAGGTTCTAATTTGAGAAATAACTTTGATAAAACAGCTGGTGACACACCATCTTCTTCGATCATTTATGATATAAGAAATGGTAAATATTTGTTGTTATTGCGAATCTAAAATTTAGTGCTTTGCATATATTATTATATTCATTTTCAATTGTTGAATTTAAATGTATATTTTCATTATTGTCATGCAGAATTTTGAATTAAACCACCTTATTCGATTACAGATTGTTCATGGACGAGTAAAAGGAAAATGAGTTGTCTAAATATGGGTCAAGGGAGCAGTCAAATTCCAGAAATTATAGACTTAACAGATGATGAACCTGTAGACAATAATAGCTTAAATACAAATAGTGAAGATTTGCCAAATTTAGGTACTGAATGACTTTTTAAAATCAATAATAATAATAATAATAATAATAATAATAATAATAATAATAATAATAATAATAAATTTGTTATTGATATCCTAACATTCGTTTTTTTTTCTTTGTAACAGCTTATGAACAAAATCAACATATTGACTTCAAAAAATCAATCGGTAATTTTACTTTTCATAGCTTATAAACTTAATTTAATTATTAATTAGTGTAACAAATTGTTTATATTTGTATAATTTATTTAAAAAATAATACACATTTAATTTTTAATTTTTAATTTCATTGATAATTATCACATTATTTATTTATTTGTCCACTAATTCTAATTGTATTTATTGATAGTTAATGATTTATTTTAATGGAATAAAATATTTTGATAAGTTTTATATTAATAGCTTATAAACACAATTTTAATTAATGATTAGTGTAATAATTTCTTTCAATTCGTCTAATATATTAAAAAAATGTTATACATTTATTTTTTATATTGTTTTAATTATTTCATTGATTATTATCATGTAATTGTAATTATTAGTCCACTCATTCTAATTGTCTTATTAATATATTTTTGAATTGAACATAATATTTTGATATTGGTGATCCAATTTGGCAATGTCAATATTGTGATGCATTTTTTTGGTATGATGAAAGATTAAAAAAAAGTTGCAATACACAAAAACCAAAATATTCATTATGTTGCATGAATGGTAAAATACAACTGCCGAGGATGCAAAATCCTCCAAAACTGTTGCGCGACTTGATATATGGAATTAATGGAAAGAGTAAACATTTTCTTGAAAATATTCGTTCATACAATAGTATGATTGCATTTACATCAATGGGAGGAAAGATAGATTTGAGTTTCAACAGTGGTAATTCTCCACCAATATTTCGATTGCATGGGCAAAATTACCATTTGATTGGGAGTTTAATGCCACCAGAAGGATCAACACCAAAATTTGCTCAGTTATACATTTATGATACCGATAATGAAGTTGCTAACAGAATACAGTCTGTGAGGTAAATATTATTTTATTTTAACATCGTTATTTAATTATTTTTTTTAAATTAAATGTATATTATATTTTAATATTTTTTTAAATATATGTTTACTATGTGTATAGGGAAAAAAAGACACAAACAAACTCCATTCTGAGATTGTTTATGAGTTGAAAAAAATGTTGGATGATAACAATGTTTTGGTTAAATCATTTCGAATGGCAAAAGAAAAAATTGTTGATCATGGACAATCGGATGTCAAGTTGAAGCTTATTGGTAGAAGAGGAGGAGATGCTCGCAGATATAACCTTCCAGTAGTATCTGAAGTTGCAGCATTAATAGTTGGTGATTTTGATCAATCTTTAGGAGACAGAGATATAATAGTTGAAACTCAAACAGGTGAGTTGAACCGCATAAATGAGTTAAGTGCACCTTATCTTGGTTTGCAATATCCACTCTTATTCCCATATGGCGAAGATGGCTACCGTGAAGATATTCCTTTATCGAATTTGAAGAAACCGAACTCTCGGTTTTAACAGAGTTGAGTACAAAGTTGAGACAACTTTGCATACGCAGCGGAAATTTAAAACAGAACAACAGATTGAAATTTTCACAAGATTATATTTCTATAATCTCATGAAATGCCTCAGGGCGAAATCTTCACTATGTATAATATGTGAATTACAAAAACACTACTAGAAAAATGCTAATTAAAATATTAAGATACTTTATCTCTTCCTTCACAGAAAGTTGAGACTAAAGTTGTCTTAACCAAATCTAGTAGAAAATCTGCAAAATATAAAAACTCGATCTCTAATACAAATATATATCTTTAAGACTCTGTATCTATATCAATACATCTGATCCCTATTTATACAAAAACAATATCTTGATCTCCACTCAAATATCTCGCACGAAACGCACAAAACACACTTCTATCTTTCCTTGACTTTAGCCGCAAGTATAACAACGATTCCATAGAAATAGGAACAACCATATCCTTGATCTTTATCTCCAAGATTTTCTCCAAGACTCGGTCAACTTGGCACGAACGCCCCAACTTTCTTAATCAACATAATAACCTACACACAATAAATCAAAGAAAGACAAAATAACAAACATAGATAAATATGAACCTAACGGTTCCAACAATCTCCCCCTTTTTGTCTTTCTTTCCAAAACCAAACAATCTTAAATAAAATACAGTTCTCCCCCTGAAACAAATAAACACAGATCATAATGCTCCCCCTATCACCAAAATGCAAAATAAACTTTTATGGTGTATCAAAGTTGCTCCCCCTGTCAGAACAACTCCAATATAAACTGATCATCAAAAGAACATAATCAATTCTGACAGATCATCCTACATTAGAATAGTAGCAAAAATATGTTAAGTTGTTCAGGAGCAAAGCAAAAATAAAAAGTTTGTTTGTTTTAGAAATTCTTCCAGCCACAAAAGAAATTTTTAACTGCAACAGACTGCAGCCTTCAGGTTCTTCAAGCTTTCACAACTTTCAGCTTCATTCCTCGTCCGCGTCTTGACCTGCACCCTTTTGACAGCTTGGTCCTTCATCTCCCCCTTTTTGGAAAGAAAGAACCTTTTGTAGCACACGTCGCTGTCTCTTAAAGATAGTGATCTGCTCTGACAAGAAATGAATTTGTTCCTGCAAAAGAAACACAGGAACAGAACAAAAGAGTTCTTCAGTTGGAGCATCTTTGTCAGTCACTTCAATCCAGGGGAGATCCTTTGTGCGGGTGTCAGCAAGGAAGGCTTGTTGAACAATCTGTAGAGGCAGTCGGTCGGAGAGAACATCCTTCTTGGTAAGCTTGAGACCTTGATCAATCAGCATGTTGAAAATAAGGGAAGAAACAATGAGCTTCTTGATGGATTTTGTCATAGCAATCTCGGATATGGCATTGAAAATCCTCTGCCCTAGGTTCACTTTCTCCCCTTTGAAGATTTTATACATCAAACACACATGATCAAATGGTACAGTAGTTGTGTTAGAGGTAGGTAGCCAATTCGAAGCACAAATTTTGTGAAGAGTGGAAAAAAGTGAGGTAAGAACCGAGGCAAGCCTATTCGGTTTCTTATTTGCAACCCACTGATCTGCCTTCCCTCCAGTCACAACATCAGCCATATTAGCTTCAAAGTCATCATCAACTTCATCATCATCCTCAACCACATTAGGCACACCTAAAAACTTGTTTGTACGTGAAGGAGTTATAGTGAAAACTTTCCCACGCACATACACCTTTCCATACAACTTCGAGGATTGATTACAAAATTCATGAGTTAAATTTGCATAAAAATAACGAACTACCTCAGCCACAAATGGTTTCACATATGTCACAGACCCAAGCACCTTCCTTTTCTCCAAAAACACAACCAAATTATAGGAGGCAAAATCTTTCAAATCCACAGATCGATCATTCAAAATTTCTCTACTCTTAAAGTATTCCCAATTCCTTCTACCAACATCAGAATAAAATAAAGGAGAAAGAGCCTTTGATACCTCAATATCCGATTCTGAGTTGTCCTCTGGTGTAGAATGAGCAACACTCCGCTTTGCCCTCTTGGCAGCTTTGCTTCGAGATTTAGATGGTGGAGAAAGAGCAAGCTTCCGTTTTCCTTTCTTTGAGGCTATGACATCTTCCTCCTCAACATCCTTCTCGGATTCTAATTCTTGACCTGAAAGTGTATGCTCTTCCGATTCATCCTGGAACTCTTCTGCTTCACTCTCCTCGGCTTCAGGATCGCTATCGAGATGGATAGGCTCCGATTGAGGTTTCGAAGAGCTGCCGGTAGTGTGCAGCCTCTTAGAGCATCTCTGTGAAGGGTTTTTCTTCGGGTTAGCAGTCTTTTTCTTCCGAGAGACAACTGGCGACTTGGCAGGAGCATCAACAGGGATTTCTTCTTCAACCTCAGAGAAAGGAACCTCGACCGGATCGCCATCATGAGACTCCGGTTGAGTGTAGTGAAAGAGTGGATCCAGTGGTTCGTCCTCTGTAGAAGCAAGAATTGGCGTGTCAAGCATGGGCATAATGACTCCATCAGGAGCAAGAATAATTGCCTGAGAGCTTTCTGATGGGGAAAAGGAGATCTCCGTCGAGGTCGGGGTCGGAGCCGGAAGAGGAAGATGAGTCGATTGGACTTCTGCACAGCTCCCTATCTCAGGAGATATCTCCATTGGAGCATTTCCTCGGGACGGCGAAAGAAGAACCGTCGGTCGGAGAAGAGGTGTAGTTTCAGGAGATAGCAACCGGAATGGATTTGGGATGAGTGAGCGAGGCGGTGGAGTTAGGGTTGGTTGAGGGGGGAATGTGGCAAGTTGTCGGAGATAAGCGGTGGCTTCTGGGTCGCTCATGAACTCTTGAAGTTGTTTGAGTTTCTCTGGAGTCATGGTGACCAGCGACGATGAGAGGTTTGGAGACGATGAAAGAATTTAGATGAAAGGAGATGAAAAGATTTGGGGAAAAATTTCAGAGAGTGATAAAAAGTGATATGGAGAGAAATAACCGATAATCTGCTATGGATGGATTATAAAGTAGAATAGAGGAGCAAAAAGAGACGGGAATTTTTAAATAATAAAAAAACGAACAGATTTGTCCCGCCAGAAAAATAGGAGTCAAAATTATTAAAGATATAGTCAAAATGAGATATTAAAGGAGGAGTAAGATACACTTCCAGATACATTCAACTGAATTTCAAATTTTTTATTTTATTTTTTATTTTTATTTTTTTTATTATTTTTATTATTATTTTGTTGAGCAACTGTTGTCAAAGGATAAATCAAAATCAAAACACTTTTAGTACATCATAGAAAGCTTATTAAGAAGAAAAACAGATGGTGAACAGATGAATAATCAAGAGAATCTTATAAAAGCCACTTATCAAAGATCTTTGACCTTGTTATATGGTTTTATAAGAACGATCATGATTTCACCTTTTACAGGCTTTTTCATCCTCAAATCTGCTCAACTTCACAGTTAACTATGATATATCAAAAGTTGTGACAACAGTTGGGCCAACATTCAGTATCACACCATACATAGGCCAAGAGATTTTCTCAAGATTGAGAATCTCTCATAGCTTAAAGCTTTAGTAAACATATCAGTCAGTTGAACATCTGTACTAATATACTCCAACTTTAATAACTTTTTTTCAACTAAATCTCTAATAAAATGATACCTTAAATGAATATGTTTTGATTTTGAGTGATGAACAGGGTTCTTGGCAAGGTTGATTGCGCTTGTATTGTCACACATCATTACCAAGGGGTTGCTCTCTAGACCATAGTCATCCAACATTGACTTCAACCATACCAATTGTGTGGTACAACTCCCGGCAGCTACATACTCCGACTCGGCTGTAGATAGTGAAATGCAGTTTTGTTTCTTACTATGCCATGAGATGAGGTTGTTTCCCAAATAGCAGCATCCACCACTTGTGCTTCTTCTGTCGTCAATCTCTCCAGCCCAGTCGGCATCACTGTACCCGACTAGGTCTGTAGAAGTGTCTTTTGTGAACCAAAGCCCAAGTTCACAAGTACCAGCGACATAACGTATGATTCTTTTCACTGCTTTCAAATGTTCCTCTTTTGGGCATGATTGAAATCGAGCACATGCACACACACTGTACATGATATCTGGCCGACTTGCAGTTAGATATAGGAGGCTGCCTATCATTGATCTGTACAAAGTTGGGTCAACTTCAGCCCCAACTGCATTCTTTGACAGTTTCTCTGTTGTGCTCATAGGGGTTCTCATGTGTTTTGTACTTTCCAGACCGAATTTTTTCACAAGGTTCTTTGCATATTTCGTCTGAGAAACGAAAACTCCGTTTTTCTTTTGCTTGACTTGGAGTCCGAGAAAGTTACTAAGTTCCCCAACCATACTCATCTCAAAAGAGGTAGACATGGCTTCCACGAATTCTTTCAAGGCTTTCTCACTTGTTGACCTAAATACTATGTCATCGACATAGATTTGGGCTATCGTTAGACAGTTGTTCTCCCTTTTTAGAAAGAGAGTCCTATCCGCATGTCCCCTGTAAAAACCAAAATCAAGCAAAAATTCGGTTAACCGACTATACCAAGCTCTAGGAGCTTGCTTTAGTCCATAAAGGGCCTTGTGTAGCTTGTAGACATGATCGGGTTTTGTTGGATCTTCGAATCCTTTGGGCTGTTCCACATACGCCTCCTCTTCCAAAATTCCATTGATAAAAGCTGCCTTAACATCCATCTGGTGAAGAGTGATGTTGAGGTAACATGCAATAGCAAATAAAAGCCTAATAGACTCTATTCGTGCAACCGGAGCAAAGGTTTCATCATAATCTATGCCTTCAACCTGAGTATATCCTTGGGCAACTAAGCGAGCCTTATTTCTAATGATATTCTCAAACTCATCAGTTTTATTTTTGAATATCCACTTAGTTCCAATAACATTTACTCCAGAAGGTCTGGGCACAAGTGTCCAGACTTTGTTCCTCACGAACTCAAGTAACTCGGCTTGCATTGCACTAATCCAAAATTCATCCTTCAAGGCTTCAGCAGCATTCTTAGGTTCAATCATAGACAAGAATACAATCGTGCCAACTTCATGTATGACACATGATAAACATATCATCCTTACCATCTCCTTATAGTTGGCAACAGTTTTCCCTCTTGTACGGACCCTTATGTTAACATCTCCAATGACTTGGTCTATTGGATGATCTTTGCGAATTCTTTTCGGTGGGTCCCTTCTTGCACTGCCTTGCACAGGAATATCTGGACCTTCTTGCTCATGATCAGATTCAGGTTCATTGGCTGGTGTATCCTTAGTTGTCGTAGAAGTGGGCTCAACTTCAGGGTCAACTTGTGCTGCATCGGTGTTTCCTGTATTTCCCTGAATCTCAATGACACCGTCAGTATCATCAGTAGGAGTATACAAACTAGCCATATCATCAAATCTTATATTTACACTCTCCATTACAGTTTTGGTCCTGAGAATATAAACACGGTAGGCATGACTGTTAAGTGAGTAACCAATGAACACACCTTTGTCACTTTTAGGGTCAAACTTGTAAAGATAGTCCCTATCATTCAAAATATAACAAACACAACCAAATACATGTAAATATTTCAGGTTGTGTTTTTTACCATTCAGAATCTTGTATGATGTCATGGTGGTTCCGGTTCTTAGGTTTACTCGATTACTTACATGACATGCGGTATTTAACGCTTCAGCCCAAAACCATTTAGCCAGTTTCTTTGAGTGCAGCATTACAGTGGCCATCTCTTGTAAAGTTCTATTCTTTCGCTCGGCCACACCATTTTGCTGAGGTGTCTTTGGGGATGAGTATTCATGATGAATACCTTCTTTTGTACAAAAGTTAAGGAGTTGTATATTCTCAAACTCCCTTCCATGATCGGATCTTAACCTCTTAACACAAGCGCGATAAAAGTTTTTGATCATAGCATACAATTCTAAGAAGGTATCATACGTTTCACCCTTATTTCTTAAAAATTTCACCCAAGTATACCTTGAAAGATCATCTACAATGACAAAAAAATACCTCTTACCTCCAAGGCTTTCAACTTCAGCTGGTCCCATAAGGTCCATATGAAGTAGTTCGAAGCAGCTCTGAGTTGTGAAGGGTCTCTCAGAGGTTGTTACAACAGGGTGCGAAGCTTTGACTTGTTTTCCCTTTTGACAGTCTCCACAGAGCTAGGACTCGCAATATTCAACTTGGGAACTCCTAGAACAGCATTTAATCTTTGGAGATTCTTCATGTTACAAAAATTTATGTGTCCTAATTTTTGATGCCAAAGCTGCACCTCATTCACCTGCGCACTTAGACAACTGTTTCTGTTAGTCTCATAGATATTATTGGAAGATCTTACCCCTGAGATCACATGGTTACCGTTGTTGTCCATCACAGTGCAACTTTCTTTATCAAAGATGACGCTGAAGTCGTCATCACATAGTTGACTGATGCTAATAAGATTGGCCGTCAGTCCTTCAACATGTGACACATTAGACAACTTTGGGAGTCCATGACTGTCCAGAGTTCCACGTCCAACTATCTTGCCATTTGATCCTCCTCCAAATGTTACTTCACTACCGTTGATTTTTTGATAGTTTGATAGGTAACATCTGGAACCTGTCATGTGACGTGAACATCTACTATCAAAGTACCATGTGGTTGAGTCATTATCTGTTGATGCAGTGAAGACCACTTGGCAGGTAACTGTGGTAGTAACTTTGGGTCTCCATACCAGTTTCTTGGATTTGTCACCCTTTCTTGTAAGGATACGATTTGAAGCTTGTTTCCTCAGACGCATCTCCTTTTGGTGTTCTTATATGAACCTATGACAAAAGGGTTTAATGTGTCCAGGGAGAAAACAGTAGTGACAAATGTACTTCTTACGTTTCTGTTTTACTGATGAAGTGGAGGGAACTTCCTTTGCTTTAACAAATGGTTTTCCATGGGTAGACATGATTTGTGTAAAGGCGGGCTTCACACTTTTATCATAGCCTATCCCATGTGAAGTTACCTGAGTTTGGGTAAGAACCTCATCTAGCTTGGAAGTACCAGTGTTAAGCCTTTTGAATGTCTCATTTGCATGGTTAAGCTGGATCCTCATGTTGTCAATCTCAGCGTCTTTCTTTGTTAGCATCACTTCTAGCTTTGCCAAAGACGCTTTCTGAATAGTGATTTCCTCATTAAGTGACTCCACCACTTTACACTGTTTGCTCCACTTTAAGTACAATTCCTTATAGAGTCCTTGCATTTTTATCAATAACTCCAATGTTTCTTCTTCAGAGACTTCTTCTTCCTCATCTGCAGTAGTTATAATAGTGTTGAAGCAAAAAAGGGTTTTGTAATAAGACTCATCATACCTTTCAGAAGTTATCTCAACTTCAGTGTGACTTGACTTGTTCTCTTCAACACATACTGCAGTTAAGGCTGCGTGCTTGTTTGGTACGTCATCTGGTATCTCCTCTACATAAATCCCTGAAGTGTCTAGCTCACTATCACTAAGAGATAGAAAATTAACTTGTTTCCCAAGTTTTCTAAAAGTGTTTGGACACTCATTTGCAAAGTGCCCATATCCTTTGCACTCATAGCATTGAACGGTAGAGAAGTCTTTTACTTCCTTTGGTCTGAAATGATCTGATGAGGCACGCTTTATGATCTTTGGTTCCTTTCCAGGTGTATTCAATCTTTCATAAAGAACCAAAGATCCTGAAGAGTCATTTCGAGGCTTGCGTTGTTCACCACCTCCCTTTTGTTGTTTTCCTCTGCTAGCTCGAATGAGAGTGTTAAGTCTTCGAGTAAGAAGAGCATAATCAGGATTCTTTTCATTGATTTCTTCAAGATCTTCATCCTCTTCTTCTTCATAAGCTGAAGTTGACTTTGAAGTTGTCCCGACAGTCAAGGCAATTCCCTTCTTCTTATGTCCACCTTTTTCATTCAATTCCATTTCAAAGGTCTTCAAGTCATTCATCAGTTTAGTAAAGTCCAGGCATCCAGTATTTGAAGCCGTATCAATTGCTACTACCTTCATGTCAAAACGAGGTGTTAGCGTTCTCAAGACTTTTGAGACTAACCTTTTGTTTGTGATCGGATCTCCAAGGTCAGTGCATTCATTTGCTATCTCAAGCAGCTTGTTGCAATAGTCTCCAACGGTTTCATCATCCTTCATTTTCATGTTTTCAAATTTCGTGGTGAGAATACGATGCCTCGATTCTTTAATTCCGACATCACCTTCGCAATGTTGCTGAAGTATATCCCACGCTTCGTTGGCCGACTCACAATTTCTTATGAGTTTGAACATTTGCACATCTAAGGATGATTGAATTGCGTTGAGTGCCTTATCATTGAAGGTAGCTTCTTCATTTTGTTCCCTGGTCCAATCTGACGGAGGGGTGCGGAACGAGTCTCCATCAGCATCCACGGTTTTAGGATGTGTCCATGTTTTTTATACAGCATTCCATGCTCTTGCATCAACCGATTTGATGCATGATCTCATTCGAACTTTCCAGAAGGAATAGTTCATGCCATCTAGAACAGGAGGTTTGTTGAACAACGGATTTGTGTAATCCATTGTGCCTTACGAAAACAGGATCACCATTTAGTGTATCAAGTGTCTGCTCTCGATGCCAATTGAAGAAACCGAACTCTCGGTTTTAACAGAGTTGAGTACAAAGTTGAGACAACTTTGCATACGCATCGGAAATTTAAAACAGAACAACGGATTGAAATTTTCACAAGATTATATTTCTATAATCTCATGAAATGTCTCAGGGTGAAATCTTCACTATGTATAATATGTGAATTACAAAAACACTACTAGAAAAATGCTAATTAAAATATTAAGATACTTTATCTCTTCCTTCACAGAAAGTTGAGACTAAAGTTGTCTTAACCAAATCTAGTAGAAAATCTGCAGAATATAAAAACTCGATCTCTAATACAAATATATATCTTTAAGACTCTGTATCTATATCAATACATCTGATCCCTATTTATACAAAAACAATATCTTGATCTCCACTCAAATATCTCGCACGAAACGCACAAAACACATTTCTATCTTTCCTTGACTTTAGTCGCAAGTATAACAACGATTCCATAGAAATAGGAACAACCATATCCTTGATCTTTATCTCCAAGATTTTCTCCAAGACTCGGTCAACTTGGCACGAACGCCCCAACTTTCTTAATCAACATAATAACCTACACACAATAAATCAAAGAAAGACAAAATAACAAACATAGATAAATATGAACCTAACGGTTCCAACAGAATTTGAAGTCATCTTCTACTTCTGGTAGGAAGTATGTTAGTATTCGAGAATACTTTGCTTATCGGTTGCATGAAAGAAGGTATGAACCAACAACAATTTTATCATGTAAACGACTATATCAGCAGTTTGTTGTTGATGCGTACACTATGGTGGAGTCAGCAAGGTTGACATATGTACATACACATAAAAAACAACTGAGGTCTGATATATATAAATGTTTAAAAGATGCTCTTTTTAAAGATGAAACAAGTCCTTCAACCCAAGGAAAAAGAGTTATGTTACCTTCTACTTTCACTAGAGAAGCTCGATACATGATTCAAAATTATCAAGATGCAATGGCTATATGCAAATGGGCTGGATATCCTGATTTATTCATCACATTTACATGCAATCCAAGATGGCCAGAAATAGTGAGATATGTTGAAAAGAAAGGATTGAAACCAGAAGATCGTCCAGATATTGTTTGTCGAGTTTTCAAAATTAAGTTGGACAATTTGATTAAAGATCTGCGTGAAAGGAAAGTTTTTGGAACTGTAAGAGCATGTATTATTCTTATATTACGTACTTTTATTCAATTATTTTATTTTAGAATTTATTTTTAGGTTTATTTTATTTCATGAAATTAATATTAACAATTTAATATTTGTGCAGTTATATACACTATTAAATTTAAAAAATGAGGATTTCCACATGTATTTTGCTTTTCCTCTCAAAAGAAGACAAGTATCCATCACCTGAAGACATTGACAGAATCATATCAGCTGGAATACCAGATAAAATTTATGATCCACGGTATTATACATATGTTCAAGATTTCATGTTGCATGGTCCATGTGGCGCTGTAAGAAAGAACTCTCCTTGCATGATAAATGGTCGTTGTACAAAATATTTTCCTAAATTTTTTATTGAAATAACGACAACAGATGAAGATGGGTATCCAATATACAGACACAGAGATACTGGGAAAACAATTATGAAGAATGATGTCCCTTTAGACAATAGATATGTTGTTCCACACAATCGGTACATTCTGATCAAGTACGAAGCACATATAAATGTTGAATGGTGCAATCAGTCACGGTCGATAAAATATTTGTTCAAATATATTAATAAGGGTCATGATCGTGTAACTGCAACATTTTACAAGAGTACGGAAGATGAAGGAGTGGGAAGAAATATTGATGAGGTTAAAATGTATTATGACTGCAGATACATTTCACCATGTGAAGCGGCTTGGAGAATTTTTGGATTCGAAATTCAGTACAGAGATCCCCCAGTTGAAAGATTGAGTTTTCATCTTCAAGATGAACAAAATATAATATTTTCAGATTCAGATCCAATTGATGAGGTTTTGCATAAACCGACAATCAATGAAAGTATGTTCTTAGCTTGGTTTGAGGCAAATAAAAAATATCCAGAAGCAAGAGATCTTACATATGCAGAATTTCCAACAAAATTTGTTTGGTAATAATCTCAGAAGGAATGTTTTCCAAGGAAACAAAGATTCTCAATTGGAAGAATATTTTACGTTCCTCCTGACAGTGGAGAAATATATCATTCCAGATGTCTACTTAACGTAGTACGTGGAGCTACATGTTATGAAGACATTAGAACTATCAATAATGTTGTGCATGGTTCATTCAGGGATGCCTGATATGTTTTGGGATTGTTAGATGATGACAAGGGATACATTGATGGCATAATTGAGGCGAGTTATTGGGCATCTGCAAAATCTCTAAGAAGTTTGTTCATCACACTGTTATCATCAGATTCTTTAGGACGTCCAGAAGAAGTATAGAATACATGTTGGAGGTTTTTATCAGACGACATCCTATATAATCAAAGACGTTTGCTAAATCATCCAGGTACAATATATTACATGATTTTCAACAATTTCCTTAATAAATTTGTAATTTTTAAAAATTAATATTTTATTCATATATATGTTTACATAATTTGCAGAATTGCAGTTGAATGGTGATCAAATTAAAAATTATACTCTTGTGGAAATTGAGAAGTTGTTGAGAAGTTTTGGAAGGAGTTTATGAGAATTTCAAGCTATAACCTTATCCAAGTTCTGAATTCTTTCAACTCAATGAAAATAGATTGATCAATTATGAAATGAGATATGATCGAAACTCTTTGATGGATGAACACAAAGTTTTGGTTTCTAAGCTTACAAATGAGCAACGATCTGTGTATGAAACGATTATGGATGCAATACAATCAGATTCTGGTGGGATGTTTTTTGTATATGGATATAGAGGTACTGGTAAAACTTTTATATGGAAAACATTATCCGCAGCTCTGAGATCAAAAGGTGATATTGTCTTAAATGTTGCTTCAAGTGGTATTGCATCTCTTTTGTTACCTGGTGGAAGAACAACTCATTCACGTTTCAAAATTCCAATAAACCCAAATGAGGATGTAAACAATTAAATTTTTATCACCAATCAAATGGTGACACATGGAAATTAAACAATTGAAATATCCAAAATATATTATTTATTTATATTTTAGGAATTTTAATTCCTAAATTAAATAAATAAATTGATATTCAATATGTTAAAAGATCTCGACCAATGGAAATACGACAAGTGTCGAGCTCACACAAAAAATCCACACATTGTTGTAGAGAATCAGGAAATACAAGGCACCAATAGAAACGCGCCACATAAGCCCTAATAAGGCACCAATGAGAAGATGCCACCTAAGCCCTAAATGCACCCTCACTTGCCTATAAATAGAGGCCTTAGCATAAGGAAATGAAGACAATTTGAAGAGCTCAAGACTTGGAGGAAGTTGGTGTGAAGAAATTCTCTCTCGACCTTCAAGGCGTTCGTGTGAAGAAATCAAAGCGTTCTACATCAAAATCATCCGAGCTTGAAGTTTGATTCGGAATCAAGGTGCTACGCCCTCCGACCAACGTTTCCAAGCTTCAAATCTTCGAGATCGTTCTTGAAGATTCAAAGATGTTCTTCATCAAGTCCGTCCCAAAACCCATCATTTGATCCGGAATCAAGGTGCTACACCCTCCGATCAACGTTTCCAACCTTCAAATCTTCAAGTCGTTCTTGAAGATTCAAGGCGTTCTTCATCAAGATCGTCCAAATCCACCATTTGATCCAAAATTGAGGTCTCGACGATCCGAATCAACGTTGTAAGCTCCAAAATATCGAGTTCATGAAGATCAAAGAGGCAAATCCATCTTGAAGATCTTGAAGAACATGAAGAACAAAATCTTGAAGAGAAGAATCAGAAGATCTAGATAGAGAATCGAACCACAAATTGTAATTTCAATCCAAAATCTTTTCTTTGTACGATTTTCCGGTGTTTATTAATTTAAATACGCGGAATTTGTGTTATATAGGATTCTACATGCAACATTAAACAAGGAACTTCACTTGCTGAACTTATTGTTAAGTGTAAGTTGATAATTTGGGATGAGGCACCAATGATGCACAAGTATTGTTTTGAAGCTTTGGATCGAAGTCTGAGAGATATAATGCGTTTTGTCAACCCTTCAAGTGAATATATACCTTTTGGAGGCAAAACTGTTATCTTTGGAGGAGATTTTCGACAAATATTACATGTTATTCCAAAAGGTAGTAGACAGGATATTATTTTTGCAACAATAAATTCTTCATATCTTTGGAGATATTGTAAGGTATTGCGGTTGACAAAAAATATGCGACTTCAACAAGTTGATTCTGATACTGAAGCTATTGAATTAGAAAAATTTTCAAAATGGATTGTCAGCATAGGTGATGGAACAATTGAAGGTCCGAATGATGGTCATGCCACGATTGATATCCCAGATGATATATTGATTCAATGGTCAGAAGATCCGATTGCCTCCATTATTAACAATACTTATCCATCATATAGTACTGATAATGCAGATACAACTTATCTTCAAGAGAGAGCAATATTTGCACCAACTCTTGATATAGTTGAATCAATCAATCAACATATGATTTATTTGAACAAATTGGAGGGTAAGTTGTATCGAAGTTCGGATAAAACATGCAGTTCAGACTCAAATATGGATTTGTTTCAACAATTGCATTCT
The DNA here is from genome assembly GCA_026008535.1 of Perilla frutescens. Classification (NCBI taxonomy): domain Eukaryota; kingdom Viridiplantae; phylum Streptophyta; class Magnoliopsida; order Lamiales; family Lamiaceae; genus Perilla; species Perilla frutescens. The sequence continues at coordinate 32,451,556 of BRKX01000011.1, forward strand.
CCAGAATTTTTAAATAGTATTAAATGTTTTGGTATACCGAATCACGAACTATATTTGAAGGTTGGAACTCTTGTTATGTTGTTGAGAAATATTGACCATGCAAATGGATTATGTAATGGCACTTGATTGATGGTAACAAAGCTTGGTGATCATGTAATTGAAGCAAAAATCCTAACAGGAGAAAATACAGAACAAAGGGTATTGATTCCAAGAATGTCACTTACTCGAGCAGATCCAAGATTGCCATTCAAGCTTCAAAGACGTCAGTTTCCTATTATTGTCTCTTATGCAATGACAATTAACAAAAGTCAAGGACAATTGCTCTCTCATGTTGATTTGTTTTTGCAAAAATCAGTTTTCACACATGGTCAATTATATGCAAGGATGAAAATATCGCGAAATATCGCGGATATATCGCAGATATATCGCGGATATTGACATTGCGATATGGATATTGGAGGGAATATCTTTTTTCCCGAGTATCGACGAGAAATCGCAATATATCGCAAGATATCGCAAAATATCGCAAGATATCGCAATATATCGCGATTTTTTTAATGTTTCTATAATATATTTTGATTTTTATTTAATACTATATATTTTTGTGATCTTTTTTAGGTCTTCAATGTAATTGTTTGAGTTGCAATATTCTTTGCTTTATAAAGACATTCACTTTGCAAAAAAAATATAAGAGAAAGAAGACCGGGAAATCAACGGATGTCTTAGAAAGAAAAGTGAGATGCACGTGCACCAACTTTATTTTTTCATTTTTTCAGTTAGAGGACATGATGGACAAATCACTAAAATTTTTCTCCCCATATATCACACGAAATTGAAATCTAAGATTGAATATAAATTATTTGCCAAATCTTGATTCTATGAATATTGATGGCACTGATCATAGTGATATGTCCCAAGATTCATATGCTTCTTACACATATGGGAGTTCACAAATTGATTGGACTATTCAAAATATGTATCAACAAAATAATTGGGGTCAGTGGACATTATCCAATTCATGGTGAAGCTGTTGGAAGAAATCAAGAAACATATCAAGCGCATGTGCATAATTATATCCATAATTACTCGAACGTGATAAGTTGGTACCAATATTGTTTAGAACAAGATGACATTCCATCTACTATATTTGAACCTCATAGATCCTCATTTTGGTATTAATTGTACTTTATAATGTTTATTTAGTCATTTTATGTTGTATTATGTATTATTTTGTCAAATGTATTGTCTCAGACGGTATTTATATAATGTATTATTCATATATTTGCTTTCAAAATACAATTCTATCAAAAAAATTTAGTGGAATATGTGCATAATAATATGTTATAATAGTTCCTAAAATTTCATGCTAAATTTCCAAGATTTTAATATGATTTCCGTCATTTTTTTCAATTTTCTGCGATATCGATATGCGATATCGATATATCCGTCGATATATCCGTAAAATTGAAATTGCGATATATGTTGCGATAGCGATATTTTCATCCTTGATTATATGTTGCTGTTTCAAGGGTAAAAAGTCGTAGTGGATTGAAGATCTTAATTTCTGACAAAGATGGTAGTGATATAACAACCACTACAAATGTTATATATAAAGAATTATTTCAAAATTTATAATATTGTATATTTTAAATTTTCAATATTTGTTTAAGTTTAATTTACAATATGCATTATCTTCTATAATTTAAATTCGATGATTACCGTGCATCGCACGGGTGCAAAAACTAGTTTACATAATTTTATAGATTCTTTTCAATCTTAATCTATATTTTTAGTAAGATTTTACAAACGCACTCCACTTTCCTTTCTTAATTAGAAAACTGAAAGTCTGAAACCCGGACCTATGGAGTAGAGATCCTCTAGTCCTAATTTGTGTGTGTCAATCATGTGCTAACATTAAAATTGTGTATTGTTAATAATAGTTTTTATAAAAATAAAATTTATTATATTATAACTAATCATAATTAATATTTATTGTTAAAAATTGATTTTTTAAAAAAAATTATATACCCTAAGTTGGGAATAATTGACCCCAAAAATCAATTATATTAACTCAAAAATGAAAATCAAATATTAAAAATAATTATAAATCCTAATAGGGTCGAATAAACCCTAAATACTAAACCAAAAGAAATTAAAATTGAAGAAAAAATGAAAAAAAAGATAATAATTTTGAAGTTTGGCACACACAAGTTGGGAATAGAGGATCTCAAATCGGACCTATAACCTATCAAAGTTATTTTGATTCGTTTATTACGGAAAAAAGTATACGTTTACATATTTTTATAATTTTATAAAGTTCTTTTTTTTCCATAATAAATTGGTAGAATACAAAATTATATCACTACTACTAATGTTACAAGATTAATGAAAAACTTATTTGATGCTATCTTATTATTATTATTATTATTATTATTATTATTATTATTATTATTATTATTATTATTATTATTATTATTATTATTTAAGAACTAGTTATTTCCTTATTAAAAATATATCCATGTAAAAAAAATTAAAATTCATTTACTCGGCTAACAAAAATAATTAAAAATAATAATAGAGGTTTTGCAAATTAAAAATGAAATGGGCCAAAGAGTGGCAAAAGAGAATTTGTTTAGGAGAAGGTAAAGCCCAAAAACAGAACCCTAGAAATAAAAACCCATTGATTATCTCTTCGCACGTAAAACGGCTCAATCACTCTATCCTCTCTCTCTCTCAGCTCCCCATCAGCTCCGTACGAGAAGCCGCCATGCCTGGTCCCGTCGTCGAAGATATACAGATTGAATCCGAGAAGAAGCTTCGTGTATAATTCTCCATCAACTTTCATTACTTTATTACATTTTTTATTTCTCTTAGATTTGTTCGTTGAAATGAGTTTTTTATTGTTTGGTGAAGGACGAGCCATTGGTGGAGGACGTTAAGGAAGATGAAGAGCATGATGACGATGTTGATGATTCCGATGATGAAGATGATGACAAGGACGACGAAACTGCAGGTCTCTCTCTCCTTTTGTAGCCATTTTTTTAGCGTATGTGATGGTTCGGTTGAGATTGATGATTTTTTTTTGTTTAATTTCCGGCGAAATGCTTAGCATTGTTGCCGGAAATTTTAGTTGATTTAATTATAAAATTACTCTGTTTTCGGAGCTATATTAATCTAATATCTGGAATCTGTAATGTGTTTTATAATTTGGATTTGTTGACTGCATGCTTGTTTGGTTGTTATCTTCCCGGAATTGTATGTATAGCCGGTCTCTGTGTCTCTGCCGTTGTATTCTGGAACAGCAACATTTCTACATGAGATTTCGGGAAAGTGGAAACACATTGTGATTCATCTCAATTTTTGTTGTGAATATGCAGTGCTTTATGGAAATCTCTCCGTTGAACTGATTATTCTCTATGTTTTCAAGAAGCCACGTTACACCTCATTTAGAAGAGGGTTACATGTTCATCGATATTAAATGGTTATGATCACCTTGTATTAGTTCATGGCCAAATTCGTAGGGCTGCTACTTATCTGCTTTCATTGTTCTCGTGCTGGCAACCTAGTTTTTCAAGATCTTGCTTCGCGGTGTTATTTATTCTTAAGTAGTAACAAATATGAGCTTTCTACTAGTATTCATGGATGTTATACTGTTTTATTTAATGGTTGCATTGATGTGGAAAATTGAACAGGTGGAAATGAAGGTTCCAAGCAAAGCAGAAGTGAGAAAAAGAGTCGTAAGGCCATGTTGAAGCTTGGCATGAAGCCCGTTTCAGGTGTTAGCAGAGTCACGATTAAGAGAACCAAAAATGTAATCTTCTCTTCAATTCTTTATTGGGCCATTTTTCTTGTGAGGTACTAGTCTAATCAAAGCCACATTTTGTAGATTCTATTTTTCATCTCGAAACCTGATGTCTTCAAGAGCCCAAACTCCGAGACCTATGTCATCTTCGGAGAGGCCAAGATTGAGGATTTGAGCTCTCAGCTGCAGACACAGGCTGCTCAACAGTTCAGGATGCCAGACATGGGCTCTGTGATGGCGAAGTCAGAACTAGCTGCCTCGGCTGCATCTGCACAGGCAGACGAAGAAGAGGAGGAGATCGATGAAACTGGTGTCGAGCCACGCGACATTGATTTGGTCATGACACAAGCAGGGGTGTCGAGGAGCAAGGCTGTCAAGGCCCTCAAGACTCACAGTGGAGATATTGTGAGCGCCATCATGGAACTGACCACCTAAGCAGATTTTTTAAGTTGGCCTACGATTGAAGGTTGCATCTTGTTATAATTTTTTTGAATCAATGGTACAATTTTGTTTCATTAGCTTGATTAACTGGATAATTTGTTTAAGTAATGAAAATGTGCCCCCATTTTTCTGTTTCACTCAAAGCGTCATGAAGAAAAGGGCTATTATGCTTTTATTTGAGTCGTGTTAACACGCTTTTTAGATCATAGTATGTAAATTTATTCCTTGCATGAACGCCCAAATTTTGAATTTGTTGAATTATTTTGAATCATGTTGAATTTGTGAGCACAATGGATAAATGATCATGATTTGACCTTGCATGTAAACTCTTAAAAGCCACTCAATTGATCACTCTACAATTCTTTCTAATCTCACCAGCATTGCCAGTTAAAACTCCAATCTTTCCCATATTCACCATTGCAGAAGTAAACTTGCTTCTCCAAAGGAATGGGTTCTGAGCATTTTGGAACACTTGTGTTCGTGTTTGTTGGTCTGTCAGCAAGGTTTGATCCGATGTAAAGAGGCCTCGATTGGTCACCACACCTCGGTAGTATGCCACATCGGCCGTAGCAGGAGTGGGGTCCATTGGCACCACCAGATTTGCACCTCCCCCCTGCGGGCACTGTTTTTGGAGTTGGCTCGCATACACAGGATCCAAAGTTGGGTCTACGCTTGAGTTTGAGTTGAAATTGTAGAGCCGGTTGCTGAAAGACGTGCAATGGGACCTCCCCAATGTGTGTGCTCCTGCACGTGCATTATCAGATTGTTTCATCCCGCATTTCACTTTATCAATATATAAACAAGAGAATAGTGTTGTGATTAGAAATTTTACCAGAAAGGGTGACCATTTCCTCTTATGTTAGACCCTTATTTGCAAATGCTTGAGTGAGTTGATTTACATTAAGTGTGGGGGGTGGTAGGTTTGTCAATGCCTCAGAAGATAAAGAAACCCTGCCATCTCTCCTTCCAGCCTCGACATCATAGCTAGGTCCTCCTGTCTGAGATGCAAAACAAAGCAAATGAGGAAAAATGAACCGTGTATTGGATTATGACAGAACAGAGAAAGAAAAGAAGATTTGCATTGAGTCATCATTTTTTTTTGTTTCTTACGATCTCTATGCTATCTCTGACTGCAAACGCTAGTATATCAGCACATGAGACTATGCCTGAGCACATGGATTCAAGCTTAGTTTTGATACTGTCAACAACTTCAAATCCTCGAAGGCTTGGATTATTCGGAGGCGAATCCTTCTCTGCCATGCTTGATTTGGTGGAGTCCAACAGCACAGAGCCTTCACAGCCCTGCACAACGAATGTTTGATGAGGGAATAATTTATTTATGATTTTCATCGAAGATTTCATAGGTTGTTTGATTCTATGTTGAGTCTATGATATCTTCTCTTTATGCATGTACAAAAACAGAATCATAAAACATGATTTCTCACCCTTACGAAACAGTCGTGAAAATGAAGCCTAACAAGGCCAGCAGCGACTCCATTGTCTTTGATGAATGCATTCCTAACTTCTTGTTTCACGATGAGCTCAGCTAAACCACACGAACCTCGATAAAACCCTACCCGAAGCTGAGCTGCTGTCTGGACAGTGTAAAAACATAGGACTGCTGCAATGAAAGTTTGAACTAGTTTAGAACTCATTATGCTTTCTTGAGTTTGTTTAGTTGATGTGCTCTTCTATTACAGGAAAAGCAATATATAGACAAAAATTCGGTGCATTTTCTCATTTTTCTAATCATATCCAGTGCAAAATGACTAGGAAACTTGCTGTGAATGTCATTTTAACTTGAGGTAGCAGATAAAAAGAAGTAACTATAGAAGAATACGACAGATGGATTAAGTAAGGACGCATATCACGCGTAGTTTGCTGCTAATGTTGTAATATATTTAAAGGCCTTAAACATAGGATTTCATGCAAGAAGTGATCAAATTGGATCCACTCACATTGACTTATTTGCATGAGAATCCAAAGTTAGTGGTTGGGTTAGATAAATCTGTGACATATTTTTCGGAAATGATTGGTTTCTGTGTTTTTATGAGAAGACAAGTGGGACTAATCTTTCATTTCATGTCTGTGATGGGGTCAAGAAGAAATATTAATATTGGTTTAGCAGCAGGCTCACCGATTTTGTTAGTTTTTTCTATTACTTGATTAGTTAATCTAGTGCAAGGTTTTGACATTGATAATCGAATAAGAGTGATTCAAGGAAAAGGTAAAAAAACTAGTATTTCTTGCTCTCTTGCAACCAGATCTAAAAGATTTATTTTGCTTTGTCTGAGATACTTGACAGCAGAAGTCACTTTCCATGTATAATTCTAGAGCTTTTTTCTTTAGAAACTTTGAATATCTAGTTTGGATTTACTAGATGTAGATGTTGTCCATAAATCTAACTGTTTTGAGTCTTGAAATGTGATGAAATGAATATCTGTTTACGGGTTAATCGCCATACAGTTCAACCTAATCTCCCCGGCAGAGCCTGTGAGAACATCAATCTGACTCGTTTTGATGATTGGTTCAGCAAAATCATGTAGCCACTTTATGTTATGTCTTGCATGATCCTGGACTTGTGGAATGGAATCAGAGCTTGTAGTGAGTGTTTGATCAGAGGTAAACAAGCCCCGATTCCTTAAAACATCGATGCAGTCAAAGAGATCCGGGCTCAAGTTCATCTGAACGACATTGTTAGGTTCATTGCTGCTTCAACACAGTTTAGTGTCGGATCCTGGTTGCTCGTTGAGCTGAAATTGTATAACCTGTGGCTGAATGATGTGCAGTGAGAGATACCAAATGTACGTGAGAATTGTGCACAATCAAGATTTTTGAGTTTGTAGTGATAAGTTTCAAAACTTTTAAGGAATGAACGTTAACTGGCAAGCTTAGCTAAGAATGCAATAATATTACTCTGACAAACTACAGAATCTCTAGCAGCATAAGCCAAAATATCAGCACAGATTTTTCACAGTTTGATGAAACTTTACTCTGACAACGCAGTCATGGAAATGCATTCGGACAAGGCCTTGTGCAATCCCTCAGTCTTTCAAGAAAGCCTTCCTCACTTCCTCCTGTATGATGGATTCTGCATTAGGACATGAACTGCGCAGTCATGGAAATGCATTAGGGTTTTTTATTGTGTTTTTTAGGATTTTGGGGGGGGGGGGTGGTTTAGGGTTTTATTTTGTGTTTTTTATATATATAGACGGGCGGGTGACGCCCACGCGCCGCGTGTGGGCACGCATGGGCGCCACGCGCCGTCTGATAGTTGGTGCACATAAGAACCCTGGGCACGCAAGAGTTTCTCTTTGAAAAATGGATGGATAAATGGTATTTTATTCATCAAGAATTCGTAGCTTCTTCCAATCAACAAAATAGTTTCAAGAACTTGAGTTTGTAAGCACATAATATTAAGTATTTGATGCACACATACACACGCAGTGCGTGATTGATTGAATTATACGAAAATCCAAAATAGTTTCAAGGCAATAAATGCACAGACATTTTCAAGAAATATACAGAGAGATCAAGATTCTGAAAATATACAGAGACCAAGATTCAAGTAAAGAAGCCATTAAGTTAATTGCTGTCAAAGCAGACCAGACTTTTCTTTCACGGTCTAATTCGATGATCACAAACTTTCCCATTTTTACAAAATGCTGTGACAACAAGAAGAGGAAGCAATCTTTTGCAGTTATGAGAGGATCAATTCAAGATTCAATAGTTTTTCCATGTAAAGTCCTCTTTCAGAACATGCTCCCACTCTGAGGAGGAACTGTCCCGCCATCCCGAGTTATTTTCATTGATCGTCCTGATGCTGCTTTTGAGCAACTGGATTGCTGGATCATTACTATGCTCAATCGGAGATTCATACCCTGAGCGTTCAAAATATGAATCGAATTTGCCTCCAGTGAGACTTCCAGTTGGATACTGGAAATCAGGTTGCAGAGCCACATCTAACGCTTCATCTTCTGACTGACCTCTGACACATGGCCGGAAATATTTCTCACCTGCAAACTCATCATTAATCACCTGAGGTGGTCTTTCCACGTCCACACCAATTAGTTTTGAGTTCTCCTCCCGTGATCTCAGGATATTGAATCTGGCCATAACAGAATCTGCATGCTTACTGTCAACCATCTCAGACTGTTGTTGCTCTTCTGTACTTGAGAGTTTCAGGTTGTCCTCTCGAGATTTCAAGATATTGAATCTGGCCATAACAGAATCTGCATGCGTACTGTCAACAATCTCAGACTGTTGTTGCTCTTCTGTATTTAAGGGTTTCGGGTTGTTCTCTCGAGATTTCAAGATACTGAATCTGGCCATAACTGAATCTCCATTCTTACTGTCGACCATTTCAGACTCTTGTTGCTTTTCTGTATTTGAGAGGTTCAGGTCATCCTCTCGAGATCTCAAGATATTGAATCTGGCGAGGACGGAAGCCTCAATATCATTAGCATGCCCAATCATGCAAGAAGTAGCAACATTCGGTGAGGTGGGTTTAGGAAATGTGCCACCAGAAGCCTTGGGAGCGAGTTCAGACATGATGATTGGATCAGGTGAAATGCAAAGCAGTTTTGTCATCTCTGCAATATCCTCATTTTCTGAGAACATTCAGCATTGGGATTAGTGGCAGATAAACAAGAAGCTTGTTCAATCACAATGAAAACCTAACCTTTTGGAGCCTTGAGTTCAATTTCTTCCATCTGAATCTTCGTTCTTTCAAATCGAGCTTTATAACTGATGGAACATAGTTTAGCCTCAGCCTCAAGCCACAAACTCTTGAACAGAAGTGCTTGTGAGTGCATGTCCTCCTTCATCTGGAAATTCTGCTCAAGGATGTTCTTTATAGCCTGCAAGCATGGCCAATTAGAATGAAGGACAGCCTATATCTACAAACCAACATACACTTCTCATTCACCAAAATACTAGATAAACACTGGAAATATTAGAAATAAAGCACACACCTTGGCCATATTGTCATCTCCAGTTAAGTGTAAGTCATCCCTTAAGGGTGGAATGGTCGGTGATATCTCATCTTTCTTACCAGGAAAAACATAGTTTCTCTCCCCTTTATGCAAATGCATATGATCAGGCTTGGTGCCAGAACTTGAAGCTTCGCATTTCGCATGTGGACCTCCTGAAATTATACCCTGACCAAAAATACAAAAACTTCAGATTATTTATAAAAGAAAGATCACCTTTGTTTTTATACAAGATAGAAAGATTTAAAACAATATGTCCATGAAATTGGAATAGCACATTTTTTTGCACAGTTAGGCTTACCACGTTACAGGATTCCCCGAGTATCCTGGAAGTTTCTCCAACAGGATCTTTTGGCTCTGGTTTACTAGTTGCTTGGGCCTGTACGCCTTTTTTACTCAAACACATATTAAGGTTGCTTACTATATGCATGAGAGTCCCAGTACTTTCTTCCCCTAGAGAGCATATATCAATTGAAATATGATATCGAAGCAACTCAGAGAGACTATGTATTGCCTTAACAATTGTTGGCACATCCAATCTCGGATCTGGTACCGTAGTATGCTCAATGGCATCATCTTGAGAAGCAGGCGAAGAGAGAACCTTTTCTGCCACATGAACTGCAACAGCAGCACCTTCGGAGACATCATTTACAGTCATCCCGACACCTCCTTCACCAAATAAATGCTTCGGCTCAGAAACTTTCATGTCAAAAACATTCGTAAAGTTGTTCAGGAGATTAGGTTCTTTTGTCATCATATTTGGATCACCACCTAACTCAACTCCCTTAGTCCTGGTTGCAGGTGGAATCCAAACTCTGTCTGTTGTACCATCGAATAAACTCTGCTCAGTAGTTGAGCAAATTGCATCAAGAGTCTTCTCCAAACCAAGAGTTACACCATTACTTCCACATTCATTTTCATTTCCCATGTTGCATTCAACTTTCTCGGAGAAAACTCTGTTAGAATCAACTGTTGAGTGGAGGCTTTGACGCTCTTCATGACCAAATCTGTAATGTTCATCCAAATTTATCTTTGCATGATCAAGGTTTCCAGCTTCAATATCAAACATTGAAAATTGAGAAGATGGTGCTCCTTTCCAACAGGGCGAATCTTCAGCTGTGTTGTGATGATCTATCAATTCTGAAGACTCCTCAGTGAAATTAACCACTTTTATGTTATCATCAGCCGTTGGAAAACCACTTGAGGCATTTACATCTGGTATTTGAGATCCTAATGTTGCTTTAAACTTGCAATAAGAGGTATCCTTAGAATGTAGTGGACTTGAAAGTTCTTTTACAGAAGTTGATGAAACAGGAGCATTCCCTTGCTTAGAGAATTTGAAAGGACTTGTCTCAAAGGAGTCATCTTTGGGTTTGGAGTTGGGTTTTAGAGCTGAATCCTTTGGCTTTGAGGCACTGGTATAATCAGAATCCACAATATGGATACCGGCAGCATTCTCACTACCAGCAGGTTTACGAGTAGTACCTTGCCCCAAATGATTGGTAGCCGGTGGTGGCCTAATGACCACTGTGGGCGAAGATCTTATTACTGATACACGACCAGGAAAGGGCATATCGACAGGCCTAACACATTTTTCATATGGACTACATGAGTTTTGATGGTTCGGAAAATTTTTCTCCATTGCACAGGATGTTACAGAAGGATAAGATTCTGGGTAAGAAGAACTTGATGCTGTGAGAAGTGATTTACTTGAATTGTACTGAAAGAAGCCAAGTTGCTGCTCAAGGCATGATTTGTCTTCCATATATCTAGTACTTGAGGACCCAGTATAGACTTCTCGCTCAGAAACCTGATTGAAGTTTTTATATAAAGCACCAGAATCTTGCTTAAATTTGTTCCTGTTTTCACTGCCAAGCCCACCTGAATTGCAGAAAATCAAGTTAAGAGGTAATATGAGAATTCATATAGCAAACTACTTCACAAGGATACATCCACAACAGACAAGCTATAGACATGTTGGCTCATGCATGCATACACACATAGAATAGTAAATCTTAAGTTTGGTACGACCAAAGAAAAAAATAAAGCAGACCTTCCAGGTTATCTACGTAATTCTAACCTGATGTTCAGGGCAGTTTCACTTCTCGTTGCCCAAATCTACCCTACACATTGAAGATGTACCACAGTGCATCATTGGCTATCACTATCTCAAATAAGAAAAAAGTTCATATTTCCAGCCAATGCACTATTACTCCTTGAAGTCCAGTGAACTGAGACCATACAAAGACTATCAAATGAAACTTGAATTCTGATTGAAGATATCAATCTTAGTGTTGCCTCAACCTAAAATACTCTAAATGAAATTCCAATCCTATAATCATTCAATTGTCATCTTTTGGAATCACACTTGGACAAAGACTAAGATAGAATATACTACTCCCATCTAGATAAACAAACAAAAAATGAAAACCAAGGTCTGAAGCAAACAATGTCAGAGAAAATCAGAAATTATGTTATAACTTTCACGAATTACACAGTAAATACTAGATTCAAGTGTGCTATCTTTTACCAATATCACAGTAATCACAAAGGTCAGGTTTATCAAGAGACTAGAATTCATATAAAGTTGCTAAATATTAGAGAATGGAAACAAACGCAGTTGAGACAGTATGGGAACTTCATTCCAACAGATAAAAGCTTCTCAATTTCAACCATAAATCATGTTTACAATAGACTAAAATATCTACAGCTAAAATATCTCTAAAGTCGAATTTAATGAAGATAAAAAGTGTCAAAACATATTTCATCACAGATACCACATTTTTCGTAAACAATAAGAAGGCAAACCTCGGTACAGTTGGTTTTCATAACCATGAGAGCCAGAGCCGCCAACATATAGTTTCTCAGACGAGAATTTTCCATCAACTTCTGATCTTTTAGCCCGCTTCCCATCATCAAAACCCAAACTATCTGCCCACCGAGGATACTCCAAGTCAAACAAGCTTCGAGTATAATCATGCTGAGATGTTCCATTCAATCCAGAAGCAGGTGCCACATTGTAACGAGACCCCTCATCCTCAACCAACAAACGATCCTCTCCAAGCAATGGAGGAACATAAGGGGAATAATAAGGCTTGACATCACCACCATAACCAGAATTATGTGCAGGCCACTGTGTGCTAGATGGACTAACAGAGGCAGAAGCCGAAAATCGATAACCATCCGACACAGGCGCGCTAATTATCTCAGTTGAATCAATTGCCGGCTCAGGTCTAGGGGCTGAAAGGTGAGCATACTGTGAAGGGTGGCTAAAGGGCTCAACCACATACGGCGAGTCGGAGTAATGCAACAGTGGGTTTGAATTGGGCTTAGGGTTTAATCTATCAACAGTAAACGGAGGTGCAGAAGCAGATAAATTTGATGTTGATGAATTCCCTCCTCCACTACCCATAGAGTTCAAACCCATCATTCTTGCTCAAATTGATAAAAAATTTCACTGATCAATCAAAACCAAACAAAAAAAATTTAAAAAATAAAATCCTTACTTGAGTTACAGACAGCATACTGATCGCACATGACATAACCAATAAAAAAAATTGATCAACACAAGTAAAGCATGATTCTCGAGACAAGCAGTCGTAATCCGTGGTAATCAGCAGCAAGAAGATATTTTTAACAGAGGGTAATAATCATTAATCATACCTGATAACGAAAGTGTAGATAAAGAAACCCAGGAACGGTCTGCCCCCCCGTCTCGCTCGCTCGCTCTCTCTCTCTCTCTAAAAAACTCCTCCTTCAAAGCTAAGTATCGTGTCCCACAGTACGGCGTCGTTGGGTTTGTTGCGGGGTTCTTATCTTTCCTATCTCCAATTACCAAATTAAACACGTTTTTAGTTTCCTACACTCGAAACGTTTCAATTTTCTATTTAGGTCTACAAATTGCGGAAAAAAAAAAAGATCACCAGTGTTTTTTTTTTGGTACTTTTTTTGAAAAAGTAGCCAATGAAATTTAATTATATGATAATTTACAAGGCACCGATACATTCTCAGGTGAACGTATTAAGATGTTTATTCTATTTGTTTGGGTTCGATGATGGATTATGTAAATTACAGTAGATATAAATTCTTAATAGAATAGACTAAGGGGGTGTATTCAGGGCCGCTCCTTGCATGAGGCAAGTGAGTCGGTCGCCTCAGGCCCCGAAAAGTACGAAAAAATTAGGGGCCCCAATTTTTTCATAGCATGTGTATATATGTATATAAATAGTTGTAAAAGTAGATATAGTTGAAGTTAGTCTAGTGGTTAGAAAGTTTGAAATGGCGCAGAAGGCCCAGGATCAAACCCCTGCATCAAAACCCCTGCGGACCTTTTCAAGGTGTCAGTTCAATTTTTATTTTTATTTTTAAATTTTTCCCCATTAAATGAGCCGCAACTAACAATCGCAAGTTCCAAGTTTTTTTTAAAAATTTAATCCTATTGAAAGGGCCCCAACCTAACAATAACCCACCTTTTTCTTAATTTCTAATCAAAAATCTATATTATAATATTAAAATCTCAAAAAGAAAAAAAAATATAGAAAGAAAAATACCGACAGAACAATTCAATTTTTATTTTTCAATTTATAATCATAAATCTAAATATATATTATAATATTAAAAATAACATCCTAAAACAAACTAGAAAGAAACATTAGGAAAAACTTGACTATAAAAATTTAATTAACAATTTTGCTGCTAAAATTATCAGGCAAGTCGTATTTAAACTATATAATATATATTTTTTGTATATGGTGTGTTGTTTAATTTATTTGTTTAATTATAAGAAAAAAATGGGGCCTCATTTTTTACCCCGACTCAGGCCTCCAAAATATTAGGATCGGCCCTGGGTGTATTCAATTGAGATTATGTATGATTTTGTTGAACTTTTAAAATTCGGGTATATTCAATTTAGACTTTTATTTTTTTTAAAAAATCTAGGTGTATTCAATTCAGACTTTTAAAAGTCTTTAAAAATTCGGATGTATTCAATCGAGACTTTTAAAAATCTAGGTGTATGATTTTCATGAATTTGTAAAATCCAGCGCACGGTGTACTCCAACGGCCGTTGAAGAGTTGAATTCGGACACCTAGCGGCCGTTGAGGGTACTCCAGCGGTCGCTGGGAATAAGTCGGTCAGTTCCCAGCGACCGCTGGGCTTAAGTCGGTCGTATCCATAAATAACCTTATTCACACGATTTTTTTCATTCTTCTACAATTCTTTATCAATTTGCTCTAAGGAGAAACATTAATTGCTCAATTACAGTATATTCTTCTCACAAAGGTACTCTCTACGTTACTGTTTCTCGTTATTTTGGTAGACGTGTACTCATTATTGATTGAATTTGGCTTTAATTTTTTGAGTTTCTTGCATGAAAAAAAATATGTAGGTTTTTCTTGAATTACTGTTTGACATTATTTTGGTACACTTTTACTCATTATTGATTGGATTTAAGTTTGATTTTTGAGTTTGTTAAATGAAGAACATAAAATAAATATGTAGGTTTTTTTAATATTATGATGATAATATACACAATAACATAATCACCCTAATATTGTACACCTGTATCTGTATGAATGCCGAGAAATTTTTGTATGAAGCTTGAATTCACTTTATATATATATATATATATATATGTTTTGTATCTCTATAATATAGTAGTATTATCATGGGGGATTGACAACAAGATACGAAAAGGAAAGCATCCTATGAATAATGGACTAAGGAACAAACCGACGTGTTGTTAGAACTTATGGTTGATGCTGCGGGTTGGGGATGGCGTGATAATAGTGGTATTTTTAGCAAAACCACTGTGGAAGAAAGAATACTTCCTGTTCTTAATGAAAAACTTGGGTGTAATAAGACCTATAACAATTACCAAAGCCGGCTCAAATGGTTTAAAAATCATTGGACTTCTTATTCAAACCTTATGAGGTTTAGCTCTGGTTTTGGATATGACCCCATTATGAAAATGTTCACGGCTTCAGATGAAGTATGAGATGCATACTTCGAAGTAAGTATCATATTGCAATAATATTATCGAATAATTTTATTTAACTAATATAGTGAGTTAATAAATTTGTTCTTTATTTGATGATAGGCTCACTCGAAAGACGCAAACTTGAGCTATGGGGAATGTCCTTATTATGAGGACTTGGAAATTGCTATAGGAAATGGTGTTGTCATAGGAAAAAACTCCATTGGGTTGGGTAGTGCTACTAATGCAAAGACATTAGGAGATGATGAAAATAGAGATGCGCGCATAGAAGATTTGACTTTTGATCCTGAAAATAAGGCGTTTGTCGCACTATCCCAAGATGAGCCACCACCATCTGGTTCCACATCACCTTCTGGGTTGCCTGAAGTGTGTGAGGGCTCCAATCAGTGGCGGAGCCATATTGGAACAAGGGGTACAAGTGATTTTTTTTATTTTTTTTACTATATATACATAATATATATATATAATTATCTATTTTTTATTGGAAAAAATTAACAAAGATCATAAAGACGAAAAAAATAAAGTAGTGATTGGATACTTTAATTGAGACGTGGTGAATAATGTTATTGTAAAAAAAAGTGGTGAATCATCCCTTTAATAACATTAGCAATAAAACCATTAATTAGTGATTCTCTATCTTACTCCTCTTTAAATCTTGTACATATATAAAAATATAAGAACAAGACATGTACAATTATTCAAGTCTTCAAATATAACTCAACAATTTCAAAAATACATCAAGATTTTAAATTAAAAAGTGCACAAACAAACTCTCGAGTGATTGATGTTATTTTTTTTTTCTTTCATTCTTGATTTTTTGTGTGTATATTATTAATTAAATTTCTTAATTCTTATTTACGTTTAGTGTTGCTTACATATTTATTTATTTATTGCGTAATTAAAATTTCAATTAAACTAGGGATTTGTATTTAAATTAAAAATTTGAGTTTATGTACACATGGTTTGGATTTTACTAGTATGAAAGGGATTTGATTTTGAATTGAGGTTTGGACTTAGATATTTAAAATTAAGAATAATAATTTGAATTAAAGATTTTAAACTCTGAAGAATATTTATTTATATATTTTTTATAACATATTCCCAATTTGAAAATTTTGGATCCGCCACTGGCTCCAATCAAAGAAGAAATCAACCGAAAAAAAAGTAGAGCTCAGTATGAAGCAACTTCTGGCTCTATTGAAAATATCATGGAAGTGATTAAAAAACTATCCAACACTTTTGAGGGAGTTCATAATCTCTTACTGAAAACAGATACCATACTGGAGAAAAGAGAAAGAGAAAGATCCTACAAGACTTGGGATGCAATTAAAGAGATCCCAAATTTGGATGGAGACATACGGCTCAAGGCATTTGACTTGCTTGACACCAAGTCAAAAAAAGATGATTTTTTGAAGATGACTGTTGAGGAACGAGCTAATTGGATAGCTTACAAGATTAGAGAATAGGGATCATTTGGGTCATATTTTACATACTATGCTATCGTTTTATTATTATTTTGTTGGTTTTCTTCTTAGGATTTCTAATGATCATGTATTTGAACTTATGAATTACGTTTTTTTATTATTATTTTATTTATTTGTTGATTTAAGTTGTATGAATTTGAATGTATTTCTTATTTACCACATTCGTAGTGTCTTTAATCAAAACTCAGTTCCCATTTTTTATATGCAGCATGGAAAATCTTGAAATATTGGAAGAAGAAATAGAAGAAGAAAAAATGGAAGAAAAAATAGATGAAAAAGAGGAGATGGAACATTACGAAAATGTTAGACTCTTCCTCTTCATCTTCATCAGCATCTTCATTAACAGAAGGAGATGGGCCGGCATCAGGATCACTTTCTATGGGACGGCGCCTCTTAGTAATCTCGGCGTGCATGTATTTGCTCACACATTGCTTCTTTGCGGGGGAAACTAAAGTGTGCCGATCAGAAATTATCTGAGCTCCTTTTAGCTCACTAAAATCAATGTAATACGGCCTAATTTCCTCATACCCCTCCTGGTGGCCCTTTGTGGCACGAGAACCTCGAGATTATATGTCAAACCTGTCACAACAGGACATAGCGAAGCATGGGTTCCTGCACGAGTCTGCATCTGGCTCATAGCCGTCCAAATGAAGTTTGAAATACAAACTTTTGTGACTTTTAACGCACAACACAACAAATACACTTCTATAGAGTTCACTTTGTTCGTCTGCTCCTTCCCGGACACATTATAAGCAATAAATTTGTGAACAATTGCCAATGCCGGATCTTTGATGTACCCATTCGACTTACCCGTATTATTCCAATTATCAAAACCAGTCAACTCAATCCAACCCGCATTAACATTAAACGAATTAGGGTTTCTCTCGTTCCCCGCTAGTAGGAAACCCAAAAACCGATTTCATTCGAGGTAAGCTTATTTGGTAGTTTTTCCCGTTCATTCTAACCCCAATCTTCTTGTCATCAATCATATACATGGTAGATAAAAATTCATAGCACAAAGATTCATAACCAGAAGAATCCACATTCTTAGCAAAATTTTCTAGACCCAAAATCTTCAAATATTTCGTCACTTTAGCTACAATTTTCAAATCCTTAATCCAACTCCCAATCCAAGTAACAAGGGTTTGTAACCATATATTTGTTAAATTTGCTATAAAGCTCACCCTTCCATTCAGTTTTTAATAAAAATGGACAATCGTACCTCGACGTGAAATCCTCCTCTTCAACTTCGTCATGTGCCCCGACATCCAGATTCTTCATGCGAGGAGGCATGGTAGTGTTGGCAGCAGGAGGTGGACTCGAACGGGCGGCGGCTGTATGAAGACAATGACAGCTGGGAGCAAGCGGCGACAGAGGGGATTGGGGAGAAAAATCGCGTGTTTCTTATTTTCAATTCACGTTCTGTTCTAATTAAGGCTCGCTGGCATTTTAATTCCTAATTTCTAGCGGTCACTGGTTTTAAGTTAGTCCGCGGCTGGGTCTAGCAGACACTCATTCCCAGCGGTCGCTGGGTTCAATTTTGTCCTCGGTTGGAGTCTAGCGGCCCAGTTGGCTTACACATAAAGCGGTCGTTGTGTTCCAGCGAGCGCGGAGAAGAAGGATTTGAAATCCATTACAATTGTCCGAAATCCATACCCAAGTCAGGGAGACTCCATATAGAGTCTATGGATTATATGTGGAGTCTATGGATTTTATAAATCCATGGACTTTTTAAAGTCCTTTAAAATCTAATAAAATCTCAATTGAATACACCCCCCTAAATCACACAAATTTATTGGACAAATAGGCTAGAAGTAAAATTACTTTATTCTAAAACTAGTAATAAAAATGAGATATTTAAATTACTAAAAAGACTTTTTTAAAAGAATATATATATATATATATATATATATATATATATATATATATAGAGAGAGAGAGAGAGAGGGGGGGTTCTAGAGAGAACCAACACTCGTGTGAGAATTAAGAACCAATCTACACCCTTCAATTTTAAGATTGGAGGATATAGATTTGATCAAAAAAGACGATGACATAACTGTAAATAAAAGGAACATAAGAAAAACGCGGTAATATTTTTATAATTTTGTCAATATTAAGGTCAAAATAAAAAAATAAATTTTCTGGGCGCGTGCTAACAGAGCTATAATTATATGCTAACAAAGATATTGACAATGCTAATATTATCATTGATGATGCTAACGTTATGAGACTTCTTTAGCATTCTTTTGATGAATTAATAGTTTTGTTTTGTTTTGTTAGCATCGAGAAACTTTTAGGAACATTTAAGACACAGCCCATGAACAATGATATTGGAATTGTCTGATGTAGTTGTACATTTTGTATTATTAGCATTATTATTCACCAGTTTTAGCATTATCATAGCTAACGTTAGCATTAACAGAAAAACTTGTCATGGGCATTATAAATCAACCATGACAATGTTGTTAGAATTTTATTGTATTAGCATTATCGTTCAATAGTGTTAGCTTTATTATTGTTCATTTTTGAATTATCATAACTAATGTTAGCATCAACGGAAAAATTACCGGAAACATTATAAAACAACCATGAATATGTTATTAGATTTTTGTTGTATTAGCATTATCATTCGATAGTCTTAGCATTATCATTACTCTTGTTAACTAAAACATTAGAAAAATATGATAATAAATATAAGGTGAAAGTAACAACAGAGGTGAAATTATGTATAGCATTGACATAATCAAATTTTAGCAGTCGAATTTTTAAATAGTAGTATTATCATATTGTATCATTTATAATACTGCTAAAGTAGAGCACCTTGTAGCATCCACTTTTACCAAAAACATGAATTTGATATATATTAATATTTTAATGACATGATATTGAAATAATATTATCAATTGAGAAGCATTACGATAATTCTAAAAAAAGTGACAATCATTCAAAAAGTTAGAATGCTAATGAGACGTATTGTGAATTATAATG
The DNA here is from genome assembly GCA_026008535.1 of Perilla frutescens. Taxonomy (NCBI): domain Eukaryota; kingdom Viridiplantae; phylum Streptophyta; class Magnoliopsida; order Lamiales; family Lamiaceae; genus Perilla; species Perilla frutescens. Next base: position 32,471,258 of record BRKX01000011.1, read on the forward strand.
CTAACAAATTCTGACAAATTACTATTCGTAGTAATACTAAAACTAATCATAGTAATGCTAATATCTTATTTGATAGTGCTAAAACTAGTCATAGTAATGGTAATAAATAATCCATCATGCCAATACTCTGATAACAAGCTATTTTTATAATGCTAATAATTCATTTTGTAATACTAATAAGACGTATTGTAATGTTAATAAATTCTGATAAATAACACATGTGTATACTAATGCAAAAACACAATTTGCAGAAAATCAATAGAAAAAAATTCTGAATCTCTAATAATATGTTTTACACACTCACATACGCCAGCAACAAGACAATGAACTGAAAACAACTATTAATCATGAAAGTTGAAAAGATCAACTTAATCAACTGCATATAACACAAATTCTGAATCGTTAATAATAATAGAGAAGAAGAATAATAATAAAATACGCACACACAAAGTGAAAAAAGATCGAGAAAAATAGAACAAACCCACGATAGAGAGAGAGAGAGAACAAATCATGAAGGAAAATGAACAAATATTACTTTGAATTCAATATGGGTGATCTTCAATTTGAATTCGATATGGGTGATATTCTTCTTTTTTTTTCCTTCGTGAATCTGTCTACTGCACGTTAAAACCAAAGACACGAGGAAGAAGAAGCTGAAGAGTAGAGATAAAGAATGAGAAAGAGAAAAAAAGATCCTAATATATTAATTAGATTTTCTAAATTATAAAAATGTCACTTTGTGTTTCTTTTGATTTGGACCACATGTCTTTTGCGGATGGATGGTGGAGATCGGTTTCTAGTTCTCACACCAGGACTGGGTTCTAATTTGATCAATTCCCTATATATATATATATATATGTAGTTTCAAATAAGAATCAATCCTCATGTGGGAACCTAGGAATAATCAAATTCACCTATTTTGATGACATGGATAAAAAAAAGCAGTGTTTAACTTGTAAATATGATAAATCCAAAAAATGAGGTATATTTCCATTTTTTTTTTAAAAATGATGTCATCACCTTTTAAAAAATTCTTAAAAACTTTAAATAATCATAACTTGCTCATTTTTATCCAATTTACAAAAAAAAAAATATCAAATTAAAGATTTCCAATGTTCTTTCATCCATATTGCATATATTTATTCGAATAAAAATTGATAAAAAAAAATAAAAAAAAACTATTTTTCACGTATATACAAACTGTAACTGTTAGACATTGCTAATATGGTATCATAATACTGCTTATATCTTCTATTTATGTTTGCTAATATGAAAATTTTAATTTTTTACACAATACCTGACTTTGAACGTAACGTTGTTTTCATGAAAAAATAATTAAAGTATGAGCTATGTATAGTTAGAAAGCTAATCGAGTCTACTTTCAATAAAAAAAAACGAATATAAAAAAATTATTAAGTATTGAGAAAGTTATGGTTGTTTGATTAAAGACTATCGATTCATTGCAAAAATTGTAAGAATAATAAGATTCAAATCAACTAACATTATTTATAAGTTATATTAGCATATCATTATTCACATATTAGCCATATGATGTATAAATGATGTTAAACAATATTATTTTAAATGTGTTCTAATGTTATATAATTAATGTTTAACACGTGTCAATTTAGCAATATGTAGAACTGTCCATGATTTCGGTTTGTGCCGGTTCCGGTTATAAACTGACGGTTAGCTGTTCCGGATGATACAAATCGGAATCACACCATTCGTTAGGTGCCGACAGTTACAATTTTTCGTAACTACCAGTTTGTCAAACCCCCCGATTTACAACAATTTGCCCGTTAACCGCCGATTTTCAAGTTTTTTTTTCTAATTTGAACTATTAAATAATATCACATTATAATTTGCATAAATAATATCACATTATAACTTTTTTAACCTTTTTAATGTTTCTTTTTTTTTTGTTAACTTTCTTTCAACTATTAAATAATATTAGTATCTCACATATTTTATTTGCACAATTTAACTAAATTACAATTCTAAAAAGGATGGCAAGTTTATTTGATAAATAATATGCGATTATAATTTACAAACTTGCAAGGATACAAGTTACAACTTGTAACTTACAATATTAAAAATTAAACTTTGAAAAATTACAAATTACAAATTGCGTACCTAATTTAAATTACTATTACGATTTGTAATAGTAATTGTGCCAAACTGTTCACAAATTGCCGCAAACTGACAAACCAACGGTTACAAACCACCAATCCAATTTGTTTTGGGCACTGACATATGTGATTTTGTGTTATTTGTGTTAGTGTTTAAAGGCTATTATGATGTTATTTAAGAATCATGTGTTAACTTTTGAAGTGTATGTCTTTATTTATCTTAATTTTGTATTTCAGGGACCAACGAAGTAAACATGCTCCAAAATAAAAGAAATAGCGCAAAATAGAGTAGACGCGGCCGCTCGCGCCCCAAAACCAAAGCTACAGTGCAAGCCAAAGCACGACCAGAGGGCTCGTTACTACACTATATTTCGAAATTCAGGCGGCGCGAGCTATAGCGCGAGTAGAGGCACGACCTCATCACTCGTGCCTTGGAGTGTGGGTAACAGCGTGAGAGGAGACATGATCCATCGGCACCATTAGTGAGCCATGTTTGACTTTGGTTAGGACGTGACCGATCCCATGTCGCGCCCTGGAGACTTTTTCCACGAATCTGGGTGATTTTTGCTATTTTGTAATTATTTTTAATTTTAAGTTTTGACCTATGTATAAAAACTAACTCAAAATCGAATTTGGGTATCTAGACATCCATTCCTTACCAAAATTAGACTCTCACCTTGTGAAGAACTTGGAGATGGCAATTTTGGGGATTTGGAGCAAAGAAAAGTGAAAATTGAATTTTATTTTCAGTTTTTTCTAAATTTTTCCCCTTGTTCTTTATGCTTGTGGTGGTTGTTTACTTTATTAAGTATTGTTCTTGTATTAAGCATGAATGGATGATTTTCTAGGGTTTTAGCGTATAAATTTTCTAAGTTCTTGAACTCTTAATTGTTGATGTGATTTGTATTCTTGACTTCCTCTCTACTTTCTTCAAGCAATTTTTTAATTGGGAATTTTAAGTGATTAACCTCCATTTGGGTTCTATGCTAGTGTGAATGTGGTTTTGATAAGAGTCTCCTTTACATAGATGATTACTCGGAAGAACTTAATCTATAGCCAATTTTGGAAATTGATGGTTGATTAAGAAAGAATTATTCTATTTGAGCTTTTGGTAAGCTATCTTTAAATTTCTAACTAGATGAAAAATAATAATCCGTGCAATGGTGTACTATGATAACTGCTTGACAAGTGTTCTACGATATGTTTGGGACAGACGTAAGAACAGTAAATAGAAAGCAGTAAATAACGCACGAGATTGGTAATCCAGTTCGGTTAATCAACCTACTCTGGGGGGACTTTTCCCAAACTTGAAGATCCGTTTGCTACTCCTTCATGAAGTGTATTTAGGCTATTACACATACAGGACTCCCTCCTTATGCTACCCGTTCTTCTTCACGAACTCTTTCACTAAACAAAAGCTGTGAGATCCTCTCACAACCGTGACACTAGACTCCCTCTAGCTACCCACGACTTCAACTTACAATCTCTCCCGAGATTGCGTACAAAATGGATTAAAACAAACCCTCACGTGTTTCACTCAAAACACTCAAAAACTAGTCTATCACGTTGAACGGTTTATGGAACAACTACTAGTAAATTACATGGGACACAAATGAAATTGACTCTCAAATAATATGCTAAGAGAATCTAAGAAAAGTCATCCACCGATTGCTGTAAAAATCGGTCTTCTTATAATCTTCACTTCAATAACACTGTTGGTCTCTTTCCATCAGTATAGGTAAGTAAATATTGGTTTGTGATCTTCCCAAATGTGTGTAGATGCTTTCCATGTGTAGTAGGGTTAAATTCAGCACGGTATCTACACCAAAAGGCAGCCAATCGATTATATCTTGACCTTCCAAACTGATCGGGCGCAAGACTTTCTGGTATGGAAACTGCCATAAATAAAGTGTCCTTAGGTATGTCTGAGACATCAGAGGGAACAGTTCACCAACTGTTCTTCTTTTCTTGCACAACAGAGTACGAAGTCTTCTTGGGACATACCCAAATACACATTGTCGAACATATCTCGCCAACAACACAAAATGAACAATTAGTGCATAATGGTGGCACTAACAATCTCCCCCTTTGGCATTTATGGTCGAGAATTATCATTGCAATCTGCACAACACTTGAACCAACTTCGTACATCAAATTATATCAAAACAAGCGATATATTTAAAAAATTTCTGGGACAGTTTTACACACCCCTCTGAATCTGAACCAGAAATGTCTTCAAAACTTGCACAGCAGAACTTTTGTCTTGAGGCACATACCTTGGAACACATTGTCTTCTATATCTCACCAATATAAACACGAACCAAGCATTAGTGCATAACGATGGCACTAACAATTTCCTCTTTTGGCGTTTATGGAAGACAATAACTCTTAATCTACAAACCTCATGAAAAATCTCCACAGATCAAACAAATATCAAAAAGTGATATATAAAAAAAACTGTTAGGCACATTTTTTTCCGAACTCCCTCTTAATCTGAGCTGGGGAGTAGCTTCTCTTCACCTTCATTTCACATCATCTCTGTGATGATCTTCTTCCCCATGCTATCATCACTTCTCCCTCTTAGTGGCTGCCATAAAACCCAAAGCTTCAGGCAGGAGGCACTTCAGCAGCAACAGCAGCTGGAACAGATTCTGGCACAATACCAGTAGGAGCAGGTCGAGGAGTGGCAGAAGCACTTGGACCTGCAAAATTAAAGTCAGCACCAGAAAGACCTGGTGTATTCAGCGAGGAGGCAAAACCAAAGGCATGAGCCTTTCGATCCATCATCAAAGGCTCAAGCTCTTGTTTTCGAGACTGGGCAGTCCTAAACTTCTCAGTCCAAGGACTGAATATGCCATTCAAAGAACATGGCATTGGCAGAGGATCTGGGTGCAAGTCTGTGAGGCACAGATGGCGGCACATCTTCAGCAGAGCTGGCATCAGGATCTGCAGGAGAAATATCACGAGTATGTTACGCAGAAAACAGTTGTTGGATGATCACGAATAGGGGCTCCTTGGTCTCGTAGACATCTTCCAAGATCACAATATCATGCTGGAAAGATAAGATGCTGAAAATCCTTCCTGGGTAACCAATGGGCTGCTGATTTCTCTTGGACTCAGCATGGTCACACAATTGATCAAAGATCAGCTGCGCAAGGTTGAAAACCACATGTGTTCCAACCGAAAGCAACAAGACTCACAACGTCTTACCAATAAAAGAATGATGTTGGCTAGGATGCGAGTTCTCCACTGCAATCTTGTGAAGTATTGAAAATTTCACACTCAAGTCAGATACTAACAAGGACCTTTCTTTTGGCCACACCAAATGACTCCCTTTAATCAATTCATCTACCACATCATATATGTCAGGGACAGACTCAGGAGTAGGAGAGTGCTCTTGGCCCAGATACTCATTAATTAAGGCAAGGAAAAGAAATGCCAATTTCCATGCACATAAACAAAAAAAGCATGTGCAGTATTCACATCACGGATGGGCTTGCATAGATTGGTATAAAATTTATGCAACACAGTCTTTAAAAATAAGGCACATCATAGACAGATTTTTTTTTTCAAGCTGATTCAGAATCTACACTATTTGACACATCCTCTAGTACATCATCAGCCTCTTCAACGGAATGGGTTGGAGCTCTAGCATTCTTCATCAGCGGCTGGTAAGAAGATGAGGCCAGGCCTAGGAGACATTCAGACACGTTTCTTGACACACGACGAGAAGAAGTAAAGGCAGAGACTTTATTGGCCTTAGCTTTTCATCGAGCAGACTTGGATTTTACTCGGGTCCGCAACTGAGATATAAGAATCTTATCTTCATCAGAGTTCTGCTTAGCATCAGCAGAATCAACACGGTTCTTAGAGGCAGCAGAGGATTCCTCTAGTTCATCAAGCAATTGAAGCTTGAGCTCCACACCAAGGGACTGAGAAGACGTCCATCCTTGTTCCAAAACAGGTGGAACAGATCCAGCATCAGGTGAGGAAACATCTTCCTCAATAGAAACAACATCTTCAATACTCACCTCTCAAACTGAGCGGAGGTGGAAACAACAACATCAGCAGCCTTTGGCGAGGCTTCTCCCAACGAAACTTGGATCATAATGACTAGAGTATCCATAGAGGCGGTTACGTCAGTGACAGACACTGGCACAGAAACAAAAGTCAGCGACAGACGCTGGCATAGAAACAAAAGTCATTGCAATAATTGATGCAACAAACTCTTCAATTGAAGAGGGATCAAGATAAGTAGCAGTGGTAATCTTTAATTCCAATGATGCAGGCTCCATAATTGGGGATGAGAAAAGAACATCGAAAACCCTAAATTGAGATGAGGGTTCCGGAACTGTCACAGAAACTGACTCAGACAGAGTCGCAGACACCTCAGGAGCATCGTAGGGCACAGATGCAGGGACTTCTGCAGGCTCAGACACAACATCACTGCTGGGAATGACGGCAATAGGAACAAATGTGGAGAACACAAGTGATTTTTATAGTTCTCCAATGGCCTTTCATAATCACAATTTGAATAAGGAAATAATGAGATTAATTTCCATAATTAGGGATCACTTCCCTTGTCAAATCTACTCTGCACGCCCTCGGGAAGTAGAAGCTGGGCGAGAAACTCGAGGGCCCACTAGCCGTTGCAGTTAAATAGTAACTGCTACAAACTGTACTTGTATCTGTCAAGTACATATGGAGGCACACACTTGCAAAGACCATGAAACACTTGGTCATTTTACAATCTCTGTACATACATCACTGACCAAGATTGTACAGAGATACTTCTCTCAAATCTTTCACTATCAAGTGTCTTAAAAATATCCGCAAGTTGAGCATCTATGGCAACGTACTCAATCACAAGAGATCCATATTCTTTTTGCTTCACTTGAGGCCTCAGAAAGTAGGTTATTCTCCTACTAAACCCATTTCAAATTCAGATGTCATGTACTTAACAAACTCATCCATCATTCTGTTTGACACAGATCCAACGACACTATCATCGACATAGATCTGAATGATGATTTCATCATATTTTTCTCTCTTGACAAAGAGAGTTTGATAGATATTTACTCTCCACAATGATGTTTCAATATTTATAAAACTCATGTCAATGCCTACAAGTGTACAAGCATGTATTTGTAGCAAGGATGAAACGAGGTTGATCCACATGGAAAAGAAATTTAAATAAGAAAACACAAGTACCACGACGATAGACGAGTCAAATATCTAGACTATGATTAGGAGATGGTTGATTATTGCCTACCACAATACCAAAACATGAACAAAAGAACTAATCACTTAAACAACAACATTTATCAATCTAAATGCAAATGCAATAAACAATACCCACAAGAGAGAGAGATTTGAAGATGATAAATAGAGGCAAGACTCTAGGATATGGATACATAATGCTCCTATTGATCAAACAACAAGGATTTAAACACACGACCATGCTAAGTTCATAGATAGGAAGACCACGAATATAGAAGGAGCATCTCTCGAATATCTTCTTAATTGCGAATGCGACAAGGATGGCTATCTCTAACGCATTCCAAGGTCGCACCTACCAAAGGCTCTAAGGGGTCACGTTTCCTTCCACAAAATCGACATTCGACTAAGAAGACAACTATGTAGATTTAATCCAAGCATGCTAATGATCACGAGATTGACTAGCTTGATGCAAGTGATTCATACATGTGATGCTAGTAAGAAGGCCACTCAAACAACATCATTCAAGCTCAAGCATGGATTAAAACCTTGACAAAGCATAATCATATATGTAAAACCCAAATCAGGATCAATATTCACATTGTTTCACCACATCCTAGAGCCTTAAGGCTCTTAGCCAACCATATTCATAATAACATCAAGAATACAAAAGAAGGACCAAAAACCCATTCAGAATACAAGATTAAGAGAGGAGAAGAAATGATAGAACCAAATGTAGAACACTCTTCTTCAATCTAATGATTTGAATCTTCAAATGGATGGTTGAATCTTCCTTTTTCTTCTTGATCTTCAAAAATCCCCAAATATGGTGTTTCTCTAAGTGTATTTTGAGTGGGAGGAGTGTTGGGCTCGTCCTTTGAAATCTCCAATATATATATAAAGTAGTGGACCAATAATTGAATGCTAAAAGTCAAAAGTTATTTTCGTCTGTGCGGAACTCAACCCTAGGAACTCGCGTTTGAGGGCCGAGTTTGGAACAAAGGAAATCAGGTCTCTGAAGGCTCTGCAACACGGTATTTGGGTCATGTTTCCAGGCCACATTTGGACTGAAGGTCGTAACGCGACCCGTGAAATTCACGTTGACACCCGCGTTTTGACTGAAGAAAACCATGTCTCTGAAGGCTCTGCAAAGCGGGATTTCGGTCACATTTCTCTATCGCATTTTGAGGGCCTGTGAAGTGCAACCCCACAAGCTCGTGTTTTGGGGTCACGTTTCATGCACTTGTTCATTTTCTTGCTCGTTTCTTCGTTGTTTCATGCCTCGTGCACTCTTTGTCAATCCCATAATCAATTTGACTTTGTTTTGCACTGTTCTAACCCAAAAACTCCCTATATTGGCCACATTAAATAAAACTTAAGATTAAAATAATATTAACAATATTTACAACATATATACATGATAACCAAGTGCAAATGCACTCAAAATGAGTGCAAATGAGTGCAAATTATGCACTCATCAACTCCCCCAAACTTAAATATTTATTTGTCCCCAAACAAAAATAAGAGTACAAGAGCAAAGTGGAATCAAGATGGCAATTTACTTCAAAAATCAAAAGACGAGCAATGCATAGATGATATTGACAATCAAACATAAACAAGTACAATAAAATCATCATGATACAATTACCGAAGTTCAAGCTCTCACAAGCATCAATGAACGCTCACTCTCGAGTGTATAGGCTAGATGTGTATCCGCTCAAGGTCAAGAGTACACTACAATCCTACCATATGCTTGCAAAGTGACTATCATCTCTACTACATTATGCGTGTTCTCAAACAAGAATCCTTAAGGACTTTTGGGCTGTAGTGAAGGCTTTTTCGAAAAGGTAGGTACATATTTGGTTAAATGGCTTCCTAAAATACCACATTTGATACATTACCAAACAAGAAGAACCACACAAGTTCTCTTCTACCCTCTTTGATTCACAACCCCAACTATTTGAGATTTTTCCAAATTTTTCATCATTTCTTTACTCTTTTCATTTGTGATCATATTGTGCAAATATCCCTTCTTTTCTTCATTTTCACTTCTAATCAAGATAAATCACTTCTTTTTGTTCTTTTTCAACACAAGAGTATTTCAACATTTTACCTTTTTCCAATTACAAGATTTCTCAAAAGTTCCAATTGAAAGAATATACACAATCTTGTCATTTATTTCATTACCAAACCCAACAATATCAAGGAAACATTTCAAGGCTCAAAAGGGCTTGCAAGGGATTCGATTTGTATAGGAAGGTAAAGTATTTGGATTATCATGAGGTTTAAACAACAAATGGCCTTAAGTCATTTTCAAGAAATTAAACACACAATTGTAACCTCAATTAAGTCACAAAGCAAGTTCTAGAGAAAGACTAGTGCACCAAGAAGACCATCAATCACTCATCAAAGAAAAGATCACACTTGTGTAATCTTCGGATCAAAATCTTCCCAAGGTAAGTTTTTCCTTCAATAATTGTACTTTTGAGACACTACAAGAACCTTGTTTACATTCTCATGCCATAGAATCATGCATTTTATCAACATTTTTAAAAAAAAATTCAACATAAGCTCATGCTCATCAACGATTCCAATTTCATCAAAAACATGCTCTCATAATTCCTATCATGTTACGAGAACATACACCTATTTAAGTCAAAATATCCCCAAGCCACATATCATAAGACAATCGAATAAAAACATAGATAAAACATCACATGCGCATGAAACAAAACGGCATACGATCGAATATCTATCAATTGCCTCAATCCAATCAATCCAAAATAAAACAAACTTAGAAATCCTAACATAGTTCAAAGCGTAAATAAACATAAGCATGCAAGCATGCTCGACTATCTGAAAACATAAACAAATTAACTAGGCATTGTTTTAAAATAAAGCGATAAAAGTGAGCAGAAAAGATCCTTGCCACCATTACTCTCTCCCCCTCCCCCAAACTTATTTTGATCTAAGTGAGGAAATAAGTTTGGAGGTAAAAAGATGGTGGCAAGGGTCACTAATGGCTCAGTGAGGTGGATACTGCCGGTGATGCAGAGACTGATGCGGAAACTGCTGTGAAGAGGATGACGGCATGAACTGAGAGGTCTGGAACTGCTGGAACTGCTGAGAGGAGGTCGCCATGAATTGGCCCATCGGCATCTACTGAAATTGCTAAGAGGAGGATGAAGATGCTAAAAACTGTCCAGTCGGGAATTGTTGCATCGACTGGAACGGTTGCTGCTGCTGGAAATGCTGCTGCGACTGGTATGAGTGGTAGGGAGTCATCTGTTGTTGATGTTGAGATGGAGTGTAGGGCTGCTGCTGTGACCCAAATCCGATGTTCATTCCTCTGAAAAGTCCGGCTAGGTCTTGTATCTCTGATCGAAATGAGCCCATGTTATCAGCTAGACCCCTGATGTCACCCCTACGGCCCGTAAATCTCTCGTCAATATCTATCTATATGGCATGAAATCTATCATCAACACTGGATTGAATCTATCCCATCCTGCCATACATGTCGTGTCGGATATCATCGAACCTTGTGTACATGTCTTGCCTTAGCGTCCTAAATTCATCGTGCACATCACTCCTCCAATTCTGCATGGACTCATCCATCGAAGTCATGTAGCCATCCAACGTGTCAAAATAGCCAGCTATTTGCTCTTTCATGTAGCGCCGCCCTCGTCTGAATGTGGCAGTGGAGGATCCATCTCCCCCATTATCGCCACCTTCCTCTCCTTGGCCCTCAACAAAGGCTCGAATCCCCTTGGTACTCCAGCTGTAGCTATAGCCATCAAGTGAGCTACCGTCTCCATCTTCCAATTTGTCCTCTCTTGATAATTCGACACATGAGTGAGTGCCGTGTTGGGTAATGGGAAGGTCCCTCCAGCTCTTATGTTCAGCAGATATGTGTTCAAGTCTGAGCTTAGGATCTACACATTCCTCAAATAGTTGAGGTTTAGCAGCCTCGATCCTCTATTATCAAGATAATCCTCAAGATTTATGCCGAAGTGCTCAGCAATCGGGGTGATCATTCCTCCAATGTAGATGTTCCCGCTGTCGAGATGTGATTGCCTATAAAGCTATTCCATTAGGAAATTACCAAAGTTCAAGTGGACCCTATTCAACATGGCCCAAGCAAACAAATCTGAAGTCCTCAACCCGCTGTTCTCTCTTCGAGCAAAAATTGTGTTCGCTAAGATGCGGTGTAAGTATCGAAAAACCAGGTTAGACATTGCAGATGTCTTTACTGTGCTGGAGTTGTATTTTTCTATGTCTGACTCTGTGAGGCAAAGGAGGCGGTAGGCAACATCTTGATTGTACTCTCGAGGGTGGTGATAGAGACCGTCAGTAGGAGCATTGAAAATCTCATTTAGTTGTTCCACTGTAAGCTCATGGTCTGTGTTACCCATCTGGAATGTGCATCGGATAGGCCCCCTCCTTGTCATTCTCTTCATCTCAAATGTGCTCAGCAGCTTTCTAACCAAGAGAGGAAACGTCATGCAGTTTCTATCCATGGCTTGGAGCCATCCATTTGGTCCAAGAGTCTCCATACATCGTCTTTGATCCCGAGAGCCTCACATGTTTTACTGCACATAAACATTATCGTGACAAGGTTGACATTGAAAAGTCTTTGCCAATTTTCATAGTATTCATCACTTCCGAGGTAGATGCAAAATCTTATAGGGTGGTTCACCGCCAAATCCTCATCTTGTTCCTCGTTTTGAGCCTCTACCTCTGGATTGGATTCGGTTTCGGGTTCGGCTCTTCTTGAAGATTTTTTACCTCTTCGTCCCATTTTTGGTACCTACAAAAGAGTTGAACAAGGCTTAGAGCTTATAAGCACAAGTAAATTATCATTTCAACAAAGAGAATTAGAAGTTTAAAAGATATGACAAAATCCAATGCATTCCCACATTTCACTTTGTTGAACAAAATAGAGATCCCTCATTAAAACAAACTTATGCATTGCATAGCCAATCCTTCCCAATCAACCGATTCACATCACCATCAAACACAAAAATTGAGAATGAGTGCAAATTTATCTTGATTAAGGAAGCCTCAAACCAAGTATGACAATATCAAAACAATTCAAGATAGAAGAGCACTTCTAAAATCAAAATATTGATAACATTTGAGACAAGGCAATGGTCCTAAACAAATGTGACAAAATCAAAACTCATAGGCCCATAACAACATACTCAAATGCCATTATTTATGCTTTGTTCCAAGTGATTTAGGGGCTATCAAATTATATGACAATATAAAAAACAAAACCCCTCATCAAAAGTCTAATCATGTGATTCAACATTATCTTACTCTCATAGATTGGCCTAGGACAAATTAAGAAATGAGAATGCAACTCTATCATCAACAACAAAGGCATATGGTGCCATAATTTAGCATTTCATACTTCATTTGGTATATCCAAATCTCTACAATCATTCTATACCAACCTAGATTTGTATTTGAGTCACATATGGCCTAAAGCTCATGTATTATGGTCATGACCATTATTCAAGCAATACTTGGACAAGAACAAGCAAATAAAATTGAAAATTTGACGTTCATATGGTTCCTTGCCCAAATTCATGGCAATTTGCAAAGTAAATCCACTAAAAACCAACAAATTCCACCATAAATCCGAAAATTGATTCCAACCATTTCAAACCCATGTCATCAATTGCATAATTCTTCAAGTGTAAGCACAATGTGAGCATTTTCATGGCAATTTTTGTTTATTTGAGACCTAGGGCACAAGAACTTGCAGAATCCCCAATTTTTCATACATATGAACATTTAGACCTCAGTATCAACATGTATAGGGATAATGTATGTAGATTAATGGAAGAGTTGAGAGATTTACATTGAATCTTGATGGAGGAGGGTGAAATTTCGTGTATGTGAGAGTGGGTGTGAGTGAGAATGAGTGGAGTGTGTAAAATAAATTCAAAGTGAGAGAAAGAGGGTTAAAACCCGTCTGCAATGTGAAACTACATCCCCAGTCACGTTTAATGCTCGCGTTTTGGAGCTGTGGAGAAACGCGAGTTTCTGAACCCGCGTTTGAGGCCCGCGCTTTGGCTGAAGAAAAGCTCGGCTCTGAAAGCTCTGCAAAACGACATATATGTCGCGTTTTAGGGTTGATTCTTGCTTTGTTTGTGAAATGTGACTCACGTAGCTCGCGTTTAAGGCCCGCGCTTTATCAGTTCATTAAAACACGACCTAGAAGGTCGCGTTTCTGAGCCGCTTTTTCATTATATTTGAATTTTCGAGCCTTTTTGGGCTCCTTCTTCATACTCTATACATTTCCGTACTCCGAGCACTATTTCCTACAAACATTTCACTCCAAATACCTTAAACATCCTTAACAAAAATTCCTAAACATAAATATAAACAGTCATGAAATCTAAACTAAATTAACTAGATACGTAAACCATAAAAAAAAAATAACAATAAGAAATCTTAAATCAACAAAAACTTAAAAACCATTGGGTTGCCTCCCAATTAGCTCTTAGTTTAACGTCGTGAGCTCGACGGGATATGGTCTTCAAACGTTTTTCAAATGAAGGACAAACACTCCGGCTTGCTCCTCCGCATTGTAGAATTTTTTCACACGTTGCCCATTGACAACGAATCGACTTCCGTCCTTGGCTTGCAATTCTACCGCTCCACTCTCAAATATCTTTGAGATTAAGTAAGGACCTCCCCATTTTGTTTTGAGTTTCTCGGGAAACAACTTCAATCTTGAGTTGAATAGCAACACGGCATCTCCGGGTGCAAGTTCTTTCTTTCTCAAGAACTTGTCATGGTAAAGTTTGGTCTTCATCTTTTATATGGAAGAATTTTCGAAGGCCTCAAGTCTAAATTCATCAATCTCGTTCAAGCGAAAGATTCTCTCCTTTCCTGACATTTTAAAGTCGAGGTTGAGCTTTTTGGTGGCCCAATATGCTTTGTGAGTGAGCTCAATTGGAAGGTGACAAGACTTCCCAAACACCATTTAATAGAGAGACATGCCCAATGGAGTCTTGTAGGCCGTTTGATAGGCCCAAAGTGCTTCATCAAGGTGGCTCGACCAATCTTTTCCATTTCTTTTCACCACCTTTTGGAGGACTTGTTTTACCTCTCTATTTGCAAGCTCAGCTTGCCAATTGGCTTGTGGGTGGTAGGGAGTCGTCACCTTGTGCTTCACTCCATGTCGTGCTAGGAGACTTGTCATCCACTTATTGCAAAAGTGGGTACCTCCATCACTAATCAAGGCTCTTGAAGCCCTATATCTTGTCAAAATGTTCCTTTGAAGGAACTTGAGCACAACCTTTGAATCATTTGTCTTGGTGGGAATTGCTTCAATCCATCGGGAGAGATAGTCCACCGCTAGAAGTATGTAGATATTTCCCTCGGAAGCCACAAACGGTCCCATGAAGTCAATTCCCCATACATCGAACAACTCCACTTCAACAATGGCGCTCATTGGCATCGCATCCCTTTTGGAAATAGAGTCCATCTTTTAGCATCTCTCACATGCTTTTACAAATTCTCTGCAAACTTTGAATATGGAGGGCCAATAGAACCCGCTTTGTAGAATCTTTCTAGCGGTTCTATTGGATGAAAAATGGCCTCCACAGGGTGAATCATGGCATGCCCTTAGAATATCGTTCCATTCTTCCTCCGGTACACATCTTCTAAGCATGGAATTGGCACATCTTCTAAGCATGGAATCAACATATCTTCTAAAAAGATAAGGCTCCTCCCATATATAGAACTTAATATCATGGAAGAATTTCTTCCTTTGGTAGCTCTCCATTCCACGGGCATGACTTTGGCAACAAGTTAGTTGACAATATTCGCGAACCACATGACTTTTGTTGATGCCGACATAATTCTCTCATCGGATAAACTCTCATTGATTGTCCATGTGTTCTCTTCCTCTCCTTTCACGTGCTCCAACCGGGATAAGTGATCCGACACCACATTCTCGCATCCTTTTCTATCTCGGATCTCCACATCGAATTCTTGAAGAAGGAGAATCCATCATATGAGCCTCGACTTTGCATCCTTCTTGGCAAAGAGATGCCTCAAGGCGGCGTGGTCAGTCTGCTCAATAGTTCGGGCCCCAATGAGATAGGCGCTAAACTTGTCCAATGCGTATACCACTGCCAATAGCTCCCTTTCTGTGGTGGTGTAGTTCACTTGTGCTGGATCCAACATTCTACTTTCGTAGTAGATCACCCGAAAGAGCTTGTCCCTCTTTTGACCAAGAGCGGCTCCTACCACTATCTCGCTTGCATCACACACCACCTCGAATGGCTTGGTCCAATCGGGTATGATAAGCACGGGTGCCGTGATGAGGGCCTTCTTCAATGTCTCAAAAGCCTGCAAATAATTAGAATCGAAATCAAATTCAACGACTTTTTCAAGTAGACGACAAAGAGGTTTAGAAACTTTGGAAAAGTCTCTAATAAAATACCTATAAAACCCGGCATGTCCCAAGAAGCTTTTAACTCCCTTTTCATTTATTGGAGGAGGTACTTTCTCAATGGCAACGATCTTTGCCCGGTCTACCTCAAGACCTTCATCCGACACCTTGTATCCTAGAACAATGTTATCTCTTACCATGAAGTGGCATTTTTCCCAATTAAGCACAAGATTGGTGTCTCCACACCTCTGCAAGACTTGTGTTAGATTATCAAGGCACATATCAAATGAATCTCTAAATATGGAGAAATCATCCATAAATACCTCCATGATATTTTCAATCAATCCATGAAAGATGGACATCATACACCTTTGAAATGTGGCGGGTGCATTACACAACCCAAAAGACATCCACCTATATGAAAATATGCCATATGGACAAGTAAAAACGGTCTTTTCTTGGTCTTCGGGAGCAATCATGATTTGGTTATAACCCGAATAACCATCTAGAAAGCAATAAAACTCATGACCCGCCAACCTATCTAGCATTTGATCAATGAAAGACAGTGAAAAATGATCTTTCCTAGTATATGCGTTCAAAGCCCTATAATCTATACACATTTGCCAACTGGTTACTACCCTAGTAGCAATCATTTCTTTATTTTCATTCTCAATCAACGTCATTCCTCTCTTTTTAGCAACAACTTGAGTAGGATTCACCCACTCATTATCCGAAATAGCAAAGATTATCCCGACATCTAACAACTTCAAGACCTCTTTCCTAACAACTTCTTGCATAATAGGGTTGAGTCTTCTTTGGTTTTGCACTTTAGGTTTGTAGTCATCCTCTAATAAAATTTTATGTATACATATTGAAGAATTTATACCCTTTAGATCGGAAATTGACCATCCTATAGTGCTTTGAAATTTTCTCAACACCCTTAACAATTTATCTAGTTGCTCATCGGATAAGAGGGAAGAAACGATTACCGGTTTTTTCTTGGCTTCATCTAGGTAAGCATACCTCAAGTGTGTAGGTAGGGGCTTCAACTCCATTGATTTCTCTTTTGCTTTCAACTCTTTCTCATTTGATGTTTGGTCCTCATCTCTTAATGGGAGGAACTTTGGCTTCCTCAAGTAGGATTCCTGAAAAGAATTCATCATAGAAACGGAATTACATAGACCAATATCATCATTAGGTAAAGAATTAAAAATAGAGTTAGAAATGCAAATCTCAAGAGGATCTTTTGATCTACCCAACTCCTCATTTTCTACACATTCATCTACCATTTGGAGTACTTTGCACTCCTTGACGTTCTTCGCCTCTTCTTCGGAATGTTGCATCACTTTTTGGAGGGAAAAAATGATATTTTCTTCATTTACTCTCAAGGTAAGCTCCCCCTTTTCCACATCAATCAAGGCCTTACCCGTTTTCAAGAATGGTCGCCCAAGGATGAGAAGAACTTCATTATCTTCTTCCATATCAAGTACCAAAAAGTCGATCAAGAATATGAACTTATTGACCTTCACGAGTACGTCTTCTATTACCCCTTTAGGATATGTCAAAGAGCGGTCAACCATTTGGAGACAAATAGTGGTAGGCTTGATCTCTCCCATTTTTAACTTTGAAAAGAATGATAGGGGCATCAAGTTGATACTTGCCCCTAGATCACACAAGGCCTTGCCCACATGATTCTCTCCAATGGTGACCGAGATGTTGAAGCTTCCCGGATCTTTCATCTTTGCGGGTAACTTCCTTTGTAGTAGAGCACTACAATTCTCAGTTAAGTTGACTGTCTCATATTCCCCCATTCTCCTCTTCTTTGAAATCACATCCTTCAAAAACTTTGCATAGTTTTGGCATTTGTTGAAGTGCTTGATAAGTCTATTTATTTCGTATTTTTATGGGCATTTTGTTCGTCATAAATGTCCTTTTTAGTCTGTTTTGAGTCGAAAAGAACCGGGTTGAGGTCAAAGGGCATTACGGAGGTCGAGTCTGGCGAAAAGGGCATTTTATGCCAAATTATTCATGTTTATCTCGTCGCCATAAACCATATTCAGAGGCACTGAGGACTTCTTCAGCATTCATCATACATTCGGGAAGCAGAATAGGCATATCAGAAAGGGATGAAGCTGACTAGATGATGTTGTGCCCACACTGCTCGCACAGACTCAACCACAGGCCAGAATGGGCACATGCGTGAATTTCGGGATTCAGTTGAAGGAAAGAGGCATGAATAATAGCTGCATATCTGAATAAGAGTTGGTGATAAGCTGGACTCCTAAGAGGCGTGACAACTAAGAGATAGATGAGATAAGGACTGATGGAGGCTTGGAGATGAAGTGATAAAGTCAATCCCTAAAAAATAAGGATTTGGTCAACAAACTGGATAATGCTTATCCAGACATATCAGAATGGGGCACGCCGGATCCGGAAGCCAGTGAAGATCCCAGTTTGTTGGGGAAACTCAAACTCAGAAATGTAACTATTTAAGCTAGTTTTATTTTCTGGAAATGGGAGCTTTGGGAAGTCAGAAACATTGCTACAATTTTACTTTTCTGCATTTCATTTTCATACGCTGCTTAGGCAGCCACAAACAACCCAATAGGCCTTAAGCCATTGGGAATTAGGATTATGTTTATGTTTCTCATCGTTGGAGTTGAGATTTTTGCCTAATAAATTCGTAAGTTTTCATTTATATTATGTCTTTAATTTCTGCAATTTTAGTTATGTCTAGCCTGCTTGGCTAGATCTTTATTTCTGGTGTTTGAACAATGAAAATGGTTTAAGTACAAATATGGACTCGTGAGGCCGAAATGGGCATAGTAATACATGATAGGTTTCTGTCGATTATTGAACCTGTTTCACGTTAGTGTGTGTTTGAAATGCCCAATGTGGCTGATCACTCATTAGACATAGAGGGCACACCACTATTAATTGAATTGGCGAATCGTGACTGTGTGTTGATTCATATAGTAATAAGGGAATCGATGGGTTGTTTTGGGCACACGAGGAATCGGTAAACACAACAGATCTGGGTTCGTCTAGAGGCACACTGCTGTCTATTCATTTACATCTCTTAGGGGAACTGGGGGTGGATGATAGGTTAGGGGTTTACTTGACGAGGAATCGCTTTTAAGCCTAAAATGAAAGGATGAATGAGGGGATGCGGAGAGGAATCCGATTCCCATAACTGGGTGACTTAACATGTATGAAAATCGGTGTGCCCATGATTGAGTAGTTTTATACTTAAACCAAATTCTAGTTCAAATGCCAGAACCTTTTGTTATTTGATATTGTCTTTAGTTTTCATTTGCAGATTTACTTTCAGTACAATGACAACACAAAACCCCCCTTTTTTATTGGTGACTCGAAGGTGGAATCACATCAACTCTCTATGGGATCAACCCGTACTCACAAGCTAGCTACGCTCGCTGTGGGCACAGGAGCAATACAAATTTATTTTGAGCGCAAAATGACTGCGCGTCATGCTTCAACAAGAGGGATGTTGATTTGTACCTTTCTAAAGATGTCAAGGAACTGAGAGAATTGCTCATCACTTTTCACCTTTTGGAGTCTTTATGGGTATGGTATAGGAACTTTGTACTCCTCCGGTATCTTTCTTGTTGGTACTTCTTTTTCTTTCCCTTTCTCAAGTGTAACATTATTTTTCAATTTGGGACTTAAGTCCTCTTGACTTTGTCCCTCTTCTTTTCTCTCTTCACTAGGTCGCTCATCAACCTTTTCTTGGCTTTCTCCTTCATTCGGCATCTCGGGGCCATCATAAAAGGTTCCACTCCTCAAGATAATGGCCTTGCATTGATCCTTCGGATTCATGGTTGTGTTGCTATGGAACTTGCCTTGTTGATGTTGGCTTCCCAAGATAGTTGCAAATTATCCCATTTGCTTCTCCAATGTGTTGACTTGGTCGCCAATTGCTCCGACGGTATTCTCTAACTTCCCAAAATGAGTTTGAGAGTCTTTCATATAGTTCTCCATTTTCCCCATAAATGCCATCAAAAGTTCATCCATCTTTGGCTTCTTCTCCTCATCAATAACACCATTTGTAACCGAAAAACTGGAAGGTGGTTGGATGACATTGTTTGGATTACCATAGAACAAGTTTGGATATTGAGCCTATTTTGGTAACCTTGATTTCCACCATACTGACCCCCGTATTGGGGCTTGTACCCCGGATTGAATGGCCTTTGTTGATTCGAATAGCCTCATTGGTTAACATAGTTCACCTCCTCAAATTGACTTTGAGAAGACTCGGCTTTTGGATTGGTAAAGGGTTCAATCTTTGAATTTAAAGTTGCCATTTGAGCCGCCAAAAGCCAAAGTGCATCCGAACTTGAAGTAGAAGCCACTTTCTTTAGAATTTAGACTCTCTCTCTTGGCACCGGCCATTGAAATGAATTTGTGGCCATTTTCTCAATTATCTTCATGGCTTCATCCAGCCCTCTTGCTAACAATGATCCTCCTGTGGCCGTATCCATGAGTGTCCTCTCCTCGGGTTTAATTCCACCATAGAAGATGCACACTTGGTGGTCGGTTCCAAAACCATGTCCGGGACACTTCCTTAGCATCTCCCTAAAGCGTTCACATGCCTCATATAAGCTTTCTTCATCCCATTGTTTGAACACAGTGATATCTCCTTTTAATTTGAGAGTTTTTCCGGGTAGGAAAAACTTATGAAGAAACTTCATCACCAATTGGTCCCATGTTTGGAACGACCCTTGGGCTTGGCTCAACCACCATGTTTCCGCCTTGTCGATCAAGGAGAATGGAAAGAGCCGGATTTAAATTGCATCTTTCGGGACTCTATTCATCTTCATTGTTCCACTATACTTAAGGAACTTGCGAATGTGCTCATGTGGATCCTCCATAGGCGTCTCTCGGAAATGATTTTGTTGGATCATGAGTATGGGAGAAGTCTTGAACTCAAAATTGTTGGCATGGACGGTGGTCTATTGGCTACCCCTTGATCAATGACGAGTTGGAAGAGATTACGGATTGGTGCCTCCACGTTTCTATTTTGAGCCTCCTATTGGGCTCTCAATTGTTCTTGTATAACTTCTAATTGCCTTTGTATTTGGGCAATCATAGGATCTTGAACCGGTGGAGGATTATCTGCCATTCTCCTCCTTCTACGTGCATTGTTGTGGCGAACCATTGCTTCGATTTCCAAGTCCAATGCGATATGGGGTTCTCCTTGAGAACGAGTGTGTATATACTTCCTATAAAAAAGGACAAACAAATCAATGCAAATTTTACAAACATGTAGAGGGTGAATTTCTACAATTATTTTCGTACTTGGTTCGGGCTCTGGCGACCGGTGAGATTTTATGAGGCCAAAGAATGAAGTCGAAAAAGATCGATTAAGGACTGATTGAGTCAATAAAGGATCGGAATAATTCTTTGTTTAATTGATGATTACTTGGGTGTTTTTATATTGCTTGCCTCATTTCTCACCCCCTCTGCGATTTATATAGGGTGAAGTCGTAACCCCTTTCCCATTTTTAAGGGATTCTCCGCTATTTTTGGGGATAGACCCTTATCTCCTTAAAGGTTTTTGACCGGGTCATACTTATCTACTAATGTCCCTTTTGACCTGGACTCTTTGTTCGAATTCTGCCCTAGCTCGCTCTTTATGTTATCCCCTCTTCGGCCTCGACTCTTTCGAACTCTAAGCCCTGGACTTCGAACATGGGCCTTATTATTGGGCTTTAATGAAAATAAACCTCTACAATTAGCCCCTCATTACCTGAGGCTCGAGGATCGAGGATCATGTAATGAATGTCGTAGCAATGCAGAGGGACGATCGTAATATATTTAGGATGATTACAAAGCCCCAAGTTTGACGTTATTAACAAATGATCATGAGATCGAAAAGGGTCTTGAAAGTAGACCTCATAAGGCTTCAGACCTGAATGAAGGTCCTGGGGAGCTAAAAAGGGGGTTGTGAAAGCAGACCTTATAAGGCTCCAGACTTGAATGAAAGTCCTGGGGAGCTAAAAAGGGGGTCGTGAAGAAAGTCCTGGGGAGCTAAAAAAGGGGTCGTGAAAGCAGACCTCGTAAGGCTCCAGACCTGAATAAAGGTCCTGGGGAGCTAAAAAAGGGGTCGTGAAAGCAGACCTTGTAAGGCTCCAGACCTGAATGAAGGTCCTGGAGAGCTAAAAAATGGGGTTTTCAGACCAGAAGGCGGGCCTGAGGGTAAAGTAGTCTTTTAAAGCTCCACTTGCCGACTTTCCATCTTCTCTATAATTCTAGCTGTCCGATTTGCGAGATACGCGGCTTAGATTAAATTTCAATTCTTTGCGGGTTTTAAACATTGATCCGCTCAACCCTTCCCTTCTTACTTTCATTCAAAACACGCCAATCCAAATTTCCATCGAAGATTTCGCTCAAATTTCTCTCTGAATCTTGCGCGCATCCATTCTTTCTGGAATTCAATTTTCTTCCGCGCCCGGCAGCATTTTGATTCTCCAAGTTATCCCCTAATTTCTTTTCCCATTTTCTTGAGGATTCTTAAGTTGATTTTGAGGTTTTATTTAATATTTGAAGAAGTAGAAGACTTTACGCTTGGTTTTGTTGTGGATTTTGTGCGTATAAATCTGGTGGGCATTTTTAGAGTTTTTAGTTGACTGTCGATAGTTTTTATCGCCGACGAGTTTGAGAAGATAGGGTTTGAACAGTATAGGCTTATCAAAGTTTTTTAGGCGTAGATTCCTGGTTTCTGAGTAGGGTTCCGTAATCGCCTATAGATCCACATTCGTTCTAAGGTTTTCTTACCATGAGCATGTCGGGTAGCGGTGATTCCGATGAAAGGACCCGGAGTTGGGGTGGCGGTGCCAGGATGACAGAGTCGAAGCAATTCTCCAGCTCTGTCTCTGAATTAACAGAAGTCGTTATCCCTCCGACTAAGCCAACTAGGGAGAGTTCTACCATTATTCCCCATGTCAGAGGAGGGTCGGTGGTGAGTCACCTCAAGGCTTCGAAAGTGGCCACCAAAAAACACGTGGACAAATCGAAGAAGCGGAAACCCGATGCTACAGGCTCTCCCTCTTCGAATGAAGATTTCAAAGCCGTCGAGGTCGCTCCACAAGTAGGAGATGACTTAGTTAAGAAAATAACTTCTCCAGAATACTCAGGGTCGGAGGTAGAGATCCATGTCCCTAGGCCTTCGGATAGAGCCAACAAACCCCCTCCTGGCTTTACTGCTTTTTACACCTTAGTTATCGACGAGGGCGTAGGGCTTCCTCTTCATCCTTTTTTCACTAAGATCTCACATTTTTATGGAATTGCTCCTGCCCAAATATCACCAATAGGGTGGTATCATATGCTGGGCATGAACTATCTCTAGGAAAACTTAAGGTTTCCCGAACCCAGCGTCGAGAAGTGGCACTCCTCGTACAGAATAGTGGCCACCCCCGGTCAGAAGGGGTTCTATTATTTTACCAAGTGGGTCGGGGAATGAGCCCCTCTAATAAACACCCTTCCTTCTTCATCGGGGGATTGGAAGCCGAAATTCATCTTCTTTCCAACGGAAACTTCGATCGATAGAATCTTGCCAGCGTCGTTCGCCGAAGCCCGTAGGTCTTCGAAGTCCGTCTCTTTTTTTTATATCAGAACTATCCTCGACTTCATGCTCGGTGTCTTTCTGCAGGCTTCCATAAGTGAAGAGACGCAGCCGGCACTTAGGCCGAGTGAATCGAGGTCGCCTTCTCCCTTTCTGAGGAAGATCATCAGTTCGAAGTTGTTCGCCGAGGCCGGACCCTATTTGACATGGGAAAGTTGAAGATTCATCTCTTTGACAACAAGGTGAAGGCCTTAGTTGTAGCTAAGGTATTGATCCCCTCGTCGTCTGGCGTCAAAAGACTTACCGGGGCCACGCATTCAGCCTCTCCACTTTTGAAGAAACAGAAAGACCAGTCTGGCCTCGAGGCTTCCACTCCTTTTATTATGCCCCAGCCCGTGATGCCTTGGCTCCTAAGAAGGCTTCGAAGGGGTCGAGCAGCCTTAAGGTGCCTTTAAAGCCTTTCCTCATCGACGTCCAATCCGCTATTGCTGACGGCTCCTCTCCTTTGGAGTTCAAGAGAGATGGCCTAGAAGAGCAGGCTCGACTCACCTTCCAAATGCTGTTGAAGGTTTGCTTATCTCTCCTTATTCAAATTTTCTTTAAGTGTTTTATACTTGTGTTTAGATGAGTGCTTAACTTAAACTGGTTCGTTATGTTACAGGCTCTTTTCTGTTAATACCAGCTCCGGAGTCGGGTCTCGGGGCATGCTGAGGGCCTCAAGAAGAGGTTGATGGAGCTCTCTGAAGAGCAGAAGAGGATCGATGAGGAGAGACGTGACTTTACTGCAGATAAGTCAGCCTTACTCGTAGAGAGAGACTCGGCTCATGCTTTAGCCGCCGGGGCTCAGGTGTAACTTGACCGGGCTCTGGATCACCAAGCTCGACTGGAGATATCGAAGGCCTCTCTGGAGTCGAGGCTGGCTGCTATTGAGGCGAGGATAAAAGAGCTCAAGGCCCGCCACGTGACTCTGGACTTTGCCTCACTGGTCGATTCTGTAGTGTTCGAGCCTTTCAAAGAACTCTTTTATCAGGAGGGCGGCTCTGCAGTGGTCGAGGCAATCAAGGAGAGAATGCCTGAACTCGACTTCTCCTTCCTTGATGCTGACGATGAGGCGGAGACAGAGGCGGTCAAGAGCTCTACGGACGGGACCGGAGAGGAGAAGGGGGCTAAGGCTGAAGAGGATGCTGCGAAGACGGTTGCTTGGGAGGTCGAGAAGAGTACGGAAGATCAACCATGAATCCGTTTTCTTTTGCTTTACAATTCATGTGGACAAGTCTTAAACAGAACTTGATACTATATTTTTTGTGAGAATTTGCTATGGATGGTTTGGTTATATCCATTGTTTTCATTCTTGGTGCGTTCGTAGTGATAAATAGTAGGGTTAAAAATAATTTTTATCCGTCTTCTGAGGACTCCGTCTGAGGCTAGTTAAAGAAAAATGAACAAACATGAGGCGTGAGTGCTTTTCCGAACTTAGAGAAAAATAGAGTCAAGTTTACTGAGATTTTTCTCTCGACTCTGCTGGAAGAAGGGAGTAGGGGCCCCTGGACTTCGGGTTCTGTTAGTTATTCCGACGCTCAAGTCAGTAAACAATCAATAAAATACTTAAAAATTAAAAAAGGAATAAGCAAGGAAAGAGAAATACGGTACTCTTTTTAGGCTTCAAGATCGATTTCTTCTCTCGATCTTGTTGGAAAGCAAGGGTGGTCGGAACTCCTGGGCTTCGGGTTTCTTTTAGTAACCCCGACGCCCAAGTTAGTAAAATAATAAAAAATTAAAAAAGGAATACAAAGTTGAAGAGTTCAGAAATGATACTGTTTTAAGTGGATGGCGTTCCAGCTGTTGGTTATCGAATGCCCTTCTCTCGATCGAAGTTTGTAAGCCCCGTTCCCTATGACTTTCTCGATCTCAAAGGGGCCTTCCCAGTTCGGGGCTAGTTTCCCAGCTCTGATTTTCTTTGTGTTCTGGAATACTTTCCTTAGTACCCAATCTTCTGTTTTGAATGTCCTTAGCCTTGTGTTCTTATCAAAGTGTCTTCTTATTTTCTGTTGGTAGGCGGGTATTTTCATTGCGGCTTTATCTCGAAGTTCATCTATCGTGTCGAGATTGGCTTCGAGCTCGGAGTCGTTGGTTTTATCCTACCATTCAGTTCTTGCCGACCCTATTTCTGCTTCTGCTGGGAGGACTGCTTCCGAACCATAAGTGAGAGCGTAAGGGGTCTCTCCCGTAGCGGTCCGGACGGTGGTTCGATAAGACCAGAGGACTCCTAGGAGCTGTTCAACCCATTGTCCTTTGTGTTTAGGGAGTCTTTTCTTCAAGGTGTTCAGGATTGTTTTGTTGGTTGCTTCGGCTTGACCATTCGAGGCTGGATGTCTTGGTGTGGAGAAAGAGAGCTTGACGTTCCAATGGTGACAGAAGTCTTGGAATTTTGAACTTATAAATTGGGAGCCGTTGTCGGTGACTATTTCTTTAGGGACTCCGAACCTGCAAATAACGAATTTCCATAAAAAATTACATACCTCGGTATCTCTTATTCGTGCGAAGGCCTCTGCCTCGGCCCATTTGGTAAAGTAGTCTGTCACGACCAAGATAAAGTACTTCTGATTCGATCCCTTTGGTAGTGGTCCCACGATGTCCATTCCCCACTTCATAAATGGCCAAGGTATGGATGCGGTATGTAGAGGTTCTGGTGGCATATGACTCGTCTGGACAAACCTCTGACATTTGTCACATTTTTTGACATAATTTTTGGCGTCTTCCCTCATAGTTGGCCAGTAAAAGCCGGCCGTTAATGCTCGGTTAGTCAGGCTTCTATGTCCTGAATGATTTCTGCATTCACCGTCGTGGAGCTCGGTTATGATATACTTTGCTTGGGTTGGGCTCACACATTTCAAATATGGTCCTGAGAAGAACTTTCTGTACAAGGATCCGGAAATCATGGCAAATTTTGGAGCTTTTTCCTGTATTCTTCTTGCTTCGATGGGCTCTTCGGGGAGTTCATTTTCTGTTACAAATCTGCATAAGGGGGTCATCCAGTTTACCTCGATGTCGACGGGAAAGACTTCAGGGTTGTCACTCTTCCACACAGCGGGCCATTTGGCGTATAGGACCTGCATGTTTTTGTCCTGGCTAGTTTGTATGGCTGATCCCAAATTAGCTAATGCGTCAGCGTGGCGGTTTTCTTCTCTAGTGATGTATTGGGCTTCGATTTTTTCGAACTTGGCTGCCGCTTGTTTTGCGACCGCGAGGTATGATACCATCCTTGAGTCCTTCGCTTGAAATTCTCCTTCAAACTGATTTATTATCAATTGCGAATCACTCATGAGTCGAATTCTTTTGGCTCCTACATCAGCTGCCAAATTTAATCCTGCTATGAGGGCCTCATATTCTGCTTCGCTGTTGGTGGTTTTGAACCCGCATCGGATAGATCTTTCTGTGATTATTCCTTCTGGATTGATCAGTACTAAGCCCATTCCACTCCCCTTTGAAGTGCTGGATCCATCAACTTGGAGGGTCCAGTACTTTGAATCATTACCTTCGACATTCATCAGCATTTCTCCTTCCGGTTTGACCTCGTCGGAAAAATCTGCAATGAAATCTGACAGGATTTGTGATTTAATTGATGTTCATGGAACAAAGTCTATGTCGTACTCTCCGAGTTCAATAGCCCATTTTGATAATCTTCCCGCGAGGTCTAGCTTTCTTAACACGGCTCTTAAGGGGAACTCTGTGAGCACCTTTATTAGATGGCTTTGGAAATAGGGTTTCATTTTCCTGGAAGCCATGACAAGTACTAAAGCCAGCTTTTGGAGCTGCGGATATCTGGTCTCGGCATCTAGCAGCGAGCGGCTAGCATAGTATACGGGGTGTTGTCTTTCTTCGTCTTCTCTAACAAGGACTGCACTGACAGAGTTAGTAGAAATAGATAAATAAACGAGGAGTACCTCTCCGTTGATTGGTTTGGATAGAAGAGGTGGACTTGCGAGGTGTTCCTTGAGGTCTTCGAGGGCCTTGGCGCATTCCGGAGTCCATTCGAAATCTTTGTTCTTTCGTAGAGTCTGAAAAAATGTCTGGCTTCTTTCTGAGTATTTAGATATAAAACGGATGAGAGCTGCTAATCGACCGATCAGTTTTTGGACGTCTTTAGGGGTTTTGGGGTGCTGGATATTCCGAACTGCTCTGATTTGGCTTGGGTCGGCTTCGATTCCTCTTTTCGTTACTAGGTACCCCAGGAATTTTCCCGACGTTACTCCAAAAGCGCATTTGGCAGGGTTCAACTTCATGTTGTATCATCGTAGGACTTCGAAGGTTCATCGTAGGTGCATGACGTGGTCCTAAGCTCGTACTGATTTGACTAGCATGTCGTCGATATAAACTTCCATTGTTATTCCGATGAGTTCTTCAAACATTCGATTTACCAGTCTTTGATACGTTGCACCTGCATTTTTTAGTCCGAAAGGCATAACTTTATAACAGAATATACCTCGATGTGTGATGAACGCTTTTTTTTCTTGGTCTTCGTGGTGCATTAGGATTTGATTGTATCCCGAGAAAGCGTCCATGAAGCTCATGAGCTCGTGACCTGCCGCTGCGTCGACTAAGGCGTCTATATGTGGGAGGGGGAAAGAATCTTTAGGGCACACCTGATTGAGGTCGGTGAAGTGTATGCATAACCGGTTCTTTCCATTCTTCTTTTTGACCACCACGACGTTTGCTAACCATTCTGGATAATGAACCTCACAGATATGTCTGTTCTTTAATAGTTTGCCTACTTCCTCGTCTACGATTTTGTTTCTTTTCAGGGCAAAATTTCATATTTTTTACTTGATGGGAGTCTTTTTCGGGTCTACCTGCAATTTTGTGAGTTATAATGGAAGGGTCGATACCTGTCATATCCTCGAACGACCATGCAAAGCAGTCGTGATGCTCTTTGAGGAATGCGATCAATTATTCCCTGATGTCCGAGGTTAATCTGGACTCGATGGATACCCTATGATCTGAAAGTTCGGGATGAATTTGTACTTCATCGAGGTCTTCGATTTTTGGTTCTTCGTAATTCCGGTCTTCTATGCTCGCAGATGTTGATCCGATCTCTATCTGATTGACCTCGATGAGTACTTTCTATTTGAAAGTAGTGACATAGCATTCTCTGGACGAGACATGTTCTCCCCGTACTGATCGAACTCCCCAAGGAGTAGGGAATTTCATGATTTGGTAGTATGTTGAAGGTACCGCTCGAAGCTCATGGATCCAGGGTCGTCCCATAATCACGTTGTATGCTGAAGGTGCGTCTATTACTTGAAATTTGGTGAGGAGGTTAAGCCCCTCGATATAAGTGGGGAGCGTGATTTCTCCTAAAGTCATTTTGTGTTCTCCGCTGAAGCCGATCAATGTTGTTGACTTCTTTACGATGTCTGTTTCTTTCACCTGCATTCCTTTCAAAGTACTAAGAAAGATCACATTAGATGAACTCCCTTTGTCGATGAGAGTTCGTTTGATTAAATAGTTCGATATTAAAAGGGAAATGACTAGTGCATCGTGGTGTGGGTGTGAGAGTTCAGATACTTCACTACTGGAGAAGCTAAGAGTTGTCAGATCATCAGGTTCAGCTTCTTTGGGTATGTTTCCTGTATATTTGAGGGATCGGTGGTGCCTCTTTGCCGATGACTGGGAGACGCCACTGATATCCGAACCTCTGGTTATGTAATTTAAAGTTCGATCGATCCTTGGGGGTTCGATGGGCTGAGTTTCCATACGATTGTCTCTTCTATTCCAATTTTCTTTTCCTTTCAAGGTCAGGAGATCGGTCAAGTGGCCTCTTTTGAGAAGCTCGATCACTTCAAGTCTAAGTGTGATGCAGTCATCTGTCCTATGCCCATGATCGTTGTGGAAGTCGCAGAATTTGTTCATGTCTCACTCATTATCAGACGTTCTCAACTTTGGGGGGCCACTTAATATTTTGCCCGAGCCCGTTCATCGCGTTCATGGCTTCTGAAGGTGTTATGCAAAGATTATACTTAGGTAGCCTTCTGTCTGGGCGTTCGGATATTCTCCTATCTCTAGGATCGAATCTGGGGTTACGAGGATAGGGATTTGCTCAATACCTCTCATTTCTGATGTGAGACTTGTGCTCCTTGCGGGGTGGATCATTTCGGGATTTAAACTTGGATGAGTTTGCTTCGTCTTCTTCCCATTTGATCTGTGCCCATGCTTTGGTGAGGACGTCTTCCATCATTTTGCATGGATATTTGGTTAATTCTTTGTAGAGATCTGAACCCCTCTTTAAACCCTTCCTGAAGGCTGATACGGCGGTGTCGATGTTGCATCCCGGGATCGACACTTTTTCTCTGTTTAATCATCCTACGAAGCTTCGTAAGATTTTCTTTGGTCTCTAGATCACTGTGTAGAGGTCGTCGGCGTGTTTCTCGATCTTTCAGCTACTAGCGAACTACTCGATGAACAGGTCGTTGAGCTGAGCGAAGGTGGAGATCGATGAGTTTGGCAAACTTGTAAACCATTGGAGTGCCGGTCCGGATAGGCTGCTTCCGAACCCCTTACACATTCCGGCCTCTCTACTTTGTCGCGGGATCGAAGTGGTAAACATCCTCTGTTTGTATTGTGCTATATGATCGTCGGGGTCGGCAGTGCCATCGAACAGTTTCATGGATGGAAAGGTGAACTTCGGTGGCATCTCTACGAGGCTGATTTCTTCTGTAAAAGGAGAATCCGCGAAGCTTGTCGGGGCCGTCTTACGGATGGGGGTGGGAACCCTGGGGATTTGTGTGAGCATTTCTTCCAACCGCTTCAGTTTGCTCTCGACCTCAATTTCAGGCTGGTTCTCAATGTATTCGAACTCGGGGGGGTTTGAGATACGGATCGCCAGCATCTTCTTTATTTTGTTGTCCTTCGCTAGTTCCTACAATGTTTTGTTAGCGGAATATAAAAGTACCTGTTCGCATAGCTGACTGGTTTTTTGAGTTCGTGGGGGTTGTCGATGAAGTTCGTTAGAAAATTGATTCGGTGGACTGAACGTTTCCATCCGAGCTTTAAGGACTGAATTTTCCATTCGAATAGCCGTGAGTTCCACAACGGTGGAGTCAAGTTGTTGCTGGATCGCTCGCAGCACTTGAGCAATATCCCCGTTTCCTCCTGCGGGAGGGGTTACAGATGGTGATTCCCTCTGATTGTCTTGAGAGTTCGGGGTCGTACTGCTTCGGCCATCGATAGTCATCTTCAATATGGTCGATCAGAGTCCCACAATGGGCGCCAAATTGTAGAGGGTGAATTTCTACAATTATTTTCGTACTTGGTTCGGGCTCTGGCGACCGGTGAGATTTTATGAGGCCAAAGAATGAAGTCGAAAAAGATCGATTAATGACTGATTGAGTCAATAAAGGATCGGAATAATTCTTTGTTTAATTGATGATTATTTGGGTGTTTTTATATTTCTTGCCTCATTTCTCACCCCTCTGCGATTTATATAGGGTGAAGCCGTAACCCCTTTCCGATTTTTAAGGGATTCTCCGCTATTTTTGGGGATAGACCCTTATCCCCTTAAAGGTTTTTGACCGGGTCATACTTATCTACCAACGTCCCTTTTGACCTGGACTCTTTGTCGAATTCTGCCCTAGCTCGCTCTTTATGTTATCCCCTCTTCGGCCTCGACTCCTTCAAACTCTAAGCCCTAGACTTCGAACATGGGCCTTATTATTGGGCTTTAATGAAAATAGACCTCTACAAAACAAAACAAGAGTAAAATGTCTAAACTAATCAACTCAATCATTATCATAATATTGCATAAATCAAATAAATTCCGTCTCCCCGGCAACGGCGCCAAAAACTTGATAGATATTTACTCTCCACAATGATGTTTTAATATTTATAAAACTCATGTCAATGCCTACAAGTGTACAAGCATGTATTTGTAGCAAAGATGAAACGAGGTCGATCCACATGGAAAATGAATTTAAATAAGAAAACACAAGTACCACGATGATAGACGAGTCAAATATCTAGACTATGATTAGGAGATGGTTGATTATTGCCTACCACAATACCAAAACATGAACAAAAGAACTAATCACTTAAACAACAACATTTATCAATCTAAATGCAAATGCAATAAACAATACCCACAAGAGAGAGAGATTTGAAGATGATAAATAGAGGCAAGACTCTAGGATATGGATACATAATGCTCCTATTGATCAAACAACAAGGATTTAAACACACGACCATGCTAAGTTCATAGATAGGAAGACCACGAATATAGAAGGAGCATCTCTCGAATATCTCCTTAATTGCGAATGCGACAAGGATGGCTATCTCTAACGCATTCCAAGGTCGCACCTACCAAAGGCTCTAAGGGGTCACGTTTCCTTCCACAAAATCGACATTCGACTAAGAAGACAACTATGTAGATTTAATCCAAGCATGCTAATGATCACGAGATTGACTAGCTTGATGCAAGTGATTCATACATGTGATGCTAGTAAGAAGGCCACTCAAACAACATCATTCAAGCTCAAGCATGGATTAAAACCTTGACAAAGCATAATCATATATATAAAACCCAAATCAGGATCAATATTCACATTGTTTCACCACATCCTAGAGCCCTAAGGCTCTTAGCCAACCATATTCACAATAACATCAAGAATACAAAAGAAGGACCAAAAACCCATTCTAAATACAAGATTAAGAGAAGAGAAAAAATGATAGAACCAAATGTAGAACACTCTTCTTCAATCTAATGACTTGAATCTTCAAATGGATGGTTGAATCTTCCTTTTTCTTTTTTATCTTCAAAAATCCCCAAATATGGTGTTTCTCTAAGTGTATTTCGAGTGGGAGGAGTGTTAGGCTCGTCCTTTGAAATCCTCAATAGATATATAAAGTAGTGGACCAATAATTGAATGCCAAAAGTCAAAAGTTATTTTCGTCTGTGCGGAACTCGACCCCAGAAACTCGTGTTTGAGGGTTGAGTTTAGAATAAAGGAAATCAGGTCTCTAAAGGCTCTGCAACACGGTATTTGGGTCGCGTTTCCAGACCGTGTTTGGACTGAAGGCCGAAATGTGACCCGTGAAACTCGCGTTTGACACCCGTGTTTTGACTGAAGAAAACCATGTCTCTGAAGGCTCTGCAAAGTGGGATTTCGGTTGCGTTCTTGGGTTGCGTTTGGGCTGAAGGCCAAAACACGACCCCATGGTGTCACGTTTCTCCATCGCGTTTTGAGGGCCTGTGAAGTACGACCCTACAAGCTCGCATTTTGGGATCGCATTTCATGCACTTGTTCATTTTCTTGCTCGTTTCTTCATTATTTCATGCCTCGTGCACTCTTTATCAATCCCATAATCAATTTGACTTCGTTTTGCACTGTTCTAACCCAAAAACTCCTTATATTGGCCACATTAAATAAAACTTAAGATTAAAACAATATTAACAATATTTACAACATATATACATAATAACCAAGTGGAAATGCACTCAAAATGAGTGCAAATTATGCACTCATTAGAGTTCTATTAGCTCCACCATGAACATATCCTTTCTCTAGAAGGAACTTGGTTAGCCGTTCATACCAAGCTCGTGGAGCTTGTTTGAGATCAAAAAATTCCTTTATCAGTTTGTAAACAAACTCAGGATGGTGATGGTATTCGAAGCCTTTGGGTTGGCTAACAAACACATCTTGTTTCTGAGGCCTTGCTTCAGTCAGGTCTCTATTTTCAGAATTGTCCAGCACAGATGCAGGAACATGGACAGTACCATCAAGGTTCTCATTATCAATCTGGGCAGCAGGTTATTCCAAATCATCAACAACAATGTTGATTGATTCCATGACAGTTTTGGTCATTTTGTTGAAGACTCGATAGGCACGGCTATTTCTTAAGAAAAATGCATTCATCTCCTTTGGCATTAAACTTGCCAAGATACTCTTGATTTCTCAACATGTAGCAAATACTTCCAAAGATGTGAAAATACTATATATCCGGCTTCTTTCCTTTCCACAGCTAATAGAGAGTAATTCTTGTCTTGGGTTTGAAGAACACCCGATTTATAACAAGACATGCAGTGTTAACTGCTTTTGTACAGAGGTTGTTAGGCACATATTTTGCCTTCATAATCAAGCAACTCATTTCTTGAAGAGTTTGATTTTTCCTCTCAACAACACCATTTTGTTGAGATGTTTTAGGTGCAGCAAATTCTTGATCGGCGTTTTTTTCTTCACAAAATAGTTTGATGAACATGTTTTCAAACTCTCGATCATGGTCACTTCTTATCCTCACAACAATTATACATTTCTCGTTGAGTAGATAGCAGTTGTCCCCCGATCTGTCATCGTCCATCAGCAAAACACTTTCTTTATCCTTGACCAAACACTTATCTCTTGTAAAATGCACAAAGAGACCTTGGTCGCATAACTGACTAACGCTAATCAAATTAGCATTTAGTCCCTCCACAAGCAGCACATTTTCCAAATTGGGCATTCTATGAACATTCAATTGGCCATGTCCAAACACTCTTCCTTTGACACCATCTCCAAAGATAACAGATTGATAAGAATAATCTTTTTGAATGTTGTTCAGCATGCTTGCATCTCCAGTCGTATAACGCGGACATCCGCTATCAAAAAACCAACTGCTCATTGCATGAATGTTGGGAGCAGTGTTAACCACGTAGTTTCTGTGGTTATTCCTAGATGTATCTCTGAAATCTTTCTTTCTGACATATTGTTCAGGCTGATACGGGTCTCTTCTTCTCATTCTCCTCAGATCATAGAGATTATTTCTGCAGTGTGGATGAGTGTGTCCAGGTTTCTCACAGTAATGGCAAATAGGGAAAGTCCTTCTTTTGGACTTCTTCAAACATGATGACTTCTCTTTGAAGAAGTTTTTTCGTTCAACTTTCAATTCTGGAACTATTGAGTCTTTTGTTCCGGATGTTTGTCTTTGACAGAATCTGTCATAAGTCTGACTTCTATTAAATCCAAGCCCAGTATGATCCTGAGGGCTTTTTCCTTTGGAGAGAATTTCATCTAGTTGAGATGACCCGGAGTTCATCATTCTGACAAGCTTCTTTAGGTGTTGGAGTTTACCATTCTATGCTTGAGTACAATTTTTGGACTCCAATAATTCATTCTGCATCTCATTAAGGCGAGTAGAGAGATTATCTTTTTCTTTCAAGAGATTGGAATTTTCTTTCAGTAGGTCTTCATTGACTTTAACCACCATGAGGTAACTGGAATGCAGCTTTTTATACGCCTCCATAACAGATTCCTTAGTAAATTCTTCATCATCACTGCATTCTGCAATTTTCTTGACCTTACTGTCAGGAACAAATGCAGGCATAGACTTTGACAGAATGTGTCATGAAAGCAATATGATTGCTTGCACATTCTTCATCACTTCCACTTTCATCAGGATCATCGCTCTCACTTAAGGAAGAACAGTAAGACTTGTTCTTTCTTTTAAGAGTGTTAGCACACTCAACTTGGTAATGACCAAAGCCGCCGCATTCTCTACAGTTTTCTTCTTTAAGTTTCTCTTCATTGGAATCATCATCCTTCATTTTTCGAGGTTTAAAGAACCTGTTCTTGGCAGAATTATTTTGAGATGATTTCTCAAATCGTCTTATGAACCTGGAAAAATTCTTTGAAAGCATAGCAATTGATTCTGCAAGGTCGGCTCTGTCAGGAACATTACTTGGCACATCAGTACTGGAACCTGCCTGAAAAGCTATGCTTTTCTTCTGCACTGTTTCTTCATCTGTCAGCCCCATTTCAAAGGTTCGCAAGGACCCCATCAGTTCTTGTAACTTCATCTTGCTCACGTCTTTGGCTTCTTCAATAGCCATGACTTTCTAAGCGAATCTTTTGGGCAGAGATCGCAGAACTTTTCACACAAGTTTCTCTTCAGAAATTGCATCTCCAAGAGCAAAGCTTTCATTTGCAATGTCACATATTTTAACATTGAAATCAGCAAGTTTTTTAGCCTCATATATCCGGAGGTTCTCAAATCTGGTGGTGAGCAGTTGCATACGAGATGCACGAACACTGTTTGTTCTCTCAAACATGGTCTGCAGTATGTCCCATGCATCCTTAGCTTTGTCACAGGTGGAGATGAGTTTGAAGACATTCATATCTACAGCCGAGAAGATGGCATTCATGGCTTTAGCGTTTAGCCCCATGATCTGGTACTCAGCATCCCCCACTCTTCTTCCGGCTTCAGCACGGTTTTGCCTTTATCATCTATTTTTGTGGGAGGTTTCCATCACCATCTTCCAAGCACGCTCATCAATTGAGCAAATGAAAGATGTCACTCTAGCTTTCCAGTATGCAAAATTATTACCATCAAGGAGCGGAGGTCGCACCGTCGAGGCTCCTTCTTTCATTATGTCCATCTCGGCAAAACAACATAAAATACATGGATTAAAAACCCACGATCATACCTTAAGATAAGATGACCTGCTTTGGTGCCAATTGAAAAACAATAATCCGTGTAATGGTATACTATGATAGCTGCTTGACAAGTGTTCTACGATATGTTTGGGACAGACATAAGAATAGTAAATAGAAAGCAATAAATAACGCACGAGATTGGTAAGCCAGTTCGGTTAATCAACCTACTCTGAGGGACTTCGCCCAAACTTGAAGATCCGTTTGCTACCCCTTCATGAAGTATATTTAGGCTATTACACATACATGACTCCCTCCTTATGCTACCCGCTCTTCTTCACGAACTCTTTCACTAAACGAAAGTTGTGAGATCTCCTCACAACCGTGACACTAGACTCCCTCTAGCTACCCACGACTTCAACTTACAATCTCTCCCGAGATTGCGTACAAAATGGATTAAAATAACCCCTCACGTGTTTCACTCAAAAACTAGTCTATCACGTTGAACTGTTTATGAAATAACTACTAGTAAATTACATAGGACACAAACAAAATTGACTCTCAAATAATATGCTAAGAGAATCTAAGAAAAGTCATCCACTGATTGCTGTAAAAATGGGTCTTCTTATAATCTTCACTTCAATAACATCGTTGGTCTCTTTCTGCCGGTATAGGTAAGTGAATATTGGTTTGTGATCTTCCCAAATGTATGTAGATGATTTCCATGTGTAGTAGGGTTAAATTCAGCACGGTATCTACACCAAAAGGCAGTCAATCGATTATATCTTGACTAGGACTGTGCAAATGGTCGGTCCGGTCCAAGACCGGACTGAATTGGGGCGACCGAATGGACCGAGACATATATTTTTTTAGCCTGAACCGACCGACTGTTAAGATAGAACTGAACTGAAGACCGATCGAATTATTCGGTCGGTTTGGTCGGTTGGACCGATTCTATCTTGTTTTCTTAAACTTTTTGTTCATATTCCTAAATCCTTAAGTTGAGCCACATCTTACCTCTCCAATTCTCCACAAGAAATGACGTAAAATTTGGGTTGTTGCTCTCTATATATATACATTTTTCTTCCCTCCATTCAACCCCTCAACTCATGAATAAACATCATCTCCATGACCGAATTCCAAAATCATAAAGCAAACACCATAACTAAATTCCAAAATCATAAAGCAAACAAAAACAAATAGAGTTATTGCTGACAATTTGAGGTTGAGCAGTAGTTGGCGGCGATGACGATGGGCTGAGCAATAGTTGCGCTGTGATGGTGACGATGGGTTGAGTAGCAATGACAACGAGGAGCAGAAGGGGGAGGCGCTGATGCCCGACTTTTAGGCGTAGTCAGCGACGATAAGGTTTGAGGAGTTGGCAACGATGAGGCTTGCCCTTTGAGGTTGGGGCCTCATCAACGATTCCACAATGATGGAGAGGAGAACAATTTCTCTTATTCTAGATTTAGGAGTTCTGAATTAGATTAGGAATGAGAATTGTATTTTATTCCTACTCATTTGAAACCTTTACTCTTTACTGCCTATATTAAGGAATTTATTTAATATTAGAATATAAATTTTTTATAGGCATAAATATTTATTTTGGTCGGTCTGGTTCGACTGATTGAACATTTTTTCATGACCGAACCGACCGATTATATTTTCGGTCTTTTGTTGTGAAGACCGAACCGACCGAATTATATGAGAAAACCGATCGAAATCAACAAAATCGGTCGGTTTGGTCCGGTCCATTCGGTCGGTTCGGGTTTCGCACAGCCCTAATCTTGACCTTCCAAACTGATCGGGTGCAAGATCTTTCTGGTATGGAAACCACCATAAATAAAGTGTCTCTGAGTGTGTCTGGGACATCAGAGGGAATAGTTCGCCAACTGTTCTTCTTTTCTTGCACAGCGGAGTACGAAATCTTCTTGAGATATACCCAAATACACATTGTCGAACATATCTCGCCAACAACACAAAATGAACAATTAGTGCATAACGGTGGCACTAACACTAGAGATAGTGATTTTTAAGTATAACCCTAAAGTTTGATAGTCTCGAGAGAGTTATTGAACTTAAATTGTGATTTTTTAGTAAAGGGAGGTAGAATTGCAAGTTAGTCTTCAGTTGAGGGGTTTCGACTTTGGAGATTTGCATGCTGAGCCGTTTATCTTTTATTGAATTCCACTTAATTGTCTTTTCCTTTAGTTGTTCTAATTGTGTTAAATTCAAGTTTTTCTAGTTATGTAATTTGTCTACGAAGATTATTTTTTCAATTACGGATCAAGATGTTCAACCTTATAACTAAAATTTAGTTGTTATATATCCCCTTTCAAACAATTAACAACAAACTAATCTATACGTCAATTAACATGTCTAATTTCAAACTCTAATTAAATCTAGAACGTACATGTAGAAGATATTGATTTACTTTAAATTTATAGTGGGTGTTTTTGTGTTTTTGTCTTCTTTTTTTAAATAGTGTGTGTGTGTGTGTGTGTTTTCCCAAATATTACACCATAGATAGGTATGCTACAAAATGTATAAATAAAGTATTGAGATTTTCTTATCTTTTTTTTTTACTACAAATATTTTGATATAAAGAAGAAAACTATTTACTACAGAAGAATATGGCTCTTAAGCATTGTAAAATTTATTGTCCTAGTTCATCCTAAAATGAGAAATATTATATTTGATTTTTGGCCATAAGATTTAAATCAAACGATAATTTCAATTCGTTTAAATTGTGGATTATATGTGGCAATTGTCTACACTATTAAAGTGATTACTATGATGTGTATTGTAAATATTTAGCGCATACAAAGTCTAAAATATTTTTCAAAAAAGGTTGACAAAGATCTGCATTGATTCATCTCCCACTTTGTACAAGGCCACATGTTTTTCCAAGCACATAATTATTTAATTATTTTAAAACCTTGCTTGCATTATTTGTTTTGACTTTGGATTCTTTATTTGTGGTTGATGCTAACAAAGAGCAAGTTGATCCAAACTTCAATAAAGAAAAGGAGCTAACGCCTAACAGATATTAATTTGGCCCACAATTAAATAGTAATTAATTAAACGGACTTGTTAGTCATGTCAAAATATACGATGGTAATACTTTTTCCGCTTTTGAATAAGTGTCGTCCGGGATATATATATATATATATTAACAAGTTAAAATGAGATGTTTGAATACATTAAATGAGATAAATACATAAAAAATATAATTATTCCATCTCGAAAGTGTAAAATGACATTTTTTACGAAATAAATTTAAAATGCTAAAAAGACACTTAATGAGAATAATAATTTTCCTCCTCACTACTTGTTTGTTTGTGTGTGTATGAGATTGAGAGATGAGGGGTAATCAATAATCACCAACACGGGAAATATATATATATATATATATATATACATATATTTCTTTACTTTGAATTTATGGCTGCAATTTACCACGAGTATGTAGTTTTGTTGATATATGTCCTCTTTGTAAAGAATGGGGAACAGTTTTAACCTTGAGTCGGACAAAAAAGTGCATGGATAATTTGAGGGCATAATTGTCATTTCACTCTGAAATTTTACTACCCAATCACTTTCATGTAATTTGGAGAAAAAAATAAATAAATTATTGAATCACTTTTATTTCATTCTTTTAGTAAAGCAGCCCTAAATGAATGCTTCGGGCATTTTATGTATACATAGGCAGCATCATTTATTGGATGCAATTATTTGGCAATGAAAAGAACATCCATGTGACAATTAAGAAGGAAATTAAGTACAAAAAATATATATAAAAAGAAATAGATGATTTTGCAATGGATGCTCCGGCACTATAAAATGTGAAGTGTAAATAGTTTTTATACATCACAGCAATTACAAAATAAAAACAAAAGGTGGTGATGAATTTAAGGATTACATTCTACTTTTTTTTATTTTCATTAAGACCTTTTGCACAAGTTGAATAGTTTGGAAGGAATCGACAATATATTTTAAACTGCTATATTAATTTAATTTTGAAGATTGTACGGGTAGTTTGTCTGAAGTTTGTGAGCTATTGTTAGGAACATGATTAATGTTATTGCCAAGATCACGTCACAACTACAAGTTTATCCTCTATTAAAAAAAAAGGGTACAAATATTGCAATATGCAGTCAATTTTCATTGTTAATAAATTAACATTGCGTGTCTTCTGAAGCAATATATTCTCCTTGATTTGATTTTTCACTAGCCTTAGAATATAAATAAATATTAATCTATAAAAAGTACATAAATTAATCTTTGAATGTTCATCATACTTCTCATAATTGGGGTGTTTTGAGATTTAAATATTTAATTCACTTATGGCCTCCAACTTTCTTTTTATTAAATTTGGTCTTCAAACTTTGCGTCCGTATTACAATAATATTAAATGCCCTTATAAATGTGTGTGACCAAATCATTTGACTGTGTACAAAAATTTTAGAAAACAATAGAACCAAATTAAAATTTGCGAATCCGATTAAATCAGCTAAAAATTCAAAGACTCAATTTCATAATAATAAAATATAATGGGTATATTTATAAATACTCAAATATCAATCATATATATATGTGTGTGTGTATATAGAGATGCCCACGGTTCCGGTTCCGGTTAGAAACCGCCGGTTAGGCGGTTCCGGAAGGCCGGAACCGTAACCGCACCGTGGTAAGGCGGTTGATATAACTTTATAATTTATATCTTACAATTTACAAATTACAAGTTATAAGTTACAACTTACAAGAATATTGAAAAATGAGAATACAATTTAATTTGATAAATAATATGACATTATAAAATTACAAATTGTAAATTAATCAAACTATGAAAATATGAAATTACAATTTATAAATTTATAAATTACAATTTAACACTAAATTACAATTTACAAATTAGAATTAACATTTAACAATTTATATCTTACAATTTACAACTTACAACATACAATTTAATTACAATTTACAAGAATATTAAGAATACAAGTTAATTTGATAAATAATATGACATTATAAAATTACAAATTGTAAATCAAACTATGAAATTACAAATTAACAAATTACAATTTAACATTAAATTACAATTCATTATCATGATTTTAATATATCCATTATAAAATATAAATTAATTATAGCATAAATAATCATAGTCAACATTTATTAACAAAAATGAATTATAAAATTTAATTTAAAATAACCAACCATAATAATGAATTATTAATAAAAATTAAAATCTAAATACTAAAAAATAATTATAAACACTAATTGGGTGATTTGAGCCCTAATAAACAATTATGAAATTAAATTAAATCACAAAAAAGTAAGATCGAAGAAAACACCCGTCTCACTGGATTACTTTTTTATTTATTTGGAAATAATTTGTCAAATGTTACATGTGTCAATGGAAAGTATATAGTTTTTTTCCTAAATGACAATTGAATTTATTATTACCAAAACTAAACACAATAAATTAATTATAAGAGTTAGTGAATATTTGTGCAGTTACCCGAGGCAGGTAATCAATCATTTGCATATGTATATATTAAAATTTAGTATTACCAAAATTATTAACTTTTACTACAGAGATACAAAATAAATGAAAGATAGAATAATCAACCTTACATGAAAGTCAAATTTATCATTACAATACATGAATGGAGTATAGATGATTTAAAAAAAAATAAAAACTAATCCAAACCGGCGGTTTGTGAACTTCAGGAAGATTAAACCGGAACCGTACCGGCGGAATCCGGTTGATGGTTACGATTTGTAAACCGTAATTGTCCCGACGGTTTTCAAACCGGTGGAAACCGGCTAACCGGTGGTTTGTAACCGCCGGTCCGGTTTCATTTGGGCATCACTGTATGTATACATAATATATGCTATACGCCTTATATCTCATACAAATAGAGACATGGCACCATTCTATGTGGGCCATTGTAATGATAACAAAATGGCCCAATATTTTTAAAAAAAATTAAGAGAAATTTGGATGGATTAGGCCCACATGGGATTGGCAGCCTATTTATTAACGTGGAGGTCAAATCCATCGTGGCCCAAATCATATGAGTGGTTCTTAATCAAATATACAAAGCAGAAAAACTCAGCCTCATACATTCAAAGCAAATAGTCGAGGCAACATTTCATTATTATTATTATTATTATTATTATTATTATTATTATTATTATTATTATTATTATTATTATTATTATTATTATTAATTACTACTACTACTATTATATTTATTTTAGATTCAGCTATCCATTTTGGACTTTAATTATATTCTAAAGCAAAAATTTATTGCAATTCACTCGATATTGATATTGATCTAATATCTCTATCATAATTTGACTATTAATTTGAGTATATCTTGTTGGATGTTATTTGCTAGTCTTCAATAGCTTAAAATATCTTGCATCATACAAAATGTATTTAGAGCTTATAAGATGCTAACTCATATTTCAAAATTAAGTTGTTGAAATCAAAATTATTAGTGTTTGGTCTCTATAGGAACACCCAAGCAAAAGAGACACATCTGTAAAAAGGAAACGTTTTAGATTCAATACTCTTACCTCCAAATTAAAAAATAAAAATAAAAATAACTTTTTTAAGTGTCTCTAGAAATAAGACCACCCCCTTCCGGGGAAAAAGTTGGGTTGGCTTTTAAAACAGCTTATAAACTACTACAGTACATATCATCTTATTTCTTGAGCAAATATGAGATATATATTTTGTAAAAAATAATATAATATATAGATAAAAATAGAGTAGTATAGTGCAAAAAAAGTGTTGGTGGTGAGGTGTGGCATTTATGGGCTTTGATGTTGGAATTGATGTGTGGGATACATTTGAACATGCCGTGTTGGTGGGAATAGGGATTTTTTCACAAATGATTGCCATCATCAAACAAATGCTATAATCTTTCAATTAATTTGTGCAATTACTATACCAACAACAATAAAATCATGATTTTAGCAGCTGCCACGATTTGCGCTCCTTTATTCCCTTTTAAACTATGATATTTATAATGCACTTTCGATAACGTCTTAATTTCAGTGTTATAAATTCTCCAAAATTATGATGTACTTTGGATCATTCTATTTCAAAAACACTTTAATTTCTTTTCAGTTTTAAATTAATAAAACGTATGGTTATATATATCCTTTGGTTAAGATTGTTAACAATTGATCTATTTGTGATCTTCGTTATATGTATAAGGACGATAGTATTGTTACTCTTAGTCTTGTACATTTTGGTGTCGGGTGTGATGGGTTCTTCACCTGGAACAAAAATATCTTTCGTTCGCATATTAAAATATGAATTTGTCTCTTTTCTTTTTTAAAAAAGTATTATTATAATTTCTATTGTCAAACTGGTAAATCTTGCGAGAGATTGTTTATACTTCTGATGGTAATTTGATTACAAAATCTGAGCAAGTTATAACCATTAACTAGAGTAAAACAAGGAAATTATTTTTGAAACTTTTTCAAAGAGAAAACCGGCGTCCTATAAGTAACTAATTTATTTTCTTGAATTTTAGCCCTTTTTATTAGTACCCGCCCTTCATGAATTCATTTTATTTTCTTTCATAATATTGTCTTTAAGGTATGACGTATTTTTAATTATTATACCATTTTCTTTATCTAAATTCTATGAGCCTATTAAGCGTATGACTGCGCAATTTAATAATGGCTCAATTATGCACATCAAATTAATTGCTATGATTATGCAATAATTTTGCAAGGAATATTTTTTACTGTATAAATTGTGCATTGTGAGTATAAAATAGATACTATCATTTATCAATATCATACATTAAAAAAAAAAGACGATGCACAAAATTTCACAAAAAATAAATAAAAAAAATCGTCGGCCAATTTTCTACTTCAGCAGCAAAAACGAAAGGAAAAAAAAAGAGAATTTTATTTACTTGTCATTCACTTAACTCGCTCAATCTGATTGAAGTAACTTACAAGAAATAATTAAACACTGCGTGCAACACAAAAT
Source organism: Perilla frutescens (assembly GCA_026008535.1). Classification (NCBI taxonomy): domain Eukaryota; kingdom Viridiplantae; phylum Streptophyta; class Magnoliopsida; order Lamiales; family Lamiaceae; genus Perilla; species Perilla frutescens. Next base: position 32,515,023 of record BRKX01000011.1, read on the forward strand.
AAATAAAATTATTCTGATACATCATAATTTTCAACGAATTCAACTAAAAACACCCACAAAACTTACATTAAAAAAAGAAAGAAAATTCTTCAAAGTATACAAGAGATGCCTGTATATATATATCAAGAACTCAAAAATGAAAAAAAAAAGGAGGAATTTATTTGTCTAAAAATACATGAAAAAAGAAGAATCTGCAGAAGTGGAAGTAGAGGCAGAATGAAGTGACCTCAAGAACTGAAAATCCATATGCCGACGTGGCAAAATATAAATCTGCTCTCTCATTCTTGCCATTATCAAACTGTATTCTTCCATCAATTCCACCATTTTCCCGACTTTGATCATCTCTCTCTCTTCTCTCTCCTCTCTCTCTCTCTCTCTGAAAGATTTGTCGTTGAATAACTTAGTGTAGGGGTCTCTGTTATATATAGGAAGGCTGGGCCCGTTGGGGTTGGAAATTTATATGGAAACTGAGAATTGAGATGCATGTTTAATTATGAGTTTGAAGCCAAATTTAAAATTGTTACCCACCTCTCTCTACTTCAACTGATTCTTGATTTAATTCCATTGTATATTTTTCTTTATTATTTTCTCGTGGGACACGCGATGACATGATTTCTATGCAAGTTTCGTCAAACAATTCAAATATATAATATTTAATCTAGTTAATTATTTGAAATTTGATCACCACATGAATAGTTTATCTTCTTAAAATATATCATATTTTTAAGTCAAACTCTTAAAAAATCCATTTTATTATTTTATTCTTGATTGTAATGACTTAATTACCCCCCCTTAATTACGAGTATAAACGCGATAGGACAACCACTAGCACCTCTATACTGTGTAGTTATAATATTATTAAGTTGGTTTTACATTCTCATCTTTAATTAAACTATATATTTTACCAAGTTAATTAGTCACTTAATTAATTAAAAACGTGTATCGTATTTCTACCTTGAATTACTATATATATGTATGTATAATTAAATATTCAAAAATACACAATTTATGTCCATAAAATTTCACCAAAAAAAAATAAGTATAAACTAAATGCATTCGCAGAATGGATTTTTGTATACACTAAAAATAATTTAATCATTAAAAAACAATTTTCAATCTTAAATCTCACAACTCACTACAAAAAAAATGATCTTTAGAGACAAAATTATTAGTGACGACACTAATACTAGATTTTTAGTAACGACATGTCGTTTCTAATCATCACATGTCATCTCTAATAAAAATTTTGTGATGACATTGTTGTCGCTTAAAAATATTTTTTGCGATAACAACATGTTGTCGTAAATAGAGCGTCCCTAAAAATTCGTCCCAAATAAATTAAAATTTACTTTTAAGTGACAACATTGTCGTCACAAAAAATGTCATTAGAAATGACATGCAATCATTAAAGACGACATGTCGTTACTTAAATTTATTATTAGTGACGATATTTGTCGTCGCTAATAATATTGTCGCTAAAGACCGTTTTTTTAGTAGTGACTTTTTGTGTACGGGCATATATAATCATCAAATGATGGTAGGATAAGCGAGGTCACTTCTAATTTCCCAAGCTTAGAAAAAAAGCATATAAAGTTAAGCCCAATAAATTCTACACACACAATAATGGAGTATTGACATAAGATACTTGTTTTATTATATGCTTTTTTTTTTAAGAAATAATTATATGCTATTCAAAACAAGAAAAAAAAAAAAGCGAAAGCCCATAAATTCGAATTATAGAAGATAATGGGTTGGCCATAAATTCGATTCCATTTGGTTTAGAATTAAAATGTCAGTAGATTCAGAGCTGTATTAATTATAAATATAAATATTCATGTAAACCGTAATTAATTTACCTTATAGAAAAAATGTAAGAAAACTATATATTTCCCTTTTTTTGTCTATTCGTTAAATATTATTATTTTTAGTTCACTTAAATATTCTTAATTGGTTGTGGTTTTGACTATCTAGAATTAGTTTATGTGGCCAAATTAAAGTAATTAACTGATAATCATTAACTAACTAGTGTTTTCTAGATAAGACACGTTTTTTAACTTCGTTCGCGTGAAAATTTTGTTGAGCCGGAAATGGAATGGTGGGTCTGTCTAACAACGTGTTTCATTCAATCTACATAAATAGAATATTTAATAATCGTTTAATTGGTTTCATTAAGAGAAACTAAGTTGGATTTCTTTATGTTTTTCTTTTTCTTTTCCTTTTCTTCTAGAGCTAATTGATGAGCTCCATTATCAACGTTTTTAATTATTTCATATCGATCCCTTTTCATATGAATTAAGTACTTATGTAGTAACATCTCAAATTAGATTTGAGGATACCTAGTTAGATCTTAATTGTTTTTCATAATCTCTCAATTGACAATATTATTTTAAATTTAGATTAATTATAATCCAAATGTTAGGTAATAAAAATATATTAGGAAAATGTGGGTTTTGCCGACAAATCCTTAATTCAGAGACTTCAGAAATACAAATATTTGATTGCTGATCGACTTGAAACTTTTTGGAATTGCATGATCATCAGCTACATCATTCACATTAATTGTGTCTAATCTCAATAGTAGAAAAGTTATTAGGCAATTATAGATTTTTGTGCGTCTACACTTTTCACACACGTAATTAATGTGAAGGCTAGGCCCAATCTTCTATAATTTGGATCCTATGTCATAAAAAGATTTTATTTCGTGTTTTATTAATTATATGAAAAGATCCCATGTCAAATATATGATCTTATAATATTTATGATGCATGTTAATTTAATGTTATATTATATAAATTTATACTCTATTAATAATATATCCATCATTTTTTCAGTCGTTTGAGATACAAGCAAAATACTAGTTCGTAACTGACCAAAATCAAATGTAATGAATTTTTAGATATCTACTCTCTACGATAATATAAATTAGTTTACTTTAGCATTAAAAATCACTGGGGTGGTAGCGCAGTTGGCTAGCGCGTAGGTCTCATAGCTTCACCAATAAGCGCACCGGCCGTGCACTTGCATTTCAACCGAATTATAAAAATAAATAAGAAATTAAGACTTCATAAACTCAAGAGAAAATTAACAATTAGTTAATTTATCACAATTCTTAATTAGTGGATACAAGTATATGTCTTGTGATGGCGACATATACATATTTGTCTATTTATTCGAGATTCTCTATTCTAAAACGAGCTTGATCTCCTGAATATTTTCTTTAGGACTTTCCAATTCAACGGTTGATTCTTTATCATTGACAAACTTAAGTTTAGGGATTGACGTTTTATCATTCCCAAATAATGAGAGGAATTCTTAACGGGGAGTGAACAATGTCGTTGTGGCGACGAAGGTGCGGAAGAGGAATGCGACTCTTGGAATAGAATATCATCTTTGGATTCCCAAAAGCGTGCTCCTCTCCTCTTGGTCTTCACGATGGCTAGTACACCGGATTTGTCGCAAATTCCCCACACTGTCACCTTTTGTTGATGAAAATCCACATTAACTGAATATATACCTGTAAAATGGGAATTGAATTAGATAAATTAAATAATTATAAAATTTATTACAACTTAAAAATAATTTAATGAATTAAAGTTAAATAAATCCAAAAATAAAAAATCATAGTTAACGCTAGCATGGTACTTGGTAGCCTAAAAAATATAAAATTTCGATCCCTAAAAATGTTTTCTATAATGAGAAACAAAACGCTCACATTTTGATAATGGACCCATCTAACAGCCCAATAATAATTGGGCCACTGACATCGCAGCACATTGGCCCAATAAGTGTTGCTATTGAATTCAGAGATGAAAATTATCAAGAAAAAGTATTAAAAGGAAAGTTATCGACGAAAATACTTATCTTGAAATTTAAAAAAGAAAAAGGAAAAAAGGCTGGAGTAATCTCTTTAGAATTGAAGGTGTTTTCTCTTTCGTGTTTCACTACTACAATGTAATGAATTAATTATGCAATATAAAAACATCATCATTTACACGCGAGTTGATATATAATATGCATTAATATTGAAATAAAAACAGTTTTTATATTGAGCTTGTTTTAACTTATAATGTGTGAAGAATCGAAATTATTTACCTTTGAGAGTGGCCAAAGCACTCTTGATTTTTCTCTCACATCCAAAAGAATACAAAGGTACCATCATCTCTACATATTGTGCCTCCACATTCTTCCCTGCTACATTAACTATTTGCAGCTGCTCACCCATTCTCAAAACTCAGTTTTTTTTTTCTTTTCCTTTCTTCACAATTTGATGAATGTAGTTTGATTTACTCCCATATGTATATATATAGCATAATCGTATAGACAAAGAGCTTAGGTCATGTAAGTTAATTGATTATCTAATCCATATATAGCCATGCAGATTCCCTAGTAAAAGAGGGGTCAGGACCCCTTTTATGATCTTTTCATTATTTATCCCATAATATATATATCTTTAAAGTTGCCTTGTGCATATACAGGGACATTATTGTTTCTTGTAAATTTTAATTTGCGACTTTAGCTAGCAGCTAGCTATCGTACGTTAAAAAGACGTATTATATTTTTAGTTGAGAGGATAGTATATTTTTTCATATTTACAACCACATACATTAATTTACATGCGCTAATTAATTAATAGTACCAATTGCAGTTATTGTATATATCTTATCAAATGCTTCCTCTAGCTATATACAACATACAATATTTCAGCAGTACATTAATTAAATTTGTGTTTAAATATTAGTTTTTCTCTATATCCCAGAACATAATCAGACAATACGTTTATATTTTTTTTAATTAGTATGTAGATTTGATAAAAGTGATTAAGAGTGAGTCAGACAAGTTTAAGGATGTGTCATAAAATTGTATTAGTCAATCAAAAAGATATGATGAATTAGACTTTTAGTCCATGTGGGGTGTTTTTCTTAGCAAAGAAGTTGAGGGATAATTTTGGCATAACAATTGAAGATGTCTACTTCTTTTGTATCACTTTGCATGCATGCACATGTTCTCGTCTAATCATTCACTTTAATTTTATCGTTCCATATATACATTTTTATATTAATCTCATAATATCATATATATATATATATATATATATATATTGCTTAATTAATTTGAAAGTGTGATAGTAATAATGTCTGAATTGAATAAACTTCATTGACTTGTAGTTCAATCTGTAAATTAAACCACATTGAAGAGGAAAATCTCATTAGATATATAGTCCGATCTAGAATTTTTTGGTGGGATTAAAACCTATGAATATGGTTTAATTAGTCTTCACATCAAACTCAACCACCTTTATAAGTATGGCCTTAGAGTAATATAATCCTAATTATTAAGTTGAAGCAGTTACAGCAGCTTTACGCTTCTTTTTTTTATTGATTGAAAGAATATTCTTGTCTTCGTGGCACCGTGAATTATTGTTTATTAACGTCGTCAATTATTATTCGGTTAATTGCTTGTTTAAGGTTTAGTTAATAATGTTAATCCCATATAATTAATACAAAGTTACAAACACACAAACGTCAAACAATCTGATTCCCACACAACTTTTGGCTGATTCGATTTTATTTACGAATACCACATGATAGCACTAATTAATCTCACGCCACGTAGGTGTATATATATATATATATATATATATATATATATATATATGTAATAAACGCATTATTTTTTGGCACACTATAGTCTATACAGTTAGAAGTTAGGAGTACTCAGGAATATTCCAATCAACCAATAATATAAATAAATACATATATAGTAAATGCTAAATTATTGTTTATTTAATTTTGAAGTAAACAACTATTTTTATTTATTACGAATATTAGCAATGGATATATAAAGTATTTCAATAAATATAAATATAGTCATGATCTTAGTTAATTTTTATGTGGCGACTGAGAAGGGATACCTAATTTAAGAAAATTATGTTTATATAGTAAAGCATGTATGTATTATCGGGTGAAAGACAAAAGGGCAGCTGCCACGTAGGTGCATTAATGTGATTGGTGGATTAAATTGAAAGATGGGGTAAATGAGTCGGATCTGATGATGAGGAAAACCGGGTCCTACCACGTTCCATATTCATCTCAAAATTCCAAAACTCATTCCAATCTCCCATGTGACATGCACCGCACCTAACTCCCACTTTTTTATTTTCTTTTTCAATTTTTTGAAGTTCTATTTATTTATTTTTATTTTTATATATATTAAATTAATAACATGCTAACTTGGCAACAAGGAGCTAGCTAGGATTAAGACAATTAGTGTTGTGTTGGTTTGCTTTTTTAATCAATTTCTTTATTTACATGTTTGCTCATATATATATTAGAATTATTATTTTTCAAACTATTTCTTTATGTGAAATACAACTGTATCAAAAATGATAATTATCGGATGACCGGCCAAATTGGAAAATGATATTTATCCAAAACCTTCATCCAACTCCATAAGAATCTCTCGCATCTCAAAATCAAGAAAACATCAACTTCAACATGGATCATGCTAGCTCCCCAATATTTATTTTCCATATTATTTCTTTATGTTATATTTATTTGAGATACATTTAATTTACCATTTCAAGTGATGGGAGGATGTGATTTGTACTTATCTAAGTCTCCCACCCTTACAAAGGGAAGAAATACTAATAAAAAAAAGAGATGAATTTTGAGCTATTTCTTACTTTATTTTGTTACGTATACCTTTTTGTATGGTAACAAAAAAAGAAGTAGAGATCATCTAGTTTCAATTTTGTGTGTCAACCATGAGCCAACATTAAAATTATATATTGTTAATAATGGATTTTTGTAAAAATAAAATGTATTATATTATAACTAATCATAATTAATATTTATTGCTAAAAATTAAAATTTTAAAAAATTATACACCTTAAGTTTGGAATAATAAACCCCCAAAATCAATTATATTAACTAAAAAAATGAAAATTAAATATTAAAAAATAATTATAAACCCTAATTGGGTGGAATAAACCCTAAATAAAATTGTAAAATTATACTAAACCTAAAGAAATTAAAATTGAAGAAAAAAATGAAAAAAAAGTAATAATTTTGAAGTTTGGTACACGGTTGGCACACACAGGATGGGACTCGAATGAAATCTTCTGCTACACTTTGTGCAACACTTGGTGCTACACAATTCAATTTATTAATTTTTCTTCAATTTTTTAATTCATTTTCAATTTATTATGCTTTAGTTTAATTTTATACTTATTATTTAGGGTTCATCCCACCCAATTAGGGTATACAATTAATTTTTCAATATTATATTTTATTTTCTAATTAATAATTGATTATTTTGTAAAAAAAATTATATACCCAGCATGAATCCTAAATAATAAGTGTAAAATTAAACTAAAGCACAATAAATTAAAATTGAATTAAAAAATCAAAGAAAATTAATAAATTAAATTATGTATTACCAAGTGTAGTAGATGATTTCATTCGGAACTAGAGGATCTCAAGTGCAAAGAAAGTTGCTTCATAATTTTATAACCACAAATGGATCTAATATATTGGACCAATAGAGTTTAGTCACAGGTTTTCAAGAATGTTGGTGTGACGATAGTCTGATCGACCAACTTAATTGAAACGGCGTACTTATAAATTTGGCATGTTTAGTATTATCTAATTAAGTAAAAATAAAAATCATGTTATACATTTCTGATATTTAATGTGTTGCGGCATATTTTTGCATAAGAATATATCCCGTGCAACGCAAGGCCTAGCTAGCTAGCTCGCTCGTTAAGAAATTAAGAATTCATCCATCTATCACCATAAATTAAATTGCACATATATATATATATATATATATATATAATCGGAAAAAGGTTGAGAATTAATTTAATTAAGAAAAAAATTCTGCACTCTTATATCTTATTATAATAAAAACAGAAATAAGATAGTGATGCAGAATTAATAATATTTATTTCCCCAATGATCACATAATAGTGCATGCATTAGGATTTTCGTCTGAGAAAAGCTGCGGAGCCGGAGGGATTCTTTCAACCACATAAATTGGGTGATAATTATGATACATCATTTTGTACATTGCTGCTGCTTGCTCTTCCACACTCTTCACCTCCTCCTCCGCGTCTCCGCCGTCCTCCTTTTTTTCCTCTTCCGGCGGTGAATCCCTTTTCTCGCCTTCCTCTTTCTTCTCCTCCTCCGCCGGCTTAGCTTCCTCAGCTTTTTCTTCGGGCTTCGGGCTCTCTTCCGGTGGCTTCTCGGGTTCGGGCTGTGGCACGATCTTCGCTTGCTTTTTCGTTCGCCGGTAGACGTAGTCGACGAGCCTGTCGGCGTCCATGGTCCCAGTCACCGTCACTTTACCGGAGCTCAGCTCTGTCTCCGCCGTTCTAACTCCTGCAATCATTTAATTAATTATTTGTTCCTTAACTACGTACTATTAGTAATAAAATAATTTTGATGCCCAATATGAAAAATTCGCTTTTTAACCCTAAAAATACAAAAGTTGGATCTTTAATTAGACTGGAGTAGTAGACCCAACATAATTTTATTTTATCAATACACGTCATATATATAAATGCATTAACGACATGGATCACTACTACATAGTACATATATACCTTTCATTTTGAGTATCTTCTTCTTGAGTTGTTCCGCACAAGCCTCACAATGCATGTTGACGTTCAATTCTATCGTAATTAATCCAGTAACCTGTAACCACACAAAATTCTTATCTACACTGTACTGATGAAGTGAAACAATATATACATATATTTGCAACTTAGTCCTCCAAATAACCGATATTACCTGTGAAGCAACAACTTGTGGCAAAGGTTCACCTTCAGCTTCAGGCAATGGAGATAAAACTTTAGCATTTCTCTTCGTTTTCTTCATGATTCTGTTGCACACTGCTTGTGGCTCCACAACTCCTTTTATGGTTACCTCATTCTTCGTCATGTCGATCGCCACTCCTTCAACTCCTGCAATATTACATTAGATATATGTATGTATGTTACGTACGTTGAATGAATGAATTTATGCATGCAGATTAATTCAAGGAGATCAAAAATGTAGAGAAATTAATAAGAGACCTCTAATCTTGAGAATAGAGCGTTCAATCTTCTTTGCACATCCAACACAATGCAAGTCCACGAACAACACTAATGGCAATGGCTGTTTAGGCTCTTCTTCCTTCTTTGCCTCGTCTTCTTCTTCTTTCTTCTCCTCTACATTTTCCTCTTTCTTTTCTTCAACTTTCGTCTCTTCCTTCTTCTCCACCGGCTTCGTCTCTTCCTGTTAATTACAACAAGAGAGACATAAATTAGTCTGCGGGTTATTGCACACAAGTTAGGTTAACAGCTGCAAATTATTTCCACGCAATGAAAGACTAACCTGTTTGCCTTCTTCACCCATTCTGATCAATAAATATTTATTTAATTAGTCAAAAAAAGATTAGCAAATATTTCTGACAAAGAAAAGTGAGAGGGAGGAATTGAAGAGAATGATAGCTGAGAATTTATATGGGAAAAAAGATCCGAGATTTGTAAAGAATGGACGGTGTAGATTGTAGTGCTTAAAGTAGGTTGTGTATGTGATGGCAGAGCACATGCAGGGTTATAAACTGCACAAGGAAACCTTTTTTTCTAAAAATAAAATTAAAATTCCTTTTGTAATGTTTTTTTTTATAGATCCTTTTGTAATGTTAATATCATATATACATGTGATAGCTGATTATTTAGTTCAAGAAAATATAGCTTCTAAATTTTGACGAATCATGTAACTGACATATATAGCAAAATTAGTGTGTATGTGATTTATTATAATGGTGGAAGTTGAATAATGAGCGGCAAAGTTTGAAGAAATTTTGGTTCATGTCCCTCTTGAAACATCGTTATCATATACCTAAAAAAAACATACTGTAATTGTTATTAATTAGGTAACTACAAGACTTTATAGTGAAGGGTTTAAATCGGATCTATATATGATGTGTAGGTACTTAATATTAGGTATGAGATTAATTTTCATATTATATTTCGTGTTTAATTGATCAAACTCGTTTTGAAATTTCTCTGTTCCGTACAATATATAAATATAACTATTTTAATTTTTTTTTTCCCATTTCTTGGATTAATTTGCAAGAAAAGGATGAACTCATTAAACTAAAAGTGCCTTTTGATGGCACATTTTTCATAAGCAGATGAGTCGGTGTAAGTAAGCATAAATTTATCTTGCACTGTACTTTTTTTTAGATCTTTGGAAATTGAACAGATTTAAACTTGTGGGGATGCTAAAGTGATTATGATTTGCGTGTAATTAACTATTTTCCCACGATTTCCTCAAAAAAAAAAAAAAAAAAAAAAGATCGACCACCTATTTTTCTAACGGTTAGTTGGTGTCACATGGACATTGGTGGTTTCCATCTCACATTTTAGCCCTTCAAATAAGAATTTCTGCTCTCTAGTTGTTTCGGAAAAATATAATTAAATTTCCTAGAAGGAAAAAATGGGTCTCGATCAATTGCTTCTATATATTTTTTGTAAAAAGGAATTATCCAATAACCAATATGAATATATGATCAATTACATATTTATTCGGTGTACATATTAATGACATTTCAGAAGTTAGAATATAAAATTTTGCTAATTGGTACGTGCCCTATAGTCTGTCCGTCTAATTAAAAATTTAATTGTACACATGAATTAATTGAAGTTTGAAAACTTGATTTATTTAAGGAAAATGAAAATGGCTCACATCTAAAGGTGTTTGTGGGATTCGATCTTGAATTTACACCACTCCACCACTAATCTATCTCGAAGTGACAAATTAAAATGAAACGCTTGCTCTTGATACATATAGCTAAGTGGAGTAAGATTGTGGGTACCCTACAAGTGATATTCCATGACCTACCTTACCAAACAACTAGGGAACAGTATATATATGGGAATTAATTGATGTTGATAAATGTACCTTGTAATAAAAAAATATAAAATTACTCATATAGCCCCAATGGCATTGAAATTCATGCATATATATCGTTAATTATATATATCATTTTAGTTTAGACTAGAGACACAAGTACTTGAAGCAACACCCATCTTTAATTTCCATGCATCTTAATTACATCAAAATCAAACCACAGTTAATTGACTCGATCTTAATTAATTAAGTTGTTAGAAAACGTTTCACATATATATATCTTGAATATCATTAATGCTGACAGTGTTTTGTGTTGCGTGGAAATGAGTCAGCATATGTTATTACCACCAAACATTTCCACCTCCAAATCAAAAGGTTTCTTTCTCTAATATGGAATATGTGCCCCAAAAAAGATAGTGAAGCATGCAGTTGTGCCAAAAAGGGGCTGCCAAAATTTCAGTTTTTTTAGGGTCCACCCAATTTAATTCAATTAATCACATTTGTCAAATTTTAAGTGATCATGACTTAATCAAGAATTATACGTGATGCTTTTGAGAATCTCTAAGTTTGATTAAAAGTAGTTACTGTAATTAGGAGGGCAACTGTCATTAAAAGAAAGCATATATGATTAGCACTTAGCATGCACACCTTCTTAACATATATATATGTTGCTTTATGTCTGTGGCTAGAAAAGCAATTATAATCTCAACCACCCATTTTTCTCAAAATTTTCTTGATATATACGAGTTTTCCTGCATTAATCAGTGTGTGTGTGTGTGTTTTGTTTGTGGAGATTAAGGAAAGAAGGGTTTTTTGTTTTGGTTTTCCTACCGTGTTGGTAATATATATACAGAAACCACATGAATTTCTATCTATGATTGGTAACATATCTCTAGATTTGGATTATGTTGGGTCGAAATAAATACAAGAAAATTCAAGATTTCGAAAGATGCTTTATTAATATCCTACGTACTATGCCTCAATAGTTATAATACAGAATTGTATTAAGTTAGTTGATGTGGTTGCCTTAATTTACTAGCTACTTAATTATTCTTGCTAATTGAGACGAAGGCCTACAAAATTAAATTCTATGATCTTATACAACATCGAAGGCTTTACCACATCACTGTTGAAATTAAAGAATTATATTGGTAGCAGTGGATATACAAAATGTCAGAATGATAAAAGGAATGGCTCTCACTTCATAGTATAATACACACATCTCGTTTCGTTTCAAATGATTAAAAATTGGAGGTGAATATGCGCCTTACTTTACAGCCTGGACTTGTGAACTTTAGACAAAGACATGTGTCTCAAAAGTGAGAGAGAGAGAGAGTGGTTTGCCAGAGTCCATTTGGATTGTGAGTGAAGTATTGTCGTGATAGGTGGTCTCATAATGGCTTAATTATAAATATAGGTGTTCAACCATGCATGTTAGTATTTTCCCAATGACAAATTGTAGATATTTAAGTTCATTGAATGTGTGTATGAAGCATGACAAACTGTATTAGATAATAGCGGAGCAACATCAGGTTTCTTTCCCAACTATATACAGTGCTCATATGCTTTATTCAGTAGACTATGTTGGAGAAAATGTTTTATTCTTTTAAGAAAAAAGCATTTTAAAAGATTTACTATACAACTTTAACATCCTATTATCGAGAAATATTCATTTTTGGTCCCACTGGACACGGTCGAATCCGAAAATGGCCCCAATTTTTTCGAAAATGGTCCTTATAAAAATTTTCACATCAAACATGGTCCCAGTCGATTAAAATTTTTATTTGTGGTCCCAAATATTTAACGGGTCCGTCAAATATAGACGGGAGCCCCCCCACGTGAGTTGCACGCGATTCTTAAGGCGCGAAAATTCATCCATAATCTGTGTTTTGCCCTAATTTCATTCTTTCCTCAAATCAACTCGCTCAAATCCCTAATCTCTCAAGATTTCATCCCCAAAATTCACGCACAAATTCCGTTGATTTTTCACGCATTCATAAAAACCCACTGCCCAGTAGAGAGAACATCAAGAATATATAGTCGGAATCTTCAAATTTCGCGATGATAAGGCGAAAATCATCCATTGCCGCGGCACACCCAAGTTACGGGGATTGCGAGTTTTGGTACACACTGAGGTTGCAGCATGGAGGTATGACGCTGCACTATGAAGATAAATTCGAGTACATAGGTGGGAGAACCAGTGTATTTGATTTCATCAATGGGAAAAAATGGAATATGAAATATCTAAAGGGTTTATGCGAGGGTTTGGGTTATATGGGTAGGAAAGATTTTTTTTCGGTTATGGAAGAACATATGTTGCCTTTAGAAAATGATGAACATGTTATGTTGATTAAAGAGGCAGCCGTGAATTCTAGAGAATTCACCATATATTTAGATAGTGTGAAGAATGCAGATGGTGTTCTATCCACGTTGGAAGGGAAAGGTGTTGATGCTGTGAATGAACAGGTGGAAGGGCTTTGTGTTGATGCTTTGAATAAGCAGGTAGAAGGGGTTTGTGTTGATACTTTGAATGAGCAGGTGGAAGGGGTTCGTGTTGATGCATTGAATGAGCATAAGGAAGATGTTTCTGTTGATGCTTTGAATGAGCAGGAGGGAGGGGTTTGGGTTGATGTTGTGAATGAGCAGGAGGAAGGGGAAGGCTTTCCAGCTGTTGATGAGCAGAGAGAAGGGGAAGGTTTTAAAGCTGTGAATAAGCAGATAGAAGATAGTTGTGAGGCATTTATTGATAATTACATTGGTGAAGATGAGAGCTAAGATGACGATGAGGACTTCATATTCAAGGAAGATAGTTGTGAGTCAATCATAGATGACATTATCTATGATGAGAATATTGACAAAGAGGTTGAGTGGGTAGGACCAGAACAGGTGAGTGGTGAGGACTCTGATTCAGGTGGCATGTTAGATGGGAGCAGATCTGATAGTGATTTCCAAAGCATAGATACTGACAATGATGAAACAACCACAGAAGATGTGATGAGTGGAAGCTGTAATGGAAAGGGATTCTTCTTGGGCCAGAAGTTCAATACTAAAGCTCAATTCAAAGATGTTCATAGCTATGCAGTGAAGGTTGGAAGACCCTGCAACTTTGTTAAAAAAGACAGTAGGAGGATATATGCAAAGTGCAAAAAGAGAGATGATGGGTGTGGTTGGCATATAAATGTACTCAAGGTCAAAGATGAAATGAGACATCATTTCAGATTAGAGAAATGGACCTTACACACACTTGTGGAAGACAGTTCCATGTTTCCAATGCCAAGTCAACCTGGTTAGCTAAGAGATTTGAGACAACTTTCAGATGTGAACCTAATAGGAGTGCTAGTGGCTTTAGAAAAGCTGCAATTGCTGAACTTGGTATCTTTATTTCACCTCAGCAAGCCTTTAGAACAAGGGAGAAGGCACTAAAGATGATTGAAGGAGACACCAGTGATCAATACACTAGGTTGTGGGATTATGCAGACATGCTTCACAAGAAGAATCTAGGCTCTACAGTTCTTGTCCAACTAGATACCACAACTGAAGAAAGAACTTTCAAGAGCTTCTATGTGTGCCTAGCTACCATGAAATTGGGATTTAAATCAGGGTGTAGGCCTTGGATAGGAGTAGATGGGTGTCATTTGACTGGTCCACGTTCAAGGGTGTTATTATCTGCTGTGGGAATGGATCCTAACAATGATCATTTCCCCCTTGCCTATGCAGTGGTTGCAGTTGAGAATAAAGAGGCATGGGAATGGTTTCTGGCATTGTTGAGGCAGGATTTGATGGGTGATAGAGAAGATGTATATTGTTTCATGTTTGACAAGCAAAAAGGGTTAATTGGTGCCTTTGAGAGGATTCTACCAGGTGTAGAGAACCGGTTCTGTGTGAGGCATTTGCATGGCAACATGAAGAGGGCAGGTTTTAGAGGAAATGACTTCAAGAAATTGCTATGGAGGGATGCAAATGCCACCACTGTTGGTGCTTTCAAATGTGTGATGGAAGAGCTAGAGAAGAAGGATGCAAATTGCTATGCATGGCTGCAAGCAAAGCCAGCAAGAGAGTGGTCTAAGTCACACTTTACAACATTTGGCAAGAGTGACACTTTAGTTAACAATATGTGTGAGCAATTTAACAACTGTATAATGGATGCTAGAGATAAGCCTATTATCATTATGTTGGAGTGGATCAGACAATGGATCATGAAGAGGCTTCAGAAAAATAGAGACCAAGCTGAGTGCAAGTGGGAAGGTAGGTTACTATGTGCTAGGATTGCTAAGATTCTCAACAAGACAGTGAAAGCTTCTTCTGATTGCATTCCAATGAAGGCTGCCTCAAATAGATATGAAATCTCAAGCTTGGATGGATCAAGATATGCGGTGGACTTAGGTGCTAGGACTTGTGATTGTAGGAGATGGGGATTATCTGGTATTCCTTGAAAGCATGCTACTAGTGCTATTTGTGCAGAGGGTGATACACCAGAAGACTATGTAGACACTTACTACCATGTTGAGACCTATTGTGCAGTTTATGCACATGCTATAGCCCCTATGGGTGGACAAGACATGTGGGAGAAAACAGGCTATATACCTCCACTGCCACCTAACAATCACAAGAAGAGAAAAGGCAGACCTCAAAGAGAACGAAGAGTTGGTGCTACTGATAGTCCTAACAAGAAGCAAAAGAAGCCCACTGATAAGATACAAAGCTTAGGAAAACAAAAATTCACTGTGAAGTGCAAGTATTGTGGAGAGCCTGGACATAACAGAGTTGGATGTGCAAAGAGAAAGGTATGATTAGTGTTAATTCATAATGTTATAGCTTAACTATCTATGATGTAAATTCAGATTGTCCTAACATTAAATAAATTTAAATTTTGATAGGAGGCTGAAGGTGAATGTTCAGTGAGTAAAGCCAAGAAGGTGGTTGTGGTTTGCAAGTTTTGCTTGGATATTGGACACTATGACCAGGATTGTCCATTGAGGCAGTTGTTTGAAGCTGCATAAGAGAATCAGGAGGCTGAAGCACAAGAGAATCAGGAAGATGAAGCAGTTGATAATCAGCCAGGTGCTAACTTGCAAGAACCTGAAGTGCAACAATTCACACAACCTGATTTCCCTGTGACTCAAGAGGATGAGCCTGATTTCCCTGATTTCCCTCCTAAGCTTGATAACTTGCAAGCCACTGAAGTGCAACAATCCAAGAAGCCAACAACAAGAAAAGGAAGAAAACTCCTTGTAAGTTACAATTCAGTTACTTGGACCTAAATGTGTATTTTTGCTTATTAATAAATTAATTTACTCTTTTTAGGCAATCAAAAAGAAGGGCAGACAGGGCAGATGAAGAAAGAATCAGCCAGATGAAGACATTCAATTCATGGAACTTTTGAATATTTGAAAGTGTTGAACTTGGATATTTATGTCTTTTTGATGTGTTGAACTTGTATGGTATTCTGTTATGGCTTTTGAAATAGTAGCAGTATAGCTTTTGAAATAGTAGTTATGGACAGTAAGCTTTTGAGCCAAGGAAATAGCAGTAATTTACCCCTTTTGATATGTTGAACTTGAATAGCATCTATTTATGCTTATTGGAACTTGAATATTATCTGTTTATGCCTTTTGGAGCTTGAATGGTTTTTGTTTTGTTTTGCCCTATTTGTGCATTTCTGTTAGCAAATAGATATTCATTTCATTGATTGGAATAGTGGCATTCCATTTCATTACAACTGCATTATAGCTTCTGATCATTACAGTAGCATTTCATTACATTACAGCTCCATTACATCTTCAATTACAGTTGCATTACATCTTCAAGAAAATTGCCACCAACAAAAACAATTGTAGAACACATAGAATCTTCATTATCTTCTTCATCTTACCAACCTCTTGGCCCAGATTCTTCACTTCTTTCACCATCTTTCTCACTTCTTCAGGTAGCTTCAATTTTCCTAGGTGGCTATCAAAGATACTGTCCTCTGAAATGTAATCTTCATCCTCTCACATGAAAAAACCACACCCTTTACCATATTGAGAATCTGGGCAGTTGTAGAATGTCTTGCCTCGGCTGTGAGGTTGTTTGGATACCCACCTCAGGGCTGCTCTACCACAGTGACAAGTTAGAAAACCTCTACCAAAATGTTTATTGCTTGATGCAGCAGACATGATTTTGTGTGTGGATTTTTTGGGATGGTTGTGTGTTTTAATTGTTTGTGGAGAGTGTATATATATACAAATGTATTCCCTCAGCTTCTGCACTCAATTTTCCCTCCAAAATGCTAACTTTCCCTCCAAAGTTGATTGACCAGTCAATCCAACTGTTTTAGTTGAGAAATACAAAAATTTGCTACTTTTAACGTTTGGGACCAAAAATGAGAGTAAAAGTTAACGATAAACATGACGGAATGACCAATTTTGATATCCCAGGAGCATTTTCGAAAAAATTGAGACTATTTTCGGATTCGACCGTGTTCAGTGGGACCAAAAGTGAATTTTTCTCTCCTATTATCATAGCAAATCATAGCGACGGACGAGGGTTCCCATTTGTATTAATTTAATCTCACCAAATAAAGACCACGACAACAATAGTAATAATAATCAAATAAATAAATAATAAGTGTGAAACTAATAATAAAAACTTTGAACTTACGTACCCTTCGATTTATTCGGGTTAACGAACCTATAACTGAAAACCGAAATAACTTCGGTTTGGGATTTGAGTCCGGTTTTTTTCTCTCCCTGCTCGTAAAGTTTTGTCATCAAACATCATTTACAGTTAAGTCGATCACAAACTCTCTCATCACGTCAAAGAGCAGAATGGCTGCGATCTCTCAGATAAAATTCTGCAACGGCAGCGTGCATTGCTGCTCCGATTGGAAGAACATCCTCGTCAAGATAGAAATAAGGCGAATGAGGCGAGTGAACCGCGCCTATCTTCTCGTTTCTGAACCCAATATTAAATATCACTCCTGGAATTACCTCCTGGTAGAAGGCAAAATCCTCACCAGCCATCAACTTTTTGCCCTCCTTCACATTCTCCAGTCCCAGAAGGAGGCCGCCGACCCTCTCCACGTGCTGATGCAGTCTTTCGTCATTGTTACAAGCTGGATACGGAGGGAATTCCTCTTCTTTCATGTCAACATGTGCTGTGCATCTGTGTAAATTTGCCTGTCCTTCAATAACCTAGATAAACAAGTGTAACAGTTTCGAGTTTATGAGCAAAAACATAGTTATATATGAAGCGAGGTAACGAACATAAATCATCAACAACTGAAATGGAAATTGTGGAAAAGTGATGACTTATGATAGTTTCCATTGGCAAGCCTGTCTGAAGTAGTTTGTTTCAGTTTCTTATTTCAGGAAGAGATCGATTCCTCTAAATATTTTGGTAGAT
Organism: Perilla frutescens; assembly: GCA_026008535.1. NCBI lineage: Eukaryota > Viridiplantae > Streptophyta > Magnoliopsida > Lamiales > Lamiaceae > Perilla > Perilla frutescens. The sequence continues at coordinate 32,533,304 of BRKX01000011.1, forward strand.
ACTTATAGCTAGCTAATAATGGCCACTGGATCAACTGTGTGCAGTAAAGATCTTACAAGTTCCAAGTATAAATAGGGGTGTTTTGCTATTTTTAAAAAATGTCAATATAGATACATGTATGACGACCATCCAAGTAAGAATATTATTATATGCTTTTGGTCGCATCGCATGATAAGATAAGATGAAAATTTGATAATTCTTCAAAAATACAAGACAACATACATACTCTAAATCAAGCTTGTTAGTTATAGACTCCTAGAAAACAAAGGATTTGTATTGTCTATCAATTTATTCAATAAGGCAAATTACAGCTCGAACTAGAGAATCATAGATATACCTCTTTCACCCTCTGTTGGAGTCGAAGCAATCCTTCAGTTGTAAGACTTCTGAGCGTACCCCTTAGTTCAACAGTGCTGGGAATGATATTTAATGCAGTCCCACCTCGGACATAGGTAACAGAAAGCACCTGCAGTTGCAACCAAATTTTAATATGTTTTATCTTAAGTGGTGGTTCTATTAAAAAAAAGTAATAAATTGGCAATGCAAGGAATAAGCTGCAAAATAGGTTGTGTGTGATATACTTGACTATGAAGGGGATCTCCTTCTCTTGAGATGAGTTGTTGCAGTGCCAATATAGCAAACGATGCAGCAACTACCGGATCAATGCTGTGGTGGGGATCTGCAGCATGCCCTCCTTTTCCAACTATTTTTGCTTCAAAGAAGCTTACTGCAGCCAGAAATGGACCTGCAATACTTGATATACTTCCTGTTGGTTCCGTAAAATCAACGTGCATACCAAATATTGCTTCTGCGTCACCAAGTGCGCCTTCTTTTATCATAAAGGATGCACCAGCACCTCCCTCCTCGGCAGGTTGAAACAGAAGCCTTACTGTTCCCTTCGACACTTAATAGAAAGGTAAACACAAAACAAAAATAGTTCATTGTTTCCGAATATTCAATAACGATACCCAAAATGATGAGATTAAGAGACAACCATCTTTAGGAGAAAAATGATAAACAAATAGGGGATCAGGAAATGTTCTAACCCTTCGTGTCAAATTTTTCTTCCAAACTTTAAAAAGATGAAGTTATACAAATGCATCCTTGATCTGATTCCAAGAAACACAGCCAACAAAGAATATAAACAGAACTCTCCTCGAGTCATTCTACTTTAGGCTTCAGCATTGCAGAGTTCTTTAAAACAGCATTAAACAAAGATATTCACTTTTTTCCAGAAAAAACATAACTAGACCAATAAGAACCTAGATAAAAGCATCGAAGATCATCACCACAATGAACTTCATCCAAAAAAATCGAGACGAATTTCGAAACTAAAAACAACCTTAAGCTTGTCCTTCCTTTGATTAAGTAACTTGGCAGCCCCAAGCAGCATAGTAGTATGAGCATCATGCCCACATCCATGCATCAAACCATCCAATTTGCTCTTGTGCTCCCACTCCACTAGTTCCTATTCACACACACAAAATCCAATCAAATAACAACTCAAAACATCTACAGAATTCTGATTTTAAGCCATCATACCAAACATGAAAACAAGATTCAAACTTTCATAAATTCTTAATGAAAATTCAACAGAAATGGATAATTCCAATATTCAGAAGACTCACTTGCAGCGGGAGAGCATCCATATCAGCACGCAGAGCAACAACTGGTGGGGAACCCGACCCGATTTGAGCAACCAAGCCCGTTTTAACAAAAGGGTAGTCGTAAAAAATGCCGAGTTCATCGAGTTGGGTGCGAATTAGGGCACTAGTGTTGAATTCTTGGAATCTGAGTTCTGGGTTTTCGTGGATTGTCCTTCTAATTGAGACTAACCAATCTTTCTGTATTTGGGCAGAGCTAAGAATCTGTCTTGCAAATTCTTCATCAAAATTACTTGATTCCGTTGGATTATATGCTAAGTAAGTGAGCAGGAGTAGCAAAAGAGCTGAATTTTTGAAATTTCGAACCATGATTTTCTGTCTAAAAGCGTTGAATTGAATCCGCTTTCGCAGCTCATGAAAATGGTGAATCGCTTATTCGCTTCTTCTTCTTTTTTATTTTCTTTTTTAATAAAGTGAAAAGAAAAAATTGGTAGGTTGGCCGATAACTAAAGAAAATCGTTTGAGATACAAGCAAAATACTAGTTCGTAACTGACCGAAATCAAATGTAATGAATTTTTAGATATCTACTCTTTATAATAATATAAATTTGTTTACCATAGCATTAAAAATCATTGGGGTGGTGGCGCAGTTGGCTAGCGCGTAGGTCTCATAGCTTCTGAGTAATCCTGAGGTCGAGAGTTCGAGCCTCTCTCACCCCATTTTATTCTTTTTTCTTTTTTGTTTGTATTCATTTTGCTATAAATCATTGTCTATCACACAATTTAATAATTATATTTTAAATAACACTTTTTATATAATAGTTATGAGTTAATAGATAACAATAGTGACATTTATTGTTGAAAAATATTCTTTTTTTTCATGACGGTTTAGATTATATCCGTTGTATTTTTTAAAAAAAATTAGAATCTTATTTATTATTTTTTTACTTGGAAATTGAAGATTTATAACATGGTTTATTTTATATTTTAATGCATAGGTAGATGATTTGTGTAGTACTCTACATTTATCGCATAAAAAAATAGATTTAATTTATGTTGTGTTATAATAATAATAATAATAATAATAATAATAATAATAATTTATTTTTCTATTTCATCATTTAAAATAATTAAATAATTATAATTTTTATACATATCATATATTCAAAGAAATCAAATGTTCTTTAATATTGGACAATTATACATGATTTTTTTTATAAAATCGTGTCGTTTGAAATATTTCAATTCAATCTTTTTCTAACATGGATTTTCATTTAGTTTCTAAAATTTAATTTATTTTTGTTTGTCATGACTACACATAATTGGTCTTCTTATCTAATTAATTAATACATGAGCATATTATTTTATTAATTTTAAAAATTAAGTACAACATATAGAATTAAAAAATAATCATAATACTACAAATTTAAAAAAATAATAATTAATAATTATTTGTACATCGCACTGGAGAGAAATACTAGTTATATTCATGATGACATTTTGCTACAACTGATGATAGAGGATACAAATAAATTTTGGTTTTGATTTCTAACTAATATCTCACCGTCACTACGTTTTCATTTTATTTTGATTTCTAAGATTGTGTAAAAAAGGGTAAAATGATATTTATTTCTATAATAATACAATGGCCGCATTGTGTAATTAAAATCGAAATGTATTTTTAAACCAAAATCAAACATGTTAATCGAAATGGATCCCGTGACTAAAATGTCATGAATTCGAATTTAAAAAAAGTTGGAAAATGGAGAGATTCTTGTTGCAAGCTACTAAACTCTCCATTCACAAAAACACTAATATGAGTTTTGAATTTCAGAGAAGCAGAATATACACAAATCATCTGAGGCTGAAGCATGTTGCCCCCACCATCCAAGAAAACATCTACAAGGAAAGCAGCATAAATACCTAGCAATCACAAAAAACAAAAACAAATTGTAACCTGTAAATCTCTATAACTATAAGAGTCACTACATAGATAAGTATATGGCTCAGTAATCCCAGATTCTCGACATATGTTACAATACCATGTACATAAACGACATACAAATCCATATCATCCGGTCGTAATTTTTAGTTTTCAAAAACAAAAACAAAAATATTTATATTAGGCACCATATTTATATTAGGCACCGGTGTTAACCCTATCAAGCTAAAGACTAAATAAGCACTCAAGAGTCAAGTCCTATACAAAAAAGGGTAGCTTACTTTCTAGTTAGTTTCATTTAAAACGCAGAATATGCCCACACAGCAATAAACATGACCGTGAGACTCACGGCCACTAGTACCTTAGGCAAGTATTTGGACGAAGAAACTGAAAGTGCACAAGCAGAGCGGGCTGAAGGAATGTCTTCTAGTTTACTATATGGTGATTCAGCTATGGCCTTTGAATTTGTGCTCGACTCATCAGACTTTCCATCTGTCTTTGCATCATCAGAAGTTGATGCCCTTGATTCATCAGGTGTGACTACATGAGCAGCCTTATTGTCCTGTAGAAAACAACACTGTTGAGACTGGAATATACTAAAAACTGGACAAAGGTATTGGTAAACAGTAAACACTAAACAGTAAACTTAGATGAGAAAGACATCTCACCTGAGCTGAGTTCCCTTCTTGGGTTATTTTACAGTTAGTTGACTCCTTAGGAAAACCACACTGAATCGGTCCAACTTGTAATTTCTTCTGCAGACGAATTCTTTTCGATGCAGTTCCATGTGCTGCAGTGTTCTGCATGGTACTGTCAGTGGGAACTTCGCGTCTCCTTATAACAATGCCAGTTCCGGAAGTAGAGTCTTTTGCTGCAGGTCTATAAAGACCAGATTTTTCAGCATTTGACATGTGTCCTATGTGATTGCCAGAAGAGACAGTTGTAAAATCATTTGGTAATCCACAGAAGTTAGCTGTGAAACCCAAGTTTCTTTGGTCATAACCGTGGCTACCATAAGAACTGCGGCCACCCCGCTCAATACCTGGCATTTCGGAAGTAACTTCACTCTGGAACGGAGACTCTTGCTTGATATTGTCCTCGAATGACTCAACTTGAAACATACAGCGTTCATCCTAGAGTAGACATAAGATTAGCAATCAGGTCTCAGCATTCAAGCGAATCAAGCTCCAGACCAATGCTGCTTGCAGTATAATTACTCATCAAGAAAAAGAAAGCAATGAAACAATTGTTGTACCTGTTTTTGAGATACCTCACCCTCTGATTCACTACATGAGTTACTGTCTTTTACTAATGGAAGCACATTGGCACCACCGTATAAGCTAGCTAGACTCTGCTCCTCGGGTACATTTAAAACGGAGTTCAAGAAAATTTCAACGTCATCAGTAGCATTAGTTCCATATTGGAAAGGGTTATTGTTGACATCATCAGTATAGCTATTATAAAAGTATGGATTTCCAAGCTCTGACTGCATCTGGGAATGCAATGGGGAAAACAATTTCCAATCTGTCGTCTGTTGCTCAGGGGCACAAAATTCATCCAATAATATTTTCTCCAGCTCAGGATTAGGCTGAATCAAAGAAGCAGCAAATATTAGTAGACATACATAGAAAGCAGAAACAAGTAAAAAAGTTAACTCAATATACCACAACAGATGATTCTGTCAAAAAGCTGGGTTGACTATTCATTCACTTACAGGAATAGAGTTCGTGTCTAATCCATTGTCCTCCATCTCATCAGCAATGCAGCTAATGCTCTGCCAATCAAAAGGTACAGGAGTGTCGGCCGCAGCTTTCTCAGAACTTAATATCTGATGGCTTTCGACACTAGAAGGTTGCACTTCAGCCACACCACTTAAACTGTGACTAACAGATTCTGATTGTTCATCTTCAGCAGAAGATCTAACATCTGGCGGAGAAGCGATTATCTCTTCAGCTCCATTGATGTTTGATGACTCAGCAACCTCATCTTGTTTCAGATCAGCCTTTTTAAACAAACGGCAGAGTACAAAGGCGCCCTAGTAAGAGAAATCACCACATCAGCAATGATAAAAAAGAAAAGGAGAAAATTAATGCATACTATACAAATCAATGAATCATTCTTCATATTACTTGTAGTGTGCCAATGCCACATATTAACGTATATATTCAATTCAATTACGCTCATAATAATGTTACATCCCTAGGCAGATCACAATTTAAGGGAGGGGCCTTCTTAACATGGTCTTGAAATTCTTACAACACACAATACCACTAACAATAGCTAAAGGTGCTAACTTATAAAATTAGTCAACAATCAATGAGGAAATCTCCTACACTTGCTTAGTATCAAAACATGTGCATCTTTCAAAAAGTTCAGAGCAGGCACATGCTTTTGAATTTCTTATAACATGCAATACCACTAACAATAATTAAAGCTGATAACTTCAAATTAGACCACAATCAATTAAGAAAATCTGCCTGACAAATTTTCTTAGTTTCAAAGCATGTGTATCTTTCACAAAGTTTGCTTAGAACAATAAAAGGACGTTAATATAAGACAACCACAAACTAACAAAAAAAATGAAAATACTGCTGACAACAAAATATTAAAATTAGAGGTATGCAATGAAGTCCTAACCTGACCAGGATGGGTGCCATCCAGAGACTTATCAGTAGCACGATACTCATGAATCACCCAGTTGGTCCTCTTTCCATCGGGTGCACGACCCAGGTAGAAAACCAGAGTCTTTTTCATCCCAATCTTTGCTCCCTTCCTAGTATTTATATTTCTATCCTTACCAGTTGCCTTCCAGTAACCTTTTTCTGTAGCCCGGTTCAATCTCTGACCATTTTGATATTTCCGATCCTTAGGGCAGAAGAAGAACCACTCATTGTCAGTTGATTCTATCACGGACAAATCTGCAAGACGTCGAAAAAATAAAATATATGATCATCGCCGTATTCATAGCCTAGTGTGCCACCTTACAGGCAACAGCCACTAATTATAACAAACATCACCTATGTACATAAATCAAATTCACATACCGAATCAAAGTTAGCTTCCATTAACTAAAAATCAGATAATTACTTGGGATATGTAATCTCTAGCAAAATATTATCAATTACGAGATACTACTGCATTCATATGTGCCTAAACTATGCTACATATAACATGAAAACTATACCAAGTTCAGTAAAAGGCAAAAAAAAATTGCGGAATTAAACACGTTCGAAAAACCCTAATTGAGTTTAGATCCATATAATCCTAGCCACCCACAATCCTATTTTAACAACTCAACAAAAATCAAGGCACATTTTCGAAAACCCCACACAAAAAATACCCCCTTTCAGCAAAAACAAAGCCAAATCCCTCAAAAAAAAAAAAAAAAAAAACTCGAGAAAATTTGCAGAAACATACTTGGTAAATCCCAGGGCTCATATTTGCAAACATCAATTTCACGAACAACACTGACTTCTTTGTCCCGCCTGTTGATTTTAAGCTTCAAGTAGTGATCGATCAGCTCTACGTCCGTCGGCCGGAATCTATACCCCACCGGCAAAGCTTTCACCGGAAGAACAGCCATTGATGGTGAAGACTTTTGCTTTTTTAAAATAAAGGGTAAAAATAAAGAAATATGTTAAAGGTAAAGTGAATTTATAAGAGAAGCTCTAACAAAAGAGGGTGAGATTTAGGGAAATTCAGTGGGGTTTGAGTTGAGGATCAGAGATTTTTAGAGAGAGAGCGAGAGAGAGAGAGAGAGAGAGAGAGAGAGGGGAATTTTCTGGGAAGCAGCAGCAGTGAGCGCGTTCAAATTCAGCGTATATACCGTGTGGGGATCGAAATGTCCATTTAACCCTTCCAAAGAGGTAAAACTGAATTATTATTATTTTAGTTTAGTTACAAGAAAAGGATATATTCAAATAAAAAATTATAAGAAACGTTTAATTATTTTTTCTGTCCGATTTTAGAATAATAACTATCAGTATTAATTGATAGAATCCCCATAATATCTAGTGAAGTGGTAAATCTTTTCAATTAATTGTACATTTTTAAAATGTTATTTATCTATTAACAAAATCACGAAAATTTTAATATTACCAGCACAAAATATGAATATAAAATATATCAAAATGGGACATTCATTAAAGTAAAATTTGGCACAATAAAGCATAACTACAAACAAAATCTTTTTTTTTTTCATGCTGAGTGATCGTATCATACCAATCAATTGACACCGTTGAATTATTTCTCCTAATAAATTATTTATTTTATGGAGTGATTATAAATTAAAAAATAGTCTCTAAAATCAAATCCTACTTCGACGCACAGAAACTTCGGGAGGGGCAAATTGGGGAATTCAGTGAGTCGTAACGAGGAAGCTAGGAGTTGGAGGGGGGGTCATATAGTCACAGGACCAATGACGAGTGAACACGTGTCAAGTGATGTCGTGCTTGCATGGGGCCAATGAAATGACGTTTTTCCCGTCTTAGATTAGATAAAATTTTAGTCGAGTAGAGTAGCGATTTATACATACCAATGCAATGAGGGAACGAATCATTCAGGTGTGGGGCCCCCTTTCTACCAAAATCAACTCCTACTTTTTTTTTTTCTTTCTTTCTTTTACTGCTGTTATTAAGATTTTTTACAGTAGAAAAGGGTAAAAAGAAATACTGGTGAACTTTTTGGTGGGTAAGTCGTCAGTCGTCACTCTGCTACATTTGTTCCCTACTCATTTAAACAACATTACATTTACATTGTAGCTGCTGCTTCTTTATTTTATGATAAACTAATTTTCTATCACAGAAAAAACAAATGAATCGAAGAAGAGACAAAGTTTATCTATATATATGTATCCAACAGATTAATTTTAAATTTTTATGAAATGGCACGTAACTCGTGTATATGTTAACAGATTTATTGATATGGGGGAGGTCTCCTGTGCAGGAGCCTCCCCTGTGAGACCTGTGAGACGAGAGTTGACCCACGCGTCCGCGTTTTTACTTTTGTTTTTTCTTTTTTCTGTTTCTACGTTTCTTTTGCTGTTTTTACGTTTTTTCTTTTTCTTTTTCTTTTTTTTTTCTCTTTTCTTAAAAAAAACACATATAAATCCCTAAAAAATCCCCCAAATAAATTATAAAAAACACAAAATAAATTCTAAAAACACCCCCAAAAAAATCATAAAAAACAGAAAATTAACCCCTAAAAACACCCCCCAAAAAACCCTAAAAAATATAAAATAAACCCCTAAAAACAAAATAAACCCCTAAAAACACCCCCAAAAATATAAAATAAACCCCTAAAAACACCCTCAAAAAACAGGAAAAAAACAAAAACACAAAAAAACACGAATTGGTACTATTCAGTGTTCGAATTGGAACTATGTATGGGTGGCGAATTTTTTTTATTTTCTTTCGCGAGTCGGCTCGGGTTGGAGCGGGTCCGTCTCATGGGCCGACTCATGCATCTGATGCACAGAAGACTTTGCGTATTGATATAGTTCTAATGTGTGGAGTGTTATTTTTAATTATAAATACGCGATGTTATTTATCAATATTGCTATATGTTGAATGAATTTTAGCCATCAATATTATTGTTATTGATCCAAAAAAAATACAACTTTAATTTAAATAATAAATATTTTTTTATGCTATAGTACATAATTCAATTTGATTTTGTTTCTTGTAATTAAATAATATATCCGCCATTTAATTGGGCAATGGTTCCATTCCATCCATGCAATGTGAAAGCGATGAAAAAGGTTAGGGAAAGTCAATATCTTTCTGCCCAAGTTTTGATTAGATACGTATACAATATAAAATACTGTATAAAAGAAGCTGACACCTTATTTTGTTGTTGTTGTTTTCCCAATATTTCGTCTATTTCTTTAAGGAAAATGTGTTTGTTCTAGATGTTCTATATATGAGTAATATTTTTGTTCTTTCATAGTATCAACCATTTATTAAAAATCATGTTTCCATAAATTTCAGGAGGTTAATTGTCTTAAAATTTCCAATTTTACATCATTTTTCAATCACAACATGAGTCTGATTATTAAATTAATTGCAATGCACAATTTTTTTATAGAGATTATTAATATGAAATAAAAATATAATAAAATCACATTCAAACTAAAATCTATATCATAATTTCCAAAATACTGGAGATCTTGAGGACCCTGCTCCCCCCTCCCATCTCAAAAAATAAAGAAACAAACCCCCAACCCCATTCTATGTATTAAGAAAATAAATGAAAACTTCATATGGTTTTTACACATAAAGAAAAGGTTTATTACCAAAACTCCTATACATCATTCCAGATCCAATAAGATCCATACATTCTATCAAACGGGTCAGAGTCAACGCGGGTCAACTCGCATTGACCGGCCTTGACTCGCCAAAAGAAAAGAAAAAAAACTGGTAAAATTCAATATCAATCTTTACACTAAAAAATATCACTTGTATCATTAAAAAGTAACTAGTCTGCTACTTGTTTTATATGCGTTTATGTATTTTAAATTGTGATTTTTTCCATTCTAATTAATATTTAGAGTTTAAGGCGAGTTATGTTTTTTTAGGGTTCATAGTTTTATTTTTAAGGATTTTTTTAGGGTTTTTTTTAGTAATTTTTAGGGGTTTTTGTTGTGTTTTTTAGGTTTATTAATCTCAATTAGGGATTATAATTATTTCAAAAAATATTAAATTCGTTCACTTTCATTTTAGTATTCACTAATTCCATTTAGGGTACATATTTATTTCAAAATTATATTTTTTTTCAATTACCATTTATATTTATTTCGAAAAATTAAATTAATTGTCGAGCGCAATGCACGAGCCCACGCATTAGCGTCGGGCGAGTGCATTACGCGAGTCGCCGAATTAAAAAAAACAGTCACTTTAATTTTAGGGTCCATTATAAATCAATTTTAGGATATATATATATATATATTTAAAAAATTAAATTAATTCATTTCAATTTTTAGAGTTCACTAATTGTATTTTAGAGTATACAATTTTTGGGGGGGAAACAAAAAAAAAAAGAAAAAAATAATAATAATTCAGGCGCGTGTACCCCACGCAGTGTGTAAAGTCTACGAGCCTAAAATGGGGATCTTTTATTTGGGCCGCTAGACCTTTTTGAACATGGGCCAGTCTGATGGGCTCAACCCATACAACTAGTATACATGAGAGTGCATCAAAGTTTATAGATATAATTAATAGAGGATAACATAATAGATAAAAAATAAAATGCACATATATAGTTGGTTGTTCTAAAATGCTTATTAAACATTTCTATAAAAAAAAATAATTTTGGATTCTTTTTTGTTTTGGTGTCATTGTCGTAAACACATTATTCACTGCACATTACAAACTTTAAAAAATAAATGGAGAGAGTACATTATTTTTCAATAGAACTTATTTATAACTATGTTCTCCTTTTTTTTCTTTTTTTGATTAAAACTATGTTCTCCTTTTGTTATTGGTAAAAAGTTTATATGTTGTAATGATGCATGTTTGAAACTTGCAGTACTTACATATTGCCTTGAACAATCAAATCTAGATAATATAAAATAAATCAACTAAGACAATCATTTATATTTCATATAATATTTATATAATTACAATGTCGATTAATACTTTTTACACTAAAATATTTAAATAAAACTAAAATATCTAAGATGAAAGTTTACAATATTAATTCAATTACAAAAATCTTGTATTCAAATTTCAATAAATAAAACAATTAAAATTGTTATTATAATTCTAATAAAAATTGCATTTGAGTCTCTTTCACCTTTGCCGCAATTGATTCTTCTATAATTTACACAAATCTCAATGTCAGTGCAATTATTCTCCATAAATTAGTTTGATGGATGTATTTGTTGTTCTTGAATCCTAGCAATTCACGATTGCAATAAAAATCTTGATTCCATAAATATCCCTTTACCTAATCTGTTTTTTCAACTACTACACTAATAATAGTAATATGCATGTTTTGTATTTAGAAAACACTCTCTTGCACATTGCCCAATCTCTCCTAAGTTAATTATAAGTTATAACCTAGATATATCCTAAAAAGATAGTGTATTTATACTATAAACGCTACAAACGAAGTATGTAAGTAGTATATATTCTTTAACTCTTACCGAATATTTACATACGCATTTGAATGTGTAAAACACAAATATTGTTACATGTCAACACACACACACACACATATATAGTAGCAAAAGGTAACTAAATGAGTAAAATAGGCAACATATATCGAATATGCCTAGCTAGATCCATTTGAATTATATTGCTTTGGTCAAATTGTACTAGAGCATGACTTTGCACTTTAGAAAAGATTAGGGGCGGTGGATCTATAAAGTGCTTCATATATTATATACATAGGTTTGCTTTTTACTTTTTTTGTGAGGGAAACGTCTGTATAGTTACATCAAGATATATTATAAATAAAATTTAATCCTATCACTATATATTTAGATCAATGATATTAGATACTTTGTTTGGAATTCGAATTAAAATGGAACTTTAAAGAATTAATATGCATTTATGTGAGAGACGTTTAAGGAGTTCATCGGGAGACAGATTAAAAATTATGAGAAAGTAATCTTGAATTAGAAGTGTCGTGTATACGTTATGTTGATCAAATATGTTAAGCGCAACATTCACTAAACGCATTTTTCTACCAAATCGACCATAATTGGCTCAACCTAATATGTCTAGCAACCTAATTATGTATCACTTATAATATTGAAAAATATGACATTTAACATTGAAACTATGTGTCTGATATAAGATTTATATATAAGAATTTGCCTTATATATGACACATGTATAATACATAAATGAGCGACATATATATGTTGTATGCACTCTCTTTATTTTTTGTTAGAAGCTCCACGGAGCTTTACTTTATTAGTTATATTCGATATAAGTTGATTTTCTGGGTTGAACTAACAAGGAGATGGAGTTGGAATTATTGGAGAACAATTTTTTTGTCATCTTCCTTAATCTCTCAATCACCAAGAATTATAGCTGGGGCATAAATATTCTTGCTTTTTCTTCACATTCCGATCCATTATGAATTTTTAAGCACACCATTAAAGTATAAAAATTACAAAATAGCAAAATATTATAAGCAGATTTAATGTGTTGACTGATAACGTTCTTTTCGTGTAACTAACTAATGTCGCTTAGAGTCCCGGTGGGGATGGCCTAGTGGTGGAGTGAGATTGCTTGGAGACCAAAGGTCACGGATTCGAATCTCCTCAATACCACAGGTCGCGTGTGTGAGTGAAAAAAAAAAACTAATGTCGCTTATATAGACTTTCTGCAAAAGCTTTAATGCTAATTGCTAATATTGTAAGTGATTGATAAGTGATAACCTAACCTCACTTACTTTCTAAAAGCGTTTTCAAAATATCCCTCAAAAGCTCATAATTCTTTAATTAGCACTTTCAAATATTTGCATGAAAAAGGCTCCTAGCTTACTCTTTGGAAAGAAAAAGGGGGCTAGCACCAACATAAGTAGCATATATGTTTAAATTGTTTATTTTAAACCGATATAAATCGAGTTTGTGTTTTACACAGCACAATATATGAAAAGAAAGTACGACGTATTCAATTCAAAAGTCTTATAGAAGATCAAGATCAAGAATTGTGCAATAATTCAAGACATAAACAAACACACCATTTACAAAATACTGAAAAATACAACGTATTTATATAGTAAAAAATAGGTTTGATGACTGCAATCTCACTAAAACTACAAAATGAGAGAGCCCTTTTCTATCATTTATCCATGGAGGAGTATTTTCCCGAGTTTTTCTATCTACAAATGATGTCGTATTATAGCGTGCACTATAGTTCCACAAGCAGCAGCAGCAGACCTCATTACAACTCCTCCCTTTTTTATTTGTTCGATTTTCCAGCAGAATGGTCGTTCGGTCTGGCAACCATGGCCTCGAGGTTTCTAGGTGCTCGTTGTCCGGATACCGTGTTGTGTGATTCCAGCAACAAACGACCAGTGGTTACTATCATGAAGTCAGTCGCGGGCATGGCATTCTCATTGGTGAGAAAACCACGGTGAGTCGGGCATGGTCAGAAAGAGAGTAATCTTCCGGCCACATTCCTTTCTCCACTTCTGTGGGGAAGAGAACTGCGTTCTTCACACTGAATCCAATTGCTTGCTCCATGTCATTGGCAAATGGATCCCACGCCTCATCACCCACCTCGACTCCTTGCTCAAACCGCGAGGCATTCCATATCTGTTGCTGAAATCAATCACAGTATCAAGGGCATATAACACCATTTCTTTGACTAGACATGCTTTTGATGAACAGATAGTTTCAGCAAGCACAAGAAACGGGGCATGAAACTAGAGGTGTGGGGGAAAAAAATACGATAAACATACCTTGAATTCTTTATAGTCAACAGCGCCATTTCCATCAATGTCAGCCTGCACCCACAGTTCACGTATCTCTTCATCACTCAATCCGTTACAATGGCCGATCAAATTAAGCTGTACAAGTATCCAAACAATGCAAGAGATTAGTCTTCCAGACAAAAAACAGAATAATATGCTACAATGAAAGAAATATATACTGATATACATATTTATAGTGCTGACTACCTGTCGCAGTGCTTCACAGAAGTCCGCGTATGTGATGCAATCATTATCATTATCAGCCTTCAGAAAAGCGAAGGCATCATCTTCTGTCAGTGAAGCTCGCCTAAGATGATACTGCAAAGAGAATATTCAATCATTACAAATCTAACTGTTGCATATGCACAAGGTAGCAGAAAATCGAAATATAGATATCTCACCTTGAACATCCCCAGCACTGCTTCACTCCAACTAGTTTTTAGCAATTTCCGGTATCTATTGGGGTTGAGAAGCCATATAAAATCAACGCCACAGATGTTCCCACGATGGTTGCGGTGGCTCACCCACTGCACAGAAGGACAACATTAGATGTGAGAACTTAACAACAGAAAATTCAAATACCAGAGAAAAAATTAGAACTTCAAGAAAAAATTTATTTACCTTGTGTGCATCCGCATCGGTATAATGATGAGCAGTATCATACGATGATACAAATCCTTGAGATCTAAGAAATTTATAAATATGTCCCCTCTTACTCCCATTCCAATCACTGTGACATCCAAAGAAAAGCAGATTCTTGAGTTTCATCTTATATTGGAATGGAGTGGCACCGAATGAGAAAACAAAAGGAGTGAGAGGAATACCCGCAAAGTAATATAGGCAATGGATTAAGTTTGTTTTCCTTTTGATATGATTCCACATACTGCAATATTTTGTAGACCTATCACATGAAAACATCACAAATCATATTCCATTACTGGACAACATCAATAAAACTCATTAGAATAACACAATATGCATAGTATGGGATTTAGCATACCTGGCGCAATCGCTCCAAGCACAAACTTGAATCATGTGGAAACAATAAGTGTGTGTTCACTATAAGAAGTTCTTGACGAACATTACTGTTCCGGCTTTGTGAAATGGGTACGTTCAGTTCAACATGCAATAACTGAGCAACACGGTCGCCAAAATCATTGAAAAGCAGCTCTCGGTGGTTGATGACCTTAAAATAGTCCTTATGCACAGCGGTCAACAAACCTGTGAAATTCAAAGAAAGAATAGCTTTATATAGGAATCGGAAATAAAATATTTGTATTGCAAGCCACCTGAAGTTGAATATATAATATGCAGCTTATGTAAAATGAGATGCGGATTCTTCAAAAAATGATAGCATATGCACATACATATAAACTGCAAACCAAATAGATTTGTTCATGGGAATGCCACTCCAATGTCTATAATTGAATCTGATTGATTTTTATCAAAAGATGGAATATCCATTTATCCATGATGAATTACACAAAGTTATATATTGCTTTCTAGATGATTCTTGTAGCAAGATGTGAGTGCAAAAGGCTTTCCAATTACATCCACTACCTTGTGATCCACAACTTGTCCTGTTCTATCCCTACCAAAATCCCCAACACATCTGCAAAAATCGGATGCATTAGCCACACACACACACACACCAAAAGGAAAATCCTCAACAGAACAAGAATGAAAGGGAAAGCCGAAGAAAATTCCATTGTCTAATGCAGTTCACAGGAATGGCCAAATTTGACCTGTCTAGATAAAACAAGAAAACGACATCCAAAATTCCCACCGTGCTCATAATTGGATCAAACACATCAACAACTGCAGAGGCTACAACCACTACATCAAAACGTTTCTAACCATAAAAAAGATTAGAAGCATACCATCTCCACGATTATTAGTCCGAGCAAGCTTGAAATTGATGTAACCAGCATCACCAAGCCTCTTATCATAAATATTCACCAACTCCTCATTCCCAACCCAGAATTCCTGCAGTAGCCCACAAGCAACAAGTCTTAGAATGATCAAAATTGTATCTCCATACATAAAATCGAAGAAAAACAGCCTATAAATCAGAATCAAACAAGGGAAAATATGCAAAACCTGAAGACAGATTATGGAAGATCTTTCACACAATAGCCAATTCAAAATCCTCTGGTTTCTGTCCATCCAATCATCTTTAACATCACTTTCCCTGCAGCTGGGGTCCTGCCACCACCCCCACAATACACATTATAAATAACACATTAAATAAACCAAGGTTTTCATAACAAAACCAACCAAAACACACAACAATAAAGCAATTGATGCAAAAATCTACAATTTTATTAAAACCCCACAAAACATAACCAAAAAAGCAGCTCCTTTTTTTAGAATCTATATTATTTGGCAACCAAAAACCAATTAACAAGACAAATTCTTACGCACTTCAACAAATTCTTACCTCGTGATTAAGTCTTTTGTAAATAGGTGCGAGGATATTGAAGGTTGTGCAAGAAATACAAGAGGGGTCTTTAATTGATGAAGCTATTGCGTAACTTCCGATTCTTGACAATCTCCCGTTGTTCAATGTTCTGTTCTTCCTCCCCATTTGCATAAACAATGTATGATTATTCAAGAATATGTTATGCGTAAATGATTGCTGAAGGATGAACTACAAGGGCGCAGGAGAATTTCAAAAATCAAGAGGACGACTTAAATTTTCGCTCTTTTTTTGCGGGAAAAACAGAACGATTCTTGAAAAAAAAAATCTTCGTAAAGGCTAGGGGTTTGTATATATGGTGACGAATTGACGAATAACTCAACGAACGATGATAATCGGTCCTAACTCACAAGTCACAATGCAATGTATATATATATATTGGAGAGAGAGAGAGAGAGAGAGAGGGAGAGAGAGAGAATATTGTATATTTATTCTTTTGAGTTTTGAGTAATAAGTGGGTATATATAATTTAATATTTTTTGGCAAGTTGAAAATACTCAATAGAATATGTTTTTTTTCTTGTATTATTAATTTCGATTTTGACGGTTGATTAAAAAGTAATAAAGAAAATATATTAATAGAAAAATAAATATAAAATTGTCGCGAGTGCGCCACCATTTTAAATTTCATGTTGCCATTTGTTGATACATACACGACGCTACCACTCATTTAGAATCTCTTCCATTTATTAATTCAAAATTTAAAAAGTGTTCAATTAAAAGAGAAGTTGATTTTAAATTATTATAGATATTTTTTGGACAACAAATACAACACAACAAGTGCACAAACAATACCATGTATTATCTTTCAAGTTGATCTCGTCGTATTGATGATTTGCATTTTTTTAATATAGTTTGGACCATTGCATATAAATTAAATTTATCCAGAACGTATATTCATTAGCAAACATGGAATTTTAATCTGTTTGTATAAATATGAGATTAATTTTATGAATAAAAAATATAATAATGAAACCTTGCAAATTGTTTCTAATAATTTGAAAAGTCCATCCACTTAGGCCGCCGTCCGAATTTTATCATTTGAGATTTTTTATTACACTCTTTGTGTTACACTCTGTATTACACTTTTAAATTAAGTATTTTATATATGTTTTTTTCTTCAATAATATTTTTTTGTGATTTTTTTTAATTTAAGATAATTTTGTCGTGCACTCTCTAGCTCAGTTTAGAACTTCTTGTGTTGATTTATGTTCTTTGAACAATAACTTTCCTCAATGATTGAGGGAGTTATTGGATTAATGAAATAACATTTTCTTATCAAAAACAATAAAAAAAAGAATTAAAATGTCATATAATTTTTTAGGTACAATGTTTCACTAATAAAATAATTTTGCAAGTGCCGAAAATAGTTTTGAGAATAATTTTGAGTAGCTTTTCAATAATTTGGATATTAAGATATCATTTAAAATAATACGTGATATAATTATAATTTCGATAATAGTACGAGATATTAAAGCTTATTTACCCTTCATATTTTATAGTCCTTTTATATGTTTATCATTATATGTATTAGCAAAACAAAATGAAACCAATGCTACTTTACAAATATTAGAATAAGAAAGTTGGAAAATCTCTAATATTAATATTTTTCCTTTTATTTTAGTACCCTATAATATAGCATATTTCGATACACACACAGGCATACTTGCTGTATCACCTTTTTACCAACCCCAAAATTAGTCCAAAAATCTAGTTATCGAATTTAGATTTGATATACAATCTGTTTAATCGGATTTAAAACAGTCCAATTTAGGTAAATTAGACCAATTGTTAGTTGAAGCACTTCAAACTTTGTCGAGTTCGATTTGTTGTAGGTTTTAAACTCTTTCATCAATATTCCTTTGGTTAAATATATTATATATTTAAACTTTGTAGCTTACATATTATCTTTTGGTTAAATATATTATATATTAACTTATCTATACAAAAATCTCGATAACCTCGATATGAAACTATAATTATAGCTCGAAATCGACCTAAATGAAAATGGCAAAATTGTTAAATTAATCTTCAACCCAGCTACTTGTATATTTTGATAAAAAAAAGAAAAGTTACAAGTTGGAATATTGTATTGTCATAAATTATTGGCCTATTGAAAAATCTTAATCACATGAAGAGTACTTAATTTGAATTACATTAAAATTAAGTGCAAACACTAATATATTTCGGATTGAATCTCGAAGTGAGATGCTTTTTTCGCTGCAAGCATCGAGAAATTGTATTTCATAGAATAATTATAATTTAAATTATTGCCAAGTGTAGTCAATAATTGAGAAGGTCATAATTTAGAAATATATATATATATATATATATATATATATATATATATTAAATTATTAAAATCATGATAAACTCAACGAACGTAATTCTTTCGTGTGAGATGTCATGTGATTGAAATTCACTTTCCTATTGAATATAGTGGAAGCTTACATGATACGATTATATGATCGACATAAATTTCAACGTGCACAAAAACTGCTAACTAATTGATAGCAATTATCGTAATTCACATATTCCAACTATACATTATCAAATCGTATATCCGTAATCACAAGGAACTATAATATTCCCAAGTATGTGCTATAAATCGAATATTAATTGGAATGCTTTATTTTTAGTGGCAAAGTTGAAATTTGCATGTTTTAGGCCGAAAGATACAATTATCTATCATCTATCATAAAATAAAAATAAAATAAAATAAAATAAAAAGGTAGATAACAATGGTGATGAGGATGAACTATAGACATCCAAACACGGTATAAATGGGCTCCACTCCGCACCGACGGCAGCTCTAAATTGGCCCTACTATACGCGGTCATAATCAACACTCACTTTTAGGTTTTATTCGCCAGCACCAACGGTTTCGTAAAAACTAGTACCGTAAATGAAAGCTACGCGCGAACAATTCGGAGTTCAGTTAAAAAAAAAAATCGTTAAAAGTTCATTTATTTTTTTAAGTAAATTAAATTTGAGTCTCTAATTAAGTTTGATAAAGTTATCGAGGGCAAGCTCAAATAGAGTAGCATTCAGCCCAGTTAATTCGTGAACATATTCGAACTCGAGCTTAAACGAGCATGTTCATGAATATTATAAATATTTTAAACGAGTAAATAAAATAAGTTATTTTTTTTAAGGTTGAACTCGAATATGTAAATTAAATGGGCTTTTTTTCGAGCATGCATTCAAACTTAAGTTCGTTTATCAAATTTTTGAGCATTTCACAAGTCGAACTCGAAACGAATTCAAACATAATAAATATTTGTCAAGTCGAGCTTGAACAAGAGAAGAAAAGTCGAATCGAGTTCGAGTTTGAATATTCCTTAACGAGCCGAGCTCAAGCATCTAGGTGTTCGGTTCGATTCGGTTCATTTACAGCCATAGGCTAAAAACTTAGGTACAATACAACTAATGTATTGAAGAACTTCCATTAGACGGGTCAAGTTGGTTCGAACCTCTGCCTAAACCAGCGCTCATACCCAATAAAAAATAAAAACCAGTAAAATTATCACTTTTAAAAGAGAAAAATATAACTTCTAACATTGAAAATTACACATATGTTACTTGGCTTGGATGAAATTATTTCATCCCAATTAATATTATTCTATCTTAGTTTAGGATTTATTTTAGGTGTTTTTTTTTTTGTTTAGCTCTTTAGGGTTTCAAGGTTTTTTTTAGAGTTTTATTAGGGGTTTCGATTTTCAAGGTTTATAACATCCCAACATAAATATTTTTTAGAATTTAATTTCATTAAGAGTTTGTATATGTATGAAAAATAATTGTTTTGTATTTGTCCGTTCATATTTCTTCATCCAAACATGCCCTTTTGATATCTTAAATAAAAGATCATGGAAAGATATTTAATTTAGTTTTTTTTTCTGCGTTTTTCTGTTGAAAATCGAAAAAAGTTATGATCGTTTGAAGTTTGAGAATTTTTTTGATAATGTCAGCGTTGATTTAAGATTGTTGTACACAAGGCTTGGGTGCGGCCAATGCACCCAAGTTATTCTCTTTATAATTATTTTTTAGAAATCGAGTTCTTTGACTATGAATTTGTTTAATAAATAAACAAACAACTTAGTTAAATTATATGCTTAGCATCTGAATTCCTCTTTTATTTTTGTTATACATATGCTTTGATATTCAAATTATTATTGATTAATTTTTAATACATTTGGTTCCTTCATTATGCATGGACTATGAAATATGGTAATTAAAACAAAATGATACATAACTTGATTAAGTACTGATCAACAAGTTGATTATTCAATTAAATTACTTTCTTATTTGGTGTATCACTATTGACTCTTTGTTGAAGTTATCAGATTAAGGATAAAAATACGATCAAGACTAGTAGTCTTGAATAGACTAATTTATTAATTAACACTTAACTTATGTAACATAGCAACATCTTCAAACAACATTGGAATGGCGAGGAAAATCAAAATTCAAAACTAGATATAATATTTTGTTTTAAGCCATAAAAACTAAAAAGACTGTACCAATATAATTTAGAATCTTTTATTTGTCCTTTTTTCGCACTTAGTAGTGTTCTAATCATAGTGCCGTCTATGTTCTAATTATGGTCGGTTAATTAATTATGGTTTAACGGTCCTAAGATAATGATCATGTTCATCTTTTTCATATGTAAAATAAATGTCTAGTCATCTTCTAGATTGACACGTGGACCTAAGTTGTCGAAATTGATTCGAGGATTTGAGATTCTAATGTTTGGGATAAAGTTTTGAAAATTAAAGCAACTTTTCAAGAAAACAAAGCTCGAAAATGGAAAATTCTAAGACAGGACACACGTACTGCATCTCTGTAAGTAACATGTGTTCCGTACTTATTAATTTTTAGATATATTTGCAGCTATTTTTTTTATGTAGAAATGAAAATTTTGGCCAATAAGTTTGGCTGACCGAAAAAATATATTATGACACTTTAATTAACATATTGTAACACTTCGACTACCTATTGTGATAGTCTGAAATCGAAATTATTTTATCGATCGACCGATAAATATTGAAAATAGCTCAAATGGATTGTAAATAGGTGGAGGATACAATGCATGCCCCTTACTTTAGAATTTTCCACTCAAAAATCAATCTGACTCATCATAAATCCATATAATAAAGTGAAATTCTCTCCAAAGATTTTCTCACGGACCAAAAACATCAAATTATCTACAATATATTTTTTTTATAATTTTAATGCCTCACCATCTTCTCTTTCTCACACACACACACATTTTTTATTATAGAATTAATTTGTGTTGTATTCACCAACATATTTCGTTAAATATATGACATTCAAAATCTATTTGTACTAATGAATAAATATATGTGTTTTCACATATTAAAAAGTGATTGATAACGTGTAGTAGATTTTATTATGTCAAATAATTACCAACATATATTAAATACTTTAAATAAAAAAAACAAGTAAATTATATTGTTTGATAAAACATCAAAATCAGTAGCATGTTTTATTATACTTTATTCTTAAATATAACATTTATAATATTTTTTAATTATTCTAAACATGAAATAGTTAACAATTTAACATTCTAATTAAATGAATAATTAAATCAAAGGAATGATATTTATAAATTTATATAGTCTATTATATTATTTGTTAGAAAGTATAGTATTAAGGCTATGGGATAGGGATGTCAATTTAGTCCGAAATCGATGGGTTGGTCCGAATAGACCGAGAAAATAACAGGGTTAGGGCCGAAAAATATCAGCTAGAAAAAAAAGGACCAAACGGGCCAAACCGATTGGGCTGGCGGGCTAAACGGGCTGGCCCTGGCAACCTTCACTATTTCACTCATAACTTTTTCTAGAAAAATCTGATTCACGAACGGTCAGTGGCATTGGAAAGCTAACTCAATTATCTTTCCATACATTTATTATGCATTCATAAATTCCAAGTATTCTAAGAGTTATCAATTTTTAAAGTTGTGACCAAAAATAGATAGGTCCCATTCAAGGGTCCATTTTTTCGTTAAATGTTATATATTCAATTACGACATACATAAATGAATTTGTCGAAGTTATAAGTACTATTAGTAATTAGTATGATGTATAAAATATATATTATAGTATTTGATAATTTATTATTGGAGTTTGATGACAATAATTGTTTATTCGTTTGTTGCTGTTTAAATGTCGAGATCTTTTACTTTAATTTATTTTATTATTTTATTTTATTTTTTTATTGAGAAAATTATCTCCCATCTCGTTAATCATCTATTTTAGGTATTACAGAAATTATAAAATATTAAAATTACATTACTTTTCCTTTTTAAATTATATAATTGCATTATACTCTAATGTTTCATTTGTTTAATTTAATGAAAAGAATACGGAGATATAAGTATTTATGTAGTTGAATTGAAGCATTAAGTATCGTTAAACTTTAAAAAATATTGTAATTCAAATATTTAGACCGACGATTGAACATAATTATTGTGATGTAACTTGAAATTATTATTTTTGAAAAAACAAACTAATGTTGAACAATATTATCATTAAATGTACTTTTTATTTTTTTCATTACTTGGATTTTCTTTGTGTGTGATGTTAATTATATTATTTTTCACCCTTTATTTTATTTTCCTATATCTCTTTAGGTTAACTAGCTATTATTATTTATCATGTTTTAATTTATTTAATTTATAATATTATAATATTGTTATTTCTTTTGATAAATGATAAATATTTTGAAGATGAAATCATGACATGAACTTGGGCTTCAAATATTGTTGAATTAGAAGAAGATTGTACTTCAAATTAGATCAAAGATTAAGTTATAATTAGATTTGTGGTGTAGTTTAAAATCATTGTTTTTGGAAGAACAAATTATGATTGAACATTATTGTCATTTTCATGTCATTTATTTTTGTTTTCTTTCATTTGATACACTTTGATCTTAATCAAATTTTGTATTTGTCATGTTCTTTTTATTTTATCTTATTTTTCACGTATTAATTTATTTTAAGAATAAGAGATGATGATTATTTAGGAGAATTATCAAAATATAATTTATACATGTGGAAAAAAATAAAATAAATATGTTGGCCTGACGGGCTAGCCCGAAAACCGAAGGGTTAGGGCCGAGAATTTTGAGCCCGAAGAAAATTTTAACCGAATAGGCCCGAAAACGAAATGGGTTAGCCCGATTGACATCCCTACTATTGGATATACAATAATAGTTAATTAGCTTATTTTATAGGGTTCATTATACTTTAGTAACCAAACAATGAACGTTTCTACACCTTTATCCTAAAGTCTAAAAAATTACACATTAACACCTAATATTTGCACAAATGAACACTTATAGAACTAGAGCAAATTTTCGAACTCACAAATGTTGACTTTTAAACTGTTGAAAATCTTTCAAACTCAGTCTTAACTTATTCCATTTGTATAAATATTTTGATAGCTATTCACAATAATCAACCGTCCATGTTTGTACATCAAGCAATTAATTTATAACTCATTTATAATTATGAGCCCTATTATATTTTACTTACCTTGAATCGAGGGTAATACTGGTGCATATCAATCTTAAACCAATGAAGAATATGCATGCACAAATCACTATTCCCAAAGTTTGTATTTTTTTTTATATTGTTTGGCATAATCTTCTATCAAAACATAAATTTATTTGTTATATAGTTTCTCATTGTACAACTAGGTGCTATTTTTATATTGAATTATGTAATATCATAAATTTTAAAAATATAATTTACGTGCATCGCACACGGGAAATACTACTCTATATAAATATACAATTCTAAAAATATTTGAAACAACATAAGTTATTGTTATAATCTTTGTTCACATATATTTTTCATAAGTTTTTAGTCATAGTCAATTGTACGTAGTTGTTTCATGATTCACAAGTCTTGTTGATTTGAAAGTTTTTATTTATAAAGATGACGATAGTGTAACAAACGTTGTACACAAACAAGTGTCAACATAATTTATAATATAATATTTTGATTGTAATAGTTTATTACTTATTTGAAATATATTATAATATACTATGTACTTATATACATATGGATGTGTGTGTAGTCAAGCAATTATTTCTTTTATCGATTGTTAAATTAATTCTTTTTAGATTTAGAATAATCATTAATTATTTTATATATAAAAAAAGATAACTGGACAAATAAAAAATGATATGAATTTATCAAGTAAAATATTAATTATCTATAAAATACAAAGATACGATACTTAAAATATATATATATATATAATAATAATTGAATTTGAGATCATGAATGAACTCGTGCACTGCACGAGCGGAAATCTAGTTTCTTTATATTCCGTCCTCGTATTTTTATTTTTTAAATAAGCACGCATCGTATAAATAAGTAGACACGTGGCATACACACTTAAAAATTAATTTAGAATGTTTATTTGGATTTTATTTCGGAATTTTAATATAAATTAAGTAATCTGATGATTTAATTTTTTAAATTAATTAAGATATAAAATGAGCCTTCTCCCAAGACGTTTGAGCTATCAAGGACTGCTAGGTCCTATGTTTACTTAAAAAAGTATTAAGATATAAAAAATAAGTTCGGTTTTTTTCTTCTTCTTTTTTTTTTTTTTTTTTTTTTCTGATTTTGATTATAAATATTTAATAAAATACTAAAGTTGATGGACTGGTTACCGTGAACTTGGTCTATTTTGCCAATTCTAGTATGTATAATTTGATGCAGACTCACATAAGGAGTTATATTGTAGCCAAATTCCAAATCAGCCATTTCAGTAGTCTTTGCCGCTAAGCTAAGTTGTGACATATATAATTTTTCCATTTATTTTTTGATGCAATTAATCTGACCCACTGTAATTATGTGGTGCCCATGGGATTTTTATAGCATATGGTTTTGCGTTGCTCGACCACTATCCTCCTCAAATGTGCTTATCATTATATTATTATATATTTTGACGAAAACATCTTCAAATATTCGAGGTTATTAAGAATAGTGGTTGAAATTGAAACTCTAGAATGTATTATGTGTGTGTGTATATAAAGTACTATTATATATATTTGATTTTATTTGGAGGATGAAGTGTGTTGGAGGTCGTCGACATTTTTTGCAGTACACGTCAAGGAAGATTTAGCCACTTGAGTTATCAACAATATTTTTATATTAATTATATAGATCCAATGTATTGTTTAAAATAATTAATCGAGTATATTTAGTAAGTGATACAGCATATATACAGATTAATTAATATGATTATAAGTTATTATTCATTTATTTGAACATATATACTTAAACAAATATTAAACATACAACATTAACTAATGACATTTTTAAAATATAATTTCATTTTTTGAGTTGAGAGGTAAAGAGTGTGGTGTATCTTGAATTTGAGATGTATTTTTTTCTTAAATAAAGTATCCACCGCTTGAACGTCTGTAATGCCGGACATTTCTTGTAAGTAATTAAGTAAGGCATATGCAGTACTAGTCGTTCATGTGATTAAAATTAGATCAATGGAACGGTCATGAGCTTGGGAGGGGTAAACCATAAAAGGTTAATAATTAGTGCTTCTTTATTTTTTTTTTAATTTTTTTTTACTCACACACCCGATCTGTGGTATTGAAGAAATTCAAACTCATGACATTTGCTCAACCACTAGGTCATCCCCACCGGGACTAATAAGTGATTTCTTAATTTGTTTCCTCTTGGAATAATATTTTCATTATACCAAATTCTCTGAAAAAAAGAAGCAAATATACTAATATGTATATATAATTGTAAATGTATCATGTATTATAGTATGAAAATAACAATATAATACGATATAAAATCATGGTTGGCACATTCAGCGAGGCAAAATTATATGAAAAATATAATATGGATATAACAACTAATTAAACATCTCCCCTAAATATAAAACCAGATATGATACTACTTCTAGAAGCATATTTAATTAATCTGACCATCCTCGAAATAATATATAAAAAATATTAGTGTGTGTGCGTGTGTTCACAGTATATGTTGCATTTCTTATTCCAGTAATAATAAAATTTATGGGTGATATTCATGATACATCAATTGTTTTGTTTCATGAGAGAGAGAGAGAGAGAGAGAGAGAGAGAGATGAATGCAGCTTTAATTATATTGAAAGGTAATTATTGTATATACTAGTACTAATTCATTTATTTATATAAACACTAGAAATATTTACTGAACCTCATGATTGAAGGTTTCTTCGTTTAGAGGAAAATTAGCGAAATTATTAAAGTAAAGTTGTGTCTTTTACTACTTCTAAAGGTTGCCCCCATGTGATTTCAGTTGCTGATTCTAATTTTAAAAAAATTGATCAAGACATAAGGGACACATTGGAGAAAAAAATGATTTCTAAGTGGGGAACATATTGCAAAAAATAGGGTGATGTTAGTTATATATGATCGATGCTTTAATTATATACTAATATATTACTTTGAGAACCTGCTAACTTTATTATTATATTTGATTAGTTATGTTGAGTAAATTTAGTCATTTAGATGATGGTATTACAGCAGTGCGAAAAGCTAAAACACAAACAGAGTTAAAATATTCATTACCCGATCGACTATTGATTTTTGAGAAGTGGTTTGAGTTCCATTTGTCAAATCTAATAAACAAATTTTAGCATATACATTATTCATTTATTTACTTTTAAATAGGTGGCTGATAGACTAGAAAATAGTATGTCTTAAAATATCAACATACTGTATTTGCATTTGACAGATGTCCTAGTCGATTATCAATAATATTAAATTGCACACGTCCATGTTAATGAAATTACAACTTAGAAGCTACATAAGTTAAATATTCAGACAGACAAACTGGATAACAATGTGAATTGTGTCATGTCACGTATGATATGTATGAGTTTAAATAAATTTTCAACGAAGAATCACCAATCAAATGTGGATTTATTTAATTTCATTTTCGGCCCTAAAAGTAATGAACGTCCCTCGCCTTAATGCTCTCCGTGAGTCCGTGTGTGATTCCTTGCCGACAATTTTTGAGAAAACAAATCAAATATGTTTCTTATCAATTATCATGGATCAATATTAAATTAATTTGTTTATGTAGTTTCAACATCAAAACCCACTTATAATACATAACAACTGTTGAGTGATTAATTTATTGGGGTTTCATTTTTCATTTTTTCTTTTAAGATTGATACATTGGGATTGAATTCTAGCTATTCGCTTGATTTTGTTAATAAATAAATACAATAATACTACTATTAAATTGTGAGGCATATACTTTTCTATTTTCTCATTATGATGTCGAATGTCACGCTGAATAAATCCACCCAGCAGCTAATATCTATGTTATTAATTAATCCATCATTATCCTAAGTCCTAACATTGGAGAATATTTGGGTCAAAAACATCAAAAGAAGCATTAGGCCGAGCACCGTATTATGTCCCATATCTGGGTGTGGCCCAATAAATTTATTTATTATTTTATCCTTCAGATGTAAATTAGGGGAATAAAGTATCGAGAGAAAAACTAAAAAAAAAGAAAATATAAAAATAACAAAAAAGGGAAAGATTAAAAAAATACGAGCATAAAATGTAAAAAGATACAAAATAACGAGCCATGGGGAGAAGTTAAAAAGAACAGAAGTAATAAATTAATTGATTTTTGTAATTTTCAGATCAAATATAATTAATATGGGCAACAATATAGATATATTAAGGCTCCAATAGTATTATAATATTTTTATAATTTACCTCATTTTTCACGCAAAACACATCTTCAAGTCCCTATACGGCTATACTATTAAAGTTTATTTCAGTAGGTCCTCATACTTTCTTTTTTTATTTTCCTAAGTCCCTATACTTTAATATTTCTGCTCAAAAGATCATTTTTTAACGACTTTGCTCAACCCGTTAACATTACCGTTAATTTTTTTTTCTATTGAAACACAAACTAAATTTATAAGAAATTGTTAAAATAAAAATTATATGAAACATCAAATGTTTCTGAACTTGCATGAATCGTAGGTGAAAAAGAAATAGTGGCCATTAAGGATGACGATTATCCGAAAGTAGGAAGGAGTTAGTATTGGCAGAACAAATCCAATAATATTTGGGCCTAATAAATAAAATAGAACAGTAGGCCCAGTCTACAACAAAAATTATTCTACACAAGACCGGTCTAACAATCGTTTTCTCTTAGTAATCCCTAAAATTATTTAAAATATAAATATTGTTGTAAATATATCTAATAGATATATATGATATGAGTGATGGCCAAGTATCTAACTCTAAAACCCTAGCTCTTGTACTATTATAAATAGAGACATTTGGTCCTCATATTGAATACACACAATTCATATTCTCTCTCGTCTTTCTCTTGTTTACAACACGTTATCAGAACGACATTCTAAGCAACTGAGCCATAGGAAAGAATCGTGTTTTTCCTACGAGGTAATTTCTATATTAAAATTATGAAATTAAATATGATATGAATCAAAATTAGTTGATAAGAACTACGTGATTGCAAGACGGCATAAATAATTATATTTATTTATCGGCAATTAATTAAGATTGTGATATTATCTTGTCTCAGTTATTCCTTTTGCCGATGGAATGGTATTAAACATATTGTGGTTTGATTGTTTCTGCAGAAGGTGTATGAGAAATTCATATTATAAAAAAAAAAATCGTATCAACAGCCTCTGCCATACTTATGATATCAATTATGTTAAGGGATTCATAATATATTTTTATGTACATATTTATACTTAAGAGATTTCTTTTACATCATGATTATTGGTTTTAATATATTATGTCTGTTTTTCTTATTGTTATAATAATCAGTCCTTTTCGATTTAATCTTGAAAAATTAAATATTGATGCTATTCAAGTAGCACAAGTAATATTCATGAAGAATATTACATTCCAGATCATAAATTGATGCTATTAAAGTAGGACAAGTTATATTCCTGAAGAATATTACATGCTCTAAAGAGCAAATAAATTAAACATGTGGATAATATATCATTGATTCTTTGTGCAGAATTGCACCAATGGAAAACATAGTCAAACTTGAGTTCATCGCCCTTGACATCTCGGGCAAGAACTATATGTCATGGACTCTTGATGCTGATGTTCACCTGATCTCAAGGGGTCTAGGGGAGACAATCAAAGAAGGAAATAAAGCATCTCAACAGGATCGCGCTAAGGCGCTGATTTTCCTTCGTCATCATCTTCATGATGATCTAAAGACGAAATATTTGACCGTCAAAGATCCGAGTGAGTTGTGGACAAATCTGAAAGAAAGGTTTGATCATCAAAAGACTGTCGTCCTTCCTAAAGCTCGTTACGAGTGGATGCATCTTAGACTGCAAGACTTTAAGTCTGTGAGTGCTTATAATTCTGAATTATTTAGAATTATTTCAAAATTGAAACTTTGTGGAGAGAATATCACTGATGCTGACATGCTTGAGAAAATATTCTCCACTTTTCATGCTTCTAATGTGTTGTTACAGCAACAATATAGGGAGCCTGGTTTCAAAAAGTACTCTGAACTAATATCTTGTTTGTTGGTTGCCGAGCAAAATAATGAATTGCTCATGAAAAACCATGAACTCCGCCCCACTGGTTCCGCTGCATTGCCTGAAGTCAAAGCAACTTTCAACCATGACAATGAACGTCGTGGGAACCAACGTGGATGTGGGCATGGACGTGGATGTGGATGTGGATATGGTCACGGTCGTGGACGCGGTAAACCAAATGATGCAACCTCTAGCAACAAAAGGCAGAAAATATCCAACGAGCACAGTTCATCCAAAAAGGAAGCTGCATGTCATAGATGTGGCATGAATGAATATTGGTCACGTACTTGCCGAACGGTAAAACACCTTGCAGATCTATATCAAGATTCGATCAAGGGAAAAGATAAGAAGGAAACCAATGTTGTTGACTTTGATGGTCCAATTGATACTACTCACTTAGATGTCTCCGACTTCTTTGATGATCCAAAAGGAGATAACATGGATCAGTTGATTGGTGGTGGTGTGCTTGAAGACGATCATATGGACATTGTTTAGTCCTTTATCATTTATTTCTAGTTGATAAAAAGACATTGCTTATTTACTTTCACATCGTTGTTTTTTCATTAAAAACAATTTTTTTTCCTTTCGTATTTTTACTCAATAATAATTGATCTTCTTTTAAAAATGTCTCAGACATTCAAATGGAATCTTGTGATATTTGTCTTGCTGATAGTGCCACTACACACACTATTCTCCAAAATAAAAAATATTTTCTTAAGTTGACATTAGTTGAGAATAATGTTAACACAATATCAGGTGCATCAAACATCATTGAAGGCTCCGGAAGAGCTTGTATCATTTTACCAAATGATACTAAATTAGATATTAAAAATGCCCTGTATTCTAGTAAGTCCAAAAGAAACTTACTAAGTTTCAAGGATATCCGCTATAATGGATACCATATCGAGACTATATCAGAAGGTGGAAAAGAATATCTCTGCATAAATTCTTTTGTATCCGGCCATAAGCGAACAAAAGAAAAATTATTAACACTACATTCTGGGATGTATTACACATGTATAAAGGCAATTGAGACAAACCATGTCATGAACCTGAAGTTCAATGACACAAAAAGCTTTATGCTTTGACATGATAGGCTTGGACATCTTGGAGCAACTATGATGCACCGAATAATCAATAATCATATATGCACAACATGAAGAATCAAAAGATTCTCATGACAAATGAATTCCTATGTGATGCTTGTGCGCAAGGCAAGTTAGTCATTAGACCTTCATATACGAAGGTTAATATTGAATCTCCATCTTTCTTGGAGAGAATTCAATGAGATATTTGTGGACCTATACATCCACCATATAACCCTTTTCGATACTTTATGGTATTGATTGAACCTTCTTCTAAATGGTCACATGTATACTTGCTTTCTACTAGAAATGCATCATTTACTAGACTACTTGCTCAAATTATAAAATTACGAGCTCAATTCCTAGACAATTCAATTAAAAGAATTTGTCTTGACAATGCTAGTGAGTTTACGTCTGAAGCATTTGAAAACTATTGTATGGCTATTGGAATTGAGATTGAACATTCAGTCGCTCATGTCCATACTCAAAATGGTTTAGCAGAATCGTTTATTAAACGCCTTCAACTTATTGCTAGACCGTTACTTATGAAGTCAAAACTCCGAACTACTGCTTGGGGTCATACCATATTATATGCGGCAACATTAGTTCGTATTAGACCATCGGCCAATCATGAATACTCCCCAATGCAAATTATTTTTAGTCGAGAACCAAATATTTCTCACTTACGAACTTTTGGTTGTGCAGTTCAAGTCCCAATTGCACCCCCACAATGAACAAAAATGGGTCCCCAACGAATACTTAGGATATATGTTGGATTTGATTCACCTTCGATTATAAGGTATATTGAACCTTTAACGGGTGATTTATTTACTGCACGTTTTGCAGATTGTCATTTTGATGAAATGACATTTCCAACATTAGGTGGAACGAATCTACATCTAGAAAAGCACAAGGAAATATCTTGGAATGAGAAAAGCTTGTCACATTTTGATTCTCGAACTAATCAATGTGAACAAGAAGTTGAAAAGGTTATTCATTTGCAAAAGATTGCAAACCAACTTCCTGATGCTTTTGTAGATACAAGAAAAGTGACACAATCTCACATACATGCTGCAAATACTCCAGCCAAAATTGATGTCTCTGAAGGACAAATAGCTTTGGTAGCAAATGAATCTAAAATTCATCAAAAACGTGGTCGACCAATTGGTTCCAAAGATTCTGTGCCTAGGAAAAGAAAGGGGCAAGATGGAAACCACAATGATGAAAATGATTAATCAATCAAATGAAAGTGATGTAATTCCTAAAGAATTACAAGTATCTGAAAATCATGAGATCTCAATAAATTATTTATCTTCCAATCAGATACTGGAGAGAGAACATGTCATTGTAGATGATATATTCGCCTTTCATAAGACATAGCGCTGCACCCACTTTGACCAGATATAACTTTTTCTGTAAATCTTCTCGCAAGATATAGCGCTGCACCCACTTTGAGACATTGGAATGGTGTTAAACACATTCTATGTTATCTAAAGGGTACCATAGACCTTGGATTATATTATTCATAAAATTCTGATTCTTCTCTGGTAGGGTATTCGGATGCAGGATTTTTATCCAATCCACATCAAGCCAAGTCACAAACTGGCTATGTTTTCACATGTGGTGGAACTGCTATATCATGGAAGTCTGTGAAGAAAACCTTGACTGCAAGATCCTCAAATCATTCTGAAATTATTGCAATCCATGAAACAAGTCGAGAGTGTGTATGGTTGAGAAATATGACAAGTCACATCCAAGAGTCATGCGGATTACCTTCATCAAAGATCACTCCAACTGTTTTGTAGGAAGACAATGCTGCTTGCATCGCGCAACTCAAGGAAGGATACATCAAAGGTGATATGACGAAGTACATTTCTCCCAAGTTATTCTACACACACGATCTATAAAAGAATGACGCTATAAACATTCAACAAATTCGCTCAAGTGACAATTTGGCAGACTTATTCACAAAGGCATTACCAACATCAACATTCAGAAAGTCGGTACACAAGATCGGCATGCGCCGACTCAAAGATCTACAGTGATCTCAAGATTAGGGGGAGTAGTTGTACTCTTTTTCCTTCGACTAGATTTTTTCCTAATGGGATTTTCTAGCAAGGTTTTAATGAGGCAACATTTGTTTTAGAGATTGGTCACTCAAGGGGGAGTGTTGTAAATATATCTAATAGATTTATGTGATATGAGTGATGGCCAAGTATCTAACTCTAAAACCCTAGCTCTTGTACTATTATAAATAGAGGTATTTGGTCCTCATATCGAATACACACAATTCATATTCTTTCTCGTCTTTCTCTTGTTTACAACAAATATTACAATATTATATATTTTTATCCTCACAGCCCCCAACTACTTGGTAATAAAAAGAGAAAAATAAATAGTACGATTGGTTTTTCTGATTTTGGAGAGTGGGATATAGGTTATTCTTTTAGGAGGGGGGAGTGAAATCGAAATTCCATTTCAAATTGAAAAAACATTGAATTGAAAGTTTGAGAAATCAATATTTGGAGCTCGTGCTTATTTCCTATTTCATCATCATATCAGACCATCATACCGCGTCTTAATGTAACTTTGTGAGAGCGTAGAAATTAAATTCAGTTCACATGGACTCGAATAAATAAAAAGTCGTGCGGTTTCAAATATCTATACTATATATAAAAAGAAGGTTTTCAATTGAAATTGATTTCAAATTGATTGATGGCGATTTTGTAATAACAATTAAATTCTGAGGTCATTAAATTTACCCTTATTATTCACTTAAAATATTATATAAATATTTTTTATAATCAACCACGAAAAAGGACGTGTATTGAGAAGTTTTATTCAGTGCAGTCACCGGAGAAAAATCCTATATTTACGCACAAATTATCGGAGTCCATTTTTAAAACCCACGTACACAATATCTAAATCTAATTTCAGAATCTTCTGCGTCTTCTCCCCTCCCTCAATCTCTCTCCAAAAATCTCTCATATCACCCGGCAACAATCTCTAAATTTCAATTTCATCTTTTTGTTTGGGAGATTGATTTTGCCCAATATTTATTTCTATGCTCTACTTTGAACAAACTTCCACATTTGAACGCACGGACGATAACATACGACAACGCCGATGATGAAACAATGGATCGAAGATAACACCGAGGACGGCGCTGCCATCAACGAGATCCTTACTTCCTGTCGGAATTGTTGAGCGAAAAGACTCCTTCTCCACACAAGGTAAAAATCTCAACTATGATAAATCCCTTTTCATATTATTTACGGAAATGTGTCTGGCTTCTTCTCATTCTTCGTGTAAATCAACTATTTCTGCTGTAGCTTTTCGAGATTACGGCCCATCTCTTGAGTCCTGCTTCAATTTTCGTATTCTATCCCTGCAAAATATTTACTTTTCAGTGACACCGAGATTATATTTTAGGTATGTACGTGATCTCGATGAAGCATATATACTCCGATAGTTCGATTGAATCATGAATCGATCGAACTTGATTTATGCTTCGGGTTAGTCTTTTCTCTTTGGAATTTCATTGACATCGACTGAAATTCAAGGTGGATTTCTGAATTGACATGATTTTAGTTGGAAGATAGGATATTTAGTTATTTTTTTAACTATGATGTTGTGCAATTGGGTATTGTATTTCCACGATCAATCGATAGAGATCAGAAACTATTGGTCGTTTGTTCTAATCACAAAATTTACCAGCTCCTCATTTGTGTGATGATAACATGAGTTGAAAAGCCAAAGGCGGGAACGCCTGTTATCATACATGTTATTCATTTTTATTTTATTTTTTTGCATCCATGACTGGAATTGCTTCTCAATCTAATTGTTAATACTTATTTCCTGTAAATAAATGATATCCGTTTATTAGGTAATCATTGTAGAATACGTGTCTAAATTTTTGTTGATTTAGGATCCTCAAAGATGATACGGAAACAAAACAGGGACTCGGAGAACAGAAAGATAGTATCAATCTGTGGAAAGGTGAGTTTATGTTTTTGTACATCTTGCGAGGTTTAGTTAATTATATGCATGTAAGATTTTTTAATCCTAATGCAATAATGTATTGCCCTTTATTTTTGAAGTTATTCTTCATTCAGCTTGCAAAATAGCTAAAAAAACATCTATTTTCATGTAGTTTAATGCAAATTGTTTGAGATATAGAACTATTACTGCATTATACAATAATTTGTAAGTAACTAAAAATCATTTTCATATACTTCTTATATCATGTTAATTTACTGACCATGTACTGGATATATCATCTGCTCCCACTAAGTTATGATAGCGATGACTGTAGTAGAAATATAAATTTTGTATATGAAGATACATTTTAAAATGATATTTTACTTGGTCTGATATGATAACTTTATTTCACTTTTCCTCACCATCAACCATTCTTCATTTTGTTCATCTTTCAATTTAATTTTTATTTTTTGATTGGAATTGCAAGATTATGATCGAGACCAATAACAAGTGAATACAATTGTTTTCTTTCATAAATAGTTGTGAAGAACTTTTTTCTTTTTCATGGTTCAAGTACTAATTGCTAATTTGTTGATTTAAATATAATCTTTCTTAGCTTTTACAGTAATCTTTATTTTTATATAATGTTTAGGGAATTGAGCAATAAATATTTATTTTATTCAGTTACGTAATAATTTAGAAGAACATATTCTTAATTATGTGGTTTTATTGAAACACAACACCAGTTCAGTAGGTATTAAGAATTTATGCTATTAATGGTTACACACATAGATGTTGATGAATAAAGGGTAAACCAGTATCATTTTTCTTTCACTTTTTTTTTAATTTTTCTGAACTCATCTTTTCTTTCTTTACATTTGCGGCAACAATATATGTTTTAAGTGGTGGAAGGCAGTGGCATTGGATGCTGCAAATGGAAACCATTGGTAACTGATGACTGAAGGTATCACTCAAATTCTTCTCAATTGTTTTTCAAATTATATTTTTACCCATCTTTCTTTCTATCATCTCCTTTATATAAAACTCTACCCTCGAGCAAGTGACACTTTTAGCGGCCTCGGAAGCAAAGAGGGAGTCGTCTTTATAAAGCAAAATCATAGCCAATGAGTACTTCAAAATGTGATGGTGGTAAGTGGCAACTTTTCTCCCTTCTTCTCCACAAGCAGAAATTTTGTGATTCATATATATGCCTGAGCAGTGTTGGGGTTCTAATGCTTCTCTGTATAAAAAGAGAATAGTTGATCATATTTCCTTATATTTCCTTTTAAGAGAGGTATTGGTGTAATTCTCTACCCATGAAAATGAAGCTTTGACCAAACTGTATTCAGTGTTGGCTTAGCAGCTGCCACTTTATTTATTTATTTATTAATGTAGCTTTCTTCATCCACCTGATACTAGGGCTGGCAATTCGGGTGGCCCGGCCCGACGGGCCAAATGATATGAAGGAGATCGGGCCAGCCCGACCCGAAAAGTGACCAGGTCAATATTTTTCAAGCCCGGCCCGGCCCTGTCCGCGCTTACGGGCTTGCGGGCTTTTCTGGCCCGAAATGTTGATTTTTTCCAATTTTTATATTTTTTTCCAAATTTTATAAATTTTCAGATTTCTTAATCTAATTATAAATTTTCGTTTTCTAATTTCAAATCTCATTAAAACAAAAGCACACAAATTCATAATTGTAAATGTATTACATTACAATTTACATAATACATGTAAACCACATCAAATAGTGTACATTTTTTGAGTCATCGATATCCAAATATTTGATCATCCAAATTGCGATCCTCCAAATACGGCATCATCGAGATATCCACCATCTCTATAATAAGATTGAAGAAAATATAAGAACAAATTAAATTCCACAAATAATTAATAATTAAATTTAAATATGTTAAATAAATAAATGATTGCCTAATTTATTTTAGCTATTTGATACTAAGCAAATCCACTAAATTAATCAATTATATCTACTAAATCAATGTAAGTTTGGAAACGAAATGCTGACAATAATTAAATAAACATCTGATTACTAGAAGCAATCAACTAATTAAATTCAATTAGATGGATTCCTATTGTTGTTGACTCAAATAAAATAAAACAAAACAAACAATGAAGATTGGGATAGAGTGGAAGCTACATAACTAATGAAGACACTCTTATTTTATTTTATAATTAGCTATCTATTAAAAAAACGGTGCAGACATCTCTCCAAATTCATATCTGGGCAAAATATCAAAATATTCATAGTGTTGAGCAATCCACTATATCTAGTTATCTATTTAAAAAAAATCGATTCAGATATCAATTTGTATTTTTTTGTGAATCTCTACAAACATAATACAAAAGCAATATTCCTTAATCATAAATTCATAATTTGTACAAAAATAATACAAAATGATGCAGATATCTCTCGATGTTCATACCTAGTCGAATGGTCGCCGACATCTCTCGATGACTCAACATCACTCAAAGCAACAAGCGCGCGGCGTGGCTCGATGACGGTGTGGGTAGTGGCGACTGTGTGGTGGTTGTGGGTGGTGGGCGTTGTGCGGCGTGGTTCGACGTTGGCGTAGGTAGTATCAACTGTTTGGTGACCGTGTGTGACGACGTCGAACGCATGATGGACGTTGGGCAGCGGGTGAATGAGGTCTCTGGAGTAGAGTGAAGACTCAATTCTCAAATTGAATTTGAGATGGGTGCGTGGCGACGTTAGTTTAGTGTTTTAGGGTTAGGAAATGGGATAGTAAATCAAATGGAATATTATATTAGTTTT
This sequence comes from Perilla frutescens, assembly GCA_026008535.1. Taxonomy (NCBI): domain Eukaryota; kingdom Viridiplantae; phylum Streptophyta; class Magnoliopsida; order Lamiales; family Lamiaceae; genus Perilla; species Perilla frutescens. The sequence continues at coordinate 32,571,230 of BRKX01000011.1, forward strand.
AAAAATAAAATCCAGACCGAGCTTTTCTTTTTACCCGAAATTTTCGGGCTTTTTTGGCCCGTGGCCCGGTGACCCGACGGGCTGGGTCATTTAGGCTCGAAATCCTTTCGGCTTATGTGATTGTGTAAGAAAGAAATAAGGTGATTCGACTTTTTCTATATTCTACTAGATTTTTTTGGTAGCTACCTGGATGTGTTATCTATTTTTCGATTTCTGCTCCATAATGATGTATACTTGCATTTTAATGCCCTCACATGATCAAACCCTATTTTCTTTACCCAGCTGTGTCAGATCTTTGTTTGATGGCATGAAATCATGGTTGTTGCCCTATAGTTGTGTATCGAGATATTAATTTGAATTGAATATAGAATTCTATCTCATCCCTCCGACCAGTAAATCTCCATATATATCAAATGTGGAGCATTGTGAATTGAATTTTTTAGAAAGGTAAGGAGTAAAAGATGAAGAGTATCGTTTCTTGCATTGAGTCTCTAAATATATTTTTTTGCTACAGTATAATAGGTTTGAGCGGTATTGCATAATTATGCTAATGAGAGATTCCAACAACACTGCAATTAATATCTCATCAAACTTGAGATTGAGCGGTATTGCATAATTATTGCATCGTATATATTTTCCAATCTTTAGGTTGGCAAATAGGCATGGCTAGAGCTAATACATATTTTTATTTATCACTTATTTACTTATGCAAATACCGTTCATAAGCATTATTTATTTGTGAATCCATAAGTCTTAAAGTTTGTGCCTTGATGTTGGAATGTAATTTTCTATGGGAAATTGGGAATGAAATGTTTCTGATTACTAGAGCTATTGGCCATAAATTTATGTATTTCTGAATTTTTGTGATTTTTGTTGTGTAGGATCTAGAGAAGAGGAGTCCGACAGCTATATGGCATTGGCCTTTCTCTGTACTCCCTCAGAAAGAAATCATATTTCTGATGTATTTCTTTTAAAAATATTTCTGATGTATTTCTTTTAAAAATAAAGTACATATTTCATTTTCATATCATCTATAGACTATGTAGTTCATGTACTTGATTATTAATAATGATGAATTTGTCACAGCTCCTATATCAAAAATTCAAAATAAAGAGAGATGATTTCGAAACATTAATCAAATTAAGAAAGCGTTGCTTCAGTTGTGACAACTTTCCCTCAATGATGCACTTTGGAGGGATGAATATGTGTATAAATATTTTTCTTAAATTGTGACAACTTTCCCTCAATGATGCACTTTGGAGGGATGAATATGTGTATAAATAATTTTCTTAAATGTGTTTTACGGCATTGTGTCGTTTTCTTCTTAATTTTTCTCATTGTGACTAAAATTATAAAAGATTTCAATTATGTGTGATGAATTTCAGCAAAACCAATTATGTTATTTGTTTTATTGGGTACAATGAATGGAAAATATAAATTTATTTATAAATATGGATTAGCTGCCAATCAAATATAGAATAAACTTGAATATATATATATATATATATATATATATATATATATATCTAACATTATATTATTTATACATTTTATAATTATATTGTTTATATAAATTATTTTATTAAAATTTAATTATTTAATTATTTTATTTGTACAAATTATTATTATAAATAATTTATATATCTCTTGTCGTGCATCGCACGGGATGTAATACTAGTTTATATAATAAAAGGGGTTCTCAAATCCTTCATGCACATGTATTTCTTCCGCGCCGTTCATGTAGGTTGATTTGATTTTTTACTAGAAATAAGAAAAATTATTAAACAAGTAAATTTTTTAATATACTCATATTTATTGTGTTTGACAATGAATTAATGTTTAATGTAAGCATATTTGTTCAGTAATTATTTAATATATACTGCAAGTGCAAGGTGAGATTAATAGGACATCGATGAACAAAGTCGTATCCAGATGGACTTAATAATTATCTAAAGTTAACTTCCTAAGACCTAAGTTATCTAGACTACCAAAAGTGATTAGATTATTGAATATCTAAATAATAAATAAAATAAAATAAAATGTTGCCACAAAAATAAACACAGCGAATCAAACAATGAATAGAAGACGTATTCTAAGATTGAATAATCATCAACTAATCCATTATTTTAATCATTTCATTCCTATATATATGTTGGGACTTAAATTAACTAGAGTAATTAACCACTTAATTCACTACAAGAAAACAACAATATAGTGACGGAATATATTCTGTCAACACGGGCAACGGAACGATGACGGAACTATGTAGCGACGGAACCGCCGTCACTAAATGGGGGGCGACGGACGGTTTTCGCCACCTTCTGTTTTTTTATTATTATTTTTAATTCTGAAAAAATTAGGCGATTGAACAATTTCGTCGCCTTATTTTTTTTATTTTTTTTTCCCGAATAATAAGACGCGGACAAATTTCGTTGCCTTATTTTCTTTTTCCGAATAATACGGCGACGGAAATATTCCATCGCCTTCTTCGGTTTTTTTTTTTGTATTTCTAATTTCAATTTCGATTGGTTTTTTAATTTTTTAATTAATTATTTTTTACATTTTAAGTGAGACAATATTTTTTGGAGTAAATTAAATAATATTTTGTTTTTAAATTTATAAAATTAATAAGATTATATGTAAATTATAATTAATTAATTACATAAAAGAAAAATTTAATATAAATATAATATTTTTACAAATTCTATAAATCAAATATTAGATGTGAAATTGTACATATGAATTGAAATGATTAACGTATGATTGGTTGTAGGGTTATGGTGCAGTTATTGCATGTGAAGTGTTTCAAGGGTTTAATTAAGGTATAGGGTTTATATTAAGGGTTAGCTAGGGTCTAGGGTTTAATATAAAGGTTTTGTGCAATATTTGATGCAATTGACCGATTACGTTGAAATTTGAATTCACAATGCTATATTATATATAAATGGTTGATTATAACTACCACAAACCTAGCTAATTAATTAGTTACATGATATATATATATATATATGTATTATTCAAATTTGATAAAACGATGACCACGTAGTACATGATATATATATATACTCGATCGATATTTTAGTTTTATATTAAAAATTACAAGAGAATTAATTTTTAAATTATAATTATTTATTGTATTGAATTAAATTATTAAAAGTACATGGTTAGTTTAAATTAATGTATAGTGTTGTATATTTTAAATTATAATAATTTATTGTGTTGAATTAAATTATTAATAGTATATGGTGTTTACAATTTTTGTACTATTCTAAACTAAAATATGCCAATTGAATTAATAATTGTATATTTTAAATTATATTTTTTATTTTATTAAATTAAAATGTTAATAGTATATGGTTTTTATATATATATTGTTATATTAATTATTTTTTTTAGTAAAAACTTAAAAATCAAAACAATTTAAATTCCCGCCTAGAACGGGCGACGGACCAGGCGACATAATTCTAGAAAATTCCATCGTCAATTTTCTGATTTTTTAAAAATAAATTTATCGAGCGACGGAGTGGTCTGTCGCCAATTCCGTCGCCCGATTTGTTAATAATATTATCATAAATCTCCTCTTGAAGTATCTAGACTGTAGATCACATAACTAGTACTAACGTCCCCGTTCAATACATAGCTTGCAATTCCTAATAGCTCTTAACGTTCTTTGCTCTCTAAATTAATCGCAACTCTGTCAAGTGATATTGATTAACCAGTAACTTATTCCAGATCACGTGTTAAAGCTCCTCTCTCGATTTATGAATTAACACATCAAGTTGAATTATGTAGTGATCAGTTTGAGAAATTTTCACTTTTGGTCCTATAGGACACGCCTTGCTCCCTTTTTGGTCCCACCACTGTCGATTTTGGTCTCAAAAGTTACGAACTATCAGTTTTGACCTCGGGGTTACGGTTTCTGTTAAATTTGCTATCAATTTTGGTCCCATTGAACTATCAATTTCGGTCTCAAATGAAAACTTAACCAAATGACAGAAACATTCATTGGAGGGAATTTCATAACTTTTTGTCATGCTTTTGGAGGGAAATTCCACATGATTTTCTCCTCACAAGTATGGAGAAAACATTACAACATGAAAAAGGAAAAGAAAACTGTGGCCAGTTTAATTATTCAGCTATATTGAATTTAATTATTCATTGGTAAGGGAAAAAAAGTGAGGAGAAAGCATTAGCTTTTCATTTTCTCATACTAAAATAAAACAAGAACCAAGACAAAACCTACGGCGATCATCAAAGTTTACCAGTTCTGAAGTGGCAATTCCAAAAATCTCAGCAATTGAGATCAATATCTTCATGTATGGATATATTTTAATTAAATGAACTAGGACTTCGAACAAAAAAAAAAACGCATTAACACTCTAGTAACTAAAAATTGCAGTTTGTAAACAACGCAAAAAAATAGAAAAGACATTCTGAGATATGTTGCCACTCTAAGAACAAAAAAAATGAACTTCATATATAGTTCAGTACATCATTTATTTGTTTTCAGAAGCTTATCATTTTGCCATCTCATTTAGCTGCTGCTAAATAATCTGATCACTCGATGGTTTTTCATTACAAACCACTGAGCTTGTTTAAACTCTTAAGTTTTAAATCTTATTTTTCAACTATTCCACCTTCCCAATAGTTAGAAGAATATCAGCTTCTAATAGATAGAATTTTTAAGTCATTAGATGGTTGGCTAACAACACCTGTAAAAAAAACATATAATCAAACAAAAGTGCCTTTTGATCTTCTCTCGGTTCTGTTTTTCCCCTCACCTAAGAAATGAAATGGTTCAAATCCTGGTCGAAAATCGTGGTTCCACTTGCATCAAGATCCAAGACAATTTTTTGCATAATCCAAGCAATACTAGAGTGCATAGAGATTGTTGTAAATGGATGAAAAAAAATTTCCTTCTGAATCAGTTTTTCCAACTTGATGGACTAAAAACACAATTATTAACACTAACACTAACGACTAATACTTGCTTACTAACACTAATCATCACACCACACAAACTCAAATGTAAAATAGAATGGCAAAATCTTGCTCAAATTGCATTTTATCACCTAGCACACATCATCTTAGCACCATCAATCAAAGCTAAATTGTGTTCATACCCCTAAAATAACAATATCTAATTATTTCTTCGAATATTTAACAGTTGGAAGAGAAAAGAGCTTAGTATAGCATTCATAAAATCCAACAAAAGAAATAGCAAAAGAAAAATTCATCCATATCTCCCAGTTCATTTACAGCAAAAACCAACAACATTTCAGCATCCCAACAACATCACACTCTTATTCCCAGCCCATCAAACCAAAATTCACCAATCCATTTGACTCAACTCCCATTTCTCGCCTTCTTGCCAAAACACCCAATCAGCCATCCCCAAACTCCACAACAAATTCAAACCCACACCAACATTTTTCAGAAAGCTCAGATTCTGGGGAAGAACAAGCAGAATCGGACGATGAACATTTAGAAAAATTACCTGAAACTGTAGCTCCCGATTTGATCCTGTCTGACTCCTCATCATCGGCAGACTCTTCAGATGACGATACCCGACTCCTTGCTTCTCTTCATACAAGGAAAGCTTTGAAGTCTTCTCGGCAACAGCAGGGGTCACCTTTACAGTCGCATAGGTCGGGGAAAGCTCTTGAGCCCTCCATTTCGGCTTTCGACGCCATCGCCGCCCTTTTTTGCAAAGAACTCGTTCAAACCCAGACAAAACTATACTCACTGTACCTAACATCCGACCTCCTCAACTCCATATAACACCTCACAGCCTTATCAAACCACCCGCTCTGCACATACGCCATCACCATCAAATTCTGTGATACCCCGTCCCTTTTTTTCTAAATTATAAATTATAATTTTGGAAAATGAAGTTGAATTAATATTGTTTGGATATTAATTACGATGGTATGTTTGTATATTATGCCGTTGTTTTAATGCAGGTTGTTCCACTTGAGCCGATACGTCTTAGCACACAGTGGTATTATACTGAGTGTATAATACAGTTTGAATTTTTAATACTAAAATGTCGAGTTATATGTTAAGGAATGATTGTAATTGTGTTTAATTTTATGTTTGTCATACCTTAATTTTATATAATCTCGGTGTGTGTATTAAATGAGTAGTAAATATGTTTTGAAAATTTAAATCCTGTATTGTATATGTTTTCGAAAATAGTATAAATCGAGGGTCTCGCTGAGTTTTGGTAGGATTTCGTCCGGAGGTCATAACTTTTGACTCGGTTAGAACCACGAGGCCCATAAGTACTCAAATCGAAGCTCTTTCAAAAATTTATAGTCTGAGAGCGACTGAAAAGCGCGACCCCATTTGAGTCGCGTTCTGAGGGGTCTACAGCGCGACCATGAAACGTGACCCCCTCGGTCGCGTGTCACCAACTTCAGAGAGCCATTTTTCTTCGGCTAAAACCCGACCCCAAAACGCGACCACCTTTGGTCGCGCCCTGCTTCGGAATTTTCACTCTTTAAATACCACACTTATCCATTTCATCTTCATTTTCTCCTCTATTATTGGGCGATTTTCCTCCATTTCTCTCTACAAATTCTTCAACTTTTGGAGTGTATTCTACCATCATCATCCATCAACCAAGGTAACCTCTATACCTCTTCTTCTTGGGATTAAACACTCATTTCTTGTTGAATCAAACATAGAATTTGTTATCCAAAAATTAGGGTTTTCACTTTTATTGATCCTCTTGCCTTGATATCTTGAACATATGGTTTATTTACCTCCTTGAAGCTATATGTGAAGTTATATCGAATTCCTATGGTTCATTGTTGCTAGGGTTTGGATTTTTACCCTAATTTCCCCTTGTTTTGTTGATAATTGTATGGAGGTGTTGTGATGGTTGTTTGGGGTTGATTTTCATGTATGTTAGAGCCTTAGGACGAAGGTTTTTGTATTTGAAATATTGGATTTGAAGGATTTAAATTGAGTCTTGTTCATGTGGTTTAAATGGGTGCTCGTAATGTGTTCGTTTAAATGCTTCAAAGAGTTTTAATGTGTATTTTGAGTCCAAAATCATAAGTATGAGCTTGTATATCCATGGTTATGTATATGGATATGTATGAAATCCTTAAAGAAAAGTGTAGCATGAATTTGGTCTAAATTATGATTTAATTGTATAACTCGACGTCTAAAATGAAAAGAGAATTGAAAGGTGCTAGGTGACGTGTTGGGGCTCGAGGTGGACAACTCGTGCACGGCTAAGGAGTATTTCAAAGGTTGAGAAATTGTGAAAGCGTCTCATAAGGTGGGGTAACTCTAAACTGTGAACACGTGTAAGATTATAGTTATTGCTGTGCTTTGATTGTATAAGTATGAAGGGTCTTCGGACTAGAGATAAAAGAGACCCTTCGGGGCATAACAGAGATCCTTCGGGGTCGACAAAGAGACCCTTCGGGGCAGAGATCCTTTGGGATCGAATATAGACCTGTTAATGTCCTCCCTGGGGGGTAGTATGTCTGCGGGCACCCCTACAGGGCCAAAGATGTTCATTAACGGAGGCATCATGATGTTTGGACCCTACGGGATTGAGACTAGTCTCCACAAAGTAAAGAAAAGTCCATATGTTATATATTCACTTGTGCAATTAGCTATAACTGTTTACAATGTTCCCCCCACTGAATATGTTGTTAAATACTCACCCCATTCATTCAATGAATTTCAGGTTGAGGAGTCGAGGCCTGAGTAGGAGCATTGTGAACACAAGAGAACCCCACAAGCTTGTGTTTATCTTTTTGCATGCTCTCCTTTTGAGAATATTCATGTTATTATTACTATTTGATCATCTTTTTTGCTTTAATGATCAATGATTATTGGGGATGGGAATAGCCCGATCTTTTGTAGGTATGCTATGACAACTTAACATATTATGTATATGTTTTAAAGGCGGGTCGATTGACCTAGGAGCCTATGTTGTGTAAATATAGGTCGTCGAATTCCTATGCTATGTTGTTGATTTAGGGTGCTAGACGGGCGGGTTGTGTCAACCTATGAGCCCGATAGGCTAGATGATTGTATGGATGACGTAGACAGACTTATACAACGCTTCCGTCAACTTCTATGTTGTGTGATAGTGTAGATTCGATAGATTGCATGCTAATTCGTGAAAAATTTACATTGAGAATTATGACGTCATGCCTATTCATGTTTTTCGACCTAAGCTTCCGCTCATTTTATTATAATTGCATAAAATTAAGTGTCTATGCAATGCTCCCATTAAATACCATGTCGTGTGACAAATTAGATCCGATAGGTTGTATGTTATAATTGTGATAAATTTGTATTAGGAATTATGATTTTATTCCTCATAATGAAACTTGACCTTAGTTTCCGCTCAATTTAAAATAAGCACTCGAAAATGAGTAAACAAGTTATTTGTTAAGTGACGTGGCCAAACGGAGTAGTTTGGGGCGTTACAAATTCCAACTCACAAGTGTTTTGATTTGGGTGGAATTTGGGATTTTCTTGAGTTAAGGGTTGAAAGTTGGGAAATTAAGGCTTTACATTGATTTTTGTTGAATCTCGCTCAAATAGGCCGCACGTGCAAACGTTTTCGTCTCTCACTCTTAATAGCCATTTAATTTTTTAGGACTAATATTGACAGTGTCAATCCTATGAGATTAAAAGTGAACGATTTTTTTGAAAAAGGACCAAAATTAACACTGCTGGGACCAAAAGGGGAGCAAGGCGTGTCTTATGGGACCAAAAGTGAAATTTTCTCGTTAAATAATACATATAAGTGTAGGAATAAGCAAAACACAACCAAGTCATAAGTATAAGAATAAAATAGACTAAATGAACTTTATAGTTAAATCATAAATAACCTTAGAATACTAGAATTTTAGTTATCCATAACAAAATAATCAACTAAAATAATCCACAAAGAAAATATTGATGTGGAACGATTAAAGTAAATAAAACCTGTAAGTCTAATTCTGCCTCTAATCTTGACAAATCTTGAATTCTTTGGGCTTGTTCTTCGCGTTCTACTTTTCTGTTGTTTTTCTTTGCTGGAAACTTTAGAATATGATAGAATCTGATCAATTTTCGCCCAGAATCCTCTTTTATATCTAGTTAGAAAAAAGCCCAAAACAAGCGTTAATTCGAACAGACCCCGACGACCAGCGACCTAGTCACTTGCGACTTGGGTCGCGAGTCCACATGGCACCAACGTGTCATACAAAATTAGCGATCGAGCTCTCAAATTTTATGAAGAAAATCCCCGCCTTAGTAGCAGGGTTCCAAAGACTCGGCTAGGATGCCGTTCTCGGGCGGATTCGCGAATCCACTCATGAGTTTTTTTCTACGCCGTTTTCGTCCTTTTCTTGACTTGAATTCTTTGTCGTGTAACTTCAGGACGTTATCAACTATTCTTTTCTTGAAAACACAACATATATAAGGACAAAATTAACCTACAAAAATCAACAAAAACACCGAATTGTAAGAACGAGTGAAATCCGAATAAATTGAGATAAAAAGACAAGTAAATCAAATGAAAACATGACCACACGACACAGTTATAAGTGTAAAATCTCAGTTTATCAATATTGAATATGAGTATATATATTAGTAAAAGAACTATATAAATATAGAAATCGACCTATACATTATGAATTTAAAAAAGAAAAACAAACTTATATAAATAGAATAAGGGGGGTATGTATGTAATAAACGCACAATAATTTAAAAAAGAAAAACAAACTTATATAAATAGAATAAGGGGGGTATGTATGTAATAAACGAACAATTAAATAGTACGTATAATAATTAATGGATATCTAAGGAGACATAGCATGAGAATAGATGATAGATGGATGAAGAAAAATTAAATGGGCCCACAGAAACATGAGACCCACTCCTCCCCCCTCATGCCCTTAACCCCAAACAGACCCACACTCACATGCCTTCATTTACAGTCTACAGACATCGCTCCCTCCCGCTCCATGCACGCCCATATTCATGCACTTACATTTAATTCTCACCGAAATCATATTCCATCATATATATATATATATATATATATATATATCATGAACAAACTCTTCTCTCACAAAAAAATTAATAAACTAAATATAAGTATATATATGGCGATTGAAAATGGCAGAAAAGCGATGAAGAGGAAGTATTTGGAGGGGAGGAGGAGTGGGAGAATGGTGAGCTTTTCAGCGAAGTTGCCGGAGGACGTGGTGGCGTCGTTCGAAGATTGCTGCGTCTGTGCTGTCAAGTATTCGACGAATCCCTTGTCTGAGATCAGAGAATCCATCGTTGAGATGATACACAAAATGGGGATTCGAGAGTGGAAGGAGATGGAGGACTTGGTCTACTGTTACGTTGCTCTTAATTCCACTCACGTTCATACTTTTATTTACCAGGCTTTCCTTACCCTACCTGGCCTTTTCTAATTTCATCATAACCTTCTTTCTTATTTAATTTTAATATTTCATTAATTGCCCTTTTCCTGCTCCATCTACTTAATTATTTATTCAACTTCTCATAATTATCATAACTTATATTAATTAATTGCTTTTTTTAGTTTATTTCAACTTAATTATAATATAGTACATACACAAAAAGTTATATAGCTAGGGGGACAACAATACATGCTCGAACATCCTACACGCTGATTACAAATGAAATCTCGTCTATTACATATCATGTATGTGTTATCTATTCATCTATCTATACATATATTAAGGTAAAATCTCAGGGGTAAAACTGTTATAAAAAAATATCAGTCGGGATTGTGTCAATACTAAATGTTTTGTCGAAAATTCACAAAAGTAGTTATGTGAATGGCGCAGTTGGTTGGTGTGGATTTCTTTCATCCGGGTTTGATTCCTCCTGACATCTCTTTAAAAAGACATAAAACAGACTTAGTTAGACATATATATTTGAACAGTCTCGTACAAAGGTTTATAATATTAATACCCATGCCTAAAATGATTTGGAATATTCAAGATCAAAGCAAAGTAACATTTATCATTAGATTCAAATGTATGTTGTGATTTTATTTATGTTTGCTGTAATTTTATTTTTCCAAGGAAAAAAAGGCAAAATGTATCCCCGTTTAATCGATCAAACCCAAAATTGTTCTTCCAAATATAGCAAACGCAATATTAATAAATCTCTTCTTGAGAAAAACTAAGAAATTAAATTTTTGATGCTATATATAACTTAAATCGCCAACCAAAATATATAGAATTTGGTTGGACGACGACTCACATGTTGATATGCTGATGAAATAGAAGAAATTCAAAAGTACGAGTGAATTCATAAATTCTAACCGCAAAAGAAGAGGAATGTGAAGCTCTTGGGAGTGGTGGATGTTGATAAGAGAAATTAGTGAATGTCTACCATCAATTAATTAATTAATTGTGTTGATCCTTCAAATAAATAACCGAACCCAATAAAATCATCTTTATGTAAGATGAGTCGTATTTAATTTGATAGTGTTTTCATTTTTGTATTCTTTGTATATTCATAATTTAATGAAAAATGGTTATTGAGAACAAACATTAGTAATTATCTGCAGTTGTCGTGTATACATCATAATTGTATGCGTTGATATTAATTTAATGAAAAATGGTTATTGAGAACAAACATTAGTAATTATCTGCAGTTGTCGTGTATGCATCATAATTGTATGCGTTGATATTATGGTATGACATGACATTCACACAATATTAATATTCGTTATGATAGAAAAATTAGATATCATTATTAAAATATAATTATCCGATATATATATATATATATATATATATAGATGGGATCATGTGAGAACCACACCCCCATGTGAGAATTGAGAACCAATCTCAGCCACAGATTGATCTGGTTTGGACGGCCAAGATCTGTTCCAAATTTAAAAAAAAGCGGTGGCATTATTGTAATATTTTAGACTTTTTAATGTAGCAAGGGTATTTTAGTAATTCAGGAATTATGTTATATTTGGAATGAATCTCTTCTCGTTCTGCAATTCGTTTTCAATCACCAACATCTCTCTCTCTCTCTCAAAGGATGTGTTGACCAGCTCCGAGAAATCGCCTTCGATCTTTAAGATGTTCTTGACAAATACTTGCTTCGATTCGGACGATGTCATGGTACTAATAGATTCGGTCGTTTCCTCAACAAAGTTGGTGATTCAATTAAGAATCTGAAAGCTCGACGTCATATTGCCTCTGAAATCAAAACTTTAAATTCCAGATTGGAAAAAGTTGTCAAAAGCCAACAGATATACAAAGATTTGTATTCTATTATAGATCATGGCTCGAGCTCTAAAGAGTATGTATATGATGGTTGAGGCGATGCTTTGTTCTTGGAGCAAGAGGATGTTGTAGGGATTAAGAAGCCAAAGAAACTTCTCCTTGAGTGGATTTCATCGATGGATAGTGGAGTTGATGTCATTTCAGTGGTGGGAATGGGTGGCTATAGAGAGAGGCAGATAATAATTAAATTCGTGAATTATTTTGCATGATGAATGTAGCATTTGCAATAACAAATGAGTATTATAAAAAAACATTTTGTTAACATGTACTTTAGCACTACTGTGATCTATTTTAGCACTGCTGTAACCTATTTTAGCACTACTGTGAACTGTTTTAGCACTACCATGTACTTTAGCACTATTGTGATCTATTTTAGCACTGTTGTAATCTATTTTAGCACTACTGTGAACTATTTTAGCACTTAGTTTATACATTGTCTACGGTTAATGTATATACTTTGTATATATATATAAGCTATAAAATATTGAATGTGTGTACTGTGAACTGTTTTAGCACTGTCATGTACTTTAGCACTACTGTGATCTATTTTAGCACTGTTGTAACCTATTTTAGCACTACTGTGAACTGGTTTAGCACTGTCATGTACTTTAGCACTACTATGATCTATTTTAGCACTGTTGTAATCTATTTTAGCACTACTGTGAACTATTTTAGCACTTAGTTTATACATTGTCTACGGTTAATATATATACTTTGTCTATATATATAAGCTATAAAATTTTACATCTTAGTCTGTTATGTATGTGTGTATATATGCATATTTATGTATAAGTGCATTTTTTTATTTCATCTAAATAGAATATACATGCATTCATATTTGCATTAACATATATGTGCATGTAGATACACAATACATATAGAAAATTATAAACACAGAAATGCATTAATATTGAAAACAAAGGAGAGAAAACAATGCATACAATTGGAATATTGCAAGCTAATCAAAAATCATAAAGATGTTATGCAAGAAGCTAGAGAGAGAAGGAGATAATAATTAAATTCGTGAATTATTTTGCATGATGAATGCAACATTTGCGATAACAAATGAGTATTATAAAAAACATTTTGTTAACATGTACTTTAGCACTACTGTGATTAATTTTAGCACTGTTGTAACCTATTTTAGCACTACTGTGAACTGGTTTAGCACTGCCATGTACTTTAGCACTACTGTGATCTATTTTAGCACTGTTGTAATCTATTTTAGCACTACTGTGAACTATTTTAGTACTTAGTTTATACATTGTCTACAATTAATGTATATACTTTGTCTATATATATAAGCTATAAAATATTGAATGTATATATATAAATATTAAAATTTTGCATCTTAGTCTGCTATATATGTGTGTATATATGCATATTTTTGTATAAGTGCATTTCATTGTTTTTTTTTATTTCATTTAAATAGCATATGCATGCATTCATATTTGCATTAACATATATGTGCATATAGATACACAATACATATAGAAAATTATAAACAAATAAATGCATTAATATTGAAAACAAAGGAGAGAAAACAATGCATGCAATTGGAATATTTGGGTAAGAACACGAAACTATTTTCTCGATTAGGTGTATAATTTTGATTTAGATTGTGGGATTTGAACTTGTTCTTCGCAAAAAGAACGCTGGTTTGAGAGTTTCTTGTCATACTAAACAAGGGTCATGTTAGTGCTAAAATAAGTTATGACAGTGCTAAAATAAGTCATGACAGTGCTAAAATAGGAAATCACAGTACTAAAACTCTAAATTGAAAAATATACGCGTGAATCACATATACATTAAAATTTTCGATTTTAACCTCACCGACTTTCAGGTGCAGTGAAGTTCGGAGTTATTACAATTATGCCACCGCATTTTTTTAATTTTTGAACATATCTTGGCCATCCAAATAGGCGAGATCTATGGTTGAGATTGGTCCTCAGTTCTCACATGGGGTATGGTTCCTTCTGGAACCCAACCCTATATATATATATATATAAACATTACACAAATTCATGTTTAATTAAACTATTAGACTGACAGTATTGGCGACCACAATAGATGTGGTCGCCGCCACATAAGTAAAAAAAAATGAAAAATGGTTGAAACAAAAAAAAAAAGTGGTCGACCATGTCTATTTTTTACTTTTGGTGGTCTTATCCCAATCTTTCTTTTGGCCAATTTTGAGATATATATAAAATTGGGTTAAGGGCCAAATAGGCCCCTGGACTATTTGGGGAAGAGCAATTAGGCCCTTGAACTTTTTTTTGTCTTAATTGGGCTCCTGAACTTTTATTGAGGGCTCAATCAAGCCCCTCTGTCACACCCCTCACTAACGTCCGTTAGGGTTTATTCAAAACGACGTCGTTTTGATCCTGAAATTAAAAAAAATTGAATTTCTCTCTCTCCTCTCCCACACCAGCCCTTTCTCTCTCATCAAAACCCCAATTTCTTCGTCAACCCTCATCAGAATCTCGATCACGGCGGTGCTCACTACACCAACGACAACGATCTGATTTGGTCGAGAGGGTTGAGATCCGATCACAGCTTCTCCAACCTTGGAAATTCGTCGTCTTCATCATTGCCGACGTCGAGGCCTCATCAACCGATTCCAACTGTGCCTTTTCCCGGCCCCTCCTCCGCCGATGGCCACGCCTCCCGGGCTCCGCCTCCGCAGCCCAACACGATCAAAAACCCGAAGAAGCGGACTCGGGCCTCACAGCGGGCTCCCACCACCGTGCTCACCACTGACACCACCAACTTCCGGGAAATGGTGTAAGAGTTCACCAGCAACCCCGCCGCCCCTTTTTCCGGCTCCTCTTATTCCCGGCGGCTCGATCTGTTCTCCGCCGCCTCCGCCTTGAGGTCCGCCTCCCATTTAGACAACCTCGGACCGTTTTATCCACTTCGGTGCCGGTTGGTTGGTGCGAGAGAGAGAGAGAGAGAGAAAGAGAGAGAGAGAGAGAGAAATTCATTTTTTTTTAATTTCAGGATCAAAACGACGTCGTTTTGAATAAACCCTAACGGACGTTAGTGAGGGGTGTGACGGAGGGGCTTGATTGAGCCCTAAATAAAAGTTCAGGGGCTCAATTGAGACACAAAAAAGTTCAAGGGCCTAATTGATCTTCCCCAATTAGTCCAGGAGCCTATTTGGCCCTTAACCCATATAAAATTGGTATATTTTTTATATAATATAATAAAAATAAATAAAAAATATATCAAAATCCATATTTTTTCATTCTCTATAAATAGACATTAATTTTTCTATATTTCAACACACTTTAAAATTATCTATTTTTTCTCTAGTTTTTTATATATCCAAACAATAAAATTTTCTTTTATGTAATTTTAGGAAATGTCGTTTAATGAGTGTGATTTGATTTTTTATAATTTATGAAATGTCGTTTGATTAGTTTGTAATATTTTTGGTATTGACTAAAAAATCGTCTTATAGCAAAGCTAGAAAATGTTATCTAATGAATGTGATTTTATTTTTTGTAAGTTCAGGAAAAGTCGTTTAGTTGGTGTGATTTTTTTTATATAAAATGTCGTTTAATGAATGTGATTTTTCTTTTTGTAATATTTTTATTTTCTTGTTATAATTATAATTTTTATATTATTTTTATTACAAGTAATATTTTAATCTTAAAATAAAATAAAAGAATTATATATAATGTTGTGGTTGAGTGGTTGGGTGGTCATGAATAAAACATGCAAAATTGATGAGGTTGAGTTGGATGAATATTGATGATGTGAAAGAGAGAAAAATTAATTAAATATTGAAGTGATTGGGTGGTTGGAGTGGTTGCTATTATTTGTATTCTTATATTTTGATATACTTTATTTAGGTATATAAAAATTACATTATCAATATATCATTAATATGTAATTAGATATGATATGCTAGATATATTAATTTTAGTTCATATTTTGTATTTACATGTTTTTCTAAAGATGTAATTTAATGTTATATTACATGTGTTTTCTCAAACATAATTAGTTCTTTTTTAAAATTGTTAAATTAATATATAATAAATTAACAATTGACAATTTTGGAGCATTCTTTAATTTGTTAAATAAATATATCATTTGATAAAGATATAATAAATTATTACGTATTCTATATTATTAGTATTAGAACAAATTAAGCATATCAACTACGACCTTAAACTTTAAATTTAAAGTTTATAAAATAATTTCCATACATCGTACGTGAGTAATACCATTTAGATTATAAGTTATAACCATTCATTCGGGTTCAATCCTAACACCTTCGCCTGATGCTTTTTTTTTAATCGGGTTTATCTGCTTAATTAGGTTTAGACAGAGTTGAATCCCAATCTCAATCTTTAACGTTTTGTATACATATCTTCTTCTTGTTGTTTTTTTTTTAAATTAGAAAACGAGAGCGTTGAGTCTCGAATTCAAGATGTGTCTCCCTTTAACATTAATATCTCCATCGTTTTATGTCCCAAAATCAAGAACTCTGTAAAGATATTTTTAAAAAACCACCAAAATCATCAATTATCATACATCTTGGTGTTGGGGATTAATAATATACATGCATATTCATCTAGACATTCCATATTTCCATACATGATATTTTTCTTAATTTGTGAATAGGAGAAGTTGAAGAGCATTTTATTGCTGGGAACATGTACTTTGGATATGCTCCGTTCATGTGTACATGCATCATGCATGAATTGCAATGTTTTTTAGTCATTTTTTGTGAACATAAATTAAAATGTTCCTAGCTAGCCAACATTAGAAGGAGAAGCAGTTGGAACGACCGTGGCCGATGATTGCAACACTCCAGATTCCAACGTGGATTCCTCCACAGCTCCACCGCCGCCACCAATTTCTTTTCGCGGAGGTGGCGCCGCGGCGGCTTTCATGTCCTTATGTCTTCCCCAAATGAATAAATACAGCCCCGTTATGATCAAAACCATGCCTATCAAGCTGCATCAACATTTCATTATATTTTTTAATCAAGTATACAATTTTTTAAAAAGATAATTATTATTTATAAAATAAAAAAATAATAATAATTAAATATCAGCATCAAAAAAATTAAAATTTCAAGGAGCCCGAATATTTCAGTGTATTAATTATATTTTAATTAGTCGTACGTACGTACCTTCCGATAGAGAGATCTTCATCGAAGAAAAGAGCTTCTATTATTAGGATGAAAATGAGAGCTAGAGGATTAAACATGGAGGGATATGTTGGCCCTTTTTCTGCAATCGCCATCGAAATCAAAGCAAACGTTGCAGCTGTTGCCAATACACCCTATATATATATTATTCATGAAATTTTTTTTTTATTAATTTTAACATATTAATTGTATATATATAGGTTTATTAATAATTAGAAAATAGAAATTAACCCTCAAAACGGGATCCCAGTGCTTACCGAGTAGAAAATAGTAATAAGTTGAAGATTCCAACCCAATCGCCAAGACTTAGGTTTTGTGTCTATGCAGAAGCCAATCACAGCGCCTTGAATTGATGCTATCATACAGATAATCAGAGTTGCAGAATATTTATGGGGGAAAACTTTGAACAATTTCACCTGTTAATTAATTACATAGAATTTAATTATTCCACTGACTTAATTGGTTAATTAATTAATAGAAGAGAATTAAGTTCCAAAATAAAATATAATAGGTAAATTAAATTACCTGTAACATGAACCAAAATCCATAAGAAAGACAGCTTCCGATCAAAAACAAAGTTCCTCTTGTCTTATTTTGCTTGGATTTTAGAATAATTTGATGGTGATTGTGATGATTAAGGTTGAAGGATTTGCCCTTGTAGAGAACCATGATCAGTGCTCCTGCAAGGCATAGCATTGCTCCCATGCTTTTCATCTTGCCACCCTTCGTATGTACTCTCAACTTCTCTATTCTTCATTTTCATCAAATACATATATATACATATACATCCAGAGTTAATTACTATACTAATCCCACAATCTTACCTAGCTATTTAATATATATGTATATATGCATGTACCTAAGGATAGTTGAGAATAGGAAGGTGACGACTGGAACAAGGTTAAGGAAGTTGGTAGCATATGTAGCTGTTGTGTCCTTCAAACCATAGTAAAATAGTCCCATAGCCATCGATATCCTACATTATGTATATTTATATATACACACACACACACACACACGTACGTATCAGCAAATACACACACACGCGCATATACTATACATTTAAACTAATTAAGCCAAGAAATAAGTCCTTTTTTCATATTGTGGGTAACCCGTAGCCGCTACCGAAGTGCGCACTGGATAGACGCAGACACAACAATTTGATTAATTATAAATTTATAATTATACAAATGCCTGCCTATAAAAAAAAGAAGACAAGAAAGAGTTATAACAAATTAAAGGCATATTGCTAGCTAGCTAAAATGTGCGGCCATGTAACTTCTATCGTATTTAATTTTGTAAACACTTATAATTTGTGCATTAATATGATCAATATGCTAAATGAAAATGCTTTGACATATAATATAAAGAAGTTTTCATTTTTTTTAGTCAATATAATAAATACAAATGGATATATATATATATATATATAGGTTTTGGTTCAGATGAGAAATATTTATTGGTGTAAGAAATGAGAAAATGCTTTTCTTATTGTAATTTATTGCTTAATAGGTATAGTTTTATTGCATAATTATTTTGTCTCAATTGTGCAATAAAATTATAGCAATTAAGCAATAAAGTATTTAAACAATAAAATTATGGCAATTAAGCAATAAAATCCAATACGATAAACATTTTTCTCATTTCTCACACCAAGATCTTTTCTCACCTGAACCCAACCACATATATATATATATATATATATGTGTGTGTGTGTGTGTATTAAAGGGTACACCTACTGACCTACCTATTAATTTTTGCCGTATAAAACCGAAAAGGGGATGCAGATGTGAAGTTAAAATGTACGTGGAAACGCCAAATCCACCAACATATATTTATGATTCTGACAATTCGACCTTTTTTTGGTAAAATTTTGTTATGTTTTTCTTAACCCCATTTTCTCAATTTCAGCATTTTGTATATTGAAAAAATATATACAAAACTTTTGTGAGAGAAATAATTGAATTAGTCGGGCGTGATCTCATATATATTGCTTAAAGGCATGGTTGAAAATATAAATAATGAAAAGGATTGAGAAGTTAGTAAAAAAATTAAGAATTATTGTAACAAATAAAATGAAATTAAAATTATATATAGATTCTAATTAAAGATATTTTTTGTTAATATGAAAGAGGAAAGTAAATGTATTTTTCAAGTTTTAAATAGTGAAAGATATACAAAAACTATTCCAATTAAACAGAACTGTTTACACTGCATGCAATTCGATCTTGAGTTATATACTCATATTAATCAAGAATTCAAGATAGGAAAATAAAATTAAAGAAGAAATCCTCTTTATTAAAAAAAAGGAAACCCAGATTATTAAGATCTTCAAAATTTTCAATGGTAAAATAAATTAGAGTTTCGACGTCGAACAAAAAGAAAAGAAAAGAAAAGAAAAAAAGAAAAAAGTTACCCTGTCAATGCTACGGCGAAGAGGCAGATGAAAGCTTCAAAACTGATTTTCCTTAGAGCACCTCTGAAATTTAAGGGGGAAATGAATAATCAAAAACACAAAAATAAATATTTTCTTGATGACAAGAGTGCACACTGAGTAAACCTAAGATCGATGACGAACGTACCTTTCAAAATATAGAGCGAAGGGCGCGATGCTCAATGCCGCGACGACGTGACGATAGGTCATGAGAGCAAATATGAAGGTGCCCTCACTGAGTATAACCCTAGAAAGAATTTGCAGCCCAGTTGAAATGGCTTGTACCGCCAGCATTCCCAGGAGTACTCTTGCATCCATTATCCATCTCTTCAAATCCATAGCACTCTGACTCTGTGTGTGTGTGTGTGTGAAATATATGTGTATATATATCTAAGAGAGAAAAATATAGGTCAGCTTTATTCCTATCGACGCCCCTTTTTCCATAAATACGCAGTCTTTGTTTTTTCTTCTGATAATAGTTAAGAAGGTTGAAGGAAATGCAAAAGATGCCCACGCATTAAACACACACACACACACACAAGGCTTTTCTTTAGGGTTTAATATGTGTGAGGAGGAGAATAAGGAGATAGAGAGAATTAATATAAAGAGTTCATTTTTATTTATAAAGAAAAGGAGAGAAACATAAAACCAATTAATATTTCTCGAGTATTAATTACGAAAATCTCAATATCAAGAAACCATGTTCATCAAGTTATTTGGCATATTCAAATTCAATGAGGTGAGTACTCAACCTAAGAGATTTTGAATACAAATATAATTAAACTCGCCTATTTCACCGCTAAACGATGGCAATATATTACATACTAGTGTGGCGATATTATACATATATACTTGGCAATAAAAGCCCATGTCGTTGTATCATGCATGTCTACCTAGAGTATAGTGTATTAGGTAGTGGCTCGGGGATTTAATTTCACCGCATTGCGACCTGCAGGATGTGCGTTAAACATGCATGAGTTAAAGAGTGGCCACATTTCCGGAATTTGGTTGAAAATTAAATCCCGGCAAAAGGGTGAAATTGAAAACTCAAATAACTAAAAATTGTTAAAAATTTCAAACACCTCGTTTTTTTATTCAATTTATGCAAATAATATATTGAATTAAATCTATTCCCATACTCTTTCATTTAAGATGTATATATCATATCATTACAAAAAATTGGATTAATTATATCCGTTACCTCTATCTGTCATCGTCGGTTGGTCGGTCGACGGTAGATGATGAATTCACGGCGGACTAGCGACAGATTCCGTCTGTCACTAGTGGGGACGGATAACAATCCATCGTTAAACTGACGCGCAATGATTTAACGACGGAAATGATTCTGTCGTTAGACCCCCAGATTGTGATTCGTCGCTATTTTTTTCATATTTTAATATTCCTCAAATTAATTAAAATCAGATATTATAAATGAAATAGTAATATTAAAAATACAATATATTAAAAATACTAATATTCAAAATCCAATATATTAAATTACAAATTCACAAATAAAATGTAATTATTCAAATATAAAATACTATGTCACTGATCAGAGGGCGGGGGCAGGGATATTGTGGTGGCTAGCCAAATCTAGCGAACATTTGAGTCCATTGAACCTTCATCTGGGCCTGCATCATAGCTTGCATCTGGGCCTCCATCTGCGACTAGCTGCTGCATATCGGTCCTGACCTCATTTTGGATCTGGGCCCGCATCTCATCCACACGCTGAGTGAAGGCCTCCTCCGTAAAAACGGGCTGCGAGGTAGCGCCTGAAAGGATACTACTGCTGCTACTGCGCCACTGTATAAGTGCAACCGAGATTCAGTGTCGAAGAAGCGCTTTTTCTTGTTCATCCCCCTGAGCGCCTCTAGATAAAGGGCGATCATATCCACCTCAGGCACCTCATCAAAGCCTGGAACTGACTGGCTCAACTCCACAACCCGTTCGTACAACTCCGCCTAAACACAACAAGTCGTTAATATATATATATATATATAAATAGATTATTTATAAAATAAATACTTACAACAAGACGCTTGCTCTTTTTATCAGTGAAGACTCTATTCTTATCACAATGGAGTCTCAAAAATAGTTCCCACCCAATCTACTTTTCTGGGAGTCTCTGAGCCTGCGATTATTCAAACAACATAAACGGAAACGGTTAAACACGTTTAAATGAATTGCATAAATTTAAATTACTGGATATATAAATAATAATTACCAAATCATCTTCGTGTTGCACTGCACATCTGGGCCCTCTCTTATGTGTGATCATGTCCATCCCTGGTTCATCAGGCTCAGACTTCCTGTTCTCTGAAGCAATACGCGTCTTCTTCTTCGTCTCCTCAGCCTCCCAGTAGGCCATCCAAACAGACCACACCTCTAAAGGAATGTATGTTGGCCTCTTCATGCTCCTATTCTTCTTGATGGTGAGAATCATGTCTCGATATCTCTTGGCCGCCTTTAAGAACCAGATATGACGCACCACCTCGTCCAAACAGGGCTCCTATGTGAATAATTTTTGCATACGAAATAAACATCATTAGTAATTCAACTGATTTTTTAACTAAATACTTAATTTGAAAGGTAAATATATGATACCCTGAAGTCCTCAAAATACTGCTCCTTTGTAGGTCCAGGCACCGACTTCTAAGTAAAGCCAGCCGAATTGATGTACTTCTTAAATATTTGAGTTGTGGTCGTCGATACCTCGTCAGATGACATCAAAGTCCTACAAATAACAACATAATAAATTATCCAATTTTTTAGACAAATTAAAAATAATTAATGATAAACAATAACATGAAACATACCGCCCCCGTATAGTGACGCTAGTCAGACCATCACGACGAGCTACTATCGCTGACTCATCAAATAATGGTTGCTTCCCGATGTGTAGGTCTCCTACGGAGGCATTAATGCCTCCGGATGAAGAGGATGATCCGCTGGCACCGCCTTTGGTGCCAAATCCACTAGCCTCACCTCTAGTGCCAGATCCGTTGGCACTACCTCTTCTGCCAAATAAACCATCTTTGCATCTAAGAAAAAATATTTTAGCACAAACACAATTAATGTAAGGCAGTACAAAAATAATGTAACAAATCAGCGCTCGCGTATGTCACAAATAATCATCGTATATACACTACTACAATTTGAGTCATACTTTACATAATTAAGACTATGGTTCTTAAAAAATGACATAGTAAGATACTCAATCACTATGGTTTTTTTAACTCTAGTAGAGTATGTGCGCTTTTTTTTTCTCACGACTACGGTGACATAGGTTTTTGTAGTGTATGAGCGTCAATTTTCTCCTTATAACTACGGTGAGATAAAAATTGGAGTCTATTTGAATATGTCAATTGTTAAGACTACGGAGTGGATATTATTCGTAGAGATTTCAACAGATCACAATGTCTACGGTCTTGACACATAATTGTAGTAATCATATTGAGGCATGCATTAGTGAAGATCTCTTCTTCTTCGTCTTCTTCGTCTTCTTCCTCAGCATCGCCATCGTCCTCAATTGTATCTCACTTCTATTCAGATGAACTGAAACAGAATCATAAATCTCTATAAGTGGAGGCCGATCATTATGCAATTCATCATCTTGAAAAGCTGGGACTTCTACATTTGAGATTGAGGTCTCTTGTTGAAGTTCAACATTGGACCTAAATTTAATCTTACACACGGCCCACCAATCACTTTTTGCACGAGATAAACTCGGATATGAGCAATAATAGACTTGAATTGTTTGTTTTCCAATGATAAAAGGCTGATACTTATTGTAACTACGCTTATGATTTATTGAAATCAATTTGCAGTTTGGATGAACCGCCGTCCCCTATGGTGTTGTGTCAAATCACTTACATTTGAACAATACTATCATTTTAATTGATAGATCGGGATATTCAAGCTCAAACACTTCTTTAAGGCAACCGTAGTAATCATTCTCGTTCATGCCATAATTGGTACATTTTACACATACTCCTCTATTCATTGTAGCTCCACGTGTTTCGTGATTCATGGTATGAAATTTGTAACCATTCACATAATATCCATGATACACTACAACACTACATTGTGGCCCTTTTGAGAGATCTCGAATGTATTTGTTCTCTACATTATTCACAGGATCTTGTGCCTATGAACATTAGGGAATACGATAATCTAATTAAAGACAAATTTATGCATTGAGACATAAAAACGTGAATGAGGACATAAACTCACGAATTTAGCAAACTAAGGTGCAAATTTTGTATCTAACTTACCCTCAATGTTAGCTCTTGGTAAATTAGGATGCATTACTTCCATCAGATTCACAAACAAACTAGACAAACATATATTAGGATGTTAATTGATTCATGATTTATTGAAATAAATTATTGGATGACTTATTGAAATAAATTTATGAGAAGTATTGAGGTACGTACTTTATATAGGGATCGACCTCAATGCAGTTAAGTAAAATATATATTCGAGCAGCATTGTACTCTTGATCAGTCAAAAATTTAGTTGACTGTTTTCCAAATGATCATCCAGGATACTTGCGCGGTCCGGGCACCAACACTGTAAGGAACATGTACTGTTCCTTCATGCACATCCAAGGTGGAAGATTATAGGGTGTCATTATAACGGGCCATCGGGAATATTGCTGACCTGATTGTTCGAAAGGTTGGAAACTATCTGTAGAGAGACCCAACCTAAAGTTGCGAATTTCGGCTGCAAAATCAGGAAAATTTTCATTCAAATGCTTCCAAGCAGCAGAATTTGCTGGATGACGCATGACCCCATCATCAACTGATGACGCATGCCAACACATTTTAGCAGCTGTGGCGTTAGATGCATATACCCTCTGCAGTCGAGGAGTGAGAGGAAAATAGTACATCTTCTTATGAGCTACTTTTTTCTTCCTGATAAGTCCATTTATTTCATGTTTTTATGGGCATTTTATCCTATATAAATGTCCTTTTTAGTGTGTTTTGAGTCGAAAAGAACCAGGTTGCGGTCAAAGGGCATTCCAAGAGTCGAGTCTGGCGGAAGGGGCATTTTATGCCCAAATATTCACGTTTATCTCGCACATATGTTCATCAGAGGCACAGGGGACGTCTTCAGTATCCATCCCACATTCGATCGGCGAAGTGGGCATATCAGATATGGATGGAACTGACAGATGATGTCGTGCCCACAATACTTGCAAAGACTCGACCACAGGTCAGAATGGACATTCCAGTGAAACTCCGGATTCAGTTGAAAGGAAGCTGGTGGAATATCGCTACATATCTGAAGGAGAATTGGAGCTAAGCTGGACTCCTAGAAGGCGCTGCAACAAAAGGATAAGCCCAATCGAAGAGATAAGCTCAATCGAAGGAGATAAGAGTAATCCCTAAAAAATAGGGATTTGATAAAGCTGAAGCTTATCCAGTCAAGGTCAGAGAGGGCACGACGTTCCGGAATTTCAGCAGAAGACCCCCGCTTGTGGGGGAAACTCCACTCGGAAATGTATTTATTTAAACAAGTTTAGTCTCTGGAAGAACAAAGTTTTAGATGGTCATAAACATTTTTCACATTTTATATTTCCGCATTTTATTTTTAATACACTGCTGAGGCAGAGAACAACTGAATGCAGTGGCATTGAGGAGTGGAAAAGAGCTTCCGGAGATGGTCAAGCCGAGAGAAGAGAAGGATGAAGTGCCCTTGGAGAAAGAAGTAGAAAAAATTCCTACAGAAGACAAGGCACAAGAAGCTGAGCAGACTGATGCTGTGCCCATCCCAGAAGTGAAGCAATCTGCCAAGATGCCTACTCCAGAAAGACGGAAACCTCCCTTCCCAGGGAGATTGGCACAGAATAGAAGAGAAGAGGAAACCATGGAGATGCTAAAAGTATTCAGCAAGGTGGAGATCAACATCCCACTGATCGAAGCAATCAAGCAAGTACCGCGGTATGCCCGGTTTCTAAAGGAACTCTGTACCAGAAAGGTGCGATTCAATGACGATGCAAGGTTCCTAGTTGGGGATAATGTATCGGCTGTGATACAAAGGAAGTTACCCAAGAAGTGTGATGATCCAGGGATGTTCATGATACCTTGCATAATTGGAGACAGAAAAGTCGAAAAGGCCATGCTGGATTTGGGGGCATCAATCAACGTAATGCCCCTGTCGGTGTTCAAAGAATTAAAAATTAGACCTTTGAAGGAGACCCGTGTGGTCATTCAGCTTGCTGACAGGTCCAATGTATATCCAGAAGGCCTCATTGAAGATGTATTGGTCAAGGTGGACGAGCTTATCTTCCCAGCAGATTTTTATGTGCTTGATATGAGCACAGCGACTTCAAAATCTTCAGTTTTATTGCTGGGAAGGCCTTTCATGAAGACAGCTCGAACCAAAATTGATGTGGACAAAGGCACATGTTTAGGTCCAAATTTACACTTACAAATTCTGGTTTATGCTCAATCAAAACAACTACTAAGGACCGTACCCGCAATTGGACGGGGTCAATCGTAGACGTGATAAGCTAACCCGAGTCAATCTCTCAAGGAAGACTTTATGCGAAAAAATTATCTAAAGACTACACATGCTTTCAACGAAACAACTAGAATAAAATCTAAACATTCTAACAAAGGGGGGGGTTTGATGATTATGCTAGGAATTCAAAATAGACACTAAAGCAAGACAATTACATGCAAATACACAAATTAAATTAAGATTGGAGGAAATAAGTTTGATTAAGGTATTAGGGTGTAGATTCTCTCAATGGTTCTATCACTATGCTTAAGTCAAGTTGGTAATGCGATTCTCACAAATATGATAGACCCTTCCAATTAGTCTAACTTCAATTCCTGTCACCGTCTATCCGTTAAACCTCTCTTAGCTATACCATACATGCAAGATTAGCATATTAGGCTTAGGAACCCCATGCACCTAACGTTGAAGGAACCAAGTTCGGGATTTAGAATCACAATCAAGACTCCTCTAAATCCTAACACTGCTCAAGTAGAGATCAAGTACTTTCACATAATAGGTACGATTCCAACAAGAATAAGCATAGATCAAAAACCAAATCGATTTTCTACCCCCTAATAGTAGGATTAGCCCATAACCATGCTCAAAATACCACAAATATCATAAGAGGATGTCATCTCATAACCAAATGAAAATAACAAAAGCTTCTACAATATTCAATGTCTTTCACAAGTTTGGGACAAACCCCTACAAATCATCCAAGAACTAGAAAGAAAATACCACAAGGAAAACCTTCCAAACGATCTTAGCTTCCGCGGATAGCTCAAAGTCTAGTTCTTCTTGCTCTTCATCCTCTTCCTTAGCCTGCTTTCCTCTTATCTTCCTCTCTTTCTCCTCTCTTGAATGGTAGTGGTGATGGTGAAAAATGGTGAGAAATGGTGTGTAGAGATTTAGTGTGTGAAATGTGTGTAAAAAAGAGAGAGAATGGAGTGGTGTGTTGGAGAAGATGATGGAGTGGTTGATGGTGAATGTGTATCCCCAAAAAGAGAAATGGTCCCAAAATGATTGATGATGATCCCTTTTTTGATCCCCAAAATCCAAATTCATAAGAGAGAGAGAGAAGAGATCGTAAGGGAGAGAGAGAGGCTATGGTGAGATGATTGGTGAGAGGAGAGAGGAAAGGTGATGGTAAGGTGATGGTGATGAACATTAATTGTGAGGGATTTGGGGGGAGGATTTTGTGGAGAAAAAGTCCACAAGGCTAGGGTTAGGTTCAATAAATACCTACTTCCCTAGTATTTAGATTAGATTGATCCCAAGCTCTAAAATCCCCATGCAAAAGGAATGGATGATGAAGGGCATTCATTTTGGTCCAAGATGCCAAGAGGGAAAGGGAAAAACAAGTGTCAACAAGGCGCCGATCGAGAGGGAAACACCAGCCCGCGCGCGCCGCGCGCTCGCGGGGATCCCACACCCGCGGGGTGCCTGCGCCGAGAGCACCCTCGTGCGGTCGCGGGACTCGCGCGGCCGCGGGGTCTTGGGTGCCTGAAGCTGCGCGGCCGTGGAGAGAGCGCGGTCGCGGGGTTCTCTTTTCCATATGGGTTTATCTTTTCCGGCCAATCTTCGCTCCACGCTACGTTATTACCTAAAATTTGAAATATTGTGTACAAATAGCTCAAGTTTTCTAAAACTTGGCTTATTCCACCATAAGAGCAGTAGATAATAAAATCACACAAAACCTATAGACAAACTGGAACAAAATGCTAGAAAATACAAATGAAACATGCAAAATTATGCAATCAAATCACTACAAATAAACACCAAACAACTCCCCCACACTTAGCTCTTTGCTTGTCCTCAAGCAAATAAGAAATTAAAAATATGAATCAAGAAGGAAATATTCACAAGGTGATCATGTAATTGACAAAATGTATGGTTCCCACAAAAGCATTCATTATCGATGAATGTGTACACAACAACCGATCAAGTGAATGGCTTGTCCCTTTAAGTCTAGGAAGACACATTAGCCCATAATCAATTAAATTACATCCCCACAAATCACATCCAAACTTATTAAGATACAACATAAAGCGACAAGGGGAATTGCAAACTCAGGACAAGGGTCATTAGGTCAATTCATCAAGCATAGCCGAGCTTCCTAATGTGGTTTCCCATACTCATCATGCAACACGTGGGAGAATCGCAACATACCTAAATAACTAAAATAACAATCATGCAATCAAAACTAAATAACTGAAACAACAATCATGCAATAAAAAACTAACAAAATCAACATAACGATATCACATCAACATATTTAAGCAAAAACAACAAGGTTCACTACATAACATAACGAGCGCTCCCCCACACTTAAAACATGCATTGTCCTCAATGTATGAAAACAAAATGCAATAAGAGAATAGGGAAAGGTAACACATTACACATCGTAGAAGACCGGCAACAGGCGCTTGTTCCTATAACAAACGACAAAACATCCAACGAACAACGGAAGGGGGAGGTGAACTGAAAAATAACAAGATGCACACGAACACAAAATAATAAAAATACACAAAACACAAAAGAACTTTACTGCTCTGGTGGATCATAAGGTCGCGGCTGCTGCTTGTAAGGATATGAGATGGTCCAGTTGTTCCAGCTTTCCTCAAGGGCCGTCATCCTCTCGTCATGCCTGTCGAGGCGACCATAGATGTCCTGCCTCATGTCGCTAACGTCCTGACGGAGGGTTCCCAACTCTTGGTGAAACTCGCCCATAGAAGCATCGAAGCGATCTTGGAATTGCCCTATTGTGTTGCTGTAGGATTGCTGAAACTGGCCCATGGAAGTATCAAAGTGCTGCTGGAATTGGCCCATGGAGTCGGTGAAGTTCTGCTGGAAGCTCTGCTGGAACTGCCCTATGGTGGTGTCAAAATGGTCTTGGAAGGACCGCCAATCAGCCTGATACCCATGCTGGGGCATCATCGAGGGATAAGGCTGCGGCTGGAATTGGGCTCGGCCCTCTTGCTCATTACCCTCTCCTCCTTGGTCTTCTCCTTCTCCGTCGTGATTCTCGTCTTCATCCTGATCTTCCTCATTCTCTCCGCCTTCCTGCTGGGCCTCAGCATCATCATCATCATCGCCCCGGGGGGCGGAAGAAGAACCGACTTCTCTATCACGTCGAAGGGCCGCAATCTGAGCATTCATAAAGTTTGAGACATAGAGCCGCTGAGTGTGAGGAACCAGTCTTCTATTATCCAAGACAATCTGAGCTCGCTTGAGCTCTTCCATAGTGATCATGAGATCTCGGATCTTGCTTTGTCTGTCAGGGAGAGGACCATGGTCGGGAATCAAACCAAGCTTCACAGCCAGAGCGGTGATAAATGCACAAAAGGAGGGATGCATCTTTGTGCGCCTCGTCATCTGCTGAATTACGTTCCAAATGAAATAGAACGGGCAGATCTTTATGTTGTGGAGGGCACACCAAAGAAGATACACCTCAGTGGCGTTGACTTTGTTGGCTTGTTCCTTGCCTGAAATGGAGTATGCAAGGAACTTGTGCATGATGGCAAGTGCAGGGTCCCTTATGAAGCCAGTAGGTTTTCCTTGCGAATCCCAATTGTTGAACCCTGTGAGCTCGTGCCAGGCGGCAGCAGTGTCAAAGTCTAAAGGCTTATCACGTGGCCCAGATGTTGAAAACCCGAAATATGCTTTCATTCTAGCCAAGGTTACTTCAAATTCCTCTCTAAGCATACGGAAGCTAATCTTCGAATTCACATTATCAAGCTTGAAGGTAACTAAAAACTCAAGGCTCAATGGTTTCAAACTAACATACTTCATTTTAGCAAATTTATCCAACGTGAGCACTTTCAAATATTTCTCCACTTTATTATCCATTTTTAGCAACTTCAACAAATTCCAATCCAGATAGCGCGGATTAGTAATTTCAAATTCCTCGAAATTTTGGAAACAGTTACCTTCAGCGTGTGTGCGTACAAGGAATGGGCACTTGTACAACTCTTGGAGATTTTCTTGTTCATCCGCTTGGTGAGAAGAGAATGGATTCTTGGTCCTAGGAGGCATGGCGGATTGAGGAGCACGACTGGAGTCGGGAAGAAAAAGTGAGAGCGAGGCGCGGGACAGGGGGCGCGCGGCCGCGGGGACGAGCGCGGTCGCGGGACCTCAGTGGCTGAAGAGCGTGGTCGCGGGAGCTTGCGGGGCTGGAGAAAAATTCCGACGCGACGGGGCGAACGGCGGCGAGCTTGAGAGCAGAGGTGACGAGCGGCGAGCGGAGGGAAAACTTGGAGGAAATTGCGCGCGGTCGCGGGACTTCGACGCGGTCGCGGTGACGAATATGGTGACGTGAATGTGTGACGTGAGGAGGAGGCTTCCTTGGACTGCAATTTGGGTAAAATATGGAATGAGAAGGAGAAAGGAAAGTTTGGGGGTGAGGGAGAGGTGAAGAAGCTTCAAAAGCGGCGCAAGGGTTGGAGGAAATAGGGTTCCAAAGTGAGTGGCCCCCTTTTATAGGTGACGGGGTGCGCGCCCGCGGGACTTCACTTCTGCAAAATTGTCTTGCGCGCTCGTGGAGTCCTTCCGCCGAGAGGGGGGTCGCGCGGCCGCGGGACCTTCCTTAGCCGTTTTCCTCCGCAATTTCTTCCCCTGCTTCACTTCTACTCAACCTACACACAAACACCAAAAACACCAAAAACACCAAAGACACAAACACAAAATAGATTAATTAACATAATTAAAAATAAGAAAACCATGGGTTGCCTCCCATGCAGCGCTCATTTTAATGTCTCGAGCTAGACGAAGTTTTTGGAGCATTCACTCGGAATTGACAAGCTTCAATTCCTCCACATCGGCTTCATGCGAAAACCTTTCATAGTATGGCTTGACTCGATAGCCGTTCACTTGGAACGTAACATTCTTCATCGGATTCTTCAATGTGACCACTCCGTAGGGGAACACTTCTTCAATGATAAATGGGCCGCTCCAACGTGATTTGAGTTTCCCGGGGAAAAGCCACAATCTAGTGTTGAAAAGGAGAACCTTCATGCCCGGCATGAGCTCTTTCTTGACAATTCACCTATCATGTAGCCTCTTCACTTTATCTTTGTAAATCTTGGCGTTGTCATATGCTTCGTTTCTCAATTCGTCGAGCTCGGACAATTGCAAGGCTCGCTCATTTCCCGCACTTTCAAGATCACAATTCACCACCTTTATAGCCCAATAAGCTCGGTGCTCGATCTCAACTGGGAGATGGCATGCTTTGCCATATACAAGGCGGTATGGGCTCATTCCCATAATGGTTTTGTAGGCCGTCCGGTACGCCCAAAGAGCATCCGGTAGCCTTTGTGACCAATCCTTCCTCGTCACATTCACGGTCTTCTTCAAGATGTTTTGAATTTGTTTGTTGCTTGTCTCAACTTGACCGGAAGTTTGAGGATGATATGGAGTTGCCACCTTGTGAGTCACTCCATTTTTCTTTAGCAAGCTTGCAAAAAGCTTGTTGGTGAAATGAGTTCCACCGTCACTTATAATTGCCCTAGGGAATCCAAACCTACTCAATATATGTTCCTGCACGAACTTGACAACAACATTAGCGTCACAAGACCTAGTGGGGATTGCTTCAACTCACTTTGACACATAATCGACCGCTAAGAGGATATACTCGAAGCCAAATGAGTTAGGGAATGGTCCCATAAAATCAATCCCCCAAACATCGAAAATTTCAACAACAAGATTGACATTTAGAGGCATTTCATTTCTCCTCCCAATATTACCAAGTCTTTGGCATTTATCACATGAAATGGAGTAAGTATGCGCATCTTTAAAAATTGAAGGCCAATACAAACCGGATTGTAGGATCTTTCTAGCCGTCTTTTGTCCTCCAAAATGGCCACCACAATGAGATGAATGGCAAAAGACTAGAACATTGGTTTGCTCCTCTTCCGGGACGCATCTTCGAATGATCTCATCTTTTCCTAAATGGAAAAGGTATGGATCGTCCCAAAAGTAATACCTACACAGTGCCAAAAATCTTTTCTTTTCTTGAAAAGAGAGGTTAGGTCTCAATTTACCACAAGCAAGATAATTGACAATATTGGCATACCAAGGAGAGGAATTAAGCTCAAGAACATGCTCATATGGAAATGTATCACAATCAACTCCTTTTTCATGCAACAAATTGAAATTTTCATCAACGGGGAGGCGGGATAAATGGTCCGCTACCACATTTTCACACCCCTTCCTATCCTTAATCTCAACATCAAATTCTTGCACAAGCAAAATCCACCTAATGAGTCTAGGTTTAGCTTGTGGTTTGGTCAACAAATGCCTTAAAGCCGCATGATCACTATGCACGATTACTTTTCAACCTAAGACGTAGGATCTAAATTTATCCAAAGAAAACACGACGGCAAGCAATTCTTTTTCGGTTGTGGTGTAATTTACTTGAACACTATTCAAGGTGAGGCTAGCATAGTAAATTACACGGAGAATTTTATCAATACGTTGACCCAAAACAACGCCAATGGCGGAATTTGATGCATCACACATGATCTCAAATGGTAAGGACCAATCAGGGGGAACAACAATTGGTGCGGTGATCAATTTCTCCTTAAGAGTATTAAAAGCATGCAAGCATTTTTCATCAAACTCAAAAGGAACATCTTGAACAAGTAAATGGCATAGAGGTTGGCTAATTTTCGAGAAGTCTTTAATAAACCTACGGTAAAAACCGGCATGGCCTAGAAAGCTTCTAATTCCTTTCACATTAACGGGTGGAGGTAACTTTTCAATCACATCTACCTTAGCCTTGTCTACACTCATTCCTTCTTTAGACACAACATGACCAAGCACTATGCCACTAGTAACCATGAAATGACTCTTTTCCCAACTAAGGGTTAGGCTACTTTCTATGTACCTTTTCAAGACAAGTTCCAATTTCTCCAAACAATCGGAAAATGAGGATCCAAACACCGAAAAGTCATCCATGAATACCTCAATGAAGTCTCCAATCATTTCGGAGAAGATGGAGAACATACACCTTTGGAAAGTGCCCGGTGCATTGCATAGTCCAAATGGCATCCTTCGACACGCAAACGTACCGAACGGGCATGTGAATGCGGTCTTGGCTTGGTCCTCCGGCGCTATGGCCACCTGAAAATAACCCGATAAACCGTCAAGAAAGCAATAAAAACTATGACCGGCTAGTTTATCAAGTATTTGATCAATGAAAGGAAGGGAAAAATGGTCTTTTCTTGTGGCGGCATTGAGCTTTCGGTAGTCAATGCACATTCTCCACCCGGTGGTGGTTCGAGTAGCCACATGTTCTCCTTTGTCGTTCTCAACGAACGTTATCCCTCCTTTCTTTGGCACCACATGGACCGGGCTCACCCATTCACTATCGGCTATGGGATTAATGATCCCTTCCGCTAGGAGCTTAAGAATCTCCTTCTTTACGACTTCCATTAGCACGGGGTTGAGCCTCCTTTGCCCTTCACAAACCGGTTTAGCCCCTTCCTCTAGAATGATGCGATGCATACACGTAGAAGTGCTAATGCATTTGATGTCGGAAAGACTCCATCCAATGGCTTGCTTGTTCCTCTTTAGTACGGCTACTAAGAGGTCCTCTTCATCCTTTTCTAGCCCGGAAAAAATGATCACGGGCCTCTTCTCTTCATCGTCGAGGTAGACGTATTTGAGATGAGATGGGAGCTCCTTGAGCTCGAGCTCGGGAGTAGGCTTCACTTATTCTTCGGTTGAGGCCATGACTTGCATTAGACACATGCCTTCTCCGAGCAAGATCTCCATCTCTTTGGCATTCCACTCGTCTCCCCCACACTTAAGGTAGGCTTCGTCCATAGCAAGCTCCTCGGACGAGGTTTCACTTCTCCACGGAGCACCTATTTCCTGCAAGAAAACCTCCTCGGCCAAGACATCAATAGCATCTATATAAGAACAATTTTCCTCAAATGAGGAGACTGGAATAGCCTTGTTTTCATGTACGGAAAAAGACACCGTTTCTCCTAACACCGACATTTTTAATGTTCCATTTTTAACATCAATCAAGGTGTTAGTTGTAGCCATAAAAGGTCTACCTAGGAGAAGCGTGTGTTCTTTACCCGTTTCTTTAACATCTCCCACATCCAAAATAACAAAATCAACCGGTATTATCAAACCACCAACCTTAACTAGAATGTCCTCTATTATTCCCCTAGGATATCTCACGGACCTATCCGCTAATTGTAGACACATTCTAGTTGGTTTCAATTCACCTAACTCTAATTGTTTATAAATAGAGTAAGGCATCAAATTAATTCCGGCTCCTAGATCTAGCATACCACATGCTTCTTTGCCATTTCCCAAAGTAATTTTAAGAGTAAAACTACCTGGATCACGGAGCTTTGGTGGGAGTTGATGTTGTAGAATTGCACTTGCCACTTCGGACACTTCAATCTTCTCGTCCTCCACAAACCTCCTCTTCTTGGAAGCTAGTTCCTTGAAGAACTTGACATAGGCCGACACATTTCGAATAACATCGAGGAGTGGAAGGTTGACATTCACCTTTGAAAGGAGCTTGTAGAACTCTTGGAATTGAGTGTCTTGCTTCTCATTCCTCAACCGGCTTGGAAATGGAATTGGAGGATTGTAGGGATTGGAAGCCTTGTGGAGAGTGGGCTTCTTCACTTCTTCACTCTTCTTTTCGGGCTCCTTATGTTGTTGTTGAGGAGCCTCCTCTTCTTTTTCAACCTCCTTGGTTGGACTCGGTTCTCCAACCTTATTATCGATCATCTTTCCTCCTCGAAGAACGGTAATAGCTTGAGCTTGCTTCGGTTGGCTTGGCAACTTGCCCGACTTGGCTTGCTTGGCCAATTCTCCAACGGTCCCGGCTATTTGCCCCACTTGGGGCTCAATCCTCTTCATGGAAGCCTCAACGGATTCAAATCTTTGTTGTGTGGCTTGAATGAAGGATTGCAGTGTGTCTTGCACTGTCAGCCTAGGCGGTTGGTTTGGTTGGGCTGGATATTATTGCGGCCTTGGATAAGGTGGAGCTTGACCTCCTCCGGCTTGTTGAGGTGGCGGCGGTTGTTTTGGTGGTTGAGGAGGTTGTTGAGGTTGTTTCCAAGAGAAATTCGGATGATTTCTCCACCCCGGATTGTATGTTTGAGAGTAGGGATTGTATTGTTGGAGCGGTTGGAAGCCTTGTAGAGCATTCACTTGCTCTTGAAGAGCTTGGAAATGAGCCTCTTCGCTTGACTCCGGCTCGATCGATCTTTGGCACAAGTTGGCTCTATGGCCATACTCTCTACAAATCCCACAAGTTTCAACGGTCATTACTTGTTGGGGTGGTCTCTCGGAAGTTCTAAGCATCTCTACTTGCCTTGTCAACTCGGCAAGTTGCTTTGTCACGTCATAACTAGGGTTAGCTTCATTGACGGAAGCTCTCTTCCCCTAGCACTCTTTTATTGAGAAGTCGTGGCCATGGTCTCATAGATGTTTGAGACTTCTTCGGCGGTGCGTCCTCCAATGTCTCCTCCCGATGCATTGTCCACCATATATTGAAAATTTTATGAAAGTCCGTCATAGAAGAATTGGTTGAGCAACTCGGGTGCAAGATGGTGGTGTGGGCATTGTTGTTGGAGACCTCGAAATCGATCCCAAGCTTCATGAAATGATTCATCCGGAGATTGGGTGAAGGTAACAATTTGAGCTCTCAAGTCTTGGGTTTTTTGATTGGAGTAGTACTTGGCCATGAACTTCTCATAGACGGCATTCCAATTGGCCAATGAATTGGCCGGAAGAGACATGAACCACGTCTTGGCTCGATCCTTCAAGGTGTAAGGAAAACACCTCATCTTCAATTGATCTTCGTTCAAACCTTGTAGAGGAAAGGTTTGAACAACGGAGTAGAACTCCCGGATAAAGTTCAAAGCATCTTCGGCCGGCATCCCATAGAATGAGGGAAGTTGGCTAAAGTGGATGTTCTTCAACTCGTAGTTCCTTGCGGCTTCCCCCAGAACTATGCAAGAAGTCGACGCCCCAATCACGGGATGAGCAAAGTCTCTCATATTCCTAGCCGCATTGGCATTGGCATTGGCATTATCGAGGTTGTTGAAAGGATTAGCTTCCATTTCTCTTTCCCACTCAAACATGTCAAATCTCCTTGGTCGATGGATGTCGTCAAACACGGGAGCTAATCTCCGATTGAGGCTTCGCCTTCCTAGCATACACAAACACAAACGAAACGGAGATCAAACGTTTCTTGCAGAAAGAGATATCAAAACCCAATAAAAGGACATAAACACAAAAATAAATTTACACAAACAACACAAACACTTCAACGACAAGTTCATGATTTCAAAACAACACAAAAGCAAATATAGCACCAAAAAGACAATTCTCAAAAGCCTTCCCCGGCAACGGCGCCAAAATTTGTTTAGGTCCAAATTTACACTTATAACTTCCGGTTTATGCTCAATCAAAACAACTACTAAGGACCGTACCCGTAATTGGATGGGGTCAATCGTAGACGTGATAAGCTAACCCGAGTCAATCTCTCAAGGAAGACTTTATGTGAAAGAATTATCTAAAGACTACACATGCTTTCAATGAAACAACTAGAATAAAATCTAAACATTCTAACAAAGGGGGGGTTTGATGATTATGCTAGGAATTCAAAATAGACACTAAAGCAAGACAATTACATGCAAATACACAAATTAAATTAAGATTGGAGGAAATAAGTTTGATTAAGGTATTAGGGTGTAGATTCTCTCAATGGTTCTATCACTATGCTTAAGTCAAGTTGGTAATGCAATTCTCACAAATATGATAGACCCTTCCAATTAGTCTAACTTCAATTCCTGTCACCATCTATCCGTTAAACCTCTCTTAGCTATACCATACATGCAAGATTAGCATATTAGGCTTAGGAACCCCATGTACCTAACGTTGAAGGAACCAAGTTCGGGATTTAGAATCACAATCAAGACTCCTCTAAATCCTAACAATGCTCAAGTAGAGATCAAGTACTCTCACATTATAGGTACGATTCCAACAACAACAACCAACAAGAATAAGCATAGATCAAAAACCAAATCGATCTTCTACCCCCTAATAGTAGGATTAGCCCATAACCATGCTCAAAATACCACAAATATCATAAGAGGATGTCATCTCATAACCAAATGAAAATAACAAAAGCTTCTACAATATTCAATGTCTTTCACAAGTTTGGGACAAACCCCTGCAAATCATCCAAGAACTAGAAAGAAAATACCACAATGAAAACCTTCCAAACGAGCTTAGCTTCCGCGGATAGCTCGAAGTCTAGTTCTTCTTGCTCTTCCTCCTTTTCCTTAGCCTGCTTTCCTCTTGTCTTCCTCTCTTCCTCCTCTCTTGAATGGTAGTGGTGATGGTGAGAAATGGTGTGTAGAGATTTAGTGTGTGAAATGTGTGTGAAAAAGAGAGAGAATGGAGTGGTGTGTTGGAGAAGATGATGGAGTGGTTGATGGTGAATGTGTATCCCCAAAAAGAGAAGTGTCCCCAAAATGATTGATGATGATCCTCTTTTTGATCCCCAAAATCCAAATTCATAAGAGAGAGAGAGAGAGAGAGAGAGAGAGAGAAAAGATCGTAAGGGAGAGAGAGGCTATGGTGAGATGATTGGTGAGAAGAGAGAGGAAAGGTGGTGGTAAGGTGATGGTGATGGACATTAATTGTGAGGGATTTGGGGGGAGGATTTTGTGGAGAAAAAGTCCACAAGACTAGGGTTAGGTTCAATAAATACCCACTTCCCTAGTATTTAGATTAGATTGATCCCAAGTTCTAAAATCCCCATGCAAAAGGAATGGATGATGAAGGGCATTCATTTTGGTCCAAGATGCCAAGAGGGAAAGGGAAAAACAAGTGTCAACAAGGCGCCGATCGAGAGGGAAACACCAGCCCGCGCGCCCGCGTGGTTCAAGAAAATCGCGCGCTCGCGGGAATCCCGCGCCCGCGGGGTGCCTGCGCTGAGAGCACCCTCGCGCGGCCGCAGGGTCTTGGGTGCCTGAAGCTGTGCGGCCGTGGGGAGAGCACGGTCGCGGGGTTCTCTTTTCCATATGGGTTTATCTTTTCCGGTCAATCTTCGCTCCACGCTACCTTATTACCTAAAATTTAAAATATTGTGTACAAATAGCTCAAGTTTTCCAAAACTTAGCTTATTCCACCATAAGAGCAGTAGATAATAAAATCACACAAAACCTATAGACAAACTGGAACAAAATGCTAGAAAATACAAATGAAACATGCAAAATTATGCAATCAAATCACTACAAATAAACACCAAACAGCACACTGACGTGTGAGTTTGATGGAGAGAAGGTGACGTTCAATATTTTTGAAGCCATGAAGCACCCCCGGATACAGAAAATTGTAATTTTGTGAACACATTTCATTCCCCAAGCCATTCTACTTTATCCATGGTGAGCGACAGAGAACCGCTGGAGTGGGCATTGTGGGATGGACTGATTGACCAGGATGTCCTTGATGAGGATGATGACATAAGGGATAGAATTATGATGCTGCATTCATTAGAAGAAATACCATACGGATGTGTGGACTATGGTGTGCCCATTCGGAGGAACGATGATAAGTTGATGCCTTCTATTATCAAAGTGCCCATGCTGGAGTTGAAGGCATTACCAAGGCATCTGAAATATTCCTATTTAGGGAATAATGAGACTCTCCCTATAATCATAAGTGCGGAGTTGAATCAAGCTGATGAGGACCGTCTTTTGAGATTGTTGAGACTGTACAAGGAGGCACTCGGATGGACTTTGGCAGATATAAAGGGTATTAGCCCAGCGGTTTGCATGCACAAAATATTGTTGGAAGATGATGCAAAACCCGTTCGTGACCCACAAAGAAAGCTCAATCTAGTGATGAAGGATGTGGTGCTAAAAGAGATAATTAAGCTTCTAGACCAGAGCATTATTTACCCGATTTTAGATAGCAAGTGGGTTAGTCCAATCCATGTTGTGCCCAAGAAGTCGGGCATTCAAGTTGTGAAAAATGAGAAAGGAGAGCTTGTGCCCACATGACTGCAAACTGGCTGGAGAGTTTGCATCGATTACCGGAAACTGAACACGGTCACGAGGAAGGATCATTTCCCACTTCCGTTCATTGACCAAATGTTGGAAAGGCTCGCAGGAAACAAGTTCTTTTGTTTCTTGGACGGATATTCAGGATACATGTAAATTGCAGTGAGTCAAGAGGACCAGGAGAAAACCACATTCACGTGCTCATTCGGCACGTTTTCCTATCGCAGAATGCCATTTGGCCTCTGCAATGCTCCAGGCACATTTCAGCGATGTATGATGAGCATATTCTCTGATTTTCTAGATAACTGCATTGAAGTATTCATGGATGACTTCACAGTTTACGGGAGCTGTTTTGATCAATGTTTAGATAATTTGGAGAAAGTGTTGCAGCGTTGTGTGGACAAATGCCTAGTACTGAACTATGAAAAATGTCATTTCATGGTCAGAAAGGGCATTGTACTGGGACATGTGATTTCTGAGAGGGGCATTGAGGTCGATAAAGCCAAAGTGGATATAATTGAAAAATAACCATATCCCACCTCGGTGAAACAAGTGAGAGGATTCTTGGGGCACGCTGGATTTTACAGGAGGTTCATTAAGAATTTTGCAAAAATTGCCCAGCCTATTACTCACTTATTGCAACAAGATGTTCCTTTTGAATTCGATGAAGAGTGTAAGAAGGTATTCAATTTTCTGAAGGAGCAACTGGTCACGGCACCAGTCATTCAACCACCAGATTGGGGAATGCCCTTTGAGATTATGTGTGATGCCAGTGGCTACACTGTGGGCGCGGTACTGGGTCAAAAGAGAGAAAAGGAAAGCCATGTAATTTACTATGCCTCCAAGACTCTGAATGGGGCACAGTGTAATTACACCACTACTGAAAATGAGCTATTGGCAGTAGTGTTTGCATTTGAGAAGTTTCGATCTTATCTCTTGGGAGCAAAGAGCATTGTCTATACAGATCATGGTGCCCTGAAGCACTTGATGGCCAAGAAAGAGACGAAGCCGAGACTAATTAGGTGGATCCTGCTTTTACAGGAGTTTGATGTTGAGATAAAAGATAAGAGTGGGGCACAGAACTTGGTAGCTGACCATCTGAGCCGGGTGTTGAATGAGAAAGGCGACGAAATGCCCATTGCCGATCATTTTCTCGATGAGCATTTGTATTTAGCAAGGGGCACACTAGCACCCTGGTATGCGGATATAGTGAACTACCTAGAGTCTTGGGAGATGCTTATTGGGTACTCAAGGTACCAGAAAAATAAACTAAGGTATGAGAGCAAGTTCTATGCATGGGATTGCCCTATTCTATAGAAAAGATGTGCTGATCAAATCATCAGAAGATGTGTCCCTGATGAGGAGATAAATGAAATTCTAAGGCATTGTCACAATTATTCTTGCGGAGGGCATTTCAGACCAAATTGAACAGCGAGAAGAATTTTGGATTGTGGGTTCTTTTGGCCCACAATATTCAAGGATGCCCACAACGTCTGCAGAAAGTGTGACCAATGCCAGAGGGTAGGGAACATCACAAGAAGAAATGAAATGCCCATGACGCCAATCATGCCAGTGGAGATTTTCGATATTTGGGGAATGGATTTTATGGGACCCTTTCCGAATTCGAGAGGGAACCAATACATTATCCTGGCAGTTGATTATGTGTCCAAATGGGTAGAAGCAAAGGCTACTCCTACCAATGATGCAAGGGTAGTAGCCGCATTTCTAAAATCCCACATTTTCAGTCGGTTTGGTGTGCCCAGGTCCATCATCAGTGATCAAGGGACCCATTTTTGCAACCAAACGCTAGAAAGATTATTGAAGAAGTATGGGGTTCACCATAGGGTCACCATACCTTACCATCCCCAAGGAAATGGCCAAGCTGAAGTCTCAAATCGAGAAATCAAAGCCATTCTTAGGAAGGTTGTGGCTCCAAACTGAAAAGATTGGAGTGTTCATCTGGAAGATGCCCTATGGGCATACCGAACTGCATTCAAGACCTCAATTGGGATGTCCCCATACAGGATGTTATTTGGGAAGTGTTGTCATCTGCCAGTCGAGTTAGAACATAAGGCACGATGGGCACTTCAGAAGCTAAATATGGATCATGACGCAGCTGGGTATTTCAGGAAATTTCAAATTCAAGAGCTAGAAGAAATGAGAATGGAGACCTATGATAATTCGGTGTTGTACAAGGAAAAGATGAAAAGGATCCACGATCAAGTAATTCAAAGAAAGAGATTCATCCCAGGACAGAAAGTACTTTTTTACCACTCAAGGTTCAAGCTTATGGGAGGAGGACTGAGGACCAAGTAGGTTGGTCCATTTGAAGTATATGCAGAATGCCCGAATGGGGCAATTGAGCTGATAAATCCCGATACTGGAGGGCGTTTCAAAGTGAATGGTCACCGTGTGAAAGCTTACCTGAGGCATTCTGATGAAGATGTCACAGTGATCTGGCTCGGGAGCCCACTTATGCCTAATCTGAGGTGATGTCGTGCCCACGACAATAACTGGAGCGCTACTGGGAGGCAACCCAGGTGTTTTCTTGTCTTAATTCGTTTTTATTTATTTTTAATAAATTTTTCAGTTAATTAAACTAGTTTAGGGAGCAATTTTACGCTTGTTTTGGATAAGCATGGTGTTTGCAGGTTTAGATAATGAGAGAGAAAGATGAAGATAAAATAAATCCCTTGGAAATAGGGATTTTGAAGTGAGGCACTCTGGAGAGATAAAATTTGTTCTGATTTTTCAGGGATAAGGCTTATCCATTAACATAGGGCATACTGATCCAGAAGACTCCTAAGGAATTTGGAAAGTCACAAGTCAAATCATGAATAGTGATCCCTTTAATATAAAAACCTTACCCCACAAAATCTCCACTATCACTTTCACTCGCCTTTTGAAAATTCAGAACTTTCTCTCTCTCGATTTTCCTGTAACCCTAATTTCTGAAAACCTTCAAAAATCCAACAATGGCGAAGACAAGAGGCAAGAAGGTCACACCAAAAGCTGGACCCAAGGCACGCCTGGATTTTGAGACCCCTGCTGTCTCTGAAGAGCCCTCTCCAACCAAGATCGTGAAGAAACCCTCTGCAAAACCCAAGGGGAAGGCTGCGTCTGAGGCAGCGACTTCGAGTAAGCTTCCCAAGGAGACCCCACCGGAACAGGAGCCTGCGCCTGAGGTCCAAGTGACGGAAGAAAGCTCTGTGACTCCGACTCAAACGGAGCAGCAAGAGAATGAGGCGACTGCAGAGGGCATGCAGGAGGAAGAGGCTACTGAGGAGCCTGAGCCCAAGTCTAAAAAAGGGGCTGAAAAGAAGAAGGCTAAGAAGCCAGTCAAGGCTCCAACCTCTGTGCCGTCGGTGGAGATCGAGGAACTGGAAGACGAAGAGGAAGAAGAGGAAGTTGAATGGAAAGAAGAAGCTGAAGATGAAGGAGATAAAGACAGTGATTTGGACAAGTACTTGACTGAGATTGAAGACATTGCAGCTGAAGCCTAACTGGAAAAGGTACCACTGTTTAAAGAGGAGGACGAGGCACCCGCTGACATCAAAAAGCGGGCACTGGAGAAGGCTAAAGGAAAAAAGAAAGGTTGGAGAGCCCATTCCAGAGCCAACTGAGCCAGAGGTGTCCTAGCAAGGGGATACCGAAGAAGAGAAGGAGCAGCAGGAAACTAGTGCCCCCTCCCAAATGCAAGCAGGCTCTGAAGAGCCCTCGAAGGACTCCTTACCCAGGAAAAGGGTGGGGAAATCAGTAAGTGTGAAAGCAGGAGCCAAGCTGGCTGGAGAGGCCTCTTCACGGAAGAGGAAGGTTGAAGAGGGCACTTCAGCCCCTGTGCCCAAAAGAGGCAAAGGGGTGGGGAGCCCCACACCAAGTAAGCCCAGCAGTGGCCTGCCACCAGTCAGGAGCATCATCAATTCAAAAGGAGTCCACCGTGAGACGCTTGCAGCTCTTGGTATAGAGCAGGAGGTAAGGGATTTGTTTTCTGCGATTGGTTGGGAATGCTTTCTAGATATGGAGTGTGTAATTTTTCCATCGTTGTCTCGTGATTTTGTCCAAAACTTGAAAATCAAAGCTGTGTACAAGCCTGCTACATCCACTAGGGTTTTATCTTTTAAAATGATGGGTAGGAGTTATTCTTTGTCTGCTGATGATTTAAACATGTTACTGGGCATCATGACATACTTGGGCCTCCAGGATGAAGAGTATGTCGATGCCGTGACTGTAGTGCCCGACTCTGCAGAAGGAGTCGATGCAAAATGGGTAGATATTGGGGATGGGTCTGTTTTTCAAAGCGGATCCACGAAGGGATATTGTTTAAATAATGATGCTTTGAGGTTTTGCCATAGGGTGTTGGCTTACAATTTTTTCGGCCGAAAGGATAGCTCCAATTCAATCACCAATCAGGAGCTATTTATTTTGTGGTGCATGGTTCATAAGATCAAAATCAATTTTGGTTCTGTGGCCATTGCACACTTTCGGGAAATTAAAACACACCCTAGGCATCGTATCTCTTGTGCCCAATTAATCACTCAGCTTGCTGTTAGACATAGACTCCTTGATTTGCATGATACTGATTTAACCCCCCTTCCCCGAGAATATTTTGATCTTAACTACCTGAGGAGAA
Source organism: Perilla frutescens (assembly GCA_026008535.1). Taxonomy (NCBI): domain Eukaryota; kingdom Viridiplantae; phylum Streptophyta; class Magnoliopsida; order Lamiales; family Lamiaceae; genus Perilla; species Perilla frutescens. The sequence continues at coordinate 32,615,319 of BRKX01000011.1, forward strand.
TGCAAGACGTGGTTGACGATGAGGATGAGAAACCTATTTTCTTTGTGCCGGGGGCAGACCCCTCGAGCATGCTTTTAGCTATGGCAGGTACATCGAAGAAACCACCAGCAGGGAAGGCACCGCAGAGGGAGCACCTAGTCGCAATGATCATGAGGAGACTTGAGTTGATCGAGAATGCCCAGTTCCAAACCAATGAAAAGCTGACCCGAATCGAAGCAGCCTTGAAGGCTTATTTCAAGCATGTTGGGTTCTCCTACCCAACGCCTGCAACCGACTAGCCTGGTTCTTTCTGTCCTTTTAGATTAGGTTTTTTTTTGTTTTTATTTTTTCTGTTTTCTTTATTGTCATGTTATTTGAGTCTGTGTACACACTTTGCAAGTTGCAAAGTGTGTGGGTGGGTAGTTGAGTCAAAGCATGCTATTCTGTGAATCTGTGTGGGCATTTCACATGATGATCCAACTTTAATTGCTTTACAGAAAAATCAGCATGCCCATTTAAGATAGGGATGACGAACGAGTTTTAGCATGCCCTGTGAGACTTGAGCCTGTATGCTTCAATTTACATTTTTTCTTTCATTCATGAGTGTGAATAATTCTGTGCTTATGATGTTCTAGAATTTGCCTCTGTTCTGTGTCTAACTCTTGGAATTATTGATGTACATGTAGATGAGATAGGCCATGCTTTGTTGAACCACTGAAATAAAATAACTCCCACCAATGACACAGCCCTTGCACCCCCTTTTGAGCCTATGAAATGCCCTGGTCGATTTTGTTTTGGGATGGTTTATACTTAGCCAGGGCATTATAAAACCTGAAAAAATGGGGAAGGCAGAGTTGTTTCTGAGAAGGCATATATATGAAGGGACAAAGAATTAAATAAAAAAAAGAAAGAAAAAAGTGATTAGAAAAAGAAAGAAAAAAAAAGAAAAAGAAAAAAAGAGTCTGAATAAAAATCCCCCGAGTTCTAAGTGTTTCGAATGCCCATAATAAGAAAGATTCAGTGCCTGAACAGGGCACAGGAGGGTAGTGAATAGAAAGGAGCTGGGGAGGGGTCTGTACAATCAATAAAAACCCCTCCCACTTAAAATGCCCAACTGTAGCCTAAAAAGCCCTATTGATACTAATGCATCATGGTTTCTGGAGAATGAACAGCAGAACTTTGGCAACTTATGGGACGAATTTACATAGAATTACAGCCGAAATGAGAGTATACACTGTGTGAAGAGAGTCTGTGAGGAACACCTAGCAAAAACTCATTTTTGACCTATTTTAGGTATGCTGAAACTTTGCATTTTTGTTGGATTATTTCTAATGTGCCCACACGGAGTAACAGTTTGCATGCTGGTGTCTTGAGTCTGTTTCTTTTTTCTTTTTTTTTCTTGTGTTTTTTTGGATGCGTTGCACCCCATGCTTGAGGACAATCATGCTTAAAGTGTGTGGGTGTGATAAGTCCATTTATTTCGTGTTTTTATGGGCATTTTATCCTGTATAAATGTCCTTTTTAGTGTGTTTTGAGTCAAAAAGAACCAGGTTGCGGTCAAAGGGCATTCCAAGAGTCGAGTCTGGCGGAAGGGGCATTTTATGCCCAAATATTCACGTTTATCTCGCACATATGTTCATCAGAGGCACAGGGGACGTCTTCAGTAACCATCCCATATTTGGTCGGCGAAGTGGGCATATCAGATACGGATGGAACTGACAGATGATGTCGTGCCCACAGTACTCGCACAGACTCGACCACAGGTCAGAATGGGCATTCCAGTGAAACTCGGGATTCAGTTGAAAGGAAGCTGGTGGAACATCGCTACATATCTGAAGGAGAGTTGGAGCTAAGCTGGACTCCTAGAAGGCGCTGCAACAAAATGATAAGCTCAATCGAAGAGATAAGCTCAATCGAAGGAGATAAGAGCAATCCCTAAAAAATAGGGATTTGATAAAGCTGAAGCTTATCCAGTCAAGGTCAGAGAGGGCACGTCGTTCCGGAATTTCAGCAGAAGACCCCCGCTTGTGGGGGAAACTCCACTCGGAAATGTATTTATTTAAACAAGTTTAGTCTCTGGAAGAACAAAGTTTTAGACGGTCATAAACATTTTTCACATTTTATATTTACGCATTTTATTTTCAGTACGCTGCTGAGGCAGCCAAAACAATCCGAAAGGTCTTAAACCTTCGGGACTTAGGTTATGTTCATATTTCTCAACGTTGGAGTTGAGTTTTTGCTTAATTAATTCAGTAAGTTCTTGTTTATTTTTATGTCTTTAAATTCTACAGTTTTAATTATGTCTAGCCTTCTCGGCTAGATCTTTAATTATGGCGTTTGAATGATGAAATTGGTTTGAGCATAAACTCTGGACTCGTGAGGCCAAAATAGGCATAGTAATGCATGATTAGTTTCCGTTAATTCTTGTGCCTTGTTCCACGTGAGTGTGTGTCTGAAGTGCCTAATGTGGCTGATCACTCGTTAGGTAAAGAGGGCACACCACTATTAATTGAATTGGCGAATCATGACTGTGTGTCGGTTTATATAGTAATAAGAGAATTAATGGGTTGTTGTGGGCACAAGAGGAATCAGTTGAACACAACAGATCTGGATCCGTCTAGGGCACACTGCTGTCTGTTTGCTTACATCTCTTAGAAGAATCGGGAGGTGGGTAACTGGTTAGGGGTTTAATCGAAGAGGAATCACTTTTAAACCTAAAATGAAAGGATGGATAAGGAGACACAGAGAGGAATCCGATCACCATAACTAGATGACCTATCATGTATGAAAATCGGTGTGCCCATGATCGAGTTGTTTTATGTTTAAATCAAATTCTAATTCAAATGCCAGAACCTTTTGTTATTTGATATTTTCTTAGTTTCTTTCACAGATTTACATTCAGTTTAGTGACAACACCAAAACCCCCTTTGTGATTGGTTACTTGAAGATAGAATCACAACAGCTCTCTATGGGATCGACCCGTACTCATTGGCTAGCTACGCTCGCTGTGGGCACAGAAGTTTACAAATATATTTTTGAGCGCGAAACGACCGTGCGTCACTTCCCCTTCTCATTATCTTGACTCTTGTATCGAGGATGGCCACAGAACTTACATTCCAACAATCCACTATCTCCCGCCCAAAAGATCATGCAATTTCTGAAGCAACAATCAATCTTCTCTACCGGTAATCCCGTACCGCGCAACAATTTCTTTGTGGTATAGAAATTGTCTGTGACTAAGTTATTCTCAGGCACTATTTCTTTCATCAATTTTGTAATCTGATCGAAGCACTTCTGTGACATGTTGTTCTCAAACTTCAAGGTCATGAGACGAGCCACGAGTGATAATTGTGAATGCGTCTGATAGCCAGGCCACAACTCTTTATCTGCAGCATTCAACATGCCATATAATTTTTGTGCTTCTGGGTTAGGAGGCTCCTCCGGAATCTGATTGGCTACACTGTCATCCATGTGAAGATCTGGACCACCAGCATTAGAGACCATTTGATGGTACGCATTTGTACAGTCTCCTGCCCAAAATTAGTAGTCGTAGTCGCGGTCTCTGCTGTTTCTCCTTGATACCTCCAGACGTGATAATTTTTCACAAACATATACTTCCCAATGTGCAACCGAACCATGTATTGATTTTGAAAGAGAATATTATCACATCTACGACATAGACACTTAATTTTATCTCTATCCATGAACGCAGGCCAACTAGCAGCAAATTCGATGAAGCTTTCAAGTTCATTCAGAAAATCCAAATTTAAACACTCATTAGCCCCATATCATTTGTACATCTAATCACGATTAGAGCTCATTGTTAGACGAGAAGTTGGTCGAAAACTTATCTAATTAATCGAGTTTTGAATAAATTTTAAAAAAAATGAAAATTTCGACAGCACCTATGTGAAAATCTTAGTCCCAAGTTCTCGGCTCTATGCTAATTGATCTATGTTCATCTAGTTAATCAATCAATACCAACAACAAAACCAACAAATGCCAACAATTCAATCAATAATTGATTAAAAAAAATTAAAATTTCGGCAGCACCTATGTGAAAATCCTAGTCCCAAGTTCTCGACTCTACACTAATTGATCTATGCTCCACTAATAACTACTTAGTCAATACCAACAAACACCAACATATATAATATATCAACAACACCATTCACAATAGTATAATTTGAATTTAATTGTATGTAATAAATTGAACACTATGCTTATAAATAATTATAAAACACACATGGCATATATCACATCATACTTAACATAAATTTCAATTTAATAAATTGAACAACATGCTTATAATAAATTATTTTAACACAACACACATAGCATAAATAACATCATACTTGATTAACTCAATTTCAATTTCATAAATTGGATAACATGTTTATTAATACTTATAATACAACACACATATCATAAATTATATCACACATCTATTTCATTTAATAAATTTAACAACATTCTAATTTTAAATAATTATATATAACACTTCTCTAACAAAATCAACATTCCAAAATCAATATATTGACATGTTCTAATTTCTCAAATTCATATATACTAACAAGAAATAACATGTTAGCAAATTAACATGTTTATTAAAACCGTTAAATCATTAATTTTGCAAATGGAATTCACTTTAACTTCTTGTGATTTGCTTCTACCAAATTGAGCAAACTACTTTGAACAAACCCTAAACAAAAATCCATAACAACAAACAAACAATTAAAAAACACACACAATTTGAAATTAAACACACACTAAAACACACATATACACACACAAACACACGCAGATACACACACACACATCACACACAAATACACACTGAACACACTCACATATACACGAAGATACACACACAACACACACACAAACACACACTGAACACACACACATATATTTGCAGATACACACACACACACAACACACAAGTACATGCACAAATACACACTGAATACACACTAACACACGCGGAGAGAGGGGGAAGAGAGAGGGAAGCAGCGGAAGAGGGGAGAAGAGAGGGGGGCAGCGAAAGAAGAGGGACAACGAGAGGTTGAGATACAGAGAGATGGAGAGAGAGAAAAAGGGAGGGAGAATACCTTTCATTACCACCACTGCCGTCGCCGGAACCATCACTGCCGCCGCCGTTCGTGGCCGCGGATGGGAAGATGGGGGGTTTGGGTGATCTGGGGATTTAGGGCTTGGGGTCGAGTAATTTTTCCGCGCCTGGTTCAGTTTGTATATTCAACTTTTAGTGAGGGACTAGCGACAGAATATTTCCGTCGTTAACTAATTAAAATTAAAGAAAAAATAAAAAAAATCTAACGATGGACAAACTCCATCATTATAATTAAAAAAATTAAATCTGAAATATAAAAAATACTAATGACAGAAATATTCCGTTGTTAACTAATTAAAATTAAACAAAAAATAAAAAAATCTAACGACGGACACATTCCGTCTTTAAATTCATCATTTAATTAAAATAAAAAGTAACGACGGACCACGTCCGTCGTTACATTTAACGACACAATTTCCGTAGCAGATCCGTCGTAATGTTTAACCACGAACCTGTCCTGACAAATTTTCTGGCTGAAAAGGTAACGGCGGACAGTCCGTCCTTAGTCCGTCATTAGTAGCAACGGATAAAAATCCGTTGTTAGAGTCCGTCGGTAAACTCCGCTTTTCTTGTAGTGTATATTTTTTTAGATAAAAATTGATGAGAAATATATAAAAACAATTTTCATGCACATACAAATTATAACTATTAGGCCTTGCTCGTGTGGCATTAAGATGTTGCTTAATATCTAGTATTAAAGTTGTTAATGTGGTACCATCACTGTTAATAAAATGAAACATGTCAGTTCTTATAATATAAAATCATGTTATTGTACTATCAGTCATTGCTAATGTGGTATCATGAAGTTGCTAATATTTGGTATTTATGTTGCTAATATGGTACCCCAATATAGATAACATATATTGTATTTGTGTTGCTAAAATTAAACTAAAAAAAGCACAAGAATAATAAATTAATGACTAAAAATATAATTGAAAACTAAATACTATTTTTTAATCATTTATAATTAGATAGAAACTCTAAATAATAAATGTAAAATTCTAAAGCATAAGAATAATAAATTAATAACTGAAAACTAAAAATTAAATATTAAAAATTATAATATACCTTAATTGGGTAGGATGAATCCTAAATAACAAGTGTAAAATTAAAATAAAGCACAAAAAATTAAAATTAAAGAGGAATAAAAAATGAAAAAAAAAACTAAACAAATTAATTTCATAAGTGTTTGTTCATAATAACATGATTATATATATATATATATATATACACACATACATATATCATTCATTTGTGAACACTAGGCTTGGATGTAACTTGTTGGACAAATTATATCCATTAATCTTTATAAATCAACGGATCTTATTAATTTGGGTTAAAATTTTAAGAATGATATTTTACTATGATCAAATGCATTATGGGGTAAAAGTATACATCCATATTTTTATTAATTGGGAAGGAGTGGATTTTATGGGATTTCAAAAGGTAAAATATATCATCTCTCTAATCACATGCGATCTCGTAATTTGTATTCACACTTATAGTAATGCTAATTATGATTTCTATAATGCTTTTTTCAATTTCTATAATGCTTTTATTGTAAGGTTCTGTTTACCTATCACGATTATTTTTTTGTGATATTGTAATATTATATTATATGATAGTGCATATTTATGATTTAATTGCAATTTTTGACTTTAGAACTATGGAGATTTGTTCATTTTTACTTAAGTGTTTTATTTCATAAAGAAATGGTACATGGGAATAGGGTCGAGAATTTAAATTAACCTATGTGTATTTATTTATTTCGTTTTACATAGAGGAGATAAACTAAAATGTTCAAGTGTGCAGATCAGATATTAATACAATTGTTAATTTCATTGTATATATGATGATGTTGATATGCAAATGTGTTTTTTGATAGTTGAAGGTGTTTTTTATTTTTATTTTTATTTTTGGTAATGCTTTTTGTTTTTTATTTTTAATATGTAAGTGTGTTTTTTTATGATTGAAGGTGCTTTTATTAATTTTTGGTAATGTTTTTTTAGTGATAATTTAATAGATTTTTTTAGTTCAATTATGCAGATCAAATATTAATATAAGTGTTAATTTCATTGTATGATGGCGATGATGTGCAAGTGCGTTTTTTGATAGTTGAAAGTGTTTTTTTATAATGTGTTTTATTTTTAACATGTAAGTATTTTTTTATGGTTGGAGGTGCTTTTTTTATTTTTGATAATGCTTTTTATTTTTTATTTTTTACCGTAAGTGTATTCTTTGATTGTTGAAAGTATTTTTTTTAGTAATGCTTTTTTTTTACTGATGATTTAATAGATTTTTTTAGTTCAATTGTGCAAATCAAATATTAATATAATTGTTAATTTCAGTGTATGATGGCGCTGATGTGTAAGTATGTTTTTTGATAGTTGAATTGTTTTTTTTAATGTTTTTATTTTTAATATGTAAGTGTTTTTTTATTGTTGGATCTTCTTTTTTTTATTTTCGATAATACTTTTTTTATGATGATTTAAAATATTTTTTTAGTTTATATGTCCATTTTTTTGTAATACTAGACGCTTTATATATAATAAAAATATTTATTTGTTTCATGAATTATATAATATTTAATGATTTGGAATATTACATTAAAAAAATCTTCATAGCAATGAATAATTAAATCACTTTCATTTTTTGTAATTAAATCATAAATGCGTACTATCATATAACACAATATTACAATATCACAAAAAAATAATTGTGATAGGTAAACGGAACCTTACAATAAAAGCACTACAGAAATTGAAAAAAACATTATAGAAATCACAATTAGCATTATTATAGGTTTGAATACAAATTATAAAATAGCATGTGATTAGGGAAATTGTATACTTTAATTACTTTTTGAAATCCCATAAAACAATTGACTTTATAAACTAATAGCATTTTAACCCCATTTTTTAAAAATCAATGTGCACCGTACCATCCAGATCAAGTAGATAGATGATCCAGATTGGATCCTAATTTCTACAGGGAGGGTGTTAACATTTGAACCCAAACTTATATATATATATATATATATATATATATATATATTATCAATAATAATGTGGAGATATATATGTCGATCGAGTGGCATTTGGGGAAGAGTTTTTAGGAGATAATCTTTAAAATATTCACATGTGTAAAAGATTATGTACAGGAAAAAGTGTGGAAGGTGTTTAATTAATTTAGGAAAAAGGCAGGTCCAACCGAACATAGCCTAACTTTTTCTTGTTAATCTGATTTTTTCAATACTAAGATATAATAAGGGTCGTCAATCAACATTAATTATATTTGTTAATCTTTGAAAAAATTATACTGTTAAAATTAGCATACCACCTGTGCGATGCACAGTGAATATTATTAAAAAAATATTTATGTGAATAATAGATATATGAATTTTATAGACTGAATTATAAATTACTTGTATATTTTTTATTTTTCGATGGAATGTGCATCAATAACTTTTTTCCAACTTATAAAAGAAAAAGAAAAGACCATCGACTCATATAAAATGGATTGTAATTTATTTTCGATTTTCTAAACGGATTGGTATATGTTATTTCATGTAACTTCATGAACCCAATAATAGAGAAGTAAAAATATACGTATCCTTCTCCACCACTATGCGCTCGTCCACCCCCTTCTTCTCCATCCTGCAGAGGTGCAAGAATTGTCTCTCTCATCTCCCACTATTTCAGCACATCCACAACCATGTATCCAACATAAAATTGAAGAAAACTAAACACGGTCATCAACCAATCACAGAAAGAAAAAAAAAGGATAATCTGCAAACTACGACGACCCTGGCTAAACTCCTTTGCCCAAAAATTCTGAAAACTCTAACCCTCATTGGAATTTAATAGTTCGAACCATTTCTTTAGGTTTGAAAAAAATCGAATCCCTTTCTTTGGTTAACTAAATATATTTAAATTATTTTATTCCAACTTTTTAATATATTTAATATAATATTTTAATTTTAAAATATATTTAATATTTAATTGATAAAATCAAATATCAAAATACTACACTCGATCTCAACTGAAAGACTAAGAAATGTGGAAAAGACCATTGTTGAGTCTCACAATTTATAATTTGTTCATGTACAGTAATATTATATTTTATTTTAAAAATTAAAATATATAAGTTTAACTATTTAAAATATATTTAAAAATGATAACTTAAATATTTTAGTTTCAAAGTTTAAAACTATTTAATAATAAATTTATAAAATTAATTAATACATTTATTTCAAAAATTAAATATATTTAATTTAAAATTTTATGTCTATCTTGATTTTTTAACTACATTGAATTAACTTAAGTACGTTTTCTAAATTAATAATTTAATATATTTAAAACATTTTATTTGGACTTCTTAATAATAATAATTCAAAATTTTAATTTAAAAATATTTAAATTCTATAGATTCAAATATTACAATTGATCTTAATCGAAAAAACCAAAAAATGTGAAAACACCATTATTGAGCTTCACAATTTATAGTTTATTCATGCACACCAATATTTATAAGTTATTTGATGTGGGACGAGTTTTGTATGAAAATAAAATATTTAAAAATTTGTACATATTTACCCTAACTAATTACATGTATATTAATGATTGAAAAAAAAGTTTGTTAATATAATTGTGGTTGATGCGTAAATTTTACTTTAAGTTTTAAACTCGAGTCAAACTTGCAAGTGGACAAGCAAATTGTAGTACAAGGCGAAACGAGGTCGAATTCACGGGGAGTTAAGATGACTCAAGACATGCAAGCATCACACTCGTGCCATTTTACAAGTCAAGCAACACAAAAATATGGATTTGATGTGGTTTTTACTCTAAACATAAAACTGAACAATTTGTTGAAATAAACGAAAATAAGGACAATACGATCACAAATGCAATAAAAAAGGGGGTAACAAATAGAGAAAAGGGTCCTAGGGCAATGAGAATTTAATTGAACAAAACGAGAATTTTCCTATCCCTATGATTAAATTCTAATTTTGTCAAATTAAGCACAATTAATCACTCAAAACCAACTAGGCATAAAATTCTCATTCAATACCAAATTGGACTCATAAATCAATTTCCCATGCTAAATAGCTCTTCTCAAAGCATATTTACCACAAAATCTAACTTAAGGTGGCCAATCCTAGCTAGATGCAAACATACCATTGATTCATGAGAATAAGAAGAGAGGATAATAGCATGTTTTTTTCATCCAAAAATCCAACATCCAATGCTAAATCACATTACCCTAGGACTAAAAAGATTTAGCTAATCATGCTTGAGACAAAAGAAAAAAAAAAATAAGAGGAAGAAAAAACATAAACATAGAATAGAGTAAACCCGAAAAGGTGATGAATAATCTTCAAACTTCAAATTGCCTTCTTCAAAATTTCTTCAAAATCTTCAAGAATCCACTACAAAATTCTCTCTCAACTCTCTATTCTATTTTTGGGGCTAAGGTATGAGTGATACCCTAGTTTTCAAAACAAGTTAGGCATTTATACTACTAGATTTTTCACCTATTAAAAATAATACGAAAATGGAACAAAAATTGAAAAATCAGGACGGGGTCGTGCCTCCTTATGCTCGATCAGGCCGCATCTTGGGCGGCGCGATCGAGCTGGCCGCGCCGGGTGGCTCTGTACTCAGGCCCCGTCGGGTGCTAGCCTTTTGGTCCCTTTGATTGCACGCGCGGTCGCACCTCTCCTGTGCCCGTGCCGGGCCTAGCTCAGGTCGCGCCGAGTGGCGCGACCGAGTTGGCCGCGCCTCTTCGGTCTGAGTCGGGCCGCGCCTGGCTATGTGTTTTCGGGACCTCTGTATAGACGCACACTCGTGCCTCGTCTGTACTCGAGGATCGTGCTAGCTTCGTGCCTTGGAGTCCCGACCCGCTCAAGTTGTCCTGAACATACACAACTGCGTTTAAAAATACTTATTACACAACTAAACGGAAAAGCAACACTAAAACAACGAAATAAAGGACTAGAACATCTAAAACGAATGGGTTATGCTCGAAAAATGGGCGAAAATCCCGTTTGTCAATGGTCTTTTGATGTATAGACTTTAGATATATATAATTATGTAGACATATATTCCCCTAATTGTAGTTCCCATAATTAGTTGCATGCAATCTAGTATTTATGGAAATATATAATCATATATTTGTAATATACTAATATTCTTTTAAATGTAAAATAAATAATTGAGTAATATAAAATAATATTTTTCAATTTTCGGAAGGTGCAAATGGGCGAGAAACACATTAAATTTCTATTTTCGGATGCGGTCTTATTATTATATACTCCTTCCATTTCATTTTGATTGTTGTTTTAGGAGTATTATTTTGTGTCAAAAGGTTTGTTGTTTTAGATATTTTCACACTCTTTCTTCCAATTTTAACTCCACAAATATATGCAGAGAGAAAATTTTGCCAACTTTTTAGAAAAATATAAAGGAATAAGATTTTATTTGATATAGAAGGAATGGGTATTTTAGTCCAAAAAATTAATTGTTAATTATAGATTAAATTTTTATTTGTCGTTTTATGTTTTATAGCTTGTAAATAATTCTTTATCGTTTTACATATTAACTCTCTCTCTCTCTCTCTCTCTCTCTCTCTCTCTACCTTGTTAAATCTTTACATAATCTTATAATTTTATATGGACGGATATATGTAATACATTATGTGGCTAACTACATTTTTTATGATTCCCAGGGAAATCGCTAAATTTCCATCATCTATCCAATGTGAGATGTATAATTTTGAAATTGTATAAAATCAGTGTGCATGATTTTTAGATTGTACAAAATCTTGAATTGTATATGAAAGAGATTGTGAAAAACCTCTTACTCAGATTTTATAAAATCAAACCAAATTTAATGTTTTAGCTCTTCATCCCAGACACACTTACACATATTTTCACTCTTTTTGAGAAATGATCAGAGAAAAATCATTATCTGCAATGATAATTACCTTTAGCAATCATAAGTTGGATTTGAATCTATAATTTTATCTATCTATATCATTTACTGTAAACACTACATTGTTCACAACTATTATGTTGTCATGGCCGCATCCAACATGAAAACTCAATTCTTTTATGGTTATTTTTTGCTTAGAACCAACCTGCTTCAAGTAATTAATGGATTAGTTTTTTATTTTTCAAATCTAGAAAATAGGACCATAAATTAGAGAAAAAACAGATAGAAATGAGAAAATTCCCACAATGAAAACCCATAAATCACTATGTCATGCGGGTCATTACCTGCAAAAGATAGAAAAAAAAAGAAGAAGAAAATTTCATTAACAAACAATGTATATTCAGTTTCAGTATTATTGGCTCATATGTAAAAATTGTCACAAAAAAATAAATTAAAATAACTTCAGGAATATATTCAAAATATTCTTTTAATTTACTACAAAATTTGAAATGTTAAAATTAAATCCTGATTGCAAGAGATATTTATATACAATATTGCGTAACCATGCAATCGTTTGAAAAGAATCCAAAATTTAGAAAATCTCACATTTGCATTATTAATTATAGAAAATTACAAATATGCTTGATTGAGAAGATATATAACATTTTTTTAGAGTATGAATTGATGTAAAATAATTTTCAGCTATAATTAATTATAATTTTATGTTAAATTAACATTGGAACTTTGGGTGGAAAAAAACTAATTTTACTATTTTTAATGACTATATCATGTTTTTAGATATAGTGTGGATCTTATGTGATAAGATTTTTATATTTATGGAAAATATATATATATATATATAATCATTTATAAAGAAAATAAAAATATTTTAACATATAAAAAAGATAATTTTCAGTTTTGGAAACGTGTAAAAGAGTGAGCAAACTAATATTTTCTATTTTCGCGTTATTATATATTATATAGATTATAAATAGACATTATTCATGATTTTATATTTAATGAAGTCGCGATAGCCTACGTACGGTGGGGTGGGTTGCTACCATTCTTTTTTGGGAGTCTTGCGCACGAGAGATTAATTAAATTTTGATACAAACATAATTAAATACTAATAAAATTATAAATATATTATTAAATATGGGTATATTTTAGTTAATTTGAATTTTGATCCACGAATTTTAACCCATAAAAATGATCTCACATAAATTTTTATCATCTTTATTTACTATTTTTCTTTTACCATTTGTTTTATCCGATCCAATGCTACATAAACATTTTATCATCTTTATTTACTATTTTTCTTTTACCATTTGTTTTATCCGATCCAATGCTACATATTCGACAACTATATATGGATCATAGCATATTAATGCATTACAATTAAAATACGGAAAATTAGCATCTTAGTTCGTGTTCAATAAATTATGCACCTAATTGAAGTACTCAAAAATGACAACGATCAGTTAAAGATCGAAACTCTCACATATATGAATAGAATTCATACACTGATACACAAACTCAATAAAGACAAAAACTTATATGAGACCGTCTAACGGGTCTCTTATGTTAAACGGGTTAAAAAATACCCAAACCCGCCCCCACGTGCAGGCGCGTGAGCTGCACTTCCCCCCACACACGGTGCATGTAGCTCACGCTCCTGTGGCAGATTTTTTTTTTTTTTTCTCTGGCGCGCGGACAGACCAATTTTTTTGCTTTTTTTTTCTTTTTCTTCTTTCTTTCTTCTTCTTTTCGTTACTTTTAACTTTCTTCTTTTTTTTTCTTTTTTTTTTTAATAATTATTGTATAGCAAGCGCAATATACATGTTTAAATAAATTTTATTTAAAAAAATAAATTAATTCAATTCAATTTTAAGGTTCACTAATTTCATTTTAGAGTATAGTATAGATTAATTTCAATATATATATACATATATATATTTTCTGGTAGTTGACTAATTATTAGCCAAAAAAAAGAAGTATCATTAGTTATAAGGTAAAGTATCATTATCTATGATATAAAAAGTATCAGTAGCTCTGAGGTTAATTAAACAATAATCATCAAACCAATAACAAGAAGTACCAGTAACATTAGCTATGAAATGAAGTATCATTAACTATTAAGTTAAGTATCATTAAATATAAATTTGGCAAAATATCATTAACTATTAAGTGAAGTATCATTAGATATATATATCAGGTGAAATATCATTAACTGTGTGTGAAGTATCATTAATTAGGGATGGAGTATCATTAACTCGGAAGTGGAGTATAATATGATATTATTGATGATTAAACATTAATTATTGAATCAATAATAGATAAATATCATTAACTATAAGTTGAGTATATCATTAACTCAAGTATCACTATTTACGAGGTGAAGTATCATTAACTCACATATGAGTATATATCATTATTTATGGGGTGAAGTATCATTAACTCACATATGCGTATCATTATTTATGGGTGAAGTATAATTACCTGTGAAGTGGAGTTTCATTACTATGGAAAAAAGTATCACTAATTGTAGAAGAAAGTATCACTAATTAGAAGAAAAGTATCACTAGTTGCAGAAGAAAGTTTCACTAATTAGAAAGAAAAGTATCAGTTCAAACATAATCTTAAATTGAGATAAATATCATTAACTATTAAGTGAAGTATCATTAGATTTATATCTGGTGAAGTATCATTAACTGTATGTGCAGTTTCATTAATTATGGATGAAGTATCATTAGATTTATATCTGGTGAAGTATCATTAACTGTATGTGCAGTATCATTAATTATGGATGAAGTATCATTAACTCGGAAGTGGATTATAATATGATATTATTGATGATTAAACATTAATTATCGAATCAAAATAGATAAATGTCATTAACTATTAGTGGAGTATCATTATTTATAAGGTGAAGTATCATTAACTCACATATGAGTATCATTATTTATGAGTTGAAGTATCATTACTTGTGAAGCGGAGTCTCATTACTATGGAAAAAAGTATCACTAATTGCAGAATAAAGTATCACTAATTAGAAAGAAAAGTATCATTAATTATTGTAGTGAAGTATGGACAGAAAAGTTGCCAAAGAAAAAAAGCACGTTTTTGCCAAAAAAAAAGAGAAGCACATTCTACCAAAGAGAAAAGGGAAAAAAAAGAGGAGAACGTCCCTGCCGAAAAAGAGAGAGGAGGAGCACGTTTGTGCTAGAGAGAGAGAGAGCACGATTGTGCCAAAAAAAAATTAAAATTTGAATATCAAATAAAAGAAGAGAAGAGGGAAGACCATTAAAAAAATCAAAAAGAAAAGGAAAAAGAAGGGGGGAACCACTTTGTTGGGTCAAATAATATCCGTCTAACGCAAAGAATCCGTTAGACCGTCTAACACAAGTGTGCCCCATTACTATACAAATAGATTAATTCCAAATATATATTAAGACCCATAAAAAATATATTTTAATTATTTATTTTAGGGACATAAAAAATAGTTATGAGTTAATGCAATTACAAACTCGTTTAACTAAGTTATCGAAATAACTGACGAGTTTGCTACAATTCTCATGTCTTAATATTGTAGAATTAACTCATTTAGTGGAGGGGAAAAAAAGCCATAAATGTATATAGTTGTATAGCTCGACTGTTTAACAACCTCAAATGCTGACTATTCGTTAAGGAAGAATTCAAAATTGCTAGTAGATTAATAAATGTAGAATTACTACTACAGTACTAGTCTAGGCCAATTAAACACGTTCGTAGAAAAATATTGGGTACTAAGTCTAACACATACATAATTATTAGGTCAAATCAATATTTGGAAAGCAAATGCAGCCTAGATGTAGGAAAAGTAAATATCAAATACCTTTTCAATTATTTTTTTTCAAATTCCATATAGTAAAAGAACGTTACTTCTTATGAAGAGAAAGATAGCTAGCTAGGAAAGAATATGTAAATTAAAACACATGATAGAATACACGATTTGTGTCTCACGCATATGATCCACTTTGAGTCTCTGGCTCTAGACAAACTAGAATTGAATTATTATGAATTATCAAATTTATGTAATGTGACCATATATATTTTTTAAATAAACACATGTTGAAAGGATCTTCATTAAATGTGTATACATATTAGAAAAATATTGGCATTCTCTTGTTTGGAGTAGTGGTGCATATCCTTCTTGATTATAGGTAATTTACCATCCGTGTTATGCATTAACAAAACAGTAATTGCTAATTAAAGAATGTATTTAAATTTGCAGAATATAAGTGGCTATATGAAATGTGATTATTTTATTTTCTAAATCAATGATTTGATAATAATCGTTTGATACTTCTCCGTCGTTACAAAGTTCTTCTGCTCTAAAATATCACAAGCTTACAAGTATTATCATATTCCAACTCCAATATAAAATATAATTTAAATTTACTTATCTTGTGAAAATTGTATACTTTCTTTCTTCATTATTAGAGAGTCGTGCTCCATAATGTGAGAATATTTTGAGAGTGAAGATTTATTTATTGAAAGAGAGAGTGGCAAAATGAACCATTACAAAACCGTTTCATAGAAACTAGGAGGGGTTCTACAAAATATTGGATGCAAGGGGTTAGGAGCTGTGTGTTTCTTTTAAAACCAAGCGTAAATTAAAATTGTGATTTTTATTATTGTATTTAATATATTTAAATATAGAAATTATGAAGAGTGAAATTATCATAAATATTTTGATTAACAGTCAGCCCAATATATTATCTATTAAATATTAAGTCCATTGACGTAAAACACAAAAATAGGCCCAAAATAAAAACGCCCAATTATAAGCCGCTAGGGCTTAACCTTCCCCCTCTCTCGCGTCACTCTGCACTTTTGCTCCCTCTCTCCCATTCCAACTCCGGCAACTCGCAAACCTCTCTCTCACACAGAGTTCACACACTTCACGCAAAAATGAAGACTATTTTGTCGTCCGACACCATGGACATTCCCGACGGGGTGAAGATCAAGGTGAAGGCGAAAGTGATCGAAGTCGAAGGCCCCAGAGGCAAGCTCACGCGCAATTTTAAGCATTTGAACCTCGATTTTCAGCTCATCACTGACGAAGAGACCGGGAAGAAGAAGCTAAAAATCGACGCTTGGTTCGGTAGCCGGAAAACCACCGCCGCCATCCGCACGGCTCTTAGCCACGTCAATAATCTAATCAACGGCGTTACCAAGGGTTACCGCTACAAGATGCGCTTCGTCTACGCTCACTTTCCGATCAATGCTTCCATTACCGGAAGTGGAACCGCTATTGAGATCCGTAATTTCCTCGGAGAGAAGAAGGTATTATATTTATTTTTTATTTTTCAGTGCCTATGGTTTTGCTATTTGGTGGTTTCCTTCGTTTTGATTTTATGCGATAGATTGTTATAATTGGATGAATTAACTTGATAGTTTGGTGTTGTGTTCGTTTTTATTTATTTCCTATCTTTGACTTTGATATGTTTATAATGCACAGTAACATTAGATGACTGGTTGGGTGCAAATTGTAGAAATCTATGATTTTGATACAACTGGTACTCCGCCCGTGAGATGCACGGATATATAATTTATAATTTTAAAGCAAATCTTGTCTGGTTTAGAAATCTCTAAATCTAAAGCAAGTTTTTTTTTTATATATTTAGATTTTTTTTAAATATAGCTCATCTTGAACACATGAGATATTACGTTACATTCTTTGTGTTACACTTCGTGTCGTATGCAATAGTAAATTTGAACCGCATCTTGAATAACTAATAAATGTATACTAAATTTATATTAATTTATTTTTGCCACTCATTATTTGTACTCAAGCTGATTTAAATGGATTAATATTAACGCAAAAAACACAAATATTAATAGCCCTTTCAGTCTCAACCTAGAATCACACATACACATGTATAACTACCCAAATTATAAATTGACATATTTTTTTACATCATTGCGAATAAATAAGTACTTTATTAGATAATCATTTTTTTTCATATATAAAAGCATTCACTGAAGTTATTGGATTGGAGCTGGTTATATGAGGAACATATTCAAAAGCTGAATAAAGATAAGTGTAAGTAAAATATAACACTAACTTAAAGATAAGTTAATGCTATAAATATAATTTATCATCAGCGTAAATTAAAAGCCAAAAGCCTCGTAAAAGGCCCAAGATTAATAGTATTTGATTAAAAAAAATAGACATGCACACACACTTTTTGAGTTTGATGCAGCAGAACATGCATAGCCACTGAAGCCAGTGAAAATGTTGAATTTGATTGTTCCTCACCTTTCTACGTTTTCTTTTTCTTACTCCTATGCAACTAAAGTCTCATTCGGTCCGATTTCACATGAAGGTTCTTACAGGAATGAATATTTGAATTTCCTAGCAAAATCTACAAAATATTTAAAAGAATTAATGAGACAAAAACTCTAGATCAATAAGGTTCGTTAAGATACATTTATTGCGAGGACCGGAACTTTACAAAATTATGATTCAGGAGTGGACCGATATTTAATGTTGCAGTGGTGGGCTGCACAATTCTGCAAAAGAAATAAAAATAGAACCAAAGCTAGTTGTTTCGTATATCAAAGCACAAAACATAAAAATGAACAAATATGGATGATTTTATTTTCATACCTGAACTCACAAGCCAGACCATCATTCTGCACATGTTTGTTAATTAACCTACAATTTTTCCACTGTCATAATCACAAATCTCCACAATATTATTTGCCTTCAAACGGAGATGGCTTGAATCACAAAAATTATCTAATAAAAGATGAATCAATCCACCATGCACACACATAAATAAAAGCAAAATTATGATGTGAAGATAGCGAATAGCGAATTGATGCGAAGAAACTGACGGAATTAACGTCGTATGCTACTTGTTCTTCAGGCATAGAGATAAGTTGTGTTAGGGAAGTCACTTGGCCCCTTTACTTTCTCTCCTTTCTTTTCTAAACAATACCTAATGGATTGAGCTCATCATTGGCCTCCCTCAGTTTATGCCAACTTATAAGTATCGACCAATGAAATGAAGCTGAATAGGTTAACTCCTTATGTGAATCATTTTTACAAGCACGCATGCATCAAGAAATTGCTGGAGAAGATCAATTGAGATGCCAACATCGTCGAGCGGAGACGGGATTCCTGTGGCCGAAGTAGAAAAGAAGATCTACAATATGCATTTCTTGTGCTGTTGTGCACAATTACACTCGGCATCCCTCGAGGAATCTCAAGATCATTTTAGAAGAAAAACGGGGGAAGAACTAAGCAATTGGGATTGTAGAGCGTGGTTTTTAAACTGGTTTTATGCAGAAAATTTAGAAAGAAGTTTTCTCTTGCATGATTTTTGGCAGTCAGTTTTTTTTCTTTTCTATAACTTATTATGTGCACAATTTTGAAAGTAACGGTTGGATAGTAAAATTACAACAACATATATAATTTGGCGCAATATTTGAATGCAGCAGAAACTGTGTTAAATTATATATATGTATATATGCTATTGCGGAAAGTGTCTCTGTAGTTTGATCTAGGTGTTCAATTTGTGCAAAATGCTTATGGCATTGACATGTATCTATAGTGGCTCAATTGAATTTTAATATTTGCATTTGCATTCCTAAAAACGTTATAATTTGATTTCGTACAGATTTAGTTCAATGGTTTACATGTATGTTTATATTACTGTGTTGATTGGACCTTGTACATTTTCTCAGTAAAGATTATGTTTGTATTTACTGGGTCGAAAATCCTTTGTAAGCAGCATTGTTGCAAAAAACGCACTGAGGCGCCACCTCTACGTGCGCCTCGGTTAAGGGCGGTGGGTCACCGCTTATGAGGCTCCACCTCTCACCCCTCCGACGAGGCTTAAGCCTCAGCAAGGTTGAGGCGTTTCAAGGCGCGCCTCACAGCCTTGGCGATTTCTGATTTTTTTTTCCCTTTTTTTTGTCTTTTTTTAATGGGTTCTTTAATATTTAACTTAAAAAGTACTAAACCCTAAAGCCCACTCCATTTTACCCACCGCTCCCTCCTCTAAACCCAAAATCGCAAACCACGATTCATGGGAAAAAAGTGATCACTCACAGCGCGGCCCCCCTCTCCTTCCCCCAGCCCGGTCACCGCCAACTTCTCTCCGCTCAGCGCGGCGCACAAGAAGACATAGCCGCATGGGTAAATCTTCTCTTCCTTCTTTCTCCTTATTTTTTAGATGCCCGCTGCTCCCTTCGGCCTTCTCTTCCTTCTTTCTCCTTATTTTTTTAGATGTCTGCTGCTCCCTTCTCTTCCTTATTTTTATAGATGTCTGCTGCTCCTTTCTCTTCCTTCTTTCTCCTTATTTTTTTATCTCTGCTTGAGCAGCAGGGCATCTAAAACCTTTTTTGAGGAGCTTTTAATTTTTGTGTTAAGGGGCCTTTATTGAGTTAAGAAGGGACTATGTTTTTTTTTTTTGTTTTTAGGATGAGTTCTCAACGAAAAGATCTCGCTTGGAAGTATGTCACTCGAATTGAAGTGCCGGAAGAGCGTGCCATTTATTTGAAGTGCAACTTCTGTAATATGAACAATAAAGGAGGGGTGATGAGAGCTAATAATCACCTTGTAGGCAATCACGTTAATGTGGTACCATGTTCTGATGTGCCTCAAGATGTCAAAGATGAGATGTCAAGGAATTTGAAATGGAAGATGGATTTGAAGTATGAGAGACTGGGGTTTGAGATAGCTGGAAGCTCCAGCTCCAATTGATTTGACTATTTAAGTTGGAAGTGGAACTAGAAATATGTTAACTTTGCATTTAATTTAGAATTTTAAGACTTTAAACTAGTAATTTCATGAATTTTATGACTTTTCTATGAATTTATGTTCATTGTTATGATTTATTTTAGTTTATGTGCAAGGGTATGAATTATAAATTATGTTTGTTCTTATTGTTGTGAGGCTTACGCCTCGGTTAGCCTCGAGGCTTACGCCTCGTGGGGCTACGGGCAAACGCCTCGAGGCTAAAAACTGTGTTTTACAACATTGGTAAGCAGTATCAAATGAGAATACATTTGACGAAGGTCCATTTTAATATAATTAATGCTTCACCCATCATTTGATTGTGAATTAGTTTTTTAGGGTGTGATATCATATTCTTATCAATGGTCATTGGATTGGAAAGGAGCCTTTTCTTGTGTGGTTCTGTATTCAGCCTTTCTTTCCTTATTTTGTATATATACGAGCCTTTTCTTGGGTGGTTCCGTATTCAGCCTTTCTTTCCTTATTTTGTATATATACTAGCTCTTTTGGGTTTTGATTACATGATCATATTATAGTAATGGTGTATCAATTTCAATGTTTAATTAACTGGGGAAACCCCACGATTACTTAATGTTTTATTATTTTCTATGATAGGTGAGAAAGGTGGATATGCTTGAGGGAGTCTCAATTGTGCGATCTGAGAAGGTTAAGGATGAACTGGTTTTGGAAGGAAACGACGTTGAGCTTGTTTCCCGGTCTTGTGCCTTGATAAACCAGGTAATGATGCACTAGATCTTTCTTTCTAGTTTATAGGAAATACATCATTGCAATGCTTATGGATGGATCTAGTATAAATTACTGACTGTTCGATGCTCAACTTAGCTGAGAGTTCCTTTCAATGTTTGTTCAACAGAAATGCCATGTCAAGAACAAGGATATAAGGAAGTTCCTTGACGGTATCTATGTCAGCGAGAAAGGAGCCATTGCTGATGAAGAATGAGCGGTAGTCATAGTATTAACCTTCAAGAATTTCTGTTTTGATCAGTTCACTTTTCCTTCGTCAAGTTTATGTGCAAGACTTGCGTGGTGATGAATCTACAAATTTTGTGTTGTCTTAAATTGTGTGCACTCTGCTATATTTATCATATTTCAGTTTTTGTCAAATATTTGTGCCCTTTTTGCTTATTAAGAGTTTATCCCACTACTTTCTTCTTCTACTTATATAATTGATTTAGCATGTCTATGATACCATTGCTTGCGTTGCTTTACTCGCCCTTTGTCAAAATTGTTGAAAGGGTGAGATTTTTTTATTAAATTTGTTCTATATAATGTTACTTGGATAGCGAAGGTTCTTGATTTCTCATATTTTTGTTGATTTTTCATTAATAAATATTCTTCATTTCTCATGTTTTTGTTTAGTTTAGGATATATATTTATATTTATGTAGTTTGGAATTGTTTAAGCTGCATTCAATTTATTCCTTAGGAAATCACTAATCAGCATCTTTTACAGCTTTTTTGGGCTGACTTCTACGCAAGTATTTTGATGCAGACTATTCGTCAAGGAATAAATCAAAATTTCTACTAGAATTACTAATAACTAGTATCTCCACCGTTCGATGCACGGAGAGTATTGAGTACATAATTGGCTCTCTTTATTTCCTGATTTTGTGTTCGTTTTGTCTTAGAATAATTACAGGACTAATTTTATATAAGAGCACTAAAAATTTATATAATTTACAAATTTTGAATGTATCACTCATCACGGGACCATTTATGTTTTATAATGGTGAGTACATTTTAATAATATACATACTAAATATAATTAATTTTGAATTGAAGAGCTTGATTATCAACAAATAATAAAAATAACAAACAAATAATCCGTTCAAATCCCCATTAGTACTTGAGGTCAATTATCTACTTAAGCTACCTATTTAATGCTGCAACTGTGCAACTTCAACTTTAAATCTTCTTCATTAACTTCTTTTCAAGTTTATATGCTAACAACAATTTTTTACTTAACAATGACAAACACCACATAAAGAATATATATATTGTACATAATAATGTGAAAATTTACCAGAATTGAGAAATGACCAAATAATTGAAAAAAAAAAACAGATAGAAGCTCTGTAGATGTGAATAGAACATTAGAAATAGAACCTACTATTAGAAAAGACCATAATAATCATTTGTAAATCAAACAATATCTCATTTCTTCTTCATAATCGCTGTCGACAGAAACCAGTGCAAGGAGCTGGTTTTAGAAGATTGATCCAGTAGCTTCTGCCTATTTGCTTGATGCATATTTCCAGCTCATATTCTTCTCATGTTTGCATGCCGGTATCTCGCAAAAAAGAAGAGACGAACAAAAAAGATCTTACATGAGTACTGGGATAAAAGATGACAATTTAAAGCAAGCAAAAATAAACATTTGCCATCACCAATATTTTTGTTTTAGGAATCATAACTCGAGAATGTAAAAATCATGCATTCAATATTCAGAATTAGTAAAGTAGCACATGAGCAACTAATTAATCTAAAAGATCCTTTCCAAAAAAAAACATTAAGCTAAAACTAATAATCTATCCCGAGCCAGCCGCCACAAAATTCATTCTATATACAAAAATTGAAGGCACCAAAATCTCGCTCCATTCTCTGAATAGGTTAAAACGCATACTTAGATTCTACCACTTAAAACACATCTTACACATGCCTTTAAATAAATATTTTATATAAATGTTTCGTAATAATTTTAACTATACTAGTAGATGTACACACACTCAGGCAATTGAGTCTCCTCCGCCTTTGTTGCAATGAAAGATACACAATCACACATTTGACTTGTTCAGGACGTTTCCTATGAAAACAAAAGCTTGCAAACTCACGGCCAAAACAACCGTCATTTTGTAAGCACTTAGTTTATTCTATTCTAAAATATTAGAAAGAAAAGATTAAATGAAAAGATTGGAAAGTTTGTGTATATTTGGTGGTACATGTGATTAAAATATAATTTTCATCTTTGCATATATTAGCCATATACAACTGCTAACAATGTTACTCACCTTAGGTCTCTCCCAATTCTGTGATAATGGAAGTTTGGAATCATGGTACTGCATGAAAATGTGATAAGTTAGTAGAAGTTAGGACGGACAACGCATAATGGAGAAAAGAAAAAAAAATCTTCAGGCGTACTAGCTGCAGTAGATCAGACAATTGCATAGTTCCGTTGTTTGGCATTCAACGGTTTCACAGAGCAACGCGTACAACCATTGTTGTGAAATGGAGCATATCCAACAGTTGAAGGTGAAGCAAAAAATAACAAGATAAAAAAGAGTGTAAACAACCATACATAAATTAAAATAAAATAGACAATTGCGATCTGGTGGATTGTAATTACAAAATTTTCAAATGAGTAATCAATATTTGAATTGCCGTATGAGTTAGCAGTTGGGAGTCCAATTTTTTCCTTATGAGAACATAAAGAACTAATTATATGAAACATTTTCTTCCAGATGGACCATAAACATAAAATATATGAATAGATAAATGAACAAAACACTAACGGTCCAATATAGACGAACAACAACAGTACAAAGAGAATAAGGAAAACACTATATCAACAAAAGAACAATGTAATATAATGTACCAACAGGTTACCGAGTTCAATAGCATATTCTTGATATAACATTTTTGGCTTTGGCTACTCCCACAAAATTTACAAATTTTGATATTCTGCAGCATCCTGCTGTTTGAGCAAAAAACAAAGAAAAAAATATTTTAGGTGATTTGCTCAATGAATCATTTTATCGAACAACTGAGGGTTAATTTCTTTTTGAAATTCTCAAAAAATAAAATCTACTTTTGAGAAATAATGGGTAATGAAGCCACAAGCAAACCTTAGAAAGAAGATGAAGAAGGATTTATCACAGTTACCTTTGTTATTGTAACTTTTTTAAGTTGAATTGTTTTCCATGCTGAAAATTTCAGAGAACTCTGTGTCGTCTCCTTCTCGCTGACGATCCAATCAACAAAAGCCCAAATGGCGTGCCATCATCTCCAACCACGCTGATGCATGCAATGTACCTCCACACCTTGTGAATCTGAAAGTGGATGGCGATTATGCAAAGAGATACAATTGAGGGGGAAAGTAAATGCAGTTCCGGAATGATGGTTTAAAATTTCAGTTTTATATTGAGCCTTGAAAATCTAGAACCATTTTTGTGCGAGATTTTGGTGATTGAAGACTCATTTTTAATATAATGTATAGATTTTGAATTTGAATTTTGAAAATCAAGAACTGATTTTGTGCAGCAATTTTGAGTGGGATCATGTACATGAACGACTCCATTATAATATATGTATAGATAAATATAAACATTTTTCATGCTCAAACAAGCAAAATAATAAATGTAGGACAACTACTAGTCCATCTAGACCTTAAACACGTTAAAAAAATATTGGGTAATAAATGTAACGTCCCATATAAAAATAATCGGCATAATCAACATTGGAAACCAAATGCAGCCTAAATGTAGTAAAAGTAAACATCAAATACTCTTTCATTGTTCCCCCCCCCCCCCCCCCCCCCCCCCCCCCCCTTTTTAACAATCAACTCCACTATAGTGAAAGAACCGTACTTATAATAAGAGAAAGATAGCTAGGAAATAATAAATTAAAATATCTATATTACACCCTACCAACAAACTTCATCCTCAATTGATCTTCTAGTCCTGACTGTGTTCCAACTATATCCTCAACAATAAAAATTACTTAATTTTAATAATGTTTATGATAAAAATGATTTTTTATATTATAATAAATCATAATTAAATTTTATTGTTAAAAATTAATTTAAAAAAAAAGTATATACCCTGAATTTAAAATAATCAATTATATTAATTTATATATGAAAATTAAATAATAAATAAGTATTGTAAACACTATTTGAGTGGAATAAACTATAAATATTAATATAAAATTAAACTAACGCATATAAATTTAAATTGAAAAAAAAGGAAGAAAACTAATAATTTTAATGTTGAGAAATATGGTTGGAAAACACACTCGGACTAGAGTATTTCATGTGGTTTAACACCGTTGTTCAAACACATGGTAGCCACTGGGTCCAGAATCTATTAACGAAATTTAAACCCAACTCAAAACACAAATCGTATTTTAATATTTATTACCTATCTCATTTAAATTATATTATTTGTGTCTCTCGTTCATGTCATCCACTAGAGTCTCTCACTCTAGACAAATTATAACTTATTATTATTATTATTATTATTTGAAAAAGGGGGAAAATAGTCATAAAACTCAAACAAAGTCAAGAGAAAAAACTTTCAATACTTGGTTCGGAAAGCTATTCTTCCATACACATATACAAATTTTTCATTAAATGTGTATGTATATTACAAAAACTTCGTGGTTATCGATAATTTCTCATCCGTGCGAGTAGGGATGTCAATCGGGCCAATCTGTTTGATTTCGGGCCAATCCTACTCGATTTCGGGCTTATTCAGTCCGGGTCTATTTGATTAAAAAAAATTTCAGACTGAAATTTTTTAGCCCTAACCCTAACCCTTCGTGATGTAACCCGAACAATTTGTACAGGATACGAGAATGCGCGGAAGACTTCTAGAATCAAACACGTCAACTTGGAAGGATTCAACCCTACTCTAAGACTCAAATATATCGAAAATAAGCTGACTTAAATGAATAGAAACTCGAAAACAATGAACGAACGAGACCTAAATACGATACCTAGCCGATGACAAAAAAATAAATTCAACGGTGAGGGGGCTGTTTTGGACGATTAATATGGCTGGAAAAAAGATATTATGGGCTGGAAATATGGTGAAGAAAGGTTAGGGAAGATATGATATGATAATGATTAGAATGACTTACAGAAAACGGTGTTGGAGGTGAATACGGATGAGAATCTAACTCGAACTCTTGTTGAACAGCTCTCGATCGATCTTGAGGTGTTGAAGGATGACACGAGTGTGGATGGAGGTGTAGGAAGTCGATGGTGAGGGCTGGACGATGATGGTGTTGTGAATTACAACCCGATTAATCCCCGGCGTATCTTGTACGACGAAAATGAATCTCTAAGTTATTCTTCGTAGCGAGTTCACCCTAATTCTTCGTATGAATTAGAACGCTCCCTTGGAATTAAGACTCAAAGTTTGCTAGGCTTCAAGAATGATAATTTTCGAGGAAAACAATCAAAAGCTTTAAACGGTTGAGACACAAATTGAATGTAAAGACAATTTTAATCAATAATGTCTAAAATATCAAAGTAACATGGTTCCCCTATTTATAGGACATGTTATGCACGAAAATAATAAATAAAAAACCCTAAAAATATGATCCAAAAGGGATCTCTAACTATACTATAAAAATATCTAAACTAAAATTCTATTCAAGGTATGAAATTTCCTTAAATACAATTCTAGTCAAGCCTATACTATAATGGACGAAAATTACACTTAAAATTAAATAAGAACTGATCTAAACTATAGTCTAAATTAATTAAAATAAATACTATAGTCTAGATAAAATTCAACCCTTAATTAAATAAATTAAATGCCGATTTCTTCACACTTGCACACGTCCACTTTATATCTTCATCTTCAACTCTTCAAGTTATATTCTCCATGGTATGATCTTGATCTTCATTAGTTAATAAATTAACTAAAACATGGTTGTCCTTTGCATCTTCTAATTCCTCGAACTTCTTGCGAATCAACACTTGAAAATATCATTGCAATTTCTTCACTCGAAGTCGCGTCATTGGACCTTTGAATTGCAACTCGGGTTCAAGGCCTTCAATGCCTTGCATGGCTTCATCACTTCGGTTTTCGGGCTAGCCCGTCGGGCCGACATGTTAACAAATTTTTTTCACCTGTATAAATTATATCTTGATAATTCTAAAAATTGATCATCATCTCTTATTCTTGAAATAAATAGATACACGACAAAACATAAAATGAAAAAAAATATGACGAATATAAAATTTCATTAACATCATAGTGCATCAAATAAAGAAAGCAACGGTACATGAAATGATAAATTACAATAATCTTCAATCATAATTTATTTTTTCAAAAATAATAATTTCAAACTAAATCATAAATCTAATTATAGCTCAATCTTCGATCTAATTTGAAGTACAATCTTCTTCTACTTCAACAATAATATTTGAAGATCTTTCAACTTCATGTTCATATTTCATTTTTAAAGTCTTCATTATTTATTAAAAAAATTAACAACATTATAATATTATACAATTAAATAATCTAAAACATGATAAATAATAGCTAGCTATTAAAAAAAACATTTGAGAAAAAAAAGGATAAAACTAATATTATTAACATCACACGCTAAGAACATCCGAGTAATAAAGAAAAAATCAAAATTATGTACATTTCATGATAATAATGTTCAACCTTAGTTTATTTTTTCAAAAAAAATAATTTCAAATTACATCACAATAACCATGCTCAATCATCGATATAAATATTGGAATTACATTATATTTCTACTTTAAAGACATTTGATGCTTCAAATTCGTATATCTTTGTATTCTTTCTCATATATTAAAGAAACGATAACATTAGAATGTATATAAAAATAAATTATTGAAAACATGATCAATAATATAATTTTAATACTTTAAAATATCAATACTATATAATAATAGATGGATAACGAGTGAAAGATAATTTTCTCAACAAAAATAAAATAATATAAAATAATAAAACAAATTAAAGTGAAAGGTCTTGACATTCAAGAAGCAACAAACGAATAAACAACATGTTTTATACACTACTAACCATATATAGTCCTTATAACATTCATAAATGTAATAATGTATGTCATAAATGAAAATATAACATTTAATGAAAAATTGCATCATTGAATGAGACTCGTTTACTATTAATTATAACTTTAAAAATTCATAACTCTTAGCATACTTGGAATCTGTAAATGTATAATATATGGATGGAAAGATAATTGAGTTAGCTTTCCAATGCTTCCGACCGTTGGTGAATCATATTTTTCTAGAAAAAGTTATGACCAAAACAACGGAGGCTGCCAGGTCAGCCCGACGGGCCAACCCGCGGCCCGACCGAGCCAGCCCGATCGGTCTGGCCCGTTTGGTTAAATTGTTTTTTCGGGTTGGAATTTTTCGGCCCTAACCCTATATTTTTCTCGGTCGATTCAGACCAACTCATTGGTTTCGGGCTAAATTGACATCCTTATGTGCGATGCATTGGATGATTGAAAGTACAGTACTACGTAGTGTTTTATAAATTGAAAAAATATTGTTGAGTGCTGTATGATATTGAGGTTCAATGTTGCATGTAATGTCAGACATACTCCCTGCGACATTGTATGTGACATAAGTCGTAACTAATCTTATCATTTCCTAGTTTTATTTATTATTTTAATGAATAAAATAATTTTATATATCTTAAAATATATGTGTATATCCACGAAATAGATATTTCAAATAAATGGATATATACATATTAGATATATTATTTAAATAGAGTTTGACGAAGTCAAAACTCTATCTCCTATTTTTAGGGCTTCTTGTTCTCTTTTATTTAACCTCTTCTCTTTTTCAGATTTTTATTGTTGGAATATTTGGAAAATAGGTGAGAACGTGGGATATGGCTTCAACCATGTCATGGAGACGGTTTTCTTCTCACACACGATGGAGTAGTGATGAAGAGCGGTGATAACCTCATATTTTGCATGTATTTTGAGGTATATTTGAGTGGTATTTGATGGGCATTGCATGCATGAAGTGTTGAGTTTTGCATAGTTTTCTATGTTTTGTGCAATGTCACGTGTTTGTCCATTGTGAAGGGAATTAATGCCATTTTTATGTGGACTTCAAATGAGCTTGGGAAGACCCTAGAAAGATAGGAAATCAAGTTAGGAACGCATTTCAAAAAGAATCGGATCAATCGGACGAGAAACGAGTGAGAACGAAGCAAAACAGTGAGAGGCTGCTGATGCTGAAAAATACCCGCGACCCGACTCGCGACCCGGGGGGTCGCGAATCACACTTCTCCTATTTTTCTGTACGAGCGCGACAGAGAGGGGGTTCTCCTTTGAAATACCCGCGACCCGGTCGCGAATTTGGGCATCTGGTCGTGAATTTTGGCCACGCCAGCGCCACGTAGACCCGAGACCTGAGTCGCGAGTGACTGGGTCGCGAGCGAGGTTGTGAATGCAGCAGGCCTGTCCGATTTTTGACCTATTTTGGGCTTTTCTTTACTTGATGTTTAAGGGTTTGATGCACGAAAATTCCACACATTCTCTCATACCCCAAAAGTTGCCACCGGAGGTTTGCAGCAGAGGAAAACAGAACGCGAAGAACAAGACCAAAGGATTCAAGATCTTTCAAGATTAGAGACAAATTAAATCTTTCCGGGTTTTATTTTCTTTGTTCTTAGGATTATTCATGTTTTCTTTGTGGATTGTTTTAGTTGTTTATTTTGCCATAGATAGCTAAAACTTTAGTATTCTAGGGTTGGATTATGATTTATTTATGAAGTTCTTTTGATTTATTTTATTTTGGTGTCTATGATTTAATTATGTTTTGATTATTCCTGCTTTTCTCTGTATTATTTATCTGATCAATAAATGATGCAATTTGATGTGTTAATCCATAATTCGAGAGATGAGTTTTAACACAAGATCTGGAATAATTAACTGGTTAGTCAATATCACTCGAGAGAGCTGTGATTAATTTAGAGAACAATAAATCTTTGGAACCATTAGAAGTTGCATAATAGGTATTGAATGGAGACGTTAATATTTGTTGTGTGATCTACAATCTAGTCACTTCGAGAGACGGTTTAGAATACATGAGTGATTGTTCTAGCATGATTTAAATCACAACATAGACATTAAATGAATTGATTAAGAGAATGGATTAAATAATGACTATCCAATCCTAGAATGCATCTTCTCTTCAGTGTTTGATTTTCTGTGTTGATTTCTTATGTGGTAATTCAGTTTATTTATTCATTTTAGTTTTTAATTAGTTAAATTCAATCATGATTTATAGTCTAGATAACTGCGAGGGATTAAATTAGATAACTAGCATATTAATCATTAAATCCCTGTGGATACGATCTTGTTCACTGCTATACTAGAAGTCTCACTGTACAGTTGCAGTTTAGGTGAAAATAAATACCGAACAAGCGGTTATCTCCAACCAACGATCAAGAGAGAGAAGACTTGAGCCTTGTCTATTCAAGTGTAGAAGCATATAAGGGATATGATCGACACTTGAAGACTCATTCAAGCTCAATTCATTTTCCGCTGCGTGAAGATTGAAGAAAGCTTGAGTCACAAACTTAGTATAGGTTTTGTTCTTCGTTCCTTCTTCTATCTTAACGTTTATTGTTGTTCAATCTGTTCATGGAATAGATTGTACAAATTAGAATAGATATCAAGGTTGTGAAACCTTTACTAGTTTGTATACAAGTTGACGGGATGTCAATTTGTTTGTTTTAGTTTGGGTGCAAATTGATGGGATGTCAAATTTGTATGCTGTAGTTTGTATATGAATTGACGGGATGTCAATTTATATGTTTTAGTTCTTTTTAGTGATAATCTAGATTAGAACTTGTAAATGTTGCTGAAGTGTTGAGAGCTTTCACGTCCAACATCGACAGCTTGAAAACTTTGTACTCATAGTAGTATAATTTCGTCCCGAGGCAATCATACACATGTTGTGTGTGATTTAAAAATTATATCGTGTATCATTGTGCATATTATTTCCTACATATTTGTGTTAAGATAGTTGTGTTAACTGTCTTTAATATTGAGTTTGACATTACGAATCTGTGTCTAATTTCAGTGTTTGTGACAATAAATTACAACAAATATATTTTATAAATAGACATGATTTAAAAATTACGAACTTCATCTAACAATAACATAGATTATTCAGACAAATAAAGAATAACATAGAAATGTAAGTTTCATTATATATTTTGGATTTTAATCTCGAATGCAAACTATGTTCATATTTAGTTATTTATTTAATTTTTTATTGATATTTCTCACATTTGATTCAGCAAATCACCATATACTTGAATTATCCGCACGTCAGTAAATATTTTGATTAACAAGTTATAAATGAGCCTCAATCAGCCCAATAAATACATATCTAAAAAATGTTAAGTCCATCAAAGTAAAAGCACCGAAATATAAAAAGCCCAATAAGCAGCTAGGGCTTTGCACCTACCTCCCCCCTATCACTTTCATTTACATACATACCATTGGCGTCTCTCTCTCACTCACTAGAACAAGCACAGCTCTCTCTCACACACAGTTCACGCACTTCACGCAAAAATGAAGACCATTTTATCGTCCGACACCATGGACATTCCCGACGGTGTGAAGATCAAGGTGAAGGCGAAAGTGATCGAAGTCGAAGGCCCCAGGGGCAAGCTCACGCGCAATTTTAAGCATTTGAACCTCGATTTTCAGCTCATCACCGATGAAGAGACCGGGAAAAAGAAGCTGAAAATCGACGCTTGGTTCGGTAGCCGGAAAACCACCGCCGCTATCCGCACGGCGCTCAGCCACGTCAACAATCTCATCAACGGCGTTACCAAGGGTTACCGCTACAAGATGCGCTTCGTATACGCTCACTTTCCGATCAATGCTTCCATTACCGGAAGTGGAACCGCTATTGAGATCCGTAATTTCCTCGGAGAGAAGAAGGTATTATATTTTTTTATATATATTTTTCTGTGCGTATGATTTTACTATTTGGTGGCTCCCTTCATTTTAATTTTCTGCGATTGATTGTTATAAATTAGTAAATTTATATACCCAGGTTAAAAATATTTGAAGAAGATTAGCTTAAGCTATTGTATTGGTGTTTTGTCAGTGTGACTTCAACTGTGTGAGATTATAATTAAGGAGTGTGGGAAAATACTGAATGTGTTGAGATGTGGGTTTGCTTCTGTGAAAAAAGAAAAGAAAACTGTCTGGAATTGGTCATTTGATGATTCATGTATTAATAGATGTGTATTTTATGTATTGTATACGACAGATGATGTTATTCTTGAAACATATATAATTTTTTTTCTCCTCCTGAAATTGTTTGAATATGAATAGAAATGAGACCTTCTGGAAACAAGGCAATTATAATAGATTAACAATTTCAAATATTGTATCTTTCTCCCAATTAGAAAATTGTATTATGAATCTTGTTTTTAACTTTTTGTTTATATGTAATTAATATATATGCATCTCCCACAGTATTTTTTTTATTGTTTTGGTTTGAACATTGATGCATCTGCTGCCGAAGACAAAATAGGGGCAAGAGATTGGGGGCTGGAAACAGGATGAAATGTGTTGGGAACCAATTATAATAAGGGATTAATTATTTGTTTTAATTAGATGAATTAAGTTTATAGTATGGCTTTATTGTGTTCGTTATTATTTATTCCCTACGCGTGACTTTGATATATTTAGTTGCAGATTGTAGTAATCTATGATTCTGATATAGTTTGCTATTGCTGTAGTTTGCTCTAGGTGTTCAATGTGTGCAAATTTTTTATGAGATTGACATGTATCTATAATGGCTCAATTGAGTTGTAATATGTGCGTTTGCATTTCCAAAAAAGTTATATGTGCTTTTACTTTCGTACAAATTTTGTGCTTTTGCTTGTGTGTTGATTAGATCATGAACTTTTGCTCAACTAAAGATTCTGTCTGTATATACTGGGTCGAAAATATTCTGTAAGCAGTATCAAGTGAGAATACATTTTATGAGGTTTATTTTAATACAATTATGTTTGGTCCCTATTCTTTTGATTAGGAATTAGTTTTTTTTAGGGTTTGATATTTGAGAATAGCATTTTGGGTTTTGATTACATGATCATATTATAGTAATGGTGTATCAATTTCAATGTTTAATTAACTGGGGAAACCCCACGATTACTTAATGTTTTATTTTCTATGATAGGTGAGAAAGGTGGATATGCTTGAGGGAGTCTCAATTGTGCGATCCGAGAAGGTTAAGGATGAACTGGTTTTGGAAGGAAATGACGTTGAGCTTGTTTCCCGGTCTTGTGCCTTGATAAACCAGGTAATGATGCACTAGATCTTTCTTTCTAGTTTATAGGTAATACATCATTGCAATTCTTGTGGAGGGATCTAGTATAAATTACTGACTGTTCGATGTTCAACTTAACCGAGAGTTCCTTTCAATTTTTGTTCAACAGAAATGCCATGTCAAGAACAAGGATATAAGGAAGTTCCTTGACGGTATCTATGTCAGCGAGAAAGGAGCCATTGCTGATGAAGAATGAGCGGTAGTTATAGGATTAACCTTTAAGAATTTTTGTTTTGATCAGTTCACTTTTTCTTCATCAAGTTTATGTGCCGACCTTTTTTAGGACTTTCGCAAAGATGAATCTACAAGTTTTTTGTTGTCTGAAATCCATTGTACTCTGCTATATTTGTCGTATTTCAGTTTTATGTAAAATTTTGTTCCTTTTTGCGTACTTCTTGTATAATTCATTATGTATGTATATGATACCATTGATTGCGTTGCTTAGAGTTATCTGCCTTTGTCAAAATTGCTGAAAATTTTAATTTTTTTTGGTTAAATTTTTACTATTTAAAGTTATTTACGAAAAAAGGATAGATTAATGAATGTTCTTTATTTCTCATTTTTTTGTTTGGTTTAGGATATTCTGAATTATATATTTATGTTTTTTGGAATTGTTTAAGCTGCATAAATATTTTTCCACAGGAGGAATCACGATGTTTTACAACTTTTTAGCCGACTTCGATGCATAAATTTTTTTGAACGTGATTTTTTTTTCCAGTTTTATATTTCAGTTATGATTTGAATCGAACTCAATTTATTTTTCAAGTGTCTTTTCCAATTGGTATCTGACATTTATAATTGATTATTCTCATGTAAGTAGTAATTTTCATACATTCCAATTTTAAGTCCATTTTTTTCGTTGCACAGTTCTAAAACTAAAATTCCACAATTTTTCTGTTACAAATTTTTTTGTGAAAGCGATAGAACCCAATTATCTAGTTATGCGATCTATATAGTGGTTGGTGTTAGTTTGAAGTTGTGGAAAGATTTTTCTTTTTCTATTAAATGTTCTCCCTCTGTATGTTTATTTATTTAATTTTTGTATAAGAGATATAGGGTCGAGTGTTTGTTTATTCTCTATAGTGCTGATCGAAATTACTTGAAATTCGGTGGTCGTTTTGGATGAAAATCTCTGAAATTGTAGTAAAAATCATTCCTAAATAATTAAGTATGAATGTATGATTGTGGTTGCCTTTGTCTAAATTCTATAACACGTGAGCACCTGGTACACATATCACTTTATAATTTGACACATATGAATTGTAGCATTGAAACACGAATAGGAAAAGATTTGGGATTCATATGACAGTTTGTACTGGGCAGGGATGGCGACTAGATGAAAGATCAAATGTGGTCTGCAGAGTTGGGCACACATACATATGCACATTTGGTCTCGTCTGCCTCTGCCTTGGTTTTTTCTTCTTTCTTGTTTATCCTTATTTCACACATTTTATTAAAAATTAACAAGTAGAGAAAATATGTCCACTTCTTATAAACACACGGCCCTTAACAAATTAGCCTCTCTATTCTTCTTCTTCTCTCGTTTTCTTTATACGATTGCTATCTATTATGTGCTTTGAACAGTCAGTTATTATGTAATAATTCACAAATTAACTTAAAATTCGATCATATTCAAATTCATGATCGGCAATTTCAAATTCATCTTTAATTGTATATTTAGTGAAGTACTTTATAGTTTATACAATACTATATTTAAAAGTGGGAGACTGGGAGGGCATATGACGAACCTACCTTCCACTAATGGCAATCACAAAATATCACATACAAAAGTAACAAAACCTAACAAAATAGAATTCTACACTCGTGTGGTGTCGTTTTCACCATTTTGAAGGCTATGTTGGAATTGGTACATATATATATATATATATATATATATATATATATATTCATTCCTCTATTTCTAATTGACGTCTTTTTACAATTCTAAAAATGCATCCACTCAACTAAGCATGATTTAACATTAATTACAATAGATTTTTCTTCCAATTTTTTTAGGGACACGACTCGATACCCTTATTCTTCACAATTATAAGATTTATAAAAAAAATAAATAAAAACAAATATATATACAAACCAAACAAAAAACTAAAATACATGTTATTAATCGAGACAAAATAATTTGGAGGACCACATTTTCAAAAACCATACGTCTCTTCCTCACATCACATGACCATAAAAATGCAAACCTCCACAAATTAATCAATAATGAGCAACATTCTCACTCCACTTTTTCTCCATCTTCAAATTAATCCTCTTCCCCAATCAATCATGTTTCTCCATAACATTCTCATCTTATCAACCATCCTCACTATTACAATCCCAAACTCAATCCAATCCTCAAACAAGAACCGCAATCCCGGGCCCGAAATAACCCTCACAAAGCGCCTCTCCTTCCCCGATTTCAGCCCGAACAATCCAAGAATCATTAATCAAGGCATCACACTCTTAGGCAGCGCCGCAATCCCATCCCAAACGGGCCGGACCTGCATCCAAATCCCAGAAACCCATCTCCGATCATCCGCCGGCAGAGCAATCTACTCCTCTCCAATCCGACTCTTCGACCCGCACTCGCGTTTCCCCGCATCCTTCGACACAACATTCTCCTTCCAAATCCAGAGCCAGTCCAACACCTCCGATGACATCTCCGCCTCGGGCGGCTTGAGCTTCATCATCGTCCCCGACGAGTTCACGGTCGGCAGGCCCGGCCCGTGGCTCGGCATGCTGAATGATGCATGCGAGGATGAATACAAAGTAGTCGGTGTCGAGTTCGACACCCGCATGAACCCTGAGTTCGGGGACCCTAACGATAATCACGTAGGCATCAATCTTGGCAGCATAGTTTCCACAACGGCGATCAATGTTTCGAGCTTCGGAGTCCGTCTCAACGATGGAACGGTGCATCGGGCTTGGATAATCTATGATGGGAACATGAAGCTCTTGGAAATCTATCTCGGGCCCGATGGAAAAGCCCGTCCTAATAGAGCTGTTTATTCGGGTAACGTTGATCTCTCGCCCTATTTAAATGAATACATGTTTATCGGGTTTTCGGGCTCCACTGGAGATAATTATCACACGCAGATTCACAGCATTTGTTCGTGGAATTTCACTTCTGTTAGTCGGGCCCTTCTTCGGGTTCCGTCGATAGAGAGCTGCGCGAGCAAGATTATAGTCGATGATTATGAAAATATTCCTCTCAAAACACCGAGCAGTTTCTACATTTTTGTAGCTGTTGTAGTTCTCGTGCTAGTGATCATGATCAACTTGTACTTGAGCAGAAAAAAGAAGGAGAATAATAACGATTCCGACGAGATCGCCATCGTGGCCAAGGAAATGCAGCGGCCCAGCCCGCCGAACCGGGCTCGAAAATTCAGTTTAGGTGAGATCTCTTCCGCTACGCGAGGATTTGGTGAGTTGCAAGTTTTGGGAAGTGACACTAAGAGTGTCACATATAAGGGTGCTTTGTTGAATGGGTGCCACGTGGCCGTGAAGCGTTTTTCGAGGGAGTTTTTAAGCCCACGTGGACGAGATAGGTGCAGAATGATTAAAGAAATTAAGTCAATTGGTAAGATTCGACACCCCAATTTAGTCCCCGTTAGGGGATGGTGCTTTGATCGTCAAGAAACTATTGTTGTTTACGACTTTGTGCCTAATGGGAGTCTTGATAAGTGGTTGTTTGGATTTGGAGTGTTGCCGTGGACTAGGCGCTTTAAGGTTGTTAAGGATGTCGTCGAGGCATTAATCTATTTACACTCCAAGGGCTTGGCTCACAAGAATTTGAAAGCTACTAGTGTTTTTATTGATGTTAGCTTTAGGGCAATTCTAGGGGATTTCGGGTTCCTTTTATCATCGACTGAGTCCACTCGGTTCGAGTCCTCAGTCAGCCAGAAAGTCGATGTTTTTGAGTTAGGAATTTTGATATTGGAAGTTGTATCGGGTCGGGGGCGTAGGAAGTTTGGCCCAGGCGAGCTAGATCTGTTGGATCTTGCGTGGGCCATGCACGAGAACGACGAGAAGTCAAAGTTAGTGGACCGGAGTATGGGTCCGGTCGTGAACCCAGATCAAGCCATCCGGGTTTTGGAAGTAGGGTTGATGTGTACGTTGAATGACAACAAAGGGAGGCCTAGCATGGAGGAGGTGGTGGAGTACTTGAATTTTGAGAGACCGGTGCCCGAGTTGCCGCCGAGTCGACCCGTTTCGCTGTTCCCCTACAGCAGCACCACAGGGTTATGCAGTGGGTACTCTTGTGCTCCATTCTAGTGATGCCACTTGGGACTTGATTTTGCTTGGTGATTCGGTGTTCCACATGCAATACGCCAAAAAAATATATCCATTCAATTATTTGATGGCCACGTAAGCACAATGTTGTGGGTTTGCACGTTTTATATATCTTCGTAGAGAAATGCGAAAAATTGTTGTTGTAGAAGTTTTTAGGTTGTAGTAGTGAACTTTTCTAGTTTATAAGGATGTTTTGATATTTTCTTAAAAAAAAAAGGCGATATTTTGATAGACATGTTAGAGGTAGGTATGGTTTAGTTTTGGTGTTATTTTTTGTTAGTTTGCTCTGTTTATCGACTATCGTAGCTAGTTATGAGTTTATGATATATACATACACTTTGTACATTATAAGTAAATATTTTAATAAATAGTGTATAAGTTACAGAGGTTCGATAATATATTTTAGATATATATAACATTTGCATTGGGAATTGTTTTTTTTACAATGAGTGTTGAAGATTATTTACTCAAATGAAACAAAATATACATCATTATCAAAATGCATTACATTAAATTAATTTGATCGTGTAGGAGCATTTTTGTAATCAATTAAAGATATGAAGGGTAAAAAGTTGTATGCATAATTTATCAGTTAGACACGTTTAATATAGAGGAAGTTTAAAAATTTAAAATGATAAATTACTTAATGTACATAGAAGAGTGAGGCATAATTTCAAACTTCGAAAAGAATACCGAATATGTACTTGAATATAAATAGAATAAATAAAACGTTAATTAATTATAAGAACGTGAAAACTCATGTATGGGTCGGTCCATCAGACGGACCTGACCCGCCCCATGATCCGGAATATAAATAGCTTCAGAGACTCATTTTTCTCATTTTTACCCATTTTGCGATTTCTGAATCCTAGCCACAAACTCGTTCTCTCCCCTTCTATCTCTCGATATCTCTGCTTTTTCGATCAAATCCACACCGCTTCATCGATTATCACTTCATCGTCGGTGTTTTGAAGCTTTCCTTCCTCACCGTCAATTAGCACTTCATCTCTCGATATTTCTGTAAATGATTCATCCAGTCATCTGTATCTTACAGCGGATTCACCGCTTCCCAGTCGGAGATTTAATCATTTCTTGCTCCGCTTCTCTTTGTCTCTTCGAGCTGCTGGTAATTCTGACTAGCTATTACATACAGAAATTACGTTCCTTTATTTTCTTTACTTTTTAGTTCCAATTAAGTCAATATCAGTAGGTTTTTATGAGGGGAAAAATCACTGCTCTGTGTGATTATTCTCCAATATGAGTGCCACAAATGATAGTTTCCTATCTTTAAAAAGCTGTTATTGGCTCAAGTCTTAGTTCTAACAAATTTGTTTGACTTGTAGAATTCCAGCTAGAACTTTTGATGCAATCACTATTCTTCTCTCGGGTTCGTCTGTTATTTATTGAATATTTCATTTCGTGTTTACAACTTTTCATGATCCTAGGATGATATGTACTTAAGTCATGCATTATCAAACATTGGATATTTCGACTTGGGCAATGTACTGAGATCTAATTTCTTCATTCAGGTGAGCATATCTGATGGATAAAATAGCAAGTACTTGACACGGGTTATGATAGGTGGATTTTTTCTGAGGTAAGTTCATCTGTGTAGCACAACAAGTGGCATGCTACAATGACATCTAACGGATACCTATTTGATTGAAAATAATTGTTGTTATCCAAGCCCGTATAGTATGCTTAGTAAAAGAGATAAAATAGGATTCAACTAAATGAGGGTTATTGAACTCTTAATGACTTGGTCCTCTCTTTCTAGTTTCTAATAGGACTTTAGGATAGCCTGCTCTCTTCTTGTTAAAAAGATACAGACAATTTTTAAAGAGCTTAGTTGTGTTTTTTGGTATAACATAGTTGAGGGGTCATCAGTAAACTCAATTTAGCACCATGCTATATTTTTCTTGTGAACCATGAAGGGAATAATATTTTTTAGGTATAGAAATAAGGGATTATTCATTTATGAGAAAATTAACTGGTATGCAAGTGTATAGTAATAATTAACTGCTTATTAGTACCAATTAAATCAGAAATAGGTATCAAATTTTTCATAATTTTTGTCTGTTATATGTTTTGTTAGATGTTATGTTTATGTCTTTAAAATTCAGTATAGCCTGTTTTGCCACTTTCATTGTTTGAATGTGTAACACCCCAATTCCAGAAATCTCAGGCGCTACCCAAAATCAAATAAAATTCCTAATTTCATAATCATTTGACCTTTGAGAAGAAAATAATTTTATAGTAATTTCTTTAGGTATAAAATACACCAATCATCCTCTGGGAAGACTTTTCAAACAACCAATCACAAATATATTTCACAAACGACTAATCAATGTTGAAAGTCTAATATTTGAACGAGTCAAAAATGACGGCGGAACATGTAATATTTTTAAATATCCAAAACATTCAGCGGAAGCATAATACGACAAAATATTGACCAAAGTCAACATTCAACATTCAAGACTTAATTTTCAACCTAGTCAAAAACTTAAAGAACCCATATGTCCACGTCAGCTGCCTGCATCACCTCGTACCTGAAAAATATTTTAGAAAACGTGGGCTGAGTGCCAGAAAACACTCAGTGGATTAATCGTGTTCGTCCAAACACATGCAAGGATTTTTCATATTAAAATCCAATAATCCAATATTTATAACCATGTTCATGCGCTTAAGAATATCTATTCAAAAGCCGATAAATAAATATTCATTCAAATACACATGCGCTTAAGAATAGTTATTCAAAAGCGAGCAATTCAATATCAATTTTCATGTCAATGCGCTTAAGAATATATTTATTCAAAAGCCGATGCGCTCAATTACCCATGCGTGGATACATACCCTATGTGATCACATAACTATATCTCAATATAATTGACAATGCTTGAATTCATCATGCAGGTCAAATCATATCCACGAAGAGCGAAAACAGTCGTATATCATATATGGACGAAAGCATTTTAAAAAC
This sequence comes from Perilla frutescens, assembly GCA_026008535.1. NCBI lineage: Eukaryota > Viridiplantae > Streptophyta > Magnoliopsida > Lamiales > Lamiaceae > Perilla > Perilla frutescens. Next base: position 32,656,559 of record BRKX01000011.1, read on the forward strand.
ATAAGCTTTAGTTAGCAAAACCCACCTTATAGCTAAAATAGTTGAAGCTTTACACTTGTCTTGCAGATCCTAAGCCTGAGGTCTAGGGTTCGAGCCTACAAAATGAGAACTACCTATTAGCACCGTGCATAGGCCCTAAACCTATAACATAGCGTAAGTATAGGCTTAAGGAACGACCTCTTGAAATTAAGTCTCAAACGGACAACTCTCGGAAGATGTATAGATTTAAATTGTCCCAAAAGACCTAATTAGAATCTTGGTAGATCAATTAAGACTTTTTAGGAATAAATGAAACTATCCTACACATAAGAAATACTTGTGACATTCCTTATTGAAAACTTATAATAACTATGCTACTGTCCCTTTTATGTCTTAACTAATTAAAACTTAAAAGAAAAAAATTAAAAGAAAATCAAACCCGCACACGACACAATAATAAAACCAAATTCATTTGCCTTTCTCTCTCTCTACCTTCAAAATTCACGCACACATGCACATTTTGTTTTTACAATTTTCAAAAATAATTACTTTTCTTTTAATCAAAAGCCCATTGTACCCTACTATGTGATGTTGCAGTAGCACACATCTAACACCTATTTATTTCAAATACTATATTTTTAAAAGGGAAAAGGGCCTCGCAGGCCCCTAAACTTTTTGGCGGGGACCTCTCAGGCCCCTGAACTTTTTTTTGGCTCAATTGAGCCCTTGAACCTTTTTTTCTCGAATCTATTGGGCCCCTCCGTTAAGCCCCTCTTAACAGGGCCGTTCGTTCGACCTAAAACGACGTCGTTTTAGGGGTTATTCAAATTAAAAAAAATTCTAAATTCAATTAAAAATCCTCCCGACCCATTTTAAAAAGTACCCGACCCGACTCTATCTAAACCCGCCCCATTTAACTTTAAAATTGGGGAAAAGGGCAAAGGGGTTTATGGTTCTCCATTTAGCTTTAAAATTGGGGAAAATGAACCGTGTGTAGCTAGATATCTTGCTTAGGCTTGCGGCTCAATTCAGAGTAGTGACCTCCCATTAGTTGCAGAATCTCTTCCCACAAACTAGACGATGATGTGTTTTGCGAACCTCTGAAGATCAAGTTGGTACTACATGCAGCAACATACCAGTATTCAGATTCAATCTCTTCTATCAGTTGCTCCATTTGCCACCCTGCATATCCCATGAAGAATCTCAGTTATTGCGGCATGATTGTCCCGTTCTTCACCAGTGTTGCAACTTCATTCAAACTATTTCGAGAACCAAAATACACCCCGGGAATCACCTCCTCAAAAGAACCCTAAACCCCTTTGCCCTTTTCCCCAATTTTAAAGCTAAATGGGGGTGAGATTAGATAGAGTTGGGTCAGGTATTTTTTAAAATGGGTTGGGAGAATTTTTAATTGAATTTAGAATTTTTTTTAATTCGAATAACCCCTAAAATGATGTCGTTTTAGGTGGAACTAACGGCCCCGTTAAGAGGGGCTTGCCGAAGGGGCCCAATAGATCCGAAAAAAAAGTTCAGGGGCTCAATTGAGCCAAAAAAAAATTCAGGAGCCTGAGAGGTCCCCGCCAAAAAGTTCAGGGACCTGCGAGACCCTTTTTCCTTTTTAAAAATACAAGTAATGGTTCCCCCTCCTAATCCACCAACTCACCCAACCCTTATTTCAATTCAAAGCAAAGGTAAGAAAAGTCAACTCTCTGTCGTTGTAATATAGTGGTGAGTAAAATGGGAAAAAAAAGTCAACTCTCTGTAGGAGAGTGAGATTACTTAGAGATGTTTGAATCTCTTCAATGCCACATGTCATATCGGGTGTTTGAGTAAAAAAAAAAGTCAACTCTCTTTCTCTCACTCCTGCAACAATTAGTGCTTTTGGAAACAAACACATTTTAAGAAAGCAAAATCAGTTTCTCACTCCTCACCATTTCATTGGACTGTGCACACAAGCATACATATTGCTAAATACTTTAGTTTAACACAATTTGAAAGTCAAACTCATATTTCTTTCTCTGCAAACATGCTCATACGTTTTAGAAATCAAATATCATCTTTTTTTCGTCATTCAATTATTACAATAATTTAATAAACAAACCACTCATTCTCTCCATCTCATTTTAATCTTCATATGAAGCTCCAATATGTAAAAATATACACGGCATATATATACACACACACACAACAGCTTCGGTGTTTGACTCCAAAACCTCACTGAAAAGATGATGAACTTGCTTCTTTAACATGATTTTCATACAAGTTTTGACGTAAAAACAAAAGGGCAAACAACATTAAATTTATAATCTAAAAATATATATGAATAGCTTGTAAGGAGAGCTTTCTACCCATATATGGAATGAATAATTTCTCTAGACGAAAAGGTTTGAATCAAGGTATAACTTCGATTTTATGAATAGCTTGTAAGGAGAGCTTTCTACCCAAGGTATAACTATTCGCTTATATATATATAGAAGTAATTAGGATGGTACACTTCGATCAAATTCAAAATCTAAATTTCTCTCGAGTTTCCTTTTCTTTCCGGCCCTTACAATGTTATGAAGTTTGAGAGGAAGTAGAAAAAGATTTTGAAGAAGAAGATGATGAAGAGCAGCGTTGGCATGATGAATATTTCAGGGTTTTCTCTTGCATTTATTGTCATGATATGTTTAATTTCTAGGAAAAATTATATAATTTTATTAGTATAATATTAAATCTATTTTAATTTTACAGATCTTAATTTTTTAATGTCATTTCAGTATATTAAAGAAATCAAATAAAAATATTTTTAACTAAAAAATTAAATATTTTTAAGTTTGTAATTTTAAATATATGAAATATATTTTAAGCACTTAATCCTCATACAACTTATTTATCAAACGAAAGCTATTCTACATTGATGAATCCCAACAAATATTTTTTTTGAATGGACATATTATAAATTTTGAATTAAATATATTAAAAGTTCAAATAAATATACTTATAGTCTCAAAAATTAGATACACACATGCACATTTGCAATTTGAAATATTTTTTTATGGGAAAACAACAAACATATAGGTGCTTACTTTGTGTGATGAATTAGATAGATTAGATTGATAAAAATAATATAACATAATTCACCACATACTTTGATGGGTTACATCATTCTAAAGATTTAATTCTTCAAATACTCAATTTCATACATTGTCAATCTAATTTATCTAATCTATTATTCAAAGTAAACACCCCCTTAGGACTTTGGCAAAAAGAGCAATCAAAGCGGAATTACGTATTATACTTTCTGTTGTAATTTATATTTCAAATGTTGAATATTATATTATATTTTGAGTTATTGATGAGTGGTGTTTTTGCACAACATTTTGTGGTTGAAACGAAGTGATTTGAAGATTATTGCATGTGCTTTAACACAATTTGTGTTTTTAACCTCCCGTTTTGGAAGTTTTATTTGTTGTTTAAGTTTCACAGAAAATGGAGGGCGAATAAATGCATTTTTGAGTGATCCAATGCCATGAGAAGATAGATAATTTAATGAGAAACGCGTTGCAAGTTGAATCGTCTCAATCGGACAAGAAATGAGGGAGAACGGAGCAAAACTATGAAAGGTATCAGTGCAGAAACGCTGGCGCGACCGGCAGCGCGGCTGGCGCACTCGCGCACGACCGGTCTACTCGAAGCTGAGGCATGTTTCTCTTTGTCCCGAGCGCGATCAAGGGAGCGACCGGGGGTGCGATCGAGCCCGTGTTGCGCCCTCAGCCCAAATTTTCAGACACTGCGCGTCTTCTTCTTCTTCTTCTTCTTCTTATTCTCTATTTTATCTCCATTTTTCACACACAACACATAACCCACAACACACACCAAGCAAAAATCCCCAAATTTCTCCAACACCAAAACCCTTCTCTCATCTCCCATCTTCAACCCTCATCCATCAAACCCACACCCTAGCTAGGATTTCTACCCAGCTAGGATAAATAAGGAGTTATGGCTTGAAGACGGAGCAAATAGGAGACGAGTGGAGGCAAGGGTGGAGTTGAGGCCAACTTCCGGGTTGTTCTTAGTTTCTATTCTTGTTTTTATTTTGATTTTTTTTTCTTTGAAATGATTTAGTCCTTGGATTTGTTTAATGTTAGGCTAAATTATTTTGTATTTTGGAATTGTGATTATTTGGATATTTGTGTATTTATTTTTCTATGGATTGTTTATAACCCCATTTCATTTTCTTGTTCTTATGCTATGTATTTGTGTTGATTAATTGCTCACTAATTTACACAATTTTATCTATTAATTCAAAAATCGAGAGATGAGTCTCAATAGATGAACCCTAGGCACGAGACACCTATGTCGATAAATTCAAGAGAATCGAGGCTTAATGTGAGGGTTAGAATCTTTGGAGCTTTTGGTAAGTACATGTGTAGGATTCGATCGAAAATGACGAACCTAACGTGTACCCTACTATTGGTCCTGGGCGAGTCGATGTCAGTTTAGAGGGGGGTGAATAAACTGATTAAAAACTTTACTTCAAATGCAGAATGATAAGGGCCCTTGACTCGCTTAGTAACTTATCTATGCACAATTCGGTTGAGCACTTTTTAGACAGCTTGAGTGCAGATTGTGTGAGCTTGTGTACAGTTCAAAGATATGCGAGTAAGCAAAACAGTACAGCACACAGATGATTTATAGAGGTTCGAAGTCTCAAACTTCTACGTCCTCTCTTCCTTCCGCAGAAGGGAAACTCCACTATATAACTTGAGTTTCTTTACAAATTACACAATGAAGGACAGCTGGCTGAACCTGATAACTGCTCGCTACCTCAGCGGGTCGACGGCTCACACTTACAGTCCCTAACTGTTCGCTAGGAAGGTAGGTGCTATTGACGTCTTTACAAGGTTTTAGATCTCTTTCGATCTTCAAGAGGTTAGTCTTGAACAGGGGTTATCAACTGATGTGCTCCTACAATTAAGCTGGGTAGTTGATCGGTGTATTGCTGGGACTGAGAAGATTGCTCTGGCTGGATTATCAACAGCTAGCTGAATGCTTTGATTCTGTAGATTCTTCTTCTCAGTTGAACTCTCGCAGTTTTAGCAAATGCTTAACTTGAGCTATGTGGGAGGGAGAAAGAAATCTCTGTTTGAGATAACTTGAATGAAGGCTTTAAGAATGAGAGTTGCGAAAAGTCTCTGAACACTTTGATTCACTCGTCTTTTATAGAGGAGTGGTTTTGTGACCGTTGAGTTCCACTGATCGGTGGCTCTGTTGGTTCATCAATGGCAGATGGTCTTTATGATCGTTGGAGCTTTTGGTTGAAGTAGCCGTTGCTTTGCCAATCGATCTCTGTTGGATATTTGATTCCAGTAGCCGTCTTTGCCAATCGATCTCTATTGGATATTTAATTCCAGGATCTCTGTTGGAGCATTTATTCCAAGATCTTCATTTGAGCATTAACTCCAGGACTCTCTGGCTGGCAGTTCTGAGCTCCATTTTAGCAAGTTTGAGTTCCAGTTGGCAGTTCTGAGCTTGTCTGCTTAGTTCGGCTATTATTCCAGTTGGCAGTTCTGAGCTTCTTCCTCCAGTTCGACTGATCTCAAGTTGTTGAATGGCTTGTCAGTTCAACTGTTCTTTCTTCAGCTTTCTTGTCAGCTTGACTGATCACAAGCTGTTGGCTAGCTTGTCAGTTTAACTGTTCTTTCTTGAGCTTTCTTGTCAGCTTGACTGATCACAAGCTGTTGGCTAGCTTGTCAGTTTGACTGATCTTTCTCAAGCTTCCTTGTCAGATGTTTGCTTGTTTTCTCCTACAAGCTGTCTGACTTCAGTTCTGGCCTTTGATTGATTCGTCTGTTTACTTTAGTTTAGCTGAAGTTAAGTTTGGCCATCAGCTGGATACTTCCAGTCTTTAGTTTAAACTGATCTCTTATCAGTTTCTTCAGTCTTGTCGATTTTTCTTTCAGCTCAGCTGACTTAGCTGTCAATTTTGTTTTGACTGGTTCACATATCCTTCCAGCTGGTTAACCATGCTCCAGTTGGGTTGACTCTAGCTTCAGTTGAGTTCCTTCTTGAGGCTCTGGATTGGTCAGCTCAGATCTACAGCTTGGATCTTGGTCAGTTTTTCAGGAATAGTTTTGACATCTCATCAAAACCTTATCTAGGGGTTCTTTGATAGTTTTTCCTAACAATTTCTCCCTTTTTGATGATGTCAAAACCTTGTCCATGATGATGGAAAAACTGCAAGTGTTCGTCTGAGAGACGTGTTGTAGTTCGCTTATAGGCAAAGCTTGATATCAGAGCAAGTTAGAGCTGAAATTCAAGTATCAGAGCATACTTTCATTTTAAACATGCTTTCATTTTGAACTATCAGAGCATGATTATCCAGGTATCAGGAAATGTGCATAAGCATGAGCAAGGCTTGATATGATATTGAAGCATGATATTTGAAGGATTAAAGCATGTATCATATATTAAATCAAAGCATATCATATCAGCTCTTGATAGTAGATAGGACTACTACTTCACTTCCTTAGCTGCTTTTTCTTTTCTTGCTTGATTCTCCTTTTTCTTGAACTCCATGTGTTCTCCAAGCTTCCCCCTGAAGCTGAGCCCCCCCTCAAGGTATACTTCTCTTTGGATCTGCTCCCAAAGAGTTAAATTTTCATCATCATACCTTCCATCTTCCCCCTTCTTGGCATCATCCAAAAGGGTAAACTGATGTGGATTATATGATGGCATTGATAGATTTGGCAAGAAGGTGAATGCAGTTGCCAAGTTGTCATCACAGACTGAGGGAACTGAAGGAATGGGCATGGGCGAGGAGAACCATGCATAAGCTTCTTCAGTCGTCATGAACTGACTACGATCAGTGGTGAGAGAGAGATCTTGCTCTCTGAAGTCCATGAAAACCAGGTTGGTGAAGATCTCATCGGTTGATGTGATTGGTAGATCTTCAAGAAATGGAGTGCAGGAGGAGTTGGCTGGCTCATTATCGGGAAGATGAGCGTCGGCTGGTACGCTGAACTGGATTCGTTTGATCATTGAATCCATTATTTCCGAGAGCGTTGGCGGCGAGCAGAGTGGATGGTTCATCCAATTTCTACTCCAGTGTCCTTCGTTGATCCAGAAGAGGGATCCACGAGTGCGGATGAGGTGGAACATGGTGGCCTCATTGAGTTGAAATCTCCATATATGATACTGGAGGTACCTTCTCAATTGCTCGAATAAGGAGGGATTGTTGCCCTCAATTAGACCGAAACAACTCCGTAGCTGATGGTCTAGAACTTGCTCAAACTCATCCTCAAATAAGTCACGATTGACTGAGGTGAGAGGTTGTGAGCTGGCGGGTATTGTAGACTGATCGCTCAGTCTTGAGAGAGGCTCATTCTCAATCAGCAACTGCCTTTCGTCTAAGGAGCTGACAGTTGCTACCAACGGTCTCTTTCCATGACTTAAGTCGGAAGTTCCTGGTTGGTGCGATCTTTTCGGGATCGGATGACAGTAGATGGTCGGGAGCATATCCCTTCATCCGATTGGCTCTCCGGTTGGAATCACCTCGTCAAATTGACTCAGAATGATGTGGCTTATGCGACCCATAAACCCAACATTCTCTAGAAAAGAGCCAGTTGTTGGATCATATTCTGCTCGGTCGACATTTGCTCGTAGTTGAGCAAGAATGAAGGAAGCCCAGTCGGCTTTGCAACCGAGGAATAGAGCGGCCGTTAGATGAGCTTTGAGTTCGGAGAACTGGACCGTCTCAAAGTTTCCGTGTAGGATGTGACCGGCGATATCCAGGAGTTGGATGATCTCACTAGGCAGGCTTTCCTTCAACTTGTGTGAGCAATCGTAGTGGTGCACGTGTGGATGTTTCCAAAGGCTCCATAGTGCATTTTTGCTCGGAAGCTCTAGATCCAGTACGTCTTGGCCTTCGTCGGGGAGGAAGATTGTAGACATCATAGTGTCTTTCATCACCGTTATTACTTTGTTCTGAACGGTGGAGATGATGTTGTTGCCGAAGATGATTGCATTGTGGTAGAACTCCGCAACATGGGTGGGTAGATTCTTGACTGGCATGATCGTCAAGAATGGCAACAACCCAGTTTCCTCCAATGGCCGAAAGATCCTTTGAAATTTCTCTGGGCCTAGGCGTGCGTGAAGAAGCTCTAGATTGAGAGTTTTATCTTTCTTCATCTTGCTTACGAGCGACTTGACATTCACCATTTGAAATGAGGGTTTCATTGCTGTAAAGAAATGGTTGTGTTAAATTTGCAAGTGTGCTGAGAGAGAGTTTGCAGATGATCAATGCAAGGGTGAGAGAGAATTTACAGATGATCGGAGCCTTCATCTCCTTGCATATATATATTCAGCTTTGCATGCATTGATCGAGAACACTCGATTGCTTATCTTAGCTGATCAGCTATTCGATTTGATGGATGATTAGCTGAATAAATGTTGCATGCATCCCAGCCGTTCGATTGTGAAGCAACTTTATGATCATGTGGCTGAGAGAGAGCAAATTTGAAAATGGTGTAGTTGCCATAAATAGCAAAATATTTTCTGCAGATTTTGCTATTTATATCTCATAGATAAATATTCCCTCCTTTTCTGCTTTGTGGAGTCGATTTAATATCAATGCAGAGATATTAATGGCAACTTGTGAGAGAGAACCCCATTTTCAAATTGTAGCCGTTGGATGTAATATAAGCAATTTTATAATTACAACGGAAACAATTAAGTTAAGATAAGCTTGAGGATTAAGAAAAACTTATCCTGAGTCAGTTGGGATACAGTCCAACTGATTGGCTTGATGATTCAGCGGTTGGATGATCAGGTTTATTACGTTTTCAGTTGCCGCTGATGAGCTAACTTTGAGGCTCTAACTGAACTGAATTGATTAGTTCGTTTTGTCAGTTGCTTGGCCTTCTTGAGTCAGTTTCTTCTTCTTGAAGGGCCGAACTGGACTAGTTGGACTGCTTACTTTCGAGCAGTTTGATCGCTTTGTCGTTGATGCAGATCCAGTTTTGTTCTTTGGTAGTTTGGGCCTTGCTGTCCTCCTGGCTTGGTGAAGTTGTTGAATTGTAACTGATGAGTTTTTCATCCTTTGATTGAGGGATTGTGAAATTCGCTTTGGCGACAGTTTGAACTGATCATTGTTCATAATTAGTTGCACGCCTTTTGAGCTAGATGTGAGTAGATGAGTGACATAGCTCTTGGATAGGAGACTTGGTGATGTGTCAGTATTCTCATCATCACTATCTCTTTCATCATCATGCCTTGGATTCTTCTGAGGAGCCACGACTTCAGTATGTGATAGATGTGGTTCCATCCTCTCTATGGCAGTTAGAGTTTGTCGTGATGGCTCAGTTGACTGACTTGATAAATTATCAAAGTTCAGTTTTCGGCAAAGCGAGCCAGTTGGGCAGTTGACTGATTAATTTGCAACCACAGCTCCTTGAGGTATGATGCTGGTTGTGAATTCAACTAACAAGGCAGCTGCTAGAATTTTGTTGGTAAGCCGGTGATTCATGATGTGCTGAACTTGCACAATGGTTGGAGGGAATAGATTTGACGATCCTATCCATTTAATGCTCCAAGTTTCTTCTTGTTGCCAGTAGCTCATGCCATGAAAGGCAGTTAGCAGAAAATGGAACTGGATGGACATAGAATGTCTCCAGTTGTACCAATAGAAATACCGGTGGAGTTTTTTGAACAACTCTTGGTCACGTTGTGCAACAAAAGCGAAGTGTGTGAGAAGGAGATTAGTCACTTCCTTTTGTGCACTTTTGACTGCATATTCACCAATATAGAAGGTGCGAATATTTTTCTTCAGTCAGCTGGAAAGGAGGGCATGTGCTTCTGAAGTAGTCTGCTCCATAGTTTGAATGAGGGATTCCAACGAATGGATTAAGCTCGTCTAGATCAGAGCAAACCTGGAAATCAACTGGTGATCCGTTCTTTGATTTTGGAGAATGAACGGCGTTGGTAGTTGAATTGCTCGAAGTGATGTTGCTCGTCTTTGCCTTGGCTCTTTATTTCTTTCTTAGTGACTGAAGATGGGTAGTTCCCTTCTTGGGAATCCAGTCAGAGATGAGGAATGGTAGTGCTTCATCACTTCGAAGATTCAGCAGGTCTTCAATCATTTTGTTCATCTTTAGAACAAGTCCTACCTTGGACTCAAATTTGCCAGATTTCTTTGAGTCAGAGGCCTTGACGACTTGATGCTTGAATTGTTGGAAGACAAATTCTGCCCAGTTTCTTTGTCGTCCTTCAGCAAGGTGAATCATAACCTTGTATCTCTCTTGGGTGAGTTGACTCAGGCTACCAATTGCTCCGAACATCATCTTGTTTGTTATATCGAGTAGAACGCCATACTCGGGCTTCAGATCAGTTTTAGCTGTCATAAAACTGAATTGCTTGTTGCAGGTTGAAGCTTTCCATTCTCTCCAGTATGATTCTGCAGATTTCTTCAGTTCTTGAACGGATGAACCTTTTTGTGGAAGTTAGAAGACTTCTGCAATTGTTCTTTCAGTGATTTGAAGTAGCCGTCCTTGAATCACTGATGACACTGTCTTTCCATCTACAGACAATTTTGCTTGAAGCAAAAACTCACTCACCAAATTTTGTCTGAAGAACTTTGGTGGTGTTTCTAGGTAGTGAAGAATTCCTATCTTGTGAAGATTTGGCAGAAGGGTTGGGTTATTTGATTCGTTTAGAGTCAATTGAAATTTCTTCCTATCTAGAAATTTGTCTCTCAAAAGTTGCTCTTTGAAGGAATTTAAAGATCTGGGTAATTCGGTCATCTTTGGAGTTGACTGAAATTTTGAGGAATTTCAAGAGATTTGAGAGAGAGAGAGAGAGAGAGAGAGAGAGAGAGAGAGAGAGAGTGAGAGTATTTTAGAGCGTAGGAGGAGTATTTCTGAGAGGCTTATAAGAGAGGGCTTTTTATGAGTGATTGGGCAGGCTCATAAATCTAATGGTTGGAATGGTACTAGCCCTGGCCTCTTTTATTTTGGTCATTGGCATTTAATGACTCTGAGACGTGTCATCCTTTTGCAACGGTCAAAATATTCAAAATAAATGCTAAGTTCGACATTTATTTGAAAACAAAAAGATAATCTTTTTATAAATAAAAAATAAATGATAACAAACTGAATTATAAGAAGTAAACTTAGGGCTTTCTTAATCAGTTGAACTTGATCAGCCACTAGTCCTTCTTGTGATCAGTCTTCCTCCTCTTAGCAAACGGTTCTATAGAGTCACCTTCATCATGCTCATCACTGCTTTAGGACTCAGTTCCTGCTGACTGGAGTCTTGGGTGAGCTTGCAGCTTCTGGATTTGCTCCGTGTGCAGTTTCACCTGTTGCTGCAGGCTGTGGATCAAGTTGACATAGTAGGTAGGGAGCTGGACTGATGAGCTGCTTGGTTGAATATCGAGCTGAACTGCTCTTGAGTCAACCTCTTCTCCTTCTTCAGTTCCTATCAGTTCCTCACATGGAACTGTGTAGGTTAGCTCATCCTTCTCCATGCTGACGAACTCATCATAGCTGGGCTCTGGTAGAGTCTCCAGTGCAGCAGCTTGGGCTGCAGCTTTTCTTTAGCTGATTTTTGAGCAGATGTCTCATGTTGAGTTAATTCCAGTTTATTTGACTTCTCCATCAGTTTGAGCATTTTGCAGCTGGTACATTCTGCTTGATTGACTGGATCATCAGTTGAGATCATTTGGCTAACTCTGTCTTGCTCCTTGTCTCAGTTTGAGCAAATGAACTGATGATTCAGTTGAGCTGATGGGGTAGGGTGATTAGCTTCAGTTTACTTTCTTTGCACAGCTTCTCGCTTCAGTTCAAACTGATAGCTTTTGTGTCCAACTGATTAGTTCAACAACTTTCTCAGTTGTGAACTACTCATTCTGATGAGTTGAAGCCTTTCGGTTCAGTTCATCTCTTCAGCTGGAATAGTTTTCTGACCTTTTTCTTCCAGTTGACTATCTTAATCATTTGATGCTAGTTCAAGTAGTCCCAGTTGTATGCATAGCTCCATAAACTTTGCTTCAGGCAATGGTTTGGTGAAGATGTCAGCTATCTGTTTCTCCGTGTTGACATATTTGATGCATGTGTCCTTCTTTTCGATGTGATCTCTGATGAAGTGATGTCTTATGTCAATGTGCTTAGTTCTTGAATGCAGAACTGGATTCTGAGATATTGCAATTGCACTAGTGTTGTCACAGAATATAGGTACTTCTTTAGTTTCAACTTTGTAGTCCTTCAACTGTTGCTTCATCCAGAGTATCTAAGCACAACAGCTTCCTGCAGCTACATATTCTGCTTCAGTTGTTGACGTGGCAACTGAGTGATGCTTCTTGCTGAACCAGGATATCAGTTTGCTTCTAAGAAACTGACATGTTCCATTGGTGCTTTTTCTGTCAATCTTGCATCCACCAAAGTCTGAGTCTGAATAACCAATTAGACTCAAACTGTCGTCTCTGGGATACCATAGTCCAAGATTTATGGTTCCTTTGAAGTATTTGATAATCCTCTTTGCCGCTTCAAGATGACTTTTCTTCGGGTTGGCTTGGAACCGCGCGCATAGACCGACTGAATAGTAAATGTCTGGTCGGCTAGCTGTTAGGTAAAGTAGCGACCCAATGATTCCTCTGTAGTATGTATTGCTAACTGATTCTCCTTGTTCATCAAGAGTTAGCTGAACTGATGTGTTCATAGGAATCTTGAGAGTTTTTCCTTTATTAACTCCAAACTTCTTGACTAGCTCCTTAGTGTACTTGGCCTGGCTAATAAAGATCCCATCTTTCAGCTGCTTCACTTGGAGTCCTAGGAAGAATGTCATTTCTCCCATCATGCTCATCTCGAATTCACTTTGCATCAGTTGAGCAAATCGTGTGCATAGATTTTTGCTTTTTGATCCAAAAATTATGTCATCCACATAAATTTGAACCATTAAGATCTCAGTTGATCGTTCTATTCGGAATAGAGTTCGATCAATGACTCTCTTTTGAAACCCATTCTTTAGCAAGAAGGTTGTGAGAGTTTCTTACCACGCTCGAGGAGCTTGCTTCAGTCCGTAGAGGGCTTTCTTCAGCTTGAAAAATTGATCACCAATTTCGAAGCCTGGCGGTTGCTCGACATACACGTCCTCCTTGAGCATTCCTTGAAGAAATGCACTCTTGACATCCATTTGATAGACTGTGAAGTTGAAGTGAGCTGCATAGGCTAGGAATAGTCTGATGGCTTTCAATCTTGCAATTGGTACGAATGTCTCATCAAAGTCGATCTCTTCACTTTGTAAGTATCCTTTGGCTACCAGTCTTGCTTTGTTCCTTATGATCACACCTTGTTCGTCCAGCTTGTTGTGAAAAACCCATTTTATGTCAATGACCTTCTGAGTTTTTGGTCTATCAACAAGAAACCATACGTCATTTCTTGTGAATTGATTCAGTTCTTCTTGCATGGCCATGATCCAGTCTGAATCTTCTAAGGCTTCTTTGACATTTGCTGGTTCCGTCTGAGATATGAAGCATGTGAATAGTGCATGCTCAGTTGAACTTCTGGTTTGGACTCGGCTTTTTGGATCACCAACTATCTTGTCAGTTGGATGGCTTCAGAGCCATTTGGGCAAGATAGCTTCAGCTGGTTCTACTGTGGTGACGTCATCAGTCGCCCTTTGATCAGTTGGTTCGGCATCTTCATCAGTTCTTCCCCTATTTCAATTGTGGAGTTTATGGTCTCAGCACAATTTGTGTCTTCATTGACCAGACTGTTCTCAACTGGTTTAGTGCCAGTTTCATTACCTTCTTCTAGTGAAACTTCAAGCCGCTCTGGAACAATGTGATCCACATAGTCCTGCGAGTTCTCAGTTTCACTAGGTAGTACTTGAACTGATGTGTCTATTGTTTCTTTGTTCCTGTACTCATTAGCAAATTCATCAAATACCACATGACATGTTATTTCCACAACAAGAGTTCGTTTATTGAACACTCTGTAAGCTTGTGCGTGAGGCAAATTATACCCAAGAAATATTTCCTCATTAGCTTTAGCACTGAAAGCTTTCAGTTGAGTCTTGCCATTATTGTGAATATAACATTTACAGCCAAATATTTTAAAGTATGAGATAGAAGGCTTACGACCCTTATACAGTTCATAGGATGTTTTGTCATGTGCGGTGACGATGGCACTTCGATTTTGAGTGTGGCAGGCTGTGTTGACTGCTTCAGTCCAGTAACCTTCAGCTATGTTGGCATCAGCTATCATTGCTCGAGCTGCTTCTTTAAGTGTCCAGTTTCGCCGTTCAGCTACATCGTTTTGTTGTGGAGTTCTTGCAGCTGAGTGTTCGTGAGTGATTCCAAGTTTGCTGAGAAAACTGATCATTTGCTTATTCACAAATTCAGTTCCATTGTCGGAGCGAATCCTTTGAACTGATCTCTCCTTTTCAGTTTGCAGCCTTCTGATCAGCGCTGTTAAATTGTTGTAAGTTTCATCTTTGCTCCTCAAGAATTCCACCCACGTATATCTTGAGAAATCATCAACTACTACAAGAGTGAATCTTTTGCCTTTTGGGGTCTGTGGTCTGACTGGACCAAACAGATCCATATGTAGTAGTTGGAGGCATTCAGTTGTTCCTGGTGGGTGACTCCTATTCTTGAAGGATGACTTCACTTGCTTCCCTTTTTTGGCATGGTCCACACACGCCTGTTTTCTTATATATCTCCTTGGGAAGCCCCTCAACTAGCTCTTTCTTGGCTAGGTAGTTGATTGTTTTAAAGTTGAGGTGGTTCAGTCATCGATGCCATAGCCAGCTTGCTTCAGTCGATCCTTTTGAAAAGAAGCAAGCTTCTGAGTAGCCAGTTGACCAGTCAACAATATACATGTTGCCTATCCTTATGCCAGTAATAAGAGTTGCTCCAGTTGACTTGTCTCTTATGTTGTAGGAGTTTTTGGTGAAGTCAACTGAGTGGCCATTGTCGCACAGCTGGCTGATGCTGAGTAGTTTGTGTTTTAGTCCATCCACATGGGAGACTCCATTTACTACAACTTTTCCCTTGACCACGAACCCTTCTCCAATGGTTCGGCTTTTGGAGTTGTCTCCAAATGTGACAAATGGACATTTGACTTCTTCATAACCGTCGAGATCTTTTCTATATCTGGTCATGTGCTTGGAGCACCCGCTATCTAGATACCATATATCTTTGGTTTTCTTCATAGATAGGATGTTCTTATCCTGTAAAAACAAGGACTAGCATTTAGGGACCCATTTCATATCGGGTCCTTGTTGATACATCAAGCACTTTAGAATCCAAACTTGCCAAACTTTTGGCCTTTTATCATTTAGTGATCCAACTGATTTGGATCGCTTGATCAGTTTAGATTTTCTTTCAGCTCTTCTATTTTGAGTTGAATCAGTTGAATGGTACCTGCGTTGATAGTTAGTAGGATAAAACAATTCAACTAAAATGTTGTTGTCTTGAGACCTTTGAGCTCTTTGATCAGGCCAATGTCTTGTGTGTTTCCAGTTTACTGGATTGAACCCTTTTGTATCAACTCTCGGTTCATTTCTGGAATCCAGGTACTCGTTATAGTGATGGTAGGGTTCAAACGAGTTTTTTTTATCTCTTCTATAGGTGTTCTGATTGAACTTCTTGGCAGGATAGGCTTGAGATCTAAACTGGTTTTTCTTTCTGGAGTCAACTAATCTATCAGTTTGCCTTGGGAGTATTCTGTGTTGAGCTGGTGGTCTCTGTTGAACTAAAGACCTTGAATGAAGGGATTGGTTTGAATGAACTGATGGTCTTGACTGGAATTTTGGCTTCAGTTGACCTGGTGTTTTTGGTTGGGAGAATTGACCGAATTGTCTGGGCTGAGTTTGAGGATTTCTCAATATGTGTGTCTCAGCTAGCTGATCATGAGTTGATCTGGTGAATCCTTTTAGGATTCCTTTATCACTGGGTTGAGCAACTGCCTTTCCTTTCTCTAAGGCAGTTAACTTGCTGTATCCTAGCCCTATGCTACTAGTTCCAGTTCTCTGATGATTCAATATCTCATCTAGATTTTGAGATCCCTTTTTGAACTTCAGAGTTACTTTTTCTCTCTCATGGATCTCTTGCTTGAGTTTTTGATTCTCAGCTTCTAGATCGACAGTTCTCAATTTCAATTTTTCAAATTCCACAAACTGAGATTCAAGATAATTCATTCTTTCATGATCAATGCTCAGTTTTCTAACTCTATTTCCCAGTTCATTGTTTTCATCTCTCAATTCAACATGCAAGCAGGATATGGAAGCTAATTGATCTTCTAGCATCATAAGTTTCATGTCAAGTTCATTGCTAGAGACAGTTGCTTCATTAATATGATAGAAGGAGGTTTGAGAGTCAGCTGTACTAACATCTTCATCATTGTCAGCCATGAGGCAGAATAACGCTTTATCATCTGAGCTGTAGCCGTCAGAATCAATTCCAGATGGATAGTCTGAATCGTCTAGCACGGCATTCTCATAGTTTGCAATCATTGTTTTCCTTTTGAAGAAGCTTCTCCTCACTTTGGCCTTCTTGTCTTCAGGAAGTTCTGGACATTCATATCTGTAATGTCATTATTTGTGGCAGTGAAAGCATTCTCCTAGATTTCGATTGCCACCCCTGAATGGTTCAGCTGGTTGATGAGTTCTCTCATCTTTTGGGACTTCATCAGTTTGAGGTGGAACTGATTGTTTATCCCTGACCTTCTTCAGCTTTTCTAACAACCTGGTAACTGACTGAATTTGATCATTGATGTCTTCAGACAGGTTTTCCCTTTTTTCGGTTGTATCTCTTTTTCGTTCGGATGAAGATCCGCCTTGATTTTCTCTGGCTGGTGAACTTCTGGGCCGGAAGTTGTTCCTTTCTCGAGTATCTCTAAACCGGTTCCTTTCACCATAGAAGGTTGTATCTTGTGCTGATGATGTTGATGCTTCCTTCTTCCAGTTTAGGCTATACTCATGAGCTTTGAGAGAGCCAAACAGTTCTCTGAGAGTGATGTTGTTCAGATTTCTTGATTCTTTTGTAGCTATCACTTTCATGTCCCATTCTTCGGTGAGATTATCCAGAATTTTGGAGTTCATCTCAGAATTGGGATAACTTCTTCCCAGGTTGGTCATCTCACTGATGATGCATAGAAATCTGGTTTCAAGGCTTGAGATGGACTCTTCTGGCTGCATTTTGAAGGACTCGTATCTGTCAACTGCTAGTTGGAGCTTGTTTCCTTTGATGGCTTCGGACTCTTGGCATAGATCTGCTAGTAAGTCCCATATCTCCTTGGTAGTTGTGCAGTTCTTTGTGTCCTTCATTCTGTCTTCATCTAGAGTTTGAAATAGTGCAGCCTGAGCAACATACTCTAGATTCTTCAACTTCGTCTCCTCGTAG
Organism: Perilla frutescens; assembly: GCA_026008535.1. Classification (NCBI taxonomy): domain Eukaryota; kingdom Viridiplantae; phylum Streptophyta; class Magnoliopsida; order Lamiales; family Lamiaceae; genus Perilla; species Perilla frutescens. The sequence continues at coordinate 32,673,921 of BRKX01000011.1, forward strand.
GTGAGAAGATTAGTTGGCTTTGGGATCCTGACTGGTTGATTGATATCAACTATATGGGCTTCATTGTCCATCAAGATAATGATTGGACCATCTTCAATAACTTTCCACATGTTCTCATGGATTGAGCAGAGATGCGCTTTCATTCTCCTGCTCTAATTATCATAATTCTCAACTGAAAATAAAGGTATTTCCCATAGCTGGAAATGTTAGCACAGATAAGTAGATCTGATTCAGTTGATCTGCAGAAATGGATGATCCTTAGAATCAACCGCTCTGATACCACTTGTTGGTCCCGGGCGAGTCGATGTTAGTTTAGAGGGGGTGAATAAACTGATTAAAAACTTTACTTCAAATGCGGAATGATAAGGGCCCTTGACTCGCTTAGTAACTTATCTATGCACAATTCGGTTGAGCACTTTTTAGGCAGCTTGAGTGCAGATTGTGTGAGCTTGTGTACAGTTCAAAGATAGGCGAGTAAGCAAAACAGTACAACACACAGATGATTTATAGAGGTTCGAAGTCTCAAACTTCTACGTCCTCTCTTCCTTCCGCAGAAGGGCAACTCCACTATATAACTTGAGTTTCTTTACAAATTACACAATGAAGGACAGTTGGCTGAACCTGGTAACTACTTACTACCTTAGCGGGTCGACGGCTCACACTTGCAGTCCCTAACTGCTCGCTAGGAAGGTAGGTGCTATTGACGTCTTTACAATGTTTTAGATCTCTTTCGATCTTCAAGAGGTTAGTCTTAAACAGGGTTATCAACTGATGTGCTCCTTCAATTGAGCTGGGTAGTTGATCGGTGTATTGCTGGGACTGAGAAGATTGCTATGGCTGGATTATCAACAGCTAGCTGAATGCTTTGATTCTGTGGATTCTTCTTCTCAGTTGGACTCTCGCAGTTTTAGCAAATTCTTAACTTGAGCTATGTGGGAGGGAGAAAGAAAGCTCCGTTTGAGATAACTTGAATGAAGGCTTCAGGAATGAGAGTTGCGAAAAGTCTTTGAACACTTTGATTCACTCGTCTTTTATAGAGGAGTGGTTTTGTGACCGTTGAGTTCCCCTGATCGGTGGCTCTGTTGGTTCATCAATGGCAGATGGTCTTTATGATCGTTGGAGATTTTGGTTGAAGTAGCCATTGCTTTGCCAATCGATCTCTGTTGGATATTTGATTCCAGTAGCCGTTGCTTTGCCAATCGATATCTATTGGATATTTAATTCCAGGATCTCTGTTGGAGCATTTATTCCAAGATCTTCATTTGAGCATTAACTCCAGGACTCTCTGGCTGGCAGTTCTGAGCTCCAGTTTAGCAAGTTTGAGTTCCAGTTGGCAGTTCTGAGCTTGTCTGCTTAGTTTGGCTATTACTTCAGTTGGCAGTTCTGAGCTTCTTTCTCCAGTTCGACTGATCTCAAGTTGTTGAATGGCTTGTCAGTTCGACTGTTCTTTCTTCAGCTTTCTTGTCAGCTTGACTGATCACAAGCTATTGGCTAGCTTGTCAGTTTGACTGTTCTTTCTTGAGCTTTCTTGTCAGCTTGACTGATCACAAGCTATTGGCTAGCTTGTCAGTTTGACTGATCTTTCCCAAGCTATCTTGTCAGATGTTTACTTGTTTTCTCCTACAAGCTGTCTGACTTCAGTTCTGGCCTTTGATTGATTCGTCTGTTTACTTTAGTTTAGCTGAAGTTAAGTTTGGCCATCAGCTGGATACTTCCAGTCTTTAGTTTAAACTGATCTTTTATCAGTTTCTTCAGTCTTGTCGATTTTTCTCTCAGCTCAGCTGACTTAGCTGTCAGTTTTGTTTTGACTGGTTCGAGTATCCTTCCAGATGGTTGACCATGCTCCAGTTGGGTTGACTCTAGCTTCAGTTGAGTTTCTTCTTGAGGCTCTGGATTGGTCAGCTCAGATCTACAGCTTAGATCTTGGTGAGTTTTTCAGGAATAGTTTTGACATCTCATTAAAACCTTATCTATGGGTTCTTTGATAGTTTTTCCTAACACCTACAACTCAAGTATCTCAAGAGAACTTAGGATGCATTAGAGATTGCCCTAGTGAAATTTGGCACCATAAATAGACATTTAATACGATCATTAGTGCTAAGTACCCGAAGAAATCAATCCCAAAAGTACCCTACCTTCTTGTCCCCTTCTCCATTTATTTTCCCCGTTTATTTATTACTTTCTTTAGTTTAGATTAGTTAATTGTCTTTCCTTTTATCTTATCGTCTAGATAATGATTGAGGTCCGATGTTGTAGTACACACAATTAGGTCTAATTAGTCTCTGTGGATACGATACTCTTGCTCGCCATATTTACCATAATTACACCGTACATTTGCGGTATAGTTTTAGTCAAATAAAAAGTTTGATCAGTTACATTACATCTTCTAATTTTTATTTTTACATTATTTTATATGTTCGAAATAATTTAATATATTCCAAATGTGGTTATATATCAAATGTACAAGATCGACAATCATGCATTCTGCCATTTATTCTTTGAGAACCAATCCATCATGCTAAATTTAGTAGAATCAATTTATTATTTTTTTTATATTGGTATGTTAAAAATTTTGGATCTTTTGCTATCAAAATTTACGCATATCAATGAATCTTTTATAAAAAAATATCAATAAACTTATTCATTTATGAATTAAAAATATAAACAGATAAGACCAATATTCATTGATATATTGGAATAATGGATGGCGAAAATGCTATTGAGATTCAAAAATGATCAATATATATAATTTTTGACCTTTTGAATTCATACACAATTACCAAGTGAGATGATCTATTTTATAATAGTCCACTATATTTTATGGATACTTTGTATTAGAAATAAATTAAATGGTTTAAAATTTATGCTTAAATTATATTCTTAGCAAGACAAAAGATAAACCAGAAGGTGAAGATGAAATAACATAGCGGTGTTGGTATAAAATGACAGAAAAAATTAGAAAGAGAAAAATTCTTGAAGAAGAATGAATTGGTGGGCGCCGAAAAGGAGAGAGAAAATCAAATAATGACAAACCTTAAAAGGTTTGAGGTATTTTTTGGGTTGACTTTTTCATATTTGGATACAATTTCATTATTGTATTAATTTTTTTAATATTTTTAAAAGTTATTAAGTACATTCAAATTTATTTTATGCTTTCCACGCATTTCACAGTTGAAATAAATATATTTTTATGTGAAATATTTGGCTCATTGAATAAATAAAACATTTCACACATTTCATCGGTGAATTTAACATAATTAATGCTATGTGATTTATAATTATATAAAATTCTTAATTATTTTATTTAGTATAAAGTAATTAATATTTTTTTTTATTTTGTTTTGTATGGCATCATATAACAATGATTGATTTTAGACAAATAATTTCACTTATTGATATTGTTTCATGAAGTGGTTCATGATGTCTATCAAGTCATAATATATTGAGTTTCACTTATATGCGTGATTGTATGCCTAATTTTTATAACTTTGATTGTTGGGGCATTCAAATTATGCTAAATCATGTTGAAAATGAACAAATGTTTAGCTAGCAGATTTATATTATAAATAGGTTCAAATCTATGAGAGCATGAATTTAAATATATATACTATTTTATTTGATCCAAGAACTTTTTTACACAACATATTTCAAATTCTTTAATATTTTTCTTTAATAGTTATATATAATATATATGTATAGTTTAGATATTATACATAAAAAATGATCAATGTTTAATTTCACACTAAGTATAAACCAATGTATTACATCAATACAAATTAATACATTAATACACACGTGTTAAGAGACGTAAAATCATGATATGATCAAAAATAAAGGGAGTTAATTTGAGGTGTTCTCTACAAATAAAAGTGATAATGATGAAATCAAATTGTGGAAGTGTGTTGCAGATTGCATATTTCCTTATAGCATTTTCCGCAAAATGATATTGTAGATTATATATTAACTATCTCAAACAATTAATAAATTATTTAATGATTGATGTATTGAAAACCACTATTAATTAAACACAGTCAATTACCTACATAATTTACCGAATGATTAAAGTTTAAAAACCACCATTTGAGATATCAAATTACCCACACAATTTGTCCAATTTAAATTCAAATTTGAAACTGATAAGTCCATTTATTTCGTATTTTTATGGGTATTTTGTTCATTATAAATGTCCTTTCGCAGAAGAGAAAGGCTGGGGAGGGCACACCAAAGCTTGAATAAAAAAAAAGCAGAGGAGTGGGGAGCCCCACTTTAGGAAGATTTGGAAGCGGTCCACCACCGGTCCGAGGTATCATAAACTCCAAAGGAGTCCACCGTGAGTCTCTTGTCGCTTTGGGTATAGAGCAGGAGGTAATGGATCTTTTCGCTGCTATTGGGTGGGAATTCTTTCTTGATATGGAGTGTGTTATTTTCTCTACTCTCTCGCGAGAGTTTATTCAAAATTTGAAAATCAAAGTTGTGAATAAGCCTGCTACGTCTACTAAGATAATAAGTTTTAAAATTCTGGGAAAAAGTTTTTCTATGTCTGTTGATGAATTGAATATATTGCCGGGCATTGTGTCGTATATGCATCTCCAGGATACGATATATACCAATGCAGTAACTATTGTGCCCGACTCTACTGAGGGAGTCGAGGCAAAGTGGGCTGAAATTGGGGATGGCTCCACTTATCACAGTGGAGCCACAAAAGGCTATTGTTTGAATATTGAAGCCTTAAGATTCTACCATAGGGTGATCACCTATAGTTTCTTTGGGCGGAAGGATAGCTCGAATTTTATCACTAATCAAGAACTTTTTATTCTCTGGTGCATGGTTAAGAAAATTAAAATCAATTTTGGCTCTGTGGCCATTGTGCACTTCAGGGAGATAAAAACACACTCTAAGCATAGAATCTCGTGTGCCCAATTGATCACCCAAATTGCTCTTAGATCTAGGTTGCTGGATTTAAGCACCATTGAATTGACCCCCTGTCCCTTGAATTCTTTGATATTGCTTGTTTAAAAAGAATATAGAATGTGGTGGATGATCAAGAAGAAAAGCCTGTTTTCTTTATGCCGAGGGCAGACCCCTCGAGCCTTTTAATGATTGCAGGTAAATCTAGGAAGCCACAAGCAAGGAGGACACAGCAAGAGGAGCACCCAGTTACTGTGATACTGAAAAAGTTGGAAGTGTTGGAGAATGTCCAGTCCCAGACAGATGAGAAACTCGACCGTATTGAGACTACCCTGAAGGCCTACTTTAAGCACGTTGGGTTTTCTTACTCAATGCTCTCGTCCGATTGATTCATGGTTCTTTCTTTCCTTAGAGTAGGTTTTTTTTTTGTTTTTTTTTGTTTTTGTTCCTTGTTGTTGTGTATCGCCCCTGTTCACCCACTTTGCCTAGTGCAAAGTGTGTGGGTAGAGGCATTCCAATTTGTGTTTTGTTGTTTTTTGTTGAGTCTGTGTTGACACTTTGCAAAATGTAATGTGTGTAGATGGTTAGTTGAGTCAAGCATGCTTTCTGTGAAGTCCATGTGGTCATTCCATTTGATATTTTCAGCATGAAGCTGATTCATATCAAAATCAGCATGTCCGCATAAGATAGGGATGACGAATGAGTTTAGCATGCCCTGTGAGACTTGAGCCTATATGATGTATGCCCATTTCACAGCTTTCTTTATGTGTGAACAACTATGTGCTTAGGAATTCTAGAACTTGTCATTGTTCTGCTTGAAACCTGGAAACTGTTATGCATAAGTAGATGATATAGGCCATATTTTGCTGAGCCACCGAGAAGAAAAATTTTACCCACCAATGACACAGCTCTTGCAGCCCCTTGAGCCTATGAAATGCCATGACAGATTTCTTATTTAGGATGATAAAATATATAGCCAGGGCATTACAAGAGCCTGAAAATGAAAAAAATGGGGAAGGCAGAATTGTTGGGAGATATTTGTGAAAAGGTCAGAAAAGATAGGGGAATAAATAAAAGAAAAAAATGATAAAAGAAAAAAAAAGAAATAAATTCCCCTAGTCTTAAGTGTTCAGAATGCCCAGAGTAAAGAAATATTTGTTTTCTGAACGGGACACAATAGGGTAGTTGACTTAGAAAAAATGAGGGGCCTGTACAGAAATAAAGCCTCACCTATATGAAATGCCCACTATAGCCTAAAAAGTCCTATTGATACTTATGCATCTATGGTTTCTGGAGATTGATAGTAGAACTTTAGCAAGCTTATGGGACGACTAAGTACAGAATTTCATTGATTTGAGTGTATACACTGAGCCTAAACACTGAGTGAAGAGAGTTTGTGAGGATTACCAAGCTAAACTCATTTTTGACCTACTTTTGGTATGCTGAAACTTTGCAGTTTTATTGGAATATTGATTGTGATGTGCCCACACTTATTAACACTTTGCATGTTTTTGTTTTGAGTCTGTTTCTTTTTTACCTTTATTTTTCTTTTGTTTTTCTGGACGCGTTGCACCCCATGCTTGAGGACAATCATGTCTAAAGTGTGTGGGTGTGATAAGTCCATTTATTTCATGTTTTTATGGGCATTTTGTTCGTTATAAATGTCATTTTTACTATGTTTCGAGTCAAAAAGAATCATGATGAGGTCAAAGGGTATTGCGGATATTGAGTCTGGCGAAAGGGGCATTTTATGCCCGGTTATTCAAGTAAAATCCAAGCTAAATATTCATTCAGAGACACAGAAAACTTCTTCAGCATCCATCCCACATTCGAGAGGCAGAATGGGCATATCAGATATGGATGGAGCTGACCAGACGATGCCACACCCACATTGCTCGTACAGACTCGACAACAGGCTGGAATGAGGCATTGGTGGAAAACTCAGGATTCGGTTGGAAGAGATAGACGTGGAGGATAGCTGCATATCCGAAGAAGAGTTGGTGATAAGCTAGACTCCTTTGAGGCGCTGCAACGAAGAGATAAGTCCAATCCCTAAAAAAATAGGGATTTGGTCAAACTTAAGCTTATCCAGACAGATTAGGGAAGACATGCCGGTTCCGGAAATCCAGTGAAGACCCTACTTTGTTGGGGGAACTCTAATTCGGAAATGTAACTATTTAAGCTACTTTATTTTCTGAAAATACAAGTTTGGATAGTCAGGAACAATTGCTACAATATTTACTTTATTTGCATTTTCATTTCGTGCGCTGCTTTGCAGCAAGAAACAATCCATCGGCCTTAAGCCTTTGAAATTTAGGATTATGCTTATAAACTTAACGTTTATGTTGAGTATTTTTGCGAATTAATTCAGTAAGTTTTCATTTATATTATGTCTTTCATTTCTGTTATTTTAATTATGTCTAGCATGATTGTTTATTCTGGTGTTTGAACAACGAAAATGGTTTAAATATAAATATGGACTCGTGAGGCCAAAATGGGCATAGTAATGCATGATAGGTTTCTGTTGATTCTTGTTCCTTGTTCCACGTGAGTGTATGTCTGAAATGCCCAATGTGGCTGATCACTTGTTAGGTAAAGAGGGCACACCACTATTAATTGAATTGGCGAATCGTGACTGTGTGTTGATTCATATAGTAATAAGGGAATTAATGGGTTGTTGTGGGTACACGAGGAATTGGTAAACATAACAGATCTGGATTCATCTAGGGCACACTGTTGTTTGTTCACTTACATCTCTTTGGGGAACCGGGGGGTGGGTGACTGATTAGGGATTTAATTGACAAGGAATCGCTTTTAAGTGTAAAATGAAAAGATGAATGAGGAGACGCAGAGAGGAATCCGATCTCCATAACTGGGTGATTTATTATGTATGAAAATCGGTGTGCCCATAATTAAGTTGATATATATTTAAACCAAATTCAAGTTCAAATGCCAGAACCTTTGTTATTTGATATTCTCTTTACTTTCTATTTGCAGATTTAATTCAGTATAGTGACAACACCAAAACCCCCTTTTTGTGACTGGTTACTAGAAGGTGAAATTGCAACAGCTCTCTGTGGGATTGACCCCGTACTCATTAGCTAGCTACGCTCACTGTGGGCACAGGAGTTATAAATTATTTTTGAGCGCAAAACGACCGCGCGTCAGAAACTTTTCAAATTATTATTTTCTATTCCATTATTTAAGTAGTAGTGAGTACTCTAATTTTCAAAGCAATTGAGGTGATTAGGTAAACTCCATTAAACAATCATCGATATATTTGCATTATCTACTTAGAAAATAATCATCGATTTCATTAAAGTCTTCTAATTCAATCTATATAAATGTTCAAATCTTGAGCTTTATCTTCTTGCATATACACAATAGGAGCAATTTTTAGTTATGATATATCATGAGTGTGTAGTTCACAGTTTCTTACATAATTTGATATTTTGATATGACAGAATTTGATATGTTGATATGATGGGATTTATAGAAAAATGATTCTTGCGATCTCAATTGTGAGAGACTTCACTTGCGGAAAAAGATATAAGTGCGCACATCAATTCACCGCTTTACCGTTTTCAATTCACGCGTAATGGGGTGGTTTCAAGTTTTGAAGTTTTGCTAACTTCTTTAGTTGAAAACTTATGCATAATTTTGGTATATAAAAGAATAAATGAAGTGATCTAATTTTTACAGTTAGGGTATGGGTTTTTTTTTTATCCATACTATATTGTAATTTGGTTGTTATATATGTTCCTTTATTTTTTATTAGTTATCTATTGATTGAAATTACAAAAAAAAAAATTGCAGGAATTTTGAATAAATTTTAAGTTTTTTGCAAGGAAGAAAAGGAATAAAGAGGACAAAAAGAAGCTTTAAGATTTGATTTCAACTTTGAATTATAACTTTTATTTTTATTTTTAATGTCTTACTTATATTCTATAACAATGGAGCCACATATGTAATTGATTATTTTACCTTAATTTGTGTTGTTTAATTTGTGTATTATGGATTTTTTTTTATAAATGAAACAATAAGATGTGTTTGATAATTTTGTCGACTTTTCATTCAATAATGTTTCATTTGTGTCTATCTCAAAAATAAAGTAAAATACTGTAATTCAAAAAATTAAATATAATATTTAATTTTTTTATAATGTTCTCTATTTAAACATGTTTTTTTAATATATTCAAATCATGTGCATTGCACATGGGGAATGCTAGTTTTAACCACACATGAGCAACCTGTCACTATAACATGGTGAATAGTGAAATTATATAAAAATAAATTTATGTAAAATATATCATGTTGAAATAATTCAATTGTAAGCTATGACAATTTATAGAATCATTGTTGGATTGGAATATTTGTCTATTTAATGTTATGATTAATCTTATTCGGCTATTGATAAGATAAAAATACAAAAATTAAAAAAGATAATCATTATTGGATAAATAAAAAATTAATGGTCTAAATGTTAAAAATGAAATAAAAGAAGAAACGTGAATAAGAGAGATATGAGCTGAAATAAAAATAAAAAATAAGAGTACAAAATAAAAATAAAATTTGAATAACGGATAAAAAAATATAAATTGATTAAACCCAAGTATCATCGAACCCAATCCCGTTTGAACTTTGAACACAAAGAATAGTGCACAACCACTGTACCAAGAGCATGGTTTCACAATGTTTTTGGCCAACATAATTTACTGTATTAAATTATCTTTTCAATAATATTTTTTTATTTATAATTTTATTTCTGCGATTTTACTTTAATATATATATAAATAAATAGATTAATTTTGAGATATAAATACCCTACACTTATTTTATACACACAAAACTTAAGTTCTAAACATTCAATTTATCGGATTGTTCTTGTGTAAATCAAATTGTATATAAATCTTATATAAGATGAAAAATATATTAATTTTAATATTGAAAATATCACGTTTATTAGTACTACTAAAAAAAACTGCTAGCAATTTTATAATTTTTATTACATTTTTTTATTAGAAATAATATCAGTTCTAATAATAAAAATATCACTTCAAACAAATATTCATATATATTGTAAAGTTTATATCCGACCATTGTACATAAGAATTTGCTCAATTCAATTATTCAATACAAATCAAATCACCACTCATTTTTAAATTAAAAATCAGTCAAAAATCAACTTCCTTAAAAACTAATTTCCATCGTGATCCTTATTTCGTCTCTAAACATGTTGATCTTCAATATATCGATTATTGAACTTGATCATTTTTTAAATGTAAATCGAGAATGAAAGTTCAACTACTGTATCAAAACAATTTTTTTTTTAATTTTTTTTTCTCTAACAAACTAATTTATATTTTCAGCAGTGTATATAGCGAACACGCACACACGCACACACACACACACTCTCTCTCTCTCTCAAATCCGGTTGTTTATTCTTGGTCGACAAGTGCGGTTTTCAGGTCGTTTGGGTTTAACTAGGGCTTTGCCAATTAACACAGTTTCTGAATTTCCCCAAATTATTCCACTCAGACTTTCAATTCTTTCCCTCATATTTTGAGAATGAATATCTTCAAATCCAATTCTCTCAACAAGCTTCGCACGGTGAGAAATCTCATCGCCGCTCAATCGGCGATCAGTTGCCGTCGAATCTCCACCGCTCCTCCGCCGCTTCTCAATCCACCGTATCAGCTCCCCTCCCCGTATTTTGCCACCGTCCGTCACTTCCGTCACCCGCGTGACCCCAGCACCAGGTATCCCTAATAGCATTTTTGTAATTCTTATCATTTTCTTTCTTTTATAGTTCATTCTTCTTTAATTCATGCTGTAAATGATTTTACTGCATTTTTTTCATTCGATGTGCATTTTCTATCCAGTTGTTGGTATCTGCTCATCAATAGATATTTATGTGACATTTCCCATTTTACTCTGTCTTAAATTTGTATTATCTTTTAATCGTGTTTTATTCATTCCGACATAAATCGTATTTTGTTTGTCGCTCGTATGTTGGTTGGTAATTAGAAATAATAATTCCATCACATTAATTTAGTTGATCTATCATTTCTTACTGCTTTCTCTTGTTGCCTGAAATGTGCATGCTATTTGGTTTATTGCTGCTGCTGAATAATAACTCCTAAATGCTCATTATTCACAAACAATTGATGCATTTAGCTTTCACTTCTTTTATCATGTTATACAATTTTTATTCTGATCGTTAATTCTAATTGCTACACGAAGAGAATCAGCCAAATCTGTAGAATATAGATAAGTTGTTCAAAACAATGAAAAAAAAGGTTTAGATAAATATATTGAAATGTTAATTATATAATGAAGAATGAGTAACAGAGTAAGTACAATAAAACTTCTATGAAGTTTAGGCTATAACTGCATCCCTATATATTGGAATGATAGTGTAATACTCTCTTGAAAGTTTTAGACAATCTGATTATGGATTATGTGACTTTTGGTGAAGGTATGAGACCCTAGCACCCATAAATTGGGGAGTCCGTATAGTGCCAGAGAAAAAGGCATATGTTATTGAGAGATTTGGGAAGTATGTGAAGACTTTGACTCCTGGAATCCACTTACTGATTCCGTTTGTTGATAGAATTGCTTATGTTCATTCACTGAAAGAAGAGGCAATTCCTATTCCTGACCAGTCTGCTATCACCAAGGACAATGTCAGCATTCAAATTGACGGAGTCCTCTATGTCAAGGCATGTAGGCATTTGGTTCTATCACTTCTATGTTTTGTGGTTCGGCATGTTTATGAATAACTATGAATGAACTTATGAATTGTTCACATTTTCTTTCCTTTTTTATTTTTGTTTTCTTTTAAATATGTAGATAGTGGACCCAAAGTTGGCATCATATGGAGTTGAGAATCCATTGTATGCTGTGATTCAGCTTGCACAGACTACCATGCGAAGTGAGCTTGGTAAGATCACTCTTGACAAGACTTTTGAGGAAAGGGACACACTCAATGAGAAGATAGTGGTGAGTATTTGATATATGGTCTTTATTATCTGATTCTTTTGTTTAATATGAGAATTTTCGGCTTTCTTGTCCTTTGTAATTGTTTATATTCAGTTTTCTTTTTTGTTCCCTGGCTGTATCATAGAGTATCTTGTGAAAATTAGATTGAACAGGAACTGTTTGTTCTGACAATGTGTTGTCAAAGTTGCTACTTGTTTGTACAGCCATGAACTCTACATATTGATATTATGAATAAACTTTGTATGTTTAGAGGGAATTTTCAAAAATATATTGTTAGCGCCATTTAATAAACATATACTGATATACAAGGTAGCTTAATAGTTCCAATTCTACATCTTAATATGCTGAGCATTACATTGTAACTCGATTAATGATATCATCTTATATCTATATTGCAACATTGGTTGTTGCCGGTATTCAATTCCTTATCTACTTATACTTGCAGCACAGGAAAAAAAATCATATGAACATGTGATTATAATAAACAAGCATGTGATTTTTTTGAATCTCTTGATTATTTCTTTTTGGCATTTTCATTTTGCATGGTAGATATTTGCATATTCAGCTTGCACCTTTATGAAGATAATGACTAACTTTTCTACGTGTGTGGTGAAGATTTCCATCAATGAAGCTGCGAAAGACTGGGGGTTACAATGCCTTCGTTATGAAATAAGTTAGTAGATTTTACTAGAAGAAATATTTGATGGTTTCACTGAAAAGTGTCCTTCAATTTTTTTCCGAATCTTATTTGTTTTGGGGAATTCCTTTTACCAAAATAGGGGATATATCTCCTCCGAGAGGAGTAAGGGCTGCAATGGAGATGCAAGCTGAAGCAGAGCGCAAGAGGAGAGCTCAGGTTTTAGAATCCGAAGGTAATTTGTTGTAAACTGAAGAGAGCTCAAGTTTTAAAATTGCTGTGGCCATTAGAGCTAATCTTTTATCCCCAGTAACATAGTGTCTGCTCATATGACTGACATAGCAAGATCTGAGTACACCTTATTCACGCCTGGCGCCTCATATTTGCATGTCTGTTATCTGTATAAATTATGATATTACTTAGATTGGGTCTTAAGATAACAGATTGTTAAGATTCTATTTTTCAATATATATTGTAGGCAGCTCTTGGCAGTTCTGCAGCGATGAATTTATTGATTTGCAATTTTTTTTTGGCCATGAATGATAAGCCTTGTAGGATTTTATTGTGATTAGATCTAACAAATATTTTTAAGAGGTAAAAGACTGCATTTATTCTTATCTGGCCAAGATTGAATACATTGCATGCTACTGCATGTTAGCATGTACCTTAGAATTTCAAGACAATGCTTATTCAGGCTTCTTTTTATTCATGAGATCAATGTATGGCCGTACACAGGAGAAAGGCAGTCGAACATTAATATCGCAGATGGGAAGAAAAACTCCGTGATCCTTGAATCAGAAGCTGCAAAGATGGACCAGGTCAACCGAGCTCAAGGTTAGTTATCTCATTTGCATTTGTTGTTAGTGTTCTTCCCAATGGTTAATTGATACTCTATGCCCAAAGAGTTGAACTTGAGATGAGATTAAGCTTCACCCTTAGTGATCCTTTGTGCACTAAGATCTCCAACCATGTAAAAGGATTTCATGAATATTAACTTACAATTAGTCGATGAAATTATTGATGTTTTCTGCTTCCAGTTTTCATTTCAGATCTAGCAATTGGATCCTTTAATTATGCTTATCCTTTTTTTTTTCTTGCTATATCAGGAGAAGCAGAAGCTATCCTTGCTAGAGCACAAGCAACTGCAAAAGGGATTGCTATGGTATCAAAAGCCCTCAAGGAAGATGGGGGTCTGGAGGTGAGGTTCTCTTCTTTAATGACCAATCTTAAACAGCCATTGATCTTCGAAGTCATAATTGAAGATACTGCAAGTTTGAAAGATACACACACACACATTATGTGGATTGTAAGAAGGTATTCTGGGGGAAATTCTATGCCGTGACCAGTCGTAGTGTGCCATGTGCTGCGATAGATCTATCGCAGCACATGTAGTGTGTCATGTGCTGCGGCATAGAATTTCCCGTATTCTGGTATGCATGATATGCATTGAGGACCATGATGCATTTGGTTTGCAGGCAGCAAGTTTAAGAGTTGCCGAGCAATATATTCAAGCCTTTAATCAGATTGCAAAGGAGGTAAAATCACAGATCTAGCTCAGTGTCGTGTAATAGTGCCTGCATAGAGTAAAAAAAATTAAAAAAAATATATTTTATTGAGTTCATTCTTTTGATATCATTTATCCAGGGGACGACTATTTTACTACCCTCCAGTTCATCGGACCCTGCCAGTATGATTGCCCAATCCATTGCTATTTATCAGACCATGATAGGTAAAGGAAATAAGCTTGGCGATGGGCTTGCTAAGATTTCGAGTTCCAAAGCTGAAACAGAAGACGATAGTAGAAGTGATGCTTCGTCTTTGGAATCTGGTGAGGGGAGTTCCCCAACAGCTGAACGTGATGAATATGACCGTCGAGGCAAACCTGCTTTCTCCCTACAAAGCCACAAGGACAAAAATTAAAAGAGACGACGAGTTACAAGTTCATATGCATCCCTCTTGTTCTGGCATCATAACTTTTGACAGTTTATTTACTTAATTTGAGAGGCTAAAGAACTGACGGCTGTAGCGATAGAAAAACAGACTCGTGCTGGCCTATTCTTTGTGCGTAGAGTTTAGTCATGGCAAGCAAACACCTTTTTTTTACGAGACACCAACATTTTAGAAAATAATTGGCAATTTTCCATCAGGATTAATGTGTTACGATCCACATCGGAGGATTGATCCTATGTTACGGGTCAATCCTCCACCTTGAGCTATAACTTTTACGGTGGAATTAGGACCCCTCACTTGTCTACTCACTTGGATAGACGGAGATATGACGTGGTCCTGTTTATGAATTTTCAATCATTTTCTAGTGCATTATGATAATGATTGCTAGTAAAATGCTTGGTTTAACGTATTCATGTTCTTGTGCTCTCGTTTAGATATACATTTGTATTTGAGGTAGTGTCTTGTACGTTAGGTGTATGAGTCTGAACTCATCAGACTAGTCTTAGTCCAATGAAATATAATAGTCTGCGGTCAACAAGTCTAGGCCCATCACGTGGATCCCATGCGCATCCACGCACCAATTATATGTTTTTTTTTTCGATTCTTTTATTATTATTTTTTATTTTTTTATTTCTTTTTTTTGCGTTTTTTTTGTTTTTTTTCCATTAAAAATTATATACCCTAAAATGTAATCAGTGAATCCTAAAATTAAAATAAATTAATTTAATTTGTTGAAATAAATATAAATATATACTCTAAAATTGATTTAATGAATCCTGAATGTATTTTTTTAAAATCTGATAACTTGCGCAATGCACTCGCCCAACGCTCGCACAATGCACTCGACTGACGCTAATGCATGGGCTCGTGCATTTTGCTCGATATTTTTTTCGAAACAAATATAAATGGTGATTGAAAGTATAAAAAAATCTAATTTTGAAATAAATATATACCCTTAAATGAAATTAGTGAACCCTAAAATAAAAGTGAATGAATTTTTTTTTGAAATAAATATAACCCCTAATTGAGATTAATAAACCTAAAAAAAATATGAATTCCAAAAAACACAACATAAACTCTTAAAAATCTAAAAAATACTAAAAAAAACCCTAAAAAATCATGAACCTAAAAATCATGAATGAGCTGATCTCATATGCACAAGACTGATGGGCCGACACATTAACCCCATCAAGAGCCAGCCTAATGAGCAACCAACCCCCTCCCAAAAAAAAACAGAAAAAAGGGAAAATAATTAACCAGAAAGAACCCGCACCCCATAGCTCGCGATTTCGACTCCATTCATCCCATTGAAGGTGAAGCCATAGCCACCGCCGTTGGCGAACACCGTTCGTCAGCGAAACGCCAATACCATCATCGACATCGCAGCAAAGAAAAACACGAGGTCAAAATTAACAAATCCGATTTCTTTTGTTGCAGCTCTTGAAATCACAAAACAAACTAAGGTGTACTGAGGATATTGTTAAGGAAATTATTTTGTTATTTAATATTCCTCTGTTACTATTGGTAGATTAATCAGAAAATTACGGAGTCTCTTGTTGATCCAGAAGAATATCCTAATTTGTTTGATGAATGACAAATTGCATTTACTGTTGAAACCAAAGCTACAGAGACGAGGTCTTTTATTTAGACAATTTTGCATGCTTATAATTCAGTCAGCCTTGCTTTCAACGTTGAAAATTGCAAAATTTATGTTAAGGTACAATTCACATTAGCTATGGCATTAAATCACGATATCTTTCTTTTGTTTTTTAATTACCGGAGAAAATGGTATGGACTTAGCATATTATGATATAACTAAATTTGTTTCCATTTATTTGTAGGGGTAATTATCCTCCAACATCAGAATATGTGCAGCATGTCGATAGATCAATTGCAAGTCTTGTAGAAATTTTTAGAAACATGCAAATGGAAGAAGAACCACTTGAAAATAGAGACTTGGATTATGAGGTATAGGTGAATTGATTTCCTATTAAAATCTATCTTAAATATTCAGCCATTCAATTCTAGGGCAGAGGGGAAAACTTATCTATTTGGAACTTTCTTTTTTAGTTGAATAATTATGGTTTTAGACTTGATTCCAAACTAGAAAGTTTTTTAGGCCATATATAGATAGTTTGCTAAAAGCCACATTTACTATATGAAATGACATTATTTTTGTGTTGCACTCGTCACTTTCAGTCCAAGTAGGATTGCCACATCATAGATCAATTTGAAGGTGTGTTTCAAAAATTCAATCCAAGCTTTTTAACTATTTAGATTTGAGTTCTAAGATTAATTTTGTGTATTTCAACACATGCATGTTAAAAAAATTGGGGAATTTTTGTACGAAATTCAAAAATTAGAATTAAAATAATCGTGGGTTTTGATTGGGTATAGGGACACGATGGAATACGAAGAAAATAATATCTATTGTGTTCGGAGGAATAGTGGGGATATGCTGGTTGCGACGGGTTTGTTGGTCACTAAATCAACTTTCAAGAAAAAGTATCATGCTTACAAATATGGTGGATGATTTTTCAACGAGCTCAGGTAACTCACATATTATTAACCAAACTATTTGTTTTTTTTTTTTGTCACCAATTAACTAGAATTAAAATTCAATCACGCTGATATTGAGGAGAAATGATTAATGACCAATAGGTTAAAGGTAAGAAAAGTTTTTGGAATCTGTTTATGGAGTTGTTGATGCTTCCTGGCAATGCTCTCATAGTGGGTCTTACTCTCATTCAAGGAGTTGGTCTCTCTCTCTGTGTAATGATGCATTTTAGTTATAATTGTGCTTAGTTAATTTATGATCTGATGATACATTTCAATGTTTGGAGGCATAAGATGACTAGGAATTACTACACTATATTTCTAAGAGCCCAAGCTAATGAAGAAGTAAGAAAGATTGTAGAAGATGAATCTAAGTGCATATTTGAGGGTGTTGAGGCAGTAACTAATTAATCGAGGACACGGATGTCTCCACATCAAGCATACTCGATCCTGCAAAAATGAAAACCAAGAGAAGGAAAAAAAAAGAATTAAGGGACAACTTAAGAAAGACAGAAAGAAGAAGGACAATAATGCATCAAACTCAACTCAGTTGAATGAGTTTGGCTCCAAAACTCCTAACCATCATTTGTTTTAGATAGATATTAGGTTGATACCCTTCTTCAATATAAATGATACTTTAATGCTTCATATATGATATATTTTTCTGTTTATCTGACTCACATCTTCAATTCCCTTTGCAGATTTTTGATTTGAAGATTCTTCATTTTTTAAATATATTTTGGGATATTTTAAAAGTTGTATTGAAATAAAAAAATATTCATGATAATTTATTATGTTTGAATTTTATGATTTTGAAATATTATTATGATGTAATTTCATTTCTTTGACATTCATTTATGATTTTTTTTTATTTTTTCAATATGGAAATAAATATCTACTCATTAGGGAGAATATGACACTTCAATGACATTAAAGTGACTGAAAATACATTTGCTTCATATATAATACCTTGTTGCATGCCATTTGATACTTTTAGGCAGGATAAATGATACTTTTCCAGACACAAGTGTTACTTTTTTTGGAACATGTGATACTTTATATCTTAACAAATGATACCAATATTTTTTCTGAAAACAAATCAATTTTTCTTTAAATGTAGGTTTTGGATGTTCTTGAATGAACATAATTCCAACTAATTCTAAAGCAATAATTATTGTTCACTAATAAAGACATGATTATTTTATAAGAAATTTATTCCACAAAATCATATATGAAATGATACAAAATTTAAAATTCAATGATACAAACCACCATTTCATTCATTGCTATCAGTAAACACAATCAATTCAACATTACAAAAATCACATATAAACCAACTAGAGTATTTGTCCCATACAACCATCTCCAAGACAAACAGCTAATGTTTAAGCAGAATAATGACATATAAAAAACCTAACATATAATTCATCACACACTACAAGAAAACACACCAACAATTCTTCAACTCTATCCAAATATCCAAAAGAAATCACAACATTCTAAATATCCAAATATAAATTCACAAATCTCAATCATTTCTTTCTTATATTCACGAATCCAAGAACATACTTATGGACTTCAAAATCTCAAGTCATTTATGCCTGCAAGAGCAATACTAGCACAATATAGTGCTCCTAGCTTCTTTCGACCATAAGACTGCAAATCGAGAAATAAAATTAGAAATCAGTTAGGAAAAAACTGAAAGGAAAAAATATATATAAAAACAATTCAAATAAACATATTACCTCTCAATTTCTCCTTCGACATTCTTCCCAGAAGTAGCTCGAGCTTTCTTGGAATGACTACTCTCTTCACCAAAAGAAAGATCAATGCAGGATTTTTTCCACTTCTTGCACTTTTTCTCCTCCGCAGACCTCAAAGAAAAAACACAACAACAGTTACATGCCTATAAGAACATTAATTAAAATCGAAATGGAAAATAAAACGAAATCATAAAACACTTTCATATACCTGATTGCAGATTTCACTTCAACAACTTTTTTGAACTTCTTTTTTACTTCAACATCAGACCAATCATCCGTCTCTGCTGTAGAATTCTCATTCGACTCCTTGTGCTTCTTGGTCAGCTACTTCTTCATTGCAGATTTTCCTTCAACAACTTTCTCCTATGTAGCATGAGAAGTGGCCTCATCAAACATCTTTAGAATGACATTTACACCCTTGGATTTATTTTGCTTCTTGGTCAGCTTCTTCTTCATTGCAAATATCTAATATAGAAATCAGTAAACATCATATTAAAAACCACAAACTAATAAAAATGTATGATACATATATGGACACAAATATTCATCTAACAACAAAGATTTGCAAAAGAAAAAAAAATTACAAACAACCAAACACAAAAAATCGCATACATACATAAAACATTTTTCAGGAACAAAAAAAAACTCTGATACTATTATGCATAACAACTGCTACTAGTCAACATATAGAGTACTACTATACTACACAATTAAAAATACACATATAAACCAAGATCAGTAACTAAACCACTAGATTTTGACACTTACAAACATATCAACCAGTATTAATCACATGTCAATTGAGACTCAATTCACACATGCACACATAAAAGCAACATAGTATGTAACACAATACTTAAAATCCGATACGTACAAGCATATCAAATGGTACTATTGAGTTTCCAATGTGATACTCAATAGGCACAAGTGAAAATGTACACACATACAAACATAAAACAAAATCTGACCTAAAGTCTAATACTTACAAGAATCTCATGTGGTACTAATCAGCATGAAAATTGATACTTCATACACAACTGCACACAAAGTCAACCAATGACAGAGGCAAAACAAGTTAGACTAAATCCTAAACACATAAACATACAATGACAAACAACATATAAGAGACAAAAACTATGAACAATGTGATACATGTTTCTACTTCAAGTGGTATTTCTAAGCATCATATATGATACTTAACATAATAATTTCCAATCAAATACTTCAATTAACATATCTGGATATTAAATGAATACAAAAACACAAAAAAAAAAACCCAAACAAAATATGAAAATGACTGAACCATTATAGACATAAACGCACCACTAAAAAATGTGATACTTGTTACTACTTCAAGTGTTACTCATACGCATGTTAACTGAAATTTAACTAATAATTCATACTACTCTTATAAACTGAAATCTAAACAAATAATAATTCATATTGCTCATATTTAACTGATACTTAACATCTTTGAATAGTGAGTGCAAATAGAAAACACAAAAAAAAAAACATAAAAACCATATAAGATACAAAATCAACTACAGTTTGATACTTATTTTCAATTCCACTGGTACACATAAAGAGATATTCATATTCAATATATTTCCTAATATATATCTGACTAAAATAGTGATAAAAAAATCATTTATGATTTAAACAATAAAAATAAAAAATGATACTCAACAAAATACTTGACAATAATCATATAAATTTACATCAAAACACATAAATGAACATCTACGAACAACTACATAAAAAAAATCAAAAAAATAAATAAAATGGAAAAAATCACAAAACCCTAGCAACTAACTTCTTACAGAAACCGAACGCAATTTCAACAAAAGTAAGAATAAAATAACCAATTACCTGACTGAATAGATTGAAACACGACGGATCGAGAAATGGATCGAGAAAAGGTTGAATCTCCAACGGCGAAGTGATGAATCAACAACGTCGGGGCCGATCAAACCGGAAAATCCTAAGAGAGATCAAGATCGAGAAAGAGAGAGGGGCGGCTGGAGGCTATGATTTACTAAAATCATGGACAGGTAGACTCTCACGTAACGGAGCACAAAGCAAAGGTTGAATTGCCGGCAGTGAAGAGGCGAATCAGCGAGATTGGTGTGAATGTAATCGGAAAAGATGAGCGATCGAGAGAGAGATGGATGGCTAGGGTTTGAGTTGCAGATCGAAAAATGACCGAGATAGAGTAAGGAAAGTATTTATATGTCGGGTCGCGGGCACCTAGTCAGATCGGAGCGGGTCGGGCATCTGATGGTTAGGCCCATTGATAAGTCCATTTATTTCATGTTTTTATGGGCATTTTATCCCTTATAAATGTCCTTTTTAGTGTGTTTTGAGTCGAAAAGAACCAGGTTGCGGTCAAAGGGCATTTCAAGAGTCGAGTCTGGCGGAAGGGGCATTTTATGCCCAAATATTCACGATTTTCTCGCACATATGTTCATCAGAGGCACAGGGGACGTCCTCAGTATCCATCCCACATTCGGTCAGTGAAGTGGGCATATCAGATATGGATGGAGCTGACAGATGATGCCGTGCCCACAGTACTCGCACAGACTCGACCACAGGCCAGAATGGGCA
Organism: Perilla frutescens; assembly: GCA_026008535.1. Taxonomy (NCBI): domain Eukaryota; kingdom Viridiplantae; phylum Streptophyta; class Magnoliopsida; order Lamiales; family Lamiaceae; genus Perilla; species Perilla frutescens. Next base: position 32,695,341 of record BRKX01000011.1, read on the forward strand.
TTCCAGTGAAATTCGGGATTCAGTTGAAGGACAGTTGGTGGGAAGATAGCTACATTATCCGCGGGAGAGTTGGAGCTAAGCTGGACTCCTGGAAAGTGCTGCAACAAAAGGATAAGCTCAGACGAGTAGATAAAGCTCAATCTAAGGAGATAAGAGCAATCCCTAAAAAATAGGGATTTGTTGAAGATGAAGCTTATCCAGTCAGAATCGGCGAGGGCACGCCGTTCCGGATTTTCAGCAGAAGACCCCCGCCTGTGGGGGAGACTCTACTCGGAAATGTAACTATTTAAACAAGTTTAATTTCTGGAAAAACAAGCTTTTAGACACTCTGAAACACTTTACATTTCTGCAATTTATTTTCCGTACGCTGCTTAGGCAGCCAAACAATCCGAAAGATCTTAAACCTTCGGGCCTTAGGTTATGTTCGTATTTCTCAACGTTGGAGTTGAGGTTTTTGCTTAATTAATTCAGTACGTTCTCTTTATTTTTATGTCTTTAAATTCTGCAAGTTTAATTATGTCTAGCCTTCTCGGCTAGATCTCTAGTTCTGGCGTTTGAATGATGAAATTGGATTAAACATAAATCTGGACTCGTGAGGCCAAAATGGGCATAGTAATACATGATTAGTTTCCGTTAATTCTTGTGTCTTGTTCCACGTGAGTGTGTATCTGAAGTGCCCAATGTGGCTGATCACTCGTTAGGTAAAGAGGGCACACCAATATTAATTAAATTGGCGAATCGTGACTGTGTGTCGGTTCATATAGTAATAAGGGAATTAATGGGGTGTTGTGGGCACAAGAGGAATCAGTTGAACACAACAGATCTGGGTCCGTCTAGGGCACACTGCTGCTTGCTTGCTTACATCTCTTAGAGGAATCGGGAGGTGGGTAACTGGTTAGGGGTTTAATCGAAGAGGAATCACTTTTAAACCTAAAATGAAAGGATGGATGAGGAGACGCATGAGAGGAATCCGGTCACCATAACTAGATGACCTATCATGTATGAAAATCGGTGTGCCCATGATCGAGTTGTTTTATGTTTAACCAAGATCTAATTCAAATGCCAGAATCTTTTGTTATTTGATAGTTTTCTTTAGTTTCTTTTGCAGATTTAATTTCAGTGTAGTGACAACACCAAACCCCCCCCTTTGTGATTGGTTACTTGAAGATAGAATCGCAACAGCTCTCTGTGGGATCGACCCGTACTCATTGGCTAGCTACGCTCGCTGTGGGCACAGGAGTTTATAAATATATTTTTGAGCGCGAAACGACAGCGCATCACCCATGCACCAGGTGCACAAGAGAATTTGTGTTTTTAGATTTTGAGTGATGTTTTTTAATTTTAGGATTCATATTGCTTTTTGGCAGTTTTTTAATGAATTAACGTGGATTGACCCTTGATCCCGGCCTATCTGATGAATGTATAAGCCTTATTAGATTGGAGTGATGTACATGAGACTTGGCCTTCAATTTTATTAAACAAACTATTAGATTATATTATTATCCGCTTATCTTTAAGTATGATATGAGCCTCTCTCTCTCTCGCATTGATTTTCACCTTATCCGCTACATATACTGATATAGTGGTCCAAAGTCCGAACCCAAAGGCTCCATTTTTTCGTCTGCTTGAAATTACCAAAATGCCCTTGGAATTTCCTCCTACGTGAGTGGCCTAAGCCTAACCTAGTATTGGAAATTTGTAATTAGCGTCTCAAATTCGAATTTCCATGTATGTGTCGCTAGGTCAAATTTGACCCACAAATATGTAGTAAAAATTTCCTTTTTTGTAAGATTTGTGAATTATTGCGAGCCAATTAGATTTATCCATTTTAAAATAGGGAAAAGGGGGCTTAATTCCTAAGATTGAGATTCTTTGCCGGCCGGTCAACTTATTTCTAATAAACTCACCGGTGACGCCAAGAAAACTTATTTTTTTTTTCTCTTCATAAATTATCCCCCATAATTGGATGCAAGTAAATTACACTTTTGGTCCCGTAAAAATAGGATCCAAACACTTTTAGTCCCACGATGTACAATTTTGGTCCCAAGTTTGATTTTTTCGATACTTTTGGTCCCGCAGTTTATATTTGGACACTTTTAGTTCCAAAAACTAACAGATTACTTAACGGATCTTAACATCCGTTAAGTGCTTATTTTGGAGGAAATTTTTCATTATATTCCATCTATTTTTCACCAACGTACTATTATATATACAAGCACACAAGAGACATTTTTCTTCATTTTAATCTTATTTTTTTACCTTAGTTTGTGGTTGCCTAATCTGAGTTCAAAATATTTGTGGTTGTCTAACATCCCCAATATTAACAAAAATGAAACGCAAAAAAAAAATGAGAGATGCAAGTTAATTACGTAAGAAAATGAAACACATATAGAATAATCTTTAATTTTTTACCCGCATCATTCCCAAACATTTTCCTTGATTTTGGATTTTGAGTTTAGGGATTTGATTTGCCTTATATTTTTGGCAAATAGATTTTAGGGATTTTTTTAAAGTAATTTGTTAGTTTTTGGGACTAAAAGTGTCCAAATAAAAACTGCGGGACCAAAAGTGTCAAAAAAATTAAATTTGGAACCAAAATTGTACATTGTGGGACTTAAAGTATTTGGACCCTATTCTTACGGGATCAAAAGTGTAATTTAATGAATTGGATGCTCATGTTGTCAAATTAAAACAATGATTCCACCTAGAGAGACAGTTGCACGATGGATCTATATTTGGACTCTTTTGCTCAGTATAATTAAAATTGTCTTTTTGTATACATACATTTCTTAAATGAGAGTATGTATTCGTCACGGCCCGAAAAGTCATCCTTCCATGAAAATGATATTTTTAAATGAAATCTGATTTTAGTTTTAACTCTACCAATTGATCTGATATTAGATATTCATTTTATCTTTTGACCGTTGCCAATAATTAGATGTTATAATGTCATTTTGTTGTTATATTGCACGTACTGCAATTATTATTGTATATCGAGTAAATATTATGTATCTTATATACGAATAGTTGTAATTATAAAGTTAATTGGCAGGGTCGTATTTCCAAATATATCTCCCGCACAGCTCCGTTTCAGACATTCATTTTTTTTTTCATCATTATTGTTATTCATTCTTTTGATTGAAAGAACCATGAACACCTATTTTTATATTTATAAACCACTTATATTGATCGTATTAACATAATTGATAAAATAGTTTGTATTAAGCAATCATAATTTTGTAGCATAGTGCCGTCTGCTCATAGTGATAGAATCACAACGACTTCCCCAATCGCATACAGTTGGCAGTTGCTGCGCAATTCTTACCATAGTTGCAATACAAAAATTCTTGTCTTCCGTTTCCATCAAACATAGTATATTACGAAAATTCCATCTTAAATTCCCATTCCACCCCACCATTTTCTCACTCCAAAACTTCTCTGCAGAGCTAGCCTTCACGCTCTTGAAAAAAAAAAACAAAAAAAAAATCCAATCTTTCATCCAATCTCCAAAATGGGCGTCGAAGCCGACCAAGAAACCGGCAAAGGGTCACCGGAAATCCCCCTAAAAACCTCCCTTTTCCGCTATAACTCTCCTCTGGTTCAAATTATCTTGATCGGATTCGTCTGTTTCTGCTGCCCGGGGATGTTCAACGCCCTCTCCGGCATGGGCGGCGGAGGCCAAGTCGACGACACCGCCGCCAACAACGCCAACACCGCCCTCTACACCACCTTCGCCGTCTTCGGCGTTTTGGGCGGCGGGATCTACAACATCCTAGGCCCTCAGCTCACTCTGCTATGCGGATGCTCCACCTACGTTCTCTACGCCGGCTCTTTCCTCTACTACAATCATTACCAAAGCCAAGTGTTCGCCATCATCGCCGGCGCGTTTCTCGGCATCGGCGCCGGCCTCCTCTGGGCGGCGCAGGGGGCGATCATGACGTCGTATCCGCCGCATGATAGGAAGGGCACCTACATTTCCCTCTTTTGGAGCATCTTCAACTTGGGGGGAGTGATCGGTGGCCTTATTCCATTTGCAATGAATTATCATAGAATTACTGCACGCTCTGTTAATGATGGCACATACATCGGTTTCATGGTTTTCATGTCGATTGGAACCATCTTGTCTCTCTCAATCTTGCACCCTAGTCGTGTAGTTCGTGATGACGGGTCGCGCTGCACGAATATGAAGTATTCGAGCGTGGCCATTGAGTCACGAGCGATTTTGAAGCTGTTTCTTGATTGGAGGATGTTGTTGATTGTGCCTGCTTCTTGGGCTAGTAATTTCTTCTACAGTTACCAGTTTAATAATGTGAATGGTGCTCTCTTCAATCTTAGGACTAGAGGTTTGAACAATGTGTTTTATTGGGGTGCACAGATGATTGGCTCTGTGTTAATTGGATACATCATGGATTTCAGCTTCAAGAGTAGGAGGGCTCGGGGTTTGCTCGGGGTCGCGGTTGTGGCTGTGCTTGGCACGGCTATTTGGGGCGGAGGCCTCGCCAAACAGCTTGATTATAATCGTAGTGATGTGGATAATAAACGAATTAGGCTCCTAGATTTCAAGGATGGGAGTGATTTTGCAGGGCCATTTGTGTTGTATTTTAGTTATGGTTTGCTTGATGCCATGTTTCAGAGCATGGTTTATTGGGTGATTGGAGCATTGGCAGATGATACTGAGATACTTAGCAGGTGAGTTTAGTTTCCAAGAGTTTTTGTTTGTGCTGAAGAATTTTCATCAGCTTAGAATCGTGTCTGATTAATGTTGTTGGATTCGTGTTTTTTCAGGTTTAGCGGATTCTACAAGGGCGTGCAGAGTGCAGGCGCGGCTGTAGCTTGGCAGATCGACTCACATAAGGTGCCCTTTGTGAACGAGCTGGCTACTAATTGGGGGCTCATGACAGTGAGTTATCCTCTGCTCGTTTTGCTGATTATACGAGCAGTGAAAGATGATGATGAAGAAGTCGAAGGAAGAACTAAGGAGGGGGCTGCAATCCCCGGGATCCACTAATGTTAGCTTTGGGCTCTTTGCAGCATAGGTTATTGATCAAGAAAGGTGCTTGTTCAGTTAATTGTGTTCTTCATTTCTGGTGTATCATGGTAGTATGGAACATAGATGACTTCCCTTAAAGAAATATGATTGGTTTTTTTTTTTCTTTTTTTTCTCTTTTTGCAAATGATGTAGAATTGGTTGTTCACTTGTTATGTATGTTATTCGATTATTAATCTGCTGAGAATCGTATTGAATAAATGTTTCACTCAGACCTTTTGAAGCTATCAGCTGAGTTGCTCTTTCTCTTATTACTTGCCCAATAGTTACCCTAGGACCTAAAAATGATGATATTATGTTTGAACACAATTTGCTAATTGCAGTAGCTTTCGTTGTCTTGATCACCTTGTTCACAACATTGATAAGTCCAAACTGGTAAATATAAATCGGCCTGCACAAGAAAACGAAATTGAAGAAATTTGTCGAAGACAACAAGTTCATAAGGCACTGCCAAACACTTGTTTTCCATGTTGTTGTTGTTGTATTTGCCAGTTTGTTTGTCGTGTTACACTTTTGTTGTGACTCTTGTGTCCTATTAATATTGCAGTAAGCTCCCTTTGTTCTGCGATTTATTTGACATGATTTTTTTTAGTTTATTCAATGATGTAGTGTTTGTGTTTCATACCTCATTATTAAATTTCAAGAATTGGAATAAGTTTTATTTACCAGGATCAGAGCCTCATAGTTGTGACAATGTACGTAGCACAATAGATTATTGGGATTTTAGAAGTAAATAAATTTGCTGTTCTATCTCTCTGTGATGTCGACTAGGTCAGAGTTGTAGCACAACTTTGTTTGTTACCTTACTTCTAACGGACTTGCATAGTCGAAAAGGAAAAGGGACAAATTATCTAGGAAATAAGTATTCCAATTATGAATTTATTCCTTGAGCCTCACCTCAATGAGTTACATTTATAACTAATGGTGCATCACTTTTATTTTTTTTCTTCAGGTTTTTGGCAGCAGCAGCAGCTACTGCTTGTTTCCAACAAGATAGAAACAGTTCATACCACCTCTTTCTTTTCCTCCGTAACCTCTTCGACAGCCTTCTCGATGGTTTCTGTTGGCTTGCTCTCAACCGGAACAACTTCCTCCTTGTCTGCTTCTTTGGTTTCGTCTGCATCTGGTTCAGAGAAATCTACATGAGGTTCGTCGTTTTTTGTCTCAACTTCATCTGTCTTGTCCTGAAACAATCCATCAAAACAAACAGAACATAAAAACATGAGTATAACAAGATTATGTGTCTTGCATTGTATCAAAATTTAAAAAAAAATTAAGGCATAACATTTCATTATTTTGGCAAATTCAGAACTCTTTACTTGTGGAGCAGCCTCAGCCTCAGCCTTGACCTTGACCTCTTCAGCTGCAGACTTAGCCTGAGCCTGAACCTCGACGTTTTCAGCTGCAGGGGATTGAGCCTCAAGAGGGGGAGGCGCCTTCTCGGCCTTCAAGACCTTCGGTTTGCTTGCACAGCCTCCCATGATAAAGCCCGCGATTGATTGGATGATTTTGCTAGGCGAGCAGAGAAGCTGAGCCACAAACAGTGGGAGAATCCGAGGTGCAGAAAGTTTTTAATTTCTGGTTTGAGGCTGATTGGAGAAGAGGCAAAACAACAAGTTATATAGTGGTAGAGATGCAGTAATTTTTTAGCAATTCAGAACTGTGTTCACAGCTTGATTTTCGAAAGTTAGTTATGACCGTTGAAAGAAAATATGTTCCAACAGTTGGCTCTCATTGTCTTCTCTTGTTACCAGGCACATAACATTATAGTGGGGGATGAATATATGATCATTTGTGGGTCCCTTTTCTTCTAATATTTTAATGCATTACACTTGCACCTATTATTAATTTAATTATCACTCGCAGTTTTAGTTATAAAAATGATAATACATTACATATTATTTACAAATTACTAATATGATTATAGTTTTAAAAATGAAATGCTTTTTTTTGGTAACAATCGTCCACATAATTATTTTTCTCTAAACTCCATGCGCCCGGTGGTTTTGTTTTCAATCAATATTTATATTTTTATAATATTTTGGGGATATAAATGATGACATTAGTGGATGTTAATTATGTTGCTCTCGATTTTGTTTTATCTCCTGCTATGTTAACGACATTGTTGCGTTTTTTTAAGGATATCATCTAGAAAAAAAAAAAAACACAATATTGTTTTTTTACATAGCAGGTTGCGAAAAAAATTAGGACCAACATAATTAACATCTACTTAATAGAGCATACATGTTCCCAAAATATAATTAAAAAATATTTTAAAAATATGAATATTAATAAAAAAATTGAAAATTAAGGTTCAGTGGCCGGTCGGGTGTTATGGAATTTTCCTCGGATCCTTTTGCATTTTTTGGATCCTTTTATTTTCCTTCGTTTTGTTTTTGTTTTTATTTTTGCATTCAACCACTAAACAACTCTCTAAAATAAGACGATTTAGTTTTGTTAAAGGTGGTCGGTGTATAAAAATTTGGTTTGATTTCGTATTATAATTCATATAATTTCTAATGTTATATTATTCATATATGTATATATGTTATTAAAAAAAGATCAATAGATGTAAATTTGTATGTGTAGCAATTAGATTGATGATTAAACCAATTTACCAGTTATAGCAGCTCAACCTATCTAATAAGATTTTATTTCTTAATTTATTACGTAAAAGATAATATGTCAATTTAATATCCCTAAAAACTTACAGTAGTGGCTGCAGATTACACTCAACATAAAAAAAAAAAAAAGACTTAACAAATATTTACTAAATTTAAGTTAGAAAAGATAACTAACGGAGTAGTACAAAATGCAGACGTCAAGGTTCGAAATTCAACTTAGCTTAATTTATTGATTCCTTGTTTTTAGTTAATGACATACACACTTCTATTTTTATGAAAAGTTTTGGCTTCTATAACCAATATTCTATTGCAAGGAAGAAACAATCTTTTTCAAATGAATTAATCTTACCATTTACAATATTGAGAGAAATCAGACAATTTAAGCTAGCAACAAACCGTTTTAAGAGAAATTAGCCGACATTAAATTGAAAAGTGAAAACAAACACAATCGATCAAATGGATAATGATAGTAGAAACTAGAAATAGAAACTGGACCTAAAAAATAATATTTGAATAACGAATTAACAAAGTATATAGAAATGCTTATCTTATAAAATAAAAATAAAAATAAGAAATAGTTATCTACCTTACGTTTTTTTCTAATTAGATATATGATGTGTGACGTCCCAAAATTTCATAATTAAAAATATTTCATTTATTCACTAAAAGAGTTTAATACAACGGAAGTACTATTTAAAATAAAATAATATTTATTTAATCTTGACCATCACTCCGTCTTCATATCAGCGCCCGAGTCTCATAAACTTGAAAAAAATAATAGTTTTGGGGTAAGTGCTATTAACTCAGTGGAGTTACTGAATTTATCCAGATTATACATAATATGAACAATAAATACATAGCACATCAAATATAATTTTCCTGCAGCCCATAGGCCGAATATGCAACCTGTAGGTTGAGTAACTTTTCCTGCAGCCCGTTGGCCGAACTTGCAATCCGTAGGTTGAGTAACTTTTCCTGCAGCCCGTAGGCCGAACATATAATTTCCACCTATAAACTGCATAAAATGTACAATAAGGATAAATGAATATTTTGCATAATAATCCACGTTGGATTCCCCACCTTTACTTGACTTTAAACTTGACTGAAAATAAATTCAATTAGATCCGTATGCGCCGCCTCTAGAGAATACTTGAATGCTCTAAATGCTTTGAATGATTTTTGGTTGTATTGATGAAAGTTGATAAGCCTTGTATTCAGCGGCGGAGCTATGTTGGGGCCAATGGGGGGCCCCCCTCAATTTTTTTTTAAAAATTAGATTTACTATAGTAATTTAAATATTTAATTTAAAATTTTAATAAGTTTAACAAATTTTAAATTTCATGCATCATTTATATGCTACTAAGTGCCCTTATATATTTTTCATTCTCATTCTTTATTATTAATTTTATCATATGAATTTAAAAATTAATTAATATTTACTTAAAATTTACATATACTCACTTTAAATTCAAACATAATTGGTTTCTTCATATTATATTTAGTTCTATGCTTGTGTGTTTTTTATTTTATTTTTTTTATTTTAATTCTCAATTTGGATCTTTTAAAGTTAATTTTTAGTGCCTATATGCCTTATAGTTTATTTTTTTTGATTAAATATGTTTAGTTATATGTTCTAACTATAAGAGCATTATTATGACACACAACCAATTTTAAATGAGAAAATTTTTATTTGGGTACGTAACTAATTGAAAGTTATTAAAAAATGATGTACAATGATATAATTTTGTTAACCAATTGATTTTTTAATGTTAAAATATAATTAAAAATATATTAATTTTTATCAAAAATATTATACATTATCTTATTATTATTTTTTAGAGTGTATGTTATTATAAGTTGGGTCCCCCTGGATAAAAATCCTGGCTCCGCCACTGCTTGTATTTATAGTGTCAAAACCCAATTTAATATGGAAAACTTAAATTAGGGTGGTGATGATTTAATGAAAACTGATTTTATGTAATTGATTGAAGATTGAAATGAATGAATTTTGCAAAAAGATCTCCACTCGATCCCACGTGAAGAATTCATTTGTTTGTAAAAGCTATCTGAACTTCATAGTAGCGTGGGCTTAAGAAAAATATTACTTGGGCTTTTCAAATAATTTCTATGTTTGGGCTAATAATAATAATAATAATAATAATAATAATAATAATAATGATGATGATGATGATGATATTCTTAAAACATATAATTAATTGTTACTTTCTGGATAAATATAAAAAAATGCAACATCCCCTTTTTAAAGAAACAAAACAGCAAGCTCTCATTCCATCACTGTTTCGACGAAGACCAGAAGGAAAACAACAGACCAGACCTTCAAAATCTTAGAAGCAGAAAAAAAAACAGGAAGGACAAGAGATGAAATACCTCAAGACTCCGAGAAAACTAGGGAACTCAATTGCTTAGCCAAAAGAGGGATTTGAGTTGGTGTGCTTTCTTAGTGAAAAAGGACGACCTATTTATACTGAATTTTGAGGCATTCCATATGGTAAGAGTAAATATGGTGATGATTAGCTTCCATAATCATGCATTACTTGGAGGAGATTCAGGATTTTAAAAAGGAATAGTAGGTTTAGGGTTTAATGTATAGTCCTTAAGTTTAGTGGTCTGGATGGATATTCAATTCACTCTTTTGAAGAACGTCACTCACATCCTTTAGTATGTGATAAACATAAGGGGTTTTTGAAGGTGAATAGAAATATAGGACATGTACATCAGAAATTTATTTTGGATTGTGTTCGAGCAAATATTGGGCCAATGGATTCTTATAAACTATATAATGAAGTAGCTGGTGGGCATTGTAATATAGGATGTACAAAGACTGATGTTAAGAACTTTACACGTGATCTAAGGGTTTTCATTGTTGGTGCAGATGCTCAAATGGTGATTGATAATCTTTTTAAGAAGAGGGAGGTGTGCTCTGCATTTTATTTTGAGTATTTAGTTGATGGGGAAGATAAGTTGAAGCATATTTTTTGGGCATATCCGATTTGCAGGAGGAATTTTGCTGCATTTGGTGATTCTATATCATTTGATGCTACATACAACACAAACAGGTTTGTAATTTATTTATTTTTTGATTGTTAAGTATAAATGACTCATATAATTATGTATAGATTTGGTTTTGTTTCTGAATGCTAATTAAGTGATTATATAATGCTGATGAAGTGGTACAGAAATGCTAAATATTAGTTTTGTTTCTGAAGACTAATTGAGTGGTTCAATAATGCTAATGTAGTTGTACTATAATGCTAATGGAATGGTTTAACAATGTTGCGACAGTTTCATTTTCATGCTAGCTAGTTGAATTTTTTCTTTAATTTTTAATGTTGTGTTTGTATTCATTGAATAGGTATAAGATGGTGTTTACCCCTTTTACTGGAAAGGATAATCATGGGAAGTGTGTTACTTTTGGTGCTGCTTTGCTGTCAAGTGAGAATACAGAGTCATATTGTTGGGTTTTAGAAAATTTTAAGGATTGTATGGGTCGAGCCCCTAGTATGTTAATAACTGATCAGGACCCTGCATTGAAGAATGCTGTGAAACATGTATTTCCTGATGTTAGACATCGGTTATGCATGTGGCATATCATGTTGAAATTTTCAGATAGACTCCCTCCTCATTTGAAGAAGAATAAATCATTGAGGCAACAAGTAAATAGGATTGTTTGGTCTGATGTTATAGAGCCTGTTGTATTTGAGGAAAAATGGCAAGAAATCATGTCTGAGTTTGGTTTAACTGATATTGATTGGTTCAAGTCGATCTATGATCTTCGATATAATTGGATTCCTGCTTATTTTAGGAATCATGCATTGAGTGGGTTGTGCAGGACTACATCAATTTCTGAAAGTGCCAACAGCTTTTATGGCTCCTTTGTGAACTCCAACTGCAATCTTGTTGAATTTTTTATGAAGTATAATAGTGCAATTGAGGCTCAGAGGCATGCATATGCTGAGATGAATAGCTATGATGAATCAACAGTTCCTTCATTGCAGACTCCAATTTTATTTAAGAAACACGCTGCAGCTGTATACACTACAAATATTTTTGTTAAGGTTCAGAAGAAAATTTATTCTGCTTGTTTTAAATGCCTCATTATGAGCATAACTAAGAATGAACCTCAACTGTTTTATGATGTTAATGATGGAGATGGGATTTTTCAGGTTGTATATGATAGTGTTGAGGAAACAGTTGTGTGCAGTTGTTCAAAATTTGTTCGGGAAGGGTTGCTGTGCTGTCATATATACATATTATTGAAGGATTTGAATGTAGATAGAATTCCTGATAAATATGTGGTTCGTCGGTGGACAAGGTCATGTTTTGATTCTGTGAATGGATGTTTGACGGATTTGGTAAATAGTTGTGCTGCAGTTGATGAGAATAAAATGAAGATTAATACATGCATTTCTGAGTTTTATGCATGTATTGGTGTTGCTGATGGTGATGATGAAAAGCTCTCTGCTTTATTACGTTGTGTTCGGGATTTTAAAGAATTTTTAAAGCACAAAACTTCTGAACAAGGAATTGAGTCTGAAAAGAATAGAATGTTTTATAATTTTTATGGTTCTTCTTGCCCTACACAAGTAGATGTGTTGCCGTCGGATGTTGTCAAAACTAAAGAGAGTGGTAGATTATTGATACCAAGAGCTGAGAAGGCTGCTCGGGAAAAGCAAAAACCTTTAAGAACATGTAAGAAGTGCAATAAAATGTGCAGGCATGATTCTAGGAATTGTGGCAAAGTGAAGGACTAATGCTGATCTATAAGGCTTGAGATGCTAATGGAGGTATATAATTATGCTGATTAAGTTTTATGTATATTGAATTTAATTTATTTGTTCTAAATCAGGAGCCCAATCTTATTTATATTTTATTTATTCTTTGCAGATACCAATCTATTGATGATGAAGATGTTCGAAACATTAGTTTTGTTAATAAAATAAGTTTTAGTTGAATAACTCATTTATGGGGTATATGAAAATGTTGAATTTGGTTGTTCTTAATTTTCAATTGGATTTTATTTTTTTATGTTGTGAGAATGATGAACAAATTGTTTCGTTTGTAATGATAGAATAAAAATTTAATGGTCTTTTATGGTTATTTTTAATGAGAACTATCTAAATGCATATAATTATAAGCTTTATTTTTACCTTTGCTGGTTTGTGCTGACGAAGCTTTATGGAATTGCTGATATAGGTATGTAGTTTTGCAAACGAAGCATGATTGTCGTACATTTGTTTCTTTTTTGATAACATTATTGCAGAAAAAATAATTGATAGAAACAATTATTACTAGAAAATATCTTTATCAACATAAAAACATGTATATATATGAAATTTATAAATATGAGCAACAAATCAAAGCATAGTCAGCACAATGGCACAACTATATCAGCGAATCATCAAATCTTAATCAGCACAAAAACAAAGCTTAATAAGCACCAAGACTTATATATATGAACATCAAGTTAAAGATTCTTTAGCAGAAAGAAGTAACTATATCAGCAAGTAATGGAATCTTCAACATCAACTGAAAGCTTCGTTAGCACAAGACATTACTATATCAGCGAAACTTTAAAGCTTCATCAGCACAATCACATTACTATATCAGCGAATCTGTAAAGCTTCATTAGCACAAAAATATCAATATAATATCAGCAAAAAATATTGATATTTGTTAGCATATCCAGACAAACCTTCAGCATGTTTGATCATTGACATATACAAAAAACAATTACCTAAGTAGTTATCCTACAGAATAATGTCATAATGCATCATGGTAGCAAATATACATATGCTGGGAAACATTGTTTTAATATGATAGTAGTTAAGCAATATATTGTTTTAATGGATCATAGAATCATTCATTACTTCTGTTTGTTGAGATACAATCCTGCAACATCAATGGGACCATCCCCTGAAGATTCTCTATAATAGAATTCTGCCTTTTCTGCATCGTCGGTCTTATGAATGTTGGTGTCAGAATTGAGGATAGCGGTGCAGTACTTCATCCTCAGATACCTCATCTGTTTTGCAGACTTCTTCTTCAGCCCTGTCTTCCAACTCTTCACCCCATTGCCCATGTACGTCTCCATATGTCGAAGTACATACACCCCACAATCACTCTTGTTCTTCTTATCTCTCCAGGTCATCTGCAGATGTTGTGATGATGTAATATACTTCTTGATCTCCTTTGATCTCTGAAGCAACCCAGTTTTCTTAGTGTATTCAACAAAGTACTTGATCTGTAAGTACAATCAAATAAAAATGTAAGTATACAAATAATGTTACAGTGGTTATGAAATATTTAAGTATGAATTACCAGCAGACTTGGAATATCGCCATATTTTAGTTTCAGTCCATCCTTCTCTTTCTCCATGACAGTTGAATTATCTATGATGACTGATTCCATGTCTTTCAGATCAATACAGATCAAGAAGAAGTGATTCATCTGGTATATTGGGAAGAAGAACTGCGTATATGTTTTGCCAGTATTAGTTGTTGATACGAATAATGTTTGAGATTAATGAAATTTTTAAAAATATCATACCATTTCAACTTCTGACAGTTTTACCCATGGGAATGCATTCACCTCATTCTTAACTCTGTCTATAAATTCACTCATCCTTCTGGTTGCATTCCAAGTATTGGGGGGGTTGACAATTGTGTTATTCTATATGTCAATAACAACATATTAAAACTTAATGATTTTAATGGAAATAAGATAATGATCTTTTGAAGATAAAATATTTTGCTTACACATGGGTAGGTTGTAAAGTAAAATCTGTATCGAGAGTCCTTTGATCGCATACGTTCATTATGGTTCAACACCGTACTCCAAACATCAATAACTGCATAACTGATGTAAGTGTCTGGTGTTAGAGTCTGCAGCTCACCTCTGTTGATCATGACTCGTCCATCAGAGTATAAAATCTCCTCCCTGCATGTATGTTAATATATTATTTTCATTTCTAATAAATGTTAAATAATATCATATTTACATTTTTAACCTCGATGTTTCATCAGTCTTGTGAACCACCCAGAAGTAGAGTTCACCCTCAATCTTTGACATTGTCTCCCTCACATCGGCAGTCCTTGATATGTATGGTGACATCAATGCTTCAGATGGCTTCATCAAACCCCCGGCCCTTGTTTTGATATGGGAGTGATCTTCGACAACACTCTGCTTTAAATTAAACAATTATTTAAAATAGTAACTTTTTTTTATTTTGCATGCTAATGAATAAATATAGAAATGCTGACTAAATGGTGTGTTACTGCTGCATTCGATAGTACACATAATATAATGTGTTTTATGTGTATGCTGATGGAGTGAATGTTTTATGCTAATTTAAGTGAGAAATAATGCTAACAATGCTTAAAGTTTTGTACCTTTCCCTTGCGCTTGTATGTTGCCATATTTTCTTTCAAGCTGCCTTCGTCAGCTTTCTCTATCTCCTCCACAGTCATATTCTCTGTCAAGCTGCCCTCGTCAGCTTTCTCTATCTCCTCCATAGTCTCTGTCTCCTCCACGGTCTTTGTCTCCTGCACAGTCTTCTCTTTCTGAGGTACGTGATATTAGTTTGTCATATAATAAATACAAGTTAATTTATTTATATATTTTGTATCTACCTCTGTTTCGTCAGGAACACTAGTTTGCTTCTGGCTATCATCATTCAATTCTTCTCCCTAAATGATGTTTTAAAAGGTGTCATAAAAGAAGTGTGATATTTAATTAAATTTAAAATATTTTAATGCATATAGTATTACCTCGCTCTCAATTGGCCTCTCTGAATCCTGAACAACTCTAGCTACATTCATCACCTTCTGCCAATCATCATTATCATCTTGTGTTAGGCCAATGCCAAGGCTGAAGCTGGGCATGTCATCTACATTCCTTTCATATGCAGCCCTCTTAGCAAGTGCCTTCTCAATCTCTTCTATTGCTGCGATGCGTTCTGGGTTGGACCAGAAATCATCATCATCCTGTGTTGATTGTGATTGTTCTTTTGCAGCTACTTCAGGAGGTGTTGATGACATAGGCTTTCGCAGAAGAAGATTCTGCACTGTCTCTGATGTTTTCTTGAAAAACAGATTTTCAAACATGTTGTTCGGTGCTCCTTCAATCAATCCCAGTAGTCTTACCATGGCATCTGTCATGATCCTCGCTGTATTCATCATCGCATCTGCGTAATCAGCAGCAGTGGCAGGTGGTTGCCTACTCTCTGCATGTGCTACATTGCTAAGACCTGGCTCATCAGTGGCCTTTACAGACGGCTTTATCTCTTCCTCAGCAAAGAGGTGTGGGTTATCATTGATGTAATCAACCATACCGTATCGTGGGCATGGGTATCCTCCTCCAAAACCTCCAGCTGCTATATCTTCTAACTGTTTCATTATTAAATCTGTAAATGTCCACCCGTCGAATGCTGGCAGAGACCTTGGGATTTCTCTATTGAACGACTCCACTCGGTCCACATAAAACATCTGTTGAATAGGATAATGTAGATGTAGAAATATGCTAACAAACAAGTAGATGAATGTTAACGTAGATGTAGAAATATGCTAACATAGATGTATAAGGATGCTAAAACTTAGTTTTTTATGCTTACCACTAGAAAGAGGATTGGCCCTGTGAAGTATCT
Organism: Perilla frutescens; assembly: GCA_026008535.1. Classification (NCBI taxonomy): domain Eukaryota; kingdom Viridiplantae; phylum Streptophyta; class Magnoliopsida; order Lamiales; family Lamiaceae; genus Perilla; species Perilla frutescens. The sequence continues at coordinate 32,711,674 of BRKX01000011.1, forward strand.
GTGCTTGTGTTGTTGCCACTTTGTTGTAGTGTCCACCAAGCACCTCACAACATATTCACACCAGTCATAGTTGATTACACTGTCAACATCATCAAAGTAATGCAAAAGCTGGGGGGAAAAGATATCCATTCCCTGAACTCTCGACGAGACAGCTTGTAAGCAGTACCATGAACAGTCTTCGGAACCACTTCCCACCATCAAGTTCAACAAGTGTCTTATCATGAACATCTGCAACTGAAATTCTGTTGTATCATTTGCCCATTTTATCCCTAAAGACATTTACAAAATCGCACGGTTCACTTCTTTTCATCTTTACTATCTTTCTCGGTCCTCTTGGGAATCCAAGTATGACACCTACATCCTCAGCATCAAAATGCAGCCTTCTACCATTGTTTAGTGTTATCTCCCTGCTTTGTGTATCAAGGTTTTCCAGCAACCAATAAGCAAGCTTCTGCGATACTGCATTGATTGCGAATTTTAGTATGCTTCCAAAGCCTAATTCTTCAACCGCTTTCTTTTGTTCTGGGTTCATTTGCTCTACAGCATGAGCAAGAGCTTTTGGAGGCGTCCTCATCTTGAGACCAGGTAAACGCTTAGAGAGTCTTGAATTATCTGATGAATTATCATCACTGTCTTCGCTGCTTGTGGCTTCATCATCGGCATCATCTGCATTTTGCGTTTGATCTTGTATTTCCTCCTCTTGAGCAACTTCAACTTGTTTTTCATGTCTTCTTTTTGTTCTTCTTTCCTGTGCAATTAGCTCTTCTATATTTTCTTGATCTTCTTCTGTTGATTTTCGTTTGTTTTTATCTTCTGCAAATAATAGTAGAAATTATAACAATTAGTAATAAATAAAAGCTTTGTTAGCTAAAACAGATAACTATATGAATGACAGTATGAAAGACTCATCAACACACATATATGCATATGTAATGCTAACGAAAGCCATAGTGAATGCTAATTATGTACAACATCTATGCTCTATTCATTATTTATTTAAGAAGATGAATTTATACTCAAAATGAAACAGAATCAATCAGTTGCAATTATGTATATGTAATGCTAAGGAAAGCCAGACTCGATGCTAATGGTGTACAACATATATGCTTTATTCATTATTTAATTTAATATTATGATTTTATACTCAAAATGAAACAGAAACAAACTATTATATATATGTAATGCTAACGAAAGCCAAACTCGATGTTGATGGTGTACAAAATATATGCTCTATTTATTGTTTAATTTAAGATGATCAATTTATATTCAAAATGAAACAGAACAAAACAGGATTAGTTATGTATATGAAATGCTAACGAAGGTCAGGCTCGATGCTAATGATGTACAAAATATATGTTCTATTCCTTATGTTTGGTTATCATTCAGAAGGATGGATTTTGTACTCAAAATTAAACAAAGAACAAATTACAACTTCAAATTAACCAGAAGAATGAACTTCTACTCAAAATCGAAACTCTCTGCATTTATTTAGGCATATCATCAATGTCTACTTTGAATTAAACGGATAGAATGTAGATTCAAAGTGCATGCTAATTATTTCAACTTTATTCATCTTTTCTCGAAAAATTGAACTCGAATGAAAAAAATTCTCGATTAATTTCTGTAATATTACCTTTTTTCGAAGTTTGAACCATTTTTTTGCTTCCAGCCATAATTTCTTCACGAGTTTCTTCTTCTTCATTGATTTTCTTCCACAGCAATGTCGTCTTCTTCGTCGATTCTCGTTGTTAACAATGAAAACCCTAGATTTGAATGTTTGGTTTCTCAGTTTTTGTTCTTCTTTTGCGTCTGTGAAGAAGTTTTCAGTTTTGAAGGGACGTGACTCTATTTTTCCATGATTATAGCTATCGTGTGTTAATTTTTTAAATTTGTTCCGAAAATACCCTTACTGAATTGGCGGTTTTTTTCATATTTGTGTTATTTACAGTTTTGCCACCGGATGGTTGGATTGATCTAGACCGTTTATTTTGTATAGATTTGTGGTGTGAGATTTGTTCTCATTTCTCACATAAGGGGTTATTTTTATATAACCCCACCCCTATATATATATATATATATATATATATATATATATATATTCTATGCATGAACCACGCACACCTATGTACATCTATATAATATATAATAATGACTCCGCATCCAGAAATAGAAAATGATAATTTTTCCGTCTAAATTATATTTTCGTTTATATAAATTGTAAATATAGTATCCAAATAATGAGTTATATAATATGCAAATTAATTTTAGTCTCAAATTTAATAAATTTTATGTGCGATTTCTTCCTTAATTGGAAACATTAATTTATGGGTTCCAATAAATTCAAATATAATATCTATAATATAATATCAGAAAATAATTATTTAATAAATTATTAATTAATTAAATTAAATGTTTAGATGACCGCAATTACCTTAATTATCTATGATTATATCCATATTAAATCGTGCAAATCCATTAGATTGGTAAATCATTAAATCTATTTTTAGGATTAATCTACAATAATGTCCCATAACAAATCAATTGATATATATTGGTCACACACTATATATATGCATCGTCGTCACACATAACATCAATCATGTCCACAACATATGTTATATAAAAACACACATAATTATATAATTAGTGTATATATTATATAGATTTTATAAATCCATATGTTATGTAGATAGCATGTATAATAGTTTGGATATGGTTGTGTGATTCTGTGAAGATTCGATGAATTTATTTTCGTGTATTGCGTTAATTACCCAATTGTAAATTTAAAATATATTTAATATTAAACTGAAAAAAAACAAATATCAAAATTTTTGCACTTGATCTCAATTGAAAGGACGAGAAAGGTGGAAGATTATTGTTGGGTCTCACAATTTATAATTTGTTCATTCATAACAATATTTGTTAATTTTTCGATGTGGGATATATATATTTTTTATTTTTTTTATAGAAAGTGTATTTAGGCGGGAAAACTAATTATTACTATTTATAATGACTATTTTACTTTTAGATAATATATATATATATATATATATTATAGTCATTTAATCCTATAATTTCAATATTATATTTTTGCAAAAAATACTATATTTTTATCAAAAAATTATTTTGTTCATAAGATGAAAAGAATTATGTGGCCTTTATTGATTTATATATATATATATATATATTAATATTTTATTTTTTTTATAGAAAGTGCATTTAGGCGGGAAAACTAATTATTACTATTTATAGTGACTATCTTACTTTTAGATAATATATATATATATATATGTATATATTATAGTCATTCAATATTATATTTTTGCAAAAATACTATATTTTTATCAAAAATGATTTTGTTCATAAGATGAAAAGAATTATGTGGCCTTTATTGATTTATATGTGAATTTTCTAAACATCTATTTTTTTCTTTACGATGGATCATAATTTTATGTTAATTATCATTCTTTTAAGTATTATGAGTGAATGTTCTAATATAATAATTTAAAAATATTTTAAATTTTTAAGTTAATTAAATATATTAAAATAATTCCATATCCACGTCAAAATTTTTTAACTGAATATATTTAAATTTTAAAATTAAATGTATTAATTAAGATACACATCCAGAATTTTAAATTAAATCTACTTAAATTTTTGAATTAAATGTATTAAATTAGTTAGCAATTAATTTTAAATATATTTATATCATGAATTATATATATATATATATATTAAATAGTTAAAGCTTATACTTTTAGTTTTTCAAACAAAAATCATCTCACATAAAAAAAAACTTACAAATATTGTTATGCATGAACAAATTATAAATTATGAGTCCCAATAATTATATTTTCACATTTGTTGATCTCTAAGTTGAGCTCAAGTGTAATATTTAGATATTTGATATTATCATTTTAATATTAGATATTAAATATATTTTAATTTTATAGATTTGAATTAAATTATATATATTAAATAGTTCAAATGATTTTTTTAAATATTGATTTAAATCTTCTACTCTTTAATTGATTAAGGGTGTTTCTATATACACCGCTATTTTTTCTTTATACACCACATTTATTTTATACATCACACATCTTTTTCATATTTTTCATATTTTATTTTAACACACCACGATAAAAGTCATTTCTATCCTTTCATTATGAAAATAAATTAACAAAAAAATAATTCAAAAGAAATAAAAAAAAGTATTCTCCATCCTCACTCTCTCCCCTCCATACTACAGACCCGCCGTCATCCATCGCCATCACTTTTCTTCCAGACCCACCATCTTCGCCTTTCTTCCCCAATAATTATTTTTCTTCTAAATAAAATAGAGAAGGACGTAGTTGTCGTCAACACTGTGTTCCAACTCTGATAAAATCCTTTGTTTAGATTTATAAAATATTCTGACAAATCCTTCAATTTCACCAAATTATAAAGTATTATCGCCAACACCATGTTCCAAATTTCAATCTCTCAATCAGATATTTGTATTTCTCCAAACATTTATGTGACAAATCATATGATTGGAGAAGTTAGCGAAATCAATTTTTTAGCCCCAAAAATATACGATAATAATACACACATTTGATTTTATAGGCAATTATTGCAAAGAAAATAAATGGAGGAAGATGGGAGAAATGGAAATTAGCATAAATAGAGGGAAAGGAAAGAACAATTGTGGAGGCAATGCGGCGAGTGGGGTCACTAGAGTGAGAAGAAGTGGGGTTATTTATTTTTATTTTATTTCATTTTTAAATAATTTTTAAAATTAATAATGATATTTATGTAAATTAATAATTATTTATTTTTGAATTAAATTTAATAGTGGTGTATAGAGAAAATTTAGTGGCGTATTTAGAAACACCCATTAATTAAATATATTTTAAAAAATCATGATCCGCATATAAATTTTTAAATTAAATATATTTAAATTTTGAAGGGTCAAAACTCGAAATGTATTAAATGATCTTATCATTTTTATTTTAGATAATTTTATGATTTTCAAGTTATCATTTTCAAGTTTTCAACTCTAAAAATGCTTTAAATAGTTAAAACTTATATATTTTAATTTTAAACTAAAATTTATTCCACATTGAAGAACAAAAAATTATATTGTATATGAACAAACTATGAATTGTGAGGCCCAATAATGATCTCTGAAAATTGAGATCAAGAATAATATTTGATATTTGATTTTATCAATTTAATACGATACATTTTAAATTTTTAGAAATTAAATATTTTTGAATTAAAATTGAATTAAATATATTAAACAAATGTAATAAAATATATTTAATAAAATTCCATCTAGATTGTCTTCACCTAAGTTTTTTTTTTTTTACAATAGATTATTAAATATTGCTATTTACACTCTCATCGGTTGTAGAATGAATATTGGGATGTGGATTGTATAAAAAAGTGGGTAATCTTAAATCGAAACCTCAAATTAGTTCAGCAACTTTAGTCTAATTTTCCTACATCCCACATTAGTTGTAGATTGAAACATTGGGATGTAGGTTGTTGTATAAAAAGAGCGGAAAACCTCAAAATTTTTATTTAATCATATTTTGAACAAAAATATTTTAAAAAATATATTAAAAAATTATTCCTACCTAATTAACCGATTAATTGATGTCGAGACCATATGGGCAGCGAGGACACTGCCTTCTCGATTTTACAACCAATTTTTGTGTTTTCGGCACGGCTAGAGCCAGTAAGATTGATTTCTTAAATGATGAAAAATGCATAAGTAATTTATAATTCAAATGATTTAATTTATAAATTTGACTGAATACAATTTTATTATTTTACATAAATATTTTTTTAATAACATCCCCTGTGCATCGCACAGGTGGTATACTAGTATGTATATATATATATACCCATATCTATATTATATATACACGGCACATACACACATAATATATATATATATATACACGCACATGAGCACACATATATATACCCATATCTATGTTATATATAAACGACACACACATATGTAATATATATATATATATATAAGCGCACTCACACACTCACAGACTCATCTATATATATATATATATATATATATTATGTTTATATATATTTTTTCTACAATACTTATTATATGTTTAATGTTATGCTCTTGAGCATTAAAGTAATTTTATATTAATTAATTATTATTATTATTATTACTACTATTATGCTAGGCGGCGTACTTGGACAATATTAATACATTTCATTTTTCAAGTTTAAGTTGAGGTGGGGATTCTTTCGGAGAATAAATACGAACTCTTATCCTTATTATGCTTGTATATGCGGTGTGCAGATAGACCTACAGGTCATATGGGCCTTCGGGCTATTGCTATGAGCCTACGGGCTATTACTATGATTAACCTACGGGTTATATGCTATGTTGGCTTACGGGCTCTATGATATGCTATGCTATGTTATGGTCTGTTTCTTACTGTTATATTTGTATAACTTGGATAATGGAGTTAACAATGGAGTTAATAGCACTCACTCCAAAACTATTTATATTCTCAGGTTAAGGATGTTCGGGCTGTGTGGTGGAGACGAAGTGATGGAATAAAGACTATATTTTTAAATAATTTAAGCATTTTGTTTTTCCGCTGCAATAAACTCTAAATTTATGTTTCTTTTATTTTGAATAAATTTTTGGAAGTATTATTTAATATTCTAGCCTTTTACTACTTAAATAAATTTATGAAATTTTGGAACGTCACATGATGTGTGTTGTTTTAGAGATTAATGAAAAACAATTAAAATCATATATGTAATCGATCGATATTTATTTTTTAGTCCATTTTAATTATCTTTTTAATACATTTGAATTTGAAAATGTTCCAGTATGATAAATATATTACCATTTTGTCACAATCCAATTTGGATTGTTAGGTTACCATTTTTCTTCACCCCTTGTATATGTTATATCTTATTATTCCACTCCACTATCACCTTTTTATTAATTGTTGTAAATATTTATAGATCATATCCGTTTATCGAACTAATTAATTATTGTAGCTTATTATTCCTCAAGACAGTAGAGTTATTCCACATCCCCACTTAAAAAAGATCGATCTAATTTCAGTGCAATTTCTACACTAAATCACTCTAATGTTACACTAATTAACACTTGCACTATTTAAATTAGTGCAAGCAACGAACTTTAATGCTGGTTGTTCTCATCAATTGAGGACGGTAGATCCAGATTAATTGTTAGAATGAGAGAATTAGACTGCGAGAAATTCAAAACACATCTCCTTTTTTACTCTTTATAACTCTCATTATCTTATAAAATAAAAATATTAATATATGATAAGACTATTTTACCACTAATCCTAATAACTAAAAATGTGGTATGGCCCACCACACTTTATATCCCACCACCCATGCAGACAGAAATAATACGATTATCATACATATTGTAATAGCCCTATTCTATAATAAGTTAATAGCTAAAATTAAAAGAAAGAAGATATCATACCCCCGCACATTTATAACACAATTGTGTATGTGAGAGAGAGAGAGAGGGATAGATTAATATTTGATAGACAAACACTTGTGTTAGACCGTTTAACGGGTCTCTTGTATTAGATGAGTCAAATAATGTTGGATTTAATCACATAAACACGAAAGTTTATTAATCCAAATTAAATCCCTAATCATGAAATTTCTATGTCAAAATCACCGAGATATAAAATCATAAACTGAATGCGGAAACGTACCTGAATCATAAATATTTAGATCTTTATTGTTGAATCCACAGTTTAATTTGTTATGGATCTTCCAAACGATCGGTATCACCTTTGCTTTGCTTTCTGTAGAAGGAATACAGATTGCAGAATGAAGTACCGTCGTTTGGGGACCATAACCATAAATATATAACTGTGTATATCTGTGATTTTCAATTTGGTTCCTCAACAAATTGAATATCTCCTTATGGTATCTACACATTAATTCCATGATTATCTGATATATTTAATAGTCTATAATTAAACTTTAGTAGATCACTTTAATTCGACTTACCATAAAATAGCCATACACATTTTATTTTATATATGTAAGTCCACCAAATGGAAATTTTCCAACAATCTCCCACTTGGACTACATATATAACCGGATAAGTGTGCATTACCTTATTGAGCTCAAACTTTGCTGTTACTTTAAGGTATCCCAAAAACAATCTTGTCCATTAACTGCACTAATATAAGACTAAAGAGGTTTTCATCACATTATATACGTGAATCAACCCATCAATAATCACATACCAATACAATTAATGACAGATCAATCATGGTGTGTAGCATGGGAATTATATGCAATGTGATCTTACATATCTATTTTCAACTGGTCTAACTTTAAACTTTAGTGAGATCAACCATAACCAAAACTGAATAGAGTGTACAAACTGTATACTACAAAATCCATACGGAATTTTCTATAACACAAAATGTGTTGCATAACCGAAGTATAGAACATTTAAATTGTACATAGATTCCCACTGAACCAAAGAATCTTTAAACAACATAACACCCATATGAGCTGTAAACTCACAAAGACATTGGGTTATAATTTCTTGATTAGCAGATCCGCTATAAATGAGTCTGTCATTATATGTTTTATAATAATATGTCCACTCTGTAATATTCCTTCACAACTAGGAACTTTGTCAATGTTATTGACTTACTAGAGTTCCTATTGTTATTAGAATATAGACTTTTGAATTATTGTCACAATAATCTTTAGTGGTCTTTCACTACCTTAATAATTTGCAGCCTAGTGACAATATTTCGTAGTTATATTTCATAATGGGATGCTCCACAACATTCTATGTATTTCACTATCATGGTTGAAGTGCTATAAAAGTGTCCGCTCAGCACTTCTTCATGAAATAGTTTTCCCCAGCCAGAAGAAATACATATCCAAAAGTGGATCATTTACTTTATTAGCATCCGACAAAATCAGAATCAAAATTCTTTATGATCTCATGATGATCTGATTTTCTGTATGGGAGCATTAAATATTTTTGTTCTTTGTATATAACTTAATATCTTTTTTGCTGCCTTAGGTGATCCATAACATAATTACTGAAATATCTGTCTACCAATAATAAAAAACCGAATGAATTTTTATAAAGACCTCAGCTTACATTAGATTCCCAATAACTGCACTTTATGGAATCTTCTGTATTTTCTTAAATCTTTAATAGATTTAGGGTGATATCATAATAACCTTAATTCTTGAGGTTGTTGAGTTTGTCCTCAATTAATGTATCAATCTTAATGGGGTAATTTTCAATATCATCTTTCGAGGTTCTGATTTGCTACTTGATCAAGTACAATAATGCGAGCTTGTAAATTTTCAAGAGTATTGATCAGTCTATAAACTGATTCATTCTCAGATGTATTTAACCTTATTTCTCCCCCAAACTCAACATCCTCCGATAATTTTACATTTTCCATCTCAAAAATAAATTCTTAAGTGAGATGTTAAAACTTAAAATCCTGAATTTCTGTGAATACCCAATAAAATAGTTGTTCAATTATGTTGGTACCCGATTTCCTTCTGTTTAGCCTATAAGGCTTAACCATAGTTGGACAACCCCATATGTGAGTGTTTAGATTTGATTTCAACATATCTAAAAACTCAAAAATTTGATAACCATTTTAGTTGGTATTCTACTTGATATTCTATTAAGTAGTCTTTATTACTTTAGAGACATAATTTGCCTGAATTTACCTTATTTAATTTTGTTTAGTACCTCTTTAGCCAAAATGTAAAGATGTATAACATATATAGATTGTCAACTGCACTTAATAAATAGTGCCCATGATATTGGAGTTAATTGAAAGACTAAACTGACGATTTCCAAATGAACATGAGAACCAAATATGTCCAAAATGGAAATAGGAGACTGTCAATAAGACAGTAACCATATTGTCTTTCAAATCCAAAAATAATAGTCTAGCTTTAATGACAATCTAAAATGTTATAACTGCACCCACTTGTACCAATTCGCTATTGCCCCACATAGATGTATCTTTCATCATCAATTGGCCTTTGGTAGCTCATGCAATCTTACATTGAAATATTTATGTGAACAGTAATACCATAGTCTGATCACAAAATATTTTTAGGTACTAAAGCTAAATTAATATCATAAACCAAAATAAGAATAGTACACTTATAAGCATGTCAAAGTGAGTACAATTCTTCTTTATTTGTCCAATTTTCCACAAAAGAAATAGTCTTCAATTTCTTTATTATACATATATCTTTTGTGAGCTGGACCCTTAACCTCAACAGATTACTTCAATAAAATTTCTTTTATTGCCCTTAATCTTATCTTTCAAAACACAAACCACATTCTTACTTCAATCTCACCTCTTTTGCACACAATATGAAATGAACTCATTTAGAGTCCACTTCTCCTTTTGTAGTTATAAGTAATAACTGACCTTTAATTAGTTAAATTGTGCATAAGGAGAAATTAACACTAAATGCACGAGTAAGTCCTCAAATATCTTGAGCTTTGGTATTCTTAATTTGAAGTAGTGTGAGACATCTAAATGATGTACTCCCTTATATTTTTTCCTTGCCTATACTTTATTTGAGATCAAGCTCACAAAAAAATGAACTTGTCTCAACCTTATCGTTTAACAAAACACCATTTTAGCAAGGTACTTAATGGCGTTAATGATTTATCAAAATTCATCTCGAAATATTATCAAAATAACACACTTTAATGATCATCGGACTGATGCAATTTGAGTGTCCCACTTCTTAAAGTTCTTTCTTTCATCAGAAGAACTTGCATCCGCAAGAGAATGTGATTATTTGATTCTTAATGCATTGTCCAGATCCGTACAAACCATAATGATAAGAATGTTTATTTTTCAATTCTTAAAATTTAACCCATTAATCATGAAAATATTGTTGGTAGTAGCATAAACTAAAGTAGCAGACATAATAGCTGAATAGAGAACACAAATAAATCAACTTTTATGCTCACATTATCCTTAACAATCAATTATTGAATTCAAATAAGTTGGTAACATCTCGAGATATCTGGTGCAACATTAATATCAAGTCTTTGGATAGTAATATTTATTTGCAAGTAGTTACCTCTTTGTAGTGTTCAAACACTGATAATAAATCCTGTCAAATAATAGTCTTCCTTTGGGCTGACTTATTATTCACATGGATACTAAAGTTACCTAAATTGTGCACTCATGTTCATTATCATGTACGTGTATATTGTTGTGAACATACAAGGTCAGAATATAGAAATTGAAGGCAAGTAAAGGACACGAGATTGGTAACCCTATTCGATCAACTGATCTACGTCAAGGGGACTTCACAAGTCTGTGAAAAACAGTTCACTACTCCGTTGAATGGTTACAAAGGCTATTACACGAAGACTCCCATCACTCGATCCATTTCCTACCCGCTACAATCTCTTTCACTAAACTGAATTGCGAGCTCCCCTCACAACCTAGAATCCCTCTAGTTCCCACAGGAATTCTCTCCCGAGACTCCTTTAAGTGTGTATGAAAGTGAGTTTCAAATACAGACTAGAAACACAATGATCTAACCGATCAAACCTAGTCTGCCCGAATATTATATGCTTCGAATATGAAGTCTTTTAACTCTCAGTCCTTTTGTGTATTCGTAAAACTCATGTCATCTAATCTATTCTGATTCCTAGGCTATTTATAAACAACACCTATAGCCTTAACAAGGTAACCAGAAGTCATACTTTAACTAGGATTCAACAAGGAAATAAATTCCTTAATTAAATCGGACTTTCCTAGTTTAGATGTCATCCTTGAATAGAACTCCTTTTTCCTTCTTGATCTTCATCGCGAACAAGACAACTTCTATTCTGAAACGTCCATCTTGAATTTGCAGCATCAGCTCTTTGATTCCAGCATGATACATCTCTTGTAAACTCTCTGGACAACCATGTACATGATCATGTTCCTAAACATGACTAAGTACATGTCTTGATCTTCAATCAGATTGGCAGCGGAATGTTCACAGAATTGTCCAGAGCATGGTCTTCAATCTTGAACAACCAAAACCTTTTGTATTCTTTTGATATTGCCATACAGATCATGACAATTTCGAACACTTGAGTACAAATGGCACTAACAGATGCATTTATAATTATCACGTATTTACCACCACAGGTGTTTGTGTATTTCGAGCCAAACATTAATCTTCCTTTGGGCCGATTAATATTCGCATGAAGATACACTCACACAACCGTCTTAATATTCTTAATAAATAAATTTCCATAAGAGAGGTCACTTTGGAGACTTCTTACTTCAATTAATTCATCTTGAATATTAATAAAATAAAAAAGGAACATGAGATATACCAAACAAATTCAAATAAATAATTGATCCATAATGAATAAACCTTAGGGGAGCAAGTGCCAAAATCCTTAAATTGGTGCCGAAGCGTCAAATCAAAATTACTTGGGCACTCAAATTTTACTTTAATTGCATAATATCACAATTAAAATCAAACCATAATAAGTGGTGCAACAAAATTCCATATTCATAACATAATTAAAGGCCAATAACACATCAAATAATACAAAATTAATTGACCACATAGAAGCACCACATAAAATCCGTATTGATTTAGACTACAGGAAATTCAAAATACATCTCCTTTTTTACTCTTTATAACTCTCATTATCTTATAAAATAAAAATATTAATGTATGATAAGACTATTTTACCACTAATCCTAATAACTAAAAATGTGGTATGGCCCACCACACTTTATATCCCACCACTCATGCAGACAGAAATAATACGATTATCATACATATTGTAATAGCCCCATTCTATAATAAGTTAATAACTAAAATTAAAAGAAAGAAGATATCATACCCCCGCACATTCAGAACACAATTGTGTGTGTGTGTGTATGTGAGAGAGAGAGAGAGGGGGGGGAGAGATTAATATTTGATAGACAAACACTTGTGTTAGACCGTCTAACGGGTCTCTTGCATTAGACAGGTCAAATAATGTTGGATTTAATCACATAAACACGAAAGTTTATTAATCCAAATTAAATCCCTAATCATGAAATTTCTATGTCGAAATCACTGAGACATAAAATCATAAACTGAATGCGGAAGCGTACCTGAATCATAAATATTTAGATCTTTATTGTTGAATCCACAGTCTAATTTGTTATGGATCTTCCAAACAATCGGTATCACCTTTATTTTGCTTTATGTAGAAGGAATACAAACTGCAGAATGAAGTACCGTCATTTGGGGACCATAACCCTAAATATATAACTGTGTGTATCTGTGATTTTCAATTTGGTCCCTCAACAAATTGAATATCTCCTTATGGTATCTACACATTAATTCCATGATTATCTGATACATTTAATAGTCCATAATTAAACTTTAGTAGATCACTTTAATTCGACTTACCACAAAACAACCATACACATTTTATTTTATATATGTAAGTCCATCAAATGGAAATTTTTCAACAAATAATACTCAAACCCGCCCAAAATCCGTTTCCACGCACCTGTGTAGAGTTTTTTTTAGGTGGTGCCAGTTTTTTGCTTTTTTTTTCTTTGTTTTTCTTCTTTTTTTCGTGTCTTTTCCCTTTCTTCTTTCCTATTTTTAGGGTATATTTTTTATTTCAAAAGAAGTAATTATTGAGTGCATTTTGGTGGGTGCTTTTAGGATTTCTTTTGTATTTTTAGAGTTTTTTTGGGGGTGTTGTCAGGCTTTTTTATTATTTTTTAGGGTTTTTTTTGGGAGGGGGGGTTTCTGATTTTATTTTGTATTATTTTAGGATTTATTAATTTCATTTTAGGATATGAATTTATATTTATTTCAAATAAATTATATCAATTCGCTTTAATTTTAGGATTCACTAATTTTATTTTAGGGTATAAATTTTGTTGGGAAAAATTTAAAAAAAAAAAGAAAATCGAAAGAAAAAAATAAAAATAAAAGAAACAAGGGAAATGGAGGGGAGACCATTAAAAGAAAAATAAAAAAGAAAGGTAAAAAAGGGAGGCCACTTTATTGGGTCAAATAATATTCGTCTAACGCAAGAAATTCGTTAGACTGTTTCACAGAAGACCACCCTTTTATGATAATATTTCACGACTGGCTGCTACGCCATCATCCGGTAGCCTGAGAGAGAGAGAGAGAGAGAGAGAGAGAGTATATATATATATATATATTGCATCTTTAATTAATTATCTGATAATTGGAATTATATTATTTTTTTCTCGGATAACTGAAAACGTAAAGATTTATTCGTTGGGCTGCACACAAGCACACCCCTTAATTAATTAAATTTTATTCGTGAATTCCAAGTATAATCTATAATACCATAAATATAATAGTAGATGTATATATAGTTATATATACACATGCATGCCTTAATTATATTATTCATTTTACTAGAACACCATATTATATAACATAACATCACTATCATAAATATAATGTGTTTAAGCGAATTATTCTTCAAAAATACATAACCAAAATTAAAATGTTGCACGAATCAACATATTTAGGGGGGGTGTATTCAATCCGGATTTTGATGGATTTTAAAGGATTTTTAAAAGTCTTCCAACTCCACGCAGAGTCTTCCGAATTTTGAGTATGGATTTCGGACCGATTTCGAACGATTTCAATGGATTTGAAATCTATGTTTCCAGCACTCGATGGAACACACCGATCGCTTGACCGAGAAAAAAATAGAACCCAGTGACCGCTGGAAGCCAACGGCTGCTGGAAAGTGTTGCCCAGTATACGCAGCGGCTGCTGGAGCCGCGGATCAAACACACCCAGCGACCACTGGCACCCAACGGCCGCTGGGAATTAGTAATTAAAAGGGGCAGAAAGCCCCAAATCACGACAGATTAGATCCCCAATTTGAAGAACAGCCGAAATAGAAAAATTTTCTTTCAAAATTCGCACCAGTCACCGTTCGAAGCCTACCCCCGCTGCCAACACACAACCATCCCTCCTCGCATGAAGAATTCCAACATCGGGACACACGAAGAAGTCGAAGAGGAGGACTTTACGATGAGATATCACTGTCCATTTTCTCTAAAAACTGAATGGGAGTGACAACTCTGTACAAAATTTAACAAGTCTATGGTTACAATGCCTCGTTACTTTGATTGGGATTTGTTGAAAGATTTAAAGATTGTAGCAAAAGTGATGAAGTATTTAAAGGTTTTAGGGTTAGAACATTATGCTAAGCATGTTGATTATTCTGGTTATAGAGACTTGTGTTATGAGTTTTTGTCTACTATGTATGTGATTGATGATCACCACAAGAAGCTTGGGGTTAGGATGAACAGGAGAGACTACCAAATTAGTTTGCCTAAAATGAAAAATATGTTTGGGTTTCCTACTGGTGGGGAACGGGAGAGACCCAATTCGTTTAGTGTAGAAGCGGGTTGGCGTGAGTTGACTAGGTTTGACAATTGGAATAATTTGGGTAAGCTGAATGGGTACATCCAAGACCCGGCACTGACAATTGTGCACAAATTCCTTACTTATAATGTGTCGGGAAAGGAGCAAGCGAACAAAGTGAACGTGAATGAAGTATATTTATTGTGTTGTGCGTTGAGGGGCACAAAAGTTTGCATTTCAAACTTCATTTGGTCGGCTATGAGGCAGATGTAGACTCGTGCAGGCACGCATCCTTCGTTTACTCCTATTGTGACGGGATTGACACATAATTTCAGGATTCTCAGTGCCACAACGGGGTATCAAGAGGGGCATGATGAAATCAGGCCGTATTCGATCGATTTCAGTGAGCTAAAAGGAGCTCAGATTATTAAAGATCGATTCACGTTATTACCCCATACTAAGAGGCCATGTGTAAGTAGGCACACAAATGAAGAGATTGTCAAGAGGCAAGGTGATCCTGATGCCGGCCCGTTCACTGGTGGTGATTAAGGTGGTAATGAAGATGAAGAGATGGAGGAGGAGGAGGAAGGGGAAGAACCGGTGACCCCTGAACAAAAAGCTCCTGTTACAATATCAGGGGACTTGTATGGGCGATTCCAGCAGAATTTCCAATCATTGAGGGATCATATCGACACTTCCTTCCAAGGACTGAGGCAGGACATGTACGATAGATATGATGCCAGAGGCAAGAGATGCACGCGAGATTTGACGCGCGGGATGAAAGAATTGCGTCTTTGTAGGCTCAGTAGGATGCGTAGACTGTTTTTTATCCGCCACCACAGCCACTACCTCATAATTAAATGGTTAGTTTCTTGTAGTTCTTTGGATTATTTCATTGTTTATTTGTTTATGACTTCTTTGATGATTGCATTGTTTGAATGTTGGATTATTGCATTGTTTGATGGTTTGTTGTTCGATTGTTGACGAAGTAGTCGATATGAATTGTTACTACGTATGTTTGGATTTTAGTTGGATTTGTTGTATATAATGCTTTATATTTTTTTGTATTGGGTTGATTTTAGACAATTGTGTGTTGTGTAGGTGTGCTTGTTCGAGTAAGGAGGAGAAAGGAAGGAAGGAGGAGGAACGAGGAGGAGATAGACCAGTGGCTGCTGGGAGTGTTTCTGCCCAGCGTCCCCAGCGCGCGTTGGCTCCCCGCGGCCGCTGGGCGTGCGCTAGGGCCTTCCGAACGATCGCTCAGCCCCAGTGGCCGCTGTCCTTTTTTTTTTTTAATTTTCGCTATGAATAATTTACTAGTACATGTGTTCTATTTTATTGAACAAATGTTTTTTGTACAATGTTTATGTCTACTACGTTGGTATTTGTGTTCTATTTTTTTGAACAACTGGTTTTTGAACGATGTTTATGTCTACTACGTTGATTATGTTGATTTTTCATCTCGTATTTCTTGTTTAGTATGATGCTTCATTGGATACACAAGTTGTGAAATAAAAATACAACAATTATTAAAAAAAAATGTTATCCAAATTCTTTATAAAAATTTGACACAATATGCACAAATTGTTTATAAAATACCAATCATAGTCAATAATTCATAATCAATTAAAAAAAAATTACTCAGCATTCCCATCTTCGGTCTCATCATCTTCATTTCCATCACCACCGTTGTATATTGGCCTCGATTCCCACATAGCATTAGCAATACTCATTCTCCATGCATTAGCTTCCGTTCTTTGTTGTAGTTGGCTTTGAGATAACCATTCCACATTTTCTTGTTCCGCATTGAGAGATGGTACATCTTGATCTCCTTCATATTCCACTGCAAATTCATCAGAGCGGCACTCTTTCCGGAGAAAATTGTATAAACGAGCACAAGCCAAAACTAATTCTGCTTGTGTTTGAAATGAGAACGGAGGTGCCGTTTTGAAAATTGTGAATCTGGATTTGAAGATACCAAAAGTCCTCTCAATCACATTTTTTAATGATGAATGACGAAGATTGAATAATCTACTTGCATTTCTGGGGTGACGACCTTGACCACCAAAATCTTTTAAATGATATCAAACACCACGTAATGGAGCTAAAAACTGGCATCTATTAGTAAATCCACAATCCACCAGAAAATACTTACCTACAACAACACAATTAAAATATTTTTGTTAACTAGTGACCTTTTCACCATTAAAAAAAAGTGTAAAATATGGTACATACCTTGGGGCACCTGAAAGCCATTTCTTCTTGATAATGCATCACTTAAAAGTTTTGAGCCATGTGCCGAACCTTCCCTCCCACTTAGCACATATATGAACTGCAAATCAAAGTTGCAAGCTGCCAAAATATTCTGCGATTGCATACCATGACGGTTACGAAAACTGCTTACTTCTCGGTCTAGTACCATTGTCGGGATATGAGTTCCATCTATAGCCCCGATGCAATCCTAAAATAAAGTGAATATGTGAGACAAAAAAACTACAACATTTCAGATTCGTTACATAATAAAGGATACATACCTTAAAAAAGGCATAAATCTTGTGCTTTCCTTAATTTTAGCAGGGATCCCTGTAGACGGCTTAACCATCATGTCCGGTGCTATGGTGTTCAATGTCTTTAAGATTTTGTTGAAGTTTTGACTAGTTGCGAAATGGGAACGATGGAATCTTTGACGAACATTACAATATATGTCGTTGTTCCCAACAATGATTAAGAATGTCGCCACCATTTATTCAACACATATGTATCTTGTATCTTCTAGATGCGTTTTCTCTCTAATGATAAAGCATAACTTCATAAACGCATCAGTATACATCCTATACAGCTGTCGAAAGCTTTGTAGATCTCCTTCAATCATATTATTAACAAAATGATATCCAGTTCTACTAATTGGTCATCGCTGTAAAGAACGTTCAACACACCGACGTGTCATATCAATTTTTCTTAATAAGATTATCATTGCCTTAATTGTCAAGAGCAAGAGCCTAACACTTTCGTAAAGTTCTATCTCCTCTTCCTCATCAATGTCTTCTTCCATTTCTTCTTTTTCTATTTCTTCTTCCAATATTTCATAATTTTCCATGCTACATTTAAAAAATATGAACGGAGTCTTAATTAACGACAATGCTACAAATATGTAAAATAAGAAATAAATTCAAATTCATACAACTTAAAAATAAACAAATAAATAAAATAATAATCAAAAAATATAATTCATAAGTTCAAATAAATGGTCATTAGAAATAAAATAATAATAAAAAAACATAATTCATAAGTTCAAATAAAATAATAATCAAATAGCATAATTCATAAGTTCAAATAAATAAAATAATAATAAAAAAATATAATTAATAATTTCTAATGATCTCTATTCTCTAATTTTGTAAGCTATCCAATTAGCCCGTTCATCAACAGCCATCTTCAAAAAACCATCTTTTTTGGACTTGGTGTCAAGCAAGTCAAATGCCTTGAGTCGAGTGTCTTCATTCAAATTTGGGATCTCTTTAATTGCATCTCAAGTCGTATAGGATCTTTCTTTTTCTCTTTTCTCGAGTATGCTATCTCTTTTCAGTAAGAGATTATGAACTCCCTCACAAGTGTTCAATAGTTTTTTAATCTCTTCCATGATATTATCAGTAGAGCCCGAAGTTACTTCATATTGAGTTCTACTTCTTTTGGGTAGATTTCTTCTTTAAGTGGAGCCCTCAGGCACTTCAGGCAGCCCAGAAGGAGGTGTGGAACCAGATGATGGTAGCTCGTCTTGGGATAGTGCGACAAACGCCTCATTTTCAGCATCAAAAGTCAAATATTCTGTGCGCGCATCTCTGTTTTCAACATCTCCTAATGTAGTTGCATCAGTAGCACTACCCAACCCAATTGAGTTTTTTCCTACGGCAACACCATTGCCCACAGCAATTAACAAGTCCTCATAACCAGGACATTCCCCATAGCATAAGTTTGCATCTTTTAAGTGGGCCTATAATCAAATAAATAACAAACTTATTAATTCACTATATTAGTTAAATAAAAGTAATCGATAATATTATTGCAATAGGATACGTACCTCTAAGTACGCATCCCATACTTCATCTGAAGTCGTGAACTTTTTTATAATGGGGTCATATCCAAAACCAGAGCTAAATCTCAAAAGGTCTGAATAAGAAGTCCAACGATTTTTAAACCATTTCAGTCGGCTTTGGTAATTGCTATAGGTCTTATTACAACGAAGTCTTTCATTAAGCATAGAAAGTATTCTTTCTTCCACAGTGGTTTTGCTAAAGATACCACTATTATCACGCCATCGCCGACGCGCAGCATCAACTATAAGTTCTAACAGAACGTCGGTCTATTTCTTAGTCCATGGTTCATAGGATGTCTTCCTTTTCGAATCTTGTTGTGAGTCTCCCATGATAATACTAATATATTATTGTGTATAAATGATTAATCATCGTACTATAAAAAAACATATATATTTGTTGTTGGTGCTTCATTTAAAAAATTCAAAAATATACCTAAATCACATCAATTATCAGTAAAAGTGTAATAAAAACAACGGCAAACAGTAATTCAAGAAAAACGTATAAAATTTTGTTTCTTCATGCAATAAACTCAAAAAATTCAAAGCCAAATCCAATTAATAATGAGTATACGTGTAAAAAAATCAAAATTGGAGTGTAGACAGTACCTCTGTCAGAAGAATATACTGGACTTGAGTTGAGCACCTCTGAGCAAATTAAAAAATGAATTTGATGAATTATGATAAAAATCACTGCCTAGGGTATTTAAAGTGGTCGGGCCGACTAAGCCCAACGGTCGCTGGGCCTCAGCAGCCGCTGGAATTAAACCGACTTCATCCCAGCGGCCGCTGGAGTACAATCGATGGCTACTCCAGCGGTCGCTGGGGTGCCCGAGTTCAAATTCCAGCGGCCGCTACCCTGCACCGGCCGCGGGGTTTTTCAAATCCATCAAACTCTCGTGTCCAGAGGTCGGATTTCATCCTTCGCATTTTTAACGTGAAATCAAGTTGAAATCCAATGAAATCCATGACTTTTTAAAGTCCATGGATTTTTTAATACATCCAGATTTTAAAGGAGTTTTAAAAGTCTGGATTGAATACACCAGAATTTTAAAGGACTTTTAAAAATCTAGATTGAATACACCAGGATTTTAAAGGACTTTTAAAAGTTTGGATTGATTACACCCGGATTTTAAAAGTCCTTTAAAATCCATCAAAATCTCAATCCAATACACCCCCTTAATTTCATGTAAAGATCTTTATTTTAAGAAATTCTTTTGTCTTCATCAATAGGCTTGCATAAAAGTAATTCTATACAAGTCCCAGTGGGAATGACCTAGTGGTGGAGTGAGATTGCTCGGAGATCAAATTTCACGGGTTCGAATATGTTCAATACCACAGGTCGGGTGTGTGATAGTGTGAGTAAAAAAAAAAAAAAAAAAAAAGTAATTCTATACAAAGCCCCCATTTTTTCTTTCACAGTACCCAATATTAATTAAAATATATAAAATATAGTTTGGGACAAGTTTGCCCTCAAAACCCCCTATTAAAAAACCCTATAAATTATAAAAACACCCAAATCTATAGCCCTCGGCCCCTCGCCGACCACCCCTTCCCTCAAATATTATTTATTTCTTTGTAGAAATCTGATGTTTTTTTTTAGCAACATCAAAATGAAAAAGTTTATTTCTTCCCAGAAACCGCAGAAGGTATTCACATTCTCAAATGGTTTTCTACAAACATAAAATTTGATTTATAACCTATGATCATCAGAAGTGGATGACTAGAAAAAAAAATCTCTGAATTATGGATAGTTTCCTAAAAGCTTCTCTTCCCAAGTGTAAGGATTTTATGCTTGCTTTTCCTCCAAACTTGAAACTATGCATACTCGGTGGGAAGGCTGCAAAAGTCATAGTGGTCTTTTCGACCTGCAGACTATCGCATTTATTGATAATTTTTATGTATTTAAATGGTATAGAATTGCCAATTGTGTCTATGAAATTAATTGTGTGAAATCAACTAATCAAGTGGTTGGATACTTGGATTGAATTCTTCTTCTTCTAAACAATTTTTTTTTATTGAAAAAAATGACAAGTTCAAATTTTAATAGATTCTTAGTTTCATATAATCGACATTCTAGAGAATAATTGAAATCCAAGTCCGAACCAACTGATGAACACACAAAAATATGTAGAAATAGGAACACAGCAGGCAAGACAGAACGAGCAATCGAGCATGGGGGCTATACTGTTTGAGGTTAATTTGAGGGTACAATTAATGATCTAAAAATATATATTTGTATGTTAATTAATTTTAAGAGCTATGGGTAGAAAAATGGAGGCTGTATATAGAATTGCCCTTGGATAAAAACTAACTAAATCGATATAAATTAACAAATCAATCTAATTAATTTGTAGCCTATATATTTTCATTTCCCAATATATATATAATCTTAATTACCAATAATTTAGGCTTTATATGAGATGGCCCGAAACCCTTTTGATTTGGTTGTTTCTCGTTTGGGCGGCTTCTTCTTCTTCTTCTTCTTCTTCTTCTTCTTATTATTATTATTATTATTATTATTATTATTATTATTATTATTATTATTATTATTATTATCTTTTTTGTTTTAATTTCTTGTTCATTTGTTTTATGGCGATAGCAATTTGATGGAATTTTGTTGGATTTAGATTATAATATTCATGAGTTGGCTGATTAATTATGAATTGAAATGGCAACATTTGTTAGAGGTGGGTGGTTGGGCGAGTGGGGGCGGGTACGTAACGATATGTAGACGTCAGTAGAATATTTTAATTTTTACAACAATTGTTTGTATCATTTTATGGGTTTGAGTCCCTATTTCATCGATATCATTTACAATCTTATATATATTATTGTTCACATATTAACTAAATAAAATGTTGATTTAAAAGTATACTAATATTTCTCACGTGCGATGCATAAATTATTATTATTATTATTTTGATTTATAATATTATGATTATTTTAGAATTTTATATGTTGTATTCAATTTTTAAAAATTAATAAATTAATGATATGCACATGTGCTAATTAATTAGATAAGAAGATCAATTTTGTGTAGTTGCAACAAACAAAAAGAAAATTAAATTTTATGAACTAAATGAAAATCCATGTTAGAAAGATCGAATTGGAATATTTCAAACTACACGATTTTATAAATAGCAATGTATAATTTGTCCACGATTGATTAAAGAACATATGCATGATAGGTATACAAAATATAATTATTTAATTATTTTAAATGATGAAATTGAAATAGAAAAATAATTAATTATTGCAAATTACGTTGTTGTTGTTGTTGTTGTTGTTGTTATTATTATTATTATTATTATTATTATAGTGCAATACAAATGAAAACTATTTTTAGGTGACAAATGTAGAGTACCATAAATGTTCCACCTATGCATAGAAAAATAAAATGAAAAATGTTACAAATCTCAAATTTTCAAGTAAAAATAATAATAAATGAGATTGCAAAAATTTATTAAAATACAACGGTTGTAGTCTAAATCGTCGTGGAAAATGCAAAAAAAAAAAATCAAGAAGAAAATTTACAACAATAAATGTCAGTAGTACTGTTGTCTATTATATAAAAATTATTGTCTAAAACATAAATATTAAATCATGTGATAGACACCAGAACCGTTGTCTATCATACAATTTTGTCTTAATATATGTATATATAGATAGATAGATGGATAGTGTCTAATCTTAACTTTTTTGTAACAGTAGCTAATTTGAGCTATTTAGAGGAAAATACAATAAAATCAGAATATCGACCAGTAGAGCTGTAAATGAACCAAATCGAGCTGAACATCCTAATGTTCGAGCTTGATTCATCAAAGAATATTCAAGCTCGAGATTCGAGTTTTTTTTCCTCTTGTTTAAGTTTGTCTCGATAAATATTTGTGATGTTCAAATTCAACTTAGGCTCAGCTGGTGAAATGATCGAAAAATTATTAGTCGAGTATGAGCTCGAATGCTCGAAAAATGGTTCGTTTAATTTACATATTAGAGCTCTAGCTAAAAAAAGAGGTTATTTAATTCACTCGTTTGAAATATTTATAATATTTATGAGCACGTTCGATTAATCTCGAGCTTAAACATGTTCGCGAGCTGGTCGAGCAGAATGCTACTTTTTTCGAACTCGTCTCGATATTTTTATTGAGCTCAATTTGAGGTTCAAGCTCGATAAATTTAAAAATAAACAAACTTCAAATGAGCTTTTTTTTGAGTCGGGCTCCTAATAACTCGCGAGTGCGCGCCTTAATGATAAGTAACGAGAAAATTTAGTATAATTAATGTCACTTCTCGTGCCTACCTTGGATTTGTATCACGTTCATCATAATTAATTGTATAGAATGATATTAAGTATTGCATATATATATATATATATATATTGTGTCATGAGCAACACGAAAATGTAAAAGAAAAAACACTTATATAACGGTGAGTCGGTGAGTAAATGGAAAAATATGTTTGGTGAAAAAGATCTCTTTATTTTTTAATGTTCAACGTAATAAAATATGGTAAAAGGTAATGCTATTTGCACACATACATATATATGTCGGCCATAATATGTAATTGTGGTAAATTCTCAATATTTGGGTTAATTATTAATTAATATATTTTTACACGTATGTATACCCTTCCCCCCACCAGACCAGATAGAGATGGGTTAATTTTTTGAAAAATTGAATTTTATTTGGATAATGGATCCCTCAAAATATAATTTGGATAATTGCTTGCAATTAAAATATTTTCACTAAGCTGTACCAAAATTATTAAAATTTATAAATGCTCAACATAATTTACAAAAAATTATTGAATTCTAAAAAATCCAGTCTATCTCTAAAATAGACGGGAAGGGTATACGTGTAAAAACACATTAACCAATAATTTAAATCCTAATTTTTTTTACCAAACAAATATTGAGAACTTACCTAAATTACATATATTATGTATGTCCAGAAATTCCAAATAGCATTACCCTATGGTAAAATGGTATTGCTTAAAACTTATAATAACACCCTATATATTGTCATTGTTAAGATTTAGTTTCAATTCCTAACTACCTAACATTAAAATAGTAAATTTGTATTCTTCACACAAATATAGAGATGTAGAGAGAGAGAGAATTGGACTGAACTTAGATTGAATCTTATTAATTTGTATGAAACAACAACATCATGGAATGATATATATATCATGAAATAAATGAAAATTCAAAGTGTAGAAAGCTGATCTTGAGCCACAGAGTAATGATCTTGAGGGGTAACCGATGAAAAGACAGCTCCAACATCAGCAGCCACATCCAAAAAATAAAGCAAGAAAACCAAAACAACACACGATATAAACATAGGAATCGCTCCAAATATCCACAAAAATAGTGGAAATGAGAAGTAAAACGCATGAAGCCCTAACGACCAGAAATAGCTCCCCCTATTCACCGTCCTCCACACATATTCCGCCGTCACTGAATCCTTAAAATCCCCGATTTTGGACGACGACGACGACGGCACGTTTATCAGCATGCTTGCATGGCTGTAGTACCTTATCGACTGCACATTCAGCAAGAATGCCCCTAAGAAGCACATCAGTATTGAGAAGAATTTTATTGAGAATCCCAGATTGCTGCTGTCGCAGTTAAACGCCGCCGCCGCCGACCTCTGCCCGCCTCCTCCGCCGCTCGACATCAAGACGGCGATGATGGAGCTCAGCATGATCGCCGTTGACGCCAACACGGTTGATGCCATTATATTGTTTCTCAGCGTTTGCACTGCAAGAATTCCATTCTTTCCTGTGTCCTGAATCATATTAATTCATTACTTCTTCATTTTTCTTAAATATTTCAAGAATTCATCTTCTTCTTCTTTTTTTTTACATGCATGATTAAATTAGACTCAATTTTCAATTACTTTGAAAAAAGGGTTTAATCATGATTTTTCAAAATCAAGATCTAAACCAATGATATGATTAACCAAACCAACAAAAATTACATTTTTAAAATAAATAAATAAATTTTTTTAATTAATTAAGTGAAGGGAATAAATGGAAGGAACCTCCATCATGGCGCGGACCCACAAGCGGCGGTTGACGGCGTTGATGCCGATGACGGTGGTGGCGGGACGGCGAATGATCTGGCGGAGCAGCCAGAGGTGATAAGCCACCATCACCAGAATCCCCAGCGGCACCAATACATAATCAAGAATCTCTTTTTTCTCCATCTGAAATTCTCTGATAATCGAAATTATATGGAAAATCTCAAAAATATATATAAAATCTGATACATATGGTTTTTTTTTTAAAGTGTATCTAAATCTCATATGACGTGTGTGGAGTAATAACGAGCAAATGAAAAGTTAAAAAACGCTTCTGCTTTCCTTGGTATGTGAACTCCGTGCGCAGTGATATGCGGTTTAAATACACTTTTTTTTCTTTTTCTTTTTCTTTTGTGTGTGAGTATAGATACATAATTCAATTATGTCACGGATCTGATTTGCGATTTGCCTCTTCATTATAGCATTACAATTTACATACTAAATACAAATAAATTAAATTAAATTCAAGATTTAATCTGCCTACTTTTTTGGTAGTCAAATCCAATTTGAATTTTTAAATACAATTAATATAAAATATCTAATTAATTTTAAAAAAATTATATTATTTTAATGGCATAAAATACATTTATCAGCACTATATAGTCAAGTAAACTTTCATTTTTTTTAAAAATCGGGATGAGAGGATTGAGATTAACATACAAGTTTCACCCTTGCGAATGCACCGAGCCACATGCACTTGGTAAACTTCTAAAATCTAAATTCAATTACACATAATTAAAGTACTAAAATGTTATTTCGTGTTCAAATCAAACTTTAACTCATTTTGGATTGCGGGAAGTTGATTCAAGAAAACGATATCTCATTAAATTTTAGAACCTAAAAAATTAAATTAAATTTCGGTCATGGATTTCGGGAATTTGATTCAAGAAAACAAGAGCTCTCATTAAATTTTGGCACTTAAAAAGAAAATTCAATTTAATGAAGGTAATACGATTCTAAAAACTGAGAAAAAGATTGATCAACTATGTACTTATTAGTATATGACCCGGGCGATGCACGGATGAAATACATATACTATAAAAATGTTCCATCTTTTTAGTTGAAAAAATAAGAATTGAAACAAAAAAATGGTTTTCATAAAACAAAATTCTATTATATCTTCTGTGTGAGTGTTGGTCTGCATGAAGTGTAACATTAGATTTTTTTATGTAAACCATCTAAATAAAATAGAGGTGCATTTTATTATATCAAGAGTACATTGTTTTGTTATACTTTATATTTAATTAGACAAATTGGTCTTACTTCTTTGAATGATATTATTTGAGTATAACATAAATGATTGGAAGTGATTTTGAAAGAAATATGTTTTGATTTATAACTCACGGATATCTTATGATCGATACTATAGTTAGGAAATTAAAGTTGAGGTCAATTGGATTAAATGTTAAAATTAGGAGGATTAATGTATGGTCGTGATTTTATAACTATTTTACTTCATTTATAGATGATCCATGATTGTAATTTTATTTTTAAGTGGTTAATTTAAGGGCAAAACACATTCTTAGGTCTTTGTACTCTTATGTTTTATTTCAATAGGTCCCTGTATATTTTTTATGTTTTACTAGGTCCTTCTACTTTGACAGTACATTTTCTTAGGTCCTTGTACTTTGATATTTTATTTTGATAAATCCTTGTGCACTTTTTTTTTATTTTATTAAATTCTTCTACTTTACATATTTGATATGATCTAGTCCTTAATTTTTTAATAAAAGTAACAAATTACTTAATTTTTCATTATTTAAATAATTAACACTTAAATTACTAAATAATTTTTTATGTTATTTATTTATACATTTACATATATAATAATATATTTAAAATATAAAAGAATGTATGGGGAACTCCCGTCAAAAGAGAAGTGGCCTAGGAACATTGCCTTAATTTGTCCACTGTTATCAATTCATTTTTTATAAACACTTTAATTTATTTATTTTTCTATATTCAATTGAGAATGTACTTAAATTTTAATAAAAAATTCAAGTTTAATTTCATATAATAGACAAAAAACACTATAACTTTGAATTAGTTTCAAGAACAATTACACTATAACTTTTATATTTTTATTTTTTAATTATTGACCAAAATTTAATAGTAATTTGTAATAATTGGATTAGGTTAAATAATAAATAAATTAACCCCCTATTAGATATTTTTTTAGTGAAACAAGGATTTGATAAAATTAAAAATAAAGTAGAAGGATCTATTAAAATATAAAAGTTATAGAGGGACCTTTTGAAACAAAATAAAAAAGTATAGGGACTTGAGAAAAATGTATTTTTGAAATAGAAGGACCCACTAAAATATAAGAATTGTATAAGGACCTATCAAAACAAAACATAAAAGTATAGGGACCTAAGAATGTGTTTTGCCTTAATTTAAGTTTGATGTGAATCACATAAAATTGGTTAATTAAATTATTTATTTATTTTTAGGAAAAAAAATATATGAAGGATTTTGGACATCTATTTTGAGGTTTATTTATAAAATATTAAAATTGGATGGATAATTTTGAAGTGATTTTGGAGGTGAATGGCTTTCCAATTTGAAAAAAAAAAGATATATATTAAAATATTCTACTGTTTTTTCCTTCCGTAGATAAAGGACAAAATTATGTTCAAATAAAATTATTGAATAATGGAATATGTTTGTATATATACTTGTTCTAGTATATTACACTGAACATATTACATATAAATATATTTTACAAATTGTTTTATCAATGAAAGAAATCATATAAGTTATATAAGAAATAAAATAATTAAAATTTCTAATATTTTTTTAGACACTGTAACTATATCTTGTCAGTATACATGCACAATCCTAGAATATCAAGTTACTTCAAAAAATGGAATATTGTTAGTGCTATACTTTGCACTAAGCTTATTTATTAAGTGCTTTACTTTGCACTTGTTGTAGTGATTAATTCATGTCATTGATCTTTATAGCATAATTCATCACTAAGTATTTGATTTTTCCAAATATACATGTTGTTCTGAACAACGTTCACAAGGATGTAATAGAACGTGATCTGATGTAACACCCTGAATCTCGATATGAGAACAGAATGCTAACTAATAATATTAATACATATAATTATAAATCTATATAAATATACTAAGTCAAGAATAAATAAATAATTTAAGAAATAATATATCATAATTAGTAAATAATATAACTATGCATATACCATGATTTTAGCCAAATATTTTTCAAAATGACCCAACTAAAAAAACCAATAAAATATAAGCAATATCATTAAGCATTCGTACATGCACTTTCAAAATCTAATTTTCTATTTACATATATAAAAACTTGAAAGCTGGATACTTACAAACATACCAAAATTTTACTTAAGTTTTACAAGCGGAATATTTTATAAATATGAACAGTCATAAAGTTCAAAATAGTACTAGATAATATATACAACAAAAAGGATATGATGGCCAATAGATACCACATCACCACGCCCTGTCCAACTTCCTTTATCTGCAAAACAATATTAACATGGGTGAGTGTGTGAACACTCAGTGGGAACATACATTGTCCAAGTTAAATCATATAATATAGTGAACATAACATCTTGTATGTACTCAAGTTTAGGTTGGAGATTAGTGTTCTAGTCATCGTGTATTGAAACACTTTTCATACACTGTCAAAAGGTTTCTCGGGAGAGTGTATATGTGGAAACTAGATAGAGAGAGTTTAAGTTGTGAGAGGATCTCACGATTCAATTCATCGAAAGAGGGTGTACGGGTAGAACGGGTATCGAGTAACGGGAGGTCAGCTGCATGTAATATCCTAAATAAACGTTGTATCGAAGTAGTGAATTATTTTCCACGGACCTAACAAGTCTACATGACGTAGATCGATTGATTGAACAGAGTTACTCACTGTTTGATTTACTTTCTGCAGTTTACATTTAATTCACAATAACGTTCTTGCACACTATTGTGAACATTATCTTCAATGTTCAATTACTTTTGTGTGAATGTTTGCAGAACAAATACTTCATACGGAGTGTGTAATTACAAGTATCATTGAACATCCGGACTCTAAAGAAAGAATGGCTATTCTGGACCAAATATGATCGAACTGTTATTTTTCTTTTGTTATAAATTAGAAGAAAAAACACACACACTCATGCACGTACAAACTCTAAAAATGATAGTTTTTCTCAATTTTTTTAAAAGATTAACCTACGATTTCCACGGATTTTGATTATGCTTTCACTCATTCTGGTTCACTGGATCGTCTAGCACAATCTTCATTGTCAGTCATCCTGTTCGAACCTGTCCTTCCTTCAGTGACTCTACACTGGAATGTTAGAAGAATATAATCTAGCTAGTGATCTAGATTGTTCTTTCCAATCATCATGACGTGCATCAACTATAGTTTCTTACAAAGTTATTGTTCAAATTCATATTACATATATATAAATGTAGGGAGGTAATTAGTTATGATTAACACATAATATTTTTAAAAAGATTACAAACCTCCTTGTGACAATGTCTGCACATTCATAGTTCTTAGCTGAAGAACTTTGATTTATTTCTCTGAATGCACAAGTTCTCCATATTGTAGTTATAGTACCTGTTACACAATAAAAGAAAATAATAATAAGAGAAATAAGCACACAAAATGACTAAAAAATAGCTTTACAAATTCAACGTTCAGCATAAATTAAAAACACACAAGCACGTTAAAACACATATCATCAAACAGATAGAGAAATTGGTTGACATATATAGACAGAGAACCAATGTCTCCAAAACCCAGAATACAAAAAACAATGATTATGTTTAAATTTTAAAATGGTTTGTGATAAACCTGAAAGTTAACTGTAGCAAAAACCAAACAAATATTACTTGTCTAAATTTTTGGTATCAATTATAGAGATTATTGAATTTTCAGTGAATTATATATATAATACCCTATTAACTTTAAGTTTATATCTGCACCACAGTTTTTACTCTTTGCACCACACCTACTTATTGCACTATAATTTTTATTCTTTACACCACCAATATTGACAATAATATCCTCCCATCTAAAATATGTTTTTTATATAAAAAAAACTTAATTTATTTTTAAAAAAAAAACAATCTTCTTCTTCCCAGCTTACCGCGGCCGCCGCCACCCTCCCTCTCGCCCCCCGGCGCCACCACCGTCTGCTCCAGAATCCCCCCATCCCCTCGTCGGTTTTCCCTCCCCTCCCCTAAATCCCCAAATCCCCTAAACCTGATTCTTGGCGGCGTCACCAATGAGGCGCTCGGAATCAGTGAAACCGACATAAGACGGCGTCGTTCGGTTGCCCTGGTCATTGGCGATGATTTCAACACGGTCGTGCTGCCAAACGCCAATGCACGAATAAGTAGTACCGAGATCGATTCCGATGGCCGGACCTTCTCCCTTTCCAGCCATTGCTGAGCTCAGATCTGAAGTTGGGAGTATACCCTTAGCCAATCCTCCAAACCATAGCAATGAAATTGTAGCTCAAGGTGCTTCTACATCATCTGAGAGTATACCTGAGCCTGATTTTGAGCTGCTAGCAGAATTGTTGAAAAACCCATAATTGGTTTTTGCTCTGACATCTGGGCAAGCTGGTAATCTATCTAGTGATGAAACCGTGAAACTGCTCCATAGAATCAAAGCCAACGGGGTGAGTTTGTTTGATAATTTAGCAGGAAATGCCAACAATAAGTTTTGAGGTTTCCCTTCCGTCTCCAACACCTTCAAGCGACCCTGTTCCGGTGCGTAATTTTAGCACATTATGTAGTCACCTTGGGAAATTTTGCAAGTTTTTTCTGCAATCTTCGGTGTGCGTTTCTGTGCCCTTATCAAATTTTGCATGAGATCTGAGAAAGTGAATGAAAACGTTGAGGAGAAGTAGAGATGAACTGTCGGCGGCACGCAGAAGGCAGGAGAGATGTTTTTTTTTTCTTTTTAATATTTTATTTTATTTATTAATTTTATTATATTTTTATTTAATAAGAATATTTATGTAATTTTATAATTATTTAGTTTTGACTTATGTAATTTAGTGGTGCAAATAGAAACTCTCTTACAAAATTAATATTTGTTGACTTTACGTTACTCTATATATATTGCTTCAGAAAATATAATCTATAAACTTACCTTAGTTCGTGTAATATAAAAAAAATAGAATTGTTAAGCTAATTATAAGTTTATGAAATTGGTATATAAACAGATTAGACCTGTCAAAACGGGTTGGCAGGGCGGGGCGGGTAAGCCCGCCTGGGTGGCGGGCCTGAAAAACAAGGCCCTATCCGCCCCAGCCTATACCCGCGGGCTGACGGGCCGACCCGCGGGCCTTTGATTTTTTTTTTTTTACATATAACAGCTAACTAAATGCCCGGAAATACAGATTCAATCTAAAGAAAGAAATATTCAACAAAAATTCAACAAAATAAAGAAAGAAATATTCAACAATCACCATTGAAAACTGCTAAGTAGGGGCTACTAACTCTAAGTGCCCATTCACAATAAACATTCAAAGTACTACACCAATTCACCATTCACCATTCACCAATCAGTCAATCACCATTCACCATTCACCAACCAAATATAAAAATTATCCAAAGTTAATACAAATTTGAAAGTACTACATAAGATTAATTAATCAAAGTGTCAATATTAAACACATTTAAAGGATCTTCTAAATCGTCATCTTTATCTTCTAAATAGCAACTCAGTTCTTGTAATTCAGGTGGGAAATGCATCAAAAAGAGGAATTTAAGATGCCCAGATCTCCATTTCCATATATCATAATAGTAACAACATCAAAACTGGATAGGCAAATCATTTTCTTGATGTAGAAATCCCAAATCATGGCATCTATTCCCACCAACACCCTTCTAAACACCAAGATAGTGACATAAGAAAGAGTACAAAACTGTAACCTTGGAGAGGGCCGACGCTACTGCTGCCGTTGGAGAGGGTCGATGCTGCTGGTGCCGAGAGAATGAGATGCTGCTGCTGCCGTTGGAGAGGGCCGAGATTGGGTTGTGAGTTGTGAGTGTGAGTTGGGTGTGGTGGAGAGTGGAGACTGTGGAGTAGAACTTTCAGTTTGGAGTCGGCGGAATTAGAAATGAAATTAAGGCTTTCAGTTTCAGCGTTTCATTTTTGATATTATCTTATTTATCTAATATTCTAAAATCTAAATCTAATTCATAAATAAATGATAAAAAAAAAATTATTATAGGCGGGCTTACCCGCCTCGCCGCGGGTTTTACCCGCCAAAGCCCGCCAGCTAAACGGGCCTCGAATGTAAAGCCCTACCCACCTAAAATAGAGGCGGGGACGGGCCGGCCCAATGGGCTTAACCCATTGGATTTTGAAAAATGTAAAAAAAAAACCCATACTTTTCACATTTTTAAAAAATGTTCCCAAATGCAATTTTCAGTGTAGGATTTTTGACAAATTATGCATGAGTTCGTGCTTTAAAATGATGTGAAAATTATATTCCATGTTGAGATTAAATATGATTTTCCACTTCATTTTAAACATTAGACTCTTGTGTGCCTTATCAACAATCTAACACTGAAAATTAAATCATATGATATTTTTTCAAAAATGTAGAAAGTTTTGTTTTGTTTTTTTTGTTTTTTTTTTTTTACATTTTTGGAAGTTCAGAGCAATTTTACAAAACATATGAAAATTCAGAACATGAGTATATACTAATATTTTTCATGTACGATGTATGAAATTTATTTTTATTTGTTTAAAGTCTAAGAATAATTGATATATATGTTGTTATAATAGTAATCTTATAGAATAAATCATTATATTAATTTTATCAACATCATAGTTGTACTTTTTAAAATATAATTATAAGCCCATTTACAATATTTTTTAAATTTTAAACCTAATTAGATTTTTGTTATATATAATATCAAATTATGTTTTAGAAGTAATGGTTATAAGTACATATAAGAATCAAGTATATATACATACACAGACACACAACTTCGATGTATCAATTTTGTTTTGTTACAAAACATATACACTTTTTTTTTATGAAAAATTGCAAAGCGAGCTAGAATGGTGGTCAAATATTTAGTTGGGAAATAAAATAATATATTTATGAATTACGGGGATAATATATTGACGTGTTAATAATTATTAGAAAGAAATTACAATAATCTATTTACACACACACAGTTTTAGAATTGAATCTATATATTTTATTCAATGATATTGTAACACAAATTTCGCGTATTTAAATTAATAAACACCGGAAAATTGTACAAAGAAAAGATTTTGGATTGAAACTATAATTTGTGGTTCGATTCTCTATCTAGATCTTCTGATTCTTCTCTTCAGGATTTTGTTCATCGTTGTTCTTCAAGATCTTCAAGTTGTTCTTACTCTTCGATCTTCAGGAATCCGATGCTGGGAGGTTTATAACGTCGATTCGAAGGATTTTCATCTTGATTCCGAATCAAACGTAGTTTTTGGGATGATTTGTTGAAGAACGCTTTAAATCTTCAAGTTGTTCTTGAGGATTTGAGGTTGATAACGCCGATTGGAGGCCCGAGCACCTTGGATCCGGATCGAACGTTGAGTTTGGGATGATTTCTGGGGAAGGACGCGAAGAACGCCTTGAATCTCCAACTTGAATGCCTTGAAGATTGAAGAGAGCTTTCTCCGATGAATCCTTCTCCAAACTTGAGCTCTTGAACTTGTGTGGTTTCCATAGGCCAAGCCTTCTATTTATAGGCAAATGAGGGTGCATTTAGGGCTTAGGTGGCGATGTCTCATTGGTGCATTTGTTAGGGCTTGTGTGGCTTAATTTTATTGGTTCCTTGCCATTTGTGATCACATACATCAATATGTTGATTCAATGCATGAGCTCGACACTTGTCAATCGCTTATTGGTCGAGAATTTCCACATATTAAATATCAAATTATTATTTATTTTATTTAGGAATTTGATCAAATAAAATTCCTAAAATATAAATAAATAATTTAATTTGGTATTTAATTATTTTAATTTCCACGCGGCACCATTTGATTGGTGATAAAATTTTAATTGCTTACAGATATTTTTTCCGTAATAATTTTCAATTTTTAGTCCACTTATTTGTTTATTGTATAAACTTATAATATATATTTGTCTTTAATCATTTCAATTAAATTAGATGAGTATCATGTATTGTAATTCGCAGATGAGCAAAGATAACTAGCTGTTTGTCATCCAAAAGAAAAAAAACTAGTATGGTTGAATTGAGTGAAGACTCAAGTGGAATCAATATGCATTGTACATTAAATTAATTAATTTTAATATACAAATGACACTATATTATTTACAGTTTCGTTTTATGTAGTGAAAGTATTGTCTAAAGAAAACCGTCTATACAAATACTCATTTTTTTTTGTGGCAATTGGAAATCTGCATCTGCTGATATAAAATTTATAAATTGCTTAGTAAAATTTTCGTGCTATTATTATTATTATTTATTATTATTATTATTATTATTATTATTATTGAAACACATGTTTATATATAGATATCAAGCAGTGTGCATAAAAGTTCAACAATCAACATTATGCATAAATTATTATTTGATTTTATTTTCTATTGAATTTGAGCATTAATAGATTTCAATACGGTAAGTAGAGCTGTCAAAATGGGTTAAGCCCGTTGGGCCGGCCCATCCCCGTCTCTATTTTAGGCGGGTAGGGCTTTAAATTCGAGGCCCGTTTAGCTGGCGAGCTTCGGCGGGTAAGCCCGTGGCGGGGCGGGCTTTGGCGGGTAAAACCCGCGGCTGGGCGGGTAAGCCCGCCTATAATAATTTTTTTTTTTATCATTTATTTATGAATTAGATTTAGATTTTAGAATATTAGATAAATAAGATAATATCAAAAATGAAACGCTGAAACTGAAAGCCTTAATTTCATTTCTAATTCCGCCGACTCCAAACTGAAAGCTCTACTCCACAGTCTCCACTCTCCACCACACCCAACTCACACTCACAACTCACAACCCAATCTCGGCCCTCTCCAACGGCAGCAGTAGCGTCGGCCCTCTCCAAGGTTACAGTTTTGTACTCTTTCTTATGTCACTATCTTGGTGTTTAGAAGGGTGTTGGTGGGAATAGATGCCATGATTTGGGATTTCTACATCAAGAAAATGATTTGCCTATCCAGTTTTGATGTTGTTACTATTATGATATATGGAAATGGAGATCTGGGCATCTTAAATTCCTCTTTTTGATGCATTTCCCACCTGAATTACAAGAACTGAGTTGCTATTTAGAAGATAAAGATGACGATTTAGAAGATCCTTTAAATGTGTTTAATATTGACACTTTGATTAATTAATCTTATGTAGTACTTTCAAATTTGTATTAACTTTGGATAATTTTTATATTTGGTTGGTGAATGGTGAATGGTGATTGACTGATTGGTGAATGGTGAATGGTGAATTGGTGTAGTACTTTGAATGTTTATTGTGAATGGGCACTTAGAGTTAGTAGCCCCTACTTAGCAGTTTTCAATGGTGATTGTTGAATATTTCTTTCTTTATTTTGTTGAATTTTTGTTGAATATTTCTTTCTTTAGATTGAATCTGTATTTATGGGCAGTTAGTTAGCTGTTATATGTAAAAAAAAAAAAATCAAAGGCCCGCGGGTCGGCCCGTCAGCCCGCGGGTATAGGCTGGGGCGGGTAGGGCCTTGTTTTTCAGGCCCGCCTAGGGGTGGCATGGTAAGGTATACCTTACTTTTTTCCTCATACCTTTACCTTACCTTACTTGTACGGTATGGAGAAAAAACAAATCCATTACTTTACCTTACCAAGGGAGTTCAAGGAAGCCGATGACGGAACGTTGATGTTTCGTGATCGACTGTGTGTTCCAAATGTTGATGAATTGAAGTTGGAGATTATGAGGGAAGCTCATAGTACTCCGTATATTGCCCATCCCGGGAGTACAAAAATGTATAAAGATCTGAAGCAGAGTTTTTGGTGGAGCAACATGAAACGTGAAATAGCAACATTTGTGGAAAGATGCTTGACGTGCCAACAAGTGAAAGCCGTTCATCAACGACCTTCGGGTTTGTTGCAACCTTTAGAGATTCCTGAATGGAAATGGGAGCATATCACGATGGATTTCGTGGTTGGTTTACCGAGATCGGTAAAAGGAAACACGATAGTCTGGGTTGTCGTGGATCGACTGACAAAGTCAGCGCATTTTATTCCAATAAAGTCCACGACAGATTTGAGCAGGTTAGCTCAAATCTATGTGAGAGACATTGTTAGATTGCACGGGATACCAATTTCTATCACATCGGATCGTGATACCCGATTTACGTCGAGATTTTGGAAAAGCCTTCAAGAGGCGATGGGCACGAGACTAAACTTCAGCACAACATTTCATCCTCAGACTGATGGCCAATCGGAAAGAACAATTCAAATTCTAGAAGACATGCTTCGAGGAGTTGTGCTTGATGGAAACACCAGTTGGGAGGACATGTTGCCGTTGGTGGAGTTCATGTATAACAATAGTTATCAATCCACCATCAAAATGGCGCCACACGAGGCTTTGTATGGACGCAAATGTCGATCGCCCTTATATTGGGATGAGGTTGGAGAACGTAGAATTTTGGGACCAGAAATTGTGCAAATGACCATTGAAAAGATCGATCAAATCCGGGCAAGGATGAAAGAAGCACAAGATCGTCAGAAGGCTTATGCTGATAAAAAAAGGACCGACTTGCAATTTCAAGTTGGTGATAAGGTGTTTTTGAAGATATCTCCAACACGTGGTGTTGTGAGGTTTGGGAAACGTGGCAAGTTGCGACCAAGATTTATCGGTCCATTTGAAATTCTGCAAAGAATTGGTGAGGTTGCTTATCGGCTTGCATTGCCACCGAATCTATCCCAAGCACATGATATTTATCATGTATCAATGCTAAGAAAATACGTGTTCGATCCTGAACACGTGATTCGAGATGATAATTTTGTATTGCAACCTAACATGTCGTACGAAGAGAAGCCGCGCATGATTATCGACCGGAAGGTCCAAGTCTTGAGAAACAAGGAGATTTCATTGGTGCTTGTGCAATGGAATCACCATGACCGAAATGAGGCAACATGGGAGCTTGAGAGCTCGATGAAACTGAAGTATCCCGAGATGTTTCAGGATGCTTGAATTTCGGGACGAAATTCCTTTTAAGGAGGAGAGTATGTAGTGCCCCGAACCTTTTTGTATATATTTAATTGTAATCATAGACTATGGGAGTCGCGTCATTTTAAAATTTCCGTAATTCGGTAGTTTAACCGAACTTGCGATGTGTCGTATCGATGATAATCGAAATATATTTTTAATATGAGTATTAATCGATTTATCGATTTATGTCACTTGGCGTATTTAAAATATTTGAGAAAATATGTTTAATCTACAGTTTTAAAATCAATGAATTATTTCATCCGTTTCGGTCCAATTTGGGATTTTTCCGGAGACGGAAAATATCACGATAATCGAACAACCGGTATTTAAACCGGGTATTTTTCTTGGTCAACCCAAGGCATGGGAGGCCATGCCTTCCCCTCACCTTTCCCCATGCTTCCACACGTCACTTTTGTCAACAAAATGAGTAAATGGATATGTATGCATAGTATAGAGAGAGAGTGCTTCACTTCATCATTTTCCATTCACTTCTTCTTCTTCTTCTTCTTCTTCTTCTTCATTTCCACATAAAATTTTGAGAGAAAGTAAGGCAAGGACTTCAAGTTGGAGCCATAATCAAAGCTTCATCCAACCATCTTCAACCTCCTAAAGCTTCTCTCCATTGTTGTTCAAAGGTATTTTCGAAAATGATGATATATTTAAGCTTAAGAATTATATGTGTGGATTTTGATGTTTCAAATGATGTTTGATGATTTAGAAATGAATTGGTTATATGCAAGCATGTTAGTTGAGTTTTGAGATGTGTTTTGGTGTGGTGAAAGCTTGTGTATCGAGTATGATAATTGTTATGGAGTTTCGTTTGAGTTCGCGCATTCGTGTGCGCGGGTCGGCAGTTTTGCCACCCTTCGGTAAAACGAACATAACTCCCTCGTTATACGTCGGATTGAGACACCGTAAATTTTTCCAGAAACTAGACTTCCGTGGCTTTCCAATGTTATATGTCTCAATCTCTAATTATTTCTGAGTAAATTATGAAAAATCGGCAAAGTTGGGTCATATTTCGGTTTTCAGAAAATCTGGCAGTTCTGCCACCTTCTAGTAAAACGGTCATAACTTTTTCGTTAGTTATCGTATGGAGACACCGAAAAGTGTTCCAGAAACTAGACTTAAGTGGATTTCTAATGGTATAGGGTCCAGCCCATAATTCTTCCTGAGTAAATTTTGATAAATCATCAAAGTCAGTTGTTGTGCAGATTGCTCAACAAATTTTCAATTTTCAAATCGCTCTTGTCCGAAATCAGTTTTAAAATGATCTTTTAACTCCTTGAATGATGCTAAGGAGTGTCCTTATCAGTTAGTAGCTAGGGTTGTGAGGAACTTTGAGCTAAGATCGGTTTTAACGATGGATTTAAATTGTGTCATTTATAATCGCACGCCAAGTGTTCGATTTATGCTCAAATGAGATAAATGTGTTTTAAAAGGGTCGCTTTGTTTTAATAAACTCCCATAGGTCTATGATGTTGCTGAGTCTCATTTATGTGAATTAGTATTGTTGAGATTTGAACCATTATTGGTTGTCGGGGTAGACAATTGCTAAACTATTAAGATTTAGTTTGAATCGGTTTAACCGACGAGCATGTGAAACTATGTAATTGCGATAGTCTTGACCTCGTGAAGGTTCTAAGACGAATTTTGATACTTGTAGATCATTTGCCGTAATACGTAATCATTGTGGTGTTGCTCGATTCCGTAGAAACTGAAAAGCTTCGACTATTATAGTCAAAAGGTGGGCGTATACTATCTTTCTCAAAATGCTATGTTTGAGTTATTAAGCTCGTTTTGAAACAAATATGCATATATGATTATCTGTGTAAAATGATTCGTTTTGCTTGCTGTGGTTGTCGGAGTCTCATATACCAGCGCTGTGTCAATGTGAGTAGCTACAGTTTTGCTTGGTTTGAGTCACACCCAATTCCTTGCTGTTCTCAGCTAAAAGAACTTTTAATTACCTTGAGGATTTACTCGGTAATTGCGCATGATGATGTAGTGGTGGTTGCGGGTGTCGTACTTAGCTCACTTCAGGGTTTACTGGTGAGTGGGTCCATTTCAGGGTTTACTGATGGATCAAGGTTCACTTCAGGGTTTACTGGTGAACACATTCATGTGAAACGTTTTGATGAACTTAGATGCATTTCCCTTTACAAAACCTTCTAAGATTCATCTGCATACTCATAGATAATTATTTTATCAAATGCTTTTGATAACTCGATTTTTCTCAGAAAACCCACTGAGTACATTAGTACTCAGCCCAAATATTTTCTCAAATGTTTTCAGGACAATAAGCTGGAGCGTGGAGACAATGAGCTGTGATGGGGCTTATATGTGTACTTTTGTAGCTAACCCGTTGTCTTGGCTCGTCTTAACCCCTGATCATCATACTATTTCTTTTGATATTTCTTAGCTTCCGCAAAAGCAAAAACTCATGTTGGATATATATATAACTCTGAATTTGTTACGATGATCGTATTCTATTATTGAACTAATTTGGAATTGTTCCTTGAGAATTATTCTCGAAATCCCCTTTCTTTCCCCTCTTCTAATTCCCCATCCCCGTGGCGCTCATTTCCACGGTCTTTCGGGACCGGGGCGTTACAAATATCGGTATATCTTACTATATCGGTATACCTTACCAACATCGGTATACCTTACCATACCATTAACATCCTAGGATATATCATATATCGCATATATTTACTCAAAATATATGAAATACTCCTAATAATGATCAAAATTCAACAAAATAAAATAAAATATTGTAAATTATTTACTTAGAAATCGTAAGAATTATTTATTAAGTATATACTAACAAAGAACACATTTAGCATTACAATCCATTAAGTATAACATACGATTAATTATAAGTGTTAATATTGTAAATTAGTAGATATTTATAAATGTATAACATATTTACTAGTATTATATATCAATCATGTTTTTATAATTAATATAAACTGTATAAAAATATTATAAACTTACTAAATATTACAAATTTGAAATCTTTTACTTAGAAATCGTAAGAATTATTTACTAAGTATATACTAACAAAGAACACACTTAGCATTACAATGCATTAAGTATAGCATAAGATTAATTATAAGTGTTAATAATGTAAATTTACTAGATATTTATAAATGTATAACATATTTACTAGTATTATATATCATTCATGTTTTTATAATTAATATAAATTGTATAAAAATATTATAAACTTACTAAATATTACAAATTTGAAATCTTTTACTTAGAAATTGTAAGAATTATTTACTAAGTATTAATTAAAAACACATTTAATTATCATTACTATACATTAAGTATGACATAAGATTAATTATAAGTGTCAGATATTTACATATATATAATATATCATATTTACTAAGTATTATATATTAAGTATCTATAATTCACATATACATATATTTATATAATATCACAAATATACCGGTATATACCGTTACAATAGTATATGCCGAACTAACGGTATATACTGCATCTACGGTATATACCGGTACAACGGTATATACCTTAAAAATTCAGTATACCGTCGGTATCGGTATACGCCGGTATACCTCGGTTTTTAAAATTCTATACCGTTACCTTACCGAAAAATCTCGGTACGGTATCATACCTTACCGAAAATATCGGTATACCTTAAAGTTCGGTATTTCGGTATTTTTTTCGGTACGGTATGACGGTATTTTTCCCCAGCCCTAGGCCCGCCACCCAGACGGGCTTACTCGCCCCGCCCCGCCAGCCCATTTTGACAGGTCTAACGGCAAGTGTGATCGCAATTTTCATTGAATGAGTATAATTTCTTCAACTACAAATTATAAAAACATAGGGCATTAATAAATATACTAATTTCAGAATAACCATAAAAATAACATAATAATAAAAAAACATAAAAGTGAAATTAATTAACGAAGCAATTATGTTTTTTTTTTTTAATTACCATTCTCCTCTCGAGCATCCCCCTTAACCTATAGACCACCGGCATCCTCTCTCTCTCTCTCTCTCTTCTTTCTTCCAAGGCAAGATTCTGCCGTTCCCAACCCATTATTGCTTCTTTTTCACCTTCTCTTTCAATTCGAATCCGGAAAATCTTAATGTCGCTCATTTGAGGAATTTGACCGTGAAGTTTGGTGATTGCGCGGCCGGCGGAGGCAGAATCGAGCCGAGGTGTCGCTTACTAATAACTCCGGGTATAATTATCATCGAATTTCTTGTTCAATTTATAAAATTTTGGAGCAGCAAATGCACAGTAATAGGACAAATGTGGGTTCTTGAATTGTTAATTTTCTGGGAGCTAGGGGCTGAGAGTATCTCAGTTCACTTGATTAGTTTTTCATCTTCGATGATTTTTGTTTTGATGCTTAGAAATTTGGTTCGTATACGTTATTTGATTATTTGATGAGTGAAAGAATGTCGCTAAAAGTGTATGCTTGGATCAACTGTGAGCGACTTTTGATTCTATTTTGATAATGTGGGGGCTATTTATCGCGTCTAATTGAACCGAACACAACATTTTTCTTATTATGGCTGTTTCTTTTTTGGCTGCAAATATAGTGCTGATTGTGAATGGTTGTACAATGAGACTCTCAACTGCTTTTGTTCCACGCCATCCTCATTGTCCTGGTTTTAGTGGGACTATGTCGAGTAGCCCTCTATCAGGAGCGGGGAAGAAAGGAAAGCTTGTTCTTTTATTGTCGTTTGAGCTTGAACTGTGATAGAGTTCCGATACTTACCTAACACTTGCTTTGCCCTCTTGGCAGGTATGGGGGTCTGATATCGACTGTGATGTGGAGAATGTTCCTCAGATTATCAACTAAGTTGTTGAATATATCCGTAGCTTCCCTTTGTAGAACCAGGCAATTGGAGAAGGCTGAAGCTGCTCTAATTGATGGTGTCAGATTGGGGGTACTACCAGATGTAGTGACCTATAACATTCTGATTACTGGGTATTGTCAATTTGTGGGGTTTGATGCAGGTTATTATGTCGTTCACCGAATGAAAGAGGCTGGGATAAGTCCGAATGTTATAACCTATAATACTTTGATGGCTGGTGCCACCAGGCAGCACTCATTATCGTGCTGTCTTGATATGCTTGATGAGATGCTTGAAAGGGGAATAGATCCTGATGTATGGAGTTATAATACATTGATGCACTGCTTTTTCAAAATTGGAAAGCCAGACGAGGCGTATAGGATTTTCAGTGACATTCTTCTGAAGAATATTTCTCCTTGTCAGGCCACATTCAACATCCTAATTAATGGACTTTGCAAGAATGGGTACATTAAGAATGCTTTAATGTTATTTAGGAATTTGCAGCGCCAAGGCTTTGTGCCTCAGATAGTAACGTACAACATTCTTATGAATGGTCTATGCAAGTTGGGAAAGTGGAAGGAAATAATTAGCCTTTTTGAAGAACTTAGGGAATCAGGTATTGCACCAAATGCTATTACTTACACAACAGCTATGAAGTGCTGCTTCAGAAGTAAACACTATAAGGAAGGACTTCAAATATTTTATGAGATGAAGACCAGAGGGTATGCATATGATTTGTTTGCCTGCTGTACAGTTGTTGCAGCTTTACTTAAGTCAGGTAGAAGGCAAACAGCCGATAAATGCATAGCGCACATGATTAAGATTGGGTATGAGCTTGACATAGCATCATACAACACCTTAATTAATTGGCATTTCAAGGAAGGCAAACTAGAGAAAGCCTACAGCTTGATAGATGTGGCAGAAGCGAGGGGGCTGGATTGTGATGTTTATACCCATACCATCTTGATTAATGGGCTTTGCAAGGCTGGCAATTTTGATGTTGCCCGAAGGCATCTGAGCCATATGAAAATGATGGGATTCGATTGCTTAGTTGCTTTTAATTGTTTTATTAATGGCCTTTGTAGAGCTGGCCATTTAGATCATGCACTGCAAATTTTCAACTCGTCAGATATGAAGGATTCAGTTACCTACTCTTCCTTGGTGAACAGCCTTTGCAGGCACAGGAGGTATCGTTTGGCTGCTGAACTCTTGCTATCTTGCATTAGAGCTGGTATGAAAATACTGAAGTCAGACCTAAAGGCTGTCTTTCGGGGTCTCAATCGTTCAGGCACCAAGAGGGATGGGAAGAAATTTAAGCTAAAAGTCCAGATAGCTAAATTGCTGCACTATTGATACTGATACGTCATTGATGTCTATGCTTTACAAGAATGTTTCATACGTGCTGCATTCAAGGTGGTCCCCTGTTACAAAGCATACTGTCTTCATATGGATTCTAGTTGATTTGAGTGACCAGCTCTCATGTGCCCCGGTCTTATCATTGATGTGCATTGTTCCAGAAAATTCAACAATTGTTGTTTCCTATTGCATGACGCATTAGACTCTGTAATGCGTATGGTCGGTGTCCAGTCATACAGAGATGTGCTGAGTTTTTACCTTTAATGGGTCAAATTTTGAGTGATCCTTGGTTTAGAATGGCAATATGGTTGGTGTCCGGTCAATCATCAAATAACATGGCTCCAAATTTTGATCTTAATGAACCATTTTCATTTTCAGTCCCGAAGAGGCTCTTGTGAGTCCTATGTTACTCAAGTGAAAGATTCAAGTGAAATCATCTGGAAATGGGTACTGTAGTGGCATGCAAAACATTGTCCTGGGATATAAAACACTTTTGGAAGTGTTCCGGTGGGGTCGTGTCTCAATCCCTAATAACTTCTCCTCCTAGCCCTGGTAAGACAGGCAAGATCTCCTGCAAAGTTGAAGAGAGAATGATGGTGGGATAAATTTATTGTCAATAAGCCAGGTATGAAATTCTTTTGTATATAACTTATGCGCATGATATCTCTTAAATTTTGATTTCTTGTTGTCGTCTGATATTCCCATGCCAGTTTCATATATGTCATGCGTTCAAGATGAGATCTTGAAAAAGATGAACAATGAACAAATTGTGCAGATGCACTTTTGGCTTGAATTTTACGATCACATCCCTTTCTTTGGTCCTTTAG
Organism: Perilla frutescens; assembly: GCA_026008535.1. Lineage (NCBI taxonomy): Eukaryota > Viridiplantae > Streptophyta > Magnoliopsida > Lamiales > Lamiaceae > Perilla > Perilla frutescens. The sequence continues at coordinate 32,756,521 of BRKX01000011.1, forward strand.
TGGCTCAGAAATTTGTCTTTCAAGATCCAAGCCACTAATTATATCATGAGTTAGTAACTGCAGAATCATCTGAGGATTTCTCGTCACCCTTGTTTTTCTTATTTATATGTATTCATTTTGATTGTTTCAGATGCAAAGCTTCCAGTTTTCATGGCCATTGACTATACACAAGTAATTTATTCCAAATTCATTGAGCAGCTGGTGGAGGCAAATTTAAGGTGGCTTATTCAGCAGTGGTAAATTTATCTTAACCTACAAGATGGGCAGGTCGTAGATCATATGTCCTGCAATGAGTTTGTTATTATATCGAAAAAATTGTGCGCTAAGTAATGAATTTTTATTTGATTAGTTTCTTAGAGGGAAAAAATTATGTTGAGAACATGTTCCTCACTCACTGTTAGAGGCTTATTGGGAAAGTCAGAATTTGAAACTTTAGGAGTGTGCCTCTCGAAAGAATTGAAAGTAGGGGAAATGGTGAACTTTGATATGGTGTTGTGCGACAGATACTGATATACAATACTTGTATGACTTATGATGTATCAATTGTTTCCAGTAGTTAAAATTCACAACTGCTAGCATTTTAGTATTTTATAATCTTCTTGTCTAGCAGATTGTGAATTTAGCATTTCTCTCAGTCCTTCTGTAGCTTGTAGTAGACTGCTATGCTATGTTTGTCGATTATCATTTCATAAGCCATTTTTGTTGATCATGTATATAGATAGGGTTGGGTTCAGCTGACTAAAGATCTTTGAGTGAGAAATGAAAAAATGCTTATCTTTTATAATTTATTCCTTAATTGCCGTAATTTTATTGCTTAAATATTTTATTGTTTAATTGCTATAGTTTCATTGCACATGTGAATGTGAACTAAGCTGTAAATTACAATTCGATAAAAATTTTCTCATTTCTCACACCAACAAATATATCTCACCAAAGCCAATCTCTCACCACACATTATTCAAAATCTAATGGCCTAGATTTGGTCAAAGGAGCAGTGATATTACTATAAATAAAAGGAATTTAAAAAAACACAGTGACATTTTGATAATTTTCGCGTTAAGGTCCAAATTAAAAAAAAGAGAGAGAGAAAAACGTTGACTTCTAGGACGCATGCTAACAGAGACAGTCATATACTGATGAACACATAATTATATGCTAACGAAGCAATATCACTTCATGCACAACACGCAACTTTAAATGCAAAATTAATTTTGATATGAAATAATTGAATGACAAATTTTATATGGTTACAAGCTAATCAAGCTTACTTTTCAACAAAAAAATAATTTCAAAAAAATAATAATCATGAACAAAGTTATGATTATTTGATGGGCAAATTACGCATTAATTTCTGACCTTTCAACTTTTTAACAAAAATGTAATGATCTTTGAATATTTATAATTTAGTATATGACCTTGTAAATTTTTATCAAATCTATCCTCAAATCAATTTTCCGATATCCTATTGCCTACGTGGATCGCCGAAAATCTGAGTGGATTTTTATAATGCCACATTAGATAAAAAAAATTTAAAATGTAAATTTAAATCATAAACTAATGTGTTCATAAATAGAGATAAAAATAAGAATATTCCCAATGTTAACTCTACCTAGTCATTTCATTTTTAAAGATTAAAATGGTCTCCTAAATATTAGGATCCATTGTGGAATTTGGAAGTAGAATTTAGTTGTGATCATGACAATTATTGATTGAAAATTAAATAAAAAATATTTCCTACTTAATTTTTTTTAAAACAATAATATTGCAAGAATACGAAAATATACAAGAAATAAATATGTTGAAATATTCTAATTTACTTGGAGGCTGAAGTGTATGGTATTAGTAGCTATTTTTTGTGTTTGAGAAATATTACATTCAAGTTTTTATTTTAGTTGAGCAAAAAAAAAAATTGGTGTATAATGATATTTCCCAAACACAAAAAATAGCTACTAATACCATACACTTCAGCCTCCAAGTAAACTAGAATATTTCAACATATTTATTTATTGTATATTTTAATATTCTTGTCAATATTATTGTTTTAAAAAAATTGAATAGAAATATTTTTTATTTAATTTTCAATCAATAATGGTCATTATGATCACAACTAAATTCTACTTTCAAATTCCAGATAATGGATTGTAATGTTTAGGAGACGGTTTTAATCTTTAAAGATGGGATGATTAAGTAGAGTTAAAATTGGGAATGTTCCTATTTTTATTTTATTTTTATTTTTGATCACATTTTTTATGGTTTAAATTTACATTTTTAAATTTTTTAATCTGATGTAGCATTATAAAACTCCATCTCAGGTTTCCGACGATCCACGTAGGCAATAGGATACTGTAAAATTGACATTATGATAGATTTAATAAAAATTTACAAGGTGATTAGACACTAAACTGTAAATATTCAAAGGTGATGATATTTTTGTTAAAAATTGAAATGTCATGCATTAATGTGTAATTTGCCTTATTTGATTGAAGGTTGTTAGTTGCACTATTTGGCTCCAATCTATTACATAATTGTCTTTAAACTCTTATAACAATATATAATGCTTACTTTAGCATAGGACAATGCTAACGTAATGCTATTGTCATATTCGTTACATAATTCTATTATTAGCATATGCCTATTAGCATTATCATATGCTAACAGTAACATATAACAATGATAACAATAGTATTAATATTCAATTATGTTAGCAAATATTTTAGTACTCACTATTATTAATATTTGTTTATAATATCATCACATGTAGTATGAAATACACATGATTCTGTTAGCATTATTATAATGTTTTCATTAGCATATGACAATGTTAACGTTAGCCATGCATTTGAATTCTCATATAAAAAATATCTTAATGCATTAATATATTGTTCGTTGTTAATATGTTGTCTTTCTTTAGCAATATGTTATTATTTTGTTAGCATTATATTGATACAATATTAGCATTGAATAACCAATGCCAAAACATCTTAATACATTAATGTGTATTGTTCTCTGTCAGTATACAATTCGTCGTTAGCAATATGTTGTTTCTCCATTAGCACGATAATAAAATAATATTAGCATAATTGTGTCAAACGAATACAACACAAAATATATTTCTAGCGTACATCAAACAATATGTTAATGAAAATAATATTAGTTCATGCTACATTAAAGGTACAAACTACTTGAAAAACAAAAAGAAAATAAAATTATAACAAAAAAACCAATAATATAAGACAATTTAGTCTATTTCAAGTTCAAATTTCTTCATCTGAAAAAATGCACAGATGTCTCATAAATCTTTCAATGACTTCAAAGAAGTCTTATATCCTAACATAAATACTCTAGTATTCAAACCATCAAAATTTGAGTTGATATCTGTCATTATAATATTATGAGGTTAACATTTAAAAACATCTTACTTAGTATACAAAGAAATATTCGTTAACACAAATATTTTTCCAAACGAATTCGTAACATATACAATAAAAACATAATGCGAACAACAAATTATAATGATATTAACAGATAAACCGTATCATACTAACACCATACTATGCGAACAAAAATACCAAAAACATATATACTGATTATTGAATCAACAATTGATCAACGTCAAATCTGAAAACATAAATCATCAATAAACATCATTTAAAAAAAAAACACACATTCAATAAAAGTAAAAAAAATACAAAAAACATATATATGTTAATCAATTAACCACCAATATCAAATTCAAAAACATAAATCATCATTAAAACGTTATCTCTGAAGAAAGAACACATAAACGAGACAAAAAAGTTAAAAAAAAAATCACAAAAGACTACTAAATCTCATAAAATATATCCGTTAAATCCATCAAATTCACCAAAAATGAAATACTAAAAAACAATGATATACACAGAGATGAATTAAAAAAATACCAGATTAATCACAATTATGTGAGAAAATTTAAAATACAAAAAATACAGCTCCATATGAGCTTAATACATCGGCGTTTTTCCCTGTAGTCAGATTTTCATCACTACAATCATTATTGGATTTCTTCATGTGGGTGAAAGAGCGGTGATAGCGACGATGGATGGAGAGAGATAAAAAGAAGGAGAGAGATAGCAGATCTCCAGTGAGAGAGAGAGTATATTGAGAAATGGAGATGGAGAAGAAGAATAAGAGTAAACCTTAATTCCAATTACTAAATTACATAAATAATCATGTCTCCATAAAATTAGCTAAATATTACAAAAATGCCACCTTATTTTATATTTTATCCGGAGCGCTAATTTATTCTAGATGTATGGTGAGAACGAACTTATTTAGTGTAATAGTTTTATAATAGGAACTACCTTTGGTGTGGAAACGTGAGAACGAATTTATTTAGTGTAATTTTAGTGATTTCCTTATTTTATTTTGGTGCTAAAACATTTAGCACTAAAATACAATAAGAAAATCATTAAAAAAACAAAATATATTAAGAAAAATACTAAAATTATAGTAAATAAATATTTTTTTCACGTTCCTACACGAAACACTATTCATCATTTGAACCAAATTATATACGTGTGTGCGCGCGCGCACGTGTCATTCTGTAGTGATGATTTTCTGCTATAATTGACAATTGCAGTGTTTGCTATCCCTTTGTTGCTCAGATAGTAGTTGTATTCTTGCATATCTGTCTCACTCACACAAGGAGAAATTCACCTTCACTAACATTGAGTGGACTCTCAGTAAACATTGTTCCAATTTATGCTTTAAGAACTTACCCATCTCACATGCCTTAATACAGATTAAGGATTGGAGTGAATTCAATACTTGATATATATTATTTTGAATGTTAGCTTTAAATTATTAGATATCATTATTATTGTGAAGACAATGTTGTACTAAAGATATATATTTCTCTCTCTTTCTCTTTCTTGTGTAATGAAAAACCAGACTTTTTGTGTGATGGATTAAGTCTGCATAACCTTCACTGATTTTAATGGAATTTTTGTCAACTTAGTTTTCTTTTGAGATCTACTAATGCGCGAAAAAGATCAAAGAGGTTCAATTAAATGTGATATTTCAATTTTTTTTTCAAGATTAAGCTCCTATATATTTTAGGTTGACGGCTTAACGAAATTGAAATAAAACTTGCATTGACAATTTTATGTTGTGAGTTAGAGTAATAAAATTTGAGTAGTTGTGATAATTTATAGAGTATGAAATTATCTAGGCAATTGGGTGAAAAATTTATACATTTAGACAATTATATACTTAATATTTATCTCAAATGTCATATTCAAAATGAATTTTTCGGAATAAACAGATTTCAAAAGTAGAGGACTTCCAATTTATTTGGAGGAGTAAAAAGGATGCCGTTAATTTTGGACTCATTATACAATAGTTGTATCTTGTCACATAGCATCGTATGGTTTATTTTTTAAAATATCATCTTCCAATTTTATCACTAATGAAAAATATTGGAATTATTCTTAATTAATTTCTTCAAAATATTGTCCTTGTAAATTACATGTACAATATGTTATCCCAGTTAATTTATCCAATAAAAAATATTTTTTGTGTAATATTCTTTTATTGTAATAGTCCGAAAATTATACAAAAAAGTTAAAGCATATTGAGATAACTGGATGTAAAAGGACAAAACAAATTGTATCTAATTATCGATATCTAAATTTATGACTTATAGCTACAAATTCATGGACTAGACTTGACCCAAATCACCCAATTAATATGGCTACAAATATGAAAACACAAATGGAACAATTTGTCTCTCAAGCTCACGCACCACTGCACCAGGTTCTCTCTCCTCTCTCTCTCTCTCTGCGCTACTTTCCCTCTTTTCACTTTTTAATGTAAAAAACCATGAGAAGCCTCATCGAAACTTCCAACCCCTAAATAAAATGAGAAATAAATCAAGAAAGAAAAAGAGACCCAAAGTCAAAACTGGGTTGTAGTAATTTCTCTCTCCACAACACTCCATACTTTTGATCTCATTCTCTTTCTTTTCTCTTTCTTTCTACCCAGGAAAGGAAGTAATATTTTTCAAAAGACTTCGAATTTCCGTGACCCCTATGAGATAGAGAGGTAAAGTTTGATTCTTTATCGTTTTCCGCATGCTTTTAATTTCGTTTAAAATTTTATTTTTTCCTCGCTGGGCTTCGATTCATGCGTTTCTGGATTTTTGGTGGGATTGAGGCAAATGGTTTGCTAGTTAAGAAAAGTAGTGCTTGCAGATTAAGCTTGAAATTCGTGTTTTGAAGAAACAATTGTGTAATAGAATTTGCTAATGCGAATTGAATTGAGATCCAAGTGTGTATATAGATATATACATATGTGCTTGTAAGTATGTATATGTATAAACCGGTTTACTCTTTCAAGCGTTATGTTATCTTGGAAGTATTCATTTACAGTCGTAGAATAGTATTAAGATTCGAATGCTTTTTTCCATGATTCTCGATCAATTTTAATATAATGAAAAGCTGGGGTATCCAAATTTAATGTTTTGCTACAGTTACAACTGAAAGGTTTTTTTTTTTTTTTTGGCAAAAGCAATTAACACATGTAAAATTGTTTCAAGGGCAGTGCATTTCCTTGGTCTAGTGGCTGCAAGAATGCTTTTTTGTTTGTTATTTGTGCAGTGATGTTGCTAATTTTATCCTGAACAGTCAATTCCGACAAAAGTTGCCTATTTAGTTTCTGTGTGTGTTTTTATTTTTAATTATTTTTTTTGTATATATATGCAGAGGAGCTTCATACAACTTGTATACAATCCAGTGATATTGGGTTCTGAATGCCCTCACTCCGAAGAGTGATGCATGTAGTTGTTTCAGTTTAAAGTGTTAATCTTGGAGATTTTCGAGTGTCCAAAATGGCAGATGCCAGTCCTAGGACAGATACATCAACTGATGCTGATACGGAAGATAAGATGGTAATATTATATGCAACTTTTTTCCCTTTTTCAGAAATATATATGATGTACACCCTTTATCACATATTATGACGATGCATGATTCTGTTTTTAAATCTATGTGTGATTCCCTATGCTTCCTTTCTTCTAGCAAATAAAACTATTGTGGTTGGCTATCAATTTGATCATGGCATTTGTTCTTTTGCAGTTCCAAAGCAATCAATTAATGACAATAGTTGCTTCAGATGGAAGTGATAAGTCCAGAGATCAAAAGGTCTGAACTCTTAATTTTTATTTATGTGTGCATTTTTGTTTTTATACATATGTCTGATGTTCCCTACCTTCTGCAGACTCTCCGCAGGCTTGCTCAAAATCGCGAAGCTGCAAGGAAAAGCCGCTTGAGAAAAAAAGTAAGTTTCTCATTGTATAGATCTGCATTTTCTTGTGTTAAATGTATGCTCAATATTACTGGAGTCCTTGTTACTTAGTTCCACCATATGGTGTCACTTTTTTGTTGCTCTGTGTTCAATGATGTCAGGTTGCATTTCTAGGTAGTTCTGACAAAATTTTAATTTATTGCTATTCAATTAGTGTTGGATTTCTAACAAAAATAATTTTGAGTTGGATTCTATCTTATGTTATATTTTTCTAAATTCAATGTTAATTTTGCCTTGATAGACTGCTTAAGATTTAGAGAAATATTTTCTGTTCATCAGACTTAAGATGTATAAAAAATCTTAGTCATTCATCGGTGATGGTCCTAAGAGAACTGCCCTTTGTTTCATGTGATTTTTGAATTTGTGTTTTTCGCACATAATACTTTTGTGGGATACTGGGTGGATGGATACTGAGATGGGTATCATAGGTTAACGTATTGTAAATTTAAACAATTTAATTAGATCCAGAGATTAAATGAAAATCAGCATACTAATTAGTAACCAACAAACCTGCACGCTTAGTTTAAAAAAGCGCGAGGCGCACCGAGGCGCAAAACTAGCCCCGGAGCCTAGGCGCAAAAGCGCAGGCGGGGAGCGAGCTTTTAGGGGGCGAAGCGCACCAAAACTAAAAAAAATCTAATATATTTACCTAGACTATATTCTCTACCCAAAATATCATATCACTTATAAATTAATAAGAAATCACACAAATGCAACAATTAATCATGCAATGCAACATATGATAGTCTTAAAATTCACACAAAATAAATCCAAAGTCTTAATGTACGAGCATTGAGCAAAAGCAAATCAAGTAATCAACTAAAAATCATCATCATAAAACACATCATCTCCATCTCCTAAAGTGTAGGCATCTTTCGTGATGTTAGAAGCGTCGACTGATCTGAGGAACACTGAACCCTTTGGAGAGTTAACGAGAAAGTTCACGATTTCTTTATTGGCAACCGAATCACGCCATCCATCGGATAAAATGGAACAACCCTTTATTGCCCATTCTTTCTTGTAGTCCAACATTAGAAGATTAATATCATCTACTTTCTTTTTGAGGAGAGGGACTCTAAGTTCATACATAGATGGCGGAACCAATCCGGGACCATATCTTCCGATTTCTTCAATCATCTCCTTGTAAGACTCCGTGGTAGCAGCATAGAATGGAATCCCATTATCATAAAAGAAGTTTGATATCTTGTCAAGCGCTCTATCCCTACAAGCCTTGTCGCATGCATCAAATATGGTTTTCTTTTCATTCTTAGAACCCGATCGTGGTCGTGGATTAGAACCAAACATCACATCTAAAGGGCCTTTCATCTTTTTCATTGGAGGGACTGATTTGGGCTTACTCGAGCTACCAGTACCCAATGTCTCCATATCTTCATCATCTTCATTTTCATCAATAGGATGATGTTGAGATTGAGGCATCATCTCATTCTTCTTTTTAGTTTCGGCTTTCGTCAACATATAATTTTTTACTTCCACTCTAACATGCTCAGGACACTTAGAACATTTCGTCACTGCTCGAAAATCTCCCACCAAGTGTTGTTTCATCCGATATGCCCCTCCTTTCAACACTCTAGCACAAAATGAACATGTCCAGTGCACCTTATTATTGGGATCCGGTGTACCATATTTTCGAGCTGGATCATCACCACTACTACCGGTTGATGCCATATTTGAAGAATCAGAAGCCATTTGATAGACTGCACAATATTAGATTGAAATCATTGAATGAATTCACCAATATTAAATTGTGTATAATCAATTTACACAAAAAGCCCACCACTCTGCCTAAGTTAACGTTAGGACTCCATCACTCCAGCTCCAAATGACAATTAAAAATGTGAACTGTGAAGCTGCATCTAAATATCTAATCATCATTCATTTTAATTTTTCTTCAATTGACTTCAATTTATGCATAATAATAATCAAATATCAAGATTCAGAAGAGCAGACTGCATAGCATTAGAGTAACAGCAAGTTTTAATTTTTAACACTTAACAGCAAGTTTTAATTTGTAAACATATGATATATAGTAACATTGTAACAGCATTACAGCAACAATTCCAGCAAACAACAACTACTGCCCAAAACTCCTATATCATTATCATATGTTTTCTGATTTCCACAACTTCACAAACAAGTGAAATAACAACAGCAATTCCACCAAATCAGCAATAATAAAGCATAAATATTTTACATTTTTACAATACAGACTGTCTGCATATTCCATAAAAATATAAAATTCCATAAAATATACTACAAGTCTACAACTACAAATGTCTGCATATTCCATAAAATTTACAGCAAGTACAAAAAAAAAATACAACAAAAGATGACCTTGAGCGGGCTGAGTGCTGACTGGCTGAGGGTGGTGCAGTGGACGGCGGCGCGAGCAAAGGGCGGCGCGACGACCGGCGGCGCGGCAGAGGGGTCGCGGCGGAGCTTGGCGCGGCAGGTGATGGGTTGTAGAGGAGGAGGAGAATAGACCCGTTTGCGCCGTGAGGAGACTAGGGGAGGAGAATAGAAAAGACCCGTTTCTATCTAATTTTAATTTAACTCTCATAAAAAAAAAAAAAAAAAAAATTAGGGTTAGGGTGCGCTTCAGGTGCGCTTTTGCGCTTTTGCGCTTCTGCGCTTCTGTGCGCTTTTGCGCGCCTGGGTGCGCTTCGTGGAGGTAGTGCGCCTGGTAGTAAAAAAAGCGCTAAATTGGCGCTTTGGGCTTTTTGTGCGCCTAGGCGCGCCTAGGCGCGCTTTTTTAAACCAAGCCTGCACGCTGTCAAACTTTTCTCTTTTTACTACATAGGACTGCCACCTTTCCGATCTTTCATCAAAACTGCCACCCATACTATCCAGCTGTACTCTGGGTTCCCACCACCACCCATCTCTTGGGGAAACCTGCAAAAGTAATTACTTCTTCCTGATATTGATTTTCTGTAGAATATTGGCATACAGAGCAATGCTCTTTGAAAAAGTTAATTATTTATTTGTTCAATGCTAACGATCAACTTACATCACCTAAAAGGACTGCACTACCTAACTAAGCCAGAAAGTGGGAGCATGGGCATGGCCAAAGAAACTTCATACATAGAAGACACCAATAAGACATCTAGATATGGGTGCTGAGTTTGTACAAGATAAGGTTTCATTCCTGCATTCAATGTCAAGAGTGATGCATCGGCATTAGCTCGAAACTCCTCTTTCCAATAGGATAACAGAGATTTTGGAGGAGCCTAACATTTCCTGGCATCTTAATACCACTGGTTCCATAAAGTTACGATTTTCTTCAGCATTCAGCTTGTAGGGCTCCAGAAATTATGTAATGATGTGCCCATCATATGCAACACACTATTGGGGAGAGAATTTGATTGAATTCCAGATTAGTTGCCTTATTGGAGTCTTGCATTGTCAATAAGCTGGCAAAAAGTAATCTTACATGGTGCTAGAACTTAATAGTTTAATGAATGGGAAAAATCTGAGATAACAGAGATCCTTGTTACTTTGATGTTAGTCCAAGGGATTTGTTTTTTTAGTGATCACAATATAAACTTCAAGAATATGAAAAAAAAAGATGGCGTCTTGGAGTGACAATTTCTTTTAATCCTTCCTTCTTTAAACTGATCGATGACACTCACCTGCACATTACTGTGATTTTCAAGCCTGTTGGTGCCTGCACATTATTCTATGATTATTCAACTGTGCTTTTCCAATATGATTTATTTCGCTCACCACTTGGATGTTGTCTTAATTAATTTGTTATTTTCTCCTGTATTTGTGTTATAGGCCTATGTTCAACAGCTAGAAAGCAGCAGAATGAAATTGACACAACTCGAGCAAGAGCTACAACGAGCTAGACAGCAGGTTCTTGCTGTTTTTTTTTCACAACTATGCAATTCCCTGTTGATATCAATTTTTTTTCATTTTAGTTAATGAGGTTTTCTTCTCTGAAGGGGATATTTATTTCAAGTTCAGGAGATCAATCCCAAGCAATTGGTGGAAATGGTAAGAACATCTTATCTCGACTGTCTAATTGTGTTCTTAATAAAATAATGTTTTCCATTGAACTGGTAAATCGGCATTTACTGTATCAATTTTTTTTTGTTTTGTGTTCATCTTGCTAGTTTTTTTTTTTGGGTCTTGTTTTCACTTTTTTTGAGGAGGATGAAGTTTGTATGCTGAATCTTACTTCTGACCTAATAATTAGAAATTGAGAATTGAGAATTGATAGGAGAACATGAAATACAGTGCCTTTTGGAAGGATGTATATGCAATTGCAAGAGCCGAAAGGAAAGTGGTGGGACTAGTGACATGTTTGGCTGACATTGTTAGTAGAGTTTTCAAGTTTCTGCTCTTTTTCTTTGAGCCTAATTACATGAATGTGAAATTCTAATTGGACTACTGGAGCAGAAAGGTCAAGAACTGAGAATGAGTATGAGGTCTCTTGCATGTTTTGTTGGGTGCCTCAAGGTGAGGCGCACCTCAGAACCGCCTTTTTAAACCATGAGTGAAATATTAAGGTGGAGATACTTTTATATAGATATCAAAGCACTTAACCTCTAATGTCTTTCTGCAAAGTAAGAAATTAGTATAAAATAATGTTGCTCTCATCCATATAAGGGCCTGGAACCTCCCCCCTTTATAATAGTGTAGTAAATAGTAATTTAGGTTCATATTCTGGTGATCAGATTTGCTTGCTTGAATGACCTCATTTGCACTGCTAGTCAGTTGCTATTCCTCCATTTACTAGGTTGGGAAAAGAAGAAATGAAGTTTCATGGCTAAGTATACTTGATCCTCATATCTGAATAATTAGATGCTTGAACTTCTATTCTGAGGTGAGAATAAAATTTGCTAGGATTTAGGAAGCAAGTCCCCAATTTTTGGTTTCGGGGCATCGTTATCTCTTTTGGAAGGTTGTAATTTTGAATGATTTGTTGCTTGACATGTGGCTTCCCCATGAAAATTTGTTGCATCACATGCTGATTTTTGGGCACTTTACCAAAAATTGGAGTGTTTATAGCCAACTTGGAACTTAAATCTACTTTTTACTAAAAATTTTCTTTCAGCGACTTTGACCTCCGTGAATATCCACTTCTAGGTGCCTTGGCCTTTGATGTTGAGTATGCAAGGTGGCTGGAGGAGCACAACAGGCGGATTAATGAGCTTAGAGGTGCCGTCAATTCACATGCGGGTGATGGTGAACTCCGCATAATTGTTGATGGCATTGTTTCACATTATGATGACATTTTTAGGATAAAAGGTGATGCTGCAAAGGCCGATGTCTTTCACATCTTGTCAGGCATGTGGAAGACACCTGCTGAAAGATGCTTCCTCTGGCTTGGTGGCTTCCGTTCATCTGAACTTCTGAAGGTAGGTTTCATACTCACACCTATTACTTCAATTTTTTCCACATTTAATTCCATCATTCTGTTGACCGCCCTCATTAGACAGGAATTAATATGGATTTGTACCTTTCTTGCAATGCATGGAATAGTATTTCTTTTCGCACGTGATATGAGAGGAAATCATAGAAAAGTGCATTAAATATGGTATTCAGTAGTTGTAGAGGATCCAAAAACCATGTGTTGGAAATCTTATCTCGCACCTGATATGAGAGGAAATCATAGAAAAGTGCATTAAATATGGTATTCAGTAGTTGTAGAGGATCCAAAAACCATGTGTTGGAAATCTTATCTCGCACCTTGTTAGTTGCTCCATCATTCGACGAGTTGTTAAAGGACATAAGAAAAGATGTCACATGGGTAAAGGGTAACTAAGCTTAACTAGTCGAACAGAAAATTCATCTGGTCCATTTATAATCTCTTTACTTGTACTACTTGGATGTGACATAGGGTGGCAAATGAGACAGATAAGGAATTTCAGCCCGCTTCATGAAATGCGCTTTGCATTCTCGTTTCTGCCACCAGAGCAATATTTCTCTAGTGGGCTTCATTATAAGATTTTGATTATGAAACTACCCTCAAACAGTTATTAAGATTTCTATAAAGCTTAATCCCTTCTTTGATTTCAGGCTCTTGTATTTAGTTCTTAGATGTTTTTTTTCAATAATTCTGGTTGCAGCTTCTAATTAATCAGTTAGAGCCGTTGACTGAGCAGCAGTTATTGGCTATCAACAACTTGCAACAATCGTCCCAACAGGCCGAAGATGCTTTATCTCAAGGAATGGAAGCACTGCAGCAGTCGTTGGCTGAGACATTAGCTGGTTCTCTTGGTCCTTCAGGCTCATCTGGAAATGTTGCCAACTACATGGGTCAAATGGCGATGGCTATGGGAAAGTTGGGAACTCTTGAGGGCTTCATTCGTCAGGTTTTCTACTACTCAGCTCGAATTTTCTGTGTATCTCTTGTTCAATGTTCTTCCAAATTTGCAATCTCTAACATTGAGCTAGTTTTCAATTAACATGTAATGTGATGTGATGAATGAAAATGCTGCTCTCAGGCGGATAACTTGAGGCAGCAAACTCTGCAACAAATGCACCGGATACTAACAACGCGCCAGTCAGCTCGTGCTCTCCTTGCTATCAGTGACTATTTCTCTCGTCTCCGGGCCCTTAGCTCTCTCTGGCTTGCTCGCCCTCGGGAATAACATCTCTTTCTCCCTCTCTCGGTTCTAGTATTTTAGATGGAAGTCGTGGTTCTTGCCCTTATTGATGACATATTCGACTGAGTTTGTTGTTTTAAAGCTTGGAAGCAGCATTTGAACGCTGGCGAGTGGGAGTCCATGGGAATTATTTCAATGTAATGTGTTGCTCCAGCAATTGTAATAGTGCTTGACTGCTTGTATAATTTCTCCCCCCATCCCCTCCCCTCCCTTGTATAATTTGTAGCATTTTTAGTTGTAAGTGATTGTTCTACAGTTTAGCTTAATATAAATTCAAGAATTGGTTGATTGTAGCATTGATGGAAATCAGAATTGGGAACTAGTTTTGGCCTTGAAAAAAAAACGGGTCTTGTATATGCTATACTTGGTGAATTATACTCCGGTTTAGAAGCGATGTATTCACTATCTATTTATAGACAAACAGCCGGTGATGATAATAGTGTTAAGAATGCACTTAGTTTCTTGGCTAGAAAATAATTTTACTATCATATTTTGGTTATAAGAATCATTAACACTTAATTGTTGGATGATTTAATGAGTGTGTCAGTGTGTGTGTTGAAGGGATAAGTAGATGTGTATCAACGGATATGTATTTTTGAGATGATTTTCCTTTTAGATTTATCCAGTGCGTATTTCGGTAGCGGTTGCGGGTTATCCTTAACATCAAAATATGTAAGACAAGTGTGTATCAACGAACTCAATTTTATTAATTTTTTTTTTAAAATTTAAATTATCTCCTTTTGCATAATTTCATTTATCAACGAACTCAATAAATATTGCCTCCCTTTTTTAAAATATAACTAAATAAAAACTGTCTCTTTGAAATTATATAATTATCCAAATTCATAAATTTAAGCGAATTAATTGAATTAAAAATTGAAATGATATTTTAGTTCTCTTTCTATTTGAAAAATATATATTCAATATAGATTTTTTTTTTTGTTTTTTCCGATTTCATCCATGTATTTCTTTGTCGTGATTTGAAATAAACGTGGGCAATAATTGGATTTTTTTAATTTATGAATTAGAATGATAATAATATTAGACAATAATTGCATGGTTTCCAAATACATAAAATTTATTAGTTTGTTACTAATGATATTATTCCTTTTTTACTAATATTATCGAAGCAGTAATTGTTTAAACCGGAAAACTAAAATATTTAAATAAAAATGATTAAAATAAAAGATTTTATTAAAAATGATTGTTAAATGTGGTATTAATATGATATAGAGCCAGGAACACATGAATAAGTAGTTTATGTTCCTTTATGAATTTGCCCTGCCTATAAATTAACAAAAGTTAATGGTTGTTAAATCAATTTCGTACATACCTACGAGTCTTAGACCAAAGTTTTGTGTATATTAAAGGGTTAATTGATTTAAAATGAAATCCATTTTGTAACAACTTTAAAATGAAAGCAAATAATTAGTGACAAGGAAACCGTAATCATATCGCTGCCCTTAGTTTATTAGTTTTGTTAATGATCAGATTACTCAACAAGTGATAATTAAAATGAAAAATTAATAAAATTTAAACAACAATTAATAAAAATACCCAAAATAATCAGGGGTCTTGGAATCTACTTATATTACAGGTTGTTAAATGAATTGTGGATAGAAAATAACACGGTTACTTCCCTTTTTTTTTAGTTTTCAATGCCTAAAAAGGGGTTACCTAGCTAGCTACCACCAAAGTTTTGTTTTGTGTAATAATCCTAAACAAACACATACATAGCTAATACCTAGTAGGATATAGCAAATGTGAAATGAATATAATTTTGTTACAACTCTAAATTTTAAATGTGTTTTGCACTGAACATGCTATTAATTAGAAGATTATAAATTTAATTTAAACCAATTTATGGAAAATATCTCCCTTGTTCACATCATCATTTAAAGCCAGGAATTAGACGTCACTTTTCTCCACTTGAGTATATTTTTTTATAATTTTTTTTTCCATTTTATTTTGACTTAGTAATTATTTGAATGGTGTTAGGCCTAATTTATTTGAGATTACCTACAAATATATACTCCCTCAGTTTCAAAAAATCGATATTTTAGTATCTTAATTTTATTGCAAATTATTTGATGTTTTACAATTTTTAACACCCTTCCTCCCAAATTTACCTCTATATTTTACAATGAGATATAAATTAAAATACATTAGAAAAATATACCTTAACAGGGGAAGAGAGGGTATATTTATCACATTTTTTAATTTTTAATTTTTGATGTAAAATTTAAAATATCAATCCTTTTGAACTGAAATAGTATATTTTTTCGAGTTATTTGTTAATTAGGTCGAATGATCTGAAATGGATGGCATCCCATAGATTACTATCTATTACACTTAATTTTTTTAGATTACTATCTATTAGAGTTAATTTTTTATTTAAAGTATAGTATTTTTCAATCTTAATACCTCATCTTTTCTTTTTCAATGCCTCATATTCGTGGTTCTAACTAAGCTTGCGGAACACATTTAGTAAATTAAAATAATGAATAATTTATTTAACAAAGAGTTGACATTCAGTTTTTGTTCAATTTATCATATCTGTAGTTCTAATCAAGCCTGTGAAACATTTTTAGCAAAATAATGATTAAGATTTCACCTAGTTCTAGTTTACCATCAGGGCCGGCCCTAAGATTTTGAAGGCCCCGTGCGAGCATTAAAAATGATGCCCCTAATTATTTAAATTTAAAATTTAAAAATATATATATAATGCGGATAAAAATATTTATTTGCAAGAAAGTAACCAAATATTATCTCTAAATGCAAACAGAGATTCAAGAAAGTAGTTTGATATCCATAACTCAGCAATATATGTTCAACAAATCGACTTCTTAAAAAATGTGTAAAACTTCCTATAAGACATGAACCAAATCTGAATTTATTATCAAAAAGCCCGAAAAATCCAAAATCAACGATAACGTCAAACAGAGATCCAACTGATATAAGACCATGAAGCTCTATGTGTTTGTGAATTGGGTTACATATCCAATTGATCCAGGGTCGTTGCGACACTAGTGTGAGCTGGATCGATCGATTTACTTTACTGATATTTGAACAAATTAGAAACGAAAGAAAAATATGTTAAATAATATCAAGTACGAAACACAAATTATAAAATATTATTTAAAAATACTTCTCCTAGCATTTTTTGAAGCAAACTCATTTATAAATTTGTCAAAATCAATATTTTCTAGCAATTCTTGTTCAATGGATATCGAAGCAAGTTCATTCAATCTTTCTTGTGACAGGGTCGATCGCAAGTAAGATTTTAATAGTTTCAATTTTGAAAAACTTCTTTCTGCAGATGCAACTGTAACAGGTATGGTCAATAAAATTCTATAAACAATGTATGCATTCGGACAACTATTCAATCTCTTCAAGTAATCCAAAATATCTAAAGTTTTATATTCTTTTGGTAAAAGATACCGTAAAATTTTTAATTCTTGAAATAACTGTTGACTATTAAAATCACTAAGCTTCCCATGCTTAAGAATATTCTCAAGATTTTCACAACTTATTTTTAAAGTAACATCATCTAATAAACTCAATTTCTCAGAAGAAAATAAAAATCAAATGTTCTTTTCATATAAAGTGAAACTATCAAATCTTTTTTGTAGTGATCCAATGGCTTGATCTACTATATAGAGGAAATAATTGATTCTAAAAGATTCTTCGGGTGATTGTTTATCCTCTATCATTTCATTTTCACCAAAATGTTTCTTCCTACGAATCACACATTTTTCTTGAAATTGAGGATTAATTTTCATTTCATTAGCAATTTCTTTAGCAATATTTATTGCATCAAGGAACCCAGTTTCTCTATATTTTTCAAAGAATGCAATCAATCCTTGCACTTCCTTAATAGCAACATCAATAAGCATATCATCAAATTGCAGATTCTTACTAACTAAATTAACTGCAAACAATATCTCATACCATATTATCACAGAGATCAAAAACTCAAAATTTCCTACATGAAGGGATGCTAAAGCATTTGCACGATACCTCAAATCATTGTCATTTTCATTTTCAGCCACTTCAAGTAAAGCTTCTCTTACCTCAAGAACTTGAAATCTGATTGCTTTCACAACATTGACATGACTTTCCCAACGTGTTCCCGATAATGGCTTAACATTAATTTTCATATTTTCTAATATAAACTAATATAAATTATATATATAACTACTAGTACTAAAAATTTATGAAAATGGTGCCCCTAAATGTGTGAGACCCCTGTGCGGCGCACCTCTCGCACACCCTCAGGACCACCACTGTTTACCATATTTAATTCTAAAAATATCACTATTTAGGATATGGATCATATCAACTTCAATTACAGCAGGGAAAACACAAGAGAAGAGTTACTCAGTGCACTCCTCTTCGTCCAAAAATACAAAATATAAAAAATGATAATCAATACTCCTGATTTATGAGTACTTTTGGATAATTTGATTTTAGAGGTGTTGGCCGAAATATATATATTAAATGATGTTGATTTTTCTCGTAATATCACCAAAGAATAAATTTTGGAAAAGGACGTTTTTTTTTTTTTTTTTTTTTTTCTTTTTTACCATTTCCACTAAACACTTTTTAAAGGATTAATTACAAGAATTAACACATCGTTTAACCTATTTTGTAATTTGTATAACGTTTGTTGCAATTAAATCACATATATATTTTTTATAATTGTAATATCTCCAATTATTTTTCATCCATATTTGTATAGCGTTTGTTGCAATTAAATCACACATATATTTTTTATAATTGTAATATCTCCAATTATTTTTCATCCATATTTGTCCATTTATACACTATTTTTCGACTTACTTAAACGACGCCGTTTAGAATATTATTGTATATGATAAAATGACATTATGTAAGTAAAATATTTAATATTTATTCAAAATTTTGAAATATTGAAGTTTCGGACCGTGAGTTTCTAATTGAAATTCTAGCCTATCGGGACATCTTTTCTAAATGAAATTCTAAAACGAGCGCCTTCATAGGAGAGTCGACAACAAACACAGTTGACTACGGAGAATTTGGCTGTTAAAAATTCAATTTTTAGAAAATTTGAATTATGTTGTATCAAAAAAATTAAAAATTGTGGTTTAATTGCAACGTGGTAAGGATTATGCAAAATTACAAAATAAAATAAATAAACGTTGTGTTAATTACTTAATTCCAACAATTAACCACTTTGAAAATTTACATCCAAACGTGACGTTATATATGTTTTCTCTTACTTTCTCTTTCTAGATATTTTGTGGCTGGTTTTAGACATTTTCAGTCACCATCAACTATTTAATAAGCAGCCTCCGCCACTTCCCAAAAAAGTAGAATCAAAGCTGAAGTTACTCAACTCCACAACGGCGATTTTCTCCGGCGACCGCCGTATGTCACTTCACCTATAGATACACCTTATATATATCATATATGTATCATCTTTTTATTTTATTTTGATCTTGATTGATTTTCAGTTATATTTGTTTCATGGGGATTAAAATATCTGATTCCACCGACCACTACAGCTGCATTTTGAAATGTGCAATTCGCATTTTTTTCTTGATTCTTGGACATGTTTTCAATTTCAATTATTGATTAGGATTCAGTTATATGTATTTAAAATTAGTTGCTTTTGAAGACTTCTATGTTTAAGCATTAATTATTCCATATTTTATTTCCACGTTTTTTGTTTGCTTCATCTAATTAGTTGAGTTCTATTAAATTAAGAAATTGTATCACAATCACAAGTGTCTGGATTTTGCCTTGATCTTCTTGTTTTGAACTGCAAGTTGAATGCTCAACTTTGACTTAAAATATGCTTTTTTTTAGTTAATCAGTTTCTATGAATTTATTCTTCTGTTTTATGATGATGAATTCCAATTTGATCTGATTAGAGTAGGAGTGCAAGATAGATTCAAACAATCTATCGATGATGATAACTCACAACGACGATTTGTTGATGGAGATTCTCCTCTGGCTACCAACAAAATCTTTGATCAGATTCAAATTGGTGTGCAAGAGATGGTTCAATTTAATCTCAAGTCATCATTTTTCTGATCAACACACTCTGCAGCAGCGTTGTCGTTCCAAGCTGAAACCTTCCCTCCTCCTCAGCCTTGCAGAGGCATCGAGCTACTTTTATCTGCAAAGCAGCCTCAATGGTGCAAAGTTGGTAACATACTCTTTCTCCTCGACTCTAGTTGAACCAACTATACGGAGCTTCTCCAATGGCCTATTCTTGCTTCAATGTCGTAGTGTTGAGAATCCCTTGGAAGTTTGTCATGTTTACAATCCAACAACTAAGCAGTCGAGGAAGATCTTGCTTAATGTGAATGACATTTATAGATGTGTAATGGGGCTTAACTTGGTGTTTGATCCTCTGAAATCGCTTCATTATAAGATTGTTTGCATCCGGGCTGCTCCGAGGAGATCATTTAGTTTCTGGCGGAGCTGGTGGAGGCATTGTCAGATTGAGGTATACGAGTCCAACACGAGCACTTGGAAGCTCTGCGGAGAGCCATTCTTGGCTCCCCGTGATCTGATATTTGATCACGGGGTAGAGTGGAAAGGCTGCATCCATTGGTGTGGGGTGTTTTTTGATCTTCAAGACTGTGTTGTTGGTAAACATCCAGAAATTGTGGTTCCGGGGGAGGATGGAACAGAGGGTTTTTACAACAACTACATTGAGTCGAATGGCTACCTGCATAATGTTGTACAATTCCCCAAAAAGAATTATTTTATGATCTTTGAGCTGCAGAGTGACTACTCTGAATGGTCGTTGAGGTATCACATTAATTTTGATGGGGCTTCAAGGCCACTTTCTGTGCTGAGTATGGTTAGAGGAGAGAGCGAAGAAGATAGTACGCTAGTGCTTCATGAACCGGGCAGAATCGCGTTTTATGGGCTGCAAGAGAATTATGTGAAGGAGCTCGTTGATTGTGGAGGGAAGGAGTTTTACCAAGAGGGACGTGCTCAATCTGCTTCTAACCGTAGTTTTCAAGTCATTGAGACTCTAGCTCCTGTTTGATTTGGTATGTTTTTCCTTTTCTTTTTATATCTACATGGTGATTCTGTTTATGTTGAGAACGTGCTTCTTCTCTAGACTCTAGTTCCATTCCTGTTCTGTATTGGGATTTTTTTAAGTCTGAAAGTTCATGTGGTTCGTGAAATTTTACCCGATGCTCTTAGGCTTCAATTGCATTTTTTCATCTATGTCAATGACTAGCTAATTGACTGCACTCCATTGGTTTGATTGAGAAACTGATCAAAGCTTTACCTATAACTTAAATATGTGTTATCCATGTGTCTGTCAGCTTTAGCTAGTATGCTTTTAAATACGCATTTATGTTGTCAAGACCATGCAGATGATGCTTGCTGACAAACAGTTGAAACAGAGACATAAATAAGATAATATATCATAGTCAGCTTGATTTAGAAGGACATAACAAGGATATGAAGTAGTTTCATTGATCTGAAACAAGAAAACTAGGCGCTTTATTAATTAGAGACGTGAAAGAAAGAAAGAAAGAAAGAAAGAAAAAACACTTTAAAAATATGTCTGGAATGGTTGTAACTATCAAGCATAGACTTAAAAATCATACCAATGGAAGCATTCATGAGTGAGTAGGAATTCTGCACTGAAGAAAAACTGAAATGACATCATGTAATAGAAATACGCCACTCTGTTATCAGGTAGAAGAGTTGATGAACCTAGAAAAGGCAAAGAAACATATATCATTCTGTTTAAGTTAGACCAAATGAATCAGACCAAAGTCAAATTTTCGCCAAAAGCACAACCTATAATAAAAAAACTGGCACCATCTTTCTGGTAAAATGGTCGGCTTGTTATGTCAACAAGATCTTTATAAGTTTTGTCAAGAAATCTGTAAGCCCTGATCTTCCCAGCCCGATAGGTCAGCAAACTGCATGTGTCGTGGTGTCTAATGCCCCAATAAATCTCAGAATATATATCAGTAGAGAATCTCAGATTATCAGCAGAGAGCTTCCCTGCAGTAGAAGTAAGTGGATGTGGGTGAATGGTATGATTAAGGAACTTAAATGTAAAACATACTTAATCGATTTACATATAAATATAAATCGTATGGTAGCAGAAGAGATCAAAACAACATACCTCCAGTCATTGCTTATGCTTGTTAGACTTAGAGAGAATCCATGTTTAACTTTATTGAATCCAGAGATAGTCTTGAACTAAACATAAACTAAAATCCAGAGATAGTCTTCCAATTAGTGAATAATTGGAAGCTAATCCATTCCTTAAAAATAGGGACATGTAGAACCACTTTATGAGTTTTAATATTTAAATTTATTAATACCGAAAATTATATATAAAATATAACACTTACAACTCAGACGGTGCTACTGATTCACATTCACCCTCTTTCGATATCATATATTTATAGAGATGGCCATTTGATTCGAAGACAAAGTTTTGACCTCAACCTGATGAGTCCATAGCTCTTTGTCATTATATGACTCTAGATCCATGTTGGACGTAATGCAAACGATCTTGTAATAAGGCGACTTTGAAGGATGAAATGATAAGTTAATGCAAATGATCTTGTATGTAATAAGGTGACTTTGAATGATCAAATGCTAAAATTAAGTTGAGGCCAACATAAGGGTGCTTCTCACTCTTAGACTAATCTTTCTTGATCGTTTAGTGGTTGGATTGTAGACGTAGTAACTGTACGTTTTCGAGATGATCAGATTGCAGCAAGAATTAAGTATTCCTTGGTCAGAAACACTCGACTATAAGGCACAATTACCTTTTCGCCATTGATGGAGACGACTACCGTTTGGGGTGGTGGCGGCAGAATTGATCGGAGGAGAGAGAGAGAGAGAGAGACCCACTTTTTTGCCAGGCTGCCGGAGAAGGATTTCCATAAACACAGTCTTCTGCTTGCTAGTTGCTACCAATATAATTGTGCTGCATCCTATTCCTCGGTCACACCATCATTTATTAGTTTTTTTCTTTTTCATTTTTTTCTTCAATTTCAATTTCAATTTCAAGTGCTTTAGTAAATACTAAGAAATAATTATAAATTCTAATTGGGTAAATACTAAGTAATAATCACGAAAAATATTCATAAATGTATTAAAATCTAATTTTAAGTGCCAATATACATACACCATTGATCAAATAGGATTGAGATCCGTAAACATAACCATATCGAACTGCACAAATCATCGTAGAGCCCCGTGCATTTGGTCTATTCGATTTTGAATTGAAATTCATAATATAATAAGGTAAACCGAACAGAATTTAATTCGGTTTTGAAAATTTAAAATCAAACTAGTAATGTTTTTCTTTTGAAAAAATAAAATAAAAAATCCAAGTGGGTAAGATTTGGGAACCAAAGTTATTTAGATTTTGTTGGGTTCAACATGATGATAGCAAAACATGAACTTTAGGTTCCGGAAGCGGTTATGAATTCATATAAGTTGATTGTTTGTTTAAAAAAAGTTGCTTTAATTAAACTGAATTTAATACTGTATATTAAGCCGTAATCTAATGTGAAAGAAAGAAACAAGTAGAAATAATTAGCAAAATTGGATCAGATGGGAGCGCGAGTCTCCAGAAACAAATGAACATTGTGACTTGTGAGCACCAAAATCCACATAATCCCTGTTCTTGTAAAACGGTTGATCCCTCAAATCCACAAGCTCTTTCAAACTCTCATCATCACCAAAACTGCAACCCTTTATCTTGCCAGATCTATCAATCACCAAACTGCTCGTCGATCCATCACCATCACCATCACCATCACAATCAAGCTCATCGCACCATGCTAAATCGGAAAAACGCAGAGTTGCCATGGTTTTCTTACCAATATCATAATAGTACCAGCTGCTTTTCCAGTAGATTATGCCGTTGCAGTGAACCCCGGAAGAGAATTTCAGTTCAGCAGCAGCTGTAAATGGCTCCGACCCCTTCTCCCAAATGCAACTCTCCGAGTCGTAAACTTCAACTCGGAAAATTCGCTGCCTACGATCGTTATAATCTGGAGATTTGAGGGCGGCTCGGACCAGAACGATCGTGTAATGAAGCGATTTTGAAGGATCGAATGCCAAGCTGAAACCCATGATCTTCGCAGTAATCGAGAACGATTCTTCTTGATTGATTGGTGGTGGGATTGTGAACGTAGTAATCGGTTCGGAGATGACTCTCGGATTCCAACAACATCAGCCCGTTGCAACTGCTCAAGATTTTAATTTTAGGGTTCGGAAGCCTGAATTTGTAAGGTACGAGAATTGGCTTTTTGTCGAAAGGCTTGATGTGGAACAACTTTGAGGTGCGCGTTTGGAGGAGGAGAGAAGCCGGCGGTTTGGGGCCGTGGAGGGTGTAGCGGCGGCGGAATTCGTCGCCGGAGATGACGGAGAGCCAGTGTTTGCATACTAGTTTAGATCTGGTCAGAGATTTTGCAGGCAGGCGGACCAGGATTTCGGCTAGGGATTCTCTCTTTGGATTCATTCCCATTCAGAAGCGCCGAAACCTCCAATAATGCAACAAATTAAAAGAATCTTATTTCAAACACACATCTTATTATATACATATATTTTTTGAAAGGTTTTTTCCCCTAAATAAAATAGATAAATAATTAATGTTCATATTATACTGTAGTACATTAATTAATCAAGGCCCGAAACAAACTCCCAAAATATTTGTGCCATATTAGCTGCTGATTTTAAATTTAAAAAGGAGACTATCACTTCATTACTCACTGCTCCTTCCAACTCTAAAAAAAAACATATTAGCCAATTGCATATTTTTTTAAGGGTGTATTAATTATTTATCATTTCTCTTCTAGACTATATATTAATAAATTACATATGAATCATCCAACAATAATTTACTAAATCTACGTAAACATAATACTGAGAAAAATCAATATTTGAATATTTTATTTAAATTAATTTAATAGAATATTAATTGACATTGGACTGAAATCCCCAGTTCTTCCCAAACGAAAATTCGAACCTCAGTTTCCCGGTGCCGACAATCTTCCCGTCGGCGTCGCACGTCCGTGTAGTCCTCGGCCTTCGGCGAACCGATCGAATGCCACAATAAGTAAGATACTGTTGATTTTTTGGGAAAATGCAAATTTCAAAAAGAATCTAGACTTTGAGTTAGAGTTTTTTGTTCATGGACAACGGGGTTTTTTTTTTCACCAATAAAAATAATACAGTACAAGAAAGGTGATGGTGAATTGGTGATCTCTTTATCAATTTATGAGAGCTCAGTTCAGATGGATACGATATCAATTTAAATTGATTCACAAAGTCCGTCTCCCCCTTTGGCTGTTGCTTTCGCCTTTATTTAGCATAAAAACCCTAACTCGCTGCGTGAAATTACCATTGCCTATTTCAGTTGAAAAATCCTTCTTTCACCAAGAAGTTGTCTTGTTTTCTTCCATCAACTTACTTCTGTCCAACTATCCGATCGAAACTAAAACTCGCTGGGTTTTCTCCGATCACAAAATTCGAGCACTTATTTCTCTATTTCCACTTGCATTTGTACAGCCGCTGGCGATTCGAATCCCTAATTTGCCACTGATTTCTGGGTTCGGACGAAACCCCAAATACTGTTGAGTAATTTTAGTTTTATTCGATATTTTCTTGTCTTTACAATAACAAAAATGCAAGTGTATGGTTTTCTGCAATTATAAAAGTTCATGTGAGGCTTGTTATGTTACTAGCTGTATCAGAAATTGTGGGTGGTTGATGCTTTGAGAAGTTGAGTAGATTTTAATCCTCTGTACAGATGTATATTTTATATGAAGGTTCGGACCATCAAGCCTGCCAATTTTTCCTTGACTGAGGATTGTGGTAAGTTCTATTATTTCTACTTTTGAATGAATCATTTCTTTGGTTTTATGTTGGTGCATGCAGTTTTTGGTGTCATTGAAATGTCAAACCCATGTCTGGATATAATTATTTCTATAATTATTTCTAATTTAGCTAGTGATGGTACCATACTTGTTTCTATCATATATGCTCTTTAACTGTTCTTTTATTTTTGCAGCTCGTATTTTTCGTGCTGTTAGAATTGCTGCTCGATTGGATTTTAGATTTTCAAAAGAGACAGCTCTTGCAGTCAAAAGATTATCGGCTACAATTCTACATCATGATAGGGTATCCAAAATGCTTTTCTCCATTCATGGCCATTTGCAACCGTACAGTCTACTGATTTACTTGATGGATGTTGTTCGCTCTTTGCTGATTTACTTTATGGATGCTGTTTGTTTTTTGCTTTCGTAGAAATCTCAGGTGCCTATGTAATTGTTGAATATCTTCTCTGGTGCATACGTGTATGGTCTTTGTTAGCCTGGAGGTTAAATGTCTTCCAGAGTGAAAATTGTTTAGCAATTTATTTTGCAGTCTTTATTCTCCAACCTTGATAAACATTTAGCCCCTGACAGCAATCTTTATTCTCCAATATTCAGATAAAAAAGCAATCTTGGCAGGTAATTTATGTTTATTTTGTATTTTTCTTTGGCTTGTCCGTCTGTTGCTGAATTTTTTGAATTTAAGAGGAAACTCACTAATTACAATACTATATTCATAAATTTTTAGTAGCGTCCTTTGTTTTTTAGGATCTTTTATGTAGGGCTCTTTTGCCTTGGCTTTGACAGCCCTTGTTACTTGTCATTTCTAACTTAAAATGAAAGGAGAAAAGTTATGGAGTTTGAATTATGGCACTTATTAGTTGTAATGAAATATTGGGAGAATGAATTCAAGCTGCTAGGTTGTAAATTGTAATTGACACCAGTTAAAGATTTTCGAAAAAAGCTAATAAGGGGTGCTACATTGCTACTAAAAAATCTATTTTCTATTTAAAATATGTGGAATTATTTAAGATTAGAACACAATTAATAATCTATGGGGAATGCAGTAATTCTCAAGTGAAATATTAGATTATTGAGGGATTTTTCTGCACATCTGAGAAATGTTCACTAATGTCTTAGAAAGGTTCAGCAAAGGTTCCGCAATTGAGTGATTTTTTTTTTCTCTGATTAATTGGTATTATGTTAGATTGAGTTCATATATTGTGTTATCATTTACTTCATATATCCTTCTGTTAGATTTTAATCGTGCTTTTTATATCCCTTTTGGCTTGATTTATGAGCTTTATTTTTCGTGATATATTGAAGCGACGACGACGCTTATTTATTTATGATGTATTCAATAATGCTTATGTTGTTTATTACAATTGCATTTAGGCTTAGCTAGTTAATATATATATTTTTTGGCTGGCAAGTTATAATGTGTGTTGATTTTTTAAACATGATATTTCTGGAAATATGCTCCTTTTTCAGCAACTTTGTTTGAAGATCTCCAGCATGTTTTTTTCTTTTTTAGTTTATTTAATGGAAGTGAATTCCAATGAGGGAATATCTTGCATTTGTGCAATCTTGGCTGAGAAATAAAAAAGCTGAAATTTTTAGTCATATATTGTTGCTTGGTCTTTTTTCTGTTCAAATGAAAGCAGAGTTTTTGCTATAAGTTTTAGAATCATGATCCTCTGATTCTGATTGATAAAAGCACTGCAGGTTTGATTGAAATTTAATTGATCAATACTTGATCCATAAACAAAATGCTGAAAGCATGGAAGTTTTGCCATGAGGAGCTTGCTATTTGTGAGTATATAGTTCAGATTCTTAAGTATCTTTTCTTCAGCTACTATTTTTGAGTTAGAGTTTGTATTTTATTTTCAGGTTTGATTGCTAAGTTGTTCTGTGAAAACTACCTTTTGAGATAAAGGTTGTATTTTATTTTCAGGCATTTGTTAAAAGTTGAAGGTTTGTGAAATAAAATGCAACACATAACTTATTTAAAAACAAACTTGCTTCTTTTCTTTCAATTTTCCCTAACCTCTATATTTGATGCTTCTATGTAGTGTCATGCTTTTGTGGAGTATGAATCGATTGAATTTGCAGAGAAAGTGGTATGATCCAAACCGTAGTAAATTAACCACGGTTAAAAACCGTAGTGCTTGATCATCATTCCCATCTTGTTTCAGGGAATTTTTGTTGCTGCAACTGGAATTAAGGAGTTGTAGAGAGGATTATTGCTATTCTGTTGTATTGCTTCAATGAGAGTCATGTTGAAATTAAAAGTGAGCTTATGTAGTTTTCAAAAGCTTCATATCTTCCCCAAGGCTCTCATAGTTTCGTGTTATTCATGCGGCGTTTATGGAAGTTCTATTCATGGTAATGCTAATGATGGTTCTGGGGCAGAGTCTGAGACTGAATGGGAGAGATTGCTTAAACCTTTTGACCTTGAAGAGCTGCGGAAATCGCTTAATAGAATCACTCCCTTTCAGCTGAATAAAATGCTGCAGCTCCCATTGGATGTGCCGACATCAGTGGAGTTGTTTCAGTGGGCTGGTAGCCAGAGGGGTTATTGTCATACTTTTGATGTGTACTATACTCTCATTGATAAAGTTGGGGCTGCAAATGAGTTTAAGACCATTGATAGATTGTTATTGCAGATGAAGGAAGAAGGATTGTTTTTTCAAGAGTCAATTTTTATTATGATCATGAGACATTACGGGAGAGCTGGTTTGCCTGGTCAGACGACTAGGTTGCTTTTCGATATGAGGAGTTCCTTTTGTTATGAACCCACATTCAAATCTTATAATGTTGTTTTGGATGTTCTGTTGGCAGGTAATTGTCCCAAGATTGCCCCCAATGTTATCTATGATATGCTAAGCAGGGGTATCTCTCCTACTGTTTTTACTTTTGCAAGAGTGATGGAAGCACTTTGTATGGTGAACGAAGTTGATTCTGCGTTTTCCCTTCTCAGAGACATGACAAAGCATGGGTGTGTGCCAAATTCAGTAGTGTATCAGACACTGATACATGCGATGTTTGGTGCTAATAGAGTTGATGATGCTTCAAAGTTGTTGGAAGAGATGCTTCTTATGGGTTGTACGCCTGATGTAAATACATTTAATGATGTTATAATTGGCCTTTGCCGTGTTGGTCGTGTTCATGAGGCTGCTAAACTAGTTGATCGGATGCTTATCCGGGGTTTTGACCCTGATAAAATAACTTATGGAGTTCTATTGCAAGGGCTGTGCCGAAAAGGTCAAGTAGACGAAGCCAGGGCACTGCTGAAGAAAGTGCCAATTCCTAATGTAGTCTTATTCAATACTTTGATTAATGGGTATGTGACGAATGACCGTTTTGAAGAGGCAAAAGCTTTGTTGTATGAGAATATGGTTAGTGCCGGTTTACATCCGGATATTTACACTTATAACATTCTTATTCAAGGGCTTTGCAAGAAGGGATTATTATTCTCTGCTCATCAATTAGTGGAAGAGATGTCACTCAAGGGTTGCAAGCCAAATTCGATAACTTTCACCATTCTGATTGACGGTTTCTGTAAGAAAGGCCTGTTGAAGGAAGCCGGAGATATTAGGGATGAGATGTCACAAAAGGGTCTTTCCCTTAATACAGTTGGATATAATTGTCTAATTTCTGCTTTATGTAGGGATCGACAAGTAGAAGAGGCATTTGAGCTGTTCAGGGACATGCTGAGTAAAGGATGTAAAGCTGACATTTTTACATTCAATTCCTTGATATATGGGCTAACTAAGATTGACAGGATGGAAGAGGCTCTGTGTGTTTACAGGGATATGTTCCAAGATGGAGTCATTGCTAATACTGTTACATACAATACATTGATTCATGCTTTATTGAAGAAAGGGGCTACTCAAGAAGCATTTAAGCTCGTTAATGATATGTTATTCCGAGGATGTGCTCTTGATGAGTTCACTTACTCTGGCCTTATAAAAGCACTATGTGAAGGTGGGGCTGTTGAAAAAGCTATGGGCCTCTTTGAGGAAATGCTGAGAAAGGGAGTCACTGCCAGTAGCTTATCTTGCAATATACTGATCAGTAGTTTATGCAGAGCTGGTAAGATACAGAATGCCTTTGATGTTGTGAGAGAGATGATTTACAGCGGGCTGAAACCTGATGTAGTCACCTATAACACCCTAATAAGTGGTCTATGCAAGACGCGTCGTATCCAGGAAGCTTATAACTTATTTGACAAATTGAAAAGTGAAGGTATCTGGCCGGATGTCGTCACTTATAATATATTGATCGGTTCTTACTGTAAAGAAGGCTTGTTTGAGGCAGCTTGTGCGCTTTTGGATAGAGGAGTTGCGTGTGGGTTGACACCCAACGTTATAACGTGGCACATTTTAGTTTCCAATCTGTCAAAAAGAGTATTGATGAGAGCTGGCCATTCATCTCATCTCAGTCGAGGTGGAAGTATTTGATTTGGAAACATGCCTTGTGCATATGAAAGCACTCAGTTGGTCAGCCTATCTGTTGCAATAGGATGAGTTGGTTGAAATGAGCTAAAGGTGCTGTCAGTTAAAATTTATTTTTTAGCTTCATACAATCAACTTGTGCACATGAATAAACTCAGTATCTGGTATTGATTTTGTTTGTTGGTACACTGGTATGCTTGTATGTACTTGCTGCAGAAGCATGTCCACTGATGCTCTTCTATGTTCTCTCTCTTCTTGTTCTGCAGTTTGAATTAAACAGCGAATGACAAGTGTTCCCCGGAGCGGAGAGCGAATAAATTTATCCTCTTCCTCGCCCATCAGCCATTCCTCCAAAGTAAGATGCATAACTCTCTATTTTGTTAATTACTAAGATATTTCTTGATTTTGGTGTGCATTATCTATTCTGCTATTATCCTCGTGCAGCCCTTCTGCATTGGCAGATGTGGAAGAGTTCAGAAAGAAGTGGAACGAGAAAGCTGTGAAAGCATTCGGCCGGGAAGTCGACCACGGAATGTGAGCCACATGATATGAATCCTCTTGTGTTGACCGGCTTAATCTTGGGGAAGGAACAAGTGTCTACAAATCTCTACTTCTCTTTTGAGCAAGCACCTTGCTCAACCATGCTCACAGATAGAAACTTGATAGAAAGATAGTGCCATTTGATGGATAATCAATTCTATATTTCATTCGTTATTCTATTTGAGAATCAAATTTTGTGTATTATTATGATAATTTTATTTTTACGCAATGTATTTTATGTTATTTGTTGTTTTTAAAGTATTGGATTTTTCATAAATGTGTTGTGTATTTTTCTATTTTAAGTGATTTGTTTTATATTAAAAAAGTATGTTTGTATTTATTATATTCAGTGAAATTAAACATAATATTAATTTTATCAAATTAATGAAAATATAAGAAGAAAATAAATATAATAAAAAAAAAAGTAGAGACTAACAGTAGTACCGGAGAGTCTAGAGTTGGGTTGGATGATGAAATTGACAAGCGGTGAGCTCAAACATGAAATCAACATATTGACGTATGTGATTACAAATTACAAGTGGTCAATGAAATCGTGCTACATAAGTCCTAACGCACCCTTATTTGCCTAAAGGGCTTGGCCAAAGGAAATCTCTCACAATTTCAAGGGCTTAAGTTGGAGAAGGATTTCTTAGAGAAAACTCTCTCCAATCTTCAAGGCATTCTTGTGAAGATTCAAGAAGTTCTTCGTGAGAATCAATCGTGTTCTTGGTCAAAATCATCCCAAATTCAACATTTGATCCGGAAATAAGGTGTTTGACCCTCCGATCGGTGTTATCAAATTCAAATCCTCAAGTTGTTCTTAAAGATTCAAAACGGTTTTCGTCAAATCATCCTAAAATTTACGTTTGATTCGAAATCAAGGTGAAAACCCTTCGAATCAACGTTATAAAAATCTGTAAAATTCAAGAAGTTCTTCGTGAGAATCAACCATGTTCTTGGCCACCAAAATCATCACAAATTCAACGTTTGATTCGGAAATAAGGTGTTCGGCCCTCCGATCGACGTTATAAAATCAAAATCTTCAAGTTGTTCTTGAAGATTCAAGACGTTCTTCGTCAAATCATCCTAAAATCTATGTTTGATTTGGAATGAAGGTGAAAACCCTTCGAATCAATGTTATAAATCTCAAAACATTAAATTATCTTGAAGATCTTGAAGAACGATGAATAAAAAAATTGGAAGAGAAGATTAAAAGATCAGAATAAAGAATCGAACCACCATTACAATTTCCATTAATCTAAAAATATTTCTTTGTACACTTTTTCAGTGTATATTAATATAAATATACGAAATTTGTGTTACAATACATATGTGCTGCTTATTAATTGTAATGGGAATTGCTAATCTTGATTTAACCACGCAACCATTCTATTATGAGTGGTGCAATTTAATTAGTAAGTTAATTATGAGTTTGACGAAAGTTTAGCAGCCGTCGACTGTCGTTTGATTAAATATATCAGCTAGTGTTCATACATGTGATTTAGCTAGTTTGTATTTGATGCAGCTAGCATTTTCCTTTCTTCTCTTTTGGGTTTTGTTTTTGCTTAGCTTATTTTGTTGCTACTGAAATGTAGTAGTTGCATCAATGAATTAATTACTCTCTTCTATTAATTACCTTCTCTGAATCAACAAATCAAGAGTAATCTTTCTTGAGTAATTACGTCTTCAAGAACGTAACGTCTTTCTTTTATATATATATATATATGTATATGTATATGTATATATATATAGAGAGAGAGATAGGATCATGTGAGAACTAGACATCCATGTGAGAATTGAGAACCGATCTCAGCCACAAATTGCTCTGATTTGGACGGTCAAGATTTGTCCCAAAATTAAAAAAATCGCGGTGGCATTATTGTAATATCAGCGATTTTTTAATGAACAAAGGGTATTTTTGTAATTTATTAATTCTGTTATATTTGGAAATAATGTATTTCGGTCTGCAATTCCTTTTCCATTCGAAATCTCTTTCCTTGTATATATCAAATTCCTTTGTGCTTATATAATCGAAATTTCAGTCGATTCTCTTCGAATTTTATTCACCTGAATCGGTGTTCACGCGATTTTTTGCTGTACTTTGTGTTATTCACTGTTATTTGACGAAGATGCCGGGTAAAAAAGTTTTTTCTGTAATTTTGCTGCGATTTTTTTATACGTTTGTTTGACAAGGTTTACGAAGCTTATTTTGAATTTTTGACGATCAACATGTGTTTTTAGGGCTGTGTATTGTGTGTTTTGGTTTTCTGTATATATGTAGAGTTATTAGCATCGCAATACGAATTATTAGCATTGTGAATTTAGTTTTTATCATTGTAAAAACGATTGAGTATCATAAGAGTATCTTGTTAATAGAGTATTTGTACGATGAATGCAGAATTTGGAATAACAAATGGGTATTATAAATAATATTTTCTTAACATGTAGTTTAGCACTACTGTGAACTTTGTTAGCATTGTTGTAACGTATTTTAGCACTACTGTGAACTATATTAGCACTGCTTTTAGGTTGACGAAGCTTACTAAGCTGTTATTTTGAATTCTTGACGATGAGCATGTGTTTTTAATGCTTCATATTGCGTGTTTTCATTTTCTATATATTTGTATATTTATTAGCATCACAATATGAATTATTAGCCATGCAAAAAGTAAATTTTGGTCAGACATTTGCTATACAAAGTGAAGTCATACTGTTTATTAACATCTTATTATTTGTATGCTGTTATGAGAACAATATGTAAATATATTTGTCATGTGTTCATTTTTTTATTTCTGTCTTGTACTTTAGCACTGATGTGAACTATTTTAGCACTTTTGTAACCTAGTTTAGCACTACTGTATTTTTAAGGCTGTATATTGTGTGGATAAATGAGAATTTATCTAAATAATCAGTTTAAATTATATCCTTGACTTAACATGTACTTTAGCACTACTGTGAAATATTTTAGCACTGTTGTAACCTATTTTAGCACTACTGTGAACTATTTTAGCACTGTTGTAAGCTAGTTTAGCAGCACTGTGAATTTTTATAACATGATCTTAGAATATGTTATAAATGTGCAGATTGTGCTTCTTCCAATTTGGAGATTTCACCCGTGTTTTCTGAATTTTACACACCTGAATGTGAACCATCTTTGAAGCCTGCATTGGGCAAGACTTTCTCTACTTTAGATGATGGTATAACATTTTACAAGGTGTATGCATCATCGTGTGGATTTGATACTCGTCTGTCTACTACAAATAGGTCTAAAGATGGTACTATAATTTGGAAGTATGTTCTGTGTAGCTGTGAGGGAGTTAAGAACACATCTGTTGATTTTGGTGAATCTTCAAAAAAAAAGAGACGTCGTGTGTCGAAGAGGAATTGTTGTATGGCTAGGATTGGTTTGAATTATATTGGTTGTGATGGGTACTGTCTTGGATTATTTGAAGAAAGACATACACATTCTCTTGTTACGGATACACACAGAGAGTTTATGAATCTGAATAGGAATATAGATCCTTCACATCAAATGTTTATTTTAAATTGTGCAAGGGTAAACATTAGACCTGTGACAACATTTAGATTATTTAAAGAAGTTGTTGGTGGATATTCGAATATAGGCTGTACAACAGTTGATTTCAAAAACTTCAGTCGAGATCTCAAGGCGTATGTTGTGGATGTAGATGCGCAAATGATGTTGGATAAAATGTCCAAAAGGCATGAACTCTGCTCTGCTTTCACATTTGATTATGAAGTTAACAAGGATGATCAGTTGAGGTGTGTGTTTTGGGCTGATCCTATATCAAGAAGGAACTTTTCTCTATTCGGGCATGTTGTGTCGTTTGATGCAACATATAGGACTAACAAGTTAGTGTGCTATATTGTTTAGACTTGCTATTCTATTAGTTTTAGCATTCTGTTGGTTTAGCACTGGTATTTTTCTATTTAGCACTCGTACTTCCTTTTTTAGCACTTGTAGTATTTATTTTAGCACTTGCATTTCCTTTTTTAGCACTGTTACCTAATGTTTGAATATTTGTTAGGTGATAGTGTTATCATTTGTAATCTTTTATATACAATGATAAAGACATGATAATAACAGAGGTTTGTGAATTTTTATATTGTTGCAGGTATTCAATGATTTTTGCACCCTTCACCAGGAAGGACAATCACGGGAAGCTTGTGACCTTTGGTGCTGCTTTAATGTCGGGTGAGGATGCTGAATTTTATTCATGGATTCTTCAGAAATTCAAGGACTGTATGAGTGGTTCTCCTAGCCTAATAATCACTGATCAGGATCTTAGATTGAAGGTTGCTGTAAGACAGGTACTTCCCGATACCAAACATCGATTGTGTATGTGGCATATTATGTTTAAAGTTCCAGATAAGTTGCCTGCGCATATTAGAAAGAACGAGATATTCAGAAAGAGGTTCAATAGTATTGTGTGGTCTAATTGTATAAACATCACAGATTTTGAGTTGATATGGAAGGAAATTATGGTTGAATTTGGATTGGCAGACGATAGTTGGTTCAAGTCATTGTATGATATTCGTGAAGATTGGGTGCCTGCATATTTTAGGGATTTACCGATGAGTGGGCTGTGCAGGACTACCTCAATTTCATAGTGTGTGAACAGTTTTTATTCGAGGTTTCTTATATCAAAGTCAAACCTTGTTGAGTTTCTGATGAACTTTGATAGCGCACTTGATACTCAAAGACATGCACATGTGCCTACTTGGACAGCATTGATGAGTCATCAATTCCTCAGTTGAAGACCCTATTCACATTTGAGAAACATGCTGCCACTGTTTATACTAGGAATAAGTTCTACGAGGTTCAGAAGGAGATTGAAGATGCATGTTATGTTTGTCGTGTTTGTAATATTTTAGAAAATGATTCAGTTGCGATGCTAGAAATGAAGGATGGTTTTGGTGCTATAAATAAGGTTGTTCACAACAAGGTTGAGGATTCCACTACATGCAGCTGTTTGAAATTTGTGAGGGATGGGATCCTGCGGTGCCACATATTCACTCTATTCAAAGATTTGAAATTGGAGTCGATACCTCCTAAATACGTTGTGTCTCATTGGATGAAGTCTTCACTCATTAATGAAGCATGTGCATTGTTGGGTGATCGGTGTTTTTTGTTGGAGGAGAACAAAATTGTTACAAACCAATTAATTTCTGAGTTTTATGCATGTCTTTCTGTTGCTGAAGGTGACACTGCAAAGATGTCTCTGTTGTTGCAAAGTTTACGCGAGTTAAGAGAGGGGTTTTCATCTGGTGATATTGAAGATGATACTATGTCAAAGAAGAGTAGATTATTTTCTGATTTTTATGGATTGTGATAAGCTCGGGTTTTTCATACTTTTCGAGCTTATTCGAGATGCGTTTATAGGTGGTTTTTAGGCTTTTAGAGTAAGTTTGTGTTCATTTCATGTTTATCGTTGCGTTGATGAATTTGTTGAGTTTTGAAGCAAATAAGGAGTAAAATGAGTCATAAGTTGAAAAGGGGTGAAGTCGGACGTGAAACGGGAGCCGAAAAGTTCGGAGGAAGCCCGCACGGACCGTGCATATTGGGGACAATTCTGTACGGCCCGTGCAGGGTGCCGCACGGACTGTGTGGAAAGACATCAAAGCCGCACGGCCCGTGCGGCCTATGAAGAAATCATTCCAGAGACTTGTGCACGGGCCGTGAGTGATGAAACCTTAGCCGCACGGACCGTGCGGCCTTAAGTCGGCAATTTGGCGGATTTTTCCTCTTTCTTTATGTGATTATGATTTTGATCCAAACTCGGCCTAACTATTTAAGGCTCTATTGTGCACGAAAAAACCACCACTTTTACCCTATTGGAGAGCAGAGAAAGTAGAGGAACGACGGAGAACATCAGAGATCAACTGAGATTGAAGATTCATCCAGCATAAGTTGTTTCTTAATGTTAGTTTGCTTTAATCATGTTAGCTACAATTGTTTGGTTATTTCCTTTGGTTTGTAATTCGAACATGAGCGGCTAAACATTTAGAGATTCTAGGGTTGCATCAATTATGGATTTTTGACTTTTGATTTATAATATTACTCCGTTTCTTTTTCTACTTGTGTCTCCTTGAATTAATCGTCTTGTGAATTTATCTGGCCAATAAATACGCATATTTAGTTTATTGTTTATCACTCGAGAGAGATTAAATTGATTAACGGAATAGGAGTACATAACACATAACTGCTAGATCGAGAGATTGGTAATTTATATGAGATGAATAATCTTGTGTTCGTTTTGGAGTTAAATGATGAATTGAAATCGAGAGATAAAATTTGGCATTTGATCTATTAAAACTTACTCGAGAGAGAAGTATTAAACATTTTAATGATCCTCTGCAGATTTAGAAATTAAAAATGGTTCAGTATGTTAATTGAAGTTGATGAATCCATATGCGTGCATTCCCTGGAATCCATTTATCTTTATAAGTTCTTTGTTATTTTATTTGCGTTTGCGGCCTTCTTCGCTTAGTTAAATTGTTCATTTATCTTTATTCGCATACAAAATTATTTTGTTTATCTATCTAGAGTGGAATAATTCATAATTGGGTATTTATTTGGATTGCATGTCTAGTCCTTGAGGATACGATATCCGTTCTCACCGTATTTTACTATAATTTGCCTCGTACACTTACGGGTCGTTTTTAAGTGAAATAAAAGAGCGAACAAGTTTTTGGTGCCGTTGTCGGGGACTAGAGTAATTCTGATTTCTATTTGATTCGATTATTCTGCTTTACTTTAGATTGTATTTTTAGTATTTATTTACTTTTAGTTTCTCGGTTATTTAGTCTCCGCTGCGTTTTAACTTTTATTGTTTAGCAGGTAGTTTATGAACTTGCGGTCTAAAGGCACAGCTGACTAAGTACCTTTTGATCCGGAGATCGAGGCCTTTGCTAGGCATCGGAACGCAGAAAGGAACAGAGCTGTGAAGATGGCAGCTACTAAGGGAGAAGAAATGGTTGTTATGCGCCGTGAGATGGATAAGCTCAGGGCATTACTGAGGCAACAACAGCAACAAGAACCACAAGCTGTAGCACCACCGTTTCGTCAGGCTTTGGAGCCTGAAGCCACTGGACATCATGGTGGCCTGAATATGCCGGCTATCGATGCTAACAACTTCAAGCTGAAGTCGGGACTCGTTTTGATGGTGCAACAGAATCAGTTTGGGGGTGGAGCACTGGAGGATCCGCATGCGCATCTGGCGCAGTTTGTTGAAGTCTACATGACTGTCAAGATTAATGGAGTTGGAGCAGACACAATTAGGCTCCACCTTTTCTCGTTCTCTTTGCGAGATAAGGCAAAGTTATGGTATCAATCTCTAGATGCTGATTCCGTTAATACATGGCCCGAGCTGTCTAAGCGCTTCTTGGCGAAGTATTGTCCTCCGAGCAAGACACTGAGGATGAAAAATGAGATCACACAATTTAGGCAGTTCGACCAGGAGCCGTTGCACGAAGCATGGGAGAGATTCAGAGACCTCATTCGAAAGTGCCCGAAACATGGGTTCCAGTCTGATCAACAGGTATGTTACTTCTACAATGGACTGATAGAAGCCACCCGTGACAAAATAGATACAGCTGCCGGTGGGGCCTGGGGCCTTGTTGGAGATGTCTGCAGAAGAAGCCGTAGCGTTGTTGGAAAAAATGGCATCGAATAGTGCTCAGTGGCCATCACAGAGAAATTCGGTTCGTCGGGTAGCTGAAATTTCATCGTCCTCTGATGATCTGAAGGAGTTGACAGCTCAGATGTCTACTATGGCTAAGGCCATTACATTGTTAACAAAGAACAGTGCTCTACCATCTGAGGTAGCACTGGATCATGTAGCTGCAGTTCACGATGGTCCAGCAGACATCAATTACATGCAGGGACGTGGCTACAATAATAACTACCGACAGAACCAAGGCGGTCCGCAGTATGGAAATCGGGATAGGCTCAACTATTCCAACCCCAACAATTTTCAGCAGCCACCTTCTGGTTTCTCCACTACAAATGGAGTTATCAATGAAGGAAAGAAGCCAGATTTGGAGGATATTCTGGGATCATTCATGCAAGCCACCAAGTAGAGGATGGATACATAGGCTGCAAAGGTTGACAACTTGGCTATCTCATTTAACAAGTTCTCAACCAACATTGGAGCGCAAATGAAATCGTTGGAGATGCAGGTTGGCCAAATTGCCAAGGCCATAGGGAATCAACAGCCGAAGGGACAGTTTCCGAGCAATACTGAGATAAATCCAAAGGAACAGTGTCAAGCCATTCAGCTGAGGAATAGGAAGCAATATGACGACCCTGAGATGCCGAAGCAAGTTGAGCAAACTAGTGGAAACGCAGCTGCAGAGGTTGAAGAGAGGGTAGAGAAGACACCAGAGGTGGTTAAGGAGACTAATACAGGAGCTGGCCCAGCTTTCTCCAAGTATGTACCTCCTCCTAAGTTTGTGCCACCATTGCCATTCCCACAGAGGCAAAAGAAGCAGGCTAAGGATGTCCAGTTTGCTAAATTTCTTGAGATTTTCAAGAAATTATCCATAAACATTCCTTTTGCCGAGGTGATTGAGCATATGCCCAATTATGCCAAATTTCTAAAAGACATCGTGGCTAAGAAGAGAAGGATTGAAGAGTATGAGATGGTGAATTTGATTGAAGAGTGCAGTGCCATTCTCCAACGAAAGCTCCCTCAGAAGTTGAAGGATCCGGGGAGTTTCACCATTCCATGCGTGATTGGACCAGCATTAATCTGATGCCGATGTCCATCTTCAAGAAGCTTGGTTTGGGGATAGTGAAGCCGTCTTCTATCACACTGCAGCTTGCTGATAGATCAGTTAAACATCCCAAGGGGATCGTGGAAGACGTGTTGGTCAAAGTCGACAAGTTTATTTTTCCTGTCGACTTTGTCGTGTTGGAGATGGAAGAGGATCACGAAGTTCCTCTGATTTTAGGAAGACCATTTCTTGCTACTGGCTGAGCCCTCATTGACATGCAGAAGGGGGATTTGACGCTTCGAGTAAATGATGAGCAAGTGGTCTATTCTATCTTTGATGCTATGAAGTTTCAAGGGGAGACGGAAGAATGAAAATCCATCGATGTTATTCAAGCTTGTGTCAATGCAGAACAAGCGAAAAGCTTTCCCTCTGATCCTTTGGAATTTTGTCTTAGCAATTCTATTTTTTCTTGCACTTCAATTATTGACTTTGATAATGTAGAACTATTTGAAAGTGTAAGTGCTTTGCAGGTTTTTCAAGAGCTAGAGCTGGAAGACCCACAATTCGAGAGTTTGTGGCGTATCACGGAGGAAGAAAAAGCACCTGAGACTAAGTCGGTTGAGGTCGAAGAGGCACCACCATTGAAGGAGCTTCCAAGTCATTTAATGTATGCATATTTAGGTGAATGTAACACTTTTTCTGTGATTGTGTCATCTGCATTATCTGATGGTGAGTTGAGTCAGTTGCTTGCTGTGCTTAGAGAATATAAATCTGCTATAGGTTGGTCTTTAGCTGATTTGAAGGGAATTAGCCTGTCTATTTGCATGCATAGGATTTTGATGGAAGAGTCATACAAGCTTTGTGTACAACATCAACGTCGTCTTAATCCTGTTATGCAAGAGGTAGTGAAAAAGGAAGTTCTTAAGTGGCTTGATCATGGCATTGTATTTCCTATTTCTGATAGTGAATGGGTGAGTCCCACCCAAGTGGTTGCAAAGAGAGGGAGAATCACTGTGGTGAAAAATGAGCAAACTAGGGAAGTTGTGGCTACAAGGGTAGTTAATGGTTGGCGAATTTGTATTGACTATAGAAAATTGAATGAAGCCACCCGAAAAGATCACTTCTCTTTGCCTATTATTGATCAGATGTTGGATAGGTTAGCTGGGCATGACTTTTACTATTTTTTGGATGGTTATTCCGGATATAATCAGATTGCCATTGCTCCTGAGGATCAACATAAAACTGCTTTTATTTGT
This sequence comes from Perilla frutescens, assembly GCA_026008535.1. NCBI lineage: Eukaryota > Viridiplantae > Streptophyta > Magnoliopsida > Lamiales > Lamiaceae > Perilla > Perilla frutescens. The sequence continues at coordinate 32,797,350 of BRKX01000011.1, forward strand.
CCTTATGGTGTTTTTGCTTTCCGTAAAATATCCTTTGGCTTATGTAATGCGCCTGCTACTTTTCAGCATTGTATGATGGCCATCTTTTATGATTTGATTGAAAATATTATGGAAGTGTTTATGGATGATTTCTCTGTGTATGGTTCATCATTTGATCATTGTTTGCATAATCTGACCCGTGTTTTAAGAAGATGTGAAGAGACTAACCTCGTTTTAAATTGGGAAAAATGTCATTTTATGGTTAGAGATGGTATTGTGCTTGGGTATCATATCTCTGCTGCAGGTTTAGAAGTGGATCGGGCTAAGGTGGTTGCTATTGAAAAATTACCTCCACCCGCAAACGAGAAGGCTTTGAGGAGTTTTCTTGGGCATGCCGGGTTTTATCGGTGATTTATCGCTAACTTTTTAAAAATTGCACAGCCTATGTGTCGTTTGCTAGAAAAAGATGTCCCAGTTAACTTTGATAACGCTTGTTTGCAGGGGTTCGAGATACATAAGAAGGCTTTGGTTACTGCTCCTGTTTTGGTGACTCCCGACTGGACGCAACCCTTTGAGCTTATGTGTGATGCTAGTGATTACGCCTTGGGAGTGGCGCTTGGATAAAAGCGGGAGAAGCTGTTCCGTGTCATTTACTACAATAGCAAGATGTTTGATACAACTCAAAGGAATTACACGACCACCAAGAAAGAGATGTTGGCAGTGGTGTTCACTTTTGACAAATTCCAATGTTATTTGATCGGCGCCAAGACCATTGTTTACACTGATCATACTGCTATTAGGTACCTTTTTGACAAAAAGGATGCCAAACCTAGACTAATCCGGTGGATTTTACTTTTGCAGGAATTCGACTGTGAGATCCGAGATAGGAAAGGATGTGAGAATGTGGTGGCGGATCACTTGTCGAGGTTGGAAATGGATGAGAGTCGCATTGAGAACCGGGCACCCATTAAAGAGACGTTTCTCGATGAAGAGTTGATGGTGGTCGAGTCTAGCTTCCCGTGGTACGCGGACTTCGTAAATTTTTTGGTTGGAGGCGTGATTCCTCCGGATTTTGGGCCATATCAAAAGAAGAAGTTCTTGCATGATGTGAAATTTTACTATTGGGATGAGCCATTTCTCTATCGACGTTGTGCTGATATGATCATTAGGCGGTGTGTGCCCTAAGAAGAGTGGATTTCAATCGTCCAGCAGTGCCATGCATCTCCTAGCGGTGGACACTTCGGTCCAAACCGCACTGCAGCTAAGGTTTTACAGTCTGGATTTTATTGGCCTTCTATTTTTGATGAATGTCAGTTGCTTGTGTTGCAGTATGATTGGTGCCAAAGGACTGGAAATATTTCCAAAAGGAACAAGATGCCTTTGACGAGTATAGTCGAGATGGAGTTGTTTGATGTGTGGGGAATAGACTTTATGGGTCCGTTTCCCTCCTCTGAAGGATACCTCTACATTCTCCTGACCGTTAACTATGTATCTCGGTGGATTGAAGCCATTCCAACCAAAACCAATGATGCACGGGTCGTTTTAAATTTCTTGAGGAAGAATATCTTCACGAGGTTTGGAACTCCTCGAGCAATCATCAGTGATGGGGGAAAGCACTTCTGTAACAAGTGGATGAATGTCCTTTTGGCCAAATACGGAGTGAAGCATCGAGTTACTGCGGCTTATCATCCACAAGCCAATGGCCAAGCTGAGTTGGCAAATAAGGAGCTGAAGCAAGTTTTGGAGAAGACAGTTGGTGTAACTCGAAAAGATTGGGCACCCAAGCTTGATGATGCACTGTGGGCGTATCGACCGGCCTACAAAACTCCTTTGGGATTTTCACCTTATCATATTGTGTTTGGAAAATCATGTCACTTGCCAGTGAAATTGGAGCATAAGTCATATTGGGCAGTGAAGAAGTTGAATATGGATCTCCAAGCTGTGGGTGACAATCGTGCTATGCTCCTCAATCAATTAGAGGAATTTCGGGATGAAGCTTATGAGAGTTCGAGGCTGTACAAGGAACGGACAAAGCGGTTCCATGACAAAATGATCACCAAGAAGGATTTTGAGGTGGGGGAATCAGTGCTTATGTTCAATTCTAGATTAAGACTCTTCCCTGGTAAATTGAAGTCAAGATGGTCAGGTCCGTTTGTGATCCGGAAGCTAAGTGAGCATAATGGCACTGTGGAGTTACTGTCTCAAGAGGGCGACATTTTCCGAGTTAATGGTCAACGAATCAAGAGATATTATTCTCCCGAGCAGAAAAGTGAGGTGTCGACCATCTTCTTAGCGGATGATTGAGATCGTTTATGTATGTCGAGCTAGAGACGTTAAATCAAGCGCTTATTGGGAGGCAACCCAATTTTTGGTTTGTTTGAGTTCTCTTCTCTTTCTTTTTGTTGGTTTTTATTCTTTTACATGTGTTTTCTTTGTGTTTGGTTTTGTTTTGTTTTTTCTCGTGCAGGTTACACGATCATACATCCCGTCTACGCGTCCGCTCATATGGTGAACAGCAATCTCCATGCCCTGTATCCGGTTCTCCATTCCTTCCATCCGATGCCCCATGCTCTCCATCCACTCCTCCTGCGTCGGCTGTCTCAGGCGGCGTCTACGTCGTGTAGATGACTTAGGAGCCTCCTTTGCATGACCCTGAGCTTGCTCCTCGTGCTGCCCGACCATTTCTGGACCTTCCTCAATAGCAAGATGTCGAGGAGGTGCGGTATGTGTGGAGTTGAGGCGATGGCACCATGGTAACTGGACCGGGCACGCCACAATAGCTCGAACATGATCTGCCGTATTCATCTGCCAGTTGTAGCGGCTCTCCCATCTAGAAACATTCGTGAGAGTAGGATGGGGAAGTGAAAAGTGATCGCCCGCCTTTTGCACCAAGAAACCACACTGTGCATTATCCACTCTAAGAAAGTCCATATTCTTTAGCACATCCGCAGTCAACAAATGCTTTCCTTCAGCAGCATCCCAATCAGAGCTGTCGATGCCACAGTAATCAGCAATCGGGGTAATGATACCCCCACAACACAGAGTACTGCCTCTCTTAGCCGCTATATGCTCCAGGTGCAGGGCTATGAATGCTCCCAAATCAATAGGCCGCCCCTGAAGAATGTTCCACAGAAGAAACAACTCAGTCGTCTGAAGAATGTTTCACTTCCCTCCTCTTCCTTTACACAACCGCACATACCACTCCATCTCGCCTCACTCGATTTTCACCAATACCACACACAAATCATCATAAATCTTCCATCAATTCCTTTCCCCATCTTGATCACAACACCCACACACACATTAAGTTTGAAATTGGGGAATTTTCGCCTCTTTTGGAAGGAAGAAATAGGGTTTTTCTCAACTTTGAATTTTCTCCAATTAAGGTATGTAATCTTCCAATTTTGATTATGGTGAGTTGGTTGGTGGTTGAATTGAGCCTTGGGTACATGCATGGTGGCCCTAATTTGTTAATTTTCTTGATGCATTCTTTGTGGCATTTTCACAAACACTTGGTAGGCATACTTGTTTGAGCTATTGTGTACAATGTTGACTTGCTAGGCTTGAATATTTAGTATTTACTTATGTTTCAAGGCTCCTTGATGCTTTTTAGTGTCGAATTGCTTAGGAAATCTCGTGATACTTGTGGAAACCCCTATTTTTGAAGTTTTGGAGATAATTTGTGCTATTTTTGGTGCTTGGTTTGTGTTGTAAAGATTGCTTTTGGGTGCTTATTCTTGATTGGTGGTGGTTTCGAGGGGGTAGTGTTCACATTTTGGGTCTTTTTTTATTTTGGTTAAACTCGTCTAGCTCAAAGTAACTCATTTTTCGTCGATTTTCTCCTTAGTTTTTGCCTCACATCCTATTTGTTTAGATAGACACAAGATATCTAGAAGAGAAAATCGAGCTGCAGCCGACCCTCACCACCCGCGAAGTTTTAGGGTGGTTCTTCACGACAATCATCACCAAGAGGTGTGGGATCGACTTGTTCATTTGGATTTTCAAGCATCTCACTATCCGAACAATAAGGTACTTCAAGACTTGGAAATGGAGAACTCATTTTGGACGTTATGCAGACGAGGTGGTCTCTCCACCATCTTTACGAGTCGATGGCCGTCCTATCGACGTATGACTCTGGAATTCTTGAGTACCCTGAAGGTGATTAAGTATCGGTCCCCTGCTTCATTTTAACAAATTGAATTCCGTCTGGCTAATCAAGATTTTGTGATCACTGTGGAGGAGTTGAATGCTATCTTTGGCTGCAATGGTGACATCTTTTTCGAGCCGGAGGACTATGACCGCGATCACTTTTGGAATCAGATCACTCTTCCTACGTCGGGGGGTGCCAACCATTATGAGCCCCAGCTAGCTAAGTCCACACAAATCCATAACCCTGTACTCCGCTACATACAATGAGCTTGTGCTAGCCTGCCATTTGCTAGATACGACAGTGGAGGGGTGCAGACGACTGAATTGTTTCTTCTGTGGAACATTCTTCAGGGATGGCCTATTGATTTGGGAGCATTCATAGCCCTGCACCTGGAGTGTACAACGGCTAAGAGAGACGGTACTCTATGTTTTGGGGGTATCATTATCCCGATTGCTGATTACTGTGGCATCGACAGCTCTGATTGGGATGCTGCTGAAGGAGAGCATTTGTTGACTGCGGATGTGCTAAAGAATATGGACTTTCTTAGAGTAGATAATGCACAATGTGGTTTCTTGGTGCATAGGGCGGGCGATCACTTTCCACTTTTCCATCCCACTCTCACGAATGTTTCTAGATGGGAGAGCCACTACAACTGGCAGATGAATACGGCAGATCATGTTCGAGCTATTGCGGCGTGCCCGGTCCAGTTACCATGGCGCCATCACCTCAACCCCACACATACCGCACCTCCTCGACATCTTGCTATTGAGGGAGGTCCAGAAATGGCCGAGCAACACGAGGAGCAAGCTCAGGGTCATGCAGAGGAGGCTCCTAAGTCATCTACACGACGTAGACACCGTCCGAGACAGCCGACGCAGGAGGAGTGGATGGAGAGCATGGGGCATCGGATAGAAAAATGGAGAATCGGATGCAGGGCATGGAGGCTGCTGTCCACTACATGAGCAGACGCGTGGACGAGATGTATGATCGTGTGGGAAACGTGGATGCTAATGTGGTGCAGATGATGCATCAGTGGCAGCCCTACTCGCCTTATCAGCCTCAGCCGCCTCCGGAGTGAGTTACACTTCAGGATATTTCACTTTTGTCCCTCCAAACTTATTCCAGTGTCGTGTGAATAAGTTTAGGGGAGGGGGTATGGGTGATATCCTGAATGTCTTCATTTTATGTGTTTTTTTAGAACTTTACTGGTTTGTATTAATGGATTCAGTTGGATGTGTCCGATTGTCGGGATGGTTTGTATGAATATGTCTAAGAATATTTGCAGAACATGGAATTTGGAATCCAGGAAACTTAATTAGCTAGTGATAAATTGGTTAGAGTTGGAAATTTACGAATGGGGTATGTGTTGATAAATTGCTATGTGCGTTGATAGATTCTTAGATTTATGCCCTTGGAATGTGATTGAACATGAGAGATTTTGAGCCCAAGACTTGTAGTTTTGTTTGTTTCTGGGGTGAGTATCGATCGTGTGTGTAATCTCTAGAACTTGTTTTCTGATCTCTCTCGAGGCTATGTGTTGTGTGTTGAGAATTTGAAAATGATTTAAGGCCATTTTTGTTAGCCAAAATTATCCATACACTGGCCCTAGTAATTTGATTCTCCTTAGTTAGCCACATTGAGCCTTGAAGCCTATTTCTTTGAGTACCTTTTTGGTGCGAACCTGTGGAAAAGAAGAGTGAAATCTGTGGAGTGATGGGTAGTTGGTGTTGATGTAGAAGATTATAGCCCAGAAATTGGTATAGATTTTGATGCTCGTGTTGAATACTTCAAAGAAGAAAAAAAAAGAGAAGAAAGAAGAGAAAAATAAAGAGTGAGCACGGAAATATCTTATACCAAGGGGGTTAATAAGACTCAAAGAGTCTTATAGGGCTAAACATTGAGTGTAAAGGTTGGAAGAGGATTTAAGATGATCCTACTGAGGAATTGTAATGCTGGGAGGTGTTGGTTATTTCAACTTAGTCACTTAGCCAAATCTTCCCCACCCTTAGCCGAAGTCTATATTACAACCAATGAAAAGTCCTTCTTGATTCTTATTTTGAAGCACACGTTTTGTAGTGGAGAGATGAAATCGATTGCAAGCTTATGGTGGATTATGTGCATTGAAATGATATTTGAGCGTAAACACATCATGTCAAACACTTGAGAGTGAGAGAAAAAAAATATTTGTACACCTAGAGAGATTCACTTCTTGAAGGCATATTTTCTTTGAGTTTATTTTTGTGCATGGTGATTTTGATTCGCATGCTTAATTTGGTAAAGATCCAGTCTATCTTCTGAAGCTTGCACAATTATAGTTCTTAGTTCTATTTTTGTTTCTACGTTTTGTGTATGTTCGAGGATGAACATTTCTCTAAGTTTGGGGGAGTTGATAAGCTCGGGTTTTTTCATACTTTTCGAGCGGCTAAATATTTAGAGATTCTAGGGTTGCATCAATTATGGATTTTTGACTTTTGATTTATAATATTGCTCCGTTTCTTTTTCTGCTTGTGTCTCCTTGAATTAATCGTATTGTGAATTTATCTGACCAATAAATACGCATGTTTAGTTGATTGTTTATCACTCGAGAGAGGTTAAATTGATTAACGGAATAGGAGTACATAACACATAACTGCTAGATCGAGAGATTGATAATTTATATGAGATGAATAATCTTGTGTTCGTTTTGGAGTTAAATGTCGAATTAAAATCGAGAGATAAAATTTAGCATTTGATCTACGTTTAAAACTTACTCGAGAGAGAAGGATTAAACATTTTAGTGATCCTCTGCAGATTTAGAAATTAAAAATGGTTCAGTATGTTACTTGAAGTTGATGAATCCATATGCGTGCATTCCCTGGAATCCATTTATCTTTATAAGTTCTTTGTTATTTTATTTGCGTTTGCGGCCTTCTTCGCTTAGTTAAATTGTTCATTTATATTTATTCGCATACAAAATTGTTTTGTTTATCTATCTAGAGTGGAATAATTCATAATTGGGTATTTAATTGGATTGCATGTCTAGTCCCTGAGGATACGATATCTGTTCTCACCGTATTTTACTATAATTTACCTCGTACACTTGCGGGTCGTTTTTAAGTTAAATAAAAGAGCGAACAGATTGTGTGCACCTAGTGAAGTTGAGGTGCATCCACTTAAGCTTGTGAAGACAAAAGACAGTGCAAGTCGTACAAAATCAAAAGAAGAGGCGAGAGCTGAACGCGCAAAGAAACCTTTAAGGACCTGCAAGAAGTGTGGGAAGAAAGTCAATCATGATTCTAGAAATTGTGGAAAGAAGTAGATACATTTTATTTTATTTTTTGTACTTTTTTATACTGATTTTTTTATTAATGATAACAATATTCTTTCTTGTAATGCTAAATAGGTGTAGATGGTGTTTCATTTTTTGAATTGCTAATAAAGGTTTTAATATTTCTAGTAGGTGTGTAACATCAGTGCTAAACAAGGAAACGTAAGTGCTAAAGAACAAACCATCACTGCTAAAATTCAAACTTTCAATGCTAAAGTAGAATTTGAAATCTAGGATTCAAATACTAGTGCTAAAAATTTAATGTCAAGTGCTAAAAAATGATTTGTAAGTGCTAAAAGTTTTAGTGCTAAAAGTTTTAGTGCTAAACAATATTAGGTTGTACCACAATATTTTTCTTTGTTTTCCTTACAAGTCATTGTGCCATATATTTCATAGAGTTGGCTCTTTCACCTCTTTTCCTTTTTTCATATGTTTGCTCCAAAACCATTCAAACTTCTTTTTATTTTTTCATTATTGTTGGTATTTTTTTCCCACAAATAGTTTAGATCCATCATTTCAACTTTTGAATACATATGTTCGGAGAAATGTGACATATACATTAATACAAGAAAACTTTCAGTGCTAAATAAGGAAACGTAAGTGCTAAAGTATGAACCATTAGTGCTAAAGTAGAATTTCAAATCTATAATTCAAATACTAGCGCTAAAAAAGGGATGACAAGTGCTAAAAAAGGATTTGCAAGTGCTAAAATAGCTAAAACTCAGAATTTGAAATGATTATGCAACTAGTGCTAAAAAAAGAAAATGCAAGTGCTAAAACCTCAATTACCAGTACTTATCTAAAATATTAACAAGAATAAGAAATTGTGTTAGTTATTACAAAATTTTCATCCACTTATACTATATACTATCAAAACACAAATATTGTATCATTAATACAGAAATATTCATCCACTTATACTATATACTATCAATACACAAATATTGTATCCACTTATGCAACAAGTCATTTCATTGTTTTCATTTTTGTAGGGTCTACTACAATTTCCCCCTGGGTAGATGATTGTCTGTAGAATAGATTTACAGCTTTCACATGTTCATCCTTCAGTATGTTACTGTCTGCAGTTATGATTGCAGCACATTATTTTGCTCTCAAAAATTTCATATGTTTGTCATTTCCTTTCTTCAGACTAGTGCTCCAGGTATTCACACCACCGCCTCTGTACGTCTCCATGTACCTCATGACATAGACGCCACAATCATACTTGTTCTTTGTATCTCTCCATGGCATCTTCATCTTGGTAGTCCGATGTTTTTCCTTCAATGCATTTGGTTTCGTTTCAAGCCCAGATCTTGCAAGGAACTCAGCAAAGAAGTTTACCTGCATATGTTTTTAAAATAATTTTTTTAATTGCTATAGATAGTGAGAAAAAATAATTGATGACAACTTCATATATTACCAGGGTTTCTGGAATGTCACCGTACTTTATCTTAATTCCATCTTTCTCACTATCCTTTGCACTTGAATTGTCAATAATCTCAACATTGAAGTTACCCACATCAATGGAGATAATGAAAAGTGGCTTGAATAGCAGATAGGGAAGAAAAACTACACACGGAGTTAGTTAACATAGGTTGTCAATATGAGACGACAGTGCTAAAACACCAAACTATAGTGCTAAAAGCAAGAAAATGTGCAGATAAATCACAGATTGACAAAAGTGTTAGGTTTATAAAAAAGAAATAAAAAATGAAACTACTAAATCAATAACAATGCTAAAACAACATAATCTGAATGCTAAATTATGAGATGACAGTGCTAAAACACCAAACTATAGTGCTAAAAACAGAGTAAATGTGAAGATAATTCCATCATTTGTCACTATCCTTTGTGTTATAATTGTTGCATGTTTAACAAACTTAGTATTTGCATTAATAATGTAAATTTGTAAAGGGGTGTAAACAATGTCAAGTGAGTAAAAATAATTTGCATACCAGATCAACATTGCTTAAAGATACCCATGGGCAGCATTCGATCTCAAATTTTATTTTATCAATGAAAGAAGCACGTCTTTTGGAAGTATCACAGACAGATGGTGTATCAACTACAGTGAAGCTTTGCAAGAAGAACAATTTTAATTATATTGAGTGCACTTTAAGAACTTTATATGGAGTTCTTCTCAAGTATACACTTACGCAAGGCTATATGGTGTAGAAAAATCTTAGTTTAGAGTATGGGTCTCGCATTCTTTCATTATGATTCAGTACGGTGCTCCAAACATCCAGAACAGGTGAATTGATGTATTAATTTGCAGCCATAGACCTCATATCAATCCGTGCAAGGTTGACTCGTTTGTCATCATACAAGACTTGTTCACTGATAATTCAATATGATTTTTTATGAAGTATTTTTGCATAACATAAGTCACATACCTGCTTTCTGAATCATTCTGCATAACCCAAAAGAATATCTCTTGTTGCTGTCTGTCAAGTACTTCCTTTGTATCAACAAATCTTATTCTGTATGGTGACATCAGCTTCTCCGTTGGCTTCTTCTGCTTTTTGGTTCTTGTTTCCATTCGGGTAGCTAGAGCCTGTATTATGTGTTTTGAAAAAATAATATTAAAATTTTAAATTGTGTAATTGGGATTTATGTTAGTATTATTTGTCTTAACATTAGAATGATTTTTTTATATTTTAGGATTGATATTTTAGCACTGCTACTTTGTATTTTAGCACTGGTGGGTTCTACTTTAGCAGTGTGTGTGGATTTTTTAGTAGCTGCGGTTTTGATTTGTATGAGAATTGAGAAAAATGAATTTGGACTTTAATGTGTACGACCAAGATATAAAATGAAATGTATAGTATTAATTTTAGCATGTTACTCACAATTTTAGCATATAAAGCTCTGAAACTTTGACTATGCTATCATGGTTTACAGTTATATACTAAAATTTTAAATTGTGTAATTGTGATTGATGCTAGCATTATTTGTCTTAGCATTAGAATGATTGTTTATATTTTAGGATTGATATTTTCTTGTTTAGCACTGTTAGTTTATTTTTTTAGTACTGATGTGTTCTACTTTAGCAGTGTGTGTAGAAGTTGTAGCATCCGCTAGTTTTAATTTTAGCACTGTTACTCACAATTTTAGCATACAAAACTCTAAAACTTTTGACATAAAATTTCAAATAATTATACTAATCCATAAACATTGCCATAGTACAAAAATAGGAAATTTAAAAGTTGTCCAAGCAGTTGTAGAATTTGTTACATATATTTGAGTTGTTCATTCATTATCATCTTCTTGGTAAAGGTTTTCAATATTGATTGGGTTGTCTTTTGAAGATGCTTGGAAGTAGAGTCTTGCTTCTCTGACATTCCTCTGCATGTGGATGTTGCATTCTCCAGTAAGAATGGCAGCACAATACTTGATCCTTAAGTATCTCAGCTGCATCTGATTTTTAGCTCTTCTTCCACTCTTCCAATTCTTCACAACACCTCCTATATACGTCTACATATGACGCATTACAAAGACCCCACAATCAGTGTTGTTTGTTGAAGTTCTCCATGGCATTTGAAGACGTTTCATGCTCTTGATATTTTCAGTCACTTCTTTTGTCAGTTTTTGAAAGCTAATTGTCTTCAAGAAGTAAATGAAGAGCTTGATCTGAAATTTATGATTAAAGTTAGTTCATTTTTATTTTTTGAATTTAATGTGTCTTTGTTAATTTTGTTTCACTAGTGAAAAATCAATAAATACATATTTTTTCTTACGAGTCTTGCAGGGACATGCTCATATTGGAATAGTGGGTCGTCCTGCTCTCCTTCCATGGCATTGGAATTGTCAATGATCTCAGCCACCATTCTTCTCGTATCAATGACAATAATGTAGAAGTGTTCTAATTGCAATATCGGGAAGAAAAACTGTAAAAAAAAATTGTGTACATTTTAGTTACTATCATGATGACTTTTTGTAATTTTAATAATGAATACGTACTATGTCCGTCTTATCTACTTCCACAGGTGGATATGTGTTCAGTTCATGGAGTATGTTGTCAACAAACAACTTTGATACCTTCCGGTCATTCCATTCTTTTGAAGGCGCAACAATCGTGTAGTTCTATAAAGACAAATGAAGAATTTTGAACATGAATGTGCAGTGTTGTTTAAAACAGAATAAAGTGAGTTAATTAGAAAATAGTAACTATGAAATTCTTCATTTACGTAAACGTTGGTTGTTAGGAAAAATCTCCTGTGAGTCTTTTGTTCAGGAAGCTTTGCTTGAGCATGGTTCAATATGCTACTCCATACATCAATAACAGCAGAACTGATGTATGTGTTTTTGTTCAAACTCAGCATCTCATCTTTCCTCAGCTCTCCCCACTCATCAAAATACAAAACAATCTCCCTTATATTGAATAAAATTCTTTTTTTTAGTGTAAAGTGTAGTCTGACAGAACAAAATGACACTGATAACTTTTATTTATATTAATAATAATGTATTATAAAAGTACCTTTCATCATCACTTTTGTTTTCGATCGCCCAGTAGTGCAGCTCACACTCAGAAGCTGTCAGTGTCTCTCTTGCGTCCACAATGTTTGTAAAATGTTCAGGTTGCTTCAATGTTGCCCTGGACCTTGTGGAGACTGTGCTTATTTGTAGCGCCCCAGTCCCAGAAGACCGTGGAAATGGACGCCACGAGGGTTGGAATTAAGAAGCGGGAAAGAAAGGGGGTAACCTGATTAATGAAAATCTCAACAGAAGACCCAGAATAACCAAACATGCTTTATTATAATATATACCTATTTACAACACCAAGATCAGAGCTCTTAGTGTTTAACAAAAGAATATTACAAGTGCGGAGACTTCATTATGAACAGAATACTTAACAAAGAGAGACAATGGGAAAATGCGTAAACAACAAAAGCCCATTTCTCAGCATCGTCACATCCACGCGCCAGCCTACTAACCTGAAAAATATTTGAAAATATTTGGGCTGAGTACTAGTGCACTCAGTGGGCAAGTTCTTACAATTCAAGTTATGCAAATCATTTTCTTAAAGTAATCTATCTGTGTTCATGCAGGTAGTGAAGCTTAGGAGGTTTTAAAATTAAAAGCAACCTAAGTTCACCAAAACATTTTATCGTGGAGCGCTTAAGAGTATAACCAGTCACTGCCCGTAACCCAAACTACATCACCAGCGCATAACGTTGAGTATGGCCATAGTATACCCAAAGAATATAAGCAATAAGTGTTTCATTTTAGTCTCACCGACAAGGAGTAGGGTAGGACAAATAATGTATGCATACTGTAGCTACTCACATTGACACAGCGCTGGTATATGAGACTCCGACAACATACAGTAGCACGTAAATATTTAACACAGATAGTCACATATGCAATTTTAGCAAAGCAGAGCTTAATAACTCGAAAGATACAATTTGCAAAGATATAGTATAACCCACCTGAATAGAAGATAAGCTTTCAAATTCTGGGTTGATTCTGCTCAAATTCTGCTTCTTCTTCTAGTCCTACAATAACCAGTCTCTGCTTAATTCAACTAAAGGACCGCTATTAAAACTCAACTCTTAAGCTCTCTTTTAATTTAATTTATGCTTCTATACTACACTTTTTATTTTATTATAAATCATAATTTGATCCTTTGAATTTTGATTCATTCTTGAAATATCAATAGTCACTAGAATTGATGTTGTCAATTATTTTCGCATAATTAATTATAGCTCCATGCTTTATAAATAAATTTGTCTAGAATGTGATTTGCTTAAATTAGTTTAAATTCCTACTAATAATAATGGAGTTTCATATAATAATATTATTCTAAGTGAACAAATTACTCAAGTTTTGAATATTTAAATATTATAAAGTATTACTCACTCTTTAATCCTTGATTTTAGTAGTTCCAATATAATATACTAAAACATAAAATATATAAATTTACGAACTCCTTTACAACCTATATTCATAATACTAATTCAAATTCATTAGAAATTTACTTAATATCTTAAGTGATGATTAAGTTGGTTAATCATATAATCTATTAAATTATAAGTTTTCGTCACCAATAACAAATAGTTCCAAAGCTATAAATCCAGGTTTCTTTATCTTAAATTAAGAACTTTAAGTTCATCTTCTAAAACACTAGCATAGATGTACGTATATTAAATTAAAGGTCTAAACACTAACCTTGAATTAGCGGCAACTTTCCTTAATTCAAGAGAATTTACGGTTGTGCTGTAGTATTTCTCTTTAGTTGACTAATTATGTATACAAAATCATCACCTATTCCACATTTTAAAATAATTTTATGATACATGTACACCTATTACACTTACTACTCAAGTACACATGTACCCTTAAACCTTAATCCACCTAGCTCAATGTTTAGCATGACACGTATTTGACAAATTTAAAATACATGTAATAAAAGTTTTAGATCAATCACAATGGTTAAGTGTAACATAGATATATTTGTATTCCATATATATACATGTATATATATATATATACGGTTAAACATAAATTTTAATAATATATATTTGGATAAGCTTTAATTAAAATAATATATAAAATCATTAAGGTCCAGTTACGATTATATCCGAAAATTCATATTTTAACGCCCAATGTGGAAATAACAAATACATTTTTATGTTTACACTACACCGGGTTTCATAATAAAATATAAGAATGTCTCGGGTATCGCTAGTCCATCCGACGACACAGTTTACCTAAAATAAATAAATAAATAAATAATTAATTTATAAGGGTCTATTTTCTTTCCTAACTTATCCTTAAGGTAATCATAGGCTATTGTTTTAATACTAATATTTTTTTTAATATTTCATTTAATTATCAGATTTATATTCCTAATTAAATTTAGATAATAAAATTTTGGGGTATTACATTATTTGGATCACTGCCTTCTGTATATTTTTAGATGTTAATTAGAAAGTAAAAACCTGTTAACAATATAAGTTATCATATTGGTATTATTATTTGGTAAACACCTTTTTCTTGCTGACTCTGGGTGTTTCAGCTGGCTCTGTGGGCATATCACTGTCTGCCTCTTCTTTGTGTCTTTTGATTGCCTAATTTAGCAATCATTTTACAATATTGTAAATTTTGTTCTCAAGATTATTAGTAAACTTGATGACAATGCTAAACAATGAATGAAGAATGCTAAATTATATTATTAGTGAATGCTTACTAGATTGTTTGAACTGCATCTCTCTGTCTCAGGGATCTCAACAGCTAAACCCTTCCCTTTGTCTTGCTGCCATCTCTCTTCTGCCAATTCTTCTCTTTAATTTTGATATATTTTTTGTCCAAATCAGATAAGTAAATAATCATTTATAAAAATAGAATTCAGTGATGATTCTAAACAAAGAAATTAGCAACATAAAAATATATTAGTGATGGTATCTGACCTTATGAGTTGACCCGACATCTTGCTCATTCACAGTCGGAATCTGTTCTTGTTCGACTTTTCTCTCTCTCTCTCTCTCACTTCTTCGACCTCACAACCTCTCTCTTTGTTTTACTGTATGAACTCAGCCTTTGTGTACGCCGGCCAAGGATAGCCACCTCCGAAATCTCCAGCAGTGAGCTCTGTTGCCTGCTTGTCAGCAAGCAATGTATCGTTCCACCTATTGAAGGCTGGGATATACCTTGGTACCTCCCGGAAGTACACCTCAACTCTATCCACGTACATCATCTGTTTGAAATTGACCAATTTTTTTGAGTAATGTATGTAGATAATGGTTGCAGTGTTTATACAAGCACTATAAGAAAAAATAAATAATTAATAGAACTTACCAACAAAAACAGAATGGGACCTGTGAATGGCATGGTTTTGTTGCTCTTCCACTGGATAGTGTGGTTCACCAATGATCTCAAGACATACTCACACCAGTCATATTGATTAACGTTGTCAATCTCGTCCAGACAGTCCATCAAGTTTTTGTAAATATGTCCATCTTTAGAGTTCTCAATCATGGAAATAATCACCAAAATCATGAAGTTTGTCTTGAACCATTCCCCTGCTGTTGTATCTGAGAGTATGCTACTGAGCAACTTATCCTTCGGCATGACTTGGCATATTTGGCCTCTAACACTTTTTTTTATCTTCTGTGCTCCTCTGGGAAAATCAAAGATCATAGACACATCAGAGACATCAACCCTCAATCTTCTCCCGTGTTGCAATTGAAGTTCTCTTGATACTGGGTCGAAGTTTTCAAGCAGTCAGTAGTTCATCCTCTTTGGGAAATCATATATATCCAAGTAAAGAATGCTGTCAAATCCCAGTTGTCTCATTGCTTCCCTTTGTGCTTTGTTCATTTGCATTACAGCCTCTGATAGAGTTGATGGCGATGTTGTCGCTTCTAATAATGGATATCTGTTATATCTATCAATAAGTCTATTATCTTCAATCTTCGAGCCAATTTTTACTCTTTTGTGTGTGCTAGTTTCACCTTCTCCAGTCATTTTAGCACCTGTAATTTTTTTATATAATACAGTTAAGTAGACAAAAATAACAATGCTAAAGAACAGAATCTGAATGCTAAAATATGACATGACGGTGCTAAAACTCTAAACTAGAGTGCTAAAATGAAGAAAATGTGCAGTTGAATCACAGATGGACAAAAGTGTTATGTTTACAAAAAAGAAACAAAATATGAAACTCCTAAATCAATTACAATGCTAAAGAACATGATCTGAATGCTAAAATATGAGATGACAGTGCTAAAACTCTAAACTAAAGTGCTAAAACCAAGAAAATGAGCAGTTGAATCACAGATGGATAAAAGTTTTATGTTTAGAAAAAAAAAACAAAATATGAAACTCCTAAATCAATTACAATGCTAAAGAACATGATCTGAATGCTAAAATATGAGATGACAGTGCTAAAACTCTAAACTAGAGTGCTAAAACCAAGAAAATGTGCAGTTGAATCACATATGGACAAAAGTTTTATGTTTACAAGAAAGAAACAAAATATGAAACTCCTAAATCAATTACAATGCTAAAGAACATGATCTGAATGCTAAAATATGAGTTGACAGTACTAAAATTCTAAACTAGAGTGCTAAAACCAAGAAAATGTGCAGTTGAATCACAGATGGATAAGAGTTTTATGTTTACAAAAAAAAATATGAAACTCCTAAATCAATTACAATGCTAAAGAACATGATCTGAATGCTAAAATATGAGATGACAGTGCTAAAATTCTAAAATAGAGTGCTAAAACCAAGAAAATGTGCAGTTGAATCACAAATGGACAAGAGTTTTATGTTTACAAAAAATAAACAAAATATGAAACTCCTAAATTAATTAGAATGCTAAAGAACATAATCTGAATGCTAAAATATGAGATGACAGTTGTAAAACTCTAAACTAGAGTGCTAAAAGCAAGAAAATGTTTAGATAAATCAAAGATAGACAAAGGTGTTAGGTTTACAAAAAAGAAACAAAAAATGAAACTTCTAAATCAATAACAATGCTAAAAAAAGATAATCTTAATGCTAAAATTAAACAACATGTAACAATGTTTTGTTGAAGGAGGGTTTTTGAAATGCTGATGGCATTTTTTTTCATGATAATGCTGAAACAAGTGTCATGCTAAAATAAATCACGAGAGTGCTAAAATATGAAACTCCTAAATCAATAAAAATGATAAAAAAAAACATAATCTGAATGCTAAAATATGAATGACACTACTAAAACTATATTCATAGTGTTGTTGACAATGCAGATGACATTTTTTTGTTGTAAATGCTAAAATTTGTAATGCTAAAAATGTGTCATGCTAGTGCTAAAATTAGACACAACAGTGCTAAAATATGGAATGAGATTGCTAAAACCCTAAATTGAAAAATATACACGTAAATCATATATATATTGCAACATTGTTAGGTTTAGCATGTTTATACAAGTTTTTCGTCATTAACAGAACAAAATGAAACAGATAAATTATCATGCAATAAAAAGAACAGATTTTTGGTAAATGTTATATTTTGTATGTCTCCGGAGGAAGTACTGTTATACTAAAAAAACACGAAAGAAATTACTGAATCATCATAATATAGTGCGAAATGTATTTTTATAAACTTAAAGTAATATTCAACAGAATTTGAAAAAATAAAACAGATTCATGATTTTTTATCGGAAATTTAATGTTCTTCGTGCTTTTGCGATGATTTGAACGGTTTAATTCGAGGATTTTGTTGGTTTTTTTATATTTCTTTGTCTGGTTTCGCGTGAGGAACTCGAGCAGTTATGGTGGGAAGAAAGCTTTTTGTCTGCAAAACGTTTGAAATTGCATATAGTGTCAAATTTTCAATTTTACCCTCGATAAGTTTCAGGGGCAGCGAACTTCATAAATATTACAATAATACCACCGTTTTTTTTAATTTTGGGACAGATCTTGGCCCTCCAAATCGGAGCAATCTATGATTGAGATCGGTTCTCAGTTCCCACATGGAGTATGGTTCCTTCTGGAACCCAACCCTATATATATGTGTGTGTTAGTTTAATTTATCTACTATTCAAATAAATTAAAGGAATCCATCCCAGTTTTGGAGCCGACCAAGTGCAAACGTGAATTCTCTAGTATATATATGAATATTAGTGCTAGGGAAATATTAAGTAAATAAACATTTTTCTTTTTTATTTTTTAACATTTATTTATGTTGAAACACCAACCATGCACCGTAAACATAAAATTTTCAAAAATCTATATATATATATATATATATATTATAATTTTATTTTATTTCAGCCCCACAAATAAAAACATGCATGCTAAATGCTAAATTGGTTTTCTAAAAAAAATTGAACGATCAGGAATATCATACTCAGTAGTTAATTGGATATGGAAATTATTACGATGGATTTAATTTGGTGGGATTTATCTTGGGCTTACACTCCATATATAAACACAAGAAATTAAATAGCTAGAACTTACGAGAAATTAAAGAATATGTAAAACTAGTTGGTCGTAGTGTTTAGTATTTGGACTATTTCTGACTCGATCGATTAGAATTTAGAAGTCCAGAGAAAATTAAATTGTTCCCTAATTGAGTTAGGAAATTAGATATATGTAGACCGAGGAGTCCATTTCCTAGTTGGATTGGATTAGTGCTCAAATTAAATATATAAATATTAGCGTTTTAATTTGATCATTAAAATATATATATATATATATATATATATATATATATATATATATATATCTTCTTTGCTATCAATCGGGCCTTGGATATCGACAATCCGAATGCTCCCTGCAGGTACGTGTTTTTTGTATTTTGTATTTTTTGCTTCAAAGCGATTATGAATAGGAATATACGCAATAACTAATAACATAATATATCGAACGACGTTGAATGTTTTAATTAATTAGTATGCATGTATGTTTTATTTTGGTTGTGAGTTGAAATTGAAGTTTGATTTTATTTATATGAAAATTCGACAGCATGAACTCCAAGGCAGAGGATTATGGATATGGTGATAGTGCATGCAAATTCACGTGGATCAACGACGTCGTTTTGACGGAAATCCTTGTGTGTCTGCCTGCAAAATCTCTAATGAGATTCATGTCCGTATGCAAAAAGTGGCGGTCCATCATCTCCTCCGATCAATTCCGTCGTCTCCACACCCTCCGCCACCCAAAACTGCCGCTCTCTCTCTTACTCACAACATCCACCTCAGACTTGTTCTACTTCCATCCTTACCTCAAGCAGCTGACACCTTACAATTTCAGTGTTTGGAGCCCCATAATCGTGAATTCTTGCAATGGTTTGTTGTTGCTGAGATCTAATCACGATTACCATGTCTACAATCCCACCACAACGCAATCAAGAAAACTTAAACTTACTCATAACGGTGAGTACTCTCGTGTTGTGGGGCTCAACTTAGCTTTTGATCCTTCAAAATCGCCTCATTACAAGATCATTTGTCTTAGGACAAGGAAGAACTACGGCATAAGCAGGCGCCTTTATCAGATTGAGGTCTACACCTCAGAGAGTCACGCTTGGGAGCTACGTTTGGAAGCATTTACAATTTCATCACCAGTTTTCTCGACTTTAGGAATGCACTGCAACAACTTCATATACTGGCCAAGCATTGGTGTTGTCCCCTACTTTGATATTGCTAAGAATGTAATCAAATATTTGTCGTGTCCAAAAGTCCCAAGGCCTAAGCATGAAGCATATGTGTCTTGGACTCCCCATCTCCAAGAGTTGAATGGCCATCTACACTTTTATGTGGAAGCCTCAGATGGCGAATGTGAAACAGTACAACTGTGGGAGATGCAAGGGGAAAATGATGATCCGCGATGGCTCTTCAAGTACTATGATAGGATTAGTCCAACTCCATCTTCTCCGCACCGTGTAGCTTTCCCATTGAGGATTGTGACTCGAGGGTCGGGGAAGATGAGGATTTGCAGATTTCTTGACACAAGTTGCAAGGAAGTTGGTTTAACAAGTCAACCGTTTGATCACCAAGATGTTCTAGAGCTTCATTCTGGAGATGTTCATCAGTTTGGTGAATGTCTGGCTCCAGTTTGATTCTTGATGTAATGAACTTACATTTAGCAGTTCTTTAAAAATGGAATTTGCATAAATTTCTCAGTCAGAAACATAGTTTATAATTCGATGTAGTGATATAAACTCTGCACATTCTCCCAAGCTAGATTCTTTTCAAATCTTTTATTTATTTATATATTTTTGTCATATTTTATAAACATGTACGTACATTAGATTTATCTAATGATGATTAATGATAAATTAATAGAATGAATGATTTTTTTTTTTACTCACACACCCAATCTGTGGTATTGAGAAAATTCGAACCCGGAGAATGAAGGATCTTGTTAACATCTACAATGTTAGAAGTTGAAACACATTGGTGGCAACGACGCTGTTTTATTTAAATTTCCAGATAATGACTTCACCAACTCTCAAGTCCAGTTGCACGTTAAGATTATATTAGGAGCAAACTGGGTTTGTGCTCCACCACAATGGCTGGAATGGTCACCTGGAACGACGACGTGCTTGTAGAAATCCTTCTCCGGCTGCCTGCTAAATCTCTAACCAGATTCAAATTGGTATGCAAGCATTGGCTCTCTCTCATCTCTGCCCATCAATTCTGCCATCTCCACAATCTCTGCCATCGGAAACCACAGCCCTCTCTCATTCTTCGGACGCATACCTCACACTACTACTACTTTCACCCAATTCTCAATAACCATAAGCTCATACCTTATAGTTTTAGCATTCCAAACTCCAAAATCTTGAATTCATGCAACGGGCTGCTGCTCCTGCAATCTGGTCAGCCAGAGGAGTACTATGTTTATAATCCCACCACAAAGCAATCAAGAAAGATCATCCTTACTGATAGTGACGAGTACACAAAAGTTATGGGGCTAAGCTTAGCATTTGATCCTTGAAAATCGCCTTATTATAAAATTGTTTGTGTTAGGACGGCAAGGAAGCCCCCTTCTGGTCATGAGCGACATTGTCAGATACAGGTGCACAATTCTCAGAGTCTCACTTGGAGGCTAGGTTTGGAGCCATTTACACCTCCTATAGCAGTAAACTTCTCTTCTGGAGTACACTGCAACAATGTGATTCATTGGGAAAATTATCCCCGCGCACATTTATACTATAATATCAACAAAGATACCATAGGAAGTTTACCTCATGCTGAAGTTCCATGGCGTAGGGAAGGGGGAGGTGCAGCTGTTCATTGCCAACTCCAAGAGTCCAATGGATATTTGTACCATTTCATCATAGTCTCACACCTTGGCGACAAATCAATAGCAGTCTACGAATTGCAAAAGGATTATTCTCAGTGGTTCTTGAAGTACCATGGTGACTTTGGCCGGCTTCCTGGAAAGTCTCGTATATTGAGCTACATAAGGGGAGCTGAAGGAGAGACCTGCACTATCATGACCCATGTCCCGGGCAAGATAACAGCATACAGGTTTCTCAAAAAGAGCTCCGAGGAGCTCATTGATTTGACAAATCAACCGTTCTACCTGGAACATTCTGTGCAGTTTGATTCTAGAGATGTTTTTCAGTTTGGAGAAAATCTCGCTCCTGTCTAGTTGATGTATGAACTTATGTCTCCTGCTGTTGCTCGTGTAATTTGACACTTTTTCTGTTTCTCTTGAGTGATGTAGCTGACTTCTGCGATATATATGCCCCAAAATTGAAATCTGAAGTATCAAGCTTTATGATACTTCGATTAAGGGAGATTCTCCTTGCATAACAGTGTGATAATATTCCACTTATACACTGAGGCAATGAATATAACAAAAATATATGGTTTACAGAAAAGAAAATAATCTACTACAAATGCCTTGCTACGCCTCTCATCTATCTAAACATGCATTTAGTACTAATGCTCCAAGAGTTTGATTTTCTCAAGGCAGTTTTGCATCTTTTGTTGAGCAGTGGATGAGAGGCGGTCTCCAACTGATAATTTGTACTGTTCAAATTTCAACTCATCACACTTCAACGCAGCAGTTTTGCAGGCTTTAATACTTCCTAAAAGAGAATAAAATTGAACATAAAATTTTCTTAGTGAAACATAGAATGTGTGTAATCATAGCCAGAGTAAAAGCCAGCTAATTAAGTTCCAAGTAGAAGATAGTTTTATTGCTAATATTAACATATCATGCACAACAATACAGCACACCCGAGTTGTAGATTGCTCAATTCCTCTAATCACTAGATGGAAGTTCGATTACATACAAAAGCAAAAATATATAGGACAAAATATATTCATGTGACAATACAAAATCATCATCAAACAGTTGAAACTCTTCGTAGAGACTGCTTAACTTAACTACAAAAAACATCATCTTGATAATCTAAATCCATTCAATCTGAAGATGTGAATGATCATTTGAATATGTGAATTTCTTAAATATGACATTAACCACATACAATGCAACAATATTCTTCCCGACAAACTAGTGAGCCTACCATACACATCCCTGACATCATACCATACTTATACGCATTACTAAAAGAGCATGTTAAAATGATTAACAGAAAAAAGGTTATCTCTTTAACATTAAAAACTATCAAATAAAATATTTTATGGGTATGTCCATATTATGATTGAAAACTTAAAGCATGCACAACTCTTAAGCATCCACCATGGTAAAACGACAGCCAAGATTTGAAAAAACTAAACCAACAAGTTATCGCAGATAAAGAATAATGAAGTTGTGGAACTCACCACTAAGGTCGAGAAGATTGAAAACCACAGGACAATTTCCTACACTTTTAACCATTGTAATTGCAGCCCATATCTTCCGGTAGTCCTCTCTTGAAGTTCTTAAAATGAAAAGTTTTGTAATTGGATTCACATACTTCACTGAGGGGGGAAAAACCCAAGATTTAAATATGATCAGATAAGTTCCATGCTGACAAATCATTGCAATGCCTAGAGCTACAAATAATATGATGAGAAATAGCAAAGTAACAACTAAAAACCTCACCTGGGAATGAATTCATTAAAGAAGCTAGACCGCATTCCCCAAAGTTCCTGAGAATGCTATCTTTGATGGCTATCTCTAAATTCGCCTTAGTGATAATAATGGGTTCATCCACGGAAAACTCTTTATTCGGATCTAGAAAGATCTCCATTACCAAGTACCTATTCTTAAAGCCTACCATTCTGTTTCACCATTACAATTTACAGAACAAATCAGCTCAAAGTTAATGAATACGCAGATGCTAAACCAAAGATCGATACCCAAAAATCACACATGAATATCTATGCATGCTTGACCAATTACATTAACGAATTCCAGGTGGAGCAAAAACATGTGAAAAATCAAGCAAGCACACAACTTGGTCTATAATTAAACGAGTACAAACACAATTCCTGATGCTCGATAACAATTCAAAGAAACTTAAACTGTTGTGTTAACTCATTACAACCCTAACCGTGCCAATACACATCAAACAATCCAACAAAAATGAAGTAAAAATGCCAATAATTGATTAAACGTGCAGAGAACAAAGAATCAGGTATCAATCAATTTTTCAACTAAAATACCCTCAAAAATCATTAATTTATCCCGGTAGCCATTAACAAGTAACAGCTATATATTTCATTATCAAACAAACGTAAAATCCTCAGAAACTTAAACGAAGATCAAATCAACACCTCGTCAATTCAACGAGTGTTCATACGGCACTTGCATTCGAGCGATTCATAATCGGATTTAGCAGAAACATCCAAATATTCACTCAATAACAGAAATCATATATGCACGTGATGGCGCGAAATTGAAAAATCATTACTTTATTGCAAG
This sequence comes from Perilla frutescens, assembly GCA_026008535.1. Lineage (NCBI taxonomy): Eukaryota > Viridiplantae > Streptophyta > Magnoliopsida > Lamiales > Lamiaceae > Perilla > Perilla frutescens. The sequence continues at coordinate 32,821,098 of BRKX01000011.1, forward strand.
CAAAAAATTCGAAGAAAAATCTCGACAGATAATTCTTGCGCAGAGACTCGCCGGTGATGATGGGGGAGGACAGCAGAACAACGTGGGCAAAGATATTTGCGGAAGATTGAGCTAGAACACCCCCAATATTTGATTTAATTACAAAAAAGCCCCCAGATTATTTTTCATTAAAGCAGCCCAATGTATAGGCCCATTAAGTAGCCTTTCACAGAGTCAACGATTTCGGTGAATAATTGCGTGTCGAGCCATCACTGGCTTGGAGGCTAACGTTTAAAACAAGATTTCTAAATATGAAATCTAACGTCTGGATTCCATTTATATCAACTGTCTTGGATCCATTTCTCTCAAATTTATTTACGGCTACAGATTGTATAAATGTAAAATACTCCCGCAAAAGGATGCATTTGATACAATTTGGGGGGTCACTATATTTTATTTCATGCTAAAATAATGTATTTGTAGTCAGGACCGGTCTGACATTTCAGACGCCCATGCCGAAATAAAAAAAATGGGCCCTAATATATATTTTTTTCACAGACAATTATTTCACTATTATCTTAATTATTCTAAATCTTAAAAAAATATAATCAGCATATAAACATACAAGAAAACGACAAGTATCAAAGATGAATGAATAATTGTAAAATTTCAATTCAAAAATCTGAAATTAAACAAAAAACACAAGATAAAGATGAATGAATAATTGTAATTGGAATAGAGAGGAAGCAAATGAACCAAAAGATTTACACACTACTGGTCATCCAAATATGATGCAATGGGCCATTACCATGGATTGGGATGAAGATGAATGAATTGTAATTGTAATTCAAAATATTTTCAAGTAAGAACAAATCACAAAATAGCAAAACCAAACAATAAAGAGCAAGATGTACTTAAATGAACCAAAAGATATGCACACAGCACACTAATGTTGATGTTGGCCCAATTGACTTTTTCACCCAGGCCCATGTGACTTTCTATTTTCTACCCGGCCCAACCCTTAACCCTTAACCCTAATCTGTCGTTCCATCTCCCTCATTAATCAGCATAATTGTTGATGACTGTTTCCTATGTTCTGGAACCTTCTATAACATGCGAGAGAGCCCTCTTCTCTCTCAAGCCACTCTCTGATCTCTAACCCTAATCTGAAAAGCTCTCTCTCTCTCTCTGTGCTTGCTGCCGCCGTTCTCGGTTTCTCTGGCCGGAATCTGTCCGTGATTCCTATTGGCCTATGAGTGTAGACGACTTGGCTGTCCTCTGAGATTGAAAGCTTGAGTGTGCTTCAAGTGGGATCGTTTCACCGTCCCCTTCCTTTAGTCTGGGTCTTTTCCGGTCGTCGGAGTTGCCGTCGCCATCTCCGGTGGGAAAATCTGAGCCACCGTGCCCTGCGCACATTTTTTTCCACCTCTGACCCTTCTCTGTCTTTTCTTGTCACTTCGATTCACTGCTACTTTCACTCTGTATTTACTGAGCTTGCTTGTTACTTTGCAGATCTACAACTTTGAAGCCATAAGCCCGTGAGGAACTTGGTCGATCCACTTGATCTTCACTTCTGAGGCTTCTGCAGTTGAAGACCTTGAAGATCTAGATAGTTTGATCTTCTGTTCTTGTGTATTTCTGTTCTGAAATTGTTCAAGCCACTTGAGTGGCAAGTGAGATAGGTCGTTGTGGTAGGAAAATAAGTAGTGAACCCCTTGCTAGGCCTATACCACAACAGTGGTATCAGAGCCTGGTTTGGTCTAGCCGGAGGCACTCTCCTGCCTCCATCTATCTTACCCCGCCGCCGGTAAGGGCCGCGCCGTACTCGCCCCGTCGGGCTCTTTTTGAAAAGGTAAAACTGGTTCTTCCCTACCTGGAAGAACCGGCTCTGGTATAAACCCTAATCCCTAAACTCTGTTGTGTGGTATTATTCAATTCTGTGCCTTGTTGCTTCCGCTCTTGACTCTTTCATTCCCTTGGCATTCCAAGCTTTTCCTCAAAACTTGCTTCCAGTCGGAACCGTCTGGATTCCCCTGTGGGTCTCCTCAAAGCGGGTTGCCCCGATAGCAATTTTGAGTAAGGGATTTTAGTAGGAAATGGGGTTCTGGATTAGTTCTTGTGTTGTTGATATCCTGTATTTTGTGAAATCTGTGGTTTTCTGTCTCTCTGTTGTGATATTCTTATTGATGTGAAACTCATGTTGAAAGAGTTTCTGTGAATTGACTTGGTGATCTAAGTTTGGTTCCTTGGCTAATTTGGGTTTTGGGATTGACCTGAGTGAACCCCTACTCCATAGATCAATCTGTGTTGAGAACTGGGCTAGCCTCAGCTCTAGATTCCCCTGATGCACCCATCTTTGGGCCTGTGGAGGTGCTTCCTCCTGTTCCTGGGTGAAATTTGTGTTTCTGTTGTGCTTGTGGTAAAATCTGTGCATTTGGTGAAATTCTGTGTGCATTTGGTGAAATTATGAGTGAATTTGTGAAAAGATGAATAATCTAAGTGTTGTTCCTTTCAATGGAAAGGATGATTTTGGTGATTGGCAGACTAGGGTTGAGTGAATTTTAATAAAAGAAAATATGCAAGATGCCATATTTGAAAGAATTGATGAGTCTGAAACTGATAAAAACATTCTAAAAATGAATGCTGGTGCTAGGGCTACAATCTTGCTAAATCTGAGCAGTGTTGTTGTCAGACAAGTTTCTCACCATAAATGTGCAAAAGATTTGTGGGATGCTCTGACTTCCTTATTTGTTGCTAATTCTGAAGAGTCTGCATATTCCCTTCAAAATCAAATCATGACTTTTCAAATGGATCCTTCAAAGGATGTTGACTCAAATATGCATGATTTTAATAAACTTTTAAAGGATTTGAAACTTGCTGGAGATGACACTCTTGAAAAATATGCCCCTCAGATTCTTCTTGGTGCTATTCCTGAAGTATTTTCTGAAGTAAAATCTGCATTAAAGTATGGAGGGTCTAAAGTTACATGTGACATGATAGTGTCTGGGTTAAAGGCAAAAGAAAATGAAATGAAAAAATTGCAGTCCAAACCTTTACAGAATGAAATTCTTTATGTTAATAAGAACAACAACATTAAGTCATTCAGTAGACCAAACCCTGAAAATCCTAGTGTCCTTGCTGCTGAAAGGCATAGGAGAGAAATGAAAACCACCCATAATCTCCCCAATCATACTAGAACACATAATCTTGTTTGAGATTCATTCCTAAAATCCCAGAGATCAAAGTCAACACCAAAATTTTGGTCATAATTCCTCTCTTCATTTTCCCAGAAGCTAAAATTTCCCTTTGCAACATCAAAACCCTGATTTTAAGCCCAAAAAGACCTGTTGGAATTGTGGGAAACCAGGGCACTTCTCCAATAGATGCAAGCAACCAAAAATGGGCAGGGGGTTTGGGAATAACCATGCTAATAATGTGATGCACTTTGATCATCCTGCTAATCATGTTTACAAAGATGAAGATTATGATTATCATGAAAATGGTGAACTATATATGGTGCATTCTGACTGTGATTTCCAATTCATCAACTTTTCAAATGTTGTGTCAAAGTCAGTACATGAATCTGAATGGTTGATTGATTCTAGTTGTACATTCCATGTCACTCTACACAAGCACATGTTTCACAACTTGCAACTTATGAATTCTGGATATGTTGCTTTGGCTGATGGTCAGCATTTGATATAGTTGGAAAAGGAGATGTGTGCCTAAAATTTGAGAATGAAAGCATGATTACACTTCATGATGTAAGATATGTTCCCAAATTAAAGTTTAACCTGCTGTCTGTTTCTAAACTGGCTGATCAAATGCTCTTTGGTTCTGTGAATCACAAAAGTTTTCAGTTTAAATTGAATTCTATGCTTTACTTTGATGCCCCCAGAAAGGGAGATCTATATGATGTGCATGTCTTCTCCGTGCCTATCCAATCTGCAAACTTGGTCCAAACTGATAAAACTGCATTATGGCATGCTAGGTTAGGACACATGAGCAACAAGGGTTTAGAAATCTTGAGTAAATCTGGTGCATTCAAGCATAATAAGGTGTCTAGCATGTCTTTCTGTGAACCATGTTTGATGGGAAAGCAACACAAGTTGTCTTTCCCTGTGTCTGGTCCTTATCCAAAGGCTCAGTTGAGCTCTGACATTCTTGAATACATACATGCAGATGTGTGGGGACCTGCAAAGGTCCCAACTCAAGGTGGAAATTTGTTTTTCTTATCTGTTATAGATGATTTCTCAAGAAAAACCTGGGTTTTCTTAATGAAAAATAAATCTGATGTTTTCCAAAAGTTCTCAAAATGGGTTGTTGAAATTCAAAATCAAACCAATAAGAAAATTAAATGTTTGAGAACTGATAATGGCTTAGAATTCTGCAATCATGCTATGGACAATCTGTGTTCTGAAATGGGAATAAAAAGGCACAAGTCAGTACCTTACAACCCCCAGCAAAATGGGGTTGTTGAAAGGATGAACAAGACTCTCCTTGAGAGAGTCAGAAGCCTGTTGGCTGGTTCAGGCCTTGATAAGAAATTCTGGGGAGAAGCTCTAATGACATCTTGTTATTTAATTAACAGATCTCCCTCTGTTCCTCTAAAAGGCAAGCTCCCTGAATCTGTGTTTTGGAATAAACCCATTTGCTTGTCAAATCTAAGAATATTTGGTTGCAGTGCTTATGTTCACCAAAAACTAAGTAAAATTGAACCCAGAGCTAGGAAATACATTTTCTTAGGATACCCTGATGGTGTCAAGGGGTATAGGTTGTGGGATAAAACCTTACCTGGTTTCAAAACTTACATAAGTAGGGATGTGTCATTCAATGAATCTGATTTCCCATGTTTGAATGAATCCTCACACTCTGATGCTCCTTGTGAGGTAGAGAAAGTTAATGTTCTTATGTTTTTCCCTGCTGTGTCTAAGGTGGACCCTCCTCCACCAATCTTACCTGAGATTAATGTTCCAAATGATCATCTTAATGACAATGTGCATGATAACATTAATCCAAATGATTCTGCATCCAACCATGAGTCTAATCATGACATGCATGCTCATATGAATGTATCTGAATCTGAATCTTCTAAATTTAAACCTGAACAACCTTCTGAGCATGATTCTGAGCATGTGAATTTGGATAATTATCAGTTGTCTAGAGATAGACCTAGGAGAACCATCAAGGCTCCCTCTAGATATGATGGTTGTAACTTGTCCGTGTATGCTTTTAATGTGTTTAATAATGTTGATTCTTCTGAACCCAAAACTTATAAAGAAGGTGTCTCATGTGTTGATGCTGATAAGGGGATTGATGCTATGAAGTGTGAAATGAAATCTCTGCATGACAATAAAACTTGGATTCTTGTGGAAAAACCTGATGCATGCTCTCTTGTTGAATGTAAATGGTTGTTTAAAATAAAACAAGAGATCAACAATGTAAGATATAAAGCTAGACTTGTTGCTAAGGGATTTACACAGAAAGAAGGCATAGACTACACTGAAATCTTTGCTCCTGTGGTGAAATTCACCACAGTTAGAATAATGGTTGCCTTGACTGCACACTTTGACTGGGAATTGAAACAAATGGATGTGACCACTGCATTCTTGCATGGAGAATTAGAAAATAACATTTATATGAAGCAACTTGAAGGCTTTGTAGATGAAAAACATCCTAATCATGTGTGTTTATTAAAGAAATCTCTTTATGGCTTAAAGCAATCTCCTAGGCAATGGAATATCAAATTTGATAATTGCATGAAAAATCTGAATTTCTCCAGAAGTAAATTTGATCATTGTCTGTATTATATGCAATCCTCTGTGCCTATGTTCTTATTACTCTATGTGGATGATATGTTGCTAATAAGTCCTTGTCTTAAGACTGTGAAGCATGTCCAATCCTGTCTAAGTGCTAATTTCAACATGAAAGACTTGGGAGATGCCAGGAAGATTCTAGGTATGAATATTGATAGAGATAGGAGTAAATACACAATTTTACTGCACTAGTCTCCTTATGTTGAGCAAGTGTTAAAGAAATTTGACATGGAGCTTTGTAAACCAGTAACTGTTCCTCTTGCTTCACATTTCCAATTAAGTAAGGATCAGTGTCCCAGAAGTGACTCTGATTTGATTGATATGACTGGTATCCCCTATGCCAATGTCATAAGGTCAGTTATGTACTTAATGATCAGCACTAGGCCTGACATAGCCTATGTTGTATCATGCTTAAGAAGATACATGGCTAACCCTGGGTTGCCTCATTGGGAGGCTCTGAAATGGCTTTTGAGATATCTAAAGTCTATTGCTTCCCATGGCTTAACTTTTTTCTAAATTCTCTGATGGTGTTAAGTGTATTGGTTATGTTGATTCAAATTATGCCAATGATAGGGACCAAAGAAAATCAACTACATCATATGTGTTCACTTTGTGTGGGTCATGCATTAGTTGGAAATCTCAGTTGCAAAGTATTGTTGCATTATCATCTACGGAGTCTGAGTATATAGCAGCTACTGAAGTTGTGAAAGAAGCAATTTGGTTAAATGGTGTCTTGTCTGAAATCAATTTTATTGATGATAAACCTTTGCTTTTCTCTGACAGTCAGTCTGCAATCCAGTTATGTAAAAACCCTGTTTTCCATGATAGAACCAGACACATAGATGTGAGATACCACTTCATCAGAGACATTGTAGAAAAAGGAGAAGTCTTGTTGGACAAAATCCCGTCTGAGTTCAATCCAGTAGACATGGGCACTAAGTGCCTCCCAGTTGCAAAGCTGGAAGCCTGCAAAAAGTCCCTGAACATGGACTTAGGTTGAGCTAAAGGGAAAGGATTACTGAGTTGTCCTGGCCTTGTGTCAGGATGCTCAATGTGCCCCAAGGGCTGTACAATTCATGGTGATTTACCCTTGGTACTCAAGCTAGGTGAACCATGTCTGGGATGGTCAAGTTGTTCAGACCTGAGACTTGATTCAAAACTTTGGGTTGGTCTCTTGTGTTGAGACTGGATTGAATACACATAGTATTTATTCCTCCCTCTCTGATTTTGTCTTTGTGATAAATTTAGAGTAAAAATAATTGGCTATGATGATAATCTCTTGTGTTTCATTTGGCAGGTAACTCCTTGGTGATGGAAAAGACCAACAGGGCCAAAGGTGGATATGTTGATGTTGGCCCAATTGGCCTTTTCACCCAGGCCCATGTGACTTTCTATTTTCTACTCGGCCCAACCCTTAACCCTTAACCCTAATCTGTTGTTCCATCTCCCTCATTAATCATCATAATTGCTGATGACTATTCCCTATGTTCTGGAACCTTCTATAACATGCGAGAGAGCCCTCTTCTCTCTCAAGCCACTCTCTGATCCCTAACTCTAATATGAAAAGCTCTCTCTCTCTCTCTCTCTCTCTCTCTCTCTCTGTGTTTGCTGCCGCTGTTCTCGGTTTCTCTGGCCGGAATCTATCCGTGATTCATGTTGGCCTATGAGTGTAGACGGCTTGGCTGTCCTCTGAGATTGAAAGCTTGAGTGTGCTTCAAGTGGGATTGTTTCACCATCCCTTCCTTTGGTCTGGGTCTTTTCCGGTCGCCGAAGTTGCCGTCACCGTCTCCAATGGGAAAATCTGAGCCACCGTGCCCTGCGCACATTTTTCCCACCTCTGACCCTTCTCTGTCTTTTCTTGTCACTTCGATTCACTGCTACTTTCACTCTGTATTTACTGAGCTTGCTTGTTACTTTGCAGATCTACAACTTTGAAGCCCTAAGCCTGTGAGGAACTTGGTCGATCCACTTGATCTTCACTTCTGAGGCTTCTGCAGTTGAAGACCTTGAAGATCTAGATAGTTTGATCTTCTATTCTTGTGTATTTCTAATCTGAAATTGTTCAAGCCACTTGAGTGGCAAGTGAGATAGGCCGCTGTGGTAGGGAAATAAGTAGTAAACCCCTTGCTAAGCTTGTACCACAACACTGCCCATCCAAATAATGATTCAATCAAAGAATATAGATAAATATTATAATCTTTGAATCAGAATAATATTCAACAATCCAAATGATGCTCTATTTATCAAACAACTCTTTCAACACCCTAATTCCCCAGGGCCGGCAATTGTACAATACATGTAGAGAGAATAAAAAAAAAAACCATTTTACAGACTTCCATGTCCCCCAAAGCAAGTCTTTCTTTTAAAAGAGAAAACGTTTTATTATAATAATTACTTATTAAATGTTGGTAAAGTGAAAAGGAAAATTAACCTATTTTATTATCCAAAGATAAGATTCACTTTATAATTGTAGATATGTGATGATTCATGTAGACATTACATGACTCAAGATCATCAACATGCAGGTTGGTCCTGAGATTTTGAAGGCATGTGCGAGCATTAAAAATAGTGTCTTTAATTTATTAAAATTAAAATTTTTAAAAATATATAAAATGGGTTAAATTATACTTTAATACCTATATTTTGAGTGCTTGTTAAAAAATGACACACTTTTTATAAAATAAATAAAATCGTACATATATTTTCAATTTTTTTGTAAATCTAATATTTAATCATTTTTACGGCCCGAAAATCGTGTGTAATTGATTTTAATTTTTTTTATTGGATGAATTTTTTTCACGTGACAGAGAAACAGGAATACTAAAATACAATCAATTAAGTGCAATTTTATGGCCGTAAAATTGGTTAAATGTTAGATTTGTATTTTTTTTAAAGTATGTATTTTTTTTTGTTAATTTTGAAAATGGAGTCATTTTTGAAAAGTGTCCAAAATGTATGTATCAAAGTGTAATTTACCCTATAAAATGAACCTAAAATATTTGTTTGCTATGTTCAAATCATTAAAAGTTTGTATTTTTGAAAAGTTAAAAATTATGTACTCGCGCGCTCACTGATATTTGAACAAACCTGAAACAAAAGAAAAATATTTTAAACAATATCATGTACGAAACGTAAACTACAAAATATTATTTAAAGATACTTCTTCTAACATTTTTTGAAGCAAACTCATTTATAAATTTTTCAAAATCAATATTTTCTAGTAACTATTGTTCAATGGATACCAAAGCAGGCTCATTAAATCTTTCTTGTGTCATGGTTGATCAGAAGTAAGATTTTAATAAATAAATAAATAGCAGCTTTGTAGATGCAACTGCAACATGTATGGTCAATAAAATTCTATAAATAATGTATGTATTATTGGGACAACTATTCAATCTCTTCAAGTAAGTCGATATATCTAAAGTTTTATATTCTTTTGGTAAAAGATAACACAAAATTTTTAATTATTGAAACAACTCCTGACTATCAAAATCACTAAACTCTCTATGTTTTAGAATATTTTTAAGATTTTTACAGATATTGATTGAGTTAGGTCTAGTATTATTTACAAAATATTGAGCCAAATATTGGACTAGTCTTTTCTATTACTTTTTAAAAGGCTTGAATTTATTTTTAAAAACTAAAATGTTATTTTTTTTATAAACTAGTATATGATAATATAACTACTAGTACTAAAATTTTATAAAAATGGTGCCCTTAAATTTTTGAGGCCCCTGTGCGGTGCACCTCAAGGCCGCCATTGTTAACATTGAATAAGAGCATGGTAAGTCACTTAATTGTGTTAAGCTACAATTATAAGTCCAAACCAGTGTTCATATAAGAAGAAGAAGAAGAAGAAAAAAAAAAAAAAAACATTATCCATATAAGGTTTACAAATGATAGTGTGTGTGTGTTTTCCTTGAGTGGAAGGTTTGGAAATTTATTGATACCTTTGCTCCAGTATGAACTTTTTTTGTTTTCAATTGTGTAAGAGAGAGAGAGAGAGAGAGAGAGAGAGAGAGAGAATGTTGAGTTTCGAATTCAATATCTCTTCTATACATGAGCTTTTTTTAAATGGTTGATTAAGAAGGAAGTGAGTTTGGAATTCAAAACATCTCTATTGTTTGAGCGTTTTAAAGGATGAATTTATTTATTTGTTTTTAACGGGCAAGATAAAATGAATCTTATAAATGTTTCATGAGAAACTGAATTGGGAGCCCAATGTTTTGTAAATTCCTTAAATGAGTCAATAATAGACAAATAATATAAAGATTTTGTTCTGTAATTACATATTTTTTTCCAAATATTTTAATGGGGGGAGACAAGAGAGAGAGAGAGTGTGTGGGGAGGGGTGGGGTCACGTGCGGAATGAATGCAGCTCCGTCTCACTCGCACTCACTCGGATTCACATTAACTCCCGCTACCACTTTTCAAGCTAGAGAGAGGAGAGAGAAATTAGTCTGCATTTCATCTGAATTTCACCTAAATTTGCACTAAAAGTTTGGGTTGCTCCACAATCATATCCATATTTATGAAGTCAATGTAAAAAATTGCACTTAACACCTTCCCTTTATACCTTTTTCTATTTTACCACATAATATTATCTGTATTGGATCTTTCTGTAAATATTTATTTACTCTGTCAACTTTTTCCAAATTGATTAACATGAGACAGTTAAGGACAACAAGTTTTGATTACTTCACAATAATATATTTTGCATTATTGATCGTAAATAATATATTTTTTTCTAGATCCTCATCTTGAGTCCTTGATCTATAGATGATGTACTATTATTGAGTGATAATTTTCTTCAACTATTACAACATATTGAAATGAATCAATAATCTGACTATAATTTCATGATACCGTACTTCAACTTAAGTACTTGAGAATAAAGATTTTTATAAATTGAAATATAGGGGCAAAAGCACGAAAACTGTTACTTGGGGGGTTGGGATGCAATTTTTAACTAATCCACAAGAAAAATAGTAAATTATTATTTTCTCTAACGTCTACTACATGAGAATAGGATCACTTTCTCCTCTCTCTATAAATACCTGCATACCCCTCTCCCCATTTTTGCCCCTTCTTTTGGTAATTGAGCGTAGGTTGTTTGTATGCGTGTGTGTCGGAGAGAGAGAGAGAGAAGCAGGTGCTGTTGGTTGCTTTTTGGGCCGTGTTCTTCACTGTGTAAGTTCTGTTTCCTTGGAATTTTCCTTCAATTTGTCGGATCATACATGGTGATATTGGTTTGTGTGTATTTATGTTATATATGAGTGTTGCATGGAGGAATTTTTTGCTGCGAATTTGTGTTTCAATTTTCGTTTCTACGTAGATCTGATTACTATTTTTGCTTACGTTGCATATGAGTTGAAATTTGGTTGAATTGAGTGAAAGATTGTGTATTGTTTGCATTAATTGAAAGGATAAATTAGGTAGGAATGTCTTCGGTGGAGTTTATGGCACGGTTCGTGTATTTACTCCCTGATACATGAGTCCTATTAGCATATGCGTTTTTAGAATCGTCGCGTAATTTGATGATTGTATCAAAAAAGTTATACATGCGAATCTGTTCTTCACGAAGAAAACTCTGTTGGTATATTACTGAGATAATTTGTTGATTTTAGGTGGGAAATTTGTAATCTTGTGGTTTATTTATTACTTCTGATTTACTCGCTCGAGAGGGTAGCTTCCTCTAGCTCGAATTAGATTAATTATATGGATCATTTGACTAATTTTTTCTTTTCAATTTTGGAATTCTGAAAGCATGATGCAATATTGGTTTGAGATGATGTGGCAAGGTTGTTTTGTTAGTGGTTATTACCATCCATACATGCTGATTGATGAGATCCCACTAAGCATTTTGGTGCATAATGAAGTCTCGTTTATATATCGGTGAAGAATGCACAAAATTTTCCTCATCTCACTGCATAATTTCCTTCTCGGTGTACAAACTTGCATCGACTTTTTGCCATCCAAACTTCATATTGCCAATAAGCTGCTCCCCTTCATTCTCATCAATGAAGACATTATCCAAGTCTTAAATGATCCCTAGTTTCTGAGCTTCTCCATTCAGAATTAATAAATCTCCTCTTCTTTTGGGTCTGCAGAGCATCAGAGTCCACGAGTCAGAAGTTTGGGATTCTTTGAAGGGTTAACATTTTCTGAAAACAGAAGCAATGGAGGTATTTGGAAAATCTATGGTACCTGTTCATTCCAATGTTATTTTTTTGTCGAGTATTCTTGGCCAAGATGGGCCTAATCCAGTTCACAAGTGTGACTGGAAATGTGAGAACGAAAATGTGTTTGGGAACATGTATCGCTGCAAGCTAACTGGGCTGACACACGTTTGTGACAAAAACTGTAATCAGAGAATTGTGTATGATAATCATAGCTCCCTCTGCAGAGTGAGCAAACAGACTTTTCCTTTAACACCAGTTGAGCAACAAGCTGTCAGAGGTGTCCGGAGGAAGCTTGATGCTGAGAATTCCTCAACCGAGTCTTGTGCTTTTAAGCGCAGAAGGGACGCACAATGTCACCCCTCACCATTTGAGAGGCCATTTACCACTGTTGGTCCCATTTGCAGTCCAATTGGCGATGGCATGGATATGAACTAGGCGTTATAACTTCTTATTTCATATCCATCCTTATCCTTTCTCCTTTAGATCTTACTCTTTTTCCTAGTATAAGTCAAGGACTAAAGAACTCATTCAGTACCTCAGTGGCAGACCTCAATGTATCGCCTTTATGTAGGAAGCTTTATGTTTAACTTTCCTTTATTGGAGTTGTAGCTACGCCTATGTCATAAGACTCTTAACTCTTAGGAATTTTATGATACTATATCCTGCGAACTATAATGAAGCTCGGGTTGCATTTAATTGCACGGCATCTTGAAGTACTATGAGACAGGGTTATAATAAATTTTAGTTTCTTATTTGATTGTGCTCTGTTAACTGCATCTCTTTGCCCAGTTATTTACACGATTTGTGTCCAGTCTCTTGAGTGCTATTAATTCTAAGAACTCCATTTCCTTAATGATAGCTAGGGCAAGCGGCCGGAATTTTTGGAGGAAGTGTATGATTGTAATTTGGTGGTTTGATTTGTTTGTATATAAATCTTAGTGATGAGACAAGATGATTGTAACTTTCTGAGAGGTTTCCTAACTTTTAGAAAGATGTTTTGTTCTTCAGGGCGGGAAGAACAATAAAATCTTGTTATTTGGTGGAAGGCTACCCGGACTGATATTTACTTGATTTTATGTTGTGTTGCAGGTTGAGAAGGAAGACCTTAATCAATTTTGTGTTTGACTTGTTTCGTTTATTTCTAACTTTGTGCTTCTGTTATGGTTTCTGTACATCTCAGTTCCTAAAATTATGTTGCTTTTGCAGGAGCTTGAAGTGTAAGCCCATCGGGAGAGTTCAAATATAGTTTGTTGTCTTGATGAATGATTTAAAAGTGTGATATGTTCTGGATTTTGGGAAACCTTTATTAATATAATTTTGGTTTTTCTTCATGCAGGAGATGAATCGCTCTTCCATCAATTTCAGCTCAGGAACGCGCAAGAAGATGCCATTAACTCATACTTCCAACAATCCAGTACACAGAAGACATCTGAGACTTGAACAAACAGATAGAGTCCAGTCACTTCCAGGCCTCAATTCCCACATTCCATAATTTTACTTCAAGTATTGAGGAAGCATACCAACATAAGAGACTTACGGGGCAAAGTCACTTCCACGACTCACTCCTGATGTCCCATGTTTTTTGGGGAGGGTATACAAGAATCATGGTGGAGATATCCTTCAGCTCTAACAACACAACAATTTGCTAGTTTGAGCTTTCCTCTACACTTAACCATGAAAAGGTATGTCTCACACCATACATTTTCTGGGATCTTCAATCAGACCCTATAGAAAAACGTGACATTGTTTGGTAGGTGGGTCGGAGATATATTATCCATAAACGGGGACCAAATGTGATAAAATACGCATTCTGGTTCTGTCCAACGTTGTAAATATCCGAGTTATCAGTTTGACTCAGATAATCTATTCGAGAAAAGCCTAATGTTGTGCTGCATTGTGTGTGCTGCACGTGCCGGAGTTGTTACTCTCACTATCCTATCTCATTCAGATATGACCGTTATCGCCTCACGTGATTGGCGGAGTGCATCTTTCTTCAACGTAGATGGTAGCTTTGCAATATAAAATCTGTAGTAGAGTTGGCCAAGTAGTTTAACTGTTTTAATTTTTTCTGGACTTGGTAAACGTTGTTTTATGTAGCAGAGTAGCTCTTTTTAAATTTTAATGTTGCATATTGACTCACACAGTTCTCAAGTCATTATTTATATTTATATTGATGCATATGGTTTAATTTAATGCGCAGTGTCGGGTGTAATATCTTGTATTTTTTTAGGTGATGATATCTTGTATGTTATTTAATTGGTGTGTGATATAGTGATGGAGTTGGTGGAACAACCCCCCCCCCCCCCCCGCCCTATGCAATCTTGTAAATTCCCGTCTTATATGGTGATCAGATTTGGCCTTCTGAATATTTATTTTTTTGGCAAAAATTGTTATTATTGAAGATTAGATGATAAAACAATCAGGTTCCACAATTCGTGGGTTTTTTATGCAGCACAAGAAAAGTAACGTCGTTTTCTTTTACCCCGTCTCATAAGTATTTGATTTTTTTTTATTTGATTTAGATGCCTACTAATCTTTAATGAATAATATAATAATGAATACTTAATTTTCAATTTTGATTGTCTGATTAAGATGCCCATTAATGAATAATATTAGTACAAATAAGTAATAAGTACTTAATTTTTAACAGGAAATTTTTTATTCAGATTCCTTTAGTTTGTAATGAATAAAATTTGACTTTTTACGAAAGGGACAAGAAAAGGAGAAGGGCACAATTGTTTTTGTTATATTATTCTACGAGATTTAGTTAGCAAAAAGAGAAGGGCATAATTGGATTAATTGGGTTTTTCTGAGAGAGTATTAATTGAATTCAAATAATAAATTGAACACCTGTTAAGTCTGAATTCTTTCACTCACTCAAAAAAAAAGTCCGAATTCTTCCTCTGAAAAAAAAAAAAGAAAAAAGTCTGGATTCCAAATAATGAAATAAGCGTGAGAAACGTATCCACACATTCAGCGAAAATTGGACTTTTTGTGCTGCAAAATATCATATCTCCTCGTATGAAAGTCCTTTATCGCTATATCGTATTGCTTAAAAAACACTTTATAATATTTAATTAAAAATTTATCTTATAGTATTAAACTAGTAAACAAGCAGTTACAAACATCTGACGCCATCTCAGGCATGGATGTTATCCTCTATTCTCAATTTGGTGTTTCAATCCCTATTCCACGATAAAATTTATAAATTTTTCTTCTATTTTTTCATCAATTTTAATTTATTATATTTGAGTTTAATTTTATGATTTTTTTTAGGGTTCACCCTACCTAATTAGGATATATAATTATTTTCTAATATTTAATTTTCAAAGAAATGATTATTTTGGTTGATTATTTTAAAAATATGAATTATATTTTTTTTAAATTTCATTTTTTTTGTTGATAAATGTTACTAGGTTGATTATGTTATAATTAATTTTTATTTTTGCAATCTCTATTATGAAATTTGTAAATTCGATCGTGGAATACGGATTGGAACATCAATTTTAGAATAGAGGATCTCATCCCCCTTGGGCAAGCAGTTGAACAGGAAAGGATGCAAATAGTGTATTTAAAATTCCGAAATCAAATTAATTAACGTGGAATCAAAATATTAATTTGGGGACAACCTAAGATGCATGTCCAAAACTATAATTAATGCTTTGGCTCAAAATATATTATCCTTAAATCTCTGTCTCTATACATTAGGAATCTCTAGACAACTTTTCCTAGCTAAGGTATCTTTCTACATTTCCCGAAATTGATTCGATCACAACCGATAAGAGAATAAATAGATTTTTTTTAAAAGAAAAAAAAGAACATAGCTATTAGCTACACATGCAAAAGAAAGGAATTTAATTTCTTGTGGTTGAGGCCAACGAGGATGCAAGAAATTCTAAACCCAAATCCACAATTTAGCGGCTGATGATCGAATTCAAGAAAGCAATGCAGGTCTTCTTCCCCACAAGGCACAAGGTACGTACGTACAAATATGTAGCCAAAAACGCCCTCCTCCCTACTCATGGCCTCTTGGGCGCTTCTCCTCTCTTTAACAATCGTTTCCTTCTTCACCAACTCTTTTGCATGCACATTCGTCATAACCAACAACTGCCCTTTCACAATATGGCCCGGCACGTTGTCCGGTTCAGGGACCCCGCCACTTCCAGCGACGGGATTCCAACTAGATTCCGGCCAGAGCATCACGGTACCAAGTACTCCCGGATGGTCTGGCCGGATCTGGGCCAGGACCGGCTGCACATTTGATGTAACTGGTGTTGGCACGTGCCAGACCGGAGACTGCGGTGGGAAGCTCGAATGCAACGGCATTGGGGCCACACCACCGGCATCACTCTTCGAGATAACCCTCGGAATCGGTGACCAGAAGGACTTCTACGACGTCAGCATTGTCGACGGCTACAACCTGCCGCTAGTGGCGGCGCCGAGAGGAGTTCGTGGTGCATGCAATGCCACTGGCTGTATAGAAGACATCAACATGGGTATCACACACTACAGATACACAACACTAAATATACAACGGTTTCTTCCAAAAACCGTTGTGTATATCTAAGCTTGAACTAGCATGTGGTAAAAATGTAGAACAATCTGATAAATTGTAATGACATGGTGTAGGTTGCCCTAGAGAGCTTCAGGTGATCGGAAACGAGGGAGGAGAAGGCGGAGTGGTGGCGTGTAAGAGCGCGTGTGAAGCATTCGGGCTCGACCAGTACTGCTGCAGTGGAGAGTTTGCTAACCCGACAACATGTAGACCGTCGTTCTATTCGGGGATATTCAAGAGAGCTTGCCCTAGAGCTTACAGTTATGCGTTCGATGATGGAACTAGCACCTTCACTTGCAAGGCCTCCCAGTATAACATAATATTTTGCCCTAATAGTGGGTAATAATCCCTCAAATTAATTTTGATCATCGATCGTCACTTTAACATATATATATATATATAATATGATGAACAATTTAATTTAATTTGCTGATGAATGGAATGTTTGTGGTGCAGAATGAGGAGAATAGATGGTGGATTACAATCTCCAATTGTTGAAGAAAGAAGAACCAGCAAGATTAATGATGCAGTTGCATCTTCATCAACTATGCTTACATCTTTCCCAATATTAATATTGATAATTGTTGTCTTCTTTACTCTATATTATTGGCCTTAGTTCTCGGATATGCAAGAGATCGAGGAGCAAAAATTAATGTTGTGATCCAGTTTCAAGAAGATGATGGAAATTAAAAATTATGAAATTGAAGTAATAGCTATCAGCAATCATGTTTTATTTCAGAGCACTCTCTTGCGCATGTGGTGTATGGGCTTGGACCCATCATACTATATCAGTAAAAAAAAAAGTCAACAATTGTAGGAGCGTGGACCCACGCACGCGGGCCACACGCGTCAGAAATTAATTTTTTATTTTTTATTTATTTTTTTCGATTTATTTATTTATTTATTTTTGATTTTTTAGTTTTATTGTTATTTTTTTCCTCCAAAATTATATACCCTAAAATACAATTAATGAACAGTAAAATTGAAATGAATTAATTTAATTTTTTAAAAATAAATATAAATATATACCTTAAAATTGATTTAATGAACTCTAAAATTAAAGTTAATGAATTTATTTATTTTTTTGAAATTCGGCAACTGTCACATTAATGCACTCGCCCGACGCTTACGCATGGACTCGTGCATTGTGCTCGACAACTCATTTATTTTTTTCAAAATAGACATAAATAGTAATTGAAAAAAAATTAATTTTGAAATAAATATATACTCTAAATGGAATTAGTGAACCCTAAAATAAAAGTAAATGAATTTAATTTTTTTAAAATAAATATAACCCCTAATTGAGATAAATAAATCTAAAAAAAACTTGAACTCTAAAAAAAGCTATAAAAAACCCTAAAAAATTTTAAAAACCCATGAACCCTAAAAAAACCTTAACTCCTATATTCTAAACATTAATTGGAATAAAAAAAATCACAATTTGAACTACATAAATGCATATAAGATAAGTAGCATACCGATTACTTTTTAATGATACAAATGATACTTTTTAAATTTTAAGTGATACTTTTTAGTGTTAAAATTAATATTGTTTTTTGACAGTTTTTCTCCGACCCGTCTAATGAATATATGGGCCTTATTGGGCCTGAGAGCATCCACTATGGGGGGTGCTTATATCTATGTGGCAAAATAAGCACCAGGTTCCACCATAGTGGAACACAAGTTAAAGTAGCAAAATAAGGAATGAGTTCCTTGTGCAAGTACCTGATTCTTGAATTAAATAGTGGGCTCAAAAATTTTCTCTCTCCTCCCTTTTTGCATTTTTGGTGCTTTCTCTCTCCACCCCTTTTATATTTTTGGTTTTTGAATTAAATAGTGGGGTCCATGAATAGTTAAAAGTGAAGTAGCACCATAGTGGAGAAAATATTGAGTAATTAAAAAAAAATGATTGTTAATGTGGCACACATGTGGCATCACTATAGGATAGCACCATAGTGGATGCTCTGAAGTGATATATAGAAGACTTGGCCTTTATTTCAGTAAGTAAATAACAACGAGCTTTTCTGTTTTCACTAAATTTAATTAACTTTTACAAGAAAGAAATGCAACTCAGCGGCCTCTATTTGATTTGTGACTTGTGAGTGGCTATCCTTAAATCCGGATGAGATCATCTAGTTTAAATTTTGTGTTTTATCAATATGCCAACATTAAAATTACATAATTTTAATAATATTTTCATAAAAATAAAATTTATTATATTATTAATTAATTACATAATTAATATTTATTGCTAAAAAATGAAAATTTTAAAAATATATACCCTAAATTTAGAATAATCAACCCTAAAAATCAATCATATTAACTCAAAATAAAAATTAAATACTAAATAAAATTATAAACCCAATTAGGTGGAATAAACAATAAATAATAATGTAAAATTTTACTAAATCAAAAAATATTAAATTGAAAAAATAAAAAGCTAATAATTTTGATATTTGGTATACGGTAGGCATGCACACAAAACTTTGGAGGATCTCATGTGCCTTAATCGGTGTGAAAGATTAAACTTTTATAAATTGAACTCTTGAAATTTGGTTATGCATTAAAAGTAATTAATATAATCCAACAAATTAAATCGATAGCGTTTAATTACTATCTTGTTTTAAGTAAATATAGCCGTGTACGTAAATTAAAATTACATACATGAATATACCATTTTGTTTTTGTTTTTGTTTTTTTTTAATATACCATTTTGTTGGGATAAACTTTCTTAGATATGAAATTACATTTCCATTAACAATTAAAAAAAATCCAATTCTGTAATTATATTGTATTATTAGATGCCTTAATTGATAATTCATGATTTAATATATAATGGTAAGATTCCGTATACCATTTACATAAAATAGTTGACCCATACTTAAAGCCTTAAAGGGGGCTTTGGATTAAGGAGTACTCTCTTGTACATGTGGTGTATAGGCTTGAGTCCATCAGATTGGCCCCTACTCAATAACAACTAACAGTTGTAGAGGCAATTTTTAGTAAGGTCCAAAGTAGCACGCTCCAATAGGTATGAGGTCGAACGATACGACCTCGAGTACGAGGTCGAAGGTGAATGAGAAAGGTAAAATCGGGGGGTCTAAGATAAGCGTCCGCAAGAAGAAGAGACCGGGTCAAAATTCTAGTAGCCGTTATCGAAAAGACCGAGTCAAAAACCCTTCCACGGATAAGGTTGGACCCGATCTCAATAAAACTAATCCCGAAAATAAGGGAAATCGATTAAAAGCCTTTTACTGAAGGAAGGGGGGAGACACCTGCGATCTCAATTTCGAATTCTCAACTAGCTTCTAATTCTCTAAATTTGTCACTGTTCTTCTGATTTCTTGATCATTTTTCATTTCGAATTTTATACACTAAATCGATCACTGTTTTTCATTTCGATCGTCAACCCCTTGACGGTCCATCAAATTCACAATTTTTATCTTCATTTTGTAGATCATCGGAGCCCGGATCCAAGCAAAATTACCGTGAGGCTCCGATCGATACTACAAGGCAATGACTTATTCTCTGGCGACTAGCGACGATGATTGAGGGCGTGTTCAC
Source organism: Perilla frutescens (assembly GCA_026008535.1). Taxonomy (NCBI): domain Eukaryota; kingdom Viridiplantae; phylum Streptophyta; class Magnoliopsida; order Lamiales; family Lamiaceae; genus Perilla; species Perilla frutescens. Next base: position 32,841,194 of record BRKX01000011.1, read on the forward strand.
TTGAAGAGGATTCTGATCAGAACCTGCTCCCCCTCTCAAAGGTGAAAAGCTCTCAACCAGCTAGGGCTCGCGACTCATCCTCACTTCAACGGCGGTGATTTTTCTGCAAAATCCTTTAATCCGGCGACTGATTTCACAGATATAGGGTTACGTGACTCCCACCAGATTCCCTTAAACATCCCCATTAATCCAAAAATCAACATCAAAATATAATTAGGGTTCCTAATCCCCCCTGGCGGCATAAATTTTTAAAGCGTATAGTTGGAGTGATTCTGCACAAATCACTCACCACTCTCGCTAATTTTTGATTTCTCTCTTTGAAAATCAACACAGTGTGTTCTCTTGAAGGGTTTGCGAGACCTATTTTCAGCGGTGATGATTTCTTTCAAAAATCATCCACTCCGGCGACTGATTTCACAAATAAAAGGGTCATGGCGGCGCCGACAACTGTCTTCTCAAGAGACTGATTCCAGTTCCTCAAGGTCGTGGGAGTCCTCCCCTGATCTAGAACCTGCCCTAATATCAACTAGGGTTCTTTATTCCTCCTTGGCAGACTAGAAATCTAATGACGACTGTAGACGCTAGAAAGGGGTCGCATTAGCCCTCTCAACCCAGAGATGAAGCTATCTGCTCACTGCTGGCAATGACAAGGTGATCCATAGCAGTGATGACTCCGACTAAGGCTCCGGCAAGTCCTACCCACGAGTTGGGTTTGAAATGCGAGTCTCCCTGTTTGAAACATTCTGCTCAATAATCTGAGAGATGGTGTTATTCGTCCAAGGTATGGACTCCCCTGCCTTGTCCTTACATGATCATTTGGCATGTTAAAAATGTAGCAAGATTAGTAGACTACCCCGACGATGTCGGAAAAGAAGAGTCGAATGTCCTTGAATAAAAATAACTCAGATAGTTGCCTCCCCGACAATGATCGAAAAAAAGGGAGTAGACGATTTTTCTATCTATTATTGTGTATGCCCTGCCTGCCTCTATTGCATGTTTTTGATCTCCCTGGTATCAGTTAAAATCATGTTCCTCTGTCAATATGGTTGCAAAGTGTTTATACACTAAAGGCAGCCCGTGACTCGAGTTTTTTCTCTTGATGTGGTGATTAAAATATCCTGAAATCAAGTGGTCTTATATGTTTAACCACTACAACACTAATGCACCTACCTGTTCATCTGCTCTGTGTCTGTCTGGTATCAGTTAAATTCATGTTTGCTTGCCAATATGGGCTGCAAAGTGATTATACACTAGAGGCAACCCTTGGCTCGGTCACTGTTCTTGATTTAGTGATTGAAATGCACTAAAATCTTATGGGTCTGGCTGCCTAATCATTGTTGTACCTGTGCACCTACAGTTTTCTAATCATCTATTATAAGGATGTGTGGTCTGAATGAAGTATGCAATGGGTGTTCATGCATTAAATTAGATTTCCTATGCAGCATTTGCTTGAGTTACTAATCTACCATAATGAGAGGTCATGCAGGTCAATGTGATAGCCTTGGTTCTGCCGTAATCTTGCATGAAATATGTTGCTGTTAATGTTTGCATAGCTTTAATTAGAGGAAAGCATGTTTACCTGCCAATTGCATGTTTACAAACTGCGTTTTGTTGCTCTGCTATCTCTGCATGCATATGATCAAGAAAGCATGTAAACCTGATCTATTCGTATATTTTTGTATTATGTGATAGTTATTTTCTACTCCTTCTGCATTAGAGGTAATGTAGGGTAGGCCTAATGGGATAATATGTTGGGTGCCCTGCCTCCCTCTTTTGCATGCTTTCTTAATGTTCCCTACCTGTACTAAATCTGTATTGTTCCAACAATCCTATATTTGGATCTGATTTAATTACTTATTTGGAGTTTGGAATACACTTGCATGCCTCTCCAAAATAGATAGGTTTTTTTTTTGTATTGTCTTCTTTGCAGACTGATTGGGAATGATAGACAATCTGCTCAGTGAAGGAATATTTGTCTGCTCATAACTGAGTTTCTCTTCCAGTCACCATAATTAAAGATTTTGCTGGAAAGATTGCAGAATAACTCTTTGTTATATGATAATAAAATCTGATAAAACGTTTCAGAGTCTTGCTATGCTCTGCTATAAGAACAGTTTTGAATTTGAGTCATACATGTAGCTCTGCCACATTAATGATGCAGTTGACTGTTGCGGCCTTATAGGTTAATTGGATGCTACTTATGTTATTATGTGTAAGAGGATAAAATAATGCTCTTAAGTGTAAACTGTGCTTTAGAGTTGGGTGCTACAATCTGTTAAATATTTTACCTCTCTGCTATATAGGTGTTGGTGATCAAAAGGGCTCTATATCCTGAAATTGCTACTTCCTAACCATACCAAATTTTGCCTGATCTTCATCAATCACCTGCCATGCTAAAACTCCTAGTGTCTTTAAGTTATGCTGCTCTCTACCATAAGAACAAGCACAAAATATGTCTCTCTATGCCCTGAATGTACCATCATGCGCCATGGAGTTTTCTACCATGTAGTGGGAAGAGTCTACTTACTTGCGTTCTGCAGTAGAAAGCTTTCTAATTCTGCTCTAGCCCGTATTAAATGTGTTGCTACCACTATCTGTATATCTTTGACTTGAATTAAGCTATCACTAGTCTACTCTATCCAGGGGGTCTTCTGTTGTTGTTTGCTGCTCAAAAATGTCTTATATAAATTCTGAGTTGCTGCAAACAGGCTTTGAAATATTATTAATATGCTCAGAATTGATCTCTTTACTAAGCATGCAAATTCTGTCGTTTGCCTCTACGCTGTTAGCTATGTCTGCATATCTCTGACCTATGTTTGCAGTTATGAATGCTCCTTACCTGAATTAAATATGTATTGTTCGTACAAGGTTCAAAATGCATATTTATGTCAAGAGACTGTCTTGACTTGGAAAAAATAAATTACCATAACGGTACATGGAATCTGGAAAGTCCATATTGCTCTTGGAAGGCTAAAGATTATCCTATACCTTGCCCTGCTTTCCATAGTTTAATGTCTACAATTAATTGAATTTATGTGAGAATATGTAATCAGTTGCATATTAATTCATGGATCTAGTTGTGTATTAATCTCCTTGCACGCAAGGAATTCTGTCCATGTCCCCTAACTACTATTATGTGCTTATATCTTGCATGCTACCTGTTTTACTATACTGTGTACAAGTATGTTGGAGCTGATGCATGCATGAATTCCTTGCTCTGAAATGAACTAACTTTGTTTATGTTCCGAGTCGAAACTTGAGTTATTATGAGTCTCCTACTTGAGTGACATTAATTTTGAAAATATTAGAACTTGTTATATAACGTGTTCAAGCATGTGTAGTGAATTGTATTAATCTTGAGAGGTTTACATTCATAATCTTGTAGCATACTTGTTCCAAATGATCTACTTGTAAGTTCAAGTTGTTAGCATGCTATCTACTCTACAATGATCATGTTAATGTGTTCTTCACTGTTATAGTATCATTTTCTTGAGAAAAGTGAGGTCTCTATCTCCGCGAATAAATGCCTAAAATCTGTCAAAAGATTTCTTCAAAGCCGTTACATCAGTCGTCAAAGCCTCAACTTATTTAGCTCGCGTATTGAAGTACTAGGTTCAAAGTAAGATGCTTGCTCTTAAAGCATCGAGCTATCTCAGAAGCTCCCCCAGGACCTGCCTTCAGGTCTGGAGCTCCATGAGGTCTTCTCTCACGACCTCAGAAGCTCCCCCAGGACCTGCCTTTAGGTCTGGAGCTCCACGAGATCAGCTTTCGTAATCTCGGTAAGTTCCTTCCATATTTTGCATCCGAGTACGCCTCTGAAGCTAATAGAGAATCATCATCTAAACGTAGAGTTGAGCCAAGATAACAACTGTTGAACACTGACATTCATTACCCGATCCTTGAAATACAAGAATCAAGTAATGAGGAGTTAATTGTAGAGGTAATTTGTAGTAAGGCCTAAAGTAGCACGGCCCAATGGGTATGAGGTTGAACGTTACAACCTCGAGCACGAGGTTGAAGGTGAATGAGAAAGGTAAAATCGGGGGGTTTAAGATAAGCGTTGGCAAGAAAAAAAGACCGGGTCAAAATTCTAGTAGCCGTTATCGAAGAGACCGAGTCAAAAACCCTTCCACGGATAAGGTTGGACCAGGTCTCAATAAAACTAATCCCGAAAATAAGGAAATCGGTTAAAAGCCTTTTATGAAAGGCTCGATCACAACTGACAGAAGGAGGGGGGCAGACACTTGCGATCTCAATTTCGAACTCTTAACTAGCCTCTAATTCTCTAATTATCACTGTTCTTATGATTTCTTGATCATTTTTCATTTCAAATTTTATACATTAAATCGATTCTGACTTGAGTGTCGGAGTTCATTCGATCATCAACCCCTTGACGGTCATTTGGCTTCACGATTTTTGTCTTTATTTTGTAGATCGTCGGAGCCCGGATCCAAACAAAATTAATTACAGAATTTTGGTTTTATAATGGTAAAAAAAATCAATAATTGTCGGCGTGTGGGTACATGCGTCAAAATTAATTTTTTTTTATTTTTTTGATTTTTTTTATGTTTTTGTGTGATTTTTCTATTCCTCCAAAATTGTATACCTTAAAATACAATTAGTGAATCCTAAAATTGAAATGAATTAATTTAATTTTTTGAAATAAATATAAATATATAGCCTAAAATTGATTTAATAAACCCTAAAATTAAAGTGAATGATTTTTTTTAAATTCAGTTACTCGAGCAATGCACTCGCCCGATGCTAACGCGTGGGCTCATGCATTACGCTCGAAAATTAATTTATTTTTTTGAAATAAATATAAATGGTAATTGAACCTTGTAGATCCGGAAATCTGCAATTACTCGTATCAGTCCGGAGCAACAGTCAATCTGTGAAATAAAATCAGAAAGAACTGTAAAAGCCAAAGACCGTTGGGGGGTGATGATCATTAGACCTCCGATGCTCAAGTCAGGAAAAGAGAAAAAGTAGAAAGATATGAAATATGAAATAATTAAATGATTTAAATAGCTAAATAACGTAATCTCTAGCCAGAATGTGATTAGAAATCAGGGGGGACGTTGTTCAATCCAAGAAGAATGTAGGAACAATGCCCAGATGTTGAATCATCGGTATGGAATTAACTCAGGAAATGGTGAACTCAGTGTTCTTAGGGTATGATATGAAGCTTGTGGATATTTCAGCGTAGTCGTCAAATGAGGAGGGGGGCCTCGTTTTAAAGGTGGAGGTAGCAACTAAAGTTCACGTTGATCGCAGAGGTGGTTGAAGGATGTGTCGACTCCTCTGAACCCGTCAACCCTTCCGGATAAGACGGAACTGCAATGTTAATTCAAATTTAAAATTGAATTGTTATTTATTGGAATACTGATTGAACGATGTCGTTCAACCCTTTTGGACCAGCGTATCGGGTTGATGAAAACTGACCACTACAGTTAGTCCCTCATTGTCTAGGTTCCAACATGGGAGCTGGATAATAAATCGTAATGTAAATAAATAGGTAAGGACATAAGACATCCGCCATGAGGCTGAACATCGAGTCCAAGCAACGATTAGAAATGAACGCCCCAATACATGAAATGACCCTAGAGATCAAACGCTAAAGCTTTGAGCACAAGCTGCAAGGTAGGACGACTGAGATTTTGAAAGCAAACCATAAGATCGAACACCGAAGCCTCGAGTATGGGCTATGAAGCTGAATGATAAGTCCATTTATTTCGTGTTTTTATGGGCATTTTATTCGTTATAAATGTAATTTTTGGTGTGTTTTGAGTCAAAAGAAACCAGGATGAGGTCAAAGGGCATTTCGGGAGTCGAATCTGGTGAAAGGGGCATTTTATGCCCAGTTATTCATGATTATCCAGTAGCTATAAATCGCATTCAGAGGCACAGGGAACTTCTTCAACATCCATCTTACATTCGGGAGATAGAATGGGCATCAGATATGGATGGAGCTGACCAGATGATACCGTGCTCACATTGCTCGTACAGACTCGACAACAGGTCGGAATGGGCATTCGCAGAAAACTCGGGATTCAGTTGGAAGCTATAGACATGGAAGATAGCTACATATCCAAAGAGGAGTTGGTGATAAGTTGGACTCTTAGAGGTGCTGCAACGAAGAGATAAGCTCAATTCTTAAAAAAAATAGGGATTTGGTCAAACTGAAGCTTATCCAGACAGATCAGGGAGGACACGCCAAGTCCGGAAATCCAGTGTAGACCTAATTTGTTGGGGAAACTCTAATTCGGAAATGTAACTATTTAAGCTATTTCTAGTTGCTGGAAAAACAAGTTAGAAAGTTTGGAAACACTGCTACAATTTCTATTTTTCTGCATTTACTTTTCTCATACGCTGCATTGCAGCAAAAACAATTCCAATAGGCCTTAAGCCTCTGGATGTAGGATTACGTTATTAAACTCAATGTTGGTGTTGAGTATTTTTGCCTATTAATTCAGTAAGTTTTCATTTATATTATGTCTTTCATTTATGCTATTTTAATTATGTCTAGCATGCGTGACTAGACCCTTTTATTCTGGTGTTTGAACAACGAAAATGGTTTGAGTATAAATCTGGACTCATGAGGCCAAAATGGGCATAGTAATGCATGATAGATTTCCGTTGATTCTTGAGCCTGTTCCACGTGAGTGTGTGTCTGAAATGCCCAATGTGGTTGATCACTCGTTAGGTAAAAAGGGCACACCACTATCAATTGAATTGACGAATCATGACTGTGTGTTGATTCATATAGTAATAAGTGAATCAATGGGTTATTGTGGGCACACGAGGAATCGGTAAACACAATAAATTTGGGTTCGTCTAGGGCACACTGCTGTCTATTTACTTACATATTTTAGAGAAATCTGGACGTGGGTGATAGGTTAGAGGTTTACTTGACGAGGAATTGCTTTTAAACCTAAAATGAAAGGATGAATGAGGAGACGCAGAAAGGAATCCGGTCTCCATAACTAGGTGATTTATCATGTATGAAAATCTGTGTGCCCATGATCGAGTTATTTTACACTTAAACTAAATTTAAGTTCAAATGTCAAAACCTTTGTTGTTTGATATTTTCTTTACTTTCTTTTTGCAGATTTAATTCAGTATAGTGACAACACCAAAACCCCCTCTTTTTTGTGACTGGTTACTAAAAGGTAAAATTGCAACAACTCTCTGTGGGATCAATCCCGTACTCATTAGTTGGCTACGCTCGCTATGGGCACATGAGTTATAAATTATTTTTGGAGCGCGAAACGACCGCGTGTCAAAATTGGGGTCGTTGCCGGGGAACTGGTTTCTAGTTATTTTACCTTCCATGTTGGTGAGCCTGGAAGTTGATGCCCAGGGGCTCTTCAGAAGAGAATCTATTGTACGATCCGGAGATAGAGAAGATTTCGAGGAAAAACAGGGCAGCAGCGAAGAGGGTACGCCAAGCCGCAAACAGACCTTATGAGCCCACACCACCACCAGAAAATTGAAAAGATCAAGGAGACGAAGGGCACGGGGAGGAAGGACAGTTTGAGAACGGCCACAACATCAACATAACCGCAGCAAATAGAAATGCCGCAAATGATAATGCGGATAATAATAGGACTCTAAGGCAGTTGGTCTTCCCGACCAATATGAATCTGCGTCCGATGGGCATTACGCTCTCAACTATGACTCAGAACTGGGATATTCATGCAAACTTTATCCAAATATTGCCAAAGTTCCACGGAATGCCCAGAGAGGAACCACAAAAAATCCACTTTGTTTTTTCTTTTACAATAATCAATATCATTGATGAATTTATGTTGGCCTAGGAACCAATTTATTTTGACAAAAACTTGTATGAGACCGTCTAACGGATTTCTTAGGTTAGACGGATCAAATGATACTCAAACCCGCCCAAAACCCGCTTCCACGTGTCTGTGCTGCACTTTTTTTTTCTTTTTTTTTTTACGATAGTGGTTGCTAGTTTTCTTTTTCTTCTTTTTTTCTTTTCTTTTTTTGCTTTCTTTCTTTTTTTTTTAAATAATTATTTTGTATCAAGCGTAGTGCATGTGCCTATGCGTTAGTATCGGACGAGTGCACTGCGCGAGACGTCGGATATAAAAAATTATTTGATTCAAAAAATTAAATTAATTCAATTCAATTTTATGGTTCACTAATTCCATTTTATGGTATATTATTTATTTCAAAAAATTAATTATCGAGTGCAGTGCACGAGCCCACGTGTTAGCGTCGGGCGAGTGCACTGCGCAAGACGCCGGATAAAAAAATTAATTAATTCAAAAAATTAAATAAATTCAATTCAATTTTAGGGTTCACTAATTCCATTTTAGGACATATTATTTATTTCAAAAAATTAATTATCAAGCGCAGTGCATGAGCCCACGTCGAATAAAAAAAATAAGTTAACTCAAAAAAATTAAATTAATTCAATTCAATTCTAGGGTTCACTAATTGAATTTTAGGGTATATGTATTTATTTTCTAAAAATAATTATCGAGGGCAGTGCACGAGTCCACACATTAGTGTCGGGCGAGTGCACTGCGCGAGACACTGTATAAAAAAAAATTAATATAAAAAAATTAAATATATATATATATATATATATTTAAAAAAAAAAGAAATTAAAAATTGAAAATAAAAGAAAAGAGGGGAAGAGGAAAGAGACCATTAAAAAAAATCAAAAAGAAAAGGAAAAGGGGAGGGGACCACTTTGTTGGGCCAAATAATATCCGTCTAACGCAAGACATCCGTTAGACCGTGTAACCCCCATTTATTTTATACTGATGAGACCCATTTTTGCAGCAAATTTTTATTTTCTTCAAGCATCTGATTCAATGGTTGTGAATCATCGTGGTAGTCTCATCATGTACGAATTGATTTTTTTTTCTCTTTCCTCCTATTTTTATTGAATTTGATTGCACCATTTCAAGCAAATCAAACAGGATGAAATTAATAACTGAGAAAAGAAAGAAAAACTAAGAATTGAGTCATTTACATGAAAAGTCGTTTGAGAACAAAATCTCGCAATTCCTGTCTATGCTCTGGTGTTGAATGTTCGGGGCTTTGCAGCAGTGAAGATAACATGAGATTGATAAAATCAAGGTTATTACTTATAAGGGCAAAATCAAATTTTTTAAAATATTTTTATTTAAATTAATATTGAAAGTTATAAAAAGTAAAATGAAAGATATATAGAATTACCTCACAATTAATTAAGTTTGACAGAGAAATATCCCAGCCCCGTATTAGCTTGCGGGCAATTATCATAGGACATGATTTGATATTACCAACATGTCAACTAAAATAAATATAATATTATAGTTAGGTCGGATAATATAATTAATCTATCTTACTAAATGGGAAATTTTATGTCGCGTGTGTATATAATGTGTCCCTCTCACACATAATAAAAATAATAAGTGAGCTCATTATTTAAAAATTATATGGTTTACAGAAAAGAAAATAATCTACTACAAATGCCTTGATACGCCTCTCATCTATCTAAACATGCATTTAGTACTAATGCTCCAAGAGTTTGATTTTCTCAAGGCAGTCTTGCATCTTTTGTTGAGCAGTGGCTGAGAGGGGGTCTCCAACTGATAATTTGTACTGTTCAAATTTCAACCCATCACACTTCAACGCAGCAGTTTTGCAGGCTTTAATACTTCCTAAAAGAGAATAAAATTGAACACAAAATTTTCTTAGTGAAACATAGAATGTGTGTAATCTACATAAATATATTCATGTGACAATACAAAATCATCATCAAACAGTTGAAACTCTTCGTAGAGACTGCTTAACTACAAAAAACATCATCTTGATAATCTAAATCCATTCAATCTGAAGATGTGAACGATCATTTGAATATGTGAATGACCATTTGAATTTCTTAAATATGACATAAACCACATCCAATGCAACAATATTCTTCCCAACAATCACATATAAGCCAAAAGCTCTTTTATAAGCACAATCACATATAAGCCAAAAGCTCAGGGAATATTAGTTCTCTTATAAAAATCGGAACATACAAGCTATAAGCTTTCCTTAATACACAAGTTTTCGTAAACATAGGGGCATATAAGTTCTCATTATAGGGACATTTAAGCTATTTCAAATCAGCTTAGTGGTACACCATCTAGCAGTAGGCATTCATAGTAAGAATATACTAGCTCTTTTATATGCTTTAGAACACATAACCACATTTTGATACACAAGTCGTAAAGTAAAAAAATGCAACAGTCATACTCATAAAGACATGAACATATGAGCCCATTAGAATAAATTTAGTGACATAATCCATTTCAAAGATCTAGGTAGCACACCATCTTAGAGTCATAGTACGAATGAACATGGAGAAGGTATAGTATGTCAACAAGAGTAAGAGGTAGTATCAGTAACAGAGATATCAACATATGCCCTAGTGTAGATGGTGAGAAATAAATTAGGTCAAAGAATTATTAGAATGTAACAAATCCTACAAAACATCATCCACAAGTACCAAAATCCACTAGTATACCATAGATAAATACCATATCATAATTTAATATTAATTCATATAACCAGTAGGCAGCACGGCACTACTAATTGTAGGATACATAAAATATCAATCCCACAACTCCTTCACAAGGCAAAAATCTCATTTGGTCGTAACAGACAATCCATTAATTCACTCTTAGGTCAATAGCCACAATCAGGGACACTAAATGTCAACCAAGAGATATAAAAGAGGGGGAAAAAACTGAAAAAGTCAACTAAGTACTTAAATAAGTAACCGGAGAAATTATTATAATTCATCAATCAAGATCAAATATACTGGAATGTTTTGGGTAAAACCGTATGAGTGATAAGCTCTTTCAACAGGTCATGGGCCAAATTCTGAGTAGAGAGACAGAGAGCCATAAGATATCTCACGACCATCTATTTCATATATACAGGGACATAGTCATAAACTCTTGCATAACCATCGGGACATGTAAGTTTTTTTATAAGCACACACGCTTATTAGCTTTTACATAAGCATAGGGACATAAGAGTCATGAGCTCTATCTTCATATGCACAGGGACATAAAGTGATAAACTCTTTCAGAGGGTCATGAGCCAAAAGCTATATCACATGCACAGTGACATTGAGTCATAAGTACGGGAACAGAGTCATAAACTATTTCATAACCATGACATTGAGTCATAAGCACGGGGGTAGAGTCATAAACTCTTTCATAACCATTGGGACATATAAGCTTTTTTATAAGCACATGGATTTAATAGCTCATTCATAAGCACTTGGGATTGTTATCCATAAGCTCTCTTTTGTATTCATATGAACATAGGGACATATAATGATACAACATAAGGACACATTTGTACTTTAAGAACTAGACAAATTGTTGTAATTCATAAATCAAGATAATACATTACCGAAATGTTTTGGGCAAAATGGTAGAATGATAAGCTATTTTATAGGATCATAAGCTAAAAGCTCTTTCATGAGAAGAGAGACGGAGTCATCAGTTCTTTCCAAGGTTTAAAAAGGCGGAGGCTAGCCTCGAGGCGTTTGCCTGGAGCTCTGCAAGGCGTAAGCCTCGACAATAAGAAGAAATATTTAAAAAATATATAATACCCATCAATCCATAACAAAAAAAAATACACAACTCATAACACAAAACACTTAATCCCACACCAAATTATAAGACGAGAGCAGGAGAGATGGTGGAGATGGCTGGTGAGAGGTGAGATAGACGCTGAAGCTGCGCCTGCATATTTTTTCTTTCTTTTCTGTGTCGCGAGTTGCGCGGTGATGGAAGATGAAGAAATTGATCGATTAATGATACAATACATGATGGGCTTGGGGCAATTTCTATTAATTTAGGGTTTTTAATTGAAGCCCAAAACTTAGTAAAACCCCCAAAAAAAATCTGAAAACTTGTTCAATAAGCCAGGCGGCGCATCGCGAAAGGAGCCTCGCCTCTGCCACCTCTTATGCCTCAGCTGGAGAGAGGCGTAAGCCTCACAGAACTGGAAAGAGACGACGCCTTGAGTAATATTTTCCAGCGCCTCGCCTTGAGGCGTACGCCTCTGTCACCTTTTTAAACTATGGTTCTTTCACAAGCATAGGGACTTAAGTCATATGCTCTTTCACAAGCACATGGACATGGAGTCATAAACTCTTTCATACGTACAGGGACAGAGTCATAAGATCTTTCATAACCTTCAGGACAGATAAGCACATGCACTTATTAGCTTTTACATAAGCATAGGGACATAAGATCCATAAGTTTTGTCTTTCGTGTGCACACGAACATAGTGATAAACTCTTTTATAGAGTCATTAGCCTAACATTCTTTCATAAGCATAGGGTCAATAGTTTTTTTCGTAAGTACTGACCTACTGGGACATAGAGAGAGTCATAACATCTTTCATAACCATAATGACATATAAATGTTTTCATAAGCACATGGACTTATTAGCTTTGACATAAGTATCAGGGCATAAGAGCCATGAGCTCTTTCAGAGAGTCATGATACCAAAGCTCTTTCGAAAGCATAGGGACATTGAGTCATAAGCTCTTTCATGATTACCAGGACATAGAGTCGTAAGTTCATTCATAAGTACTCGGACATAGAGTCATAAGCTCTTTCATAACCATAGTCCATAGGGATGTGTAAGCTTTTTTATAAGCACTTGGGATTAACTTTCTCAAAAGCATGTGGGCTTATTAGCCATAAGCTTCTTTCATATTCACAAGAACATATGGACATAGAATGATACAATAAAGGAACATAGAATGACACAACACAGGGACACATTCGGTGTTTCATAATCATAGGGACATATAAGCTCGGACAGTTCTTAATCATTGGGATATATAAGCTCGGACAGTTCTTAATCATTGGGACATATAAGCCATGAGTTCTTTTATAAGCACAAGCACATATAAACAATAAGCTCGGAGACATATTAATTATGTTATAAGCATCAAAACATACAAGCTACTAGTGTTTCATTGTTTCTTAAACATAGACATGTAAGTTTCCATAAATATAGGGGCATATAAGCTTTCATAAACATAGGGACTCATAAACTATTTCAAATCAGCTTAGTGGCACACCATCTAACTCTTCTTTATGTTTAGGGACACATGACCTCATTTAGATATGTTTTTCCACATGATTAATGACACAAGCCTCAAAGTAAGAACAGTAGAACATGCAACAGTAATGAACACATGAGCCCTTAAAAATCAACTTCGTGAAATATATATATATATATATATATATATATATATTTCAAAGAGCTATGCAGCACACCATCTCAGAGTCATAGTAGGAATGAACAGGTTAAGTATAGTATATCAACATGAGTAAGTAGTAGCAGCAAGCCAGCAATATCTACATATGTCCTAGACTCATAGTACAAATGTTGGGAAAGAATTAGGTCAAATGATCATTAGGCTGTAACAAATCCTAAAAAGCATCACTGACGATTGCCAAAATTCACATCATGTAATAATATTAACTCATATGGACATTGCACAATTTAATATTAATTCAAATACCCAATAGAATACAATACCAACCAACCAAGAAATGTAGGATAATCCACAGCCAGGGACACACAATGTCAACTAACTACTTCACAAAGCAAAAATCCCATTTGGTCATAACATACAATCTATTAGTTCACTCTTAGGTCAATAGCCACAACCAGTGACACAAAATGTCAACCAAGAGATATGAAAGAGAACAAAAACAAAAACAAAAAAAGTCAGCTAAGTACTTAAGTAATCAGACAAATTGATATAATTCATAAATCATGATCAAACATACATAAATTTTTGGGCAAAATCATAGAGTGATAAGCTCTTTTCATGAGCAAAAAAGCTCTTTACTGAGTAGAGAGACAAAGACACAACCATAATATATTTCAGAAGCATAGGGATATAGAGTCATAAGCTCTTTTACAAACACAGGGACATAAGCCATAAGCTCTTTCATAAGGACATGGAGATAGTCATAAAAATCTTGCATAACATCGAGACAGATAAGGTTTTTCTATAAATACGCGTGCTTATTAGCTTTTACATAAGCATAGGGACATAAGAGCCATACACTCTATCTTTCGTAGGCACAAGGAAATAGAGTGATAAACTCTTCCAGAGGGTCATGAGCCAGAAGCTATTTCACAAGCCCAGGGACATTGAGTCATAAGCACAGGGATAGAGGTATAAGCTATTTCATAAGTTATTGGACTTAGAGTCATAAGCTCTCTCATAACCATTGGTACATTAGATTTTTTATAAGCACTTAGGCTTATTAGCCATAAGCTCTCTCTCGTATTCATATGGACATAGAGACATACTATGATACAACACATAGACACATTTGAACTTTCATAATCATAGGGGCATATAAGCTCATCATAATCATTGTGACATATAAGCCACAAGCTCTTTTCTAAGCACAGACAAATATAAGCCCTAATCATTGGGACATATAAGCCATAAGCTCATTTCTAAGCGCATGCACATATAAGCCATAAGCTAAGGGATATAATAGCATCAGATCATGCATGCTATAAACTTTGCTTAAATACAAAGACATGTAAGTTTTCATAAATACAGAGGCAATAAGTTCTTGTAAACAAAAGGACATATAAGTTCTTTCAAATCAGCTTAGTGCAAAGCCATCTAGTTGTCATAGTAAGAACACACTAGCTCTTCTTAATGCTTAGGGACGCATAACCTCATTTTGATATGTTATTCCACACGAGTAGTGACACAAGCCTTAAAGTAATAACATGTCACAGCCATGAACAAGTGCCCTTCAAAATCAACCCAGAGAAACAAATCAATTTCAAAGACCTAGACAACACTATCTTACAGTCATAGTTGGAATGAACAAGGTGAAGGTATAGTATATCAACATAAGTAAGAGCCTAAGAGTTGATAACAACGATATCAACATATGTCCTAGTACAGATGTTGGGAAAGAATTAGGTTAAAAAATCATTAGGATGTAACAAATCCGACAATGCATCACCCACCACTCCACCAGTACCAAAATTGACAAGTCTACCAAAGACAAATACCACTACACCATTTAATATTAATACATATAACCAGTAGGGCCAACCAAGAAAGGTAGGATGCACAAAACATTAAGCCCAAAACTCACCCATAAAGCAAAAATCCCATTTAGTTATATAGACAAACAATCCACTAACTCAATTTGACGCTAATAGACACAGCCAAAAGACTCGGAAGAGATAGTGAGGCAAAATGACAACCTAGAGATAAAAAAAGGGGGAGTTAAGCACTTTAAGAATTAGATAAATTGTTGTAATTCATAAATTGGGATCGAACATTACTAAAATTTTGTGGGCAAAATGGTAGTGTGATAAGCTCTTTTACTGGGTCATGAGCCAAAAGCTGTTTCATGAGAAGAGAGACAACTTTAGTCAAAAGCTCTTTAACAAGCACACTAACATAGAGTCATAAGCTCTTTCATACATACAAAGACATAGAATCATAAGCTCTTTCATAACCTTTGGGACATATAAGCTTTTTAATAAGCACATACACTTATTAGCTTTTACATAAGCATAGGGACATAAGATCCATAAGTTCTTTCTTTCGTGTACACAGGGACATAGAGTGATAAACTCTTTCAGAGGGTCACGAGCTAAAAGTTATTTCATAAGCATAGGAACATTGAGTCATAAGCTATCGCACAAACACATGAATATTGAGTCTATAGCTTTTTCATAAGTACTAGCCTATTGGGACATTGAGCTATAAGCTCTTTCATAATCACAAGGACAGAGTAATAAGCTCTTTCATAAGTATTGGGACATGGAATCATAACATCTTTCATAACCATAGAGACATATAAGCTTCTTCATAAGCACGTGAACTTATTAGCTTTGACATAAGCATAGAGACATAAGAGCCATAAGCTTTTTCATTTGAATGCATACGGACACAGAGCGATAAACTCTTTCAGAGGGTCATGAGACAAAAGCTCTTTCGAAAGCATAGGGCCATTGAGTCATAAGCTCTTTCATAAGTACCGGGATAGAGAGTCATAAGCTCTTTCATAAGCACATGGACATAGAGTCATAAGTTCATTCATAAGTACTTGGACATAGAGTCATAAGCTCTTTCATAACCGTAGAAACGTGAAAGCTTTTTTATAAGCTCTGGGGATTATTAACTTTTTCATAAGCATGTAGGATTATTAGCCATGATCTCTCTTTCATATTCACAAGAACATAGGGACATAGAATGATACAACAAAGGGACATAAATGATACAGCACGGACAAATTCGTTGTTTCATAATCATAGGGACATATAAGCTCAGAAAGCTCTTTCATAATCATTGGGACATATAAGTCATGAGTTCTTTTATAAGCATAAGCACATATAAGCAATAAGCTCAGGTACATATTAGTTATCTTATAAGCATCGGAACAACAAGCTATAAGCTTTTCTTAAACATAGGGACATGTAAGTTTCCATAATATAGGGGCCTATATGCTCGCATAAACATAGGGACTCATAATCTCTTTCAAATCGGCTTAGTGGCAAACCATCTAGTTGTCATGGTAAGAACATGCTAGCTATTATTTATGCTCAGAGACACATAACCTCATTTTGATATGTTCTTCCACACGATTAATGACACAAGCCTAAGTAAGAACAGTAGAACATACAACACTAATGAGCACATGAGCAATTAAAAACCAACTTGGTGAAAAAAATCCATTTCAAAGATCTATGCAGCACACCATCTCCATCTTAGAGTCATAGTAGGAATAAATAGGGTACAGTATAGTATGTCAACAAGAGTAAGGAGTAGTAACAGCGATATCAACATATGCCCTAGTATAGATGTTGGGAAAAAATTAGGTCAAAGGATCATTAGGATGTAACAAATCCTACAAAACATCACCCACGATTACCAAAATTCACATCCTATAATAATATTATCTCACATGCACATTGCACGATTTAATATTAATGCATAAATCCAGTAGAGCACTATATCAACCAACCAAGAAATGTAGGATAATCCACAATCAGTCACACAATGTCAACCAAGGGAAAATAATAATAATAATAATAATAATAATAATAATAATAATAATAATAATAATAATAATAATAATAATAATAATAATAATAATAATTTCAAAAGTCAAAATAAAATCTTGAAGTATTACTGTGTTCTCATAACTATTGAATTATGCATTTGGAGAATAATACCTTAATTGAAACAGCATCAACGTCAAGACGGCGAAACCCGGATATCTTTCATTGGTTGCTGCCCAGGAAGATCGTCGGACAGATGATGTTGGAATGAAACAAAGGCGGTGAACGGTTGAATCCGGCGGCGAAACTATGAACCCGAAGAGTACGGACACAAAATTGGAAAATTGTCCATTAAAATTGTTGTGAAAAGGTGAAGAAAAAAATATCGAATCCATTTACACAAAATCTAAAGAAACTTAGGAAATCTAAAGAATTTGGGAAAGGTTTACTAAATAAAATTGAAATTGTGTTTTCTTTTTTGCCATCGATGTAGGGGTGAGCAAAATGTACCGAGAACCGAGAACCGAACCGAACCGAATTAATTCAGTTTTTTCGGTTCGGTTCTTTTCAAAATTCAGTTCGGTTCGATTTTTTTTAGTAAAAATTCGGTTTTCGGTTTCGGTTCGGTCCAGAGAGAAAATAATCGAATCAAACCGAAAAACCGAAATACCGAATTTATATATATTAGCAATAAAAATACTCAACTTTGTTGGACTTTATAGTTTATTCGATTTTGTTTTGTTGGAATTTATACCTTTTTGGACTTTATTTAATTGTTTATTGGTGTTTTTAAAACTTGAATCTTCATAATTAAATAATTCATACTTGTACATATTTAATTATATCGAATGAAGAGAATTTAAAGCAACAAAAAAAAAATCAAAACATTTAAGAAAAATTTCGGTTCAAAACCGAACCGAACCGAAATATTTTGGTTCTGTTCAGTTTGGTTCCAATAAGAAATTCGGTTCGGTTCGGTTCTTTTTTAAAAAATTTTAGTTTTTTTCGGTTTTAACATTTTCAGGACCGAACCGAACTGAAAAACCGAATGCTCACCCCTACATCGATGGAACAGAGGAAGAGCGCGGTTGTAAGTTAATGAGATCTAGGTATTTCGCTCCTTTTATTTTATAATTATAATTTATTATCGGGATTTTTTCGGGGGTTAGTGGTAGCGTATAATGGACGTTGGGCCTTTTCTAATGACATAAATAATTTATATATAATATATGCATGTTTACCATTTGATTTATTTTCATAATCATTAATAATTTGTAAATCGATGTGGGGATATTTGGAATCCGATGAGTAGAATTCTAGCTGCAAAATTTGCAAGTTGCAACTTTCATTGTTTTTTTTTTAATTATTTCAAATATTTTATTCATGATAAAATTATTGTATTTATATTATATTATAAAGAAACCGTTGTTTAATTATAGACAACTAGCATTACGTCTGTGCGATGCATGGAGTGTCATGTTTATCTTTTCATAGTATTAGGTAATTAAATGTGAGAAAGTTATTGTTTATTATTACTATTATTGTGTATTATTACTAAAATATGCATACATGTGTGGAGAAAATATTACGATATTTTGAAAATTATAGAAATATTTATAAACCTATACATCAATAGTTCCAAAGTACAGTTAACAAAATAGTAAGTTGTGGTCTTATATGCAAAATTCCACGTGAGTTGTATTTTCAGTTAGATTTAGGAGATTTTTTAATTCAGGACTTGAAAGATAGCTAATCTATCGATTCATTATCTGAAAGATGAAAAATTTCAATCCGCGACCCTAAAGATTAAAATTCTCAATCTAGAACCTCAAAAATTATGAATTTTGATTTATTTATTTTAATTAATTTTAACATTCTTTTGTAGATTTAATATATAATTAATGAAGGAATTTTCATTGAAAATTAATATAAAATTAATTAAAAATAAAAAGAAATCAAAATTCGTGATTTTTGAGGTCCTAATTGAGAATTTTCATCTTTCGGGTTCTGAATTGAGAGTTTTCATCTTTCAAGTGCTGAATCGATAGATCACTCATCTTTCAAATCTTGAATCGACAATTCTTCTTAGATTTATCAGTGGTATCTCACTTTGGTACTTCTATGTTAAAATAAACTATGTAACTCATCATTTAACTCGTTTTTGTTCAATTCATATCTATGGCTTGTATTAAAACACAAACATATTAAGTGACAGTGGAAAAAATAAATTATACTCGAATCAAAACGATGTCATTTTGGTAAAAATAAAAATTAAAAAAAATAAAAATAAAATTCTAAACATCATTTTCTCCCTCTCACTTTCTCAAGACGAAAACATTTGCTACAATTTTCTCAAGACGAAAATATCTGCTACAATTTGTGCAACACTTGGTGCTAACACAATTGAATTTATTAATTTTTCTTCTATTTTTTTAATTCAATTTCAATTTATTATACTTTATTGTAATTTTACACTTACTATTAAGAGTTCATCCTACTCCTACCCAATTAGGATAGATATATATATAATCAATTTTTCAATAATAAATTTTATTTCTAATTAATAATTCATTATTTCATAAAAATAATAATTATATACCCTAATTGGGTATCACATAATTAAATTTATTAAATTTTCTTTGAATTTTTAATTCAATTTCAATTTATTGTGTTTTAATTTAAATTCAAAGAAAATTTAATAAATTCAAAGAAAATTATATACCCTAATTGGGTATGACAAACCCTAATTAATAAGTATAAAATTAAATTAAAACACAATAAATTGAAATTGAATTAAAAATTCAAAGAAAATTTAATAAATTAAATTTAATTATGTGATACCACGTGTTGCACACAGTGTAGCTAAAGATTTCATCCATACTTTTATCAATCTCAAACCTGTTTCCACTTTCCACCGACTCTCATCACATTTTATTCATTGAGAAACAACAATGACAGAAAGAGTAGTTACGCTTCCAAAACTAATATACAGATTTAACATCAGATGGTTCGTAATCTCACTCTCTAATCCATCTAAAAAATAAAGATAACCAGATAAAAAATCAAATTTTCTCTCTCCACACTGGACACTTTATCGCACGCATGCATCCAACGCGCCACGTGGGATTTTCGAGATTGGAAAATTAGTCCAAACTTAGATTTGCAATTCTGTCCTAAAAAATGGATATTGTTTTGTTAATAATTCATTTGTGTTATTGTTGAAAAAGAGACTAAAATGCAGAATTTACCGCAAACAATCAAAATACCGATTATTCTTAAGTCATCTATACTTATATACTAAAACAAAGTTGTCTAGCTATCATTCCCTCCCAAATGTGTTTCCAATGCATGAATGCATGAAAAATTAAAAAAAAAAAATCGAAAGGACTGCTCAATTAGAACATGATGGTATGTCAAACAAGTAAGCATAGTCATTCTTCTTTCACCAACTACACCTAAATTTCAGAGCCAATCCTCACTAAACCATTTCAAATTCAAATATTTCATTTTGGAGTCATTTAAGTAGAGTATAATCTATATAACCAAGATCCAATTTACATTTACTACTCTCCCATCCCTACTCACTTCTCACAAAAATTCAACATTTCACAACTCTAGATTGGTAATTCAATTTTCCTACTTACACATTTACATTCCACAACAATACTGCTTTTAGCATTTATATATATAATACTTCATGTTCTGCTTTCTCATCCATATACATACAATGATTACAAATCTGCATTTACTTCAAATATGAATTTGGAGCATTTACTAACTTAGCATTTCGGAATCTTTGAATTTGCAGATTCAAGGTTGCTTCAAGGTTGTTGCTCTCACGACAATGGCAATGTGGTATGTATGCAATAATTTGTGACCAACACACACCTCAACAGCTATTAAAGCCAGACTAATTCGATATTATGGTGTCCCTTCATCAAACAATAGAAATGAATTATCTACATTCGAGTGCATTTTTCATGATGTCCAGTACTAAATAATTATATATATGAAGTAAAAAACAGGAACAAAAGTGCATGTGGAAGCATTTTTTTATCCTTGCAGGGTGTAAGGTTTCAAGAAACAGTTCCACGTTCATCAATACACTTATTCAAGGATAAGTTTGAAGAAGGTTTGTTGTATGCTTTAAAGAACTTCGCTGTTGCACACAATACCTCGAAGTACAGAACAACAACACACAAGTATAAAGCCACAATCATGGGTAGAACACATGTACGTAAGGAATCTGAAGATGAAAATGAAAACTTTTCAAAGTTCATTTACTCTTTCAAAACATTTGATGAGGTTTTATCCATGGAGATATTGCAGATGTTGTACCCTTTGGTAAGTTATAGTTTTTTTATTTTCTTTTAGTTCTTTATATTATAATGCAATAGCTAACAACTCATGTTATAAATGTATCACAGATGTTATTGGAATACTCAAGCATAGAAGCGAGCCAATAGAAGTGACTAATGGATCTAAAAAATGTGTTATGGATATGATTCTAAAAGACACCGAGTAAAAAAAGGCTTACGTGCACTCTTTTTTATTCTATATATTTTCAAATAATTTTAGCTGACCATTAAATTGTATCAAATGATATGAAGGGGGGAGAGGCTTTGCTGCTCAATATGGGAGGAATATATCGATGAATGCATCAACCAACTTAATGAACGAAAGGAAGAACTTAATATCATTATCCTACAGATGTGTAGGTCAAGTATGTTCCAAGATAAGTATCCAACAAATAGCAGGACATAATGCGTATAGGCTGAAATAAGTTTCTGTATATATCAATCACATATTCAGTTGCCTGATTTATTCTAATTTTAATTTTTAGCAGGAATGACTAAGGTCTCTAATGCTTACCATGTGACCAAAATTATTTTGAACAGTGATGCACCTGAAGTTATTGAATTCAAGCAAAGTTATATGAGTAAAATGTTTAAATATATATATTTTAAATGTAATATCACAACTAATGGACTTTTTTGCTGTAAAGACTTCTTATTGATTCTAGCTTAAGTACTTCTATTATAAGTAGCACTTCACAAGGAACGAACTCTAATATCAATGAAGAGCTTTCAACTGGAGTTAGTTCTCTAAAAACTATATAAGAATTAACTGATGAAGTTCAGGTTATTACATCATTGAATCTTTATAATCTAAACTTCAGTAGTTGAGTTTACATTTTTATTACTATAAGTATAGATTTAATGTGTTGTTTGGATAGAGTGGCCGCTTTTGGGTCTGTGGAACTGTAGTTCAAATTGATGAGGCTGAGGGGTGGTTCTACATATCGTGCAAGAAGTGTCATAAGAAAATGATAATAGCAGACCATCGGTTCTACTGTAAGAAGTATAACAAATACGACCAGGCTGGAAATATCAAGTATAAGTTGATAATACATGTTGGAGATGATACATGAAGTTCACCATTTATATTATAGGATAGAAAGTGTATGCAAGTAGTTGGAAAAACTGCTGCAGAACTCAACATGGATAACTCGGAGGTATATTTAGATTAATAAGTACAACTCATATGATATTGCCTTATATGATATTGATGGATTTCATAAATTTCCTCTACAGGTTGTTGATAGTCATTATATGCCAAATGAGATCCTCCAAGCCCTCAAATGAAAGAAATTTTTGTTCAAAATTAATGTTCCAGTTGCAGACAATAGGATGTACAAAGTTTTTTACATTTTATCAAAACTAACAGCTGATCCTAATATTGTTTCTGCATATGCTACCAACAACTTTGGCAGTCAACAATCTGATTCCATTAGCATTCTGGAGAGTAACATTGTGATGGTTAAGTTGGATGAAGGTGCACCTAAGGAGGGTGAAGATATAGCTAATCAAAGTCAAACCAAGGCTACTGAAAAATACTCCTATTGATTCTCAATCAATGGTGGACATTGGAATTGAGTGGATTGATGATGTGTCACTAAAGATGAGTTTGTTTGATGAATTTTCTACAACTAAACCACCAAAGAAACCTAAGGTTCTCAATTCTGCAGCTAAAGCAGGAAAGACAACCAAGGTTCTCAATTCTGCAGCTAAAGCAGGAAAGCCAACCAAGGTTTCAATCAAGAAGGAGAAAGATTAGACGAAAGATTTTTAAGTCTTTTAAGTGTTTTTGTTTTTGTCAAATTATAGCCTGACTGGGCTTTATGTTTTTGTACAAGTCAAGTGTTCGAACTTCTATAACTTATTCCCTCAAATCTGATTCTGTAGTATTTTGTGTATGTAAGTGGAAAGATTTGAGGATTAATATTGTAATTCAGTCTATGGACACCCTAATGCTATTTTTACCCTTTTTTGTTTAACTCCAAGCATTTGCATTTTTTCTAGGTATAATTATTAGCACTACACAAAAAAATAAGAAGTTAACTTATGCTTTCCCCATCAACTACCATCAACTCATTAGTAAGTTGGTAAAAAGTAATTAACTCAAACGTATGTACACAAAACCAACAACAAATATTAAAAATTAAAACCAATAAAGATTTTACTATAATCACAAAAAAAAAGTAATCCGTGTAATTATGACCTCTTTTCTGTATAAAAGTCTAATTGATACACACCATATAAGATACTTCAGCAACTATTAATATATTTGTCTAAAATGTGTTGAATCTTAATTCGTTAATAAGGATAGTCACACACTAATTATAAAGCATATTAAATTTTTTTGAATTAAATAAATAATATATTTTTAAAATAAATAAATAAGTGATATAATTAAATACTTTCAAGAATTCATAATTAATATAAAATTATATCACAGATAGTAGACGATATAGTTACATTAAAAACACAACTATAAATTAAACTACAGTCAATGAGTCAACACATGGAGAAGAGAGAAAAGGACCGTGCAGCATTAATTGTTGTCCATGTTTACAAGACATATCAGCAATCATCCATATATGTACGTAGTTAGTGGACTACTACTGATGGAGTAGGTGAAGAAAAGTATGGAGAACTATATTGAGCTAAAACTATATTTTCCCTCCATTTTTTTTGCTGCAAGTTGGTCTATAAGATATCAAGCATAACACTATCATAATCAAATTTCATAGTCCTCAGAAAAACTAAAACAATCTCAGCATTCATCAAAATCAATCATTCAAGGTCAAACATTCCACCATCAAGTTCATCATTCAAGTTTCAAATCCATATAGCATCATCATCAGCAATTGCAGAGAATTCAAATATTTCAGTAAACAGATGAGGAAAATCATTGAAAGTACTTCTATTGGGAAGAACTGCAGAAAAGAAAACAATCCACAACAAGAGTATCATTCAGACTTCACTTACTTTTATCAAAGTCTTATTTATATATTATTTCATTTATATATCATCATTGGGAACATATACTTACACATACCTTTTAGCTTGCACCTCTTAGCATTGTGAGCTGCTTTAAAGCATTTTTCTACCATTTAGTTCTTAATTTGTGATAAAAAAAAATGAATAAATTAATATATTTAATATCAAATATTAGATTTGGGATTTAATCTGCTAATACTACAGAAAATAGCAAAAATAACAAATTCTCCATAAATTTAAATTTTCAATAAAAACAATATCCAGCCTCTTTTAACAGTTATATATGGCCATTTTCAAATTTTTCAGGAAAAATAGATATTTAAAATTTATAAAAGCCATAATTGACATAGATATAATAAAATACTTCAAAAATATAAATTTTAATTATAAATAATATTTGGCCTCTTTTAAAAGCTATATATAGCTATTTTCATTTTTTTTCATGAAATTTTAGATTTTTAAAAGCTATATAAGCCCAATTCAGATTTTAGTATAAATGACATGGATATACAATACTAACAAAAATAATCCAGAAATTTTAATTTTTATTAAAAACAATATGTGGACTGTTTTAAAAGCTATAAAAGGGCATTTTAATTTTTTTAGGGAAAAAAAGATTATACCAAGCTATATACCCTTCATTGAATTTTAGTATAAATTACATGGAGATAATAAAAATCACAAAAATACATCCAAAATTTTAATGTTCATTTAAAATAAACTTCAAATTCATACAACAAACGTCAACTAGACGGAGCTTGACATTATCATCAGCAAACTGAGTATCATTCAAATTCTGACCTCGAAGCCCTCTCATGAGAATGGTCACCTGCTCATTTTCTTCCATCTGAGCTCTCACCCTTTTGATCTCCTGTGAAACATCTTGAATTCTCTGCCATGTCCAAAATTAAACAATGGCAAGAATCACCACCTCAATGCATATAAATTCTCTAAAGTTGTAGGAGTTGCATGCATTACACCTATTTAGCCTTTTCGATTCAAACTGGCTTATCAGTAATATAAGAAGAGCAATATGTGGACTGTTTTAAAAGCTATAAAAGGTCATTTTCATTTGTTTCTAGGAAAAAAAAAGATTATACCAAACTATATAACCCTTCATTGAAATTTAGTATAAATTACATGGAGATAATAAAAATAACAAAAATACTTCCAAAATTTTAATTCTCATTAAAAACAATATCTTACCTCTTTTAAAAGTTATATATAGCCATTTTCAATTTTTTCAGGAAAAATAGTATTTAAAATTTATAAAAGCCATATAATTGACATAGATATAATAAAAATACTTCTGAAATATAAATTTTAATTATAAATAATATCTGGCCTCTTTTAAAAGCTATATATAGCCATTTTCATTTTTTTCAGGAAAAATTAGATTTTTAAAGGCTATATAAGCCCAATTCAGTTTTTAGTATAAATGACATGGATATACAAAACTAACAAAAATAATCCAAAAATTTTAATTTTTATTAAAAACAATATGTGGACTGTTTTAAAAGCTATAAAAGGGCAATTTAATTTTTTTAGGGAAAAAAAATATTATACCAAGCTATATAACCCTTCATTGAATTTTAGTATAAATTACAGGGAGGTAATAAAAATAACAAAAATACTTCCAAAATTTTAATTTTCATTAAAAATAATATCTTACCTCTTTTAAAAGTTATATATGACGATTTTCATTTTTCGGGAAAACTACATTTTTTTTATCAGCTATATAAGCCCTTATTTAATTTTTACTAAAAATTATATGACACGGAGATGACAATAACAACAAAAATAGTCTGAAAATTTAAAGCTTAATTGAAAATTTTTGAAAGATATATATGGTCATTTTCATTTTTTAGCAGAAAACCTAGATTTTGAAATTTATGCTTATAATGATAGACGGTAAGGTATAAAAATTAATTTTTTTACTGACATACGTCTCTTATTTGCAATCAAACACTATGAGTTTAATGTAGAAACAGATAATAAAATTGATATTTAAATATTGAACAAGGGTACTTATCTTTGTTATCTTCAGCTACACCAACATCTGTTATGCAGCTGTCCAGATCTACTCCTTTAAAACCGTACTGAATATCTGTATAGATAAAAAAAATTAATAGTGATATACTAGATAGTATTTTTGTAAGAAGCTAATAGAAATGAAATTACCTCAACTAATATGAACTTAAAGTAGAAAAATTATATTGAGAAAGTTGATATTAGGGTTTAGGGATACTCATCTTTGTTGTCTTCGTCAACACAAAAATCTGCAGAAGCATTGATCTATAGATAGTTTGAGAAAACTATACGGTGGAAAAAAATTTGTTGTATCATTGACGATCTCACAAAGTTTCAGACGGCTTTAACGGTGGAAATAACAAATCCACCGTCTAAATTAAAAAAAATATTGCTCGTATTTTTTCACATTTTTTAATAAATTTCATTAACAAAAGTACAAACTCAATAATGATAGAATAATATTAATTTTATGCATAGATATATTGTAACGCTCCAGGCCCACGAGGGTGGGGTCCAGTAATGATATGATGGCACAACGAGCTCTGCTAGCAACTACTTAGCATCCGTCCTCGCATTGCCAAAATGGTTAACCCAAGTTGGTAGAGAGTCCATTGAGCAATGTGACATCCCACATCGGTGGGAGAATGAAAATATGAGGAATATATAAGTCGGCTCAATGGACTCTCTAGCAACTTAGGTTAACCATTTTGACAATGCGAGGACGAATGCCAAGTAGTTGTCAGCAGAGCCTGTTATGCCGTCATTTCGTTACTGGGCGCACCCTCGTAGGCCCGGAGCATTATAAATGGTATTAGAGACGACTCCGGGTGCGCTCGACTGTGCCCTGGAGCCAGTCTAGGTGTGCTCAAATCGTCCCCCGCAGGAGCACGACAAGGACGTTGTGTCTCCAACGGGGAAGAATGTGATGTCCCACGTCGGTGGGAGAAATAAAATGTGAGGAATATTTAAGTGGGCTCAATGGACTCTCTAGCAACTTGGGTTAACCATTTTGTCAATGCGATGACGGATACCAAGTAGTTACTAGCAGAGTCTGTTATATCGTCGTTTCATTACTAGGCCCCACCCCGTGGGCCCGGGGCATTACATGTATATATATATATATATATTAGGGGATGATTCTGGTGTAAACCATCCCTGGTGTATAAACTGTAAACCAATCTCCAACCACACATCCATCAAAATCCAATGGTCAAGATTTGGTTAAAGGGGCGGTGACATTTTTGTAAATAACAGAAACTTCAAAAAACGCGGTGGCAATTTGGTAATTTTCACCTCAAGGTCAAAATTAAAAAAAAACACGGACTTCCAGGATGCATGCTAACGAAGACACAATCATATACTAACGAATACATAATCATATGCTAACGAAGCAGTATCACTTCAATCATATGCTAACAAATACATAATCATATGCTAACGAAGCAGTATCACTTCATGCACAATACGTAAATTTAAATGCAAAACCGATTTCATTATGAAATAATTAAATGGAGAGTTTAGTATGGTTCGAAAGCTAGTCAAACACGTTTCTCAATAAAAAATAATTTCAAAAAAATATTAACCGCTGACAAAGTTATGCTTGTTTGATTGAATGTTATTAGTTGCATAATTTGGCTCCAATGTACTACATTATTATTTCGTTAGGATTATAAAATATATTCCTTCAGCATTATATAATCCTTTTATTAGCATATGACAATGCTAATAGAAGTAAAGAATGAAATGCAATAAAATTAAATTATAGAATCTTGAAATTGGTATGATAAACATTTATAACAATATATAATGATTATGTTAGCATATGTCAATGCTAACATTATTATGTTGTTGTCATATGCTTTACATAATTCTACTGCTAGCATTATCATATGCTAGCAGTGGCATATGACAATGCTAACAATAACATTAACATTTATTTATGAAAGTAAATATTTTAGTATTCACTATTACTAATATTCGTTTATATTATCATCATATATAGTATGCAAAATACATGATTCTGTTAGCATTATTATAACATTTTCATTAGCATATGACAATGCTAACATTAGTAATGCATTTTCACTCTCATACAAAAAATATCTTAATGTATTAATGTATTGATCATTGTCAATATATTATTTTTCTTTATAAGCAATATGTTATTATTTTGTCAGTATTATATTAATAAAATATTAGTATATGAAAAAAAATATTTGAGTATTCGCTATTATTAATATTTATTTATATTTTCATCATACATAGTATGAAAAACACATGATTCTGTTAACATTATTATAATGTTTTCATTAGCATATGACAATGATAACCTTAGCAATGCATTTTCATTCGCATACAAAAAATATCTTAATATATATATATATATGTATTGATCGTTATCAATATATTATTTTTCATTAGCAATATGTTATTATTTCGTTAGCATTATATTAATAAGATATTAATAGTATTAGATATCCAATGTTAAAACGTCTTGATACATTAATGTATATTATTTTCTATCAATATACAGTACTGTTTTTTGTTAGCAATATGTTATTAATTCATTAGTATTATAATAAATCAATATTATCATTTTCGAATAATTGTGTCAAATGAATACAACACAAAATATATTTTTAACATAACTCGAACATATGTTAATGAAAAATAATATTAGCTCATTGTACATTAAAGGTACAAACTACCTGGAAAAAAAAATATTACAACAAAAAAACTGACAATACAAGCCAATTCAGCTTATTTCAAATTCAGATTTCTTCATCCAAAAAAAAGGCACATATGCTTCATAAAATTGAGTTGGAACCTGCATCATAATATCATAAGGTCATCATTTAAAAATATTTTATTTAGCATACATAGAAATGTTTGTTAGCACAAATATTTCCCCGAAAGAATTCTTAACATATGCAACAAAAACATAATGTTAACGACAAATCGTACTGATATTAACAAATAAATCACATCATGCTAACATCATACTACGTGAATAAAAATATCAAAAATATATATATTGATTATTCAATCAAGAATTAATCAACGTCAAGTGTGAAAACATGAACCATGAACAAACATCATATCTAAAAAGAAAATATATTCAATAAAAATAAAAATACAAACATACATGGCGACAAATGTCTAAATTTTATTTTTACAGAATTTACAAAATTATTAGTGAATCCATCAAATATTCGTTAGCCCAAATAGTCATATACATAATAAAAATATGATGCTAACATAAATATATAATGATGCTAACAGATCAATCGTATCTTGTTAACATCATCATACTAAGCGAACAAAAATATAAAAAATGTATTCTTCAACCAACAACTAATCAACGCCAAATCTGAAAACATAAACCATTAACAAAAACACCATCTCCAAAAAAAGAATATATAGACTAATAGATGTGACAAAAATATATGTATAACTAAAAAATTTCAAAGGACTTCCAAATTGAATAAAAAATACATGTTGAATCCATCAAATCTACCAAAGATGAAACAATAAAAAATGATGATATACACAAATGAATCAGAAAAAATAATCGAATCGGTCGTAATTGTGTGAGAGGATCTAAAAAATGTCTTAATGCATTAATGTAGTGTTCGTTGTCCATATAATTGAAACTACCGAATCATTTATCATATGTTAATAAAGTAAATCATAATTGGGATAAAATAAACCGTTATAGCAATATAATTTATACTAATGAAACATATTCTAATTCGAATGAAATAAACCCTCATAGCAATATTATTGTTGCTAACAAAATACTTGTCATATGTTAACGAAACATACCTAATTCTGATTGGATAAAAGTTTACATCAATATAACTGATGCTAACGAAATATTTGTCAAATGATAACGAAATAATTGTTATATGATGACGAAATATTTTGAGCTTAAATATACATGAAAATGACTATTTTGTATTTTGTGTCCATATTTTTTCAAATGAACATATGCTTCACTGATCTTGAATGAAAGAGGATTTAAAAACCTTTAATTTGATATATTATTTATGTTAATCTGATAAAAAAACTAACAAATTATGATTGTTTAAAGTTTTTTAGAAATTTTTAAAATGTCGAGTCAGCATGACATCAGCTTTTAAAAAAAAGACGAAAATAACCCCCCAACCATAAAAAAAAGTGACGAAAATTGCATAAAAGCCACCAAATTTGGGATTTGATCTCAGCCGTGTATTTATATATATATATATAGGATATGGATCAAATAGGGACTAACCCTTGGTGTGGAAAAATAAGGACTAATTTCAGCCCTTAGATCTTGCTGAATGGACGGATGAGATTGAATAATTGCCTCCATGTATTTTTGGTAGTTTTTTTACTATTTTAAAGGGATAAGGTTAATGGAGTAATTTTACAAAACGTTGTAGAGTTATATTGATATGCAAATATTATAACGTTCTATTTAAGTGGGTTTAATTAAGAGAATTAATCGATATCCAACTACTCCCACGATTATTGCGTAAGTTTTATTCAGAGTCATCGATCTGTACATGTCTTCTACAGTATTCTTCTTAAGAAAAAGCAATATAGATCGACAATTTCTTCTTCTTCTTCTTCTTCTTCTTCTTCTTCTTCATAGATCGCCGATAGCGACGGTGCGACACTCACACGATTTGTATAGACGGTTTCTTCTTCTCCTTCTGCTTTTTCTTCGTTGATGGTGACGACGCGGCACTCACATGGCGATTCTAGCAGCGACGGCGGCTGTTGCACGACACTCACACGGCAATTTTGGGCAGCAGCTCGACTATGGTGATTCTGGACAGCGGCGGTAGTTTTTACCGATGTTTGTTCATAGATTTGTAGGCTATGGTGTAAATGGTGATGTTTTCTAAATTTTTATAATTTTTTTTGTAACTGGTTCTCTAGATTTGTTGTCAAAAATCCAAAATTATACATTGTTTGTTTGGGGATTAGTTTTTTTATAGATTTAGTGATTTTTTTCCAAGGCTGATTCACTCTAGTCAATGTGTTTTTTTCCCTTGTTCCATTTTTTGCTCAGTTTTGTTTTTAATTTACTTATATTTTCCCGTGTTGTTTTGTATGGTATAATTGGGGTATCTTAATTTTTTTCGTTACATTATTTGTGTTATAGTGGAAATTTTTAATAAGGTAGGGTTCGTAGTATGAAGTATTTAATTTATGAATACATAGCATTAACTGAAGTATTCACATAATACAATGCAAATGAATATTCTTACAAAGCACCAACCACCAAATATGAAACTCTTAATTTAATTTATGAAGCATTAAAGGAAATGTACGAAGCACTATCTTTATGTCATTCTTATTTTAACATAGACATCATTAATTATTAGGATTAAGTCAAACCCAAAAAGATAGCATTTAGAGAAAATAAAATACGGAGTTGATTGGACAATTTAGAAAAATACAACTGGGCACTTGCTTGGTCATGACGATATTCAATTTATCATATAGGAGTCTTAGTTATGACACTTACATGAAACCATACGAAGTACTAATCGGTAACATAAAAAGCACTATGTACAAGTAAATTTTAATTCAAAATGAATGAGATTAAGCGAGTTGAAGTTTAAGTGAGTCACTGCTTCCACTCTTGTCTTATCCCATCCCGGAGCTCCAAGTGCGTAGCGCTACACATTGATTTATAACCCAAAAACAAAGATTAAGTGTTAGTACAAAAACTGCTAAAACGTGACAACTATGGATAAGTAGCATCGCTGATATACATAAATAGCATCACAGATATGCATGAGTAGAATCATAAATATAGTTAAACCAAAGCATCACAGATATGGATAAATAGCATCAACAATACTAATAAAAAGCACCAACCCACATAAGTTATATTACCAACTTAAAACACTAACATAGATAATCATAAGTGGCATCAAACATATGCATGAGAAGCATCAATGCATAAGTAGCATCACAGATACGAATGAGTAACATCACAAATATAATTCACCCAAGCCACCAAAGATATGCATACGAAGCATCAACAATACTAATTAAAAGCACCAACCCACATAAGTTATATTACTAACTTAAACACTAAGTACCATAGATATTCATTAGTAGATTCAAATATATGCTTTAGCAGCATCACAAATATGCATACGTAACCTCACAATTATAATTTACCTAACGCAGGACAGATATGCATAAGTATCATCAATTATATACATGTGTAGTACTTTAATTCAGTAAACTTAGCATTGACATTGTTTGTACCGAAATTAAAGCGTTTTATGGGTATGGTTAACATTCCAAAGCACACAATTCATATCTTAATCAGATTATCATTGATTTTTTATCAGCAGAAAAAGATTAATAAGCATGAATAAATGTTACTCGATCAACACAAACCCATGATTTTCCAAAATAACAAAAATCACACACAACATAATTACTTGAATAAAAATCAGAAGCCACAACTGATACATGCATATCAGAAGCCACAAACTCATGAATCTATAAAAACAAAAAATCAGTAAACCTGCATTTCACGATTACCCTTTTTTATTCGATTTTGTCAACCCACACTAGAAAATTACTCGATTATTACTCAGAAGCATCAACCGATCAATTCATAGCAGAATTGCTCAATTTTCAAATCTATTTATTAAATTGATTTATTCAAAATGGCGCAAGCAGTTTTCATCTATTCCAAATTTTTTCCCCAAATTCATCCTTAAATTTGATTCAAACCACTGAAACTTACCCGATTTTTTTTTACCCATGTTTTTTTTTGCCTCTTCGATCGATCGTGCCGTTGCCGGAGGTTACAATTCCCGTCGCCTTCTTAATTTTTGAAGCCGCAGTCCACGATAAACTCGCCAACCTTCGCCGGTCTTGAGGATGTCGCACTCGGTTCCCGCCGCCTTGTTTATTGTTCTAGCCACTGCGCACGACAAACTCGCCGAGCTTCGTCAGAATCATCGTCGGTCTTGAGGAAGTCACACTCGGTTCTCGCGGTGGTCTAGAGAGGCGGAGATTTCGATTTCTATACAAAACCGCTCATTCGTTATCAATTTCGTGGTTCCAGATTTTAAGGGATTTAGATTTCACATAGATACCATATATGAAATCAAGATGCGATTTGACATTAATACCCCTCCATGTTTTAATATTAATTAAAAAATCATAAATTACTATTTAAAATCCTTTTAATATGATCCATCCATCTTATATATGTGTAAGGATCATATTTGTCCCTAATTTTCACACCAACAGTTGTCCTCATTATAACCGCACCCTATATATATATATATATGTATGTATAGAGATAGGATCATGTGAGAACTAGACATCCATGTGAGAACTGAGAACCGATCTCAGCCACAATTTGCTCTGATTTGGACGGCCAAGATCTGTCCCAAATTTAAAAAAATCGCGGTGGCATTATTGTAATATCAGTGATTTTTTAATGAACCAAGGGCATTTTTGTAATTTATTAACTCTGTTATATTTTTCAAAGAATGTATTTCGGTCTGTAATTCCTTTTCGATTCAAATCTCTTTCCTTGTATATATCAAATTTCTTTGTGCTTATATAATCGAAATTTCAGTCGATTATCTTCGAATTTTATTCACCTGAATCGGTGGTCACGCGTTTTTTTGCTGGAGTTTGTGTTATTCACCGTTATTTGACGAAGATGCCGGGTAAAAAGAAATTTCCGTAATTTTTGCTGCGATTTTGTTATACATTTATTTGACAAGGTTTACAAAGCTTATTTTGATTTTTTGACGATCAACATGTGTTTTTAGGGCTTTGTATTGTGTGTTTTGGTTCTCTATATATATGTAGAGTTATTAGCATCACAAAATATGAACAATATGAATTATTGGCATTGTGTAATTAGTTTTTATCATTGAATAGATGATTGAGTATCATAAGAGTCTTATTAATAGAGATGAATGCAGAATTTGGAATAACAAATGAGTATTATAAATAATATTTTCTTAACATGTTGTTTAGCACTACTGTGAACTACTTTAGCATTGTTATAACGTATTTTAGCACTAATGTGAAGTATATTAGCACTGATTTTAGGTTGATGAACCTTACTAAGCTGTTTTTAATGCTGCATATTTTGGTCAGACATTTGCTATACGAATGAAGTCATATTGTTTATTAAGATCTTATTATTTGTATGATGTTATGAGAATAATATGTGAATATAATTGTCCTTGACTTAACACGTACTTTAGCACTACTGTGAAATATTTTTAGCACTGTTGTTATCTATTTTAGCACTACTGTGAACTATTTTAGCACTGCTGTAAGCTACTTTAGCAGCACTGTGAACTTTTACATCATTATCTTAGAATATGTTATAAATGTGCAGATTGTGCTTCTTCCAATTTGGAGATTTCATCCGTGGTTTCTGAATTTTACACACCTGAATGTGAACCATCTTTGAAGCCTGCATTGGGCAAGAATTTCCCTACTTTAGATGACGGTATAACATTTTACAAGGTGTATGCCTCATCGTGTGGATTTGATACTCGTCTGTCTACTACAAAGAGGTCTAAAGATGGTACTATAATTTGGAAGTATGTTCTGTGTAGCTGTGAGGGAGTTAAGAACACATCTGTTGATTTTGGTGAATCTTCAAAGAAAAAGAGACGTCGTGTGTCGAAGAGGAATTGTTGTATGGCTAGGATTGGTTTGAAATATATTGGTTGTGATGGCCACAGTGTTGGATTATTTGAAGAAAGACACACGCATTCTCTTGTTACGGATACACATAGAGAGTTTATGAATCTGAATAGGAATATAGATCCTTCACATCAAATGTTTATTTTAAACTGTGCAAGGATAAACATTGGACCTGTGACAACATTTAGATTATATAAAGAAGTTGTTGGTGGATATTCGAATATAGGCTGTACAGCAGTTGATTTCAAAAACTTTAGTCGAGATCTCAAGGCGTATGTTGTGGGTGTAGATGCGCAAATGATGTTGGATAAAATGTCCAAAAGGCATGAACTCTGCTCTGCCTTCACATTTGATTATGAAGTGAACAAGGATGATCAGTTAAGGTATGTGTTTTGGGCTGATCCTATATCAAGAAGGAACTTTTCTCTATTCGGGGATGTTGTGTCATTTGATGCAACATATAGGACTAACAGGTTAGTGTGCTATATTGTTTAGACTTGTTGTTCTATTAGTTTTAGCATTCTGGTGGTTTAGCACTGGTATATTTCTATTTAGCACTTGCCTTATTATTTTAGCACATGTAGTTTATATTTTAGCACTTGTATTTTCTTTTTTAGCAGTCTTACCTGATGAATTTTTCTTTTTTAGCACTGGTATTTTATATTTAGCACTTGCACTTCCTATTTTTAGCACCTGTAGTTTGTATTTTAGCACTTACATTTTCTTTTTTAGCACTATTACTTAATGTTTGAATATTTGTTAGGTGATCGTGTTATCATTTGTAATCTTTTATATACAATGATAAAGACATGATAATAACACAAGTTTGTGAATTTTTCTGTTTCATTAGCATATGGACATTTTCTTTTTTAGCACTGGTATTTTCTATTTAGCACTTGCACTTCCTATTTTAGCACCTGTAGTTTGTATTTTAGCACTTTCTATTTTAGCACCTGTAGTTTGTATTTTAGCACTTACATTTTCTTTTTTAGCACTGTTACCTAATGTTTGAATATTTGTTAGGTGATAGTGTTATCATTTGTAATCTTTTATATACAATGATAAAGACATGATAATAACACAAGTTTGTGAATTTTTATATTGTTGCAAATATTCAATGATTTTTGCACCCTTCACCGGGAAGGACAATCACGGGAAGCTTGTAACCTTTGGTGCTGCTTTAATGTCGGGTGAGGATGGTGAATCTTATTCATGGGTTCTTCAGAAATTCAAGGACTGTATGGGTGGTTCTCCTAGGCTAATAATCACTGATCAGGATCTTGGATTGAAGGTTGCTGTAAGACAGGTACTTTCCGATACCAGACATCGATTGTATATGTGGCATATTATGTTTAAAGTTCCAGATAAGTTACCTGCGCATATCAGAAAGAACGAGACATTCAGAAAGAGGGTAAATAGTATTGTGTGGTCTAATTGTATAAACAACACAGATTTTGAGTTGATATGGAAGGAAATTATGGTTGAATTTGGATTGGCAGACAATAGTTGGTTCAAGTCATTGTATGATATTCGTGAAGATTGGGTGCCTGCATATTTTAGGGATTTACCGATGAGTGGGCTGTGCAGGACTACC
The DNA here is from genome assembly GCA_026008535.1 of Perilla frutescens. Lineage (NCBI taxonomy): Eukaryota > Viridiplantae > Streptophyta > Magnoliopsida > Lamiales > Lamiaceae > Perilla > Perilla frutescens. The sequence goes on from BRKX01000011.1 coordinate 32,877,971, forward strand.
TCAATTTCAGAGAGTGTGAACAGTTTTTATTCAAGGTTTCTTAGATCAAAGTCAAACCTTGTTGAGTTTCTTATGAACTTTAATAGCGCACTTGATACTCAGAGACATGCACATGCCTACTTGGATAGCGTTGATGAGTCGTCAATTCCTCAGTTGAAGACCCCATTCACATTTGAGAAACATGCTGCCACTATTTATACTATGAATAAGTTCTACGAGGTTCAGAAGGAGATTGAAGATGCATGTTATGTCTGTCGTGTTTGTAATATTTCAGAAAACGATTCAATTGTGATGCTAGAAGTAAAGGATGGTTTTGGTGCTATAAATAAGGTTGTTCACAACAAGGTTGAGGATTCCACTACATACGGCTGTTTGAAATTTGTGAGGGATGGGATCCTCTACTGCCACATATTCACTCTATTCAAAGATTTGAAATTGGAGTCAATACCTCCTAAATACATTGTGTCTCGTTGGATGAAGTCTTCACTCATTAACGAAGCAGGTGCATTGTTGGGTGATCGGTGTTTTTTGTTGGAGGAGAACAAAATTGTTACGAACCAATTAATTTCTGAGTTTTATGCATGTCTTTCTGTTGCTGAAGGTGACACTGCAAAGATGTCTCTGTTGTTGCAAAGTTTACGCGAGTTAAGGCAGGGGTTTTCATCTGGTGATATTGAAGACGATACTATGTCAAAGAAGAGTAGATTATTTTCTCATTTTTATGGATTGTGTGCACCTAGTGAAGTTGAGGTGCATCCACCTGAGCTTGTGAAGACAAAAGGCAGTGCAAGTCGTATAAAATCAAAAGAAGAGGCGAGAGTTGAACGCGCAAAGAAACCTTTAAGGACATGCAAGAAGTGTGGCAAGAAAGCAAACCATGATTCTAGGAATTGTGGGAAGAAGTAGATACATTTTATTTTATTTTTTGTACTTTTTTTATACTGATTTTTTTATTAATGATAGCAATATTCTTTTCTTGTAATGCTAAATAGGTATAGATTGTGTTTCATTTTTTTGAAGTGCTAATAAAGGTTTTAATATTTTTAGAAGGTGTGTAAAATCAATGCTAAACAAGGAAACGTAAGTGCTAAAGAATAAACCATCACTGCTAAAATTCAAACTTTCAGTGCTAAAGTAGAATTTGAAATCTAGGATTCAAATACTAGTGATAAAAATTTAATGTCAAGTGCTAAAAAATGGTTTGTAAGTACTAAAACATTTAATGCTTTTTAAATTTTAGATTCCAAAATATCAGGATGTACACAATATTTTTTTTTGTTTTCCTTACAAGTCATTGTGCCATATATTTCATAGAGTTTAGATCCAAAACTATTCAAACTTCTTTTTATTTTTTTATTATTGTTTGTATTTTTTTGCCACAAATAGTTTAGATCCATCATTTCAACTTTTGAATATATATGTCCGGAGAAATGTGAGATACACATTACAATGCTAAACGAGGAAACGTAAGTGCTAAAGTATGAACCATTAGTGCTAAAGTAGAATTTCAAATCTAAAATCAAATACCATCGCAAGAACATACTCATTTAATTCAAATACATCACTTCAATCAGTGTCGCTCTCACTTGCCTGAAAAGAATTGAGGTCATCGTCGGGAATGATGGGCGTCTCGCCAATCTCAAACAAGTTCGTCAAGGCCAGGTAGTGCGGCTCACCGTTGTCTCGATAGACGGTCGTCAACGGATTCATCTGCATAGTCAACGAGAAATATATTGTGATATTTAACCTCTTTGCGATTTACTGGAGAGCAAAATCATTATAGGTAGTGAACCTCTTCAAAACGTATCCATGTATCTTCCGGCGCATAGAACTTGTTGTTCTTGCGACTCCAATGAAACTCGGTCGGAGTGTAGTCCCACAAAAGCTTCAAAGTCTCATATCGCGTCGCGAGCATTTCGACATGCGCCGTGTACCACCTGATACCATATTCTTTAGAGAATTCTTCATTGACGATCGTACGAACATTGGAAATGGCCGTGTTATTGTCCTCGAAGCCGACCACCCACACTCCGGCCTCCTTTTGTTAGAGTAGCTCGTTCACCACACAGGCTTCAAGCCTCTCCGTCCACTGTGAGTCGTAGAAATATGCTTCTTGAGGTGGCGCCATTTATGGGTGAACTTGAGAAAGGGATGAAATTGTTGGGAGCGAATTAGAGCTTTAATTTGAGCTTCAATGGAGTAACTGCCGATATAAGATCGCGCATATGGACAAATAAATGCATACTAAATGGAATATATTCCCTACCTTTTAAAGACTTCACGTAATAATAATTATTATTATACCCAAAATATCAGGATGTACACAATATTTTCCTTTGTTTTCCTTACAAGTCATTGTGCCATATATTTCATAGAGTTTAGATCCAAAACTATTCAAACTTCTTTTTATATTTTTATTATTGTTTGTATTTTTTTGCCACAAATAGTTTAGATCCATCATTTCAACTTTTTGAATATATATGTCCGGAGAAATGTGAGATACACATTACAGTGCTAAACGAGGAAACGTAAGTGCTAAAGTATGAACCATTAGTGCTAAAGTAGAATTTCAAATCTAAAATCAAATACTAGCGCTAAAAAAGTGATGGAAAGTGCTAAAAAAGGATTTTGTAAGTGCTAAAATAACTGAAACTCAGAATTTGAAATGATTTGCAACTAGTGCTACAAAAGAAAATGTTCATCCACTTATACTATATACTATCAAAACACAAAATATTCATCCACTTATACTATATACTATCAAAAGAAAATTTCTGAACTATTCATTTATATTTCAGATTTTAATATTTTGAAATATAAATGCAAAATAGGTATAGATGTTGTTTCATTTTTTTGAATTGCTAATAAAGTAGAATTTGAAATCTAGGATTCAATACTAGTGCTAAAAAATAAATGGCAAGTGCTAAAAAATCATATGCAAGTGCTAAAACTACTGAACTATTACATTTATTAGAGATGGTAGTCTATCTTTATATAACAATGCTAAAAAAAGAACTGTAAATGCTAAAACACTGCTAGAATGTCCAAAACTGTTATATATATATAGAGAGAGAGACATGGAAGAAAAACGAGTCTAAAAATATATATATATATATATTTTTAAGATGGTAGTCTGTCTTTATATAGCAATGCTAAAAAAAGAACTGTAGTTGCTAAAACAGAAAATAGTAGTGCTAAAGTATAAAACATCGGTGCTAAAATAAAAACTTTTAGTGCTAAAGTAGAATTTCAAATGTAGAATACAAATTATAGTGCTATAAAAGAAATGGCTAGTGCTAAAAAATCATATGCAAGTGCTAAACTTCTGAACTATTCATTTATATTAACACTTTTATACTTTGTGAATATTAAAGTATTCACAAGAATATGAAATTGTGTCAGTTAGTACAAAATATTCATCCACCAATACTATATACTATCAAAAGACAAAAAATGTATCATATGTAAATACAAATTTTCAAATCATTATCCAAGAAGTTATTTTAATTTTCTCATTTTTGTGGGGTCTACCACAATTTCCCCCAGGGTACATGATTTTCTGTAGAATAGATTTGCAGCTTTCAGATGTTGATCCTTCAGTGTGTTACTGTCTGCATTTATTATTGCAGCACAGTATTTTGCTCTTAAAAATTTCAACTCTCTGTCATTGGATTTCTTCAGACCACTCCTCCAGGTTTTCAAACCACCACCTCTGTATGTCTCCATGTGCCTCATGACATAGACGCCACAATCATACTTGTTCTTTGTATCCCTCCATGGCATCTTCATCCTGGTAATCTGATGTTTTTCCTTCAATCCATTTGATTTAATTTCAAGTCCAGCAGTTGTGAGGAAGTTAGCAAAAAAGTTCACCTGCATGTGTTTTTAAAAATTAGTTTTTTTTAATTGCTACAGATAGAGATGAAAAATAATTGGTGACAAACTCATATATTACCAAGGTTTCTGGAATGTTGCTGTACTTGATTTTGATTCCATCCTTTTCACTATCCGCTGCACTTGAGTTATCAATAATCTCAACATTGAAGTTAATCAAATCAATGGAGAAAAAGAAGAAGTGGTCTGAATGGCAGATAGGGAAGAAAAACTGCACATAGAGTTGATATGGATTGTTAAAAAAAATTATTTAATTGATATAGATATGTATTGCTAATATAAAATTTCACAATGCTAAACAAACACCATAGCAGTAATACCAATTCAACATCACTCAAAGATACCGATGGGCAGTACTTGAGCTCATATGCTATTTTGTCAACAAAAGATGCGCATCTTTTGGAAGAATCCCATGAAGATGGTGCATCAACCACAGTGAAGCTCTGCAAGAAGAACATTTTTTTAATTATATTGACTGCAGTTTAAGCACTATATATGGATTTCTTCTTAAGTAGACACTTACGCAAGGCTGTGTACTGAAGAAGAATCTTAGTTTAGAGTTTGGGTCTTGCATTTTCTCATTTTCATTGAGGATGGTGCTCCAAACATCCAGAACAGAGGCACTGATGTATTCAAATGGAGCCATGGTAGTCATATCTCCCGTGTAATGGAGACTCGCTTGTCATCATACAAGATTTGTTCACTGGTAATTCAATATAAATAAAAAGACTGTCATATACCAGTATACAATATGATCTTTTTATGAAGTATTTTTGCATAGCATGAGTCACATACCTGCTTTCTGTATCATTCTGCACCACCCAGTAGAATATCTCATGTTGCTGCTTGTCAAGTTGTTCCTTGATATCAACAGTTCTGACCCTGTATGGTGACATCAACTTCTCAGATGGCTTTTCTGCTGTTTAGTTCTTGTCTCCATTCGGGTAGCTTGAGCCTGTATCATGTGTTTTGAAATAAATATTTATTAGACCTTTTTGTAAAAGTGTAATAAAGATGTTGAATGCTACTTCAATAGCTATATCACACCTCAGCATTATCCAGAACATTTGTTGACTTTGATGCTGCATCAGTCTCATCTGGCTTTGATGTATTTGAGTTTAGATTTTCAGTCTCTACCTGCGATCAATTTTTATGTATATTATGTATTTCTAAAATAAGTTATGACAGTATTAAAACAATGCATGAGAATTCTAAAATAATCCATGATAGTGCTAAAGTAAGTTATGATAGTGCTAAAATAAGTAATGAGAGTAGTAAAATATTAAAAATACTTTTTCCATAGTTATATCACACCTCATCATTATCCAGAACATTTTTTGACTTTGATGGTGCATCAGTCTCATGTAGCTTTGATTTCTTTAAGTTTAGATGCTCAGCCTCTGCCTGCAATGAGTTTTTATGTATATTAGGTATTTCTAAAATAAGTTTATGACAGTGTTAAAACAATGCACGAGAATGCTAAAATAATGCTAAAGTAAGTAATGATAGTGCTAAAATAATTCATTATAGTGCTAAAAAAAAGCCATAAGTGTGCTAAAATGAATCATGGGGTGCTAAACTAAATCAGGGGAGTGCTAAAATAAATAATGAGAGTCCTACAGTATTAAAAATATTTTTTCCATACCTACCTCATTGCATTCTCCAGGATTTCAGTATCAAATGTGTCAGTTTGATTTGGTTCCTCAACCACCATATTCTGTTCAGAAATTTCCTGTGTAACCTTCATTATCCCAGCCCATGCATCATCACTTATCCCAAGACTGAATGTTGGGCCTTCATCAGCATATATCTTCTCAAGCTCTGCACGCTTTGCCAGAGCTCTTTCAATCTCCTCAATTGCTGATATTCTTGCTGGATCACTCCAGAACTCATCATCGTCTGGCGTTGCTTGTGGCTGGGTCTGAGTGTGTGATGCCTGCGAAATTGGACTTGGTTGTTTCTTTACCAAAAGCTGTTGGGCTGTTTCATATGACTTCTTGAAGAAGACGTTCTCCATCATGTGTTGTGGCACATCTTGTACTGTTTTCATCAATGTAGTCATTGCATCAGCCATTCTCTTGCAGTCATCAATCAGCTTCTGAGCATATTCTTGCACAGGATCTAATGTTGATGCCGGAACGGGACTTTTTGGTTGTTCATCATGATTTCTCTCAACACCAGCCTCCAGAGCAAGTGGAGCTTCATGTTCTTGAGGACCAGCTTCCAAACAAGCAATGGTGTTCTCAACCCTTCTTTCAGACTCTTCTTCTTCATACGGGCCATAGATATGGCCTCCTCCAAAACCACATCCTTTCAATTCTAACTGCTGTCTCTTGCACATAAGCTTGTGTGTCCAGCCTTTGAATGCTGGAATTGATCGTTGAACTCTTCTGTTATAGGACACTACTCTGTCCATATAAAACATCTGTGGGGGGGTAAATGTTATTCACGTTAGCTTGAGCATGGAAATTCAGAGTTGATTTTAATAATGTATGCTAATTGCTAAACTAACCATTAAGAACAGGATTGGTCCATTGTAGTATTTATCATTCTTCTTTCTCCAAAGTATTGTCTTCTGCACTAGACACCTTATAGTGTACTCACACCAGTTGTACTCACGTATTCTGTCAACATCATCAAAGATGTGTACCAGCTGTGGATGTACATATCCATTCCCCGTTGATTCAATGAGGCTATTTGTAAGCAGAACCATAAAATGTATCTTGACCCATTTTCCACCAGCTTTATCTTCCTGCATTTTTTCCGAAACATGTGCCGGAGAGATTCTGTGTTCATGTTTATCAAACTTCTCTTGCCATTTCTTCGTTTGACTGCAGCTTTGTCTTCTAGGTTTCTTTTCTATACGCAGAGGACCACTTGGAAACCCCATGATCAATGATACATTAGTTTCATCTACGTGCAATCGTCGATCTCTCTTCAGGATCAACTCACAACTCTCGGGATCAAAGTTATCTACCAACCAGTAGCTGAGTACATGGGGTAATTCCTTTATATTCAAATGCAGAATGCTCCCAAATCCAAGTGATTCAACAGCACTCTTCTGCTCATCTGTGAAATTTTTTATTGCATCATATAATATGCGCGGTGTTGTTCTGCTTTTAAGCATTTGAAGATCTCCCTGCTTGGATTTTGCTGCTGGACTCTTGGTTTCAGAAGCACTTGTGTCTTCAACATCTGAGTCTGGTGTAGATCTTATCCTTTCAAGTAATGTCAGTGCTAATGTTCTTGACCGAGATTTGAGAGCATTGACATCATGTTTACTCTTTGATCTGATCTCATTAGTTATTGATATATTAATATCATCTGTGGACCTTGTCTTTTTGCTTGTACCTATATATGAGTATTAACTTCATAGTAATAAAGTTTTGCTACATGTCAACACATAATTAATTCATGATATGACACTATAGTACCATTATAAATATACCATGTATGTTATATAGTTGACGGGTTAACAATGTAATGTCTTATTTTAGCATTGTTTGATAATATTGTAGGTTTTTAGCACTATCATGGATTATTTTAGCATTGGTTTGATTATATAATATTATACTATCATTATAACTAAAACAGAGCATGGAAAAATTTTGTCATATATATTAAATATGTTTATAAAGATAAGAAGTCTTATGCTTAGAGTTTGATCTCCTTGATGGTAATTCATTTTTCTAATATAATGATGCTACACATTAAGACATAAATCATTCACGATGTTACTGTTTCAGATCATTGAAAATGAAATCATGACATGCAACACAGTGTGCAAAATGCATATACATTTCTAAAATTTTTGATTTCGTATACATGTGATTATTATCAGTAAACGATAACATTTTTACATATTTAGATTTTGTAAGTGTTTATTTCGTCATATATGAGGTTTTGTCATGGTTTTAGCACTGTTCCTTTCTGCATATTTTTTTTTGTTAGAACCAAAATGAAACACACATAATTTATTTTTATGATGAACGAGAAGAAGAATGTGTTACGTACCTTTTTGAATCACCATGTCTTCAGGTTTTCTCTTCTTTTTCGAAGAGTCGCTTCAGTTCTTCCGGGGTACGAGCTCTGTGCTTTGTGTTTTTTCCATATTGACGATTTTGGTGGTTGAAGTTTTTGAATTAAATTTTTGATAAAACCCTAATCGTTTATGTTTTTGTGTTTGAAGTCTTTGAATCGAAAAACTTTTGCGTGTTTGTGTGTCTATGTTTTTGCAGAAGTTATGGCGGGTTATTATTATTATTATTTTTTTCTTTTTTTTTCTTATCAGTTTTTTTGTTTTTTTTTTTGGAAAAAAAGTTTTTTATATTTTTTTCAATTATATATTAATTTTTATTGTGGAAAAGATAGTGTATTTTCATATTTCATATTTTAGCACTGGAAGTTTTTTGTTTAGCACTGCTAGATTATATTTTAGCACTTATGGAACTATGCAGGGTTATGTTTATTTTAGCACTGGTGGGTTCTATTTTAGCATTGATATTTCATATTTTAGCACTTGAGAAACAACTATTTTTGGACTAATAGTTACCATTCTTAGGTCTTAATTATTTTAGCACTGGAAGTTTCTTATTTAGCACTGATACATTTTATTTTAGCACTGGTGGGTTCTACTTTAGGATTGATATTTCGTACCTTGAGGGCATATCTATAAAATTTTTTTAAGTGTTTCCTTATAAAATGATTGATGTATTATAGTTTATACGTGATATGTAACCAGTATTTCATGAAATTACACAATATAAATATAATACAAATAACACAACATAATGTATCTATTCTCTATATGAGGTTTTGACATTTTTATGAAGCTATGTTCTTCACGTTGGATTAAAGATTTTTTAACTTTGATATATGCAAGTTTCATTTTCTGCTTTAACTTAGCCTAGTTTAAGATTATGTGAGATTTTGTAATTTTTGTGTGAATATCCTTTGTTTTTTACCGGCTTATTGTAATTTAAATATACTAATATTTAAATTGGACCATTCATGTTATTCATTTATGGAATAGCACTGGAATTATCTTATTTAGCACCGGCACATTGTATTTTAGCACTTGTATTTTCAAACAAAATGAAAAAACACTGAAATTAATAATAATTAATACACGATTAAATTATCAAAAAAATTATGCAACAAGTTTAATTTTTTATAATAATTACAGAACCCTAAAATCCTTCTGAAATGCAAAATGAACAAGTATGGCATTCCATGATCTCAAGCCACAAACGAAGCCAACCAGTCGAAATCCACAGCGGCGAAACCACCGGCGCCGTCCATGATATCACGAAGTTCTTCAAAGTATGGCATTCCATGCAGCCTAAAGTCCCTCCACCTGGGACTCTCCTAGTATCATAAGATTCGACAAAAAAAAATTGTGTTAGGGTAGTAAAATTAGAATGTGAAAAATAAATGATACTTACATTCTGTCCCAGTCGCTCAAAATACTCGTCTCTCGCTATGACTATATTTTGGTATTCGTTGTAATAGATTCCTGGGTGTCGTATGAAAAGATGGAAACTCCATATCTTCTCCTTTAATTCGTTCAATTTCAGCACGAGTTGTATCAATCTAACTCTTTGATTAAGAACCATCGTCATTGTCACTGAAATATCATCCAGAGAATCTACAACCTCGTAGTTGTCAGATACATCCACCATCCCAACTCGAGTATGTAAAAGATCAATAAAGAATTCCTCTGTGTCTCGTGACCAATTCATATTTTTTTTTTGGAAGAATTTTTTTTGGGAGATAATGGAGAGAAGTTGAAGAGTTGCACGTTTGAATTTTTTTTACTGGAGAAAAAGGAGCCTTTATGGTTGTATTATCCTCGTAAATTTGAATTAAATAACATATCTTTGCCACATGGCAATATTTTTTTTGGTAAAATGTATTTTAATTGAATAAAATTTAGTATTAGCGTTAGAAAAATAATTTTATACTTTAGCACTGATGTTTCATATTTTAGCACAAGTGTTTTGTATTTTAGGACTAGTATTTTGTATTTTAGCACTTTTAGTTTCTACTTTAACATATATGGTTTTTACTTTGTTTCTTCAGTATTATTTGTCTTAGCATTAGAATGATTGTTTATTTTGCGTTTAATGTGGCAATATATTTTTAGCTCTGCTAGTTTTATTTTTAGCACTGTTACTCACAATTTTAGCATGCGAAAATTTTTCATAATTTTTCTAATATCCTATGCTTGACTAAAGTAAGGAGCAACAGTAGCTTTCATAGATGATACATGCATTGCATTAGCTTCTCAAAATGCCTTATAATTAAACCTCAGATATGCAAATTATGATGTGCCCCAGCAAATTCCAAGGAAGCAAATTAGTACAAATATTTTCACAAAACTATCCATATTTCACAAAATGAAGATTTCATAAGCATTCCATAATCCAAAAATATGAAATATAAAAGTTGTCTAAAGCATTAGAGAATTTGTTACATATATAATATTTGTTCACTGATTATCATCTTCTAGGTAAAGCTTTTCAAAACTGATTGGGTTGTCTTTAGAAGATGCTCAGAAGTAGAGTCTTGAATCTCTGACATTCCTCTGCCTATGGATGTTGCATTCTGCAGTAAGAATGGCAGCACAATACTTGATCCTTAAGTATTTCAGCTGCATTTCATTTCTGGCTCTTAATCCACTCCTCCAATTCCTCACAGCATCCCCCATATACGTCTCCATATGACGCATTACAAAGACCCCACAATCAGTCTTGTTTGTTGAAGTTCTCCATGGCATTTGAAGACGGTTCATGCTCTTGATATTTTCAGACACTTCTTTTGATAGTTTTTCAAGCCTAGTCATCTTCAAGAAGTGAACGAAGAGCTTGATCTAAAATTTATGATTAAAGTTAGTTCATTTTTATTATTGAATTGAATGTGTTTTTTGTAATTTGTTTCAGTAGTGAAAAAATCAATAAATAGATATATTTTTCTTACCAGTTTTGCAGGGATATGCTCATATTTCAATAGGGGGTCGTCATGCTCTCCTCCCATGGCATTTGAATTGTCAATGATCTCAGCCACCATTCTTCTTGTATCAATGACAATAATGTAGAAGTGTTCTGATTGGATTATTGGAAAGAAAAATTGCAAACAAAATAGTGTACATTTTAGTTACTATCATGATGACTTTTTGCAATTTTAATAATGAATACGTACCATGTCCGTCTTATCTACTTCCACATGTGGATATGTGTTCAGTTCATGTTGTATGTTGTCAACAAACAGCTTTGATACCTTCTGGTCATTCCATTCTTTTGAAGGCGCAACAACCGTGTAGTTTTATAAAGACAAATACAGAATTTTGAACATGAATGTGCAGTGTTGTTTAAAAGAGAATAAAGTGAGTTAAGTAGAAAATAGTAACTATGAAATTCTTCACTTACGGAAACGTTGGTTGTTAGGAAAAATCTCCTTGGAGTCTTTTGTTCAGGAATCTTTGCTTGAGCATGGTTTAATATGCTACTCCATACATCAATAACATCAGAACTGATGTATGTGTTTTTGTTCAAACTCAGCATCTCATCTCTCCTCAACTCTGTCCGCTCATCAGTATACAAGACAACCTCCCTAATTTTGTATAAATTTCTTTTTTTAGTGTAAAGTGCAGTTTGGTAGAACAAAATGGCACTTATAATTTTTATTTATATTAATAGTAATGTATTATAAATGTACCTTTCATCATCACTCTTGTTTTCCATCGCCCAATAGTGCAGCTCACAGTCAGAAGGTGTCAGTGTCTCTCTTGTGTCCACAAGGTTTCTAAAATGGTCAGGTTCCTTCATTATGGCCCTTGATCTTGTGGAGACTGTGCTTGTTTATATCACTGCCTTCTGTGTATTTTTAGATGTTAATTGGAATTAAAAACATGTTAACAATATAAGTTATTATATATTTAATATTATGTGGTAAACACCTTTTTTTTGCTGACTCTTGTTATTTCAGCTGTCTCTGTGGGCATCTCACTGTATGCCTCTTCTCTGTGCCTTTTGATTGCATATTTTAGCAATCATTTCATAATATTGTAAATTTTCTTCTGAACATTATTACTAAACTTGATGACAATGCTAAACAATGAATGAAGAATTCTAAATTATATAATTATTGAAATGCTTACTGGAGTGTTTGAACTGCATCTCTCTGTCTCAGGGATCTCAACAGCTAATCCCTTCCCTTTCTCTTGTTGCTGTCTCTCCTCTGCCAAACTTTCTTTTTGATTCTGATATGTTTTTTGTTCAAATCAGATAAGTAAATAGTTATTTATAAAAATAGAATTTGGTGATGATTCTAAAGAAAGAAATTAGTAACATAAAAATATATTAGTGATGGCATATGACCTTATGAGCTGACGCGATGTCTTGCTCATTCACAGTTGGATTCTGTTCTTGTTCGACTTCTCTCTGTCGAACTTCTTCTATCTGACAAGCTCTCTCTCTGTTTTCTTGTATGAACTCAGCCATTGTGTATGCCGGCCAAGGGTAGCCACCTCCGAAATTTCCAGTAGCAAGCTCTGTTAACTCCCTATCAGCAAGCAAAGTATCTTTCCATTCATGGAATGCTGGGATGTACCTCGGCACCTCCCGGAAGTACACTTCAACTCTATCCAAGTACATCATCTGTTTGAAGTTGACAATTTTTTTTTAGTAATGTATATAGATAAATGGTTGCAGTGTTTATACAAGAAACTATAAACACTTCCTGTTTATTATACAAGAACTACAATAAAAAATAAATAATTAATATGACTTACCAACAAAAACAGAATGGGACCTGTGAAGGGCATGGTTTTGTTGCTCTTCCACTTGACAGTGTGGGTCACCAATGATCTCAAGACATAGTCACACCAGTCATATTGACTAACGCTGTCAATATCTTAAAGGCAGTCCATCAAGTTTTTGTAAATATGCCCGTCGTCATAGTTCTCGATCATGGAAGTAATTACCAGAATCATGAAGTTCATCTTGAACCATTTTCCTGCTGTTGTATCTGAGAGTATGCTAGTGAGTAAGTCATCCTTCTGCATGACCTGGCATATCTGGCCTCTAACACTCTTTTGTATCTTGTGTGGTCCTCTGGGAAAATCAAAGATCACAGACACATCAGAGACCTCAATCCTCAACCTTCTCCCATGTTGCAGTTGAAGTTCTCTCGATACTGGGTCAAAGTTTTCAAGCAGCCAGTATGTTATCTTTTGTGGCAATTTGATTATATCCAAATGGAGAATGCTGCCAAAGCCCAGTTGTCTCACTGCCTCCTCATGTGCTTTATTCATTTCCATAACTGCCTGTGATAGAATTGATGGCAATGTTGTTGCTTGTAATAGTGGATATCTATCAATGTTTAGGGCTGTTTGTACTATTTGTGGTGTGCTAGTTTCACCTTCTCCACTTCTTTTAGCACCTGTAATTTTCATGCATAATTCTGTTAACTAGACATAAATAATAATGCTAAAGAACAGAATATGAATGCTAAAATATGAAATCACAGTGCTAAAACTGTAAACTAGAGTGCTAAAATCAAGAAAATATACAGTTGAATCACAGATAGACATAAATAACAATGCTAAAGAACAGAATATGAATGCTAAAATATGAAATCATAGTGCTAAAACTGTAAACTAGAGTGCTAAAATCAAGAAAATATGCAGTTGAATCACATATAGACAAAAGGTGTTATGTTTAGAAAAAAAGAAACAAAATATGAAACTCCTAAAATCAATTGCAATGCTAAAGAAAATAGAATTAGTTGAATTGAAGATGGACAAAAGTGTGATTTTTACAGAAAAAGAAACAAAATCAATTGCAATGCTAAAGAAACAGAAACTGAATGCTAAAATATGACATCACAGTGTTAAAACTGCAAACTAGAGTGCTAAAATGAAGGAAATGGGGGAAAAAGGTGTTAGTTTTATAAAAAAGAAACAAAATATGAAATCCCTAAATCAATTATAATGCTAAAGAACAGAATCTGATTGCTAAAATATCACATTTAAACTATAAAACTTCAGTGCTAAAGAAACAGAAACTGAATGCTAAAATTAAACAAAAACATATAAAAGTGTTTCATGCTGATGTTTGAAACAAGTGTCATGCTAAAATAAAATCACTAGACTGCTAAAAAATGAACGCTAAAATAAATCACTAGAGTGCTAAAATAAGTCATGATACTGCTAAAATAAGAAACTTCCAGTGCTAAAACTGTAAACTAGAGTGCTAAAATGAAGGGAATGGGGAAAAAAGGTGTTAGTTTTATAAAAAAGAAACAAAATATGAAATCCCTAAATGAATTATAATGCTAAAGAACAGAATCTGATTGCTAAAATATCACATTTAAACTATAAAAGTTCAGTGCTAAAGAAACAGAAACTGAATGCTAAAATTAAACAAAAACATATAAAAGTGTTTCATGCTGATGTTTGAAACAAGTGTCATGCTAAAATAAAATCACTAGACTGCTAAAAAATGAACGCTAAAATAAAAATCACCAGAGTGCTAAAATAAGTCATGATACTGCTAAAATAAGAAACTTCCAGTGCTAAAACTGTAAACTAGAGTGTTAAAATGAAGGAAATGGGGAAAAAAGGTGTTAGTTTTATAAAAAAAGAAACAAAATATGAAATCCCTAAATGAATTGAAACAAGTGTCATGCTAAAATAAAATCACTAGACTGCTAAAAAATGAACGCTAAAATAAATCACGAGAGTGCTAAAATAAGTCATGATACTGCTAAAATAGGAGAATGCTAAAACCCTAAATTCAAAAATATACATGTAAATCACATATACATTTCCAACATTATTAGCTTTAACATGTTTATACAAGTTTTCCGTCGTCAATAGAACAAAAATGAAACCAATAAATTATCATGCAATAAAAAGAACAGATTTTTGTAAAGATTATGTTTTGTATGTCTCCGGCGAAGTACTATTATGCTAAAAAAACACGAAAGAAATTACTAAATCATCATTATATATTGCGAAATGAATTTTTATAGCAAACAATAATATCCAACAGAATTTGAAAAAATAAAACTGAATGTTGTATTACCTTGAGAGTTCATGATTTTTGATCGGAAATTTAATCTTCAGACAACTTGAACGGTTGAATTCGACGATTTTGCGGGTTTTTTTAGATTTCTTTGTCTGGATTCGCGTGAGGAAGCTCGAGCAGTTGTGGTGGGAAGAGAGCTTTTGTTTGCAAACATTTTCAAAATGCATATAGTTTCAAATTTCCGATTTTACCCTCTCTAAGTTTCAGGGGCAGTGAACTTCGAAAATATTACAATAATGCCACCGTTTTTTTTTAATTTGGAACAGATCTTGGCCGTCCAAATCAGAGCAATCTGTGGCTGAGATTGGTTCTCGATTCTCACCTAGGGTGTGGTTCCTTCTGGAACCCAACCCTGTATGTATATATATATATATACAAGGAAAAATATAACTTCGACAAAAAAGGAGAAATTGTACAAAAAAAAATTATTTTTTATGGATGAAATAAAATGGTTTTTTTCCCGCAAAAATCAATTTTTAGGGGAGAAGGGAGAATTTGCACCCACTGATCTATGTTAGGGTAACATTTGCTTTAAAAAAACAAGGTAGGGAGAAATTTACCCCTTATGATAAACATAAAGGATATTTTTGTCTTTTTTTTTAGTTTTCATTTACATTTTTACACAGACAAGTAGGATGTTTTTTTTTTCACAAGCTAATTACCTAGAAGCATACTGCATACATCAGTACAGAGGGAATATATCGGCGATCACATTTGGACAGAGTGCATGTTTCATCGTATTCCAAAAAGTACTAACCATTCAAGTTAAGCGTGCTCAAATTATTCTAATAATTGCTACTCAAAGCTCAAGTTTAATCTACCAAACACCAACTCGTGATTCAGAAAAATGTAAAGATTACAATTTACAACCACCACCAACTTAATTTCACACTTGTATATATTTATTTTCTTCACATAAAATATTACTAAGATAAAAGAATTGACTCACTAGAATATATATATATATATATATATATATATATATATATATATATATATATTATTCTTACTATGCCGATTGTGAATAGCTAACCGTAAATCACTACAAACTGGGGAGAGAAAAGTGCCTATTCAAATGAGATAACGAAAAAAATAAAAAATAAAAATAGAAACAAGTATCTATCGCTCCAGTTTCTCATTTCTTGCTTTTGCCTTTCTTAGAAACCTGAGGTTTCTTTTTCATTTTCTTGGACAACTTTTCTCCTGCAGGCTTTCCCTTTTTCTTTGCCAACCCCTAAATCAAGATTCACATATATCAGAGACACACGAAAAATAAATTTAAAATAAAATAAAAAAAAAAAAACCGTTCACAACAGACATTAGACAAAAAAAAAAAAAAACAGAACATAATAGTAAGCACACCGGTTTTTTGTCAGGTTTTCTCTTGGTTTTTCCATCTGGTTGTTCCTCAGCAGCCTCTTCCTGATCAGCTTCAACAATGGCTTTGTCAGCTTCTTCTTCGGAATCAAATGAGAATCCATCCAATGTTCCTAGTCATACAAACAAAGTATTTTTACCAGCAGTTCATCCCTTTTAAATAATCAAATTTAACTAAAAATTAAATACCAGATATGCATATAATGTAGCTAGACATCACATAAACTCCTAACCTTCAACCATAGTTTCAGCCTCATAAATATTGGATTGTGGTTTCAACTGAATGTAGTCATTCATAATAGCCTCTATCTGATCAAAGATCATAAAAATCACAAATCGGCCATAGATGGCAACAGATAAAAAAAAAGGTGGTAAATTTATTGGGTTGGTTGACAAACCTTTGCTTCTGATTGACCGAAGCTTACCTGAAAATAAAGGATGTTGAAAGAGTCAGCTTAGAACGACAAGGAAAAAATTGTATGCAAAGAGAATTTAAAATAGGAGTTCGGGGAAAGGAGTCCGTGATAGATGGAATACCACACAGAATGTCCTCGATGGAACTATCGTTGTTTTGTATATGGTTCCTGGAATAAAAATTAGAGAAACAGTGAATAGAACATTAGAACTAACAAAATCTTGAATGCATATCAGTTTAGTAGTAAGGGTGATTTTATCATAAATTAATGATGATGCAGAACAGGAGTTGTAGTATTGTTTTATTGTTAGAGAGTGCATTCAAAGATACAAGCTAATAGAAACACTTGCTATCGGAGGATGTTTAAGTATTCTTGGCAATACAAGAATTAAGTCAGATTATAATAAATTGCTGACAAAAGCAATAATAAAGTAGAAGAGCAGAAAAAAATGGGAAGACAGTGCATACCTTTTAAATCCAAGAACATCTCGTGTTTTTTGGAGGAATCATCTGAAATTACTATCCTTCCAACAGAACCCACATCACCACTCAAATCTATGGAATCACCTTCACACTCAACGAGAGCCTGTAAATAAAACAAGGACCACATGTAGTGGCATTTTATCCATCAGGAAAACAATAATGCAGCATGGATAGCATAACAGAAACAGATAAAACACTTGATTGATGAACATATATATGAACACTAAATTCTCATTAATACATATTTAGTATGCGGTGTAGTACATACTACCTTCTTAATGAAATAATCAATTCTAGAGGTATGCAACAGAAACTAGCAACAAAGTTCTGGCCTTCATATGCAATACAAGTCAGTCTCAGAATCCCAGAAGTGATCGAAGGCCATCAAATAATTTAATTATATACTGATGAGTTATTGTAGTAACTACAACAAGGCTTCATATGCAAATCTACAAGTGAACCAAGGCCATTAAAATTTTTAATATTGCAAGCCTCACAGTGAACTCTGGGAACATAATCTTTTAGAGAGTGTTAGGCAAATGATTAAGTAACCTTTGATCGTTGAACTTTCTCCGAGAGCAATAATGGCAACCTCGAAGAGGATACCTGCATTGGTTGGTTGCCCAGAAGTTTATTCAACAACAGTTGTCACAAATTATGGTTAGCAACTGAAAGATAGCTACAAACTTAAGCTACAACCTGGAGCCCATGACGCTTCCCAGGGGCATCTTCCTTCACAGAGTTTTCTTTAGTATCATTATCTGAATAATGAAGATGAGGGAAAAAATTAGATGGAGGAGCAACAATGAAGATAAGCTAATGAGTAGATCTATAGGTAATCACGATGCTGTCCACGTTCTCCAGAATGATCAAAATTTTAGCCACTTACCTCCATTTATAATGCCGTTTATATTCTTCTCCTCGAAGGATTTCTCATCCTCTTTTTCCAGCTTTCTCACTGGAGATTTAACCTTTGGGGCTTGATTCTTTAGGGATTCTACATCCTGGTCAAGGAGACTATCATAAGTTTCCTTTTTATCATCTTGGTTGAAATCTTTACTTGCAGATAATTCCTCCTTATTTGTCTTGGACTTTTTAACAGGCCTGCCATCAGGAGAAGACTCGGCATCTGAAGACAATGACCAAATGGAATGACTCTCTTCCTGTTTAAGAAGCACAAACCTTCAAAACACATTACATAGCATGCTGAGTAACCTTCCACAGAATGCCATTATCGGTACAGATGATAAAAAATATCCAGAAACCTACACAAGAAAATCTAAATTGTTGCAAAAGGAAACCAATAACTTGATTTACACATACCCACGAGAAAATAACAATAATAACAATCTCGAAGTGGTTTTAACATATCAGCCAGCAGAGAGATATCAAAAGAACGGAATGTTTAACTACTTCTGAGGTGCAGTGACACTTCTATTTACACATACAAACTTATCTCAATCCCAGTGAAGCCCATATCAGTTTAAAGTATAGAAATACTATAGACCGCATAATTGCCTTTAGATCTTTGGGTGCACAACGAGAATAAGCCTTAGCCAATAGAAGTTCAACGAAGTAATGCCAGTAAATCAACAAATAGATAACGAAAAATCTCCTTACATAAGACACTCCAAGCTTTTTGGGTGTATTGCCCCCGCTGGTGTCCTTCCCTTTGGCCCTCTTTCCTGCATATTTGTAAGCCGTAAAATCACTATCAAGAACCAAATGCTATCTATGTCCTTTTGTTCCATGGATGAGCATGGCGGTCAAAGTGCAAGATAACTTTTATATTTGTAGAGTACAGAAGACAGATAAGCACCTCTTTCACTTGCATATTTTTTCTTCCTCTTCCTCTCTGGAGTCTGCTTTGCTTTAGCACCCTTGGTGGGAGACTTCCCTTTGACAGGATTATTAGATTCAATCTCTCTTCCATCATCGTTATCCTTAATATCCAATACCAGTGTTGCTTCCTTCTTAAACAATCTACTCAGGTTAAGATTATCCTCATCGTCACTTTCTTGACGATCCAATGGAGACTCTGATCCAGATGACAAATCTATGGCAGATTCAGTTGGCGGCTGAATAATAAAAAAAATCCTCATAATTAGCATGCAAGAATAATCAGATGCATTAATTTCAGAAACTCAACCAGATTGTATGCAAGAATAATCAGATGCAATACTTTCAAAAACTCATCCAGCTTAAAATGGGCATTTTAGGCTTTTTTTAGCACATTCCACCTTAAAAAAGAACAGAGTGCGGGTTTCATTTCATTCCAAAAATCGTTAATCATTCAGGTTAAGCACAGCCAGATTATTATAATTAATGCTACAGATAGCTCAAGTTTAATCATACGAAGTCTTGATTCAGAAAAATGGATAGACGATAACAGCTGCCCAACTTGATTTCACACTTGCATGTAGAACACGCAGAATTATTTCCGATAAATATAGAAAAAAATATACTAACCACTATGAGCTACGGGGGAGAAAAAACCTATAGCAAATTAAGCAAATTCACAAAACCGAAGATGTTTAGTGCATTCAACTGCAATCACATGCAAATTTTGCTGAATTCTGCTAAAATTTTGCAGTAAAAATTGCGGAAATAGAAAATTACCTGAAAAGAGCGCAACCAATCGGGAGATTCTTCTCTGGAATCGCTCATTTGACTGTTAGCTAACGATTTGAAGAAAAAGCAAATTCAGAAACCCTAGTGCTGAAAGATAGATGAAAAAAAGTTTGGGATTTCCCTCCAATTGACTAGTTTCACATATTTACCCCTGTAAAGTTTCGCAATCGTCAGTTTTGCCCTTGCGTAATGCGTGACTACATAAATTACACTAAGGCATGTAATAATTAATCAGTAATTTCTCAAATCGAGTTTCCTGAAGATGGAGGCACTGTGAAGTAATCCCCGCGACATTCAAACAGTAGAAATTTATGTGGACATTCTTTTCTTTTTTTGAGAATATGCGTACAACAAAATTGTACATTCTTTTCTTTTTTTCTAGCAAGTATAATGAACCGATGCAATTGGAAACTATGGTCATATATCAGATACGAGTGAACAATTTTAAAATGGGGTGGTCTCCTGTGAGATGGTCTAACGGGTCGTTTTCGTTAGACGGGTCATAACCCGACCCGTTATCCTAGCTTCATATCTAGTGACACTTCAGTTCATAGTATGTGACACTTCAGTTTATAATTGGTGATACTTAGTTTCATCTCTCGTGACATTGGGCTTCACACAATAGTTAAAGATATTACTAAAAAATATTTCATATCTGGTGACACTTTCAGTTCATAATATGTGATACTTCAGTTCATGATTGGTGATACCTAGCTTCATATTCGGTGACACTTCATTATTATTTGATTTAATAATTCAACGTGATAGTTCGTTGTACATGCTTGTTATGTTAGTGATACTTCACGTTACAATTGATAGGACTTCACATAATAGTTAAAGATATTACTAAAAAAATATTAAAATTTATTAAGACTTATGCTGCTTCATATCCGGTGACACTTCAGTTCATAGTATGTGACACTTCCGTTTATGATTGGTGATACTTAGCTTCATATCTGGTGACACTTCATTGTGACCCGGATCCGGGTCGGATCTTAATATCCGTCTAATGGTTTATGACCCGTTAGACGGTCTAACACAAGTCTTTGTCTTTTAAAATATGGCAAACACTTGACACTATATGAGACGAGTCAGTCAAACCCGCTTTTGACCCAGTCAACGCGGGTCAACCCGCTTTGACTGGGTCAACCCATAAAAAAAACTATCCAAAGTGAGTATCAATCTTCCTATTAAAAAGTATCACAAAACATTCGAAAAGTACCATCTGTATCATTAAAAAGTAAGAGGTCTACTAGTTATTTTATATAAGTTTATTTAGTTCAAATTCTGATTTTTTTTTTTTAGTTTTTATATTGTATGTGTTGAGATTAATCTAAAACAATCATCATTCCAAGAATTTGCAAATGAAAGCAAAACACGAGTTCGGTAAAATAAAAAGTACCATGTGGTAAGCAGAAAAGTATCAAGTACGATAAAAAAATGTATCAACCTGAGATTAATACTATCATCATTCCAACTACAATAAAAAGTACCATGTGCCACGTGGCACGCCCACCTGAAATAGGCAGAAATAACCGTTATTGCACGCAAGTCCACCTCTTAAAATATTGGTTGGGATGAACAAACCAATCGAAAGATCAAACTTATTTAATTGGGTTTTTTTTGTCATGTACATTATTTGTTGATTATATTGTAACATATTTTTTATATTTAATTTAGTATAACACGAAATATGTACAAATAAAATAATTTTCTTAATCAAAATAAATTTGTACGGATCAAATTTCCATTTTTTTCTCTGATTTTTCTCTTCAAACCTTGATCTTCAAATGATCTTTGAAATATTCAAAGTAAATTTGTCCATTTGATTTTTTCAGACTTGTTGTTTGAACTTTTATAACATTAACTGGGGGATCATCGCTGGATTTGAGATGACTCTGACGAAGAACATTCAAACGGTCTTTAAAATCTTCAAAATAAATGTGTCTCTTTGATCTTCTCAAATTTGTTGTTTGAACTTTGATAACATTGTTGTTTGAATTTTGATAACGTTCTTAATCTTCTCGGTAATTTATCTCTTTGATTTTCTCAAACTTGTTGTTTGAACTTTGATAACATTGTTGTTTTAACTTTGGTAACGTTCTGAGACTTGTTGTGTCTCTTTAATATTCTCAGTAAATTTGTCTCTTAATTTGATCTTCTACGTTAACTGGGGTCTCAGTGGAATGCCTTGAATGTTGAAGCTAACTTTGTAGAGAATTTTTCTCCAACTTTTTTAGCTCTTCAATTTTGAGAGCTCACTGTGATTTTCAAGAGAAAAATTCATTTTTGGTCCCACTGGACACGGTCGAATCCGAAAATGGCCACAATTTTTTCAAAAATGGTCCTGGGACATCAAAATTGGTCCTTTCGTCACGTTTACCGTTAACTTTTACTCCCATTTTTGGTCCCCAAACGTTAAAAGTAGCAATTTTTTTTATTTCTCAACTAAAACAGTTGGATTGATTGGTCAATCAACTTTGGAGGGAAAGTTAGCATTTTGGAGGGAAAATTGAGTGCAGAAGTTGAGGGAATACATTTGTATATATATACACTCTCCACAAACAATCAAAACACACAATCATCCCAAAAAATCCACACACAAAATCATGTATGCTGCATCAAGCAATAAGCATTTTGATATAGGTTTTCTAACTTGTCACTGTGGTAGAGCAGCCCTGAGGTAGGTTTCCAAACAACCTCATAGCCGAGGCAAGGCATTCTACAACTGTCCAGATTCTCAATATGGTAAAGGGTGCGGTTTTTTCATGTTGGAGGATGAAGATTTCATTTCAGAGGACAGTAGCTTTGATAGCCACCTAGGAAAATTAAAGCTACCTGAAGAAGTGAGAAAGATGGTGAAAGAAGTGAAGAATCTGGGCCAAGAGGTTGGTAAGATGAAGAAGATAATGAAGATTCTATGTGTTATACAATTGTTTTTGTTGGTGGCAATTTTCTTGAAGATGTAATGCAACTGTAATTGAAGATGTAATGCAGCTGTAATGTAATGAAATGCTACTATAATGAAATAAAGCTATAATGCAGCTGTAATAAAATGGAATGCCACTATTCCAATCAATGAAATGAATATTTATTTGCTAACAGAAATGCACAAATAGGGCAAAACAAAACAAAAACCATTCAAGCCCCAAAAGGTATAAACAGATACCATTCAAGTTCCAATAAGCATAAATAGATAGCATTCAAGTTCAACATATCAAAAGGGGTAAATTAGTGCTATTTCCTTTAATCGAAAGCCTATTGTCCATAACTACTATTTCAAAATCCTTAACAGGATACCATACAAGTTCAACACATCAAAAAGACATAAATATCCAAGGGTCCAAGTGACATTTCATATATTCAAAAGTTCTATGAAATGAATGGCTTCATCTGGCTGATTCTCTCTTCATCTGCCTTGTCTGCCCTTCTTTTTGATTGCCTAAAAAGAGTAAATTAATTTATTAATAAGCAGAAATACACATTGAGGTCCAAGTAACTGAATTGTAACTTACAAGGAGTTTTCTTCCTTTTCTTGTTGTTGGCTTCTTGGATTGTTGCACTTCAGTGGCTGTAAAGTTAGCACCTTCCTGATTATCAAGCTCATCCTCTTGAGTCACAGGGAAATCAGGTTGTGTGAATTGTTGCACTTCAGGTTCTTGCAAGTTAGCACCTGGTTGATTCTCAATTGCTTCATCTTCTTGCAAGTTAGCACCTTCCTGATTCTCTCGTGCTTCAGCTTCAAACAACTGCCTCAATGGACAATCCTGGTCATAGTGTCCAATATCCCAGCAAAACTTGCAAACCACAACAACCTTCTTGGTCTTACTCACTGAACTTTCACCTTCAGCCTCCTATCAAAATTCAAATTTATTTAATATTAGGACAATCTGAATTTACATCATAGATAGTTAAGCTATAACATTATGAATTAACACTAATCATACCTTCATCTTTGCACATCCAACTCTGTTATGCCCAGGCTCTCCACAATACTTGCACTTTACAGTGAATTTTTGTTTTCCTAAGCTTTGTATCTTATCAGTGGGCTTCTTTTGCTTCTTGTTAGGACTATCAGTGGCACCAACTCTTCTTTCTCTTTGAGGTCTGCCTTTTCTTTTCTTGTGATTGTTAGGTGGCAGTGGAGGTATATAGCCTGTTTTCTCCCACATGTCTTGTCCACCCATAGGGGCTATAGCATATGCATAAACTGCACAATAGGTCTCAACATGGTAGCAAGTGTCTACATAGTCTTCTGGTGCACCACCCTCTGCATAAATAGCACTAGTAGCATGCTTACAAGGAATACCAGATAATTCTCATCTCCTACAATCACAAGTCCTAGCGGCTAAGTCCACTGCATATCTTGATCAATCCAAGCTTGAGATTTCATATCTATTTGAGGCAGCCTTCATTGGAATGCAATCAGAAGAGGCTTTCACTGTCTTGTTGAGAATCTTAGCAATCCTAGCACACAGTAACCTGTCTTCCCACTTGCACTCAGCTTGGTCTCTATTTTTCTGAAGCCTCTTCATGATACATTGTCTGATCCACTCCAACATAATGATAATAGGCTTATCTCTAGCATCCAACCTTCACTGCATAGCTATGAACATCTTCTTTGAATTGAGCTTTAGTATTGAACTTCTGGCCCAAGAAGAATCCTCTTCCATTATAGCTTCCACTCATCACATCTTCTGTGGTTGTTTCATCATTGTCAGTATCTATACTTTGAAAATCACTATCAGATCTGCTCCTATCTAAAATGGCACCTGAATCAGAGTCCTCACCACTTACCTGTTCTGGTCCTGCCCACTCAACCTCTTTGTCAACATTCTCATCATAGATAATGTCATCTATAATTGACTCACAACTATCTTTCTTGAATATGAAGTCCTCATCTTCATCTGAGCTCTCATCTTCACCAATGTAATTATCAATAAATACCTCACAACTATCTTCTATCTGCTCATTCACAGCTTTAAAACTTTCCCCTTCTCTCTGCTCATCAACAGCTCGAAAACCTTTCCCTTCTATCTGCTCATTCATAGCTCTAGAACCTTTCCCTTCCTCCTGCTCATTGATAGCATCAATCCAAACCCCTCCCTCCTGCTCATTCAAAGCATCAACAGAAACCTCTTTCTTATGCTCATTTAATGCATCAACATGAACCCCTTTCACCTGCTCATTCAAAGCATCAACATGAACCCCTTCCACCTGTTTATTCAAAGCATCAACACGAACCCCTTCCACCTACCCATTCACAGCATCAACACCTTCTGTAACAGCCCGGTCCTGAGGATGGAGATGAGGTTGTTGTGCGTAAAATAACACGAAAAAAAAGAAGTCCATGGGGTGTTTTTAGAATTAAACTAAATTAGCACCTCAAAAACTTAGGCAACTTTAACTTTATAATTAGGAAGAACTTATCATTTTCAACGAATAAAAGGGGTTAAAGGATTCACTCGAGTCAAAGGAATGCCAATTTATAGGCCAACCGAAATTTAAACAGAATCCAAAGACCAACAGATAGGAATTTGACTTTTCAAATAAACGAGACCTCATCACAGGTCACATCAACTAAGACCCATAGATAGGTCAGAGTCAAATATATCTTATTATCCTATTCATAGGACGGATCAAGAAAATAACTTAAGATTAACTTGAACGAACAGAATCATGTTTGAAAGAAAAGGCCTATTTGTAGGCGAACAATAATAACAAGCATGCAAGACCTATTCACAAGTCAACTGAAGATGAATAGATACCAGAATGCTCAACAGGTATGACTATTCAAATAACTCGGAATCAATAAAGGCATAGACGGGTATGTCAAAAGATCATGCTTCAAAGACTTTAAGACTTTATTGATATTTAGGAATCATAGCATTTAAAACATGCTACTATCAAGAATCAAGTTACACATATCAAGACTAAATACTAACATCAAGGTACTTAGCAGAAACATAGCGGAAGAAAATTATGTAACCATATAGAGCAACAAACTTGAACCTCAGACAACCCCACCAGCAGCACATCACCGGCCTCAGCATCTCAACCTAAAAACATTTGAAAAAGAGGGTGTGAGCACTAATGTACTCAGTGGGGTTTTACGAGAAAACTCTTTAATAAACTTTGGAATATCCAATTATAAACTGGCGGCATATGGAGAGCAAAACACAAAAGCCCTCTCCATACCCGCAAAACCTTTTACTACCTTTTCTGGCGCCTTTCCTGGCTCAAGCCTGATGTCTATTGCACCCTTATGCCTTAGGATGAGAGAGGGGTTACCTCAAGTATCCTCTGAGTATGCGAGGGGATTACCTAGTAGTGACTCCCTTTACTTTCAAATGTTCAACTCGGTGACTCGAAAGTCACGACATGATAATGCAAATAAACTGTTCTTTGAGCTCGATAACCTGCTTACAACAGAAGTTATATCCTTCCTTAACTTCCTTCCTTACTTAACCTTAACCTTCCTTAACCTTTCTTCCTTAACCTTACTTAGCTAGCAATACCAGGCCTAGAGCAATCGTCTAAGGGCTAATTCTTTAATTGAGTATGATCTCGGCCTATAAGGGATTTATGACTTACCCTAAAAGGAAATCCTTAACTATACGAGCTTTAACAAATCATAAACATTCAAATGCGAGGAAATGAACGCGGATAAACATCGATTGTAATTAAAGCAATTCTAGATCTCAGGCTAGCATCAATCGTATTTAAACAATTATAGCATATCTAAACATACTTGAGAGCTCACTTAACTTATGACAACTTCCTTTATCTTATCAAACTCAAATAACAATTCAACAATATCATGCATATAACTTCCTTTGTTCCTTTCATTTCCTTGTACAGAGACTAAACAGACAGAGCATAAGATACTTTAATTGGATATTCATCTTGCCCTATCATGCATTGAGAGCTTAATAGCTCAAACCTTATACTTGGTTTAGAACCACCCACCTCGATGACGAGCATCTCGATAACGAGCGCGTAGAAGAAGCAACGAGCCGAAAATCCTTTCTCAGGCCTCTTCGGGGTTCACCTCTTCTTTACGAAAGTCGATCAATGACTTGAAACCTTATTCGAGCTCCTAATAAGACATCGAAATGATATCTAAGCCCTTTCCCCTTAACTATAACTTAAAAGATGAGAATTTAAACGATTAAGACATCCAAAATTACCGCAAAAGGAGACGGAAAATACGACTTGAACGATCAAGATTCCAGATAATTAGCCACTACTAAGTCGTAGATATTCAAAAGAGCTTCGATTTGAATACTCATAGGCCCCGTGGTTCCAACCGAGATGAAAGTTATGGCCTCCGCACGAAAACGTGCCGGAGCTGCCGCAACAGCACCAGCGCTGCGACGGCAAGTTACGCGCCGGCGCCCCATGCGCCACGGCGGGGGGGTGCGCGCTGGCGCCCCCTGGCGCCGCGGGGCACCCCCTGCGCGCCCGCGCGCCTCCTGCTCTTCTCTCTCTCAACTGGGGGTGCCTCACGAAGAGGCTCCCCTCTTTCTCTCTCTCTCTCTACAGAAATGGGATGAATGAGTGAATGAGCGAAAAATGAAGGGGGGTGAGCTACTATTTATAGCAAAAAATATGGCTTCCTCAAGAAGCTACTTCAGTGCAACAATACCGCTCTAAAAATATCGGGTTCGGTTAAAAGGCGCTTTATTCGATGTCGAGGTCCAAATGACCTCGTTCACGAAATCCGAAAATACCGGGAGGTTCATTGGCTCGAGTACTATTAAACCAACTTGATTCGGGATAAAGAATGAGTCATCTTGAAGGAAAACGAGACAAGATTCTCTTTTCAAAAATTAAAGTTACTATTCCACACAATGGACAAATAAAATTTCCGAGCGTTCAATTGACCTCAGAATGAAAATTGGAGAACACCAACGAATTCTTTGAGAAATTTCATATAGGATAGGCTTGAAAAAATAAGGCTCAGGCCAACACATGAGATTTCGCAAAAATCTAACGATCGCGCTCCTACGGAAAAACACTATTCATAACTTCTTTAAACGCGTTTTAAATCACCGGGAACTCAAATGACTTCAGATTCGAAATCCGAAAGAACCGGCATACTCCTTGGGTCAATGCCTTTCAAACATGACAAAAATCGGCTATAACTGAGTTGGAATCAAAATTCTCGAAGAGATGATTTTACAAAAAATAACTCCTAAAATTTAGGGCCAAAACATCCTTAACTAGGCTCTAATTAATTTCTTTAATTTTCTAAATGAACTCTGAAAATCTAGGATGTTACACCTTCCCCTTCCAACGTGGATAGAACACCATCTGCATTCTTCACATTGTCTAAATATATGGTGAATTCTCTAGAATTCACGGCTGTCTCTTTAATCAACATAGCATGCTCATCAGTTTCTAAAGGCAGCATATGTTCTTCCATAACCGAAAAAAAAAAATCTTTCCTACCCATATAACTCAAAACCTCGCATAAACCATTTAGATATTTCATATCCCATTTTTTCCCATCAATGAAATCAAATACACTAGTTCTCCCACCTATGTACTCAAATTTATCTTCATAGTGCAGCATCATACCTCCATGCTGCAGCCTCAGTGTGTACCAAAACTCACAATCCCTGTAATTTGGGTGTGCCGCGACAATGGATGATTTTCGCCTTATCATCGTGAAATTTGAAGATTCAGACTTTAGATTCTTGATGTTCTCTCTACTAGGCAGTGGGTTTTTGTGAATGTGTGAAAAATCAATGGAATTTGGGCGTGAATTTTGGGGATGAAATCTGGAGAGATTAGGGATTTGAGCGAGTTGATTTGGGGAAAGAATGAAATTATGGCAAAATACAGAATTAGGGATGAATTTTCGCGCCTTAAGAATCACGTGCAACTCACGTGGGGGGCTCTCGTCTATATTTGACGGACCCGTTAAATAATTGGGACCACAAATAAAAATTTTAATCGACTGGGACCATGTTTGATGTGAAAATTTTTATAAGGACCATTTTTGAAAAAATTGGGGCCATTTTCAGATTCGACCATGTCCAGTGGGACCAAAAATGAATTTTTCTCTGATTTTCAACTTATATGAAGACTCTATTTATAGTTATAGGTAGGAATATCTAGGGCTAACGTGGTGCGATCTCATTTGCTCCTGAATATTAATATATATCTCTTCAAAGATAATTTTGATGTTTATCATATAATAATATCTTTAATATTTAAATATTTGCTCCTTAATATTAATATATATCTCTTCAAAGATAATTTTGATATTTATCATAATTCATGTAATAATATCTTTATTATTTAAATATTTTATTTAATTTTGGATTTCATATGATTCCAAAACTAAATAAATGTATAAAAATTAATAAAAATATTATTTATAATTTTGTAAAATTACGCCACCTACAAATGCCCCATCGAGACTTGTTCATGGACGACTTATCGTTTGAAATAAATGAGTCTCGAAAACTAATTAGATAAAATAAACTCATATAAAAAAGGTCTTCAATTTATGAATATTTTATACTCATACTCAAGAGTTCTTCACATTTGAATTTATTGGATAGTTTATATTCATATCAAGGAGTTGTTAGATAGTTTATACTCGTATCGAGTAGTCTATAATTTTGATTTAAATTTAGATAGTTCATACTCGTATCAAGGAGCCTTCAAGATTTTGACTTGGATAATTTATGCTCATATCAAGGAGCTTTTTTGAACTTTGATAGTTAACGCTCATATCAATGAGCTTTTTTGAACTTTGATAGTTTATGCTCATATCGAAAAGCCTTCAACTTAAATTTAAATTCATAGACCTTTTATACTCGTGTTTGTTAGTCTTTAGATTTGAATCTGCATTTAAATTTATGGACATTTTATACTCGTGTCTAGGAGTATTTGACATTTCTTGAAGAGTTTAAATAGTTATTGGAGCTTTACTAGTAGTTTAGACTCTTATCAAGGAACGTTTTAGCATTTTTTGAAGAATTTAGATAGTTTTAACTCTTATTAAGGAGCTCCGAAAGATAGTTTAGGTTTATACCAATGAGCGTTTTAGCATTTCTTAAATAGTTTAGATAGTTTTGGCTCTTATCAATGAGCTTTGGAAGATAGTTTAGGCTCTTATCAAAGAGCGTTTGTATTTTGAAAATTTTAGATAGTTTTGGCTCGTATTAAAGAGCCTTTGAAGGTAGTTCAGGCTCTTATGAAGGAGTGTTTGAAGATTCCTCAAAAGGTTTGCCCCTATCATTTATTTTTCCTACTCTTCCAGAATTGCAAACATCTTGATGTTTGAGGAATCCATCATTTGTTTTTCTTACTATTCCAGAATTATAGACATCCTAATAATTGAGGAATTTGATGAAATAATAGATGAGGGTAGAGATGGTCCACCGGGCGTGCCTACAAATTTTTATATTTAATTTAGGATAATACAAAACGTGTACAAATAAAATAATATTCTGATTCAAAAATAAATTTATACGACCAAATCTTTATTTTTCTCTGATTTTTCTCTTCATAACTGGATCTTCAAATGGTCTTTGAAATCTTCAGAGTGAATTTGTCTCTTTAATATTCCTAGACTTGTTATTTGAACTTTGATAAAATCTTCAGAGTAAATTTGTCTCTTTAATATTCTCAGACTTGTTATTTGAACTTTGATAACGTTAACGAAGAGCTAGTGACCTTGATTTGAATGTTGGATTTGATGTATTGTAACTTTATAACACCGTTTAGAGGGTTGAGAACCTTGATTTCGGATCGAACGTTAAATTTGAGATAACTCCGATGAAAAACAATTTGAATCTCGTTTTTAGATGACTCTGACAAAGAACGTACAACTCGGATCGAACACTGAATTTGAGATGACTCCGATGAAAAATAATTTGAATCTCGTTTTTTAGATGACTTCGACGAAGAATAACTTGAATCTCGTTTGAACGCCTTGAATGCTAGAGAGAACTCAGTAGATAATTTTTCTCCAATTTATTGAACTATTTAATTTTGACTTCCGGTGTGATTTTCAACTGATATGAAGACCCTTATTTTATAGTTATTGATAGGAATATCACTGACATGGCACGATCTCATTGGTTCTTGAATATTGATATCATGATATGTATCTCTATTCAAATATATTTATTTGTTGCCAAATAGACTTGATGTTTATCATATAATAATATCTTTGTTATTTAATTATTTTATCTAATTTTAAATTTCATATAATTCCAAAACTAAATAAATATATAAAAATCAATAAAAATATTATTTATAATTTTGTAAAATTTCACCGTCTACCTATAATGCTTTAAAATTCAGCAAATAATAAAACACCATAACAAATTAGGGGCAGACTTGGGTGAGACCGTCTCATACATGAGACGGGTCAATATTGACGCGCTGTCGTTTCACGCGCAAAAATATATTTATAAACTCCTGTGCCCACAGCGAGCGTAGCTAGCCAATGAGTACGGGTCGATCCCACAGAGAGCTGTTGCGATTCTATCTTCAAGTAACCAATCACAAAGAGGGTTTTGGTGTTGTCACTATACTAAAAATAAATCTGCAAAAGAAACTAAAGAAAACAATCAAATAACAAAAGATTCTGGCATTTGAACTAGATCTTGGTTAAACATAAAACAACTCGATCATGGGCACACCGATTTTCATACATGATAGGTCATCTAGTTATGGTGACCGGACTCCTCTCATGCGTCTCCTCATCCATCCTTTCATTTTAGGTTTAAAGGTGATTCCTCTTCGATTAAACCCCTAACCAGTTACCCACCTCCCGATTCCTCTAAGAGATGTAAGCAAACAAGCAACAGTGTGTCCTAGACGGACCCAGATCTGTTGTGTTCAACTGATTCCTCTTGTGCCCACAACACCCCATTAATTCCCTTATTACTATATGAACCGATACACAGTCACGATTCGCCAATTCAATTAATAGTGGTGTGCCCTCTTTACCTAACGAGTGATCAGCCACATTGGGCATTTCAGACACACACTCATGTGGAACAAGGCACAAGAATTAACGGAAACTAATCATGCATTACTATGCCCATTTTGGCCTCACGAGTCCAGATTTATGTTTAATCCAATCTCATCATTCAAATGCCAGAATTAAAGATCTAGCCGAGAAGGCTAGACATAATCAAACTTGCAGAATTTAAAGACATGAAAATAAACGAAACTTACGGATTTAATTAATCAAAAACTCGACTCCAACGTCGATGAACATAAACATAACCTAAGTCCCGAAGGTTTAAGAACTTTCGGATTGTTTTGCTGCCTAAGCAGCGTACGGAAATTAAATGCAGAAAATGTAAAGTGTAGAAATGTTTCAGAGTATCTAACCACCTCTTTTTTCAGAAATTAAACTTGTTTAAGTAGTTACATTTCCGAGTAGAGTCTCCCCCACAGGCGGGGGTCTTCTGCTGAAAATCCGGAACGGCGTGCCCTCGCTGACTGGACTGGATAAACTTCAACTTCAACAAATCCCTATTTTTTAGGGATTGCTCTTATCTCCTTAGATTGAGCTTTATCTCCTCGACTGAGCTTATCCTTTTGTTGCAGCACCTTCCAGGAGTCCAGCTTAGCTCCAACTCTCTCGCGGATAATGTAGCTATCTTTCCACCAGCTGTTCTTCAACTAACTTCCAAATTCTAATGGAATGCCCACTCTGGCCTGTGGTCGAGTCTGTGCGAGTACTGTGGGCACGGCATCGTCTGTCAGCTCCATCCGTATCTGATATGCCCACTTCACTGACCGAATGTGGGATGGATACTGAGGACGTCCCCTGTGCCTCTGATGATCATATGTGCGAGATAATCGTGAATATTTGAGCATAAAATGCCCCTTCCGCTAGACTCGACTCTTGGAATGCCCTTTGACCGCTACCTGGTTCTTTTCGACTCAAAACACACTAAAAAGGTACATTTATACACGATAAAATGCCCCTAAAAACACGAAATAAATGGACTTATCAATACTCACATGCGGGGATCATTATTTATGGGTGAAGTATCATTAACTCACATGTGAGTATCGTTATTTATACCCGCATGTGAGTATCATTATTTATGAGTGAAGTATCATTAACTCACATGTATCATTATTTATGGGTGATGTATCATTATTTATGAGTGAAGTATCATTAACTCACATGTATTGATCCGTCTCATGTATGAGACCGTCTCATACAAGTGTTTGTCAACAAATTAATCTTTACTAGACTGACGGCATAGTAAGTCGATCAACAATTACAATTTTATTGTAAAACTTCGATTTCAACTCCTAACTGACCACACAAACGTGGGTTCTAAGTTGAGTACCATCATTTTGTGTATATAATAATGCGAACGTCATGTATAAGAGTCTTAACACAATTTTCATGTATTTATATTAATAAATACCGAAAAACCGTACAAATAAATATTTTTGGATTGAAATTATAATTGTGGTTCGATTCTCTATTTGATTTTATGATTCTTCTCTTTAAAAATTTGATCTTCATGTTCTTCAAGATCTTCAAGGTGGATTTGTATCTTCGATCTTCACGAATTTGATGTTTTGGAGTTTATAACGTTGATTCGGATGGTGAAGACCTTAATTTCGGATCAAATGATGATTTTGGTCGATCTTTATGAAGAAAGTCTTGAATCTCCAAGAACAACTTGATGACTCAAAGTTTGGAAACGTTGATCGGAGGTGTAGCACCTTGAATTCGGATCAAACTTTGAACTTGGGATGATTTTGACGTAGAACGCTTTAAATCTTGCACAAACGCCTTGAAGGTTGAGAGAGAATTTCTTCAAGCAAACTTTCTAAGTCTTGAGCTCTTCAAATTGTGTCCCTCCCTTTGACCAAAACCCTCTATTTATAGGCAAATAAGGGGTATTTAGGGCTTACGTGGCGTTATCTCATTGGTATCTCATTAGGGTTTATGTGGCGCATTTCTATTGGTGCCTCACTAGGGCTTGTCTGGCACAAGTTAATTGAAGCCTTATATTTCATGATTTTCTACAATAATGTATTGGATCATTTATGTGAGCTCGTCATTTGTCACATTTCTATTGGCTAAGATTTTTCCACATATTAAATATTTAATTTAGGAATTAAAATTTTTAAAATATAAATAAGTAATATAATTTGAATATTTTAATTATTTAATATCCACGTGGCACTCTTTGAGTGGTTATGAAAATTTAATTGCTTACGAAGAGATACAATGCATTAAAAAAAATATAAGAAGATCATTTCTGATTCTTATTTTTGCTAAAGATTTGTCATGTTCTAAAAATGCAAATGCAATTTGTGGACTTATGATGTTTTGTTTTGTTCCTATACGGGTGTGTTTATGAAGTTACATCTACAACATCTATCATTCCATTTGGAAAGATGAAAATATAATAACAATTAATCATATTTGAGTCGATTGTCTTTTCTTTTATAAAGTCACAAGAGATAATTGACACGTATTCTATTGAAAAATACACAAGTAATTAATAATTTAGTTGATACAATTCATATATTTATATTTTAAATTCTTGAATAAATATACATTTATTATTGCACATGTATTTTTTCAATAATATTAACTGTGCATAGGTGGTATACTATTTATTTTATAAATTAAATGATGGTAATGGGAACACGTTCCACCACATCCTCATAGACAGTGGCGGATCCATAAATTTTTTTTTTGAGGGGACGAAACGCAACTGTTCGTACTTCCCATTTATTCGTGCTGCTAAGAAAGAACATTGAAAATGAGACGATTGTGAATAATTATGCATTTAATTACTTTTTGCCGGTGTGTTTGTAATGACGTCATTTTCATTTGTTCATTATTTTTTCTATTGAAATAATGTCATTTTAGGATTAGTTTACACCTTCGTCTTTCTTTCCCTATCCCAAATTAAATAGAAAGGAATGAATTTTTCATTAAAATAAATAACTAAAAATAATAACATGAATAA
The DNA here is from genome assembly GCA_026008535.1 of Perilla frutescens. Lineage (NCBI taxonomy): Eukaryota > Viridiplantae > Streptophyta > Magnoliopsida > Lamiales > Lamiaceae > Perilla > Perilla frutescens. The sequence continues at coordinate 32,912,854 of BRKX01000011.1, forward strand.
ATAAAATTTAAATTGAATTATTTTCTAATATAAACTAATTCGTTAATTGAAATTTAATTGGTTATGACCAACAATAAATTTGGAATAATAATTCACTCATACTAATCATTTGAGATAGAAATTATAAGTCAGGTGATGAATTAATTAAATGATAACTTCACAATATATAATTTATAAAATAAATTACGTGAATAATATAGATCAATAATTTCAAATAAATAATGCAATTCAATCATGATTCATTATTAAATTAAAGTTGATATCAATTTAATAAATATGTAATTTAATTCATAAAAGTCGAATTGCTAATTCAACCCTAATTTGTTTAATTTGTTTTGATTTGTGTGTATTTAATTTTGTTCCAATATTTATTTATATATTTGAGTGAGACCTAATTTTCCAAGCTCAATTATATATAAATTAATATCATATATATTTTTTTAAATATATCAAGCCTAACAATAAAAACCTTAAATAAAAATAATTAGGGGGCAAAATTAAAATTTAGCAAAATAATCATATTTTTAAAAAAAATTGTTGGGGAGTGGGACCCCCACCCCTCCCCCCCCCCCCCCCACCTTCCATCCGCCCCTGCTCATGGGTTGATTTATATGTAAAAGAAACTACCATTACAAAGTCGATTGATCCAGCTATTTATTAAAAATTTAATGTTGTGATGTTACTGTGTTTGGCGATAGAGTAGCTAAAAATTAAATTGTACATCCCATTATGTTAATTGTGAGCCGGCTTGAATAATAAAATACTTTAAAAATATTCTAATTAATAAAGTGGAGATTGTGAATTAAAATTCTATCAATATTTTATAAATTACAATATCTTTTATATTCAGGAGTATCGTTTTTTTTTTTTTGAGCGAACACGGGTACTTTTCGAAAATTTAAAAAGTGCGAATTAAAATTTATTTCAAAAAAGAAAAAAGAAAAGCGAATTAAAATAATGTATATATTTAAATTGTGGCAATACTAGTGCAGTTTTAGGGGTCAAAATGAAAATAATTCATAAAGCAGTGCTCACTGTTATCCAATTCATCCCTCTAAACGGCTAAACCTCCACCAAACTCCAACCCCTCCCCTAAAAATCTCACTCTCCACCAAAATCCTCTCGAAATTCACCCTAGATTAGAGGGAGGAAAGCGTTGAGAATTTGTCTACGGTTAATCTCAAATTACGGGTGAAAGCAAGCAAGGATTGATGGCGGTGGAAATCCCAACGAAGGCCGGCGAGTTGATGGCAAATTCTCAGCAAAATCCGGTGGCTTTGGTGCAGGTCAAGCTGAAGGAGGTAGAAGTGAAGTTTAAGGGATGGCTGGCGAAGCAGACGCTCCCGGTGGAGGCCGCCGTCGTCACCGCCACCAGCGCCATCCAAGGCGCCGCTATTGGCGCCTTCATGGGGACTCTCACCGGTGACGGGTCTGGTCTTATTATGCCGCCGCCCAACGCTGCTAACCTTAATCCCGACGCTATGGCGTCGCTTAAGCAGGCGCAGGTTTACCTTCGATTTTTTTTTTTAACGATTGGTTATTATTTATTAATAGTTTTATTTTGACTGTTTATATAATTGATTGCCTATACAGTATTATAATTATACTTTTCTTATGTTGGAGAGTAAGTTCTTGTGAGTCTGTAGACGTATTTATTTTTCTCCTTTTTTTGCAGCTGAATTTGTGTTATATTTATTGCTTTAGGGTGATTTTTTTCTGTTTAGGAGGATGGGGTGAGGGTCGGCCGGGTGGCTGTGAATTTTGGATGGATTAAGTTGTTACTGATGTGTATATTTTATTGAAAGATCTGATGTTGAGTAGTTTGCTGAATAAAACTAGTTTGAGACAAATATTTGATGGTTGTTATAATTGCTTTAGCAAGTTTTTGTAACTGGACTCGTAGTAGTTGAGATGTTAAGCTCTTAGTATATTGCAGAAAAGTCTAATTGATGTTTATATCTCATTTTCACATTTAGGCTCTTGCTGGAGGTCCATTGTTACAAGCGCGCAATTTTGCTGTCATGACGGGTGCAAATGCTGGTATTGCTTGTGTCATGAAAAGATTGAGAGGCAAGGATGATGTTCAATCCAGGTATGGCGTTGCTGGAACTATGCCAACTTTATATCTCCATTCTATAAGACCTGCAATACATGAACAAAATGAAGTTTGTTTTCCGCCCGAGTCATTATTGCTTGCATTTCAAGCCATCAGTTCTTTGCCTGGTAATAAAAAAAAAGTAGAATGTTTGTGCATATAAGTGTGTCCTTTTCCCATCTTGTATCTGCTGTTAATCCTCTTATCAGTTATCAAGTTGAACTCTTTATCCCTAAGAGTGATGCTGCAGTGGTAATATTTCCTTTAGCTTTTTTTTTTCTTTACTAATGATATTCAGTTTCATTTTGAAGGGAAAGAATGCTTATGAGCTTTTAATCTACTTCAAAATATTGTGTGCACTAGAGTTGAGAATTTGGGTTTTATGTAAAAAAAGCCAAAGTCATTTTTTAACTTCTTCGCAAATATAAAATTGGATTTCGGGCATACACTGATACACATAAGTTCCTGCCTACATCGGTGATGAATCAACAAGTTAAGGTAAATTATTGAGCCTGGCAAGTTAAGGCTTGAAATTAATGTACAAAGCTCAAGCTCAAATTCAGAAGATAATTGAATTTCAAGCTGATAATGTTGAGCTAATCACTTAGTTGTCTAGCTGGATGCATCTGATTAATCTTTTCAGGGTATAGGCTAGTATTTTTTTTAATATATATGTTATCCTTCTTGAACCCTGATGTTTGTCTTGCTCTCTTCTGATGTGAATGCTAATTACCTATTGGTTATTGTAGTATGGTTGCAGCTTTTGGTTCTGGTGCCTTGTTTTCATTAGTAAGTGGTATGGGCGGCCCGAATCCGGCTGCAAATGCTCTTACATCTGGTCTTTTCTTTGCAATTGTTCAAGGTGGAATTTTCAAGGTGATTTACTGGACTCTATGGAACTTGTGCTTATAGCATCAATTATTTCTACTATAACTTGCATTTCCAGTGGTATTAATCCAGTATTTTGAGTTGGAATTTGGATCTATTATAAGATGTAAACAAATGAATTGAACATTTGTCTCTGCGCCTAGCTCTCAACTCTTCACCATCAATTAAAATTCTCTTATCCTGAGACCCTTTTTATTGGTTGATACTTGATGCAGGTGGGAGAGAAGTTTTCAAAACCACCAGCTGAAGATGTGTATTATTCAAAGACGAGATCAATGCTGAGCAACCTTGGCTTGCAGAACTATGAAAAGAATTTTAAAAATGGATTGTTGAATGATAGCACACTGCCCTTGCTAACGGACAGGTAGGTTATGATGTGTAACCAAAATAGTCTAGAAAATGAAGTCGGGGTCTTTGCTTAACGGCTGTCTCCTTTTTCCTTCTTAAAATTTCAGCGCTCTCAGAGATGTGAAAATTCCTCCCGGGCCAAGATTGCTCATTCTCAATCACATAGAGAGGTAGATACAGTGCTTAATGTTTAGAACAATGTTGCTGATTTTGTGAAATTTCAAAGTTGTGATAGTATGTAGTGTCAAGCAGGGACTCAGAGTTCAAAGATAGGCGAAAGGGTCATCGTTAAGGTACTCTGCTGCAACAACACTGCTTGCTAAGGTATGATTAAGTTGCTAGAGAATAGTATCTCTCCTAAGAGACGACGGCAAGAATTTTGCTCCATGGCTATGTTATCTGTGCTAGAATGTTATGTTTAGATTTTTATTCGGTATTTGATTAAAGAATATGGTTTTCCTCGGTTATGTTCTTCAATCATGATATTCAAGCAACTATTGCTGATTGAGAGCTTCTTATCTACCAATTACCAAATGATCTCTTGATTTTATTTATTTCAAATTTAGCAGCAATATGTGATTAGTGTAATTATTGAATGGTGTGACGTGGTTTTTTTCTTTTGGGCGATGATTTTGTATTTTTCTCAACAACAAAAAAAGGCTTTGTGAAATGTTGAAAGACGAAAGGGAAAAAATTGCTAATTTCCATGGGCAGAAGTTTCATTGCATAATAATATATAACGAGGTCCGAACACCTGGTTTTCTTCATCTACAAGATTGCATAGATTAATCAAATTTAATTTAAATTGAAGATCGTGGTTCGGCTTGTTTTCACGGGCATTTGTGATTTTAAAATTTTGATGTATTGGTTCAGTTTTGGATTAAGAAAATGAAAAATTAATAAAAATACATAATTAAAAACTGATCAAATAATCGACATATTATATTATAAATATCTAGAGGATTAAAGTATATTCCAAATTTTTTATTTCTGTAGATAGATTTTGTTGTGTTAATTTACTTTATTTATTTATTAATTTGTATTTCATTTATTTATGAAATCAAATTCAAATAATCTTGGTTTGGATAAATTCGGTATTTCTATATCCCAATCACAGGTCGAAATTATGAAATCCCAACTTAATTTACTAAATAATTAGTCAAAATAAATGTTGGGCATACTCGTCCAAACACCAAACCGAAACGTACATGGTGCTATTTCTCAAATTTCAAAAGACAAAAGAAAACAAAAAATAAATAAAATTGGTAACTCCACAAAATTGGGGAAGTAAAAAAAAAGCATCATTGAGGAAAAATGGTGGGAAGTGAAGAGGTTTTTTGGAGCAATTTGGTTGCGCCGGAGAGTTGTTCCAATAACTCGAAAATTCGTGCCCTATACTCCCGTGCCTCATCCACCGCCTCCGCCTCGAGCTCGCCGAGCTGCGAGCAGAGCCGCTCCTCCGCTTCTTCCGCCACCCTCAGCCGCCCCATCGCTCGTGCCAACTCCTCCCTCATTCTCGCCTCTCTCTCCAAACTCTCCTTCAGCTCCCGCTCCAACTCCTCGTTCCTCCGCCTCAGCGCGGCCTCGCCTTTCTTCTGCTGCGGCGGCGCGGCGGAGGGAATGGCAATGCTGGGAGCCATTAATTAAAGCGTAATCAAACAAAGTTAGAAGAGATATGTGGTTCGTTTGAGTTTATGGGAAATAAATGCTACGTTGCATGAATTTTTATAGGCGTGAATTTGATGTGTCTAGGTTCAATGTATCTAGTGTTCCAGAGTAAAGTTTGTGTCTGCGTTAATTGTGAGGTTCCGAGTTGGTTTTGGTTTATCCCTCCAAAGAAAATTTGGCGTCATTGCTTCCAAATTCCAATTGGGGAATTTTGGTTTTAGTTAGTCCCTAGAGTTTCGTTTATTTACAGAATAATACCTGCCAGTTTATTTATTGCAAAATGCAAACCAATAGGAAATGTATATAGCCTTTCAAAAATTCAACTTAATCCAAATACTAGGTTTTTTTTTATCGTTTATAAATAGGTTTGGTTTTCAAAGAATGTAATAGGCCGCACAATTTGCTAAATTTAAAAAATATATAGTAATTATATATTAATTAATTAGATTCGTGAAAGCTTTGGGTAGCTCATGTAGATTTAATTAATCATTCTACCACCTAAATCCTAGTTTATGAAATGAGATTGTCTACCGGTCTACCCATCTTTGATATATCACTTTCAAATTTTTAATTATTTTATAGTTTGTTAATAATTAATCATTGTGCCATTATTGAGATTTATAAAAAAAATAGTTATGATTGTTTCGAAATCAGGCATCTATCCGTTTATGAATAAGTGATATTTAAAAAAAAAAATGCACACCTATTATGATAAATTCATTGAACTTCGTCTTTGTCACTTTTATGCCTCAATTTTTATTTTACGTCTTTTGTAAAAAAATAAAATTAACAGTCATTAAAATCCGGGAAAAAGTGGGAAATGATCAAAAGATAAAATAGAACAAGACCGTTGAGGAATTTAACATGATGAAAATTAAAAGTTCAATGGTAAAATAGAACAAAATTTAATAATTTGAAGACCAACCAATAGAATGTTCGAAAAAAGAAGACCACAATAATTTTGTCGTGGTCTTTGAATGCTGATTTGGATTGGGATATCGTCATCGATTGCGTTATAAATAATAGTGCCCCTCTCCAAACGTGTGGGCTGAAATGTTCAAACACAAGAGCGTATGTATTTTTATGGGACCAATTTTTCATTCACACAATAATAGAAGTGGGATTCGATACTGTTTCTTTTTTTCTTTTTTTGGATAACCCGCGACCACTACTGAGGTGCGCACTGGGTAAACCCCGCCCGCCCTTATGTAATAGCCTGTAAACCACACAGATGAGGTAATTTGAAATTACTTGATTTACTGTTTATCAATAAACGTATTCACATATCTACCACTACAGGCTACAACATATATATTTTTCATTTTTACAAGAGGATGATTATAGTTACATAGTCTAAATGTCTAATCTAGCAGTCTGATATATTTCCATTTATTTTATATTCTTGTATTTCCCGAACTCGAGTATACTTTTATTTGTTTCACGCAGTAAGCAACAATTAATTGATATATGTTAAAGGAAGTCGTGAGAAAACTAATGGTAAAATCTCATTAAATCAAAAGCGCAATTTAAGGCTTAATGTTATTAAATAAATTTAAAACTATTGCTAATTGACTTGAATACGTCGTTGTGTGGCATGAGGGCGACTTCTCCAGAAATAATTAATGCAAATTAAGAAGGGTTTTAGGCTTTTGTATTATGCCACGTGTATATTCTACAAAAGGAAAATACCAAATTATTTTATTCCAATTCTTAGGTAACTAGGTAAGCATCTGTAGTTGGAACAAGGTTATGCATGGAGTTCAACCCAAGAACCGAACCTCAATTAATTTTATTTTTTTGACTTTTTATTGGCTACGAAATTTTAATGCCCAAAAGCCGATAGCAAAATATTTTTTTTTCCTTTTTTGTAAAATAATAAAATCATATTTTTTCATACACATGATCGAAAGATTGCGGGTGCTATAAGGGGTCAATGGGTGCAACAACTATCTCGTTATTAGAATTTCATTTAGGGTTCGTTTGGTTGACAGAAAAATAAAATTATCTAGGAATATGATTTTTACGAAAGTAATTTTGAGGAAAATGAATGTTAGAGATTATCTATCCCGTGTTTGCAATATAAAAAGAAAATTGTTAGAATTCTAACTTTAGTATTTTTTATTCAAATTAATCAAATGGGTTTATTAAGATAAATTAATAATATTGTAGACTTATAGTCAATGGATATTTTTCAAATTTTATGGTGAGAGACCGGAGTTGATCATCATTATCCTTCCTCAATTAAAAAAGCGAAGAAAATAAATTAATAATTAAGAAAAATAAATAAATAAAGATAAATTATATATATTTGATCGACATCATTCAAAGATAAATTGTTATTTATGTCAAATTTTATTATTGATATTAAAGTTGAGTTGCTCATTTTTTTGAGTTTGTCATTTCTCTATCACCAATTGCAAAAAAAATTGTGATAATCGAATTTTAGTAGGATTTTTATTTTTTCAATTTTAAAATTTTTGTTGAAAATCTAAACTTTTATAATAAAAAATAAAAATTGCTATAAAAGAAAATTAGAATATAGAGATAATATGATATAGAATTAAATTATATCAAGATTAGAACAACCAAATGTATATATTGGATGTAACTACTGAATTTTCTATTACATAATTAATTTAATTTGAGCACTATTTATAGAAGCAAAAATTTACAAAATAAAGACAAGTGTACTATGACTAACATGTATTAAAGCTTTGTTGTCAAACACATGGAAGCCCAATCATCTTCTTTAATTCCACGTGGTCATTGGCTAAATATGAATTATGTCCATATCTCATAACACTCCTCCTTGGACATAATATCATTAGCATTTCCTTTGAACAATGAGCTCTGCATTCTTTTTGACACATCTCATAACGATGTTGAATATTAATTTCTCAAATGTAGACGATGGTAGAGATTTTGTAAACAAGTTGGCAAGATTTTGGCATGAACGGATTGGTTGAACATCTATTTCTCCCTTTTCTTGAAGCTCATGTGTAAGAAAAAATTTTAGTGAAATATGTTTGGTCTTGTCGCCTTTTATGTATCCTTCTTTAACTTGTGATATACAAGCAACATTGTCTTCGTAAATAATTGTAGGAGTATTTGTGATTGGTTTCAAGTTGATAGCATTTTGTACATGTGCTATTAATATCTGAGCCAAACACATTCTCTGCCAACTTCATAAAGAGAAATTATCTCTGAATGATTGGAAGATGTTGCTACTAATGTCTGTTTGGTTGATCGCCAAGATATAGTTGTACCATTATAACAACCGTTTGTGATCAAGCTTTTGTGCGGATCTGATTTATATCCTGCATCTACATATCCGATTAGCCCAACATTGGTTGTTTCCTTAAAGTAAAATAATCCTAAGTATGTGGTTCCACGAAGATACCGAAGAATGTGTTTGACACCAATACAATATCTTCGAGTTGGTTCTGAACTATAATGGGAAGGTACATTTACTGCAAAATGATATTTGGCTTAGTACATTGTGCTAAATACATTAAAGCTCCAACTGCATTTAGGTATGGTATTTCAGGACCAAGAATACTTTCATCAGATTCCTTACGTCGAAATTGATCTTTCTTGGGATCTAAATTACGCACAACCATAGGAGTGCTTAAAGGATGAGCTTTGTCCATGTTGAACCTTTTAAGTAACCTTTTCAGTATGAGCAGATTGATGAACAAGGATCTCATTATCCCTGTGCTCTAATTCAAGACCAAGGCACAACTTGGTCTTTCCAAGATCCTTTATTTCAAACTCCTTTTTTAAACAATCAACAATTTTGGTCAGCTCTTTAGGAGTACCAATCAAGTTCATATCATCTATATAAACAACAATCATCGCAAACCCGATATTTGAAATTTTAATAAAAATGCATGGGCAAATGAGATCATTCTTATATCCATTCTTGATAAGATATTCACTCAACCTGTAATACCACATGCGACCAGATTGTTTCAACCTATACAATGATTTCTGCAATTTGATCAAATATAGATCACATGAAACATTTGCTTCAGATATTTTCATTCCTTCAGGAATTTTTATATGAATGTTTGCATCAAGTGAACCATATAAGTAGGTTGTAACTATGTCTATTAAACGTATCTCCAAGTTCTCTTGTATAGCCACACTAATAAGAAAATGAAAAGTGATTATATCCATGATAGGTGAATATGTCTTATCATAATCAATTCCAGGTTTTTGAGAAAAACCTTGAGCTACAAGTCGAGCTTTATACCTCACTATTTCATTTTTCTCATTTCTTTTTTGAACAAATACCATTTGCATCCAACATATTTTACATTATTCGGTGTTTCAATTATCAGCCCAAATACATTTTGTTTTTGTAAGGAAGTCAGTTCAGATTTTATTGCTTCTTCCCACATGGGCCAATAATTCATTTGACGACATTCTATTATTGAATGCGGTTCACTATCATAATCATTATCCATGATTGTTTGAGTAACCTCGAAAACAAAAAATCATCTATGATTATATCATTTCAATTCCAAATTTCACTATTATAATTCATGGATACTTCAGTATTCTTGATCTGGTTAGTAGGCTCATCGGTTCTCTCCCTTCGTTTTCGAAGAACGATATCCTTTTATCCAAATGGTCTACTACGTTTGTGATGTAGAATATTGTTATCCATTTGAGTACTTTTTGGGGAGTAATTATCCTAGCTGGAGCATTTGCTGCTGTGATATAGGACTTTGTGACTTTGCTAGCATCATTAAATGCACCAGGAAGGTCTATTTGCTATGTTCTGTAAATAAATAAGTTTTCTCACTTCATTTTCACATTCAGATGTGCGTAGATCTAAATAAGATAAACATGGCTCGTTCTAAGAGAGATTTACCATGGGCCTTTGTTTGTCTTTATTATTATCATCCTTACCAATTGATGGAAACATTGTTTCATCAAAATGGCAATCTGTAAATCTAGCAGTAAACAAATCACCAGTTGATGGTTCAAGATATCTAATTGATGGAGAATCAAACCTAATGTATATACCAAGTTTACGTTGCGGGCCCATTTTAATTCTTTGAGGAGGTGGAATTGGCACATATACATCACATCCAAAAATACGTAAGTATGAAATGTCTGGCTCAATACCTGGCATTAATTGCATTGGAGAGTATGTATGATAAGCAGTCAGGCGTAATCTAATTAAAATTGACGCATGTAAGACTGCATGACCCCAAGCTTCATTGTTTAATTTAGATCTCATTAGTAATGTATGAACAATTGTTTGTATCCTTTTGATCAATGACTCTGCCAATCCATTCTGAGTATGAACATGAGGTACCTGATGTTCACCATGAATTCCTAACACGACACAATATTCATCAAAACTTTTTGATGTAAATTCTCCGGCATTATCCACCCTTATATTCTTGATAGAATAATCTGAAAAGTGAGCTCAAAGTTTAATGATTTAAGCTAATAGGCTTGTAAACGCAATATTTCGAGTGGATAATAAATACACATGTGACCATCTGCAAGATGCATCTATCAAGACCATGAAATATCTAAATGGTCCACTTGTAGGATGTATTAGTCCACATATATCACCATGGACACGTTGCAAAAATGAAGGTGATTCGTATCTTATCTTTTCTATAGAATGTTTAGTTATAAACTTTCCCCTCGAATATGATTCACAAAAGTAATCTTTGGACGTTAACATCTTTATGTTTTTCAATGGATGTCTTCTTGTCCGTTCTACAATTCTACGCACCATAGTCGTTCCTGGATGTCCCAGACGATCATGCCATAATCCTAAAATTTCAGGATTAACCAATTTCCATGATGCGGTGGCATTGGACTCATATGTTCACGCAATATAACCCAGAAATTGTTGCTTCAAAATTTTTAAGGATAATTCTTCTATTCAACTTATATAGGATGTAATGCATAAACATTCTTTCCCATTTTCAACATATGTTTCCAGATGATAACCATTATTTAATACATCCTTGAAACTTAATAGGTTTCATTGTGACTTTTCAGACAATAAAGTATTTTCGAGATATAAGGTAATACCGTTAGGCAAAATAATTGTTGCATTCCATGTACCATCTATGATCTCAACAGGACCCAGTATTGTCTTAACTTGCAAGTTGCATAGTGCAACACTTGAGAAATATATTTTGTTAGTTAGTATTGAGCGTGTCGAAGCACTATCAAGAAGATAAATATCATATTTCTTGATATTCTCCATTTTGTAGCCTTGTGCGAGCAAAACTCATATTGATAACGTGTTATAAAAGAAAATTAGAATATATAGAAAATATGATATAGGATTAAATTATATCAAGATTAGAACAACGAAATGTATATATATTGGATGTGACTACTGAATTTTCTATTACATAATTAATTTAATTTGAGCACTATTTATAGAAGCAAAAATTTACAAAATAAAGACAAGTGTACTATGACTAACATGTATTTAAGCTTTGTTGTCAAACACATGGAAGCCCAATCATCTCCTTTAACTCCACTTGGCCATTGGCTAAATATGGATTATGTCCATATCCCGTATCAAAAATAATCCACAAAAAAAAAGATTAAAATGTATTTTCAAAATTTTTAAATTATAAATACAATTTTAATAATAATTTATAAAAATAATAGATGAAAAAATTGGAAAAAAGAATGGTCCAATACAAGATTCATAGAGGCAAGTAATAAGAATACCTACTCCAAAAATCCAAGACTCTAAGTAGGTATTCAGAATCCAAGAAAGTTGTATTAATTTCCTTGTTTTGATGATTGTTATTACTTTACAAAATTTCCGAAAATTGAACCAAGTACAAAAATTTAAAAATAAGGAATCAGATTAATTTCCAAAGCTAGATTCATTGCCAACGAAATGAGGTCTTAGGTAATTTTATTTACGGCCTTCATTTTTCTCTTCACAACCCCCATAATAAATTAAAATATAAATAATTTTTAATTTTAATATTTTGTCCTTTGTTTAATCATCACATCATATCTTAGCAATTTACCATGGACAATAGTTTTTTACTCGTCATTGTTATAGATAAACCAAACAATGTTAATTGATCTTCACCCACATAGAGGAGTTGCTAACTAAAATTAAAAAATACTTTTTTGAGAAAATTAAGTTGAGATTGAGCACACGGAGATCTTATCAGAAGTATTCATGATATTTAATTAGTTCTTTAATCTTTGCTTGTTCTCAATATCGAATAATTAATGTATCGATTGAATTTCGACGAGAATCGTGAATTCTTGAATGATAAAAAGGTAGAGGAAAACATAACAATTTTTCATTTTTGTTCTTCAAATTGTTGTCATGCGGTTTTCTGTAATACTTTTATGTGTTACTTTAATCTCTAAATATCATTCATTTGTATATTTTTCAATTAATATTATGATGTTGCGGTTAGACTCGTGTTAATTGAGGCAAAAACATTGTTCTTCATTATTTGCATATTAAGTCATTGGAGGAATCCGACAAAGAGGGTTTGGGGGCTATAGATTTGGGAGGGGGAGGTATTTTCATTTTTCTGGGGTTTTTTCAAGTATTGAAGATTGTCTAGGGATAGAATAATCTATTAAAAAATTATTTATATTTCAATTAATTATAAGGGTTGTAAATAAAAAATGGAGGCAAAAACTATTTTAGCCATTTAAACTTTAAAACATATTTATTTTAGCCAGTAAGTTTTAAACATACTTATTTTAGTCACTTTGAACAAAAATACCCTTGTCGCGCTGGTACTACGCGTGCTAAGTAGGGGCAATATATATAATAATTTTGGCTAAAAAATATATATTTAAAAGTTAATGCTTAAATAGTTTTTTAAAATTAAGTTTGACCGGCTAGTTTTATATATTTCCACTAAAAAATATCGTGAATAGAAAACGCTTTCATTTACTTACCATTTTATTTATTAGAAAAATAATATTATATTGCAGTTCCGTCTATTTCCATCAAGATATTATGAGCTAGCTATTTAAGATTTTTAAAAGAATGATCATCACTATCAAGAGATATGTGCAGGGTTGAAGAAATTCATGCCTAACAAGTAACCCCCCTTCATGTCGATGTCGTCACAACAATTATTTGACAATTTATACAAACATTAATTAGTTTCAAAATTAAATAAACTTAATTCCCATGTAAAGTACAAACAAAATACAAATGAAATAATAAAATAAGCAAATACACAGCTGGCATTTTTGCAAAAATGAAAATAAATAAATAAAAAATCGATGAATATATATAAATATGATCGTATATCGATCGAAATATGTATCATGATCACAAAAGAAATAAATATTAGTGAAGTGTTTGTTGCAGAAGCTTCTCTGCATGAGAAATTTGGTCCATTAATGCGATGACATGAGCTCTATATTCCCTTGCATGTTCCACCGCCTCCGCCTCCGTCTCCCCCAGCTGCCAGCACAGCCGCTCCTCCGCCTCCTCCGCCACCCGCAGCCGCTCCCATGTAATCTGCATCTCTCTTCTCATTTTCTCCTCCCTTTCAAGGCTACGCTTCAGCTCTTTCTCCAGCTCTTCGTTCCTCTTCTGCAGCGTTTCTTGGTTCTCCGCCGCCACCGCTTCTGACTGTGATCCGATTGGATTCATTTCTTGGAATAAATAATTAAGGCTTATGGTGGGAAAAGGTATAATGAAAAGGGCTAATAAAATTGGTGGAAATATCGATGTTTTGCAGTTTTGGATTTTGATGAAGAGAAAAACGATGTGGGGGAAAAATATATATAGGGCTTATTAATTTTCACCAACACTGCAAATTGATAAAAGTCTTTTCATTTGACTTGTTTAAATTTGAAATATTCATGCCCACGCATGATTCTACATATTCATATATATATATATATATATAATACGATAATAAAATATCGTGCATCAAAAACATAAAAATTAAGAATTTTGCCAATATTCTAGCTTCATATAAATAGAATATCTATTCACTAACTAATAATATACAATTAAATTATATATCTCAAAATTATTAATTCACCTCATATTGGGACCAAAAAAAGTTATCATATTGTAAATGGTATTATATAACTTGTCGCATGAGTAATATATAGGTGCTTTAATGTATCATTTGGGAATAGCTTAATGGTTCATTTGATGAACTAGCGATGTCACTCACAAGTCATAATGTACGTAGTAATTATATATATGTATGTATATTAATTATAATTGTGTATAATCAGTTTGTATCTATAGAGTAGTAGTACATCACATTTCGTGATTTCACACACTTTGAAGGATCGTTGTAGACTTTTATATTGGAGTAGTATTGTAGTGTATTAGGATTAGGATGTGTTGGGAATGTGTAGACGATTTCATTAATATGAACTTGACTTTTATTATTTGAAAATTGAAATAAATGAGCGTGTTAATTAGTTGTTTCAAATCTTCGGACTCTTCTCATATTGACTTTGGATCTGTTAGAGGGCCAACATACCCAAACGCCAACCACTTCCGATTCTATTTCAACCCCTTCCGCCTCAATGTCCAATGGATCATTAATACTACCACAATTCTTTATGTTATAGTTTTTACCACTTCAAATTCAGATTCAAATTTTTATTTATAAATCGAATTGAGATGGGTTCTAATTATTATTTTTTAAATATGTTCTATGGGACTACCTACGAAAATTAAAAGGATCAAAGATTGTGTGTGAGAGAGAGAGATTTTAGATCTCAGGATAAAATCAATTTTATTTTTTATAATTATTATAAATTTAATATTATAATACGAAGTGTGAAACACAAATAATGTAAATTGAAATTTAAATTTAAACGGTGTAGACCCATGTCCACATTACTTAATAAATAGACAAATAATAAATGCAGATGTCCCGTCTTACAAAACAAAAGTAAAAAAAAAAAAAAAAAAACTTGTACTCGATGACAATCAAAATAAAAATTAAATGAGTATTCCAAACTTCACGCTAGACACTGGATAACAATTAACAAAACACGTAAACATTAAAATATAATTTTCGGTAAATTCAAAGTGCAAAAAATTGTTAGGATTTTATTGGGCCCAAATTCCATTGGTATGGGCAATTTAAATAGGCCCATAACTACTTTTGCCAAAATTATTATTCAACTATAAATACATCTCATGTCATGATGTAATCCCACGCGTATCACGTATAATAACAAAATGATGGATGTGATCAGTGATGAAGTCATAACTGTGAATGCGACGGTTCTTCTTTAATGTTTTTCATGTCTATCTATATCATTATTATATTATTATTTCTTATTTTAAATACATAGATCATCCATAATATTCATGATTAGTACACATATAGTGATATAAGATTTACTAACTAAATGATTTTTTGGCCCAGTGGTAAGCAACTGACTATATAAACGCAACATATACGTTCTAACTTTGATTTCCACCAACTACATAATATGTAGGTAGCTTCTCTACTGAACATGTGTGTAGTATTTTATTTTTTTTCCACTTTAATCGTAAACTGAAAGTTGTATGGTCTTATATCAATGGTGCATTTTATTGGGTATCATATCCAGGAGCGTCTTAAGTATATTTAAGGATGATGTGTTAATTATAAAAATAATTAAAGCTCATAATACTGAAAAAGTATATATTTTAATTTATTAATAAAAATGGACTATAATATTAAAACGTGCCCCCTGATATTAAAAAAAATTATACATGAATTTTGAGGAATCTTGTGGTAAAGGGCAGTTTGCATTGCACCTCTTAATAGTTGGCCATGATCATATCGGTTTACACGACTTCCAGTGGTGTATATGTTAATTCAAATGGAGTACGTGGCTCTCTAATTGTGGATAAAGATATTTTACATAAGCTCCCTCGAAGTTCAAACACTAGTGTTATAATATGCATTCTCCTTCCATGAGTCGCAACATGCCGAATCATAAAATTGGCCTAAATTGGTGGATTCTAGTGCCGGTGAACCTGGACCCAAAGGAGTAAAGAGAAAGATATGAATAGTTAGGTCAACCTAACATGGACTTAGTCGTACGTGGCGCACCTAAAACCCGAGATCCTCGTGTTGATATGTCTTCTAATAGGTTTGACTCCCAAGTTTAGATCATATCTCCTATTGCGAACGACCTTGGATATTTTTAAGGGGAATATGGTTGATATAGTTTATTTCACATGAAGATAAGAGAGCACACACAGAACGTCAGACATTTCACTACTCACTTTCAAACAAGAGCTAGGGATCTTGGAATCTTTGACGAACACAAACCACAAATTAATTATGTCTTTTATTTGTTTATTTACAAGTCTTTCTTATTTTGCTATCCGTCTTTTCTTGATTATCTATTGACTTGATCAACAGAGTCTGAGTCTGTTTGTTTGTTAACCATTCAAGGTGGTCTTTCAACTTTTACAACTCATTGTTTTTATGTTACAGATTGACGGTGCTTCAAATCCGAATTCTATTGATTATAGAAGCACTCCCTACAAGAAATTAAGATAAAGAAAATTTTGAGTTCAAAAAAAGATTTTGTTGGAATCCAAGTGTTAGAACATGAGCCCAAAAGAGTCACGTTCTTGAATAATTTCAGTAATATCATAGTACTAGTGGTAATTGGATAAAAAAAAAGGGTGATTCTATTTATATCATCAATTTTTTTTTTTCACACCACAATTTTTCTACACAAAACAAAAATTATAATTTTTTTTTCATTTTTTCTTTACACACTACATCAAAATACTATTTTATCGTTCAATTTAAAAACCCAAAAATCAATAATTTTTAATACGAATAATTAAAAAAAATGAAAAAGAAGAAGAAAGAGCAAAAAATTGCCGTCGCCCATCCTCCTCCGACACCAACGTCAGCCACCATTCTTCCTCCTTCCTCTACCACCAGCCACCCTACTTCTCATTATTTCTCACTTTTCTTTCATCCTTCACCACAATTCTTTATTCTTACACCCACCATCACCATGAGAATATAAATTATTATAGCATTCTACCCCATCTTCTCCGACAATATCGACAAAAAAAAAATGGCAGATTATACTTCGAAATATTCAGTTCGAATCTCCATCTTTGGGTTCGAAAGTTATTTTTCGTACATAAAGAAGGTAGTTCGAAATCATGTCCAAATCGAACGAGGTTTGGAAAACATTTTCCGAACCCTGAACAAAGAGATTCAAAAAATGATTTTGGAATCTATAGAAAAGAGTTTGAACTGTAAATTTCGAAGGAGGGTTGAGGGAGGTGAATCTCGCCAGAATTTATGCATCTCAAATCTGCCATTTTTTTCTTTGATGTTTCCGTTGGATTCATGGTTATGGTTGTGGGTTTGTGAATATAGAAGAAGAAGAGAGAGAACTGATTGTGAGATGGAGAAGAAAGGGCGGCAGACAGAACTGGAGAAGCAGGCGGCGCGGCGGGGCGGACCGGAGAAGAAGATGCAGTTCTTTTTCTTTTTCATTTTTTCATTTTTTTAAATTTATTCTTAAATAAAGCTTTTTTAATCAAAAAGGATATTTAAGTAAATTGATAATTATTTATTTTTTGAATTAAATTTATTGGTGGTGTGTAAAGAAAATTCAGTGGTGTATTTAAAATCACCCTAAAAAAATGTGTCAAAATATATTGTATAGTGATTTGATTGATCTCAAACTATACATATATAGATGTTTTACTACGATTGTAAACAAACAGAACCGCTCGCAAATTATTCGGAGCTCAGTTCAAAAAAAATTTCATTCGAAATTTGCTCATTTTCTAAATGGGTCGAGCTCGAACCTCGAATTGAGTTTAATAAAATTATCTAGCCGAGCTCGAACATAGTAATATTCGGCTCGGTCACCTCGTGAACATGTACGAGTTTGAGTTCAATCAAACAAGTTCATGAATATTATAAATATTTCGAATGAGTAAATTAAATAATTTTTTTTTTCGAGTTCGAGCCAAATTCGAGCATTATAAATATTTGTCGAGACGAGCTCGAACAAGAGAAAAAAAACCTGAATCGAGCTAGAGATATTCCTTAACAAATTGAGCTTGAACATCAGGGTATTCAACTCGATTGAGTTCATTTACAACCCTATGTTTTACACAACGACATTCAAGTCAAACAAAACTTTGCAATTGAAATGAACGAGCACACTAGTTTGAAATGGGTATTGCAGGTTTTGCCTCTTAGAATTCTATATTCTCATGAAGTGGGAAAACAATTTCCTTCCAAAAATTTGGGGTTACTAGTTAATCTTTGTGTTAGTATATTCATAATCCTTTTGTTAGCATGGTTTTCATATAAATTATAGTTGATCATTTAGTAATTCTACATGTTCATATAACAAATGAAACGAACCAATCCCTCGAGGATGACCTAATGTTGAAGTAGTGTAGTTTGAGATCAAAAATCTCAAATTTAAACACCTCACCCACAATGTTAGGTGTGAGCCAATTATACCAAATTTTTTTAGGAGTGACTTACCCAGTGCGCATTTTCGAGACAGGTTACGTTTGTTATAAAAAAAATAAATATATAAAATGTATTTGACCTAATTTACGTGCATTTAAAAAAAAAATATAAAAATACATAAAATGTAACGGACCTAATTTACCTTCATTTTAATATAATACACATACGTATTGATTTTGAATTGGTAATTTGGCTTTTTAGTTCGAACTTTTGATTTTTGTATATTCCTCATTTATTACGTTTCGTCACCAATGGCCCACTTCCCATTATGGTGTTTTATGGCAAATATCCAATTAGGGGAATAATAAGGGAGGAAAAAAAAAATCTCCAAAAAAGTATACAATTAATTTGTTTTTATTTTGCCCCTTTCTTGAGAATAAAAAGGTATAATTTTCTAACTATTATACAGACACCTGTCCCAAAACCTTTGAAAACGTCACGTCGTGAAATTAACGAACAATTAATGCAAGTTATTGCACTAATGACATGTTTAGAAATACTTCGAAATGAGAAATGAGAAATTCGAAATTCGAAATTCGAAATATATATTCAAATAATCTGAATAAACTACTATAGTATATTAGTATATGCGTGAGTTTTAACGACTTCCAAAAAGAGTATATTAGGCTAGACGCCGATCTATATAAATTAATTATTAAATGGAATGAAAAATAATATATAATAATACGTACTGTATTATCATTTAATTAATCAATAAAAAGCAACTAGATGGAAAATGAATATAGTACACTGGAAGATAACCTTTGAAAAAATAATGCGCCCGAATATACCTTTGAAGATAATATAATAGAGAAATGCGAAGTGATTCAAGTGATATTCCATTAAAATGTTTGAATCAGTTTAACAGATGATATATGTGACAAATGAAAATATTTTGGTTGAATTAAGGTCTAAAAATATTTATTCTGACCATCAGATCGAGAGTGCGAGTTAAAAAAATATTTATTCAAAAAAAATTATTCGCAGCAAAAGTAAGTTGGACGATTTTAATGTCAATAATATATCAATGAAATTAATCAATTCAATATAAAAGGTAAATGATTAATTGTTGTTTCAAAAGATAAGTGATTAATTAACCATACATATAATGATAGATTATAATTTATAAACAATAAAATCAGCACTTCTCCTCTCTCTCTCTCTCTCTCTCTCTCTCACTGCTAGCAGTATACGCAATCTTTCTCTCTCTAAATTACGCCAATTTGATCTCAAGACTCCATCTTTTCAAGAAATTATGTTCTATCAAGTAAGTCCTATTTTGTTTGAACAAATCATTCCGAGTTCTTCATCTCACCATTTCAATTGCCGAATCTTGAAACACTCTCATTTTTTAGTTTTTCAAGCATAGGCTTTTTTTTTTTTAATTTTTTTTATCCTTTCTGTTTAATCAGTTGACGAAGTTGAGATTGTGATTGTAAATAGTAATGGGCTATTATTAACTAAGATTGTTGATCTGTTTCTGGATTTTTCTTTTTCTTTTTCTCTTTGTCAATTTAATTATAACTGATTTCTTAGGTATTGAATCTGAAAACATCTTGCTGTTGTTGCGGATTTCTTGATGTAATGGATTTTTCGAAGTAATGGATTTTTTGCTGCATGAATGGAGAACAGTATCATGCAGCATTTTTAGGCTCAGCTGCAAATTTGATGATTAGCTTAGCATTTTCCTTTTATTGTTTCAATTTTTTTCTCCCTATTCCATTATATGCTGAATTTATTTATTTATGAGCTTTATTTTCAGGTATGCGTACAAGATATAGAGGCATGCATGAAAGAGGTTGCCTTTAGGAAATTATAGAATAAAAAAAAGAGAGAGAAACTGTAGAACCCGGAAACAATTATTGGAGTTTGGGTTGATTGATCAATTTTTGTAAATAATTTGAATTTATAGTTGCATTTTTTGTGTTAGCAGTGGGAATCTAGGGTTAGAATTGATTCAAATAAAGAAATGGATTTGCACAGTTATCCTCATGGTGAGCATGGAAGGTTTGAGCAGATATTTAATCAGTTTCTTCTAAAGAGCTTACACATTATATTGGATTCAAGGGTTCCGATGAACCGGCCATCTAGTCGGGGAGGGGAAATAAGGAAGAGTGATAGATGGTTTAATTTAGTATTGGGGGATCGCCCTGCAGCTATGGATAGCTTAAGTTTTTGGAATAGAAGTTTGATGGAGCCTATGGTAATTGATATTATACTTGTTCAAGAATTGCGGGACTCTATGTCAGAGCATGATTCACGCAGCTCTTTGGCTACGGAGATGTTAACTGAGACAGTTATAGAGAGATGGGTAGTTCAGTATGAGCATCAAAGGTCTATAGCTCCTCAGATTGGTGATGCTTTTTATAAGAAGACTTACAAGAAATCTATCATACTATTACGCTCAGTTTATTCAATGTTGAGGCTGCTTCCAGCTTATAAGGCCTTCCGTAAACAACAATCATTTAAGCAGAATTGTGACTTTGAAATCAATTACAAGATCTGCTCATTTGGTTCTCCATTGTCGAGATCAGAGGAAGAATCAATGAAGAACTATTCTTTTATTCCTATTGATGCCCAACAAGGTCGCCTTTCTGTATCTGTAATGTACCGTGAAGATCTAGCCGACTTTAATCTCGATTCCTGTGTATCTCATCCTATAGAGATCATTACGGATTATGTAGGCAGCCCTCTTACAGACCCTATGAGGGCATTTCCTTCCATCTCATCTGAGAAGAGTCATTCTACATCCTTCCAGGTAAGAGGGAGGCAATCAACTTCTTCATCACCATTTCAACGACCTCACAGCTGGTCCAGTGGTATCCAAAGGGAAATTTCGCCACAACAGGCCCAACAATGTAGTGCATCTCCACCATTATATCGCTCACCATATGAGTATTCAGCCTCTCCTACTGAGACGTACACCCAGAGGAATCAAAACCAGAGGTTCCCGGCTAATCAGAAAGCACCACCCGATGAAATACTTTCTCCTCCATTCTCGTCATCTCCTTCTCCATCCCCCCCTACAAGGAGTGGAATTCCTTTTCATAATCGACGTAATCCAGAAACTGCTCCAATGAGTATTCCTCATCCAATGATGGCTAGAAGTCCTAGATACCTTTCTCCTAATTTGTCGGATCCAAGTAGGAATTCTCTTCCACCTCTATCTCCAAGGAACACGAAGTATGACTCTTCATCCCATGAATCACCATCTGGAATTAGGTCAATGAAGAGACTAGATTCGGCTAGAACTGGAGAATTAAGCAACACTCCCATAAATGCTGGTCCGAGGGTAGGTCTTGATGGTAGTGGCTGATGATTGCTACTATTTTTCTTGTTGTTTATTGGTCCATTCCTGAATTTCTGAGCTTGTTTACATCCGTCTTTTTTATAGTTGTCCCGAGATTCAAAAGAGGATTCTGGACGGTTTTCAAGCTTGCTGTCTTCAAGTAGTTCTCCACGTGTTGGATTCTCAAGGACCTCCAGTCGATTGTCTTTCCAGGATGACTTTGGTGATTGTGACTGTCCATTTATTGTGGATGATGTGGATCCTCCTGATAACCAAACAAGGTAATTTCCATTTGCCATGTCGAACATGTCATGAAATGGTTGAAATTAGAACTTTCATTTGATGCATGTAATGCAAAAGAATGTGGCGTCTTGTCGTGTAGCTTACTTTTTTACATAGGCACAACAACTTTTGTCGTATATGTGAAGTCATGATGTAGGCAGTCCATATTATATTTTTGACTTTCTAGTGCTCCACATATAACTCCATTGATATAGTTATTTTTAAATTCATTATCTAATTATTATTTTTTGTCATCACTTTTAATTTTCAAGCTTGATTTAGCCTTGCCTTAAAGATACTTTAGCGCAATTTGTGATCATTACATTTGATTTGATGTTGAAAAAGTAATACAATAAATCATCCATTGCCAAATAATTATTTTAGATCATCATAACAGCATATTTTAAGGATTACATTTTCTTGGTAATTCAAAATAATCATTTTAGATCACTGGAACAATATATTTCTAGGATTTTCTTCTTTCTATTATAATTCGTAACTCCAATATCTTCAAGGCCATATATATTGTCTCTTTTAGGGACTTCACAAGAGATCAAACTTTGTGTAGTTGTCTGTCCTCTTTTCTCTTGATTCTGTGATACCTTGTAGTTTTGCTGTCCTTGATGTGAGAAAACATGTCAGTCAAATGTAACCTAAAACTCCCGAAACTTGTGGATATATTATTTGTCCATAACTTGAATAGGTATAGGAAAAAAGATAATTTTTTAAGGAATCCTCTTCAGTT
The DNA here is from genome assembly GCA_026008535.1 of Perilla frutescens. Taxonomy (NCBI): domain Eukaryota; kingdom Viridiplantae; phylum Streptophyta; class Magnoliopsida; order Lamiales; family Lamiaceae; genus Perilla; species Perilla frutescens. The sequence continues at coordinate 32,935,662 of BRKX01000011.1, forward strand.
CAGCTGACAAGAATGTAATAAATGTTTTTAAAAATTAGCCTACTTGTATGTTTTATTTTATTTCTCTACAAAGTGATATATGTGGGATAGGCCATAGTTTGTCAGTATCTATTTGATGATTGGTAAATGCTCAAATCTAGAATCATTTTACATTTTCTGAATGGAACTTGCACGGTGCATTTGAATATTCTATCTGATTCACCAATAATTTTCTTGCGTAAAATTTTGTTTTATGCTTTTTATGTCTCCGGTCTTGCACATTATGTGAGAATGCGTGCGTTAAATTGGATTACTTTCCCACTTTTATCTTCTTAAGCGACTTTTCCAGCTTCTGCACAGAGTGTTTTTCTCTTTAGTAATCATTGCAGTGATGAAGTGATAGGGAATTGATATTACTCCCTTCTTATATTACGTGGTCTGGAGCCACCCTTGAACTAGCTTGTTTCTTACTCCATAAAAAGAGGAGGATATCATGTAAAACTGTGCCACATTATTGAGTTCTGATAGAGTGATAGATTATTGTTTTGATCAGGAAAAGAAAGTGCCAGAGTATTGGTGTTATTTAGGGATAATTGCAAAATGCTTCACGAACTTTGACACCTTTTGCAATATCCAGAGCTATTAATTGTAGCAGTTTCATCCATGAATTTGATACACAGTGTGATTAAAAACCAATCAACATAATACACATTGCCTGGAATTCATGTGTACACGTCAACTCAAATTGTACACACATCTAACTTTTGTACTGATTTGCAAAAACTACTAAGTTCAAAGATGGAATGCTAAAACTAAACGTTTTGGATTAAATTGCAAAGAGTCCAAATGTTCGTGTTTTTTGCTGTTACAATTATTTGATTAGCATATGTATCCACATGCAACTGTATTTGATGTTTGCTCCCATTCTCCGTTGAGTTTTGCTCAATCCATCCAATTTTCTTGGACCATACAGTTTAAAACTCACCCCATCCAATTTTCTTGGACCATACAGTTTGAATCTCTACGGAAGAAGCAGTTCAGATGTTTCTTCACAAGCACCCTCAACAATGAAGAAGTCGCAGGATGCTGCTGTCGGGGCCCTCGTTCACATGCTGAAGACAGCTCCTCCTCTCCGTCAAGAATCCTGTTACTATAACACTCAGTCCTCCAAGACTGAATTTGAGGGAGAAGTTGGTGCTGCCTCTGAGTTTTTCAAGCCTCGTAAAACATCAGATGCCCTTGAAGATCTCAAGGTTTACCGACAAATGAAAGATTTACTACTTTCCAAGAGCGCGGCTCATCTGGTGGGCAAGGAAAAAACCGGGACTTGACCACCCTTCACCCTTGTGTTGTATTATTGTTTTCTAGATAAGGCAACTTCTACAGTCTACTGTTGATTAATTTCCCTTTTTAGATATATTAACTCGAGCTAATCATCCCAAACTAAAGTGTGAACTTTGTACATAGATTACTAATTTTAGAAACTTAGAGCAAAACAAGACCTGATTTCTTAACCAAAACATTGGAAGTTCATGGGACTTTTGTCATCTCTTTATTCACATTGGTTTGATTCAATATTCTGAAAGTTGTATTTGAGATTCACTGTATTGCTGTTAACTTGTTAATTGTTATGTACTCTGATATCATTATAATTGTTGCAGCTTGGGTAAGGCTCGAGTTCTTGTGTTTCGAAGAGCTTGTGTTTGAGGAGTTGCATCGTGTGTTCTTAGTTTTAAGTATTGGCCCGACTCGTGGCCAAGGCAAGAGTCGGGCCTCGGGCCAAGATGATTGTTGCAGGTGTTTAGTGATGTTCCAAGAGTTTGCCTGTGGCATGATGCTTGGATTATTAGTTGTTTGAACTAGTTGTTTTTACTCTTTTTCTTTTTCTTTCTTTCTGGTGGAGAAAACGTGGATGGAATCTTCTATTTCACATTTGGTACTTCAATCTATACTGCATGATCAAATTTATAAATTTAAAAATAGATATTAGAAAAATAAAATTACTTATGACATAATAGACGACCTAGTCATATTTATCAACAAAAGATTGTAATTTTAAAAAATATATATCATATTTATAAAATAATCAACCAAAATAATTATTTCTATGAAAATTAAATACTAATAAATAAATATAAATTCTTATTGGGCAGAATCAACCATAGTTAATAAGTGTAAAATTAAATTAAAACACATTAAATTAAAAATGATGAAAAAATGAAAGAAAAGAAAAATCATAAATTCGATCGTGGAATACGAGTTGGAACCTCAAATGTGGAATAAAGGATCTAATTCAGAGAAAACGTACATGAAAGCAGACGCACATGTTGTTCATTCGAGGATGCCCAATCGTGGTGGAAATCCTATGGAAAAAAGAATTTATTGATTTTTTAAGTTTTTAAAAAATAACATACATTTTTCTTTATTTTTTATGTGTATTTTATTAAATAACTTATTTTTCCCGTTTTGAAAATGGATATATTTTTCCCCCCTCATTTTGTAGCAATTACTGCCGGACAAAGAATTGCAAATTCTCATAGAGAAAAATCAACCAAAATAAATAAATTAATAACTAACTAATATAATAATAATACTATTAAGGAAAGGAACCGCGCGGGAGGGAAATATGGAGCAATTATCCAACCTATAAAAGCTAAACCTCCCGCGCCTATTTCTCTCTCGCTCTAAATTGAATTCAGGAACAAAAATACAAACAGATAAGTTTGAATCTCAAATTTCTACAATGTAGATTTCTGGCTTGCTCTCTTTGTAGTGAGGTATATTCTTAGTTCTTCTTGTTGCCTTATTCACCACTACAATGCAACATTTTTTTTGGTGTTTTTTATTTGCGTTGTTTGTTTTCACGTTTGTCAATTGTCATATATACACAGACACACACACATACAGATATAGTCTTCATTAATGATTTTCAAGTTTGATTTCTGCAGACATCCAAGCATGAAGATTATGCGAGAAGTCTTGAATTTGCAGAACAATTCGCTTTCACTCCATTCGCATCAAATCGTACGCAATTTGCAATGTTTTATTTGTTCATTTGTGTCATGATTTATTTTGCTACATGTTTGTTGTGGTTAAATTTACTGGATTGAGATTTTTATTCGGCGAGTGTGAAAAACCTCAGCTGCTTTCTGTTGATCACAAGAGCAATATGCATTTCTAATTTTTGCTCTCTCTCTCTCTCTGTGTTTTTTTTTTATTTTTTTTACCTCGATAGCAGTTTTTAAGTCTAATTTCCTGCATGCAAGAGCAATATCTCTCTTTTGTATATATAACATGTATTATTTTTAGGGAAGAAATTCTAGTTTGGAATTTCATCCTTCTCTGCTGCTCATTGACAGAGGAATTGCAGTGCTTTGCTCATATACAGCTTTGCAGAGTTTTTGTAATTCGCTTGAGTGTTTCTGATGCTTTTGTTTCTTACTAAATGCTTTGGTATAAGGATGAGACAACTAGAGGAGTGATCAGGAAACTAGACAAGAGGAATGGTGCACCTCACAAGTGAAGATTTTATCACCAGAAGTTATTGATTTTCAAGTAGTGTTCATGTTTCATTTTGTTGTGCATTGTAGATGTGAACACAAGAAAAGAGGTACAAGAAATAGTTCTGAAATTACTAGCCAAAGTGCTTTCTATCGTTTTCAAGGAACATCATATGCCGTACTTCCTTAAGTGCTGATCATTGTGATTTGTGAGTTCTGAAATCAATTTGCCAATGTAGGCGTAATTGGGATTACAGATATGGAAAGTTTGGTGAACTCAGTTACTCAAAGTACATGTAGAGTTGAAAACAAGGGATTGTGCATAAAGAGTGATCTTTCTATACTCATAAGCCTGTCTTGATGATTTACAACAGATGATCAGTAGGTGATACACTTATTCCTAGCAACCATTTGGAGATTGCAGAGCTTATATGTTATTTCAATCCCCTGGCATTAATATCTTCAGTGCACCTCCTCAAAAATGAGAAGTAAGACTTTGCATTGAAGCCCTGTGCATGGAAATTATTCTCAAATGGGTAGGGCAGTGAGATTCTAACATGTAGCAACTTGTTTGGCATGGCTCTGATGTTAGATGAAGACCTAGACTAAAAGTTTTAAGTTGTGAGAGAGGACATCATTTTGATTTTTAATATCTTCTCTAGTTATTGGTATTGGTATCTTCTGTAAGAAGTAAGTTGCATTCATTTTATATGCAGGTTGAATATTTCTTGAAACGTGGATCAAGTTATTCAATAAACCTCAGAGCAGTTCTCGAGTTGTGATCCTAGCATAATCACTCCCTATGAAAAACTCTGGAGCCTATGAAGTTTCGAGTAGACTCCCTCACTCGCTGCTACAAGAGTTGCATGGGTGCCCATTTCCACAACCCTCCCCTTGTTCATAACAAATATGGTATCTGAGTTGATTATGGTTGAAAGCCTGTGTGCAACTGTAACATGTGTTGTTCTCAGTTTTAGTGACTCCAGAGCATTGATGACAGCTCTTTCAGACTCGGCATCAAGTGCACTTGTAGCTTCATCAAGAAGCATTATCACTGGCTTTTTCAGCAGGACCCTTGCAATTGCTATTCTTTGCTTTTGTCCACCAGAAAGTTGGCATCCCTTTTCCCCGACCGACGTGTCATATCCTCTAGGAAGATTGCTTATCACTTCATGAATGTTGGCCTCCATTGCTGCCTGTATGATTTCAGCTTCAGAAGCACCTTCATTTCCGTAGCATATATTGTCTCTAATTGAGCAGCTGAAGAGAAGTGGCTCCTGCTGCACCAAGCCAATCTGCGTTCTCAACTTTCTCAGGTTGTATCTTTTCACATCTTTCCCATCAATTAGTACTGCTCCTTCTTTCACATCATAAAATCTGAGCAGAAGTGCTAAAACAGAAGACTTTCCTGCTCCACTTGGACCAACAAGAGCAACTTTTGATCCAGCTTCAATTTTCAAGTTGAAGTTGTCAAGTATAGTCATATCTGCTCTTGAGGGGTAAGAGAAACACACATTTGAAAATTCAATAACCCCCTTTATGCTTTTATCAGGTGATTGCTTTGGCTCGTCTGGCTCGATCTCAGTCTGTCGGTCAAGGGTATGGAATGCAGGCGTTAGAATGCTGATAGCAGAGAAAACAGTAGGTATCAGTGTCCACAGTTCTGTGATTGATGGAACTGTGAGTGAGAAAATCTGGTATGATCTTATTCCATTCTCGAAGGAAGCTTGTCCTCTCTCAACAAGGATAGTGGTATACCATAATGCAACGGCATGAGCAATATTCCACAAGCAAAGGGATACGCCTTGAATGATCCCAAATTTGATGCTTTGTATCCTGCATTTTTCCAGTGGCTTCTTCAAAGCAATCTTGGCCTTTTCGATCACATGATCTTCCAGGCAAAAAGAGGCAACAGTTTTTATGTTGGATGCATATTCAGAAGCAAGGGCAACCAGTTCTGAATAAGCAGCATTACTACCACTTGAAAATCCTTTTGCAGACTTGGCTTGAATTAGTCCACCGATGAAGTGGCAGGGCATCACAGCCCAAGCAACTAAGCCCATTCTCCAGTTAACTTTGATGCTGACTATCGTTGCAATCAGTATGGAGGAGATGCATTGAATGATAACAGACATGCGGTCAGATATGATGGTTTTGACCGTGGATGTTTCATTGATAACCTGTGCTGTAACTGATCCCACGCTGTTTTCGGGCTTCTCAAACCAAGCCAATTCATTTCGTAGTATAGCTGCAAAATAAGGTTGGTCTGTAAGAATTGGCTGCCATTGAAGTTCTCATGCTGATGCAGTAGAAGCAAAACACATTTGGAATGAAAATGATACCTGAATATAATGCTCGTCTGAGGTTTGCCATGGCCTGCTCTCCAACCAAGCCAAAAAAGTAATGCTGCAAAGTGTGGGCGAACAATGACAGAAATCCTATTGACGCAAAAATGATCGAGTACTTTGCTACTTTGCTTTCTCGATCATTTTTGTAGTATGCCACTCCTATTGTTATGATGAAGAACCCAAAGATTGGTTTAGAGATGCCTGCAAGAGCAGCTCCAGTAGAGCCAATGGTGATCTTTACAACGTCTCTCTTCTTTAAGCCAAACCAGATTCTGAAGAATATATGCTTTTCCTCCCTTTCTTTCAGTTCCTCTCTCTTGAGAGAAAGTTGTGGAGTTCTGTTGGCTTCCCTAGATTCATCAATTTGATCTGGGAATTGTGATGAAACATCCGTATATATACTTGCTACTTCTTCCATGGGATCCTCCACTCTGTGAAGTGAACAGTTAAATGTTATTCCAAGTCTATCAACAATATGCAATTGTAAGTAGTTTTGATAGCCATGAACCTTGCATCACTTTCTTGGCTGAGATTCTGCATTTCAAACAAGCTATGGTAAAATTTGTTGCTAGTTAGTAAGTAATGATGTGTTCCTGTCTCTGAAACCACTCCATTTTCTACAACAGCAATCATATCTGCATTTACAATGGTGGATAATCTGTGTGCAATCAAGATGACTGTTCTTCCTTGCATTGCCGTCTCAAGGGCTGCTTGAACTAGCTTCTCGGATTCTGTATCAAGGGCGCTGGTGGCTTCATCTAGTAAAAGAATTGGAGGATTCTTTATGATGGCTCGTGCTATTGCTATTCTCTGTTTCTGTCCACCTGATAATTGGACACCCCTTTGTCCGACCTAATGCAACAAAATAAGCTCCTCTTCAGTATACATGAAATTTCTGAATTTGAACTATATTTGAACAGTGTAAATGACATGTCTTAGAGAGAGCATGCATCAACTATATGGCCCTTCGTCTATTTAGTTGCCTGGTTAATATTTGCTCAACTACATTTGCTTTGTTATCTATTAGATCAGCTTAGTGTTCTTCCCCCATACCCCGAGTGCTCGTTTGCTTTCATCAACTATGGAATAATGAGCAATTCTACTGTTTTTGGTTCTTAATGATCTATAATGGGGGAGGTTTCACAATGTGATGCATTGTGTTTATCAGAATTTATGGACTTATCTGACCTCAGTCAAGTATTGATATGGAAATTCACATATGAAAGAGTGTGCATTTGCCATTTGAGCTGCTTTCTGGAGTTGTTCATCATCTGCTTCCGAGTTTCCTGCCTGAATATTGTCCTTGATGGTGCCCGAAAAAAGTGATGGTTCCTGTGAAACTACTCCAATGTTTCTCCTGAGGAACTTCAGATCGAGATCCTTGATGTTGTGGTTGTCAATGAGAATCACACCTGAGAGATACCAGATCCATTAGGCTCCTGATTTCTTAACTGGTTGATGCTTTGTCTTGCTGTCTTGTACAGCAAGGGGAATTAAGCATGTAGCAAATTATCCATGAAGATATGGAAAAAAAACGTGCTCAGATCAGTAGTGGCATCAGCAGACAGCTTATGTGCACTTAGTACTACCTTCTGTAGGGTCATAGAATCTTGTTATTAGTGACATGATGGTGCTCTTGCCACATCCACTACTTCCAACGAGCGCTACTACCTTTCCTGCTGGGATTGATAATGAAAATCCTTGAAGGATTGGAGTCTCCTTCCTCGATGGATAAATGAAGTGTACATCATTTATATATATGCTTCCTTTGACGGCATCCAGTTTTTTTCCCTCTGGGTTGGTGTATATCCTTGGCTTTCTTTCAATCACTTGAAAAACTTCCTTTCCAGCTGCTTTTGCTTGATTGAAGAGCTGCATGTCTGGTGCAGCATATGTGAGTGATCTGAGAATTACAAAGATGGAAAATGGTTGTAATGAGTGAGGTGTTTCGACACTAGACACAATGTGGTGACAATAGTCATAGCATGATTTGGTTTCTTACATAGCACCAAAGAGAATGCTCATAACAGCAGCAATAACGTCTCCTCCATGTGCTCTCCCGGCTTCTACAACAACGGCTCCAACCCATACGATAAGAGCCCATGAACAGAATGTCACAACTTGGAACATACCTGTCCCAAATCCCTTCACAAGTGCTTCAGTATTGCTTATTCTTAGCTGCTTTTGTAAGCTTTCTGAGAAGGATTTAATCGCTGAATTCTCTCCAACAAATGCAAACACAGTCTTGATGTGGGAAATTGTCTGTCAAATAGCAAGCAAGGAACTGAACTTTGGTTTTTGGCAAAATGAGCAACATGTTTGTCTTGTTATTGGTTATTGAAGATAATTTTGGTTCTCTGTACCTGTTCTACCATTGCAGTGGCCTCCGATAGAAATGACATTCTCGTTGCTGAAATGGAATTCATCTTCTTCGTATAAGTAGCCCCGATTATGAGAATCATGGGTACAACAAATATTGCTAGAAGTGACACTTCCCAGCAGGCTATAAAAGCAATCAAGACGCCAGAAAAGAAGGTCGCGAAGCATGATAGGAAGTGCCCCAACTGTCAGCCACAGATATTGTAAATCAAAGCTCATATCATATATCAGTTAGTCGTGGTTGTTCTTTTCTTGTATTTTCAACATTCTTTTGTGGTCAAAGCTAGGTAGCAGGTGCAGTGAGTTAAATGTTTTACAGAATCTAAATATAATTGTGAAAATCATAAGCAGTTCTGAGCATATGAAAAAGGTTGTTTTCTTGGACTTACAATTTAGCAATAAAAATTCGAAGGTCTAAACATGTAGCAGAAACATCTCTTGATTTTAGTCTGAACCATGTGTGACATGCTTTGTGGACTTAGCAAAAAGAACACATGATCTAAGTTTTTGAACAAGTTTGATAAGGATTGATGAAGATGATAGCAGATCAACTAATCCAATTTATTATATGTTTCAGTGAAAGTCATGCATCTTATATTCATGTATTTCTTAAATTGTTATAAGTGGCAGTTTTCCATATTCATCTACAGTCATGCTAGAAATAGAGCAATTAAAGAAGATCTAGTGGTGAGCTAGTTACCTTCTCACCAATCGCGTCCTGAATGATAGACATATGACTGCTGATACCACTGATTATTTTTCCGCTTGTTAAATCAGTATCAAATGCCCCAACCTCTTGGCTAAGGGCAGCTTTTAGAAACGCTAATCTTAGGCGACGTACTTGTCTTTCACTTGCATACATCCAGCATCCTATCTCTGCATTTGACGTAGCAACTCACCATAAGATGCTGAATATTTTCCTATAATAGTTGGAATTGTTGAGCATGGAATATTTATATCTTTCATAGCTGAAAGTTTTATGCTGGACAATTTTCAGGTCACCAAACTCATGGAAATTACCTAGAATTCCAGCTGGAAATGTAGCGAAAGCCATGTACCACACGTATGGAACGATCTGATCAAGCAGAAGAGATATCAGACTTAGTTATACTTATATCAATCCAGAGAAATAATATCAAATAATAGTAAGCAACCAACCTTGAAAAGTGCCTTAACCATTTCATCAGTATTGTTGATGTTATTACCAAAGGCATCAAGGGCTTTTCCCAGCAGGAAATACCCGACGGGTTGGGCTAGGCCATGGACAATAGACCCCAAGGTCCCCAGAGCCATCAAAATCCAGTCTAACTCATCTGCCTGGCTCAAAAGCTTGTAAAATGGCAAGGTATGAGGCTTAAGATCCTTCCCTGACGTGCCTTCTTCATCTCTAATCTCTGCACTGTGCATAGTTACTGAAGTTTGAGTTGCTAAAGTTATGAAGTTTGCATGCAAATGTGCTCTAATTTGTTTGATTCCCACCCCCTCTGATGTATATATTTTATAATTCCTAGCTAACAAAGAATATTTTCTGGATATGCTTATGGCATTGTAGTATATTCATTGGTGGCATGCAAAAAAACAAGTATATTTTGATGTCACCATATTTCAAAGTTGATAGCAGCTGAGTTGCAAAATGACACAGAGAAACAGACAGAGGTGTTCTTAGTTTACTAGATCGTGCGTTGCTATTTGAATTGGCAATAGGTATCTGGAATAAAGAATTGAGGATCCAGTCCCTCAGATATGTGTTTGTTTGCCTAAAAATTTTGTTAGTTTGCAAGTATTGTAGCAACATTATAAGCTGTACAACACATTCTCCACATCTTGAAGTAGAACCTTGAGATTTTCTTGGCATTTTGTGGTGAAATCAAACATGTCCTTAAACTAAGGCAATGCATTTGCATAGTTCCTCTGATGATTCCTAGTTAATAACTGGATCCAACTGGGAATATGCAAATAATCTTATCATATCATTATTTGAAGATTCCTATGATATGATTTAATCTGGAATGCTATTCATAATCTAAGCTCGATGCACATGGTATGACATTCAATTTTAATTTTCGTATCGAGTTATATATTTTTTACTTTGAAAAAATATATGTATTGTAAAAGTTTATAATGTGTCAACTAAATAAAAAGAAATAGGATTGTTACCGGGTTTATATTTGTTTCTATGATTTGTTCACTTTTACTATTTGAAGTGCGTTCTTTGCTGATATTATGATTTTGATGAAACATTAGACTTTTTATACACACATTATTAAATGAATTATATATTTTGGCCATACCTGCTGACCTTTTCCTGCGTTTTGGATGAGGATACACACATGTTCGGCCTTTGCTTATTGCTACAGTCGAAGGCTTGCAGCGCTCTCTCTCTCTCTCTCTCTCTCTCTCTCTCTCTCTCTCTCTCAGTGAAGATATCTTAATTATTTTTTCAAATCAGAATAATAACAGAGGTTTAATTGGATATTAGTAAAAGAAAATAAAAAATTCTCGCGTGCCTATTGATTTAAATTCAAATTCTAAACTTTGCATTACTAATTCTATTTATTATACTTATTTTTGTAATCGTAAAAGTAGGCATTTATGCATTATACAGTCCGTATATTATTGTATTAATTTTTAGTCACTAAATACTAATTATGATCGATTTTGAATAATGAATGTGACGCATAAAATAGTGGTGAGGGCTGACGCCCACATGACGCTCACTTTACAAACTAAATGCATTATTTTCGAACTATATGTTATTTTCTTGATGCAATTTTAGGAAGTTGCTAATCGTTATCATTTTTTCCGCTTTTAGTTCTCTTAACTCGTCTGCATAAATTATTAAATTTCGCCAGACTAAAATTTTTGAAAGGATATTTTAAACTGAAAATGAAGTGTTTATAAGTGAAAAAAAAAGTTAAGCGAATTTCAAATTGCATATTAATGATGGCAACTGGATATTGTATACTGACAACAAATGATGGTAAATTGAAAATTTTAAATGTATACACACTTTTGTACATTAATATATATATAGTTGTATAATCTTATAATTAGTGTGAAGCTGTTATTATTATTATTATTATTATTATTATTATTATTATTATTATTATTATTATTATTATTATTATTATTTTCCTATTCAATATTAATTGTAAAATTAACCTATAATATGATATTATTCGTGTTTGGTTTAGTAATTGCAATACTCGTGATGTGTGGATGGATAAGATATCCTACAAATTGACTTCAGTTTTTGTCGAACAAAAACTTTGATTTAAAAATATATTTTTCCTTTGCGTCGTATTACTATTTCTCATTTGTCATTATTATTCAACTTTTTCTTGCTTTACGCACTAGATAGGGTTTGGGTTCTTTTAGAAAAATACTCAACATTAAATTTAAAGCTCTATTTATGTTTTATGTAGTAATTAAAGAGAGAAGGTATTCACACTTTACATTTCGTTGCATTACATATAATTTGTGTATAATGATTATGTCAATTTTAATCCCTATCTTTAATCATATTTGTAATTTCGACATCACTTTTAAAACGTTACAATAATGATATCACCTTTTGATTGGTAACATCAGGTGTGACAGGCTCACATCTAGTGGTGTTGGTGGTGGATCGAACTTGAAATCTTTGACCTCAAGATAACATCACTCCAACACTAAATCATCCCAAGGGGACACAATTAACCCTATTGTTTGAATATTGGTGGCCTGACAGCTTAGCATTATTATTTATTAAATCTTGTATATTGCAGTATAGTAATAATTAAAAAGGATGGACTCTTATTCAATTAATTGTGAATCAGATAGGAGTTGTAGCTGAAACCTCCTATATTAGTTATTACAAGTCTACGAGTAGGTAGGTGCATTATTGAATTATTTTGAATATGACTTATTAATTAATTAATTAATTAATCAAAGTTTCTCTAAAACTAACTAAATAAATAAAAACGAAATAATAAAGATTAATAATAAGCCGAATCTAAAGTTTGGCCAACTACTAATTAACATGCTATCGATTGTTTCTTAAATATTTCACTAAAAATGAAAATAAAATTGTTTCTTAAATAAGTTTAACAGTCGGGAAATGGCGCATCAAAGCTTACAACAATTTTTTGGGATGAATTGATCGATGGATTAGAACATCTAGTATTCTAGTGATTAAAATATGACAAAACACTGTTTTGAGTCTCTATATTTTTAAATTTTTTCGAATTAGGCCCCTCTATTTTATTTGATTAAAATGAAGTTCATGTTCTATCAATTTGATTAAAATGAAGGGACTGTACTATCAATTTAGATAAAATCAAGTTCCGAGAACTTAATTTTATCCAACTTGATTTTAGCCAAATTAATAGTACATAGATCAAATTGGAAAATAAAAATAAAAATTCATTTTCTTAGAAATAAACAAATAAAATAATTAAATAAAAATAAATACAAGTTGAAATTTTTAAAGTTTTTTTTTTTTTGAAAAAATTGAAAAATAGTTTATTTTTTTATTCATTTTTTCAAATTTTAAAAATAAATAAAAAAATTGCAAAAAAATAAATTAATTGATGTAACCTCCGATGTTGACGACGAGAATATTTTAAGCCGTAGCGTACAAATTGTAAAATTGGTGGACCACTGATAAAGACGGTTTCAATCTTTTTTCTCATGAAAAACGTGACGCTTCCCAAACAAAATTTCTTTTTATCTTTTTTCACTTAAAAAAGAAAAAGAAAAAAAAAACATGCATGTGCATCACGAAAAAATATTTTCATTATAAATAACAGAATTAGTAGATAGTGGAAACATATAATTGTGTGTTTTATTTAGAAATAAATTGTACATTGATTTTGATAGTTAGTTTTAGTTTTCCCATATTTCATGCGGTTTGATTTTTATTTGTTGGGAGAGATAAACATCTCAGATGTTCTATATTTCGCGGCCAGTTGCTAAGATGTAATCGTCAGTAGTCATAGATATTTTAGCTAATTAAAAATGGAGTATTTATTGAGGCATCCCTATCAATAAATGCAAGTTGACATATACATGAAACTTTTTTCCTTCTAAAAAAATAAAAATGAAACATTTAGTTGAGTCATCGCCACATGGACTGGTGAAGTTGAACTCGCATCGTTGCATACCTTGTATAGTTGTATAACAAAAAAGAAAAAAGAAAAAAAATTGTACGTAGTTCAATATTATGTTATATATATGTACTTGCTTAAATATATATAGTTTTAGTTTTATCTCAAGAAAAAACATGATAGAGTTGTACTGTTATTTTACTTATTCCGCTAATGTTCTTGATTATAAGATTATTTGGGTTGAGAAAATTATTATACAAATTGAGTTGCATGTTCAGGTAGATGTACATATATTTTTCACTATTGATATATATATGTATTTTTTTTTTGAGTTAAAATTAGAATTCCAATTCGAACTCAAACCTGAATTGAATCCATAAGAAGTGATCCCATTTTTTCATCGAGTCTGGGGAAATATGAGTTGAAGCAATAACAAAAATGTTTCTAATGGAACATCTTTATGGATACACTTCTTGATAATGCACTCCGTGGGCGACCAATAAGAGGCGAAATGAGAATATAATTTCTATAGAAAACTCTAAATTTTCATTTATTAAAATGTAGTTACTATAATACCATTGATAAACAACAACAACGACAACAATAATAATACCAGAACTGTGTGTTCTGGAGAGTTTATAGCTCCTACCATTATAATTGCAACATTGATGGTCTAATCAATTTAGGTAGTCCAGTAGAAAGGTGGGTATCAAAATAATTCCCACCATTATTTCAACTTTGAAGAGTGCATACCGCAACTTATTTTTTTGTGATTTATTATTTATTGTGATTGTAAAATACCAAATTCTAGACTTGGGCATTCTTATACAAGGGTTTTTTTTTTCTGTCCCCCGATGGGCAAATTAGGCAATTTCAAGCAAAATGAAACATTGACAATTTGTCATATATTACTAAAATCAGAATCAATTATTCCAAACATATATTTACAATTCCTAAACACCACAATCATACTTTATTAAATTAATCTTATTTATCCCATCAGAAAATCTAAATGAGATCATAGGCAACCACTAAAATCATCAAATTTTGTTTAATTTTCTTCATTCTCTCCATATTTAGTTTTCTAAGATGGACGAAAAAAGTTCAAATTTGAAAGATGTGTACCCCCAATTGCCCAATTTCAATTCGGACATTAGTTGACATAAACCATTCACAAACATATAAGTGAGACACCAACTCGTACTACTTGGTTATCACTTGATCAAAGAAGGCTCTTCCAAGTCTCTTTAGTCTTAATAAGGGTGGTGGTCTATTACATCACATCACTATAAGAATATATATATTTTGTTTTTTTAAAGAAGATTCTTTTTTTATGATAAAGAACTACAGAGTTTATACATGTGAAATAATTGACTGATGTATTAAATGCCAAACACGTTTCCATCAATACCCTCTCTTCTCTTCGGAGATCCCACAACACAACATTTCCTTCCACGCCATAATCTCGTAAATTAATTTATTGTTTTCCTAGTAGTTAATTTGGTGGCTGTTGTGCAATAATCTTTTGTTTACACTGTCAACTCTCACCACCTCTTCAACATTTTCTCGTAAATTAATGCATTTTTCTTTTATATTTTGTCAACTCCCTTAGAGATAAGGCCCTCTGCTCTCTCTCTCTCCCTCTCTCAACTACATCTCAGTCATGCATTTATCATGCTAATGCATAAACTAATATTTATGTGATTTTCTGGAACATTTTCACGCAATGCTGTGTGCCAGACAGCCTTTTTTTCTCCATGTTTAGACGTAGCCAATCACTTCTTGTTAAATAAAGAAAGTCTCCTCTCTCCCTCCCTCCCTCTCTATCTCTCTCAGTGTGTGTGTGTGTGAAGATGAACAAGGAAGAGCAGAAGTTGGAGCAGGAAGAGGTGGAGGAACAAGAAAAGGAGGAAACTACTCAATTAGTGAGAAAATCAAGAAATGGAGATGACAGCAAAGTCTTTGCAATTTCTGCTGTTGATGGTGAAGTGAGTGAAGGAGTCTCTGAGAGCAATGGCCACGCAGTTCAGTCAGTAATTTCTGCTGTTGATGTTGAAGTGAGTAATGGAGTCTCTGAGAGCAATGGCCACGCAATACACTCAGAAATTGCTGAAAATGAAGAGACGATAACTCCACCCGCAGAAGAGCAGAAAATAGAGGAGAGTGATTGGGTTCTTGAAAATGGAGCTAAAAATGCAGAGCCGATAACTCCTGCAGCAGAAGAAGAGCAGAAAATAGAGCAGGGTGATATGGTTCTTGAAAATGGAGTGCTGATAACTCCTGCAGCAGAAGAAGAGCAGAAACTAGAGGAGAGTGAAAGGGTTCTTGAAAACGAATCAGAAGCCATAAATGGGGAGCAGAATTCAGATAATCTTGTTTTCTATGAGAAAATTAAAGGTAAAAATGAGTTTGGTAGAAAAACAAGCATTTTTGGTTCATCAAGATTTATTTTTTTAAAAATAGATTTGAAGCCTTTTAATTGGAGCATAGAGCTACTGTCTCTGAAAACTACAAATCTGAACAATACCTTAATATTCTTGTGGCTTAACCCCACTCCATAACCCTACCTGTCTGTAAAATATGATATAAGAAAAGGGCCCTCTTCTCTATTTACCCCCATTAATTTATTGTTTTTCTCTACCTATAGCAATGTTACGGCATGTGGTCTGTTGGATTGAATCATTTATCTTCTTGATTTTGGGAAACTGAATCAGATTGCAAATTAGCAGTTGAGCACATACTGATCTTGAAATCTCCTTTTTCCTGGAGGTATTTGGCGTGTAGTTGACTGTCTAGAAATTTGTTATTCTATCTCAATTTTTTTTTTTCTGGGAGAATCATAAATTTTCATTTGATGTAGTCTCCGTGTGTTGTTAAATTCTTAAAAATGCAATGCTGTGGCCTGCGGATGATCCATGGTTTTTTCTGTCTAGATTTAGTTTTGCTTAAGCTTGTTAGAAAAAGTGAGCCTTTGCATCTACGGCAACCAAGAAAACCATCAATGTAATCGAGTTATGGTGGATTTGTCCAAAGCGCAGTAGTGAAAGAGTAACTGCAAGCTGGTATTTTGGGTGTGGTAGGTAGGCATTAAATGATTGCTGCTTATAATAAAGAATGGAGTAGATCCAGAAGTTTTTGTGTGTAACTTTCTTGAATGAGCCTTCAGAGAGTGGGTCGAACCTTGAATACTACTCCTCGCCATAGATATTAATTAAATCACGGCTGCTGCAGCTACTTACCACGAAAAACTTAGTGCAGCACTCTGTTCTTTCTATTCTTATAAGCTTAGTTGAATCTATATCTGCAGCTAAGAGCAACGAGCCTCTTCCTCTAACTATGTATTCGCCTCAGCAGCTAGATCTGTTATCCCTTGTTTTCATTCCTAGTAAATGCTTCTTTTTGTTTTTTAAAGGATTGATGAACCTAAGAGTTACAAGAGTTTTCTCATTAGTTTATATTAATATTAGTAGGCACTATTTGCAATTGGTACAATTGCAATCACTTCTTTCTTTTTCTGGATGAAGGAATATGGAAGTGTCGAATCTGCACTTGGACATATGGCAATGGAAGTGTCTGTGTTGACCTTATTCAGAATCATAGAGGACAGTTGCATAACCTGATGAATATCAAAACTTTAAATTTTGAATCTGAAGGTCAGCTAGTCAATAGATTTTTCAGTTGTAGATTTCGTCGGGCTTACCTATGAAAGGATGAGATATTTTTGGAGATTGCAGAAATTTCTGTTCCGTTGCTATGATCTTCCAGGCCTCTGCTATAACATTTTTATGTCTTGTAACGAAAAGGGGAGAGAGAATAATATGAAAATTTTCTATGATAACTGAAATTTTGAGGAAATTATTCCTTTGTTACTTCCTATGCTTTCCATTTAGTCTTGGATTTGTACCATCCAGTTAGTGTCTTCCCTCATGTTTTCGGTATGCATGTCGGGTACTTTCAACATTTCTGCTATTTATAACAGCTTGACGTGTAGAAGGATGAATGGTTGTGGACTGGTGGTTATCACATTGTTTAGCCAAATTACTTTTTGTGCATTCATGTTTTCAATATGCCTGTAGAATACATGTGAAAAAAACTTTGTTCTTCTATAATTTTTATTGTTGTTGTTGTCTTTTCCTGTTTTCAATATTGTATTTTCCTTTCCTGCATTGCAAGTTGATGAGAAAAATTGCATGGACATATGGCTTTGAAAACTGTGCTGTTTTATAATGGTTTGCCTCACATTTTTTTGTAGATGAATCACACCCACCCTTTGACATTCATGAGTCTAATATAGGTTTAGCAAGTAACAATTCACAAAAAAATGATTGCAGGTGTGAAATCTGCATCTACATATATTGGGGAGGAGCAATTCCTGAAATATCCTGGGCATATAAAATTTGACGTCTCATCTCTTGATTTCATTGTTCAGAACAATCACACTTCTAAAGTAAATGATAGATACGAGGAAGTGATTGAGGAGAGTGACATTTCTAGTACAAATCTTCATCCCTCTGACAGTTCATCTCAAGAAGGTGGAACGAGTTATGAGCCTTCTAAAGAGATAGAAAGTGCAGAAATTGACCTGATAAATGAGGATGATTTGGAAATAACAGAATTGGATGTTGAAAGAGTCATACAGAAGCAAACCACACATGATTTGTTTTGTCCAAATTGCAAGTCTTGTATCACGAAGAGGGTCATTCTTCGTAAAAGAAAGCGCAGAATAAGGATTCCTGATGAGGAGGTTAAACGAAGCAAACCAGGAACTGTAACTGGCCCCAAATTAGGTACTGTTTCAGCTCAATCACCTGAGGATCAAGTTCATGAAGAAGGTGAAGTTGGTGATAATGATGCTCAACTCGATGAAGATGAACGTGGCAGAGGTCCTTTTATATTTAGATGCCTATCATGCTTCAGCATTTTCATTCCAACTGGTAAGCATTTTTTCTGTTAGGATATCTTTGTGCTATAATATTGCTATTTGCTGAGGTTATGGAGTTCTTCTTGGTTACTTATTGAGTGGGAAGTAATGCAGGGGATGGCTTCAATTGGCTCACTAAAATATTTACACCAAATAAACGGGAAACAGCACTCGAGCAAGGTTTACTTTCTTTCTTTATCTTGTTCCTGCAGAAAGTTTATATCTGACTCAGAACACTGCATTAAACTACATTCTTTATCTCAATAAATGAAGCATTTTTTTTTAAAAAACTGGAAACTAATTATTTTGTCTCACTCTGATGTATAGAGACTTTCATATATCTTTAGAATTATTTTGATTTGTAAAAAAGCAATTCAGACATTGCTTTTTATATGTTTGCATAACTCATAGCTTCTTTCACATGCAGGAACTAGCTCTCAGATGAATGTGCAACAAGTTACCCTGGCCATACCTTCGTCTGACTCAGCTCATCAAAGTGGCCAACCATCATTCTTACAAGATACTAATTCACCTGCTCGTGTTTCTGGAGGACTTGAGGTGACTACCGGGAAAAACACTACTCACAAAGGCGGGGATAAGACTTTAACTTTTCAACCTCCTGTAAATGGAAAAGTTGTAAATGGTATCGCAAGCAAGTTAGATATGAAAGCAATGGAGGCAGTAGGTATTGTTTTTTTAACTTAGAAATCATGATATTTTAGCCTTTCAGTTTGTGTTATTACCTGGCTTTCTCGCGAGTGAGCAAGCCAGAATCTTGAGAAAAATGAGCATTCTATGAGGTCTTTCTCAGTCTAATAATTAGACAAGAAATCTAAGTACATGCCAAAACATTTTGAGAGCATGCTTTTTCGCCTTTCTATGGTTTTCGTTCCACTAACAAAAGTTAGGTTGAATGCACTAATGAATTCTTTGTCCCTCATGGTGCCACAGATTCTCCTGCTGAACAGTTTGATATGTATACCATGGATCAACTAACGGAATCAAAATCTGGACAAGAAGTTCAAATCAATCGCGATGGTGATCTGGTCGCAACACTTCCTGTAAAGACTCATGTTACTAATGTGGAGTCTGCAGAGGATGGCATCTTGTTTCCACAACAAGATGGATTAAAGTTTCTGATTGCCCCGATTAAAGGGTCCCCGACACTTGAGAACTTGGAGGAAGTCCCCAAGCCAAATCTGACAGTGCAACCAAGAGGTGCGGGTTTGAATTTTTACTTTCATATCAATGAAACTTGTGTGAACACTGTCTTCCCATTCTAGGTTTCATCATCCACCAACTGAATTTGACTCGTTAAAATAAAAGATTGCTAAATCATGAGGTCTAGATGTCATTTTATATTTGTAATTCATGCATATGAAATGGTGGGACTACAGATAAGGAGATTATCCAGCTCTCACCACCATCAGTTTCAGTGGTTCAAGCATCGGACGTGGATGGCACATTGAACATTTCAGTATCTATTCCTCACGAAGAGCAAGACGTTACAGCCACAATTGTAACTAAATCTGCTCTTGAGAACAAAACTGTTGATTCCAGAAGCAGTGATTACGGTAACTTCTTAACAAATTTGTCTTCTACTGTAAAACTTCCTTTTGTGTTGGTTATGGTTATAAAAATTGACTGAAAAGAAAAGTTTCTCCTTTTGAACTTTATTTATATATTGAGTATGATCTTGGATTGAGCAGATAAATTGTGAATAAAATTGGTAGCATTACCTTTGAACTTACAGGTGAGGTATATCCAGCTGATATGTCTCAGCAGCTAATCACTGAAACAAAAATCGAAGTCCATTCCAACGAGCCAATCAGAACTGAAATCAGTTCAGCACTGTTAGATGCATCAGTTTCAAAAGGTAAAATTAGTTAACTCGAAACAGTAAGCATGTGTTTCTCGGGTTAATTATCATGAAATTATGATGCAGGCAAGGATACCGTGATAACCATAGATTCACAGCTACCCGTGTCATCTCATATTGTGGAAGGTATGATGATCCCTCCAACACCAGCTGCAACTGTATCCTTATCGGAACCTCAAATTAGTACTGCTGGTAGTGGAAGAAGTGAAGTGAGAGATGAACGCAAAATTGAAGTGATTAAAAGCATAGTTTATGGTGGCCTAGCGGAGTCCATTACTAGCCTAAGTGTCGTCTCATCTGCCACTGGTGGTGGTGCTGCTACACGTAAGTATGCTGTAAACTATCATTACTGATATGCATTACCATTGTTGGATGAAATTCATAATGTTTTCATTTAAAATAAAAACCAAAATTGCTTTTCTTCATCTGATTTTTCTAACAAGTCATTTACAGTGAACGTCTTAGCTCTTGGAGCTGCAAATCTGATTGGAGGACTTTTTGTCATTTCTCACAATGTAAGTTTTGTAGTTCTATCCACTGCCTTCTCTAAAGCTTCATATGTAAATCAGACACACACACACACATATGTAGAGAGAGGGAGAGAGAGAGAAAGAGAGAGAGAGGCCTCTCTTTCTGGTTTCTATACTCATTTCTCACTCATCTATCTCACACGCATAACTCTGCAGCTATGGGATTTAAGATGTGACCGTGATGAGCAAGTGTCGAATCAAATAACGGAGCAAAAGGATCGGTACAAAGAAGTCCTAGGCAGGAGACAGAACTTCATGCTCCATGCAGTAGTCGCCATAATATCATACCTCGTATTCGGGTTAGTGGCTCCAGTTGTATACGGCTTCTCATTCCGGGGGTCAGACGACAAACAGCTGAAGCTTGTGGTGGCAGCAGCAGCTTCCATTGTGTGCATATTTGTACTAGCAATTGCAAAGGCCTATGTGCAGAGACCTCCAAAGCCTTACTTGAAAACAGTCACCACCTTCATCATTCTGGGTTTCATGGTCTCTGGCGTTTCATACGCTGCTGGCGAATTAGTCGAACGCCTGCTGGAGAAGCTCGGTCTGTTTCAACCAACCTCAGCAGCTCCTAACTTGCTTCTGCAGGAGATGACACCACTTGCATCAGGATGGGCCTCTTACTGACCTCTCTCTCTCTCTCTCTCTCTCTCTCTCAAGAATTTAGGAACACGTACCGTACTGTGTTTGATGTTAAGACGTATGCCTTCAGTTTCATGTTAGTCCAATAATGGAGGTTGGAAATTTTGTTGGAACTGGAACAAGTTTTCGCTAGTTATGGGGACCCCTACCTAGACCTTCAATTATTTTTTGGGTTGTATTCGTATCTTGTTTTAGGAATGGACATTATATACAATTCCACGAATATGCAATATGAATGTCTTAGTAAAAGTAAAAAAGCCTCATTTTCCTTAGAAAGAGAGGTAGAAAACAACGTTTTCCATTATATATATATATATATATATATATATATTTCACTCTGTCGGCAAAGATAAAAACATATTTGTTATAATTATTTCAGAAAATTGGGATGTGGTTCCTGTTTGTCTATTTGGTAAAAAAAAAAAAACAGTCAACACTTTCGAGTACCTTTTTTTCCTTTAAAAAACACTTTCGATTACTTTATCAGGCATTAGCTAATTAAGTTTGTTGGTTTCGATAATATATATATATATATATATATATATATATATATATATTATATTGTGGTAGCAAAATGTTCCGGAATCATTAGTTAAAATTGGAATCGGAATCGGAACTGAAGGTTCTAGAATCGAAACTATGAGGAACGGTTCGGAATTGGAACCGGAACCGTCTCCCCACGGTGCGGTTCCGGTTCCCGAAAATTGGAACCGCGGAACCAACAGTTCCGAATTTTTTATTTTTGTTTTAAATTATGGCCGTTGGCCAATCCAACGCCGGGATGAAGTAGCGTTGAAGCGGCTAAGATTAAATAGCCATTGGGAACTGCCAGTTCCAACAGCTATATTATTATAATTATTTTTTTATTTATTGTGTTAACTCTATAAATACACTGGTGAGGATCAACTCCAATATATACAACATACTATCTCAATTCTCTCAATTCTCAAATGATCAAACTCTCTCAATCTCAATTCTCAATTCAATTTTATTATCTCAACTCTCAAGTCTCATTTCAATTTTCAATACTCAATTCTACATTTTTAGTTTCGACTACACTTCTAGTCTTCTACACTCCATTAATCAATTTAGTTCATTTCATATTTTCATCACTTCTAGTTCTAGTCTTTTACCTCTACACATTTCTTATTTTTTATCTTCACTACTAAAAAAATATCTAGCTCTCGTGGTGGTGTGGTTTCGGAGCCGATAAGGGCAAGAGAATTGCCTATTCCGATGGTTCCTCACCAAGAGGACAAGCTCGTGTATCACGTCAAGGACGTGGACAGAATTCTTCATTGTGGATCGACGATACGATCAATAAAGAAATGTAATATCAATATTAGGAGAGCGGAGAAAATATTGCTCATCCAAATCCCAATGTTTCTCTTCGAAGAGTACCGAGTCGACGACAACGAGAGCAAATAGAAGAAGAGGACTGACATTTGGCAGCTCAAATGCAACAAGAGGAGATTCAACGCTCTCAATCTCAATAATTCAATTTCAATGATCCAGAGACTCAAGAGAGTGAAACTCCCGAAATTGAAATGCTAATGCCACCTCTTTCGGGTCAAACTCAACAATTTACTTATCAACCTTCCGGTATGGATAGAGAAATGCCTCACATATCTGAAGAGGTGTCGAAGAGAAAAGTAACATCGGATATTTTCTTGATCCACTTCAAGAGAATCATTATGCCGAAGAAAAATGAGCATGATGAGCAAATGTATATCACCAAGTACAACTATTGCGGCAAAGAATATCATTTTCAAAGCGGCAGAGGATATAAGACGTTCAAAAAGTATTTGAAAGCTCATCCGGTGGAGATGGGGTTGGCTCGAGGACAAACGCAAATGCAAGGATTTACGTCTTCCTATAATCCGGGTATGTCTAACGAAACTCCTTTATTTAGATATAGTGATGAATGTGCTAGAGAGGAAATGGCTAAATTATGTACTATAAACTCACTGCATTTTCAATTTGCTGATAGTCTAAATTTTGAACTTGCTATGCAATAAGCTTATAATCCCACCGTTAAACGAATTCCGCGTAATAGCATGAAAAGTCAAATAAAAAAACTCACGAAAAAAATGAAAATTAATTTGATAAAGTCTTTTAATAATTTTCCGCTTAGAGTTTCAATTTGTTCGGATATTTGGAGTGATAGTTTTAATAAAAATTCTTACATTAGAGTTACATGTCATTTGATGGACAATACTTGAAATTTAAATAAGCGTTTAATTAATTTTCGTGATTTTAATGATCCACATAGTGCCATAAATATAGCCCTTGTAATTATAAGTATTCTAAATGAATTTAAATTAATTAATAAAATATTTTCGATAGGCTTCAATAATGCTAGTGCTAATACGACTAGTATACCTCAACCTATCCAAGCATGCAATGCAACTCTAGATGATGCATATTTTCATACAAGGTGTATTGCTCATATATTAAATTTATGTGTGCAAGATAGAATGAATGTGTTAAATGTTGCTATTACTCAATTAGAAATGTTATTGTATGTTTACATAGAAAATCTAGCATTGCTAAAAAATGGTATAATTTTTGCATTAGGAAAGGTATTAAACAGATTTGATCCGGATGCATCAACTCATTGGAACTCAACCTATGAAATGTTAAGTTCTACATTTGAAAATAAAGATGCATTAATTGAATTTTTTCAAACTGAAGTTGATGGCTATTTTTTTATTTCTTCATATTGGGATGAATGTTATGATTTATGTGAACTTTTAAGAGTTTTTCAAGTAGCTACAAAAGATTTATCGGGTGTTTATTATCCTAATTCTCCTAGAATTTTACATCATTGTTTATTAATTGCTTTTCAATTTAATAAACGTAGTAAGAAAACCAATTTAATGTTATGTGTTCATGATATGGTAAGTGGTAACTAAGTGATTAAAATATTTTATTAATATTCATAAAGTACTTAGAACATTGAATGAAATATGATGGTGTTTGTAGAATGTTAGATGTTTATTATAAATAGGGGTGTGCATTTGGTCGGTTCGGCCAAGAACCGACTGAAATTTCTAGAACTGATTGCACTAAAGAAGGCGGCGTTGGTCGACCGACCACCGGCTGATGGAGGTCACCCACCGAATCGTGTCATTCGGTCGGTTCGGTTCGGTTTACCGATTCTAAAAAAAAGGAGCAGAGCAATTCAATTTTTAATTTCAAGCTCAATCGCTGTCAATTTTACATGGAACGATTTCCTGTTGTTGCCGTTTGCTTTGGAAAGAAGATGGTGCCTCAAGAGTCTTCTTTGATTATATTGTGTGATGGATTGGGTATGGTGAGGGGACAAGAAAGAGAAAGAAAAAGGGAGAGGATGGAGGTGTGAATTTCAGTCAAATAAGAGGGAGAGAAGAGAGAGCTAAGAGAGAGGGAATGGTGGAGGCAGCGGGTGTGAGTTTCAGATGAGAGATAGAGATCAAGAAGGGGGACGAGGGAGAGGGAAAGGGGATGGTGGGGGTGGCGTGAGTTCCCAAAAAGTAAGAGAGAGAGAGAAGGTGGGGGAGGGGAATGCGCTGGTGCAGGTAGGGGTGCAGGTAGGGTGAGTTCCAAAAAGTAAGTTCCAAAAAGTAACTGAGAGAGAAAAGGTGGGTGGGTAGAAGTATGATTGGTGTGGCCAACGGTTTCCGGGCACGCCACCGATCACGGACCGAAGTATGATCGGTTGTGCCGCCCCAACACCGACCAATTTGTTTTATAAAAATTTGAGAATCTTGAATAACACACAAATTCAAAAGGGAGAAATTTTTATCTAGACATTAATTCTAAAATTTGGGTAGTTGGGCAAGTTTTAACACTATAGGAGTTATTTGGGCAATTTGTACTATATTTAAACCATTTGACCACAAAAGCTGAATATTCCCCCACTTTTTTAGAAAAGTGTCTTACACACTTGTACTTTTCATGCAAAAAGAATAAAATATTTCTTTGAAGTATTGTTATGCTGTTATTCCTATCGTTAAGTTAAATCGTTACAAATTATAATATAATTGGTGTGTCGTTTTGCACCAAAAATAAATGTTCCGACAGCAGTCGGTTTGCCCACACTGCACAGTACAGCGATGAGCGAGATCGTCTCCCAAAGGACCGGCGAGAATTATTCTATACTTCCAATCTGCAGAAACCAACTTTAAAAGGGGGGAAATTTATGGGTATAAACTGTAGTGCACGAAAATAATTAAATAATAAGGAATTAAAATACACACACGAGCAACGGGTTTAAACAATTAATTAGAAATATTCCGGATATCAACTACTCCACTCTGGCACAATTATACTGATCCTCGATTCAAGAATACAATTAATTATCACATGTAAATCAGTTGTGGATGCCGAAGACACTTACTGACACATCCCTATTTCTCCGTATTTTCTCGAATGGCAGGAAGACACTTCACCACACATTTTCTCTAATCAACTAACAACCCAAAAGAGACACTCTTGTAGATTTAATTAGCCGATTGCTTTATGCTCGAGAGAAACCCGATTCTAATCTAGCGAACTCTGACACAGGATCACCGAACCAGATTATTATCCCCACGATATTAGCTACTGATTTTACCACTAATTAATCATAAACCACGATTACGTATGGCCGAATTAATTGGCTAGTGATTAATTCCTATACTCTGAATATTCGTGACTACTCAGTTTAATCGAAACAATCACGACTCGGCTTACGGAGGATAATAAATACACATGCATGAATTGATCAAGAAAAAACGTTTAGATCTCACAGATTTAATTGGCCAGAGCTTCGTGAGTTGATCCCGGAATGGAGAAAGTCTAGCTCGAATTCATAATTAAATTCGAACACCAAAATATCGTGTAGCAGAATACCATAGAAAAGTGAAGAAGATGAATAAAATTTGCAGCAGCGTCTCTCGCTGCTGTTGCTGCGTTTCTGAGATGGAATATCCCTTCTAGTCAAAATAAATCCTAATATATCAAAAGCTATCCCTAAAATTAAGCATCCAACAAGGAAATAAATCTTCTATATCTAGACTAGGAAGTTTCCAAGAATAGGACTCCTTTTAGGCTATGAAGATCATAAATCCGCGTCTAGAACTTGGGCTGGATCAAATTTTCGCACAAAACAAGCCCAAGTCGCGCACAGCTTCAGTTTTGGAATTTTCTCGGCCCATGCCTCTGGCGGTATGCTCATACCGACTGTATTGCGAGCTACTTGCTTGCATTCTTCAAAAGATGGAGCATTTCTTCACTTCATTCCTTCCACCTGCACATCTCCTAAAAACACATCAAATCTTTCCAAAACATGCAGTGAACGAGTGGTTAAGGCATGAAATAGCATAAATGAGAACAGGTAGAATAAGCCCGATCAATAATCGTTATGCCTTATATAATTAAATTAATCATTATCACACAAAATATAATGATAACTTTCGTTAAAATAATCCGTTACCAATTATGATATAATCGTTATGCCTTATACTATTAAATTAATCATTATCACACAAAGTATAACGATAACTTTAGTTTTATTTAAGAAAAATTAATAATAATTGTTACTATTAATTTCATAATGGCCATTCAAAAAATAAGAATAATCGTTATTATTGTTTTTAAAACAAAGAATAACTTTTAGTCTCTTTGCAAAGTTATTATTAATAGGCCATAACGATTATTATTAATCGTTATAATTTCTATAACAATTTCATTATTATTAATTTATATAACAATTATGATATAATCGTTATTATTAATAGGTCATAACGATTATTATAACTATCAAAATTCTAGAACGATTATTATTACTCTCGTTATAACCATTACCATCAATAGGCCATAAATTTATTAATTAATGTTATGGTTATGCTAATTTATTAATAATCGTTATGGTAATTTTTAACAACGTTATGGCATATTTAACATAATCGTTACGCCCTATTTAACCTTAATCAAATGAAATCATTAACGATAATTGAAATTAATCATAACGATATCTAAATTAAATTTTAAAATCGGTATAGTTGGGCAAGTTTTAAGGGGGTATGAGTTATATGGGCAATTTGTACTATGTTTGAACTCTTTGACCAACAAAATCTGAATATTCCTTTACTTTTCTGAAAAGTATCTTACATATTTATACTTTCCATACAAAAGAATAAAAGATTTACATGGAACAAAATCTCTCACTTGGTCTGTCGAAACTCGATTTAGTTTGAAAAAAAAAATTGTCGTGCTCCACTAATATCCCTCTTCAATTTTCTATAACCACACTGCGCGTTCTCTCTCTCTCACATAACCATCGTCCTCCATTAATCTCTCTCTCGCAAGTGCCGTTAAAAAAAAAACTAAATCGCCGGACTTGACTTGAAGGTAGACAACCAATTGTTATGGCGGAACGAAGTGAAGATATACGACCACCGTCTGCGGGAGAGGTTAGATATAATGATTATTGAATGATAATGTTACGGTTTTTTAAGAGTAATATAACGATTACTGAGATAAATATGTAACGAGAGATGAACGATAGGTCGAGACATTCCTAGACTAGTTGAAAAGATATAATGATAGAGATGAATGATAACATAGATCTTGCATAACGATAATACATTTTTGCCGTAACGATAGTTTTTTTTTTGCTATAACGAAAGTTCATAAGCAATAACAATAGTTACTTTATCGTTAGATCTATTATACACATGCTTAATTGTACTTTAATGTTTGGTTATTCGATGTAATATCGTTATGGATTAGCTATAACGAAAATATACAGTCTATCGTTATGCTTAATAACACGTATCGTTATGTCTATACTGTTGTTTTGAAATATCGTTATGGTTCAATTATAATATAAATCGTTATGTCTATTTTTATGTCTATCGTTATTCATAATGTTATGCCTAGCGTTATTGTTTAATTATAAATTAATCGTTATGCTTATGTTAATTCATTACAAATTATAATATAATCGTTATTAAATTTGATATTATTAAATTAATCATTATCACACAAAGTATAACAATAACTTTAGTTTTATTTAAGAAAAATTAATAATAATCGTTATTATTATTTTCGTTATGGCTTATACAAAAATAATATTAATCGTTATTATTTTCGTTATGGCCTAACCACAACGATATTTAAATTAAAACCTAGAACAATTTTCTAAGTTAGCAATGTAACAAAATAACAAAACTGATCAATTCTGAGTTCCAAAAAATTCAAATGTACCTTTCAAATTTTGGTAATTGTTTGCGCAATTTCACGATGATGTTGTTTTGTTGACGAAGTTAATCTTCTGGCTTGCAAGATCAAACTCTCAATATATGTATTTTTTATGGGAATTCAACGCTTTTCCTTCTTCACCAAACTCTCGAACCATTTCTTCTATTTGGGTGTGGTTTGAATTGGTGTATCAGTGTAGTGTAAATATACATACATTATACCAACCTCTCTTACACAAAATTAAATGCATTAAATTTCATTTAATTTGGGTCAAGTAATACCTAGCTATACAAATATACATATTTATGCATTTTACCTACCTCAATTTAACCGACTCAGAAAGAGAATAATGCATTGATGTTCATTTAATGTTGCTCAACTAATACTTAATCGGCCATAACGATCGTTAGGCCCAACTAAAAAAATCGTTATTCATAAAAACATTTTCGTTAGGGCCAACTAAAAAAAATCGTTATTATTACTAGGCCATAACGATTATTATACTTTCAAAATCCTATAATGATTAATATTAATTTCGTTATTATTATTATTATTATTATTATTATTATCAAGATATAATGAACTATAATAATAATTATTATTAGTTATAGTTATTACTTTCGTTGTTGTTGTTGTTGTTGTTACTACTACTACTACTTTCGTTATTCTTTAGTTATCGCTATTCGTTATTCACTAACAGTTTCGTTATAGTTATCGTTATTCCTTATTATTAATTTTAAAAATAAATTGTCTATGACATATCGTTATTATTATTATTATTAGTATTATTATTATTACTTTCATTATTATCAAGATATAATTGAACTATCATTATTATCATTAGTTATTACTTTCGTTATTATTATTATTAATTTCATTATTATTATTATTACTACTTTCATTATTACTTTTGTTATTCTTTAGTTATTGTTATTCATTATTTACTATTAGTTTCGTTATCCTTATCGTTATTCATTATTATTAATTTTAAAAATAAATTGTCTATATATATAAAAAATCGTTATTTACTAACAGTTTTGTTATGCATAATTAAATGCATAACGTTACCCTTTTTAAAAAATTTAATTATGGCAATCATTATTGCTTATCAGTTTTCGTTAATGCATAACGGTAGTCTTTAAAAACTTGTCGTTAGGTCAATCGTTATTTATTCATTTTTCATTTTGTGAAATTTCGGTAGGGATCGATCATGTATTTATTTTTATATGTTAGGGTTTGTATATGTTAGGGTTTAGGGTTTTAGGGTGCATTTAATGTTTAGTTATGAAAAAAATGTAAAAAGTACACTTCCCCAATGATTGGGTGTGGGGACATGTGTGTCATAAGGGTATTCAAGACATTTACACTCCTAATTGCCCATAAAACTACTATAGCTTTATATCTTGTTTTTTTTTTCCCAATTACTATTTTGTTTTGCCTCTTTTTATACATTTACACAAATTTTTATCTTGATAATTTAATTCTAAAATTTGGGTAGTTAGGCAAGTTTTAACACTATAGAAGTTATTTGGGCAATTTGTACTATATTTAAACCATTTGGCCACAAAAGCTTAATATTCCCCCACTTTTTCAGAAAAGTGTCTTACACTATGCTTATAATCGTTATGTCTTATATAATTAAATTAATCATTATCACACAAAGTATAATGATAACTTTCGTTAAAATAATTCGTTACCAATTATGATATAATCGCTACGCCTTATATTATTAAATTAATCATTATCACACAAAGTATAACGATAACTTTAGTTTTATTTAAGAAAAATTAATAATAATTGTTACTATTAATTTCATAATGGCGTATTCAAAAAATAATAATAATCGTTATTATTGTTTTTAAAACAAAGAATAACTTTTAGTCTCTTTGCAAAGTTATTATTAATAGACCATAACAATTATTATTAATCGTTATAATTTCTATAACAATTTCGTTATTATTAATTTATATAACAATTATGATATAATCGTTATTATTAATAGGCCATAACGATTATTATAACTATCAAAATTCTAGAACGATTATTATTACTCTCGTTATAACCATCAATAGGCCATAAATTTATTAATTAATGTTATGGTTATGCTAATTTATTAATAATCGTTATGGTAATTTTTAACAATCGTTATGACATATTTAACATAATCGTTACGCCCTATTTAACCTTAATCAAATGAAATCATTAACAATAAATGAAACTAACCATAACGATATGTAAATTAAAACTAACATTATACTTTAATGATAATTGAAACTAACCATAACGATATCTAAATTAAAACTAACATCATACTTTAACGATAATTGAAACTAACCATAACGATTATTAAATTAAAATTAACCATCATTAATATTAACTAACTATTGTTATTAACGATGATAAAAAATTATACTAACCATCATTATTAACCATTATACTAACCATCGTTATTAACGATAATTAAAAAGTTCGCCACCATTATGAAGTAATTCAGGAGGTAGTCACCTCGCTCTTCACTTGATGATACTAAGCAGTAATTCATGAAAAAAAAAGTCGTTACATTGCAAATTATGTTTATCGTTACATTGCAAATCATGGAAAAAAAAAAATTGTTACATTGCAAATTTTGAAATTATGCTTGTTATGATTAATAATCGTTACATTGCAAATTATGAAAATTATAAATATTATATATCCCTATCGTTAGACTTATTTTCTATAATATAATATTATCGTTGTCATTTTTTTTAAGTTATCGTTACGCAATAACATTATTGTTTTCGTTATTATAGTAACGTTAATTTCAAAATATTAATCGTTATACAATCTTTAAGTTTCGGCCATTTTAATTCTAAAACACATTAAATCTGAATTGTATATATGTTAGGTGTGTGTGCATTTATTGTTTAGTTATTAAAAAAATATAAAAGGTATACTTACCCAATGATTGGGGCGTAGAGACAAGTGTATCATAAGGGTATTTAAGACATTTACATTTCAAATTGTCCATAAAACTACTATAGTCTTATATCATGTATTTTTTCCTGATTACAATTTTATTTTGCCTATTTTTATATATTTTCACAATTCAAAATTAGTGTTATAATTGTCTACTTTTAAAGTTCATATTAAATTTACAAACGAGTTCAAAATTCATGAATTTTAAGACAATGAACCATTTTTTTATACACCACAATAAAAGTCTATTTTACCATTACCCTTGAAAAATCAGATTTTAAAATAAATTAAAAAATCAATTAAAAAAAAAGACACATCCTTCTCCATTCTCCACCGCTAGCTCCCCCCCACACACACTCTCTCTCTCTCTCTCTCTCGTTTCCTCCATGGCAGACCTGACCTGCAATCCAAGCATTTTTTTTTTCCAGCTCTACCCACCATCTCGCTCATCTATGCGTTTATTAGACATCTCACAACTCTAATTTTTCTCCATCATTCAAAGTAAACAAACAAAGCAAATACTCAAATCTCATGATTCCGCTGGTTTCTTTTCTTCTTCGTGAAGGAAAAAAATCATTCGTCGAAAATTAGGTTCGAAAATAACAGTTCAAATCTCTTCGTATATGTTCGAAAATTATTTTCCAACCTATGTGAATCCAGGCGAGTTTGGCAACATAGTCTGCTGACATGCTGGTGAGAATGGCATTCGAATCCATGCGAGTTTTGGCGAAGTAGTTGCAGTTGAGAATGTCGGACGCTATAAGAGAGAGAATTGGTAGTGGGGTGAGGAAGAAAAGAGCAAGAATTGCAGGAGATGGCCTATGGGTTGTTTGAAAATTTGGTCCATTTGGAGAAGATGACCGGCGGCGACGGGTTTGCTAGGAGAGGAAGAAACTATAAATGTAGATTTATTTTTTAAAATTATTTTTCATTTTGTTTTATTTAATTATTCTCATTTTAATTTGGTAAGGGTGTGTATGTAATTTTATAAATAACTTATTTCGAATTATTTTATTTGGGGTGCATGTAGAAAAACCCTTTATTATATGAGGTGGACTTGCGTGCAACAGCGGTTATTTCCGCCTATTTCAGGCGACCACGTGGCTCCACACGGGCATGCCACGTGGCACATGATACTTTTCATTGTAGTTGGAATAATGATAGTATTAATCTCAGGTTGATACATTTTATTTTACCGAACTCGTGTTTTGCTTTCTTTTGCAAATTCTTGAACTGATGATTGTTTTAGATTAATCTCAACACATACAATATAAAAATTGAAAAAAAAATCAGAATTTGAACTAAATAAACTTATATAAAATAACTAGCAGACCCTTTACTTTTTAATGATACAGATGGTACTTTTCGAATGTTTTGTGATACTTTTTAATAGGAAGGTTGATACTCACTTTCGACAGATTTTTTTTTATGGGTCGACCTAGTCAAAGCGGGTTGACCCGCGTTAACCAGGTCAAAGCGCGGGTTGACCCGCGTTGACTGGGTCAAAAGCGGGTTTGACTGACCCGTCTTATATAGTGTTATTTGCATCATGATGCATGCAAGTGTTTGCCTTATTATATTTATCTTTTTCAAGATTTTTTTTGTCATTTATATATTTTCTATAATTAAAAAAAAGTAAAATTTTTAGTTATATAAGATTTACACAATAAAGAATAAAAAATAAAAACAAATTTGTGGGACTGAAGTTGCAAAACGCTAGATGTAATGAAACACCATTGTGCGACATAAGACATTGTAGATAAAGAAAAGAACATCCCTCTCTATCAAACCAAAACAGCGAACATAAGATAAATATTGATTTCTAACTCCTAAAATCCAAGTTTACTATCATAACATAAAACCCAAAAACCTTCTGTGAGAAAAGAAACTGCACAAAATAAGTAAACCTGAAATTTCAAGTTGGTTTTCCCCAATTACAAACTCTTGTCATCAGATCCCTGATTCAGTTCTTGCCTGCTTTTACCTCTCTTAATCTTTGCCTTAACCCTAGATTTCGTTATTAGGGTCTGCACCGTATTAGCGAAATTCCCAACAGCCATGACTATGAGAAGAATCCCACACGTAATTACCTGAAAATTGGTAAATATATAAGTAGTTTATATAGGTGAATGAGATACCACAACAGCAGAAAAAACATTTCACCAAATTGAGATATACCTCTAGGTGTTGTATTTGAAGAAAGAAAGCAACAAAAATTCCAATGAGTCGTAAGTTTAAGCAGTTACTTTACCTGCCAATCCAAATTGGATCCAACCAGAGTAGTTTTAAGCAACAAGATCCCAACATAAGCTTCAAAACCCTGAAAACAGATAGGATAACGGTCACTTATTTGAGGGAAAATGTTGGCTGCAATGAGTTATAATTAATAGCCATCCAGAAGAAGCAACAAGAGTGGCTATACTAAGATTCATGGGTCTCAACTTAACGAGCCTACAAAGTACATTGAGAGGTTCACAAATGTCACTTGCATGAAGGAGTTGATTCCAACAAAACATCAATACACATGTTATAGTTGTCTTATTACTGGTACAAAAAGAAGGGACTCAACAGACCTGCAAAACAAAAAGTATAGGGCATAGCAGCAGTAGCTGACCCTCGACTCCAGCAGTTTCTCCCCAAACAACATCCATCCTCCTAGCCTACAATCAGCAATAGTAGAACATCGTTGACAGAATATATTAAATATTGTGCCTCAACTGGAAGGACAATTTCCCTAGCTCATGTTATCACACAAGATACAGAAAAGGTTAAAACCTCAATTGAAATAAAAATCAAAATAATCTAAAATTTAAAATGATGATTGATCAACATAATTATTTTTCAAGTTTAGATGTCGTAGAAATCTTGGCATTTATTCTGTATTTGGGCACAAGAAAGGAACCGAGTGTTTTGAAAAGATGCATAATTAGCAGATGGAAAAGTTCGTGGTAGAGAAATCAAATATCCCAGGCAAGCTAAAACTACCTTGCCAAGTGCAATACGTGTGTAAAGTCTTTGCCGTTGATATATATTCTGAAGAATCATAGCAACTCCTTGCATTATTGCCCATTTCAGAAATAGTTGTACGCCTATCTGCAATGATCATATTCATTTCAATAATATGAACAGAAGAAACAAAGGAAGAGACAAATAAAGGAAACTCGGGATGTTAAAAATGTGGGTTGGTGCACTTGCTTTTTATGTGGGTGGAAACATTGATATGCATTGACTACCTGTTTCTGAGCACAATCAGGCCCTTGGTCTATCTCCCAAGTTAGACTAATGAGAGCCATAGCCATGGCAAAATAATGGTGTTTAATCCACCTGCACAAGTAAAAGCATGATTAGAGTAAACTATGTCTATGTTCTGCTTCTTTACATCCAAACTTCAAAAATAAATAAATATTGAAGATTAAGACAAAGGAAAAAGAAAATTTCTTGACAACATTTTCTCCACCCATCCACGTGTCAATGCCAGATTGCTAAAATAGAACGTTGAACAGTCTAATCTTTTTTTAAAAAAACTACACTTAGAAAGAATGAAGTTTGAGGAAAACTTAAATACCATGGACGTATATCACTTCCATTAACTCTCAAGATGTTTTCTCTCAAAGCCAAACCAGTGTAGAGATATAGCAACCACGCCTGGAAGAAGAAAATTCAACTGCTATAAGTCCCATATATATATATATACACACATTATATGCATATATATTTTATATATACCTCTGGAAATACAGAGAATGCCCCAACCAGAGTTCAAAATCAGAAGAAGAAAATTTTGGCATGTGATACCTGGTAAAGTTGAACTGGTAATGCGGGAAGGCATCCACCCCAAATCCATGACCTTAAAATAAGCAATAGTGATGGCAAACTGAGGAACAAATATGCTGTTCTATCCTGCCATCAATACAAAATGTCTTCAGTAACTGGAAAAATGCGGATGTTTTTCCACCAATACTTCAGAAAATAAGTTCTGGATAAGCAGGCCCGCTAGAAGTGAACTAGATAATTCCCTAATAAGGCTTTCAGATACAGAACAATCATACATATCGGATTTCATATGTATTCATTATTTAGGCCAACTTAAGATCAAATTCATAGCATAACCGGTTAAAAAAAAAAACTGTTGTTCATCGTAGGCTATGAAATCCCCAAATCTTGTAATCAGTAAAAATCTAGTAGATGCTTGCAAATGTTATGTGTATTGTATGTTCCTGTCATGGGATCACTAGATCAAGATCATGATGAGTGATACCCAATCTCATCTAACTAGTATCAAAAGCTAGATTTGATATACACTTAAGTAAGAGATGGTATATTCCTAGTCTTCCAGTAGTCTCCAGAAAATCACTGTTTCAGTTATGATGACATAATACATATGATTAATAATCTGTACATTTCTCTGAGTACCTAAATGTCATGTCCAGGAATCCAAAAAATTGATTCAAACCTACTGAAGCGAATACATGTAAATATGGCGAATCAAAATCACAACCCAGTAAATGCACACCACATAAACTGATTTTCCAAGCTGGGTATAAATATCGTACATTAAGAAAAGATTATCTTCAATTTCAATAACTACTGGATGTTTTTCCATCAATTAATTAAGAAAACAATTAAACGCTCTGGACAAGCAGGCCCTTGAAGCAAACTCCCATGTTTACCTTTTAGATTAATAAAAGCGAAAAGGCACTTATCATACATCATTCGCATTCATTATTAAGGCCAATATAAGATAAAATTCATGACTTAAACCGAGAGACTGTTCTTCATCGTAAAGTTATGGCCTATGTGTCAGTAAGTTTGTTATAATTAACTTTAACAAATGTTATGTGCACATGCCTGTGACGGGATAACAAGATCAAGACCATGGTGAGTGATTACCCAATCTTGTCTTACTAGCATTACAAAGATCTAGACTTGACACACACTTCAGTGACAGATGGAATATGCCAAGTCTTTAGCTAATCACTGTTTCATTCATCAGGACATGATAGATATGCTGAGCAATCTGCACATTTCTTGTGTTCAAAAAGCTACAAAATTGATTAAAAAATATACAAACCAAACCAAAGTAAAATCGCAATGGGGTAAAAATATCCATCAAATGAGCTAATTTTACCAGTTGGAATCATACCCTGAAAATATTGTATTCTTGTTTCACTTTCAACTGCACATCCTTCCTATTTGCTCTCACATTAATAGGCCCCAAAAACATCCTCAAAAACCTCCCTAATCACAGAGTAACAAATAAAACCAACAATTATCATCCATTTTCGCATATGCAGCACAATTGAGCCAAGTAAAGGAATTCAACAAACCATGAGATTTGTTCGGAAGGAATGCCGCTGCATCTCCCTCGCTCAATATATACCTCACTCTCATCAGCTCCTCCTCCAACTTGCGAATTCCCAGAAATCCAATCCAACAATCAGCACACAGAAAAAATAAATTAAAAAAAATCGATTTACAGAAGAAATACTCGCATGCATGTGCAGAAATCAACGCAGCTCATACTTTATCGGAATTTTTGGAGCCGCGGAGAGAGGAACGAAGCGAATTGATGCTGGAATCGAGTGCGGCGACGCGCTGGCGAAGCGCGTCTTCCTCGCGGGTGGTGCGGGAGATGAGCGACGACGCCGTTTCCTGCAGCTCCTTGGCTTGCTCCACCAGCGCCGAGACGCCGACCGTCGGCGAGTTCTCCATCGGAATACGGTGAGCCGATCAATCAAGTGATGCGAGATTTCAGATTTAACGGCGTTTGGGGGCACCAGGGGTAACTCTGTTCCTATTATGGAATAATAAATCCTTGCGCTGACATTTTATTAAAATTTGAGGGGTTTTATGGTAAAATGGGTGGAATTCGGGACTATGGGAGCCTGCCTGGGAGGCTTGGGGTCAGCCGCTCACGTGCCCCCATCTCATTAACGGTTCAAGTAAGTCGAGTCGAGTTGAATAAATAATTATTTATATTTTTAAAAAATATATATATTTAATATTATTTGAAGTTTTTTATGTTCTTCTATTATGTATATAAAATTTCTATTAAATAGAAAAAAATCACAAATATCACGTTTATTTTATTGAAAAATATTGCTAAAAAATGGACATTATAATTATTATTATATTTTTTTATTAAAAAAATATCCCTTATTATACTAAAACATATTACTTTCAACATTGAAAAATATGAGGAAGAGTACATTACAACATCTCTAATTCGTGAATTTCTAATGATCGTCCTGATATGAGATTTATATACAATCATTGTAAACAAGAATCTGTCTTTTATTTTTGGCAAATATTTACATGCACAAGGTGCATATATATAAGACTTATTTTAGACGGGTGGGTCAAATTCGCGGGTCAACCCGTAAAAAAAAAAATCCGGTAAAGTCAGTACCAATAGTAACATTAAAACGTATCACTTAAAATTAAAAAAGTATCACTTGTATTATTAAATAAATAGTAAGGGTCTGCTACTTAACTTTTTTTTTTTTTACTCACACACCCGACCTGTGGGATCTGCTACTTAACTTAGGAGTTTATTTTGTGTTTTTTAGGGTTTTTTGGGAGGTGTTTTTAGGGTTTTTTTATTGTGAATTTTGGGGGGGGTGTTTTTAGGGTTTTATTTTGTATTTTTTTAGGATTTATTAAATTCATTTTATGGTATAAATATATATTTATTTCAAACAAATTATATCAATTTGCTTTAATTTTAGGATTCACTAATTTTATTTTAGGGTATAAATTTTGTTGGGAAAAATAAAAAAAAAACAAAGAAAATCGAAAAAAAAATTCGCCAGAAAAAAAAAAACACACACACACATAGACGGCCGCGTGACGCCCACACGCCGTCTGATATAGGCGTACATACGCGCCTTATGCACACAAGAGTTCTTCTATATTTTTATTTGACTATTCAATTAAATTTTTAGATTGAATGTTCTAGTTGTTAGGCAATAGGCATGGACGGATGCCTTTTTTTTCACTCTTTTTCTTTCTTTTTACCTTTTCTCTTTTTTTTTCTTTTTTCTTTTTTGCAACGTTGTGACGATTTTAATAAGTTAGGTCTCATTCATTTTTGTGAAAGCAGCCAAATCATACAAGTATAAGTAATGGAGATTGCATGGAGGATCATGGCTGGTGCAGCTATGGAGTATGAGGAATTCATGCAGCAGAATATTTCCTATAGGTTGTTAACATCAGTTGGAGTTAGCAGCGGTTGGAATCTCAAGAATCAAGTTGTTGCAGTTGAGATTGGAAGCAGCAGCTGTTAGTAGAGTTAGGATATATATCTGTTCTTCTCTATCATTTTATGTAACACAGATTAGTCTCTAATGTTCATGTAGATTGGTGAGTAGAGAGAGAGCTCTCGAGTGTAGAATAGCTTTGAGAGGAATTGTAATCTGTAAAACATAAAAGAGAGTATCAATACAATCAAGGCACCTCAAGTGGATGTAGATCAATTATGATCGAACCACTATAAATCTTGTTGTATTGTTAGCTTGTTTTTCATTCTTGTCTACAAAAGATCAAACCAGTTTTCTTCTAAGTTCAGTGTAATCTGTTCTTGAGAGATCGAAGCTCAACAAATTGGCGCCGTCTGTGGGAAAGAAAAGTAACCAAGATGAGCTCCGCTAGGTTTGATGTGGAGAAATTCACAGACAAGTCAGACTTTGGCTTGTGGAAGGTGAAGATGAAGGCACTCTTGATCCAGCAAGGATTGGGAGATGCATGCAAGAAGATAACAGCAAGTTCTTCAGGAAAAGATAAGGAGAAATCTGAAGACCATGCTCAAATTCTTGAAAAAGCTCACGGCATGATCATTCTTTCATTGGGTGACAAAGATCTGAGGGAAGTAGTAAATGAAACCACTGCTTTGGGTGTTTGGAACAAGCTGGAGAGCTTGTACATGGTGAAAACCCTGGCAAACCGACTCTACATGAAGCAGAAACTCTATTCCTTCAAGATGGTAGAAGAAAAATCCATTCTCAGCCAGATGGATGAATTCAACGAGATTCTTGATGATCTTGAGAATATAGAGGTGAAGCTCGAAGATGAAGACAAGGCCTTGATCCTGCTGTCTGCACTTCCCAAGTCTTTTGAAAACTTCAAAGACACCTTGATGTTTGGGAGTAAGAAAACCAGCAAGTTCAATGATGTGCAGATGGCCTTGAAATCTAAAGAGCTGCAGAAGTCCACAGAAGCTTCATCTTCATCTAATGGATGTGAAGGTCTGAACATCAAGAAACCTTACTCAAAAGGAAATAAGAAAAAGAAAGATACAACCAAGAAGCAACAAAAGAAAGGTGCTGAGAATTCAAATGATCCAGAAGTTAGAAAATGCTTCCACTGTCATGAGCCTGGGCACTACAAGAAGAATTGCCTCAAATGGAAAGCTTTGAAAGAGAAGGCTGTGGATCAATCTCAAGAAGGAGGAAAGAATCAAGTGAATCAGACAATGCAAGGAAATCACTCAGATGGATATGAATCCTCAGAGGCATTGACTGTCTCGAGCTCAAAAGAAGAAGGAACTGCTTGGGTGCTTGATTCAGGATGCAGCTTCCACATGACTCCTATCAAGGAGTGGTTCTCTGATCTCAAAATACAAAGTGAAGGAACTGTTCTTCTTGGGAATGATCAAAGCTACAGAATCAGAGGCATAGGATCTGTCAAGATCAAGATGTTTGATGGCAAGATCAGAACTCTCGCTGATGTTAGATATGTCCCTGACCTAAGAAGGAACCTAATATCTTTAGGTATTCTTGACAAATCAGGCTACAAATTTCAATCAGAGAATGAGCGGTTAATAGTGTCAAAAGGAGGAAATGATGTAATAAATGGTAAAAGAAATGATGAGTTATATTACTTGATTGGGAGTACTGTTCAGGGGCATTTGAATGCTGCTAAAGAAAGGGATAATACCTTACTTTGGCATGAGAGATTAGCACATGTTGGTAACAAAGGTTTGCAGAAATTAGCAGGTCAAAATCTGTTAAGAGGAGACAAAGTTTCACATATTGACATATGTGAACATTGCATTTATGGGAAGGCAAAAAGGCTGAGATTTGCTTCCAGTGAACATAATACAAGAAACAAACTTGATTATGTTCATTCTGATCTGTGGGGGCCTGCAAAACACACAACTAAGGCAGGTGGCAGGTTCTTTATCTCCTTCATAGATGATTACTCCAGGAAGGTTTGGATCTATATTCTGAAGGCTAAATTAGATGCTTTTCAGAAGTTCAAGGAGTGGATCATAGAGGTGTAAAACATGTCTGGTTTCAAACTAAAACACCTAAGGACAGACAATGGCCTGGAATATATGTCTAATGAATTTAATGGTTTCTGCAAAGAAAGAGGAATTATCAAGCACAAGACAGTTCCAGGAACACCCCAACAGAATGGGGTTGCAGAGAGGATGAATCAAACTCTATTGGAAAGAGTTAGGTGCATGCTGAGTAATGGAGGTTTCCCTAAAACCTTCTGGTGAGAATTAGTTACTACAGCAGCATTTCTAATCAACAGATGTCCATCCTCAGCTGTACAGTTCAAAACACCTGAGGAGCTATGAAATGGAAGGCCTGCTGAGTACAAAGAGCTTAAAGTTGTAGGGTGTTTAGCCTATGCTCATGTTAAGAGAGATAAGCTTGAGCCTAGGGCTGCAAAATATGTGTTTGTAGGCTATCCTAAAGGAGTAAAAGGATATAAACTATGGAGCCTAGCAGATCAGAAGTTTATTATCAGTAGGGATGTCAACTTTGATGAGACAAGGTTTCCTCTGAAGAAAGATAATGGTGATTTCAACAATAACACTTCTTGTTTTGTTGAAGTTGAGTCACAGGAGTTTGGAAATTATCCTCATAATGCAGACATTGATGAGAGACATCAATCTGCAGAAGTTCAAACAGAAGGAGAAAGCACTGATTTCAACAATTATCTGCTCATAAGAGACAAGAAGAAGAGAGTAGTGAAGCCTCCTGTTAGATATGCTCAAGCTGATCTAGTTTCATTTGCCTTGTTCACTGCTCAAGAGGTTGAGGCATGTGAGCCAAGAACTTATGCTGAAGCTGTAAACTATCCAGAAAAGGAAAAATGGCTTGTTGCCATGGAAGAAGAATTGCTGTCTTTGGAAAAGAATAATACCTGGGATATTGAAGACAAACCAAAGAATCAAAAGCTGGTCGGTTGTAAGTGGATTTATAAGAAGAAGCCTGAATCTATAAAAGGAAGAGGTATCAGATTCAAAGCTAGGCTTGTAGCTAAAAGGGTTTTCTCAGAAGGAAGGGGTTGACTACAATGAAATCTTCTCTCCAGTGGTTAAACATTGTTCTATTAGAATATTGTTATCTCTTGTAGCCCATTATGATCTAGAGCTCCATCAAATGGATGTTACTACTGTCTTTCTTCATGGCAGGTTGCAGGAAACAATATACATGAAGATTCCTGAAGGAGTGTTTGTGGATAAACCTGAAACCAAAGCATGCAGATTGAAGAGATCCTTGTATGTCTTGAAGCAAAGTCCAAGATAATGGTATCTAAGGTTTGATGAGTATATGCTGTCACACAATTTCATCAGAAGCAGGTATGACAGTTGTGTTTATTTCAGAAATGATGAAAATTTGATGATCTATCTTCTGTTGTATGTGGATGACATGTTGATAGCATGTGAGTCTAAGTAAGGAATCAGAAGAGCTAAGGAGATACTAAGTGATGAGTTTGATATGAAAGATCTTGGGGAGGCTAAGGTGATACTTGGTATGGAGATCAAAAGAGATAGGGGTAAAAGGATATTGAGGCTGGCTCAATCATCTTACCTACAGAAGGTGCTGAAAAGATACAACATGAATCTCTCCAAGCCTGTCAGTATACCTTTCAAATTAAACAAGGTCAGAAATTGTCTTTAAGACAAGGAGCTGTTACAGAAGCTAAGGTGTCTGAAATGAGCAAGATACCTTATGCCAGTGCAGTTGGGAGTTTCATGTACTCAATGGTTTGCTATAGACCAGATTTAACATTTGTTATGTCTGTGATCAGTAGATTCATGGAAAACCCCAGGAAAGGACCATTGGGATGCTGTTAAGTGGGCTATGAAGTATGTGAGAGGTACTGTTGATAAGGGGTTGTGTTTCCAAGGAGGATCAGAAGCTGGAGATGTTTTGGTTGGTTATGTTGATGCTGATTTTACAGCAAATCTTGATTCCAAAAAATCTCTTACTGGCTATGTTTTCACTCTTTTTGGTACTGCAATCAGCTGGAGATCAACACACCAATCAGTTGTTGCTTTGTCAACAGTAGAAGCTGAGTTCATAGCTTTGACAGAAGTAGTAAAGGAGAGTGTATGCCTAAGAGGAATACTTGAGGAGTTTGGTGTTTTGCAGAAGAAAGTAACTATCTTCTGTGATAACCAAAGTGCAATACACTTGTCTAAGCATCAAGGGTATCATGAAAGAACCAAACATATCGATGCTAAGCTGTGTTTCATCAGAGATATGATAGAAAATGAGGTTATTACAGTTGAAAAGATTGATACATCTGAAAATCCAGCAGACGGTTTCACTAAGGCATTGCCAGCTACTAAGTTTGAGCTATGTCTTAGTCTTATTAATCTTAATTGATTTTAGTCTGTGGTGGTGTGCTGCTCGAGGTGGAGCAGTGTGGAAGGATTGCAGCTCTAGGTGGAGTTGTGATGTTGTTATTCTATGTTGAATAATGAGGGGTGGTGTTGCAAGTTGATATGCTATGATTTGTTGCTTAGGTGGAGAATTGTGAAAGCAGCCAAATCATACAAGTAAAGTAATGGAGATTGCATGAAGGATCATGGCTGGTGCAGCTATGGTGTATGAGGAATTCATGCAGCAGAATATTTCCTATAGGTTGTTAACATCAGTTGGAGTTAGCAGCGATTATTAGCAACGGTTGGAATCTCAAGAATCAAGTTGTTGCAGTTGAGATTGGAAGCAGTAGCTGTTAGTAGGGTTAGGATATATATCTGTTCTTCTCTATCATTTTATGTAACACAAATTAGTCTCTAATGTTCATGTAGATTGGTGAGTAGAGAGAGAGCTCTCGAGTGTAGAATAGCTTTGAGAGGAATTGTAATCTGTAAAATATAAAAGAGAGTATCAATACAATCAAGGCACCTCAAGTGGATATAGATCAATTATGATCGAACCACTATTTGATGTTGATATTAAATAAACATTAATCACGTGTTTGTTTTGATGTTGGAGGTGATCCTTAAATCAAACTATTTGATTTTAATATTAGTAGGTAGTAAAAGATTGTGTGTTTGGTTTGGGATTATGGAAGATATTTTTTTATTACAGTATTATTTGTTATTTGTGATAAGGGAACATGTAATCCTATAAGTGAAATATTAGCATTCAGCTTTAGTGAGCTTTTTATTTGTTGCGGGACAAAATTAACTTTAAGATATTGATGATATTTGAATTCATAATTTTTCCACCACAAATTCGTATAGTGTCAATTATATATTATTAAACAACATTTAACGGTGCCATGTAACCTATAAGTAAGGTTTAGTGGTAGAATACACGA
The DNA here is from genome assembly GCA_026008535.1 of Perilla frutescens. NCBI lineage: Eukaryota > Viridiplantae > Streptophyta > Magnoliopsida > Lamiales > Lamiaceae > Perilla > Perilla frutescens. The sequence goes on from BRKX01000011.1 coordinate 32,979,682, forward strand.
TACTATGAAGTCAGCAAGTTAAAATATCGACTTCAATTCAAAACGGTGGGAAGGAGATACGAGAGCTAGACGAGGACACAAACAATTTTGGCAATATTTTTATGTTTGATATTTAAAGGTTCACTCAGATTCCCACTTGTTGATTGAAATTAATATGCAATATATATACTTGCAAAATAACTAGATTGCTCGATCACAAATAATGTTGTTCATTTACATTTAGTTTTGATTGATCAAGAAATTCAGCTATTATATTCAAAGCTCAGATAAAAATTCAAACAATTATAAATAATAATAGATTTAAGTCAAATAAAATCATTTACACTATTTTTTATGGCACAAGGAAATGGTTGGAGTGATGAGCGCTATTTTTATCCCCTTATTCCTAAACAATAATTAAGTTAGCCACATTCGAATTATATATACACACATCAAAATACGTATTAATATATATATATATATATATATATATATAATTTACGAATAAAAAAAATTCTTAAGTATTCGTGATTCCGACCTAAGTTTATTTAATTATGGTGTTTGGTGTTTGATAGATGGGAAAAACATAATGTGTTAATCATGTATTTGCCGAATAAATTGATAGGACATAGGAAAACTTGAAAAAAAAAACTCATACCTAAGTTTTAACAACTTGGACTTCTTCCACCTACAAACTCACTAATTAATAACTTATAATTTAACGTTAATGTTATTTTGGTTAGAAGGGTTTCTCCATTTAGAGGCGCGTTAGGTTCGAATTTAGTATTTTTAGTGTTTCGTACGTATTTTTTAATAACATACGATCGATTCCAAAGACAGAGAAGTTTGACAACGAATGTTTTTTCTTCCAAAAATAATTTTATGTACTTCAAATTTCCAATAAATCAATCATTTGATCAACGGGAGATGCAGTTGGTGTTTTGCCAAAATTGTGAAGTTTGGTGAATGAACTGAATAATAATCGATTAAAAAAAGGAAAGTTTGGTTCCATATATGCATGTATCTATTGCTAAGACAATCATTTTTTTTTGGAGTGTTATCGATGAAGGACACGGAAAGCAGGTTATTTGAATGATTGAAACTATAAAATTAAAATTCAAAAAATCATGTATTTCAATAGATAATTCATGTATTAATACTAAAGATTGATATAAAAGAATTAAAAAAAAAGAATCGAGTTACAATTTTTTTTTTTAATTTAGATTAGTTTCAATCATTAACCTAGCTCCTAAACTGATAACTTTCATATTTTAATTCTGGGATCGATAGTTCTATCTTTCGGCCCAAATCAACTATAAAAGTGTTTGTGAAATTATTTGCACGGTTGACGCTTTCGAAGCAAAATACCAAACATTAAATGGAGTGGGTAATGCATGCACGCATCGAATTTTTATTTTTTTTTTTATTTTTTTCAGTTAAACAACCTTCTTTTTTTAGGAAAAGTTAAATAACCTTTTGGCACCATACCGGATGAAATAATCTGCTACACTTTGTGAACACTTGGTGCTACATAATTAAATTTATTATTATTTTTTTCATTCAATTTAAATTTATTGTTCTTTAGTTTAATTTTACACTTATTAATTAGAGTTCATCCTACCCAATTACAGTATATAATTATTTTTTTTGTAAAATAATCAATAATTAATTAGAAAATAAAATTTAATATTGAAGATGTACCCTAATTAATTAGTGTAAAATTAAACTAAAACATAATAAATTGAAATTATATTGAATGAAAAAATCGAAGAAAAAATAATAAATTTAATTGTGTAACACTAAGTGGTACACAAAGTGTAGTAGATGATTTCATCCGCGTACCATACCATACATATTCCCTATGTAAAAAAAAAAGTCTTGCTATTTTCCTAAGAAATAAGCTTGTAAAGATAAAATCTTGAAAATTTTATTTTACTTTTTAACGTGAAAGAATAAAGAAAACTACAAAAGCTAGCCGTTGAAAATCGGAGGTGTTACGCTGGATGATGGGAACAACAATCGTCCCTCTATGGTAACAACGGAGAAATTTAATAATTTATTGAAAACAAGTAAAAATAAAGTACAACGTTTTGGCCGAGAGAAATTTATTGTTCGGTGGTAAATTTACTCACCCCCCCTCCCAAAAAAAATAATAATCGAGACATATGTCAGATGCTTTGTTCCACACATTTAGTATTTCAATCCGTGTTCTATGATCGAATTTATGAATTTTTCTTTCATTTTTTCTATCAAGACGTTTAATTTATTGTATTTAGTTTAATTTTATACTTGTTAATTATGGTTCATTCTATCCTATTAAGATTTATATTTATTTTTTAGTATTTAATTTTCAAAAAATGATTATTAGGTTGATTATTTTATAGATATGATTTATAAATTTGTAAATTCCAATCTTTTCTTGATAAATGTGACTAGGCCAATTATATATGTTATAATTAATTTTTATTTTTATAATATATATTATTAAACTTGTAAATTCGATCGTAAAAGATGTGTTAAACACCAAATGTGAAATAGATGATCTCATCCCACATATATGCTTATATATAAAGGTGTGTACATGTTGTGCTATTCGTTTTATATCACAAAAAAAAAGTCAATAGTTTAGTGTAACAAGAGCATTAAAAAGCCTATTGGTGAGTTCATCGTTATATAGTTTGGGTTTGCATGCACATAATAATACATACGTACACTGTTTTTAAGGAAAAAAAATGAAGAGCTAGCTTTTTTTTGTCCATTTTAATTTTTAAAAAATTTATTTTAGCCATTAATTTTAGAACTATTTATTTTAGCCACTTTAAACCAAAATACCCTTCAATATGAAAAAATTAAAAAAACAAAATTAGAAAATAAGAAAAAAAAATCAACATATGCTTTCTGGTCTTCTTCGTCCGCCCCACCCTCCCCTCTTCAGTCTTCCTCTATCCCCACATCTCCAACACCATCGTTTACAGCACCATCTTCTCGTCGGAGTTTGGAGTTCGATGTCGGCGAGAGAGAGGAACGTTTCCGGAAGGGAGGTGAAGGGAGAGAGACGGAGGAGCAACCGAGCAACACGAAAGGGAGGGGGTGAGGGGAGGTTTCCGGCAGCGGCACGGGACTGTGGAGGGCAGAGAGAGGTCAGGGGATTGGGTTACTGATGACGGGCGGCGACGCGCAGCAGCTGCGCACAGAGAGCGTACACATCGAGCTTGCGAGCTTGACGCGGGCTGCACGTCGGGAGCCTGAGCGTCCGACGGGAGCAGGAATTGGGAAAGACGACAGTGGCTAGGGGAGACGGTGGAGGTTGGTGGATGTTGCATAAATGGCGGCTGTTATTCAAATTGGGGAAACGGAAAAGATGAAGGAGAGAGGAGAGAGCGAAATAATATTGGTTTATTTTATAATTTCTTTAGATAATCTATTTAAAATAAGAGTATTACAGTAGATGTGGTTAGACCTGTCAAAACGGGCTGACGGGGCAAGCCCGCCTCTTGGCGGGGCGGGGCGGGTAAGCCCGCCAAGGTGGCGGGCCTGAAAAATAAGGTCCTACCCGCCCCCGCCTATGCCCGCGGGCTGGCGGGCCGACCCGCGGGCTTTCGGGTTTTTTTGTGTTTAGACTGGTTATCTCTGGAGTACTCCTCCGTCATTTCTAGATACTCGCCGGCGCAGTGAAGGGGGGCAACGTTGGCGGCGGAGAGGTCGATTTTGACGTCCTAACAGAATTTCGCAGTGGTCTCGAAAGACTCGGAACCGCCCGGGAAATCTGGGAGCGTGATGTGACAATGTTGGTCGTCGTCTTCGTAGCGCGCTGTGGTCTGCCAACGCCGTTTTGTCTCGCCAATTTCAGAGTCCTCGTGTACTTGGGCCTTTTCTGCTAGCCCTTTCTCTAGTAAATATTTTCTTCATCCTATTGTGTTCTTGCTTTTTTGATTTATCGATGGGTTATTATTTACTAGTGCTGTATTTTCAATTTTTGGTGATTTTATGAGGAAAATCAGAGCAGTCCAGTTGTTTGAGAAATGTTTGTGGAATTTTTTGGTTTTTCGGCGGCCATGTTTTGCTTTTTAATTTAGAAGAAAAAAAAGAGGGTGGAAATTAAATGGAATAATTTAGGAGAAATTGGGATTGTGATTTGGGACTGAGAGTCAGCGGAAATTAGCATTAGAATTTAGGAACTAAGGCTTGTGAGTTGTGACTTTTTGTTGTTATTATTAAATATTTAATTCATAAATAAATAAATAAAATAAAAAATATATATATATTATAGGCGGGTAGGCGGGCTTACCCGCCTCGCCGCGGGCTTTACCCGCCAAAGCCTGCCCCGCCACGGGCTTACCCGTCAAAGCCCGCCAGTTAAACAGGCCTCAAATTTAAAGCCCTACCCGCCTAAAGCAGAGGCGGGGACGGGCCGGCCCGACGGGCTTAATTCATTTTGACAGCTCTAGATGTGGTTCAAATAAATATATTTAAAAATTACTGGCTCATTTTTTAAAAAAAACTTTAAGTGGCTAATTTGCCACATTGACTCAAAAGTGAATATTATTAAGAGCCAAATTTTATTTTAGCTACCTAGAGAAAAAAAAAACTTTTTTAGTCACCTATATTTAAATATGAGGCAAGAACTATTTTAGCCACTTGAATTTTTAAAAGATTTATTTTAGCCACTAACTTTAAAACATATTTATTTGAGCCACTTTGGACGAAAATGCCCCTCTGCGCGCTGGTAATGCGTGCAACACGTAGGGACAAAATTATCATTCTGGCTAAAATAAATATATTTAAAAGTTACTGGCTAAAATAATTTTTTTAAAAGTTCAAGTAACTAGTTTTATATATTACTACTTTAAATATTATTATTTTATCCAGTTTAGATTAAAATATCATTCCACCTTTTTTTTAAAAAGATAAAATATATGTCATTCCCTCCTCATTCTCTCTCTCTCTCTCTCTACATATCAATGGGAGAAGTATTTTAAAGATTAGAGGTAGAATTTAATGGAAGTTTGAACAAAATATTGAAGGTGATTTTTTAAGCTTAGTTTTATAATACACATCTGGTATTTTTTGAAGCTGTGAAAAAAATATACATTTGGTTCATACCTGCGCGTCAGGGTGTTCTTTGCTACGCATTGACACCGGCGCACATGCTCATGCGCCAACACCCACCGGCACAGATGTACGCTGAGTGCTGGCACACATTCTCGTGCGCGGGCAGAGCGCCATGGGCACACGGATGCGTGATGAGTGTTGCGCGCATGGATGTGCGCTAAGTGCGGCGCGCGCATGGATGCGTGCTGGGCGCCGACGTCTGGGCGCTGAGGCATCCGTTGGACATATTGGTGTTTATTTTCATTTTTTAAAATATTGAAAGTATAATGCATATATTTTTAACATTTAATTACATTGATTTTGCATTAATATAATGTTTACATTTATTTTAATGTGCAGATGAGTGAGACATATATTCTATTACATCATAGAGATTTTTGGCGAGACCATATATAGTATAATGGAATTGAAGAGTATGTACGTATTCCCTTGGAAGGATGTACATATTCGCAATTGTTTGATAAAATTGTAGAAATTATTGGTGAAGATTCAGATATGTATATGTATGTTATCTCAAGTTTGGAGTTATATCAAGATGATGGTAGAAGGCGAAGATTTAGAATAAGAAATGATGCAGCTTTGAATTTTGCTATAGAAGAGTCACCAATTCTGAACTTATATGTTGAAACTTCTTTGAGAGCACCAACCTCCCACTTACATAATCGACCTTCGATTCATGCTCAAAATAATTTTTTGGATTTATTGAATTCTCAAAATGCATATCCACAGTCATATCCATATACAACTGCATGTGTTAGACCTCCATACCCACACTATGAAGGTGTTCATCACATAAATCATGAAAATCTTGAGGAGGATGATGATGATACTATTGAGGTTGAAGATGAGAATGTTGAAAATGATAATGATGTGGTTAATGAGAATGAAGAGGGTTTGGGATTTGATCATAGCATTGACGATGATAATGTTAATGAGGATGAGGGTTTTAGATTTGATTGTGGCGGTAATGATGACACATTTATTGATGATGATGGGGAGAAAGGTCCTGTTGATGATGAGGCTGATGATGTTGATGTTTGTTGTGAAAGGCTCCGTAGGTCTGTACCAGAAGTTGGCACTTCACGTGACATAGATGATGTGCAAGATGATAATTTAGAAGAAACATGCCAACATGGACGACAGTGGATTATTCCAGGTTTAGTTGTTGAATTGAAGACGGATGCAGTAGACCGTTTTGAGTACGTTTACATGGCCCTTGCTGCTTGTATTGATGGGTTTATTTCTTGTGGACGTCCTGTTATTATTATAGATGTGATTCATTTGAAAGGAAAGTACAAATGCGTTATGTTTGTTGCTACAACAAAGGATGAGAATGAACAAATTTATCCACTGACAATTAGAATTGGAGACAAAGAGAATGATAATTAATCATACATGTCCTCTAACAAGCTGATGATACTTTCCAACAAGATGTTTAATTAATCATACATGTCCTCTAATATCATTCGGGTTCATGCTTGACAAGTTATAAGCAAAGCATAAAATTCTCGGTATAACATTTACGTCTATCACACCATCACAAGTCTCAGCCAATTGTGGGACAGCATAATAAATCCATGCCTACATCAATCACAAGTAAATTCATTTATTTTGATAATTATAATAAAATACGTAAAATAATTATCATCACACTACAAGAAAAATCGCATATTCCAGCGGGCCGGTTTTCCGCAGGATTTTTTTAAAATTCCTACAGGTATTCCAGTGGGTTCATTTCTCGCAGGAATTATTTAATTTTTAATAAATTTTTAATATTTCTTAAAAAATTCCATCAGGTATTCCGCCGAGAAACACCTGCAGAAATCATTTTTTAAATTTTTTTAATTATTTTTTATTTCTATAAATTATAATTCCACCATTATTTTAATTATTTTAGCACTAAAATTCCACTGAAATATTTTTATTTATTTTTTATTTTTTTAAAATAGTGCAAAATGTGACAATTATATTTATTTATTTTGCAAGATAATTCATATTCAATTAATTGATGATTTCCCCCCAATCTAATTCAAATATAATGTAATTCACAAAAGATTTGTGTAGACTTTAAATGATACAAGACCGTAATCTCTAAAAATAATGAAAAGAATAATGCAATAAATGAGAAAAAAAGAATTTAATAGAAATTTAGGAAAAAAGAAAAATGTAATGCATATATGTGTATAGTTTTTTTTAATTTTTAATTATAAATAAAAAATTAATAAAAAACTATATATAGTTTTTTATTCTTTTTTTTAATAAATTTCAACATAAATTTGACATAATCTCGATCTTTTTTTAAAATTATTGTCACATTTTTTAATGATTAATTATATAAGAAGGAAATGTCACAACTATAGTTCTTAAAATTATGTGTATAACATAATGTAAAATATAACAAATATAAAATATATATAAAAAATATAGAGATATGAATATAATTCATGTTTGGTGCAGTGGTGAAGATGCTCCCTACGTGAGCAAGAGGGCGCGGGTTCAAAACCCGCTAGGAGCACAATTTGTGCCATTATATCCGCACCTAAGGGGAGGCTGGGGCTGCGTGGCTCTGCTGGAAAGCTCAGGAGAGAGCTCTAGCCTGGGTTGTGAAGAGGGGGTTAGGCTCGGTTACGCCCACCGGTCCGCAGGAATATGCGGTTTTTCTTGTAGTGTCATTACTTAAAATAATTTACTATAATGCTAATGTGAATCCATAAATGTGATATGAAGGCCTTTTCAATGCTCTCGGTGTGGTGTGGATATTGGTTAGAAAATGTAGAAGCCTTTGATAGGAGTAGCTACCCCACAGAAATTATTCCCATTCTTCTTCATTCTCGACCAACACCCAGATCCAATCATCAATGGTGTGGTTTGATTCAAACCCTAGCAACAAATAGTACACAAATAAGATTTTGCCAACTTTCAAATAATCTTCAGGGTCGTCACCAAGCTCTCTATCATTGAAACTTTTCTTTAATTTACCTAGATATTCATCTGACGTCACTTGAAAATCCTCTTATGTAAGTAAGAAGATCTAATCCTGTACTCATTATATGGGTCAAAATTTGACTGCCCAAAATTCAAACCACACACTAGAACATATTCGAACCGACTAAATCTTAATTTTTTCTTTCCTATTTTAAACCACAATTCGGTATCATCATCGCCATCCTTCTTCACTATCTCACGTGTAATGAAATAGTGTACAACCTTATTGCATCTCCCAGCCTTAATTGGAAGTTTTAGTAACTCACTAAAACATGAATTTTGAAAACAGACATACATATCATATCTCTCCAATATATGCTTAATATCATCGATAATAGTCACATGGTCGTGATTACTGATCGTGTAATTCGTATCCATCAATGCCATCCTTTTCTGTTCCCGTCCGTCCTATATAATAAAAGTAAGACAATTCATTATAATTTTATATCTAATCAAGTTACAAAAATCAATCATTTACATAAAAATATGTTGGACATGTTTATATATGTTTAATTGATATACACTTCCACAAATATGTCTAATAATGCACATTTATATCATTTTAAGAATTAAATGGGTGCATATTTTAGTTCTACTTTATGATATATAAAAAAATTTCCTCTACTACATATATTAATACAAAATATGTTGGAGTTGTTTACATATATCTAACAAAGACCATTTTATGATTTTAAACATTAAATGTGTGCATATTTCAACTTTATTAAATAATATATAAATAAATAATAATTCCCTACAACATAAAGTAATGTCCTATTAAGATATAACAATAAATTATTACTTTATGGACATAAATAACCTAATATTTACATACAATATATTAATAGACAATATTTATCATATCTTGACAATACATACACATTTTGTCACTTTTATTATTCATATGAGTACACGTGGACAAAGAAACGGGCAACGGGGATGAGGGCAGGTGTGCGCGCGTACCGGGTGTGTAGGCCGAGCGCGCAACACCCTGTGTGTGCGATACCCCTGCGTGCAACATTGTGTGCGCGCTCGGCGTCTCGCACTCTCCTCTCTCGCCCACAACCTTTCTTGTGCGCTCAAACAACATGCTCGGCTATGCGCACAGAGATAAATATGAGCCCTTTTTTTTACAGAACATCAGATTCTCAATTTTTCAACAGGAAATCAAGCATACTTGGGGATATTAAGGGTTTAGAACATACCTTTAATATCAGTTCACGTCTGTTATGTCCACTAACTTTTTCTACATTTTCTTCGTTTGACATTTTTTTCATAATTCTGAAACTGAATCTACAACCAACAATGTAACATTGTTCAATATTGAGAATAAAAATAAGATAGAAAACTATAGCAAAACATAGCACACCTAGAGAATGAATGATTTACCCAATTCCTTTGGGGAGATTTAAATGGAGACGGTGATGGCAAGTTCGAGAGAGAAGGTGACGTCCATTTAAGGGAGACGACGATGGCAAGTTGACATCGATCTGTTGAGGGTGACGATGATGAGAGTGCAGATTTGCAGATTTGTTGAGTGAGATGGGAGAGAGAGATGAGAGTGCTGCAAATCTGAGAGAAGGGAGAGAGGAACGAGAGTTCAATTTTGAGAGAGGAAGAGAGAAAATCAATTTCTTTTGCATTATAGAATTATCTTTTTAGGGACCTAAGGTTATTTTCGTAAATTTGGATAAAAAATAATATATAAAAATTGGTGGCTAAATAAAATTTTTTGAAGTTTTGAGTGGCTAAAAGGCCTTATTGACACAGATCATATTATTAATCAATCAACTCCCTTAATCAATGAGAAAAATCATTGTTCCACATCATCATTTCATGACAATTTGCATTAAGATGTGCCACAATATTAGCATCCATATACATATGTTTGAAGAGTGCTGATATTTGGCCAGAATCTGGGTTAATTAGTGCTAAACCGGTTTGATTAAATCCGGTCCAAATGTGTGCCAGTTTACTCCTAGTTAATTACCTTATTGTCCCTAAACATTTTAGCTCCATAATTAAGACTGTTAGGTGGGCAAAATTAATTGCTTCTACTGATTTCCTGCTAATGTGAGAGATAATCATGGCAACGAATCTTTAGTGATTCTCGAGCAGTGAGCAAATCTCCAGATTCAATCATTGTGATTATCTTTTCCAAAAAATGCTTTAGGTTACAGCACCATAGCTATACTCCATTGTGCACATCTCAAACTTGCCAAAAAAAAAATTAGAGGTCGATATGGAAAGCAACGTAGAAGAAAGATTGTTGTCAATATTCGGACCCGACGGTGATTTTACAAATGATGCATCAGATGCAAATAACGATGTCAATGAAGAGAGTAATGATGTAGAATATGTGGAGGACAATGGAAAAGCAACAGATGAAGAGTTTGGAGAAGAAATGGAATATGATGAGGAAATTATGAATGAAGGTCCGTAAAGAAACATGGAATTTGAGAGTAGAGAAATGCTATTCGCATCTTACCAAGCTTATGCAAAGAGTAAAGGTTTTAGTGTCATTATTAGGACTGCTCGAAAAGTGCACGAGTGTGATGATCCAAAGTATCTTGTGATTTCCTGTGACAGATCACGCAATGGAAGAGAAGTGAAAAAATCTACAAACGAGTGAATTGTCCAGCCCGAGTCAATGCTATAAAACAAGACAATGGTTGCTGGAGGGTGTCCACCGTCCACTCGGATCATAATCATGATCTTGAACCACATATGTCTATTTTCATGCCGGCTCATAGGAGTTTGTCGGTAAATATGAAGAGACAATTGGAAGAAAATGACATTGCCGGTTTAAGAGTGTGTAAGAATGTGAGGTTGTTGGAAGTTCAAGCCGACGGGCCTCAGAATTTAGGTTGTATCTCTAGAGATTGCAGAAATTTCATTGACAAGAGGAAAAGATTGAGACTTGGCGATGGAGATGCTGAATCCATTCGTACACTTTTCATGAGATTGCAGCAAAAGGATAGGAGCTTTTTTCATTTAATGGATATAGATGATAAAGGGAGGCTTCGAAACGTGATGTGGATCCATCCTAGGAGCAAAGATGCCTATAAAGATTTTCATGATGTTATCAGCTTCGACACAACCTATCTTGTAAATTAGTATCAGATGCCTTTTGCAACTATGTCGGGGTTAATCATCATAATCAATCTATATTGTTAGGTTGTACGTTGTTGTCACACGAAGATGCAGATTCATTCGAGTGGCTGATCACCAATTGGTTGGAAGCTATGAGAGGTATTTATCCAAGGGCAATTCTAATAGATCAATGTGGCAGTATAAAAATTACGGTGAGAGAAGTGATACCCGACACCATCCACCGATATTGCTTGTGGCATATTGTGTCGAAGTGTGCTCAGAAGTTTAAGGCGGAAACTAATTTTTACAAGGCAGTTAAAGAGTTTAATTCTATGGTATATGACAGCCTCACAATAGGTGAATTTGAGGATAGGTGGGCTAAATTCTTAGTTGTTGGTCCCGGACGAGTCGGTATCAGTTTAGAGGGAGGGGGGGTGAATAAGCTGATTCAAAAACTTTTTACTTTAGATGCGGAAAATAGGGCCCTTTGACTCGCTTGAAGAAACTTATCTATGCACCAACTTGATAATCAGTTGAGACAGTTTGAGTACAGCTTGTGTGATGTTGTGTGCAGTTAGAGATATGCAATGATCAATAAGTACAACACACAAGAGATTTATAGAGGTTCGAAGTCTCAAACTTCTACGTCCTCTCTTCCTTCCGCAGAAGGGCAACTTCACTATATAACTTGAGTTCCTTTACAAATTACATAATGAAGGACAGTTGACTGAACCTGATAACTACTCGCTACCTCAGCTGGTCGATGGCTCACACTTGAAGTCCCTAACTGCTCGCTAGGAAGGTAGGTGCTATTGTCGTCTTTACAAGGTTTTAGATCTCTTTCGATCTTCAAGAGGTTAGTCTTGAACAAGGAGGTATCAACTAATGGGCTCCTTTGATTAAGCTGAGTAGTTGATCTTGAATAGCTGAAAACTGAGAAGGCTGCCCTGGCTGGTTCGTCAACAGCTGGCTGGATGTCTTGATTCAGTGAATTCTTTTTCTCAGTTTGACTTTCGCAGTTTCTATCAAACGTTGCACTTGAGCTTGAGTGGGAGGGGGAAAGAAAAGCTCTGCTTGTATATGCGAAGGTTGGCAAGAGGTTATGTTTGCAAAAAGTATTTAAAACTCTGATTCACCCATCTTTTATAGAGGAGTGATTTTGTGACCGTTGAGCTCCATTGTCCATTTGATCAGTGGCTCTGTTTGCTCATCAATGGCATGTGGTCTTAAATGATCGCTTGGATCATTTGGTTGAAGTAGCCGTTACTCTGCCAATCGATCTTCATTGAATTCCAGGATCTTTGAAGGATTATTAATTCCAAGATACGCTGATTTAAACAATACACTGCAGGAGTCTTCTGGCTTCAGCTCTCTTGGCAGTTTGGAATTTTAGTTGGCAGTTTTGGATTTTATTTGGCTAAGTCACATTATCGTCCCAGCTCGCAGTTTTGAGCTTGTCAACTGAGTCTACCTGTTGCTCCAGATGGCAGTTCTAGATTTATCAGTTGAGTCTGGTTATCGCTCCAGTTGGCAGTTTGATGAAGACTCAAATTCGTGCTTTTTCCTTTATCTTTTTACACCCTTTTTAAGTGTTTAGTATAAAGTCGAGTCTAGTTTTAGGGGTAAAACTGATTGCAGGAGACTGAGAGCACAAAACCACCACAACAGGCACAGACAGATGCTATTTAAGCTGAGGGCACAATGGACTAATTTGCCTACCGAGGACCCAGTCAAAGTTGTTGCGAGAAATACGCAACAGAATCGCGGGCCAGCTCCTATATGCACGTGGAGGTGATGTGGCGGTCAGTTCCGAGTCTTGGGGAGGTCCAAACAATTTGGGAAGGAAGTGGGGACATCAGGAAGTTACTGGAGGCGCTAGGGTTTGTTGCTATCCCTCCTAAAATCAAGGAAGAACATGGAGCATGAACATGGAAAAGTGGAGGAGTGCAAGAGCCCCTGCGTGGGTGAAATCTGGGCTGCGTGAAGCCTTAATTCAGTTGCTATAAATACTTTTATCTGTTTTCATATGGTGGGTGCGAGAGGGAGGCGGGTTTTTGCACCTCGAAGATACAATTTACCGTTTACATACTTAGTTTATTTTCTGAATATTCTGTCTGCCTGAAGCTGGCGGTTTGCCCGCAGAAAGGTAGTTCAGTCATTTTGTTGGCAAAACTGGGGTTGGGCCCAGAAGTTAATCTAGTTATTTCATTTCCAAATAAGATGTCTTTTATCATTTCTTTTACTTTTGTTTCTATGTTTAGTGGCTAAGTATCCACTGTTCAAGTCAAAGTAATAGTCTAAGGGTAGAATATGTGCATGAGGTAATCAGACTTTAAAGCCTTAAGGGTTCACAATCTTAACTTGTTTTTCACTTAGACATAGGTAAATGGTGGTTGGAGATGAAAGCGCGCATTTCTGATTAACTAGTACTAGTGTTAGTTACGTGGGAGTGTATAGGTGACCCATGCCTCGATACCCGCATAGTAACAAGTTCGGGGGTGACAGCCTTGGTAGTTGAGATTGAGTAGTATATACAGGCACAAGACCGTGTCAAACCTACTAGAATCGGGTCGCTTTTGCCCTCAAAGCTGCTATACTTGCAAAACCTTTGTGTAATTCTCTCCTTAGGTTCCTGTATAGTTAGGTTCCTAGGTGCCGATCGTATCATCTAGATGATATAATGTAAGAAGTGATTGAGGAGTGACCGATCGTATCCATTTCCTATAATCGGTTAACCCTCAAAGTGACAATTACCCATATTTGGCCATAGGGATTCAGTTTTTGACCTTTCTGCTAGTGTGGGCACAACGGGTAGTAGTGGTAATTACATGTGTTTTGCCTAGGATTGCGCATACCTACCAAATGACTTGATGCTTTGACTTGAGCACTTTTATTACTGATATTTTCTCTTGTGGTTTCCTTTTCAGCATTTAGTTAGTTTAAGTTTATTAGCAAGGTTTTTAGAGTGACACTGAAGACCCAAACTAAAACTAAGAAAAGACAGAAGGTTATGAACACTCCTCGTGGGATCGACATCCGTCTTCACCAGCTATACTAGCCGTTGAGGGCAGATTAAGCATTTGTGGACTCTTTGCCCGCAAGTGTATTTTGCACACCAAAACGACGGGTGTGCCAAAATTGGCGCCGTTTCCAGGGAGTGTAAGCGCACTTTTCTGTCTATTTACTATTTTACCTTAGTATATGCTTCGTTCTAACCGCGCAGGAGATTTACTCTACGATCCGGAGATAGAGAGGTCAGCGAGGGCAAGAAGGGCACAAGCTAGGGCATTTTTGAAAAGGCTGGAAGAGGAGAATCACACTGAAGGATCCAATGACGATTTGACCTCAAGCGGAGAAAGTGAGAAAATCAACATCAACTCACTCTATTTCGACGGAGAGATGGAGGACGATCCGATATCAAACCACGAAGAAGAAGAACAACAAAGACCACCACCGCACACCCTTACTTTAAGGCAGCTGAGTTTTCCTCAAACCATGAACATGCGTCCCACGAGCATTGTTTTGCCCACAACTACTGGTAACTGGGAGCTGAGGGCAAACTTCATCTCGATTTTGCCCAAATTCCATGACCATCCAGGGGAGGATCCACAATGACATCTGCAAGATTTCAAGATGGCATGTGAGACGCAACACACACGAGCTAATAGGACAGGTGAATACATTCGTCTGGTTTCTTTTCCTTTCACCTTGCAGGACGGAGCTCGAGAATGGTTATACACTATTCCTGCCAGGAGTGTAACCAACTGGAGTCAACTCCAACAAAAGTTTCTAGAGAAGTACTTCCCCACATCAAGAGTGCAGAGCATGAGGAAGAAGATCTCAACCGCAAAGGTTGGTCCCCACGAGAGCTTTTACGACTACTGGGAGCGTTTCAAGCAATTGCTCTCGAAATGCCCACATCACCAGATTCCAGATCATGACCTGGTGAACTTCTTTGTTTCGGGGTTGAGAAGCGAGGACAGGGCCCTACTGAATGCAGCATGCGGAGGATCTATCCTGAACAAGAGGGCAGCTGAGGCTCTAATACTTATTGGAGAAATGGCCGAGGAGAACAGAGACTATTCATATGAAAGAACAAGTGTTGACGCTACGGGCAAAACCATCTCCGTGCCTGCAACTGATGACCGAATCGAACAACTCTGCAACAAGATGGAAAAGATGATCACCATGTTTTCCGCTAATACCTTGCGAATTTGTGGGGTATGTGAATTGATGGGACATCACTCTGACCAGTGTCCACAAGTGAAGGAGAAGGAAGAAACAGTCAACGCTATGGATGAAGGGCAAAGAAGGAGGCACAATCATTTTGCCCCCAACTACACTCAGAGGCATACAACACCATACTATTCTGCGCCCGCAGCAGGACCATCTTTATCAGACATGGTTCACAAGATTGTGAATGAAACAGTGGAGGTGCAAAAGAAATTAGAAGCCTTCGAGTAGGAGACAAGGAATGGACTGAGCTATTTGGGAGGACAAATATCCCAAATTAGTGATGTAATCGCAAGGATGGAGAAAACTAAAGGAATTCTGCCCTCACAGACAGAACCACCAAAAAGAGCTGGGGTAAATGCAATAACACTGAAGAGTGGAAAGCAACTGCCTGCACCATATCCAGAGACTGCAGAGGATGATGCCCACAGTGATGATGAGCCCACAAAGGAGGAACCAGAGTTGAGGGCAAATTACGAACCAGAAGCAGTTGTGCCCAAACCCATCCTGAAGAGTAATATTCCAAAAGAGATCGAGGTGCCTTTACCATTTCCAGGAATGATGAAGCGAAACAAGAAAGAAGTAGAGGATAGGGATCTAATGCACGTCTTCAAGAAAGTGGAAATCAATGTTCCCCTACTGGACGCCATCAGACAGGTGCCCTGATATGCCCGTTTTCTGAAGGACTTATGTACAAAGAAGGTGAGATTCACAGAGGAGGCACAAGTGGTTATGAATGAAAATGTGTCAGCATTATTGCAGAAGAAGCTGCCTGAAAAGTGTGGAGACCCAGGGATGTTCTTTATTCCGTATGAAATTAGAGGACTTCGAGTTGAGAGAGCTATGCTGGACTTAGGGGCATCGATCAATGTTATGCCCCTAAGCATTTTTGAAGAGCTGACCATAGGACCGCTCAAGGATACAAGGACAATTATTCAATTGGCTGACCGTTTCAGTGTCTACCCCGAGGGAGTGCTTGAAGATGTCCTAATCAAAGTGGAGAGTCTGATTTTCCCAGCAGACTTCTATGTGCTGGATATGGGCAAAACCAATCCAAAGGCTGCCTGTATACTTTTGGGCAGACCATTCATGAAGATGGCACATACAAAGATTGATGTCGACAAGGGCACATTGACGTGCGAGTTCGATGGAGACAGAGTTACCTTCAAAATCATGGAGGCAATGAAGTACCCCAATGACACTGAGGGTGTACATGTGATCGACGTTTTTGAGCCTATGATCCAAGAAGAAATGCCAAGGCTGCTGGCAAATGATCCGCTTGATTGGGTACTTCAGAACAGTAAGATCGATTGGGATGCTGAAGAGGAACAAGATAAGCAAATCAAAGAGGCAATTCTGCAATTGTATCACATCGAAGCCGGTTTTTCAAGGGATAAACGTCTGCCTTTGCCCACAACAAGGCAGGGTGATAAACTGGTGCGGTCTATCATCAAGCCACCCAAGCTGGAGTTGAAGGAGTTGCCCGATCACCTCAAATATGCTTATCTGGGTGAAGGAGAGAATTTTCCAGTTATAATCAGTTCATCATTGACCATGAAGCAAGAAGTCAAGTTGATAGCATTATTGAAGATGCACAAGAAAGCAATTGGATAGACCTTGGCCGACATCAAGGGCATAAGTTCCACCATTTGCATGCATCGGATCCAATTAGAAGAAGGGGCAAAACCAGTGCAAGATCCCCAAAGGAAGCTGAATCCCTTGATGAAGGAAGTTGTGTTAAAGGAGATTCTAAAGCTGCTCGATATGGGCATTATCTTCCCTGTGCCCGACAGTGAGTGGGTGAGTCCTATTCACGTTGTGCCCAAAAAGTCTGGAATCCAGGTTGTGGAGAATGAAAAGAAGGAACTTATTCAGATGAGACTACAGACCGGATGGAGGGTCTGCATTGACTACCGCAAGTTGAATGCAGTCACAAAGAAGGATCATTTCCCTTTGCCTTTCATCGATCAGATTTTGGAGAGGCTTGCGGGAAAATCGTGCTTCTGTTTTCTGGATGGGTATTCTGGATATATGCAAATCGTGGTGGTCCAAGCCGATCAAGGCAAAATGACATTCACTTGCCCCTTTGGCATATTTGCCTACAGAAGGATGCCTTTTGGCCTTTGCAACGCTTCAGGCACATTCCAACGGTGTATGATGAGTATATTTTCTGATATGCTTGAGACTTGTATTGAGATCTTTATGGACGACTTCACGGTTTATGGAGATAGCTTTGATCAATGCCTTGATCATTTGAGCAAGGTACTGAGCCACTGTGTGGAAAAAGACTTGGTGTTGAATTATGAGAAGTGTCACTTTATGGTAAGAGAAGGAATCGTGCTGGGACATGTAGTATCCGAGCGAGGAATTGAGGTGGACAGGGCAAAAGTGGAGATCATTGCCAAATTGCCCTATCCTATCAATGTTAAGCAGATTCGGGCATTTCTAGGCCATGCGGGTTTCTATCGTCGATTCATGAAGGACTTCACAAAGATCGCTCAACCACTCACAAACCTGCTACAATTGGAGGTAAAATTTGACTTTGATGATGACTGCAAGAAAGCTTTTCATACATTGCAGAATATGTTAGTGTCTTCCCCCATTATCCAACCTCCGGATTGGGGAATGCCATTTGAGGTGATGTGTGATGCCAGCGGATTTGCCGTGGGAGCAGTTTTGGGCCAGAAAAGAGGCAAAGAGAGCTATGTTATCTATTATGCCTCCAAGACATTAAATGCCGCGCAACGCAACTATACCACCACGGAGAAGGAGCTGTTAGCAGTAGTGTTCGCTTTTGAGAAGTTCTGTTCCTATCTGCTGGGGGCACAAGTGATTGTCTACATGGATCACGCAGCTCTGAAGTACCTACTATCTAAGAAGGAGTCAAAGCCGAGACTCATAAGGTGGATATTGCTCTTACAAGAGTTCGATGTACAGATCAAAGACAAGACTGGGGCAGAAAACCTGGTTGCAGACCATCTCAGCCGTCTGATGGTTGAGAGCAAAGAGGAAATCACTGAGAATTTTCCAGATGAGCACTTGTATGAGGTTGCGGGCAAAACAGCAAGGGAGCCATGGTTTGCCGACATAGTGAACTATCTGGTCGCAAGGCAGTTTTCAGTTGGTTTGAGTGACTATCAAAATAATAAGATGAAGCGTGAGTGCAAGTTCTATATCTGGGAAGCACCAGCTCTTTGGAAAATTGGAACTGATCAAGTCATAAGAAGGTGCGTCAGTGATGATGAGGTCCTAGACATCTTGAAGTTCTGCCATAACAATGCATGTGGAGGTCATTTTGGCCCATAGAGAACAGCAAGGAAGGTACTAGATGGAGGATTTACTGGCCTACATTATTCAGGGATGCTTATATATTTGTGAAGAAGTGCAAGAATTGTCAGATGACTGGGAATATTTCTATTCGGGAGGCCATGCCACAAACACCTATCATGCCCGTGGAAGTCTTCGACATATGGGGCATAGATTTCATGAGACCATTTCTCAAGTTAGGTAATAATCTCTACATTATCCTGGCTGTAGATTATGTGTCTAAGTGGGTGGAGGCAAAAGCCACTCCAACGAATGATGCAAATACAGTGGTGAAGTTCCTGAGAGAAAATGTGTTCTGTCGCTTTGGAATGCCCAAAGTCCTGATCAGTGATCAAGGGACTCATTTCTGCAACTCAGTCATAAAGAAGATGATGGTAAAGTATGGGGTCACACACAAGGTTACTACTGCATATCACCCCCAGGCAAATGGACAAGCAGAAGTCTCAAACAGGGAGATCAAAAATATTCTAGAGAAAGTTGTTGGACCAAGGCGCAAGGACTGGAGCAATCACTTGGAAGATGCTCTGTGGGCATATCGCACAGCCTACAAGACACCTATTGGGATGTCTCCTTATAGGCTAGTTTTTGGTAAGTATTGCAATTTGCCCGTGGGAATGGAGCATAAAACATTTTGGGCAATCAAGAGGTTGAATTTCAATGCTGAATGCGCTGGAATTGAGAGGAAGCTGCAGATCCAAGAATTGGAAGAGTTGAGGTCCGAGGCCTATGATAATGCTGTGATGTATAAGGAAAGGACCAAGAGATACCACGATGCACTCGCAAGGGGTAAACAGTTGCTCTGTGGGCAAAAGGTACTCGTGTTTAACTCAAAGCTCAAATTGCATGCGGGCAAATTAAAGTCAAAATGGATGGGCCCCTATCTGGTGCAACATCAACACCCAAGTGGAGCAATCGATCTGGTGAACCCAAAAGATAGGTGCGAATTTCGAGTTAATGGCCAGAGGGTGAAACCATATTTTGAGCAAGAGAAGGAAACTTGGGCAGAAACCCAAGTTTTGAGCAGCCCTGAGTACTACTGAAGGCACAACATGGTCGAGCTAAAGACCTTAAACAAAGGCGCTAGACGGGAGGCAACCCGGTTTGTTTACTTGCTTTAATTTCAATTATGTTTGTTATTTGTATTTTGTTTGTGAATTAATGTTGTAGGAAGGCAAAGACTGGAAACGCATCACTGTGGGCAAAGTAATGTGAAGGGCACAGCAAGGTTTAAGTGTGTGGGTGGGTACTGTAGCAGATTTGACTGATTGGACACGGACAATAGCTGTAGAGATGGTTGGTTTTCCCATGCAGTGTTGATGATTGTTGAAAATTGAGGCCGAAAAAAGGGGAGTGAGGGAGAGATGATATATACAGATAATTATTTTGAATTATAAACATATCTCCCTCCCTAATTCAAAATCCCCCAAATCTCTTAAAATTAGGCAAAACCTCTCCCTAAATTCTCACCCACGATCTCCCTGCACAAACCCACCACCCTCACAACACCCCATACTTCCTCCCTTTTGACGAACCAACATACTTTGACAAGAGAAAGGCCCCCAAGGCACAAGAAGGATCACCCAGGGCACAAGAAGGACCGAGCAGGGCACAGAGCAGTGCAGATTCAAAGAAACTGGAAAGAGTTGAGAAAGCCCTGCAGAGCATTTGTGTTCATCTCGGGTTAGACTACCCCTCCTCTCCTTAAATCATGTTTTATCCCCAGTAGTTTAGGATTTGTTTTTATTTTTGTTTGTGTGTTTAGTGTCTATTTTTGTTTTTGTACATTTGCATCTGTTGATAAACATGTCTTTTGCATGCATTTGATGAGTTTTATGGCTCATATTCGTAGAGTAATGCATGCGTTTGTTGAGTTTTTATGCTAGTTTCGAGTTTCCGTGTGCTTTTTGATGTTTTGGTGTTTCTTGTGCAAGTTTGAACTGAATTTGAGATTTATCCAAGATCCAATTCAAGGAGAAAAAGTTGCTAGAAAGATAGAGGATCAAGAGAGGGTCGCAACGCAACTTGAATCGGGTCAATCGGACGAGAAACGATGGAGAACGGAGCAAAACGACGGAGCGTGTCGGAGGCGTGCGCGCTGGCACGGACCGTGCTGTCCAACGGCATGGCCCGTGCCATGAAACAACCAATTTTTGGAGTCTCGGTAGCAACGGCACGGTCCGTGCCGCTTTGTTCTGAAAATTGGGCTCTGTTTCCTTCCTTGTTGGGCTCTGTTTTTCCCCAACTATATAAGGCTCTGCCTTGCACATTTTTGACAGACTGGATTCATTATTTTAGAGTTCCAAACTTATTTTTACTTTCGAGGTTTGCTGTGAACATTTAACATTGAAGAATTCAAGTTTTAATCAACGAATCGTCATTCCGGTTTTTCTAATCTATCGCATATTTATATTATGTTTATGATTATTCTTAGTTCTATTATTTCTATGGTTTTAATTATGCGTGAGTAGTCTTTTATTAATTCTAGGGTTTGCAAAGCATGATTGAAGCTATGTATTTAATTTAATCTTGTTATTTTTCCTTTCCGATTATTGTGTTCAATTGTTCAAGAGCTTTTGATTTCATGCTTAATTACTGATCACAATTGATGCATGCTAGCTAGTTAATTTAAGTCCTGGCGGAGATAATTAATTAGTGGGATTAATTGAATAATTTGATACACGTTCTAAGGAATATGTAGGGGAATTTAAATCTGTGGTTCTATCGGGAGTTAGTAAATCAACCTAGAGACGAAAGTAATAGGTTGTTTGTTAATCTGTTTCTATCGTGAGACCTGGCGGAGATAGATAGATATATTTCTGAGTCCTCACCTTTAATCGGATTAAAATTGGGAAGATTAGGATTAAATTGAATCATAGTGGATACATGTGTGCTGCATTCCCTAGGATTAATATTTCATTAATTGTTTGAGTTTGATTATTTACTTAGTTTATTTACTCTTGTGTTTATTTGGTTCTAGTTCTATTCTTTTATTTTATTTAAATTCATGCCTAGTTTTAGAAGTCTTATAATTGGTAACCTGGATAATAGAGAGTTGTTAGCTTAGTACTCAGAATTTATCAAATATTCAGTCCTTGTGGATACGATACTCAATTCGCTTGCTATATTGCATTGTCCTGTGTTAGTTGCAGTTTAGTGCATAATAAATAGTGCATCAACTTTTTGGCGCCGTTGCCGGGGACTGAATTTGATTTTTACACTGATATTATTACTGACAACAATTTATTACTTCAGATAGTGTATGAAAACAAGGTCTACACAGCCACATGTAGAACCGGTTCCTAATTCCTCTGATCGAGCTCATAGACAGAGGAATAAGGAGCGCAGATTAAAAGAGAAAGAGATGGCAGCCAACAACGAGACTGAGATGGAAGCATTGGCTAGACGTCTGCAAGAGATGGAGCAGAGACTTGCTCAACAGGTGGAGCCCGAACCGGAAGCAGCACCTCTAAATCAGCTGTATCGGGCTCCAACTGACAGATACTTAGGCACTGGATGGGGTGGCGGCATCGCCGCGAATAATTTTGAGCTCCGCCCTGCTCTGAGTAACATGGTCGCTACCTAACAGTTTGGCGGCCGGGCTATGGAGAATCCAAATGCTCATCTGGATGCATTTTTGGATATTTGTGACACCATCAAGATGAACGGTGTCAGTGACGACATCATTCACATGAGGATATTCATCTTTTCTCTGAAGGATCGAGCCAAGGAATGGTTCAAAAGCTTGGACAAGACGTCCATTACTACATGGGACCAGATGTGCCAGACGTTCCTTGCCAAGTACTTTCCTCCATCAAAGGTGCAGAAGATCATTGCGGACATCACCCATTTCACTCAGATGGGGGATGAGTCCATTTATGAGGCCTGGGAGAGATACAGAGATTTGCTGCGGTTCTGTCCACAGCATGGATTCAGCACAGATCAACAAGTCACACAGTTCTACAGTGGCTTGACGATCAATACAAAGAGATTGGTGGACGCCTCAGCTGGAGGATGTTTGGTAAATTGCACTGCGGCTGAAGCACTACGGATTATTGAGGAGATAGCGGATACCAGTTATCAGTGGCCGATGGAGAGATGAGAAACAAGGCCTGCAGCTGCAGTATCTGATTCTGGAATGGATGATCTGAGGGCCGAGATTGAGGAATTGAAGAAACAAGTTCTTGAGGAGCGACATGCGCACATGGATGTGAATGCAGTGCAACAGCAAGGTTCTAAATCCTCTGCAGTGGAAGGCGTGAATTTTGTTAATCAGAGAAACTACGACAGAGGCCAGCAAGGATTCCAGAGCAACAACATGGTGTATTACCCGAACAATAGGAATCATCCGAATTTTTCCTATGCTAACCTCAACAACGCCCTGCAACCTCTGGGTTTTGTTGCTCCTGCTGTAGCCCCCGCTGAGCCAAAGAAGCCATCACTGAAAGACATGGTGGCACAGTTGATTTCTAATCAAAACTCATTCATCGGGGCCACCAGTACTAAGATTACGCAAATTGAAGGGACCGTGAGCGCCTTATCGAAGCAAGTGAATATGCTGGAAGTCCAAGTGAGCCAACTAGCAAACCAAGTGGCAACTCAACACAAGCCGGGACAGTTTCCAAGCCACACTGAGGTTAACCCGAATGCGCACTGCAATGCCATTCAGGTGGTGTCTGGCGTTGCGCATCCTTCTGTACCGAAATTGGCGCCAACTGCAGCTCCAAAGGTGGCGCCACCTGTGTCCCTTCCTCCTCCTCTAAATTCTGCTGTTGATCATTTGTTCAACATCTTCAGGAAGGTACACATCAATATCCATCTTCTTGATACTTTACGAGGTTTACCTGGTGGAGTTAAAATCTTGAAAGAGGCCGTCATGAGAAAGAAGAAAGTGGAGGCTGTCAAGATAGTTCATCTGGTGGAAGAGTGCAGTGATTGGCTGCAAAAGAAGCTACCGTTGAAGATGGCAGATCCGGGTAGCTTTACTATTCCTGTGAAGATTGGGAGATCCTATTTTGAGAGAGTGCTATGCGATTCTGGAGCTAGCATAAATTTGATGCCTTTCACTGTCTACAAGAGGCTGAAATTGGGAGCATTGAAGGAGATTGAGATGGAAATCTAGCTTGCGGATAGATCCTTTGCCAAGCCACGATGAATCATCGAAGACGTGCTTGTTAAAGTGGCGAATTTGGTGTTCCCTGCTGATTTTGTGGTATTGGATATGCCCAAAGACCCCAAGATTCCTCTAATCTTGGGGAGACCGTTTCTAGCAACCTGTGAAGCGGAGTTGGACCTGAAAAGAGGCACGATGACTTTAGGGATTGATAAAGAACGAGTTATTATTCAAAATCCTCCACCAAAGGATATCCCGCAGTGTGATGATATGAGTTTGGCCCATAGCTTCATGGATGATCTAACTGACAAGCCGGAAGAGAAGCCAGTGATGAAGGCCCCAAAGATATCTATTCTTGCAGCTCCAAAAGCACAGCTATTTGAGATGTGCATGGTTGTACAAGACGATGGAGGATTTTCTGCAGCTCTAGCTCCAACAAAGATGAGAATTAAATTTCGGGTCTTCCGAAAGAAGAATGTGAAAGGAGCTATGCTCGTTGCAGTGGCACCAGAGAAGCCAACAGTGGCAGTGGATAGTAGTCCTCGAAAGGGGCGACAATTCTGTTGGTTGGACTGCTGTTTTAGACCTCGTTGACTGCTGAGGTATCGTCTAGCTAAAGACGTTAAATAAAGCACTAGATGAGAGGTAACCCATCATTTTTTTTCTTTTCTGCTTTGTTTTCTTTCTTTGCTTTTATTTTGTGTCTTGTTTTAGTGTGCTAACTTGTAGAAAGGCGTTTGGAGCCCAAAAGCTATGCTGAGATCATCCGTGCCGGGTTTCGAGATCCTTTTCTCCATGTTGGTGTACGGTGAGATCGTTCCAAACACATCTTTATTTAGTTCCCTCCAAACTTATTCTCTTTGCAGTTGAATAATTTTGGGGGAGGAGGATGGATATGATATGTTTGGCAAATGTTTTTTTTATCTATTTCTTAGAGTCTATTTGTTAGAGTCTGTTTGTTTTTGTGGTTGAAAGCCATATTTTTGGTGAACTAGTGAAATGCTAATGATGAAAATGAGCGTTGTTTTGAAAAATATTGCATGAATTTGATGGATCTTGACTTGTTTGAATTGATGTACTTGAAATTGAAGTAAATGAAGCATGAATAGTCCTGTGAGTTTTTGAGCCTTAACTGTATATCAATGCACAGTTTGATTTCTTTCATGAGTGTTTGTCATGCATGCTTTGGTGTGTCTAGAACTTGCCATAGTTTCTATTCGAATAATCTCGATTATGTGTAGAATTTAGAAGTGATTTGAGGCCATCTTTTCATAGCCACATTAATTCCTAAACACTAACTGAAAAATCGACCTTTGCTAGCCAATTTGAGCCATAATTGCCTTTTGTTCATGAACTTGGATGATAGGGGGTTCGGAAGGTGCATAAGGGTATCTTGTTGTGGAAAATAGTGTTTTTGTGGGGAAAGAATGGAGATGTTGAAATTGGGTAGAAAATATTCTCATAGCTCGTGAGAGAAAAAGAAAAAAAATCGAAAAAAAAGAAAAAAAAACATAAGAAAAAAATTGTGTGAAAAAGATAGTATGAAAAGTCAAATATTAAAAAGGTAGCAATTGAGAATATTTGCTATTTATTGGCTTATTTGTATATTTCTTGTTGAGAGGAGCAAAAGAGAATATGAAGTTAAGCACAATGAATGTTTTGATGTGTAACGGAGTTGGAAAGAGTTAGAAGATGGATTGTATATCCATACTTGGATTTGGAGTTGAAAAAGGTTGTGAGTGTGTTGAATTTTCGAGTCACTTAGCCAAAATTTCCTAACCTGAACCAATGTCCCGACATTTCATCCTAAATTAAAGACCTCATTGATCTTTATTCTTCTATGATTGAGCATGAGTGCTTTAGACGATTGGTAAGCCTATGGGTAACACTTTTGTATTGCATTTGATTCGATGAGCGTTATTTGATACACTTGTGAGATGAGCGATACACATATCGGTGAGATTCATGCTTTGTTTATGGATATTAATTGTACTAAGATTTGGATGAGTTGATGGATGTTCAATTTATGCAATTAAAAATATTTTGAGCATGTTCGTGAAGCATTGGTGATCGAGTTTACTTATTCTCCTCCATCTTTATATTTTCTTAATGTTCTTCTCATTGTTCGAGGACGAACAATGGTTCAAGTTTGGGAGAATGATAAACATGGCTTTTTCATGCATTTGATGAGTTGTATGACTCATATTCATAGAGTAATGCATGCGTTTGTTGAGTTTTTATGCTAGTTTCGAGTTTCCGTGTACTTTTTGATGTTTTGGTGTTTCTTGTGCAAGTTTGAGTTGAAGTTGAGATTTATCCAAGATCCAATTCAAGGAGGAAAGTTTCTAGAAAGATAGAGGATCAAGAGAGGGTCGCAACGCAACTTGAATAGGGTCAATCAGACGAGAAACGATGGAGAACGGAGCAAAACGGCGGAGCGTGTCGGAGGCGTGCGCGCTGGCACGGACCGTGCTGTCCAACGGCATGGCCCGTGCCATGAAACAACCAATTTTTGGAGTCTCGGTAGCAACGGCACGGTCCGTGCCGTCACACGGCACGGTCCGTGCCGCTTTGTTCTGAAAATTGGGCTCTGTTTCCTTCCTTGTTGGGCTCTGTTTTTCCCCAACTATATAAGGCTCTGCCTTGCACGTTTTTGACAGACTAGATTCATTATTTTAGAGTTCCAAACTTATTTTTACTTTCGAGGTTTGCTGTGAACATTCAACATTGAAGAATTCAAGTTTTAATCAACGAATCATCATTCCGGTTTTTCTAATCTATCGCATATTTATATTATGTTTATGATTATTCTTAGTTCTATTATTTCTATGGTTTTAATTATGCGTGAGTAGTCTTTTATTAATTCTAGGGTTTGCAAAGCATGATTGAAGCTATGTATTTAATTTAATCTTGTTATTTTTCCCTTCCGATTATTGTGTTCAATTGTTCAAGAGCTTTTGATTTCATGCTTAATTACTGATCACAATTGATGCATGCTAGCTAGTTAATTTAAGTCCTGGCGGAGATAATTAATTAGTGGGATTAATTGAATAATTTGATACACGTTCTAAGGAATCTGTAGGGGAATTTAAATCTATGGTTCTATCGGGAGATAGTAAATCAACCTAGAGATGAAAGTAATAGGTTGTTTGTTAATCTGCTTCTACCGTGAGACCTGGCGGAGATAGGTAGATATATTTCTGAGTCCTCACCTTTAATCGGATTAAAATTGGGAAGATTAGGATTAAATTGAATCATAGTGGATACATGTGTGCTGCATTCCTTAGGATTAATTTCATTAATTGTTTGAGTTTGATTATTTACTTAGTTTATTTAATCTTGTGTTTATTTGGTTCTAGTTCTATTCTTTTATTTTATTTAAATTCGTGCCTAGTTTTAGAAGTCTTATAATTGGTAGCTTGGATAATAGAGAGTTGTTAGCTTAGTACTTAGAATTTATCAAATATTCAGTCCCTGTGGATACGATACTCGATTCGCTTGCTATATTGCATTGTCCTGTATTAGTTGCAGTTTAGTGCATAATAAATAGTGCATCATCTGTATATATATAGAGTCTGTTTTGGGCATATCTAACCCACATTACTGCTTGTGCCCGCAAGGGTACTTTGCACAACAAGTGTGTGGGAGGGATATGCCTAAGTCGTTGTGTTTATTTGTTTTTATTTTGTGTGTGCATGTTGAGTCTATAGCATATGAGTCATAGATTGACATTGGGCATATATGGACATAAATTTATTGTTAGGCATATGGAATTAATCAATCGCATGTGAAAGCAATATATAACTACCCAGTGAGCTTTGAGCCCAAATTAACATTTGCGACTTCTCTCTGTGTGTTTAAATTCCACCACCTCATTTGATGCTTACTTGCTTGTGCCCTGTCAAACTTGATTTCATGCATGCTTAGATGATTAAGGCATTTTCTTTCGTCGTTATTTGGCCATGTTATTCACTGATAAATGCTTCCCATTGCTGCCATTATTTGAGCCTGCTTATTTGTTCATGACCTGCATTCTGAAAATCTCTCTTTAAAGAGTATCTTATGACTGGGAATGAAACCTTTTGTGCTCGTATTGGTAGTATGTTTAAGCCAAATAGTGACAGGGTGCCAGAAATGGGCACAAAGAAAGAAAATAAATAAATAAAAAGAGATAGAAAAAAAAAATAAAAAAAAATAAAAAAAAATAAAAAGTGTTTGAATTTTTATTTTCCCAAGTCGTTATGTGGGCACAGAGCTGCCAGTGTTGAATTTGCCCGATTACTATTGAAGGTAGCCAGTTCCTAAATATTTCCAACCTTGATCCGCATGCCCCATTACAACCCTCACAAGACCTTTTGATATGCATGCATGTGAACATTGTAAATTGTTTATATAGGGTGTTTGCAAGTTTGTTGATGATGATTTGGTGGAATTGTTGAGAGTAAACACTTAACCTAAACACTCGAGAAAAAGGCGAGCTGAGTGTACACTACAATAGTAGCCTGAGTTTGATTGATTCGATTTGCCTGCATCATTATGACCAACTGTTATGCCCTTTATCAACTTATGAATCATATGCTGTATTGTCTTGTTTTGAGTCATTTGAGTCTTCTGTTTGTTGTTGTTTTGAGTTAAAGTTGCATTCATACTTGAGGACAAGTATAGTCCAAGTGTGTGGGTGTGATGAAGATTCAAATTCGTGCTTTTTCCTTTATCTTTTTACACCCTTTTTAAGTGTTTAGTATAGAGTCGAGTCTAGTTTTGGGGGTAAAACTGATTTGATGTAACCCGGACAATTTGTACAGGATACGAGACGCGCGGAAGACTTCTAGAATTGAACATGCCAACTAAGGAAGGATTCAAACCTACTCTAAGACTCAACTAAACGAGAGTAAACTGAAATTAAAAGAACTCGAACTCCAAGAACAAACAAATCTGGACCTAATTACGATATCTAGACTACGACACAAAAACGATACACAAAATCCAATCAAAAGGGGCTGATATGGGACGAATATTGTGGCTGGAATTTATGTGTATTTAGGATGAGAATGAAGGGTTAAGAATGGCTAGGGAAGATAGGATATGAAAAGGAAAAGGATAACTTACGGTTTAGGGTGTAGAACGCGATTACGCCTATGAAATCGATCTCGAACTCTTGTCGGACAGCTCACGATCGGTCTTGGGGTGTAGGAGGATGTCACGAACGTGGATAGAGGTGTAGGACGTCGATGATGAAGGCTGGAAGATGAAGGTGTTGTGAATTACAACCCGATTAATCCCCGGCGTATCTTGTACGACGAAAATGAATCTCCAAGTTGTTCTTCGTAGTGAGTTCACCCTAATTCTTTGTATGAATTAGAACGTTCCCTTGGAATTAAGACTCAAAGTTTGCTAGGCTTCAAGAATGATAATTTTTGAGAAAAACAATCAAAAGCTTTAAACGGTTGAGACACAAATTGAATGCAAAGGCAATTTTAATCAATAATGTCTAAAATATCAAAGTAACATAGTTCTCCTATTTATAGGGCCTATTATGCACGAAAATAACTAATAAAAAAGGCCTAAAAATCTGATCCAAAAGGATCTCTAACTATACTATAGAAATACCTAAACTAGAATTCTATTCAAGGTAGGAAATTGCCTTAAATACAATTCTAGTCAAACCTATGATATTATGAACGAAAATTACACTTATAAATTAATTAAAAACTGATCTAAACTATAGTCTAAATTAATTAAATAAATACTATAGTCTAGATAAAAATCAACCCCTTAATTAAATTAAATCAAGGGCGAAAACAGCTCCATGCACAAATGCACTTCTTCAACTCTTCAAGTTATATTCTCCATGGTATGATCTTGATCTTCATTAGTTAATAAATTAACTAAAGTATGGCTGCACTTTGCATCTTCTAATTCCTCAAACTTATTGCGAATCATCACTTGGAAATAACCTTGTAATTTCTTCGCTCGAAGTCGCGTCATTGGACCTTTGAATTGCAGCTCGGGTTCAAGGCCTTCAATGCCTTGCATGGCTTCATCATTGCAGGAGGCTGAGGGCACAAAACCACCACAACAGGCACAGACAGGTGCTATTTAAGCTGAGGGCACAAAGGACTAATTTGCCTGCCGAGGACCCAGTCAAAGTTGTTGCGAGAAATACGCAACAGAATCGTGGGCCAGCTCCTATATGCATGTGGAGGTGATGTGGTGGTCAGTTCCGAGTCTTAAGGAGGTCCAAACACGTTGGGAAGGATGTGGGGACATCAGGAAGTTACTGGAGGCGCTAGGGTTTGTTGCTATCCCTCCTAAAATCAAGGAAGAACATGGAGCATAAACATAAGGAAGTGGAGGAGTGCAAGAGCCCCTGCGTGGGTGAAATTTGGGCTGTGTGAAGCCTTAGTTCAGTTGCTATAAATACTTTTATCTGTTTTCATATGATGGGTGCGAGAGGGAGGCGGGCTTTTGCACCTCGAAGATACAATTTACCATTTTCATACTTAGTTTATTTTCTGAATATTCTGTCTGCCTGAAGCTGGCGGTTTGCCCGCAGAAAGGTAGTTCAGTCATTTTGTTGGCAAAACTGGGGTTGAGCCCAGAAGTTAATCTAGTTATTTTCTTTCCAAGTAAGATGTCTTTTATCATTTCTTTTACTTTCGTTTCTGTATTTAGTGGCTAAGTATCCACTGTTCAAGTCAAAGTAATAGTCTAAGGGTAGAATATGTGCATGAGGTAATCGGACTTTAAAGCCTTAAGGGTTCACAATCTTAACTTGTTTTTCACTTAGACATAGGTAAAGGGTGGTTGGAGATGAAAGCGCGCATTTCTGATTAACTAGTACTAGTGTTAGTTACGTGGGAGTGTATAGGTGACCCATGCCTCGATACCTGCATAGTAACAAGTCCGGGGGTGACAGCCTTGGTAGTTGAGATTGAGTAGTATATGCAGGCACAAGACCGTGTCAAACCTACTAGAATCGGGTCGCTTTTGCCCTCAAAGCTGCTATACTTGCAAAACCTTTGTGTGATTCTCTCCTTAGGTTCCTGTATAGTTAGGTCCCTAGGTGCCGATCGTATCATCTAGACGATATAATGTAAGAAGTGATTGGGGAGTGGCCGATCGTATCCATTTCCTATAACCGGTTAACCCTCAAAGTGACAATTACCCATATTTGGCCATAGGGATTCCGTTTTTGACCTTTCTGCTAGTGTGGGCACAACGGGTAGTAGTGGTAATTACATGTGTTTTGCCTAGGATTGCGCATACCTACCGAATGACTTGATGCTTTGACTTGAGCACTTTTATTACTGATATTTTCTCTTGTGGTTTCCTTTTCAGCATTTAGTTAGTTTAAGTTTATTAGCAAGGTTTTTAGAGTGACACTGAAGACCCAAACTAAAACTAAGAAAAGACAGAAGGTTATGAACACTCCTCGTGGGATCGACATCCGTCTTCACCAGCTATACTAGCTGTTGAGGGCAGATTAAGCATTTGTGGACTCTTTGCCCGCAAGTGTATTTTGCACACCAAAACGACGGGTGTGCCACAGTTCTAGGCTTGTTCAGCTGAGATTGGCCACTGCTCCAGTTGGCAGTTCTGGGCTTGTCAGCTGAGATTGGCCATTGCTCCAGTTGGCAGTTCTGGGCTTGTCAGCTGAGATTGGCCATTGCTCCAGTTGGCAGCTGTCAGTCTCTAGCATAAACTGATATTCTTTCAGCTTCTTCAATCTTTGGTCAACTCCTTTCTCCCTCAGTTCAACTGACTCGATTGTCAGCTTGCTTTGATCGGTATGATTCCTCAGCTCAGTTGAACTTTAGACTGGATGACGTGTCTTTCAACTTGTGGGTCATTCTTCAAATTGGTTGACTTTGACTCTTCTAGAGTTCTTCTTCGATGATGCCCTGGGCTGATCAGCTTCGATCTACAGCTTGAATTTTGGTCAGTTTTTCATAAATAATTTTGACATCTCATCAAAACCTGATCTAGGGGTTCCTTGATATTTTTTCCTAACAATTTACCCCTTTTTGATGATGTCAAAACTTTGATGATGATGATGGAAAAACTACAAGTGTAGCAAATGCATTAAATAGAGTCTTTCAGTCAGTGCACATTCGTAGCATATTGAGACAAATTGGCTCATGATTTTTATTCAGTTATTAGAGCATTTGTCATTCATGCTTATCATTCAGATATCAGAGCATGTCATATTCGTAGCATATTGAGACAAATTGGCTAATGATTTTTATTCAATTTTTAGAGCAATTGTCATTCATGCTTATCATTCAAATATCAGAGCATGTTCAAATATCAGAGCATGCTAGTTTTAAAAGCAACTTGGGCTTATTCATGCTTCTCATTCAGGTATAAGAGCATGACTGAAGTATTAGGGCATAATGAATTATGTCAAACTATTCAAGCTTGAAGCAAAATCAAGATCAAAACTTGTATTATATATTCATTTTAAGGCATAACTTCATGAGATTCAAGAGTTAGTAGTTAAGACTACTAATCTACTTCCTGAATATTGCTCCGATTGCTCTTTTTCCCTCTGCTCGATTCTCCTCTTCCTTGGATTCCTTGTAGTGTCCATGCTTTCCCCTGAAGCTGATCTTCTCCCTCATGATGAATTTCTCTTTGAATTTGGTCCCAAAAAGTCATGCATCCATCATACTGTCCATCATCATATTGTCCATCTTCCCCCTTTTTGGCATCATCCAAATGGTGAAGAGGATCACATGATGGTAATGACAAATTTGGCAGAAAAGTGAAGACGGTTGCCAAATTGTCATCATGAGCTGCAGGAACTGAAGATATTTGCATGGACGGAGAAAGCCATGCATATGCATCTTCAGTTGGCATGAACTGACCTGGATCAGAGATATCTTGATCTCTGAAGCTCATGGGGGCTAAGTTGGTGAAGATTTCATCAGTTGAAAGGAGTGGTGGATCACCAACGACGGGTGCGCACGAGGAGTTGGTTGGTTAATTGTCGGGGAGAGGGCCATCGGTGGGTATACCAAGCTGGAGTCGCTTGATCATTGAATCCATGATCTTCGAGAGCGTTGGAGGCGAGGAAAGTGGATGATTCATCCAGTTTCGACTCCATGATCCCTCTCTGATCCAGAAGGCTGAGCCACGGGTATGGATGAGGTGAAACATAGTTGACTCATCCAGTTGAAAGTGCCAAAGATGGTACTGCAAGTACCTCCGCAGTTGCGCGAAGAGGGAGGAGTCGGCATCTTCTATGAGACCAAAGCAGCTTCGGAGCTGGTAGTCGAGAACCTCTTCAAAATCAACCTCAATATAGTTGCTTTGGACTAAAGGTGGAGGTTGGGAGCTGGCTGATATTGTGGGCTGATCACTCAGCCTTAAAAGTGATGCACTCTCCAGCATCAGTTCTCTTTCATCAGTGGAGCTGACGGTTGCTTCTAAGGGTGCCTTTCCACGATCTGAGCTGGAAGGCCCTTGTGGGTGTGAGCGCTTTGGGGTCGGATGGCAATATATTGTGGGGAGCATGTCCCGTCTTCCAAACAGTTCATCAGTTGGTATGATCTCATCAAACTGGCTTTGTATGATGTGGCTTATGCGGTTCATAAAGCCGACTCTTTCTCGGAATGTGCCAGTTGAAGGACCAAACGTCGCTCTCTCGACGTTGGCTCTCAGTTGTGCCAGGATGTAGGAAGCCTAGTCGGCTTGACATCCAAAGTAGAGGGCGGCTGTGATATGAGCCTTGATCTCGGAGAGATGAATGATCTCGAAGTTGCCATGGACAATATGGCTGGTGATATCCAGAAGTTGGATGATATCACTTTGCAAGCTCTCCTTTAATCTGTGCGAACTGTCATTGCGGTGCACATGAGGAAGCTTTCAGATTTTCCATAGCTCATGCTTGGATGGCAGATTTAGGTTCATCATGTCTGCACCTGTACCAGGGAGGTGTAGAGTTGATATCATCGTGTCCTTTGTGACTGTGATCACCTGGTTCCTTACTGTAGAGATGATGCTGTCGCTGTTGATAGTTGCATTGTAGTAGAACTCGGTGACGTAGTCAGGCATGTTCTTGACCGGCAACTATGTCGAGAAGGGAAGCAATCCAGTCGCTGCCAATGGTCGATAAATCTGTTGAAAGATATCCGGGCCAAAATGTGCATTAAGCATCTCCAGATTTAGAGACTTGTCCTTTCTCATTTTGCGTTCAAGTACTTTAATGTCCACCATGGAAAATGGAGGCTTCATATCTGCAAAAGAATGATATTTAGTTTTAGAAATGTAAGAGTTGAGATGAGCGAGGGAAGGCTTAGCAACCGATCGAGTAAGATAGAGAGAGATTTTCAGGTGATCGGAGCCTTCATCCCCTTGCTCATATTTATGCATCTTATGCATGCAAGAATTGAGAGTACTCGATTGC
Source organism: Perilla frutescens (assembly GCA_026008535.1). Lineage (NCBI taxonomy): Eukaryota > Viridiplantae > Streptophyta > Magnoliopsida > Lamiales > Lamiaceae > Perilla > Perilla frutescens. Next base: position 33,013,932 of record BRKX01000011.1, read on the forward strand.
TTTTCTTGGCTGATCAGCCATCCGATTTGATGCTTGATTAGCTGAATTAATGATGTATGTACCTCAGCCGTTCATCGGTTAAATGACTTTATGATCGTGTGGCTGGGATGAAGTCATTTTGAAAATGAGGTAGTTGCCATAAATAGCGAAATATTTTCTGCAGATCTTTCTATTTATAGCGCAATAAAATATATTTTCTTTGCCTGTTTGAAGTGTTGGTTTTAAGATCCATGCAGAGATATTAATGACAACTTTGTGATATTGAGCCCGATTTTCAAATTGTAACCGTTGATATATAATATAAGATATTTCATGATCTCAACGGTAATAAAATAGTTAAGGTAAGCTTTAAAAAAAAAAAAACTTATCCTTAGTCAGTTGGGATACAGTCCAACTGAATGATGATGTGGCAGTTGGTTGAGCAGTTAAGTTTTTGATACTCAGTTGTCATTGCTGAGCTGGCTGCAGTTAAGGCTTGCAACTGAATTGATCAGTCAGTATGATCAGTTGCTCGGCTTTGCTGTAGACAATTTTCGCTTCTTGAAGGGCCTAGTTGGACTAGCTGCACTACTTTTTTTAGATGAAGTTTTATGCGTTGATGGTCCAGGCCTTTCCGTCTTCTTGGCTTGGCGAAGATGAATCTGGATCTCAACTGACGAGCTCTTCATCTTTTGACTGAGGGAGTGTGAGATTCCCTTTGGCGATGACCGTGACTGATCATTTTTCTTGGTCAACTGCGCACCTTTTGAGCTTGTCGTGAGCAGTGGAGTCACATAGCCTTTGGATAGGAGATTTGGTGACGTGGCAGTGTCTTCATCGTCACTATCTCTTGCATCATTATGCCTTGTATTCCTTTGAGAAGCTATGACTGTAGTGTGGGATAGGTGGGGTTCTATCCTTAGGTTAGTAGATGAAGTTCGTTGTGAAGGCTCAGCTGATTGACTTGATAGATTATCAAAGTTCAACTGACGATTAAGTGAGTCAGTTGGGCAGTTGACTGGTTGACCTGCAGTTCCAACTGCTTGAAACATGAATCTAGATTTGAATTCATCCAGTAAGGTGGTTGGTGGAATCTTGTTGACCATCCGGTGATTCATGATGTGCTGAACTTGCACAATGGTTGGAGGGAATGGATTTGACAATCCTATCCATTTGATACTCCAAGTTTCTTCTCTTTGCTAGAAGCTCATGCCATGAAAGGTAGTTAGCAAGAAGTGAGACTGGATAGACATAGAATGTCTCCAGTTGTACCAATAGAAGTATCTGTGAAGTTGTTTAAACAACTCTTGATCACGTTGTGTAGCAACAGTGAAGTGAGTGAGAAGGAGATTGGTCACTTCATTTTGTGCATTTTTGACTGCATATTCACCACTGTAGAAAGTGCAAATATTCTCTTCAGTCAGCTGGAGCGGAGGGCATGTGCATCTGAAGTAGTCTGCTCCATAGTTTGGATGGGGTATTCCGATGAATGGAATAAGCTCATCTGGATCAGAGCAAACCTGGAAATCAACTAGTGATCCGTTCTTTGATTTTGGAGAGTGAACGACATTGGCAGTTGAGTTGCTCGAACTTTGGTTGCTCATCTTGGCCTTTCCTTTTGTCTTCTTCTTCAGGGACTGTAGATGAGCAGTTCCTTTCTTGGGGATCTAGTTGGAGATCAGAACCGGTAGTGATTCATAATTTGGGAGCTTCAGCAGGTCTTCAAGCATTTTGCTCATCTTTAGAACAAGTCCTACCTTTGACTCAAACTTGCCAGACTTCTTTGAGTCTGCAACCTTGATGACTTGATGCTTGAATTGTTGAAAGACGAATTTTGCCCAGTTTGCTTGTCTTCCCTCAACAAGGTGAATCATAACCTTGTATCTCTCTTGAGTGAGTTGACTTAGACTGCCAATTGCTCTGAACATCATTTTGTTCGTTATATCAAGTAGAACTCCATACTTAGGCTTGAGATCAGTTTTAGCGGTGGTAAAACTGAATTGCTTGTTGCAGGTTGAGGCTTTCCAGTCTCTCCAGTGCGACTCTGCTAATTCCTTTATATCTTGAACGAATAAGCCTTCTTGTGGAAGTTGGAATACTTCAGCAATTGTTTTCTCATTGATGTGTAACATCCTTCCTTGAGTCACTGAAGATATCATCTTTCCATCTGCAGATAATTTTGCTTGAAGCAAAAATTCACTCACCAAATTTTGTCTAAAGAACTTTGGTGGTGTTTCTAGGTAGTGAAGAACTCCTGTTTTTTTAAGATTTGACAGAAGGATTGGGTTCTTTGATTCATCAAGAATCAATTGAAATTTCTGTCTGTCAAGGAATTTATCTCTCATAAGTTGGCTTTTGAAGGAGTTTGAAGATCTGGATAATTCGACCATCTTTGAGTTTGGCTGAAGTTTTGGAGTATTCAAGATCTTTTGAGAGAGAAAGAGATTTTTAGATCTTTTTGGAGGAGGAGGCTTTTTGAGAGGCTTGAGAGAGAGAGAGGCTTTTATGAGTGTGTGGACAGACTCATAGGTATGATGGTTGAAATGGTACTAGCCTTTGATTTCTTTTGGTCGTTGGCAATTAATGACCTTGACACGTGTTATTGATTTGCAACGGTCAAAAATTTCAAAATAAATGCAAAGCTTGACCTTTATTAGAAAATAGAAAGAAATAAACTTTTATAAATATAATCAAAAGATAATTACAACTGATTAACAAGAAGTGTACTTAAGGCTTTTCTAATCATGTTTTAAGTGTGATCAGCCTCTAGTCCTTCTTGTGATCAGTTTTTCTTCTTTTGGCCAGCGGCTCGGTGGGCTCCTCATCATCATCATCCTCGGTGTTACTAGCTGACTCGGTTTCAGCGAACTGAAGTCTCTATTAGGCTTGCAGCTGCTTGATTTGCTCGGTATGTAGTTTAACCCGTTGCTGTAGGTAATCAATCAGTTCCACATAATGTGGAGGGAGCTGGACCATGGAACTGCTGGGTTGAACTATGAACTGGGCTGCTCTAGAGTCCGCTTCCTCCCCTTCTTCAGTTCCAACAAGTTCCTCGCAAGGAACTGTGTGTGAAATCTCGTCTGTCTCCATACTGCGTTGGCAGACAACCTGATTATTTTGAGCTGTCTGATCAGTTGATTGATCAGTTTTATCTATCACTGGATCAGCTGGAGGAATAGGTGTGGCATTCCCTTTCTCAGCAGTTGGTCCTTGTGACATGACTGTTTGGGGTTCGGCTGTCTTATCAAACTGACGAGTTTGATCAGCTGACTCTTCTGAATCTTCTGGAATGACATTGATTTCGACTTCAGTTCTGAGAGGAGATTTCTCAGAGTGAAGTTCTCTTATCACTTCATCGATGAGATCATCAACTGGATTCATTGTTCAGTCGCTTGTAGCAGCTGATTGTTGTTCAGGCTGATGGCTATATGACCTCTTCATCAATTGATTGAATAGCCATTTGTGTTGAACATGCGGATGCGACCACCTTTCTTGCTCCAGTTCAGTTGTGATGACTGGCAGGGTTAAGCAGTGAATTCTGCACAGTTCATCAAACACATCCTTCATTGATCCTTCAGCTGGATTTGAGCATTCTTTCCTCAACTGTAGCTGCCTCATGAGATGTTTGCCTTTAGTGATACTGGCATTCTCACTGTCTATCCACCATAGGCTCCATTCTTCTTCTCGCCTCCAGAAACTCATTCCATGAAAGGCTAGCAATGATAGAAACTGTTCTGACTGGTATACGTGCCTCCATAAAAAGCAGTAGATGTACCTGGTTAAGGTGTTGAAGAGCTCTTCATGACCGGTTAGCTCATGAGCAAAATGTTGAGCCATGTGCTTCTGCGTGGTTTCATCAACCCATTTCTTCACGGACTCTTCTTGGGAGTAGGCTCTTATATTTCCTTCGACTTGAGCCATTGGTGGGCAGGTCATTTGAAAGTAATAAGCTCTGACTCCATTGTGAGGAATCCCTCTTGCAGGGATGATATCTTATGGGTTGTCTCATGGAGCTGTATCTTCAATAGTTAAGTTTGGTGGAATTGTTGGATCTGGAATAGGACTTGATCGTTTTCTCCTTTTGGACTGAGAAAGCAGTATTCTTCTCCTTCGTGGTTGTTCAGCTGGCTTCTTCCTTGTAGCTGATCTGACAGCAGCTGGCCTAGCTGACTGTCTGATCATGCCAGGTCTGGTAGCAACTAAACTTTGTTATCTGAATCTCTGAGCTATTGGAATTTCATCATCAGAGTCAGTAGCTGGCTTCTTTCCCTTGCCTTCAGCTGCAGGCTTCTTTCTTCTTGACTGATCAGTTTGTTCCAGATCAATCTCAACAATTCTGAGAGGTTTTGAGATGAAGTCATTACTGACTATTGTTTTGAATTCCTTCTCCTCAGCTATCCATGGGAACTGCTTCTCCAGAATTATGTTAACTCGGCTAATATATCCAATTCTTTGAGGGAATTTCTCACCATTCCAGCTTCGTTCAATGATATCAACGTACCTCTTCAATTTTTCGAAGAAGTACTGTGCCCAGTTGATATCCATTCGGTTGTAGATGGCAGCGCAGATTTTATACTTTGTTGCTGTCATTTCCGATTGGGTGCCAGTTGTTCCAACCATGATTTTTGAAGCAATAGCAGCGAGTACCTGGAATTCATCTTGAAACTTTGATATAAGATGATTGCTCTTATATGATTGAGGCTCTCCTTCCTTTTTCCAGAAGTCATATGCTTCCTGGAAATTCACTTGAACGTCCTCCAGCTTGAGTCTGTTGTTGGGTAGTCAAAATATGTTGCTCAAGGACTCAGCTGTTACGACAATAGCGTGTCCTCTGACCTCCGATCTGATTTCCCTGGGATTCGAAGATCCGTTTGAATTTAGATAAAATTCAGCGACTGGTTCAATGTAGATTCATTCTGGAAACACTTCCATAAACTTTTTCAGCCTGGCCTGAGAAAGCTTTTCGACGATCATTCTGCTTAGCAGAGAAGCTTTGCAAGCTTGAAGAAATCCGGCTGGATTGAAAAATTTGTCTCTGTCGAACTTATCACAGAAAGCTTTAGAGTCTTCTCTGGATTGTTGGAAATTGAATCTTCTGCGTGATGGATTTTGAGCCATGATTCTTCGAAGGAGATTGACTTGCGAAGTTGAGAAATTTGATCTTTCAAGATTGAACAAGCTTTTGACGAGAGAAAGGTAGAAGGCCAGTAACTTTGTAGTAAAAATTGGAAAGCTTATCTCGATTGTTCAGCCGACTTATTTATATAGAGAGATTTGGCTCATCCAACGGTTGTGACTCTTGGTCTCCCTGAATTCAACGGTCGGATTAGATCAATCGACCCGTCAATTGGCTTTTCATTTCTATCCGTTGGGAATTAAGGAGGAGAGAGAATGATGATTCAACGGTAACATTTGGATGACACGTGTTTTTACCGTTTCCACTATTGAGACTTTTGAACTTATCTCTTCTCTTCAGTAGTTTCTCCTTGGTTTGAAAACTGATTACGTCATCAGTTGAGTTTGATCGTAACTGATGGTTTTTCTGTTGATCAGTTCCAACTGGGATATCTTCTCATCAGTTCCTGACTTATTTTAACTGCTTCGATCTTTTCAGCTGCTTCTCAGTTCAACTGTTCTCCTTCAGCTGGTCCTTGAACTGATATATCATTTTGAGTTTACTTCAATTCCTATGACTTTTTCGTCAGTTTGAACAATTTGCAGCTTGTATGTTCTGCATAACTGACTGGATTATCAGTTTGAGTTACTGAACTGATGATTCAGCTGAACTGCTAGGGTAAACTGATCATTTCTAGTTTGCTTATTTCTCTGTATCTTCTTGTATATACTTCAAACTGGTGGATTATGTGGCGAACTGATCAGTTTTTCGTCTTTTTGACTAAGTTTCTTTCTTCAGCTGGAGTGGTTCCTTGGCCTTTTTCTTCCAGTTCATCATCTTCATCCTGTGATGCTAGCTCCAGCAGTCCCAACTGTATGCATAGCTCCATAAACCTTGCTTCAGGCAACGGTTTGGTGAAGATGTCTGCTATCTGCTTCTCAGTATTGACATATTTGATGCATATGTCTTTCTTCTCGGATTGATCTCTAATGAAGTGGTGCCTTATGTCAATGTGCTTAGTTCTTGAATATAGAACTGGATTATGAGATATCGCGATTGCGCTATTGTTGTCACAGTAGATAGGCACTTCTTCAGTTTCAACTTTGTAATCCTTCAACTGTTGCTTCATCCAGAGTATTTGAGCACAGCAGCTTCCAGCAGCTACATACTCTGCTTCAATTGTTGACGTGGCAACTGAATGCTGCTTCTTGCTAAACCAGGATATCAGTTTCCTTCCTAGAAACTGACATGTTCCACTGATGCCTTTTCTGTCAATCTTGCATCCACCAAAGTCTGAGTCTGAATATCCAATTAAACTCAAACTGTCATCTCTAGGATACCATAATCCAAGATTTTTGGTTCCTTTGAGATATTTGATAATTCTCTTAGCTGCTTCAAGATGACTTTTCTTTGGATTGGATTAAAACCGCGCAAATAGGCCGACTGAATATGAGATGTCTGGCCGACTGGCTATTAAGTAAAGTAGGGACCCAATGATTCCTTTGTAGTAAGTTTGGCTAACTGTTTCTCCTTCTTCATCAAGAGTTAGTTGAACTGATGTGTTCATTGGAACCTTGAGAGTTTTTCCTTTACTTACTCCAAACTTCTTGACTAGCTCCTTGGCGTACTTCACCTGGCTGATGTGAATTCCATCTTTCAGCTGCTTTACTTGGTGTCCTAGGAAAAATGTCATTTCTCCCATCATGCTTATCTCGAATTCGCTCTGCATCAGTTGAGCGAACCGTGTGCATAGATCTTTGCTCTTTGATCCAAAAATTATGTCATCCACATAAATTTGAACCATTAAGATCTCAGTTAATCATTCTATTTGGAATAGAGTCTGATCAATGACTCCTTTTTGAAACCCGTTTTTCAGCAAGAATATTGTTAGAGTTTCATACCACGCTCTTGGAGCTTGCTTCAGTCCGTAGAGAGCCTTTTTTCAGTTTGAAGACTTGATCACCAATTTCAAAGCCTGGCGGTTGCTCGACATACACGTCCTCCTTGAGCATTTCTTGAAGAAAAGCACTCTTGAGATCCATTTGGTAGACAGTGAAGTTAAAGTGAGCTGCATAGGCTAGGAACAGTCTGATGGCTTCCAATCTTGCAGCTGGCGCAAATGTCTTATCAAAGTCGATTCCTTCACTTTGTGAGTAGCCTTTGGCTACTAGTCTAGCCTTATTCCTTGTGATCACTCATTGTTCATCCAGTTTGTTGCGAAACACCCATTTTGTGCCAATAACCTTCTGGGTTTTTGGCCTATCAACGAGAAACCATACGTCATTTCGTGTGAACTGGTTCAGTTCTTCTTGCATAGTCATGATCCAGCCTGAATCTTCTAAGGCTTCCTTGACGTTTGCTGGTTCAATTTGAGAGATAAAGTATGTGAATAATGCATGCTCAGTTGATCCTCTGGTCTGAACTCGACTTCTTGGATCACCAACTATCTTGTCAGTTGGATGGCTTCAGAGCCACTTGGGCAATATGGCTTCAGCTGGGTCCTCAGCTGGTTCTTCTGTGATGACGTCATCAGTTGCTCGTTCATCAGTTGGCTGGGCATTCTCATTATTTCTTCCCTCTGTTTCAGTTGTGGGGTTTGCGGTCTCAGCATGATTTGTGTCTTCATTGACCAAGTTGTTCTCAACTGGTTTAGTGCCAGTTTCATTGCCTTCTTCTAATGAACCTTCAAACCGCTCTGGAACAATGTGATCCACATAGTCCTGTGAATTTTCAGTTTCACTAGGTAGTACTTGAACTGATGTGTCTATATTTTCTTTGTTCCTGTACTCATTAGCAAATTCATCAAATACCACATGACATGTTATTTCCACAACAAGAGTTCGTTTATTGAACACTCTATAAGCCTGTGCATGAGAAGAGTTATACCCAAGAAATATTCCCTCATCAGCTTTAGCACTAAAAGCTTTCAATTGAGTCTTGCCATTATTGTGAATATAACATTTACAGCCAAATATTTTAAAATATGAGATAGAAGGCTTACGACCCTTGTACAGTTCATAAGGTGTCTTGTCATGGGCTGCTACAATGGCACTTCGATTTTGAGTATGGCAAGCTGTGTTGACTGCTTCAGCCCAGTACCCTTCAGCCATGTTGGCATCAACTATCATTGCTCGAGCTACTTCCTTTAGTGTTCGGTTGCGCCTTTCAGCTACACCGTTTTGTTGTGGAGTTCTTGCAGTTGAATGTTCATGAGTGATTCCAAGCTGGTTGAGGAAGTAGACCATGTGTTGATTCACAAATTCGGTTCCATTGTCGGAGCGAATCATTTGAACTGATCTTTCCTTCTCAGTTTGTAGTCTTCTGATCAGCGCCGTGAGCTTGTCATATGTTTCATCTTTGTTCCTCAAGAATTCCACCCATGTATATCTTGAGTAATCATCAACTACTACAAGAGTGAATCTTTTGCCTTTTGTAGTTTGAGGTCTAACTGGACCAAACAAATCCATGTGCAGCAGTTGAAGACAGTCAGTTGTTCCTGGTGGATGATTCTTATTCTTGAAGGATGACTTCACTTGCTTCCCTTTTTGACATGGTCCGCATACACCTGTTTTCGTGTATATCTTCTTGGGAAGCCCCTCAACTAGCTCTTTCTTTGCTAGGTAGTTGATTATTTTGAAGTTGAGGTGGTTCAGTCGATGATGCCATAGCCAGCTTGCTTCAGTTGATCCTTTTGAGAGAAAGCAAGCTTCTGAGTAGCCGGTTGACCAGTCAACAATGGACATGTTGCCTCTCTTGATGCCGGTTAGCAAGATTACTTCATTTGACTTGTCTCTTATGTTGCAGGAGTTTTTGGTGAAGTCAACTGAGTAGCCATTGTCGCACAGCTGGCTGATGCTGAGTAATTTGTGCTTTAGTCCATCTACGTGGGAGACTCCATTTACAACTACTTTTCCTTTGACAACGAACCCTTCTCCAATGGTTCGGCTTTTGGAATTGTCTCCAAATGTGACGAGTGGACCTTTGAATTCTTTATAACCGTCGAGATCTTCTCTGTCTCCAATCATGTGCTTGGAGCACCCGTTATCTAGGTACCAAATGTCTTTGGTTTTCTTCATAGATAGGATGCTTTTGTCCTGCAAAAAAAAGGATTAGCATTTAGGGACCCGTTTCATATCGGATCCTTTTTGATACATTAAGCTTTTTGGAATCCAGACTTGCCAAACTTTTGGCTTCTTATCACTTAAAGAGTCAACTGACTTAGATCATTTCATTAGTTTTGACTCTCTTTCAACTCTCCTTGAGTCGGTTGAATGGTACCTGCGCTGAAAGTTAGTAGGATAAAACACTTCAACTAGCACACAATTATTTTGAGATTTTTGGGCTCTTCGATCAGGCCAATGTCTTGTATGTTTCCAGTTCATTGGATTGAACCCTTTTGGATCAGCTCTTGGTTCATTTCTAGAATCCAAATATTCATCGTAATGATGATAGGGTTGAAAAGTTTTTCTTTGATCTCTCCTAGAAGTGCTTTGATTGAACTGCTTAGCAAGGTAGGTTTGAGATCTAAACTGGTCTTTCTTTTTATAGTGAACTGATCTGCCAGTTTGCCTTGAGGGCATTTTATACTGAGCTGGTGGCCTTTGTTGAACTGGAGGCTTTGGACGAGTGGACTGACTTGAGTGAACTGATGGTCTTAGCTGGAACCTGGGCTTTAGATGACCGGGTGTTTTAGATTGGTAGAACTGACTAAACTTTTTAGGCTGGGTCTGGGGATTTTTCAATATTCCCTTTCTTTTGTTTGACTCAGCTGGTTGATCCTAAGATCTCATGAACCCTTTTAGGATACCCTTGTCACTAGGTTGAGCAACTGCTTTTCCCTTTTCTAGGGCAGTGAACTTGCTATACCCTAGCCCTGAGCTGTCAGTTCCAGTTCTTTGATGACTGAGTATTTCATCTAGAGTCTGAGATCCCTTTTTGAACTTTAGGTTTACCTTTTCTTTTTCAAGGATCTCTTGCTTGAGTTTTTGATTTTCTTTCTCTAGATCAACAGTTCTTAGTTTCAATTCCTCAAATTCTATAAGCTGGGATTCAAGATACTCTAGTCTTTCATGATCAATGCTCAGTTTCCTGACCTTGTTTCTCAGTTCATCATTTTCATCTTTTAGTTCAACATGCAAACAGGAGATTGAAGCTAATTGATCTTCTAGCATCATAAGTTTCACATCAAGCTCATCATTAGAGACAGTTGCTTCATTGATATGGTAAAAAGAAGTTTGAGAGTCAGCTGTACTAACCTCTTCATCATGGTCAGCCATGAGGCAGAATAATGCTTCTTCATCATCTGAGTTGTAGCCGTCAGAATCGATTCCAGAAGAATAGTCTGAATCATCTAGCACAGCATTCTCGAGATTTGCGACCATTGCTTTTCTTTTGAAGAAGCTTCTTTTTACCTTGACTTTCTTGTCTTTAGGGAGTTCTCGATATTCAAACCTGTAATGTCCTTGTTTATGACAATGAAAACATTCTCCAAGATTGCGATTGCCACTCCTGAATGGTTCAGCTGGCCGTTCAGCTGGTTGGTAGGCTTTTTCAACTTTTGGGATTTCATCAGTCTGGGGTGAAACTGATTGTTTATCCCGAGCTCTCTTTAACTTTTCGAGCAACTTGGTAACTGATTGAATCTGATCATTGATGTCCTCAGTTAGATTTTCCTTCTTTTCAGTTGCCTCACTTTTTCGTTCAGTTGAAGATCCGCCTTGGTTTTCTTTGGCTGGTGAGCTCCTAGGTCGGAAGCTATTTCTTCCTCGAGCGTCTCTAAACCTGGGCCTTTCGCCATAGAAAGCTGCGTCTTGAGCTGATGATGTTGACGCTTCTCTTTTTCAGTTTAGACTGTACTCATGAGCTTTAAGAGAACCAAATAGTTCCCTTGGAGTGATGCTGTTTAGGTTTCTTGACTCCTTTGTAGCTATCACTTTCATATCCCATTCGTCAGTGAGATTATCCAATATTTTGGAATTCATCTCTGAATTGGGATAACTTCTTCCAAGGTTGTTCATCTCACTGATGATGCCTAGAAATCTAGTTTCAAGGCTTGAGATGGACTTTTCTGCCTGCATTTTGAAGGATTCATACCTGTGAACCGCCAGTTGGAGCTTGTTTCCTTTTATAGCTTCGGACTCTCTGCAAAGATCTGCTAGTAGGTCCCATATTTCTTTGGCAGTTGTGCAATTCTTGGTATCCTTCATACGATCTTCATCTAGAGTTTGGAATAACGCAGCTTGAGCAACGAACTCTAGATTCTTCAACTTCTTCTCTTCACTGGTGAGAAGATTAGTTGGCTTCGGGATCCTTGCTGGTTGATTGACATCAACTATGTGAGCATCATTGTCCATCATGATGATGATTGGACCTTCTTCAATGACTTCCCACATATTCTCATGAATTGAGCAGAGATGAGCTTTCATTCTCCTGCTCCAGTTATCATAGTTCTCAACTGAAAACAAAGGTAGCTTATGGTTTCCCATAGCTGGAATGTTAGCACAGATAATTAGATCTGATTCAGTTGATCTGCAGAAACGGTTGATCCTTAGAATCAACCGCTCTGATACCACTTATTGGTCCCGGGCGAGTCGGTATCAGTTTAGAGGAGAGGTGAATAAACTGATTCAAAAACTTTTTACTTTAGATGCGGAAAATAGGGCCCTTTGACTCGCTTGAAGAAACTTATCTATGCACCAACTTGATAATCAGTTGAGACAGTTTGAGTGCAGCTTGTGTGATGTTGTGTGTAGTTAGAGATATGCAATGATCAATAAGTACAGCACACAAGAGATTTATAGAGGTTCGAAGTCTCAAACTTCTACGTTCTCTCTTCCTTCCGCAGAAGGGCAACTTCACTATATAACTTGAGTTCCTTTACAAATTACACAATGAAGGACAGTTGGCTGAACCTGGTAACTGCTCGCTACTTTAGCTGGTCGACGGCTCACACTTGAAGTCCCTAACTGCTCGCTAGGAAGGTAGGTGCTATTGTAGTCTTTACAAGGTTTTAGATCTCTTTCGATCTTCAAGAGGTTAGTCTTGAACAAGGGGGTATCAACTGATGTGCTCCTTTGATTGAGCTGAGTAGTTGATCTTGAATAGCTGAAAACTGAGAAGGCTGCCCTGGCTGGTTCGTCAATAGCTGGCTGGATGTCTTGATTCAGTGAATTCTTCTTCTCAGTTTGACTTTCGCAGTTTCTATCAAACGTTGCACTTGAGCTTGAGTGGGAGGGAGAAAGAAAAGCTTTGTTTGTATATGCGAAGGTTGGCAAGAGGTTATGTTTGCGAAAAGTATTTAAAACTCTGATTCACCCGTCTTTTATAGAGGAGTGATTTTGTGACCGTTGAGCTCCATTGTCCATTTCATCAGTGGCTCTGTTGGCTCATCAATGGTATGTGGTCTTAAATGATCGCTTGGATCATTTGGTTGAAGTAGTCGTTACTCTACCAATCGATCTTCATTGAATTCCAGGATCTTTGAAGGATCATTAATTCCAAGATACGCTGATTTAAACAATACACTCCATGAGTCTTCTGGCTTCAGCTCTCTTGGCAGTTTGGAATTTCAGTTGGCAGTTTTGGATTTTTTTTTGCTAAGTCACATTATCGTCCCAGCTGGCAGTTCTAAGCTTGTCAACTGAGTCTGCTTGTTGCTCCAGATGGCAGTTCTGGATTTATCAATTGAGTCTGGTTATCGCTCCAGTTGGCAGTTCTAGGCTTGTTCAGCTGAGATTGGCCACTGCTCCAGTTGGCAGTTCTGGGCTTGTCAGCTAAGATTGGCCATTGCTCCAGTTGGCAGTTCTGGGCTTGTCAGCTGAGATTGGCCATTGCTCCAGTTTGGCAGTTCTGGGCTTGTCAGCTGAGATTGGCCATTGCTCCAGTTGGCAGTTCTGGGCTTGTCAGCTGAGATTGGCCATTGCTCCAGTTTGGCAGTTCTGGGCTTGTCAGCTGAGATTGGCCATTGCTCCAGTTGGCAGCTGTCAGTCTCTGGCATAAACTGATATTCTATCAGCTTCTTCAATCTTTGGTCAACTCCTTTCTCCCTCAATTCGGCTGACTCGATTGTCAGCTTGCTTTGATCGGTATGATTCCTCAGCCCAGTTGAACTTTAGACTGGATGATGTGTCTTTCAACTTGTGGGTCATTCTTCAGATTGGTTGACTTTGACTCTTCTAGAGTTCTTCTTCGATGATGCCCTGGGCTGATCAGCTTCGATCTACAGCTTGAATTTTGGTCAGTTTTTCATAAATAATTTTGACATCTCATCAAAACCTGATCTAGGGGTTCCTTGATAGTTTTTCCTAACATTAGTTTATCACAGATTCCAAAATAATAGGTGGCTAAGAGATTTATATGTTGAAAGGTAAAGTTGGGTGCATGTTTATCTAAATCATACATTTTGGGCTGGTATGGTGTCAACGCAAAAGAGTGAATCCATGCATGCTTTCTTCGACGGGTACATCACTTCAAGAAGTACACTGAAGATATTCGTAGAACAATATGAAATTACAATTGGAGATAAGATTCACAGAGAAATACAAGCTGACTATGAGTCGAAGTGCAAGATTAGAAAATGCATTTCATCTTTCAAGTGGGAGCATCAATTTAGAGATGCATACACCAATAATATTTTTCAGTTACTGCAGAAAGAGATAATGCTAATGTTGCATTGCAATGTTAAGCAACCAGTTATCAATGTTGTGGGCATTGAAGTGTATGAAGTTTTAGAAAAAAATGCTGATATCAACTGGCAGTGCACATATACAGTTGAGTGTAGGCCGAATGGAGAGTATTTCGAATGCAACTGTCAAAAGTTTGAGTCTAAGGGAATCCTATGTTGTTATATATTGAAGGTTCTAGTGGTGAAAGATGTTGGCTTTGTGAATGAGAGGTATGTACTGAGAAGGTGGTGTAAGGACGTCTACAGACACCATTCCAGTATATTTTTTATTGGTGGATATTCGCATATGACAGAAGAGTACAAGAGATTTCAGGATGTGGAATGAGTTTTTGTTGAATGTACTGATATGGCTTATCAATGTCCAGAAAAGATGAAGTTCATAAAACAAAGATGCGAAGATATGAAAGATGAGCTAACAAACTGGGTGCTAATAAATTTTGTGAGTAGTTCCTCTGGAACGGCAGAGGATGCTAGTACTCAACCTGGTACTTTGTTGAATCCACCGATAATTAAGAGGAGAAGAAGACCAGTAGTTAACAGAATGCAATCTATAGCAAAAAATATTAGGAGAGGCACAATTTCAAGTGGAGGAAGATGAGCAAATTCTAATGGAGGAAGAAGAGCAAATTCTAGTAGAGGAAGAGGAGCCGGTGCTTTGATTGCAAGAAGTAGAGGTAGAGGTAGAAGAGGAAGTTCGAATCAACAGGAGGAGCAACTCGTCAGAACACAAGAAAGCACTTGTTTCTAGCATTATGTTAGGATTTTCATCGAACAATTTGTGGTTGGTTTTTTTAGAGATCGTTTCACAGAGAACATGTAATAACCCAAAATATAATTATCTAAATTTAATTAGAAATATAATTTTAATAATTAGAATAAGTGTAATATCCAAAACATTTTAGTATTAAAATATTAACCTATGATTATCTTAAGGATAAGCTAAAGAAGAAAATAGACCCTTATAATATATATATATTTTTTAGTGTGTCATTGGATGGGTTAACGATACCCGGAACATTCTTATATTTTTATTATGAGACTTTAGTGTAGTTTAAAAAAAAATGTTTGTTGTTATCACCTTGGGTGTTTAAAATATATATATATATATATATATATATATATATATTTCTCATATATATTCATATTAGAATCTTAAAGATTATATGTATATTTTTGATTATTTATTTACAAAGTTAATTTAATTATATATATATATATTATATAAAAAACAAAATTAAAAAGAAGATATCTTATTCCCCTACATTTCATGTGCCAAATAGAAGTAATATATGTGTCCTCATTATAGAATAAGTAGTTGGTGACTCATATTTTTTTTAAATTAAAATATTATGGAGATATACTAGTACTTTAATTAAACATTGATTTCATTAAACTCCAACCTCACAAAATATATTCATGCAACATAAGTTTCGTATATAATATATATATGAGTCATTATATGGATATGCATGTATATGTTTGATCATGTTTTTAAAAAAAAAAACAAATTAAATTTGAAACCTATTCATCAACCTATTCTACGTAGGAACCTTGCAAGCCTTACACGTATTTATATCGTTGTATACGTGTATCCTCATATTTAAGCTTTTGGATAGATAAAAGAAAAAAAAAACAAAACAAAGCTTCAGTTCTTCATTTTGGAGTCGCCACAGACAGCAACCGCCTTCTTCTCTATTTTTCCATCATCAATTTGTAAACAAAAAAATTACCAAAATTATACCATAATCTTCATCTCGTTCTTTAGATCGCAGCTACACAAGATTTAACTGTAATAGGTGACCAGAAAGTTAAGAACGAAAGCAAGAAACCGCCGAGAGCTGCTATCCCGCTGCCATGTGCCGCAGCCCTCTTGTGGTGCCATTTCCGGGCGATCCGACCGTCGGATTCATCTAATCTTTATACCGTTTCGAACCTCTTCTAACAAGTTATGGATATGAAGTCTTGGATTGGCGATCAGACCTCGTTTGATGCTCTGTTTTTACATTAGAAGTTGACGCAAAACTGCTGTCAAATATGAAAGCTCGCAGTTGCTGCTACTCCAACGCTCCTTCTACGACTTTTTCGGTGACTAAATGTAATACCCCGAAATATTTTAGAAGATTTTATTCAACTTATGTTACCCTCTGGTAAGTTAGAAAATAAGTTGGGTCCTTAAATGACTCAAATAAAGGAAAATCGCAGCCAGAGAAATCTGTTAAATCTAATTTGGTCAAAAATTGCCTTAAAATAATGTTATGATATTTTTCTCGGGTTGATAGAAAATGTTTCAAGAATCATGCCAACCTTTGAAATTTCAAATTTCGAGTTCAAATGAACTCTTGGTACAACTTTAAGTTGAAAAATAATAAATTTAATAGAAAAAGGCACATCCGTCATTATCCAATTTCTTTTTCAAAAGATTATCTTATTCTTAATTATCCTATTCTTTTTCCATCATTATCCTCTTTCTTTTATTCGTTATTATCCTATTTATTTTTCCTCTATAAATAGGAGCTTAAGGTTTCATTTTTCATTCATTTTCAAAATCGAAATGCCGAGCAGCTTCCAGAGAATGTACGACTCTAGTTTTCTATTTCAATTCTGAAATAGTCATTTTGAAGGTGTCAACGCGTAGATCATGAATACATGATTGAAATGATGACACGAAGGATGATCACGATGGAAAATCATCGTGACCGCCGCCAATTCCTCGGAGAAGGTACTTTCTCCGATTCTGGTCATTCGAACCGATGAATTTAGAAATTTCAAGTTCTAAATATGCTTATATTTCGATTATCTTTAATTCTACCGATTCTGATTTTTGATGTTGTGAGTTTTCGGTATTTTTCCCCATTTTCATTTTATGTAAATCTTAGATCTACTCTTCCTGGATAGTCGTATTAGAAATCTTCCTTTTATAAATAGTCTTTGATCATTTGGATCTTGTAGTTAACCGGAATAGATTTTTGATTTCTCGTCGTTTGAAATCCGGATCCAAATATTATATTATAAATCTGCTCAGTTCGAATTTATGTTCTAGCCGTCCGATCTTTGATCTGATTACACCATGAAATTCCTTATTTTCTGCACTATCAAAAATTGTACTTTTGAGCAAAAATCCAACGAGTATCGAGCTCGATCGAGACCGTTACATTTTTAGCTAAAATCTGTGAATATTGTTACCGAAACTTCTGTTTCACCCATTTTGAGTCGTCAAATCGAAAATATTTCTTCTCGAAAGTTGCTCCAAATATTATTTCCTATAAGCCTGCCAAGTTTCGCGATCTCATTACGAGTTTTGAATAATTTTGATTATTTAAAGTAGACAGTTATTTTTATACCGGGAGCATGTATTATCGAAAAATTCTAAAATTCTCATTCGTTAGTCTTGGCATATATAGTATCATCCCTGAATATTTTCGTAATTTTCGAGCGGTTAAAAAGTGTTGTGGTGTAGATCTGGTAAAATTTGGATAAATGACAAGTTTTGGAAAGAGACCTCTGTCAAATCAGTTCATCCCAGTAAAGCAAGAATAACGTTTTGGAATTTATTTCCTTCTTCGTCGAAATTATTCGAGGTCTCTAGAGTCGCGCAATCTATTTTAGAATAGAATAGAATTAATAATAGTTCCGTTTATAGTAGATTAATTTCCGGAAATATAGCGTTTATCCTAAGTTAAAGTTTACCTTCTGTAGTACTAGCTGAGCTAGAGAAAGAGTATCGGGTTGATTCTTCAGGAGTTAGCTTTTCAGAATCCCAAGAAAGGTGGGCTATTATATTTTTACAAATTGTATCTTTCGAGCTATTAAGCTCTGCTTTGTTAAAATTGCATATGTGACTATCTGTGTTAAATATTTACGTGCTACTGTATGTTGTCGGAGTCTCATATACCAGCGCTGTGTCACTGTGAGTAGCTACAGTATGCATGCATTATTTGTCCTGCCCTACTCCTTGTCGGTGAGACTAAAATGAAACACTTATTGGTTATACTCTTTGGGTATACTATGGCCATACTCAACGTTATGCGCTGGTGATGTAGTTTGGGTTGCGGGCAGTGACGGGTTATACTCTTAAGCGCTTCACGATAAAATGTTTTGGTGAACTTAGGTTGCTTCCAACTTTTAAACCTCCTAAGCTTCACTACCTGCATGAACACAGATAGATTACTTTAACAAAATGATTTGCATAACTTGAATTGTCAAAACTTGCCCACTGAGTGCATTAGTACTCAGCCCAAATATTTCCAAATATTTTCAGGTCAGTAGGCTGGAGCGTGGAGGTGATGAGGCTGAGATATGGGCTATTATGATTTACATATTTTTTCGTTGTCCCTTTTTGTTAGTATTCTGTTAAGAATTGAGATTTCTCACTTATGGTATTCTTTTGCTAAATGCTAAGAACTCTAATATTGGTATTTTGTTGATATGATTCTGCTTCTCTGATTCTGAACTTTTGTTGACTTCCTAGTTAACATGTATCATATGCTTAGCTACATAATTATTCTAAGGGGTGGAAGTCCATCTTTCGTTATGTCTATTTGATCATTCATTTTGGCCTATGGAAGGGCTTCATTTGTTCAGCATATTGGTGTCTGTTTCTTTTGTCGACCTATGAATGGGTCTATTAATTGTTGGTATCTGGTTATTTGTTTCCGTTTGGCCTATGAAAGGGCTTATTGAATTGTTACAGCTTCCATTCTTCTCTTATAAGCCGTTATAAACGGGGATTCGCTCTAGTTACAGAGGTTATGCTGTCTAATTTTTCGGAAGGCATAACCTATCTTTGGCATACTCGGTTGTTAAATTTTATTCTAAAGATTAATTTTTTTTTTTGGATTATCACCCCGTTGTTAATTAAACTACCCCATTTCTTTCCCGCTTCTTAATTCCCACCCCCGTGGCGTCCATTTCCACGGTCTTTCGGGACCAGGGCGCTACAAAGTGGTATCAGAGCAGGTTTGCAACTCTGCAGACCTGCTGGGTCTTATTTTGTCTTTCATTGAAATTCCGTGTGATATTATATAAGCCCTCAGCTCGTCACTCACGCAACAGCTTAAAAGGTACGCGTATTTTTATGTAAATTTTAGTTTTTAAAAGTTTGCATTATATGTTGAAATGTTAAGTATGTCTGAAAATGAAAAATTAGGATTCGCCGTGTTAACGGGAATTCCTCGAAAGATTGATGAAAGATTAGGATTCGCCGTGTTGACGGGAATTCCTCAAAAGATTGATTATTATGCTGATTGCATACTCTGATTAACTACGCTGATTGCGTACTCTGTTGCTATGGTGATAGCATACTGATTTTGAAATATATCTGTGAGCATACTGATTTCTGTTGAAAAACTATGTTGATTACATATATGGATGAATTTGTTTATATATGCCTTGTGCATACTTGTGATGTTGAGAACGTGCGGAATGCATATTGTAAACCTTGATAGCCGGAATGTGTTTATTGTTCATACTCTTAGATGAGTACAAGAACTTGAAAGTGGGAGAATGTAAGATTAACTTAGCCTATAGTTGCTGAACTTAGGCTGAATTTGTAAACATTAATGAGACTGTTGAGAACATAGTTTGACTGAGGAAACGTTTCATTTTGATGACTGAACATAAACTTACAGCTCAGAATAACTGCAACATGTATATCACGATGAGCGGATTATGAGATTTTGTACGTATACAAAGAAAGAGATCGATTCAGTGTTTGAGTTCGTTAGGGAAATAACCTACTCTATGGGGGTCAACATCCGGTTAGAAGAAATCTTTCAGATTGAGTTGTGTTAAAGTTGACCAAGAATTTGCGTTGTTACTAGGAAGATGGACACATTAAGGAATAAAATATTTTGAAAATAAAAACATAAGTCAACGATCTATGTGGAGACTATGAATTTTTGTGGGTAGATATGTTAGACGATGATGGCTACTACAAACAAGGTTCAACATCAGAATTGTCACTTGAGCGAAATATTGAGGTAGACCGATCACCGTCTTTTATACCTCCATGTGGAGATGAGGTTATAAAGCTTTAACTTTGAACTAGAAGCAAAGAAACGAGTAATCGATTTATAGGCCAGTTATCAGATTGTAGATCTACTACACGTTCAAGAAATCCCTACGCAAGCTTTCAACCTAGGAGTCATGTTTAATGATCCTGTTGCGATTA
Source organism: Perilla frutescens (assembly GCA_026008535.1). NCBI lineage: Eukaryota > Viridiplantae > Streptophyta > Magnoliopsida > Lamiales > Lamiaceae > Perilla > Perilla frutescens. The sequence continues at coordinate 33,033,879 of BRKX01000011.1, forward strand.
CATGGAATAAAGATTCGTTCCTCCAAGAGAAAGCTCTTCACCTCAGTGGATGGCTAATCGAGGTCCTGGCGTGTTTCATTCCCAAGATTTGTAGATTGTTTTAGATCAATTTTTAGAATGAGAGTAAAGATGGTCATCATGATTGCTACCAAATTAATTTAAAGATATGTTTGCCGGTGTTCTACTCAGCTTCCAGGAGAAGTTAAGTCAAACTATTTTGAGTCTAGGAGGTATCATAGATCAAGTCGTTCTCTCGTATCCTTCTGATGGGTAGAAAATGATTCCCGAGACATCATTTTTCCAGCCAGTGCAAAGTCTAGCCAACTTGTGCTTTATCATAGCAACCTCGTAAGAAAAAACAAGATGGGTGAAGCTCAAGAAAGAAGGAAGGAGAACCCGAAGAATATCGTTAAGAAGATAGACCTAGTGTTCGATAGATTGAGAGTTTCATTATGATAGGAAGTTTTGATGAGTCTATTTATTCATTCTCGTGTTGATAGAATCGATTTATTCATTTTCTTTTGAAATTGATTTATTCTCTTATTAATTGAATCAATTTCCCTTCAACAGCTTCATATCATTTGAAATTCTCCATTTATACCACTTGGGATTCGTTGATTTTATCCTCTTGGATAATTTGAAATCTTTTGGATGATACTTCTTTGATCATCAAGAATCAGCAATGGCATTTACTTGTTAGGCTATGCTAACGCCTTTATGAAAATATTTCAGCACGGTTCTCAGCTCTTAAGCGTTGATTTTCTTTTGTTATTCTCATATATCTTTATAAAATGTGAGAACCCTTCGAGTTACAAATCCTCTAAAAAGGTAATATTTTTGGTATAAATAACCTAGTTTTACCTCTCTTCCAGCTTTTGTTGATCAGATAAAGTTCTCACTCAGAGGTGTTTGATTTATTTTAATCTCATTTATAGAACTTAAGTGTGAGTCTTCAAATAGAAGAGAGAGCTTATAGAAGTATTCATTTAAGTATATTGCTAGGAGAGCGAATGATAGTATTCCATAATGACGAATGGAACCGAAATAGTATCAGTTAGTGTTCTCCAAAGTCGAAAGTACATTTCTAAAGTAAATTCTCAGTTCGTAACATTTAAGATGATCAATGGATGTCAACAAGCAAGTTTCGAGCTTACAGTTAAAGTCTAGACATGCGATTCTTATTATGCATGCAAGCGAAGGTGATCACTAGTGGGAGCAAGACAGTCGGATTACCACTTTAAAGAAAAGAGAAGAGTATAACAAGGAAAATAAGACTAATTTGCATCGGAAATACGATTCAAGCACGCTTCAAGAAGACGTGAACGTCGAATCTCAATATTTTAAGAAAGGAGATAAAACACAGTTCGAACCTGATAGAATTTGTAATCCAACCATCCAAGGGCGTGTTCATTCGAATCATGGGGAGATTATATGAAGTCGGTGCATCGTGATAGCTCTCACAAAGGATAGAGAAAGATGGCGAACGTTAAGGCTTTCGGAAAGATAAATTTGCATAGAAAAGAAGAGCGAGTATAGACTCTTCAAAGAAGTATTTGACCAAGAAGAAAGCGGAAAGAGGGATAAAGGTTGAGAATCAACCTAAAGAATAGGAAACCCATATCAGTTCTAGGCTGCAAGTACAAAAATTGAGGTTTTGAACCCTGAGGATGTACTTTGATACTTCTTCTCAAGATATGGAAATTTCGGGACGAAATTTATTTAAGGGGGGTAGAATGTAATACCCCGAAATATTTTAGAAGATTTTATTCAACTTATGTTACCCTCTGGTAAGTTAGAAAATAAGTTGGGTCCTTAAATGACTCAAATAAAGGAAAATCGCAGCCAGAGAAATCTGTTAAATCTAATTTGGTCAAAAATTGCCTTAAAATAATGTTATGATATTTTTCTCGGGTTGATAGAAAATGTTTCAAGAATCATGCCAACCTTTGAAATTTCAAATTTCGAGTTCAAATGAACTCTTGGTACAACTTTAAGTTGAAAAATAATAAATTTAATAGAAAAAGGCACATCCGTCATTATCCAATTTCTTTTTCAAAAGATTATCTTATTCTTAATTATCCTATTCTTTTTCCATCATTATCCTCTTTCTTTTATTCGTTATTATCCTATTTATTTTTCCTCTATAAATAGGAGCTTAAGGTTTCATTTTTCATTCATTTTCAAAATCGAAATGCCGAGCAGCTTCCAGAGAATGTACGACTCTAGTTTTCTATTTCAATTCTGAAATAGTCATTTTGAAGGTGTCAACGCGTAGATCATGAATACATGATTGAAATGATGACACGAAGGATGATCACGATGGAAAATCATCGTGACCGCCGCCAATTCCTCGGAGAAGGTACTTTCTCCGATTCTGGTCATTCGAACCGATGAATTTAGAAATTTCAAGTTCTAAATATGCTTATATTTCGATTATCTTTAATTCTACCGATTCTGATTTTTGATGTTGTGAGTTTTCGGTATTTTTCCCCATTTTCATTTTATGTAAATCTTAGATCTACTCTTCCTGGATAGTCGTATTAGAAATCTTCCTTTTATAAATAGTCTTTGATCATTTGGATCTTGTAGTTAACCGGAATAGATTTTTGATTTCTCGTCGTTTGAAATCCGGATCCAAATATTATATTATAAATCTGCTCAGTTCGAATTTATGTTCTAGCCGTCCGATCTTTGATCTGATTACACCATGAAATTCCTTATTTTCTGCACTATCAAAAATTGTACTTTTGAGCAAAAATCCAACGAGTATCGAGCTCGATCGAGACCGTTACATTTTTAGCTAAAATCTGTGAATATTGTTACCGAAACTTCTGTTTCACCCATTTTGAGTCGTCAAATCGAAAATATTTCTTCTCGAAAGTTGCTCCAAATATTATTTCCTATAAGCCTGCCAAGTTTCGCGATCTCATTACGAGTTTTGAATAATTTTGATTATTTAAAGTAGACAGTTATTTTTATACCGGGAGCATGTATTATCGAAAAATTCTAAAATTCTCATTCGTTAGTCTTGGCATATATAGTATCATCCCTGAATATTTTCGTAATTTTCGAGCGGTTAAAAAGTGTTGTGGTGTAGATCTGGTAAAATTTGGATAAATGACAAGTTTTGGAAAGAGACCTCTGTCAAATCAGTTCATCCCAGTAAAGCAAGAATAACGTTTTGGAATTTATTTCCTTCTTCGTCGAAATTATTCGAGGTCTCTAGAGTCGCGCAATCTATTTTAGAATAGAATAGAATTAATAATAGTTCCGTTTATAGTAGATTAATTTCCGGAAATATAGCGTTTATCCTAAGTTAAAGTTTACCTTCTGTAGTACTAGCTGAGCTAGAGAAAGAGTATCGGGTTGATTCTTCAGGAGTTAGCTTTTCAGAATCCCGAGAAAGGTGGGCTATTATATTTTTACAAATTGTATCTTTCGAGCTATTAAGCTCTGCTTTGTTAAAATTGCATATGTGACTATCTGTGTTAAATATTTACGTGCTACTGTATGTTGTCGGAGTCTCATATACCAGCGCTGTGTCACTGTGAGTAGCTACAGTATGCATGCATTATTTGTCCTGCCCTACTCCTTGTCGGTGAGACTAAAATGAAACACTTATTGGTTATACTCTTTGGGTATACTATGGCCATACTCAACGTTATGCGCTGGTGATGTAGTTTGGGTTGCGGGCAGTGACGGGTTATACTCTTAAGCGCTTCACGATAAAATGTTTTGGTGAACTTAGGTTGCTTCCAACTTTTAAACCTCCTAAGCTTCACTACCTGCATGAACACAGATAGATTACTTTAACAAAATGATTTGCATAACTTGAATTGTCAAAACTTGCCCACTGAGTGCATTAGTACTCAGCCCAAATATTTCCAAATATTTTCAGGTCAGTAGGCTGGAGCGTGGAGGTGATGAGGCTGAGATATGGGCTATTATGATTTACATATTTTTTCGTTGTCCCTTTTTGTTAGTATTCTGTTAAGAATTGAGATTTCTCACTTATGGTATTCTTTTGCTAAATGCTAAGAACTCTAATATTGGTATTTTGTTGATATGATTCTGCTTCTCTGATTCTGAACTTTTGTTGACTTCCTAGTTAACATGTATCATATGCTTAGCTACATAATTATTCTAAGGGGTGGAAGTCCATCTTTCGTTATGTCTATTTGATCATTCATTTTGGCCTATGGAAGGGCTTCATTTGTTCAGCATATTGGTGTCTGTTTCTTTTGTCGACCTATGAATGGGTCTATTAATTGTTGGTATCTGGTTATTTGTTTCCGTTTGGCCTATGAAAGGGCTTATTGAATTGTTACAGCTTCCATTCTTCTCTTATAAGCCGTTATAAACGGGGATTCGCTCTAGTTACAGAGGTTATGCTGTCTAATTTTTCGGAAGGCATAACCTATCTTTGGCATACTCGGTTGTTAAATTTTATTCTAAAGATTAATTTTTTTTTTTGGATTATCACCCCGTTGTTAATTAAACTACCCCATTTCTTTCCCGCTTCTTAATTCCCACCCCCGTGGCGTCCATTTCCACGGTCTTTCGGGACCAGGGCGCTACACTAAAATACATCATTCTTTACATGGTTAGAAACCTCTCCTTACAATCCTTACGATTACAGTATCGTATTCTAATTTCCATGTTGTTTGGTCGATCGTATTTATGTCGAAAGATGACGGAAAAACCTTGTTGGACGTCGATCGATGGCTGCAGTTGCTGTCGCTGCTGCATTCATAGCTTCTTTCCAACCTTTCTCCAGCTGATACTCTACATATGATTCATGGTTAGAAATATCCTCTTACGAGCTATGTATCTATCTTTTCAAATTGAAGTTTGGACGTTGTTTAAACTATCACTTTTACGTCGAAAGTTGCCGAAAAGCCATGTTTAAAAATCACTCAGTTATTTTCTTCCTAGTCTTCAAACGATGTGCTATATGCTGGAGCTATTATGAGATAGGTGGATGATGTTGCGACCCTTAAATGATTGGTTAAAGATGATAGCATTTATTCTTTAAAAATCGCAAAAGGTGAACTCACGTTTTTAACTCATCTACTTAAACTAGAATCTAAACTATCTAATATATATATTCTTATTGATATGTTAATGATATTTTTGGGGCTAAAGAATGATTATATTTTGTTTTGAATGTGATTGGAAAAAAATTGTGGAATGGGTCGTGTGTTATGTCAAATGAGCATTTGTTCTTTAAATTGGGGTTGATATATATATAAATGATGAGCAGTGAAAATAATGAGCTATTTTAATATCTTAAAAGTAAGTTGAGGGTGATAAATTGAGTATTTTACAAAGTTTTAGATTAAAATGGAGGTAACTAAAAATACCATTTGTTTAATCCCTAAGTTTTTGAGAAAGTAAAATTATATGTAAAGTGTTTTTGTTCTCGATTAATTCTTTAATTAGTTAAGGTCTACAATCCTTTCAATCATTAATATGGAAGTTCGATATTTGTACAATAAAAAAAATATACACCAATTATTCGGTTTAAGCTCATTAAATATCGACATTTAGAAATACGTTTATTTATGTATTTATCTCTTTTAGCTATTAGCTAATAACCAACATAGGTTCTCAAGGTTAGAATCTCGATAATTTGTAGGCTAAAGATCAACAAGTGCAATTTAGAGATTTTCTGCGCGACTCATCGATTGTTGAGTATCAAGACGATTCAGGTGGGTTATACTGTACTATCTCTGCAAATTGTATCTTTCGAGCTATTAAGCTCTGCTTTGTTAAAATTGCATATGTAACTATCTGTGTTAAATATTTACGTGCTACTGTATGTTGTCGGAGTCTCATAAACCAGCGTTGTGTCAATATGAGTAGCTACAGTATGCATGCATTATTTGTCCTGCCCTACTCCTTGTCGGTGATGTAACAACCCGCTTCTACATGATCTAAATTATTTAAATTGTCTGATTACATTAAAATTGAGTTTTAATTTATTTCATAATGCCAATAAACTTGAGGTAGTCTAATATTGCGCCCCTAGTTTAGAAAAGAAATTTTACAACTTAATTTGGACTTTAAAATTATTATGCGAGCCTTTTAAATATTATCAAACATGTTTCTTATGTGTTTTTTTTAAATAACAATATTTAAAGATAAGTATGAAATTAAAAATTAATATTATTTTTATTCTTAAAATTTATATTATTCTCAAAGCTTATCCTATAAATTAATATGTATCCTTATTTATCATTTAAAAAAAAAATCAAAATCATGAAAAAAATCTTGTTCCTATCCTAAACTTCCTACCTCTATTTATACGAAGGATATATAGATTCTACTCAATTAAAATTTGTGTTTCAAACTAAATCACATAAGTTTATACATGAATCAAATTAGTTGGTTTATTTTCGGAAAAGCTCCTGCAAATTCGTGTTTCTTTCGGTAAGGTAAGATTTTCCATCTGCACTTTCATATCCCTACTATTTGTTGATCAATCTCAACATATTTCACTAAATTCTAACAATGAAAACCATTTGAGTGCGGCTCCGCAAAACATAAACCAAACAAAGTCAAATTAGCTATCTTCAGAATTCCCAACTCATGTTTCCAACAACCAAAACAGAGGCCAAACTATGACCTATTCTTGCTGCACATCATGCCTAAAAATTCATATACATATTTGTAAAATATTTATGCTAATTACAGTAGTTTATTTAAAAGAATTCAAGTATATGTATACTTCCTAATTTCATATCACAATTCATAAACCCAAAACCTAAAACATGCTTCATTTCACAACATCACCCCATACGCATGATTCAACTATTCCAAGCATTTAGAAACTAAATTATAAAAACTCAGAAAAATAAAAGAGAAGAAAGGGAAGATAATGGGGTTTGATGTAGGAGTCTCGTTTTGAGTGGAGCTTTGGTCTGGTCTGTGGTGTCGAGTCTGGGTCACGACCTGGCTAGCAGAGTCTGAGTTTGGAGATCGAGTCTATTCAGAGAGTTGATTGTCAAGAGGAGCTGAGTTCGGCTATAGCGAGTCAGTTGTGTCAAGTCGTCGGTCAGGATTGTCAAAGTAGGGAAGTGGCGTCGGCGGTTGGGCTTGAGCCTCAGCGACGCTTGTCTGAGGCACGGTTGTGCTTAGGCAGTTTGGTAGTTGGTCATACGTATTCGGCGGACATCGGTGAGCTCGTCGATGTTGGGCAGAAGCGGAGATGGAGAGAAGAGTTAGGGGATTTTTTTATTTATTTTAAATTGGGGATCTTCCATTTTTATTTCTTCTTTGGCATACAGTAGAGAGAGAGAGAGGGGTACAGAGAGAGAGAGAGAGAAAATGAATTGAGAGATTTTGATTCTAATTTGGGCCTTGCCGTGATTTTTTTAGAGAGAAGTGATGGGGTTTAATTGCAATTAAAGTTATTTACAATTTGGACTCAATTGTTTTCAATAATTATAATAATTACCCAGAAAGATTATGAACACTATATTTAGTCTAATCTCTTTATTTTAAACTCAAAATCTGCTCAAAACTTTATAAATTATTCTTTTAGCTCATAAATTTCTGATTTTAGATTTATTAAAAATTAGAATTGACCGAAATTATTTATTTGAAATTATTTTGAAACTAGGTACGGCGCAATTAGGACCCTCGTCTAATTTGTGATTCCCTACTCAATTTTACGTGGTCTCTATTATCAGGTGGGTGAAATTATTATATTTGAAATAAAAGTATATGTATATGCTTTTTCAGACAGAAATGTTTTAAATCCGACTTAAATTATCGTGGGTGGAATATGGATAGCGTTTTATACGCATCAGATCAGAATAGCGTTTCGTACGCATAAAAGCGTTTTATACGCACCAGAATATGTCCTATGCATAGTTCAAGATGTATTCTAGAATCAGAAGAAGAGTACCCTAAATCCATAATTCCTGCGATTTATTTATGTTGGATAAATAGAAAGAAACGCTCATGATCCCCCACCACTGAGTACATTTTAAGAGTGCTCACCCCACATTTTTAAATATTTTCAAGTCAGTGAGCTGGGAGCAGCGCGATGGAAATGGGGGTGAACTTTCTCAAAATGTTTCCAATGCTTGACCTTAACTTTTGCACTTGTTTCTGAAAGTAAATTATTTTGAATTTAGTATTTTTGTGTTTGTTAGTAGTTTTTGGTCTAACTTAATGTAGTGGTTTACTAATATGATTTTATTAATATTAGGAGTGTAAATTTTATATTTTAGAACTTGTGAGTTCCTTTTTGAAATGAACTTGGGGTTTACGTAATGCAGGTACTTTGTTCTGAGTACATATATTTTTGAAAAATATAAATTTTGTGTTCTATTTTTCTTCTTAGGATTTCTAGCAAGATTAATTATAGAAAAAAAAATTATTATTATTCGAACTGATATTTTTATTAATAATTTTCCGCTTTAAAGAATAGAAAGAGTAACATTTTAAATTATAGAATTTAGGGTGTTACAGGTGAGACTAAAATGAAACACTTATTGGTTATACTCTTTGGGTATACTATGGCCATACTCAACTTTATGCGCTGGTGATGTAGTTCGGGTTGCGGGCAGTGATGGGTTATACTCTTAAGCGCTTCACGATAAAATGTTTTGGTGAACTTAGGTTGCTTCCAACTTTTAAACCTCCTAAGCTTCACTACCTGCATAGACACAGATAGATTACTTTTACAAAATGATTTGCATAACTTAAATTGTGAGAACTTGCCCACTGAGTGCATTAGTACTCAGCCCAAATATTTTCAGGTCAGTAGGCTGGAGTGTGGAGGTGACGAGGCTGAGAAATGGGCTATTGTAATTTATATATTTTTTTTGTTGTCTATTTTTGTTAGTATTTTGTTAAGAATTGAGCTCCCGCACTTATGATATTATTTTGCTAAATGCTAAAAACTCCGATCTTAGTATTATGAATAAGTATATGTTATTAAAAAGCATATTTGGTTGTTTTGCATCTTTTGTTTTGATATTATTTATTTAATTACCCCATTTCTTTCCCGCTTCTTAATTCCCATCCCCGTGGCGTCATTTTTCACGATTTTTCGGGATCGGGCACTACAGAACATTTATCAAGGAAAAATAACATAACCATAAGTTAAAATAAAAACCATCAAATACATTAATAAACAAAAAAAAAAACATAAACATTACAGATAAACATAAAAAAAACATAAACATTGACAAAAAGTAGAAAGAAAAAAAAACACAAAAACATCAAATCCACTCGCCAGCTTCAATCTTGATAGCATCCAGATGTTTTTCGACATACAGATGAAACCACAAGGGATCTGCAGAGTGCCTTTCAAATTTCAGCTTATCCCCCTGCCCAATCCTGAAAAAATCCACCACCTCACTCCAACCTTCAGTGATTCGGCAGATTGGATAGTTCGTCAGCAAGATATTACGATACTCATATTGGTGGTCAGACTCCCAACTTGATTTTTCAGCCTCTATGATTATTCGCTTGGACTCTCGATCGATGATATCTAGTGCCACCGATGGCAAGGACTTCAAACCAATAAAAACACTGTATTAGAAAACCCTAACCCTAAATACATATATCTTGTTACATGGATCGGAAAACTTACCAAACGGGTATGGAATTCGGTCGTTTTGCAGCAAATCTTGAACTAAGTTGGGATGATGAAGCCACCGCCGCACTCAACCTCTTCATAGACGTTCCCAACAAGCTTTTTTCTTCTCTTGGTCACTGACCTTGTTACTCGGCTACATAATTCCATAATCTCTGATATTTTTTTGTTTCTTTCAGTGCAAATTTAGAGAGTTATTTTAAGAGTCATTAATGGGGAGTTGAAAATTTAATGTGAAAGTCGATTGGGTTGGTTCAGCTCATTAATTGCTACACGATTCCAAATGAGAGGTTACAGCAATTGTGCCTTTTGCGTGTACCAAATCTCCTAGAGATTTGGGTGGATTAAATCAGTACTCGATTGTACTAAAAAAAATCTCTACTCGATTAAAATTCCCATCTAACGATTGGTCATATTGGGCTGACATTATAATAGATTTTCCAAAGTTTCCAAAATTATGATATGGTATCGAAAATTATATCATAATTTCAATATTAAAATTTTAAAAGTTATGATATTGTTTAAATTATAATATGATTTCAAAAATTCCAAGGAAAAATTATGATATTCGATGTTTATTAGTCGTGTTCGGAAAATTATATTAGAAATTCGATATTAAAAGTTCAAAAATTAATAAGAAGAAAAATTATATAGTGAATTATAAGTTTCTATACTAATATAAATGTAATATTAATTTGAAACAATATAAGGTCAATCTTCAAAATTATTATATGGTTTCGGATTCAATTGAAGTAATTAAGGAAAAGATCTATTATATATTGTAAAGATCTATTAAAGTTTTAGTGATCAATAATTCTGAGAATTCTTATAATTTAAAAATTCTTATTAGTTGTGTGATCTTATATTAATTTGTGAACTATGATTCATATAATTCTTATAGTTTCAGAATTCTTTTTAGTTACAACCATCTTATTAATTTGTGAACTATGATTCTTATAGTGGTATAAGAGTGCATGCATGGACTTTAATTTCAAAATTCTCATTAGTGGTGTGATCTTATACTAATTTGTGAACTATGATTCTTATAGTGGTATAAGAGTGCATGCATGGACTTTAATTTTAAAATTCTCATTAATGGTGTCATCTCATACTAATTTGTGAACTATGATTCTTATAGTGGTATAAGATTGCATGCATGGACTTTAATTTTAAAATTCTCATTAGTGGTGTGATCTTATACTAATTTGTGAATTATGATTCTTATAGTCGTATAAGAGTGCATGCATGGACTTTAATTTCAAAATTCTTATTACTAGTGTTGTGATCTTATACTAATTTGTGAACTATGATTCTTGTAGTGGTATAAGAGTGCATGCATGGACTTTAATTTCAAAATTATCATTAGTGGTGTTGTGATCTTATACTAATTTGTGAACTATGATTCTTATAATGGCATAAGAGTGCATGCATGGACTTTAATTTCAAAATTCTTATTACTAGTGGTGTGATCTCATACTAATTTGTGAACTATGATTCTTATAGTGGTATAAGAGTGCATGCATGGATTTTAATTTCAAAATTCTCATTAGTGGTGTGATCTCATACTAATTTGTGAACTATGATTCTTGTAGTTTTATAACAGTGCATGCATGGACTTTAATTTTAAAATTCTTATTACTAGTGTTGTGATCTCATTTTAACATATAAAGTGCATGCATGCACTATGTTTTCACATTTGTAATTATTAGTGGTGTAATGATCTTATATTATTACGTTTTGTGAACTATGATTCTCAAAATTTCGATTTATTAGCATGTTATATATACTTTCAAATCTTTAATTAATGGTTAAGAGTGCATGCATGGACTTTAATTTCAAAATTCTTATTACTAGTGTTGTGATCTCATCTTATAGTGCATGCATGAACTATGCTTTCACATATCTCATTATTAGTGGTGTGATGCTTTCATAGAATTCTTAGATGTTTTCAGATTTTGAATTCTTAAACATAATTTTCTTAGAATTCTTATAAATTTTTAGATTTTGAATTTTTAAATCTATTTCTCTTAGAATTCTTAGAATTTAATTTTGAATTCTTACGATTTGTAAATAAGATTTTTAATTCTGAAAATTATTTTTCTTAGAATTCTTAGATATTTTCAATTTTAATTACTAAATAGATAATTAGAACGTAATTTTTTTACACAAATCTAGGAGATTGCTATATTAATATTTAGCCGTAAGATTTACACTAATCTTTTTTAAGATTTGTATTAGTTAATTTTTTAGTCTTAAGATTCTTGAGATTTGTAGAACCATATCTTGCGAAAAAAGATTTGAATTTTTTTTTTCCTATACTCTCATTTAGGGTTTCATGGGGAAATTAATCTCATTAACTGAGCACTCACTATAAATACGCTACAATTCACAAAGTCTTTCTCCTCACTTTACCATTTGCTACCTAAACACCTTCGCCTCTATCTTCTCAAATAATTTTCAATGGCCGAAAAAACTCCCATCAAGAAGTTTACTACCACAAAGAAATTCACACCCACAAAACGCGTTCTATTTTCGAAATGGACGATCCCCCCTTCTCCTCGTAAGTTTGGATGATGAGTGCATGAGGGATATGTTGCTGGAAAAATTTCCCCTCACAAAGTTGTATGAGTGTTATCTCGATCTGAAGACGATAAGCAATAATGATGAGGGAACTTCCAAGCATTTCCCTGTTATTGTGATTCCGGACTCTTCAAGCGATGTTTAATTAGTTCTACTAGTTTTAATTTCCAGCATATGTTTAGTTTATATGCATATTAATTTTCAGTTTCTATGTAGACCAGTTTGGTCTTTATATGCATTCTAATTTCCAGTTTTTATGTAGACCAGTTTGGTCAATTTCATGGTTACCCGCTTAATCTATGAATATTTAAGTTTATCTAATGATGTTATGCTTTCTCTTGTGTTTAATTTTGTTCTCGTTTATCTTGTTCAAGATTATTCAAATAAAATAAATAATAAATTTATAAACTGGCTTAAAATGAATTTAATTATTCCAATATGCTTAATAAACTATTTTTTTTCCTTTTATCTGAACTGAACTTGATCGATTATGGTAAATAAAATATTTTTCTCCTTTATTTAAAATGATTAGATTAGTCGAATAAGCTCATTGAATTTTTACTTGCAAAATAATTTAGTCTATCTTGATTTTACTTTAGTCCAATAAGCTCATTGAATATTTTACGGGAAAAAGAATTCAGTCTATCTTTGTTTTTTTAATCATTTAATAAATTGTAAATGAATTACTTCGGAATACAATATTGCAACTTAATTATTATAATCTACAGAAGAAAACACTTAACCGATCCTAAACAAAAAAACAAATAAGATGAATACATTAGTACAATAGCAAAACACAACATTGAACATTGAAATCAAGATTCCACAAATAAAATATCATTGATGTATTTAATCAATGCTTAACAGCTCGATTTTAACAAATAATGTTAACTAATAAGATTGAAATAAAAATTTCAACGACAACACCGAACATAAACATCTTTACACCGTAAATTTTTGTATTCACAACTTTACAAGTGACGTCCAAGCCAATATCTTTCTTCTTCTCTTCAGTAACCGAATTAATAGGGTACTTGCTTGGTTCAACAGCAAAATCCACTCTATGGCCGATACTCGAAATTTCGTCTTCATAATTAGTGGAATGGAAATACATATCGTACGCCTCTGTCGCTTCCTCTTTTATTGTAAAAGACTTATACAAGCTTCCCCTACAACCGAGCACATATGGCACACATTTCTCCCAACTAGAAAAAATTCCAGTTCGTATACCTTGGAATACAACGTAAAACTTCTTCTCCTTGAGCTTTCTGCCTTTGAGTTTCATACTTAATTATTTGGCCGAAATCTGCATATGTATATGAAAGATTAATGATAGTTTCAATGTTATCTTTATTTGGCTGAAAATTTTATTATTAACGTGTATTTGTGATTAAAATGGTAGTTTCAATGTAATCTTTATTGGGAATAGAATCTGTAATTATTAATGAGAGATTTGGTTTTCAAATTTTGAATTTCGAATTTATTTGGCTAATCTCTCTTCTAAATGGACACGAAGGGTACTAATGTAAACACACTTATTCCACTAATTACATTAATTAATGTTTTATTTAATACTATTATACAATTATTATTCTGCCCTTTTCTGGTTGGCCAGATTAGAGCCGAGTAGCTTTACCGATGTTTAAAATCTGAAATAATTAATCCTATCTTTTGCTAATTTCGCAGGTGGAGGCAATTCCTCCAGTACTAAATCGGAAAATAGGTTAGTTGAAGACGCACACTTATATATATATACATATGTGTGTGTGTGTATGTATGTATATAATATACACATATAATTTTTATAACAATCAAAATGTGTAGTCAAACCTATCTATTATGCCAAAACTTGAAATGAGAAATTGCATATTCTGTACGTTGCATGACTGGCTGATTATATATATATATAGCTATTTATACATGTGATCCATCTCTGTTTATTTAATTTGTTTCTTGAGTTATGAAAGTAAACAAAAATAAAAGAAGAAGAAAAAAGGCAGATTAACAAGATTGTTAGGTAGGTGGGGGTGTAGAGTGCATGTGGAAGAGATTGAGAATGGTTGATATCCAAATCCTGGACTGTATTTCATCTTCGAATAAGAGCTTTATGATGCCGTTCTTCGTCTTTAAACACACCAAATAATTTCCCTGCTCTTCTCTTCTCTCCTCACTGATGTTGCTCACCTCATCTGCAGGAAATTAAAAAAATTAATGTATCATATCATATGATATCCATTTTTCAACTTTCATGCATGCACATATATAACGTACACTCTTTTGAGGATGTCAAGGCTCCTCCCAAGTACTTCTTTCTGAAGCAGAACACCAGATTCTGGCGCTTTAGATACACACTGACCCTCCTCCATTCTTTCCTCCCCGAGGGCATTATCGTGCATATCTCTGCACTTATTTTCAGCATATCTTGAACTCTCGAGAGGGGGACTGCCGTGGCTCTTGATTTTAGTAGGGAAGCTCCTCTTAAACCTGCAGATTCATTCATTAACTAATCAAATCTAGCTAGCTTGATGATCTATCAATTGAATTGTATATACATGTTGCTGCTGTAGCTGTGACCGCTATCATGTCGATGGGGGTCTGAATAGCCATCCCGGAGTCAACAGCTGCTCGGACTTGAGCCCTGTTGGCTCCTAGGGATTCTGCTGCTTCAGCACAAACATTGGTTACTAGTGCTGCTGCAGAAGAGAGTACGTTGCTCATGTCCTGCAGGCTCGATGATGTTCCTGCAGCTGCTATCCCATTCTCGAATGGGGATCCCTCTTCTTTGCTCGTGCTCATCCCAGCTATGGCTGCAGCAAGCTGTGTCAGTGAGAGGGCCGCGTGTAGTTGGGCTGTCTGGAGTCGTCTCTCCTCTTTCTTGCTCCTCTCCTTCCACCGGAATAAGGACTGGACCCTCATCCATGTGTTTAGTGGCTTCAACTCCATCTGCAAATCCAAATATATATATTTTTGAATTGATTGAAGCAAGCATTAATTAATGAACTCGGATTTGGATATGATGTGTGTCGTTCATTACCTGTATGCTGTCTTGCTTTAGTGAAGCTTTTGGAGTAGCTTCATCAACTTGTTCATTTGTGTCATTAGGTAGCAAGGGATTCTGTAAATTAATGAAACAATAAATTAGTGAGTTATAACACTGCTTTGGTTATTGGCTTTAGCTAAATTCTATGCTTCTCAAGATCTGAGCAGTACTACTGTCACAACCTCTCTCAATTATAATTTATAACTAAATGCTGATTGGGACTAAAATATGTGAGCCATTTTATTTACTAATTAAGCTGATACCCATGTGACAAGCCATTGATTTTTTCACAAAAATATAATGTGCATATATATATATATAACTGATCAGTAGGACCTCGATCTCACATATTGTGCCTCTCTCTCTCTCACACACACGCGCGCGCACACACATCTCTTGGCATGTATTAGTCATTCTAGGCCCTCACTGTTACCCACGCTTCATTGTGATTGCAAGCGGGGAGAGAGAGAGAGAGAGAGAGAGAGAGAGAGAGAGAGAGAGAGAGAGAGATTTAATTTGAAATGTAATGTTCTGACATTGGATGTGAATATTTGTATGAAATCTGCAGAAGGGCTCCAAAATCTACTGTGGAACTCCGTAGCTCGGATGGGGCTCTTCGGCATATCCATTTGGTGGTAACAAGATACGTTCTTTCCTTTGGCACCAACAACCTCGGAGTTCTGTTCATATATTTTTTCAAAAAAAAAAACAAACATTTGCAAAAAAGGCAATGCATATATATGTTGAAAAATTATAGAATAGTACATTAATTAATTAATTAATTAATTAATTAATCTTAGTCCTTTAAAACTCACTGTAAATGTAACATTCTCAAGTATTATCTCTTTCTGTAATGGCTCCATGCATGCACCTAATCTCCTCTTTAGCCAGGTTCACCTGGTAATACATCACACGTAGTTAAATATTCTTATATTTTGGGACCAAAAATCGAAATAAATGGACCGTATGCTACATTTGGAATATATATATAAATAAACAGTGTGCAGGATTCAGAAATATGTCACATATACGTTTCCTAGAAAAACAAGATATATAATCAGTAATTCACAGTTATATAAATGACAAAACTACTAATTAAGACATAACTTACCTTTCCTCTTGAAGCTCCTCAATATGCCTGAAATCTCAAAGATTACGGAAACATACTATAAATGGAAGCCATACCCAACCACTTGCAAGTTTTATATATATATATCATAAATGTAAATGTGGACATTGGAAATCTTTCAATTGGGAATATTATTTTAATCTCCGGATGATGTCCCCAGTTGGAAAGGAAAAGTGAGTATATTGTCCGATTCTGAACAAGTGTCATTCTACACAATTGAGATGAAAATTTCACATTTTTCACATTTGTCCTCATTAAATACATTTAAATATTCATATTAAAATCATTTAATGTATTTCACATAAGAGTGTATAAAGTAATTTGATTATTTTATTAATATTTGTGTGAGAAATAAAGAAATACAATTGACAATTAAGTAGTTGTGAAGGTAGTTGTATATAGTAATTAATTAATTATGTCCGATTTTAGATGCAGATATGAGAGGTAGGTAGGTGTAGTTTAAGGAATGTTGACATCTTTAAATTTGGGGGTTCAAAAAAGGCGTGGCGAAGGCAGGAAACTGTGTGCCATGGACGAGTTTTTGGGTTATTGCGATTTGTATTTGGATTGAGAATGAGGATTTTCTCACTCCTACCACGCCCAATCCTTAAACTTTTACATGCATTCACTTGAAACTTTAATTTCAAGATTAATATATATATTATATTATATTGCAGCCTAGCTAGCTACTTGGAAGGTTGGCACCAAATTGGATGTATATATTCACGTGACTTCACGTGAGAATAACAACCATTTACGCACTTTGCTTCAATATGATCGATCGTTTTAATTTCTTATATTACCATGCATTCATTAACATACATGCAAAACAATTGGATTGCTCGGAGTTCATTTAAATATAGCTAGATTGATCAACGACTCATATTATATATATATATATATATATATATATATATTCAAAACTCAATAAACGTGTGATAAAAGAAAATTACCTTTTTCAATAGGAAAATTAGTAATAATTATAAAAATACCACCTATTTAAAAAAAATCGCAGTACTTTCTAATAAAATAAACGTAATATTTTTCTTTATTCGAGAAATGATATTTTTAAGCATCGGAAATGATATTTTTTTTCGTTTGATATATAAATACTTATATGCAATTGGTGTACGCGAGACCAACTCTAACGGAAAAGGAGGTTGTACGACGAGATTTCACTACTTATTTCTCAAGAATCGGTATTAAAACAATGTCATGCAGCCTTAATTATTTTTATTATAAATAAATAATTTCATGGTTTCAATTGAATTACTGAGTTAGCTAGCATATATCAATAGCAATATTGGTCCCTTAATTAGCTTACCTCTTTTCCATAATTAGCTTACATATTATAGTTGCAAGACTTCCTGGGGGCATGTTATCATATATTAGAAGATTCCCAATTAGGAAAAAACAAAAGATAAGTGAATGTATATACACATATGTACAAGAAAATTAACACACTAAAATGTTTTAATTCCGGGCGCATGCTGTGACCTTTTTGTTTATAATTTAGGTTTTGGTTGATGATGTTAATTGAGAGAAAAAATAAATCCATGGTGTATGACTGTATGTCACTGTCATTTAATTTTGACTAACCTAGCTATCAATTGGTTAAATTATATTATGACCAAACCAACAAAATTGGTCGAATTACACAAAAAAAAAGGTTCAAAGAATTTGCTCATTTTATTTTATTTTATTTATACTACATATTCATTAGGCCAAACATAAAATGTAACAATTTATTCTTAATTTCATTAAGAAGACTCCCAATTAGGAAAAAAAGGATAAGTGAACAAACATGAAAAGACATGTTATCCAGTTGAAAATTGATCGAGTTATATATTTAGTTATAGGATGGTGTGCAACCCTTTCGCCAGTCAAGTAAAAAGGTATGTTAATTAAATCAATAAACCATATTTATCCAGTCACGTAAAAAAAAAGTCTATAATATTTTTTTAAAAAATATAATCAATTACATATGATTTTCGAGCTTGAAAATTGAGCAAATAATGTTAGATTTGTATAATTTTTTAAAAGAGAGTATTATTTTGTTAATTGTGGAAAAATTAATTATTTTTAAAAAAATTAATAGTGCAAAACGTAGATATAAAAGTGCAGTTTGCCCTATAATAACAGACAAATAGATTGTACAGTGAGATTTCGCTACTTATTTTTTAAGAACCCCATATTAAAACAATGACCTGCACGTATGCAACCTTGATTGTTTTTATTAGAAATAAATAATTTCATGGTTTCAATTGAATTAGCATATCAATAGCAATGGTCCTCACCTCTTTTATAATTTTAACAAGATATATAATTTTTAAAATTTTAACACAATATTAGTTGCAAGACATCCCGGGGCATGCATGTTATCATATATAATTAGAAGATACTCAATCAGGAAAAAAAGAAGAAAAAAAAAAAAGATAAGTGAATATGTATATATAGGATGGTTAGTCTGAGAATCAATTTTCATGTGAGAACTAAGAACTCATGTCAATCACACAATGCTTTAATCTCAATGTTCTAGATTTAAATAGAAAGAAGGTGGCATAATCCCAACCACACAATGCTTTAATCTCAAGTTTCGTCAATCAAACAGTCGAGCGTGGATGTGGAGCTG
This sequence comes from Perilla frutescens, assembly GCA_026008535.1. Classification (NCBI taxonomy): domain Eukaryota; kingdom Viridiplantae; phylum Streptophyta; class Magnoliopsida; order Lamiales; family Lamiaceae; genus Perilla; species Perilla frutescens. The sequence continues at coordinate 33,052,873 of BRKX01000011.1, forward strand.
TAGATTCCGAGAACTTCTCGACAGAATATAGATCACAAATCAACATAAAAAACCACCCGATCCTAAGTTCCTAACTGATGAATATCAAATTCAGATAATATATTATCGCCTATTTCTGGAACTAGGTTAATAGGTGTGAACACAAAAATCAAAATATTATACTCCTCCCGTTTCGTTTTATTTGTTATTTTAACTTTTTTATTGTGTCAAAATATTTATTATTTTATATATTTTTACATACTTTATCTCTAATTTAACCCTATCACAAACCCTATTTTAGGAAAATATAATTGAATAAGATTTTATGACATATATGAAGAATGAGTATATATATTTGCCCACAAAATTAATTGTTAATTCTAAATAAAAAAAAACCTAAAATAACAAATAAAACGAAACGGAAAGAGTAATATAACTTTAACCCAGAACGAATTGTGGGTAATACATACTTGAAAGTCCTCACATTATTAATTGTTGTTGTCTAGTATATCACAACATTAACAAAATATAAAGGAACTAATAGAAATGTGAAATTGGAGAAAATCATCTAGTAGTAAACATTATTTACAAACTTTATTAAATTTAACTATTAATCATATTTAGATAGCTAGTACTATCGGCAAATTTGATTTTTTAATTATTTAAAGTATTATCAGTTGTATAGTCAACGGATAGACATATGTGTGGCTATATTGGATTTTTTTATTAATAATAAGATTTGAATTCAAATTGTAAATATATCAATCACGTATGGCAAAAACCTGCATGCATCATGATGCAAATAACACTATGTGAGACGGGTCAGTTAAACCCGCTTTTGACCCTGTCAATGCGGGTCAACCCATAAAAAAAAAACTGTCCAGAGTAAGTACCAATCTTCCTATTAAAAAGTATCACAAAACATTCGAAAAGTACCATCTGTATCATTAAAAAGTAAGGGGTCTGCTAGTTATTTTATACTAGTTTATTTAGTTCAAATTCTGATTTTTTTTTTTCAGTTTTTATATTGTATCTATTGAGATTAATCTAAAACAATCATCATTCCAAGAATTTACAAAGGAAAGCAAAATACGAGTTCAGTAAAATAAAAAGTACCATGTGGTAAGAAGAAAAGTATTAAGTACAATAAAGACAGGTATCAATCTGAAATGGGCGCGTGGACCTCACGCGCCGCGCGTGGGCGCCACATGGCACGCCCACGTGGGGCCACGCGCCCGCCTGAAATAGCTAGAAATAACAACTGCTGCATGCAAGTGCACCTCATCACGTATACATATAAAATCAGTCTATCAGTCTATTTCTGGCATCATATCTATAATTAGCACATCTAAGTATGTATAAAAAATAATGTTAAAATTAGTTGATTAATTTTATCTCAAGAATGTAATTTATTCTACACATAAAATTGAGCATTCAACAAAGCACATTTGGGGTCTTACAAAACCAGAAACAACAATAACCAAATAAGTTAAATAAATTAAAACATCAAATTTAACAATAAGAAAATGAGAACAAAAAATATTATTTTCTCTTCTTCCTCCAAGTCTTCTTCTTCCTGACTCCTGTTGCATGCCTAGTGTGCACCGAATCCCAGGAAATACCAATGACTAGTGGATGTATTCATTTAAGAAAAATATATACTTATGAACTGGGAATACAATGATAGACTCTGCCAGTAGTATTTGATCGTCGTTGGACGGTGCGAGCGAAAAAGAGCCCAAAAGGATTGTTAAATTTTTTTGGGGCAAAATTGAATTTGGGATAGAGAAATATGGATAATAGCTTTTAAGTGAGAAAGACATTCAAACCTCGAGCGGTGGGTGTTGTACCTCACCAGTAGTTGGGAGTGGCGGCCGCGGCCTTGATCGAAGGAAATCGAAAGTGGTGGAGGAGATATCAGAGAACGACCGATGAATCCACGGTATTTGACCAACATTCGGAGTGGAGGCGGCAGCAAAATTGCTGAAGGTGTTGATGTTTTTGAGTATGAGTGGCTACGACACCATGGGGGCAGCGAGGGAGGAAAAGGACGTTAGGGTTGAATTTAATTTGAAAGAAAATTGGGCAAGATAGTTTCTGTAATTGAGCTCATGAGAGAGGGGGAGAGAGGGAGAGAGAGATGATATTTTCAAACTATGGTTAATATTGGATTGGACAAAATCGGAACTGTAGCACTTGGTTTTTGAAATTAAAACCATCGTACCACGTTCCACTTTTTGCTGGTGGTGCGCACTGCATGGAGCCTAGGATCGACTTAGCCATCTTCTTAATTGCCCATTTCAATACATCTCCGCTTGAGTTTCTTGGTACTGCAAACAAGATAAACCCATACTCATTATTTTTTATAAACCTTGAACCAGCATCCGTATTAATCTTGACAAGGGCAAGGATTTTGATTTTTGCCACAACACTACATCTTTCTTGGCCAAGTTCTGCAATCATCTTCGCTCAATTGCTACACTCCAAACAAACTCATGTGACAAAAATCAAGACGCTATCTCCAACTATTGGGAGATTTTGAGTCTTGTGTAAAAAAGTGACAATTATAGAATGTGAACATTATAATTGACAGAAGTAGACTAATCGTTTTATGTTTTTTTTAAGTGAAAACGGTTAAAATTGAATTAAAATAGAACGCGTTCTTTCGACAGAATGTTTTTAATTGCAATTATCCATTCTCGTAATGTGATAATGAGAATACAATTATTGATTTTGTTTTATTTTTGCTACTTTATTGGTGTTTTAATATATATATATATATATATATATATAGACATTTGGGGATTATTTGGTAGATCTGAAATTCTTATTTATGTGAGCACACATTACACCCATAATGATACACACTTAAAAAAACAAGTGGGCCATTATTTAAAAAAAAATATTATGGTGTGTGTCTATTTGTTGAAAATGAATTTCTACTATATGTGTCATTATTCGTGATGTCCTACCGGCTAAAAAATAAAAAAAAATTGAAACTTGTGGTAAAAGAAAATGGAGTATATTGATAATCCATCGCTAAAAAAAACAAAAGAATCGAAACATTAGTAAAAAAATGAAAGATTGATAATTCATGCCTAAAAAAATATTTTATTATACTTTTTCAACGAACGGAGTATGATTTTTATCCGAATTCACTATGTGAAATTGTAACTATAATTAGAATAAATTAAGAAAATTATGAGTTACTTATCAACTTCACTTGCAACTGCCCTGTTGCCATTTTCAACCTTGAAAACGACTTCATCTTTTTTCATCAATCAATTCCCAATTCTGTGACAAACAAGCCAATTTCCATTGTGTTTTCGCATTTTTTGCACAACCGAAGTCATCTTTTTTTTTTTCAACCTACCGTTGAGAACACTCAACTCATTCATTATATCACTAATTATTGAACATAAGGTTAACTCACTAATTAATTTATGTTTATTAGCATCGACAACTAATGTGACCAGGTTGTTGATACGAAACTTTATTTATTTCATATTTTTATCAATATAAAATAAATTAAATTGATCTTTGCAGCATCACCTGCCAATATTTTTTTTGGTTCTCCATCTGTACAATCTCAATGAAGTGGTGATTTAAGTTTCTCATATCTTCTACCAAAATTTGGTAATCATTCTTTCAAAACATCTTCTGGGAGTAAAGTTTGTCCTTTAGTTTCTTTTTAATCTTGTGAGACGTAAAAAAATAAGTGATGTTGCTCCTCCTCTTGTTTCATATCATCATTTTTTATTTCTTAATTGTCTCTTTCAATACATCTCCGCTCGAGTTTCTTGGTACTACAGAGTAGATAAACGTATACTCATTATTTTTTATAAATCTTAAACGAACATCTGTGTTGATCTTGACAAGGGCGACTTTGATTTTTGCCGCAATAATATATATCTTTCTTGGCCAAGTTGTGCAATCCTCTTCGCTCAATTGCCACACTCCAAACAAACTTGTGTGACAAAAATCAAGACACTACTTCCAACTATAGGGAGGTTTGGAGTCTTGTATAAAAAAGAAATAAGCATAGAAAGTGACCGTTATAATTGACAGAAGTAGACTAAGTTTTTTATATTTTTTTAAGGGAAAACCGTTAAAATTGAATTACAATAGAACGTGTTCTATCGAAGGAATGTTTTTAATTGCAATTATCCATGCTCATGATGTGATAATGAGAATACAATTATTGATTTTGTTGTGTTTTTGCTATTTTATTGGTGTTTTAATATATATGGACATTTGAGAATTATTTGGTAGATCAGCAATTCTTATTTATGTGAGCACACACATTATACCCATAATCACACACGCTTAAAAAAATAAGTGGGTCATAAATAGACATAGAAGAAGATTTTGAGATATGATAAACGAGAGGGTTTGTGAGTTTCAGACTTTGTTAAAAAATGATTAATGAGATTTACAGTTGCTAACTACTTAAACGAAAAGATGAGCTACAACTCCTCTTTGGTTAGCTAATCTAACATGTAATTGATACTAACTAATCTCCTAAGATTGCAGCATTATTACCACGTTGAAGAGGGTAACGTGTCTACAATTCTCTCTCTAAAGCCAATAGATCTCTTTCTCTGACCATTTTTTTAGCTCTTTTATCAACAAATATTCATCATGGATGAACCAGAACCAGAGCCAGTCGTACGAGAGGTTGCACCCGAGAACTTGGTTCTGACTTTGCAGTCGCTACATTTGCAGTTAGTCCATGGATGGATAGTCCATGGCTTATGGAAAGCCGGGTGGAATGTTAATGGTCGGAATAATTATAATGGTGATTCTGAGTCTGTTACCCTTACACTTACGGTAAAATATTTTTTATTGAAATATATATAAATTTAAATTTTAAATATATAACATATATAATTTTTTTTACAGGTTTTCGAAACATTTTCTGAAGACATCCGAAATTTCATGGAAGAAAATTGGCCAGATATTTATAACTATGATATAGACCGTAGAGCGTTGCGCTATTGTCACTTTTGGAATGAAGAGTGGCTAAGGCACGGTATGTTTATTTACGAGACAATGGATACCTATTTCTCGTACACCTCAGAAGCCGTCAGTGATCTATTCGATGCCCACGGGGAAGGTATAATGACTAGTGAATATATATATATATACATATATATATATATATATTTAATTTAAACATATATTGATATTTTTTTCTAGATCTTGACATTCTAAATTTGATTGCGATAAATAATCAGGTAATACCGTACCATCCACTTACAGCTGCCTGTGTTTCACAACATTTGTATGGTGTGTTAGGTGTTGATGTGCTGCTGGTTGGTCAGTGCGTTTGGGACAACGGGAACAGACGTGTATACACCATTAGAGAAGTGCTTCATTAACTCTAATACTCCCCATAGAAACGAAGCTATCCTTTGAGTTATAATCTTTTACAGATGCAAATGGTAATCAAGATGGTATTCAAACTTTCTCTACAGTTTCAATCAGTCTTTGGTGTAACTTGAAAAGTAAGATTATATTCTTATATACTTTACTTTTTCATTTTGTATGTTGTAATTTGTAATCAAAGTACTAATATAATTGTTAATTTTGCAGGTATCTTGAGATTCAAATTTGAAGATTATATTAGTTTTTTAGAAACATTCTAGACTCGACTTATTTTTATTTCTAGTATTTGTTGGGATATCATGTGGTTGTTTTTATTTTAATTGTTGCATTGGAGTGTTAGATTTTAATTATTATATATGTTTTGTTTTATTGGAGTTTCATTATCGTGGCATGATAATTTATTTTATTTTGTTGAATTTTGATCGTTATTAGGGGATTTCATATATTTAGTAAATATATGAGATATATCGTAAGATAGTAGAATAAGGTATATCGATGTCGGTAAGGTATACTGACATATAAGGTATACCGATGTCGGTAAGGTATACCGAAATAAAGGTACGGTAAAGGTATGCCATTTTTTCATACCAAACTTAAAGTATACCGTTGGAAGGTATACCGAATGTTAAGGTAAGGTAACATTATGGATTTTCTCCATACCGTACAAGTAAGGTAAGGTAAATGTATGGTGGAAAATGTAAGGTATAACTTACCGTCCCACCGCTAGTCATTATTAAAAAAATTATTATGGTGTGTGTCTATTTGTTGAAAATGGATTTCTACCATATGTGTCATTATTCGTGATGTCCTACCGGCTGAAAAAAAATTGAAACTGGTGGTAAAAGAAAATGAAATATATTGATAATTCATCGCTAAAAAAAAGAATTGAAACATGTAGTGAAAAAAATGAAAGATTGAGAATTTATGCCTAAAAAAATATATTTATTATACTTTTTCAACGAATGGAGTATGATTATCATTCGAATTCACTATGTGAAATTGTAACTAAAATTAGAACAAATTAATAAAATTTTGAGTTATTTATCAACTTCACCCGCAACTGCCTTGTTATTATTTTCAACCGTGAAAATGAATTCATCTATTTTCATCAAATCCATTCCCAATTATGTGGCAAACAACTCAACTTCCATTATGTTTTCGCATTTTTTTGCACAACCAAAGTCTTTTTTTTTTTTTCAACTTGACGCTGAGAACACTTAGCTCATCAATTATATCACTAATTATTGAACATAAGGTTAACTAACTAATTAATTTATATATTTTATTAGCATCGACAACCAATGTGATCAAGTTGTTGATACGAGACTTTATTTGTTTCATATTTTTATCAATATAAAACCCAACCGATCTTTGCAGCATCACCCACCAAGATTTTTTTTTATTCTTCGTTCGTACAATTTGAATGACTTTCATTTTTGACACAACACTACATCTTTCTTGGTCAAGTTGTGCAATCATCTTCGCTCAATTACCGCACTCTAAATAAATCCATGTGACAAAAATCTAGACGCTAACTCCAACTATTGAGAGGTTTAGAGTCTTGTGTAAAAATGAGACAAGCATAAAAAATGAACATTATAATTGAATTAAAATAGAACGCGTTCTCTCTACGGAATGTTTTAATTGCAATTATCCATGCTCGTAATATGATAATGAGGATACTGACATACTCGTATTTTAGTCCTAATCCGAGCATTATTTCGTATGTTTTTATCATGTTTTAGTATGTTTAGTAATCGTTTAGGGTAATATTAGTTTCTTTTTAGAATAAGTGTTGCTAACACTGCTAATTTAGAAAACAGGGTAAAAATGAGCAATCTAAGGCCCGAGAGTCGCGAAAGGATGCATTGGAGTGTCGAAGCGCGTATCGGAAGCGACCGGGAAGCCGAACTAGATGGAGGAGAAGACACGAAGGCCAAGTCGAAGCCAGGACACCGAGCACCGGCTGCAACGCGGCCCGACCCGGCACCAGAGGCGCGACCGGGGCTCGGCGTCTGATAAGTCTATTTATTTCGTATTTTTATGGGCATTTTATCCCTTATAAATGTCCTTTTTAGTGTGTTTTGAGTCGAAAAGAACCAGATTGCGGTCAAAGGGCATTCCAGGAGTCGAGTCTAGCGGAAGGGGCATTTTATGCCCAAATATTCACGATTATCTCACACATATGTTCATCAGAGGCACATGAGACGTCCTCAGTATCCATCCCACATTCGGTCGGTGAAGTGGGCATATCAGATAAGGATGGAGCTGACAGATGATGTCGTGCCCACAGTACTCGCACAGACTCGACCACAGGTCAGAATGGGCATTCCAGTAAAACTCGGGATTCAGTTGAAGGAGAGCTGGTGGGAAGATAGCTACATATCCGCAGGAGAGTTGGAGCTAAGTTGGACTCCTAGAAGGTGCTGCAAATAAGGAGATAACCTCAGACGAAGAGATAAGCTCAATCTAAGGAGATAAGAGCAATCCCTAAAAAATAGGGATTTGTTGAAGATGAAGCTTATCCAGTCAAAGTCAGCGAGGGCACGCCTTTCCGAAATTTCAGCAGAAGACCCCCGCCTGTGGGGGAAACTCTACTCGGAAATGTAACTATTTAAACAAGTTTAGTCTCTGGAAAAACAAGCCTTTGGATAGTGAGAAACATTTTCACCTTTTACATTTCTGCATTTTACTTTCAGCACGCTGCTTAGGCAGCCAAACAATCCGAAAGGTCTTAAACCTTCGGGACTTAGGTTATGTTCATGTTCATCGACGTTGGAGTCGAGTTTTTACTTAATTAATTCCGTAAGTTCTCGTTTATTTTTATGTCTTTAAATTCTGTAGTTTTAATTATGTCTAGCCTTATCGGCTAGATCTTTAATTCTAGCGTTTGAATGATGAAATTGGTTTGAGCATAAATCTGGACTCGTGAGGCCAAAATGGGCATAGTAATGCATGATTAGTTTCCGTTAATTCTTGTGCCTTGTTCCACGTGAGTGTGTGTCTGAAGTGCCCAATGTGGCTGATCACTCGTTAGGTAAAGAGGGCACACCACTATTAATTGAATTGACGAATCGTGACTGTGTGTTGGTTCATATAGTAATAAGGGAATTAATGGGGTGTTGTGGGCACAAGAGAAATCAGTTGAACACAACAGATTTGGGTCCGTCTAGGGCACACTGTTGCCTGTTTGCTTACATCTCTTAGAGGAATCGGGAGGTGGGTAACTGGTTAGGGGTTTAATCGAAGAGGAATCACTTTTAAACCTAAAATAAAAGGATGGATGAGGAGACGCATGAGAGGAATCCGGTCACCATAACTAGATGACCTATCATGTATGAAAATCGGTGTGCCCATGATCGAGTTGTTTTATGTTTACATCAAATTCTAATTCAAATGCCAGAACCTTTTGTTATTTGATATTTTCTTTAGTTTCTTTTGCAGATTTAAATTCAGTTTAGTGACAACATCAAAATACCCTTTGTGATTGGTTACTTGAAGATAGAATCGCAACAGCTCTCTGTGGGATCGACCCGTACTTATTGGCTAGCTACGCTCGCTGTGGGCACAAGAGTTTACAAATATATTTTTGAGCGCGAAACGACAGCGCGTCAGCGTCCACGGCAGTTTTTCTATGACTTGCAACGCGGCACGACCTAGGGCCTCCGCCGCCCGGGTCGCGCCTCTCCTTACCCGATGTGAGCCATGGGGCGCGACCGGCCCCGTGTCGCGCCCCCGTGTCACATTTTCGGGATTTTCGGATTTTTATTTTTCACCCTATTTTTCCCTACTTTGTATATATAGCTACCTTAGTTCGAAATTTGGGTATTCTACTTCATCTTTTTCCATTTTTAAGAGAGAAAGAGTGTTTAGCTTTGGAGCTTTGGATCTTGAAGAACAAGAGTCATCTTGAAGATTTTTAATATAAGTTTTTGGGTTTTTTCTCCCCTTTACCTATGTTTCTCTTTTATGTGATTTATTTTTCTATTATTCTTATGGATAGCTAAATTTTTAGGCATCTAGAGTTTTGAGATTTGGTTTTGGATATGTGAATCAAATATGGGTTTGTGCTTGATTTTCCAATTTTCTATCACAAATCAATGTTATGTTTGAATCTATACTTGGATTGACCATCCTAGAATAGAAATTTATCTATGATTAGGTTTGAGAAAACTAATTGTGCACGGATACTTGATTTATGGTCCCAATTTAGCATGAGATTGAGAAATTAGTGTTAAATTGGTGTTTGTTCATTTGAATGAGTTTAATTTAGATTAAATTGTAATTAAGCCCTAGAGATAGGGGAGTTGTGTTTAATCTAAAATGCTTTGGTTGCTTGAGAAAGGGCTTAGGTTATATTTGTTATCAAATGTTATTTAATTGGAAAATTTATGCATGAGTCCCTTATTTGATGATTGTATCCTTACCAAAGATCGATTCCTTAGAGCCAATTTCTCTTAAGTGATTTTTACTTGGTTTTTATTCCCTTTTATTTCTCGTGTTGTTATTTTTGTTTAATTACTGCAAATCTTATTTTTCTAGTTAATTATCCAACCAAATTCCGAATGGTTTGACTAGTGAAAATATTCGATGTGATGGTACTTGTAGACTCGTTTATGCAATTAGTTCCCCGTGTTCGACCCAATCCATTATGCTATACTTGTCCGCTTGCATAGTGAGATTGGTTATTTAGAGCTTGGTTTTTGATCAAATCGTTTTGAAAGAAAAAATCTCATCAAATACAGTTATTGATTTTGTTGTCTTTATCCTATTTTATTAGTGTTTTAATATATATGGACATTTGTGGATTATTTTGTAGATCAGAAATTCTTATTTATGTGAGCACACATTACACCTAAAATCACACACTTAAAAAAATGAGCGAGCCATTATTAAAAAATTATTATGGTGTACGTCTATTTGTTGAAAATGAATTTCTACTATATGTGTCATCATTCGTGATATCCGACCGGTTGAAAAATAAAACGGGAATGAATGAAAGTGATCAGAAATTCTTATTTATGTGAGCACACATTTAAGTATATGGAATACATGTTTGAAAAGCTTCTTGGTTGTTAATTACGACAGCAATAACATAATAAACGGGAATGAATGAAAGTTATAAACGGCCAGACACTTTCTTAAAATATATCCACAAACACGCTTCCGAGCAGGATAACGGAGAAAGACAAAACTATGAATTATAATTCCAACAACAGAGCCAAAAAGTGGTGATGCTGAACGTAACACCAAATATCGTATACTCAAACCAGATACTAAGAAAATAGACCCAAGGTTCACAAAGAAAATATATATAATCCTCTTCCTTGGCAAGTGCAGATTGAAAGATTTCGATTACAATGGCCACTAAGGATCCCATCGCCCAAGCAAGGGGTATCCTAAAAAAATAAGAATTCAAATCATGATCCTTAGCCATTTGGTTATGACGGGCCAGATAATATTAACCGCAATGTTGAACTTATTAAGGATGATAGATAATAAATTTCCAACCAAGAAATCATCATTGTTGAAAACAATAAACGAATTAATTTTCCATTTTGTTTTAAGAATGGCCATTAGAATTTTTGTACAGAAACCAACCATTACAAGGGCATGATAAAACAAGAAGAAGATATTTAACAATATAAGCAAAGAATGGCTTATGAACTGTAGAAAATGACGTGATGCGACTCTGGACGGGAGTATGAAGGGACAAAATGAGAAAACCACATAGAAAGACCAACATGTTGTCATCATTGTGGTGAATGATGCAAGCATTGCAGCTACTTCTTTTACTTTTTCATCCTCAGAGTTGAGGCCTTGAAGAAGTGCCTCAACTAAGAGATGACGACAACTTCTGAAATTTTTTCAATGGAAGAAGACGTTGTTTTAGAGGTTCAGACGATGGAATGTGTCGTGTGAGATATCAGGTTCAGACGAACACAATTTATATTATTTACAATTTAGGCTTTCAAGATTCTTTTTTTTGGCTTGAAAGGCCCATTAACTATACTATACATGCATTTATAATTCCATATAAATTTTAATACAAAAATTATGTAAATTTTTAAATTTATCCTTACAATTTACTAACATCTCATGTCTAGCTAGGAGGATTGGGATATCCCCACTATTTTTCAAAATGGGATTGTTGATTGTAGCTCTCATTTACGATGCTAAAATTCTATTTTTACAAATTTTATTTAAAACAACATGCATCCACCATCTTATTTTATCAAAAATCCCTATTATATATTATAACATACATATATGCAAAATATTATAAGATCTATAAAAAAATCAAGACCTGTGAATTAAGATATGTTTACTACTATTTGGATTGCGTCATTGCATTCTTAATATGAAAAACTACGCAAAAGCCTTTTACAAATGGTGGGGTGTAACAATTTATCCTTAATTTCAAATCCATATATATTATTTCTTGTCATTTAATTTGTCTTGAATTAGTCATACGTAGAATCAAAATTTCGTACAAGTACAACCAACCACAATTGGAAAGGGATGGCGAGTTGCGAGCCTTCCGCCGTAGGTAGGGAAAATAGTATCAAAGGCCCATCATGTGTGTCTCAGTGTCCAAAACGCGTGAAAAGTATGTATATATATTGACGACATATAAAAGTCATCTAATTATAATGTACATATTTATTGAATTCAAATCTGATTATTAATATATATATATATATATATATATATATATATATATATATATACTAGTATATCCCCTTTCAAAGGCACGGATATGAATATTTTATTCATTATAAATATATAAAATATAATTTAACATTTACATTTGTGATAATTAATAATGTGAATATTTTATCAAATATTGAAAATAGTGGTGTACCCTCTAGTGTTGGAAATTTGACATATCTCCCGACTATTAAATTGCTAGAATAACATAATAACACTGATATTTTACTGGTGAAGACCTTTTTTTTCTCAAAGAAAAAGAGAGTAAATTTTCATTGTAAAATAAAATGGGAGAAAAATTAAAGTAACCAAATCTAAGTTGTAAAATTATTTTCTAACCAAGAATTCTAAAATCTTCTTTTCTAACCAAACATAAGGCTAAATGTCTAATTTACCCTTAATGAATTTTTTTCAAAGTCAAAAATTACGGCTGTGTAAAAGAAAAGGTTGGTTGTGTACACGGTCCAATGTGTTGGCCGTGTACTTGGACCTTGGCCGTGTACATTGGTAAATGATTAGGTTATGAATACATTTTTTTATTTTTTTTATTATATTGTAAGATGTTCCATACCTGTTGGCAATAGAAAAAAAATAGAGAAATTAAAAGAAAAAAAATTACACGTTGCACCGTGTACTACATGGTGAATACCCTTGTAGTACACGGTGCAACGTGTACTAATAGAAAAAAATTCACACATTGTACCGTATACTACACGGTTGTTCACCGTGTAGTGCACGGTGCAACATGTGAAAATTGAATTTTCGAAAAAAAAAATGAAATTAGTACACGGTTGACCATGTAGTACACGTTGGTCAACTGTGTAGTACACGGTCAACTTTTTTTTTATTAATGAACGAGACGTTTTTTGATCTCCAGATGGCTTGGCAACATGTAGTTGTACAACACAGTGGTAGATGGGACAAATTAGAGTACTTAGATGGTGAAGTTCAAGTTGTGCACCTTCCATTCAGGCGGGGCGGACTTCACCGTGTAGATCTATTCCCAACAGTTTTTTTTTTAACGTGCAATGTATGACTGTGTAGCCTTTTCTTTTATTTTATTTCAACCGTGTAGAAAAAATGAATGGGCATGTAGAATAGAAGAAATAATTTGGATGTGTAAAATAGAACAAAAAAAAATTGGTCTTGTATTACTTAAATTTTTGGCCGTGTATTACTCTTATTTTTTGGCCCGTGTATTACTCAAATTTTTTACACTGGGCCCACAATTTATCAAGGGTAATATAGGTACAAAAAAAGGGGTTGATTAGAAAAGAATATTCTGCAATGTTTGATTAGAAAAGAATTTTACAAGTTAAAATTGACTAGAAATATCCATTCACACAAATAAAAATATATACATGAAAATGCTTGTAAAGACAACATATTTATCTTTTTTTTTGGGGGGGGGGGGTTCACCCTTCCATTGTTGGAGAACATCATATATATGGATCTAGTATGACATCCAAATTTTCAATTAAAAGAATTTCCAGCACCAGCCAATTAGTAATTAATATGTAAATGTTTTTTCTCATGAATATATGGTTTCTAAAGACACTTTTAATCATTCCATAGCTAAATTTTTAGTGTATATATGTTAGAAGTGTTGGGTCTTTTTTCGAATTGTACCCCACATAATCTAACTAGGTGCTCATTAATTCTACAACATGTAAATCATATTTTATGTGTGATTCTAATTATTACCTATGTTGAATTAGCAAGCAAGCAAATCGATTCTAACACAACGGAAAAGATAGAACCAATAAAACACTTGCATCACGTAGTAGGGTTGCAGACGAGATTAAAGGTCTAATCTCGTTGTTGGAGAAGATACACACGAACAACACCTCCTCTCTAAGTATTCGAACTCCTCCAAGCAACCAAATCAACTTCTTGATCTTCTACTGTATTCTCGAACCTTGTTTAGATGCAGAATGGGTTGCAGACTACTAAACTGTGTGGGAACCATAGGGAATCAAGTGGGCAAAGAGAGGGGCTGATTTGTTGATTATAATTTTCATGCCCCCTAATGGGTTTAGGCCTCTTCATTTGTTCAATTTTTCAGTCCACTCAAGTTTCATTTGGGTTACAACAAGGATCTAGAAGAATATTAAATTGGTCTACTAATTTATTTAATTTTTAATATCCATAACAAGAATATAAATAAGTAAAGCAAGCATTGTTTTTTTCCGCTAAAGAAATAATACTGACTTACCAATTTAATACATATTTACGAATATGCTTTCTCATTTAATTCAGTCATTCCCCATGTTTAAAATATATTGTCCATTAATTAATTATGTAAACTTCTAACAGGTATAATTAATTAACATTTTCATTTCTAGTGTAGTACCACACAAACTATATCATATAGGAAATAAATTACACCTGTAGATTTCACATGAACTTTGTGCTTCATCGATGAGACATCATCAACTTGACGCATAAGAACATAGTTGTCATATGTAATGCATAACCCATTATATATGTAAGCGTTACTGTCTAAAATATCGAGATTGTTGAAAGAATCTCACCCGTTAATAAATCAAAGTAGTCAACGTAACACATATATGTTCGCCAATAATATATGGGTTAAGAACTCGAATTCTATGAATCTTTGTTCTCTCACTTAAAATCGGAATAAAGAACAAAATCATATTGTGACCTCAATATACACGCCGGTGTACTAAAATAATTTATTAGCCAAGACAAGCTAACCGATTATTCTACGGTATACCGATGGTGGGTTCAGGACCATCTAAGCCATGATCCTTTTAATACATTATAAGAAAACGATAATATGATCTTTACCGTGTGTTGACCCACACCATATCATATACAATGCAAATATATGGAACATGCAGATAAATATAACAATAATTAAATACACACAGTGACTGCAATAAATATTCAATCCATATCATTAAAAACTTTAAAAATATATATAAAAATAAGTCTTCTAGTATACAAAACTAATAAGAAAAGGTGGTACAACTCACTATTTTAAATTTGTCCATATGGAACTATCAACCCCACAACACATGATGTGATAATTGGAAAAATCTTCAAGTTCAAAATAGTTACAATCATGTCAAAGTTGATAATTATAGCTCACAACCCAACATTTTAAGAAAAAAATTAAAAAAAAATGCATAACTCAAAATCAAAGCGAGAAACATTCACAACAAAAACCGCATGCGCCACCACTCTTTTGATCTCCATTTATAGGTTTGAAACTCTACCTAGCAACTACATCAATAATAAATAGGCAGCAGAATACGCATGATCTAGCCACCTAGATAGAAGAAACAATAACTTCGTGATGCTAACTATCAATTTTTGAGTTTTTAAAGTAATTAAAAAATAATTAAAGAACAAAAACCGGTGCTATGATAAAGCATAATGCACCCCGGATAATAGAAATAATAAATAAAACATTTAAAACAAATTAAAAACATTGAAACGTTTTAAGCTAAAAAAAACAAAATGAAATTGTTGGAGGGGATTCGAACTGTGGAGCCAGGGCGGTGCAAAACCAAAGCAGATGTGTTACATTTGGTGTTGTATAACTAAGTTTTTTTTTTAATTTTTAATTTTTTTTAATATACCCTAATTGGGGATGGATGAACCCTAAATATAAATTTTAAATTAAAATAAATTATAATAAAATAAAAAATAAAATAAAAATATATTTTTTTCCAACAGGGAATGCAACATGATTTCCAACCGATGATCCCATTTCATGCAAAACTTATTAGATCTAGAGAACCACTATAACAACATGATAATGATTTCATGTTATATCTGCACAAAAATTAAATTAAATCTTATTTCTAGTGAAAAAATTTATGATGATTTTGCCCCTAAAATATATATATATATATATATATATAATCATTTTTGTACTAAATTATAAAGTACCATCTATATTGATATCTATATCAATACATTTGATGCAATTGGAAATTTTAAGTTTGAAGATCTATTTTGGGTATTTTTAAAATAATTTAAATATTTACTTATTATTGATATTATTGTTAATTAAATGAAAATTAATACTTCCAACATAGGTTTAAGATTCATATTCGAACTGGGGATGACACAGGAAATGCACTGCTATTGTTTTGGGACAGATCAAGAATGTGTCTCACTAACTGGGATGACAATTTCAAATTTACAGTGTAAAGTTGAGCAGATAATTAGATGACTTTTTAATAGTTCATTTTTCATCATGAATAAAGTAGATCAACAAGATTTATATAATAATTTTTTGTTACTCCACAAAGAAAATAAATTGAAGTACTACCAAATGAAATAGAGTCTACGGTTGTGCAAAACTATTGTTCACAATTAAATAAACTTGGTGCATTTCTTTATAATCTATAAGTATAGTGGACCATTTCCTCATAATCAAGTTAGTCTTTATTCAATTTTTAGAATATGGTTTTATGTTAATTTAGTTTTTCGTCAATACATATATACATACACACTTTCTAAAATTAGTTAAGATCTGATATTTTATCAAAATTGCACAACATGACGGGGGTTTGATAATGAGAAGGTTTGTGAAACTTATTTTCTAATTGATACTCTTTTTTTTTTTTATCATGGTACCAAGTCGTAAGACTTGAATATCATTTGGCGTTCATTTTTGTAACTGCGACATGAATCGAGTGACAAAAACCAAAAATGAAATAAGCAATTAACCAATGGAACTACACACCAAACTCAATTTTAACTGAACGAACCTTTACGGGTTCAGTTAGTTAATTCAGTTATGCAGAACTACAGTAGCAGTCGTTAATTAACCATTGTAATATGTATATATCCTCTTTAATTTACATCCATTTTTTATTTGAGTTTTAATTTGATTTATTCACTGTTCCTTGACTATTTATTTCATTACTAGTATAACATAATAACTGAGTGAATACAGCAGCTAATTAAGATTCTTAGACTACTTTTAACAGCAAGTAGTCTTACAACATAGATAATTTTCCAAAGATGATCATAACCAGGCATGAGCAACTAACCATCAACCAGAGATCCATTTCTTGCTTCAGTTTGATGATTCTCATGCCTGTAAAATTGAATAATCGTCGTTCGAGGCAAAGCATTAGAAGAAAACACTCACAAACTGGTTTGTGAGTCTGAACTGAAACTATAGGTAACTACATTTTATTATTAAACATGATAGAAACCAGCAGAGTATAACATGTGTTTCATACAAACAGCTCCAAAATCTTCAAGTAATAAAAGAATATATGTTTCCTATCAACAAAAAGAAAGGAAAGAAAAGGATTACATTTGAGGTTTTCTGAGGGCTTTACTCCTCTAGTATCAGTCTTCCTTCTGTTCCTGGTCTCATTAGATTGTTTGACATGAGACGTGATGTTTTTGAGTCGTGTAACGTGTAAAGATGAGCTATCTTTCAGCTAAAAATGGATGCTTTTTAATATATTATTCTGTAAACAAGAGCTAGCCTGCTTGTATTTGGTATGATCAACTGATCATGCATAACCACATTCATGATTTCATCGTGTTATTGCAAATATACGAGTAAATCTAACCCGGGTTGAATGTGTCTGGATCAATCCCTGCAGCACATGATCTTGAGCGACCGTGACCAGAAACCAACTGCCTCTTTTGTTTGATCAGCTGAATCCACAGGCTCACTGAACCTAGCTTTCTCACTGAGCTCCTCAAATGAGTCCACCAGATTCTGAAGTCTTGCAACGAATTCTATCAACAGAGACGTAAAAGTAGCAAGAGACAACGCACTTGCACTCTCATAAGTCCGTACTTCACGCTCATTTAGAAGAGTGTCACCAATCATCGAGAGACGGGATGGCCACATTGACTGCTGCCTGAGCAGGTCTTCACCAGAGCCCAACTGAGAAACGGAGTGATGCATGCTCATGTTGGGATGAAGGTGCGTGGATTTCATATGAGCTGCATCTCCGAGGGAGTTTATCATAACCGGCCTGTGCTCGTTATCTTTGAGCTCCTGAAGTAGCTCAGGATCCACAAATTTTTCGGGTTGTTTTTGACCACCCCAGTTCTCTGCATTCACCAATAGGTATGATTTTTTATCGATAATCATCTGCAAATTCTCAGCGGCATCATGAATCTCTTGGAGCAGATCGCCAGGCGACAGTTTCTCCATCTTTTCTACTTTGTCTCCAAGCAGTCTCAACACTTTAGCCCCGTCTGTTCCGACCTTCTGAATCCCATCCTTAAAAGCTTGTCTTAACTCGGATGATGCCTGCAAATGATGCATTTTTAGGAATGAATCCAGTTTCCAAATAAAGGGATAATAATAATAGCAGCAATATTTAATGATTAGAATTGAAGCTAAAACACATTGATACATCAGATAATCAGCCTTGTGATGAAAATGAGGTTCTTCAATATTTTGTAGGTGTTTTTCCAACATTTAAAAACTCAAGAAAAGTTCAATCTAGCTAATGCAAGAGTGGAATAAAGGCATCAGCCACAAATACCTGTATTTCCGAAAGTATACACCCATGCATTGCCATCACCATGAATGCACAATGCCTAAGAGCACCACTCACTTTAACATATTCACTCCAAGGATATCTGTACATGTTGTAACGGCCATGAGGTGGTTCCCAAATCGCGAATCCCAACTGAGAAAGAAAAAACGGGTAGACACGAATATGGTTTACAGTCGGAATTTGCCCTGATGAACATATATAGTTCTGTCGAGAATAGAGGCATACATACCAAAGTTTCCTCTTGGCTAGTCGACTCAACTGCAGCTCTGTATCCCTTGTATAAGGGATCATCCGAAGCCTGGTAGATCAAGATCTTCGAGGGAATTCTCGAGTATTCAACACACTGCAGGTACATATTCACACAGCCTATAAATGGACAGGTATATCAGTTTTAATAATTTTGTCCCCCAAAAATATAAAGAAACAAGTTCTAAGGGAAGGACAGTATTCTGCTCAAGCAAAATGTATGCATGCATACCTTCGATAGAACTAGCAACTCCCTTGAAATTCTTCACAACTAGTTTATGCAAATCTTCTCCAGCCCAAATTGGATATATACATACATTTACGATCAAACAAACACCAGCACCAACAGCTATAAGAGAAAATCGAGAGACAGCTGTTTCAAGAAAATGTGAAGTCCCGGATACTAGCACAATACAAAATGTCAACAAGAACACCCGGAAGCCATACTCATACTGCTTCATGGCTGGATACAGCTTGAAATAGCTAGCAAGAAAACCTGAAACCAAGAATAACATGAAACACTTGATCTCAACCTCACACTACCGATGTTTCAAGACAACAAAATTGCATAATTCAACAATCTCTATTTCAAATAATAGTAAAAACAGTCCTACCTGCTATAAAAATGCTGATCACAATCACAACTTCTTGGAATTCTCCGGCCATCATAGACAATTCTGCAATTCCCAGAGCCAATGTTCCAGCAGAGAACGTCCCTAATGCACGATTAAATCCTTTATTTAAGGTAGCCCCTGCATGTTAGAAGATAATTAACCAAATCAAACTACAATGAACAGCTTCTACTTTCAAGAACATTGAATCTAAATCAGGCATCGCTTGAACTAAAACCAAACAAGCATATGCAAGGATGTCCTAAAATACTAAATTACACACTAAAATGCACTCTTTAGAAAGAAGAGAATCCAAAATCAAGACTCACTTATGCTAAAATTCAAACATCAAAATTAGACTTACTGATACGTAATATATGGACATTATAAGACTTCCATTTCAGTTTAACCTTAACTAAGACAGGTTTGTTCATATCACACGCTTTAAATGATTAAGATTAACTGATTTAAAAGCAAATATTCATAAATCAAGACTCACAGCTAAACACAAAAGCACTAGCTACACATACTGACATATATGCACATGCACATTACAAGGGTTTCACAACAATTTAATCCAAACCAAGATTTAATTTTGTTCATATGCCATGCTCCAAACGACTAAAACGCAGTAACTAAAAATCAAGGATCTCCTATGCTACCTCAAAGCAAAGAAATCAGCACTGATTAAAAAGCAGAGAAATCAGCACTAACCAATGCTATACTCAAACACAACAACAACAGTGAGAATAGCCCAGATTGAATATTGGCTAATATAATTCAATGGCTCTTTGAAAAAGATCAACACTGAAACCAGAGACAAAGAAGCGCCCATTTTGGCCGCAAACACCACTTTTCTCGGGTCGGATCTTCCCATTTCATACAGCTTAACCACCGTTCCCTTAACATCATCCCACAAGCTCGAAAACCTCTCTCCCGAAACTCGGTAAATCCGATGTAAACAGCCTTCATATACAATGTATGGATCATCAAATCCCACGCCGGAATTTTGTTTTCTTGAAATCAATCTTTCTTTGCCTCGTTCCACGAAGCTCTGCCTCAAAGATCCGAAATTTGCAGCCATTAATGGTGGCTTCTTCTCGGACCAAGAATCATAGGATGATCAAATCTTTTTTTATGTAATAAACTTGAGTTTTAAGGTTCCTGATTGGAATGTGTTTACTCGACAGAAATCTGCAGCAGGCTGTCATTTGTCCACTTTTTTTTTCTTGGAAATCTTTTTTTTTTTAAGTTAAAAAAAAAAGTTGGTAGCTATATCTGGATCTTGATAGTGAAGGGACAGTTTAGATAAATAATCTCTCGATTAGTGGGCTATTAATGTTTCATCTTGACATGCAGATAACGGTAAATCCACTAATTAACGCATTTTTAAATAAGTTTTTTTATATTTTTTTAAATAAGTATTGAAGACTAAATAATATTTAGAAACATGTGTCAAAATTTAAAAAAAAAGATTAATAATAATATTTAGAACAAAGTCAACTAAATTACTTTTAACAACATAGTTTCATCGAATTTCCAAATACAGTAGAATGAAAATTTTGAGATGGTCGATTTATTTTTTTCATTAAAATATGTAGTCCTCTCTCCAACGCGTAACACTTTTATATTTTTTTTTTCCGGATAAGGTTTTCAATCTTTTTTTTTTTAATTTTGTTCCATGAATTCTTATATTTTGTTTTGTGTTACAACTTATTCGGGAAGCTTTAAAATTAATATTACGTTATTCTAATATCCATAAACTCGATTGTAACATGATTTAAAGTTTCATTTTTTAATTAATTCCGATTCTAAAAGGTATAAAAGAAAGAACTCCGAACATTCATCATGAAAGCTTAAAAAGTGATTTTAAGGAAAAATATTGTTTGAAATTATGAGGTATGAGAGCTATTTTCGCATTCAAAACGGTGAATAATTTTTTTAACAAAAAAGAAAAAAAAAATGATATTAACTTGTTGAGAGTGTCTATAGCCGAATAATGAAGTTGCATAACGTGATAATAATTAACAATATAGGCCCCCCATCTCTTAAAAAGAAATAATAGGTGGTCGCTTCTCAAAAAAGAAAGGGGGGGTGGGGGGAGGTAGAGGGGGAGTTGAGAAAATTGATGGTTGATAATTTTTGCGATAAATTTCAATATATAATCGTGAAATCTTACGCCGGACTTTGTTAAATACGGTCAGATTATTGGAAATTTCTACCATATTCATGTGGTACTACTCTCACCACTAATACACTATTAAAATAATAATAAAAGTGTATTAGATGGAACAGTAAAATATTAATAAAAGTGTATTAGATGGAACAGTAAAATATTATTATAGTGTATTAGTGCCGAGGGTAGTACCCACGTGGGTAGGGTAGAATTTCCCCAGATTATCAAACAAAAATTTATAATATTTTTGTGCTAGAAATGATATTTTCAATATTATAATTGATAGTCTTTTCCGTTTTATATAGGACTTTATATGCATTCGAAATCAATTATCTTCCATAAATCGACCATTTTGCACGACAATCTGAGGATTACTGCAACTATATGATCCACAAAAGGGCATCGATCATAATGAATCAAAAGAATTTTCGTAATCACGATCATTAAGTTCACAAGACGACTAGATAATACCATTTCAAAATCAATAATCAATAATCATCATAACAATGATGAGAATATAAAGTAGAGAATTCGATTCCTTCATTCGCTTTTCCTCTTTACTGCGTCTTTCGTGTCACGATAATAGGCACTATTAATTCATTATTGTCTCGTGCTAGTTTGCTCATCTTCTACATCGGATTGCAATTAAAATCCATAGATTTCGAGAACGAAATGTTAAACCCATAATAAGAAAATTACATTATTATTATGTGTGCAGTTTTGTGGAGACGGATTCAAAATTCATTTTAAAAAAAAGGGGCAAATTTTATATTCCTCCCTGTATTTTTCTGAAAAATAAAAAAATCCCCCATATTTAATAAATAGCCGAAAAACCCCCTCTGTTATGTATAATCCATTAAAAAAAATCCTTTTGGAGAAAGTGAATTACATTTTCTAAGAAAGATAGTAGAATTTATATATTTTTACAATTTTTGTTATTGATAAATATATTTTATATCATTTGAAAATTTTATTATTTGATTATATTACTACTTTTTAGCTATTTTGATAATTTCATATGTTACATTTTTTTACATATAAATATATTTTATAGTATTTAAAAATTATAGTATTCAGATAAATTAATATTTTAAAAAATTGATTATATTTAAAACGCAAATACTCCTGTACATAAGATGTATATCAGATGGTCAACGCTCGTTGACTCGGTCAAAGTCTTAACCAAAAAAATTGTGAAAACGAGTGATACTTTTTAGAGACACAACTGATACTTTTTTTAATTTTGAATGATACTTTTAAGTGTTTCGATTGATACTGATCTTAACAGTTTTTTTCTTTATTTTTTTTTCTGGCCAATACTTTTTATTAATACAAATGATACTTTTGGACTTTTGAAATGATACTTTTCAGTATTATGAATGATACTAATTTTGACGGATTTTTTGATCAAAGCATTGATCGGGTCAACACGTTGACCGTTTGATGTATATCTTCTGTACAGGAGACTTGCCCTATTTAAAAAGTAATACAAAATTGTAAAAATAAGAATCATACACTCTTTTTTAATAAATGTAATTCACTTTCTCAAAAAGGAATTTTTTTGATAAATTATACGTAAGAGGGGGTTTTAGACTATTATTTAACACATGATTTTTTTTTAATTTTCAGAAAAATACGGAAGTTAGTATGAAATTTGTCCAAAAAAAAAATATGGAGCGAATATATAAAAGAATGCACCGATTTCATATCAAAACTTCGGTTCAACTTTAAAAAGTCGAGTAGCTGAGAAATTCATTCTAATTTGAGTAAATTTAATATCCATTCATTTCAAACTAAACATTTGGTCCAAAAAGGGAAACAAAAATCTTGGAGCGTGAAAAACCAAACTAAAACCAAAAAAACCCAATCAAACTGAGTGGTTTAGTTCAGTTGATTTGGTTTTTTTTTTTTTAGTTTTGATTGAATTTTGAATATTAAAATCGAATATAGTTTGGTTCAATTTTGGTTTAACTAAAGATATTTTGGTTAAAATTGAACCAACCACACACACACACACTATATTTATGATTTATAATCTTAATTTTAATTATACCTAAATTAATAAATTTAAAAGGAATATACTTAAATAATATTAGTAATTCTAATATTTAGTTTCAATTTTCTAGTTTTAGAATTTTAAGAAAATTATCTTATTTAATATATCGTTTGTTATCTATTGAGTGCATGTTATTTTCTTTAGATATAATTATTTCGAAAAAACAAAAATAATCATTGAAAATT
The DNA here is from genome assembly GCA_026008535.1 of Perilla frutescens. Classification (NCBI taxonomy): domain Eukaryota; kingdom Viridiplantae; phylum Streptophyta; class Magnoliopsida; order Lamiales; family Lamiaceae; genus Perilla; species Perilla frutescens. Next base: position 33,076,743 of record BRKX01000011.1, read on the forward strand.
CAATTAAATCGAAAACCAAACCAAACTAACCAAAGAATTATGGTTTGATTCGGTTATACATAATATATTGGTTGGTTCAGTTTGAAAATTTTATTTGAATCTGTTAGTTTGGCTCGATTTTGCACCAAACCAACTATTTGCACGTCCCTACAAAAATCTGTGTTCGCCAACTTATAGCAATTCCAACCATAAACTCTACATTCAATCTTATTGTAGAAGAAAATATAATATGGGAGTAAATACATCTCCAAACATCAACTCTACATTTCATTCTATAATGAAATATTCAATTTTTATACTTTCAAACATTGATTTTTTCTATCAAATTATTTTTGAAATATATTTACATTTGATATTTAATATTATTTAATAATTATTAAAAATAATATAATTTTAATAAATTTACAGAGCTAAATTTTATTTGAACTTATACCAGCATTTAATAATAAAAAAGAACAATTACATTATAAAAGGAACTAACTACCATTACTAAAAGCATAAATTACGTTTTAACAGCAATTAACCCTTAAAATTCAAAAATTCCTCAAATAAATGATCAATCAATGCATTATTATTGTGGTACTTTTAATTTAGTGTAATATATTTTATGTTGTTTGTTGTAATTTAAGTTTTTATGATTGTATTATGATTTTTTTATTATATTTAAGTGACATCACATAATACTAAACATAAAAAAATAACACAATTAACATTATTAATATATCAATAAAAACTAAAGAAGAAAATTAGTGCAATAAAACTAAAAATAATAAAAGAACATAAATGTAAAAGAGAAAGCAAAATGAAAAAAAAAAAGGTAGAGGGTGAGAACAAGGGTGAACAATACTGTTCATCCCCTTGGAATAGAGGAAGAGTTGGTGGTGTGTTGCAGACTTCTGCCAAAATGTAGCGGCTGCATTGGTGGTGATCTCATATCTCCTTCAATTCAACATTTTTTTGTACTTAAAAAAAAATATTATCAAGGCGTGTATGATAAAAAAGATAAATCAGAAAAAGCATTGGAGCAAGTTTATCCATATCAAAACGATAAAAAGATTTACTGTATCTGGGGAAATTCATACAATGAACTGACAATAACTCCAAAAATTCAACCAAAAATCAAGATAACTGGTCCGGGCCTAAAATTAAACGGATTCAACAACTTTGCGGAAAAAGAAACTCACAATTCCTTCCCTTGTAACTTACTTCTTCTCTTCCTTCTCGGCCTCTGCTGCCCTCTTGGCCCTAACACCGACGTGGCGGGCATTTGTTCGCTCCAGACGCAGCTTGTCGTATGCCTTGAATGATTTCATATCTTGTGTCACCTTCACTAGCTCAACGGTTGGCTTCTCACGTACAATCGGCAAGTAAGGACCCGTGACTTGTGTGGCTGTTGCCAACTCCTCAGGAGTAGAATCACCAGCCTATGGAGAGAGAGAGAGAATCCATCATCATGAGTTATTTTACTTAAGTCCAACAAAAGAGTAATCACATAGATTCAAATGAGAATCATTACCTTAACCTTGCGAGCACGTCTTGGGAAGACAACAAGCTTGGCCTTGAATGTCTTAAGCCTCTGAACATTGGTCTGAAAACCCTCCAAGGAGCTATTACGACGCCTGTGATCAACAGCAATACCAATAGTGGGGGCAAGTTTCTTTGGGACGCCTGCAGCCTGGTTATTGCAAGAAAATTAAAAGTCAGTATATAAAAAAACTCCAGAGCGGGCAAGACTATGCATGCCTCAAAGGTACTATTAAAGTTGTTAAAATTATACAGGCAATCATACTGCAGCAAACTACTTAGTATATTACCAGTGGTAAACCATTTAAAATGAAAAAAGAGATCGAAAAAATAAGTTGATCAAAGTGAGATAATAACCTTAATTGAAGAAAAAAAATGGAAAATAAACTCAGCAGACTGGATAGAATATTTAACAAGGCAAACCACAACAAAGCAAGCATCAAACATTGATGTTACAAGTCTAACCATAACATTTAAATTCCCTCACCCATTAAATCATGGTAAGAGAACAAAATTAAGACAAGAACAAAATTAAGACCATAGTTTGGTCCCAACATAGCTCACCTTGAGTTCCTCCAGAGAGAATCCCCTACCAGCTCTGATCTTCATGTTGTATTTAAGTGTCTGGCCACGGACAACTGGGCGGAGAGGTCCAGCAGTCGGCCTGGGGAAAATTTTTATTGCCTTGGTCTGCCTTGCTGAAAGTGAAAGTTCACACAAGAATAAGCACATAGTTGAAAGAGCGCAAATCACATTGGAATAAATAAATACAAAATTGAAAGCTAACAACTGATAATGAGCAATTTGAATAAAACATAACATCATAGAAGCAATTATTACCATTTCTTCTCCTGGTCTTGCGCGCGGGCTGATTAAACCATGTCTTGACATAGTTTTGCCAATGTTTCTTGAAATGCCCATTGGGAATAACATTGTTGTGCTTCATGGTTTACCTATACACGAGTAAAGCAAGTTAATTAAACCAAAACAAAATAACATTGGACAGAAACGAGGGAATTAAAATCCAAAGTAGGGGCACATCAAAATTTTTTATTTTTGTGAATTAGACAAGGGAGATTAACAAAAATGATGCTTTTTATCCCTTCTGGGACATCAAAAAAGGAAGAAATCAGACTTCCAACCCTAAAATGAGATTTAAATTATACTTGCAGAAAACTACTGTCCAGTACCTCGTAGCCATTAAATTTTCAATTCCAAAGTCAAAACAAAAGAATCAAATATACATAAAAACATACCACTATGATTCTATCCAAAAACTAATGTACGAGGGTGCTAATTTCTGTTCATTAAAAAAACAGTTACGGGAGAAAATGAATTGTCCACTTCTTGTGTTTGTGGAATACTCATCGACCAAAATCAACAAAAATAATCATGAATTATTCTCAGCATTACCTACGAAGAATTCCTCTAAATTAAAGCAGAAAGCTACGAAAAGTGGAGAAAAAAATATAAAACTTATACCCCCAAAATGCAAAAGACTACACATTTATACAGACTAAAATCACGCAGTATCAAACACCGCAGCTTACATTGCAAACACATCAAACAAGACCTATTAACATATTCTATCAGCATAAAAATTAAGCAAGACTTAACGATCTCAACTCCACTACCCCCAAGATAAATCGAGCATTTTTAGAGTGCCAAAATTACAAAAAATCGAATGTTCTTAGCTCGGATTTCACGCAACGCATCAAACGAAGGATATAGTAAGACGAGGAACAAATCGGCAGCTGAAATCTTAGGGTTTAAACTTACAGCGGCGGCGATGATAAGAACAGACGGCGGAGCACTTCTAGCTCTGTTCCTTCAAATTTTCCATTGAGAACTTAGCGTCTCTGCTTATATATACAGCGCGATAAAAACCCTAGCTCGGGGACGGGTTTTGTGACTTATTGGGCCAAAACTGTGTTATTGCCAAAGCCCGTTTGAGTAGAAAACATAAGGAATTGGGCCAAATTGGTTTTTTTTATAATGATGGGCTCTATGTCATCCTCTAATTTATATATTCCACGTGTCATTATTGAATTATAAATTAATGTATAACATAATTAACCATAGTCAATATTGATAATGAAAAAATAATTAAATTTATAAATTTTAATTATGAAATATAATAATTAATTGTTAATTAAAAAATTAAAATTAAATACTAAAAAATAATTATAAATCATAATTGAGTAGAATGAACTCTAATTAATAATTTTACAATCAAACTAAAAATACAAAAAAAATATAAACTCATAATTTAATAGTAAAATACCAAATATGCCACAAAATGGGTAACACGAGATTCGAACTGACTCTCAATGTATTTTTCTGGATGGAGATATTCTACACATTTAGTGGGCTTTTTTTATAAGTTAATTGTTGCCACATGAGTGATCATTTCGATGATAATTATATCAACTCTTATGTTGCGTGATTATTTGGACACAAAATTATTAGTTTTTATATCTCCATAATTGAATAAATTGATACTCCTTCAATTTCATAAAAAATGATATTTTAGATTTTATAACAAAAATTAAAAATTAAAAAATGTGATAAATATTTTCTCTCTCTTCCTATTAAGTTATATTTTCCTAATATGTTTTAATTTCTCTCTCATTGTAATATATAAGCATCTATATATCTCCTTAATTTCCTCAACATATATTGGGGTAAAATTGGGAGGCAGGGTGTTAAAAAAAGTATAAAACACCAAATAATTTACAACAAAATTAAGGGGCTAAAACATTAAATATAATTTATTATATCTCAGTATTTAACACATGTTTTTATAACTTTTTAAGTGTTAAAATTATAATGATAGGTCATTTTAATCATAGAGGTGCAGTTAGGTGTCAAGTAGAATGGGAATTGAGCAATATTCACGGTTACATGATTAAAAATAATTTGGTTATTTATTAATTAAATGTTTCGAACATAATATTCAACTATACATAATAAGTTCTTAGGTTTAGATTTTGAAAAGGATTGTAATTTGAAGAAAGGTAAAACATTGGGAGTGACTATTTGCACTATCAAAAATACTCTTTGCACCACAAAATGAATTAATTATAAAATTACTTAAATATCCTTATTAAATAAAAATCAAAATAATTAATAAATAAATTAAAATTAAAAAAAAAAGAAACCATCGCACCACTTCTTCTCCCCGTTCTTTCTCCGCCGACTTGCAAGCAACAATGGCAGCCAAAATTTGGCTGTCGCCGCCCTTCCGAACTCCTTTGAACCATCCTCAAATTTGACTGTTGAAATTCTCTCTCTCTCTCTTTCTCTCTCTACAAACTGCGATTCCCATTTTGAATTTCAAAATCGAATTGGTTGCAGCTTCAACAATGGTGACTCTGAGAAGCTCGGCTCCGGGAAACCTCGACATTCCCGAGCAAATGCAGCAAGGAGAAGCCGTGGAGGGAGGCGATGCGCATTGCGGGGAGATTTGGGAGTATGAACTGTGCATAGAGGAAAGAATCAGGGAGAATCGGGAGAGAATGCAGAAGCTTGGAATTTTTGATCTTACTCAGAAACTCAGCTCCCTCAAACCCACTTCTGTCAGACCTCCTCGTCGCAAAACTCCCCGTCTTCACTCTCCGCCGCCTCCTTCCTCTTCCGCCCCCGTCCGCCGTTCCTCCAGGTGCTTTCTAAAGTTCCCCTTTTCCCATTATTTTGATGTTTTTTACTTTCTGCGTTGGCAATAACATGAGGAGAAAGTTGATGACTTGATTTAGCATATATAATTTTGGGGAGAAGGAGGAGAGATGGGGACTAGGAAGGGTGGGGAAGAAGAAGAGGTGGCAGTAGGCGATAGCAGAAGATTGGCTAAAATGGCGGCGGCGGTGGAAGGTTGGCTGAACCCGTGGGAAAGAAGAAGGGTGGTGTACGTCGACGGTGGATTGGCGGAGGGTTGGGGATGAAGTTGTTTTCCTTTTTTTTATTAGATATTGTTTTTAATTATTAATTAAGTTGAATTAATTTAGAAAAGAAATTAATTTTAAGTTTAAAATAAAAAAGGATATTAATGTAAATATGTGTGGTGCAAAGAGTAAAATCAATGGTGCAAAAAGTAATTTTAGTGGTGCAAATAGAAATTCCCTAAAACATTATGAAAAATTATAGAGTCATGAGTTAGGATAGAGATTTATATGAGTTCCTTTTAGTTGTAAGCTTCAGAAAGACTTCTAACATAAAATGGAGTATAAGTCTATTTTCTAAGAATTTATTTTACAAATTCTTTCTCTAAAAAAAAAACTTATAAGTAACACTAACATGTGGATATTTCTTAGAATCATATTCTGACGTCGTAACAAAAGAATTATTCTTTTTCATGGCAATTAAGTTGGACACTGGCGGTTGTATTGGTTACTTGAGCTACATGAACTATGACTCCCATGTAAGAACAAAAATAATATTAATCGCTCCAAAAGAAAGAAAGAAAAAATTAACAATTCGAATTTAAGCTCTACAATAATCGACCAAGCTTAAATTAATTTTCATATATGTGACTCTCGTGGGTGTAAACAAGTTGAGTCTAAGGAGGCCAACCACGAGTTTGTTTCAAATTATAGAGGTCAAACTCAGTTAGACACGCTAAAAAACAAAGACAATAACATGTGTTTGAATTCAATTCGGCCTCAACTCGATTTTTTATTAAATAATTTTAATTGTTTTAATTTCATTAAAATATACAAATAAAATTAAAATTAAAAGTGCATTTCAAATATATCGGTCCAACTCATCCTTTAAATATATACTATTGGGGCACACTTATGTGAGACCGTCTAACGGGTCTCATACATTAGACGGATCTCCATCCGACCCGATCCGGCCATATATAATATTAATAAAATATCGCGATTTCCACCGTTGTTCAACCTCGCGATCCTTCTCCCAGCTGAACCATAGTTGCTTCTTTCTACATGAATCAAGATAAATTCCTCTCCAATCCACGCGATTTTGTGGATGATTTAATGGATAAATCGGGAAAACCATGCGATGTTTCCTCCGGTGAAATTTCAATCAATTTCGGCGAAAAACGTTAGCAACAAACTGTATGTTTTCTTAGTTTGTGAACCTTGATCAATAATTAGGTATACGAAATTATGCATTCCATTTGTTCGATAATATATTACTAAAGAAATTCATTAAAATTTTAATTTCGTAATTTGTTACTGTTATAATACTTTTAGAACTGATTTAAATTTTAATTTCATAATTCTTCGTTATTGTTCTACTTGATGATGAATCCAATGGTGAAGATGCAGAAACAACATCTATCAATGAACATGAATCTGTTATATTGGAAATTGGCAGTAAGTAATACATTACTTCTCTTTTTTGTTTGTTGTAACCCGTCAATCGAATAATGTATTTAAGACAGTAGTAATACTTTGCCTGATAGTTAGTGATATGTGACATCACAGTTATTGACATTTCTTTGTTTTTACCTCAATAATTAAATTTAATGTGAATATTTGTTTAGTGATACATGCTCATCATCATAGTGATCCTTCATATGCTACTTTGCTAATATATAGTGATCAAAGTTTAAAGTGTTGTACGTTACTCGATAGTAACGATACTTCATCTAGTAGTTAGTGATTCGTCACCTCACAGTTATTGATACTTCTTTGTTCATGCCTCAACAATTCAAGAAAAGTGTATATTACATGCACAGGTTGTATTTAAGACAGTAGTGATACTTTCTCCGGTAGTTAGTGATATATCACATCACAGTCATTGGCATTTGTTTGTTTCTGTCTCAATAAGTTAATTCAATGTGAAAGTTTATCTTGGATACTCATCACCATAGTGACCATTCGTGTAATAATTAGTGATACTTCGTGTAGTAATTAGTGATATATCCCATCACAGTTATTGACACTTATTTGTTTATGCCTCAATAATTAAATTCAATGTGAATGTTTGTACTTGATGCTCATCATCATAGTGATTCTTTGCATAGAAATTACTGATATTTTGCTTGTTATATAATGATCATTTGATTATTGATACAAAGTTGAAATTGTTGTAGGTGATTCATTTGATTTAAAAGGTTCTCTTCTTGATTTGAAAAGGAAAATATGGATGATATATATGCCTTATATTGCAGTCATACTCTTGAAACCGGGTTTAGTGTTAGGTAATTCACAACAACTACAGTGCCTTTCGTGGGGGATATGGATACTTTCTTGCATTCGTATTGATATTGTAGTTTATAACTCATTATACTAAATCATTACTAATAACACATGTAATTATTTGATATATTGAAAACATCATTACTGTTGCAGATCATTTTTTATTATTTGCATGTTTCTCTCTATTTTTTTATTACTGGTAATAAATGAAATAAATAATGTTACTTCACTACACACATAATAATACTTTTCATTGTAAATAGTGATACATATTATCTACAACATCAAAAATATATATATTCAGAGATTTCTAAACCTGTCCATAACTACAACAAAACACACAATTCATTAGAAAACAAAACTCTAGCTTACATATCCTAAAAACCGTGTGGAAACATTACAAAAACCCAATGTTTCTAAGCTACTAAACCTACCGATCATATCTATACAAAAACCAAATGTTTCCAGCCATCATTCATTACAAAAAAAATCATTGTTTCCAACCATGTTAATCTTCTATCATGTCATTGTTTTCCAACCATCATTCATAACAAATAAAAAAAATACTAAAGTCTATCATGTTAAACTATGCATGGCCTTTTATATTCACCAAACCACAACCAGAACCCTCACATCCACCACCTTCTGCATAACTCCTGCATTCTTCTTCTTAGTATCTTTCTCCTTTGCTCTCTTAACTTTGTGTTTGGCTTTAGGTGGAGAGCAAACATCTTCATCATCATTATCATCACACTCATCAGCTTCCTTAACTTCGTGTTTAGTTTCAGGTGGAGAGCAAGCATCTTCATCCTCCTTAACATCGCATTCATCAGCTTTCTTAGCATCATGTTTATTGAAATATAAATTAAATTAAGACAGTATTTAAAAATACAATCAAGTGTATTTAATGAAATATATTCACTTAACTGAACATTATCAGTTAATTCATAATGATAACTTCCTTAACATCAATAACAATGAAATAAAGTATCACTGATAATTCAGTTAAACATCACTATCAACACAATGAAGTATCAGTAATACTGATACTTGCATGTCAGTTTCTTAAATTTTTATCAACTTCCTCAACAATGCAATAAAGTATCAATAATAATCTATTTAAGCATCATTATCAATACAATGAAGTATCACTAATAATGAACAAGACTTACATGAGCATATTTGAATTTTAAGAACAAAGGGCAATAGTAAACATAGCATGTAGTAGATATAGCAGATTAAGCAAAAATAGACCCTTTTTACACTTGTTCCAATGCAGCATGTTTACAGTAAATTTTTATAAAAACTCATGCCATTTTAACATGTTTTAGGTGCTAATTGATAGCAAGTTACAGTAGTGGTGCAGATTTTAATGCAACACAACAAACACCTCTCAAGAACAGCATGGAAGACACGATTAACCCATACAAATTCAAGCCAATTGTACAAGACAGGAGGAGGGCATCAGAACAAAAGTCTTAATCACCCAACTGGTTTGCAGCAGTAGTATTTGTTAGGAAAATTATTGGGAAAATCCCAAATAATGGTTTTGATGAAATGTCAAAACATATGTGATGATTTAATGAAAAACTGCAGGTTATGATAAACTGGAAATCAAGGATAATGACCAAGTAAGACTTCAAGATGAAATGAGAGACATTTATTCAGAAGCATGGTCAACCAGCTTACAGGTTGCCTTGATCAGACCAGTCAAAGTAAACTCTTCAAAGCTTGAGATAAGCTGTCAAGAGGGAAGAGAACTTTGGAGACTGATAGGCATCTACAGATGAGTTAACCATCAATCTTCACAAAAAGCCAAGATAGACTGATGAACAGAGTCAGCTTGAAAGCTGAAACTGATCTGATCCGAGATCAGTTAGAGCTGATCCTAAACTGATCAAAGATCAGTTTACTGGTAAAACAGCTTTAAATGCATTGAGCCTCCACTTAACTGACCATAGACCAGTTCAGAGAGAAAAGTTAAAAGCTCAATCAGGTAGCCAACTGATAAGTCTAGAAATGGAAGCTTTTTAAGCTTAGCTGATGAGTCAGCTGAACTAGACTATATCATGATAGAAGCTCAAGGTAGCTGAAGATCTGCCAACTGGATAATCTCTGACTGAAAGCCGAGATAGCTGAGAGTCCGTCAGCTGAATGTCTAAGAAATGATAGCCAAATCACCTGCTCCTACTGACAAGTAGTTAATGAAGATCACAATAGGAAATCTTTGGAAGATCTTGATGATCTTAGAGCAGAGAATATTAAAGTCAAAACAGCTAGTTCATTAAAAGAGCTTCAAACGGCTATAGACATTAAAATGCCACCGGTGATTTCTAAACATCACCAATCATAACGGTCAAAATTCACTCATCTATTTAAAGAGGGTGAAATCAATTTTGGCCAAGACTTTCGCTAATCTAACTTTGCTATTTTGCAGAACGAGCTATTTCTTTCTCTCTCCCTACAGCTCAAAGCTCAATATTCTCAAACTGCGAAAAGTCTTAAACTAAGAAGTCATGCTTCAAGTTCAAAGCAATCTGCTAAGCTGACGCAGAATTCCAATAAGAGCAAAACTTCTCAGTACAGTCCCTCAAAGATCAACCACTCAGCTCAAAGAGAAAAGAGCACTTCAAGTTGATAATAGATTCAAGAACGTCTTCTTGAAGATCGAGCGAGATCTAAAATCATGTAAAGACGGACAATAGCACCTAAAGTCTCAGTGAGCAGTTGGGACCGGCAAGTGTGAGCTGTCGACCTAGAAATCGGCTGAAGAAGAGCGTGTACCAACTAGTCCATTCTTCTGGGACAACAACAGTTGGAAAGGAGACCGCGCTCGGGTTATAGGGTGCCGTTTTCAGGTCCAGCAGGAATTCTGCATTGTGTAATTGTAATAAAGAAACTTTACACTTGCATAGTGGATTGCCCTTCTGCGGAAGGAAGAGAGGACGTAGAAGCAGGAAGCTTCAAACCTCTATAAAGTTCTGTGCGTGCTGCTCTTACTGTTTTTACAGTCTTGCAAGTTCTTTAACTGCACACATCCACACACACAGACTGAACTGAAAAGCTTCAGCCACGTCTTCTAGCTATCAACTGAAAACTGGTCAGATCACCAGCTAAGCCTCTGTCAGCTTCTCTCAACTGATCAGTCAGCACAGATAAATCTCAAAAGCGAGTCATGGCCCTATCGATTCCGCATCTGTTTTAAAAGTTTTCGAAGTCAGTTTATTCACCCCTCTCTAAACTGACAAAGGCTCGCACCGGGACCAACAAGTGGTATCAGAGTAGTTGATTCTAAGGATCAGTCATTTCTGCAGATCATTTGAATTAGATCTGTTTATCTGTGCTAACCTTTCTAGCTATAGGAAATCACAAGCTACCTCTCTTTTCAAAATGACACAAAAAAACTGCAGAACAATGAAGGAGATTTAGGACCTTCTTGCAGATCTGTGCAAATAGTCCGAAGCCATGAAAGGAAACAAGCTCTACTTGGCAGTTGATAAATATGATTCTTTCAAAATGCAGCCGGAAGAAAGCATATTGAGCCTAGAAACAAGATTTCTTGGTATTATAAGCGAGATGAACAATCTGGGAAGAAACTATCCCAACAGTGAAATAAACTCAAAAGTTCTTGATAATCTCACTAATGAATGAGATGTGAAAGTAATTGCTACTAAAGAGTCGAGAGACTTGAACATCATTACTCCCAGAGAGTTATTTGGATCTCTCAAAGCTCATGAGTACAACCTGAATCGAAAGAGAGAAGCATCCACTTCCTCTTCTCATGATGCTTCTTTCTATGCTGAAAGAAATCGATTTAGAGAAGCCCGTGAGTTAAACAACTTCCGACCAAGAGGCTCGCCTGTCAGAGAGAATCCAGGGGGATCGGTGACTGATCGAAGAAGAAAGTCAGCCAATAAAAAGGAGATCCTGACTGAAGATTTGAACAAGCAAATCCAGTCAATGATAAGATTGTTGGAGAAGCTAAGAAAAGTCAGAGATCAACAATCAGCTCAACCCCAAGCTGATGAAGCTACTAAAGATGAAAGTAACCAGCAGCCAGCTGATCGTCCAGTTGAATAATTCAGAATGGCAAACAGGAACATAGAGGAATGTTTCCACTGCCATAAGTAAGGACACTATAGATACGAATGTCCAGAGCTTCCTAAAGATAAAAAGGCCAAAGTGAGGAGAAGCTTCTTCAAAAGAAAAGCAATGATTGCAAACTCTGAGAATGTTGTGCTTGATGATTCAGACTACCCATCTGGAATCGACTCAGACGGCTACAACTCCGATGATGAAGCTTTACTATGCCTCATGATCGACAATGAAGAAGAGGTTTGTCAAGCTGACTCAATAACCTCATTCTATCATATACATGAAGCATCGATCTCTAGAAACGAACTGGATGAATAGTTAAGAATCCTAGAATATCAATTAGCTTATGTATCAAGTATGCATATTGAACTAAAGGGTGAAAATGATAAGCTAAGAAGCAGAGTTGATGAGCTAAGTACTGAAAATGAAAGACTAAAAAGTCTTGATGCTCAGTCAACAGAAATGGATCATCTGAGGTTAAGAAATGCAGAACTGGAAGCTGAGAATGAGCAGCTTAAGTAAGAAATTCTTGAAAGAGATGAATTATCTCTCAAGTTCAAGAAGGGATTCCAGACTCTTGATGAAATCTTGAGTCATCAGAGAACTGAATTTGGGAGTCCAGGGCTGGGATATAGTAAGTACACTGCCGCAAAGAAGGGCAAGGCAGTCGTACAGAGCTGTGAATCTGGAATCCTGAAATGATTGACAAGACCAGCTCAGTCCCCCCAGTTGAGGAGTCAAAAGACAAGGGCATCTTGGAAACTCCTCAAACTCAACCCAAAGATCAGACTAATCATTCGAGAGGGGTAACTCAAAGACAGTCAGTCTTTCAAAGACTTGGTGCTCAGTCAAAGCCACCAGTTTAACATCGAATAGCTCAACAGTCCAGATCTACTGCTCGATCAAAATCCAAAGCTCATCAGAGACCAAATCCTCGAAAGCTCCATTTCATTCCAGGTCATCAGTTCAACCAAGACCTGAAGTTCACCCAAGGCCAGTCGCTCAGACAAGAGCATCAGCTCAAAGTAGGCCATCAGTTCAACGATCTAGAAACTCCTCCAGTACATTTCAACCTGGGAGTTCTTCAAACCCCAGAAGAAATGAACACACGAGATTGTATTATGCAAAACAACATAATCCAATTTCTCTGGAAGAGTTCCCTCCAAGTGACTTTGCAAGCCAGTATGATGAGTTTTTAAACTCAATGGATAAATCAAAAATCAATCCCACTTACTACGGGTCTGCAAACTGGCTGCATCACAAAGGCCAAAGAGCTCAAAGTCAAACGGTCAAACGAAATTAACCAAGACAGAGAGCATCAAGGTCACAAGATGAAAGGATATTAGTTGAAGTCTTCTATCCTGAATCTCATCCAAGGTATAGATCACAGGACTCACCTCTCAATCGAAGAGTTATAAGAAGTCCGTTGCATATCAAGAGATCCAATTCTGAAGGATCTCTTGGAAAAGAAAAACCAAAAGTATGGCGTATTGGATTCCCAGATACATAATTAACCCCTCAGGACCCGATATCATACGGGTGCCTAAACCCTGACTCTTGTCTTGCAAGGAAAGAGCATCATATCTAAGAAAAAGGTCAAAGATACTTGGTATTTGGATAGCGGGTGCTCAAAACACATGACCGAAGACAAGAATGATCTCGACGGTTATAAAGAGATTAAGGGACCACTGGTCACTTTTAGAGATAACTCAAAGAGCCGAACCATTGGAGAAGGGTTCGTGGTCAAGGAAAAAGTTGTCATAAATGGCGTGTCACATGTTGAAGGACTGAGGCACAAACTGCTGAGCATCAGTTAGCTTTGTGATAATGGGTACTCAGTCGACTTCAACAATAGCTCATGTGACATCAGAGACAAGTCAACTGGAGCCATACTCCTGATTGGAGTAAGAAAGGGCAACATGTACGTAGTTGACTGGTCAACTAGCTATTCAGAAGCTTGCTTTCTCTCCAAAGAATCAACTGAAGTAAGCTGGTATTGGAATCGACGACTGAATCATCTCAAATTCAAAATTATCAACTACTTGGCCAAGAAGGAGCTAGTTGATGGGCTTCCTAAGGAAATCTACACGAAAACTAGCGTCTGCGGACCATGCTAGAAAGGGAAGCGGGTGAAGTTGTCATTCAAGAACAAAAGTCATCATCAAGGAACAACTGACATTCTTCAGTTACTTCACATGAACCTGTTTGGGCCTGTGAAACCACCAACACCCAGAGGTAAAAAGTTTACACTTGTAGTAGTAAATGACTACTCAAGGTATACCTGGGTGGAGTTCCTGAGAAGTAAGGATGAAACTTTTGAGAAGCTATCAACATTGATCAGGAGATTGCGGACTGACAAAGAAAAATCAATTCAAAGGATAAGATCCTATAATGTAACTGAATCTGTCAATCAGCAAATGATCAAGTTCCTGAGTGAACTGGTAATCACTCATGAATACTCTGTTGCAAGAACTCCTCAACAAAAAAGCGTAGCAGAAAGAAGGAATCACACTCTAAAGAAGGCAACCAGAGCAATGGTAGCAGATGCCAACATAGCCGAATACTATTGGGCAGAGACAGTTAACATAGCCTCCCACACACAAAACAAAAGTGCGTCATCACCCATGACAAAACACCCTATGAGCTATTCAAGGGTCGTAAGCCTTCTATCTCTTACTTTAAGATATTTGGCTGCAAATGTTATATCCACAACAATGGGAAATCCCAGCTGAAAGCTTTCAGTGCCAAAGCTGATGAGAGAATCTTTCTCGGCTATAATGCCCCTCATTCTCAAGCTTACAGAGTGTTCAACAAAAGGACACTGGTTGTGGAAGTAACATGTCATGTGGTATTTGATGAGCTTGCCAATGAGTACAGAAACAAAAAAGAGAACTGTACATCAGAGCAAGCATTGCCTAGTGAAAGCCTGCTGGACTATGTTGATCATATTGTCCCAGAGCAGTTTGAGGTTTCACTTGAAGATGGCATAGAAACTGATTCTAGACTAGTTGGAGATAACTTGGTCACTGAGGATACAAATCATCATGAAACCTCAAACCCCATAACTGAAACAGGGGGAAGAATCAGTAAAAATGAAGAACAGAGAGCAGATACAACAGCTGAAGGAGTAACCGAAGAATCAATTGATAAAGAAGCTAGAGGATCAGTTGTTGGAACAACTGATGAAGCAGCTAAAGGCGCAGAGGAAGCAATCATTCCCAAATGGCTCCGAAGCCATCCAGTCGACAAAATTATTGGGGATCCAAGAAGCACAGTCCAGACCAGAGGGTCAACGGAGCATGCACTCTTCACATGCTTTTATCTCACAGATGAAACCAGCCAACATCAAAGAAGCGCTTAAAGATTTAGACTGGATTATACCGATGCAAGAAGAGCTGAACCAGTTCACAAGAAATAACATATGGTTTCTTGTTGATAGGCCGAAAACTCAAAAAGTCATTGGGACTAAATGAGCTTTTCACAACAAACTGGATGAACAAGGAGTGATCACAAGGAACAAGGCCAGACTGATAGCTAAAGGTTACTCAGAAAGTGAAGGGATTGACTTTGATGAGACATTCACACCAGTTGTAAGATTGGAGGCCATCATATTGTTTCTCGCCTATGCAGCTCACAATAATTTTACGGTTTATCAAATGAACGTGAAAAGTGTATTCTTGCAAGGGATGCTCAAGGAAGATGTGTATGTAGAACAACCTCCAGGCTTCGAAATCGAAGACCAAGTCTACAAGCTGAAGAAAGCTCTATATGGTCTGAAGCAGGCACCAAGAGCTTGGTATGAAACCCTCACAACATTCTTGCTAAAGAATGGGTTTCAGAAAGGAGTCATCGATCGTATTCTATTCAGAATAGAATGATCAGCTGAGATCTTGATGGTTCAAATTTATGTTGATGACATAATATTTGGATCCAAGAGCAAAGATCTCTGCAATCGATTCGCACAACTGATGCAAAGCGAATTCGAGATGAGCATGATGAGAGAAATGACATTCTTCCTAGGACTCCAAATAAAGCAGCTCGAAGATGGAATCTTCATCGGCCAAGCCAAATATACCAAGAAGCTTGATAAGAAGTTTGGAACCGACAAGGGAAAAGCTCTCAAAATTCCAATGAATATGTCAGTGTAGCTGACCCTCGATGAAGAAGGAGAATTAGTCAGCCAAACACACTACAGATGAATCATTGGATCCCTTCTCTACCTGACCGCTAGCCGACCAGATATCTCCTATTCAGTCGGACTATATGCAAGGTTCCAAGCCAATCCGAAGAAAAGTCATCTTGAAGCAGCAAAGAGGATTATGAAGTATCTCAAGTGAACTATAAATCTTGGATTATGGTATCTTAGAGATGACAACTTGAGTCTAACCGGCTATTTAGACTCAGACATCGAAGGATGCGAAATCGACTGAAAAAGCACCAGTGGAACATGTCAGTTTCTTGGAAACAAACTAATATCCCGGTTTAGCAAGAAGCAGCACTCAGTTACCACATCAACAACTGAAGCTGAATATGTAGCTGCTGAAAGCTGTTGTGCTCAAATCTTATGGATGAAACAACAACTTAAAGATTACAAGGTAGAGACTGAATAAGTGCCAATCTACTATGATAACAATAGTGCTATTGCAATATCTCAAAAAATCCAGTATTGCATTCAAGGATGAAGCACATTGATATCAGACACCACTTCATCAGAGATCATATTGAGAAGAAAGACATATGCATCAGATATGTTAACACGGAGAAACAGATAGCCGATATCTTCACCAAGCCATTGCTAGAAGCTAGCTAGATTTGTTGAGTTATGTATCCAATTGGGATTGCTTAAACTAGATTCAAAGGAGGATGACGATCATCCAACAAAAGGAGTGAAAATGAGCACTCCCGCTGAAAATGAGAACTAGCCTAAGAGGGCATCAGTATTGCAAGCTTTGGAGCTTAAACTAATATAGCCCATATCAGTTCTAAAAAGAATGGCAAAAGGCTGCGAAAAAGCTGTTGAAAATGGGTAAACTGATCGCAGAAGGCATCAGTTCTCAGCCAGTCATATTCAACTAATGAGAGCAGTTGAATTAAAAATTGACTGATGAAAACAAAGCTCTAGCTGAGGGAAGCAGCTGACAAGCTTAGGCTGAGCAAAGCTGAAGAAGACAACTTAAGCTGACAAGGAGTTAAAGCTGAGGAGACTCCAGCTGGAACTGATCACTACAGACCAAGAAGATCATCAGTCGAGAAGACAACTGATGACATCAACAGCTCAAATGCCACGTGGAGACTGGAGGAGAGCCAAAAATCAGATAAGTTCAAATTAAAATTATTACTGAACAGTAAAATGACGTGTCTCTCAAATATTACCGTTGGACCTATTCTCTCTCCCTTCATTAATCTCAACGGATAAATCTGAAATTAAAATCAACGGATTAATCAGAACCGTTCGATTTTGATTTACAATCAAATTCCTTTTTATCGTTGGATTCACCAATTGCTTGAGCCTATAAGTAAGTTAGCTTTTTCTCCTAAATCCCTCACACAGCTGACCACAGAAAGTAAGCTCTGAGTCTCTCAAAATTCATCCAGAATCTCTTCTTCATCTCAAACTCCGCAAACTACTTTGAGTTATCACTCCCAAATTGCCTAATACTCTTCCAACCCTATCAGAAGACCTCGCAACTTCAGAATCTCTGGTGATGAGTCAAGAGTCTTTTGTGAAGGCCTAGGTCATGACAAAATACTAAGCCCAACTAACACCAGACGATTCACCAACTTCTCTTAGTTAGGGAGGGGGATGATTCTCACTCTAATTGAAAATGCACAACTAAAGAAGTACATTGAAAGTGCTCTCACAAGAGTATATCCAGAGGCAGTAACAGAATTCTTTCTCAATTCCTTTAGCAAGGAAGATGCTTGGTTAATCACGAGTGAAGTAAGAGGGATAAATGTTCTGATCACTCCTTCCGTTCTAAGAAGCATATTTGGGCTACTAGAAGGAAAAGAAAGGCTGGAAGAAACAACTGTGAATGCAAGATACTGCTACAATAGATGGGCTACTACTCCAGCCACGGATGATTTTCAGAGTACCCATTCAACGTCTAGATTCCAAAAAGAATTTCAGATGCTAGCAGCAGTGGCCGCACAGATGATGGTAGGATCGTGTGAAGGACACGATGAAATGTCAGAATTAAAATACAAAATCTGCAACGCCATCTTGGAAGTAAGAGGAATAGATTGGGCATCATTTCTCTTCAAGCAGCTAAAAAGGTTTGTAGACATAGTGGAAAGAGAAACAAGAAGCAGTTTGTGCTTTCCACAAAAGATGTACTACATCAACTGAATCAGCTTCATTCTAGAAAAGCCGCTTCCTGACTCAATGGCGGAGGAAACAAATTATCAGCCAGTTGATCCTGATGACTTTGTTTCGAAAGTAGCAGAAGGAGCACTGCCTCCACTGACATTCAGAGAGCCACAATCACAATTGAGGAAGAAATTCATTCCCTCCATTCAAGCAGACAAAGGAAAAAAGAAAAGTCGTCAGATCAATAGTTCAGTCAACTCATGACTCAGATGACGTCTTTAATGCTGTTGATAGATATCAATCCACAGGAGAGGAGGATGAAGAAGAAAAGAACTCCAGAAGGAGTCCGATTGAATGGAAGATTGCCTCTCCAGCACTGTCTGAAATAGTTGACAAGCCAACTAAAGGACACCAAAATGTCAAACATCAATTGAGAATTGAGCGCTCAACTGGAGAGCATCTACCGACTGCAGAAGAGACTTTTCTTAGAATTCAACAACCAAAAAGGCAGCGGTCCGGGAAAGCCTCAATCAAAGCACTGATAAAGTGCATGAAGGAACATGTAAAACAACTCACTGACTCCATTATAAAACTGGAAGCTTGCTCTAAAAGTGATGATTCAAAGGACTCTTCAAGCGAGAATATTTTAGACAGCTTCCAAACTGCAAAGAAAAAGAAAAACTGATCGCAAGAAGATCTGAAGGCTTCAGAAGTCAGCTGACTAGACGCCTTAGGAAACTTCTGGTAAATTTGTCTATTTTCTGAATATTCTCTTTAATAAAATTCTTTTGGCTCAATTAAATGCTTGTGTCAGAGTTCATTAATTTGACTGTTGGTCCGAAGCTCAAAATCAAAAGCCAAAAGAAAACGACAAAGGGAGTTTAATTCTTTCAACCAACACATTTATGAGTTTTCTTTTAACTCATAAAAACCCCTTTGCCAAAATTTTGAGAGAACACAATACAACAACACACTCATCACTCACTGCATTTTTTAAGCAGTCTCTCAAGAGAATTCATATTCTCTTCTCTTTCAAAAGAGTGTTCTCTTTTTCTCTAAAAAAAGGAAAGCTTCAATTCAAACTCAGCCAATAATTTTTCAAAAATGACTGAAGCTTTAAAAGCTCTTACCTCTTTCAAAGAGCAAATGATGAGAGATAAATTTCTGGAAAGACAGAAATTTCAATTGATTCTTCAAGAATCAAACAATCCTTTTCTTCTGGTCAATCTTTAAAAGAACAGAATTCTGCACTACCTAGAAACTCCTCCAAGATTCTTCAGACAAAACTTGGTAAGTGAGTTCTTGCTTCAAGCAAAGGTCACTGCAGATGGGAAGGTCATACAATCAGTGATTCAAGGAAGGAAACTTCAAATCACTAAAAGAAAGATTTGCAGAAATCTTTCAACTTCCCAGAAAAGGCTCCAGGGTTCAAGATCTGAAAAATTCAGCTGAACCATACTAGAAAGAATAGCGTGCTTCAAATTACTCCAAGAAATTCAGCTTTACCACAACCAAAGCTGATTTGAAGCCCGAGTATGGAGTCATGCTCGATATTACGAACAAAATGATGTTCAGCGCCATTGGAAGCTTGAGTCAGTTGACTCAAGAAAGATACAAAATAATGATACACCTTGTACAAGGATTGGAAGCTAATTTGGTAGAATTTGTCTTCTCCCAATTTAAGCATCAAGTCATCAAAGCAGCAGACTAAAAAACAACTGGCAAATTTGAGTCCAAAGTAGGACTTGTTCTAAGAATGAGCAAGTCCTGAAAGATATGCTGAATCTTCCAAATGATGACGCACTACCAATCCTCATATCCGACTGGATTCCCAAGAAAGGGAAAGCACATCTTCAGTCACTCAAGAAGAAGAGGAGATCTAAAGCCAGATCTGGCCATACAACTTCAAGCAGTTCAGATGCCAATGAAGTTCCCTCTCCTCACTCCAAAAATGGATCACCAGTGGATTTTAAACCCTGTATTGATCCAGATGACCTTATTCCATTTATTGGAATTCCTTATCCAAACTATGGAGCTGAGTACTTCAGGAGAGCCTGCCCTCCTCTCCAACTAACTGAAGATAATATTCGCACTTTCTACAATAGTGATTATGAAGTCAAGAGTGCTCAGAAGGATGTAATGAATCTTCTTCTCACTCACTTCACATATGTTGCCGAGCAAGACAATCGGTTGTTCAAACAGCTGCACCGGTACTTTTACTAGTACAACTGGAGACACTCAATGTTAATCCAGTCACATTTCTTGCTTACAGCCTTTCATAGCATGAGCTTTTGGCAATGTGAAGAGACTTGGAGCCTCAAATCAATTTCCTCCAAACATTGTGCAAGTCCAGCGGATTATGAAACATCGACTTGATAACAACATTCCAGCTAAGGCTCTGCTAGCTGATGTTCAAGCCAGCTTGAGATCGCAAGGAGTTGCAACTGAAAAACAGCTTGCCAACAATCCAGTCGATCTATGTTACCTACAACTGAATCCTGATCTAAGTCAGTCAGAAAAGATCTCTCTCATACTTAAGTAGTGGTAATTCCAAGGATTCAACATCTTGGACAAAGTGGAGTCAAAGACGATGAAGATACTGCCACGTCTCCAGATCTTTTGTCCAAAGGCTATGTTACTCTTCTTATCAAGTCTTGCTCAAGAGCTACAAAGCTGATGATAAATCAACCCAGCTTATCCTGCAGATGCATTAAAGAGTTGGCCTCCTTGAAGCTGACTACCTCAGCAGTTGCTCTTAAGAAACTTCAGCATGCTGAGACTCAAGTCAGAGTTAACCCTTCTCAGGACATCTCCAGTTCAGCTTCCAAAAGGAAACGGTCTAATAGCTCTAAAGAAAGCAGTAAAGCTAGTCCCATTCGACCACTCAAGAAGAGGAAATTGACAAAAAGTCAATCAGCAGCTACTCAACAAAACCGATTCAATCAGTTAAAGGCGACATCATCAGTTCAGCAGGAAACTGAAGCCTCGAGCCCCAAGTCCTATCTCTCATCAGCTGCCTGATCAATCCTCTTCGATAAGCTTCTCTACTCTCTATTCCTCACAGCTTATTTTTTTGAAAAAGTTATCGTTAACATTTCAAAATAAGCTTACTGTTCATCTAATTTGCCATTAAAGTCTCTATACTCAGCATTAAAGTATAAAGAGATGAATTTTCTGAGGTATATAAATAGCAAATCTTCTGGGAAAATATTGTGCTATTTATGACAACTACTCAGATTTTCAAATCCTAAGATCTCAGCCGCTTGATCAAAAAGGCATTATCTAAGTGGACGGCTGAGATGCATGCATCATTTATTCAGCTACCTTTCTTTCAAATCAGATAGTTGATCAGTAGTAAGCACTCGATTGCTCTAGTTTAATGCATGCAAATTTGCTGCCTTTAAAAGCACTAGAGAAGTTGAATGAAAGTAACAACACAATAGAGATAAAAATTCTCTAAAAGCATTTTCATTCCTTCTCCTTGTCTTCTCACTTATCCATAGCCCCTTCCTTCTCTTCTCATATCATCGAAGAATGGTTTTTTTCATTCCAATTGATGAATATGGAGCTTCTAATAAAGAAGCTCGAATCGGTTATGAGAAGACAGCATGATCTTCCACTTGTTGGAGACATGCAGGCTCTTATCATTTATGACAACACAGCCCAAAAAGAAGCATCTTCCGCTTGTAGCCGAGTTCTACTATCACGCGGAAATCTCAGGACACAACATCATTTCTGTTGTCCGAGATCAGGTTATCATCAACAATAAAGATGTGCTAACCGACCTGTTCCAGCTTTCTAGTCATGGCCCAAAGGTGTTTGAACTAATATTCCCTTCAAAGTTGGAGCTGTGGAGCGACAGAAAACATCCACACATTGATCACAGAGACTTTTCAAACAACTTGAAAGATAGTCTCTCTCCAACCATGGTCCAGATATCGGACATCGTGATGCACATTTTTCTGAGTAGCATCACCAATGCACAGTTCAATGACAACACCTCTCATCTTATGGCTGCAATATATTATGGATACAAAGCTGATTGGGCATCCTATATATTAGCACAGCTACGCTGTCATGTGAAGCATGCTAAGATCGATCTAACCTCTGGTACATTCAAAGCCAAATTAGGATTTGCAAATTGACTTAGTCATATCATAGCGGAGCAACTTGGGACAGTTTCTGGTGGATACACTCTCACCAGACGAGATCTTCTTTCTACAGTCTACATTCACCGAAGACATCGAAATGTAACTGGACGCCCTAGGAAGTTGAGACTTCAGCTCATGGAGGACCACAACCCAGCTAAAGAAAAGCAACCGCTCCTTTATGCTGATCCTCCAGCTGATGCAGGTCAGTCCTCAACTGCACAGTGACTCTTACACTTGTACAAGTGACGAGTCTACTGCACCTGCAACCAGTGAACCTCCTTATGTCGCTACCCCAGAATCTTTGGAAGAAGGCTTCATTGCAAGCCTCGGCCAACAACTGGAAAGTTGTTTTGGTCAAATAAGGGAACACAGTCTCTTTCTCTTCGAACACCTTCGAAGATATCTCCAGTATCACCTCTGGAGATACCGGGTGGATGATGCCACCATGCTAATGATGGTAGACAAGTGAGGCTACTCACATTGGATTAAGGAATGTGAATGGAGCCGGAGCTGGATGAACTATCCACTTAATACGCCTCCATCAGTCCTAAAAATCATGGATTCCATGATTAAGAGGTTTCAAACCTTAGTGCCTCATGATGCACCCCTTCCTAAACATGAGCCCTCCAACTCGTCCATAACTCCTCTTCAAGAGGATGCCATCATCACCATTCTAGACGAGCCACTTTTCGAAATCGCATCAGTCTCTTCTCTTCGGCAAGATCCACTTTCTTTCCCAGATCTTGACCAGGTAATGACGATATATGAGTCTTATGCATGGCTATCCGCTCCTATGCCTGCACCCCAAGCTCCCCACATCACCAACAACTTGTTGGCCACTTCTTTCTCTCCTCTGCCACAGTTGTCACTGCCTCATTATGAATTCCATCAACTCGCCATTTTGGATGATGCCAAAAATGGGGAAGGATATATTAATGATAGAAAATCATATGTTTCAACATATGATTTCTGGCAAGGTGATATAACTCTTTGGGATGAGCAAAGAGAAGTCCAAAAAAAGGTACAACTTCAAAGGTAATCTGCCTTTCAAGGGGAAACTATTCACAAGGGGGAAACTACCCATCAAGGGGAAGCTATTCGTGAGGGGGAAGTCCAACTTGAGCAATGCCCAACTCAAGAATACTGTTGGACTTGGGAGAATGCTCAGCTGAAACAACAGCAAGAATGGGGTATCCACAGCATACCCAACATCTCTCCCTGTAAGTTTCACTACAAAAAATTCGCGATTTACCAACGGAATTTACCGACGGAATTTATCCGTCACTATTTAGAAACGGAATGCCAACGGAACCTAATGGAATACTAGAACAAAATCTTTACTGACGGAATACAAACGGAAATTTGGCGGGACTATTCGCGCCACCTTTACCGACAGAAATTCCGTCAGTAATTCCGTGATTATTTTTACTGACGGGATTTTTCCGTCAGTAAATAATTTTTTTTTAAAATTTATTCAGAATAAACAATACCAACGGAATAATTCCGTCAGTATATATAAATGAATTTTTTAATTCTATTATAAAAAATACTGATGGAATAACAACGGTTAGTTAATTAAAATAAATAAAAATTCTTTTAATTTACCGACGGAATTAACAACGAAAATTTCCGTCTGCAATTCTGAAAATTAATTATTATATATTTTTGAGTATTAATGATTGCAAAAAAAATTTAAACAACATTTATTAATCAAATAGAAAATGAAAATCGTAATACATTATGCTTTGTAATTTTTTTGTTCTTTTTATTTTATTTTATGAATATTAAAAAACATTTATTAATCTTGCTATATCATTTTATTCTATTTAACAATATTTTTTTATTTTATTAAACAACACACAAATAAAAAAAAACCCTCCCCCTACTCTCTCAAATCCTCCCGCCTCAACATCACGGCAAAAAACCCTCCCCCTTCTCTCTCAAACCCTCCCGTCTCAACATCATGGCAAAAAACCCTTCCTCCTTCAATATTCACGACAGAGGAGGTAACTGAACTTGTATTGTTACGTCTCGCAACTCTTGAGAAATGCCCCCCCTTTTGGTCTCAAATTGATTGTCGCTCGAAATTTCATTTCCATTCTTCAGTAAAATTGGGTGAAACTGACCAGAGTGGCCAGTTTGTGTTTGTCAGTGTTTGTTTGCTGTTATGAAGATTACACAGTTTTGTTTGGTCCTACTATTTGCTTCATCATTTTATTGAAAGATATAATTTTGCCTTTTAGTAGCAAACACGTTGAACATTCAGTTTGGGTTTGATCTTACCGTAGGGTATTTTGGATCGTTTTAACAAAGGATTGTTAGTAGCATCTAGATGTTCAGTTGCAGCAGTTCTGAAATGTGAATTTCAAGATTTTGCCAGAGTTCTATCTGCTCCACTCAGACGATTTCATGGTAAAATGATGGTTATTTGCTGATTCGTTTCACATATTTGACGATCTGTTGATGGTTTATTCCTTGATTATGGTTAGAAGGTCTTTTTCAGTTGAAGGTTTTGTTTCATTTGGTGTAGTAGCTCCTTCATCTTCTTGTATTACATTTCAGTTGCTACAAGTTTGTATCTACCAGCAACTTGTTTTTATTTTTTTATTTTTTTTCTTATTTTTTTACTGCTGATGTGTTATAATGTCAGTAAGCTGTGGATTATGTGGTTGGAGATTTAGAGTAATTGGCAAAAGCTATTTATAAGACTTGTGTTTTGGTTACTAGTTGACTTTAATTGTATTTCAGGAAACACTGCAGCATTTTTAGGTGTCGACAGAGATCTCACCTTCTCAGCTAGAAGATGTTTAATTAGGTAATTCAGCATATTTCCTATATTGAGTTGTATAATCTGCGCAGTATATGGTACTCAATTTCTTTCAAGTGTGACTTTGTGTTAATTATGCCACTGGCTGAGCGCAGAGCGCTATGATAACTTATTAGGCATCTAGATCCATTGTTGCTTCCTATTTGCCCTACAATTTTCATGTCGGCTAGAAGAGACAACTTCATCATTATTTGTTCAAGTAATTTTCCCGTTTTATAAATGTTTGAAAACTTAGAAAAATGTCATTATGTGTTAGGTAGCACTTTCTGGAAATGATGTTTTAAGCTTCTAAAAAATAAGATGATTGGATCTTTAAGTTCCTGAATTTATGATAGACTAAGTTCCTTTAGGAAAATATGTGACAAATTTTATCCAATATAATTGATGGATCATAATTTCTATCAACTGGCCCTGTGCATTAATCCAACAAGAACAATGTTAAAATAGAAAGCCATATCACACAACAACATTTCTATTGATCTGAGAGAGAGAGAGAGAGAGAGAGAGAGAGAGAGAATTTGGATTCAAGAATCTTAATTCACTGCATGTGTTTGGCTGCAGGTAGTACTCTATTATATATGTATTAATTATGGTAGTGATGAAATACAATACTAGCTAGATTGAAACATAAATAATATATATTATGTTATGTGTGTCTCTGCGTGAATAGTGATTGCATGAGATCACCACAATAATTAATATTATATTTCAAGTTAATTTGTACATTATTTATGTGATCAGCGCCTGCATATCTTAATAAAAGGTAAGAACTCATATTTATATTGCTGATGCTTTTATAATTATATTTACTCCTCTAATTAACCATGTAGGATTTAATCTGGTTAAACTAGCAGAAGTTGTAGAGTTCAAATTGGGCATTCAAAAATTAATTTTTGCTGTGGATTAAAGCTGGGATTTAAATCAAATCAAAGCAGGTTAGTCTCTCTCACTCCATATTGGTTTGTTGTGTGAGTTTGTTTAATTTTATACATATGTTTGAATTTGAAATCCAAGTATTATGTAGTTGCTTAATATTCAAAATTGGGTAAATATGGTGGCTGATTTTACATATTATGATTTATTTTAAATTCGTTTTGTTTGTATAATTAGTGGCTTTAAATTGGGTAAATATTGTGACTGATAATATGAAAATTTGATAAATAGGGATTGTAAATTGGAATTTGATATAAATATTTGTTGATTATTATTGTGAAGCATGATATGTTGTTAGTTTGTGAATCATTTAGTTGGTAGAGTCGAGCATTTGTTTATCTATGATTATATTTTTGCAAGAATGAGTGATAATCGTGAGTGGATGTATCGACGGGGGATTGATGGTTATCTGAATCTTGAATTTGAGAGAGGAGTTGAGGATTTTATTAAATATGCAAGTACTCAGCCAGAATGCAAGGATGGAGATATGATAGGTCCACAAAAGCTAGACAAAATAGAATGTCGGAGCCAGATGGGCCAGGCACCGGGATAAGCAAGCATAGGAGTGGATCAAGGCCTGTTCGTCGACTGGTTGAAGAGATGGTAAATAATTTTTAATTGATTAATTAAATTTTGTTCTATTTTCAAGAGATGGTAAATATTTGGGTTCTAATCTTGTTAGTGATGGCTCGAGTGGTAGTGGAACGACTGCTTCTCAGTTCATGTCACATGAACAATGTGACAGTAGAATTGGGTCTTTAGAGGAGCAGGCACGACAGGACTGTGAGAGGATCCTTCGATAAGAAGCTCAGATAGAGGAGGATCGGAAGCAAAGAGAAGAACTTCATGCTCAAGTGTTGGCTACACAACAAATGATGAAGGAGTTTATGACTACACAAGTGAGTCGTCGCCCAAATGATCATTCAGATTCACCCTCAAGTTAAACTATTATTTAGTTTATGTTTTTTTTAGATATTAAAACTTGTGATCTGACATTTAGTAGTGTTACTATTTTGTTAGTATTAATTTTGATGAATAGTTATCGATTAATTTATGGATTAAGAACTGTTATAATTTTTTATCGTGTTCGATTTCATTTCTATTTGATATTATAATTTGATTGTGGTTAATTGGTTAATTGATTGGTTAATTGATCAGGTAAATGGTAAAATAAAAAATAAAAAAAGGTAAAAAATTAGGAAAATACTGACGGAATAGCAACATACGCCAACAAAGAACACTAACGGAACAAATTCCGTTGCTAATACCGATGGAATACTGACGGAATAGCAACAAACATGCCAACAAGCAACACCAACGGAAAAAATTCCGTTGCTAATACCGACGGAATACTGACGGAATAGCAACAAACATGCCAACAAGCAACACCAACGGAAAAAATTCCGTTGCTAATACCGACGGAATTTCTGTTGGTATTCTGTTGCAGATAGTTGGGAATGAAAATGCCAATGAAAGAGCCGCCGACGGATATTCTGTTGGTATTCCGTTGGTAAGTGTCGCTGACAGAAATATTTCCGTCGGTAAAAATTTAGCATCGAGCTAAATTACAACAGTTGTTTTCCGTCGGTAAAACCGTCGGTAATCAATATACTGACGGAACTTTTGATTTTACCAACGGAAATTTCCGTCGGTAAATGGTGATTTTTTTGTAATGTTTGAAAAAGGAGAATCAAGCAAAAGAAGACGAAACTGAGTGGTGAACAGTTCCAACTGAAAAAGGAAGTTAAATATCAAGTCTTGATATTCTCTCTCTCTCTCTCTCTCTCTCTCTCTCTCTCTCTCTTACTTCCTATAATTCTTCATCTTCTATGCTCAACCAGTTTCTAAAATATGTTCTTTTGTTTATAATACAAAATATTCTGATTATGCTGATTTGTCCCTTTGAATAACCTAAGGCTTTCCATGCGCTTTAAAAATTTGAAAAATATGTATGATAATCAGAATTGAGCTGTGTTTAGAACTGGAACATTTGAAGCTTTTTCAAGCTGTACAAACGAGTACTCAGATATCTGAAGGTCAGTTTAGCTGTATTTCTCATAAGCAAAACTCTGATACCTTACAGATAAAACTCATTGAGCTCACATATTAATGTATGCTCTATTACTCTAATACTCATCTTTTTATCAAAGCTCTGATGTTTATATCAAAGCATTGATACTCATGAATGTATAAAATGTTAGCTTTCAAAAGCTACAAGCATCTAAGGCTGTTCTTTTGAACATAGTCTAATTTCAGCTTTGTTACCGGAATTGGTACAGGCTCAGATGTTCATTCATGAATGATAACCTTGCA
This sequence comes from Perilla frutescens, assembly GCA_026008535.1. Taxonomy (NCBI): domain Eukaryota; kingdom Viridiplantae; phylum Streptophyta; class Magnoliopsida; order Lamiales; family Lamiaceae; genus Perilla; species Perilla frutescens. The sequence goes on from BRKX01000011.1 coordinate 33,105,060, forward strand.
CAATTTTTCCATCATCAAATCAGCTGGTTTTGACATCATTAAAAAGGGGGAAATTGTTAGGAAAATTGTTGGGAAAATCCCAAATAAAGGTTTTGATGAAATGTCAAAACATGTGTGATGATTTAATGAAAAACTACAGGTTATGATAAGCTGGAAATCAAGGATAATGACCAAGTAAGACTTCAAGCTGAAATGAGAGACAACTATTCAGAAGCATGGTCAACCAGCTTACAGGTTGCCTTGATCAAACCAGTCAAAGTAAACTCTTCAAAGCTTGAGATAAGTTGTAAAGAGGGAAGAGAACTTTGGAGACTAGTAGGCATCCACAGATGAGTTAATCATCAGTCTTAGCAAAAAGTCAAGATAGACTGATGAACAGAGTCAGCTTGAAAGCTGAAACTGATCTGATCCGAGATTTGTCAGAGCTGATCATAAACTGATCAAAGATCAGTTTACTAGTAAAACAGCTCTAAATGCATTGAGCCTCCACTTAACTAACCATAGACCAGTTCAGAGAGAAAAGGTAAAAGCTCAATCAAGTAGCCAACTGATAAGTCTAGAAATGGAAGCTTTTTAAGCTTAGCTGATGAGTCAGCTGAACTAGACTATATCATGATAGAAGCTCAAGGCAGCTGAAGATCTGTCAACTGGACAATCTCTAAGCTGAAAGCCGAGATAGCTGAGAGCCCGTCAGCTGAATGTCCAACAAATGATAGCCAAATCACCTGCTCCTACTGACAAGCAGTTAATGAAGATCACAATAGGAAATCTTTGGAAGATCCTGATGGTCTTAGAGCAGAGAATATTAAAGTCAAAACGGCTAGTTCATTAAAAGAGCTTCAAACGGCTACAGGCATTAAAATGCCACCGGTGATTTCTAAACATCACCAATCATAATGGTCAAAATTCACTCATCTATTTAAAGAGGGTGAAATCAATTTTGGCCAAGACTTTCGCTAATCTAACTTTGCTATTTTGCAGAACGAGATATTTCTTTCTCTCTCCCCACAGCTCAAAGCTCAATATTCTCAAAGTGCGAAAAGTCTTAAACTGAGAAGGCGTGCTTCAAGTTCAAAGCAAGCTACTAAGCTGACGCAGAATTTCAGCAAGAGCAAAACTTCTCAGTACAGTCTCTCAAAGATCAACCACTCAGCTCAAAGAGAAAGGAGCACTCCAGGTTGATAACAGATTCAAGACTGTCTTCTTGAAGATCGAGTGAGATCTAAAATCGTGTAAAGACGGGCAATAGCACCTAAAGTCTCAGCGAGCAGTTGGGACCGGTAAGTATGAGCTATCGACCCAGAAATTGGCTGAGGAGGAGCGTGTACCGATGGGTCCGTTCTTCCGGGACAACAACAGTTGGAAAGGAGGCTGTGCTCTGGTTGAAGGGTGCCGTTTTCAGGTCCAACAGGAATTCTTCACTGTGTAATTGTAATAAAGAAACTTTACACTTGCATAGTGGATTGCCCTTCTGCGGAAGGAAGAGAAGACGTAGAAGCAGGAAGCTTCGAACCTCTATAAAGTTATGTGTGTGCTGCTCTTACTGTTTTACATTCTTGCAAGTTCTTTAACTGCACACATTCACACACACAGACTAAACTGACAAGCTTCAGTCACGTCTTTTAGCTATCAGCTGAAAACTGATCAGCTCACCAGCTAAGCCTCTGTCAGCTTCCCTCAACTGATCAGTCAGCATAGATAAATTTCAAAAGCAAGTCAGGGCCCTATTTATTCCGTATCTGTTTTAAAAGTTTTTGAAGTCAGTTTATTCACCCCCCTAAACTGACAAAGGCTCGCACCGGGACCACCAATATTTTTAATTTTTGATCAACTAGCATAAACAATGTAATAATGTATCACTAATAATTCACTTAAGCATTACTACCAATACAATGAAGTATCACTATCAATAAACAATAATTACCTATCATCAGATTTTTTTTGTTCATCCTCAGATCCCTTAACACCAGGGTCATCTTCACTAATTTGTTCACTACAATATAAATCAAATCAAGATTCATAAACCGCAAATGAAATTTAACAACCGAACATGAAAATACGATTTAAGAATGTTGACTTCAGATATATAGTACCTGACTACCATCTCTTTATTCTTCTTTTCCTTAGCTGATGGTTTTCGTCTCTTATATATAAGGTAACATCATCGTCTGTTTTTGTATGTTCACTTCAATAGAATGACATAATTTAGTAAAATTAACACGGTGTAATGAATTAAAGCATTAATAACATAATAATTTCTAACACAAAAATTCATACTTGGTCTCATCATCTTTTCTTTCCTCACGTATTGACTCAGAAGGTCGATGCAACCTCTTTTTAATTATTTTCATCATTATAATATATTTTTCAAAAATCAAACTACAACAATTAAAATTAGAAATATAATTTAATTAACCAAATGCATGATAAAGAAAAGAACATGGGTATACAGAACAAGATTACAGAATTCACATATTCAAGTATAACATAATAGCAGGCTAGAGCAGGACAGTAGAATAACATAATAGCAGATTATATTAATTCCAAATTAAAGTATATATATCAACAATCTTATGAAAGACATGCACACTAGAAACATTTATTCCCTTTCACAATAGCAAATAAACCAACACAAAACAACAACATTAATTCACTTTCACAAAGTAATGCACACTAGAAACATTAATTCCCCTTCACAATATTGCAGCTAGCTATCCAAAATTGTTCAAATTACTTCAGTTTTCTCAATGTGTCTAAGATGCAGATTGCAGAAGTGAAAGCAGACAATAAAGTTCCTAAATTCTCACAAATAAATTAAAAAACAATACAGACAAATAAATAACAATTTGCAGAGCAGAGCAAATTCACTCTATCATTTTAGATAAATACAATAAGGAGATTATACTCTATACAACAAGTCTCACATTTGCTTCTGATTAGGGAATTAGGGAATTTAAAAAATAAAAAATAAAAATAACTAAAAAAATATAAACACCGACTAATCACCACCTAGCTCTGACTAATTGCCCGTCCGCATAACAGAATTATCACAATATTTAGAATATTACATTATGAAATTAAAATGCCCTAAATGATAAAATCATAAAGCCTTAGATACACTTAAAAATAATTGATTGAACTTCTACGCCGGAGATGTTGATGATATAGAGCCGGTTTCGGAGATGACTGCGGCGTCAGTCGTCGCAATAGTTGTTGATGGTGGTGGTGGTGGTGGTCACACAACTTGCTGCGGCAGTGTCACTACTTGGTACGCTGGGGAAATAATTGATATATGTAAGCGGTGGGGGAGGCAGTGGAGGCTGCGGTTGTGGGGAGAAACAGCGGTTGTAGGAAGAATCGGATATGGTTTGAAGATGGAGGAGATGGTGTGAAAGAAATCATGGGGAGAGAATCACATGAGAGAAGAAGTGATTTTTTTAATATATCTACAGTCGGGTTGGGTCAGTCGGGTCAAGTCGGGTGGAGATTCGTCTAACATAAGAGACCCGTTAGACGGTCTCATACAAGTTTATGTCATACTATTATATCTAATGACTTAATTAATCAAGAATAAAAATAATTTGTAGACATGTCACTACAAGAAAATCATTAAATAGCGACAGAAATTTTCGTCGCCCTATGGCCAATTTCCATCGCTATCTTAACGGGCGATGAAATGGCGACGGACATTGTCCATCTCGTTATCTTAATAGCTAAAAAAATAAGATTACGGAATATTCCGTCGCCTAGTATGGTGACGGACTTAGCGACGGAATATTCTGTCGCCTTCAACTGTCGTCGATTTCGGTCGTGGAATCGAGGCGACGATCTAGGCGACGGAAACAGTCTGTCACCTTCACTAGCGACGGTGTAGGCGACGGAATATTCCGTCACCAATTAAAAAATAAATTGATTAATTGAATAAAACTCGGGCGACAGAATACTTCCGTCGCCTTTTTTTTAATTCGGTTATTTTTCAATTTTTCAATTTTTTTTTTATTTGTTTGTACCCAAATATATATAATAAAAGATCATAAAATTAAAAAATATATATAAATATAATTGTACATAATTTAAATACAAATAAATAAATATTCAAAATGTAATATAATACAAATACAACTACTCCTCAGATCCATCATCCTGCCTGCCAGATCCACTACCAGACCCTCCGGATCCTCCAGCACCACCCGACTGCTTGTCACCTGCTAAGCACTTAGCTTCTCCTCCATCTGTGCCTGCATCTGCAACTGCATATGAGACTGGCTGACGAGGAGGATCCTCCAGCTGCAGTGGAAGGGCGATGAACGGCATGGGCCATGTTCCCCAGCCCGATAGCGCGCCCCTTCCTGTCAGGCGCCACCACCTGGCGGTAAATCTCGCCCATGTCCGACTCCTTGCCATTTAGACCGATAGTTTCTAGGATCATCCAGTCTTATATAAATAGCGTTTGGATATGCAGTTTGTTGCTTTATACTTGGATTAATGTCTAATGATTCGCGTAATTATGGAATTCCCCAAAATGCAGTGACATTTATCAATAGTTCAAATTAATCAAAACTAATCAAAACTTAATCAATTTAAACACAAATTAATCAAAACTTAATCACATTAATCAAATAAATAACAAATTAATCAAATTAATAAAAAAAATAAAAAACTGGAACTTACCGGTGGTGACGGGCGGACGGAGACGAGCAGCGGCTGGAGTTCGTCAGCACGGTGGCAAGCGAGCGGCGGCGGTCGGTGTGCAGCAACAGAGAGCGAGAGAGAGAGAGAGGGAGAGGGGGGTCATCGCGGCGGGCACAGTCGAACGGTGGTCGTCGTCTCAGGGAGAGGGGGTGTCCGGTGGTCGGCAGGTCGGCGGAGGGGCGGTGAAGCGGTGGATTAGGGTTTTTTCGGAAATGGGAGGAAAATGAGGAAGAAGACTCTCAGCCCGCTTATGTCAAGACGGGGCTACGGATTAGCGACAGACACGTTCCGTCGCCGGTTAAAATTAATTAAAAAAAAGAAATAAGGCGATGGAATATTTCTATCGCCTTATTTTTTTCAAAATAAAAAAAAAACAAAAGGCGACGGAATATGTCCGTCGCCTTATATGGCGACGGTCAATCCATCGCCCGTGTTGACAAAAGAAATTTCGTCGCTATTTCCGTCACTATATTGCTGAATTCTTGTATGTGAATAATTAATTATTATGAATAAGATACTAAATCAATTTTAGAGTACAAAGGATCTTATGTAGCTCGAGCTCGACTCAAGTTTTCTCTAATATACAACGTCATCACCACTACTCCATGCAGGAACGTGACTATACTTGGCCTTATAATCCCTCCAAAGCTGATCGACAGATTTCCCCAACAATTGATTAAAATACTCTTCTTTATAAACTTTCCTCATCATCTTATTCAACTCCGCCGTGAACCCTTCTCTCAAACTATCGCAATACTCCAAAAACCTCGCCGTCACGCCGTAACCTTCATCCCACCGGCTGCCTTCGCCGGGCGTCGAGTAGCCCTCATTATAGAATTTCGATTTCATCACTACGTAATCGGCCATGCCTTCCGTCAAACCACCCGGCGCCGTGCCTTCGCCGGCCCACTGAAAGATGTGCGTCATTTCATGGTACAGAATCGAAGTGAACTGGATTTTGGCGGTGCCCAGTGAGAAGCTTTCGATTCCACTGGCGCTCATGTACACGTTGTTCAGACCGGTTTCGCCGAGAGCGCCGTCGTGGAGGTCTTGGACGTAGAGGTTTACGACGTCGACGGGCTGGTAATGCCTTCTCTCAGCGGAGGAGTTTTGCCGGAATATTTTCCAGATGAAGGCGGCAATTTGGGGCATTGTTTGGAGGGTGTAGGCGGTGCCAATTTCGCGGTCGAAGCGCTGGCCGCCGGGGGTGGCGGAGGCGTTGTTGGTGGCGGTGAATTGGACGGCGAGGATTCCTTGTAGTAGTGATAGAGCGAGGAGAAGTGATGCGAGTTTTGTTGCCATGATGGATCAAGTTTTTTTTTTTTTTTTTTTTAAATGTGATGATATATTGAGAATTGTTTTACGTGTATATATAGGGATTTATGAGGCAAAAATTATGGGAATTCGAAGTGAAGAGATTTTGAAAATTAATTTGGTGAGTATTGAGTAAGGACGTATGATTGTGGGTGATTATTTTTTCAAAGATTGGTGATTTCGATTAATTGGAATTCAATAATTTGAGGCTATATTTAGTTATATATGGTTTCCACTATATTTGACCGAATTAATATTATATTTCCATATCATAATTTGTTTTAATTTGTCATTAATTATATATATATATATATATAATATTCGATCCACAAATGTAAATATATAGTATGAGATTCTAATTAAGATCGAAATACAATCATGATTCCAATATACTCTGGCGTACTAGCTAGTGATCATATGGTTTAGTCATTAGTGACTTAATTTAATGTGTTAATATATAAAAATAGTTATTTTTATTTAATAAATTATGTTTAACCACTTTTTTAAAAAGATTATTTATAGTCTTTTTTTTTTTGCTGAAAATACTTAATTATCCTTCATAAAATTGTGTGCTACATGACTAGAGTGCATTATTTGGATACACGAAAAATATGATCGTGTAGCAGTACAAATTAATATTGCTACACGAGTGGGATGCACAAATAAGTCTATTCGTGCAACATTATGAATTTATATACTATTGCACAAATTGAGGGTACACGACTAATCATAGTCGTGCAACAATTCAAATTTACACTACTACATGAATGGGGTTACACGATCAAGTCTATTCGTGCAACATTCAGATTTTATATTGTTACACGACTAGAGTACACGACAGAGGATTATTTTGTCCAAGCAACTAGAAATATATTTTTTTTAAATAGTGATTAGAAATATTTTTCACTAAGTCAAAATGGCTATTTAAAAATTTACCTCTAATTTAATTGTCCATGATTAAAATCAATTTTACTGATTTAGTGCATGTCATTAAACAGCTTATCTCAATTCTCAATTATATTTTAAATCCTATCCTTATATGCCCCGGCCCAACACATACATATAGTGAAATATATTATTTCAAAAAGAAACATATATAGAAGGATGTATGTGCGTGTATAGTCATGTGTGATTTCCTCTTTTTTTTTATTATTAACTTTTTTGGAATTATCTCCTAAGATTTAGGAAATTTTGAGTTAATCTGATTCATCTTATCTAAATGGTGTTTTTTCTACAGCACAATGCTAAATATGATAAATTGTTCCGCTACGAAAATATAATTTAATAGAATTTAAATGTTAAATAACGGTATCACCTTTTATATAATTTTGATTAAAATTCATCCTCTATTTTTTACACTAATTACCAATATTTAATTTTGAATACATGAATATATGATCAATAATGCATAAAATTCACCCCTCATTTTTACATCGATTCCCAAATACAGTGAATTTACTTTAAAAAAAAAATCGGAAATTAAACTATTCAAATTAATATTTGTACTTGAACATCAATCTGAAAACAATTTAGAAGACTTATATACATCAAAAATACATTATAACAATAGTTATTTGAGTGAGCATGTATGATGCTGATATTATGGAGCAGTTATTTGACTTAAGTGAACATGATAGTCGTATGAATGATGAAGAACTGAAACTAACGATAATAAAATTCTAATTTATTTTTAGTATATTTTAATACTTTCTTTTGGAGGAAATATTGAAACATGCGCACATTAACAATCAAGAATCCAAATTGGATAGATTATTAGTAAGTCAATTCGGAATGTTAGATGACCATTGACTAACAACTCAAAACAAAAAGAAAATGCGTATGTTTTGGTACTATTGTTAATAAGATAAATTTTACAATATTAATTTACCTAAAATTTTTAATAGATATTTCATGACCAATAATTTTTTAATTAAACTAGACAGATGACTTAATTAAAAAGATCATTCAATCTAACTTAACTTGATATAATTTGTTAGTTATTATGCATGATTTAATTTAACATATATAATAATGATAATACTAACATTATACACACACACACACAAATAATATAATATATCCTTATATTATACTATTTATAAAAATAACGTTAGTTCTTAGTTGTTTAAATATCATGCTCAAATTTACAATTGCATATTTTAATGCCCTGTTTGGTTGAAATGGAATCTGACTTGGGAAAGTAATTTAATTCATTATTTTAACATTATTGTATTTGTTTCATTATTTATGTAATATGGAAAGGAATTGGATTCTCCAAAACAAGGAAAATTGTGCAACTTTCCTAGAATGTGAATACCTACTCCAACTAGCAATGTTTTTTAACCCGGACCGGAACGGCCAGTCTGATCGGTTTAACCGCGAACCGGTCATGTGTTCGGTCCGATTATATATGATTTCGGGGTTGAAAATGACCCGCAGTGAACTAGTCAAAAACCGGTCGAACCTCTTAAACCAGATGAAAACCGGTCGAACCGATCAAATCGGTCCATATTTTATTATTTCATGCGTAATGAGGATCTGAACCCAAAATCTCCAAAAAATACACAATTTTGTATTATGCACTTAACCAACAATGCTAATGTATGTTTTTATTATTTTTTAGATATTAATTATACATACATACATATATATATACATGCAACTTGAAAATAATTAAATCTCATTTTAATTAAAATCAATGTTTATTGTTTAGTATACACTTATAATAAATGTTTAAAATACATCTAATTTATCATTTTAGTTAAAATAAATGGAGAAAAGAAATAAAAACTAAAATAGTGACTTATAAAATAAAGATGAACAATGTTTTAATTGATATTAATTATACAATATTCGTTATAAATAAAATTAATATTTATTTTTTTGACATTTAAGTATATATCTTCTCATAATCTAATATTTTGATGTTCTATATGTTTTTTTTTAATTTAATAATTACTATATTTTTAATTGTTTAACTTATGGAAAAAGTATCGATAAACACTTTATTTACATAGCATTTATATAAATTAAGTGCATTTTTTAAACTTAATTTAATATATTTATCATGATACAAGTTTGTTTATTTTATTTTATATTTTAACTTGTACATAGATAAAATATAAATAAATATCATATAAGGGATCATCCAGTTTTTTTAAAATAGTTCAAACGGTCGAACCAGTAACCCAGTGATCCAGTAAATTGATCAGTTCGATGTCCGATGGGTTTAAAAATATTGACTTCAAGTAGGTATTATTATTCCTTATTTTTGGGAATCTGGTGTTAAATGGTTTCATTGTTCGATTTCTTCATTTATTATTATTTATTTATTTTTATAAATTATTATTAAGTTTGAATTCATATTTTTTAACTCAAAAATAAAAAATGAATTTTTTAAAATATTGAAAAAAAAAAGATTTATTATTAACTTTTTTTTTATTAATACTAAGTTTGGATTAAAAATTTAAATACAAAAATGAGTAAAATAAATAAAATATAAAATTTTATAAATGAAAAAAGAAATTCAAAAATTTTGATACTTCTCCAACTCCGCTCGTCACCTCGGAAGAACACTCACGAATAATGCTCTTCACTTCTCCAACTCTCTCTCAACTTTCCCATTCTCTAAAATGAGAAATGAATAGGAATATGGTGTGAGAAATGATGCGAGGAGGGGGTGTATTTATTGGGGAAAAGTTGGCTTCCAAGGTAAGCTATTGCAATAGAAAAATACTACTAAAGTGATTTTGGTCTCGGTTAAAAGTTGCTTTATTCGATGTCGAGGTCCAAACAACCTCATACACGAAATTTGAAAATATCGAGTGACTCGTTGGCTCGAATACTACTGAACCAACCTGACTTAGGATGATGAAGAAGTCGTTTGAAGAATAACAAGAAAATATTCTCTTTTCAAAAATTACTTTTACTATTCGACTGACATATTTGGCAATCCGTGAACGTGAATGAATTTCTTAGGTCATTTCCCATAAGACAGGCTTGACAGAACGAGTCTCGGATGAACGAGAAAGATTTTGTAAATTTTTCAAATCACGAACGCACGCGGAATTTACTATTCATTTGGCTTCTTAATATATTTTTTTATCACCGGAACCTCAAAAGACCTCAAATTAAAATTTTGAAAACACCGAAACACTCCTTAGATCGATACCTTTTTAACAAGACCAAAATCGGCCATAACAGAGTTAGGATCAAAATTTCGAAAAAATGATTTCACGAAAAATGACCCCTAAAGTCGTGACTTACATCTGATTTTCCTTAAACCTTATTAAGATCTATTCTAGTGCTTCTTAATTATACGTAGGAATTCTTTAATCCTATTTTGAAAATTCGGGGTATGACACTTGGTGATCAGAACCATAGAATTCATCAGTTCTTCATTAGGATCATTTTTCAGAACTTTTTCAGGAACCTTTTCTGAGGTTTTAGCCTTTAAGGCAATTTCTCTGCCTTTCTCCATGTATTTGTCTTCCTCAAGATTCATCTCAAAAGTTCTGAGAGATCCCATCAGTTCATTTAGCCTCATGCTTCTGATGTTCTTGGCTTCTTCTATGGCGGCAACCTTATATGCAAATATTTTTAGTAAAGACTTTAAGACTTTCCTTACCAGCATCTCATCTGTCATGACTTCTTTGGCCTAATGCAAAACTATCATTAGATATACTCTTTAATCGAGCATTGGACTCTATAATAGTTTCAGAATCTGTCATTCTCAAATTTGGAAACAATATTCTGAAGTCTTGAGAGTCTGACAATGCTAGTTCCTTCAAAGGCTCTCTCCAGTACATCCCTTACAGTTTTTGCAGTCTCACATGTAGAGATTAGGCTGAATGACTCCAAATCGACAGCGGAGAATATCGCGTTGAAAGCTTTGAAGTTAACATCGAACCATCTCTTTTGTGGTTCAGTCCAGTCCTTCTCTAGAATGAGAGTATACTTGTCATCCTCGGCAGCGGTAGATTGAATCCATCATTCAGTAACACTCTTCGGTGCTTGATCATCAATGAAACTGAGAAAAGCACGCATCCTTTACTCCATGCAGGAACGTGACTATACTTGGCCTTACAATCCCTCCAAAGCTGATCGACAGATTTCCCCAACAATTGATTGAAATACTGTTCTTTATACACTTTCCTCATCATCTTATTCAACTCCGCCGTGAACCCTTCTCTCAAACTATCGCAATACTCCAAAAACCTTGCCGTCACGCCGTAACCTTCGTCCTATTGGCTGCCTTCGCCGGGTGTCGAGTAGCCCTCATTATAGAATTTCGATTTCATCACGACGTAATCGGCCATGCCTTCCGTCAAACCACCTGGCGCCGTGCCTTCGCCGGCCACTGAAAGATGTGCGTCATTTCATGGTACAGAATCGAAGTGAACTGGATTTTGGCGTGCCCGGTGGGAAGCTTTCCATTCCACTGGCGCTCATGTACACGTTGTTCTACCGGTTTCGCCGAGAGCGCCGTCGTGGAGGTCTTGGACGTAGAGGTTTACGACGTCGACAGGCTGGTAATGCCTTCTCTCGGCGGAGGGTTTTGCCGGAACATTTTCCAGATGAAGGCGGCAATTTGAGGCATTGTTTGGAGGGTGTAGGCGGTGCCGATTTCGCGGTTGAAGCGCTGGCCGCCAGGGGTGGCGGAGGCGTTGTTGGTGGCGGTGAATTGGACGGCGAGGATTCCTTTGAGTAGTGATAGAGCGAGGAGTGATGCGAGTTTTGTTGCCATGATGGATCAAGTTTTTTTTTTTTTTAAATGTAATGATATATTGAGAATTGTTTTACGTGTATATATAGGGATTTATGAGGCAAAAATTATGGGAATTCGAAGTAAAGAGATTTTGAAAATTAATTTGGTGATTAAGGTATGATTGTGTGTAATTATTTTTTTAAAGATTGGTGATTTCGATTAATTAGAATTCAATAATTTGAGGCTTTATTTAGTTATATATAGGTTTCCACTATATTTGACTGAAGGCAAACACTTGCATGCATCATGATGCAAATAATACTATATGAGACGGGTTAGTTAAATCCGCTTTTGACCCAGTCAACACGGGTCAACCCGCGCTTTGACCCGGTCAATGCGGGTCAACCCATAAAAAAAAACTGTCCAAAGTGAGTACCAACCTTCCTATTAAAAAGTATCACAAAACATTCGAAAAGTACCATCTGTATCATTAAAAAGTAAGGGGTCTGCTAGTTATTTTATATAAGTTTATTTAGTTCAAATTCTGATTTTTTTTTCAGTTTTTATATTGTATGTGTTGAGATTAATCTAAAACAATCATCATTCCAAGAATTTGCAAAGGAAAGCAAAGCACGAGTTCGGTAAAATAAAAAGTACCATGTGGTAAGCAGAAAAGTATCAAGTACGATAAAGAAATGTATCAACCTGAGATTAATACCATCATCATTCCAACTACAATAAAAAGTACCATGTGTCACGTGGTAGCCTGAAATAGGCGAAAATAACTACTGTTGCACGCAAGTCCACCTCTTGACCGAATTAATATTATATTTCCATATCTTCATTTTAATTTGTCACTAATTATATCTATCTATAGGGTAGAGTTATCACACACACATCTCCCTTGGGCTCGTTTGCTAGGGGTGATAAGAGAGTGATAGATATCTACGACACCTTAATAAGTTGTTTGGTTCAAAACTCAAAGCCCTTTATTAAATAAGGGCTCAATATTTCTAACAAAGATATGCAGGATTGAGTAGGATTATGTATCCTACCTCCTAGGTGGGATATGTAATACATAAGATCATTATTATAATTTTTAAACTAAATTGCCCAACTCCATATTAATTAATGTCCAATAATAAATTCTCTCCTCCCTAATATAAGAGGGTATTTTTGGAATTATAATTATATGTGAAATTTAATACTTTCAACCAAACAGTAGATTATATATGTATATATTTTATAAATATTTTAATACATTGAAGTAAAAATCATATTGATACCTAGTATATCAAAGACATCCTAATCATAGGTATCATATGATTAGGATTAATCATATCCCTTAATCTTGATATCTAAACGGTCTACAATTTATTTGATTAAAAAATAACTAATGCTATCACTTAAATAGTAACTAACATTAAAGGACAATTTTGTACATTTGTGTTTTAGTATCTTAAATTCTTAAAGAAACCGAGATTGGCGTTATCCATTAATATGGAATTTAGTTCCATAACCAAAGCAAATCAACCCACAAATATTCATCAAATCGATCTATTTGTCCAATTATTCACTCTCGTTCTTTGAATTCCATATTAGCTGAATTCTTCTTAATTTGCGATTTTTTGTTTTGAATTCTTCTAAGCCTACAATAAATCTGAGGGTCATAAAAAACATTGCACGTTATCTCTTAATGAAATTGATTTGGTAATGCTTCATTTTGTTCTGATGATGTTTGTTTTTTAATTGAGGATGCTTGTAAATTTTTAATGAAATTGAGTTGGACGTTATGTATCTTACTGAAATTGATTTGGTAATGCTTCATTTTTGTTCTGATGATGTTTGTTTTTAATTGAGGATACTTTTAAATTTATTTATTTTTGTGAACTCATTTTTAGTACACTTTTTTAGGAGAATAAGAGAGTGTGTGTGTGGGTGTTGTTTTTTTTTTTTTTTTGTAGAATATAATATGAATGTATTATTAGCTAATTACAAGATGGTTAATGATATTGATTGGGTATTACATTCTTTTATTATGTTGGTGTTTTTTTTTTAATTTATAATGTTTGTATTTTTGTTGATTTCTTTTTCCCACTTCCCTAGTTTTTTTGTTAGGCTTTAATTTATGGAATAAAAATTTAATTCTTTTTTAGCAAAATATTAATGTATTATCGGCTTATTAAAAGATGTTTCATGATATTGATTTGGTAATGTTTTTTTTTTGTTCTGTAGGTGGTTGTTTTTTAATCCAAACTGCTTGTAGTTCTGTTGTTTCTTTTTTGTGAACTTATTTTTTGGTATACTTTTTTGTAAGGAGAATGCATTATTATCTTATTAGGAGATGATTAATCATATTAATGCATTTTGAAGCAGAATCGCCTCAAGGAATTTTAGTCAGATCCAACACCCTTCCTCGCAATCATTCCAAAAAATATATCACATGCAATCACCTAATAGTTATGTTCTAATTTGATCTCACGGTCAAGAACCATGTTTCAGCATGCGAATCAATGTAGCAATTAGTTTTTTCCCTTCTAATTAGAATGTATTTAGGTTGATTGAAGCAATAACTCTATACTATGGAATGCTTTAATTGATAGTTAATAATGCTATTTTGTGATGTATTGATGCTTCAATCGATAGCTGATCATGACAATATTCATAGTGTTAATTAATAGTTAATATAATGCTATTTTAGTGTTATGATGTTGCTTTAATTAAGGGTTATGTGATATGTTGAAGAAACTAAAATTAAAATACTATATGTTTAAAATTCATTACGTGCATATCAATTAAACAAAATTGTATCATATTTAACTAATTTGACTTTAAATTTATATAAGAGATGCTTTAATTGACAATTGATGATGCTTTTTTATGTGCATTGTGATGCTTTAATTGATAGTTGATATTAATATTTGTAGTTTTAATTGATAGTTGGTAATGTTATTTTAATATTATAATGATGCTTTAATTAATACTCCCTTCGTTTCGTTTTATTTGTTGTTTTAATTTTTTTATTTTGTGTCAAAATATTTGTTGTTTTACATATTTTCACACACACACTCTCGCTAATTTAACCCTATCACAAATCCTATTTTAGGAAAATATAATTGAATAAGATTTTATGGCATATATGAGAGATGGGTATATTTGTCCACAAAATTAATTGTTAATTCTAGATAAAAAAATCTAAAACAACAAATAAAACGAAAATAGAGGGAGTAGTTCATAATGTTAATTTGGTGATATTTTGACTAAAATTAAAATGCTAATATTACTAATTTATAATGTAATTGTATCACAAGTTTAATACTAGTAATAAATAACATCAAGTCACCAACTTATATATTATAAACAAAATTTATCCAATAAAATATGAAAATAAATTAATCTACAATCATTATAGTGAATGGTGAAAATTCATTGGTACGTAGTTATAAATTAAACTAAGTTATGCTATGTTTAATTAACTAATTAATTTGACTTTATTCTGATTGCAAGCATAAACAAATGTTTGATAATGAGAAGAAATTGTCCACGGAAATAATTGTGGTATAGATAGAAGAGACGTGAATCAAGGGAATAATATTTGTTAAGATATGGATTAATTTAACATGACAAATATGAAGTTTTCCATAAAATAAAAGTAAAATATAAATTAAAAAATTAATTCAAACCGTACATTTAGCAAGATCTTATGGATGAGATTAATCCCTAAATTACACACTAGAGCAATGTTTATATTTGATCTCTCCTCTCTCTATATATATAATATATTCGATCCACTACAAATGTAAATATATAGTATGAGAATTCTAATTAAGATCGAAATACAATCATGATTCCAATATACTATGGCGCGCGTACTAGCTAGTGATCATATGGTTTAGTCATTAGTGACTTAATTTAATGTGTTAATATATAAAGATAGTTATTTTTATTTAGTAAATTATATTTTTAGCCATTTTTCAAAAAAATTATTTATAGTCATTTTTTTTGCAGAAATACTTAATTACCCTTTATAAAATTGTGAGCTACACGACTAGAGTGCATTATTTAGATACACGAATGAAATATAATCGTGTAGCGGTACAAATTAATATTGCTACACGAGTGGGGTGCACAAATAAGTCCATTCGTGCAACATTATAATTTATATAGTATTGCATGAATTGAGGCCCACGACTAAGCGTAGTCGTGCAACAATTCAAATTTATACTACTACACGAATAGAGTTACACGATTAAGTCTATTCGTGCAACATTCAAATTTTACATTGTTATACAATTAGGATACACGACAGATAATTATTTTGTCCAAGTGACTAGAAATATGTTTTTTTTAAATAGTGACTAGAAACATTTTTCACTACGTCAAAATAGCTATTTAAAAACTCGATTTGACTGATTTACTACATGTCATTAAACAGCTTATCTCAATCCTCAATCTATATAATATATAATAACAAAACCGTGACCGCAAATAGAAACTATTAGTTTTCCCGCTCAAATGACATTTCTAGATATAGAATAATTAATATAATTTATAAATAAATAATTACTTAATTTATTATAACTATATTATGTGTATCTGATCCCAACATACTTAAATGTGCATTGAATTTATATTGCTCATCAATCCGCCTAATAATTTTCTCCAAACAAAAATCCGCCTACTAAGAAGACGAAATCAACTAATTCGATTGATTATAATTTACCTTAATTAAGTACATTATTTTGTAATGGAATATCTCATTACGTGTAATTTTATATATTTATTTATTGAATAAATCACATGGATTAACACCATCTTTGGATTTTAAGTTAACACAATCAATCCGCAAAAATAAATTAATTAACACAATCTTTCTCCTTAAAAATAAAAAAGATCAAGGCAATATTTAAGTTTATAAATTGTTAGTCTAGAAGGTTATAAAATATTTTTGGAGTCAACCATTGGCACACCAACTGATCCTAAAAAAATATTTGTAGTGAAATTAGTTCTAATTATTTTAATCGTTTGAAGTGAGCTTTTGAAAATTTGTATTTTCTAATACTCACATAATCTGGTGCGAGAAGAATCATGATTCCGATCAAGTACCTAGATATGAAATTCAGATTATGTTTATTTATGAATTTCTAGGAATCAAAATGCATAAACATCCATCATACTAATTTTGCGGCAAAAGTGAGGGAGACTCAAGTATCATTTTAATTAGATGTCCAATTACTTTTTTTTTCATTAGCTTTTGATAATTTGAACATTAAATGTTTGTTTAAATGCTCAGTGTTTGGTTATTAGTTTTTGTTTAAATATTTTAGTGTGAAATAGTATATAATATTGTAATTATTTTAATTTTTTTTAATATATATATTTTTGAAATTAATTATTGGAGGGGATATGTCTAGAATGCAAGTTTGAAGTATCATTATGAAATTTGCAATTTTTACCAAAAAAATATGAAAGGGAACATAGTTATTAATTAATTAAATTATAATGAAAAATATTAGTGTCTTTTCATTTAATATTTCACGGTTGTTATGTGTAGTCCATTATGTGTTTTTAAATTCCCCAAAAATGCTCCAAAACTATTTATTATGTAAATATATATCAAACATTTTTCAACTCTACGTACATTATTTTTTGGGTATTTGTATTTATTAGATTTTGAATAGACTTTAAAAAATATATATAAATATATTGCAAATAGATGACAGGGAGCTATTTTTGCATTATAAGATTCTTAGTATATAAAATTTTAATAAAGGAAAGATGCAAGTTATGTAATAATGTATGGATAAATCTCATTTTATAATGAAAAATATATTATATTTTGCGAGCGCATAATATTTATATACATATATATATATATATATATTAAGTTCCACCTATATAAATACGAAATACTAAGAAATACGGACAATTGTTGTTTCCTAAATTCATACAAAATTAATTTTCAAAGATATGGATCTAACTAATTTTTTAATCCAAAATCAATTCAAGTAGTCTACACATTTTTTTCACCAAGCCAATTACATATATGAGTTTTTTAGACGCTTCGGAGATTAGTATTTTGGTTAGAAGAATCAGTATTGCAATTTAGCTAATGTATATTTCCTATCACACCGCATCACTCAATTTGATTTTAAAAGATATAAATATATCAACACTACAATATAATTAATACTATATTTCCAATCATATCATAACATTGTTCTTCTCCCAATTACTTTAATTAGTGGTATGGATAACAAAATTATAATTGTTGTTTTAGCTTTTTATAATTTTTTTTTGTTTTCCATACCATAACAAGATCTTTTTTTTTTGGGATTTTTTATTTTAGCTTTTTTATTTTGTGTCAAAATATTTGTTGTTTTATATATTTTCATTCTCTCTCCAAATTTTAATCTTATCCGAAATCTTAAAAAAATATATAAAGAGAGAAAATATTGCTTTTTTTAGGCAAATATGAATGAATGAGATTTTATATGATATATGAGGAATGAATATATTAGTCCAAAAATATTAAATGTTAATTCTAAATTAAAAAATTAAAAAAAAATCATAAAGAAAAGGAGGGAGTATATATTATATAGCTTACAATCATTAAAACTCATATCAAATCATATTATATATTTTCCTAAATAATCTGCATCTAAATAATGTATATTTGCAATATACCACAACATTATATTTTCTTTATATGTTACTCCCTCCATTTCGTTTTGTTTGTTATTTTAGATTTTTTCTTTTGTGTCAAAATGTTTGTTGTTTTATATATTTTGACACACACTCTCTCTCAAATTTAACCTTAATATGGAGAGAGAAATTTTTTTCAACTTTTGAGGAAAATATAAGTGAATAGAATTTTATGTAATATAAAAGAGAGGGATATAATAGTCCAAAAAATTAATTGTTAATTCTAGATTAAAATTATAAAACAACAAACAAAACAAAACGAAACGGAGGGAGTATTTATTATGTATTAAAATAAGTTGATAACTACTAATTTGCATAATAAAAAGATCTACTAAGTTTGTAGATTTGGTTGAGTGGCTTCCATAATGAAACTAATAAGAACTTGATATATGGTTTTTTTTTTGGGGGGGGGGGGGGGATGAGGGACAGTTTTTTATAAAATAAAATAAAAATTAAAAATATAATAAAACTTTTTTTTTTTTTAAGTTGGGAAAAGAAGGGCTCCACTATTTGGTAGGTCTCAAATTCGAGATGTCTCCTTTTTAAATAGTGGCCTCCACCATTTGGGTATTCCGGAAAAAAATAAAAAAATAAATTAATTAAAGAGTTTTGAAAGTTGTTATATATAACTATTTTTATTATTTTTATAATTTCTAATAAAATAACAACAATTAAACGTGTCATATCCGTGCATCGCACGGGCGATATGCTAGTTATATTTTAAATCCTATCCTTATATGTTGTGTCGTATCCCCCCGCCCCCAACACATACATGTAGTATGGCAGTATTAATTATATGGTTGAAATATATTGTTTCAAAAGAAACACATATAGAAGGATGTATGTGCGTGTATAGTCATGTGTGATTTCCTCTTTTTTTATTATTATCTTTTTTGGGATTATCTCCTAAGATTTAGGAAATTTTGAGTTAATCCGATTCATCTTATCTAAATGGTATTTTTTCTATAGCACAATGCTAAATAAAATAAATTGTTCCGCTATAAAAATAGAATTTAATAGAATTTAAATGTAAAATAACGGTATCACCCTTTATATAATTTAGGTTAAAATTCATCCCCTATTTTTTACAATAATTACCAATATTTAATTTTGAATACATGAAGATATCATCAATAATGCATAA
Organism: Perilla frutescens; assembly: GCA_026008535.1. Lineage (NCBI taxonomy): Eukaryota > Viridiplantae > Streptophyta > Magnoliopsida > Lamiales > Lamiaceae > Perilla > Perilla frutescens. The sequence goes on from BRKX01000011.1 coordinate 33,124,622, forward strand.
AATTCATCCCCAATTTCTACATCGATTCTCAAGTATAATGAATTTTCTTTAAAAAAATAAAATCAGAAATTAAATTACTCAAATTAATATTTGTACTTGAACATCAATCTGAAAATAATTTAGAAGACTGATATACATCAAAAACACATTAGAATACTAGTTATTTGAGAGAGGAGCATGGATGATGCTGATATTATGGAGCAGTTATTTGACTTAAGTGAACATGATAGCCTTATGAATGATAAAGAATTGAAGCTAACGATAATAAAATTCTAATATATTTTTAGTATGTTTTCATACTTTTTTTGGAGTAAATATTGAAACATGCGCACATTAACAATTAAGAATCCAAATTGGCTAAATTATTAACAAACCAATTCAGAAAGTTAGATGACCATTTTCCAACAACTCAAAACAAAAAAGAAAATGGGCATGTTTTGGTACTATTGTTAATAAGATAAAATTTTACAATATTAATTTACCTAAAATCTTTAATAGATATTTCATGTCCAATAATTTTTTAATTAAACTAGACCGATGACTTAATTAAAAAATCATTATGCATGATTTAATTTAACATATATAATAATGATAATACTAACATTATATATATACACACACACACACACACAAATCATATAATACTATCATATAATTTTATAAATGAAAAAAAATTTCAAAAATTGTGATACTTTTTTATTGACAAAATTTCGATCAAAATTTAACTATTATATGAATCATTTTTTGTCATTTCTTTCAAAATTCTAATAATATCATTTTTGAGGAACATTGCGGATTAAACGCTGACTATACAATTGTCAATATAGATAATTTTGACTTCAAATTCAATAAAAAAATATTTATATAGATAATTTTGATTTCCAATTCAATAAAAAATATTTGGATCAACAATGCAGTAGTTGCCTCAATTGATTTGTTTTTAGTCATATCATTTTATTTAAATTGAAATAACATGTTACATTCAATATATGTAGTACTGTTGCAAATTGAAGAATTATACATTATAGTGTTCGTAATTTAAAATCATAAACTATTGGTAGTATATATGAAAAATAAGATATATATATATATATATTAGATATTTAATTATCTACACTTATTTAAATTTAATCCAATAATAAAATGAGAATTCTGACAATTTTCATGTTATGTTCCAAACACAGAATAAAGATTCTGTTAGTAATCAATTTTCCCATAATCACATTCTCAGAAATCATATTCCCAAAAAAATTTACTTTCCTACAAACCAAACGAGCCCTAATGATAATGATAATGATAATAATACACAAAATTAAACATATTTCTTCTATATTCTAGAAACGTTGTTTGATTAATCAAATAATCATAAATTGATTAAACCTTTGATTAATTGAAGAATTGGAGTTCAATTCATTGAATGATTTATAAATTGTGAAATGGGAAGAATTGGAGTTCAATTCATTGAATGATTTATAAATTGTAAAATGGGGAGAAAGAGAGATAGCAGCATAAATTAATGGAGAGAGATTAATTTTAAATTCTTCAAAAACAAATAGTCTAATAAGGATAGTTTAGTCATTTAACATAATTATTTTACTATTGTGTTGGAACAATTTGTGCTATTTAGTATTTTCCTTTACTATATATCTCCAATTAATTATTCCATTTATCAAATAATTAATAAACCTCTGGAGTGGCATAATTATTGAGTTTAAGTTGGATAGTCACATGTACTAGCCTTCACAAGTGTCGTAAACAAAGAAATTATATTTTAGTAAGTGTGAGTAAAAATATTATATTTGTTAGAATAATAATATGTTAATTTGTATTTTTAGTTAATAGGGTATTTTGGTTCAGTTACATCACAGATTATTTCACTTCCTAGTGTTTATCATATCCCTCAACTTACATTAAATCTTGCATCTGTTGGTTAACTTTGTGAGTCTGGTTATCTTTTTACATTCTCTGCTACTTTTTGTCATGTGTAGGATCCCCTCTCCTAGAGGTTGATTGGGATGGCAGGAAGGGTTGTATATGATGAATCATCTTCAAGTACTTGTACATATTGTTGCTGCTTCTAGTTGACTTGTCTTCTTTTCATTTAAGTCTCTCTTCATTTGATTTTTATTTGTGGCATTCTCGTCTTGGTCATGTGTCTTCTTCATGTTTAAACTATCTTGCCTCCACTAGTCCTTAGGAAAACTTCATAGTCATGATATCTCTGATTTTAGTGGTTGTAAACTTGCAAAGTTTTCCGCTTTGCCTTTTAGTAAAAACATGTTTGTTTTTAGTGCTTCTTTCGACTTGATTTATTCTGATGTTTGGGCTCCATCTCTTCACACTATGAAGGGAGGATCCAAATATTATCTCTTTTATTGATGATCATACATGATATTGTTGGGTTTACCTTATGAAACACCGTTCTGAATTCTTGGGTATTTATACTACTTTTCACGCTCTTGTGCGAACTCAATTTTCCGCTGTTATAAAATGATTTAGATGTGATTTAAGTGGGAAGTACACCTCCAATAGTTTTCATGAGATTTTTGCTACAGATAACACCATTCACCACACATCTTGCATTGACACTTTAGAACAAAATGGTGTTGCTAAGAGAAAACATAAGCACATTATGAAAACTGTTCGATCTCTTCTCCTGTTTGCCTTTGTTCCTAGTGAATTCTGAGGAGAGCTATTCTCAGAGCCGTTCATTCCAATAATAGAATTCCCTCATCTCTCACCTCAAGTGTGTCACCTTTTGAGAAGTTATTTGGTCATGCTCCTAATTATGCTTCTTTGAGAGTTTTTTGTTGCACTTGCTTCATTCTTCGCCCTCATGTTGAGCGTATGAAACTTTCTTCTCGTTATGATTTATATGTCTTCTTAGGATATGCTAAGTAATTATCTTCTTATTTAAAAAAAGTTATTTATCTTCTTATGATAAATAATTATTGCGAATAAATCATAATATCAAGTTTCTTTCTTTTTTTCCACGCCCGTGTTTATATATATGTACATAAATAATATACATTAAGCAATGAATTTACACAATCAACCTACAAAATACAATAAATTATTATGCAATGAAAATAAGTAAAGTATGTGACAAATTACTGTACATCAAACAACAAATTATTATAAATAATAAGCAATAAATTCACTATAGCACATATTGCCCAGCATATTATATTATTACAAAGCAATGAAACTATTTATACAAAGCAAGGAAATAGTTATTAATAAGCAATAAACTATAGCACATTGATAAGACCATTTATTTCGTATTTTTATGGGTATTTTGTTCGTCATAAATGTCATTTTTTATATGTTTTAAGTCAATAAGAACCAAGATGAGGTCAAAGGGCATTTCGGGAGTCGAGTCTGGCGAAAGGGGCATTTTATGCCAAGTTATTCGTGATTATCTAGTCGCAATAAACTGTATTCAGAGGCACATGGGACTTTTTCAGCATCCATCCTACATTCGGGAGGCAGAAGGGGCATATCAGAAATGGATGGAGCTGATTGTATGATGTCGTGCCTACATTGCTCGTACAGACTCGACAACAGGCTGGAATGGGCATTCACGGAAAACTCGAGATTTAGTTGGATGAGAGAGATGAGAACGATAACTGCATATCCGAAGAAGAGTTGGTGATAACCTGGACTCTTAGAGGCGCTGCAACGAAGAGATAAACTCAATCCCTAAAATAGAGATTTGGTCAAACTAAAGTTTATCCAGCCAAATCAGGGTGGGCACGCCGGTTCCAGAAATCCAGTGAAGACCCCAGTTTGTTGGGGAAATTTTAATTCGGAAATGTAACTATTTAAGCTACTTTATTTTCTGGAAATAAAAAGGTTTGGATAGTCAGAAACACTACTACAATTTCTATTTTTCTGCATTTATTTTTCTCGTACGCTGCATTGCAGCAAGAAACAATTCCAATAGGCCTTAATCCTTTGGATTTAGGATTATGTTATTAAACTCAAAGTTGGAGTTGAGTCTTTTTGCTAATTAATTTAGTAAGTTTTCTTTATATATATGTCTTTCATTTCTGCTATTTTAATTATGTCTAGCATGCTTGGCTTTTATTATGGTGTTTAAACAATGAAAATGGCTTGAATATATATCTGGACTCGTGAGGCCAAAATGGGAATAGTAATACATGATAGGTTTCTGTTGATTCTTATACCTTGTTCCACGTGAGTGTGTGTCTGAAATACCAAATGTGGCTGATCACTCGTTAGGTAAAGAGGGCAGACCACTATTAATTGAATTGGCGAATTGTGACTGTGTGTTGGTTCATATAGTAATAAGCGAATCAATGGGTTGTTGTGGGCACACGAGGAATCGGTAAACACAATAAACTTGGATTCGTCTAGGGCACACTGCTGTCTGTTCACTTATATCTCTTTGGAAAATCGAGGGGTGGATGACTGATTAGGGATTTAATTGATGAGGAATCGCTTTTAAGTCTAAAATGAAAGGATGAATGAGGAGACACAGATAGGAATTCGGTATCCATAACTGGGTGATTTATCATGTATGAAAATCGGTGTGCCCATGATCGAGTTATTTTATAGTTAAACCAAATTCAAGTTCAAACGCCAAAACCTTTGTTATTTCATATTTTCTTTACTTTTTTTGCAGCTTTAATTCAGTGTAGTGACAACACAAAAATCCCCTTTTGTGACTGGTTACTAGAAGGTGGAATCACAACAGCTCTCTGTGGGATCGACCCCGTACTCATTAGCTGGCTACGCTCGCTGTGGGCACATGAGTTATAAATTATTTTTTGGAGCATGAAACGACCGCTTGTCAAAATCGGCACCATTGCCGGAGAGCTAATTTCTAGTGATTTTACTTCCACATTGGTTAACCTGGAAGTTGATGCCCAGGGACTCTTCAGAGGAGACTCTATTGTACGATCCGGAGATAGAGAAGACTTCGAGGAAAAATAGGGCAGCAGCAAAGAGGGCACGCCAAGCCACACGCAGTCCTCGTGAGCCCACACCACTACCAGAAGATCAAGAAGATCAAGGAGACAAAGGGCACGAGGAGGAAAGATAATTTGAGAATGACCACAACATTAACATGGTCGTAGAAAATGAAAATGCCGCAAATGGAGATGCGGATGATAATAGGACTCTAAAGCAGTTGGTCTTTCCAACCAACATGAATCTGCGCCCGATGGGCAATACACTCCCAGCTGTGACTCATAACTGGGATATTCATGCAAACTTTATCTAAATCTTGCCGAAATTCTATGAAATGCCCGGAGAGGATCCACAAAGACACTTGCAAGATTTTGAGATGGTTTGCCAAACTCAAACATCCAACCATGGACGAGAGGAGTATGTGTAGTTAGTCTCGTTCCCTTTTATCCTTCATGATAGAGCACGAGACTGCTTGTACACGCTGCCAACTAGCGTTGTGACCACATGGAGATAACTTCAACAGAAGTTTTTGGAAAAATATTTCCCGGCATCCAGAGTGCAAGAAATGAGAAGAAGGATAGGGAGCCTGAAGATGGAAACTAACGAGAGTTTCTATGATTACTGGGGAAGATTCTAGGCGATGCTAGCAAAATGCCCACAACACCAGATTACTGAACACGATTTAATTCAGTATTTTGTTGCAGGATTAAGGCCACATGAGAGGACGATCGTGAATGCCTCATGTGGAGGGTCTATTTTGAACAAACAACCTATTAAAGCATTCAGAATTCTTACTGAAATGGCTGAAGACAACCGAGACTTCGGTGGAGAGGGCATTCGGGTTGTAAGTGAATCAGAAAGGGCACTGGACCCGGACAACAGGATTGACAAGTTATATGACAAAATCAAAAAGATCTTGTCCGGTGTGAGCACGGCAAAGAAGCCCAGACCCTGTGGAGTATGCAAAAGTGTATCACATTTCACTGATGATTGCCCTACTCTACAAGATGAAGTGGAAGAAGTGAATGTTGTAGGCGGCCAGAATGGGCATTCCAGAATATATGATCCCCATTCCCAGACTTATAACCCTGGCTGGAGAGACCATGAAAATTTTAGGTGGAGAAAGCCAGATGATGGGCATCTTGTACGCCCATTACTACCGCTAGAAGAGAAAACAAAACAAAGGCTAGAGGATCTTGTGTTTACCATGGCTGAAGAGAATAAAAAATTCAAGCAAGAGACTCGAGCTGGTCTCTCACACATGAGCAAACAAATCAATCAATTGGCCCAAGCTATGCACAAGATGGAGGAGAAAAATGGAAAGCTGTCTTCCCAAGTTGAAAATCCGAGAGAGCAGGCGAATGCAGTGGCTCTAAGAAGTGGAAAAGGGCTTCCGGAGATGGTCAGACCAGTAGAAGAGAAGGATGATGTGCCCTTGGAAGAAGAAGTGGAAAAAATTCCCACAGAGGACGAGGTATAAGAAACTGAATAGGAAGATACTGTGCATATTCCGAAAGTGAAGCAGCCTGCTAAAGTGCCCATTCCGGTAAAACGGAAATTTTCTTTTCGAGGGAGGTTGGCACAGAATAGAAGAGAAGAGGAAACCAGAGAGATGCTAAAAGTATTTAGTAAAGTGGAAATTAATATCCCACTGATCGAGGTAATCAAGCAAGTGTCACGGTATGCCCGGTTTCTGAAGGAGCTTTGCACCAGAAATGTGTGATTCAATGATGTTGCAAGATTCTTAGTTGGGAAGAATGTATCAACTGTGATACAGAGAAAATTACCCAAAAAGTTTAATCCAGGGATGTTCATGATTCCTTGCATCATAGGAGACAAGAAAGTGGAGAAGACCATGCAGGATTTGGGGGTATCAATCAACGTAATGCCCATATCGTTGTTCAAAGAATTAAAGATTAGACCTTTGAAGGAGACCCGTGTGGTCATTCAGCTAGCTGACCGATCGAATGTATATCCAGAAGGCCTCATTGAAGATGTGTTGGTCAAAGTGGACGAGCTTATCTTCCCAGCAGATTTTTATGTGCTTGACATGGGCACAATGACTTCAAAATCTTCAGTGTTGTTGCTGGGAAGGCCTTTCATGAAGATAGCTCGGACTTAGATTGATGTGGACAAGGGCACACTGACGTGTGAGTTTGATGGGGAGACGATGACATTCAACATATTTGAAGCATTAAAGCACCCACAGATACAGAGAATTGTAGTTTTGTGATTTCTTTCCATCCACTGAACAGATCTACCCTATCCATGGTGAGCAATAGAGAGCCATTGGAATGGGCATTGTGGGATGGACTGACTGACCAGGATGCCCTAGATGAAGATGATGATATCAAAGAAGGAATCATGATGATGTACTCTCTAAAGAAATGCCATATTATGGTGTGCCCATTCGGATGAATGATGATAAGATGATGCCTTCTATTATCAAAGCGCCTATGTTGAAACTGAAGGCACTACCAAGGCATTTGAAGTATGCCTACTTGGGAGATAATGATACTCTCCCTATAATCATAAGTGCGGGGTTGAATCAAGCTGATGAGGACCGCCTTTTGAAATTGTTGAGACTGTACAATGAGGCACTCGGATGGACGTTGGCAGACATAAAGGGCATTAGCCCTGCGGTTTGCATGCACAAGATTTTACTAGAAGATGATGCAAAGCCCGTTCGTGATCCACAAAGAAAGCTAAATCCAGTGATGAAGGATGTAGTGCTAAAAGAGATAATTAAACTACTAGACCAGGACATTATATACCCTATTTCAGCTAGCAAGTGGGTGAGTCTAATCCATGTTGTGCCCAAGAAGTCGTGTTGATACCGATTGGTAGTGTATCATAGATTTAGGGATATTTGTTTAAATCGTATATTTGGAGTTTTTGTCTTTCTTACAGGATAAATTCTGTTGAGAGAAAATATGAGCATGTGGGACTTGACCAAGTCCAACGATCTGCTGAAGCCACGGTTGTTCCGGAAGTTGCGCCGGAAATGTAGGAGTGCAGTTCGTGGAGATCAAATCTTAGTGGATCGGTTGCTTTGAGTAGGGATCAAGCAACGAGCTGTGTATATATAGGGTTCAGATAGTTAGTGTTAGATACGAGTTTTTTAATAGAGTTTATCAGATATTGTAAAGTTTTGGTCTCTCGTATTTATCCGTTTCTACTAGATATAATTAAGACAACTTTAGTCCAAACCTTCTGTGAAGGAAGAGATAAAGTGTCTTAATATTTAGTGAGAGTTTATCTAGTAGTGTTTTTGTAATTCACATATTTTATATAGTGAAGATTTCGCCTTGAGGCACTTTACGAGATTATAGAAATATAATCTCGTGAAAATTCCAATCCATTGTTTCTGTCTTAAATTTCCGCTGCGTATGCAAAGTTGTCTCAACTTTATACACAACTTTGTACACAACTCTTTCAGAACCGAGAGTTCGGTTCCTTCAATTAGCATCGAGAGCAGACACTTGACACACTAAGTGGTGATCCTGTTTTCGTAAGGCACAATGGATTACATGAACCCGTTGTTCAACAAACCTCCTGTTCTGGATGGAATGAACTATTCTTTCTGGAAAGTTCGAATGAGATCATGCATCAAATCGATTAATGCAAGAGCATGGAATGCCGTACAAAAGACATGGATGCATCCTAAGACTGTGGATGCTGATGGAGACTCGTACCGCACTCCTCTGTCAGAATGGACCAGGGAACAAAATGAAGAAGCTATCTACAATGATAAGGCACTCAACGCAATTCAATCCTCCTTAGATGTTCAAATGTTCAAACTCATAAGAAATTATAAGTCGGCCAAGGAAGCGTGGGATATACTTCAGCAACATTGCGAAGGTGATGTGTGAATTAAAGAATCCAGACATCGGATTCTTACCACGAAATTTGAAAACATGAAAATGGATGATGATGAAACCGTTGGAGACTATTGCAACAAACTGCTTGAGATAGCAAATGAATGCACTGATCTTGGTGATCCGATCACCAACAAAAGGTTAGTCTCAAAAGCTTTGAGGACACTTACACCTCGTTTTGACATGAAGGTTGTTACAATTGATACGGTTTCGAATACTGGATGCCTGGACTTTACTAAACTGATGAATGATTTGAAGACATTCGAGATGGAATTAAATGAAAAAGGTGGACATAAGAAGAAGGGAATTGCCTTGACTGTCAGGACAACTTCAAAATCAACTTCAGCCTATGACGAAGAAGAGGATGAAGATCTTGAAGTAATCAATGAAAAGAATCCCGATTATACTCTTCTTACCAGATGACTTAACACTCTCATTCGAGCTAGCAAAGGGAAACAACAAAAGGGGGGTGGTGAACAACGCAAGCCTCGCAATGATTCTTCCGGATCCTTGGTTTTCTATAAAAGATTGAACACACCTAGTAAAGAACCAAAGATCATAAAGCGTGCTGCATCAGATCATTTCAAACTAAAGGAAGTGAAAGACTTCTCCACTGTTCAATGTTATGAGTGCAAAGGCTATGGGCACTTTGCAAACGAGTGTCCAAACACTTTTCGAAAACTTGGGAAACAAGTTAATTTCCTATCTCTTAGTGACAGTGAGCTAGACACTTCAGGGATTTATGTAGAGGAGATCCCAGATGATGCACTAAATGAGCACGCAGCCCTAACTGCAGTATGTGTTGAAGAGGACAAGTCAAACTACACCGAAGTTGAGATAACTTCAGATAGGTATGATGAGTCCTACTATAACACTCTTTTCTATTTCAACACTGTTGTGTCCACTACAGAAAATGAGGAAGAAGTCACGGAAGAGGAAACTCTGGAGTTACTGATAAAGATGCAGGAACTTTACAAGGAACTGTACGTCAAATGGTCCAAACAGTGTAAAGTGGTGGATTCACTAACTGAGGAAGTTTCTGTGCAAAAGGCCTCACTACAAAAGCTGGAAGTCATGCTGACAAAGAAGGATGCTGAGTTGGACAACATGAGAATTAAACTCAATCATGCTGATGAAACTTTTAAAAGACTCAACACGGGAACCTCAAAACTAGATGAAATTCTGTCTCAAACTCAGATAACTTTACATGGCCTTGGGTATGATTTGAGTGCAAGACCTGCCTTCACTCAGATTTTGTCTACTCATGGAAAACCATTTGTGAAAGCCAAGGAAGTTCCCACAACTTCGTTAGCAAAGAAAAAACGTAGGAGGTACATTTGTCATTTCTGTTTTCTTCCTGGACACATTAAGCCCTTCTGTCATAAGTTTTTGCAGGAACACTATAAGGAGATGCATTTGAAGAACCAAGCATCAAATCCTATCCTCTCAAACAAAGGTGACAAGTCCAAGAAACTGGTATGGAGACCCAAAGTTACGCCAACAGTTACCTGCCAAGTGGTCTTCACTACATCGACAGATAATGAATCGACCACATGGTACTTTGATAGTGGATACTCACGTCACATAATAGGCTCCACATGTTATCTATCAAACTATCAAAGAATCAATGGCAGTGAAGTAACTTTTGGAGGAGGGTCAAATGGCAAGATTGTTGGACGAGAAACCTTGGACAGTCCTGGACTTCCAAAGCTGGCCAATGTATCACATGTTGAAGGGCTGACTGCAAATCTCATTAGCATTAGTCAACTATGTGATGACAACTTCAGTGTCATCTTTGATAAAGAAAGGTGCACTATGATGGACAACAACGGAAATCATGTGATCTCAGGGGTAAGGTCTTCCAATAATATCTATGAAACTAACAGAAACAGCTGTTTAAGTGCGCAAGTACATGAGGTGCAGCTTTGGCATCAAATATTGGGCCACACAAATTTCCGCAATATGAAGAATCTCCAAAGGTTCAATGTTGTTCTTGGAATTCCAAAGTTGAACATATGAAGCCCAAGCCTATGTGGAGATTGTCCAAAGGAGGAGCACCTGAAAGCTATAAAAAGGATCTTTCGTGATGCTGATTGGGCTGGATAAATTGATGATAGACGGAGTACAAGTGGAGGATGTTGTTACTTAGGAAACAACCTCATCTCTTGGCACAACAAAAAGTAAAATTGTATCTCATTGTCCACAGCCGAGTCTGAATATGTGGCTACCGGGAGCTGTTCAACTCAATTGATATGGCTGAAGTCGATGCTGGATGATTATGGCCTAGAAAGCGATTCCTTGAGAATACTCTGTGACAACACAAGTGCCATCAACCTTGCAAAGAACCCCGTCCACCATTCCAAATCCAAGCACATTCATTTAAGATATCATTTTATTAGAGATTTAGTTGAAAAGAAATTATTAAAGTTAGAGTATATTAGTACAGACAATCAACTGGCTGATTTATTTACAAAAGCTTTATGCTATGAGAGATTCTCAATTATGAGAAAATCTCTTGGTTTGTGTTCAATATGAAAATTACAGTTGACCCAACTGTTGTCACAACTTTTGGCATATCATCATTAACTGTGAAGTTGAACAGATTCGAGGATGAAAAAGTCTATTTTAAGGTGAAACCATGATTGTTCTTATAAAATCATATATCTAGATCAAAGATCTTAGATAAATGGTTTTTATGAGATTCTTTTGGTTATTCATCTAATCATCATCTGCTTCTCTTCTTAATAAGTTTTCTATGATGTATCAAAAGTTTTCTGATAAATAAAATTTTGGTGACAATAGTTGTTAACTTAAAAAAAAAAACCAAAATTTTGAAAGTCAGTTGAATGTATCTGGAAATGTATCTTACTCTATCTTTAATACTCATTTTGACTATATCTTTAATTTATTGATTCCTATTTATATGGAAGCGGGTATCTACCAGATATTGTTATATTCTTTCATATTTTATAAGGGTCGTTTTCTCTCAGATTCTTTCATTTCATTCGTTTCATTCCAAAAACCCTTCATCTCCTTCAAACCGTTCATTTTCATCCTTTCCGCCATGGACTCTGAGAAAATGAAGAAGATTCAAGAGCTGCTTAGCGATCCTGAAGCCTCAGCTTACCTTCGTCAACTCTCTACCTTCCCGCCGCAGCCAATTCTAACTCATCCACAATCTATCGTGCCAAACCCTTTTTCGGCTCTTGTCACCGGACACTACTCCTCTCCTCCGGCCAACTGTTCTCCTCTCGCCGTCGCGAGAAAATGCCCCTATGGAGATTTCTCCTGAAATTATGAGCTCGGAGGTTCAAGCCAAACCCCTCTCCTTGCCGGCACCGTCTTCGATACAGCCTTCTACTCTTTTTTCCGAGCAGGCGATTATTGTTACTCCGAGCGGTATAGTGATGCCATCGTTTGACTTTCCGAAGCTCGACACTCCAATTCTTGTCGAAGACCAAGAGGACCCAGTTTATCCATCTGAGGAAGCCGCTCAACAAGGCGGTAGCCCTATTTCCGTCCCGTTCTCCTCTGCCGAGCCGGAGCTTCGGCCGGAGGTCGTCCCATCTCCAACCCCTTCACCTCTGACGAAGAAGCCCTCCAAAACACCTAGGGATCCTCCCACTCGACGTTCCAAGCGTGTCTCTAGATCAAGCCATCCCTCTCAGGCTTCTGAGAAACCGATCCACATTGACAGTGATGTCGAGGGTGAGAATCAATCGGGTGCTTCCTCCGATGAATCTGCTGAGAAATCGTTCTCTCAACAACGCTCAGAAGCCGAGGAGGACGAAGAGCTTGAAGAGGAGGTTGCTGCCTCTCGGAAAAGGAAGAGGAAATTGCCTTCCTCGTCGCCGTTGAAATCGAAAGGCAAGCTAGTCAAGAAGGCAAAACGAGAAGCTTCTCCGTCCGAGGCCGACACCGACTCTGACTCCGAGCTTGAGGTAATTAAGGCTTTGAATGAATGCTTTTACAATGAGGCTGCTAAGAAGAATTGGGATAGCTTTAGGAAAAGGGAGTTCATTAATGATAGGGCAGTTGATTTGAAGGATTTTACACAATATAATTTGCTTGATTTTCTGCGAAAAAGGAAAGTTTTGAGAAGTGTCACTTATGTGAAACCCTATGTTGCTGAGATTGTGAAGCAATTTTATTCCAATCTGCCTGTTGATTTTGCTAACCCCTCATCCAAGATGTTTGGAAAAGTTTATGTCTGTGGGAAGATTTTCTCTTTCACTCCCTCTCGCATTAACAAATTTCTAGCTGCTCCAAATGTTATTGAATCTGATGTTGAGATTGATGAGGAGCTAGAGGTTGAGATGGAGAATGTGCTTACGGGTGGCCGTGCAGATGTGTGGACAGTAAACAAAAGGCCTAACCACATAGCTTCGGTCCTCACTTCCCTTTTCTCAACTTTGCACAAGATTTCCGTTTCAAATTGGATTCCTACATCCAATACCACAGTTGTGCCGTTTGAGCATGTGTGCCTACTCTACAAAGTGTTCAAGGAAGAGAAGTTCAACTTAGGCACCTATATTTTTAATGTTGTTGCTGAAGTTGCTGTGGACAAGTCCACCAAAAAGTTGATCGTACCTTCTCTCATCTATAGCATGCTTGTTGAGCAAGGGTTGAAGCCAAAGAAGAAAGATGTCCTCACATCCAAGCTCCCTCTCCAAACTGTGCAACCGGCCTTCTTGAGTGAGAAGAGGCATAAAGATCTCCCGTGGATTGATGCCTCAACTGAAGAGGATCCCTCGACTAAGTTAATGTGTTCTCTACCTGTCTTTGTTTTGCAGGAGCAAATAGCCTTCTTCTCCTCGCAGATTGCTATCCTTGAAGGGCAACGAAGGGTGTTTCAACGACTTCTTTCTTCCCAAAAAAGGGGAGAAGGCCCTAGCCGTCGCCACCACGGACCAAGCAATGAGGAAGATGAAGATGAGGAGTGAGGGGGAGAAGAATGAAGAAGAAGAAGAAGAAGAAGAAGAAGAAGAAGAAGAAGAAGAAGAAGAAGAAGAAGAAGACTGCAGTGTGTTGCAGTATTTTGATGATGTTGCTGGATGAAACAAACAACTATTTTCTGCATAACTTTATGAACAACTTTTATTTTCTGCCTAACTCTTATATATTTTTGATTGCATGCAGATATGTATGCATTTGCTGTGAATATATTATGGTTATGGTTGTTTTATGTGTTGTGATGATATTGTGTAGTTTCTGTTTTTATTACAGTCTTGGTGACAGGGGGAGCAACTGTTTAGCTAACATTTCTCTAATCTTTTCATGGTTGTTGTAATTTGATTGTTGCTTCAGGGGGAGTAATTGTAACTCTTGTTTTTTTGTTTTGGTTTTGGGAAGAAAGCTAAAAAAGGGGGAGATTGTTGATACCGATTGGTAGTGTATCATAGATTTAGGGATATTTGTTTAAATCGTATATTTGGAGTTTTTGTCTTTCTTGCAGGATAAATTCTGTTGAGAGAAAATAGGAGCATGTGGGACTTGACCAAGTCCAATGATCTGCTGAAGCCACGGTTGTTCCGGAAGTTGCGCCGGAAATGTAGGAGTGCAGTTCGTGGAGATCAAGGCTTAGTGGATCGGTTGCTTTGAGTAGGGATCAAGCAACGAGCTGTGTATATATAGGGTTCAGATAGTTAGTGTTAGATACGAGTTTTTTAATAGAGTTTATCAGATATTGTAAAGTTTTGGTCTCTCGTATTTATCCGTTTCTACTAGATATAATTAAGACAACTTTAGTCCCAACCTTCTGTGAAGGAAGAGATAAAGTGTCTTAATATTTAGTGAGAGTTTATCTGGTAGTGTTTTTGTAATTCACATATTTTATATAGTGAAGATTTCTCCCAGAGGCACTTTGCGAGATTATAGAAATATAATCTCGTGAAAATTCCAATCCATTGTTTCTGTCTTAAATTTCCGCTGCGTATGCAAAGTTGTCTCAACTTTATACACAACTTTGTGCACAACTCTTTCAGAACCGAGAGTTCGGTTCCTTCAAAGTCGGGCATTCAAGTTGTGAAAAATGAAAAAAGAGAGCTTGTGCCCACACGACTGCAAACTGGCTGAAGAGTTTGCATTGACTACAGAAAGTTAAACACGGTCACACGGAATGATCATTTCCCACTTCCGTTCATTGACCAGATGCTGGAGAGACTCGCAAGAAACAAGTTCTTTTGTTTTTTGGATGGATAGTCAAGATACATGCAAATTGTAGTAAGTCAAGAGGACCAGGAGAAAACAATATTCATGTGCCCATTCGGTACCTTTGCATATCGCAGAATGCCATTTGGCCTTTGCAATGCTCCTGGCATGTTTCAGCGATGTATGATGAGCATATTCTCTGATTTTCTGAAAAACTGCATTGAAGTATTCATGGATAACTTAACAGTGTATGGGAGCTGCTTTGATCGATGCTTGGATAATCTGGAGAAGGTGTTGCAGCAATGTGTGGATAAATGCCTGGTGCTAAACAACGAGAAGTGCCATTTCATGGTCAGATAGGGCATTGTGCTGGGCCATGTGATTTCTAAGAGGGGCATTGATGTCGATAAAGCCAAAGTAGACATAATTGAGAAATCGCCATACCCCACTTCGGTAAAACAAGTGAGAGGTTACTTGGGGCATACTGGATTTTACAGGAGATTTATTAAAAGATTTTGCAAAAAATTACCTAGCCTATTACTCACTTATTACAACAAGATGTCCCCTTTGAATTTGATGAAGAGTGTAAGAAGGCATTCAACTTTCTGAAGAAGCAACTGGTCACAGCACCAGTTATCCAACCACCGGATTAGGAAATGCCCTTTGAGATTATGTGTGACGCTAGTGGTTATGTTGTGGGCGTTGTACTGGGTCAGAAGAGAGAAAAAGAAAGCCATGTAATTTACTATGCCTCCAAAACTCTGAATGGGGCACAGTGTAATTACACCACTACTGAAAAGGAGCTATTGGCAGTAGTGTTTGCATTCGAGAAGTTTCGATCCTACCTTTTGGGAGCAAAGAGCATTTTTTACACAGATCACGGTGCCGTGAGACACTTAATAACCTAGAAGGAGATGAAGCCGAGACTTATTAGATAGATTCTACTCTTGCAGGAGTTTGATGTCGAGATAAAGGATAAGAGTGGGGCACAGAACCTGGTAACTGATCATCTGAGCCAAGTGCTGAATGAAAAAGGCGATGAAATGCCCATTACGGATCATTTTCCTGATGAGCATCTATACGCAGAATGGGGCACACTGGAGCCCTAGTATGCATATATAGTGAATTATTTGGAGTCACGAGAGCTGCCAATTGGGTACTCAAGGTACCGAAAGAACAAACTAAGGCATGAGAGCAAGTTCTATGCCTGGGATAGCCCTATTCTATGGAGGAGATGTGCTGATCAAATCATAAGAAGATGTATCCCTGACCATGAAATTGAAGAGATTTATGAAGCAGTGTCACAATTATGCTTGCGGAGGGCATTTTGGACCAAATCGAACAGCGATGAGAGTTCTGGACTATGGGTTCTTTTGGCCCATAATTTTTAAGGATGCCCACGACATTTGCAAAATGTGTGATCAATGGGAGAGAGTCAGGAACATCACAAAAAGGAACGAAATGCCCATGACACCCATCATGCCAGTGGAGATCTTCCATGTTTGGGGAATGAATTTCATGGGACCCCTTGTAAATTCAAAAGGGAACCATTACATCATCCTGGCAGTGGATTACATGTCCAAATAGATAGAGGCCAAGGCTACTCCTACCAATGATGCAAGGGTAGTAGCCGCGTTTTTGAAATCTCACATTTTTTGCCGGTTTGGTGTGCCCAGGTCCATCATCAGTGATCAAGGGACCCATTTTTGCAACCAAACAATGGAGAGGCTATTGAAGAAATACTGAGTGAACCATAGAGTTACTACAGCCTATCATCCATAAGGAAATGGTCAAGCTGAAGTCTCAAATCGAGAAATTAAAGTCATCCTTGGGAAGGTAGTGAATCCAAGTCAAAAGGACTGGAGTGTTCATCTGGATGATGCCCTATGGGCATACCAGACTGCATTTAAGACTCTAATTAGAATGTCCCCATATCGGATGTTATTTGGGAAGTGTTGCCATCTGTCAGTTGAGCTGGAACACAAGACGCGATGGGCACTTCAGAAGCTGAACATAGATAAGGACGCAGCCGGACATTTCAGAAAATTTTAGATTCAGGAGCTGGAAGAAATGAGAATGAAAGCCTATGATAATGCTGTGCTTTACAAAGAAAAGATGAAGAGGCTTCATGATCAAGTGATTAGAAGAAGAGATTCTTCCCAGGGCAGCAAGTGCTTTTGTACCATTCTAGGTTCAAATTGATGGGAGGAAGTCTGAGGACCAAGTGAGTTGGTCCATTTGAAGTCTATGCGGAATGCCTCAATGGGGCAGTTGAGCTGAAAAATCTCGATACTGGAGGGCAATTCATAGTAAATGGCCATCGTCTCAAACCATACCTAGGGTATTCTGATCAAGATGCTAGAGTGGTTTGGCTCGGAGAGCCCATTTATGCCTGAACAGGGATGGTGTCATGCCCACGACAATAAATGAGGCGCTACTAGGAGGCAACCCAGGTTTTTTATTTACTTTAACCTATTTTTATTTAATTAAATAAAGTTTCCAGTTAATTAAACTAGTTTAGGGGCAATTTTACACTTGTTTTGGATAAGCATGTGATCTGCAGGTTAGGATTAAGAGAGAGAAGCAAGAGATAAAGATAAATTCTGAAAAAATAGGGATTTTGAAGTGGGGCATTTTAAAGAGATAAAGTTTGTTCTGATTTTTTAGGGGATAAGGCTTATCCATTGATGTGGGCACACTGATTTGAATAAATCCCTTTGAAATTTGAAGAGTCACGGTCACACCAGAAACAGTAACACACTTTAATAAAAAGCTAACCCCATAAAATCTAAACTCTCACTTTCATCTTTTCGGAAAGAATAATCGAAGCTTCTTTATTCTCCCTCCCAAAACCCGACATAACTTCTCTGCTACTTTTTGAGCTTTAAAAATAGTGAACACACGCGAGAAAAAAGTTGCACCGAAAGCTGGAGCTAAGGCCAGGTTAGAGTTTGATACCCCGGTTACCCCTGCAGAGCCCACCCCAGCTAAGGTGGTGAAGAAAAAAGCTGTTAAGCCTAAGGAGAAGGTTGTGCCTGTCACGGCTATCTCAAGCAAACCGGTAAAGGAAACCCCATCGGAGAAGGAACCAGTGACTGAGGCAAGCTCTGCAACACCATCACAAGAAGAGCAAACTGAGGAGGACACCACTGTTGGAGGTACTCAGGAAGAGGAAGTGGCTACGGAGCCCACACAAGAGCCTACAAAAGTAGCCTCGAAAAAGGTGAAGAAACCAGCTAGGGTTCTGACGCCTCCGCCATCTGAAGAGATTGTTGAAGAGGAGGAGGAGAATGTGGAAGAAGAGGGCGATGATGAAGCCCTAGATGACTTTGTGACTAAGCTTGAAAAGGATGAAGAACAACCTGCGGAGGAGCAAGTCCAAGAAGAAGGGCTTGTTGAGATCAAGAAGAAGGCATTGGAGAAGGTGAAAGGAAAAAAGAAAGTCGAAGAGCCCATTCTGGAATAACCAACCGAGCAGCAAGCTGAGTCCCAGTAAGATGAAACCGAGAATGAGGTTTCGGAGCAAAAAGAGCAGCAACAACAATAGAGCGAGCCTTTCCAGGCATAAACGCTCGAGGATGAGCCCTCGGAGGACTCACCACCCAAGCAGAGGGTAGGAAAAGCGGTGGCCATGAAGGCCAGAGCCAAACTGGCTGGGGATCCCTCCACAAGAAAAAGGAAAGTTGAAGAGGGCACACCACATCCTGAACCTAAAAAAGGGCAGAGGGGTAGAGAGCCCCACATTGAGCAAGCCAGGAAGCGGCCCGCCACCAGTCCGGGGCATTATAAACTCCAAGGGAGTCCATACTAAGTCGCTCACGGCTCTTGGGATAGAGCAAGAGGTAAGGGATTTATTTGCTGAAATAGGTTGAGAATTTTTCTTGGATATAGATTGTTTAATTTTTCCTGCTCTCTCACGAGAGTTTGTCAATAGTCTGAAAATTAAAGCTGTAAATAAGCTTGCTATGTCTACTAGGGTGATGAGTTTTAAGATTCTGGATAGAAGTTTCTCTATGTCTGTTGATGACTTAAATATGATGTTGGGTATCGTATCACACTTGGGCCTCCAGGAGGAGGAGTGTGTAGATTCGTGACTGTTGTGCCCGACTTCGCTGAGGGAGTTGAGGTAAAATTGACAGAAATTGGGGATGGCTCCACTTATCAGAGTGGAGCCACAAAGGGATACTGTTTGAACAATGATGCTCTGAGGTTTTTCCATAGGGTGTTGACATATAGTTTCTTTGGTATGAAGGATAGCTCAAATTCAATAACAAATCAGGAGTTATTCATTTTGTGGTGCACGGTGAAGAAAATTAAAATCAATTTCGGCACTCTGGCCATTGCAAATTTCAAAGAAATTAAAACACACCCTAGACATCGTATCTCTTGTGCCCAATTGATAACCCAGATTGCTGTTAGGGCCAAACTGCTTGATGAAAATGAAACTGCTATGATCCCCCTCCCCCGTGAATATTTTGATTTAAGTTGTTTGAGGAGGATGCAAGACGTGGTTGACGATGAGGATGGTAAGCCTGTTTTCTTTGTGCTGAGGGCAGACCCCTCGAGCATGTTTCTTGTCACTGCAGGTTCATCGAAGTAGCCACTAGTGGGGAGCGATGGAGAATGCCTAAGTCCAAGTGAATGAAAAACTAACCCATATGGAGGCCGCCCTGAAGGCCTATTTCAGACACGTTGGGTTATCTTACCCAACGCCCTCATCCGATTGATTCCTGGTTATTTCTATCCTTAGATTAGGTTTTATTTTTTCTTGTTTGTTTTTTGTTTTTTCTTTGTTGTTTGTGTCGCCCCTGTTCACCCACTTTGCCTAGTGCAAAGTGTGTGGATAGGGGCATTCCAGTTTGCATTTTGTTGTTTTTGTTGAGTCTGTTTTTAACACTTTGCAAAATGCAAAGTGTGTAGGTGGTTAGTTAAGTCAAGCATGCTTTCTGTGAAGTCTATGTGGCCATTCCATTTGATATTTTCAACATTAAACTGCTTTATATCAAAATCAGAATGTCCGCATAAGATAGGAATGACGAACGAGTTTAGCATGCCCTGTGAGACTTGAGCTTATATGTTGTATGCCCATTTCACAGCTTCTTTACTTCATGTGTGAACAATTATGTGCTTAGGAATTCTAGAACTTTCCATTGTTCTGCTTGAAACCAGGAAACTGTTGATGCATAGGTAGATGACATAGGCTATTTTTTTACTGAGCCACCGAGAAGAAAAATTTTACCCACCAATGACATAACCTTTGCAGCCCCTTGAACCTATGAAATGCCCTGGCAGATTTCTTGTTTGGGATGGTAAAATATATAATCAGAGCATCACAAGAGCCTGAAAAAGAAAAAAAATGGGGAAGACAAAATTGTTAGGGGATATTTGTGAAAAGGCTAGAAAAGATAGGGGAATAAATAAAAGAAAATTAATAAAAAAAAAGAAAAAAATGATAAAAGAAAAGAAAAAAAGAGAGAAATAAATTCCTCTAATTTTAAGTATTTAGAATGCCCAGAGTAAAGAAATATTTGTTGTCTGAATAGGGCACAACATGATAGTTGACTTAGAAAAAATGGGGGAGAGGCCTGTACAGAGATAAAACCCCACCTTACATGAAATGCCCACTGTAGCCTAAAAAGCCCTATAGATATTTATGCATCTATGGTTTCTGGAGATTGATAGTAGAACTTTAGCAAGTTTATGGGATGACTAAGTACATAATTGCATTGATTTGAGTGTATACACTGAGCTTAAACACTGAGTGAAGAGAGTTTGTGAGGATTACCAAGCTAAACTCATTTTTGACCTATTTTTGGTATGCTGAAACTTTGCAATTTTGTTGGAATATTGAATATAATGTGCCCACGCTGATTAACAGTTTACATGCTTTCGTCTTGAGTCTGTTTCTTTTTGCCTTTCTTTTATTTTGTTTTCTGGACGCGTTGCATCCCATGCTTGAGGACAATCATGTCTAAAGTGTGTGGGTGTGATAAGTTCATTTATTTCGAGTTTTTATGGGCATTTTGTTCGTTATAAATGTCCTTTTTGTGTGTTTTGAGTCAAAAAGAACCAGGATGGGGTCAAAAGGCATTTCGGGAGTCGAGTCTGGTGAAAGCGGCATTTTATGCCCAGTTATTCGTGATTATCTAGTCACCATAAACTGTATTCAGAGGCACATGGGACTTTTTCAGCATCCATCCTACATTCGGGAGGCAGAATGAGCATATTAGAAATGGATGGAGCTGATTGTATGATGTCGTGCCCACATTGCTCATACAGACTCGATAACAGGCTGGAATGGGCATTCACGGAATACTCGGGATTTAGTTGGAGGAGAGAGACAAGAAAGATAACTGCATATCCGAAGAAGAGTTGGTGATAAGCTGGACTCTTAGAGGCGCTGCAACGAAGAGATAAGCTCAATCCCTAAAAAATAGAGATTTGGTCAAACTAAAGCTTATCCAGACAGATCATGGTGGGCACACCAGTTCCGGAAATCCAGTGAAGACCCTAATTTGTTGGGAAAACTCTAATTTGGAAATGTAACTATTTAAGCTACTTTATTTTCTGGAAACAAAAAGGTTTGGATAGTCAGAAACACTGCTATAATTTCTATTTTTCTGCATTTATTTTTCTCGTACGCTGCATTGCAGCAAGAAACAATTCTAATAGGCCTTAAGCCTTTGGATTTAGGATTATGTTATTAAACTCAACTTTGGAGTTGAGTCTTTTTGCTAATTAGTTTAGTTAGTTTTCTTTATATTTATGTCTTTCATTTCTACTATTTTAATTATGTCTAGCATGTTTGACTAGACCCTTTTATTCTGGTGTTTGAACAACGAAAATGGCTAGAATATAAATTTGGACTTGTGAGGCTGAAATGGGGATAGTAATACATGATAGGTTTCTGTTGATTCTTGTGCCTTGTTCCACGTGAGTGTATGTCTAAAATGCCCAATATGGCTGATCACTCGTTAGGTAAAGAGAGCACACCACTATTAATTGAATTGGCGAATCATGACTGTGTTGGTTCATATAATAATAAGGGAATCAATGGGTTGTTGTGGGCACACGAAGAATCGGTAAACACAATAAACTTGGGTTCGTCTAGGGCACACTGTTGTCTGTTCACTTACATCTCTTTGAGAAACCGGGGGGTGGATGACTGATTAGGGATTTAATTGATCAGGAATCGCTTTTAAGTCTAAAATGAAAGGATGAATGAGGAGACACAGAGAGGAATTCAGTCTCCATAACTAGGTGATGTATCATGTATGAAAATCGGTGTGCCCATGATCGAGTTGTTTTATAGTTAAACCAAATTCAAGTTCAAACGCCAGAACCTTTGTTATTTGATATTTTCTTTACTTTCTTTTTGCAGCTTTAATTCAGTGTAGTGACAACACCAAAACCCCATTTTGTGACTGGTTACTAGAAGGTGGAATCACAACAGCTTTCTGTGGGATCGATCCCGTACTCATTAGCTGGCTACACTCACTATGGGCACAGGAGTTATAAATTATTTTTTTGGAGCGTGAAACGACAGCGCGTCACACATATTGTAGCTATATCACATTATATTATTGTTGTAAAGCAATGAAACTATTTATACTAAGCAAAGAAATAGTTAAAAATAAGTAATAAACTATAGCACATATTGTCGAGCACATTATATATATTAATATTGCTAACTAATGAAACTATTTATAGAAAGCAAGTAAATAATTATTAATAAGCAATAAACTATATATAGCACATATTTTCGAGCACTTTATATTATTATTGTAAAGCAATGAAACTATTTGTAAGTACAAAGCAACGAAATAGTAAATAATAAGCAATAAACTATAGCACATATTGTTGCGCACATTATATTATTTTCAACGCATTCCTTTATTGGAGTTGCAATGAAATCCACAGGTGGCGCTTCGTCTTTTTTGAGTTTCTGCAATCGCCTCTGGACGATTTCTTATGAGAGAAATTTTTCAAAATCTTAATAAGTTCTATGGTTAGTAAACTTTCACAACATTATAACATATCCATATTTAATGCACATGATATTTTTCCATAATGATGTGATGGGAATTTTATAATAATAACCATATAAATTATGGATACAACAAAACCTTTTTAGTTTCCCCAAATTAATTCCACCAACCATATTTAAACACTAACCGTTGATTAATAGAAAATAAATGGATCAGATTTATTCTCATTTCTCACCTGGAAGTTTTTTCTTACTTGAACCTAACTGTATATATACATATATTATGTGATATTGTTACACATAATTATATATTATCACATATTGTCTAGTCATATTGAAAATAGATTGGAAATTAAGTTAATTTTTTTAAATTATTTTTTAAATTTTCATATACTTGATTATTTAAAAAAATATCTACATAAATATATATTAAAACAAAAATATGATACAATCTAAGAAAAACTAAACAAGTACCAAAATAAAATATACATTAATTGAAATTAAAAATATTACGTATTTAATATAAATTAATACGTACATTCAATTGAAAAGGCAAAATCATAAACCGGTTTTTTATATAGTAAAATAAGGATTATTAACTTATGAAAATTTTTATATAATATATTTTAATTAAATACCACTATTATATGACTAAGTTTTGCAAAGTCGTCTGTAGTTAAAAAAAAACACTAAAATTTCATTTTAAAAATTAGAAAAAATCCCTAACTTTTTAAGTCTTCTTGCTCAAAAACTTGGGTATTTATTTTAAACTTTTAATGAATTTTTTTACGTACTAATGATTTCAATAAGTTTTCTGAAAATTAATAGATAAAAACAAAATAAAACTAAAAATTACAATGCAAACATGCATGTTAGGATAACTTTACATCATAATGATAATAATATATATAATATTACTCATCGGTTTCATTTAATATAGTTGTACGAAATTTAATGTATACAATACAATAACTCGACTCCATTACATCCCCAAGCTCCTAGACATCATTTCTTAATTCTCAAATGCAGAAACATTACTATACTTGGCCTTATAATCCCTCCAAACCTCATCAACAGATTTCCCCAACAATTGATTAAAATACTCTTCTTTATACACTTTCCTCATCATCTTATTCAACTCCGCCGTGAACCCTTCTTTCAGGCTATCACAATACTCCAAAAACCTCGACGTCACACCGTACCCTTCGTCCCACCGGCTGCCTTCGCCGGGGGTTGAATAGCCACCTACAGCGAACTCCGACTTCAGCACCACGTAATCAGCCATGCCTTCCATCAGTCCCCCAGGCGCCGTTCCTTCGCCCGTCCACTGAAAGACGTGAGTCATTTCATGGTACAGAATTGAAGTGAACTGGAAAACGGCGCTGCCCGGAGCGTACTGTTCGATTCCCAACGCGCTCATGTACACGTTTTTGTCGCCGGTTTCGCCGAGAGCGCCGTCGTGGAGGTCTTGGACGTAGAGGTTTACTATGTCGATGGGGTAGTGTCTTCTGTCGGCGTCGGTGGGTTGTGGGAACACTTTCCAGATGAAGGCGGCGATTTTGGGCATTGTTTGGACGGTGTAGGGGACGCCGATCTCGCTGTCAAAGCGGCGGCCTCCGGGGGTGACGGAGGCGTTGTTGGTGGCGGTGAATTGGTAGGCGAGGATTCCTTGAAGTAGGGTTAGTGCGAGGAGTGATGAGAGGAGAAAATGGGGTTTTGTTGCCATCATGATTAGTGGTTTTTTTTCCCCTTAAATGTGATGATATTCTTCGGAATTATTTTATGTGTATATATATACTATATAGGGCTTGATGAGGCAAAATTATAGGAAGTAAATAGGTTTGAATGATTTAATTAGTGATTAAGATTTTTCAAAGATATCGGTGATTTTAATTAATTTGAATTGAATAATTTGATCGAAGCGATATTTACAGTACTGCAGTTGACTGATCAATCAATATTATCTTGACATATATTTTAAGACCGTAATATTGTATGCATGCAAGAACGGAGTCATGCATGATTTCCTCTTTGAATATTAATATATAGTCACGCCTGATTTTCTCTCTCTTTCTTTGATTTCCTCCGTTTCACAATATATGTGATTCTAATACTTTAATTTAATTTGTTTCACAAAAAATGTCATTTTACACAGTCAAGAAAAAAATTTCACATTTTTCTCATATTCGCTCTCATTTAATTTAATGCATTCAAACAACCATGCATATTTAATTCATTAATTGTATATATAAAATAATTTAATTATCTAATTAATATCGTTATTAATATGTGTGTGCATTCAACTAGAATGACTCTTGTTCAGAAACAAAGGGAGCCGAGTATTAACTTTTTTGGGATTCTATCCTAAGATTTAGGAACGTTCGAGTTAATCTGATGCATCCATCTCCAATTAATTTTATTTATCAATTAATTATATACCTTTGGGGTGCACTGGTCTTGCCTAATGTCGTACATAAAATAAATGATATTTTAGTAGGTGTGACTCTCTAAAAATATTGTGCCCATTCTTATTCCTAATTCCCTATGATTACTTTAATTATGTAAATATATATATATGTGTGTGCATTTTTAATCATGATGTTCTCCTTTATATTTTCTATGAATATTCTTGATATGTGCAAGAACAATATTAAAAATAATAGTAAGTCGACACTCGCGCAGTTAATCAACCTATTCGGGGAGCCTTCTTGTCTAGTTAGAATATAATTCATTAATCAACTGCAAGGTTTATTTAGGAGAGTTAGAGTTTTTTTAAGGACAACAACTTAGGCTGATTTGGAAAATAGGACAAATTTATTGCGGGCCGAAATTTAAGGACATTAACATTTAAGTGTTGCGTCCGTAGGCCAATTTTCAGCCCGAACGGGCTGCACCTCACGTGAGATGCACGTGATGTCCTTAAATTTCGGCCCGCAATAAATTTGTC
The DNA here is from genome assembly GCA_026008535.1 of Perilla frutescens. Lineage (NCBI taxonomy): Eukaryota > Viridiplantae > Streptophyta > Magnoliopsida > Lamiales > Lamiaceae > Perilla > Perilla frutescens. The sequence continues at coordinate 33,150,519 of BRKX01000011.1, forward strand.
CTCTTTTCCAAATCAGCCTAAGTTGTTGTCCTTAAAAAAAAGGCGGTCTATTATTTCTCCGACATGAGTTAGAGTTTTTTTAAGGACAACAACTTAGGCCGATTTGAAAAATAGGACAAATTTATTGCGGGCCGAAATTTAAGGACATTAACATGTAAGTGTTGCGTCCGTAGCCCGTTCGGGCTGAAAATTGGCCTACGGACGCAACACTTAAATGTTAATGTCCTTAAATTTCGGCCCGCAATAAATTTGTCTTCTTTTCCAAATCAGCCTAAGTTGTTGTCCTTAAAAAAAAAGGCGGTCTATTGTTTCTCCGACATGAGTTAGAGTTTTTTTAGGACAACAACTTAGGCCGATTTGAAAAATAGGACAAATTTATTGCGGGCCGAAATTTAAGGACATTAACATTTAAGTGTTGCGTCCGTAGCCCGTTCGGGCTGAAAATTGGCCTACGGACGCAACACTTAAATGTTAATGTCCTTAAATTTCGGCCCGCAATAAATTTGTCATCTTTTCCAAATCGGCCTAAGTTGTTGTCCTTAAAAAAACTCTAACTCTTATTTAGGAAGCTTACATATATATTTAAAACTCTCTCCTTATGTCACATTTTTCTTTCACAACATCTTTTTCATGAATTGAACCGTGAGATATGATCCCTTCTCACCTGAGTCCCTTGTTTCCACTTATGATCTCTTCTGAACATGCACTAAAATGTGCTAGACTATTCACACGTTGAACATATTGTAGAACAACTCTAGCTAGCTAATTAATATGCATGCCCATACAACAATTCATGAAAATTACATGAAAAAAATATCAATGAGCTACATCTTTAGTCACACTTCTTTATTATGCACGTAGAGGTTTTCTTATATATATAGGCCTTGAATCCAAAAGGCAAACCCAAGAGACATTCCATTGTTGATCTTAGATCCTAATCCACGTAGGACTTCCCTAGCCTATCTAAACATAGATCTTCCATATTGATCTTAGAGGCTAAGTATTTAGCACAATCTTTTAAAGAGTAGGCAACAAGACATTCATTTAAAGGTGAGCAAAACCGAACTGTAACCAAAAAATTGAACCGAACAGTCGGGTTCGGTTCGGTTTGATAGTTTTTAGCTTCGTTTTGGTTTCAATTTATACTTGGAGAACCGATTTATGTTCGGATCAGTTTCGATGTGATCGCTCAAAAATCAAAAATCACCGAATTAAATTTAATGGTGTGAAAATTAAGGTAGCCCATTCCTCATTCCATTGATCCCATGCATGATTAAATTAATTGTAATATCCCATTCCCAATTGAGCCCAACACATTAATGTCTCACAACTCAAATGGAATTTGAAAACCTAATTCTAAAATCTCAAATTAATAAATAGAATCTTGGATCTGGCGTCCCCTCCCTCCCACCTCCCAACTGCCGTGATCTCTCCTTTTCATTTCTTAGCTCATCTTTCCAAATGCCAACCCGCAGTAGTAGGCTAGCAAGTGCCATCATCTCTCCCTCCCATCTCCCAACTGCAGTCGCAGTAGCAGGTGTATCTCACGTCGCCTCCCACCTCCTAACTGCCGTCGATCGCAGTAACAAGCAGCAGTACCAGCAAGCTAGTACCTCTAGCTTTCTTCCGACTTCCGAATAGCAAAGGTAAGCTACTAGTTACTAAGCATCAAATTCCTTAACTGATTAGTAAATGAATTCCTCAAATACTCAAATATATATGCTCTACACAGAATAATTAGTAAGGAAAACCTCAATCATAGATAACGTCCTAAATCTCTACACATAATAAGTAATAACAGTCTTCACTCTGCATTCAAATTGATCCAGGAAGATTTTGTTATATGGATATGATTCTTTATTAATTTAATTATGCTCCATTATAATTTTGTTATTTTGGTGAATCAATAAGGGAAATTTGAATGAAAAAATTGGGAGAAAAATTGTTGGTTAAATCTGCCAAAAAAAATTTGGTGAAAAAGCTTCGGTTTTAAGAAAAACCTCGGTTCTGCTGGTGCCAACATTCGTTTCAATTCGATCATAGAATTTCAGTTCGGTACAAGTTCGGTTTTAGATATTCGGTTCGGTTATGTCTGAATCGAATGCATACCCCTACATTCATTCTTTATCAAAATTAGGGCTGGGGAACATACTGTTATACCGTCATACCGTACTTACCGTATCGGAAAAAATACCGAAATACCGGACTTTAAGGTATACCGGCATTTTCGGTAAGGTATGATACCGTACCGAGATTTTTCGGTAAGGTAACGGTATAGAATTTTAAAAACCGAGGTATACCGGCGTATACCGATACCGACGGTATACTGAGTTTTTAAGGTATATACCGTTAGTTCAACATATACCGTTGTATCGGTATATACCTTTGGTACGGTATATACCGTTATAACGGTATAACAGTATATACCGCATCAACGATATATACCTTTAGTACAGTATACCGCACCGACAATATATACCGGTATACCTTTAGTAAGTTTTTAATATTTTATACAATTTATATTAATTATAAAATCATGATTGATATATAATACTTAGTAAATATGTTATACATTTATAAATATCTAATAAATTTACAATATCAGACACTTATAATTAATCTTATATATACTTAATGTATAGTAATTCTAAATATGTTCTTAATTAATAATTACTAAATAATTCTTATGATTTTTAAGTAAATGATTTGAAATTTGTATTATATAGTAAGTTTTTAATATTTTATACAATTTATATTAATTATAAAACCATGACTGATATATAATACTTAGTAAATATGTTCTACATTTATAAATAGGGAAAAGGGTCTCGCAGGCCCCTGAAATTTTTGGCGCGGACCCACTGGGCCCCCGAACTTTTTTTCGGCTCAATTGGGCCCTTAAACTTTTTTTTTTCGTACCTATTGGGCCCCTCCGTCAGGCCCCTCTTGACGGGGCCGTTAAATCGAGCTTAAACGACGTCGTTTTGCGTCCGTTTTTATTTAAAAAAATTCTAAAGTCAAAATAGTTAATTCCCGACCCAAATTTTAACATTACCCGACCCGACCCCATCCCTACCCGACCCATTCACCCTTAAAATTGGGGAAAACAGCCAAATTGGGTTAGGGTTCGCGATTAAGAGCGAGTTTAGGGTTATTCATCATCCAATTCGTTTGATGCATTCCAGAAATGTGAGGTTCCAATGATGCCTGTGCCAAGTTACAAGTTCTTCAATGTTGATGCTTTTGAGAAATGTGAGCCTCCCCCAATTGTGAAGCTGGCAGGAAGACCAAAAGTGAAAAGAATAAGGAGCTCTACAGAGCAGAAGAGAACCTCACATTTCTGGAATGCATCAAACGAATTGGATGATGAATAACCCTAAACTCGCTCTTAATCGCGAACCCTAACCCAATTTGGCTGTTTTCCCCAATTTTAAGGGTGAATGGGTCGGGTAGGGATGGGGTCGGGTCGGGTAATGTTAAAATTTGGGTCGAGAATTAACTATTTTGACTTTAGAATTTTTTTAAATAAAAACGGACGCAAAACGACGTCGTTTAAGCCCGATTTAACGGCCCCGTCAAGAGGGGCCTGACGGAGGGGCCCAATAGGTACGAAAAAAAAAGTTTAAGGGCCCAATTGAGCCGAAAAAAAGTTCGGGGGCCCAGTGGGTCCGCGCCAAAAAGTTCAGGAGCCTGCGAGACCCTTTTCCCTTTATAAATATCTAGTAAATTTACAATATCAAACACTTATAATTAATCTTATGTTATACGTAATGTATAGTAATTCTAAATATGTTCTTAATTAATAATTAGTAAATAATTCTTACGATTTCTAAGTAAACGATTTGAAATTTGTAATATATAGTAAGTTTTTAATATTTATACAATTTATATTAATTATAAAAACATGATTGATATATAATACTTAGTAAATATGTTCTACATTTATAAATATCTAGTAAATTTACAATTTCAAACACTTATAATTAATCTTATGTTATACGTAATGTATAGTAATTCTAAATATGTTCTTAATTAATAATTAGTAAATAATTCTTACAATTTCTAAGTAAACGATTTGAAAGTTTAAATTTATATATTGTATATTTAATCATATTAAATCTAAAATAAAGTGGTTTACTAATTTTTAATGATTCTTTTACAGATGCAAATTGTAACTTGAAAAGTAAGATTATTTTCTTATACACTTTACTTTTTCATTTTATATGTTGTAATTTGTAACCAAAGTACTAATATAATTTTTAATTTTGCAAGTTTCTTGAGATTCAATGAAGATTGTATTAGTTTTTGAGAAATATTATAGACTCGATTTATTTTTATTTCTAGTATTTGTTGGGATATCATATGGTTTGTAAAATTACAAATAAAAAATGTAAGTTTGTGTTGTAGGGATAACATTTTAAAATTCATGTTGAAACTCAAAATTCATGTATATTTTGTGACATTTAAATCAATTAATTCAAATGAAAATTTGATATTATTTAATTTAATTTAAGGAAAAAAAAATAGTACCAAAAAAAAAAATATATACGTTAATTGAATTTTAAAATGTATTTGCTATAAATTAATGCATTCAATTCAAAAGCTATAACGAAATTAGTTTTTTTTTTTGTTATTAGTATTAATTCTATAATTGATAAATGATAATTTCATTTTTTATTATATTGAAAAATAATATATATATATATATATATGTACACTATTAAATGACTATCTTTTCCAAAATCGTTTGTAGTTTAATAAAAAAAATACTAAAATTTCATTTTAAAAAAATAGAAAAAAATTTCCACTAATTTTTAGTTTTCTAGCTCATAAGGTCGGTATTTATTTTTGTTTTAATGATTCTTTATACTTAATTATTAACGATATCAATAAATTTATATTAAAAGCAATTGATAAAACAAAAATAAAACTAAAAATTACATCATACGTATACATGTTATAATAATACAGTAATATTACTCTGTTTCATTTAATATATACTCTCATTGTTTCTAAATAAGTGTCATCCACAGTGAATGCACATATATTAATAAGAGAGAAATTTTTAAATAACCATTATTATTTAGTCTTTAATGTAAATAGCTACTTTTTTAAAAAATAATGTTTTTAGCCATTATCATAAAAAAAAGTACTATAATACCCTTAATTTCATATTTATTATTAACAATTATTATTTGTGTATATCTATATATTCATATATCAATACTATTAGGAAAAATATCCGATTTTCTCTCTCTTCCCTCTGCAAATGTCGTTCTCTCGTCTTTCTCATTTTTCAATCTTTGTTTTATTAATTGAAACAAAACTACCATTGGTGAAGATCATCAAGTTATGATTTTTGGAGATTATCACGATTCTTCCCCTCTCTAATCCATGTTTCAATAATAAATTATCTGTTTCAATATCGAAAATTAGAGATTGTTTGCGAATTTGAGATTTTTTTAAAGTTTTGTTGATATCGTGTGTATTTTTTTTTGCGGCAATAAGGTATATAGTATTTACAGATCTGCACTCTTTTTATTGATCTAGATATTTAAGTTTTTTGAATCTTTCTTTGGAATGTGTGGAAAAAAATTGAATGTTTTTTGGTGCACGAATAATTTTCTTACGGCACACGAGTATTGGAGTTTATTCGTGCAATAATTTAGTTGTGAATTCCTACAATATCTCATTTTTAATTGTTGTACGATGACACGAATTAGCAAATCCATGCACTCGTGTATCTATACATTTTTTAACTAGTGCACGAGTACACGAATAGGCATACTCATGCAGTCGTGTATCAATTTAATGATCAACTGCTGCACGTGTACACGAAGGATCCTATTTGTGTTTTCGTGTATGAGTTATTTTTGAACTGACATATTGAACTAATCATGTAGTCGTGTATTAAATTATTATTGAACTAATGCATGAGAACATGACTTGAACTACTCGTATTGTTGCACTAGTGTACTCGTGTATTCATTATGAGGATGAGATTTTTCAAAATCATCATCCATAAAATTAATTGTTCAGCGATGGAGGCGTTTGAACCTTGGCAGAGACGACAGTTGAATCCTGTAATTTTCATCTCCAGCAACATCAGTTACAGAAGACGACAACAAAAACCTGACAGTATGACTAGCTTCTGAGACTTTGATGTAGAACGGTGGTAAAAGATATATTTTTTTAGGGTGCGTAAGATAGATTTTAAAATCATCGTCCATAATTTTTTTATTAATATATTAGGGTATTTTTATGATAGGAAATAATTAATGATAAAAATCTTAATATATATATATATAAAAGTAAATAGTTATGCCATAATTAGTAACCTCACATTTCCCGCCTAAATGACATTCTAAAAGTGGAAAAATCATATTATTTAATTAATAAACATTTTTAGCCCAAAATCGTGATAATTAATTAAAATTATTTCGATAAATAGTAATTACTATTAATGCGTATTAGTATTTTTTTGGGAAATGCGAATAAGTATTAATTAGCTACAAATTCGTGTGTATTGAATAATCCAATAAAAAATAATTTCCATAAATAATAATTAAAAATTTATCATGCATTATTATAAGCCGCAAATCTCTCTAAGAAATGGCAAATCTTGTATAGCTAATATATATATGTTAAATGTTGGTGAGTGGCTCACATAGTATATTATCCATAATTAATGTATTTTCTCTACCATATTACAATTCTATAATATATATATATATATGCGCGCGCGCAGAATAAAAGGCCAATCTAATCCGTCTAATAAAAATATTGGCATAACTAAATCAGTTTGTATATAATTACCGTAATTGGTCAAAATAATATATCCGCCTAGCATTAAATCCGGAATATATTGAGAGATTTGATTTGTAACCTATGTACTAATATATGGTATTGCATTAAATATCTATGACAATATTCATAATATTCTGAATTTGATAGTGTTATATATCTATGATAATATTCAGAATCAGAATACATTCTCTCCAAAGAATAAACTGATAAATTGATGAATTCGCAGAAGCAAAATTCCATCCAATTCATGAAAGCTCAGACTAGCTAGGTGTCACCTGTAATGGGTATGGATTTAGATTTTTCTGATATTATTATTCGATATATGTTTCTGCAGTAAGTCTCAGTCCTTACAAGTATGAAGATTTCTTTTTCCATACATTTTTATTTCATTTTTGATATAATCAATAATCTAGATTACCCTATATATATGTTGTTTGTGGGTACAATGGAATTTATTTTTTAGGACATTTTTTCTAACATAAATCATAAATGTGTAATATAGAGAAATATGAAGTAGTGGCGATTATCGGTTATATAAATCAATGGTCAAATTTAATTAATTTGTTGTGAATGTTTTTGGTTTAAACCCAGGGATTTTAGAGATTTAGTGGTTCTTATTGTTGTTTTCCTATATGGTTCTTAATATTCGATCTCTTTATTTTTGTAGATGGTTCGTACGATCAACATAGAAAATCAGAAATATCTAAAATGCTTGGAGCCAAGAGTAATTCATTTTCAGCTGAAATGTAGTGCGTCTCGTGTTGATCATAAGCCTTCCTTCATATGATACTATTTCAATTGCAAATGTTGTTAGTTTTCAACATGTGTTGAAAATATCCCCGACATTAAAACATAGCTAAATGAAAGCACGAATATAGTGATTGGATAATATCATATGACAAGTTAAGATTCTATAGAGTTTGGTTGTAAATTTTTTGCTAACTCTTTGTTTTTGTAAGTTTTGTTTATATAAATTGTATGGAGTTTATGATATTTTTTTTTTTAATTCTGTTTTCAATTATGGAGGTCGGATCTCATATTGCAAAAAATCGTTGTATCTCTATTGCATTAACAGATGATTTACATGTGTTAATCTTGTGCTTTAGTCTACGTTCTCCTCATCTATTTCTTTTACTTCTACGTCTATGACTTGCATGTTCCAATACGTACGTTCATTGAGTTAGTAACCAACAAGCTTTTACAATTGAAGTAGATATAGTGCTAGAAGATATTTCAACTTGCAACATAGAGCAAGTTGTATGTTTATCATAAATCATATTATAATTTTGATGATGTCAATTTCGAACCATATATTATGTACAACATTTTAGGTGAAGATGTGTATTTTTTTTTGGAAGAAATGTGAGGTATTTTGGATTTACGTTTGCTTAGAAATTTGATTAAGAGTTGTTTGATATGAGATATAACTAGTATTACATCCCGTGCAATGCACGGTGAAAGCTTTATAGTAAATAATTTGTACACATACAATTAATAATTAAATTATGGTTAAGTAATTATAAAATGTACATATAAATAATGTAATGTTATATATATATATATATATATATATATATATTCAAATTTATTCACTATTTTATCAACAAACAATTCATATTAATGAATAAATTTATAATTTTCATTCATTTTTTTTCTAATAAACACAAATAACATAATTGATTCGCCTGAAATCTATTACAAACATAATTGAAATCATTTATAATTTAAGTACGATGAGAAACATTAAGAAAATGATACAACACCGTAAAATACATTTAAGAAAATTATAATACATCATCGTCATCCTTTCATACTATGTGAAGTGAATATTTAGGACATTATTGAGGGACAATTATCACGACTTGAGCAGTTCTTCCACAATTTGATTACTGCTTCATCATCATCATCATCATCATCATCATCATCATCATCATCTCTTTTATTGTAGAGAACACCTCAAACTTCATCTTAAACATCATATCATTTCATGTCTCATTAGACACGAATATATGAATGTATTAAATTATATTATTGTAAAACATTGGTCTATACATATGTATTGTCAAATTAAACATTTGTCATTTTTATGAATGATATGTAAAATATACATGTGATATCTAACTATTAAAGAAAAATGTTAAATAATTTGAAATGTGTTATATAAATAATTTTATGGATCGAATAATGTAGCACATATATATATATATATATATATATATATTCAAACACGAGGTTTCGCATATTTAAAACTCATTATAATTTAAATCTTCTAACTAAAAAGATTATTCATTTTTCACATAATTTAGCATAATTTGACTGCTCACCAATCAAAATTCTAAAAATAGGCTTGAAATCTCGCATATAAATGAAACTCAATTATGATTTGAGAGCCACAAACAATTTCACGAAACAATATTAATAAGAGAAATTATTTGTTTGAAATGAATCATTATTATATGATAATATAAATAATAATAAAAAATAAAGAAAAAATTAATTACTTATGCTAAATAAAATCATTGAAAATTTTCTATACAAACATAAAATTAATCACATTAACTTCACTAATGAAAAAAAAATTATTTGTTCAATGGATCAAAAATTAATTCAAATATATATTTACTTCAACATTGTAATGCGTAGGATACATTAAAATAAATTTGAATCTACCTAATAAATTTAATTTTTTTTTAAAAATAATACAGCAATGAATTTATATCCAAGTATAAAAAATTTCAATCCATAAAGTATACCGGACCAGATTATATTTCGTGTTACATCTCATGTTCCACTATCATTAATGGATGACACGTGTAATAACTTTCACACTTATGTATTTGATGACATCATAAATATACACTTGATCTCAAATAAATTAAAATATATTTAATATTAAATTAATAATTTAAAATATCAAATGTTACATTTGATTTCAATTGAAAGACTGAGAAAGGTGAAAATTAATTGTTGGGTATGTTGCTTTATAGTTAATTCATGCACAATAATATTTTGTTAGTTTCTCACTGTGCATAAATTTTGCTTCATGTATTAAATATATTTAAATTTTATAACTTAAATATATTAACATCAAATGTAATAAGAACAGTTAATATATTTAATCCAAAATTTTGAATATATTTAATTCAATTTTTTTATATACCTAATTCAGAATTTTAATTTTCAAATTTATATATTCGATAAATATAAAATATATTTAATATTGGTATTTAAACTTATATAAATTTAATGTTTATAAATTATTTGATGCTAGATAAATATTTTTGGAAAAAATTAAAATATATATGGTTTATCTCTATTATATATATAATTGATAACTTAAATATTTTAGCTTCAAGATTTTAAAAATATTTAGCATTAAGTTGATAAAACCAATCAATTCATTTAATTCAAAAGTTTAAATATATTTAACTTAAATTTTTGGACGTGGCTTGATTTTTTTAATAGTTTTAATTAACTAAAAAATAAAAAAATAATAAGTTCAATTAACTTATTTAATATATTTATTGAACTTTTTAATATATTTAATTGAAAAATTAAAATTTAAAATATTAATTCTATAAACTTAAAATATATTTAATATTCAATATTAAATTACATAAAATCAAATATTACTATTGATCTCAATGGAAAGACTAAGAAGATTGGTAGACCATTTTCAGGTGTCACAATTTATAGTTTACTTATAAAAAACAGTATATGTAATTTCTTCAATGTGGATTTAATAGAGTTTAAAAAATTAAAGCATGTAAGTTTTAATTATTTAAAATATATTTAAACTTGAGAACATAAATATGTTAACTTCAAAAAATTTAAAATATTTAAAATTAAATTGATAAGATTAATTACTAAACATTAAATTATTAAACTTAAGTATATTTAATTTAAATTTTTGGATATGGATCTTGAATTTTTTAATAGATTTAATTAACTAATTAAAAAAATTAAAGTAATATATAATTAAGTTATTTTACTTGAAAATTTTATTATATTTAATTAAATATTATATTATCAAATATTTAAATTTTATAATTTTAAAATTTATTTAATATTTCATATTAAATTAATAAAATCAAATATCAAAATATTACATTTATCTCAATTGAAAAACCCATAAAGATAAAAAAAATCATTGTTGTGGTTCATAATTTATAGTTTGTTCGTTTATACAAATATTTTTTTTTAATTTTCAATCCAGGATAAATATTATTTAAAAAACTAAACATATATAAAGCTGATAGTTAAGTATGTTCACGTCAAAATATTAAAAATATTTAACATTAAATTGGTAAATTTAATTAAAAAATTGAATTTTGTTCAAACTTTTAATTTATTGAATTTAAATTCAAACTTCGTAATATATTTTTTTCAAAATTTTAATTTATTGAATTTAAATTTTACAAATTTAAAACATATTTAATATTTGTTAGTTCTTCTATGTATATTAAATTTTGTTTCTAATTTTAAAACATATAAGTTTCAACTATTTACAATTAATAACTTAAATGTTCTAGATTCCAAATTTAAAAAAATATTCAAGTTAATATTTTGGACGTCAGTATTTAAATTTAGGTACATTTAATTTAATATTTTGGATGTCCATAATGAGTTTTTAATATATATATATATATATATATATATATATATATATTTCTTTATTTTTTTTATATGACTCTTTAAGTTAACCAAATATATTTTAAAAAATTCAATTATCCACATCCAAAATTAAAAGTTTAAAGATAACATATTTAAAGAATTACAAATAGTTATATTAATTAATATTTTTAATTGTTATATAATGAATAAATACTGAACAAATTCCATTTAGAATCATTCAAATATTTTTTTTTCTATAACATTAAATCTCCATTGGGTATGAAAATGGATATTAACTTCTACATTACTTTGAACGCAAATATCAAATTAGAGAAACAACAAATAAATAAATTACAAAAAAGAATAATTAATATAATTTATAACTACTATATGATAAACACAATGTGTACATACGATTTCAATAATTAAAATGTAACTCTTTTAAACAAACATGTTGTGAATTAAATTGGACAAGCACTTCATTTCCATCCGCAGTTAGACGAATTAGAACTCTAAAACCTCCACAATAATGCATCAAAGTGTTGACATATCTCATTGATGCAACATAATGAAATCATAACATATCTCTGCATCAAAATTAAAATTACAAATAATAAAATATTGTATTTGGGAAATATATTTAAAATTTAAAAAAAATCGATGAAATAAAATAAAAAAATGGAATACACACAATTTGAAAATATAAGTTGATAAAGCAAACAAATTATTTATAACCGAGAGCTATCCACCAAGATATCACTACAAATAACAAATAACAAATAGAAAACAATAGTAAAAATAGATACAATAGTGATTACGATACAATCGTTCTGTCTACAAAATTTTTAGATGAATACAATGCTATTTTACTTTTACAAAAATTCAGAATTAAATTGCCTCCTTTTGTATCGATGTGCGGATAGATGATAGATATTGATGAAATGAACTTCAAAAGTCTCAATCAAGAATGGATAGTGACATATCCTCAAGAACTTGAAGTAATTGTAGTATTCTCTACAACATAGTATTACTTAAAAAAATAAAAATAAAAATTACAAAATAACAATATTGGAACAAATAAATAAAGTAGATCATGAAAATTATAAACACACAAATCGGAGTTAAGAAATTGTGAAATAACAATCGATATTTATAGACCTCAACTCAAAGATCCATCTCAAGACACATTTTGAAATGAACATGGAAAAAACTATGACAATTAATTAAATATACACAAATTTGTTAATCAAAATTTATCGTAATCAATAACCATAAGTGAAATTCATAAGTGAAAAATGTTTGATGGAACTGAAAAGTGATTCAATATTTTTTTATAATATAAAACAACACATGATATTTTTATAAAGAAATATATATATATATATATACAAGCATGTATGTTTAAATAATGAAGGTAATATGCTAGCTATTTTATGATTATAAATATGCACCAACCTTCTAATAATGAAATGTGAAATGGAGCCATTGATTCATTTCTTCCTTTGACCGATGCAAGTCCTTGATGTGGATTCAAGCAAGACAAAGCAATTGAAAATTTTCTTCAATTTATATCACGACGTTAAAAGTATTCGATTCATTACCTTCAATGTATTTTTGTTTACAGATTCTACTCTGTAACAACAAAAAAATAGTTCTCAAATATATAAATAAAAAATTGAACGACACAACAATAATAAAATAAAACGTAACTCAATATGGTATTGTGAAAAACAAATACAAAATCTTAAAAAGCTAGCTAAACGATTGTCTAAGATATTGTGTGATGGATGCAATAGTTCATAGGATGCAAGTATTTATAAATTAGAATGAGATGATAATTTTGAATATTTCTAAATTTAAATGATATAATTATACGCAATTTACATTAATTAATTATCATTTGGTTAATTTGAGCACATGCCATTCAACTTAAAATACTTGTAACGTTTGCTTAATTGCTTATTTAATTATAAAAAATGCATGACTAAATATAGAAATACGACCGATTGATTACATCTATATAAAACATTATGATATCTTAATCTTAATTTGAATAGAATAAAATATACATTAAGCATACCTTAAAAAGTATATTTATAATCATAGTTAACTATAAAGTAGAATTTTATTTACGGAAATTTATATGCAACTATATATGATAATTATTTAATAATTAAATATGGGAAATATGGAACCAATTGTAGGGTAATTTTAATATTAATTTGGATGTAAATGTCAATATCTTGATAATACAATTCTAGACCGTTTTTTCACTAATTAATATTATAGCCGGATTATTAATTACCCTCTTTTTATTCCTTAATAACTTTGCATTGATTCTTGATTACCCATTTTTTTGTTTATTCCATAGTAAGTGGGCATGTTATATATTAATGATTGATGATTATCCTATTGATACAAATCAGAAAAAAAGCCATTTATTTTTTTCGTTTTTCATTTTTTATTATTTTAATAAGTAGGATAGTTTTGGCGGGAAAAAAAGCCTACACTATCCTACTTTTAGATATAGTAGGATTTGTAAGTTCACACAATCAAGTTTAATTTGCATCTTTTCTTTTTTGAATTTGGTTATTAATAGGTTAATCTATTTTAAAAAATATAATCTCCATAAATTGGAGGAAAAAAGAATACTCTGCTCGGTGGATAATATGAATATATTTGGTACATATTACCAACTGAATTTCAAATGTAGTTAAAAAGAAAATTTTAATTAAACGACCTTCATATGAAAAATATCAATTAGTTGGTTCCAATAAAATTATAGAAAGTAATAAAAAAATAATTTTAGAGAATACAGTATATACATTTATATTTTATCATATAAGTTTATCAATTATGAAAAGAAAGAAACTTATTTTATCGAGTTAGCTCCCTGCAAAAAAAAGAACCAATAAATTGGTAGAATTGCGTGTTTGCATATATGGAAATCACAATTCAATATGGAAAGGAAACTTATTCTATTTTTGTTAATTAGTTTTGAAAATACAAATAAGAGAATAAGTCAATACAGGCATATTTACACCATTTATTTGGATTTTAAGTGTATTTGTATAAAAATAAACTTTAGGCATGTATTATTACCTCATTCGAGTAAACATGGATGGTATTTTTGCACAATTTTCTTTCTTCATTTATTTGATTTTTTTTTTTATGATTGTCCACGCAGGGATAGACTTAGGGGGTTGGCAGCCGGGGGCAATCGCCCCTCTCAAATTTTGTCCTAATTTTTTTTATATGTATATATAATTTATTATATAAATCTAATATTATTTATATTATAATACTATTTTTCATCTCCTAAAATTAAAATTCTTACATTTTGCTCTTCCAAATTAAAATTTATGTGTCCGTCTCTGTGTTCATATAATATGAAAGTAGTGCAAGTTTCAAACATTAATTACTATGAAATTTACAACTTTTTACCAAAAACAAAAATGAATGGTTATGAATTGAAATAAGTTTTACAAAATAATACTCTCTTTTTTATGTTTTAAGTTTGTAATGTGCAGTTTATCTCATATGTCTCCGATGAATAAATATACATACATACGTACATATATATATATATATATATAATTTTCAATAACCAACTATGTGCACTACATTCTCGATGTAATATGATAGCCTATTATATTTATATGATTTTGAATAGACTTTAAAATATATTTAAAAACAATAAAATATGCTTTGTATATACAATTTTACCTTTTTAATACCACGCATAGATACCAAGTGTGGACCTATTTTATAAGAGTTGAACTTGTGTGCACAAGGTGCACCGTCAAACACTGTTGATCGGGTTAATACGTTGATCAGTCAACGTCGGAAAGTGTGCCTTGACTGATCAACGTCAAAATCAATATCAACTGTAATATTAAAAAGTATTACTCAAAAGCCTTCAAAAGCATAATATATATCCTTAAAAAGTATCAGTCAGAAAATAAAAATAAAAAAATAAAACCCGTCAAATTCAATATCAACTGCAACACTGAAAAATATCACTCAAAATTCAAAAAGTGTCACTTGCATGCTTAAAAAATATTGCCTATGTCACCATTATTATTTTTTTGCGAGTTGACCGGGTCAACACGCGTTGACATGATCAAGACGTTGGTCCGCATTAACCGTCTGATATAACACTATATACAATTAATGAAATATTTTTTTTTCCATTTTATAATAGTCAACACCAATGTATAATTAATTTGTGCAATAGAAGGTATTCAAAACAAATGGTGGAAAGTAATATTATACAAAAAAATATAGTTTAATATATTATAAGATATATATTACATATTAAACTAAATATTTTAAATATAAATTAATGACCACCAAACCTGATTCATATATGTGTGCGTTTGTAAAAATAACAAATCCTTGATAGAATGAATTTATTTATTTTTCAATTTAAATATCTATTAGTTTCTTTTAAATATATTTAAAATTTATTATTTTTTGTTTTTTAATTATATATATATAGCAAAGAAATATAATTTTGCGAAAATTTAGTTGTATTTAAATTTACAATTTTAAACACCTGAAATATATTTTAAC
Source organism: Perilla frutescens (assembly GCA_026008535.1). Lineage (NCBI taxonomy): Eukaryota > Viridiplantae > Streptophyta > Magnoliopsida > Lamiales > Lamiaceae > Perilla > Perilla frutescens. Next base: position 33,166,515 of record BRKX01000011.1, read on the forward strand.
AATTAAATCTTATATATCTGTTTTTTCCCACTTCGAAGAACAAACAATTTTTTTAATAAACAAACTATAACAACAAATAGCATTCTCACAAATTTATCGGCCTTTCAAGTAAGAATAAGTACAAATACATGAATTTATTATTTCAATAACACACATATTACATCAAATGCGATGCACATCAAGAGATTTGATAATAAATAGTTTGTACAAATAAAATAATAAAATTATGGTTAAACAATTAACAAAAATAATTATAAAATGTATAAATAATAATTAACCTACAATTAAATAATTAATAGAAATAATTAAATATATTCAAGTTCGTAATTTTATATATACGAAGTATATTTTAAACAATTAAGTAATGCTATATTATATCCCTCAATGAAGAACCCGACACAAATATAATTTTGAAATAATAAATTGTGATGCCCAAACACTATAATTCTCGCATTGTTCTCGGTCTTACAATTAACATCGGCAATATTTGATTTTATTAGTTAAATATTAAATATATTTTAAATTTCCAATTTTAAATATTATAAAAATTTGATATAAATATATTAAAATTTTAAATAAATAAATTTAAATTTCAAAATTAAATTTGTCATTTTAATATGTATTAATTATATTATAAACAGTGAGATCTTATGTATTTCTACCACATCTAATAACCAACAAATAACTTTTTAAATTAACAAACCCTAAATTATGAGGACTATAAAATGAATCCTAATAGGTTTCTTGATCTTTCAAATGAGATAAAGTATAAGTATATGATTTTATCAGTTTAATATTAAATTTTTTATTCAATACTATAATTTTTTAATTAAATATATTCAAAATTGTAAATATAATCATATTTAATTTGTCTCTTTTGAATATATAAAAATAAAATTTAAATAATCAAATCTTATATGTTATTTTTTTAACTACAAGTAACCCATATTAAAGAACCAACAAAAATTATTTTGCACGAACAAACTATGTTACTGTATTTTAAAATTTTGAATTTCATTAAATATATTAAAATTTTCAAATAAATATATATGAAAATTTAAAAATTTAAATATATTTAAGTTTTCCATTTTAAATATACAAAATATATTTGAAATAGTTAAATCTTGCATAGTTTAATATTTTATTTATCTAACATAAAAAATTCAACAAATATTATTTTGCACAAACAAACTATATACATTGTAAGGCCCAAAAATGGAATTATATATGATCATTTTCTTAATTTTTCAACTGAGATTAAGTGTAAGTATATGATTCTATTTCTTTAATATTAAATTAAATATAAAAGGCAAATTGGACTGCATTAATTAGGAAAACGCATCAACATACCATGCCATCTTCTCTAAATAAGTTTTTTTAAATATTTTGAATTAAATATATTAAAATTCAAATAAATTTATTTAAATTCAAATATTTAGATATATTCAAATTTTCAAATTTAAATACAATAATATAATTTAAATAGTTATATCTTATATCTTTTAAATAAGCGGCAGTGAATAGTGTTTTTTTTTTTTTATAAAATGGAATAACACCCACATATATATTAATGCGTGAATTGTTCTTCCTAATGAAAATAAAGTAGAAAATTCATATTTTCTTTTCTAACCAAATATGTCTGTGTTATCAATAAAACACTTAGTTAAATATGAGACCCATCCAACACATCCTACCTTATACACACACCTACATAATTAACACTTCGACAATTAAATACACACGAGGAGGAGGAGATTCAATAGGTGAGAAATGAAAACCATCATTGTGATTGTCATCGTGCATTTATTTTCATTTTCGTAAAATTTAAAAGTGTATTGTGCATGTATTTAGTAAATTAATTGATGGATATATGTTTAAAATGTTCTAAAACAATGATTTACACACGTATATATGCTCGAATTAGAATATGAAATGAAAAAATTAGAGAAAAATTGGTACTATGCATTTTGCATAACATACGAGACGTGTGTGAAATGCACACATTACCCTAGGAACTGTGTGCAATTTTTTTTTATACTTTTTATGATGTGTTAATTCATTGATTTATTGCATAAAAAAATTAAATGTGTGCAATTTTTTCATAAGGCTACGGTTTCGAACTAGAGGGAAAAGGTGTTGACTTTTCAAGTTTTTAATAAGGGTAAAATTGACTTTTACACCCCTTTTTCACTAAAAAGAATTGATCTAGATTATTGGTTAAAATAATTTTCTAACTCCATGTTGATTACTTTAATTTCTCCCTATATTAATAATCGGGTTCGGCTAAATGAGTAAGCCAATCTAGACAACATACAAAATAATTGAATTTAGCTAAATGAATTATAATTATATTTTTTTATTCGTCAAATAATGCACATGTTCTACTTCTAAGCTCCACAAAATTCAAAAGTTGATTGTAGGAATTGAAGAGGCTCATCGCATGATATATATATATATATATATATATCCTTTAATGAACTCAAATCTTTAAAGATAATATACTTCTCCTTTTTATTAAAAAAAGTATCATTTTTACATCACTTGTCATTAGACATTACTATTTTTATGTAGGAGAAATTATATGATGCGTGAGGACGTAGTGTATCCTCTGTACATAACGCGATACTTTCATATGTCACAATAGACCTATTGTGACATATGGAAGTGTCAAATTAGATCTATTGTGTCATGGGACACACTATATGTGGGCGCGTCATAAAATTTCCCTTATATGTAGATGTGTGAAGCTCTAAACATGCATATTCAATATTCCCATGGTGAACAACTAGGTTCATGGAGTTTAAAAGGACAATAAAATAGCATCACATTCCATTTAGAAAGACGAAAAACATCATAATAATTCATCATATCTGAGTCCATGATATTTTTTTATAAAGCCGAAAAGAAGATTAACACATATATTATATCAAAAGAGACACAATTAAGTCATATGTTTATATACTGAATTCACAATTCAATACAACTTTATTATTATATAATTTTTTTAATAATATTCTCTGTACATTGCACAGGTGGTATACTAGTTATTTATAAAATTCATAGTTTGATGATCTTCACCAATGGTAGTTTTGTTTTAATTAATAAAACAAAGATTGAAAAATGAGAGAGACGAGAGAACAGCGTTTGCAGAGGGAAGAGAGAGAAAATCAAATCTTTTTCTTAATAATATTGATATATGAATATATAGATATACATAAATAATAATTGTTAATAATAAATATGGAATTAAGGGTATTATAGTACTTTTTTATGATAATGGCTAGACACATTACTTTTTAAAAAAATGGATATTTACATTATTTACTAAGTAATAATGGCTATTTTTTCATATTAACACTATTAATAAAGATATTACTTAGATAATCAAAATTACCTTATACACCTTTATTTGAATATATTAAATGAGTTAAATATAATTGTTGAATGCATTAAATGAGGGTAAATATGAGAAAAATGTGAAATTTTTACATCGATTGCATAAATTGATACTTTTTGTGAAACAAAATTAAAGTGCTAGAACGACATTTAATTTATTGTGAAACGGAGAGAGTATAAATTCATGAGCTTTAATGCACGTATACAATAGCTAAGCTGGATTAGACCCCAAGCCCAACCCCACCATTTCTTAATACCCCAATGCAGAAACATTACTATACTTAGCCTTATAATCCTTCCAAAGCTCATCGACAGATTTCCCCAACAATTGATTAAAATACTCTTCTTTATACACATTCCTCATCATCTTATTCAACTCCGCCGTGAACCCTTCTTTCAGGCTGTCACAATACTCCAAAAACCTCGACGTCACACCGTACCCTTCGTCCCACCGGCTGCCTTCACCGGGGGTCGAATAGCCTCCGACGGCGAACTCCGACTTCAGCACCACGTAATCGGCCATGCCTTCTGTCAGACCCCCCGGCGCCGTGCCTTGGCCCGACCACTGAAAGATGTGCGTCATTTCATGGTATAGAATCGAAGTGAACTGGAATTTGGCGCTGCCCGGAGCATAGTGCTCGATTCCCAACGCGCTCATGTACACATTGTTGTCGCCGGTTTCGCCGAGGGCGCCGTCGTGGAGGTCCTGGACGTAGAGGTTTATGACGTCGACGGGGTAGTGTCTTCTCTCGGCGGGGGAGTTCTGTTGGAACACTTTCCAGATGAAGGCGGCGATTTTTGGCATTGTTTGGACGGTGTAGGCGACGCCGATCTCACTGTCGAAGCGGCGGCCTCCAGGGGTGGCGGAGGCGTTGTTGGTGGCGGTGAATTCGTAGGCTAGGATTCCTTGCAGTAGGGTTAGTGCGAGGAGTGATGAGAGGAGATAATGAGGTTTTGTTGCCATGATGAATATTTATTTTATTTTATTTTTTTGTATATTTTATTTTGATGATATTGGAAATTATTTTATGTGTGTATATATATAGGGTTTGATGAGGCAAAATTCTGGGAATTAGAATTAAATAAAATTTGAAGATGTAGTGATTAGGTATGATTGTGATGTGTTTGTAGTTAATTTTTTTGCCCCAAAGATATATATTGGTGATTTTGATATTCATTTGAATTCAATTAGAATGTGACAATAATATATGTATATATACTACACCTTCCATCCAAATTATATAGTCCATTTTCTACTCACTTGTAAATTAAAAATATTTACAAAATAATAAATAAAAGTTAAACTTCCAATATTACAGTACTATACCCTTATATATTTAATGCAAATTAAAACTAATATTTTTAGCTCAACTTTAATGAATTTTTTAAACCAAAGAGATATACAATTAATTATTACTACATGTGAATCAACACTTACAATATCTAGAAATATAAAAAGTTCATGCAATTGAAACTCAAAAGTTTTTCTGCAATAGTCACATGGTCACACCCTACAAAATTTGTTTGAAATTCAACTTTTAATTTTGATAAACTATATATGCGCCAAATTTCATGCATTTCTTTTCAACAAAACTACGAACCAAAAACTACCATTCATTTTAGAATATGCGCCAAACTTGTTTTCAAAAATTATTAGACATTATAAATGGAGATTCGTCTAGATATGAATTTAACAAGCAGATTACTCTATCACTATAAAAATGAAAATTCTCTTTCTCGATCTTCACTATAAAAAAAGCATGATGCTCCGTCGCTAAATAATGAATTTCCGTCGCTAGTAGAACTTAACGATGGATTAACAACAGACTTGTTCCGTCGATGATTCTCTCATCGTTACAGTTGGCTAACGACATATTTAGATCCGTCATTATACATAGCGACGAATTGTTCCGTCGCCACCGTGTCGTTGTCGACCCGATTGGATGGTCGACTGGCGATGGTGTAACGACGAACTAGTGACGAACCTTTCTGTCGTTACTAACTATGGACCTCAGTCCATCGTTAATACACATACTCTATTAACGACGGACTATAATATGTCGTTAACTCACATAATTTATTTTCGTCGCTAGCTTGATTTTTTTAAATTCAAATTTAAATATTATAAATAATTGAAAATAGAATATTATAAATCAAATACTAATAATAAAAGTCCATAGTATTCAATCACAAATTTACAAATATAGTAATAATTCAAATAATATTCAAATAAAAATGACTTAGTCATCATAGAGTTGTGGGGGGTGGGGATGGATGAATCGAGCATACATCTGGGCACACTGGGCCTCCATCTGCAACTGCATCTACTGAATCTCGGACCTCACTTCATCACTGATCTCAGACATAAATATCGAGTACACTGCAGATATTTTGGAAATTTTGGGTTAGTTAGATTCATCCTACATACATCTAAATGGTATTTTCATCTCAATTTCCAATAATCAAATTTTACCCCTCCGACTCCAAGACGGCAAAACTTGCAATCGATCTTGTATATATAATGTCGATCATAGTGTGTGTGGTGTGGTTTGTCTCTTATATTCCCAGCCTCCATTCTTATAATTATTTAGCGCATATTGTTATTTTTTAGTATCTCAAATCTCAATTATATAATCTCATTATTATATTAATATTATTAATTTTCATAATAATATATACAAATACATTTTTATTAGATTTTGGAAATTAAAAAAATTAACCACTTAAATTTTTGAAAACCATAAATCTTAAATAAGGGTAATATTACAAATTTAACTTTAATATCTTATTTTAATAAATATTTTTAATCTACGTTCGAGAAAAATAGAGATTATATAATTGAGAAAGAGCGAGTATATGATTTGTAAGCCGTCATTAGCTGATTGTACAATAGTTGAGTATGACATGAGGACATGACCACTTACAAATAGTTGCGTGCCCAAAATAAATTAAGAACAAGAATTATATTAAGACTAGTATATCCCCTTGTGATGCATGGATAAGAATATTTTACTCATTATAAGTATATAAAATTCAAAATAATATTTACAATATATTGTGATAAATAATGTGAATATTTTATTAAATATGGAAAATAGTGTTGGAAATTTGACATGTCTCCCAACAATTAAATTGCTTGAATTAATAAATAATGCGGATATTTTATTTGTGATGTCCTAATTTTTTTGGTTAAAAAAAGAGTAAATTTTCAATGCTCAACAATAAGTAGGAGAATATGAATGGTTGAGCCACCTATATACAATAAATTTTTAGTTTATGTAGCAGAATATGAATGATCGAACCTATAATCAATTTTTGAGTTTAAGTAATTTAATTTAAAAGATAATTAATGAATAATTATATGCCAATTGAATGTTATAAACAAAAAAAGAAATGATTTTTTTGGGAACACAAATGAACGTAATGTTTTTTTAGACTGGAAACAAAAATGAAACGTTAATATAAATAAATAAAAAACAAAACACTAATAACGTTGCATATATAAAATGACCAAAAACCTACAATTATGTTTTGAGTTGAAGTAATTTAAAAGATAATTAATGAATAGTTATATGTCAAATGATTATTATAAACTAAAATTAATTTTTTTTAGTGAGAACAAAATGAAACGTATTTTTTTTTGTGTGGGAACAAAAATGAAGTAAATCTATGCATAAATAAAGAAGCAAAACAGTAACAAAAAAAACCAAAAAGAAAAAAAAAACAAAAACAAAAAACAAAGAAGATGGTGTGGGAGGACACGAACACAGGTTGTTGGAGGTGAGTTGGAGAACAATCGGCGTTTGCCAAACACTACCAGCAGTACTCATGAAAGATCTCTACCTAAAAATTATTTTACCGTATATTTAAATTGAGATTTTTTATGACGATTTTACCTTTATATGTACTAGTATTTCTCTCGTGCGATGCACAAATTTATTTATTTTTTTAATTTGTAATATTATTATTATTTTGAATCATATATGATGTTTTCTATTTTTTTTTTATAATTAAGAAACACAATATGCACATTAATTAGATAAAGATATAAATTTTGCGTATCTAGATAATCAATTTTTTCCCCTTAATCTAGATTGACACATTTTTTTTTTACTTAATCAGTTTTTAATGGCACAATCACACACTTCATTGCTTATTCATTTTTTTTAATGAATATCTCAGTTTGGTGATGGAAGCATGTTATGGTAGTGGATATTAAGTGTAGTATTTAATTATGAGAATGTGTAGAATTCTATTTTTTTTTTCTCTCTTTTCTAATTTTATAGAACACGTATAGTTTTTTTAAGTACTATAATTTTTAGTTTCGATTGACATTAAATACACAAATCAATATGTATATTAAGTGTTTTTTTATCTTTCTTTTTAGTTTTAGTTATCTATATTATATATAAAAACAGAATAAATCTAATTTTACCTCCAATTTTATGGCAATTTGGTAAATAAAATTTTGATTGGTGGGCATTTTTTTCAAAGGTGAATTGGCAAGTGTATTTAAAAAATTACGTGTGCAATTATAATTAAATCTAGCACCAACAATTAGAGTAGTTACATGAAACTCTGAAGATCCAAAATTTATGTCCCATGAGAACCGTCGCCCTCTCCGTCAAAAATTTTAAAACCCAAAGTTTTCCACTCTCAATATTTGAAAACCTCAAGCCTAGGGCCACAAAGAAGATAGAGCAGAAGGGACATGAAGTTCCGGAGAAGAGTGGTAAAGATGGTGGTGGCGGTTTTTGGGTGAGAGCTTGAGCAGCGAGTCTCCAGCGAGAGAGGTTACGATTTGAAGTTGAATTTGAACAACAAATTATTCAATTTTCTTCTCCCGAATGAAACCCCCAATTTTCTCATGATGTAAGAACAAAATCTATGGTTCAATTCACGTTGTCAATAGGTAATTCACACAGATTTAGTTTTTTAACTTCGTTTTCTTCTCAATATTTGTTAGATTTGTTAGACTGTTTCTATATATCTAAGTTCAAGTTATATCTATTTTGAATAAACTTCTGCAGATTTATCTTTCTCTCCGCTTAAAGCCCTCCATCCCGTATGTTGTCATACTTGCCGGAATCTAAGAAAAAATATGTTCCATTGTGCGGCAAACTTCTAACAGTATTTAGTGTTATGTTAATTTTGTACTACATTTTTGGTTTGACATGCACTTAATTGAATGCTTTTATCATTTTTTCCCAATTTATCAAAGTAGTCATTCTTTAATGTTTTCGAACCTATAAACTTCAATATTCATTTATTTTATTGGACATGGGCTTTTGTAGATATCTTTGAATTTTTGGAGTATGAGGTTTTTGTGGAGGAACATTTAGCTTATTTTTCATTTCAACATCCATTAAATTGGAGAGAGAGAGAGAGTATCATCAATTTTATGCATTTTGAATATTTGTTTAACTTGAAAAACTGTGATTGTTGCAGTTGCAGAAATCGAATTAATAATATAGTATTTTCAAGCAAATTTGCCACCATCTTTATGGTGGTAGTTGGGTAAGATGATCCTTAGTTTTAATTTTGGATTTTTTTTTCTTTCGTTATATGCTTACTAATCAAATACTTCTTTCCTTTTCTACAAAATCTTTAGGTTATATGTTTTGAGAGCTGCGATGTTTGAGTTTAAGTAAATAAGCCAACATTTCTACATAGCTTTTCAAGCTTTGCTAACGGATCTAATGTAGTTAGATAGAGTTTGTGCTATTATTATCTCTTTTGTTTGAAGCCAAATTATGATGCTTAGGGTTTTATGTTTCTAGGATATAAGAAATATAACGGAAAGCTGGCATCTAAAAATTGATGCCAAATTATGATGCTTAGCATTTTATGTTTTTAATCGAAGAAATACAATAGAAAGCTGGCATCTAAATTGATGGAGATGAACAAAACTGTCAACTCAATTGCCTTATCATGCCATGTGTTTTCATGATTTTTCTATATTGCACGCATTATGTGTCTTTTGGTCAAATGTTACTTAATATGATGTCTACGAGCCCTCCTGAAAAACTTGGGTGCAAAATATCATCTTACTAGCTAACAGTCGCTATGAGATTTATTATCCAAGTCTCCATTTCTAAGTTGTATGTTTCCTGAATGCAATCTCCTTTTCTATTAAACATTCTTTGTTTCAGATTATCTAAAGCTCCTATTAAGGTGGCTACATATTTATATGTAGGTTCCTGATGCTCTGCAATTGTGGTTCATGTGGTGCAAAAAAGTATGGGCTCAATGAGTGTACAACATTACTATGTTAACTTGCATATTTTGATAGTCAAGGGCTCTAATATTCCCCTTGAAATATTAGGTTTTTTCCTGAAGAATATGTTTCTATTCTTTATCAATTATTATTAATAACTCAATTTTAACTTGTAATCCTTCCTGTGAAGCATTAGCCTTTTGTGTTAATAACTTAATATTGGTTAAAATTCTTTTAAAAAATATATTATTTTAAATTCCTTAAAAGAAAATTGGATTGTTCTATGACATATAAGGAAAATAAATTTTTAGTTGATTGTTCGTTTCTGCTTAGATATCAATGAGCTAGACAAATTTTATTTTACATATATCTCATATAGTTCTTAGATATTTAGGCTTATGAAATGGAAATTAAGAATCTGCACCTTGTAACTCCTTATATGTGCATAAAGGTAGTGATGTAAGAGGTATAGCTGAATTAGGAAGTTCACATGTACAAATGAGAAATCAGGAAAGATCTTCCAATGAAATGGAATAAAAAGATAAAATCACATTAATCAAGTTGAAATATTATATATGGGTGTGGTTATAATAAGGATAAGTGTTGGTGAGAAAAGTAGGGACATATCTCGTCCCTAGAAATATACAAGATGGATGGATCAGATTAAAAGGGTTTTAAATGGTAATTTTTTTTAATTATATATTAAACCGTACAGGGGTATTTATGTAAAATCCTACATTAATTTCATATGGTATCATGCACTAAAATTGGCGCTAGATACGGGAGTTGATATAGTGCATCTCTATGAGAAACTAAATCTCTACAAATCAAAAACCACGAAATCGAGAAGTAAGTAGCGGTTCTAAAGAAAGATCGAGAGTTCTGCCTCACAAATCTGAAAACCTAGCCTCCGTGCGACCCGACGGTGACTCCTTGTTGACTGGTGAAGATTCCGGTAGGGCTTTGAAAGGGCGACAACCGTGTTTCGCTTGCGCGATGGATTAAACAAGAAATCCAGGCGGTGACATTTTCTTCTCCGCCGGCGGTGCGTTAGAACCATACATAAAAAAAGATGGGTCAGAAGAAATCGGGTGAGTTTCGGAACTTTTAATCGGTTTAAAGGGTGATTTGTGAAACTATTGTTGCTCAAGTGAATGCATATTAATGATTAAACCCATAGATTTAGAAAATTAATTTTGTGATTTTGCGAATCTAATGAGGAAGGACCAATATATGTGTGTGATTATTAATTAAGAAATTGTATAATGTCGGTTTATAATTTCTAACTAATTTGGTAATTGAGAAGTAAATTCATGTGTTTCTTCACCGAAACACAAATAATGCTTACTTTTATAATTATTAATTTTAGTCTACTAATTTAACAATTATTAGACTAAATAATTTGGTAATATTTATCATTAATAAAAATTCTGATTATATTGTGATTCATGTTGGATTTGTTTTCTTTGTGATATTAAACCATTGCAGATGATGTTTTAATTTCCGACCATACAATGACAATGCTAAGGAACATTTATTAAAGTGCTAATAAAGTACATGCTTTACATGTCTTTCCTTGGATAATTTGCTGCTTACCGTATTAGAAACTGAATATTGATCATGTATATTGTCTTTTGTATGATACTTGTATTGTGTACAATTATTGACCCGTTAGTATAATGTTCAGTATTTATTGCATCGAGCCACAATGCTAATGACAGTAAATTTAAATGCTAGCTAAAAATGGTTATGTATATACTATGATCATCTAAAATTGCAAGGCTAAAGATGACCTAATTCCATGCTTTCTATATTGTGTTATAGGTAGTTCTAAGGTCCCTGCCAATAAATCTGATTTTGAGGATGAAATGGCATCGCGCGATCAAAGTGATGATACGACTAGCCGTGATGACGAATTAAGGTCAAAAAAATAAACATGACAAAAGAAGAGGTATTTGGGTTATTTCGCTTATGAGAACTAATTATATATAGAATTTGACTATATTATAATGATCAACAATTCTAAATATGTAATGTTCGTTGTAAATTAATACAGCTGAAGCAAATTTGGAAGATGAGAACAAAGTTCCGTCTAAGAAGAAGAAAAAAGGTGTTTCTTTAATGTTATGTCTTATTTCATGCTTTCTACCTTTGCAGTTAACGCTTTTTAAACTTAGTTCTAATGCTTTTCATTCTTTGATATTACTGTCTATATTGTTATAGTGTCAAAAGAGACCGTCCAAGCAAATCCTGATGAAGATGACATAATAGCCGAGGATGATGAGGAATCAGGCGTTACCGATCATCCGAAACTAAGAAGCCGAGCGTGTCCTACATTGCTATTTCACGCAATCGAAAACTTCCCATCGGGCCAATGAGAAGCAGTGATAGAGATGGGATTCACGCATATACTGCATAGTGATAGAGAAAGTGGATTCACGCATCTTGATTTTTTGACTTGTGAATTAAGGGTTTGGGACTAGGAAATTATAGTGAATTGACTGTTAACGCTAGAAATGATTTATGTTAGTTATTCCCTCGAATCCATATATTTAACTACATATTGTTTTTATTTTTAATGCTTCATACGTTTAATGATAACGCTTAATATTAATCTCATTTATTTTGAATTAAAATTTACTTGTACATGATGCTTTTTATGTTACCGATTAGTACTTCATATGGTTTCATGCAAGTATCATAACTAACACCTATATGAGAAATCGAATTTTGTAATGACCAGACAAGTGACCAGTTATATACTTCAAAACTGTGCAATCAACTCCATATTTTTTTTCTCTAAAGGCTGTCTTTTTGGTTGCACTTAATGCTAATAATTAATGATGTATATGTACAATGATAATGATATAAAGACAATGCTTCGTACATTTCATATTAATGCTTCATAAATAAAATTAAGCGTTTCATATTTGGTGGTTGGTGCTTCATAAGCATATTCATTTGCATTGTATTATGTGAATGCTTCAGTTAATGCTATGTATTTAGAAATTAAATACTTCAAAATAACAACCCTAGGTAATAAAAAAATTGTAATCTAACACAAATAATGTAAGCAAAAATAACTAAAATACCATACAAAACAGTACAAAAAATATACCTAAAATAAAAACAAAACTAAGCAAAAAATGAAACAAGGGAAAAAAAATAATCCTCCCCAGACAATTTCTAGCATCATGGTGACATTTCTCACCACAAGCACTGCATTTCCTCAATGGCTTCTTCATCTTTTCCACATTCTTCTCTTTGTCAGATTTTATACAACTGCCGCTCCCTTTTGTCTTCACAGGGACTGGTGATTTAATATTTACTTGCTCTGGCATAGACGATTGAATATATACCTTTGTCGTTCCACCAAGTGACAGTTCAACAACACCTTGACTTGAGTGAATCGGACTTGAACAAAAAAAACATGTCAATTATTCAATGTTATGTACTTGTATTTTCAATGCATCATATAACAAACAAACATGCTACACTAACAATAACATAGAATCCTTCAATATACAATAGTGTAAAGACAAAACTTGTGATGCTTCATAATGAACATATATATGCTAAATAACAACAATAACAACTACATACACTCTATACGTAAAAGGAAATAATAATGAACATTCTATCCATCCATTTGCAGAATATAAAATAAACAATTCATCCAGATTGCAGACAAATCGAACAAAAAAAAAGGAAAACGCGCATAAACCTGAATCTTCCATTGTCTCTACACCGACTAAAATTAAAAATAAAAATCTTCAAAGGCGTATTCACCAGAAACAACTAAATTGGTAGAATCAGCGTCTATTTTATCTCCCCAAGCAAGAAACTGTGAAGAATAAAACTTAATCTAAAGCGTCTATGAAAAAAATCGTCCGAATCTTCCAAATCAAAAGATATATTAACTAGCAATATTTAAAAACCGTTTTGTAAGGATGGTTATGATTTTCAAAGATATGAGACTCTACAGGTTATTTACTAAATTACATCTGTTGATACCGATTGGTAGTGTATCATAGATTTAGGGATATTTGTTTAAATCGTATATTTGGAGTTTTTGTCTTTCTTGCAGGATAAATTCTGTTGAGAGAAAATAGGAGCATGTGGGACTTGACCAAGTTCAACGATCTGCTGAAGCCACGGTTGTTCCGGAAGTTGCGCCGGAAATGTAGGAGTGCAGTTCGTGGAGATCAAGGCTTAGTGGATCGGTTGCTTTGAGTAGGGATCAAGCAACGAGCTGTGTATATATAGGGTTCAGATAGTTAGTGTTAGATACGAGTTTTTTAATAGAGTTTATCAGATATTGTAAAGTTTTGGTCTCTCGTATTTATCCGTTTCTACTAGATATAATTAAGACAACTTTAGTCCCAACCTTCTGTGAAGGAAGAGATAAAGTGTCTTAATATTTAGTGAGAGTTTATCTGGTAGTGTTTTTGTAATTCACATATTTTATATAGTGAAGATTTCTCCCTGAGGCACTTTGCGAGATTATAGAAATATAATCTCGTGAAAATTCCAATCCATTGTTTCTGTCTTAAATTTCCGCTACGTATGCAAAGTTGTCTCAACTTTATACACAACTTTGTACACAACTCTTTCAGAACCGAGAGTTCGGTTTCTTCAATTGGCATCGAGAGCAGACACTTGACACACTAAGTGGTGATCCTGTTTTCGTAAGGCACAATGGATTACACGAACCCGTTGTTCAACAAACCTCCTGTTCTGGATGGAATGAATTATTCTTTCTAGAAAGTTCAAATGAGATCATGCATCAAATCGATTAATGCAAGAGCATGGAATGCCGTACAAAATACATGGACGCATCCTAAGACCGTGGATGCTGATGGAGACTCGTACCGCACCCCTCCGTCAGAATGGACCAGGGAACAAAATGAAGAAGCTACCTACAATGATAAGGCACTCAACGCAATTCAATCCTCCTTAGATGTTCAAATGTTCAAACTCATAAGAAATTGTGAGTCGGCCAAGGAAGCGTGGGATATACTTTAGCAACATTGCGAAGGTGATGTTGGAATTAAAGAATCCAGACATCGGATTCTTACCACGAAATTTGAAAACATGAAAATGGAGAATGATGAGTCCGTAGGAGACTACTGCAACAAACTACTGGAGATTGCCAACGAGTGTAATGATTTGGGTGATTCAATTACTAATAAGAGGTTAGTTTCAAAAACCTTGAGGACTCTAACTTCTCGTTTTGACATGAAAGTGGTTGCAATTGATACTGCTACAACTACTGGAGCTCTGGATTTCACCAAACTGATGAATGATCTGAAGACATTCGAGATGGAACTAAATGAAAAGGGTGGACAGAAGAAGAAGGGAATCGCTTTGACTGTCGGGACAACTTCAAAGACAACTTCGGCTTACGATAAAGAAGAAGATGAAGATCTTGAAGAAATCACTGAGAAGGATCTAGATTATGCTCTTCTCACCCGAAGAGTTAATTCTCTCATTCGAGCCAACAAAGGAAAACAACAAGTGGGAGGTAGAGAACAGCGAAAGCCTCAAAATGATGCCTCCGGATCTTTGGTTCTCTATGACAGGCTTATCACACCAGGAAAGGAACCAAAAATCATTAGGCGTGCTGCATCTGATCACTTCCGATCTAAGGAAGTGGCGGACTTCTCTACAGTTCAATGCTATGAATGCAAGGGATTCGGACACTTTGCCAACGAGTGTCCCAACATATTTCGCAAACTGGGAAAGCATGTCAACTTTCTATCCCTTAGCGATAGTGAGCTTGACACCTCAGGGATTTATGTAGAGGAGATTCCTAATGATCCACCAACTGAGCAGACAGCCTTAACTGCAGTATGTGTTGAAGAAGACAAGTCAAACTACACCGAAGTTGAGATAACTTCAGATAGGTATGATGAGTCCTACTATAACACTCTTTTCTGTTTCAACACTGTTGTGTCCACTGCAGAAAATGAGGAAGAAGTCACGGAAGAGGAAACTCTGGAGTTACTGATAAAGATGCAGGAACTTTACAAGGAACTGTACGTCAAATGGTCCAAACAGTGCAAAGTGGTGGATTCACTAACTGAGGAAGTTTCTGTGCAAAAGGCCTCACTACAAAAGCTGGAAATCATGCTGACAAAGAAGGATGCTGAGTTGGACAACATGATAATTAAACTCAATCATGCTGATGAAAGTTTTAAAAGACTCAACACGGGAACCTCAAAACTAGATGAAGTTCTGTCTCAAACTCAAATAACTTCACATGGCCTTGGGTATGATTCGAGTGCAAGACCAGCCTTCACTCAGATTTTGTCTACTCATGGCAAACCATTTGTGAAAGCCAAGGAAGTTCCCACAACTTCGTCAGCAAAGAAAAAACGTAGGAGGTACATTTGTCACTTCTGTTTTCTTTCTGGACACATTAAGCCTTTCTGTCATAAGTTTTTGCAAGAACGCCATAAGGAGATGCATCTGAAGAACCAAGCATCAAATCCTATCCTCTCAAACAAAGGTGACAAGTCCAAGAAACTAGTATGCAGACCCAAAGTTACGCCAACAGTTACCTGCCAAGTGGTCTTCACTGCATCGACAGATAATGACTCGACCACATGGTACTTTGATAGTGGATGCTCACGTCACATGACAGGCTCTAGATGTTATCTATCAAACTATCAAAGAATCAATGGCAGTGAAGTAACTTTTGGAGGAGGGTCAAATGGCAAGATTGTTGGACGAGGAACCTTGGAAAGTCCTGGACTTCCAAAGCTGGCCAATGTTTCACATGTTGAAGGGCTGACTGCAAATCTCATTAGCATTAGTTAACTATATGATAACAACTTCAGTGTCATCTTTGATAAAGAAAGGTGCACTGTGATGGACAGCAACGGAAATCATGTGATCTCAGGGGTAAGGTCTTCCAATAATATCTATGAAACTAACAGAAACAGCTATTTAAGTGCGCAAGTACATCAGGTACAACTTTGGCATCAAAAATTGGGCCACACAAATTTCCGCAATATGAAGAATCTCCAAAGGTTCAATGCTGTTCTTGGAATTCCAAAGTTGAACATATCAAGCCCAAGCCTATGTGGAGATTGTCCAAAGGAGGAGCACCTGAAAGCTATAAGAAGGATATTTTGTGATGCTGATTGGGCTGGAGAAATTGATAGACGGAGTACAAGTGGAGGATGTTGTTACTTAGGAAACAACCTCATCTCTTGGCACAGCAAAAAGCAAAATTGTATCTCATTATCCACAGCCGAGTCTAAATATGTGGCTGCCGGGAGCTGTTCAACTCAATTGATATGGTTGAAGTCGATGCTGAATGATTATGGCCTAGAAAGTGATTCCTTGAGAATGCTCTGTGACAACACAAGTGCCATCAACCTTGCAAAGAACCCCGTCCACCACTCCAAATCCAAGCACATTCATTTAAGGTATCATTTTATTAGAGATTTAGTTGAAAAGAAATTATTAAAGTTAGAGTATATTAGTACAGACAATCAACTGGCTGATTTATTTACAAAAGCTTTAAGTTATGAGAGATTTTCAATTCTGAGAAAATCTCTTGGTTTGTGTTCAATATGAAAATTACAGTTGACCCAACTGTTGTCACAACTTTTGGCATATCATCGTTAACTGTGAAGTTGAACAGATTCGAGGATGAAAAAGTCTATTTTAAGGTGAAACCATGATTGTTCTTATAAAATCATATAACTAGATCAAAGATCTTAGATAAATGATTTTTATGAGATTCTTTTGGTTATTCATCTAATCATCATCTGCTTCTCTTCTTAATAAGTTTTCTATGATGTATCAAAAGTTTTCTGATAAATAAAATTTTGGTGACAATAGTTGTTAACTTAAAAAAAAACTGAAAATTTTGAAAGTCAGTTGAATGTATCTGGAAATGTATCTTACTCTATCTTCAATACTCATTTTGACTATATCTTTAATTTATTGATTCCTATTTATTTGGAAGCGGGTATCTACCAGATATTGTTATATTCTTCCATATTTTATAAGGGTCGTTTTCTCTCGGATTCTTTCATTTCATTCGTTTCATTCCAAAAACCCTTCATCTCCTTCAAACCGTTCATTTTCATCCTTCCGCCATGGGCTCTGAGAAAATGAAGAAGATTCAAGAGCTGCTTAGCGATCCTGAAGCCTCAGCTTACATTCGTCAACTCTCTATCTTTCCGCCGCAGCCAATTCTAACTCCTCCACGATCTATCGTGCCAAACCCTGTTTCAGCTCTTGTCACTGGACACTACTCCTCTCCTCCGGCCAACTGTTCTCCTCTCACCGTCGCGAGGAAATGCCCCTATGGAGATTTCTCCTGAAATTGGGAGCTCGGAGGTTCAATCCAAACCTCTCTCCTTGCCGGCACCGTCTCCGATGCAGCCCTCTACTCTCTCTTCCGAGCAGGTGATTATTATAGCTCCCAGTGGCATTGTGATGCCATCTTTTGATTTTCCGGATCTAGATACTCCCATTCTTGCCGACGAACAGATTGACCCGGTCATCCCCTCCGAGGAAGCAAACTATGACAGAGGACATCCCATCTCCGACCCCTTCACCTTCGATGAAGAAGCCCTCTAAAACATCTAGGGTTCCTCCCACTCGACGTTCCAAGCGTGTGTCTCGATCAAGCCATCCCTCTCAGGCTCTTGAGGAACCGATCCACATCGACAGTGATGTCGAGGATGAGAATCAATCGGGTGCTTCCGCCGACGACTCTACTGAGAAATCGTCCTCTCACCAACTCTCAGAAGCCGATGAGGACGAAGAGCTTGAAGAGGAGGTTGCTGCCTCTCGGAAAGAGAAGAGGAAAATGCCTTCCTCGTTGCCGTTGAAGTCGAAAGGAAAGTCAGTCAAGAAGGCCAAACGAGAAGCTTCTCCAACCGAGGCCGAGACTGACTCCGACTCCGAGCTTGAGATAATTAAGGCTTTGAATGAATGATTTTACAATGAGGCTGCTAAGAAGAGTTGGGATAGCTTTAGGAAAAGAGAGTTCTTTAATGATAGGGCAGTTGATTTGAAGGATTTTGCACAATATAATTTGTTTGATTTTCTGCGTAAAAGGAAAGTGTTTAGAAGTGTCACTTATGTGAAACCCTATGTTGCTGAGATTGTGAAGCAATTTTATTTCAATTTGCCTGTTGATTTTGCTAATCCCTCCTCCAAGATGTTTGGAAAAGTTTATGTCCGTGGGAAGATTTTCTCTTTCACTCCCTCTCGCATTAACAAATTTTTAGCTGCTCCAAATGTTATTGAGTCTGATGATGAGATTGATGAGGAGCTAGAGGTTGAGATGGAAAATGTCCTTACGGGTGGCCATGCAGATGTGTGGACAGTGAACAAAAGGCCTAACCGTATAGCTTCGGTTCTCACTTCTCTTTTTGCAACGTTGCACAAGATTTATGTGTCAAATTGGATCCCTACATCCAATACCACAGTTGTGCCATTTGAGCATGTGTGCCTACTCTACAAAGTGTTCAAGAAAGAGAAGTTCAACTTGGGCACCCACATTTTTAATGCTGTTGCTGAGGTTGCTGTGGCCAAGTCCACCAAAAAGTTGATCGTACCTTCTCTCATATATAGCATGCTTGTTGAGCAAGGGTTGAAGCCGAAGAAGAAAGATGTCCTCACATCCAAGCTCCCTCTCTAAACTGTACAACCGGCCTTCTTGAGTGAGAAGAGGCACAGAGATCTCCCGTGGATTGATGCCTCAACTGAAGAGGATCCCTCGGCTGAGTTAATGTGTTCTCTACCTGTCTTTGTTTTGCAGGAGCAAATAGCCTGCTTTTCCTCGCAGATTGCTATCCTTGAAGGGCAACGAAGGGTGTTTCAACGACTTCTTTCTTCCCAAAAAAGGGGAGAAGGCCCTAGCTGTCGCCACCACGGACCAAGCAATGAGGAAGATGAAGATGAGGAGTGAGGGGGAGAAGCATGAAGAAGAAGAAGAAGACTGAGAAGAAGACTGCAGTGTGTTGCAGTATTTTGATGATGTTGCTGGATGAAACAAACAACTATTTTATTTTATGCACAACTTTATGAACAACTTTTATTTTCTGCCTAACTCTTATATATTTTTGATTGCATGCAGATATGTATGCATTTGCTGTGAATATATTATGGTTATGGTTGTTTTATGTGTTGTGATGATTTTGTGTAGATCTTGTTTTTATTACCGTCTTGGTGACAGAGGGAGCAACTGTTTAGCTAACATTTCTCTAATCTTTTCATGGTTGTTGTAATTTGATTGTTGCTTCAGGGGGAGTAATTGTAACTCTTGTTTTTTTGTTTTGGTTTTGGGAAGAAAGCCAAAAAAGGGGGAGATTGTTGATACCGATTGGTAGTGTATCATAGATTTAGGGATATTTGTTTAAATCGTATATTTGGAGTTTTTATCTTTCTTGCAGGATAAATTCTGTTGAGAGAAAATAGGAGCATGTGGGACTTGACCAAGTCCAACGATCTGCTGAAGCCACGGTTGTTCCGGAAGTTGCGCCGGAAATGTAGGAGTGCAGTTCGTGGAGATCAAGGCTTAGTGGATCGGTTGCTTTGAGTAGGGATCAAGCA
Source organism: Perilla frutescens (assembly GCA_026008535.1). Classification (NCBI taxonomy): domain Eukaryota; kingdom Viridiplantae; phylum Streptophyta; class Magnoliopsida; order Lamiales; family Lamiaceae; genus Perilla; species Perilla frutescens. The sequence goes on from BRKX01000011.1 coordinate 33,186,712, forward strand.
ACGAGCTGTGTATATATAGGGTTCAGATAGTTAGTGTTAGATACGAGTTTTTTAATAGAGTTTATCAGATATTGTAAAGTTTTGGTCTCTCGTATTTATCCGTTTCTACTAGATATAATTAAGACAACTTTAGTCCCAACCTTCTGTGAAGGAAGAGATAAAGTGTCTTAATATTTAGTGAGAGTTTATCTGGTAGTGTTTTTGTAATTCACATATTTTATATAGTGAAGATTTCTCCCTGAGGCACTTTGCGAGATTATAGAAATATAATCTCGTGAAAATTCCAATCCATTGTTTCTGTCTTAAATTTCCGCTGCGTATGCAAAGTTGTCTCAACTTTATACACAACTTTGTGCACAACTCTTTCAGAACCGAGAGTTCGGTTCCTTCAACATCAATAGTTGTACCACTAAATTAAAATTAAAAAAAAGGGAAAAAAATGAAAATATAACTAAATTTAACCCTCCATCTCATGAAATCCAATGGATGAAAATCTTCCCTACTTTTCACACCAAGTGGTTGTCCCTATTTGATCTATATCCTATATATATATATATATATATATATATATTCATCCATTGGATCTGATCAAATGGACGGATAAGATTATTTATTTTAAGTATTTTTTTTCGATTTTTTTATTTAAATTAAGTGAAGGTTAATAATGTAAATTAATAAAAATCTTGTAGAGTCCTATATCTGTGCAAATCTTAACTTCCCTAATTAAATACGTTTTAATTGTGGCAAGTTAATATCTCCATTGATTTGTACGATTTTTTTATGAATCTGGAAAAATTATTTAGTTTACGGTTTCTTCTTCTTCTTCTTCCAATTCATAGATCAACGATGGCGACGACGCGACACTCACACGATTTGTACAGACGGTTTCTTCTCATTCTTCTTCTCCTTCTTCTTCTTTCAACTCATAGATCGATGATGGTGATGATGCGTCACTCACATATCGATTCTAGCGGTGATGACGGTTGTTGCGCGGCACTCACATGACGATTATGGGCAGCAGCTCGACTTTGGCGATTATGGGCAGCGTATTGTATTAGTGTAGCATGTTTGTCTATTGTAGGAAGCATTAACAGTACGTTTATATAGCATTGATTATTTTGTGGGTTTTTTCCAGGGCTGATTCACTCTAGTCAAGATGTTTTTTTCTCTTGTTCCATTTTTTGCTTAGTTTTATTTTTAGTTTACTTATATTTTCCCGTGCTGTTTTGTATGGTACAGTTGGGGTATTTCAATTTTTTTCGTTACATTATTTCAATGCTTGCGGTAAAAAATGTCACCATGATGCTAGGAATTGTCTAGGCAAAAAATGATTTATGTCTAGTTTTTTTATCAATGTTTCATTTTGTGTTTAGTTTTGTTTCTATTTTACATAGTTTTTCTTGTGATGTTTTGTATGGTACAGTTATGGTATTTCATTTTTTTTGTTTGGGTACATTATTTGTGGTACATTACAATTCTTTGATTTAGGTTGGTTGATATTACGAAGCATTTATTCGATGAATACATAGCACTAACTGTAGCATTCACATAATCCTATGCAAATGAATATGTTTACGAAGCACCAACCACGGAATATGAATATATTTATGTTACTTACGAAGCATTATTCTGAAGTGAATGAAGCACTGTATTTACATCTCTTTCACTGTAACATGAACTAATCATTTACATCATTGCAAACAATCATAAGTAGCATCGATGATATACATATATAGCATAACAGATATGCTTAAATAGCATTAAAGATGTACATGAGTAGCATATCAAATTTAATTGGGTAAAAGTGCCAGAGGTATGCATAAGTAGCATCAAAAAGCCTAATTCAAAGCAATAACTCACGCGTTATTTTTACCAACTTAAACACTTAGTAGCACAGATATTCATAAATATCATCAAAGAGGTGCATAATTAGCATTACAAATTTTGTTTTGTCCAAAACACCACAAATGCGCATTAGTAGCATCAACATTAATAATTCGAAGCTCCAAATCGTACAAGGTCGTTTACCAAGCTTAATAATAAATAGCACAGTAATTCATAAGTACCATCAACGTCATGCATAAGTAGCATAATAAATATGCTTAATTAGTGTCACAAAAAAAACTGACTTTACCAACGTTCAACAAAAAGATATTGGATTTTTCTTCATAGAGTTAGTTATCGTATGTTAGATAGCCTAAACACCTCTTCTTTTCTCATATTTATTTTTTTATCTAATTTCCTTGTCTTGGTCAGTTGTGTCATCACTCTGATTGCGCAACCGCATATCCTCCTCAAAATCAGAGTCGTCTACATGAAACTTAGACTTACCTGAAACCCAACATAGAAATCATCCAAATAGGTATTAGGTAGCATTCAAATTTCAAAGTAAACAAATCAAACATTAATCACAATATAATCTATTTTTTTCTTAAATGATAAAGAGTATCAAATCATGTTTATATCAGATTGCACAACTCCATTCAAAGTCATGGAAAGCATTTGATTTAGATATTATTAACATTAATATTTCAGAATTGCGCATGATATCACAAACATATAAATACGTAGCATTTTTATATATTTAAATTAGCATGGATATACCGTTTATGGAAATTTAAGCATCAGATTCCATGCTTTACCATGTCAAAATCAAGATATGACACATTAATCACAATTTAACACACATTCATTATCATTCATGCACTTTCTAAACAAACCCATGAATTGATGAAAACAAAAAATTTGTAATACGGCATTTCACGATTTCCATTCTCTGTTCGCTTTTGTTAACATAATATCTCGAAAATTATAAACCCACATTAGATTAACTAATCGATTAACAACACAAGCATTCACTGTATGTTCTTCATGAAATTCACCCAATTTACAAAATCAATTAACTAAAATTATAGATTTAATGATTCGTAATCATTCACCCGATTTTATACTAGGCCACAATAGGTTGAAGAATCAACATGTAAACCATTTAAAATTCCGTAACTAACCTGATTTTTTCCGACCCATGATTCTACTAAGTCCTGGTTCAAGCCCGCTGCTGCTGAAAAAAGAAAACTGCCGTCGAGAGGGTTGAGGGGTTCAGTTCGCCGTCGCACACAAAACTCATCGTCCGCGTGATGAATGGTATTTCGGAATTTGCTCGACTCTTCAGAAAATTGCCGTCGATTTGCGGGGATGCTAGGTTTGGGAGGCAACACTCTCAATTTTTCTTTGGAACTGCCATTTCCCTTTCAATTTCGTGTTCACTGGTTTGTAGGGTTTTAGTTTTTCATAGAGATATCGTATATCTCATTCCATATCTAGCACCTATTTTAGTGCATAATACCATATGAAATTAATGTACAAATTTACCTTATCACCCCTCCATGAATTAATAAATACTAAAAAATTAATAATTACCATTTAAAAGACATTTAATCTAATCCATCCATCTTGCATAGTTGTAAGGATCATATTTGTCCCTAATTTTCACACCAACACTTGTTTTTATTATAACCACACCCTATATATATATATAGGTTGGTTATAATAAAAACTTATGTTGGTGTGAAAATGTGCGGACTGTGCTTCTTTAGTGTACTTTTAGTGCTTTTCTTACTGTATTTTGATGCTAAACATAGCCAACATAATTGATCATATAATAATGCTTGTTCCCCATTTTATTTCATTTTCAGCAAGAGAGAACCAATGAAATTAATTATGAAATGCATCCAAAATCTGAATGAAAAAAAAAGGCAAGGGGCCTTATTGACGACCGACCCAAGAAGAACTAAAAGGAAAGTGACTTAGGTCGTGACATGTTTAATAATAGAAAAATAGAGGTATATTTAAAGTAGTATTTGATAATTATAATCATTACATGTTTTATTTTATATAAAAAAATAAAAAGATTGATTACAGTAAATATGACGAGACAAGATACAAGTGAATAATTCATATCCGTACATCGCACAGGGTAGAATACTAATTTCATTCAAAAAATTTAAGTAAATAACTATGTGATGTTAAAAACCAAAATAAATGAAAAATATGACGAGACAAGATACAAGTGAATAATTCATATCCGTACATCGCACAGGGTAGAATACTAATTTCATTCAAAAAATTTAAGTAAATAACTATGTGATGTTAAAAACCAAAATAAATGAAAAAGATTAAAATAAATGATAACAGTAAAATGCATACAATAATTTCAATGCACTTAAATAATTAGGGATAGGTGCAAATACACTCCTAACATTTATCTTAGGAGGCCGATTCACCCTTAAGGTTATTTTTTGAGCAAATAACACCCTAACGTTTACAAAAAAAGTGCAAATCCCCCCTCCCCTCCCCAAAATAGTATTTTTGTTCAAAAATATAGAATTTTTTTTTTCATATTTTTCATCCCTAAAAAATAATAATTTTTACATGATGAAATTTATTAAAAAACTTACATGTATTTTTCATACATTTTTTAATAAATTCCATTCACAAAAATACAAACTCAATTAAACTCAATAATAATAATAATAATAATAATAATAATAATAATAATAATAATAATAATAATACGATGATGATGATTGTAGATCCGAAAATCTGCAATTAATCGTATCAGTCCGGAGCAGCGGCCAATTGTGAAACAAAACCAGAAAAAACATAAGAGCCAAAGACCGTCGGGGGGTTGACGATCGTTGGGCCTCCGACGCTCAAGTCAGGAAAAGAAAAGGAGTAGAAAACGATAAGATATGAAACAATTGAATAATTGAGCCAGTGACTGGAAATCAAGAGAACGTCGTTCAAATCTGGAAAAACGTAGAGAAGAAGCATGAATGTTGAATCGCCTGAGTGGCTGGGTGGAATTAGGGTATGATGTGAAGCTTGTGGGTATTTCAGCGTAGTCGTCAAATGAGGATGGGGTCTCCTTTTAAAAGGTGGAGGTAGCAGCTAGGGTTTGCGAGGATTGCGGAGGAGGTTGAAAGACGTGATGACTCCTCTGAACCCGTCAATCTTACCGGATAAGGCGGAACTGATCGTTAACTCAAATTTAAAATTGAACGCTTATCTATTGGAATATCAATTGTACGCTATCGCTCAACCCTTTTCGGTCAGCATTTTAGGTTGACGAAAAATGACCACTACAGTTAGCTCCTCATTATCTAGGTTTTAGTATGAGAGCTGGACAATGAATCGTAATGCAAATAAACAGGTAAGGACATAAGATGTTCGTCGTGAGGTCGAACATCGAGCCCAAGTAAAAATTAGAAAAGATCGCCCCAATAAATGAAAATGACCCTAGAGGTCGAATGCCTAAGCTTTGAGCGCAAGCTGTAAGGTAGGACGATCGAGGCTTTGAAAGCAAACCATAAGATCGAACACCGAAGCCCCGAGTATGGGTTATGAAGCTGAACGACCCAAGTCATAAAATAACTTAGAGGTCGAACGCCTAAGATTTGAGTGCAAGCTGTAAGGTAGGACGATCGAGGCTTTGAAAGCAAACTGTAAGATCGAACACTGAATCATTATCTAGGTTTTAGTATGAGAGCTGGACAATGAATCGTAATGCAAATAAACAGGTAAGGACATAAGATGTTCGTCGTGAGGTCGAACATCGAGCCCAAGTAAAAATTAGAAAAGATCGCCCCAATAAATGAAAATGACCCTAGAGGTCGAATGCCTAAGCTTTGAGTGCAAGCTGTAAGGTAGGACGATCGAGGCTTTGAAAGCAAACCATAAGATCGAAAACCGAAGCCCCGAGTATGGGTTATGAAGCTGAACGACCCAAGTCATAAAATAACTTAGAGGTCGAATGCCTAAGATTTGAGTGCAAGCTGTAAGGTAGGACGATCGAGGCTTTGAAAGCAAACTGTAAGATCGAACACTGAAGCCCTGAGTATGGGCTATGAAGCTGAACGACCCAAGTTATAAAATAACCTGGAGGTCGAACGCCTAAGCTTTGAGCACAAGCTGTAAGGTAGGACGATCTAAGCTTTGAAAGCAAACCGTAAGATCGAACACCGTAAATCTAATATTACTTGTCATAAGTCACTATTGTTTGCCAAACGCACATGGGATTGACGTTGATGCTTTTAAGACCCTAAGGTCGACATTTGGTGTAGTAGACCCTATGGTCGACATTTGGCTTAGTAGACCATATGGTCGATTTTTGACGTAGTAGACCCTAGGGTACGTAGTGGACCCTAGGGTCGATTTTTGACGTAGTAGACCCCAGGGTACGCAGTAGACCCTAAGGTCGATTTTTGACATAGTAGACCCTAGGGTACGCAGTAGACCCTAAGGTCGACGTAGTAGACCCCAAGGTACGCAGTAGACCCTAAGGTCGATTTTTGACGTAGTAGACCCTAGGGTACGCTGTAGAACCTAGGGTACGTTGTAGACCCTGGGGTTGATTTTTGACGTAGCAGACCCTAGGGTACGCTGTAGACCCTAAGGTCGATTTTTGACGTAGTAGACCCTAGGGTACGCAGTAGACCCTAGGGTACGTTGTAGACCCTGGGGTCGATTTTTGACGTAGCAGACCCTAGGGTACGCAGTAGACCCTAGGGTATGCTGTAGACCCTAATGTCGATTTTTGACGTAGTAGACCCTAGGATACGCAGTAGACCCTAGGGTACGCTGTAGACCCTAAGGTCGATTTTTAACATAGTAGACCCTAGGGTACGCAGTAAACCCTAAGGTCGATTTTTTTTGAGCGATTTTTTTAAGGGTCAAAATCAACTGCATAAGACTATCACATGAAAAGGGTCTACTTGGAGATATAAGAGTTTGTCGACTCTGGGGTCGATAATTTTGCTGAGAAAGTAGCATAGAGGTCGACTTTTAATTTAATAGACCCTAGGGTCGATCATTTTGACGATGACGAGGGTTGACTAACATGATGAGGTTTATCATTGTAGAAAATCGAATTTAAGGTTGATTTATTGCTTATCCGAGTCTCAAATTTTGATCAATCCCGAAACATAAATGACGTTGTAGATAATTGATTCCAAGGTCGATATAATAAGGCTAGAATATACAAATAGGCATGCACTTTAAAATATAATTTATCTTGACTCGAGGCTGAACTTTGCATTCAGGTTGAATCATACCTTAGAGACATGGTATCGAACATCCTTCGAGAATTTTGTCTCTGAAGTCGTGTCAAGGTTGACATCAATGATATTTCTCGTCTTCAGAGTACAAAACCATTTTTTGCTCTTTATCGTACTCGGCGCTGACCCTAGCGTGCGTTTGAGATCTACACGATTGTTCTTATTTGATTTGAGTTGTCAACATTGGTATTCAACCTGTAGGTGGCAAAGTTATATGGTTGATAGCTAATCCATCGACCCTCTGACGCTCAAGTCAGTGACTGAAGTAGGGAATAAATTTTGAGAATAACTGAAAGCAATAGAAGAAAATAAATAAAAATGCAAACTCATCATTTTTTTTAGGATCGATGTCCGCCCTACAGGCTGCTGGGTCGACCTTGAAGGGCTTTCCTCTTGAACCTTGATCGTCAGGGTTGAATTTCAATCTGCGCATAGCATGACTAGATGGTCGATGGCATAGCCATCGACCCTCTGACGCTCAAGTCAGTGGCGAGTTTAAAAAATAAACAAGACAAAACTTGAGAGATTTAGCCAAGAGTTTAGAAATGATACTGCTTGAGGTGAACTGCGTTCCAGCTATTTGCACTTTCTCTGCCTTCAACATTTTGCAGCTTGTAAGCCCCATTTCATACCACCTTGGTGATCAGGATCGACCTACAACCTCGACCCAATTTGAACGACGTGGTCTGGGGAGTCGGGGTGAATCTCTACTTCATCGAGATCTTCCATCTCGGGCTTGACGTAGGAGGTCGACCCTGAACTTTCTCCATATTCATATTTTGAATTTGAGCTTTCTCCACATTCATATTTTGAGTTTGACGTCGATGCCTCATCAATTTGGTTTACTTCTTGTACCTGCACGTGGTTAGTCTTGAAAGCCGATCTGTATCAGTCTCTTGATGCGATTTGCTCTCCACGGATCTGCCTAATTCCCCATGGGGTTGGGAAGCGTATGACTTGGTGATAGGTCGAAGGTACGGCTCTTAGCTCATAAATCCAAGGTCTCCCAAGGATGACATTGTATGCTGAGGATGCATCGATAATTTGAAACTTGGTATGTAGGTTAACCCCTTCCGTATACACAGGTAGTGTAATTTCACCTATGGTGGCTTTGTGCTCGCCGCTGAATCCAATCAAGGTCATCAATTTTTTGACGATGTTAGCCTGGGGGACCTGCATTCCTTTCAAAGTAGATAAAAAAAATGACATTAGTTGAACTCCCACCATCAATGAGAGTCCTTTTGATCATACAGTTAGAAATAAGGACTGAAATAACGAGTGCATCGTGGTGCGGGTGTGAGAGTTCAGAAGCTTCGCTGTTGGTGAAACTCAAAGTTATGAGTTCCATTTTGGTATCGAGCTTTGGTATCATAGGCGTGTATTTAAGAGATCTGCAATGCCGTTTTGCTGATGCCTGAGATACTCCGCTAACCTCGGATCTTCCAATTATGCAATTAACCACATGCTCAATTGGTGGGGGCTTTGGCGGATCCCTCAAGTTCTCATCATTTTTGCTGAAGGTCTACTTCCCCTTATCAGTCAGCAAATCTTTCAAATAGCCTAGCTTGAGTAGGTTGATGATTTCGAGACACAATGCAATACAGTCATCTGTCCTATGGCCATGGTCTTTGTGGAATTCGCAGTACTTTGTTCTGTCACGTTCATGATCTGAACTCCTCATCTTGGGCGGCCGCTTCACTGTACTACCGAGTTCCTTCAAGGCATTGACGGCTTCTGAGGGTGTGATGCACAGGTTGTATTATGGCAAGCGTCGATCATATGGATCTGAAATATCCTCTCGACCTCGAGGTTTGTAGCGATCATTGCGGGGGTAAGGGTCGGTTCTTCTTCTATCATTTCTGCGGGAGTCTCTTCCTTCATCTCGACCTCTTGGCTTGGGTCGATAATACTGGTCTTCGTCTTCCTCCCACTTAATTTGTGTCTATGCCTTTGCTAAAATATCATTCATTGTCTTACACGGGTACTTTGTGAGTTCTTTGTAGAGGTCTGAATCCCTATTTAGCCCATTTCTGAAGGCTGATATGGTGGTGGCAGCGTTGCAGCCTGGTATCTCTACCTTCTCTCTATTGAATCTTGCCACATAATTCCTAAGCGTTTCATTTGGCTACTGAATAATGACGTAGAGGTCATCAGAATGTTTCTCAATTTTCCGGCTGCTGGCGAACTGTTCTACAAAAAGATCTGTGAGTTGTGCAAATGATCCGATTGAAGTGTTAGGAAGGTTTGTAAACCACTGCAGTGCGGCTCCTGATAGGCTTGACCCAAAACCTTTGCACATGCAGGCTTCTCTGAGGTACTTTGGTATTGCTGCGATGAACATTTTCAGTTTATACTGTGCAATATGGTCATCTGGATCCGAAGTTCCGTTAAATAACTTCATAGATGGTAAGGTGAATTTCGACGGCATCTCTGTTAACCCTATTTCATCTACGAACGGTGCAACCTTGCGGATTGGGAGAGGTACACCAGGAATTCGCGTTATCATTGCCTCGATACCAGCCGGTTGTTGCTCCAATTCACTTGGGTGATCGACCATTCTCTGATCGAATTCCTGGTTGAACCTGTGCTGCTGTTCAACCCTTTCTTGCTCGAGGGTCTGGTATCGGATCCTTTCCTGCCCAGAAGCATGATACTCAAACCCTGGAGGTGGCTTTAGCGGGCTCTCCTCCATTTGTTGTCTGGTGTCTACCTTCTGTGCTGATGCACTTGTACCTGCAATAAATGGATCAGTAAAAGTAACAGAACAATGATGCTCAGAGTATACCGAATTTGGCTCGCCCAACAGATTGGTGGGTTTGATGTAGTTCAGATGGCATGTGTTGTCATTGTTGGTCAGATCTTCAAGTTTACTGCGGAGTGAAGCGTTCTCTGATCTCAGAAGCACTAACTTCCCCATGGTGTTTGTCATTTGATGTTGTATATTCCTCAGAACATCAGCCAGCGACAGATCAACATCGGACGAAGGTGTAGCGATTCTGCCATCTTGCTGGGGTCCTTTTCCATCTCCGTGACTCTCATTAGGCGTTGTCATTTTGTTTCATGAATAGATCACTGCCCCACGGTGGGCGCCAAATTGTAGATCCGAAAATCTGTAATTAATCGTATCAGTCCGGAGCAGCGGCCAATTGTGAAACAAAACCGGAAAAAACATAAGAGCCAAAGACCATCGGGGGGTTGACGATCGTTGGGCCTCCGACGCTCAAGTCAGGAAAAGAAAAGGAGTAGAAAACGATAAGATATGAAACAATTGAATAATTGAGCCAGTGACTGGAAATCAAGAGAACGTAGAGAAGAAGCATGAATGTTGAATCGCCTGAGTGGCTGGGTGGAATTAGGGTATGATGTGAAGCTTGTAGGTATTTCAGCGTAGTCGTCAAATGAGGATGGGGGTCTCCTTTTAAAAGGTGGAGGTAGCAGCTAGGGTTTGCGAGGATTGCGGAGGAGGTTGAAAGACGTGCCGACTCCTCTGAACCCGTCAATCTTACCGGATAAGGCGGAACTGATCGTTAACTCAAATTTAAAATTGAACGCTTATCTATTGAAATACCAATTGTACGCTATCGCTCAACCCTTTTCGGTCAGCATTTTAGGTTAACGAAAAATGACCACTACAATGATTTTATTAAGGACCATAATAGAACTATAAAAGACTCAATGATTGAGAGAAAAGAATTATGTTCTCATTGACAATACGTATACATCTTTATACATGAATGAGGAAAATTCTAGAAACTAATGTAGGGATTACAAGGAATAATACACCATAAATAAAACAGACTAAGTAAGTTAACTTCCAGATTTTGTATGATCTTGTGGAGGATGCGGATCCTTAATACGCCCCCGCAAAATGGACGTGCCGTCAGCCACGGAGATTTGGGAATGAAGGGATTCGGAACGTGGGCGAGGTAGAGGTTTGGTGAGCAAGTCAGCGAGCTGGTCCAAAGTGTTGACATAGTGAACCGAAAGTAATCCCTTAGAAGCAAGGTCTCGCACAAAGTGGACGTCAACGGCAATATGTTTCATGCGAGAGTGCTGGATCGGATGCAATGCGAGTCTGGTTGCACTCATGTTGTCGCAAAGCAGCCTAGGTGTGGTTAATAGAGGGATGCGAAGTTCGCGGAATAAGTGTGTTAGCCAACCGAGCTCGGAGGCTGCAGACGCAAGGGATCTATATTCCGCCTCGGTCGATGAACGGGCCACACCTGCTTGCTTTCTTGAACGCCAGAAGATGGGGTTAGGACCCAAGAATACAATATAAGCAGAAGTGGATTTACAATCTCGAGTGTCGCCAGCAAAGTCGGAGTCAGAGTAAGCGGTGAGACGAAGATGAGCAGGTCATCGTAGGAGGAGACCATGATGTAGAGTGCCTTTAATATATCGAAACAACCGCTTAACTTCACACCAATCGGCACCAGAAGGTGAGGACATTCGCTGGGCTAGGCGATTCACGGTAAAGGAGATGTCTGGCCGTGTAAACGCGAGATATTGAAGTCCTCCGATTGCACTGCGATACTCTATGGGATCGACGTGCGTGGGCAGATTGGGTGACGCCAGATTGCTCGGAGTGCGGAGTGGTTTAGCACCGTCCATGTGGTGATGGCGTAAGAGATCAACCATGTACTTATGCTGGGAAAGAAATAGGCCTTCTTTGCAGCGGGCAACCTCAATGCCAAGAAAGAAAGAGAGGGAGCCGAGATCTTTCACACTAAACTGAGATTGCAAGTGATCAAGAAGTCGTTGAATAAGAGCTGAATTCGACCCAGTGACAAGAAGATCATCGACGTACACAAGAACGAGGAGACGAACACCATTGCAATCATAGATAAAGAGGGATGTGTCGGCTTTAGACTGTGTGAAACCAAAAGCCTTAAGACAAGACCCCAAGGCAATATACCATTCCCGTGAAGCTTGGCGCAGTCCATAAAGTGATATCTTGAGGAGACAAACATGGGAGGGTCGAGCAGCATCAATGAATCCTTGTGGTTGAGACATGTAGACAGGAGTGGAAAGAGTCCCATGCAAAAAGGCATTACTAACGTCCAGTTGGCGAAGAGGCCAATCAGCTGCAAGAGCTAAAGAGAGAACAGTCCGAATTGTTGCAGGTTTAACAACAGGGCTGAAAGTTTCCTTAAAGTCGATGTCGTGTCGTTGATGAAATCCCTTGGCGACGAGGCGCGCCTTATACCGCTGAATTGTTCCATCTGGCTTGCGTTTGATCCGAAAGACCCATTTGCAGCCAACTATGTTTGCCTTATGGGGAGGAAGAACCAAGTCCCATGTGCCGTGTTTCTGAAGAGCAGTGAACTCTTCGGCCATAGCAGCACGCCAAGGAGCCGAGGACAGAGCCTGAGAAGCTGTGGTAGGCTCGGTGTCAGCGGGCAGCGGATGTTTTGTTGCAGCAAAATGTTTCTTGGGCCGAAATATATTGCTCTGGGCCCGAGTTGTCATGCTGTGGGACCGAACATGTGGGGCTCGATGTGGCGGCTGGACTGAGGGAGGAGTAGCTGGTGGTGGAATTGGAGATGACGACGACTCAGATGACGATGATTCAGAAGATGATGACAAAGGAGTAGGAGAGAAGCCTTGTGGAATTTGTGACGGAAGGTCTGAAGATGGAATTGGGGACGGAAGGTCTGACGGTGCAGTAGTAGCAGCTGGAGGATGTAATAAGTGAAGGAATTTGTCGTTGTCGGAGTCATGAAGAGCAGTATTATCAAAATTCCAGAAGGTAAACTCTGAGAATTTAACATGGCGAGAAACGTAGATTCGACCCGAGGTAGGATCAAGGCACCGATAAGCACTCTGACTGGTGGAGTATCCAATAAATATGCACGGTTTAGAAGGGAATTCCAATTTGCCAATGTTGTAGGGACGGAGCCAGGGAAAACAAATGCAACCAAAAATCCTTAATTTCAGATAATTAGGAGGGCGATGAAAGAGTTTCTCAAAAGGACTCACAAAATTAGTGACAGAAGAGGGAGTGCGGTTGATCAGATAGGCTGCTGTCTGAACAGCAAAGGCCCAAAATGTGGAGGAAAGACGAGCATGATGTAGTAATGCTCGAGATATTTCCAACAAATGCCGATTGCGACGTTCAGAAATACCATTCTGTTGCGGAGTGTGTGGAGCAGTAGTTAACCAAGAAATCCCATTAGTAGCCAAATATGATTTTAATGCCAAAAATTCGCCACCATTATCAGTATAAAAATTCCGAATATGGGTATTGAATTGTTTTTCCACTAATGCCCGAAAATGTGGAAAAATATCCGCAACCTGTGATTTAGCATGCATAGTATAAACCCAACAATAGCGACTGTATAAGTCAACAAAGAGAAGAAAATAACGACATCCATCAAAAGCAGTGACGGAAGAAGGGCCCCAAACATCGGCATATAAATAATCCAAAGGACATCTTGCAATAAAAGAGGAATCCATAAACGGAAGTCAATGAGCCTTGCTCATATTACAAGAGACACAATCATCAGATAAAGTATTGTGTTTAAGAGAAACAGGTAAATCATAAGTAGATAAAATGCCGAAACTTGTCCGACTGGAGGGATGGCCAAGACGGGCATGCCAATGCTGAGGGGAAGTCCGAACGCCAAGAGCAGCTGATTTGGGCAAGGAACTGGTGATGGGTGGCGCAGACAGATTATATGTGCCATCAAGGAACCGCCCTTTGGTTAAAGGCACCCCCGTATGCGGATCCTTAATAAAAAAATGCCATGGAAAGAATTCCAAAGATACATTATTAGCTTTAGTGAACTGGTGAACAGAGATCAGATCCCGAGCAGCAGTAGGAACTCTCAAAATATCAGATAAAATGTATGAACGAGCAGGAGTACGTATAATAGAAGAACCAGTGTGTGTAATAGGCATACCAGTTCCATTTGCGGTTTGAATTTCATCAGTACCGCCATACTCTGAGTGGATGGATAGGTTACCTAGATCATTAGTAACGTGATGAGAAGCACCCGTGTCAACGACCCAAGGATTTGGTGGAGAAGAGTACTGCTGCGGCCAAGGAATCGGTTGAGAGATTTGATGACTAGGTGACTGCGCCAAGTTAGCATATGGAGGAGGGCGACGACATGAAGGTGCGGTGTGCCCATGATAGCCACAAAGCTGACAGATGACCGAGGTGCGATTGTTGCCGCCACTGTTGTTGTTCCAATGGCCACCACGATGATTACCTCGGCCTCGATTACGGCCTCCACCACGACCGCGATTGTTGGAGTTAGTGCGGCCACCATGGTAGTTAGAGTTGCTGCTGCGCTGAGAAGGTTGAGACGGCGAGGTTGAGTGAGCAAGATTGGCAGTAGCGACCAAGGTAGAAGAGTCGGACTCAATTTGCTTGAGATAGAGCTCGTGTTCAATGAGCCTATCGCGCAGCTCTTCAAAACGAAATGGTGACTCTCGCGTGCGAACTGCACTCACCAAATCACGATATGCGGGGCCAAGGCCGTTGACAATATAGAGAGTCAGATCGTCGTTGGAGATCGGCGTGTCAATGAGGCCAAGTTCGTCGGACAAGGCCTTGACGTGATTCACATATTCAGAAATAGTGCGAGACCCCATAGAAGCCCGAGAGAGAGAGGTCTTCAACTGCATGACATGAGCACGAGAGGTACTAGCAAAAGCGCGGGTAAGGATTGACCACGCAGCTGCTGCTGTTGTCGCCGAGGACAGGAGCGGCTGGATATCCGACGACACTGACCCGATGATGGCGGCGAGGAGAAGTTTATCTTGGCGGAACCAGAGACTGGAACCAGCGGGATCAGTTGCAGCGTCGGGTTGCTTGCGGGTGCCGTCAATGTAGCCGTCGAGTTCAAAACCTTGCAGAACGGCGGTGAGGTGTGTGCGCCATGAGGGATAATTCGTGGATGTGAGAGTGATGGGCAGATTCTGGTGGGCTGTGATCGGAACGATCGTCGGCGGAGTGGTGGCAGGCGTGGTTGGGACTATGGGTTGGTCTGTAGTGTTGGTGAGTGTGGTGGTATTTTCGCCGTCAGCCATAGGGAAGAGAAGAGAATTAGGTTTTTTTTTTTCTCAAAAAAAAATTATATAATGAGAGAGATCGGTATTTGAGATCTCGTTAGAGAGTTGCTCGTGATACCATAATAGAACTATAAAAGACTCAATGATTGAGAGAAAAGAATTATGTTCTCATTGACAATACGTATACATCTTTATACATGAATGAGGAAAATTCTAGAAACTAATGTAGGGATTACAAGGAATAATACACCATAAATAAAACAGACTAAGTTAACTTCCAGATTTTGTATGATCTTGTGGAGGATGCGGATCCTTAATAGATTTTAGGTCTATATTTGAAGGACAATTATAATTTTTAAAAATGGAATTATACAAAATAAATATTTTGTAGTGATGGAAAAAATCATGAATAGAATGAAATTTTGCAAAAAAAAAAAAAACACCATTTGTTCAAAAATGTAGAAAATTTGTTTTCATTCCTAAAAAATAATAATTTTTTATAAGATGAAATTTATTAAAAAACTTGCACGTATTTTTCCATACATTTTTTAATAAATTTCATTCAAAAAAATACAAACTCAAACTCAATAATAATAATAATAATAATAATAATAATAATAATAATAATAATAATAATAATAATAATAATAATATGATGATGATGATGATGATGATGATGATGATTTTAGGTCTACATTTAAAGAGGGATTATAATTTTTAAGAAAATGGAAATTATACAAAAATAAATATTCTTTTAGTGTTGGGAAAAAAATCATAAATAAAATGGCATTTTGCACAAAAAACACTATTTTTGGGGAGGGAATGGGGAATTTGCAGTATTTGAAAAACGCTAGGGTAGTATTTGCTCTAAACAAAACGTTAAGGATGAATTTGTTCCTCCATTGAAATGTTAGGGGTGCATTTGCACCTTTTCTCTAAATAATTTGAACTCATTAATAAAGCTAAACAAGAATAAGATTGAAAAAATAGTGAACAAAATAAGGGAATCATAAATAAATTCCAATAATAGATATGCTTGAAATGATTTTAAAAAAAATATATGTTTGAAAGGAGTTAAAAAATGATAAACAAAGAAAACAACAAAGAAAAGAAAGGAGTTAGAAAAATGGCAAACAATGAAAACTGTAAAACAAATTCATGGGAATGAACAGTTACATCGAACCTCCACCCTCACTCATAATATGGGCTTTTGTTTAGGCCCGGCAATCAATTTATCCAACACATGTTCAGACATTTTATTCCTACAAAATAAGTTTTGTAAGTAAATTTTGCGCTATGTTTTTTTTCGGACGATTTCATCCCGCCATTTTGTCTTAATAATATATGTATAGATAGATTTGAGATGTGCTTTTAAAAAAAAAAAAAAAAACCCCATGGTCTACAGTTTGCATCCCAACATATGTTTCACTCTATTTTGAAACTGTACAATAATGATTAATTGATTATACATTTGTAAGATTTTTTTAATTATTATTATTTCAAAACTTCCAAATACGGAATAAGACACATTTGTAATAGAAAAAATTACCCTCTTTGTTCATCTATTCTCTCTTGGAAAGTGTTTTCTCTTCTTTCCTTGGCGCTTGTGGAAGGATATATTTTTAATTTTCCATATGTTTGCAGTTCTCTCCATATTATCAAGTTATTACCAGAATAATTTCTACTTCTAACAAACAGAGAAATTCAAATAAAAAAAGTTATTGATTCACAAAATTAATGATATACATAATTTGTAGTTGTTTCCTAGGTGTGTTTTTTTTATAGACCGTACAATAAAAGGTATCCCCTTTCTCAAAGTCTACCATCTTTTTTAGAAAATCTAACTTCAACACTCAACTTTTTACTTCAGAAAGAGCAGCCCTCCTAATGAATTTTCCCTTACTGAACCTGTTGATCTTGATCATCATCTTCTTCTTCTTCTTCTTCTTCTTCTTCATAATCCCACTGTTTTCCAACCTGGCCAACTTCTCTCCTCTACCTTCTATGTCGGCACGAATAACCGTGTCTCTTTTCTCATCTGAAAGCAGTGCAAGTCTTGCAAACTTCCTTGGTGCCACTTCCCCGAGCCTCTCTCTTATGTCATTGAAAGCAGGAACGAGCCCTCGTCTGATATAGCATCCTTCGACGAGCTGCATTGAGTTAGTCACTGGGACATAAGGACTATCTTTCAGCTCCAGGTCCGAGCAATATGCAGAGTCTTTCAACCACATCCTTAAGGAATGCGCTTTTGCAATGAGGACACCTCCCCGGGTTTTACATGGTAAGAAAGGAGACCCCATCTCCCAAAGATAAGCCTTCAGTGTGCTGTTCAAAGAGACCTTGTTGTATTCTGCTGTACCAGTAATCAGCACTACGGACTTTGGAGATTCGGGAAAACCTTCCAATGATGCGTCCTGTAGGAAGCACAGGTCGAAACACAACACATTTAGCGTTCAATCTAGTGAAATGTCAAACAAGAGCATATATGTTGATGGCATTTTATGAGCATATATATCTGAATGATTAACTGATAAGTATATGATTATGACCAACTTTAACTTACTAAAATACATGAGAAAAAATCATTTAAATGCAGCATCAAGAAGAATAATCAGTCAAGATGTGATGTAATATAGGGGCATATTAGCAATCTATTTTCCTCTTTCAGGACTTGGAAGTTGATTCTTGTTTGATTAGAAAAGAACTGAAGAAACAGAGGGGGTATCAAAAATAGGA
This sequence comes from Perilla frutescens, assembly GCA_026008535.1. Lineage (NCBI taxonomy): Eukaryota > Viridiplantae > Streptophyta > Magnoliopsida > Lamiales > Lamiaceae > Perilla > Perilla frutescens. The sequence continues at coordinate 33,204,582 of BRKX01000011.1, forward strand.
GGTATAAAGTCTCAGGTGCAGCCAAAGCATTTTACTTTAGCACATACAACATTAAGAGTTAAAGAACAAAAGCTCGCCTGCATATGATCAAGCCATAATGTTAGACCAACAAGAGCAGCACCAGCAGATAACTTTCTGAAGTCGGCCCCCCAATCCTTGTCAGCCACCCTGTAAAGCAAATCAAAATTGGTTGAAGCAAACCGCAAAAATCTATAATAGAAGTTATCATAAAGCATCTAGGATTTAGTGTACATCATCAAGTAATTGAGTAAAATTTTCTTGTTGATAAGGAGATTTACCTCTTTCAACACCCTGAAGTTTTTAAAAACCAAAACTTGCATTCTTGTAGTGTGTTGTTTGGAATCTATACCCCATAATTTAGCTTGAAAGCATAACTCTTGACACAAATGCTACAAAGGTAATTAAGAACTGAATTTAGTAGTTACCTGAAAACATCATGATGATAAATGTTTCTTTTAACTGCCAGTTGGAAAATCCATGTGGCAGTTGCCCGGCGTTCAAAAGCCCACAGCATATCTTCTAAAGCATTGACAAAGTGAAATGCTGCATTATCTTCTATAGGTTCTAGAGTTTTGAGATAGACATCTATCTCTGACAGCAGTGACATAGAATTATCTGTCAAAAGCCTGTAAAAGAGACAAATTTTAGTTCGAGAACAAGTAATATATAAACTCCACCCTCCACAGACAGAACCAAAAGGTAATGAGAAAAGAACATTGCCTTATTGGAAGTTGAAAACCAGCATCTCCAATGGTGTTTAATAGCATAGTGGCTTCACTAAAGCTGTGACACAGACTTGCTGCCCTAATGAAACAAGTCCATATCCTGTGGTCTGGATCCAAGCCTTCTTCTCTCATCTCCACGAGCTTCTGAATGCCAACATCAAGGTCGCCATTCTTGAGGTAAGCATCAATGACTGAACTATATGATAATGTACCAAAATCCGAACCAGTAGATTTTAAATTATTAAGCACTTTTTCAGCTTCCTCTGGATGCCCTGAGCTTCCGTAAGAAGTCATAAGTAGGTGCATTGTAGCAGCAGTAGGTTCAATTCCTGATTCTTTCATGGTCACCAGCAGATTTTCTGCTTTAGCATGGTTCCCAGACGTTCGGTACATTTTCATCATCAAATGATAAAATGACCGGTTTAGCTTGTATCCTTCGGACTTTAGGCCATCAAAAAGTTCTTCAGCTTGTTCAATCATCATCTTTTTACAAAATGCCGCTATCAGGCTTTTGTATGTGTCTGATTGGGGGTTCAGACCAAGCCGTCTCATTTCATGCATCAATAAGGCAGCTTCTTCAGGTCTACAGTCTCTACAATACATTAGGATTAGAGTACTGTACGTTTCCTCATCTAGTTTAAGTCCAGATTCCTGAATCCGCTGGTATGTTTCGACTGTCTTCTTATAATCCTCTATTTTCGTATACATCTTAAGCAACAGATTATATATAAGAAGATCAGGAGTGAATCCTGCTTCCTTCATCTCACAAACCATGGCCTCTACATCCCTGACTTGTTTTGCCCTGGACAACAACCCAATCATAACCTTGTATAGATGCATAGTTGGAAGATATCCTGCAGCTTTCATTCCATGGTATATTTTCTTCACCTCAAACGCATTTCCAGATCGGGCGAATGCTTCTAGCATCAAAATAATAGAACTCTTACTAATTTTGAAACCCATATCTTGAAGATCCTGAATCACAACATAGAGTTCATCTAATCTTTCTTCAACAATCAGTGCCTGCAACAGAAAGTTCATGGTATCAACAGTTGGGGAAGGCCCATCTCTCATCATTGTATTAAAAGCAGCTCTTGCTTTCTCGTAACAACCACTTGAAGCATAAGCATGAAGCAATGCGTTCCAGACCTTACGGTCCAAAACTTTGCCTTTTTGCCTCAGCCTTCCCACAACACTCTCTGCCTTTTCCAGTTGCTTCAGTTTTCCATAAGCTTCCACAAGGGCAGTGCAAAGGGATGTATCATGAAGAGGAAGGCCTTTTATCTCTGCCTGCTCATACAAATGATAAGCTGTCTCAGGAAGATCTATTTTACAATATGAAAGGGCCATTGTCTGATACACTTTTGCTGAAGGTTCAATTCCATAGAATTTCATATCTGAATATATCTGAGAAGCTTCAGCAAAGCGTTCATTCTCAGCACAGGACAGAATCAGGTATTCATACATGGCAGAGCTCCCTTCAAAAATATTAAGACTATTATTTTTGTGATACTCATCTAAAGCAGCATCTAACTGGCTAGCATTGCAATGAATAACAACTAAAGCCTCAGCTATCAACGGCTGGGATTCAGGTGCATTTTCCTGTACAAAATTTAGTAGTTCTATTGCTTCGGAATGCCGCCCAGACAAACTGTATGAAGCCAAAATTGATAGTAAGTTGTTCTGATCAACTCTAGAATTCTTCATAACAGCAACTTTTAACTTTTCTGCAGCAAAATGATAGCAACCCGCTTTTGTAAGTATAGCAGAAATCATCTCTGAACTCAAGCCATGTAGTTCTTCAAGCTGCTCGACCACTTTCTGAATATATTTTTCATTGCTTTCTCCAGCAAGTACCCGGATCAGTGCTTCATACATGGCAAGATCTGGGACAAAACCATGAGAAATCATATCCTGGTACATCATCACTGACTTCTTTGTGTCGTTAGACCTTATATGCATATCCAACATGATTGAATATGCAAGATTGTCCGGTTTTATTCCGGAGCGGAGCATGCAATCAAACATCTCTTCAGCCTCAACTCGCTGTCCAGCTTTGGAATAGCCGCATATCAAAGCACTGTAAGTACGTAAAGTAGGTCTTATACCACTATTTAGCATCTCTGACATCACATTTGCAGCTTCTGTCATCTTATTTGCTTTCCCTAGTGAGTCGATGAGAACAGTATACGTCACTGCATCAGGATGTCGACCAGAGGATTTCATCTCTCTGTAAGTTTGGAAGGCCATGTCATGCCTGCCTTGCTTCCCATACATGTTAATTATGGTATTATAAGTCATCTCATCCTTCGTAAAACCCATCTCAACCAGTTCTTCACAGATCTCTTTCACCTTGACCACATTCCCTTCTCTTGCAAACGCATAAAGCAGAGAATTGTATGTAACTGCATCTGGAAAGAAACTCTTTGAACGCAGCTCCGCAACAAGACGTTCTGCCTCACGGGACATCCCGCATCTTCCATACACCGATATCATGGCATTATACGTCCACAAATCTGGCTGACATCTGTGTGCTTCCATGTCCTCATAGATTTTGACAGCCTCCTCCAAATTGGATTCACGTGAACATCCACTAATCAGAGTATTATAAGTAATAATGTCAGGCCGAATCCCTGATCTCCTCACTTCATCAAGAAGCTCAATCCCCAAATTCGGCGTCATCGGACCTGATCTCAGCCGGGCATTGATCAATGTATTGAAACTAACAAGGTCTGGCACACACCCCCGTTCACGCATCAAATCAAGCAACTCCTGAACCTTGGAAAATCGACCATTTCTTGCATATACACCCATCATTGCATTATACACTTGGACAGTATCACACTCAGCCGATTCCCCTCGAGAATAAATCTCCATAGCTAAAGCTTCCTGATTGGCTTTTCCGAGCACAGCAAGAATTGTAGCCAGCATTCTTGCATTCGGCGCATACCAATGCCGAAGATTCAACCACTCATATACCTCCAACGCCCTCTGCCAACTAGCCTGCCCCACCCATTTCACCACGAAGCAAAAATCAGTAGGCGTCATCTGCACCATCTTCTCATCCAAAACATCCGCCACAAACTCATCCGATTTCAGCTCCAAAATCCTGTCCGTCAAGAACTGCACCCTCTGCCGCCAATCCTTCGCCCTCTTCAACGCCAACTTGTTCATTTTCTTCACTCTGTTTCTGCTAGGCATTTTATCGAACATCTCGACTGCTTCATCATGCGCGTCAGCACCCACGAAGCCCTCTTCGCCGTCTACGTCGATTTCATCTGAAATAACCTCGGAAATCGGGATTTTCACCTGCGAATTCTGTTGGGTCTCGGTGAATTTCAAGTGCGGCCACCTCACAGATGGTGAAGCTCTGGAATAAGTGAATTTAGTCGTAGTTTCTTGCTCATTTGTAGAAGTAGAAGTTGAGCAACAAGAAAAAGATGTGTCCCTTCTTTGCGACTTCGATTTTCTAGTCGAGTTTAACGGTGGCGTAGTGAATCCCACAACTCCGGTCCATGCCATGTATAACATGCGCAATTGTGGGAGTGAAGAGTTCAGACGTATATACTTCCAAGAAATGCAATGGAAGATTGCAGTATGACTGTGTGACCGTTTCTGAGGGGTCAATTTAAAAATTAGACAAGTTCGAGGGCTGCGTCGAAGATATCAGATTTTTCTATTCCCAACTTTTTTTAACACATTTGTTCCAATTCCATTATTCCAAGCATACTTGGATTATTTTTATTTTCTTTTGAGAAAATATTTTCAAGAAGTTATATTTTCTTTTGGACATCATTTTGATATATCAACTATTGAATATTTTTATTCTCATATATAAATATGTGAATATATTAATATTGTTATAATTATAAAAAATAATTTTAAAATTATTATAAAACTATTCGAGTTTGGACTCAATACATCAAGATTTTTTCAAATGATTTGCATCTCAATTTTCAACATGGATTTTTTTAAATGATTTACATCTCAATTTTCAACATGTCTGATTTGTTGAGTCCAAATTGAAGACATTTGAATTTAAACTATTTTGAAATTGCACATGTCAGTGACTATTTTTTTTTTGTCGAAACTAACATTGAACTAAATAAGCAAAATTAATATGATACAAACCTAAGTCACTTTGATAGTGTCACATAATTTTCTATTTTTTTCACTTATCCATTCAAGTTCAAGACATTTTAGTTCAATCTTTAGATAAAATAATTTAAAAGTATAATGCTGAAAAGTAATTTTACAAATCGATATCGAATTAAGTAATCAACAACTTGATTTTAATATAGACAGTTAACTTAAATGGTATTAAAATGTCAGTATTTTTATTTTATTTTTAATAAATTTTTAAGGGGAAAATGTCAATATTGCAACAACACAAAACACTCGAAATTAGGGGGGCTAACTGCAAATTGGAAATCTTAACCGCAAAAGATTTAAATTTACCGTTGAGTTACGTTACGCGCGGGGCAAAGGAGTTCTTCCGCGGCAAAGTATGGAGATGCAGCATATGATGCTACTTAGACCGCAATCGCTCGCATTTTTCCACAAATTTTCATTCGTTCTTCCATTTTTCTGCAGTTTTAGCCACAAATTCGCAAAACCTATTTCATTAAGGTCTTTGCAAACGCCTAGAAGCAAATTTGTGAAAGAATATGATTCGGAATCGGTTGTTTTATCACTGAATACGGTTTCCGAGCAAGTAAATTGCAATGGTAAGGAGATTTCTCGTGACGTGTACAACGAAATGTTGTGCGAAATGTGCGAGGAAGGAGAAGTTGACGACGCCATGGCTTTGCTGTCGCGAATGGAGGCGTTGGGGTTTCGCCCCAATTCGGCGTCGTATTCGTGTTTGATAACTGGTCTCGGAGACGTTGGTAGGACGTTGGAAGCCGACGCGATTTTCCAAGAAATGCTGATTTCGGGTGGTAGGCCGAAAATCAGGTTGTTCAATGCAATGCTCAAAAGCTGTTTGAGGAAAGGCTTGTTAGAGCTGTCTGATAAAGTTTTAAGGGCTGTTGATGATATGGGACTGGAGAGGAATCGTAAGACGTTTGAGATTTTGATCGATTACTATGTTAATGCTGGGCGATTGAATGATACGTGGCTAGTGCTTGCTGAGATGAAGAGAAAGGGCTATGATCCAAATTCTTATGTGTATAGTAAGATTATTGAGATTTATAGGGATAACGGGATGTGGAAGAAAGCAATGGGGGTTGTGGAGGAGATACGAGCAATGGGGATGGTGATGGATAGGAGGATATATGGTAGCGTCATTGATACTTTCGCGAGAAATGGGGAATTAGGAGAAGCTTTGGAAGTTTTTGAGAAAATGCAAGTAGATTGCATAAAGCCAGATATTAAAACGTGGAATTCTTTGATCCAGTGGCATTGTAAATTTGGGGAGACTGGTGGTGCCATCAAGTTGTTTGGTAGGATGCAGGAACAAGGAATTTATCCTGATCCGAAGATTTTTATGACTATCATTTCTCATTTAGGGGAACAGGGAAGATGGGATGTTATAAGAACAATTTTCGAGAATATAAAAGATAAAGGACACCAAAGGAGTGGAGCCATTTACGCCATCCTAGTTGATATTTATGGGCAGGGTGGGAAATCCCAAAATGTTGAGGAGTGTATAATGGCCTTGAAATTGGAAGGTGTTCAGCTATCACCTAGCATGTTTTGTGTTCTGGCAAATGCTTATGCTCAGCAGGTTTTCTTACCTTTCACTTATAGCAGTGAATCTTTCATAATCTGTGGTGTCTGTTCAGCTATCTGTGATTTATTTATAAACATTTATGTACTATTCTAAATTGTATGAACTTAAACGAGGTTCCTATATTTCATGGATGACTTCCAAAAAAAATCATCTTGCTGTGGTTTGGATCAATCATATAATATGAATGAAGATCATTTGGCTTAATTTATAGGACATACTTGAACAAGACTGATGGATGCTGGGGCTTTTCAAATGTGATACAATGATCATGTAGGTACTGGTGAAGGGGAGGGGAAGATGGAAAATTATTTGAAAATCAGCTGTAATTTAGGATAGATAATTGCAAGAACTTAAACATTGACTTGTCTGAGCTTTCTACCTCTTAAAATAATCAGGTTTTAAGATCTGCAGTTGTCTTCAGGATGCCATTGTTCTTCTTGGTTTCCACTTCAGCTGCATGTTCAAGATTATCATTATTAATGTGGTGTTTGTTTATTACTTAATTAATAGTTCTTTTAGGTCTTACTAAGATGAAAGTGTTGAATGTTGGCCATGACTCTGAATTTTTAATGATGTTAGCCTGTCTGATATATGTTTGTGTACATGATGCTCAGGGATTATGCGACCAAACTGTTAAGGTACTGCAGCTCATGGAAGCAGAAGGAATGGAAATGAACCTAATAATGCTGAACGTTTTGATCAACGCTTTTGCAACTGCTGGACGGCATATGGAAGCACTGTCAGTCTATCACCACATGAGAGAGAACGTAAGTTCACAATTACATTATTTTCTGAATTTTGTTGTATAGGCACTATTTTCCTGATAATTGTTTAATTATGTGTGTAGGGTATTAGTCCTGATGTTGTGACCTATAGTACTCTAATGAAGGCGTTTTTGTGGGCCAAGAAATTTGATCAGGTACACAGAATGCCTTTAGCACTAATGCTCTCTAGATGTGCAATCTCAGAGGTGTATATTTTAGAGTTGGGTACTTCTGCATTATTTTTCACTCTCAAAATCACGTTAAGGAATGATACCGCTTTATTGTTTCCATCACAATTTTTCAGGCAACTACTTAGTTTTTAAGGACTTGTAACTTCATGAATTTGCTTACTTTATGAATTATGATGCATTTCTTCCATGGTAGTGGACAGCTTTTGCACTTCATACAGTTCAACAGTCATCACTGTGGAAATGGACATGATTGAAACTTCCTTAAATTTAAGCATTCTCTATGTGCTATTTCTACCTGATACAGCATTATTCCCCCAACTTATTGGATTCTTCCTCCCTTCATTGATGTCAATTCCCATTTCCATTTTAAAACTTACTTATATGGTGGGCTTATATTGCTTCCTTGAGCCCCTTATTCCAAGATAGCTTCTTTATCTTGTGGAATGATGTAGTTTTGGTGCTTATGGTTGAAGTCTCAAATTTAAATCCCTACATCTACACGCCAGTTCAAGCTCGTAGCTTAGGACTGACCTAGTACAGTTAACCTCTCTAGCTGGCCGAATCCGCAACAACTAGAGTACCACATATGTTTATAAGAAAGAGAGAGTTTTCTATGGGAACTATCATAGAATTCTCTATATTTTAGAAACCCATTAATTTGAAATAAGCATGTCTTATTTATGCCATTTGTTTAGCTTCCAATGAAAAAAGGGTTCATTCGTCTTCACCAGGTCCCAAAGATATACAGTGAAATGGAGGCTTCAGGATGCTCGCCAGACAGAAAAGCCCGCGAAATGCTGAGATCTGCTTTGCTCGTTCTTGAACAAAGGCATTCATAGCTCGAATTGGCCCGGACTCGAATGCTTCCCAACACCCTGGAATCCTACACTCAGATCTGATCTTGTAGTGGATGAGAAACTGGTATTTCTGTTTAGGCTACAATCATACACCGTTACTGTGCATACAGATCTTCCAATGAAGGTATATATTGTTTTATTAATATTGCAGAACAAACCTTTCAATTGCTCAAGTTTTTTCTTTTTTTAGTCATGACAGTTATACTGAAATAAATACCAGAAAATACAACCTGAAGACTATTTACTTATTCATTGTGATTATTCTTTCCTTGGTGACTTATGCTTAATATTGGTGGATTGGATTATTGGAAACGTCACAAGGTCAAATCCAAGCAACCTGTTCCAAGTCGGTGTTATTAATATGTACATACATCTATAAATAACGATTGTAGGTAACAATTTGGTTGTAATTTATAATTAAGTAGTGGGTGTTTCTATTAAAAAATAATAATTGGCGAGGCCAATGAAGTTGGAACTTCTCTTCAAAAAAAATGAAGTTGGAACTTTAAAGGTATATATCCGATCCACTACATTTTTATTTAATTTGTGTGGATATCCACTACGTATTTTGGAGTTCTAAAGGTTTTTCTAGACGTATTTCAGACAGTCTATAGGCGGTTGTCAACATATACATATACTCGATTCTTTTATTACATATTTACCTAACTTATTGGTTGGATAATGTGGAATTATCGCTGATTATTAGTAATTTTTAAGGGATGTTTTTCCTCTCACTTGAGGTAGGAATAAAATACTGCGATTGAGGTAACTTGGGAAATACAAAAAATTGTACTAAAAATAGTCTCTATCTACATTGCCAGATTAGAACCATATCCTTTAGAACTTGTATTTTTATTTTGTTCGTACCATGTTCAACGGTGTAAATCAACGAAAGAAAACGAATATGAAGATTAGAGAATAATTAGAAACCTTTTGTCACATCACCCACAACTTTATTTGGAGAAGCTACCAATCCCAATTGGTTTTACGTATCTAATGTCACATGCATGTACAAATCTTAGCTTCACATTATATATACGTGTCAAGCATACATTGATAAAACGGATTACTAGATCCAACGTAGCAAGAAAGTCGAATATCGAAACCTATCTTCCCACAAACGCCATCATATGGAAACTTGCGGAAAGAGAAACAGACTTCTTGTGTTCATAGACGAAAAATAAAGGCAGGCAAAAGATAAAAAGCAACCCAAACCTATTAATAATATCATCCTCAGAGAGTGAAAACATTGTCATAACAAAGCAACACCTACACACACATACAAGCACAGTATATCATGCTACTGCACTTTCTTTCAAATACAGTCCACAATTAGGGGCAAAAATACACAGCCAATTATTCATAACAGAGCCCAGAGGCAATGTATGACGTATCTAGTTCCAACAACTCAAGGTTGGACAGGAGGCTTATCCAAGTCCTCGAGAGGGCGGAAGAAGGCCTTCTGTTCCAACACCGAGCCCCCCTCGGCACTAGCTTGAACACCAGGGTCACGGCCTGAACCTGGGGTGTCATCCGTTGCAGGGCCAAACACCCCGGTCTTAGGATGGGGAGCCCAGTATTCGTCGGGCTGAGGCGGCATCACATGGTCTGGGACCACGGTCGCAGAGACATTCTCCTCCGGGTTCTTGTCGTAGGCTGAACCGTGCACACTCCTGTTTATACACCGCAAGATTATGCAAATGAATTGATGAACATATTCAAATTATTTGTAAAAAGATTCATAATTGTCACATGATACGAGAACTATCCTGTTTAATTATGATCTCCTACTTTCCATAGTATTAACATAATAATTGAGCCTTCAAAAGCAGCAAAAATTTAATCAACCAAAAGTCACTAGTTTAGAATTTAGATTCACGTCACAATTCTGATCGAATTATTGCATCCAAAGCCACCATCTATATAAAAATTTCAAATTGAATGGACGTTGACAGTGATAAAAGCACAACCAAACAGGATAGCAAAGATAGAAATGAAGTCTATATAGAAAAAATCCAATTTACAAAGATAATTAGTCCATTCATGAAATTTTGAGGAAAATATATAGGTGCACAGATACAGTCGTCATATAGTTGATTGAAACTTTTGAACTATCTTTAGCCAAAAAGGGTCCATCAGCCATATAAAACGAAGTGCACCCCACCATTAACAATGGAAACAACGTCAAATACCAATCATCGAACAAAACATAAATTATTTTAAAAAGGTTAGACAACTCAATCCCCATGTGTTTAAGTGTTGCAAGCTTTTCTAGCTATCTAACATAATAATTATTGCTTATGATCTAATTCACCAGATTATAAATTTCTTTTTTTTTTTGTTCTGTTACCCTCACAGCTTGCCTACTACGGTGTGTTCAATATCAAAAGCACTCCACCCATTCGACTATGGTCTTCTATCTACCCTTTACCGAATTCTTAATTATTAGCTAATAGTCTTCGCGATCACTAAACCTATTTCAAGAATCATCAATTCTTTCAATTGAGATAACAAAAACATAAACGAAATGAAGATGATAAGAGTTTGTATATTTACAAAATAATTATAGCAAAATTGTTTGGAAGATGAGAAGGAAGCCCCACACACCTATATATGTTGTTGGCTCATAAAAAGAAAGATCACCGAACTAACCTACCAAGTGGCCAGAGGGTTTTATTTTATCAACTAAAATGTCGAGATAAATCACATGTTTTCAGAAGGAAATTTAAGATGATAAATAACTTCTTTATAAGAAAAAGAAACATGAAAAAAGTAGAATTATTGGACAATGACATGTGACCTCCATTTTTTTTTCCTGCACTAACTCCACATTTACACCTTTTTTTTTCAACTTAATCAAAATGCTATCCTATTCTGAAATCTGAAGTCTGAACTCCCAATTTCTTACCAAAAACAACACCATAAAAATAAAAAATGCCTTCAAAAGATCACAATTTAAAAATGAGTTTCCAAATATATATTTTCCTGGATCAATCTAGAAAAACCCTGAATATTTCATCTTTTCCCCTTTTGAGTATGTTTAGGTGTGTGAATATGTCTCAGCTTAAATAATCAATCATAAATAAACTCAAACTCAAAAACTGCAAAAAAAAAAAAGAACTGCAAAAGAAAAAGCTTCGATCACGCTATGCATATAATCGCCATGATTATTTGACAACATAAATTATTCACTATTCCCGAGAAACAAAAATTAGTTGAATAATCGAAAAATCCACCACGAAAAATTCTCATAAATCGCTACTCTCTCTCTCTCTCTCACACACACATACACACAGAGTACAGCAGACCTGCTAGAGAGTTGAGAAAAGGCGGCGGAATCACGAGAGCGGATCTGGCCAGCTAGTCTTTTGCCCAAATTTGCCAGTCCACGAGTACCCTGCAAATTAGCTGCCATACAAATATCAATCACTGTGTTTAGAGAGAGAGAGAGAGAGAGAGAGGCTTCAAGAAATTCTAGAGAGAGAGAGAGAGAGAGTCCTGAGAGAGAAAGATAAGTGTACTTGGGGGGGAACGAAACGGGGGGCCCTTATTTATAGGGGAGTGAGAGATATGTGTGTGTGTGTCTCCAAAACTCCATCCCACAACGAGAAGTTGACTGTCTCTTTTTGCTTGCTTGCCATGGTTGCGCCACCTACCACCACCGTACTACGGAACGGACGGACTTGCTCAATCCCGTTTGCTTTTTGACGGAAACTGTTACGGTATATTTTTTTTATATGCTTTCATAGTAGTTTCATTTAAGGTAAAAAAAAAAACTAATCCTTCATCTTCTTTGAGAGTTTTTAAATGCAGCACTAAAATTACTCTTTGCACTACATTTATTCTATGCATCACTATTTTTACTCTTTGCACCACACACAATTATATTACTACCCCTCACTCCAAAAATATTTGTTTTACATGAAAAAAAATATATATATATGTTCGGAAACAAAATTTCGAATACGTTCGTCTTGTTCGAAAATATTAATTCGAACAACTCATACTTAGAAAAAAGAAATTGGTTCGAAAACTAAAGTTTGAACAACCCTCATTTGTTCGGAAACTAAAGTTCGAACAACCCTCATTTGTTCGGAAACTAAAGTTTGAACGACACTTAGAAAATTTCAGGATACAAAGGTGTTAGAAATTATTTTCCGAACAAACTATGTTCGAAAATTAAAGTTCGAACCACTACAATATTTTCGAAAAATTGAATTCGAACACATTGAACTTCGTTTTTTCTCCAAGTGTTGTTCGAAAAATGGAGTTCGAACCACTCCAAAATGTTCAAAATTTTCAGTTCGAACATATCGCGATCTGAATAAAAAAAATCTCCACAACACTTTCTAAACTCGATTATTTTCGATCAATACACTCATACTAGCATCTAATACTTTTAATAAACTATTAGAAGTTGATGAATACTTTGATTAATTTATTTTCTTTTTAAAAATTTTTTAGTTTTGAATTTGTGGTGCATTGAGTAATTTTAGTAGTATGAACAAATAATAAAAGGGTATTGAAGCAATTTCATAATTATTTTATTTTTTCTTTTTTTATTTTGTGGTGCAAAGAGTAAATTTAGTGGTGCAAATAGAAACTTCCATCTTCTTTTTTGTTTACGATTTGAATAGATGATAATTAATTATATTTAGAAAAATTTGAACTTTTATCCTTACAATGATAAAGTGGCTACATATATTTATTACCCATACATTATATTAACTGATAATTTGTGACAGTGACCAAAAGTAAATAGAAAAATAGTTTTTAGAAAAAAAAAAATTGAAGTCGTACTATTTTACCCGAGAAGCTTTCCCTATCTAGGGGCATTTTGCACCCCTTTTTTTTTCCTGGAAAAGTCTGATTTTTTTTGTTAAACAAGCATCTCATATCATTTAAAAAATCGAATTGTTATAATTATATTTGGTTTATGCGGACTAATATATGTGTGTGTGTGTCATTTGGACGCATTTGTAACTAAAGTAACAGAGCCCCAGAATATTATAATCAAATAGGGGTAGATTTAGGTAATCTCACTTTTTTATTAGTAGCACTCTCCTGTGCACCTAATGTATGGGCTTGAGCAAATCACACTTACTCGGGCCAATTAAGCGTAACAGTAAAAAAAAATCATTTTTTTCAGTTTCTTTCCATTTTTTTTCGATTTATCTGTTTTTTTTATTTTCCCTCAAAATTATATACCTTAAAATACAATTAGCAAACACTAAAATCAAAATGATTTAATATAATTTTTTTAAATAAATATAAAATATATACCTTAAAATTGGTTTAATGAATCCTAAAATTAAAGTGAATGGTTTTTTTATTGAAAAAAAAAATCTAATTTTGAAATAAATATATATTCTAAAATGTAATTAGTCTCTAAAATAAAAGTAAATGATTTTTTTTAAATAAATATAATCCCTATTTTAGATTAATAAACCTAAAAAAATATGAATCCTAAAAAAATACAAAATGAATCCCTAATAAATCTAAAAAAAATCTAAAAATATTAAAAAAAAAAACTTAAAAAGTCCATAAACCTTAAAAAAACTCTGAACTCCCAATTTTAAACATTAATTGAAATGGAAAACATCATAATTTGCACTAAACATACTCGTATAATATAAGTAGCAGAACTATTATTTTGTAAGAATACAAGTAATATTTTTTAATGTTAAGATTGATATTTTTTAGCAAAAAAAAAAAGAGGGTTAACTCGAGTCTCAACCCACTTGATAGATGTATGGATCTTATTGGGCCTTGGGTGAGGTATATGAGAATTGATATCTTTATTAATAATATTAATTTGAGATCGGATTTCGGATTAGGCAGAGAACAAAAATCGTTTGGAATCGGGCTAGATGACGTGGACCCTTAACGTCGTTATCCGCTTATCCGTTAAATTCCACCGTGGTTGGAATATTTATCCAAGCGGTGTGGGTCAAATGACAATTCTACCCCTGACAAGATGGGTTAATTTCCGAGAGTGGGATTGAAGAGGCATCTCAATCACTATGGTGACACGTGGCAGTTAATTTTGTCACACGCGGGTTACGCGGGGTTGAAAAACTTCGTGGTGTCATGCATGCGACCTTACGAGACTTACCGTGGTCATGTAGGAATTTCTTTTTGACGACTTTTATTTATTTACTCATTATAATAATTATATTATTTCATATGTTTCGGCTTTCGATTCAATGATGAAGTTTTGCAATATCAGTAACAATAATTAATATGTTAGAATTACCCAAATATGATTTTTAATTATATTTTTATTTCATCCGATATATAAGAGAGAAAAAAATCCCTAGTCATCAGTGAGGGATTCAACAATTGGCCCGACACCCTACAAAATTATATAAAGAATAATTAAATTGGTTTTGTTGAATATAAATCCAACTTGAATTAATACGGTATCTATACTATATTATATATTAAGACAAAGTAGTGGATAATTTTCGAGAAAAATTTTCCCGTTCAAGGATCTCAAATCATAAAAAAAAAGGTATTTGCACTTTTTAAAATGACTGAAATAAAATATTAATTTGAGCAAAATATAAAATATTATTTTAATATAGTATAATTCAAAAGCTTAAATAACTCTCACATATGATCATTCCACAATTTCTCTAATCAAATTTCAGAGACTAAGTCACTAAACCACATTTCTCAAAAAAATAAGATCGCCTTATATATCGTCATGAGTATATGGATGTCTAGTTGCTAGATGAAGATAAACTACATTACTAGAAACCTCATGGCACAGTGAGGAAAAGAAAATCAATTATTATTATTATTATTATTATTATTATTATTATTATTATTATTATAAAATTATATATCATATTATATCTTAAATTATTAAGTAATTTTAAAATTTATCTCAACCTTCAAGCGAAGTTATAATTTATATCACAAGTTTTTCATTGATTTTCAATTCTATCCAACAACTTAATTTTTGACAATTTAAATATCTACATTCACAATGTTAATCATCTTTAAGTGACTAAGAAAATGATAGAACGAGTAAACTCAAAAAGTTTTTCTTCTTTCGACGAGCCACGTCACAGATCTTTTCCTGAATTTAGGTTGCGAGATAAAATTGAAAACAAAGAAAATTTTAGGATATAAATTATAATTATTAAAAAATTTGAGATAGAATTGAAAACTTATTAATAGTTAAATATATAATATTATATTAACTCAATATATTTGCCCAATGCACATTGATAACATCGGAAGATTCAATAATCGAAAGTTCAACTTCCCGACAATCTAATTAAGCTAAGGACGAGTTTTGTCGGTGAAAAAAAAAATAGATTAGCAAGAGTTTAATGGATGCATAAGAAAGATCCATTTATTTTATGCCGTAAATACTTAAAGATTCATGTAACACAAATTTTCGTGTACTTGAATAAATCAAAACGTGTACAAGTAGATTTCTTCTTTGAATTTAAAATGCGATTGCGGTGTAATCTCTGTCTTGATCCTCCGATTCTTCTCTTCAAAACTTGATTTTCAAACACTTCTTGAAATCTTCTCTTCAAAACTTGATCTTCAAACGGTTCTTGAAATCTTCAGAGCGAATTTGCCTCTTCGATCTTCTTGAACTTGTTGTTTGAATTTGATGACGTTATTCGGAGGACCAACAACCTTGATTCCGGATTGAATGCTAAATTTGAGGTGACTTTGGCGAAGAACGCGTTGTTTCCATAAAGAATGTCTTGAATCTTGCTAGAACACCTTGACTTTATAACGCTGTCTGGAGGGTTGAAAACCTTGATTCCGGATCAGACGCTGGATTTGAGATGATTCCGGCGAAGAATGCGTTGCTTTCCACGAAGAACGGCTTGAATCTCACTAGAATGTCTTGAATGTTGGAAAGAATTTCGTAGAGAATTTTCCTCCAACTTCTTGAGCTCTTCAATTATGATTTCAGGTGTGTTTTTTATATGATACGGAGGCTCCTATATATAGTTGTAGGATGATTTAATTTAGGGAATTTAGGGTTGGGCTTTTAGGGCTTAGATGGAGTGGCCATGGGCCCAGGGCTTATGTGGCGCAATCCTATTAGTTTATCTTAATATGGAAGATCTCCATATTAGTTATTTTATTTTCTGTGCAGATTTGACACATGTTAGCTTCTCATTAGTCAGTAAAATCCATGCAATAAATATTAATTATATATCTATTTAATCTTGGAATCATATTTAATTTAATCCCAAAATATAAATAAAATATAATAAAATATTTAATTCATTATTTTACACGTGACATAATTTAATAGGCAATTTATTGCCAACAATTCAATCAACACAATTTTCGATATTTAGAGCAGAAAAACTAATCGTAATTAAGCATCATTTTGTACAAAATTATTGTGTAAAAAGTATTTGCTTGCTACCAAAACTGTCCTTTCTATAATATGCTAAATTAATCCTCTTACCCCACCATGGAAACAATATTATTATTTAAGTTAATTGAAGTGTCTCGTTCAATTCGTTAAATAAAGTATCTAATACTACTATTTATTTTGGGTGTTGCTAAATACACCACTAAATTTTTTAAATAGACCATATTTACTTAATACACCACCATCTTCAAAAAAACTAAATTATTTTTCCTACATACACCACACTTTTTTCTATTACTACCCTTCAATTAAAAATCAATTTAAACTAAAAAAAAGAGAGAGAGAAAGTGTGAAGAACAACAATGTGCCATCCATATTTGTAGGCGACAACTTCCATACAAAAGAGTCTTTGGGAGAGAGTATGAAAAAACATATGTTCTTTCTAAATTGATCAGGTCAGATGAGACAGAGATTCCGTTTGTTGTTATTCCAATTCTTGGGGGCAGTGGAATCGGGAAGACAACACTAGCTCGAGTGGTGTATGAGTATGAATCGGTAAAAGAGCACTTTGAAGTGCGAGTTTGGGTGAAAGTGGAGGTTCAGGAGTTCAATCTGAAATACGTTTGCGGAATATTATAACCCGCGATGAGTATGCATTGCTCTCTCGATGATCTGGATGAAATGGTAAGAGATTGTTTACAATCACAGATAATGCTTGATTGCATTTGATGGAATTGGATTAATGAGCAACGATTCCTTGTTGCATATGAATTGTTGTTGGTTCAATTTTCTGGATTTGGGATCGAAGATTTTAGTGACAGCAAGTCAATATGTTGCAAACCTTATATCCAAACAATCATTTCAGCGGTTACAACTAAGCGGTGATAGAAGTTTGTAGAAAATAAAATGATGGGTTTAAAAACTACAGAAATGGTGGAGGGGGAGGAAGAGATAGTGGGTTGGGGAAGAAAGGAGGAGGAAGTGTACGGTTTGGAGGGGGAGGGTTCTATCTCTTTTAAAATTTTATTTGTAAATTAATTTTTAATTAATGGAAAATTAACAAATAATTTAAAAGGATATTTAAGTAATTTAATAATTATTTATTTTTGAATAAAATTTAATAGTGGTGTATTTAGAAAATTTAGTGGTGTATATAGAAACACCCTTTATTTTTCTATAGTAATTAATTGTTTACATTTGTATCGAAGTTGACTATATTCATAATTTCAACTTCCTAATAATATCACCGTATATACACAAAATTGTGTGGTGGGAGAAATATCCATCAAAGACTGCAAGAAAAGTATCTAATTAAGGAATAAAACTTTAGACAGCTTTAAAGAAAACCCCTTCACTAGGTGGGCATAACTATTGACAATACATACATGCATCTACATTTGAAAGCTACAATTTTGAGTTTAATATTTCATAAAATTTCAATGTTTGAGTTGACCATATTTCTAACACCTGAATAAGCACTTCACTCTCTTGTATATATCTAGTATATTTTTTAATTTTCAATAATCCATCTTTTGCAAGCCAAAACATTCTTGTGTTGCAGCTCCCGCATATTATAATTTTTTTAGTCGGAGGAAAACGAGAGCAATGGACATTAGAAAATGAACTAGCTAGAGAGCTCTCTTATTGTATATTTTTACCAATAAGAACTACTACAAAAGAATATTACAAAAATGCTAAATAACCAAAAGCAAATAGCAAAATGTTTTTCTAGCTAAAAAAAAATTAAGGACATATGTGTTTTTCAGTAACATGAAAATTTTCGTAGTCATATGAATTTGAGAAGAATGCTAACGAATTTATATATTTTTCTATTTGAAAAACATTTTACTATCTGTTTTTAACTATGAAGATCCAATATTATAAGAGAGAGATGAGCGACTAGATCCAGTCCCCTATGTCGGGAAAACCGATTTTTGCAAATATAGGCCGAAACCGACCAAATAAACGTAATGGTGACTCCTAGACGTGCCTCTAATGAAGGCGTTTCAATCATTCTACACTCTCATGTTAACAACGAATTGGTCGTGGACTTGACTTGTATTAAGTGCACTTTGATCATTTCGGGTTAGACGGATCACATCCCTATGCCCATTTCTGTTCACCTGGATGTGTCATCACTAGATTTTATTTTTAATTTTAAAAAATTAATTTCCCCGAATTAGGGATGACAATGGACCATAAATGAAAAAATAATTAAATAAAATCATAATAAATTAAAAATTGAAAAAAATATACATTTTTTTAAAAAGCAAAAGCTTGGAACAGGAAATGCCACATAAAATATAACAGGTGATCTGGCGTGCGCGTAAGAATCCCCTTTTTAGACCCTATTCAGCTTTTTTTTTATTATTATTATTGTTAGTGTCATCATTATGCATTAAGTTTATTTTGGCGTGATATGTTCGGCAAAGTGTACGTGGGTATGTTCCTGAAATTAAATGATGATTCCGCTGTGCATTCGTGAAGAACAGTTGGTGAACTGTTTCCTCTGATGTTCCAGACATGCCCCAGAACAGTTTAATTATGGCAGTTTCTATGTTTAGAAGATCTTGCGCCGATCGTGTTTGGGAGGTCAAGATCCGCTTGTTTGACTGTCTTGTGGAGTAGATGTCGTACTGAAAATAACTCTCATTCACAAGGAAAACATCTACACACGTTTGGAAAGATCGCAAACCCTTATTCACTTACAATGTTACCAAGATTGAAGATCGACGACAACTTAGGAGTGAAGCTATAAGAAGACCAATTCTTTGCAACAATTAATGTGCACTTAATTAGATTATCTTAGCATATTATTTGAGAGTCATTCGGTTTGTGATTTATGTAATAGCTAGAAGCTGTTTCCTAATCTGTTCAACGTGATAGTCTAGCATTTAATGTTTTTGAGTGAAACACGTGAGATGTTTGTTTAATCCTTTTGTACGCAATCTCGGGAGAGATTGTAAGTTGAAGTCGTGGGTAGCTAGAAGGAGTTTAGTGTCACAGTTGTGAGGGGATCTCACAACTTTTGTTTAGTGAAAGAGTTCGTGAAGAAGAATGAGCGACATAAGAAGTGAGTGCTGTATTTGTAAGTTCCTCAATACACTTCATGAAGGAATAGTGAATGAATCTTCAAGTTTGAGCGAAGTCCCCCAGAGTAGGTTGTTTAACCGAATTGGTTACCAATCTCGTGCGTACTTTTACTTCTTTTTATTTATTATTTTTGCGTCTGTTTCCAACATATCGACGAACACTTGTATGCAGTAATCTTAAAACACACTTTGCACGGATTGAAATTTTCCTCCACCGCCACCACAATTGCATTCTTCTTTGGTGTGTCTTTTATTAAAAATACATTCTATATTGATGATGCATGATTTTATTAAGTATTATATTGATAATACTTATAAAAAAATTAAATAGCATGGTGGCTGTTAGAGATTGCATTCTTCTTTGGTGTGTCTTTTATTAAAAATACATTATATATTGATGATGCATGATTTTATTAAGTATTATATTGATAATACTTATAAAAAAAAATTTAAATAGCATGGTGGCTGTTAGAAGCCGTAGTAGTGGTATAGCATGGAACACAAATATTATAGTATAAAAAAAGAAAAAAGAAAAGGGAGAGAGAAACTCTGCTATAAAAAAAATCCGAGGAGGACTGGATAATAGTGTTGAGGACAAGAAATATGGTGATGTGTTCACATTTTTGTGGTCACTAAACATTTTATTTCAGTAAGGGCGTGTGGCTCTCCTAAGTTAGCTGATAAAGAAAATCCATGCCACTAAAATCCTTCCAACCAACAACAATTCTTGATTGTCACACACACACACACACACACACTACTACTACTACTACTACATAGTGAGAAAATGTCATCAGCTATGGCTGCTGGTGCATCATCGTCCTACACTGCAGCCTTCAGCAGGAACCTCTCTCTCAAGACCAACTCAAATCACTTACACCCGCAATTTCAGGTATTTTGATCTCATCCCAGAATGTTTTTTAATGCCTTCAAAGAACCATTTCTTGAACTTTTTTGGTGGCAGAAAACCAGTTTCCAAGGGGTGTCAATTGAAGAAGCCAAAAGGGCTGTGTTCAATTCATTGGTATTAGAGGGGATTAGCAATGTGAGAAGTGTGAGAAAGAGGGGTCTTGAGATCACTGCAAGGACTGCTGGTGCTGCCAAGAATATCGAGGTTGAAGTTGACAAGCCTTTGGGCTTGACTTTAGGCCAAAAGCAAGGTGGTGGAGTGGTCATCACTGTAAGTATTGTGTATCTATAGTTTTATTTTATACACATTTCTGATTTTCTTTGGTTAGAAATGTAGGAGAAGTGAAATCACTCAATAGTCTTAAAGAAAATATTCTAATATGATTTTATTTTTTCTTTGTTAAATTAGTGGGATTATAGAGAGGAATAGAGTGATGAGAGTGAACACGACAATGGTAGTAACTATTGATTCAAGTTTTTTCATAATGACTTGCATCATGAATTAATCTATTGTTTATAACAATGAGATAAGATAGTTAGATCCGACTTGACTGTTAGGGTCGAGTTGGGTCCAAATTAAATAATATTTAAAAAAAAAGTTGCATAAATTCGGCCTGCTCGATTTTGGGGGTAAAATGGTGTTTTCATCATATATGCATATAGACATGAAATTTATAGAAAAAAAGATTGTGATTTAGGCTGTGGAAAGTGGAGGGAATGCTGCAAGAGCAGGGCTTAAAGCTGGGGACCAAGTGCTGTACACCAGCAGCTTCTTTGGCGATGAGCTTTGGCCTGCTGATAAGCTTGGATTCACCAAAACAGCCATCCAGGCTAAGCCAGATTCTGTTTATTTTGTTGTTAGCAGGTTTCAAATTCTTGTATCTCTAGTATACCTTTTCTATTCTTACATTGAACATTCCCTTTAATTTCCCCCTGTTTGTAAGCTTGTGAAGATGTTTATGATCAAACATGTTTTGTTCTTGGCTAATAATGTGGTCTATTGCCTGGTTGTGCAGAGGGGTGGATGTTGATGTGAAAAGGCTACCTAAGCGTCCTGCTCCGCCTGCATTTGGGAGGAAGCTGACCGATGCTCAAAAGGCTAGGCCGACTGTTTCTCTTTTAATTAAATGCATGTATCTCTAGTATACCTAAATGATCAAGGTGTAGTCGCGTTTTTCAGGCTCGTGCTACTCACATTTGCCTTGATTGTGGATACATTTACACCCTGCAAAAGCCCTTTGATGAGCAAGTAAGTATATCAAATATTTTGTGAAGAAATTATGCTCATCTTTTGCTAGCTAGTATTCATATTTCATGGTGAATATGCCTTGGATGCCTTCACTTTTCCATATTTCATGAACAAGTAGCCTAACTAGTGCTAAGATTATCTGGTTGACTGATGTCTCCCACTGGGACCTCATTCACAAAAGTGCAGCCACGGGCATATACATATATATAATTAGGGGAATGCCTACAATGTAGTTCAACATATTCATTATCTGATCATTTTATGGCAAACTCTTAAAACATTTAATCTCCAGCATGCATGTGACACAATGATCAAATATCTGATCAATCAAACTCACAGCCCTTTATTCTATACTTGAATTTTATCTTCTTGACGATCTGCTCATCAGCTATGTTTCTCTCTCTCTCTGAATGCAGCCGGCCGAGTATGCCTGCCCCCAATGCCGAGCTCCAAAGAAGAGGTTTGCAGTTTATGATGTGAAAACAGGAAAGGCCAGCGGGGGAGGGTTGCCAATTGGAGTGATAATAGGCCTTCTCGTTGGGGTTGGTGGAGTCGGAGCTTTGCTTGTCTATGGCCTGCAGTAGATAATATTTATACAAATCTTCATTGTATCCATGCTTCTCTCTCACACTTAACTTATAAGGCTCCAATTTTTAGTAAGATTTTTGCACAAAACCTTCTCTTTTCCAACCTCTATTTCACACACCAACTACCCAGTTATACTAATTATAGTGAGATGAATTCAAATCTCAAATTTTACTCCCATGTATATCCTATTTTTGTTAAATTTAAACTTATAAATACCATATTTTCTTTAAGAGCTTGTTTGCTAGGTAGTATAAGGTTGTATTAGATACCTATAACACCCTAATATCATATTTGCTAGCAATAATAAAGCTCATGGTTATGCAAGGACTCGGTATGTGTTAACCAATTATATGGTATAACATATCACACCCTATAGGTGGGATATATAATACCATACATAATTATTATAAATTACAGACCAAAATAACCTTGCAGATATTAATTAAAAATATTATTATAGAATATTTACACAATATATGGTAACTAATTAAAGGATATTTTAGGAATTGAAATTTTATATAGAATCTAATACATCTAAGCAAACTATATATTATTAATACATATATTTTAATACACCAAAACAAACATGATATTGATATTTTATACCTACAACACATCCCATGTCAAACATATTCAACCTTATACCATACTGTCTAGCAAATGAGCCCTAAGTATATTACTGTTATTTACTAACCCAGTTTCACCATGATTGATATTTTAGATTTTACAAAAAAATAAAATTAAAAAATGTGACAAATATACCCTCCCTCCCTATTAAGTTATATTTTCTTAATATATTTTGATTTCTCTTTCATTGTAATATGTATGTCTCTATATACCTTCTCAATCTCCTCAACATATGTATGAATGATATTTTATAAAGCTATAATAGATAAGAAGTGCGTTAAAAAAGTGTAACCCATCAAATAATTTACAATAAAATTGAGAGATTAAAACATGAATCTCTCTTAAATTGGTGAGTATTAATTATGGTGCCCAATTAAAGTCATTTGTGATATGTTAACAATTCCTCTGAAAAAATTTGTAAACAATAACTAATACTATATGTCTATATTATTACGGTTTTATTGAGTAATTAATGTTAGAAGCAAATGAGCAAATACATGTTTTATACAAAAAAATAGCTCTAATAATCAAAGCATTACTGTTAATTAGTTAATATATATAATAATTGGACTTTGAAAATGTCGGTGAAATTCAAATACATGACATATACTAATTACGAAGTCCCACTCCACCAGACTTGATAGGTATCGCTTGGTTGATGGTATAACTGTTTCTTCACTTCTTTTATTTCTTCTTCTTCCCCAAAACATAGATGGCAAATATTAAAAAATATCACGTGTTATTAACACTTTATAGTTGGAGATGAAATCAAGATGATAAAAACTTGAGAAGGTATTCCATGCAACACCCCCCATTTCCCCCTATTTCAGGCACTATTTCAGACGGCGCGTGGGCCCACGCGCGGCGCGCCCGTCTTTTTTTTTTTTTTTTTTTCTCTGTCTGTTTTTCTCAGTTTTTTTGGGCAATTTTTTGTACTTGTTTTTGTCTTTTTTTTAGCAATTTTATTTATTCCCCAAAAATATATACCCAAAAAAATATTAGTGAACCTTAAAATTAAAATAAATTGATTTAATTTGTTTGAAATGGGTATTAAATAGAATTAAGAAACCCTAAAAAAATACAAAATAAACCCCCTAAAAACACCCCAAAAAACCCTAAAAAACACAAAATAAACCCCTAAAAACACCCCAAAAACACAAAATAAACCCCTAAAAACACCCCCAAAAAACCTAATAAACACAAAATAAACCCCTACAAACACCCCCCAAAAAACTCTAAAAAACACAAAATATACCCTAAAAAAACCCCCCAAAAAAACTAAAAAAACCCCCCTAAAAATCCATGAACCCTAAAAACCCCCCTAAAAAATATGAACCCTTTAAAAAATCATGAACACTAATAAAACTCTAAACGACTAAGCTCTAAAGATTAATTCGAATGGAAAAAATCACAATTTGAACTAAATAAACAAGTATAAAATAACTAGCAGACCCCTTACTTTTTAATGATACAGATGATACTTTTCGAATTTTTGATGATACTTTTTAGTGAGACTGTTGATACTCATTTAACCGTTTTTTTCTATTTTTTTACGGGTTGATCCGGTCAACGCGCGGATTTGACCCGACCCGTCTAAAATAGTGCTATTTACATCTGTTGCATGGAAGTGTTTGCCTAAAAACTTTATAGTCAGAGATGAAATCAAGATGATAAAAAGGGGGATAATTTAGACATAGTAAAAGGTGTTATTTTTTTTAGTTGATACACACACTGATTTGCTTGTTTTCAATTATTGGTAATGCAAAATTAAGTTCATTATTTAATATCATATCGTAATAATTGTCAAAATTGGCAATGATAACACCGAATATTTATAGTTTCACATTAAAGCGAAAAGAAGAGAAAATGATATTTTTAAAATTAGCGGCGTTAGGCAAAAAATAAAGACGAAAAATAAGGAAAAAGGGGGTTCAATTTATTCTCCTACTAAGTATTGTTCAAATTATTTGAACTAAAATCAATTTTAAAAGTTACATCTCAGTTTGTTCAATTCTAATCTGATTCCATATTGATCCAATTTTAATTGTGTTGGATTTGACCGTGGTTTTATCTTTTATACTTCTAAAATCATTTGTTATGGCTTTAAACCTCCACAAATAACTTTTTGATGATCGATCTCTAGCCAATCAAGGGTCAAGTAATTTGATATGTTTTTTAACACTAAATGAATATGAAAATTCATCTTTCCTCATTTTTTTTAAATAGCCCTTCATTTTTAATATGGATTTCAATGGAACCTAACTTAATAAATCTTTATATTTAAACTTCTTAATTGGAAACTAATATCTTAATAATTAATTAGTTTTACTCAATTAATATTCCTTTTTCAAATTTATTTAAGTGTAAATCTATAAATATAGACAAAAGAAAAGAAAAAAGGGGGAAAAAAGCAACATATAAGCACATAGTAGTTTCATGGGCAATTTGGAGTTAAAATATCTTGAATACCCCTATGACATAGGGTCCCCACACCCCAATCATTGGAGAATTGTACCTTTTATATTTTTTTAATAACTCTACATTAAATGCATCTGGCCTGACATAAAAAAATGATTCGAAATTTCATAACGAAATAACTATTGGCATAACGATAACTTTTTATAAACTGCCGTTATGCATTAACGAAAGTGATTAATTGGTATAAAGAATAACGAGTTGCATAAAGAATAACGATTTGGCATAAAGAATAACGAGTTGCATTAACGAAAGTGATTAATTGGAATAACGAGTTGCATAATGAAATGTTAAAAAGTGATTAATTAAATGTAACTAGTTGCATAAGGAAATGTTAAAAAGTGATTAATTAAATGCATAACGAGTTGCATAACGAAATGTTAAAAATGATTAATTAATTGGCATAAAGAATAATAGTTGCATTAACGAAAATGATTAATTAAATGTAACTATTGACAATAACAATTGAGGAATCATTAGGCCTTAAATTATAATTAAGTGTAATTAAATTTTAATCGATATACCATTAATTAATAAATTATAATAGCCATATCGATTAATAAAAAAAAGCCTAACGAAATGTTAAAAAGAGGCATAACGAAATTATAAAAAAAAGCATAACGAATTGTAAAAAACACATAACGAATGTTAAAAGAGGCACAACGATGGATCATTTAAGGCATAACAATCTTACTAATTTTGCAAAATCATACCATTAATTAATAAATTAGAACACCCATAACGATTACTAAAATAGGCATAATGATTGATCGACAAAGCATAATGAAGCATTAAATTTTGCATAACGATTGATCCAAAAACTTAACGAAACATCATAATTATTGCATAACGAATTAAGATAAGTATAACGATTAAAGATAAGTATAACGAATTAAGATAAGCATAACGATTATGATCTATCGTTATAGCATAAAAACAATCGTTATGGCAAAAAATTATAATATTAAGCAAGATCTAAGTTTTCATTCATCTATGTTTTCGTTTCGGCAAAAAATATCGTTATATCGTTACAACAATCGTTATATCTCGACCTATCGTTCATCTCTCTAAACACATTTTTATTACAGTAATCGTTAAATAACAATCTTAAAAAACCGTAACACGTTGAATCTAACCTCTCTGGCAGACGGTGGCGGTCGTATATCTTCACTTCATTCCTCCATCGTCTTCTCGTCGAATCCGGCAATTTAGTAGTATTTTTTTTACAGAACTTGCGAGACGCTGGTGTGAGAGAGAGAGAGAGAGATTAATTGCGGACGCGGGTGTGAGAGAGAGGGTAGGGAGTGGTTAGTGGTTACAGAAAATTGAATAGGGGATTTAATAGAGCATGTCAATTTTTTTTTTCCAAATTAAAATCGAGTGAGTTTGAATAGAGATAATAGAGATTTTGTTCGAAATAAAAGCTTTTATTCTTTTGCATGGAAAGTACAAATGTGTAAGGTACTTTTCAGAAAAGGGAAGGAATATTCAGATTTGTTGGTCAAATGGTTCAAACATAGTACAAATTGCCCATATAACTCCTACCCCCTTAAACCTTGCCCAATTGCATCGATTTTAAATTTTTTTTTGTCTAGATAAAAATTTCTCCCTTTATTTAATTCGTTTTTTTATTGGTCATACTAGACTCGCGTGATATATGCAAGTTATAAATCTGTGTAATATATAAAGACATAGGTAGCAATTTGGTATGCACCATTAGCATTAGAGGTCAATATGTTTTCTACTTTTTTTTATTCCGATCAATCATACAGGCTACTCCTAATAATTCAATTTGAGTCAATTTAAAATTTTATTTTAACAAAATTACTAACCTTGAGCTAAATTTATCATTTATTAACATTAATAACACAATATTGTTGGTCCCAAATATTTTCCCATCAAATATCATAATATATTTTTAAATTAGCATATTTAATTGGCGAAATTGAAAATATATATATCTTCATGTCTTTATTTCGTCCGAATAAGCCGTAGTTCCGTTGCCAACTTACAAACACACTTGAAAGCAGCTCTCTTTCTCTCTCATCCATAGAATCTCAGCTGGCACAGAATTCCTCAAAACCTTTCTTTTTTATGATAATGTATACTTGATTTTCATATTTGCACTCAACGCTTTTCAATTTTTTCTTCAAAGGTAAACAGTCTTTTTCCAGGGGTTTTTTTTTACGTTTTAGTAGCTTTAAAGAGAGAGAAAGCAAAGAGGTTTAGAGAGAGAAAGAGGGGATGGAGAGACGGGTGATTATAGTGTGCTGTGTTGTGGGATTTCTTGGGTTGTTATCTGCTGCTACTGGCTTTGCCGCAGAAGCTAAGAGGATTAAGGTACATATAGAGTATTAGTAAATCTTGCTGCTGATTTTATTTCAATTATTTATACTCAATTAGATTTTTCTGTTTTGGATGTTTCTTTTTACTCTAGACATCTATGTATACAATCATTCATATGTTGTTTAGTTCTTTGCACCTTTTTTTAAAAAAAAAAATTCTAGGTTTTGTTTGTATTAAATAAATAAATAATCCGTTTTATTTTTCTGTATTTTAGATTAAAGAATTAAAGAATCCAGATTCTTTTATTCTATTAAATTTATGTCATTTCCTTCTCAAAGAATAATAATCTGTTGTGGGGTGTGTGTTTGAAGTGTATAAGGATTTGAGAATTCGTTTTAGCTTATTCAATTATGTATTTTATTTCGTCAAAGAATAATATTTGATAGTTATGTTCGAAGGGTCTATTCAAGAAATTGTTAGCATTAGGCCAAAAGGTTGAATAGGTCATTTGCTTTTTGCTAGAGTAGTAATTTAAGGGTCAAGATAATTAATCTACTTCTTGTTTTTCTAAGTATTAGGATGAAATTTGCAGGAGACCATTGTATTAGTGATGTGCCATTTTTGGAGGGATAATAATCAGTGTTGTTTGTAGAATTGGACAGAAACTGCATTACTTTTGAATCACAGTTTTTCTTGCTATATCTACTGTACATGAACGTA
Source organism: Perilla frutescens (assembly GCA_026008535.1). NCBI lineage: Eukaryota > Viridiplantae > Streptophyta > Magnoliopsida > Lamiales > Lamiaceae > Perilla > Perilla frutescens. The sequence goes on from BRKX01000011.1 coordinate 33,233,182, forward strand.
ACTTTCGCTCAAGTATATTTTTATTTTACAGATACAAAGTTCAGTAAATAAAAGAAAATAAGAAGCCCACTATTCTCAGTTACCTGGGAAACAGAGAAGTAAATATTTCCTTTTCGGATATCAGCAGTGTCAACTTTCGACTAATAGTTTCCTTCATTGGCTTAGAATGCTTTTCTTTGTCTGTATAATTGGTTCATCTGAGAGGATTTTTCAGATAAGGGAGCACCTGAAACTATTTAGTATTTTTTTTTTTGGAAATTAGTCTATTTACTATTCACAGAGTGCTTCTTACTGGCTATTGTTCGTTGTTGCTCTAGGCTTGTGAATGCTTCGTTAGATTCATGTATTCTTCAAAATATATGATATCAACAGTCATACGTTGGATTGTACAAGCTGATCAATGCATGGCCTTTCTGAGTGAATTCCCCATATGTGACGCAGCTTTGGACCATTAACTGAACAAGGGTTGTGATTTTATATTCATTTCCGTTTCATGAAAACAACTCTTGCATTTGTTTTGTTTTCCTAATTGTTTGAATTTGTGAGCTTGATGTGAACGATGTGGATGTAAACGTGTAACTCTCAAAAGGCTATATAGACTCTAAACATCTGCAGGCAATTCCTTTTCTCAGCATCCAAAGTTTTAGCTTCTTTGCATGTTGTTATAATGAGCCATTTTGTCGAAATTTATCACCTATCCCCTAAAAGAATGTCAACATGTAGTCTCTTAAACTGTACGTAAACCGCCCCTTGTGAATTGTGTTACTATCTGTAAAAGGGGGCTGTGAGTTGATGTAGTCTCTTGACTAGGTCATCTAGATCTTCTTAATATGCCAACTGTAAAACTTTTTCAAGTTCTGCCTTGTTACGTTTCTGCAACTAAGGTTGAGTTGTAAGTCTCAAGGTGTCCCCAAGTATACAGCCAAACCTGATAACATGAGTCACTCATAAGATGCATGGCAAGCCGTCGTGTTCACTCCCTTCAGGCGGTTGTTTTAGTTTTCTATCGAATTTCTCGTTTTTAAAATTTTGATTTAATGCCTTGACATTCTGCAGGGTAGCCAGGTTCAGTTTCCATCCTCTACTGAATGTGTATATCCAAGGAGTCCTGCGCTAGTCCTTGGGTTAACTGCTGCTGTTGCTCTTATGATTGCTCAAATTATCATCAATGTCGCAACTGGATGCATTTGTTGTAGAAAAGGCTCACATCAATCAAGCTCTAGTTGGAGTGTAGCACTTGTGTGCTTTGTTGTTTCCTGGTAACTAATCCTTCATCATGTGGTTTCTATGTGATACTCTTGTGACTATATACATTCTACATACATGCAAAATTTACTACCTAGTGTGATTAAAGATGATAAATGAAGCATATTTGACTCTGCTTTCAACTCAACTGCATTTAGCTCTACTCGTTGTTGATTATCTGACACATACGAGCAATGGCTTGTTATATTTGTATTCATTCTTCTTGGACATGAAAACACGAGAGCTGATAATTTTTTTCTGTGCAAGTGATGGTAATGAATCGTCAAATCTGGGATTCAGTCTAAAATTTATCTTTCATTGCAAAATATTCAGGTTTACCTTCGTTATAGCATTCCTTCTGTTGCTTACGGGTGCAGCCCTCAATGATCAGCATGGCGAAGAGAACCTGTACTTCGGCAACTACTACTGTTATGTCGTAAAACCTGGTGTTTTTGCCGGAGCTGCAGTCCTGTCCCTAGCCAGCGTGACTCTAGGGATCTTCTACTATCTCACCTTGACTCCAGGCAAGGACAGAAACGAAACGTGGGGTGCATCTGTTCCTCCGAGCCACGGTGGCGTTGCTATGGGACAACCTCAATTCCTGCCACAGAATGCAGAGGGCCCTGTCTTCGTGCACGAGGACACTTATGTGAGGCGGCAATTCACATAGCCGCTACCGGTTTTGAAGTCGGGCGTGGTGGTTATGGTGGCTGATAGTGTTAGAGAATTATAGTAGGAAAGAAGGGGGGGGTGGTGTATGAATTTTGTTGTAGCTCTATGTAATCTCCTGTTGATATACGAATATGAGTAGAAGTGTGTGTGTTCAAGATTGTTTCAGTTTACTCAAACGTCTAATATTTTGAGAATTTGATACTAGTTTGGAAAATTTGGAAATTGAGGTGGAAACTGTTAAATTATGTCTACTTGATTTGATATTTTGATTTAATAAGTTTCCATTTTTTATGAAGCGTCCTCTAGTCCCAACTTTTACGTGTCAACAGCGTACCTAACTTTAAAATTACTATTTTTTCTTGCATTTTTTCTTTAATTTTAATTTCTTTTGATTTAGTATAACTGTACATTATTATTTAGGGTTTATTCCACCAATTAGGGTTTATAATTATTTTTTAATATTTAATTTTCATTTTTAGTTAATATAATTGATTTTTTGGGTTGATTATTCCAAATGCAGGGTATATAGTTTTTTAAAGATTTAATTTTTAGCCATAAATATTAATTGTAATTAGTTATAATATAATAAATTTTATTTTTACAAAAAATATTATTAACAATATATAATTTTAATGTTGACACACAAAGTTAGGACTAAATGATTTCTACTCTACTTGTCCTCCAATACTGGGACACTTTTGGGGATTTTAAGGTATTCCTCAACACCCTACCTACACATTTAAGTCTTTTTATTTCCAAGTTCAAACTAACGCGAATAAATCAAGTATTATCAAGTTCAAACTTAACTTACTTAATGAAAACTACTATTAACTCAAGATCGGAGTAATTCATATAATTTACAATCTTATTATATGTACAAAAAAATATTTCACAGGTATTTCAACGTTTGTTTTGGATCAAATTGTCATCATTTCAGAGCCAAACATAGTTGTGTATTTTTTCACAAGTATGTGTGATATAAAAATTAAAAATATTAAAAAGCAGTTTATGGCATTATCGTAAATATTATATAACAATCATAAAAAGTTAATGATTATTACACCCATTATAAACACAGTACCATGATCTACTGGATCATTTTAAAATCATACAAATTGAGAGAAGAAAAATCATTTTTATTGATAGAACTTTTAGAGAACATGTCACAATTTGTGACCGCGCAACAAATCATCTATCCCTAAGAACAAAAAGCTCCATGTACAAAAATTTACACTTCAAAAACAGAATCATCAATCCTGAAATCATTTCAGAATTCACCAAACTTTACATGAACAGAAAATGTATGTATATATATATATGAACTAAAACTGATAAAGATTTACTACGAGTCTCTCACTCAATCTCTGCAGTATCCCAAACTTCCCGTTGGAGTTGGGATTAGAATACGAATATGGCTTATCTAATGCGGTTCAAGTGAGCAAACGGCTCCGTAGCTGCTGCCTTGGGTGCCGCCTTGGCTACTTCAGGCTTCCCGAAGACATTCCAAAACCTAAGAGTTTCGTCCCCTGCTGCAGACGCCACTGTGCATCCATCCGGGCTCTGGAGAAGAACACAGAGATAACAAGAAACGTGTTAAGAAAAGGCGATAGAGATGCCGAAATGCACAAGGTTAGATTTACTATGTGAGATCAAAGGTACCTGAGCCATGTAAAGAACTCTAGATGTATGGCCAGTGAGCTCTGCTACTTTCGCCATTGAAGGATACTTCCACAGAGTGAGCTGATTCTGAGTGAAACCGTGAGAGCTAAGCAGCTCACGCTCGTTTTTGTTCCACAGAAGCGCGCAGACCTGTGAGCCAGTGTCCACAGAGTTCAAGCATGCACCGGTGTGTGTGTTCCAGAACTTTATGCACCTGTCACCTCCACCTCCACCCGAGGCGAGCAGGTTGCCCTGGAAAGGACACCACGCGAGTGCTTTGACAGCAGCTGTATGGTCCTCAAGCCTGTGAAGCCACTGCGTAGGAGCATTTGATGAAGCCATGGATCTATCCCATATATGGAGGAGATTATCATTGCCGCCACTAGCCAACTGCTGGCCTGAGGCTGACCATTTAAGCCCACAAACTTCTTGTTGATGGCCTCGATAGGTTTCCACAACATGTGCCCTCACTCTTACGTCGTTGTTAATGATCCGACTATCCATTCCGCCCGTAGTCAAGATGTGATTGTTCCAGTCCATAGCACCAATTCGTGATGCGTGGCCACCTTTCAAAGTTCTCAGCTACAGAAAGATAGATTCAGCAAGCGACAAATTGAAAGAAGAAAGAACACAATAATTGCCAAGATATAAACATCAAAGGAACTCTCACCAGTCTATTAGCTGTTGAGTCCCATAGCTGGACGTCAGAGTTATTCAGACCAACCGCAATGTGCTTGCCATCGGGAGCCCATTTCACGCTGGTCACGGGGCCACTTTCATCATCAATAGTAACAAGTTCCGAAGTACTCCCGTCCGATGCATCCCACAGATATACAGTGTTTCCAAGAGCAATGGACAGAACATTGCTGCTTCCCCAATCTAGTAAATTCAAATAGTAGTCATCCAGAATATCAGGGGCATCTAATGTTCTCTCCGAAGTCTGCAACAAAGAAAACCAATCGTGTCAAAATTTGACACCAACTTCACAAAGAATTCTACCCTAAACATCTACGAAGCTCAGCACAACTCATTTAAAGACCTTCAACATGAAGGATGGCACCAACCTGTGGAATGTGGCGACGGGGTTTGGCCGGCTTGGCTTGGTGAGCAGACACTGAAAATTCGTTCGGAATGGCCTCAATCGGGGTCGGTGGCTTATTCTTGAAAGCCAGAATCCGAGTTCTGTTCATGTTGAAGGTTTCTGCAAGCTGCTTCCTGTATGCCTCCCTAGATGGAGAAGAGCTGACAGATGGATTTTCCTTACCTTTCTTACCTTCTGTAAGCATGTAATGTGCATAATCGAAATCCATTGCAGATCTATTAGGAATGAACCGATCCAACTGCGGATAACGAGAAACCAAACATTAGTGGAATGAAGGGTTGAAGAGTCACTATTTAAAATCAGAAACCTACACTACACTAAAACTCTAACAATTGGATAACTAGAGACATCACTATACACAGATAATGCAAATAAACCACATCATCTATAAATTTAGGCTGATAAATCATATCTAGAAACCAAAACTCAAACTCAAATTCACATATTTCAGAAAAGAAATCCAATTGACTTGATGCAAACCAAGATAAAACCAAAATTCTGATTTAAAAAAAAATTAAATTGCCTCTAGTTTCATACACAGCAGACACAATTCTTGAAAAGTGACATATAATTAACAAAACGAATAGATGTAAGAAACTTTCATACATTCTCCCGCGAATTTCTTCTTTGAAGGAACTGTTCTTGAAGCGGGGATCGCGATTGGATCTTGTTTGAAGATGCAGACGAGTGAATCATTCCTGTTTCCATCACGTTAGCAACAAAAGAATCACAACAGAAGGAAACAAAAAAAAAGTGTATATGTATGCGATGTATACTACTGTTAGTAAGAAATAAGAATTAACAGAGATTTAACAAAAAAATCCCCTGCACAAAGGAAACAAAAATAAAACAAAGGTGAAAAAAAGCAGCCTGCAAAAAGGAATAGGTTAGAGAAGCAAATGAAGATTCAATTAATTGGAATTAACCAATCAACCGAAACAAGCAATTAAAATGCCACCCAATGAATGAGAGAGAGAGAGATCTAGAGAGAGAGAGAGAGAGTCGCAACGGTTGATTTTTCGGGAATTGAATCAACGAGCTTATATATGCATTCAATTTACGATTAGGGTTTTCAATGCGAATTGTATGTGAATTTTTTGACTGCGGCTTGAAGGAGGAGTCCCCAACGGCTATATTCTGTAGAGAGCCGTTAATTTGCGTTGCTACTACGTCCAATTCCATTTCCAGCCAAGTTTTGGGGGCACTTTTGTAAACTTCATTTGAGTTTCGGGCCGTCGGGCTTGGGAATATCATGATTTTTTTATAAAAAATTGATACTTCAGTTTATGCAATTTACAAATATTTTATAATTAAGTGCCTTTTTATTTATAACGAGTATGCACTTTTGACAATTTGACAATTAGGTGTCCGAATGAAATTTTAGGGATAATTGCAATTACACATATCCTTATTTTGCGATTTGTTTCGGTAATTGTGATAATTGTTTTTATTTTGATTTTTCAAGTTGAAAAAAAAAGTTACATCAAACTTGAGACATTTTTCTTTTACACCGGAATTTTTATCGTTTGATTGCAAATAATATGTTCGATTCAAAAGCAAATTAAATAGAAAAAAAATGAAAAATCAAATTTCTTTTAAGGGGCACACTCCTGTTAGACCGTCTAACGGATCCTTTTACGTTAGACGGATATTATTTGACCCATCAAGGTGGTCCCTCTCCTTTTTTTATTTTTTGATTTTTTTTAATGGTCCCTCATTCCCTCTTTTCTTTGATATTCAAATTTTTTTTACATCTAACTCTTTTATTTTTTTTTTCCTGGCAAAAAGTGCCACCCCCACCCCCTCTCTCTAACACAAACTCATGTCCAACTCAACACTTTTTTTCTTTTCGCTTTTTTTTTCGACTCCAATTCACGCTTCACTACGAAGAGTTAGAAGTTGTGTATTTTTTTTTTTGTAATGATTTTATTAATGATACTTCATCCATAATTAATGATACTTCACATCAATGTTAATGATACTTTACCGGATAAAAGTTATATTTTCATTAAAATGAAAATTATCGATGATTAAGCATTAATTATTAAATTAACAATAAAGAAGTATCATTAATTATGAAGTAAGTATTACTATTAATAAAAAATGAAGCATCACTAATATAATGAGTAATTACTACTCACTATCATGTTCAATTTTTGAATTGCAACATTTTCTTTTATGTAGCTAATGATTCAATTTTTGAATTGCAATATGTTTGAACTGATATTTTTCTTCTAATTAGTGATACTTTCTTCGGCAATTAGTGATACTTTTCTTCTAATTAGTGATACTTTCTTCTGCAATTAATGATACTTTTCTTCTAATTAGTGATACTTTCTTCTGCAATTAGTGATACTTTCCTTTCTAATCAGTGATACTTTCTTCTGCAATTAGTGATACTTTTCTTCAATTAGTGATACTTTCTTTGCAATTAGTGATACTTTTCTTCTAATTAGTAATACTTTTTTTTTTACAATTAGTGATACTTTCTTCTGCAATTAGTGATACTTTCTTCTGCAATTAGTGATACTTTTCTTTCTAATTAGTGATACTTTCTTCTGCAATTAGTGATACTTTTTTCCATAGTAATGAGACTCCACTTCACCCTATAAATAATGATAATACTTTTGTTAGGAAAATTGTTGGAAAAATCCCAAATGATGGTTTTGATGAAATGTCAAAACATGTGTGATGATTTAATGAAAAACTGCAGGTTATGAAAAGCTGAAAATCAGGGGCAATGACCAAGTAAGACTTCAAGCTGAGATGAGAGACAACTATTCAGAAGCATGGTCAACCAGCTTACAAGGTTGCCTTGATCAGGCCAGTCAAAGTCAACTCTTCAAAGCTTAAGAAAAGCTGTAAAGGGGGAAGAGAACTTTGGAGACTGGTAGGCATCCACAGATGAGTAATCATCAGTCTTAGCAGAAAGCCAAGATAGACTGATGAACAGAGTCAGCTTGAAAGCTGAAACTGATATGATCAAAGATCAGTCAGAGCTGACCCTAAACTGATCAAAGATCAGTTAGCTGGTAAAATAGCTCTAAAAGCATTGAGCCTCTACTGAACTGACCATAGATCAGTTCAAGGAGAAAAAGAAAAAGCTCAATCAATTAGCCAACTGATAAGTCCAGAACTGAAAGCTTTTTAAGCTTAGCTGCTGAGTCAGCTGAACTGGACTATATCAGGATAGAAGCTCTAGGCAGCTGAGAATCTGCCAACTGGACAATCTTAGAGCTAGAAGCCGAGATAGCTGAGAGCCCATCAGTTGAATGTCCAAAAACTTGATAGCCGAATCACCTGCTCCTTCTGACAAGCTGTCAATGAAGATCTTAACAGGAAATCTTTGAAAGATCCTGATGATCTTAGAGCAGCGAGCATTAAAGTCAAAATGGCTAGTTCATTAAGAGCTTCAAATGGCTACATGCATTAAAATGCCACCGGTGATTTCTAAACAATCACCAATCATAACGGTCAGAATTCACTCATCTATTTAAAGAGGGTGAAATCAATTTTGGCCAAGACTTTCGCCAATCTAACTTTGCTATTTTGCAGAACGAGCTCTTTCTTTCTCCCTCCTTACAGCTCAAAGCTCAATATTCTCAAAGTGCGAAAAGTCTTAAACTGAGAAGGCGTGCTTTAAGTTCAAAGCAAGCTGCTAAGCTGACGCGGAATTCCAGCAAGAGCAAAACTTCTCAGTTCAGTTCCTCAAAGATCAACCACTCAACTCAAGAGAAAGGAGCACTCTAGGTTGATAACAGATTCAAGACTGTCTTCTTGAAGATAGAGTGAGATCTAAAATCGTGTAAAGACGGGCAATAGTAGCTAAAGTCTCAGCGAGCAGTTGGGACGGGTAAGTGTGAGCTGTCGACTGAGAAACCAGCTGAGGAGGAGCGTGTACCGACGGGTCCATTCTTCCGGGATAGCAACAGTTGGAAAGGAGGCTGCACTCGGGTTGAAGGGTGCCGTTTTCAGGTCCAACAGGAATTCTTCACTGTGTAATTGTAATAAAGAAACTTTACACTTGCATAGTGGATTGCTCTTCTGCGGAAAGAAGAGAGGACGTAGAAGCAGGAAGCTTCGAACCTCTATAAAGTTCTCTGTGTGTTGCTCTTACTGTTTTTCAGTTTTACAAGTTCTTAAACTGCACACATTCACACACACAGACTAAACTGACAAGCTTCAGCCACGTCTTCAAGCTATTAGTTGAAAACTGATCAGCTCACCAGTTAAGCCTCAGTCAGTTCCTCTTAACTGATCAGTCAGCATAGATAAATTTCAAAAGCGAGTCAGGGCCCTATCTATTCCACATCTATTCAAAGTTTTTGAAGTCAGTTTATTCACCTCCCCTCTAAACTGACATAGACTCGCACCGGGACCAACAAGTGGTATCAGAGCGGTTGATTCTAAGAATCATCCATTTTTGCATATCATTTGAATCAGATCTGTTTATATGTGCTAACCTTTCAAGCTATGGGAAACCATAAGCTACCTCTCTTTTCAGTTGAGAACTATGACAATTGGAGTAGGAGGATAAAAGCTCATCTATGCTCCATCCATGAAAATATGTGGGAGGTGAGTGAAGACGATCCAATCATCATAATGATGGATAATGAAGCCCACATCATGACTGTTAACCAACTGGCCAGGATTCCAAAGCCAACTCATCTTCTCACGGGTGAAGAGAAGAAGTTGAAAAATCTAGAGTTTGTCGCTCAAGCAGCACTCTTTCAAACTCTAGATGAGAATTGCATGAAAGATAAAAAAAACTGCAGAACAGCAAAGGAGATTTAAGACCTTCTTGCAGATCTATGCAAAGAGTCCGAGGCCATCAAAGGAAACAAGCTCCAGCTGGCTGTTGATAAATATGAGTCTTTCAAAATGCAGCCGGAAGAAAGCATCTCGAGCCTAGAAATAAGATTTCTTGGCATCATAAGCGAGATGAACAATCTGGGAAGAAACTATCCCAACAGTGAGATGAACTAAAAAGTTCTTGACAATCTCACTGATGAATGAGATATGAAAGTAATTGCTACTAAAGATTCGAGAGACTTAAATATCATTACTCCCAGAGAGTTATTTGGATCTCTCAAAGCTCATGAGTACAATCTGAACCGAAAGAGAGAAGCATCCACTTCCCCTTCTCATGATGCTTCTTTCTATGCTAAAAAAATCGGTTCAAAGAAGCCCACAGAAGAAACAACTTTCGATCAAGAGGCTCGCCTGTCAGAGAGAATCCAGGGGAATCGATGACTGATCGAAGAAGAGAGTTGTGATACCCTGACCTTTTTTTCTAAATTATAAATTATAATTTTGGAAAATGACGTTGAATTAATATTGTGTGAACATTAATTATGATGGTATGATTGTATTTTATGTCGTTGTTTTAATGCAGGTTGTTCCACTCGAGCCGATACGTCATAGCACGATAATATTATACTGAGTGTATAATACAGTTTGATTATAAAACTAAAATGTTGAGTTATATGATAATGAATGAATATGATTGTATTTAATTTTAGTTTGCCATACCTTGAACACCATAATTTTAATCAGTGAGTCAGGAGTTCAGGGGGTGAAGCGCCCCGATGGGGGCTAGGGGGCAATGCCCCCTGCTTTTTCAATAAGTATTAAATGTATTTTGAAAGTTATATGGAGTTGAAAATGTCCAGGAATCGAACTGTATTCGAAAATAGCAAACAGCCTGAAACGCGACTCTTAAACGCGAGCACACCAAGTCGCGCATCGCAGTGAAGCCGAGATGCGACTGGGAAACGCGACCCCCTTCAAGTTGCATTCCGAGAGGTCTGCAACATGACCTTGAAACACGACATTTTGGTCGCGTGTCATGAGCTTTAGAGAGCCATTTTTCTTCGGCTGAAACTTGACCTTCAAACACGACCCCTTAGGTCGCGCCCTGCTTCGGAATTTCCATCCTTTAAATACAACACTTCACTCATTTCCTCTTCATTTGGGCGATTTTCCTCCCAATCCTCTCAAGAAACTCTTCAAGTTTTGGAGTGGATTCTCTCATCATCATCATCATCCATCAACAAAGGTAACTTCATACCCTCTTCACCTTGGTGATTAAACACCATTTTCATGTTGATTTTGAATCTAGGGTTCATACCCAAAAGTCAGGGTTTTCTATTTCATTGATCCCCTTGCCTTGATATCTTGAACATATGGTTTATTTACATCCTTGAAGCTATATGTGTTGTTAAATTGAGATTCTTATGGTTTATTATCACTAGGGTTTAGATTTTTGCCCTAATTTCCCTTTAATATGTTGGTGTTTGGTTGGAGGTGTTATGATGGTTGTATGAAGTTTATTTTCATGTATGTTAGAGCCCTAGGATAGAGGTTCATGTATTGGAAATTATGAGTTTAAATCATTTAAATTGAGTCATGTTCTTGTGGTTTAAATGGGTGCACGAAACGTGTTCGATTAAATGTCTCAAAGAGTTTTGATGTGTATTTTGAGTCCAAATTTTAATATGAGCTCGTATATCCATGGTTGTGTATGTGGATGTGTATGAGAACCTTAAAGCATGTTTAACATGTGTTTGGTCAAAGTTATGAAATAATTATATAACTTGACGTCTAAAATGAAAAAGGGGATTTAAAGGTGTTAGGCGACGTATTGGGGTTTGAGGTGGACAACTTATGCACGGAAAAGGAGTATTTCAAGGTTGAAAGGATTTTGAAAGCGTCTCATAAGGTGGGGTAACTTTAAACTGTGAACACGTGTAAAGTTATAGTTATTATTGTGCTTTGATTGTATAAGTATCCAGGCTCTTCGGACTGGTTATATGAATGAGACCCTTCGTGGCAATATAGAGATCCTTCGGGGTCGATAAAGAGATCATTCGGGGTCGATAAAGAGGTCCTACGGGATCAATATAGACTTGTTAATGTCCTTCCTAGGGGATAATAAGCCTGCGGGCATCCCTACAGGGCTAAAGATATTCATTAATAGGGGCATCATGATGTTTGGACCCTACGGGGTTGAGGCTAGTCTCCACAAAGTAAAGAAATTTCCATATGTTATATTTTCACTTGTGCAATTGGCTATAACTGTTTACATTGTTTTCCCACTGAGTATGTTGTTAAATACTCACCCCATTCATTTAATGAATTTCAGGTTGAGGAGTTGGGGCCCGAGTAGGAGCGTTGTGAACACAAGAGAACCCCACAAGCTTGTGGTTATTTTTGCATGCTCTTCTTTTAAAATACTCACATTATTAATATTACATTGATCATTCTCCTTTTGTTTTTATGATCAATGATCATTGGGGATGGGAATAGCCCGATTTTTGTAGATACACAATGTTAACTTGATATATTATGTATGCATTTTAAAGGCGGGTCATTCGATCTTGGAGCCTTCTACATGAAAATGTATGTCGTTGAACCCCTATATTATGATGGCTAAACTAGGGTGCTAGACGGACGGGTTGTGTAAGACCTATGAGCTCGATAGGTTAGATGATTGTATGATTGTGTGGATGAGCTTACACGATGCTTCTACTTAACACTATGTTGTGTGACAAAATAGATCCGATAAGTTGTATGTTATAATTACGAAAAATTTATAATAAAAATAATGATGTCTTACCTTATCATGCTATTTGACCTTAGCTTTCGCTCAATTTAAAATAAGCACACAAATATAAGTAAGTAAACTATATGTTAAGTGATGTGGCCAAACGGAGTAGTTTGGGGCATTACAAGAGTCATCCGATAAAAAGGAGATCCTGACTGAGGACTTGAATGAGCAAATCCAGTTAATGATAAGATTGCTAGAGAAGCTAAGAAAAGTCAGAGATCAATAATCAGCTCAACCCCAAGCTGATGAAGCTGCTAAAGGTGAGAGGAACCAGCAGCCAGCTGATCGTCTAGCTGAACAATTCAGGATGGCAAACAGAAACGTAGAGGAATGTTTCCATTGCCACAAGCAAGGACACTACAGATACGAGTGTCTAGAGCTTCCTGAAGAGAAAAAGGCTAAAGTGAGGAGAAGATTCTTCAAAAGGAAAGCAATGATCGCAAACTCTAAGAATGTCGTGTTTGATGATTCAGACTACTCATCTAGAATTAACTCAGACGGTTATAACTCCGATGATGAAGCTCTACTATGCCTCATGGCCGACAATGATGAAGAGGTTAGTCAAGCTGACTCAATAACCTCATTCTATCATATACATGAAGCATCGATCTCTAGGAACGAACTGGATGAACAATTAAGAATCTTAGAAGATCAATTAGCTTATGTATCAAGTATGCATATTGAATTGAAGGGTGAAAATGATGAGCTAAGAAGCAGAGTTGATGAGCTAAGTGCTGAAAATGAAAGACTAAAAAGTCTTGATGCTCAGTCAGCAGAAATGGATCAGCTGATGCTAAGAAATGCTGAACTGGAAGCTGAGAATGAGCAGCTCAAGCAAGAAATTCTTGAAAGGGAGGAATTATCTCTCAAGTTCAAGAAGGGATCCCAGACTCTTGATGAAATCTTGAGTTATCAAAGAACTGAATCTGGGAGTCCAGGGCTGGGATATAGTAAGTACACTACTGCAGAGAAGGGCAAGGCAGTTGTACAGAGCTGTGAATCTAGAATCCTGAGAGGATTCACAAGACCAGCTCAGTCCCCCCCAGTTGATGAGTCAAAAGATAAGGGCATCTTGGAAAATCCTCAAACTCAACCCAGAGATCAGATTAATCAATCGAGAAGGATAACTCGAAGATAGTTGGTCTTTCAAAAGCTTGATGCTCAGTCAAAGCCACCAGTTCAACATCGATCAGCTCAGCAGTCCAGATCTACTACTCGATCAAAATCCAAAGCTCATCAAAGGCCAAATCTTCGGAGGCCTCCATTTCATTCCAGGTCATCAGCTCAACCAAGACCTGAAGTTCACCCAAGGCTAGTCGCTCAGATAAGAGCATCAGCTCAAAAAGGGCCATTAGTTCAACGATCTAGAAACTCCTCCAATACATTTTAACTTGGGAGTTCATCAAACCGCAACGGAAATGTACACACAAGATTGTATTATGCAAGATAGCATAATCCAATCTCTTTGAAGGAGTTCCCTCCAAGTGACCTTGCAACCAAGTACAATGAGTTTTTAAACTCAAGGGATGAATTAAGATTCAATCCCAGTTACAGCTGGTTTGCAAATTGGCCATACCACATAGGCCAAAAAGCTCAAGGTCAAATGGTCAGACGAAATTGGCCACGACAGAAAGCATCAAAGGCGCAAAATGAGAGAATATTAGTTGAAGTCTTCTATCCTGAATCTCATCGGAGGTATAGATCACAGGACTCAACTCTCAGTTGAAGAGTTACAAGAAGTCCGATGCATATCCAGAGATCCAATTCTGAAGGATCTCTTGGAAAAGAAAAGCCAAAAGTGTGGCGATGTGGATTCTCAAACACATAATTAACCTCTCAGGACTCGATATCATGCGGGTACCTAAAACCTGACTTTTATTTTTCAGAGAAAGAACATCCTATCCAAGAAAAGGGTCAAAGATACTTGGTATCTGGATAGCGGGTGCTCAAAACATATGACCGGAGACAAGAATGATCTTGACGGTTATAAAGAGATTAAGGGACCACTAGTCACTTTTGGAGACAACTCAAAGAGCCGAACCATTGTCGTGAATGGCGTGTCACATATTGAAGGACTGAAGCACAAACTGCTGAGCATCAGTCAGCTTTGTGACAATGGGTACTCAGTCGACTTCAGCAATAGTTCATGTGACATCAGAGACAAGTCAACTGGAGCCATACTCTTGACTGGAGTAAGAAAAGGCAACATGTATGTAGTTGACTAGTCAACTGGCTATTCAGAAGCTTGCTTTCTCTCCAAAAGATCAACTGAAGGAAGCTGGCTGTGGCATCGACAACTGAATCATCTCAACTTCGAAACTATCAACTACCTGGCCAAGAAGGAGCTAGTTGATGGGCTTCCTAAGGAAATTTTCAAGAAAACTGGTATCTGCGAACCATGCCAGAAAGGGAAGCAGATGAAGTCATCATTCAAAAATAAAAGTCATCCTCAAGGAACAACTGACATTCTTCAGTTGCTTCACATGGACCTGTTTGGACCTATGAAATCACCAACCCTCGGACATAAAAAGTTTACACTTATAGTAGTAGATGACTACTCAAGGTACACCTGGGTGGAGTTCCTGAGAAGTAAGGATGAGACTTTTGAGAAGCTATCAACATTGATCAGAAGATTGCAAACTGACAAAGTGAAAGCAGTTCAAAGGATAAGATCCGACAATGGAACTGAATTTGTCAATCAGCAAATGATCAAATTTATGAGTGAACTGGGAATCACTCATGAACACTCTGCTGCAAGAACTCCTCACAAAATGGCGTAGCTGAAAGGAGAAATCGCACGCTAAAGGAGGTAGCTAGAGCAATGATAGCAGATGCCAGCATAGCCGAATGCTATTGGGTAGAGACAGTTAACACAGCCTGCCATACACAAAACAGAAGTGCCATAGTCATCACCCATGACAGAACGGCCTACAAGCTATTCAAGGGACGTAAGCCTTCTATCTCTTACTTTAAGATATTTGGCTGCAAATGTTATATTCACAATAATGGCAAATCCCAGCCGAAAGCTTTCAGTACCAAAACTGATGAGGGAATCTTTCTCGGCTATAATACCTCTCATTCTCAAGCTTACAGAGTGTTCAATAAAAGAACACTGGTTGTGGAAGTAACATGTCATGTGGTATTTGATGAGCTTGCTAATGAGTACAGAAATAAGAAAGAGAACTGTACATCAGAGCAAGCATTACCTAGTGAAGGTCTGCTGGACTATGTCGATCATATTGTCATAGAGCAGTTTGAAGCCTCACTAGAAGATGGCATTGAAACTGATTCTAGACCAGTTGAAGATAACTTGGTCAATGAGGACACAAATCATGGTGAAACCTCAAACCCCATAACTGAAACAGGGAGAAGAATCAGTGAAAATAAAGAACAGGCTGAAGCCGAAGAATCAGCTGAAAGGGCAGCTGAAGGATCAGTTGATGGAGCAACTGATAAAGCAGCCGAAGGCACAACAGAAGCAACAATTCCCAAATGGCTTCGAAGTCATCCAGTCGATAAAATTGTTAGGGATCCAAGAAGCAGAGTTCAGACTAGAGGGTCAACAGAGCATGCACTCTTCACATACTTCATCTCACAGATGGAACCAGCCAACATCAAAGAACCGCTTGAAGATTCAGATTGGATTATGGCTATGCAAGAAGAGCTGAACCAGTTCACAAGAAATGATGTGTGGTTTCTTGTTGATAGGCCGAAAACTCAAAAAGTCATTGGGACTAAATAGGTGTTTCGCAACAAACCGGATGAACAAGGCGTGATCACAAGGAACAAGGCCAGACTGGTAGCCAAGGATTACTCACAAAGTGAATGGATCGACTTTGATGAGACATTCGCACCAGTTGTAAGATTGGAGGCCATCAGATTGTTCCTTACTTATGCAGCTCACAACAATTTCACGATCTATCAAATGGATGTGAAAAGTGCATTCTTACAAGGGATGCTCAAGGATGATATGTATGTCGAACAACCTCCAGGCTTCAAAATCAGAGATCAAGTGTACAAGCTGAAGAAAGCCCTGTATGGCTTGAAGCGGATGCCAAGAGCTTGGTATGAAACCCTCACAACGTTCTTGCTAAAGAGTGGGTTTCAAAAGGGAGTTATTGATCGTACTCTATTCAGAATAGAACGATCATCTGAGATCTTGATGGTTCAAATTTATGTGGATGACATAATCTTTGGATCCAAGAGCAAAGATCTCTGCACTCGATTCGCTTAACTGATGCAAAGCGAATTTGAGATGAGCATGATGGGAGAAATGACATTCTTCCTAGGACTCCAAGTGAAGCAGCTTGAAGATAGAATCTTCATCAGCCAAGCCAAATATACCAAGGAACTTCTCAAGAAGTTTGGAACCGATAAGGGAAAATATCTCAAAATTCTAATGAATACATCAGTGCAACTGACTCTCGATGAAGAAGGAGAATCAGTCAGCCAGACACACTACAGAGAAATCATTAGATCCCTTCTCTACCTGATCGCCAGCCAACCAGATATCTCCTACTCAGTCGGACTGTGTGCAGGTTCCAAGCCAATCCGAAGAAAAGTCATCTCGAAGCAACAAAGAGGATCATGAAGTACCTCAAAGGAACCATAAATCTTGGGTTATGGTATCCCAGAGATGATAGCTTGAGTCTAACCGGCTACTCAGACTCAGACTTCGGAGGATGCAAGATCGACAGAAAAAGCACCAGTGGAACATGTCAGTTTCTTGGAAACAAACTGATATCCTGGTTTAGCAAAAAGCAGCACTCAGTTGCCACGTCAACAACTGAAGCCGAGTATGTAGCTGTTGGAAGCTGTTGTGCTCAAATCTTATGGATGAAGTAACAGCTCAATGATTACAAGGTGGAGACTGAAGAAGTGCCAATCTACTGTGATGACAATAGTGCTATTGTAATATCTCAAAATCCAGTATTGCATTCAAGGACAAAGTACATTGATATCAGGCACCACTTCATCAGAGATCATATTGAAAAGAAAGACATGTATCAAATATGTCAACACAGAGAAGCAGATAGCCGATATCTTCACCAAGCTATTGCCAGAAGCTAGATTTGTTGAGCTATGCATCCAACTGGGATTGCTCGAACTAGCTTCAAAAGAAGATGACGATCATCCAAGAGAAGGAGTGAAAAGGAGCACTCCGGCTGATGATGAGAACTGACCCAAGAGAGCATCAATCAACTAATCTTTGGAGCTTAAGCTGATAAAGCTCATATCGGTTCTAAAAGAATGGCAAAGGCAATAAGGAAGTTGACGAATGAAAATGAGAACACTGATCGCAGAAAGCATCAGTTCTCAACCAGTCATATTCAACTGAGGAGAGCAGTCGAATTCAAAATTGACTGAAGGAAGCAAATCTTTAAGCTGAAGAAAGCAGCTGATAAGCTTAGACGGAGCAAAGCTGAAGAGGACAGCTTAAGCTGACAAGGAGTCAAAGCTGAGGAGACTTCAGCTGGAACTGATCACTACCAAAAAAACGCTCATAGATAACGGATTTTATCCGTTATGTATGTGAAAAAATAACTGTTACGTATACTGGTATTATCTATGTTGCGCTCATACATAACGGAATAATATCCGTTATCTATGTTATTAAACATAACGGTTGTAGCAACAAACATGACATCGGATATTACGTTATCTATAACTCTTATACATAACGGTTTCTTCCGTTATGAAAGTTTAACTATCTCCGTTATCTATGAACGTTTACATAACGGTTTTTTTTCATACATAACACTCTTCATTGCGTGATCTATTACTGTTATATATAACGTTTTACCGTTATGAAAATTCATTTTTCTCCATTATCTATGCACTTTTAAATAACGGTTTCTTTTTCATACATAACACTCTTCATTGCGTGACCTAATACTGTTATATATAATGGTTTGTACCGTTATGAAAATTCATTTTTCTCCGTTATGAAATATACCACATGGATTAATACATAACGTTGTTTGTAGTTTAGATAACACTTTTTTTATGTTATGTATGTTTTGATAGATAACGGATTTTTACCGTTATTAAATATTTTTAGTTTTAGTTATCTTTAGGCATTATACATAACGGTCTTATAGTTTCACTGCCGTTATGTATATTTTCAATAAGTACCGTTATGTATGCCTGCTATAATTTTTTTATAGATTTTTAGCAATTAAAATAATTCTAAAACAATAAAAATAACTAAAATTACCATAAATCATCATACATCTAATTCAAAAAATATTCATACATTCATCCAAATAGAGTCAATATTCTACACATATTTATATAGTAATAATGTCAAAAGAAAGATAACATATTTATCCAAGAAATCAAAAATCATGTTTGCCTGCAGCTGCTACATCCATATATGTATATCTGCATATCTGCACACATGAGAGAGTTATAGGTTACAGTCACTGCTCAACCCCTTTTCTACGGCACAAAACCAGAACTCATGAGTTCATGAGATCTCTCATTTCACACTACTAAATAAAAAGAGAAATTAAAGAGGAGGAAATGCATAAAAAGTAGTATAATCAGAGCAGTATAAATCATGCAGACCTACACTCACCCCCTTTATTAAATCCATACAACCCAATCTCAAGCAAATAAAACCAAGTAACAAATCTCACTAGCTAGGCATTTAAGTACCCTTTATTGAATTAAATTACCATCTTCTCTCCACAGCAACATTTAAGTATGATTATGCTAATATTGATATTGATAATTTCATCAAGAAGCTACTAGCTAGGCACTTTTTTTTTTGGAGTAAATTAGTGAATATCAGCAAGTAAACAGTTACAGAGCTGAGTAACATAGTAAGATTAATTTGATCAAATCTATTCCATAAGTAACAAATACAAAGGATAGCCATTTATCTTAAGCAAAAATAATTGAACTGGAAACAATATCTATCAATCCAAGACACTTTATCACACATTCTGCCCATTCTTCACGAACCTCATTGAGTTGAGCTTGAGAATAAATACGAACACCCTTGAACTACGAATAAAAATAGATCATATTTGACTAATTAATAACTACACATCCTATGTTAGACAGTATTTGAGCACATTTAAATACCAGTGATGACAGCTGAAAAGTAGACGATGTAGCATTTTCAACCCCTGTGATGATCTCTCTCATGAACCGCATCACGTAATAGTCACATTGCTTGTCATCAGGTTGAATAGGACCCTATATAGTATAAATAAGACACGGCAAGTGTGTAATAATAATTAATAAACTGACCTATTAATGAGAATATACCTTTATAACTTCCAAATTTACTTTGTTGGATTTCTTTCCCTTGTTTGCGTGGACAATACTTAAGGCACTTCAAAGGGAAGTTAATAAGATAGTTAACATTAACATCCATTAAAATGAAAGCGATATGATTTATTAGCTGAAAAGTCAAAAACTTATGTGTCAACAGCAGACTTCCATACAGTGTCCTTATTACGATGACAAAGAGGATCCATAAGAAACACTTGATTTTTTTCAACTTGGAAGATTGTCAGAATCCAATGCCAACTATTTCATAAGAGTGTCAAATTATTATGCCAGAAAACATGCATCATACTAACAATAAATAAATATATAAGCCTACAGCTACAACTCGAACCCAATGCAATAGATATGTAAATTAAGGGATTCAAATTAATTCACGTACCCCACGTTGCAAGGCACGAGTACAAGTTGATTTGAGGCTGCAAGAAGTAATCTTTCTGATAATGCACGCGATCTATCCTCATCCTTCAGCCCATATGCTACAGCAAATGGATTCACAAAGAGGAACTTACAAACACTATCATTTTCCTTCATTTTTCTATACAGATGCCTGCCGATAAACATGTTACAGTTATACAAATAACACTTGTCACTTATAAAGAAAGAAATAGAATTAATGAGCTTACCAAACATATGCACTGATGCAATTTCCTGATATCGGGTCCATCTTACAAAATGGAATGACATCATGCTTCAGAAAAATGTGAACCTTCACCTCATGCCCAAACAATTCAACATCTAACATAAAACATATGATTCATCCTTGTAAGTTCTCTCAAATGAAAAATACAGTGCAAGTAACGTTGGAGGCAATGATGACAAGTTGATTTTCGTATCTTGATCATTTCTCTCAAATAACTTTTTTCCAATTCTTTTCTTATCCTATGTCTAAATAATTAGAGACATTATATTATTAACAATTCACTATTAAAAACAGAAGACAACATAATATTCTATAAAATTACCTCATTCTATCTTTCCACTACCAAATGGGTAGGCCATGCGACATGAGTTCCTAGTGCACTTCCTACTGTCTCTATCTCATCTGAAACACGAAATGGTAGCTCTGCACTCTCATCTACAACTTCATCAATCGAAACACAGAAGCAATCTGGAGGCATTGGAGAGCCATGTAGGACAGTACCAACAACAAATACTGTTCCATAAGCTACAAGCTTTTTGGAGTCTCCATATAGCAACTTCACTGCCTTTCCCTACATATTAAAAGAAAGTCTCAAGCAAATATAATTCTTAGGTGCAGACAGTAATTATTTCATGGAAATCACTACACTTACCTGTAAGAAATCTGATTTTCCAATACATACATCATCGGGAGACTCCATATGATGCTTCTCCTGATTTACAATCTTTATCACTGAACAACTAGCCAATCCTTCAGAGTCTTTGTCATTTTCAGCATGCTTAGATTCAAACTTTTCCATTTTACCATTTAACTCTTGGACTATATGATCTAAATCCAAAATCTTGCCAGCTTGTTCTTCAATTTTTCTCTTTGCTTCCTCCAATTCAGCATTACATAAAGCTTGTGAACCTTGGGTTGTTGCTCGTCTACTTTCTCTAGTAGATTGGAAGTAGGATTTGGGCTTGACGCCTGACCCTTTTCCTCGCACACGACCAGCATGTTTTGGTTTATCAAGTGCAAGTGAAAGCAAATCACTTGAAGTTGCTTCTGAATGCAATTTCTCTTCCTCCTTTTCGCTTATGTATTCATCCTACTCATTTCAAATAAAATGTTGATTAAAACCTGACATAAAATAAATTAACAAGAAGAATTAAATTGAAAAATAAAAGAGTAGTGTGTCATACTATTTTCTGAATAGCAATCTTCAAATTTTCATTATCAGTGGTTCCCTCCTTGTTCAATCTTGCTTTCTTCCACAGCAAACATCTATCAATCTCTTCATCACCATGCAAATCCTTACATATAATACCATGATCAATGTTAACATAATAATTGCACACACTAACTGAAAAAAGCAACCAACATGAGCCCAAAAGCAGCAAAGCAATCATGATTACAATATCTACTAGTAGTACTAAGTTTATTCTTCCATATACTCTACTGAAATGTATGCATGCTAGTATATAGAACTTATCTACCTCAGCTTGAGAGAGACATCATAAGAATTAAAAAAAAGTCATAAACAAACTGCCCAAATGTACAAGGCAAAACGGAACAGGTCACGTAAGGTCTATGTAAAAGTTAAATGCCTCACAAATTAAGAATAGATAAGCACAAGTGGCAGGATGATGAATTTATAACTCATATATATATATATATATATAATTTTACAAGCATGTGAGAAACTAAATCTCTAGACCAATGCTCGATTTTGGAAAACAAAAACATACTGCAGATGGAAAATCTGCTTGTAGTGGAATTGGATTCTGCTTGTTTTGGTAATTAAAGAGAAATAAATAAAAAAAGTCAGAAATTAATGTTACAGGTAGCTAGTAGGGCTTCTCCATGTATAAATTAAATTGAATAACACACACACACACACACACACACACACATATATATATATATATATATATAATGGTAGGCATGCATGAGTTCCATTTTACTATAACTTCTCAAATTAAAAGACTTTGCATAATCAGTTACAATCGTCAACACAACAGAATTAATAATATCAAAACTACCATTTTACCCTCCAATATTGATTTTTTTTGCTTATTTAAATGTGGGTCTAATACTGACATGTAGAATAGAAGACATGCATGTAATAAGTGATTCCAAAAGAATAGTAATACTTATTTTATAGCTAGACCTCATCTCCTTCTCTCACAGTCCTCATTTTTAAACCAAGTACTAAATCAATGAATAAGAGCTCGAAATTGATTCCTAAATCAGATTCCTAATTCAAAATATATTAAAAAAGTATCTAAACCTTGATTTCTTCGGCATAGTTTGCATAACCTTTCCGGAACAGACGATGCGGGTATAAATGTTTACCCCTCCTTTCCTTCTGCTGCTCACTCAATTGCTACAAGTTGATTAAGTAAAATAGATAAGAGTCAAACAAAAATGATACAAAAATGCAATAAAAATATAAAAAAGTAACAATGATTAACGATATTAATTACCTTAAATTCAGCTGATACACGACTATGTACAAACACTCCTCAGTCATGGTCTAGTATTCCACTGTCTGCCGGTGGTTTATACAACTCATCCGGGTTATCTTTATTTGGAAGAATGAAGTCCTTATGCAATCTACATTTCCATGTTCGCCACTTGGAATTGGCTGATTCCAAACAGACAGCCTTCCATGTCTCCGGAACATTGTAAGAAGCCTGCAAGCACATGAATTACAAACACATTTTGTAAAGATAAATAACAGTAGTAACTGAAACAACAAATTTTTTTTCTAAAACTTACTTTAACTTGTTCCCATATTAGATCTTTCTTGTCATCTGGGATAAGCTTCCAATTCTTTATACTTATTTTAACATGATCATGTGCAAGAAGACCAATATAACTTTGTAATTGAGCTGCAACTTTCTCCACTGGTTGACCATCCTTATTAAAGTCAACATCTTCGATAACTCCCTTCGCCCTTCGCTGAGCAACACTATTTAAGCATACTTTTCCCCTCTTGGCTCTGGTTGTACGTGTGGATAGGTTATCTTTAGATCCACTTACTTCATCATCACCACTCTGTGAAGCCATGTTGTTAAGAACCTGCTCAACAAATACATGTAGGTAAGGATCTGCAGACTATTTTGACAGATAGTCATGCTACAGTAATAATCTGAAAATTATTGATTCAGAGAAGTGTAAGCTATACACATAAAATTAACGAACCACTTCTCATACATTCATATAATGCACAGATAAAGTTGGTAGAAATTTCAGAGCAGAACCACAAAATTTCAAGGAAAACTTAAGGCATTGTAAACTGTTTTAATTTTGAATCTTGGTTTACAGTTCTTACTTCTTGACAGGAATAACATCATCAGTATAAATATGTCTGTATTTCAGTAAAATAAACACAAAATCCAGAACTTCAATTTATCTCTAGCTTTAATTCATCAGTATAAATATGTTAATATAAATGTTAATATATTTTTCAAATTTTCAGCACTAAAAAAATCATAAATCTGTGTAAAAAAACATCAAAATTAACACAATATAGTCAATTAGAAGCTCACCAAACTCTAAATTTGGAGCGTTAATACAAATGGGATCGCAATCATTACGAACACATGGCGATTCATTGTCATCCGACGCATTATTTGTTTCAGCTATTGGCACTCCTTTTGAAAAACCTTGTAGTTGCATGGAAGTGTCCCCCAGATCATCACGATTGATCCTTTCAGTGTATCATTTGTTGGGACTAGCAAGTACTACTGACCATGCCACATCTTCGGGGTCTTGAATATAAAACATCTGTTTGGCTTGACTTCCCAAAATAAAGGAGTCTGATTGGTATCCTACTTTGTTCAGATTTACTAAGGTAAAGCCACTGTCATCCACTTTAACACCACTATTGTTGTCAACCCATCTGCACTTAAACACTACAAGTTGAAATTTGGTGTAATCAAGCTCCCAAATCTCCTTAATCATTCCATAAAATATCATATCTGACACAATTGGATTCTTATCCTTAACACTAGCAATTTGCATAACAGTTGCACACATGCTAACACCAGAATTTTGAGTAACGCGAGTTTCATCACGCTTTAATGTACTAAAAAGTACACCATCTATACTGTAACTAGCATATGATAATACTCTCTTGGTTGGCCACCCACAAAGAATTTTCAACCTATGAGATAACTCATACTTAGAATCGACAGCAACCTACAAAAATTTTAATTAATATTAAGCTTTATTTTTAAGGCAAAACTAAGAGCTACATCAGCCAACTTACGTGTTCATGCATCCAGCTAAGAAATGACTTGTTGTGCTCATCTTGAAGCCACTTCGGATTTCTCTTAGGAAACTGTGATGCTACTTGTGCCTTATGTTTTCTACATATATATATATATTCAGTTTAGTTTTATAATTTAAATTTATAAAAGAAATTAACAATATTAATGGCTTACTCGATAAAGGGATCGATATCGGAATCATTTGTCAATACATAACGATGAGCTTGTTCTCGTTCTTCATCACTGATTGTTTTTGAACACATCCTGATGAAGACTCTGACACATCAACCTTATAATGACTAGATGGGATCCCAATAGTGTGTACATCGGATAAATATTCAGAGTAGAATTCAACAGCCTCTTCAACAATATACGACTCAACAATACAACCCTCGGGTCGAATATGGTTTCGTACATACCCCTTCAAAATTTTCATGTACCTCTCAAAAGGGTACATCCATCTGTACCATACCGGTCCACACAACTTAACTTCACGTACTAGATGCACTGTCAAATGTACCATTATATCAAAGAAAGAAGGTAAGAAATACTTCTCAAGAGGCACAAAGTTGTCACAATTTCTTTATGAACTTCTTCCAACCGTGGCACTTGTATCTCCTTGTTGTATATCTCATTGAAAAAAAGGCACATCCTAGTAATGGCAATCCTCACATGCTTAGGCAAAACACCACGAATAGCAATTGGAAGAAGTTGTTGCATCAAAACATGACAATCATGTGATTTCAATCCAGTAAGTTTCAGGTCCTTCATGGATACAAGTCTACTAATGTTAGAAGAGTATCCATAAGGAACTTTCATCCCAAGAAATGAAGTGCACACATTTTTCTTCTCCTCTTTACTCAATGTATAGCACACAGGAGGCACACATATTTTTTTTTCAATATTCTTTGGTGCTAACTCAACCCTAATCTGCATATCAACCAAGTCTTGCCTTGCGGAGATTCCATCCTGTCTTCCCCGGAATGTTAAGTAATGTACCAAGAAGACTTTCCAACACATTTTTTTCGATGTGCATCACATCGAGTATGTGATGAATATATAAATGCTTCCAATACTCTAGCTCAAAAAATATCGATTTTTTTAAACAAGAGTTTTGATCAGAAGATGTGGCTGATAATTCTTCACCTTTTGCCCCCTTTTTCTTTCTCTTCTTGGAACTTCCTTCATCTGATAATTTTTTTCCTTTTGCTTTTCTCCATACACAATTGCATGCTTGCATTCTCTCTAGGACCTCACCACCACTCAATGGTTTAGGGGCAGGATCCAACTGTGGTTTGCCATCAAAAGCTTTTTTCTGCCTTCAGTAAGGATGGAAATGAGGTAGCCATTGTCTATGTCCTGCATAACACATTTTTCTACTCTTAGGCAGATGGATTGAATGAGTTTTGTCTGCACAAATGGGACAAGCTTTATATCCTTTAACTGAACATCCGCTCAAGTTTCCATAGATAGGGAAATCATTAATTGTCCATAAAAGAACAGATCTTAGTGTGAAGCTTTGATCATGATACCCATCATATGCTTGGATACCTATCTCCCATAACTCTTTCAATTCATCAATTAAAGGTACAAAGTAAACATCAATATTGTTACCGGGTTGCTTAGGACCAGAAATTAGAAGAGTTAACATCATGAATTTTCTCTTCATGCATAACCAAGGTGTAAATTGTACGTGACAAGAATAACTGGCCAGCAACTATAGTTAGAACTCATCACACTATGTGGATTCATACCATCAGCTGCCAAATCTAATCTGAGGTTTCTTGGTTCTTGTCCAAAATTCGGCCACTTGCTGTCCACTAATTTCCAAGCTGGTGCATCGGCTGGATGACGTAAAATGCCGTCACGAGTTCTTTCATTTGCATGCCAAGTAAGCTCTTTAGAAATTTCTGGAGTCCGGAACATTCTTGAAATCTTGGTATCAAAGAAAAATACCACAAGACCTTCGATGACACTCTAGAAATAGACTTACTTTTTGTATTCATCTTCCATCTAGACATCCCACATGTAGGGCAATCATTTGAATCCTTAAACTCTTTCCGATAGAGAATGCAGTCGTTAGGGAAAGCAAGAATCTTCTTGTAATCTAACCCTAGCGTGCTTAAGGTTTTCTTTGTTGGGTATAAAGAAGCAGACATCATATTGCCTTTAGGGAGCATTTCCTTTATCGATTTCAGTAAATCCTTGAAACTTGTGTCACTTCAGCCATATTTTGCCTTCAAGTTAAATATTTTTATAGTGGCCAACAACATAGTAAAACTGCTACAATCTTCATATAGAGGTTTTTCAGCATCTTCAAGTAGTGTCTGAAAGTGAGTTGGGTCATCTTCATAGGCATCATACGCATCATGAATCATAGCTATTGGCTCATCAACACTACAGCTTGTATCACCTTTCCCAACCCAATCTGTATCACATGTTGATTGTGACAATTTAACTACTTCCCCATGCCATATCCATTGCTGATAGGTCATGTCCATACCATTCATTATGATATGTCCCTTTACAAAACTAAGTCTGTGCTTCCTAGTGTTACCACACTTTGCACAAGGACAAGACAGTCTACTAGCATCGCACCCCCTCTCTATTGCAAACTTCAAGAAATCATCAACTCCAATCTCATACTTATCTGATAATCTATTCTTAGACATCCATGATTTATCCATCCTAATTTATGTGTTTACTCTTTCATACATGTCAAGAGCAAAACACAAGATATAGTTCAATTCATTAAATTATAATTAATAATACTAAATAATTAAATTTAAGAAATTAAGCTGAAAATGTATTTCTACTTGAAGAAGACAAAAGAAAAAAAGTTAAGTTTAAAATTTGGGGCAAAATGATGTTCACCTGAAATCAATGAAGAATAGATATGGATAAACAACAAGATAGTTAATTGGTGGATTATGATATAACTAATTAACTGACTTGAATTTAATAAGTTAATTATGTTTTTTTAGATGATAATTATACAATAATGTGATGAAAAAATAATAAATATTCCAGCCATATATATATATATATAAGTTTTTAACTATATAACGATTGAAGAAAATATTCCAGCAGTAATAAGCAATATTATGGAAGGTATATCAGTTTTGCCTACTTTCTATCAAGTTCGAAAATAATGGCTTGAAAATTTGAACCTATAAGCCAAAATGTCCAAGTTCCATAAATAACAGGTATTATTTATGAAAGGGCACCTAATCTGATCAAAATGGTATTTAAATCCCTCCGAGTTTTGATTCTAATTGTATGTGTGTTATGATAATGATCCTGGAGATATGATGATTTGCGAGAAATAAAGTAGCCACATCACATGTGGTAGTAGTGTTGGTAAGGCACCTTTTTGTACCTTGTGTTATCTGAAAAGTTCCAACTCCAATATTTATTTTGGATCATAAGTAGATTATACATTATTAATTAATGGGAATGGGAGGATTGGAGCAAGTAGTCTTGTGGTAATGTAATGCTTGGACCAGCAGACAATAGAGAGAGAGAGAGATGAAGGGCAGCCATTTAGGATTTGGTTGCTGGTTGAGAAGTCAAAAGGTTCATTAAATGGTGCAACAATGCTCAGTCTAGTAAAACTGGGTTGTAGGCAAGAAAAACAAAACTAGAAGAAATGAGGTTTGGGGAGTCAGAATGTCATGAGTCACATTCATCTTAATTACAACACATAACACGCATTAACCCCTCAATCAACAGAATTTTCAATGAGAAGATCATCACCAATCCAGTAAACAAATAAATTATGGGAATAACAACATGAGAAGGTGAACAAAATCAATTAGAACGCAGTCAAATCCAATTCACACAACAAAGATGAAGTGTTGATCAACTCTACAAATGCAATTACCTCAATCAGTTTACGGATGAACTGCTAGTGAAAATCTGGATAGCAGAGAGATAAGGCACGAAATACTGAATTAGATTTTGATCATCATCGGAAATAATCGGAATTCCAGCACCATAAGCACTCCATTCATCAAGGGTATTCCAAAGATCAGCAAGAATAAAATAGTCAATTAGCAAGATACTATGACAAGATAAAAAGGGATGGATAATAAACAATTAACTAAATTAACAAGTGTTGTTTATATATATCATATCACACCATCAAGGGAGTAACAGAAATTAAAATAAAAACACCAAAACCATCCATTTATGCTTTTCATCTAGGTGCTAGTAAATGAACACAAGATTTACATTACCTAAAATGAATGTACATGGAAAAATAAATATAATTTTCCATATAAATACAGGTGCAACATCGGTACCCTTGAAGGAAACTCTAGA
This sequence comes from Perilla frutescens, assembly GCA_026008535.1. Classification (NCBI taxonomy): domain Eukaryota; kingdom Viridiplantae; phylum Streptophyta; class Magnoliopsida; order Lamiales; family Lamiaceae; genus Perilla; species Perilla frutescens. The sequence goes on from BRKX01000011.1 coordinate 33,261,993, forward strand.
TGCAAGGCTTCACTTTACATGTAACATAGTTTTTTTTCCCGAATTCACATCTACACATTAATTCCTAAAACAATCTGATGATGTGCAGGCATGTTCAGATAATAAGATTTTCATACATCTTCACATTAATTCCTAAAGCAACCTTCACCATCATGCACGTATCTAAGGTTTCCAAGAGCTCTATATGCCATGAAATGTTGCATTACAAATAATACAGAGAAATCAAAGTAGACCACAACATGAATGTCAATACAGACCCCATATTTACACAACATTCCACTCAAGCACTTTCAGCACCAAGCCAACAGGTGTAATCAATGACTTTCTAAAGGGAATCAAATTCAATAATGCTTAAATAATATTAAACAATGAGATAAACAGAATTTTTTCAAAATGTTACAAAATTCATATAAAAAAATAATGTGTAATTTGCAACTACATTTTTCTTCAAGAAATTTTAATTTTAAATTCTTTTGGTTTAATTAACCTATATATATATACATATATATGTCGATTACTTAATATAAATATATATAATAATTATTGAAAGATTAAAACTTGGAAGCTAGCTAGAGTATAATATATAATGATGTTAAATTTAGACCATTTTTATTGTCAATCAATCATTCTCTTAAAGAAACTAAGAATCCAGTATTAATTTGGTTAACCAAACTTCATTAAAAAAAGAAAAAGAACAGGAGTGAAAATTCAAATTCACTACTTCAAACTGCAATCTTGTTTCCGAATTCTTAATATCCAAAATTGTTCTTATGTATGAAAAAAAATGAAAAGTAATATTGCAAGTGATTATGTAATATCAAAGACGTACAAATATTCTCACAAATACAGTAGAACGTAAATCAAATAAAATCCCTAATTTAAAGAAAAAACATCATTTTAGATCTCGAAACAAATAGATATGCCAATTCAGTTGTAGATATAAGAATGCATTTGCGTAAATGAACACACAATCAAACATAATTCCAAACAAACTGAGAGACATACCATGGCTTTGGCGAGTGAAAGGGATTTGCTTTCGCTGCTTCACAACTCTGGGAAATCCCTATTTGCGAAAGCTTGGGAGCAATTGCGATAAACACTCATTCTTAAACTTAGGGTTTAGACTTACGATCGAACGAATTTGGGAGAAGGGGCTTTTCTTTTTCTGCTCTTTTTGAAGCTGATTTTCTATCCTTTGTTCTGCTGAATTTGAATTTGGGAGAAGGGCTTTTCTTTAGCATTTTTGTTACAATTTTTTCTAATAAAAATATACTTATTATTTTTATGATATATCTAATGGTTTGGTGGGAAATAATGGTGGGAAATAGCCGCGCGAAAGTTAGAAAATTTTCAATGTAAATAATTTTGAATTAAAAAAAAATAACAGATATACATAACAGATATTCATAACGGTAAATTTTACCGTTATATAATGTGTTTAAACATAACACAACACATAATGGTACCAAATGAGCATTATAATTGTGAACAATATGTAACACTCACAGATAACGCAAGACTCGAAAACGTTATATATGATCGGAGATAACACTTCTCTCGTAACGGATTTTTGAAATATCTGTTATCTATACCAAAAATGCGCTCATAGATAACAGATTTTTAAAATATCCGTTATGTATGAAGTGTTATGTATGAGAGTTTTTTTGGTAGTGATCACTCCAGGCCAAGAGGATCATCAGTCGAGAAGGCAACTGATGATGTCAGTAGCTCAATGCCACATGGAGACTGGAGGAGAGCAAATATCAGATAAGTTCAAATTGAATTTATTACTGAACAGTAAAATGACATGTTATCCAAATATTACCGTTGGACCCACTTTCTCTCCCCTCATAAATCTCAATGGATAAATTTGAAATTAAATTCGACGGATTAATCAGAACCGTTCGATTTTGATTTACAATCAAATTCCTTTATGCTGTTGGATTCACTGATCACTTGAGTCTATAAATAAGTTAGTTGTTTCTCTCAAATCTCTCACACAGCCGACCAAAGAACTCAAGCATTCAGTCTCTTAAAACTCATCCAGAATCCCTTCTTCATCCCAAGCTCTACAAATTACCTCGAGTTATCAGTCTCAAATGGCTCAATATTCTTCCAACCCTATCAGAAGGCCTCACAACTTCAGAATGTCTGGTGATGAGTCAAGAGTCTTTTGTGAAGACCTGGGCCATGACAAAATACTCAGCCCAACCAACACCAGACGATTCACTAACTTCTCTCAGTTGGGAGGAGTGATTCTCACTCTAATTGGAAATGCACAACTGAGGAAGTACACTGAAAGTGCTCCCACAAGAGTATATCCAGAAGCAGTAGCAGAATTCTTTCTCAACTCCTTCAGCGAGGAAGATTCTTGGTTAATCACAAGTGAAGTAAGGGGAATAGAGGTTCTGATCTCTGGAAAAAACAACTGTGAACACCAGATACTGCTACAATAGATGGGCCACTACTCCTGCCATGGAAGAGTTTTAAAGTACTCATTTGACATCTAGATTCTAAAAGGAATTCCAGGTGTTAGCAGCAGTAGCCACACAGATGATGGTAGGATCGTGCGAAGGACACGATGAAATGTCAGAATTAAAATACAAAATCTGCAATGCCATCTGGGAAACAAGAGGAATCGACTGGGCATCATTCCTCTTCAAGCAGCTAAAAAGGTTTGTAGACATAGTGGAAAGGGAAACAAGATCAACCTGTGCTTTCCACAAAAGATGTACTATATCAACCGAATCAGCTTCATTCTAGAAAAGCTGCTTCCTGAGTTAATGACGGAGGAAACAAATTATCAAACGGTTGATCCTGATGATTTTGTTCCAAAAGTAGCAGAAGGAGCACTGCCTCCACTGACATTCAGAGAGCCACAATCATGATTGAGGCAGAAATTCATTCTCTCCATTCAAGCAGACAAAGGAAAAGAGAAGGCGAAGGTTGTCAAATCAATAGTTCAGTCAACTCATGACTTTGATCACGTCCTTAATGTTATTGATAGATATCAATCCTCAGGAGAAGAGGATAAAGAGGAAAAGAACTCCAGAAGGAGTCCAATTGAATGGAAGATTGCCTCTCCAGCATAGTCTGAAACAATTGACAAGCTAACTGAAGGACATCAAGATGTCAAACATCAGCTGAGAAGTAATCGCTCAACTGAAGAGCATCTACTGGCTGCAGAAGAGACTCTTCTCAGAGTTCAACAACCAAAAAGGCAGCGGTTGGGAAAAGCCTCAATCAAAGCATTGATCAAGTGCATGAAGAAACAGGTAAAATAGCTCTCTGATTCCATCATAAAACTGGAAGCTTGTTCTAAAAGTGATGACTCAAAAGACTCTTCAAGCGAGAATATTCCAGATAGCTTCCAGATTGTAAAGAAAAAGAAAAACTGATCACAAGAAGACCTGAAGACTTCAGAAGTCAGCTGACTACACGCCTTAGGAAAACTTCTTGTAAATTAGTTTACTTTTTAAATATTTTCATAAATAAAATTCTTTTGGCTCAAATAAATGCTTATGTCAGTGTTTATTACTTTTTTACCGTTGGTCCTAATCTCAAAATCAAAAGCCAAAGGAAAACGACAAGGGGCATTTAATTCTTTCAATAAACACATTTATGAGTATCCTTTTCACTCATAAAAGCCCCTTGCTCAAAAATTTTAAGAGAATACAATACAATACAACACAGCACCAAAAGGCTGTAGAAGAGAAAAATCCCATACTCTTCAAGAAAATCATCTTTCAAAAGAGTATTCTCTCTTTCTCTCTAAAAAAGGCTTCAATTCAAACTCAACCAATATTTTTCAAAAAATGGCTGAAACATTCAAAGCTCTTACTTCTTTCAAAGAGGAAATGATGAGAGATAAATTTATGAAAAGACGGAAATTTTAATTGATTATTAAGGAATCAAGCAATCATTTTCTTCTGGTCAATCTTCACAAGACCGGAATTCTGCACTACCTAGAAACTCCTCCAAGATTTTTCTGACAAAAATTGGTAAGTAAGTTCTTGCTTCAAGGAAAGGTCACTGCAGATGGGAAGGTGATACAATCATTGATTCAAGGAAAGAAACTCCAAATCACTAAAAGAAAGATTACAGAAATCTTTCAACTTCCCAGAAAAGGCTCCAGGGTTCAAGATCTAAAAGATTCAGCTAAATCTTATTGGAAAGAATGGTGTGCTTCAAATTGCTCCAAGCAATTTAGTTTTACCACAACCAAAAATGATTTGAAGCCCGAGTATGGAGTCATGCTCGATATTACGAACAAAATGATGTTTGGCGTCATTGGAAGCTTGAGGTAGTTGACTCAAGAAAGATACAAGGTAATGATATACCTTGTTGAAGGATTGGAAGCTAATTGGACAGACTTCGTCTTCTCCCAATTCAAGCATCAAGTCATCAAAGCAGCCGACTCAAAAAGAATTGGGAAATTTGAGTCCAAAGTAGGACTTGTTCTAGGAATGAGGAAGCTCTTGGAAGAAATGCTGAATCTTCCAAATGATGATGCTCTGCCAATCCTCATATCTGACTGGATTCCCAAGAAAGGGAAAGCACATCTTCAGTCACTCAAAAAGAAGAAGAGATCTAAAGCCAAGTTTGGCGATACAACTTCAAGCAGTTCAGATGCCAATGAAGTTCCCTCTCCTCACTCCAAAAATGGATCATCAGTTGATTTTAAACCCAGTACTGATCCAGATGAGCTTATTCTCTTCATTAGAATCACTCATCCAAATTATGGAGCTGAGTACTTCAGGAGAGCCTGTCCTCCTCTCCAGCTGACTGAAGACAACATTCGCACTTTCTACAGTGGCGAATATGAAGTCAAGAGTGCTCAGAAGGATGTAACGAATCTCCTTCTCACTCACTTCACGTATGTTGCCAAGCAAGACAATCAGCTGTTCAAACAACTGCACCGGTACTTTTACTGGTATAACTGGAGATATTCTATGTCAATCCAATTACATTTCTTGCTAACAGCCTTTCAAGGCATAAGCTTTTGGCAACGTGAAGAGACTTGGAGCCTCAAATTCATTTCCTCTAAATATTGTGCAAGTCTAGCGGATTATGAAGCATCGACTTGATAACTGTTTGAACGGCGTAGTTCTTTCCGGTTGGCTACACACCCATAAGAGGACGACGGGGTCGACTGTAGGGTGGTGAGCTGACTCGGGTCGTGTCTCTCGAGGAAAGATTCGTGTGGGCGATTATCTTTCTATGCCATAATTATCAACGATCACATGAAATAAAAGACAACCTAAACATTCTAAACGAGAGGTTGGAAGGTTTTTACTAAACTTCCTAATTAAAGCAACTAAAACTAACTAACAACACCACCAATCACAAAGATAGAGGATCGGATTATGAGAAGAGCATTAGGGTGCGGATTTTCTCATTGGTTTCTCATTAAGCTTGCTTCAAGTTGGTTATATTGATCTCAAACACACAATAGACCCTTCAATTGGTTTAACTTCAATTACTATCACTGTCTATTTGTTAAACCTCTATCAGCTATATTGTACAAGCAAGATCAATATATTAGGCTTATGAACCCAGTCCACCTAACATTGAAAGAACCTTGGTCGGGATTTAGAATCTCCTTTCGGTCTCATCTAAAGCCTAGCAATGCTAAGTAGTGATCAAGTACTCAACATAATAATCACAACTCCAACAACAACAACCAACCATGACAAACATAAATCAAACCCAAATCGATCCTCCACTCCTAATGGAGAAATTAGTCCAACACCATGCTCAAGAATACACAAGAATCATACAAGTTCTTTATTTCATAAATCGAAAGATAAATAAAATACAAACTTATACAATGTTTGTTGTCTCGAGAGTTTTGGGACAAATCCCTATAAATGGGCTAAAACTAAAGGAAAGAAAATACCAAAGCGGAGCTCCTCGTTCAAGCTTAGCAGCCGCGGTCCAGTCGAACTTGGATTCCTCTTCTCGGGCCGTCATCAAAGTGGAACTCTTTCCGCAAGCCTAGCTTCCGCGGACGGCTTGGAGTTGGAGTCCTTTTCTCGGGCCTTCCTCCTTAAGCTCTAATCCCCTTGCCTCTTCTTCTCTTCCTTTCTCTCTCTTTGGAATGGTGGTGAAGAATGGTGAAGTATGAAGATGGAGAAGATGAAGTGGTGAATAGAGATAAAAATAAAGTGTGAGATGGGTCATGAGAAGTGATTATTGATTGGGGAGAAGTCCCCTTTATTTGTTTTGAGAGAGAGAGAGAGAGAGAGTCAAAATGAGGAGTTATTGTGGGAGATATGAGGAGATTTGAGAGGGATTTGGGAACAAGAAAAATCAAAAGATAGAGTACGGAATTATTCCCTACTAACCTAGACTCCAAAAATCTTCTCCTACTAATTAAATAAATCCAGCTGTGAAATGAGGGAAAATTAAAATCTTGATCGAAGTTGGAGAGAGGGAGAAAATTAATCTGCGTAAAAAATTGATCCGGGAGGCGAAACTGGGCACTCGTGCGCCCGCGGGGTGGGTGAGAATGCGCGCGGCGGCTTTTTGGTAGAGAGGGGAGCCACACGGTCTCGCACGTCGCGCGCTTGCACACTGTGTCAGTTTCGTCTTCGGCAGCTTCCACGATTTTACTTCGTTCTCCCTCGTTTCTTGGCTGATTGACCCGATTCAACTTGTTAGCGCTCCTTATTCGATTCTCTATCTTTCCATTTTCTTGAATCCCTCAAATTTTGTAGACATTTATCTTCCATTTTCTCAAGATATTGTGCAAATCTACATAACTCACCAAAAAAGCAAAAGTGAAGAAAATAACATAAAAATCACACAAAAACAACGGAGAAACACCTACAAAATAGGACAAATATATACCAAACAATAACAACATTCCAGCTAAGGCCCTGCTAGCTGATGTTCAAGCCAGGTTGAGATCGTAAGGAGTTGTAACTGAAAAAACAGTGTGCTAACAATCGAGTCGATCTATGTTGCCTGCAACTGAATCTTGATCCAATTTAGTCAAAAAAGGCATATCTACAAGCTACGGGTACCACTAAAGAGATAGACCAAGATCTTTCTCATACTCAATTAGTGGTAACTCCAAGGAGTCAACATCCTGGACAAAGAGGAGCCAAAGACGATGAAGATAATGCCACGTCTCCAGATCTCCTGTCCAGAGGCTATGTTACTGTTTAGTGTCTAATTGTGTTATTTTTATTTATTTATTTTATTGTGTTTAGTATTTATTTTGTTTAATTTTATATTGTTATGTGTTGATTTTATGTCTTTATTTGTGTTTATTGCTCTAATGGTGAATTGTGCCAAGTGGTGCAAAACTTGAGCTTTTAATCATAAAAGCAGGTATTTTACGGCAATTAGGTAGCAAGTGAAAATCGAGTGATTGAGCTGGGTTGTTTAAATTGGAGATCAAGGTCTTAAAAAAAAGAATTGAGGAAAAAGCACCCGCACGGGCGGGCTAAGGAGCGCGGGCGGGGCGCGAAAAGGCCGAGAGCCTCACGCCCCCACCGCACCCCGCAAGAGCCACCCCCCGCCGCGCCCTGCAGCCCGTCGACGTGCGGGCTGCTCTCTCTCCTTCTCGGGTTCAGTTTTCTCTTGTGTTATAATTCCACTCCTTTCCACTCAGTTCCAACTGATTCTATTTACATCAGTTCACGGATTTTTTTTGAGCCATTTTTAATTTCTGAATTTTATGGCTTATTATTATCTAAACTTCTAGAGTAGACTTTTGGACACAAAAATCTTCCACAAAATCCCTTCATTAATTGATCCCTTACCATCAACTCCCATAACCTTTTCTCTCTCTCTCTTTCTCTCTCTTCCTTCATCTCACGGATCTCTCTCTCCCTCCCATATATAATATTAGATTTTGGGGATTCAAAAAGATATCATCATTCACTCTCATTCACTCTCACCACACCACACATACCATTTTCTCCATTCTCTCTCTCTCTCTTTTCACACACATTACACACACTAAATCTCTACACCTCCATTCCTCACCATTTTAACCATCAACACCACCACAAAGGAGAAGAGGAGAAGAGGGAGAAGAAGGAAACCAAGCCAAGTTAGGAGAAGAGAAGACGAGAAAGGCCCGACAATGAGCATCCGCGGAAGCCAAGCTCAGATGAGGTTTCTCTTGTATTTTCTTTATATTTCTTGGATGTTTGTGGGGATTTGTCCAAAAACTATTGAAGGATACTCAATATTGTAGAAGTTTGAGTTATTTACATTTGATTTATGAGATGACTTTCTTCTATGGTATTTGTGTTGTTTTGAACATGTTTAGTGGCTAATCTCTCTATTAGGGGGTAGAGGGTCGATATGGTTTTGATCTATGCTTGTTCTTGATTGATTGTTGTTGATGGAATTGTGCCTTTTCATGTTTAGGTACTTGATCACTACTTGAACATTGATAGGATTTAGAGGAGTCTTGATTGTGAATCTAAATCCGGAAATTGGTTCCTTCAACGTTAGGTGCATGGGGTTCCTAAGCCTAATATGTTAATCTTGCATGTATGATATAGCTAAGAGAGGTTTAACGGATAGACGGTGACAAGAAATTGAAGTTAAGCTAATTGGAAGGGTCTATCATATTTGTGAGATTAGCATTATCAACTTGATTTAAGCATAGTGATAAAATCATTGAGAGAATCTACACCCTAATACCTTAATCAAACTTACTTCCTCTAGTCTAAATTTCATTTGTGTTTTTGCATTTAATCACCTTGCCTTATTGTCTATTTTGAATTTGTAGCATAATCCTCATCAAACCCCTTGTTAGAATGTTTAGATTTTATTTTAGTTGTTTTGTCAAAAGCATGTGTAGTCTATAGATAATTCTTTCACATAAAGTCTTCCTTGAGAGATCGACTCGGGTTAAGCTTATCGCTTCTACAATTGACCCCGTCCAATTGCGGGTGTGGTCCTAAGTAGTTGTCTAGCTAGCATGATCCGAAAATTATAAGTATAAATTTAGACCCAATCAAATTTTGGCGCCGTTGCCGGGGAAGGCTTGTTAGAATTGTCTTTTTAGTGCTATATTTGCTTTTGTGTTATTTGGGTTGTATTTGTGAAAGTGATCTCGTTTAAGTGTCGTGTTTGTGTTGTTGTGTTTTGATTTTCTTGTGTTGATTATTTGGTCTCACCTCTCTTTCCACAAGGTACGTTTGATCTCCGTTTTGTTTGTGTTTGTGTATGCTAGGGAGGCGAAGCCTCAATCGGAGATTAGCCCCCGTGTTTGACGACATCCATCGACCAAGAAGATTCGACGTGTTCGAGTTAGAAAGAGAGATGGAAGCTAATCCTTTCAACAATCCCGATAATGCCAACGCCAATGCCAATGCGGCTAGGAACATGAGAGACTTTGCTCATCCCGTGATTGGGGCGTTGACTTCTTGCATAGTTCTTGGTGAAGCCGCAAGGAACTACGAGTTGAAGAACATCCATTTTAGCCAACTTCTCTCATTCTATGGGATGCCGGCCGAAGATGCTTTGAACTTCATCCAGGAGTTCTACTCCGTTGTTCAAACCTTTCCTCTACATGGTTTGAATGAAGACCAATTGAAGATGAGGTGTTTTCCTTATACCTTGAAGGATCGAGCTAAGACGTGGTTCATGTCTCTTCTGGCCAATTCATTGGCTAATTGGAATGCCGTCTACGAGAAGTTCATGGCCAAGTACTACTCCAATCAAAAGACCCAAGACTTGAGAGCTCAAATTGTTACTTTTACCCAATCTCTGGGTGAATCGTTTCATGAAGCTTGGGATCGATTTCGAGGTCTCAAACAACAATGCCCTCACCACCATCTCGCACCCGAGTTGCTCAATCAATTTTTCTACGACGAGCTTTCACAAAATTTCCAATATATGGTGGACAATGCATCAGAAGGAGACATTGGAGGACGGACCGCCGAAGAGGTCTCAAACATCTATGAGACCATGGCCACAACTTCTCAACAAAAGAGTGCTAGGGGAAAGAGAGCTTCCGTCAATGAAGCTAACCCTTGTTATGACGTGACAAAGCAACTTGCCGAGTTGACAAGGCAAGTAGAGATGCTTAGAACTTCCGAGAGACCACCCCAACAAGTGATGACCATTGAGACTTGTGGGATTTGTGGAGAGTATGGCCATGGAGCCAACTTGTGCCAAAGATCGATCGAGCCGGAGTCAAGTGAAGAGGCTCATTTCCATGCTCTTCAAGAGCAAGTGAACGCTCTCCAAGGCTTCCAACCGCGCCAACAGTACAACCCCTACTCTCAAACATACAATCCGGGGTGGAGAAATCATCTGAATTTGTCTTGGAAGCAACCTCAACAACCTCAACAACCACCTCAACCACCACAACAACTGCCTCCACCTCAACAAGCTGGAGGTGGCCAAGCTCCACCTTATCCGAGGCCGCAACAATATCCGGCCCAACCAAACCAACCGCTAAGGCCAACATTGCAAGACACATTGCAATCTTTCATCCAAGCCACTCAACAAAGATTCGAATCCGTTGAGGCTTCCGTGAAGAGAATTGATACTCAAGTAGGCCAAATAGTCAGGACCGTTGGAGAGTTGGCTAAGCAAGCCAAGTCGGGCAAGTTGCCTAGCCAATCGGAGCAAGCTCAAGCCATTACCGTGCTTAGAGGAGGCAAGGTGATCGATAACAAGGTTGGCGAGTCAAGCCCAACCAAGGAGGTTAAAAAAGAAGATGAGACTCCTTCACAACAACAAAAGGAGTCCAAGAAAGAAAGAGAAGAAGTGAAGAAGCCCATGCTCCACAAGGCTACCAATCCTTACAACCCTCCTATTCCATTTCCAAGCCGGTTAAGGAATGAGAAGCAAGACACCAATTCCAAGAGTTCTACAAACTCCTATTCAAGGTGAATGTCAATCTTCCACTCCTTGATATCATTCGAAATGTGCCGGCCTATGTCAAGTTCTTCAAAGAACTTGCTTCCAAGAAGAGGAAGTTTGGAGAGGATGAGAAGATAGAGGTGTCCGAAGTGGCGAGTGCAATCTTACAACATCAACTACCACCAAAGCTCTGTGATCCAGGTAGTTTTACTCTTAAAATTGCTTTGGGAAATGGCAAAGAAGCATGTGGTATGCTAGATCTAGGAGCCGGAATTAATTTGATGCCTTACTCGATTTATAAACAATTAGAGTTAGGTGAATTGAAACCAACTAGAATGTGTCTTCAATTGGCGGATCGATCCGTGAGATATCCTAGGGGAATAATAGAGGACATTCTAGTTAAGGTTGGTGGATTAATCATACCGGTTGATTTTGTTGTTTTGGATGTGGGTGATGTGAAAGAAATGGGTAAAGAGCACACTATTCTCCTAGGTAGACCTTTTATGGCTACAACTAACACCTTGATTGATGTTAAAAATGGAACGTTAAAAATATCGTTGTTAGGAGAAACGGTGTCTTTTTCCGTACATAAAAACAAGGCTATTCCCGTCTCCTCATTTGAGGAAAATTGTTCTTACATAGATGCTATTGGTGTCTTGGCCAAGGAGGTTTTCTTGTAGGAAATAGGTGCTCCGTGGAGGAGTGAAGCCTCATCTGAGGAACTTGCTATGGATGAAGCCTACCTCAAGTGTGGGGGAGACGAGTTGTATGCCGAAGAGATGGAGATCTTGTTAAGAGAAGACATGAGTCTCATAGAAATCATGGCCTCAACCGAAGAGGAAGTGAAGCCTACTCCCGAGCTTGAGCTCAAGGAGCTCCCATCTCATCTCAAATACGTCTTTCTCGATGATGAAGAGAAGAAGCCCGTGATCATCTTTTCCGGGCTAGAAAAAGATAAAGAAGACCTCTTAGTAGCCGTACTAAAGAGGAACAAGCAAGCCATTGGATGGAGTCTTTCCGATATCAAAGGCATTAGCCCCTCTACGTGTATGCATCGCATCATTCTAGAGGAAGGGGCTAAGCCAGTTCATGAAGGGCAAAGGAGGCTCAACCCCGTGCTAATGGAGGTCGTAAAGAAGGAGATTCTTAAGCTCATATCGGAAGGGATCATTTATCCCATAGCCGATAGCGAATGGGTGAGCCCGGTCCATGTGGTGCCAAAGAAAAGAGGAATTACGGTGGTGGAAAATGACAAGGGAGAACATGTGGCTACCCGAACCACCACCGGATGGAGAATGTGCATTGACTACCGCAAGCTCAATGCCGCCACAAGAAAAGACCATTTTGCCCTTCCTTTCATTGATCAAATACTTGATAAACTTGCTGGACATAGTTTTTATTGTTTTCTTGACGGTTTATCGGGTTATTTTCAGGTGGCCATAGCGCCGGAAGACCAAGCCAAGACCGCATTCACGTGCCTGTTTGGTACGTTTGCGTGTTGAAGGATACCATTTGGACTATGCAATGCACCGGGCACTTTCCAAAGGTGTATGTTCTCCATCTTCTCCGAAATGATTGGAGACTTCATTGAGGTATTCATGGATGATTTTTCGATTTTTGGATCCTCATTTTCCGATTGCTTAGAGAAGTTGGAACTTGTCTTGAAAAGATGCATAGAAAGTAGCCTAACTCTTAGTTGGGAAAAGATTCATTTTATGGTTACTAGTGGCATAGTCCTTGGTCATGTTGTGTCTAAAGAAGGAATGAGTGTAGACAAGGCTAAGGTAGATGTGATTGAAAAATTGCCTCCACCCATTAATGTGAAAGGAATTAGAAGCTTTCTAGGCCATGCTGGTTTTTACCATAGGTTTATTAAAGATTTCTCAAAAATTAGCCAACCTCTATGCCATTTACTTGTTCAATATGTTCCTTTTGAGTTTGATGAAAAATGCTTGCATGATTTTAATACTCTTAAGGAGAAATTGATCACCGCACCCATTGTTGTTCCCCCTGATTGGTCTTTACCATTTGAGATAATGTGTGATGCATCAAATTCCGCCGTTGGCGCCGTTTTGGGTCAACGTATTGATAAAATTTTTCGTGTAATTTACTATGCTAGCCTTACCTTGAATAGTGCTCAACTAAATTACACCACAACCGAAAAAGAATTGCTTGCCATTGTGTTTTCTTTGGATAAATTTAGATCCTACATCTTAGGTTCTAAAGTAATCGTGCATAGTGATCATGCGGCTTTAAGGCATTTGTTGACCAAACCACAAGCTAAACCTAGACTCATTAGGTGGATTTTGCTTGTGCAAGAATTTGATGTTGAGATTAAGGATATAAATGGGTGTGAAAACGTGGTAGCGGATCATTATCTCGCCTCCCCGTTGATGAAAATTTTAATTTGTTGCATGAAAAAGGAGTCGATTGTGATACATTTCCATATGATCATTCTCTTAAGCTTAATTCATCTTCTTGGTATGCCGATATTATCAATTATCTAGCTTGTGGTAAAATGAGACCTAACCTTTCTTTTCAAGAAAAGAAAAGATTTTTGGCAATGTGTAGGTATTACTTTTGGGACGATCCATACCTTTTCCATTTGGGAAAAGACGAGATAATTCGAAGATGCGTCCCGGAAGAGGAGCAAACCGATGTTCTAGCCTTTTTCCACTCATCTCATTGTGGTGGTCATTTTGGAGGGCAAAAGACGGCTAGAAAGATTTTACAATCCAGTTTGTATTAGCCTTCAATTTTTAAAGATGCTCATGCTTACTCCATTTCATGTGATAAATGCCAAAGACTTGGTAATATTGGGAGGAGAAATGAAATGCCTTTAAATATCAATCTTGTTGTTGAAATTTTTGATGTTTGGGGTATTGATTTTATGGGACCATTTCCTACCTCATTTGGTTTTGAGTATATCCTATTAGCGGTCGACTATGTGTCAAAGTGGGTTGAAGCAATCCCCACTAGGTCTTATGACTCTAATGTGGTTATCAAGTTTGTGCAGGAACATATTTTGAGTAGGTTTGGATTCCCAAGAGCGATCATAAGTGACGGTGGAACTCATTTCACCAACAAGCTTTTTACAAGATTGCTAAAGAAAAATGGAGTGACTCACAAGGTGGTGACTCCGTATCATCCTCAAACTTCTGGTCAAGTTGAGACGAGCAATAAACAAATTTAAAACATTTTGAAGAAGACCGTGAATGTGACAAGGAAGGATTGGTCACAAAGGCTATCGGATGCTCTTTGGGCATACCGGACGGCCTACAAAACCATCCTAGGGATGAGTCCATACCGCCTCATTTATGGAAAAGCATGCCATCTCCCCGTTGAGATCGAGCACCGAGCCTATTGGGCTATAAATGTGGTGAATTGTGATCTTGAAAGTGCGGAAAAGGAGCGAGCCTTGCAATTGTCCGAGCTCGACGAATTGAGAAACGAAGCCTATGACAATGCCAAGATTTACAAAGACAAAGTGAAGAGGCTACACGATAGGTGAATTGTCAAGAAAGAGCTCATGCCGAGCATGAAGGTTCTCCTTTTCAACACTAGATTGCGGCTTTTTCCCGAAAAACTCAAATCACGTTAGAGAAGAGAAGAGAAGAAAAACAGAGCAAGGAGGTGCAATCTTGAGAAAAGAAAAAAAAAAGACACAGCGCAGGCGGGTATCATAGCGCGGGCGGGGTGAGAAACGGCCGAGACACCCTCGCCCCCGCCGCGCCAAGTGCCCCCGCGGGGCTCCTTTCCATGAGCCCCGCCGAGATCCCCCGCCGCGCTGTGCGCCCCCGCGGGGCTGCTTCACCACGCCCCCGCGGGGCGCTCGCTCCCTTGCTCCCCCTCTCTTGTTCTCTCTAACCGACACATCCCCTCCCCCGTGGGGCCCACCTCTTTTTACACTTGTGGACATCATTCACCACTTGTACTCCCCCTCTGCACACTTGTACTCACCCTCTTCACCAATAATTCACCTCACCCCTTCACTCCCCATCTTCTTATACGCACTCTTCCATTCCCCCAAATTTCACTCCAACTTTCTGCTCAAATTCACAGCATCTCCTTCTTTCTCCCCCCGAAATTCCACCAAAAATTCACCAAGCTCTCACACGCCCCACCGCTCCATCCAACCCCGCCGCACTACACCGTCCCGCCGGGCTATTTTATTGTGCTCTACATCTAAATTGTTGCTGCACTTCATCTCTGCATATCTCCAACCTCCTCACCATGGGCCCAAAAATGAAGTTTCCCAAAAATTTTGGAGGAAAGGGCAAAGACAAGAGCAAGAATGCTAGCAATTCCACAAGCACGGACAAAGGCAAGGGACCGGAATGCACAAGCTCCCCGCCAATGGTCTCAGACCTCCGACAACAATATGGAGCTCCATTCCTCATCACAACTCCCAATGAAGGTAACCGTTACCTCACTCTCCGTAGCCATGAGATATCTTGTCCTCGCTACATTGATTGGAAGTTGATGCGGGAGTTGAATTTGGAAAAACAAATAATGGAGTATCTTAAGGTGTTAAATTTGCAAACCTTTGTTAGGATGCAATATTATGCTTATGATAATGTCGTGCTTGAATTTTTGGTGTCATTTCAATATGATGAGGATGAGGGAAAGAGTTGTACTTTCCGGATGTTTGATATGCAATACAACATCACTTTGGCTGAATTGCGGGATTACTTTGATTTCCCAACTACGGGGATCAAGCACATGCCATCAGATGTCAATGCTGTGGATGCATGGTATGACATTTCGGGGTTCTCGAATTGGAATACAAAGGGCATTCCGAGAAAATTCATTGAGGATCCCGCCTTGTCCGTTGTTCAGAAGTTCTTGGCATACAACATTTCGGGCAAGGAACAAGCCAACAAGATGAATTCTACTGAGGTCTTCCTACTTTGGTGTGCCAAGAAAGGCAGAAAAGTGTGTCCGTCCACTTTCATTTTGAGCACTATCAAGGACGCAATCATGCGGAAAACTCAGCACCCTTCTTTTTGTACATTCATCTCCGCCCTTTGTGCTAAAATTGGCGCACTTGATAAGGATACCCCCGCTCTCCCTGGGTACAGAAGGCTCGACGCCCCCACAATCGACAAAGGAGAGCTCAAGCGAGCCAAAGTGATTTACAATGAGCGAGAGGTATGCCCTCATGCAAAGAGGACTTGTGTCGGCACCTTGAAGCAAATCCAGCGCAGTACCATGGAGCTTACAGGAGGATCCTCGTCGGCTCCACAAGAGCCCAATGAAGAGGGCGACGATGACGCGCATGACGCCGGCGGGCAACAAGGAGGACATGCAGGCCATCAAGGATACAACATGCCTGCCACGGACTGGGGCTCATTCCAGGGCTACATGGACACCACGATGGGTCAATTCCAGCAGTCCATTACTGACACCATGAGCTCTTTTGGCACTTAATTGTAGGATTCTATGTCTACCTATTGGCAAGAGCATAATGCCCGCATAATGCAGCAGCAAGAGAGGATTGATGCCTCTTTTCAGTCCATCCACGAGGATATCAGTGCAGTGCATGAAGATGTTCAGGGCCTCTACTCTCGAGTCGACGGACACGACGAGCAAATCCAAGCCCTCCAAACGAGCTAGGATGCATGGACTCTTACCTCCTCTTTCACGCCAATGAATCCACCACCTTATCCACCACCAGTGCAGTAACGATTCTTTTATTTATTTTATGTTTTACATGTTTCGTGTTCGTGTGGGTTGTTTTTTTTGTACTATATTGTTCGTATTTTCCGTTTGTGTTTCCTAGTGTTGTTTTGTAGGAGCTCGCGCACGTTTCCCATTTTCTACAAATTTGTGACGTTCTCCACTCCCTTATCTCTTTTGCTTGCATTAGTTTTTCATACATTGAGGACACTGTATGTTTTAAGTGTGGGGGAGAGCATGTTATGTTATGTAGCGAATTTTGTTGTTTTTGCTTTAATATGTTGGTATCAATGACGTTATGTTAATTGTGTTGGTTTTGATATGCATGATTATTTGTTTTAGTTATGTAAGTATAGTGTGATTCTCCCACTTAGTATTTTGGCTTGCTCGATGGTCAAATTTGAAATTTTTTGATATGAATCTTCAAGGAATTACTTTCAAGTTGATCATGAATGAAGGAATTGTTTCGTGGTGTCACTCTTAAGCACGAATTATTTTTGTATGAGATCACAAATTGATGATTAACGTCGAAGGGTCTTGCTCTTGAAAGAATAGGAAGCAGTGCTTGGCCTTGTTCTTGAAAACTACTCCCCTTAATCATTTATCCTAGTTTAAAAAAAAGGGAGAAAATAAGGGTCTCTACTCCTCTAGTTGATTTATTCGACTAGGAGTATGGGAAACCACGCAAGGACACTAGGGATGTCCTTCCTATGGTTGAACCTTGTGATTTTTGATCCATACCCCTATGAATGTGTTTAAATAAATGGGATTGCATTCCGGATTCTACTCCTCTCATGTGTGTGTCAATCCTTTCACGTGTTGCATGATGAGTATGGGAAACCACATTAGGAAGCTCGAGTATGCTCGATGATTTGACCTAATGATCCTTGTCCTGTGTTTGCAATCCCCTTTATCGCTTAATGAAGTATTTTAATAAATGTGGATGTGATTTGTGGGGATATAAATTAATTGAATTTGGGCTAGCGTGTTTTTCCTAGACTTGAGAGGACAAGCAATTCACTTGATAAGATATTGTGTTCACATTCTTGAATAATGAATGCTTTTGTGGGAACCATGCAAATTGATGATTTCATGATCACCTTGTGAATATTTCCCTCTTGCTTCATATTTTTAATTTCTTGTTTGCTTGAGGACAAGCAAAGAGCTAAGTGTGGGGGAGTTGTTTAGTGTCTAATTGTGTTATTTTTATTTATTTATTTTATTGTGTTTAGTATTTATTTTGTTTAATTTTATATTGTTATGTGTTGATTTTATGTGTTTATTTGTGTTTATTGCTCTAATGGTGAATTGTGCCAAGTGTTGCAAAACTTGAGCTTTTAATCATAAAAGCAGGCATTTTACGACAATTAGGTGGCAAGTGCAAATCGAGTGATTGAGCTGGGTTGTTTAAATTGGGGATCAAGGTCTTAAAAAAAGAATTGAGGAAAAAGCACCCGCACGGGCAGGCTAAGGAGCGCGAGCGGGGCATGAAAAGGCCGAGAGCCTCGCGCCCCGCCGCGCCCCACAAGAGCCTCCACCCTCTGCGGGACTGGCTCCCGCGGCGCAACCCGCCCCCGCGGGGCTGGCCCCCGCCGCACCCCAGCGCCCCGCCGCGCTCGCCCCGACCGCGCGCTGTGCACCCGCGGCGCCCTATAGCCCGTCGACGTACAGGCTGCTCCCTCTCCTTCTCGGGTCCAGTTTTCTCTTGTGTTATAATTCCACTCCTTTACACTCAGTTCCAACTGATTCTATTTACATCAGTTCACAGATTTCTTTTGAGCCATTTTTAATTTCTGAATTTTATGGCTTATTATTACCTAAACTTCTAGAGTAGACTTTTGGACATAAAAATCTTCCACAAAATCTCTTCATTAATTGATCCCTTACCATCAACTCCCATCACCTTTTCTCTCTCTCTTTCTCTCTCTTCCTTCATCTCATGGATCTCTCTCTCTCTCTCTCTCTCTCTCTCTCTCATATCTAATATTAGATTTTGGGGATTCAAAAAGATATCATCATTCACTCTCATTCACTCTCACCACACCACCCATACCATTCTCTCTCTCTCTTTTCACACACACTACACACACTAAATCTCTACACCTCCATTCCTCACCATTTTAACCATCAACACCACCACAAAGGAGAAGAGGAGAAGAGGGAGAAGAAGGGAACCAAGCCAAGTTAGAAGAAGGGAAGACGAGAAAGGCCCGACGACGAGCATCCGCGGAAGCTAAGCTCGGAGGAGGTTTCTCTTGTATTTCCTTTACATTTCTTGGATGTTTGTAGGGATTTGTCCCAAAACTATTGAAGGATACTCAATATTGTAGAAGTTTGAGTTATTTATATATGATTTATGAGATGACTTTCTTCTATGATATTTGTGTTGTTTTGAACATGTTTAGTGGCTAATCTCTCTATTAGGGGGTAGAGGGTTGATGTGGCTTTGATCTATACTTGTTCTTGATTGATTGTTGTTGTTGGAATTGTGCCTTTTCATATTTAGGTACTTGATCACTACTTGAACATTGATAGGATTTAGAGGAGTCTTGATTATGAATCTAAATCCAGAAATTGGTTCCTTCAACGTTAGGTGCATGGGGTTCCTAAGCCTAATATGTTAATCTTGGATGTATGATATAGCTAAGAGAGGTTTAACAGATAGATGGTGACATGAATTGAAGTTAAGCTAATTGGAATGGTCTATCATATTTGTGAGATTAGCATTATCAACTTGATTTAAGCATAGTGATAAAATCATTGAGAGAATCTACACCCTAATACCTTAATCAAACTTACTTCCTCTAGTCTAAATTTCATTTGTGTTTTTTGCATTTAATCACCTTGTCTTATTGTCTATTTCGAATTTGTAGCATAATCCTCATCAAACCCCTTGTTAGAATGTTTAGATTTTATTTTAGTTGTTTTGTCAAAAGCATGTGTAGTCTATAGATAATTCTTTCACATAAAGTCTTCCTTAAGAGATCGATTTGGGTTAAGCTTATCGCTTCTATAATTGACCCCGTCCAATTGCGGGTGTGGTCCTAAGTAGTTGTTTAGCTAGTATAATCCAAAAATTATAAGTATAAATTTGGACCCAATCAGTTACCCTTCTTATCAAGTCTTGCTCAAGAGCTGCAAAGCTGATGATAAATCAGCCCAGCTCATCCTGCAGAGGAATTAAAGAGCTGACATCCTTGAAGCTGACTTCCTCAGCAGTTGCTCTTAAGCAACTTCAGCATGCTAAGACTCAAGCCGAAACTGACCCCTCTCAGGACATCTCCAGTTCAGCTTCCAAAAAGAAACGGTCTAATAGCTCTAAAGAAAGCATTGAAACTAGTCTTATTCAACCACTCAAGAAGAGAAAATTGACAAAAAGTCAATCAGCAGCTGCTCAACAAAACTGATTCAATTAGTTAAAGCCGACATCATCAGTTTAGCAGGAAATTGACGCCTCAAGCTCCAAGTCCCTCCTCTCATCAGCTGTTTGATCAATCCTCTTCGATAAACTTCTTTACTCTCTATTCCTCACAGCTTATTTTTGAAAAAGTTATCGTTAACATTTCAAAATAAGCTTACTGTTCATCTGAGTTGCCATTAAAGTCTCTATACTCAGCATTAAAGTATAAATAGATGAATTTTCTAAGGAATATAAATAGCAAATCTTCTGGCAAAATATTTTTCTATTTATGGCAACTACTTAGATTTTCAAACCCTCAGATCTCAGCTGCTTGATCAAAAAAGCATTTATCTAAGTGGACGGCTGAGATGCATGCATCATTTATTTAGCTAACTTTCTTTCAAATCAAATAGCTGATCAGCCAATAAGCACTCGATTGCTATGGTTTAATGCATGCAAATTTACTGACTTTAAAAGCAGTAGAGAAGTTGAATGAAAAACAACACAACAGAGATATTTTTTTTTCTCTAACATTTTCATTCATTCTGCTTGTCTTCTCACTTATCCACAAGCCCCTTCTCAATCATATCATATCATTGAAGAATGGCTTCCTCATTCCACTCGATGAATATGCAGCTTCTAATAAAGAAGATCATATCGGATAAGTTCATCAACCGAGAGTTTCTTCAAGCTCGAATCAGTTGTGAGAAGACTAGCATGATCTTTGATTTGTTAAAGACATGCGGGCTCTTCTCTTTTATGACAACGCAGCCAAAGAGGAAGCATCTTCTGCTTGTAGCTGAGTTCTTCCTAGGACTCCAAGTAAAGCAGCTGAAAGATGGAATTCACATCAGCCAGGTGAAGTACACCAAGGAGCTAGTCAAGAAGTTTGGAGTAAGTAAAGGAAAAATTCTCAAGGTTCCAATGAACACATTGTAACGCCCCGGTCCCGGGAGAAGGGCAGGGGACCGGTGCGCTACTTGGGGAAAGGGGGAAAGGGGTTGTTGAACAGAAGCAATCAAAGAAATAGGGTTAGTGCCCTAAAAATATGGGCAGCATAACCTCTATAAATGGATCAATCCACGCTTTTAAAGCGTATGAAATGACTCAAACCAGATACCATGACTCTTAGGATGAACCCAAGAAAGAATAACAAAGGCAAACTTCAATGTAAATAATAACAGTTCAAAGGTTAACTGTTAATAGGTTAGGCATAAAAAAGGCCAGACTGATGTCTGTCCAAATACTTAAAGTAAAGAGATGCCAGGCTCCCGCCTGTCGTGAAAGCAATATAAAGCCAGGCTTTTGCCTTGACATGAAAAACAATGTAAAGCCAGGCTTGCGCCTGTCTGAGTAAGGAAAGTAAATAAATGCCAGGCTTTCGCCTGTCAGGAACAGAAAGTAAACGGGATTCGGAGAACCGAACACTCCGTAACAATAAAGAAAATGGGATTCGGAAAACCGAACACTCCATAACAGTAAATAAAATGGGATTCGGAGAACCGAACACTCCATAACAGTAAAGAAAATGGGATTCGGAGAACCGAACACTCCATAACCGTAAATAAAATGGGATTCGGAGAACCGAACACTCCATAACAGTAAATAAAATGGGATTCGGAGAACCGAACACTCCATAACAATAATCAGAGTAAGCGGACAAAAACGCAGTGCATTTATTCAGACACAAAAGGTAACCATGTTCTCAGTTGGACTCCACACATAAAAGAAACATATACATCAAAAGATAGCCCTTCAGCCTTAGCACAGCCGTCCACCATCCCGCAGCTCATCCTGAAAATATTTGAAAAGATTTGGGCGTGAGTACTAATGCACTCAGTGGGTACTTTTGAGAAAAACCTTCAGAATCATTTTATAAAATAGAATATCTAATCATATTGAGAGCATATCATGGAAAGCTTTCAAAACAGAAAATTTGTGAATTCCATGTATACAAAATCATTTTCGTTCCATCATTGCGCGCAACTCTCCCCTAGAACGCTTACGGTGAGTCGGTTCGTGTACACAACCCGGCTGCTTAAGGTTGGACACTGCCCTGTTTGCTTGGGGCTCGATATCGTGAACCATTGTAGTTTCGTCACCAAAAACAGTAGTAAGACTTACATGAGTCAGGAGAGCACATCAAATACAGTCATGAGTTGGATATTCAATCACATTTATTTTATAAATATCAGGGCTTAATAACCCGAAAATACATTTTTATATAATAAAAACCCACCTGGTAATCTGAGCTAGATCTAGATTCTGATTCTGATCTCAACTAGAAGTCTCCTTCTTCTGTGCCTACAAGATTATCCGGCAACTTAGTTTCGATGAATGACTACCATTAGGTCAAAATCTAACATTTCTTAGCTATGAAGTAAATATTATAATATCTACTATCTTAATACGCAGCACCCGGATCATCAAAATATTTTGACTCTTAAGAGAACTTTACTCAGGGCATTTTTATAAAGAAAAACCGTTTAGTAAGTTTTGGCATACGGGGTGGTCAAACCCGTATCCTAAAATTAATTCGGTACAAATAAATTCATACCGCAAGATCTGCCCATTGGAAAAATATGAAACTTTAAATAAAAATACTATATTTTGACACGGAACAACTTTTGAGTTTAAAAATACGATAGGGCTATCCACGAAGGATAGATCTGAAAAAGACTACAATTTAATAATCGGATACCCAAAATATACCCGAAATTAAAAAGTGACATCATGGAAAATGTATATAAATATACATAGAACATAAAACCCTAAAGACACTTTTTGATTCGATGACCCGAAAGAGTCACCGATTTGAAAGGTGGTGGCGACTTTTGGCGGCGGTCACGATGATTTTCCATCGTGATCGTCCGTCGTGTCATCATTTCAATCACGTATTCGTGATCTATGCGTTGACACCTTCAAAACGACTATTTCGGAAATGAAATAGGAAACTAGAGACGTACCTTCTCTAGAAGCTGCTCGGCGTTTCGATTTTGAAAATGAATGAAAAATGAAACCTTAACCTCCTATTTATAGAAGAAAAATAAATAGGATAATATTTCGAAAAAGAAATTGGATAATGACGGATGTGCCTTAGTTATCCAAATCTATTACCTTTCACCCTAAAATTGTGCCAAGTGTTCATTTGAACTCGAAATTGGAAAATTCAAAGTTTGGCACGATGCTTGAAAATTTTTCTATCAACCCAAGAAAAATATCAGAACATATTTTAAAGCAATTTTTGACCAAATTAAATTTTAATAGATGTCTCTGGCTGCGATTTTCCTTTATTTGAATCCGTTAAGGACCCAACTTCTTACCTAAATTACCCTCAGGTAACATAAGTTGAGTAAAACCCTCTAAAATATTTCGGGGTATTACATTCTACCCTCCTTAATAAAAATTTCGTCCCGAAATTTGCGTACCTCTATAGGGTAAATCAGGGTACAACTCCTTGATTCTGCTTTCAAGCTCCCAGGTAGCTTCCTCTCTCCCATGGTTATTCCATAGGACTTTCACCAGTGATATCTGTTTGTTCCGTAATTTTTGGACCTTTTGGTCAAGAATAGCCTCTGGTTTTTCTTCATATGATAAATCCTGATTCAGGACTATCTCTTCATTCTTTATAACGTGTGTAGTATCAAACACGTACTTTCTCAACATTGAGACATGAAAAACATTATGAACCTCAGCTAGACTTGGCGGTAAGGCTAGTCTATAAGCTACCTCTCCAACTCGTTCAAGAATTTCAAATGGTCCAATATACCGTGGTTTCAATTTTCCTCTTTTGCCAAAACGTATAATTCCTTTAGTAGGAGATATTTTGAGAAAGACCTTATCTCCAACATTAAAATACAGATCCTTTCGACGTTTATCTGCATAGGCTTTTTGTCTATCTTGGGCCTCCTTCATTCTTATTCTTATCTTATCAATTATTTCGATTGTTATCTGAACAATCTCAGGGCCTAATATCTTTCTTTCACCCACTTCATCCCAATAAAGTGGTGATCTACATCTTCGGCCATACAATGCTTCATATGGTGCCATTCCAATGGTTGCCTGATAACTGTTGTTATAGGCGAACTCTACTAAGGGTAAAACATTTTCCCAGCTTCCACCTCTATCAGTTAAAACTCCTCTGAGCATATCCTCTAGTATTTGTATTGTCCTTTCTGATTGTCCATCAGTTTGAGGATGGAAAGCTGTACTGAAATTTAGTTGCGTTCCCATGGCATCTTGTAGACTTATCCAGAATCTAGAAGTAAATCTGGTATCTCGGTCAGAGGTGATCGAGACAGGTACGCCATGTAATCGCACAATCTCCTTCACATAGAGTTGAGCCAACTTATCTAGTCCAAGTGTCATCTTGATTGGCAAAAAGTGCGCGGATTTGGTCAATCGATCAACAACGACCCATATCGCAGTGTTTCCTCGCACTGACTTTGGTAATCCTACTATAAAATCCATGTTGATATGTTCCCATTTCCATTCTGGGATTTCAAGTGGTTGTAATAATCCTGATGGTCGTTGATGTACCGCCTTTACTTGCTGACAAGTTAAACATCGTTCAACAAATGAGGCCACTTCTCTCTTCATATTTCGCCACCAGAAGTTTCTCTTCAAATCTCTATACATCTTTGTACTTCCAGGGTGAGCGGTATATGGAGTATCATGAGCTTCCATCATGATTTCATTCTTTAACTCTTCATTGTGGGGCACACATATTCTTCTTTCGTACATGAGAGCATTATCATTTGCTTCAGCAAATCCTTTTGAATCCTCAGATCTTACTTTCAATCGCATCTTCTCCAAAAATTGATCCCCTCTTTGTGCCTCCACAATTCGTTTCCTTAAATCGGGTTTAGCTATTAAAGTAGCTATAAGTCCTTTAGTAGAGTCTGGTGGTTGAACCAACTGTAACTCTAGTCTTTGAAATTCTTCAATTAACCTTTCTTCTTGTGTTAGGAAACAACCTAACTCTGCTTTGGTTTTTCGGCTAAGGGCGTCTGCTACAACATTTGCTTTACCGGGGTGGTAGAGAATGGTACAATCATAATCCTTAACTAATTCCAGCCACCTTCTCTGCCTCATGTTTAAATCCTTCTGTTCAAAGAAGTACTTAAGACTCTTATGATTAGTGTAGATTTCACATCTGACACCGTATAAATAATGCCTCCAAATTTTCAAGGCATGTACCACAGCTGCAAGCTCTAGGTCATGGGTGGGATAATTTAACTCATGTGGCCTGAGCTGGCGAGATGCATAAGCAACGACTCTTTTGTCTTGCATTAGCACACACCCTAGCCCTAGCTTAGACGCATCTGTAAAGATAACAAATCCTTCATTTCCTTCTGGTATAACCAATACTGGAGCTGTGGTCAGTCTTTTCTTAAGTTCTTGGAAATTCTTCTCACATTCCTCAGTCCAAATAAACTTAGTCTTCTTTTTCAACAATTGTGTCATTGGCCTTGCTAATTTAGAAAATCCTTCAATAAATCTTCTATAGTAGCCTGCCAACCCTAGGAAACTTCTTATCTCATGTGCACTGGAAGGTGATTTCCAGTTACTTACTGCTTCAACCTTAGCAGGATCTACTTTGATTCCTTCTGATGACACAATATGGCCAAGGAACATTACCTCACTGAGCCAAAATTCACACTTGCTAAATTTGGCATATAATTTCTCCCTCCTCAATGTTTCCAAAATTATATGTAGATGTTCTTGGTGTTGTTCCTCACTTTTGGAATAGATAAGAATATCATCTATAAACACAAGAACAAAGTTATCCAGATATTGATGAAAGACTCTGTTCATCATATCCATGAACACAGCAGGTGCATTAGTTAACCCAAATGGCATCACTAAGAATTCATAGTGGCCGTAACGTGTTCGAAATGCTGTCTTAGGCACATCTTCTTTTCTTATCTTCAATTGGTGATAACCTGAACGTAAATCAATCTTTGAAAATACGTTAGCTCCTCTTAGTTGGTCAAACAAGTCATCTATCCTTGGCAAGGGATACTTATTCTTAACTGTCACCTTATTCAACTCCCTATAGTCTATGCACATTCGCAATGTACCATCCTTCTTTTTAACAAAGAGAATAGGCGCTCTCCAAGGTGAGACACTGGGTTGTATGAAACCTAAGTCCAACAGCTCTTGTAGTTGTACCTTCAGTTCTTGCAACTCATTAGGGGCCATTCTATATGGTGCCTTAGATATTGGAGCTGCTCCTGGTTCCAAGTCAATGGTAAATTCAGTTTGCCTATCGGGCGGTAGCCCTGGTAGGTCCTGTGGAAAAACATCCTTGTATTCCCGAACGATAGGGACTTGATCTATCGTTACTCCCTCTTTCTCTTTTCCTACTAGGTTAACCAGAAAAGCATGGCAACCTTCTTTTCTCATTAGCTTTATAGCTTTCAGGGCTGAAACAACTGGTATCTTCAAACCCATTCTTGCTCCAAAGAAAATTACCTTTGGTTCTCCTGGTTTCTGGAATATAACTTCTCTCTCATGACAACGTATAGTTGCATACGTTGCAGTTAGCCAATTCATTCCCAAGATTATATCAAAATCCTTCATGTCGATTACATATAAATCCGTGATGAAAATATTTTTGTTAATCTCGAGTTCCAAATTCAGGCATATTCTATTGGCTATCACAGTTTTTCCAGAAGGGATGCTAACTTCTAAGGCATTAGTAGCATCTACTTGTCTAAGTTTTAATCTTTGACTAGCCTTTTCTGAAATAAAAGAGTGTGTAGCTCCAGTATCAAATAAAGCGAGCACAGGTATATTAACCATGTTAATCATACCTGCCAAATTTTCTGGAGCTCGCTCTGCCTGCTGTTGCTGAAGTGCATAAGTCCTGGCTGGCTGTGGGGCACGTTGTCCTTGGTCTGGCTTAAAATTTCCTCTCTGATTTTGCCTTAAGTTTCCACCCTGATTAGGCCTAGAATTGTTCCCTTGATTAGGCCTCTGATTTATATTCCCATCTTGTGCTGGTCTAGGAGGAAAACCTGTATTTCCTTTACTCCTAGGACAATCTCGAGCAAAATGTCCCGGTTGATGACAGAAGAAACATCCATCTGTATTCCTCATACACTTTCCTGAATGAAACTTCCGACAGATAGGGCAGGGAGTCCTATTTCCTTGTTGATTCTGTTGCCCATAATTGGTATTTCCCTTGGCCCACTGTTGCTTATTTCCCACTGCATTTCTATCTTCCCATTTCCGCTTTCCCTTCAGATCTTGGGAAGATTGTTGTGGCTGGATTTTCTCAGCTGGCATAACAGATTCTATGTTCAAAGCCCGACGCAGTGTTTGCGCATACGACATCTCATCATGCCCCATAAGAGTCATGCTGATTTCTGGTTTAAGGCCCTTCCTAAACTTCTTAGCCTTCTTGCAGTCCGAGTCCACGAGATGTGGAGCATAACGAGAGAGTTGATTAAAGGCACGGTCATACTCAGTAACAGTAGAGCTTCCCTGTCGGAGGTTCCAGAATTCCGACTCTTTCTTTTCTCGATAGCAATCAGGAATGTATTTCTGATAAACTTCTTCCTTGAAGTCTTCCCAAGTAAATTCCTGCCATTGCTCATAAGTCATAGTTCTTTTTACAGACTCCCACCAATAGTCTGCATCGTCAATCAATTGAAACTGAGCACATGTAAGCTTTTCCTCATTCATGCAAGACATGTAATCAAATATTCGGTCCAGAGATCGAATCCATTTTTCTGCATCTATTGGGTCACCTAGCCCGTTGAAAGTAGGTGGGTGATGTTTACGAAAAGCTTCTTCTGCTCTTGATGTCGGTATGGGAATTGGAATTGGTGCAGGTTGTCCATGGTTTTCTTGGTTCTGTGTTCTTTTCTTAGGCGGCATTCTGAAAAATTTTAGGCTTCAGAAATAACTATCACAAAATCCACTTCGTGCTGAATTAATACGATTGTGAGATATCTCCTAAACTAAATGCTCAACAACATTTCTCATGCAATTCTAATCAGTCTACTTATTTTTAAAGGAAAGCACTTAGTCAGTCTACGTTCCACATGAATCTTAAGAGATGCACTTAAAATCCAATTTATGTGTATAAGTCACAATTGGCTATGTTCATCTACATTCTCAATCAAATCATTCTATGTTCATATTTCATCTTCATAAGCATTCTCGGTTTCCCATCAATTTAACATCATCACATTTCCAATTACTTTAACATTCTCACATTTCCAATCACTTACACATTATCACATTTCTAATCATAGGGCATTAATTACTATCGCCACACATTCCTTCAAATCATATCATGGACATATAGTCCCATTAAAAAAAAATAATAATTCAATACCATCTGGGCACAATGTCCCACAATTTTTTTACCATCATGGACAATAAGTCCCTTTTATTCATAACCATCATCATATGGACAGATAGTCCAAAATGATACCATTATCCTTTCGAAACCATCATTGGCGCGACTTTTCATAAATATCATCAATGTGGAGAATGGTCCTTATCCACATTTCTTTTTTTAAAAATCAGTAAATATAATTGAATCTAAAAAAACATTTTAACTCACGTACCTTTTTTTTTTAAGCAAGATGAGAGCGGTGTAGGCGACGTGCTAGGGCTATCAGATAATTAATTAAGAGAATACACTGAGAACTAGACTCAATCAATAATATGACAGGCCTGCAGAGTTGCAGCCTGCTCTGATACCACTCTGTAACGCCCCGGTCCCGGGAGAAGGGCAGGGGACCGGTGCGCTACTTGGGGAAAGGGGGAAAGGGGTTGTTGAACAGAAGCAATCAAAGAAATAGGGTTAGTGCCCTAAAAATATGGGCAGCATAACCTCTATAAATGGATCAATCCACGCTTTTAAAGCGTATGAAATGACTCAAACCAGATACCATGACTCTTAGGATGAACCCAAGAAAGAATAACAAAGGCAAACTTCAATGTAAATAATAACAGTTCAAAGGTTAACTGTTAATAGGTTAGGCATAAAAAAGGCCAGACTGATGTCTGTCCAAATACTTAAAGTAAAGAGATGCCAGGCTCCCGCCTGTCGTGAAAGCAATATAAAGCCAGGCTTTTGCCTTGACATGAAAAACAATGTAAAGCCAGGCTTGCGCCTGTCTGAGTAAGGAAAGTAAATAAATGCCAGGCTTTCGCCTGTCAGGAACAGAAAGTAAACGGGATTCGGAGAACCGAACACTCCGTAACAATAAAGAAAATGGGATTCGGAAAACCGAACACTCCATAACAGTAAATAAAATGGGATTCGGAGAACCGAACACTCCATAACAGTAAAGAAAATGGGATTCGGAGAACCGAACACTCCATAACCGTAAATAAAATGGGATTCGGAGAACCGAACACTCCATAACAGTAAATAAAATGGGATTCGGAGAACCGAACACTCCATAACAATAATCAGAGTAAGCGGACAAAAACGCAGTGCATTTATTCAGACACAAAAGGTAACCATGTTCTCAGTTGGACTCCACACATAAAAGAAACATATACATCAAAAGATAGCCCTTCAGCCTTAGCACAGCCGTCCACCATCCCGCAGCTCATCCTGAAAATATTTGAAAAGATTTGGGCGTGAGTACTAATGCACTCAGTGGGTACTTTTGAGAAAAACCTTCAGAATCATTTTATAAAATAGAATATCTAATCATATTGAGAGCATATCATGGAAAGCTTTCAAAACAGAAAATTTGTGAATTCCATGTATACAAAATCATTTTCGTTCCATCATTGCGCGCAACTCTCCCCTAGAACGCTTACGGTGAGTCGGTTCGTGTACACAACCCGGCTGCTTAAGGTTGGACACTGCCCTGTTTGCTTGGGGCTCGATATCGTGAACCATTGTAGTTTCGTCACCAAAAACAGTAGTAAGACTTACATGAGTCAGGAGAGCACATCAAATACAGTCATGAGTTGGATATTCAATCACATTTATTTTATAAATATCAGGGCTTAATAACCCGAAAATACATTTTTATATAATAAAAACCCACCTGGTAATCTGAGCTAGATCTAGATTCTGATTCTGATCTCAACTAGAAGTCTCCTTCTTCTGTGCCTACAAGATTATCCGGCAACTTAGTTTCGATGAATGACTACCATTAGGTCAAAATCTAACATTTCTTAGCTATGAAGTAAATATTATAATATCTACTATCTTAATACGCAGCACCCGGATCATCAAAATATTTTGACTCTTAAGAGAACTTTACTCAGGGCATTTTTATAAAGAAAAACCGTTTAGTAAGTTTTGGCATACGGGGTGGTCAAACCCGTATCCTAAAATTAATTCGGTACAAATAAATTCATACCGCAAGATCTGCCCATTGGAAAAATATGAAACTTTAAATAAAAATACTATATTTTGACACGGAACAACTTTTGAGTTTAAAAATACGATAGGGCTATCCACGAAGGATAGATCTGAAAAAGACTACAATTTAATAATCGGATACCCAAAATATACCCGAAATTAAAAAGTGACATCATGGAAAATGTATATAAATATACATAGAACATAAAACCCTAAAGACACTTTTTGATTCGATGACCCGAAAGAGTCACCGATTTGAAAGGTGGTGGCGACTTTTGGCGGCGGTCACGATGATTTTCCATCGTGATCGTCCGTCGTGTCATCATTTCAATCACGTATTCGTGATCTATGCGTTGACACCTTCAAAACGACTATTTCGGAAATGAAATAGGAAACTAGAGACGTACCTTCTCTAGAAGCTGCTCGGCGTTTCGATTTTGAAAATGAATGAAAAATGAAACCTTAACCTCCTATTTATAGAAGAAAAATAAATAGGATAATATTTCGAAAAAGAAATTGGATAATGACGGATGTGCCTTAGTTATCCAAATCTATTACCTTTCACCCTAAAATTGTGCCAAGTGTTCATTTGAACTCGAAATTGGAAAATTCAAAGTTTGGCACGATGCTTGAAAATTTTTCTATCAACCCAAGAAAAATATCAGAACATATTTTAAAGCAATTTTTGACCAAATTAAATTTTAATAGATGTCTCTGGCTGCGATTTTCCTTTATTTGAATCCGTTAAGGACCCAACTTCTTACCTAAATTACCCTCAGGTAACATAAGTTGAGTAAAACCCTCTAAAATATTTCGGGGTATTACACACATCAGTCCAACTAACTCTTGATAAAGAAGGAGAATCAGTTAGCCAAACTTACTACAGAGGAATCAGTAGGTCCCTACTTTACTTAACAGCCAGTCGGCCAGACATCTCATATTCAGTCGGCCTGTGCGCGGTTTCAATCCAATCCAAAGAAAAGTCATCTTGAAGCAGCTAAGAGAATTATCAAATATCTCAAAGGAACCATAAATCTTGGATTATGGTATCCTAGAGATGACAGTTTGAGTTTAATTGGATATTCAGACTCAGACTTTGGTGGATGCAAGATTGACAGAAAAGGCACCAGTGGAACATGTCAGTTTCTTGGAAGCAAACTAATATCCTGATTTAGCAAGAAGCAGCACTCAGTTGCCACGTCAACAACTGAAGCAGAGTATGTAGCTGCTAGAAGCTGCTGTGCTCAAATACTCTGGATGAAGCAACAGTTGAAGGATTACAAAGTTGAAACTGAAAAAGTGCCTATCTACTGTGACAACAATAGTGCAATCGCGATATCTCAGAATCCAGTTCTACATTCAAGAACTAAGCACATTGACATAAGGCACCACTTCATCATAGATCACATTGAGAAGAAAGATATATGCATCAAATATGTCGATACTGAGAAGCAGATAGCCGACATCTTCACCAAACCGTTGCCTGAAGCAAGGTTTATGGAGCTATGCATACAGTTGGGACTGCTGGAGCTAGCATCACATGATGAAGATGATGAACTGGAAGAAAAAGGCCAAGGAACCACTCCAGCTGAAGAAAGAAACTGAGTCAAAAAGATGAAAAACTGATCAGTTCGCCACATAATCCACCAGTTTGAAGTATATGCAAGAAGCTGCTGAGAAATAAGCAAACTGGAAATGATCAGTTTACCCTAACAGTTCAACTGAATCATCAGTTCAGTAACTCAAACTGATAATCCAGTCAGTTATGCAGAACATACAAGCTGCAAATTGTTCAAACTGACGAAAAAGTCATAGGAACTGAAGTAAACTCAAAATGATATATCAGTTCAAGGACCAGCTGAAGGAGAACAGTTGAACTGAGAAGCAGCTGAAAAGATCAAAGCAGTTAAGATCAGTCAGGAACTGATGAGAAGATATCATAGTTGGAACTGATCAACAGAAAAACCATCAGTTACAGCCAAACCCAACTGATGACGTAATCAGTTTTCAAGCCAAGGAGAAACTACTGAAGAGAAGAGATAAGTTCAAAAGTCTCAATAGTGGAAATGGTAAAAACACGTGTCATCCAAATGTTACCGTTGAACCGTCCTTCTCTCTCCTCCTTAATTCCCAACAGATAAAAATGAAAAGCCAATCGACGGGTCGATTGATCTAATCCGGCTGTTGAATTTGGGGAGACCAAGCGTCACAACCGTTGGATGAACCCCCTCATACTCTATAAAAAGGATAGCTGAATTTTTATTTTTACTTTTACTGATCCAAAGCACAGTAAAGAGTTCAAGCATCTTGCATTCTTTAATTCTCAAAACTGTTCCGAAGAACTCTTAAAAGTAAAAGCATCTAGTTCATAACTTCAGCCAAAGCCATTTTATCTCTTTTGATCTTTCAAATCAAACAAAAACTCCATGGCTGACATACGCGCACCAGCTGTTCGACAAAACTTCAACTTCAGAAGAACTGGTGATTCTTCATAAGGATTCCAAAGAAATCTCTATAGAGATAAGTTTCTGGATATAGGCGCTTACAGAGAGAAGTGCTCAAACTCCGCCCTCTGCAACTCATTGATCGTAAAGTTAAAGGATAGTGGGTTGAAGAGCTTCACAGAAGAGTACCCATCAAAAATATATCCAGAGACTGTGGTTGAGTTTTATTTAAACTTAAGAGGCTATGATGACAGAATCGAGACGGAAGTTCGTGGAGTCAAACTAATCATAACTCCAGAACTGCTCGAGAGATTGTTCAAACTGCCAACCACCGGAACACGACTGCAAGATGTTCAATTGGATCAAGAGGAAGCCTACCGCCAGTGGAAGCGGGAGGAATGCTTGGATGTGTACAAAAGCAGTACACTCATGTCTCTTCTTCAAGAAGAATATAGGATTTTGGCCTCAGTTGCTGCGAGAATGATCACCGGAACAACTGGAAGCCACTCAGAAATGTCGGAACACAAGTACAAAATTTGTGCGGCGATCATCAGAGGGATCAACATCAACTGGGCTCAATACTTCTTCGAGCAATTAAAGAAGTATGTTGACATTGTGGAGAAGAACTGGAAACCGAATGTGTTACCAACTGAGTTCAAACAAAAGATGTGTTATCCAAGCAGAATCAACATCATATTGGAGAACATCTTTGACTCCATGAATGAGGAAACTGACACACTGATGGTTGACAAAATAGATTTTATACCAGTCATTGGAAAAAGGCAGCCAGTTGCAAAACCAATATCCTTCAAAAGCAATCAGCCAACTGCTGCTTCCTCCAAGAAAACTGATGAGTGATCAAGAAGAAAGGGCAAGGAGATTGCAGTTGAAACTCCGCCAGAAGACTCCGAGTCAGATGATAACATCCCAATAAGCCAGATGTTGGGAAGCTCAATCAAAGCGAAACCTCTGCGTCAAGTTCGTTTTGGATCACTGATTGATTCACCAGAAGAAGAAATATCTACAAGACCAGTTTAGTTCAAGGAAAGAACTGGGAAGCCGAAGTAGAAGCTCTCAGCAGTTCAAACAAAGGGAAAGAAGAAGAAAAAGTCAGGGCCTCCACCTCCTCCTCAACTGCCTCCTCGCAATATCAAAATAATTGATATTATGCCAGTCGAGAATGATGATATAGTTCCGTACAGAAGAGTTCCCTTAAAGGATTCTGGAGCAGACTTCTTCAGAACTGCCTGCCCGCCGATGGGAGAGACAGAAGAGAACATTAGAGCTCTATCAAGAGCTGAAATTATCAAATGTTGGGCTGATGAACAAGTCTAGAGGTTTATAGCTGAGAACTTCATCGAGGATGTGACTGGACTTCCTACTCTGTATGAAGCTTTAAAAAGTTATGCTTACTGGTACCTTTGGAGGCACTGCTTCAACTCTGAAGCCCATTTTCTCTTAACTACACTGCATGGGATGAGCTTCTGGAGAAGGGAAGAAAGGTGGAGTATCGATTGGGCTGGACAGGAGACTCCAGAGCAAAATCCAATCATCACATTGAGAAAAATGCTTGCCATTCGAAGGAACCACCCAAGTCCTGCTGAGCAAACTCTGGTGGAAGCAATGAATGACTTGTTTATCTGGGCCAACATCAGACTGCCACCTCGATGAACTCAAGCTGAGCAGCAACAATGGAAGGCCCCTCAAGTTCAACAACACTGGATGCTCAATGAACTACTAAAATTCAGACGGGAGCAACTTAATGAAGAGCAGGAGCTGTTCAACCAAGAAGTCCAGAGAAGTCATCAAAGGGTTGAATCTTCTGCAGTTCATAACACAAGGCAAACTGCCATAACATCTGTGGCCAGGCAGTTAACATTTGAAGAAACCCCTAACCCAGATGATGTCATCATCAATCTTCTGGATGACTCACCTGAAGAGCCAGCTGCTGATGAGCGCACAGTTAGTGATCTGGAATTTAAGGAAATGCTCAAGTCCCCCACTCTGCCAGATCTCCCAGTTGATGAAGAGCTACAAGAACCAACTGAAGAGACTCAACTGCCCGATGAGCAAACTGAAGCACAAATTGCTCCTTTCCTCGAGTCAACTCCGAAGACAGTTGAGCATGACCAGTCAGCTGATTAGATAGCTCAAGAGATTGGACAATCCACATATCAAGGTACACTTGTTATAACTGTGTACATTGATTCAATACAAGGAGCACTCCAAGCTGTCGCTCAAACTGTCGTACCAGAAACCTCATCAGAGTCAATTTATGATGAGATCATCGCTATGGAGACAGACGAGATTTCGCACACAGTTCCTTGCGAAGAACTTGTTAGAACTGAAGAAGGGGAGGAAGCAGATTCTAGAGCGGTCCAGTTCATGGCTCAACCCAGCAGTTCCATGGTCCAGCTCCCTCCACATTATGTGGAACTGATTGAGTCCCTGCAGCAACAGGTTAAACTGTATACCGAGCAAATCAAGCAGCTGCAAGCCCAACAGAGACTCCAGTTCGCTAAAACTGAGTCAGCTAGCAACACCGAGGATGATGATGACAAGCCCACCGAGCCGCTGACCAAAAGAAGAAAAACTGATCACAAGAAGGACTAGAGGCTGATCACACTTAAAGCATGATTAGAAAAACCTTAAGTACACTTCTTGTTAATCAGTTGTAATTATCTTTTGATTATATTTGTAAAAGTTTATTTCTTTCTATTTTCAAATAAATGTCAAGCTTTACATTTATTTTGAAATTTTTGACCGTTGCAAATCAATGACACGTGTCAAGGTCATTAATTGCCAATGACCAAAAGAAATCAGAGGCTAGTACCATTTCAACCATCATATCTATGAGCTTGTCCACACACTCATAAAAACCTCTCTCTCTCAAGCCTCTCATAAAAGCCTCTCTCTCTAAAGCCTCTCAAAAAGCCTCCTTCTCCAAAAAGATCTAAAAATCTCTCTCTCTCAAAAGATCTTGAATACTCCAAAACTTCAGCCAAACTCAAAGATGGCCGAATTATCCAGATCTTCAAACTCCTTTAAAAGACAACTTATGAGAGATAAATTTCTTGACAGACAGAAATTTCAATTGATTCTTGATGAATCAAAGAATCCAATTCTTCTGTCAAATCTTCACAAAATAGGAGTTATTCACTACCTGGACACACCACCAAAATTCTTTAGACAAAATTTGGTGAGTGAATTTTTGCTTCAAGCAAAATTATCTGCAGATGGGAAGATGATATCTTCAGTAGCTCAAGAAAGGATGTTACACATCAATGAGAAAACAGTTGCTGAAGTATTTCAACTCCCGCAAGAAGGCTTATCCGTTCAAGATCTAAAGGAATCTGCAGAGTCACACTGGAGAGACTGGAAAGCCTCAACCTGCAACAAGCAATTCAGTTTTACCACCGCTAAAACTGATCTCAAGCCTGAGTATGGAGTTCTACTTGATATAACGAACAAAATGATGTTCGGAGCAATTGGCAGTCTAAGTCAACTCACTGAAGAGAGATACAAGGTTATGATTCACCTTGCTGAAGGAAGACATGCAAACTGGGCAGAATTCGTCTTTCAACAATTCAAGCATCAAGTCATCAAGGCTGCAGACTCAAAGAAGTCTGGAAAGTTTGAGTCCAAGGTAGGACTTGTTCTAAGGATGAGAAAAATGCTTGAAGACCTGCTGAAGCTCCCAAATGATGAATCACTACCGGTTCTAATCTCCGACTGGATCCCCAAGAAAAGAACTGCTCATCTATAGTCTCTGAAGAAGAAGAGAAAAATAAAGGCCAAGATGAGCAACCAAAGTTCGAGCAACTCAACTGCCAATGTCGTTCACTCTCCAAAATCAAAGAACGGATCACCAGTTGATTTCCAAGTTTGCTCTGATCCAGATGAGCTTATTCCATTCATCGGAATACCCCATCCAAACTATGGAGCAGACTACTTTAGAGGCACATGCCCTCTGCTCCAGCTGACTGAAGAGAATATTCGCACTTTCTACAGTGGTGGATATGCAGTCAAAAGTGCACAAAAGGAAGTGACTAATCTCTTTCTCACTCACTTCACTGTTGTTACACAACGTTATCAAGAGTTGTTTAAACAACTTCACCGATACTTCTATTGGTACAACTGGAGACATTCTATGTCTATCCAGTCTCACTTCTTGCTAACTGTCTTTCATGGCATGAGCTTCTGGCAAAGAGAAGAAACTTGGAGCATCAAATGGATAGGATCGTCAAATCCATTCCCTTCAACCATTGTGCAAGTTCAGCACATCATGAATCACCGGATGGTCAACAAGATTCCATCAACCGCCTTACTGGCCGAATTCAAATCCAGATTCATGTTTCAAGCAGTTGGAACTGCAGGTCAACCAGTCAACTGCCCAACTGACTCACTTTATCGTCAGTTGAACTTTGATAATCTATCAAGTCAATCAGCTGAGCCTTCACAATGAACTTCATCTGCTGACCCAAGGATAGAACCCCACCTATCCCACACTGCAGTCATAGCTTCTCAAAGGAATACAAGGCATAATGATGCAAGAGATAGTGACGATGAAGACACTGCCACGTCACCAAATCTCCTATCCAAAGGCTATGTGACTCCACTGCTCATGACAAGCTCAAAAGGTGCGCAGTTGACCAAGAAAAATGATCAGTTACGGTCATCGCCAAAGGGAATCTCACACTCCATTAGTCAAAAGATGAAGAGCTCGTCAGTTGAGATCCAGATTCATCTTTGCCAAGCCAAGAAGACAGAAAGGCCTGGACCATCAACGCACAAAACTGCATCTAAAGAAAGCAGTGCAGCTAGTCCAGCTAGACCCTTCAAGAAGCAGAAATTGTCTACAGCAAAGCCGAGCAACTGATCATACTGACTGATCAATTCAGTTGCAAGCCTCAACTGCAGTCAGCTCAGCAATGACAACTGAGTATCAAAAACTCAATTGCTCAACCAACTGCCACATCATCAGTCAGTTGGACTGTATCCCAACTGACTAAGGATAAGTTTTTTTTTCAAAAGCTTACCTTAACTATTTTATTATCATTGAGATCATGAAATATCTTATATTATATGTCAACAGTTACAATTTGAAAATCGAGCTCAATATCACAAAGTTGTCATTAATATCTCTGCATGGATCTTAAACTAACCCTTCTCAAAAAAATGAAGCCTCCATTTTCCATGGTGGACATTAAAGCTCTTGAACGCAAAATGAGGAAGGACAAATCTCTAAATCTAGAGATGCTAAATGCACATCTTGGTCCGGATGTCTTTCAACAGATTTATGAACCATTAACAGCGACTGGATTGCTTCCCTTCTTGACACAATTGTCGGTCAAGAACATACCTGACTACGTCAACGAGTTCTACTACAATGCAACTATCAACGCCGACAACATCAGCTCCACAGTAAAGAATCAGGTGATCACAGTCACAAAGGACATGATGATATCAACTCTACACCTCCCTGGCACAGGTGCAGACGTGATGAACCTAAATCTGCCATCCAAACATGAGCTATGGAAAATCTGGAAGCTTCCTCATGTGCACCACAACGACAGTTCGCACAGATTAAATGAGAGCTTCCAAAGTGATATCATCCAACTTCTGGATATCACCAGCCATATTGTCTATGGCAACTTTGAGATCGTTCATCTCTCCGAGATCAAGGCTCATATCACAGCCGCCCTCTACTTTGGATGATGGACAATATGATGATGGACAGTATGATGGATGCAAGACTCTTTGGGACCAAATTCAAAGAGAAATTCATCATGAGGGGGAAGATCAGCTTCAGGGGGAAGCATGGACACTACAAGGAATCCAAGGAAGAGGAGAATCGAGCAGAAGGAAAAAGAGCAATCGGAGCAATATTCAGGAAGTAGATTAGTAGTCTTAACTACTAACTCTTGAATCTCTTGAAGTTATGCCTTAAAATGAATATATAATACAAGTTTTGATCTTGATTTTGCTTCAAGCTTGAATAGTTTGACATAATTCATTATGCTCTAATACTTCAGTCATGCTCTGATACTTGAATGAGAAGCATGAATAAGCCCAAATTGATTTTAAAACTAACATGCTCTGATATTTGAACATGCTTTGATATTTGAATGATAAGCATGAATGACAATTGCTCTAAAAATTTAATAAAAAATCATGAGTCAATTTGTCTCAATATGCTACGAATATGACGTGCTCTAATATATGAATGATAAGCATGAATGATAGATGCTCTAATAACTGAATAAAAATCATGAGCCAATTTGTCTCAATATGCTACGAATGTGCACTGACTGAAAGATTCTGTTTATTACATTTGCTACACTTGCAGTTTTTCCATCATCATCAACAAAGTTTTGACATCATCAAAAAGGGGGAAATTGTTAGGAAAAACTATCAAGGAACCCACCCCTAGATCAAGTTTTGATGAGATGTCAAAATTATTTATGAAAAACTGACCAAAATTCAAGCTGTAGATCGAAACTGATCAGCCCAGGGCATCATCGAAGAAGAACTCTAGAAGAGTCAAAGTCAACCAATCTGAAGAATTACCCCACAAGTTGAAAGACACGTCATCCAATCTAAAGTTCAACTTGGCTGAGGAATCATACCGATCAAAGCAAGCTGACAATCGAGTGAGCTAAACTGAGGGAGAAAGAAGTTGACCAAAGATTGAAGAAGCTGATAGAATATCAGTTTATGCCAGATACTGACAGTAGCCAGCTGGAACAATGGCCAATCTCAGCTGACAAGCCCAGAACTGCCAACTAGAGCAATGGCCAATCTCAGCTGACAAGTTCAGAATTACCAACTGGAGCAATGGCCAATCTCAGCTGACAAGCCCAGAACTGCCAACTGGAGCAATGGTCAATCTCAGCTGACAAGCCCAGAACTGCCAACTGGAGCAATGGCCAATCTCAGCTGACAAGCCCAGAACTGCCAACTGGAGCGATAGCCAGACTCAGCTGATAAGCTCAGAATTGCCAGCTGGGACGATACTGCAACCAAGCTGAGAAATCCAAAACTGCCAACTGAAATTCCAAACTGCCAAGAGAGCTGAAGCCAGAAGACTCCTAGAGTGTATTGCTTAAATCAGCGTATCTTGGAATAAATGATCCTTCAAAGATCCTGGAATTCAATGAAGATCGATTGGCAGAGTAACGGCTACTTCAACCAAATGATCCAAGTGATCATTTAAAGACCACATGCCATTGATGAGCCAACAGAGCCACTGATCAAATGGACAATGGAGCTCAACGGTCATAAAAGCACTCTTCTATAAAAGACGGGTGAATCAGAGTTTTAAAAACTTTTCGCAAACATAACCTCTTGCCAACCTTCGCATATTCAAGCAGAGCTTTTCTTTCTCTCTCCCACTCAAGCTCAAGTGCAACGTTTGATAAAAACTGCGAAAGTCAAACTGAGAAGAAGAATTCACTGAATCAAGACATCCAGCCAGCTGTTGACGAACCAGCCAGGGCAGCCTTCTCAGTTTTCAGCTATTCAAGATCAACTACTCAGCTCAATCAAAGGAGCACATCAGTTGATACCCCCTTGTTCAAGACTAACCTCTTGAAGATCGAAAGAGATCTAAAACCTTGTAAAGATAACAATAGCACCTACCTTCCTAGCGAGCAGTTAGGGACTTCAAGTGTGAGCCGTCGACCAGCTGAGGTAGCGAGCAGTTACCAGGTTCAGCCAACTATCCTTCATTGTGTAATTTGTAAAGGAACTCAAGTTATATAGTGAAGTTGCCCTTCTGCGGAAGGAAGAGAGGACGTAGAAGTTTGAGACTTTGAACCTCTATAAATCTCTTGTGTGCTGTACTTATTGATCATTGCATATCTCTAACTGCACACAACATCACACAAGCTGTACTCAAACTGTCTCAACTGATTATCAAGTTGGTGCATAGATAAGTTTCTTCAAGCGAGTCAAAGGGCCCTATTTTCCGCATCTAAAGTAAAAGTTTTTGAATCAGTTTATTCACCCTCCCTCTAAACTGATACCGACTCGCCCGGGACCAACAACTATATTATAATTATTAAAAAAAAGAAACGAAAAAAAATGAGAAGAAAGAAAGAAAAAAAGAAGAAGAAGAAAGAAAAACAAAGAAAAAAAAAGAAATGAAAGAAGAAAAAAAAACAGAAAAAGAAAATGAATAGGCCCAGCAGCCCAGCAGCCCCAAGCCCAAAGCAAACATTTTTTTTTAAATCTGCCAGGCCCAACGGGTCAGTGGGTTTTGGGTGGGTTTTTAGATGAGTTTGGGCGGGTTTGATCCGGCTAGTGTAAGAGGATCCGTTAGACTGTCTCATACAAGTTTTTATCTTCTTTTAAAAAAATTAAAACAAATCGCACCGGACGAAACTAGTTACCTTTAAAAGAAAATTTAACTCGGTTCAATTTTTTAGTTAAAATTAATTACATTTTCTTTAAGACATGTTTACTTTAAGGATATACAATTTGAAGGATAGATAGATTAGAGGATGGAAGGATAGATAAATCATATCCCACCTCTTTCGGTGGGATACATATCCCATAAATAAGCACCCAAAGCTCACTTTATCACGGGCCTTGGGTTATCCACCATTTTAATATCATGCAGAGTAAACATAGGATAACTTATTAATCCACCATTATCCATCAAAGTAAATGAGACCTTAGTGTACTAAAATTAATTACTTAATTGACTACATGCTACATTAGAAAGTAACGAGTTTTCGGTTTGAACCTCCTCAATGTCATAGGTTGGATGTATGAGTAAAAAGAAAAAACTGTAACAAGTTATCGACCCATTTTACCAATCATGGTGGTGGCAAGAGGAAATGTTTGCACAATTCTTTTTATATTTTGTTATATATCTTGTATTTGTATTGAATTTTGATATTTGTCTTTCTACAATGAAAATGGGGTGATTTTGCTATAACAAAATAAAATAAAATATTTGAATAATTTGAATAAATTATTCAAGACAAAGACTTGTGTTAGACCGTCTAACGGGTCATAAACCGTTAGACGGATATTAAGATCCGACCCGGATCCGGGTCACAATGAAGTGTCACCAGATATGAAGCTAAGTATCACCAATTATAAACGGAAGTGTCA
Source organism: Perilla frutescens (assembly GCA_026008535.1). Lineage (NCBI taxonomy): Eukaryota > Viridiplantae > Streptophyta > Magnoliopsida > Lamiales > Lamiaceae > Perilla > Perilla frutescens. The sequence goes on from BRKX01000011.1 coordinate 33,303,832, forward strand.
CATACTATGAACTGAAGTGTCACCAGATATGAAGCAGCATAAGTCTTAATAAATTTTAATATTTTTTTAGTAATATCTTTAACTATTATGTGAAGTCCTATCAATTGTAACATGAAGTATCACTAACATAACAAGCATGTACAACGAACTATCACGTTGAATTATTAAAGCAAATAACAATGAAGTGTCACCGAATATGAAACTAGGTATCACCAATCATGAACTGAAGTGTCACATATTATGAACTGAAAGTGTCACCAGATATGAAATATTTTTTAGTAATATCTTTAACTATTGTGTGAAGCCCAGTGTCACGAGAAATGAAGCTAAGTATCACCAATCATAAACTGAAGAGTCACATACTATGAACTGAAGTGTCACCGGATATGAAGCTAGAAAAACGGGTCGGGTCATGACCCGTCTAACGAAAACGACCTGTTAAACCGTCTCACAGGAGACCACCCCATTATTCAAATGTTCAATAATATTAAGAATATCAAAACGAAGAATACTAACATACAACTTGGTGTTAAAAGATTATAATACATCAAGCAGGTGTTTATAATCATCAATAATCCATCTCATATGGCAACCTTTAAAAAAAGTAACGTCAATTCAAAATTGCATTGATACTAAATGCATGATGGACGTGATTATTTGAAAATCTTATAAATTAAATTGACAATAGATATATTAAATATGTTGCCTAGATTTATTAATTATGGTTCATGTGGTTTTTTAGAATTGTGAGGATGGGGATTTGCTAATTTCAGAAATATTGAAGTTGACTATTATACATTATTGTTTAATATAATGTAATGTTAACTTGATAAATCTAATTGTGAATAATCATTTTTTAATAAACTTTATAGAATGATAAAAGTTGTAAAATTTAGAAATGTAAAACGAAAATACATTTAATGATTTATATTCTAAATTACAATGTATAAACAATTTAATCACATGATTTAAATGATGTGATAAGAAGACCCAATTAAATGGTTAGCATTCTAAAACATGTTTAAGATAATAAGATATAAATATCAAGAAAAATATATTAATTAAATAAATAAAATGGTTAAAGTATGGAGGAAATTAATATAAAATCAATTAAAAAAATTACTAAAATATTTTTTGGGCTGAAAATCTAAACTTGCTATTTAAGGACTATTCTACTTATATATATATACATACATATATATATATATAGAGAGAGAGAGAGAGAGATGGGATCATGTGAGAACCACACACCCCTGTGAGAATTGAGAACCAATTTCAGTCACAGATCTCGCTTATTTTAACGGTCAAGATCTGTTCCCAGATTGAAAAAATGCGGTGGCAATCTCGTAATATTATCAACTTTTTAATAAATTGGGGTTATTTCTGTAATTAGCTACGTTCAGTTGCAAACCAGACGTGTTTTGAGTTTTGGGGAAGAATGGAGTGAAGCGGATGATTCTCTGCTGCATTTGGATCGCACGATCTGATCTGAATTTGAGTTGATAGAATCAACAGGATGACTGAGATTCAACCGATAGAGACTGTCGATTCGATTAATACCGAAATATATTGGATAAAAAACAAATTTATTAGTAGAGAAAATCTTGAGGAATCGGCATGGAAAAATTACCCATATCTTCGACCGATCCGATGAGAAGCCCGGCGAAAGAGCGGCAGGCCGCCGGCATCGAAACTCTTCTTCAGATTTGAATGTGGGATGCAAGTTTGATTGTTGGTGGACTGGCAAACATTTCCAGTACAGAGAATAGCATCATGTCTCATGCTTACAGTTATTCATCATTGGATTTGTTCTCGCTTCAATGCTATTTTAATTCACGATGATTGTGTAATACTGTAATTCACTAAGCAAAGTACTCATATTAGTTTTAGCATTTGCATTCTGCTATTTTAGCAATGCTAGTTTATATTTTAGCACCGGTAATCTATATTTTAGCACTACCATTTCCTTTTAGCACTGTTAGTTAATGATGCCATTGATCTCTTCCAACGTCACTAACTCATTCAATCCATCCAGTCTTAGTTTATGTCAGGACACAGTTGCCTCAAGCTGCAGGTGTTGCTTACTCCCTTAAAATGGATGGAAAGAAAGCATGTGTTGTTGCTTTCACAGGAGATGGTGGCACCAATGATGTATATACACACACATATATATAATAACTCTTTTAATTATATTGTGTAGCTAGCTAGTATCAGTATCTTCTAAAATTATATATATATATATATAAGGTATATGTTGAGTGCTGTATGACATTGAAGTTCAATGTTGCACTCGATGTCAGACAGACTCCCTGCGACATCGTCTGTGACATAGTCGTAACTAATCTTATCCTTTCCTAGTTTTATTTATTATTTTAATAAATCAAATAACTTTATATATCTTAAAATATATGTGTATATCCACGAAATTAATATTTCAAATAAATGGATATATACATATTAGATATATTATTTAAAATAGAGTTTGACAAAGTCAAAACTCTATCTCCTATTTTTTAGGTCTAGCGGTTTCTCTATTTAATTATTTTTCTTTTTCAGAAAATTATATTTGCTGGATATTTAGAAAAAGAGCATGAGCGTGGGGAAGCTATCAACCACGCCTTGGAGGCGGTTTTTTCCATCTACGGTGAAGCCATAGAGTGAAGCGGTTATCGTCAACCCATGTTCAAGAAAGAAAAATCGTGGACCATGTTGGATTCAAGTGAAGAAGCATATAAGGGATGTGTTCGACACTTGAAGACTTATTCAAGCCTAATCTATTTTCCGCTGTGTGAAGATTGAAGAAAGCTTGAGTCACTGGTGCGTCGTTTTTCACCAAAAATAAATGTCCCGACAAACCAGTCGGTAAGCCCTTACTGCAGAGTACAACGATGAGCAAGATCGTCTCCCAAGGGACCGGCGAGAATTACTCTATATTTCCAATCTGCAGAAATCACACTTTCCAAACGAAACTTGTTGTTGTAAAGTAAAGAACGAAAATAAATAATAAAAACAGAGATTTAACGATTAACAGATTATAAAAGGTATTCCGGATTCTAATTAACTCCACCCTAGCTTAATTATACCGATCCTCGACGCAAAGATAATTTGAATTAACACATGCAAACCAGTTATAGCCATCGAAGACACTTACTGACGCAACTTAATTTCTCCTTAGTTTCTCGATAATCAGAAAGACACTTCACCAATTATTTCCCTAGTCGACTGACAACCATAAGAGACACTCTATAGATTTAATGAGCCGACAGCATTAAGAACTAGAGAAACCCAATTCAAAACCAACAGACTCTGACACAGGACCGTTGAATTAAGACTGTTATTCCCCTGGCTCTGAAGAACCGTTTTACCACTAATTAAACTTAAACCACAATTACGGATGGCCAGTTTAATTGGCTACTAATTAATTTTGATCTACTAAATATGTGCACCTATCTAGTAATATCGAAATAATTAATGACTCGAATTACCGAGAACAACAGATACATGCAATTAATCAAAATAAAAAGAACAATTAGATCTCACAGTATAATTATGCCAGGGCTTCGTTAATCTTCACCGGAATAAGAATGAGTCTAGCTCGAATTCAATGAATTTGAACCTTGAAATATTATAAAAGAAGAACACGATGAAAAATAATGAAGAAGATGAAAATAATCTGCTCTACCCCGTCTCTGCTGCTGTGTTGCGTGTTGAATGAACAAAAATAGAGATAAGTCCTAATCTAAATATGATATCCTTAATTAAGATAGTATCCACATGGAAATTAACATCCTAATCTAATCCCAACTAGGTAATTGGCAAAAGAGGGACTCTTAGGCGGTGGAATCTGTTGCAGCCGCGTCCAGGCCTTGGGCCTAAGTAAAATTCGCGCTCAGGCCCAAACTCTTCGCACACAGGCCCAGAATCTGTCATCTCGGTACCTCACCCAGGCAGTATGCCCATACGGTCTGGCTTCCAGGCAGTATGGGCATACGGCGTGCTTTCCAGACAGTATGCCCATACGGCGTGCTTTCCAGACTCTACACAATCTTGGCCAATTCCTTCATATATGTGTTAATCACCTGAAATCATTCCCAAAACACATTTTCTTCCACAAAACACGATCGTGAGGCAATTAACATATCAAAACAATACCAAAAATGGCCCAAAATATGTATGTAAATATAGCCCAATCAGTCACAAACTTAGTTTAGGTTTCGTTCTTCGTTCCTTCTTCTATCTTAATGTTTATTATTGTTCAATCCTTTCACGGAATAGATTGTACAAGTTAGGATAGATAGCAAGGTTGTGAAACCTTTACTAGTTTGTTTACAAGTTGACGGGATGTCAATTTGTATGTTTTAGTTTGTATACAAGTCGACGGGATGTCAACTTGTATGATCCAGTTTGCATATGAATTGACGGGATGTCAATCTGTATGTTGCAGTTTGCATATGAATTGACGGGATGTCAATCTGTATGTTGTAGTTTGCATATGAATTGATGGGATGTCAATCTGTATGTTGTAGTGTTCATATGAACTGACGGGATGTCAATTTGTATGTTGTTGTTTGTATATGAATTGGCGGGATGTCAATTTATATGTTTTAGTTTTTTTTAGTGATAGTCTAGATTAGAACTTGTAATGTTGCTGTAGTGTTAAGAGCCTTTGCGTTTAACATTAACAGCTTGAAAATTTTGTACTCTTTATAGTATAATTTCGCCCTGTGGCAATTATACACATGTTGTGTATGATTTAAAAAAATTATATCGTGTATTCCTATGCATTTTATTTCCACCATATTTGTGTTAAAATAAGTTGTCTTAACTGTCTTTAATATTGAGTTTGACATTACGAATCTATGTCTAATTTCAGTGTTTGTGGCAACAAATTTCAATAAGTGGCATCAAGAGCCGGTACTTAATACACTAAGTATTCGATCCTAGGTTTTTTGACTCACTGAAAGATGGATATTCAGATCAATCAGTGCCATCCTCCGGCATTGGATAGTAATGGGAAGAATTATGCTATATGGAAATCGCGCATGAAGATGTATATCAAGTCCCTCGATGAGAGGGCTTGGTTGGCTGTAATTGAAGAATGGTCTTCACCGAGGATGGAAGGACCAAATGGAGTGTACATTCTTACTCCGGAGACTCAATGGACTAATGATGATTGAATCATTTCCAACTTCAATTCAAGGGCACTCAATGCTATTTTTGTTTCGGTTGATGTTCCGTGCTTCAAAATGGTGTGCAATTGCACCACAACATATCAAGCATGGAGCATACTGTAGGAACATTGTGAAGGATCAATCAGTGTATGACAAACAAAGCTCAGGCTACTCACTTCTAAATTTGAAACTCTGCGAATGTTAGAATATGAGACTATTTCAATGTACATTGAACGATTGTGTGAAGTGTCAAATGAATCTACAGCTCTCGGATGTCCGATCTCGAACGAAAATATGGTTAGCAAACTTCTTCGCACACTTCCGGAGAGATTCAACATGAAAATCTCAGCAATTGAAGAAGCTCACAATGTATCAAACATGAGTTTGAGTGAAGCAGTGAGCATTCTACTCACGTTTGAGATGAATCTTGAAAATCAGAAATCAAACACCTCCTCCAAAGGAATTGCACTTCAATCAATAACATCAAGTTCAAATGTTGAACTTGATGTCGAGAACATTCAGGAGATTACTGAAGATGAACCCCTGAGTGTTGTGCTGCTTACCAAGAAGTTCAATACCCTTGTTCGGTCAATGAAGAAAGGTTTCCCAAACTTCCAACCACAGAGATTGTTTGATTCTCCCTCATCGACATCATCTGGATCGAAAAAATCTTCAAAGTCTCCAGATGTTGCAGTAAAGGACATTGACTCAGTTCAATGTAGGGGATGTTCTGGTTTTGGACACTATGCCAATGAATGTCCTACTGTCCAAAGGAAGCAAAGAAGAAATTATAGTGCTGCCATGTTAAGCGACGAATCCGGTGATAAAGAAGCTGAAAAACAAACTGTATTGTTTGTAAAAGTCAATGATAACTTAGATGAAATGATTGGCGCTTTAACTGACATGGAGAGTGTTGATTATGACTATGATGCTAGTCTTGATCATGTGACTCCAGATGTTCCAACCAATGTTATGGAGAATGTTACACAAGAAGTCTCTAACATTCCTCCAAATACCACTAACTGGTATGAAATGACATTGCTGGATGAATTTTGTAACACTGCTGAAGTGTCTCAGGTGGAAGAAGACAAGTCCGAAGTCAGCCACCAAGTAGCTCTACAACAATTGCACAAGGTTGTAGATGAAGTTTGTGTCCAATGGACCGAACAATCAAAAGAATTTGGGATTCTTGTGGAAGAAAACCAAACTCTAAAGCAACGAGTACTGTACCTTGAGATTCAACTCACTAGAAGTGATCTTGAGCTGAACAAGTTGAGAAAGGAAGTAGAAGCTGCTTCGAAAACCTTTCGACAACTCAATCAAGGAACATCTACTCTGAACGAGGTTCTGACACTGGGACAGAACACAAAAGCAGGTTTGGGATATACATCGAGTTCAACAATGTCTATCTCAAATCCTATCAAGTTTGTTAAAGGAGAAAGCTCCAAGGATGCTCCAGTCAATGTTGACGGAAATGTCAAACTGAATGTCAATGACAAGTCCAAGGAGAAGAAATTTGTTTGTCATTATTGCCAAGAGCCTGGACACATCAAACCTTATTGCTTTAAATATCATGATGATATAGCAACAGGTAAGATTGTCATGGAACATTCTTCTAAAACTACCAAAAAGAAGAAACGTTCAAAGAAGGCAAAGATCTCATGTAATGTTGTCTACACATCGTTGAAAGCCAACATTACTGGTACTTGGTACTTTGACAGTGGGTGCTCTCGGCACATGACAGGAAATTCTAAGTTTCTCGATGACTATACCACGACAATCAAAGGGAAAGCTAGTTATGGTGGAGGAGCACAAGGTAACATAGTAGGAAAATGAACCTTGAATGTCAAGAACTTTCCCAAGTTACGCAATGTGCTTCATGTCAAAGGTTTAACAGCAAATCTGATTAGCATAAGTCAGCTATGTGATGACGGCATGCATGTCAGATTCAATAAGAACACCTGTGAGGTTTTTGACAGCAAGAATAAATGCATTATGTTCGGAAGTCGGGCATTGGATAATTGCTATCATGCTGACAAGAATGAAAAATGCAATGTTTCAGTCAATGTTGACACTCAATTCGTATATCAGAAACTGGGTCATCTCAGCTTTCGAAGTTTGAAGAAACTAATCGAAGCTGATGCTGTTCGGGGTATTCCACCTGTGAAGATCAATCTCGATGTTGTTTGCAGTGCATGTCAAAAAGGCAAATAAGTAAGAGCTTCACACAAAAGTTCCTCAGCTTGTCAAACCACGAAGTGCTTCGATCTGATTCACATGGACATCATGGGTCCCGTTGACACCAAAAGCATGAGTGGAAAAAGATTCATTCTGGTGATAGTTGATGATTTTTCGAGATTCACATGGGTTGAATTTCTTCAAGAAAAATCTGAAGCCTTCAGAATGTTCAAGAAATTTTACAGGTTGGTGTCAAGACAACATGAGTCCAACATCAAATGCATTTTAACAGATCATGGGCTCGAATTTGAAAACTCAATGTTTGAAGAGTTTTGTGAAAAACGAGGCATCATTCATGAGTTTTCTGCTCCTAAGACACCTCAACAAAATGGGGTGGTTGAGAGAAAAAATCAAACTCTTCAGGAGATGTCAAGAGCAATGTTACAAGCTCAACGTTTGTCCAGGAAGCTGTGGGCTGAAGCAGTTAACACTGTTTGTCACATCGGGAATAGAGTGATTCTTCGCCCAAGTAGAACTGTGACACCATATGAACTCCTGAAGGGAAAGAAGCCCAATTTGAAGTACTTTCATGTGTTTGGATGTGTATGTTACATCCTGAATGACAGGGATCATCTGGGAAAACTTGATTCCAAAAGCGACAAAGGGATTTTCTTGGGTTACACATCTGACAGTCATGCTTACCGTGTGCTTAATATTCGGACAAAAACAGTCCAAGAATCAATTAACATTGTTTTTTATGACCATATAGGTATTGCTTCAAAATCTGAAGAGAATGATATAATTGATCTCATTGACACAGGTGAAATGTCAAGTGATCAGGCTGAAAGTGATTATAAGAACAAGACATCCACTGAGAATGTCAAAGTCAATGTTCCACAGAGTGATAAAGCTTCAGTCAAAACATCAACACCAACATTCACTTCAGACAGTGAAGATGATCAGGTGGTGACTGCCGAAGATGAACCAAGAAGGGATCCTCCAAGTCAAATTCGGAAGAATCATCCAGATTCACAAATCATTGGTGAGCAATCCGAAGGAGTTCAAACTAGAAGCAAGAACTCAGAGGAATACAAAGAAATGCTGAAACTGGTATGCATGTCTTCTTTAAATGTTTGTATGTCAAACACGTGCTTTCTGTCTAACATTGAACTGAAAAACATTAAGGATGCACTTAATGATGATTTTTGGATCAATGCTATGCATGAGGAACTAAACCAGTTCGTAAGGAACAATGTATGGGAATTAGTTCCACGTCCCAAAGATAAAAATGTGATTGGGACAAAATGGATTTTCAAAAATAAAACAGATGAGTCTGGCAATGTTGTCAGAAATAAAGCTCGTCTAGTCGCTCAAGGCTACACCTAAGCTGAAGGGATAGACTTTGACGAAACATTTGCTCTTGTTGCAAGGATTGAATCCATTCATCTTTTATGTGCAATCGCATGTTATGTGGGTTTTACTTTACATCAAATGGATGTTAAAAGTGCTTTCTTGAATGGTTTTCTCAATGAAGAAGCATATGTCGAACAACCTAAGGGGTTCGAATGTCATGAGAAACCATTGCACGTATTTAAGCTCAAAAAGGCTTTGTATGGTCTTAAACAAGCCCCTAGAGCATGGTATGCTAGACTGACCAAATTCCTACTCCAATTTGGTTTTGAAAGAGGTCAAGTCGATAAAACATTGTTTATTAAGAAGAATCAAAAACATATTACTGTTGCTCAAATCTATGTTGATAACATTGTTTTTGGTTCAACGTGTACTAATCTGCTTAAAGATTTTGTAGACTCAATGTGCAACACATTTAAAATGAGCATGGTTGGAGAGCTCAACTATTTCCTTGGTCTACAAATCAAGTAAGATAAAGATGGAATCTTCATCTCTCAAAGCAAATATGCTAGAGGTTTGGTCAAGCGTTTCAGATTAGAGAATGTTAAACCTATGAAGACACCCATGGGATCTTCTGAAAAGTTGAGCAGAGATAATGTTGGTAGCAATGTTGATTCTACAATATATAGAGGAATGATAGGCAACTTATTGTATTTAACAGCTAGTCGTCCTGACATTATGTTTAGTGTTGGTGTTTGTGCGAGATATCAATCTCAGCCTAAACAATCTCACCTTAAAGCTGTTAAACGTATCATTCGCTATGTTTCAGGCACAATTGGGTTTGGTGTTAAATATTGCAAGAGTTCTAACATTCATCTTGTAGGTTATAGTGATTCCGATTGGGCAGGTGATGTCGATGACAGAAAAAGCACTAGCGGAGGGTATTTTTATTCTGGCAACAATTTGATTTCTTGGTCAAGTAAGAAAAAAAATTGTATCTCACTATCCACGGCCGAATCAGAGTGATGTTGTTGCCGCTAGTTGTTGCTCTCAAATGTTGTGGTTAAATCAAATGGTGTTAGATTATGGTCTGGATAGTCCTTCTTTGACATTGTTATGTGACAATGTCAGTGTAATTGAAATTTCGAAGAACCCAGTCCAACATTCTCGCACCAAACACATTGACATCCGACATCACTTTATCCGTGATCTTGTGGAACGAGATATCATTAAATTGGAATACATTCCTACAGAGAATCAAATTGCTGATATTTTTACTAAACCTTTAGATTTTGAGAGATTTTCTTCTCTAAGGAAATCTCTTGGAATGTGTGTTTGTTAGTCAATGTTGACATTCTGATGTTAAAATCAATGTTATGATTTTTGAAATTAATAAAAACTATGGTACGATGATATGATTTTTTATTATGAATTAATTCATGCGAATTTATTCAATCATGACTCATCTTCATTAGTTTTATTTATTTTCAGAATTTGTTTTTTTTTAAATTTTTTTTATTTATTATTTAGTGTTTGAATAATAAATAATTGAATTTTTGTTGATAAGCAGATATACTTATCCGCATATCTTTTGATATGATAAGAGAGAGAGAGAATGAGAGATATCACTTTCATTATTTTAATATAATAAAGTGGTTTGTCTTTATCTCTTTTTCAATTCAAAACCCTCTCTCTCTCTCTCTCTCTCTCCATATCTGATTCAATTTTCTCTCTCCAAACGATTCATCTTCTCCATCTCCTCAAAACGATTTTCTCTCATTTTTCATCCATGGTGGACCAAAACCCTAATCATCTACAAGCCATGATGATGATGTTGCAGCAAATGATGGAGCTCACAAAAGAATCCCCATCATCGGCCTCAACTCCGGCTGCTGCAGTACAACCCCCACTCTCTGCAAAATCAACTCAGACCCCTGACATTGCACCTCCAACTGCTCAGGCTGAACCAACTACAGCGAATGTCACTGAGCCTTCAACATCAAAGGTGATGCCAACTGAAGCTGAAGTTCATCCCGATCTCATTATTCCTCCTGGAACCAAGATCCTAAACCCTAAGCCGATTAGAATGAATGTACTTGGAGATTCCACAAATCCAATCGACCCGGAAGCCACTTCACACCTGCAATCTTTGTTAAAGATGGCGAAGACTTCTCCTCCGACAAGGAAATCGAAGCGACTTCACAGTGATGACACTGACAAACCTGAGGTCGTCTCTTCCAAAAAGGTGAAGAAGGAAGGGTCTAAGGCTATCTCCAAGTCGCTGAAAGATGAGTCCGACTCCACTAGTGAACAAGTTCCTACTTCTCCTCCTACTGATGTTACACGGAATGTCAGTCCCTCTACTGAGCCCATGGATGAGGATTCCGGCACAGATGAGGACTCTCCGCTTGATGTCACGTAAGCCTTCAGTAAGACTTTCTATTCTGAAGAGGCTAAGAAATCCCATGCTCTTTATGTTAAGAGCAAGGATGAAAATATCGCTATCGCAACTTCAATTTTACGGATATATCGACGGATATATCGATATCGCATATCGATATCGCAAAAAATTGAAAAAAATGATGGAAATCATATTAAAATCTTGAAAATTTAGCATGAAATTTTATGAACTATTATGACATATTATTATGCACATATTCCACTAATTTTTTTGATAGAATTGTATTTTGAAAGCAAATATATGAATAGTACATTATATAAATACCGTCTGAGATAATACATTTGACAAAATAATATATAATACAACATAAAATGACTAAATAAACATTATAAAGTACAATTAATACCAAAATGAGGATCTATGAGGTTCAAATATAGTAGATGGAATGTCATCTTGTTCTAAACAATATTGGTACCAACTTATCACGTTCGAGTAATTATTGATATAATTATGCACATGCGCTTGATATGTTTCTTGATTTCTTCCAACAACTTCACCATGAATTGGATAATGTCCACTGACCCAATTATTTTGTTGATACACATTTTGAGTAGTCCAATCAATTTGTGAACTCCCATATGTGTAAGAAGCATATGAATCTTGGGACATATCACTATGATCAGTGCCACCCATATTCATAGAATCAAGATTTGACAAATAATTTATATTCACTCTTAGATTTCAATTTCGTGTGATATATGGGGAGAAAAATTTTAGTGATTTGTCCATCATGTCCTCTAACTGAAAAAATGAAAAAATAAAATTGGTGCACGTGCATCTCACTTTTCTTTCTAAGACATCCGTTGATTTCCCGGTCTTCTTTCTCTTATATTTTTTTGCAAAGTGAATGTCTTTATAAAGCAAAGAATATTGCAACTCAAATAATTACATTGAAGACCTAAAAAAGATCACAAAAATATATAGTATTAAATAAAAATCAAAATATATTATAGAAATATTAAAAAAATCGCGATATCTTGCGATATATTGCGATTTATCGTCGATACTCGAGAAAAAAGATATTTCCCCCAATATCCGTATCGCAATGTCAATATCCGCGATATATCCGCGATATTTCGCGATATTTTCATCCTTGGTTAAGAGAACTCTTAAGGTTGAGAAAATGATAGATGTTCTTAGCTTTAAAAAATATGGGATGGATGTGTTTCTTAAGGAGAGATGTTTATGGAAATCTGTTACGTCTCTAGTGTCATATGATCCTGATGTTATTCATGAATTTTATGCTAACATCATTTCTGATATGGGAGATCCCTCTAAACTAGGTTTTGGAACTGTGTTTGTTAGGGATAAAATCTATAAGTTTTCCCCTAATGTTATTAACACGTTTCTTGAGTTGGGCAATGAGGATACAATCATGTCTTTGGATTTGATTGATGATGTGGTGAATGTTATTACTGGAGATTTGGTTTCGAAATGGCTCAACAATGTACCTGCTTCCAAGTTAAAATTCTTTTACTCAGTGTTATACAAGCTTGCAGTGTGCAATTGGCTACCCACATCGAATGCCTCTGTCATCACAGTTGATCAGGCCATTCTCCTGTACAAGATAGGAACTTAGCTTCCTTTCAACCTTGCATAGATCTTTGATGCTACGTTGAAGGTTGCCTCTAAGTCAAGTTCCTCGAACTTGCTTCCTTTCCCATGTTTGATCTATGGGATCCTTAAGAGCCAAGGGTTAAAGGAACGCAAGAAGAGTGTGCTGTCTGAGCAAACCACCTTCTCCATAATGAAGCCCAAGGGGAATGATGACAAGATCATTGATCTTCTCTATCCTCATGATGCTGCAAATCCAGTGCCTCCTTCTGCCGAAGGTACCCCTGCTCATTCCCAATCTGATGTCTATCCTGATTTTGCCTCCACGCCTTCCATTCCCATTGTCATGATGCCGCTGGAGTCTCTTCAACAACAAATTGCTCTGCATGATCATGTGATTGGTCAACTCACCAAGGCTCGAGATTCTTTTCGGACTCTCCTTTCTACACAAAAAGGGGGAGTGGATGATGATGCTGGTGGTGATGATGCGGATGCTGGTGACACAGATGCTGGACTGAGTGTTGCTAGTAAAGCAAAGGGGAGAAAAGGTGCAGCCAAAGGAAAAAGGAAGATGATGTGAAGCTTAATGTTTAAGCTTCTGAAAGTTAAAACTTTTTTTTGTTAAAAACAATGTTTAATGTTTTCTGTTTTTTTATGTGCTGGACACATGGTTTTTTATATGCATTTCATGCATATCTTGATTTCTGTTGTTGAATGCAATTTATGATTGTGTTCTTATTTTTATATGCTTATTCAGTTTTTGATATTTGTGATATATCATTATGATTAGGCATATTGAATTTGTTTTGATATATTGAATGATCAATATGTCTTGATTATTGTATGTTGAATGCTGAGTTCAACATTGCTATTATGTGTTGAATGTTCAGTTCAACATTGATATTGTTGAGTTGTACTTTTTGTTCAACATTGATTTTATAATAGGACTAGTTTCTATTAGATGATGATCTAATTAAGGAGGAGTAACTGATGAAGCCATGCAAGGCATTGAAGGCCTTGAACCCGAGCTGCAATTCAAAGGTCTAATGACGCGACTTCGAGCGAAGAAATTACAAGGTTATTTGCAAGTGCTGATTCGCAAGAAGTTTGAGGAATTAGAAGATGCAAAGTGCAGCCATACTTTAGTTAATATATTAACTAATGAAGATCAAGATCATACCATGGAGAATATAACTTGAAGAGTTGAAGAAGAGAGCAAGAAGAAGTGCATTTGTGCATGGAGCTGTTTTCGCCCTTGATTTAATTTAATTAAGGGGTTGATTTTTATCTAGACTATAGTATTTATTTAATTAATTTAGACTATAGTTTAGATCAGTTTTTAATTAATTTATAAGTGTAATTTTCGTTCATAATATCATAGGTTTGACTAGAATTGTATTTAAGGCAATTTCCTACCTTGAATAGAATTCTAGTTTAGGTATTTCTATAGTATAGTTAGAGATCCTTTTGGATCAGATTTTTAGGCCTTTTTATTAGTTATTTTCGTGCATAATAGGCCCTATAAATAGGGGAACCATGTTACTTTGATATTTTAGACATTATCGATTAAAATTGCTTTTACATTCAATTTGTGTCTCAACCGTTAAAGCTTTTGATTGTTTTCCTCAAAAATTATCATTCTTGAAGCCTAGTAAACTTTGAGTCTTAATTCCAAGGGAACGTTCTAATTCATACGAAGAATTAGGGTGAACTCGCTATGAAGAACAACTTGGAGATTCGTTTTCGTCGTACAAGATACGCCGGGGATTAATCGGGTTGTAATTCACAACACCTTCATCGTCCAGCGTTCATCATCGACGTCCTACACCTCCCTCCACGTTCACGACATCCTCCTTCACCCCAAGACCGATCGTGAGCTGTCCAACAAGAGTTCGAGATCGATTTCATAGACGTAATCGCGTTCTACACCCTAAACCGTAAGTTATCCTTTTCCTTTTCATATCCTATCTTCCCTAGCCATTCTTAACCCTTAATTCTCATCCTAAATACACATAAATTCCAGCCACAATATTCGTCGCATATCAGCCCCTTTTGGTTGGATTTTGTGTATCGTTTTTGTGTCGTAGTCTAGATATCGTAATTAGGTCCAGATTCGTTTGTCCTTTGAGTTTGAGTTCTTTTAATTTCAGTTTATTCTCATTTAGTTAAGTCTTGAGTCTTAGAGTAGGGTTTAATCCTTCCTTAGTTGGCGTGTTCGATTCTAGAAGTCTTCCGCGCGTCTCGTATCCTGTACAAATTATCCGGGTTACATCATAAATTTGGCATCAGAGCCAGGTCAGCTCTGCTGGTCGTGGTTCAATCCTACGTGTCCATTTATTGTTTACGTTTCCGTTGACGTGTCTATTGAGTTTTAATAGTTAGTGTTCATTGAAAAAAAAAGATCGGTTAAAAAAAACCGAAAGTTTTTTTTTAAAAAAAAGGGTACGGTAAAAAAAAAAGACCGGATACAAAAAAAAAAAGAAAAATCCAATTTGACTTTTGAATTACCTTTTGAGTTCGATTTTATTTCTAGTTCTTTTCTTTTTAGTTCTAGTCATAGTTGGTAACTCCCTTGTGAGCTTTATTCTAGTTTTTGGGATCTTTCCTTATATTATTGCTCTTTAGTTGGTAATTTCCAATTGAAATGGTAGCTTCCATTTAGAGTCTAGTCTAATTAAGGCATTTAGATTGTGTCACACTAGTGGTACACATATCCAAATCCTTTTCTTTTCTTCTTTCTTCATTTCTCTCCTACCTTTTACCCTAACACACCCGGTTTTCCGGTTTTCCATCTTCTCCCTACTATTTCTGCTCCCGAACTCCGATTTTTCTCCACCATACCATTCCGGAAATGACTCGACGAGACAAACCAAACTCATCGCTTTGTTGTGACATAAGGGCTTTTTAGGCCAAATTCCATCAGCTTCAAGGTGAAATCACCCCCAGAAGTTCGAGAGAAGCCGATTTCAAACAACAGAAGAGTCGATTAACACCACCATATACACACCTCTCACACGAGCACCACTACATACTTGAGAGCATACACGAGGGGTAAAATACAGAGAGAAACCACGAGTGATTGTGAGGAATTGTGAGGTCCTATACCCTGTTTTCCTTTCACGTTTGTTCATTGTTTGCAGGTACGCATGGAATCCAGAGACGGGTATAACAAAACATATGATAAGGCACCCGCTTCACCAAGTTCTCATACAGACGCGGCTTCATCGATGCCACAACCATGGGATGCCCAGTTCCACCATCAAGAACTGAAGCATAAGCTAGATAGTTCGTTGGCCAAGATGATGGCACAACTCGAGCTTATTGCTGCTCGAATTCCTGTCCAACAGCCAGAAGTAGTTCATCAGCCTGAAGCAGCTCGTTAGCCAGAAGTTCATGTAGCCGAGCCAGCCAGGGCGAATGCTAGAGCACCACAAGCTCAGCGGCGCCAACCTTAAGTACAGTTTAATGATTATTATGATCGTGATGCTGAAGAAGACTATGGTTACTATGCAGAGGAGTTAGAGGCTGAGTATGATCCATATCAGAGACGTGACCGACCACGTCTGCCCTACAGACAAGCACCCCGACGTGCAGATCCCGATAGCTTATTGAACAACATCAAAACAAGCATCCCGGAGTTTGAAGGCCTTCACGATCCTGATCTGTACTTGGATTGGGAACGTAAGGTTGAGAAGATCTTCGACTGCTATGACTTTCCTGAGCAGAAGAAGGTCAAGTTAGCATCATTAGAGTTTCGAGGCTACGCAGCCTCATGGTGGGAGATGCAGCAGGATCGACGCCGATGTGAGAGATATCCACCCGTCGATACTTGGGAAGAGATGAAAGGATTGTTGCGTGGCAGGTTCATTCCTGTACATTATGAGAGAAAGCTCGAGAAGAAGCTCACCCGGATCAAGCAAGGGACCCGATCAGTTGAAGAATACCACAAGGAGCTTGAGACTGCCCTGAATAGAGTTGGGAAACAAGAGACCTTAAATGCTACCATCATTCGGTACATTGAAGGCATGAATCCTGACATCGCATGTGAAGTTGAACTCAAGAACTTCACAAGTATAGAAGAAATGGTGCACTACGCATCAATTGTGGAGAGACAGCTCAGAGAGGGAAGACGGAGATCGCACCACAGTTCAGCCCCTGTTCGACCCCCATGGAACAAAGGTATGAATCCCACATCATCTTCTAACCCTTCTACTGAGCCTACTCGACCTCGAGGTCAGTCCGGACCACCCGAGCGGCGTTTCGACCGTTCTACACCGCAGTCCAGTCGTAGACCCGAGTCTACACCAGCACCACCGTCCAGATCAGCCTATACACAACCTAATCCACCCAGCCCAGCACCTAGTGCCAATCAGAATCGAGCTAGAGAAATCTAGTTCCATAAGTGCCAAGGTTGGGGCCACTTTCAAAACCAGTGTCCGAACCGGTGTGTTCTGTTCATTACCGAACAGAATGAGATCGAGTCAGCCAGTGAGGACGAGGACCAGCCCGTAGTTGACACCAAGAAGGAGCCAAAGACACCTCCAGTCGACTCGGATGAAGAAAAACCCGAGCTTCCTCATGTTAGTTTTGTGTCTATACGCAGTCTGAGCATCAATCATGAAGTAGAGCAGTCGGATCAACGTGAGAACATTTTTTTCACACATGTTACTATCAAAGACCAGACCTGCTCGATGATAATAGACGGTGAGAGTGTGATCAACACCATGAGCCAGTATGCAGTTGACAAATTGGCGCTGACCACCATCAAGCATCCGAAGCCATACAAGTTGCAGTGGCTTACGGATCGAGGAGAGATCAAAGTAACGGCTCAGGTAAGTGTCTCATTCTCTATTGGTCAATTTTCTGACTCTGTTGTTTGCGATGTTATTCCTATGGATGCAGCACACATATTGTTAGGTAGACCATGGCAGTTTGACAGACAGACGATTCATGATGGCTTCGCAAACACGTACATCGTGAAGAGAGATGGATGGACTACTACACTCAAGCCGCTATCCCCTAAAGCCGTTTTAGAAGATCAGAGAATTATGCAAGAGAGGTTTAGAGCTGAGAGAGCAAAAGAGGCCGCCGCCGCCGTCCGGATTGCCGCCAACGGTACCCAATCGACTGAGACCCTCAAGAAGGCCACCAATCCTACTTCTTCAGCCCCTAAACCGTCCTCCAATGATTCCCTTGTGCATGGGAATTCATCTGGATCAGCAGCTGCAAAGAAAGATCAAAACCGCAGCCTGTTTATTTCAGTGAAAGGCGTAGAGAAAGCATTAAAAGCAGGTTTACCTTTTGTTCTTCTATCTTATAAGAGCAGTGCTATTAATGATGTTTCTTTGCCTAGTGTTGTGCAGCCACTTATTGAGAAGTTCGCGGATGTGTTCCCGGAAGAGATTCCAAGTGGATTACCTCCAGTTCGTGGGATCGAGCACCAGATCGATTTCCAGCCCGGCGCCGTCTTGCCAAATCGACCAGCATACCGGACGTCCCCTGAAGAGACCAAGGAAATCAATAGACAAGTGAAAGAGTTGCTTGAGAAGAAGCAGATTCGAGAGTCGATGAGCCCCTGCGCAGTTCCAGTCATTCTAGTGCCGAAAAAGAACAACGAGTGGAGAATGTGCATGGACTGCCGCGCCATCAACAAAATAACAGTGAAGTATCGATTCCCTATCCCTAGATTAGATGATATGCTTGATGAATTATCCGGTTCTAAAGTCTTTTCCAAAATTGATTTGCGTTCTGGTTATTTTCAAGTTAGAATGCATGAAGGGGATGAGTGAAAAACAGCTTTTAAGACTAAGCATGGTTTATATGAGTGGTTAGTTATGCCTTTTGGTCTCACTAATGCACCGAGAACTTTTATGAGATTAATGAACCATGTTTTGCGTGATGTGATTGGGAAATTTGTAGTTGTGTACTTTGATGATATCCTGATTTACAGTCACAATGCACAGGCGCACCTAGCAGATCTTAGGTGTGTTTTTGATATTCTGAGATCAGCCAAGTTGTATGGAAATCTGTCTAAATGCTCTTTTTGTTTAGATGAGGTTGTATTTCTTGGTTTTGTTGTGAGTGTACGTGGTATTGAGGTTGACCGTTCTAAAATCAAAGCGATTGAAGAATGGCCAACACCCAAGTCAGCCACAGAGGTTCGATCCTTTCACGGCCTTGTCGGATTTTATCGTCATTTTGTGCGTGATTTCTCTAGCATTGCCGCGCCTCTTACTGAGCTAAGTAAGAATGATCGTAAGTTTGAGTGGGGTAAAGCACAGCATGAAGCATTTACACGTTTAAAGCATCTTTTATGTCATGTACCTGTTTTGTGTTTACCTGATTTTGATAAGGTTTTTGAGATTGAATGTGATGCCTCCGGGATAGGTGTTGGTGCTGTTTTGATGCAGGAACGGCGTGCAGTTGCCTACTTCAGTGAGAAATTGAATGGTGCAGCTCTGCGTTATTCTACCTATGACAAAGAGTTGTACGCATTGAAGAGATCATTGGAGACGTGGCAGCATTATCTGTGGCCAAAGGAGTTCGTGATTCACACGGACCATGAGAGCTTAAATCATTTGAAAGGGCAGCAAAATCTGAACAAGAGGCATGCGAGATGGGTCGAGTTCATCGAGTCCTTCCCGTACGTCATCAAATACAAGAAAGGAGAAGACAATGTTGTAGCTAATGCCCTATCTAGACGGTACACGTTGCTGAATTTGATGCATGCTAGAATGCTTGGTTTTGAGTCGATTAAGAGTCTGTATGCATGTGATCCATTCTTTGCTTCGATTTTTGATGAGTGTTCAAAAAAATCTAAGTCTTTTGATGGGTTTTTCAAGCATGATGGATTTTTATTTCGTGGTTCTCAGTTATGCATTCCTAGTTGTTCTATGCGTGAGCTACTTGTGTTAGAATCGCATGCGGGAGGATTAATGGGTCACTTTGGTGTGAACAAGAGGCATGCGAGAGACAGCTTAAATCATTTGAAAGGGCAGCAAAATCTGAACAAGAGGCATGCGAGATGGGTCGAGTTCATCGAGTCCTTCCCGTACGTCATCAAATACAAGAAAGGAGAAGACAATGTTGTAGCTGATGCCCTATCTAGACGGTACACGTTGCTGAATTTGATGCATGCTAGAATGCTTGGTTTTGAGTCGATTAAGAGTCTGTATGCATGTGATCCATTCTTTGCTTCGATTTTTGATGAGTGTTCAAAAAAATCTAAGTCTTTTGATGGGTTTTTCAAGCATGATGGATTTTTATTTCGTGGTTCTCAGTTATGCATTCCTAGTTGTTCTATGCGTGAGCTACTTGTGTTAGAATCGCATGCGGGAGGATTAATGGGTCACTTTGGTGTGAATAAAACATTAAGCATGCTGCATGAGCATTTTTATTGGCCGCATATGAGAAGAGATGTTGAGCATGTGTGTAGTAGATGTGTTACTTGCCATAGGTCTAAGTCTACTGCACATTCGTTTGGATTATACACGCCCCTGCCTGCTCCTAGTTCACCTTGGATTGATTTGTCTATGGATTTTATCTTAGGTTTACCTAGGTCTAGATCGGGTAAGGATTTTGTTTTTGTGGTTGTTGATCGTTTTTCTAAAATGGCGCATTTCATTGCATGTAGAAAAACTGATGATGTTTTGCATATTGCAAATCTGTTCTTTGTGTATGTAGTTAGATTGCATGGTATTCCTAAAACTATTGTTAGTGATAGGGATTCCAAGTTTTTAGCACACTTTTGGCGAGTTTTGTGGGGAAAATTAGGGACTAAGTTGTTGTTTTCTACTGCATGTCATCCACAAACCGATGGTCAAACTGAGGTTGTGGATCGCACTTTAGGCACACTACTTAGGTCCTTAATTAAAAATAATCTGAAGTCTTGGGAAGAGTGTTTACCTTACGCTGAATTTGCATATAATCGTGTGGTACATTCTTTTGCTAATATGTCTCCTTTTGAGGTTGTTTATGGATTTAATCCGTTAACGCCTACTGATTTGTTACCTTTACCTGTTGAGCATCTAACAAGTGTTAAAGGTTTGAGAAGAGCTGAGCAAGTTAAGGAGATGCATGAGAGAGTGCGTGCTCACATTGAGCACAAAGGGAAGCAAACGGCCGCCTCCAGAAATGTGCGACGCAAGTAAGTGATATTTCAGCCCGGAGATCGCGTTTGGATTCATCTGAGTCCCGGACGGTTTCCAAATCTGAGAAAGTCCAAGTTGTCACCACGTGGAGATGGTCCTTTCACAGTTCTGAGTCGTGTAAACGATAATGCTTACAGCATTGATCTTCCCGGTGAGTATAAATGTTCTTCCACTTTCAATGTTGTTGATTTATCTCCGTTTGTTGCAGATGAGTTCGATCACGATGACAATCCAAATTCGAGGACGAATTCTCTTCAGCAGGGGGGGAATGATGAAGCCATGAAAGGCATTGAAGGCCTTGAACCCGAGCTGCAATTCAAAGGTCCAATGATGCGACTTCGAGCGAAGAAATTACAAGGTTATTTCTAAGTGTTGATTCGCAAGAAGTTTGAGGAATTAGAAGATGCAAAGTGCAGCCATACTTTAGTTAATTTATTAACTAATGAAGATCAAGATCATACCATGGAGAATATAACTTGAAGAGTTGAAGAAGAGAGCAAGAAGAAGTGCATTTGTGCATGGAGCTGTTTTCGCCCTTGATTTAATTTAATTAAGGGGTTGATTTTTATCTAGACTATAGTATTTATTTAATTAATTTAGAATATAGTTTAGATCAGTTTTTAATTAATTTATAAGTGTAATTTTCGTTCATAATATCATAGGTTTGACTAGAATTGTACTTAAGGTAATTTCCTACCTTGAATAGAATTCTAGTTTAGGTATTTCTATAGTATAGTTAGAGATCCTTTTGGATCAGATTTTTAGACCTTTTTATTAGTTATTTTCGTGCATAATAGGCCCTATAAATAGGGGAACCATGTTACTTTGATATTTTAGACATTATCGATTAAAATTGCTTTTGCATTCAATTTGTGTCTCAACCGTTAAAACTTTTGATTGTTTTCCTCGAAAATTATCATTCTTGAAGCCTAGCAAACTTTGAGTCTTAATTCCAAGGGAACGTTCTAATTCATACGAAGAATTAGGGTGAACTCGCTACGAAGAACAACTTGAGATTCATTTTCGTCGTACAAGATACGCCGGGGATTAATCGGGTTGTAATTCACAATACCTTCATCATCCAACCATCATCATCGACGTCCTACACCTCCCTCCATATTCGCGACATCCTCCTTCACCCCAAGACCGATCGTGAGCTGTCCGACAAGAGTTCGAGATCGATTTCATAAACGTAATCGCATTCTACACCCTAAACCATAAGTTATCATTTTCCTTTTCATATCCTATCTTCCCTAGCCATTCTTAACCCTTAATTCGCATCCTAAATACACATAAATTCCAGACACAATATTCGTCTCATATCAGCCCCTTTTGATTGGATTTTGTGTATCGTTTTTGTGTCGTAGTCTAGATATCGTAATTAGGTCCATATTCATTTGTCCTTTGAGTTCGAGTTCTTTTAATTTCAGTTTATTCTCGTTTAGTTGAGTCTTGAGTCTTGAGTCTTGAGTCTTAGAGTAGGGTTGAATCCTTCTTTAGTTGGCGTGTTCGATTCTAGAAGTCTTCCGCGCGTCTCGTATCCTGTACAAATTATCCGGGTTACATCAGTAACCCTTAAGGGGGAGATTTTAAGATCTCCATTTTCCGCTGCGACTCTAATTGTACAAAATACATTGAGTTGTTTGTTTTGTGTAGAAAGGCTAAGATTAAGGAGGAGATTGTTGAGTGATGTATGACATTGAGGTTCAATGTTGAATGTTGCACTCGATGTCAGACAGACTCCCTACGACATCGTCTGTGACATAGTCGTAACTAATCTTATCCTTTCCTAGTTTTATTTATTATTTTAATAAATAAAATAACTTTATATATCTTAAAATATATATGTATATCCACGAAATTAATATTTCAAATAAATGGATATATACATATTAGATATATTATTTAAAATAGAGTTTGACAAAGTCAAAACTCTATCTCCTATTTTTTAGGTGTAGCGGTTTCTCTATTTAATTCTTTTTCTTTTTCAGAAAATTATATTTGCTGGATATTTAGAAAAAGAGCATGAACGTAGGAAAGCTATCAACCACGCCTTGGAGGCGGTTTCTTCCATCTACGATGAAGTCATGGAGTGAAGCGGTTATCGTCAACCCATGTTCAAGAAAGAGAAATCGTGGACCAAGTTGGATTCAAGTGAAGAAGCATATAAGGGATGTGTTTGACACTTGAAGACTTATTCAAGCCTAATCTATTTTCCGCTGTGTGAAGATTGAAGAAAGCTTGAGTCACAAACTTAGTTTAGGTTTCGTTCTTCGTTCCTTCTTCTATCTTAATGTTTATTGTTGTTCAATCCTTTCACGGAATAGATTGTACAAGTTAGGATAGATAGCAAGGTTGTGAAACCTTTACTAGTTTGTATACAAGTTGACGGAATGTAAATTTGTATGTTTTAGTTTGTATACAAGTCGACGGGATGTCAACTTGTATGATCCAGTTTGCATATGAGTCGACGGGATGTCAATCTGTATGTTGCAGTTTGCATATGAATTGACGGGATGTCAATCTGTATGTTGTAGTGTTAATATGAACTGACGGGATGTCAATTTGTATGTTGTTTGTATATGAATTGACGGGATGTCAATTTATATGTTTTAGTTCTTTTTAGTGATAGTCTAGATTAGAACTTGTAATGTTGCTGTAGTGTTAAAAGCCTTCGCGTCTAACATTAACAGCTTGAAAATTTTGTACTCTTTATAGTATAATTTCGCCATGTGGCAATCATACACATGTTGTGTATGATTTAAAAATTATATCGTGTATTCCTGTGCATTTTATTTCTACCATATTTGTGTTAAGATAAGTTGTGTTAACTGTCTTTAATATTGAGTTTGACATTACGAATCTGTGTCTAATTTCAGTGTTTGTGGCAACAAATTTCAACAGTATATATTATGACATGTTGAAATGAAATTGTTTGTTTTTGGTAGGGAGATTTTCATGCTGCATTGAATTTTGCATCAATAATGGAAGCTCCGGTTATGTTCATATGCCGCAACAATGGATGGGCTATAAGCACCCCAATATCATAACAGTTTTGAAGTAACTAGACACTCTCACATTTCATTATTCACAAACACACTTTTCTTTCAATCTCATCATTTAATTTGATTTAATTAATGGTTGCAGGTGATGGTGTTGTTGTTAAGGGGTAGTCATATACTGTAATTCACTAAGCAAAGTAATCATATTAGTTTTAGCATTTACATTGTGCTATTTTAGCACTGGTAGTTTATATTTTAGCACTTCCATTTTCTTTTTTAGCACTGTTAGTTAATGATGCCATTGATCTCTTCCAATGTCACTAACTCATTCAATCCATCTTGTCTTAGTTTATGCCCTCCAATCACAAATGTCATCTTTCAAATCAGATTGGTAGATTTCATCTAAAAATTAAATCTAAGAAGTGCAAGTATGGTAGGTCGCATACATATGGTAGCTCTTCCACTTCGCAATCACGCAAGCTCAAGTATCGCAGATGGATTTGTAGCTTCCCACCTTCAATTCTAATGTATCCAACACATATCCTCAAGTGTTAATCTGGAATTTTCCAAATTTACTATATTTTCAAAATAGTATATGAGTTTTTGCAAAACACCAAAAAAGATTTGAGATCTTTAAGCTCCGCGTCACACAAGTTTTGCATAGTGAAATAGCATCATCAAGATTGATGGCTAAAATAAGTCATGACAATGCTAAAAAAGGACATGACAGTGCTAAAAAAGCCATGACAGTGCTAAAATAGAAAATGACAGTGCTAAAACCCTAAATTGAAAAATATACACGTAAATTCTGAGTACTCATATATTGATAATTCAACATGTAACTGTATTGTTCGTGGTTTTTTTTACAATGTCGATGACATTTTTTTATGCTAATCCTAAAAAAGAGTCATGCTAAAATAAGTCATGACAATGCTAAAAAAAGTCATGACAGTGCTAAAATATAACAGTGCTAAAATCCTAAATTGAAAAATATACACGTAAATTCTGAGTACTCACATATTGATAATTCAACAATCAACATGTAATCGTGTTTGTTCGTGGTTTTTTTACAAACTATTAAAAATGACACGGAAAAATTTGTTTGTGCATAGATTGGTGCAGTTAGTCTTATTAAAAT
Source organism: Perilla frutescens (assembly GCA_026008535.1). Lineage (NCBI taxonomy): Eukaryota > Viridiplantae > Streptophyta > Magnoliopsida > Lamiales > Lamiaceae > Perilla > Perilla frutescens. The sequence continues at coordinate 33,328,836 of BRKX01000011.1, forward strand.
GATGACTTTTAAACGAAATCTCATACTCTACATTATTATACACAGTTGTCATATTTTTGTATTGTATTTTAAACTCCCATAATTGTCATTGTCATATTCAAATATTGAAATGTTGGTATATATGGAGATATGGAGGTAATTAATCTTATATTTTTGGGGCCATATAACTATAAGATTATAATAAATGCATTCATGTATATCTAGCCAATCATACATGGAGATTGATGAAGATAAATAAGAATCAATAAATTCAGCTAAAAACAAAAATAGTAAGAAAGGCATAGCGTTGATTGGTATATGTGGCTCTGAATTGGTACAACAAACATCCTTTGATATCTCTGTTCGACCTACTTTTTTATGCTAATGCTAAAAAAGAGTCATGCTAAAATAAGTCATGACAATGCTAAAAAAGGCCATGACAGTGCTAAAATAAGTCATGATAGTGTTAAAATAGAGAATGACAGTGCTAAAATCCTAAATTAAAAAATATACATGTAAATCACATATACATAGTGACATGACACCAGCATCAAGTCTCTTTCTTTCCTAAAATTTGAAGTGCGACAACTATTAATTATATGCATATATATATATATATATATATATCTTCTTAACTAAGCATATGGCCAAGTTGCCAACTCTATCCGATGTTTCAAAGGGGAAACAGTAGTGTCAACATCTAGTACCAAGGTGTTTTGCTAAATATAATTACATTCATTTTTATCTACTTCCTTAATTCTATATAATGTATACACAATGCACTAATTGAATGTAATTTTATTTTAAGTTTCATACTTATATATATATATATATGTGTGTGTGTGTGTGTGTGTGTAACTGTGAACGAATTAATATAGGGTCACGATTCACTAATTGTAGAGTCAACCTCACCGATTTACCTCTAAAGTTTAGGGGACCTTTTAATTTGTCTAATGATAATATTGCTAATTTTATCAAATAGTTTCACACATCCATATAATTGAAGTAGTAAGTATAAAAAGATGTCGATGATATTTTTTTATTGTAATGCTAAGGATTTGTCATGCTAAACAAGGGTTATGTTAGTGCTAAAATAAGTCATGACAGTGCTAAAATAAGTTATGACAATGCTAAAATAAGGAATGACAATGCTAAAACCCTAAATTTAAAAATATAAGCGTGAATTACATATACAATGCTAAACTCTAAACTATAGTGCTAAAAACGGAAGATTATGAAGCATAAAAAGATGCCGATGATATTTTTTTAATACAATGCTAAACAATTGGCATGCTAAACAAGGGTTATGTTAGTGCTAAAATAAGTCAAGACAATGATAAAATAAGTCACGACAGTGCTAAAATAGGGAATGACAATGCTAACACCATAAATTGAAAACTATACGCGTGAATCACATATACATTGAAATTTCCAATTTTAACCTTACTAAGATTTAGGGGCAGGGAAGTTGGACATTATTAGAATTATGCCACCGTATTTTTTTTAATTTTGGAACAGAACTTGGTCATTCAAATAGGCAAGATATGTGGCTGAGATTGGTTCTCGGTTCTCACATGGGGTATGGTTCCTTCTGGAACCCAACCCTATATATATATGTGTGTGTGTATAGGGATTGGATCAAAAATACACCTTTTCCTGGTGTAGGAATTAGGAATTCATCTTATACCATCCACCTAGATGATCTAATGGCTAAGATTAAATGTTAAAGTCAAGGCAAAAAAAAGGAGGTGGGGGCATAGTTGTCCAATCCCCATAAAAAAACTGATGTCATCACTTTTTAAAAAAAAATCCTAAAAACTTTGAACGATCATAACTCACTCGTTTCAAATCAGATTAACGTAAATAATATATCAAATTAAAGATCTTTTCATGCTCTTTAATTCAAGATCAGTCATGAATATATTTGTTCAAATAAATATAGATGAAAAATACAAAATATACATTTTTACTCGTGTCCAGCGCAAAAATGCTTTCGTTAGCTTTTAAATAATGGTTCGTCAGCATTATGATAAGTTGATAACGTATGCTAATGAAGCATTTGTTATGTGCTAACATATTACATTCATTGTATGTAACACCCCGTCCCAAAATAAATCTATGAATTACTCCAACCGTATAGGAAGTATGTGTTGATTATATGATTCTTTGAAATGATTTTAGAAAATCCCAAATATAGAGAAAATGACTCCCAAAGTTGGCTCAATTCTTTTCTTAAAATCATTTTGTCCTCTAAATCTTTCTCGATCACATATCTTGTTCCTTGTGACGACATATTTCCATGAGTATTTTTCATTCGTAATCTTGCGTGTCCAAATTATTGATAGACCGTATTTTCATCACGAAAATAAAATTCTACCACTTTATGCCTAACTCCAAAAATTTTGGTTTCGTCTTTGACTAGGAGTTATAAATCTTTTCATAATCGTGTGGTCGTTAATTTCATTAAAAATGGAGTTCGTTTAACCTTCTAACCTAATTTTATTCATTCTCTATTTCAACTCAATACCATATATTAAAATACACCATAAATTGATTGCCACCATTTAATCTTGCATTTCTCCAAGTGTCAACATTACCTTGTTCCAAATGTCACCTTGCATTGCTCCAAATGTCACCATGCATGACAAGAGTGCCCCATGTGTCACCATCTATTCCAATTAGTTGGATGCATGTCCTACACATGTCTAACATAGTTATTGGTTGAATCAAGTAGAGGGGGGGTGAGGAAGAGCCTAACTTTCTCCCACATTCTCTTCTTCACCTAGTTTCTCTCTTTCCTTCCCAGCAGCACCCTTTCTTTCTCTTCTAATTTCGACCCTCAAACCTTAACCAACATTTCTGAAATTTTACAGAGAGCTTGCCACTTTGATGTAGATGATATTAGATGAAAGAATCATCCAATTTGGTTCTCATATGATCAAGAACGAAGGGAAGCATTGCAGTGGTCGCTGTTTTCCGCCAAGCTGCAGCAACGATTGTATTCTGTATATTTCGACCCTCAAATCTCCACCAACATAGCTGAAATTTTGATAGGTTGTTCCTCTCTTCACGTAGTTGATGTTAGCCACTAGAATCGCTCGATTTAGTGCACAAAAAGTCAGAAACGAAGACATGCAAAATTGGGGTTTCTAACTGTAAGTTTTATCATTAGTGTAGCAGTCGTATTTTACAATTTTCGTCCTTTAAATGTCATCCATAAATTCTGAAAATTTAGTATGTTTTTCCTCTAATTATGTAGTTTATTTTAGGCTCAAGAATTTCTCAATTCGGATCTCTAAAGCTCCTAAACGAACCTCGACTATTTTCTTGGTAGTATAATTTTTGTAACTTACCAAACCCATTTTCGACATCTTTATCCCATAGATCCAGCCATTATATTTCTATGAAATCTACATCATTATAAACTTAACTCATCAAGGTTTCCAGAATAGGTCTCAGATCGTCGATGTGATATCATTTGGTCTATCAAAGATACGTCGCAAATCGACTTGTCAAATTTGCCGCAGAAATCGTTGTATTGCGAGTGCAACTTCGGAGGCTATTTTCCGTCGATTCCTCCATCCTCTTGACTTCATTTTTGGACTACACAATCTTTTCATATCAAGCTTTGCAGACATATTTTCCAATCCATGATCCGATGTCATTTGTTCTTCTGAAATCGAGTCGTAAGTTTCCTGAAAACCAACTTATTTCTGGCAGATTATGCCTTATGTTAATAATGCTGAATTACATGCTCATTTACAGTTGTTATACATTATAAAATCTAAATCCGTTTGCTGCATTGAAATCTTTGTTTCCTCTAGTATCAAAAATTGTATTTTTGAGTGAAAATCAGTTGAGTATCGAGCTTGTTTGAGCCTCAAACTTTTTGATGAAAAATCTGTTCCGGGAACAGTAAACAGTACCTTTTCCGGCCGATTTCAGGCCAGGTTGTTCAGAATTTATCTCTGACTCCTTCTGATCGATTGTAGGTCTCATCATGACGGACGTGTGGCCACTGACCATTCCTCGATCAGATTTGAATCGAATTTTCTATGATTTTTCAAAGTTGCTGTCCTGTTTTGAGTAATTCTATTTTTCGTCAAAATTATTTCAAGTTAATTAAAGAGTATCGTGAGATCCTATTATAGAGTCATGTTAAGTTTAGAACCCGGATATTGTGCATTCCTAATTGAAGTAAAATTTAATAAGGCTCCAACTAAATTAAAGCGAATATTAGATTATTTCCGGAAGTAGTTATTGATCCTAAAGCAAGATTGATCCTTGTAGGACTTGCTTGACTTACGAGGAAGGCGAATGGTTGAATCTCGAGATGGTTAGAGCAGCTTAGCCCTAGGGAAACCTAGAAAGGAACTCCGGACCTTTGCTCCGTCCCCAAGACCTTTGCCCTAGGATATTTGTATCTATAAGGTGGGCTACTATACTATCTTTGCAAATTATATCTTTTGAGTTATTAAGCTCTGCTTTTATTAAAATTGCATATGTGACTATCTGTGGTAAATATTTACGTGCTATTGTATGTTGTTGGAGTCTCATATACCAGTGTTGTGTCAATGTGAGTAGCTACAGTACGCATGCATTATTTGTCCTGCCCTACTCCTTGTCGGTGAGACTAAAATGAAACACTTATTGGTTACACTCTTTGGTTACACTCATTGGTTACACTTATTGGTTATACTCATTGGGTATTCTATGGTCATACTCAACTTCACGCGCTGGTGATGTAGTTCGGGTTGCAGGCAACGACGTGTTATACTCTTAAGCGCTTCACGATAAAATGTTTTGGTGAACTTAGGTTGCTTTCAACTTTTAAACCTCCTAAGCTTCACTACCTGCATGAACACAGATAGATTACTTTAATAAAATGATTTGCATAACTTGAATTGTGAAAACTTGCCCACTGAGTGCATTAGTACTCAGCCCAAATCTTTTCAAATATTTTCAGGTCAGTGGGTTGGAGCGTGGAGGTGACGAGGCTGAGATATGGGCTGTTATTATTTATTTATTTCCCATTATCTCTTTTTGTTAATATTCTATTGGGAATTAAACTTCCGCACTTATGCTACTCTTTTGTTAAACGTTAATAACCCTGATCTTGGTGTTTTGAATAAATATATGTATTAAAAAGCATGTTTGGTTATTGTGAGACTTCTTTTGAGATTTGGTTAATCAAATTATTCCCCTTTCTTTCCCGCTTCTTAATTCCAACCCCCGTGGCGTCCATTTCCACGGTCTTTCGGGACCGGGGCGCTACATTGTGCTAATGAATGATTATCATAATGTTAACGTAGTATGCATACTTGTATTCTTATTATTTATTACATTTCAATTATGACTTATAATTATTTTTTATGATTTAATTTTTATATTTTAGTTACTAATTGAATATTATATATTGTTTATTTCATCAAATTAGAATATATTAGTTATAGATTTTTCCATCCATTTATGATTTATAACTTATGCTAACGATGAATTGTCATATGCTAACATATTTTATTCGCAATGCTTAGAAAATAATATAATTATGTTAATGTTTTATATTTATATTGTTATTATGATTTATTCAATCCAATTGGGGTTTATAATTAATTTTTAGAATTTAATTCTATTTTTAGATCATTGAAGTTTATTATATCTGAATTATGATTTATTTCATCCTATTAGAAATTATAATTAGACTTTAGAATTTAATTTTTCGTTAACAATATGAGAAAAATTTTCATTAGCATAATGATAACGCTTCGTTAGCATGATGATAATTCCTCATTAGCATGACGATATGTTATCAAATATCCTCCGCGATATTTATAAGAATTACCAAATTATGTTAATACCCTTGCGCGAATTTTTTTCAAATATTACAAAATTGTCACCACTCCTTTTAATCAAATCTGGACCATAGATCTTTATTGATTGTATGGTGTGAGATGGGTTCCTAGTTCCTACACTAGGTAGGGTTTGCATCATAACCCTCCCATATATATATATATATATATATATATATAGATATATATATCTGTGTGTGTGTGTGGATGGATAAAAAATACACCATTCCCTAATGTAGGAACTAGAAACTCATCTTACACTATCCAACTAGATGATCTAATGGCTGAGAGATTTAATGTCAAAGTCAAGGCAAAAAAAAAGAGGTGGGGGTATAGTTGTCCAATCCTTATAAAAAAGCTGATGTCATCATTTTAAAAAAAATCTTAAAATTTTTAAACGATCATATCTCACTCGTCTCTAATCGGATCAATACAAATAATATATCAAATTAAAGCTCTTTTCATGTTTTTTAATTCAAGATCAATCATGAATATGTTTATGCAAATAATATAGACAAAAAATACAAAATATACATTTGTTACTCGTGTTTAACGTGAAGTCTTTGTTTTTAATAATGGTTCGTCAGCATTATATAACGTATGCTAATGAAGCATTTGTTGTATGCTAACATACTGTATTCATTATACTAATGAATGATTATCATGATGTTAACGTAGTACGTATACTTATATTGTTACTATGATTATTACATTTCAATTAGGACTTATAATTATTTTTTATGATTTAGTTTTTATGTTCTAGTTACTAATTGATTATTATATATTATTTATTTCATCAAATTAAAATATATTAATTAGGGTTTTCTTCATCCATTTATGATTTATACCCTATGCTAATGATGAATTGTCATATATATGCTAACATAGTTTATTGCTGATAAAATAATATCATTATGCTCATTGTATATTTATATTCCTATTTTGGTTTATTTATCCAATTAAGATTTATAATTAATTTTTAGAATGTAATTCTATTTTTTAGATCATTGGAGTTTATTATATCTGATTTATGCTTTATTCCATCCCATTAGAATTTATAATTACTCTTTAGAATTTAATTTTTCGTTAACAACATGAGAAAACTTTTATTAGCATAACTATAACACTCTGTTAGCATGATGATAATACTTCGTTAGCATGATGATACTGTTATCAACTACCCGACACCTTTTTATAAACATTACCAAATTATGTTAATATCCATGCGCGATTTTTTTTTCAAATATTACAAAATTGCCACCACCCTTTTTAAGCAAATCTAGGTCATATATCTTTATTGATTGTATGGTGTGAGATGGGTTCCTAGTTCTTATACTAGGGTTGGTTTGCACTATAATCATCCCTATATATATATATAGGGAATTGATCAAATGTAAATCATTCCTTAGTGTGTAAACTGTAAACCAATCTCCTACCATCAATTTATAAAATTACACAACTAAGATCAAATCCCAAATTTGGTGGCTTTCATGAAATTTTGCCACTTTTTTATGATTGAGGGTTATTTCTGTCTTTTTCTATAAAAAGTTGATGTCATGCTGACCCAGCATTTTAAAAAAGTTCTAAAAAACTTTAAACGATCATAATTTGTTCATTTTTTATCGGATTAACACAAATAATATATCAAATTAAAGGTCTTTTAATCCTCTTTCATTCAAGATCAGTGAAGCATATGTTCATTTGAAAAAATATGGACGAAAAATAAAAAATAGTCATTTTTCATGTATATTCAAGCTTAAAATACTTCGCCAGCATATAACAATTGTTTCGTTAGCATATGACAAATATTTCGTTAGCATCAGTTATATTGTTGTAAACATTTATTCAATTAAAATTAGGTATGTTTCGTTAGCATATGACACGTATTTCATTAGCAACAATTATATTGCTATGAGGGCTTACTGCATTCCAATTAGAATATGTTTCATTAGTATAAATTATATTGCTATTGGCACACCCGTCGTTTAGGTGTGCAAAATACACTTGCGGACAAATGGTCCACAAATGCTTAATCTGCCCTCAACGGCTAGTATAGCTAGTGAAGACGGATGTCGATCCCATGAGGAGTGTTTTAACCTTCTGTCTTTTCTTAGTTTAGGTTTGGGTCTTCAGTGTCACTCTAAAAACCTTGCTAATAAACTTAAACTAACTAAATGCTGAAAAGGAAATCACAAAAGAAAATATCAGTAATAAAAGTGCTCAAGTCAAAGCATCAAGTCATTCGGTAGGTACGCGCAATCCCGGGCAAAACATATGTAATTACCACTACTACCCGTTGTGCCCACACTAGCAGAAAAGTCAAAAACCGAATCCCTATGGCCAAATATGGGTAATTGTCACTTTGAGGGTTAACCGGTTATAGGAAATGGATACGATCGGCCACTCCCCAATCACTTCTTACATTATATCGTTTAGATGATACGATCGGCACCTAGGGACCTAACTATACAGGAACCTAAGGAGAGAATCACACAAAAGTTTTGCAAGTATAGCAGCTTTGAGGGCAAAAGCGACCCGATTCTAGTAGGTTTGACACAGTCTTGTACATGCATATACTACTCAATCTCAACTACCAAGGCTGTCACTCCCGGACTTGTTACTATGCGGGTATCAAGGCATGGGTCACCTATACACTCCCACGTAACTAACACTAGCACCAGTTAATCAGAAATGCGCACTTTCATCTCCAACCACCCTTTACCTATGTCTAAGTGAAAAACAAGTTAAGATTGTGAACCCTTAAGGCTTTAAAGTCCGATTACCTCATGCACATATTCTACCCTTAGACCATTACTTTGACTTGAACAGTGGATACTTAGCCACTAAACATAGAAACGAAAGTAAAAGAAATGATAAAAGACATCTTACTTGGAAAGGAAATAACTCGATTTACTTCTGGGCCCAACCCCAGTTTTGCTAACAAAATGACTGAACTATCTTTCTGCGGGCAAACCGACAGCTTTAGGCAGACAGAATATCCAGGAAATAAACTAAGTACGAAAATGATAAATTGTATCTTGGAAATGTAAAACCTACCCCCTCGATATGAAAACAGATAAAAGTATTTATAGCAAAATGAATTAAGGCTTCACGCAGCCCAGATCTCACCTACGCAGGGGTTCTTGCACTCCTCCACTTCCTCATTTCATGCTTAACGTTCTTTCTTGAATTTAGGAGGGATAGCAACAAACCCTAGCGTCTCCAACAGCTTTCTGATGTCCCCACTTCCTTCCCAACGTGTGTAGACCTCCCCAAGACTCGGAACTGACCGCCACATCACCTCCACGTGCATATAGGAGTTGCCCCGTGATTCTGTTGCGCAATTCTCACAACAACTTTGACTGGGTCCTCGGCAGGCAAATCAGTCCTCTGTGCCCTCAGCATAAATAGCACCTGTCTGTGCCTATTGTGGTGGTTTTGTGCCCTCAGCCTCCTGCAATCAGCTTTACCCCCAAAACTAAACTAGACTCTATACTAAACACTTAAAAAGGGTGTAAAAAGATAAAGGAAAAAGCACGAATTTGAGTCTTCATCACACCCACACACTTGGACTATACTTGTCCTAAAGTATGAATGCAACTTTAACTCAAAACAACAAAAACAGAAGACTCAAATGACTCAAAACAAGACAACACGGCATATGAATCATAAGTTGATAAAGGGCATAACAGTTGAACATAATGATGCAGGCAAATCGAATCAATCAAACTCAGGCTACTATTGAAGTGTACACTCAGCTCGCCTTTTTCTTGAGTGTTTAGGTTAAGTTTTTACTCTCAACAATTCCACCAAATCATCATCAACAAACTTGCAAACACCCTGTATAAAAAATTTATGATATTCACATGCATGCATATCAAAAGGTCTTGTGGGGGTTGTAATGGGGCATGCGGATCAAGGTTGGGAATATTTAGGAACTGGCTACATATCATTTGGGCAAAATCAGCATTGGCAGCTCTGTGCCCACATAACAACCTGGGAAACCATTTTTATTCATACACTTATTTTTCATTTTCTCACTTTTTTTTTAATTTTCTTTCTTTGTGCCCATTTCTGGCATCCTGTCATTAATTGGCTTAAACCATACCACCAATACGAGCATAAAAGGTTTCATTCCCATTCATAAGATACTCTTTAAAGAGAGATTTTCAGAATGTAGGTCATGAACAAATAAACAAGCTCAAATAATGGCAGCAATGGGAAGCATTTATCAGTGAATAATATGACCAAATAACGACGAAAGAAAGTGCCTTAATCATCTAAGCATGCATGAGAATATGAAATCAAGTTTGACATGGCACAAGCAAGTAAACATCAAATGAGGTGGTGGAATTTAAACACACAGAAAGAAGTCGCAATTGTTACTTTGGGCTCAAAGCTCACTGGGTAGTTATATTTTGCTTTCACATGCGATTGATTAATTCCATCTGCCTAACAATAAATTTATGTCCATATATGCCCAATGTCAATCTATGACTCATATGCTATAGACTCAACATGCACACACAAAATAAAAACAAAACATACGAACACAACGACCTAGGCATATCCCTCCCACACACTTGCGTGCAAAGTACCCTTGCGGGCACAAGCAGTGATGTGGGTTAGATATGCCCAAAACGGACTCTATATACACAGACGCAAATGTACAAAAACAAAAATAAACACACAAACAAAAATAAAAACAAATCCTAAACTACTGGGGATAAAACATGATTTAAGGAGAGGAGGGGTAGTCTAACCCGAGGTGAACACAAATGCTCTGCAGGGCTTTCTCAACTCTTTCGAGCTTCTTTGAATCTGCACTGCTCTGTGCCCTGCTCGATCCTTCTTGTGCCCTGGGTGATCCTTCTTGTGCCTTGGGGGCCTTTCTCTTGTCAAAGTATGTTGGTTCGTCAAAAGGGAGGAAGTATGGGGTGTTTTCTTCAGTGATTCCAACTAGTTGCATCCGCTCCAGCCTCTGGGCATCGAGATACTATGTTGCTTCGTCAAGCTCTAGATAACCTTCGAAGTTGTCGTCGAGGTCATCTCCTTTCAATCCTTCAAACAGCCTAGCCACGAACATGCCCAAGGCTACAACAGTTGCTCTGGTGTTGCTGGTCTGTGCCTGCAATTGAATCGCCAGAATGTAGCCAAGGTTGACCTTTCGCTTGTGCACCATGTTCCATAACAGGAATACCTCCTGCTGCGTGACTTGGCCTGTGCCATCTTTGCGCCCATAAAGGTTGAATGCCATCCATCTATGGAAAATCTGGAGGGTGTGGTCAGAGATGTGCTTGTCCTTGCTTGAGCCCGAAAGATAGAAGCCTTTGCCTCCAATTTCCTCCCACCGTTGCTGAATGTTTCGACTCCAGTCGTCGCCAACACTGGTTGCTGCTTCTTTGTACCACTTTGAATGAACATCTTTTGGTTGGATAAAATCCAACATCAGATTCAATCCTGAGATTGACATGCTATAGCTCTCTCTAGCTATGTAGAAGTTCACAACTCCGGGTGTCTCCAGACCAAAGCCCTGCACTGGTTTAAACTCATATGAGGAAAGAAATTCGATGGTTAAGGAGGGGCATACCGTGTTCCTCCAGCCAAGTACTTGCTCCCAGCCGATGTTGGCAAAGTATTCATACACTTGGTCCATGAGTCCAAGTGTATTTAGCGTGCTGTCATGAAGAACATACAGAGGCAGATGCTTCTTCTTGTTCAATCTCTCGACAATTCCTTGTCTCGAGCTGCTTGGATCATCCTTTTCCTCCTTCGCCGAGCGGCGGGGGAGGGTTCTGATTAGCACCCTGCTTTTTGTGCCCTTTTTTACCTTTGCGGGCACATAGGATTGAACTGGAGCTGGGATGATTTGAATTTCCGGTTCCACTTCCTCACTGTGCACCGACTTCTCTTCCTCTTTCTCGTGGAACTGCTCCACATCTAGCTTTCTCTTGGTGGGGGGGTTTCTCTTGTTTCCTTGACTCCTTGCTGACTGGCTTCTTTGCTTCCTTGCTGGTTGACTTGGTTCCCTTTTGCTTGCTCTTAGCCTTTTCGGGCACATTGGGACTCTTGCTTTGACTTGGTTCCCTTTGTGCCTCCTTCAAAACCTCCTGTGGTTTTCCCTTTTTCGACTTCTTCTCTGCGGGTGGATCTGGTTGTGCCTGTTTCGACTGCTCAGACTGGCTGTGGGCATTCTCAGATGTAGATCCCTCTGAAGCCGCTTTGTCTTCTTCCAACGATTCTTCTTTCTCTTCCTCCGGTTCTGGTTCTTTCTCCTCCTCCTCTTGCTGATCTTGCTCTAGTTTCTCCTCCTCCTTGTCTTCTTCTTCCAAGCTCTCACCTTTAGATTCATCAACGCTTTCTTCTTCGTCATCGCTACCTATTTACTTTTCTTCCTCCACTTCATCTTCTTTCTCTGGTCCACCATCGCCTTCCTCGTCCTTCTCTGGTTCTTTCTCAAGCTCAGACTCATTTAATTCTTCACTGGGTTGGGGTGTCGGTGGCTTCTCCAGAGTTGGTGGTTTTTCAGGTGTTGGCGTTGGGTCAGGGCTTTGCCCAGTTTGTGGTGGGCTTTGGGGTTTACCCTTGTCAGCCTCAACCTTCTTCTTCTTCGACGCACCGCCTTTAGCCTTCGGCGGTGCTCGCTTCTTCTTCTCTGTTTGCGGTAGCGGGAGCGGTGGTTGTTGTGGTGGAATGGTCTGGATCGGTGAGGGGTTTAGAATTGGTTCGGAGCTTTATTTCGGCTCCTCGGGCTGGGTTGACTGGGTCGTCTGCGTTGTTTCTTGCGACGAGTCGCCGGCGTTGCGGGCACTGCGCCTTGTGCCTCACTTGGCGGTTTCTCCAGTTTTCTTTGTATTCACCATTTTTTTGCTTGACAAGGGTTTGGGAAATTTGTGAAGTAGGGTTTTCTTTGCTTGATTTGTGAGAAATCGAGAGAGTGGGAGGGGGTATTTGAATGCTTCAGGAGACGTGAGGTGTTGTGAGGGTGGTGGGTTTGTGCAGCGAGATCCTGGCCGAGAATATAGGGAACGGTTGTGCCTAATTTTGAGAAAATTGGGGAAATTTGAATTGGAGAAGAAGATGTGTTTGAAATTCAAAATGATTATCTGTGTATATCATATCTCCTTCACTCCCCTTTTTTCGGCCTTAATTTCCAACAATCATCACATTGCATGGGAAAACCAACCGTCTCTGCAGTTGCTTTTCGTGTCAAATCAGTCAAATCTGCTACAGTACCCACCCACACACTTAAACCTTGCTGTGCCCTAAACATTACTTTGCCCACAGTGATGCGTTTCCAGACTTTGCCTTCCTGCAGCGTTAATTCACAAACAAAATACAAATAACAAACATAATTGAAATTAAAGCAAGTAAACAAACCGGATTGCCTCCCGTCCAGCGCCTTTGTTTAAGGTCTTTGGCTCGACCTTGTTGTGTCTTCAGTAGTACTCAGGACTGCTCAAAACTTGGGTTTCTGCCCAAGTTTCCTTCTCTTGCTCGAAATATGGTTTCACCATCTGGCCATTGACTCGAAATTTGCACCCATCCTTTGGATTCACCAGGTCAATTGCTCCACTTGGGTGTTGATGTTGCACCAGATAGGGGCCCATCCATTTTGACTTTAATTTGCCCGCATGCAATTTAAGCTTTGAGTTAAACACGAGTACCTTTTGCCCACAGAGCAACTGTTTGCCCCTTGCGAGTGCATCGTGGTATCTCTTGGTCCTTTCCTTATACATCACAGCATTATCATAGGCTTCGGACCTCAACTCTTCCAATTCTTGGATCTGCAGCTTCCTCTCAATTCCAGCGCATTCAGCATTGAAATTTAACATCTTGATTGCCCAAAATGCTTTATGCTCCATTCCCACAAGCAAATTGCAATACTTTCCAAAAACCAGCCTATAAGGAGACATCCCAATAGGTGTCTTGTAGGCTGTGCGATATGCCCATAGAGCATCTTCCAAGTGATTGCTCCAGTCTCTGCGCCTTGGTCTAACAACTTTCTCCAGAATATTTTTGATCTCCTTGTTTGAGACTTCTGCTTGTCCATTTGCCTGGGGGTGATATGCCGTAGTAACCTTGTGTGTGACCCCATACTTTGCCATCATCTTCTTTATGACTGAGTTGCAGAAATGAGTCCCTTGATCACTGATCAGGACTTTGGGCATTCCGAAGCGACAGAACACATTTGCCCTCAGGAACTTCACCACTGTGTTTGCATCATTCGTTGGAGTGGCTTTTGCCTCCACCCACTTGGACACATAATCTACAGCCAGGATAATGTAGAGATTATTACCTGACTTGGGAAATGGTCCCATGAAGTCTATGCCCCATATATCGAAGACTTCCACGGGCATGATAGGTGTTTGTGGCATGGCCTCCCGAATAGAAATATTCCCAGTCATCTGGCAATTCTTGCACTTCTTCACAAAAATATAAGCATCCCTGAATAATGTAGGCCAATAAAATCCTCCATCTAATACCTTCCTTGTTGTTCTACGTGGGCCAAAATGACCTCCACATGCATTGTTATGGCAGAACTTTAAGATGTCAAGAACCTCATCATCATTGATGCACCTCCTTATGACTTGATCAGCTCTAATTTTCCAAAGAGTTGGTGCTTCCCAAAGATAGAACCTGCACTCCCGCTTTATCTTATTCCTTTGATAGTCACTCAAACCAACTGGAAACTGCCTTGCGACCAGATAGTTCACTATGTCGGCAAACCATGGCTCCTTTGCTGTTTTGCCCACAACCTCATATAAATGCTCATCTGGAAAATTCTCAGTGATTTCATCTTTGCTCTCAACCATCAAACGGCTGAGATGGTCTGCAACCAGATTTTCTGCCCCAGTTTTGTCTTTGATCTGCACATCGAACTCTTGCAAGAGCAATATCCACCTTATGAGTCTTGGCTTTGACTCCTTCTTAGACAGTAGGTACTTCAGAGCTGCGTGATCCGTGTAAACAATCACTTGTGCCCCCAGGAACAAAACTTCTCAAAAGCAAACACTACTGCTAACAGTTCCTTCTCCGTGGTGGTATAGTTGCGTTGTGCGGCATTTAATGTCTTAGAGGCATAATATATAACATAGCTCTCTTTGCCTCTTTTCTGGCCCAAAACTGCTCCCACGGCAAATCCGCTGGCATCACACATGACCTCAAATGGCATTCCCCAATTCGGAGGTTGGATAATGGGAGAAGACACCAACATATTCTGTAATGTATGAAAAGCTTTCTTGCAGTCATCATCAAAATTAAATTTTACCTCTAATTGTAGCAGGTTTGTGAGTGGTTGAGCAATCTTTGTGAAGTCCTTAATGAATCGACGATAGAAACCCGCATGACCTAGAAATGCCCGAATTTGCTTAACATTGATGGGATAGGGCAATTTGGCAATGATCTCCACTTTTACCCTGTCCACCTCGATTCCTCGCTCGGATACTACATGTCCCAGCACGATTCCTTCTCTCACCATGAAGTGACACTTCTCATAATTCAAGACCAAGTCTTTTTCCACACAGCGGCTCAGTACTTTGCTCAAATGATCAAGGCATTGATCAAAGCTATCTCTATAAACCGTGAAGTCGTCCATAAAGATCTCAATACAAGTCTCAAGCATATCGGAAAATATACTCATCATGCACCGTTGAAATGTGCATGGAGCGTTGCAAAGGCCAAAAGGCATCCTTCTGTAGGCAAATGTGCCAAAGGGGCAAGTGAATGTCGTTTTGCCTTGATCGGCTTGGGCCACCATGATCTGCATATATCCAGAATACCCATCCAGAAAATAGAAGTACGATTTTCCCGCAAGCCTCTCCAACATCTGATCGATGAAGGACAAAGGGAAATGATCCTTCTTTGTGACTGCATTCAACTTGCGATAGTCAATGCAAACTCTCCATCCGGTCTGCAGTCTCATCTGAATAAGTTCCTTGTTTTCATTCTCCACAACTTGGATTCCAGACTTTTTGGGCACAACGTGAATAGGACTCACCCACTCACTGTCGGGCACAGGGAAGATAATGCCCATATCGAGCAGCTTTAAAATTTCTTTTAACACAGCTTCCTTCATCAAGGGATTCAGCTTCCTTTAGGGATCTTGCACTGGTTTTGCCCCTTCTTCCAACTGGATCCGATGCATGCAAATGGTGGAACTTATACCTTTGATGTCGGCCAAAGTCCATCCAATTGCTTCCTTGTGCATCTTCAATAGTGCTATCAACTTGACTTCCTGCTTCATGGTCAAAGATGAACTGATTATAACTAGCAAACTCTCTCCTTCACCCAAATAGGCATATTTGAGGTGATCAGGAAATTCCTTCAACTCCAACTTTGGTGGCTTGATGATAGACCGCACCAGTTTATCACTCTGCCTTGTTGTGGGCAAAGGCAGACGTTGATCCCTTGAAAAACCAGCTTCGATGTGATACAATTACAGAATTGTCTCTTTGATTTGCTTGTCTCGTTCCTCTTCAGCATCCCAATCAAGTGGATCCTTTGCCAGCAGCCTTAGCAATTCTTCTTGGATCATAGGCTCAAAGATGTCGATCACATGTACACCCTCAGTGTCATTGGGGTACTTCATTGCTTCCATGATGTTGAAGGTAACTATGTCTCCATCGAACTCGCACGTCAATGTGCCCTTATCGACATCAATCTTCATATGTGCCGTCTTCATGAATGGTCTGCCCAAAAGTATACAGGCAGCCTTTAGATTGGTTTTGCCCATATTCAGCACATAGAAATCTGCTAGGAAAATAAGACTCTCCACTTTGATTTGGACATCTTCAAGCACTCCCTCAGGGTAGACACTAGAACGGTCAGCCAATTGAATAATTGTCCTTGTATTCTTGAGCGGCCCTAAGGTCAGCTCTTCAAAAATGCTTAGGGGCATAACATTGATCGATGCCCCTAAGTCCAACATAGCTCTCTCAACTCGAAGTCCTCCAATTTCACAGGGAATAAAGAACATCCCTGGGTCTCCACACTTTTCAGGTAGCTTCTTCTGCAATAATGCTGACACATTCTCATTCACAACCACTTGTGCCTCCTCTGTGAATATCACCTTCTTTGTACATAAGTCCTTCAGAAAACGGGCATATCGGGGTACCTGCCTGATTGCGTCTAGTAGGGGAACATTGATTTCCACTTTCTTGAAGATGTGCATTAGATCCCTATCCTCTGCTTCTTTCTTGTTTCGCTTCATCCTTCCTGGAAATGGTAAAGGCACCTCGATTTCCTTTGGAATATTACTCTTCAGGATGGGTTTGGGCACAACTGCTTCTGGTTCGTCATTTGCCCTCAACTCTGGTTCCTCTTTTGTGGGCTCATCATCGCTGTGGGCATCATCCTCTGCAGTCTCTGGATATGGTGCAGGCAGTTGCCTTCCACTCTTCAGTGTTATTGCATTTACCCCAGCCTTTTTTGGTGGTTCTGTCTGTGAGGGCAGAACTCCTTTAGCTTTCTCCATTCTTGCGATTACATCACTAATTTGGGATATTTGTCCTCCCAAATAGCTCAGTCCATTCCTTGTCTCCTGCTCAAAGGCTTCTGATTTCTTTTGTACCTCCATCGTTTCATTCACAATCTTGTGAACCATGTCTGATAAAGACGATCCTGCTGCGGGCGAAGGATAGTATGGTGTTGTATGCCTCTGACTGTAGTTGGGGGCAAATTGATTGTGCCTCCTTCTGTGCCCTTCATCCATAGCGTTGACCGTTTCTTCCTTCTCTTTCACTTGTGGACACTGGTCAGAGTGATGCCCCATCAATTCACATACCCCACAAATTCGCAAGGTATTGGCGGAAAACATGGTGATCATTTTCTCCATCTTGTTGCAGAGTTGTTCGATTCGGTCATCAGTTACAGGCACAGAGATCACTTGTTCTTTCATATGAATCGTCTCCGTTCTCCTCGGCCATTTCTCCAATAAGTATCAGAGCCTCAGCTGCCCTCTTGTTCAGGATAGATCATTCGCATGCTGCATTCAGTAGGGCCCGGTCCTCGCTTCTCAACCCCGAAACAAAGTAGTTCACCAGGTCATGATCTGGAATCTGGTGATGTGGGAATTTCGAGAGCAATTGCTTAAAACGCTCCCAGTAGTCGTAAAAGCTCTCGTGGGGACTAGCCTTTGCGGTTGAGATCTTCTTTTTCATGCTCCGCACTCTTGATGTGGGGAAGTACTTCTCCAGAAACTTTTGCTGGAGTTGACTCCAGTTGGTTACACTCCTAGCAGGAATAGTGTATAACCATTCTCGAGCTCCGTCCTGCAAGATAAAAGGAAAAGAAACCAGGCGAATGTATTCGCCTGTCCCATTAGCTTGTGTGCGTTGCGTCTCACATGCCATCTCAAAATCTTGTAGATGTCGTTGTGGATCCTCCCCTGGATGGTCATGGAATTTGGGCAAAATCGAGATGAAGTTTGCCCTCAGCTCCCAGTTACCAATAGTTGTGGGCAAAACGATGCCCGTGGGACGCATGTTCATGGTTTGAGGGAAACTCAGCTATCTCAAAGTAAGGGTGTGTTGTGGTGGTCTTTGTTGTTCTTCTTCTTCGTGGTTTGATATCTGATCGTCCTCCATCTCTTCGTCAAAATAGAGTGAATTGATGTTACTTTTCTCACTTTCTCCGCTTGAGGTCAAATCGTCACTGGATCCTTCAGTGTGATTCTCTTCCTCCAGCCTTTTCAAAAATGTCCTAGCTTGTGCACTTCTTGCCCTCGCTGACCTCTCTATCTCCGGATCATAGAGTAAATCTCCTGCGCGGTTAGAACGAAGCATATACTAAGGTAAAATAGTAAATAGACAGAAAAGTGCGCTTACACTCCCCGAAAACGGTGCCAATTTTGGCACACCCGTCGTTTAGGTGTGCAAAAGACACTTGCGGGCAAATGGTCCACAAATGCTTAATCTGCCCTCAACGGCTAGTATAGCTAGTGAAAACGGATGTCGATCCCACAAGGAGTGTTTTAACCTTCTGTCTTTTCTTAGTTTTGGTTTGGGTCTTCAGTGTCACTCTAAAAACCTTGCTAATAAACTTAAACTAACTAAATGCTGAAAAGGAAATCACAAAAGAAAATATCAGTAATAAAAGTGCTCAAGTCAAAGCATCAAGTCATTCGGTAGGTACGCGCAATCCTGGGCAAAACATATGTAATTACCACTACTACCCGTTGTGCCCACACTAGCAGAAAGGTCAAAAACCAAATCCCTATGGCCAAATATGGGTAATTGTCACTTTGAGGGTTAACCCGTTATAGAAAATGGATACGATCGGCCACTCCCCAATCACTTCTTACATTATATCGTCTAGATGATACGATCGGCACCTAGGGACCTAACTATACAGGAACCTAAGGAGAGAATCACACAAAAGTTTTGCAAGTATAGCAGCTTTGAGGGCAAAAGCGACCCGATTCTAGTAGGTTTGACACAGTCTTGTGCCTGCATATACTACTCAATCTCAACTACCAAGGTTGTCACCCCCGGACTTGTTACTATGCGGGTATCGAGGCATGGGTCACCTATACACTCCCACGTAACTAACACTAGCACCAATTAATCAGAAATGCGCGCTTTCATCTCCAACCACCATTTACCTATGTCTAAGTGAAAAACAAGTTAAGATTGTGAACCCTTAAGGCTTTAAAGTCCGATTACCTCATGCACATATTCTACCCTTAGACCATTACTTTGACTTGAACAGTGGATACTTAACCACTAAACATAGAAACAAAAGTAAAAGAAATGATAAAAGACATCTTACTTGGAAAGGAAATAACTCGATTTACTTCTGGGCCCAACCCCAGTTTTGCCAACAAAATGACTGAACTACCTTTCTGCGGGCAAACCGCCAGCTTTAGGCAGACAGATTGTATCTTGGAAATGTAAAAACCGACCCCCTCGATATGAAAACAGATAAAAGTATTTATAGCAAAATGAATTAAGGCTTCATGCAGCCCAGATCTCACCCACACAGGGGTTCTTGCACTCCTCCACTTCCTCATTTCATGCTCAACGTTCTTCCTTGAATTTAGGAGGGATAGCAACAAACCCTAGCGTCTCCAACAGCTTTCTGATGTTACCACTTCCTTCCCAACGTGTGTAGACCTCCCCAAGACTCGGAACTGACCGCCACATCACTTCCACGTGCATATAGGAGCTGCCCCGCGATTCTGTTGCGCAATTCTCGCAACAACTTTGACTGGGTCCTCGGCAAGCAAATCAGTCCTCTGTGCCCTCAGCATAAATAGCACCTGTCTGTGCCTATTGTGGTGGTTTTGTGCCCTCAGCCTCCTGCAATCAGCTTTACCCCCAAAACTAAACTAGACTCTATACTAAACACTTAAAAAGGGTGTAAAAAGATAAAGGAAAAAGCACGAATTTGAGTCTTCATCAGCTATAATGGTTTATTTCATCTTAATTATGATTTACTTTATTAACATATGATAAATGATTCGTTAGTTTCAATTATATAGACAATGAACACTACATTAATGCATTAAGAATTTTTTAGATCCTCTCACACAATTACGATCGATTCGATTATTTTTTCGGATTCATCTTTGCATATATCATCATTTTTTATTGCTTCATCTTTGGTAAATTTGATGGATTCAACATGTATTTTTTATTCAATTTGAAAGTCCTTTGAAATTTTTTAGCTATATATTTTTGTCACATCTATTAGTCAATATATTCTTTTTTTGGAGATGGTGTTTTTGTTAATGGTTTATGTTTTCAGATTTGATGTTGATAGTTGTTAGTTGAAGAATATATATTTTTGATATTTTTGTTCGCTTAGTATGATGTTAGCAAGATATGATTTATCTGTTAGCATCATTATATATTTGCGTTAGCATCATATTGTTGTTATGTATATGAATATTTGAACTAACAAATATTTGATGGATTCACTAATGATTATGTAACTTCTGTAAAAATAAAATTTAGACATTTGTCACCATATTTGTTTAGATTTTTTTCTTTTCTTGAATATATTTTCTTTTCAGAGATGATGTTTGTTTATAGTTTATGTTTTCAGGCTTGACGTTGATTAATTGTTGATTGAATAATCAATATATATGTTTTTTATATTTTTATTCACGTGGTATAATGTTAGCATGATATGGTTTATTTGTTAATATCATTACGATTTGTCGTTAACATTATGTTTTTGTTGCATATGTTAAGAATTCATTCGGAGAAATATTTGTGCTAACGAACATTTCTATGTATGCTAAATAAGATATTTTTAAATGCTGACCTTATAATATTATGATACAGGTTCCAACTCAATTTTATGAGGCATATATGCCTTTTTTTAGATGAAGAAATCTGAATTTGATTGAAATAAGCTGAATTGGCTTATATTGTTATTTTTTTGTTGTAATATTTTTTTCCAAGTAGTTTGTACCTTTAATGTAGAATAAATCACTATTATTTTTCATTAACATTTGTTCGAGTTACGTTAAAAATATATTTTATGTTGTATTAATTTGACACAATTATTCAATGCTAAAATTGATTTATTACAATGCTAATGAAATAATAACATATTGCTAACGAAGAACAGTATATTGATAGGAGATAATATACATTAATGTATTAAGATTTTTTAACGTTGGATATCCAATACTAATATCTTATTAATATAATGTTGACGAAATAATAACATATTGCTAATAAAAAAATAATATATTGACAACCATCAATACATTAATATATTAAGATTTTTTTTATATGCGAATCAAAATGCATTCCTAAGGTTAGCATTGTCATATACTAATGAAAATATTATAATAATGCTAACAGAATCATGTGTTTTTCATATTATGTGTGATGAAAATATAAACTAATATCAATAATAGAGAATACTAAAATATTTGCTTTCATATACTAATATTTTATTAATATAATACTAACGAAATAATAACATATTACTTATAAAGAAAAATAATATATTAACAACGATCAATACATTAATACATTAAGATATTTTATGTATGAGAGTGAAAATGCATTGCTAATGTTAGCATTGTCGTATGCTAATGAAAATATTATAATAATGCTAACAGAATCATGTATTCTCCATACTATATGTGATGATAATATAAACGAATACTAATAATAGTGAATACTAAAATATTTGCTTTCATAAATGAATGTTAATGTTATTGTTAGCATTGTCATATGCCACTGTTAGCATATGATAATACTAGCAGTAGAATTATGTAAAGCATATGATAACAACATAATAATGTTAGCATTGATGTATGCTAGCAGAAGCATTATATATTGTTATAAATATTTATCGTATCAATTTCAGGATTCTATAATTTAATTTTATTGCATTCATCATTTACTTCTATTAGCATTGTCATATGCTAATAGAAGCATTATATAATGGTGAAGGAATATATTTCATAATGCTAACGAAACAATAATGTAGTAGATTGGCTAATAACATTCAATTAAACAAGCATAACTTTGTCCATGACTAATAGTTTTTTGAAATTATTTTTTTATTGAGAAATAGGTTTGACTACCTTTCCAACCACACTAAACTCTCCATTTAATTACTTCATAACAAAATTAGTTTTGCATTTAAAGTTACATATTGTGCATGAAGTGATAATGCTTCGTTAGCATATAATTATGTGCTCGTTAGCATAAGATTGTGTCTTCGTTAGCATGCATCCTGAAAGTCCGTGTTTTTTAATATTAACCTTGATGCGAAAACTACCAAATTGCCACCGCATTTTTTGAATTTCCTGTTATTTACAAAAATGTCACCGCCCCTTTGACCAAATCTTGACCATTGGATTTTGATGGATGTGTGGTTGGAGATTGGTTTACAGTTTACACACTAGGGATGGTTTACACCAGAACCATCCCCTATATATATATATATATATATATATATATATAGGAAAAGGATCAAATGAGAACCCTTCCCCCAGGTGAGAACTAGGAAACAATCCTAGCCCTTGTTTGACTTAATCTGGACGGCCTAGATTAAATCAGATTTAAGTGGATGGAAGGTGGCATTTCTGTAATTTTCAGCAACTTTGTGGGAGGAGGGGTAATATAGTAATTCAATAATTCTTCCCTTTTGTTCTGAGGCTAAAATGAGAATCGCATGAGACTAAAATGATCGAAGTAGGAGGCTAAAATTGATGTGACATTTTCCACTATGGTTCACCGTTCCCAATTAAGGTTTATTACATTCTGATTAGGGTTCATCTGATCTCAACTAGTAATTATGAGATTCTCATTAGGGTTCACTGTCCCCAAATAGGGTGTATTGCATTTCATTCCAATGAAATCATCGTTCCATTTTTGTTTATCAACACATGATAAAATGAGAAATGCATGAGGCTAAAATAAGCGAAGCATGAGGCTAAAATTGAATCTGGGCAATTTCTAAGTTCAGTTCCGATTTTGCCCTTAATGAGACGCGCGAATTGAAGATTTTCATTTTAATTATAAAATTGCCACCGAAAATCTGGATTAATCTGGATTGTTCAGATTTTGGAATGGAGTGATGGGATTGGGTCCTAATTCCCACCTGGTGACTGGTTCTCACCAGATCCCATCCCTATATATATATGTACATATATATATATATATATAAGGTAGGGCTCACATGGGAACCAATTCCCATGTGGGAACTAGGAACCCATCCCCACCATTAAAACAATTAAAATCAACAGTGTAGATTTAATAATTAACGCGGTGACAAAACTGTAATTAAATAGAACCTTTTAATCTAGCCAAACACATAAGGGCATAATTGGAACTTCAACAATTTAGTCTTTTCGATCAAAAACTCTTCTGCAACTTCTTCACGCAAAAACTGACGCAAACTCCATCGAATAACTCATCAAAAAATGCGATCGAAATCTCTTCATCGACGATAACTCCATTGTTGGAAAAAACTTGAAATCCACAGCAAAATCAACCGGATACCTAATGGCGGACAAGAAATCTCAGCTGACGTTGAAGAAAAAGCAAGGTAACGTTCATTTTGCCGATGAATTTTTTTAGAAATCGATCAATATTTTCAACTTTCAACTGCAAAATATGATTTAGCATCACATTCATAAAACATTTTTTGCTTTTGTGTGAAGAATCTACAACATTCGAATATTATGAAATATAGGTGTTTCAAAAAAAAACTAGGTTTACATAAATTCGAGTGTGAGTAGGAAAATGCGCAATAGCATGTTGAAATATCTACTGTTAGCAATGATTTTGTTAGATTTGAAGTATTACATATGCAATATTTCATTATTGTATCGACCTTACATTCTATTATTATACAGTAAGATAAATACATTGGGTGCATATGCTAGAAAGAATGTTGAAATTATTGAGCTAGTTTGGATGGTTAAATGGGGGTTGTGCTTATTGTTTTGGTATTTGTCTCTAATACCAAATATTTCATGATTTTAGCATTATTTTTCATTAATACTAGCATACGATATATAGAAAAAAAATATTATAATATTTAAATGAAACATGTCAAAATGATAAAATATTTCATAACAACATGAATCAAATCAGCATGTTTGAATGCACATTTAAGTCTGATTTTAAATTTCTTCTAAACTAATACTGGAATGGAACATATAACACATCAGCATGATATACGTTTCTTGTGAGGGTATCAACATGAAACATATCAGTATACTTGAAAGAACATATAAGCATGCGACATTTAGAAAAATAGAATGACCTTCTGTATTCATATTGGTAGATTTTAACATTATTTTGCACTAATACTAGCATGTGACAGATGTGTTAGATTTTAGCATGTGCATAATATAATTGTAATGTGTTGATTATTATTCTACAGATGTGTTAGATTTTAGCATTCAATATGCTTGAAAGAACATATAAGTATGATTTAGCTTTATTTGAACTACAATTTGTATTGATATTGGTCTGAAAATACAATCACAGATGTGTTAGATTTTAGCATTATTTTGCACTAATACTAGCATGTGACAGATGTGTTAGATTTTAGCATGTGCATATTATTGTAATGTATTATTCTACAGATGTGTTAGATTTTGGCATTCAATATGCTTGAAAGAACATATAAGCATGATTTTGGCTTTATTCTGAACTACAGTTTGTATTAATAATAGTCTGAAAGTACAATGATAGATATGTTAGATTTTAGCATTATTTTGCACTAATACTAGCATACGACATATCGAAAAAAAAATATTATTCTAACCTTTTGTTTTAAAATAATATGCAGACATTCCCAAGCGTAACATGGTAGAAGATAATGAAAATGATGATAGTGATACTGATACTGGGAGAATTGAAAGGAGAACAAAAGCCAGACATGATCATCATGAGATCAAACCAGTTATCACGACACCTATGAAATTTCTTTCCCGGCTGCATGAAGGATCAGATTGGACATCATCACAAAATAACATTGTTATGGATGATTCATTATCAGAGATTGGACATCATCACAATACAATGACAACTGTCATTTTTTTGTTGTTGATGAACACATGATTACTATGCATGTTCATGTACTAAGGTTTTTGTAATGATGCAATCGTATATATGGATTTCTTTTGCTAAATATTGTGTTTATATGATGAAATTTTGTATCTATTTGGTATTTTATTGTGAACAATATATTAGATAAGTATAGATACAATTTGCTATTATGTTGACACTGTATGCTATTATTATTACAATACAATGCTACTATCATAACAACACAATGCTATTATTGTGTTAACATAAATCATAGATACAAATTTCTATTATCATAACAACATAATGTTATTACCAAAACAACACGACGCTATTATCGTGATAACACAAATCAGACATACAAATTGTTAATATATAATATTGCAAGACATCGTTTGCTGCAACAATTAAATTATTATACTAACATCCAACCAAAGATTATGCTAACATTAATATAACAGTAGTACTAAAATAAAAATGACCCGAGGAAGACTTGCGCAATTGCTGTAACGCCCCAATTCCTAGTGAATAAGAACGCTACTAAAAACCATTTCTTCGTATCAAATATTTTAAAATAAAATGCGGAAGCTTGAAAGTAGTTAAGAATGAAAAATAAAACTAAAATAAAAATATCTATCAATATTTATGTCATAATGGAGTGGAAGAGAACCTGCCTAACCTGCCTAATAGATGTCATATAAATCAAGAGAAATTTTGAAAATTAAAATTCATCTAGTAATTCATAATCCCTTAATAAATTTTGCAAAATAAAATCTATATTTTTTGGTTGGGTAACAACCTATCACAACATTAAGCAAGAAAAATCATAAAACTTGGGTCACAGCCCACCATAATAATCAAAGTTGGTCAAATTATCCAAAATACGATCAAGATAAGTTAGTAATAGCAAATGTTATAAATGCGTGTAACTGGGAGAACATAGTGGTTATTTCCCGCCTGCTCTGCCTCTCGACTCCTTAACCTGAAAAAAATCAACATAAATAGGGCATGAGCATGTAAACATACTCAGTGGGGAATACCCTGCAAGCAGCTATAACCAATTATGTAATGCATCATACAAATGAACACATAAACTTAGTTAACACAGTGAGACTAGCCTCGGTCCCTTGTGGACCTGACCCCTTGTGGGCCTACCCCTTGTGGGCAATCAACTTCGTCGATCCCTTGTGGATCATGAACCCCTTGTGGGCCACATTAGTTCATAGGCATGATACACGACACAACAATGATTATAACCATGTAACATCTACGCTTACAGATAGAAGTAAACCCCACCTTGAATGAAGATCAAAGTAAACCTCTTAAAGCCTCAAGTTGTTGTCCGTCTTCGAGCTCTGAATGCGCCACTCCTAGCACTTTAAAATTCCTTCTTCAGATATCGGGCCTTTAAGATATTATTTGAGTAAGTTTATCATTTTTACGAACTATAAATCATCTTATATCATTTGGATATTTCAAGGCCCTTTAAATAAAATTAAGAATCTAAATTCAACAATAAACATAATTTCAGCTAACCTTAAACTTGTTAAAAGCATTTGACATATTTATGAATTTAAGTTAAGTGTAGTAACATGACACACGTCTTCTAAACAAAACCTTAAGTCCTATGCTCATTCATATGAAGTTTTTAACTTAACTTTAATTATTTCCCAAATTATGGGCTTAAAATATTTTATGAATTTCTTGAGATCATAACACAGTTAATTAAAATTTAGGACATGATAGCAGTTTAGGGTAATTCAAGATCATACAAATTGTGATTATACAATGTCAAAAGCCTTAAAATCGACCAAATATCAACATGAATATTTCAAACCCCAATTTAAGCACTTGAAAGCAACTCCCCTGCTTTCTTCTCATATACCAGTTTTAGTAAATCACCCATATCTCATGAAATAAAAATCCAAATCAAGTAATTTCAAGTTCTATAGAATCCTAAGAGGTATATCTAAAACTGTTGCTGAAATAGGCATTCCCAGATTCTGACCTTAAAAGGGCTAAAACGTCGAATTAAATTAACGAGATCAACCTGTTCGGAAAAACTGACAGATTTTGGTAAAATGATTGTAACTTCGTCTATAAAATTCGTATTAACCCGATTCAAGTTTCAAATGAAAGCTAAGACGATAGCCTACAACTATGTTGTGCTCTAGATGTCCAGAAACAACTCCAAGAAATCAGATTTTCAATCGAAGTAGGGGTTACGAGCTGTCCAAAAATAAATTCGGGTGGAATGTTTCCCCTTGGATTTCTACAATTAAACCCTTATGTTCTTCAACAATCAAGCACTTTTATGTGTTATATATCAAACCCAAGATACAAAATGTTTAATTAATTAGTTCATGCTCTTAATTCCAAGAAATTGAAGAAGATAAAGTGAGGTATCCTACAACAACCCAATATCAAAGTGACTAGAAAAGCTAATAGGAGGAAAAGAGGAGAAAGAAGATTACCTTTTCGAGAAGAGAGCTCAACTTGAGGGAGCTTGTGTGTGTCTAACTTTACTTCAAGAATTTGGGAAGAGAAAGAGAGAGATGGATCGAAAGTGTGTGTGGGAGAGGGAGAGATCGATCGTGAGAGAGTGTGAATGAGAGAAATGAATTTCCCCTTTTATTTCTATTTATTTTGAGAGATGGAGAGATTTTTCTAGAAAAATGGAGATATTGGTAGAGAGAGAGAGAATGTGCAATATTTATTCTTTTCAATTTATGATGAAAATATCTATGATATTTTTGCTCAAAATTAATATTTTATTTACCTACCTAAGCATTCCATTTCCTCATTTATCTATACTACATGTAGTAGAATATCTACAATATTTTGTTAAAATATAGTTTTTTTTTATATTTATTTAATCACTCCTACAATTATCATTACTAAAATTAACTTTAGTAAATCCCAACTTTTGAATATTTATGATTTAAATTATGAAATTTTATTTATCTAGTCCGATACTTGATCTTTTCAAAGTTTTAAAATTCATTTCACTGTATTGCATAATTTTTCTTTCATTTATTCTTTACTAGGGGCGCATCGTTGCTCCGAATTGGACAACCTGTTAACATTTAAATCATAAGCAATAAATATTACAAAATAAATAATTTAATTTTGCAAATAATAATTTAAATTTAAAAAGATTCGGGGTATTACAATTGCAGTCTTCATTCCAAGATCTTGATCAGTAATTATTAAACTTGGAGAATGACCCATGCACTTCAAAAACCTCTCAAACAACCAAGCATATGATTCTCCATTTTCTCCAAATAATAAACCGACCCCAAATGTAACACATTTTCCATGGTTGTCATTCCCTGTGAAATGAGTAAAAATCATGGCATACCTGAAATTTAAAAAAATAATTGTGAAATATGTTAGCTAATATATTATTCTAATATGCCATGCAATCTATGATGTTATTCAGTAAAAAACCATGCTATGATAATTTCAAAACATGTCTGTCATCAAATATTAATAGCTTATCATGCTAAGATTAGAAACAATATGTATACACATAAATCTAATACATGTTCGTATTGTATGTGGCATCAAACGACACAACATCGCCAAAAAGGGCATAATTTCTACTTGACAAAGCATCTGCCCAGAAAATATGAGTGAGGTGATCATCTTTGTCAACACAATACTCAAAGAAAAATCCAGAACATGATGCCGCTTTGATAACAAATTATCCACCAACATTTGAGCATCAGCCCCAACAATGTACGCCTTTAGGTCACGAGATAGATTCTTAAACTCAACAGTTGTGCATCCTATATTAGAATAACTTCCAACAACTTCCTTACAAAATCTAAATGCCCTCACTGGACCTATGTTTTCCCTTGCACAGTTCAACACAAAATTCTTATATACATAATCTAGATTCTTATTTGCCTTAAGATATTTGTGAAAATTAACCGGCATTAATGGATGGGAATGGCATTGTTCAAACAGTTTCACAACATAACCGTTCATAGAATCCCATCTGAAAACAACACGAGCCTTACAACCAAATCTCCTAGAAACTCTACGTCTCTTTTTTTTTACCTCCAATGCTTAAATCATCATGTTCAACAACTGCATTCTTGTCTCCCCCTCGATTGCAATATATATACTTCCAAATGATTGTACCATTATTCCACTTTTTTTCTGAACCAAGACGAATATCAAATCCTGAAGACTTTGCATAAAATTTTATAAAACTCTATACCATCATCAAGAACTTTAATTTTTTGTCCAACAAATGGCCTCAATGACAGTTCACACTTTGGTACATAATATTCGATCATTCCAAGAGATATCTCAATCTAATATCACTACGATCAGACAATGAACTAGAACCTGCCATATCAATTCAGAAATACATAAAAATCACATATACCATAACGCAATCATGCTACAATACATCTTCAACATGCTACGATCAAACATGTTAGCATGCTAAAATTAATATTCATACATGCTATGATGAAACATGTGATCATACTACAATGACAAAATTCAGAAATCTTATGCTGAAGAAAAAAATCAAACACACGATAAAATCAAAGCGTACTGTTTAAAAAATCAATCTCAAACACAAAAAAAAAATCGAATCACATAAAAAACAAATCAAACTCAATGAAATCAAATTTATCACTCGTAGAAAATAGAGCAAAAAATTAAATTGACTAAACCTCTCTGGAAATACCTGGAGTCTCCATAGAAAATTGAATCCAATTCTGAATCTCCACCGTAATTCTGAAAATAATGAACTGAAAAGGAATCGGATAATCTGAGCTCCACCGATAAAATTGATCTTCACCGGTGTTCAAAAAAAATGAATTGAGAAACTAAACCTCGATGATAACCTAAGCTCGATCGATATTCAGAAACAAGAAATTGAAAAAAAAACCTAGCTGATTACGAAAGAAACAATCGCATAACCATGAGAAGGAATGAGTTGCAACGTTCGTGAGAGGAAGAATTTATGATCAAAAATAGAATCCAAAACCAATAAGAAAACATGATAATTATTAAATTACACTTACACCCCACACTACTTAAACTTACCATAAATATTAAAATTACCAATGCAAATCAAAGCTGATCCTAGCCGTCCAAATCAAGGGAATTAATGGACAAGATTAGTTCCTAGTTTCCACATGAGGTTTAGGTTCTCATTTGATCCACCCTATATATATATATATATATATATATATATATATAGGGGTGGGTTCAAATAGGAACCAACCCCCTGAAGGAACCTAGGAACCAATCAAATTCAAGGATTTTGATGACATGGCGGATAAAAAAGCGGTGGCATAGTTGTAAATATGTAAAATTCGAATTATAAGGGGTAATTCCAGATTTTTTTAATAAAGTGATGACATCATCTTTTAAAAAATTCCTAAAAACTTTAAATAATCATAACTTATTCGTTTTTTATCCAATTTACGCAAAAAATATATCAAATTAAAGATTTTTTAATGCTCTTTCATTTAAGATCCATAATGCATATGTTTATTTGAGCAAAAATTGATGAAAAATATAAAAAACAATTTTTCACGTATATTCAACTCATAACTGTCAGATATTTGCTAATATGATATCACAATATTGCTCATATCTTGTGTTTATGTTGCTAACATGAAATTTTTTATGCACGACTTTGAATTTTAAGTTACTTTCATGAGAAAATAGTTAAAGTATGAGCTATATATAGTTAAGTTCATAAACAATTATAACTTTATCAATGCTTAATATTA
This sequence comes from Perilla frutescens, assembly GCA_026008535.1. Classification (NCBI taxonomy): domain Eukaryota; kingdom Viridiplantae; phylum Streptophyta; class Magnoliopsida; order Lamiales; family Lamiaceae; genus Perilla; species Perilla frutescens. Next base: position 33,359,943 of record BRKX01000011.1, read on the forward strand.
TTTTGAAAACTTGTAATATTTGAGAATTTAAGTCATGCTAGCATATCATTATTCACATATTAGCAATGTGTTACTAACATATTAACAAATTAATAGTCACATATTAGCAGTGTGTATATTCTCTAACATATTAGCAATATGTTGTATGTATGAATGATGTTACACATGCTACACAGTATTATTTTAAATGTGGTCCAATGTTATATGTGTGCTGTTTAATACGTGTCAATTTAATATTATGATCTCGTCAAGTTAGCAATATGAGTCTATCTCATGATAGCAACAAAATCTGTTGATGTTAGCAATATACATCTTTCATGTTAGCATATTAATACAACGCCAGAAAAGACGACGGTTTTAAAGTGTTGTCTATTTAATTCCGGGAATTGGGCCCAAAATCCGAAAAAACATAACAGAATTTCTAAATTACGAAAATAACCCCGCTTTCATTAAGTTCTCAAATATTACAAGTTCGCCACCTTACTTTGACTAAAACTTTGACTAAATTATGGTCATTAGATCTAATCAAATCTAAGGCTAGAATTGGTTCCTAGGTTCCTTCAGGGGGAATTGGTTCCTATTTGATCTTTCCTCTATATATATATATATATATATATATATATATATATAGGGTATGATTCACATGAGAACCAATCCCCATGTGAGAACTAGGAACTAATCTCAACCACACAATGTTTTAATCTTATTTAAACTTTAAATATTCATAACTTGCTCATTTTTCATTAGATTAACGCAAATTATATATCAAATTAAAGCTCTTTTCGTGCTCTTTCATTTAAGATCCATTGTTCATATGTTTATTCGGGAATATATTTTTTCGACCATAATAGCGTGATGTTAAACTCATAATAGCATGACAAAATATTCACGATAACATAGAAGTATACACATAATAGCATGAAAAAATATTCATAAAACACATAAATTTTACTCATAATAACAGTAGTAGTGTCGTTAATAGTAAGACATTATATGTTCATACTAGCATGTATATATATTCATACTAGCATGCATATATATATTCATATTAGCATGTATATATGTTCATAATAGCATGATAGTACTCTCATTTTAGCATACGAAATTTATAAGAATAGACAACGGTTTTAAAGTGTTGTCTATATGATTTCCGAAAATTATGCTAAAATATTACAAGTTTGCCACTCCGCCTTTGACCAAAAGTTGACCAAATCTTAGCCATCTAAATCAAAACAATGGATGAATGAGATGAGTTCCTAGTTCCCACATGGGGTATGGATTCTCATTTGATCCATCCTATATATATATATATATATATATAAAGACAGATATTTCTTGCTAATTAAGAAAAGTAATATTTCACTCCAATAAAGTATAGATGGTCAATCGACCTTTATTAGACCAACGTGCCCCCCTTTTACAATCAAGGCAATCGATATATGAAGAAATTAATTAAATTTTGATCTATGGTACAACTTGCAATGAAAATTATATTTCAATAGGCTCCATTTCCAATATAAAAAATGTGTATAATACAAATCAAATATAATTTCAAAATGCAAATTATAGAAATTAAAATACAAAAATGGGTGCAGCATTTTTCACAAGTTTCCCATTTTGTCGTGATACAAGTATTGTTTTCTTCAAACTAAGCAAGATATCTTGTCTTTACGAGGTTAGGAGTGGTGATTCAGGCAATCCAATCTGCCTTGTGTAAGGCGGAGTAATTCATCTAGGTCTCTCGGTTGGTCGTAGAAATGAAAGAGTTAACAATTTTTCGGTAGTGAAGCAGGTACTCATCAACAATTCATTTCTACATCTGTCCTCTTGGAATTGACTTGTAATAAATTGGAATAAGGATCTTATCTCCTATAAGACCTTGCCCCTGGCTTTCCTAAATCCGTGTGGATTCATATCAAATAACGCAATTTCTTAAGCTAGCAAAAAAAAATATAAAATCAAACTCCATCAATGTATGAACTAGTTACCCTTAGCTAAAACAAATAGCCATCTATACTATATATAAAAGCAGAAAAAATCTGATTTTCCCTCCAAATTGATGGCAATTTTGCAATATTAAATGTGAATGAGGGCAATTATTTATTCTGTTTTTTTCGCTATATTTAATTATAAAAATAAAAAAAAATATATGTATTCATTAAGAACGTGTGTTTTTCTGCCATGTATATAATTTGCATTTAATTTTTAATTTTAAAATGCAACTGAACGTGTGCTTACCTAGATTTGCATTTTCTTCGATAACTATTTTAAATTTTTGTATGTAAATTTTTTTTTTTCACAAAATAAAATGTTTAATGCTAATAGAATTTCATTCAAATTGTATTATTTTAAGTAGATTTACGCATTGTAAAATTTATAATTTATGACTCAGATTAATTTTTAAACAAAATAAATTTATATTGTGAAAATAATAGTTGAGCACGAAAATAAATTGTGAAAATATGTTATCATTTTCAGATAGAGTAAATAGATTGTGATAATAGTAATATCGAAAATAATAATAAATAAAAGTTTTGTAGAATATAAAATCATTAACTGCCCCACTAAAAAAATACCCACTTCCCCACTATATTTGTAACCATAAAAAAAGCGAGAAATAGTGAAATAGATACATTTACAAAAACTGCAGTTCACTTCTCAGAAAAATTTTCAACGATCACAGTAATTAAATTCTGCAAATTTCGAGAAATTTCAAAACCAACATCCGCAAGGCAGCAAGTAATGGCTCCAGTGTTTGGAACTATCGACATGCTCAAACCAGGAAGAAGTACATTCGCTCTCGAGCTGCGACTGATAAGATGCTACGAGAATTCCAATTCTGGTGGAATGGAATGTATTTTCCATGATCGTCAGGTAATGACAATGTTTAGCGCAATTTTCTCGAAAAAATTTTGAACTCAAATAATCTGACAAATAAACATTTTTTTTCTTTTTTTGTAGGCTGAAAGAATACATGTCACAATTCCAGGATCCAATTCCGAAAAATTTAAACAACGGTTGATTGAAGGCAGCGTGTACGCACTCATAGATTTTGTGATCGGGATGAATATTATGAAATACAGGACCACATTTTGTATTCATAAAATTATTGTATTTAAACATACAAGATTGTTTGAGGTTTTTCATGAAGAATTCCCAAAATGTTTATTCGACCTAAAGAGATTTGCAGACATTGCACAAATGGACAATGTAGGCGACTCATCAATGTTTGGTAAGCATTTTCAGAATTAACGAAATTCATTAATGTATTCCAACAATATATTACTGTTTTTATTTTTATTTTTTTTCCAGATGTCATTGGTGTTATAGTTTCTCACTATAGACCACAACAGAAAGAGATAAATGGGAAGATGACAAAGTTGATGGACATACTGCTTGAAGACTTGGAGTAAGATTTTTACAGTTCACCTTTTATTTTATTTTTATGTTTTCAAAATTATTACATTTTTTTTTAATGTTATTCGTTACACATTTGTAGGGGGAATACAATCACTTGCACAGTATGGGAGCACTATGTTGATGAGGTGATAAAATTTTTGGATTCTGGTCCAGAAGCACATGTTGGAATTATACTGTAGTTATGCAGAGCATCTATTTTTAGAGGTATTTTCAGACCTTTTCTTTGTTGTATGTTTTTTTATGTTTTTTTTTTTTGCTGGAATAAAAAAAAATTATGATGCAGAACTTATTTATTAATTAGTTTACTTTTATAATTTTAGTCTACGTATGTTGTTCATTTGTATGTATGTTTTCCAGTGCGTTGGAACTAGGCCAATTAGGAGATTAAAAGTTATAAATACATAGGATGAGATTAGATTACAGATTCATACCACACAATATTATGAAGTAATATATTTCATTCAAATGGTTTACTTGCAACCGTAATACTAAAATGAGAAAAAAAAAATTTAAAATGTAAGTATTAACAGAAAAGCTATTATTTGGGCCAGAACTCAATATTAATACTGAAAAATTAATTATTTCGGCCCAACATATTTTGGCCCATTTAATGATGGATAACTTATTTATTAACAGAATACTTATTATTTGGGTAATAATTCAACATTAACTCTGAGATTTCAATAATTTTGGCCCAACATATTACGGCCCATATGTTATTCTGTATAATTTTGGTACTTAGGGAATTAGGTTTGATACAGCATTTCAGCTTATTAGGGCTTCTATATTTTTCTCTTAAAATCCAGCAAAAAAAAAATGCACGCACATGTTATTTATATTTTATGTTGTATATTTTATTGCATTATACTCACTATATTAATTTTATATCACAATAGGTGAGGTTAGAGTCTCAACATTATTTAATGTTACAAAGATATTGACTGATCAGAAGCTGGAGGATATAAGAGAGTTCATTTTTGGGTAACATAATTAATTTAAAATCATATTTTGTAATATGCAGTTTTAAATTATACTTCATGTACGAATTTTTATTAAAAAATTTTGTGTTACATATTTAAAGTTATCTCACTACTGGAAAAGTGAGATCAAGTACAATTTCTACTTTGACATCATCATCAACAAGGAGTTTGAATGATGAAATAAAAGAAGGTGATTTTGAGTTGACAACTATATCTGAAATGCTCTCAGATGGAAAGGTATTATGAATTTTTATAAGATCATTTTAATATAGATAATTTGAGAAACAAAATATCTAATATATTTTTGTTTCAGACTGGGAATTTTTGGATATATGCAAGTATTTTGTGTGTAGAGACAAGAGGAGACTGGTCATACTTGGCATGCAAGAGATGTCAGAAGAAACTGAAAACCAGTGGTACTAAATTTTTCTGTGAAAAATGTCAATCCTATGACATTGCAGGAAGACTAAGGTGAATTTTAATAAATTTAAATATAATATTCTGTTAAAATATTTATTTTAAAAAATATAAATTTTATATTACAGATACAAATTAACAGTAAGAGTCGTTGATCAAACTGGAACGATGACGTTCCTTTTGTGGGATAAAGAAAGTACAGCTCTTATTGGAAAAACAGCTTCAGAATTGAGTGAGGTAAAAATTGTTATTTTAAAAAAAAATTAAAATAGGCTAATATTAACTACATCTATCTTACAGGGTCTAAGGACTAATGAAATTCCAGAAGGAATTGAAAGCGTAGCAAACAGAAAAGCATTGTTTAACGTAAGTGTACAGCCTGGACAAACTAGCAATTACACTGGATCTTTCAATGTAGCTAGGATTTGTTGTGATAGGGTAATAATTGAACAAGTTTGTGGAAAGAGATTTTCGATTGAGGTAAATTATAAAATAACTAACAATGTAATTATTTATTTAGATAAATAAATTTATTTAATGGAATAAGTTGTTTGATCGATGCAGGAGGAAGGTTCATTTTCCAAAATTGGAGCAGAAAATGCTGAAGAGATGGTATGTTCATAAAATTCGTGTTCATTATTTAAAAAAACTATATTCAAATTTATATATATAAACTTTATTTTATATTTTTTGTGTATAATGTTTTTCTTTCAGGTTGATTCCACGGAAGAGCCTATGTCATCTTTAAAATCAGCTGATGAAAACATAGATGATTTGGTCATCGAAAAAACAATTCAGCAAGTGATAGATGATAAACAGGTCAATATTAATACAACTTTATTTAATTAGTTCATTGATTAATTTTAACATATCATATGACAAAAAACAGATTGGAGAGTTCTGGATTCATGGCACTATTAAAAGCATTGAGTCAAGTAATAGATTTTCATTCCTTGCATGCAAGAAATGTTTGAAAGAATTGCAACCACAAGATGAGCAGAAGTTTTTTTGTGAACAATGTCAAACATTTGACATTTGTGGAAAATCAAGGTTATTATTAAATATATAATTTAAATTATATAATGATTTAAAAATTTTAAGAATTAACTAACATTATAGTATTTTGACATATGCAGATACAAATTGGATGTTAAAGTTGGCGATGGAGCTGGAGAAACAATACTTGATATGTGGGATATTCAAGCATTGGAATTAATTGGAAAAAAACCAGCAGAAGTGAGTAAAAAAAATTAAATTTTTTCCTATTTAATTGAATAAAATGTTAACAAATTTTTTTGGCAGGATCAAGTTCTTGATATACAACCTACTGAAATTGATCAAATTGTGGATGCAAAAGGCTTTTTCAAAATAATAGTGATGCATGAAAAAATGAAAGGACCTTTCATAGTTGTTAAGGTTACAACTGACGATAAGATGAGGACATTGATTGAGGCAAGTTATATAGGAAAAAATTATTTAACACCAGATTTTTAACAAAAATCCAACTGTACAGTTCATAATAAACATAAACAGTGCACAATTAAAAACAGATTAAACTAATAATTTTCTAACAGAAATAAGTGCGAAAAATCTGTATAATTGATTATTAACCATTCAAAAACCATATAGGAGTAAGTGGATTTCCCAGTTCACAATCACCCGTTTGAACGGGGGCACAGGGGGTCACACAAAGTCCATGGTCCTATTGGGTTAAACACAATGACACAGATCACAACCTCTCACCGAGAGATTTCGCACAGATTGTTCTAAATAAGAACAATCTCAGATCATACTGATCTGACAGATGGTTTACAAATCATAGCATACAAGTATTGATGTATATATATATATATATATATATATCATTATTAAATCATATATATAACAGATTTTAGAAGTATAACATTATAGCATACAAATGAATTTTCAAACATTCAAGTAATAAAATAAAATGCATACTAACAATGAATTGAATTAAATAACAGTCAAATTTTCAATAATTGGAACAGCTCAAATGTTACAGGCACATATAATTAAAATTACAGATTAAAATGAGAGCCAAAGACAATTAAAATTGCAAAGAATTAGCAGATTCATATATCACAGAAAGAGGTGTTAATTAAATTAAAAACACTCAGTATTAACTTTTACATTAATAATAAAAATAAACAAGAACAGTAACATTCAATCATATATAAATTATATAACAGACTTTAATGTAAGATATTCATTCATACATTGATGACCACATATATAGTTTTCTAAATAGAGAGAACACTTACTATTAACTTTCACATTAATATTAAAAATAAACAATAACAGTAACATTCAATCATCAGATTCATATATCACAGAAAGAGGTGTTAATTAAATTAAAAACACTCAGTATTAACTTTTACATTAATAATAAAAATAAACAAGAACAGTAACATTCAATCATATATAAATTATATAACAGACTTTAATGTAAGATATTCATTCATACATTGATGACCACATATATAGTTTTCTAAATACAGGGAACACTTACTATTAACTTTCACATTAATATTAAAAATAAACAATAACAGTAACATTCAATCATATATAAATTAACATATTATTAAAAATAATAATAAATTAATTACCAGAGTAATGTAATATTTAATTATCTAAAAAATTTAAATGTTTAATTATCTATAGAAATTATAGATTTTTTCATAAAAAAATTATTAACTAAAAAAATTTGGCCCACATAAAGTTTTTAAATTTAGAAATAAATTTTTTTGGTCTGGCCCAATATATATATAACAATCAGTTTATTGCAAAACCATATAAGTGGGCAGTTAAAAAAAAATAAAATAAAAAAAAAGCTAAATAAATATATATAATTGTGATTTACACTAATGGGTAGTGGAAAAAAAAATTAAACCGCCACTTACAATTCAAAAATTCGAATTGCATCACAAGAAGAATTTACAGAGAAAATGAAAAACACATTGAAGGATATAGCATTTTCTGGTGAAACAGAAGCACGGATAAAAAGAATATGCATGTTAGAGTCATTTGGAGATATGATTTTCCAAAAAAAATTTCATTCAATTTGCATAAAAATTCCAGCATCATCAGCAGAACACAACAATAGTATAAACATACACACATGCTCTGATTAAAAATTTTAAGAAATATTACCTTTTGAGGTGGTAATTATATTGCAGTATCGTGTTCATTGTTAATCATCATCGTTTATCTGCATATAAATCCGAAAAAAATGATAAGCTAGGTTAAACATTTTAAGTACAGTTATGTTTTAAAATTAATTAAAATTGGAGAAACACATATAGCTACTTATCTATCAATAGGGAGACAGACATTTGAGTTTCAAATGAATACAGCAACTTTAGTCTGCAAGAGTAGGCTGAAAAAAATGAAATGTTAGTCAACTTTATAGGTTATATTTTATTTAATACAGAAATAGAGATATATAGATAGACATATATGTATAATAGAGACAGATTTTAAAAACACCCAAATATATGTATGTTTACATGTTTACAGAGAAACAGAGATACATGGAGAAACTTATATATTAAGAGAGAGATATAGTATATTAGTATAAAAAATGTGTGTGTGCGTGTGTTTTAGGCAGAGATATAGAGCATCGGGTAAAAAAAAACATGAACTTATCTTTTTTCAGATTGAAGGTAAGTTTTCGTGATTTAGTACCTGAGATAAAAGAAAAAATAGAAGACAAAATTAGTAATGCATACATCAAAGTAAAATATAAAATGAAAAATTATAGAGTGAAAATGGTGGAACCTAGCTTATCATCTTGCTTCTGCCGAACTTTCACAGTAATATATAAAATGAAAAATTATAAAGTGTTTACAGATCCAGAGATCTATGTATCCACGGATCTAAAAACCCCTAAATCAGTCTGTCAAGAGGTTGGTTTTGGGGAGATTCAAAAAATTTAAAAGTATAGTATAACATACATATAATAAACACTGGAAAATTTTGTAGATCCACAGATATGTGGATATATAGATCGACAGATCTATAAAATAAAAAAACTTTAAAAAACCCTAAATCGGACATGTGAAAAAGTTGAAAAAACCTTGAACCGAAGGATGGCGGAAGGTCAGTGAGGCGACAGAGGGAGGCGGACATGTGAAAAACTTGAAAAAACCCTAAATACACGTCTCTGTTTAAAATATATTAGCCGATATCACGGCAGAGTTATGATGAGGGCTGCTTAAGATGAGGGTTGAGAGAGACAGTAGGTTAAAAAGTAAGCGGAGTGAGGCGGAGAGAGGCGGAGGGAGGCGGAGTGAAAATGGATTAGGTTTGCAGCTGGAGAGGGAGGCGGCGGAGTTTGAGAGAAAAATCGGCTAGCCCTAATGAGCTGAAATGAGAGACACTAAGCTGCAATATACATATATATATTAATCCGCCTCATCATGTCCGAATTTTTTTTCATTTTACCTGGGCCAATACCATGGGCCGAAATAATTGTAATGGGCCGAAATAATTGTGATGGTATTTTGGGCCGAAAATTAATTAGAACATAGTTTTAAGTTTTTTGGTGTGTACATTTTATGTACATAAAATCTATAATTTTTATAATTATATATGGTATATATATATAACATAGTATATTGTGCCAAAAATTAATTATAACATAGTATATATAAATACATAAAATGTGACCGAAAATATTTACACTTTTATATATAAATACATATATATATATACCATATTTCTTTTTAATCATTGAATTTTTGTTTTACTAAAACAATAAAATTTAATTTAAAATTGTAAATATTTTTATGAAAATTAATTTTACTCATATAGTTTTTCATATTAGTTTGGATACTTAAAATTATATGTGGGGTATTTTTTCATATTATTTTTTCATATTTTTTCAAATACAGGTGAAGGAAGTGAAGCTGAAGAGATTGTTGATTTTACAATTAATGAATCATTGGAGGATGAGCAATTAATTGACATACATGTTACACAAATGTCTGATATAGGTATTGAATGCAGTACATTTTAATTTAGTAGTTGATATTAAATTTTAATATTTATTAAATGATTTTTATTTAAAAAAAATATTTATCTTAATTAGGTGTACAGTTTGATCGTAATTGGCAACAATATTGTACTGGTAAGTTAATGATTATGTCCAATTTAAATTATTTATTTTATTAAAAAAATTATTTGTTTTAAATTACTTATTTCTTTAATATTTATTGGAATTTTTTTTTCATTTCTGCCTTCTATTTGCAAATTTATTATATTTTGAATTTGTAAGTTTGCAATTAAGTACTGTGTATTTTAAAAAAAAAAAAACAACTATTACATATTTTTAATTTGATATTTGACGATATACATAAATTAATTATTTAAAAAAATAAATCCAGGTGAAACAACAAATGAAGATGAAGAGATTGTTGATTTAACAGTTAATGAATCACTGGAGGATGAGCAATTAATTGATATACATGTTACACATGTGTCTAATGCAGGTACTAATTGCAGTATATGTTAATTAGAAGTTATATATTAAATTGTAATATTAATTATATAAATCTAATGTTTTTTTTTTCGCAATTAGGTCAACATTATAATCACAATTTGCAGCAATATTGTAATGGTGAGTTAATAATTATGTGTAATTTTATAATATAATTTTTGACACTAATTAATTTATTTATTTTATGCTATTTTTATAATATTTATTAAAATGTAAAAAATATTTGTTAACAAATTTCTATTCATAAATTAATTTTTAAAAAAAAAATTATTATTTAAATAATCGTATATTGTTAATATATAATTAGTGTACTTTTAACAATATAATTATGATTTATATAATTTTATTTTCTAAATTTAAAAATGGTTAACATTTTCAGATTACTCAGATCTTGGTGATCCAATTTTTATTTGTGAATTTTGTGGAGCACGTTTTTGGTATGATGAAAGGTTGGGAAAAAATTCAAAATCACGTGCCACGAAATATACATCATGTTGTATTTGAGGAAAAATAAAATTGCCTCCTGTTCAAAGGCCTCCAAAAGTTTTGGAAAGTTTGCTGTACGATAATGATCAGAAGAGTAAACATTTTCTTGATAATATCCGTTCATATAATAGTATGTTTTCTTTTACATCAATGGGAGGCAAGATAGATTTGAGTTTAAATGTTGGTAATTCTCCACCGACATTCCGACTACACGGTCAGAATTATCATATGATTGGAAGTTTATTGCCACCTCAAGGTTCTGCACCAAAGTTTGCTCAATTATACATTTATGATACTGAAAATGAAGTCGCAAATAGAATTTTGTCTGTGAGGTAATTTATATATTTCTGTTACATTTTTTTAAAAATAATTACAAATAACATGTGTGTTCCTTCTAATTGGATTTTAATTTTTTTTTTTGTAGGAAAAAAAATCCACAGACACACTTCATGCCGAGATTGTTTCTGCACTTAAAAACATGTTGGATGATAATAATGTTCTTATGAAGTCATTTAGAATGGCAAAGCACAACATTGTTGATCTTGGTCAATCTAATGTTAAGTTGAAACTCATTGGTAGACGTAGGGGTGATGCTAGAACCTATAATCTTCCAACTGTGTCTGAAGTGGCTGCATTAGTTGTTGGAGATTTTGATCAGTCTTTTGGAGATAGAGACATAATATTGGAAACTCAAACAGGAGAATTGAAACGTATTAATGAGTTAAATACAGCCTATTTGGGTTTACAATATCCTCTTCTGTTTCCATATGGTGAAGACGGTTATAGAGAAGATATACCACTTTCCGATTTGAGTTCTTCATCAAAATTTTCTCGAAATATGGTCAGCATAAGAGAATATTTTGCCTATCGGTTGCATGAAAGAGATTGTGATTCAAAAACCATTATGAGCTCAAGGAGTTTATTTCAACAATTTATTGTTGACGCCTACACAATGATTGAATCTGCTAGACTTTTATACATACGTACACATCAACAATCATTGAGATGTCATATGTATAAAGGGTTGGAAGATGCTCTAACAAGAGGTGAAAGAAATCCAGCAACTCAAGAAAGACGAGTTATCTTGCCTTCCACATTCACTGGAGGAGCTCGATACATGATTCAAAATTACCAAGATGCTATGGCTATTTGTCAGTGGGCTGGATATCCAAATTTATTCATCACATTTACATGCAATCCAAGATGGCCAGAAATTGTTAGATATGTGCAGGAAATGGGATTGAAACCTGAAGATCGTCCCGATATTGTTTGTCGAGTTTTTAAAATGAAGCTGGATAATTTGATTCAAGATTTGCGTCAAAATAATATATTTGGAAATGTTAAAGCAGGTACATGTTAATTTTTTAAAATTTATTATTCTTTTAAGGTTTTATGTTAATTTTTTAAATTTTATTTTTCTTCTAAGGTTTTATTTTAATTTAATTTTATGTTTTTTATTTTCAATTATAGTGGTTTACACTGTTGAATTTCAAAAAAGGGGCATTCCACATGCACATATATTGCTTTTCATATCGAAAGAAGATCAAATTAGAGGATCAGAGGTGATTGACCAAATTATATCAGCTGAAATACCTGATAAAGAATTGGATCCACAGTATTACACAGCTGTACAGGATTTCATGATTCATGGTCCATGTGGTGTTGCGAAAAAAAACTCACCATGCATGAGAAATGGTCGATGCAGTAAATATTTTTCAAGAAATTTTACTGAGACAACAACCACAGATGAAGATGGATATCCAATATATAGATGCAGAGACAATGGAAGAACAATTTTGAAGAATGGAATGGTGATGGATAATCGATACGTGGTTCCTCACAATCGATTCCTTTTGATGAAATATGCTGCGCATATAAATGTGGAATGGTGCAACCAGTCAAGATCAATAAAATATCTGTTCAAATAAGTGAACAAAGGTCATGATCGTGTCACCGCAGCATTTTATCAGAGAAGAAAGTGGGAAAAATATTGATGAAATAAGTATGTACTATGATTGCAGATATATTTCCCCTTGTGAAGCTGCATGGAGAATATTTGGATTTCACATTCAATAGAAATATCCTCCCGTTGAAAGATTAAGTTTTCATCTTGAAAATGAACAGACAATTTTTTTTCAAGATTCTGATTCGATTGATGATGTTCTCAATAGACCAACGGTTCATGAAAGTATGTTTTTAGCTTGGTTTGAAGCAAATAAGAAGTATCCGGAGGCGCGGAAACTTACTTATGTTCAATTTCCAACAAGGTTTGTTTGGAAAAAAGCTACAAAAGAATGGGTACCAAGGAAAAAAAATTTCTCAATTGGAAGAATTTTCTTTGTTCCACCAGGCAGTGGGGAAATGTATTATTTGAGATGTTTGCTTAATGTAGTGCGGGGCCCAACGTCTTATGAAGACATCAGAAAAATTAATGGTGTACAGTATGCTTCATTCAGAGATGCATGTTGCTTCATTCAGAGATGCATGTTATGCTTTGGAATTGTTAGATGATGATAAAGAATTTATTGATGGGATCATTGAAGCAAGCTATTGGTCATCTGCTGAATCTTTGAGAAAGTTATTTGTTACACTGTTAGCATCTGATTCAATGGGACGTCCAGAAATCGTTTGGAATAATTGTTGGATATATTTATCTGATGATGTATTATATAAGCAACGATCAATGTTGCAACATCCAGGTAAATAAAATTTTTATTGATTAATATTTATTTAATTTTTGAACTTTAATTATTAAATATTATTATAAATGTACAGAATTGCATTTGACTGATGAACAAATTCAAAGTTATTATCTGGTGAAAATTGAAAAGATGTTGAAGAGTTTTGGTAGGACTTTACGAGAATTTGAAGGTATGCCATTCCCAAGTTCTGAATTTTTTCATTCTGAAGAAAACAGATTGATAAATGATGAAATGAGATATGACAGAACCAAATTAGAAAATGATCACAAAGTGTTTGTTAGCAAACTTACAGATGAACAACACAATGTGTATCAAATTGTTTTGGATGTTATATCATCAAAATCAAGAGGCATGATTTTTCTGTATGGATATGGAGGTACTGGAAAGACATTTATATGGAAGACATTATCAGCAGCATTGAGATTAAAAGGAGAAATTGTGTTAAATGTTGCATCAAGTGGTATTGCTTCTATATTATTACCAGGTGGACGAACAGCACATTCAAGATTTAAGATACCTTTAAATCCAAATGAGGATTCCACCTGCAACATTACTCAAGGAAGTCTGCTAGCAGAATTGATTGTTAGATACAAACTTATCATTTGGGATGAGGCACCTATGATGCACAAGTATTGCTTTGAAGCTTTGGATCGAACACTTCGAGATATAATGCGTGTTTCTGATTCATCAAGTGCACGTAGAATTTTTGGAGGAAAAACAATAATTTTTGGAGGAGATTTTCGACAGATCTTACCAGTTATCCCAAAAGGAACCAGACAAGATATTGTTCATGCCACGATAAATTCTTCTTATCTGTGGAAAGATTGCAGGGTACTAAGATTGACAAAAAATTTGAGATTGTCAAATTTTGGCCCTAATGATGCAGCTGATGAGGTTGAACAATTTGCAAATTGGATTGCCGGTATTGGAGATGGTACAATCGGTGGCACAAACGATGGACATGTCAATATTGACATCCCGGATGACATTTTATTGAAATGGTCAGAAGATCCAATTTCATCAATTGTTCGTAGTACTTTTCCATCATATAGTATTTATATTACAGATACAACTTATCTACAAGAACGAGCAATACTTGCTCCAACTTTAAATGGGGTTGAATCTGTAAATCAATACATGCTTTCTTTGAACAAGGGTGATGGCAGATTGTATTTAAGTTCTGACTCGACATGCAACTCAGAAAACAATACAGGTTTATTGGAAGAAGTTCATACTCCGGAATTCTTAAACGGTATCAGATGCTCAGGGATTCCAAATCATGAATTATTTTTGAAAGTTGGTACTCCTGTTATGTTGTTGAGAAACATAGATCATGCAAATGGTTTATGTAATGGGACTCGATTGATGATCACAAGGCTTGGCAAACATGTTATCGAAGCAAGATTTCTCACTGGCCAAAATGCACAGCAAATGGTACTAATTCCAAGAATGTCTCTTACGCCTGCTGATCCCAGATTGCCATTTAAGTTTCAAAGAAGACAATTTCCTCTCATGCCATCATATGCAATGACAATAAATAAGAGCCAAGGACAATCACTCTCGCATGTTGGTTTATTGTTGCAAAAACCAGTTTTTACTCATGGCCAATTGTACGTTGCTGTTTCAAGGGTTAGAAATCGTGCTGGCTTGAAGATCTTACTTGATGATAATGATAGCAACACCACTACAAATGTTGTGTATAGAGAAGTTTTTCAGAATCTGTAAACTTCATAATTAAATTTTTTTTTTAATTCTTCATTATTATTTTTCATAATATGTACTTATAAATTGTGCATTATTTAATAATGAATTGATATGATTTTTATTTATTAACAAATATTTACCTACTTATTATATATATGTCATCTAAGATTTGTATTAATAATTTTCTTGATAAATTTAATAATTATTAGACTCTTACAAGTAATTTTATAACAATTAAAATACTAAATTATGTAAAATTACATAAGTTTAGAACATAATATTAATTTCAATTAAATTTTTTTTCCTAAAACGCATCACTTAAATAACAATTCACTTCCACCGTGCAACGTACGTCTCACATCCCGCGTTACTTCCACCGTGCAACGCACGGGTACTGTACTAGTTATGAATTAAAACAAACAAACAAACAAATAGCCAAAGGTGAAGATAAAGATAGCACATTCCTTAATTCATAGGGCTCTAATGGTACACTTTTAAAACTACATTTCACGACCCCAAACCACGAATCGACAAATCCTTAGGCATGTGTGCATTTTTCCTCTAATCCAAACTCTTGAATCAAGAAATGGATCTCTTGGTCTATTTAATCGTAATACAACAGATCAATTATTCAACGCAATAGACAAGCTGTGGAGAGATGTGTCAATTAGCATCTCCTGGTCTAATATACGACACAAGAATGAGTAGTGTCACTGTTAAGACTAGTTGTGGAGTCATGGAGAGATGTGTATCATCTCATCTCCTGATCTAGTATACAACACAAGAATGAGTTGTCACTGCTTAAGACTTGTTGAGTGAAGATAGCAACTCAACAGTTGTGGAATGGGAGAACTTGGGTGGAAGAGTGAGAAGATGTTCGTCGCCACTCAGCTTCTTCACTGCCATGCCTAACGAATACCCTAGAGCGCGTCCAACAGAAACGGCTACTGCATTCCCCACTTGGCTGTATCTGTTATACAGGAAGAAACATGCAAAGATTAATGTGATTTAGATTTTAGATTGAAGGGAAAATTTGGGGAGAAGCACTTAGAAAATAATTGGTGTGAAAAGTTTCAATGTTGGTCTCTTATTATTTGAAAAATTGCTTATTATCTGAAACAAATAAGTTATTGTCGAAACCAGGAAGTATGTGACCTGATGGCTGCAACTTAGATATATTTTGAAATACATAACCCTCACTTCTAGTAATCATTTTCATTATGCAAGATAGCAGTAACCAGACGAATACTTGCCTCTCTTTCAAGCTTCCAGAGAACTTGTAGTAGTCAGGAAAGCCTTGTAGTCTTGCACATTCACGTAAAGTGAGCAGCCTGTCCTGTTCGGGGTGCAAAATTGCCTTGAAGGAAAAAAAGTAAAGAAAAGAAAGAAAGTATTAGCTAAATTTTCGAAACCAAGCCAAAGAAACAAGGTTAAAGACGCAGACCCGTGAGTGAAGATCTGGAAAACAGAAAACAGTTGGTACAGTCTCATCCCACCACAATCGTCCAAATGGTCTGCAGTATTTGATTGTAGAGGACATTGTTAGTAGGCGAAACAGTAAACGAAGGAAAAAGGAATTAATTTAAACTACTTCCATTCCAAGTAACTCACTTTTGGGACCTTCCATCACGGAAACTGAGAGCATACTCAGGCACCTGATGAGTAAAATACCCAGAGCAAGTTAGAGCATCATACTCATATAGTTGTAATTGAGTCCCGTGCAAGTTTTAAAAACTGATAAAATGTAATGGAAACGGAAAAGGAAGGATTACGTTTCTTATATTTCATATTCAAAAGCAAAGCTAGCTGCTCTTATTGCCAAAATGCAGCTGGTCTTGGGATTTTATAGCAAATTCACAAACATTAACATTTAACACAACAAAAGATCACTTGAAATAAATTTAGATGCATAGGAGTTTTGAGCCAAAGCTGAAAGCTTAACTAATTTATGAGTATTACCCATGGCTTTCCGGATGGCATCAAATCTTGCTCCTTTGCTCGGCGAACCACATTGTCGGACCCAATAATAATGCCTGGGAGGTCTCTAAAATTTGCTCCCTGTTGAGTGAAGTGCATAATGAAAACCAGGTATCCTAATGTATTGCAGAGAATCTCACTGAACTGACCTTTCTTTTTGGTATTTTACAGACACGCATGTAGTCATCCTCATTCAAAGGATGAGGCAGATGATCATACAAAACAGGATTCTTGGGCACAATTGTATCACTGGAAGGTGAAGCAGTCATATCTAGAGAAAAAAGAAAAAAAGAAGTTAGCCCAGATGCATGGACATCAGGATGGGACAAGTTTTATTCCAATCTGACTTGGTTGGTCTCACGCATATAATGTCTCAAAATTATTTTTATAACGGATGTTGTATTGAGCCGGATTTTTCTTGGATAAGGAAAGTGATAGGCAGCAGACTAGCTATATGTAAGAGTAAATTGACTAATAAACCATTAATGACCTACCACATTTAGCTGCTCTAATATACTTTTGAAACTCAGTTTCAGGTACTGTTTTAAATGGAATCTTGTCACGTTTCTCATCATTTGCAACCTGATAACAAAAATGAAATGAGTCAAACTGTACAATTCAAGAAATAATCATAGGGTGAAACAATTTAAACGTACAGAAGGAAGATCAGAAAGAGCATCACTGAGAACAACGATTTTTTCTAGATCCCGAAACTTTCCTTCCTCATAAGCAACAACATTACGCTGCAAGATGGAATAAGATACGTAAATATTTTTTGGGTTACTACAGAGTAAAGTCACCCAATAAAAATGTTTAGTACCTCAAATTCACTAGGAAATCCATACTTGATTATCACATCATGTGTTGGAAGAGGAAACTGGGGTAGCACCTGCCAGAAAAACAACAATCACGTGCAGGTTCAATAAAATTAATAGGGACATGAAACCTCCATGATGACCAAACATGGTGTTTGGCCTAGTGGTTAGTGGTTAGTGGCTAGTGGCTACCAAGAGGAATTATAACAAACTCAAGGCCAGCATTAGATGAATGCAGAGCCTTTATTCAAGAGAGGATTCATGATATGAAGTATATAATATCTTATACAATTTGTCAGTACAAAAAACCTGGTAAAACCCAAAATTGTACCAAATTAACCAAGCTATTCCAGTTAAAAATAGAAAACAAACCAACTTTCATCACAAAGTGATACCAGAAGTGCAAGACAAGGATTGAAAACACTTGCCTCAAGAGAATGAGCACCCCATAAGAAAACTCGTAAGCGGAATTGAGGAAGCCCATAGCAACCAGCAGCCATGATCCCAACCCTTGCTTGGTATTGCATACTAACCAAACGGCTTATAGCATATCTTGCCAGACAGCCGTTTGCGAACCTCAAGATGTCAATTACATTTTCCATCAGAACAAATTTTGGTCTTAAGAAATCAATAATATCCATGAAAATTAAAATTTGGCGATTTCTTTCATCATCAAGAGGAGAATCAATATTCCGGTAACGGTTGTAGCCACTGATTCCTTGGCATGGAGGACCACCACAAATTACAGCAACATCTCCCTGTGATAAGTTGATAGGATATGGAAGAAAATTACATGGTATCCGTATTTTTTTAGTATGCAGTCATTGTATGATACACAATATTCAACCAGAATAGTTTCATATAAACAGTCTTGAATCACATTTTGGAAACAAACTTGCATTGAAGCTTGCTATGAACTTCTTATCCATTATGCAATAGGAAAAAAGTGTGCCTTCTTTACTTGAGAAATTTATAGCTATGTCATTTTTTACTTTCTTCCCATGCTCTTGGTGATTATTTTTCCTAAAACAAATTACTAGAATACTCCATAATACCTTTTGCATCAAATTATTTAAATTAAAATTTATCAAATATCAGAAAACTGACTTTTTCACCAATTATGGCACGCATTTAAGTTGCGTAAAAAAAATATACCGGACGAGGCAGTATTTTCGCTTTCATTCCCCTTAGTACAAAATCTCTTATGTGGTCTTGGCATTTTCTATAGAGAAGAGCAAAATAAACTTATAAGAAATTATTAGTGAAATAATACTTTGATTATGTGTAACTGCGATATCTGCCAGAAACATACCTCAATTCCTCGATTGGCTCCCATGTATCATCACCTGGGCCATAGCCAGCCCAGCGCACCTAAAAGAAAATAAACATGGCATAAAATGGCTAAAGGCATATGCCGACATAGTTACGTAAGAAGCAATTTAGATGATCCACATTATACATCAATGAAGATGAACACTTGCTGACATGCACCATCAAAAACAATAAAGAGTCTGACTAATTTTTCCGAACCGTATAGTATCTTTACTACTTTGTCACTTCAAGACAAAAATAATAAACAAACAGCCATCCATCAAAACTATTGCTATGACGGCTATATTATTAACTCTACCAATTTTTTACATGGAAAAGAAAGAAACAGATTGGATGAAAACACCACTTTCCCCGTTGGCTTCTTATATTAGGCTTTTTCTATAATGATTGTTTCTTTTTACATATAAATCAAGGGAAACCTCATCTCAGGAAGGAATATCAAGGCACCTACATGTTAGAGAGACAGAGACTAGGTTACCATATGTATAAGAACTTGGGTTAAGAGTTCAAATATCTGTGGCTTCATATTTCAGGTAGAAAATAAGCTGTAAATTTCGAAATATAGACAGAATTGATGGGAATGGATTGTGGTTTACCTCAGTCAAACTTCCCTATTAAAGACCAGCCAGTTTACATCATATTGCAAATGATGAGTCCTACCATGAGCAGGCTAAATTATTAGTTAGCACCAATTGCACGGTAAATTTTCAATCAATGAATTTAAAATTATTTTTTACTTATCATGACAGATGAATTGGTAATAGACAATTTTAGGTCTTGCGCACAACAAATTTCATTAAAATCATACTTGTCTTTTTCATGTTACTTATATCCAAATAAAGCACTGTGATTTCTAAGATTTACTTATCATAACAACCACTGCATACACCATAATACCAAATTTTAGCAGTTGGTCTACGATGGTTGACTCTTTTTTTAAAGCAACAATGTCATGCACTAAAAGCTGCCATTTTTTCTAATTCAAAGGACACGTGTCACTCAAGCTTGAATGAGAAATGTTCACCTTAAATTTAAGCCCTCGTTTCCCTGTGTCAGAAGGATCACCATAACATATATCTACCAGCCTTTCCACTTCATATTCACAGGAACTTTCTTGATTCAATTTTGATTTTTTGACTTCATCTGCTTCCCTAAATATCTTTGACCTGAGTTCTTTATCTGCATACTTCCCAAATCGTCCGCACATGCGGTCCCATTCCTTCAACAAATCAAGGAAATCTTCAGCAGCTTCATTCCTTATCTGTCCAATGAGACATTTGAAAACTAAAAAATACTTCTGAAAATCTGGGAACTTTAAAGTTTAAACAGAAAGGGAACTAAATACCAACTTGTGTATTTGGATGGTTCAGCTTCATGCTTTTACATGCTGCTTCATCAATGTCAACAGACCATCTCTGCCATTCGTGAAAGTTAGTCATGGCCAACAAAACACAAATGCTAGTTCTTGACATAACCATATTTCTGAAATTTTAGATTAATCCTGCTATACTACCGTCACGAGATCTAATCCACACGCTTTAGCGCCAATGCACAGTCCCGTGGACATTCCTCCACAACCAGAGTACATATCCAGTAATGCTAACTCAGATTTACAAATTTCATCCCCGGAACACTCAGCGGAAGTTTTAGAGTTCCCACTTTTGCATTTGGGTGACATCATTAAAGGATGAGGAAAGGGCAAACTATTACCATCTGCATGATTATCACGGTGGGTAGGTGGTTATACAGAGTGGTATTTGCAAATTTGCAAACTAGGGATATAAAATAGTTAAAAGATAAGAGTAAAACTGAGCATAACAAACTATTCAAACACGTGTTATTCCAGTCTCAAAATCTTTATGTCAAGAAGTCCAACTTACCTGTTAATATTGAGCTGAAAGTTGAGTAGTCAACATCGTATTTCATATCAAAATAATAGTCACAAGGTGGTATTGATTTAGCTTTCAAATTAACCTACAAGAGAATGAATGCCAATAACATATTTGAGCTATTAGTGAAACGAGAATACTATCAGTCAATATAAAGACAATCATGCTTTTGTCACTCTTCATTGCCACTTATTAACTTGACCTCCTATGGTGAAGTTTCACCAAACTTTGGTTCTTATCTTTCAATATTGTTGCAAGTCCAATTGTTTTTTTAGCTGCAGGGTTGCTGCTTATAGAGTTGGGCACATATGATGGACTTAGATTGCAAAAGATTCAGGATACATGGAAATAAAAGAAAATATATTAATCATATATCATATAAGAGCATCTGTTACGACTCATCAGAGTTCAACTAGACAATGGCTTCTACACAAAAAAAGGGATATTTGTTGAGGCTAGAAGCAATTGGACTAAAGTTCAATTAGGAATAAATATGATAGACCAAAAATATGTGCCCCTCCTAAAAAAATATGGTATTCAGGCAATAAACATTGTAAATAGCAAATAAATATATGCAGAGCTTACAACTTGAGACATACGTTTGGTTTTATTTGAACAACTTTAACTTTTGAAAGAATACAGTCTAATAAGTTGTCATTCATGAGAGTAGAGTAGAATAGCCGTTTCTTGTCATGAGACTTTCCATCATCCTTTATAACCTGGCAGGGAAAATTAATTAGAAATGGTAGATTAAGGGGGATGAAAAGAAGACAACAAAGAGTAGAAAAAAACAAAGTATTGTTTTTGTTACCGTATCTTCTGCTCTAAAAAACCATTGAACACTACAGTAGTCTTCGCCATCCTTTGTCTCAAAAAATTCTAGAATTTTGCCAACATAATTAGGACCTCCCTTTGGACCCTGTAATAATTGAAAATATACGAGTGAGAATAGGACAATATAACTCGTAGCTATGATGGCAATGAAAAGATGAGCTAACTAACCAACTTTGCAAGAAAGACAAGAAAGATTAAACTGTCACAAATGCAATTTTTTAAGTCTTATCACATTGATAAAAATAAGAAATGTACTATGACTAAGTTAGAGTCATGACTGCCTTATAGTTACTAAAGGCACAAAGGCCCTAGGCTCAATGTGTGGCCGAACACGCACAAGTGACAAACATAAGGCACAAAAAGCTTATTTAAAAATGATAAAAACTTGCTATAAAGCTACTAGCAAACTAACACAATGTTATAACTATTATACCCAACACAAACAAATCAAAACAAAGAAATGTGCATAAAACGTTTAATAGAGATTTCAAGTCCTAATCAAACTCGTAGGTTTCATAAACTTACTTATGCTAAATAGCAAGAGTTTTGACGCTTAATAATTATAAACGCACAATTAGTCAGTTAGTCATCATCAATCTAATCCAATCTTCTTACTTATTAAGATTGTGTTCCCAATGTCCTTTTCTATTTTCTCTGGTCAGCTTGATTAACTTATTTTATATAAGTTCATGAATAACAGGGTCTACATAGGTCTATTATTAGTTTTGTTCATTTTTAACAGGAATTTTCAGATTTCAATACTTTATATTTGAAAAGAAAAAAAGAGTGTTTATAAGGTTCGAGGAACAACAGCTGTGTGCCCTTGATAGCATCTCCTGCCTCAAACTGAAAATTTTCTAAGGGTTGTGTCTAGGGCTATTCTTGAACAATTATGGGCAGCCTCTTAGTTTTTAACATATGTTTATTCATATCAGGTGTCAGGTGATTGCCAATCCCAATGCTAAGATCAGTTCAGGCGAACAATTAATATCACTACATACATATACACTTCGTGCAATGAAAATACATTATGGCTCCCTTTTTATAAACACGGATCACACTTTTCGTTTCTGATTAACATGTGCGTTAAGCAGGACAGGCACCAGCCAACTTGACAAAAGCATTCACTGCACTCTACTAACTTATTTACATTAATACGAATGTTTGCATTAAAATTGCTTGCTGCATATTGAAATTGGGAAAGAATAAGTTTGTTAGCAACATTTTAATATATGTACGAGTAAAAATTGTTTAGAGCAAAACTTACTTTCACATATGCACAATCACCAAGATCAAATACGGTCTTTGATATTTCAGCTTGAGAATAGTGACACTTTACATTTAAAACAAGTTCATCATCATCATCATCAACAACCACCACCCTACAAAAGTTGCAACATCATCAATGTGGAAAGAGACACAATAAATACATCATCAAAATCCCAAATCCATAAATGAAGCTTAATAGCACTTACTTACGTTTTGGCAGTTGCTCATTATTTTGTTTTCCCTACAAAAAAAATGGCAAAAATCAAGTCCTCCAATATACATGAACAAAAATAAATTTTCAAAAAGCACTAAAAACAATACCAAACATGCCCAAGGTGAGGCACATGGTTTCAAAAACTATGCAACATTATTTAGATGGTTTAGAAGAATATGTTCTAGTTTTTGGCTCTTCCAGGTGAAATGTTTAAGTGAATATCATTTCCTTTATTTAATTTTTCTATAAAATGAATTTTCCGAACGTATGAAGCACTTGTCTCAACCATCCAAACTTTGAGCCAAGCAACTTCCATATTTATGTGACTTTATTGTGCATTTTGGAGTTTGAATGTGCCGACTATATCCCGAACCAGATGCAGTGCTTATCAAAAATCTAAAATCAATTATTTATGAGGAAATTTAAAATGAGAATATTATTTAAGAAAGATGTTTCCTACAAATCAATTTCATGAATGACATGTCCTGAAAATTTACCTTAATGTGTTACTTAAAAATCTGAAAATCAGTCCATCATTGTCGGATTTCCATTGCATTCGTATAAACCGTTTAACTAGCCAATATTCTTCTTCTAAAAAATCTATTTTATCTCATGCTTGTACACCTACTAAATTTGCCCATAACGAAACAATCAAATTCCTCCTAACCACATAAAAAATGTACAATTATGCAACATTTTGCAACTATTCACAGTCATGTAGAAACAATTCGTCTAATAAGTCAAACAACATTAACGCCGCACATACCTCAGTTTCCTCATACCGCCATGCCCACCGGCGCCGAGCCTCATCCTCAGGTATGGGCTCTCCGATGAAGAACGAAACGGTTTTCCCACTTTTATGCTTCTTCCGCGGCGGAGATTTGCCCGTTAGAACATCCAAGATGGGATAATTCACCTCCTTACCGGCGCTCTCACCTGCAGCATTTTCAGCCAGTCTTGGAGAACGCCGGAAAAGGTAATCTCCTGAGCTCCTGAGCATCTGCATTCTCCGATTAGACGATTTCTTCCCCGAAACGCCATTGGATTGAGGACAATTCTTCAAAGTACCAGCCCCTGCATCGTAGCTGTTTGGAACTGAAGCTGCAGGTTCAGGACTTCCGTTCAGCTGCGGCGGAGGTGGAGGGGGAGGCGGCGGCGGAGCTAATGGCAGATCAGTCGAATAGATTTGGGCAAAATCCGCCATAGCTGAGATGATAAATGCTTTAATTATTGAGAACTGATCAACTGAATAAATGAAGGCTGCGGAAAATATAGTTCCTAAATAAAATGTCAAAAGAGGTAAATATCAGGTATATAAGGGTGTTTTGGTAAATTGAAGCGACGTGGTTCTGCATAAGGTTTTGGGCGGGATTGCGCGAATTGTTTGAAAAATTAAACATACAATTCTTCGTTTTTTTTTTTTGACCAATTTTATTAGTCCATTTATTGAAATATAGATACAATTATTATATACATGTGCATATTTTTACTATAGTATCTCCCGTATGATACACGAATAAGAGATATATATAATTTTATTTGTTAGAATTTATAATTATAAAAAAAATAAGAAAATTATCATAACAAAACAAAATTAATTATAAATATTTTGAATTATATAATTTTTTACATTTGTTGTTAATGTTCATTAAGATTAAGTCCAACAAAATAAAAAAGAAAAAATGATTATTTAAACTTAATTTTGAAATTTAAATTAGGTTCGAATTATGAAAAAATTCATGAATTGCTACACTATGCAACATTATTTTTTATTTCTCAAGTATACATGTGAAACTTATGCTAAAGTGATTTGTAATTTATAGTAAAATATTATTTAGTGGATTGATATTAGACTACCCCCATCAACAATAGAACATAACTCAATCTATCAGTAAAATAATCATTTCTCTCATCTTCACCTACACAATCAACTCAATAATTCAAAACCACAATCTTTCAATTATATCAACTCAACAGTCCTCCCCAATTCCGAAATAAATTATTTTATTTGATTCTTTATTGAATCTTTTTTTCTATCACCGAGCCCAATCCAAAATAAATTATTTTATTTGATTTTTAATTGAATTTTTATTTTTATCACCGAGTTGTTGTTCTGGATTTTCTGCTCGAAATTCATGAAATATTTTGTGCATTTTTTCCCATATAGATGCACCTTTTTTATTTTTTCCACGAGCATCATCTTCACTAACGAAACACCATGCTTGCATTAGAGCTACATCTTCTTTCACATATCAAATATTTTGTTGGTGTCTTTCGATTTGTGGTTGTTTGTTGCACATCTTGGAATAAATTACAGGTTGTGATGGTTTGACTTCTTTAGAAATTGGATTTTGATTGAGATTCAGAGAAAAATATGAGTTTTGATAATATTGATAATTTTGGGAATTTGAAAAATAATTTGGATCATTTGGATCAAAAGTTTCAAGTGAGGGGAAATGAGTGAGAATAGATTATTTTTAGTGTGATTCAAAATATGTCAAAAATAGGCTCGTTTTATAAATAATGAAAAAATATGAATTATGATATAATTTTTATATTTTTTTAATACATTATTATCCATAATAATAACAAATATCAAATTTTATCCAATAAAAATATGTTTGGCCAATCAGAGAGTGTCATGTGGCAAGAGAGATAAGATGGTGGGTTGTGGTCTGCCAACCATTTCGTCGATCGATTGCTGAAGCCTAACATTTTTTATTTTTTATTTTTTCCTATAGAGATGATCGATTGGTGGGGGTCATCAATGGGGCTAGTCTTAGTATTAAAAAATTAGTTTCAAAAATTAGAAATGACTTTGAGAAAACTATTTTTAGCAACGATTTTGTTATTAAATAGATAAAGATAAAGATGTGTGTAAATAATGAGATTTTTGTAAAAAAAAAAAGTATATGAAATAATTTTCTCATATAAAACTAGTTTTAATTGCATGTGTAACACCCCCAATTTCACTTTTAATAGAAAAGGACACATTATTCATATTTTTCATTAATAAAATACTTTACTCGAAATACAGCGGAAGTTTAAAATCACAAATTGACACTTACTACTGTAACACAAATTTTCGTGTATTTAAATAAATAACGCGAAAAGTGTACAATTAGATTTCTTCTTTGAATTTAAAGTGCGATTGCGGTATAATCTCTGTCTTGATCCTCTGATTCTTCTCTTCAAAACTTGATTTTCAAACACTTCTTGAAATCTTCTCTTCAAAACTTGATCTTCAAACGGTTCTTGAAATCTTCAGAGCGAATTTGCCTCATCGATCTTCTTGAACTTGTTGTTTGAATTTAATCACGTTATTCGGAGGGCTGACGACCTTGATTCCGGATTGGACAGTGGATTTGAGATGACTCTAGATAAGAACGCGTTGCTTCTACGAAGAACGTCTTGAATCTCGCTAGAACACCTTGACTTTATAACGCTGTCTGGAGGGTTGAAAACCTTGATTCCGGATCAGACGCTGGATTTGAGATGATTCCAGCAAAGAACACATTGTTTTCCATGAAGAACGACTTGAATCTCGCTAGAATGTCTTGAATGCTGGAGATAATTTCGTAGAGAATTTTCCTCCAACTTCTTGAGCTCTTCAATTATGATTTCAGGTGTGTTTCATATGATATGGAGACCCCTATTTATAGTTGCAGGATGATTTAATTTAGGAAATTAGGCTTGGGCTTTTAGAGCTTAGATGGAGTGGCCATGGGCCTAGGGCTTATGTGGCGCAATTCTATTGGTTTGGAAGATCTCCATATTAAATATTTTATTTTTTGTGCAGATTTGACACATGTCAGCTTCTCATTAGTCAGTAAAATCCATGTAATAAATATAAATTATATATTTATTTAATCTTGGAATTATATTTAATTTAATCCCAAAATATAAATAAAATATAATAAAATATTTAATCCATTATTTTACACATGACATAATTTAATAGACAATAAATTTAATTTGCCTACAACTACATAAAATGAAGTTAAAACTAAAAATAATTCATCTTTAACCATGCTTGACCAGTTAATCACCGTCATCACATCTTGCCCGCTACGCATCACCCGAGACAACACCTGAAAAGATAAGTAGTTTTTGGGGTGAGTACTACTGACTCAGTGGGAGTGTCCAATTATCCAAACTATATATCAAATAAAATAATATGCAAATGGTAAATTGTATTCAATCCGTAAACCAAACCATGTAGCTCGGAGGCTCTGCGTGATAGCTCGAAAGCTCATTAATAAAATTCAGATCATAATTTACTCTTCTTTGACATAATATTATCATGAAAATCAATAGATAAAAACTTATCTCTTAACTCACGTATAATCTACAATAACAAAGATAAATTTGCATTGTCACCTTGAACAACAAAAAGATAAATATAGAACTCAGAAATCAATTAATTCATTATAATCTTGTTTTGCTCCAATGTGACACAATGATCAACCAGAAACACGCTTGCTAAATTAATGAGTGAAGACTTCATCCAATAAGACATAACATATTTAAAAGGTATTGAATCAAATTTCAAAATATTTGAATATAGTGAATATGTGGAAGCATAACATCTCACCCCTCTCAATTTTTGAACAACTATATGTGTACCTAAATCCTGCACGATTACACAACACATACTTCCAAACTATAGTATTGATACAGACTCAATTTCGCATCTTTTACCTTGTCTTTTTACTTGTTTTTAGTACTTTTAATAGTGTCTAGAGTCCTCTAGGGAGTAAAGTGTAATGAAGGGAGATGAGCACGTTTGGATCCATTATGGGCATAAATGTGGTGCCTACGACGTTAAGGGCATAAAGAGGGTGATGAAGTTTTGAGAGTTTCTTGCGGATTAAGCACGTAAATTCAGCCACCACCTCTACTTAACAACCTGGATCCACGTCAGCAGCAGTTCCGCAACAGGTGGGGAGCAACGGTCCTGAAAATGAAAAAAAAATGAGAGAGGATGATAAAAGAAGGATAAGGAGAGAGAATGAGTCAATCACTACCTTGAAAAATCGCGACATGACCATGGTGGCAAGGTGGAGGAAGGCCAACTAACGCCATGTCCCTGTATGGGCTGGGCTGGGCCGGGCCACGTGTGGCCGTTTTTTACAACTATAAATACTTGTTCTTATTTTCATTTTGAACACACTTGAATTCATTTACACTTCCAAAATTTTAGTTTTAGTTACTTAGCTTGTGAATATTCTGCACAGCAGTTGGTAGTTTTGCTCTCGGCTGATGCGCGTACATGTTTTTACCGAAATATGGAATTGGGTCCAGATTTAATCTAGTTCGTTTTCATTATTCTCATGAGTTTTTTATTTATTTTTGCATTGTTATTTAATATGTTTTTTGGCTAAGTAGTTAGTATTCAAGTTGAATGTGAAAAGGATATAGGTGAAATGTATGCATGAGGCTAATCGATCTTAATTTATCTCGATTTGATTTCCAACTTTATTCTAGGCATAACGATGATAGAACAATGGTAAGGTTAAGAGTTTACCATTCTTAATTGAGTCATTGTTTATGTAAGTCAGGGTGGAAGTAGGAGTGACCGAACCCTGATGAGCCACTAAGTAATAAAGCAGGCGCCGAAGCTTGGAGATTGAAGTATAGGTGGATATGGGCACACTGACGAAGGGGTCCTATATACCAGCGTTGGGTTCCTCCGTTTCAATATTTCTATTCTTGCAAACCCTTTGCATGACTCTCTTCATTGGGTCTTGGATAGTTAGGGACTAAGAGTCGCCGACCGTATCGCTATTAGCTTACACAATAAAAATGAATTGGGGGCGTAAGGCGACCGTACCTGCTCTCTATAACTAAATGCTCTTATCGAGGTACCTATGGTTTTGTGCCCAGAATCGCATACGTCTACCGAATCCGAACTCACGTTTGACTTGAACATGTATTTTATTTTATTTGATTCAGTTTACACTTTAGTTTTTGTTTACACTTAGTTTTGCAGGAATGAATTACTAACAGTAATTTTCTTAAGTTCCAAAGGATACAAAGAAGGATAGAAAAGTTAAACGCTCTTCGTGGGACGATATCTGCCTCCATGTGCTATACTAGCCTCTGAGGACAAATTAAAGCATCTACCGGGCTTTGCCCACAAGTGTAATTTTGCACACAAAATGACGGTGTGTCAAGTATCATCTTTATACCTCGTTGAAGTAGACAAACGAATATCAAATCCATATGATGAAACTGATACCTTGTAAAACTATATACAATCATCTAAAGTTGAAAAAAATTTATCCAATGCAGGCTTCAAAGATGCTTCACAATTAGCTAGGTATATAAAATTCAAACTACCCATGAGAAATCTCTATAGTAGTGCCAACACGATCTGTAGATTAAATATGAAATTACACACTCCATATGAAGTATATGTTCTGCAAACGTTCACACAAAAATACTTGAACGGTGTTAGATAAAGTTCATAATAATGTGCAAAAACGTTATTACGAACTTAATGTAAATTGCAAAAGGTAAAGCACCCGTTGGTAACCACCCTGTTTGATTAAACGGTCTATATCAGGGGGACTTGTCAAGTCCGTGGCAAAGAATTCACTACTACGATGCAACGTTTACTTGGGATATTACACACAGCTGACATCTCGTCACTAGATACCCTATTCTACCCGTACACCCTCTTTCAATGAATTGAATCGTGAGATCCCTTTACAATCTAGACTCTTTTTGTCTAGTTCTCACATGTATTTTCTCCCGAGAAATCTTTTGATAGTATATAAAAAGTGTTTCACTAAATGATGACTAGAACACTAATCTCTAGCCTAAACTTGACAATCGAAACTAATGTGGCTCTTAAACAATATAGAGCTCTTGCATAATTTATCTAATCAGATCTTTTAGTTTGTTTCAGTAAATCTAACAAGTTCTGATCCCGGGCTATTTATAAGATAAAAATATAGCCTTAACATAGAAATCAGAAGTCATAATCCTATCAGATATCTAATAAGGAAATTTCCTTATTTAACTCCAAAACCGAGGACTTGTCTTGTTAGAATTCTTTCATCTTTAGACATCCGTTATATCTTCTGTAACACCCCATCCTAAATAAAACTATGAATTATTCTAACCATATAGAAAACATGTGTTGTTTATAGGATGCTTTGAAATGATTTCTGAAAATTCCAAACATAGAGAAAACGACTCCCAAAATTGACTTGATTATACTCTAAAATCATGTTGTCCTCTAAATATTTCTTGATCACATATCTTATTCCTCGTGACGAGACATTTCCATGAGTCTTTTTCATTCATCATTTGTACATTTATTGATTCTTGTGTGTCCTAATTATTGAAAGATGGTGTTTTTATCCTTAAAAATTCTACCGCTTTATGTTTAACTCCAAAATTAGTTTTATCTTTGACTAGAAGTCACAAATCTTTTCATAATCGTGTGGTCATTGATTTTATTAAAAATAGAATTCGTTTGACCTTCTAATGAAATTTTATTCGTTCTCTATTTCAACCTAATATTATATGTTAAATTACATCACATATTGGTTGCCACTACTCTACCTTATGTTGCTCAATGTGTCACCATGCATGTTAATGGTGCTCCATGTGTCACCATCTGCTCCATCTATTTTGATGCATGTCATACATGTGTTTATCATAGTTATACAATTGTTGGTTGAATCAAATGGAGGAAAGATCATCAAGAGTCCAACTTTCTCCCATATTCTCTTCTCCATTAGCTTCTCTTTCTCTCTCTCTCTCTCTCGGCAGCAGCAACTTTCATCAAGCTTTTGGGAATGAAATACTTTGAGAAAAATTCTGAACTTTATACACACATTCCTCTTTCAAAGTAGAACAAAAGTCATTAAGAGGTCGTTCCCATCCGGTGCCTGGAAAAATGCGAAAACGGGCCTAGAACATCAGCGGTGTCGCCGGTCACTGAGGTGTGTTGCAGTCCCTTTGCGATGTCTTTTCCCGTGGATCCAGACATTATCTTTTCGTGAGATCTACATCATTATAAACTTTATTCTCCAAACTTTCCATAATAGGTCTCGGATCATCAATATGAGATCGTTTGGTCTATCAAAGTTACGTCACAAGTTGACGCACCAAATATGTTGCAGAAGTCATCATTCTGTAAGTGCAATTTTGGGGGCTATTTTCTGTCGTTCCTTGTATTGTATGGACTTGATTTTTGGTCTATAGAAACTCTCTTTGAAATCTTTTAATCCCTTATGTCCGATCTAAGATCAGACATCGTTTGATCCTCTGAATCCAAGCTGTAAATTTTCTGAAAACCACACTCTTTTCTGGCAGATTTCATCTATGTTGAAGATGCTATATTCCTTGCTCATTTTCAGTAGTTGTAGCAATTTTATTCTTGAACCGTTTATTTCATTAAAATCTTTGTCTTTCATACTATGAAAAAAAATACTTTTGATTGAAAATCCATTTGAGTATTGAGCTCGATCGAGCCCCAAACTTCTTATTGATTCATCTGTTCGGGTGCTTTTTTAGCCTATTTCAGGCTAGGGTGGTTGGAATTTGTCTCCGACTCTTTCTGACCGATTATAGGTCCCCTTGTGATGGACACGTGGTCGTTGATATTGATCAGCTTTGGACACGTGGTCGTTGATATTAAAAATTGAGTTTTCGCACTTATGATATTCTTCTGTTAAATACTAAAAACTCTGATCTTGGTATTATGGGTAAGTATATGTTATTATAAAGCATGTTTGGTTGTTCTGATTCTTTTATTGAGGTTTCATTAATTAAATTACTTCATTTCTTTTCCGTTTCTTAATTCTTTCCCCCGTGGCGTCCATTTTCACAATCTTTCGGATCGGGGAGCTATATCTTCAATTACGCGCACTTCAAGCTGATTAAGGTATCTTCTAAAACGATCTTGAATCTCTTCTTCTTGGTTAACAAACTTCAAACAACTTAAATGATCTTGGAAGAACAATCTGGACAAAGGATGTTTATGCAAACGTTTCCTGAACTTTTCCCTGAACATTGTTGATCTTGAACATTCACATCAAGTAGCATAGCGGAATGTCTTGTATGTTCGCAAACTGACTTATGGCTATCACTTAAGCTAGTTGGCAGTACTTAGTGTGTTGAACAATCTCAGTTGTGTCTCGATGCACAACTATCTTCATCTTCAACTCAATCCTATCTTCATGCTCGAGTTGTCTTCATAGAATTTCAGATCACGTTTTAGTTTATCCTTGTGAACGTTGTCCAGAACAACATGTGTACTTAGAAAAACCAAATACTTAGTGATGGTTTATGCCATAAAGATCAATGAAAATCAACCACTACTGCAAGTGCAGAGCACAACATTTGATAAACAAGCTTAGTGCAAAGCATAACACTAACAAAATAAAATAAAAAAGTGAAATGTAAAAACATTGTGGTGCGTCGTTTTACACCAAAAATAAAGTTCCCGACAATAGTCGGTATGCCCTTACTGCACGTGTACATCGATGAGCAAGATCGTCTCCCAAAGGACCGGTGAGAATTACCCTATACTCTCAATCTGTATAACCAAACTTCAAAAAGGGGTTTTTGTAATTATAACAAAACAAACGAAATTAATAGTTAAATATAAAAAATAAATGCACGAGTAATTAAATCGAACGGACGTAAAATATGAGAAGAAGTATTCTGGTATCCAATTAACTCCACCCTAGCTTACCTAAACTGATCCTTGATGCAACGATTAATTTAATTAACACATACAAATCAGTTATAGCTACCGAAGACGCTTACTGACGCAGCTTAATTCCTCCGTAGTTTCTCGATAATCAGGAAGACGCTTCACCAATTATTTTCCTAATCGACTGACAACCGTAAGAGACGCTCTATAGGTTTAATGAGCCGACAGCCTTAAAATCTAGAGGAACCCGATTCATAATTAACAGACTCTGATGCAGGACCGTTAAATTAAGATTGTTATTCTCCCTGGTTCTGAAGAACCGTTTCGCCACTAATTAAACTTAAACCACAATTACGGATGGTCGATTTAATTGACTACTAATTAATTCCAATTCACCAAGTATTTGCAACTACCTAGCAATATTGAAACAATTAACGACTCGAAATACAAAGAATAACAAATGCATGCACATAATTGAATGATGAACACGATTAGATCTCACAGCTTATTTAAGCCAGGGTTTCGTTAGTTGTTTCCAGAATAAGAAGAAATTAGCTAGAACTCATATTAAGATGTGATCGCAAAAATATTGAAATAACAAATACCATGAAAATAACCGAAGATGAATAATTCTGCTCCAGAGAGAAAAACGTCGCTGGTTCCTGTTCTTGCGTGAATTAAAGTCTGGATTATCAAAATATGATAAGTCCTAATCTATATATCAAATTCCTAAAATAAGATATTATCAACAAGGAAATAGCTAAAACTAATCTATTCCAACAAGGAAGTTGGCAAAAAGTGGATTCTTGAAGGCGGTGGATTCTTCTTGCTTGCGTCTAGGCCTTGGGCTTAAGTAATTTCCGTGTTCCAGCCCATAAACGCACGTTCAGGCCCAGTTTCTTGAGTTATCCGCCCATATCGTCCTTCCGTATGCCCATACGGCATAGCTTGACTTCCTTCCATTACAGCTTCTTCTGTGCAGTTTATTTCCATCACCAAAAACACGCTATTTTCTTCATCTTTACCTCATTGCCCTGCAAAAACCATTAAGGTACAACTTCATCCAAAATAGCATCATTATATAGCAATTAACACAAATAAACCACATCAAATCGCCCCAATATATCAAGTAAAATTAGCCCGATCAAATCCCCCCATACTTGGATAACGCTCGTCCTCGAGCATATCCAAGCACACAAAAGAAACACAAACTCCACAAAGACAAATACCAGCTGCCTTGATCCGAAAAATGTTTGGAGTGGGAACCATGATTAACTTAACCACAACCACCAACCTGTTCTATTCTAACGAATACACCAAAACTTCTCATTTATGTCAAGAAAGTGCTCATTGATCCAGCCTCACCATGATTCACTCTAAATCTCTCAAAGAAGGGAATGCAGAAGTTCACACAAGTCGTGATTTGTCATTCTCAGCATAGCTTTGCCTCTATGTCACTAAAAACACCAACAAATAAGATCAATCATGAATCAAAAGGTCTTTTTTCCAAGGTTGTAATGGGGCTTAGGTTAGAGGTAGGATTCTTTTGGATGAAGTGGCTTAATAACAAGAAAACATGCAAGTCTTCCAAAAGATGGATTCAATTCCTAGCTGCAATTATTTAGCAATTTCAACTCCATGCTAGCTTTCATCCTTCATATGTACACAGGGCATGCTTTCAATCGATTCTCTTTGTTCTCTTTTTTTTTCTTTTTCTTTTTCTGAAGTTTTGCTTCTTATTTCTGCTCTCTTTCTTTTTTTTTCTGTTTTTTTTATGGAAGCATAAGAGTGCCCTTCTATTTTCTAGCCTCACTTCTTGTATAACTGCAGTTTAGCAACTTAAGGAATAACTTGCATATTTTCAGGGTCAAAAGTAGGCTAAAACAAGGCTTTGGCTTCATGTATAGTGGCTGTAACAAAAATCATAAGGCATATAAAGCTCAACAAGCTCACTAATTGGCAATTTGAAGGGCAGGGAATTTTTAGGCCAAAGCTTGGTTAATTCCTAGGTGCCTTTATCATTCCCATGCTTGAAACTCAAAAGGGATAAAACAGGGGCAACAAGGCAAAGCAAGCATTGAATAAACACAATCCGACACTCTCACAACAGAAATGGGAGCTTCATAAAGATGGTTCCTGCTCAGAGGCTCAAGACTTCACGTATATAGGTTGAAAATAATATGATCAAAAGCACAATCCATCGTTCACAAAGTCATCAAAGCATGGTGCATTATTATCACAGAACAACAACCAACAAACCATTCAAACCAAATCATAGCCCCTCCTCCTCATACTTCCCAAATCGTAGCAACCGCTAGGCCTCTAACTAAAGATGTGAGTGCATCAATCTTTTCATTCACTCCACAGTTCTCAGCTCGATCAATCCCTTTTACTGGCCTGTAGCGATCATCATCCTCGTCTTCATATTGTTGACCTCCAGAGACCATATCAATGATGAGCTATTTTGCCTCATCCAAAGTTTTATTGATGAGAGATCCGCCGCTAGCTGCGTCTACAATCTTTCTGTCGAATGAAGACATGCCACGGTAAAAGTAATTGGTAAACAACTGGTAATCAGAGAATCCATGGTCTGGACATTTGCGACATAGCTGTTGGAATCGTGCCCAGTACTCGGCCAAGCTTTCATTTTGCTTCTATTTGATACTGCTAATGGCCATCCTCAGATTTACAGCGCGTGATTCTGGGAAGAATTTGCGCAAGAACTGCTCTTCCAACTCCTCCCACGAGGTAATCGAACCTGATGGTAAATCAAAGAGCCACTCCCTGGCTCTTTCTTGCAAAGTGTGCGAAAAGGTCAGTAGCCGTAGATTGTTAGCAGAAAACCCTTGAGGACGCAACGTAGAGCAGACTAGATCGAATTCCGCCAGGTGTGTATGCGCACTTTCCCCAGGTAGGTCGCTGAACTTCGGCAGAACTTGTATGAACCCGGGCCGTATCTCTGCATTATTTGAAATGTTAGGTAGTACGATGCAGATAGGCCGGTTGTTGCGGTGGCGCCCCAGCTCTCGAATTAGAGGAGCAGGTTCAGCAGGATTGGCGAGAACTCGATTTTCGTTGTTGTTGTTAGCCATATTCTCTTCGAACAGTTAGTGAAGATCAAAGGGTCCTAGTTCTGGTGTGGAGTTTTCCTTAGATCCCTTAGTATCCCTCCTCAGCTTATGCAAAGTTCATTCCGGCTCTGGATCGAACAACAGCTTCTCCTTTCGCGAGGAACAGGTCATGCACTGGAAAATAAGAAATTAAAGATAAGAAAAGTAACAAATCGAAAATACGAGAGTAATTACTGCTTTAAAACTGATTCCCGGCAATGGCGCCAAAATTTGGTGCGTCGTTTTACACCAAAAATAAAGTTCCCGACAACAGTCGGTATGCCCTTACTGCACGTGTACAGCGATGAGCGAGATCGTCTCCCAAAGGACTGGTGAGAATTACCCTATACTTTCAATCTGTATAACCAAACTTCAAAAAGGGGTTTTTATAATTATAACAAAATAAACGAAATTAATAGTTAAATATAAAAAATAAATGCACGAGTAATTAAATCGAACGGACTTAAAATATGAGAAGAAGTATTCTGGAATCCAATTAACTCCACCCTAGCTTACCTAAACTGATCCTTGATGCAATGATTAATTCAATTAACACATACAAATCAGTTATAGCTACCGAAGACGCTTACTGATGCAGCCTAATTCCTCCGTAGTTTCTCGATAATCAGGAAGACGCTTCACCAATTATTTCCCTAATCGACTGACAACCGTAAGAGACGCTCTATAGGTTTAATGAGCCGACAGCCTTAAAATCTAGAGGAACTCGATTCATAATTAACAGACTCTGACGCAGGACTGTTAAATTAAGATTGTTATTCTCCCTGGTTCTGAAGAACCGTTTCGCCACTAATTAAACTTAAACCACAATTACGGATGGCCGATTTAATTGACTACTAATTAATTCTAATTCACCAAGTATTTGCAACTACCTAGCAATATTGAAATAATTAACGACTCGAAATACAAAGAATAACAAATGCATGCACATAATTGAATGATGAACACGATTAGATCTCACAGCTTATTTAAGCCAGGGTTTCATTAGTTGTTTCCAGAATAAGAAGAAATTAGCTAGAACTCATATTAAGATGTGATCGCAAAAATATTGAAATAACAAATACCATGAAAATAACCGAAGATGAATAATTCTGCTCCAGAGAGAAAAACGTCGCTGGTTCCTGTTCTTGCGTGAATTAAAGTCTGGATTATCAAAATATGATAAGTCCTAATCTATATATCAAATTCCTAAAATAAGATATTATCAACAAGGAAATAGCTAAAACTAATCTATTCCAACAAGGAAGTTGGCAAAAAGTGGATTCTTGAAGGCGGTGGATTCTTCTTGCTTGCGTCTAGGCCTTGGGCTTAAGTAATTTCCGTGTTCCAGCCCATAAACGCACGTTCAGGCCCAGTTTCTTGAGTTATCCGCCCATATCGTCCTTCTGTATGCCCATACGGCATAGCTTGACTTCCTTCCATTACAGCTTCTTCTGTGCAGTTTATTTACATCACCAAAAACACGCCATTTTCTTCATCTTTACCTCACTGCCCTGCAAAAACCCTTAAGGTACAACTTCATCCAAAATAGCATCATTATATAGCAATTAACACAAATAAACCACATCAAATCGCCCCAATATATCAAGTAGAATTAGCCTGATCACATTGATGCTAATAACTTTTTTGATAATGTTAAAAATAATCATAGTAATGCTAATAAATCATTTATCATGTCATACTATGATAACAAACTATTTTATAATGCTAACAAATAAGATGTTTTATAATGCTAATAATTCGATTTGTAATGCTAATAATAATTTTTTATAGTGCTAATACGACCTACTGTAATGCAAATATATTTTGACAAATAACACCACGGTAATGCAAACACAATCTACAAAAAATCAAGAGGCAAAACACAAATTCAGAACAACTAATAATAAGTTTTATACCTATCACGTAGACCGACACAATGATACAAATAACTCAAAACATCTGCTAATCATGAAAGTTGAGAAATCAACTCAATCAACTTTAAAAATATGACATTTCATGAAAACAAACATTGATTTTAAGTTGAATCTACATATATCCCATCGAAATTATAATTAATCGCAAAAAAAGATATCAAATCAACAACATTCACGATCTCAGCTAAAACAAGTTGAAAAAAATAAATTAAATACAGTAAAACCTCTATAAATTAATAGGGTTGGGACCATGAGATTTTACGCAAATTTATTATTTTATAGTAATATTAATTAATCCATAAATTAATATTTATTAATTAAAAGAGTGTTTTCATAATTTAATGAAATTGAATTTTGATTATATCAAAAATCATTGTATCTTACTAAAAATATTCATTGTGTGATAGCCATAGATTACACTACATAAACAACATATCAAATTTATTAAAATTGTATCCAATAATGACTTATCATCTAAAAGGTGTCTCAAAATCAACATTGACAGATGAAATATGTAAAACATTATGTGAGTACAAATATATCATTCCACATACACTCAAAAAGATTTACATTTGAAAGTTAATATGGTAGTACCTTTGGAACAGTTGATACGGTAATATTTTTAAGAAAAATAAAAAACACTACAATTATATTTCACTAAAATAAATTAACTATGTCTGTAGTTTTAAAGAATTATTAATTTATGATATTGAAGGGACCATATATTTTCTACAGGGACTTTCCAAAATTATATTATCTTATTATCTTATCGATATTTATGATATTTTCAACTGACCCAAGTCGGAATTGGAGAAAAATATTATATTAAAGAGTTTATTAATTTAATGAGTATTAATTTACTGAGGTTTTACTATATTCAAATTTTACATAGCGTCTTCATCGAAAAATAACGAACAAATATCTTCATAAAAAATCGATAACAATTGCATAAACAACGAACAAGAAGATCCAATTATGTAAAGTAGTGTAGAAATATCAAAAGAAAATAGATGAATTAAAGAGATCACGTGAAGAATTGAACCGAATATTATACAGTTCCTAAATTACAAAAATAATCACATTGCATTAAAATAACACTAATATTACAATAATGCTACCGAAAATTTAAAGAACTGATTCCAGATCTGTGCCATCCAAAATAGTAAGATCAACGAATCTGATTGGTTCTCTGTTCTCTTGGTTCTTATTTGATCCATTACACACACACACAAGAGTGGGTTACAAAATAAGAATCATACAACTATGTAGGAAGTGAGAACTAATAATAACCATTCATCAAATCAATTTCAATGGTCAAGATTAAATTGAACATTTAGGGGTCTAGATGGAATTAGGTTGTGTTTTCAATTTTACTTAGATTTTACATGAGTAAAACGGTAAAAAAAATGCACCCCATAATATAGCGTTCTTAATATTTAGAAGTAATCATGGCAAAGAGTCCTAATGGGTATGACCACTTATTCAATATGATTAGACAATTCTTTTCATTCTTCTATGCAAATCTAGAAATAGATAGAGATAGTGTGATTTCTCGTCCTCCGAACACATAAAATAATGCAGCAACATCTTCCATTCAATTTTGCAGTGATTTGACTAGGTTTTTCGGCGTCGGCATGCAGGTCAAAGAAAGTGTGAAGGCAACAATTCAGTATCAGATGGTGGGCAAAGATGTATCAAGAAGGATTCTTGGTATTATGCATGCGTTTTGTTTTCTTTTTTTTTACGCGTTCTATTTGTTATATATGAGATTGTTAGTCTTCACTCTTAAAAATATTTTTCTTAATGGTTGAATATGTTTTGCATCCTAGGGTTTATGGTTTGGGATAATTTTTGTTAATTGGTTTTTCGATAGAAAAAGAAACACGGGTCTGCAGTGCTTATTTGTCAATATAAAATAGGAACTGCAAAGTAGATGCTCGTTTGTTAATGATTTTAGCAAATTTGTGTTTTAGATTTGTATTTAAACCACAACCTACATGAAAAAGGGTAGAAAGTCATGTCAATAAAATTTTGGTGATTGTTTTTTTTTCTACAATGACATTTTTCATTTGTATATTTTCTTGATTTTCTGCTTTTGATTCTTAGTATTGTCATTAATAGGGGTGATATTAATTTATTGTACTGTGTTCTATTTTCAATAGGATAGAAAACTTTAATGGTATCCTTAGCAAAATACTCCCATTTTGTTAGCATTGTTGTCTAATTGTATGAAATTCATAAAAGCGTCTTTAAAATAATTTTTTTACTAAAATTAGTGTTTTAGATCAGATATTAAATTAAAATACAATCTATCCCAATTTTTTTTATGAAAAACATATCAATAAAGGTTATCAAATTTTATGAAAATTTATGTAATAGTATATATAACAAATTCATAAGTTTGTGTTTAACACAAAATGCGCTTGATGTATCTTTTAATCTTATTTGTTTACTTGCATCTTAT
Source organism: Perilla frutescens (assembly GCA_026008535.1). Taxonomy (NCBI): domain Eukaryota; kingdom Viridiplantae; phylum Streptophyta; class Magnoliopsida; order Lamiales; family Lamiaceae; genus Perilla; species Perilla frutescens. The sequence continues at coordinate 33,400,684 of BRKX01000011.1, forward strand.
AGTAAGCACGCAAATGGTAATGATATCATTAACATTGTTAAATATGAGTTATTAGCATGTGAGGGATGATTGTAACTTTATTTACTTGTGCCCTGTTTCGGTTAGAGAATATTTTTCAACTTAGCGAATTTTAATAATATCATTAGTATTTCTAGTAATGACTATTAGCAAATCATGTTTATTATGTTAGACGAGATTAGGAGGGATGATAACAATTTTGCAATAGTAATCTTTACTTGCATATTATGGTATGTGTTGAGTATGACGTGTTCCAGATGATGTTATCACTTCGCTGATAATATCGCAATCAATGTCGTATCTAATGTTGTCTGTCATTCTCGTCACATTGAGTATAACACTCAGAACTTTAACCTTATCATTTTCTAGTATTTTGGATTAATTTATTTTAAATTAATCTAAATAAATTGTGATTTTTGTCACATTTGTTTTTCCACATTTTTAGGGATTTATTAGATATTTTATTTTGATTTAAAACGTAGATAAAGTTTGATTTTGACTTGTTCAAAATCTATTCTGAATTTCATGGGGACGTGAAGTTCCCACTCCCTCTTGGACACTAACTGTTGCAGGAGATCGTGGGTCACTGGAATAACCGCTACTATTGCACGATGTTGAAAAACGTGTGCCATGCAATGCAGAAGACGGTTATCTCAAGTCCACATTCAGCAATGGATAGTGGAAGACGGTTGATTCAAGTCCAAGTCATCTAGGATCGTGAAGCAACTGCCAATACAAGATGGAGGAAGTATTTAAGGTCTCCTTAGACCTTAAAATCATTCATGCAAGCAGGTTATCACCGTGGTTTGTGAGAAGCTCTGAACCTTGCATCTAGTGTCGTCTCTAAAGTCCAAGACATCTTCCTCGACATTTGCCTAGCGTCCCAATCAGTTGGAGACTTTCATTCCAGTTGTGTGTGTAGGTTAGATAGTCAACTTTGAGAAGTCTAGGATTTAGAGTGACTTGTTGTAATCTATCTATGTGTTTAGATAGGTTTGTTTTGAGTGATTATTCGAGTGAGTGAAGCTAGGATAGTCCTCTGTATATTTTATGCAGTGTTGTCAAGGAAGTGAACTGAGACAACATCAGCATTGTTTTTGTATTTCACTTGTGATAGTGAATTTCGCCTTGAGGCAATCACACACCGTAAGGAGTGTGATTTAAAATTTATTTTGTGAAAAGTTTCTTTTGCGTTTCCGCTGCATGTTGAAGGCAATGTGATAACACTAGCTTCAACATTTCATTTAACTTTGCAATTTACATTAGAAATTCACATTGTTTCAGGCAACAAATTCTAATAGTATGTTTTCCAAGTTAGAAAATGTTAATGATATCATTAGCATTGTTAATATGGGTTATTAGCATGTGAGTGATAATTGCATCTCAATTTACTTGTGTTCTGTATCGGTTAGAGAGTAGTTTTCAAGGTAGCAAATTTTAAGGATATTGTTAGCATTTCTAGTATTGACTATTAACAAATCATATTTATTATGTTAGACAAGATTATGATGTTTGGTAGCAATTTTGTTATAGTATTGTTTACTTACATCTTATTGTATGTTTTTCAAGTTAGAAAATGTTAATGATACCATTAGCATTGTTAATATGTATTATTAGCATGTGAGGGATGATTGCAACTTAGTTTACTTGTGTCCTCTATCGGTTAGAGTAGTTTTTAAGGTAACAAATTCTAAGGATCGATATTGTTAGCATTTTTAGTATTGACTATGAGCAAATCATATTTATTATTTTAGACAATAGTAGGAAGTTGAAAGGAACTTTGTAATAATATTGTTTACTTGCATCTTGTGGTATGTTTTCCAAGTTAGAAAATGTTAATGATACTATTAGTATTGTTAATATGTGTTATTAGCGTGTGAGAGATGATTGCACCTCAATTTACTTGTACCATGTATCAGTTACAGAGTAATTTTTAAGGTAGCAAATTTTAAGAATATTGTTAGTATTTCTAGTATTGACTAGTTATTAGCAAATCATGTTTATTATGTTAGACAATAATAGGATACTGTAAATATTTTTGTGGCTAAATGATATTTTGGTAGGGACCGGACGGATGATCATGGAAAGAAGAGCAAACCATGGAAAGAGGCCAAAGGTATTTAATGGTTTTATACTAATTAATTATGTAATGTTAGCAAATATTTGAATGCATATTTTTAAGTGTTAATATGAGAAAATAGCCATTATTACTTAGTAAATAATGTAAATAGCCACTTTTTAAAGAAGTAATGTTTCTAGCCATTTGACGTGCTGTCGTTTCGCGCGTAAAAATATATTTATAAACTCCTGTGCCCACAGCGAGCGTAGCTAGCCAATGAGTACGGGTCGATCCCACAGAGAACTATTGTGATTCTATCTTCAAGTAACCAATCAAAAAGGGGGGTTTTGGTGTTGTCACTAAACTGAATGTAAATCTACAAAATAAACTAAAGAAAACTATCAAATAACAAAAGATTCTGGCATTTGAATTAGATCTTGGTTAAACATAAAAACAGCTCGATCATGGGCACACCGATTTTCATACATGATAGGTCATCTAGTTATGGTGACCGGATTCCTCTCATGCGTCTCCACATTCATCCTTTCATTTTAGGTTTAAAAGTGATTCCTCTTCGATTAAACCCCTAACCAGTTACCCACCTCCCGATTCCTCTAAGAGATGTAAGCAAACAAGCAGCAGTGTGCCCTAGACGGACCCAGATCTGTTGTGTTCAACTGATTCCTCTTGTGCCCACAACACCCCATTAATTCCCTTATTACTATATGAACCGACACACAGTCATGATTCGCCAATTCAATTAATAGTGGTGTGCCCTCTTTACCTAACGAGTGATCAGCCACATTAGGCACTTCAAACACACACTCACGTGGAACAAGGCACAAGAATTAACGGAAACTAATCATGCATTACTATGCCCATTTCGGCCTCACGAGTCCAGATTTATGCTTAATCCAATTTCATCATTCAAATGCTAAAATTAAAGATCTAGCCGAGAAGGATAGACATAATTAAACTTGCAGAATTTAAAGACATAAAACTAAACGAAAACTTACTGAATTAATTAATTAAAAACTCAACTCCAACGTCGATGAACATAAACATAACCTAAGTCCCGAAGGTTTAAGACCTTTCGGATTGTTTGGCTGCCTAAGCAGCGTGCGGAAAATAAATGCAGAAATGTAAAGTATTTCTCAGTGTCGAAAACCTCCAAAAAACTCCTCAGTGTCTAAAACTTCCCAAAAAACTCCTAAATTCCAGAAATTAAACTTGTTTAAATAGTTACATTTCCGAGTAGAGTCTCCCCCATAGACGGGGGTCTTCTGCTGAGAATCCGGAACGGCGTGCCCTCGCTGACTTGACTGGATAAGCTTCAGCTCCAACAAATCCCTATTTTTTTGGGATTGCTCTTATCTCCTCAGATTTAGCTGTATCTCCTCGTCTGAGCTTATCCTTCTGTTGCAGCACCTTCCAGGAGTCCAGCTTAGCTCCAACTCTCCCGTGGATAATGTAGCTATCTTCCCACCAGCTGTCCTTCAACTAAATCCCGAATTCCACTGGAATGCCCATTCTGCCCGGTGATCGAGTCTGTGCGAGTACTGTGGGCACGGCATCGTCTGTCAGCTCCATCCGTATCTGATATGCCCACTTCACTGACCGAATGTGGGATGGATACTGAGGACGTCCCTTGTGCCTCTGATGATCATATGTGCGAGATAATCGTGAATATTTGGGCATAAAATGCTCCTTCCGCCAGACTCGACTCTTGAAATGCCCTTTGACCGCAACCTGGTTCTTTTCGACTCAAAACACACTAAAAAGGACATTTATACATGATAAAATGCCCCTAAAAACACGAAATAAATGGACTTATCACACCCACACACTTTAAGCATGATTGTCCTCAAGCATGGGGTGCAATGCATCCAGAAAAAAAAAACAAAAGAAAATAAAAGAGAAAAGAAACAGACTCAAGACTCAAGCATGCAAACTGTAACTCCGTGTGGGCACATCAGAAATAATCCAACAAAAATTGCAAATTCCAGCATACCTAAAATAGGTCAAAAATGAGTTTTAGCTAGGTGTTCCTCACAGACTCTCTTCACTCAGTGTATACTCTCATTTCGGCTGTAATTCTATGCAAATTCGTCCCATAAGTTTGCCAAAGTTCTGCTGTTCATTCTCCAGAAACCATGATGCATTAGTATCAATAGGGCTTTTTAGGCTACAGTTGGGCATTTTAAGTGGGAGGGGTTTTTATTGATTGTACAGACCCTTCCCCAGCTCCTTTCTATATTCTACCCTCCTATGCCCCATTCAGGCACTGAATCCTTCTTATTTCGGGCATTCTAAGCACTTAGAACTCGGGGGAATTTTATTCAGACTATTTTTTCTTTTTCCTTTTCTTCCTTTTTTTTCTTTTTCTTTTTATTTTATTTTATTTTATTCCCCCTATCTTTTCTGGCCCTTCATATATATGCCTTCCTAGAAAACAACTCTACCTTACCCATTTTTTTTTTCAAGTCTTATAATGCCCTGGCTAAGTATAAACCATCCCAAAACAAAATCGGCCAGGGCATTTCATAGGCTCAAAAGAGGGTGCAAGGGCTGTGTCATTGGTGGGAGGTATTTATTTCAGTGGCTTAGCAAAACATGGCCTATCTCATCTACATATGCATCAATAATTCCCAAAATTAAACACAGAACAGAGGCAAATTCTAGAACATCATAAGTACAGAATTATTCACACTCATGAATGAAAGAAAACTGTAAAATTGAAGCATACAGCATATAGGCTCAAGTCTCACAGGGCATGCTAACACTCGTTCGTCATCCCTATCTTAATTGGGCATGCTGATTTTTCTGTAAAGCAATAAAAATTGGATCATAACGTGAAATGCCCACACAGACTCACAGATAAGCATGCTTTGACTCAATTACCCACCCACACACTTTGCAACTTGCAAAGTGTGGACATAGACTCAAACAACAAGACAACAAGAAAACAGAACAATAAAAACAAAAAACAAAAACAAAAATAAAACCTAATCTAAAGGACAAAAAGAACCAGGTCAATCGGTTGCGGGCGTTGGGTAGGAGAACCCAACATGCTTGAAATAGGCCTTCAGGGCTGCTTCTATTCGGGTCAGTTTTTCATTGGTCTGGAATTGGGCATTCTCTATCAACTCAAGTCTCCTTGTGATCACTACGACTGGGTGCTCCCTCTGTGGTGCCTTCCCTGCTGGTGGTTTCTTCGATGTACCTGCAATAGCTAGAAGCATGCTCGAGGGGTCTGCCCCCGGCACAAAGAAAACAGGCTTCCCATCCTCATCGTCAACCACATCTTGCATTCTCCTCAGACAATTAAGATCAAAATATTCACGGGGAAGGGGGGTCAAATCAGTTTCATCCAAATCAAGGAGCCTATGTCTAACAGCAAGTTGGGTGATCAATTGGGCACAAGAGATACGATGCCTAGGGTGTGTTTTGATTTCTCGAAAATGTGCAATGGCCACAGAACCGAAGTTAATTCTGATTTTATGCACCATGCACCACAAAATGAATAGCTCCTGATTTGTGATTGAATTTGAGCTATCCTTACGGCCGAAAAAGTTATAGGCCAACACCCTATGGCAGAATCTTAAAGCATCGTTATTTAAACAGTATCCCTTAGTGGATCCGCTTTGAAAAACGGATCCATCCCCAATATCAACCCATTTTGCATCGACTCCCTCTGCAGAGTTGGGCACTACAGTCACGGCATCGACATACTCCTCCTCCTGGAGGCCCAAGTATGTCACGATGCCCAGTAACATGTTCAGATCATCAGCAGATAAAGAATAACTCCTACCCATCATTTTAAAAGACAACACCCTGGTAGAAGTGGCAGCCTTGTTCACAGCTTTAATTTTCAAATTTTGGACAAAATCACGAGATAGCGATGGAAAAATAACACACTCCATATCTAAAAAGCATTCCCAACCAATTGCAGAAAATAAATCCCGTACCTCCTGCTCTATACCAAGAGCTGCAAGCGTCTCACGGTGGACTCCCTTAGAGTTGATGATGCCCCTGACTGGTGGCGGGCCACTGCTGGGCTTACTCGGTGTGGGGCTCCCCACCCCTCTGCCTCTCTTAGGCACAGGGGCTGAAGTGCCCTCTTCAGCTTTCCTCTTCCGTGAAGAGGCCTCTCCAGCCAGCTTGGCACCGGCTTTCATTCCAACAGATTTCCCCACCCTTCGCCTGGGTGAGGAGTCCTCCGAGGGCTCTTCAGAGCCTGCTTGCGTTTGTGAGGGCGCACTGGGCTCCTCCTGCTCCTTCTCTTCTTCAGTGTCCCCTTGCTGGGACATCTCTGGATCGGTTGGCTCTGGAATGGGCTCTTCAACCTTTCTTTTACCCTTCGCTTTCTCCAGTGCCCGCTTCTTGATGTTCGCGGGTGCCTCTTCCTCCTCAAACAGGGGTACCTTCTCTGGTTGGGGCTCAACCTCAATATCTTCGATTTCAGTTAAGTATTTATCCAAATCGGTGTCTCTGTCTCCTTCATCTTCAGCCTCTTCTCCCCCTTCAACTTCCTCTCCTTCTTCTTCGTCTTCCAAGTCCTCGATCTCCACCGACGGCACAGGAGTCGGAGCCTTGACGGGCTTCTTGGCTTTCTTCTTCTCAGCCCCTTTCTTCGGCTTTGGCTCAGGCTCTTCAGTAGCCTCCTCTTCTTGCGTGCCCTCAGCAGTTACCTCAGCATCTTGCTGCTCCGTTTGAGTTGGAGTAGCGGAGCTTTCTTCCGTCGCCTCGACTTCAGATGTAGGCTCCTGTTCCGGTGGGGTCTCCTTGGGTAGCTTGCTCGAAGCGGCTATTTCAGCTGCAGCCTTTCCCTTAGGTTTCGCAGAGGGTTTCTTCACCACCTTCGTTGGAGAGGGCTCTTCAAAGACAGCTGGGGTCTCGAAGTCCAGGCATGCCTTAGGTCCAGCCTTTGGGGCGACCTTCTTGCCTCTCGTCTTCGCCATTGTTGGATGTTTGAAGGTTTTCAGAAACTAGGGTTGCAGAAGAAAATCGAGAGAGAAGGTTCTGATTTTGCAAAAAGCGAGTGAAAGTGATAGTGGAGATTTTGTGGGGTAAGGCTTTTATATTAAGGGGATTACTATTCATGATTTGACTTGTGACTCTCCAAATTCCTTAGGAGTCTCTTGGATCAGTATGCCCTATATTAATGGATAAGCCTTATCCCTGAAAAATTGGAACAAACTTTATCTCTCCAGCGTGCCTCACTTCAGAATCCCTATTTCTAGGGGATTTATTTTTTCTTCATCCTTATCTCTCATTATCCAAACCTGCAAACACCATGCTTATCCAAAACAAGCGTAAAATTGCTCCCTAAACTAGTTTAATAACATGGAAAATTTATTAAAAATAAATAAAAATGAACTAAAGCAAGAAAACACTTGGGTTGTCTCCCAGTAGCGCCCCAGTTATTGTCGTGGGCACGACATCACCCCAGATCAGGCGTAAGTGGGCTCCGCGAGCCAGATCACTGTGACCTCTTCATCAGAATGCCCCAGGTAAGCTTTCACACGGTGGCCATTCACTTTGAAGCGCCCTCCAGTATCGGGGTTTATCAGCTCAATTGCCCCATTCGGGCATTCTGCATACACTTCAAATGGACCAACCCACACTTGGTCCTCAGTCCTTCTCCCATAATCTTGAACCTTGAATGGTACAAGAGTACTTTCTGTCCTGAGCTAAATCTCTTTCTTCGAATCACTTGATCATGGAGCCTTTTCATTTTTTCCTTGTATAACACTGAATTTTCATAGGCCTCCATTCTCATTTCTTCCAACTCTTGAATTTGAAATTTCCTGAAATGCTCAGCGGCGTCAGGATCCATATTTAGCTTCTGAAGTGCCCATCGTGCCTTGTGTTCTAACTTGACTAGCAGATGACAACACTTCCCAAATAACATCCTGTATGGGGACATCCCAATTGGAGTCTTAAATGCAGTTCGGTATGCCCACAGGGCATCTTCCAGATGAATACTCCAATCTTTTCGATTCGGGGCCACAACCTTCCCAAGAATGGCTTTAATTTCTCGATTCGAGACTTCAGCTTGGCCATTTCCTTGGGGATGGTAGGGTGTGGTGACCCTATGGTGAACCCCATACTTCTTCAACAATCTCTCCAGCGTTTGGTTGCAAAAATGGGTCCCTTGATCACTGATGATGGACCTGGGCACACCAAACCGGCTGAAAATGTGGGATTTCAGAAATGCGGCTACTACTCTTGCATCATTGGTAGGAGTAGCCTTTGCTTCTACCCATTTTGACACGTAATCAACTACCAAGATAATGTATTGGTTCCCCCTTGAATTTGGAAAAGGTCCCATGAAATCCATTCCCCAAATGTCAAAAATCTCCACTGGCATGATTGGTGTCATGGGCATTTCATTTCGTCTTGTGATGTTTCCTACCCTCTGGCATTGGTCACACCTTCTGCAGACGTTGTGGGCATCCTTGAATATTGTGGGCCAAAAGAACCCACAATCTAAAATTCTTCTCGCCGTTCGGTTTGGTCCGAAATACCCTCCGCAAGCATAATTGTGACAATGCTTTAGAATTTCATCTATCTCCTCATCAGGGACACATCTTCTAATGATTTGATCAGCGCATCTCCTCCATAGAATAGGGCAATCCGATGCATAGAACCTGCTCTCATACCTTAGTTTATTTTTCTGGTACCTTGAGTAACCAATAGGCATCTCCCCAGACTCAAGGTAGTTCACTATATCCGCATACCAGGGTGCTGGAATGCCCCTTGCTGAATATAAATGCTCATCAGGAAAATGATCGGCAATGGGCATTTCGTCACCTTTTTCATTCAGCACCCGGCTCAGATGATCAGCTACCAGGTTCTGTGCCCCACTCTTATCCTTAATCTCGACATCGAACTCTTGCAAGAGTAAGATCCACCTAATTAGTCTTGGCTTCGTCTCCTTCTTGGTCATCAAATGCCTCAGGGCACCATGATCCGTATAGACAATGCTCTTCGCTCCCAAGAGATAAGATCAAAACTTCTCAAATGCAAACACTACTGCCAATAGCTCCTTTTCAGTAGTGGTGTAATTACACTGTGCCCCATTCAGAGTCTTGGAGGCATAGTAAATTACATGGCTTTTCTTTCCTCTCTTCTGACCCAGTACCACGCCCACAGCGTAGCCACTGGCGTCACACATAATCACAAAGGGCATTCCCCAATCTGGTGGCTGAATGACTGGTGCCGTGACCAGTTGCTTCTTCAAAACATTGAATGCCTTCTTACACTCTTCATCAAATTCAAATGAAACATCTTGCTGCAATAAGTGAGTAATAGGCTGGGCAATTTTTGCAAAATCCTTGATGAATCTCCTGTAAAATCCAGCGTGCCCCAAGAATCCTCTCACTTGCTTCACCGAGGTGGGATATGGCAATTTCTCAATTATATTCACCTTGGCTTTGTCGACCTCAATGCCCCTCTCGGAAATCACATGTCCTAGTACAATGCCCTCTCTGACCATGAAATGACATTTTTCATAGTTCAACACTAGGCATTTGTCCACACAACGCTGCAACACCTTCTCCAAATTGTCTAAACATCGATCAAAGCAACTCCCGTACACTGTGAAGTCATCCATGAATACTTCAATGCAGTTCTCAAGCAAATCAGAGAATATGCTCATCATACACCGCTGAAATGTGCCAGGAGCATTGCAGAGGCCAAAGGGCATTCTGCGATAGGCAAACGTGCCGAATGGGCACGTGAATGTTGTTTTCTCCTGGTCCTCTTAGCTTACTGCAATCTGCATATATCCTGAATATCCATCCAAGAAACAAAAGAACTTGTTTCCTGCGAGTCTTTCCAACATCTGGTCAATGAACGGAAGTGGGAAATGATCCTTCCGCGTGACCGTATTCAGCTTCCGGTAATCGATGCAAACTCTCCAGCCAGTTTGCAGTCGTGTGGGCACAAGCTCGCCTTTCTCATTCTTCACAACTTGAATGCCCGACTTCTTGGGCACAACATGGATTGGACTGACCCACTTGCTATCTGAAATAGGGTATATAATGCCCTGGTCCAGAAGCTTAATTATGTCTTTTAGCACCACATCCTTCATCACTGGATTGAGCTTTCTTTGTGGATCACGAACGGGTTTTGCATCATCTTCCAACAAAATTTTATGCATGCAAACCCCTGGGCTAATGCCATTTATATCTGCCAATGTCCATCCGAGTGCCTCCTTGTACAGTCTCAACAATCTCAAAAGGTGGTCCTCATCAGCTTGATTTAACCCCGCACTTATGATTACAGGGAGAGTCTCATTATTCCCTAAATAGGCATATTTCAGATGCCTTGGTAATGCCTTCAACTCCAGCATGGGCGCTTTGATAATAGAAGGCATCAGCTTATCATCGTTTCTCCGAATGGGCACACCATAGTCCACACATCCGTGTGGCATCTCTTCCAATGAATACAGCATCATAATTCCATCCCTTATATCCTCATCCTCATCCAGGGCATCATGGTCATTCAGTCCATCCCACAATGCCCATTCTAGTGGTTCTCTGTTGCTCATCATGGATAAAGTAGGACGGCTCGGGTAATAAAATGTGTTCACAAAATTACAGTTTTCTGTATCGGGGGGGGGTGCTTCATGGCTTCAAAGATGTTGAATGTCACCTTCTCCCCATCAAACTCACACGTCAGTGTGCCCTTGTCCACATCAATTTTGGTTCGAGCTGTCTTCATGAAAGGCCTTCCCAGCAACAAAACTGAAGATTTTGAAGTCGCTGTGCCCATGTCAAGCACATAAAAATCTGCTGGGAAGATAAACTCGTCCACCTTGACCAATACATCTTCAATGAGGCCTTCTGGATATACATTGGACCTGTCAGCTAGTTGAATGACCACACGGGTCTCCTTCAAAGGTCCAATCTTCAATTCTTTGAACACCGACAGGGGCATTACATTGATTGACGCCCCCAAATCCAGCATGGCCTTTTCAACTTTTCTGTCTCCAATAATGCAAGGGATCATGAACATCCCTGGATCATCACACTTCTTGGGTAACTTCCTTTGTATCACAGCCGATACATTTTCTCCAACTAGGAACCTTGCGTCGTCATTGAATCGCACCTTTCTGGTACAAAGTTCCTTTAGAAATCGGGCATACTGCGGCACTTGCTTGATTGCCTCGATCAGTGGAATGTTGATCTCTACTTTGCTGAATACTTTTAGCATCTCCCTAGTTTCTTCTTCTTTTCTATTCTGTGCCAATCTCTTTAGAAAGGGAGGTTTTCGTCTTTCTGGAGTGGGTATCTTGGCAGATTGCTTCACTTCCGGGATGGGCACACCATCAGTTTGCTCCTCTTCTTGTGCCTTATCCTCTGTGGGAATTTTTTCCACTTCTTCCGCCAAGGGCACATCGTCCTTCTCTTCTCTCGGCCTGACCATCTCCGGAAGCTCTTTTCCACTCCTCAATGCTACTGCATTCACTTGTTCTCTTGGATTCTCGACCTAGGAAGGCAGCTTCCTATTTTTCTCCTCCATCTTGTGCATGGCTTGAGCCAATTGATTGATCTGCTTGCTCATGTGCGAGAGACCAGCTCGAGTCTCTTGCTTAAACTTCTCATTCTCCTCAGCCATAGCAAACACAAGATCTTCCAGCCTACTTGGCTTCCTTTTCTCTTCGGGTGGTGGCAATGGGCGTCCAGAATGCCCATCCTCCGGTCTTCTCCATCTAAAATTTTCATGGTCTCTCCAGCCTGGATTATAAGTCTGGGAATGTGGATCATATCTTCTGGAATGCCCATTCTGGCCACCTACAACATTCACTTCTTCCATTTCATCTTGTAGAGTAGGACATTCATCCGTGAAGTGAGATATGCTTTTGCATACCCCACAAGGTCTGGGCTTCCTCACCATGCTTATAGCGGATAAGATTTTCTCGATCTTGTCGCACAATCTATCAATCCTGCTATCCTGGTCCAGTGCCCTCTCTGTTTCACTTACAACCCGAATGCCCTCTCCACCGAAGTCTCGGTTGTCTTCAGCCATCTCCGTGAGAATTCTGAATGCTTCAATAGGCTGTTTGTTCAAAATGGATCCTCCACATAAGGCATTCACAATCGTTCTCTCATGTGGTCTCAGTCCTCCGACAAAATACTGAATCAAGTCATGTTCAGTAATCTAGTGTTGTGGGCATTTCGCCAGCATCGCCTGGAATCTTTCCCAATAGTCATAGAAACTTTCGTTAGTTCCCATCTTCAGGCTCCCTATCCTTTTTCTCATTTCTTGCACTCTGGATGCTGGGAAATACTTCTCCAAAAACTTCTGTTGGAGTTGTCTCCATGTGGTCACAGCGCCAGTGGGTAATGTGTACAGCCAGTCCCGTGCCCCATCTTGAAGAGTGAAAGGGAATGAAACCAACCGCACATACTCTTCTCGTCCATGGTCGGATGGTTGAGTCTGGCAAACCATCTCAAAATCTTGCAAATGCCTTTGTGGATCCTCTCCAGGCATTCCGTGGAACTTCGGCAAGATCTGGATAAAGTTTGCGTGAATATCCCAGTTCTGAGTCACAGCTGGGAGTGTAATGCCCATTGTGCGCAAATTCATGTTGGTCGGGAAAACCAACTGCCTTAAAGTCCTGTTATCATCCGCATTGCCATTCGCGGCATTTCCATTTGCGGCCATGTTGATGTTGTGGCCGTTCTCGAACTGTCCTTCCTGCTCATGCCCTTCGTCTCCTTGATCTTCTCGGTCTTCTGATGGTGGTGTGGGCTCACGAGGTCTATTTGCTGCTTGGCGTGCCCTCTTCACTGCTGCCTTGTTTTTCCTCGAAGTCTTCTCTATCTCCGAATCGTACAATAGAGACTCTTTCGAAGAGCCCCTGGGCATCAACTTCCAGGCTCACCAATTGTGGAAGATAAAATCACTAGAAACCAGCTCCCCGGCAACGGCGCTAATTTTGACGCGCTGTCGTTTCGTGCGCAAAAATATATTTATAAACTCCTGTGCCCACAGCGAGCGTAGCTAGCCAATGAGTACGGGTCGATCCCACAGAGAGCTGTTGCGATTCTATCTTCAAGTAACCAATCAAAAAGGGGGGTTTTGGTGTTGTCACTAAACTGAATGTAAATCTGCAAAATAAACTAAAGAAAACTATCAAATAACAAAAGATTCTGGCATTTGAATTAGATCTTGGTTAAACATAAAAACAGCTCGATCATGGGCACACCGATTTTCATACATGATAGGTCATCTAGTTATGGTGACCGGATTCCTCTCATGCGTCTCCACATTCATCCTTTCATTTTAGGTTTAAAAGTGATTCCTCTTCGATTAAACCCCTAACCAGTTACCCACCTCCCGATTCCTCTAAGAGATGTAAGCAAACAAGCAGCAGTGTGCCCTAGACGGACCCAGATCTGTTGTGTTCAACTGATTCCTCTTGTGCCCACAACACCCCATTAATTCTCTTATTACTATATGAACCGACACACAGTCATGATTCGCCAATTCAATTAATAGTGGTGTGCCCTCTTTACCTAACGAGTGATCAGCCACATTGGGCACTTCAAACACACACTCACGTGGAACAAGGCATAAGAATTAACGGAAACTAATCATGCATTACTATGCCCATTTTGGCCTCACGAGTCCAGATTTATGCTTAATCCAATTTCATCATTCAAACGCCAAAATTAAAGATTTAGCCGAGAAGGATAGACATAATTAAACTTGCAGAATTTAAAGACATAAAAATAAATGAAAACTTACTGAATTAATTAATTAAAAACTCAACTCCAACGTCGATGAACATAAACATAACCTAAGTCCCGAAGGTTTAAGACCTTTCGAATTGTTTGGCTGCCTAAGCAGCGTGCGGAAAATAAATGCAGAAATGTAAAGTGTTTCTCAGTGTCGAAAACTTCCAAAAAACTCCTCAGTGTCTAAAACTTCCCAAAAAACTCCTAAATTCCAGAAATTAAACTTGTTTAAATAGTTACATTTCCGAGTAGAGTCTCCCCCACAGGCGGGGGTCTTCTGCTGAAAATCCGGAACGGCGTGCCCTCGCTGACTTGACTGGATAAGCTTCAGCTCCAACAAATCCCTATTTTTTTGGGATTCCTCTTATCTCCTCAGATTTAGCTTTATCTCCTCGTCTGAGCTTATCCTTCTGTTGCAGCACCTTCCAGGAGTCCAGCTTAGCTCCAACTCTCCCGTGGATAATGTAGCTATCTTCCCACCAGCTGTCCTTCAACTAAATCCCGAATTCCACTGGAATGCCCATTCTGCCCGGTGATCGAGTCTGTGCGAGTACTGTGGGCACGGCATCGTCTGTCAGCTCCATCCGTATCTGATATGCCCACTTCACTGACCGAATGTGGGATGGATACTGAGGATGTCCCCTGTGCCTCTGATGATCATATGTGCGAGATAATCGTGAATATTTGGGCATAAAATGCCCCTTCCGCCAGACTCGACTCTTGAAATGCCCTTTGACCGCAACCTGGTTCTTTTCGACTCAAAACACACTAAAAAGGACATTTATACACGATAAAATGCCCCTAAAAATACGAAATAAATGGACTTATCACACCCACACACTTTAAGCATGATTGTCCTCAAGCATGGGGTGCAATGCATCCAGAAAAAAAACAAAAAAAAATAAAAGAGAAAAGAAACAGACTCAAGACTCAAGCATGCAAACTGTAACTCCGTGTGGGCACATCAGAAATAATCCAACAAAAATTGCAAATTCTAGCATACCTAAAATAGGTCAAAAATGAGTTTTAGCTAGGTGTTCCTCACAGACTCTCTTCACTCAGTGTATACTCTCATTTCGGCTGTAATTCTATGCAAATTCGTCCCATAAGTTTGCCAAAGTTCTGCTGTTCATTCTCCATGTTGTTGTAGTTGTTGTCTTGATGTTGTTGCCGTCTTTTGTCATTAATGTTACTGGAGATGAAAATTACAAGATTCAACCGTCGTCTCTCACAAGGTTCAAATGCCCTCATCGCTGAACAATTATGGACGATAATTTCAAACAATCTCATCCTCATAGTGAATACACGAGTGCAACGACACGAGTAGTCCAAGTCGTGTTGTCATGTATTAGTTCAATAATGATTTAATACACAAGTACACGATTAGTTCAATATGGCAGTTCAAAAATAACTCATACATGAAAATACGATTAGGGTCGTCCGTGTAGACGTGCAGCAGTTGATCATTAAACTGATATACAATTGCATGAGTATGTCTATTCATGTACGCGTGCACTAGTGAAAAAATGCATAGATACACGAGTGCATGAATTTGCTAATTCGTGTCATCATGCAATAATTAAAAATGAGATATTGCACGAGTTCACAAATAAATTGTTGCACGAATAACCTCCAATACTCGTGTACCGTAAGAAATTGATTCATGCGCCAAAAAATGTTCAATTTTTTTCCACCCATTCCAAAGAAAGATTCAACAAACTTAAATATCTAGATCGATAAAAAGAGTAAAGATCCGTAGATATCATATACGTTATTACCGCAAAAAATAACATGCACGATGTCAACAAAACTTTAAAAAATCTCAAATTTGTAAACAATCTCTAATTTTTGATACTGCAACAAATAATTTATTGTTGATACGGGAATTAGAGAGGGGAAGAATCGTGATAATCTCCAAAAATCATAACTTGATGATCTTCACCAATGGTAGTTTTGTTTCAATTAATAAAACAGAGATTGAAAAAATGAGCGAGACGAGAGAACGGCGTTTGCAGAGGGAAGAGAGAGAAAATCAGATCTTTTTCCTAATAGTATTGATATATGAATATATATATATATACATAAATAATAATTATTAATACTAAATATGGAATTAAGGGTATTATAGTACTTTTTTTATGATAATGGCTAGAAACATTACTTTTTTAAAAAGTGGCTATTTACATTATTTACTAAATAATAATGGCTATTTAAAAATTTCCCACTATTTTTAATACCATGTTCTCTTGGTTTTAAATGTTTAATTAATTTAGCATAAACTGAGATTGATGACTATGTTTTCACTTTATCCAATGTGTAGGTACTTCTAAAGAATGCACGAAAGAGCCATGTGGATAGAGACATACGAGAGGGGTTTTAAATAATGATTCAGATATCGACGACTTTGCATGCGAGATCATGACAGTTAAAGGACGTGATGATGCAAATGTTGTTGATGCCATAGAAGGTGTGGAATATAAGTCCGACAAACAAGATCCGTGACAGAGTGATGCACAAATTTGAAATATTGGGTTAAACAAAAAGTAGTCATTAATTCCATTCTTTATTTCCGATGTAAAACCGCAACATTATAAATTTATATTCCGATCGAGCTAGAGATAGAAATATAAAATATAAAAGAAATAGAATGTGAATAATTATTTTTTGCGCCATTGTTCACAAAATTTAGTTCCGGGACGATTGGAGTTCAAGCAGGGGCCAGTGTTGGAAACTTCCCAGACGCAATTTTGGGCGAACAAACGCCGTCTTTATTGTCATCGTAAACATTGTAATAACCGGAGCCGTATGCTGTCTGAATATCGCAATGAAGCTGGTGGAGCCCCATATGTTTGGCTTGAAATGCCAATCAAAAGATTGTTGGTTGGACAAAGTATGGACGCCGAGATCATCCTCCGATGACTTGCAATGGATCGTGATCGGCTTGTCGCTCAAGCTCCGGACCACCACTTTTGTGTCCACCGGCAGTGCCTCCAGAGATGTCATATTCATCCAGACCAGAACTAGCAGCATTGATAATACCAAAACATGATGCTGGATACACATACACCACCAGTACTTCATGTATATATCCTTTTTGTGTATATGTATATATTCGTAATTTGTGGGTGAAGCAGTGGTGGGTGAGTGTTTATATATATATGAGGGCACCATTGTCTCGTTTGTGTTTATAAGCAACTAATATTAACTAACTCATCTTTCATTTCTTATTACTTACATATTCCATTAATTGTTGCTTAATTACGTTTTGTAATATTTTTTTTAGTGGAAGTTATGTTGTAAGAATGGATTTTATACTTGACTTGACGGTGTTGTAATTAACAAGAACGCAATTAAAACATCATACGCCCACATATTAAAAGGAGAAAATAATATAAATTACATAGTGAGAGCTAGGTTTATATAATATAACGTACACCGTGATCCTGTCCGAAAGCATCTCAACACACGGGATCCATGCATGCCAAATAATTTTAATTAGTTTTTACTAAGTGATTTTAATTATTATTACTTTAAATAATAAATGATACCATGTTCCCCTATTAAAAATGCCGGCCCAAATATACGCGTCTTATTGGTTTTTCTAATTAAGCTTAATAAACCATTTGAAAGCGTCTTATTATATAAATAGTGTAACGCTTAAAGGCGTCCTATTAAAGCGTTTAATGCGATGGTTTAAAGCGTTCTACTTTCATAAATTTATATTTTGCTATTTCACCTCACTTATTTTATATTACAGCTCCAGATCTCCAGTCTCCACACACTAATAATTTTCGTTTTCCACTTAAACAGGATAATATATTGCATAGAATACATTTTCATCTTCAAAACATCTTGAAAGTTGGATACATACACCTATCCACGGGAGAGAGAGAGAGAGAGAGAGAGAGAGATTGTACATTCATGAGTATAAATCTACAGTATTCGTTCCTATCTCTTGCAGATGAAAACACCTTGTTCCTTAGGTATACAAAGATAACATCTTCCTAAAACAAATCTGGGGCTGCCGCATTTCTAGCCATTCCGCAGCAACCGACACTCGTCGTCTCCAAGTGCATAACAAGCCTAGACCTTACTGTCAGAAAGTCAAGAATCAAATGGTGTGTTTCACAGAAAGACAAAAAAAGGTAACAGGGTGTAGTTATAAAATTATTGCTCGCCTAAAATTTACATGCAGCTAGTAACAATGAACATCTACATAATCCGTACAGCTCCCCGCATTATTATTACTGGTGGCGACCAACCAACTCCTCATGTAACCTACTAAATACCAAGTTAACGGGTATACAAGCAACAGTTGTAGGTAGATTTCCAGTTTTGATCAGCCCACCCACTTGATAGTTGCTCGCATCATTTCTTGGATCGCTCTGATGCTGTTCGTCTGATGCAATTGATGAAAGTGTTCTTATCTTTTGGTTGGAGGACGGACTTCCCTTCTTGGGTGAGTTTCTTGAGAATTTTCTGTCCAAAGGATACTGGGGGAAGCTCCTCTGCATCATACTTCCCTTCAGACGAGTGTCTTGATCAATGAATAGTGTGTGCTGCTTGCTCTCACCATTCAGAAACGGGCGGGGAACACGGGAATTTGCTGTCCTTCGACCAGTCCTCCAGACCGAAGGAAGTGCAGGAGTCTCCAGATGTTCAGGGTGAAAATAATCAGTTGTAGTAATATGATTCTCAGACAAACCACTTTCGAGAGCTTCAATTTGGATAGGATGACCTACTATAGCATGTCCATTTAATTTACTCATCAGAGAGATCATTGGGACATCTCTCCGATAATTGTTAGCCTGGACTTTCAAATCCACATCTATCAGCATGGTTCGACCTCCAAAATGATGCCTACCAACAAAGAAGGGATCTACATATTCCTGTGAATCCTCCCAATATCCTCTCATGATCGACTGATTATTCCACGCAAAGCCGTCCAAATCAGCAGCCTCAATAGAACTATGTAGTCCTGTTGATCCGTATCTCGGTAGATGGTTCCTAGAAATTTTATCAATCGAATCAGCCTTGAAACCACCACTGCTCCAGTTGGAGTTTCTGCTGTTTGCATATCCTCTGGAAACCTCGACATCAGATCTGTCAGGATATCTTTTCCCAACATTGCGGTTATTTCTTTTCCCTTTCAGCTGCCATTTGGAAACTCCCATGCTGTTTGACACGTAGCCATGTGGTAAATGGTGTGTCAAGCCATCTGCGAATGCCATTTCATCAAAGTCATCGCTACTGCTAATGCTTCCATGCTCTTCTTGTGCTTCAATAATCCTTGGATATTTAGGTTGTAATTCTATAGAAGCAGAGCCATCTGTAAATCCATAATTAAAATAGCTGTAAGTTATAATGCACAAAAATGGGTGGCACAACCGTTCAAGCAATCAACTATAAATATCAGAAGAAATTAAGAGACAATAACTAATTCGCAGATCAGAGAAATGATGAAGTAAAACAATGGCCAAATAATATTTACCAGCTAAAAGGATCACTGAAATGTCCTCCGGTGATGACAAATACAGTATTACAGTTACAGCACACATTCAGAGAATAAAACTAATTTAAAGGATACATCATACATTAGAGATAGTTCTAATATGTGGCAGTCGCAGAGTATGATGGACCCAGCACAAAACTGAAACAATGTAATACGACTATATGAGCTCAAACAGAGAATGTAAGTCTGAAATCAGCCTAGGTTATATTGTAGCTGTACAATGATGGCTAGAGCGATGCAAGAAAAATCTCACCAGAAAGAGCAGCCATTTCTTCATCTGAATCTGATTCCACAGAATCAGTTTCTGAACAATCTGTTTCGGTATCCTCTGTAGACCCAGAAATGTGGTCTAAACCCACATCAGCTTGATAGCTGCTCTCTTCAAACTTTGAAACTGGTATCTCCATCTGGGTGGTTAGAGTTTGGTTATCATTGGAACAATCCCCAGAATCATATGTCAGGTAAGCATTTCTACTCCTCTTCGCCCGAGATGCAACTCCAGAATGCTCCTCTCCTGATAGAAATCAAAACAGAATAATTAGCAACCTGAGTAAGATACAAAGAAAATCTAATACTTATTTGAGTACTTAAACAAGGGTCACCTTTAATGCATTTTTAATGAAACTTTTTTCTGTTGTACGCGAAAAAAATCACCAAGCAAACAAGCTGAAGGGTGAAGATAAACGAACAAGTAGTTGAGAAACTTTGAACGTACTGAGGGAAGAAGCTTACTCGTCGGTGGAGTAGTTCGAAGACCAAAGTCCTGCAACCCTCTCATCCGAGGTAGTGCACCAGCACTATCATCATCTCCACTCGGTTGATTTCCATCTTTGACCATCTCCTCACGGGGCTGCTGGTCTGTCCCATTCTTTTCTACAACAGATGAACCAATCCTCTCAGGCAGCTGGTCAGATCTGGGGTCCTTTTTATTTCCACCGCCATTTTCCAAGCATTCTGAAGAAGTAACAGCGTCTGGTGATTTTCTTCGGCCATTAGATGAATTTCCCGATTTTCCATTTTTCTTCTCCAACAGTTGCCTCTCCAATTCAAGAGCATGCAATATTGCATCTTCCCTCCTTGCATATTTCTCTCTTTTCTTTGGAGGCATACCCTGAGCAGCTTCAGCCCTTTCTATGCAGTCATCAAACTCACCACATCGAAAAGCCTTTACACGTTTCGACTTCTCCAAGTTGTACCAGTCTCTAGTAATACATGCAGACAGAAACATCATATAGTAATTTACACTAGGCAATGAATCTCAACATGTCCATTCTTTTGAATTTATCAAGCATTCATGAGAGCATCTGATGCAATGATCGAACGGTAAGTAAAACTAATATGTTAGAGATAGCAAATCCCAAGTGTGCTTAGTTCTTCAAATAGGCTGGAGATAGAAGATACTCTAGAGTTATAGGAGTTTGTCAGTAAGACGACCTCTGGGGCTCATAGTACATACTCATCCAAATCCTTATTTAAGTAAGCTGTGCCCCACATAAATTAATAAAGTCCTTGCATTTGTGCCATGAAGGAGCTCAAAACATGGGTTGGTAAGAGTATGGGTGTTTACCTGTAGAGTGATAAGTTGCAAGAAACTGAGTGATGCAACCTAACCTCATAAACCCTCAACTGTTGGATTAAAAATAACCTTTATATTTTTTTGGTATGCTCTTCATTTTCGTTTTCCCTATTCTAAAGTGAATGCTGCCTTCATTGCAGAAGATCTCAGTTAACTCTTAGAAGCAATGAGTTCTTTACTCATACCCACTCTTATGTCAGACCCACAAACACACACACACACAGCAAAATAGTTTCAAGCCTTGACGTGCATCAACTAATAGATAGCATAAAAATAACCTTCACATAAAAAAAATACTTAGGCTCTGATTGATGTTATTGAAGATCTTTCAAGAACAAATTAGAAATGTCGATGCTCATGCAAACTGACACTGAGAAACCCATAGCACTCTGTATTTTTTAAAATATTATACAATCTATTGTGTAACCTGACTCTCAACAAACCTCTCCATCACTATGAGTGATTTCACATATCACTTTTAAAAGTTACAGAAGGAAAGAAAGCGAAATGATGTTGGACCAAATAGCCAAAATGAAAGAATATGGGAACTTACAAAATCCTATTCATGCAATCCAAACAAGATTAGAACACAAGGTAGTTAGCCCATCACAGAAATCAAAAGAGAAAAGTAACAATAAAAGAACCTTCATTGCAAAAAGCATTCCATGAACAGTCCGATGGCATTCCAAAATGATTGACAAGATAAACTGGAGACGATTGTTTAAGCATATCTTAAGCAAAGCTTCAACAGCCGGCATGTTGTTGAACCAGCATTTTTAGAATAATTTCATTACAATAAAGCATGTCCTTTTTAGCTTGAAATCTCATATTCCAATCGACTAATGCCTACCAGTAATTTGTTCTGTTTCATTCAGCACGACTACAAACTCAATCATACCAGCGCAGAAATCTATTGGCAGTTGCATCCACCAATATCAGAAACACACACTAATGGCAATGCAATACAATATCTTCACCAAAAATGAAATATTAAGGCCTTTGGAACTTACACGCTAGCATCTTCTCTCCCTAGAAGCTTGACTGGAGTTCCTGATCGCGGAGACGTTATATGAGAAGATGAAAGCTCATCAGGCCCGAGTATTTTTCCTGGCCACCAAGACCCATTCCGTCGACGAACCCAAACTATACTTCCCACACTACAATCCACCACTCCTCCTGTTTCTGAGCTACCCATGCCTTATACACAAATATATGACAAAATGTATATATATATAAAGAAGATTACAAACTCTATAGACAATACAAATCCTATTTCTCCAACCTAAAGATAATTGATCTTCATTTTTATGCTCACTTTATTTTTTCCCATCCATCAGATGCTATGACGCCTTATGGGAAAATTATTCTATCACATAACTATTAAAAAAAACGCAGCAATTAAACAAACCGAAAAAAAAAAGCAAATCACAGAAAGTGCCCAAAAACCAAACAGCTATTTGATTCAATGACCGAGGAACGAATTCAGGATTCAATTGATCAGCCTCCGGAAAAGAAGAGCGAAAACCGCGACGATCTGAGTAGTGTAATTGGGTTTGTGGCTAGGGTTAGGGTTAGGGTTTCCATTCAAAATTTTCAGGGGGATTTCATAGTTAGGGGAAATTGTGGTCAAATTACAGGGATTGATTGGCGGTACGATTCGAGGAAAGAGGGGAATTTGATATATAGGGCGGATGTGTATGTATAGGTGTATGTATAGGTGAGTCGATTTTGTGCTGCTGAGTGTTGACTCTGCGCTTTGGGTGCACGAGTTGTGTCTGTCATACGCTAAGCGTGGCCGTTTTGGCTCTTCTCACCCCCGGCTCACTTTAGCGTCACCCGCGCATCAAGTAGCTTATTCTTGGGCCTTCACTATGAAAATGGCAGGCCAGTTCAAGAAACGGTTATTTTAAGAGATTGGGCTCTCGAAATGCATATAGCCACTTTTTTTCTTTTTTCTTTTTTTTGTTCTTTTTACCCTTTTTAATAATAAATGCAGCTACAAACATATGAAGAGTTGGTATTCCATGTAACAGTGCCGCAAATAGCACTATTTCAGACGGCGCGTGGGGCTCACGCACCCGTCTATTTTTTTTTTCTGGCAGTTTTTTTATTTTATTTTTTCATTTTTTTATCCGATTTCACCTCAAAATAATCCTAAAAAACACAAAATAAACCCCTAAAAACACCCCCCAAAAAATCCTAAAAAAACAAAATAAACTCCTAAAAAAACCTCCCCCAAAATACTCTAAAAATTACCAAAAATACCCTAAAAAAAACTTGGTCAAAGGACGGGTTGACCCGACCCGTCTTAAATAGCACTATTTACAATAGGTGCATGGAAGTATTTACCACATATGAATATAGGCTTCGTCAAAAATGTTCAATTTGACAATGTAGTTGTGACGGGAAGCCCACCAAAAAACTTATAAATGTGTTTATTCTCATTTTTACGAAATTTGCAAAGTACACCAATAAATAATCGTTGCACTGGATAACTAAAAAAATGTATATAACCAATAAATTTGATTACACTTTCTAATTCAGACTCATAGCCTCCTTTGCAAGCCACCCTGTCCCATCTAATCTTTTTATTTCTTGAATTTGATTACACCTTTTTTTTTTAAAGTAAATAAATATATATTATTAAGGGTTGTTTCCATCAAAAAATCACAATCTTTAGGTCATTTTGTAATTATATCTAGTATGATTTTATAATTGTTACAAATGAAACATCACTTGTAGTTATTTTTGCAAATATAATACTCCCAACTTTTTTTATCTTAGTTCGTGTGTGCAACCACGTAAAAGAAATACAAACACACCACATATAGATATGAATTTAGGTATTACCATTATTTTTTTCAAAACACACTGTATTTACTGCATACACCGTCACTTAGTGGCAGATCTAGACAAAAAATATTTGAAAGGGCCTCGCTATAATGTATGTATATAAAAGAAATCGTCGTTATCGTTGAAGAGAAAACGGAACCTACCGATGACAAAAAAAAAGGGGGGGGAAGGGCCAAGGCCCCTTCCAGCCCCTCTTGGAAGTTGGATCTGCTCCTATCTCCACTCTAAAAAAATTAGTATTTTTTCTTGGCAAAACGTTGTGTTGGGTTGTACTTTTAAATTTTTTTCGAATTGGATCCTTCTACTTTATTTGGTTACAATGAACCAAATGAAATCCTTGAACTATCAATTTGATTAAAATGAGGTCTATGTACAATCAATTTAGGCGACTTGATTTTAACCAAATTGATAGTACAGGGACCTCATTTAAAAATAAAAATAAAAATTGAAAAAATAAATAAATAAAAATAAAAAATAAATATATATTGAATTTTTTAAGTAAAAATTTTATTTGAAAATTAAAAAATAATTTTAATTAATTTTTTTAAAACCACTATAATTTTATATTTTGATTTTGATTTATTATTTTTTGAAAAAAATTCAAACAATAGTTTTAAAAATTTGATTTTTATTTAATTGAATTTTTTATTTTATTTAACTATTGTTTGATTTTTTTAATTTACTTTTTTGAAATAAATTAAAATTACATCATTTATAAAAAAATAATTTATTTATTTTTTTGCAATTTATTTTTAAAATTAAAAAAATGAATAATAAAATTTAAACTATTTTTTTCATTTTTTTTAAAAATAATAATAAATAAAATTACAGTGGTTTTAAAAAATTAATTAAGTTTATATTTCATTTTTATTTAATTTTTTTACTTAAAAAAGCAATTTGTATTTATTTTTATTTTTATTTAATTATTTTTCAATTTTTATTAGTTTATTTTTTAAAAAATGAATTTTTATATTTATTTTTAAATTGGATCTCTGTACTATAAATTTGGTTAAAATCAAGTCTCTCTACTATCAATTTAAATAAAATCAAGTTTACTTTATTTGGATAAAATGAAGTCTCTGTAATATCAATTTTGTTAAAATCAAATCCCTCTACTATCGATTTAGATAAAACCAAATTGATATTACAGAGACTTCATTTTAACCAAATAAAGTAGACTTGATTTTATCTAAATTGATAGTAGAAGGACCCAATTCGAAAAAAATTTAAAAATTCAAGGACCCAAAACAGTATTTTATATACCACACTTTTTTCCTCTTTACTCTTTAACTTAATAACTAGTTTAAATTTTTAAAAAAAATGAATGGAGAAACAAGTCTTGCCCATCGTCAAAGCAAAGAGAGAGAGAGAATGTCTTTTTTTTTTTGTGAAATTGAGAGAAAGGAGGCGAAAAATCAAGGAGATAAGTGTTCTTCCAAGAAGAGCATTCTTCGATCCAACATGGCAACATAATTCCACCAATTCGAACTTCAAGGAGTCCATTTGTAATTAGTTTTTTTTTTTTCAATGCTGATTTCAAATTTCAAATTTGTAGGCCATTTAAGTTGTTTATTAAGTTTAAAATGTTAGAATAAAATAATGAGTACATATATATCACTTTGAATTTGTGAAAAAAAAAAAAAAAAAGAGAACTTGATGGGTATTTTCGTTGATTTTTGGATATGTAATTCGCAAGTTTCACTCGATGCCTTGATGCAGATTCAAGCATAAATTTTCGAACTAAAGGTAAATATTCAATTTTTTTTCGAACCCTTACCTTGACTATCGAGAACTCATTTTCGAACTTAATCCTGGAATCTTAAAAAATGTTTTTTTCTACCAAGTATTTAATGGTATTTTTTTCGATCATGTGCCTTGTTGTCAATTTTTTTTCGAACCAATGTTTGGTTGCGTTGGTGGATCCAAATGGAAATATTTGGAGGGGCCTCATTACATTGTATGCAGATAAAAAAAACTGTCTTTCTCAATGGGGGGCGATACGTAGCGACAATAAAAAAAACTACATATAAAAAAAAATTGGGGTTGGACTCCCGGACCCCCCCGTCTCTGGTTGTTACTTTTGAAATGATTGTATTCATTTCCATTTCCATCACTATATATATACACACATACATAATTTTTAGGACAATATTATCGAAAAGATCAATTATATCCTTAAGGAGACAAAATATGTTACTAATGACAACACCGCTTAGATGATATATGATATGTTGAGAATAATGAAGATGAGGGGTTACTTAGATGATGATGATTAGTGTAGTATGTTTATTGACGCGCGTTAGATATTATAAATGTTGAGAAAATTTCGATTTTGGTCTCACAGGACATGTCCTAGTCCGATTTTGGTCCCATCCCTATCACTTTTGGTCCTAAATCGCTTGAATTATCACTTTTGGTCCCATCCCTATCACTATTGGTCCCACCATCACGATTTCCGTTAAAAAATTATCGATTTTGGTCCCATTTTAGTATCGATTTTGGTCTCATACAAAAAAAATTCCAGAAATTTTTTGCAAGTTAATTGGAGGCAAAATTGAACTGACTTGGATATAATTATTGCACCGAACTAACCATTTGTCCCACCCCTATTTAAAATGTTCTAATTACAATTACACTACCATATTTTAATTTACTACAATTAAAAAACGTCCTCAACTTTTTAGCTGTAAAATGGCATAATCATTTTAGCAGTACACATTAGATATGTTTCACAAAAAGAAAAAAAAGGAAAAGAAAACTAGCTAGGAAGATTTTAATTATTAAAAATTAAACCATGTGTTGGTGCAATTGTAACATTTTGCAAATAGGTAAATTATATTACACACACACACACACACAGGGGAAGTGTTAGGTTAAAATCAATCATATGTAGGAATTAGCTATTAGGACAACATCTCACATCACACAATCCTCAAAAATTAAAGGTACATATTTGAATAAAAGAGTGGTAGCAATTCTGTAATATTTGAAAAGTTTTTCGCGTGGGGGTGTTAACGTAATTTCGTAATTCTTATAAAAATCACGGAGAATTTGATAAGAGATCGTCATACTAATGAAAAATTATCATCATGTTAACGAAGCATTATCGTTATGCTAATTGAATGGAAGAAACCCTAGTTGGATGAAATATTAAATTAAAAAAAAAAATCATAATTAGATGAAATAAAACATAATTGAGATGAAATAAATCATAATTGAAATTAAATAAACCTAATAAATTTGTACAACGCTATCATTATGATAATTCTTCGTTAACATAGTGAATACATTGTGTTAGCATATGACAAATGCTTCGTTAGCAAACGTTATTATATATTATCATAATGCTGGCAAAATATTATTATAAGCTAACGAAAGCCTTTATAACTTGGGTATGCGTAAAAATTTATCTTTTATTTTTTTCGTCCATATTGTTTCATCTTAACATAGTCATTCGACATCTTAAATGAAAGAAAATGAAGAAAACTTTAATTTGATATATTTTTTGTGTGCATTTGATTAAAAAATGAACAAGTTATGGTCGTTTAAAGTTTTTAACAATTTTTTAAATTTCTTACATCATTAATTTCAATGGGTTTGGATGAAAAAAAGCCCTCATTCCTTTATTTTTTATTCTATTATTTACGAAATTGCTACCGTATTTTTCATTAAACCTCAACCATTAGATCAATACATTGGATGGTGGAGATGTGGAGATGCAATTCTATTAGCAAGATGCAATATTTAATGTTCATTCTTCAATTAATAATTGAATAATAAAAAATATTAAAAATAATATAAAATAATAAAAAATGCATAAAATAATACAAAAAAATTAAAAATTACAAAGTAAAATAAATCTAAAAAGTAAAAATATTAAAAAATTTAATAATATTAAAAAGATTAAACCAAAACCAAAAAATTGAACCAAGTCTCTTAAATACGGGTGTGCAAATGGTTAGTTTGGTGCAATAAATATATCTAAAATCATTTCAATTTTGCCTCCAATTCACTTGTAAAAATTTTCAAGAATTTTTTTTGTTTGGGACCTGTTGATCCCGGTGCGAGTCTATGTCAGTTTAGAGGAGGGTGAATAAACTGACTTCAAAAACTTTGAATAGATTTGGAATAGATAGGGCCCTGACTCACTTTTGAGATTTATCTGTGCTGACTGATCAGTTGAGAGAAGCTGACAGAGGCTTAGTTGGTGAGTTGATCAGTTTTCAACTGATAGCTAGAAGACGTGGCTGAAGCTTGTTAGTTCAGTCTGTGTGTGTGAATGTGTGCAGTTAAAGAACTTGCAAGACTGAAAAATAGTAAGAGCAGCACACACAGAACTTTATAGAGGTTCGAAGCTTCTTGCTTCTACGTCCTCTCTTCTTTCCGCAGAAGGGCAATCCACTATGCAAGTGTAAAGTTTCTTTATTACAATTACACAGTGAAGAATTCCTATTGGACCTGAAAACGGCACCTTTCAACCTGAGTGCGGCCTCTTTTCCAACTGTTGCTGTCCCGGAAGAACGGACCCGTTGGTACACGCTCCTCCTCAGCTTGTTTCTGGGTCGACAACTCACACTTACTGGTCCCAACTGCTCGCTGAGACTTTAGGTGCTACTGTCCGTCTTTACATGATTTTAGATCTCGCTCGATCTTTAAGAAGACAGTCTTGAATCTGTTATCAACCTAGAGTGCTCCTTTCTCTTGAGCTGAGTGGTTGATCTTCGAGAGACTGTACTGAGAAGTTTTGCTCTTGCTGGAATTATGCGTCAGCTTAGCAGCTTGTTTTGAACTTGAAGCACGCCTTCTCAGTTTAAGACTTTTTGCACTTTGAGAATATTGAGCTTTGAGCTGTAGAGAGAGAGAGAGAGAGAAATAACTCGTTCTGCAAAATAGCAAAGTTAGATTGGCGAAAGTCTTGGCCAAAATTGATTTCACCATCTTTAAATAGATGGGTGAATTTTGACCGTTATGATTGGTGATGTTTAGAAATCACCGGTGGCATTTTAATGCCTGTAGCCGTTTGAAGCTCTTTAATAAACTAGCCGTTTTGACTTTAATATTCTCTGATCTAAGATCATCAGGATCTTCTAAAGATTTCCTGTTAATATCTTCATTAACTGCTTGTCAGTAGGAGCAGGTGATTCGGCTATCATTTCTTGGACATTCAGCTGACGGGCTCTCAGCTATCTCGGCTTTCAGCTCTGAGATTGTCCAGTAGGCCGATCTTCAGCTGACTTGAGCTTCTATCATGATATAGTCTGGTTCAGCTGACTTATCGGCTAAGCTTAAAAGCTTCCATTTTCAGACTTATCAGTTGGCTACCTGATTGAGCTTTTACCTTTTCTCTCTGAACTGATCTATGGTCAGTTAAATGGAGGCTCAATACATTTAGAGCTGTTTTACCAATAAACTGATCAAACAGTTTAAGATCAGCTCTGACCAATGTTTTTAAAACGGGACCGGACATCAAACCGGTGAATTTACCGGGTCATTGGATTACTGGTTCGACCGGTCCAACCGTTCTGAAAAAACCGGATAACCCGATATATATATATATATATATAAATTAGTATCATAACAAATATATTAAATAAGTTTAAAAATACACAATTTATATCAATGCAAAGAAATAAAATGTTTAATTTATTGATAGTTATTGCATAAGTTAAACAGTTAAAAGTATAAATTTATAAAATTAAATATTGAACATCAAATACTAGATTTTTAAAATATATATAATTAAATGTCAAATAATTAAATATTGATTTTAATTACATATAGTAATACAAGATAACAATAAAAAATATTGCTAATTATTATTTCACAACCCACTACTTTAGATATTAGATCTTCTTTTCATTTAAAAAATATTAAATTAGATATTGTTAAATATTAATTTTAATTATATGGTAAACATTGATTTTATTTAAAATGATTTATTTTGAATTTTTGCATATATATTGTCACGACCCCAAATTAATATCTGATTAATATGAAGTGTGACCAGCACGACTCGATCCCAATGAAGGATGGATCAAGGCGCGAATCGAAATTTATTAAATAAAGGAATGAACTATTGTATTCCAGGATCGATATTTGCTGTGAACTCAAATTCTGGACTGACTTTCATTTCACAAAATATAACCGAATAAATATAGATACCTCAGAATAATAAAAAGGTATCAGCGAGTTCAAGACATACTAAAGACTTGACTCAATTAGACTTAATTAGCGGAAGCAATATAGCATAGAAAAATACAGGAAATATTCTGAGTCCTGTACAAAACAACTTTCTTTCACAGCACTTCACCCTGCACCATCAACACTCAACCTGCACATTTAAAAACAAACATGCAGGGCTGAGTACAAGTATACTCAGTGAACACATTGCCAAAAATATCATAATATATCTGATATTATGAACATTTCTTAAAACTGATTTTATTGTCATGCATCCGAGTAAACACACAGGGGTTTTGTCTGAAAAGGCCCTATGTTTTACTAAATCATTTTCTGTCTTTGCGCGCGCTTTTCTGTTGTATGATCATCCATATCGAAACTGAATGCTGAGGAATAGCTCCGCTTAAGCCTTTTCCAAGGACGTCGAGGAATAGCTCCGCTAAAGCCTTTTCCACGAATACTTATCTGAACTAAACGCTGAGGAATAGCTCCGCTCAGCCTTTTCCAAGGACGTTTAGCATCGTCGATGTCTTATTAGGAATAGCTCCGCTCAGTCTTTCCCTCTTCCTAATATCACCGACCTTAAGTGTACACTAACCTCGGTTAACACGCTAAGTTAGCATGAGGCCTGATCGATTTAAGAGTTAGAAAGCCCCTTGCGAGCTAACTAAAAACAGATAAGGATATCATACAAAACAAAACATTTTATGCATAACAATAACTTATTTGGATCAGAAATAAATAACTTCAGGTGAGTAAAAACTCAAATCATTATTTGGACTAAGAGTCCGTTGAAAAGAAAGCTCACCTTTCACCGATGTTTAATACAGCAGCAAAATGCTCCTTCTCGTGTTTTATCTCACACTGGCCGGCTTGCCTTTAAAGAGTCAACATAAAACTGATTACGTTGAACCAAATACGTTGTTTGGACTCAACATGAAATTGAAGGCCTATTAGGGTCTAGTATCCGTTCTAAATATTTATTGTTTAAGGGTAAATCTTGACCCTAGTTCTAAACCATATAAAGACATTCATCGATATCATTTAAGGTATCAAAAATACCTTAAAATCATCACAACTAGATTCTAGGAACAAAGTCATCACTAAGTTCGTAGACTAAACGACGTTTTGCACAATGTCTATTTTTGAAAAATTTTCTGTTTTGACTCACTAAGGTGCATGGGATGAGCTATACACCGATGGAAAGCCACAGAAGTCTAGTTTATAGCCAAATTTATGGCAACTCAAGATGATAACTAACGAAAAAGTTATGACCGATTTACTAGAAGGTGGCAGAACTGCCAGAATTTCTGAAAATGAACTCGTGACTGGACTTTGAAGATTTTTCACGATCGATCCAGGAAGAGTTACGGACTGAGCCATATACCATTAGAAATCCATGGAAGTCTAGTATTTTTAAAAATTTACAGTGGCTCAAGATGATAACAAATGAAATGGATATACCCATTTTACTGAGAGGTGGCAGAACTGCCATGACTTCCTGAAAACAGAAATATGACCCAACTTCGCCGATTTTTCACAATCGAATCAGGATGAATTGTGAATAGAGACACATATAAGTGGAAATCCACTTAAGTCTAGTTTACGGAAAAATTTATGGTGACTCGAGATGATAACTAATGGAAAAGTTATACCCGATTCACTGAAAGGTGGCAGAACCGCCACGAATTTCCGAAACAGAACATATGACCTGACTTTGCCGATTTCTCACAATCGACTCAGGAAGAACTAGAGACTGAGACCTATACCATTGGAAAGCCACTTAAGTCTAGTTTCCGGAAAAATTTACGGTGACTCAATACGACGTCTAACGAGGAAGTTATGCTCGTTTTACCGAAGTGTGGCAAAACTGCCGACCCGCGTGCGAGAATGCGCGAACTCAAACCAAACTTCACAACCGCCATGAACTCGACACACAAGCTTTCAATTCATCAAAACATATATCAAAACCCAACTAAACATGCTCGTACATAAACAACTCATTTCTAAATCATCAAACATCATTTGAACTACCAAAATCCACACATGTACTTTTTAAGCTTAAATATATCGATATTTTTCAAAAATACCTTTAAACAACAACGGAGAGAAGCTTTAGGAGGTTGAAGATGGTTGGATCGAGCTTTGATTATGGATGCAACTTCTACTCTCCTTCTCTCTTGCTTCGAAAACAATGGAGGTAAACGTTCTTGGTGCTCCCCCTTTAAAACTTTCCACAAGATGAAGAAGAAGAAGAAGAAGAAGAAAATGCAGCTGCCTTTATCTCTCTCTCTCTCTCGAAAATTTGCATCAAAAACCAAGAAGATGGAGTGAAGAAGGGTGGATGGTTGCTTTGCCTTTTCTCTCTTCAACTTGTTACGTAGATGGCTTTGAAATTGAGAAGGGAAATGGAAGCTTTTGATTGCTTCATACACATATAAAACACATCCCCCAAAATCATGCATTAATGGATAGGCTAGTATAGGTAGAGTGACGTAGTGGCATGGGAGAGGTATGGCCTCCCATGCCTTGAGAGTTGACCAAGAAAATATTCGGTTAAAATACCGATTATTCGGTTATCGTGATATTTTCCGTCTCCGGAAAAATCCCAAACTTATCCAAGCTTGATGAAATAATTCACTTATTTTAAAACAATAGTTTATTTGAAATTATTGATTTTTAAAACACCACTTTGAAATACTGGTTTTAATTTCTTGACCATAAAAAAAAATCCGAACTAGAGAATATCTAATTCTCTCGGATTTTAAATCACCCTGTTTAAATTATCTGAATTTAAACACTAATGACTGGAGAATATCTGATTCTCTCTGTCCTGAAAATATTTATCGGAATATCTAATTCACAATAAACACACACCGTAAATTTAAAAGAATAAGAATTGAATTTATCTGAAATTACAATTCCAGCTTTCCATAACTAAAAAGGGGATTAAACCCTAACTGAAAAAATTAACCCACCTACGGGGATTAATTGACCTTGAATTCCATGGAACTTAACGGATACTTTCGACCCTAATATGACTGGAAATTACTATACTAAATAGTAATTGCAACAGTTTACTGCAATTAAGCAGTAATTAGTTTACGGGGTATTACATATATATATATATATATATATATTATATTCTTAAATAATAACATAAGAGTGTGTTGGTCCAATTGGTTAAGTACATTGTTGAAAATTATAGAATATTTGGAGGTCTTAAGTTCGAATTCTTTCAACCACATATTGAAAGAGTTGAATTAAATTTTGTAGAATTAAAAAAAAGGACCGGTTCACCGGTTTTTACCGGGTCACACTGGGTCAGACTTGACCCGTAATAAACAAACAACTGGACCGGACTAATGGCCGGTTCACGGTTAAACTGGTCGAACCGGTCGGTCCGGTCCGATTTTCAAAACACTGGCTCTGACTGATCTCTGATCAGATTAGTTTCAGCTTTCAAGCTGACTCTGTTAATCAGTCTATCTTGGCTTTTTGCTAAGACTGATGATTAACTCATCTGTAAATGCCTACCAGTCAGTTCTCTTCCCCCTTTATAGCTTATCTCAAGCTTTGAAGAGTTTACTCTGATTGGTCTGATCAAAGCAACCTGTAAGTTGGTTGACCATGCTTCTGAATAGCCGTCTCTCATCTCAGCCTGAAGTCTTATTTGGTCATTATCCCTGATTTTCATCTTTTCATAACCTGCAGTTTTTCATTAAATCATCACACATGTTTTGACATTTTATCAAAACCATCATTTGGGATTTTCCAACAATTTTCCTAACATGACCAAAATTGATATCAAAATGGGACCAAAATTGATAATTCCGTTAACCCGTCAAACATCCGTCTAGATCGTGTGATCAAAATTGATAGTCCATTTCCTATGGACTAAATTTGATATCAATTTCTGAAATATGACCAAATGTGATAGGAATGGGACAAAAATCGGATTAGGGCGTGTCCTATTGGACCAATATCGAATTTTTCTCTATTAATGTTTATTGATATTTTAGTGTATGTGATTGTTTTTATAATTGATGTAGTGAGACAGACAAGGGTTTTATGAAACATATATGTAATGATTTGAATGTAATTCGATTGTAGAGCTATATTTCTTATCAGAATGTTGTTTTTATTTCTTAGATTTTTAGTATGACTTCGTTTTTTCGCAGTAAAAGGGTATTAAAACAAATTAATAATTCTTTTTTAAAAAAATTAAATTTAATAATAGTGTATATATAAACCCCCGAAAAAGTACGGATTTAAAAATATAAAAATCAATATTTTAAATTTTGAACGTGGCTATTTTGTAATTGAATGATAAAATATTGCGAGTCTCAAATATATTTAGCATTTGAAAGCATGTAAATATAAATGTAACTTTGCTAAATATCACAACATCAGTTAAACTAATTAAAAAATAAAAAATTAGTAACCATGATTATTGTTATCATTTTATTATTTTTTTAAAATACTAAAATAAAAATATAGTATTAATTTAACAAAATGCAAAACTTGAGTTGTAAAAAATAATTAGACCTAATATAATTTTGTTATATTGTTTTATATCCATTCCATATTTTTTAACCTAACAATCATGCATAATCAAACTTTTGTTATATTATTTTATATATCTCGTGTAATGCATGCGTGTAAAAATTTTAAAAGTTGCATATAAAATCTTGATTGTGGTTACACAGCTAATGAATAAGAAAATAAAGTGAGTTTCAACTCTTGGATCTCGTAAAAATATATCTTATCGTAAAAATACATGAGATGAACAAAATTAATTTTTTCTAACAACCTCATAAGAAAAACCAATACAATTGTAATGAATAATTATAAAAAATTATATATAACAAAAATATAAAAATAATGATATAAACAATTTTACTCGAGGATGATTTAGCGCTATTAGAGGATGTTAATTAATTAAAATAGTATAAAAATTACAACAAAAAAAGTATACATTGTTAAAAAATGTAATAAAACACAAAATCACATAACATTATAACTTGAGATTTTAAATATTTAAATGTGAAAGTTCTATTATATGTACACATCGAGTTTTTGTTGTATGTGTATTACAATTTGACTGGAATTGGTTACAACTGAATTGCAAGAAGAACAGAAGGAAGCGAAAGATTACAATAAACAATTGAACTGAACAATTAAATAAATGGGAACCCGATTGCAGATTCCGGCAAGTCGAGTCGAGGGGATCTCTCTTCGCAAGATAAATTACGCCCCGACTAGTGCTCACGGTCTGGCGATTTGTCTCTCAAATATGAAACGGCTTCATTCTTCCGGTAGTAGCACCACAAGTCCGGCAAACCTCCGGTGAACTAGACCACGTCGAGAACTGGGAAGCTGCGACTCAAAGGAACTTGTATGCAACAATATGATTATGTTCGTTTATGCAGAATGTAGCATCTTGGACCATGCAGGATGTCCTATTTATAGGCACATCTCCACTGTAGGGGACAGCTAGGGTTTGAGGGCATTCAAACCAGGTGTTGTAACCTCTAGGAGTTATAGCTCTGCCATTAAGCCCCCAAGAGTTACCTTCTGTAGATCCCGACAGGTGTTCCATGTCGGCTTGGATCCCAACACGTGTCCAAGGCAGCTACAGGTGCAGATCCTGACAATTGTCCCATGTCGGCTCGGATCCCAACATGTGTCCAGACAGCTGCAGACTTTGACTCCCAATAGGAGTTACATTCCAGCCCACTAACTCCAACAGCTCCAGGTTGGAGTTACCACATTTGAATACATTGAAGCCACTTAACTCAGCTAGGAGTTACAAACTTCAAGGATGGACATGCACCACTAAGTGCACCCAAGACCCGTACGACTCAGACAGCCGATCCGCTGACCCGCTCCACGACCCGACCGTTTCTGTACCGTAAAACTGGTACGGCTAAGCCTTGGAAGCCCACGTACGCCCAAAGTCTAATTGCCAAGATCCAAGTCTGAGAACAAGGACGAGACGAGACGAGCCGAGCACAGGCACCAAGCACGGGCACGGGCACGGGCGGGCGCGCGCGTGTGGGCTCATGGCCCACATCCTTATGCACTTAATTACTTCACTTAAGTGTTAATACACTTGAATAACTTCTTAACTTGATTAAAAAATTAATGTGGGATTATTTAATATGTGTTAAACACATTATCCCACACACCATAAATGCTCAATCGTGTGACCAACTTCAACCATTTATTTCTCACTCACCGAAAATCGGATTTGAGAAAATAAAAACACTACGATTATCTACTCACAACATACAATAATCATACACTATTTAATTCCTCCAAAATTAAATATCCCGGTCACGAAAAATCAGATAAAATGAGTCAAAACTCAATTTAATAAATCTAATTTTTCAACAATCCCCCACATGAGTGGAAATAGTACATGCATGTATGCAGACAAGTAGCCCAGTTCACTAGAAACACAACTGCAACAGGATAGGTAGCTTGTGACTTTAGACCTTCCATATTTCAACACTATCGAGTATATCGGCTGTTTAGTGGACATGATACCTTGAACTATACATCCTTAGTGTATACCGAGACAATAGTATTGAAAACAGCTATGTCTCAAACATTATCTGTTCTCATGTTTGTGTCCTTTTCAGGCCATGAACAACCTCTTTGAATTCATAAGTATCTTTTAGAAGCGGCCCCCACAACTCACTTATATAGGTGATCTCCTCTTCCGAGTATCCTGCCATACTCAACCTCATTAGGCTTAGGAATCCTTAAAAGTCATAGGACTTATCCTCACCACATTGACAGGTGTGCACTTGGTTTGCTCACAGGGAAATGTTCACTTATAAGTTTCCAAGTGCTACCAAACCGAACGTTTGTAGCTTATTTTTCCCATTGAACCAAGTTCTTAGGATCTCCAGTCATCATGGTTGGGTTACCACTACAAGCATTCTTAGAGTGTGGATTTTAAACCCATTCCCTTTAGCAACTTAGCCATTTGATCTCGGTTTAACCCTTTGGTTAGCGAATCCGCTAGATTGTCTACTGACTTCACATAGTCAACTGAGACAACTCCACTTGAGATCATATGCCTCACAGTATTATGTCTCCGATGTATATGTCGAGACTTACCATTATACATATCATTATGTGCCCTCTCGATAGCCACTTGACTATCACAGTGAATCATCACTGACGACACTGATTTTTTCCAGCATGGAATATCCTCTAGAAAGTTGTGAAGCCATTCCGCTTCTTCACAAGCTTTATCTAAAGTGATAAACTCAGATTCCATGGTAGAACGGGCTATACAAGTTTGTTTCATGGATTTCCATGACACTGCACCACCACTGATAGTGAAAACAAATCCACTAGTCGAGAATGAGTCTTTTATGTCTGATATCCAATTCGCATCATTGTACCCTTCAAGTACAGGAGGAAACCTTGTATAATGCAGTCCGAAGTTCAAAGTATACTTCAAGTATCTTAGAACTCATACTAGAGCTTTCCAATGCTCTTTGCTTGGATTGCTCGTGTACCGACTTAACTTGTTCACAGAACATGCAAGATCAGGTCTAGTGCAGTTAGTGATGTACATCAAACTCCCAATGACCCTTGCATACTCTTCTTGAGCTACCGATTCTCCCCGGTTTTTGCTCAAATGTACATTGAGTTCCAACGGGGTCTTAGCCGGTGGACTATCAAAAGCATTGAATTTCTTAAACACTTTCTCCACATAATGAGATTGTGTTGAGATAATTTCACCACTTGTCCATACTATCTTGATTCCTAGAATCACATCAGCTAAGCCCATATCTTTCATGTCGAAATTTCGTTTCAATATTTGTTTCATTTCAACAATCACTTGGTGGCCACTGCCCATGATTAACATGTCGTCTACATAAAGACAGACTATGACATAGCCATTAGAACTGCTCTTTATATACACACATTTATCACACTCATTAATTTTGAAACCATTTGATAACATCACATTATCAAACTTCAGGTGCCACTGAATAGATGCTTGTTTCAGACCGTACAACGATCTAACAAGTTTACACATCTTCATTCTTGCCCTGGTGCAACAAACCCTTCAGGTTGTTCCATGTATATTTCATCCTCTAACTCACCACTCAGAAACACGGTCTTTATATACATCTGATGAATTTCAAGATTGTGCAAAGCAGCAATCGCTAAAAGCACCCGAATAGATGTAATCCTTGTTACTGGTGAGTAGGTATCGAAGAAATCATACCCCTCTTTTTGTCTAAAGCCTTTGGCAACCAAACGAGCTTTATACTTATCAACAGAACCATCTGCCTTATATTTTCATTTTAGGATCCACTTGCATCCTAACGGCTTCCACCCACTTGGGAGATCTGTCAACTCCCAAGTGTGATTTTGCATGATGGAATCGATTTAACTGTTGATAGCTTCTTTCCAGAACGCATTATCTGGACTAGATAGAGCTTCTTTCAAAGACTTTGGCTCATCATCTAGCATATAGGTGATGAAAACCGGACCAAAAGTCTTAGCCGTCCTAGCTCACTTGCTACGTCTCGGTTCTTCATCCACAGGATCAGAATTAGTAGCAGCTTCAGAAGTTCGTTTCTCAGAATTACCTTCTGCCCTATCCTTATCTTTACAATGATAGACATTCTCAAAGAATATAGCATTCCTTGACTCCATCATCGTTCTTTCAGTCAACTCGAAAATTGTAATACCCCAGATTTTTGAATAAGGATTAGTGAATTGTTAATATTAATTAATTAATTAAAGTCAGAATTTAAATAAGGTTAGCTATGGTTGGATGTCAGTCACGACTTTAAGAGTCAGTTTTCGTGAAGATCGTCTTTTCGGAAAATATAATCTTAATTCTTTTATTGCCATCTGTGGTTTATTTAGAAAGGTTTTAACTCAAGAAGTACACCGGTATTTTTGGATTTTAAATCTGAAGTCATTTGAGTTCCCGGTGATGGAAAACGTATTTAAAAGGGAAATGAATAATAACTTTTGCGTGCGTTCGTGTTTTGAGAAATTTATGAAATCCTCCTCATTTATCCGAGTTCAGTTATGTCAGGCTCCTCTTATGGGAAATGACTCAAGGATTCCGTTGGCGTTCACGGATTTTCATTCTGAGGTCAATCGAACGCTCGGGAGCAAAATCTGTCAGTCTGAGTAAATAGTAAAAAGTAATTCCAAAAAGGGAATCTTTGCTCGTCTTTCTTCTGACGACCCCGTCTTCTTCACGAATCGAGTTGGTTCACTAGTGTTCGAGCCAACGAGTCTCCCGGTATTTTTAGATTTCGTGTCTGAAGTCATTTGGACCTCAACATCGAATAAAGCAACTTTTAACCGAACCCGGGTAGCTTTTGCAGTATTCCCGCACAACAATGGCTTCCAAGGGAAGCTAAAGCCTCTCCTATAAATAGGGGACCACCCCTTTGGCATTTTTTACTCATTTCTCATTCACTTCATTTCTAAATCGAGAGGGTGAAAAGCTTTGAAAGCCAAGAAGGTTCTGTCGAAGTAAAAAGCGTTCTTTGTGAGTGTTCTTCAAGACGACGAGCGGAGTGGCGTGGAAGGGATGCGGTGAAAGAATGTGCTAGGGGCGCCGTTGAAATCGTAGCAGGTGGCTCTGCCGCCGTTGCGACTCGACGAGACGCCAAGCTAACCACATTCCTTCGACGCACCTAACCCCGTCCATTCTTGTTCGTCGGTCTCGACTCCATTTCTTTCCGTCTTTTAAATTCCGCATTTACTTTCCGTTCTTTACGTTCTTCGCAT
Source organism: Perilla frutescens (assembly GCA_026008535.1). Classification (NCBI taxonomy): domain Eukaryota; kingdom Viridiplantae; phylum Streptophyta; class Magnoliopsida; order Lamiales; family Lamiaceae; genus Perilla; species Perilla frutescens. The sequence goes on from BRKX01000011.1 coordinate 33,440,424, forward strand.
TCTTCATTATTGCTCGTCTAAAAGTTGTATTTTGATTTTTGTTGAAGTTCCAAGTTAATAACGTTTATGTTATATTTCTGATTCTACTTCCGTTATTATTATTCTAAAAATATTAGCCTCTTTTATTCCGTTAAATTTCGTTCAAGCCACATTTAACGATTTTCTCATTATTCTAAAAATTAAAGGAGGATTATCGTGTATATGCCATTATAATGCCAAAATTCTTTTTAAGATTAAAGCATGTTGTTGCATGTTAAATTCAAGTACGTTGTTTTTAAGAAATTTCGGGTTGAGTGTTCTTCGTGTTCGTCGAAGGAATCAACGAACACGAAGAATCCAGTTGAAGAACCCAGATGAAGAGAGAGAGAAAAGAGAGCCCTGCGGGGGGGAGTGCGCCACCGCGCCACGCCCCTCTCGGCCGCCCTTAGCCCGCTGGGGCTGAGGAGCCCGCCGGGGCAAGGGTAGCCCACCGGCGTACCCTGCCCCGCGGCGAGGGGGAGCCCGCCGGCGCCCATGTGCGCCGCGGCGGCCCCCCCTTCTCTGTGTTGTTTCTTTCGCCGTTTCTTTTCGGCTATTTTCGTACCCCTTTTTCTGAACTTTTCGAGTCTTCTAAATTATGTTATTCTCAAGCCACATTCAAGTTTAAATTATAGTAAGGTATTCAAGTTGATTTCAATTCATTTCGAATAAGTTGTTCAAATTATTTTCCGTCTAAAATTTTAGAGATCAAGTCGAGAAGTACCTTAAATAAAATAAATCCTTCTTGAACCCTTATTAAAGTCAAAGTCATGCTATCCATGTTAAGTACTAGCTAAGGGAATATTATTTTGGTATTATTTAATCTCATGTTATTAGAAATCTTCGAAGGAGGCCGCTAAGTCGATGATTCGACTTTTGTAGAAGGAATCGAGCCTCAGAGGAATACTAAGGAAGACCACCAGCTCGTTGCCTCATCTTCCATCCCGTAATCGAGGTGGATAAATATATACTCATCTAAAGTTTGAGCTAATAAGCTCTAGAAGCATGTTACGGCAAATGAGATATCCAATAAAGTATTTTTGCTCAGCCTGATTGATCTCTGTACAAGGAATGAAGAAAGGAAGATATTATGTTTTACTTGAGCTCTCAAGCATGTTTAGAAATGATAGAACTACTAAAGTATTATTTATGCTTAGTATGAAATGTTTAGAATTATCTTTAGTTTCGATTCGTATTTAATTACGTTCTTTTCCTGAAATCGAATATTTATGCTTGTTAAGCTCGCAGAATTAAGAACTAAGGTTTGCCTTGTTAGGGTAGCATTAAATCCCTTTTAGGCCGAGATTATGTAGTAGTGAAGGATTAGCCCTTAGACGTTGTTCTAAGTTTGGTGTTGCTAGCAAGGTTATGAAAGTAAGGAACTTAGTTTTTCATTTAAGCAGGATTTGAGCTCAGAACTCTTAAGGGAGTCACTGCTGGGTTTTTCCCTCGAAACTCATTCAGATATTTGAGGTAACCCCTCTTCTATCCTATGGCATGCCTAAGGGTATAGTTGACGTCAGGTTTGAGCCAGATTGGGCCTAAAGAGAAAAGAAAAGATTTTGCGGATATGAAGAGGGCTTTTGCGTTTTGCTCCCCATATACTGTCAGTTGATTATTGGTTATCTTAAGAGTTTACTAAAGTATTTCATTAAAACCCACTGAGTACATTAGTACTCATGCCCCTCTTTTTCAAATGTTTTACAGATTGAGATGCTGAGGATGTTGGTGGCTGTGGATGTGGGTTGGCTGCCAAGACTGTTTTGCTATTATCTAATATTTTCTTGAAATCCCACTATGTGATCTGCTACTCTTATACACTCTTTCTAATTCCGTTTTAAGTCCTATTATGATTATTAAGACTCTATGAATAATCTCCCCAGACATAATTATTTGAGTATAAGATGCATACTAAGTCCTATTTTTACTACCTAAGTATAATTTCCTTTCATCTATCAAGGGGCTTGCATGTATTTTTAACCATCATCATCTATGCTGAATGGTATCCGGTTATCCGTTTATCCATTTAATTAACCGTCTAGTAAAAGTGAACCCGAGTATCCCCGTCTAATCCCCAAAAGCATATCTCAATGGTAAAACCAACTTATCAATCTTCCGTTTTATTTAATTAACCCCTTAATGACACCCCGTCCCCACTCGTTAATCCCTATCTCGGGACCGGGCTGTTACAGAAATCTCTAATTTATGAATAAGAAAATGATATGCACTACTGTTAAGTGCATATCCAACAAAGATACAATCAACCGTTTTAGGGTCGATTCTAACTTGTTTAGGAAGTGGCACTTCAATCTTAGCTAAATAACCCCACACTTTGGGATATTTATAAGACGGCGTGCGTCCTTTCCACAACTCATAAGGCATCACATCCTTACCCTTAAGTGGAATTTGTTCAGGATATAGTTGGCTATCAACACAGCTTCCCCCCCACAAGTTCTGTGGTAATCTCGAACTTATCAACAAAGCATTCATCATCTCCTTAAGAGTTCAGTTTTTGCGTTCAGCAACACCATTAGACTGTGGTGAATAGAGAGCCATAGTTTGATGAATTATACCCGTCTCTGCGCATAACTCTTCAAACGGGGCAACATATTCTCCACTTCTATCACTTTGAATTGCTTTAATTTAACCGCTTAGTTGATTTTCGGCTTCATTTTTGAAGTTCTTAAAAGCTTCAATCGTCTCATCTTTACTTCTTAAAAGATAAAGATAACGGTGCTTTATGCAATCGTCAATAAAAGTAATAAAATACTTTTTACCACCTCTAGTTTGCACAAACTTTAAGTCATACACGTCTGTGTGAATTAAATCTAGAGGTTTAGTGCTCCGTTCAACTGAATGAAATGGTAACTTTGCCAATTTTGCCTCGACACAAACTTCACATTTGTTTTGTGTATTAAATTGGTTTACCTTTACCAAATCTAAATTTACTAAACGTTTTATAGCATTTAGATTGACATGTCCTAATCTACAATGCCATAAATCCAAGCACTCAACAAGCAAGTAAGCAGAAGAATTCACTTTATTAGCACTTTCTTTGGCAATACGGCGCATGGCCATTACATTCATGTTGAAGAGTCTATTGGCGAGATAGCCCCGACCAAGGAACCTTCCATACTTGCTTAAAATAAAAATTTTAGACTCAAACACTAGTCTAAAACCATGATTGACTAACAATGAACCCGAAACCAAATTCTTGCGGATGTCCGGAACATGCAGCACATCCTTCAAAGTTAGCTCTTGGTCTGAAGTCAGCTTCAAAACCATGTTGCCATACCAGCCACTTCAGATGAGGCTTGGTTCCCCATATGCAACTTCCTACCTTCAACATCTTTATAGGTAGCAAACGAACTCTTGTCAGAGCAAACATGACAAGTAGTCTCGGTGTCGACGAACCATTCTCTCGGGTTGTCCACGTGATTAGCTTCAAACACAACAGCAACCAAATAATCGTCATCCCAATCATCTTGATGGGCCTTGCCTTTGCCTTTGTTGTTATGTTCCGCCAAGTGCGCACCATAATTGGTACGCTTCTTCTTTAGAGCCGTGCAATGTTTGGACATGTGCCCCGGCTTGTCACAATTGAAGCAGTTGCCGTTGAACTTCGTCATTGGCTTCTTCCCTTTGTCAACTTGACCCGAGCACTTCCTTTTGTTGTTATTTGATGGTCCACCACATTCCATCAAATTATCCTTAGCCTCGATCGGGACTCTTAGTCTCGGATCCGCCTTTCAGTTATTAGCTTCAATTTGAAGCTTAACCACAAGATCTTCAAGAGTCATCTCCTTTCGCTTGTGCTTGAGATAGCTCTTGAAGTCCTTCCAAGATGGTGGCAACTTCTCAGTCACTGTAGTAACGGTGAAAAAGTCGGGAAGGACCATCCCTTCAGCATGAATGTCGTACACAATGAGCTGAAGCTCTTGCACTTGATCCATCACTAACCGGGAGTCCACCATTTTGTAATCGAGGAATTTTGCCACGATGAACTTTTTAGTTCCGGCATCCTCTGTTTTGTACTTCTTTTCTAGTGTCTCCCACAGTTCCTTAGCACTAGTTATATTCTCATACACAGAGTACAAGCTATCTACTAAACCATTAAGAATGTAATTTTTACATAAGAAATCTCCATTGATCCATTGATCATAAGCTGTCCATTTGTTGACGTCCGGCTCATTCTCCTCGATCACTGGAGTGGCTTCCTTGATCTATCCAGCAACTCCCAACGTGGTGAGGTAGAAGAGCATCTTCTACTGCCACCTTTTGAAGTCCAATCCGGAGAACTTCTCCGGCTTCTCAGCTTGGCCATGGGGAATGGTCCTTGGAGCAACGGTGTTAGATGATGACGCCATTCCAACAAAGGTAGTTGATTATTTTTAGTCTTAATTTATCTTGCGATTATTGTATGTGTATTACAATTTGACTAGAATTGGTTACAACTGAATTGCAAGAAGAACAGAAGGAAGTGAAAGATTACAATAAACAATTGAACTGAACAATTAAATAAACGGGAACCCGATTGCAGATTCTGGCAAGCTGAGTCGAGGGGACCTCTCTCCGTAAGACAAATTACGCATCGGCTAGTGCTCATGGTCTGGCGATTTATCTCTCAAAGATGAAACGACTTCGTCCTTCTGACAGTAGCACCACAAGTTCGGTAAGGCTCCGGCGAACTAGAGCATGTCGAGAACTGGGAAGCTGTGACTCGAATGAACTTGTATGCAACAATATGATTATGTTCGTTTATGCAGAATGTAGATTCTTTGACCATGCAGGATGTCCTATTTATAGGCACATCTTCACTGTAGAGGACAACTAGGGTTTGAGAGCATTCAAACCATGTAACGCCCCGGTCCCGAAAAGAATAATAAATGAAGGACGGAGGGTGTCATTTAAAAAGAATAGGATTTGAAATAATTATTAATTAAATAAAATAATTGTTGGAAACAAGAATAGGTTATATTTCTCAGAAATTTGGACAACAAAACCTCTATAACTAGAACAAGCTTCCGTTTTATAACGGCTTATATGAGTACAATTGGAACGGCACAGAAACCAACAAGTCCGTACATGGGCAAAACAAGGTGATAAATAGATACCAACAAGTAAAGATCCATTTATCCTAAATATTAATAAGATTAGTCCCATCAAAAGGACAAAAGAAAGACAGCGGATAAGACCAATTCATAGGTCGACTGATAGTAAATAGATACCAACATGAAATCAAGTATGACCCTTCTAATAGGTCGAAGTCAATAAAGGGATAATTGGTATGGCAAAAGGACGGGGTTTTCTCCCCTCAAGACATTATTTAATAAATAGACATCATATATTCATAGCATATTAGACATGCTATCATTAAGTATCATGTATCAAATATCAAGACTAAATACTAGATATCAGAGTATTCAGCAGAAACATAGCGGAAGCAAATAGTATAACCAGATAGAGCAGCAATTAGGAAGCTCAGACAACCCCACCAACAACACATCACCAGCCTCAGCATCTCAACCTGAAAATATTTTGAAAAGAGTTGGGTGTGAGTACTAATGCACTCAGTGGGTAATTTTGAACTCAATTTGCAATTAAGAAATACCCAAAATAATACACAGCATATAGAAAGCAAAACGCGAAAGCCTTTCCTATATCTGGATTGAGATGGATGCTGCCTCAGTGGTGTCGGTGTTGCAGTCGGGCCGATCCGGTTCGGCTGTGACTCGGCACATGTTGACGTCCATTCGTATGTTGTGCCGCGGACGACATGTTCAGTTCTCTCACATTCATCATGAGGGGAATCGAGCTGCAGACTTTCTTGCTAGTAGGGGGCTCAGAACCCTACACTCACCTTCTATGATTCAGTTTCTGCTCCTCGATATTTGCTCTCCTTGGTTAGGATGGATCAGTTGGGTTATCCCAACTTTCGATTTAGATATAGCTAGATGATGATGGTTTTCATTTATGTTTTGTATTCATTTCTTATTTGCTCTTGTTTGGAGTTACAGTCTATCTTGGGTTGTGCTTCAGATTATGTTTTTCATTTGGGTTTTGGGGTTAGCATCTGGTCTGTGGATGCATCTCCTTTTAGCTGTTGTTTTGTTTCTAGTTCGAGTACTTGGTTAGGGGTGTATTCATTTTTGGGACACATTCCACCTATGACTTTGTATGAGATGATTTATGATTTATATACTGGCTGGGCATGGTGCCGAATGCCCCACCCCCTCTAGGGGTGTTTTTCTGGAAAAAAAAAACAAAAAAAAAAAACGCGAAAGCCCTTCCTATATCTGCAAACCTTTTTCTTCTCTTTGGGATCCCTCTTGCTCAGTATGTCATCTACTGCACTATATAGCATACCACTGGTAGGAAAAGAGAGGGGTTACATCGCTAATCCGAGAAGAGTATACAAGGGGGTTACCTAGCATTGACCCTGAGTATGCTAGGGGTCACCTAGCAGTGACTCCTTATAGTGACATCCGGTCACAGTGTATGTGTGGGGTTACCTCACAGTGACACCTTTAGTGATAATCATCATAACTGCAAGGGTGTACAATCCTGCCTATGTTCATCAATTACTTGCACTACAAAAATCCAAGATTCTAGCACAAGCCTGTCTTAGCTAAGTTTAACATCGTCTCAATATATCTCATAAAACTTAGCAAATTAAATCATATCTTAATCATGCTTATACAACTATTCCACAAGTATGCTCAAATCCTAGTCACAATATCTCAATAATATTCCAGTAATATTATAACAATATTTCAACAGTATCTCAATACTATCATATTTTATAACATAACAATATTCTATAATTCTTCCTATAACAGTGATGTTAAACAGGTAGAGCATAAAATATTTATTTGGATATTTCTAAGTTATCTATCATGCTTCTAAGAGTTATTACTCTTAAATTTTATTTATTCTTTGAAAATAAACCTACCTCGCTGACGAGCAGGTGGCGACATAAAAACTTTAGGAACATCATCTTCTCTTCTAGCAGGTTCTGCGAGTCCTACAAGGGTCGATCTTCGACTCAGAACGACTACTATATTTTTCGGAAATTAATCTACTATAATTAGAGCTATTATTAAATTTAATTCTTTTCAAAAATATATTACGTGAATCTAGAGACCTCGTGTACATTTAACGCAGAAGAGAATAAATTCTAAAATATTATTTTTGATTTATTTGAACAAAAAGATTTGATAGAGGTCACTTTCCATAACTTGCCATTTTAATCGATTTTTATCAGATTTGTACCACGACACTTTTTAACCGTTCAAAAATTACGAAAATATTCAGGGATAATCCTATACATGCCAAAACTATAGTTTGAGAGTTTTAGAATTTTTTGATAACACATGCTTCCAGTACAAAAATAACCGTTTAAAATAAATAATCGAGATTTTTCAAAACTTGTCCAAAAATTACGAAATTTGACGGGCATATAGGAAATATTATTCGAGCAACTTTCGTGAACAAACTTTTTCGATTTGATGACCCGAAAGGGCCGAAACTGAGGAAAAATGTGACTGATCGGCGTCTTTTACATTTTCTATTTTCCGGAAAAATGTGACTGTTTCGGCCGTCGGACGGGAACGCATTCAACACATGAAATTTAGTACACATTTAAATACACGACATATTAAAATTTGGGCTAAAAAGGGCGAGAAATGGACCGATACAACGACGACGAAAACGGGTGACCGTGGGGGTGGTTTCTCGGTTGTGGTTGTTCGCCGGTGCTCCGGCGACGGCAAGGCGACGGAGGCGGGAAGGCGACAGCAGGTCGGTGGTGGTGGTGGTGGCAGCTCCAGCCGGATCTCTCTCTCTCTCTCTCCCTCCGGATCTCTCTCTCTCTCTCTCCCTCTATCCTCTTTCCTTCTCTCTTATTTTTTTTTCTTTCTTTTACTTCTTTCTTTCTGTACGCTAACTCTCCCTCTCTCCTCTTTATCTCTCTCTCTCTCTCATATAATATGAATGCAGAATGGTGATAATCAACGTGGGGGGGGGGGAATTATATAGATATTTTGGTTAGGATATTTTTAATATAATATTAATAAAATACTTTTTGCACTCGATTTAAAAGTTACTTTATTTTATCGGGAGTTCATTTGATCTTGCATTATAAATCTAAAAATACCAGGAGGTTCATTGAGTTATTTTTTATTGAATCAATTCAAAATGGTATGCCGAAAATGTTATTTGATAATCGAACGAGAAAAAATTCCTTTTTAAATTAATTAGAAATTACTATTTATTTTACCAAAAATATTATTGGGAGTTCGTTTGACCTCTGATTACAAATATGAGAACACCGGCGGGTGCCTTGGTTCGTTTTCTATTGGAAAACTCTGACGAGTCAAGTCTCGAGACGTCGCAAATATTCCCGACTAAATTTAAAATTACTATTCACGTCCTCTTTGATTGTTAGGGCTTTGATTGACCTCGAATTAAAATTTTTAAAAGTATCATTGAAATTCTCAGGTCATTCTATTTCCACGAAAATCATTATTGACCACGTGCCAAAAATATTTAAACTACATTTTCCAATTAAATAACACCTAAAGTCGCGTCTTTTATCCATTTTACTTTATCTTAACTCCAATAAATTTCTATAGTCTTCTAAATAAATTTAGAAAACTTTTAACTATAATCCAAAAATACGGGGTGTTACAAACCAGGTGTTGTAACCCTCAGGAGTTACAGCTCTGCCATTAAGCCCCCAACAGTTACCTTCTGCAGATCCCAATAGGTGTCCCATGTCGGCTCGGGTCCCAACACGTGTCCAAGACAGCTGCAGGTGCAGATCCTGACAAGTGTCTCATGTCGGCTCGAATCCCAACACGTGTCCAGGCAGCTGCAGACTTTGACTCCCGATAGGAGTTACATTCCAGCCCACTAACTCCATCAGCTCCAGGTGGGAGTTACCACATTTGAATACATTGAAGCCACTTAACTCAGCTAGGAGTTACAAACTTCAAGGGTAGACATGCACGACTAAGTGCACCCACGATCCGCACGACTCGGATAGCTGATCCACCGACCCGCTCCACAACCCGACCGTTTCTGTACTGTAAAACTGGTACAGCTAAGCTCCGGAAGCCCAAAGTCCAAGATCCAAGAGTCGAGTCGAGCCGAGTACGGGCTCGAGCATGGGCGGGCGGGCACGTGTGTGCGCATGTGGGCTCATGGCCCACATCCTTGTGCACTTAATTACTTCACTTAAGTATTAATACACTTAAATACACTTCTTAACTTGATTAAGAAATCAATGTGGGATTATTTAATGTGTCTTAAACGCATTATCCCAACACCATAAATGCCCAATCGTGTGACCAACTTTAACCATTTATTTCTCACTCACCGAAAATCGGATTTGAGCAAATAAAAATATTACGATTATCTACTCACAACATAAAAAAATCGTACGGTATTTAATTCCTCCAAAATTAAATATCCCGGTCATGAAAAATCGGATAAAATGAGTCAAAATTCAATTTAATGAATCCAATTTTCCAACAGTTTTTAAATCGAGGTTAATTGAATAATTTATTGAGTTTGATTGAAATATTTTACTATAATTTTAATGTTAATATAATAAAACTACAAATTGATGCAAATTAACATATGAATTTACAGTTTTATATTCACTGAAAATTAAAAATTTCATACACCAAAGACAATAAGATTTAAATATATAAAACTGAGTTGAATGAGTTTGAGAGCTGATATTCCATATACTCTCCATTTTAATTTAGAATATTAAAATACATTTCATGACTTATTAATAAAATAAAATAAAAAAACTAAAAGTAGAGAACTTTAAAATAAACTTCCAAAGAAAAAAAAAGCATTCCATTTATCTTACAGTTCACATTTTAAAAAAGAATAAAGAAAAAAAATAATTCAATTAATCAATATAGCTAAAACCGAACAGATACTTGATGTGTTGTGCGTTGTGGCGTTTAATATATCTTGCAGTCACGAGCATATATTTTTACGGTATATGATCTTATGTTATTTGTGTACAACTTTTAATAATTCTTAAAATTTGAGAAATGTGAAGAGTGGTTATATATGATAATATGAGATAAAATTCTCTAGTCCACAATCTCTATCTCACTATTGTATCACACTATCAAATTTAATATTTTTAAATTGATCATTACAAAAATAAGATTTATTATACTATAACCAACCATAATTAATTATTGCTAAAAATTGTATAACCTAATTTTGGAATAATCAACCATATTAATCAATTATATCAACTAAAAAAAATATTTATTAAAAAATAAATATAAACTATAATTGAGTGGAATAAGCTCTAAATAATAATTAAAAAATTAAAGTAAACGAAAATAAATTGAAATTGAATAAAAAAATGATTGAAAATATAATAAAAATTAAAATGGGACACCAAGTGGGACATAGGATTTCGTTTGGTTATATATAGATGTGTTGGATCTCAAGTGTTTTTTTTTTTTGGGTTCAAAATTTGAAAGAAAATTTAGTAATGATGTTCGAATTATAAGAGTCACAAACAATAAATACCAAAATTTTGATATTGAATTTGATGACTAATCTAAAATCAAATGTTATCACTCTCATGCATAAAAATAAATGTGAGGGAAAATATATTGTTTAATAAAAATGATGAATTAAAAGTAGACATAAGAAAAGGAGAAAAAAAAAGCCACCTCAGCAAGCATATAAATAAGTATAGCATATGAAAGAAAGAAAAAATAAAAAGAAATATAAGGGAAACATGTTTAATAAAAAATAATAAATTAAAAATAGGCAAAAAAAAGGAGAAAGTCATATATATATAAGTCCAGAAAATGAAAGAAAGAAAAAATAAAAAGAAATGTATGGAAAAATAGTTGAATAAAAATAATAAATTAAAAATAGGTTAAATAAAAGAAGGAAAGGAGAAAAGAGCGGTGGACAAAGGATTCAATCCTGGGACTATCACAGCCTCACAGGTTTGAAAAATAACATGAAACCACCACACCACAATACAATTTTTAAAATTTTTAAGAACAAATATTATTTAAAATTAAGTTTTGATTTACTTTTTTTATGACAATTTTATCCTAATAATTTTACTTTAAGATATGAACATCAATCAAAACCGTGGTAATTGCTTATAAATATGAAGATTTTGCAAGAACACGTTATTCTAAAATTAAAGAGCCAACTTTTATGATCCACCACGAAGCAATTAATAAAATTAGCTTAAAATAGCACATCGAATTGGTAGCCTTGTCGACAAGTGGTCTAAAATGCTTTGATTCTTTAACTTTAAATAATCTTGATTTGGAATTAGTTGTATCGAAAATAAATTATCCTTCAAATTAATTATGGAACACCATTCTTGGTGTCTGCAAACTTTAATTCTTTCATATTCATATGTGAATTTGTTGTTGCACCGGCTTAGATTTGGAAGATGCCGCAACTTAGGCATATCGACATCACACATGAGTTCCATCTTCCAAATCCTCCTCCTAGTGGTGAACAGGAGGATGTAATTCAGTTCCAGATCCATTGCAATGTTGATTTCGAAACATAGTTGCATCTACATTGAACTTATATAAAACGGGGTTGGATTGATTTATTGTATTTCATTTTACAATGTGTAAATCTATTTACAACCCAATTCAGTGCAACGAGTTAATTTCCAATTATGTCGTTCATTGATAACGACAAAATATTGGATGTAATAAATGGCTCAATAGACCATCCAACATCTTGTTTGATCATGATTGATGTCGTATTGTGCTGGTAGAGTCTATTACTAGTTGTTGTCGTTTTTTTTTTTTTTTTTTGTCTTCAGTAAAGATTTATTTACTTCAATGATTTACAATTAAGTCGATAGATAATTTAGAGGATGAAAGGATGGATAAATCATATCCCATCTCTTTAGGTGGAATACATATCCCACAAATAGGCACACATGACTCATTCATCACGGGCTTTGGATTATCCACCATTTTAATATCATGCAAAGTAAACATAGGCCTAATTGTACTATTAATCAAAGTAAAACTAGGCCTACTTGTACTATTAATCAACTCTTTTTGGTCATCTTTATATATATATATATAGAGAGAGATGGGATCATGTAAGAACCACACCCTCCTGTGAGAACTGAAAACCAATTTTACCCACAGATCTCGTCTATTTGGACGGTCAAGATCTGTTCCAAACTTTAAAAAAACGCGGTGGCATTACTGTAATATTACAAACTTTTTAATGAAGGAAGGATATTTTTATAATTTAGGAATTCTATTATTTTTGGAATAAAATCTCTTCTCGTCTCTTAAACCCTCGCCTCCACCTCTCTCTCTCTCTCTCTCTCTCTCTCTCTCTCTCTCTCTCTCTCTCTTCTCCTTCCCACTGCCACACAACCCTCATTCGCAGCTGCCCTGTGGACGCCATGCCGAAGCAATACCGCCCTGCCGTAAGTTTAAATTTACCATCATTCGCTGAAAGATCTCTTTGATTTCTCTTCGATTTTGTTGTGTTTATGTAATCCAGATTCCAGTCGATTCATCTTAATCGATCGTTGTTCATGAGAGTTCCCCGAGAGTTTTGATTGTTCGTTGTTCTTGGATGATGATGCCGGGTAAAAATATTTTTGTTGTACTTTTCCTGCGATTTTTTCATGCGATTCTCTTCGGTTCTCTACGATTTTGTTATGTTTTAGATTTGTTCGATAATGTTGATTAAGCTGATTAAGTTGAACTTTTGATTTTTGAGGATCAATATGTATTTTTACCTCTACAGATCGTGATTTCATATTTCAATGTACTTGTATCTCTCCAGATTTGTAATTACTATGTTCGTGTATCTTTGCATATTTGCTAGAATTACAAATTGTAAAAATAATTGAGATTTAGAAAAACATGTTGCCAACAAATAGTTTAGCACTGATATTAAAATGTTTAGCACTTCTGTAACCTATTTTAGCACTACTGTGAACAATTTTAGCATTATTAAGCATTAACGTGATTAGTTATGTATTGATTAATATGCAAATTATGTTTCTTCCATTTTGGAGATTTCACTTGTTTCTAAATTTTACACACCTGAATGTGAACCATCTTTGAAGCCTGCATTGAGCAAAATTTAGTTATACTTTTTCTGTGATTTTTTCACACGATTCTCTTCGATTTTGTTTGATAAAATGGGCAAAAGACATGAACTCTACTCTGTTTTTGCATTTGATTATGAAGTTAACAAGAATGATCAGTTGAGATATCTATTTTGGGATGATCCAATATCAAGAAGGAACTTTTCGTTATTCGGGGATGTTGTGTTGTTTGATATAACATATAGGACTAACAGGTTAGTCTACTTATTATTTACACTTGTCATTTGTTTATTTTAGCATTTTCATTTCACTGTTTTAGCACTGGTAATTGTAATTTTAGCACTTCCATTACCTTTTTTAGCATTGTTAGTTAATGTTTGAATATTTTGGTAGGTGATAGTGTTAGCATTTGTAGTCTTTTATTTATGATGAGAAAGACATTATAATAACATAGATTTGTGAATTTATACATGGTTGCAGGTATTCAATGATTTTTGCACTCTTCACAGGAAAGGACAATCATGGGAAGCTTATGACCTTTGGGGCTGCTTTAATATCGGGTGAGGATGTTAAATGTTATTCATGGGTTCTTCACAAGGCTACGATGATGCTAATAGGCATAGCTGATATTTCTTTAAGGACTTGCAAAAAACCTTTAAGCACCTGCAAGAAGTGTGGGAAGAAATGCTATCATAATTCTAGGAATTATGAGAAGAAGTATATACATTTTTTTTGTACTTTTTCACACTGATTTTTTATTAATGATAATAATATCCTTTCCTGTAATGCTAATAGGCATAACCAATATTTCTTTTTTTGCATTGCTAATAAATATATTGATAATGCTAATTTTACTGTCTGTGGTGCTAATATAGTTCGTTATACTGCTAATAAGACGTTTACTTTTAATGAGAATGCATTACATTTAGTTATTAACAATATTATAAGGTTATATGTTTACTTTAATGATAATATGTTTCAATTACTACAAAATATTGATTTTGTATAATGCTAATATACATACTGCTTATATTCCATTTTCTGTGTGAAAGATAAGTCTAAAATGAGAGATATATGTGCTAAAATTGTAAAATAATAGTGTTTAAAAATAAGTGTGAGTAGGGTTAGGGAGAAAATGACATTTTTTATGCTAATGCTAAAACAATAGTCATGCTAAAGAGGATCCGTGTCAGTGTCAAAATAAGTCATGACAATGCTAAAATAAAAAATCACAAATTCAACAACATGTAACAGTGTTTGTTAATGGGTTTTTTTAAATGCCGACGATATTTTCATGTTAATGCTAAAACAAATGTCACGCTAAACAGCAGCCGTGTTAGTTCTAAAATAAGTGATGACAAAACTAAAACAAGTCATTACAATGCTAAAATAGGAAATGACAACTGACCAACGTGTAACAGTGTTTATTTATAGGTTTTTTACAATGCCGATGACATTTTTTTATAGTAATGCTGAGACAAAACTCATGCTAAAATATTGTTAGGAAAAACTATCAAGGAACTCCTAGATCAGATTTTGATGAGATGTCAAAATTAGTTATGAAAAACTGACTAAAGTTCAAGCTGTAGATCGAAGCTGACCAGTCCAGGGCATCATCAAAAAGGAACTCAAGTAGAGTCAAAGTCAACCAATCTGAAGAATGGCCTACAAGCTGGAGGATATGTCATCCAGTCCAAATTCATCTCAGCTGAAGAGTCATACCAGTAAAAACAAGCTGACAACCAAGTCAGCTGAGCTGAGGGAGAAAAGAGTTGACTAAAGACTGAAGAAACTGATAAAGCATCAGTTTAAGCTAGAGACTAGAAGTATCCAACTAATGGCCAAACTGCAGTAAACAATAGGCAATCTCAGCTGACAAGCTCGGAACCGCCAGCTGGAGAGATAATCAAACTCAGCTGATAAGTCCAGAACTGCCAACTGGAGCAATAGCCAAAATCAGCTGACAAGCCCAGAACTGCCAACTGGAGCAATAGCCAAAATCAGCTGACAAGCCCAGAACTGCCAACTGGAGCAATAGCCAAACTCAGCTGACAAGCCCAGAAATGCAAACTGGAGCAATAGCCAAGCTCAGCTAAAAAAGCCCAGAACTGCCAAGTGGAGCAATAGCCAATCTCAGCTGATAAGCTCAGAACTGCCAACTGGAGCAACAGTCAGACTCAGCTGACAAGCTCGGAACCGCCAGTTGGAGAGATAATCAAACTGAGCTGACAAATCCAGAACTGCCAACTGGAACTTAAAAATACGAAGAAAGCTGAAGTCAGAGAACCTTGGAGTTTGTTGCTCAAAACCGGTGAATCTTGGAATAAATGCTTCACCAAAGATCCTGGAAATTAATGAAGATCGATTGGCAGAGTAACGGCTACTTCAACCAAATACTCCAAGCGATCATTAAAAACCTCCTGCCATTGACGAGCCAACAGAGCCACCGATCAATGGACAGTGGAACTCAACGGTCATAAAATCACTCCTCTATAAAAGACGAGTGAATCAGAGTTTAAAATACTCTCTGCCAACTTCATCTATTCTACGCCTTCACAACTTTCGCATATACAAGCAAGAGCTTTTCTTTCTCCCTCCCACTCAAGCTCAAGTGTGACATTTGATAGAAACTGCGAGAGTCCAACTGAGAAGAAGAATTCACAGAACCAAGATATTCAGCCAGCTGTTGACGATCTAGCCAGGTCAGCCTTCTCAGTTCCAGCTATTCAATGATCAACTACTCAGCTCAATTAAAGGAGCACATTAGTTGATACCCCATGTTCAAGACTCACCTCTTGAAGATCGAAAGAGATCTAAAACCTTGTAAAGGCGACAATAACATCTACCTTCTTAGCGAGCAGTTAGGGACTTCAAGTGTGAGCCGTCGACCTGCTGAGGTAGCGAGCAGTTACCAGGTTCAGCCAACTATCCTTTATTGTATAATTTGTAAAGAAACTCAAGTTATATAGTGAAGTTACCCTTCTGCGGAAGGAAGAGAGGACGTAGAAGTTTGAGACTTCGAACCTCTATAAATCGCTTGTGTGTTGTACTATATTGATTATTGCATATCTTTAAACTGCACACAATATCACACAAGTTGCACTCAAACTGTCTTAACTGATCAACAAGTTTGTGCATAGATAAGTTTCATCAAGCGAGTCAAAGGACCCTGTTATTCCGCATCTAAAGTAAAAGTTTTTGAATCAGTTTATTCACCCCCCCTCTAAACTGATACTGACTCACCCGGGACCAACAAGTGGTATCAGAGCGGATGATTCTGAGGATCAGCCATTTCTGTAGATCAACTAAATCAGATCTACTTATCTGTGCTAACACTTCAGTTATGGGAAACCATAAGCTACCTTTGTTTTCAGTTGAGAACTATGATAACTGGAGCAGGAGAATGAAGGCGCATCTCTGCTCAATTCATGAGAATATGTGGGAAGTCATCGAAGACGGTCCAATCATCATCATGATGGATAATGACGCTCACATAGTTGATATCAATCAACCGGCAAGGATTCCGAAGCCAACTAATCTTCTCACCAGTGAAGAGAAGAAGTTAAAGAATCTAGAGTTCGTTGCTCAAGCCGCATTATTTCAAACTCTAGATGAAGATCGTATGAAGGATACAAAGAACTGCACAACTGCCAAGGAAATATGGGATCTACTGGCAGAACTTTGCAGGGAGTCTGAAGCCATAAAAGGAAACAAACTCCAACTGGCGATTGACAGGTATGAATCCTTCAAAATGCAGGCAGAAGAGTCCATCTCAAGCCTTGAAACTAGATTTCTAGGCATCATCAGTGAGATGAATAACCTCGGGAGGTGTTATCCCAACTCTAAGATGAATTCCAAGATATTGAATAATCTCACTGACGAATGGGATATGAAAGTGATAGCTACAAAGGAGTTAAGAAACCTAAATAGTATCACTCCAAGGGAACTATTTGGTTCTCTTAAAGCTCATGAGTACAGTCTAAACCGAAAAAAGAAAGCATCGACATCGTCAGTTCAAGACGCAGCTTTCTACGGTGAAAGGACCAGGTTTAGAGACACTCGAGGAAGAAACAACTTCCGACCTAGGAGCTCACCAGCCAAAGAAAACCAAGGCGGATCTTCAACTGAACAAAAAAGAGAGGCAATTGAAAAGAAGGAGAATCTAACTGATGACATCAATGATCAGATCCAATCAGTTACCAAGTTGCTAGAAAAGTTGAAGAGAACTCGGGATAAGCAATCAGTCTCACCTCAAACTGATGAAATCCCAAAAGTTGAGAAAACCTACCAACCAGCTGAACCATTCAAGAATGACAACCGAAATCTTGGAGAATGTTTTCATTGCCATAAACAAGGACATTACAGGTTTGAATGTCCAGAACTCCCCGAAGACAAGAAAGCCAAGGTAAAAAGGAGCTTCTTAAAAAGAAAAGCAATGGTCGTAAATCTCGAGAATGACGTGCTGGATGATTCAGACTATCCTTCTGGAATCGATTTTGACGGCTACAGCTCAGATGATGAAGCACTATTCTGCCTCATGGCAAACAATGATGAAGAGATTAGTACAGCTGACTCTCAAACCTCTTTTTATCATATCAATGAAGCAACTGTCTCTAGTAATAAACTTGATATGAAACTGATGATGCTAGAAGACAAATTAGCTTCAATTTCTTGTTTGCATGTTGAACTGAAAGATGAAAATGATGAACTGAGAAACAAGGTTAGGAAACTGAGCATTGATCATGAAAGATTAAATTATCTTGAATCTTAGTTTATAGAATTCGAGAAATTGAAACTGAGAACAGCTGATCTAGAGGTTGAAAATCAAAAACTCAAACAAGAGATCAATGAGAGAGAAAAAGTATCTCTAAAGTTCAAAAAGGGTTCTCAAACCTTAGATGAGATACTAAATCATCAAAGAACTAGATCTAGCAACTCAGGGCTAGGATATAGCAAGTTCACTGCCCTAGAAAAGGGTAAAACAGTTGCTCAACCCAATGATAAGGGAATCCTAAAAGGGTTCACTAGATCTCATGATAAGCCAGCTGAGCCAATCAAAGGAAAAGGAATATTGAAAAATCCCCAGACTCAGCCTAGACAATTTGGTTAGTTCTATCAATCTAAAGCATCAGGTCAGCTGAAGCCCAATTCCCAGCCAAGACCATTAGTTCACTCAAGTCAATCCACTCGTTCAAATCCCCCAGTTCAACAAAGGCCATCAGCTCAATATAGAATGCCGACAAGACAACCTGATAGATCAGTTCACTTTAAGAAAGACCAGTTTAGATCTCAAGCCTACCCTGCCAAGCAGTTCAACCAAGGCACATCTAGGAGAGATCACAGAAACTCATTTCAACCTTATCATCATTACAATGAGTATCTGGATTCAAGAAATGAACTAATAACTGATCCTAAAAGGTTTAATCCAGTAAATTGGAAACACACAAGGCATTGGCCTGATAGAAGAACTCAACAATATCGGGATAACTGCGTATTAGTTGAATTGTTTTATCCCACTAACTTGCAACGCAGGTATCATTCAACCGACTCAAGAAGAGTTGAAAGAGAGTCGAAACTGATGAAACGATCCAAATCAGTTAACTCTCTGAGTGATAAAAAGCTAAAAGTTTGGCAAGTTTGGATTCCAAAAAGCTTAATTTATCAAAAAGGACCCGATATAAAACGGGTCTCTAAATGCTAATCCTTTTCTTTACAGGACAAGAGCATCCTATCTATGAAGAAATCCAAAGACATTTGGTATCTAGATAGCGGGTGCTCCAAGCACATGACCTGAGACAGAGAAGATCTCGACGGTTATGAAGAAATCAAAGGCCCACTTGTCACATTTGGAGACAATTCCAAAAGTCGAACCATTGGAGAAGGGTTCGTAGTCAAAGGAAAAGTAGTAATGAATGGAGTTTCCCACGTGGATGGACTGAAGCACAAACTTCTCAGCATCAGCCAGTTGTGCGACAATGGCTACTCAGTTGACTTCACCAAAAACTCCTTCAACATAAGAGATAAGTCAACTGGAGTAATTCTGCTAACTGGCATCAAGAGAGGCAACATGTACATTGCTGACTGGTCAACCGGCTACTTAGAAGTTTGCTTCCTTTCAAAAGGATCAACTGAAGCAAGCTGGCTATGGCATTGACGACTGAATCATCTCAACTTCAAAATAATCAACTATCTAGCCAAGAATGGGTTAGTTGAGGAGCTTCCCAAGGAAATATACAAGAAGACAGGTGTATGTGGACCATGTGAAGTCATCCTTCAAGAATAAGAGTCATCCTTCAGGAACAACTGATTGCCTTCAACTGCTACACATGGATTTGTTTGGTCCAGTTAGACCTCAAACTCCAAAAGGTAAAAGATTCACTCTTGTAGTAGTTGATGATTACTCAAGATATACGTGGGTGGAATTCTTGAGAAGCAAAGATGAAACTTATGACAAGCTAACGGTGCTGATCAGAAGGCTACAAACAGAGAAGGAAAGATCAGTTCAAAGGATTCGTTCCGACAATGGAACTAAATCTGTGAATCAACACATGATCAGCTTTCTCAACCAGCTTGGAATCATTCATGAACACTCAGCTGCAAGAACTCCACAACAAAATGGTGTAGCCGAACGGCGTAACCGGACACTCAAAGAAGCAACTCGAGCAATGATATCTGATGCCAAAATAGCTGAAGGGTATTGGGCTGAAGCAGTCAACACAGCTTGCCATACTCAAAATCGAAGTGCCATTGTAGCAGCCCATGACAAGACACCTTATGAACTGTACAAGGGTCGTAAGCCTTCTATCTCATATTTTAAAATATTTGGCTGTAAATGTTATATTCACAACAATGGCAAGACTCAATTGAAAGCTTTTAGTGCTAAAGTAGATGAGGGTATATTTCTTGGATATAACTCTCCTCATGCACAAGCTTATATAGTGTTCAATAAACGAACTCTTGTTGTGGAAATAACATGTCATGTGGTATTTGATGAATTTGCTAATGAGTACAGGAACAAAGAAAGAATAGACACATCAGTTCAAGTACTACCTAGTGAAACTGAGAACTCACAGGACTATGTGGATCACATTGTTCCAGAGCGGTTTGAAGTTTTACTAGAAGAAGGCAATGAAACTGGCACAAAACCAGTTGAAAACAACTTGGTCAATGAAGACACAAATCGTGTTGAGACCACAAACCCCACAACTGAAATAGGGGGAAGAACTGATGAAAATGCTGAACCAGCTAATGAAAGGGCGACTGATGACGTCACCATATAAGAGCCAGCTGAGGACCCAGCTGAAGCTACCTTGCCCAACTGGCTCCGAAGCCACCCAACTGGCAAGATAGTTAGTGATCCAAGAAGTCGAGTTCAGACCAGAAGCTCAACTGAGCATGCATTATTCACATGCTTCATATCTCAAACTGAACCGGCAAACGTCAAAGAAGCCTTAGAAGACTCAGACTGAATCATGGCAATGCAAGAAGAACTGAACCAATTCACAAGAAATGACGTATGGTTTCTTATTGATAGGCCAAAAACCCAAAATGTCATTGGTACAAAATGGGTCTTTCGCAACAAACTGGATGAACAAGGAGTGATCACAAGGAACATGCCTAGACTGGTAGCCAAAGGATACTCACAAAGTGAAGGGATCGACTTTGATGAGACAGTCGCGCCAGTTGCAAGATTAGAAGCCATCAGATTATTCTTAGCCTATGCAGCGCACTTCAACTCCACAGTCTACCAAATGGATGTCAAGAGTGCTTTTCTTCAAGGAATGCTCAAAGAGGATGTGTATGTCAAGCAACCGCCAGGCTTTGAAATTGGTGATCAAGTCTTCAAACTGAAGAAGGCCCTCTATGGACTGAAGCAAGCTCCTAGAGCGTGGTATGAAACTCTAACAACATTTTTGCTGAAAAATGGGTTTCAAAAGGGAGTCATTGATCGAACTCTATTCCGAATAGAACGATCAACTAAGATCTTAATGGTTCAAATTTATGTGGATGACATAATTTTTGGATCAAAAAGCAAAGATCTATGCACTCAATTCGCTCAACTAATACAAAGCGAATTTAAGATGAGCATGATGGGAGAAATGACATTCTTCCTAGGACTCCAAGTGAAGCAGCTGAATGATGGAATTCATATCAGCCAAGCAAAGTATACCAAGGAACTAGTCAAGAAATTTGGAGTTAGTAAAGGAAAAACTCTCAAGATTCCCATGAACACATCAGTTCAGCTAACTCTTGATGAAGAAGGAGAATCAGTTAGCCAGACATATTACAGAGGAATCATTAGGTCATTACTTTACTTAACAGCTAGCTGGCCAGACATCTCTTATTCAGTCGGTCTATGTGCGCGGTTTCAAGCCAACCCAAAGAAAAGCCACCTTGAAGCAGCAAAAAGAATTATCAAATATCTCAAAGGAACCATAAATCTTGGACTATGGTATCCTAGAGATGACAGTTTGAGTCTAATTGGCTATTCAGACTCAGACTTTGGTGGATGCAAGATCGACTGAAAAAGCACCAGTGGAACATGTCAGTTTCTTGGAAACAAACTAATATCCTGGTTTAGCAAGAAGCAGCACTCAGTTGCCACGTCAACAATTGAAGCAGAGTATGTAGCTGTTGGAAGCTGCTGTGCTCAAATACTCTGGATGAAGCAACAGTTGAAGGACTACAAAGTTGAAACTGAAGAAGTGTCTATCTACTGTGACAACAATAGTGCAATTGCTATATCTCAGAATCCAGTTCTGCATTCAAGAACTAAGCACATTGACATAAGACATCACTTCATCAGAGATCACATCAAGAAGAAAGACATATGCATTAAATATGTCAACACTGAGAAGCAGATAGCTGACATCTTCACCAAACCATTGCCTGAATCAAGGTTTATGGAGCTATGCATACAGTTGGGACTGCTGGAGCTAGCATCACATGATGAAGATGATAAACTGGAAGAAAAAAGCCAAGGGACCACTCCAGCTGAAGAGAGAAACTGAATCAAAAAGGACGAGAAACTGATCAGTTGGCCACATAAACCATCAGTTTGAAGTAAAGGCAAGAAGCTGCTGAGATTTAAGTAAACTGGAGATGATCAGTTTACCCCATCAGTTCAACTAAATCATCAGTTTAGTCGCTCAAACTAATGATCCAGTCAGTTATGTAGAACATACAAGCTGCAAATTGATCAAACTGATGAAGGAGTAATAAGAACTGAAGTCAAATCAAAAGGAGATATCAGTTCAGAGACCAGCTGAAGGAGAACAGCTGAACTGGGAAGCAGCTGAATAAAGGTCTAAGCAGTCAAGACCAGTTCAGAACTGAAGAGAAGACATCTCAGTTGGAACTGATCAACAGAAAGATCATCAGTTTCACTCAAGCCAACTGATGACGTAATCAGTTTTCAAGTCAAGGAGAAACAGCTAGAGAGAGAAAAGATAAGTTCAAAAGTTTGAATAGTGGAAACGGTAAAAACACGTGTCAACACAATATTACCGTTGAACCCTCTCTCTCTCTCTCTTTCCTCATTTATCCCCAACGGATAGAAATGAAAAGCCAATCGATGGGTCGATTAATCTAATCCGACCGTTGAATATTGGGCATACCAAGCGTCACAACCGTTGGATGAGCCAAATCTCTCTATATAAATAAGGCGGCTGAATAATCGAGATAAGCTTCCCGATTTTTACTATAGAGTTACTGGCCTTCTACCTACTTCTCGTCAAAAGCAAAACGCTTCAATTCTGAAAGATCAATTTCTCAGCTTCACAAATTAATCTCTCTTCGAAGAATCATGGCCCAAAATCCATCACGCAGAAGATTTAATTTCCATCAATCTAGAGAAGACTCTAAAGCCTTCTGTGATAAGCTCGATAGAGATAAGTTTTTTAATCCAGCCGGATTTCTTCAAGCCTGCAAAGCTTCTCCTCTCAGTAGAATGATCGTCGAAAAGCTTTCTCAGGCCAAGCTGAAGAAGTTTTTGGAGGTGTTTCCAGAACGGATCTACACCGAACCAGTTGCTGAATTTTATTTAAATTCAAACGGATCTTCGAATCCCAGGGAAATCAGATTGGAAGTAAGAGGACACGTTATCATCGTGACAGCTGAGTCTCTGAGCAACGTGTTCGAACTACCCAACAACGGACTCAAGCTTGAAGATGTCCAAGTAAATTTCCAGGAAACTTATGACTTCTGGAAAAAGGAAGGAGAGCCTCAACCATACAAGAGCAATCATCTCATCTCAAAATTTCAAGATGAATTTCAAGTGCTCGCTGCCATTGCCTCAAAGATAATGGTAGGAACAACTGGCAGCCAATCTAAAATGTCAGCGACAAAGTACAAAATTTGTGCTGCCATCTACAACCGAATGGAGATCAACTGGGCACAATACTTCTTTGAACAACTGAAGAGGTACGTTGATATCATTGAAAGAAGCTGGGATGGTGAGAAATTCTCTCAACGAATTGGATACATCAGTCGGGTCAGCATCATTCTAGAGAAACAGTTTCCATGGATGGCTGAGGAGAAAGAGTTCAAAACAATAGTCAGTAATGACTTCATCTCAAAACCTCTCAAAATTATGGAGATTGATCCTGAACAAACTGACCAGCCAAGGAAAAAGAAGCCTGCAGCTGAAGACAAGGGAAAGAGTCCAGTTACTGCTGACTCTGATGATGACATTCCAATAGCTCAGAGATTCAGGAAACAAAGTTCAGTTGTCACCAGAACTGACATGGTCGGAAAATCAGCTAGGCAAACCGCTGTCAGATCAGCTACAAAGAAGAAGCCAGCTGATCAACCAAAAAGGAGAAGAATATTACTTTCTCAGTCCAGAAGGAGAAAAAGATCAAGCCCTATACAAGACCTAACGATCCTACCAAATTTAACTATTGAGGATACAGCTCCGTGCGAAAATCCAGATGATATCATCCCTGCAAAAGGGATTCCTCACAATGGAGCTGGAGCTGATTATTTCTAAATGACGTGCCCTTCAATGGCTTAAATTGAAGAAAATATAAGAGTCTACTCACAAGGAGAGTCCGTGAAGAAATGGGCGGATGAAACCACGCAAAAGCACATGGCTCTACACTATGCCCAGGAGCTAACTGGCCATGAGGATCTCTTCCATACCTTAACCAGGTACATCTACTGGTTTTTATGGAGACATGTATACCAGTTAGAGCAGTTTCTCTCATTGCTAGCATTTCATGGAATGAGTTTCTGGAGGCGAGAAGAAGAATGGAGCCTATGGTGGACGGACAGTGAGAATGCCAGTATCACTAAGGGAAAACATCTTATGAGGCAGCTACAGCTGAGGAAAGAGTGCACAAACCTAGCTGAAGGATCGATGAAAGACATGTTTGATGAACTGTGCAAGATTCATGACTTAACACTAACAGTCATCACCACAGAAATGGAACAAGAAAGGTGGTTGCATCCCCATGTTCAACATAAATGGCTATTCAATCAATTGATGAAGAAAACACAGAGCCATCAGCCTGGACAGCCATCAGCTGCTGTAAGTGACCAAACACTTACAGAACTCCACTCTGAGAAATCCCCTCACAGAACTGAAGTCGAAATCAATGTCATTCCTGAAGAGTCAGAAGAATCAGCTGAGAAGGCAGCTGAGCCCCAGACAACTCCCTCAAAAGACCCAACCATCGAAGAAGGAATCACTTCACCTATTCCTCCAGCTGATCAAGAGTCAGCTTCTTCAGACAAGTTAGCTGATCAGCCAAGTCAAAGAAATGATCAACTTGACTATCAAACAAGTGTGGAAGCAGATGAAATTTCACACACAGTTCCTTGCGAGAAACTTGTTAGAACTAAAGCCGAAGAGGAAGAGGACTCTAAAGTAGTCCAGATCGATGCTCAGCCGAGTAGTTCCACAGTCCAGCTCCCTCCCCATTTTGTGGAACTAATCGATGCCCTGCAGCAATAGGTTAAACTGCACACTGAGCAGATCAAGCAGCTGCAAGCCCAACAGAGACTCCAGTTAGCTGAAACTGAGTTGGCAAGTAGCGATGAGGATGAAGAAGATAACAGCTCAGAACCGTTGGCCAAGAGGAGAAAAATTGATCACAAGAAGGACTGAGTGGCTGATCAAATTGAACATGATTAGAAAAGCCCTAAGTGTTCTTCTTGTTAATCAGTTGTAATTATCTTTTGATCTATATTTATAAAAATTAATCTTTTTGATTTCAAATAAATGTCAAGCTTTACATTTATTTTGAAATTTTGACCATTGCAAAACAATGACACATGTCAACGTCATTAATTGCCAATGACCAAAAGAAATCAGAGGCTAGTACCATTTCAACCATCATATCTATGAGCCTGTCCAAACACTCATAAAAAGCCTCTCTTTCTCAAGCCTCTAAAAAGCCTCCTCCTCCTAGAATCTCAAAACCTCTCTCTCTCAAAAGATCTTGAATTTCCCAAGAATTCAGCCAACCTCTAAGATGGCCGAATTATCCAGATCTTCAAATTCCTTCAAAGAACAACTCATGAGAGATAAATTCCTTGATAAGAAGAAGTTTCAATTGATTCTAAATGAATCAAACAATTCAACACTTCTGTCAAATCTGCACAAAACAGGAGTTCTTCACTACCTGGAAACACCACCAAGATTCTTTAGACAAAATTTGGTGAGTGAATTTTTGCTTCAAGCAAAGTTATCTGCAGATGGGAAGATGATATCATCAGTGATTCAAGAAAGGATGCTACACATTAATGAGAAAACTGTTGCTGAAGTGTTCCAACTTCCACAAGAAGGCTCATCCATTCAAGATCTAAAGGAATCTGCAGAGTCACACTGGAGAGAATGGAAAGCTTCAACATGCAACAAGCAATTCAGTTTTACCACCGCTAAAACTGACCTCAAGCCTGAGTATGGAGTTCTACTTGACATAACGAACAAGATGATGTTCGGGGCAATTGGAAGCCTAAGCCAACTCATCCAAGAGAGATACAAGGTCATGATTCACCTTGCTGAAGGAAGACAAACAAACTGGGCAGAATTTGTCTTTCAACAATTCAAGCATCAAGTCATCAAGGCTACAGACTCAAAGAAATCTGGCAAATTTGAGTCCAAGGTAGGACTTGTTCTAAGGATGAGCAAGATGCTTGAAGACCTGCTGAAACTTCCAAGTGATGAATCACCACCGGTTCTAATCTCAGACTGGATCCCCAAGAAAGAAACTGCTCATCTTCAGTCACTGAAGAAAAAGAGAAGAGGTAAGGCCAAGATGAGCAACTAGAGTTCGAGCAACTCAACTGCCAATGTCATTCACTCTCCAAAATCAAAGAACGGATCGTCAGTTGATTTCCAGGTTTGCTCTGACCCAGAGGAGCTTATTCCATTCGTTGGAATCCCCCACCAAAACTATGGAGCGGACTACTTCAGAGGCACATGCCCTCCGCTCTAGCTGACTGAAGAGAATATTCGCACTTTCTACAGTGGTGAATATACAGTCAAAGGTGCACAAAAGGAAGTGACTAGTCTCCTTCTCACTCACTTTACCTTTGTTGCCCAACGTGATCAAGAGTTGTTCAAACAACTCCACCGGTACTTCTACTGGTACAACTGGAGACATTCTATGTCCATCCAGTCTCATTTTTTTCTAACTGCTTTTCATGGCATGAGTTACTGGCAACGAGAAGAAACTTAGAGCATCAAATGGATATGTTCATCAAATCCATTTCCTCCAACCATTGTGCAAGTCCAGCACATCATGAATCACCGGCTTGTTAACAAGATTCCAGCAACCGCCTTGCTAGCAGAATTCAAATCAAGTATCATGCCTCAAGCAGTTGGGACTGCAGATCAACCAGTCAACTGCCCAACTGGCTCGGTTTGTCGACAACTGAACTTTGATAGTTTATCAAGTCAGTCAGCTGAGCCAACACGACAAACTCCACCATTATCCAATGAAGAGAACCTCATCTCTCACATGCTAAAGCCATCGCTTCTCAGAAGAATCCAAGGCATACTGATGAGAGCGATAGTGATGATAAAGACACTGCCACATCACCAAGTCTCTTATCCAAAAGCTATGTGACTCTACTGCTCACCTCTAGCTCAAAAGGCATGCAACTGCTCGTGAAAAGCGATTAGTTTGGGTCACCGCCAAAGGGAACTTCACACTCCCTTAGTCAAAGGATGAAAAGCTCGTCAGTTGAAATCCAGCTTCACCTTCGCCAAGCCAAGCGGACAGCAAGGCCTGAACCATCAATGCACAAAGCTACATCCAAAGGAAGTAGTGCTGCTAGTCCAGCTAAGCCATTCAAGAAGCGGAAATTGTCTATTAAAAAGTCGAGCAACTGATCAAGCTAACTGATCAATTCAGTTCAGTTGCAACTTCAACTGTAGCCAGCTCATCAGCGATGACTGAGCATCAAGACTCAACTGCTCAACCAACCGCCAATCAATCAATCAGTTGGACTGTATCCCAACTGACTAAGGAAAAGTTTTTTTAAAATTTTAAAAGCTTACCTTAATTATATTGTTACCGTTGCGATTATGAAATATCATATATTATATTTCAACGGTTACAATTTGAAAATAGGGTTCTATATCACAAAGTTGCCATTAATATTTTTGCATGGATATTAAAACAACTCTTCAGAAGGAGAAGGAAAATATAATTTTTTAATGAGCTATAAATAGAAAGATCTGCAGAAAATATTTCGATATTTATGGCAACTACCCCATTTTCAAAATCGCTATATCTCAGCCACAAGATCATAAAGTTACTTAATCGTTGAACGGCTGAGATACAAGCATCATTAATTCAGCTAATCAACCATCAAATCGGATGGCTGATCAGCTAAGAAAAGCAATCGAGTACCCTCGATTCCTGCATGCAAAAATGCATAAATATGTGCAAAGAGATGAAGGCTCCAATCATCTGAAAAACTCTCTCACTCTTGTTCGAT
Organism: Perilla frutescens; assembly: GCA_026008535.1. Taxonomy (NCBI): domain Eukaryota; kingdom Viridiplantae; phylum Streptophyta; class Magnoliopsida; order Lamiales; family Lamiaceae; genus Perilla; species Perilla frutescens. The sequence continues at coordinate 33,468,505 of BRKX01000011.1, forward strand.
CATTTGTTAGCCTTTTCTCTCTCATCAAAAACTCCTGTTATCTAAACTGAAAGAGCATTTTTTTGCAGAAATGAAGCCCCCATTTCACATGGTGGATATTAAAGCTCTTGAGCGCAAAATGAGAAAGGACAAGTCTCTAAATCTAGAGATGCTAAATGCACGTCTCGGCCTGGATGTCTTTCAAAAGATTTATCGACCATTGGAGGCGATAGGTTTTCTACCCTTCTTGACACTCCTGCCGGTCAAGAACGTACCTGCTTATGTTGCCGAGTTCTACTACAACGCAACCATCAACGGCGACAACATCATCTCCACCATCAAGAATCAGGTGATCACGGTAACAAAGGATACGATGATGTCCACCCTTCACCTCCCCGGCAAAGGCCCAGACGTGATGGACCTAAATCTGCCATCTAAATATGCGCTATGGGATACCTGGAAGCTTTCTCACGTGCGCCACAATGACAGTTCACACAGACTAAAGGAGAGCATGCCAAGTGATATCATCTAATTCTTGGATATCACCGGCCATATCCTACATGGCAACTTCGAGATAGTCCATCTCTCCGAGATCAAAGCCCACCTCATAGCCGCTCTATACTTTGGATGTCAAGCCGACTGGGCCTCTTTCATCCTTGCTCAACTGAGAGCTAATGTAGAGCGAGCGGCATATGATCTGTAAACTGGCACATTCCGAGAAAAGGTCGGGTTTATGAATCGCATAAGCCATATCATTCAAAGCCAGTTTGATGAGATCATACCAACTGGCGAACTACTCAGAAGAAGGGATATGCTCCCCACTATCTACTACCATCAGATCCCGAAGCGTTCACATCCACAAGGGCCTTCCAACTCAGATCGTGGAAAGATACCCTTGGAGGCACCCGTCAGCTCCTTTGACCAAAGAGAGCTGATGCTTGAGAGTGAACCTCTTTCAAGGCTGAGTGATTAGCCTACAATATCAGCCAGCTCCCAACCTCTACAGTTAGTCCAACGTGACTCCATTGAGGTTGACTTTGAAGCAGTTCTAGACCACCAGCTCAGAAACTGCTTCGGTCTCATTGAGGACTCTGACTCCTCACTATTCGCGCAACTCCGGCGGTACTTGTAGTACCACATATGGCGCTTCCAACTGGATGAGTTAACAATGTTCCACCTCATCCACATCTGTGGTTCTACCTTCTGGATCAACGAAGGTACATGGAGTAGACACTGGATGAATCATCCACTCTCCTCACCACCAATGCTTTCAGACATCATGGATTCGATGATCAAATGAATCCAGCTCCAGATACTAGCCGATGCTCCTCTCTCCGATAATGAACCGGCCAAATCCTCATGCACACCCTTCGTTGGTGATCCACCCCTTCCCTCAATCGATGAGATCTTCAACAACTTGGCCTCCATGAACTTCAGAGAGCAAGACATCTCTGATCAAGGTCAGTTCATGCCAACTGAAGACGTCTATGCATGGCTCTCCTCACCCATGCAAATTCCTTCAGTTTCCTCCATCGCTGATGACAATTTGGCAACTGTCTTCACCTTCCAGCCAAACTTGTCACTACCATCATGCGATCCATTCCACCTTTTGGATGATGCTAAAAAGGGGGAAGAAGGACAGTATGATGATGGATGTTTGACTCTTTGGGATCAGATTCAAAGAGAAGTTCATCAAGAGGGGGAAGATCAGCTTCAGGGGGAAGCATGGAGAATACAAAGAGTTCAAGAAAGAGGGGAATCGAGCAGAAAGAAAAGGAGCAATTGGAGCAATTTTCAGGAAGTAGATTAGTCGTTTTAACTACTCTTGAAAAATATGCTTTAAAATGAAATATAATACAAGTTTTGATCATGCTTATACTTCTAGCTTGTCATGATTATAATGATCATGCTCAGATATACTATGCTCTGATACTTGAAGGTTGAATGTTTTGACATGATACTTTATGCTCTGATACTTCAGTTTGAATGCTTTGACACTGGAATGAAAGCATGCTCAAAGAGAAAGAATGAAAGAATGCTCTGAAATTTGAAGAACAAATTACTCTTGAAATTGACATGCTCTGATACTTGAATGATAGCATGAACGACAAATGCTCTGATACTTGAATGAAAATCATGAATCAATTTATCTCTCAACGTGCTATGAATTTGCTCTGATTTTAAGATTCTACTTAAGCATTTGCTACACTTGCAGTTTTTCCATCATCATCAACAAAGTTTTGACATCATCAAAAAGGGGGAAATTTTTAGGAAAAACTATCAAGGAACTCCTAGATCAGGTTTTGATGAGATGTCAAAATTAGTTATGAAAAACTGACTAAAGTTCAAGCTGTAGATCGAAGCTGACCAGTCCAGGGCATCATCAAAAAGGAACTCAAGTAGAGTCAAAGTCAACCAATCTGAAGAATGGCCTACAAGCTGGAGGATGCGTTATCCAGTCCAAATTCATCTCAGCTGAAGAGTCATACCAGTCAAAACAAGCTGACAACCAAGTCAGCTGAGCTGATGTAGAAAAGAGTTGACTAAAGACTGAAGAAACTGATAAAGCATCAGTTTAAGCTAGAGACTGGAAGTATCCAACTGATGGCCAAACTGCAGTAAACAATAGGCAATCTCAGCTGACAAGCTCGGAACCGCCAGCTGGAGAGATAATCAAACTCAGCTGACAAGCCGAGAACTGCCAACTGGAGCAATAGCCAAAATCAGTTGACAAGCCCAGAACTGCCAACTGGAGCAATAGCCAAAATCAGCTGACAAGCCCAGAACTGCCAACTGGAGCAATAGCCAAACTCAGCTGACAAGCCCAGAAATGCAAACTGGAGCAATAGCCAAGCTCAGCTGAAAAAGCCCAGAACTGCCAAGTGGAGCAATAGTCAATCTCAGCTGATAAGCTCAGAACTGCCAACTGGAGCAACAGTCAGACTCAGCTGACAAGCTCGGAACCGCCAGCTGGAGAGATAATCAAACTGAGCTGACAAATCCAGAACTGCCAACTGGAACTCAAAAATACCAAGAAAGCTGAAGCCAGAGAACCCTGGAGTTTGTTGCTCAAAACCGGTGAATCTTGGAATAAATGCTTCACCAAAGATCCTGGAAATTAATGAAGATCAATTGGCAGAGTAATGGCTACTTCAACCAAATGCTCCAAGTGATCATTAAAGACCTCCTACCATTGATGAGCCAACAGAGCCACCGATCAATGGACAATAGAACTCAACGGTCATAAAATCACTCCTCTATAAAAGACGAGTGAATCAGAGTTTAAAATACTCTCTGCCAACTTCATCTATTCTACGCCTTCACAACTTTCGCATATACAAGCAAGAGCTTTTCTTTCTCCATCTCACTCAAGCTCAAGTGCGACATTTGATAGAAACTGCGAGAGTCCAACTGAGAAGAAAAATTTACAGAACCAAGATATTCAGCCAGCTGTTGACGATCTAGCCAGGTCAGCTTTCTCAGTTCTAGCTATTCAATGATCAACTACTCAGCTCAATTAAAGGAGCACATTAGTTGATACCCCCTGTTCAAGACTCACCTCTTGAAGATCGAAAGATATCTAAAACCTTGTAAAGACGACAATAGCATCTACCTTCCTAGCGAGCAGTTAGGGACTTCAAGTGTAAGCCGTCGACCCGCTGAGGTAGCGAGCAGTTACCAGGTTCAGCCAACTGTCCTTCATTGTGTAATTTGTAAAGAAACTCAAGTTATATAGTGAAGTTGCCCTTCTGCGGAAGGAAGAGAGGACGTAGAAGTTTGAGACTTCGAACCTCTATAAATCGCTTGTGTGCTGTACTATATTGATTATTGCATATCTTTAAACTGCACACAATATCACACAAGCTGCACTCAAATTGTCTTAACTGATCAATAAGTTTGTGCATAAATAAGTTTCATCAAGCGAGTCAAAGGGCCCTGTTATTCCGCATCTAAAGTAAAAGTTTTTGAATCAGTTTATTCACCCTCCCCTCTAAACTGATACCGACTCGCCCGGGACCAACAAATATGTCATGACAATGCTAAAATAAAAAATCATAATTTTTCATCTTGTAACAGTATTTGTTCATGGGTTTTTTGAAATGACCATGTCATTTTTCATGCTAATGCTAACACAAATGTCATGCTAAAATAAGTCATGAGAGTGCTAAAATAAGTCATGACAGTGCTAAAATAGAAAATGATAATGCTAAAATACGATTTACGATTTTACCCTCGCCGAGTTTCAGGGGCAGCGAAGTTCGGATTTATTACAATTATGCCACCGCGTTTTTTTAAGTTTGGAACAGATCTTGGCCGTCCAAATAGACGAGATATGTGGCTGAAGCTATAATTCTTACTTTATTGATAAAGAAAACATTTTTATTACATTTTGTGTTCGTGAAAATTGTCAAACTCTGTGACATGTTACTTTCATGGCGCTGGTCAATCCTATTTTACGGCTTCTGCTACTCAAGAAATCACGGCTGCATTTTATAATATCAAAATGACTTGATCTTTGAATACCATCAAAGTTAAATAAAATAAAAATAAATCAAAACTTGTATCTAAGAGGCTTGAATCCCACAACCTCATTTACCAAAAGAGTAGCCCATAAACACTACACTAAATGAATTTAGATAACAAAACTAATATGTTTTATTTAGAAAAAGATAGAAAATGTTTGTAAAAATGATGAAAATTACTTAAAAAATGATTTGAACATTTAACCTCTATGACTAAAGTGTAAACCTAAACCACTGGAATACACATGGATTTAGAAAATTATCACAACAATCAAATTAAATGACATAATTAGATCAGAATACCTTTCAAGTAAAAATAAATTAAAATAAATGGATTTATTTCACCAAGGTTTCGAACCCTAGCCAACTGATGCTCATTTAAATAGAAACCCATTAGCCTATACAGCAATATTGAAAGCATTCTTATGGCTTTAATTAAATAAGTTTAAAAATGCTTAATTTTTTATTTTTATTTTTTATTAAATAAGGTTAAAATGTTCCAAGATAAAATAATTTAAAATATTAACATAGGGATTCGAACCCTGAATGGATCAAATCACAAACCTTTAAACTAAATGTTATAATATGCTATATGATTATTATTATTATTATTATTATTATTATTATTATTATTATTTTAACTTAAGACAGGATTATCTTCAAAAATAAGAAAATAAATAACTAAATAAATAAATGTAAGGAATTAATATTTCAAACTCTGAATCTTATTATCAACGATCTCCTGCTAACCCATTTGTCCAGAATCCAATTTTGTGTTTAAACCGAAAGGTAGTAATTAGAAATAAAGAGCACAAAATCATCCAAGAATTTAAAGCACAAACACATAACTCACGCATACTCCAACATAGCAAAATACAAATGTTTTCATCTTCTCTCTTACTCACTCTTTTTCAAGCGGGTTTCAGAATTCAACAACACCAAATATACAAAATCAAGGCAACAATTAAAATAGATAACTAGAATTGCCCATAAAATCTAATTATGAACTAACAAAATCGAAATAATGATTTTAAGATCAAGAAAGAAACGAAGGTTTACAAGGCTATGGTCCATTCCATCTTTAGATCCAAAAATTAGGAGTCTAGATATCAAGATTTCAACAAAATAATAGGAGAAAAGGGGAGAGGGGAAGTAGGGTGGACAGAAAAAAAATAACATAAGCATAGCTTGAAAATAAAATGATCGTCGGATGGGTGCTGATGGACGACAGCGGCAGCCTCCTTCTCCAGCGACAGTGGCGGCACAGACGACAGCAACGGGGTGGCGCCGGCAGTGGTGGAGGAAGCAGCAGCTGCCTCCCCCCTATCTCCCTCTCACTCTCAATCTGATTCTCTCTCTCTCTCTCTTCTCCCCTTTTCTTTCTTTTCCCTTCCTTTTCTTTCTATTCTCTTTTTTTCTTTCCCTTTTCTCTCGATTTCTCTACAATATATAAATTGGGAAAGGGGAAATAATACACACACACACACACACACATATATATATATATATATATATATATTAATTATATCTATTGGGCCCCCTTTTTATATAAAATTATTTGGGCTCAAAATAAATGGACATAATATTCATCTTGAAGTGGGCCGAGTAATTGGGTTAAAATCAAGCTTAGACGATAACTATCGTCTAATGTATTCATTCATTCTCGTTCAATAATAATTAAACCGAAAATAAATATACTTATAGATGGGCTCAAAGTAGGCTCAAAAGCCCAATACTTGCCTATTTTTAAAATAAAAGAACATGTTATAATAATTGGGCCCATAAAATAAAAGATTGGGCTCGCATTTTGATTTTGGGGCGTTACAGTGGGCTTTACTGGTATGATCTCAAATTTGTCACGATCGTGACTATAATTTTATTTTATCGAATATAATTTGATCAATATTTTATTTTACAGGTATGGGCATACGAGGCTTTACCTCGACTCGGTGTACATTGTGCACAAGTTTCATCACCAGCTGCATTGCCCAGGTGTTTGAAATGGACCTTTAAGACGAAAACTGCACATTTGGGCACATTGTATTCTGATGAGGTAAGCATTTGTTTTAAAGAATGTGTAATTTATTGATTATCAGAAGTGTTTCTAATCAATCTTTACCATTTGCAGCAATTATGTTTCATATACTTAGAGCCGAGTGAGCATGAGGCGGCCACATCATATTGTTGCAACTACTTTCTGCCCCGTGATCTGCATAGCTACACAGGTAAGAACACCCTGTCAAATATTCCTCATTCTCCTTATTATTGACCAAGTATATATCATTGATGTATGAGCTTAGACAATAAGGAAAATTTTTGAAGAGTTTCTAGGTTATACTCATTCTGATTTTCCCCTTTAAGCTTTAACAGTAAATCTAACATATACTATCCCAATTAACATCAATGAACATCATAAAACATTAAAGCTTCATACGAAAAAAAACATGGTCCTCAAAGAAACAGAAACAAATGAAAGATTCGCAACAAGCAAATGAAGAAAAAATTAAACACAATCATTTTTAAGAACTCACAATCTATGATCAGAAATATTTGCAACATTCACAGATCAAAGGTTAATCAATTTAATAGAAACAGTCAAATTCCTTCAGCCAGACCGTAAACGGACAATGAATCACACATATACTATTGATTCTCCTTTAAACAAAGTTATCCGAGAGATATCAAAGGTAAAGAAATTCAATATAATCAGTCAAACTCCCTTCATCTGCAGTGACTATCAAGCTAGACCACAAAGAACAACGAAGCACACGTATACCTATAATTCCCCTTTAAACGAAGTTATCCAAAAGGACATACATATTCAATCTAGATAAATATAAGTTCAAAGAAAGCTCTCCAACTTAGGGGGAAAAAAAAAAAGAAATACCTTCAATAATGCCCATAAATTCACTACAATTGGTATCCTGCAAAAGAATATTGATTGTCCGGTCCTTCAAAATGGCGGAATCAAAATTGACATCTTCAACTGCAGTACGAATTGCTGGCCCTATTGACCTTCCAATATAGGAATTGAAAGTGAACAGAACCCCAACATTCACCACACTTGAATTCCCATTCTGGGCAACCACTCCACACATACAAAAAATCAAGAACACCGAAACCCGCTTCATCGACACACGGCCCTCCATTTCTCCAGCTAAATTCAAGAACTCACAAGCTCAAATATTCAAGAAACGAAAAAGAAAAACTCATTTGTGCAAGATATCAAACACCTGCCTAATTCTCAGCGGTCGCTGGTTTTAAGTTCAGGCGGCAGCTGCGGTCCAGCGGTCGCTGGGTTATACATACATCTCTCGTTGTGTTTCAGCGAGCGCTATGAAGAAGGATTTCAAATCCATTAAAATCGTCACAAATCTATACCCAAATCAAGGAAGATTCTATGTAGAGTCAATGGATTTTATAAGTCCATGAATTTTTTAAAGTCCTTTAAAATCTAATAAAATTCCAATCCAATACACCCCTTTTAGTGTTATATGTTCTAGAAAATGGAAGTGTTATTGTTCTTGATTCAATTTATAATATATCAAGACAACTACTATGGAAGTTTCAGTGTTATATTATTATTATGTAATTTTATTTGTAGTAGTCCATTTTGATTTTATATATTTGATGGATCGATCACTGAGAAATTTTAGCATTTTAATATATTATTTTTATTATTATATATAATAGTATGCATGTATGACTGTTTTGTTGAATATAATTTACAAGGTTGGTTAATTATTATTCTAAAAAGTAACCAAATTAATTATACAACAATCGAAATAAAGTAAATGAAATTCTATGTTATAAAAAATTAAAAAAATTCCAATTAGCATAATTATTGAATTTCAAACAATATATATGCTATATATATACATATCAATAATTATTTATTAATTATGTTTTATTATCTTTCAATAATGTATACTTTTTGTTGTTCTTTTTTAATTAATCGACATCTTAAACATCCTCACGTAGGTAAATTAATAATGTTAACATGTGAGACTTATGTTGTATTTTTAGTATTCTCTTTTGAGTTTTAATATTTTTATTACTTTACATAACCGTACTATAATCTACATATAGATTATGATTCAGATGATTTGTTTTTAAAGAATTAGATAACACTTGTACCGGGGTTGGTTATTCTAAGGATAAGTGTTGGTGTGAAAAATAGGGACAAATCTAATTCCTACAATTATATTAAATCAACGGATGAGATTAGAGAGATTTTAAATGATAATTAATAATTTTTTAATTATTATTTAGACATGGAGGCTATTTATGTAAAATCAACATGATATCAAAATCCTATAAATTCAGAACCTGTAAAGCGATAAAGAAGGAAGCCACGAAATCGCTTTGCATACAAATCAAAATCGCCGCACTGTGTAAATTCAAAAACCTAGAACCCCTACCGACTGCGACATCGTGAAGAGCGGCGACGATTCTGGTGAAGGTCGAGAACTGCGGCGGCGGCTTGAACGATAAAGAAAGGCGACAGGATTTTTCCCCTTCGGCAACGTCGCATTCGAACGAGAAGCCAAAAAACAAACATGGGTCGGAAGAAATCGGGTAAGTTTCGTACTTTGAATCGAATTTAACGATGATTTTGGAAAAAAAAAATATCTTAATTAAAATCTGATGAATGCTTGAGATTGATTAAAAAAATAGATTTAGAAAATTGATTTTGTTATTAGGCGAATCGCATAAGAATAGATCAGATGTCGCTTCTGATTATTAATCGAGTAATTATATAGTGTGGGTTTACAAAGTTAAACAAAATTTGACAATCGAAAATTGTAGGATTACAAATTTTATTATTTTGTCAGTTCATGGGTTTTATTAGAAAAAGGACGAATTATACTTATTTACCAGTTATTCATGTTTTTTATCTTTATCATTTAGTATAAATTATGTCTGTGTGACTTGGTGCTCTTTATTGTTAATGTTGATGCTACATATGCATATATGTTCTGCGTTAGGTAAATTATAATTGTGAGGCTACGTATGCATATTTGTGATGCTGCTAAAACATATATTTGAAGCTACTAATGAATATATGTGGTACTTATTGTTTAAGTTAGTAATATAACTTGTGTGGGATGGTTCTTTTAATTAGTATGCGTATCTGTGACGCTACTTATGTATATTATTGATGCTTCTCATGCATATGTTGTATGCCACTTATGATTATCTGTGTTAGTGTTTTAAGTTGGTAATATAATTTATGTGGGTTGGTGTTTTTTATTAATATTGTTGATGCTATTTATGCATATATGTGATGCTTTGGTTAAACTATATTTATGATTTTACTCATGCATATCTGTGATGCTATTTATACATATCAGTGATGCTTCTTATCCATAGTTGTAATTCCATTGCATATGAATTACTGCATAGTCTAGTTACAAATTGCGTTGAAAAGTTGATGCTTCTGAAAGTTGTGTTTGGTACTTTGCATTGTCAAGATTGTTTGCTACTCGTATCCTATTTGCCCCATTTTGATGCTACTCATGTATAAATTTGGTGCTTTATAGGGCAATGGTTGGATCCTTATTAACGTGTTAAACTTTTTTATTCCAAAAATACATGCACAGGCAATGTGTGTAGATCGAGTGATATCGCACGGTAAGAGACTTGTTGATAGGTCGTTCCTAACAGTGAAAGGTTGGACCTTCCACTTAATTCGAAAACGTGAGAAGCAAGAAATGGCAGCATGTGGTTTTGGAGATGGACGGTTGTGTCCACAATTCCAAAAGACTGGTGAGGAGAATGCACCGTTCTCCCATGATGAAGGTAGAAGAGGACAGACTTCAAGCAATGACGTTGAAGCGGATGAAATGCAACAGTTTGCTACACAATTCTTAGCAAAATCAAAGCTAATGGCAGACATAATGATGCAGCTTATTCTTCTCATTGAGAGGGCTCCAAAGCATCTTTGGGAGAACCCCCGCTTCAAGAAAAATGTTTAGGTCTTTTTTAGTGATGTTTTGAAGGACAATGTTTAGGTCTTATTATGCAAGTATGGATTGCAGTTTATTTATGATGAATGTTGGTAGTTTTTTATTTTGGATCCGATCGATTTTGGATAGTATTATATTTTGAATTGCTCGGATACAAGTTTTTTTTTTTACTTTTATGATAATGATTTATATGGTTTAATGTCTATGTTAAAATAAGAATGATATAAAGACAGTGCTTCAAACATTACCTTTTAATGCTTCATAAATTAAATTAAGAGTTTCATATTTGATGGTTGGTGCTTCGTAAGTATATTCATTTGCATTGTATTATGTGAATGCTTCAGTTAATGCTATATATTGATAAATTAAATGCTTCATATTACGAATCCTACCTTGTAAAAAATTTCTACTATGACAGAAATAATGTAACGAACAAAATTAAGATACCCCAATTGTACCATACAAAACAGCACGGATATAAGTAAACTAAAAACAAAACTAAGCAAAAAATGGAATAATGGAAAAAAACGCCTTGACTGGATTGAATCAGCTCTGGAAAAAAAAAGTCAAATAATCAATGCTATGTAAATGTACTGTTAATGCTTCATACAATAGACAACCATGCTAGACAAACAATAACATTGAATCCTTCAACATACAATATTTTAAAGCAAAAACTTGTGATGCTTCATAAAGAACATATATATGCTAAATAACAACAACAACATAAACTGTATACGTAAAAGTACATATTCATGAACATTCTAACCAACAATTTGAAACGTATAAAATAAAATATAATATTCATCCAGATTGCATACATAACGAACAACAAAAAATGACAAACGATCAAAAACATAAATCTTCCATTGTCACTAAACCGGAAACACAAAAAATCCATCAAATAAAAATTCACAACCGCCGTGAATGTCGCCATGAATATCAACATGAATGTCGCTGTGAATGTCGCCCAGAGTCGCCATGTGAGTGTCGCACAACAACCACCGTCGTCGCTAGAATCACCGTGTGAGTACCGCATCGTCGTCATCATCGATCTATGACTTGGAAGAAGGAGGAGGAAAAGAAGAAACTGTCTGTACAAATCGTGTGAGTGCCGCTTTGTCGCCATCGTCAATCTATGAGTTGGAAGAAGAAGAAGAAGAAGAAGAAGAAGAAGAAGAAGAAGAAACTGACGGGAAAAAAAATCGATTGAATAAGATAGAAGAAGATTTGTTTTGATATGGAAGAAACGTGATTTGTGGGATTTAATTTACAAAATGTCTAGTATACCCTTATTAATATAATTCAGAATATAATTAAATGCCACATGGATTAAATCTAAACAGTAGGATTTGATAGATCTAATGGCTAAAAATAGTCCATATTTCTCACACCAACACTTATCCCTATTTGAACCATATCCCACTTGTACATCTATTAAATATTCACATGTATAAATCATATATATGTTATTTTTTCTATTGTGTTAGATACATGATTATCCTATAATAATGATTTTTACACTTAAAGATTGAATTAATCTTTAGTTATCTTTATTTTATTTATTGTAAAGAAAAATCGTATAATGATTTATTATATGATCTTAAGTTTAATTAAAAAAATGTCCCTTAAAATAGGGCTTAAAGTTTTTTTTTGTTGTTTTTTTTTCTTTCATTTCTTAAATTTTATTGTTATTTTTTGTTCTCACTATACACAAGTATCGTCTTAGCATATATTTAAATGTGTATTGTTTTCACAATTTAAGCCCCCTCCCCTCACAATATATATATATATATATATATATATATATATATATATCTTATTTTTTTAAAACTGAATTCGTGCAATTAAAAAAAACGTATAATTATAACCATTTGAATTTTGAAAATATAATGCATAATTAAGGTAAGCATTGATTCTTAACTTCAAAATTTATTTTCAATACCTAAGCTGTGAACGTGTTATAAGATTATTTTGGCCTTGAAACTTTAAAAATATCCCCATAATGAGGATTCTATCTAAAATACAAGTGTAATGATGTTATTTCACGAAAATCTGGAATTTATTTTAAGTTGTGCTAAATAATGATCGTGAATTTCCCTCATCATTAAGAAATAATTAAGAAAAAAATGTTTGGAAGGCTCATCAAGAAAATAATATACTTTGATTAACCATAACATATGAAAAAAATATCATTAACGCAATTAGAATTCATAAACATTTTTTTTTTCTTTAGACATGATTGATATGGTGGAATGGAATGACCATTCATATGTTCATTTCCATTATAACGATTGGTAAAAATCGGGAATTACCATTCATGATGGAATCCTTGTTCTAAAGGAATGGGAATAAAATCATTCCACCACCCCCATGAATTTAACTATTCTTGTTGACAAAAAAAAAAATATATATATATATATATATATATATAATATATTTATACATAACCAAGTCTTATAATATTATTTTATTATATTTTAAAAAATAAATTAAATAATTTATGATTATTTTGTAATTATTTTTATATTATTTATTTATTTTTCACAAATTTAAAAATATATGTTAGAATTAAATTTTGATAGTTTTTTAGAATTTTGTTGAAGAAAAATGAAAGTGATGTCGAAATAAATATAACATAATACTATATTATAATACAATATAAAATATTTATGTATTTGACATAATTTAATATATTTAAATGAAAAATTGAAATGTTAAACTATTTTTCTATGAAGTAAAAATATTTTTATTAACTTATACAAATTATTATATATTGATTGATTAAATGTGTTTAGAATAAAAAATTTCAATAAAATAAATAAATTATAATTTGCTAAAAAAATAGAAAAAAAATCTCATACTAAAAAAGAAAAATGACGTTTAGAAATATAAATAATAAATTAAGGCAAATGTTGATATTTATTAGCTAATACGTACACTTTATTCAATTATAAGAAAATTTGAAAATACTTAAGATATTCATTATATAAGATAAAAAAAATAATTGACATTTCATTCCGTAGACATACCAATCATAAGAATCGTCATTCTATTCAGAGTCTCAGACCCTCATTCCATTCCTAAGTTCATTACAATCATATTCTATCATACCAATCACCTCCTAAAAATTTAAATAATCAATATGATCGATGATAAATAGTCAAATCATATTATTGCTTGTATAAAATAATGAGTTTTATGACTTTAGGACCCGAAAGAAAGATTAGCAATCAATTCGATGCCTTAAAAATGAAAACCATCAATTTTATGAGATGTAATTGAAACTATTAATATAAGAGTAAGACTCTAAAAATTTTGGATTGCTCTTTGTTTAAAAAAGCATATATTTTTTTTCTTTATTAAATTTACTAAATTGATAAAACTCCAAATAATAATCATGTTTTTGGTTTGAGGGGGGGGGGGGGGGGGGGGACTAGCGACAAAAAAGAAATAAAAATATGTAGATCATTTTTGCCTCAAGATTGGACACGTCTTGAGATAAGTGCAACAATATCACACGTATCATATAGTAATTAATATGATTAAAGGATTTTTACAATCGAGTTTGACCAATTGATCATTTATAAATATAAATAAATTGGGCCTGAACTATCCAAAGGCCTAGCTATTTTCCTCAAAAATTGAATAATTATAAACTTTCCAAAATAAAAATTTTGAATTTCAAACCGCACGCTCTAACGGTTGCTGTTCGCGAGGGATTTTCTCCACAGTTGCCGCTACATATTCTTCAACAGCACACCATCCGACCGTACACTATAAATACTCCTTCACCATTGCCGCCTCTCAAGCATTCAAAAACTGATCAACGCAAACCAAATCTTATAACGTATTGAGAGATTAGGGTTTAAACCGATTCAGGAGAAATGGATTTCCAAAGCCTTTCGAGGAGAGAATTGCAGGCACTATGCAAGAAGAACAAGATCCCCGCCAACATGACGAATGTTGCCATGGCTGATTCTCTCAAATCTCTTGAGACCGTGAGTAGATTGTTGTGTTTATTTGTTTTGTGTTTGATCACTCTGTAATGTGGTTAATTCGAAGGTTTTGATTCGGCGATTAGCTTCTGATTTAACGTGCTTTGATATGATCGATAGATAGTTTGTTTGTGGAAGTAGGGTTAGTGGAGTAAGGATTATTTTGCTAATAGATTTTGGTGATCATGTTGACGATACTGAGGTTTTAATCGAACATTTCATCGATCAGTTGTTTGTATTCTGTTTGATCGTTGCATTATTTGTTTGCATGAATACGGTTAATGGTGTAGGGATCTTGTACCAAGTAATTTCACTGAAATCATGTTGAGATACTGATAATTTGTTCAAACATCTCATTTGTTGTTATCAAATGATAGTTTCCGATTGGTTGCCTAAAAATTAATCCATAAGTAAAATAGTTCATGATGAAGAGGTCTGCGTGATTTTGATCTATTGTATTTTAGGATTTTCGTGTTAATCTTTATATTATATGTCCATAATTTTATTTATTTTTACATAAATTTTTATTATTGGAGTATTGATTTCCTCTGTCATTGGCAGGTCAAAGGTATTGACGAGGTACTTCAGGCATGTGAATCTGGAATAGCTCAATTATCAATCGAGCCAGGGGTGAGGTTGGAGGAAGCATCTCCCTTCCTGCCCCCAACTGGTGGAAGGAGTACACGCAGGAAAAATGCCGCTAAAGAAGAAACATCGAGGCATTTGACTCAAACAACCATGGCTGAGTATGCTGATGAATCTCAAGTTGATGCATTTGAAACTCCAGTAGCGCCGCAGACTAATAGGAAGAAAAAGGGTCAGATTGCCTCGGCTTGTAGAAAAATGGATTCCCTGTTGAAGGAATGTGCACAGGAGGAAAAGAAGGATGCTTTACTGACCCCTGCTCCGTCTGGTTTTACGAGCCGAAGAAGAAGTAGCTGAAGACAGTGCAGTCAAGCAAGTTCAAGGAACAAGGCGATCTGCAAGGTTGGCGGAGAAGAGTGCAAAGTTAATGAAAGAAACTGGAAATGAAAATCCTGTTTTTTCGAAGAAGGATTTGTTTACCGATGGTCAAGAATTGAAGCTGAAGTTGAAAGAGAGCCTAGATGGTTTGGATGAAATCTCAGGAGTTACTGGTAAACTTCTATATTTACTTTCCCAAAAGTATTTAATACATGGCTTGGATTTTTCCTCAGTTCTCTAAATTCTGGATTTTGCAGATGTTAGTGCAAGCATCAATTTGGAGGTGAACTCTGCGAAGAAAGATGAAGCACATGTCGATTCAGCCAAGAAACAGGAAATTGCTACTGGTGTAGAACCGGCGCCCACATTTAGTGTAGCTAAACAAGATCTGAATGAAAGTTGGGGTGTGGAAATTAAGAAGAGAGAAGTTGGTTCTCATAATTTAGATTTTACAGTTGTAGATGCAGTCACCATTGTGGAGGAGAAGCCCGATAAAAAACTTCAATCAGAAGTTCCATGTGACACACAGGTTGCGCCTACTGTTGAGGAGGTAGAACTGGTGTCCCCAAGTGAAGGAGAACTGAGCGATTCTGAAACTGATGAAGCACAGGAAACTGACGGTGTGTTTGCCTGTTCATTTTTCTTCATTATAAGAGCTAAATGATACGTTCGATTGTACTTAAGATTGCTACTCTTGAACAGGGTCTGATGTCACTGAAACTTCAAAGACCAAAATGACCCAAATAGGAGTTGAGAAAGTAGAAGAGAGTACTTATGAAGATCCAGGTCCTGAAGATGAGGCCGCCGATGAATGTGAAGGTATGAATGATCATGTATTTTTCAGATATAATCTAATCAATTACATCATCTGCACTGTTTTTATTTGTTTCGGTGTTCTTGGTCTTTAACACATTTGTGGTTCTGTTGCGTGTATGTTCAGATGATTTTGCATTTTCTGAGAATGAGGACTCAGACCCTAAAGAAGTTACACCTTCTGGTGTCAATGAGGAAGTGCTGGAGCATAATAGTAGGATTGCTTGACACGGCCTATTTCTTGCTCATTCCTTAAAAAAAGTTTGGTTGTTCCATGGCATTGTATTTGTTATTTGAAGTATATATACTGACTGATGATGCCTATTCACTGCAGCTGATATAAATGGAAACTCAAGTGAAACGGAATCAAATCCTGACGAATCAGATTCAATCAACTCGGAGGAATCAACCAAGAGTAATGATTCGTTGGCCGTCATGCCTTCCGATCATGGTTTGATCAGCGAGGAAGATGATGCTATCAATGGTGATGTGATCCTACAAGTAGATGAGAAGATCTTGGTGAAAGACAAGCAGCTAGAATTGGAACAATCTGCCAAACTAGTTTCACCTGGAACAATGCTGGAAGATGCTGGAGCAGATGAAATAGTTCAACCTGAGGATAATGTGAAAACCGTTGATCAGGTGGTTTTAGGTGCAGCAAATTATCCTAGTGATGCACCGTCGTCTGAAGAACCAGTAGATGCATCTCTCAGAATCCCACCAGTGAGGGCATCTGCAATAAAGAAAAGGACGCTTGTTGCTGCTTCTGACAATAAAGAGAACATCGACAGTGGAAGTAAAACAACACGTACAAAAGAGAGATCTAAGGTTGTGAAAGAGGTTGCTCCTAAGCTGGATGATCATGCTATGAATCAGTTGGTAAATGAGATCAAAAAACTAGATATGAAAGAGGGTGGCAATGAGGCAAGTTTGCTTTCTTGATCGCATAACTTCTTATCTAATCATCAAACTTTACAGTCTACTAAATATTTTTTTCATCGGATAAATAGGTGACTGCAACTGCAAGGCCTGCTCTGCAACCGCTTCCTGAAAATCAGTAGGCTGATTACACCTCAGATTTAGTGGTTCTCTATCGGAGGAGCAAAGCTGAATCATGCAGTATTTTAGTATTTGAATATATCCTAAAAAACAATTAAGACGTTTTGTGGGTTTTTTAAGAATGTTTTTTTTTTTTTTGTCATAAATAGTTTTATTTCCTATCATTCAATAGCCAGTAATTTCTCTGTTTTTATGTTGTTTCGACAAGAGAATTGGGATTCTAAATAATAACATGAAATCGGCGGCTACACATTAATGGCATGACATTTGATACCATGGCAATCAATTCAACTCGAACGAGTTTTTTTCACAAGTTGATACATACAAATAGCTAATTCAATTTATTCAAAACCCATTGGGAGGGTGTTTAGGGCTTCCTTATTTTTATACAAAATTAGTTTATAAAGTTTTCATATTTTGTTTTACAAGTAAATAATATCTGATGCTAGAAATTAGAATAGTTGCCACAAACTTTTTGGATAGTAATGAAAACCCTATCTTTATGTGCTTTTTGACTGGAAAACAAATGATTCCCAATGCAAATAATTTATTTTAATTGTTAAATGCAACAAAAACTGAAAATATAAAATAAGCTCGCAAAATCCCAGCATGAAAAAATAATTTCA
Source organism: Perilla frutescens (assembly GCA_026008535.1). NCBI lineage: Eukaryota > Viridiplantae > Streptophyta > Magnoliopsida > Lamiales > Lamiaceae > Perilla > Perilla frutescens. The sequence goes on from BRKX01000011.1 coordinate 33,486,435, forward strand.
CAAGCAAACGATGTAAAATATGAAAAGTGGGAATTTTTAAAAGAGAAATAGACAATCAGAGATCCAAACTCCTCTTAAATTGCAGACCTAATGAGGAAAAATTTAAATTTATCAAGTAGCGTGGAAAAATCGATCATCAACTTATATATGTTCAATTTTCTACTTCAATTGCTTTCCGCGCAACACACAGCAAGAGCTGCTTCTTTTTTTTTCTTTTTTCAGTTTTTGTTACAAGTTACAACCATAGCAAGAGTTTTAGATGGAAACTTTAATTGCGAGAAGTTATTCAAACCTTTTTGAAGCTATCTTTAAAGGAACACAATTTATTTCATAGTCCTATACCTATACCCAATAATTATTTTATTTCATACTTCTTCGAATTTTATCCATTCCCATTTCTATCCTAAAAGCTCTGGAACAAAATTCAAATAATTTTTTTTATCGACCACACTGCAAAATATTATTATTAACAATTTAATATTATTACTATTGTTATTAGTAAGTAATTCGAAACATATTATTATTATTATTATTATTATTATTATTACAAATTTACACATTTTCTTAAATCTTAACGTCTTCTTTTTCCATATATATTAATGTGTGTTCCCCCTTAATTAATCCTTATCCCACACTATTAATCCAGAAAGAGGGCTTAAGAGCCATTTTCCATTCTCTCCCCCAAACTTTCCCAAAATCTCCAACCAAATCTGCGCATGGCGACAATGCAAAACGAGAATCTCGAGGACTCTTCTGCTCCCGGAGATGTCGCTGTGGTGCAGAATCATGTAAATCCGGATTCTGAATTGCCGCACGGGTAAAAAAATCAATTTCTGCTCTTAATTTTTGTTTTGTTAGGTTTAGATCAGTCGAATGCATTACTGCAGCTTTCAGTAATCTGGAGTTTTTTTTATAGCTTTGAACTGATGATAGGGAGCTCGGATATGATTTTTTGTATGTATATGTGCGTACGGAGTGGAACAGATGTAATTGTTGATTGAGCTGGCGTTGAACTCGATTTGTCAGTAATTTGAGTTATATTAACCAATGATACTGTTTTATTGGTGGTTGGAACTATTTGTTCATCGTTTGCGATGTAATGTTTCTAGTTTACTTCCTTCTCTTTACGATTTGAATTTATGTATCTAGTTAGAACTAAGTTCATGTCTCTAAATTGTTGGTGTTGGATCAGAAATCAAGTGATTTTTACATGATATATAATATACACATTTACTATATTGCTAGTTGCTACATGTCTGGATTGTTGAGCAATTCAAGCCATTGCATAAATTGTTGATATTTTTAGATGCGTAGTTGTTGTCTTGTTGAGTTGTTATATAAGCATGTTGTTGAAGGGAAGGGGGTCACTATGGTGTTGTGATCATAATTAATTTCCTTTATTCGGTTTGTTGATTGGTTGCAACCTCATCAGTTTGAACCTCATGGTTCCTCCTATTATGCTATCTTCATTTGGTTAAATCTCGGCTGCTGTGATTGCAGAGGTTTGGAACCTGAACCTGCTTTTTCAGAAGAAGATGCAAGAGGTGCACTGGAAATAAGTGCATCCACTGGGAAATTTTGGTATGTTCTTATGTCTGATAGAATTTATAGTTGGAAAACCGTATCATATTTTGATTAGTTTTATCTTTTTCCACCATTAGTTTGAGTCTGCAGTACATGAGAACTATCTGTACAAAAAATTCAGCATTGCTGTAGGTCTGGAACATGTTAATGGCAGATAGGGTTCTGTGTTTGTTTCCTTCTTATCTCTATTGCAAATAATGCTCAGATACTGTCTCTGCTGAATTTCATCTTGGAGTCTTGTTGTGTAGTAATAACACAAATACTCAGGCTGTATTATAGCTAGTGTTTTACTTTACGAGACTGCATCCTGGAATTGATATATAAGTTATCTATATGCTTTAAATCTACCTTGCATAATAACTATCTTAATTTGTCATCCTCTCCAAGAAATGTAATTGCTGCAAATTAATTGCAGGTTAGATTGGGAAAAATTGAGGAGTATTTTATCCTACTATCTTAAGCAGGTATGGGGAGGTGTGCTGGTTTCCAACTTTCCAGTATATTATTTCTTCAAACGATCCATTTATTTTCTTCTCCAAACCCCTGAACCCAAGAGGGCTACTGGGGGGGTTAATATTGTAATAGTTTTCCAGGATACATTAATATGTTTCATCTGTGAGTTTACCCTATTATTTTGATTTTTGAGTACTCTTTTTAATTCTATCTTCAAGGTCCTGACAGAATATTCAGAGGCAAAAATGACTACCGAGCAGCAGACTTCCTTATTAGGGGAGACCTTCCAGGAATTGGTGAAAAGGTTGGATGATGGTATTCCCTGTCTCACACCTTCCCTTCTTTCACTTTGTCTGGCTGGGAGTAGGTCATGAATCTTTTTCCTTCTTTTGTTTAGCTCCCCAGTTTTTTTTCCGTAGCATCAAGTTATTCAGGGCTTATACGTGAAAATAGGCTGATATACCTAATCTATGACTGCAACGTGCCTGTGTTTTTGTGCTCTGGTGCTCTTACTTCTCGTTTCACCGAAGATTATTATCTGAACTTGGGCACCAAATAGCTTATTTGTTAAAGCATACTGTGTATAATTGATACAAAGCACTAACATATTGTCTCTCATTATGCTTTGCAGTTATTCATAGCTTTGATGAAGGCCCTCCATTTACCTTGCAGAGGCTTTGCGAGGTAATCATTTTATACCTTCCTTGTTGACTTATTCTTGGCCTTTGTTGGTGCCCCCCCCCCCCCCCCCTCCTCTCTCTCTCTCTCTCTCTCTCTCTCTCTCTCTCTCTCTCTCTGTAAGCATCAGTTAGTTTTTCACTCTTGGCTTGCCCACCGAGTCTTTATTATCACATCTTCTCTCAATTGTTATTTTTTGGTAATGATTTTCATGGGAATATTTCTGGTGATGATATACTATGATCTTAGTTACTGAATGTCTTGTTCTAACGTGCCAAACAGATCCTACTGTCTGCAAGAAGTATCTATCCTAAGCTGTCGAAGCTCTCTTTGGCCCTAGAAAAGGTATTTTACTCTCTTTACCTCCCCCCTCCCTTTCCGAAATCAAGGGGAAAACAGCCCGAATCAAGTTTTATAGATTGTATTTGGAATGCTGAATTTTCTGCTGCAGTATTTGTTTTTTATTTGTTCAGTGCAATTTTATGTGTAGTTATGCAATATAGCCTTAAAATCATGGGAAGTCTCTCTTTATTATTATTTCCTTGCACTAACATCTGGCCTATATCAATGCATTTTGAAGCTAGTTTGACCTGAATACTTAGAATTCAATGTTTCTGGAGATGATCACTTCCGATTATCTCCATTTTTACAACTATATATTGAGTTCAGTTATTGCCCAAGTTTCACTCCTTCTGCATGGGTACTTATCTACACATCATTCTCTGTATTAAGATCTATTTGAGAGTTTCTGGAAGCGGAATTCAGTATTTACCTTCATCTCCTGCACCACTTGGCTCTCTAGACCATCTTTCCATCGTTTAATTCTATGTTGGCTTAATTATTTGAATTACTCCCTAGGAACCTAGCCATTATCATTTGCCAGAACACACTGCATGAAAAATATGATATGCGTGCTCTAATCATGTTAATTTTGTCTCCAAATCTTCATAGTTACTGACTGTATGGTTGTAATTCAATTTGATGAATGCTTGTGGTTGTGGGATCTATTATCTGATGATTTTTATTCTACAGAATTTACTAGTCACGTCTACGTTGAAAATCTCTAGCGACCCATATCCACTCACAACAGAACAAAACTCAAATGGACCTTATGAAGGAAATGGGAATGCCCTGCCTCAGAACAATGCAGTTGAAAATGGAGTAGAAGCCTCCCCGGTAGAGGACAGAGATGAAGTAATGGCCGAGGCGCAAGAAGCTGAAGTTGGCGAGGATACGACAATGGAGATGGAAACCATCGACGACATCGTCAAATCAACAGAAGCAAATTCTACTCCAAAGGTTTGACTCATGACACCCCATAATTTCATGTGCTAGAATGAAGAGAAACTTGAGCCTCCTGTGCATGTTTGTTAGCAAAAGTTACAGAAATTTTATGCCATGTTTGAGGCAATATTTTATACCACTTTGAAAACGTACATCTGGTCGTGCATCAAGTACTAATACTTGGTGCATGCTCGTATAGTCGAAGACTACCCGATTAATTGATTCTGATAGGCGTGAATTTGCTTCCTCATACATGTGTCTCACCGATGTTCCAGCTCTAGTCGTACAAGGACAACTAAAAACTACTACTATTTTTTTTTTCACTAAACAATTATTTGAGTTTTCATTTTTTTTAACTTTATTAAAAATGTATTTCCCTTGTAAATTAAAATAATTAAAATATCTGTTAGTGAATGAAGAAAAATTATTTTGTATACTTAGCGTTTGTAGATAATCTTAACACACATTTCACCTTAATAATTATATAATTTTTTTAAAACGGCTTTATTAATTTAGTCAGTGACTCGGTATTGATAAAATTAATATTTTTATAATTACTTATATGCTGAGTATAGAAAATAAATGCAAATACGATTTGGACTATATTTTGAAATCTTAATGTATAATATTTTAAATAATAACTTAGAAAAATGAAATTTTATAACAGTTCAAAATACTAGTGCATCAATTATTAAATTAAAGAGCTAAATTATCATTAACAAGGGTATAACTGCATATGGGCTGATCAAACTCGAAAACTTATATGCCACAATAAATTTGAGGTGGTATATTAAAATAAAATCCCGAGGAAAAAGCAATGGTTGTATATTTAAAATCAATAAAAACAGGATTTTTCTACACAACCCATTAAATGTTGGTATACACTACTAGACACCTACGCCAAATGGCGCTTTGCCAAACATAGTCCAGCATTACAGCGTCACTCGCAACCTCCTATATTCATTCCTTCCTACATTAGAATCTAATATACTACTACTCTACAACCAGCATGCATCTAGTTTTCTTCAGTAGCAAAGCATTGTATTGCGTTGCGTGCCTCCACAGCTTCACTACTCCACACTGAGATCATATTCTGGGGAGATGAATAAAATTGACCAAAAATTATAGATGGAAGTTCCAGAATTGTACCACTGTAGACTCAAAACCTAATACTTGGGAGTTAAAAATCCTCAAAATTGCATTGGCTGCCAAATGTGCCACTTATCACGAGTCCACCATTTCATCTTGTATCTCATTGGGAGCAATAAGTCCTGGTATTGACAGCATGCGCTGCCTTTCCCTTTCTCTTTGGGCAGCAGCTTCCTCGGCATAAAGATCTTTGTTATCCTGCATCAAAAAAGTAACAACTCGTTATAGGATTACGGTATTATATGCAGTAGAATATCAGGATAAACATTGAGACCAATGCGTGTGTGTGTGTGAACAAATATCAACTCATAGCAACACTTCACCTGAGCTGAAAATTCTTTAGATTGCACAAGAAAGTCTCTTAAATGGTTTTTGAACGAGGCCAAATCTGCTCTCGACTCAAAAAGTCCATTCACAAACTGCGTCACCTGAAAGAGTCAAACAAAGTGTTATGGCACACATCTAATGTGCATCCAAACAATACACAAGTCTATCTCATTATACCTCAGCAGCTGTCATATTGGGGAAGGATGTACTCAAGAGTTTAATTGTGTATTCACGGATGAACATGGTATTATTTGGATAAGGATATGGAACAGTTGCAGCATCCCACAGAGGCTCAGTTAACATACCAGATTCAACCTGTAATCGTTCGATGACAAATCATATTATTTCATCAGAATAGCCAACAAGGGATGCCTATGGAGAAGTCGGAGAGGGGAATACACAATATGACCAGGAAGTTACATTACCAGGCAGAATAGGTGCTGCAACAGCAATACATGCAACTTAAAACCTGGTTTATGGAAGGTGTCCGTCAAAACAGCAAATACTTCTTGTTCTATTGTCAAAAAGTAAGTCCTGTAGAACTGATTACAGAACTCAGATGCCTGCCAAGCCAGCCATGTAAACAGTAAGCACTCCAAGTAGTGATTATATTTATGTGAACTATAAAAAAAACGAGAAAAAGGCACCTGAAAGTTTTTTAGCATCTCTAATAACAAGTTTAGTCCAGTTTCAGCAATATTGCGTTCAGTGTGGCGGAAAGCCCAAATGATTGAATCCATCACAAGCCTCAGTTGCTGCATATCCCAAAAAAGTAAGGATGTGCAGTAAGTGAAGAAAGATGGCGGAACAAATCATTCAATTAAATTCATAGGAAAGCAATCACAATCATATATACCTCACTGGACAAGTGAATCAAAGCAGGAAAACAATGTGTAGCAATGGCTCGAAGAAGTGAAAAGAACTTGAGCCGATGCTCCGGATAGTCTTCAAAATTCTTCGTTATCATCTGCAATGACAGATGAGAGTCAAACACGCATAATTAATTATCACCAGTAATGAGATGCAATAAAATCAGATTCCTCATGTTGCAAATGTTCAAAATCCTCAGATATTAAGCTGAGACTCAACAGAGCTTAAACCCCAATAGTAAAAAAGCATCCAGTTATTACAAGGAAGCAACCCCCACTATAACGTCCCGTGGAATGGAAAACCCAATTTAAATGTATTAACCCAGCTTGTTGCTTCATCTAAGTATTATTTTATGACACGATACATAGTCTAGACCAGTCCATTTCCAATATAAAGATCTCACTATAGGTCAAACTACGAAGGAAGTGCTTGGACATACTGGTAACAAATAGATAGTTTAAATAATAAGAAAGCAAGATGAGAAAAACTTGGCCAAAGATGCAACCAAGTGACAATCAAAAAGAAAGAAAGATACCAAGCCTCAAATATGCTTGTCACAATAAAATATGCTAATAAAATAAATAATTTGTGCATATGTGGATAACAGACGCTTTCAGCATACTTAAACAAAGAACTGTGAGACTGAAAAGAAAAATCACAAAATTCAAGAGTAGATGCACCAACCTCTAGAGTGCACTGGAAAGCAGCTTCAAATATCTTAGGAACATCTTCCAGCATTGCCCCCTTATACCTAAGAGAAGAAAGGAACAATTTAAGTTAGGAACATATTAGAAAAACTTAACAGCAGCCATTAGTACTAGCCAGGAGGATCGGTCTAATTTCACTTCTATTGAAATGCAAATAAAACACTGCAATGAAACACCCAAGAAAGTTTCAAGATAATCTACTCGTGAGTAACTAGCACAAAAGCAAGGCATGCAACAAAAATAGCAAAAGAAATCAAGGCATACTTATTTATTATGGTGGCAAAAAGTGAGAGAACTTCTGACTCTCTTGCATCAGGCAAGTTCCGGGCATAATCACCAAGCACAGGGTCCATCATTGGAGGCACAAATTGTTTTCCAATATGTGGTTGCTCCTCAGCTTTGTCTAGAAATGTCTCAATAAGCTTTAGTGTTTCCCTCTTCACTGAGCTGTAAAAAATAAACATGACATAAATATTGATAGGTGAATTATTAAGAATCAAATGGCTTCAAAATCTGGAGCTTACCGCAGAAGTTTCACAATAGATGTCCTGGAAGCATAGGGCCCTCCTTGGGCAATACCTGTAGATATAAGCTCACTATACATTCTGTGGCAGATAAGCAAAAGTCATGATAAGATAAAGAGTAAACGACAGAAACTCATTAGAGAAAGTATAGCACACTAGCATGTGATTCTGAAAACACAAGACCTGTACACATTGAGCATGTCCAAGAAGATTAGAGTGATCTGCGTCAGGAAATATGTTCCAAGGGAGCTTGCAACACTAGTATTTGTCTGTCAAGAAAAAGGCGCACATAAGAATATGTTTATGACAACAAAGATGAAAGTGAACTAAACACATACGGAGGAGATATTTAATCAAATGTAACTCTGAAAGTTCACCAGAACCTCTGAGTAAGGCTGCTATCAAATCTTGAATAAAATTTTGTTGTTCTCAATTAGCTTTCAAAAGGAAGTCATAACGGAAACAGCTCATAGAACTTCAAGAAATTAATGAGTAAAAGATTCATGAATGTGAAGATCAATTAGAAGTAATAATCTCAGAAACAGACCTGCAATATATTAAGCACTGCTCTTATCACATCAGGATCTTTCAAGAAATCCACACTCTGACGCGCCTGGCCAATAATTTCAGCCCATTTCTGCAACAGAATATGCATTATATATATATCTCCTGCCAGAGAGCCACTAACACAAGTACCAATCACAAAGAAGGAAGCATTCGGTGGAACCACTAAGATAGGATTCCTTCCTCAAACAGCAATGATGAGGTTGGATCTTACCTGGTTAGGAAGCTCCATCAACCTCTGTAAATATTCAGTCCTCTTGTCAGGATCAGGTTCTGCTTGAATCATGTGGGCCACCTACAGGAAATTAAGGTAACAACTGTCAAATGCACGATTGAGGATAAGGCTTTCAAAGCTAAAAAGGACATCTGTGACATAAATGACTCACAGATTCATAAAATGAATGGATCTGATGGGGCTCAAGATCCGCAATAGTTGCTGGAAGAGTAGTTAAAAGTTCCGAAACAAATGGCTCATTCTCTCCAACCTGCACAAAAGGGTGGGGAGACAGAATCAGTGGTTTTCAAAGCAATCATCTGCCTGTACATGTCACTATGCAAGCACCAAGCATATGAATATTTAAAGAACCCTAACCTGAACAATGACAAATTTACGCTTGCACTTCTGAACAATTTTTAAGAATGTATCGCATGCCATGTCCTACAATATACCAGACAAGAGTACGAAAATTAGTGGGCAACAAAATACATAAAGCGAATGACATATTCTAAGCATAATATGGTGAGACCACTATGGAATGATGAGAAGATAAGGTGACTTCATACATAAGGTAAATACCTAAATCATACTACTACAAATATGCAATGAAGAAATTAACCTGAACTCCTGGATGAGTTTCGTGCATAAACTCAAACAACTTGTTCACAACAGTCTTCAAAAACTTCCAGTGGGCCCTTAAAAATCTAGGGTACTGCCCAACCACATACCTGCAAACCCAGAAGTAGGAAGATCAACCAAAAAAGCTTTACAATTCTTTCCGTCAGACCATCACTTCCACTTTTTTCATAGAGACAACTTGACAAGTAAATGATAAGTATAGCAATGATATTAGGATATAATGATATAATCATCTCAAAAATGGTTTCAATCCTTACATAATATTACTAGCAATGACAGCTTTGTTGTCCTTCCCCTTGGTGATTTCGCAGAGGTTCAATAAATCGCGAATCACCATCACTAAAAACCTATTCTCCTGCCAAAGATAAATAAGGTTGAGTAAATATGTCAAGTAGAAATCAGACTTCAATATTTCTACTAAAATATCTGATATATCCACTATGATAGCAAAAAGGGTTATATGGCATAAATATTGAATGAAAATAGTGGAGAAACAGAAAGAGTGCAAATTTATTAGAAAAATAACATAATTGGATCTGTTTACTTCCATTTTCTTTCTTATTAGGGCCATGTAGTTTTTTGTAAAATTAAATCTATGTCAGGCAAACACCTGATCTTGATGCAAATAAAAGTACCAGAGACTCATGGTTTACAAATAGAACATTCCCAAAGGCAGAATTATAGATAATTAGCAGAGGATGCTAGAAAATATCATATGTAGAAAGCAAACATTGAGATAAAAAAATCCCTACCTGCTCCTCACCCATCGATCCTGAGATAGATCCAATGGCCCAACACAAGGTATTGAGATTGTTCCAGGTCCAATCATCTTCATTTAGTTGTTTACTCAATTTCTTGAGCATCTGACCATATAGACATAGATTTTGTAAAGTGGATTGGATAATTTAGAATTCAAGAAAAATTGGAATCTGATACTGAACACTCCAAACAAAAACAGAGAAACTTTCATTTAACAAGGCCACAAGGGCTTTACGAGAGAGAACAACTTCCCGAAGCCAGTTGCAGGATAATTTATAGCACTGACAGATTAAAAAGTAATTTGTAAACATCATGCAACAAACAGTCTTGACAATTGTAGAGTTTTCTATTGTACTCTCCGCACACACAGGCACACTCATCCAATATCGAATACAATCGCATTGCAGTGGAGAAGAACAAATGAAAAATAAACACACCTGCTTTTCAGTATCCTCATGGTCAAGATTTGCCAAATAGATCAATGTTTCCCTCATTATCTGCAAGTTTATTAGTGAATGTTATCAAGATGATTCCAAGAATACACAAAATTACAAAAGAAAAGGTCAGGAAACACAACTTGCATCAAGTATTAAAGTCTTGTATAATATTGAGAACCTTATATTGAACAAGCACATCATTATCTTTCATAGTTTCACGGACTATATTCCCATTTTCATCCTCAACAATGAGAACTTCTTCAGGCTTTGCCATGCGGCATATCATTAGTTGTCTTAACTTCGACATTGGGAGAGCATAAAGTTGACGTCTCTGCATGAGTTGTGAACCATGTCCATCACTCACACCTGAAAGCATCGGCATCTGCGTGTTCAATACAAAGGTTAGGGATAAAGTAGTAATATTACCTTGCTCTAATGAAATCCACATGCAGAATCAATTGCAGTTTTAGCGCACTTCTTCTCCCTACTTGTGCCCTCACTTTCAACATTTTACGCATATGCATGGGCAAATAACATTATTTTCAGAGCAGAATACAGCCATTGACATTTATAGAGAGAGAACAAATCTAAAGAGATTTAAGTTTACAAGATTGCGCAAATAATAGCTTTGATGAGTTATGTTACATTCGAAGCTTCTGTGCTGATTTTTTCCATTATAACCAGATCAGAATAAACAGTGACTGTCTTAAGGCCAAAATTCCAATTTAGATAACTAAGTGAGTCATACAACTCAGCCATTCTGCTATGCAAATTTTATCCATCTTGCACGGCCACTCAGATTTGTCTCCACCAAGGTGATTAAGAAGTACACATAATAATTATTGTCGTGGAAATGACATCATATGGACATAAGTTGAGAAAGAAGTCACCATTAACAATTTTGTGTCCTGCTACTAAATCAACACCATTATCATAGGAGTAGAAAAGGAAGGTCCATTCTGTACAATGATTCAGAAGAGAAGTTCAAGATAAGCAATAATTCTTCAAAGCTATGGAGTTTCATTAGAGCTAGCAACAAAGTGGGGAAAACTAACAATCTATGGTTCTTGAACTTGCAATCTCAACAGGAAATGTTACTATAATTGTGTCTATCGTGATATGGCAATTTTCTGATCATGATGTCTTCAACCATTGATGAAGTCAATGCAGTAAGGCCAGATCCAATTTTTTCTTAAACTCCAAGACAAGACTCCAGAAGGGGAAAAAGAGATAAACCAAGACATCTGAAACTGTGTTAGCTTGACAAAATCGGTAAAATAATTATTAAATCCCGACTATCATATGGGATGCTGATCAATGATACCTCAAATTTAATTATCTGATACAAGAATAACAATGAGAAAGGCTAATATTTTTGCATGCGAGAAAACAAGATTCTAAGGCTCAAAGTACAGTTAGAATTGTATTAAACTGTCATAGCACCTGGAAACCCATCATGTTTCCAGTTCCAGCAGGATTGTCCAAGTTATGGTGAGCTTCATACAACTCCAAAACCAAGGAGTTCCAATAGTCCAAGCAAACCTGCATGTCAATAAAAGATTGATACCATAATGTATTGGAGAGATAGAAAGTACAAATCACATGGAAGAGAATAAATATACCTTAAAAACTTCAGTATCATCCACATAAGATATGTTAATGAGATACTCAAGGCCCGCAAGCAGAAGATTTATGTTCTCTTGTGAAGATTCGAGGACTCGTATGTGGGACTGCACCCAGGGAATAAATCAATCATTAATTGATAAAAAGCCATCCAGGTACATGAAAGCCTGGATATTTACGATAACGTACATTGGGATAAAGGACAATACAACATACAAAATGATTGATAATTTTAAACATGCACAGTGTGTGCGTGTGTGTGAGAGAGACAGAGAAGGCTTTTCGAATGACATCGAAAGTAGAGCTGCATAAATTACAGAAGTTTTCTAAAATCTCCTTCAACAGGACATTGCAAGTTCTATACAATTTTAGATCAGACCTACGCAGAACAGAGAACATCTGAATTAGAAAATTACAAAATTTACACCAAATACTACTAAGCTTACTCTACAATATCAAGTTGTGCCAAGGATATGCTCGAACGGGGTGAGGAAATCCCTCTATGTTGGATTATTAATTTGCAGATTGATCACAATGAATGCATGCAAACTTTACATCTATTTAGATGTTTTCTCCTTCCATAATTCAAAATTTAAGGTCAGCACTTCTAATGCTGTATATATCTACTTGTCTTTACTGTAGCTATTCAATCCAAAACAAAAGGCAGGAGTCACCTTGTAAAATGATGTAAAAAACAGCGCCAAGTTTTGAATAAATGCCTGGAGAAACCATAGCAGAATGTTAGTGCAATCACCCAAAATACTTTTGAGAAGAATTATTATGTAGTACAGAAAACTGAAAAAGAACCTGCTCCTCACTAGTGCCATTTGCATAAGCCTCTACAAAGTTCGTATTAGATGGAAGGATGTTCTGAGAGGCAACAGTGAGACATAAGGAATCAGCAGGTGCCAGGAAGCCAACAACTCAGACCTCACACAGACATAACTGAAAGGAAGAAAGGCCACATACCAACCAAAGAATTATCTACAGTACCTGTAATTGCACCATGAATATAGTATACATTTTCCCATACTGCATGTTATAAAAATCACCAAAACTAAGAGCAGCAACCTGTAGAAAATAGCAAATAACAGCCAGCATAATTTTTTTAACCAAATAATATAATCATAAATTAAAAGGTGATCAAGTCAAAACACCAACCTCTGTCAGACACTGCAAAGTAAGATTGCGATAAGCAGGCACGGGGAAGAATTTCAGCAGTGTTTCAAGCTTCCAAACAAAAGCACCAAACAAGGGCATCAAACAATATTCCATAACAAGCACATCTTTCCAACAAAAATCTAAAAACAACGTGAGAACAGGATTGCATCCATTCCCTCTGCCAACAAGCAACAAGAAGAAATAGAGAAGTACAAACCAGTGGTGATTCAAATATATATCCTAGAGGAATCCAGGAAAGGAAAGCATGCAATGTGGCCAGGGTAGCCCTGATAAGCTCAGCTCTTTGAGATGCAGACAATACATACAAGCATAATTCGTGAATAAGCTGGAACTCGCTGCAGACAGAAAAACAATTCTCAAAATTTTATGAAATGAAAGGAGGAATCAGAAAAAGCCGCCAGCATGAAAACAGCGTTAGAGGATATTTCTTATGTGGAAATTGAGCTAAAGATGATTTATAACTTCAAAAAGAGCACAAAGTATAGGAATATTCGCTGCAATTAAATCACACTCTGGAGAAATAACAAGCACTATGAATGTTAGATATGGAATACATCAGGCCAAAAAAAGGACAATTATATAGGAGACATCAGAGAAGACAATGCATTACAAATTACCTGTTCAAAGATTGTTTCAATTCTTTAATCTTCTGTTGGGTCATCTCGCCCCGTGAAAAGTCAAAGACCTCTTCACTAAGAAGCTAATAACAAAATATTTACGTCAAAAACATGTAGATACAATTTATGGGAGTAATTATAATTGTAAAGAGGATTTACTTTCAGAATCGCCATGCAATTCTCACAAATAGTTTCACTTGTTCTAGCTGCTGCAACCAGATCAGGGATAAAGCTTCGCCACCGGGCTGGCCACTCATGCTTCAAGATCTGAATATACAGAAAATGATCAAAAAATTACATGAGAAATGGCTTTCACTAAAAATATTGTCCATAGAAAAGCAGCTCTAAGCTTATCAATGTGCATCACTTGGTACAATGTTAATATTACCTGGACCAATATAATGTTTAACTTATTAACATAAAGCCTCTCGCGACGAAAAGAGGTCTCATCACTTGAAAGCTGATCAAAAGAATGATACAATGAAAGGAGATAACATCAGTATATGTAGTTTCACTAAATCAGGAAAGACCAGGGAAAGTAATAACAAAATCATTTTGGAAAAGAAAAGATATAATCACCTTAACTATAACTTCAGAAATATAATTCTTCATGCCATCTCGTTGTTCAACTGGCAAAGCATTCCATCTATACTTGATAACACCTTCTAGGACCTGTAGATGGGAATTCAGCAATAGTCCATTTCATCAGTATTTTTAAACAAAGACCAGAGAAGAAAGGAAGAAAGTCAACAGTAAGCAAGTTGTAAATATCAAAACCCAGAATAACAACAACTATCATAATCATATTCACGGACCTGTAAAGCAAAAAACTTGGTATTCAAATTCTGTGTACTAGATAGTATGTGAACCACTTGAAGCCACATATCAGGATTATTTTGCAAATCCCGCAGGATATGATCTGCAGCAGTCCTCTGTCACAAAAGCAGGAGAAATTTTGAAAGGGTGAGTCCTGATCTTCAAATAGAGATCGTGTAATCTATATCAAATGCAGAAATTATCATGCCAGCTTTCAATCTCCTCACAAGCACTTAATAGTTTTCTTGCAGCATAATTGGCTATAATATATAAAGGAGCACACCTTACCCAAAAGGCATATTCCAGATTTGAAAACACAGCTAATTAGGAATTGAGGATGAAAACTTTTCATAAAATATTTTACCATAAGTTTGATGTGTTAAATTCAAATTATTATATACAAACATATCACCAAGTCCATTTTTTACCATGTAAATCCGGAGGACCCTGTCTAGGTAGCTTCCAAAACCAACATAAAGAGACAACATCAGATTTCTTGATTTCTAACTGATTGTATGGCTAGATTTAATTCTGCCATTGTTTCATCATCCTTACCCGCCGCACATTGTTTCATTGTTTCAACAAATGTTTTATATCATGAGACATATTGTTTTACGAAGTTCAAACTTGTCACAAACTAATCAAAGGTTAGGAATGCATACATCTAGTTTTATGGTAATGCATTATATACAAGAAACTTACATAATGCACGGGACCCATGTAAATGTTAGTGGAAATTGTTCAACAATGCAAATGCTGCAGCACAGTCAACGTAGTATGTGTTCTTTTTATTTTCGTGCATTCTGTTAAAGTTACACAAAATATAAAAAAAAACAAAGGCACCTGAACAACGGAATCCAAGAACAGCGGAAAATGTACCTAGCATTCTGATTAGCATGTAATTGACATATTTTAGAAAGGGCCGCCAAACTTTGAAACTATACGGTGTCCTCCTAATAGTAAATACTACTATATACCAAATTAGATTAGGACTTCTTCCTGAAGCAGTTCCAATATAAATATTACAATAAGGAAATTAATAGGTGGGCTTTAGTAATATAAAGAAGAAGCACCCACAAACAAGGCAAAGCAACATCAACTTGAATCATCAAAAAAAAGTATGTGCCAAAAGTACAAGAACGTCAATTCCAAGCAGAATTACGCAATTCACATGCATGGCAGTACATAATTGCGAAGTATATATCCAGATGTTTCTTGGGGGGGGAGATAAAAAGAAGGGAAGAAAGTTACAATATTCATTTTTCATCAATTCAACATGAGCAAAGTAAGTTGCCAAAAAAATGTTACATGGACGCATTTCCCAAAGTGAGCCAATGAGTTTACTAATTTCCCCTCAGATATATATATATATATATATATATATATTACTTTGTAGCTGATCACATACTTCAATAAAATTGGAAATACCACAAAACAAAAACAAAAAAAGGAATCCGGAAGATATAGCATTGCCCTCACAAAATCTGCCTAGCAAACTAAAGGAAAAAATGAGAAAAACCTACATAAAGGCGTCATTGGCTGTTTCCAACAAAGTTGCTAAAACCAAGTTCTGGAGTACTCATGATCCAGGCAGAACTTCCAAAGCCACTTAATGAAATACCACAGCAGTTAAAATATCATGTTTTACAGTCATCCAAGTTCTGCAAACTCTACCCATAGCTAACGCTTCACCTAACACACTAAACTTTATAGACTCTAGGTAAAAAAAATTCTAAGAAGTAAAAACTCAGCATAATGTCGCTATTTCCAACAATAATTTACATTGATTGGTGACCAATTTCAAGTGAATAAAAAACGCCGCCAGTCAAGATAAAGAAAGTAATGGAAATTACAAACCCTTAACCTGTTGAAGGCATTAAAATTCATCCAGATAAAAGGAGAGTGAATTCATTCCATAGAATGATATGCATGTCAAAGATCTTAGAAACAATCAAATAGGTCAATTGTTCCTCAAAATTCATCAAAAAATTTACAGGACTGAATCACAAAAACTCAACCTCAGTTTAGTGCCTAGATAATCACAATGTGAACAAACAGGCAAGTGCACAAGCTAGCGACAAAAGGAAAATGCTTCAGACCTCCTCTTTGGATCCGGTTCCATAGAAAGCGGCGACGGTGGCGTCGAGCAGACCAACATCCATAGGCTGACTTAAATCACGGAGTTTCTCCGCAGCCATGGCGGAGATCAACAGTTGCCTTAATTAAACCCTAACCCCAAAAAATATTATCCTCACTTATCCAAAAACCCTAGCGTACGACAGTACGGAATATAGCAAACCCTAGTGTTATTCGTGTTCAGAGAAAACTCGTAGAGAGAGAAAATCACGAGAGTAGAGTAGAGGAGGGAGAGACGAATGAGAAAAGACAGCTTCAATTTAAAGCAGAGGGGTTTTAGAGAGAGAGGGACACTTTGAAAATTGTTTTAGCCTTCCCTCCCGTTTTATATGGTTAGAGAGAGAGAGAGAGATGATGTGTACTTCGCTGTGTGTGAGTCTAGAATGTTGAGTTGTGTTACGATTTAATATATACTGTACCTTTAAAAAAAGGGCAAAAGGGCTTTGGAGTCTCTTATTCAATGGTTTCTTTTGCCTTTTTGCATGTACTGGTGGATCGGGTCACCGGGTGAGTGTCCGGTTTTTTTGAATTTGAACTTGGTGTTTCTATTTGCACAACTAGATTTAATCTTTGCACCATAAAAAAAAAAAAAAAAAAAAATTGTAAAGTTACTTCAATAACTTTTTATTACTTGTTCATACTATTAAAATTACTCAATGCACCACAAATTCAAAACTAAAAAAATTTAAAAAGAAAATAAAATAATCGAAGTATTCATCATCTTCTAATAGTTTATTATAAGTATTAGATGTTAGTATGTGTGTATTGATCGAAAATAATTGAGTTTAGAAAGTGTTGTGGATGTTTTTTTTTTGTTTAGACCGCGATACGTTCGAACTGAAAATTTCGAACATTTTAGAGTGGTTCGAACTCCATTTTTCGAACAACACTTGGAGAAAAAATGGAGTTCAAGGTGTTCGAATTTAATTTTTTGAATATATTGGAGTGGTTTGAACTTTAATTTTCGAACATAGTTTGTTCGGAAAATAATTTCTAACACCTTTATACCTTGAAATTTTCTAAGTGTCATTCAAACTTTAGTTTACGAACAAATGAGGATTGTTCAAACTTTAGTTTCCAAACAAACGAGGGTTATTCAAACTTTAGTTTTCGAACTAATTTTTTTTCTAAGTATTAGAGTTCTTCGAATTAATATTCTCGAACAAGACGAACGTGTTCAAAATTTTATTTCCGAACATATTATTTCTTTTGTTTTTTTTTCAAGTAAAATAAATATTTTTGGAGTGAGGGGTATTAGTGTAAATGTGTGTGGTACAAAGAATAAAATATGTAGTGCATTGAGTAATCGAAGTGCAAAGAGTAAAATCAGTAGTGCAAACAGAAATTCCCTTTGAACAATTTTAATAAGGAGTTGCTAAATGCACCACTAAAATTATTTTTTACACCATAAATTATTTTTCATTTTCTTTATTAGTTATAAATTTACTTAAAATCTCTTACTAATAAAAAAAATCGCATTCCGTTCAAACTCCTATTTTCAAACGGTACTTGAACAAAAATTCGTGGAGTTCGTTCAAAAATAAATTTCCAAACACACCATGTTTGTTCGAACATAGGAGTTCGAACGAGACTATTTTAAAAATCATGCATGTTCGAAAATTAAATTTCGAACAAACATGGTGAGTTTGAAATTTATGTTTGAACAACTCTTAGACATTTTTCTTTTTAAATAAAGGGCATTTAAGTAACTTCATAATTATTTTATTTTTCTTTTTTCTTTCATGGTGTAAAGAGTAATTTTAGTGGTGCATTTAGCAACTCGAATTGTTATTTGAACTATACTTTTTAAATTTTTGCACTTTGCCCCTTCACATTTTACTCTCTACAATATGTATTATTACTTATTAACCATTCACTTAAAAACATGTTACTCATGATTAAAAAAAAATAGAACAACAATTACACATTATTACTTATTTATCACTCACTTAAAGAAATTCTTACCTACCAGTAAAACAGAACATAAATTAAATACGGAAAAAAAAAATAGAACAACAGAACAATGGTGATGTTGTCCATGTTCTTCTTCTTTCTCTGACCATTACCATATTCTCCAGCGAATGGTCGGTCGGCGCCATCGAAAACTTGCACGCAGCCTCAACCAAAATGACTCTCAAGTCGATGTTGCAGGTTCTTCTCGTAATTGTTAGGCTATTTGGAGAAGAAAATTGAATTTCAAAATCTAAAAAAGAAATTGAACTAGTCCCAATTTTCATTCAAAATAAAATTTTCGAAACTTGCAAATGATGTTCGGAAATGAATTTTCGAAACCTGTAAAACATGTTCGGAAATAAGTTTTCAAAAGTATCCCATTCGAACGAGAAGTGGCTAAGTTCATTTTTTCGGGAATTTCAGATTTAATTTATCTCTTATCCAGCTAAGTTCAACATGTGCAAAAAATCTTATCAATGATAAGAACTCAAGCTAAAAGTCCTAACTCCACCACAAAAATCTAGCTCAAAAGTTGAGGGTTAACCCTCAACTTAAGTACCCATCCATAATTGATTGTGGATTCGATGTGGAGATCGTATCATACTCGTATATTACAATAACCATATTAAACAAATTAAAATAAGCTAATTTTCTGATTGAATTAGTGGTGCATATATAGTTTTGTGTGGTGTAGAAAAATAATTAAAGGGTATTTAAGTAGGTTCAAAATTATTCATTTGTACTTCTTTTTTTCGTTTGTGTTGCAAAGGGTAAATTTCGTATTACAAATTACAGCTCCTTTTGAATAATGTATTGTAATATATCTTTTTTTATGTCGAGAATAATCCATAGCAAATACTGAGCTGTGACAACAGGGATTTTCACCCATTTTTCCGAGCATAATCCGTTCGTTTAAGATGTTCTTTTCCTCTATTTCTCTATTTTAATATTGTTTTCCTTTAACGCATTCGTGTTTGTTTTTGGGCAAATCGAGCAGGTCGAACCTCGAAGAGGCAGTCCAGGCGCGACCCGGTATCAGAGTGGGCACGAGTGCACGTTCAATCAAAGGCCCCAAAATAGAGTTGTAAAATGGGCCGGGCTGACCCAACCCAGCCCAGCCCATGAAAATCATGGGCTAAGTGGGTTGGGTTTGCCACGATGAAATGGGCTCACGTGGGCCCCTTTTTGAAACCCAACCCAGCCCAGGCCCAGGCCTACAAAAGGCCCAGCTCAGGCCCAGCCCAAGCTCGCCTTAAGCCCACTTTAGACCCGTTTTAGTTTAATTTATTTATATATTTGACCATACATAAAAAATGTTTCAACATACTACAATTTCAAAATATAATACCATAAAATCATATTATTAATTGTATCTTGTCATATAAATGATAAATAAATTCACTGAGTATAATTATATTAATTAATGCCAGCATTTAAAAATTCAAAATCCACTTTAGGCCCAGCCCAGGCCCACGTTAGACCCGGTGTATGGGTTGGGCTGGGCTCATATATATTTAAGAAAATCCAGCCCAGCCCAGCCCGTTCCACTAGTGGGCCTGGGCTGGGTTGGGCCATTTTATGTCAAAACCCACTCGGGCCTGGGCTAGCCCGGCCCAGTTGACAACTCTACCCCAAAAGCACGTTTGCTGGCGCGACCCGACTCAGGCAAGCATAGGCGCAACCAGCTCAATCGCGCCACCCGGTGTGGATACAGACCCGGCGCGACCGCGCGTTCAATCAGAGGGCTTGAAAGGCGTTGGCTGGTGCGGCCCAAGTACATGAGGTCCGGCGCGGCCCGATCGAGAGACATGGGGCGCGACCGAGCCCGTGTCGCGCCCCCTCAGTTATGTTCGGAATTTTGTATTTTTAGCCCATTTTCGATTTAATTTTAATAGACGGAAAATGGGATAGTATAAATACTTATCCTTGTTTGAAAACTAGGGCAATTCATATCCTAGCCCCCAAAAATAGAAGTTAGAGTGAATAAGTCTTGTAGATTGGTTCTTGAAGTTTTGAAAAAAATTTGTAGAAGACAACTAGAAGTTTTGAAGATTATCGATTCTCAATTCCGGTATACTCTTATCTTTAGCTATGATTTTTATTTGTCTTGTATATTTTTGCTTCCTTTTCATTTCAAGTATGATTAGCTAAATTTTTCTAGTCCTGGGGTAATGTGATTTTGGCATTGGGTGTTGGATTTTTGGGTGAGAAAGCATGTTATTATCATCTCCTCTAATTCTCATGAATCAAAGTTACGTTTGCATCTAGCTTAGGGTTGGCCACCTTGAGTTAGATTTTGTGGTAAATTGGCTTTGAGAAGAGCAATTTAGCATGGGTAAATGATTCTTGGGTCCAATTTGGTATTAAATGATAATTTTATCCCTAGTTGGTTTTGGTTGATTAATTGTGCCTAATTTGATAAAATTTAGGATTTAATCATAGAGATAGGAAAATTCTTTTTTTTTTTTAATTATGTGCTAGAAATTCGAGAGAGTTCTAGGATTAACTTGTATTAATCATGAGTGGAAATGATATGACTTTTTATCCCGAAATCCTATGCCTGTGTTAATGTGCATTGCCTAGGACCCTTTCTCTATTTGTTACTGTAACACCCCGAAAATTATAGCATTTCTATTTTTTATATAGCTATAAATTTCATGAAATTAGAATCCAAATTATTTGGGTTAGTTAAATTATGGTCTTAGAGGCATTATAAGACCGAGAAAAGTCTCGATCTTAATTGAGTTTTCTAATTAATATTAGAAATCATATTATAAAATTAGACATTAATGGGATCATTTTGATATCAAGACCATTCAAATCGGACTTCATTTAATCTTCCAATGAAATTTTATTTCTTAGACAATTTGAACCCAAAAATATTCTAAGTCCAATAATTCTATTCATTTAAAGACGCATTTTCTGTCCAACTCTATCCCATTTTAATCACTCTATTAATTAAATATACGTGTTATATATGACTTTGTTATTAAAAAGGAATCAAGATAAAGACATATTATCTAATTAATTTCTTCCGCGAATGCATGTTGGCCATTTAGAATTGATTTGGGAATGTTTAGATGTCTAAAAAAAAATTAATGCCACTTAAGCATGCTCATAGGTGATAGGTAACATTATATATATATATATATATATATATACTTAGTCATATATAAATAGTTATAGCTTAGTGCACTTGATACACGTATAAGTGTAGAATTATATATATATATATATATATATATATATATATATATATTGTATAAATATAATTATAGTTTGGTTGGGGAAAAGATAAGTGATAAATTTTTATATCAAATCAAAATTGGACATTTGTGAAATTATTTAAAATGATTAGTGTACTATTAAGTACACATGTACTATATATATGTTAAGTAAAAATATACAGTTTGGAAGGGTTTTGATTATAAGCGATCAAAATCCAAAACAAGAAAAGCAGAAAATATACGTGAAGAAAAAAAAATTGAAGAAAGAAAATTGAAAGAAAAATAAAGTGAGTTTCTTAGCACCGAAACCTTCTTTCGATTAAATTTTCAATCAATCTAATTGTTCAAATTTTATAACTATTATGTTGTTGTAAACTTCCCCATCGTTTCCAAATTGCTAATCCAATGTTATTTGATTTTGTTAATATTCAGATTTGGCCATAAAATATTAAATGAATCCAACTCCCAAATTTATATTCTTCCGGTTCTAATTTAGTATTTGACAATTAAATTGGCATTTTTAGAAAATGTTATTTAGCCCTATAATTTCTAAATGTTATATTTTATTTCTTAAAAGAAATTCTAAATATTATAATTCCCTCCTGAATGTTAAATCAGACTCCATAGCTATTAAATCCAGTTTAATTTATATTTATCCACTCAATTTGGTCCAGGAAGTCCGATAATTCTCAAATAGAATCACTAACTTGATTCAATCCGTCAAATGCGCATTATTCGCCCGTTTGACTCCATTTCAATTCTAAATGATCCCAAGACATAGGAAATTCTTATTTAGGTTATTTAGGTTCTAAGTTATTACCTTAATAGTCTGTTTGAGAATTCTAAGTTAGAATTTTAATTTTATAGGTCGAGATGATCGAGAAGCATAATAGCATCGCATAAAACAATTCACTGCACTTGAGATCATCCAGGTGGGTTTTTCTATAACTCACAACTATGTTTTAAATTCGTCCATGAAAAGCATGTTAAATATTTTAATAGTATTGTTTACGCAATGATTGGATGTTATGAGACTTCATGCACAGATGAATTCCGACTTACAAGTATAGACGGTTTACTTTGTGACTAAATGTCTAGATAAGTAACCGTAAAGTATTCATGTGATCACATTGGGTCTCTCATTCAATGAAGAAGAGTAAACTATGTTATAAAGTATGTTTATGATTGATTTTAAAGCATGAAAGTATGTCTTGGACGAATAATAATGCCCATTGAGTGTTTTCTGGCACTCAACCCAAATATTTTCAGATCCTGGAGATCGAGCTAGTTGATGATGAGCTGTTGGAGTGGGTTTTGATGGTTGACCCTTGTACAGTTTTTGCTCAAAGCCATTTTTAAACTTATGTTTATATGTTAAATATTATATGCTTCCGTTGATACTCTGCAAAACTAAAAGTTTGAAAGTTGTTGACCCTAATGGTCAATTTTTGATTGTATATACAAATATTTTGAATGTATATAAGGGTTGGCCGTAGTGTTTTTAAATGTGTGGCCTGATTGTCTATGTATATTATTTATTGACAGGTCATAATTTGGTTATGTGTGAGTTAGTGATTTCGAAAAGCCTTGTTGAAAGTTGACTTTGAAAACATCTGAGTGTGTGGTTTGAACATTTTTAAGTTGAGGTGTTGTCCGTTTATAAATTATTTATAAAGTTAATTTAATTTCTTGAAAAATATTTATCACGTAAGCATGTATGTATGTCTTTTGGTGACGTTTTGGTCCTACTGGGGTTGGGGCGTTACATTACACCCTTTGTTTTGTGTTTTGTACACAGAGTTTCACTTGGAAAACTAGGTGTGACAAACTCACACTTTTTGTTGATATCGAGGGTAACACTTTGAAAACTTTTTTTTTATATCGAGGGTAACCGCAACCACTATCGAAGTGTGCACTGAGTAACACTCATTTTTTATGTCGAAAGTAACCGCCATCCGCTACCGAGATGCATAGACGAGTAACACTTTGAAACCTTTTTTTATGTCTAGGATAACCATCAACCGCTATCGAAGTGCGCACTGGGTAACACTTTGTAAAAAAAAAATATTGATGTTAAGGATAACTGCATCCGCTACTGAAATGAGTACTGGGTAACACTTTTTTTTATGTTGAGGGTAACTGTCAGTCACTATCGAGGTGCGCACTCGATAACACGGATAACACTTTGAAAACCTTTTTTTGATGTCGAGGATAACTGCAACCACTACCGATGTGCGCACTCGGTAACACTTTTTTTTATATCGAGGGTAACTGTTAACCGCTACCGAGATGTGCATTGGGTAATACTCATTTTCTTATGTCGAGGGTAAACCGCCACCGAGGTCCATGTGTGAGCATGTGCACTAGGCAACACTTGCAAAACCAGGTTACCCGGAATACCTTTTTAGGTAACACTTGAAAAATCAGGTGTAACAGGCTCACACCTAGCGATATTGGTGGTAGGATTCGAATTTGAGTCATTTGACCTCAAAATAATACTACCTCACCACTAGACCATCCTCAATGAGACATTTTTTTTACAAGTTGCTACCTAGCCTACTTTAATCCATTCAATAGCTTATTGATATTTTTTTTACTTTAATTGATTACAATTATGTACAAAAATGTCTAATCGATTGGTCTGATTTTTATAAATACTAGCATTTTGCCCGTGCGATGCACGAAAGAAATATGTATAATTTTTTTTTATTAAAATGGCATAATAAAAATATTCAAACCATACAACTCACACCGCCTGTATTTTGCAAACACAAGTGTTAAAGGTAAATTTCATTATCACAAGTCTTGTGGTAACTGGTATAATATTTGATCAAAAGACTCATATTGTGAAGAAGATAGAATTTTCAATGCTTGACGCGTACTTTGAAGAATTAGCAATTGCAAAAAAAAAAAAAAAAACACAATTCACCCTATTTGCAATTTTGGTGTCACTTTTGAAACATTGCGATAATGATATCACTTTTCTATTTGCATAAAATTCAATATTCCCAAATTTTTTGGGCACCCAGAGATTTGATGTGGGCTTTTTTTCAACGTGTATATGAATTTCGATGAACAATCTGAAATATGAATGATGTACCATCATTGTTGAATTGTTATAAAGTGTTATGTCAATAACTTCAATTTTTGCAAAATTTTTATGTTCAACACAAACATACGGTATATATTTTCCTTCATACTTTATAATCTGGCCACTTATTAGTACATAATAAATAATCCTCAAATGCAATTAAAATAGATAAAATTTCAAATCTTAAGTACAATGTAATACATATATGAGATTGAACTGTTCTTTTTCTTAAGTTTAATATATATTTAGATAGCAAATTTGCATCAGCTTCCTCTACATAATTAGAACCCCCTAGAATTAACTCATCCATCAACATCCTCTATATAAAAATTAAATAAAATATTTAATTATCAATTATT
Source organism: Perilla frutescens (assembly GCA_026008535.1). Lineage (NCBI taxonomy): Eukaryota > Viridiplantae > Streptophyta > Magnoliopsida > Lamiales > Lamiaceae > Perilla > Perilla frutescens. The sequence goes on from BRKX01000011.1 coordinate 33,511,631, forward strand.
TAATTCTTCAAAATTTTCGTATATTTGTTAAAATATTGTATACATTTTCTACGATCGTTAAAAAATGAATATTAAAATATTTGGTAAAAAATAATGTAAAAAATAATTTAGAAATAAACAACTAGTTGCCTTTATCAATTCTAAGAAATGGTAAATAAAATTACAAATTGATGGACTTTTTATTAATGCTTCTCCCCTGATGAAATTGTGATATATATACACTATTCGAACTATTTTTCTACTTTATCAACATAAAAAATAAAATAAAAAATCACAATCAAAATTTTATGAGCTTGAACCATTCTCTAGCTTCTTTATTTTTACAATCTGCAAAACCGCAATTACATAAAATAATATAATATAAGAGAGTACAATAATTGGATTGCAAAAAATTAAAAATAAAACCAAATAAAAAGGAATTATGAGTGGCCTTTATACTTAATTATAACACGAATATTGGAAAAGCATATATCAATTATGCTATGATTTAGTGTATCATTTACCTTTATTATTAAAATAAGTAATTAACATTTGACCAAGTATACTGATTTTCGGGGCTCACGTATAGTACCTTTTAATAATTTATTGAGAATAAATTTTCGACAGAACGTATATATTCAGATTTTCGGATATCAATTGCAATACATATTTCAGATTAAAAAAATTCAAATTCAAAGTATTTATGTACTCCCTCCTATTCAAAATAAATATCACTTTAAGTTTTTTAATAATTTACAAAATAAATATCATTTTGACTTTTAATACCCAATTTAATCTTAATTACTTCTTTTACATTAATTACTTCCATGTACATTTCATCTGCACTTGATGACTCATTTCTTCCCCCCAACCTTTCATATTCACAAAGACTTCATCCTATTCATTCATATTTGTTGTTTTTTTTTTGCTAATTAATTATCATACATGAGGTTAATATGGGAAGGTTTTTTTTTATTTTATTAATTTGTGTGCTTGAGCTCAAAATGACATTTATTTTGAATAGGAGAGAGTATATGTCAGACATAAATGACACACACACACGTTAGTGTGATTGTGTGAGTAATTATTTAAGGAAATATACTATATTAATGTCCACGTTTTGATGAATTGATATAATATTGGAATATGAAAATAAATAATGATTTAAGGCTAAATATATTTTAATCAATAAGAAATAATTGAAATAATAAATTCAAATATTAGATTCCCATAGTGATAATGTTATTATATATATATGTATGTATGTATATATATATAAGTTGCGCACATACGAATTAAAAAAAAAACTAAACTTTCATTAAAATAAGATAAACATGCATGATAAATCTTCATATTTTCCTTGTCCGCACGGTATAAGATATTAATATCATGTTTATTTTAATGTATTAAAATATATGTATTAATAATATATTGTTTGCTTAGATGTATTAGATTATCTATAAAATTTCAATTAATATCCTTTAATTAGTTACCATATATTGTGTGAATATTCTATAATAACATTTTTAATTAATATCTGCAAGGTTATTTTAGTCTATAATTTTTAAGGGGGAGACTTGTGTGAGACCGTCTAACGGGTCTCTTACGTTAGACGGATCTCCCCTGACCCGACCCGGTCATATATATATTAAAAAAAAATCAGAATTTTTCTCTCCCAGCTCGTCGCTGCCTCGCTCCCTCCCAGCTGATCTAGGTTTTCTCCATCACCTCACGGCGGCAATACGTTTTTTCCGTCCAGCTTGCCACCGCAATGACGTTTCCCCATCCAGATCGCCGCGCCACCTAGCTTTCCCGTCGAGCTCGCGGCGGTGCAAATAATTTTTCCCTCCGGTGAATTCAATGGATAATTTCAGAAAATTATGTAATCTTCCTATCGGTGGAATTCCGATTAATTCCGGCGACGAAACAATACAAACGACCGGTATGTGTTATTATTTTAGAAGATTTGAAATTTTGTATGAATTTTTAACCAATTATTAGGCATATTAAATTTTACATTCAAACTGATCGATAAAATGCTACTATGAACTGATTCATTAAACTTTTGGTTTAGTAATCTATTAGTGTTGTACAAATTCTAAAAGTGATTTAAATTTTCTAAATTTCAGATATTGTTATACTTGATAATGAAGACAATGTTGAAGATGTAGAAAAAACATCTATCAACGAGGATGAATCTGTTATGTTGCAAATTGAGAGTAAGTAGTACTTTAGTTGTATTCTTTGATTTTGTAAAAAATCAACTACAAAATGTGTTTCGTAAATTAGTATACTTCTGTTATATTTAGTGATACTTTCTATGGTGATAGTAATCCTAATTTATTTGTTACTGATATATTGTTATCTCTTATTGCATAAATCAAGAAAAGTGTGTGTCACACGCATATATTGACTTTCGAACAATCGTGATACTTCTATGGTGTTTAATGATACTTGCACTCATTGTAGTAATCCTTTGCCACATATTATTGATATTTTACAACTGTTTCACTTAAAAAATAATTATATACAGTAGTGATACTTCTATGGTATTTAGTGATATTTTCTCTGATGATAGTAATCCTTCGCTAGGTATTATTGATATTCTGCAACTATTTCACTTAAAAAATAATTATCATTCCCTCGATAGTAATGATACATCAACAATATGTTTTTATACCCCACTAGTACTTATTGACACTATTTTATTTGTTATTAATATGTTGTAGGTGATTCTTTTGATGTAAGAGGTTGCCTTCTTGGTTTGAAAAGGAAGAAAATTGATGATATATATGACTTATATTGTAGTCATGCTCTTAAAAATGGGTTTAGTGTTAGGAAATCCACAACAAGAACTGAAAATGGAAGTGTAGTTGAGAAATACTTTTTGTGTTCTTGTGAGGGATCCAAAAAATCTAACACTTCTACCTCAAGAAAGGTAAATCTCACACGCATAGGTTGTAAGGCATATTTAAGAACAAAGATCAATCATGATGGTTTATTTGAAGTTATTAAGCATAATCTCATGCACAATCACACACTTACAAGAAGAGAATGGAGCCACATGCACCGTTCGCACAGATCAATAAACTCTGAGAAGGGTGTTGTGATTGAGGACATGCTCACATCAGGGATAAGAGCTACAGATTCTTTCCGATACATGGCTCATGATGCGAGAGGAGAGGATCGTGTTGGTCACACGTTAAAGGATCATTTAAACTATGTCAACCGGTTGAAGATGAGTATTATTGAAGGAGGAGATGCTCAAACACTCATTGATGAAATGCATGCACAAGGTGTTGAAAATAAAGATTTTTTCTTTAGAGTCAAGTTAGATGATGAAGGGAGATTGTCAAATGTTTTTTGGAGAGATGCCATGATGAAAGAGGACTATATGATATACGGTGATGTTGTTGTATTTGACACAACATACCGTACAAACAAGTATAACCTCATTTGTGCACCATTTGTAGGGATCAATAATCATTGGAAAAATGTGATGTTTGGATGTGCATTCATATCGGATGAGAGGATTGATTCATTTCTATGGCTCTTTGAAGTTTTTAAGAAATCAATAGAGGGGAAATGTCCTATATCAATATTTACCGATCAAGACCTAGCTATTGGTACTGCAATAGAACATGTATATTTCTCTATTTTATCATAATTCACTTATATGAATCTTTTATTTGAGATGTCATCTGCTGGTACAAGTTTAAGTGTTAATGGTACTTCGAGAATAGTTAATAGCACTTACATCATATCTAGTGATCCTTTACTGTATATAAATTTTTCAGTTAATTTTTTTTTATTCAATGCAGATTTTTCCTGATACAAGACACCGGTTATGCTTGTGGCATTTGTACCAAAATGCAATAAGCCGGTTTGGGAATTTGAAAGCGAACAATTCCTTCATTAATGAATTTCAAAAATGCTTGTCCGGATGCACAAATAGAGAAGAATTTGAAGATTGCTGGAGCTCTATGATATCAACATATCATTTGGAGGACAACTCGTGGTTTTCCAGACTCTATTCGCTCAAGGAGAAGTGGTGCACCGGCTTGAACAAGGACTTTTTCTCTGCTGGAATTTTATCATCTCAAAGAAGTGAAAGCACAAATAGTGCAATTGGATTCAATGTAAGGAAGTCAACAAATTTGACAGAATTTTATGATATTTTCAGAAGAATAGTCCAATCTTGGAGGAGAAATGAAGCATCTGATGAATTCCAATGCTCAAGAGCACAACCTACATCGTTTATGCCGTTGACTGGACTTCTCAAGCATGCTTCAGAGGTATATACATTGACTCTTTTTACTGATTTTGAAGCTGAATTTTTGAAGTGTATATCCTTGAATTGTGAAGTCATTCACTCTGATGAAAGACTACTATTCTATAATGTCAAGGATGATTGGGGGATTACAGTTCATAATGTCAGTTTTAGTGAACTTGATAAGTTCATAGTCTGCTCGTGTAAAAGATTTGAAGCTTGTGGGTTGTTATGTTCTCATATCCTCAGAATACTTCATATGCATTCAATAGTTGAGATACCTGAGCTTTATATTAATAAAAGATGGACAAAAATGGTGAAAGCTCATTTGTGGGATAAATTTGGAAGTGGAGCTGAGCAACCTGTTCAGATTACAGATTCTATTTCTTGGAGAAATCATATGATGAGAAAGTACTATGCTACTGTTATGAAAGTCAAAGATAATGAAGAGAGAAGAAAGATACTTGAAGAAGAGCATAACAAGGTTGTAGCATATGTTGAAGACCTGCTGAGTACAGTGCCTTCTGTGGCGGATACGGATGTTTCAAGCTCTTCTATTGCAATATTGGATCCTGCACGTTCAACCACAAAGGGTAGGAGAAAAAGAATCAAAGGGCATCTTCAAAAAAAAAAAAGAATACAAGTAGCAGTTCAATTTCAAAGGAGTTTGGGTCCAAAACCCCTAATCCCAGATTGTTTTGAGAATGTATTTAGATTGTTTTTTAGAAATGTACCCCAGATTATATTATTGAAACTGTGATTATCAAATAGTGTTACTTCACGGATGCTTAGTGATACTTTATTCATCAGTATTGATACTGTGATTTTCTTCATCATATAACTTGTCATTTTAGGTCCAAAACCCGTAATCCCAGATTGTTTTGAGAATTTATTCAGATTGTTTTGAGAAATTTACCCCAGATTATATTATTGAAACTGTGATTATAAAATAGTGTTACTTCATGGATGCTTAGTGATACTTTATTCATAAGTATTGATACTGTGATTTTCTTCATCATATAACTTGTGATTTTAGGTCCAAAACTCGTAATCCCAGATTGTTTTGAGAATGTATTTAGATTGTTTTTGAGAAATGTACCCCAGATTATATTATTGAAACTGTGATTATCAAATAGTGTTACTTCATGGATGCTTAGTGATACTTTATTCATAAGTATTGATACTGTGATTTTCTTCATCACATAACTTGTGATTTTAGGTCCAAAACCCGTAATCCCATATTGTTTTGAGAATTTATTCAGATTGTTTTGAGAAATTTACCCCAGATTATATTATTGAAATTGTGATTATAAAATAGTGTTACTTCATGGATGCTTAGTGATACTTTATTCATAAGTATTGATACTGTGATTTTCTTCATCATATAACTTGTGATTTTAGGTCCAAAACTCGTAATCCCAGATTGTTTTGATAATTTATTCAGATTGTTTTGAGAAATGTACCCCACATTATATTATTGAAACTGTGATTATCAAATAGTGTTACTTCACGGATGCTTAGTGATACTTTATTCATAAGTATTGATACTGTGATTTTCTTCATCATATAACTTGTGATTTTCAGTCCAAAACCCGTAATCCCAGATTGTTTTGATAATTTATTCAGATTGTTTTGAGAAATGTACCCCACATTATATTATTGAAACTGTGATTATCAAATAGTGTTACTTCACGGATTCTTAGTGATACTTTATTCATCAGTATTGATACTGTGTTTTTCTTCATCATATAATTTGTGATTTTTGATCCAAAACCCATAATCCCAGATTGTTTTGAGAATTTATTCAGATTCTTTTGAGAAATGTACCCCAAATTATATTATTGAAACTGTGATTATAAAATAGTGTTACTTCATGGATGCTTAGTGATACTTTATTCATAAGTATTGATACTGTGATTTATACTTAATGGTATTCATAGTCATACTTTCTTGAATCACTAATGATACATCACAGATAATTTATGTGATGTATCATTAATCATGCAAAGGAAAATAACAAAACATCAAGCCAGTTACGAGGGCAAATATTAAAAAGTAACCAAACACTAAATTGTTCATACTAGCTGTTCAAACTAACACATGTTAAATTCCCACCCCCCAACATTTCAATATTTCAAATCCAAAAACCAACACATATTCATTACAAAAACTAACCAAACATCCAAAAGATTAGCCTAGCAGGTTAGAGTATCCACACATCCTATATCCAGCAACCAACTACATTAATACACCAACACCACCGGCAGCTTCTAATTGTTTATATTTCTTGTTATTCTTAATGATTTCAAGAGCATCATTTTGAATCTTTTTTCTCAAACCATTTAGAGGTGAAAGCAAAATCCTTGCAGCATATTGGGCTCTCAATCTCCTTCTTCCATCAAGCTGCAATACAAAAAATTGTGTCACATTACCACAAAAAATATTAAAACTGCATTTAAATTTCAATTACATAATTCCATATATACCTTAGACAACTCCAAACTCTCATAAGGAGCACCAAGGAAGTTTTCCATTTGGTGCATGATATAAATTGCACAATCAATGTTTCGACCAGTTCTATTCCAATTGAAAGCTGGGAATTCAACACCATATGACTCGAAATCTGCACATTTTGGATGATTGATCTGATTCGGGAAAACCCCCATCTGTTCACACTGCACAAGATAAATATTTCATCAATTTATGCAGTCAAGTATCACTAAGCAAAACTAAGAGTCCCACTAACTAAAACCAATGTATCACTATCTGCAAAATATGGAATAACTAAGATAAACCTAGTGAATGTAAAAGTATCACTAAATAAGTATCAGGTATCACTAAATAATTATAAAGTATCACTAATAACTATCACCACATAATGTAAGTAACATAAAAGTATTACTATAAAATTATCAAGTATCACCATTTTAAAAATAAAGTATCACTGTTTATACACAGATCCAATAATCACCAAGTATGATATTTGCAAAAATAAAGTATCACTCAGTAACAGATAGAGTATCACTACATAAGTGTCAAGTATCACCATTTCAGAAAAAAGTACTACTAAAGAATAGATACTTACAGCTATCTCAGCAAACTTGAACATCACATCATCTCGATCGATCTGGGTAATTTGATTATCCAGATATTGAATTTTTTTCTCAAGAAAGTTTATCACAACAGCAACAAAATGATAAAAATGGCAGATTGGGATAAAAATCTGCAATTATAAACACAAGAAGTTAGAATTCCAAAATAACTATTTTAATTTTTTTAATATGCAAATATATTACCCTATCAACATTGTACAAATCTGACAACTGAAATTCAGTTCTTGACACCCAGAAATCCCAAACTTCTCGAATCTTTTCTTCATGCTCCTTGCCTTCAAGAACACCTGCAAGGTATACCTACAAAAAAAATATCAGTAATATACATATGTAACTATAACAAATAAATAAACACTTATGCATCTACACAAAAGAGTTATAAGTCCTTACAGAATGTTGGGCACTGAAACAGAAGCTTTTATTCATCTTAAAACCCTTTCTGACTTAATCATCAACAAAGCCCACGCATCAACAATAGTAATATTTATCATCTTTGTATCGTTCATCGTTCTGATCGCATCAAAATTAACAAAAATTTCCCCACGATACTAAAAAACCTGTCCATTTTTTCTGTACACATTTAAAAATGTATCATTAACAATAACTGAAGCATCACTAATATAATATTAACAAAAAATTAAAATATCACTTACTGATGACCAACCGCATCAATGAGGCAGTAGTCGACAATATCCTTCTCCTCCCTCGTCATACCAGACAGTAGCTTAGCATAGCTCAATAGAAAACGGCACCTGAACGGAAAGCCATCAGGAACAGGCCACTGTTCCCTACTCTCTGAAGTACCTTCTCCTCCAGGTTGCTCATCAATATTCTGCTGTAGATTTTCCGTGCATAGACGTCTTGAAGGAGGAGTTTGAATGAGCTCACTGCCTTTATCATCTTCCCCACCAACATTCTGCAAATCTGAATGAATAAAGTACAATTATTAACATTAAACATATAAAAAATTAACACACATATAAAAATAATATTTAGTACAAAAAACAGAAAATAATATCAGACACTACATCGTCGATAATCTTATTTACATCCTCAGGCGGTGTAGGTGTTAGCAAATCAAACTTTGGGCATTCGAAATCTTCTTCTTCTTCAGGGTCCTTCTGTGCACGCTCTGGCTTCAACTCAACCTCGACATCTTCTGAAACTTTCTCTCCCTTCTCAGCCTTCATCTTCCAAAAGTTGTCCACAACTTCATCAATGTACTCATGCAGCTTCGAGCTTGAGAAAAACATCGAATCGGGAGATAACGAAGGTGATTCTTCTGACCCCATATTAACATGCAAATCCCTCATCTTTCCTATCCTCTCCAGATGAACATGAGTAACCATGTTCAAATCTCTCTTCATCAGCAGCAAAGCTTCCTCCAAAGGCTGGGAAAAAAATAAAAAATACAAGTCAAGTATCACTAATAAACAGTAATAAATCACTAAATAAGATAAAATATAAATCATGAACTTACATCTTTAGCAATCCTAGAAATCTCTTCATTGTCCTGCTCAGTAGCTGGGAGTTGAAATGTTATAGATCTCCCATCTACAACATATGAAGCAGGCACCTCTCGACTTGGTCCAGCTCTTGGCTCTAAGCTTGGACCTTGAACAAGCATATCACCTTCAACAACTACCCTATCATCTACCACATCTACATCCCCCTCCAACCTTGGAGCACCCTTCATAATAGGGTAGACTCCTTCTACCCATTCACCACGACCAAAGCCCCCTGCATTCAACTCAGCACGCAATCTAGCTCTAATGGACTCTTTGTCTCAGTGCTGGATTAGGGGGAGTGTCGTAGGTGACACACGACCTTGCCATTTAAATCTATGAAAGTAAAATAGTGGCAGCACAAGAAGGCAACAATTCAAGTGCCTAAGAGTCCTAGAACTATGAAACATACGAATCATATAACACATTTTTTCCAAAACATACCCACACCAGTCGAATGAAGAGATCCTCTCAACGGACATTAGGGATCTCATCACATTCAAGTCAACTAATTGATTGGCAGTAGGAGCAAGAAAAGTTGACAAACAGTACAGAACAAACAACCTCTTAAAATCATCCCCCCCCATCTCTCATCTCAAGTAACATCTTCTGCACAGAAGACACAGACAAGTTATCCCCGATTCTATTTCTGTTCTTAAAATCAGTAAGAAAATCCTTAGTCCCATCATCGTTCCTCAATACAGGAACCCCCTCATTTCTAGGCAACATAAATAAATCATGAATGTCATCTGAGGTAATAACTAAGTTTCTATTACCTTCGAATGACAAAACACGGCTTGCTCCATTGAAGTTCTCCACAAACCACGATATCCTCTGCCAAGACATCCTCCCAAAACCTCTCAATTGAAGCATACCAGAAAATCCAATCTCCTCTACAGCCGTTCTTTGATAATCATTCAGTTTTGGAGCAAGTGAAGATAGCCCAGCAGGCCTACACTTGGTCAAAAAAGTCCTACCACTGCAATGAAAAATACAAGACATTAGTAATTACAAAATTTCTCGCTGTAGCATAACAATACTAATAAAAGTGAATTACCTTCCATCACACTCTTCATTTCCCTCATCAGTCTTTTTTATTAATTTCTTCTGAATAGTGATGACTAATTTTTTTTTTTGCACTTCACCAGAGCTTTTTGTCCTCTTTGTTCTCTTAGATTCATGTTTGACTTGATGTTCAGAGGAAGAATCTTCAGCATTGTTATCATCACTCTCATCACATTCCTCATCATCATGTTCACTGCAATATGAAAAATAACTTAAAACATTGAAGTATAACTAATAAATTATCCAGTAAGTACCATTAATTAGAAACAACACAAAGTAAAACAACCACTAACAAAAAGATAAAGTATTAATAATTAACATAAAAGTATCACTATTTAAAAAATAAGCATTCCTACTTACAAAAGTCAGGAATCAATAAGTCAAAACTAAAAAATGACCAAGTAAATGTAAAAGTATCACTATGTAAAAATAAGTAACAATAAATAAATAGTATCACTATCTAAAGGAAAATTATTACTAATTAACATAAAAGTATCACTATTTAAAAAACAAAGCATCACTACTTATAAAAAAGCCAAGAATCAGTAAGAATGTTGACTGCATACATATATATAATACCTCACTAACACAGCTTTATCCTTATGTTCTTTAGAAGATGCTTTATGCCTCTTATATGTCCGGACATCATGAACATCTGCTTCTGCATGCTCACTGCAATAAAAAAGAGATGATTTAGAAAAATTAACATAATAATTTGAAACAACAAAATATGAAACAAACTGATTAAAGTACTAAAATAATAATTCGAAACACCAAAATTCATACCTTGTAGCATCATCTTTATTCTCCTCAGCTAATGATTTACCAGGTCGCTGCAACCTCTTTTTTATTCTTTCCATTAGTATAATATTTGTTCAAAAATCCAACTGCATCATTTAAATGAAACACAACGTTTAATTACCACATCATTACCTAAAAAAACAAAGTATCACTATGTAGAACTTTCAGTACCAATAACTAAACACAAAGTATCACTACCTAAAAAGCATTGAACCAAAATGTAGAAACTGCTATATGCCAATTTACAACAACAAATCCAATCCAAACCAGAAAATTGATGTATTTAAAATCCTCAAAAGGAAAATACAAACAAATGGTCGCACGTATTAAAACAGAATGCAGAATTCAAAGCATATAATATCACTAAGTAAAAATATAAAAGTATTACTAAATAAACATAAAATATCACTAGGTAAAAATAAGTATAATAAACTGATGTAAGTATTACTAAATAACATAAAAGTATCACTAAAAATATGTCAAGTATCACTATTTAAAATAGCAACTCGATTGATAACTCCTAAACCCCAACAAATGAAGCAACCAACAAAGCATCTATAGTAAACAAAATCGAATGCCAATCTCAAATTCAAAGAAACAGAACATAAAAATATTCAATTGTTGCATACCTCTAGAAGATCGGCCATCCCATTCTCACACAGTAAGTTGAAAAAGGGAACATAACAAATGAATTGAAGTTGAAGGGGGCGGAAGAGGGATGCTTCAAGTTTGTTTAGACTTAATTAATTTAGAGAGAGAATTGCATATACCTATAGGATTTCAGGATAAAGTTATGAGATGACTGACAAATATGATTTGCATTTCAAAACCTCAAGTTCTCTATTGAATATATAGAATGAAATGAAGAACACTCACGATTAATGCTTATTGAAAGATCAAATATGTGATATATAAATAAAAGATATGAGAGTTGTAAACTCAAAGTGGAACAGAAAGTCTGATAAACTCAAATACCAACCAAATGACTTTCTGTTTATGATGTGTTTCTGCCAATGTTTCTCAATAATTCATCTATATGCCTTACTCTAGTTGGGTTCACAAAGTGAGAACTGGTAACTGAAGCTACTGTTACATGTTTCTAATTTTTCATTCAAGAGCTATAATAGTTGCATATAGTCAAGCAGGCTGCACAGTTTAACAAAAGGAGGAAGATCTACTAACCAAATTTATAATATACGGATGTAAATCATCGGCTGTTGCATTATGGCATTCTAGTGATCTTTTGACAATGATATATGATTGAATCTCGTCTAAACACTGACAAGCATGCAAACCATATTAATATTATTTTCTCAACAATCATAACAATGTCAACTAATCTGAACAACGCTTGGAAGTCATAAGGAAGCCATATGACACATGACACACAACCAAAATATCAAAACTAACAAATCCAATCCAAACCAGGAAACTGCTATATGCCAATTTACACCAACAAATCCAATCCAAACCAGAAAATTGCTGTATTTGAAATCCTCAAGGAAAATACAAACAAATGGTCGCACGTATTAAAACACAATGCAGAATTCAAAGCATATAATGAAGATAAATAATTACCACAACTAAGTTAAAAGTATACAATCTGAACAAACACATCATTACCTAAAAAAACAAAGTATCACTATGTAGAACTTTCAGTACCAATAACTAATAACAAAGTATCACTAACTAAAAAGAAAAGAACCAAAATGTAGAAACTGCTATATGCCAATTTACAACAACAAATCCAATCCAAACCAGAAAATTGCTATATTTGAAATCCTCAAAAGGAAAATACAAACAAATGGTCGCACGAATCAGTAACAATTAACTTAAGAATCACTAACAATCAAATTAAGTATAACTACCAATACGCACAAATGAACCATAGCCGCACAATATTAGACTCAAATCAAGTTAGGATTGAAAGTTATTCGAACTTAAAATGCCCTAAAACTCTAAAATCACAAACCCTAAATTACACTGCCCTAATTTGACAAGCATAGAAAAACTTACAATAGAATCTTCAAATCTGCGCACAGAAGCAATTTATGATATCCAATACAACAGCAATAGTCTGAATTTTGGTGATAATGGTGGTGGTGCTCGTAAATATTCCAGTGACTGATATTTTCAAAAAAAAATTCGATTAGGATGTGGCGGAAAAAATAAAAAGCATATAAACTGAATGAGAAGATGGAGTATATTGCAGTTTTGAAGAGAAGGTGCGGTTGTGGGGGACAAATCACCGGTGGTTGTGGGAAGAGTCGACGGAGAGAATCGCGGGAGAGAGGGCTACAGCGAGCGGTTTCAAATTTGGGGTTTTTTTTTTAATATATATATGACCGGGTCGGGTCGAACCCCGAGTCGGGTCGGCGAGATCCGTCTAATGGAAGAGACCCGTTAGACGGTCTCATACAAGTTTTTGTCAATTTTTAATAATTCTGTATGGTATTAAATATCCAGCAGCAGTGTGTGATTATACCATATAAATGGTTAACACATACCGGGCCCTTGCATAATCATGTGCTTCAATATTGTTAACAAACAAAATATTAAGGTGTCATAGGTATTTATCTCACCCTTATATTACCTAGCAAACAAGCCCCCAATGACCTAATACTAACGTATATCAATCACACATTAATTTCCAAAGACAAATTAATAAAATTGAAAAATACCATTCGAACTTGCGGGAACCTGAAGGGGCACTAAGATCATTTTCTTATGAATATCAATATGGATATAACATATATCACTATCCAATAAATTGCACTGATACTAATTATAGTAAAATTAAGCAAATAAACTCTGTCGACATCACTAATCATATTAAATAAATTGTTGCAAAAAAGAAAAAAAAATACAAAAAAAAAAAAAAGTACCAGTTTATTTCACAGCATGTGACAACAGATCAAAGATTGCTTGCTCCGATATCGATGTCAAGTTGAACAAATTTATTTTGGTTACAAAGATTAAATTAAATTTACGATGAAAAGTAGAGAGAATATTAAAACTACTGAAACAAATCCAACAACACCAATGAATCAAGATGTTGGCTCTGTGAATGGTGAATGGATACGCAATTTATATTTAAGCAAAGACCAAAGTATTTTTTTTTTTTGTGGAAATGGACCAAACTAGCCGGTCAAACTTTTAAAAATTTTAATTTAGCCACTAACTTTTAAATATATTTTATTTAGTCAGAATTACTAATGTATCCTTATATTCATTTCAAAAAAGAAACCATATTTAAATTCTCCCCACCAGGCATTCAGCCGCCATCCACATTTCACATTTTGAAATGAGATTTTGAAAAAAAATTCTCTCTTCTACATCTCATCTTCTTATACACTGATGCAATCTGCAACACTAATGGAATTTGGAAGAAATCGTCAACTACTCTAGAAGATTTTTCCAAATCGTCGACCATTATGGAACAATCTTCTTCACAATCTCATTTCTCTCTCTCCAAATTTCTCCACCAACGAGCCGTCAACCTCCGAAAATTCAAGTGAAGAAATAGAAAACCTTTCCCCAACGTGTGTATGTTTCAGATCTAATTACTAATAATATTATTAGATTGATTGTTTGGTGTTGTTTACTTTTGAAGCTTGATTTGGGGGGAAAATTGATTCGAAGAAATTTCTACACATAATAGACATGTTTTGACAACAGAAGTACTTAAAAATCATCCCTAATATAGTTGATTTTTGAAAATCTTGAAAAAATTAAGTATTTTTGCAACCTTTAAAAAATCTGAAAAAATGAAATTCTTAATTGCGCGCAGGAATTGCGCTCGAGCCCTAGTGCGCAATCGATGTGCATGCGCGCGGAGCCTAGCACGCATGCCTCGTGTGCACATGCTTTGTGGCCACACGCGCGCACTTGAGGCTAAATTATCAACTGTTGTTCTGTCGATACCCGAAAATTATCAACTGATGTTATGCCGATGTCTGCAGATATCTGCCGATCTGTTCTGTCGAGGTCCATGCGCGCGCGCATGCTTTGTGTGCACAGTTAAGAAGAAAACCGCGGGCACATGAGGCCAATTTATTAACTGCTTTTCTGTCGATACCCGGAAATTATCAACCGATATTATGCCGATGTCTGCCAATGTATTCTGCCGAGGTCTGCGCATGCGCATGCAATTAAGAAGAAAATCGTGCGCACATGAGGCCAAATTATTAACAGTTGTTCTGCCGATGTCCGAAAATTATCAATCGATGTTATGCCGATCTCTGCAGATGTCTGCCGATGTGTTATGTCGAGGTCTGCGCGCGCAGTTAAGAAGAAAATCGTGCGCACCTGAGGCCAAATTATCAACAGTTGTTCTGCCGATACCCAAAAATTATCAACCGATATTATGTCGATCTCTGCAAATGTCTGCCGAGGTCGCATGGTTTTTTTGCGCGCAGTTAAGAAGAAAATCGAGCACACCTGAGACCAAATTATCAACTGTTGTGCTGTCGATGACCGAAAATTATCAACCGATGTTATGCCGATGTCTGCGCGCGCATGCTTTGTGCGCGTCGGGTCTTGAGCGCACTTAAGAACAATCCAACACGCAGTTAATAATAAAATCACTTTTTTTTTGTAAAAGTTGAACTTGGTTGCTTACTGCACTAACTCGGCATAGTCGAACTCCTACGAGAACTATGGTCCAAGAAATGAAGATCAACGATGAAGATGAAGATCGATGATAAAAAGCAGATCTGAAGTGTGATAGGTATGGGGTAGGTGGGATTTTTTTTTATTTTTTTAATGTCTAAAGGGTATTTTGGTTCAAAGTAGCTAAAAAAATATGTTTAAAATTTACTGACTAAAATATTTTTTTTATATTTAAGTTGCTAGAAAAAAAAGCCTTTTTTTTATGCTGACATGAAAGGAGTGTAAAAATATGTGATTGAGCATAAAATAAATGTAATAAAAGACAATTATGGTTAATGATTTGATATGTCTTTCTAATAATTATGTGTTGGTGATGGATAGGGACGAAGCCAGGAAGGTTAATTCTACTGTGGATTGCATCCCCTGCTTCTGCTGTTGCCATGTGTCCATGGCCCATCATTTTTGGGCTATTTGCAGCCCTTATTTTTTTTTGTCCAGAAACGAGAATTTCGGCCAAAAGTTTTGGCCGGCCGAAAAAATCTATCGGGACACTTTAATTAACATATCGTAACACTTCAATTATTTATTGTGACACTTAAAAATCTATTGTGACAGTTCGAAACTAAAATTATTTTATCGGCCGGTCAATACAAAAGTTTCGGCCGGCCGAAAAAATCTATCGGGACACTTTAATTAACATATCGTAACACTTTAATTATTTATTGTGACACTTAAATATCTATTGTGACAGTCCGAAATTAAAATTATTTTATCGGCCGGTCAATAAAAATTGAAAATAGAAAAAATTATTTACCAAGCCGCGAAGGCAGGACTGGCGTGGCGATATGGCAGCGGCCCCTCTATATTTTTTTTCTCTTCTTCGATAAGCTTGTTTTAGTTTACATATTCACTACAAATAAATTTAATAAAATATAAAATTAACCTCCAAAAATCTTTAGTGGTTAATTATTACAATATCAGTCCTCGAAATTAAATAATGAAAAATAAACAATTATTTTGAAAAATGATATGGGCATGTTACCGCACAAAAGTGAATTTTCCCGGTATACGCTCTCGCAGGTTATCTTCATCCGTAGAAGAATAAGAAAATTTTATAATGAAAAATGAAAATGATGTGTAATTGTGTAGTGTGCGAGTAACTCTTAAATGCTGAGTTGTAGTGTTACATATATACTTTCAAATAAGCTCCAGACAAATTCTAATTGATTATATATAATCCATCTTATTTTCAATGGATATTTTATATTTTCTAATGCAGAAAGATTCAATGCCGCACAAACAAACACTACCCGATTTTTTTGTATTCAATCAAAATACACTTTTATGCAACATTTTCAAAACTTTTTTTGAGGATAATTCTATCCACAATCCCTGTTTTTTCTCTTCATATCCTTCAAAATTAAATAAAATATAAATATTAAACAAATGTTATATCTTACCCCTATTAATCACATCCTTTTTCGTTTTATGGTTTTAAATTGTCAAAATTTCAACGCCCACAATATTTTCAATTTATCTTCAAAATCTTAAAAACCTCATGCACCAAATAACCCCAACTTCATGAAAAAAAAAATCATTATCAACTTCAAATATTAAAACATATTCAATCATCACATTTAAATAGTTTTTTTTTTTTTTTCATAAACCCAATTTTTCCTTTTCTTTTACGAATTTTCCTTTGAGAAGGTAGACAAATTGATCAGCATGTTTCTGTGATTTTACTTCAATACAATAAAAATTTTAGGCTTGAGAAAGCGAGTTCATCTCTCTTTATTTTCGGAACTCGATAAAAGAATAAATTCAAAACAATAATATGTCTTGATTTTATTTGCTCCTAATTATGAATTACAGATAAAATTTTGATGGAGATACAAAAACAACAGATTTTTAAGAATATCTCAAGAGATGAATGTAAGAAGAAGTCATAATCATATCATGTTTACGAGAGTTGAGTTTGTCATTCTTTCTTTTGGAAACAAAAAATTATACTACAAATTGATTTTCTCAACAAAAAAATAAATGAATTAATAAAAATAGTATCATTTGTTACACGTGCAGGATGACGAGGTTGTCAATGTGGTTTATAGATAGATGCGTCATACTTAGCTGACTATAAAAAAATAGGAATATTTAATCTCATTTAAATTAAAATGCAGTGTTGTAATTGACTAAGTTTAAATGTGATGTCTAATTTGTAAAATAATGAAAACGCGATAATTTATTTGACAATTAACCTTATTTATAAATTATTTTAAATATTTATGAAAATGGTGTTGTGAATAGAATTATGAGGTCTAACGAATCGAATCGAGATGAACACCCTGATGCTCTATTCGAGATTTTTTTTCCTTTTATTCAAGCTCAGCTCGATAAATATTTATCATGTTCGAATTTGGTTCGAGCTCGACTCGTGATATGCTCGAAAATTTACTAAATGAGTCTGAGTTCGAATACAAAAAAAGCTCGTTTAATTTATATATTCGAGCTCGAGTTCGAAAAAAATAGCTTATTTAATCAACCCGTTTGAAATATTTATAATATTTATGAACATGTTTGACTAAGCTTGAGCTCGAATATGTTTGCGAGCTAACCGAGCCGAATACTACTCTGTTCGAGCTTGATTTGATAATCTTATCAAGCTTAATTTGAAGCTCGAGCTCGACTCATTTAGAAAATAAACGAACTTTGAACGAACTTTTTTCGAGGTAAACTCCGAATAACTCGCTCTGCTCATTTACGGCCACTAGAATTATCCAATGAATTATCCATTTTCTTGGATCCATATTGCCATATTAATGAAGGCAATAGGAATCTGACCCACTATCGCTATTCGGCCCAAAAATCAAATTGATTTGTGCAGTGGGCTGAATGTTAATTCTGCGATTCTCCTATGTTTCATTGAGAGAGAGAGAGAGAGAGAGAGAGAGAGAGAGAGGATAGGAGAGTGCCATAGGTAGAAATGGCATCGGTGGTGAGAGGCGCTTTGAAATTGATTAAAGAAAAAGGAATCGGAGGTTTCTTCAGGGAGATCCGTAATGAAGGATACCTGTTAGTTCCATTTAATTCCGCTTGATTAATTTTATTTTATTTTTTTCAAATTTGTAATTTTAAGATTTGTTTTGAGCTAATCATTTCGGATATGCCTCTCCTTGGATTGTAATGTGCTCTAATTGGTTTCATGCGCATATTAGAGTGCTCTAATTGGTTTTATGCATATATTTCATATGCTTTGGTGAAATGAATTCGATGTGTTTTGTTTCGATTAAATTTATTAGTTAGGGTTCGAACTGGCGAGCTTTAGCAATTCAGTCGGTTATGGGGAAGGTGAATGGTTATCGTTTCATTATTTTGAGTGGTTTATTTTTTAGCGTAAAAAATATTGAATTGTGACCAATGTTTATCTATAGACTTTGAGTACCTTTTAAAGTTTGGCCTTATTTTGCATCCATCAGGTATTGTTTCTGATTTTTTTTCCTTTCATTTTCTGAATACAGGAGTGGGCTTTTGGATGGAAATCTCATGTAAGTAGAACTAGACAACTACCTTTGATGGCACCTTTTATAGTCGTGGAATGTGATGTTGCTAACATGCTATGGGGATGATAAAATGCAATTTTAACAGAAAGTGGCATCGATGTTCTTATATGTCATTGTTTATGAGGTTCTAAGTTTGCTTTGGAGCTCTGTATGAACCTTTTTTTTTCTTGATATCTATTGGGCTATTATGGTAAGTTGGAATTGACATTTGATTAATGAAGCATACTAAGACTAGCTGTGGAACCTTTTTTCATTTGGTATGATTTTGGAACCTGCCTCAGCTTCTCTTCTTTATCTTTTTTGCTTGTACATTTCCTCTAAACTTTTAATTATTTGTTCTTTCTTGATATTGGTCAAGCGGGTAATAACATTATGTTTTGCAAATTTTCCTCATTTCCCATAACTTCCTGTTGTTGAACACTAGATTACTCTTGCTCATCTTCTAAATCACGTTCTGATGTAAAAGTTTTACACGCATATGATCTTATGCCGTGGCAGCTATACTGAAATTGCATTTTCATGTTTTCAGGCAGACAAAGATCCACAATATTGGTGCAACGGTTGTGGGTGTTGACAAATTTGGCAATAAGTACTATGAGAAACTCGGAGACACTCAATATGGTCAGTGCTGCATTCCATTGATCGACACATCAACTGAGTTTTCTAAATAGATTTTGCTAACCAGTCTGCACTACTTCCTTTCTCATCATGATAGCTGTTTTTTCAGTTTTTTCCGTATACAATTCTTGTTGTAAAATCTTCATCATTCAGTTACTGAACTGATAATTTTAGAATAGTGATTGATATCTTTTTAGTAAAAAGTTGGCAAATGTTTGGATGGATTTTGGGTGAATTGGGAGAAGAACTGATAAAGGTCTGTGCTGAAAAATGGGATGTGTCCATGAAGAAAATGAATTGGAGAATGGTATTTTGATTTGTTGTTTGGGAGGAGAAACTGGTAGGAAAAATTATCCCAAGAAGCTATCCAATCATTCCTTTAATATATGGGTCAATGCTCTGCTATGATGAAAATAACTTGGTTTGAATCTGCAATTGCTTTCTCGTGCTGGAACTATTTATTCCAAAACATGGGTTTCCTTTCTATTGCCTAAAATTTCAGATTCTATCCCATTCCCATTACTTCAACAAACATGAACCATTCCATTTCAATTTCCAACAACTGAATAATACGTGATGGAAATCAATTTTAGGGAGGCATAGGTGGGTCGAGTATGCTTCCAAGAACCGTTATAATGCCTCTCAAGTCCCACCAGAATGGCATGGCTGGCTTCATTACATAACTGATCATACAGGAGATGAGGTTAGCCCACAACTCTTGTCTGTTTAGCTATATTGTCTGATTCTAGATTGCTAACCTAAGAATGTTTTCCGTGTAGTTGCTCTTGTTGAAGCCAACGAGATATGGTGTTGAACACAAAGAGAACTTTTCTGGAGAGGGAGATGAATACATCTATCACTCAAAGGGTCACGCTCTTAACCCTGGGCAAAGAGACTGGACAAGATACCAAACATGGCAACCCAAGAAGGCTTGAGTTCTCTTGTTTAAAGCATGCTTAAAAAGGAGCTAGAGAAGCGCATTATTGTGCTACTTAGTTTCCATTAATAAAATATCTGAACTGTGTGTACTCAGATCTATGAATGTTTTTTTACAAAATTCAATGAGCCACTCCTTTTATTTTGATAGTTCTTGTAAGAAATTTCTTGAACAGGTTTTACCTTTGTTCCATTGTGCCCTTGTGGTCTGCTGTTTTAAGGCCTATGAACCTATGTATGAACCGAGTTTCGATGTTGTGTATTTTGCTGAATTTACCTCACAGCTCATTAAAATTAATTTTAAGATATTTTGACATGAACCTTAAAAGATATGAACTCAGCATATTGTTGTCAAAATCTTGTCAGATTCTTTGGTTCCTATTTTCTTGTACAACTTGGCAATTTAAGTGACAAAATTAAATCCATAATTTGGCCTTAAATTAAATATATAAATTTAAGGCCAAATTTCATATTATTCCCTTGTATTTTTCTGAAAAAAAAAAAATCCCATGTTTTAAATCAATAGTCTAAAGCCCCCTCTGTTATATATAGACTATCAAAAAAATTCATTTTGGATAGAGTGAATTACACTTCCTAAAAAAGAGTTTATGATTCTTATTTTTACATTTTTTTGTATTATTTTCAAATATAATCATTTTTTTTAAAATTGTAGTTTGACTAAATACTATAATTTTTAAGTAATATAAAATATATTTGTACGTAAAAAAATACGAACTTAGGAAATTATCAAAATAGCTAAAAAGTAGTAGTATAACCAAATACTATAATTTTCAAATGATATAAAATATATTTTATCTATAACAAAAAAAAAAAAAAAACAAACAAATCCTACTATCTTAGAAAGTGTAATTCACTTTCTCCAAAGTGAGTTTTTGATGGATTATACATGACAGAGGGAGCTTTTAGACTATTTATTAAACATGTGATTTTTTTTACAAAAATACTGGTGAGTAATATGAAATGTGCCTCGAATCTATGTGACTTTTTTTTTTCTTTTTCCTTTTTTGGTGGAGCCTAGTGTAAAACTTTTTTACGCAATTAAATGTAGCAGCTTGCCACAATTTGGTGACCTATTTCACTTATTTCTATTTGCACTACTGATTTTACTATTTGCACTTCGATTACTTGATGCACTATAAATTTTATTATTTGCACCACACACATTTATATTAATATCATTCATTCTAAAATATTTGTTTTACTTAAAAAAAAGTTCGAAAACACAATTTCGAGCATGTTCAATTTGTTAGAGAATATAAATTATAATGACTCCAATAATTAGAAAAGAGTTGGTTTGAAAACTAAAGTTTGAGCAATCCCCATTTGTTCAAAAACCGTTTTCTGAACAACACTTAGAAAATTTCAAGGTGCAAGGGTGTTCAAAGTTGGTTTTTTGAACAACCCTCATATGTTCAAAAAACATTTTCCAAACGAACTATGCTCAAAAATTGAAGTTCAAACTACTCCAATATGTCCAAAAATTAAAATTCGAACGCCCTGAACTCCGTTTTTTCTTCGAGGGTTGTTCGAAAAATGGAGTTCAAACCTCTCCAAAATGTTCTAAATTTTGAGTTCGAACGAATCACAATCTAGATAAAAAAAAAACATCCACAACACGTTATAAACTCAACTATTTTCGATCAATATATCCATACTAGAATCTAATACTTCTAATAAACCATTAGAAGCCGATGAATAATGAATTTTAATATGTTTAATAAAAGATTTTTAATTAATTTGTTTTTTTTTTTAGTTTTGAATTTGTGGTGTATTGAGTAATTTTATTAGTATAAACAAATAATAAAAGAATATTGAAATAACTTCATAATGATTTTATTTTTTCTTTATTTTTTTATAGTGTAAAGAGTAAAATTAGGAATGCAAATGATCGGTCGACCTTAAAAATGGCTAAGCTTCAATTGCATTTTGATGAATTATCAATAACTTGTAACTACTAGTGGATCATTCAAATTCAACGGAGTCTTTATTTCATCAATTCAAATCTAAGTATTTCCTGATTTAATATCTTAGGCCATAAATTAGCCCACTCGCTTTTAAAAGCTCAAATTAGGATCTCTTCATCTATAAAGCGTGTGCGATATGAACCCACTTTTAACTACTCAGTCCCACTTTTCATCAACCCTCAAATTAGGGTTTAAGAGCGAGAAATCGGTCATCGTGGTGTTGAAATGGCGAAATTCAACGTCGTACAAAAGCGGCGGCGAGCCGCCCTTGCCACTCAGAAGAGGCAGCTTCACGGAGACCCCACGACGGGGAAGCTGCATCAGAAAATTCAACCTCAATCCATCTCCGGCAAGCGTCAGCGCAAGCTGCTGAAGAAATGGCGGAGGGTATGTATTTCCAGTCGTATACATATTCTACGAATTTCACAATTCATCTATTCTGCGTAACATGCTGTTTATGTTTGAAAAAACCAGGAGCAAAAGGAGGCAGTGGAAAAGGGCTTAATTACGATGCAAGACGTAGAGATGGCTGTTGCTGACGGTATGTTCATTGCAATTTTAGCTGATTGAGTTATCTTTGTGTTTGGATTAAGCACCACCGCAATAAAAATCGTTGTAGCAATTGGTATGTCCTTACACTTTCACTTAGAGAAAATTTGAATGGTTTGAATCCACCATTGCATATTGGTACTTAGTTGTAAATCTGCTTATGTATGTTCTTAGCAATGGAGTTCTTCGATTATTAGTACAAAGAGCTAGGGATAGTCATGGTACATCCTTTTCCTGTGCACACGTTGCTTAGTGTTTTTATACGCCAGAAGTTACCTATTGTCCCTTATTCTTTGATAAAGGGTATTTTCCATGGGTTTGCCTCGGTTTTGTTTTCTTACTGTTGTATTGAATGATCCAGTTGCTTTGGGTTCATATAGTGTGGTTGGTTGTTCTTGGTAGTGTAGAACACATACGGACTTATTTCAAGCATGCGGGTCTGTCTATAAGTTTAAGGTGTAATAATTTAGTGCTTGCAATGATTGAGCTAAGCATGCTACTGCAGCAAACATGTAAGATGTTGATACGTGTTCTTGGCTTCATTTCTGTATTACTGCATATTGGCTGAGTCTGTTTAGTATAATTGAGAGCTAAATATACTAGTTAACCTTTGGTGTAAATTATTAGTACTTTGTAGTGATCGAGCTAAGTGTGCTACTGCAGCAAACATGTAAGATGTTGATACGTGTTCTTTGTTTCATTTCTGTATTTACTGCTTATTGGCTGAGTCTGTTTAGTGTAATCGAGAGCTAAGTACTGTATACTAGTTAACCTTTGGTGAGTTGCTTGTTTAGTATAATGCTAAGGCAGTGTCATTGTTGAAGTGATTGAGAATCTCTAAAAAGAAAGCTGGCTTTGTGGCTTTATTATTGCTTCTGTTATGCTATGTTACTGGTGATGTACAAACATGGCTCAATGGAACCGTCATGATTCTCAAAACTACCATTTTTTTTATTTGGGATTCAGAGCCGGCAAAAGATGCTAATAAACCTTCTGTTAAATTCCCGATGAAGAAGAGTTCCAGACTAAGAGTTAAGCAATTGAAGAAGAAAGGTAATCGATTTTTACCATCAGAAATTTGCTTTTTTTGGCTGCTCAGTCTACAGTTCCTTGCACCATTGTCTACTTGCTTACTCGTTTATTTTGTCATATTTTGTTCTGCTCATGTTGAAGACTGAAATTTCTTTGCGTTTGATTTCATTGACAGGGAAATCTCAGAAAAAATCTCAAAACCCTGTTGGAGAAGCATCGAATGACTCAATGGTGGAGTAAACTAGACGATACGGAATCTGTAGGTCTTGGTATTAAGCTATATTTGATTTGCTTACTCAGTTTTCTCTTTTTCGAATTTTTGTCTTTTAAACCATGATCATCCATCATGTGGTGTACGATGTCAATACAGGTGCATCTGCTAATGCAATGACAGTTTTGTATTTATGGTTTTCTCAAGAGATGATATTTAAATTTTTGCATTTGATATGATAATTTAATATTTAAGGTAATACTTTATTTTATTCTATTTTTTGCATTGATACTTACTTTATGAAGCATTGATTCGGACACTATCATCCGATAATACACAACTGTATTGTGCATTCATTTCTGTAAATTAAATTAATTGACTTATGATCATTATTATGACTTGTATGCTTATTTTCAATAATCAATTTTTGTGGTTCCTCGTTTTGGGTTGTTATTTAGGCAGTTTTTTATCCTCAGAATTGAAAAAATTAAGAATATAATTTGTTTGCGTTATTGACTAAAAGCTCAAAAGGAGTATAGATGATTAAAATGCAATTGATTATTTGTTTGCGTTATTGATTAATATCTCACGTACATTTAAATTTGCTATACAAAGGATGATATCAAAATTTCTCCCTTCGATTTCCCGCCCCTTTCGAGATGGATATAAAATTGCGAGCTATTCGGAATTTGATTCGAAAAAAGCTCATTCAAAATTCGTTTGTTTTCTAAACGAGCTGAGTTCAAACTTCGAATCGAGTTCGAACAGATTGGTATTTAACTCGGCTAGCTCGCAAATATGTTCGAACTTGAGCTTAATCGAACTTGTTCATGAATATTATAAATATTTCAAACGGGTAAATAAAATAAGATATTTTTTTCAAGCTCGAGCTCGAATATGTAAATTAAACGAGCTTTTTTCCGACCATTCGAGCTTAGGCTCGTTTAGTAAATTTTCGAGCATTTCACGAGTCGAGCTCGAACCGAATTTGAACACGACAAATATTTATCGAGTCGGGCTTGAACAAGAGGAAAAAAACTCGATTTGAGCTCGAGCTTAAATATTCCTTAACGAGCCGAGCTCGAGCATCGAAACGAGCTTTTTTTTTAGCATTCCAGCTTAGGCCCGTTTAGTAAATTTTCGAGCATTTCACGAGTCGAGCTCGAACTGAATTCGAACATGACAAATATTTATCGAGTTGGGCTTGAACAAGAGGAAAAACTCGATTCGAGCTCAAACTTAAATATTCCTAAACGAGCCGAGCTCGAGCACCGAGGTGTTCAGCTCGATTCGGTTCGTTTACAGCTCTAGGGATGGAAGAATGTTAAAAACACCCTACTATCAGTAAATTAACACTTCTTTAGGTATTTGAGTTCAATCATACTTCTTCACCTATGTAATGGTAGTCATGACCGTTTTCAGTCGGCGTAATTTGACTCTCGAAGTAAATTTATTAATTTGTCATTAATTTGGAACATATGATATAATTAGTCATAATTTATGACATTTTTGTGAAAACTTTATTGCTTTGGGAAGTAAAACGTGACTTTCTTCGGATTTTACCCACACTACAGGAACTAGAATAAATTTTCCCCAAAATATTAATTTTGGTCTAGTGGATGAATGCTAATCTGTATAAGAAAATTACCCATACTTTTTAACCCACTTGGAAAAAAAAAAAAGTGCCCCAGTCACCTTCTACTTGAGCAAAATAAATCTGAACTTTCTAATTATCGAACAAGGTAAAAAGGGTGAAAGTTACAAAAGGACAAATATTCTATCTCAATCTTAAATTATACATCAAAATACTTCATATCTACATATCAAAAGTGTAAAAACAATATTCTCTCAACAAACATGCCTATTACAAAAAGAATAATGCTAGTCAGCCAGATTCTGGCTAGTCAGAATCTAATTTTTTGATGATTAATAAAATTGTATTATTAATAAATTAATTATGTTAATTATTAAATGTTATGTTTTTACTATATTATCCTTCTGTCATGAAATTAGTGATTTGTAATTAATTATTAAAATCACTCCAGAAGCGGATCGGAAGAAAGGGGCGCAACTTCATCTTCTTTCTTTTCTTCACTTCTTTATTTTTTTTCCATCTTCGATTTCTTCAGAATTGAAACACATATAGAGTTGCCCTAATTATTATGGAGAGCATCAATGTAAATTTATTAAATAATTAGTGTTTTATTAATTAAATTAATTAATTATTAAAAATAATAAAAGATTCTGACTAGCCAGAATCTGGCTGAAAATCACAATTCTTACAAAAACACCCAAAACCCAGAAACTTTCAACTTTTTGTGCATTTATGAGAAAGATATACAAAAATAGAAAATTAGGCATCTAATATTCATAGATACGCAGCCATCTTCGTTCATGATTCAATTATATGCAAATAAAGTGTATTTATTGAAAGATATTTTTCCCATCACAATTAACGAGCTCTAATTCTAATGTACACAAAAAGGGCAAAATGGTCATTACACAGGACCCAGAAAATCTGTCCACAACAAGAAATCTTGCTTTTATCAAACAAACATCCAATTCGCATGCTCGAATATAAGACCCAGAAATGGAATTCTTGTGCCAGCCAATGGGGGCGCGACGCGTGCAACGTGACTTTATCAGCTTTTTAAATATATATATTTTTTATTTCTAAAGCCAATCGATTATCGGATTTCACCAACCCAACTACCACTACCAGGGGATTCCTAGATCCGCTCTCAGATCGCATGTTGATTCCAAACGGAATGAAAGCAGGAGATTGATTAGCTATAGTAATAGTAGGGTCTCTTACTTGTTCTAGTGGCTCTGGCAAAGGCCAACCGAGAGGGGAGAACGAATGGCTTAGGAATCGACCGGTTCCGAGCAGACTCGTGGAGCTGCAGCTTGGATTATCGTAGAATAAGAGGGGCCGTCTTAGGAAATGACTTAGTTTAACTTAAAAGACAGATGCCGCCGCTGCGAGGCGAGGAAGTATTGATAAATAAAAGAGTGGTAAACTACTATTTATATTCCAAATAATTTTCAAATTTTTAAAATTATCACAAACTAACAGGACATGTAAGGAAGGAGACTCAAGACATGAGATAGTTTTCGGCAGAAAAAAATGCATTCCATGTAAAGTTTAATTAATTAGTTTTTAAATAGTATAATTATTTTATTGACAAATCTATTAATTGGGGACATTTAAAATATAAATAATTTAGAATATAACAATAGTTTACCTAAGTAAAACCATATAGAAATATGAAAATGAACACTCATGATTTTCTGCACTTGTAAATCAACTTATTTATACTTTATAGTTTATATTGCCAAAATCGATAAATGAAAGAATACTTTCTACCCTTGGCAGAAATCAAGGGGAAAATCAACTTAAACCTCTTAAGGGTATCTTAGTCTTTTTCACCATCTTCATTATACTTCCTTTGTTAAATTCTGGTTCCTAATAATAGAGAGCGCCAGCTTTGTTTAGTGTCTTATTCTACATCTATTTCCATCACAGAGCTACCTATCTTTGCATAGTATCAAATTTCCGAAAATACTCGAATCCGGACTGTGTTGAGATCGTGTCATGTCATTATTTTTAAAAAAAATTAACGATCTGTACGATCTAAAAGTAGTATTCATATGAGTAGAGTAGAATTTCCCCAACTTTCATTTCCCTTTTGAAGAAAAAAAACAATTCCTCAATTAATTGAGGCATGTTAAAACAAGGTTTAACTAAGCAGCGCTCAATAAATTTACCATCTTTGTAGGTTGTGTCCTTTTATATGACATGCCTAGTGAGATTTACATAAATATATAACTTTTCTTGTTAGAACACTCTTATTTACTCATCCAAAAATAAAAGAGGGTCGTGTAGAGTGGTGTGAGAAGAGAGATAAGAAAATAAATGGGTAGGATCATTTAAGTTTTTTTTTTTTAGGTCTTTTTGAGAAATACCCTTTATGCTTTCATACATAAGCTAAAAGAAAGTCATTAAAAAAACTGTAACTAAAATACAATTTTAGTGACCCTAAATGACTACTTTTCACAATCGACATTATGCATACAAATATTATATAAGATGTAAAATTAAAGTAGCCACTTATGTTAAAACCAAAAACCATATTTATTCACTTTCTTATATACATTTAAAAATACACATTGTTACCAAAATACTATCAATAGTACACAATTCGACCACTTTTCAACATTTTTGAGATATGCAAAAGAATTCAGCGCGGCACAATTGTTTTTTATTAATGATTTCAGACATAAATTACTTTGCAAATGCAAATAATATAATATTAAAATATAATTTTAAGTGTACTCTTGATAAGGAAAAAAAAAATGTATAAGAGATTTTCACATGTGCCATAAAATTACTTTCCAATGATTTTTGAAACAATTTACACAAAACTTGAGTATTTCTAGTATATGTATAATAAACTGATATATATATATATATATATATATTTAAAATGGTAATTTTAATTATTAGTAGCATTTCAATTATAATCAGAATGGAACACAAACATATTTACGTGTTTAACTAACAAACGTGTTAGTTATGTTTATTGATCATAAAAGATGATTTATTATATTATTGAGTAAGTATTGAGTTTATATAATCCGTCCAATTCAGCGAAGAAATCTCAGGAATCTTGTACGTTATGTTTAATTTTGAGGGGCTGGTAACTTGGTATCCATTTAAAAAAAAAATAATAAAAAAAATAGAGAAGGATATAAATTAAGTTACTTTTACAATTTCCAATGCGTTTTGTAACTTGTTAAACGCGTATTTGTGTTGGAAGCGGCAAACACTGATATAGGTATAGGCTAGGAAATAGGAATACAGCCCTACCCTACCCTACATATATTGATACACAGACACAGACCTACTTTCTGCCTCTTAACTCATAACTCATACGGTAAATTCTACTGTGGAGGGGCCTCTACTATTTGTAGCCCATTTTTTCTATTTCCAATTTTTATTGACCGGTCGATAAAATAATTTTAGTTTCGGACTGTCATAATAGATATTTAAGTGTCACAATAAATAATTGAAGTGTTACGATATGTTAATTAAAGTGTCACGATAGATTTTTTCGGCCGGCCGAAACTTTTTTATTGACCGACCGATAAAATAATTTTAGTTTCGGACTGTCACAATAGATATTTAAGTGTCACAATAAATAATTGAAGTGTTACGATATGTTAATTAAAGTGTCACAATAGATTTTTTCGGTCGGCCGAAACTTTTGGCCGAAACTCTCGTTTCTGGACAAAAAAAAATAAGGGCTGCAAATAGCCCAAAAATGGTGGGCCATGGACACATGGCAGCAGCAGAAGCAGGGGATGCATTGCATCCCCTCCACAGTAGAATTAACCTAACTGATACCAAATAATTAATTATTATTATCATTCATTTATGTTCAATTTATCAATTAATTAATTATTCATTCATCAGAATTCAGAGCCGTCAGCCGTCGGACATTTCGCCTTTTTCTTTCGAATAAAAGGTGCCATTGATGTGATGGACTAATCCCCACATACATACATTTTCACTTCTCTCACTACTCCCCATGCTCCAACCCATGCTTTCTCTCTCTATATTCAATTACTATTTTAACCCCCCCCCCCACCCTCTTATTTTCATTTTCTTTTAAATATAGAGTCTTTGTTGATCCATCACTTCAAAATAATACTCAAAAACTTTTAAATGCATACTCAATTTTTTACGTTTTTTCTTTCTTGTTTTTTCAATTTTAATCTTTTATATTTTAGTTTGATTTTATATTTGTTATTTAAGGTTTCATCCTATTCAATTCAATTGAAGTGTATTATAGTCTTGTAGTATTTAAATTTTAGTTATAAATTAATTACTTAAAAAATTATACTCTTTGCGTCCCGTTTGCAAGGTCCACTTTCTATTAAAATAGAGAGAGTAAACCTTACTATTGTAACGGAGAGAGTAATAAATTAGGTTGAGCCCTAAGTTTTAAGTATAGAATAAAATTAAATCATAAAAAATGGAGTAACATAAAAGATAGATGAGAGGAGGATTTGGTGTGTTAATTAGTCTTTTTTGCATTTATGTAACATAAGGTTGAGTGAAGTAAAAGAATGAGGATTGAGTATTGAGTATTGAATTAAAGAGGAAAAAACTGAATGAAAAGGAAAGAGAGGGTAGTTTGAAGAGGAGGACAAAAAGGACAAAACCGTCATTACAAAAGTTGCAGCAAAACAGTGGAGCAAATCTCTGAACAAGAAGCCTGCTCTTTGATTTCTTGCCTTTTTTCCTACTTTATTATAATAAAACTCATTCTCTTTCATCTTTCTTCACACCATATTCCGCAAATAACAACCTAACCTTCTCTCTCTATCAACTCCGATGGCACAGTTATCTTTTTACATCACCTTTTTCTCCATTCTCGCCTCCGCCGCCACCTTCATCCCCACTCTCGTCATTTCACAGTCTCCGCCGCCGCTCGACCCGGCGGAGCAAGAGGCGGTCTATCGGATTATGGAGTCCGTCAGCCCAGACATCCCGTGGCGCACACTCTTCCCCGACGACATCTGCTCCTCCGCCCCGCACGGCGTCGTCTGCGACTACTTCTCCGACGCCGCCATTCCGCATATCACTGAGCTCAGCTTCGGATACGTTTCCGACTACTCCCCCAACCCTCCGTGTAATCCCAACTCTACCCTCAACCCTTCTCTTCTCTCTCCTCTCTCACACCTCACAAAACTCTTCTTCTACAAATGCTTCGGCCACTCCAAAACCGAAACGCCGTTTCCTTATTTCTCGGCTCTAAACCAATCTTCTTCGTTGGAAGAGCTCGTTTTCATCGAAAACCCGGGTCTAACCGGTTCTCTCGAGGGCAGAATAGGTAATTTACGACGGCTGAGGAGGTTGGTTTTGACAGGAACTAGTGTTTCAGGCAGCATTCCAGATGATTTCGGTGAGTTCGTCAACCTCGAGCAGCTTACGCTATCGAGAAACAAATTTGAAGGTGAGATTTCGATGAATATTTTTCACAGCATGAAGAAACTGAAGGTTCTTGACTTGAGCGATAATGGGTTCGAGGGAAATGTGCCGGAATCAATGGGATATTCAACTGAGCTGCTCAAGATTGATTTGAGCTACAACAAGTTTTCTGGGAAAATCCCAGTGAGTTTTAAGGATTTGAAGAATGTTGAGTTTCTTGATTTGAGTTACAACAACTTTGGTAGTTTTGGGTTTCCATTAGTGTTGGCTGAGATGCCCAGCTTGAAGGAAGTGTATCTCAGTGGCAATTTTCTTGGAGGGGAGATTCCTGACATATGGGGAAATCTCAGGGGTATAATGGGAATTGGGATGTCTAGGATGGGACTTGTTGGTAATATTCCTAAATCAATGGGGGTACATTTGAGGAATGCATGTTACATAGGGCTGGACAACAACATGCTTGAAGGGGTTGTACCTGAAGAGATTGGGGATTTGGAGTTGGTGAGAGAGTTGAATTTGGAGAATAACAATTTGAGTGGGAGGGTACCATTTTCTGCAAGCTTTCTGTCCAAACTTGGAGGGAAGTTGAAGCTGGAGGGCAATTTGGACCTTTGCATCGATGAGGGTTTGAAGTCTGCAAAGGTCAGTGTTAATTTGGGGCATCTAAAGGTGTGCAGGCAGCCTTATGTTTCCAAAACTGCCCTTTTCCATGAGAGTTCTTCTCCCATTCATGATCTTCCTACTTCGGCATTCATGGTTGTAGGGGTTTTTATTTTGGGGGGGGTTTTAGCAGAAATTGTCGTTTGATGTGAAACTGAAACATAGCATTAGCTTTGCTACATTGTACAAATTAAGTTGCATGTCCCAAGGTTTTTGAGTAGTTGATAGGAAACAATGATTAATTAATTATATGTATTTAGAGCTTTTTGTGCGATCAAGATTCAAGAATTAGCACCGTTGCTCTCTGCTTTTCTTCCATTGTGGTGTCTGGTCTTGAATTTTGTAGCCAGAAAATTAAATGAAAATTCTCAACAAGTACATTATATAATGTAGTTTAGTATTTTCATCACTTAATTGTTCCTTTTCCTATAGTTTCCCATGTTGAAATAAGGAAAACAAGTGTGTAAAATAACATGATTGATGGGCTCAATAGTGAAAAGAATGGTAAAATCAAGGCAGTTGACAGATCACAGTGTTATTGAAGAAATGGCAATTACATATTATATAAATATATATATAATATATGTCTAAGTTGGGTTTCTCAATTTTTATGGCAGCACATCTAAGGAATCAGCAGAAACATTCTTCCCAATGATCAAAAATGAAAAAAGAAAAAAAAAAGAAAAAGAAAAAGAAAAATATACAGTTGACGGTTGGTTTATTTTCTAAGGATCCATCGTAATTTATACCATCGAATAAAGTGTGAAGATTTTACTTGTGTTTTTGAGCTGGTGAGCTAACTATGGCCAAAACATGCATAAAAGCAATGGATCAAAAACAAAAACGAATGCAAAAAGCAAAAAAAAAAAAAAACACGCATGATTCTTGATTCTTGAGGAAAACATTATCTTATTGGATTGGATCCAACTCTGGATTCTTGACTGATGGTTCACTATCCGTATCGGCACTAGCATTGGTCTTTGATCGGGGCCGTGTGGAGCCACCTGTTCCATTTGAATCCCTGGACTTCTTTCTCCGCGATCTCTTGGCAGGATCCGGTATGCCCGGGTTTGTTGAGTCTGATGGCTGGGTGGAATCTTGCTGCTCGCGCCGGCTCGACCTCACACTGCCTTCTGATGAATCCTTGGAGTGGTTTCTCCTCTGTTTTACCTTGGTCGGATCTCTCTTCTTCGGGGAGTCGCAGTTGCCCTCTCCCGACTGATTGCGCCGAGATGATCTTGGCACGTCGGGGAGGTCTCTTTCTCTGTTACTTCTCTTTGTATTCGCATCTGTTTACATATATTGTGTAAAATACAAAGTGAATCTGAATATGAACAGTCAGAGCACACTCTGTAACTGTGGTGCATGTGTGGCACAATTGGCCAAATACAACAAGATCATGTGCGTGTAGTTTGAATTGTTAGATTGTTATAGTAGATTTGCAATAATTTATCTATATTCAAATCTTGACACGGGTCTTAAATCTTAATATGAGTGTCATCTAACGGATTTTGGCTGATCAAACAATCTGATCGGTTTAAACAAGATTAGTAGTAATACCTTCAGAGACCCATTTGATTTCAGGTTCTCCTTTTTCTCCAGTTGGAGGGCCTAAAGGTGCCGAGTGTAGACCTGGCGATCCACTAAACTCTTTCATCTGCACCTCAAATTAAATTAACATTCAACCTCCATGTTTTATCTCATATTTCATTTTTGCATGAGTAAATGCGCCAACGCATATATATATATATATATATATATATATATATATATATTGTATATAAAAATTATACCCAGCTTGGGGTTTCAACAGCAGGTCCATCCCATCCAATATGAGCCACATGCTTTACATCTGTGGGAAAACCAATCTGTATGTCGTCTTCTTTTTCTTCCTCTGCATCCACCCAAGAATAAAAAAAATAAAAAAAAATCAAAATATTATCAGTAAGATGAAATAAATGAAACAAGAAATAAAACGTAACAAATGAATGTGATGATAAAACGAATGGTACCAAAAATCTGGGAAATGTACTTGAAGCCCTTGAAAATGCCCTTCATCTTAGGCTTAGTCGTCATCTTGGTATCTGTAATTAATGTATGTATTTACAGCTTTTCCGTTGTGTTTTTATATATTTTTGGTGGTTTGTTTCAAGAAAAATATATAAATGGATATTTTTCAAAGTTCATAAAAAGATATCAGACCATGAGCCAAACCAACCCCTTCTTTGTGAGGAAACTCAGTATTTTTCCTTTTT
This sequence comes from Perilla frutescens, assembly GCA_026008535.1. Classification (NCBI taxonomy): domain Eukaryota; kingdom Viridiplantae; phylum Streptophyta; class Magnoliopsida; order Lamiales; family Lamiaceae; genus Perilla; species Perilla frutescens. The sequence goes on from BRKX01000011.1 coordinate 33,545,775, forward strand.
TCTTATCCCATGTAATACAGGAGAAAATTCACTCAGAAATAATCGATCTTCGCAAAAAAAAAAATAATAATTTTTTTTTATTGAAGATCAAAAGAAGAAGGTTCGAGGAAGATCAGAAACAACTCAATCATCTGAATTTCCTCAAGGGTGGTTTGACTCTTTTTTTTTTTTTTTTTTTTCTTTTTTCCTTTTGTATGAAGTGGATAAAAAAGGATAAGTGTGTGTAGAAAAGAAAAAAAGAAAAGAGAAAAAGGGATTCCACAATGGGAAAGACGAATCTGTTAGTGCAAAATAAACCTTTCATTTTTTCAGCGGCGATGAATTGTTGAGAGAGAGCCACTCCACCCTCGAAAATTTAGGCAAAATAAAAATAGTAGCAACTAAAAATAGGATTGTTTCAACTGAAATTGGTTTGGACTAGGATGGTGAGTAGTGTGCCACGAGGCTTTGACCATGTCAATTCAACTTTGTTACCATGCAATATAGCATCATCATTTGTTTACATGCATATGTGGGTGTATATATATAGATAAAAGTAGTAAACATTTTCTCCTACAATGTGAAAAAAAAAATTGCAGCAACTATAGATAATAAAACAAGATCAAAAAGTTGTGTCAAACCATCTGATGATTCAAAATATGTAGGGCAATACTCAGTTATAGATCCAACTCCCAACCAATGACATATATGTAATTTGTTGGCTGCTGATGTTTGGTTGTATTTTGATCCAAATAAGGTACATCCTAAAGAATCTTGACCGTCAAAAAGTCCGACATAAGACTCCCCTAAAATAAAATAATAAATAGAACAAAAAATAAAAATACAAGACTACCAGGGACTTCATAATAGAGAGGATTTGAGTGAAACTACCACAGTACTACACCAGCAAAACTACATAAATGGTAATAATAAAGGCAGGGGAAAGAATATTTCAGATACAATGATGAGATGTTACAATCACACAAAACTAAACCACGATTCAAGAATAATAATGAAAGAGCATATTTCAACATTAAATTAAATTTGTATATAATAGGTTAGCACGTAATCAAAGGATACATAAGCACAAGATATAGTTTTTATTTTGAATTTATTAGCAACGCATAGCATATAATGAAATTAAACAAGGTAATATAGTCGCAGGTTGTGAACTTTTTTCCCTCAGCCATCATCTAAGATGCCTTAAGATCATCCAAGCCGACGCTAGCCTGTCAAGGGAGACAAAAAAAATAAGTCGATATTTTACTCATATTTTTAACATTGAACCTGTCACTTAAGCATAGCACAGAGCGTTTCATTTCAGCTTGACTAACAATATTCGACAACAATGTCTAAATGAGAAAAATGAACCAGAACAAACCCTACAATCACATATATAGATACTCCAAATTTTCTTTAAATTTGTAATGTTTTTCAGTCAGAGATCACATCATACCAAGAATTTGTGGTTCTCCTCGAGGAATGGTGAAAAAGTGGAGCAAAATTTCTCAATATCACTATTAGCATCACCAGTTCCAGCAACGACGTCCAAGAACTTTTTCCTATCAGGAGCAAGCTTCATAGCAATCTGTAATTTTGGTCCAAAATAAGCATTTGCAGGGGTGCGATATATGGAACTTAAAAGGATTTAGAAAACGCAAGCCAGCATGACACCCATTTATACAGATAACAAATTATGGCAAACATTGTGGAAAAAAAAAACAAGGAATATCGTTATCTGGTTATGAGTTTATATAAGAACAACTTAAGTGCGATTCAATGGCATTCTCAGATTCTTTAGACTCTAGATGATGTTAATTTATAAGAAAGTGCAAAGAACACGAGATGACCTATAACTTCAATAATCTTCAGGCTAAAATCACATTCTTGGTGAAGCGGTTAATGTTTAAATTTATGATGTCAGTATGTAAACATATGGTCAATTTGAATGTATTAAATGTAAGAAGCAAATGAGGACATAGACCAGCCAAACTCACTGTAAAGCTTGAACTAGCCAGCCAACCATGCCACTTTTTCAGAGTCTTGCTATAGGCATCAGTACAGGCTTGAGACATAGACCAGTCTTCATGATGAAGTAAATTCCGGAACAACTCTACCAAGAAATCCATTGCCCTACAAGTTACATAATTCTAATTTAGGTCTGTTTTGATGCTAATAAATAACAAGAGATTACATGTGTGTACACTCAGCCATGCATATTCAAGCAAATGAAATTACAAAGGAATGCTAGCAAGTCAATTAGGAGTGACGATTTGGAATCATTTTTACCTTGTCAACCACAGGAGGCCATTGGTGCAACTGGATGAGCCTTTAGCAGTCTTAGCATCAACTTCTTCTTGTACCATGGTGTACAAATGGTTATACTTCGTTGGGTTGGTCAAATATTTGGTCTCTAACCTCTACAGCACAAGAGATGAAGATGCCATTTGATAAAATATATGCAGAGACCTCTGAGAGTGGCAGTTAAGTATGTGAACAATAGAGGAGAAAATATCTCACAGTTATATTGCCTCCGATGTCAGATTTGACGATTGTCATAGCAGCTCCAAACTTTTCTGCAGATATTCACAGATAGTTAAATCTTATTCGTTAATTCCTCCATATCACAGTAACATGACAAACTGTGAAACTAAACCATACAAGAGCATAAATATAGAATTCCAAGACATTTTAGAACTCAGGGAAGACTATGACTGACTGAGAAACTACAAATATGTGCCTTATGATATACACCAAGCGTTCATTACATCACCAAACAAAACAAATTCAAAATTTGCTTCATGATTCATCTACTGCTAAGTATTTATACATTTTATATTGCTTCAAATCCAAGAGACTAGAGGAAAAAGAATCTACAAATCAACCAGTTTAAGTTATTGTCTGTATTTGAAGGTGTGCACCTAATAATCCCTAGTCTCGTGCAACACCCCAACAAACCGGAAGAGGCAAACTGCACCAGAGAAGTGCTAGATGACAGGCTCGACCCAGTGGTTCGGTTGTTGGGGTTAAAACTTGAGACCTCAGAGATAGATAAATAAGGATTGATACGTGATTTATATAAATGCTGGCAGCACACAGCTAAAACACAAAGATTACGGTAATGAAAATAAAATAGATGAATATCTCTTAGTTCATCAAAGCAATGCAAAACTCAAAATGCATGTTGTTTCCTTTGTAAACTCAAGAGGAATTACCTATAACTGGTAAAATAAGCTTGCATACATCCAAGAACTGCTTAGTTAGCATTGCTCCATCTTCTGACTTGACATGCTTCATACCTTCCAATGCAGGGGCAAACACCGTGCCTTCCATTTCGTCCTTTACTGCACAGAATGAATAATATTTCCCTATAAAATAACACAAAAAAATAAGAAAAGATGCAATCCTATCCTCAATCCTGGATCTCAAAACCCAATCTAAAGAATTGATCTACTTAATTTCACATTCATCCGAACAATCTAACAACTTATAAATTATTGAACCAAATAACTGGACACTGATATTAACTAACTCCTAGATCTCCGAATGCAATTGTCTCCTCAATCCTGGATTTCAAAGACTAATCGAAATAACTGATTAGCCTAATTTTCCATTAGGCCGAACGATCTAAACTACTTATAAATTATTGAACTAAATGAACTGAACACTGATATTAACTAGCTCCTAGATCTCCAAACTCCAAATAACTAACATGAAATAACTAGATAAAATACACACACACGAAGAAATAAATAAAAAGAAAAAGAAAAAAAATAAAACGAATCCAAATTCCACTGCCGTAATTGAAGTGTCATTGACTCATGGTTTCAGTAAAACTGATCGACTCCATTGTTCTCAAAGGCTTCTCAATTTCAACGAAAACACAATACGGTTAACAGTTTCAAACGCCAGTAGCAAAAAATCACACAAGAGATCGTGATCGTTCATAACAAGCAATTAAACATCTAATCGAATTAAACAGGAAATGAAACTCACACTGATAAATAGCACAAATGTATGAACAAATTTGTGAAGAAAATGCAAGAGATTATAGATCGTGACGTTACCTCAGATTTTTGGGAGAAAATAGCTTGCAAATTATGAGCAGTGTATCTCTCTCTTTTTAGGGGTTTTTTAATTTGCTACTAGCTTTGGAGGAACGCTGCTTCCGTGCTTCCCCTTTTATACCACAAATCTGCGGGATTTTTTATTGCGGCCAAAAATATCCGGAATATATATATAGATGGATGAGATCACATGACAACCACATTCACAATCAGATTTATTGAACGGCCAAAATATGTATCAAAGATTCCAATTTTCAGTGGTATTATTGTAATATTAGTAAACTGGGATTATTTTTATAATTTATGAATTATTTTCTATTTACATTCAATTTCTTGGCCCGATCTTTCTTTGCTTTGCAATCTCTTTCATTTACTTCATCTCTTTCCTTCACCGGGATACGTACCATCGGAGTATTACCAGAGCTTCCGGTGCACGGCGAAGGGAGATGTGTACTCGATTGGAGTGATTCTGTTGGAGCTGCTGACGGGGAAGAGGCCGATGGATAAGGAGGATTTCGGAGACACGAATTTGGTGGGGTGAGTGAAGATGAAGGTGAGAGAAGGGAAATGGATGGAGGTTATAGATGGGCAGTTGTTGTGTGGAAGTGTGAATAAAGATGATGATGATGATGAAGAAGAAGCAGCTCGTGAGCAAGTGAAGGAGATGGTGAGGTATTTGGAGATCACGTTGCAGTGCGTCGACGACTTCCCCTCCAAGCGCCCTAATATGTTGCAGGTGGTTCCAATGCTCCGTGAGCTTGCGCCAGGAGGGGCCGCGGCAACAGTCTTGATCAATTCATCTTAATCAATTACCATATATCTTCCAAGAAATTGCTTGGAAGAAATACTGGCAACAAATTAAATGCTAGTATCAAGTCAAGGTTTTTGGCAAGGCCAGCTAGTGCGGGTGATGGGTCCAAGATTCAAAGGATCGAAATCGAGCTCTAAACGCAGGGTAGTTATTAGTTCTTATTCTTGTTCTTGTCATTCTTACTAGTCAGATATATATAAAATAATTAACCTCAAAATCAAGGCCATTATTGTAGCAATTATTGATAGGTGTGGGATTCAATTTATTTGCACCCAAACACGATCGTCATTCTGCGTGTGATCTATTTTAGCACTGTTGTAACTTATTTTAGCACTACTGTGAACTATTTTAGCACTGCCATGTACTTTAACACTACTGTGATATATTTTAGCACTGTTGTAATCTATTTTAGCACTACTGTGAACTATTTTAGCACTTAGGTTGACGAAGCTGATTAAACTGTTATTTTCAATTTTTCACTATCAATACTTTAGCACTACTGTGAACTATTTTAGCACTATTGTAACTTAATTTAGCACTAATGTGAACTGTTTTATCTACTGCCAATGAAACTATGGCATCTAATTGTAATTACAAATAAATTTTTCTTGTAGCCAACAGATTTATGACACAAGTTAAATGAATCTCAACTCATCCTTCATCAACTACTTATGATTTCAAATTTTAAGTAACGAATGAATATTATTATTAGAAACAATAATGTAAATCACCCATATTTCTCTTTGTAACTTGATAATAAAAATTTAAATAATAATTATAAAAACAGCATTGAATTCCAATTAGCAAATAATCGGTCTCTAATTCTAAAAAAAATAAAAAAATAAAAATTCCTTACATGACATTTGTGTAATTAGCATACGAAATTAATAAAATATAGAAGAATTAAAATTTAGATTGCAGGGTACATGTCCATCACACAAAATTGTGGGATTTGTGGGTAAATCTTAATCACCTACGTATATGTGTGTGACAATGCCTGCACACACATAATATGATTATCAATTTATACATTTTTCATGTCTCATTGCCCTCAAGAATTCAATCTTATAAGTTTACATGATGATGATCCCCGTTTATACATTAAGTGGGCATCTTCATTGAGTTTGTTGTGACTTTTCGCAAAAGAAAGAAAGGAAAAAAAAGCATTGTTAAGAGATGATGTTAACTTTAAATTGTGGAAGCAGAATATAGAAAATGAAGTGAGAAAAAATGGTGGAATTTCATTTTTCTGAATATGTTAGTAAGATTGGTTTATTGATTAGTATAGGATTCTAAACAATTGTCATGTTAGTGCTAAAATAAGTCATGATAGTGCTAAAAAAGACCATAACAATGCTAAAATAAGTCATGACAATGTTAGTGCTAAAATAAGTCATGACAATGCTAAAAAAGGCCATGACAGCGCTAAAATAGGAATCAAAATATAATTAATTTGTTTGATGACAGTGTTAAAAGGCCATGACAGTGCTAAAAAAAGCGCTAAACAAGGGTCATGTTAGTGCTAAAATAAGTCATATCAGTGCTAAAATAAGTCATGATAGTGCTAAAGTATTATGTTTACAAATCAACTTATCACGATCGCTAAGATGTCGTGATTTGATCTATATTATTGTATCTCATTCAAAATTATCAAGTGTAGCACCTTTTTTTTTTTTGCATTGTTTCAAGTACAATTACCTTTTTTTTATTACATTCATCACGCTTGAGAAAAATAAATGGCGTAAATACTATATTGAAATAAATAAAAGACAAGCAAATTAAAGAGTAATAAATTCTACATACAAATTAAAGTTTCTGTTTAACAAGTACTCGCAAACTATTTCAGAACTCAAATCTAAACCCAATCTTTTTTTTTAAGATCGTAGAATTGGAAAAAAAATCAAAATCCAATTGCAAAAAGTTGCAAAACTCAAACCGAAACCCAATGTGGCAATGTCCAATCTTTTTCTTTTTTTTTTTACAGATCTCAATGTCTTCATGATGATGATATATGTATAACGATGACAGAGGGTGGCTAGACACGAAGGGGAGTTGACGGTGAAATTGTACTTCGCAAAAAGAAAGTTGGTTTGGGAGTTTCTTGTCATGTTAAACAAGGGTCATGTTAGTGCTAAAATAAGTCATGACAGTGCTAAAATAGGGAATGCCAATGCTAAAATCCTAAATTGAAAAATACACGCGTGAATCACATATACATTGAAATTTCCGATTTTACCCTTACTAAGATTCAGGGGCAACGAAGTTGGACGTTATTACAATTATGACACCGAATTTTTTTTAATTTTAGAACAGATCTTGGCCGTCTAAATAGACAAAATTGTGGCTGAGATTGGTTCTCGGTTCTCACATGAGGTATGGTTCCTTCTGGAACCCAACCCTATATATATATATATATATATATATATATATATAGGGGTGGGTTCAAATAGGAACCAATCCTCCCTTGAGAACCTAGGAACCAATCAAATTCAAGGATTTTGATGACACGACGGATAAAAAGGCGGTGGCATAGTTGTAAATATGTAAAATTCGAAATATAAGGGGTAATTCCATATATTTTTTATAAAGTGATGTCATAATCTTTTAAAAAATTCTTAAAAACTTTAAATAATAATAACTTACTCGTTTTTTATCCAATTTATGCAAAAAAATATATCAAATTAAAGATTTTTTCATGCTCTTTCATTTAAGATTTATAGTGCATATGTTTATTTGAGCAAAAATTGATGAAAAATACAAAAAACTATTTTTTACGTATATTCAACTCGTAACTGTCAGACATTTGCTAATATGATATCACAATATTGCTCATATCTTGTGTTTATGTTGCTAACATGAAATTTTTTATGCACGACTTTGAATTTTAAGTTGCTTTCATGAGAAAATAGTTAAAGTATGAGCTATATATAGTTAAGTTCATAAACAATTATAATTTTTTCAATGCTTAATATTGTTTTGAAAACTTGTAATATTTGAGAATTTAAATCATACTAGCATATCATTATTCACATATTAGCAACATGTTACTAACATATTAGCAAATTATTAGCCACATATTAGCAGTGTGTATATTCTCTAACATATTAGAAATATGTTGTATGTATGAATGATGTTACACATGTTACACAATATTATTTTAAATGTGGTCCAATGTTATATGTGTGGTGTTTAATACGTGTCAATTTAATATTATGATCTCGTCAAGTTAGCAATGAGTCTACCTCATGTTAGCAACAAAATATGTTAATGTTAGCAATATAAATATTTCATGTTAGCATATTAATACAACGCCAGAAAAGACAACGGTTTTAAAGAGTTGTCTATTTAATTTCGAGAATTGGGCCCAAAATCCGAAAAAATATAACCGAATTTCTAAATTACGAAAATAACCCCGTCTTTATTAAGTTCTCAAATATTATAAGTTTGCCACCTTACTTTGACTAAATTATGGTCATTAGATCTAATCAAATTTAAAATTAGGATTGATTCCTAAATTTTCAAGAGGGGATTTGGTTCCTATTTGATCCTTTCCCTGTATATATATATAAAGTTTTCGAAATAAATGGGAGGTATAAATTATAAATCAATTGTGTTTGAGAATAAATAAATAAATCCTGGCAAGTCTACTTAGTAAGTCGGCAGTCAATCATCATGAGAGGAAAACAAATCTTATAATTTATTACCCTCAGCATCTCTATAGTAAATTATTATGTCACATGATTATATCATATAAATCATCACGTGTAGAAGAAAGAAGAATATAGTGAATATAATTATGTGACAATTTATACAACAATGTCATGTCATCAATGTAATTATTTGTATACTTATAATTGAACTTATCGCTATTAATTAAAATGGTTAATTGTCAAAAAAGTCACCACTTCTAAAGGATTTTACAATTTAAACATGATTATTAAAAGCTAAAACGTTGCAATAATAACTCAACTTTCTGATTTGTAGCAAATTCGACACTTCTAACTTTTTTATGATGATCGAATTATGACGTAGGAAGAATTTTCCCACATGAACAAAGTAATTTGGTTTAGAAGTGTTGAAAATGGATATTTTTATTGTGCAATGCTAGTTTTTCAATCATTGAAATTTTACAAATGTGTCTATTTTGCTACAAATCAAAAGGTTGAGCTATTATTGCAATATTTTAAAAGTCCTGTTTAAATTGCAAATTCGTTGGTGAATTTATTACAATTAACCGTTATTAAAAATATTTAGTTTTATTATTGAAATACATAGTTGAATATCTATTGTTTTCTCATTGGATTTATGAATTATTGTGCACACGGGATGAGATTTATTCAAAATAAGTAAATAACCATACATGAATCAACTGGAAAACCGAAGCATTATCATTAGTCATTAGTGCAACATAACACGCATAGAATTCGCTTAAGTTGCCTTGATAATGATATGAACGGATGCATGTAACTTATTTCAGATTAATAATAATTTTTTTAGGGGACTAATTTAAATAGGAGATATTGTCTTTTTATTAACGATTCTCCATACTTTATTTGTTGTGTTTGCATTTGCAATCAAATACACATAAATGTGTTTCGTGTAAAGTTTTATATGAAAAGGTGCATTCTAGATTTTAACACCATCAAAATACAAATAAAATTACAATTATGTCATTATATGGAAATATGGATTCCGGATCTTGTCATATCAAATAATATTATACAAATTTGCACGATGTTATATATTTGTGCTTGATAGGACGTATTTTACTTGCTTTTATTGTTATCTTTTGGTGCCATTTTTCCTAATTAATTGCCCTATACTTGTGTATTTTGGAAGAATGATGTGTTTGTTGAGTTGTGTAGGGATATAGTACAAAATTGGAGAAAATGGCAGGTTTTTGGTGCAAGAAGAAGCTGAGTGAAGAAAGATCAAAATTTGAGTCTGACAAGACCAGACCGTAAGGGCTTGCCGTTGGAAAGCTGGAGCGAGTTTCTGGAACCTGGACCTCTACACGCGTTTTGGGCTTGCAAAATCTGATTCTCGGCCCAAACCACAACTTGGACGCGGAAATACATTCTTCCACCACCTCAATGAAGTTTTTGCATGGAAATTACTATGTTTATCTAGATTAGGATCTTATTTCCTAGTAGGACTCTATCTTTTATGGTTAGTAGATATATATTAGGTTTTTAGCTTATTTTCAACGCGCACGCGCCCGACACGAAAAAACGCAGCAGCAGTGAACGGTTTTCATTCAGATTTCTTTCTCTTCTCTTCGTTTAATTCATCGCACTGCTCCACAATATTTTCTGTGCTCGATTTCCAAGTATGCAAGTTAGCTAAGTTCTTCGTATTTCGGTGACAACAACGAAGCCCCGTTTATACAAACTGTGAGATCTAATTTGTTCATTCATCATTACTTATTTGCATGCATCTGTTGTTCTTGAATTTCAAGTGGTTAATTATTTCGGGTCTATTGAGTAGTTGCAAATACTTGATAGTCTAAGATTAATTACTAGCCAATTAAATCGGCCATACGTAATTGTGGTTTAAGTTTAATAAGTGGTAAAACGGTTCTTCAGAACTAGGGGAATAACAGAATTAATTTAACAGTCCAGCGTCAGAGTCTGTGAAGTTAAGAATCGGGTTTCTCTTGTGCTTATTGTTGTCGGCTTATTAAACTCATAGAGCGTCTCTTACAATTGTCAGCCGATTAGGGGAATAATTAATGAAGCGTCTTCTTAATAATCGAGAATTTATGGAGAAATTAGATTATGTTAGAAACCCTCTTTAAAGTTTGGTTATACAGATTGAAGGTCAAGAGTAGTTCTCACCGGTCCTTTGAGAGACGATCTCGCTCATCGTTGTACTCTGCAGTAAGGGCTTACCGACGGAAGTCGGGACATTTATTTTTGGTGAAAAACGACACACCAGTGCTTAAAATTATTGCATTTTATAAAACTCATTTTTTTAGTGAACCGAAAATTCCCGATTATCGTGATTCACAATTATTAAAAATTAAAAGAAAAATAGCACGTTGCATGTGGATTCTACTATTCCATACTTTCTTGCTAACAATAATATTGTTCCAGTTGAGATGACCTAGTGAATAGTAATGGAGTGAAATTGCTTGAAAACTAAAGATCATGTGTTTAAATCTTTTCAAAATCACAGATCGGGTGTGTGAGTAAAAAAAATGATAGAAAAAAAAACAGTAATACTTAAGAAGGAAAATCAAACAATATATTTATTTTCATTTTTTTTTATAGGAAAGTCAAACAATAATGCAAACTAAACTATACTTCCTCTGCTTCATTATAATTATTGTTTTAACTTTTTATTTTGTGTCAAAATATTTGTTATTTTATATATTTTCACACTCTCACTCTCAATTTTAACCCTATCCCAAACCCTATTTTAGAAAAATATAAGTGAATAAGATTTTATATCATATATGATGGATGAGTATATTAGTCCACAAAATTAATTGTTAAATCTAGAAACAAAAACTAAAATAAAAATCAAAACAAAACGGAGAGAGTATAAGCTAAGGCAAAAAAATTCCAACCCGAATTGGCTCGGACCGAATAGCATGACATACTTGTACAAAATCATGCGCGCCGGTCCAATTGACATCCCTAATCATCATCCTCATCTGAAATTCGACTACAGCTAAAATTATAATACAGCGAGAGTTATATCACTATAGCGGATAGACAATTAAATTCTGGGCGTTCCTTAAAAAATGAAACAAATGCTGCAGTACGATGACTAGGGATAAATCGTAGTAACATAAAATTATGTACTAAAAAGGTTGAAGAAAATGGTTGGGAGCCATGAGCGATGAAATGAATTGATGCCTACTTACAAAAGAGTGTACACAAAATAGTACGACAAACACTTCGATGCCAGGCCGCAACAGCTTTTAGTACGATTTCTTGGACTGCATTCATGTAGGGAAGCAGTGAGACTCAACAAAAAGAAGAGAGAGATTAGTGAGAGAGAGAGAGAGAGACAGAGAGAGAGATTAGATAGTAGGATAGGAGCTTGCCTTGCTCAAATACTTCTTATGAACTCTCAGTGCCTCTTTTAATGCTTTCTTTGCATCCATGCTTCCGGTAATTTCGCCCAAGATCTAGATAGATGTTTCAAGAGTTAACGTGCAGTAAACAAATATGCAGGAGCTACTACGCTAGGGGAAGAAGTACCTGGACGACATCATCCATGCCTTGAGCCTCTCGTAAGAGTCGCTTATTCTTCTTCTCGAGTACACTAGCAACAAGGAACACAGCAAGAGCACCTCTCTGGTCTGTCCATCCGGTTTTCATGTTTTTCCTCTCGAATTTCCCATACTGCTTCAGTGTCTTATGTTTGATTTTTTGTTCACCTTGACTGCCAGATGAAGATGTGTCCATTGGCTCCTCATATAATGTAAAGATATTTGGATTGTACTCCATCGCCCACATGACCTAACATAACAAAAATATCCAGCAAATATAAGTGAAACAATGTAAATATATATATTCTGACATGTGATACTGTGCTCAACGGGAAGGGTGAACTCTTGAAGCAATCAAGGCAGGTTTAGTGAATAATTTGAACAAGGATAGGAGTTTGTACCTCCCACAGATACATTGCATCCACAAATGAAAACTCTCTTCGAAACAGAACCATTAGCATACGAATGGCAAATAAATATTCCCCGCCATCCAGCTCCTCTATCAAAATGAAAGCGTGGCCATCAGTTACAGTCTAGAGAGAGAGAGAGAGAGAGTATGGGCTATTACATCAATCTATTGCATTAGCTTTTTTCATTTTTTTTTACATATGCAGACACCAGATATCAGCTGATTATTTTAACCCCTTTAGTGTTCTTTCTTTTGGTAGGGTAGTAGCTTCTAGTGGATATGCCAGTTTACATATAGAAGAGAGTCTTAAATGTTGGAATCACAAAACTCTATAGGAAGCCTCCAATTATTCGGATGATTTGTAATGATACTGGGGTGTATTGAGCACAGTAAACAATGTTCATTGTATGTAGCTGAAAGCATCAAATCGTGATACACAAAGCTCTCGCAAACTAAATGGTCACCTTACTAACTAAGAGTTAATGGTAGATTTCGATAGTCTTCTACCATAGCCTCTTTTATTCAAAGATGGAATTTGTATTATCTTAGGATGTATAATTACAAAATGAAAAATTCTACAAAGGAAACAGCCATACCAAGGTGCTGATGGAGCTTTGGGTCAATAGCTTTAATAATTTGTGAAAGGGTACCCAGTTGAGATTGAACTCCCATAGCACTCGTGGTGCACTTGAAATTTTCCCTCTTCCGAAACAGAAATGGAGAATGAGTTATTTGAGAAAAACCAGAAACAAAGCCACCTAGATAAATCTCAAAGAACATGGTGCACTATATGCATATTTAATTATTAGCACTTCACTGTCAAACTTTGCATACAAGGGACCAAGGTGGCATGGATTGCATAATTTTTTAATTAAATAAAATAAGCTTACTGATAAACACATCTAGACCATTTACAATCAAAACCTCCAAGAAGTTAGCAGCAGGTCAAAACTATTAAACATGCAATATATGGGAAAAGTTGCCCAAAGAACAATTCTATAATAATTGCATCTTTTTCCAAATAATTGCAGGTTTACCAATAATCCTCTTTGTTCTTATTCTTTCATGTCAAATTTGGGAGCAAAAGCATTCCATACCATGAAAGCATGCATTTCTAAACTACAATTCATGTCCCAGGTTTATAAACTACTAAAATTAACTGATCAAAGATGGCTGGCATCTGGAATCTCCTTGTAGAAAATGAGCAGAATTATAATTTATTCATGCAAGGAAGTCTACACTGGAAATATGAAATAGCTATATATTCTTGTAATTGTCAGACAATAAGAAAGAGGCATTGCTGGTGGAAGGAAAAGCAAGTAGTAATATGTAATGCACTATGAGATTGCTGCATAGCTAGTCAGAGCTTAAGTTCCACTTATACACTGTCCTAATGTTTTGCTTTCATTAGTTGTTTCCAAACTAACCAAAATAGTTTCATGTCAAAATAAACAAACTCTTGGACGGAAAAGGTAAAGGGATGATTTGATATTTGATCGACACTTATGCAATATGCTGATGCACTTCAGTGGAAAAAGGAATCTTACTAGCCTACGCATTGCACGCTCAAAGCACCAAAAGGCATCTGCTTCATGTTCAATAAGAATAACCATTGGAGAGCATATATCATTCATTCCTGATCCAGGGAATAAGATAAATAAGAACTGGTAAGATATTTCACTAATATATATCACACCTTGTGTTGGCGCAAGTAATTACCTTGAACATACCCAATATCTTTGTCCATCCAAGCATAGACAGAAAGAACATCCCATAGCTTTGCCTGATTAGCTTCATTCTCATAATATACAAGCATGCGATCAGTCCGTACAACATCCAAACCTATATTACTTATGTTAGCTCTATGAATCAGTAATATATTATACAACAATAAAATGAAGGTCAAATGCCAGATAACAACAATTATTTAACAATTAAGTCCTGCATTGGTGAATGGTGACCACATGCACCAGAACCATCACTAAGAGGGACAAGGACAGTCTTAATTGAATAAATCTGTCAGAAAACATTAGGTAAAAGGTAGAAACGATTACTCTTGATAAATATATTATTTTAGAAATCAAGGTGAAAATCAAGTCATGACTGAACACCGACCAATTTGAGGCAGGCTTAGCATCCATTGAATCTCCCTTTGGTCTAATGGACCAGAAGGTGATATGGCGTAGGTATTGTCTTGGGGATCTGGTACTGGCTGGCCACCTTCAGTAATTATAGGTGTTGTGATGAACTTTCCACTGCCAATAGTAGGTAACATCTTTTGGCATACAGCTTTCAGTGCAGCATACTGTCCCCTGAAATGATTATAGATCATTATAATCAAACATATAGTTCATTGACATTATACCTACAAATATCCATAAGCACATAGACGCAATATGCTATCAGATGCATCTCACCAAATTATAATCAAGAAAAGATATTATCTTTAGCAGATTGCGCATTTACACCTTTATTTAGGTATCACAATAGAAACCGAGATCATGTCTATCTTGAAGAGGCAATTAGAAGTTGAGGCAAATAACCAAAATTGTAACTTCAGCATCACATAAAATTCGTCAACCGGTCTATGGCTCTCATCATTGATCAATAGCAGAAAGTACAAAGAAACGTTAACATTTAACTGCTTAACGAAAAAAATGACAAAAGAGAAAATCATTTTTGAAAAAGAGAGGGGCATCACCTCCGCATCTAAAAAAACCACTTGATACCAACATGTGGAGCTCTGACTATTCATTTCTCAACCCCCTTTCCTTAGGTGCAAGTACAACAGGGGTATGGGTTTGGAACCCAGATCCTTCACCATGAAAGTAAATCATTCCTGGATGCTAAATTTTCATGTGATGTGCTTATCTTAGTGGTTTAACTTTTTAAGAGTTGTTTGAAATATTTCCTCTTGACGTAAAGAGTAAAAATGTATTGCTATTTTCTCTATTTAGCAATATGAATGTCCTAATTTTTTTAACATAACATATTATATGATGTTCACAATTTTTGTAGGTATATGCATAGATGTATTTTATATCCTTAATCTAATTTTAAATCCTTTTAGCCATATGGCCATATCAACATAATCCAATGTTTAAAAAGCAAGAAGTCGGACTCCTTGATATGTACCTTTTCTGATATCAGTCAGGTCTGGACCCAAGTCTAGGTTCTATATTTTTCAAAAAATGGTGCTTTAAGTTGGCAAGTCTTTTGGTCAATATTTCTTTTGCTTTGTATAGAAAGTCACATCCAGATATCAATGTCGATCAAATGGTAATTGTGAGAAGATTCCAACAAGATTTTTTCCCCATGCAGAATATAATGCGGTTGATTTCTGTTGTAACCTGTTCCCATTTCTGAACAAATTCACCCTTAAACCAAACTCTTACAACAACTCTGAGAGCATTTCAGCTTTGGAATTTCAGTACCAAATCAGAAGGTGGCCATAGCAAATAGCTCAAATTGAATGGACAGGATTCAGGCAGAAACAGGCTAATATTTCTTCTCAGAGAAATGTAAGTTAGGCAAATCATCATATCATATTTGAATCACACGTTGTAACAAAGAGCAAATTATGGCCTTTATTCCCCATATTCTATAGAAGTAGGAGAGGCAGGACTTTCAAGTATCATTTTGTTCTATCTAGGCCAAAAACAAGGTACTGCTAATCTAATAATATTATGAGAAGGTATTACAAATGAAACTACTTCCATACCTTCTATGTCGCCTGATATCATTTCTTTCATCGTATGTGCTGTTGGGATCATAACAACCTAACAAGAACTCCCAGACTACCCCTTTAATGGTAGGATGAATCCCCTAATAAAATAGCCAAAATAGGAAAATTAGCATTCAATTATTTAATTTTATTGATACAATTCATAAGCTAATTAATACATTTCATTCAACACCACTAGCATATAGCTTAGTTGGTATTCCCCCCCTTTGTAAGGGTGAGAGACCTGAGTACGAATCATAGTCCCCCAACACAGGAAAAAAAAAACCATGTGTAAATATTATACTTAGAACTAAACATAACCAGATAATCAGTTTCATTCTAATTTGATTCTTAAATTCCCTTCATTATTTGTGTTGCTCACCTTACAGTAAAAAAATATATATGCACAAGACATATAACAGATCTATTAGTTGTAAGCTTGTTGTCCCTGTTGCCACTAAAACAGATTTCTCCAGGCTAAGATACGACGGTTTAATGCAACTAGCCTTATAATTGATAGATCTCTAATTCATTCACCACAATTACAACTCTCCAGGTAAATTAGCTGCACCATAAATTGTTTCCCAATTATACAAATATTTATTGGAAAGCTATGTTTGATTATGTTTCTGGTTTCAATTTTTGGTTTTCATCATTTCTAGTGTAGTTTACGAAGTGTATTGGTTTTCGTAAAAAAATATTTGTTTTAAGTGATAAATTTGATATTTTAGAGATATAGGTTTGAGAAATGCAAAATAAGTTTGTTTCACTGTTTTTTAGTGGATGTCTATTAGCTAATTTGAAGTTGTGGTTGTATGGAAGGATGAATATTTTGTGGTAGATAGGAGGAGATAGATATTGAAATAGAGTGTCCCACTCCAATGATGAATTGATTGTTATAGATGATATAAGATTGAAAAAACGTATAGTAGAAATTGGAAATGAGTAAAACAAATGTATTTTCAGATTTTCGCATAGTCAAAAATTGGAAAAAGTGGGATGGAAACATAAACAAACATGCCCTATGTTGCATACATAGCCCATAATGTAGAGGCACTCAATGGAAGGTTATAAGTTGCCTAAATTTGTCAGGATCAATACATTATTGCTATCGAAAGTTGATGTCTTCAATAATCTGAAGACTAAAATTACTGACAAATTAAACAGCAATGATCATATTTTTATTATACATCAATTCCCATACTAAGTCCCATCACTCTACCCCACCATTACTCTATCCCAGTGAAACAAACAGGGTTTTCTTGTGAGATTACTCAAGATCCAACCTAACTCTGTTTTCCCAATATAGACAGTTGTCCCGGCTCCTTTTTCCTATGCAAACTATCACATTCTTCGCCATCACATTCAAAACATTAGAAAAAGGGATATCATAGTGCTTTTTGAAGATTTTTATATTGCTAGATGATAACAAATATTATTTTAGGGATGACAGTTGTTTGCACCCATGAATATTGAACCTCATAGAAACTTTAAACAAGAAATGTATACACCCAAATGCAAATTTACCCCTCTCTGGATTCTTCTAAGAACACCAGCTATATCCAAATGGCCATCATCAGAAAATGCAGCATTCCATCTTCTTGGACTCAGAGTTTTACCAACCTGTCGATATAATCATGGGAATAACTGTATTTTCAAAATAAGATGTAGTGAAAGCAAGTCATATTATCATAGGAAATAGAAGCATGGGAAAGCAAGTATATTATTTTAACATCTTCCATGGATAACAAGGACAACTATGAACTAATAGGTCAAAAGGCCAACACTCGCTACTTCACATAAACAAACTTACAGGAGCAGAGACATCCACGTTTAAAATAAAGGCTCGCATCAGTACATCAATGTTACGTCCTCAGCTCACCAACTCATCTAGTAGGCGAATATAAGTTCATGACCGTGTAACTATCTTCTAGAGTTTTTTTTTTTTTTATAGAGGTAGATGAAATATATTTGACAGCTCAACAAAAAACACCAAGTTCAACTGTTCAACACATCAAATGAACTAAAACATTCGAGCAAGATACTTGAACGTACCCTCGCTTTAAATCGGGTCTTCGGAACATCAGCTGCACATTCAGCTCTAACAGGATAATATGCATCCAACTCCTCAGCGGACGACTTGAAAAACATCGTTCCTACATGAGAATCAAACAATCCACAACCATCACCAACATTAAAATATCAAAAGAAGCCTTCCTATATCATCCAAGTTTACTTACTACAATCTCAAAAAAATCAAAATTCTGCACGAACATGATTGATGCAATAATCAATGAAGTCCCCAATTATTAGAGTTTTAATAACTTTACAAACATGAATCAGACTTCATAAACAAGGCAAATTTCTTCCCACATATTCTTATCAAATCAAACGCGCGCTTAAATGCATAAATATTCTTTCTTACCTTCGAAATGGCGTATGAATATCAAAGAAATCTGCAGCGATTCACGTAGGAATTGTCGGCTACGTTTCCGCTCATATAAGTATTTGTTAAATTTCAGGCGAAATTTACAATGTTAATGATTGATGGTGAAAAAATTGCGATTAGGGTTCGATGATTGGCGAGAAATTTGCAGAAGGGAACAATGGTAGATTTATTCGAAACAATCATTTTGGTGACATAATTAAGCTCACTGTATTAACGGTTTCTTTGTCTGTCACCATTTTTTTTCTCTTTTTTTGGCCTTATATTAGTATGTAGAGCTGCTAACTATCAATGATTAGTGGCATTTATTTAAATTTTAAATAAGGTGGCATAGATTTGGGCTGTTGGGTGATGGTTTCCTATTTAACTCAAACATGTATCATTAGATTTTTAAACATACCATGGCCATATGAGTTAGTTGTTCATATATGTGCATTGATTCATAAAATATTGATTAAATTTAAATTTATATTTGTGAACGTTTAGATGGTGAGAATCCAGATCACCGCTCAAGTCCCAAATTTGAAAAAGAAATGTCCTAGTGATTTTTATTTTAGTCAACGCAAACAAGATGTACATCAGACGGTCAACGCGTTGATCGGGTCAACGTGTGTTGATTCGGTCAAAGCGTTGATCAAAAAAATTGTGAAAATGGGTGATACTTTTTAGGGATACAATTGATACTTTTTTTAATTTCGAATGATACTTTTTAGTGTGTCAATTGATACTGATCTTAACAGTTTTTTTCTTTGTTTTTTTATTCTGGCCAATACTTTTTATTGATACAAATGATACTTTTGAGCATTTGAAATGATACTTTTCAGTATTATGAATGGTACTAATTTTGACGGATTTTTTTGTCAAAGTATTGACCGGATCAATACCCGTTGACCCGATCAACACGTTGACAGTCTGATGTACATCTTATGTACAAGAGACTTGCTCTTTAGTCAATGAATATCCTAGTGATTAATAAGTAGAAGATTTTAGTAATTTTCTTTTTCGAGATGATGGTTAATTAAGTTGTATTGTTGAAGAGGTTAATTACGCTTTATAATCTGAATTTTTCTAAACTTTAAATAATTACATTCTGATACTTTGATTTTAAAAATCATAACAAATTTAGGATATGAGTCCAATTTAGCGGATGAAAGTAACGTCCCTCATCTTATCATGTGTTAAAAGTCAACATGAATTAAAAAAACAAAAAAGATGAGAAATAATTTCCATGTGACATGTCGGTGAGATATATCGCTTTTTGGTCGTTGCATTTTGATTCTCACACTATATTTGCTACAATTTTCAATTTTAATGTAATGTTATTATTACTTAATGTTAAGAATATATATTTTTTTAATCTTGCTAAAAAGTTCAAAGGTGGAATTAACCCTAATATTTGTAAAGTTTGTTTTGATACATTTTACAAACTATTTGTCGTAAACATCAACTCGTTTAATACTTTTAATTGCATCAAATAAAATGAAAATCTGGTTAATTTTAATTTATAATTAATTTTATTATGATTACTAATAACAACTAATCCATGGGGTTGATTAACAACCGAACAAACCTACCGTGCAGCATTTGGTAGGAATCTAGGAGACTAGGACCATGAACTTGTTAGTTTTTTTATTATAAAGTTAAAAAATCGTGATTGTTGGGACATGGTGTGTAAGTGTAACATGTCATAAATTAATTTGTTGATGAAGTTTTATTTGACGGGATTGAAAACAAATTAATTATATATTTTGACCTAGTATATGATTAGGTAATTTGAAGTCAAATGGTTGCTATTAAGGGTATCTCTAATGTTAAACACATATTTGGTGCAGATTCTGCACTAAATATGTGCAATTTTAACACCAAAAATTTTGGCAACTCCAACCATCTTGATGAGATCGAGACAAGCACTGAGGATTTGAATCCAGAGTTGTAGCTTAGAGGTCCAGTGACGAGATTATGAGCCAAGAAGCTACAAGGTTACTTCCAGTGCTATGTTGGAAAGAAGTTGGAAGATGATGGAACTGATTTTAAGCAGTCCAAGTTGGTGACTGTTTTAAGCATCGAGGAGCTCGATTGAAGCCATGGAAAAGTCGTTCCTTGCTGATTTAATTAGTTAATTTATTTATTTCGAGTCTATTATTTCAGTTGTGGTATTTATTTAGCAGGCCCAGTTATCACAATCTGTTTAAGTGATATTGGACCCAGTAGTAGTTTTGATTAGCCCAGTTCGAATTCTAGGCCGAAGACACTTTAATTTTCGTTCCTTAGGTTTATTATTTAGGGATTTTCGTTCCTATTGAGGATTAGACACGTTTTGAATAAAAAAAAACAGTGCAAAGCTTTTCAACTTGTCTCAAAAATCAATAGTTCTTTGGTAGAGTTTATTTCTGGAGAATTCAAGCTTGAAATCAATTGATTCGTTCGTGCATCCAGTAGTGTACGGGTTAATCAAGCCTAGGGCTGGGGAAAAATACCGTCATACCGTACTTACCATACCGAAAAAAATACCGGAATATCGAACTTTAAGGTATACCGGTATTTTCGGTAAGGTATGATACCGTACCGAGATTTTTCGGTAAGGTAACGGTATAGAATTTTAAAAACCGAGGTATACCGGCGTATACCGATACCGACGGTATACCGAATTTTTAAGGTATATACCGTTAATTCGGCATATACCGTTGTACCGGTATATACCGTAGATGCGGTATATACCGTCAGTTCGGCATATACCGTTACCGTTGTAACGGTATATACTGGTATATTTGTGATATTATATAAATATATGTATATGCGAATTATAGATACTTGATATATAATACTTAGTAAATATGATAAATTATATATATGTAAATATCTAACACTTATAATTAATCTTATGTTATACTTAATGCATAGTAATGATAATTTAATGTGTTCTTAATTAATATTTATAAAATAATTCTTACAATTTCTAAGTAAAAGATTTCAAATTTGTAATATTTAGTAAGTTTATAATATTTTTATACAATTTATATTAATTATAAAAACATTATTGATATATAATACTAGTAAATATGTTATAAATTTATAAATCTCTAGTAAATTTACATTATTAACACTTATAATTAATCTTATGCTATACTTAATGCATTGTAATGCTAAATGTGTTCTTTGTTAGTATATACTTAGTAAATAATTCTTACGATTTCTAAGTAAAATATTTCAAATTTGTAATATTTAGTAAGTTTATAATATTTTTATACAATTTATATTAATTATAAAAACATGTTTGATATATAATACTAGTAAATATGTTATGCATTTATAACTATCTAGTAATTTACAATATTAACACTTATAATTAATCTTAGGGTTAATTGTCAAAAAATGCACCACCTTTCAACGAATTTGCAAATTAGACATCACTTTTCAAACGTTTCAATAAAGACACGACCTTTCATTTTGTAGCAAAATAGACACCCCCTTTCTTTTCCGGTCACCGGTAAAATGACGTGGCTTTATTTATTTCCTACGTGGACTATGATTCCTACGTGTACTTGCCACGTCAATATTTATTTTTTAGTTAATTGCCAAAAAATGCACCACCATTCAACGAATTTGCAAATTAGACACCACTTTTCAAAACGTTTCAATAATGACACAACCTTTCATTTTGTAGCAAAATAAACACCCCTAATTTATCACAAGACGTGGCTGCAGTTGAGGGTATTGACATGCTGATGTACAAAAAGCTCATGACAAATTAAATTACATCAAGTCAAATTACAATAGATTTTACGCAAGATCGTAATTGGAGACACTCAGAATTGCTCTTGAATTAGAAGAGAAGGAGACATTCTGAATGTCTCCAATTAAGGGTGTTTCTATTTGCACCACTAAATTATATAAGTCAAAAATAAATAATTATAAAATTACATAAATATCCTTATTAAATAAAAATATAATAAAATCAATAAATAAAATAAAATAAAATATTAAAAAGAAAAAAAAACATCTCTCCCCCTCCGCGTTTCCTCCCGCTGTCGGCAGTTCGGTGTCTCAGGCCTCATGGCCGCCTTCGGAGACGGTGCTGCTGCGCGGCGGAGAGCGGCGGTGCCAGTGGCGACAGCAGCGAGGTTGGTGCATCCACCTCCCTCCCTAGCAGTGGTGTTGACGATTTCGAGAAGAGTTGCGGCGGAGGCGGCGGCAGAAACCAGTGGCCGAGGTTGGCGAAAACCAGTGGCGGCGGCGGAAAACAGTGGCGGTAGCAGCAAGGTTGGCGGCATCCACCTCTCCTTCTCTTCTAATTCAAGCAATTTTGAATGTCTCTAATTAATTCGATCTTACGTAAAATCTATTGAATTTGACTTATGAAATTTAATTTGTCATGGGCTTTTTATACATCAGCATGCCAATACCCTCAATTGCAGCCACGTCTCGTCATAAATTAGGGATGTCTATTTTGCTACAAAATGAAAGATTGTGTCATTATTGAAACGTTTTGAAAAGAGGTGTCTAATTTGCAAATTTGTTGAAAGGTGGTGCATTTTTTGGCAATTAACTAAAAACTAAATATTGACGTGGCAAGTACACGTAGGAATCATAGTCCACGTAGGAAATAAATAAAGCCACGTCATTTTACCGGTGGCTGGAAAAGAAAGGGGGTGTCTATTTTGCTACAAAATGAAAGGTCGCGTCTTTATTGAAACGTTTGAAAAGTGGTGTCTAATTTGCAAATTTGTTGAAAGGTGGTGCATTTTTTGGCAATTAACCCTTAATCTTATGTTATACTTAATGCATTGTAATGCTAAGTGTATTCTTTGTTAGTATATAATTGGTAAATAATTATTACGATTTATAAGTAAATAATTTACAATATTTATTTTATTTTGTTGAATTTTGATCGTTATTAGGAATGTTTCATATATTTTGAGTAAATATATGAGATATATGATATATCCTAGGATTGTAATGGTATGATAAGGTATATCGATGTCGGTAAGGTATACCGATGTCGGTAAGGTATACCGAACTAAAGGTACGGCAAATGTATGCCATTTGTTTCATACCGAACTTAAGGTATACCGTTGGAAGGTATACCGAACCTTAAGGTAAGGTAACGGTATGGATTTTCTCCATACCGTACAAGTAAGGTAAGGTAAAGGTATGAGGAAAAAAGTAAAGTATACCTTACCGTGCCACCCCTAATCAAGCCATTGAAGATTGCTCCATAGGCGCGTTTCGGATTCTCGTCGATCCGGGGTTCGTTTCGGGTAAGATTCGCTTCTATCCTTCATTTCAATCGTTCCACTTTATTCCAGCCACCATCACGCCTCCACACACCCTCCAAATCATCCATAATCATCACCATACACGTTCCGTTAGCCACCAAGTCCAGATTCCGTCCATACAAGCCCTAAGTCCAATTATAAGCCGAAAACAGTCCGAAATTTGACCACCGAGCCATCTCTCAATTTACTCATGTGTTTCTTCTGAATTTTGGATATGTTGTTCAAGACCTATGATTGTACCTTGTGTTAAAATTTGAGCTTAATTTGAGTTGTTTTGCATCAGTTTCTGTTCACGTCATTCTTAGGGTTTTTAGGGCTTTAATTTGGGGTTTTGCTATTTAATTCTTGTTCGAATTTAATTGAGTGTTTAGGAAAGTTTATTTATTCATATTTAAGTATTATTACAGTATATATCTTGGATTGAATCCTTCTATTAAGTTGACGTTGTTTCGATCGTTGCTTCCGCCTTATTGTTAGTCGTATCATAATTTTGGTACCAGAGCCACGTCGACTTCGGTTGGTCATGGTTCAATCCAAATTCATGTGTGTGACATAGTAGGGGCAAAAAGATCGATCATTTATAAGAGAAAAAAATCGTACAAAAAAAAGAGAAAAAAAAATTCGATAAAAAAAAGAGGAAAAAAGAAGAAGAAGAAGTTGATGAGCCCTATTGTGTTCACCGTGTTTCTCGAGTATCTTGATTCATTCTTGAAGTTCTTGGTAGTTCTTGATTAGTCGTGTTGAGTTTGGGTAGTATTTGTCTTGTTTTCTTTGAGTCGTGTCGCGATTTGCCGTTCTTCGTCGTATAGCGATTTGGGACGTCACTTTGCAGTTTCTTGTGTTGTTGGGGAGTCATAATTTTTGGTCCTATTGCTGGAGAAGAGGGGGAGGGTCAAAAATTTTGTGTCTAGCATTATAGGAGTTGATTTATTTGTTTCCTAGTAGGATTGAGATTTGTTGCCTAGTTGGTTTTAATTTTTATTTCTTTGTTGAGCTCGTATTCACACTTGGTACAATATAGCTCCATAATTCATCACATATCCACCCATATTCCAGCATTATTCTTGCCTTTGCCTCCCACACTTATCCACTGAAAATTCATCCACAATCACTCCGCAGTCAAAAATCGGTTTTCTGCCAAATTTGCTCTAGAACTCCGATTTTCGCCCATAATACCATTCCAGAAGCGGAACGATGTGCTGAACAAATTCTATCATATTCAAGGCGAAATCATCCAGTGAAGATTGTCCGGTTTTCTTGTTTCTTCAAATTTTCCTACCTTTTCACCCATACAGCCGACCTATACCCATTGCAGCCTATCTCGTGGTGTTTTGAATACCCTGTGTTACTTTGGAAGTCACGTTTGAGCTCTTGACTAGAGTTGGACGAGCTAGCATCAGTTCTACCGAGGATTTGAAGCATAGAGTTTAGTGATATACACGAAAGTTAAAAAAAAGTGAGGTCCTGTTCTTTTGTTTTCTTTGTTTTATTTGTTTTGCAGGTACCAATGGAATCCAGAGATGGATATAACAAGACGAATGATAAGGCACCTGCATCGCCTAGTACTCCTACAAACGCGGCTTCATCAATGCCACAACCGTGGAATGTCCAGTACCACCATCAAGAACTGGAGCATAAGCTGGATAGTTCATTGGCCAAAGTGATGGCACAGCTCGAATTCCTGTACCACCACCAGTTCAAGCCCAACTTGTCCAGCCAGAAGGAGCAGACCGACAGCCAGCAGCAGCTCGTCAGCAAGAAGTTGTTATAGTCGAGCCAGCCCGAGCAAATGCTAGAGCACCATAAGCTCAGCATCACCAACCTCAAGTGCAGTTTAACGAGCCTTATGATCGTGATGCTGAAGAAGCTTTTGGCGACTTTGCAGAGGAATTTGAGGCCGAGTATGATCCATTTCAGAGACGTGACCGACCACGTCAGTCTTACCACCGGCATGCAGCCCGACGTGCAGATCCCGACAGCTTGTTGAATAACATTAAGACAAGCATCCCGGAGTTCGAGGGACTATATGATCCAGACCTCTACCTCGACTGGGAGAGAAAGGTTGACAAGATTTTTGACTGCTATGATTTTCCTGAGCAGAAAAAGGTCCAGTTAGCCTCATTAGAGTTCAGAGGATATGCAGCCACCTGGTGGGAGTTCTAGCAGAACCGGCGACGCCGAGAGCGTCACCCGCCTATTGATTCGTGGCATGAGATGAAGGACGTCATGAGATGACGCTTCATTCCGGTACATTATGAGTATGACCTTGAGAAGAAACTGAACCGAATCAGACAGGGTACACGTTCCATAGAGAAGTACCACAAGGAACTCGAGACAGCCCTTAATCGAGTTGGAAAAGAAGGGACGTTGGTTGCCACAATCAACCGATACATTGAGGGAATGAATCCAGACATCGCCTGTGAAGTCGAGTTGAGGGACTTCACCAGTATTGAGGCCATGGTCCATTATGCTTCAATAGTAGAGCGGCAGCTCAGAGATGGCCGCAGGAGACCATCATAGTTGACGCCAGCACGGACACAGTGGGGTCGAGGTGAGTCTTCCATGCATAGGACAGCCCCTACACGTCATCAAGACCAGCAGTCCCAGCCCGTTCGCCGTTTTGAGCAGTCTGCACCGCAGCCGAGCCGCAGACCTGAGTACAATTCGCCTGCACCAAACAGAGGCTATCCAAATTGAACAGTGCAGCCCAGTCAGTCTTCGAATAGTACTCCAGGAAGAGCACGTGACGTTCAATGTCACAAGTGTAGAGGATGGGGACACTTCCAAGCCCAGTGTCCGAACCGCAGAGTTCTTTTCCTTACTGAGCAGAATGAGCTAGAGTCAGCAAGTGAGGAAGAGCTCGATGAAGCAGAAGTGGAAGGAGGCACCGAACAGCCCCTTGACCGTCCATCTGTGGACGAGGTTGAAGATGAGAGGCCGAAGCAAACCCACGTCAGTCTTGTTTCGATCCGAGCACTGAGCCTGATTCGAGAGGAGGATCAGAATGACCAGCGTGAGAACATCTTCTATGCGCGCTGTGAAATCCAAGATAAGACGATCTCACTCATCATTGACAGTGGTAGCGTCGTGAACGCGATCAGCCAGTACGCAGTGGGGAAGTTGAATCTGATTCCACAAAAGCACCCCAAGCCGTACCGTTTGCAGTGGCTGACTGACCGAGGAGAAATCCGCGTTGGATATCAGGTAAGTGTTACTTTCTCCATTGGTCGATTTACTGATACTGTTCTTTGTGACGTCATCCCTATGGAGGCGTCGCATATATTGCTTGGTCGTCCGTGGCAGTTTGACAGGAAGGCGATTCATGATGGATTCACCAACACTTATACTGTGACCCGAGATGAACGGACCACCAGATTGTGGCCCTTGACGCCTAAGGACGTCAATGAAGATCAAATGAGAATGCAGGAGAAATTTAAGGAGGAGAAGGCGAAGGAGAAACGGCCAGAGAGCAAGTTCCCAGGTCCAGCCGGCCAATCGACAGCCGACCCAAAGACATCCAAGGGAACGGCGTCAGCTTCCAAGAGCGCGACTAAGGCTGTCCATGTGGCTATTACAGATTCTTCCAGTGCAGCCAGTTCAGATATAGTGCACCGAAATTTGTTCATTAGTGCAAAGGGAGTCCAAAAAGCCATCAAAGCTGGTAAGCCTATCGTTCTAGTTAATTTTAAGGCTTATGATACTCCTGATGTTGTTGTTCCTTCTGTTTTGCAGCCGTTGATGGAGGAGTTCAAGGACGTGTTTCCTGAGGAAATTCCGAGTGGTTTGCCGCCAATTCGAGGAATTGAGCACTAGATCGACTTCCAGCCTGGAGCAGTCCTTCCAAACCGGCCAGCTTACCATACTAGTCCCGAGGAGACTAAAGAGATTGACTGCCAGGTCAAGGAGTTGCTGGAGAAGAAGCAGATCAAAGAGAGTCTGTCGCCGTGTGCAGTGCCCGTCATACTCGTCCCTAAGAAGAATAACAAGTGGCGTATGTGCATGGATTGCCAGGCCATTAATAAGATAACGGTAAAGTATCCATTTCCTATTCCCCGTTTGGATGATATGTTAGATGAGTTGTCTGGAGCGTCTATCTTTTCGAAAATTGATTTGCGTTCTGGATATTTTCAAGTGAGAATGAGTGAGGGGGATGAATGGAAGACTGCGTTCAAGACGAAGCATGAATTGTACGAATGACTTGTCATGCTATTTGGGCTTACCAACGCCCCTAGTACATTCATGTGTCTCATGAACCATGTCTTGAGAGATGTGATAGGGAAGTATGTAGTCGTTTACTTTGATGACATCCTTATCTATAGTACTTGTGTTTCTGAGCATGTTAGACATCTTAGGCATGTTTTTGAGTTGTTGTGTGCTACTAAGTTGTATGCTAATTTGTCTAAGTGTACTTTTTGCATGGATGAGGTTGTCTTTCTGGAATTTGTTGTGAGTAGTCGAGGTGTTGAGGTTGACAGATCTAAGGTTAAGGCCATTGAGGAGTGGCCCACGCCTAAGACCTGTGCTGATGTTCGGTCTTTTCATGGTTTGGCTGGATTTTATCGTCGTTTTGTGTGGGATTTTTCCACTATAGCCGCCCCGTTGACCGAACTCAGTAAGAAAGATAGAAAGTTTGAGTGGGGCAAGGCCTAAGAGCATGCTTTTAATTTGCTGAAGTCAAAATTGTGTAATGCTCCTGTGTTGGTTTTACCTGATTTTCATAAGATGTTCGAGATTGAGTGTGATGCCTCTGGTATAGGCATTGGTGTTTTTTTGATGCAGGATAGGAAGTCGGTCGCCTACTTTAGCGAGAAGTTGAATGGCGCAGCTCTGAGGTATTCTACATACGACAAGGAGCTGTATGCACTGAAGAGGTCTTTGGAGACTTGGCAGCACTACCTGCGCCCGAAAGAGTTCGTGATTTACACTGATCACGAGTCATTGAAGCATCTGAAGGGACAGCAGAGCCTGAACTCGCGCCATGCTCGATGGGTGGAGTTCATAGAATCGTTCCCTTATGTGATTAAGTACAAGAAGGGGGAGGAGAATGTGGTTGCTGATGCACTCTCCCGCAGGTAGGCTTTGATTTCTGTTATGCATGCACAGTGTCTAGGTCTTGAGCATGTTAAGAGTTTTTATGCTTCTGATCCATTCTTTGGACCTATTTTTGCATCTTGTGTTGGAAAATCTCGTGCTGTGGATTCATATTACATTGTTGATGGATTTCTGTTTAAGGATGCAAAATTGTGTGTGTCTGATTGTTCTATGCGAGAGTTGTTTATTTTGGAGTCACATGCAGGGAGTCTTATGGGTCATTTCGGAGTCAATAAGACGTTAGATATTTTGCATGAGCATTTTTATTGGCCTCGCATGAAAAGGGATGTTGAAAGAGTCTGTGCTAGATGTATTACATGTAGGAAGGCTAAATCCACTTCGAGTCCATTTGGTCTTTATACGCCTTTGTCGGCGCCATCTGCTCCTTGGGTAGATATCTCCATGGATTTCATTTTGGGTTTGCCTCGATCGAAGTCTGGCAAAGATTCTGTGTTTGTGGTAGTTGATAGGTTTTCCAAAATGTCTCATTTTATTGCCTGCAGAAAAACTGATGATGCTGTTAATATTTCCAATTTGTTTTTTCGTGAAATAGTTTGTCTGCATGGCATCCCTAGAACCATTGTTTCTGATAGGGACTCGAAATTTTTAGGGTATTTTTGGAGAGTTTTGTGGGGGAAGTTGGGTACTAAACTATTATTTTCTACTGCATGTCATCCACAGACAGATGGTCAGACTGAGGTAGTAAATAGGACGTTAGGTACTCTTCTACGTGCATTAGTGAAAAATAATCTGAAATCGTGGGAAGAATGTTTACCATTTGCTGAGTTTGCATATAATAGGGTCGTGCATTCTTCTACACATATGTCGCCTTTTGAGGTAGTTTATGGTTTCAATCCGTTGACTCCAACGGATCTTATTCCTTTGCCTATTGATCATCTTTCGAGTTTGCAAGGTATTCGTAGGGCTGAACAGGTTCGAGAGATGCATGAAAAGGTCAAGACGAGGATCGAGCTTCATGGAGTTTGAAATGCAGCTAAGGCGAACACGCACTGTAAGCAAGTGTTATTCAAACCCGGTGATAAGGTTTGGGTTCACTTCAGCCCGGGACGTTTCCCTAACTTGAGAAAGTCAAAGCTGATGCCTCGTGGAGATGGACCGTTTACTGTGGTTGCTCGAGTCCACGACAATGCTTACCAACTTGATCTGCCTGGTGAGTACAAATGTTCTTCCACATTTAATGTCTCTGACTTGTCTCCTTTTCCTGCAGATGATGTCAACGCCGAGGAGGAGCTGAATTCGAGGTTGAATTATTTTGAGGAAGGGGGGAATGATGAGATCGAGACAAGCACTGAGGATTTGAATCCAGAATTGCAGCTTAGAGGTCCAGTGACGAGATTAAGAGCCAAGAAGCTGCAAGGTTACTTCCAGTGCTATGTTGGAAAGAAGTTGGAAGATGATGGAACTGATTTCAAGCAGTCCAAGTTGGTGACTATTTTAAGCATCGAGGAGCTCGATTGAAGCCATGGAAAAGTCGTTCCTTGCTGATTTAATTAGTTAATTTATTTATTTCCAGTCTATTATTTCAGTTGTGGTTTTATTTATTTAGCAGGCCCAGTTATCACAATCTGTTTAAGTGATATTGGACCCAGTAGTAGTTTTGATTAGCCCAGTTCGAATTCTAGGCCGAAGACACTTTAATTTTCATTCCTTAGGTTTATTATTTAGGGATCTTCGTTCCTATTGAGGACTAGACACGTTTTGAATAAAAAAAACAGCGCAAAGCTTTTCAACTTGTCTCAAAAATCAATAGTTCTTTAGTAGAGTTTGTTTCTGGTGAATTCAAGCTTGAAATCAATTGATTCGTTCATGCATCCAATAGTGTACGGGTTAATCAAGCCATTGAAGATTTCTCCATAGGCGCGTTTCGGATTCTCGTCGATCCAGGGTTCGTTTTGGGTAAGATTCGCTTCTATCCTTCGTTTCAATCGTTCCACTTCGTTCCAGCCACCATCACACCTCCACACACCCTCCAAATCATCCATAATCATCACCATACACGTTCCGTTAGCCATCAAGTCCAGATTCCGTCCATACAAGCCCTAAGTCCAATTATAAGCCGAAAACAGTCCGAAATTTGACCACCGAGCCATCTCCAAATTTACTCGTGCGTTTCTTCTGAATTTTGGATATGTTGTTCAAGACCTATGATTGTACCTTGTGTTAAAATTTGAGCTTAATCCGAGTTGTTTAGCATCAGTTTCTGTTCACGTCGTTCTTAGGGTTTTTAGGGCTTTAATTTGTGGTTTTGCTATTTAATTCTTGTTCGAATTTAATTGAGTGTTTAGGACAGTTTATTTATTCATATTTAAGTGTTATTATAGTAGATATCTTGGATTGAATCCTTCTATTAAGTTGACGTCGTTTCGATCGTTGCTTCCGCCTTATTGTTGGTCGTATCACATCTGCATCAAATATTATACTAAATAAGAAAATTTTTGAAAAAAAAATCAATTTTTCTCATAATTGAAATATGAATATGCTTAGTGATTTAGTATTTTTTAAATGATAATTATTTAAAATTAATAACTACTAATTATATACTTTCAAAAAACTATATTTAATATTGAAAAATTAAATACTATTAAGAAATAATAAATACTATTTATTGATTATAATTTAAATTAAATGAATAGATAATTTATAAATTTAATTAACTTTATTGGATAATCCATTTAAAGATGATTTTAAATAATAAAATAATTCATTAAATGATGCGGGACCCATCGGCACCAATTTAGAGTAGAATTTAGAACAAAATTGTAAGAAAATTCTGCACTAAATTAGTGTGTTGATCCAATATTAGAGATGCCTTTATATTCATTAGATCGCGCATTCAGTGAAAAACACAAACTAAAAGTGAAGAAAACCTCAATTCTTTTAATTTTTTATAAAATAATGCATGGAATTGGATATGTGTGTTGACATGGTGGAATCTAGCATGTTAGATGACAAAATTTTGATAAAAACTTGTATGAGACCGTCTAATGGATCCCCTTACGTTAGACGGGTTAAAATCCGCCCCAGACCCGCTGCCCAATTTTTTTTCTTTCTTTCTTTCGGCTGTGTCGCTGGGCCTCAGCAATGCTTTTTTTCCCCTTTTTCTTCTTTCTTTCATTTAGCTCACGCCCAGTTTCTTATTCCTCTTTCTTTTTTTTTCCACTTTCTTTCTTCCTTTTTTTTAATAATTATTTTGCATTGAGTTTTTTTAATAAAAAAAGGAACAATTGTGTTAATTAGTGTTTTTTTTTTCGGCTGGGCCTGTTGCCCTCTTTCTTTTTCCTTTTTTCCTTTCTCTTTCTTCTCTTTCTTTCGTTTACTTCTTTTTTTTATTTTTTTCTTCTTTCTTTTTTTTCCTTCTCGTTTTTTCCGTCTCTTTCTTTTTAATTTTTTTCTTTTTTTTAATAATTATAATATAGTCTTCCTCAAAGTATACATTTATTTTTAAAAAATTATATATTTTTTTTTCTGGAGGTTGACTAATTATTGAGCCAAAAAAATAAGTATCATTAATTAACCAAAGTATCATTATTTATGAGGTGAAGTATTATTAACTTACATATGAGCATCATTATTTATGAGGTGAAGTGAAGTCTCATTATTATGGAAAAAAATATCTCTAATTGCAGAATAAAGTATCACTAATTGAAGAAGAAAGTATCACTAATTAGAAGAAAAGTATCATTAATTGCAAAAGAAAGTATCACTAATTAGAAAGAAATGTATCACTAATTAGAAAAAAAGTATCACTAATTGCAGAAGAAAGTATCACTATTAGTGATGCTTCATTTTTTATTACTAGTGATACTTACTTCATAATTAATGATACTCCTTTGTTGTTAATTTAATTAGAAAGAAAAGTATCACTAATTGCAGAAGAAAGTATCACTATTAGTGATGCTTCATTTTTTATTACTAGTGATACTTACTTCATAATTAATGATACTTCTTTGTTGTTAATTTAATAATTAATTCTTAATCATCGTTAATTTTCATTTTTATGAAAATATAACTTTTATCTTGTGAAGTATCATTAACATTGATGTGAAGTATCAGATGAAGTATCATTAATAAAATCATTAAAAAAACACACAACTTCTAACTCTTCATATCACTAATTGCAGAAGAAAGTATCACTAATTAGAAGAAAAATATCACTAATTGCATAAGAAAGTATCGCTAATTAGAAAGAAAAGTATCAGTTCAAACATATTGCAATTCAAAAATTGAATCATTAGTTACATAAAAGAAAATGTTGCATTTTCAAGAAATGAACATGATAGTGAGTAGTAACTACTCATTATATTAGTGATGTTTCATTTTTTTTCACTAGTGATACTTACTTCATAATTAATGATATTTTTCTATTGTTAATTTAATAATTAATGCTTAATCATCGGTAATTTTCATTTTAATAAAAATATACATTTTCTTCTAAATTTTATTTTAATGAGAATATAACGTTTGTGCTAAAGAAATAAAGAAAAAAAAAGGAAGAACACAAACGTGCTAAAGAAGAAGGAAAAAAAGGAAAAAAGAAAAGAAAAGGAAAAAAGCACTTTGTGCTAAAGAAAAAAGGGAAAAAAATAAAAAAAAGAAAAAGAGAGAGAGAGAGAGAGAGAGAGAGAGAGAGATGTGTGTGTGCTGTGATGAGAGAGGGGGTGGGCTGCTGAAAAGGAGAAAAAAAAAGAGAAGGGTCCAGCGTGTTAGAGAGAGGGGGGTGGGGTGGGGTGGGGTGTGGCTGGGCTGCCCCCAAAAAAAAGAAAAAAATTAGATTCTAGTCGGGTTAGAATCTGTCTAACGGAAGCGATCCGTTAGACCGTCCTACAAGAGTGTGCTCCCAAAATTTTATCCCAGTGACAAATTTGAAATTAATGTTAAAACTTAAAGGTTATTATTATTATTATTATTATTATTATTATTATTATTATTATTATTATTATTATTATGTCTCTGGAGCAATGCTCGATATTATTTATTTTATCATAATTGAAAATTTAAAGTAAAGTTCAATCATAGTTATATATATATATATATATATATAAATTTACAATATGTGCATAATCATAGTTAGATATATATTTGCAATACACACATATAGGTGTGTGAAACGAACATACAAAAAAGTTTAATTACATTAAAAAAAAATAAAACTTTATTTTCATATATATAAATAATAATTATCATAATTAGTTAAATAAACAAACAAGTAATATCATCATGGATTAAATAATAAACATGCTATAAAAGAAACGGCATAAAAAAGATTAATTGAACTCGTATGATTTGTAGTTGTAAAGTCAAAATTTACATCGAAAAATTTAATCTGATTGCTCACTATACAAAAATATATACAATATCCAAAAACATAAGTACATAACCATGCAATAGGCATACTTTTTTTTTCAATTGCAATTTGAATTTGCCTATATATTTTTATAATTTTGATTAATTAGAAGTGGACAAACACTTGTGTTAGACCGTCTAACGGGTTGATCTCTTACCTTAGATGGGTCAAATAATACCAAAACTCACCCAAAACCCATTTCCACGCGCAGATGCATATATCTCACGCGCCATGTTTTTTTTTTTTTTTTTGGCAGCGCCAGTTTTGCTTTTTTTTTTCTTCTTTTTATCGTTTCTTTTCCCTTTCTTTTTTTTTATAATAACTATTTTGTATCGAGCGCAGTGCACGAGCCCACGCATTAGCGTCGGTCGAGTGCACTGCGCGAGACGCTATATAAAAAAAATGATTCAAAAATTAAATTAATTCAATTTAATTTTAGGGTTCACTAATTCCATTTTAGGGTATATTATTTATTTAAAAAAGTAATTATCGAGCGCAGTGCACGAGCCCGCGCATTTTGGGGGTGCTTTTAGGGATTTATTTTGTATTTTTAGGATTTTTTTGGGGGTGTTTTTAGGGTTTTATTTTGTGTTTTTTTAGGATTTATTAATTTCATTTTAGGGTATAAATTTATATTTATTTCAAACAAATTATATCAATTCAATTTAATTTTAGGGTTCACTAATTTTATTTTAGAGTATAAATTTTGTTGGGAAAAAAAAATAGGAAAAAAATTTGAAAATAAAAGAAAAAAGGGGAATGAGAGGGAGACCACTAAAAGAAAAATAAAAAAGAAAAGGAAAAAGGAGGGTGGACCACTTTTTTTGTTCAAATAATATGTGTCTAACGCAAGAGATCCGTTAGACCGTCTAACACAAATGTGTCCCTTAGAAGTGAATGTTTATATTATTTTAACAAAAAAAAAAGAAAAGGTAAAATTTACTTAATTAGGTGAAAATGAAAATATACACAAGAGAATATTATGATTGCACTTAAAATTTATTTGACCACAAATTTTTCACTTGATTGATCACAAAATAAATTACCAGAATTTACAAAACACGTCATAAGATAATTCAAATATAATTAAAACTTTAACGTCTACATAATTTTTTAAAAAGTTACAATTATTAGTGTAACCAAATAATATGTGAATTCAAAACATTTATAATTAAATTTGGAATATATCGAAGTATATTTAAATATAAAAGTTGGAAATTGAACTTCTATGTCTTATTATGATAAATTTCGTAAATCAAATTATTAAACCATATGTACACATCACGAATAAAAATAATTTGACTAAAATAAAAAAATGAAAAATAAAATGTTTAAAAGCACGTAAAAAGTAATTAGAATCTGTAAAACTTTGTATTATTAAGACAATAAAATAAATAGAAGCAAGTTTAAGAGCATCCACTATGGTGCTACCCTATAGTGGTGCCACATGTGTGCCACATCATCAATCATTACCTTTTTCAACTACTCAATGTTTTCTCCACTATGGCACTACTTCTCTTTTAACTATTCATGGACCCCACTATCATTACTACTTTTATTATAAAAAAAAAAGAAAGCACCAAAAATGCAAAAGGGGAAGAGAGAGAAAATTTTTGGGCCCATTATTTAATTCAATAATCAGATACTTGTATAAGGGAGTCATTTCTTAGGGCATGTTTGGTATTGATATACGTATATGGGCTATGGGTATCAAAATGACCCATACCCATATCACATGTTTGGTATATTAGTATATGGATATCAATTTGATATCCTTGATATACTTATATTCTATTTTTTCATTACTTTCATATACCTATTATTGCACCGGTATACCTCATATCTCTTTCGCTCCTTTGCTCTCCAAAAAAAAAAAACCCTAGACCTTCTTTTTCGCCATTCATCCACATTTGTGAACGATTTTTCTCAGAAATTCTCCAGGTAAAATCCTTGACATTCTCTTTCAGATTAAAGTGATAAGATTAAGCGGAATAGCATGTTGAGATTGTGGAAATGGTACCAAAATTGTTTAACGACGCATCCAGTTAAAACCCAGGTGATTAGCTCCGGCTTCATTTGGGGATTAGGTGATATTGCAGCTCAAGCCGTCACTCACTCCACCACCAAGCCGCAAAAGCATGTGGGTCATCATTTTTTATTATTATTATAATATTGTTTAAATTCATGGTTTTTTGCTTGGGGTTTTGATGATTTGAATTGGGTGTTTTTGCTTGAACTTTAATAAAAGAAATGTGTGAATTGTTTGAACTCTGTTGGTACACACTACATAGCAAAAGCTAAGTTTTGCATTTTTTTTCTTAGCAACTCCTTGTAAAGAAAGCTTTCATAGTGTTTGTTGGTGTAGGTTGTTTGGCTACTTGGTACTGATTTTGCACACAAATGCTATTGTTAGACAGCATCTATGATATTGAAGCAATTGGTATCTCTAATTTGAAATTTTTATCCTTGTCATCTAGTACTTGTTCAGTCATGATCTTCATTTCGTGTGATGAACAATGTCGCAGATTCGAGTCATTTTTCTGTTATCTGACGACTGACAGATGGTGGGAGTGTTCTGCTGCAAAATCTTGAAGTCGTGCATTAAGAAATGTCATCTGCTAGCTATTTTAGATAATGCATGACAGATACAGTTTCTTGCATTTAATTGTGTGTCTTTCTATTTTTGTCGAAATAACGTGATTACGAATGTTTTGTGTATGTAGTTGACTGTTGATAATGGATCCATATGAGCTTGATTCAATAAGGAGGAAGAAGGAAAGACAAGAACTCATACAACTAACAATTATACTTGTCGTGAAATTGATAGTCATTGTTACTACAATGATTCGTGAACAAACATATCAAATTAAAGAGGTTTCAATGCAATCTAGGGATAAGATACGTCATAGATTGACCAATTTAAGTAGGTTAATTCGAGAAAGTGATGTTATATGTAAGAATGAATTTCGTGTTAATAGACACACTTTTGGAGTGCTTTGTGAGATGGTCTCAAGCATAGGTGAATTACGTAGAACAAAACATATGGAGGTGGAAGAAATGGTTGCAATGTTTCTATTTACATTAGCTTACCATAAAAAGAATAGGTCTATAGCTAACTATTTTGTAAGAAGTGGAGAGAGTGTCAGTCGACAATTCAATTTATGTATTCGTGCGGTTTTAAAGTTGCATCATCACTTGCTCAAAGAGCCTACACTTATACCCGAAGATTGTCAAGATAGTAGATGGAAATACTTCAAGGTACTATGTATAAACCTTTATTACTCGAATTGATAATAAAATAAACAATATGACATTTTTTCTCAATAATTATTTGTTCTTTCTCATTTTGTAGAGGTGTCTAGGAGCTTTAGATGGAACTTTCATTAGTGTTCATGTGTCGAATGTCGATAGATCACGATACATGATCAGAAAAGGTGTCCTTGCTATGAATGTGTTAGGTGTTTGTACACCTAATATGGAGTTTATATATATATATATATATATATATATATATATATATATATATATATATATATATTGTCTGGTTGGGAAGGATCTGCACATGACGGACGTGTTCTTCGTGATGCTATTTCTAGACCAAATGGTTTTAAGGTCCCGAAAGGTAATCATAAAAAATAAAAGTGTTTAGCTAGATGTCTTTACTGTATATTAATATTTATTTTTTATATTTGTGAAGGGTGTTATTACTTGGTAGATGCTGGATACACGAATTGTGAGGGGTTTTTAGCTCCATATAGAGGTTATAATTATCACCTTAAAGATTGGGGAGATAGAGTACCAGAAAATCCCGAGGAGTACTTCAATATGAAACATGCTAAAGCTAGAAATGTCATAGAAAGATGTTTTGGTCTACTAAAAGGGAAATGGGTTATTCTTCGGAGTCCTTCATTCTTCCCAATTCGAACTCAAGGTCGGATAGTTAGTGTGTGTGCATTGTTGCATAATCTTATCCGTAAACACATGCCAACTGATATTGGGGAAGATGAACAAGATGATGATGATGATGATGAAGAGGGGGAGGAAGTGGAGGGGGAAGAGGAAGATGATGATGAATCACATGAATACATTACTCAAGTTTCAACCTCAGATGTTTGGAATGACTTCAGAAATTCTATAGCTCAGACATCATTTAATAATTGGATGTCTAACTCTAGTTGATTTGTATTTTCAAATTTAGTTTACTTACTTGTTATTAGAATGTTGTACTAGTTTATTTGAAAATTGACTTTGTTTGCTTTTTTTTTTAATGTTGTACTAGTTTATTTGAAAATTGACTTTGTTTGCCTTTTTTTTAATGTTGTAATAGTCAATTGACACTTGCAAAATACTTTGATATAATATGGTATGTTATAAAATTATGTTTGCAATTTACTCATAATTTCAGAGTTTGAATAACTTATGTTCTGCCAGAGTTTGAATTTTTTTCTTGATTTTTCTTGTTTTTTCATTTCAGGCAATGGTGAAAAATATGATCTTTGGTATTAATAATTCCATTAATAATTTCATTATTCTTATGTTTATGTTAAAAGTTAAGTTATTTTTTTAAAATTAGGATTTGATATCTCATATCAGTATAGTCCTTACCAAACACAGAAATCAAATATCAATCTAATACCCTTACCTGATATAGTCCTTACCAAACACAGATATCAATTTGATACCCATAACTCATATCTGATACCCATACCCATACTTGATATCTGATATACTGGTATATGGATACCAAACGACCCCTTATTTTATTACCTTGACTTGTGTTCCACTATGGTGGAATTTGGTACTTATTTTACCACATAGATATAAGCACCCCACAGTGGATGCTCTAATTGCTTGTAATGGGCTGGGTTTCAATACGACAACCCAACAAGCTCAAAGAAAAACCCGAGCCCTAATTCCCTCATTAACAAAACCTTCACTTTGAAGCCCAGCTCTCTCACTCCAACCCTGCCCCTCACGCAAACGGACGCTCAACACATCGCCGACCAACATGGTCCGTCTTTCTCTCTCTAAAAATGTCTGCATACATATGTTGATTTTCATGAATGCTAAAATGTTTGTCGTTCTGTGTAGCCGTTCAAGAGGTACGTGGAGATCGGAAGGGTTGCCCTCGTCAATTACGGCAAGGACTATGGCCAGCTTGTCGTCATTGTTGATGTCCTCGACCAGAACCGAGTATGTCTTCCTTTCATATGTTTATATTGATTTTATTTTAATTTTTGTTCATTTTTCCTGTTATTCTCGTAATTAGGAACTGCATTAGGTGCTTTTGTGGTGTAAGTATTTGATAAGAATATCCACGTTTCTTTTGGTTGCTTGTTTTCTTTTGCCGGGATATTTTTCGCCGAAAAACTTGTGATTTCATTAGGTCGGACGAGTTTTGCGTCTGATTTCAGCGGTGCTTTATGATTAGATTGTATATATTTTTTTGTCAACAATTGATTTTTTGGCTTTTTAGTGATGTCATAATATTTAGATGTATGGCGTATGTATTTAAGAAAAATATGATGTTTTACTCTTCCATGCTGTTGAACGCACAATATGATTTGTTGTGTTGCTAATGATTAACAATTGAGCATTAATACATGGTGATTTTCTTGTATCTGAAATGAACCATATATTAGCTGTCATTATGATTCTATTTTGATATTTTTATTCCTCATTTGAGTTTTGATTTAATTCTGATAATTTATTAAAGATATGATTTGTTCATAATATCCCAAGTATGATTAAGCATATGGTAGAAGCCCAACTGCAATGGATTCGTGGCTCCAATTCTTATCTAATTGGGCAGCATCGACTCATATATGATTGATGATATGTTTGGATATGTACAATAATTCAAAGTCTTGTTTTAATTTCCACTGGTTCCTCACACCAGAACCATAACAATTTGTCGTCACCTGTTTGCTTAAACCACAGGCTCTTGTGGATGCCCCTGACATGGTTCGCAGTCAGATGAACTTCAAGAGACTCTCTCTTACAGACATCAAGATCGACATCAAAAGAGTTCCAAAGAAGAAAACTCTTATAGCTGCTATGGAGGCTGCTGGTTAGTATTTAATAAGAAAACCTCACCCCCTTGATGCATTGATTGTGAGATTGAAAATCTTATGATGTCTTTGGCAGATGTCAAAGGCAAATGGGAAAACAGCTCATGGGGAAGGAAGCTTATTGTTCAAAAGAGAAGAGCCTCCCTTAATGATTTTGACCGCTTCAAGCTTATGCTAGCAAAAATCAAGGTTTACTTGCATTATATTATCGGCAATTCATATTGGGTTTCATATACTCTACAAGTAGTAAAGACAAATCGGGAAAAAAAGAAAAAAAAACTATGGATACCAAGTATATAATTATGTGTAACCTCACAGTAGCTTATGTGATTGTTTTAAAACATTTTTTGTGCATTTAACATGGGAATTTTGTTTTTATTGGATATCTACCACTGAAATTTCTTAAATGTCTAATACGTTTGTTATTTTTGGCTTTTGCAGAAGGCTGGTGTTGTCAGGCAGGAGCTTGCAAAACTTAAAAAAGAGACCGCAGCCTAGAAAGTAATTTGTGCTTTTTACGACTTTCGCTTAGGATTCTGAAAAAATTGTTCATGAAAACCTTGCAACTGGAAGATTACTCTAATTTTGCCTTATTGATGTTTGAACTTAAAAGTGTTGTCTACTTTTGTTGGCTGTATTGGGCATCAACCATTCTCTCTTATGTGGTTCCATCACCATTTTATCGAATTTATCTACGATTCAAGCCATAATTTATTTTCTGATATGGCTTTACTGTAAATTTGATGACCCTTAATTAGGTAACATTATTGATAGGAGAAATCCATACTTTGTCTAAGCGCAGAGGCCCAAATTGGTTTGATTTTTGGTGGTGGTTGCAGCTTTGATTGCAAACAGTATTTATAAATAAATAATAGATGATAAGAAAAGTGTGTATTGCAGACTTACAAAATAATGAGAGCTATTTGTGTTATTTGCCATTGTGTATTGTTGGAAAAAAAAAGTCATTGTGGAAAGGTTCATAAAGAATTCAGATGGAAGTTTAAGGAACATAGATGTACTTCAAAGTTAAAATTGAGGTCAAATGCAAATTAAACTTGATGAGATAAAATTATCGAATTTAATAAGTCGTGGTAATAACGAATAATGCTTCAATGATATTTGATTATATGTAATGTCTATATTAGATTATAGGGAAAAAGTATATATCCTCACTATGGAACTATAATGTATAACTGATCTCGTAATACAATAATATTATGTATAACAATTGTGATGCATCATCGTGTGAAATTTTGAGATTACAACGGGAAGGTATATAACTAAAAGTCAGAGGTCATTGCTACGTATGTATTGATACTTTTTTGTCAAGGAAATTATGTTTTTATTTTTGTCAAAATGACTAGGAAATACGTTTTCTAAACTGGAATTATTTAAAATTTTCCTCTCTGTTTTCTTTACTTGCATTTATTGTTACTTTTGATAAATGATAACAAAAATATAATTTTAGTCAATCTTATGAAAAT
The DNA here is from genome assembly GCA_026008535.1 of Perilla frutescens. Taxonomy (NCBI): domain Eukaryota; kingdom Viridiplantae; phylum Streptophyta; class Magnoliopsida; order Lamiales; family Lamiaceae; genus Perilla; species Perilla frutescens. Next base: position 33,587,720 of record BRKX01000011.1, read on the forward strand.
AATACTTTTCAACCAAATTTTGGGGTTAAAGTCTAAAATACCGTTGTTCTTTTTTAAACTACATCATTCTTTTATTTTCTTACTTTCTTTCTTATCTTTTTGACAAATTTTCACTCTATTTTTTTTCCTTCTTATTCTTTTTTGAACAAAATCACAAATTTCAAATGTTAATGATGAGAAACATAAAATAATCTAAGTTGATCGGGGAGGGGGGATTTGGAGGGATATTCTTAGGCAGTGACGGACCCAAGGGGGGTCACTAGGCCCCCCTGAAATTTTAAATTTTTTTAGTATTAATATAGTAATAATAAATGATTTTATCAAAATTATATATTAAAATAATTGATAAATGTATCATGTTGTAAGTTTGCCATTCTGGAAAAGTTGTTAGTACATTTTAAAAAGGCGTGTGTTCAACCCTTGACAAGGGCAAGTCCTTTAGTGTTTTTGTTAACATATGCATATACATAGTTATACATATATTTAATTTATTTATTAAATCCCCCCCCCCCCCCCCCTTGAACAAGGGCAGTCCTTTAGTTTTTTTGTTAACATATGTATATACATATATTTAATTTATTTATTAAATGCCCCCCTGAGAAAAATTCTTGCATCTAACATATGTATATACATAGCTATACATATATTTAATTTATTAGTACTATTAAATGCCCCCGAGAAAAATTTCTGCGTCCGTCACTGTTCTTAGGCACGGGAAATTCCATGACGCACCCACATGTGTCATTTGCCACAATAGATCTAATGCGATATTTTTACGTGTCTAAGACTATCCCGGATTTGGTAGGCACGGGAAATTCCATGACGCACCCACATGTGTCATTTGCCACAATAGATCTAATGCGATATTTTTACGTGTCTAAGACTATCCCGGATTTGGAAAAGCTTGAGTCTCGTTTCTGGTGGATTGCTATAAACTGTTCTTAGGCACGGGAAATTCCATGACGCACCCACATGTGTCATTTGCCACAATAGATCTAATGCGATACTTTTACGTGCCTAAGACTATCCCGGATTTGGAAAAGCTTGAGTCTCGTTTCTGGTGGATTGTTATATATCCGGTGGATTGCTATATATCTCATAAAATGTATATATACATTAAATAACTCTTTAATATTGCTAAAAAAAAAACTCTTTAATATTAATATTTTCGTTCCTAAAAAGGATTAATATTTTTGATAATATAATTAAGAGGAAAGTTACTATTTAATTTTTTTTAAAATAATAATTAAGAGAAAAGAAGAGAAGAAAAGAACGCTAACGCTGAGATTAAGAAAAACAAGCTGCAATTAGCGAGGTGCCTTCCTTAAACCTTCCACGCATCTCTTTCTACAGAAACGCAAAACATATATATACATATTTACATTTTTACACGCGGAGAGAGAGAGATAACGGTATTCCATCGTCCGGACGTGCGTTTGATCGATAACATGAACATCTTCTCCAAAAAACCTACGGCCAAAGGTTTGCTTTCCTTGATCTTGGAAAAGTTCCAACTTTCATCTTCATTCGATCATTTATACGAAAATTGAATTCAATTTTCTGCTGCCTAAATCCGTATCCTTGTGTATGAGTTGACTTCAACACCTCCTGAAATTCGATTCTCGATTTTGTCTTTTCTATTTTTTTATTATTTTTTTTTCAATTTTCGTGCTGCTTGATTGCAGAGGCGGTCCGGGAGAGTAAGAGAGAAATGGCCAACGCAACCAGAGGTTTTTCTGCCCTTTTATTGTGACGTTTTTATATCTTTACAGTTGCTGTTTGTAGCTTCAAGCAAAGCTTAGTATTTAATTCATGTACTTTTTTTTGTCATATGCTGGATTTAGCTTGGCTCCATAGGTTCTTAAAACCGTGTACGAGATTATCAGTTGAAACAAATGCAGATCACTATAAGTTGGTAGTTAGAATTTTAGGTTATCCAATACTTTGTTTTGTATATGGAAGAATATCAGTTGATGAAACAAATCTAAGCCACTATAAGTTGGTAGTTATACTCTTTTGTAGTCGCGTCCTTAGTTTTGTAGATCGAAAGAATGATTAGTGCTTCAGCATACAGCTCGATCAGAGTGTAGCGGATATGACATGGTGATGAGATAAGGAAACATAAATGGATGCGGATTGTGAAAGTCTGGTATTGGCATGTTAGAAATATTGTCTCACGAGAAAGTGGAATAACTCGCTGAAGCGTGTAGACATGTGGTTTTTGGGGTCTGTATGTATTGCATAAAACCGTAAGAAGTAGTCTTTGGGATATCTCGCAAAAGGATAAGTGAATGCTTGTTCATCCAGTACTTTAGGGCTGATACACATTTCTGAGGACAATTGGCATATCTAAATAGCCATCAATTCTATTCTAACTTCTGTTGTTGCTTTTCTGATTTGAGTTACATTCTGTATTTGGCATACACTGGCTTGCCCCATTATATTCTTGTTACAATTAATTGAACTTGTTCCATAAAAATCTTGAATTTGGTCAATTAGTAAATTATTTTGTATTATGAACCGTTTTGGAGCTGATTGTGTAATCATCCGCTCAATGCTTGAGAAACTTTTATATTGAGCTTCAGTTTCTACATATATTAGAAGGATCAATAAGCACTAATCAATGATGTTCATCCCCAGCTAGTTTACTTTTATGTGCTTGTGACATTACTTGATTGATACTAACTGATTGATATATGCACTGTTTTGGCCTGTGATCTTCATTTAGGCATAGAGAGGGAGATCCACACATTGCAATTAGAGGTATGCTAAAATTCACGGTGCATTTTCATTAATTTTCTTTGTTTTTTTAATATGACATAGGTTAATTGTTGATGATGCAGGAAAAGAAGCTTGTTGCTGAGATTAAGAAAACTGCTAAAACAGGGAATGATGTATGCATTTACTTGGTTTCCAATCTCTACATTCAGGACTATTAACATTTTTAAAACCATACATAATATTAAACATATCTTTTGTTTCTTCATGCATTCTTAGGCAGCAACCAAAATTCTTGCACGCCAGTTAATCCGGCTTCGGCAACAAATAGCCAACTTACAAAGTAGTCGAGCTCAGATGAGAGGTATAGCGACTCACACTCAGGTACACAATCTGATGTTTAAACATATTAATATGTTTCTTGTTATGTGGCTCCAGTACATGTACATCTGGCTATGAGATGTAACTAATTGAGTAGATATTTTCCCTTGCAGGCGATGTCTGCACAAACTTCTGTAGCTGTTGGTATGAAGGGTGCCAGTAAAGCTATGTCAGCAATGAATAAGGTAGATTTTGACGTAGCATTATCGTCTTTTCAGGCCTGCAGCATAATATACCTTGAACACAATAAATAGCATAATCTTTAGAAACAAATCATATTCAATGGCCATTCGAAAGCTGTAGCCACAAGTCAAAACACCATTACTCTGCAATGTGTCTGATTGCCTTATATGTAATTCATATTACAATTCTGAAATGCATGTTGCAGCAAATGGACCCTGCAAAGCAGGCGAAGGTGATTCAGGAATTCCAAAGGCAATCAGCACAAATGGATATGACTGTGAGTCCTTATTTGTGTGCTGTACGACACTGCATTCCCTGGCATGTGAAGCTAACAATTCCTTCTCTGTGCTGCTTTTTGCCATGTGTGTACCTGTAGACTGAAATGATGTCAGATGCCATTGATGATGCTTTGGATGATGATGAGGCTGAGGACGAGACAGAAGAGTTGACTAATCAGGTGATTTTATGTTTCTCATAGAAAATTTTGATGAGTACTGCTGAAATTACAGCATATTAGTTTCAGTGATTTTTTCAGTCTAATCATCAATACAGATTAGTCGAAGTATTGATTCATTAATGGCAGCTTGAAACCAAGTGTTTAAATATCTCCACATTTTTTGATATATTGGTAACTTTGATTGAATACTTTGGGTTAGAGACTTAAATCAGAAAAATCCTTAATTAATGAAAACCTCAAAAAGCATGTACTCAGATTTATGTTCCAGTGACCATGCTGAGGGTCTCAAATTGTGGACTTGGGTGGCCATTATAAAAGAAAATAAGAAAGTATAGTTCCTATCTTATGCCTGTGGTTAATGATGGATGAGACTTAATGTAGTATTCGTAGTATTCTATCTTACTTATCATAACAAAATGCTTTTTTCTGTTTGAGCATGTAATTGCAGTACATGTACTATCTAAGAAAATGATTTGTTACATCTTTTATGAGTAGATAATGAAGTTAACAATAATTTTAGGTCCTTTATATTTGATGATACATGTATAAATATGAACAGGACAACTACTTTTTTAAGATCAACTGCAGCTCTTCTCTAATCAGAGCAACCAATTAAGTTTTACAAAATGTGATTAGTGGTTAAGCTTCTGCAGATCATACAATGACGGATGTATGGGATTCATACATTGCTGTTTTCGCTTCTGTAGCATATTGTGCCTTTTTCATTGCATTTGCAGCTCATCTAATCATTTACTTGTTTATGATGAAATCTATCAGGTGCTAGATGAAATTGGTGTCGATGTTGCTTCACAGGTTCGTATCTTCTTCAGCACCATATGCGCCTCAAGAAAATCGTAACTTGAGAATCTTTTTTGAAATCTAACATGCAACTCATGTTTATTTCCCAACTCATTGGCAGTTATCATCAGCTCCTAAAGGAAAAATTGCTGGGAAGAACACTGAGGATGCTGGCAGGTAAAGATTTTGCCCCCTCTTTCTTAATTGAACTCCAAAGCCGTTTCTTAGATTTTCGCCTCAACTGTCATCCTTCTCCTGTAGTTCAAACATTGATGAACTCGAGAAGAGGTTGGCTGCCCTCCGGAATCCTTGAACGGGCCGTGCTTCCAGATTTGGGCGAGACTGTTGCGATTGCAACTCGATATCCTTATATCTACACTTGTGTATATAATTATCCTGCGCGTTACTACTGCTTAAGTTTGAACTAGCAGTTCATTTGTTCCTTTTGCGCCAATTTCAGTGATATTTTTGGGCAAAATGTGAAGTGAAGACAACCTGGGTAAGTAAGTACCAAGTTGTCATGTTATTTTTCATTTTTTTCCCAATGTGAATGTAACATCTCTGATTTAATTTAACGATAAAGATATTGCTCTCATCGCTTTGTTGTAAGTTTGTTTACTAACTTAAACCTCACAAAAACCCGCCAAGTCTTAAGCTACAGATACTTACATACAAAATGTCATTTTCTTCTCTTTTTTTTTTTCGAGGAAAAATTTCATTTTCACTTCGTATATCATTTGCTATAAATTTAATGTAAATCAAACGACATCCAAAAAAATGAGCTGGCCCGGACCGAAACATGAATTGGATCCGAGTCTTGATTCTTAAAGCAAAACCCGGGGTTACTCCAACCCGGCCCGCATTTTGGACATATTGGTAACCCAGATTTTTGCCGTTTTAGACCGATTTTAGTAAATTCTATTTCCCTTACTACAAATCCTGGTATTTAGGTATAATTAATATAGTGTAAATGTACAATACTATGTTCTTACACTAAAAGTGCACATATAATTTTTTCACCCTCAATATATACTCTTTCTATTTTGTTTTGATTGTTATTTTAATTTTTTTTATCTAGAATTAACAATTAATTTTATGTACTAATATATGCATCCCTTATATATAACATAAAATCTTATCTGCTTATAGTTTCCTAAAAATAAGACAACATTTTCTCTCTCCATATATTTTTAGAATTTGGAATATGGTTAAAATGGGAGGAGAGAGTGAAAATATATAAAACAATAAATATTTTGATAAAAAAAAAAAATTAAAACAACAATCACAACGGAATAGAAGTAATATATGAGAGTGACGTCGTGATTGATGATGTGCAAAGGGATTGTCCAACTACTGTTACTAATTAGATTCAATGGAATGGACGTCTTCTCCAGCGTGACTTCATAATCTTGTAGCTCTGGATTTAGAACATCAATATTTTCCCTAAAAAGAGTATATTTGAAACAAAAATTTCTGCCTTTATATTCAGAACGAAGGTGCCACGTAGGTATGCACACGTATGCATGCGTGTATAAATAGATATATTTATTATGAGTTAGTATATTCAACACAAAAACCATATCTAAATTCTAAACTCAAATTACAACGGAAGGTTGGAAATAGGTCTAAAGTGATTCAAACAGCAAATACAGACTAAAACATTTATAATGCGAAATAAGGCATCGTCATATAATACATATGAATATTTGACAGTATAAAGGGGCTGAGCATTTCAAGATTCATAGACCTGTTTTCGACATAAAAATTGAGAATACTATATATCAGAAGATTAAAACAATTACGATGGTACACAAACATTTATTATAGCTACAATTTAGTCTTGTAAAGATATAAAAGTGCCGCACATTGAACTCATCAATTTCCTTGGATGAGCATACACTGTTACAAAATAAAATAACTCTTCACAAAAACATACTCAAAAGGGAGGGGATCAACAATGGACTCCAACACATTTTCACATTTACAAGGGTTAGATAATGTGAAGGTCCCGTAAATAGGTGGCATTTGTCGACTTCACATTACCTTTCACAATATGACCATCATCCCAGTTACTTCCTGATAGAGAGGAACTCAAAGCTCCGTAACGGATCATCGCGAGTGCCTTTAGCACCACGAGGAAAAGCTGATGGTTTATGCTCGACTCCGGGTTGAATTCTTTGTGTGGTAGAGATACGACCGCCACTGGAGACCAGTCTGGTAGTGCGGCCATCAATGGCTTCACCAGATGAGCTTGGCCTGCTGCTTGAGATGGCTGCTCTCTTTGAAGAACTGCCATTTCGTGAAGTGCTGCCGTTTCGTGAATCTGGTTGCTGTATTTGAGGGAACATAAACTCTCAGAACAAAAACCTACATTGAAATGCTCTCTCTCAAAGTACCTACCGTTGGGGGCAGGTTTGGAAGGAAACAACTTCTAGGAAACAAAATGCAGCAAAACTATGCAAACACAAATTCAGACTACAACTTATTTTTAGTGGAATGGGAAAGAAAAAGTACCACATCCTTGGATGAAGGTACATCTTCGGATGTCCTGTGTCTAGACTGTTCACCATGTCGACCTGTACTTGTAGCATTTCTTCTAGAGAAGGCTTCGACTGCACCTGAGAATTTATCCCGCAGATCTTGCCCCACTGGAGAAGCAGCCAAATCAGAGACAATTAAATAGAATTTCTCACAGCAGAAGCAAAATATGAAAATCAACATGCTAATCAACATGACATCTAAGATGTATTTTAAGAGAGGAAACATTATTGACATTCTCATTATGAAATCTCTTCATCCAAGCCCATGTCTATTACATATCAGAGAGCCGAAAACTCTATACCAATTGAGAGGTAATTCTGCACTGTGGCTGTATTTCATACGAATGATAGGAGAGAAAATCAGTATGTAAAAATGGGTGGGAATATCTTAAAAACTTGTCGATGCAAGTGAAAACATTTAAATCTTCTTTTATATAAAAAACACACACATGCAAACCCAGGTTCAATTTAAAGACTGCTCAGATGTTCTCACATGAAATCCAAAGGGAAATGCAAAGGTTTTAGCACTGGGAAAGACTTGTGACATTGATCTTACTTCCTGATCCTCTGTTTAAGATGATGTCAGGTTTAATTCGGCAAGTCTATTCAATATTATATGATGATGTCGTTAAATTTCTCTTTAGGACACATGCCTATTGGCTCAAGTTATTTAGGTGTATACAATATCAATGTTTACATGAAATTTACATCTAGGGCTCTTAATCTAGCAATGAGATATATCTCCCTGTCCCACCATAGGTGTGTTGTTTTAGAACATTTTACACAGATTAGGGAGCATTATAAAATGACTGATCTATCTTATTTATCACTGTTTTATCTTTTTTTTTTTTGGAAAATTGGATTTCTGTCTATTTAATTAACCTATGTAACCAACTCCCTCTATGCCAACAACCCCCTCATAACTCATCTTATTTTCTCTCCAAGTGTGTGTACTCGTAGAATCCATCAAGTGATTTATCTACGGTCTTCCTCATAATTTGAACAAAGAAAAAAAATCTGAAAATTCAGGAGCCAAAATCAACTCTTAGAATTTATTCAAATTTTAGAATGGATATATCTGCAACTTTCAAAACATTAAACCAAATTTTCATGCCTCCCCATTTGTACGGGATAAAGGCTGCTTTCCTTCTTGGATGCAAGATTGTGCCATTTTATATAACAATAGTTGATCAATGAAGTTGTGTTCTTCATTCACACCAACAAAGAAATAAAAAAGAACTAGCCATTTGAGTTCATAATTCTGGATTGATAGGGAGCAACCAATATTTATTCATAAAAAAGTTTCCTAATTCCCAATTCTCATTTTGGAAAAACCAAAGCATTTAGGTAAGAACAGTAAATATGGGCGATTATGGAAAGATTTAGGGCAATTATCTCTTGAATTATAAAAATGACACTTTTATGCAATGGAGGGAGTATACCTGATGTTCTACCTGGTCTTTCACCAGAGGGTCCAGCAACAGCATTACCAATGGGATTCTGTTAGCAAGTCAATAAGCTATTAGGTTCACACTATAAAGTACACAAGCAAAGATGTGAACAGCCAAAAACTTACCCTCGGTCTGGAACTTGAACCAATTTGTGGATACTTCAACATAGTCCAATCAAACACATAGTCAAATTGGTAACCTACACAAGTGTTTCAGTAGTTCACGCTGAATTAAAAGATATTCAAGGGGGAAGTGAACAGGTAAATACCACAAAAACTTCTCATTAAGGAAATATTGGAAGCAGGCAAATTTTGGTTATTAGATCATAAGACATTAGATTATTCTTTACCTTCACGAATAAATAAGTCCCGGAAAAGCCTCTTCAAATAGGAATAATCTGGCTTGTCCTCGAATCTTAATGACCGACAATAGTGAAAGTAAGATATGAATTCTGATGGATATGATTTGCATAGCACCTGTGGAAATTATAAATCAAGTTGAACTTTCTCAAACTGATTAAATGCTTGAAATAACAAACTAAACCAGATGATTTAGCCCAAAATGTGAAACCCAAACTAGATAAAAAAATTTAGTCCTTAAAAAATCATATAGAGCATACTAACAGCACAAGAGAAATCTCTTCATCCACAATCTGCTTTTTTCATGCATGAAATAACAGGATCGGTACAAAAACTCAAGAGCATCTGAAAAGATCATGGCAGTGAGTTTTCACAACAGAGATCACACATTTCAGGGCATATTTACTTCTGCGATCAGGCTAGAATGATTGGAATATCCAACCTAATGGCATGTTTACTTCACATGATGAAGGGTCCATGATGAGAAGCAGGGACACTTAAATTTATAACCTCATTTTCTTTTTTCCTTTCCATTGACTTTTTTTCCTAATATCTGCTTTAATTATCAAGCCTATAAACCCCAACAAACAAGCCCTTAAGAAATTATCCATCCAACCACAGAGGTGGATGAGTGATTCAACTTTCCAGATTAACACATCAAATACTATATGATTTGACAACAATGCTCCATGATGTTACAATGCTAAATTATTTTTTCCATTAAAATTAACTCTTAATGAAATTAAAATGTAATTTCATATTCATATTCATAGAAAAATATAATAAAATAAAAAGTAGATTAAGAAATACTAGAGAGTATTTCAGGCAGCAAAATTCTAATCGAATAATTTAATCATGGGTAATGCAAAAGTACTGATCAAATAATTTAATCTCATCCAACATATAATCATATTCTCCATCCATTCTTCCTCATCCTATCTCAAAAGGTAAACATGTACTCGAATAGAATGGGTAACTATTATTTTTTAAAACTCAACTTAACATACTCAGCAAAACATGCATTCGAAACAACATGCATTCGAAACAAGGAGTCAAGTACAGCCCACAACAAAGATAAATGAGGCAGGCACATGAATACAGACCTCTATAGGTGTTAGCATTTTCTTCTCACTGATCTTATCATACTTCTGCTTTTTGGTGCCAGCTTTGAGTCCCTGCCAGGGGAGGCTGAAACAGAAATGATATAGAACAAGGAAAGGGGTAAAATTTGAAACTACTGTCTGAAAATCATACAAACCAAGGTAGGCAAAATCAAATAATAATAGTAAATAGTAATAGCTATCATTATTATTGACAAAGTTGCAGAAGCAAAGATAACACATATATGACCAACCTTCCTCTCAGGAAGTACATTAGGACATAACCCAGAGATTCCAAGTCATCCCTTCGGCTTTGTTCTGCAAGTACAAACAATTGCAAAACACTCAAGGAAATTTTACAGAATCTCAGACAAGAAACAACCACTGAAAGGTAATACATTACTTACCAACCCCAAGATGCGTATTGACACTGGCGTAGCGAGCAGTACCAGTAAGATTCTTGTTTTCCCTGGAATGAAATGTTAAAAAGTACGTTGAGGCAAGCATTAAAATGCATAAATGGTGGATCACCAAAAATAATTTGTGCAATATTCTTCATAAGTTGTCACTTGTCATAGCCGCTCAAGGGGAAGGAAGACATAAAACTCACAACAGAAGAAAATTTTACCGGATCTAAAGATGTAAATCATGCTTCAACCTTAGCATCTAATCTGTTATCAGGTCAGAAAGTGTGAAATTCAAAACAAAGAAATTTTCGAGTTATCAAATTTTCAGATTTTCATTTCCCCAAATTATATATTATCCTTCTTTATTTTACCAATATTGCTGGATCCTTTGAAATTTATTTCTTGGTTCTACCAACCGAGCCATATATCCATTTATGTCAAATGAGCATATGCTAACAAAAACAATAAGGTAACCTAATGGTCGCAGGTTCAAGTCCTGCTATACTTAAACCTGCTTTACACTCTACTATGGGTAAGGACTAATTTGTGTCTTCAAATATGACTCTTTGGAGTACAATTTGACCCGTTCTATTTCCTCTACATGCTTTCCATTTTGCATTATCTAGGTTTAGGTCTCAAGGAAATAATAAAATGAACAGTTCCAGAAAACAAGTGGTGCCACTTTATCACTACAAGTGTACAGAACATATGCACACAATAATGCCGCTCAAATTGGACACATGAAAAGATATGTGAAGGTACCTGTACGGTATGTGCTTATGAGTTTGAAGATCTCTATACTTTTTGGCAAGACCAAAGTCAATGACATAAACCTGCAATATACCAAAATTGTTATTTTATGCAATGCTTACATGCGAGCGCACTTATTTTATACACGTACAATGCTTACACACAAGCACACACTCATTTTAGGTCCATGATTTAAATATGTTATCTTGCCAATACTCATAAACTGAGATTGAAGGAGTGTCTTGTATGGTTACAGTACAAGAAACATAATTATCTCTCTTTGATTTTATTTGAACCTAAGAGATGCTATGGAGAAAGAAAATTAGTGGAAAATTTAAATGGTCCTTGCAGTTAAATGCATAAAAGATGTGGGGTGAGTTGCATGAGTGAACGACACTTTTTCAAGTAAGTGTAAAAAATAACAAAACCAAGGGTCACTTCTGCATTGAACTAAATAAAAGTATGAAGCCTAAAATAATAGAAAGGCATGCCTGATTTGCTTTGCGCCCCAAGCCCATCAAAAAATTATCAGGCTTTATATCCCGGTGAAGAAATCCCCTCGAGTGCATGTACTCGACTCTATTAATCTACACACAAATAGCAAACTTAGTTTTTTTATATAGTAAAGTGGATATTAATAAATCAGAGCCTAAGAATAGGCTTAAAAAGTTCCAACCACTTACAAGTTGATCTGCGAGCATTAACACTGTTTTCAAGGAAAATTTCCGGTTACAATAGTTGAAGAGATCTTCCAGACTTGGCCCAAGAAGGTCTATCACCATAATATTATATTCGCCCTCAACTCCAAACCATTTCAAGTTGGGAATGCCAGCTACATATATGAGAAACCAAAATCTTTATATTGATATTGAAACTAACTTCACTAGATTCTCATGCAAAAGAAGAGAGTTGATCTATAAAACCAAGAACCTGATTTCGCAATTGCATGCACTAATATCTCAATTACGTGCTATTAAAAAAATAATTTTAAACTAACTGAGAAACAAGGGAAAGAAAGACCAAAAAAAAGTTCATATTATGAAGTGTACAAACAACTTTGCAGCATCCTACCACTCTCCAAACCCAAAAGAGTCCAGTAGCACAACAGTTAAAACAAGATGTGCCTTCTTGAAGAGGAGGCATGATATATGGCATCACCTCGGTGGACCATACCTAAAAATTGTCTCTTACCAAAATATGCAAGATGAAATGAATATAGCATAAAATAGCTGGATGAAATTGGTAATATAGTTTATAGAAAATCATGACTGGATATTCAATAACCAAGTCAAAGTTCATAGTCAATCAGGATGAATTTTAACTAACATATTTGATGCCAGACCAATTAAATCTGTCTCTGTTCAATAGTCTGCTATTAACCTTGAGAGTGTCAGAGGAGATAAACAAAGTTGAGCAACTTACTTCCACCTTGAAGGAGCATATAAATTTTTGACTCATAGTGCAGCTGAGGGTGCTTGGTCTTCACTGATTCCTGCCAACAGCAGCAGCCACAAAACCAAATATTTAGTGTATTACTTGAAAATAACAATGAAACAAATCAACAGTGGTCCTATCACCTATTAATAAGATGCAACTTCTCAAAATTAATTGTAAAAACACTGAATTACGTCCTAGATAGACACCTAAGTGCACAAGGAAACAGACATAAGTAAACGTAGCCACGATGCTATCCATGTGTACAAAATGAAATCAAACCTGCTAGTAAGTCAGGTACATTTGTCACAGTTATACGAGGATACTGCTGACTGCTAGTTACATATCCTATTAACTTCGTTTTTAGCATTTAATAAACAAGCATACTCTTGGTTATTTTAGTTCATATAATAAGCATATTCTCCTTGAGATCAGGACTGAAAAATAAGATCATTTGTGCATCTCTCTAACTTGTAGTTTGAACTTCCAGTTTTGCTAAGTATCAATTAAGGTAAGACTACAAAAGAGAGTAACTATCAGACTAAGTAACCTATAGGTCCAAGTATACGAAAAACCATAATCACAACATATTTCAATAGACGAAATGGTAAGCCAAATAAATATATACACGGAACATTGGAACCCACTACGTCCTTCACTTGAAACTTCATGAGAACGCCAAGAAGATGAAAGCATAATGGAAAATCTGAAACATACCAACTTGATGGCTACTTCTTCTCCACTCTGTATGTTCACACCTACATAAATAAAAATATAGTAGTATATATTTTGTCTATAAGAAGAAACATATAAGCAGTTATAGTAATCGAACAAGAGCAAAAAAGGAGTGAACTGAACGATGAATGAAGGTGTACCTAAAAAGAGTTCACCAAATGAACCACACCCAATTTTCCTCCCAAGCTTAAATTTTCCACCCACGACTTGATCCATGGCAATCGGATGGATTAAAAAAAAATCCAAACTCCAAACTTTCACCCGAACTGCAGAAATTATTCGACTATTTCAGCCTCAATCCGGGATTTTTTAAACACCCGAATTCGAGCCAATACACGTCCAAAATCAAAGCAACAAAAATGTCAATTCCGGATTCGCCACAATTGAATCAATAAATAAGCAAAAAGTTGTCGATCAAGTCCTTCTTTCCTCGAACTACATCGTTGGAAAGACGAAACCCTAAATCAAAACCCTAATTCACGAACTCATAATCCCTCGTTGATCTCATTGATCAAAACCCAAAAAAAAAACCGATCAAAATCAAACACGGAGTAAGCTTTCTCTTGAATAATTATTACAGGGAATGAACGAATCTAAAAAATATGATAATAATGATGATGACAAACAATACAAAGAGGAGACAGACGAGCGAGAATTGAGGAAAGAGAAAAGAGATTTGGGGGTGGGGGGGCAAATAGTTTAGGGAGAGCAAAACAATGGATTTCGTGCGTGTGCTGTGCTGTGTGTGTGTGTGTGTGTGTGTGAGAGAGAGAGAGAGAGAGAGAGAGGATTGATGATTTGATTATTGGGGGTGAGTGGTGGCTATTGAAAAAGAGAGCTCATTTCTTTTAATTTTTATTTCTTGAATTTCGCTCTACTTTTATACTTTATATTATATCAATCCATTTTAACTATTTCCATGGTATTAATTACGATTAATGGCAAATTATTGTTCTACTAACACTATACAACGTGAAAAATAAGACTCAAACATCCTTTAACTATTTTTTAAATACCAATTATGATTAATTTAAATTAATTTGATTTTATATTATGTGGGTTTACTTTCATCAACACAAATTCAATTCCAATTCAAATTTAAAAACATGAAAATAAAAGACCGCAGTCTTATATGTTCGAGCAATAACTCATCGGTCATGTGAAATTTAACTTAAATTTCTCATATGAACATACAATATCTAAATTGAAATATGAATCTAATTATTTTATTAACATATTTCGCAATAGAGTATTAAATAATTTCGAAGAAATTACCTCATGAATAACTTTTTCGAGTGGTGAACACATGTATTGAATAATTAAAAGAAGTTAGATGAAATGATTGTTGAAAACGTGGGATGAGATGATATGCTGTTTCCACCCACAAACGTGCATGCCCCTACTAATCAAAGGTGTATTACCATTTTTATTTTATTTTTGTTTATCCTATTTCCTATGTATGTGAATGTGGATTAGATTAATGTGTCTATCATTGATAGCAAATCATACAATTTTGTCTCCCAATGCTTTAATTAATCGTCAACAAAAATTATATTTTTCTTGGAGTTGGTGGGGTAGATATCAATCCGATTCTTTTTTACATTCTCTTTCTATTATTTTATATTATACGTGTGACCGTGTCCATATAAAATCAAAAATGACCATAATGTCTTTATTAATCATGTTGTGATTTGTAAATGAGACCGATCTAACTCATAAAATTCTATGCTAATCAATGGGTAATACCCAATATGGCACAATGGATCTATTATGACATTCTTAAGTATTCTAATAGAGTGTCACAATAGATCTATTGTGCTATATTGGGTATTACTCATTGGGTAGCATAAAACTTTCCGTCTAACTCATCCTACATTTATTCAAACTTATTTAAAATGATATCGAACTTGAACTTTCATGTTTGAGTTTATTTTATTGTCTATTGAGTCGAACTCAAATGAATTATGAATCAAGTTTGAGTAGTTTTATATTTTTTTATACTTGTTTAGTCCAATTTACACAATGAGTTCGAGTTTGAATCGAACTTTAAGTCTTATCAAATTCAAATTATGTTTAAGTTTGTTTGATATGTTTATCAAACTAAAATCAAGCAAATTTTAATGAGCGAACACAAGTTGAATATCGTATTATTTAATTTAAATTCCAAAAAATCACCACCTTTGGACGAATTTACAATTTCAACACGATTTTCAAAACGTTGCAATAATAATCAAACCTTTTAATCTGTAACAAATTTGGCGCCTCTTTTTTTTTTTCTAATAATCACAATTATCATGTCACAATTAATATTTTTTTGACATGTAAAAATTAATTCAGTTTTAGAGTGTCGAATATGATAACTTTTATGCAATGTTAGTTTTCGAGATCAAAATTTTTAACAGTGTCTATTTTACTATAAATTAAAAGATCTCATGTTATGAAAATATTTTAAAAGTAGTGTTTAAATTACAAATTCATTTGACAGTTGTGAATTTGTTGAAATTAACCTTTATATTTATACCCAATGTTTCGTCTCTTTCAATAGGGTCTGGACCAAAGCCACCCGACCTGTTTCACGAGTCAAGTCAACTGGACGAATGTGAGCCATTGAATATTTTCAAAATTTTCGAGGAAAGACTGATAAATGAGCTATATAATTGGTTTATCTTATTTTTATATTTTTATTTCTATAAAGAACATACATGATGATTTTATATTTTGTATACCACTAGTATTTTTTTATGTTTTTTACACTCACTTGCTCAATTATTCCATGCTTCTTTTCTCCTTGTTGATTGTCGAATTTTTCATATTGGTTTATTAGTGACGTATGGTTACTTAGAACATTTTTAAGGTAGTTCTATTCACAACCCTCATATTTTTCATTACAACTCCTGTTTATAATTAAAATACAATAATTTATTTTATGGACTTTTTAACCCTTTAAATTTATACTCCCTTCTAGCACCTTCACTTCTTTTTTGCAAATATCTTTTCCCCTTTTTATTTTTTCTTATTCAGAAATCGTGAACTCATATTTGAATAGCATTTAAGTGACTCCCAATCTCATTTAATTTCTCAAATCCTGCATCATCTCCCCTGCCCATTTTAGTTTTTTAAGCAAACATAAAGCCCGCCCTCATACACGAACATTTAGTAACTTTTTTCTCAAATACATATTTTTTGATTTTTTGATTTGAATTTATTTTTCATAAATGTTTCCCTTGCAAAAATTTGATCGACCAATACAATCTGCCCCAACATATTGCTCCTAAAATTTCTGGCAAATATATTAAAATTTAATCACATTAACACAGTGAATAATGAGTACCATGAAATTGGAAAAAATATATTTATCATCAACCAATACAAAATGAAAAAAAAAAGAGAAAGAAATTAACGAAATAAAAATTTTGCAGAGAAAATTGTACGTGAGTTGTAGATAGATAAATTGATAGTGTTTTTGGTAGTATAAAATAGTTTGGAGGGTTGTAGACTTGTAGACGTGGTTGTTGGGTTTTTAATTTGGGGTTTTCTTAAGGGTAAAAAAAGTCTAAATCATTAATATTTATATTTAAAAAATTTATGAGGGTTGTGAATAGAATTACCCATATTTTTAATTAGAGTTTGTCTCATGTGCACCATATATATGGCTCGGCCCAGTCTCGTTAAGAATTAATGTTAAAAAAAGGCCCATGTTGGGCGTGTAGGTACACAGGAGAATTGTTGTTTTAATTAATATATTTTTGGTGGGAAAGTATTCAATACATCTGATGTAATAGGTTATTCAGTATAACGGGTCAATATTTCATCAAATTCGTGAGTCAACCCGTCCCAATTTGCTAGTTGACCAGCCCCATTTAAAAAAAAAAACAATCGGGAAAACAAGTATCTTCGATAACCCTAAAAAATATCACTCATAGCGTCCAAAAGTATCATATGTATCCTTAAAAGTATCAGGTTTGCTACTTGCCTTTAATGGGTCTATTTAATCCAAATTAGAGTCTATTTCATCACAATTAATATTTAGAGTTTAGGATTTATGGTTTTTCAAGAGTTTAGGTTTTTTTTATGATTTTTAGATTTTTTTTAGGTTTTTTGGGGTAGTGCTTTTAGATTTTTTTTTTTAAGTTTTTTTAGGGGTTGGATTTTTAGGATTTATTAATTCCAATTATAATTTATATTTAATTTGAACAAATTCATTATCGAGCACGGTGCAAAGCATCAGGCGAGTGCACTGCGCGAGACACCAGTTAATAAATTAAATTAATTCATTTTAATTTTAGGCTTCACTAATTGATGAGCCCGAGATAAGCATGGAACCGGACGTCAAGATGCTAGAGAGCCGGATTAAAGTTTGATGTTGGAGAGCTGATGTTGGACGTGTGTCCTTGTTTATTTTAATTAGTTATTTTAATTATTTGAAGTATTTATTTTAGTTTTGGATTTTATTTAATTAGCAGTCCAATTTATCACAACCTGTTTAGGTGATATTGGACCCAGTAATAGTTTTAATTAGCCCAGTTCGAATTCTAGGCCCAAGACACTTTAATTTTCGTTCCCTAGGTTAATTATTTAGGGGATTTTCGTTCTTGATGTTTCTCAGACTGGATTTGAATGAAAAACAGTTTTACGCTTTTCTCCCGTCTCACAAACAAACATCGGTTCTTTGGTAGAGTTTGGTTCTGGCGATTCCAAGCTTGAAATCTATTGTCTCGTTCGTGATATCTCGTAGTATCCAGGTTAGACAGCCATTGAAGATTGCTCCATAGGCGCGTTCCGAGTTCTCGTCGATTCGGGGTTCGTTTCGGGTAAGATTCACCTATCCTTCTCGTTTTTCTTCATCACCGATCCTTCCACCATCACCACAGCCACCACCCACGTCCATAACATTCCCCATATCATCATCAACACCCTCAAAATCGTCCCACTTCAGATCGAAACCCAAATTTGTCGATTTAGGTCTAAAAACCCTAAATCGGGCCCTGAAATTCCCACCATTCGATCTCCCAACCTACACGTTTTTTTAAGCTGATTTTTGGATATGTTTTGCATCTCTACAGATTGTGACTTGTATTAAAATTTAAGCTTAATCTGAGGTCGTTTGCATAGGTTTCTGTTCGAGTCTTTATTTAGGGGTTTTCGGGTTATTTGAGTCGTTTTTTGTGTTAATTCTTGTTAGATTCGAGTCTTATTGGTTTTATACAGATTATTAGGGTTCTTAATTTAGTATTGTTTAGTTTATTATTGGGTTGAATCATATACATAGTTGGCGTTGTTCGATTCTTTGCTTCCGCCTTATATTTGGTCGTATCAAATATAGTCCCCAATCGATATTCGACGAAGGACGGCAATCGCGACACAAACACGATGAAATGAAGACACAACTATTACCCGATGCAAGAATCACCCAAGAACTAATCAAGAACTACCAAGAACTTCAAGAATGAATCAAGATACTCAAGAAACACGGTGAACACAATATGGCTCGATCAACTTCTTCTTCTTCTTCTTTTTTCTTTTTCTTTTTTTAACGAATTTTTTTTTCTACTCTTTTCTTTTTTTTATACGATTTTTTTTTCAATGGGATCGACTACTTTTGCCCCTACTATGCCTCACACGTGTTTGGATTGAACCACGACCAACCGAAGTCGACGTGGCTCTGATACCAAAATTATGATACGACCAAATATAAGGCGGAAGCAAAGAATCGAACAACGCCAACTATGTATGTGATTCAACCCAATAATAAACTAAACAATACTGAATTAAGAACCCCAATAATCTGTATCAAACCAATAAGACTCAAATCTAACAAGAATTAACACAAAAAACGACTCAAATAACCCGAAAACTCCTAAATAAAAACTCGAACAGAAACCTATGCAAAAGACCTCGGATTAAGCTCAAATTTTAACACAAGTCACAATCTATAGAGATGCAAAACATATCCAAAAATCAGCTCAAAAAAAGGTGTAGGTTGGGAGATCGAATGGTGGGAATTTCAGGGCCCGATTTAGGGTTTTTAGACCTAAATCGACAAATCTGGGTTTCGATCTGAAGTGGGACGATTTTGAGGGTATTGATGATGATATGGGGAATGTTATGGACGTGGGTGGTGGCTGTGGTGATGGTGGAAGGATCGGTGATGAAGAAAAACGAGAAGGATAGGTGAATCTTACCCGAAACGAACCCCGAATCGATGAGAACTCGGAACGCGCCTATGGAGCAATCGTCAATGGCTGTCTAACCCAGATACTATGAGATATCATGAATGAGACAATAAATTTCAAGCTTGGAATCGCCAGAACCAAACTCTACCAAAGAACCGATGTTTGTTTGTGAGACGGGAGAAAAGCGTAAAGTTGTTTTTCATTCAAATCCAGTCTGAGAAACATCAAGAACGAAAATCCCCTAAATAATTAACCTAGGGAACGAAAATTAAAGTGTCTTGGGCCTAGAATTCGAACTGTGCTAATTAAAACTATTACTGGGTCCAATATCACCTAAACAGGTTGTGATAAATTGGACTGCTAATTAAATAAAATCCAAAACTAAAATAAATACTTCAAATAATTAAAATAACTAATTAAAATAAACAAGGACACACGTCCAACATCAGCTCTCCAACATCAAACTTTAATCCGGCTCTCTAGCATCTTGACGTCCGGTTCCATGCTTATCTCGGGCTCATCACTAATTCTATTTTAAGGCATATAATTATTTCAAACAATAATTAGCGAGCACAATGCGAGAACATTGTGCAAGATGCCGAATACAAAATTAAATCAATTTACTTTAATTTTAGGGTTCACTAATTACATTTTAAGTATATATTTTTTTTGAAAAATTAATTATCGAGTGCAGTGCATGAGCTCACCTGTTAGTATCGGGTAAGTACACTGTGTGAATAGTTGGATAAAAATAATTAAATCACTTTCATTTTAGAATATATAATTTTTGGAGAAAAGAATAAAAAAAAGAAATAAAAAAAAAGAAAATAGAAAAAGAAAGCATCAATCGTAAGAGAGAGAGAGAGAGAGAGAGAGAGAGAGAGAGAGAGAAGGGAGAGAGAGAGAGATAGAGACGCGTGTCGTCCATGCACTTGGGACATACGTCGTCTGACGCCCCATGCGCCGTCTGACACTATTTCTTGGTGCAGTAGTGGTGCACCGAATACGATCTCTTTTTTTTTTTCTTTAACAAATATTTTTTTTAAAAAAATTCTTCAATTTTAGTTTTTTTTTTTAATTTGTTGATTTGTTTTATAATTATTAATCAGGATTAATTGTATCATAATCAAGCTTTATAGTTGTTCTATAATTTTTTAATTTTCAAGTTTTTGTTAATAAGTGATACGAATTGTGATTTATTGTTTACAATTATGATTTATATTTTTTTATAGTTTCAATTGTTAGCTTATAAAATTAATATGGTTTTACAATAATTTTTCTATTTTCATAATAATGTGAAGACAACATTAACCCATGCTATGATTTAGTGATGTAACAATCTTTTAGGTAGTGTAATATGAAATGTAATATATGATTGTTTGATATAATATCTTGAGCTAAAAAAATTATCATGTATTCTATTCTGACTATTGAATTGTTGTCATCTATCAGTCATACAAGAAATCATGGTTGATAAAATAATGTTGAGGAAAAAAAACTACATTATGAAGCCACAAATACAATGACTTCAAATCAAACAATGATCTCCTTTGTGGTGATTGGTCCATTGCCCTTTTATCTCTCATAGCCCATTTCCCTTTATTTTTTCTTGGCCCAGTTGCTGGCTCGTTTACCTATTAAACCTAATTTACTATATATTACTCCCTAACCCTAATTTACCTTATCTGATCTCTCCCTCTCTCTATTAAAGCTCTTGCGCCGTTTCATCTCTCATTAAGCCCTACCTCTGATCTCTACACTCCTTGAGCTCTGTAAAGCTTTCTTCTCCGTTCTTTGGCCGGAATCCTGCATCTTGGATCCTTGAGTGGCTGTGTGGTGAGAGCAAGTATGAGCCCTACCCTGTGAGTGATTTAGAGGGTTTCAAAGCCACCGATCCCACTGTTTAACCCCTTTGTGGCCTGAGTCTGTGTCGCCGAAAGTTGCAGTGCCCCCCGACGGGAAATATCTGAGCCTAGTGTCCACGAGACACATCTTTCCCAACTTCTCAACTCTCTATTTTCATTATTTCATTTTTCTTTTACTGCTCTCTGTGCTTACTAGCTTCTGTTCTTGTTTTCTGGTTCCGCTGCTCTAGTTCTAACTCTACTGTGTTGCAGATTGTCTCACTAGTTGAATCAGCCACGAGTCTGTGAAGAAGCTTCAATCTGAGACTCTAGGAGGCTGACCCTTCAAGCTGTGATCTCAGGTTGCTTGAGCAACCGTGAGTGTGAACCGAAGAGGTTGGGAACTAAGTGGTGAATCCCCCGGATAGGCTTGATACCCAACAGTGGTATCAGAGCGACGAGGACCTAGCCAGGGGCACCCTCCAACCTCCATTCGCCTCACCCCACTGCCAGTAAGGGCCGCGCCTATTCGCCCCTGATGGGCAAGGCTATTTAAGGTAAGTCCGGCCTCTTCCCTGTCTAGGAGAGTCAGCTCTGGTATAACTCTAAAACCCTAGCTCCTATGTATGGTATCTAGCAATCCTGCTATCTATTTCCGGGTGTTTCTGGCTCTTGTGTTCTATCTCTAGTGATCCCTTGGCATTCCATGCCATTTTCTAACACCAACTTACGGTCCAGATTGTCTAGATTTCCCTTTGGGTCTCCTCGTGCGAGTTGTCTGGATAGCTGGGTTAGATAAAAGGTTATTGAGAGTTTTCTGGGTGTTTACTGTGCTTCTGGGTGATTTTGTGTATGTGTGTTCTGAGGATCTGGTGATATTCTTTGCTTTCTCTGCCCTGTGAGTGTTTGGTGGTGAAAAACCTGGTGAAATTTCCTGTTGGTGAAGTTTCTGAGGAACTGACTCTGTAAATTGAGTTAGTTAGTGACTAAAACAAGTGTTGGGATTGTCCTGAGTGACCCCTTGCTCCACAGATAAATCTGTGCTGAGAACTGGGCTAGCCTCAGCACTATATTCCCCGGAGTACTTGTTTCAGTGTTTTGGAGTTTTATCTCCTGGGTTTATGAGTGGTCTGTTGTGTTCTTGGCCTTTTGGGCACTCCTGTGGGTGTTTTGCTGTGTGCTCAGTGATCTGTGGTGGATTCCTGGTTTTCTGTTGCTTCTGTGCCTGCATTCATCATGAATAATTTGAATATGGTTCCTTTTAATAGAAGAGATGATTTTAAGGACTGGAAAACCAAGATTGAATGTATTTTGATAAAGGAAAAGATTAATAAAGCAATTTCTACTAAAATTGATGCATCTGTGGAAGATGAAAAATTGCATGAAATGAATGGTAGTGCTAGGGCCACTATCTTGTTGAATATGTGCAATACTATGGTTAGAAAAGTGTCCCACCATAAATGTGCAAAAGAACTATGGGATAATTTGATATCTTTATATGTTGCTGCCTCTGAAGAATCTGTGTATCAATTTATGTCTTTTCAAATGGATGCTTCTAAGGATATAGATGCAAATATGGATGAGTTTTATAAATTGTTGCAAGATCTGAAACTTGTTGGTGATGATTCCCTTGAAAAATATGCTCCTCAAGTGTTTCTTAGTTCTATTCCTTAATCTTTTGCTGAAGTAAAATTTACTCTTAAATATGGTGGTTCTATGGTGAACTGTGATATGATTGTTACTGGCCTGAAAGCAAAAGAAAGTGAAATGAGAAAAATGAAATCCCAGCCTCTGCATAATGAAATCATATATGTGAACAGAAATAATAACAGAAATCCTCATCATGGCTTCAATAAACCCTTGAATCCTGAGAATTCTAGTGTACTTGCTGCTGAAATACATAGAAGAGATATGCAACTAGGACAAAATCAACATCAGAATCAGGATTATGCTCATAATCATACCCATGCTTCTAATCATGCTTCTAACTATACTCATAATCATGGTCATGCCCCCAATCATACTCCTAATCATGCTCACAATCATAACTTTGACCAGAAGCCTAGGAAAGCATGCTGGAACTGTGGTAAACTAGGTCACTTCTCTAACAGATGCAAGCAACCAAAAAGAAACAAAAATTATGAGCCCAAACAGCATGCAAACAATGTGTATGATGATAATGGTATTTACATGGTTCATGATGCTTATGACTTCCAATTCATCAATTATACTAATGCTGTCTCCAAGAATGTGCATAATAATGAGTGGCTGATTGATTCTGGTTGCACTTTTCATGGTATACCATTCAAACACATGTTTCACAACCTGCACTATATGACTTCTGGGCATGTTGCATTGGCTGATGGTCAAAATTGTGAAATCCTTGGAAGATGAGATATATGTTTGAAATTTGAGAATGAAAGCATGCTCACATTAAATGAAGTCAGATATGTGCCTAAATTGAAATTCAGTTTGCTATCTGTGTCTAAGATTGCTGATAACATGCTTGATGGATCTGTGAATTACCTGAGATTTAAATTTGAAAAAGATTACATGTTGTATTTCAATGCTCCTAGAAAAGGAGACGTATATGCTGTTCAAGCTGAGTCTGTGCCTCTGTCTGTTGTTAATGATGTGCAAGAAGATAAAACTAAACTTTGGCATGCTAGACTAGGGCATATGAGTAATAAAGGGCTTGAAATTCTGCATAAATCTGGTGCCTTTGGTAATGATAAAATAACAAGCATGTCATTCTGTGAGCCTTGTGTTTTGGGTAAACATCATAAAGTGCATTTGTTTGTTACTATGCCTTATCCTAGGAAGCATGTTAGTTCTGTGATATTGGAATACCTGCATGCTGATGTATGGGGCCCTTCTAATGAGCCCACCCATGGTGGTAATGTGTTTTTCTTATCTATTATTGATGATTTCTCTAGAAAAATATGGGTATTCCTGATGAAAAATAAGTCTGATGTGTTCACTAAATTTTCTAAATGGGCTGTTGAAATTCAGAATTAGACTGGAAAGAAAATTAAATGTCTCAGAACTGATAATGGATTGGAATTTTATAATCAAGCTATAGATAACTGGTGCTTTGTAAGAGGCATAAAGAGAAATAAGTCTCTTCCTTACATTTCTCAGCAGAATGGAGTGGCTGAAAGAATGAATAGAACTCTCCTTGAGAGAGTTAGGAGTTTGTTGACTGCATCTGGATTAGGAAAACAATTCTGGGGTGAAGCTCTCATGACTGCATGCTATCTCATTAATAGATCCCCTTCTGTTCATCTGCATGGAAAATTACCTGAATCTGTGTTCTTAAACAAACTAGTGTGCTTGAACAATCTGAGAATATTTGGTTGTGCTGCTTATGTGCATCAGAAATTGAGTAAACTTGAACCTAGGGCAAGAAAATGTGTATTCCTTGGATATCCTGAAGGTGTTAAAGGTTATAGACTTTGGGATAAAAGTGTGTCTGGGTTTAAATCATGCATAAGCAGAGATGTGTTGTTTAATGAACTTGATTTTCCATGCTTATCTGAAACCTCACCTTCTGCTACTCCAAGTGAGGTGGAGAAATTGCATAATCTGAATAAAAAAGTTTATGGTTTCTTGTCTTCTCCTGATGTTCCTAGTAAGGTGGATAACCCTACCCCTGTGCTTCCTGAGCTTGACATGCAGAATAATGATATTGAAAACATGCATGAACCTTTGATTGATGACATTGATGTGAATGATTCTGTGTCAAATAATGAATCTAAAAATAAACCTGCTAATAATATGATTGTGTCAGATACTGAGACCAGTTCTAATTCTGAAAATGAGCCTGAGAATGCTTCTGAACCTGTTCCCGAACCTGAGAACTTGAGTGATTATCAACTTGCAAGGGATAGACCTAGAAGAAATGTGAGATTGCCCACAAGATATGATGATTATAACTTGTCCCTATATGCTTTCAATGTGTTCAGTAATGTTGATAAATTTGAACCTAAAACATTCTCTGAAGCTATGAACTCCCCTGAATCTGATAAATGGCTTGCTGCTATGAATTGTGAGATCAAATCTCTGCATGATAACAACACTTGGATCCTTATTGAAAAACCTGAAAACTGTTCTATTGTTGAGTGCAAATGGTTGTTTAAAATTAAGCAAGAGATTGATAATGTAAGATACAAAGCCAGACTTGTTGCCAAGGGTTTTACACAGAAAGAAGGAATTGATTACAATGAAATATTTGCTCATATGGTCAAATTTACAACTGTTAGAATTATGCTTGCTCTGATTGCTCACTTTGATTGTGAACTTAAGCAGATGGATGTGACTACAGATTTTTTGCATGGTGAACTTGAAAACAATATATACATGCATCAGCCCAAGGGCTTTATTGATAAATCATTTCCAAATCATGTCTGTTTGCTTAAGAAATCTTTGTATGGCCTGAAGCAATCCCCTAGGCAGTGGAACATTAAATTTGACAAGTGTATGCAAATCATGAACTTCACTAGAAGCAAATTTGATCATTGCTTTTATTACATGCAATCTAAAGTGCCAATGTTTCTCCTGCTCTATGTGGATGATATGTTCTTGATTAGTCCATGTTTGAAGACCGTTAAGCATGTTTAGAGTTGTTTATGTGCCAATTTTGATATGAAAGATCTTGGTGATGCTAGAAAGATCCTTGGTATGAATATTGATAGAGATAGGAAGAATCACACCCTTGTGCTGCATCAAACTGCATATGTTGATCAAGTGCTAAAGAAATTTAACATGGAAAATTGTAAACATGTCTCTGTGCCTCTTGCATCTCATTTTGTGCTGAGTAAAGACCAATCCTCTAAGAATGAGTCTAAGATAAATGATATGCAAGATGATCCTTATGCTAATGTCATTGGTTCTGTGATGTATTTAATGATTAGCACAAGACCTGATATTGCTTATGATGTCTCTTGTTTGAGTAGATACATGGCTAATCATGGGATGCCTCATTGGGAAACTTTGAAATGGCTTCTGAGATATTTGAAATCCACTATGACTAGTGGTTTAACTTTTTCTAAGTCTGCTGATGGTGTGAAATGTGTGGGATATGTTGACTCCAACTATGCTAATGATAGGGACCAAAGAAAGTCAACAACCTCTTATGTGTTTACATTATGTGATTCTTGCATTAGTTGGAAATCTCAATTACAAAGCATTGTTGCATTATCCTCCACTGAGTCTGAATATATTGCTGCAACTGAGGCTGTGAAAGAAGCCATTTGGCTCAATGGTGTGCTGTTTGAAATAAAATTTATTGATGATAAACCATTGCTTTACTCTGACAGTTAATATGCTATACAATTGTGCAAGAACCCTGTGTTTCATGACAGGACAAAACACAGAGATGTGAGATTCCACTTCATCAGAGATATTGTGGAAAAGGGTGAAGTGCCGCTGGACAAAATCCCTTCAGAATTCAACCCTACAGATATGGGCACTAAGTGTCTTCCAGTTGCAAAGCTGGAGGCCTGCACGAGATCCCTGAAAATGGATCTGGGTTGAAGTCTGCAATGAGGAAATGATGGTATTCTAGGTTTTGTACCTGGATACCTTACATGCCTTCAAGGGCATCTGGGATCCTTGGTTGTTATTTACCCTGTTGGTACTGTGCTAGGTACAATCTAATCAAGGAAAGTCATGGAATGGCTAGAGATGGATTGATTATGTTGGTATCTAGTGTTGAGACTGAGATAAATACGCATAGTATTTATCTCTCCCTCTCATACCTTGTCTTTGTGACATGTATGAGTAAAAAGACTATGACGATCAACTCCAATGATGGCAAATACTTCCTTGGTGACACAAAAGACCAATGGGCCAAAGGTGGATATGTGGTGATTGGCCCATTGCCCTTTTATTTCTCACAACCCATTTCTCTTTATTTTTTCTTGGCCTAGTTGCTAGCCCATTTACCTATTAAACCTAATTTACTATATATTACTCTCTAACCCTAATTTATCTTATCTGATCTCTTCCTCTCTCTCTCTCTCTCTCTCTCTCTCTCTCTCTCTTTATTAAGCTCTCGCGCCGTTTTATCTCTCATTAAGCCCTACCTCTGATCTCTACACTCCTTAAGCTCTATAAAGCTTTCTTCTCCATTCTTTGGCCGGAATCCTGCATCTTGGATCCCTAAGTGGCTGTGTGGTGAGTGCAAGTGTGAGCCCTACCCTGTGAGAGTGATTTAGAGAGCTTCAAAGCCACCAATCCCACTGTTTAACCCCTTTGTGGCCTGAGTCTGTGTCGCCGGAAGTTGCAGTGCCCCCCGACGGGAAAGATCTGAGCCTAGTTTCCACGAGGCACATCTTTCCCAAATTCTCAACTCTCTATATTCATTATTTCATTTTTCTTTTACTGCTCTCTGTGCTTACTGGCTTCTGTTCTTGTTTTCTGGTTCCGCTGCTCTAGTTCTAACTCTATTGTATTGCAGATTGTCTCACTAGTTGAATCTAGCCACAAGTCTGTAAAGAAGCTTCAATCTGAGACTCTAGGAGGCTGAACTTTCAAGCTATGATCTCAGGTTGCTTGAGCAACCATGAGTGCGAACCGAAGAGGTTGGGAACCAAGTGGTGAACAAGGATGAAAATATCGCGAAATATCGCGGATATATCGCGGATATTGACATTGCGATACGGATATTGAGGGGAATATCTTTTTTCCCGAGTATCGACGAGAAATCGCAATATATCGCAAGATATCGCAAAATATCGCAAGATATCACAATATATCGCGATTTTTTTAATATTTCTATAATATATTTTGATTTTTATTTAATACTATATATTTTTGTGATCTTTTTTAGGTCTTCAATGTAATTATTTGAGTTCCAATATTCTTTGCTTTATAAAGACATTTCGCTTTGCAAAAAAAATATAAGAGAAAAAAGATCGGGAAATCAACGGATGTCTTAGAAAGAATAGTGAGATTCATCCAATATAATCAAGGATCATAAGTATATATATGGTTTGCTAAAGGATGTGGTGCTGGAGGTTGGTTCTAAGAATGTTGTACAGATTGTTACTAATAATGGTTCCGCTTTTTTGAAAGCATGAAAAAAACTTATGAGTAAGTATGATCTGTATTGGACACCATGTGCTGCTCACTGTATCGACTTAATATTTGAAGATATTGGAAAAAAAGAGACTGTTGCAGAGGTAATTGCAAAGGCTAGACAATTAACCAATTACATTTATAATCATGGTTGGCTACTTGCACTCATGCAGGAGATGTGTCGAGGAGATATTGTACGCCCAGGAGCTACACGTTTTACAACAAATTATAAGGTTGCAGAGCAAGAATATCTAGATCTGGTAGATATAACAGATGATGAAAATGATGAAAAAGGAAATCCACTTTTTCAATGGGTTCGCCCTGCACACTTAGATGATAAAGAGGGAAATCCTGATCCAAAAATAGCTGCTATGACTCGTGATTATGGCATTAATGTGAATCAAGTATTACAAAAAGAAGTTGGTAATACTTTTCGTGATTCAAAAACAGATAGCTCAATAGAGGATGAGGGAAATAGTGATGGAGGAAATAATGGAAGTGGTAGAAATGATGATGGTAGTGGAAATGGTGGGAAAAATCAAGACGATTATGGTTTAAGCCATACGTTATTGAGTCCATTCAGTTGTGAGGCCAACTTCACTCATGCAACACAAGATATGGACCACGGAAGTAGAGGTAGAGGTTCTGGAATAGGTGCAATAGGAAAGGAATACATAAGGAGACATGCATGGACTCAAGAAGAAAGTCCACGGACTGATATTGAAGAACTTTCTGCCAATCTTGATTCTACGAATATGGGTAGCACTGATCATAGTGATATGTCCCAAGATTCATATGCTTCTTACACATATGGGAGTTCACAAATTGATTGGACTACTCAAAATGTGTATCAACAAAATAATTGGGTCAATTGACATTATCCAATTCATGGTGAAGCTATTGGAATAAATCAAGAAACATATCAAGCGCATGTGCATAATTATATCCATAATTACTCGAACGTGATAAGTTGGTACCAATATTGTTTAGAACAAGATGGCATTTCATCTACTATATTTGAACCTCATAGATCCTCATTTTGGTATTAATTGTACTTTATAATGTTTATTTAGTCATTTTATGTTGTATTATGTATTATTTTGTCAAATGTATTGTCTCAGGCGGTATTTATATAATGTATTATTAATATATTTTCTTTCAAAATACAATTCTATCAAAAAAATTAGTGGAATATGTGCATAATAATATGTCATAATAGTTCCTAAAATTTCATGCTAAATTTCCAAAATTTTAATATGATTTCCATCATTTTTTTCAATTTTCTGCGATATCGATATGCGATATCGATATATCCGTCGATATATCCGTAAAATTGAAGTTGCGATAGTGATATTTTCATACTTGGTGGTGAATCCCCTAGCTAGGCTTGATACCCAACATCCTTAAAAAAATGTGTGTGTTTATTTATTCTTTTAGGACACTTCCCAGGAAAATGCATCTATGATTATGATTAACATATTACAAGATCCCACTTTTGATCAATTGAGCTATTAGTTCAATGTGATATGATGGTAACGAATGGAAGGATCATAGCACGATTGATGAAATCTGTTGAAATAGCAGTGCAACTCAACTCTACATCCTGCCGTGCATGCAACTGCATGCAGTCTCTTGGTCCACGTGGCAATTTATCATTCTTGTACCACTCATGTAGCTACACTCACCATTGATCTTTAGCTCACACGAATCGTGCATATTGAGCGTTAGATGGTTCTTACCTTAGAGATCAAGCTAGTTTGTTTCATTAGCAAGTAATTGAGATTTGTATAAACATCTAGAAACACAGTGTATTCCTCTCTTGAACGATTATGGTTGAACAATATTTTCTCTCATTAATTTTATACAAAATTGATTCTAGATGATAATTACCCGCATCAATCAACATGGTATCTAGAGCCATAGATGATTTCAATTTGATTTTAACCTAATTTCACATGTTGTGATCTTTTCTTTTGATTCAATAATGAAGAAGCAAAATCATTTCTCATGGCGACAAGCGATAGATGATGAATTAGGGTTTATGACGCATGCTCTACCGACTGAGCGTGTAGAAAACAACAGCATTATTGATCCGCGGAGGAATCCGGCAACCTCCGATGCTAATTCTATTCATCTATTCCAGATGAGCTATAATACTGATCACGACGATGGCTACCGACTTGGATATGCAAGGAATGAAGTTAGCACAAATCGTATTTTGGCGAATGACGAGATGTACATTGCTCCCAGTGAGCACTCTAGTATGTTACTGACTACCGATATATTTGATAGAAAAAACTTTCATAACTGGTGTAGGGCGGTAAAAAGGGGATTATTATCTAGGAATAAGTTGAAACTAATTGATGGTAGCTTGAATGTGCCTCGGTCAGACTCTATTGATTACATATAATGGCTTAATATAGACTATTTGGTGTTTCATTGGATTAGCAACTCTATGACAAAAGAAATTGCTAGAGGATTTCAAAACTTGGATACTTCCAAGCAGTTGTGGGAAGAACTGCACAAACGCTTTGGGAAGAAAAATGAACCTTGGTTGTATAGGCTAATAAGAGAATTGGCTACCTATACTTAGAATAATCAGACAAACATGGTCTACTTTAATAATTTGACAAGCCTCTGGGATGATCTAGCCTTATTGAAGAATTCAAGAGTATGCACATATGCTACATCTGAGGATGTGAAAGTTGATATTGAAGAAGAGCATCTCATGCAATTTCTAATGGGGTTAAGTGACTGTTATGAGACGATTAGGCAGCAGATCCTTATTCTGAGTCCCTTACCTACTGTAAGCCAAGCTTATGGCATGGTCCTTCAAGCAGAGGATCAGATCAATGTGAGTAATCAACTCACAAAAAGAGTTGATCACAATGCTTTGTATAGTAACCAGAAAGGTGGATATAGAGGAGATTACATAAAAAAGAGATTGAGTAAAGAAGAGAAAGCAAAACTAAAGTGTGACCATTGTGGGGGATCAGGGCATATCAAATCTGAATGCTTTGATCTCATAGGAATACCAGATTAGTACAGAAAGTATAAAACAGACAAAGGAAAGGGAAATGTGCATTGTGTCATGCAAAAGAAGGATGAATGCAAGGAAGAGATAGAAGGGAACAGAAAAGGGAATCTAGGAGATTTACCTAAAGACACTCTCCATGGAGTAAGCAAGCTAATTCAGGCAGAGTTAGCTAAACACTTGCATCATTATTTTCATAAGGGAATAAAAGGAGAAAATTCAGGAGGAGATGGAGTTCAAAATTTGGCAAACATGGCTGAAATTGATTTAGGCAACTCTCCTGTAGACTTTAAAGGGAATTATGCTTTTGGAGCATCTTCAACAATCACAAAACATAATGGATTCTGGATCCAGTAACCACATGTGTTGCCATGTTGGTTACTGACTGATTTGAAAAGATTAAAACATCCATTACAAGTTTTCTTGCCAAATGAGATCAATTTATGAGTTTTTCTAGCTGGTAAGGCACAACTCAATAAGGATATGGTGCTGCAAAATGTATTATTTGCACCTCATTTTACCCACAACTTGCTCTCAGTAGGTCAATTAACCAAAGACTTGGATGGAAGAATACAGTTTTTAGCATCTCATTGCTTAGTTCAGAAAAGGAATACAGACACTGTGATAGGCATCTGTAAAATGAGAAGATCTCTATATGTCTATCCACATGATCCTGTTGTGTATAGGACAATACATTTAATACATGTAGATTCTGAGCTACTGAATCTACATAAGCTATTAGGGCATCCATCTGCATCTGCCATGAAACACTTATCTCAAATAAGAAAAGATTGAGTCAGTCAGACTTAGATATGTTGCAGTCCTGTGATGTGTGTCACCAAGCCAAACAACAGAGAACACCCTTTCCATTGCTGCAAAGGAGAAGTGAAATCTTGTTTGGACTAGTACACTTAGATGTTTGGGGTCCCTGCAGTTAAAGTAATATACTAGACATACCATTTTTCCTGATTGTGGTGGAAGACAGTTCTAGGGCTACTTGGACTTACTTATTCAAGTCCAAGAGTCAGGTTTGGAGTATTATCAGGAGCTTCGTCATCATGGTAAAGACTCAATTTCATAAGAGTATACATCAAATCAGAACAGACAATGGGAGTGAGTTTATTAACTCACAAATGCAGTCTTTATTTCAGGAATATGGAATACTGCGTCAAAGAAGTTGTCCCTACTCACCACAATAAAATGGGATTGTATAAAGGAAGCATAGACATATGTTGTAGGTTACAAGAGCATTGATGTTTGAGAATAAGCTTCCTTCTACTTTCTGGCCTTATTCTATTTTGCATGCTACTTGGCTTATCAATAGATTACCATCTGCAGTATTGGGTTTGGGAGATCTAGAGGCGCCCAAATTTAACCAGACCGTCGGTTTGTAACCGCCAGTTAGCCGGTTTGTCGCCGGTTCTGGTTGGTACGGACGGTTACGGTTTGTGAACCGTAACCATCAACTGTAAAATGGAGGTCCGGTTCTGATTTGGGGTAGCAGATTTTCACAAACCACCGGTTAGAAACCGGCGGTTTATATATATATGTTTATATATATATATAACGGCCGAGATCACGATCCGCGTGATCTCAATCAATGGTTAGGAATGCACGGAGACGGATCGATGATATGGAACCGTCGGTTAGGAAGCACAAACTGGCGGTTTGGGCTCCAAAACCGGTGGTTCGACCGTTTGTTTTTCAAAAAAATTCAAATTCAAATTTCAAATTCCCCCCTCCCCCACTCCCCAATTTTCACCTATAAATACCCCATCTCCTCCACCATTTTCACTCACACCAAACTCTCAATCTCTCTCTATGCTCTAATTCTCTCTATTCTCGCAATATCATTTTCTTATTCAAGTTTTCTTACAAGTTACAATCTTACGAAGTTACTCTCTCAATTCTCAATCTCAAGTTCTCAAGTCTCAACTCTCTCAACTCTCAAGTCTTCCTAATTCCTAATTTCCTATCTCGATTTCTTCATTTCTTCATTTTTACTCATTTTCTATCATCCCTAATCATCATGTCTAGTCGAGGTAGCCGAGCCGATAAGGGTAAAGGCAAAGCTATTGCTGATAGTTTCGAAGGTCCACGTCATCATCGTCGTACTCATTCTGAAGTACATATTTCTGATGATGCTGATACGACATCGCCTCAATTTCAACAACAACAATCTGAAGAATATGTGAATTCCTATGGCGGAGTCGATAGCGGTTTTTACAACGATCCAAGTGGTGGCGGTTTCTACAACTACAATGATCCAAGTGGTGGCGGTTTTTATAACAATCCTACTACTCAAATGGAAGTTGATGAAGAAGTGGCAAGTTGGATCCAGTTTGAAGAACTACAACGATCTCAAGAATCTCATGCTTTCAGCAACACTGGCGGAAATCCATCCATTGCTCTCGACACTGAGGAGGCGGAGGTTCCCATTCCAACAAGAAATACGGTGCTGAAATCCGCTCTCTTCACTATTCATTTTCGGAAGGTGGCAAAGAAGAATGAACCGGGTATGTTTGATTTGTATGGCAACTATTGTCTGAAGCAATACAAATTTCGCACCGGAAGAGGCTATGGGACGTACTGGTCACACATCATCAACAATCATCAAGTCAAACTTGGGCGTGCTCAAGCTCAATCGCAACTCAACTTCCAACCGGTAAGCAGTCAAAATGTCGAAAGCCAAGGTGAAGGTATGTCGTACTCAACTCAACTCTTTAGATTTGACCTTCTTGTTGCTAGGGAACAAATGTGTTATTTTATTTGTGAAGAATCTTTAGCACTTCAATTTGCTAATAGCATGAATTTTGAACGTCATATGAAAGCTGCTTATAATCCTGGTGCTCAAAGAATACTTAGAATGACCATGACTAGGACTCTTGAAAGATTTCATATAAGATATAAGTCGAAATTGAAAAGTGTTGTTAGTAAAATTCCTTATAGGGTTGCTATTTGGTCTGATAAATTTATCTGTCGTCATTATATTGCTGTTACATTACATTGGATTGATCATTCATGGAATTTGAATAAACATTTAATTGCTTTTCGGAGATTTAACTGTCAACATAATGCTGCTAATATTGCTAAGGCTATTATTAAAATTTGTAATCAATTTAAAATGCTTGATAAAATTTTTTCTATTGGTTTTGATAATGCGAGTGCTAATACGGCTAGTATTAGAGAATAAATTCAAGCATGTAATCCAACCTTGCATGGTAAATATTTTCATACTCGATGTATTGCTCATATTTTAAATTTATGTGTTCAAGATGGACTTAAAATATTAAATAACTCAATTCAACCTATTCGTAATGTTGTTGACTATATTCATGGTAGGGTTAGAGTTAAACGTAGGTAGGAAAAATTCTGTAGGGAAAATGGTGTACATGCTAAAATTTTTAACTTAGATGTGCCTAATAGGTGGAACTCTACTTATGAAATGCTTTATGCAACTTTGGAATGTCGTGAATTATTATGTTCTTTTTTTGCTACACAGATTGAATCATTTATTTTATTATCTTCGTATTGTGATGATTGTATTGAACTAATGGAGCTTTTACAAGTTTTCCAATACACAAAAAAAAGATTTATCCGGTGTGTATTACCCTACTATTTGTAAATTTATGTATCATTGTTGTTTAATTGCTGCAAAATTTAATTTTTGTAGTTATAAACCCGATTTGCAAGAGATGATTCTAGCCATGGTAAAAAAATGGCTTAAATATTTTGATTATGTGCCTAATATTTTTTTGGTTGCAAAAATATTGGATCCTACTTTTAAACTCAGTGGTACTAATGAGATGATTGATATGTATTATAGATTTTTATCTACTATGAATTTTACAGGATCCGATCCCGACGGCGGAGGTATGAATATATATGTGCCACCTACTGAAGAAATTTAAAAAGATATTTATATGTCTATACATTCACTTTATAGAGAATATGAGATAAAATATGGTGATAGTATAACTCGTCAAACAAGTCATTCTTCAAGTTCTAGTAGTGTTTTTTCGTTAGATTAAATACTTCATCTTCACGTGGTAGTGCTTTACAATAATTTCAATTTTTTTTCCAAAGTAGAGGAAGTGTTAGGTGTAGTCAAAATGAATTAAAAATGTATTTGCAAGACCCTATGTGCCCCCCGATGATGAAAATGCAGGTCCCAATAATTTTGATGTTCTCAAGTGATAGTCCCGAAATCAAGAGCGGTATCCTTTGCTTGCAATTATGGCAAGGGAGATTTTTGGAGTTCCGACATCAACAGTTGCGGTCGAGCAAGCTTTCAGTGAATCCGGTTACATGTTGGACGAACGGAGATCAAATTTGACACCAGATCACCTCGAAACTCAAATGATGTTGAAGGACGAGTCCAAAGCCAACCTAAGAGAGCAAGAGAACCGTTGGGATGACTTGATGGATGGCCCACTCATTGAAGTTGGCTCGGAGAGTGAAGCCGAAAGAGAGAGCCAAACCGGGGATGATTGGGATGACGACTTCGAATTCTAGACTCACCAAGAAAAAAAAGGTAAAATAAACTACGAGGGCTTTGATTCCAAGGTAAGAGATACGTAGGCAGCTACATATGAAATGCAAGCCCAAATTTCAATTATTTCTTTTTCCCCCCTAAATTAGTCAAACTGTTAAATGTTAATTCTAGTTTGTAAATTGTAATTTAGTGTTAACTTGTAACTTGTAAATTGTAATTTCATATTTTCATAGTTTGATTAATTTACAATTTGTAATTTGATAAATTAAATTGTATTCTCATTTCTCAATATTCTTGTAAGTTGTAAGTTGTAAAGTTGTAACTTGTAAATTGTAAGGTATAAATTATAAATTTATATAATAATATCAAAATTCAAATAAACTTGTGTTTAATTTGTCATACTTCTTAGTTTTTAACTTGTAAATTAGTAATTTTGTCGATTTAATACTTAGTAGTTCGTCCAAATCCAATCGTCCATTCGAGTTCGAATAAAAAAAAACCCAGAAACCAATGGTTAACTGGGTAACCACCGACGCTCCAAACCGGTGGTTTCGGTTACAAAACCGTAACCGGCAACCGCCATGACATGGTGCGGTTCCGATTTCAGCCATCCGGAACCGTGTAACCGGCGGTTACAAATCGGAACCGGCCGAAACTGAAACCGTGGGCGCCACTAGGGAGATCTCCTTCTCTAGCTCAACTACAACCTTTTGGTTGTCTGGCCTATAAGACAGATGTTTTGTCTTCAAAATCAAAATTGATCTCAAGGAGTAGCCAGTGTATATTCCTTGGTTTCTCATCTCAACAGAAAGGGTTCATTCTTTATGATCTGGTGAGTCAACATATATCTGTTGGCATAGATGTCAATTTCTTTCCTATACAATTTCCCCTACAAAGCTCTACATTACCCATTCTCTCTTTTCAAAGTTTTGATCAGTAGACTTCATCTGTTACTGATCTTTCTGAGGGTGATTATGTTGATATTGTTCAGAAGCCAAGAAAATATATTCCTCAAAGTACTGAACTTATTTCCCAAAACTCCTCAGATGCTCAAGACATTCATTCTTCACCAGTCAAAGACATTCAATTGGTGAGGATGAGTATAAGGCAGTGTAGACCTCCCTCTTACTTAAATGATTATGTCTACAACCTTGCAGACCATGGTCTTCATAGAAGCACTGACTCTACCTTAACACCACCTACTTTTCTATATCATATTTCTCCTATCATGTCAACTGATTTTACTGCTTTTCTGATGAATGTACATACCATTAGGGAACCAACAAATTATACAGAAGTTTGTCAGCCTCCTAAATGGATAGAGGCTATGGAAAAGGAATTATATGCTTTAGAAAAGAACAACACTTGGATAGTTGTTCATCTACATGTTGGTCAGCATGTTATTGGATGTAAGTGGGTGTATAAAGTCAAATTACACTCAGTGGGACTGTTGAGAGATACAAGGCCCGGTTGGTGGCAAATGGATACAACCAGGAATTTGGTATTGACTACCATGAAGTTTTTTCTCCAGTTGCTAAGATGGCAACTGTCAGACTATTTTTTGCTTTTGCAATACAATTCTCCTGGCATTTGCACCAAATAGATATTAATAATGCCTTCATCCATGGGCATTTGACTGATGATATGTATATGCAACTCCCACAGGGTTACAATGGTGGACAACCTGGTATAGTTTGCAAGCTAATCAAGAGCCTCTATGAGCTGAAACAGGCTTCCAGAGAATGGAACCAAGAACTATGTAAGCATCTATTATCTCTGGGCTTTCATCAGTCAGCTAATGATCATTTTCTCTTCTTAAGAGGAGTTGGCACTTCTTTCATTGCACTTCTGCTGTATGAGGATGATATTCTGGTTTTAGGACCTTCTCTAGATATTCTTTCTGCTGTTAAGCAGTCCTTAGATAATGCATTCTCCATTAAAGATCTATGAAAAGCCAAATATTTTTTGGGAATGGAAGTGGCTAAATCCACTTCAGGTTTCTTCTTATGTCAAAGAAAATATGTTCTTGACTTGGTTGATACAGTTGGATTGCTAGGTAGTAAGCCAGCTGCTACCCCCTTTCTACCTGGGTTAACACTAAAATAGGAGGGCACCTTGTTAGCACACGGTGACTCATATAGAAAGGTTGTGGGAAAACTAATCTATTTGAATCTTACTCGATCAGATATATCTCACTCAGTTCAGCAGCTTAGTCAGTTTGTTAACTCTTTTACTATTGCTCATTGGGATGCTGCAATGCACGTGCTGAGATATCTCAAGGGTACACCATCTTTAGGTTTTCATTATTCAGCCTCTATCAATTTTGATTTCACTGTCCACTGTGATACCGATTGGGGATCATGTCATGATTCTAGAAACTCACTCACGGACTACTGCATTTCCTAGGTTCTTGTCTGGTTTCTTGGAAATGTAAGAAGCAAGACACGGTTTCATTGTCCACGGCAGAAGCTGAATATAGAAGCCTTAGTGTCACCACTCAGGAATTACTTTGGTTGTCTTATATTTTGAATGATTTTACAGTTCCTATCTCTCTCCCCATTATAGTTCACTATGATAACAAGGCGGCGATCCAAATTACTTAAAACCAAGTGTTTCATGAGCGCACGAAATATTTGGATATAGATTGTCACTTTACCCATTTTCAACTTCAAGCTGGTCTTCTTCAGCCTACCTATGTGCCATCAGCTACGCAGCTTGCGGATCTTTTTACCAAATCGCTGTCTGCTCCTCGTTTTAGGTCCTGGCTATCCAACCTTCATCTTGGTGACTTGCACCGGGCTCAGTCTGAGGAGATGTTGAAATAGCAGCGTAGCTCAGTTTCACATTCTGCCATCCATGCAACTGCATGCAGTCTCTTGGTCCACATGGCAGCTTATCATTAGCTTGGACCACTCATGCAGCTACACTCATCATTGATCTTTAGCTCACACGGATTGTGCATATTGAGCGTTAGATGGTTCTTAGCTTAGAGATCAAACTAGTTTGTTTCATTATCAAGTAATTGAGATTTGTATAAATATCTATAAACACAATGTATTCCTCTCTTGAACGATTATGGTTGAATAAGATTTTATTTCCTTAATTCTATACAAAATTGATTCTACATGATAATTACCCGATCAATCAACAAAATCATACTTAGTTTTAAAAAGAAAGAATGATTCGTTATTCTATAATATTATCATTAGAATAGTGAAAAGTGGCCCGAATGAATTTTTGGGTAGGCTATGATACCTTTGGCAAGTGATGGACTCTCGGGTGAGAGGCCAGAACGCTATAGAGTAGAAGTAAGTATAAAAGAACGGCTGTAGCTAAAGCTGTAAAACCTTGTTGTGTTCCTTGTTCTTAGTTCCTAACCGGAAAGGTCGGGAACGGTGGTAGTAGTAGTGGTAGAACTTCTTCTTAAAACAGAGGAGTAACTTATCTCTCTTCAACTGTTAGCGAGTCATCTGTTTTAAGAAGAAGTTCTACCACTACTACCACCGTTCCCGACCTTTCTGGTTAGGAACTAAGAACAAAGAACACAACAACGGGTTTCACCTCGTATAGCTATATTGAAAGAGTAGGATTCTATCCCCGATTGGCCGTATGAGGGTTTGGTTTAAAGTCCAGTTCTCCTTTCTCGTCTTGTTGCTCCACTCAACTTCTATGCGGGGAGGTTTTGACGATCGAAGGTTGGAATCCATCTCCAGAACGCTCGACTGCTTTTGAAAGAGAACAAAGGGCCTGAGAACAAGGAGTATGAAATAGATGGATTTCGTGCCAAGGAAATGAGAGTAATTGATTCATTGTCTTCTCTTATGATATTTCTAGCCGATAATTAGTAGTCGGACTAGTGACAAGCAAGTAAACTAATCATCGTTGAGAAAAAGACAGTAATCAGGTCCAGTTATTGTAGATGGTCGGGATCTTGTAACAAGAGGGATCGGATTGATGGCCAAAAAAGTAGTATAAATCGGAGAAGCTACCTAATGGCCTATTCTAAATTAGAGGGCCAGCAAAAATCAGAGTTGGCCCGATCCAACTATTTCACACGTAGGCCCGTCCGGCCTGCTTTTAAGGTAATTATGTCATCCATCTCTATATTGGGTTGAAATTTCCTGTTACACTTTCTTGTGTTCCACTCCGTGTTTCATCATCAAAATTATGATTTTAATAATGTTTATTATAAAATAAAAAATAATTATAGCATAAATAATCATAGTCAACATTTATCAACAAAAAAAATAAATTAAAAATTTATGAAACATACTTTTTTAAAAAATAAACCATAATAATGAATTATTAATTAGAAATTGAAAATTAAATATTAAAAAATAATTATAAACCCTAATTGGGTGGATGAACCCTAAAAACAATCATAAAATTAAACTAAATCACAATAAAATAAAATTGAAGAAAAACTCAGAATCTGAAAAATGTAACACAAAATATAACACAAAGAGTGTAATAGGAAATTCCAATTTCTCTATATTAGTCTCTATAGAGTTGTAATTAATTAGTTACAATCTTCACCACAAATTAAAGTGGTGCATTTGAATTTGAATTATATATTCACAAAACTTCAGCTCTTCCCTGTCCTAATCTAGTTTGAAAAAACAAACAAGTCCAAGCTGCAACAGGCAATGTAACACGCTCATTTCAGGGCATAAACTTTTCTTGAAATTTAAATAATTGATCTAATATATATAATTAACAATTAGCTAGCTTTTACATTATATTCCTGCATGCATTTCAAATTTCATTATATATGTAAATCAAGTAATCATCCCATATATGAAAACGTAGGTAGGTAGGCAACCTAAAAAATAAAAATAACATGAGTCGATTATATCTAATTAATAAAATGATGATTTGGTGAAGTCCAAGCAGATGCAGTGTACAAGCTAGTATCCTTCCATCCAAGCCTCAATGTGCCATCTCCCTGCAGGAGGCTATAGCCTCGTGTAGGGGGGAACATGTTGAGTATCAACTGTGCCTGTGCCATCGCGTTGCTACTCATCGCTATCTGCACGAACCCGTTGTTCGACAGTTCGCTTCTCCAATGCCTCAACTTGTCCTCCCCACTCCGGGCCGGGCCCCCCACCGCGAGCACGTTGTTGATCTCCCTATGCAACAAACAATGCTCCACCCGGTGCCGGCTCGGGTCATCGCCCGGGAGGAACGCCCCGAGCGAGTCGAACAGGGTCGAGTAGTAGTGGAGCGACGCTACGAACCTATCGAGAAACGAGCCCCCGTGCGCGATCTCTTGCTCCACCAACGTCACCACTCTCGGCCTGAGCCCCTGCAGGATCCTCATCGTCTTCCAGTCCGGCCCGGTCGCGTCGTACAGGGAATGCTGCAGCCAGTGCACGGCCAACGTCTCACCGCTCCTGAGTTGGAGCGTGGAGACGTCAACAATATCCCCGAACTTTTTCTCGACCGGGTGGAACTCGAAGTGCATACCGAGGCGGCGGGCGAAGTTGGAGAGCTGGTTGCCCGTCTGGGCGAGCAGGTCTGCAGAGCTGCCCAACCCGGTCATTCGGACTTGAGGGGCGCCCTCAGCCCGAGTGGCCAGGATGTGGAAGAGGGCCGGCCACTGCAGGCCCTGCATAATATCAAGATCCACAATGTGCACTCTCGGGTGGCGGCTGAAGGCCTCCAGGATAGCCTGGTTGGATGTGAAGTGAGCGAACTTCACGAAGGGGGAGACGTTGTTGTACACCTGGAAGGCGGCGTGGATGCTCTTCAAGTCGATCAGCGGCGTGCAAACACCGATCCACGAGTTGATCACTCGGCTCGACATCGCCTTCGCGAAGTAGGCCACTACTCGCTCGGCGCATGAACTGCCGTAGGGAGACGCCATCTGAGATAGCTCCAGCAGCATGCGATGAGCTTCGCCAAGATTATCCAACGATATCGCCACCGCGCACTCGAACAGAAGCGTCAACAGGCTCATCGCCACCTCGTCCGACGATTTCTTGGCGGCGATGGAATGGTTAATGTTGTTTTGATCATCGGAGCTCCACGGCTGGCGGAAAATGGAACCCGGGCTGTCGTCGGAGCTCTTCCTCGCGGACTTTCTTGGCCGTAGCTCGCCGAGGAGTGCAGCGACGTGCACGGCGGCGCCGCTGCCTCCCTCATCGTAGGACGCCGGGAAGTTTGGCGTCCGATCGTTCTCGTTTTCCGGCAAGTCTTCGATGAGTTGTTTCGTCACGTGTTCTACCCATTGTGAGAGCTGATCATGAGTTCTGTCCGAACTCTTATTATTATTATTATTATTATTATTAATATTTTCGGAAAATAAATTTCCTGAGTAGTTCAACTGCTCTTCAGGTTGCATTACATGCGAACACAAAAAAAAAACTAAAATAACAATGAAATTATTTACTATAATATATTTATATATATAAGAGAGAGGAGGGAGAGAGAGAGAGAATGTGGAGTGCAGGCGAGCATTTATATAGAAGTGAGAGAAATGGGAAAGAATAAGAGAGATAGAATAAGGGAGATAGTTTTGGCCGGCATAGTAAGACAGAGAGATAAAAATAAAGGAAAAATGCCAAGAAAACACGTCGGTTTGGTAGTGATTTTTATGTAATAATTACGATGATTGGTTAATTTAAATTAAATAAATGTCATAGGTTCGTAAGTGATGTTCTATATCAAGAAAGGTTTGATGTTACTTGGTCACCAGGGTTGAGGAGAGTATTATTATAATATAATATATAATATATAATATGGCTGTCAGGAATTCAAAACTCGATGGTGCAAACGAAAGACTGACTATATATTGACCTAATCATGTGGTTGTCACTTCAAATGTTGATAATTTGTTCATATCTTAAATTCGTTTGTGGATGCAATTAATATAGATGTGATTAGGGCTCCAAATGAATCAAGCCACTCCTGAGATCGGCTCAAAAAATACTCGATCGAAAATTAGTTCTTTTTTATTGAGCTGAGCTCGAGTCTAAAATTGAGCTTGATAATGTTATCGAGTCGAGCTCAAGCTTTGCAGTGTTCGAATTGTTAGGCTCGCGAACACATTTGAGATCGATTCTTATCAAGCTTGCTCGAAATAACTTTCACGAACATGTTCACGAGCCTCTCTTATCGAGCTACTCACAACAGGTTCGCAAGCATGTTCGTGGATTATTTGAAAATACATGTGCTAATATTTAAAAATTTTCATGGCCTATAAATTGTATATTTAACATAAAAAATATTTAATAAAATGCAATGCATGCAAAAAATGATTATATTGTAAAATTACCGATTACAAATAAGATTATTGCATTATACTATCATTGATTCATTTACATATGTATTAATATATGTATATTCAAAGTAATGTATCAATACAAGAATAAATAATGAAACATTTTTTTGAATGATTTCAATATTTTTTTAATATTTTATATTAGAAGTTCTATAATAGATCAAATAAGAATTGTGTAATTATCAATATTGTAAGAATAATGAAATCATCAATATTCAATAGACTATAGATGATAATTTGAACATCGAATTAAAGAAATAAAAGAAATAGACATATGTAACAAGATATAATATAGTCTAATTTTAAAAATCAAACTTTGGTATATAAGAGTATTGTTCTTAAATTATATCTTTGACAAAGGAATATATCAAAATAAGAATAATGAAATCTTCATCACTATATACAGGAATAATTAATAAAATATTTTTTAAATGACTTCAATATTTTACATTAGAACTTGTATATATATCACATAATAATAATGAAATCATCAATAGACAATATATTATTAGAAATAAAAGAAATAGATATACCGTATACGTAACAAATATAATATCATCTAACTTTAAAAATCAAACTTTGGGATATAAGAGTATTGTTCTTGAATTATATCTTTGAGAAAGTAATGTATCAAAATAAGAATAATGAAATCTTCATCAATATATACAAGAATAATTAATGAAATATTTTTTAAATGACTTCAATATTTTTCAATATTTTACATTAGAACTTGTATATATATCACATAATAATAATGAAATCATCAATAGACATAGATAATAATTTAAATATTGACAGAAATAAAAAATATATATATATATATATATACCATATAACAAATATAATATCATCTAACTTTAAAAATCAAACTTTGGGATATAAGAGTATTAATGTTCTTGAATTGTATTTTTGAGAAGGTAATGTATTAAAATAAGAATAATGAAATCATCATCAATACAAAAATAATTCATGAATATTTTTTGAATGATTTCAATATTTTACATTAGAACTTATATGTATGTATGTATGTATGTATGTATGTATTTATGTATTTATCAAATAAGAATTGTGAAATCGTCAAT
The DNA here is from genome assembly GCA_026008535.1 of Perilla frutescens. Classification (NCBI taxonomy): domain Eukaryota; kingdom Viridiplantae; phylum Streptophyta; class Magnoliopsida; order Lamiales; family Lamiaceae; genus Perilla; species Perilla frutescens. The sequence goes on from BRKX01000011.1 coordinate 33,632,023, forward strand.
GTAAAAATAATGAAATCATTAATAGACAATAGATGCTAATATAAATATCGAATGAAAGAAATAAACGTAATACATACAAGTGCAAAATATAATATCGTCTAATTCTAAAAAACAAACTTTGAGATATAATCATATAAGAGTATTGTCTTAAAAATAAGGATAAAAAATAACAAAAATAGAGTATTGTTCTTTTTATTTTGCGTATAAAACTAGGAAATAGAGTTTAATTTGTTTTTATAAAAAAGTAAATAATAAAAAATATAAAAAATTGAACGTCATTCTCATTCACAATTTGAATAACAAATACAACAAACTATGCGAATTGATTTAATCATTGGGTCTCTTTATAATTCAGTTTTTATTTGTTATTTGTAACGTGTAAGATAAATATTTTAACAAGCTTTATTCACAAGCTCGAGCTTCAATAAATCGAGCTTTTAACTAGTTTAAAATATTAAATGAGCTTTATATCGAGTATTTGAGCTCGAGTTCGATTCTTGTGAATTCGAGCTTTTAACGAGTCGAACTCGATCTTTATATTTGTGCTGAGCCAAGCTCGAGCAGGAATGTGGAAGCTCGAATCGAGCTCGAACACCTCAAATTCTTACCGAACCGAGCTCGAGCCTAACATTGTTCGACTCGGCTCGGTTCGCTTGCAGCCCTAAACGTGATCATGTCTTGAGTGTTATGGAATAAAAGATTAAACACGGTTTTTTATAATAAATACTTCACAAACCTAACAGAGTACGAGATTAGTCTATTATAATGTCATGAATTCGAATCGCACTGATGTTGGTATAAAATTTTTCTAGTATAGTTAATATGTTATTCAAGATCACAGTCTATCCTTTTCTTTTTCTCGCAAATAAAAAAGTACATATAATGTTTTAAAGGTGTTCTACAACTAACTAGTCTACTACTATTAGTGGTAACCTTTTTTGTTTTTTGTTTTTTGTTTTTGTTTTAGTACTGCTAATACAAATCAGTACATCACATACATCAAATGACATATTTTATATGTCAACATTATACTGCAAGTCTTCATTCCAATCAGATTAAAGAAAAAACGTTCAATAGCCATAGCAATTCACGATCACATAAACCGGGTGATTTTGAAACAAATTAAGATCATATAAAGTTTCAATAAAAATCATATACAATTTTCATTTTCCGTTTGTAGCTGCTACTTATAAATATATTTTGAAAAACCTCGCTCCTTATCTAATTACCCACAAAAAGAAGTAACTCTGCACCAAAGAATTCTTTTTCAGCATACTCAACCTAGAAAATATCAGTGGAAATTTGAACTCTGAGTCCTTCCACTGCACCAACTAAACTACCTCCGAGTATATATACTACTTTCATCGTCACAATAAAAGTAGGGTATTTTGCACTCGGGCCACGAAGTCCATTTGAACCACGCCCAAAAAAAATCAGACATATTCACTTGCATTGATCAAATATGCCAAGATCACTATAATGTTAATTGTAAACTCTCTTAGTCTCACCAAGAAATTGGTCATTTTGTATTTTTTATGCAATACGCTGTGGTTTTCCAGAAAAAAGTTGACAAAAAGATAAACTTCCTACAAATGAGTTGGTCAATGATTTCCTTTCAGTAGTGGTTAGAAAGTAAATGGGAGTGCTGCGTCTCCAATTAAAGCAAAAAACCAGGTGCAGATCCAAGAAACGAGCCACTCGAATTTGTTTTGTCTCTGGAAAAAAACTCTGTATTTGTTGAAGACGAAAGAGCACTAACCCAAATGGCAAGTCCCCCATTTTTCGAGCGTACACAGAGAGATCAGCTACATTAGTCTCTATTGCCATGCCCTTTCTTTAAGAAAATTCGGAATGGGAAGGTGCGTGAGCATGAGGGTTTCAGAGTTTCATTGGCTGCCGCCAGTCTCGGATGTTTCTGTCTCATCATCTGTTAGAAAAAAGGAACGCAGATAAGATGATAAGAAGTCATGAAATTTATGGGAACTGAAAAGTTAAAAGACGAGAAGAATTATAAGCTCAATCCAGAAACTAGTGTATGCAGCTACTGAGTATTTGACAAGAGACAATATTGTTTCAGAACATCCATTAGTTGGCTTATAATGGATTGAAGTTACTAAGGCCTACACGTCACATGGATTAAGGAAGCAATATTGACGAAGCCATTCCATATTTAACAGATAAGTCATAAGAGGGGGGTGAATGAAACTGTAATTTAACACGACATATTTTCTCTCTATCTCCCTTTTCTTCACCACTCAATTTGGATATTTCATTTGCATTCAATTTCTTTCCATTCGTTCACTATCATTTCCTCTGGTCTAATTTTCAGAACAGTCTGTAATATTGGAGGCTCAAAATGCAAAGATTAGCAAGGAATATCAAACTACTTGGTAGATATCATTCTATAATTATGAATTAAATTAAAAAAATTACCATTGAGTTTAAGCAATTTACAAAAAAGAACCCAAAAAATTATTATTATTATACATTAGAAAGAACAAAAAAATAAATCCAAAGTCATTGCACCAATTGAGAGGGGGTATTTGTATGACAAATACAAATCTCAATGGGTTATTAGTACTTCAAGGGGATTCATAATTTATTGCATTTCTGGTCAAACATGGGAATGCTATCAAAGAAGAAAATATGTGACATACCAAAAAGGGATTTGATTGTTGGCCTCTTTGACCTGGTATTTTTCTTCTTCAATTCAGCTGTTGAAATACAAGTAACACAACAAAAGAGATCTAGTATCAGTCACCATGAAAGCATGATAATTAGTATTTTACTAAGCATATGCAGGAATACATATAAATTAAATATTAGCCCGAGTTTCACAGAAATCGGTATACTAACAACAAATGCTCGAAGAAAATGCATAAGCATGAGAGTAACTGCACAAAGAATGTACGGTGCGAGAGAGAGAGAGAGAGAGAGAGAGAGAGAGAGAGAGAGATACCCATTCCAGGAACTTGGTAGTCATTCACAATTTCGAAGTTCTTGTAGGTGTACCCAACAAAGTTGATATCCTTGGATGAAAGCATTTGCTGGGAAATGAAAAGATAATCTTAGTATAGGAACACGAGATTAGAAAAAAAAAAAAAAAAAAAAAAATTCAAACTATGACAATACTCTTTAACAACTGAAACTCCAACAAGAGAAAGAAAAACTAACGGGAAATACAATAGATATGGAATTCATCAAAAAAAAGTTAGAAGTAAAAGTTGACACTTTTCAGGCCAAGGATCATATTCCAAATAAAGAAAGGGTTTAACAAACACGCATTTGTTGCCTCAATGTTTAAGATATCACAAAGTATCGTGGATATTCAAACTTTTTTGGGAGGTAAAGATTTTTTCCAGGAATCCGCTAAAATATCAGGAAATATTGATAGATACTGGATATCGATACCAATGAATTTATAGTACAAATTATCTGAATATTGAAGAAACATGGTGGATATATCGCAATTTTTTTGAAAAATGTAGAAAGATATCAGTTATTTTAAATTTACAGTCACTTGCTAAGAAATATAAAACGGTGAGACATACATTTGAAAAGGTAAAAAAGAACCTAAAAATTACAATAAATTGGACTACTCAAAACATTTTTGAGTATACACTCTCCCTCAAATGTCACACGGAGATCCAAGCATATACCAACAATAGCATAAAAATCGGATTCATTTAAACTATCCCATCTTTGGCGCAACAGTTGGAATAGATACAAAAACATACAAATGACATGAGCAATTAACATAATAATTACTCTAATTTGATAGCCTAAGATCTATATTGCTTTGGAAAGATGGCATTTAATCTTATGTATTTGAACCTCATAGGTCATCATTTTGGTATTAGTATTCTTTTATTCAACAATTATGAATATTGCTGTACAATATTTATGTAGTTTAATATCTATTTATTTTTCATAAACATATCATTTTATTGAAACATTAAGTGAATTTTATGTATTAAACTTTGTTGTGTGATTTCCTAAAATTCAAAGGGTTTTTAATAGAACTTCATCATTCCTTTTATGAAATTTCACCGATACCCATAAACTGCAATATTTTCAACCTTGGTTTCCCTTGCTGTTTACTAGTTAAAATTCCAATTTCCATTAGCTTCAAGTAAAACCAGCCTCTTTGCCAATTAAACTACAGAGCTCATAAACTAGTTTCACAAGTTGATTCACCTTCAGGAAGAACTAAGCATCACAAAGAATATAGTTATGAAACTAATTAATAGTGTCCTGTTCTTGAAGGGGAATAAGAAAAAAAGAAGTTCTAGTCCAGGATTATGTAAAAGGATAAAGAAATCTGCCCACAGTCAGATATTTGCTGGAACTTGGAAGTCAGATAGGACGAAGATTTTCACGAATCAGCTAATGTTAAACTAATCCAGTTTTCGCTTTTATTAATAAGTTTTAACAATTTCCAAATATATATTAAAAAACTTAAAGCAGAAAGATTACCTTTCTCCACGGACCAGATTTTGAAGAAGTTTGAGTGTGGTGTTCAGACTGCAGCACAAAATAGTTCTGATTAGCTAAATCTTAAGATTCAAAAAGACATTAAATGTCTCATTTGAACAGATACCAATACCTCTTCAAACTTCTCAAAATTTTGGGTATCCAGCTCATCTTTAACCTCAGGAATAAATGCTGCTTCCACATTGTAAATGTTCTCCCAGTCAACTGCCGCAAACCAAGGATGTACCTGAACAAACAGATAATCAGCCCATTTTCCATCAACTTGAGTTAGTGGCCAAAGAACTTGGCATAGCACACTATACATCACCTTTATTTCATCTGCCCCATTTGAACCAAGCCTCTGATTAACACTGCAAAGTAGTTTGCTTATTAGGTCTTTTGCTTCTAAAGTAAGTGTAGCTTCCTCCGGAAACTTTAAATGTGATTTCCAGTTCACTATCTGCAAATGAGAGCAATACATCTTATCATTACCCATTTTATTACATAAGGATTAAAGGGGACTGGTAGTTAACCCAACTGCAAGGTAAGAACAAAAAATGCCGGTAATTAGAACTGGTGGAATGCCAAAATTGCTCAGAGGATGCATATTAAAGCACAATAATGCTTTCTTGTCAAAACAAAAATCAGTATTTTAGAGACCAACTAATCCAGAAGGAGAAAATAAATTTCCTTCAGCAACCAGACTACTGATAAAAACCACGTGAACACTCACATAGATGGTTATCATCCCAAGCCTCTAATTATGGAAGCTTGAAAGTGAAATCCCAAGCCCATGAGATTATTTAATTGACTGTCGAACATAGGATTAATCCCCTCCATAATTGGATATAAGTTCAAGTGCAAAACACATCAGTCGATTCATTCATATGTTACTTTAGGATTTGTTACGTTTAGCTGAATTAAGGTTATTTGTGACTTGCTGGTCCAAGACCAGTGCCGAAACGGCTTCTGTTGAAGTGATAATGAACCAAATTGAAGGTTATCCATGCAGAGATCCTTGAAGTGGGGTGATACAACAAACACATATAAGATAAAACATTGCAAATAGCACAGATGGTCAAATTCCATTACAGTGCAAAACATTAAAACTAGAGTTTTTGTGCAATATCAGAGGCAATCCTTGTCTTACCTTCCGGCATGTTGACATAGGATCATCAGAATAGAAGGGAGGATAACCCACAAGCATTTCAAACATGATAGCACCAAGGGACCACCTACATAACAAGGAAAAGACTCATTTTCCAGTAATGGGTGAAAAAGTTCCTGCCTTATTAATCTCTGACAATGAAGTAAGAGTTTTGAGATAACAGCTGTGTTAAATAATGAAGATGGTAAGAGAAAAAACATTGAAATGGAAAGGAGTGCGCAAAGATTATTTACAAAAATGTACAAGATATTTGAAAAGGTGATTGGTCCAGAATAGGAACAGCATAGCCAAAAAATGAAGTAAAACTAAAAAATTTGATGGGTAAATATAACTAACCAATCACATTCCATTCCATAACCCTTCTTCAGTAGAACTTCTGGAGCAATATAATCAGGTGTACCAACAGTCGAGTAAGCCTGCAATCAGCAAATTTGACATAAAAAAGAGGCAGACTCACCAAGTATTTCTTACAGTCTGAAGAACACTACTGTGACAATTCAATTGTTCGTCGTTAGTATAGTTCTGCAGGAAGGATGCACAGAGCATAGCTAACCAAACCAGGATCTGTTACCAACCAATGACATTCTAGTATAGTAGCAAAGCAAAGAAAAATCAAGAGAGCCTTTGGCCTAACTTACAAGCATTCTCCTATTTTTTTGCCAATGTTGCAACTGCTCTTGTTGTGTGCGTTTTGGAACTGAGCTATCCTCACTTCTTGAATTTCCATTAACACCGTCTCCAACTGAAAAATCTTCTTTTAGAGTACTGCAGTCTAGAGGCTTGCACAGGCCAAAATCTGATAATCTTAAATGACCATGTCTATCAAGTAGTAAGTTATCGGGTTTAATGTCTCTGCAGCCAATCATATGTAAAAAAAAAAAAGAAGTCAGACATTGAGGTAGCTCAATGGAATGCAGATATGCAGCACACGAGAATAGAAACTGTGCATTCAAAACCAGCCATCTAACATACCTATGTATATAGTTGTGCTTATGAATAGATTCAATAGCCAAAACTGTCTCTGCTACATAAAATCTGGCCTCATCCTCAGTCAACGTATCCTTCCTCATTAATAAAGTCATCACATCTCCACCCGGAAGATATTCCATGATAAGATATAAATACTCGTCATCTTGGAAAGAACAGTACAGTTTGACAATGCAATTGCTATCCACCTCTGCAAGCAGATTCCTTTCAGCTTTCACATGCTCGACCTAGAAATACAGAAATCAAAAGACAAATGATATAGTAAGCATAATCATATCAGGATCAACTGAAGATCAATAATAATTGGGGTACCTGGCCTCTACGAAGCATCTCTGATTTCTTAAGCTTTTTCATTGCATAAACACAACCTGTAGTCTTCTCCCTACAGACTCTAACCTGTACTCCATATAACCACTCATTAGGATGTTATCTTTCAGTCATTCAGTAATCATAAGGCATTTAGTTATCCCATAATATCACATTCATCAAATCCACTCAAATTGCACCTCAGGTTATGCAATGGACTACCATGACAATTCTCGTTAGTAAGTTAATGCATAAAAGTCAATAACCTCTAAGAAATGGTTCATATATTCGATCATTTAAATTACATTATAAAATATAAGCAAGTCTCCTGTCTGAGTTCTAAATGATCACTGGATCAGCTTTCCCAATCCCAGCTATGCACTCCCCTACAATCAAGTGACCAATGAACAAACGCTATCCACATCCATCAGTGCTCCCATCACTCACGACACTCTTCGCCACCAATCCACCAGTAGCGTCCTTCCTGTCACTGTTTTCCATTATTAACCCCGTTTCTTTTTCCCCCTAAATCTCTCAACCTAAGGCAATGACACCCCACTTTGAATTACCATCATATTGTGTTTTATCTCTCTACCAAAATGCTTCATCAGCAACCACATTCCCTTGCCTCAGCCCTCACTATCATTAATGTCTTCTCCACCCAGCTGTCCTAGCCGCTGGTCACCTCCACACACCTTCCATACTACCAGTGCCATTATCCAGGCACCCAAGCAATCACTTGAACAAAGAGTCATTACATTCCATTGCGCCAGCAAACTCTCTCACTCATTCCAATAGTACACATAGGTTTTAGTAACATAAAAGAGGGGATGCATCAAGTTTAACAACTATTTATTGCTGAAACTTTCCAATTTTAATCATACAAGGAAACCTATCTTCCGATGCAATGGAATTTACCGTAAAATTTCTACCATTCAAGATGCGCTATAAAAGTTACAAAATTAAACAAATTCATTAATTATGAATTGCTACCTTTTCAAGTTTGTGGGAATAAAAGCATCATTAATTATGAATGAATAATAAATCAAAGAAGTTCATTTCACCATTGACATCACACACTATGATTGTAATTTGGTAAAGAAGAGCATATAATTATCTCCTTACTTTTATCAGAAAAACAATTGCTGAAGGATGAAAACAAGAATGCGTAGACATGCACTATACAGTTGGAGAGCTGAGATAATTAGGAACTAGACAAGTTGAGCTCCAGATACAAGTCAAATATAGGAAACTTAATGTACAGAAGATCAACTGAAGCAAGTAATAAAAATCAAGATAGGCATATTGTTTGTAGTAATCTTTACCTCCCCAAAAGCTCCCTTCCCAATCATAGTCAGTAACTCAAAATCATCGGCACCCATTTTGTGCCTCTGAAGGCGCATGTATTCAGTTTCTTTCTTCTCCAGGAATTTTAGTAAGTTACTTTGATCTTCCTCAGATACATCAGCATCAGCTAGCTTTTTTTCAAGTACATTTCGCCTGTTAATAAACAAGTGTATAAGAGAAGCGGCTTTCCTGCCCCAAAAATCCAAAACATGATGTGGCCAACGAACTAAAAGTAATGAGAAGTTTGCTTCTCATGCACTTAGGACAAGTAAATAATAGGTTCAAGTAAACTCTCTTTTATCATGACGTAGTTGATTTAGTGACAGAAAATGAGTAAAAGAAAACACGATCCAGAAAAGTATATGTGGGGCCCTAAATAAACTTTTCTTGTTCCAATTTCTAACAACGTATACTAAGTAATGATTCTGACTAAAGAAGTTAATGTCAAGAGATGTTGACAATCATGATTATACATCATTTAATCCATTTACCTGGTGTTACACGTCAGATCAACTACTATCGCTGATATATTGTAGGTAAAAAACAATAAAGAAAGTTTACGACAAGGTCGAATTTCTCAATCTTTAAAACCATTTTAACTTTTGCTATCGTATAAGAGAATATTTACCGATAAGAAAAATATTTCAACGGTATAATACAAACGACCTTAATCAGTTAATTTCCTTGCAGGAAGAAAACAATTTAACTGTTGCAGCCACATAATAGAATATATATTGATAACAAAAAAAATTATAGGTACAATGCCTATGAACTTAATTTCTTCACAAATAAAATTTAGAATAGCTCTGATTTTGGAAGTAGGTAGCATTGAACTAAATACGTTTTGAATGGTCCCACACTGAATTACAAATTTCACTTAACTATTGAGACCTCATGCATAAGGAAAATTCATACATATTTCACAAGGCCAAGAGTTCATCCACTTTATATAACCTATCCTCAAATAGTTATTACTAAACCCAGAAGGCTATATATAGCGGCTATAGGATACAAAGAGAACATTAATTTTCTTATATTAGTGTACCAGATCATAAATCACAATTGTTGAAATTTATGATTTGATTGATTTCGCAATAATTACAGCAAACACACTGATGCATACTAATAGATATTTTAGAATTTTACACGGATGCTTAAAGAACAATATCTAATGCATAGATGTAAATAAGAAAGTTTCTTAAAAAAAATAATTAAGCCAAAACAAGTTTAAGTATTGTACTATACCGCTCTCTCCTTTCCTGAAGATTTCTCATTTGCTCCTTGTAATGGTTTTCAATATACTGCTTAGCCGCAGCCACCCTCTGTTTCGTGAGAGCCGAGGCTTCCTCATCTAAAAGTAGATCCGGTTCTTCTCTTGCACTGCCCATTGAGTCCTTCTTCCTAGTAAATGTCCTCAAACGGTCTCTTGGTTGAAACTTGTGGAGCCAACTTTTTGCTGAATCCATCAAATATTTTTCCTCTGCTTAAGAGGTAATTTGCACGTAACTTCCTGGCCAACTTCCATTATAAACCGACACCAATCATGTCATCGCCCAAACACAAAATCTAACAATGACAGAAATATTTTTTATAAAACAATATGTTCGGCCCTAAACTGAAACTTCATGACTAAGAACAGGCGGATGAAAATTTTGTCACCTTGGGAGAATGTGCATTTGTAGAAAATTCTGTATTACACTAGTTATACACTTCTATTCATGTCCTGTCAAAATCGCAAAAATGCTACCAATTTCAGAACATCATTCAAAACTCCAACAAATCGGATTCAAAATGCTACACAAAACACAAAATAGCCGAATTCACCAACGTAAATGTGATTCAACGCATAACAAGAAGAAATTATAAAATCGGAACACCTACGTTTAGCTTTAACCCACACACACACACACACACAACACACAAATCGTCTGATTCTAACACCCCTCAAAAAAGAATCAACACAACAACAAATACAAAAACATTAATTTCGAATGATCGCTGAAATACCTTGATTATGGAATTTGGAAAAATGTCAAGAACTCGCCGACGCTGCTGAAAACCTATATCAAAAGTCGGCGGGTCAGAATTCCTCGAATTACATATTTCGTTAACATGCAACAAAACCGAGGACACAAGATTCCTGTAACCAAATAAAATTTCCAGAAGATGGCGAAAATAAAAATAAATTCGGAATGCGTCATAAAAAAATAAGACAAATTCAGAAAATTGAAAAAAAAAGCCAGAGCAATAGGCAGAAAGGTCGGCTTACCGCCAAATCTAGAGAGAGAGAGAGAGAGAGAGAAACACAGAGAGAACCGATCAGAGAAATACAGCCGTGCACGTACACACACTAAATGTATATTATTTGAAGGTATGATTGCATTATAAGAAATTGATTGATTGACTATGAGTGTATATATAATTCTCCGAAAACAAATTCGCCATTTTCGCAGGTTTCACAATACAAATGTCACCTTTGGCATCATCTAACGTTTTCTCCGCTATTTATAACTCACTCACTCCATTGGATACTCGACTCCAATAGTGTAAAAGAAAAATGTCTTGATCCAATTTTTAATTTTTTTTTCCTCACATCATAAATTTTTTTTATTGGGTATATAAATTTTGGAGTGTTTTTAGCTTTTCACATAAAATATAATTTTAATAATATGAACTTAACATTTGTGTGAATTTTTACATGGTTTTCAAATTTTGACAAACTAAAATGACTTTGAGATTTTCACGTGTGTAAACTTCATGTTATTAAAACTGCATTTTTTAAAATGTATAAAACACCAAAAAACTCCAAAATTTATGTATTTTAAGGCAAATTAACCCTAAAAAATATAAAAACTAAAAACTTTATTTTTGAGTTGCTTGCTTGTTCAAATTTTTTTTTTTTTGGAGGAAAAAAACAAGTGATACGAATTTAATATAATTATCTATTTAGGAACTCGATAATTGGATTATTGGAAAATAAAAAAGGAATTATTTTAAGTAATGAGAAAAAATTGTTTGATATGATTATTTTGTTGGGGTTATTGTAACTCCCGTCACTATTTTAGTAATTAGAAACATATGTATTTATTTATTTAGAAAGAAAAGATAACGAACACTGTTACTCCATATTCGTTGGATCTATAACGCGGCAATTTCAAACAGTTGAAAACACGGTTGTCTATATTATCAATAATACAAACATTCAAAATGTATTTTTTCTTGAAATCGTGACGATTTTATTTCTTCTTCGTCGATACACGTCGAATAAACTTTGTGAGTAAAATTCTAATTGTGACGAGTCGAGAGCTTCATCCATATGAGAATAAATATTATTATTTGAATAAAATTATGGGATTTTTTAATATTTAATATGTGCCATTTCTGAAAGTAATCAATACTGAAGTCAAACTATAAAATAGTTGTCTCCTAGTTCGACGACCTATCAACATTAAACTATTGTTTGCACTTTTTTTCATTTTTTTCGTTAATTAAAACTCATAAAACCGACGAGGACAATCATAGAGATCCTACAATTAATTTAATTAATTAAACCAACTGCATATGGATACGCAGGACTTACTTCACAACTGTCAAGATTTTGCAGTTGAAATGCACCAACATCATATCACACAAATTGTAGTGGAAGTATTATTATTTTTATGTTTAAAAATTATTAATTTTATACTTCAATATAATTACTTATATTTCATGCGTCGCCCATTTTGATTCATAAAATTGTCTCATACCAAATTTTGTAATTGTTGTAACGTGAAAAGGTGAAGAACCCAATTTGAATGATAATTAAATCTTATTATCTACATTTTAGAAAATATTTATATATATCCAATTCCATTTCATTTCAGACAATTGTATCATTATAGTCATAATACATACGATAGTCCATACCGTAAAAAGAATAAAAATATATATAATAAATAAATGATAAACCAGTACCATTTATACGGGAAAAAACAATGTTGGGGAAAAAGAAAAAGGTCAAAAAACTTCATTACAAAAGACTAGTAAAAAGTTGGGGAAAAAGAATCCTGCCCAAATCTAATAGCAAAAAAAGTAAAAAATTTACAAGAATTTTGGATTTTAGTCAATTCTTGGTGGTCGATGAAAAATTACTCATATATTTATGAATTATGATCAATAACTATTTTTAACTTTTACAGTATTTTCTTTTAATTAAAGGTATTTTTTTCTCAAAAAGAAATGTTAAAAATTACTCACAATTGGATTTCAATTTCTAACCAATAATCTGACCATAATCACGGTCAATTGTAAAAAGTATGGATAAACTGACAAATTTAAAAAATGATTTTTTTTTAAATAACTGACAAATGGTGGGCTTTTTTAGGCCGAAGAATAATTATTACCGTCTTCATCCAAAAAAAAAATTAGTCGTCTATTAATCTTTTGTATCCTCCCAAAATGATAAGTAACTTTTCTTTTCAGATTGTGTATTAAAATTAATTTTCTTAATATACCCATATTTAATGTTATTTAAAAGTTAACAATCTTTTCTAATGAATAAACACCACTCTTTCACTTTTATAAAGATGAAGAATAATAGAATACAACTAAACTACAATATCGGTGTTAAACAATGCTTATTATTATAGTTGAGTTTACATCTACAACACACACACACACACACATAAATGAATCATTTATTCAAAAATTGCATTGAAATTGTTAATCATGTATGACGAAAACTTGTGAAATTGTCTTAGGGATGAAGATTCAAATTCATATTCATATTCAATTACACATTTATAACTTTATTGGTGTTTGAATGTTTTTGTAGATTTTGACATCTAACGTAAGATTTTCCCATTTTGTATACATAAATGAGTACACTCTAAAATTGGCATGGTATGAGTGGAGTTGGGAGAAATATGACCATCCACGACCAAATAAAATCCAGATGTGTTAGGCAAGAAATAGTGACATATTTGGTTGATGTTGTTGCAATCAGTCCCACTCTCCACCTACAATTTCTCATATATTGACAAACTTATTTCACAAAAAGAATAATTAAAAAAAAAAAAAGCATAGGCATAATTACAATCTATCTACAGCTATTGTTGCAAGGGTCTCACCAAATAAAGCAAGAAATCTGAAATAAATAGCGGCCTCATATATATATATATATGTTGAAGAATATCATAAATGATCAAAAGCAAATATATGAGCACAGATTCTTCAAAATCATAGATAGATATGCCCATCTGCAAGATTCTCTCTAGAAGCCTAAAATAAGGCATCAAATCCCACAATGTTGAAAATCAAATACGATATTTCCCATAATTTATATCAAATAAGTATATATTTGATGAAACAATGTTTGTATTACAGAAACTCTAAAGCAATTACGAACACAAAAGACAGCAGAATATATGGTAAAAGAAACGTCGCGAAGGAACAAGACAGTTTCACTAAATAAATATTGAGTGTTACCTAATTTGCTGTTTGTGGATGATTTATCAAATTTCAACTGAAATGACTGCAGATCAGCGGTAATATGCCATATGTCTTGAAGACCTGAAAGGAGAAGCATCAAATGGGGATGAAGATTTTTGGAGCGGGGATGGAGATTTGATTGGTTTTTTCTTCTCAATCTTCATTTCACTACGTAGCCACGCCTCAACAACTGAGAGCAAATTCTGGCTGTGTTTCAGTTCGTTGAGCTCAGCTATCTTCTCTGACTTCTTCAACACACCATCTTGAACATAAACAAGATCGGTTGCCCATGTCTCAAGTCCATCAAAAATATGAGTTGCATAAACAATTGTTGCTCCTCTCTGAAATTAGACATCATGCGAATAAATTTAACATAAACTTTTAACACGTACTATGTAATACCAACAAACCATAGTCAATCGAGATTTGGCAGCCAAAATATGGTGACACGAAGCAGATTTAAGTAACTAAATCCATCATCTAAGCTAGAAAGGATTAGCATGGCATACCTGCTCACACTCTTCCTTGAAAAATTCCAGCAAATCCATCCTAGCCACAACATCTAGATCGACAGTGACCTCATCCAGCAAAAGTACCTGGATTCCTAGCTTACTATTAGCAAAATGGCTAATAAATAAGACAATTGTTAACATAGACCGCTAAACAGGTTGTTACACGCCTAATAATGATTAACTTCGTATCACAAATTGATGCCTCCTCACGCAACATCCCAAAAAAACTACCAACATACAGATACCAACTAAAAAAACAAAATCATGAAGAGCCAATAATTAATGAATGGCATGAATGTATATGACTATGAAAAGTATGAGTAAACAAGAATGTGGCCAAGAAGTTCATAATAATTTGACAGTTGTAACTGAGAAGTGAACTCGTTTCCTATAGTAGAAACCGTAACAAATACACAAAGCTTGATATTGCCACTAACATGGTCAGCCGCGCAAAGTTTACCTTGTAAGGATGAAGGAGACCCATGCAAATTTGAACCCGACGCCGTTGACCATCAGAAACCTTGTGCATCCGCCACTGAAGATTGATATCCAACAGGTCAATCAGCTTATCCCGTCTAACAGGGTCAACACCATCAACTGGATTATGACACGGAAATAATGAAAAGAAAATTAACAACACTAGACTGACCAAATAACACGAGGCAAATTTATTCCCATCAAATGAAAATGGCAATATAAACTATCCTCCAGGCTCTAGCATAAATAATTTAATGCATTTAAATGATGAGAATTCACAGCCAGGCACACAAACCAAACTGTCAAAAACCACTTTAAACTCAAAACATGAACTACCAAATGGATTATCCACAAACGCAATAGAATACACAAAATATAGCTTGGTCCACAAACCTCCAAATATCATATGTTCGGCTGAGAAATCGCCTTGAAGCGGAAGTTCCCCCTAATATCCAACACAACAGGTTACATTACATAAACTCAGACTACCTTCAAGAGTAATGTCAAAACACAAATGAACTTATCCTAGCAATCAATTGACCTTGAACATCAACCAAATTCTACATTTTCAAACCTGATTATGAGAAAAACTAAAAAGTAACAAACTTTCAATACATTAGTCCAGAATATCAAATATATAATCACACAAGATCAGAATCAGATATTGTGGGAGTATTTCTAGTGTAGTAAACCCGGCGTAGCATGATCAGAAATCAGGATCACAATACATATTAAAGAATTAAGGAGTGAGGAACTCACAGCAGAGCCCACACTCTTGCTCCAAGACTCCCCCAAATAGGCCAAATCGCCTCCGCAAACGAGACTCGTGTCGTGAAACGCTGAGCAATTCAGCACTCTCACCACATCTCGGCCGCCCACCATGTGCTTCCCCGCCAATATCCGCAGCAGAGTCGTCTTCCCTGATCAAAATCACAAATCCAAATTCGAAGATCAAACAAGCATCCAGACATCATAAACGAGGTAATTCTAATCTGCTAAGGCGATTCAGTTATGAACGTGATTTACATTTCCATTCTTCCTCGTCAAGCCCCAATTCTCCTAAAATCAAGATTTAAAAAAAAACATTGAAAAAAAAAGGCGCGAACCGGATCCATTGGCGCCGACGAGGAGACAGCGCGATCCCGGCGATATCTTGAGGCTGAAATCGAAGAAGATAGGGGAATTGGCCTCGTAGGAGAACTGCAAGCCGCTCACTTCTATGCTGTGGGATTTTACCTCCATTTTCGGCTGAAAAAAGTTGGGTTTTGGAGGCGGCGCCGCCTGCGTTTTAATGGTGCGGCTGCGAGCGCATTGGCGGGCGTCGTGCAGCCACGGGGTTCGGATCAAATGTATGGATGAAGCCGAAATGCACCTACCTCATTGATTTTCACCGACTATTTCGACGAAATACGCGATAAATTTTCTTGAAAACGATTAGTGCTTTACTTAGTGTAAGAAAACGATTCAGTAAATTATATTTATCGTACGAAAATTTTCACACATTCGTATTATTATATAAAAAATAGCTAGATTTAAGTTATAAAGTATTAGGATTTTGGTTATCGTTCCACCAATCTTTATTTTTAGAATTCAAATTGTAATTTTAAAATATAGATGAAGTTTATTTTTCATAACACTTTAAAAAATAATTTTGGAACGTGTCAGAAACCGCGAGAATCGACATTTCAATATGACACGATATACCTAAATTTCAGTACAACATCAATATGCTCTTTATATCATATTAAAATTATATTATATCAAATCACGGTATACCAATAGTTTTATAGTATCGATCCACTCTTAATTTACACCACCAAATTAAGTCATGTGATGTGTTTCTTTAACGTTATATGAGTGGAAGGCAACTCAAAATTCCACCGCTTTCACCAAGCAAGGAGTGTAGAAAACTGCATAATCATCATATGGTTGGTCTATAACCAATGTGGATGCAGCCTTCTTTGATAAATTGAATGAGAAGACAATTGGCATGGTTTAAGGGATGATCAAGGTGAGTTTTTTATTGAATGTGTTCTATTGAAGAGATCACATGCAGTTCCATGCACGTTCATATACAGACGCATGCATGGGATATTTCTCCATAATGCTTATGTGGCAGCCGCAGCTCGAGTTTGCTCAGGACCACAGCATGCAAGACCGTCGATTCCTGGATGAATTGGATCAAGGCTAGATCGACGATAGATAGTAGAGATTCCATTTGTAATAGTTAGTATACAAGGGAATAAACACACTCTATTGTATTTTGAGAATTCTAAAAATAATACAGTTACATTGATATCAAGTTTTCTTCCTTTTCCTCTGAATGTCATGCGAAATTATCACTGATTTAACATGGTATCAGAGCCAGGTTCATTGATATTTGTTTTTACTGATTAAATCGATCACAATGCTAAAGAAAAATCAGGCGTTTTCATGGAGACGAGCTCAAGATGAAGAGCTAAGTTTCATGGTGAATTCTTCACCGATTGAGCGAGAAGAGAGCAGCGTGATGGGGGAATCCCGACGGCATGCAACAAATTCTGGCTCAGATTCAAACAATCGACTACCTACGGGTCATAATAATGGAGGAATTACGGATTTTCATATTGGAAGCGCGAGAACAGAGACAAATGCACATCGCATTCTCGCAAATGATGAGCTATATTTAGCACCGAGTGATCACCCTGGTATGAACTTAACCTCTGATTTGTTTGATGGTAGAAATTATCATAACTGGTGTAGAGCAATCCGTCGTGGTTTATTATCTCGCAATAAGCTTGGTTTAATTTATGGTAGCATGATTCCTCCTAGACGTGATTCAATAGACTATATGCAGTGGCTGAAGGTCGATTATATTGTTTTTAGTTGGATTACTAATTCTATGGTTAAGGAAGTAGGGAGAGGGTTCCAAAATTTAGATACTTCTAGGCAACTTTGGGAAGAGTTGCAGAAAAGGTTTGGCAAGAAAAATGGACCGAGGTTGTACAAGTTAAGGAGAGATATAGCTACATATACTCAGAATACCCAAACTGTGATGGTGTACTTTAACAACCTTAATGCACTATGGGATGACTTAGCCTTGTTAAAAACGTCTAGAACATGTAGTTGTGACGCCTCAGATGATGTTAAGAATGATTTAGATGAAGAGCACCTTATGCAGTTTTTGATGGGGTTGAATGATTGTTATGAAACAATCCGGCAACATATATTAATTCAAGACCCTCTCCCCACCGTTAGTCATGCCTATGGGATGATTCTTCAAGTGGAAGATCAGATCAATGTTTCCACACAATTTGCAGATAATATTGATCATAGTGCTTTGCTTAGCAATCAAAGAAATGCTTATAAAGGTGATGGATTTAAAAAGAGACTAAGCAAAGAAGAGAAAGCTAGATTAAAATGTGATCATTGTGGTGGAAAGGGACATTTGAAGGCCGATTGTTTTGAGCTTGTAGGTATCCCAGACTGGTACAAGATATTTAAAACAGAAAAGGGAAAAGGGAAATCACAGGCAATGATGAATACTATAGATGAATCAAGAAATGATTGTGGAAGTTCACACAAGGGGTTCAAGCAAGATCACTCTACAGAACCACAAACTGATATTGGGAAAGTTATACAAGCAGAATTAGCCAAACACTTGTCTATGTATTTTGGCAAAAATCACAGGGCAGATACTCAAATGGGAGAAGGACATGTGAATGCAGCTAATCTGGGGGAAATTGATCTTGGATAATCACCAATTGATTACAAAGGACATTATGCCTTTGGTGCAGGGACAGAAATTACTAAGGAAGAATAGATTATTGACTCAGGTGCTAGCAACCACATGTGTTGTCATGTTGGTTTGCTAACTGATCTAAAAATACTTAAACATCCTTTACAGATATTTCTTCCAGATGGTACAAGCATTTGGGTGTTCCTAGCTGGTACTGCACACTTGAATAAGGGTATTCAACTCAGAAATGTTCTTTTTGCTCTACATTTCACTCACAATTTATTATCAGTTGGACAGATAACTAGAGACATGAATGGGAGAGTGCAGTTCTTAGCCTCTCACTGTTTAATTCAAAGAAAAGACACAGATGCAGTTCTAGGGATCTGTAAAATGAAAGGCACCCTTTATGTGTTCCCTCAGAGTTGCCAAAATCATGCATCAGCAACAGCAAGACAGTTCAGATATCCTGACTGAACATCAACTGCTAAGGCATCATTCACTCACCACCATGAAGCATATGCCTCAATATAAGAAACACATGAGGGCAGATGATGCTGATTATATTACTTCATGTGATATTTGTCACAAATCCAAACAACAGCGCACTCCTTTTCCTTCTCTACATAGAAGAATTCTAGTCTTGTTTGGATTGGTTCACATGGATGTATGGGGACCCTGCAATGAAGACAATATCACTGATGCTCCTTATTTTCTCACTGTGGTGGAAGATCATAGTCGAGCTACATGGACTTATCTCTTCAAGGCAAAGTCTCAAGTCTATAATATCATTCACAGCTTTCTCAATATGGTAAAGACTCAATATCAAGCTATTGTTCAGATTGTAAGGACTGACAATGGTAGTGAGTTTATCAACCATAATGTTGCTACTTTGTTTCAGAATCTTGGGATAATGCATCAAAAATCATGTCCTTATTCCCCTCAACAAAATGGGATTGTTGAGAGGAAACATATGAATTTGCTGGAAGTTGCAAGAGCTTTAATGTTTGACAGTAAGCTTCCTTCTTGTTTCTGGCTATATTCCATTTTACATGCAACATGGCTCATTAACAGGTTGCCTAGTATTGTTTTAGGCTGGATTTCTCCTGTGGAGGTGTTGACTGGAAAAGCTCCTGTCTTGGATACTCTTCATCCGTTTGGTTGTTTGGTGTATAGGACCAATACTTTGCCATCCAAAGGGAAATTTGATAGCAGAAGCTTTCAATGTGTTTTTCTGGGCAATGCTCCTCTAAATAAGGGATTCCTGTTGTATGACTTAACCAAACTTCAGGTTTGTGTTGCTCGAGATGTTTCCTTTTTCCCAACAATGTTTCCTTTAAGAAGGGATCATCCTCCTTCTCTGCCTTTTTCCACTTTCATAGACAATCCAATTTCTTCTATTCCTCCTCCAGAGATTCCATCACCCAGTTCTATACTTGATGAACCTAATTGTCCTCAGACCCCTTCAAATTGTGATTCACTTCAGGCAGAAGGTTCAGTATCCTTACATGATCATGCTAATCAGAATTCTTCACCTAACACACAGACTTCTCCTTCTCCTCCTAATCTTCGAAGGAGTACTAGGGACAAACATCCACCTCCTTATCTTCAAGATTATGTCTATTAACTCTATCTTCCAATGTCACTATTTCCAAAGCCAGATTAGTGGCTAAAGGTTATACTCAAGAGTATGGGATTGATTATCAGAAAGTTTTTTCTCCTGTGGCTAAAATGGTAACAGTCAGATTGTTGTTTGCCATTGCTACTCAATTTCAATAGCATATACATCAAATAGACATCAATAATGCCTTTTTACATGGCCATATATCTGATGAGATTTATATGTCTTTACCCCAGGGCTATCAGAAGGGTACCTTTGGTTCTATATGCAAACTAATGAGGAGTCTTTATGGTTTAAAGCAAGCCTCCAGGGAATAGAATCAAGAATTATGTAAGTTCTTGTTTTCTGTTGGATTTTCTCAATCTGAACATGATCATTGCTTATTCCTCAAAGGCATTGGTAGTCTATGTGGATGACATCTTATTGATGAGTTCTTCTCTTGATTTGATCACTGAAGTCAAAGCTTCTTTGCACCAGGCATTCACCATCAAGGATCTAGGGGAGGCTGGGTATTTCTTAGGCATGGAAATAGCTAGATCCTCTTCTGGTACTTTTTTATGTCAGAGAAAATTTATTTTAGATCTTTTGGAGTCTGTGGGTTTACTTGGGGCTAATTCTGTCCAAACTCCATTGCCTTCTGGGATTGTGCTACAGAAAAAGGGTACATTGTTGAGTAATCCTGAACAATATAGGAGAGTGATAGGAAAGCTTTTATATCTAGGTCTTACAAGGCCTGATCTCACATTTGTTGTACAGCAGCTTAGTCAGTTTGTGCAAGCTCCAACTCAAGAACATTGGGATGCTGCTGTACATATATTGAAATATCTAAAAGGATGTCCTTCCCTTGGTTTGCATTATACCATTTCTGAGCACTTCAATCTCATTGTTCACTGTGATGCGGACTGGGGGGCTTGCAGAGATACTAGACGTTCTATCACAGGTTATTGCATGTCCCTTGGCTCTTGTCTTGTTTCTTGGCGTAGCAAGAAGCAAGATACAGTCTCTCTTTCCACTGCAGAAGCTGAATATCGCAGCCTAAGTTTTACTACTCGAGAGGTCATGTGGATTACTTATATGTTAACAGATTTTGGGATTCCATTCTCTCTTCCAGTTTCTATTAATTGTGATAGTCAAGCCGCAATTCAGATTACTCAACACCAAGTCTATCATGAACGAACGAAGCATCTTAATATTGATTGTCATTATGCTCGTTTTCAGTTTAAGAAGGGCCTCATTCTTCCTACTTTTGTGCGTTCGCATGATCAATTAGCTGATTTATTCACTAAATCCCTTGGTGGTCCTCGTTTTAGGTTTCTTTTATCCAACCTCAATCTTGGAGATATTCATCAAGTTGAGGCTGATGGGGGGTGAAGAGATCACATGCAGTTCCATGCACATTCATATACAAACGCATGCATGGGATATTTCTCCATAATGCTTACGTGGCAGCCGCAACTCAAGTTTGCTCAGGACCACAACATGCAAGACCATCGATTCCTGGACGAATTGGATCAAGGCTAGATCGACGATAGATAGTAGAGATTCCATTTGTAATAGTTAGTATAAAAGGGAATAAACACACTCTATTGTATTTTGAGAATTCTAAAAACAATACAGTTACATTGATATCAAATTTTCTTCCTTTTCCTCTAAATGTCATGCGAAATTATCACTGATTTAACATGGTTACGTGGCAGCCGCAGCTCAAGTTTACTCAGGACCACAACATGCAAGACCGTATATGAACGTGCATGGAACTGCATGTGATCTCTTCATCTATGTTTTCAAAGACGGCTTCGAGCTAAATAAGATGTTTCTATAGAAATGATGATGGAGAATAGTGATTGCTAAAAGAATGACATTTCCTAGTGAAAAAACTTATCAATTAATGGAATCGTCAGAATGTTTATTGAGTGAACACCATTTATTCAATGTTAGATAAATTGGTCATGTTATAAAGTGTTCATTCAGTTAAAATCATTTATTTACCGTTAAATACATTGGTCATGTTGTAAATTATGTGAGATATTATTATCTTTCTAGGGCAATTGGAGTACTTTTTGTTGGACTAAACCTTCAAACTTTGGGGTTAGTCTCCTGAATCATTATGGACATGTTCTTAATTAATGGTATTGCATTTTTTAAGGTGTTTTTAAGTGTATCAATCAGGTCAATCAATTTTAATTTATCCACACTAAAATGAAATATACATTTATTGCAAGCAAAAAAAAAAAGTCCAAAGTTATAAGGCAATAACATCATTTATTACTTACAAATCTTTTTTTTTTTTTGAAAATAACCTATAGCATAGCCGTACATTTCCATGAATTGGCCAAATTATTTTACTATTAAAGTATGTTCATAAATTATGGATTAATTATCGAATAAATTACCACGTTTCCGTTTTAATTTATATGTGAATGATCATTTTCAATTTTTATGACCACTAAAATATGACGTTTCTAGTCTATAATCCACGTTGGCAGCCACGTCAACACACATGCATAATAAATGATTTCAGATTTATTATTTTTCAATATTTTTACATTAAAAATGATTTTTTCAACAAAAAAGAACATAAAATAACAAAAAGGGCATTGTTTGTTACTCAATTAGTCGGAAAAATTTGGAATGTTTTATCCCATTTAAATTAAAAAAATTCAGTTGTAATTAACTAGATTTGTATGTAGTGTCTAATTTATAAAAGGTGGAAATATGATAATTTATCTGGCAATTAACCCATAAGAAAATGACAAAGCCGCATAGTAAATGATGTCGATTTATCAACCTCTTTCTTTTCTTGCAACACATTCTTCAGAAACCTCACGATTTTGTTCTTACATTGTAGAAGTGAGCCAATGTGAAATTAAAATAAAAAATAAAAAAAAGGTACATAAAAATACACATTTATATTTGAAGAACGTGGTTGCGTATAATTAAAACAAATACTGCCATTCCCGTTTTCGGTATTTCTCATTTTGATACAAGAGTAACAACGTCACCAAAATGTTAAAATCTTCAAAATGCTGCCCAGCCAGCTGCAGAGGTTTGAGGAGTCCCCGATTCAGCGCTCGATGGAAGGTTCTTCTGCAGATTTAAACAAGTTAGCTCACACGAACATCGACCTGCCTACTTGTATATTCAAACTACATCGAAGAAATTAAGTAGGTATGAGTTGGGATTGTTTCGTTCACAATGCAGAGAGTTTGAACTCTTCTCACCCTCACTCTACCAATCCAAGGTTCGAACAACACAGTGACAAACCTATTACCTATATGATCCTTTATCCATCAATCGTATGTTTCAGCAAGAAAAATCTAGGGCTAAGGCCAACTACACCGAAATGAGAAGAAAAATTACTCTATTGAGAGGATAACCTATTAATTTAGCTTGTACATAAGGAATGGAAGCCATATCAATGCCAATAAACATATTGGTGAATAAGCACATGATCACTCGCCACTCTTACTAAAACGTAGATCTTTCTACCCCTATTACAGGTTCTCGTATTTTCCCATCTAATAATGCTGACATAAGGACATTGGGCAATTCATGCTGCCATCCTCTTTATGATAAGCACAAGATTTGATAGAGAATTGACTAGATATAGATTCACATTGCTTAACTTTTTGTTTTTCAGTTCTTCTCTTTCAAGTTTAAGTGGGGATCATATTACATTATAGGATACAATCTATTGCATCAAAAGGAAACCAAAAAAAATCCTCTTGACTCAGAAGACTCTCAAGCATTCATCTTACTCTATGAAAGAAATGATATTAGTCTAGCTTGGTATAATATGCACAAAACCTGGCTAAAACTCTAAAGAAGAGTAGAAAATATAGAAAACAATGATGTATACTTGAACCGTAAAATGTTCCACAGAAAAAGGAAACCAATATCAAAGCTCTGAAGACAACAGGTAAATGAATGCTAGCTTAGACAAGTAATGCATACCTCAAGTTGTGAAAGATCCGACAGAGTATCACTAGAGCGCCTCGAATTTTCTTGGGCAGCATTACCATGACTGACAGAAGTCATCCTAGAAGCAGCAGGATCATTCGGTGGAGGAGGAAGTGGAGACCTAATTTTGACTGCTCCAGTAGGTGGCGGAGCAAGACTCAGAGTTTTAGGTTTTGCAGCTCCAGAAACCCCACTCGACAATCCTGCAGCAGAAAGCATGCCTGCTCCACTTGATGCTTTATTTTTTACATTTATTCGAATAGTTTCCCCTTCCTATCACCAAACAATAGAAGTTAGCACTTCTATAGAGTCTCCTATAGGATTTCAGAACGCCGTATTACACGAGAAAAAAGACATACATTCCGGATAGAAACATTTCAGGAATGTCCTTTTCTAGAATACAAAATAAAGTGGGGCAAATTTAAGTCCAGTTAGTTTTTTAATACTTTTTCACTAGCCAAAGAAGCATAGCCAAAAAAAGTCTACTAAATGACTTGATGAACTCGTTCATTCCGGTTTATTCCCAATTTCCCATAACTTCTCCTTCATACATTTTACCAAATCAAGCACATATTTCTTTCCTACAAAACTAAGAATTGTAAGTAAAAATCAGTTCTTGCATCCACATCAACACCAAAGAGTTCAAAATGCATTAGCTTGTGCAAAAAAAATTAAATTTTCAACTCATCTCAACTCCACCAGAACTCATCCAAAAACATCACAGTCCTACAATCATCGACGAACAAGTACCTAAAATAGCAACAATCAACAATTTCAGGAAAAATCAAACACCACATTTCTTGATCGAGCAAGAATCACACTCAATTCGCAATGAAATTTTTTTAAAAAAAACTCTTTCAAAATCAAAACTTTACCTTCAGCCTATGATTAACAGCAGGATGTATATCAATGTGGCCGTCATCCCCAACCTCCGCCGCGGCGGCGCCGCCGACCTCCTTCTCCCCCTCCCTCTTAACGTACTTCTCGTAATCGGACAGGGCGACATTGAAATCAAACGCCTCGTTCCGCTCATTAAACCCCAGCCCTACAAAAGCGTGCTTGCCTCGGCCATCCTCGATTCGAAGCACGAAGTAGCGCGATGAATCGAGCACCGGCTCGACGGCGGCGTCGCGCTGCCCGGGGTGGACGAAGCAGGCGGCGAAGAGCTCGGCGGAATTGGGGTCCTCGAGGCGGATCTCGCAGCGGGAGTCGCAAGAGACGACGCGGAGGCGGCCGGACCAGATCTTGTCGGACTGGAGCCACTCGCCGCACTTGTAGCCGCCGGCGGTGGGGCGGGGGGGGATCTTGTACACGGCGACTTCGCGGACGACGAGGAGAGTGTGCTCGAAGGTCTCCGGCTCCTCCTCGTACGACATCGTTTTGGGAGCTCTGAGTTGAGAAACGGTGATTTGTTGTTGTTGCTGTTGTTGTTGAAGGTTTGAAGGTGGAGGAAACGTGGGTTTTAAGCGTGTGCAGAGGCAACAGTTAAAAATTGAGATGTCAACTGCTGTAATAAATTGAAGCTGGACCGGATGGTGTAGACCGGGTTCTGCCCCGGTTCACCAGCAACCAACATTTTTTCTTTTTTAGTTGGAGCAATTGAAAAGAGTGTTTCTATTAACATCATTATTTTTTCTCAGTGCACCACAAAATTAAAATAATTAAAAAATAGAAATTTTTTAATATTATTGAAATACTTTTTTTTTACTTTCATACTCAACTATTATTTCTCTATACATCATTAATTAAAATAACATAATAAATATTTAAAAAAACATATCAAACCTTGAGCGTGAATCTTTATGAGCGCAATTGAAAGCTTGAACTAAGCAATCTAGAAACTCTATTTCTCAAACTTTGGATAGCATGTTATGTGACTAAATGACCATGGAGTTCAAAAATGAAGAAGGTACGAGCAATGCAAGTGATTTTTTACAATTTGCACCGTATTTTTTAAAGTTTCATGAGGTCTATCGAGTTAAGAATTACCAATCATCACGATTGGTTTTTTCGATCTGGTATGCTTTGGTTCGGAAACTATGTTATCAAATGACACTCATAAGGTTCGGTAATTAGTTTTTAGAATAAATATCGAGTGATTCACAAATTCAATTTTTCAAACTCATCTATATTGTTCCGAAAATGTTTGTTTTGAACATGCACTCATGTGTTTGGAAATTAATTTTTCGAACATTGTTGATTCTGCTATTTTCAACAATTTTATAGGAATTTATGGAGAGTAGTGTAGCTGGCCAATTGAATCGTGAATTACTTCCTAATTATCAAGTTGTATTCACCACAATGGACTTATTTGATTTCTAGGACAAATTGATTCATTGGGTGCGTGAGAGAGTTATTCCACTTGAAATTGTTGTAGTCGTTTATTATTTAGAAATTGGAAGTGAAAATAGACTTCCTCGTTTAGTATTAGCTTGTGAACAAAATGGACATTACCGTGATATGAAAAAAAATATGCCGCAGATTTATGATGCTATAGAAGAAAATATAGAGGAAGCAGATGAAAAAACTGTTAAAAAGGTGCAAAAAAGAGGAAAACTGGGACAAAAATGTGGATGCCTTTTTCGCTTAGTAGGTCACTATTTTCCAAAGATTTCCCAATGGTTTTTACACGTGGTTTGTGGTTATCATAACCATGTATTGTGACAGTATTTGGAGGGTTATGCATATACTGGTCGGTTATCATTTGAGGATGAGAGCTTGCTGGCTAGTATGTCGAGCTCCCATTTACGACCAAAACAAATACTAACAGTGTTGCAGAAAAACTTTTCACGAAATAAATCAACGATTAAAATAATCTACAATATCCGTCATATGCAGAGCATGTTAGTCGATCACAAATGCAATATCTTTTGGGAAAATTGGAGGAGTATGGTTACTATAATATATAAGGAGACATCAACAAACTGACACCGTAAATGATATGTTCTATGCTCACCCAAGAGCATGCACTTGCTTTAGGCTTTTCTTAATATTTTATTGATGGATTGTACTTATAAGATAAATCAGTACATACTACTGTTGTTTGAAATAGTTGGTGTTACTTCAACAAACATGACATTCTCCATTACATATGCTTATTTAGAGTTCGAGAAAGATGATAATTACACATGGACGTTCACCGTGTTGAAAGGGTTGATGGACCAAATAAACTTGTATACTGTGATTGTGACCGATTGTGAAATTGCATTGATGAATGTAATTGAGACAGTTTTCCCCACTTCTCGTTATTTTTTGTGTCGGTGGCATATCAGTAAGAACATTACCGCCAATTGTACGATGAAATTTCATACCAAAGATCAATGAGATTCATTTCTTAGTGCTTGGAATATGATATTGTTAGCTGATATTCTTAGCTCATGAGATTTGAGAATGACTATTCCACTCATCCTGTTGTGAAATATGCTATGACCCACTGGATCCATCCGTACAAAGAAAGATTCGTCAACTGTTGAACAAACAAAGTAATGTATGTTGACAATACAACAACTTGCATGTGCTTTTTACATAAAAACTTGCAAATATTTTATCACTGTATTTTTTTAATTGGTTTATTTATTGAGCTTTATTGATAAATATAGGGCTGATGGTGCACATGCCAAATTGAAAAAGTTTCTTGGATCAAATACGGGCAACCTAAAGACATGTTGGGATAAAATGCACGATCTTCTAGAAACATATCAATGTAATAAAAGCTTCATTTGAGAAGAGTGTCAATGTTGTTCAACATCGATATAAATATCCCGTATTCCAATTCATTCGAGGTATGGTTTCTATTGCAATGTTGGATAAGGTGTTAGAAGAAATGAAAAGTGTGGGTGAATATGGAGTAGACCCCTTATTGTGTAGTTGTTTTATGCATACAAAATGGATAAGTTATGGATGAAGTTGGACATGGAGCCATTGGAAGGGGTTGAAGTCGATGTAGATACTGATATTGGGAACTGTTGGTTAGAGACTTGATCGGAAATGAATGATAAATTCACAAATGTTAATGAATTAGCGAGATCGTTGATGTTAAATAGATTTAGAGAAATTGTGAATACATCAACCACATCGCTGATTAAACCAGATGTGCAAATCAAAGGTCGTGGTCGACCTAAAAATATAAATTAAAACAGTCCACATCAACCAAACATGATAATAGTGAATTTGAATATGCGGACTCAATTAATAATAGTTGTTCACTAAACGAGAAAAGTGCATTCATGTTTGATACACATCAAACCTTAAATGTCATGTTCAGCACGACACGTCCACAAAAAAAATAAAAAGTATGTGTAATGGTAATTCTTTTTATTTATTATTCATTCATATATGTTGACAGCTGTGTATTCTACACAACTTTTGGATATGAATTGATGATCTTTATTATATTAAGTTGTGTATTTTATATAGCTCTGGTGCTTATATTGCTATCATTTGGAGTTTTTGATGTGTTTGCTAGTTTTACATCTATAATTGTGATTTCATTGCATATTTAAGCAAAACAATTAAATACGGACTTGATGAGTTGAACGAAGCTTTAATTAGGCTCTTGGGATTAATTAAAGCCTAATGGACTTGATTAAATGATCAAAATCCGAAAAAATCTGAAGCCCAATGCGAAAATGGCTTGGACCGACCTGGAAAGTATCAGTCGACCCGACCCAGTACAATTTGTGAAGGACTGGGTCGACCCGACCGAGCTCAATTAGGTCGACCTAGTGTAAAAATGCTCATCTGGGTCGACTGAAATCTATGGATCGACCCATGTGTACGAGTCCATGGGGATGTGATCTTTTATCTCCAATTCAGGATTTTAAACCTAGATATAAAAGCCTCTACTTTGATACACGCCAGAGATTCGAATATCACAAGAGAGAACATACAAGACAGAAGATAAGAGAAAGACAAAGGCTTGTTATCTACTCAATAAGATGTGACAAGGTTGCTAGAGACGGAGTGTTGTTGCAGAAGAGACATGACAATTGGATTTCCCCATGTTATTCGGTTTTATTATTTATTTTGTCATGAACACTTTTACTCTAGTTTTTATTGTTAATTTTGTTATGTGTAGCTAATTTCATAGCTAGGTTTTATGGATTGGATATTATGGATTTACAATATGATTTAATTATTTTCTTCATGCTATCTCCCGAGGTTTGATTTCTATGAGCTTGTTTATATCTTGTATGAATGCTTGATCATCATTTATGCATGCTAGTCATTAATTTGAAGTACTGACCAGAGAATAATTATTGATAGAAAAATAGAAATTAGGTTATGTGTGTTTGGAAGAACCGACCAAATGAACAAGTATTGCATAAGGTTGAATAAATTTTCGTGTGCTAGATTGGGAGTGATGACATGTGTGAAGGACCGACCAAGTAAAGTGCATGCTCATTACATCTAAGTTATGATTTATGCATGTAAAAGCAGCCTGATAACAAACTAATGATTCCCCACCATTGATAGATTAAAGACTAAAGTTGGGTTGCAAGAATTAATGAATATTAATAAATGAAATAATAATTCAGTTTCCCTAATTGAATAGTTCAGTTATTTTATATTTTGCATTTATTTGTGTTATCTATCTATTTACATTCTACCTGCAATTTCAGTGTCCAGATATTAGTTAAATGCTTGTATTTGAGAACATAAGAATACCAGTCTCTGTTGGATTCGATACTCTTGCTCATCTACGTATTACAATAATGTCGCGCACTTGCAGTTCACTTATTTGTTAATAAATAATGTGTTATATATTATTTTTAATTATTTTCTTAATTTATAGGTGATTCATCGCAAAACAGATAGTGGTATGAATCTTTCAAACCACACTATCTAAAGATGCATTTTTCGAACCAAACTATCCAACACATTACACATCCAATACAACCAATAGAATATATCTAGAATATCCAACATATCCAATGTAAAATATCTCTAAAATATACAACACATCCAACATAAAATCATAACCAAAATATCCAACAAATTCACAAGCTTGGAGACTCGCTCTGCTGTTGATATTGGAGACATAGATACTCATGAGCTTGTTTGACCTGACGCATGACAGTGTCAAGTGATAAGTCAGCATCATTAACCCTCCATCACGTCAACACTGGTTCTAGATAATCAGCTCCAATGTTGTAGCCTTCTCAGGATGAAGAAGTATGTAGTCCTCGTTGTCCATGAATTTCAGGGTCGACAATAGGATGTGAAATAGAATAAAACCATGTGATGTACTCTGGTGTGCACTGCTAAGGAGGGGTCGCCACTGAGCCTCGATGGTCTGTAGATAATTTATGACCATCATATTCTTTAAATAGTTGTGCAAGTACACCTTAAACGATACGATATTGCCCGGGCTTCTTTCATCTTCTTACAGTCATGGGATGTAAAGGGGCACGGGGTATTGACTGGACCAAATCAAACTATCTCAGCATACGATCAGGAATATACGACTCTATAATGTCACCAGCTGTGATGCACCCTTCATAAAAGGCCATTTCGGGCAGTTCATATCTATCCCGAAACGTGTGGTGTGGATCATATATAACCTAATTCATAATAAACTAAAAATAGTAGCAGTGATATATATATATATATATATTGATAAAAGTATAACTAGTCTCAATGTACGTAACTTGGCCTTTATTTTTCTATTTTTGGAAAATGCTAATAAATCCAAGCCTATATGAATAAAAATAAACAAATTAATTACAAAGAAATTTAAGAGATTAAAGTATAGAGAGACATGTATAAATTACCTCCAACAATGTCAAATATCCAGATATCCGTCGTACGCTAACTCGAGATAATAAACCAAGCTGTTTATACTGAAATGCTAATGATGCGGCATCCCAAGCATACTCCCCAAACTCATTGAGGCCCTCAAACAATCTCAAGCATTAGGTGTTTACTCGGTCACCATTTTTTTCTGCAAAAAGTGTACATGCTAAAATATACCAAGTATGCTCTCGATGCATATAGTGCAATGGTAGGATCAACACTTTCTGTATGACTACCAAAATTGTCCAACAACCATTTAAGCTTGATTGAGAATCCAGACTTCCCACTCACCGCAACATTGGTCTCAGCAGCAGACACAACTAACAAATGATGAATAATTGATTGTCCAACTCCTACATCCTCACCCATAAACTGGGTTGGTCTTCAAGTGACCTTTAGCCCAGTAATGCAACGTACGTCATATAATGTGATCATCTCACCAAAAGGAAAATGGAATGAGTTTGTCTCTAGATGCCACTGCTCTAAAAAGACCGTGATGAGATTTCTGTTTGGTCTTTTGTATGATATCTTTCTAAGATGAAGCAACCCAGATCATCTAATCAATGCCCGCCATACTTCACTACTTGAATAACATTTCCATTTTAAAAGTCAGGTGGTGAGACAGTGACATTTAAGAATATATCTTTCATTACCAGCCTAAATTGCCACAACAACATATGTTCGAAAGTTGGACAATACTGAATGATCATTTGGTCCCCCAGAAATGGTCCTCTCAGTATTTTATCATCATCATCGATAATATCATCAACACTGTCCTTTTTTATTGATATTATCAGCACCTTAATTATCTATATTCTCCTTCACTCTTTCCTTATTATCCATATTATCCAATTTTTCTCGTTGAGCTCTTTGAATACGTGATGCCTCATTACGTTCTATTACATATCGTCTCTTTACAAAAACAGTAGATCTCCTTCGATAAGTTGATGCTGAAATTTTTAAAAGAGATGTTAGTACAATTTTATCAGCACAGAATTCGTTCGGAAAATTATTTGCCAAATTCTACGAAGTTGCTTCGAACAATATGTTTCCAAACAGTGAGTTCAATGATCGAAAATTGATTTTTCGATCCACTATAAGTCTATTCGTAAAACAGATTGCTGAACTTATCATAATGCATTTAACAAATTGTTTTCCAAACTACACACATTTAGCTCACTACTCTATTTTTCGATTGTCTAGGCAATCAATCAACTAACAATATACAGTTTGAACAAAACCACAATGATTTTCCCCCAAATTCAATCATTCAAGTTCAGTAGATGACCACAACAAACAAATTCATCAATTATAGGTTTAAGTTCAAAGCAAGTAATACAAATTCCCCAAGATCGAAACCTACAAAACTTAAATTGAAACCAAGAAATTCAATGGGTAACATTAAAACCTAAAAAACTTACCAAAAGGTTCAATGAGTGTCGAATGTTCGATAGAATCCATGAGGTTTGAAGATTCAATGATGCTGCTACTGCTCCAAGTTTTGAAAAATCACATTTTGACAGATTCAGTGTCTTCACTCTTTTTCTTTTTCGCCTTTGTCGTTCTCAGTTTCTTCACTATTCATTTGCCCAGGTCATTCTTAGTGTCTTCACGGCTGTTTGGAAATGGGATATTATTTCTTTTCATTTTATTTAAGTTAATATTTTTAATGTTTTAATTAAATAATATAATTTTTTAAGAGAAAGGGTAAAATTGACATTGTGTGTGGTGTGTTGAGAAAAAAGTGAGAAAATAAGTAGTGGTGTGTAGAGAAATTATGGTGCATTGAAAAAAATGGTGGTGTTAATAGAATCACCCTTAAAAAATGTATATAGGTAGGGCTAATTCATTCTCGATTAAAAAAAACACATTCTATATTTGCTTGTTTTGTAAATGAGTATAGTTTGAGTCCAAAATCAATCTTGAAGTGTGCACCCTGTGTGAGTGGTATATATGTTTGCAAACATTCACAACAAGATTTATGAACATTGTACGATAAAGTTCACAATAAAGTTCAGGAATGTTATAATGAATTTAATGTAAATTACAGCACACAACAAATTGGTAACCATTTTCAATCAACTGATCTACGCCAGAGAGACTTGTCAAGTCCATAGAAACAATCCACTACTGCGATGTATCATTTACTTGGGATCTTACATGCAGCTGACCTCACGTCACTCAGAACCCTTTCTACCCGAACACCCACTTTCGATGGATTGAACTATGAGCTCCCCACATAGCCTAGATTTCTACCTGTCTAGTTCCCACATGTATTCTCTTCCGAGAACCATTTGATAGTGTACGAAAAGTATTTCAAAACACTCTGACTGGAACACTAATCTCTAACCTAACAACGACAACCGAAACCTATGTGGCTCTTAAACAAATTAGAGCTATTGTATATATGTATATCTTTAGTGCATTTAATCATTCGGTGTTTGTTCCTAGTCAATCAATATAGATTGATCCGAAATCTGATTCAAATCCAATATAGTACCTATGGGTACATAAGAAATGAATGGGCCTCTTTACCATTCTGTATAAACAACATAGCCTTAACAAGGGAATATAAGTCTAAAGTGGGTGGGTGTGACAAGTCCAAATTCTCTCGTATTTTTGTGTCTTTTTCTTCTTGTTCTTTTGCCCTTTGCTTTTTCTTTTTTTTGAGTCGAAAAAAGTCAGTATGGCACAGGGGGTTAGGAGGTAGTAGAATCACGTCTGGAGGGCATTTAGATGCCAATGATACAAAAAATGAGCAACAACTTCTCAACGGAAAGCTCTCTCTCGAGCCTGGTAAAAATACCCACTATTCCAGCATTGCTCAAAGAGAAGTTCGTGATCGTACCCACACCAAATCCAGAGTGATTGACAGGAGAATGAAAGGAGACTGGGAACAAGAGTAACAATTACCAGCTGGAGGAGGAGCAGAGCACCCTAGCCACCGAAGGAAGGAAGAACTTTACAAGGCAAGTCTGATCGTATCTTCCAGATTCTAGAAAGTGGATCGGCTAATTAAGGAAGGTTGAATGTTGACAATCTATGGCATGGCGAGTATAGAATCTGCGAGACAAATCTTCTAAATAAGGGAAGAATCTTCCAGATATGGAAAGTCTTGGGCACAACGACTGTGAAATGGACTGAAGATCATCCGGCCTGTGGGAGAAGTTACCTTGTGTTTTTGTACTCCTGTTTAAGTAGTTTCATGGCAGAGGCTAAAAAACCAACACTTACAATTTATTTTTACTTTAAGATACATTTTCTTTTTTGCATTTTAATTCCCGTCTCGGGCCTTATGCCCGTAGGCTTTTAGAATTTCCAGTTTATGTACTTAAATCCAACATTGGTGTTGGATCATTTTGCTATTTAATCAAGTAAGTTTTTCATTTTATTTATGTCTTTATTTACTTATATTTATTGTTGTTCTAAGTTTAGCATGAGTAGATAGATTCGTTATTCCAGATTGAACAAAGATAAGAACTTAATGAACACGTAAGAACCGTGAGGCTTATGGGCATAAACTGTGTGAATTTGGTCCCGTCGTGTAATCATTTTCTTTGTTGCATTAAAGTGGGCTAAGCTAGTTAATCGTGTCTGATCACTTGTTAATTAGAATTGTGTTCACTGTCTCCATAAATGATCAATGAATCGTAACTATGTGTTGGTCATAAAAGGATAGGATATATCAAAAGTACTGTGGGCAACTTGAGAGATCAGTATTGC
Source organism: Perilla frutescens (assembly GCA_026008535.1). Classification (NCBI taxonomy): domain Eukaryota; kingdom Viridiplantae; phylum Streptophyta; class Magnoliopsida; order Lamiales; family Lamiaceae; genus Perilla; species Perilla frutescens. The sequence goes on from BRKX01000011.1 coordinate 33,666,576, forward strand.
AGTAAATTTAGGTCTGTCTAAGGCATAAAGCTTTCTTATTGTTTACAATCATATGAGAGATCGGGGTTGGGCAACATGTTAGGGATTAGGGGATGAGAGATCACCTCTAGACTAAACAGAAATGATAGATTGGGTACGTTGAGAGAGATCTGGTACCTTTAACCAGATAATTAGATTCATATAAGTAATCAACGTGTCCATAATCGGTCGAGTGTTTGTTAAGTTCAAATCGACGTTCTAATCTGGAATACATTTTGTTTTGCTATTTTACTTTACAGTATTTACATTAAGAAGTACGGAGACCACAACAACTCTCAAAACTTTGGAAATAGTGACATTGGAAGATAGAGTTAATAGCTCCTCGTGGGATCGACCCTTACTCATGTTTGCTGGCTAAGTCTGCAATGGGCATAAGGATAGGTCTCTCTTGAGATTTATTCTGACCGTGAAATGACCGCGCGTCAATCGTCTGAAAGAATAAAAAGATCCAATGGTTGAAGATCAACTAGCGTATGGGAAAATGAAAAAGTATAGGTGATGTGACCATTACTCTTCGTGATACTATCCACTTAACACTTCCGGATCTTCGAGCTCCCCCACACTTGCCTTCAAGTTTGGAGCTCCCAAAGGCTTGCTCTCAGAGCCTCGAGCTTCCCCGAACTTGCCTTCAATTCTGGAGCTCCCGGAGGCTTGCTTTCAAAGCCTCGACCTCCCCTAGGCTTGCTCTCAGAGCCTCGAGCTCCCCCGGACTTGCGAGATTTTCAAAACTTGATTTCGGGACCTCAAAGTCCCCGGGAAGGATATTTTTATAATCGAAATTCATTGCTTGTTCCTTATGTAATAAGAATCAATTAATGAGGAGCTAATTGTAGATGTCATTTTTCGTAAAGCCCAAAGAAATAACCTTAAGAAGTCCAACAGTGATTGGAGGTCGGGTCCCGTGAGGTCGAGCGTAGAAGGTTGTGTCGCGGAGGTCGGTAGGTTAGCAGTAGAACCTTAACGGTCTTTTAACCGGGCCCAGTCAAAACCTTACTATAGATAGGGAAGGCCAAGTCAAAATCCTACTGAGAATGAAAAGAATCCCAAAGAAACATGGAGGAAATTATAGAATTCAAAATAAATTGGAGAATAGCACTTTTAGTTGAGGAAGAAAATTTGATAAAAAGATAGACAAATAATTAAGCTGATTAATACCAGTCTCAACAACTTAATTTCCTAAGAACTCTTGATAATTCTGAATTACAATATTATTATACGTTTATTTTATAGTTCGAATTCGAAACTGACTTGAGCATCGGAGTCCGTTCGATCATCACCCCTCAGACGGTTCTTCAGCTTCACGTATTTCTTGATTTTGTTTTGTAGATTGTCGGAGTCCGGATCCAATTTATATTAATTGCAGAATTCCGGTTCTACAATAATTATGTTTCTATATATAAATATAGATTAGATAACTTGATGAAATTACCTATTTTTATCTCCTATTCAACGTGATGATATATTCTATATAGATTGCATGCTTTGAAGTTCTATATTATATATATACATGTATATATATATAGGGGAAGTGTTAGGCTCAAAGTAATCATAGTGTATGAATAAGGACCACATCTCACATCATACAATTTCTAGAAATTAAAGACCCGTATTTGATTAAAAATGCGGTGACAATTTTGTATAGTTTGAAAAGTTTTTTGGGTAGGACATTAACATAATTTGACAATTCTTATAAAAAAAACGTTGTTTATCTGTTACAGGATCATCATGTTAATGAAGTATTATCAACATGCTAGCGAAGCATTATCGCGATGTTAATTAAAGTTTTCTAATATTGTTAACAAAAATTTATATTCTAAAAAATAATTATAAATGTAATTTGATTTAATAAATTCTAATTAAATGGAAAAATAACTTAATTGGGTGAAACAAACCATGTGATAAACCCTGAATGCGCTAAAATAAATCATAACAATCACTACAAAAAATTCATGTTTTAGCGATGGAATATTATGTGGCCAAACGTTAAAAATCCGTTGTTAAACCATTTTAACGACTTTTCTGTTTCGCCGTTAATAATCTCGTCGTTAGACAAAATTAATGATGAACAAAATTAGCGATTACCAATGAATTTTTTCCATCGTTAAACCGAACCGCCGTCAAGCTAGGAACAATTCATGAAATTTCACGTGGATAAGATTCGAACCCAGAGCCTCTGAAAAAGCAAGGTTAACCATGTGGGCTAGTGAGTACTTGCATTAATATATAGAAATACTATACACACATACACACACAAAATCTATTTTGATTGAATTTTTATTTCTAAATTAAATAATAATAAATATTATTCATTTATTTAAATATCTATTATAATTTTAATATATATATTTATTATAAAATTTAATTATATTGGATCATTATTTAATATAAGATTATTTTCATTAATTTTCTCAAATATTATATATTTATAATTACTAATATTTATAAAAATAAAATTAAAGTGATAAAAATTATTAAAACAAAAAATTATAAAAAAGTCATTAATTAGTATTTAAAAATAAAAAAGGATATAAAATATTAAAAAATAATAAAATTATAAAATAAAATAAATCTAAAAAAGTAAAATAAATAAATAAATTTAAAAAATTTATTTTAAATTCGTAATTAATTATCAATTGAAAAATTTAAATAAAAAATATTTAAAAATAATATAAAATATTAAAAAAAATCAAATAAATCCAAAAATAAATAAATAAAAATTAAAAATATATTTCAAATTCATAATTATGTATTAATTGCAAAATAAAAAATAAAAAAAAATAAAAATAAAAATTAATTTAAGCCATGGAATTATTTTGTAGCTAATCCATTGTTAAGATTAAAAAATATATTTGACGACATATTTTTCCATTTTTAACTAAACGACGGAAAAATTCATCATTATTTCATCATTAAAATAAAAAAATAAAATTTAAAAATAAAAATACGACGTGTAACATCCGTTGTTAGTTAGAGATGGAAAAATCTATCGTTAAACATCACAATCTTATTCTGTCATTAATTTATCGCTATTTTAACGACATAAATCGTTAAATCCGTCGCTAAATCACGTTTTTTCTTGTAGTAAATAATATTTATGTACTACATTAGCATTATGATCTTTAGTTTCGTCAGCACCACGAATGCACTATATTAGCATATGATAATATTCCGCCAACATACGTCATGACTCATAGATCAATGGAATAAACCTTAAAAATTAATTAAGACTAAAAGAGAAAAGTTAAATGAAAAATTACATACAAATTAAATATTAATCATAATTATATTGAATAAACCATTATTGAGATCGAATAAACCCTAATAAATCAATACAAATGTACTACCATAATATTATGACAATTATTCGTTACCATAATGAATACATTATGTTAGCATATGATGATATGATGAATGCTTTGTTAGCATACATTATCATAATGCTAACAAGGCATCATTACGAGCTAACGAAAATATTTACAACTTAGGTTTGCGTAAAAATTTATCTTTTGTATTTTTTCATTCATATTTTTCATATAAACACGTCATTCAGACATTTTAAATGAAAGATCACCAAGAGAACTTTAATTTGATATATTTTTTTTGCATCAATTGGATTAAAAAAGAGCAAGTTACGGTCTTTAAAGTTTTTACGATTTTTTTAAAATTGTTGACATCATTATTTTTAAAAAATTTGACGAAAATACCCCTCATTCCTTTATTTTTCATTTTGTTATTTACAAGATTGTCATCACATGTTGTATTAAATCTCAACTATTAGATTATTTAATTGGATGATATAGATGTGGTCTTAGTTTTCACACTAGTAAAAAGTCATATTTAATTCATTTCCTATATATATATATATATATATATATATATATAAGTACAAACATTTTATTTTATATATTTTTATAGTTCAATCGGGAACACCTAATAAGTGGAGACCCATTTTTTAGAATCTCGATTTTTTTTTAAAAAAAATAAATATATTTCTATAGTTTTCCCTATAATTATTTTTTCTACAATTAACATAGTTTGAGTTTTATGATTTCAAAGTTGTTTCACTCAGATTAGATTGCATGCAATATTATTAAAAAAATGCTTGTATATTAAACAAAATTAACCCTTTACTTGTATATCCTATTCTTTATATTAAAACTAGATATATGCGCGATTGAATATGAGATGATGTTATTTGGACATATTTTATTTTCCGTGTGATCTAATAGGTCATTAGTAACTTATTGTGAGCAGTTTCATACTCCGTTAGATGTTTATGCTCGAACTAATAATTATCCAAAATTTAAAACTATTAAATCACTTACTTCAATTAGTTGTTTCAAAATAAGATACGAAAAAAAAACTTAATTATGTTAAAGAAAATATAATAATCTATAAATACATACACACTATATATAGAAAAATATAGACTACATATAAATATTTGAAAAAATCTATTTTTTATATATACAAAAAAGATATAAGAAAAATAGTATGTATATTTTTATATAGATAAAATTAGGAATTTTGATTTTAGTATCTTTAAATAGATTTTTAAAGGGTTCACATCCCGACTTGTATAGTTAAATAGCTCAGATGTACACCTACACAAAAATATTTATTTAATATATAATAGGTTACAAACAGAATTCGTTCTCTTATTTATATTGGAATATTGGAATATATATATATATATATATATATTTATATTCCAATATAAAATACATTAAATAAAATATTTCTTACGATTAACTTATTTCCTAAAAATCTGCTAAAAAAACCGCACGAGAATGAATATGAGAAGTTAAAGTAATCATGGCTCCTATATATTCGTTAATATTATAATACATATATAATATATAATCTATATAAATATAGAATAGATTATAGAATTTGGGCGGGATAAGAGCATTTTGGGCGGGAATTTTCCATGCAAAAGATTTTGCTTTAATATAGTATAGATTTTTGAAACGATAACACCCATGCATCACACGAAAAAAATATTAGATATATTTTAATGATTCGATTGCTAGGTAGTATGAGGCTAGTTATCTGAACTAAATCTAATCTTATCAGACATCGAGCTATGAGTAGAATACCGATCCAAAAATATGCCATTGATTTTATATTGGAGTTCAGGCATTACAATCTGCATAGAGAAACAAAGAAATCGCAAAGCCGAAAGACCATTAAGGGTTCGACGATCGAATGGACTTTGACGCTCAAGTCAGAATCGAAAAAAGAAACAGAGCTAGAAGACTGCAATAAAAAATGAAGAGTAATGCTAAGATTGAGAGAGTTTTTGAGGTTGTAATTGAGGTATGAAATTAGTATTAGATCAGGCCTTCTTATAGGGAGGCATTCAATGTGTTGATCCCATTTTTTATAGAAATTGTTACCAAGTTATCATTTGTAGGGCTTTGACTAGGTCCCTTCTTGCAATTGCTAGATTTTTGACCCAGTCTCCTCTCCTAACTCTCCTAACGACTGATAAAAATTTGTCTCGACAAAGTTTCGACCCGGCCCGACAGTTTTGACAGCTCTAGAGCGAGTATCATGCGGCCGAGCCATTACGAGTAGTTGGGCCGGCCCAAAACTAAGCAGTTTGTTTAGGCTTTGGAGGAAGGGTAGATATGGAATTTCGTAATACGTCACCGTTCATAGACTAAAATCTCGAGCTCCCCTAACCAAACACTGTTTTGTTCAGTCACTGAAACGAAGACTCCAACATTTCTTCTCCACGGTGAGCAATCTACGCCACATTTTCAATTCCAACAATTCTCGTTGTTTCAATTCACTAATCGTCAGTTTCATCGGAATTTTTCTCCGTAGAAATGGCCCGAGATTTACGATTCCTGGTTTTAGCGGGTTTGTTGCTGGCGGCAAGCTGCGAATCGGCCGTCTTCAGTCCGGTGTCGGAATCTCACCGATCTGCGGCATTGGAGCTATTTTCTCCGGCTCATGGATCTTTTGGAAGGTCGGTTATAAACCCTATATAAACCCACGGTCTTCGTGATTTATTTGTCGAGCTAATTATAGGTTGTGAGGACTTTTTCTGCTTGATTGTTTTGGCCGTTTTGTGTTTTTGTGGATGAATCGGGCCGGGGAAGATCTCAGCGCGACAATCATTTTGTGTTTTCTCAGTTATTGATTAATTAGAAGATCTGTTATTCTAATATAATATTAATTTAGTCCTTAGTCATGTATTAAGTAAGGTGTTATCGTGTTGTTGTTCTGGGCCTCAAATCTCGAGCCCTTAGCTAATTTCAGCTGAATTTGTGATTTGCCTTCATCGTTCTCCTGAAGATGGAGACTACGAGATCGATGATTGCCGTTTATGTTTAATATTCCTAACTTTTGATTATTATTTTTTATTGGGAACTCTTCTGACTTTATTGTGCCGGCTGCATACGCATCTCTTTTTATTGTGTGTGTATTTTTCTATTCTTCCTTTTTTTCCCTTTAATGTGTTTCCTTTATCATCTTTTGTTGAATAATATTGGAAAAGAAGTTGGCGATTGTAATGTTTTATGCCATTTGAATTTGGATTGCATAAATTTGACATGTGGTTTTGGTCTTCCTTTTTATGTGCAATCATTTTTGCTTGTCTCCTTTATGAGTTCTTTGAGATTTATCACTACTGTAACTTTTGTGTTAAAAGTATACAATGTTGCATATGTGGTTTAAGATAGTTGGCCATCTCACTTTATTGCACTATTTCCAGTTTGGAGGAGACATATGAGGCGTTAAAGACATTCGAGGTTCTTGGGATCGAAAAGAAGAATGATTTAAGAACTTCTTCTTGTACTTCTGTAGCGGACACCCTACGGTCTACTTCTTCAGCTTTAAAGGATTTTTTCCATGCTTTAAGAGTTAATAGCATATTGAAGTGCAAGCTCAATAGTGAGATTTTTCGGGTATTAAGATCTTTTCATTAGCTACAATTTATGTAAAAGCATGTTCTCTTTTGATGTGAAAATGTATTGTTCTCACTTCTCACCTTTATTTTCTTGGTCTGCAGGGAGCTGAATCTAGACTTAAAGGCTCTCTACATGATGGCAATTCGCTTATTGAGTTTTACTATTCCATTGGAGGTTTAGTGCTTTTAAAGGTAAATATTTGATTTATTAAATCCCTTAAAGATCTCTCTCAATCTATTCTTCTTTTAGGTTTTACAAAAATAGACCTATATGGAGAAAAAAATAGGCTTTTTAAAACTTGCTCCTGAAACCTATCATTTGCTGCTCATATGTAAATATACATTAAACAGATTTCTATATTTCCCTTAGCTATTATATAGTCTATAAAGAGGCATTCAGTTGTTTACTTCCTTTTTGTTTTAAATTTTGTGTCATGTTGAATCTATTTCATGTGGTATCAGGATCAGACGTCTGAGGTGGAAGTTCATCTCAAAGCTGCTGATAGAATTTTTCGCTCAATAAAGGTGGAGCTGTTGCATATTCTGGATTACTAAATGTGCTTTCTCGAGATGCTTTTACTTTTTTGTATAATTGAATGCCTAACTTGCTGTCATTTCTTGCCAGGCTCTTGGTCAGAGTGATGGGAGGTGGCGTCTTAGTTCCAACAACCCAGAGTCTAGTAACAATGCTGCTGGTATTTAATGCATCCTCTAGTTTTAAATCACATTATTCACATATACTAGCTAAACATAACCTTTCAATTCGACAGATAGATGATATTTATTTACTGGAACATGTTATTGTTCCTATGATGTAATATCGAGTACTGTGTCAGCATTGTTTAGCTTATTATAATGTAGTACTGTCTCAACACTGTTCACCCACTTGGCTTTATTTCTACAGGGATAGCGCTTGAAGCCCTGGCTGGAGTTATTTCTTTAGCGTCTCCTCATGTTGATCATTCTCTGGTCAGTCATGTTTTTGTTAGTTTTATGACTAACCAATTCTTTGACAGTAGACTGTTACTAGAAAAGTAGTACTGGCTTTAACTCTACCTTAACAAATGTCGAACAGAAAACTTGTATAGCATTTGAGTTGCCTGAACGGTAAATAAGACAATTGATGCTTGTGTACATATCTTTAAAATTTACTCAAATGCATTATGCATGTGATTGTGGAGTATTGGGCCACATTTTAACATGGAGCGTTATCTGTATGACTGTATTGATTTTGTGGGAGTTTCTCTTCAATACTAGTTGCTATGCTACCAAGTACCAACTTCTCTTCTTTATGAGAATTTTAGAGACAGTTATTCGATTGCTATGTTTAGTATTCTGATCCAAGTCTGCTTTCTACTGCCAGATCATAACTCTGAAAAATGACATCCTGAAGCTTTTTGATGGTATTGAAAGATATGGTAAGGAATTCTGTTTCTCTCTTCTATTTTAACATGTTTGTTTTACTTTTATTCATGCTCAATAGCCTATATTTACTTAAGCAAAGTTGTGATTGTATTTTATTGGTGCAAGGTCACGATATTTTAGTCATTGAAAAGGATTAGGAGTTAGAACCTACTCATTTGTCTGTGAATGTTGCTCAAGAATATGACAAGAGCACAATGTATACATGAGCTAAATTTTACTCTAACAGATGCTTGTTAAGTGGTTAAAACCTTAAGATTTTTAATTTTTTACCCTTGTCTGATTAAATGAAGATTATTCTGTTTCTCACCTGATTATGTGATGGGGACATACCACTTGCACTTTTAACTATTGAAAAATTACTTTACCAATAGTGTCCCATTTTTACAAACTAGATAAGAGACTGAACTCAATTCAATGTATATGTAACTGACAATATGCACAGTGGTGAAGGTCTCTTAACATGTTATGTTGTTATCAAGTCCATGATTAAATATGCTTGCCCTGCAGCTGTAGCCTCCATCTTTTATTTTTTTAGACAGGTCTTTTCCTCCCCCACTCCCTCCCCGTTCCCCTTGAAAATAGAGTATAATGCCCTAAAGAAGGCTGATCTGTGTTATTAGACATCTGGATGCTTGCAACTGGGGTGGTAGGTAGGAACTGAATTTGTATTCTGATCTTACTTAGGCAACTTTCTGCTTCTACTAAATCTTCTAGTCTATATGCTGAATCCAGTAATACTAGCGCAGAGTGGCAAGTCAAAATTACATTATGCTATTCTTTACCAATTGTTTCCTTTGATCTTCTGTTAGATGATGGGACTTGCTACTTTGATGAGAAACATGTTGGTGCACGTGGACATCAGAGTCCTCTCTCAGCCTCTGCATCAGTAGTCCGTGGAATCACAGCTATTGCAGCAGTCACCTCTGAAAATTTAAATGTATGTTTTCACCTATCATGGAGGTACTTTCATGTAAGCTGTTTTTCCTGTAATTCTTTCTTCCTTGATACATGAAATCGGTATTCTAAATTGCAGCTTCCCGGGGAGAAAATTTTGGGCTTGGCAAAATTTTTCCTTGGTGTTGGAATTCCGGGCAGTGCCCAAGATTTGTATCACCAGATTGATGCCTTGAATTGCTTGGAAAACATTAGGCAAGTGCTTTGGATATTTACCTTTTTTAGAACTCTTTGATGTATTTACTTTTCTGCATCTTAAGATTGCCTCTCCATACAATAAAGCGTATTTCGATTTGAAAAATTCTAGTTTTAAGTTATAACTGCTCCTGTAAGGTTTTTTTACTTCTTTCCCTAGTGATTCTAATATATTTTCTCTTTTTTCTCTAGGGGATCCACTCCTCTGATTTTATCGCTGCCAGCTACTGTCATTTCAGTCACCAAGAAAGATCAAATTAAGGTCTACCCTCCTGATATAGTCTAGTACAATAATTAACTCCATTTATTGCATAGCGCTTTCCCCTTTTCTATTAAGTTGCCTTCTTTTGTATCACTTTTCATTTATCTCGTAATCAAGGAATCAAGTTTAAACTTGCTTCTAATCATTTACTTCAGAAGTTAGTGCTGTCTGCACGCAACTATTGCCTATGTTAAATCTGTGTAACACAATCATAGTGAAGACAATTGATAGAATTGATTGTTTGGCTGAAGTTTCTTCTGAAGTTCTTCTCTCCAGTGTTGCTAATTTGGAGGACTGTACTTATTACCACTGTTTTCTTAGGTTCGGGTCAGTACTGTGTTGGGTTCTCCTGCTCCTACTCTGTCAGTCAGGCTCATGCAGATTTTTATCTCCGGTACAAAAGATGCTTCTGTCATCGACAAGGTGCTTCTCTATAACAGAAGGCTGCATAAGAACTTGCAACTTTGTTAATAATTATATTCAAAAGAGTCACCTTCATGCTTCAGCACACTTAACTGATGCCTTTTGTTTGCTTTGACGCAGAAGCTTACGTTTGATGCAGCCAGTGGGATGCATGTCTTGGAAACATTGCCAGAAAGTATTGATGTTGGAAGCCACATCTTTTCTTTTGAGGTAGTAACCTTTCTTCTGTTCATCGCCCTTCATTGTCTTATCTCTTACTCTTGCATTAAGTAAAGACAATCTTCCTCATCTCTTCATGTTTTAATTCTTCTAGCTGAACTTGTGATTTGCAGATTATATTTGACACCCCAGAACATAAGAAAAACTATGCCACTGGAGGGCGAACAAAGGTACCTATTCATATAACTGGAGCTATCAAGATTGCCAGTGCAGAGATTGCAATACTTGACGGTGATCACGGGAGCGTAGAGACTCAGAGAAAGTAAATCTTTAACTTTCTTCACATGACAGTGATCTTTTATTCGCCTTTCTTTCTTTGTTTTGTTTTCTGTCCTGGAACCTATTAGTTTATGTTCCACAACACTTTTCTCACTGATTAGGTGCTTTATAAACTCTCATATGTTGGCTGCACTTTTATATCTCAAGTTTCATGGTTGTTTTTTTTTCCTGAAAATTGTTATGCTTTTCCTTGAGGTTTTTTTTTAACCTCCCACTTCACACTTCGTTGTTTTCTCTTTATTTCCTGTTCTCGATCAGTGTTTTTAGGCAGTTAGGGATGGAGGCTAGGGTTTGTTTATCTAATTATATCTCTGTTCTTCTTTAAGCTCTTTTATTTGCTCTGCACCCCATCTAATATAATTCTTTAAGGTCCTGGCAAATTGCATGTGGTGTTCATATACGAACTACAATGCTCATTCTTGAGAGTTATATGTTGTCTACATGAATAGAAGTTGCTCTTATAGTCTGTTGTTTAATTCAGGCTGAACTTACCAGGCGATAATGATGTTGCTTTATCAGCTAATCATCTCCAGAAGTTGAGGTTGTCATTTGACTTGACCACTTCTTCTGGAAATGCTTTCAAGCCTCACCAGGTTGCCATTCTAGTCAATATACAACGAACTATATTCTTTCTCAGTCAAGTGTTCTGATTACCATGTTCTGTTCAGGCATTCCTCAAGTTGCGACACGAGAGTGGAGTTGAACACATCTTCTTGGTGGGACCCTCAGGGAAGAAGTTTGAGATAATACTAGTTGAGTGCTCTACAACCATTTTCATCCAAATGACCTTGAATTAGATTATGTGAGATGCTTAATATGATCTACAGAAGTCCAACAGTGTCTCCAATCTAGTTCACAACTTTTATCTGGCATGTTTTAGAATTATGACTTCCCCAATATATGTGCTTTGAATTTGAGATTCCTGTAAGTCTGCAGTCTTCCTATCAGGTCATTGATGTAATACATCCTGCACTCAGACCTTTATACTTTTCCAGTTTCATATATCTGACTGCATTTTACTTGTAGGATTTCCTGGGGCTAGTTGAGAAATTTTTCTACCTATCCGGTAGATATGACATCCAACTTACAGTTGGAGACTTCAACATGGTAAAATTCTCTAAGACTTAAAAGCATTATTTTCGATTTTCTGCCGTGCTCCTGATTCACTTATATAGAACTGCCTGCTTATGCTGTCAGCCTGTCAAATATTCAAATTAAATTGCTTTGTTTGATCTATTTCAGGAGAATTCTTTCTTGCAACCTCTGGGCTATATTGAATTAGATCTCCCAGAGGCACCTGAAAAGGCAGCCCGTCCTCCTCCACAGCCTGTTGACCCATACTCCAGATATGGGCCTAAGGCAGAGATATCTCACATATTCAGGGCTCCAGAAAAGCGACCCCCGAAGGAGCTTTCCCTTGCTTTCTTGGGCCTTGTACTCCTACCATTTTTTGGTTTCTTGGCTGGGGTATCTGTCGATTTCTTTTTTCCCTCTTATTACTTGCATAAGTGAATATGCATTCTTTTTTTTTTTTAATGTCCCCATACCCTTTTCATCTAGCCGCTATTTAAATTCTAAACTAACTTTTCATCTAGCCGCTATTTAAATTCTAAACTAAGTACATTTTTTTTTGGGGGTTCCTGCAGCTCATTCACCTTCGAGCTAACCTCAAGAATTTCCCGAAGTCAACTGTCCCTTCAACTTTTGCCAGTCTCTTCCATCTGGGCATTGCAGCAGTTCTAGCACTCTATGCATTGTTTTGGTTGAAGGTCTGTTTCTAAATTTTCCTGAGTTTAGTTTAGCATTTTCTGGTTGCTTCCTGTTTCCAGAATTGGCTGAGGTATCATATTTCATACAGTTTCCATTCTAAGTGGTTTCTGGGCTGAGGACTTTGCATTTTTTTTTAAAAAAAGTGCATTCAAAGGGTCATTCCTTAAATTTTTATCTTCAAGATCTTATTATATCTTCGTCTCGTGATTTGTGTAGATCCATCTCAACCCTATCTTAATCATTTCTCACGCACTGTCATGCTGCCAGCTAACATTGCTGGCAATGCTTTTTTTATATGTTCAGTATTCTAATGACTTGTCTAACCATTTCACTATCATTCATATCTTTTTACGTGCAAATCTATGCGGCTAGCAATTTCACGAATCTTGAGATTTATGGAGTCCACCATTGCCAATCAATTTTAGGTCATTTTGCCTGCTCATAGTCTGTAGGCAAACTGAAATAAGCTTTCTAGTCATAAATCTTCTTCCGGTCGCATTTTTCTACTCTCTAAATTCTCTAGTTTATGTTAAGAGTGTGCCAGTCTTTGAAATATTTTTCTGATCATATCATGCTCAAATTTGTATGTCTTTTTGCAGTTGGACCTGTTCACCACATTGAAGTCACTTGGCTTATTGGGAATGTTCTTGATGTTTGTCGGGCACAAGACGCTGTCCCATCTTGCATCCACTTCGGCCAAGCTGAAATCATCCTGAGAGTGAGTTCAAGTACAGGAAACTGCTCAAAGAGAACTCGATTTGAAATCTAGTTCTATCTTGGTCGAGACTGATTACTATATCACGTAATTGCATCCAATATTTCTTGACACAATTTTGATATTTTACATGGATTAGCTGGCTGGATTACCTGTTGACAGAGTCTTAGGCGCTTGTCTGTTTACTGGCATAGAAGATGGAGGAATATGTATCGGGAGGGGTTTCGTTTTGCGTGCATAACATTGATGTTTAACTGCACTGCATGGCTGGCAATTGGGTAGTTAATTATCCTCATATAGCAGGTGATTGCTTAGTAGATGACCTTTTTATTTGGTCATAATGTATTGAAAGCTTTAGATTTATCAAATTAAAGTATGACAAAGATTAATTATTTTTGGGTTCTAAGGTCATGTTTATTGTGAAAAGGTTAAAGCTGAATTAGTAGGAGATAAAGTATTAACAAAATGAATGTTTTGATTTCAACAACATTTGGGAAGAGTCCAACTTTTTTTAACCCTTGAACATCCTCTTTTTTGTTGCATTGAACTCTCTCAAGTTTTTATTCTTATTTCAGTATTTGGACTTGTATTTTGCATTAGCTTTTCGATGCATGTTAATGATATTGAAAATGAATAACGTAAAATAATAATCATTATAGCTGAAAAATTGTTTCAATTGTTGCATGCGCCGAGTAAATGTTGATAGTCTTCAAGTCAAACGCAAGTCTTAATAAAGGTTTAATAAATCAAGATCTATTAGTTTTAGTGCAGAATATATGTAAATTTGCTAAAATCGTCCCAATTAGTCACGCGCCTGTCTCATTCTTCTGAATTTAAAATGTTTTGCCAAGACTAGAGCTAAATTCCATCTCCATCGACACTCCCATAAAATGTACAAGGTATAGTGGTTATTCTACAATTGGAGTTTCTTTTCAAATCGGTAGAATTTCGAATTTGAAACGTTTTCCAGTTGTCTGGAGTGTGCTTGATAAAATTATTTTATATTTCGAGTTAAGATACAAGATTATTCCTAATATTTTGGTGTAGAAGCGGGTTTCATAATCCCATCTTTGAAAAGAAAAGTACTTAAGAGATGCCCACGATTCCGATTACAAATCGCCGGTTAAGTGGTTCCGGACGGCACAAACCGAAACCGCACCACCACCCCGAGGTCACCGGTTATGGTTGGCAGTTTGTGTGGTCATCGGTTATGGTTGGCAGTTTGTGTGCTCAACGGTTTTTGCCGGTTTTCCATTTTTTTTAATTTGAACTTATGAACTATTGAATAATATTACATTATAATTTGCATAAATTAACTAAATTATAAATTTACAAATTAAAAACTAAAAAGGATGAGAAACCCAAGTTTATTTGATATTATTGTTTATGACATTATAATTTATATCTTACAAGAATACAAGTTCATTTGATAAATAATATGACATTATAAAATTACAAATTACAAATCAAACTATGAAATTACAATCTTACAAGTTACAACTTAACATTAAATTATAATTTACAAATTGTTAATTTGACTGATTTAGGGGGGAAAAGAAATAATTGAAATTTGGGCTTGCATTTCAAATGAAGCTGCCTATATATCCTTTACCTTGGAATCAAAGCCCTCGCAGTCCATTTTACCTTTTTTCCTTGTCGAGTCTAGAAGTTGAGGTCGTCGTCCCATTCGTCACTGGTTTGGCTCTCGCTCTCTCCTCCTTCAGCTTCACTCTGAGCCAACTAGAATCAGCGAGTCATCCATCAAATCGTCCTAGTGGTTCTCTTGCTCACTTAGATCGGCTTTTTATTCGTCCTTCAACATCATTTGTGCTTCAAGACGATCCGGTGTCAAGTTTGATTTCCGCTCGTCCAACATATAACCGAATTCACTGAAAACTTGTTCAACCACAACTGTTGATGCCGAGACTCCAAAAATCTCATTTGCCATAATCGCAAGCAAATGATACCATTTTTTATTCCGGGACCACCACTTGAGAGCATCAAAATTATTTGGACTTGCATTGTTAATGTCTGGGTCTGGCACAACGGGGTCTTAGAAATACGTTTCTAATTCATTTTGACTACGCCTCACACTTCCTCTACTTTGGAAAAAAAAAATTAAATTCTTGTAAAGCACTACCTTGTGAAGTATTTAATCATGATGAAAAACTACTACTAGAGCTAGAATAACGGCGTGTTTAACTAGGTAGAGTATTTTCATATTTTTGCTCATATTCTCTATAAAGTGATTGTAAATATGTTAAAATATCTAATTTAATTTCATGAGATGTTGGCAAATGTAAATTAACACCATCGGGGCCTAAAAAACTCATGGTAGATAAAAATATGTAATACATATCAATATGTCCATTAATCCAGAACGTTTAAATGCAGGATCTAACATTTTAGCAATCAAAAAAATATTAGGAATATGATCAAAATATTTCAATTATTTTTGTATCATAACTTGAATCATCTTCGACAAATCTGATTTATGACTACAATAATTAAATTTAGCAGCAATTAAACAATAATGATACATGAATTTACATATAATAGAGTAATAAACACCGGATAAATATTTTGTTGCAAATTGAAAAACTTGTAAAAGTTTTATTAATTCATAACAATCATCAAAATATGAAGGTAATAAAATAAATGAATCAACATATGTAGCAAAAAAAAAACTAATAGTTCTCGATATTAATATGTTGATGTAATGCAAGCATTTCATATGTAGAATTCCACCTATGAGGTATATCTAAGTTAAATATTTTAGGATGTGCATCTTATTCCTTACAGAATTTTTCCCACATGCGTCTTAATTTCACCCTACCATGAATATTTCAACAACATTTCGAATATGTTGAATTGAATTATTTAAAATTCTAAGTCCATCTTGAACATATAAGTTTAAAATATGCGCAATACATATAATATAAAAATATTTACCATGCAAAGTTAGATTACATGCTTGAATTAGTTCTCTTATACTAGATGTATTCACACTCGCATTATCAAAACCAATGGAAATTTTTTTATCTAGCATTCTAAATTGATTGCAAATTTTAATGATAGCCATAGCAATATTATGAGCAATATGTTGGCAATTAAATATCTGAAAAGCAATTAAACATTTATTTAAACACCATGAATAATCAATCCAATGCAAAGTAATAACAATGTAATGATGATGCATATATTGATCGGACCAAATATCAGAACAATAGGTATTCTTTGAGCAATAGGATTATAAGTATCTTTCATACGGTTGAAATTCATACTATCAGCAAATTGAAGTGCTAATGATTCTTCACAAATAAAATAACACATATTTTCTCTAGCAACAAGAAAATCAAACTTAAAGAGTTGAGATGAGTATTGTGTATCTTCATCTTGGCTTTCTGCGTTAATATTGCTTACCGGTTGAAAGTTAAGTTGCGTTTGAGCCTGAGCATGCCCAAGTTCCATTTGATGATGATTGGTGATGTGCGACTAGTACGTTCCATAGCCTCCATCGGTATAAAATTTGTATTGCTTCGAGCAATAGTTGCAATACAAATCAAAAACTCCAGCCTCATTCTTCGTCGACACCTTTTTGAAATGAATAGTGAAGAGAACAGATGTCAACGTTGGATTTCTCAGTTCATTGGGGGCCTCCTCCTCGGTCTTGGGCTCGCCAGATGGAATTTCACCAGTGTTGCTAAAAACATGAGATTCTTGAGATTGTTGTTCTTCAAATTGAATCCATCTTGCTACGTCTTTATCAATTTGGATTTGAGCATCAATTGGATCACCGTAAAAAATGTTAGTTTCTCCGTCTGTATAGTCTTCTTGGTGTTGTTGTTGCCAAGGAGACGTCGTATCAGGACTATCAGAAATATATACTTCAGAATGAGTACGATGACGACAACGTGGACCTTTAGAACTGTCAACAACAGTTCTGTCTTTGCCTTTATCGGCTCGCCTACCTTGGCTAGACACGATGGTATGTGGATAGCCTAAGAATTGAGAGAGAGCTTGAGAATTGAGACTTGAGAGAAATGATTTGAGAATTGAGAGAGAGCTTGAGAGAGACTGAGAAAGATAGGATTATAGATGATAGAGTTGTAATACCCCAAAAATTGCTATCTAAATTTAATTAGGAATATAAATAAAATAGTTAGATTGGGCCCAACATTATTCTGTTTCATTTATTTTGCATATGGCCCAAATGCCTAAATATAAGCATTTTAATATTGAGGCCCAATTTATTGGCTTTCTAGCCCATTCGCGTTTTAATTATTTTCGAGACCTATATTTATCGAAATGAGACGAATGAATACATTAGACGATAGTGCTCATCGATATGAATCCATAGAACTTGATTTTACTAATATACAAATTCAATTGACCAAGATATAATTTAATTTCTAAATTAAGTCCCAATTAGGGTGAATGAGAGGAGTGGTATAAATACCCTTATTTCCATTTTAGGCCATTTTGGTTGGGGAATACTTTTAGAGCAGCCCTCATCCCTCTCTCCTTCACCTCTCTTACTGCCGCCTCCAGCCCCTCGCCACTGTTGTCCCTTTCGCCGGCCAACTGCCACCCTCCACCACCGGAAAATATTTTCTGGCAGAATTTTTAACATGCAATATCATTTTTCGAATCGTCTTTTCCTTCTTTATATGATTCTATAATTATCTCCATGATTTTTCTATGATAAAGCTCTGATTTTCAGATCTAATGGAAAGAAATTTCTGGCCTTTGAGAAACTTTATCCTACCAATTTCTTTAATTTATTTTGGAGCTTATAAGTCTTTTGGGTTGTTTTAAGGGCTGATTTATTTAAGTCCCATTTTTTTATGGTGTCCGAAATATGATGCACGTGTGTAGGTGTGTATAAATGGACGAAAATAATGTAAGTGTATATAGTTTCTTTGTTGATTTGAGAAGATGTATAAATGATTATTATTTTTTAATTTTGTAATATTATGATTGTTTTTTAATTCTATATGTTGTGATTCATTTTTTAAGATTGATAAAATGATATGCACATGTGTTAATTAATTAGATAAGAACATCTATTTTGTGTAGTTACGACAAACAAAAAAAAATTAAATTTTAGGAACTAAATGAAAATTCATGTTAGAAAGATCAAATTGGAATATTTCAAACGACATGATTTTATAAATAGTAATGTATAATTAATTGTCTACGATTAAAGAACATTTAATTTCTTTGAATATATGACAAGTATAAAAAAATATAATTCTTTAATTATTTTAAATGATAACATTGAAATAGAAAAATAATAAATCATTGCAAATTATGCTATACATATATGGCATTATTATTATTATTATTATTATTATTATTATTATTATTATTATTATTATTATTATTATTATTATAGGGCAACACAAATGAAAACTATTTTTTTAGGCGATAAATGTCGAGTACTACAAATCATTACCTATACATAAAAAATAAAATAAAAAATGTTACAAATCTCAAATTTTCAAGTAAAAAAATATTAAATAAGATTGTAAAAATTTGTTAAAAGACAACAGTAATCTAAACCATTGTGAAAAATGCAAAAAGAAAAAAGAAAATTTACAGCAATAAATGTCATCATTGTTGTCTATTAATTCAAAACTGTTGTTTATTATATAAAACGTGTTGTCTAAAATATAATTATCAAATTGTATGATAGACAACGGTTTATACCAGAATCATTGTCTATCACACAATTTTGCTTTAATACATAGATATAGATAGATAGTGATTTAAATTGATGTTTATGGAAAAAATATGTCGCTGGAAAATGAAGTGTTCACAAGTAATCTCTGCATATCTTTGGGCGTGTGTGCGTGTTGTCGTGTGTGTTTCTTTTCGTTTCATTTTTTTTATTGTATAGGTTACGTCACTATTTAATTAAAACGATTGTGTTATTATTTAAAAGCAAATCCTAGTCTAATGGATTAATCTCTGCATTTTAATTATAAGGTCTAAAGTTCAAACCTTTTCCACAACAAATTTATTAAGTCTAGTGTTCAAATCTCATATATGCATTTTTTAAACTATTTATTTTTAATTGTTTTAGACCTTATTTGAATAAAGATATATAATATTTTCAAAAATTGTAATTTTGCTCAATGGTTAAGGTACAAAATTAATGTTGGAGATCCATGATTCAATATTACACCACCAACACGTGATGGAGGTGATGGAGTGGTGTTAGATCTCAAGTTCGAATCCCACCACTGGACCACCAACACGTGATGGAGGTGATGGAGTGGTGTTAGATCTCAAGTTCGAAGGAGTGGTGTTATCTTGAAACCAAAGATCTCAAGTTCGAAGTGTTATCTTGAAACCAAAGATCTCAAGTTCGAATCTCACCACTCCCCAGTGATGGAGTGGTGTTATCTTGAAATATCTTGAAACTAAAGATCTCAAGTTCGAAGTGTTATCTTGAAACCAAAGATCTCAAGTTCGAATCCCACCACTCCCTAGTGATGGAGTGGTGTTATCTTGAAACTAAAGATCTCAAGTTCGAATCCCACCACCAACATTGTTTTAATTAGTGCATGTATTTGTCCCCACCAACATTGTTTTAATTGTGGTGTTATCTTGAGACCAAATGTCTCAAATTCGAATCACCAATAGGTGTGAGCCTGTCACACCTGACTAGCTAGATGTGGAAGCATTTTATTGTTTTAATTAATGCATGTATTTGTCCCTTTGGGGATGACCTAGTGGTGGAGTGGTGTTATCTTGAGATCAAATGTCTCAAGTTCGAATCCCACTACCAACATAAATAGGTGTGAGCCTGTCACACTTGGTTTGCCAAATATGGTTAACCTCCCATGTGTGACATACTCATATTTTAGTCCTAATTCGAGTATTATTTCGTATGTTTTTATCATGTTTTAGTATGTTTGGTAATCTTTTAGGGTAATATTAGTTGCTTTTTAAAATAAGTGTTGCTAACACCATTAATTTTAAAAACAGGGTAAAAATGAGCAATCCAAGGCCCGAGAGTCGAGAAAAGATCAAATGGAGAGTCGAAGTGCGTATCGAGAGAAGATAGAAGCGACCGGGAAGCCGAATTGGATGGAGGAGAAATCACGAAGGTCGGGTCGAAGCCGCAGCACGGAGCGGCACTGCAGCCCGGAGCCAGGAGCCACGACCGCCGCTCTGTGTCCGCGGCTGAAAAACCACCACCTGCAATGTGGCTCAGGCCAGCCACGAGCCCGCCCGGGTCGCGCCTCCCAGGCGCGAGCGATTGTCACGCCCCTATGTCACATTTTCGGGATTTTTTATTTTTACTTTATTTTTCACCCTATCTTCCCACACCTTGTATATATAGATACCTTAGCTCGAAAATGAGGTATCCAACTTCATTTTTTTCACTTTTAAAGAGAGAAAGAGAATTTTGCATTTGGAGCTTTACAGCTTGTAGAACAAGAGCGATTTTGGAGATTTTAATACAAGTTTTCAGATTTCATCTTACCTTGATCTATGCTTCTATTTTGTATTGTTTTGTTTGTTATTTTGAGTATGAATAGCTAAATTTCTTGGTATCTAGAGTGTTGTGATTTGGTGATGGGTTTATAAATTAAACATGGGTTATTACTTAATCTTCCCCTTCTTTTTCATAAATCATGATTTGATTGCTTCTATTCTTTGATTGGCCATCTTAGGATAGAATTTGGTGTATAATTGAGTTCGAGAGAATCAATTGTGCATGGGTAAATGATTTATGATTTCAATTTTGCATTAGATCGAGAGATTAATGTTTAATTGATGTTTGTTGATTGATTGTGCTTGATTAGATTAAATTGAAATTTAGCCCTAGAGATAGGGGAATTGAGTTTAATTGAAAGGTCTTAGTTGCTCGAGAGAGGGCTTCGACTAAATTTGGTATCAATTGTTGTTTGGGGAGATTATGCACAAATCCATTATTTAATGAACAAGTTTTCACTAATGAACAATGCCTTAGAGCCATTTTTCCTCCTTATGATTTTGCGTGATTTGATTTCCGTTTATTTTCCAATTATTGTTAAATTATTTAGTTATTGCAATTTCCATTGTCTTAGTTAATTATCTAAAAAATACGAGTTGTTTAACTAGTGAAAGAGTTTGATGTTATGGTACTTGCAGGCTCAAAAATGTATTTAATTCCCCGTGTTTGACTCGGTCTCCTATGCTCCGTATCTTCATTTGCATAATTGAGATTCGGTAAATTAAAGCTTGTGATTGATTAAATCATTGTGAAAGAAAAATCTCATCAATGTGTGGTTTGCAGGCTATTACACAAGGGCGGGGTTTACCGAGTGCGCACTGATGAGATATATTTTATCCATCTATAAGTTTTAAAAGACTTATCTCACGTTGCAAGTGCACAATTGAGTAGCAAGCGAAATAAGGTCGAACACAAGGAATTAATGTATTTAGAGCATGCAAGCATCATCACTCAAATTCTTTCGCTATTTAAACCATATAAAATTTTGAGGAGTTTTATACTAGGCATGAAAATGCAAGCAACAAGACAATTAAAAACAAGAACATAAAATTGTTCAACTAAAATGATTTAATCAGTAAGATAGAGAAGTCCTAGGGCAATGCTCATTAATAAGGGTGCAATCATTAAATATGTAGAATATGTTATTCAACCACACAAAATTGACAAGAAATTAGTCCAAAAGCTTTCTCAAGCCTCAAGGACATTTGAGCTAAACACAATTTCCCTATCTCTAGGGTTGAATTAATATCTAGCCTAATTAAACCCAATCAATTACCAAACTTGATTAAACATTAATCTCTCAATTAAAAATTAAATTGAATTCACAAATCATTTACCAGTGTAAAATTGCTTCTCTTAAAGCCAATTAACCACAAAATCCTACCCTAAGGTGGCCATTCCAAGGGAAGGGGCAATCAAAGCATGATTTGTGAAAGAAAACGGGAAGGAAAACATACTTCCATATTTAAATCAAACATCCATTTATTAAATCATATCACCCTAGAACAAAAGATGCTTAGCTACTCATAATCCAAATGAAACAAACATCAACAAAAATGAAATTCATAGATTAGGATAAGATTAAACCCAAAATGTGTAATACAATCTTTCAAACTTCAACCTCTTCCCACTTCCAAAGCCTCAAGAGCATACAAACCATACAATGAGCTAAAAGGAGTAAAATTATAGAGGCTTGCACTAATTTTTGAACTAAGGATCCCTTTTATACTAGGGACAATTTCATATGCTAAAATTAAATCAAAAATGGAAAGAAAAAGCAAGAATCCGGAAAATGGGACAGAGAGGCGTGAGACGGGGTCGGTTGCGCCCCACTAGCGCCTCCTGGCACGATCGAGCTGGTCATGCCTCTTCTCTCTGACGCGGGTTGTGCCCGAACACGGTTTTTTGGCCCTCTGTGTAAACGCTCGCTCGCGCTTCGCCTGAACACAGGTCGCGCCTCCGTGGAACTTGTTGGGTCGCGCCAACTGGCGCGAGCGTGTAGCTCGCACTTTGCCTGTGCTCGGGTCACGCCTCTTGACTTGATGATTTCTGAAGGCTTGATCCGCTCGATTCGACCCTGTAACGCGAGTACTTGTGTCAAAAGCACTTATTACAAAACATAACTATTTTGACAAGAAAAGCAACGAAACAAGGATAAAAATATAAAAGAAAAAAGTTAGGATGCTCGGATTTAGGGTAAAAATCCTGTTTGTCACGCACCTGTGGTTAACCTCCCCTGTGTGGTTTGCAGGCTATTACACAGAGACGAGATTTACTCAGTGCGCACCTCAGTAGCGGCTGCGGATTATCCTTGACAATAAAAAAATTAATGCATGTATTTATGACTATATTTAATTAAAATCATGAATCTATTTGGTGAAATGGGTTGTAAATAGGATTTGGTGTAATTTATTACTATATTTAATTAAAATCATGAGTTTATTTGGTGAAATAATTAAATCATGAATCTATTTGGTGAAATAGTTTGTAAATGGGATTTGGTGAAATGGTTGGTGTTCTAGATTAATTGTGGAATGATTAACCGTTCAAAACTTCTTATAAATATTTTATTTATGCATTTTATTTTAATATGATTTTGTACTCTAACTAAATAAAAACTTGTAATTAATTTTGAAAATGGCCTTTGGCCCAATGGTTATGTTTTGATTTTCATTATGGTAAATCAAGTGTTTAAAACCTTTGGAACACATTTTATGCATTTTTATTCAAAAATCATTTTGAACTTCATATAATTGAAACTAGTAATCAATTTTCGAAAATGATGCTTAGTCCAATGGTGAGAGTTCAGATATTAAAACTAGTAATCAATTTTCGAAAATGATGTTCAGTCCAATGTTGAGAGTTCATATTTTTTGCTAGAGGTTCAGCCACTTTAATATATTTTAGAATTCACCTTTTTACTCAAGCATTTATGAGTGTATTTAATTAAGATAGTTTAATTAATGTTGTATAAAGCTCTTATTAATTTATTTTATGTTATTCGTTATGTGTCCAAGCCCTCTTGGCTACAAAATTATATTATCATTTTACCTTATTTTTATTTTTATTTTGCTTAATGGAAATTAAGTTCGAAAATTAAGTGTATGATATACATTAAATCAAAGTTTTCATATTATTATACGATTCTCTAAATCTCTCTCTCACACACACACATATATATTAAGTATTATAATTTTCCTCTATGTATTTAAGAAATTTATTTGCATGATCAAGGACTCCGGTATATTTTTAAGTTAGGATCGCCCCTTAGATCTTTAAACGACGTCAACTTACGCTCTTATTTTAGTGACTCGTTCCCTAGATTCTTAATATTTGTCTTGTTAAAATTGCATATGTGATTACTTGTGTTAAATATTTACGTGCTGCTGTATGTTGTTGGGGTCTCATAAACTAGTGATGTGTCAATGTAAATAGCTACAGTATTGCATGCATTATTCGTCATGCTCTATCACTACAAAAAAAACAAAACGGGCGACGAAAATGGTCACAGAATCCATTTTGTCATCACGGGCGATGAAATGGCGAACGTCAGATTTTTTCGTAAGTATAAAAAATGAATATTCTATTGTAGAGTGAAATATAGAGAATTACTGTTGGGAATGAATATTGAAAATTTTAAACTTTATACGATAGTGTAGAGTTAATTGTACTATAGAGTTCATTGTTGGAGATCAGCGTAGAAACCCAGAGGGGGAATCTCATTCATCTCATGTTCCGTTCATACAACTACTCTACACCCACACACCCATATAATGAAATAGTGAACCAATTCAACTACAGCAGAATAAATATAAATAAATTAAATCCATATTCATAATCCACCAACAAATAAACGAAAACAAGAAAAAGAGTTGGTTTGGAGGAATTCAGTGAAATATGAATAATAAGAAAATCACGGAATTGGAGCCTTCAACAAGCAGAAAGCGCCGACGACGTGAAGAATCCGAGCCCCAGACAGAAAACGATGTTGAAAATTCACTCTCTCTTTCCTTAGGTAGAATAAACTTTTTTTTTTTTTAATTTAAATGTGGGTTCTTGATTGACTGGTAAAGTGATATTTTGGTCATATTCTCCAACTCACGTTGTTATGTTGTTGTGATTATTATGTTGTTTTTGGGCGGAAATGGCGGCGTAAAGAGGAGAATTTCACATTCAGTGATACTCTAATGGCGCTTCGGATGATGTGTGCTCACTTTCCTCACATCCAAAAGGTAAAGTTTTGAACTTTATTATACTCTATTAAGATTGTAATAGCAAGTAATCCATTTAGGTATTGCCATTTGTGGATGTTTCGAGAAATTCGGTAAAGAAAACGATGTATAATTGTCACCTCAAATATTTTACCTTATTTACTTTGAGTTTTATCAGTTTTAGTCTTTAAGCGAGGCGGGTAGTTATTCAAAGCGCTCTCAGTTGGATTTGGCCTGCCCAAGAGTAATTATATGATGTTAATAGTTTCAAATTATTGGTGGTGATATTGAGGTATTGAAGGACTGAATTAGATAGCCCTCTTGTAAATCTCAATCTACTTTTGCATGTTATTCATTTGCTGTCTTAATTGGGATGATGTACAGAGCCAAAAGGAGAAGAATGTGGATCAATATCACAAAGTTAAATGATGTATTGATTTAGAGTTTACGGATGACACCATTTGCGGCCTTTTAGAATATACGCGGGGGGGGGGGGGGTCTAAAGGAATTTACCGGGTTTTTCCAATTTTGAATTAAATGCGTTATTTGGGAATAATTGTAACTGTTGAAGTATGGGAGGTACATTTGATTGAGAATGTGATTGTTGACAAAAAAGTCCTACATTGCTAGAATTTGTTGTCTGCGGATTTTTATAGCTTAATGTTGGTTTAGTAATCTTGCTACTGAAACTAACTAATATATGCAGTTGGAAGAGTTTTGTGCTGTCAAAGACAAATTATATCTACTCTCACATTACAAATTGCTTTTAATCTTGTATTCGGTCAGAAAGTTAAGGTTGAAGAACTGTGTGTGTGTCTTCAGGTTTCAGTTCCTCCTTTCGTCTTGCAGTCACAATTGTACAGCAGCATAAAGGACAGGACTGAAGTGGATAGGGAAATAGAGGTGAGGTGACTTTTCTGGTAAGCATTAAAAGTTTCTTTTTTCTTTTCCTACCAAATCTAAAGGAGCTCATTTTTACATGCATTCTTGTCTATGCACAAGTTCATCACTGGTGTGTATTGTTTTGTCAACTGGTTTTCTCCCTGTCCACCCTGTTCTTAGGAATAAGAACTGAGTATTATTGTTCCGCAGCTTAGATATTGGATTGTTTGGGTGATGTTGAAAATAAACCACACTATACTAAACTAAAGCAACTTTGTATACCTGATAGTACGAACTAGTAGAAGGAATTGCTCTCTCTCTATAACCTAGTTAGTTGGCTCTGGTTCAGTCTGAGCCATTGCTTCATGAGATTAAGTTAAAGCTATCAGTTAATATACTGCTCTTATGGTTCTTGATGAGCTTTTTATAAGCGTTTAGGCTACTGAAAGAGCCATAAGAGCTATTGAAAGAATTGGAAGTAGGCCACCCTTTTATAGGACTGTTGAAAAGAACATAGAAAAGATAGTGCTCCAGGGTTTTTTCGCAACGGAGCTCCAGATAATAGTGTATTCCCTTCCAGGACATGCCTGGTGTTTTGCCTTTCTTGTTAGCTAAACTACCTAGCTGTTGGAAGTGTCGTGAATTTATAGGAATACTTAGAAAGCATAATGCAAGATCTGACCCTCTCTCCACTTCTCACTGCCTCAGAATGTCAAAGGTATTCTTGAACCATTGGGTTATTCTCTTTTCCAGATTCACCTTGTCAATTTAATCATGCCAGATTTGTGTATTTTCTGTAATTTTCTCTTCATGTGAGGTCTTAATGATGACAAACTCTACCACTCTCCTGTCTCTTATACTTCCATTACCTTTTAAGTCTTGGATTTTTCAGTTCTCCTGCTTCATTGGAATAGTAGCATTGCTAGATTTTACTTGCTTTATCTCATTATCCCTTGTTCTCTATTGAACAGATTGATTTTTCTTTTTGTATCTTGTTTTGCTTATGATCTGTTTATTGAACGAATTGATTTTTCTTTTTTGTATCTTGTTTTGCTTATGATCTGTTTATTGCATGGCATGAGTGGTGAATGTAAAATCAGAAATTTTTTTCTCATATTCTGCAGTCTCTAAGGAGGGATAGAGTGGTGCGGATATTTAAGTTAAATACTGGACAGGATGACCATGCAATAATGTTTATAGATGACTACATTAATCAGGTTGGTTCCGTATATTTAAAGTAGCCATCAGAGTCCTGTTTTGTTCACTGTCCTTATGTATTGTAACTAATCATGTTTGGATTTATCTTCTCTGGCCAGTTATTAAAATTAGTGCATAGAGTGGGTATTCGTAGGGGCATGAATTAGCGTCATGTAGTCTCACTCTTTAATATTTTGGCCTTTAAAAAATCAACAGCATAAATTAATGGAAGTCAGAGCTAGCTTTGATTACTTCCCAATTTTTCCTGTGCAAATTACATCATCTTTAACTCTACCTATGTTGATTTAAGTACTTTGCAATTAGGTCTTTAGCTCATCTCTGGTGTGTCATCTCTCCAGTTAGTTTAATCCTGTGGTTCTGGAAATCCTATGAGTTATGCTTCCACCATTACTCATGCAAGTGTACAGCACTTTATCCAAAACTAACCTGATCAGAAGCAAAAACTATCAGGCAAGTCATGCTTTGGCTGTGGTGGTTGTTAATTTTTGTCAGCACCTGTAATTATCAGATGTTCGTTTTCGAATATTATGGATGTTACCTTTATTTATTCCAATATTTGAATATCCCATGGTATTGCCACTTGAATATGGACAATAAGAGCTAATGAGGCTTACAAGCTTGATAGTTAGTCTTAGCATTTATCGTTTCTAATTTTTTTATGTTACAATGTTTAGCTGCAATTTTTTCTTTAGTATCCTATTCATTTTTTATTTACGAAATTCTTTTGTAAATTTTCAGATTGAACGTGTTGTGAAGAGGATGGAAGAAAATAAGCAAAATGATCTTGTAGTTTTTGAGTGGTTTAAGACGCATGTTCTACAGTCCAAGCTTGACACCAGCATTGGCCATCAAGAGCTGGTCTGTAATCTATTCCTTGATCTGCATGTATAACTTATTGACTAAACAGTTGCTGTTGCAAAATTTTTACTGGAATAAGTGTTGGCTCCCTGTATCGATTTATTTACCATTCTAGAAATTAACCATGCACATGGTGGTCTTTGTATGATGCATCAAGTTGAATTTGGTTCAAGATGGCCATCATAAACTTCTGAAGCTCTATGTAGATTTAGGTTATCTTCAAAACTGTATTGCATCCTTTTCCAATTTTCAAACTTATGTCATTCGGAAGAAATTGAATAACCGTGCTTGGAAAGATATCTATATTATGTTCTCTGATGAATAAGAAGTTATCGACTGAGTTGAGATGGCCTGACACAGATGTTGGCTGCTTTGCAGTGGTCTTTTCTCTCGTTAGGGGGAAAGGTGAAAGAGGAACATATCTCTCAATTAATTAACGCTGGCCTTCTTGTAAGTATACCTTTCTTTATTTTGTTTTAATAAAAAGTAGTCAGGCTTGGCTTTTCATTAATTGGTTTTGAATCATTAATGGCATTTGACTTGTGTCTGTCATAGTAGTCTTGGTCCAGCTCTGATTCTGCAGTACCCATCTTGTGTTTCTTTCTTGAGATTGTGTTTCCATATTTCTAAGTTTCTCAGAGTGTTTTTGATATTGGCTTATGTTATGAGAGGATCACGGGAGTAGTTTAGATGTGATATTATGTGATTTCCAAGTTGCTTGATAAATATGTCAGTGTGCCAGAAGTTGAGATAAGCACTTGTTTGAGAGTGGATCTGATTTAAATAAATTTCTTCTCTCTTGTTGTACTTACAACAATAAAATGTTGAGTAACCTACAGTAATTGCTCTCTGTTTGTTTCTGTCTATCCCCTTTTTAATAGGTACTGTGTTATGAGAGATGTGCTTAGCTCTTCTTTTTCTTCTCAGTTCACAATTTGTTATATTGCTTTTTAACCATTGCAGTCTTCTTCTAGATTCGCCAACTTATTGATCAGAACATGTATTGGTTTTCAATTCCAAACATTGGCTCAGTGCTCAAAGGTCTCTCTCAGGTAAGAGATAGACCTTTCAACTCTATAACATTTGTTTCACAAAATGTATTTTATTTTTGGGGGAAAAGTCCACTATTCTGTAGGATTTTTCTTCACTAACTGCAAGTGAGATTTTACAGTTCATGCTCCAAGACATGCTATGCGTGATTTTTTTTCTCAAAAAATTGACTACTTGTTAAATGAGAAACATAGCTCCAATGGCAGTTAGTGTCATAATTGTGTTAGTGATTGGTGTTCAAGCAGTCAGTTGTCATATGAATTAAAATTATTGAGTGATAACAGCCCCACAAATTCTGGTCTATCAGCACCGATGAGCAGAGTATTAAGGAAGCAAATTAGGTTAATTCAGTTCTTCATTTTAGTTATTTCCTTTCATAGCTATTTTGAGTGGTTATAGTGTGGGCCGGACTTTTGTCTGTGGAGCCCTATGTCTTTATTTCTGCTTTTCTATTTAAGTTGAGTAGTAAAGTCGTAGGAGGTTTTGTCAAAATACCAGAATGCTAGTTTGTCGGAAGATTTTTTGTTGCCTGAGGTTTCGTTTGGTTATTTTCTTTTCAGTTTTCCTTTAAATAATATTTGTCAGTTGAAGTAGATCATTGTGCATTTTACCATTATGACCTGCCTTTTTCTGCCACTTAATCTAAACCCTAATTGTTGGATGAGTTATTAGATTGATTCTTTTTTTAAGTTATCATGTGTACTCGACTTCAACCTCTATGCTCACTCTAATATGAACAATAAACATTTTAATAGCTATTTGGGCTTTTTATCCATGGTGGTTATCTAAATGGCCGAACATGGAACTAAAATTCAACATAAATGATCTGATATTCTCTAGCCAGTTAGATCATCTACGAGCAGATGTATTTATATATGATCATTCATCCTAATTTGGATGTTGATGTTGAAATTGTTTGATTTTCTGCATGTACCCTTTTTCTCAAACACTAATAATGTGTAAACGGAGGGTGCATAACTATGTGAGAATTCAAATTCAACTTGCAAACTAATTTGTATACAACCTGGCTTAGTAGGTTTTCTTGCATCTCTGTCTGCTTCTTGAGATTTGTGATTGAATAACGAACATGAATATGAAACATAATACGGGTCTCAGTCTGAGATCTGTAACATGCTTCTCTTAAGCAATGATATATGTGATTGTATGTTTCACTTTTAAAATATTTTTTCAGGGAAGGAAGGAGCTTTTGTCGCTTCTGAGCCGTAAAAAATATAAGGAGATGATGATGACTTCTTTGGAGATGAAGCGTCTGAGATTTTCTCCTCTAGATATGAGATTTCATCTACGAGATCTTATAGGTTCAGGTCACCTCAAAACCATTCAGACACCGAGTGGCTTGATTGTTCGGGTTGCTAATGACTGAACTATGGTAAGTACCTTCTTTAGGTGCATTTCACAGTCATGAATAAAAATATCTATTTTTTGTGTAAAATATATCCGTGTTTTCCTGTTATACTACTACTCTACACCACGTGCTTCTTAAGTTTGTGGTTATTATTGCTAAAATCATTACTGCATGTTGTTAATGATGACATCAGTTATCTGCAAATGATTTCTTCTCGTTTGCACGTGTGTTTGCATGCGAAGCATCTTCTTACAACAAATTAAGTCAAGTTTATTACCACTGATGGAAATCCTTATTTAGAGATAACCTAAGATCCTTGTGTGTTCATATCTCTTAGTTGGATATACATTTTAGGGTTATATAGATTGACATTGACTGCAGATTAACTAGGATTGAATCTTTTCAATTTTTATAAATAGGATTTCCTCTCTTGGATTCATGGAAGAGAAGAATGAAAGAGCATCTCTTTTTGTGTGATGTTTTTTCTGGAGATTTATTGTTGTGCCATATTTTCTTCTTCTGGGTTCTCTGTTAGCATCACGTCGAATGTTTATGAAGAAGATGATGATGCACGTTTTTCCTTAGCAGGTCACCGCGATTTTCGTGATCCATAGTGAGTACACACACAACTGTTTGGAGAGGTTTTTTTTTTCCGTTCTACCTCTGCAAGATAGCTTTTTCCTAATACGAAGCTGCCTTCTTGTCCAAGAACATCTCTCTCTCTCTCTCTCTCTCTCTCTCTCTCTCTCTCTCTCTCTCTCTCTCTCCATTATAGATATTCATGTCTTCAATTTATCATAAATACTTATATAGATTACAAGACCCATTTTCATCAAATAAATTCAACATTAATTTCATCTTCTCGGGTGACGTGGATAATGAATATTTTTCTTGTTTTTTTCTTTTTAATTCCACATAGGACTATAGCGGTTCGATTAGCATTAGGTCATCTCCAACAATTTTCACCAGAATACAGTTAACTCTACACTACAGTTAAAGTTACAGATTTTCAATTTTCATCTCCAACAACATCACTCTACATTTCACCATACAATGGAATATTCCCTTTTTATACTATTGATTTAATTTTTTTATCGAATTATTTAATTGAATATGATTATACATATACATATATATATAATATATTAATATTCTTGCTCATTATTTTTTATTTTCAATTAATATATAATTAAAATTTATTTTTATTTTACAAAAATTAAAAGGTTCATGTAAAAATAATCAACTTATTCAAAATAAAATTCAACATTTCATAATAGATAATTCAATAAAACACATAAATTACATGTCATAATAATTACATCTCTGAATTTGAAAACTCCTCCCACAAATGATCAATCAAAGCATTACGAAATGTCAAGTGAGCATCTTTGTCTTTGATTT
This sequence comes from Perilla frutescens, assembly GCA_026008535.1. NCBI lineage: Eukaryota > Viridiplantae > Streptophyta > Magnoliopsida > Lamiales > Lamiaceae > Perilla > Perilla frutescens. The sequence continues at coordinate 33,698,272 of BRKX01000011.1, forward strand.
TTTTAAATCGGCCAAAAAATGCTTGAAATTCATCTATTCCTTCGTTCGACATTTCAACATCTGGATACAGATTCAAATTTTAATGCTTGATACAGATACAATTTCTAATCCTGCTAAACGTGTGTACTTTGAACAAGAACAAGCAAGAATCCTGACGAAAAAGCAGGAACAATCCAGCCAGTCTTCCCTACCAAATAATACTTTCGACTTTGGAAGTTATTTTCCAGATATTTCCTGTGCGGGATCTGGATCCGGAAGTGGTTTAGGGGATTATTAGATAAAAATATTATGTTGTATTTTTAATATTTTACTCTTATTAATTATGTATTTGTATTGTTTATTGTAATATATTCGTGGCTTTGTATTGTTTATTATAATATATTTGTGGTTTTGTATTGTTAAATATGTATGTAATTCTATTTTTTTTTAATTATGTATTTTATGTTTTAAAACATAAAATAAGGAATTTAATACAAAATATAAAAAATAACCAAATATATACCATAATTATATAATGAAAGAAAGAAAAAAAAAGAAAAAAGAGAAAATCTGCAGCCATTTAACATTGAAAGGAAGAAAAAAAAAGATAAATTAGTTGCAATTTGATTGCCGAGAGGAACAGTGTCTCGGTTATTTAACCGAGACACTGTTCATATTCCCCCAAAGTAACGTGCCGAGAGGTGAGCTGTTGGAGGAGGCAAATTTCAATTTTTACACCACATTCACCCTTTTGCCGAGCCGGAAGAGGCACTCTTGGAGAAGCTCTTACATTCGGGAAATACACCGGAGGGCCTTCATTTTGTTACAAGCGGGAAAAGGCTAATCTCTTGTGCATGAGACACAATAAAAAAAAAAGATAAAAAAAAGTCAGTATTGTCGGGCACGTGCACTTCATGCGCAACGCCTGATATTTTATTTTATTTTATTTTATTTCTATTTTTTTATGTTTTCATTTTGTTATGATTTTATTTATGTTTTTTTCCCTTAAAATTATATACCTTAAAATAAAATTAGTGAACCTTAAATTAAAATGAATTTTGAATTAATTTGTTGAAATAAATGTAAATGTATATCCTGAGATGGAAGTAATAAATTCTAAAATTAAAGTGAATTTATTTATTTATTATTTAAATTCGGCGACTTGTGCAAGGCGCTAATGCATGGGCTTGTGAATTGTACTCGACAATAAATTTTTTTTTCAGAGCAAACATAAACGGTAATTGAAAATAAAAATCTAATTTTGAAATAAATATATATCCAAAGGGAGTGGATTTAGTGAGAATTAGTCTTCATGTGAAAATTAAGAACTAATCCTCACCATCTAATCCGACCAGATCTACGGACCAGATTTAAATAACAATTCGGTGACATTTTTGTAATAAAAACCAAATCTACTACGCGTGAAGCTTAGTAAGGGCAAAATCAGAAATTTTTGAAAACATACGCAAAATCTGAATTTGCAGAGAACGTGATAAACTGAGATTTTACACTTATTTTCATACACTTTAGTGTTGAGTTTGGGTTGATTCGGATGTGTTTTATCTCAGTTTATTTGTGTTTTCGTGTATTTGGAAGTTTGGTATTACTCGTTGGTATTTTGCAGAAATTGTCCTTAAAAGGTGGTATTTGGAAATAAAGCTCGAAGTCCCGGAATTACATGGAGAATAGACGAGAAAACGAGACGAAATAAAGCTGGAGAAAAGGAGCCAAACTCGCGAGCTGACGTGGCAGTCGCGAGTCAGCCTAGTGAGCATCAACTGTCGAATCGCAACAGAGGCTGGGGTGTTCAGAGTAAAAATCGCGAGTCGCGAATCAGCAAAGGCCATTCACTGTTTGATCGCGACAGAGACAGGGGTCGTTTTTGGAAAATTCGCGACCCGGTCGCGAATATCAGTAGCGGTCGCGAATATTAGGACAACTGGGTGCCACGTGGAGTCGCGACCCGAGTCGCGACCGGCATGCTCGGGAGCGAGCTCGCGAATCGCTAGACGGTGGCAGCTTTTGTCTCCTACTCGGTTTTGAACTCTTGCCAAGTATTTAAAGGCTTGTGTACACGATTTTTGGATATCTTGAACCCTACCATAAGCTTTGGAGCACGGAAAAGAGACGAACGAAGACCATCGTGAAGAACGAGCTCTGAGGATTCGAGTTTTACAAGATTAGAGGCAGAATTGACTTCCGGGTTTTATTAGATTTTTATTCTCGTTTTACTATAGATTTTTGGATTAGATTTTGTGTTGTTTATTTGACTATGAACAACTAAACCCTAGTATTCTAGGGTTGATTATGATTCAGTTATGAACCTTTTTATTTAATTCAATCCTTGTGTCTATGGTTTTTATCATGCTTTAATTATTCTTGCTTTTATTATGTGTTGATTAACTGGCCATTAATTGATGCAATTTAATGTGTTAATCCATAATTCGAGAGATGAGTTTTAACACGAGATCCGGAATAATTGACTCAGTAATTAATAACACTCGAGAGAGTTGAGATTAGTTGAGAGAGCTTTTAATCTTGTGATCATTTAGGAGTTGCATGTTAGGTAATGAACGAAGACGTTATTAGTTAATGTGTGATCAACGTTTGCAGTACTCTGAGAAGAGATTGTAGATATAATCGTGGTTGCTCTAGCATGATTCGAATCGGAATTTTGGCATGGGATTGGGTTAGATAATTGGTGGATTAACTGTTGATTTATCAATCCTAGGATACGTTTGTTCTTCTTATTTATTCATTTGTTAAATTACTTGCTTCATTTCTTGTGGTGGTTTATTTGATTTTATTGTTTAATTTAGTTAATTTCACTCTCATAAGTTTGTCTAGTCTAGATAACAGCCGTAGGATAAATAGAATAACTAGTGGTTAATATTGAGTCTCTGTGGATCGACCTTGTTCACTGCTATATTATTAGCTTTCCTGTACACTTGCAGTTAGGTTAAGAATTTACCGAACAGAACGCTTAGTAAGGGCAAAATCACCATAACCACTCAGAAAAAGCTCTCATGCAAACCAATGTTGTAAGATCGAAGAGAAACGCTATACCAGTTCCATATATTTTTTAAATCTTCCGAATGAACAGCAACACCAACAAAAGATTAAATTTTCGAACCAGAAAAGATGAAAAAATCAAGGTGATATATCTTTCAATTTTTTTCCGTATTCTGTTCAATTTATCAATTTCATTTTGTTCAGTTGTATATTGATGATATAATATTTTTTTCCTGTATTGTGTTTAACATTATCGTTTACAGTTTTAACATGATCATTTCTAATTTTAGCATTAACATAACTCTTGTTTAGCATGCTTGCCACGAAAATTATTAACCAATTATGAACAACGTTATTACAGTTTTGTTGAATTATCAATATCGTCCACCCCCTATTAGTATTTTCTCATCATAATTTAGCAGTTTCATTTTATTTTTGTTAACATTGATAAACTTGTAGAAACATGTAAAACCTAACACTGTTGGCAATGTATCATTTATCTGTACAATTTGTGGTGTTTAGCATTATCATTTACAGTTTTAGCATTGCCATTTCTAATTTTAGCATTAACATAACTCTTGTTTAGTATTAGCATGAAAAATTGCGAGGAAAATTATAAACCAATCATGAACAATGCTATTATAGCTTTGTTGAATCATCGATATAGTCCACTCCTTATTAGCATTATCTCATCATAATTTAGCAATTTCATTTTGTTTTTTTATAACATCAAGAAACTTATAAAAACGTATAAAACCTATCACTTTTAGCAATGTATAATTTATCTGTACAATTTGTTGTGTTTAGCATTATCGTTTGTAGTTTTAGCATTGTCATTTCTCATTTTAGCATTAACATAAAAAACTTGTTAGGGACATTATAAACCAACCTTGAACAAACGCTATTACTGTTTGTTGAATTAGCATTATCATTGCCATTCTTAGCATTAGAAAACATATATGTCAGAAAAAAGTTAACATAACATTATAAACCAATGCATGACACATTTTGTGATATTAGGATTATTGTTCACTGAATTGACATTATCATATATTATTTTAGTATTACCATTGACACTATTGTTCACTACTTTTATCTTTATCATTTAATTATGTATTTAACCTTGTTATTTTGTTACTTAACAATATTATATAAAAATTTATAGGTGTTAAAAGAGCTACAGAAGATGAAACTACAAGGAGAACAAAAGTTAAAACTGCATCCACTCATCAAGATGATAAAAGCAACAAGATATTTTACAAATATTCATCATTGCAGAAAACCATATGCCCATCAATCGGTTACATAAAATTCAAACAACTCAAAAGAAATCTCTAAAATGGTGCCAACACAATATGCAGATTAAATAAGACACAACTAATCACGTTAATGCTAAAACTAATATATTCTTCGATAATGCTAAAATTAGTCACAGTAATGCTAAAATTAATTACTGCAATGCTAAAACCTATCATAGTAATGCTAAAAGGGTTCAACCCAAATATTACAAAAATACCCTCAGTTCATTAAAATAACCCTAATATTACAAAAATGCCACAACATAATTCAAACTCCGGTACAAATTTTCACCGTCCAAAAACTAAAGATCTATTGCTCTTATTGGTTCTTAGTTCTCACATAGGGCTCTAGTTCTCATTTGACCCATTCTCTATACCCAAAAATGAAATTAGTTGAGCATAAAATAAAAGTGAATTAATATATATTTTTTTTAAATTCGGCGACTAGAGGGTACACCACCATTTTTGATATTTCATAAAATATTCACATAATTAATTATCACAATTGTAAATGTTAAATTATATTTTATATATCTATAATGAATAAAATATTCACATTCGTGCCTTTGAAAGGGAATATACTAGTATATATATTAATTAATAATCAGATTTGAATTCGATAAATATGTACATTATAATTAGATGACTTTTATATGTCGTTGATATATATATATATATATATATATATATATATATATATATATATATATATATATATATATATATATATATATATATATATATATATATATACTTTTCACGGGTTTTGGATACCGAGACACGCATGATGGGCCTTTGATACTACTTTCCCTACCTACGGCGGAAGGCTCGCAACTCCCCTTCCCCCTCCAATTGTGGTTGGTTGTACTTGTACGAATATTTTGATTCTAAGTATGGCTAATTCAGGAAAACTTAAATGACATGAAATAATATATATTGATTTGAAATTAAGGATAAATTGTTACACCCCCACCATTTGTAAAAGGTTTTCCCGTAGTTTTTCATATTAAGAATGCAGTAGCGCAATCCAAATAGTAGTAAACATATCTTAATTCACTGTCTTGATTTTTTTATAGATCTTATAATGTTTTGCATATATGTACATTATAATATATAATAGGAATTTTTGATAAAATAAGATGGTGCATGCATGTTGTTTTTAATGAAATTTGTAAAAGTGAAATTTTAGCATCGTAAATGAGAGCTACAATTAACAATCCCTTTTTGAAAAATAGTGGGGATATCCCAGTCGTCCTAGCTAGACATGAGATGTTAGTAAATTATAAGGATAAATTTGAAAAATCACATAATTTTTGTATTATAATTTATATGGAATTATAATGCATATGTAGTATAGCTAATGGCCTTTCAAGCCCAAAAAGGAATCTTGAAAGCCTAAATTGTAAATAATATAAATTGTGTTAGTCTGAGCCTAATATCTCACACGACACACTCTATCATCTATTTCCATTGAAAAAATTTCGAAAGTTGTCGTCGTCCTCTTAGTTGAGGCACTTCTTAAAGGCCTCAACTATGAGGATGAAAAAGTAAAAGAAGTAGCTACAATGCTTTCATCATTCACCACAATGATGACAACATGTTGGTCTTTCTTAGCTCCGTTTCATGAAATAAAAGTACTTATATTTTACAAACCCTACAATAAGATAATGGGCCTCACTAAACATGTTGGGCCTCTTAAGGAAAACACAAATAACATAATAACATAAAGAAAATTTAATGGCCCAACTGATTGCATCCATTCCAAGTGGGTCGATCTTGATTAATCTTCATTGCCCAATTTCATCCCCAAATCAGGAACATAAGTAGCAAGCTCTAAAAATATCATCTTGCTCGCTTCCTTTGCCTCTGATTCCCCAACCTTTCTCAACACTGATTTCTTTCCTCCATCATTCACCTCTACTGCTTCCTTGCACACAATAGTACCCCCTTCAATAATAGATCCTTGTCCATAAGGATTAAATGAGGGAAATTTCTTTTTGAGGAATTTAAAGTCCTCCCAAGAAATCAAATCTTAATCCATTCTATCCTCCCATCGAATTAACAGTTGTGTGATCTCCTCTGAGCCATGAGAAATGACACGTGAATCCAAAACTGCACAAGATTGAAGGTGGGACATGGTGTCGTCGGATAAATCAGGAAGATGGGGTATCACTGTCGTATTTTCTCTAACCTTTTTCTTCAGCAGAGAGACGTGGAGAACTGGGTACACTCTTGACTCCTCAGGTAACTCTAGTTTGTATGCAACTTTTCTTACTTTAGCATGTATAGTAAAAGGTCCATAATAGCGGGAAGTGAGCTTCAAATTTTTTTTCGCATAAATTGAATTATGTCTGTAAGGTTGCAGTTTGAGATAGACAAAATCCCCTACTTCAAAAGATTTCTCAACTCTAGATTTATCGGTATAGGATTTCATTCGATGTTGGGCTTTTTGGAGGTTATCCTTCAACTGTTGTAGCATGAGATGTCTTTCCATAACCAAGTCTTTCACATCCCTGGGCGTAGTATCCATGTAAGGGCCCAAAGATAAATGAGGAGGGCCATAGCCATAAAGTGCTTGAAATGGTATAGACTTTAAGCCAGAGTGGAAATTGGTATTATACCAATGTTCTGTTAAGGCTAACCATTTGTTCCATTGTTTAGGATAGGCAGAAGTCATGCATATTAAGTAAGTCTCCAGGCATTGATTAAGTCGTTCAGTCTGTCCATCGGACTGAGGGTGATATACGAAGGAAAAATTCAGGGTGACTCTCAATACCCTGAACAACTCATTCCAAAAATTGCTGGTAAACAATTTATCTCTATCAGAGATAATACTTACCGGCATTCCATAGAGCTTGTAGATTGTCTAAAAATAGTTTGGCCACCATTTGTGAGGTAAAATGATGAGATAAAGCTATAAAATGGCCGGACTTTGTGAGCCTATCAACCACCACCATGATAACATCCTTCCCAACTGACTTAGGTAATCCCTCCACAAAGTCCATGATTATGTGACTCCAAGGTTCATCAGGGATAGGTAGGGGCTAAACAGTCTAGGTGTAGATCCATGGTTAGACTTATTAACCGCACACATCTCACATGCTTTGACTAGTTCCAAAACATCATGTTTCATATTAGGCCAAAAGAAAACCCTCTTCAACCCCATTTAAGTACCCGTTACCCCCGAGTACCCGTCATAGACTAAATGGTGTATGACCTGCATCAATTTAGATTTCAAGGTAGGGCTGGAACCAACTGCCCTCTGCCTTTATACCCAATCAACTCTCCCACAGTAGAAAAATTAGGATGGGAGCTAGGATCTTTCAATAAGGAATCCCTAATCTTAGTGAAGTAATCATCCCCCTTTATAGCTTGAAATTATTTCTTCAATTCAAACCGGAGAAATAGTGTTGATTGCCAAGCAGTTGGCTGAATCCTCCTGCCTCTTGGAAAGGGCATTAACTGTCCTATTTTCCTTCTCTTTTCTGTAAACTATCTCATAGTCAAAACCTAGTATCTTAGTGATCCATTTCTGCTGTGCAGGATCTACCACCTTCTAGTTCAACAAGTGCTTAAGAGATTGTTGATCAGTTTTGATGATGAACTTGTGCCCTAACAAGTAATATTTCCACTTCTGTATGGCCATCAATATAGCTAGAAATTTTCTCTCATAAATAGAGAGAGCTTGATTTGTTGGGCATAGAGACTTGCTTAAGTAAGCAATGGGCCTGCCATTCTGCATTAAGACAACTTCTATGCCTTACCCACTTGCGTCAGTTTCAAGAACAAAAGGTTTAGAAAAATTAGGTAAAGCCAAGACAGGGGCCTTGGTCATGGCTGTTTTCAAGGAAGTGAAGGCCAGAACAGCTTCTGGGCTCCATTTGAAATTATTCTTTCTTAGAAGCAATGTTAAAGGTTTACTGATGATTCCAAGCCTTGAATAAATTTCATATAGTACCCAGTCAGGCCTAAAAAACCTTTAAGTTGCTTCACATTCTTGGGAGTAGGCCAATGAAACATACTTTCAATTTTGTTGGGATCAGTAGAAACTCCCTCATGACTTATAATATGTCCTAGATACTCAATGCTGGTTTGGCCAAAACAACATTTAGATCTTTTAGAAAATAGAGAGTGCCTTTGGAGTAGAGAAAAAACTCTCTTAGATGCAGTAGATGATCCTCCCAAGACTGGCTGTATATAAGAATATCATCAAAGAACATCAAAACAAATTTTCTTAGGCAAGTGTTAAACACTTGATTCATAAGTGACTGGAATGTGGCCGGAGCGTTTTAAAGGCCAAAAGGCATGACCAAAAACTCATAGTGCTCATAGTGGGTGCTGAATGCAGTGAGATATCTATGTTCTGGCTGCATAATGATCTGGAAATATCCAGACTTGAGATCAATCTTGGAAAAATATTTTGATCCATGTAGCTCATCCAAAATCCCATCAATGATATGAATATGGTACTCATGCTTAATAGTTAAGTTATTTAAGTACTTATAATCCACACATAACCTCCAAGACCGTCCTTCTTTTTTACTAGGAGTACTGAGGAAGAAAAATGACTTTTGATGTGTTGTATAACCCCAACCTCTAGTAATTCCTTGACTATTTTCTCAATTTCATCTTTGTATCTATATGATGATCTGTAGGGATGTTGATGTTTTGGCTCTCCATTGGGTTTAAGCATAATCTGATGCTCAATCCCTCTAGGTGGGGACAGTTCCTTAGGTTCATGAAATACATCATCAAACTCTTCAAGAAACGGTTGGAGTTCAATATTCTCCGTAGAATCTGGTTTTGGAGTTGTTATTACAAATATCTCATCAAATTCTTTCTTACCTGCAAAGTGCATCATCTTGAATATATAGGGCATGATGAGAGATAATTTGGCATTCAACTTGGGATTTGTTGGCCCAGAATTTAACTTTCCTTCCCAAATGTTAAATTGTCACTGCCATCTTCTCATAATCAAACTCCACAGGTGTACAAGCCTTTAGCCAATCTCCACCTAAGATAATATCATAGCCTTCATGTTGAAGCAGTCTAAGTGAATGTTGCAGGTTGTGCTTCTACATCTTCCACTTGAAACCCCCAACCTGAAAAGAACTAGTCAATCTTTGACTATTAACAACCTTGATAAAGAGTGGAGTGGCTGGTTCCACTACATATCCTAAGTTTTGAGCGGTGGATTCCTTAATAAAGCTTCGAGTACTGCCACTATCCACTAGAATTTGTAAGTTTTGCCTAACAAGAACTTGTGAATCTCATTGTAGTGATATTGTCATCTCCCTTGAGAGTATTAAGAGAAACAAGAACTTCATCCACATGAGTTTCTAAAGGTAAAATTTCTTCATGGTTTACCTGAGATTCCAGGAAACTCAACTCCCCTTCTTCCTCAGTCATCATCATATAATTTACCCTATTTTTGCACCCGCGCCCTGGAATAAATTTCTTATCACAATTGCAGCAAAGGCCTTGAGCCCTCCTATCAACCATATGAGATGAAGTGAGTAGCTTAACAACAGTTTTGGAGCCTTGAGTAACTTGAGAGGCAATAGGGCTTGACTGTGGAGGGTATCTTAATGGATAATTATTCCAGGTATTAATGGAGGACCTGTCCGAACCTTTCAACTTCTTGGTGAGTGCATCAATAGTGATTAGTTGATTTCTTCCTAACTCCACAGCCTACTCCAAAGTGGTGGGGTTAAACATGTTGATAACAACCCTTAATTCCTCACTGAGGCCACTAATGAAGTTGGCCAAAAAGTAATTTTCAGAATACTGCATACAGCTCTTCAACTCCTCGAATCTATCAACATAGTTTTGGTAGTTTCCAGTGTGCTTTAATTTGTTAAATTCCACTACTATATGTGATTCCTTAAGTTCCTCAAATCTAGATGATAGCATCTCAGCAAACTGATCCCAGTTAATCTCGTTAATTCTCATGGTAAAATTGTGAAACCATGATGCAGCTTTACCCTCAAAGTTCATGGCTGTCAAGGAAATCTTCTGATCATCATATAGGTTTGGGATTAATTAAAATATCCATTACACTTTAATATCCAAACCCAAGGTTGAGTACCATCGAATTTAGGAAACACTATTCTTGGTGGGGGAGTTATCACTTGTGAACCTGGTGTTTCAACTACAACTCTGTCCCTGAATGCTGATTGACTCCTTGTGCTAGAACCTTCACCCATAATTACAGATGGTGGTTTTCCCAAGATAGAAACATCCTCAGTAACACATTTGCCTTTATTCCCCCCCATTAAGCATTTGGATAGAAAAAGAGGTTAAAAGATTAGAAAGATGCTCCAATTTTCCATGAATACCTATACTCATCTCCTTCATTTGTTCTTGCAGCTTCACCTCCATAACTTCACACTTTGTGGCCTTAGATTGCAGCAGTTGATTAAGCTTGGTGTGGCCCTCCTTCAGTTCTTTGAGATGTGTCCCATCCGCCATGGCTAATGAATGGGTGCTCTGACTACCAATGTAATGAGATCAACTGTAGTTATTAGTTTTCTCTATTTGCCTTTAGCTATGGTGTAATATAACGGTTGTAATGGTGGATTTTTGTAGTGCGGTGTTAATAAAAATTGAGTCTTAGGATAAGAAATGAGAGAATACGACATAAGAAAAAATAAGGGAGGAAAGTAGAAAAAAAAGAGGAGGAAATTTTAGGGTAAATCTCTCTTAGCTCCATTTCATGAAATAAAGGTACTTATATTTTACAAACCCTACAATAAGATAATGGGCATCACTAAACATATTGGGCCGCTTAAGAGAAACATAAATAACATAATAATATAAAGAAAATTTAATGGCCCAACTGATTGCATCCACTCCAAGTGGATCGATCTTAAAATTAATCTCCATTGCCCAATTTCATCCCCAAATTAGGAACATAAGCGGCAAGCTCTAAAAATGTCATCTTGCTCGCTTTCTCTGTCTCTGATTCCCGAACCTTTTCCAACACTGATTTCTTTCCTCCGCCATTTACCTCTGCTACTTCCTTGCACACAACATTATGAGGGTTTTTTTTATGTCTAATTTTCATGCTTGAGAAGATATATATATTATATGAAGTATCCTAGTCGAAAGAGAAAAGAAAATTGGACAACATAGGCTAAAATCGGACTCCCAGGATTCGTTCGCGACCTCGCCTGCGACCAATGCAAAATCCGCAGGTGTGGTCGCGGATAATATAAAGGCAGACCCCCCCAGTAGTGAGCTCACAGAAAAGTGGCCAGAGTGGGATCCGTAAGTAGAGCCACGACTGCGGTCGCGGGTCCACATGGCAGTCCGACAGCCTTTCACTATTTTGCTTCGTTCTCACTCATTTCTCGTCCGATTAACCTGATAACACATTATTTGTTTAAGGTTATGCTATTATTATTATTATTATTATTATTATTATTATTATTATTATTATTATTATTATAGCATTAAAGTAATTTAATATTATGTTAATTGATTATTATTATTATGCTAGGCGGCGCGCGTGAATAAACTTATAATTGTGTTGTTCAAATAACCGGTTAAGGTGGGGATTCTCTCGGAGAATATATTGACTCTTATCCTTATTATGATTATATATATGTGGTGTGCAAGTGGGCCTACGGGTCATATGGGCCTTCAAGCATACGTCATGGGGCCTTCAGGTCAAATGTTTATAATGATCCTATGGAATATATGTTATATTGGCCTACGGGTTTTATGATGAAATATGTGATGACTTGTATTAACTGCTATATATGTATAACCTGGATAATGGAGTTACCTTATTGAGTTAATAACACTCACCCCAAAGCTATTTATATTTTCAGGCTAAGGAAGCTCAGACGGTGTGGTAGAGACGGAGTCATGAAATAAAGACCGTTTAATATTTTTATTATTTATTTTCTGTTGTAATAAACTCTAAATTATGTTTTGGAACAACTTTTGAAGTATTATTTAATATTCAACCCTTTTTATTTCTTAAATATATATATGAAATTTTGAGACGTCACATTTTTTTTGCAACGCGTTCCTTACTTGATTTCCTATCTTTCTAGTGTCTTCCCAAGCTCATTTAAAGTTCACATAAAAAATGACATTAAATTCCTTCACAATGAGCAAACACGTGACAATGTTCAAAACTTAGAAAACTATGCAAAACTTATCACTTCATGCATGTCATGCCCATCAAATACCACTAAATTGAACCTCAAAACACATGCATGTAAAACACGATGTTATCGGGGATGAAAATTATACACTTGAAATCAGCCCCTCTTTTGTGCTCTCTTGATCCACATAGTTTCCACAAGTGTTTAGTGGTATACAACCCATTTTGTATCTAGACGAGGACGGAAAATACAGCAGAAGATCAACAAGTTGAATATTGTGAGAGGCACTGATTACTACTGCTCCAACAACGAGATTGGATCTTTAATTTCATGCTCAACCCTACACGAGATGTAAGTTTAATTTTTGATAGCTTTCTATGTTTCTGCATTTTGTATACTCAAAAATTACTCTTGCATGTTAATTCAACATATGACATAATTAATATCACAAACATAAAATTATGTGATATACATAAGCTAAGATTAATGAGCACCCAAATAGATTTTGTGGTGGTTCATTTCGAAAAAATTCCAACACGCAATGCACGAGCCCACATGTTAACGTTGGGTGAGATATTCATTTTATAATTTTGTAATTTTTTTCATAATTAAAATTTATAACAAATAAAATTATATACATCTCTCATTCGTGCATCGGACGTGAGATATTCTAGTTTGATTAAAATCAAGTCCCTCTATTACTTTTTGTTAGGTTTTAAATTATATGAATGATTTGATTTTAACCAAATTAATAGTAAATGGGCTCCAATTCAAAAATAAAAATAAACTTTTAAAAATAAATAAATAAATAAATAAATAATGAACAAATTAATCAAATATAAATAAATAAAAATCAATTTTAAAAAACAACTATGGTTCGATTTTTTTAATTTAAAAAAAATAATTTTAAAATTTGAAAAAATAAATCAATTTTTTCAAATTGCTGTTTTTCTTTCAATTTTTATTTATTTTTATAAAAAAGTAAATAAAAAAAGTCGAACAATAGTTAAATAAAAAAACTTTCAATTTTTATTTATTTTTCTAATTAATTTTTTTATATTAAATAGATTGAACAATAATTTTTTTTAAATCAAATTTTATTTATTTATTTATTTTTATCTATTAAAAAAATATTGGATTTTGATTTTTTGTTTTCGAATTGAAGTCTTGTATCATCAATTTGGTTAAAGTCAAATCATTCATTTAACTCAATCAAATTGATATTATAAAATTTTTATTTTAAGTTCTTCTTTTAACTCATACTTTAATAGGATTTAACTCATATGAGAGAGAGACTTGATTTTAATTTAACCAAACTGATGATGCAAATTTTTTTATTTTAACTATCTAAATTAGAGAGACGAAATCTGAAAAAAATTATAAATATAAGTACCCCAAAATAATGTTTTGCCTTTAAAAAACACAAGAAAAGATTGATTTAAAATTTCAATTAAGAGAAGATGATTTAGTGATTTTACCCAAATTTCCCAAATCAATATCTCTTCTAACCCTTGCCTATTCCCAAATTGAAAAAAAAAAGGAACAAAACCTCATTCACCGATTTCTGCTGTTCCCACCCACCGCCGCCGTCGACCTTCTGCTGCTTCAGCTCCAGGTATGACGACGAGTTTGGTTGTAATTGTAAATATAAAATTGGGTTTTCTACTTTCTGGTAGGACTGTAGAAATCAATTTGACCATCCGGGTCGGGTTAACCCGACTTCGGAAAGTAAATAAAAAAAATAAAAAAATTGATGAAATATATGCCTCTTACAGTATTCCACCTCACGCCGCATCCATTTCCTCACTTGGCATACCCTCGTTTTATACCTCCGACTTACCGGACACCTCTCGCCGCCGCCGCCGCCGCCGTCGATTATTCCGAGAACCCGTATAAAGCGTTCATTTTTCGATAAATTTGAATATATTACGAATTAGTAATAGAGCATCTCCGAATTGGGGCAACGAAGAGGAGGAAGGTAGAAGCTCAATTTTTTTATCTATTGGTTCACTCCAGGTTCTTCGTTTTGTCGGGAAATCAGCTATTTGATTTTTATCAAGTTGTTTATGTGATTGATTTTGTGGGGATATAGTCTAATTTGCCAATTTTGGCGTTAGGGATTGTTTGTGGTATGTTGAATGTTAAAATTCTTTTGAAAATAGACGGTTCCGCTTGAGTCAGAGCCGTTGCTTTGGTATATATGTGTTTAGAATGGCGAGGGATGTAGCAGCTGAATTGGAAAGTTAATAAAAATATTTTCTTTTCTTGATAATGTGTTTTAGTATTGGAGAACTCATGGTTAATGGCGATTATGGTTGGCGATTATCTGTTTCTGGTTAATGTAGGTGATAACACTTCCGTGAAAATTTGGAATATTGCTTTTCTGTTACCTAGGGGGAAAATATAATGCTGAAATTGGGGATGTTATAACCCAAGTTAGTATAGAGTCAAGGAATTGGAAATGCCTACTCTCATAAAACTTGCTGATTATGTGGAGATGCAAGCCTCTTTCATTATAACATAATACCTGTCATTGTGAAGAGCAAACCTAGGGTTGGCTTCTGGCTTCATCCAGAGCAGTCGATGTAGAATGAGACGTGTGTATGCATGGAATGAATCAAGAGCACATGTAGGGTCTCTCTATCCATTTAATGATTTGGTGGCTGGGGATTTTGGGTCTGGTGTGGGTGAGATGGCGGTTATGGATCAATGAAGTTAGGGTTTTGGAGAGAGAAACCTCTTTCAAGGTTTTCCCCATCTCTTTTTTTCCCTTTTTCTGTTAAGCGCAAATTCATTCACTTGGGGATGCATCTGCTCATATAGCATTATATCACGATGAATTAAGCTAGGGTGAATCGAAGGTTTAGATTTTGGTTTTATGTATAAATTTGAATTTGAATTGCTGTCCATGGCTCCATGTGCTAGCAAGACTAGTGACCAGTTGATATGGAGCAAACCAAACTACTTTCTTGAAAGCTCTAGTAAATGTTCATCTATGCTGCATCTAAATGGAAATGTGTTTTTATTTGTTTGTTAAAATTTCCAATGTATCTCATCATCGGTGGAAGCTTGCAAAAATCAATTTTTGTTTCTGAAACTTCGGCATATACTCAATTCTGTTAAAACAGTTATTTCTTAAATCAATGTACAGCTATGCGTTTTACTATGTAGAGATTAAACTTTTGCTTAGCATTCTTGAATAAAATAAGAATGAATGTTTCACATGGATGAAACTTTTTCAGTTTCATTCATGGTTTTTAGACCACCTGCTTCAAAGGTTAGACTGCCAATAATGTAATTCTTTATTGCAATTAGGATTTCCATCAATCCTGCTTAAATTATTAAAATGTACATTCAAAATAAGGGATAATTGCTTCACATAGTTAATAATAGCATTGGTGTATCTGTAGGTAATAGCCACTGATGGCTGTTGAGGCATATGACAAGCAAAAGTTGATGGACGATTTGGATGAGGATGATGAACCATTAGTTTTCAAAAGGAGTAGTTCTTCTTCAAAGCAAAACCAATCAAACTCAGAAACTAAGAAATCAGTACCTCAGAAGCATGAACAACAGTCAGGGAGGCCAGCATCAGATGTACGTCCTCAGAATGGCCAAAATAACTTTGTTCAAAAGAGTAAGATGGTCCCTTCTTCCAAGACACCACCGGATAGATCTCCTTTGATGAGCCCAAAATCATCTAATTCTTCTTCCAAGGGATTGGCAGCAAAGTCTATGGTGGATTCAAAACCTTCCACTTCAATGACAAATGAGTCAAACTCTGTCAAGCGTCAGATTAAAGGTGAGAATGTTTTGAATGAAACCACTCCTGGGCCAAATGAGGACTTGGAAGATTCTGAAGATGATAAACCACTTAGTGCTAGGCTTCTGGCTGGCCAACCAAAGGTCAACTCCGGCAATGCCAATAAAGTGGCTAATGCTTCAAATTTTGGTCAAAAGTCAAAGATCCCCAAATCAGAAGATTCAGATGACGAAATGCCTTTGTCATCTAAGTTTCGAGTTAAGTCTAATGCTGGGGATCCAACCCACAGATCATCTACTTCTGGTGAGAAAAAACCATTGTTGGCTGAATGTAGACAAAATGGTTCAGCATCAATGGAAAGGAAGCCTTCAACTGTTTTGAAGAAGAGAATTGGAGATAGTGTAAAACCTGCAGATGGGTCTTATTTAAAAAAGCCTAAGCTTTCAGAGACATCTACACTTCATAAAAATAAAGAATCGTCCGTTATATCTGAAATGAAGGAAGAGGATGATGAAGATCATGTTCCCATATCACAGAGAATGAAGAAGACAGCTTCTTCAGACAAGAAATCAACACCAGTGAAAAAAATGACCAAACCTACACCTGTGATAACCAAGCAGTTCAATAAAAAATCGAAAAAGATTATGAAAAACTCGAAGTATTCTGGGTCATCTAAGGTTCCTCCAAGCTCTGGTGAAGGGCAGAAGTGGACCACTTTGATTCACAATGGTGTGATTTTTCCACCTCCATACAAGCCTCATGGTGTCAAGATGCTCTATAAGGGAAAACCTGTTGACTTAACCCCAGAACAGGAAGAGGTCCCACCCCCCCCCCCCCTCTCTTCCACTGTGCCTATTCGATGCATCTATGCTTAGCCACTCCCTGTGCATGCTCACGCACGTAATTTAATTCGAATCTTTAATAGAGCTGATTTATTACATAGAATCAAATCCATGTCATTTCTCCTTTTTTGCAGGTGGCAACAATGTATGCGGTGATGCTTGAGACAGAATACATGAACAAGCCTAAGTTCAAAGAGAACTTCATGAGTGACTGGCGGAAGATTTTGGGAAGAAATCACATTATTCAGAGCTTAGAACACTGTGATTTCACTCCAATATTTGAATGGCATCAGCAAGAAAAGGAGAAAAAGAAACAGATGACTACGGAGGTGTGCTACCTCTAAATTTTAAAGACTTGTGTTATATAATATTGTAGATATTGAGCCCATCTGATTCTATACTTTTCTTTCTTGTTCTATAATTTTGTCTAATGTGCAATAAACTTGGCCATCACAAACAGTTATGTTCACATTTTATCATTTCTTAATGAAACTGTTTATGAACATTTTTTTGTTCCAACAGAAGAATATAACATTCATATTTGAAACATGATGAAACTGTACATAGACATGTTAGGTTCTTGATCATTTATTTTCTGGTTTAGGTGAAGTTTATGTGAAGATATTGATTGGTAACTTTAAGACTGTCTTATTGCAATAATTCCGGACTCTTTCCGGTCAAGATTCAACATGATGTAGTCTTTGTGTTCTTTCCATATATAAGCTTAGGATAACATCAGATACATGATTTATGCTAGTTTCTGGCCCCTTAATCAGTTTCCTGTGTGTGGTAAATGTGACCATTTGTGGTGACTTATTGATTTGATGGAGTCTTGGCACTGTAAGTGACATGACATCTCTGCTTGATCATGTGCTTGCAATCTTGTTCCATCAAGTTGTCACTTTGTTTACAAGGCATTTATCTGTATAATAATATTATGACCTGAAGTCATGAGAACCTGTGAATCAAATCAATGTGTTTATCTAAACAAATTAAAGAAATAAAGAAATCAATATAAGTTTCCTGCATTATGACTTTGTGTGTGGGTGAAATGAAAAATAATTACCTCCTCATAAAGACATGCCTTTCTTCACTTCCTTTTTTCTTTTTCATTGGGCAGGAGAAGAAAGTTCAGAAAGAGGAGAAACTGAAGCAAGAGGAAAAATATATGTGGGCCATTCTTGATGGAGTGAAAGAGAAGGTATAATTATCATCTTGATCTATACTTGTTCTTGTTCCCCAGTTCATCCATCGACTAGCGGACTAGTTAAAGATCTATGTTCTTACTCTACATCGTCCATAAATGGAGTTAAAGATAAGGTGGTGATTTTTATCTTGATCCATTCCTGTACATTTTCCCCAGTTCAATGAAAAATCAAATGGCAGAAAGAAAGGGAACGAGTAGCTTGTTTTCTACTCTTTATGATATGGTAAATCACACTGTTAAAACACACTTTGTAACAACCTTTACAAGATGAAATAGGAAATATGAGAGTACAATATATTTTTACTTTAGATGCATGATGCATCAGCCCTTAGACCCCCTGCAGGCACAGAACCCTTCATTTTCGTTCTTCATGAGCTATACTGGTTCTCTTTGCAGGCATCATTTATTGTCCTCCTATATGATTGCTTTGCAACCCATCAAATGATGTTGACTGGAGAATACGAGCATCTTGATGATTTCTTACCTTTAGTTGTTGAGCTACTGTTGGTTTAAGAAACTGTGAATTATTTCCAGAGCTATTGTATTGATGCTGCATTTGTTTCCCTGAATAATTACTATGGATATGCCTTGAGAAAGTAAATTGAAGTTGGCCAGTATTTTGGAATTAAGATTTTCAAATTCAGTTTCTGAATTTTTATTACCTTGTTCTTTGGGAATTCTGTCGTTACATTAGTCTTTGGATCTAGCTTTGCTGTGACGAAGATCAATCTCCTGCCATTATGTGTTTATCTTTTTGTTGGAGCTGATTTAATGTGTTATTTGTAGGTTGGCAACTTCAGAGTTGAACCACCTGGATTGTTTCGAGGCCGGGGCGAGCACCCAAAGGTGCGCTAAAATTTTCTTTCTAGTAGTGAAGTGTGTTACTTGTTAGCAAAAGTTTCATGTACATCTAATAAGATAGCCTAGGAATTTAGGCTTTTAGTGATTGAAAACTGTTGATGGTCAATACAGATGGGGAAGCTGAAAAAACGAATTCGCCCAAGTGACATCACTATCAATATTGGAAAGGATGCTCCAATTCCTGAGTGTCCTATCTCTGGCGAAAGGTTCTGCTAATGACTCTTTTTTTTTTTCTTGAAAAACTATTAATAATGAATAGTTTTTTTCTGCTTCAGATGTGAACTCATTAAAAATAATGTACTTTTGAACTTTGTGTCTGGCAGCTGGAAAGAAATAAGGCATGACAACACAGTGACATGGTTGGCTTTTTGGAATGATCCAATTAACCCGAAGGAATTCAAATATGTATTTCTTGCTGCAAGTAGTACCTTGAAAGGGCAAAGCGACAAAGAGAAATATGAGAAAGCCAGGCTATTGAAGGTTATTGAGATATACTTTAATAATCTTACTTGTCAGTTTTGTTGGCTGTGAAGATTGGTGGACTAATTATTAGTATGTTATGTTGTTTGATTGAAGGACTATATACAAGGTATCCGAACAGCTTATACCAGGGACTTTACTAGCAACGATCCTACTAAGAAGCAGATAGCAGTAGCGACATATCTTATTGACAAACTTGCTCTTAGGGCAGGCAATGAGAAGGTATAAAGTGCCAGAGTTTTTCACATGATCATTCTTTAACTGTCTTGATCATGTCATGATGACTTTTATTACATTCAATCTTTTCTCTAATTTTTATATTTCCTTTATGATTTAAATGAGGAGTATGCAGCTTTTAAAATCCTTTTCATGTTATAGGATGATGATGAAGCTGATACAGTTGGTTGCTGTACATTAAAAGTTGAAAATGTGGAACCAGTGCCCCCAAATATCTTGAAGGTCCAGTGATTTCACGTTTTATATATTTATTTCAGTTTCACTTTGCTGTGTAGTCTTCTTGATTGGATTCACTAGTTTGATTACTGCTGTCAAATTGATTACAAAAGATGAACCCCACAATGCTCTACTATACTGCACCTTGAAGTTTCAAGTTAAATTAACAAATTGCAGTTTTCTATCTGCAGTTTGATTTCCTTGGTAAAGATTCTATAAGGTATCAGAATGAAGTTGAGGTTGAAATTGCTGTGTTCAAGGCAATCCAACAGTTTCGAAGTAGTAAGTAACTGATCTTCTATAATAATTTGCCTGTCACTCTGGTTTGTTACTGTTCTCTACTTAACATGCATATTGTATTTTGTACAGGGAAAAAAGGTGGAGATGATATATTTGACAAACTTGATACTAGTAAACTGAATGCTCATCTAAAGGAATTGATGCCTGGTCTCACAGCTAAGGTCTTCCGTACATACAACGCATCTATTACATTGGATGACATGGTAAGATGCAAGTTGCGACTCCTTGCCTTGGATTGTATGTTCATTAAGATGTAGTGAATAACAAATTTTGTCTGGTAGTCTGTCTCCGCTAATATCATTGACTTATGGTTAGGCTAGGTTCTCCTTTCTCCAGCCTATGCTGTGGGGATGGGAATGGGTCTGGGGTGAAATAAGGGCAGACGTAGCCTTCCAGTCGAGTCTGTTTCAAGAATTTTCGATGATTATTGAGTGCTTATGAGTGGTAACCAATTTTACTGAAATAAAACATCTTCAAATATCGATAAGCGGCAACTTTTGTCATTTTCTTTTTTGTTTTGTTTGGAGTTTTAACAGAGTTCTATTGAAACCTCCTCCTAAATTCCTTTCAATTTTGAGGCCCACTTTTATTTTATGATTATGACGGATATATATGAGGTATCTTGAACTTTTTTAGTTGTACAGACTTTTGTTGTTTTAGCAGCCCGATATTTCTTTTGCTTTTAAAATGAGTTTAACGTATAGTAACTAAATCAGATGAATCAATCTGAAGTGTGTACCTTGCTGTTTAACATGCGCAAAGTGTATAATATTTGATACATGACACTGATTCCCCTCATGTTAATGAAAATAGCTCTGCTTGATTTCAAGCAAATTCTTCTCTTGATAATTCATGTTGATGCATTGATCTCTTTCATACAGTTGAGCAGGGAGACAAAAGGTGGAGACATTGCTCAGAATGTAGTTGTTTATCAGCACGCAAACAAGGAGGCAAGGCTGTCAATTCTGACGATCTCCTTTTCTTCCAGTTTCTATTTGAATGTCTAATTGTCTTGTTTTCTTACATAGGTTGCCATCATTTGTAATCATCAACGTACAGTCTCAAAGTCCCACAGTGCTCAGATGTCACGCTTGAATGAAAAGATAGATGAACTAAAGGTAATCACGTCAATCAATCTATTTTTCTGGGTAGAAGCTCTAATTTCTTCGTATTCAATTGTAAACTTCTTGTAGGGTGTTATTGAAGAATTGCGGACAGATTTGGCTAGGGCAAAAAAGGGGAAGCCCCCCTTGAAGAGTGCTGATGGGAAGCCGAAGAGGAATTTAAATCCTGACGCGTAAGTAATAGACTAGTGGCTGAGTTAGGTAGTAATTTTTTACATGATGTAGACTGGTGGCTGAGTTAGGTAGTAATTTCTTACATGATGTAGATTATGACATTACTGTTGTGCAGATTGGAGAAGAAGATAGCTCAAACAACTGTAAAGATTGAAAAAATGGAACGAGATAAGGAGACGAAGGAGGATTTAAAAACTGTAGCATTGGGTACGTCAAAGATCAACTACCTTGATCCTAGGATCACTGTTGCATGGTGCAAACGCCACGAAGTTCCTATCGAGAAGGTGAGAGGTTTCGTATAATTTTAGACCGGTCTTTTCAAACGACGTCTTTCTTCTTAATAATGGTGGGTTTCGTTCGTTCGTGCAGATTTTTAACAAGTCTCTACTTGCAAAATTCGCCTGGGCAATGGATGTCGAACCAGGTTTCAGATTCTAATATATTTTCTGGTGCACATTTTAGAGAGAGAGAGAGAGAGACGCCAAATGTCTAAACGGGAGTAAAATCAGAAAGAAAAAAAAACAGTTTGTTAACAGCCATCTGCTGACAAAGTTTAATTTGTTTTTTTCATTACTGCTGAAAATTCTTATTTAATTGTACCATCTCAATGAAATTGTGGGGTGATAGCTCCCATCTTTGAGTTAATTTTGACCACTCAAATGTCAGAATTTAGCTCATTATTTTTGGTCACTTTATTGTTTCATCTTTTTTAAACTTTGTCATTATCCAAGTGATTCTGCAATGGTCACAAATTAGGAATCCTGAGGTTTTTCTTTTTTGCTGAGTTTTGACAGAAAATAATCGACAAGTTAACAAATATATTATATATTTGATTTGCTTTTGGATTAACAACTTGAAAAATCATTGACATTGAACCCGACTTATGATTTATAGCTACAATGGCCAAAATAACCAAATAGCAAATGGTTTTTTAACCAACATTAATAACTCATACTTTTTTATTTAAACTTTTTCACAATGTCTTAAATACCCTTATTAGATTGTGGGTACAGTCAACAACTATTTTTTTGACTCATCTTTGAATTTGAAGAAATTCAAACCGTGATAAAAAACAACAACTATCTCTTTGACTCATCTTTGAATTTGAAGAAATTCAAACCGTGATAAAAAACTCACGGGCTGGGGAATATATTCTCACGAGTCACGATCTTGAGAGTCAAAAACATTCATTGGACTGCTATGTGAGATAGATTTGAATACACATGAATCTAACAGGCAAAAAACTCACGAATACACAACCGAAATACACACGAATCTAACG
Organism: Perilla frutescens; assembly: GCA_026008535.1. NCBI lineage: Eukaryota > Viridiplantae > Streptophyta > Magnoliopsida > Lamiales > Lamiaceae > Perilla > Perilla frutescens. The sequence continues at coordinate 33,721,164 of BRKX01000011.1, forward strand.
GGCAAAAAACTCACGAATACACAACCGAAATATACACACGACATTAACCGCAATAAACTCACGAAAAGGGGGAAAAATCCTCACGAAAACCAGCCAATTTTTGTCGTGACTTTGAAGAACAGTCCTGAAATCGAAGAACCCATCGACGGCAGGTTACACGCGATCTCGAGTCATGGAGAATTTGGAGCCTTGAGCCATGGAATTTCAACAGGTTAGATATCTAAACTCGAACGATTTCATGATTTAATCGATCGATTTCATGTCGAATTTCTCTCAATTTAAATATGTGGAATCCAATTCGTGTTTCTTTGCTAATTTGCATCACATAATATGTTTGAATGTCGTTTTTTGTGAATTAGAATATGAGAATATGTGAAATAGGTTGAACTTTGTGGATTTCGATTCGTATATTTTTTGTACTGTTAATTCTGAATTTGTTGATGATTTCGTGAAAAAAATTGCTCATGAATAGAGATCTCGTGATAATATATACACACGATATCTCTATTCGTGTAAATAATGGCCACAAAATATGTTATCGTGTTAAAAATATTCGTGAGAATATATTTACACGAAATGGGATATCGTATTAATATATTCTCACGAGAACCCTTGTCGTGAGAATATATTTACACGATATCCCATTTCGTGACAATATATATTCTCACGATTTGTTTTTGTTTTTTCGGTTTGCTTGCATTTTTATGTCATAATTAATTCTTTTTCTCAATCATTGGTAAATTCTCAACATGTAGATATCTATATCATGTCCAATTAGTTTTAATTTAATTATATTTGTTTTATTTTTGCATTATTTATTGCTAATTTTTTGTATATTATTTAAAAAATAGCGTGATATATTGGGTGTGGAGAAGAGAGGCTTTACAGAACATCACATGCGGGATTAATTTATACTGGAAGGATAATATGAGTATAATTAGGGAAGTATTACACGTGATCAGTAGTGGGCCCGAACTATTCGAACAGTTTAGGAGAGAGTCGTGTTTTGGGCATTTGATAGATTTTGCGGATGAAAACAGTTGTAACAATGCTTTACACGCATTGTTGAGTAGGGTGGTGGTTATTGACGGTGCAGAGGAGCACGATATTTGATTTCGGGTTGGAGAAACCAATATTAAATTTTCTCCGAGTGAGTTTGCTCTGGTGACTGGACTGCAGTTCGGAGGATCCGATTTTGATCCGTCTGCATCACATCAGATTTCTAGGAGATCTTTTTATTCACGTGAGTTGAACAAGGCACCTCTACGAGTGAAGGAAACATCTTATAACTTGAATAACTATTAAACAAATCTATTATGAAATTAACATAAATTGCGGATAAATTACTTAAAATTTTAAAAGGACGTTATACCCGACTAATTCGAACAACTTGACGGTTATAAAAATTAAAAAACTAACCTCAAATTTTTTGGATATGTGTTGTTGTTTCTCCAATAATATTTTGTAAAAAATGGGCGTGAGTTTTATTTGACAAAATCGTGAGTATTTGGTTCAATATGTTTTCTTCTTTCTTGGAATTAAATGCATGCAACAACAATGCACCTACCAAATTTAATTCTCAGATTTTCGATTTTTTTAAAAAAAATAGCCACACATGCATCTTTTAATTAATGAGAAAAGAAATAGAAATTGTTCAAATGAGACAAAAAGGGCATATAGGACTTTTACACCACTTTTTAAATAGAAAAGCATGACCTATCAATTTTGGCTAGAAAAACATTTGCTATCTCGAATTTGACTACTTTAATTTTTCACCCAAATATAATTGCCACTTAGATATTACTATGGATATGCGACCGGTCATAATAAGACTCTTTGCGTAAGTTGTCATTTGAAATTAAATCGGTTACAAAGAAATCCGGAATAATAAATTCAGACAAGTCATTTTATATACAAAACATATTTTGACATTTTTAAGAGCGACGGAATCTATATCTATATAATATATAAAAACACAGTTTTTACCTCTTTCTTTGGCACCATTTTTCTTTTTGTTAATTTTCAATTTCCCGTTTATATGAACTGCTTACATTTTTGCCCAAAAATAAAAACAGCTTACATTTTGTGTAAACGTGTCCAAACTTGCAACATAAAATTTAAAATGTTTTCCAATTTTCCAAACATTGTCACAAAAACAATTACATTAAAATTTATTAAACTCTCAAAGCAATCATAACATTTAATTAATTTATTAAAATTGAGATTATGTTTATTTTAATTCTAAAAGCAATCCGTGATTATTATTTTTTTGTATTTCTGATTTAGTATTTGGTTTTCGCTTACTGATCATTAATTAAATGAAAAAAAATTTCTTATTTTTCTTGCTAGAATAGAGCAGTTAAAATTAAAAAAAAATAAATCAAATACACAACCACCCATATTCACTTTAATTTCAAATTCAAAATTAAATAATAACTGTCATTTAAGGTACATGGAAGTTAAAATTTATAGTATTTTTCGATCTCTTTATATATATATATATGTGTGTGTGTGTGTATGTGTGTGTAAACTCATTTACAATTGGTTTGAACATTTCTTACAGCTGAATGCTGATCTATCATTTCTATAGAGAAAATATATTTTTTTATTAAGTAGACAAATGAGCATATTAGCGAAAATTTTGTTAAGTCGCCTCTGAGATTTTGTTACTATTCTCCTATTTTTTGTTGCAGTGTTGTGCAAATATTTTGAAGAATCCTCTGCCTTGAAGAAATCGATAGCATTGCATGAAATAATTCGATGGCTTTGATGGGCATTTGGCAACTGGAATTTGGTGAGATATTCCTTATTAATTAATTTTGAAACCAAAAAAAAATAAAAATGTACAGTCATTAATGTGTGTCAACAATACATGAATATTACATTGAATACTATATTTGCAGAGTGTGCTTCAAAGCAGCAACCAATTTTATGGTAATATAATTTGTGCAGCTCATGTATGATGTGGTTGTATTCATCAATTTTTTTTGTATATTCTTAATTTAATATTTTTTTTTGGCTGATTCATAATTTATTTCATTCTGCTTTTACAATTTTTTTTGTGCTTAATTTATGAAAATAGATAAGAACTTAGTCACATAAATTAACAAAACATATTATAAATTAATTGATTATCCTATTTTAAATACACTAAAAAAAATCTTGCACACACATTATTAAAATGTATCATGTACAAAGAATTAAGTAATATAAACAAACACACAGACACAAACATACATTAATTAAGGTAAAATTTTTAATGCTATTTAAATTCAAAAATTATAAAATGACGGTGATAATTTTGTAATATATGTTAGAAAATACAATGCTGAAATTAACATCAGAATGCATATCTCTTAGAAAAGAAGAAAAGAAAAGATCTTCTCTGTCCATCTAATAATTAATTTAAACAATCGGTATAGATTCTTCCTTAATTTATACACTGGGATAGTGTTTACATTTGATCTCTTTCTTTTCCGGTGGGGGGGGGGGGGGGGTAACGCTGCCTCCACTTTGTAATGGTACGAGACCAGAAGCGATATTAATGTAGTATAAATAAATTAAAAACAGATCCCACATATAAATTAAGTATTGTAAGAAAAAAGATTTAAACACTAATTATTGGAGGAAAGCTAGTATTTTATTCGAATACAGATCGGTCTCGATTCTGGTACATATAAGCACGTGATTAACGGTGCATGATTGAGGCTGGATTAGCATAGCACTTAATTAATTTTCCATAATTATAATTCATGATTACTATGGGTTCCAGTTAAGGCTTAAGAAAATGAATGGGTACTTAATTTTGTATAAGAAGATCATATTCTTAAGTTAAAAAGTGGTACTCTTTAAAAATAATAATAATAAAAAGATGCAAAAACCAAAGTTTCAAAATGTTACCCCTGTATAATTATAATTACCTCCTTTCTTAAAGAAGAAAACAAAAGTGAGTAAATTTGTTAATAAAATGTGATATATGATCGAGTTAATAAGGACCCCATTAACGTCTTTTAGGTTGAGTTAGATGTATATGGTTTTCTGTCCTAGACTCCTAGTGTAGATGACCTAGTGGTAGAGTGAGGTTGATTAGAGATCAAAGATCACAGATATTCGAATCTCCTCAATACTACCAGGTCGTGTGGGTGAGTAAAAAAAAATGTATATGATTTTCTAATTAATGCAATACTTTATCTTTCTCACGTAATTTGCGGACTATTACCCCGGGATATGGCCAATAGGTCGCATATTGAAGATTTTACCTCATCTCTAATGTTCTCGTTAGTCCATGATTGTAAAATCAAAATTAATTCTAATTGTTTAATTTCACCTATATTGCTAGGGGTAAACCTATCACACTAACATTGTGTGGTTTGATAAGGAAATAGAACTCTCTTAACTAAACAATGATATTATTTCAATATATTATGTTTCTATAAATTATGAGGTTATTGAATTATATTTATATCAATGAGCCATTATATATTTATATACATATAAATATTAAATGATGTTGAAATTCACTCTTTTCGTCGTATAATAAGTAATAAAGTAGATAACCCATAATTGTTGTAGTTCTACAACTTTCTCCGGTTTTTATCAAGTGTTGTTGGATTTAATTTTACATTTAAATATCAATTTATCCTTTATATTTATACTTCAATTTGATTTCAAGTGTAACTTTACCTTCCAACTCCAACTCCATCTAAAAAACACCCTTCACTTTCCAACTCATATATAATATATCTCTATCATAATTTATTATATTCTAGGGAAATTAAAATATGAAAATGGAGATACACTGGCCTATGTTAGAAGAATAGATTTAAATGCACCAATTATGGGCCAATTTGGGTGCAATTGCTCCTAAACAAAATTAAGGGGAGAATTTGCACTTGGATTAAAACTTTAAAGGTGTCTTTGCACATTTTCCATTAATTATTTTAAACCATAAATTATTCCTTACTTGATTAATGGTTTATTAGTCATTTTGAAGTGTTCTTTAATTAAAAACTGCGAAATTGTCTAAAAAGACACTTAATAACAATCTAAGAGAGTAAATAACGTACGTTGTAATTGCAAATCTATGCATCATTTCAAAAGTTGATTATTTGAATTGCAAATTAATTGAGGTTTTTTCATAGAGATAGTACTATATATTATGCTCACATAATTAAACGTACATTATATCTCAATTTTCATGCCGCTAGTGACATTCGGAAATATAACTTTTCAATTATGAATCGTCACCCTATCAATTACACTTCTCATAAAGATGATTATATATAATTACCGTTTTAGACTATAATTTTAGTTAGGTTGCAGATTTACCCATGTACAAAAAAACAAAGAAACCCTCAAAACTCTCCAACTCACCATTATCAGAAATAAAAATAAAATACCTAAAATGACATGCAATTAGAATCTAGAGAGTAATTAATTAATCATCGGAAAATCTCGATCGTGGGACAATTTGAATTTTGAGGCTTACGAATTATTATTTATTAGTCGAAAAATGTGTTTCGATGATGGATTTGAGGAGGTGATGAGTCATTAATATAGTTAAGGATTATTAATTCGTTGAAAATGATTCCAATGATTGCAATTAATTGCTTGGATTGGAGGAATGGATTATCGCACACATCTAGTTCCACGTGTACATGCCAAATGTAATTAATTTGTTGGTTAATTAGCACTCTTTTGTCTTTTTAATTAATGTATATATATATAAGTGGACCCATTACCAATCAAAATCTCATGAAGCTTTGCCCCAAAGAAATTATAAGAGGGATTGTGGGTATGCTTTCTTTACGTACGTGGAAATCAACGTTGCATTGGTGATGATATTATCTACCCATTAATTAATCTTAACTATTTGGAATACTTCATATCGTTTAAACAAATGTTAAAGATGAGAAAACCCTTCTAATATTTAGGCCGATCGAGGAAGAGATTTCTCCTCAACTTGTTTTTGGAGTAAAAATATTTTTAAAAAAAAATCCATTTTCTGGCGCAAAATTAAAGTACTTAAAAAAAGACGTTTTTCCTCTGCAAATTAAGGGTATTTATACCTTGATGAATATTAAACTGCGTGCACACCTATTATGCGAGCGACTAGTGTTATTTAATTTTGATGTGACTATTCATGTGATATTATATACATTAGATGTTCATGGGCTATACATTTTAGGTTGGATAGCAATTCTTACTTTTTTTTCTTTTGAGGAAAAACAAGAAAAATGATATTAAACTAACTAAAACCATTTCCGCTGAGGGAATGTTTGACAAAATGAAATCAGGGATATCACCGGTATAAGAGAAAAACATAGAATTACTGACGGCTAAACTTGCCAACGAATACGCTAATGAATTCGCATTTCGCCTAGCCCGACTATAGATTACTTTATCAAAATGGGCAGATTCCCTCTGAATGGACTTGCAGATCTCACCACGATAGGAGAAGTCCTCACTCTCATTATTGAGTTATTGTTGGATCCCTTTGCAGTCTGTCTCTCAAATATAATTCTTCTACTGCCATATTCTCGAACAAGTAGCAGCCCTTCTTGGCAGGTTAGTCCTTCAGCAATTCTTACTTAGTAGGCCAGTAATGAATATTTAGGGTTATATTAAAATTAAAGGGCACGCATCTTAAAAATGAATAAGATCTTGAGAGAACGAACGGAATTCATTCCGACTGAAATCAATACAAATTGACATTGATTCAAAACTATAAAATGGTGATGCTACAAAAAACTATATATATATATATATACACACACAATATTAAATTAAAGATTTATGTTACTTTGAGGCTTAGCATTCCGGGTAAGCATGCAATTAAGATTCCTTGTCCTACAATTCTTTTAGGGCATCCAAACAATGATATTCTCGTCTAATTAATGAGATCTCAAGTTCATGAAGACCCATTACCCCTTCCTCCATCTAAAAAAAATGAAAACAAAGAAGAAAAAAAGAAAAAGAAAAACTTGTCCTAGCGTATTGTGTTCAACTATTATATTACTATTTTCTGATACTTCTTTTAATCTAGGTTATAGTCACACCCACACATCATACATAATAAGCCATATATATATATATATATATATATATATTATTTGCCTATTGAAATTTAAAGAATGATTTAAAGGTAATTAATTAAACATTTAACTGGCCATATCTAAATAGAGAATTGCATATTTGCTATTACTTTTAAAGTTGCACGCTATCTAAATTGAAGTGTGTGGACTGTGGAGACATGCACGTTCGTGCATGCGTTTTTGTCTCTGCAAAGGGTCATGTCACTTAATTTTATACTCCTTCCGTTTCTATATAAATGTCATTTTGATTGATTGCATACAAATTAATAAATTAATTAAATTACTTAATACACCTTTGTGTAAATACATTAAATGAATTAAATATAGATGTTTGAATGCATTATTCAGAAACGGAGGGAGTATATTTTAAAGAATACGTACCATTACGTTCAATTTCCTCTGAAAAAATGCAACTCCCAAATTTGAATTTACAGCTCGATCTAAATGCAAATTCACATAATCATCTGAGGAGTTAATTTATTAATTAAACATGTTAAAATTTGAATCTAAATATAGTATTAAATATAAATTTGGATCTGAATCTTAACTCGTTAAACAATCTAACACATTTTTTGTAATTTTCGAAACCCAACATCGACAAGAACTATACTCAACTTATCTACGAATTATTGCGTTTTTTTTTGTCTGTACTTCTAGTTGTGTTTAGTTATTATTTTCTCTTAACTTACCCCCATCTCAAGCTGTGATCCACTCTCACAATTTTTATAATTTTTGGCATATGTTGTGTATACATACATATATATAGGTGTGTCAGTTTGTGATGAATCCAAACCCAAAAGATATTTAAAAAGCAGTATATATTATATAGATGAAATTAATTGCGGCTGCGCATACATATATGGCTTGAAGATCACGGTTTTGATTCGATATTAGGCCCCTCCATGATAACAACGTAACTTCACTTCTCTCTCTACTATACACCAATTCACGAGATCATGTATATGCTAATAATTTTATTTTATTTTTATTGAAAAAAAAAAAACAAAAAGACCACATCTACCACTATTTTATGTCTGTATGTGGGAGAGAGAGAGAGATTGTAATAGGCTCTAGCTCTATAACATTATATGGGAGAAATTTGTTTTGCGAAGATCTAATTATAACTAAGGAAAGAAAGCTAAAACTAAATAATCAAAAGCTCAATTACTTGAATTTAAATGGATATCTAAAAATTTTGGAAGTGAAAGGATCGAATTTAGAAATAGGGTAACAAGACTGAAAATTTTAACCTAAAACTAATTTTATGATAATTTGGTTAGGTACGGCTAATTATCATATATATGTTACAACGAGGATGTTTTTGTTTTTCATTGTTGTTGAGGGAAGGGAAGTGGTGGATCGGTCTCTTAAATTAACTTGAGACATCTTCTTATTATACATAGAGCTTGATCGCTTGAGTGTCCCTAATGAAGATGTTGGCATTCTATATGCCCACTTAATTATCGTACGTTTATATAATACTACTACTTAGTTTTATAACATGTTTTTTTTTTTTTTTTTTTTTGTAAAAATACTTTTTATAATATATCATATATATGTATTGGCAAAATATGATAATTTTCCAACATGGTATCATATGCTATTGCGATTGCAATGTTTGTTCGCTCTTTTTTGTGCTGCAACAATGATTTAATTTAGGGTTAATTGGACTTTAGTGCCCAATATTTGGGTGGTTAACAATTTTGTCACAATATTTTAAAAATTACATATTTGATAATCATATCCAACGTTAATTTTGTATAATCCAATAAATAGAGTACAAGAACAAATTTCCAACTAGGACCGACCATGAGATTTTGAGGGTCCTGGATGAACGTTAAAAATAGTGCCCTTAAAAAAAATCAAAATTCATATAAAATGGGCCTAAAAAATATTTATTTTTCAAAATTCCAAAATTTGTTTAATATGTTCAGATTGATCACAAAAAAGTTTGCATTTTTAAAAGTTTTAAAAGAAATAAAATTGCTCTAAAAAAATATCATATATGAGGCTTGTTCGGTATTTTATTTCACTTAAAATACAATTCACAGGAGAACGAGGTAATTTATAGCAAAATAACAGTGAACAAAGTCGTATCTACAGAGACTGGCTATGCAACTCGACTAAGTACCTACTTATATTGTCCTACTTTATCTACACAACAGAATTAAGAGTTTGATTTTTAAGGAACTAAACATTGCAAAATAAATAAATAAATCAAGCTAAGAAAACGGGATAAACAGATAAGGAGACGAATCCTAGGGTGTTGCTGTTAAATGAATTTCTCGACTTTTAGACAATTTATTCAACCAAATTTTTAATTCTATATCTTGTAGGAGAATCGCTAAAATAATCATAACCTCTCTCTCTAGTACGTTATGAAAATAGATTAGATTCTAATTATTATCCATCGATCTCGAATTATTATCTAACTCTAATTAAAATCTCTCGATCTAGCAGACTCATGTTATGCATTCATGATCCGATAATCTATTAACATCTCTTGAGTGAATAATAAATTAACTACACAAATGTAAATGCTGATCAATTCATTCACAGAAAACAACAGTAATCAAGGATGCATAAACAATAAATAGAATAGAATAATAAATTACTTCAAACCATAAATCCATAAACATCAAACAAACCTAGGATCTATAGAAAATTGGCTACTCATGTCATATTCAAAATCCAAAAAAAAAATAAATACAAATAAATAGCTAGCATAGTAATCTCGAATGAATAAAGCATAAAATAAAACTTAGTCGTCTAAGATGATGCTTCTCCAATCTCTCTATGGTATCTTCTATGTGTTCTTCAAGGGTTCTCCGCTTTATAGGATAAAAGCTGTGGAATTTTCGTGCATATTGAACCCTTATATAGTGGGGGAAATTCAAGCCCAAACATGGAAGAAAACCTGGTCCAAGAAGGAAACTCGTCAAAAGTTGCCGAAAGGAGCACCGATCGTGCTTAAAATACAAAAGCTCACGACGTCAGGGCAAAAAAAAAGAGCACGGACCGTGTTTCCCTCTTCATCACCCAACACATTTCACCGTTTTGCTCCGTTCTCGCTCGTTTCTCATCGGATTGAATTGATTATTTTTCAACGCGCTCCTAACTTGATTATTTATCTTATTAGGCAATTCTCAAACTTAATTTATCTTATAAAATATTTGGTAATAAATCCCTTCAAAATGAGCAAAAACGTGACACTGCGCAAAATATGGAAAAATATACACAACTTGTCAAAATATGTATGCAATGCACATGAACTCCCATCCAAATAGACCTCAAAAATGCATGAAAGACATGAAAATCAAGAGTTTATCAACCCCCCAAACTTAACCTATTGTCCGTCTCGAACAATGAAAAGAGAAACAAACTCAAGCATAAGAGATAGTGTGACAATTAAGTTTCTCTAGGCACAAAAACACAATTTTTTTTTCATTAAACACAAAACAAGCAAAATAATATCATGCACTGTGAATACTAACTTGTTTTTAGCCTTGAATCAATGATTCTCACATCATGTGTATGACTCATTCTCGAGTGTATAAATGAGACGTGTTTATACTCAAAATTGAAACTACTACAGAATTAACCCTCACAACACAAATAATCAGACTCAGATCATACTAGTCTCCATCTACTCTAGAAAGTAATAGACGTGCAAACTAAATAATCAAAATAAAACTAATGCAAATTACCTAAACTACATGCACACAAGCAATAACATGGAAAAGTTTAGAACATGGATTCAAGGTATAACGCCCATCCACCCCTCTCTCCCCAAATTTTTTTCTTGAGCAATAATAAATTTGAAAAGATAGATGGGAAAATCTTGAATCACTAACCTCGATGCAATCATTGAGCTGTTGCATCATCTGTAACATATCAGGTACATTTAACCTCTTCTATTTCTTGTAGTCATAGTACTTTTTAACTTAGAAAAATTGAGGCTGGGTGGAACAGAGAGCACAGGCCGTGCACTTATCCTACTTTATCTAGAAAATTGATTTAAAAATTTATTTTTTATTAACTAAATACTGTAAATAAAATAAATAATTTAAGAATAGAAAATTAAACGTGATAAACAGATATGGAGACGGATCCTAGAATTTTGCTATTAAATGGATTTCCCGATTGTCAAATAATTTATTCAACCAATTTAATTCTATATTTCGTAAGAGAATAACTAAAATAATTACAGCTTTTCTCCCGAGTAAGTTATGAAAGTAGATTAGATTCTAATTTTCATCTCTCGATCTCGAATTATTATCTAACTCTGAAACTACCCATTATCAGCAACCGGGCAAACACCCCAACCAGGCAAACAACCTCAATATTTAATTAATTTCTCTCTCTTCCACATCATCAATATTCTATCCAATCCAACCACATACAATTTGATAGTTTATCACCAACGACCCCAAACACCCAACCACAACATTATATATTATTTTTAATTTTCTTTTATTAATAAATATAATATAGTTAATTAGAATTAAAATAAACAATTTTTATTACTGAAAATTGTAACAACACAAAATAACAAACTTATATAAAATAGACAATATGATAAAATACAAAATAAACAAACTAAAAACATAAATGACAATAACTCAACATGAATTGAAAATAAACAAATGACAATTAAAATAGATGAAAAAAATATAAATTTAGTTACGATTGCCGAATTTTTGCCATATATGCTCGATTAAGTCGTCACAAAGAATGACGTAAGCTTCTCGATTGTGAAGTTGTGACCTAGTTTTCATATAACTTGACAAGTTTGCAATCCTTGATCCATTGAGAGATAGAGAAAAAAATATTAAATGTTACAGATTGAGATATTGAGAAATTTGTGAGATATGTGTAAATATTACAAAATTGATCTCTATTTATAGAGTGAAAAATACGATTTTTTGTACTTTTTAAATTTTTAATGTATTATTAAAAAGGTTAAAAAGGGTTAAGGGCTATATAGCCCCCTCGACTATTCTACAAGGGTCACATTGCCCCTCTTTGACTATTTGGTTCATTTGGTCCCCTAAACTCTTTAAAATGGCTCACATTGCTCCTTCCATGGATGGAAAAGTTAACACCATTAACAAACACACATTAACACACATTTTACTCACACACTAAGATTTTTTCATATATTTTTACACACAATTTTACAACTAACCAAAATTATTACAAATTAATAAATTATGGTTAATAATAACTAAAATAATAAATACCAATAAATTGATTAATAAATTAACTAAAACATAATAATAGTAATATAATATGAAAATTTCAATATATATATATATATATATATATATATATATATCGAGTTCATTTATAAAATTATTTTGACTTTTAAAATTCGATGATTCAATGATGAATTCTACAATTTGAGTCTTCGTTTATGATGATTTAATGTTATGGAAAGGGAGTATGATTTATGAATTTCAAATTTGCTTAGATTTTTCATCTTCAAAAGTCATTATGTAGTGAAATTAATATTTGATTTGTGGGCACATTTTACCATTGAAAATACAGTCCAACACTCAATTGCAAATTTTACACATATGATTGTTTTTAGATTTAAATCGTTTTACGAATTATCTCAATATATATATATATATAGATATATTATAAATAATGAAAATTTCATACTATATTATTATTATTATTATTATTATTATTATTATTAAGTGTTAATTAATTTATTAATAAATTTCATGGTATATATTATTTTATTAACTGCTAACCATAATTTATTAATTTGTAGCACTTTTGGTTAATTGTAAAATTATGTGTAAAAGTATGTGAAAAATCTTAGTGTGTGAGAAAAATGTGTGTTAGTGTGTGTTTGTTAATGGTGTTAACTTTTCCATCCATAGAAGGGGCAATGTGAGCCATTTTAGAGAGTCGAGGGGGCTAAATGGACCAAATAGTCAAAGAGGAGGCAATGTGACTCTTGTAGAATAGTTGAGGAGGCTATGTGGCCCTTAATCCTATTAAAAAAAAATATATGCATTATATTTATTTATCCAAATAAAATTTACATATCAAATAGAATGGAGACAAATGTCCAAATAAAATTTACATATCCAATAAAATTTAGATATAATGGATGTATTTCTTTTTAATAATATATTAAAAAAATTAAAAAATATAAAAAAAAGAATAGAGAGAGGAGGGAGGAGACCAGCTGGTTGCTTGGTTTTCCTTGGTCGAACGACCAAATTCAATAAATCTTTTTTTGGTTGTCAAACGTGGCAGTCGACCGGTCTTCAAAAAGAGAACTGATAAACATAGTCTAATTAGCACCTCAGATTTATTCTCCTCACGGAACCTACCAGTCTCTCGATCTACCAGACTCGTGTTATGCAATCTTAATCCATTAATCTATTAACCACCCTCGAATGAATAATAAATTAAGTACACAAATGTAAATGCTGATGAATTCATTCATAAAAGACAACACTAATCAATGATCAATTCTCTAAGGGCTTTCTTCTCTCTTCTACAGGGTAAAAGTTGTGGAATTTTTATGCATATTGAACCCTTATATAGTGGAGGAAGTTCAAGCTCAAGAATGGAAGAAAACCCAGTCCAAGAAGAAAATTTGCCAAAAGTCGCAGAAAGTAGCACGAGCCGTGCTTAAAATACAAAGCTCAAGGCTTTAGGGCAAAAATAGAGTACAGACCGTGCTCCATAGAACACGGACCATGCTTCCCTCTTCGTCACCCGATACACTTTACCGTTTTGCTCCGTTCTTGCTCGTTTCTCATCCGATTGACTTAATTATTTTATAACGTGCTCCTAACTTGATTATCTATCTTCTTAGGCACTTCTCAAGCTCAATTTTATCTCATAAAATATTTGACAATAAATCCCTTTAAAATGAGCAAAAACGTGATACTGCACAAAATATGGAAAACTATACGCAATTTGTCACTATATGCATGCAATGTACATAAACTCCCATCCAACTAGACCTCAAAAATGCATGAAAGACATGAAAATCAAGAGATTATCAAAACTCAAATTAAAATACAAAATATCATTTAAATATACTTATTCTTGCATTTTCAAGAAACTCACTAATATTTTTTTTTTTCAAAATCAATATTTTCTAGCAAATCTTTTTAAACATGGTTCATCATATCATAGCCTGGATTATTTAATCAAGTATATTAATTCACTCGTAATTTTATAGATGGCCTAATGCAAAATGATTATTTATGTTGGATTAAGAGGCCTTTTGTTTTAATAATACAAATTTGTTGGAACATCTAGTGGCCAAAATCCGTCAACGATACCATGTCTGGAATATTAATACCTATTTTCAATGACATATTTATAATTTTATTGATATTTGATTGTATATTTTGTTATTATATATTTATTGATAAATTGTAATAAAGAGTTGATAATATGAAAAATGCAAAATAAAATTATAAGTGTTTGAACAAAATAAAGTATGCCTTGTCCTAGAGTATCAATCCCCTAAAGGTAATTTTTTTTTATTTGCAAGATTTTAATTAATATTTTTAACATGTTCTTGTCAAATAAAATAAATATTGAACTACTTTAAAATTTAAATCGGCATATTTTGATGATAGTTTTCAAAAATCTATTATTACATGGCTAACAACATGATAAATTAAAGATTCTGAAGTTACATAATCTGTGCGGTGATGAACATGTTCACTAACATATACATATATGTACATGTACATTGTGGTTAGCACATGTGGAAATAGATTGTTCAAATCTAAAGCAGTAAATAACACGAGGATGGTAACCATGTTCAATCAATTGATCTATGTTAGGAGGACTTCTCAAGTCTGTGAGAAATAATCCACTACTCCGTTGTAAGGTTACAAAGGCTATTACACGAAGACCTCCCGTCACTCGACCCCTTTCCCATCCACTATAATTTCTTTCGATTGACTGAATTGTGAGATCTTCTCACAATCTAGACTCCATCTAGTTCGCATTGAAAATCTCTCTCAAGACTCCTTTAAAAATGAATGAAAAAGTTTCAAACACCGACTAGAAAAATAACGATCAAAAGATCTACTCTAGTCTAACAATGATGAATGCCTAATTATTCAAACTTGAAGTCTTTTGACTCTCTAATCAGAACATGTGCATTCATCAACCACCATCTAATTAGTCTGATTACAAGGCTATTTATAACAACAGAATACTGCCTAAACAAGATAATCAGATTGTCCTATTTTGAATCAACTCTAATAAGGAAACTTTCCTAGCTAGTTTGATTCGGACTATCCTAATTAAAAATCTTCTTTGAATAGAACTCGTCTTCTTCCATCTTAATCTTCATCTGAATAAGACATCTTCTATTCCGAGACGTCTATCTTCAATAGGAATCTTCATCTCCTTGAAATCAACTCAATACGTCTCTTTGGAACCTTCTAGACAACATGTACATGATCATGTGCATAGCATTTGGTCAAGTATATATATTCTTCGATCCTCAATCAAATTGGCAGCAGAATGTTCTTATATGATGTCCAAAACATGGTCTTCAATTCTTGAAAAACCAAAATCTTTGTGTTCTTTATTTGCCATAATGATTATGACAATCTAAAATACTTAGTGCTAAACGATGACATTAACAGATTCACAATATCATCTATCAATCATTTTTAAGGATGAAGATTTACATTTTATATTTATTGATTCAATCAAATATTATGATATAAAATATTGAACTAAATATGCTTTACGGTATTTGCTATATATTAATTAATTTTTAATTAGTTAAAGTTCAATTTTTTAAAACTAAAATACTTTAATAATTAGATTATTACTAGCTGCTACAAAAATAGAAAAATGGTACCCTTATAATTTTGAGACTTTGTACGGCGCACCTCTCGCAGAAGATTGGTATATATATAATCAAAACTTCAACAAATACTCAACCTCCTTAATTTCATTAACCCACACGTAATTGAGATGCTGAAAATTTACCACGTGCTACATTGTTTTTTATATTACAAACATTGGTATTAATATGAAAATTTAAAACATTGAGACAAAAGTATTAACAACTTCAAACGTTATGTTGGGTACTGATTAATGATTAAAATGTAATTAACTCTTTAAATTTAATTCAAAGTCCGTTCGGAACACTCAAGTAGTGGATATATATAGGTTTGATTGGATTCAATTCTTACTGATCTCTCTTTCTTAACTAAAACAAAATTGGAATTAGTATCTTGAGAGAGAGAGAGAGAGAGAGAGAGAGAGAGAGAGAAAAGATGGTAAAATCTCTCCAATTATTATACATTCACTTCAAAATTTAATAATTCCACCCCAATTTAATTTATCAAATTAAACCTCTCTCTCTCTCTCTCTCTATATATATATATATATATATATATATATATATATATATGTCTGTCTTTCTCTGGACATTGTTAGTTGTCGTTTATTGTAACGAACTTCACATACACTCACTCTCCCCGTTACATGATTATATATATAAAATCATGCCAATATTATTACTAATTATTATCATATTATAATTATTATAATTACATATATGCATGTAAAATATAGTGAGAATATAAATATAATATACTTGAATGCGATACATGGCTTAGAAAATCCAGAAGCTAAACTAACCCTTTAGTTCAGCTAAATCAAGATTTGATACTTGAAAAATATATATGTTAGTTAACATTCATTTTTGGTGTCCATGCATGAGGTATTGTAGTAACTATTTTAGAGAAAATTGCAAAAGTGATCCCATAGGATATGTCCTGCTGCAAAAATGGTCCCAATACTTGCAATTGTGGTCCCAAATCAAAATTTATATGCAATTTTGGTCCCATAAGACTCAAATATGCAATATTGGTCCCTAACATTCAAATATGCAATATTGGTCCCATGTCCTATAAGACCACTTTTACAAATTGATTTTGGTTTCAAATTTGATTTTTAATTTGCAAATGGGTTGAAAAAGCCTTGAGTTGGGCATCAATATACATGTGTATGAAATCATTTATTTTCTTTCTTTTCACCTCTGCTAATATTTTTGTTTGAATTTAGTTGATTATTTGAAAGATTCTATTAGATGTGACTGAATTGTTGCTTAACATATTTTGTGGTCTTGTCTTCTCTAAAATCTTTGATGTGGATTTTTTTACCTGAAAAATGTGATTTTTTATTTATCTCATTGGCGTAAAATGGAACCTTTTTTACTGGTTCATAATTACTGGAGATTTCACTAGAAACTAGTTTCTCTTTCATTTTGTATCTTGATCTCATAATCTCATTTATCTCAAAACTAAATTGCATTCGAATGTCTCTTATTTTAGGCCGATGAAATTGCTTATTATTACTTCTTATCTTGTGTTTTTTCTAGTCATATTTACAATTGTAAAAGTGATCCCATAGGGCATGGGACCAATATTGCATACTTGAGTGTTATGGGACCAATATTGCATATTTGAGTCTTATGGGACCAATATTGCATATAAATTTTGATTTGGGACCACAATTGCAAGTATTGGGACCATTTTTACAGCAGGACATGTCCTATGGGATCACTTTTGCAATTTTCTCAACTATTTTGCCGTCACTAAACTAGACCTAATACATTTAACATTGATATTTTTTATTAAAAACCAAGTTTTACAGACACACACATATATATATTAATACTATATATACAGAAATAAATTAAAATACGAAAGAAATCATTCCAGAATGGAGCATTCGGGCATTGCAGTTAATTAGGGCTGAGAATTCATGTTATCTTACCACGTTTAATTTCGTGTCGACACGATATGATGAGTCGAAACATGATGAATATAACACAATATATAAGAATCTGTTCAAAATAAACATAAACACAAAAATATTTCATGTTGACACGGCAAAATAAACATAGAATATTAGATGATAAAACTCAATATTAACACACGGTAAGGAAATTATAAAAGCCTCTCGAAATTAATAAAAAATACATAAACATTAAAAAAATATTAAATAAACTATTATATTGCTGTATCGACACCGCATAATATTTTTCTACGTTATATTGTGCTGACATGATAATATTATAAATATATTAAATCAAAATAATTACTTATTAATTTCGTATCGTATTATCGTATCGTGTTAAGAGTCGTCATTGGTAATGTTAGCGAATGCGTTGGCGCGGGCCTCAATTCTTTGGACACACGCTTTCTAGATATGATGGTAAAGCGTGTTGTAAGCAAATTATTAGACACTTGTCATTGCAGGAAGTTTTCCATAACATGCCAACGTGTTATGTGACCCATAAATTGCGATATACATATATTTATAAATAAGCCAATTTTCGTAACAAATTGATTCAATCAAAAGTTGTGTCATAAATAGAGAAGATAGACAAATAATGGGATTTAAATAATTAGCTGAAGAAGCTCCATAAGAATTTAAATCTGAGGGCCGGGGTTCATATCTATATATTATATATAAATAAATTATACCACAGTATTAAAATGACTTTTTTGTTTATATGTATAATGTTGTTATTTTCACGTGCCCATTTGATGTAATATCCGTGCACAATTATTTGAATAACAGCTAGCAGCTAATCATAAATTTCCAATTCTATTATTTCCAACAAAAAGACAACATAGTTTGGTGAGTTTCAGACAGCAACAATAATTTCATAAATAATTATAAAATAAATCGTAACAAATTAAATATTTGCAAATTAACATGTAAAATACACATAATAAAAGAGCATTAATATCCACACACACACAGTCACACACGCACTCTCTTTTTCATAGTATCCTAGAGGGAAACAGAGAAAAAATGGACATTTCTTTGTTTAAGGTCAATAAAAGAACCTTTAATTATTTATCGTAACTTTTCTTTTTTCACATATATGTATACTATGATGTAATAGATTAAAAAAAAGCTGCCAACTTTCTCATTTGTCAAAAAGTGAGCAGTGTGAGATTTTATCTTAAACTAAGCTTTTCTTGATCTTGTAATACAAGGCTTTAACAATTATTATCCAAAAAGAAACCTGGGCCGATTAAATTATCTGTAAAACAAAAAAGAAAAGAAAGATTAATTAGTTAATTCTGTTGCAAACTGAATGGATAGGAATATATTAATTAAATAAGTATGAAATTATGGAAATAATTAAATAAAACGATAGTGAAAGGAAGCTTGCTTGTCAACCTCTATAAAGAATCTTAGGATAGTGAATGAAATAATTAAAAATTAAAATATGATAGCAGTTATTCTAACCATAAACTTTGCTAATTAAGGGGGCATCATCAAAGATGCCATGTAGGGCCCTTTAAATTCTTTTGTGACAAATCATGAATATATTTGGAATTTTCTGACTCTAGATTATTTTAGTAATAACTTTTGCCCTCTATAAAGAATAGTATAACAATTAGATTGTTAGAGTTTTGTGATTCGAATAGTTTAGTTGTTTGGGATTGTAAGTCTCGCGATCTTAATTTATCAAATTATTGAATTTTCTCGTCGTCTATTTTTTTTTTGGGGGGGGGGGGGGGGTGGAATTTGTGGCGTCATCAACTTATAATAAGGTTTCTCATTTTGTATTCTAATCTATTCTGTAGCCGACTGTGATCGAGGGATTACCCTTTGATTTACCAGCCAGAGGCCCAGAAGCAGATGAAGAAGAATTAGTAGTTGGTTATCAAGCCAAATATTTAGGTATAAAATTTGGCTTATTTTATGTTGCTTTGGTGCTCTTGTTTTCCGTATTTATTGGTTTATTAATGTCATCAATTTATAACATATATAGGCAAATCATACACATTTAAATAGAGGAGACAAAACAAATTGATATAATTAAATTTTCAGAGAAATTTTCAAACCACATGGAAAAAATAAATCACACTTGAAAAATCAAGTCTACATGACATACTCTCTTTTTGCGATGGTTATGCAATTTGAACTCGAAATATTCAATCCTAAATTATAAAACTCCACACCAGGGCCCAGGCTATCCAAGAGACACTACAAAAAAATCACGGTATAACGACGACTTAGTCCATCATTAAATTTCAAAATTCCATCGTGGAAATTGTCTAACAACGGATCGATTCCATCATTAAACATCTGGTCGGCAACAGAGTTAACGACGGACTAGGTCGTTCGTTAAGCTTTAATGACAGATGAATACGCCCGTCGTTAAAAAGATCGCCCGTTTCAATCGTGAGGACTTTTTAACAACGAACTGATCCGTCGTTAAGTCTGTCGTTAAAGCTTAACAACCGACTTAGTCTGTCGTTAAAAAGTCGTCTCTTTTAGTCAGATTTTTTTTACTGACGGACTAAGTCCATCGTTAGATTTATTTTTTGAATTATTTTTATTTATGCATTTTTGAATTTGAGCATCCTTATGTTCAATTTTCACATTGTATTTTCTAAAATATATTAGAAAATTGTCATCGCCATTTTTCAATTTTCAAAAATCGTCTCTTTTAGTCGGATTTTTTTTATTCAGTTGTTGGATTTTTTTTAATTATTTTTATTTATGCATTTTTGAATTTGAGCATCCGTATGTTCAATTTTAACATCGTATTTTCTAAAATATATTAGAAAATTGTCATCGTCATTTTTCAATTTTTGAAACTAAATAAAATCGTGAATGTTGATTTAAGCATCTGTATGTTGAATTTTAGCATTGCATTTGTAAGAATAATTTATGCAATTATCATCTATTTTTATCAATCCATCGGATCATTTCATTGGATGATTGAGATATATTCGTAATTTACAAACTATGAAATATGTATAATGTTCGGTATTTATTTTCACCTAAACTGCAACTGTACAACGAGGCTTATAGGATAGCGGTGAACAAGGTCGTATCCACAGAGATTTAATATTTAACTAACTAAGTACTAGAACTTAACTCCTAAATGCTATCTAGACAACCGATTAAAGTGCTTGAACTAATTAAAGTACTTAAATATAAAATATAAATGGAAACACAGAGAAGAAAGAGTAAAGAAGAAACAACGGAGAAAGACAAATTCTAGAGTTGGAGAATCCTTATCTAATCCATTTATTTAATTATTTCATCAGACACCTATGTAGGAACTTAAATCTAGCTAGAACAACCACAATTATACCTTAAACCTTCTCTCGAAGTGCCTAAAGCGTGGATCACACAACTAGTATTAACGTCTCCGTTCAATGCCTAGCATGCAACTCCTAATGGCTCCCAGGGTCTATTGTTCTCTCAATTAACCTCAACCCTCTCGAGTGCTATTGATTAATGAGCTAATTACTCCAGATCACGTGTTAAAAATCCTCTCTCGATTTATGAATTAACACATCAAATTGTATCATTTAGTGATCAGTTAAACAATACAGATAAAAACAAGAGTAATCAAAGATCAAGATAAAAGTCATAGGAAATATGATAAAACTAATAAAATAAACTTCATAAACAATTCATCATCCAACTCTAGAAAACTAGGGTTTAGCTATCCATATAAATATAGAAAACTAAAATCCAACAAGAAGCCATGTCTAACATAAATAAAGATAAATAAAACCCGGAAATAATTATTCTGTCTCTATTCTTACTTGACTTGAATCTCTTGGTCTTACTCTTCGTGTTCTTCTCTACAGCAAACCTTTGCTGGCAACTTTTGGGTAAGTGGAATTGTGTCTAATTTTCGTGCATTGAATCCCTTAAATACCAAGTTAAGAAAAGCCCAAAATAGGTCAAAAATCAGACAGACCCGCTCGATTCGCGACCTCGCTCGCGACCCAGTCACCCGTGACTCAGGTCGCGAGTCCACGTGGCGTTGATGTGGCCGAAATTCACGACCAGATGCCCAAATTCGCGATCGGGTCGCGTGTATTTCAAAGGAGAACCCCCTCTTTGTCGCGCGCGTGCAGAAAAAGGGAGAAGAGGTGATTCGCAACCAGATTCGCGACCCCCCAGGTCGCGAGTCCGGTCGCGAGTATTTTTCAGCATCGGCAGCCTCTCACTGTTTTGCTTCGTTCTCACTCGTTTCTCGTCCGATTGACCCGATTCTTTTTGCAACGCGTTCCTAACTTGATTTCCTATCTTTCTAGGATGTTCCCACACTCATTTGAGGTCCACGTAAAAAATGACATTAATTCCCTTCACAATGAACAAACACGTGACATTGCACAAAACATAGAAAACTATGCAAAACTTAACACTTCATGCATGCAACGCCAATCAAATACCACTCAAATGTACCTCAAAATACATGCAAAAATATGATGTTATCATATACACGCTAACCCTTAAATAGGTAAATATATCAAATGTTGATTTAATGGCGACCATAATGTTTCTAAATGCGTCACATTTACCCTTCCATTTTAAAAATGAGATTGTATTTAGGAAAAAGGTCCAAATTAGTCCCTAAATTATTTCCCGGTATGCATTCTGACCCTCGAACTAATTTTGGTCCTAGTTAGACCCTTTAACTCTTAAACTCGGTCCAGTTAAACCCTCAACTATCAAACTCGCCCAGTTAGGCACTTCCGTTAGTGACACTCCTAACGCTGTTAAATCTAGATTAATTTGGTTGTTTGTTGGAATTTTTGAGGGATTTAGATAGGTTTCATAATATTTTTTCCCCAAATTATTCATCTCCATTTCTTCTCTATTTTCTCTTTATTTCTCTCTATTTTCATTGCGGCTAAAAACTTTATTTTTCAATCTTTTCTTCAATAATTTATTCTTAGTTTAATAAATATATTCATTGAAGTTTATTTCGATCTTTTTCAAATTTTCCTTTATAATTTAAACAACAAAGAAGTTTACTCCCACAAATAAGTTCGATTATAATTCGATTATATTATGAAACCTATTTAAATCTCTCAAAAAATCCCAACAAACAACCAACTTAATATAGATTTAATGATGTTAGGAGTGTCACTAACGGAAGTGCCTAATTGGGCGAGTTTAATAGTAGAAGGGTCTAATTTGATCGAGTTTAATATTTAAAGGGTCTAATTGGGATCAAATTAGTTCGAGGGTCAGAATGCACCTCGGGAAATGGTTTAGGGGCTAATTTGGACATTTTCCCTTGTAATTATTATAAACATAAAAGATAATTAAAAAGAGATGGATGCGAGATGTCCAGCCTTCTTCTCTAGTGGCCCTTAACCTCTGACATTCGATAACGATGTCTTCCACGTAGCCATCCCACCGACTCCCATCGTCTTCTCCTCGACAAAAATCCTTATCCCACCGAGGCCCAGTCCTGCTACTTTAGCGGGTCGCCATCGACGACCATCGATGTCCAAGTTTGAACGAGGATCACCATTTCCATTGACTACCACAAAACACCCATCATTTATTCTCCTAAGAGTCAAAAATTGTGTATGTATTTGTGTATAGGTAGTATGTGTGCAAATAGCAAGGATTTTTTCTTCTGATTTCAGTCTGTCGAAGTCGAGATGATGATTGAGGATTGTTGAGGTGGAAGAAGAGTTGCAGATATTTTTTTAAAAAAAATTATTTTAATTATTTTTATTTTTTATTTAATAAAGATATTTATAGAAGCATGTATCATCCGTTGATTCTGAGAGTACTATGAAGAACACAAAGAACAATATCGTTGATTCTCACAAGAATACCTAATTGCAGTTAAATATCGCACTTTTTATAAAATATCAACTCCCCTAATAATAATATAGATCTATCTATTTATAATATAGAAAAACTTGGAAGATAAGAAACATAAAACCTAATTTAGATAAAATTGATAATTAATAATGCAACCTAAATAGATAATCAAATCTAAAATATAATCTAAATAATATATCAAGATCTATTCTTGATATATCTCCATCATTCACCCGGGGGTTAGGCACGATTCGCCCTCGAATGAAAAGTCAAAAAAGTACGGTGAAAATGATATGCAACAACATCCTCAGAACATGCATAATTGAGATGATATATTGATGCATCGCTCATCAAATAATCAACATGTTTGTCGTAGCAAGAAAACACAAACATGAAATCAGTAGAAATAATGACACTCTTGACCAACTGTGAAACATAATCAGACACCAAAGAAAGTTGTGTTGACGGGGCACATCCATTCTTGGTGCAACCACGGTAGGGAATATTTTTTTTGAGTCATAACATATCAACGCAACATCGTCACAGGGTACGACCATCATCTCATCATCAAAGATCAAAGGACCATCGTAATCACCATCCATAGACCTCAAATCATCAAGAATATGAGTTTCGTCGGAGAAGATATCTACATCTTCATCAAAAATCGGTGGACCATCATAACCGTTGTTGACAACATCGTCTGAAAATGAAAAGTTGTCAGAAAATAAACCATGGAAGATATCAACAACCATGAAACTTTCAACCACATGAATCGACATATCAGGATCAACGAACGGAGCGTAGACTGACTCTGGATACCAACTGATGCATGTAGAAGCATATATCATCTGTTGATTCTTAGAATACCCGGAAGAACACAAAGAACAATAACGTTGATTCCTCCAAGAACACCGAATTGCACTTAAATATCACACTTTTTATAAAATTTCAACTCCCCTAATAACAATACAGATGAGATTCTCTATTCCAGACTTGGTGTTTCAAGTCGTGTTCCACGATCAAATTTATGAAGTTTTCTTCCATTTTTTTCGTCAATTTTAATTTATTATGTTTTAGTTTAAGTTTATGATTTTTTTAGGGTTCACCCCACCCAATTAGGATTTAAAATTATTTTTTAGTATTTAATTTTCAAAGAAATGATTATTATGGTTGATTATTTTAAAAAGGGTTAATTGCCTTAAAATACACAAACTTTGGGGTGTTTTTGTTTTTTCGCACGTTTTAAAAAATGTAATTTTAATAACATGAACTTAAAATTTGTTTGGTTTTTCACATAATTTCAAATTCAGACACTCTAATCCGATCAAAATCGATCAAAATTCGTGTATTTTTAAGATAATTTGGTGCCCACATAGATGTATACGTGGAAATCTCCGACAATTAAGTCATTTCCATTAACTGAAATTTGAAAATCATGTGAAAAATCAAATAAGTGTTGAGTTCATGTTATTAAAACTATGTTTTTTAAAACGTGTGAAAAACGAAAAACACATTAAAGTTGATGTATTTTAAGGCAATTTACCCTTTTAAAAATATGATTTATAATTTTTAAAATTTCAGTCTTTTGTTGATAGATGTGACTAGGTCGAAAATGTTATAATTAATTTTTATTTTTGTAATATCTATTATTCAACTTGTGAATTCGATTATGGAATACAGGTTGGAACATCAAATATGGAATAGAGGATCTCATCTCATAACAATACGGATCTATCTATTTATAATATAGAGAAACTTGGAAGACAATAAACATAAAACCTAATTTAGATAAAATTCACAATTAATAATGCAATCTAAATAGATAATCAAATCTAATATATAATCTAAATAATATATCAAAATCTATTCTTGATATATTTTCATCAATAAATAAATAATTTTAAATTATTTTATTTAATGATGTATTAAAGAAAATTTGGTGGTGTATTTAGAAACACCTATACATTTATTGATCTGCCCATAAGTGGTTAGAATGTTTGAAATATAATTACGGAACATCAAATGCTATTTTTGGAAGAATTTAGCAAGACTAATTTTGTTAATATAAGCTTTCTATTTCTTTTGATAAGATCAAATGAGTTGTTGAGTGTTGACATATAAGTAACTAGCTAGAAGATTTGCTTTTTCATGCTATATAGATATTTTCAAAATTGTAGATTGTTGAAGTAATTGAACCAAGCACACCATATACAGTATTAGTTACTGATCGGGCTAATTCTACTTGATATTTTGAGGTGATTTGATGTGATTTATCTGTGTTAATTGCTATATAATGATGCCATTTTGGAAGAATGTTGCACCTTAAGAATTTTGCAGGTCATTGATGCAAAGATGAAGAAAATGGCATGCTTTTGGGGAGAAAACAAGCTGTGCAAAGGAAGCTGAAGCTGAAAGTTCAAAAAACCATGCCGTATGGGCATACCACAGGAAGGACTGGGCCGAGAACCTGAAAACTGGGCCTGAGCGCGAATTTTATGGGCTGGAGCACGGGATTTACTAAAGCCCATGGCCTGGGCGCGAATTGGATGCTATTTTACAGCTTTTAGACTCTATATTTATCTCTTTCCTTATTAGATTAGGTTTAGGATTCTATTTCCATGATTAAATAATTGTATTTAAGGATATTAACATAGATTAGGATTTATCCAATTCCATATAGACGTGAACAGTAGCAGAGAGACACATTCCAGCAACATTTATTTCTTTTTCTTCATTATTTCATGGTGTTCTGCTCCGTTAATTAACGGCATGATTTTATGATTATGCAATCAAGCTAAGTTCTTCTTATTCCGGAAACAACTAACGAAGCCCTAGCCTAGCTAAATTGTGAGATCTAATTGTTCGTTTATCATTCAATTTAATCGCATGCATTTGTTATTCTTTGTATTTCGAGTCGTTAATTGTTTCGATATTGCTAGATAGGTGCACATATTTAGTAGATCGGAATTAATTAGTAGTCAATGAAACCGGCCATCCGTAATTGTGGTTTAAGTTTAATTAGTGGCGAAACGGTTCTTCAGAGCTAGGGAGAATAGCAATCTTAATTCACGGTCCTGCGTCAGAGTCTGTTAATTATGAATCGGGTTCGTCTAGATTTTAAGGCTGTCGACTTATTAAACCTATAGAGCGTCTCTTATGGTTGTCAGTCGATTAGGGAAATAATTAGTGAAGCGTCTTCCTGATTATCGAGAAACTACGGAGGAATTAGGCTGCGTCAGTAAACGTCTTCGGTAGCTATAACCGATTTGTATGCATTAATTGAATTTATCTTTGCATCAAGGATCGGTTTAGGTAAGCTAGGGTAGAGTTAATTGGAATCCGGAATACTTCTCTTCATATTTTAAGTCCGTTCGATTTAATTACTCGTGCATTTATTTCTTTATTTATTCATTATTTCCGTTCAGTTTATTATAAGCACAAAAACCCTCTGGAAAGTTTAGTTATGCAGATTGGAAATATAGAGTAATTCTCGCCGGTCTCTTGGGAGACGATCTCGCTCATCGCTGTACACGTGCAGTAAGGGCATACCGACTATTGTCGGGAACTTTATTTTTGGTGTAAAACGACACACCAAATTTTGGCGCCGTTGCCGGGGATCGATTTTTAAGCAGTAATTATGCTTATATTTTCAGTTTGTATTTTTTTTTCTTTATTTTATTTTGTTCAAGGGAAACATGGCTAACAATGGGAATCAAGCTCTCGTAAATGCTCCCGAACCTGAACCTTTCATAAAAGAGCTTGGTCGCCATAGAAACAATAGGCCCATTGGCATCGTACTACCCCCCATTGCAAACAACTCGGAGATCAGACCCGGATTTATACAAGTGTTGCCAAAGTTCAGTGATCTGCCAGGAGAGAGTGCGCATAAGCACTTGTCCGAATTTGACCTCATCTGCTCCACCCTGCGTCTGCAAGGTTTTACAGCTGATAATATGAGGTTACTAACTTTCTCTCATACCTTGCAGGGCAGAGCTAGGGATTGGTTATTTGATCTTCCATCTAGGTCGATCACTACTTGGAATGAGCTAGAGGAACAATTCCTGCGCAAATTCTTCCCTGAATTAAGAGCAGCAAGCTTAAGGATGGCAATCAGTAACATCAAGCAGAAGCAGAATGAAAGTCTAGCAGCTTACTGGGAAAGATTCCAACAATTGTGCCACAAGTGCCCAGACCACGGATTCTCTGAATATCAATTGCTAACCAATTACTTCTACTGTGGCATGTCTACCTTTGACAGGAAGATTGTTGATGCCGCTAGCGGAGGATCTCTGACCAATAAGACATTGGCCGAGGCAAAACAACTTATCATCGACATGGTCTCTGGAGGTCAACAATATGAAGAAGAGGACGATGACTGGTATAGACCTGTGAAGGGGATTGAGCGAGTTGAGAGCTCCGGTGTCAATGAAAAGATCGATGCTCTGACTTCTCTGGTTCGAGGTTTAGCTGTGGCACAAATGCAAAATGTCCGCTGTGGAGTTCACTCAGAAAATGGCCACTTTACTGATGCTCGCCCAACTTTGCAAGATCCGTTAATCGAACAAACCTACTATGGGTACGGTGATACACAATTTGATGCCCGAAGACGGAGGGATTCTGATTCGTACTCATACACATATAACTCTGGCTGAAGGGATCATCCTAATTCCAGTTGGATGCAGCCGCAGGGTGGCCCGTATGGGCATACTGACAAGCCTGCGCCCAGTATGAGTGAAATTATGAAGTGTCTAGAGCAGAGCAGTGCCCTTGTCAACAGTTTGGCACAAAGCCAGAAAGCATTCCAGCAGGAGACGCAAGCTGCCCTAGGGAGTATGGGCATACAGATCACTCAGCTCGCCACTCAAATGAACAAGATGCAGGCGAATCAAGGCAAACTCCCATCCCAAACTGAAGTGAATCCAAGAGCGCATGTTTGCGCTATCACTTTGAGAAGTGCGGAGGAGTTAGCTGAGTTGGAGGCTAAGAAGGAAAAGAACCCGCAGTATGGGCATACTGCAGAGCCGGAAAACCCTCCCAGAGCAGAGGACGAACCAACTGCCGAACTCACTCCACCTAAGGTCAGTGTTGAATCTAAAATTTTTAACCCTCTGATTGCAGCTCCTTTTCCTTCCAGATTGGCTCAAAATAAGAAGGATGATGATGAAAATGAGATCCTCGAGCTATTCAAGAAGGTACCTTTTGGTGGGCTGACTGAAACCGCTGCAATAACAAAAGAAGATGAGGAGATTCGAGATATCATAACGCAGCTGTATGTCACCAATGAATTTCCAACTCGGAATCTGACGGGCCGTATATGCCCTTACTGACCAACTCGGAGCCGTTTTTACCATCTCATGTGAAGGCCCCCGTACTGGAGCTGAAGGGGCAAGAAGCAAGGTTGGTCGAGCTGTTAAAGAAACATAAATGTGCGGGGATGGAAATGATTCCTTTCGACAGGGGCAAATCTGCTACCCCTGAAATTGCCTTGTGATCGAGTTATACTTGTGTCGAGCCTCAGACATTAAATAAGGGCGCTTCTCGGGAGGCAACCCGAGCTTTTATTGCTTTCTTTCATTTTTCGTATTTCATTTAGTTACTCACTTGTTTTTCTTTAATATAATAAATAAAAAGAAAAAAAAAACATTCTAGTCCAGCCTTCTACTGCAGGGTCTTTTCTTCAGCACCGTCCCTACCCTTGCCGAGCTCATGGAGCTGTTTGACCATCACCAAGCTGAGCTACTGCACTTGAGCGTCGTCTGTATGCCCTTACTGGCCGTCGCTCCCCTTACTTGTGAGTTTGCCCTCTCTGCTCTCCCTTTGTTTTTATTTTCTTTCATTTATGTTGTGTCCGTTTTGTTGGCTCTCTT
Organism: Perilla frutescens; assembly: GCA_026008535.1. NCBI lineage: Eukaryota > Viridiplantae > Streptophyta > Magnoliopsida > Lamiales > Lamiaceae > Perilla > Perilla frutescens. The sequence continues at coordinate 33,750,766 of BRKX01000011.1, forward strand.
TCCTGCACAGTGAGGACACTGTGTTGTCTAAGTGTGGGGGGATTAAGTTGCTGTTTTAAATAAAAAAAAAAAACTTTTGTGTTTTGCTTGTTTTTGTTGAGTATTGGCTGTCTGAGATTGAAATGTACAAGGAAGAAGGGTTATAACATGGATTATCTTGGTTTGTTTGATTGATTCTCTTGTGATTGAATTATGCTATTGCTCGTATGTATTCTTGAACGATGAAATGTGCAACTTGATCAACTTTTGATGAGCTTAAAAACGTGATATTTGAGCCTCTTGAGCATGTTATTTATATATAGAAAGCTCAATTTCATTCTTTTGATGAGTGTGTCGGACTTGATTGGTGAATTTCTGATTTGCCTTGTTGCCATGATCATACTGCTTGTGAGTTTTCTTTTGCATGAAAATGATAAAGGCATGTAGGATTAACCATTGCTTTGGCCTAAATAAATTATCCATACCCGACACTATCTCTTAGTGAGCTCATTTGTGCTTGAATCCTTTTTTTCTTGATTAATAGCCACTAAATAATTAAGCCTTAGCCCCTTTTGGCCTGCTCTTATCCCTTGAAAGCATGTGAGTTATATTGGATTGTGTTGAGATGAGTTACTTGAAAGAACAGTTGGTGCTGGAAATTGAAGAAAACTTATGAAAAACTCTTGTCCTATTCCTAAAAAAGAGAGAGAGAGAGAGAGAGAGAGAAAGAAGCAAAGCTTCAGAAAAAAAAATGGTCTGTATGCCCATACTGGAGTAGGAAGAACATGGAGGAAATAAGGGGTTGTACTTAGTTAATTTTTCTTTTGGTGCCTTGTACTGTTGAAGATTAGCACACAACTTAGGAAATATTGCAATAATATGCTTACATGTTTTCACTTATTTGAGTCACTTATCAAAATTATCCTACCTAAGCACCCTAGCCCCATTACAACCTATTTCAAAGACCTTTTGATTTGTGCATAGGTCTTACTTGCTTGGTAGTGATTTTGACATATGGGCAAATCTATATTTGAAGGCATCAAGTCACGACTTGAGTGAATTTAAATTTATCCTTACTTTCTTTTGAGAGAAATTGAGTGAACCTTAGTGAGGCTGGATTAAGTTGCACATTTTTTACTTGAATGAAGAGCATGTGTTTATTTCATAAAACAAGAGAAGGGTTAGTATAAGGATAAATGTCCATTTTGATCCTATAATTATTTTTTTAGAATTAGTTTAGTCCCTATTTATTTTTTTAGTCCAAATTAATCCCACAACTATTTTTAAAAGGCTCATTTGATCTATCTTTTGCTCCTTCAATTAACGGAGAAAGTCAGAAGGAGACGGACGTTTTAAAACCCCCAAATCACCTAGAAGACTCCGACTACCAGACCCGATTGACTTAAGTTTTTCTTTCTTCAACGATTTCTCCAAAATATTCAATCCAAATTCCATTTTTAAGGTTCCAAAATCCACAATCCAAATTCAATTTCTAAAGTTTCTAATGGAGAATCACAAGAAATTAAATTGATGGTGAAAATCTAATTCTCGATATTTTCTCACCAATAAAAAAGCTGCTCAAACCTCTCACGTCTCCAAATCATGGTACAGTGTCTAGTTATTATTTTTTCAAACGATATTATCTTATTCACAGCTTCTCGAATCGCTACGAGTTTCATGAATTCTCCAAGAAGACTACAAAAAGGTACCCATAACTAAGCGTAAGGGTTGAGAGTATTAGACTTTTCACAAATGATTTTTCTCGGAGTAAATAATTGATGGTTAAAGCAATAAGAATGAGAGTTGTTGATCTCCATTTCGAGACTACATTATCGACGTTTGTATTATTTTTCTAAACTTTAAAAGCTTGATTACCAATTGAAATGTAATAATTGAATGTTGTGTTGGTTGATGTTGCTAGCTAAATTCATGATGATTGTGTTTTGATATTATAAACATGCAGTAAATTTTTAGAAAAAAATCGTGTTCAATCCATATGCGTGTAAAAAGTGTGTGTTAATGTGTGAAATAATCTAAATATGTGAGAAAAATGTGTTAGTGTGTGTTTTAACGAGTATTATTAATGCCCGTTAGTGAAATTTGTTAACGTTCGTTAGTAAAAGAGCAATTGATGGATTAAATTGTGTCTTTTAAAATAGTTTGTGAGATCAATTTGTATCAAAAAGGATAAATAAGAACCAAAGTGGTCCTAGACAAATAATTATAGGATCAAAATGAACATTTATCGTCCCCTTAGGGTTGACCTAGTGGTGGAGTGGTGTTATCTTGAGGCTAAAAGTCTCAAGTTCGATTCACACTACTAACACCACTAGGGGTGAGCCTGTTACACCTGGCCTGCCAAATGTGGTTTACTTCTCCTGTGTGGTTTGCAGGCTATTATATAGGGGTGGAGTTTACCCAGTGCGCACTTTGATAGCGGCTGCGAGTTACCCTCGACAACAACAAAAATGGACTTGTCGTCCCCTTGGGAACGGCCTAGTGGCGGAGTGGTGTTATCTTGAGGCCAAAGGTCTCAAGTTTGAATCCCACCACCAATACCACTAGTTGTGAGTCTGTCATACCTATCTTGCCAAGTGTGGTTAACCTCTCATTTGTAATTTACAGACTATTATACAGGGATGGGGTTTATCTAGTGTGCACCTCAGTAGTGGCTGCGGGTTACCCTTGACAAAAAAAAATGGACATTTGCCGTCCCTTGGGATGGCCTAGTGGTGGAGTGATGTTATCTTGAGGTTAAAGGTCGCAAGTTCGAATCTCATCACCAACACCACTAGGTGTGAGCCTGTCACACCTGGCCTGTCAAGTATGATTTATCTCCTCAGTGTGGTTTGCAGACTATTACACATGAGCAAAGTTTATCCAATGCGCACTTCGGTAGCAGTTGCGGATTATCTTGTCATAAAAAAGGACATTTGCCCTTACATATATAATAATAGATACGCATTAGAATCATGGTATATTAACATTAATTGATTGAGCAGCAGCTAGACTTAGAATCCTAAACTAATATGTATTATATCATCCATATAAGTTTGAGATGAAATTATATGTCCCAACCCGTGTTAGATCCTCTGTTCTCATATCAAATTTATTATTTTTTCTTTATTTTTTCAATCTTAATATTTCATGCTTTAGTTTAATTTTAATTTTTTAATAAATTAAACATTATAATTTAAAATTCATAAATCATAATTATAAAATAATCATATCAACCAAATGTCATAATCAATTATTAATTAAAAATTAAAAATTAATTATAAATGCCAACTTATAACTAGTGTAAAATTAAACTAAAAATTACAATAAATGAAATCGAAGAAAAACTAATAAAATTGATAGGGAGGTAAGGGATATATCACGTTTTGGGATAGTGGTGGAGCCACATTGGAACAAGTGTACCCCCAATTTTTTTTTTAGTATATATACATAATGTACATACATACACACACACACACACACACATATATATATATATATATATATATATATATATATATTGCTATTGTTATTGTAAAATGTTAACTAAGGTCATAAAGATGAAAAAAATAAAGTGGTAGTTGAGTACCTTAGTTGACACGTGATGAATAATGTTATCGTAAAAAAAGTGGTGAATCATGCCCTTAATAATATTAACAATAACCAATCAACCATTAATTCGTAACTCTCCATTTTACTCCTCTTTAAATCTCATACATATATAAAAATATAGGAACCAGACATACAATTATTCAAGTCTTCAAAATACAACTCATATCAATTTCAGAAATACATCAAGATTTTAAATTGAGAAGTGCACAAACAACACTCTCGATTGGTTGATGTTATTTTTTCTTTCATTCTTGATTTTTCATATGTATATTACTAATTACATTTCTTATTTATATTTAGTGTTGCTTACATATGTATTTATTTATTTATTTATTTTGCCTAATTAAAATTTCAATTAAACTAGAGGTTTGTGTTTGAATTAAAAATTTGAGTTTATGTACATATGGTTTGAATTTTACAAGTATGAGATAGATTTGATTTTGAATTTGGGATTTGGACTTGCAATTGTAAAATTAAAAATAATAATTTGGATTAGAGATTTTAAACTTTGAAGAATATTTATTTATACATTTTTCGTACCCTCAATTTTCAAATTTTGGATCTGTCACTGATTTGGGACATAGATTTTATCTTCCATAGCCTAATATAAAAGTAAAGTTATTTTTTTTCAAGTACTTAAAAGTGAAAATTCATTGAAAAATGTACCTATGTAAAAATTACCAAATAATAAGATACATACCATGATAGGACTATAGCTAAAATTAAAAAAAAAAACTAAAAATGCAAAAAAATAGGTCTTTTCTGAAGGTAAGTTAACGGTATATTCATTAAATACAAAAACTTGTATGAGACCGTCTAATGGGTCTCTTACGTTAGACGGATCTCCTCCGATCCGACCCGGCAGTACCCGACCCGATCATATATATATTAAAAAAAATTAAATTCACTCACTCCTTCTCTCCTGCGACTCTCTCGCCCATCTCTTCCCCCACAATAGCCGGCGATTCTCCCTCCACAACTGCAGCTTCTCCTCACAACCACACCATCCTCCATCTTTCTCACTCCTTACATATACATTTTGTCTCCCGCAGCGCAGCAAGTATTCCCAATTATTGCGACCACTGTCGCATGAAGTTTTGCGAGCACCACCCCCACCATCACCAACTTTCCCGACCACCGGCGCAGTAGTCATATCGGAAACCGGTGTTATGACATCAACATCTCCGGCGCAGAGTTGAAGTTATTATTGTAAACTTATCTAGGGCTTTTAAATTAGAGTATTGTAATTTAGGGCTTTTGATTTTAGGGCATTTTAATTTAGAATAACACACAATCCTACCTTGATTTGAGACAGATATTGTGTGGTTATGGTTGATTGTGTTTATTGATAATGATACTTAATTTGAGTTGATTGTGTTGGTTCTGTTTTGATGCTATTAGTTTATGTTTTTGTTGGTTCTGTTTTTTTGAGAGCTTCATTGGTCTAGTCTAAGACAAGGAAGTCACAAACAATCATTCCTCTAATTCCTCTATAGGCTTGAGTTCCTCTACAAGGACGTCGAGTCACATATTGTTACTTCATGATATAAAGGCGAGCAACGTGCTTCTTGATGATAATTTCCTCCCTAAAATTGGAGATTTTGGATTAGCAAAACTATTTCCTGATAATGTCACCCATGTTAGCACTAGAGTAGCAGGAACAGTGTAAGTGCAGGTTTCCATTGCATTTCTCTACCTTGAAAAGAATGTTTTGTAGTTCAAACATCTTTGTCTCAATTGTATATACTTGGTCTCTCCCTATGTTTCTCATAGTTTTCGTGTTTCTCCTCTCGTCTACTGCAGGGGGTATCTAGCTCCAAAATACGCGTTGATGGGGCAACTTTAGTTCGTGATACTTACTTTAGTTAGTGATACTTTATTGTTACTTAGTGATACTTTACCTTTACTTAGTGATTCTTTACTTTTTAGTTAGTGATTCTTTACTTTTATAATTAGTGATACTTTACTTTCTACTTAGTGATACTTAACTATATAATTCACTGACTATTTTTTTGTGCAGTGTGAAAAGATGATACTTTGCTTTTTAGATAGTGATACTTTGTTTTTAGTTAGTGGTATTTAAGTTCTACTTAGTGATACTTAACTGTATAATTTACTGAACTATTTTTCTTGTGTAGTGTGAACAAAAGACTATTTTTCTTAACAGGATGAAGCATCCAAAATGTGAAGATTAAGAGGTCAATACTGTGCAAGGATCATGCTTTCACCACTAAATGATTTGAGAGCAAAGATAAGCAGTGCATAGTCTAACATGATAGCGGAAGGTTTATTTGGTTAGATGTTGGTTGGTATTTGTGATGAATATTTGGTTGGAAAACATTGAAATGTTGGGGAAGTTTAACATGGTTGGGAACAATGACTACAAACAATTAGTTTTTGTGCAGATATGATTGGAAGGTTTACTAGGTTTGGAAGCATTGGGTTTTTTTAATGTTTCCAAAAGGTTTTTACGATATGCAAGCTACAGATTTTCTTGCTAATGAACTGTGTATTTTTCTTGTATTTCTGAACAGATTTTAGAAATTATTTTTGAATATATATATATATATATATATATTGTTGATGTTGTAGATAATATGTATCACTATTCATACAGAAAAATATTAATATATGTGCAGTGAAGTAACACTATTTTATTTCGTTTATTACAGGTATTAAAAAACAGAGAGAGACACATAAACGATAAAAAATGATCTGCAACGGTAATTATGTTCTCAATATATCAAATAATTTCATTGACCATAAGTTATATATTACAGTATCAATACTAATGAAGAAAGTATCACTATGTATAATGTGAAGTAACACTATTTATTGCATGAATAATTTAATCGCATAACATTTTTTTTTTCATATTTGATGTCGATTCTCTATAATAATTTAGTATTAATAATAATGTAAAAAGTATCAATAATATAATAAGAAACTAAGTACATGAGTAAAGAGTATCAATAATATAATAAGAAACTAAATACATGAGTAAATAGTATCAGTAATATATTAGTATCAATACAAATAAACTGATGTATCAATAATATAATAAGAAACTCAAAACAATCTGGGGTTAGGGGTTTTGGAACTAAACTCCTTTGAAATTGAAGTAGCACTTATATTCTTCTTCTTGATTTTTTGAAGATGCCCTTTGATTCTTTTTCTTTTAACCTTTGTGGTTGAACGTGCATGATACAATATTTGAATAGAAGAGCTTGAAACATCTGAATCCCCCACGGAAGGCACTGTACTCATCAGCTCTTCAACATTGAATTTAATTATTAAGGCATAGAAGAGTCAATAACTGTGTGAAACGTATCACTAAATACCATAGAAGTATCACTACTGTATAAAATACAATATGTGCGTGTGATATACATTTTTCTTGATTTATTGAGGCAGAAACAAAATAGTTTCATTAATAACTATGTGGTGATGTATCACTAACTACTCTTGAAGTATCATTTCTATCGAGTGAATCATAATTAGGTAATAAGTGAAACAATATGCAACATATCACTAATACCTAGCGAAGGATTACTATGATGAGAGCACGTATCACTAACAAACATTGACATTGAATTTAATTATTGAGGCGGAAACATGGAAGAGTCAATCACTGTGTTGAAACGTATCACTAAATACCATAAAAGTATCACTACTGTATAAAATATAATATGACCCTGTGCTATACACTTTTCTTGAATTATTGAGGCAGAAATAAAATAGTGTCAATAACTGTGAGTGGCGTATCACTAAATACTGCTTGAAGTATCATTACTATCGAGTGATATATAATTGGTAGTAAGTGAAACAATATGCAACATATCACTAATACCTTGCGAAGGATCACTATGATGTGAGCACGTATCACTAACAACATATTAACATTGAATTTAATTATTGAGGCAGAAACAGGAAAGAGTCAATAACTGTGTGAAATATATCACTAAATACCATAAAAGTATCATTACTATATAAAATACAATATGGCCCTGTGCTATACACTTTTCTTAAAATATTGAGACAGAAATAAAATAGTGTCAATAACTGTGAGTGGCGTATCACTAAATACTGCTTGAAGTATCATTACTATCGAGTGATATATAATTGGTAATAAGTGAAATAATATGCAGCATATCGTTAATACCTTGCGAAGGATTACTGTGATGAGAGCACGTATCACTAACAACATATTAACATTGAATTTAATTATTGAGGCAGAAACAGGAAAGAGTCAATAATTGTGTGAATTGTATCACTAAATACCATAGAAGTATCAATACTGTATAAAATACATTTTCCAGTTGATTGATTATAGCAAACAAAAAATAGAAGTAAAGTGCTTACTATCAATTTCCAACATAACAGATTCATCCTCATCGATAGATATTGTTTCTACATCTTTACCATTGTATTCATAATCAAGAATAACAATATCTGAAAATTTACGATATTTAAATCAGTTCTAGAATTATTATAACAATAACAGATTACTAAATCAAAATTTTAACGAATTAGTTTTAGGAACATATTGTCAAACAATTGGAATGCATAATTTCATATACATAATTATTATCGCACAATTGGAACAAAATTACAAATCTTCTAAATTAAGAACACATACTGGTTGTTGCTAATGTTATTCTGCCAGAATTCACTGAAATTCCACTAGAGGTAACGTTGCTTCTTTTTCCCAAATTAACCATTAAATCGTGCAGGTTGAATCGCGAGCAGCTAGGATTCAGTTGTGGATCGTGAGGTTGAATCACGCATCGTGCGTGGGGCGGAAATCACGAGGTTGAATCGCGATCGAGCTAGAAGAAATCGCGCATCGTGCGTTGGAGCTGGAAGAAAGAAATCGTGCGTCGTGCGTTGGGGCTGAAAGAAACCCTAGGTGGAGCTGGAAGAAATCAGATTTTTTTAATATATATATATATATATATGGAGATCAGTCTAACGTAAGAGATCCGTTAGACGGTCTCATACAAGTGAGCCCCTTCATTAAAATATGACCTATTTAGATGAAAATAGAAAAGCACAATAACTTGTATATAAAAAAAAAGAACAGTTTTAGAACTTATCGAAGTATAAAGATGTAAATATGTGTTTTACTGTGAATAAATCAGCATCGATGCTCCATGGAACGACGACCTCACAACTAAGATCATCAATTTTTCAAATTCTACCAATAACTTACTTTCTAAATCGGAATAAACATAGCGATCACTATAAATTAAAAAGAAAACAAGGTCGAGTATAAATATATTCTCTTTTTTTTTACGAAAAACAAGCAAAATGATATTAAACTAAAACCATTTCCGCAGAGGGAATGTTTGACAGAATGAAATCCGGAATATCACCGGTATAAGAAAAAAAATAGGATTACTGACGGCTAAACTTGCCAATGAATGCGCTAATGAATTCACATTTCTCTTTGAAATCAAATTAGTCACCTATTTTCCTAATTAATCGCACTTTAAATTAAATTTATTCATAGAATAAATCATAGCTAGCCGTCGGATTAATTAATTAATTAATTAATTTCTATATATATCTTACCATTTCAACTTTTCTCTTCATCTATTTTTTCCTCGTCGATTTTTTTCTCTCTTTTCTATTCTACAACTTGCTACAATTTATTTTTCCATTTTTCTATTTTTTCGGTTTAAAAGTATGTGTAGTAAGCGAAAATTTAAAATATTATATATAATATTTTTATTATTTTTTATATATTTATTTAGTTTTGGAATCTTATGAAATCTAAAATTAGATAAAGTATTTAAATAATAAAGATATTATTATATGATAAACATCAAGAGTCTTTGGCAACAAATAAATATCTTTTAAAAGATATATATCAATTTCCAACCGCCAATGAGATAGTGTCACATCAGCTCTAGATCTCTTTCCCTACAACTATAAATATAGGCCTCCATATCAGTTGAAAATCACACCAGAAGTCATTTGAAGAGTTCAAGAATTTGAGAAGAAATTCCATAAGTGAAATTCTCTCAAATATTCAAGGCGTTCTTCATTAAATTCATTCCGAAGACGACGTTTGATCCATAAGCAAGGCAGTTAAAGGCGTTCTTCATCAAATTCAACCCAAAGTTGGCATTTGATCCGAAAACAAGGCGTCGGCCCTCCAAATTAACGTAGTCAAGTCAAAATACCAAATCAAAGAAGATCGATGATACAAATCTTCTCCGAAAACTTCGAAGACCAAATTCAAACAACGAGTCAAAGAAGATCGAGGATACAAATCTTCCTCGAAAGCTTCAAAGACCATTTGAAGATCATGTTTTAAAGAAAAGAATCAGAGGATAAATAGAGATAGGATCCATATAAATATATTTTGATCCGAAAATCATCTGAATTGCACACCCTTTGTGTTTTATCAAATTAAATACAAAAATTTGTGTTACAAATTTTGGCACGCCCAGTGGGACAATCTCTACCTCTCATCTCTCTACTCTTCACCAATTTTTCTCAAGCATTAAGATGTCCACAATTCTGGAAGAGCAAATTACAAATTTGACGAAGCTCGCCGAAGGACTTGCCAAGCGGATATAAGAACGAGATGCTCAAATACATATCAACAAAAAGAAGAGTATGTCATCGACTACATCAACCGTTGGAGAAACTTGAGCCTAAATTGCAAAGATCGGTTGTCCGAAACATCCACAATTGAGATGTGCATCCAAGGCATGAATTGGGGTCTTCAATATATCTTGAAAGGTATTCAACCAAAGACCTTCAAGGAATTAGCCACTAGAGCTTACGACATGGAGTTAAGCATGACCGCAAATGAAGTTCAAGAACTGTCAATGCAAAAACATCACAACTTGGAAGAAGAGCCAGAAATGAGAGCAAACCTTTTGAGGAATCTCCAAGTGAAGAAGAAGAAGAAGAAGAAGAAGAAGAAGAAGAAACGGCTGCAAATCTCATCATAGGCCCATTCAAGTCCTCTAATAAATATTTCAATCCATGAAAATAAAGTACAAATGCTCCTTGATAAGAGCCTAAACTATCTTCAAAACTCCTTGATAAGAGTCAAAACTATCTAAAATTTTCAAAATGCAAATGCTCCTTGATAAGAGCCAAAACTATCTAAACTCTTCAAAAATACCAAGACTCCTTGACACGAGTATAAAATGTCCAAAAAGTCAAATTCAAATCTAAGACTCCTTGACACGAGTATAAAATGTCTACATATTCAAATCTAAGACTCCTTGACACGAGTATAAAATGTCTACATATTCAAATCTAAGACTCCTTGACATGAGTATAAAATGTCTACAAATCCAAATTCAAATCCAAGTATTCACGGACACGAGTATAAAAGGTCTACAAAGTCCAAATTCAAGTTGAAGGCTTCCTGATATGAGCACAAACTATCCAAGTTCAAGAAAAAGCTCCCTGATACGAGCATAAACTATCTAAATTCAAATCCAAATTGAAGGCTCCTTGATACGAGTGTAAATTATCTAATAAATTCAAATTGAAAAACTCTTGAATATGAGTATAAACTATTCACAAGTTGAAATTCAAGAACTCCTTGACACGAGTATATATAAACTATCTAATTAATTCAAGTTTAAAACTCCTTGATACAAGTTTAAACAATCTAATCATTTTTCGAGACTCATTCATTTCAAATGGCAAGTCGTCCATGAACAATTCTCGAGGGGGCATTTGTAGTAAGTGAAAATTTAAAATATTATATATAATATTTTTATTATTTTTTATATATTTATTTAGTTTTGGAATCTTATGAAATCCAAAATTAGATAAAGTATTTAAATAATAAAGATATTATTATATGATAAACATCAAGAGTCTTTGGCAATAAATAAATATCTCTCAAAAGATATATATGAATTTCCAACAGCCAATGAGATAGTGTCACATCAGCTCTAGATCTCTTTCCCTACAACTATAAACATAGGCCTCCATATCAGTTGAAAATCACACCAGAAGTCATTTGAAGAGTTCGAGAATTTGAGAAGAAATTTCATAAGTGAAATTCTCTCAAATATTCAAGGCGTTCTTCATCAAATTCATTCTGAAGACGACGTTTGATCCATAAGTAAGGCAGTCAAAGGCGTTCTTCATCAAATTCAACCCAAAGTTGGCATTTGATCCGGAAACAAGGTGTCGGCCCTCCAAATTAACGTTGTCAAGTCAAAAGACCAAATCAAAGAAGATCGAGGATACAAATCTTCCCCGAAAACTTCGAAGACCAAATCCAAACAACAAGTCAAAGAAGATCGAGGATACAAATCTTCCTCGAAAGCTTCAAAGACCGTTTGAAGATCAAATTTTGAAGAAAAGAATTAGAAGATAAATAGAGATAGGATCCATATAAATATATTTTGATTCGAAAATCATCTAAATTGTACATGTTTTATGTTTTATCAAATTAAATATAAAAATTTGTGTTACAGTATGTAAATTCAATAAATGATCTATTGTTGCAAAAATAATGGAAACACTTAATTAGAAGTTCGAAAAGGATACTAATACTTTTATTAATGATGAAAACCTACACGCTAGTAGATGCAATATTAGTCACTATTATACTCGATTATTTTATATATGTCAACTTTTGGAACCCTAAAATATATATATAATTAAAATTTTGATATCAAAGTAATTGTTGAGCTTTTTTTAATCGAACGTTTAATTTGCTTCAAGAATTTAAAATATGAGATATAATTTTTTATATTTTAAATTTAGATGATGCAGAATGAAAAATTTAGAACTAGAAAAATATAAAATTTTATTAAAGTGGAAGATATAGAACAATATAGAAGTTTTATAATTCGGGATCGTATGATATATTATTTATCAATCCATAAGCTAAAATATGAAAACTATCAATTCAAGACTAAAAAAATCATGTATTTCAATTATTTTTAATACGCTTTTTTTATTAAATTTAATAGATAATTAATGAATGGGTTTTTGTTGAAAATTAATATAATTATAAATAAAAAGAATCAAATTAAGAACATAATTGATAGTGTTTATTTTTCAAATTTTGGACTGATAGATAATTTACTTTTGAACGAAGAATAGATAAAATTCCAAAAATTAAAAATTGAGATGAAGTGGCATGATATATAGAAAATCAAATAGAAAAGAATAAGTGACGAAATAGCTAGAGAAAAATAAAGTTGGGGCCACATACAATGTTCGCCCATAAACAAACTTACACAGTAATTTTTTTTACATTTGATAAACAATGCATCGTCATCCCCATTTGTTAAGAGATGGTTTTCATTTTATTTTATTTTTTTGCACCTCACTAAACTACAAGATTTGTGGTAAACTTATAAGTTGTTTGTTGATCCATTAAGTGCTTAATTAATTAATTAGTATTTATACTTAGCACTTTGAGATTATAACTCATCATATATATCTTAATCATCTGCCAAAAACTTGCACAAATCATTTTTATCAGTGATTATTTCGCAATAAATTAAGGAGAAATAACCAATTCTTTTAAGAAATAACATATCATGATATCTATATGCTCATGAAATTCCATATTTTTGTAATTTCATGTGTAACGTTCATCATCTGTTTCAATAGATCATCAAACTAATTCACTTTTGTTTGCTCAATTGAATGCATTAATTGAAGCTTAATTATCTTTCGTTATAATTGGGTCAAATTACATAAAATATAGTTATTTCCGGATCCAATCGTAACACAATATATATATATATACACATATATATATACATATAAAGTTTCAAAACTCGATCGATCATTTGAATGAAAAGAAATTAAAGTTGGAGTCCTAATTCATTTAACATAAACAAAGTTTGAAGAAGAACCCAATTAACCAAATAAATGTTTAAGAACCCAATTACAAAAAGATCGTTAAAAGGAACCTATTTATGCACCACAAAATTAATTAATTAAGCATGTGTTAGAATATGATCACTCATCATAAAATTAGACAAGCATCTGTGATATACGATCTAGGGATGTCAATTTAGCCCGAAATCGATGGGTTGGCCCGAATAGACCGAGAAAAATATAGGATCTAGGGATGTCAATTTAGCCCGAAATCGATGGGTTGGCCCGAATAGACCGAGAAAAATATAGGGTTAGGGCCGAAAATTTCCAGCCCGAAAAAAATATTAACCGAACGGGCCAAACCGGTCGGGCTGGCGGGCCAAACGGGCTGGCCCGGTCGGGCCGCGGGTTGGCCCGTCGGGCTGGCCTGGCAGCCTTCGTTGTTTTCGTCATAACATTTTGTAGAAAACTCCGATTCACGAACGGTCGGAAGCGTTGGAAAGCTAACTCAATTATCTTTCCATCCATATATTATACATTTACAGATTCCAAGTATGCTAAAAGTTATGAATTTTTAAAGTTACAACTAATAGTAAATGAGTTTTATTCAATGATGCAATTTTTCATTAAATGTTATATTTTCATTTACGACATACATGATTGCATTTATCAATGTTATAACTTATAAGTGCTTAGTATGATGTATAAAACATGTTGTTTATTCGTTTGTTACTTTTTGAATGTCAAAACCTTTCACTTTAATTTTTTAATTATTTTATTTTATTTTTGTTAAGAAAATTATCTTTCACTCGTTATCCATCTATTATTATATAGTATTGATGTTTTAAAGTATTAAAATTATATTATTTATCATGTTTTCAATAATTTAATTTTATATACATTCTAATATTATCGTTTGTTTATTGTATAAGAAAAAATACAAAAACAAATGAAATAAATAATGAAGACTTTAAAAATGAAATATGAACATGAATTTGAAAGATGTTCAAATATTTTTGTTGAAATAGAAGAAGATTGTATTTCCAATTAGTTCGGAGATTGAACTATAATTAGATTTATGATTTAGTTTGAAATTATTATTTTTGAAAGAACAAATTATGATTGAAAATTATTGTAATTTATCATTTCATGTACCGTTGATTTCTTTATTTGATGCACTATGATGTTAATGAAATTTTATATTCACCATATTTTTTTTCATTTTATGTTATTTTTGGGAAGGGTAAAAAGAAAACGTGTTGGTTTCAAGAGTAAGAGATGGTGACTATTTTTTAGAATTATCAAAATATAATCTATACATGTGAAAAAAATTCGTTAGCATGTTGGCCCGACGGGCTAGCCCGAAAACCGAAGGGTTAGGGTTAGGGCCAAGAATTTTTGGCCCGAAAAAAATTTTAACCGATTCGGCCCGAACCGAATTGGCCCGAAACCGAACGGGTTGGCCCGATTGACATCCCTAATACGATCGTATCAACTTCTACGAGAAAGATATATATATATATATATATATATATTAAGTTTTGAAAGTTTTATTTTTCCCTTCAAAACTTCTACTTATTTTCTAAATAAGCATTACTTTCTACATTTGGGATCGAAAAAAGTAATTATTATATATGTATGAATCTAATTTTTTAGTTAACATCTCAAAAGCAATAATTAATCACGATATATGTATGTATGTATGTATGATGATGAATGATGAGAATGACATGTAATAGGGCCCATTCTATCCCATCCCATCCTATCTATATTCCCACGTCCCCATTTTAGAGGCCATGACTTATGGAAGTGAATAATCTGAATGGACTCGACACTTTGAAAATGAGGAGAAAATTATTGGTCCCCATATACACACATTGAGAGAGAGAGAGAGAGAGAGAGAGTATAAAGCCGTCACTCTTTCACCAATATCACACGCACCCAATCCATCACCAAGTAACCACTAAAACCCTAACCCTAAGATTTCACAATCAATACTTGGTATATCTATTATCTAATTATCTATATCTTTAATTATTATTGGGACAATCATGATTTTCTTAGAAGATAATAATTACTGATTACATGTACCAACATTTCACATCACATGCAATTTTGTTTGTTGTAAAATGAAGAAGAAAATTTGATTTTGGGAATTTAATTAATTATTACTACTGCGCGCAGTGTTGTATCGATCAGATGCCCCAAACTTGACTTAAATATAAAATCTACAAGAATAAATGACAACTTTATTAATAAATTAGATAAGCTTTCAGAAGACAAAATATCTGAGTATCTTTTACAATTATTTATAGTTGATTAATTATGTAAGTTATTATAAGTTAGAGATATTTAACATTCTTTTTGTGGATTGTAAACAAAAACCGAGAATTATCGATCTAAGGCTTGAAAGATGATTTATCTATCGATATAGATCCTCAAAGATGGATTCTATCGATTTAAGGCTTGAAAGATATAAAACTATCAATTTAATACTTGAATATTTTAACGGTATTAAATATCCATCCAACGGAAGGTGACGTAACCATTAAATATTCACCTCATTTTGACAAATTATTTTTATCCATAATTTAATTAAACAAAAAAGTATTTTATCAAATTCTTGATTCTCTCCATTCCACGTCTCTCCGACGGCAGTACTGCACATTTTTTTTTTATGAATCAATCTTCTACAGCATTTGATAATGTAAAGTTTATGCATGTTTGCTACTCCATCATTGAAAGGAACTTGGAGTGGTTAGATTAATTCTTGAGCGGCAAATTAATTCTATGGCAATTCAATTCATTAAAAATTATGTTAACCTTCAAATATCATTGCTACTTTATTGCTATGCATTTCAAAAGTTGATAATCATTAGTAAATGGAAACATCAACATCCCAAATTTATTACCTATTTTTTTATTTGAGAGAAAATTTTAGTATCCTATATTTTTTTAATTAACAGGAATACTTAATTTAAATGGAAGGAGATTGCTTTTTTGGTGGTTGACATAAATTTTTCACATCTTCAAAAATGCATTCAAATATTATTTTTATTTTAATTTAGCATAAGATAAAAATGGTGTGTCAAAATGATGTGGATATTTAACAGCCACATTACCTTTAGTTGGATGGAGATTTCACACGTTAAATTTTCAAGCCTTGAATCGATAAGTTTAGACATTTTAAGCCTTGAATTGATAGAATCCATCTTTCGAGATCTATAACGATAGATAAACTATCTTTCGAGCCTTAGATTGATAATTCTCCAAACAAAAACTCATGTGTTGTACGTACACCTCCATTCCAAAAATATAGTCTTTTAATCATTTTTTATCCTTTCTAATTAAAATTGTTATCCACTTTATATTTTTAGACGTGCATCATATTTTCATTTTTCTTAATATATATACTCCTATTTGATATTCTTTGAAATTAATTAACAATCATTCTATTTTGAATCAAAATATAAGGGTGAGTATAGCTAGTAAGGAAATTTTATGTAATTTTATTTCTTCAAGTATAAATTAAATATATTTTCCTAATCTATGTGAAAATTGGAGGGGAACTATAATTATGAGATGGAAGGAGTATTATTACTATTAATTGACAAGAACTTGTGTGAGATTATCTTACATGTCAAAATTTGTAAAATTGATTAAAATCCGAATAAAAAATCATATATATTCAACAACATATACTTTTGTAATTTTACTGGTTTTTAAATTTTAATATTGACCCGTCTTACGAGTTTGACCCGTAAGACAGTCTTTTTTTTTTACTCACACATCCAACATGTGGTATTAAGGAGATTCGAACCTGTAAGACAATCTTATAATGTGTAGATGAAGAAAAATAAATTCTGATGGGAAGTGTGAAACCACAGATCAATGCTCATGAATTTTTATTTAAAAGATATAAATAAATATCATGCGACCATATATCAGGACATCCAAACTATTCCTTTTGTGAAAATGACGACAAAAGAAATTACTTTGAGACTTGTTGAAGCCACTTGAAAATTGGATACCCTCTATTAATTCCACACACACACACACACAATATATATATATATTATATATATATATATATATATAAATCTGATCTATTCTAATAATAATAGTGTTATAAATATATTTATTATATAGGGACATTACTTAATTCCTGTTGTAGGGTTTTAATTTATAACTCTATATATTATCTTGTAATGTTCTGTAGATCAGTACATCAATGAATTAACTACACCAATGAATAAATCATCTTTCCCTAATATTATGTGTTTTTCTACTTTTATATATTTCCATCTTTACTATTATTTTGGAGTTCAATTTACAATAAATAATAATATAAGTTAAATATCTATATATAATTATGATGTCATCAAATACAATGTCATTAGACCATCTCCAACCAGACCCAAAATGGGTTGGCAATGAAGAAAATGTCTCCAACCGAACACTATCACCAAATGCAAAATGTTTTGATGTTTTGTCTCTCTCTTCCAAACGCATATTTGTGTTTGGACTGTTCACAAACCCAAATACTGTTTAACTTTTTTAAAAAAAATTGTAATTTAGTCCTTTTTGTTTATAAATTTATAATAGTTTATTTTTTAGTATTTTAACAATGATTTTTATTATGCACATGTTTTACTTTTGATTATTTAAGAGGTTAATTAAAATTATAGTTGTAAAAATTAAAGAACACATTGACATAACAATTAGTTTTTCAACATTCACATATAAATTAAAAAATCATAATAACGACATTAAAAAAAGAACATATTCCAAATATTAAAAATTATTTGTATTAGATGATTCGCTAATATAATTATTTGTAAATTTGTAAATGTTATTGAAAAAATATTACAAGTGATATGAGAAGGAATATTATTTTGAGTTTGAAAATGAGTTTGTTAGTTGGAGATGAATTGTCGTTTGAGTTTGGTGGTTGGAGATGGGGTTACTACAAAAAGATGCGATACAATTTGTAATAAAATATTTCGTGTGTAATAAAATATTTCGTGTGATTTGATGTGGGGTGGTTAATAAGTAAATAAAAGCTTCATGTTTAATTGACGTCATATCACAAAAAAAAATTATAAAAAAAATAAATTTTGGGGACCGGAGAAAGACAAATAAGGAATTCTATGGATTCTAAAGAATAATGAATATTATAGTATCTGATTGCTTGTATGAATATTTTCTTATTTTTAATAATTGTTAGAATATACCTCGACAAATAGGAGATGCTCTTGTGAACTCATTTTTCATTTATTTGTTTATTTTATTTTTTTAATGGAACGACCATATTTTTGGAAAATAATTATGAATTAATTCTAATCATTTTTAATGACTGCCCGTGATTCAATGAGTGAGAAAAATTCACTAAAAAAAAGTCTAGGAATACTTATTATTTTTTTGCATTTAATTCTATATATGATTAATAAATGCAGTGTATTCAAAATTAAAGAACTTAAACTAGTACTGTAAATCTTTAGCTCTCGCATATATTTCACCCGTTCTTTTTTATTTTGATTTAAAAGTTCCAATTATTTTACAGGAGAAGAATTAAACAACCGATCTTTGTCCTTTCGCCCAAGAATACTATAGTAGTGGGAAATCAATATTTATAAAAGGAAGATGTTTCACATTCGAAACTTACACTAGTGGCCACTGCATTCTTTCTCCAATTTTTATTTTTTTTTTTTGAAAAAGGACCAATCTCGCATAGTCACATCTAATAAATAGCGTTAAATTTGTAAAAAAATATTTTAATACAATCCCATTTATTAAATAAGATTATAATTTTGGAATATCTCAAAAATGAATAATAAACTATAATCATGGGATGGAGAGAATATTTTAATTAAATTTTGAAAAAGATATATTGTACCATCTAAAATAAATCACATTTAATCTAATCTCCTAATAAAATTCATGACCACTAATATTGATGTAGTTGATTATACTATTATTGAATTTCTATACATGTCGAATATGCCAGACTATTTTGAGCATATAAGTTATATGAAATTTTTGTCGATCATAACCAGAATGCAAGAAAGACACAAATATATTAATTTTGTTCATTAATATATGATAGTTATGTTTACGGATCAGAAAAGATAATATATTAGTATTGTTCGGTATTTGATTTTATCTAAAATTAATACTGCTCGTAAGAAAACGGGGTAAATTATAGTAAAACAATGATGAGCCATGTTGTATCCAAAAAAGACCGGCTATGTAACTGATCAACTAAGTACCTAATTATATTGTCTTACTTTATCTAGAGAATCGAATTAAAGAGTTATTTTTAATTAACTAAATACTATAAATAAAATAAATAATTCAAGCACAGAAAACTGGATAAACAGATGTGGAGACGGATCATGGGTGTTGTTATTAAATGGATTTTCTGATTTTCAGACACTTTATTTAACTAATTTGATTGTAAATCTTGTAGGAGAATCACTAATGTAATTATAACCTCTCTCTCGACTAAGCTATTATAGTATATTAGACTTTAATTATTATCTCTCGATCTCGAATTATTATCTAACTCCAATTAAAACCTCAAATTTATTCTCCTCGCAACACCTATCAATCTCTCGATCTAGCAGACTCATGTTATGCAATCATAATTCGTTAATCTATTAACCTCTCTCGAGTGAATAATAAATTAACTACACAAGTGCGAAAGCCGATCAATTCAATTACACAAGACAACAGTAAGCGAAGATGCACAAACAGGATATAGATCAGAACAATAAAGTACTTCAAATAATCAAATTCATAAAACAATCAACAACCCTAGGATCTCTAGAAGTTTAGCTACTCATATCATATGCAAAATCCAAAGAAAATAAATACGAATCAATAGTCAACATAGTAATCCTGAATGAATAAAGCATAAAATAAAACTTAATTAGTCTATGATGTGCTTCTTCAATCTCTCTGTAGTCTCTTCCTCGTCTTCTCCACGGTGTTCTCTACTTTCTCTATTGGGTAAAAACTATGGAAATTTCGTGCACAAGAACCCTTAAGTAGTCCAAGCCCAAAATGAAAACGATCAGAGCCCAAAAGAAAATTCACAAAAAAGGCCATAAAATAGCACAGGTCGTGCTAGCTTAGCAGGGACCGTGCAATCATTCTGCAACATTTTGTCTCAATTTGTAACCTTAGCACGGGTTGTGCAACGTCAAGCATGGTCCGTGCTCACTGACTGCACTTCAAATATACATTTTTCCGAAATTTCCTCATTCCGATGAGTATCTACTCGAACCAGCAGGTCTAGGAACTTGATTTCACCAACTTTTAATGTTTTTGATCCAATTTCCTACAAAATAAAACTAAACACCCATCTCGTGTAAACAAGTGAAATCCGAGATAAACATGGACTAATGTACACAGTAGATAATCAAAACAAGCTCAAAACAAATTCTAAATTGGTGCAAAAATCTAGTTTATCAACTCCCCCAAATTTAGAGATATGTTCATCCTCGAACATCCAAAAAATATGAAAGAAATGAAGTGTGGATCGTCAAATGTCCAATGCTTCAGAGAACAAACTGAATTTTTGCCCAATCCAGCAAGTCAATCAAAACCACAATGCACGAAGACAAACTTAAAGAAAATCATGCCTTTAAAATAGTGAAACTCTCAAGGCGTGGATCTTTCTCTCAACACTCAAGTGTTTATAAGGACGTGTTTACACTCATAAGTAATTCAATGCATATAATCCATCATAGGCTTGCAATCAATCTCATCTCTCCACTATAAAAATGTGTGCTTCAAAGTAAGAATCAAAAATGGCTTTTTCATTTTTTGTAATGTAGGCTTCGGCTAAGGTGGGGAAATTTTGACTAAGTGACTAAGTTATATAAACTCTGACACCCTCAAAATAAATACAACTCCACAGTAGGATTCTTTTGAATTATATTCCAACCTTTTCACCTTTCTTCATCGTTCAATCAATTTCTAGCTCATTAGACTCTTCGAGTCTCATTTAATTTCATTAGTGCATTTTTCTTCAATTTTCATGCTCGCTTATTTTTTGCATTTTTTTCTTTTCACTTCTTTAAAGTGATTCAATGTGAGCATCTAAATTCATACCAACTTTCTCCGAGTAAAAGAACATCAACTATAACCCCAATTACCACAAGACAACAGTAAATGATGATGCACAAATAGGAAATTGAACATAACAATAAATTACTTTAAATCATCAAATCCATAAAACAATCAACAACCCTAGGATCTCTAGAAGTTTAGCTACTCATATTATGTTCAAAATCCAAAGAAAATAAATACGAATCAATAGTCAACATAGTAATCCCAAATAAATAAATAAAACATAAAATAAAACTTAGTCTATGATGTGCTTTTTAATCTCTCTGTAGTCTCTCCTCCGTCTTCTCCACGGTGTTCTCTGCTCTCTCTATAGGATAAAAACTGTGGAAATTTCGTGCACAAAAACCCTTACGTAGTCAGGGAGTGGTCCAAGCTCAAGATGGAAATGATCAGAGCCCAAAAGAAAATTGCGGAAAAGGTCGTAAAATAGCACGGTCCGTGCAACACAAAATAGCACGGGCCGTGCTAGCTTAGCACGGACCGTGTAATCCTTTTGTCTCGATTTGTAACCTTAGCACGGGTTGTGCAACGTCAAGCATAGTCCATGTTCACTTACTGCACTCTCGATATACGTTTTCCAAAATTTTCTCATTCCAATTGAGCCTCTACTCGAACCACCAAGTCTTGGAACTTGATTTCGTCAACCCCTAATGGTTTTCGATCCAACTTCCTACAAAATAGAACCAAACATCCATCTCGTGCAAATAAGTGAAATCCGAGATAAACATGGACTAATGCACACTGTAGATAATCAAAACAATCCCAAAATAGACTCTAAATTGGTACAAAAATTCAATTCATCAATTATGTTCGAAATACAAATTACATAACGATGTAGGGTTTGATTTAGATAATCATGAGACACAAAACATACTGCACTTAGGAAACAAGTCCAAACATAATACAGAGAGAAACAAGACCATCGATTAAGTTAGTGTCAAGGTTTTCAAGGCATCCTCATCTATACTAAAAAAAAAAACTTTCAAAGCAGGAAACTACAAACACTCAACGTTGAAATAGTAAAGGATATCATCTCGATATGATAAATTGAATTGAACGTACAATTTTATGGCTTGGAAGAAAAAATAATGATGGAAGAGACTAGAGAGGCATATGAAGTCCCACTAATTATTCTAAAAAAAAAAATAGTCCCACAAATTAATGTATTCAAATTCGGATTGAAACGTACATTAACTAAAGCAGGTAAGTCAATCTCAACTCTCCAAAAACACAATTGAAGTCAAATAACTTTAATTAATTTTTATTTTGACAACGAACTTTGTCAAATTAGACTTGAAACTTCAAATCCGAGAGTTTTTTTTTATTAGTATTATTATTAATAATAATCACACGCACATACACACATAATATACACACACACACACACAATTCAGAAAATATTTTTTTGTACTGTACATCCCTTTCTTAATTTTATGATATTTTAATTATTGAAGGATTGGAGTATTGTGGGAGACAATCATATGGGTCAAAATTACGAGCCAAGATCCGAATTCAATACTAATAAAATTACAAACGCATCATTGAATATGTGTTTAAATTCGGATTTTGACCTATCTTACAGATTTTGACATGTAAGACATTGTTACACAAGTTTCTGCCTTAATTATATTAAGAATTAAAGAAAATATATAAAGTAGGGGGGAAAGGAAATATTTGGTTAAGCCTTATATGTCACATTGAGAGGTCGGTAATATAATTCAATCTGATAATTTTGTGAATTTTAGTTTAGGTGACTTGTGCTTACGATTAAATGATGTACATATATGTTAGTCGGAACCGTAATTATACTCTTTATTTTGCCTTTTATTAATAATTGCGATTCTCTTCTTCGTAACAACCGAGTTTAAGGATATGTTCCTTATCTTTTCAACTAATTAAGAATAGACCACTTAATTATTTTTTATGGGAAAATTGTTTATATATAGAATATTCAAGTTTGGTTTTGAATAAATGATACATTATTACTTTCTTGCGCTTATCTGGATTTCTTTCTTCATTTTCAGGGCGCATTCAAATTGGGAATATTAATTGGAAACACTGATGGGCTCTTACGGACAATTAATGTTCCGATATATATTCACTAATCTAACCGTTTTCGTTTCTATATAAATGTCATTTTGGATGAATGTACACAAATTAATAAATTAATTAAATTATTTAATACACCCTTATGTGAATGCATTAAATGAAGGTAAATATATTAAATGAGGGTAAATATATGAAAAATGTGAATTTTTTGTCTTGAATTGGTAGAATGACACTTTTTTTGAAACAAAATTAAAATGCTAAAATGACACTTATTCAGAAACGGAGAGAGTATGTATTATTTAGCGATGTTTTCTATCTACAGTTTGAATGAATTATTATTGGTTTTTTCCCAAAAAAGTTAAAATAAAATTGGGAAGATTAATTTTAAAGCGAGAAGAAAATTTAGATGATCCTCAAAGCATGAAATAGGGGTTAACTAATACTGATAATTTTGAAATTAATAGGTTAAGTATGGTCTCCTCGGACCTCGGATGGATCTCTATTCCACATTTGGAATTTCAATTCTTGTTTCAATATTAAATTTATGATTTTAATAATAGATATTACAAATATACAAATTGATCTAGTCCATTATCAAAAAAAAAATTGAAAATAATAACAATTATAAATCATAATTATAAAATAATCACCCATAATAATTAAATATTAGCTAAAAAATTAATAATAAAAACTAAATATAAATCCTAATTGGAGAGAATCAACAATAATTAGCAATTATAAAATTAAATTAAAGTATAAAAAATTGAAATTGACCAAAAAAATAAAAGAACAACTTATATAAATTTGATATTGGAACACGAATTGGAATATAAATTATGGAATAGAAAATCTCATTCGTTATCTTCTCGAGAACACCCAAGTAGTAAAAATCCCTATATAAGAGGGACATGTCTCAAGCTCGAAATCCAAAACTCTATCCTGTCCCCCAAGTCCCCAAGTGAAAAAAAAAAACAAAGGAAAAAAAGGTTTAATTAGTAATTCCAAAAAAAATGAATAAATAATTAAATTGATAATACAGTATTTTTCAATGTATGGCAACACGCGGTTCTCTTAACATTTCTTATAATTTTGGAGCCTAAGATTGGTCCCACTTTTGCGTCATGATCTAAACCATATGCTCCACACCTAATTATTGTTAATTAAATGATAACTATAATTTTGTCTGTGATCTTCTCATTTTCAATCTAGTCTTCTCGAAATTAATTATTACAACGACATAAACTTTTTTCTTGCCTCACTACTCTCATAATTCGACACATGCAATGAATAATAATATTTATTATTCATCACACACACACATGTAGATATATAGAGCACTAATTAAGAATTCTTGAAATTAATTAGCTTCCAAAGTAAAAAAAAAATTAAGATAAAAATTTGGGTGAAGACGAGTCAAGATTCCATCCGAACTCATTTTAGTCTCACATTTATAATTTTATTGGTATTTAAATTTAGATCTTGATCCATTTTATGAATTTTGGGGCCATAAGACACGTGAAAATTTAAAAAAAAGGAAAAGATATTTTCATTTTCGACTAGGATTTATTTTCACGAAAAATAAATTCGAGGGCCCACGAGTTTTTCGTCGATTTAAATTATTCTGCTTGCAGATAGAGAATGGACAGGATGGATTTTGCCATTACATGATTAACATTCTACATCAGTATATGTCTTGTCTTTATTAATTAATTCATCGATATATATAAATATATCGATCTCCTTCAATTTTAAGTCCTAGCTAAGCTAGATCTACCTATTTAATGTGTTTGTCTCGTTTTGAATGAAAATTGATTTACACGCACCAATCAATAATCCCTTCCAAGAGAGATGCAATGGAAGATATGATCTATCTAGAGATCTAGCTAATTAATTAAACTGCCATTTTCTTGATGATTTTTTCTTTTTTTGAGGGAAATTTTCTTGATGATTTTGATATATTTATTGTGCGTGTAATTTAAAGAAAGAACGTTAACCACTCCCTTCTTAGAGGGTAGTTTATCCTTCCTAGCCCAACCACAATTAATTTTGCCTCAACAATATATATTTCATTTATTATAGAATACATTACGAACTCGTTGAGACAAAAGATTTATATGTCTCCCCTTCCCTTGTATTTCAATATCAAATTTATTAAAAAAAAATTATAGTTTTTTCTTAAATTTTAATTTCAATATTTTGTACCTTAATTTAATTTTACAATTATTAATGAGGTTGATTATATTCAAAATTATGATTTACAATTATTTTTAGCATTTAAGTTTCATTAATTAATAATAATTATTATAATTGGTTATTTCTTAATTATGATTTTTATTTTTTATTATTTAAATTATTTGTGGATAAATATTGACTGACTATGCCTAGTTATCTTATATTAGTGTTTATTTTCACAATAATAATTATTAAAATAATAAATTTAATAGCAGGATATAATTAAATTGAACTAGACGATCTCATCCCATACACAGATGGACCCATCCGGACCAAGTCCAAATCATGAAAGAGCATACTTATAATATTTAATTGGAAGGCTTAATTGAGAGATTTTAATTATATGTATATTTACAAAAAAGAGTTACATGTGAGATAGCTTAACACAAGACTTTTTATAAACGTAACCAATCTAACACTCTAGGTCGACGTACCCTCTATGCTGCACAATAATATCACTCTTGATGTTAAAATTAACGTTTTGCATCGCCTAAAATATGACATTGAACATGATGTGAATATATCTAATTTAGTTAGCATTGATGAAAATGTGGTCGGACCTACTAAATTACAAGAATAATTAACAAAAACTAATTAAATTTACCCATGCATCAAGCTAGTCATTTCACATATAAAGCATGCTATATATGATTGTTGATATGTTATTAATTATCAACCAAAATAAACAATAATATCACATTTACAAGTTATGTGTACATATAAATATAGCGAGTGAGCAAGACCCTATATAATATAGCTAGCTAGTAATTCAATTTCATTAATTAAGGTCAAAATATATTCCTTATAATCCTCCTTTATTAATATTTAAATTTTTTTATCCATAATTTGCTCCGGGAAACTGACGACAATGGACAGTAAAAGACCAAATACATTGAATAAATAAATTTGATGAAGCAATACATTGTGTGTGAATCGATATTTGTCTCGTAGCATTTGTATTTATTTACAACAACCCCTCAAAAAAGGTCACAAAAATGTACAAGTTACAGATTGTTGTTAATTAAAAGTAGTATTTTGGAGGTTTTATCTGGTTTCTGGGATTTGGATTTTACTCTTTTATTGCAGCCTAATCCCCATATTAAGATTTCTTCTCACTTTGGTATACACACACATATACGTACATAACACATATATATATATGTGTATACATGTATGTATGTATGTATGTATGTATGTATGTGCAGATCTATATGTAACCATAACTAACTGCACAAGCATGAATAAGCTGAAAGAATAATGTAATAAGAAAGTCCAAGTTGGCTAAGGTATATCGTGTCTCTCTCTCACACTCTCTCTCTCTCTCTCTCTCTCTCTCTCTTTATATATACACATATAAGCCTCCAACCCCCCACCTCACCCCCTCACAAAAGAAGAAAAAAAAAGAGAGGAAAAGAGGTAGAGATTATTCCAGTGAGCGTTGCGACCATCTTTCAAAAGAAAAATCAAATTCTCTACAGACAATCAATATTCAGCCGAGTAGGTTTTCCATTATCCTTCCGAATCGTATATTGTCTTTAAAAAATGGGTTTACGAGACATCGGGGAGACGCTGCCTCCCGGTTTTAGGTTTTATCCGAGCGACGAAGAGTTGGTTTGTCATTATCTCTACAAAAAAGTCGCTAACGAAGAAGTTCTCAGAGGCACCCTGGTGGAGATCGATCTCCATGTCTGTGAGCCGTGGCAGCTTCCCGGTAGGTACCCTTTTGGTCGTGTATGTTGATGATGTCATTTTATACGTATAAAAAAGAAATCCCGACTAATATTTCTCAACCACCCTCTCCCCCACCGGTGGTGGTCTGTGGGGGTTGGGGGTTGGGGGGTGCTCTTCTGAACTATTTTGATGAAAAAGAATTTTATGAATGACAAATGACATGTGCATGTTTGTTCAAATATATAATATTTCAAAACTACCTGAAAAATATTTATGTGATTTTTAAGCATTATGGGCATGAATTGTCTGTATCTTAATCTAGACCAGACAAATTTATCTCAATGATCTAATTTTGCAAAAATCAGTTCAAACATTTATTCAGATGCATTGCACCTATGTGTGTGAATTTTGTGTAGCAGATCACGGATTATAATAAATTTAAAATTTCACTATCCAGAAAAAGAAAATTGAGAAAATTTCAGTCACGCATATTCTTTTTTAACATTGAAAAAAATCAATAAAGCAAAAAGGTTATGTCAAGAAAAAGTTTGTTGTCTTGTTTAATCTAAGCGACATAGCTAAATTTCTAGATTTATTTTGTTGCATGTGCCTTTCATTTTAGCCATGCATATATTTATTTATTCCACTAAAGTGTGACGAAATTCAGAAAGGGTTTTCTCTTTTTGAAGAAAAAATGAAATAAAATGAGGGTTGATCGAGGCATTTTCCTTGCCTTTTTGTTACATGGTTCCATTCAATGAATCTTGCAGTATATATATACATATATGTATATTTTAATTCGGATAAGATTTATGAACAACTACTAATTAAATCCATATATCATCTTAAAAAGAATGAATTAAAAATTTATAAGATATAGTTACCAAGATTAGGATTTACTTAGGAACATACCATATACATTGTTAAAAATGTGAAATAATTAGGATTTATGTTATTGATAATGTTTGTGCTTATAGGTGAAGACAAAGAGGTGTGACATAGACTTCTCACCATAGAAGTAACTTTCTCATCTATGTAGAAAAGGGTGACACACATTTTTCCCTTGTTACATATTAATTTCCTAAATCTATATTGTGAATGCCTAGAGAATCTTTGGTGACTTGTAACCAACTTTTTGTCACTTTAGCAGAAATTGGTCACATAAGCAACATAATGTACATGATGAAAATTAATGCAAATAATTAAGTGTACATGTATCCTACTAGCTAATTTCATTTCTTAACACATACGTCGTCATCGTCGTCTTCGTCCCAAATTTTTCGTGGCATATGTCAAGACCGCGTTAAGAAAGACGTCTATTTTTTTAATTTTCCCAATATTATCATTTAATTAGTTACGAATATATATAAATTAAATTATTTTTGTAGACGTGGCCAAGTTGAACTCGAGCGAGTGGTACTTCTTTAGCTTCCGGGATCGGAAGTACGCAACCGGTTTCAGAACTAACCGCGCCACCACCTCCGGCTACTGGAAGGCCACCGGAAAAGATCGGACGGTGCTCGATCCGCGGTCAAAGGCCGTCGTAGGGATGAGGAAGACTTTGGTGTTTTACAAAAATAGAGCTCCTAATGGGATCAAAACTGGATGGATCATGCACGAATTTCGCATCGAAAACCCTCATGTGCCTCCTAAGGTTGGTTAATTCCGATCCTTAATTAATTAATTGTGTTTAATTAATGTGTTGGAATTAAACTAAATTAATAAAAGAGAATAAAAATCATGTGTGAAGCTATGGAAATTCAATTCATGGGAATAATTTCCAGTCACTTATCTTAGGTGGCAATCATGTTGTAAGAAACTTGAACGAAACTCCTTTGAAAATATGAAAGATTCTGTCCATATATATATGCACACACACTGTATTTTCACTTTCTCTTGCAAGAAAAATTCTTTTATATATGCCTTCTCTCTCTCTCTCTCTCTCTCTCTCTCTCTCTCTCTCTAACGTACACACACACATTCTTCCTGAACATTTTGTCATTTATTTGATAAAGTTTACTGGGGAAAAACCCAATTGTGATGAAATTATCAACCTTGTTTTTAATTGTTCTCTCTCTCTACTCCAATACGTAAGACCCTGTATTCCACTTCTTCCGTGTGCACGATTTGTCTACCACTATTGATTTATTAATTGTTTTTTCAATTTTAATTTCATTTTTTTATGTTTTAGTTTAATTTTATAATTGTTAATTAGTATATATCATTATGATTTGTAATTATTTTTTAGTTTTTAATTTTTCATTCTTAGTTAATTGATAATTGATTATTGTGGTTATTGTTTTGGTTTCAATTATTAGTTAATAAAAGTTAATTAGGGTTGATTATAATATAATTAATTTTATTTTTATAATAACTATTATTAAAATAATAAATTTAATAGTGCTAAATACAAGATGTGGGATAAATTGATGATCTAATCCTCTTATATTGTAACCTAACAAATATAAAATATAAATATTGAATGTACTAATATTTTTCGTCATCTACTTATGCATGTATGTGTACACATATTGGTGTATGACATAGACGATATATAATTGATACTATATATAGATGACCTACTACACTCAGCAGTAAATTTCATTAGGTAATATTGCATCTATATAAAAGTTTATGTACTCGTCGTAAAAGTAAATTCTAGCTAGGCATGTACATGCATTTACAAAAAAATAGCTAGGGACAGTTAGCCATGATTATAATTTGTATATGTATGTAACTAATTAATTTGTGACAAATATTGGCAGGAAGATTGGGTACTATGCAGAGTGTTCTACAAAACAAGAGGTGAAAACGGGTACAACTTGATCAACCAACACAATTTTGACGATCCCACATCAAATTTGGCTATTTCCCAAACAAATATTATTAATGAACATGCCAATATTGTACCTTGTTCCCAACAACACATGACTTCATTCAACAATAGCCCATCTCACCAACACCATATAGGCCCGAATCCTAGCACGTCCCTCGGCCTATCCGGGCTCGATTCGGGTTACATGAATCGCCAGCCCTATTGCTCAACCTCTCAAGACTATAGCCATAGCAAAATGGTTGAGGCTACTAAGTGTGAGGATGACTATGGATTATTGTTCGATTTTGATGGCTCCAACGTAGTGCCATCGAGCCTTGATGATATGCGATTTGTTGATGCAGATAGTAGCTCGGTTTTCATTTGAGTAGTCGTTGTGGAATTTTATTCACTTGATTGGTATATATATACATATCTCTATATATATATATATTTACATATATCATATAGCATGCATGTAATTAGGAGGGGGGTTTGTGAAACTGTGAGTATGTGTTTGTTGTAGTTATTAGTTGTGTACGTGTGATAAATTAAGACTTTGTTTTATTTGTATATTTGAAAAAGAAATTGTTTAGGTGGTATGTGGACGTATATATAGTTTTAGAGTTAATAATTTAATTGGATGTTATTCATACAAAGGATTTAGTTGTCTCCATTTAATCACCAACTTTATCGATATTTTATATATAAAAAAAAAAAAGTGGATTGAAACGCACGTACAATACTGAGATATTTTATAAGTTAATACATGTTATTATGTATTATAAAGTTAATTAAAACCATGATATATAGACTTTATTTGAAATTAGTTATCGAGTTCATTCAACGAATCGTGATTAAAGTTAAGCTTTCAAGATGCTAGCTAGTAATTATTATTTTTAAGAACATGCTTCTCTTCGGGAATTTTTTGGCCCTAGCTAACAAGTCATTCAAATAAAAATCATATTATATATATGAAAAACTTCAATCCGTGCAAAGTGTGTTTAAAGTATACTGCATGCAAGTGTTCTTGGATATGTTGGGAACAAACACAAGAACAATAAATAGAAAGTAGTAAAAGAACGCACGAGATTGGTAACCCAGTTCGGTTAAACAACCTACTCTTGGGGGACTTCGCCCAAACTTGAAGATTCGTTCAATACTCCTTCATGAAGTGTATTGAGGAACTTACACATACAGGACTCCCTCCTTATGTCGCCCGTTCTTCTTCACGAACTCTTTCACTGAACGAAAGCTGTGAGATCCCCTCACAACCGTGACACTAGACTCCATCTAGCTACCAACGACTTCAACTTACAATCTCTCTCGAGATTGCGTACAAAAAGGATTAAACAAACTCTCACGTATTTCACTCAAAAACACTAATTGCTAGACTATCATGTTAAACAGTTTAT
This sequence comes from Perilla frutescens, assembly GCA_026008535.1. Classification (NCBI taxonomy): domain Eukaryota; kingdom Viridiplantae; phylum Streptophyta; class Magnoliopsida; order Lamiales; family Lamiaceae; genus Perilla; species Perilla frutescens. Next base: position 33,782,494 of record BRKX01000011.1, read on the forward strand.
AGAACAACCTCTAGCTATTACATAAATTACAAACCAAATGACTCTCAAATAATATGCTAAGAGAATCTAATTAAGTGCACACCGATTACTGGGTCTTCTTATAGCTTCACTCCTTAGTTGACGTCAATCTTCAATCTTCGGCAACATGGTAAGTAAATAAAGGTTTGTGATCTTTCCAATTGGGTGTAGATGTTTTCTTTGTGTTTGTGTATGAGGGTTATTTTCAGCACGACATCTACTCCACAAGGCAGTTAATCGAACGGATCTTGACCTCCCAGACACAATCAGTGCAAGATCTTCTAAACATGGAAACTGTCATAATAATATTGTTCCGGGTATGTCTGGAACATCAGAGAGATCTTCACGTTTGCACAGCGGAATCATCTTTTAACTTCAGGAACATACCCACGAACACATTGTCGAACATATCACGCCAAAACACTCTTATAAGTGCAAAATGATGGAACTTCATTTACATTTTTTTTCCAGTGGATATCATAGGTACAAGAGATTTTGTGAGGGTCTCTTGCCATTCCTTTTTAACTTCCTAATTCAAATTTATTTTTGTCCGTCATAATTCACAATGTAAATTTAAATAGGAAAAAATAATTATATCCTAAAGCAATAAACAAAATCAAGATTAAAAAAAAAACTACTTTAACATACAAGTTATGAATAAAAAATTAATTTGTCTAAATTCCAAAGCCCACGTATATGTTACAATTATTATCACCAAGTAAAGAAATAATTAATGCCAAACATCTATGATTTACTCACAAATTTCACGAAAAAAGAAGAAGCTAAAAATGCCTTAAGAGTGCACAACATAGGCGAACGTCCTCTTCCCAACTTGTCTTTTTCTTTCTCTAATATATAGGAATATTTTTGTACGTACACTATTAATTATTAGTTTATTTAGAATTTTTATGTATTAGATTTAGACTCACATATAGATCTCATATTATGTAACAAGAGCTGTCAATTCGGGTCGTCTCGATCTGACGGGCCGCCCAACGGGCTGGGCTGGGTTCCTATGTGGAATACAATCCCCAAAATAGGACGATCTACGCGAGCCAATGTTAATTTTGTGGGTCGTCCCAGTCCAGTCTAAGCCTACAAGATATTTTTTGACCGGATCGGCTCATTTTTAATAGTACTATTAAGTCTGTTCGTAAGTCCGGCTAAATCAGATTATTTTTGACAGCTCTAGTAATAATATTTAATTAACAAAAATACATAATATTTGAGGCCCGAGTTGAGAGAGAATCCCCTCCCCTTGGAGATAACCTGCTACAGGGGATGGAGAAGACGGTTGAGCTCGATTGAGATGAACAAAATCCTATATAACCCTTTCACACCCAAGGATATCACATTAATCATTTATTTTGAAACCACATTTCATCATCGTATATTATTATTGCGGTACTTGTTTTAAGTCATGCAAATATTTCACGAGTCTGCAAATATTGTTTGTGCAAGAGCGGATAATCCTTCAAATTGCTCCATATATATTATTTATTCTAAATATCCGTTCAGAAAAAGAAAAAAAAAATTGCATCCATTTGGTGTAGTTAAAAATTTCAGAAAAGTACAACAACAATAATCATCCTAATGGATATTATTCTCATCCCGAATGTGCAATTGCAAATTTGCAATGACTAGTTTGAAGCCATTTTAGAAGATATACATGGGAGAAAAACAAGTCTAGTGGAGTTCCTTACTCATGGGATTCATATCAAAGCAATGGGAAAATCAATTGGTGAAGAACCTAAAAAATACACACATTATTCTCTCATTAATTAATTAATCCTTAGCACTTATCCCAGTCTTATACAGCAAGATTTTTTTATGATGTGTCTTCATCATATACAATGAAAGCAAAGCTGATAGTGACAACACTTTCACTCTCTCAGTCCTGTCTACAATCATTAATCCTATCTATTTTTTTCATTAATTCTATCTTGGTGATTGATCATTTGGAATTTTTGCTCCTACTAATAAGATATAGCAGAAAATTAAAAGCTCCTGTGCTTTTTAGAAAATACAGAAAAAATCATTTCTAGCCTAAACACCTCACATGTTCAGAAAAATGTATATATGCACACTGTCTCCTACACCATTTCCAAACAATATTATATATTTGGTACTATTTTATATCCTTTACACTTGAATATTTCTAACAAATAATAAAATTGTTAAAATATTCCAATATTTTTTTGTGCGTATTTTATGATAAATTTAGTAAAAATAACTACATTCATAAAAATTAAGTTTTACTAATTCATAGAGGTGCTTTAAAAACTTAATGCTGTATTGGACAGTTTATTACGTTTAAGTCAAGAAAAATCCATTTTATATAGTTATAAGGCTAGCTATATAATTATTTTTAACATACTGTACTTTGTTTTCATTTGACCTCCATTTTATTTTATTTTTGGGTAATAAAATTGGTGAACTATAAGCAAACCTAGCTGCTAAAAGCCAGACGTAAAAAATAGAATCCCCCAAAAATCTTTACATACAGTTTGATTCTAATAAACAATGTGTTTTATAACACCTAGCTAGTTTCTGCAATCAAAATTGGATTTTCACAAAATTAATTAAGGGTAATTCTATCCACAACCCCATTTTTCTTTTTGTAGTCCCAAATAAATTATAATATAAAAATTATTTTTAAGACATTTTTATCCTTAATTACGACCCCCAGTTTTTACAAACCCTAAAAAAATATAAAACTTCATCGTGTAGCCCCCAACCCCCACTCTCATTTATAGTAGAAAAAACTTGTAACTAATTTCTTCAATTATTTACAATTGTTGACGAATACAAGGAATAAGCAATTAGCATGAAGTTGTAAATAATTTCTTCAATTATTTCGATTCTAGTAAATAATTTACTAGTTAATGAATTTGTATGTAAATTTTCCAACAAAATCATGAGAATAAACAAGCAAACAAGAAAGTGTTTAATTTTAGTATTGAAAAAATAAATTATCTTCTCTCCATCTCATATGCAAGCAATATAATATAGAAGAAAACCATACCTGATGGCATGAGCAATCTACAAATCACTGACATCTTATACTATGATCTTCACTTTGAGAGTTACAACTTCTTATTTTAATTTCTTTCAATAATTGGAAAACACTAAAAAAAATTAAAAATCAAAGTGCAAGATTACACCGACAATCAAATCTCTTGTTCATCTTCTCCACACAAAATGACACCTTTTTTTTTTACAAATTAATTATTGGAACTTTAAGCAATCCCATTTCCATAAAATCAATGTTTCTTCTTCCATGGAGACTATCCGACAGTTCTCTCTCTCAATTAGCGCCTACAATGAATTCTCTCGTTGATTTTGTCTCTTGGTATAATAGCGAGAATTTCTGGCAAAATAAAAGAGTTGTGGTCATTCCTTTCTTTTTTTTTTTTTTAATTAGAGGGGCTATACACATATTGTGGGAACTTTATTTTATTTACTAAGATTTTTAAATAGTGACAGTTATAAGGATAAAACTATTCCAAAATATATTAATTATATTTTAAATAGATTTGGGGGCTATACAGAGATAAATGGGGTTGTTTTTAGAATTTCTCGAAATTGAAAATATAAAAAAGCAAAAACAGCTCATTTAACCAATCGATTTACAGTTATACATCCATGTCCCGCCTTTAATTTAATTACAACTCCTTATCAAATATCTAAAAACACACCTTGTATAGTTGCATTATAAGGTAAATTTATAAAATTTTGTGTGACGTATTAAATTCAGTTAGTTTTTTCTTTTTTTTTTATGTATTTTAAAAAATTCGGACAATGCTTCTTGGGATGAGATTCTCTATTCCATATTTGGTGTTCATCCGTAGGGCTGAGCAAAATCGAACCGTAGCCGAAAAACCAAATTGAACCGGTGATTTCGGTTCAGTTCGGTCTGATGAGTTGGAATTTCGGTTCGGCTTCAGTTTTTCATTATAAAACCGATCATGCTTCGGTTGGTGTCGGTTTAGGCCTTAAAAAACCGATAGTAACCGAACCGAGCCGATAATATAATAATAATTATTAAGTAGAAGCCCAGCAGCCCCAGCCCATCACACAATGTTAATTTTATGCAGACCAAGCCCAACCCGTTGCAGGATACTTATCAGTAGCCCAATTCTATAATAAAAATAAAATAAAAAACAAACTGATCTAAAAAGTAAAACCCCTAATTCTAAAATCCCCAAATTTGCAAATTCGATTGTCGTCTCTTGTAGCCTTCAACAGAACAAAAATAATCGGCCATTGTTGTTGCTCCATCAAGTCCTTACCAAACACGAACACTGTAACCGCAGCAACAGCTCCGTGCTCTCCCCATCTCACAGCGGCAACTGGAGAAGCTTGCCGACTCGCTGCTGCAGTAGACGGCTAGATGCTCTTCCTTCTCGTCTCAAGCAATACGCTAGTGGCTAGAGGAAATTATTGAGAATAACGAGCTACAAGAGATTCTAGCTTGCAGTTGTTCGTCGTCGTTCTTGTACTGTCGGTTTTCTGTTAGTCTCCCAAACTGAACTAGAGGAAAAAAGGTATGGGTAGGTTGCAACTTTTCTCTATCGAATTAGTGTGATTTTCTCTTGAATGGCTTCTTCTGTTGAGAAGTGGAGATGATTTAGGAAATTAAGAGCTCGTAAATTGATTTTTTTTTAATGTATGAAAAAATTTCCAAACAACTGAACGGTCAGTAGCTCTCATTATATGGTTAATTCTAGAGTTGTCAATTATGAGAAAGTATATACATGCATTTGTGAGCTATGGATAGCTAGCTTTATGTTTTCTGCCAAATATAGCATCGCTGAATCAATGATGCAACTAAGAGAATGTGTTAGTTGATGGATTAACTTTATGCTTCATTAAAAATGTGTTATTTTGGTGCTAAAATCTGCCAAAAAAATTGGCTTTCTTCGGTTTTTAGAGAACCGACCGAAACCGAACCGAATTTCTCCGTTTCGGTTCGGTTCGGCTATTAGGAGATTTCAGTTCGGTCTCAGTTTGGAATTTTTTAAGGTTCGGTGCAATTCGGTTTTGGAAGTTCGGTTCGGTTCGAACCAAATGCACAACCTTACCAACCAATCCGTATGCCACGATCAAATTCACAAGTTTAACAATAGATATTGCATAAATAAAAATTAATTATAACATAATCGACTTAATCACATCTATCAACAAAAGATTAATTTTTTTGAAATTATAAATCATATTTTTAAAATAATCAACCATAATAATCATTTTTTTTAAATTAAATTAAAAAATAATTATAAATTTTAATTGGATGGGGTGAACCCTAACAAAATTCATAAAATTAAACTAAAATATAATAAATTTAAATTAATGAAAAAAATTAATAAATTTAATCGTGAAATACGAGTTAAAATATCAAATTTGGAATAAAGGATCCCATCCAATGCTTCTTTAGAGAACATTTCGTTTTAAGCAATCTAGATATTTAACATTTTTGTAGCATTTAGGTTTTATAAATACCTTTTTTTACCACTACTCTAGCTATGCGACATATTATAAAATAATATGACTCAAAATAAAATTAAGAGATACAGAGGCGGGATTTACCCAATGCGCATCACGGTAGCGGCTGTGGGTTACTCTCGACATCTAAAAAAATATGACTCAAAATAAAATTAAGAGACACAAATACCCTCTTTAATTTAAAATATGACTTGAACTCTTTTTGTTGATGAAAATTAAAGAACTTCGATTCCAAGCTATCCACACTCCCTCACTAGGCTATCTCAACGGGACAATCTAATTTGAATTTTGCTTTTGATGAATGTTGTAAATTTAAAAGAGAAATTGCGAGTCTCGAACTCAAAACATCCACCTTTTATATGAAAATTTGCACTGCTTGAATATATATTACATGTTAACGTAAAGAGTAAAAAGTGTAAATTGTCAATTATCCATTTACAGTTTAGACGAGATCAATTATTCTAAATTAAATAAGGGAAAATGGTCAAATGCGCTCCTAATGTTTCCTCTTACGATCAATTAAGCCCCTGAAATCTTTTTAGGTACAAATAAGTCCATAATTAATGTTGATAATTTATAACATACATGCCCTTCATTATTATTATCACTCCAAAAATAGCTTTGTACCAAATTTTCTTCTATTTATTTTTAATTTGTAATCATGCTTTCTCTAATTTCTCAGTATTTGTAAAAGATGTCATCATCATCATCATCATCATCATCATCACCACCACCATCACCATCATCATCATCATTATTATTATTATGAAAAACATTACACATTATAATATTCCAGACACTTTATTTTAGAAAGTTTATTTATTATAATTACTACTGCAATGCTTTATCCGTTCAATTTCTAAATCCTACAAAAATTATACCATTAAAAATTGTTTACATCCAAACATTTGTATTTAATTAAAAGCATAGTTAGTTTGATTTAGTTCGATGATAAAAACAATGAATCTAAACCAAATAAACTAATACTTTCTCAACACATAATATTATCAGTTAAAATGGTTTAGTATTAATTTTTTTTTATTATTTTTGTCATGCCAGAAAATGTTTACTATTATATTTCACTAGTACTTTTTATTGGTATATTTGTCTCATTATTATTGATTGGATAACATATCCTGACTAAATTTATTAAAGTTCGGTATCAAGGATAATTACTTATTCTTTTATTAGGTCGTAGATGAAATTATAATTTAATTTAAATAAAAAGAAAAAGAAAAACATTGCCGCAGTAATTATAAGAATTAATTTAAAATAAACAAAATATATAAAATTTTAAAAAATAAAGTGCCCGAAATATTTATACTATTTCGTATTTTTCATAATAATAATAATAATAATAATATAATTTTGACATAATTTATAAACATAATATAATGAAATTGAAGAAAGATTGATTATGAATTAAAATAAATAAAATAAATGTGACAGAAATTATTTTGGAGTGGTAATATTAGGGAGAGGCACGCCGGATGCAAATTACTAATTATCAATATTTATTTATTTGTACCTAAAATATTCAAGAACTTAATTGATTTGACCATTTTTTCATTAAATAATAATTATTCTGAATTAAATAATAATTTTCTGGCCCAATTCCTAATTCTTACAAAATCTGCCCCGCGCGTTTCTTCATATTCTCAATTTAGGAATTAGGGTTGATCAGTATAAGCTGAAAAACTCGAAATGCAAATATAATCCAAATTACCTCCTCTTTCCGTTTCCTTACAGTTTAGTGGGATCTGTGGTGCTAATTCCTTTGATCGGTATGCATTTCTGTCTAATCTTGTTGAGTTCTTGGCTTTCGGTGTTGTTCTGATCATCATGTTCAAAGTGGGTAAAGTGTAGCCAATGTTTCACCTTTTTCCCGTTGGCTGGTTTATGGAGTGGATAAGTTGATGCCTGTTGTAAGTAAGCAGCTTTATAATAAGACAATTGAGTTGAAGCACAAATTTGATTGCGGGTGCAGTTTGTGACCGTATGTTGCTGTATCTGGAATAACCTGATTATTAACTTGATGCCAAGGGTGGGAAGTTTTTTTTTTTTTTGGGTGGTTATGTGATGATTTTATGGAGTTGCTAATTTTGTTTTCAAGTGTCATAAATGGAGATATATATGGATACTTATCTGGAATTTTACAGAATTTTTCTGAGTGAATGTGGGAAGTTTTGAAATGTGAACCTGGATTGGGGATGCTTTCTGCCCTGAGAATCTTGCTATGACATCTCTAAGTCTTTTCAGGGTCGACAAGTGATGTATAATCAAATATTTTGACACTTTTCATGTGTCTTAACTATTTTTGTGTTAGGACATTCTCTTCCAAGAAAAAAAAAGAAAAAGAAAAGTGAAGTGGGGATGAACTTGCAATCACTTATGTGAATCTTGTTAGGTGATTTTACATAGGCCTGTGTATTGGACTCTTATCTACAGATACTATGATTCCATCCCATTATCTTGCTGCCACGATTGTCCTCTTTAGCTTTCATCTAGTTTCATTTCAATTTTCAATTTATGACGGTTAATTTCTCTACTTTTTTTTCTTTCACATTCATTCCAGTCTCGTTTCAGATATTTTTGCGTATCTATAATTGGTGGATATAAAAATATATGATTTTTTTCAGGAGGGGACATGTATCATTTTTTTAGTGTGATTATCCTGTCTGCTTATGTGTCCTTGACGAGGTTTAATATCACAGTTCCACATCAACAGGGTTATTGACTTATTGTTTCTTTATTGTTAGAGACTGATGGTGGGGAAGAAGCGATCTATAAAACATGTCATAGACAATGCAGTAGAAGATCTTTCTGTTCCGCCTGGATTTGTGTCGTTGACATCCCTGACATTAAAGAAGATAGTAGCTGGTCAGGATGCTGCTGTAGAAGAAGAGCATGAATCGGGGTTACTTTGCAATTCTGACATCGAAAGGTTTAAGACTTCACTCGTACAGAGACCATGGATATCTCATGGCCAGTTTGAGTGTGTTCGGCATCAAGATGACATTGAACAGATTGGAGTTAATATGGTCCTTCTCTACCTTCTCCAATGCAATTGTAGATGAACATATTACCACAATGCATGGTTAAAGTTCTTTCTTAATTCCTTCCTTTGTTGCATGTGTTGAAAATTCGTAAAATACTTTGGTTTTTAGGCAGTGGATCGGATCCCTGTCAGCTGATTTTGTTTTGGGGTGATTTACTTTTAAAATGAGGGTTGTGCACCTCGTGTTGCATAGATGGTGATTAGATGAGTTCTTAAGTGCTGACATACTCATTGTTGTATCTATATTCCCACAGGCTGTGATTTGGGGACAATTCAAAGGCTTACATGCTGAGATTTTATCAGAACATGAGTACTAGACACACTTTGAAACTTCTTTTGTTGCATATTTAAATTCTGAATTTTGACCAGAAGTAAGAAGCTAAGCAAAGAATACATCTGTACTTCATGAAATAAGAGTCTGACTGGATTAGTATCTAAGTATATAGCATTACACTGTTAGATGTGCTTTAGTGGTTGAGGCAGTACTTAAGTGTTTTTTTTTTTTCTTTATTTCCCATCTGCAGTTGATTTTTGCGTATTTGTTTTGCTTTTTTTTGTTAAGTTACACTCTTATAGTTAGCATATAGTACATAGTTCAACCACCTATGCTAGTTGTTGATTTTATCTGTTAAGTGCTTGCCATACACAATCATATAATTAAGTTGAAGTTGTTTTACATTCCATTAGTCATTGTTTTTGGAAACATTTCTTCTCAGATTCCATCCAGCAGCCTGCTTTTTTTCTTCCCTGAATGAATGGCTCTCTGTTAGATTGTTCTTAATATCTGATATTCAAGCTTTCTTCCCCAGAAAGATCCAGTTGGTGCTTGCCTCCCCAAAGGTGTAATCCGGGGATGTGCAAATTGCCATGAATGCGTAAAGGTTTCTGATTTTTTCTCTTATTTTATTACACTGAAATATATGTTTTTTAGTGCCAAGGTCGTTATTATAATCTGTCTAGAGGATATCTTGTAGGTCACTGCTAGATGGCATCCTGAAGATTCATGTTTGCCTGTGCTTGATGATGCTCCAGTATTCCGACCTAGTGAAGAGGTATTATTTACTGCATCCTTTTTCCCCTGTTTTCATTGTACCATTGCGGTTCAGTGGAAAATACTTTGGCTCCTTAGACAATGGCAATCTGCATGAGCTTGAATCTTGCTGCAGGAATTTAAAGAAACTCTGAAATACATAACCAAAATACGCCCAAAAGCAGAGAATTATGGAATATGCCGCATTGTTCCTCCTCCTTCCTGGAAACCTCCATTACTTTTAAAAAATAAAGAGATATGGGAAACTTCAAGGTTTAGCACACATGTTCAAAAGATTGATGGACTCCGGAATTTGTGTTTTAAGAGCAAAAGATCTAGGTTGCATGACAAGACAGAAACTGAAATGCCAAAAGATGCAGCAAATGTGGAGCTTGAATCTTGTATTGAATGCGTTGGAGATTCCGAGGAAGCTAAATCAATTGATTTGGTCTCTGAATTTGAAAGGGGGCCTGCATTCACCCTGAAAAGCTTTAAAAAGTATGCTGATGATTTCAAGGCGCAATATTTTTGTGAGAATGACAAGTTAATCGCAGCAGGCCAAAATGAAAGAGAACCGCTAATTGCGAGGATTGAGAGCGAATATTGGCGAATAGTTGATAATCCAAGTGAAGAAATAGAGGTGAAAGAGTAATTATCAAATTGTAATAATATTATTGTGATCAAATTGCCTCAAAGTGAATTCGTTTCATTAGGTGCTTTTTGGTACTGATTTGGCTAATCAAACCTTGCCAAGTGGATTTCCTGTTGCGGCCAGTCCAGCAAAAGATATGGATAAATATACTAAGTATGTGGAATCTGGGTGGAACTTGAATAATACCCCGGATCTCTATGGTTCCCTTCTTCGATTTGGATGCTACAATTCATCTAGCATTTCAGTTCCTCAAATTTTCATCGGGATGTGCTTTGCATCACAGTGTTGGGTAATATTTTGAATATCTTAAACGTTTGGCTATTTTTTTCTTTCACAGACCACCTTTTTTATCTTTTCCACTTAGTGTAGGTTCTCATAACTCTGTTTTCCGTTTGATTTGTTGGAGAAACAGAGAAATGAGGATCACCATTTGTATTCGCTATCTTATCTGCACATGGATAGCCCTAAAGTATGGTATTGCATCCCAGGGAAGTATTGCTTCAAGTTTGTGGAACTTGTGAAAAAGCGGTTTCCACAATTGTCAAAACATCCCAAGTTGCTCCATGAGCTTGTGAGTATCTTTCTTCTTCTAACAGTGGTTTCTAAAGGGGAAAAAACTTATTAGCATGTAACTTGGAGAGCTATGTGTATCATTACTTGGTTGAATATGTTAAGAGGATCTGAAACTCTTAAAAGGATCGCTCTGGAATTCTGGAATGTTCATTGATTTTAAATTCTACCATGAATACATACTTTTGATACTGCCTCTTTTAGTTTAGTCAAACTTTACTACCATTTACAATACATAAAGGCAGTTCATATCTGTATTTATGTTTGCACGCACTCCTATGCGGCAGGTTGCTCAACTCTCACCCTCTATGCTAAAGTCCGAGGGGATTCCTGTGTACCGTTGTCTGCAGAATCCGATGGAATTCGTTGTCACATTCCCTGGAGCTTACCATTCAGAATTCAGTTGTGGGTTTAATTGTTCAGAGACAGCGTGTTTTGCTCCTTTGGACTGGTTACCACATGGCCAGAACATAATAGAATTATATGCTGGATATTGTTTTGAGACGTCACTCTCTCATGATAAGCTGTTGTTAGGAGCAGCCATGGAATCTGTGGCAACACTGTGGGATTCTTTTGCAAACAAAACTGACTCCTCCATAATTCAATTTTGGAGAAGTGTCTCTGGAAAGGGTGGAATCTTAACAAGTTTACTTAAGGTATGCCTCTATTTCATGCCTATTAATATGTTTGGTGGATTTTGATTTTGAACCATTTCTTGGTTTTATTTATTTTTTAGCTACGAGTGAAAAATGAAGGTACGAGGAGGAAACACCTATGCAAAGTGTTGATGTCTAGTGCACTGGATGAATTCGACATTGCCACTAAAAGGGAGTGCAGTATATGCTTATATGATCTATACCTTTCAGCCGTCGTCTGTCCATGTTCCCCAAATAGATATTCTTGCCTGCGTCATATAACACAGCTTTGTTCTTGTCCTTGGAGTGCGAAACAGTTTTTCTTCAGATACGAAATCACAGAGTTGAACCTCCTCGTTGAAGCTCTGGAAGGGAACTTGAAAGCAATCCATAGCTGGGCTAAGAGGAAAGATCGCCCAGATGCTTCACAGCAACTCAATCCCGGTGACAAAATAAACCCCAATGGCTCGTCTTTTGAATCGAATGTAGCATCTTCCAGCAAAATCCGTTCGCCAGCCTCTGCAGGAAAACCTGGGGCTAATGAAGAGCGCAGAGCTGTGACATGCATGTCTCCACCTCCCGTTACTAGTCTTCAGTATGCTTCAAATTCGATGACACCACCTTCTGCTAGAAAAAGTTCACAAATATCGCCAGATGATGATGTTGTCATTCTGTTGAGCGATGATGAGGATTGAACATTTTTTGTATGTTAATGCATTTATGAAGTGTGAACTTGAGCTTGTTTGCTCTATTAATGTTTATTACCAAATTTGGAATGGTACAGCTCGATGTAAATCGAAACATGAAGTATATTGTAGGCCTAATTTTATTGCCGTGTGTATAAAATATAAATGCATGGCTAGTGAGTAGTGAGTAGCTATATCAATACCCAGTCCCATATAAATATAATACTATCTTCTCTTCTTTTCTTATTATATTCATTCGTTAATTCTTTTGAGTATTTGAATGTCTCCAATAGAATACATGAACTTGTGTTAATCTTCAGAAACCAACTGCACTAATCAGCTCAATTTGTCTTATGTTCTTTAATCATTCTATATTATTTTTTGTTTTAGTTTTTATTTTTTTAACACTAAGACTTTATCTTTTCAAATTAATATTTATATAAGGAATTATTAGCAACTTGAAATTCTCAGATAAATACAATTTTTTACAATTAGAGATGTCAATTGGGCTAGTTCACTCAATTTCGGATCAGCCCGATAGGATTGTTGGGCTATTTGGTTCGACTAGAATTTTCTGAATTAATTTTTTTCTCTCTGGATTTGGGACTGGATTGATATTCCTAGATACAATGCATAATTGAAAAATGAGAGTGAGAAAGAAGATGCAAAAAAGTGAAAAATGTAGCAGCATGGAAGGGAATTAATTGATGGACATTATGAACGTTTCGGTGTGGAGCCGCGTCCGTACGACACAAAAGTCCAAATCTGTTGCTGCTTTTTTTTTTCTTTTTTTTTTTTTAAATTGGAGATCCGAAACTATTTTGAACCCAAAATATTTCTCTTTTACACTGAGATTTTCACCGGTTGCGTGTGTCTAATGCAAAATTATTGGATTAAAGAATTCACACACATCATTATGTATGAAATATTTGAATCTTAACCCTATAATTGATAAAAAAAAATTATTATGTATTTGATAATGGAACAATTAACACACTACAATATTGGGGTCAATTGGCCAAACAGGGGTAAATTATATATTGTATTTCAACCATTAACATTTTTCTAAGAAAACAACACAACCTTTCAATTTTCCCAATAAAGTACCCAATGTTTAAAAAATTTCACAAAATTAACATCCGAGCAGTAGTAGTAATAATAATAATAATAATAATAAGTCAGCAATTAACTTTTTTGACACTCCACCAAGACAACCTCGTTTTGGTCTCTCCATGTCGCACAACCTAGTAGTACATCATATTGGATATAATTAATTATCAAGCGGAGGTATTTTGATAAATTGATTATATAGTAAGTTCTAAATCTTGTTTTTTTTTTAAAACATGAGCATAATAAAATATGAAAAAAATGAACTTAAATTACATGATATATTCAATTTGGCACGGTCATGCTGTTAAGAACATAAATCGGGCAATTTGGACCGATTCAGATTATAATTATCAGGTCCTAAGTCCTTTTCTTTTTTTTGAACTATTTGGATCAACTACATGTTATCTTTAAATATAAATTTTTTTGTATCTGATAATACTGAAAAAATACCATTCTATACTTCACTTGCCATAATGTGTTCTTAACTCTACAAAAGATCGACAAATCAAATCAATTTTTTACACATGAGAATGACTTCCGTGCAACGCGTCAAACGGCGCGTGGACTCATACGTTCGTCCCACGTGTATTTTTTTCTGAGCTGTTTTTTCAGTTTTATTGTCGATTTTTTTTAATTTCTAATTTTTTTTTCTTTTTGTTTGTTTCCCAAAAATTTTATATCCTAAAATAAAATTAGTGAATCCTAAAATTAAAAGAATTGATTTAATTTATTTGAAATAAATATAAAATTTATACTCTAAAATGAAATTTATATCCTAAAAACACACAAAATAAACCTCTTAGAGTACCTTAAAAAACACAAAATAAATCCCTAAAAAATCCTAAAAACACAAAATAAACCCCTAAAAAAATCATGAACCCTAAAAATAACTCTGAACTACTAAGCTTTAAATATTAATTGGAATGAAAAAAATCACAATTTGAACTAAATAAATTAATATAAGATAACTATCAGGCGCTTTACTTTTTAATGATGCAAGTGATACTTTGAATTTTGAGTTATATTTTTAATGTTGCAATTAATATTGATTTTCATAATTCTTTTTATGGATTAACCTATATTTTAACCTGACTTGTCTGAAATAGTATCATTTACGCATAGAGCATGAAAATGTTTATTTTTACACATACATTGGGGGTGTTGAGTTGATGTAGGGTGTTTATAATTATGGTGGGATCGGATTGGAGCGAAGCGGAGCGGAGCGAGAAAGCAAAAGCGGGTTGAACTGTACCCGACAGAAGTGACAGGGTCGCACGTGCTATGCGGGTGCGGGACCCACCCCCACACGTCTAATCCAATTGACCGAAAAATGCGGGATTCTCGTACGATCCAGTCTTTTGAATCTTGCACTTTTCCCTAATTTATTTTATCAAATTACTTTTATTGCATATTATAAATCAAACTACTTTTATTACACACACACATGAAAATTAGAGAATGATAAAGCATTTGGTAGTTTTAATCCAAATAACTAAAGATAGACAATTAAACTAATATATGCCAGGTGCGGATGACCTAATGGTGAAGTAAGGTTGCTTAAAGTACAAAAGTTATGAATTCGAATCTTTTCAATACCACATATCTGGTGTCCCACTCTCTCTCTCTCTCACACGCGCGCGTAATGAGACTTGTTCTTAAAAATTAGGGAAAAAAATCCTTTATTAAATGCTTAATTAGCTAAAAGCTAGATTAATAGCTAGCCTACTTTTTTTTTACTTACACACCCGATCTGTGGTATTTGTTAGCCTACTTCTTTGGTTAACAATATTTAGAGTTCAAGTAAGTCTACCAAATAGATCATCTAGTATATGTTATGTATCTCATTACCAATTTTATTAGTTTTCTTTCATTTTTTTAATTTAGGTTAATTTTATAATTCTTATTATAGTTTATTCCATCCCATTAGAGTTTATATTATTTTTTAGAATTTATATTAATAATTGATTACTATGGTTGATTATTACATAATTTTTTAAAATTTCAATCACTGACAATAAATTTTGATTAGGACTATATTGATTATATTGTAGTAATTTTATTCCTATAATAAATATTATTATAATAATAGATTTAATAGTGGAACACAAAAATGAAATTTAGAGAATCTCTTTTTCATATTTACCTCCTCAAAAAAAAAGTAAAAATAAATTTAGAGTTCTACATCAATGATAAAGATTGGGAACTCTAGTTATTGATTAGCCAGCCTACTCGTGGTGGAGTCATGGTGCTTGCTGCTAAAAAGATCTGAAATTCGAATTACGCTTATGTTTTATTGCTCAAGTCCATCATGGATTTCTTATTCAATAATTAATGAATTACTTAGTAACGATATCAAACTATTAAACGTTCTCAAAATATTGTACTAAAACATATCATAAGACAAAGAACTTTTTCTTCCGTTTCTGAATAAGTATCATTCTGGATGAATGCACACATATTAATAAAGATATTAATTAGATAATCAAATTACCTTATGCACCCTTATGTGAATATATTAAATGCGTTGAATATGATTGTTTGAATGCATTAAATGAGGTCAAATATGAGGAAAATGTGAAATTTTTACCTCGATTGTGTAGAATGACATTTTTTGTGAAACAATATTAAAGTGCTAGAATGACACTTATTGTGAAAACGGAGGGAGTACGTCATATTATATTGCAATTTTTTAAAATTATTAAATTAGGGTCAATTTATATATTATCTTCTCGTGATTTGATTCAAACAGAATAATATTTTTACCATTTCAAGCATTCAAATAATGATTCAATTTCTTATTAATGGGGTCAAAATTCTCTAGTTGTACACATGTGAAACCAAAACGAGGCCCCTTTTGGCTTTTGATAGAGATGTCAACCAATAATAACACTCTTTTTGGGTGAATCAACACATTGGCATGAACAAATTAGTAGAGTATCAAAAAGTGATTTTTTTATTCTTTATTTTTTGTGTGTATGTGGATAGTATCAAAGGTTGTATTGAATAAATGCACTTAAAAATTAATGTATTTGGCTGGAAATAACAGTCAAATTAAAATTTATAATGTTTGAGTGTTAAAAAAGAAAATATTGAGTTTATGACCTCTCTTCTTTCTCACAAGTTCGTTAAATTTCCATTAAAAGCAATATCTGGTATATGAAATATAGCTAAGTAGTAGAGTAGGTCATTCCATTTGTGGGGGCTCTGTCTTTTTCCTCTTGCCTCTAGAATATAGTCAATGTACTCTATTATTATTGGCATTTCATTTATTGTTATAATATTTATAATTAATATGTTAACTGGTACTAATATCTTTTCAAGATGAAGAAAAATATTATTTTAAAATTAGATACTTTAATTTATACAAATAAGTCAGAGTTGATGAGAGGGTGTAACACTGTTGTTTTACCCTCAGCTCTGTGGATCCATTATTAATTATTTAAGATATGTTTCCTGAAATTACTCACTTGAGATATATACATCAGCTTCAAGAAACTGTTTCTGGGCATTTGTTTGACAGGCTTGCCAATTGTTATCTCAAATCATTTAATTTAATTTAATTTAATTTGGTAGCTCGATTAAGGTGTTTCTTGTTCGGTTATCTCTGCTACATGATTTGCAAATTATTAAACACAAATCAAAGGCTGGACTTGTGAGTAGTGATAGTGGATTTCTCTCCTCAACAAACTGATCATGCCACACATAGTAGTATAGCAGTATAGCACACACACATTAATTACTCATGTATACATATAAACTTTTGGTATATATAATTGTTATATGCATGCCTTAGGCCTTAGCTAATATTACGTACAGGGATAATTTGATGCAAAAAATTCGTAATATATTTTTCACTGGATTATTTCATACTAATTAAGGCAGAACGTACAGTTTTGGTAAAGTAACATATTTAGTTTAAAGTTGATATCACGTACGTACTGAAGTTTATGCAGTGGTCATGAGTGATGACAGAGTTTTTTGTTTATTTTATTTAAAATTTTCTTTCCCTTTTTGTGGAACTTGGACCTAAACCTAGAATCTGGAACAGTTCATTTATAGGGTGTATTGGCATTTAAAAATGTTCAAATTTAGTGATTTAAAGTGAAAAGACATGACTAATACAGTAACCTTACTTTTCTTGGAAATTCTCTCTCGCATGAAACCAATGAAAATTTTAGAGTAGCAATCCGTATATTAATTAATTACATATAGATATATCTATATGATAGTGGAGCTAGGTTTATGTTTTTATTATTATTATTTCTCAATTTGTACTGAAATCCTATCGAGTTTTCAATTCTTTGCAGCTAGCTAGGGTGAAAGTAGAACGTGCTTATAAACTGTAATTTTTAATTACGCTTCAATTTGCCAACCAGTCAGCATTAAGTATTTTCCTCTCTCTCTCTCTCTCTCTCTCTCTCTCTCTCTCTCTCTCTCTCTCTCTCTCTCTCTCTCTCTCTCTCCCCACATATTATATATGTAAATATATTATAAGCAACTAGCTAGCTAGTCTATCCCTTTATTGTGTACTTTTTTTAATTTTACTTAACGTAGTACTGTAGTGTAATTAAGAGTTCGTTCTACCACGTTGTCACGACTACGAGAATCTACAATGAATTGTAGTCCTCTTATAATTAAATACACGCCCCCTCCCTTTCGTAATTGTAATTGATCAATCAGCAGAATATTTATATAATAGTGTACATCTCAATTACAATAAATATTTTCATTCTTGTGTAATCTTTACATTCATGCTCATATTAAATTTATAAGTTGTACGTCTAATTCAAATAGTTGCGCATATTTGCATATTCTATGTACGCTAGGCATATATATATATATCTATACAAAATTTAATATTATTATTTGTTTTTATATAGTTAGTAGTATAATATAATGAATATTTGTATAAATGAGTTTACGGTGTAGAATTAAATGTAAGAACATTTAAGGCAGAAATAGATGATCCAATACTAGGTGGATTTCCTTTCCTCTTTTACTCCCTTAACGGACAGTGATGGAACATTTGTTTTGTGCAGCTAAAAGCAAACACACTCGCACATATATTTTTAGTAATTACTGTTTGTAAAAAAAGGTAAAATAATACTCGAAATGACAATATATATTCGAAATGATAAATGAAAAATTAAACTAGAAATCTCACCAAAGGTTCCAAATATACCAGTTACCAGTTTATATATATATATATATATATATATATATATATATATGATATTTTTTTTTTGTAATTCGAGAAGAAAATGTTTTTTATAGAGTTCGGGTGGGCGTATTGGGTATCAAACTTGGGTCTCTCTGGCTCATGATTAATTTTAGAAAAAACATTTTAATATCCTCTTTTCTAATTAATTAAAATGATCCAAATATATCATTACTACCGTGAACTTGAGAACTAAAATATTTTTACCATTATACATGCCCCAACCATAATCAGGCTATGTATAGGTGCAACATCATGATATATAAGAAGATCGTTAATTATAAATTATCACACACTTTTGTCGAAAACCCTAATGTATAAATATGACTTCCCTTAAGTAGTTAGCAATTTTAAATGAAGGTTTTGGTATACAAATTGATCATATATATATCTAAGTTTAATTTATTGTAACAATTACTATCAACCAACCTTCTTTAATAAAATGTCCACATGCCTCCAGCACAACTAACATATATAATAAAACTACTTATTATCTTCAGCAAACATATACTCCATCAGTTTCAAAAAGATTAATGTTTCAAATTTTACAACATAAATTAAAAATTAAAATATGTGACAAATATACCCATTCTCTTTATTAAGTTATGTTTTCCTAATATATCTTAATTTCCTCTTTCACTATAATATATAGGGGTAAATTTGTGAGGAAGAGTGTTAAAAAAATGTAAAACGCCAAATAAATTGCAACAAAATTAAGAAGCAGCCACACGAAAGATCAATCTTTCTGAAATTGGGGGAGTACTATATTTTTGAGATAAAGTAGAGCTTATATATAAAAATACATATATTGTCAAATAAAATTATGTAAGTATATATATCCCACACAAGTTCAATAACAGTTACTAAACGATCTCTCTTGGATCGATTGCGATTGGAAATTAAGATGGATATTTATAATTAAGTAGGTAGTAATGAATTAATATCATTAAACCTATATATTAATTATTTCAATAATTACAAATTTAGGGGATCGGATAAAAAAGATACAAAACTTTTTCTATAGTTTTATCGATCTGTACAATATAATTAAGGAGTCTGGTCGTATGATTTCGAGCCAGTTAACCTAAGACATCTCCAAGTATGGATTTATGTAAATGCTTGAAATTCATTTGTGTTATCAACATATATATTGCACCAAACCTCCTTCTGTTATTTAAATTAACTCAAATTTAATTTGTTTTGTTCTTGGATTAGAATACACTTATTTAATTACTTGGTCTTCAACACTTCAATTTTGTTTGTAGATAAGAATATTGGGGAAAAAATAAAAATAAGTTGTGCATATATATATTTTATAAAAGTACAAGGAAGTTTAATTTGATGCAATTTAAAAAATACAATATTATGGAGTTGGTTTGATGCATTTTATGTACCCGTATAACTAAAAATATATCATCATCATTTGTATAATCATGCAAGTTTAATTATAATTAAGAATATAATATACAAAGATAAATAAATATACTGCATGTAGAAACTCATTAGTAAATATACTATAATTGGTATATATAAACACAATAAATATATATATATATATATCTTAATTTAATTGAACCGCATATATTGAGATTATAAACAGTAAAAAAAGCTCAAGTCAATAACAGGTAACTATATAATTCTGCTGGTAATATCGACCAACAAAATAAAATAATGATTTAGAGTTCGAGTGAAGAATTATTAGTAAGGAATTCTGTAATGAACAAACATGCACACATAGTTTGGCAGAGATTGAGGGCCAATGATATGATTGTTGTCGGCCAAATTGTTGAACTTTTATGTTTAAACCCTCAATTTAACTCATGTATCACATACAAAAACTATCAGCAGTCACCACCAATTTTGGTAGAACTAAGGCTTCATTATATTTTCACACAATTGGATCAAACCAATATATATATATATATTAATTATCTAGAAAATATATATTAATTAATTTAGGTTAGTTTTGTGTCTGCCACTGCCAGTTTCATCAATTTCTGTCACTGAAATGACAGCACTACACATATGGATTCAAAACTCAATTCTGGGACCAACAAATTTAAGATGTTTGCATATAATCAACAACACCAAATAACGTACAGTGCATTGCAGCTATAATTTAATACACTAGCTAGCTAATTCTAGTTCTAGTGCATATATATAATCATAAAAAAATCAAGAAAAATCCAAACTGTTGATCGACAGTAAACCTGTGAAAGTTGTTGAATTTATCACACAGAAAAAAGGTGCAAGAAAAGTAGCTAGGCAACTACTGAGAATTTCGAAAATAGTCATGCAAGAGACAACTAAAGCATTCAAAAACAAGATCGAATTTCGAAATGAAAATTCTGAGATGCATAGATTACTTATGAAAATGACGATACACTTAATTCTCCTACAGCTATTACTACTACTACTAATAATAATAATAATTTTCTGGAATAGAATATAGATCAATATATAGAAGCAACCTCAAGAGATCTAACCCTATATTCTGATAAATATCATTAAATATTTAAATTTTTGAGCTTGAAATATAGATGGGAGATCAAGCCAAAATTCTCGAAACTTCTGACCTAGTAGTAGTAGTAGTGTGCATGCTATTTAACCTTCACCTGGCGGCGCCTGTTGCTGCTGTGCAGGCGGCGACACGGCGGCGGAGGGGCGCTTCCGCTTCTTCTTCTCGTAGCTAATCCCTCTAGCCTTCGACTGCAAATCGCGGACGTCGCGGAGGTAGAGGCGGACGGCGCGAGCTCCGAAAGGGTTAGTCTCCGGCCTGCCTCCGTTTTCCTCGTAGGCGGCGCGGAGGCGGCCGATGAGGGCGTCGAGGCTTCCCCAAGCTTGCCGGAGAGGGCAGGGGCAGGGAGCGGGGGGGTTGGGGTGGCCGTAGAAGGGACAGATTGGGGTGTGGACCTTAGTTTTTCCGAACTGATCGAGGTAGCGGAGGAACTCGAGCACGTGCGCCCCGCTGCAGCGGCTGAGCGATAGTGGCGGACGGTGGTTCTTTAGGTATTGGGCAAAGGTGTTCCAGTCCCGCCGCTTCTGGTTCTCGTACCGGCTGAGAGTGGTGGAGCCAGACGACGACGTTCCGGCGGAGGAGGAGGTGTTTCCGGCGGCTGCGGTGTTGATGCTGCTGTTGTCGGAGTTGGAGCTTTCCACTTCTGGAAACGACGATGAATCCATTCGATCTATTTTTAGAAAGAAAAATATGTAAGTGTATTTTTTGAAGGGAAAAAATTATTGATCTAATAGCTTCATGATTTTATGATATATATATATATATATTTTTTTTTTTTTTGTTTGTTGGAAGTTGGAGAAGAGATGAATTTATAGATGGGGTTATGATTTGATGAGAGATTGAATTGAAACAGTGGAGGCAATCAAACTTACAATCATAAATATTAAACTGGGCTAAAAAGGGAATAGGGAAAGGAGGGGCTTGCTTGATTGATATATCAGAAGATTTCCATTTTAGAGAGAGATAGAGAGAGAAAGATTGAACAAGAGTTAATTGGGATGTTAGAGAGAGAGAGAGATGATGATGAGACTGATGGATGGATGAGAGAGGGGTGAAAGAAATTGAAAAAGGAGATCCCTGTTGGAACTTTTTTTTTTCTTGGTTTAATGAATACTAAAGATATCAAAACCTGGGAAGACTTGATGGATTTTTGTGGATTTGTTTTCCAAAAATAGGGGAAGCAACTGACTTCTTATTTTCTTAATGAACTGTGAGTCCTTGGGGGGAGAGAGAGAGAGAGAGAGAGAGAGAGAGAGAGAGAGAGAGAGAGAGAGAGAGAGAGACTGTGCTAGGGCTTTTGTGGAAATGGAAAGAGGCAGACAGTAGGTTGCGATGGAGACAGGGAAAAGGTTGAAGGATAGGATAGTAATATATAGTATATATAAAGGTTAGAACATGACTCTCAATAAAATAAAACTCAATTTTGACTCTAAGGCCGTACAACTATGATTCAAATAACTTAAATGGGAATTATTGTGTTGTAAAAATAGTCTTTAATTATTATTTATTGCCAGTACTTATAAACAATTTACTGAGTTTGATTAATTTAAAATCTTGGGGATGTTAAGGTTGAGAAATTTTGGATAATAATTCATAGTGAAAATCGGTGCGTATTAATTTTGTTAAATATTAAGTAGAACGCAGATGTTAAATCATATCTGGAACATGAGAGAAATATTCATACATGAGTAAGAATTTAATTTAGAAACAAATATAGGCAACAATTTGTATACCGTAGATCACAAATCAAATATAGATTTTGTATTGAGACGGCGCATGGTTTTCTGATTAGATTTGAAATATAATCTGCATCTACTAAAAAATAAAAAAGTTTTGATATATGAATGAAAAATATATCGATCCATATATTACGTGTGTGTGTATATATATATATATCAGAAACTGTTATATGAAATATATTGTAAATTGATGACAATAAACCAAAAACAAGCACATCACATTAAACATGGAAAATTTCTAGACGAGAAAGTTAAACCAGAGAGAGAGAGAGAGTGAGAGAGTGTGTGTTCATGTGAATTAAAGGTCTAACAAAATATTATCTGAAATAGTTTATTGCTATTCATGTGGTAATATTTTGATGGAATTAAAAGGTGAAAAGTGTAAGTAGTAAAAATGGGGAAATTAATATATATACCGCATGTCTCCACCGAAGAGATCACGACACATTCTCGTAGAAATTAGAAATGGCTGTGTCACAGCTGCCTAACAACCTATGACACGTTAGTCACATTGATGGCTGAGAAATGGTAATACTAAAGAAACACTGTGCAAAGTGTTGGTGGAAGACTTTAAAACAGTTGGAATTTCTGAGAAGAGCATCATTCTGTTCCTGCTTCAACCATGTTCTACCATTATTGGAAATCCAAATCTATCATCCTTTTTAACTTTTCTGCATTTTTTTTCTTCAAATTTAGGTTCCATTTTTCGTGCACGGTTTTTATTCAAACTAGTGAACGTAACTAAATTAAATTATAACTCCATTGATTTCAATAGGCGACCGATATACGTTATCTATTCCATGATGCAATTCGGATACGTGAGACATATATATATTGAATATTGAAATAGAGAGTCGATCTCATATGTCATGTGGACTTGAGAGTGATTTAATCGATCTCTATATACCAAGCCCTAGCTAGTTGATTATATTATGCGTACAATGAGAATATGCATGAGGTGTAATAAATTGATGACAGTAAAATAAGAAATACGAGAATGGAAACATATATATAGATTTAACGTGGAAAATTTCAAGACGGGACAAAAACATGGACAGAAGAGGAAACTTCACGTATTATATATATGTCGAGAGACAGGGTTACTCTGGCAGACTTCAGAGTATTCATGCAACCCTTGAGGAAAACCCAATAAACATGCAAATTCCTCAACCTCCAACTGCGTTGCGAAAACGCCTAGCATTGTCACTGTGTATGCCTTTTGAGCCCAACCCAAATCATTCATACTACAAAATTCTAACATCAAGTTTGTTTCTGGATTTCAACCAACAAAAAGGAGTGTTATAATATGATTGAATCACACTTCTTCTTCTTCTTCTTCTTCTTCTTCTTCTTCTTCTTCCACACAATGAATGGAATATTTATATTCTTCTATTAAAAAAATGGAATATTATCTAAGACTTCAATTTTGCAATAATTTAATTTGATCCACGAGAGGAAGAACTATATGGAAGCTAATTAGGTTTTTACTATGTTTATCAGGGATATATAATGGTGGTGGAAATTGAAGCCCAAAAATAAAATTCGAGTTACATGACTAAGAAAAATAAAATAATAAATTATAGTAAATTAAATTTTGATTAAATAAATTTATTGAATCTTGAAAGTATAACATGAAGAAAATCATTGCCCTTTTATTTGCAGCAGAAAAAATGGCAATTCCTCATTATAATGGGACCAGGATTGCATTTATTTTTTAACCCTGGTATATATAATGACTAAGCTAACTGATGAAATTATATATTGAATTGTACGGATATATCCTGTATATATAGTATTTTAAGTTTCTCTTATTAATTATGTCGAATTGTCGATCGATGAAAAAATAGTCATTCCACATAATATTTTTATCGTACCATCATTTTGTTTTTGTTGTATATATAGAATACTGATTGAATGTCCGGTGCACAACGCAAATTTTCGAGGTGAAGAAACCTTTTTTTTTTCTTTTTTCTTTTTTCTTTTTTACCTCAAAATTTAGCAGTACTATTCGATGCATGTGGAACATTATTATAAAGAATTTTTATAAAAAAATATTAGTATAATATCGAATTAATTTGATTGAGGGATAAAGAGTGGTACTAAAAAAAGTGAATTAAAACATCGTATTTCACATATTATTTTGTTCAAGCCCACGTACAAACACACCAGATCACCTGTTGCATTTCCTGTTTCAAGCCTTCATTCTTTTTAAAAAAAAATACTTTTTTAATTTTTAATTTATTATGATTTTATTTAATTAAAAATTTTCCTTTAAGGTTCATCCACCCCCAATTAGGGTATATTAATATTTTTTTTAAAAAAAATTAAAAAAAAATTCTAATTATACAACACCAAATGGAATAAGAGTTGCAATAGAGGATCTGATCCGACATACAAACGTTTATTAATTTGTTTCATTGCACCGTCAAACTTTCGCTCCACAATTCCTCGAAAACTAGTTTAATTTTTAATAGTTTTTTTTAGCGCGTGCATTAATTATATATATGGGATTTTATTAACATCTGCTAATTCAACATTGTTACTTTTAAAAGTGAGTAAAATATATGAAATCTATTAGTAATGAAATAAACTATTTTGTAAAATAAAGTGGTATGTAAATGACAACGAAAAAAGATTGCAACCTGTAAACTTTGGGAAGCATTATAGGTCAAGATCCGAATCCAAACACAATCAACCATCAATAAAATTACAAATATATCATTGAATATGACTTTGAATCTAAATCTCCACCCGTCAGGGGGGGTTTTGAGGGTGTGCGAGGTGGGCGACCGCACAGGGCCCCAAAAAATCGAGGGCCCCCGAATATATATATAGGTCCATATATGTATATATAGATAAATAGTTGAAAATATTATCAATTAATCACTTAGCTCAGTGGAAAATCGCTTTCTTCAAGTTTATTGGCACTGCATTGATGCGGGTTTGATTCTTGAGTGTAATATTTTTTTAACTGCTTGCACTTGTGGCCCTTTGACATAATTCCCTTTTTAACAAGTAGGGTCCATCCATATTCGCACAGGGCCTCCGATAGGCTAGCCCTGCCGCCCCTGCCACCCGTCTTACATAATTATTTTGTTCATAAACTATTAATAAGTACAGAATTTTACATGCTAAAAAAGTATTCAAATAATTAAAGATCCATACAAAACTAAATGCAAGATGTATAAAAGCGTAGAAAATTGATCAAGTGTGAACCAAGTTTTGGTGTGTTTACTTGGAATTAATATGGACTGTTTAAATTCATTAAATGAATAAATAATATTTTTCTTTAAACTCACGGTAAATAGCATTATATATGATATATTTTAGTCTTGCATATATGTTGCAGTTAGCATTGTATAAGTTGTGTTTTAACATTACATTTTTTAAAATAATATGACAATCATGAGTAAATGGCATGCATACCCCTGTTTTATGATTTTGATTGATTAAATAATATTGCAGAAGTTCTTTTAGCATTTTAAATAATGTATTTTAACATTGCATATTCTGTAATAATTTGACTAGTGTATTTATGAAATTATCATCTCCTTTTCATTCTATTATTAACGTACTGTTAAATTATTTTATTGAATGGTTCGGATTGTTTTCTAATTAACACACCAACAATAATTTTCAGTGTAATCATTAAATCCCAGAAAAGTTGAGACAATAAGATTAGATATTACGTAGGATTTTCCTATGCTCATGTCTTTACGACTGTTTACCTTCTCTTATAGAAATTAGAAAGAGATGGGTCGATTATATATGATCAAATTATAATTAATTAATTATCAGTTCACAACTTCCTTAATTAGCCCGATTATTTCAATGCCTGCATGTATATTGCAAAAATAAATATACTCGTCGTCTCATTCATATAGCGCTTGATTTTTCTTTTTGATATCTTATATATATATATATATATATATATATATATATATATATATATATATATTTAGCTTATTTACTAATATGTGTCCTTATTTAATATGTTTACATTAAGTATTATCAAAGAAATAAATATAGACATATTAGAAATTTATTTGTTTAATTATCTCTTCCAATAATTTTCTTAATCCCAGTGAAAATTACAATCCGCCTATATACATGCATGGGACGGAGGGGTATCTCTTTTGTTTAGTAAGATTATAAACTTCAATGATTTTATTAAAAAATCTTATGACTTTTTCGTAGAATACTTTATTAAAGATTTTGGTTCAAAGATCGCACTGCACTATTTGAGCAATATATTTAGATCAATAAAATGTTTTTTTAATCAATATAGTGATATCCATATTCCATGATTGCTAATACTTTTAGAAATCAAAGCGTTAGTTCTTCATTTTATATAAATATTTCAATAATATACGTATAAAAGAAATAATTTTACACACACGCTAACTACTTTCTAGCATCCTGATTTACTATATATTAATAATTAGTTGTTTGAGTTTGACCAACTTAGCGTCCACAAGATAGATTAGATATCAATTGGGAACATAAAAAATGAAAAGGTATCAATTTATAACTTTGAATGATTGAAAAAACAAATATTTCAATTCTTTTAATTTTTAAATTTATTTTTATGGTAATTTTTAATTAAAATTCCTTCATTAACTATATATCTATAAATTTAACAAACTGTTTATTAAAAATAAGTTTAAAAAAATACATAATTCTTTTGGTCTTAGTTTGATAATTACTATCGTATTCAAGTTCTAAATTAATAGTTTTTATCTTTCAGATTTCAGATTCATAGTTAACTTAGACAAAGACTTGTGTTAGACCGTCTAACGGGTCATAAACCGTTAGACGGATATTAAGATCCGACCCGGATCCGGGTCACAATGAAGTGTCACCAGATATAAAGCTAAGTATCACCAATCATAAATGGAAGTGTCACATACTATGAACTGAAGTGTCACCGGATATAAAGCAGCATAAGTCTTAATAAATTTTAATATTTTTTTAGTAATATCTTTAACTATTATGTGAAGTCCTATCAATTGTAACGTGAAGTATCACTAACATAATAAGCATGTACAACAAACTATCACGTTGAATTATTAAAGCAAATAATAATGAAGTGTCACCGAATATGAAGCTAGGTATCACCAATCATGAACTGAAGTGTCACATATTATGAACTGAAAGTGTCACCAGATATGAAATATTTTTTAGTAATATCTTTAACTATTGTGTGAAGCCCAGTGTCACGAGAGATGAAGCTAAGTATCACCAATCATAAACTGAAGTGTCACATACTATGAACTGAAATATCACTAAATATGAAGCTAGGATAACGGATCGGGTTATGACCCGTCTAACGAAAACGACCCGTTAGACCGTCTCACAGGAGATCACCCCGTTAACTTATAATTTAGGCTCTAAATCAATAAACATCCATAAGTTCGTGACATTCGACACAGTTTTTAACAAAAAATATTATTAAAAAAATGTGTTAAGTAAAGATAATGTAGAGAAAGACAGGGAAATGGAGAAAAAGAGATGAAAGTCGAAATTTTTGCAACTATTAGGCAAACTGAGTTGTCTGAATTTTGGGAAGAAAGCATCGTGGACGGCTCTCAATTATTAGGTATAATTTTTGAAAAGCAAAAAAGAAAAGAAGAAAACAAAGTGTATATTAGGATGTCCCTATTTTAAGGTACCAAACCATGATGCCTTGTTTGCTCCTATACAACACATCGATTCCATAAATTATTCTTTTTAATTCTAATATTTATTTTTTATTTTGTTTTTTTGGACAGGATCAGTTACCCTACATTCCCCGATTTTTTCAATAAAAAATTATGATTTCTATTGATTCAAAATTCAAAATATGAGTAATTTGTCAATTTAGGTCGATTTTCAAATTTAAAATTTAAATGATTGAAATTATTAGTCTAAAACTCTAAAAATAGAGCTATCAAAATGACTAAGCCTGTCAGGCCAGTCTGTCCCCGCCAAAAAAAGAGGTTGATTGGACCTCCACTTAAATGGCGGGCCTAAACAGGGGGCGGCCCTAGCATACGAATATTTTTATTTTTTCATAATTTCAAATCTACATTTATTTTGAAAAATAATTGAACAAATAATGAAATTATAAATTAATTTAATAATAATTAATTATTATTGCAATTAAAAACATCATGCAATGGTGATCATTTGTGTTTTTGGAGCAAAATATGTTTTAATACAATTTGAAAATTAAAGAAAAAATGAATTTTATAAAATCTGAAAATATTAAAATTGGTATAATGTTAATAGTAGTTTGAACTTAAGAATGTTCATATTCATATCTAAATATCATTATATAAATATAAAAATTAGTAATTTAAAAATAAATATAAATTTTAATATTTTTTAAGAAGCCCGCAGTCCCCTGCGGCCCGCCAACCCACAGCCCGTAGTAGGGGCGGGTTGGGTTGGAAGATCCCAGCCGAGGCCCACGAGTTAAACCATCGCGCTGGCTGTTTTGACAGCTATATCTAAAAATCATGTATTTTAATTTTATTTTATTTTTAATTATTTATAAACCAAAAAAAAAAACTAATAAATAATTTACTAAAAATAATTAAAGAATAGAAAGAATTGGAATGTGTATTTTTCGAAGTCTTAAAGATTGATAACTTAAAGGGTAAATAATCTAAAAAATCACGAACTTTGACCGTAATTGCAATTAACCATGACCTTTAAACTTCTGCAATTTAAACATGAATTCAACATTTGTTACAAATAAGACATTTGGTATAATGATTCAGCGAAAACATCTGAAGTTCCGGTTGAGATTGTGGCCTATTAGAGTGTCGTAGGAAAAAGTTCAAGCTCGGGGTTGAAAAAAATTGAGGATGTCTAATTTGCAATAAATGTTAAATTAGTGTTTAAAGTAGTTGTTTAATTTGCAACTAGGGCTGAAGTTGGTGGTTTTATTTGCAAGTAACCGTAATTTAAAAATACAGCATCGCATGCTATTACTACGTTTGCTTTAGATGATTCCCTAGGGTGGGTGTTGGTTAGAACTTAGAAACAAAGTCTTTTTGAGTCTAGCGTGTTGATTATAAATTAAGTATTTCTACTATTCTACAAATTTATTTGATGATTAGTTAAAAAACATTTCTTTTCTCCCAAATAGAATAGAAGGGAAAAATATTATATGTTTAAACTTCCTAATAAAAAGTCATAATGATTTTTTCTTTTTTGCATTCATATGTTCCGAGACATGAAAGACCGATTTCAAACATTTATATTAACTATTATAATCCTATAAATACCTAGAAATAGAATGAGCAGATCATTTAATTGAAATTATTTAAGCACATCAACCACTCTTAACAAATCTGTGATCCTCAATTCTTAAATAGCACTATCCCATAGCTAGTTGCAACATTATCAATATACATCTAACATAATTTATGAACTAAACATGAAATGAAACTGGAAATATAACCAAAAAACAATGCCGAAAATCACAAAAAGTCCAGCAAAAACACAATCTACTTTCACAATTAATCATGAATTACTACGATGACAAACAGAAACAGGCAGACAAGATGCTCATTAACATTTTATAAACATCATCATTCAAATAAAAACGAACAAACGCCTGCAACGGCCGAGCCCTGCACAGGCAGAGGAACGAACAAATGGATCCCAACACAATCATCTGTCACAAGAGAGCAGGGGAAGGCGTACCAGGAAGCACTATCTATGACGGACTAAACAAACAAAGTTCTAACTGGTCTGGTAATTGTGATTTCAGCATCCAAATAGTATATGAAAGCTATACCACATTAGCCAGCTCAAGGAATTTTGAGATATCGAGGGTTCTCAGAAGCAAAGGCATCCAGGTGCTGGATTTCAAGCTAAAATGAGGGCTCTACGACTATTGTAACTGTGAAATTTAACTTAAGCAGGCAGAAAATGACACACACCAGTGATAGTCAATATTTTGACACGATATCGAAGATGATCAACTGAACCAATATATAACCAGTTGATCGTCCCTAAAATTATGGTGCACGTCATTGGCCCCAGAGTTGATCTCAACAACAATGCTTCACAAGAGCTTAAGCATATATACAAAACTACTGTACATACTACATATTAATCCAGTAATGAACAGAGGAAAAATATAAATCAAAACCTCAAGCGAAGCAACAGCCAGTTATGCAGCTACAAACCAAAAAAAAAATGTCTGGTTCTGTACGCATTTCGCTTGAGCTCGTCATCAGTAAAATCAAAGAGAACTATATTTAAAAAAAAATGCTTAAATAAATTTACCTACAACAGACACCAGAGGCAGCCAAAGAGAACATGGATGAGTTAAATTTTCACCCCTTTTCACGATCTCCCCCTTGCTGCAGAATTCTCACGCTGATTACGGAAGTGACTGAGAAGTTGTTGAGCCTGGTTCAAATAAGAAAGAAAGTATACTATTATTTCATTCAAGCTATGTAAATATCGTGATAAATCTTCCAAAATACACGGGATAAATGGAGCTATATACCTTTTCCTTAGCTCTAGGAGTGCCAGACTGAGATAATGCCACAAGAGGCGGAACAGCTCCTTCTTGCAAAATGCTCCGACAATATTTAGGACTGTTGATGCACAGTTGCAACAGTATAGAAGCTGCATTTTCCTTTCCTCGTTGGGATCCCGTATCAACTATCTCAACAAGTAATGGAATGCCCTCTTCTCGAGCAATTGCTGAGCATCCTTCTGCAATAGTAGACAAATTTGCAAGAAGAGCCACAGCTTTATCAACCATCTCTGATGCAGGATTCAGCAACCTTACCAAATACTTCACTGCTCCAGCTTGAACTATACGAGCCTTATTTTCATGAAAGATAGATAGGTTAAATAATGCAGTTGCAGCATCTTTCTTTCCTCTGATAGTACCTGATCCTAAAAGATCAACCAACGGTTTAATTGCCCCAGATCGACCAATCTTTATCCTGTACTCATCCAAAACTGAGATGCTAAAAAGAGTGGCTGCAGCATTCTCTTTGGCACCCGCATTTCCAGTTCTCAGACAATGAATTAGTGGTTCTAGAGCACCTTCTTCTGCGATCCTGGCCTTGATGTTTTCATTAATAGATAAATTCAAAAGAGCAGTGACAGCATGTTCCTGAGTCGCCTCCACTTCTGAGTGTAAAAGTGTGATTAATGGGCCAATAGCCCCACATTCACCAATAATGATGCGGTTTTCCATATTGTACTTCGCAAGAAACCGTAGTTCTCTGGCAGCCGCAGTTTGTAGTTCGCTTGAAACACTCTTCAAGCTGTTGACGAGATTTTCCACATGGGAAGTAGAAGTCAATACATTATACCCCGACTCAGATGGAAGTGACAGAGCTCTAGACGAATTATGGTCTCCATTTACAACCATTTCACCCATCATTTTGGAGCTGATACACTGTCTTCCATTTAAAGAATGAGAAGAACCGGCAGTTTTTTTAGTGTGGGAAGTGGAACAAGCAGACTGTGCATCATCTGAATTATCAATTACATTTTCCTGCTTACTTGATATTCTTGAAATTTCAGTTTCTGTTGTTGGGACATAATCAATGCTAGATACAGCACTCGACTCTGACTCACTCCGGCTGTGTACATATGAATGCTCTGGAGAAGACTGATCGAGTTTCTCAATTGCCCCTCCAGAAATGCGATAGCCTTCTTCACTGACCTTCTGAGTGCCCAAGCCATGTCCAAATGAGGATCCAGATGCTGAATTACCACTCTTTGGAGGACATTGATGATCAGATTCATGATCGGTGTGCTCAGAATGGGAATGAACTCTTTCCATGTTCACATTTTCAGCGTTACTAAAGAGTTCTAGTTTGTTTTCATTGCACCAATTTGTTATGAGAGCTTTAACAGTATAATTGGGAATAAGATTCTTATGGGAAAGCTCGTACCCAGTTTTGGGGCATCTCCCTAGTCCATGATCCAACCATTTCTGAATAGCATCCCGCTCATAAGTTTGGCCAGAAGCAACAATTACAGGATCTAACATCAGTTCCAAAGACAGTGGACAGCAGAAATATGAAGGAATCTGAATACCATTGATGGCCTTAAATTTCTCGAGATTAACAACATAATCACGAATATGAGACAAGAGGTCAACAGTTTGGGAAATTTGATCTAAATCCCCTTTCATGTCGATGTCTTCAGCTTTTTGTTTCTCCTTTTCGAGTACAATATACTCATTCAAGATTTCTTCACTTGATCTCAAGTTAAAGGACTCAATGATGTGTATAAGATGTTGAGCACCAGGAATTTTCCCATCTTTTTGGCATTTCAGAATCTCTTCTATCTGTTCTGCTAGTTGCCCTAGCTTCAGATTCTGACACTCTTGCACAGAAAACTGAACAGGATATTTAATTTAGATTTTATCTTGTCATTATTAGATGTATATTATTTTAAAGGTTAAAGTGCTCTCCCTCCACATACAAAGAAGCAAACCCACAAAAAAAGAAGGAAAAATAGAAATCAAGAAAAGAGATGGTAAAATTTAGCAAATAGGTATTAAATAGAAGAGGCCAGCAATGGAGCAAGGTTCTGTAATAACTAAATTCTCACCTGAGCATTAGCTAGGCTCGAAGAAGTTGGCACTGATTCAAATATTTTGCAGAGAATGCAAGATAACCTGACTGAGGAAATCTGGATTTTCAGGAGCAATGGCTTACTTTGCAATGCCTGAAAACATAAATGATTGGAATACCAAAGAATATATAAAATAATCCATGAGCAGGCAAAAAAATTAAAAATAATAATATTAAGTGCATTGATTTATAGAAATGTCTTTTATTGTTGATTGCCAATGATTAACACATTTATACTTGTGTGTTGCGCAATAAGATGCTACTCACACAAAGTATCTTGCTCATTCTTGGGGACCATTTCTCGAGGAATTCTCTGGCCTCATTCACAGCTATATCCAGCTCTTCACATTCTTTAAGAAATGCTTCATCCAGTGGTGCTTTGTGATCAGTAACATCATCAAGTACTGGTTTTAAATGCTTCAACATGGAAACCAAGTTTTGGTAATCCTTCTCGTCTGGCATCGTACTTGAAACACGGCATGTTACCAGGTGAATGAACCGAGAAATGCTGTTGATAAGGCATCTTAATGGTGTTAAGTCCATCCTGTTTGAACGAGGACAGGTTATCAGAACCAGAAATGGGCCAAGCCAACTACAATATACATAATGCTAACTGCAATGGCTGGAGAGCACGAGAAATTGGAGAGACAGTCATGCAGCAGACTTAAGAATCCATCACAGTTACAGCATGATTCAAGGCATTTCTCTGGTTTCTCAAAAAGAAAACATTTAATTTCACTCACTCAGTTCGTTTATCTTTCTTCCAGAAAAAGGTTCGTGACTGGTCAAATACAGAAAGAAAAAGAAAAATAAAAGTAACACAATGACAAAACAATCTACTTCCCAACAGAACTTGCAGGATAAAGAATTCAATATTTCTAAGTCAAGCTATAGGGAAAATATATTGCCAGTAATAGGAATGGCAAATTAATAGGGTTCTGCAGAAAATGGATCAACCACCAAGCATCAAGCAGCCACAATGACCAGGAGTTGAAAAGGTTTCACTTTGAAGCAACTTACGTTGCTCAATTAAGGTAGTTAAGGTGATGGAAGCCTTCGGAGTTAATCAATTTCTCCTAAATAATATTTAGTAAAAGGGAAACTGTAGTAGGTAAAAATCATGCGAACAGAGTAGAACTCCAGAATTATCGATTTGTGGGCATGATGCACATCAGAGAAAAATAATATAGCATGGATTTCCCTCCTCCCAGCTTTAACTTAGCAGAAAACAATGTCATTTCGTAATTTTATAATATATATATATATAACACCACACAAGTCCATTTACCATTGCAATTATAGGTGGATAGACATATGAAGAAGATTATACATGAGATGGGAAAAAAAAAAAGCAAATAACTTGTATCTTTGTTCCTTTTTGGCAGTATATATTTCTAGACAACCAACTATAATCAACTAGATTGCTCTACAGCTTTTGAAAAGTATGCAGCATGAATATTATTCAACGGCATAAGCCATTGCATACACAACAACTAGACATACATACTTATAAATTACATATCCAGAAAGACAGAAACCAAACAGATAATGGAAACTAAAAAAGATTGCATGTTGGTCAACCCGTGTAGTGATTGAGATGATAAAGCCTTGCATATACAAACTTTCCTATTGTAGAAAATGAGACTTTCTGCACCAGCAGCAGATTGCCTCCTGAGGTGAACTAGAGATTGTGAAAGAAAAAAAAAAGACATATACATGTACCATAACTGACTATCAAAGCTTTTGAAATATAACTACTATCATTCTTCATTTGGCGCAGCATCCTATCAATAGTTAAACCCAACATCTTTATCAACTTTCACCAACAAAACTTCAAATTTCTCTCCATCAAAATCCTATATTTCTGAATTCAAGAAGTGTAAGAATTTTGCTCCTCGCCACATTTAACTAGAAAAAGGAAATAGCAAAAAGAACAAGGGAGAAACATCCTGAATCAGACAAAGACACATGTTATAAGCCAAATCCCAGCTACATCCCTCCAAAACAATTTTCAATGTTTTCACACCAGAGACGGACACTACTTTTTACAGTGTTTACACATCCAAATAAATGCAAAAATCCTAAAGAAACAACAGACATTTCCATAATTGCTGAGGTTTGACAAAGCACAATGATAAGACTAAACCAACAAGAGTGATTGAATTTTCCATAATTTCTCTATACTAATGTCACTAAACACGCTCTATACCATGAAAAAATCGCAATATGTTTGACAAAAAGCTCAAGAGAACACGCAAAATTTAGCACTCCATCAAAATGCAATATTGCTGAATTCAAGCAAACTAAAGTAAATCCCTCAAAATTGGGAATTCCACCTTTGCACGAAGATGCAGAAATGATGCGAAAAATTAGATCTTGATGAGGGCCAGAAGGAAATTCAAGCTTCAAATGAAATTTCCATAATTCTTGATCTGTAAGTCGTCGAGAATTAGCTGCAAAACTCCAAGAAAAATGATTTGTTTTGCTCGTTTTACAAGAATTCTGGCCACCCCTCTTCACTCTGCTTCATTTTTCGGAGCTGGAAAAATCAAGAAAAATATTAAAGGGATCCGAAAAATAAAGAGAGAGGAATCTGTGGGCCCAATTTGTAGCTGCAAATTTGTTGGTTGTGGGGGAGAATAAATTAATGAGATAATTATGAATTGGTTGTCATTATTAAATAATAAGGAGATGGATTAAGAAATGAGAGGAATCTGTAATCATCATTAAAATGAACTGCTGAAGAGGAATGATATCCATCATCATTTTTTGGCAGAGAAAGTACTAATATGGTGTGTTAAATGACGAATGTGCCCTCGCCCCTACCACGTAATATAACATTATAATTATATATATGTACCTGTGTGTGAGAGTGAGACAGAGATTAAATTTATGATGCATTTGATGAATGACATGATATCCGTATACCATCAGAATCAGAAGTAGAGTGATGAATTTAACCGAAATTTAAAAAAAAAAATCAGAAAAACAAATAAATAAAGAAGGAATAAGATTGAGCTATCCAAGTATTTTCAGAAAAGGACGTGGGCTTTTTGGTCTTTCCATAATCTAACCGTTTACATCCGGCAATTTAATATTTGATTTTGGACTATATAAAATGTCAACGTCACTTAATCAGAGCCCAAAGGTGAAAAATAATTCATAATTTATACCCCCTCCGTCTCATTTATATAGTCCATTTTACTATTTTGAGGTATCCAAATTATATAGTCTCATAACTATAAATAGTATTAATTTTTATAGTAATATACAAATATACCCTTGGTATGTGTTGAAAATTAAAATTTAACCAATTAAATTCTTAAAAGTCATAAATTTTAAATAAGGGTAATAATGGATGTTAAGCTTTAATGTCTTGTTTTCATAAATATTTTTAATCTACGTGCGAGGATAAAGTGGACTATATAAATGGGACGGAGGGAGTATTATTTTTGCACTTTGAAATTATTTGTTGGAGATTACAATGAATAAGGAAAAAAAATAGAAGCTCTCGTCGTATTGAGCCAAAATTCATTGAATTTCTTTAACTTTAACAAACGATAATATTATTTATAATTAGAATACGAAATATAAAAATACTGTAGATTTGAATGAGTATCATTCCTTCATAAAACAAAAAAGTGAATTATTTGTTCAAAATGAGCGATGTGAGTTCATAGTACACAAATTTTATATCATATGAGATTCCTTGCTACGTTATTTTGTAATTTTTTCATGTTTCACAATCAAATGTTGAGAATCTCTTCATATTCTTTTCTTCAATTTCAATATTTTGTGTTTGAGTTTTATTGCATAATCGTTAATTATAATTTATTCTCCCTAATTAGGATATATGTTATAATTAAATTTTACTTTTATAATAATTTTCTATAATTTTATTAGTATTTAATTATATGTGAATTGAAATTTTATTAACTTGTAAAAGGATGTGAGGCACCACTCTTTTAAGAATATAATAATTAATAATAGGAAGAGAATAAGGTCAAATAATTAAATGGAAAGCCAATATTTGAAAACCAAACATGGCGTTATCCATTTGGTTTGACCTTACTTTGACCACTAATCGCTGTCGGCTACTTTTTAATCAAGGTCGTTTATATTCCATAATTAATAAATCAAAAGAAGTCTAAGCCGTGTTTGGTGTGGGGGGGATGGAAAAAAAAATGAAATAATTTAAAATTGTTTGGTAGAAGGAAAACATATGTGTACATAAATAATGATGAAAATTGAGGTGGAAAATGAATTCCCTCCTAACAACCGAGCAACCAAAAGCAGTCAAATCTGCACCATGTCACATTTTTTAGTAGCAAGAGTTGATAATGTACGAATATACAATTCTACATAAGGTTAACTCAATCAAATCTTGTTCAAAGCTGATAATATTTTAATATTTTCTACTTCGTACGTATATTTGATCCATAAATTTATTTATTTTTTGTAATTTTTTTTCTTGTGTAGTATTGTTTCGAAAAAGTAAACAATCAATTATTTTTTTCAATTATTGAATAGAGAATCATTCAATAAGTACTTACCGTCGTCATTTTCTCTCTTTAAAAAAAAACATTAATATCCAAATTTCCTTAATGAAAGTTCGTTCATTATTGTTTTAGAAATAATCTTAAAAATCAAGTCAAAACTCCAAAGTACTTTCCAAGTAAAGCAAACTATTTGCAGTGCCAAAAAAATGAGGGCAATTTGCAACATCCAAAACTAACAATATACTAAAATTAACTAATAATTAATATTCAAGTGGGCTTCTTCTGCCCCGTCCATAGAGCCTATTAGATCAGGTAAAGCACGACACGTGCTTCAGTGGATATGTCTCAAAAACTTCTCTATATCGTATCATATGTCAACTACAAAAATTTAATCAAAGTTGCGTTGGATTGTGGAGCTTGAAGAGACAAAAGAGTAGTACATTAGATCATGAAAACGGTCCTTTTAGTAAGGGTACTTTATAATGTATTTAGGATCATTTATATATTTTTATCGATGAAATTGTAAACATATCATAAAATCAACTGAGAAATAGCCCCATAAGCACGAAGTCACATCATGATGAACTTGTGTAAATAATTCTTTATGGCTTTTTTTTTTTCATTTTTCAACAATTTTGTCTTATTCGTAACAAAATGTTGTAAGCAAGACTTAAAAGTTGAACCCTTACGGCCTACATGGTGGCTCCTAACAAAGCAAAAAACTATGTATACCGTTCTTATAATGACACTGATTGATCTATACAGTAGGTATAGTTGTCAAAATTAGCCCGGTCCGATGGACAAGCCCGACCCAATCCGATTTTAGGCCGAGCCGGACTGTGATATTACAGGCTCAAAATAGTTTCGGGTCGGGCCGACCAAATGAAAAGGTGAATTTTAGCTTTAGGCCCACACGACCCGAATTCAGGCTGGACTGGGCCTCAAGGTTTAGGCTCAAATGGTTTCAGGCCAGGTCGGATCCTGAAAAAATAATTGGTCCGTGGGCTCGGGCCAGAGCGAGCCCATTTGACAACTCTAAATCAGTAAGGGGACTGATTTTTTTTTTTTAGAGTTAGGAGATGAAACATATAGTTGGATCCTAATTAGTCAACCATGTAAAGGTGAAGAATAACACTAAAAGCTAATAGGCTTGTTTACAATAAAAAGTAGGGAAAACAAAATGTGCATATATCTTATTATAAATACAAGCATTCTCCACCGCAAACATTACATGTATGAATATGTTCATTATTACTTCCTTCACTTATAATATTACTCATTCAATCAATACATCATGTTTTAGTAATTAACGAGTGTAACAGCCCTGTTATTCTGATGAAAGAAGAACATATGATCAACGTTTCGAGAAATTTCCAAACAAACTCCCCTTCCCAATTTAAAAAATATAATTGTTGAAATTATGAATTTACATATTCCATCTATTTCGTTTTAATTATTGTTTTAATTTATTTATTTTTTTGTGTTAAAATATTTATTGTTTAATACTCCCTCTATTTCATAATATTTGTTGTTTTACAATTTTAATCTAAAATTAACAATTAATTTTTTGGACTAATATATCCATTTTTTCTATATCAAATAAAATCTTATTCCCCTATATTTTCCTAAAATGTTGGCAAAAATTTATCTCTCCATATATTTGTAGGGTTAAAATTGGGAGAAAGGGTGTGAAAATATACAAAACAACAAACATTTTGACACAAAATAAAACTCCTAAAATAACAATCAAAACGAAACGGAGGAAGTATATTTTCACACTCTCTCCTTCAATTTTAACCCTTTTCCAAATCCAAAAAATACATGGAGAGAGAAAATGTTGTCTTATTTTTAAGAAAATATAAGTTAATAAGATTTTATGTTATATATAAGGGATGTGTATATTAATCCACAAAATTAATTTTTAATTTTATATAAAAAAATAAAACAAAAATCAAAACGAAACAAGAGAGTAATTATTATTAATTTTAAGGAAAGGAAATAATAATTTTATCATAGTAGTTTTACCAAAAATGAAAAAAAGTGGTTATCATGACATAAATGTCAACATCAATACTTATCCAAACTATGTCAATTTGTGGAGTTGTTGTCTCCACTTTCCTTCATATTAATATTAGCTAGTCATTAGATGCATATAGTTGACAGCTAATTAATAAATCAAATAGTTAATTAATTAGATTTTTCTTTTTGAAAAACACATTATATCGCTTTATTACTTTTTTTTTTTTTGGTGATAAACCTATGAGTTTTGATGTGGAAATGTGGCAGCTAAGATAATAGTGACAAATTATATTGTATCCAAATAAGGGAATAAGTTGTTGTTTCATCATTAGGTTGGCCAATAGAAGACAATTCACCTTGAACCTTCAATTTGATAATTGATGGGGATAATGTTTTCCTCTTATTTCATCATCACTAACCAAAATTGTTTTATATATTATTTCGACCCTAAACTTTTATTTGTCATTTTAGATTTTGTCGCTTCTAAACAATTATTTATCATTTTACATATTTTAATATACTTTTTCAATTTTAACACTGTCAAATTCCTGTAAAATATATTAATTTTAATATAGGAAGAGAGAGAGAGAAATCTTTATATTTTTAGGAAAATTTATTTTAATAAAATTTTATAGAGAAGTGTATATTTGTCAAAATATTTATATCTCAAATCTATTAAAAATCATAACATGACAAATAAAAAGTTTAGGGGGAAGTAATAATTTTTAATTTTTTTCGGGAAAATTCTATCATGCACCCATAAGGTATTACTAGCAGACCTCAAAAATTGTATTGTATCAATAATTTAAAAAATAAATATTAATGCATCGCGATCTTTGCAGTTTGGGGTAGTATGTGGGGTATAATTCTAGTTTCTATTGTTCAATAACCCATTGTTGGGTTGGGTTTCCAAAATTAATGTGGAGTAGCCTTTAGTATTGCTCTTGTATTTGCTCATGGTAATTGTGTTTTCACGATAATTTGCATTTACCATGTACAATGCACAAATTTTAATATTATAAATTCTAATGTTAAATTTACATTGTTTTTTTTTAATTAAAACGGGCTAATACAATTATCGCCGATACAAGTGACCTCACTCATACATCCCAAAATAACATGTCGTGTGTTTTTTTAATCCTAGAGAAAATCCTTGATAGATTTTCATTTTATTTTTTCTTAAAGAGAAAAAAAATATCCTAATAAGTCAAAGCATTATCCATTTCTCGCAAATGAACTGCAATTATCGAAAAATCCTGTTAGATAGGTACGGCTATTTATAGAAGTAGTGGTGGTGACAAATAATTGCTTGATCAACGGCGGCGAAGTGGCCTGACATCGGCGGTATGAGAGAGGCGAGATTATTTTATTTTATTTTATTTTGTGTTGTGTTGGGCGATAAAATAATAATGGGCCTAATATTTTAACAGAAGTTGGGCGATAAAATAATAATGGGTCCAATTTTAAAGCCTCACAATTTTTGATGGTAAAGAGCAACACTACCCAATTCAATATCTGTCTAAGGTGAATTAGCTAAGGGTTGAGTTTGGAACATTTTCGGCAATCCATGTTAAGAGCATCCTCAATGCAAAGGTATCAATCCTACGTGGCAGAAAAAGCTAGCATTTGCACTGTGGAAATTAGGTAACATTTGCCCAAAATTTTGTTGGTAGCAATATAATGTAGCAATTGAAGAAATGGGGCCCATCTTATAACTTTTTTACCTTTTTCTCAATTTACCTATATTTCTCCACTCTTTCTCTCTCCTTTTTTCTTTTTGTCATTTTTTTTTCTTTTCTTATCGGTTTTTCCTTCAATTAAAATTATTGAGTTCTTTAAAAATTTGATATATCCTCTTCTCTCTCTTTTTTTCTTTTTCTCATTCTTTTTTCTTTTCTTCTTTCCTTCATTTTTTCGACTGTTCCTTCAACTAAAATTATTTAGTTGTTTAAAAATTTAAAATATAGGATATAGTTGTGTACCAATTTATCATTTTTATGGAACTTGGCGTTTATTTTTTTCAATTCATTTGAGCCTATATTAATTACAACTCTAATTTACCTATTAATTTATATTTCAAATTAAATAAATTTATTAATGCATTAATTTTATCTATATCATAAAAAATATCCATTACAATAAATTAAAAATGAAACTTGAGTCTCAAGTTTGTGCAGTCACGTTAGTTCAGTTGTGCGGTCATTTTTTGTTCAGTTGTGTAGTCATTTCTTAACAATTTCATCTATATATATCTCTTACAACTATAATTTTATACAACTACAAAACTACAAAATAGCAAAAATAGTAGTTTGTTTAGCATTTAATTATATTTTAGTATAAGTTTATGAATTGTACTGGTCTTTATTTGTTTTACATATTTAGTTTGTTTATTATGCATGATGTACTCGTATTTCTCTATTTAATAAAGTTGTCAATTATGAATGAATAGTTAAAAAAATATCCGCTATAATAAATTTGTGTTTAAATAAATTAAAATTTCAAATTAGTATTCAAAATAAATTTACTAAAAAATTTATCATATTAAATTAAATTAGTATATATAATGAAAATCATAAATATTTTTTTAATAAAATCATAATATATAAATAAAATGAGTGATGTAATAGTGGGATCCTAAAAAAATAACAATTGTATCTAGATGCATTGAGAGGGTTTGGCTAGCAATTTAATGAATTTAGCAACTTTTGATGTGGCAGTGATGTGGCAGCTATTTGTACCTAAAAAATGATACATGCATTGAAGATGCCCTAATATTTGTGAGGTCGCGATCTAAGACTATGAGTGTTAATTTGTACAAATGTTGAGTATCAACGTGTAACTTTTGTAACTTTAAAATAAAAATGTAAAAAACTCAAACATTGAGTAGTGAAATGTAATTAACTCAATGTTAAATATACAAAGTCCTATTGAATTAAAATATTGTTTTGGTGGTTTACGTCCTAAATCACACTCCAATAAAAAACGTGTATTAAATTATGTAAATAATGACTCGAAATTGCATTTTTATACTACCCTTCAATGCAAGAAGAGGCAGTAACTAT
Organism: Perilla frutescens; assembly: GCA_026008535.1. NCBI lineage: Eukaryota > Viridiplantae > Streptophyta > Magnoliopsida > Lamiales > Lamiaceae > Perilla > Perilla frutescens. The sequence goes on from BRKX01000011.1 coordinate 33,825,417, forward strand.
ACAAGAAAATTAAATGCTGGCGTTACAAATTTGTTGATTTTGGTTCGTGCACATAATTCTCAGTTTCAAACTTCCAGAGAGGGAGAGTCAGAGAGAGATGTAAATAGAGAGAGGACTGCAATTTATGCATGATCTAATTTGATTTTTTTTTAATTATGTTTCTTCTAATTGAAAATATTAAAAATTACAAAGATCGTTTACATAGTAAATTCTAGACCTATTTTATTATTTAAAATACTTTTAAATAAAATGATGTAAGGCCTATTCACACTAAAATGGTGGGAAAATAGTAAATTATACTTAATGCGTAACGCTTATATTTTAAAACAATTATGAAAATCTCGAAAAAATTAAATAAGTCTTATTCAAAAATAGGTTTCTGAAAATAATCAATTTGTTCAAAAATATGTTTCTGAACATGTCCTGTACATTCGAGAAATAATTTTCGAACATTTGCGACGAGATTCAAACTGATTTTTTTGAAGTAGTTTTGGATCTTGAATCTCCATCTTTCTTCTGGAGGTGAACAATCGGCCTTTGGCATCTTACAAATAGAGGGCGATTTTGAGGGAAGAGATGGGAGGTTGGCTGGCGGCGGCAGCAATGAGCAGCCAAGGGGTCGGGCGCAGGTTGTCTCAGCGGCGGGCAGCACCAGATAAGGAGGTGAAGTGACGGCACAAGTTGTGTTCTTCACACACACACACACATATATATATATATATATATATATATATATATTTGTTTTTCTCTGTTTTTAAAACTTTTGTTCCAATTTGCTTTTTTAAAAAAAAAATTAATTTTTTAAGTGAAAGGTAAATAAATAATAAAATGTAGTGCAGTTAAAAAAAATATAAAGTATAAAATGTGAGTGAAATATAAAGAAAAAAAAAATAGTGCATTCCCATGAAAATTGAAATGGTGTCGGCCTAATTAACGGCTGCATGTTAAGAGTTTCACATGGTTTGAGAATAAAGAAAAAATGGCTAACCCAAATATGGTAAATTCCACCGTGGACGCCCACCCAATGGACACCCTTTTTCAAATTACATAAAATCAAAGATCTTCAATAATTGCCGGTGACCTTAAATGATGCAATGTTATAAAAAAATAGAATTAACTGTGTTGCCGCTAAATAATTGTTAATTTTACATAATTATATTATGTAAAATTAACAATTATTTAGCGGCAACACAGTTAATTCTATTTTTTTATAACATTGCATCATTTAAGATCACCAGCAATTATTGAAGATCTTTGATTTTATATAATTTGAAGAAGGGTGTCCATTGGGTGGATGTCCACGGTGGAATTTACCAATATGGTTACCCCCAAATATGGCAATATAGCATTACTCACTGCCAAATTTTCGAATCACGCCCACTTTCAGAAAAAAGACAGCCTTGTCACATCAAATTATTTTCAAAATCTTACAAATACACTTGGCATTTTCCCAACTTCATTTATATGTAGATATTTTTTAATTATGTTTTGCAGGCCCACAATATGTAGTTTGCTCAGCATCTTACTGTGAAAAAGGATTACTTAAAACAAAAAACTTTGGTAGGTTGGAAATTTAATGTTGAAAAAAAATAAGGATTTTTTTAAAAAATAATTAAAAGTACAATTTCTTATTGATATAAAACTATAATTTTGGAAGTTTACAATCTAAATCACATTCTAATCATTTTTAAATTGATTTATATAAACTAATAATGATTTGAAACTACATTTTATATCATATATTTATATATATAAATATATTTATGGGACTTAAAATACACAAATTTTTAATTTTAAGTTTATCGCAATTCAAGAATATATCCAATCAACATGGATTCTTGTATAAAAAGAAAATATTTCGAATTGAAAATTATTGGTCCATTTTCCTCAGACTACCATTATCAGCAATCGAGCAAATACCCCAACCGGGCAAACAACCTCAATATTTAATTAATTTCTCTCTCTTTCACATCACTAATATTTTATCCAACCCAACCACATATAATTTGATAGTTTATCAGCAACCGCCTCAAACACTCAACCACAACATTATTATTTTTCTTTTCTTTTATTAATAAATATAATATAACTAATAATAATTAAAACAAATAATTATTATTATTGAAAATTGTAACAACACAAAATAACAAACTTTTATAAAATAGACAATATGATAAAATACAAAATAAACAAAACAAGAACATAAATAACAATAAACTCAACATGAATTGAAATAAACAAACGACGATTAAAATAGATTAAAAAAAATATAAATTTAATGTTGATTACCGAATTTTTGCCATATGTGCTCGATCAAGTCGTAATGAAGAATGGCGTGAGCTTCTCGATTGTGAAGTTGTGACCTAGTTTTCATATAGTTCAACAAGCTTGCAATCCTCTCCATAGAATAAACGAGATCGTTTTCTTCTTCTTGATATTCACTTCGTTGATTATTCTGTCTAATTCGATCTTCTATAAATTCTGTCGGATCATTATAGTTTAAGTAAGTGCTCCTTTCATCCTCCACTATCATATTATGCATGATAATGCAAGTAATCATTATTTTTCCAATAATATCACGCTCCCAAATAAGACATGGACATTTGAAAAAAGCAAAACGAGCTTGCAGAACATTAAATGCTCGCTCAACATCTTTACTGGCTGCCTCTTGATGTTGAGCAAATAATTGGTGCTTCTGAATTTGTGGAACATGAATAGATTTGACAAATGTTACCTATTGAGGATATATGCCATCAGTCAAATAAAATCCCATATTTTTTTCTTTGCCATTTACAACATAATTGACCTGGTGCCCGACCTTCCAAAATATCATCAAATAGAGGAAATTGATCAAGTACATTGATTTCATTTTTCGAACCCGGAGTTCCGAAAAATGCATACCAGACCTAACATGATGATTGGTAGGTTGTAACGATAGTTCATCAGAATGAATGATCACATCTTCGATGATGCGTTTGACTCTTTGATTTTCTTCAGTAATGCTTGTTGCCCATTCATCATCGTCGATGAAATTGGAAGCATCAAAACTGGAACCTGATGCCATTTTTTCAGAGTAGGTTCAATATTTGGGTTGGAAAATAGAAATGAAATTTATGTGCATCTTCTATAAGGTGTATATATATAGGGTAAAACTATTATTATTTCTCATATTTTTTGAAAGTGGTATGATCACATGCACATGGATGATAGTGAATCATTTTTTCTCACATGCACGTTATTAAAGTAGTAATTATTATGAAAGTAACATGCCAATTGGTGCTTGGATGATAATGCACTCACATGCACATTATTAATTGGTATTATTATTATGAAAGTGACATGATAATTGGTGCTTGGATGATACTGCACTCACATGCACATTATTAATTGATGTTATTATTATGAAAGTGACATGACAATTGGTACTTGGATGATAGTGCACTCACATGCACATTATTAATTGATGTTATTATTATGAAAGTGACATGACAATTGGTGTTTGAATAATAGTGAAGTTACATGCACGTTATTAAAGCAACGTGTTTTTCTTAGTGACGGACCCAGAATTTTTTTCTGAGGGGACTGATTAATGCATTGTCGCGTGGATAAAATATAGTTGGCTAATCAGTGCGGCTAAAAGTCGATTGGCATACAAAAGTTAAATGAATTTTGCCATTTTTTATGTCACGTTTAATTTTCAATACGAAAAACACCTAAAAATGAAAAAACAAATCATGCACGTGCATGTAAAAATAATCAAAATATATCTTATAAGTTTTATGAGATTAATTTATAAGTTCTATAAATGAATTTAAAAGTTTGACCTTCAAAACTTATTTATGAAGTCTTAAGGACTGAAATAGTTTTAATCAAAATTATTACAAAGCCTTTAAAATGAAATTACAGGGTTATAAAAGTTAATAAGAGAACTTGGGGGACTATTTTGAGAAGATGCTTTACAATTAAAAAATTGGAAAATTCCATCTCATCCACTTTCCCTTTTCCATTACAGTCGTTGAGAAAGAAACCCAGACTCACCAAACAATCAAAACCAGAACATGATCTCATATCTTTTTCGTATTTCTTCCTCCAACCTCGCCACCCTCAATCACACACCGATTCAACTCCCACTTGTGATAATGACGCATCACTTTCTCAAACACCTCATGGTGAGTAAACTTGGATTTTTCATATAATGTTTGAGCAACTTTCTCAATATCCTCTTTGGACTGTCCATTCGATCTTCGTTTATACGCTTTTTTGTATGCAACAGTCCACAACGTCACATTTTTGTTGAGGCGTGTATAACGTTGCCTCAATGATTCTGATGATCGAATATATGTTGGGTTTGTGGAGTGATTATATATATAATGATGGTGTTGTGTGGCCTGTGAATATATGTATATAATATGTGTTGTGTGTTTAATATATATAATATATGTATTGGTTAATCACGTGTGTGTGTGTATATATATATATATATGTAACGTCTATATATATATATTAAATATTCGCATGTATGTATTGTTTATATTAGTTAGTTTTTTTTAATAAAACACCCATAAGGGTGGGGCATTCGGCACCATGTCCAGCCTGTAAATAAATACTGAAACGTCTCGTACAATGTCATGGGCGGAATATGTCCCAAAAGTGAACATATTCCTAACCAAGAACGAGAACCTGATAAAAGCAAAATAAACAAAGGAGGTGCATCCACAACTCGAATGCTAACTCCTAGACTAAATAAATCACAAACACGTGGAGCGCAGTCCCAAACCAACTGAGACTCCAAACAAAAAACCAAACCATAACAATAAAGTAAACAAAAACTAAAGACCACGAGCCGCATCAATGATACCTAAATCGAAAGTTGGGGTAACCCAACTGATCCATCCGTACTAAGGAGAGCAGATATGGAGGTGCTGAAAGCCCTCGACCAGCCAGGAAATCAGCTGCCGGGTTCCCCTCACGATGAATATGCGTGAATCGAACATGCCGACCTCTACACAACAATCTGATGGAGGTAAGCGTATGCCGGGTAGCAGCCGAGCCCTGACGTCCTGACTGCAACACCGACACAACAGAAGCCGCATCCATCTCGATCCAAACATGATCCGAATACTGAACTACAAGCCGAAGACCGTGAAGTAGAGCCTGGAACTCGGCGTCGAAGCTGGAGGCCGCCCTCAGGGGCGCACAAAAACTGGCCAAAAGCGATCATGTATGATCCCGAACAAGTCCCCCCACCAGCCGCCATCTGAAGATCCGTCGAGAAAGACCCATCCGTGTTGAACTTCACCCAGGGTGCCTCCGGATTCCGCCACGACACCATTCTAGACCGGAGAGATCTAGGAACGGGGTCAGCAACGGGCATAAAAGGCACCTGAGGGTAACAGCCCAACCAATGCTGCGGAAGGAGCTTCCCAGCCGAAACCAGAAGATGAAAATGATGCTGTACCTGCCAAACAATGTGAGACACAAGGAAAGGAACGTCGCGGTGCTTGCGGCTGTTCCTCTCCGTCCAAATAAACCAAAAAGCCAAACAAGGAATCAAAAAGCTAATGTGACCACCAATATCGGGATTTTCACTTCGAGTTTTATCATACATGCTTAAAACTTTTGACCAAAATGAGTCACTAATTTAGTTCTTGCCAGTAATAGGATTATTACTGATGAAACACCAAGAAAACATAAGCCATATATCTTCTTGTTCTGTCCAGTTTGAGGGTGCATTTTCAGAGATGTTTTGAGAGGTTTGGTTTTCTGGATTAGGAGAATGGGTAGGATTATGTGAAAACTGGGAGTTCATATTATCGAACTGTGAGAATTCTTCACAGTTTGGAAGATTTTCGAGGTTGAGAAAATAATCTTGAGAGTGATTTTGATACTGAGGATCATAAAAAAAATTATTTCTTCGATCCACTGGGAGATAGAGAAAAAAATGCTAAACATTATAGATTGAGATATTGAGAAATTTGTGAGGTGTGTGAAAATTTAGTAAAAAATGGTCTCGATTTATAGAGAATGAAAAATACGAATTTTGATATTTTTTTTATTTTTTTTAAATTATTAAAAAAATATATGCATTATATCTACATATCCAAATAAAATTTACATATCCAATAAAATAGAGACACGTGTCCAAATAAAATTTACATATTCAATAAAATTTAGATATAATGAATATATTTCTTTTTAAGAATACATAAAAAAAATTATAAAATACAAAAAAAAAAAAATTAGAAAGAGAAGAGAGAGATAGCGGTTGGCTGGCCTCTCTTGGTCGCACGGCTTCTTCAGTCGAAATCATTTTTTTTTTCACATGACGTCCGAACGATCGGGTGAAAGTGCACCGTTAAATGTTGTCTCAACCAAAAATAAGTTATTAATGTCGTTGGCATTCCTCATTCGAGGAGGCATTGGATGAAATGTTGAGAAAATATTGAAAGAAGCAATTAGAAAAATAAAAAGAACTTAATTTGTTACTGAATTCCTGTTAAGAAGTTTCATATTTAATAAATAATTTAATTATGGGCAATATATTTATCATGTAATTATATTATTTGTTTAATTAGTTTATGGACTCTACCTTATTTAAACCACTTAATATAATCGCATAATAAATAATTTAATTATGGACAACATATCCATTATGCAATTTATTAGCTATTAATTGTTTATGAACTAAACTAATTTATGTAAATAAGGTAGAGTCCACAAACTACATAATTGATATGGAATCAAAAAGCAGAAACCTAATTATAGCATAATTAGATGTTTATTGGTAACTAATAATATAGTACGTATAAAAACACAATAAATTGAAAACAATTTTTACTTTTTTCAATATATATGAAAAAGAAAAACCAAGGTCTTATAAAAATATAAAGAGATTCAGTTAAAAAATAAAATTTGAGATTAAAAAATAAAGTTTGGAATAAAAAATATTTAAATTCTATTCTTACATAACTAAAAATGAATTTTATTTGTTATGTTGACAAAAATAAATAAATATAAAAGAACGTAGGAAAAGGTAATTTTATACTTAGTGGACCCACAATTTGTACTTTGCTCAGAAATGTCACTGAAGAAGCTAACTTAAGCAAAAAATATGGTAGGTTGGAAAATTTAATATTGTATTAATAAACCAAGTTATTTAAATCTATTCCTGGGAAATGATTCTCGAATTCCACATCAGTTCACCTGTTGCATTTCCTATTACATTTCCTGTTTCAAGTCTTCATTTTAAAAAAAAAAAAATTATTTTTTTCATTTTTAATTTATTATGATTTTATTTAATTAAAATTTTCCCTTTAAGGTTCATCCACCCCCAATTAGGGTATATCAATATTTTTAAAAAATAAAATAAAAAAAATTCTTGTTATGCAACACCAAATGGAATAGAAATTGCAACAGAAGATCTGATCCGCTCGAATTCCAAATATTTTTCTTTTGGAGACTAATCTCTAATCTCTAGTATTCGTGTATCTTCGAGAGACTATGCAATTTATTTTTCTCTTCTCCTTAATAATTTCCTCCACTCCACCATGTACAAAAATATCAAATTTACACAAAATCAATTTTACCGCACCTATATATTTCACGGGAATCCACATCCTACAAGGTCATCTCTCTTTTTCTTTTTTTTTTATAGGTAAAAACGTGTAATAGTGATTTCTAATTTGTGTGTTAGTGGGTGGTGCGGTTAATTAGGATTTCAAATTTTTTTTTCAACTCTTAGTTAATAAAATGACGAGTTTTGGTTATATAATAAATTTTGGGTGAACTACATTTTCGGCTCTTTTTCAAAGATAGTCTATTTTACAAAATTAAAAAAACAATACACACTTTTTCAAAAAAAAAAAAAAATTGTAAATTTAAAATTTGATCAATTTTATGGCACAAAATCGTACGTGTAATTGATTGCATTTTTAAGATTTATTGATTTGATAATTTTTTTACATGGTTAGGGCAATAGAAATAATAAATTACATACGATTTTCAGACCGTAAAATTGATCAAATGTTAGATTTTCAACACAATTTAAAAGAGTGTGTACTGTTTTGTAAAATTTCCAAAAGTGTGCTATTTTTGAAAAAAAAAACTCAAAATATAATATCAAAATATAATTTACCCATAAATTTTATTAAAATAATAATTTTGATGTTGACATAATAAGAGTGCAGTACATTACATATGATTCCACCTCCTCATTTAAAAAATTTGTGGTATTTGCGTTCGCGTAAATATCAATTTTTAGTCCGAATCCTCGCAAAAATGTCCCGATCGACTTCCAATTATTTATGAATTAACAAACACAATGCTTAAAATTCAAACAAGTATGTCATGAAATTCAAATTTTGATCCTGAAATCTAACATGGCTCAAGATATTTTTCATGTTATTAGTGCATTTTCAAGAGATGCTTCAAACGCAAAAATGGACGCCCAAATCAATGTAAATTAGTACTGTAAAATCTGTTGTATTATCCAGTCTTCAACAATGTTACTTCATTTTTGAAGCGACACTGCTCACCTGCTCCACAATTTTTTTAATAGGTTATTTATGTATTTTTGTTTCTATTTCTTTTTTTTTCCTTCTCGTTTCTTTTTCCATTTTTCAAATTTCTTTTAATAGTTGAAATAGTTTTTTTTTCAGATGTTCAACTATAAATTGTACACCAAATTGCATAGGAAAACTCATTGTTTTTAATGTCAAAATTAAAATGATATTTAATAAAATAAACAAACATAAAAACATTAAAAATACATAATATTCAATTTTTTTAGTATAAAATTTAGAATAAATTGTTGGAGATGGAATGCAAATTTTGCTGTAAAATAGAACTGAAGTTGTTAGAACATTCACAATAGACTCAATTTTGTGGTATAAAACAATTCATATGTACCAAAACATGGTATAAACTATAGTGGACGAATTTTTAAATGGTACAAAATTAAAAAATATTTCTACTAGCATGTACCCAAATATTTAACTATTCACCTATCATTTTTCTGAAAATGAGGCCCGCCGGCCACTATCTTTTTCACTTGACTTCAATTTTTTTTTCTTTCTTTAATTGTTTCTTATATTTTATCGATTGTTTGCAATTTAAAATGGATATAACATTGAAATCAAACTTGACATTTTAGGATAGTCTTAATTTTATTGTCTCAATTAGACCTGTCAAAACGGGCCAGCGGGGTGGGGCGGGTCACGGGCTCGAAAAGCCCGCCCTTTGGCGGGGCGAGGCGGGGAAGTCCGTCTGTGCTGGCGGGCCTGTATATCAGGGCCCGGTCCGCCCCCGTCTAGATCCGCGGGTTGGTGGGCCGGCCCGCGGGCTTTATTATTTTTTTTTATCGAAAATCATTTAATAATTTACCATTTGTGGTTTCAAGCACACTTTGATACTTCCTTTTGTTTATATAATGCATAATTTTTGCATGAAAATAAAATAAAAATAAATAAAAAATAGGCATGAATCTGGTCCTAAATTCTTCCATCCCTCGCTGTTTCTCTCTCTTGCAGTTGCAGCCATGGCCATGCCCAAAATCATGCTATCCATCTCTCCCACCGCCAAAAACTAACTCACACTTCACTTTCCCCTTCTTTCTTGATCTTATCTCAAGAAGAATTTTAATCCTCACTTCTTCAGTTCTAACCTTTTCTTCTGCTGCTGCTGCAGCACTAGCTGAACCTCCACCTCTGCCTTCACCTCCGCCTCCGCCCCCGCCGTCGAACTCTTTTCTTTCGGGTATTTCTAACACCAAGTCTTGGTTCCAGTTCTTCGCCGAGAGGAGAGCGACTCAGAACAAAACTGTGGTTGAGCAGCGTTAGTTTAATTAGGGTAAACTCAACTTTTTATTATCCATTTTTGGCTTTTTTTAAATAGGAATTAGGTATTATAAATAATTTATAAATTATAATAAGTAATAAAAAAATAAAAAATATATATATTTACGGGCCTGGCGGGCTACCCGCCCCGTCGCGGGCTTACCCGCCTGGGCCCGCTAGAAAAACAGGCTTTAAAATTAAAGCCCTATCCGCCTAAAAGATTGGCGGGGACGGGCTGGCCCGACGGGCCCAACCCGTTTTGACAGGTCTAGTCTCAATATATTTTGTGTTTTTGAATTCAATTATTTGATTAATTATTTTGATCAAAATTATGGTACTCTTTACAATATTTATTTTTAACTACCACATGGGAAATCCTCTAAATTAAATATTTATTTTCACTCTTTGCAATGTGTGTGTTGTTTTATAGTTTATGGTCGTTTTTTATTTGTTTTTTTATTATTTTTTATTCTTTTTCTTATTATGTGATTTTTTATGTTATAGTTTAATACATCAAATGTAATAAAAAAATCAAATGAACATTTGTTTTTCCAAAAATCACTATCGTAGGTGTGTCTTGAATTAGTTTTTGGATGCATTTACTACATGTAGTCATGCATGCATCTCAGTTTTTTGGCAGTCATGTATCATTTCTCACCTTTGGCAGAATACACCAATTTTCAAGATTAGTCTGCATGCATCTATCAATCTTTTCCACTGTACACATCGACTTTACTAGTTGAATAGCCATTGTGGGTGATTATCTCAAGAATTATTAAGGAAAAATGGATCTATAAGTGGAACTATTTTACGTGTTGATTTATACACATCTTACCAATAATAATATTAATAAATAGTTAGTTTAAGATGTGTTTATGTATTTCAATATTTCATTTTATGTAACATTTGTGTTTCATTTCTCAATGTTGTACTCATCTTTCTAGTATGAATAAAATTGTCCGGTTTTTTTATTATTTGGTAAAAAACTTGATTCATTTTAATTTAAAAAATTTAAATAAAATCTTAATGATGACTTTGAAATATTCATTTCTAAAATTAATATTTAAATATTAATTAATTAATTTTGGGTAGAAATAGGGTGATATGTAGTACTCCCTCCATCCCAATAGCAATGTCCATAATGCCTTATTTGGCTGTTTCAATAGCAAAGTCCACTTCCATATATGGAAATAATTAATGTCAACATCAAAGTGGACTCCACTTACTTTATATTACTTTTTTTATTATAATACTCCTTAAAGAAATGGATCACACCTAGCAAATGGACCTTGCTATTGGGATGAAGGGAGTACTAAATTAGGCACACTATAGGGTGGAGAAAAAAAAGGTACAAACAATCCATACGGTACAACTGCATGTATCAAGTAATGTGTGGAAAAAAGTGAGACGTGGGGCCCAACATTTCTTTTCTTTTCTTTCTCCCTCCTTTTCTCTCCATTATTTTCCTTTTCTTTCTCGTCCTTTTCACTCCTCATGTATTGTTTGCATTTTATTTCTGAATATTGTATTCATATTTTACATGTTGGATTAGCAAATTTTTTTTTGAAAGTGTTATATACGTTCGTTGATCCAACGTGTAGATCAAAATAAAAATAAAAATTAAAAGTGTTAATTATATACGTTGTATTGCTCCAACGTGCAGAGCCAAAAAATATATATATTTGAAAGTGTTATAACACGTTGGTTGATCCAACGTGTAGAGCGAAAAAAAAAAATCAAAGTGTAAACGTTGATCCAACGTGTAACATTTTTTTTTTGTTTAATAATTCTTTTATATTTTTGTTTTCTTTGATATTTTATTTATTTTAAAAAAAATTTAATGATAGCTTTGATATTTTTATATCTAAAAATAATATTTAAATAAAATTAGTTAAATTATACATAAAAGTAATATATATATATATGTATATATTTTATTAAATGAGTAATATAATATGATGAGATCCTAAAAAATTATGTATGTACCATATATTGTATCGGGTGATTTGAAAAGAATGATTATTTAAAAAAGTAGGTATATGTCTAGTTGGGATGATCTAGTGGTGGAGTGAAGTTGATTAAAGATCAAAGCTTACGGGTTCGAATTTCCTCAATACTACATGTCGGGTGAGTGAATAAAAAAAAAGTAGGCGTATAATTTTGAGGGGGAGTTATATACCAAAATTTGGGTTTGGAGAGGCTTTTTAAAGGTGGTCTCATTAATTGCATTTTGACGTTATTTTCCACGTCATTCTCCCATTGTCCATTTCAGATTTTCCCGATAAGTACTAAGTTGTAAATATTAAAAACTAAGGAAAAAAAGTGGTATTTATCCTTTAGTTTAGCTGTGACTTGTAAATTTTCATCTTCTCCATATTTTCCTCCTCCACCACCACCCACCACTACCACCACGTCCAAAAATCTCTAACATTACATACATTTATACACACTGTACCTATTTTGCGTGTACATATATGTATGTACGTATCGAGCATTTCCAGCGTGATGCTGAAAGCTCATTGTACAATGTGATCTCTAATTCGTGTTTATTTGTGTGTGTTTTGTGCTAATAGAAGGGCGATGGAGAAGTCTATCACTGTGCTGAGCGACCGGGCGGAGAAAATGGTGAGCTCTCTGGAAAGAAAATGGTCGGAAAATGAGTCGCGGAAGCGAAAGCTGAACTCAGCTATGGAATCGGTGGTGGAGAGGATGAGGGTGGTGGAAGATGAGAGAGAGTCGCTCGAGAAGCGGGCGAGGGATTTGGAGGAGAGAGAGAGGGCAATCCTTGCGTTCGAAGAGCGGAAAAACAAAGAATTCGCGTCTGAGGAAGAGGGCTTGAGTTTGAAGAGGGAGATGGCGAGCAAGAGGTTGAAGAGGATTAAGGCCCGGGAAGAGAGCTTGAAATTAGACATGGAATCCCTGTTAGAGAGAGAGAAGAAGGTCAATATGATTATTGGAGCTTTAGATGGTCGGATAAGCGCGGTGGAGGAGAAGGAGAAGGAGTTTGGTCTGTTTAAAGAGGGGAAAATGAGAGATTTAGCTTTGAAAGAGGAGAGATTGGACAAGAAGTGGAGAGAGTTTGCTGGTCATGTTAGAGAGAGAAAAATGTTGAAGAATCGGTTTGTGAAGAGAATAGAGTTGGCAGAGAATAAGCTTGATGCAGTGAGGCTGAAGATAGATGAGGAGATTGAATTTAGGGATAATGCAGGTTGTGAATCGTTGGCATTGAGTGTGAAAGAGGCTGATTTGATTAGGGAATCAGTGGAGAAAAAGATGGTGGAGTTGGAGAGGATGAAAACAGAATTCAATGCATTCCAAGAGGAGAAGATTGGAGAGTTGGCCTCAAAAGAGCAGCTGCTGCTTGTGATGAGTGAAGAGCTCGCTAAGGATACTGTGTTGAGGAACGAACAGTTGATGGAACGGGAGGAGTTGGGGTACCGGCTTTTGCAAAGGTTAGAGTGGGCAAAAGATAATGTGGAGGGGATGAGAAGAAGCGTTCGTGAGAGGTTCGAGGTGATTGAGTTGAGAATGCGCGAGCTGGCTTCAAAAGAGCAGCTACTGAATGTGATGAGTAGAGAGCTCATTAGGGATGTTGAGTTGAGGAATGAGCAATTGATGGAAGTAGAGAAGTTGGGGCATCAGCTTTTGGAGAGGTTAGTGTTGGCAAAAGATGAAGTGGAGGGATTGAAAAGTAGAGTTCATGAGAGATTTATAGAGATTGGTTTGAAGGAAACTGAATTAGAATCCATTCGTGATTGGGTTGAGAGGAAAATGGACGAGACAGACTTGAAAGCAAAAGAATTTGAGGAACGAGAAGAGAGAATTGGAGAAAAGGAAGATCATCTGATAACCAAGGAAAATGAACTTCAAGGGAAGGAAAAGTTTTTGTTGGCTTGGGAAAAGGAACTTGAAGATAAACAGAAAGAATTTGATTTCACGCGAAAATCAAGTGAGGAGCTACTGGATGTGATGAGTAGAGAGCTCATGAGGGATGCGGAGTTAAGGAATGAGCAGCTGATAGAACGAGAGAAGTTGGGCCTTGAGCTGTTGGAAAGGTTATCGTTGGCAAAAGATAATGTGGAGGCATTGAAAAGAAAAGTTCGTGAGAGATTCGTGAAGATTGGTTTGAAGGAAACTGAGTTAGAATCCATTTGTGATTGGGTTGAGAGGAAAATGGACGAGACAGACTTGAAAGCAGAAGAATTTGGGGAACGAGAAGAGAGGATTGCAGAAAAGGAATATAATCTGATTTCTAAGGAAAAGGAACTTCAAGGGAAGGAAAAGTCTTTGTTGGCTTGGCAAAAGGGACTTGAAGATAAACAGAGAGAAGTTGATTTGGCACGCAAATCAAATGAGCAGCAGTTGGTGAAGCTAGATTCAAGAGAGAAGAATCTAAATTCTGTGAGAGAATTTACGCGCAATTGCTTTAAGGAACATCTTGCTATAAAAAGGAAGTTACTAACTGAGAAAGATTTGGTTGAGCAAAGTGCTAGAGATCTTGTTCAAAGATCTGAACATCTCAGCAATGCACAAAAGGACTTGGAATTCAGGGAAAAACAAATGAGGGATGCTTTTAAAGAGCTTGAATTGAAACAGCAGCTCCCTTTAAAGATTGAACAAGATGAGTGTGCAGACTTAAAGTTCACGTTGAGAATGGATGGTAAAACCTTGCAGATGTTTCTAAACGATCCTGAAAAGGAACTGGAATCGATGGGTGATGAAATCTTCAAATTTCTTCACCTATCCTCTGATCCTGCAAAGTTGGTGCTAGATGCAATGGTGGGGTTTTACCCTCCTTGTTTGAGGAAAGAAGACCGGGAGTCAAACGTTAGGAGAACCTGTATTACTTTGTTAGAGCAGTTAATCAAAATGTGTCCGAATATCAAACCTCATGTCAGGGAAGAAGCAATTCAACTTGCTACTTCATGGAAGTCTAAAATGAGAGGCACCCGTGCAAATGCAAAATCACTGGAGGTGTTAGGATTCTTGCTCCTGTTGTCAGCTTTTGATCTAGCCTCCTATTTTGACAAAGATGAGATATCCAGTTTTGTGATGATGGTAGATCAACATAGAGAAACACCTGAGTGACATTGTGTTCTTGGTTTTGCAGAGAGCACTTCAGGTAGTTTTTAAGCTTATAATCTTCGCGATTTGTTTTGTACTGCTAACATGGTCGTGTTTAGTTGCTTTCTTTTGAGAAGGCTTTCGTTAATAGCTTCCTTTTATGACAAGATTAAGCCTGTGAATCTCATAACTCATGTCTTCTCTGTCATTTATCTTATCAGTGTCGCTTGCTAGTGAATTGTAGTTGGTTTGATGGTATATTTGAGCATGTAGCAAAAGGTTAACCTTTTTTCACTTGAAAATTGAATGAGTTTCCTGTTGTAGCATACTATCCTCTTATTCCTCTGCAGTTATAGGCGAATCTTGCCTGTGAGTTCGAATATACCACTGGCCTAAACTTGAAGAGCATGAGATTGCAATGTGTTGAGTGAATTGTCCAACTTGAACTAATCAGTGAATTATAGACTGGCTTTAAAACATCTAAGATTTATTTTTCTGTGTAGTCTGAAATGATGGGAATATATAGGAATTAGACCTTGCTTTGGAACATCAAGGAAGTGACGAAGTGCAGACTTAGGTATCACCATAGTCTTTGCTTGAACTCCCAAGCATATCACAGATGCAAGGACATTTGGCTTAACATAGAGAGAGAGAGAGAGAGAGAGAGTTTGTAGTAGGACTGTAATATCTCTAATGGTTTACTATTCTTGTAATTTCATCCTCTTATATGAATGAATCTCCTCTACATTGAAGTACTCTCTTTTTCCAATTTACCCTTTGTGTCTATTTCTTCTTCTTTTTTTAATATATTGATTAATGATTACAACTTTGGTTGCCTGTTACCGAACATTTCAATAAGCACCATTAGTTCTGCATAAGAAACTAGTAAATCTTGTTATGATTTTAGTTCATCAAATCGTATTTTATCATTCATATGCAAAGCTTAATATGGTTTTCTTATTTTGCACTGTATTATTTCTTTTTTCTTTTTAAAAGATACATGAATTACAACTGGAACGTAATTCAAATCCTATGTTGTGTATTTACATGTGACTAAGCCAAAAAAAAAAATAAAAAAATTCTATTGAGTTGCTATGTTAGCCTCCCAAAATGTTTTAAGTTTGAATCCCATCAATAATTTATAAGGTGAACACAGATTATTTATAGTGCACCTTCGTTCTTCAGTAGCGACTACAAGTTCTCCATCGTTCAAATAAAGATAGTTTTTGAAAATTAAAACATGTATTAATTAGTTTATTTCCATTGCGTGTTCATTTTATAGCGTATGAATTTTTTTTTTCAAATATCATAATTTAAGCCCTTAGTTAATAGAAAAAGAGTAGCATTTCATTAGTTTACGGAGAAACCGTAATTTTCTGAAATTATCTTCCTTTCCGAGATTGTAATCCGTAAGAAGGTAGTTGGTATACGAAAAGGAAATTATCAAATTATTACTTTATTCGGCAAATATCAGTATATCACCATGAATCAATGTCAATTATTCAAAATTGACCCAAATCAAATTTATTGATAAAAATATTATCTATTTTTTTTTTTACAAATTTTACAAATCGATCTCATTTTTTGATGAAAAAAAAGGGCACATTAGATGTGTACATGGATATTTCATCACGAATAAAATAAATGATGTTGAAAAAATTAATTTTGGTACAATTATACGTTGGGCCAAATTCAATTTTGCATATAAAAAAATAGATTGTTTTGGTCCGACAAGGAATTAGTTTTTTCACATTGTTTATTGTGTTCTTACAAAAAAATTAATGCATCCATCGACGCATCACGTCATTTTTTCGGTGCTGAAAAAATAAGATAGGGATAGATTTATTAAACTTTTAAAAAATTGAGTATAATTTTATCAATAATTTTAATATAAGCCATCTTTATAAAATATGGATTTAATATGATATTTACTCTAGTTTATTTATATCAATTCCTATCAACTACCCACTTTGTCATCAGTAGCGTAATCAGAAAAAAAAAATTAGGAGGACTGTACTACTTTTGTAGTGTAAATTTTTTCACACAATTAAATATTTATATTAAATGTGCTAACATAAAATAATATAAAAATTAAAATAATAGTAATAAAAATGTATAAAAAAATCATACATTCAAACAAGTCTAATACATTGAAAATGATATGTCTAAAAATTCTAAAAAGGTGCAAAAATAGAATAAAATAAAATTAGATAGAAGAAAGATTAATATTATACTTTTGAGAAGTGTCGAAGAGCAGCCCACCTTCCCCAAATTAGTCTTTTATCCCTTTTTTATGATTTATTTTTTCTAAAGAGAATTTGTTGTTTTGAGAAACACGCTTTTATTAAGAACAGAACGCTTTCCACTTTAACTTTTGAAGACTTAACTATATATATATACATATATTAAAATATTCTATAAATTATATTATTAGACATTCATTTTCTATCATCTTCAACCTTTCCACCTTTTGTCGATGCCGCACAGGACACAAGTTGAATTTTTTCATTTTCTTCTCTTCTTCAACCTGCCACTCACCTGGTCTCCTCCCGTTTTCTACTTCTTATTTTTGGCAACACCGACCATCACTTTGGTTATTCAACATCACGAGGGAGAGGGAAGGGGGTCTATAAAATTTTTTTAACACAATTACTATAAAAAATGAGGTAATTTCTCAGTTACAACCCTCTCAACCCACTGAATCTGCCACTATCTATCATAGTAAATACAAATTAATGTGTCCACTAATGTGTTATGAGTACAAAAGTTACCACTGGAGATGAAGGTCGAAGTGAGATTGGGGAGGTTGGCATGACAAAGGAAGCTAAGCTGGAGGGAGAAGTGTTAAAGATTCGATCTTTAGGGTTTCCTCAAATTGGGAGTGAAATTGGGAGTTTGGGTTTGGATCGGGTCAAGTGAAGGCGGGTCGTGGTTCTGGATCGACAGTTGTTGGGCTCAGCATATTATTTAGCTTTTGGGCTTGTTTCTGTTTTGGGCCACAAGTTTGCTTTAATCTATTAATATTAGGTTTAAGTTTCCCTAAGTGGTCCCCTATGTGTACACCTTTGAATAGTTGTAATTGCATGGTTTGGAGTAAGAATGAAATTAGCCACCTTCTCCCTTCGTTCTTCCCTATTTATATTTTTTCTTCTTTCTTTATTCCTCCCTCGCTTCTAATTACAAAGATTACATTTTTATCACACTATCCCAACTCAAATCCCACAAAAAATACAGATCTAGCTACATCTTTACAAGATTGAACGAAAGAAAACTAAAAATAAAATAGACACAACCGAGGCCATTACATTTGGTATCTTTCCTCGGCCATGGCGGAAGACACCAGGTTGAAAGAGCTGTAAGAAGGGCAAAAGAAGTTAGATGATTTGCTGAAGACTGAAGCTATGAAAAGAGATGCGGCTGAGATCAAACTTAAAGAACAGATGGCTGAAATGCTGAAAACAGAAACCTAAAAAAGAGATTCAATAGAGACCACACTTAAAGAGTAGATGCTTGATATTCAAGAAGGTATGAACAGTCAATTTGTCATCTTTTCAGCCTTTTAAACTCTCTACACACACAAATTCAGAAATCTGATAAAGAGAAAGGGGTGGTAGAAAAGGAATCCATTTTAGGGGTACCACCCTAATGCTGGGTACGTGGGGGTTCCATTCCAGAACTCAGTTTCAGTCCAGAGGAAGGGTTTTGGCTGAATCTCAAGAAAATCAGATGCTCACTCCTTTACCAAAAATTGAATTTCCAAGGTTTAATATTCACAACCCAGAGTTTGGATGCTTAAATGCCATGGGTATTTCAAACTTGTTCCCAACTTACCTGATGAGTATAAAATTGAACTAGCTTCCATGAGCTTTGAAGGGAGGGCTGCTCTCTGGTTTCAAGCCCTAGATCCCACCACCATGGAATTAACATGGCAGCAATTCATGAAAATAGTGCCAACAAGGTTTGAGGACTTAAGGGAAGCACAAGTGGTGGTTGAGTTTAACAAGCTCAAACACACTGGAAACTACATGGACTATGTTGATAAATTTAAAGAACTCAAAGAATGCATGTTGCTGTTTGGTTAAGGGGCCTATACTTAATCCTATTTCATGGCAATCTTTTTGAGTGGCCTTAGTGAAGAACTAAGGACTGCAGTCACCATGTTTAATCATACCTCTCTGGCACAAGCTATTGAGTTGGGCAAAAATCATCTGATCTCCATTGAAGCTCTTACTAAGAAGTAGAAAGGAAATACTAGAACAAATGCCACCACCTGGGGTGCTAACAACAACAGACCCCCACTTACACCTCAAAAGCCCATCAGTTCTAAGGAACTCTGGAATCTCAGCCTCCTATCAAGCTTCTCACCACCTCCTAAATGGCAGAAAGAAATGTCTAAGGGTTGTGCTATAATTGAGATGAAAAGTACACTCAGGGGCATAGGGGCAAAAGTAGAATGAATTTTATGATCATGACTGAGGGTAAAGAACTTGCCTATTTACAACACACACCAGAAGATGATAGAGAAGTATCTACTGAAGAGCTTATGGAGAAAGTGCATGTCTCTCTTAATGCTATTAATGGTGATGACAGCATCACTACCTTGAGGTTTAAGGGTACCTGTGCTGGACATCACTTGCATGTCTTGATAGATACAGGTAGTACACTGACCTTCATCAAAGAATCTACTGCTAAGGCCCTGGGATGTGTTATTGGGGAGGTCTCCCATCTGCTTATCAAAGTGGCCAATGGCCAGAGGCTTGTCAGCTCCAGTAAGGCTCAGGATTTTGGTTAGGACATGTAAGGACACAAATTACAACACTCTCTCAGGCTACTGCAACATAAGGGGTGTGACATAATATATTGGGGGGAGATTGGCTAAAGGCTTGCACTCCAATAGAGTTAGATTATGAAAATATGATGGTGGCAGTGAGATGGCTAGGGAAGAAAATTAATCTATATGCTAATAAATCCCATGCAGACTGTCAATTTCTAAGTCACCACTCACTATACAAACTTCTGCACACAAAGGCTAGGAAGGAGATTGAAGAAATCTACTCTATCACCATATAGAAGCCCACTCACACAAAAACCCAGAAACTGGAAGGTTTATTGAGCAAGTACACTGATGTTTTTCAAGAGCCACAGAGGTTGCCACCACCCAGGGGCACTGAGCATCAGATCACTTTAAAACCAGGGAGTGAGCCAAAACAGCAAAAGCCCTTTTGTTTCCCCTATCCTCTTAGTCAAGAAGAAAGATAGAACTTGGAGGTTCTATGTTGATTACATGTACTTAAACCACGTAACTGTTAAACATGACTACCCGATCCCTGCCAATGATGAATTGCTAGATGAGCTTCATGGGGCCAAGCTTTTCTCCAAAATTGATCTTAGGTCAGGGTACTTTCAAATATTTATGCAACATGAGCATAGATATTTGACAATTTTTAGGACTCATAATGGGCACTATGAGTTCTTAGTCATGCCCTTTGGGTCATTAATGCTCTTGCAACCTTTCGGTCTCTAATGAACAAAGTGTTCAGAAACTATCTAAGGAAATTTGTGTTGGTTTTCTTTGATAACATCTTTCTTTACAGTGCTACCTGGGAAGAGCATTTACTACAACTAGAAAAGATACTTCAAATACTTAGGGATAACACTCTATTTGCTAAGAATTCTAAATGCTTATTTGGGCAGACCAGTATTGAGTACCTTGGCCACATCATTTCACAAGAGGGAGTCTCCATAGACCTCCAGAAGATTGAATGCATGGAGAAATGGCCAATTCTAAGAACTGTGAAGCAGCTAAGGTGTTTTCTAGGGCTGACTGGATACTATAGGAAATTTATCAAAGACTATGGGATAATAAGCAAGCCCCTCACCAATCTACTCAAGAAAAATGCTTTCAAATGAAGCCCTCAAGCAGAGAAGGCTTTTATTCAATTAAAGAAGGCTATGACTAGGGCACCTGTACTGGCTCTCTCAGATTTTTCTAAACCATTTATTTTAGAAATTGATGTAAGCGGCTCTGGTATTGTGGCAGTCCTCATGCAACTAGGGAGACCCATTGCCTTCATGAGTAAACTACTTTCTCTCAGGAATCAGTCACTCTCAGTGTACGAAAGAGAGTTTTTGGCAATTTTAATGGCAGTGCAGAGATGGAGACACTACTTCGTGGGGCAAAGGTTCATCATTAAAACTTATCAACAGGATTTGAAACACCTGCTTGACCAGAGGGTGGTAAGTCCCATGCAATAGAAATAGATTACTAAACTCTTGGGCTTGGATTATGACATTCAATATTAAAAGGGAACTGATAACAAGGCTGCAAATGCACTATCCAGGGTGCAAGACCCCTCAGAAGAATCTTATGCTATTACCCTATTGAAACCTAAGTGGGTTCAGGAACTGCTATCCAGTCATGAGGGAGATTCCTACCTAGAAGGGATTCTAACATCCAAATCCCAAGATCCTACCACCCACCCAGAATTCTCCATAACTGATAGTTTATTAAGGTTCAAGAGAAGGCTGGTTGTAGGAGATAATAAGGCCTTCAAATCCCAGATCCTATATTAGCTATGCACAATTCTTCTATTGTGGGTCATGCTGGGATTAATGGTACTTACATGAGACTAAAATGCACCTTCTACTGGCCTGGAATGAAGAAATATGTGGAGGAATTGATTAAAGCCTGTGATATTTGCCAACTTAACAAGCATAATCATGGGGCTTATCAAGGGCTGTTGTAGCCACTACCTATCCCAGATAAGCCATGGAACCACATTTCCATGGACTTTGTTGAAGGATTTCCAAAATCTGTGGTGAAGGATGTCATTCTGGTGGTAGTGGATAGGCTAACAAAATTTGCTCATTTTCTAGCTTTATCTCACCCATTTACTTCCTAAGGGGTAGCAAAAATTTTTATGCATAATATATACAAACTACATGGCCTCCCAACAAGCATCATCACTGACAGAGATAAGATATTCACTAGCTAATTTTTGGAGGGAGTTATTCCAAGCCCTTGGAGTCACCCCCAGCATGTCATCTGCCTACCATCCCCAAACTGACGGGCAAACTGAAAGAATGAACCGGTGCTTAGAAAACTACCTAAGGTGTATGACTTCTGGCATGCCTAAGCACTGGGTTAATTGGCTACTCTTGGCTGAGTACTGGTACAACATCAATTACCACTCAATGCTCAAATTAACACCTTTCCAAGCCCTATATGGCTACTCCCACATTTTCTTTCTATGGGGTCTGGCACACCCGTCGTTTAGGTGTGCAAAATACACTTGCGGGAAATTGGTCCACAAATGCTTAATCTGCCCTCAACGGCTAGTATAGCTAGTGAAGACGGATGTCGATCCCACGAGGAGTGTTTTAACCTTTTGTCTTTTCTTAGTTTTGGTTTGGGTCTTCAGTGTCACTCTAAAAACCTTGCTAATAAACTTAAACTAACTAAATGCTGAAAAGGAAATCACAAAAGGAAGTATTAGTAATAAAAGTGCTCAAGTCAAAGCATCAAGTCATTCGGTAGGTATGTGCAATCCTGGGCAAAACACATGTAATTACCACTACTACCCGTTGTGCCCACACTAGCAGAAAAGTCAAAAACCGAATCCCTATGGCCAAATATGGGTAATTGTCACTTTGAGGGTTAACCGGTTATAGAAAATGGATACGATCGGCCACTTCCCAATCACTTCTTACATTATATCGTCTAGATGATACGATCAACACCTAGGGACCTAACTATACAGGAACCTAAGGAGAGAATCACACAAAGGTTTTGTAAGCATAGCAGCTTTGAGGGCAAACGCGACCCGATTCTAGTAGGTTTGACACGGTCTTGTGCCTGCATATACTACTCAATCTCAATTACCAAGGCTGTCACCCCTGGACTTGTTACTATGCGGGTATCGAGGCATGGGTCACCTATACACTCCCACATAACTAACACTAGCACCAGTTAATCAGAAATGCGCGCTTTCATCTCCAACCACCCTTTACCTATGTCTAAGTGAAAAACAACTTAAGATTGTGAACCCTTAAGGCTTTAAAGTCCGATTACCTCATGCACATATTCTACCCTTAGACCATTACTTTGACTTGAACAGTGGATACTTAGCCACTAAACATAGAAACGAAAGTAAAAGAAATGATAAAAGACATCTTACTTGGAAATGAAATAACTTGATTAACTTCTGGGCCCAACCCCAGTTTGCCAACAAAAACAACTGAACTACCTCTCCGCAGGCAAATCGCCAGCTTCAGGCAGTCAGAATATCCAAAACATAAACTAAATATGAAAGCAGTAAATTGTATCTTGGACATGTAAAGACCGAATGTGTCCGTGCACACGTGCTGATATGAAAAATAGATAAAAGTATTTATAGCAACTGAATTAAGGCTTCACGCAGCCCATATCTCACCCATGCAGGGGTTCTTGTACTCCTCCACTTCCTCATTTCATGCTCAACGTTCTTCCTTGAATTTAGGAGGGATAGCAACAAAACCTAGCATCTCCAATGGCTTTCTGATGTCCCCACTTCCTTCCCAACGTGTGTAGACCTCCCCAAGACTCGGAACTGACCGCCACATCACCTCCACGTGCATATAGGAACTGTCTCGCGATCTTGTTGCGCAATTCTTGCAACAACTTTGACTGGGTCCTCGGCAGGCAAATCAGTCCTTTGTGCCCTCAGCATAAATAGCACCTGTCTGTGCCTGTTGTGGTGGTTTTGTGCCTTCAACCTCCTGCAATCAGCTTTACCCCCAAAACTATACTAGACTCTATACTAAACACTTAAAAAGGGTGTAAAAAGATAAAGGAAAAAGCACGAATTTGAGTCTTCATCACACCCACACACTTGGACTATACTTGTCCTCAAGTATGAATGCAACTTTAACTCAAAACAACAAAAACAGAAGACTCAAATGACTCAAAACAAGACAACACAGCATATGAATCATAAGTTGATAAAGGGCATAGCAGTTGAACATAATGATGCAGGCAGATCGAATCAATCACACTCAGGCTACTATTGAAGTGTGCACTCAACTCGCCTTTTTCTCGAGTGTTTAGGTTAAGTGTTTATTCTCAACAATTCCACCAAATCATCATCAACAAACTTGCAAACACCCTGTATAAACAATTTACGATATTCACATGCATGCATATCAAAAGGTCTTGTGAGGGTTGTAATGGGGCATGCGGATCAAGGTTGGGAATATTTAGGAACTGACTACCTTTCATATCATTTGGGCAAAATCAACACTGGCAGCTCTGTGCCCACATAACAACCTGGGAAACCATTTTTATTCATACACTTATTTTTTTATATTTTTTTTCTTTTTTTTTTCTCTCTCTCTTTTTTGTTTCTTTTTTTCTTTTCTTTATTTTCTTTCTTTGTGCCCATTTCTGGCACCCTGTCATTATTTGGCTTAAACCATACCACCAATATGAGCATAAAAGGTTTCATGCCCAGTCATAAGATACTCTTTAAAGAGAGCTTTTCAGAATGCAGGTCATGAACAAATTAGCAGGCTCAAATAATGGCAGCAATGTGAAGCATTTATCAGTGAATAATATGGCCAAATAACGACGAAAGAAATTGTCTTAATCATCTAAGCATGCATGAAATCAAGTTGATAGGGCATAAGCAAGTAAGCATCAAATTAGGTGGTGGAATTTAAACACACAGAAAGAAGTCGCAAATGTGAATTTGGGCTCAAAGCTCACTGGGTAGTTATGTATTGCTTTCACATGCGATTGATTAATTCCATCTGCCTAACAATTTATGCCCAATATCAATCTATGACTCATATGCTATAGACTCATCATGCACACACAAAATAAAAACAAAACATACGAACACAACGACCTAGGCATATCCCTCCCACACACTTGCTGTGAAAAGTACCCTTGCGGGCACAAGCAGTAATGTGGGTTAGATATGCCCAAAACAGACTCTATATATACAGACGCAAATATACAAAAAACACAAATAGACACTAAACAGACAATCAAAAATAAAAACAATCAAATCCTAAACTACTGGGGATAAAGCATGATTTAAGGAGAGGAGGGGTAGTCTAACCCGAGGTGAACACAAATGCTCTGCAGGGCTTTTTCAACTCTTTCGAGCTTCTTTGAATCTGCACTGCTCTGTGCCCTGCTTGGTCCTTCTTGTGCCCTGGGTGATCCTTCTTGTGCCTTGGGGGCCTTTCTCTTGTCAAAATACGTTGGTTCATCAAAAGGGAGGAAGTATGGGGTGTTCTCTTCAGTGATCCCAACTAGCTGCATCCGCTCCAGTCTCTGGGCATCGAGATACTCTGTTGCTTCGTCAAGCTCTGGGTAACCTTCGAAGATGTCGTCGAGGTCGTATCCTTTCAATCCTTCAAACAGCCTAGCCACGAACATGCCCAAGGCTACAACAGTTGCTCTGGTGTTGCTGGTCTGCGCCTGCAATTGAATCGCCAGAATGTAGCTGAGGTTGACCTTCCGCTTATGCACCATGTTCCACAATAGGAACACCTCCTGCTGCGTGACTTGGCCTGTGCCATCCTTGCACCCATAAAGGTTGAATGCCATCCATCTATGGCAAATCTGGAGGGCGTGATCAGAGATGTGCTTGTCCTTGCTTGAGCCTGAAAGATAAAAGCCTTTGCCTCCAATTTCCTCCCACCGTTGCTGAATGTTTCGACTCCAGTCGTCGCCAACACTGGTTGCTGCTTCTTTGTACCACTTCGAATGAACATCTTTTGGTTGGATGAAATCCAACATCATATTCAATCCTGAGATTGACATGCTATAGCTCTCTCCAGCTATGTAGAAGTTCACAACTCCAGGTGTCTCCAAACCAAAGCCCTGCACTGGTTTAAACTCATATGAGGAAAGAAATTCAATGGTTAAAGAGGGGCGTACCGTGTTCCTCCAGCCAAGTACTTGCTCCCAACCGATGTTGGCAAAGTATTCATACACTTGGTCCATGACTCCAAGTGTATTCAGCGTGCTGTCGTGAAGAACATACAGGGGCAGATGCTTCTTTTTGTTTAATCTCTCGACAATTCCTTGTCTTGAGCTGCTTGGATCCTCTTTCTCCTCCTTCGCCGAGCGGTGGGGGAGGGTTCTGATTGGCACCCTGCCTTTTGTTCCCTTTTTCACCTTTGTGGGCACATAGGTTTGAACCGGAGCTGGGATGATCTGAATTTCCGGTTCCACTTCCTCACTGTGCACTGACTTTTCTTCCTCTTCATTGTGGGATTGCTCCACATCTAGCTTTCTCTTAGTGGGGGGTTTCTCTTGTTTCTTTGACTCCTTGCTGACTGGCTTCTTTACTTCCTTGCTGGTTGACTTGGTTCCCTTCTGCTTGTTCTTAGCCTTTTCGGGCACATCGGGACCCTTGCTCTGGCTTGGTTCCCTTTGTGCCTCCTTCGCGACCTCTTGTGGTTTTGCCTTCTTCGACTTCTTCTTCTTTGCGGGTGGATCTGGTTGTGCCTGTTTCGACTGCTCAGACTGGCTGTGGGCATTCTCAGATGTAGATCCCTCTGAAGCCGCTTTATCTTCTTCCAACGATTCTTCTTTCTCTTCCTCCGGTTCTGGTTCCTTCTCCTTCTCCTCTTGCTGATCTTGCTCTAGTTTCTCCTCCTCCTTGTCTTCTTCTTCCAAGCTCTCACCTTCAGATTCATCAACGCTTTCTTTTTCGTCACCGCTGCCCATTTGCTTTTATTCCTCCACCTCTTCTTCTTTTTCTGGTCCACCATCGCCTTCCCCGTCCTTCTCTGGCTCTTTCTCCAGCTCCGACTCATTTAATTCTTCGCTGGGTTGGGGTGTCGGCGGCTTCTCCGGAGTTGGTGGTTTTTCAGGTGTTGGCGTTGGGTCAGGGCTTTGCCTAGCTTGTGGTGGGCTCTGGGGTTTGCCCTTGTCAGCCTCCACTTTCTTCTTCTTCGACGCACCGTCCTTAGCCTTCGGTGGTGCTCGCTTCTTTTTCTCTGCTTGCGGCGGTGGGAGCGGTGGTTGTTGTGGTAGAATGGTCTGGATAGGTGAGGGGTTTAGAACTGGTTCGGAGCTTTGTTTCGGCTCCTCGGGCTGGGTTGACTGGGTGGTCTGCGTTGTTTCCTGTGACAAGTCACCGGCATTGCAGGCACTGCGCCTTGTGCCTCGCTTGGCGGTTTCTCCAGTTTTCTTTGTAGTCACCATTTTTTTTCTTGACAAGGGTTTGGGAAATTTGTGAGGTAGGGTTTTCTTTGCTTGATCTGTGAGAAATCGAGAGAGTGAGAGAGGGTATTTGAATGCTTCAGGAAACGTGAGGTGTTGTGAGGGTGGTGGGTTTGTGCAGCGAGATTCTGGCCGAGAATATAGGAGAAACGGTTGTGCCTAATTTTGAGAAAATTGGGAAATTTTGAATTGGAGAAGAAGATATGTTTGAAATTCAAAATGATTATCTGTATATATCATATCCCCTTCACTCCCCTTGTTTTCGGTCTCCATTCTCAATAATCATCACATTGCATGGGGAAAACCAACCGTTTCTGCAGCTGCTTTTTCATGTCAAATCAGTCAAATCAGCTACAGTACCCACCCACACACTTAAACCTTGCTGTGCCTTGCATGTTCCTTTGCCCACAGTGATGTGTTTCAAGTCTTTGCCTTCATGTAGCGTTAACTCACAAACAAAATACAAATAACAAACTTAATTGAAATTAAAGCAAGTAAAAAACCGGGTTGCCTCCCGTCCAGCGCCTTTATTTAAGGTCTTTGGCTCGACCTTGTTGTGCCTTCAGTAGTACTCAGGAGTGCTCAAAACTTGGGTTTCTGCCCAAGTTTCCTTCTCTTGCTCGAAATATTGTTTCACCCTCTGGCCATTGACTCGAAATTCACACCCATCTTTGGGATTCACCAGATCAATTGCTCCACTTGGGTGTTGATGTTGCACCAGATAGGGGCCCATCCATTTTGACTTTAATTTGCCCGCATGCAATTTGAGCCTTGAGTTAAACATAAATACCTTTTGCCCGCAGAGCAACTGTTTGCCCCTTGCGAGTGCATCATGGTATCTCTTGGTCCTTTCCTTATACATCACAACATTATCATAGGCTTCGGACCTCAACTCTTCCAATTCTTGGATCTGCAGCTTCCTCTCAATTCCAGCGCATTCAGCATTGAAATTTAACCTCTTGATTGCCCAAAATGCTTTATGCTCCATTCCCACAGGCAAATTGCAATACTTTCCAAAAACCAGCCTATAAGGAGACATCCCAATAGGTGTCTTGTAGGCTGTGCGATATGCCCACAGAGCATCTTCCAAGTGATTGCTCCAGTCTTTGCGCCTTGGTCCAACAACTTTCTCCAAAATATTTTTGATCTCCCTATTTGAGACTTCTGCTTGTCCATTTGCCTGGGGGTGATATGTCGTAGTAACCTTGTGTGTGACCCCATACCTTACCATCATCTTCTTTATGACTGAGTTCCAGAAATGAGTCCCTTGATCACTGATCAGGACTTTGGGCATTCCGAAGTGACAGAACACATTTGCCCTCAGGAACTTCACCACTGTATTTGCATCATTCGTTGGAGTGGCTTTTGCCTCCACCCACTTGGACACATAATCTATAGCCAGGATAATGTAGAGATTATTACCTGACTTGGGAAATGGTCCCATAAAATCTATGCCCCATATGTCGAAGACTTCAACCAGCATGATAGGTGTTTGTGGCATGGCTTCTCGAATGGAAATATTCCCAGTCATCTGGCAATTCTTGCACTTCTTCACAAATATATAAGCATCCCTGAATAATGTAGGCTAATAAAATCCTCCATCTAGTATTTTCCTTGCTGTCCTTCGTGGGCCGAAGTGACCTCCACATGCATTGTTATGGCAGAACTTCAAGATGTTAAGAACCTCATCATCATTGACGCACCTCCTTATGACTTGATCGGCTCCAATTTTCCAAAGAGTTGGTGCTTCCCAAAGATAGGACCTGCACTCCCGCTTCATCTTATTCCTTTGGTAGTTATTCAAACCAACTGGAAACTGCCTTGCGACCAGATAGTTCACTATGTCGGCAAACCATGGCTCCCTTGCCGTTTTGCCCACAGCCTCATATAAGTGCTCATCTGGGAAATTCTCAGTGATCTCCTCTTTACTCTCAACCATTAGACGGCTGAGATGGTCTGCAACCAGATTTTCTGCCCCAGTTTTGTCTTTGATCTGCACATCGAACTCTTGCAAGAGCAATATCCATCTTATGAGTCTCGGTTTTGACTCCTTTTTAGACAGCAGGTACTTCAGAGCTGCGTGATCCGTGTAAACAATCACTTGTGCCCCCAGCAGGTAGGAACGAAACTTCTCAAAAGCGAACACTACTGCTAACAGCTCCTTCTCCGTGGTGGTATAGTTGCGTTGCGCGGCATTTAATGTCTTGGAGGCATAATAGATAACATAGCTCTCTTTGCCTCTTTTCTGGCCCAAAACTGCTCCTACGGCAAATCCGCTGGCACCACACATCACCTCAAATGGCATTCCCCAATCTGAAGGTTGGATAATTGGAGAAGATACCAACATATTCTGCAATGTGTGAAAAGCCTTCTTGCAGTCATCATCAAAGTCAAATTTTACTTCCAATTATAGCAGGTTTGTGAGTGGTTGAACAATCTTTGCGAAGTCCTTAATGAATCGAAGATAGAACCCCGCATGGCCTAGAAATGCCCGAATCTGCTTAACATTGATGGGATAGGGCAATTTGGCAATGATCTCCACTTTTGCCCTGTCCACCTCGATTCCTCGCTCGGATACTACATGTCCCAGCACGATTCCTTCTCTCACCATGAAGTGACACTTCTCATAATTCAACACCAAGTCTTTTTCCACACAGCGGCTCAGTACCTTGCTCAAATGGTCAAGGCATTGATCAAAGCTATCTCCGTAAACTGTGAAGTCGTCCATAAAGATCTCAATACAAGTCTCAAGCATATCCGAAAATATACTCATCATGCACCGTTGAAATGTGCCTGGAGCGTTGCAAAGGCCAAACGGCATCCTTCTGTAGGCAAATGTGCCAAAGGGGCAAGTGAATGTCGTTTTACCTTGATCGGCTTGGGCCACCACAATCTGCATATATCCAGAATACCCATCCAGAAAATAGAAGTATGATTTTCCTGCAAGCCTCTCCAACATTTGGTCGATGAAGGGCAAAGGAAAATGATCCTTCTTTGTGACTGCATTCAACTTGCGGTAGTCAATGCAAACTCTCCATCCTGTTTGCAGTCTCATCTGAATAAGTTCCTTGTTTTCATTCTCTACAACTTGGATTCCAGACTTTTTGGGCACAACGTGAATAGGACTCACCCACTCACTGTCGGGCACAGGGAAGATAATGCCCATATCGAGCAACTTTAGAATTTCTTTTAACACAGCTTCCTTCATCAAGGGATTCAGCTTCCTTTGGGGATCTTGTACTGGTTTTGCCCCTTCTTCCAACTGGATCCGATGCATGCAAATGGTGGAACTTATGCCTTTGATGTCGGCCAAAGTCCATCCAATTGCTTCCTTGTGCGTCTTCAATAGTGCTATCAACTTGACTTCCTGCTTCATGGTCAAAGATGAACTGATTATAACTGGCAAACTCTCCCCTTCACCCAAATAGGCATATTTGAGGTAATCGGGCAACTCCTTCAACTCCAACTTTGGTGGCTTGATGATAGACCGCACCAATTTATCACCCTGCCTTGTTGTGGGCAAAGGCAGGCGTTGATCCCTTGAAAAACTGGCTTCGATGTGATATAATTGCAGAATTGCCTCTTTTATTTGCTTATCTCGTTCCTCTTCAGCATCCCAATCAATTTTACTGTATTGAAGTACCCAATCAAGTGGATCCTTTGCCAGTAACCTTGGTAATTCTTCTTGGATCATAGGCTCAAAGACGTCGATCACATGTACACCCTCAGTGTCATTGGGGTACTTCATTGCCTCCATGATATTGAAGGCAACTCTGTCTTCATCGAACTCGCACGTCAATGTGCCCTTATTGACATCAATCTTCGTATGTGCCGTCTTCATGAATGGTCTGCCTAAAAGTATACAGGCAGCCTTGGGATTGGTTTTGCCCATATCCAATACATAGAAGTCTGCTGGGAAAATCAGACTCTCCACCTTGATTAAGACATCTTCAAGCACTCCCTAGGGGTAGACACTGGAACGATCAGCCAATTGAATAATTGTTCTTGAATCCTTGAGCGGTCCTAAGGTCAGTTCTTCAAAAATGCTTAGGGGCATAACATTGATCGATGCCCCTAAGTCCAGCATAGCTCTCTCAACTCGAAGTCCTCCAATTTCATAGGGAATAAAGAACATCCCTGGGTCTCCACACTTTTCAGGCAGCTTCTTCTGCAATAATGCTGACACATTTTCATTCACAACCACTTGTGCCTCCTCCGTGAATCTCACCTTCTCAAGAGCCGAGGCGGGTTACTATGGAAACTGCTACTGCATCAAATGTGGTGGGCGGCCAAGGAGGCCGCCAAGAGGAGACCCCACACCAAAATGCCCCAACTAAGGGCGAACGAATTCTCCACTTGGAGAACGAGTGCAACAGACTGGCATACGTGGTTGATACCTTGGAGGACAAGGTAGAGAACCTAGAGGCAGAAAATGTCGACCTCAACAGAAGACTGAATGAGAGTCGCGACGCATGGATTTCCATGAGAGGCACGGTTGCGGGAGATACGCAACGGGCTATTGAGAAGTTGGAGACGCATGTGGCATTACTCCAGCAAGCAATTGTCAACAGAGGGCCTGGCGGCCGCATAGAGGATGTTGGCGCTGGTGGAGGATCGAAGAAGCGAATTCCCAAGCCACAACTATACAGCGGCGTGCGAAACGCCAAGGAAGTCGACAATTTCCTTTTTAACATGGAACAATACTTCCTCGCTGCCGACATCGAAGACGAAGCAGAAAGGATTGCCACGGCTACAATGTACCTAACGGGAGATGCAAAACAATGGTGGCGCGGGAAATACCAAGACATACGTGATCGGCGTGAAAGGCTTGACACGTGGGATCTTCTTCAAGCAGCCATCCGGAAACAATTCTTCCCGGAGAATGTTGGGTACAATGCTCGCAAGGCACTCCGCAAACTCAAACAAACAGGCACCGTCAACGAGTACACAAAGGCCTTCGCCTCCATATTTCTGGATCTCCTGAACATGGATGAGGAGAGTAAGGTCTATCAATTTTTGGACGAGTTGAAGCCATGGGCTCGTGCGGAACTACAACGCCAATGGGTGTCCAACATTCGCGACGCAATGGTAGCGGCGTAATGTCCAATGGACTACCACACGGAAACGCGGGAGAAGAAGCCGCCAGCACCCAATGGTGGTCAACAGAAAGGAAGTGGGGGCAGACCTTTCCGTCCCGGTTTCAACAAGGGTGGGGGAGAAAGGTCCTCCCACACACAAGAAAGCTCCCAAGGAAGCTCCGACAGAGACCGTCCTCAGGGAGGCAACAAAGCTACAGGGAGCTCAAGATTTGCGGGATGCTTCTTGTGCAACGGCCCCCACATGTTAAAGGATTGTCCGAAGCGACAACTGATTAATGCTCTATGTGGAGACATGGAGTGGGACAAACAAACGGCCAAGAAGAAGGGGAAGGAATCGGTGCCGGTTCCGGAAGAGCCTGAAGAAGACTCCGAAAGCGAGGGCGAGAATCTTGGAGCTTTCTCACATAGGTGTAATGCACTGTCAAGGACGGTGGCACGGAAGGGTAAGGCAT
Source organism: Perilla frutescens (assembly GCA_026008535.1). Lineage (NCBI taxonomy): Eukaryota > Viridiplantae > Streptophyta > Magnoliopsida > Lamiales > Lamiaceae > Perilla > Perilla frutescens. The sequence goes on from BRKX01000011.1 coordinate 33,858,085, forward strand.
TACCCAAAAATACAAAGACCGCTCCGGCAATGGAGAGCGGAGCAACTGAAGAACCGTCAACAAAATCTACCAAGGAGAGATGACTGATGTTTGTTGACGTGAAGATCAATGGTAAGCCCATCCGGGCGATGGTGGACACGGGTGCCACGCACAACTACCTCGCTAGCACCGAAGTTGAAAGGCTTGGGCTAGTGTTGGAGAAGGGAGTGGGCCGAGTGAAGGCCATCAATTCTGCTGCCCAACCGATCGCCGGGGTTGCGAAGTCCGTGTTGATCAAGTTGGGGCCGTACGAAGGGAGGACGAACTTGTCCGTAGTGATGATGGATGACTTCAAGCTCATCCTCAGATTGGATTTCCTGCAGGACACGAAGACGGCGGTGATGCCCCATGCGGGAGCCCTCATGATAATGGGCAACAAACCCTGCGTGGCCCAAACGGTGTCGCAGAAGGTGAGTTCAAAGCCGTTGTCTGCAATGCAGTTTCTGAAGGGGTGCCGGAAGAACGAGCCATCCTTCTTGTGCACCCTCCGAATAGAGGATATTGAAGAGAAGTCGGGGAAGATCCCCGAGGTCGTGAAAGAAGTCCTTCGAGAATTCGAAGACACCATGCCCGACGAACTGCCGAAGAAGCTACCGCCGAAGAGGACGGTCGACCACGAGATTGAGTTGGTGCCGGGCATGAAGCCTCCTGCCCGAGCACCGTATTGAATGTCATACCCTGAGCTTGAGGAGCTCAGGAAACAACTAAAAGAATTACTTGAGAGCGGGCTGATCCGGCCTGCAAAGTCTCCGTATGGTGCCCCCGTGCTGTTCCAGAAGAAGTCAGATGGCACCTTACGGATGCGTTGTGATTATCGCGCCATGAACAAACTGACGGTGAAGAACAAATATCCAATACCATTGGTGGCGGATTGCTTCGATCACCTCAGCCGGGAAAAATACTTTTCGAAGATCGATCTTAGATCGGGTTACTGGCAGGTCCGGATCAAGGAAGGAGATGAGTTCAAGACAACCATCGTGACAAGGTACGGGGCATAAGAGTACTTGGTGATGCCTTTTGGCTTGACGAACGCCCCCGCCACCTTTAGCACCTTAATGAACCAAGTACTCCACGGGTTCTTGGACGAGTTCGTGGTGGTGTACCTTGACAATATTGTCATCTACAGTGAATCCCTTGAGGAACATCTTGCACACCTCCGCAAGGTATTCACCAGACTGAGAGAGCACGAGCTTTATGCCAAGCCATCGAAGTGCTCGTTTGGCCAAGACAGGATCGAGTTCCTGGGCCACATCATTGAGAGAGGGCGAATCCGCATGGACCCCAAGAAGATCCAAGCCATCGAAGAATGGAAGCCGCCGGAAGATGTTCATGGAGTGAGATCGTTCCTTGGGCTGGCTAACTACTACAGAAGATTCGTGAAGGGGTACTCTAAGATTGCCCGCCCCTTAACAGATCTGACGAAGAAAACCGAAGTGTGGGAGTGGACACCCCAAGCACAATCAGCCTTTGAAAAGTTGAAGAAGGCGATCATGAGCGACCCTGTGCTCGCACTCCCCGACCTCACCAAACCTTTCGTGGTGGAGACAGATGCCTCTGAGTTCACCCTTGGCGGAGTGCTAACTTAAGGAGCGCACCCCGTAGCTTTTGAAAGCCGGAAGTTGAAGGACGTCGAAAGACGTTACCCAGTGCACGAGAAAGAGCTGTTGGCTGTTGTTCACTGTTTGAGACAATGGTGACACTACTTGCTGGGCTTTCCTTTTGTGGTCAAGACAGACAACACAGCGGTGAGCTACTTCTTGACCAAGCCGAAGCTGACTGTGAAGCAAGCAAGATGGCAAGAATTGCTTGCAGAGTTTAATTTCTCACTAGAGTACCGGGCAGGCTCCAGCAATCATGTTGCTGACGCCCTCAGTCGTAGGGCTGATTTTGAAGATCAACCGGTGGTGGCGGCCCTTGCCTCCAGCAAAGTGACCACCGACTTGAAGAACTGAATCCGTGAGCTCACCCAGGAAGACCCTACTGCACAGGGTCTACTCAATCTAGTCAAGCAAAAGAAGACCCGAAACTTTTGGCTCGAAGAGGGATTTTTGAAGACAAAGGGAAACTGCCTCTATGTCCCGAAAGGCGGGGACCTACGAAGAACCATCATTACGGAGTGTCACGACACTCTCTAGGCGGGACACCCTGGCGAAGAACGCACCGTGGCCCTCGTACAGAGGGCGTACTTCTGGCCACAGATGCGAGATGAGATTGAGACGTTCGTCCGTACTTGCATGGTTTGTCAGCAGGATAAAGCGGATCGACACAAGAAGGCAGGGTTACTGGAGCCACTCCCCATACCCTCACGACCATGGGAGAGTGTCTCGATGGACTTCATTACCGGTTTACCCAAGGTTGGAGACTTGGATGTGATTGTGGTGGTTGTAGACCGATTCTCGAAGTACGCCACTTTTGTGCCAGCCCCCAAAACAATTACATCGGAAGAGACAACTCAACTCTTCTTTAAGCACATTGTCAAGTTTTGGGGACTGCCGCGGGATATTGTTAGTGATCGGGACTCCCGTTTCACTGGCAGCTTCTGGACCGAGCTGTTCAAATTACTCGAGTCCAAGTTGAATATGAGCTCGAGCTTTCATCCACAGTCCGACGGGCAGACGGAGCGCTTCAATTCAATGCTGGAGGAATATCTTCGGCACTTTGTCAGTGCCAATCAGAAGGACTGGGTGAAGCTCTTGGATGCTGCTCAGCTGTGCTTCAATGCCCAAAAGTGCTCTACCACTAACGGTACGCCTTTTGAGATATGTACCGGGCAGCAACCGCTCCTCCCACACTCGATCGACGCCTCACAAGGTGCCAGAGTTTCACCGGCGCAGAGTTTCTCTCTGGAATGGAAGCAGAACCTCGACCTCGCCCGAAGCTACCTAGAGAAGGCACAACAGCGCATGAGAAAACATGCAGATCAGAAGCGACACTTCGTGGAATATCGAGTGGGAGACCGAATTATGGTTAAGGTCCCGGACCAACGACTCTCCAAAGCATCCCGAGGGCGGGACACCCGGTTGATGCCAAAATATATTGGGCCCTTAACCATCTTGCAGCGCATTGGGAAGGTAGCCTACCGAGTAGAGTTGCCCCCATGGTGGCGGCTCCACAATGTCATCCACGTCAGCCAACTGAAGCTGTTCCAGGCCGATAAAGTGGACGCTACGCGCACCATGCCCGACCACCCCCAGCTCCGTCTGGCCAATGACACAGGGAAGCGGATCGCGGAAGCCATCCTTTGCCACCGGGACGCCGCAAAACGCAAGAAGCTCCACAGAGAGTACCTGGTGAAGTGGGAGGGCTGTCCAAAGGAGGAAAGCACGTGGGAGAGAGCGACGACCCTCAAGGCGTTCCAGCCGCTGATCGACGCGTACCTGATGACCGCGGCGCCGAGGACGTCGCCAACTCCAGAGGGGGAGAGCTGTCACGGGATGCCACCCTCATCCTATCCTCTCTCCCAGGATATGCCGGGACAAGCCCACTTCCTTATCCCGATCCTTGGGATAGGCAACGCCGGGCCCCTTGCTGCCGAGGCCTATCGGGCTCCCGTGACTGGCGCCCCAGCACCCCGGGCCACCCGCACCCGCCTGGGCTGCCAGCACTAGCACCAACATACCGTCGGGGTGGACCTCCACCAAACGCCCCGCCCGAAGCTCCGTAGTTGCCTAGAGTGCTGGTTATTTTCTTGTAGCGTACATAATTGTAAGCACGGCCTTGCATGGCCGTTTTTGTCGTTTTCTAGCTTAGTTGTATCTAGTGCTGTCACTAGCCTTTTTTTCTTTTAAGCTATTATAGGGGGTGAGAGCGAACTTTTGTCTGACTGTGAGCATTGCAAGGAGCGACCCCCTCTCCAACCAACGCGTGCTGTAATTGCTTCCAAGCTATAATGTACATTCCAATTGCATTAATGAAGATTTCTTTGCAATCAATCGTGTTCATGTGTTGCTTGCTCTGCCGAGACCACTAAATGCACCGGAGGGTGTGAATTGCGTCGTCATCGTGCATCAAGCTTTGTGAGCAAAGCTTTCGTGAGTGAGGCGGACATAGTCTAGGACGGACTACTAGCCGTACGGTGCGCTACTAACCCAAGCACTACAAGCGCTCCGTGACAGGTGGTATCAAAGCCAGGTCATTGGGGTACTTCATTGCCTCCATGATGTTGAAGGCAACTTTGTCTCCATCGAACTCGCACGTCAATGTGCCCTTATTGACATCAATCTTCGTATGTGCCGTCTTCATGAATGGTCTGCCTAAAAGTATACAGGCAGCCTTGGGATTGGTTTTGCCCATATCCAGCACATAGAAGTCTGCTGGGAAAATCAGACTCTCCACCTTGATTAAGACATCTTCAAGCACTCCCTCGGGATAGACACTGGAACGATCAACCAATTGAATAATTGTTCTTGTATCCTTGAGCGGTCCTAAGGTCAGTTCTTCAAAAATGCTTAGGGGCATAACATTGATCGATGCCCCTAAGTCCAGCATAGCTCTCTCAACTCGAAGTCCTCCAATTTCACAGGGAATAAAGAACATCCCTGGGTCTCTACACTTTTCAGGCAGCTTCTTCTGCAATAATGCTGACACATTTTCATTCACAACCACTTGTGCCTCCTCCGTGAATCTCACCTTCTTTGTACATAAGTCCTTCAGGAAATGGGCATATTGGGGTACCTGCCTGATTGCGTCTAGTAGTGGAACATTGATTTCCACTTTTTTGAAGATGTGCATTAGCTCTCTATCCTCTTCTTCTTTCTTGTTTCGCTTCATCCTTCCTGGAAATGGTAAAGACACCTCGATCTCCTTTGGAATATTACTTTTCAGGATGGGTTTGGGCACAACTACTTCTGGTTCGTCATTTGCCCTCAACTCTGGTTCATCCTTTGTGGGCTCATTGTTGCTGTGGGCATCATCCTCTGCAGTCTCTGGATATGGTGCAGGCAGTTGCCTTCCACTCTTCAGTGTTATTGCATTTACCCCAGCCTTTTTTGGTGGTTCTGTCTGTGAGGGCAGAACTCCTTTAGCTTTTTCCATCCTTGTGATTGCATCACTAATTTGGGATATTTGTCCTCCCAAATAGCTCAGCCCATTCATTGTCTCCTGCTCGAAGGCTTCTGATTTCTTTTGTACCTCCATCGTTTCATTCACAATCTTGTGAACCATGTCTGATAAAGACGGTCCTGCTGCAGGCGCAAGATAGTATGGTGTTGTATGCCTCTGACTGTAGTTGGGGGCAAATTAATTGTGCCTTCTTCTGTGGCCTTTATCCATAGCGTTGACCGTTTCTTCCTTCTCCTTCACTTGTGGACACTGGTCAGAGTGATGCCCCATTAATTCACATACCCCACAAATTCGCAAGGTATTGGCGGAAAACATGGTGATCATCTTCTCCATCTTGTTGTAGAGTTGTTCGATTCGGTCATCAGTTACAGGCACAGAGATAGTTTTGCCCGCAGCGGCAACACTTGTTCTTTCATACGAATCGTCTCTATTTTCCTCGGCCATTTCTCCAATAAGTATTAGAGCCCCAACTGCCCTCTTGTTCAGGATAGATCCTCCGCATGCTGCATTCAGTAGGGCCCGGTCCTCGCTTCTCAAACTCGAGACAAAGTAGTTCACTAGGTCATGATCTGGAATCTGGTGATGTGGGCATTTCGAGAGCAATTGCTTGAAACGCTCCCAGTAGTCGTAAAAGCTCTCGTGGGGACCAGCTTTTACGGTTGAGATCTTCTTTCTCATGCTCTGCACTCTTGATGTGGGGAAGTACTTCTCCAGGAACTTTTGCTGGAGTTGACTCCAGTTGGTTACACTCCTAGCGGGAATAGTGTATAACCACTCTCGAGCTCCGTCCTGCAAGGTGAAAGGAAAAGAAACCAGGTGAATGTATTCACTTGTCCCTTTAGCTCGTGTGCGTTGCATCTCACATACCATCTCAAAATCTTGTAGATGTCGCTGCGGATCCTCCCCTGAATGGTCATGGAATTTGGGCAAAATCGAGATGAAGTTTGCCCTCAGCTCCCAGTTACCAGTTGTTGTGGGCAAAACTATGCCCGTGGGACGCATGTTCATAGTTTGAGGGAAACTCAGCTGTCTCAAAGTAAGGGTGTGCGGTGGTGGTCTTTGTTGTTCTTCTTCTTCGTGGTTTGATATCTGATCGTCCTCCATCTCTTCGTCGAAATAGAGTGAATTGATGTTGCTTTTCTCACTTTCTCCGCTTGAGGTCAAATCATCACTGGATCCTTAAGTGTGATTCTCTTCCTCCAGCCTTTTCAAAAATGCCCTAGCTTGTGCTCTTCTTGCCCTCGCTGACCTCTCTATCTCCGGATCGTAGAGTAAATCTCCTGCGCGGTTAGAACGAAGCATATACTAAGGTAAAATAGTAAATAGACAGAAAAGTGCGCTTACACTCCCCGGCAACGGTGCCAATTTTGGCACACCCGTCGTTTAGGTGTGCAAAATACACTTGCGGGCAATTGGTCCACAAATGCTTAATCTGCCCTCAACGGCTAGTATAGCTAGTGAAGACGGATATCGATCCCACGAGGAGTGTTTTAACCTTCTGTCTTTTCTTAGTTTTGGTTTGGGTCTTCAGTGTCACTCTAAAAACCTTGCTAATAAACTTAAACTAACTAAATGCTGAAAAGGAAATCACAAAAGGAAATATTAGTAATAAAAGTGCTCAAGTCAAAGCATCAAGTCATTCGGTAGGTATGTGCAATCCTGGGCAAAACACATGTAATTACCACTACTACCCGTTGTGCCCACACTAGCAGAAAGGTCAAAAACCGAATCCCTATGGCCAAATATGGGTAATTGTCACTTTGAGGGTTAACCGGTTATAGAAAATGGATACGATCGGCCACTCCCCAATCACTTCTTACATTATATCATCTAGATGATACGATCGGCACCTAGGGAGCTAACTATACATGAACCTAAGGAGAGAATCACACAAAGGTTTTGCAAGCATAGCAGCTTTGAGGGCAAAAGCGACCCGATTCTAGTATGTTTGACACGGTCTTGTGCCTGCATATACTACTCAATCTCAATTACCAAGGCTGTCACCCCTGGACTTGTTACTATGCGGGTATCGAGGCATGGGCCACCTATACACTCCCATGTAACTAACATTAGCACCAGTTAATCAGAAATGCGCGCTTTCATCTCCAACCACCCTTTACCTATGTCTAAGTGAAAAATAAGTTAAGATTGTGAACCCTTAAGGCTTTAAAGTCCGATTACCTCATGCACATATTCTACCCTTAGACCATTACTTTGACTTGAACAGTGGATACTTAGCCACTAAACATAGAAACGAAAGTAAAAGAAATGATAAAAGACATCTTACTTGGAAATGAAATAACTTGATTAACTTCTGGGCCCAACCCCAGTTTGCCAACAAAAACAACTGAACTACCTCTCCGCAGGCAAATCGCCAGCTTCAGGCAGTCAGAATATCCAAAACATAAACTAAATATGAAAGCAGTAAATTGTATCTTGGAAATGTAAAGACCGAATGTGTCCGTGCACACGTGCTGATATGAAAAATAGATAAAAGTATCTATAGCAACTGAATTAAGGCTTCACGCAGCCCATATCTCACCCACGCAGGGGTTCTTGCACTCCTCCACTTCCTCATTTCATGCTCAACGTTCTTCCTTGAATTTAGGAGGGATAGCAACAAACCCTAGCATCTCTAACGGCTTTCTGATGTCCCCACTTCCTTCCCAACGTGTGTAGACCTCCCCAAGACTCGGAACTGACCGCCACATCACCTCCACGTGCATATAGGAACTATCCCGCGATCTTGTTGCGCAATTCTTACAACAACTTTGACTGGGTCCTCGGCAGGCAAATCAGTCCTTTGTGCCCTCAGCATAAATAGCACCTGTCTGTGCCTGTTGTGGTGGTTTTGTGCCTTCAACCTCCTGCAATTAGCTTTACCCCCAAAACTAGACTAGACTCTATACTAAACACTTAAAAAGGGTGTAAAAAGATAAAGGAAAAAGCATGAATTTGAGTCTTCATCAGGGTCCTATATTGACTCAACTCAAGGGGAGGTTAAGGATGCTATACACGACATGAAACTCCTTATACAGAATCTACGAGATAATCTAATGGTAGCGCAACAGAGAATAAAATTCTATGCTGACAAGAACAAGGTTGATAAACAGTTCAAAGTTGGGGAAGAAGTTTACCAGAAACTGCAGCTGTATAGGCAAAACACCGTGGCCCTCCGATAGAATTTAAAGTTATCTTCTCGCTACTACGAGCCCTACAAAAGCATAGAAATGATTGGTCAGGTTGTCTATAAGTTGGAGCTATCTAAGAGATCTCAAGTACACCCAGTTTTCCATGTTTCCCTACTGAAGAAGAAGGTTAGCAAAGAAGTTGTGCCTCTACCTCAATTGCCCGAAGTTTCTTCGAATGGGATCTTCATTATCAGACCGGATGCTGCTATTGCTCACTGAATCATCCAACGCAATGGAGACATCGTGCCCCAAACTTTAGTGTGCTGGGAGTCACTCGACTCAAACCTGGTGACTTGGGAAGACTCTAAATTTCTAAGGAAGAAATTTCACCTCTTCGATCCTTGGGGGCAAGGATCGCAAAATGGGGGAGGTATTGTTATGAGTACAAAAGTTATGTAGTGACCAGATTTATTTTTAAATGGCTACGTTCTTTCCCTAAAAATATTTTTTTAATCATTTTATTTATGTGATATTAATTGATTAAATCTAATGAGTCATGCCTAAGTAATTTATTTCTTTTCTTTCGAGCATGAATTCATTTTTGTATATAGTAATTTCATAGTATGAGCATGCATTTAATTTAATTTTGTTCCTAATTATCGCATTTTATTTATCTCGTCCAAAGTTTATTTCCTAGCCTATTTTTTATGATATTTGAAGCCCAAGTCTTTTTTTTTCAAGCCCAAATAAAACTCTTCTTTGAGCTCATTGTGGAAGCCCAAATCTTTATCATTCTTTTTTCTTTTATTTATTTCTTATCTTCTCCTCCAAGTATAAGATAACCATGAGAGTATTCTTACTTTATCAAACTCCTCCATAAAACCCTAACCATACTAGTATAAATAGGGGTCTCAACCTTTCATTTTTTCTCACACCAAGAATAAAAGAGTTTGAAAGTTTTTCCCTTTTAAAGAGTTCCCGTCCAAAGGTATGAACTTTCTTTCTTTTTTTTTGCCTTCTCTGCATTTGCATATCTTGACCTGGAGTTTTTGTGAAGTTATAGCAGAGAGAGAGAGAGAGGAATGATACTGTATTAAAGTTTGATGTTGGCAGAAAGCTTTTAGTAAAAGAAAAAGGAGTGAGACCATGTTATTTATTTTTTTTTGCTAGAGAATTGTCTCCTTTTGTTTTATAGGTGTAGGCATATTTAGCTTGTGTGTGTATGATTAAATATTATATATATGATTATTATGTGTGCATGTGAGTGGTACGGTTACATGTATATATATATATAATTATATGCATGTGGTTGTGGAGTGAAGCATGATACGTATGGTATATATATGTGTGTGGCCTGAGCGTGTGGTGTATATATATATATAATATGTATGTGTTGATATGTATATATAACATATACATATGTGTGTATAATATATATATATATACATGTTATAAGAGTTATAATGTATATATATATATATATTATATGTAAATAGTATATACATGTGATTGTGTGTAGTGATAAAGATTTGGTGCATGATTTCTTTTATATATATATATATGAATATGTATCGTGTATATATGCGTATATATGTATTGTCTTATATTAGTTAATTAATAAATAGGATTGAAGAATTATGTCACTATGTATGATCATGTAGTGAGCATGCATCATAGATTAGTCTCATGCACAATTTAATTACATCATGTCATGCATTGTATTAATTTACGATAAATAATTTATAGAAAAGGCGCAAGACTTAATTAATTTATATCCGAATCAAGGTGAAGGTGGGGTTTTATGTGATTTCTGTCCCGATTATTCTCTCTATATTTTATTATCGAGTATATGATGACACAACACAGTATGAGCCTTCGGGCTGAATAAGACAGAGCCTATGGGCTACAAAGCATGGGCCGATGGGTTATATGGTTTGGTCTACGAACTGAACACTTTTACTATTCTCATTTACTTGTTTAATTTTATATAGCTTGGATAATTAGACACTCCCCACTGAGTTTAAAGTACTCACCCCAAAACTTTCCTTTTCAGATGGAGGCTCGGGTGATGCTTAGTGGGTCAAGATGCGATGGTGGTGGTCATGGTCCAGTGATGAATAAAGGCTTTAATAAAATTCAGTTTAATTTTTTTTCATTATGATTTTTCCGCTGTAACTTTTAGAAACTTGGTATTACTATAGATTTGGATTTTTTTTATTTAGTAATAAAGGCATGTTTAACGTTTCCTTTTTATTAAGAGTAATAAAATTGGACGTTACAGTTTGGTATCAGAGAATAATTACGTTCCTCAATACTTATAAAAAGCAAGTAAGCAAGTAAGCTAAGACCATCATCACATCCACATCATCACTCCGAGTAGAGGTAAAAGAAAGGTTTTATTTCAAGTTTATGCAAGTATGATTATATGTATTGTTCATGAAAATGTTTTATAGTCCTCAAAGTTTTGGTTTAGATGGTACGATCAAAGAAGACTGCGAGAATAAGTATGAGGGGTCAAAATTCCTGGGCAGCCATTAGCTAATAGAGAGGAGGATTTGAAGGATCACCTAATAGGAAAGTTTTTCAAACTATCATAGGATAATACGGCACCAGAGATGCAGTTGCTGAAGATCCAGCATCTTTAGGAGAGAATGGAACAAGTGGGGTATGCGGTGGATGCAACTCATAGGGTTTATAATATCATTGGATTTCCCCTTATGAGAGATCTGACTGGGGAAGCATTAGAGGATTTGACTTTAGAAATTCAGAGAAGGCGAGCGGTTATTGAGATAATTAATTTTGATGAATTTATCAATCACATCCTGTGAAATTGGAGGGAGGAGTTCTATGGCTGAGTTCCCAGAGGGGTTAGAATATCGCGTTAGAAACCTTATGAAAGCTCGAATTTGGGAAAGAGGATGAGGTGAGCCAGTAACATTTAGAAGATTCTAGTAGTTTGAGTTATCGACAATAATATTATTTGTCTCTGGTATTTGAATTCTTCCAAATCAGTAGTATTGTTTCGTTGCAAATCGTTAAAAGTTATTTCCTTTTAAGCTATGAAATGAATAAAAGTAGTTTTTTTTCTTAAAGATATTTTAACCGTATTGTTATGGTCGACAATATGAATCATGCCACCAAAGAAGAATACGCAGCCAATTCAAGAAGATAGCGAGGAAACAGAGTCAATGAACAATTACAACAGTAATGAGAACGGAGGAAACAACGACAACAACAATAATGAGAACGGAGGAAATAACAACGACATGGATGCATTTGCTCTAAACCTCGCAGATGCACTGAGAAGAGTTCTATCTCAACAGAATCAGAATCAACAGAAACCTCAACACCAAGAAGGAGACCGTATCCTAACACATTTCCGTCAGTTAGGACCACTCAAGTTGAAGGGAACTGGAGGACCTCTAGCAGTAGAAGAATGGATTCAGGAACTGGACCGAATCTTTGACTACTTGGGATGCTCAGATGCCCAAAGAGTTACTTGTGCAGTGTTCCAACTGACCGATGATGCAAGTCACCGGTGGGAGGCAATGAAGATCAGTATGAGCCCACCATTTTCAAGAAAATGGTCATGGATAATTACTTCCCAAAGGTGTTCCGGAAGCAGAAGGAGAAAGAGTTAATGAATATAGAGCAGGGTAGCATGACCATTCTGGAGTAGGAGCAAAAATTAAACCAATTAGCTCGTTATGCTCCCCACTTGGTAGACACGGATGAGAAGAAGGCCTGGAGATTTGAAAATGGGTTGCGACCTGAGATTGGAGCACACTTATCCGCACTCAATCTCAGCACCTACTCAGAAATTGTGCAGCGAGCTCGGGCAGTTTCCACCCATCTGAATCTGGACAAGCCTGCTCCAAAATTTCCCAATAATGGTGGGAAATGACGATGGGATGAGCGCAACAATCAGAACAGAGGAAGAAATTTCCAGCCTGGCAAGAAACCTAGAACTGAAGGAGGAAGCAGACCAGAGGCAGCGACAAAAAATCCCTTATGTCAGAAATGTCATAAATGACACTGTGGGAAATGTATGTTCAGAGAGAACGACTACTATCATTGTCACCAACCGGGGCACCAAGCTATGAATTATCTCCAGAACCGAAATTTCAACAACTCCAATGCTGTCAAAAAAGGAAATGCGCGAGCATTTGCTATGAACTAGGAAGAAGAGGCTAATACGATGACAAGTATCTTATCAGTACTCAACAAGTCTGCCTTAGTACTTTTGGATTCGGGTGCTTCCTATTATTTTATCGCAAAGAGATTTTATGAAAAGGCTAATGTAAAATGTGACGAGGAGACTGAACCCTTAAAAATAAGTATTCCGTCGGGTAAGACAATGAAGGTAGATCGTTTGGCTAAAGGGGTCAAACTAGCACTAGAAGAAAAAACTTTGGAGGCTGACCTATTTATCTTGGAAATGAAAGATTTCGACGTGATCCTAGGGATGGATTGGCTGAGCCAGAATGATGCAATTATCAAATGTCATGATCGAGAAGTCATTTTCCAGCAACCGGGGAAAAACAATTCTCATTCAAATGAACCAAGGTAAACAGATCACCTCACATCATCTCAGCTATGAAAGTAATGAAGATGATAAGAATAAATGATTGCCAAGCATTCTTGGTAAATGTGATGAGCACGGAAGAGAAATAGAAAACCATAAAGGATATTTCGATAGTACGAGAGTACCCCGATATCTTTTCCGAAGACATCACTGGCATGCCACTAGACAGCAAGTGGAGTTCTCAATCGATATAGTGCCAGGAGCGACACCTGTTTCTAAAGCACCTTACCGGATGACGCCAAAAGAATTGGAAGAATTGAAAGTTCAAATCCAGGAGCTTTTGGACAAGGGATACATACGGCCTAGTATGTCACCATGGGATGCATCAGTTCTGTTCGTGAAGAAGAAAGATGGGAGCATAAGGATGTGCATTAACTACCATGACCTAAACAAGCTCACTATAAAAAACAATTACCTGTTGCCCAAAATTGAAGACCTGTTTGATCAATTGAAAAGAGCTGGAGTATTTTCGAAGATAGATTTTGAGATCGGGATATCATCAGCTGAAGGTGAAAGAAGGAGACATTCCCAAAACAGCATTTCGAACCAGATATGGCCATTACGAGTTCACAGTAATGCTGTTTGGATTAACCAATGCATCTACAGTGTTCATGGATTTGATGAACAGAGACATTCTGGTGTACTCCAAGGATGAAAAGCAGCATGAAGAGCATCTGCGGTTGGTCCTAGACACGTTGCGGAAGGAGAAGCTTTATGCCAAGTTCGGCAAATGCGATTTTTGGCTGGATCGAGCCGTGTTTCTTGGGCACGTGGTAACAACTCAAGGAGTGGAAAGTAGATCCATCAAAGGTGGAAGCAGTGAACAATTGGGAGACCCTGAAGAATGCTGGTGAGATAAGGAGTTTCTTAGGTCTTGCTGAATACTACATACGTTTCATTGAAGATTTCTCAAAGATAGCCGGTCCTTTAACTCAGCCGACAAGGAAAGGCGTCAAGTTCGAATGGAGTGAAAAGTGTGAAGAAAGTTTTCAATTGCTAAAACAAAAACTCACAATTGTACCTGTTTTAATTATTCCAAAAGGCAGTGAATGATTCGTGATATACTGTGATGCTTCCAAACAAGGACTCAGATGTGTGTTAATGCAGCATGGAAAAGTGGTGGCCTATGCAATCAAGACAATTTAAAGACGCATAAACTCAATTACCCTACTCACGACTTGGAGTTAGCAACAGTTGTTCATGCATTGAAGATATGGCGACATTTTCTTTATGGGGGGAAAATGTGAAATTTTCTTTGATCACAAAATCCTGAAGTATTTCTTCACCCAAAAGGAACTGAACATGAGGCAAAGAAGGTGGCTTGAGTTGGTTGAATATTACGACTGCACAATACATTATCACCCAGGAAAGACGAATGTGATAGCTGACGCGTTAAGCAGAAAAAGGACCAATACATCTCAACTTGTTCAAGAATTTGCTAAGATGAAAATAGATGTGATTCCACCAGCAGAGAGTACTACATCAGTTTTGGCAGCCTTGACAATGCGCTCGTTGTTGAGAGATCAGATCAAGGCAACACAAGAAAATGATAAATTCCTGTGCAAAATAAGGGAGCGAGTGTTGAAGGGCAATATTCAAAATTTTGCATTGGCAGACGATGGAGCATTAGTCTTCGAAGGAAGAATTTGCGTTCCCAAGAATAGCGAGATAAGAAAGGAGATATTAGAAAAAGCTCATAATACACCATTTTCCATTCATCCCGGAGGAACCAAAATGTATCAAGACTTGAAGAAATATTTTTGGTGGAGGAACATAAAGAGATCTATCGGCGAGTATGTGGAAAGATGCATGACTTGCCAACAGGTGAAAGCGGAACATCAGTGACCAATAGGTCTTTTGCATCCGCTCGAGATTCCGGAGTGGACATGGGAGAATATCGCCATGGATTTTGTGGTAGCATTGCTAAAAACGATCAAAGGAAACCACGCAATTTGGGTGATAGTGGACAAACTCACGAAATCTACACATTTTCTACCAATGAAAATGACGTTCAGCATGGATCGTCTGGCCCAGCTTTACGTAGATGAAATTGTAAGACTGCATAGGGTACCAGTAACTATTGTATCTGATCGGGACACGAGGTTCATCTCAAATTTTTGGAGAAGTCTGCAACAAGCAATGAGAACGAAGTTACGGTTCAGCACCTCCTATCATCCTCAAACTGATAGGCAATCAGAAAGAACCATCCAGACGCTAGAAGACATGTTGCGAGCCCGCGTGATGGATTTTGGTGAAAATTGGGAAAGGCATTTACCGCTGGTAGAGTTTGCCTACAACAACAGCTACCAAGCAACCATCAGGATGGCTTCTTATGAAGCACTATACGGAAGAAAGTGCAGATCGCCTTTGTACTGGGACGAAGTTGGTGAAAAAATAATTATAGGGCCGGAGTTAGTTGAAAAGATGGTGGGTGTGATCAACAAGATTCGTGAACGCATCAAAGTTGCATAAGATCGATAAAAGTCTTACACTAACCTTAAAAGAAGAGATTTTGCATTTCGAGATCGGGGACAAAGTATTCCTAAGGTTGTTGCCTGTGAGAGGAGTTGTTCGTATTGGTAGAAGAGGGAAGTTGAGATCGAGGTTTATATGACTGTTTGAAATCTTGGAGAGAGTTGGGGGATTGGCATACCGACTTGCTTTACCTCCAAGTTTGACCTCGATAGATGATGTTTTCCACGTTTCATCCTTAAGAAGATATATTCACGATCCAGATAATATCATGAATTATGCTGAGTTAGAGTTAAATAAGGATTTGACTTATGAGGAATACCCAATAGTTGTGCTGGATAGGAAAATTTACGTGCTAAGAAATAGAGAAACGCCTTTAATTAAGGTTTAGTAGAGTAGACACAGTGTAGATGAAGCTACCTGGGAAGAAGAAGAAGAAATTATGTCTAGATACCCGTAGTTTCTAGGCTTAAGTAAGTAATTTCGAGGATAAAATTTTTTTAAGCAGGGAGGGATGTAGCGACCCGATTTATTTTTAAATGGCTACGTTCATTCCTTAAAAATATTTTTTAATCATTTTATTTATGTGATATTAATTGATTAAGTCTAATAAGTCGCGCCTAAGTAATTTATTTCTTTTCTTCTGAGCATGAATTCATTTTAGTATATAGTAATTTCATAGCATGAGCATGCATTTTATTTAAATTTGTGCCTAATTGTCGCATTTTATTTATCTCATCCAAAGTTTATTTCCTAGCCTATTTTTTTTATGATATTTGAAACCCAAGTCTTTTTTTTAAGCCCAAATAAAACTCTTCTTTGAGTCAACTGTGGAAGCCCAAATCTTTATTATTCTTTTTTCTTTTATTTATTTCTTATCTTCTCCTCCAAGTATAAGATAACCACGAGAGAATTCTTGCTTTATCAAACTCCTCCATAAAACCCTAACCATACTAGTATAAATAGGGGTTTCAACCTTTCATTTTTTCTCACACCAAGAATAAAAGGGTTCGAAAGTTTTTCCCTTTTAAAGAGTTCCTGTCCAGAGGTATGAACTTTTCTTATATTTTTTTTTCTTTCTCTGCATTTGCATATCTTGACCTGGAGTTTAGTGAAGTTATAGTAGAGAGAGAGAGAGAGAGGAATGATACTGTATTAAAGTATGATATTGGCAGAAAGCTTTTAGTAAAAGAAAAAGGAGTGGGACCGTGTTATTTTTTTTTACTAGAGAATTTGTCTCCTTTTGTTATATAGGTGTAGGCATATTTGGCTTGTGTGTGTGTATGATTGAATATTATATATATATGATTATTATGTGTTCATGTGAGTGGTACGGTTACATATATATATATATATATATAATATTATATGCATGTAGTTGTGGAGTGAAGCATGATACGTTTGGTATATATATGTGTGTGGCCTGAGCGTGTGGTGTATATATATAATATATGTATGCTTTGATATGTATATATAACATATGTATATGCGTATATAATATATATATATATACATGTTATAAGAGTTATAATGTGTGTGTGTGTGTATATATATATATATATATATGGATGGGATCTGGTGAGAATCAGTCACCGGGTGGGAACTAGAACCAATCACATCCCTCCATTCCAAAATCTGAACGATCTAGATTAATCCAGATTTTCGGTGGCAATTTTGTAATTAAAATGAAAATCTTCAATTCGCGCGTCTCATTAAAGGCAAAATCAGAACTGAACTCAGAAATTGCCCAGATTCAATTTTAGCCTCTTACTTCGCTTATTTTAGCCTCATGCATTTCTCATTTTAGAATGTGTCCATAAATAAAAATGGAACGATGATTTCATTGGAATGAAATGCAATACAACCTATTTGGGGACAGTGAACCCTAATGGGAATCTCATAATTACTAGTTGGGATCAGATGAGCCCTAATCGGAACGTAATAAACTCTAATTGGGAACGATGAACCCTAGTGGAAAATGTTACATCAATTTTAGCCTCCTACTTCGATCATTTTAGCTTTAGAACAAAATCGAAGAATGATTGAATTACTATATTACCCCTCCTCCCACAAAGTTGCCGAAAATTACAGGAATGCCACCACTCATTCAATTAAATCTGATTTAATCTAGGTCGTCCAGATTGAGTCAAACAAGGACTAGGATTGGTTCCTAGTTCCCACCTGGGGGAAGGGTTCTCATTTGATCCTTTTCCTATATACATATATATATATATATTATATAAATAGTATATGCATGTGATTGTGTGTAGTGATAAAGATTTGGTGCATGATTTCTTTTATATATATATATATATATATATGAATATGTACTGTGTATATATGTGTATATATGTATTGTTTTATATTAGTTAATTAATAAATATGATTGAAGAATTATGTCACTATGTATGATCATGTAGTGAGCATGCATCATAGATTAGTCTCATGCACAGTTTAATTACATCATGTCATGCATTGTATTAATTTACGATAAATAATTTATAGGAAGCGCGCATGACATAGTTAATTTATATCCGAGTCAAGGTGAAGGTGGGGTTTTATGTGATTTCTGTCCCGATTATTCTCTCTATATTTTATTATCGAGTATGTGATGACACAGCACAGTATGGGCCTTCGTGCTGAATAAGACAGTGCCTACGGGCTACACAGCATGGGCCGATGGGCTATATGGTTTGGTCTACGGACTGAACGCTTTTACTATTCTCATTTACTCGTTTAATTTTATATAGCTTGGATGATTGGACACTCCCCACTGAGTTTAAAGTACTCACCCCAAAACTTTCCTTTTCAGATGGAGGCTCGGGTGATGCTTAGCGGGTCAAGATGCGATGGTGGTGGTCATGGTCCTCAGATGAATAAAGGCTTTAATAAAATTCAATTTAATTTTTTTTTCATTATGATTTTTCCGCTGTAACCTTTAAAAACTTGGTATTACTATAGATTGTGATTTTTTTTTATTTAGTAATAAAGGCATGTTTAACGTTTCCTTTTTATTATGAGTAATAAAATTGGAACGTTACAATTTACCACTGGAGATGAAGGTCAGAGTGAGATTGGGGAGGTTGGCATGACAAAGGAAGCTAAGCTGGTGGGAGAAGTATTAAAGATTCGATCTTTAGGGTTTGCACCTTTAAATAGTTGTAATTGCATGGTTTGGAGTAAGAATGAAATCAGCCACATTCTTCCTTCGTTCTTCCTTACCTGTATTTCTTCTTCTTTCTCTATTCCTCCCTAGCTTCTAATTACAAAGATTACATTAAAAAAATATAGATCTAACTACATCTTTACAAGTTTGGACGAAAGAAAACTAAAAATAAAATAGACACAACCGAGACCATTACATGTTGATGTAAATATCTTATTAATTGTGAACACCAGCCATAAGAAAATTCTAATATTTATTCCAATAATCATTCAGTTCCTATTTAGTTATTGTATGCCAACCACATCTTTATCTGGTTCTGTCCATGCTAGATCCACTCCACATGCATACCACCGTTGGATCTCCGCCATGTGTATAGTATCGGCTGAAAATAAAATTATTAAAATAATACTCCAAACTTTACCACGGTTATTTTATTCCTCTCTCTCCCGTTTCTTTCTTTCTTTTTCTTTTTTTTTGCATTGTCTCTCCCTCTCCTGTTTTTTTTTCTTTTTTCTTTTTTTTTTTGCATCATCTCTTAAATGATGTAATATTATTACTGTCTCTCTCTCTCTCATGTTTCTTTTTTTTCTTTTTTCTCTTTTTTGCATCATCTCTTATAAATGTAATATTATTATATTAGTGTAGTTGTCTTCTCCTGGAAGGATGTATTACTGTCAAATAAATTTTATAAAAGAAACACAAATCCTAAAAGTCCCAGATATCACATGCTGATAACTCAGGGGACCGGAGTCTCGTTAAAACCCATATGGAAAACCCAGCGTAGGAAAAATCATATGGGAAAAGGAGTACTCATCTACACAAAACGAAAGAAACCACGAGAATGAATATCCTTTAACACAGCTGTAGAAATACAAGGAATATCAGAAGTCCAAATCCTAGGAGAAAGAATAGGGGAAGATAAAATATCAGCAACCCTATTGCCTTCTCTATAAACATGTGAAACACAAAAATGAATACTAGCAATAAAATCCATAGCCACACGCCAACGAGCCTTAATGACCCAAGGAACCTGCAAACTTCGAACCTTAAGAAGAGAAACCACATAAACGGAATCTGCCTCCAGCCAAATAAAGTCCAGAAGACAGTCTTCTAGCCCAATCCAAAGCAGCCAAAACTGCAAGTGCCTCAGACAAGAAAGCAAAACCGATTCTTTCTTCTGTATGAAAACACCCACAAACAGATCCATCCGATCTACGGAGAACTCCTCCCGTATACATTTTACCGGGAGCACCTTGAGCCGAGCTGTCCGAGTTAATCTTAATCCAACCAGGTGGAGGAGGCATCCAACAAACTAAAATAACCGATTTCAGGGGAGGTGGTCGCGGCTTAATTCCAAGAGCCCTCAAAATAATTAAATCATCAACCTCATTTTTCATGTAACCTTTCTTGCCCGCCATATATTCAACTTCACGCAGTGCAACACGAACAGCATTAATCAGAATCAATGGAGTAGGCACCAACTCATCATAAATTGCTTTATTTGGAAATGTCCAAAGACCCCAAACCACCGTTATGACCGCCACTTTCCATAAAGCTGAAACTTGGGAGCTAAAAGAAAATTTCATAAACTGAAGGAAAGCTTGATGAAATGAAGCCGCATCCACCTCCTGAATATGAAACATATTAAACACCCAACGCCACACCAACATTGCCAAAGAACAATCCCAAAATAAATAATCCATTGTTTCGATAGAGCCTTGGCACATAACGCAAATAGATGGACCAACAAAGGCATGCATCTTGTCCATAGTAGGGAGCCGAGAAAGAATCAACCTCCAAATAACAAGAGAATAGCGGACAGAAATTAAAGAACTCCATATCCAAGTACCCTATTTAGCTTTAGGAAACCGAACACGAGAGTGAAGACGAGCTAATTTAGCCGACACGTCCCCATGCAGAGACTTCGACCAGAGACGTTCATCTTTGCCAGAGACAATCGGGACTCGACGAATATCCATCCAAATGTCCGGATATGCAGAAATAAAGGATGCCGTAACTCTCTAAATTCCATCAACTAAAAAATCTCCAACCTTATCATTAAACTTCATGTGCTCCGCAGCTGGAATACGTAATTTATCAACAATAGTGTAGCCCAACCAATCATCGTGCCAAAAATCAATAGTTGATCCATTCCCCATAATACACATCGATTCATGTAGAAGAGAAATAGTATGTTTTCGAACTCCAGGCCAAATAGAAGAGTATGACACACGCTTAGTCATGCAAGAAGAAGAGAAAAACCGAGAGCGCATAATTCAAAAAACTGAGGAATCTGACACAATAAAATTCCAAGCAAGCCTCATTAGAAGTCCTCTGTTGAGATCTTTAAATGAAGATAAACCAAGCCCGCCCTCCTCGATCATCGCACACGTACGAGCCCAGCTAACTGATGAATACGAACGAACATTCACATCACCTTTCCACAAAAAATTCCTCATTGCCATATCTAACTTTTGAACCAAAGAAACTGGCCATACATAAACCAGCATAGAGTGTATTGCAGAACTCACAATAACTGATTTAAGAAGGCATAGCCGACCGACCATAGAAAGAACATGTCCATTCCATCTATCAAATTTGGACAAAATTTTATCCGCCAACCTCCTCATATGCAGCACCTTTGGAATACCTCCGAAAATTGGAACACCAAGATAATCCGTTGGAAATGAACCCACATTAAATCCCAGCTTAGCCGCAAACAACTTCTTCACTCTCGGTCTCGCACCAACACCATAGAACACCCTCGATTTGATCTGACTGCAAACTTGTCCCGACACTTGAGAATATAACTCCAAAATTTTCCGAATAACACGAACATTTGATCGAGTAGCACGACAAAATCAAAACACATCATCAACATAGAGGATGTGAGTCGGAAACTCAACCCCCCTAGCATACGACATTGGGATCAAACTTCGATTTGAAACTGCATTGGCGAGAATATAATGGAGTAATTCCTCGGCAATCCCAAAGAGAAGAGGCGAAAGAGGATCTCCTTGACGAACACCGCGACTACAAGAAAAATATCCTTTAGGAGATCCATTCACAAGGATCGAAAGACGGGCAGAAGAGAGAATCGAACTAATCCAATCACAAAATTTTAAAGGAAAACCAAACTTCTTCAACACCCATCTAAGAAACGACCAATCCATAGTATCAAATGCTTTGGTGATATCCAGTTTTAAAGCCATGTTTCGACCCACATGAGTTCGATTCAAAGTGTTCACACCCTCCGAAGCTAAAATAATTACGTCATGGATTTGTCTTCCCTGAATAAATCCATATTGATTATGAGACACCATACTGGACGCCACAACATTAAGACGGTTAGCAAGAACTTTAGTAAAAATCTTAAAAAAGAAATTACTTAAAGCAATTGGTCGAAACTCCTCAACTAACAACGCCCGCTCTTTCTTAGGAATAAGAACAAGAAATCCAGAATTCAAACCCGAAGGAAGAATACCATAATCAAAGAACTCCAGTATTGCTTTATATATATCCGAAGCAATAATATCCCATGCAACATGAAAAAACTTCCCAGTATATCCATCCGGACCAGCCACGCTATTTTCATCAAGCTCAAAAACAGCAGTTTTGACCTCATCAAAAAAAGGATTGCCAATAAGCATTTGGGATTGTCGTTTATCAATAAGTTGTGGAATAAAATTATCCACAATTCCAAAATCAATATTCCCATTTGAAGACGTAGCAAATAAATTCTCAAAATAATTCACCATATGCCAAGAAATACGATCAGCATCATGGACAATTTCCCCTTTAATAGATAATGCCTCAATCGAAACTTTAGCACGATGTCTCCGTAAAGAATCGTGAAAAAATTTCGTGTTCCTGTCTCCATCGTTTAGCCAATCAATCCTACTCTTTTGCTGTATGTGAGATGGCTTTACAAATAGAAGGCCGTTAATATCAGCTTGAAGGGAAATTTCCTCCTCCAATCGCTCGTCAGTATAACCATGTAAAGAAATTTCTTCTTGCATCTCGCCCAATTTAGCCTGAAGAACACCAATTTTGCATTCCACTTCTTGAGCTGAATCTTAAGCCTCTTCAACTTAAGCATCACTCGCCGAATAGAGCTTCGAGAATCAACATCAAGCTTCCAAGATCCCCGAACCAAGTCAAGAGAAGCTTCATGTCCCGTCCACATATTCCAAAATCTAAACGGCCTTGGACCAGATTGAGAATGGTTTTTACACACAACCACAAGAGGTGAGTGATCCAAACACAACCTAGGGAGCAACGTCGCCGAAATTGATTCCCAACCATTCTGAAATTCCTCCGAAATCAACACACGATCAATTTTACTCTCGGTAAGTTCCGGAAATTTACGTCGTCTCGACCAAGAAAAAAATAAACCATTACTCTCAACCTCCATCACGTCTAAGTCCCCAATGAAATCATTAAAATCCATGCAAGATTGAAGAGATGGTTTTGATTTTCCCTGTCTTTCATGTGCTCCACGAATAGCATTGAAATCTCCCAAGATTAAGAAATTGCCAGAAAGAGCACTCAACTCATTCCATAATCGATGCCTCTGCATGTACAAAGATGCACCATGCACAACCGCCACAACTCCACAAAAGTTTTTTAAAATAATTTTAAGCAACACGCATTGATCCGAAGAAAAGAGAACCTCAGCATCCACATTTAAACCAACAAACACCCAAATATTCGAACACCTTCGTCTTCTATCATTTTGGAAAATCGGCACCAAGTTCATCGATTTCTAATAATTACGAGAAATCTTATTAAAATTAGCACGAGGCTCGATTATTCCAAGAACTTCAGGTTTAAAAACCTGAATATGATTACACAAAATATTCCGGGACACCTCAGTACCTATCCCGCAAATATTCCACGTAATAACATTCATCAAGATTGAGTCGAATCACACAAGTGAGTCTCCTCACTTGTGTTGGCACCATCTTTTTTCAAACGCGCTACTTTTTCCATATTTTTCAATACACAAGAAGTAGGATCTTTAACCTCATACGGCGCTAAAAACTCCACGTTATCGGTGGGTTTAGAATTTAATCTACCCGATCGCCGTAATTCTTCAACTGGAGGAATTATCCATTTCGCATAAGCACGCTTAGATGGCGCTGGAGTTCTATGATCACCATCAACAAATGAATCATCAGATTTATCTAAATTTTCAGCGGCACTATAATCACTTAAAGCATGTTCCTTACGAACCATTTGATCCTTATCATCTCCACCACTCATTTGTTCATCCAAAGAATCTTCCACCGATTGATCCACAGCCTTAATACTCTTCTCTATATTACCATCAAAATCAGCATCCTCTCGTTCAGAATTAGCAAGATTAAAATCTGAATGCACCTGATCTTGAACCAATCTTTCCTTCGCAACCTGTGTCGCAGTCAGCTCATCTCCAGCTAACGAATCTGCCGGCTGAGTAATTTGCATCAAAATATCAAAAGTATTTGAAACAAGAATATCATTCATGTCACCGCTCTTGCCAACATTCAACGTTTCCATCTCAATATTTCCCGCAGAAACACCAAAGGACTTCGCCACCCACTCTTTTGTTGATCCAGTCGAATTCTTCCCAACTTCCTAGCATCGAATGTGCAAATCCTCTCTCGGCTTTTCTCCTCCAACCTTATCATCTCCAGATTTTCCCCCCGAACGCCTACACTTATTAGAAGCATGACCAACCATTTGACATTCGCTGCAAAAAAGAGGCAAATTCTCATAATGAAGATCAACAAAAAAAGACGCCTCCCCTCGATCGATCATGACTGAAACTTGTAAAATTTGAGACATGTCAACTTCAATTAACACCCGCGCATAATGTCCCACAATCCCATGCATCGAATTTCCATTTATCTTCAAAGGATTTCCGACCGACCTCGCTATTCCAATAAGAACTTCATGATGCCAATATTCGATAGGGAGATTATACATACGAACCTAAATTTGAGCGAATGACGACTTGAGTTTGTATGGCGTAAAATCAGGGACCCAATCCCTAATTCGTAGAAAACCAGGCTTCATATTCCATGACTACAATTGTCGGACCTTGTGTTGATCCTCCGCACACGTGAATTTTAACGTGAAATAACCCTTACCCAAAGAAATAAGATTTCAATCGCCCTTCGGCATCCATAGCTTCTGCAATTTCTCTTTCAACATGTCGGTTGATAGCGGACGTTCTCCCTTGATCATTATCAATCTCCGAATTAAAGAAAATTGAAACAACCCTAATTGGGATTTATACAAATCATCTGGAATGGAGATAGAAGAAAAATCACCTCTTTTGATTGGTTGAATTCTTGAAAGATATGTCGTGAACACATATGGAAACCTATCAGAAGAAGAATTAGCCACTGCCGATGCGTAGGATTTACCATGCACAGGAGCAGATTCCGACGATGCGTGATTCGTAAAACTAGGGTTTTTTGAAAAAACGACGTGCATGGTGGATTCTCCTAATACTCGTGAGGAATTATTAGGGAGATTTGTGTCCAACCCTCGTGAGGAGTGATCAGACGGAGGAGGATGACCGATATTCAGCCGGCCGTCGATGGAAGGAGGTAGCATGATTAACGACGATGAGAAGAAAAAGAGGACAGAGAAGAGAGCTTTTTTTTTTGAAAAAGAACTAATCGGAAGGATGGATTACTGTAGACCATATAATAGCAAAAATTAAGAAGTAAGAAATAAGGAGTAATTATTTTTTTCTTTAAAATATTTTAATCATTAATTAGTCCAACAAATTCAGTAAGTAATCTTTTTCTTTTCTGTCCCTCTTTAAAAAAAACAGTAAAATGAAAAAAACCTGATGTCCCGATCTCAAACTCTCATCGCCAACTTTTACATTTGACCATAATTTTCGTAAATTTCAAAATTCAACAAAAACAGAAATCACGTTATAAATTCAAGATTTTTCATCATTCATAGACAAAATCACGTTATCTCAAACACAAATTCAAGATTTTTCATCATTCATAAACAGAATCACGTCTCCATAAATAAAATAAATCTAAATCACAAAAATACGAGTATAATTATAGTAACAACTCGGGTTGAGAGGAGAAAGTCAAAACTTGAGCAAAAGCAAATATTAGATAAATCTTTGAATTAATGGGAGTTCTTGGAAGATTTGAGACGGAGAAGATGCTTTCGTCGCCTCTGAGTAGAGGATTGTTGGCAGTAAACGAGAGAAGCTAGGCTTATTCCTGCCACCGATGATGTGGAAAGAGGCGACGAGAACAAAAGGGAAGAAGAATCTTTGTTCTTGCCGCCACAACCTTGAGAAAGTAGAGAAAGTAGGAGAACGAGTGAAGGGATCTGAAAAGGGTTGAGGCTTGAGAGAATGGAGGGGGAGAAGATTGGCGCTTGCTGCTTGAGAGAATGGAGGCGCGCTGCAAGCGGCAATGTGGCAGATATAAATTAAACTAATTTAGATTTTCTAAAAGAATTAGATAAGTATTATTAAAAATAATAATTAAAAGTGATCAGCCATTGTTAATGGGCCTTGTAGATGGTGTGGGCTTTTTAGTGGGCTTCACTTTCAAATCTATCTTAAAAGCCCAAACTCATTTTTTGTTTGGTGCCTTTATTTAGACGAGATTAATTATAACAACTTATCTATCAAAAAGATCTATCAATTGAGAGTTGGAAACAAAATTGTAAGTTTGGATTATTCTAAGATTGTCGATCGAATTGATCTAATATTAAGATTATTTATGAATTTTTTATGTTGTGCTTAATTTTTAAAACTAACTAAACGATATGCACATGTGTTAATTAATTAGATAACAAGACCAATTTTGTATAATTACGATAAACAAAAAGAAATTTAAGTTTAGAAACTAAATGAAAACCCATGTTAGAATGATCAAGTTTTGATATATTTCAAATGACACAATTTTATAAAAAGAAATATAAAATTGTCCAATATTAAAGAACATTTGATTTCTTTGTATATATGATAGATATAAAAATAATAAATTATTTAATTATTATAAATGATGAAATTTCACGGAAGCAAAATATATTATTATTATTATTATTATTATTATTATTATTATTATTATTATAGTGCAACATTAATGAAATCTAGTTTTTAAGCTACAAATGTAGAGTAGAGTACTATACAAATCATCCACATATGCATAAAAAAATAAAATATAAAATATTACAAATCTCAAATTTTCAAGTAAAAAATAATGAATAGGATTGCCAAAATTTGTTACAATACAATGGTTATAATGTAAACCGTCATGGAAAATGAAATAAAACAAGAAGAAATATTTACCACAATAAATGTCTATACTGTACAACACAAATGCAAACTATTCGTTTAGGCGATAAATATAGAGTACTACTAATCATCCACCTAATCAACATATTTTTTGCTCGGTATAGAGAAATCAATAATAAAGATGTTCACATTGTGCTTTAAAATTCATTAATAGAACATATGCGGCAAATAAATACCAATTCTGAGAATTGAGGCCAAAATATATGTATTTTCATAAGTGTTGTACTCTCAAAATATTT
Source organism: Perilla frutescens (assembly GCA_026008535.1). Lineage (NCBI taxonomy): Eukaryota > Viridiplantae > Streptophyta > Magnoliopsida > Lamiales > Lamiaceae > Perilla > Perilla frutescens. Next base: position 33,885,110 of record BRKX01000011.1, read on the forward strand.
TATAAAAAATTCCAAGGGTTTGATTAACATTTAAGGTATTTTTATCAGTCACGGTGACATATATAATATTCTTCCATTCTCATAAGCTAAATTTTAAATAATTAGAGCAACTTGTAATTACTCATCTCATATTACGATCACGAACTTACATAACAATAGACTTAATGAGGAATTTTAGTTATAGTGATGGTGATCCGTATTAAATATAATTTTATATATTGTTATAACTTAACTACTAAATAATTATTAAGTCAACTTGTCATTTTTACTATATGTAACAATTATATTTATAACTATTATAATTGGTTTTAGATGTTATTATTAAATTTGCAACTACATTTTTAGTTATGCTCCATGGTTACAACTTGTTAGAGTACTTCACTACAAGCAAAACATAAATTTCAGCGCACATATTTTCGCTGGAATGGGCTAAATTTTTACTGGAATGATCAATTCCAACAATTATTCCAACGCATCTCGGACACTGGAAAATGGTACGGCGGAATCGGAAATTTCAAGCGCAATTCTAGCGGAAATTCTATTCCAACATTTTTTTTTTCCGCTGGAACACAATTCCAGCGTGTTTTTAATTTTAATAATTATTCTTTATAACATTTATATAGAGATGTAACAAAAATTATAATTCATAACTTGCATTATCTTATAACTTATAACTCACAAGAATACATAAATTTCAAGATTAAAATTAGATTTTCTATATTAGCTTAATAAACTTTAACTGATTATTTATGTGTATTATATTTTATAGTAAATTATAATTCCAAATTAACTTAATTCAAACTCAAAATGTAGGAGAGACAAATGTATTGTGATTATATATTAAAGAAAACTTATAATAAGTGTTGGAAATTTATAAAATAATATTTGTGTAATAATGAATTACTAATCTTACGATTTATAACTTAAAAATTTCATAACTCACTACAATACATAGTTTTCAACTTTAAAAATACATTATCTATATTAGCTATATAAAACTTTAAATGATTAATTGCGTTAAATATATATTAAATAAACTATATGTGTGCTAAATTAACTTAATCAAACTCTAAATTTGAAGACTGTCATATTATGATTATAGATTGAACAAAATTTATTATATTAAATTTAATATATTGGTTTTATAAACGTTTGATGATTAGTGATTTTATAAGTTCTAAAAGAACAAAATCCTTTTATATAAATCTCGAGTTCATCTTATATTTTTATGATCAATTTATCTTCTATGTAAGTAAATATTTCTTCTGTAATTAAAAATAGGAGAATTATCAATTCAAAGCTCGAAATATGGTTTATTATCAATATAGAACTCGGAAGATAGATTATATCGATTCAAGGCTTGAAAAATCTAAAATTATCAATTTAAGGCTTGTAAATTTAACGGTGTTAAAACTCCATACAATAAAAGGTGATGTGGCCGTTAAATATCCACATCATTTCATTTATTAAATTAAACAAAAATAAATAAATTTACATTAATTATTTTAATTAAATTAAACATGAGGTTTTATTAAATTTCTTCAAATAAAAACCACCACTTTCTCTCATTTGGGTCTCATTATTTTTAAGTTTGAAATTCATCTTTTTTTCTTTGATTAATTAAATTTTATTATATTTATAATTATTTTTTATGATTTTAATTCCATCGCAAACTATTAAATGTTATTGAACTATTTAATTAATTAATGTTAATTTTATTCTCTCTACATGTCTCTTTTTAAAATAATCATTTATCCATCAAAATTGAAAAAAAATAACTATATCAATTTATTATTGTGATCGAAAAAAAAAGTATTATAATAGTTAAACATTTAATTTAATTTAAACTTATAAGGATCTCTGATTGAGTCAAGTAGAGATTGAATTTATAGAATATGATAAAACCCTCTATTTAATTTCATAAATCTAAATTTAGGTTTTTTTAATTTAATTTAATTTAGGATACAAATGACATGTCAAAATGATGTGGATATTTAACGGCCACATCACTTCTGTTGGATGAAGTTTTAACACCGTTAAATCTTCAAGCCTTAAATCGATAGAATTTATCTTTTAGGCTCTATATCGATAGATAAAACATCTTTCGGACCCTGAATTCATATTTCTCCTTAAAAATAAGCATATTCACTATCTACTAAAAAAACTAAAGTACATTTTAATATGTTATTTTGTATGTATTTTTTATATTGATTTATAATATCAAATAAACATTGTACACTAAAATAATAAAAAATAGTGAAATTTCAAAAATTCCAACATAAAATTGATGTTGGAATTTTAATAAAAAATAATAAATTAAACTAAACAACAAAATATTCCTGCGGAAAAATAACGCTGGAATCCGAAAAAATCATAAATAAAATAATATTAAAACTTTCCAGCGGAAAAATACTGCTGGAATATGAAAAAAAAATAAAAAAAAATGACAAAATATTCCAGTGAAAAAATATTGTTGGAGTATGAAAAAATCACAACTATAAAATGTTAAAAAAAATCCAGCGAAAAAATACAACTGAAATATGAAAAAAATTTGAAAAAAAAAAATTCGGGTCGAGCTCAAAACAATTAGGCTCGCAACTTTTTTACTTTTAATCTTAGAATAATCCAAACTTATAATTTTTTTCCCAAGGCTCTATTGATACATCTTTTCTCCGAGCCCCAAAAATGGGTTGGGCTTTCAAGATAGATATGAAAGTGAAGCACACTAAGAAGCCCAAATACTGTCTACAAGGCCCATTAACAATGATTGATAATTTGTTGTTGTTGTTGTTGTTGTTATTATTATTATTATTATTTCGTTCTTTTAATTTATTACAATACAAGAAAATATATTTTTAGCTCGTCGGTCCTGATTAACGTTATCAAAGTTCAAAAAGTTCAAACAACAAGTTAAGGAAGATCAAAGTGGCAAATTAAACTCGAAAGATCTTCAAAGACTATTTGAAGATCAAGTTTTGGAGAGAAGAATCAGAGGAGGAACATAGATTGGATCCGTGAAATTTCAATTTGATTCAAAATTTATTTTATTTGCATACATTTTGTGTTTCACTAAATTAAATACAAAAATTAGTGTTATAATAATCAAACAAACATATTTCCATTTTCAACCCTATAACTATAAACATTAATTCATTCATCACAACAGATTATGACATTTTTTTCGAAAAATCAATACACCTCGTAAACTGAACTTAAACTTGAAAAAAATTGATGTTGGAAATAAAATATAAGATCTCCTAAATCGTTAATGTATAGGATTATGATTTGAAGTGCTTGGATGTGTTTTATTGCATATGCAACATATATTGATTAAAAAAAGATATTGTACCACATTTTTCTATATGACGTGTCACAGATCATGGTGAGCTTGTGGTCATCTTCGTGCATCTCCTATTGATAATTTGATTGATTATGATACTGATGATATATGTTTGTGTTTTTAGAACGGGTAGTGATGCTTTGTTTATATTTTAAAACAACTTCAACTCACTTAAAATTGTGTCTTTAGAATTGTGAAGTTGTCCGAAGTTAACATGGAATAGTTTAATATTAAATATCAACATTATGATCTTGTTATTTTTAATGTGTTATATATATATATATATATTTTAGTTTTATTATTTTAGAATTTTTTAATTAACACATGTGCATATCGTTTTATTAATATTTAAAAATAAGCACAACATATAAAATTTTGCAATAATCATAGTATTAGATCAGTTCGACCAATAATCTTAAAATAATCCAAACTTACAATTTTTTTTCCAAGTCTTGATTGATAGATCTTTTCGATCGATAATTGGTTATAATTAATCTCGTCTAAATTTCCCGGGCACCAAAAATGAGTTTGGACTTTCAAGATAATCTGAAAGTGAAGCCCACTAAGAAACCCACACACCGTCTACAAGGCCCATTAACAATGGTCCTTCACTTTTAATTATTATTATTAATAATAATACTTATGTAATTCTTTTATAAAGCCTAAATTATTTTGATTTCTATCTCCCACTTTGGCTCAATATTGAAGTTGCTCTAAGAATCTAAATCAAATGTTCTTTAATCTTGGACTATTATACATTGATTTTTATAAAATCAGGTCGTTTGAAATATTTTCAATTCGATATTTAGTTGCTAAATTTTTTCAATATAATATTTGAAAATTAATAAATATATATGAGATATATATAAATTATGAGATATAAGAAAAACACTTCCCTATCTATATATTGATTTTTAAATATAACTCATATTATTCAAAAATAATAAACTAATATGAATGAACTACTTAACAAATGTGGACTACGTTTGTGAGTAAAATAATTAATAAGGAAAATAAAATAAGCAATAGTTAATCATATAATTATATTTGAATTCATTTGATTCTAAAATATTGCAATATTTTTTTAAAATTTGGATTCATAATTATACCTCAAATATTTAATCAAATATATCAAAGATTCAAAATGAGAAATAATAATACAATGCAATAATATAACATTTAATGAATTAGACATACAAAAAAAAACTTAACTATTTATATATTGACTTCTGAACATGACTAATGAAAAATAATAAACTAATATGAGGAATTATATAATTATCTAACAAGATTACAATTATGAGTATAATTAAAAATAAAATGAATAAATGGAAAATGAATATACGAATATGAACATGACTAATGTATGTATATATTAATGATAAATAATTTATATATATGGTTGTGATGATGCTGAAAATACAAAAACTCAAGTATTTAATCACACACACACACACACACACACACACATATATATATATATATTAGAAATTGAAATACAATGTAATAATATAAGATGTTCAATTGAAAAGTTGAATCAAAACTTATTAATCTAAAGTTAAGCTAAGCTTAGATAAATGACACTTTCTGTTGAAAAGTTAAATGTTAATCTTAATTATATTTGATTCTTCTATACTATAATATACAAATAATAAGTATATCTAAAAATTACCGAGATTTATGTATATGAATGATGAAATAAAACTTTCTTTGTCCATTAATTAGTTATTCACTCTATTGCACAAAAAATTATAAACTATATCAAATTATATTTATATATCTAAAAAATTAATCATCATGTAATACTAATAATTAAATATTTAGTAAATAAATTTAATACAAATTAGTTAATATTTAATTCAATAAATCATAATCGAGAATTGCTTATATAAAGAATCTCATTATAAAAGTTTCATCTAAAGTGAATAACTATTAAACTTGTTTGATGTTGGTATTTCGATTGTTGAGACGTTCATTTTTATGTTGTTATTTATAGAATTTGGATCGGTGCGGCATGTAAAATTCGGTATTTTCGGTATACCTTAAAATTTCAATATTTTCGATATAACGTGAAATTTCATCATTTATAATAATTAAATAATTTATGATTTTTATATCTATCATATATACAAAGAAATCAAATGTTCTTTACTATTGGACAATTTTACACTGCTTTTTATAAAAATGTGTCGTTTAAAATATATCAAAACTTGATCATTCTAACATGGGTTTTCATTTAGTTTCTAAAATTAAATTTCTTTTTGTTTGTCGTAACTACATAAAATTGGTCTTGTTATCTAATTAGTTAACACATGTGCATATCGTTTTGTTAATTTTAAAAATTAAGCACAACATAAAAAATTCATAAATAATCTTAATATTAGATCAATTCGATCGACAATCTTAGAATAATCCAAACTTACAATTTTTTTTCCAACTCTCAATTGATAGATCTTTTCGATAGATAAGTTGTTATAGTTAATCTCGTCTAAATTTCCGGACACAAAAAATGAGTTTGGGCTTTTAAGATAGATTTGAAAGTGAAGCCCACACACCATCTACAAAGCCGGTTAACAATGGTTGATGACTTTTAATTATTATTCTTAATAATACTTATCTAATTCTTTTAGAAAACCTAAATTAGTTTAATTTCTATCTGCCACTTTCTCATCTCTGCGTGGCTTGCAGCGCGCCTCCATTATCTCAAGCAGCAAGCGCCAATCTTCTCCCCCTCCATTCTCTCAAGCCTCAACCCCCTTTCAGATCTCATCTCTCGTTCTCCCACTTTTTTTACTTTCTCAAGGTTGTGGCCGTAATCAACATTTACATATGGATTATTGGGGTCTACAGTGATTGGCCTGTGCATCAGGGCATAATATTCGTTGCCGTCGACAGTCGCTATACTAGTGCCGACGACGGAGACAGAAATGGGAAGAGGCCGGAGGTTGCTGCTATTTTTGGTGCGAAGAGTGATAATCGAGTAACTTGCACATAAGTGGTAATTTATTATTTAAAACCGCCATTCAATATTGCCAACAATAATTGCCCCCCACATTTTGGTTCTAGCAGGCTTAGAACTATCAACCGAATTATGTCCGAAGTTATTAACTAGACTTTATTAATTTACAAGATACGTATATCTATCTACAACTACAATCCATTTGCTAAATATATTAACATATATAATATATTAGTCCAAATTTAATTGGAAAAAGAAAAACTCTATAAATCAATTAAAATATAATTCATACACTAGTTGAGATGTCCAACACTTTTTAGGATACTAAAAAATCTGTCGTCGTTTAAGTAGAAAAAATAGTTTTATTTAGATGAACTCCATTTGGCTGATGAAGTCGTCTCGTCCCAATAAAATAAATTAAAGCGTAGGTCAGTGCGCTAGTCTAAAAATAAAAAAGGTTGATTTAACAACTCTAATTATATTATAGGTGGTAGGGATGTTAATTGGGCCAATCTGCTTAGTTTCGGGCCAATCTTATTCGGTTAAAATTTTATTCGAGCTAAAAATTATTGGTCATAACTTAATCCTTCGATTTTCAGGCTAGTCCATTGGACCGGTATGTTAACAAAATTTTTTCACATGTATAAATTATATTATTGATAATTCTAAAAAATGACCATGATCTCTTATTCTTGAAATACATAAACACACGAAAAATAAGATAAAATAAAAAAATATGACGAATATAAAATTTCATTAACATGCATCAAATAAAGAAATCAACAGTACATGAAATGACAAATGACAATAACCTTCAATCACGATTTGTTCTTCTAAAAATAACAATTTCAAACTACATCATAAATTTAATTATAGCTCAATCTTCGATCTAATTTGGAGTATAATATTATTCTACTTTAACAATAATATCCTCAACTTCATGTTTGATTTCATTTTTAAAGTCTTCATCATTTACTAAAAGAAATAACAACATTTTTTATACAATTAAATAATTTAAAACATGATAAATAATAGCTAGCTAGTAAAAAAAGAAATGAGAAAATTAAAAGGGTAACCACACACTAAAAATATTCGAGTAATAAATAATAAACCAAAATTAAGTACATTTCGTGATAATAAATGTTCAACCTTAGTTTATTCTTTCAAAAATAATATTTTCAAATTACATTACATTAATTATTCTCAATCATCGATATAAATATTGAAATTACATTATTTTTCTACTTTAATGACATTTGATGCTTCAAATTACGTATATCCCCGTATTCTTTCTCATCTATTAAACAAACAATAACATTATAAACAATTAAATAATTGGAAACATGATAAATAATATAATTTTAATACTTTATAATTTCAATGATATATAATAAATTGATAATAGATAGATAACGAGATGAAAGCTAATTTTCTCAACAAAAAATAAAATAAAATGAAATAATAAAATAAATTAAAGTGAAAGGCTTTCAACATTCAAGAAACAACAAACGAATAAACAACATGCATCATCGTTTCAATAAACAACATGCATCCAATAACAAATATTCTAATATATATCTTATACATCATACTAATCACTCATAGTCCTTATAACATCGATAAATTCAAGAATGTATGTTGTAAATGAAAATATAATATTTAATGAAAAATTACATCATTATATGTGACTCATTAACCATTGTTGTAACTTTAAAAATTTATAATTTTTAGTATACTTGGAATCTGTTAATTGATGATATATGAATGAAAATATAATTGAATTAGTTTTTCAACGCCTCTAACCATTCATAAATCAGATGCTTTTAGAAAAGGTTATGACCAAAACAATTGAGCTTGCTAGGTCTAGCCCGACGGGCCAACCCGAGGACCGACCAGGCCAGCCCATTTGGCCCTCCTGCTAAACCGGTTGGACCCGTTTGGTTAATTTATTTTTGGACTGAAAATTTTCGGCCTTGAGCCTATATTTTTTTTAGTTGATTCGGGCTAAATTGAGTTTTGTGTGGAGTCAATGTCGTTAATTTCTTTTACCAACAAAATCATAAGTGATTTGACTTGGTAACCATGGAAAACATTGGTACGTAAAAGGACTCTTTTTTGTTTCGTAAATTTAATAGGTTTTTTTTCGTCCTATAAATAGATTATTACAAGTAAGCGTTATCACAAAACTGCTTCGAGGAGGTTTTCGATTTCTCTCTCTTTGCATTAAACCCTAATTGCAATCATTCGATCAGGTATAATTTCTCGCTCTACATATTTATGCATACATTGTACGTATTGCCATTGATATCGAGTCGTGTGTTCATTCATAGTTTTAAGGCGGTGTGTGTTTCTGCTTAGTTAAACATAGCAATTTAGGTGTAAGGCGGTGTGTGTGTGTTTTTGCTGCATTCCGGCAATGGCGGCGGCGGAGCAGCTTCTAAGTGCTCTCCGGCGAACGCCGCCGAAAGGCGGTGGGGCGCCGAGCGCAATTCATGATCTGGTGCAAGAATGGAAAGGTATGGGCGATAAGATGCTAAACTCTTTAATGGATTCCTTTTCTGATATTGAGTCACGGGAGGAGAATGTAAGGGTGGTTGGTGAGTTGTTGGAGACGAGGTTGAGGGATTTGGAGGAGAAGGAGAGGGAATTCAAGGTGTTGCAGGAAGGGAAAAGTGAGGAATTGAGGTTGAGGGAGGAGAAATTGGATGAGCAATTGAAGTTGGTTCACGAGCATATCGAGAGTTTGGAGACCTCGCAGGGTGAGGTTGAGGTTTTGCGAGTGAAGAATTGTGAGAAGTTGAAGGAGATTGAGAAGAGGGAGAGGGAATTGGATGGTGTTAATACTTGGTTGCTGGAGAAACGACTGAGTGGCTTTGAGAAGAGGGAGAAGGAACTCGAAGCGTTGTATGATGGAAAATTTAAGGAACTGAGTTTGAAAGAAGAGCTTTTGGTTAAGGAGAAGGAGGAGTTTGTTGAGGAGGTTAAATTGACAAATGAGAAGCTTAAGGAGAAGCAGAAGTTGGGGTGTGGCCTTATTGAGAGGTTGGAGATGGCATTGGATATGCTAGGCGGAATGAAGGTGTTGATGGATGGGAAGTTTAAGGAGATTGAGTCGAGGGAGACTATGGCTCACGAATCCCTGACCTCAAGGTTAAATGAGGCTGATTTAATTCGAGAATCATTGGAGAAAAGGTTCAAAGAGCTTGAGGATATTGAAAAAGGGATTGTTTTTTCTCAAGATAAAACCAGGTTGGGGTCAAACGAGGGGCAACTTGTTACTATGGGGAGAGACAAGGACATGGTCAACTCGAGAGAAGAGGAAGTGACTCAGAGACAGAAGCTGGGGCCTCAAAGGTTGGAGAATAAGCCTGAAGAAAAGGAACAGGAGCTTGGGTTGAAGCATGGAATTCTGGTGTCTTGTAAAAAGGAACACAGCTATAAAGAGCGAGATCTTGAAGAGGGTGAGTGTAGCGAGAAAAGTTTAAGTTCTGTAAGAGAATCTCCTCAAAATTATATAAAGGAAAATCTTGCATTAGGCAAGCTAGATCAGCCACAAAGACATGTGATAGGGTCCGATGCTGGGCTAGTTGCAGATAAAGGCCAGCAGGCATGCAGGCTCGGAGAAGTAGCTTTGAAACAATCAATGTTAACTGATACCACTGGTGCCCGTGTAACAATTAAACAAGAAAAATCAGTAGACTTGAGAGTTGCACAGCAGAAGGACCGAGAAGCTTTAGAAATGTTAATTAATGACCCCAAGAAAGACTTGGAATCGATAGATAATGAGATATATAAAATTCTTTTGCTATCTTCTGATCCAGCAAAGGTAGTTCTAGATGTAGTGGATGGGTTTCACTCACTCCGTTCAGAGAAACTTGATACAGAGTGCAGAGTGAAGAGAGCCACTATTCTTCTGTTAGATCAATTAACCAAAATGTCACCAAAGATTCAGCCTTGTGTTATAGAAGCAGCAATTAAACTTGCTCTTGAATGGAAGTCGAAAATGAGTACTACTGCTGAAAATCCAATGGAGATATTAGGATTCTTACGTCTCTTGGCTGCATACAATCTATCCTCTCATTTTGACAAAAATGAGCTATTCAGTTTTCTGAAGCTGGCTGCACAGCATAAACAGGCGCCAGACTTGTGTCATGCCCTTGGTCTCACTGAGAAGATTCCTGGTATTATCTTGTCTCCTGTTGTTCTGCAATCTGCTACATGAATATGGCTCGTATCTGCACTTGAAATGTTTTCTCTTTCTCGTTCATTTCCCCCTTTTCAATTCATAAGTGTCTGTTGCGATTATATGGTGCCTGGTTATATCTTTATTTGAATGTGTGTTGTTCCATGAAGCTTTTGCATAAGGCTCCAGCTTAGGCATATAAGCTAGGGAGCCCTAACCTAACTCAAAACCATGGTCAATGATAAAGGATCGACTCTCACTTATATGCCCTTCCACAGTTTAATGTGGAATCGATGTGGGATATCGTAACAATTCATCCCCCTTTCAAACTGAACGTCCATGGATGGCAACCCACACCAAGGCCTACTTCCAAGTGGCAACCCCCTTGGGCCCACATCCGGATGGCACCCTTTGGGTCCACCATTGGGTAGCCCCTTTCCGTAGTCTGTCCGGATCCGACAGATTGTACCAAATTGTTAGGCATATAAGCTACGGATCCCTAACTTAACCCAAAACCGTTGTCAAAGGTAAAAAGTTGGCCCTCATTTATATGCCCTTCCACAGTTTCATGTGGTATTGATGTGGGATATCGTAACACTCCCCGGATATATTGAATGGATAGGTGGTTATATACTAAACGTACAAGTCGTAAATGATTATTTTTTATCCAACTCTCCAAAGTAGCTTGGATTGTAGAAGATTCATTTATTGAAGCAATCCAAACCCTTTTTAGTTTCGCCTCTCCTCTTTCTCGGATGCACTGGCACGCGTTAATGATGTCAAAAATGCATTCTAGCAGATGGAGATAACTCCAATGCCGGTCTAATTAACTTGGAAGAAATGTTTCTCCTTTAGATGTTATAAGTGGGGGTTGATTTCTATAATTGCATTTTTTTAAATTAAAAGTTACAGTATTGCTTAATTGATTGCATTGAGTTGAATCACTCCAACCTTGGTGGAGTTTTAATCATGGATCTAATTCCATATTAGTTTGATGTCATTTGCTCACACAAGCTTTTATTTTCGTGTGTTGTAGGTTTGATCCAGAAACTAATAAATGAGAAGCAGTATCTTCTTGCGAGCACCTACATTTCCGAATACCAGCTTGAGCACGAGTTTCCACAGGCAGGTATCCTCAATTATTATGTAACGCATTCAAAGTTGTCAGCAAATGCAAAATGTAGAAGCGAACGCAACTCTCCCGAAGCACAGGTAAGTCCGGAACTACTCCATAAATGTTTTCTTTCTTGTCAGTATTTCACAACTAGATGAAAGGTTTCATGCTCATATATTGATATCAGGATAAGGCTATTGCTAGTGAGCTAGCCGATCTGTGCATTGCAATCGAGCATATCGTCAAGTACGGCCTTGAATCCGACTACTCCACCAATGCCCTTACAGCGAGGATAAAGCAATTGGAAGTGAATCGAGAAAGCTTGAGACATGGACGTCCAATACCAACAGCAGCAGAAGCTGATGGAAGCCAAAGGTGTGGGCGTGGAAATAGAAGGAAGGAACGACGAAGAGCTCGTCGAGCTGAGAGACAATCTGCTGCCGTCCTGACTCCACAAATTACTGGCCATGGTTCAAATAGTTGGTCTTCCTCTGGCTGGAGTGAAATGCCCCCGGCCGAGGCCGCCCCGCCGGGTTTGCCGGGTTTTCCGTATCAGTGGGGATGCATAAATCTAGTTCCAATGCCGCAACACATGGCCGTGAGTCCTTACAAAAGGCGCAAGACAAAAGCGTGGTATAATGGGCAGCAGCAGTTTGGTAACTAGCATTGAGTAGTAGCACTGGATGGATTGTGTTCCTGTTCATGAATTTTGCAGTTGTAATATCTTCTCTTCTTGTCAATAAAAATGTGAATCTTGTTATTCTTAATGGCCTATTGTATTAGTCAACGCTGAAATTAACCACAAAGTCGGGTAGAGGGTCAAAATAAAGAGTAACAGATTAATAGGTTGACCCACACCCACCCATGTTTCCGTTCACTCATGATTTGACGACGACTTAAATGGAGTAGCAAGTGAACAAGGACATCTCGCATACAACTAGCAAGAAAAGAGAAAGCAAAACAAAATCTCCCATCGTTTTCTTATGCTAACCACTCAGCAGCTCAATGAGCTCATTCTTTTTCAACTTTGAGAATCCTTTCATGCGACGCGACTTTGCGAGGGCTCTCAGTTCTGTCAGCTTCATTCCGATCAAATCCTCTACTTTTGCTACGCCTTCATGCTCGGTTTCATCAATCTCTGACACTTTATCCTCCGATATTTTATCAAAGGCGTTCACTTCTGAAATGAAAGGGTCCTCATCAGATTCTGAATCGTATTCAACATCCTGGATGTCATCAGCTTCTGCTTCTGTGCTAATCCACTTTCTGCCGCCCTCCATCTTCTCCTCTGAGACAGAACTACCAGAGTCGTCAATGTAAATAGGTTGGAATTTGATTTCAGGGACTGGAGATCTTTTACGGAAGCTAGATTTTGGCCGGCTAACTTGTGGTCGTGGGATTTCTTGCATTGCTTCATGCTTCGTGCTACTATTGGAGTCTGAGATGCTCGTGCTTCTTTCCTCTGTCAACGGGCCACTCTGCTCGTCCTGATCCAGGATGAACTCCTCCTTGTTGTTGGCATTGGTGTTGCTTTTCTTCCCTTGCTGAACCGAGTGTTTCCTCAAAAGCTTCAGAAGAGAATCAACGGTCTCACTCTCTTTGCTTTTTGCTGGCGACTCCTCAATTTTCTTTCCTTCCTTCATTGCTGCCTTTTCACGTAGTTGAGCCTGCACCTTGCGGAATAGTTCCACAATCTCCTTCTCTCTAGGACCAGTAGTCACAGTAGCTTGATATTTTTGATTCCCAGAAACAGAGAGAAGTGGCCCATTTTTGGAAGACAGAGTTTCAGATTCTTCGAGGTCTTCACATTCTTCTCTTATATCATTGTGCCTATTCCTATGGCGGGAGTATCCTTGCCTGTTTTGATTTGAGAAATCCGGGTTTCTCCTATAGCTGCTAGAACTTGCATTACACACAGAAGATGTGTACCTGGAAACACATCTCAAAGATAAAAACTTGACATCAGAAAAGAGCTTGTGTTCACGACAAGATCTAGGTGATAAGCCATGTGCTTTTCCAGAAGTTCCTGAGCAGGGAAGACGACTGCCATCAGGTGGCCCATATCCTGCAATGAAATTAGGAAAGGATGCCAACACATTGTTAGTTCCGGACTAGGACACTGTCAGCATATGATGAAGTTTTCCAAAACCAACTAGGTACACTGATCCTGGAAAGAGTCCCGACACTAATAATTTATTGCAAGTGATTTTGAGACAAAATTCACCAACACAAAATAGTGTTATTCTGGTGGTGGAAACAATTTAGGGAACTAAATGGCAAAGTTGAAGATCCAGACTCAAGCATTTCACACACAAGCTTTTTCAATGGCAAGTTATATTTTAAGCTGCAATCATCATATCTCACACAAATATATCAGAATCTGGCATTCTGGCTATGAACCCGTGTTAGCGAAATCATAAAGTGTATGATCAGTTCTAAGTCAAACCAGTGGCTCTTATAACACAAGCTCATTACTTCCAGATTCTCACTCAAAGTATCATCAGATCACATGAGTTAGAAACAAAACAATACTTGCACACCAAAGTCTAAGGAGAAAAACATCAATCGAGAAGCTCTAACATGGAGTTTAATGCCCCCAAGAAGCTTAAAATCAAACATGTTTCCTTTTATTAACAGCCAAAAAGAAAGCCATGTTGGAATGTGAGGAACCTTTTTCCTATTAATAACCCAAGAAATGGAAAAAACCACCAGTAGGTAAATGGAGAATTGACGTGAATGTTTGCTTTAATGAGAATAAGGCTGAGTGTCTGGAATTATTATACGTAAGTTATAATAGTTAAGTAACGGGAAGGCAGATTTGTGCATGCTAAACAACAACTCCTCGGAAACTTCAATCTACAAACACCAACAAAAACAGACCTTCAATCAAAACTAATTTTCAGACTCTAAAGAAAAGAAACCAAGCAGATATTTCCAATCAACTTTGTCAAACTCGGAACAAAATGAGTAAAAACATTTTATCAAACATATGGCGGGCGTTTCTCAAACAAGCATAAAACACAAAACAATCCACAAGAAAGAACAAACTCAAGCAAAAACCAAATTCCCTAAGAAACCCTTGAAAAATTCTCCAAAGCTATGTATTGCTTCGCCCAATAATGTTTTTTCAGCGCTTTATAGGAGCACATACAATATTCATACAATACATAGCTATATACATGTAAAGTAATTACCAGGAATGCTTTTGGAGATGAAATTAATTGAGCGCGACATTCTTGTAAAAGCTGCGCAGCGAATTCCTGAATTGAATTGGGGTTTTACACATATCTGACGGTGACGCTGGGGGTTTTTCGTGGTTATATACAACTATAATAGTGCAAAATGTGAGAGGAAAGGATATTTGGGCCTAATTGGATTGAGCCCACACAAGAAACCCATTACTTCACCCTCCAACTCCACTTCACTTTACCAATAAATTACATAACGTATGTAAGACTACCCGATTTTAAAGGTTCATGACATAGTAGTCATACACGAACCTAAACTTCATTATAGTACAAAAAATTTGTTGGACGCTCCCATGGTCAAGATTCATAAGACAATATCAATACTTGGATTTATGTTCATATTTTTATTGATGTTTGGATCCAAATATGATGAGTATTATTTCACGGGTTTTGTGGGTCAAGACTCGTTAGGCAATCTCACATAAGACTCTTAAAATATAATATCATACAATGCGAGTTTGAATTCAAGTACGAATACATATACATATATCTTGACCTGTGAGATAGTTTGAAACGAATACAAAAATTTGTGTCATAGATTCATCAGATTATTCATCATGTGTCAAATATCAAGATCCATCAAACAATGTAAGATATTTTTAATTGTGTTGGTGTTTAGAGCAAGGTACAGATCAACTTGATAATACTTCCCCAATGATTATAATAAGAAATTTCATTACACGTTTTATACATGAAATGAATTACACTATCTAGCTCGGTCATGAGGGAGTCTTATCTAGAGCCATTTTATGGATTATCCATAAGACAAGGTAACACTCGGATCCAACACAATCAAACACCAATAATAAAATTACAAACATGTCATTAAATATGAATTTTAATCAAGATCTTGACCTACTTTACGAATTTTAACTAGGGTTGTAGACAAACAGAGCCGCTTGTGAACTATTTGAAGCTTGGTTCGAAAAAAAAGCTCGTTCAAAACTTGTCCGTTTCCTAAATAAGCTGAACTCAAATTGAGCTCTATAAAATTATTGAATCGAGCTCGAACATAGTAGTATTCGCCTATTCGGTCCGGCCAACTTGCGAACATATTCGAGCTCAAGCTTAATCAAACATGTTTGCGAACATGTTCGTAAATATTATAAATATTTCGAATGAGTAAATTAAATAAGCTTTTTTCAAGTTCAAGTTCAAATATGTAAATTAAATGAGTTTTTTTTTTCGAGCATTTGAGCCTAGGCTCGATTAGTAAATTTTCAAGCATTTTACGAGTTAAATTTGAACATGACAAATATTTCTCGAGTTGAGCTTAAGCATGAGGAAAAATGTTCGAATCAAGCTTGAGCTTGAATATTCTGTTATGATAGCAAAACAATTGAGCTGAATAAACAGAGTCGGTTAATCAGTTAGAAACTGAAGAGAAAGTAGTTATTCAACAAGAGCAGGGCCGGCCCTGAGGGCGGGCGGGCCTGGGCGACGGCCCAGGGCCTCAAAAATTGGAGGGCCCAAAATTTTTAATATAGTCCATTAGTTATAGGCATTATGTATACTAAAAAAATAATATTAGACTTATTGGTTTTGGGCTCAGCAGATGCGATCCATGATGTCAAAATTTATTGTCTAATAGCATTAAATCATTCATTAATCAGTGGCACAATTAATTCTCACATCTTCCAACGTTATTTCTATGAAAAAAAAACTATTCATCTTTTTCAAGTCGTTGGCTAGTTTTCCGAAAAATAAGAACTAAGAACTCTTCAACTTACTTTTCTTACCGTTGAATCATATTCATGAATATAGTTATATAAATAGAAGGAACCACATGAATTCTCTATTTCTCTTATACCAATTTTTATTTCTTGACTATCGAGTATCGACCTAATTGTCCGAGTAAAAAAAATTCTCATTGCAAACTCTGAAATTCAGATTCCGATTTCAGAAGGCGGAACTAGAGTTAATTTCGATTTTGATCCCATAGGACATCAGCTATTTCAATTTTGGTCCGGACACTATCATTTTTGGTCTTTTTTCAAAAAAAAAAAAAATCGCCCAGTTTTAGTCCCATAGGTTTAAGAATATCATTTTTGGTCCCATGATTTCAAGGCAAAAAGCGGGACCAAAATCGATACTAACTCTGTTTGGGACCAAAAATGATAGTGTCAGGACCAAAATCGGAATACCCGATGTCCTATGGGACCAAAATCAATATTTTCTCCGGAACCATTGAAGCATCTTGTTGATTTTGTTTTACGGGTAAGTAAATTCATATATTTCATTGATTTTGTGATTTTTTTTACATGCAAGAGCAATTGAATTAAATATTTTAGTTTATTTTATGCAGATTATCATTTGAGATCGTCAAATAAAAAATTAAGTATAATATATTTAATTTATTGTAGCGTCAACTGAGAGGAGTTTCTCAAAGTTAAAATTGCTGAAAACGTATTTGAGATCGTCAATGTCCCAAGAGAGATTGAATGGTTTAGCAATATTATGTATAGAAAAAGAGATTTTAGATAACATAGATTTGAACGATATTGTAGATGATTTTGCAAGTAAAAATGCTAGACGAAGTCATTTTTTTTATAAGTAATGGACATTTTTTACTTTTCGATGTATTGCGTACGATGATATATTGGGGGCCCATTTTTATAATTTCGCCCAGGGCCTCATTTTTGTCAGGACCGGCCCTGAACAAGAGAGAATCGATAGAAACTTGAGAGAAAGAGAGTATAAGTAGATAGAGAAGCAGAGGGTATAGTTACGGAAATGCATATTCTGTAATTCATTTTCCTATATTGAATCATTCAATATCCTTCTATTCTTTAATTGTGCGTGTATATCACAATAATGAAGATAAGCTTGCAATCGATGAGTGTCGAGGTCTAAAAGTGGTATCAAAGCTTTTTTGTTACGCTTGCATATGCCGTGTGCTCGCACGAGACAAACAGTAGCTTTGGAGGCTAGAAATGAAGGATTAGAGTCGTAGATTAATAAGCTCCGTTAACAACAAACAGAAATGAATGAGTCCATGATTGATTTGTTTCGTCAACAATTTGGTGAGTAAAAGAACGAGATGAAGAGGGATTTGAACAATAGAGAGCAGTCACAATCTGAGCCAGGAGGAAGATGTAATAGGAAGAAACAGACCGTAAAAGAGAATTACAATGCGGATGAAGTTGAAACAAGTTCTTCAAGGGAGAAAGATAACTCTATGCATGCATCTTAATCTTCTTTTGCACGAATACCTAGAGTAGATTTTCCAAGATTTTTTAGAGAAATCCCGATGCGATGGGTTTGAAAATGCAATAAATATTTCCAATTTAATCATATGAATGATAATGAAAAGATCGATACCGCGGCAATGCATATGGATGAGAAGGCGGATCTGTGGTTTTTGGAATGTGTAGAAGGGATGGAAGGGGTTTCATGTGATGTAACGCTCCAGTCCCACTAGGACCAAAACGTCACCAAAAATATACGTACATGCTTACGTGATAAATACTTTTCAAAAGATAAGATTTAACTTTATAAATAATTTGTAAATGGACATCACCTCAACTTAAAAATGTTCAAACCACACACTCAAGCGTCCTCAAAGTCAACTTTTAACAAGGATTTTAAAATCATTAACACACACATAACCAAATTATGACCTGACAATATACATAGCCAATCAGGTCACACATTTAAAAGTTCAAAGGTCAACCCTTCTATACATTCAAATATTTATATATACAATCAAAACCTGACCACTGAGGTCAATAAATTTCAACTTAAAAGTTTTACAGAATATTAGCAGAAGCATTTAATATTTAAATACTGACAAGATTTTAAAGATGATTTTAGCAAAAACCACACAATGATCAACCATCTAACCCACTCCAGCACCCAGTCATCAACCAGCTCGATCTCCAGGACCTGAAAACATTTGAAAATATTTGGGTTGAGTGCCAGAAAAAACATTCAGTGGGTAATAATATTCGTCCAAGTCATACTTTCATGCTTTAAAACTGTTATGCTGCATAAATCATGGAAATCCATGAACATACTTATAACAAAGTTTACTCTTCTTTATTGAATTAGAGACCCAATGTCATCACATGTATACTTTACGGTTACCTATATAGACATTTAGTCACAAAGTAGACCATCTATGCTTGTAAGTTGGAATGCATTAAGTCTCAACACATCCAATCATTGTGTAAACAATGTTATTAAAACATTTAACATGCTTTTCATGGACGAATTAAAAAACATAGTTGTGAGTTATAGAAAAATTCACCTTGATGATCTCAATAAGTAGTGCAATTTATGCGTGAAATGCTACTATACTTTCAGCTCGTCTTGACCTACAAAATTAGAATTCTAACTTAGAATCCTAATATAGGCCAATAAAATAATAACTTAGATCATAAATATCTTAAATAAGAATTTTCTATAATTTGGGATCATTTGGAATCGAAATGGAGTCAAACGTGCGAATAATGCACATTTGACAGAATGAATCAATGTAGATTGAGAATTTATCAAACTTCGTGAACAAAATTGAATGGATAAAGATGAATTGAACTAAATTTAATGACTAAGAAGCTTGGTTTAATACTTAGGAGTGAATTATAATATTTAGAATTCATTTTGGGACAAAGTATAACATTTATAAATTATAGGTTTTAATTGAATTTTATAAAAAATCTTAATTTAATTCCCCAAGACCCAAAGCTAATTTATAATTTCCACCTCAAATTTAGGAATTGGGCTCAATTTTTTCAAAAAAACTTGTGGGCCAAAGTTGAAAATTTATAAATCAAATACTTGAGCCCAAAATCTTTTTAAACATTTCATTATACATTTCTCCTTCATCACCACCTTCCCATCACCTCTTGCCATTTTTTTTTCCGGTAAACCTTGCCCGAAAACTACCCTCACAACACAAAAATCACAACTAACCACACCTCCAACAATCTCAACTCAAATACATGGCAGCAGCCCAATGAAAGAACAAACGAGAATAAAAGAAGGTAAATTAGTTTTTTCGACATTTCCGACATATTTTTGTTGAACTTATGGCATGAAAACGAGGGTTGAAATAGTGTCCGATCGAAGATACAAGGCCGTATATTGAAAGCTTGATAAGAGAGGTTCGAAACGGTATAAAATGCATCAAAATCCAATGGTCGGATCATCGGAAAAAGGTCGAACAAGTTGCGGCGTCGCACAGCAGCGAACAACAACAGCAACAGCGTTTCCTAGCTTTGTTTCCGAATTTCAGAACATCAATTTGGAATATCTTTACATAGATGTGTTCTATACCCCTGTATTAACATCTAGTAAAAATTTCATGAAGAATAAACATGATTTGATGAATAAAGAAATGACCAAGAGATGATAAACAACGGTTCTTCAACATGATTTTTTTGAAGAATTTACGATGGAAAAATAGAAGACAAATCGTCGTTGGATCAAAGATTTAAAACCACTGAAATAAAGCTTGGAACAAGAGGCTTACAACAATATAGAGATTGTAACAGTTGAATAATCGGATTAATCGCAAATTAGCTCAAAAGATGGTAACAGAGTGAAGAATGAAGGCTAGCTGCGGAACTCACCTTTTCTCTCTTCCTTTTTTCCTTTCTTCTTCTTTTTTTTCATCTTTCTGATTTCTTCTCTCTAAGTTAACATATAGTTGTATATGTATATATATATAAATATACACTCATACATATTACTACACGTATACTTTGAAAAAGACACTCATGCTCTCATAAAACTTACAAATGGCAAAAGTTGCTTGGCAGAGGTTTATAATTATCCAAATGAATACTAAATTTTCCTTGCCTTATATTCCCAAACTATCAGGCCTACTGAGAATCACATGCATATTAATTAAGTAGTTAGTTGATAGTGGGCTTGAGCAAATTGGTCGAAAATTGGCATTTAAATGAATAGAATTATTGGGCTTGTAGAAATAAATTGAGTTCAAATTATCACATTGAATAAATTTCATTGGAGGTTCAAATGAAGTCCGAGTTGGATGATCTTGGTACCAAAACGATCTCATTAATATCTATTTTTATACTATAAATTCAAATTTGAACTTAGATGTTCAACTAAGGTCGAAACTTTTCTTGCTCATTAGGTGTCTCTAAGCTCACCATTAACTAGCCCAAAATAATTTGGATTCTGATTTCATGAAATTTCTTACTATACAATAAATTTAAATGCCCTTTTTTTTTCTGGGGGTGTTACATGTGAGGAGTTTGGGAAGCTAGTAGTAGAAAGATTTTCCAACGTTGAAGGGGTGAATCTTGTAGCACAATTTAATAAATTGCAAAAATCAGATGTGATGGTTTATACTCTCCAGTTTGAAGAATTAAAAACTTTCATGGCGAGTGCGAATCGGCAATTGAAGGAAAGTTACTTTGTACAGAGCTATAATATAGTGGGTTGAAGGAAGAGATTGCAAGAATGGTGGAAATTAATGTTCACTCTGAGTTTGTTAAATCAAACTATCGAACTTGCAAGAAAGCAAGAATTGCCATTGTTGTCAATGGATAGAGGCCCTAAACAACCAAGTTTGCAAAAGAATTATCAAGAGAAAGACAACAAGAGTAATGGG
This sequence comes from Perilla frutescens, assembly GCA_026008535.1. Taxonomy (NCBI): domain Eukaryota; kingdom Viridiplantae; phylum Streptophyta; class Magnoliopsida; order Lamiales; family Lamiaceae; genus Perilla; species Perilla frutescens. The sequence continues at coordinate 33,906,537 of BRKX01000011.1, forward strand.
GAATTGAACAAATCTACTAGGTTCAAGAAACTCACTCCGGTTGGGGCATAAATGCACGCAAGAAGATATTTGTTATCATCTGTGAAGATAAGCAAGAAACAAAGCTATTTTTGAAAGAAATTGAATCCGATGAAGATGAAATTTTGGTGTCTGTGTATGCTCTCATAGGACAGGTGGCAACTGATACAATCAAGATTAAAGGAAAAGTGTGAAAGCATGAGATCACGGTTCTTATTGACACAAGGAGCACTCATAATTTCTTGGATCAAATGACATCAAGAAGGCTCAATTGCAACTTAAGAGTGCACCAATCCTCTGAAAGTAACAGTGGCAAATGGGGAAAAGCTGGAGTGCAACTCTAGATGTCCTAAATTGGACTGGGAAATGGGGAAATGCAAATTCAGTACACCTATGAGAATACTACAACTTGGAGGTTGTGATATGGTCATAGGAGTGGATTTATTGAGACAATTGGGGCCTTTAACTTTCAATTTTACAGAACAGAATATCAGGTTCAATAGTGAAGGATCATAGATAGTGCTGCAAGGCATTAAAGATGAGATGAGTCTCAAAATGATTTCTGAAAAATAGTTCAAGAGAACGTTAAGGAAGGGAAATGGGACTTTCTTTGGCTGTTTGTGCATGTTATCAGCAGATAAAGTAAAACATAAGGAGAGTAGTTTGTCTTTGATATCAGCATAGAAGGTGATAAATGATAGTACGTAAAACCCATCTGAAAGTGCAATCTATGATCAGTAACTATCTTCCCATCTTTGAAACACCAACCCAGTTGCCTCCTAACAGAAGTCATAATCATAAGATAGCTATAAAAGGAGCTGAAACTTTCAAGCAAACCGCATACAGATACCCTTATTTATAGAGAATGGAGGTAGAGAAATTAGTGCAAGAGATGTTGGAAGCAGGGGTGATCCAACCGAGCAACATTTCTTTTTCTTCACCTGTATTATTAGTGAAAAGGAAAGATGGCAGTTGGAGGTTCTGTATAGACTACAGACGATTGGATTCTATCACTATCAAAGACAATTTCCCAATTCCTTTAATAGATGATTTGTTGGATGAGTTAGAAGGTACTGTAGTCTTTTCCAAGAATGATCTAAGAGTGGGGTATTATCAGATCAGGATGAGTGAGGAAGATATATTCAAAACAACATTTGTGACACAAGTGGATTGTATGCGTTCAAGGTTATGCCCTTTGGATTGACAAAGGCTTCTGCAACATTTCAAGCATTGATGAATGCAATCTTTAGACCACATCGGAGTAAGTTTGTGCTCGTATTCTTTGATGATATCTTGGTTTACAACAAGAATATGAAGGATCACCTACGACGCTTGGAGACAGTTTGTAAGTTGCTACAAGACGTATTGTTAAGCACAATAACAACCCGAGTACAGAGGTTTTGGTATAGTGGGCACATTTGCCGGAAGAAGAGGCCACTTGGGAAGACTTTCTTGAGATAGAAAGTCGGTACCCGTTTCTTTTTTACTTGGGGACAAGTCACAATTAAGGGGGAGGGTTTGTTATGATAGCGAAACAACTGAGCTGAATTGGCTATCGGCGTGGCACGAGCTGAATAAACAGAGTCGGCTAACTCAGTTAGTAACTGAAGAGAAAGTAGTTATTCAACAAGAGGGGATCAATATGAACTTGAGAGAGAGTATAAGTAGATAGAGAAGCAGAGGGTGTAGTTATCGAAATGCATATTCTGATTCAATACAAGAATTCATTTGATTGTCGTCTCAATAGCTTTCTATTCTTTAATTGTGCATATATTTCACAATTGTGAAGATAAGTTTGCGATCCATAAGGGTCGAGGTCTTAATATATTCCTTAACTAGGTGAGCACAAACACCAAAATGTATCAAAGTGTTCAACTCGAATGTTTGGCTTGACTTGGTTAGTTTACAGCTCCAATTAGCATATAAGACAACCTCACACAAATTTTTATCTTCGATTATATATTATTTTAAATACATTTAAGAATAATATATAAATAAGTTATCGAATTTTCACATTTTCGAACTATGACCCGGTTTATTCGAGTCCTTGAACTTTCACAATGTTATAATCGAGTCTTCTAACTGTTTATTTGGTTGAATGATAATGTAATTTAAAAATTAAGAACAAAAGTTCAAGAATCCAATTCAACGAATAAAAAAAATTCAAAAATCTAGCTTTCTCATTCAAAAGTTTAACATGAATGAGCGATAATGAAATGTCAACTAAAGATTTTCAAGCACTCACTCCATAACACCTAATTATCATCAAGAATTTAGATCATATTCCAGAATCATATAATTAGAAAATCCAGTCATAAATTGATAAAATCATTGGAGAAAAATTGCATTAGAATGTAGCCTAAAGGCAAAATCAAATCCAATTTATTAAGAGAATGTGCAGAGGCATTTTTCCAAATGATGGAACCAAAGTTGAGGCTGCTGCTACAAATTTTATACTAACACATAAATATGTGAAGAGCAACAAAAATTCAATATAGGCTGCTCATTGTGAGAAATCCAACAACTTCAATCAGTCTACCTTGTGCAGCAGCATTTCTTTTAAATGTATGAAGACGCTTTCCTGCCCTGTACTCATGCAATGCCCAACGAGGTCTCAACGTTCTAGAGCCCTCGAACGAAGAAACCTTTGGGGAGCAGCGCCTTTCTACGAAGGTCTATGCTTTATGGTTCTTAACCATGTCATCAACATCTAGTTCCACTTCTAGAACAGGTGAATCCACCACCGTGCTAAAATGGCTGCAAAAAAGCAGCAGCATTATTCATCCATTACAATGGTAGAATTTTCAGTAGTAATATTACAAAACATTACCTATTTTTCACCGGGCCGTGATCCACAGCATTTCTTAGACAGTAAAGGGCTCGACCAACAATGTTGGCCATGGTAACTGGACCAAAGGTTCGACTATCATAGGCTTCCTGTTATGCGAAAAGATCAGTGGAAAGCATCAGAAAAAATATATTAATCGTCTATGGCTGCATGTAATACTAAACGAAAACATCCGTATCATGAACCACCATAAATCTGATGTCGAAAGAACAATGCTACATGCAAGTTTACTGATGTCTGAATTGACGAAGAAAATCTTCAATCAAGTGACGCACATGCATATGAGCGAACTTTCACTGTTTAAAGAAGTTCATGAAGAAAATTTTCAATTACATACAAGCATGACAGCGATATTTTGCTATGATATAACCAGTCACTGTGAAGCACTGAGTCAGTACTAAATTTATCACAGATCGAAAAGTGTGCATAAAAATAAGAATCTGGAGAAAATTTTTAACCCAAACAACCACACTTGACATTGGCTCTGTATTGAGCACACAATCAAGGTCCCGAAGCAATTTTATCTGTCTGAAGACAAAACAAATCAATTTTTAGTAATCACTATTTGTTCGAGAAATATTCGAATATTTCACAGTGGGAATAGCAGAGAAATGTAGCTAGCACCAAGTAAACTGTTCATACCCTCACTTGAGGAACGTGATGCATACTGAAAGAAGAGATACCCACTCAAAGCAAGGAGAAGCATCTACCTTAGGCTTCAATTTATTATTGTCAGCTAATACCCAACACTGATCCTTTTCAAGGACAAAAGATTCATCATTTGCATCTTTAGATCCCATCTCATATCCTTCGATTGCAGCTAGCCTCCTTACAAGATAATTGGCCGAGTCTTCAGGATCCTTCAATACTACGACATCACCAACATGGACTCTCCTATCACAGACAGAGAGAAGAGATCAGCTTCATAGAGACACAACTAACAAGTAACAACATAATTAGACATATGCTTCTATGCTGCAACCATGAGTTCTCGCCTTTTCAACTTATCTTCAGATGCTACATATGGGGAGTTTTATCAATTTAGTGTCTAAGAGATAGGTTGGCTACCAATCCGGGGCTAGAAAGATGAATACTGTCAATTTGGAAACTGATGGATTGAAACTATTAATCCAAGATCCCAAAAAAATCATGCATTTCAATTCTTTTTTCATTATTTTTACATTAATTTTCATTGAAAATTCAAGGGCCCAATAGGGGACAAACTTTAATTTACGACTGATTGAGGACTCCTTATTATGTTTTATTCTTTGTTTTACACACTATATAGTCGTGCGTATTACATGCTCCAGAAAGGTATTGAAAAAGTCAGAGAGTTGTAAAATAAAGATTCAAGGGCTCACTAGGGAACAGAATTTAGTTTACGCCTCATTGATGATTCCATATTATGTTTTATTCTTTGTTTTACACACTATATGGTGGCACGTATTACATGCTCCGGAAAGGTATTGAAAAAAGTTCTCTATGATTTGTAAAATAAAGATTCAAGGGCCCAATAATGTGTACAAAATTGGATTTTTCCTATGTTTTGGATCAAATGACCCCGTGGAACAAGCCATTATGTAAAATAGATCAGGTGATTCTCTTATAAATCCCACTCGGGAACAAGGATACATAATACAGTGGTCAAACCAGAATTTGGACACAAACAATGTTCATTAGGTAATCGGCAGCAGAATTAGTTGCTGGACCGGAAGAAACATAGGTCTTTAGAGAAATACCAATGTATACTTAAGCTCTCAGTAAACAATGACTATCAAAAGCCAATCACAGTTATAATATGTCATTCATTTCGACTCTTCTTTTCCTTGTAGCAAGTTTACTAGATCTAATACCCATCTATGTATTCCGTGTTCTATCCTTATCTTTCTAATGTTATCAGCTCTACAGATGCATCTCGACATCATCAACCTCACCTAAAAACCAATCTTTTAATTGCTGTGATTATGAAACTAGACAAGAAACAAGAAGCTATAAAATATAAGAAGGTGAAATGGAAACTAAAAGAATACGTAAGCATAGTTGAATCGTGTGACAATAAGACGAAATTAGTTGTTGCATAAAGTGAAAATACAACATTAAACAAAGAATTTCTAAGATCCTACCTCCCCATTCCTACAATAATATTGCATTTGTTGCAGATAAATCAATTCGTTTGAGAAGCAATTAAAAGCATTCCCTTCTTATGTGCTACTTATACATCTAAGATACAAGGAACACATCCATCTTAAAAGGCACTATGAGTTTAATGCAGATATTACTATGACCAGATGGTCAAAGCTCAACTTATACTGCCCAAGTTCAGCAACGAGAATCTGCCGCCAATCTCCTCATGAGTCATGGCATGCAATCCAACATAATATGCAATAAGCATACTATATAGTGGGGAAGAAATAATGAAAAGAAAAGTTAGACAGATTATCAGCAGTCAGTATATATATATATATATATAGTAATTAGTATATATATATATATATCATTCAAACTTAATACCACTAGCATTAATTTTAATACTATTAAACATTTTTTCCCTATGGAAAACCATACGTAGGATTTGGAGCTGGAATTTTCCGAACAAGAAGAGTTCCACCCTGTGTCCCAACCGTTGGGTCCATCTCTTCTCCTTTATTCCAATGCAAGAATGTCAACCTTCCATGGAGAAAATTCTTCCATATGGTATCAAGTATTTCCTTATCAGCAATTTGACCTCGTAGATAGGACTGCAATCATATAAAAGATTCTCTCAGTATACCCAATGAATCAAGATCTCGTGCATCCGATGGCATGGACAATGTAATGTAGAATAGTTTCATGGAAAAGTTTTAGAATATGCTCACGACAATTGATATAAACTATAATAGAGTACTTCACCATACAGAATCAAGTAGAAACAATAGCAAAAGTTTTGGAATAATGAATTAAACAAGTGCATCTTGACACCCAAAAAAAAACCATCAAAAAAAGTAACAGTACACTAGACACTTCCTATCTGAGAGAGTTCTCAAATTAAAGTTCAAGGCGTAATCGATATGAACATCTTTACACGCCACATACAAGAAAAGATCTCACAGGCACATTCTGCATCTAAAATAAGCAGCCCATCAAAAGAACCAGAACTAATAGCCTAAAGAGACACAAATAACCTCCTAAATGCACCCTGTCACTCAAAACAGAAACTTGTGACTTAAAGATTCAATACTTTAGCAAGATTTACACCACCCACTGAAGTTTCTTTAGAGAACGCTGATTGCAGATCAAATGCATCTGCATCACAGACAGATAGCCAATGTTGATATTATCTAACTGATTCCAACTTCCAAGTACATTTCTAGCAAGGTGACGTACACTCTAGGCTACCATACCTATAACCCACAGGTCCCTCTGATACTATGTGGAAGCCAGAGGAAGCCATGGAATTGAGGGAAAATTTAAGAATATTATTGAGAGAATCTGATGAGCTCAATTTACGTAAACAATAAGTAACTAATGGCTATTATCTATAACCGCTCAGATAAAATGTAAAACAATCATAATAATAAAAAAAGATAAAATGTGTTTTAAGGCCTCCCACCTTTATCAATAGATCAACTAACTTCACTAACTTGCGGAAATAAAAGGAAACGGGAATGAAACAGCTGATCTATGACAAATTGACAATGACTATGATCCACATCCTTCATTCTCTTCAATGATCCCATTGATTCGATCTCATCAATTTTACATTCTTCCTTAAGCAGTTAGCGAACAAGAAATGGAAATGAAGAGAAAGAAGAGACTTATTCTATTATGTTGAAATACGCTCCTCCTGTGACACTCCTTAATCTTTTTCAAAAAATCTTATAATAATAAATCAGCATAACTTTCAAAACATTGTAGAAGGAGATTGTTCAATGCTGAAACGTTAAAGAGTAGGAATGGAAAATAAGACTGAGGCTGTGATACACAAGAAAATCAAACAGAACTTTTACATACGAAAGAAAGTTCAACCGATGAAGAAGATAAATCCTCAAGTCACCTCTAGCTGCTCATATTCATGCAAAGAGCGATATATATATGTGTGTGTGTGTGTATATATGTCTTATCAAGTAACATTTAAATTTAACAATCTCCCAGGCCACATACTTCATGGTGAGAATCATCCAATTTGCTTTATGTCCTTTTGGACCTTGTCTGTGCATCAATCCCTCAATATATAAATTTTTTGTAGGCAAAGCAACACAGAACTAGGGTGTTCAACAAGAATCCGGATTTAGCACATCCCATTGAAGAACATAAACCATAAACTATATACAAAACTACAATATGATTGTGTGGCTAACTGTAATAAAGCACAATATAACAACATGAAAGTATGAGAAAGTTTGAGGGAAAGCCTTCAATGGAAAAAAGTCAAGTCAATGTGGTACAAGCATATAGTTCCGACAGGTAATCAATCGTCAATGATAAACCTTTCTTTCCATCTAAAAAGTAGTAGATGATATATTTAAATAACCGCGGACAATAAACTACATTCCCTAGCGCGCTCTCAGCTCTCCAACCAAATAATGAAGATAAAGAAAGGTAAAATTTTCTTTAAAAAAAGGAACTTCCAAGTTCCATCCTTAAATTATTTTCTTTTAGAATGCCTGACTGAAGGATCACTGACATTTAAGAATCCCGAACAAAACAGAGACTCTAGCGCTCCTCAAAGCCAAATCTTCAAGCAAAATCAGATCTTGAACCTCCCAAAAACAATATATAGATCAAAACAACAAAAAGTGTCAATTTTTACATACAAATCCCGGGAAACACACAAACATCGGAATAAACGCCCAGGGAGGATTACTGAAATCGAAAACGCAAAGAAAGAACTCAGTTCAAAAATCAAGAAAAAACTGTAAGCAATTAAATGAGGAAAGAAAATGGAATTTACCGTCCGAGCAGCTGAGACAGAATAATCTAATTTGCTGGTCATGTAGCGCAGCCATGTTGAGACGGCAACCATTTCTGAAGTTTCTGTAGTTTGTGCGTGTTCAATTTCCCTTAAACCCTCAAGATTTTTTCCTTGATTTGTTTTTTTATTTTATTTTATTTAGAATAGATAGGGTTTCATTTGGTGTTCCTGATTTCCATTTTAACTATTGTAGTGTGAGGGTTTTGGTATCACCCAATTAATTTTTCAACATAAATTGTGTGTTTATGTTGCTAATTGGTATGGACTAAGCAAACACGAACATCTCTCGTGTCCTAAATTCTAATAATAGACAATAGTCAGTTAAATTGGATCCTTGATAAGTACCATTTTAGAGAAATGCACATATTAATAACATCAATTAATAGATTAAATGAGTTAAAAAATAGATAAGTTGGAGAGAAATAGAATATTTTCATTTGGAATGTGCAAAAGTAGTGTACAATGTTACTCGTTAAATCCATCACTTAAACTAGGTAACTCCAATTTTGACCATATATTAATATTTCATTTCTTTTCCCCTACAAAGTACAAACGCGTATGCGTATCCCACTCAATCAATTCAACACCACCGCCGCCGTCTTCCTCCTCTATTAAAAAAACCCCTTCATTATCTCACACAACAACAAACCAGATTCCATGGAGAAACTCGATTTATCGAAGCTGAAACTGGCGTCATCTTCCCTCGGCGACCGCATAAAGACCAGCGGCGCGCAGATGGGCCGCACCATCAGCTCCAAGATGAAGGAGATCCTCCAGTCGCCGACGCCGGAGTCCAAGGCCGTCGACGAGGCCACCGCCGAGACCTTGTCCGACCCCAATTGGGGCCTCAACCTCCGCATTTGCGCCATGATCGGCCGCGGTGACTACGACGGCGCCGAGATCGTCAGGGCAATCAAGAAGAAGCTCGCCGCCGGCCGGACTCCGCCCGTGCAGGGGCTCAGCCTCGACTTGCTGGAGGCGTGCACCTCGAATTGCGAAAAGGTTTTCTCGGAGGTGGCGTCGGAGAAGGTGCTCGATGATATGGTGAAGTTGATTGATGATCCGAGGACGGACCATGGTGTTAGGGTGAGGGCGATGCAGCTAATCAGGGGCTGGGGCGAGTCCAACGATCTCGATTACTTGCCGGTTTTTCGTCAAACGTATCTGGTGAGAGCTATATCTCTCCTCTCTCTCTATATATGAATCTGGTTTTGGACTGATTCATGTGGTTTTAGGCGTTATTCATTTTATCGGGTGATTGTTTTGTTGCTTAATTCTTTACTTTTGATCATTATATTTGAAGATGCCTGGTGATTTGTTGACTTTCTTGGAGTAGCATTACTTAAGAAAATATTTTCTAATGTGCATATGCATTGTTGAATAAACTTGTACTGCTTGTTTGGAGTTGTTGCCTTCCTTGGAGTAACATTACTTCAGAAAATATTTTGTTTTGTGTCAAATTTGAGAAATTATGATGCTCATTACTTGTTTCGATTATTTTTGTGGTGGAGAACGTATTTGTGTTAAATTTGTATGGATTTAGACTGTCTATTTCATATGCTATTTAGCTCGTCTCTTACACTAATGAAGATCATAAGCTATTCACTTCACAAGCGCGTAAAATACTCTTGAGTAAGAGCTGAAAGTTGGTCTAGTAATTCTTGTACATGCTTTTCTTTGAAACCAGACAACTAAACAAGAATAAACCAGAACTCATCACTGATTTGGGAGAAGTTGAGTTGATTTTGAAAGCTATATGAATCCAACATAATATCTCTGTATTCTTATTGATGGTTTCATGAAAACAAATAATGTCTGTAATAAACCGAAAAGTTGAAGATGGCTGTGGGTGTCCTCTGAGAAGGCAAGAAGCCCCTTAATCAGTTAAGCTACAGTTCAATCGCATGAAGAAGGCATACATAATGTGGGACGTGCTTAAATAAAATGAGGTTGACTTAGGGTTGCTGTTTGGAACATTTAGTGATCAAATAATGTAGGAACTGGTGCATGCCATGCACAAGAGTGTGCATAATTAGAAATTTACTAACATAAGCCCCCTCAATTGCTATCTTTTGTGCTTTTACATATATAAGTGGTTACACAATAGGACACTCTTTTGAGGTTGCAGACCTCTAGAATAAGTTCATAGACCATGCATAACTCAGTAGTTCTTTCTATTCTTTTTTCTATGATTGTATCATTATTTAACGGATCCTGTGTGTATATAAGTTCAATCTTCTATCTTTTGTAAAATTTTGTTGACATGTGATTACTATTTCAGTAGTTGTATTAAAAGAGAAGTGGAAGTTAAAGTCTTACTATATTTAGATAGGAGAATGACAGAGAAGGTTGTGGCTTCAATTAAAGTGTTTTTGTTATATGACTTATTCTTTCAGATTCAGTATCTGCAATTGATGTTTAATTTGTCCAAGATGCTTAATTTTCGTTTCAAGATCTAATTTAGCTCATTGTGGCAGAACTTGAAATCTAAAGAATTCCCTCCCACTGCACCAGAAGAAAATCTTCCCACTGTGCAACGCAACTTGGAGTCTTATCTTGGTCAACAACAACTAGTGCCCCTTGAGAGATACCCCATTGCCAACGCAGGTTCAGCAAATGAAGAAGTTCCCAGTTTCATTAGTTATGGTTTCCAGTCTAATGAAGAGAAAAAGGAGCTTCTTCTTGTCACTCGAAACAGTCTTGAAATTCTCTCCAGCATATTGAATTCTGACACCAAGCCAAAACCCATGAAGGTTATTTTTATTCTTGACTTTTATCAGTATCTCTTGCCATTATGATACCTCAAATATTCTGCATCATTCAATGATCCCATGACCCCTTCCAGCTGATGCTGTTTACTTCATTATCTTCTTGACAGAGTGTAAATCAGATATCTTGTCATGCCACCACATTTCTTATCTTAATTTTGAAATAGAACTTAAAAGAGCGGTGGTAGCTTGTTTCTGTTTGTTAGTCCCTGAATCTTGGAAAGTTCCTCCTTGTTCGTTTCCTGACGATCTTTGCCAGTATGCCTCTGATGAGGAGTATGCTGTTTTTTTGCAGGATGATTTGACGATTAGTATGTTAGATAAGTGCAAGGAATATCTTCCTGTTGTTCAGAGAATTATAGAAAGCACATCTGATGATGAAGTGATGCTTTTCGATGCTTTAAACCTCCACGAAGAGCTTCAACTTGCCATTTCCAGACATAGTGAGCTTTTAGCTGCCTTGGAATCTGGACAGGCAAAGGACCACAGCACAGAAGAACTTTCTGGCGACTCCAATACTAATAAATCCACTCTGGGACTTGACGACACAAATGAAACTACTGATAACTCTAAAGCAGCGAGCACTGTGTCCGAATCCAATAACACGAGTCATGATCAAGAAGAGAGTGCCAATAAAAGCATCAAAGACTGAGTGAGGGATCAGGTCTCAGCAACACATCGGTAGCTCTTGACGAGGCTGCATGTAGTTTAGAACTGTCTCTAACCGTAGGAACGGCCTCTCTTCGAGCAGCGCCGCCTGCATTATGATCGGGTGGTCATGTTGTAAATAAATGATAAGGTTTCACTTGCCTTAGGATATCAGATGTGTGTGTGGTTTCTCAGTAGGTATGTCTTCTGTTATTTGTATGCATCAGCTTCTGTTTTTCACTCACTTTGTGAACCGGAGTTTCTTTTGGACATTTGAATCTTGCTGGTGATCTATTTTTATTTTTTTCAAAAAAAATTATTGTGTTGCTACAAATATGAATAGAAAAATTACTCCTGTTTGGATCTCCCCTCTTATCTTTTGGTTTTTAACAAAATCTGGTGCTATACCGTAGGTTTGGGTCAATATTCATTAGATAGTGCACGTATCTAAATTCTGAAATCCCCTTTTCTGAAACCCTAGTCCCTTGGCGCCACCATTACTCGAGCCCACGGCTGGACAACCCAAAAATCACAATTTAGTGATTTGCCGTCTAAATCTATACTTAAACTTCACGTTGAAACTCGTTTTTCACCATGCACCTCAAATTTCTTCATTGTTTGGTAAGAGATTTATAACGGTACTCATGTTTTTGGGTTTCCACACCGGAGACCACAATTTGACCGGAAAGTGTCGCACCTGCGCTGGTGATGAATGCGATGAAGAGAAAAAATATAAAAAAATGCAAAAACTTTCATACACTAATTGTATATAGTGTTAAATAAATGGTGACAATTGATATATTTTTTTTTTTTTGAGTCAAAAAAAGAGATTTAATTAAATGAAAACCCGCTCACCAGAGGGAACGTCTAACAACAAATTAGCCGGAATGTCACCGGTAAATTGAAAAAAACATTGAATTACTAAGAGCAAGTTGAACTGAAGAATGAGCCACGGAATTTGCCGTACGCCGAGCCCAGCTATAAATCACGTTCTCAAAGTGCATGGCTTCCATTCTGATAGAGTTGTATATCTCTCCCTTATAAGACAAATCTTCCTTGTCTGACAACAACATTTGAACAACCACTTGGCAATCTGTCTCAAGAACTATCTTCTTTCCTCCGAACTCCGTCGATAATATCAAGCCTTCCTGGCAAGCGAGACTTTCAGCTTCCTCGGGTAGAAGCCTAGCCTCGATCTTTCGACATCGAGAAACAATAGACTTACTAGAAGAGTCCCTAATAGCAACGCCGATTCCCACTTCAGTTGCTTGGACAGCAGCATCAACATTGACTTTTCAAAATCCCTCCTTTGGTTTTTGTCAAGTATCAGACGGAGGATCCAAAGTTGGGAGAGGCGCATATTGCTGGTTGTCAATATATTCATTATGCATCTTCTGCGCCACCTCAAAGCAAACTGTATGTGGAGTTTGAGTTTGCTGGAAAACAACCAAATTCCTCTTCTTCCAATTAACACATGTGATTTTTTTTTTTAATTTTTGAATAATACTTTTTAGTGTTATGGTTGATATTGATTTTGACAGTTGTTACTGATTTTGACATTTTTTTTGCAAGTTAATCGGTTCAATGCGCGTTTTTCGACGTTGACCGGTCAATGCGTCTGATGGTACACCTACCACGCACAAATCAAGCTCTAGAAAAAATTCGGTTCTTGAACAGCCGTATTCTAATTCAGATAGTATATCAATTACCTTACGATAATTGTAATTTTGTAATAATTTGATTATATAGTATAGATTGAATATAGTTAACTATGGATTATTATATGTATAGAATGTGTAATCTACTTTTATTATATGTTATAAAAGATACTGATAATTAATGCAATTTACTTCACATATCATGTAAGACAAAAACTTGTATTAGACCGTCTAACGAATCCCCTTACGTTAGACGGATCAAAACCCGCCCAGACCCGCTGCCCTTTTTTTTTTTTTTTTTTTCCCTTCCGGTTGTGACATTGGGCCTTAACAATGCCCCTTTTTCCCTTGTTCTTCTTTTTTCCATTTAGCTCACGGCCCATTTCTTATTCCTCTTTCTTCTTCTTCTTCTTCTTCTTCTTCTTCTTCTTTTTTATGTTTTTTATTTTCACTTTCTTTCTTCCTCTTTTTTTTAATAATGATTTTGCATCGAATTTTTTTAATAAAAAAAAGGAACAATAGTGTTAATTAGTTTTTTTTTTTTTGGTTTTTTCAGCTGGGCTTGGGCCTGTTGACCTTTTTCTTTTTTCTTTTTTCCTTTCTTCTCTTTCTTTCGTGTACTTCTTTTGTCTTCTTTCTTTTTTTTTTTCTTTTTTTCTTCTCATTTTTTCCGTCTCTTTCTTTTTTATTTTTTTTATTTTTTTTATTTTTTTTAATAATTATAATATAGTCTTCCTCAAAGTATACATTTATTTTTAAAAAATTATATATTTTTTTCTGACGATTGATTAATTATTGAGCCAAAAAAATAAGTATCGTTAATTAATCAAAGTATCATTATTTATGAGGTGAAGTATTATTAACTTAAATATGAGTATCATTATTTATGAGGTGAAGTGAAGTTTTATTATTATGAAAAAAAGTATCACTATTTGTACAATAAAGTATCACTAATTGAAGAAAAGTATCACTAATTGAAGAAGAAAGTATCACTAATTAGAAAAAAAAGTATCACTAATTGCAGAAGAAAGTATCACTAATTAGAAAGAAAAGTATCACTAATTAGAAGAAAAGTATCACTAATTACAGAAGAAAAGTATCACAAAAGTATCACTAATTGCTGAAGAAAGTATCACTAATTAGAAGAAAAGTATCACTAATTAAAAAGAAAAGTATCACTAATTGCAGAAGAAAGTATCACTAATTAGAAGAAAAATATCACTCATTGCAGAAAAAATTATCACAAAAGTATCACTAATGGCAGGAGAAAGTATCAATAATTAGAAGAAAAGTATTACTAATTCCAGAAGAAAGTATCACTAATTAGAAAGAAAAGTATCACTAATTGAAGAAGAAAGTATCATTAATTAGAAAAAAAGTATCACTAATTGTAAAAGAATGCATCACTAATTAGAAGAAAAGTATCAGTTCAAAACATATTGCAATTCAAAAATTGAATCATTAGCTACATAAAAGAAAATGTTGCATTTTCAAAAATTGAACATGATAGTGAGTAGTAACTACTCATTATATTAGTGATGCTTCATTTTTTTTACTAGTGATACTTACTTCATAATTAATGATACTTTTCTATTGTTAATTTAATAATTAATACTAAATTTTATTTTATTGAAAATATAATTTTTATGTGCTGCTGATGATATTTATGTGGATTTGTAGCCAGAAGAAATGCACCCAATAATGACTCTAAGTCATGTTACTTTCAAACCTTTTTAAAGCAACAATAATATTGGCAGCTAGCTTGTGCTTCTTTGTTATGATCGCCAGTTATCATTGAAGATAAAACAAAGCTAAAATGATGATATGACGACGGCAAAGTAAAAATATAATAATAATAATAATGCAGGTTACAATCATTGAAAAAAAAAAAAAGAGATAAAAGGGCAGCGAGAGGGAGTTGGGCTTGGGCTGGGGCTGGGGGCCTGGGGGGGGCGCTGGGGCGGGGGATGGGATGGCCGAAACAAAAAAAAAAAAAAAATTAAATCCGGGTCGGGTTAGGATCCGTATAATGGAAGCGACCCGTTAGACCGTCCTACAGGAGTGTGCCTCTACTTGTAATATATTATACGTGTACATCTATATATTATTATTAACATAATTATAAAATCTATAGAGTGATTAATGTAATTTATTTATATATATTCATTAACGTCATGTCATTATATAGATTGATTAACATACTTTGATTATATGGATTAATCACGTGTAAATTGATAATATCTATATATTGATTAATGTAATTTGATATATAGAATGATTGATTGCAGGCGAAATCATTTGCAACACAATTGTTCCACATCCTCTGTGAGATTGCAATACAATTAAATTTATTAGTTTTCTTCGATTTTAATTTATTGTGTTTTAATTTAATTTTACATTAATTTGTTAGTTATGGTTAATTCTACCGATAAAATCATAATTAAAAGGTTTAAAATTAAACTAAAGCACAAAAAAATAAAATTAAATAAAAAAACTAATAAATTTGATCGTGTTGAAGATGAAGTAACACAATTGTATTGCAGAGGATTTCTCCTGAATTGATTGGACAAATTGATTTATGTAAGCTATAGAATCTATAATTTGATTTTATAGATATAGGTGGTGAAAACCATACGCAATTTTTAGACAAAATTATACATATAATTTGGGGAATATAATTAGTGTAATTAGTTTGGATTCCACAAAAGAAATATTTTCCCAATCTCTTAATTAACCACCATTCACTCTTCCAAATCAACATCCCACAATTGGCGCCAAACTAACGGTTGCACCAACAGCAAATTAACTCCATTTCTTTTCTTCTTCTTCTTCTTCTTCTCTCTCACAAAAAGAAAAAGGAGAGAGAAAGTTATACCAGAAATCTTTCACATCTCCTCCCAAACAACCCTCGCCGTCTTCCGTCACGGCTGGTGAATCTTTACCGGCTGGAGCTCGATCGGAAACATGATTGAAGACAAGCACGCTGACAACACCACGAGCGATCAGGACAGCGACGACGATGAATCCGATGATCTAATCGATGCGCGATTACGAGCCAAAGCCCTGATCGAGTTCCGTTTGAGGGTGGAGGAAGCGATCATCGGCAACTACCTCCTCGCCAAGCAGTGGAAGCCGAAAACCGCCGGCACCACCGCAGTGAACTCCGACGTCCGTCTCTGGGGCGTGCCTCTGTTCCCGAGCCAGGGGCACGAGGCGACGGACGCCGTCCTCACCAAGTTCTTGAAGGCCAAACGCTACAAGGTGCACGAGGCCTTCACGGCGCTGCGCAAGACGCTGAAATGGCGCGGTGATTTCCGGCCCAACGACTTAGCCGGCGGCGACAATGCGTGGTTCAGGAGCGGCGCTGATATGGAGGGGCGGCCGCTGTGCTACAATATATTGGGGAAGGATTATCAGAGCTACGACGATTATCTGAGATGGAGGGTGGTCTGCGTTGAGAAAGGGGTTCACAATCTCAACTTTAGGCCCGGTGGGGTGGATTCCATTGTTCAGATCATCGACCTCAAGAACGCCGCCGGCCCGGCCACCAAGGAGCTCAAGCTCATCAGCAAGAAGATGATCACCTTGCTTCACGATCATTATCCGGGCCTCGTCCACAAGAATGTGAGATTATATGTATATATACTTTGGATTAATAATGTCAAAATATAAAAATAAACATATTTCATGCGTCAACACAACCATACATGAATATGATATCTACATTGACATGACATTTCTTTTTTAGTTTTCGGACCTGTGCTGAATAGATAGGTATCACTGCAGGCCTCATGCACCTGAGTACTGCCCTCATGTATAATCGAATATGAGTATTAACTGTTTGACTGATTTTGACAATCGGATGGACAGTTTTGGATATTTATAATTTTAATGGTTGATGCAGTTAATCATTAATGTCCCGTCGTGGTTTCTGACTCTGAACGCTTTGAATCTTCGGTTGATCACGAAAAGGAGCAAGAACAAATTTATATTTGTGAAGCCATCACGAGTTATAGAGACCCTCCTCAAGTATAAAGACATGTTATATGTATTTCTTCATTATACATTTCTCATGTTAAAATCTTTGATAAAATATGTAATTTCTACATTCAAAATGAAGGTATGCAACCATAGAAAACATACTAGTCCGATACGGTGGTCTCAGAAGAGAAAATGACACAGAATTCACATCAGAAGACAAAGTTCTTGAAGCAAATATCAGAGCAAGTGGCACAGAGATCATACAAATACCCGCCAATGAGGTATATATATTCTAAGCCTTAAAATACATGAACTTTGCATTGATTATGGTTTCTCACACGATTAAAACGTACTATGAATAACATAAACTTAACAACTTCTGCAACTACAACATTATTCGCATTTTCAACCCATTGAAACCAACATGAATGATGCTGTAGCTGGAAATAACATTGATTCAAATTGTAAATAATGTTGTATTTGCAAAAATTGTTAACTTAATATTATTGCCTATTGGGAGTGCGTTTTTAAAATTGCATGGAAAAATAAAATCAGTGCAAAGTTTGTATATTTTAGAATAAACACCCCTAATTCCAACAAGGGGAGTATTGAATCAGATCGTCGTCGTCTGATAGGTCAATATCGATCCCAAACACAACCAAACATCTGCGAAGTTACAAATATATATTACTCATATGAAGTTGAATATGAATATTAGACAATCGTCTGACATAAGTTTTTGTATTCTAAGTATATTCAAATCTTGGATGGTTGCGAATACTGGCAGGCAGGGGTGACTTTAACGTGGGATATAACTGTAATTGGATACGAGGTGACATGCAAAGAAGAATTCGTACCAGACGATGACTGTTCGTACAAGATCTTGCTTCAGGAGAAGAGAATGGGAGAGAGCATGAGAAATTCATTTTATATAAGAGAACCGGGGAAGATTGTGATAACCATTGTTAATGCTTCATACACAAAGAAAAAAGCTTATTACAGGTACAAGAGCAGGGCTATTGTGCCCATGTTTATGATCTTCAACTGATCATTCCATTACAATTCCTTATTTCATCCATCTCTTGTTAGGAAATGTCTACTTTTACTAAACAAAGAGAATGTTCAGCATTTCTCAACCTTGTTTATACTGATAATACAACATCAGATAATTAATATTGATCTAGTATATAATTTTTGCCTTTTTCTTTTTTTTTTTTTTTTATGAGAGAAACTCGCAATCAGCATTTGATGGCGTGGTTGGGTAAACCTGACCCATTACTGCGGAACAACCATGGTTTTGGCTTATTGAACATATATACATTGAATGTATGTTTACTTTTTTAGAATGAGTTACTACTATATGTCTTGTGTAGGACTTTAATTAAGCACACGAAATCGTATATTGTATTTTTTTGTGTTGCATTCCTTATTGCACACTCAATTTTTTTACATGTATTTTTTTTTTCAATTTCTTGTGATCTAGTTTACTTTTACACTTGTTATTTAAGGTTCATCATACCCAAACAGGGTTTATTATAATTTTTTAATATTTAAGTTTTTAAATAACTAATTAATAACTAAAAATGAAAGCTAAATAGTGAAATATAGAATGTGCAATACGGAATACAGAATAAAAATTAGAATTGAGAATCTTATCGGACTTGAAGCCAAGAATAAGAGATGAGAAGGGTGATTTGGTATTTCAACTGCATTTAAGGAAATCATCAAACAGTACGCAAATAGGAAACAATTTATTGAACATAGTGAAGTCGTTTCAACCATGCAACAATATTTGTTTAGGTACAAACTTGATTTGAGCCCAAAATAATATGGATTCTATGAAGTTGAAAAAAAAAGATGGGTTATGACAAGCCAAATGGAAAGTAAAAAAGGTCTAGTAAAGGACTTCTTTTGAATAAAACTATTGAAACACACATTGGTGAATGAGATATAATCTACAATTTTGACACCATAAATCAGTTTATAGAATATCAATTCTATACTTCCTTACGTTTTTAATATAAGTTGGTGTGTGCGCTTCTATATAAAAAATTAAAAGTTAATTAAACTTTAACAAATATATCATTAACCAATATTTTTGGTATAATTTGAGATCCAAAGAAAACAAACCCTATAAAATAATACACAGTTTTTTTTAATGTTGGAAATATTTTTGCAAAATGGACTAAAATTCAGGATATATATGTGTGTGTGTGTGACTTAATTATATGAGTTATGGAATTTTCTCCAAATTATATAGATATAAGTAAATCAGCTTTTAAAAATAGTTTCTCCTAAAAAATTATAAAATGGTTTTATAAAAATATTTGACAAGATAATGACGGAGCAAAATTCTTACACAATTCCAAAATAAGGGAAAGTAATTCAAATTACAGACTATTACTTCACCTTAGATAATTCCACAAATATTAATAAATCTGGAAAATTTATAATATTTTACCATCATGCTAATTGTACCAGACTAACAAGTAACATCGTGCTCTCTCTCTCTCTCGATTTCGACTTCCAAATCCACGCACACACATCCAGCAGACGCCACCTCCAGCAGCTCCTCTATTTCCCCAAATCACCACTTCCTCAGATTTGCCGGTTTACACAAACAATAATCCCTCTCCCATCTCACTTCGCTCTTTCCCTCACGATTTTTTCTGCTATTGTTGGCGCTCCTCGTCGTACCAAATGCTATTTTCCGGTGATAATTTTTGCGTTTGGTTTGTGTGGTTAATGCAGGCGGAATCGAGCTGACTTCATTGGACGTAAATCCCATCCCACATGCGGCGGCGGTGCTAGCATGCACCGCATAGGATAATACGATGCCGCATCAGGTGGTGAAAGTGCGGCGGGAGGCGGTGGCGCCATGCATGACCTGCCCGCTCTGCCACAAGCTCTTCCGCGAGGCCACCACTATTATCGAATGCCTCCACACATGTGATTGCTCCTCCGCTCTGTTTGTTCTAATCTGATTCCATATCCTTATTTTTCTTGTGATTGTTAGGTTGTTATTCGAATTTTGACTTGCCTTTTTAGTGCGTGTGTCTTTGCGATCTGGGTTTTGGTTGTGAATGTTCTGGGTATTTGGGCGTCTTCATGGATTGTTTGTTAGTTTCATGTGTTTGTGTGGCCAACACGCGCGACTAATTTAGAGGTGGATGGGGATTCGATCGGTTTGTTTGTGTGTTCATGCCATCTGAGATTGTCAATCAGCTGGATAGATGGGCTTCTTGTTTTATTGATCTGATTGGTGGTTTTGAAATTTCTTCTGTGTATATTTGGCGCTACTCTCTCTCTCTCTCTCTCTCTCTATATATATATATATATATATATATAACATAGCTGATCATTCATTGATTGACTGAGGGGAATAAGCATGCCAAATTTCATTTGTTGATTCCAAATATCGGTTAATCTTGAGAGGCTCCGGCTTACATGTCTTTACCCCCACCTCGCTTGACCGATTGTGCTACAACAAAAGTATAGAGCTGCTAGATATAGCATAGATCATTGCAAGGGAGAATGAAGAATGTTTTCACTCTAGATCTTCAAAACTGCATGGAAAATTTTAGTAATTGTTGTGAAGGCTTATTCCCTGTTGTCATGTCATACCAGATAGTAACATTGTCTAAAAGCTTGGGTTCCTTGATTCACTAGCATATTGTCTTTAACAGTTTGTCCCTGTTTCGGGATATCATACCAGCTAGAAGATTGTCTGTGAACGGTACTATTATGGCTTATGATGGCGACTTTCTGTTACTATGTGCATTTCTGAAATCATATCCACCTTTAATGTCAAACTAATAGACTTATTATTATGATCTTGCATTCAGAAAAAAACCTCTTTTCATATCCACTTTGTGTTCTTTGCCTTTTTTCTCTATGCCTACAGTTTGCAGGAAATGCATAAACAAGAAGTTCTCAAATGAGGAAATGGAATGCTGTCCAGTATGCAACATTGATTTGGGATGTGTTCCAATGGAAAAATTGAGGTTAGAATCGTTTTCCCCTTTTACCAGTCAGCTTTTGTCATTCGTGTGTCCGTATCTCAAGACAGACATATAAACCCACTATAGATGCACAAGCAGATTAGAACATATAAGTTTCTTCTCCTGAAAGTCAGTATATATAAGTTTCTACAGTTTATTTTATTGATGAAAAAATCCCATGCTTTCACAGACAGGGAAAGTGATTGTGCCTGCGTGATTTTCTCATTCTTTCAGAATTCGCTAAGATGATGAACTGTGACTTAGATAATATTTCGAAAGACTTACAAATATTAGATCTATTAACTCCTATTTACTATTGAGTATATAATTTATTATTAAACCCTTTGTTGTCCCCTCTATTACGTCCCTAGAGGTGGCCATTTTATAGCTAGCTATAGGTTCATGGACAGAACCATGAGGTTTCTAGGTTTATGGTTTACACTTACTATGTGTTCAGTTCTTCTGGTGACCGCACTCCAGATATAATTATTGCTCAACTTCACTCTGTGCGGAACTCACAGAGAGGTAGGTTTTCTAATGGGAAAAGACTGAAAAATTTCGTAGAATAATTCAGGTTCACAAAGTATATGACATAGCTTGGTCGGGCTTTTGTATCATTTGTCCATAGGCTTATTGTTTTTAAATTTAAGGGAAGGTAATCCTCTCTCTCTCTCTCTCTCTCTCCCTCCCATTGTTGTATTTTATATTCTGTTTATCAGGCTGGATCATAATTTGCAAGATGTGAGGGCAAAAATATTCCCTTATAAGAGGTTGAAGGTGAAAACTCCTGAAGTTGTAGCTCCTATTACATTACCTGCCAAGAGAAAGGAAAGATCACTCTCATCATTGGTAGTTAGCACTCCTAGAGTATCAACTCAGAGTGGAATGACTGGAAGACAATCAAAATCCATAACCAGGAAAGCATCAAGAGGCAGTTTCACAATAGAGAAACCTGTTAAGAAAAAAGACAACTCAATGGAGGGTCAGCATGAAGGCTCTAGCTCACCAGAGATGTTAAATAGATCTACTCAGAATACGAGGCAGGTAAAGTATATGATTGTGAAACTTATGGATACAGTCAATAGCCTGTGCATTTGTAAAAATCCAAACCATGCTTATTGGCATTTTGTATGCAGAATTCTGCTGCTAGTGAGCCATCCAACTACCCTAGTCCTGATAAGGGAAGAGATCATGGATCTGAGACTTGGGAAGGGAAGGTTGATCTTTGGAAACCATTGAATTGTTTGGTGGAGGCAGCAAATAGGAGCAAGTCTTCAAAGCTTAGCATCCAAGGATCTGTGGCTAAGTCAGAAGCTCCAAATTCCCATGACAATGAGGGGATTCCAAATAAAAGCAAACTTAAAGAAAACAAACAACATTCAAAAGGTCAAGATGACAAGCATTGCAGTGACCATACCCCTCCAGATTCAGAAAGGCCTAGAAAGTTGCGAAGAGTTCGTCAAAAGAAGGCACAGAATTTTGGAGAATTCGGGGTCCCTCCCCAGGTTGTGCTCGATGCTGCTAGTGCTAAATTTGACCGCGAGAATTATCCAATTTGGTTTTCACTGGTCTCAGATGGACAGTAAGTTTCCCTCTGAAAGATAAAACTTCTGAAGTATCGAATATGGATGTGTGTGAGTCTACACATTTGCTTTTCTGATTTCTTAATGTATTATTCCAGGGAAAGCAATGTGCCACCCTTGCCTCAGATAGCTGCAAGTTACTTGAGAATGAAGTAAGTTTGGACAAACTACTCTTATCTGAGCATTTTCTTCTATTACATGACTGGGAATGATGAAAATCAGCTTTCGTATCTTGATTTGGTCAGAAAATACCACTGGCTATTAATACTGTATGACCTCCTCTATTTTTAGACAATGAGACCAGTAAGTTCCTTGAAAAGATACATGCATGTTTTGAGCTATTTATGAAACTGGCCTCATATCATTTTGTCATGATTGTACTTTGGTTGAACCAAATCAGCAAAACTCATAGCAATTTAGTTATTGGTTGTAAAGTTTTTCTTATTAGCTTATAGACTGCATAATGGCTTTGAGCAACCTGACCTAGGCAGACAATTGAGATCATAATAGTTCAATGTTGGCACAGTTATCTTCCACAACACATTTTCACTCTTAAAAACTGCATCCAAAAATATTTTACGACAAAACGACGAATCACGTCAACTGAACTTATTTTACTTTTCTCCTATCTACCGCTATTATAAAAAAAATTGACATTCATTCTTCAGTGAATTGTTTTGAGGGGTTTTATATGATATGCTCTTAGCATCTCTTTCACGTATTACTGTCCACAGTACTCTAGGATTTTTGCTGATTTTGCTCAGTTCTTAATCATCTGATCTTACCTGACTGGAAGTTTTTCTTGGTCTCATGAAGGATAGGTTTTTTGAATGGATCATCATTTCTGTCTGGGAATTTTTAGGATGATTGCTGGTATGGGCAGGCTGAATATATTCACAGCATTGATATTTCTGTTGAAGCTAAATCTAATTTTTAAGTAAAAGAAAATCAGTTGAAACTTAATCTGCAGGAAGACCTCCAACTTGCAGTGGGATTTCTTGATATCTGACATAAGTTTGTTTTATTCACATAGGGCTGAATTTGTCTTATCCATCTCATTTACACTTTCAGCTGAACTAATGGACATAATATTATTCACTGTTCAATTCGTAGTTATATGACTGTATTTTTCAGTCAGGGGGATATCAGCAATTAGAATTTCGTTAGCCTTTGATGAAGATCTTCACTTGCATTTGTAATTATGTAACCCGCCCAAACTATTTTTTAGATTGAAGTTAATAAGGTGGATGACTATAGGATTTTGATTCAATTTATATCAAAACTTTTCAAATCGGTAAAATATTTATTTTGTTGATGACACCTAGAGTTCAGTACTTCATTTGTTAGCATGATAGTTTGAGACTTGGCAATTTGTATTTTGATTGATGCTTCCTTATTTGTTGTTTGATGATGATGGGGAGCTCGGAGCTGTTTTTTTTTAAAAAAAATTTTAAATACGAATAAAAAAATAGTTGTGTCCCATGTATAAACTGCTGATGACATATTAGTACATGCTGGATCCTTGAAACTTGAAAGTTCCAACAAATTAATGATTTTACAGCAAGTGATTATTTTTCTCATTGCATTGTCAACAGGGATGGGAGCATGCTGGTTTCTTTTATTAAAAAATACCTCAAGCTGAAGCTAAATCTTACAAGTGAAGACGAGGTAACTTCTTATCTCCTTCGTTAGTGAGATATGACTGTTATCACCATTCTAGCTCGTTTTAGGAGGACATTCTGCAATCACCATGCAAGGAGATCTTTCCCGAGCAGAGATACATGTTGGTCTTTGTCTTACAATATTGTGTTTTCCAAATCATGATACAGGTAGAAATCAAATGCATGGGACAAACAGTGATCCCTACATTGACACTGAATAATCTAGTTGATCTGTGGCTCCAAACAACCACCGCCGAGAAATTGTCTGCGAAAATTGGTTCATCAGCAAAGGATTTTGTGATGGTATTAGGCTATGCTCGTTGAGGACCCGATTCCTGAAAGCACCCTCTCATTTTTTATTCGTCTGCAATAACATTCTTTATGCCGTTTCCGACATTCTATATACAATAGGTTTGTCCAGTTTTCGGCCAAGGTTGGCTATTAATGAACATGCATTAGATGTCGAAATTCCCCACAAGTTACAGGTCGTTAGGTTTCTGGACGATTTTCCAATTTCTGGTCCAGACGTGGCATTCTGTGTTGCTGCGTTGAACTACTACTTGTCTTTGTGTGATTGTATTCTTATGCATTTTAAAATTCTGTACATGCTGTGCTGTCCTTAAATTCCCATTTGTACAAGCTAGCTAGTGTATTTGTCCATATGGTATGTGTATTTGCTTATAGAAAAATACATTTCGGAGATTTTTATGGATAACTTTTATGTTTATGCTTCATCTTTTGATCAATATTACTTAAACAATTTGACAAGAATTTTGAGTGACTTGGTCTTGAATTGGAAAAAGTCCATTAAGATTGACCCGACTAGAGGCCTCACACTAGTTTTCGTCAAAAAACAAAATTGGTCGTAGTTATCACGTGAGCTTTTTTTTTGAGCTTTAGTATAATTTTATAATTATTTTACGCAATTAGGATTTATATATAGTTATTTCTTATTATTTATTTTTTATTTTTGAACTCCTTGACTTGCGCATGCATTGAGCACGCACTAATTAGCTATGAAATTAAAGTCATTGTTCCGACCTCTTTTGCGTATTGATATTGTTACACTACACACACACACACACACACACATTTCATTTCCAACTTTTAAATGACATGACATCACAGAAAACTACACTATATTTATTGACATTTTCATAATATAAAATGAAACATAAGGTAAATTAGCTAGGAAATGATTAATCAAATCGGCACACGAGGGCCTTTAAAAGTCATAAAGCATACAAAATACGCCCCACTCCACCTATCCCTTTTCTCTCTCAATTACTCACTCCACTTGAGCATTCCTGCAATGGCGGACCATCTTCAGCTCTCTGGACTTGGATCCCCAATTCCTTCTCCTCCATCATTCTAGCATTCAACGGCTGATCGATAATAAGTGGCAAAAACACAAGAATGTGTCCAAATTGCAGACCCTCAATGATCGAACCCCACCCTCCCACTGAAGGGTGGGCCAGAATCTCTCTCTGCGCTGCTGAGAGCTCGACTCCATATGCTATTTCATGGATTTCTGCTCCCGAACCCTACAAATATAACTGACCGCGACTCTTGTTTCGTGCTCTCTGCTGACGGTTTTTCCGGCGGGAGCAATCCCACCGGAATAACCGGCTTTCCGGTGATCTTCGAGTAAAGTTTCATATAATCGCCTTCAAATTCCGGACAGGTACTGATGGCGATGGCTTGACTGCCTTCGATCACTCTAGCTAGGCGCTTGCTGTCGGAAATACCGGATTTGTTGGGTCCATACTCCATAGAAGCCGAATTGAGCGCCGGTAGCTTCTTGAATTGTGTAAACTACTTTTGATGGGAAATCGACCCAATGTGGAGGCGTCGTCATGCTTTCCGCCGATGATCGGAACTGTTTTTGGCCCTCGCCGGAGAGATATTCCGGTGGCCCGAAAAAGACGTCAGTGCTGCAGGTGAACATAGAGTAGAAGATGAGAGGGATGCTGAAAGCTTGAGCGATGTCAACTGCCCAATGCGGAAAGAAATCGACTATGATCCAATCTGGTGAAGCTTCCACAATGAAATTCTTGATTGGTTCTTGCATGAGATCGTAGGCTATTTTGAGGGCATCGATTTTGAAGCGGGATTGGGAAGAGGAAGGGAGATGAATTGTATGAGTTGGGATAGATTTGGTGGGAGTTTTGGGAATCTTTGAATGTTTGTTGGTGTAGAGAGAAAGGAGACATGAACACCAGATTTGGCTAAGGAAATTGAGAGCTCCAAGAATGGAATCATGTGACCGAATGCCAACCATGGCAGCATCACAACGTCAGCTTCACCTTTCCCGCCCATGCTTAATTGCTTCAACTCTTTCAGCTTACTACCAAGCTATCCTTATACCTCTGCTTGCTGAAGCATGTGTCAGAGAGAGAGAAGAAGAAGAGAGAGAATGAATATCATGGGCCTTAGAAATTAGTACTCATTATTATGCATGTGGGTGTAAATAAATAGATTGAGAAATCACACTATTCATATCATTGAAGACGATGCGGCCCGCAATTAAATTATAATGAACAGATGGAGATATTTAAACTGATGGAGAGATGATGAATTTCCGAGACAAAACTTGATATATATGCGTTGCTCATCAATTAATTAGGTGTTCATCATTGGTGCTGAACGCCATCTCCCGGACCTTCCCGTCAAACACGGCTTGCCCTTAATTTGTGGTTCACTATCTGCACTCTTGATGTAGATCACGCTCTGCATTAATATTAATTCATCAACACAATCATATTATAAATGACAAGTTTTGTGTCACACGTCTTACGTCAAATAATTACTGCTTTTCACTACTCAAATGACCTGAATAAATTTATTTTTTACTATTAAAAATAAACCACGTGAATAATAAATAGAATAACGTATATGTACTCTTGTATTTTTCAAAAAATCAAAAAATCCTCCGTGTTTAAAAAATAGTCTAAAAACCCCCCATGTTATATATGTATAATCCATAAAAAAAAACACTTTTGAAAAAAGCAGTTTTGTAAAAGACGCCCTAAGTGCCCAAGTCTATTCAGTACATTAGGCTACCCACATTAGTGACCTCCTCCAACCCAACCTTCAAATAAAATATTAATTTCAAATAAAATATTAATTTCTCTCTCCTCCACATCCACAACCTCCAACTTTATATTATTTATACTCTCATTAGTGACCTCATCCAACTCAACCTTCAACTAAAATATTATTTTTTCATTTTCTTCCAACCTACATAAAATATTTATCATTTTATTTTTTTAATAAGAACATGTTATTAAGTTGGGTGGTTTGGATCCATAGATTAAGATGAAGAAGAAATATGGGATTGATAATTTGTAGAGAGAAAATGTGTGAGGAAAAGAGAGTTTTAAGTTGTATGTAAAAACATATCAATATTAGGCTATATTTATAGATAATTTTTTTTATGAATTTTGATATAATTTTATTTTTTTAATTTTTAATAATTATATAAAATATTTATGTTATAATTTTATATCTATAAAATAAAGTAGCACCCAATAAAAGGGTGCCACGTGGAGATACTTTTTCCACGCCCTCAACTTGCCCTCAAGGCGGCGGGCCGTTTCAAGTCACCAAAAAACTTGACTTTTCATTTTTTTTTTAATTTTCTTTTATCTTATTCGCGTGACCTAACCTCAAAGGCACCGATGGCAATAATCTTATACGCTCAAGTACAATTAATTTCATATTTTTTAATAAAACATTGCCTTAGTGCAGATGGTAGTGTGTGCCTTTGCTACCTGGGTTCAATACCCGAACCTTGCAAAATTTTTTTATTCTATATTTTTTTATGATATAAAAAATAATTATGAACAAATAATGTATGAAGAATCGAACACAAGACCTAGAAAATGACATGAATATCATTTAATCACTGCACAAAACTTCAACTAGCTTATTTAATAATGTAGTTTTTATTATATAAATATCTATAAAAAATAAGAACGCCTAGGCTCCCTGTTGGATCAAATTTTTATTTAATATTGTGTCAATTTTCGGTCCATTTTGGATAGGTTTGACTAGAGTTTTATTTAAGGCTAATTCCTACCTTGAATAGAATTCTAGTTTAGGTAATTTCCTAGTCTAATTTTATTTTATTTGGACTCTAATTTTCGGTCCTTTGGCCTTGTTATTTTCGATCCCTTATGCTTATAAATAAGGGATCCATGTGACATTAATATTTTAGACTCTATTTGATAATTAAGCTTTGTGCATTCAATATTATCTCACCCCATTTACAACCTTTGTAGTTTGGTTTGAAAACTTCACTCTTAAGGCATAACAAACTTTAAGTTTATTTCAAGTCTCGTTCTAGTGCTCGTGTGGTGCTAGGGTTGGATTGCCACTGAAGAGGATTTAAGTGGTGATTCATTTGGTGAAGTTATCTTCACTAGGTGGATGCTCCGAGTTCAATTCATCCGACAATAACATCAAAGCCTTCCATATCGATGAATTCCATCTTCCATACAACGTCCGTATCATCCCAATATCATTCCAAGTCAGTTCGAGTATCAAACAACAAGATTCCAAGCCAATCCCTTGTTCGCATCTCAAACGTGCTCCGTTCGCCGAGTTCTACAACTATACCGTAAGTTATTCCATAATACATCATCCCTTCTTCACATCCTAAACATCCGTACACGTTCCATATACCTTCTATAAACCCACGTCCTAATTCAGCCCCGTTTGAGTTGGATTTGTGTTCTATTTCGTGTGTTCAATATAAGTGTCTTATTTAGGTCTAGTTCTAGCTTTTTGTTGTTTCGAGTCTTAGCGTCGTTTATTTCAGTTTATTTAATTTAATTGAGTCATTAGGTTAGGATTGAATCTTTCACAAGCTGACGTGTTCGATTCTTAAAGTCTTTCACGCGTCTGTATCCTGTACGGTTTATATGTCCAGGTTACATCATAAATTAAAATGTGTATGAAGATATTTGAACCCTAGATCATCTAACAGTTAATCTGGAACACAAACCACTACACTAAACTTCATTTTCGAAATTACTAATAAGCGTTTAATTAAATAAAGCCATAAATACATCTATCAATTAATTAAAATATTGTATTACCCCAAGGGGAGTTAAACTATAAATCTTCCAACAGTAAATTTGTACATCAACTATTAGGCTAAAGTATAATTTTTTAGATTAAAACCATGCTTTTATTTAGATAAATCTGAAATACATGTATTATTTAAAATAATGAACTTCTCCAAGTAGATTTGATCCTAAAATATTTTCTTATAAAAATAGAGATTATCCATTAGGCTAAAGCTTTAGCTTAAATTATTAACCACCATTTTTAATTGCTAATTCTAGAATATATTTTAAAACAAAAAAACAAAAAAAAAAAACACACACACACACATACAAGGATATGAAAATAACTTCCTTAGCTTGCTCAAATATTTCATTTCCTATATTTCCAAAAATCATGAATCCAAAATTCAAAAATCTCTACACTACTATACCTCACTTTTTGGTTGAAGATACGAGGGTGATGGCGAGCTGTGGGTTGCTGCTTTAACTATCATAGAACAATTTATATACACATAAGCATTTTAGCTTATCTAACAAAAAGACAGGTCTGCAGAGATGCAAGCCAGCTCTGATACCATCTGTAATAGTCTGGTCCCGAAAGGGGAGATTAATTAATGGAGACGGGGTGTTAATTAAGGGATTAATACAATAAGTGAAAGATTAACAAAGAAGGGTTTACGAATAGGGATATGCTTTCGAAACATAGGCGATAAATCTCGAAATCACTTGATTAAAAAGGAGTTATACTTTCCAAAATGCAATGAACTGGATAAGACTAAATAACCAGATACCAACAAGTATAGACCCATTCATAGGTCAAAGCGATTAAACAGAACCAACATGCTCAAGCCCCTTCATAGGCGGAAAGGAAATATAAATCACGAAGCATGAATATAACTTAATAGACACCAATATACATATAATCATGTCTTGGAGGTGTTCATAGAATCTCGATTAAAATAACAAATCTAGAGATAAAATATATCAGAGTAGCAGAATTCATAGTGGGTTCAAATACTTATATTATCACAAAAAGAACTCAGCAGTCAACCCACATCCACAGCCACCAACATCCTTAGCAGCTCAACCTGAAAAACATTTGAAAAAGAGGGCGTGAACACTAATGTACTCAATGGGTTTTTAAAGAAAAACTCATTAATAAAATTTTAGAAATATCTAATCAACAACTGGCGGTATATGGAGAGCAAAACGCAAAAGCCCACTCCATTTCTGCAAAACCTTTTCTTTTTCTTTTGGGTCTTTCCTGGCTCAACCTGATGTCTACTGCACCTTTAGGCATGCCTTAGGATAAGAGATGGATTACCTCAAATACCCTACTGAGTATGCGAGGGGGTTACCCAGCAATGACTCCCTTAGTGATCAAGGATCACATCCTGGTGATATAAAATCACAAACCTTAGAGCTCATAATCCTGCTTAATCAAATGATACAATCCTTCTTTCCTTACTTTGCTAGCACAATCAAGCCTAGAACAATTCATCTAGGACTAATCCTTCATTCATTAACGAGATCTCAAAGCTTATAAGGGATCAAATAACATAATCCTTCTTTTCCTAAGCCTTACTAGCATAATCCTTTAATTCAAGCATGATTTCAAGCTTATAAGGGATTTATACGACCCTAGAAGGTAATACTCGACTATATGATCCTTAGCAAAATATCAACATTCAACCACAAGATCATGATTGTATTTACACACTTATTGCAATAAATAGGCAATTATCTCATGCTAAGCATATATCATACTTAAACATTTCTAACAAGTCTAAACATGCTCGAGAGATCAATCAACAAATATCCTTCATAATAACTTCCTTCCCTTCCTTCCTTTGTACATAGATCAATCAGGCAGAGCAAAATATTTTATTGGATATCTCATTTGCCCTAACATGCTTCTAGAACTTATTAGCTCAAACTTTAGATGAGTATATAATTACACACCTCGATCACGGAGCGGAGGATGAAGCAATGAGCTGTAAATCATTTTCACGATCATGGGTGACCCTTTGCCGAGGGGGTACCCCGCCGTGGTGGACCTGGATTTCTGCAATTTCTTTCTGGGTTTTGAAGAACTGGATGAATATTTCGACGAACACAAAGAACACTTCAATTAAAAATAAAACGAACATGCTTGATCAAATGAAATCGACACTATAACGACATGCATGCTATTAACTCGGAAAATAATGATGAGAATTAAAATACAAAACTTAAACATATTTGAATGAAATTAACGAAATAAACGATAACAACACTAAATAATAACAATAACAAAAAACGGAAATGAAATATGGAAATTAAAAGATCGAAAATGAAATAGAATCCAGGGTCGATGAAAAATATTGGACGGAGTTGAGTACATCGAAGGAAGGTGGCTAGCTTAGCGTCTTGTCGAGTCGCAGTTGTGGCAAAGCCGCCTACTGCATCCCGACGGCGCTCCTAGCACCTTCTCCCGCCGCATTTCTCCCCCGCCACCCCACTCATCGCCTTGGAAGAACACTCACGAAGAATGTCCATTGCTTGACTCGAAGCTTCTCTCTTAACCCTCTCTCTGGACTTTGAGAAATGAAGGTGAATGGTGTGAAATGAAGTGAAGGGGGGCTTATATTTATAGGAAAAAGTGATGGCTTCCCCCCCGGGGGAAGCCATTGCAGTAGAAGAACACTGATAAATAGGGATGTAAATAAACCAAATAGTTCATGATCTATTCGGTTGTCAATTCGAAAAATATTCGATCGAAATTCGATTCGTGAATACAAGACTATTATTTTACATAATATAATAATACTAAGTTATAAATTATAATTCAATTATTAATCTAAAAATGATATATATTGTTTATTGATATAAATAAATGACGAATGTTGTGATCTCGGCTGCTTTTGTATTTTTTATTCTCATTTTTTGTAAGATATTCTGGATATTTGTATATAACACGGGGATTTATAATAAAGTTGGAAACTTTATAATATTTAGAAAGAAAATAGAAGGAAGATTTAGAAAGAAATTGGAGAGTATTTTAGAGAGAAAAGGTGACGAGAAGAAGAAAGGTTGATGGAGGAATTTTGGTTAATTCTTTTCTACCATTTCATATGACTGTGATAGTATATAAACTATCAAGGTCTTTGGGGACCACATTACATAATTTGCCCTAATAAAATTACATTGGGCCTCAACATACTAACCAGGCCTTTAGGGAATTGATATAAGCCTAATAACTAGCGGCCCAAATACTAATTAACACTAATGGTTCGGGCATGGTAATAACTGAACACATCTTCTAAATCAATTTCCAATTGCATACGCAAAAACCTAAAGATCACTTTTTTTATTCCTTCCCAACTTCTGCTGCAGCTTTCATCTTCTCCGGCAAACCAATACACGTTCCATTCGGCAAAACTATACTTCTTTGAGCACCAACACTACCCTGTTCATAATAGAAAGTTGAACATATATTATTTTTAAACTAATTTATTCCACTAATTTGTATATTAGTTTTAAATTGTGTAGGTGCATGGAAATCAAGAACTTATATTGATCTTGATTGTTTTGTTATTTTTTGCCTATTAAACTTTCGAACATGGAGATGATTATAAACAATCGAACTTTTATCTAATATTTTTCAAACTTCTTATCTAATTTTTGTCGAATATTTATCGAATTTTATTGAATATTTATCGAATTTCATCGATATGAGGTGTATCGAATTATTTGTCAAACTTATTCACGAATTTGTTGTCGAACATTAATCAAATAGTTTGTTGAATTTGTTATCGAATCGAATTTGACCATAAATTTTTTTATCGAACTCAAATTCGAATCCCATTTCAAAGTTCGAGTCGAACTCGAACTCGAATTCGAACTTGAAATTTCTAAATGAATTTGAATTTGAACTTAGTGATATTCACTTTGAATCGATTCGTTTACAACCCTACTAATAAAGTAACTTCGGGCTCGGTTAAAAGTTGCTTTATTTGATATCGAGGTCCAAACGACCTCGGACATGAAATTCAAAAATACCGGGACACTCGTTGACTCAAGTACTATTAAACCAACCTGACTCGGGATGAAGAAGAGGTCGTCTGAAGATAAACGAGAAAAGATTCCCTTTTTAAAAATTATTTTTACTATTCATTCAAACTAACAGATTTTGCTCCCGGACGTTCGATTGACCTCGAATTGGCAATCTGTGAACATGAAAGGATTCCTCGGGTCATTTCCCATAAGATAGGATTGACAGAGCAAGTCTCGAATCAACAAGGAAGATTTTGTAAATTTCTCAAAACACGAATGCATTTGGAAATTACTATCCATTTGCTTTCTTAATACCATTTTCATCACCGGGACCTCAAATGATCTCAGATTAAAATTCTAAAAATACGGACACACTCCTTAGGTCGAAAACTTCTTAACAAGATCAAAATCGGCCATAACAGAGTTAGGATCAAAATTTTCAAAAAGATGATTTCACGAAAAAATGATCCCTAAAGTCGTGACTTACATCTGACTTCCCTTAAACCTTATTAAAATCTCTTCCTTAACCTCTTTATTATGCTTAAGGATTCTCTAATCCTTATTCGAAAATCTGGGGTGTTACATTTTTTTTTTCTAGTTTTTTCTTCTTAATTTCTTCTTTTCGTTTTTTTCTGTTCATCTTTCCAAAAATCAAACTTTGGTCATGTTTTGGTCTCCATCTCCATAATCCTGTGTTATGGGTCGAAGAAAAAAAAATTCTGGGTTGTCTGCCCAGGTTCCAGCTTCAGTTTCTAGTTCCAGCTCCAAAAAAAACCCAAAAAAAATTGGCCAAAATCGTCTTTCAATTAATTAGCCAAAAAACCTACATAAAAACAACCAACTGTTCAGATTCAGATCCTTGTTATGTTCTAAAAAATAACAAAAAAATATGTTCCAGTTCCTGGTTCATCTCCAGAAACCCAAATCCCTTCATCAAACAGTGCCAATGCTTCACAACCAAAAATTGACCAGCCTCCCTCATCTGTTGGCAAAATTCCAAACCCAGACCCTCACACCTCTCCCCTCTGCTCAACTAAAAAACTCGTCTCCTCAACTTTCAAGTGACTTGGCACTGTCACTGAACCCAGCAGGGATTCAGACCCGTTCCAAAGCCGCCCAGCTTCAATATACACCTCCCTCTCACCTCCCAAACCCATCGGGGACCTCGTCGGATCGATTTTGTGTAGTTTGGACGAATGGATCGGATTATGGGTTAGAATAAAAACTTAAAGAAAATGACGTCGTTCCGAGACGAGTTAACATCCTCTGTTAGGGCTCGGTCGTAGAATGGCTCAATTGACACAATTTTATAAACGGGGTGGCCCAATTGAGCCAAAAAAAAGTTACAGTGGCTCAATTAAGCCCCAAAATTAGTTTAGTGGTCTATTTGGCCTTTATCCCTATTATTTATTCATCCACCACAATTGTAGTCTGACTTGAGTATCGGAGGCCGATCGATCGTCAACCCACCCACGTTCTTTGGTTTCACGTAGTTGTTTTCTTTTACCGACATCCTTTGGTTTCATGTAGTTGTTTCACGTAGTTGTTTTGTTTTACCGATATCCTTTGGTTTCATGTAGTTGTTTCATTTTGTAGATCGTTAGTGTTGAAGTTAGCCCAATTGTATTTCTCGGCCCAGTTCCTAATTAAATATCTACCCGGCCCAAGCCCTAAACCCCTAACCCTACCCGACGATCCATCTCCCTCATTACTACTCTTAATTGAAGCCGCTGCTTCTCGATGCTCTAGAAGCCTCTATAATCTACGATGGATCCGCCTCCATGATAACAGCTCATCTCACAGATCTACCTAGTCTACTCTCTCTCTCTTTCTGGATCTTCTCAGCTTGCTCCCACGGTTTCTCTTGCCGGAATTTGGTGTTGTGATTCCTGTTTGGCATATGAGTGTTGGGAGAGGCTTGTGTTGAGAGAGAAAGTTCGAGCGTCACCTCCCCCTGTCAAACCCTAGCAGCCGCTTCCTCTTCTCCTTTCCCCTGGTCTGGGTACCTCCTGTCGCCGGAGTTGCCACCACCGCCGTTCGTGGGAAAATTTGAGCCAACAGTGCCTAGGGCACACTTTTCCCACCGATTGATACTCTGACTCATACTATCTCTGACTATTCTATTCTCTACTCTGGATATTTGCTATATCTCTGGATCTAACTTGTTCTATTTTCTGTATTCACAGTTGAAGCCCCATCGCACCAAGCCTGTGAAGAAGATCTGTAGATCCTCCTGATCTACACCTCTGAGGCTCTGTCCAAGACAAGGAACAAGCTAAAGCCCCTGCTGTGAAGCTTCTCTGCTGCTATCCTCTCTGTAAATCCCTGTAATAGCTTGTATAGCTTTCTTCTTTTCTTTTCTGGGCCTTAGCTACTTGAGTAGCAAGTGTGTGAGGCCGCTAGAGTGAGGAAACCAAGTAGTGTAAGCCCTGGCTAGGCGATACCACAACAGTGGTATCAGAGCCAGGTTTGTCTAGCCGGGGGCACTCTCCTTATCTCCATCTCACACACCCCGCCGCCGGTAAGGGCCGCGCCTCTCTCGCCCCCGTCGGGCTCCTAAAAACAGTAAGTCCGACCCCTCCCCTGCCTGGGAGGGTCGGCTTTGGTATTAACCCTAAACCCTAATCTCCTCTGTGTGGTATTTGTTGATCCTGTGTTTTCTTGCTTCCGCTCCTATCTCTGTCGATCCCTTGGCATTCCAAGCTTTTTCCCAAAATCTAGCTTACGGTCGGGACCGTCTGGATTCCCCTGTGGGTCTCCTCAAAGCGGGTTGCCCCGATAGCTAATTTTGGTAAGGGACTCTCAGTTGAAAAAAAGGGTTTTTTCTGGGTTGATTTGGTGTTAATTGTCTGCCCATTTTGTTGCTCTAAGTTTTCTGCATTCCTTTTTTTTTTGGAAGTGTGTATTGCTATTGTTGTGATTCCTGGAAGGAATCTGATCTGGAACTCTGTTTACAAAGTTGCTGTGGTTAGACTTAGTGTCTCTAAGTCTTGTTGGTGGGCTAGTTGGTTTTGGGATTGACCTGAGTGAACCCCTGCTCCACAGATCAATCTGTGCTGAGAACTGGGATAGCCTCAGCTCTAGATTCCCCTTGTGCACCCTTCTTTGGGCCTGTGGAGTGGTTTTTTCTCCTGCTCTGAAGTGATTTGGTGTTTACCTTGATATTCTTGAGGTGGAATCTGGCTATTTGGTGAATTTCTGTGATCTCTGTGAAATTCTGTGAAAATAAACAATCTAAGTGTTGTCCCTTTCAATGGAAAGGATGATTTTGGTGATTGGCAAACTAAGGTTGAGTGTATTTTAACTAAAGAAAATCTGCAAGATGCCATATTTGAAAGGATTGATGAAAATGAAGCAGATAAAACCCTTGTTAAATTAAATGCTGGTGCAAGAGCTACAATTTTATTAAACTTAAGCAGTGCTGTTGTTAGCCAAGTTTCTCATCATAGATGTGCCAAAGATCTGTGGGATGCCTTGACTACCTTGTTTGTGGCTAAATCTGAAGAGTCTGCATATTCTTTACAAAACCTAATAATGACTTTTCAAATGGACCCAGCTAAAGACATTGATTCAAACATGCATGATTTTAATAAACTTCTGAAAGACCTAAAACTTGCTGGGGATGATACACTTGAAAAATATGCTCCTCAGATCCTTCTTGGTGCTATTCCTAAAGTTTTTTCAGAAGTTAGATCAGCCTTAAAATATGGGGGGTCTAAAGTTACCTGTGACATGATTGTTTCTGGGCTTAAATCAAAAGAGAATGAGTTAAAAAGGCTTCAGTCCAAACCCTTACAAAATGAGATTCTTTATGTCAACAGAAATAATCACAAATCTTTTAGACCTAATCCTGAAAATCCAAGTGATATTGTTGCTGAGAGGCACATGAGGGAATACAATCGAGCTCATAACCTCCACAGCAACACCAGAACCCACAACCTTTGTGAGATCTACTCCAAACATCCCAGAAATCATAGCCAAGCACAAAGTTCTGGCCCTTTCCCTATCTCCTCTGAGTTTAACCCTCCCAGAAACCAAAACTTCCCTCAAAACTCAGACTTCAAAACTAAAAAGAATTGTTGGAACTGTGGGAAGCCTGGGCATTACTCAAACAGATGTAAACAACCAAAAAGGGGCAGGGGATTTGGGAACAATCAAGCCAATAATGTCATGTATTATGATCACCCTGAGCATAATGATAATCATGAAAATGGTGAACTATACATGGTGCATTCTGATTTTCAATTCATAAACTTTACAAATGTTGTGTCTGATAATGTGCATGAATCTGAGTGGCTCATAGATTCAGGCTGTACCTTTCATGTCACTCCACACAAGCACATTTTTCAAAACCTACAACTTATAAATTCTGGTGCTGTTGCTTTGGCTGATGGTCAGCAATGTGAAATAATTGGAAGGGGTGATGTATGTCTTAAGTTTGAAAATGAAAGCATGATTACCCTTCATGATGTCAGATATATTCCAAAATTAAAATTTAATCTATTATCTGTTTCCAAACTTGCTGATCAACAACTGTTTGGCTCTGTGAATCATAAGTGTTTCCAATTCAGAATGAATTCTATGTTGTGTTTTGAAGCCCCCAGAAAAGGAGACTTGTATGATGTTCATGCTTGCTCTATGCCTGTTCAAACTGCTAATGTGGTGCAAAATGATAAAACATCTTTATGGCATGCAAGATTAGGACATATGAGTAATAAGGGTCTAGAAATCCTTAGGAAATCAGGTGCATTCAAACATGATAAAGTTACCAGCATGACATTCTGTGAGCCATGTCTGATGGGAAAGCAACATAAGTTGCCCTTCCCTGTGTCTGGTCCTTATCCTAAAGCTCAACTAAGTTCTGATATTCTTGAGTATATCCATGCTGATGTGTGGGGGCCTTCAAAGGTCCCAACTCATGGTGGTAATGTGTTTTTCTTGTCAATTATTGATGATTTTTCAAGAAAAATTTGGGTGTTCCTAATGAAACATAAATCTGAAGTCTTTGAAAATTTTTCTAAATGGTCTATTGCTATTCAAAACCAAACAAATAAGAGCATCAAGTGTCTAAGAACTGATAATGGTCTAGAATTCTGCAATCAACTTATGGATAATTGGTGCACTGATCTTGGGATCAAGAGGCACAAGTCTGTGCCTTATAACCCCCAGCAAAATAGGGTTGTTGAGAGGATGAACAGAACTCTCCTGGAGAGAGTTAGAAGCCTCTTGGCTGGTTCAGGCCTTGGAGAGAAATTTTGGGGAGAAGCCCTTATGACTTCTTGTTATCTGGTTAACAGATCTCCCTCAGTCCCTTTACAGGGAAAACTCCCAGAATCTGTGTTCTATAATAAACCTATTTGTCTGTCAAATCTAAGAGTGTTTGGATGCAGTGCTTATGTTCATCAAAAACTCAGTAAAATTGAACCAAGGGCTAGGAAATGCATATTTCTGGGATATCTTGATGGTGTTAAAGGCTACAGACTATGGGATAAAACTCTGCCTGGATTTAAAACTTGCATCAGTAGGGATGTGTCATTTAATGAATCTGACTTCCCATTCTTGAATGAATCCTCACTTTCTGCTGCTCCATGTAAGGTGGAGAAACTTGAATCCCCTGTGTTTTTCCCTGTCTTGCCTAAGGTGGACCCTTCACCACCAGAATTTCCTGAGTTTAATGTTCCTAATGAACATGTGCATGATAATATTAGCCCTTCTGATTCTGCATCTAATCATGAATCTGAATCTGATAAGCATGTGCATGTGAATGTCTCTGAATCTGAATCTGAATCTGAACATGAACAAACTGTTGAGCATGAACCTGAGCCTGTAAACCTTGATAACTATAAACTGTCAAGAGATAGGCCTAGGAGAACAATTAAGGCTCCCACTAGGTATGATGGATGTAATTTGTCAATATATGCCTTCAATGTGTTCAATAATGTTGATTCCTCTGAGCCTAAAACTTATAAGGAAGCTATAACATGTGCTGAATCTGATAAATGGAAAGAAGCTATGAAAAGTGAAATGAACTCTTTACTTGATAACAAAACTTGGATTCTTGTGGAAAAACCTGATGCATGTTCCCTTGTTGAATGTAAGTGGCTATTTAAATTAAAACAGAAGGTTGATCATGTTAGATACAAGGCAAGGCTTGTTGCTAAAGGTTTTACCCAAAAAGAAGGCATGGACTATACAGAAATCTATTCTCCTGTGGTTAAATTTACTACTGTTAGGATAATGCTTGCCTTGACAGCCCATTTTAACTGGGACTTGAAACAAATGGATGTGACAACTGCCTTCTTGCATGGTGAATTGGAAAATAATATCTATATGAAACAACCTGAAGGTTTTGAAGATAAATCACATCCTGATCATGTTTGTTTGCTTAAAAAGTCTTTGTATGGTTTAAAACAGTCTCCCAGACAATGGAATATTAAGTTTGATACATGCATGAAAAACCTGAACTTTTCTAGAAGTCAATTTGATCACTGTTTGTATTACATGAAGACTTCTGTGCCTATGTTTCTATTGTTGTATATTGATGATATGCTTCTGATAAGCCCCTGCCTGAAAACATTGAAGCATGTTCAAAACTGCCTGAGTGAAAACTTCAACATGAAAGATTTAGGGAATGCAAGGAAAATCCTAGGTATGAATATTGACAGAAACATAAGCACACACACACTATTACTTCATCAATCCTCTTATGTTGAACAAGTGCTTAAAAGATTTGATATGGATTTGTGTAAACCTGTGAATGTCCCACTTGCATCCCATTTTCAATTGAGTAAAGATCAATGTTCCAGAAGTGACACTGACCTGAGTGATATGTCAGGAGTTCCCTATGCTAATGCTCTGGGTTCTGTTATGTACCTCATGATCAGCACTAGGCCTGATATAGCCTATGTTGTATCCTGTTTAAGTAGGTACATGGCAAACCCTGGGCTGCCCCATTGGGAAGCTCTTAAGTGGTTGCTTAGGTATCTTAAGTCCACAGCTTCTCAAGGTCTAATTTTCTCAAAATATTCTGAAGGTATCAAATGCATTGGCTATGTAGACTCTAACTATGCCAATGATAGGGATCAAAGAAAGTCTACAACATCATATGTGTTCACTTTATGTGGTTCTTGTATAAGTTGGAAATCACAGTTACAAAGTATAGTTGTCTTGTCCTCCACAGAGTCTGAGTACATTGCAGCTACAGAAGCTGTAAAAGAAGCTATATGGTTGAATGGTGTGTTAACTGAAATTCAGTTCATTGATGATAAACCATTACTTTATTCTGACAGCCAATCTGCTATCCAACTTTGTAAGAACCCAGTCTTTCATGATAGAACAAAGCATATTGATGTGAGATATCATTTCATAAGAGACATAGTTGAGAAAGGAGAAGTATTGTTGGATAAGATCCCATCTGAATTCAACCCAGCAGATATGGGCACTAAGTGCCTACCAGTTGCAAAGCTGGAAGCCTGTAAAAAGTCCCTGAATATGGACTTAGGTTGAACCAATGATGGTGATGCTTTGAGTTATCCTGACCTGAAGTCAGGGTAACAACTGAGCCCCCTTAGGCAGTGTACATACATGGTTATTTCCTTTTTTTTGGTGCAAAAGCTAGGATGATTCAAGTTAAATGAAGGTCAATGATCTTGTGAGACCCGAGACTTGTATCTATGACTTGGGTTGGTCTCTTGTGCTGAGATTGGATTGAATACGCATAGTATTCCTTCCTCCCTCTCTTAGTCTGTCTTTGTGATAAACTTAAGAGTAAAATTCATAAGGCAATGATGATATTCCTTTGTTTTGTTTTTGGCAGGTAGCTCCATGGTGACAGGAAATACCAATAGGGCCAAAGGTGGAAATGTTGAAGTTGGCCCAATTGTATTTCTCGGCCCAGTTCCTAATTAAATATCTACCCGGCCCAAGCCCTAAACCCCTAACCCTACCCGACGATCCATCTCCCTCATTACTACTCTTAATTGAAGCCGCTGCTTCTCGATGCTCTAGAAGCCTCTATAATCTACGATGGATCCGCCTCCATGATAACAGCTCATCTCACAGATCTACCTAGTCTACTCTCTCTCTCTTTCTGGATCTTCTCAGCTTGCTCCCACGGTTTCTCTTGCCGGAATTTGGTGTTGTGATTCCTGTTTGGCATATGAGTGTTGGGAGAGGCTTGTGTTGAGAGAGAAAGTTCGAGCGTCACCTCCCCCTGTCAAACCCTAGCAGCCGCTTCCCCTTCCCCTTTCCCCTGGTCTGGGTACCTCCTGTCGCCGGAGTTGCCACCGCCGCCGTTCGTGGGAAAATTTGAGCCAACAGTGCCTAGGGCACACTTTTCCCACCGATTGATACTCTGACTCATACTATCTCTGGCTGTTCTATTCTCTGCTCTGGATATTTGCTATATCTCTGGATCTAACTTGTTCTATTTTCTGTATTCACAGTTGAAGCCCCATCGCACCAAGCCTGTGAAGAAGATCTGTAGATCCTCCTGATCTACACCTCTGAGGCTCTGTCCAAGACAAGGAACAAGTTAAAGCCCCTGCTGTGAAGCTTCTCTGCTGCTATCCTCTCTGTAATAGCTTGTATAGCTTTCTTCTTTTCTTTTCTGGGCCTTAGCTACTTGAGTAGCAAGTGTGTGAGGCCGCTAGAGTGAGGAAACCAAGTAGTGCAAGCCCTGACTAGGCGATACCACAACAGTTAGAGTTCGGATCCCGATTCCGTTAATTGCAGAATTCAAATTCTACCGTTCTCATTTTCCATTTTCCTACATCCACATTAGTAGTAGATGGAAAAATGTAGATTGATAAAATGGGATATAGGTTGATTTATAAAAGGTTGATGATATTTTGAACTAGAAAATTCAAAAAATTAATCGGCCGCCATTAATCGCTGTCTAGTCGGAGAGTGATTTCTTAGTGGACTTGGGTGTTTCCAACAGGCTAGTGGTATGTCGCCTATCCCAATTTCTACCACCTATATTTGTATTAAAATCACAAGAGAGAGAGAAGCAGATGATAAGAATTAAGAAAGAAGTGGATATCTTATTATTATAAGTTATGACGACAGATCACTTCATTCACTACTCAGCAAGCAGTACAACATTAAGATTATTGATGTCTACTAATTAACCCTGAAAAACTAAGGTTTTTCTTAGAAACATAAAATGAGAGAAGCCTAATAGTGCTTTCTTCCATGGGCGCGGGTGGGCGACAACAAGAAAGTCTGGCTACCTCGATTGGTCTTGATCGCCCTAGCCTCGTTGGGAGACATCTGGTAGGCGTTGGTCAGAACTTGGAGCGGCATTGCTCTCAAGGCCGACGTGTATCCGGCCACCTGGTTGCGCATGGGGAAGCCACTGGTCTTGAACGCCACCCACTCGAACCCCTCGTTTCCAGCCTCAGCCGTAGAGGTGAAGAACTGCGGCACCACGAACATCTCTCCCTGCTGCACCCTGTCGTTCATCAGGCTCTGCCCCTTGTGATCAACCACTTGGACCTTGGCGTTTCCCTGTGTCACGTACACGATCGTGTGCCCTTGCATCGCCCAGTCTGGGCTCAGCATTGCGTTCTGCATGCAAATCAAATTCAGTTAGCTAGCTAGGGTTTATAAGTTTACAATTAGAGCTAGAGTTACATTTTACTTACGGGGAAGAGGGTTCCTTTCTCTGCGCTCATGTCGACGGCCCTGAGGATGGGAAGCTTATGCATATCGACGACGTTGAGTTTTCCGGCCTGTCGTGAATACACATCTGCTTCCCTTGTGTTGTCGAGGTTGGACATGATTTTCATGGAGCAGAAAGATTCTTCCAATCCATTTCCATTTGATGATGATGATGATCTTCTGCCGTGTTCCCTTATTTCTTCGGGGCGGATGTACCTCATGCTCTCACGTGCCATCACGCTCAGCCCTC
The DNA here is from genome assembly GCA_026008535.1 of Perilla frutescens. Lineage (NCBI taxonomy): Eukaryota > Viridiplantae > Streptophyta > Magnoliopsida > Lamiales > Lamiaceae > Perilla > Perilla frutescens. The sequence goes on from BRKX01000011.1 coordinate 33,949,674, forward strand.
TCTCCTCCTCCGACGCCTGCATACGCCTAATGATGTCCGGTGACACGTTGAACGCCTCCGCCATCAGCTCTGCGTCGAACGCTCCGAAAATGTTGTGGAACGTCTCCATGCCTGCCTCCTGCTTCCCTTGCCCTTGCCCTTGCCCTGAGGGAACTCCTCCGGCCAAGTAAAATGCCTGCATATATTTATAATTAATTAATTAATTATTAGCTTGTTGATTAATTAATTTTTACCCTGAATTTCTGGTCCAGCTGGTTTGATTGATGGTTGAGATCGTTGATGGAGACGGCGACCAAGTCCTCGCTGCCGTCGTTGTGGCACCAGTGGACTGCGCCCGGTGGCAGAACCACGATGTCGCCTTGACGAATGCGGTGGATCTCCTGGTGCGAGTCTCTCGCTCTTCCTCCTTCCTTCTGCTCGCCTTCCCTCCTGCCCTCGAACGAGGCCTGCTCACCGCCGTGGTATGTCTCGGCGCAGCCGGGGAAGATGACGCCGATGAATCCCTCACCTGTATCAACAACACCACATGCATGCACAATGTAAGTACGCTAATCTCTTCTTCTTTTCCAAAATTTCATTTCATAATTGGTATATCAAGTACGAACAAAATCGATCGAGTACTGTACCTCTCTCGATGTAAACGAGACGAGGATTAGGGTGGTAGTTGGGGAGAGAGAGGGCATTAGGGCGGAGAGTGTTCCTCATGGCGACGACGCCGGCGCATTGGAACTGAGCCTCCATTTCGTCCCAGAGCTCGGTTAGGCCGCCCTCGGATTGAATCTGGTGGTGGGGCTGCACGGCGGAGATGCGCTGGATGCGGCATTGCTGGTTGCGGCTCAGCCGCAGGCCCATCCTTGCGTCGGCTCGGTAGTTCTCTGCTCCGACTGCAAGTGAAACTAGGAGGGAGAGAGAGAGAGCGAGAAGAAGCTTGGACGCCATTTTTAATTAGTTTAGACTTTAGAGAGAGAGTGATGAGGAATGAGGAGTAGAATGGTTTGATTTTATAAGGGATGATTTGCATGGAGAGTGGCATCGGTTGTGCGACACATAGCAAATTAAATAGAGCATTTGTGTGTGGCAATTCAATATATATACGTGGTGAATTCTTTGCTAACACCTTTGCATCATAGCTAACACCTGGCCATGCATGTCTGAGCTTCCATTTTGTTTCAGTTAATTAACACTACAATCTCAGATGCCTCAAGTACGTACAACTATATATATATATATCAACTTAATTATCTTATTTTTTAAATCTCTAGCTAGTTATATATGATTCACGAGCTAGCTAGTCCGGTTTGTGTTGCATCTCTTATTTTGTTTTATTAATGTGTGTCATGTGTATTAGTTGATCGAGGATGGATTCGGTATATGTTGTCACTTTTATTATTAGCTAGGTAAAAGTAAATGATGATATTGAATCAAGTTTTGTAGGTTTGAAGTGAACATTTTCAATTCGCAACGACATAATTAGTATACATTGCTACATGTATAATGAAATAACAAAATTTCCAAAAATGAAATACCAAAATTCCTCAGTAAATCACTACTTATTCTTTTGTTATATAAGATTATCGATCTATCCCACTTTATTTTTGGTGTAACTAGTATGTATTGTACAATCATTAATTTAATTTGTTTAGTTTTCTTTCATTTAAAAATTTCAATTTATTGCGTTTCTCTTCTGTCTTTTATAGATTCAATCGGCACGCAATATATGTTTTGCGATGATGGATATAATGCTTGATGAAAATATTTTGGGGCAAGCATTTGATGAAACCAGGATAAGCTGGCTAGTACTTGGGCCACTTTATCAAGGCCCATAATTAGCAGTGCGAATCTAATTAAACACAATCTCTCTCTCTCTCTCTCTCTCTCTCTCTCTCTCTCTCTCACACCCACACCCACGCTGCTATAAAGAAGTTTAGGTTAATTTATGAATGATATTTTCCTTTCTAAAAAATTAACAATAAAAAATGCCATTTTTATTTTTTTTACTAACTAATAATTAAAATTGAAATAATAATAATAATAATAATAATAATAATAATAATAATATAATATTTCATATTGAAATTTGATATTATATTGCTATTTGCTAAGATAATGGCGATACACATTAAGAGTGAGCTTGAAGTTAAAAGAGTAGATTTAAATACTGATTAACTAAATTAGATTGCATTCAATAAACAAGGGTTAGAGCTTCCATTATTTGTAATTTGGCTGAGATTTGAAGGCACTAAACCATCATAAAATACCCTATTTTTGAGAATTATAAACACAACCCTGTTTTACTATTTAATTTACCGTCCAAATATTTTTTAAATATAAATATAAATATGATAATTTTATTTTATTTTTTTGTCCTTAGCCTCCACTGCTTAAAAATCTATAAAATAGCCACCAACCCTGCAGCCCCCACTCTTTTCTGCAACTTAAAAGAAAACAAAAAAAGTGAAACACCTTGGCAAATCTAGTTTGATTACACAGCCTCCGCCTATTTCTCTAATGTATTCTTCTCATTCCAACTCAAATTTGTAGAAATTTTCATCTTCTCTAACAAAAATTCCTGTATTCAAAAGCACATATATAACTATGATTCACAATTTCCTTTTGATCATCCAAGATCACAAGATTGTCGTATGATGATATCTGAATTGTTGAGAGGTTTATTTTTATTTGACTCTATTTGGTGGGGTGAAGAATTAAATCCAATTTGAATCTACTTAATTCCATCGGAAATCAAATCTTTAGGGTCACTAATTAAGAGATTTATTGGGATAAATTCTAAACACAATCCCCATTTTTCTATTCATAACCATCAAAATTAATAAATAAAAAAATATTATTATACTAGACATATTTCTCCTTATAATCCCCCTTACTTAAAAACCCTAATAAAATCCAATAAAAATTAACATAATGTATAGCCCCACCATCCATAATAATAATAATAATAATAATAATAATAATAATAATAAGACGAATAAAAAGAGAAATTAATTAATCTAAACTAAGAAAAGCAATAAATAAACGGGAAAAATAATAGAGAAGAAACGATGAAGGCAAAGATACTCATGAGATTGATTTCTTTAGATACTTAGCACTAACAATCATATTCAATGTCTATTTGTTGTGTCAAATTTCACTAGGGCAATCTCTAATGCATCCTAAACTCTCTCTCTCTCGAAACACTCAAGTTTTAGGGTACATGCACGGTTCACCGTTTCCGATCGAATCCTACACATGTACTTACCATAAGCTCCCAAGATTTCTAGCCCTCAAACTAAACCTCAATTATCTCGAATCTATTAACAAATGTGTCTCATGTCTAGAGTTCGTCTATTGAGATTTATCTATGGATTTATGACTCAATAAATAAAATCATGCCAATTAGTGATTAATTAACTAACACTCATACATAACATAAGCATAAGAAATGACATAGGGCCATAAATAATTAATAGAAAGATAAATGCATAAATACCTAAATAATCTCAATCCAAAAAATACAAAATAATCTAACCAAACACAATACAATAATGCAAGGACTAAATCATGATCTCAAAGAAAATAAACATAAAAACAAGAAAAGAAACTTGATCAACCCGGAAGTTGGGTCTCGACTCCTCTCTTGATTCATCTCTTCTCCTCTTTGCTCCATCTTCAAGCTCTAGCTCCTTATTCTCCTAACTATGTGAAAATTCTAGCTAGGGTGTGAATTGATGTGGCTAAAGTTTGAAAGGTGTGAAAGGAGAGGATTTTATATTGTGTGGAATTGGGTGTGTGGAGGCTTACCCTAGATTCAAATTGGGGTTTGTATATATAGTGGGGAACAAACAAGTATTAAAAATGATTACAAAATGGAAGGAAAGCTTGAAAATTCAAGAATCAAGGTTGATGGAGAGCGCAATACGGGCTCCGTCGCGCTCCTATTCGCGTTGTAGGTCGTGTCTAGGATAAAGAAAAACATGTTTCAGTGTCAGAACTGGTTCACTTGGATTGTCAGTTGGGCCGGGTGGCGCGAGTGCGGTGATCGCGCCTCCAGTCATGCTATCGATCGCGTCTCCAACATCTTTCACGATTTTACTTCGTTCTCCCTCATTTCTTGTCTGATTGAAGTGATTCAACTTGCAACACGTTTCTAATTTAATTATATATCTTTCCATTGAATTGAATCACCAAAAATGCATTGATTTATCCTCTATTTCCCACAAAACGCAAATAAGAAACAAAGATTCCAAATCAGGAGGTTCAAAACTAAAAGGGAACAAAAACACAAATTTAACTCATCAAAATATATCATGTCAAGCTTAATAGATGGTAAAAAACCCCCACTCGTCAATAATAATAATACTAATAATAATAATAATAATAATAATAATAATAATAATAATAATAATATACATGGTTTTATTTTTTTCGGGAAATCTTCAATGAATGAATCGCTCCCAACATGTTCTACAACTAAAAAGAGATAAAACAAGACAAAAGAGTTAATTGATTTTGTAGCAATAATTTGGTCGGTGTTCTTCCACTATTTAGAAATGATTTAAGAACCATTGTTAGTCCCATAGACTGACCAAATATAAATTGTTACAGCTCTCGAATATGTATTGTTACTATATCATACAACAAAAATTCATTCAATTGCTCCACAAGAACCTCTTTTCTTCTTCTTAAAGAAGAAAAAAATATCCCCTTGGGGATGACCTAGTGGTGGAGTGGTGTTATCTTGAGGCCAAAAGTCTAAAGTTCGAATCCCACCACCAATACCACTAGGTGTGAGCATGTCACACATGGCTTGTCAAGTGTGGTTAACCTCCCCTGTGTGGTTTGCAGGCTATTACATAAGGGCGGAGTTTACTTAGTGCGCACCTCGATAGCGGCTGTGGGTTACCTTTGACAACAAAAAATAAGAAAAAAAATGGAGTTCGTGTACGATAAAACAATTCGATCAATTCCTAATTACCACTTAATTTATTATAATTCATACACATAAAAAATTTCATATCAAATTTGTTGTGATTAAACTTGAAGAACACCAATCTTGATGAGAATAGAAAAGATTGAATGCAGAAAAGAAATAAGAACACAAGAAGTTATAATGGTTCGATCAAGATGATCTACATCCACTTTGAAGTTTCTCTCGTGTATTGATTTTCTTTGAAGTAATACAGATTACAACACAACTCTCTTTCTCTTCCTTTTGACTCTCGAGCTCGCTCTCACTAGAATACATGAGATGAAAATAATCTGCACTCTCTACTTCTTGCAGAAACTGATCAACTAATATATGTACAATACTAGCTAATAACTGCCATACAACTACCCTATACAAACTGAAAACCGGTTGCTAACTTCTTGATAACCGCTGTTAACAACTTAATCAGTTTAGGCAGCTCCAATCCTATGCATTGTACACCATGCACAAGAATAAACTCCATGCAGCAGCTCCGCAGCTTCACTCCAAACTTGATTTACTTTCTATGATCTCAACAAACCTCCACCTTAGCAGTAGAATCAACCTTGACACCAAGAGAAGAACAACTTCACAAACATTATTCCACATGGAATAGTCACCACAGCTCCACCTGAAACTGTTGATTTAATAACACTGCTCCACCTCGAGCAGCAACTCTTGATAAACACAGAATTTAATGAACACCAATAAGACTTAAACACAGCTCAAATTTTGAGACTGGTAAAGCCTTTGTAAAATAATCTGCTGGATTCTCAGAGGTATGGATTTTCTCTACACAGATCACCTTTTTCTCAGTCATATCTCTCACAAAATGTAACTTCACATCAATGTGCTTGGTTCGTTCATGGTAGCCCTGATGCTTGGATAGATGAATAGCACTTTGATTATCACAGAAAATTGTAACCATATTCTGTGATATACCAAACTCTTCAAGAATTCCTCTAAGCCAAACACTCTCCTTTACAGCTTCAATTAAGGCCACATACTCAGCTTATGTCGTGGATAATGCTACTACAGATTGATGAGTAGATCTCCAACTGATTGCAGTTCCAAACAATGTAAAAACATATCCTGTCAATGATTTTCTAGAATCCACATTAGCTGCAAAGTCTGGATCAACATAGCCTGTCAAAGCATTTCCCTTCATTGAATTTCTTTGAAACTTCAATCCTTTTTCAACAGAGCCTTTAACATATCTCATGGCCCAATTCACAGATTCCCAGTGAACCTTGTCTGGACTGCCCATGAACCTGCTGATTATACTCATAACAAAGGTTAGATCTGGCCTGCAACACACCATTGAGTACATTAAACTGCCTACGGCACTAGCATAGGGAATCCTACTCATGTCTGTCATTTCCTTCTCTGTAGCAGCACCATGAGTCAGAGACAGTTTCAGCCCTTGCTTAACTGGTGTATTTACAGATTTACAAAGATTCATGTTGTATCTTTTCAGTACCTTATCCAAATAAGATGCTTGAGTTAGCACCAATGATTTCTTTTCTCTATCCCTTTGTATTTCCATCCCAAGAATAACTTTTGCCTCTCCAAGATCCTTCATGTCAAACTCAGAACTCAAGATATCATTTGCTCTCTTGATCCCTTCTTCAGACTCACAAGCTATAAGCATATCATCAACATATAACAACAGGTATATAAGAGAATCATCATCATTTCTAAAATATACACAGCTATCATACTTACTTCTCATGAACTGGTGAGATGTCATATATTCATCAAACCTTAAGTACCACTGTCTTGGACTTTGCTTTAAGCCATAGAGTGATCTCTTAAGTCTGCATGCCTTGCTGTCTGAATTTTCTACAAACACCCCATCTGGAATCTTCATGAAAATATTCTCCTCCAATCTTCTATGAAGAAAGGCTGTGGTAACATCCATTTGGTGGAGTTCTAGATCAAAGTGAGCAACTAGTGAGAGTAAAATCCTTATAGAACAATGCTTCACTACAGGAGAAAAGATTTCATTGTAGTCAATCCCTTCCTTTTGGGAGAATCCCTTAGCCACAAGCCTTGCCTTGTACCTGATACCACTACCTTTCATGGTTTTAGGCTTCTTTTTGTATATCCATTTGCAGCCTACTAGTCTCTGGTTCTTTGGTCTGTCAACAATTTCCCATGTATCATTTCTTTCCAGAGATAACAGTTCCTCTTCCATGGCTATAGACCACTTATCCTTTTCTGAACAGCTTATAGCTTCTGAATAAGTGTTAGGCTCATATGACTCTATTTCTAATGCAGAAAATAAAGCAAATGATACCATATCTCCTTAAGCAAATCTGACAGGAGGTTTGACAACCCTTTTCTACCTATCTCTGGTGAGTTGATAGTTGTTGTAATCAACTCTTCCTTCTGCTTCATGAGTTTTTGAAGGAACCACTCCATCAGAGGGAATGGAGTCTTGTAGAGAGTTTCTAAAGCCTTGAGATTCAATCTCCACCTGAACATCAGAGGTATCAGAGCTTCATTCCTCATGGTTCATCTTTAGTGGGAACTTAGTTTCATCAAAAGTAACATCTCTACTAGTGATGAACTTCTGATCTGCTATACACCAGAGTTTGAATCCTTTAACCCCTCTGGGATAGCCCACCAGCACATACTTGATAGCTCTAGGATCAAGCTTGTCTTGCTTTATGTGAGCATAAGCTAGACAACCTATTATCCTTAACTTGTTGTAGTCTGCAGGCCTTCAACTCCACAATTCTTCAGGTGTTTTGAACTGTATGGCTGAGGATGAGCACCTGTTGATCAAATCAGCTGCAGTAGTAACCAATTCTCCCCAGAATGACTTTGAAAAACCCCCATTACTCAGCATACACCTGACCTTTTCCAGCAAGGTCTGGTTCATCCTCTCAGCCACCCCATTTTGCTGAGGTGTTCCTAGAACCGTTTTGTGCCTGATAATGCCTCTTTCCTTATAAAATATTGTAAACTCCTCAGATAGATACTCTAGGCCATTATCAGTCCTCATGTGCTTCAGCTTCTTTCCAGATACATTTTCCACCTCAATTAGCTATTCTTTAAACCTCTGGAATGCTTCAGATTTTGCTTTAAGGATGAATACCCAGACTTTTCTTGAGTAGTCATCTATTATGGAGATAAAGAACCTGCCTCCAGCCTTAGTTAAGTTCTTTGCAGGCCCCCACAGATCAGAATGAACATATTCTAGCTTCTCTTTGGTAGTGTGTTCACTAGATGAGAAAGGCAGTCGTTTTGACTTGCCAAAAATGCAGTGTTTACACATACCAATCTGTGAGATCATGTCATCTCCAAGTAGCTTCTGCCTAGCTAGCTCTAACAGCCCCTTATTTCCAACATGACCCAATCTTTCATACTAGAAAAGTGTCTGATCCTTCTCTTTGACAGCATTAAGATGCCCTTGAACTGTATTTCCAATTAGAAAATACAGATCATTCCTCCTTGTTCCTTTAATTACTGTAGTTTCACCTCTTGACACTATTAATTTTCCATTTTCAGATTGAAATTTGTAACCGGACTTATCAAGAACACCAAGAGAGATAAGGTTTCTTCTCAAGTCAGGAACAAATCTAACATTTGACAGAGCCCTTATAACCCCATCAAACATCTTGATCTTGACAGTTCCCACTCCCTTGATCTCACAGCTTTGATCATTGCTTAGGAGCACAGACCCTCTATCTTGGAACTTCAGATCAGTGAACCACTCTTTAACGGGTGTCATATGAAAACTGCACCTTGAATCAAAGACCCATTCAGTTCCTACTTCTGCTGCAGAAATTGTCAGGGCTTCAGAGGATTCATATCCATCTTGTGGAATTCCCCTGGAGGTCTGATTTGTCTGGTTCTTCTGCCCTTCATGTGGTGCATCTACAGCTTTTCCCTTGAGTGTCTTCCATTTAGTACAGTTCTTTTTGTAGTAACCTGGCTCATGGTAGTGGAAGCACTTTCTAATTTCTGGATCATTTGTTGTGTCTGCAACTTTCTTTTATTTCTTGTTGCCTTCTTTCTTCTTCTTGTTCCATTCTTTCTTCTTGACCATCAATCCTTCACCCCCAGTTGAAGAGGATGAAGTTGCAGTTGTAGTTGATTTCTGTAGTTCTTTAGATTTCAAAGTCATTTGAACATCATCCAGTTTGATAGATTCTTTACTACCAAACAACAAGGTGTCTTTGAAATTCTTAAAGGACTTTGGAAGTGCTGATAGCAGGATCAAGGCTTTGTCTTCATTTTCAAGTTTTACTTCTATATTTTCATAATCATCTAGAATCTTGTTGAAATCATCCATCTGAGTTAGGATGGATTTCTCATCTGTCATCTTGAACGAGTAGAGCTTCTGCTTCATGTAGAGGCGATTTGCCAAAGATTTCACCATGTACAAACTCTCGAGCTTGTCCCATACTCCTATGGCAGTTGTTTCTTTTGACACCTCTCTCAAAGCTTTATCACCCAAAGATAGTATGATCATACTATTAGCCTTCTCTTTAATCTGCGCCAGCTCTTCAGATTTGTCAGCCTTTTCTTTTCCTAAAGAGCTAGCCGATTCTTTCTTGAGAGCATCTCCCAAGCCTTGCTGAATTAGGAGTGCTCGCATCTTCACCTTCCACAAGCCAAAATCAGACTTATCTATGAATTTCTCCACATCGAATCTTGCCGAGCTCGTCTTGATTGCTTTCGTTCCCACAGACGGCACCACTTGTTGTGATTAAACTTGAAGAACACCAATCTTGATGAGAATAGAAAAGATTGAATGCAGAAAAGAAATAAGAACACAAGAAATTATTGTGCTTCGATCAAGATGATCTACATCCACTTTGAAGTTTCTCTCTTGTATTGATTTTCTTTGACGTAATACAGATTATAACACAACTCTCTTTCTCTTTCTTTTGACTCTCGAGCTCGCTCTCACTAGAATACATGAGATGAAAATAATATGCACTCTCTACTTCTTGTAGAAACTGATCAACTAATATATATACAATATTAGCTAATAACTGCCATGCAACTACCCTATACAAACTGAAAACCGGTTGCTAACTTCTTGATAACCGCTGTTAACAACTTAATTAGTTTAGGCAGCTCCAATCCTATGCATTGTACACCATGCACAAGAATAGACTCCATGCAGCAGCTCCGCAGCTTCACTCCAAACTTGATTCACTTGCTATGATCTCAACAAAATTAAAACATTGTCATATGAATGTACGTAGTTGAAGAATGCCGACCTAAATCATCTATCTCGTTCTTTTGGTCTCTATTATTAGGGGCTATTAATTATGTCTCGATTTCTCATTTTTTTAGTTATAGAAAATGGATGGGGGTTATAGCGTGTACGAAATTATGATAGAATTTAAGGTATTGAGGGTTAAGAGACAAAAATATTTTATCATATTAATATTTATATTTTATAAATAATAAGGAATGTAAGAAGAAAAAGGGGAGTTGTGTTTAGAATTTCTCGTTCATTAGCCTGTCAATGGTGGGAACAAATATAAAGAAACATCAACATAAAATATGAATAAAATTAGTCGTGGAACATAATAATTAATATGACAAGTTTATGTGGTGGTGGAACCCAATGAATATAGTTTTTTTTATTCGCTAGACTGACAGTCTGGCACTACTCACAAATTAATTGGTAAAATAAGCTTTCATTTTCTTTTTCTTTTTGATCAGTATCAATATAATTTCATTGATGTGTTGATAATTATAAGTGTTAATGTCACAAGCATTATTTATCTGGTAGTTTACTGCTTTTTTTTCTCATACACTTGATCTGGTGATATTGAAAAAATTTGAACATGTGACTTTTAGTCTCCGAACAACCTCACTCCACCACTAGGTTATCCCTACTGGGACGTAGTTTGTTGCTTGTTCAAGATAAGGGATTTATGGTAAATTCTACCGTAAGGGGGGTGCAATACATCCTCTTACTATTTATTGCCAATTTTTCCTATTTTCAATGAGCCGACCGATAAAATAACTTCAGTTTCGAACTGTCACAATAGATAATTAAGTGTCATAATAGGTAGGCAAAGTGTCACAATATGTTAGTTGAAGTGTCACTATATATTTTTTCGACCGACCGAAATTTCTATTTTTGGACAAAAAAAAAGAATAGATAAAAAAAATTCAGTGGCCCGGGACTTTTGTCAGCGGGAGAAGCATGGGATGATAGAATTGATTGGGATTTATGGGGTGGTTGCGAAGATTGATAAATTTATTTTATTTTCGGCTTATGTCCTTGTAAATTAATTATGCAAATGTTTGGTATTGATATATTACTTTTTGAGAAGCACTTGTGTGCACTAGGTGCACCATTAGGCGCATTGAGCGGGTCAACGTGTTGACCAGTCAACGCTGAAAAAGTGCGTTGATCCGGTCAACTAAAAAAAATCCTTCAAAATCAGTATCAATCGTAACACTAAAAAGTATCGCTCAAGCTCAAAAGTATCACTTGTATCCATAAAAAATATTGGCCAAAATAAATAAATAAATAAACCGTCAAAATCAGTATCAACCGTAACACTAAAAAGTATCACTCAAAATTCAAAAAGTATCATCTGTATCATTAAAAAGTATCACTTATTTTATCATTTTTCTTTTTTGCGGATTGACCGGGTCAATGCACGTTGACCCGTGTTTGACCTGATCAGAAGCGTTGACCGTTTGATATAAGTTTATATACATCTAATTCATGAAAGTTTTTGTCATACCTTTTAAACTTCAGAGCAAAAATGTAAAAACGGACTAATTAACATTGAGTATTGTTGTGTAATTAACCCTTGATTGAATTATTCCAAAATTGGTATAAAAAAATCTAAAAAATAATTTAACTATTCTTAACCGCTAGTCCTCTGCTCATGTGTTTGAGATACCAGGTGTCGACATATTTTCTGTCCAAAATTGTAAATGGTTTATAATTCAATTAATTTGGTTAAATTGGATATGAATATACCTGATTATAATTTATGACATATTTTTAAGGCCAACTACGTGCCATCATGCTCATTGGACAAAGTGGATTTCCACTTCAATTCTCGTATATATATTTTAATTATCTTCTTAATTAATACTAATATTTTTCTTCTAAAATAATATGGTGATGTGTTTAAAACATGAATTCCATGAATTATGTCAATGTTCTCGTGAATTAATAATGATGTCTTTTATACTTTTCTTAAATATAAATTGGGACCTCTCTCTCTCTCTCTCATTATCTGATCATCTTCATCTCTCTCTCTCTCGCACTACCTGCACTTCATAATTAATTCAAATTAGATGAGTACTTCGAAGCTAAATCTATAAATGAATGCAATAAAATATTGCGCCTTCTCACAATTGGATCTAAATGGAACCAAGACACCCGTTAAAGCGAGTTAGGGATTTAAATAATCTATTTGTTAGTGCGTAACAAAATACAAAAAGCTAATGCTAGGATATGATATTTTGATAAGAATTAAATTTCACCCAATTACCTAATTTGCCTGTCTGAGGGAGTTAGTTATTCAAGAAATGCTTGTAGATGCTTAGGCTGCACGTGGCAACTATATATATTAAAAAGCATAATGTTTTGTTTTTTATTCCTCTCTCGAATTTTTATTGGATGTCATTTTAAAATTTTAAAAGACTTTAAAATGAATAATAAGAACTTAACATTGTTTGAAGATATTTTTATGTGATATTAAGAGATTCATTTATATTGTAAGTAAGAAAAATGTATAGGAGTAAAATACGATAAAAGTTTAACATGGCCATTACTTTTCAAGAAATTTCAAATTCTCAAAGGGTTCTTTAGTAAAATTTGAGAGAGTTTATATTTTTTTATAGGGTAAATTATATTTTAATACATCCATTTTGGTCTTTTTTTTCAAAAATAGCTTATTTTTTTAAAATTAATAAAATAAAATTCACTTTTTCAAAAAAGCTACAAATCTAATATTTGATTAATTAATTTTCCGACCCAAAAATCATACGTAATTGATTGCATTTTAATATTTCTATTTCCCGAACCGTGTGAAAATAAATCGTATGATCAAGAAATATTAAAATACAATAAATTATGTACGATTTTTGGACCGTAAAATTAATCAAATGTTAGATTCTAATTTTTTGAAAAAGTTAGTACTATTTTGTTAATTTTGTAAAAAGAGCCCAAAATATAAGTATCAAAGTGTAATTTACCATTTTTTATATAAATTATGAAATCCAAATTTGAGATCTCAACAACATATATGAGACAGTTTTATGTGTCAAAATATAAATTCAAATTCATATTCATTAACATATTTGTATTTTTATTGGTAGTTAAATATATTTGAATTCTAATCTTGATTCGCCTCACGGCACACGTAAAATCACATCATATAAAACTCTCTCAGAAAGCATTATGTTGGGTGGATCATAACTAATTAAATTATATATATATTCTTAATACTTGTTAGTGGGAACATAAATTAATATCCAATAAAAAAGTATGTAGAATGTTGAAAATGACTTGAACCTGTCGTAAATATATTTATTATATATGGACACTACTTATTTCTTATTCTAGAGTTTTGATTTCTAACTTAATATCACGTTTTGTTCTATAGATTAACACATCAATATTTGTACTAATGAATAAAATCATATTTTTCTCATATTCTGCGTTCTTCTACTTTCACATATTTAAATTTTGATCGATATTATTTTAGAGTTCCATTTACAACATGTTATGAGCACGGGTCTCTAACCAATCGAGTGCATATTAGAGGACCAATTGAGTTAGGGTTGGGCAAAAACCGAATGGACCGGATCAGACCGATCGAATTTTTGCAATTTCAATCGGTGTTTTAATTTAGTTCAGTCGGTCCGGTCTTTATTTGAGGAGATTGAAATTTATTATGTCGATCCGGTTTGTGTGATCGGACCGGACTGACTGAATTCTACTACTAAAATAAAGAATTAAAGTATATATTGGAGGTATGCTCTAGTAAAGAATCATGTCTTTCCCGCAATGTAATTTTTAATCAAATTTATGAAAATATGGCTTGAAAAATTTGCTATCTGTTGATCATGATGATGATATTTGATGTCCAAATATATTTATTTGTACTGCCATTTAATTTGCGTGAAATTGGTCGAGTTTATAAAGGAATAATTATTTCAACAAAAAAACTCAATTTAGTGATAAAAAAAAAATCAGAATAAATAATCCTTGAAAGTTCCGGATCATGATTTTGTTATCAATTATGTTGTTTCTTGGTTAATCAAAATTTAATTTATTCGAATTCTCATGGACTGCCTGAGTGGGACTGGGATAGTCTTATCTCAATATCTCATGATCTATTCATCTTTCGTGGGTGTATGTTTGTGCACTGTAAACAAAATATTTGGTTTTTTAATAACACAAAAATAGTATATAATTGCTTATAGTTTAATTAGCAAAGAAACCCTTCAGCAAATTTAAATTAAAGTATTTCTACTTTTGGATATAGTAGTATAGAATTGTTTGGTTCGTATATTTGATTTAAATTCCTTTTACAACGAAAATTAAATTAATTAATGGATGAGGATTGCTAATAAAAATAAAATAATACTCCTTCCGTTTCTGTATAAGTGTCATTCTAACATTTTAATTTTGTTTCAAAAAAGTGTCATTCTACAAATTCGAGACATAAAATTCTCATTTTTCACATATTTGCCCCCATTTAATGCATTTATACATTTATATTTAACTCATTTAATGTATTCATACAAAGGTGTATTAGGTAACTCAATTAATTTATTAATCTATGTGCATTTATCTAAAAATGATACTTAATTAGAAACGGATGGAGTATAATTATTACACTTATTTTACTACCAAACCCGCTAATTACTGATCACCATCAATATTATTCATAGACCTTTGATTTTCATGCCCCAACTCTATTATCATAATTATTCAATAATTAATACGATGACAATCCCAATATTAATAGGGGGTGGCGGCTATAATTTGCTTAAAGATAAGTGGGAGAAAGAAAAGAAAAAAACCCCTCTAGGTAGGCATATAGCTTTTCAATTCATCGGATCCATGCAAGTAAAAAATCTTAAAAATTAAGACATACTCATATTAAACTTAATTACAATTTAATTATGAATTCATAATATCTAAAACACATTATTTTATGGATTTAAAAAGGGAAAACTACAAATGCCCCGCCAAATTATTGTTAGCATTGGACGCATATATATATATGTATATGCATATGTACACGTGTATGTGTATGGGAGGGGTTAGGTGAACATCAATCCTAGTGTGAGAACTAAGACCACATCTCACACCACATGATCCTCAAAAATTAAATGCCCAAATTTAATGAAAAAGACGGTGGCAATTCTGTAATATTTGATAAGTTTTTTGCGCGGGAGTATTAACGTAATTTGGCAATTCTTATAAAAATCGCGGAGGATTTGATAACAGATTGTCATGCTAACGAAGTATTATCAACATGCTAACGAAGCATTATAGTTACGCTAATTAAAGTTTTCAAATATTGTTAGCGAAAAATATGTTCTAAAAAGTAATTATAAACCTAATTTGATTTAATAAACCTTAATTAAATGAAAAAAATCATAATTGGATGAAATAAACATTGACTGGATGTCGTAAACCCTAAATGAGTTGGAACAAATCATAATAATAATATATTGTACTACGTTAGCATTATGGTTTTACTTCGTCAGCATTATGAATACAATATGTTAGCATATGATAATACTCTGTCAACATACGTTATAAACCATATATATATATATATAATTGGATGTAATGAACCATAATAATCAATTAGGAACTATAAACGAAAAATTAAATTCAAAAAAATAATCATAATTAGATGGAATAAACCATAATTGAGATGAAATAAATCATTATTGAGATTGAATAAACCCTAATAGATTTGTACTATACTAGCATTATGATAATTCTTTGTTAGCAAAGTGAATACATTATATTAATTAGCATATGACAAATGCTTCGTTAGTATACGTTATCATATGTTATCATAATGCTGACGAAGAATTATTATATGCTAACGAAAGCATTTACAACCTAGGCATGCGTAAAAATATATCTTTTTTATTTTTCGTTCATATTTTTTCATCTAAACATAGTCTTTCAACATCTTAAATGCAAGAGCACGAAGAGAGCTTTAATTTGATATATTTTTTGTGCATTAGATTAAAACAAGCAAGTTATGGTTGTTTAAAGTTTATAAGATTTTTTTAAATTGCTGACATCATCATTTTTAATGAGTTTTGACGACAATAACCCTCATTCCAATATTTTTTTTCCCCTATTATTACAAAATTGCCACCATCTCTACATTAAATCTGAACCATTAGATCATTAAATTGAATGATATAAAATGAGGTCTTAGTTCTCACACTAGGAAAATGGTCTCATTTGATCCATATCTTGTATGTATATGTATATGTATATGTACAACTACAAATTCCCCACAAGATTTTTTGTGATAAATTATATGAATTCTACAAAATATAAATTATAGTACTCAAATTGTAGAATAGTCTATCAAGATTATTGTACTCAAAGGGACACTTATTTTTGTTGGAATATATTCATTTACAACTTAAATACAAGTTTAGCATAACAAAATTTGTGATTTGTTAATTATAATTTATTTTTCAATATTTGGACGTTCTAATACAAAACTAAAAAGTTTAGATATTTTAATATAAATAACACAACGATTGAATAATTTCTATTTATTGTAACATTTAGACGTTTTAATATAATGAAATGATCCAACACTTTTGGTAAATATACACTTACGATCGATTTCAAATATCTTTTCTCTTAAATGAGCTAGTCCACCTATATAACATAAGAATATTTTTGCCGAAAAAGTTGTACCATATATATTAAAACATTCAAATGTGGAGAATTATTTATAACAATTAAACTATTAGCTCATTTCAGTTAAAACACAATCAAGAATTAATTTTTAATTACTAAAATATTGAATCATTGTTAGAATGTTAAAACGTTAAGATTTAAAGCGTGACTAATTGTCCAATAAAAAAGTATGTATATATACATTTACTCACGCATAAGAAAATCTTTTCATAATTTAATGACAGTTTGTAGATATCCTTTAATATCTCAAGATAATTATCAGGTGGTTCTCACTTATATAGCCTACTTTTATTTTAGCTGAAAATAAGCTTAATTGGTAATACTATGTTTTTTTTATTCATACACCCGACTTGTGGTATTGAAGATATTCAAATATGTGATTTTTGCTCTTCAAGCAACCCCACTCCTCATCGGGACAATAACTACTTTTTTTTCATTCACAAACCTAACCTGGTGGTATTGAGGAGATTTGAACCCGTGACCCCTGATCTCTAAGCAACTTCACTCCACCACTTAGTGGTATTGAGAAAATTCGAACTCGTGACGTCTGGTTTCCAAGCAATCTCACTCCATCACTAGATCATCATCACTGGGACAATAACTACTTTTTTTTATTCACATACCCGACCTGGTGGTATTGAGGATATTCGAACCCGTGACCCCTGGTCTCCAAGCAATCTCACTCCACACCTGATGGTATTGAGTAAATTCGAACACGTTACCTCTGGTATCCAAACAACCTCATTTCACCACTAGGTCATACTCATCGAGATAATAACTTTTTTTTTCACACACCCAACCACCTGGTGGTATTGAGGAAATTCGAACTCGTGACCTCTGCTCTCCAAGCAACCCCACTTCACCACTAGGTCATCCTCACCGGAACAATAACTATTTTTTTCCACACCCGACCTGGTGGTATTAAGGAGATTCGAATCTGTGACCACTGGTCTCCAAGCATTCTCACTCCACCACCTGATGGTATTGAGAAGTTCGAACTCGTGACCTCTGGTCTTCAAACAACCTCACTCCAACACTTGGTATTATTGAGGAGGTTCGAACCCGTGACCTCTGGTCTCTAAGCAACCTCACTTCACCGGCCATCATCACCGGGACAATAACTATTTTTTTTCACACACCCGACCTGATGGTATTGAGGAGATTCGAACCCGTGACCCCTGGTCTCCAAGCAACCTCCCTCCACCACCTGGTGGTATTAAAGAGGTTTGAACCCATGACCTCTGGTCTCTAAGCAACCTCACTCACTAGGCCATCCTCATCGGGACAATAACTACTTTTTTTCACACACTCGACCTGGTGGTATTGGAGAGATTCAAATCTGTAAGATCTTGTTTCCAAACAACCCTACTCCACTACTAGGTCATCCCCACCAGAACAATATTATGTTTATGTGTGCATTCATTTTTTAATTAAGAGATTTAGTTATACATAGTATGTAAGTTTCACGTGTTTCATCGTGCCTGTCAATAATTAAACTGCACAAATCTTTCAAATAAGATCTAACATAAGAGATTACGATTAAGATAAAATAATCTTTAAATTAACACTTTTAGATTTAAAAGTCCCCTAAAGTTGAATAATAATATATTATATTCGTAACAGACTATTAAAGAGTCTAGCTTTCTTTAAATCTTATGCGATCCTTAATTCTTTGCTATATTTGAATTTCATACTTTCATTAATTTATATATATATGCTAGGGTAATTTAAATGTAGAAAACTCACATCTCGCATATATCATTACTACGTAGTATTGTAACAAATAAAAAAATAATAGTAAATGATCTAAGTTCATATTCAATATAATAATGATAATATTTCTCATATCCAAATTAATCTTATGGATCGTGTCTCTTAGAAAAGAACAAAAATGCATCGTCTTTTTACACTCGGATTTACTCCAAATATTTCTCCTATTTAAATTTAAGATCCAAACAAAATATTCTTCAATTCTCTCTTTTACCTCATTTTTCCTACTTTATATATATAAAAAAAGCAATAAAGGAGCATGAAAATTAAAAATAAAAATACTTAAAATTCGGGTAATTGAACAATATCGTCAGCCCTATTAAACAAGTTGTACCAAAAATCGACGCCTCCATCCTCACTCAAATACGAACCAACAACAGTGTCCGAAACTTGAAGCAGAGAATCATTAGTGCCACTCACTAAATCACTAGTAGCACTCCATTCATTCTCCCACAAAACTTCCGACCAGAAGCTCTCGTCCATTTCCGGCAGATTCTCCGATGACTCCGCCGTCGTCAAGGTGGCGGTAGTACCCGATGAGACTTCGCTTGACGAATGCATGGGCGAGTTCGTATCCTCATCCGATGATGAATCCGTTGCGTACATTCGGGCTTCGGGCTTCAGCTCATCTTTTTTATTTAACTTTTTCTTCAAGTGTGTGTGCCATACGTTTTTAATTTCGTTGTCTGTGCGGCCCGGTAATCTAGATGCAATCACAGACCATCTGCATAAACCAAGATAATATTAATTTTACTATAAGATTTTAATTTTCCGAAATTTCTTTATGAAAAAATCTTAATTAATAAGCCCATCAGCTTTTTAAAAACAAAAAAACAAAACAACATTATACCTATTTCCTAACTCTTGATGCAATCTGACGATCGCTTCCTCCTCTTCTCGAGTGAAATTCCCTCTCTTAATATCGGGCCGCAGGTAATTCATCCACCGCAGCCGACAGCTCTTTCCGCATCTCAGCAGCCCTGTTTATGAAAACCAATCAAACAAAACATTAGCAAAGAGTTTTCAAATGATAACAACGGTGCGTAGATAATGAGTGCTGGGAGTGATTCGTACCGGCCCGTTTGGGAAGAGCCCGCCAATTGCCATGGCCGTTGTGGTTGATGAAATTGATGAGGATGAGATCCTCTTCAGCAGTCCACGGGCCCTTCTTCAACCCCATTTTCTCACAGCATGGAGCCCGACCCATTTCTTGAATCAATTAATAACTAATCAAAGATGATTTGGGTTCTATTTTTTATTTTTATTTTCCTTTTTGGTGTGGTTTGTTTCAAAGAATTATCACTTGTGCTGTGTTTGGAGGTTTTGTGAGTTGTTGAATAAATGATTCGAGGTTGGGAGTGGCTATATATACATCTGATTTTTAGGATTTAAATAAATAGTGGTGAACTATGATGTGACTGAATAAATATAAAATATAAAATAATAATAATAACACTGCAGTCTGCAACTCAAAAAATAAAATAAAATAAAATAAAATAAAATAAATAAAACATAAAGAGACGCATGCACGAGCAACGGGAGCTTCGTGGAAAGACAGTGAAGAAATCATTGGACCTGATTGGTCAAATATAAACGTGGGATTTATTGACCTGTCTCGCTTCGGATTAATTATTATTTATTTCAAGATTGATTTTTCTTTTCTTAATCTTATCTAACTCAATTCATTGAAATGAGACATAAATGATTAATTGCACCTCATAACTTGAACTTTCAGCCAAATTTCTAAAATATCATAAATTTTACCATTCATAAGACTTGTTTTCCTTTTTTAGATATCACGATATATAAGTTGTTTTCTATATTTAATTAGTTCATTTATAAATATATCCCTATTAAATATGTTTTTTTAGGAAACCCCTGTTAAATATGTAAACATCAAAGATTAATTTATTGTAAAAGAAAATAAATATTAGTATATTAGAAAATATACTTGTTTAATTGTCTTTTCTAATAACTTGTCTTTATCTCGGTGAAAAATTTAATCAGCCTATGTGAATGAGACAAATGGAGTGTGTAATTACATTTAACTTTAAGTACCCAAATTTTATATATTGTAACAAATCTAGGACTAGAGCAAAAATCCTACTATCAAAAAAATAACTTGTGTAATCGGACGAAAATTCCACACCGGATATTAGTTAGACAAGTCATTTTTTGGTCACTGATTTTTTGCTCACATTCTAAATGTATTATATTATTCAGAGTTTGGATACTTAAATGTAATTACCTATAATCAATGACATTTTCAAAATTTCGCTTAAAGTTCAAGTAAGAAAGTGTAATTGATCGTGACTGAATTTAGATTTGTGTATCTTCTAAAATTGTATTTATAATCTCATTTTTTTATATTAATTTTTCAATTAAATGCGTCCCGATGGCAAGTTGCCCATAGACGAACTAGTTAAAACAAATAAATAAAGAAAAATGCACCACCTTTCAACGAATTTGTAAATTAGACATCACTTTTCAAACGTTTCAATAAAGACACGACCTTTCATTTTGTAGCAAAATAGATACCCCCTTTCTTTTCCGGTCACCGGTAAAATGACGTGGCTATATTTATTTCCTACATGGACTATGATTCCTACGTGTACTTGCCACGTCAATATTTATTTTTTAGTTAATTGCCAAAAAATGCACCACCTTTCAACGAATTTGCAAATTAGACACCACTTTTCAAAACGTTTCAATAATGGCACAACCTTTCATTTTGTAGCAAAATAGACACCCCTAATTTATCACGAGACGTGGCTGCAGTTGATGATATTGGCATGTTGATGTACAAAAAGCTCATGACAAATTAAATTCCATCAAGTCAAATTACAATAGATTTTATGCAAGATCGAATTAATTGGAGACACTCAGAATTGCTCTTGAATTAGAAGAGAATGAGACATTCTGAATGTCTCCAATTAAGGGTGTTTCTATTTGCACCACTAAATTATATAAGTCAAAAATAAATAATTATAAAATTACATAAATATCCTTATTAAATAAAAATATAATAAAATCACTAAATAAAATAAAATATTAAAAATAAAAAAAAAACATCTCTCCTCCTTCTGCGTTTCCTCCCGTTGCCGGCAGTTCGGTGTCTCAGGTCTCATGGTCGCCTTCGGAGACGGTGTTGCTGCGCGGCGGCGCCAGTGGCGGCAGCAGTGAGGTTGGTGCATCCACCTCCCTCACTAGCAGAGGTTCGGTGTCATGAGCTTTTTGTACATCAGCATGCCAATACCTTCAATTGCAGCCACGTCTTGTGATAAATTAGGGGTGTCTATTTTGCTACAAAATGAAAGGTTGTGTCATTATTGAAACGTTTTGAAAAGAGGTGTCTAATTTGCAAATTCGTTGAAAGGTGGTGCATTTTTTGACAATTAACTAAAAACTAAATATTGGCGTGGCAAGTACACGAAGGAATCATAGTCCACGTAGGAAATAAATAAAGCCACGTCATTTTACCGATGGCCGAAAAAGAAAGGGGGTGTCTATTTTGCTACAAAATGAAAGGTCGTGTCTTTATTGAAACGTTTGAAAAGTGGTGTCTAATTTGCAAATTTGTTGAAAGATGGTGCATTTTTTGGCAATTAACCCTTAAAACAAATAAATAAAGAAAAAAGAAGAAGGAATCACATTTAGAATATTCTGTGAATTTTTTTCTGACTCGAGCAATCTTGGAAAAATATTATACTCCAAACTCCGAAAGAAGGTATCATGCAAAATTTCACATAGTTGTCCTAATTAGTTTCGAGAGGAGTAGTAAGCGGCGATATTTGAAATATTTTTTTTAGTTGGGATAGGGTCGAGGGATTGTGATTCATACACAGACCTTTTATACGTGAAATGTTAGCAGTTTTGGATATTTACACTTTAGTACGTAATGTTTGAAGTCGCTAATAGTTTAATCTTCAAAAAGTATATATTGTTATCCAACATTTGCATAATCTAACACAGAGACGGATGCATGAATTCTAACTTGGGGGGGTGAAATGTAAAAATCTAAGTTTTAGGGGAGCGAAAAATCATATTACAATACAAATAAAATTAAATTTATATTATAAATTATATATACACATATAAAAAAAAATAGACAAAATTTGAGGGGGGGCGGGTGCCCCGACCAGCCCCCCCTAGGTCCGTCCCTGATCTAACAAATCTAATTTTACGGCATCCCAAATCTAATTTCGATGATGCACGTTAGATTGAGATGTCGGAAATTTGCACCATTATTATATTTGTTAGATTATGCAAATGTCATATATCAATATGTAATTTTTGAAATATTAGTAAAGTGTAATTACTCATATCGATTTCTAAAGAAATTAAAACTACAGAATTAATCGAAATACAATACAATAAATTAATTGAATACAATGAAGTCCAATGCCCAATTGACAAATAAGTTGGAAGAAAAATCCACACACTATAGTGGAAATATTTTGAGTGAAGAAGAAACAAAAAGATATAGGAAAATAATATTCATACCGGCCTAAAACTTTTGAGCAATGAAACATACATTAGATTAATTTAATGAGAAAATAAATTATGTAAGTAGATCATTGACAGATAGAAGAAAAAATAATTCACGAGATGAAAGACAACATCATGGTATATTACTATAAAAATATAAGCTTGTGACTTTACATGATATCATTCAGATACGACAAATCTTTGGCGGTTTCGCAAAAAACTAAAATAAAATTGAAAATGAACACAGATTACACCAAAACATCAACGGCAGAAACAATATGTGTTCAAATACACTAATGTTTCTCTTATACAATTTGTAGACAATGACCTAAAACTAAATTACAAGCTAACCGAGGTTGACAAAAAATGAGATATTTCGAGTTCAAAATTTACCCTTCTCTTTTCCAAATATCCAATTAAAAAGAACAAAAAAAAAAAAGGTCCTGTCTCTTCAAATTTCAGGGACTCCCTAATAATGAAAACCGTTCTATAAAATAAATAAATAAAAAAGATATATTTAAAATTCGAGATCCCAAATTCCCAATTAAAAATAAAAATAAAATGCAATGCATGGATCTTTTGTCAGTATGGTCATACAATTTCCTTAATTGGGAATCGAGCCAAATGACCGTTATGTGTAGCTAGCTCCAAATCAATCAATTTGAATTTACTTATGTACTTAATTTTGATTATTTTGATAGCATGTTTTCTCACAAAAAAAAATGATGGCTTGAGACTCATATAATATGAATTTAATATACATGTTATTTAAAAATGATTTAAGATGTTTTGTAATTAATATCAAGTAGACGAAATATATATAAAATTATTCAGAATACTACTAATGAGTGTGAGTGAAATATTATGGACAAGTGGTACCAAAGGAGTCAGAAATATGCATATGTTGAATTATTCAACATTTCACTAATTTTGAATATTTGCCAAATACTACGTTGATAAATGAGACGAGCGACAAGTCAAACGAAGAGGTTGATTCCAATTTTTGGCTACCTTAAAAATATAGTCGCAAAATAAAAAAATATCCGTCCCGGTAAGGATGAACTAATGGTGGAGTGAGATTGTTTGAAGATTAAATTAAAGGTTAAAAATTTGAATCTCTTCAATACCACCAGATCTAGTATTCAAGTAATATATATATATATATAGGGGAGGGTTACAATGCAAACCCTATCTAGCGTAGGAACTAGGAACCCATCTCACACCATACAATCAATAAAGATCTATGGTCCAGATTTGATTAAAAGGAGTGGTGACAATCCTGTAATATTTGGAAAAAAAATTAAATCGCGCGGGGGTATTAACGTAATTTGGTAATTCTTATAAAAATCGCGGAGGATATTTGATAACATATCGTCATGCTAACGAAGTATTATCATCATGCTAACGAAGTGTTATATTTATGCTAATAAAAAAATTTCTCATATTGTTAACGAAAAATTAAATTCTAAAGTGTAATTATAAATTATAATAAGATGAAATAAACCATAATTCAGATATAATAAACTTCAATGATCTAAAAATAGGATTAAATTCTACAAATTAATTATAAACCCCAATTGGATAGAATAAATCATAATAACAATATAAATATAACATATTAGCATAATGATATTATTTTATCATCATTTCAAATAAACTATGTTAGCATATGACAATTCATCGTTAGCATAAGTTATCAACCACAAATGGATGAAGAAAACTCTAACTAATATATTCTAATTTGATGAAATAAATAATATATAATATTCAATTAGTAACTAAAACATAAAAATTAAATCATAAAAAATAATTATAAGTCGTAATTGAAATGTAATAAATCATAATAATAATAATAATAATAATATAAGTATGCGTAATACGTTAACATTACGATCATTCATTAGCACAATAAATGCAATATGCTAGCATATAACAAATGCTTCGTCAGCATACGTAATCAACTTATCATAATACTGACGAACCATTATTTAAAAGCTAACGAAAGTATTTTCGCGCTGGACACGAGTAAAAATTTATATTTTGTATTTTTCATCTATATTTATTTGAACAAACATATCCATGACTGATCTTGAATTAACGAGCATGAAAAAAGCTTTAATTTGGTATATTATTTGCGTTGATCCAATTTGAAACGAGTGAGTTATAGTCGATCAAAGTTTATAGGATTTTTTAAAAAAAAGTGATAACATCAGCTTTTTTATTAAGATTTGACAATCATACCCCTGACTTCTTCTTTTTTGCCTTGACTTGGACATTTAATCTCAGCCATTAGATCATCTAGGTGGACGATATAAGATGAGTTCCTAGTTCGTACACCAGAAAAAGGTGTATTTTTGATCCAACCCCTATATATATATATATGATGTATATCAAATGAGCACCATATATTTATGTGAAAACTAGGAACTAATTCTAGCCATTAGATAAATTAAGATGAGTGGTGAAGATTGACTTTCATATTTAATGTATTAAGTGGGGTTCATCTGTTTCCTTATACACAAAAGGGCAAAATAGGTGTACATTAATACTTTATATTTAGTCAAAGATACGAGATATCTTAAATTCATTTATATATCTTCTTAATTCGTGATCTTTTCTTTTTTTTTTTTATTAAAATCAAAATAGTTTTTAAACAGTTTTTTTTTAATTCATCAACATTTATTACTACATTTAGTGTTGATTAATTATTTTCTCCCACTGCTCATAGTCTACCATAGTCTATCGTATTCATTATCTGTATAAAAAAAAATAAAAATTCTTCTGGTACAATCATAGATTCAATGTAAATATTGATTCTTATTATTTATATTAATTATTCATCACGAAAATGAGTTCGTCCGATATGCATTCATTTATTTTTTAATCATTGTTTGTGTTCAATGAATATTGTTGTCATCGTCATTTTTGTTAGTAGATTCTTAAATTAATGTTTTTTTATCATTGTTATTGGATTAATGTTGTTGTTTTCGTTCTTACATGGAAATAATATTTTTTATTTTTCGTAGGTTGTAATTATCACGTTGCAGCTTAATGTGTCACATCATATTGCTTATTTAGTATGTAATGGTTGCTCTTGAATGTTTAATTGATTTACATTTATTGCGATTAATGATTATGAAGTTAGGTTATTATGAAGAAGATAATGATAATGTGCATATATAGAATGTCGTGACTACGTTCGATTCAATTGTTGTTACACAGTAGTATCACTTTTTCAAATTTTGTATTAGAGTGATTCGTAGTGGAGTTTCACATGACAATAAGAGATGCAAGTGTAGTATAAAAACACTGAATTCTTTATAAATAAGCAATAATATGTTCGTTTGAAAACACTCTTTTATTTTGTGATTATTAATATGCAGTTAGCAACAACTCAAGTGATTGTGATATTGAGGTATCACCTGGAATGACAAAATATTACACTCCGCAGTGTGATCAATCTCTCAAGCCATATGTGGGTCATAAATTTTATTCACTAGACGGTGCTATCCAATATTATAAACAATATGCTTTGGTGTGTGGTTTCGATATCCGGCTAGGTACAACAAAGATGTCCATTTGATCAGTTATTTGTATATTCAAAAACCATACACAATAAATTCATTTGTTATTAGCACCAAATGCAGGGGTATGAAACGTCATGCTAAATAAAGATACATGCTAAGAAAGTATCATGTGGAATGGTGTATCCATTGCTCATGTAACACAAATTCATTGCTACATAAAGCAAATTTTATTGCCATGTGGAAACTTAGAATACTACATGACCGCATTCTGAGGTATATATTTTCGTTGTTTGAAGATGCATTAAATTTACACTAATCAAGCGACACACCATTAAATAACAAGCAATGTGAATATCTTTTTTGTCTAATTTTCTCATTGTTTATGTATGACTGATTCTATGCTTAATGTAGTGAGCTTCGTTGATATGATCAATTAAAAAAGATTAATAACACGAATTTAGACAACTCAATCGCACAACAGTAAACATCATATCAACTATTTTAATCATTGCTAATATAGCACAATTTTGTTGCTAACTACATAAATTTTCATTCCCACGTGCAAATTCACAAATAAAAACCCATGTTTGCTTGCTATTAATTATAATATCATTGGTCAAAGCAAGCTATAAATTGAAATTAGCTAAGAGACAAAATAATACATAAACGACAATGACAAACTTACATATTAATGTCTCAAAAGATGCAAAGGGATAAAAATACTACCATGTTGTCTTTAATTTTTCAAGTTTATACTTTCTACTTGAACAAATTATTAACGAGCTGACGACCCCCACAGTTACTGTTGTAAGCATAACGAGTAATTGCAACAATTTCATCTTTCAGAATGTTCTTCTCGAAGGTAAGTATTGTTGCACAATATTTGGTTTG
The DNA here is from genome assembly GCA_026008535.1 of Perilla frutescens. Taxonomy (NCBI): domain Eukaryota; kingdom Viridiplantae; phylum Streptophyta; class Magnoliopsida; order Lamiales; family Lamiaceae; genus Perilla; species Perilla frutescens. The sequence continues at coordinate 33,977,236 of BRKX01000011.1, forward strand.
TAAACTCCTTATCTATGCATCGTTGCCTCTTTTTAGGCCACAATTCCATATTTTTACACTTCCTCCTTTGTATGTCTCCATGTGTTGCATGGCAAAGACACCACAGTTATGCGTGTTACTCGAATATCTCCAGGGCATTTTCAGCCTCTCTAAGCAAGCTTTTTGTATGCCGATTAATTTTGCACTTAAACCTTCCTCTGCTAGGTGTTCGCTAAATATTGTTTGCTGCGACTAATACATGAAAATAAATTTGCCAATCAATCATTCAAATCTCCAACTATTATAAATTAAGTTGTGGTGCATATGGAAAAGATTTAGAAATAGCAGTCATTAACCATCATGTTTTAAAATTTTAATCTTGTACATGTTCAATCACATATAAGTTAACACATAATAAGCAAAAAAAAGTATAAAAATCAAGCAATAATTTTTTTAAAAACACTCAACACGTATGAGCAATGAAAACTAAATATGTCACATACTTTATAGATTTCATATACGTCCTACCAATAAATATGCCACATACTTTATAGATTTCAACAAACACATTCTAAGAACCAAGTTAAGTTATCAGAGCACACATATCAAGCTACACAAATTGTACATATTAAGCAACTAAGATAAAATAATGAAATAAAAAATACTAAGTTACGAAATCACAAATGATAAGCACCAATGTATGAAATAGGACATGTTACTTACTGTAATACTATAGTACTTCATGTTAACACTATTTTAATACCAAGTTAAGCAATGAAATAATGAATATTAAGTAACAAAATCATAAATGCTAAGCACCAACCTACAAAATCAAACATGATACAATACTTCATATTACAATAAAACCGCACATATTAAGTTGTGAAACAACACATAATATGCTAGCATCAAAGTTAAAATAAATGTCTAACACTAAATATATGCTTAGATAATATAAAATCATTGTTAGTATTGTTGACAAATATTGCTACAAAATCCATATAACAAATCAAAAAATTACTACGACCGACGTATTATGCCTAAATCGATTGCCGTCAAATTTCAAACCCCATAGCAAAGAGACAAAATTTGATATCCCCTTAGCTATTCAACACAATGTTTAATGCAAAAAAATTAAGAGCACGCATGATTCGACTAAAATCCACATCCCAACATACTATATTCTTCAAATAAAGCACAGTCTAACTATACAAATTTAACTCAATATCTCACTAAAAAACAATAAAAATATAAATATTTACCTTATTTACCTCTCACCATTATTGATTTATTGTAGATTAGGTTGCTACTACAGATTAATGGCATCTTCAAGAGATGAACGATAGCGGCGGGAGCTTCGAGAGATGGATGACGACGGCAGAAGTTGAACAGTGCTCTATGGTTGGGGGGTGATGACGGCGTCGGACGCTACACCACTGCCCGACGGTTGGGGAATGGCCGATGACGGCGGAGAGAACAATCTTTCTCACACCTTTTTTCTGGGCTGCTTTTGGAGATGGATTTTGAGAGGGGAGACGATTATATTATGTGAGAGGGGAGAATAAGCAATAAATGTAGGGTTTTCTAGATTCATATCGATAGAATGATTCATAAGATAGATACGTATCTTGTTATAAATTTAAGAGCATGTTTCCATATTAGAATTTTCATCCAATTCCAATAATACTTTTTTATTTCCTATTTTATATAAAATATGATAAATATTCATTTTTTCAATTTAAAATCTACACCATCAATCCATATAAAATAAAGGGATGAGATTAGTTCCTAGTTTACACATAAAGCCTAGTTTTCATTATAGTGCACCCCTATATATATATATATATATATATATATATATATATATATATATATCCCCAATTTTTTTTTCCAATCATTGTCAGGATTTACCAGTTGAATGATTAAATGAGTAGACCAATGTCGTAAAATATTTATGACTCCCCAATAATTTATACTATTAATTAATAGTTAAGTTGCGATTATTGGAGCACAATTTTGACACATTACAATTTTATTGAATATTGACAGGTAAGATTTAGGAGTTTTATTGATTTATCGTGTAAAAGTCAACCTAGCTAATACTTATGCCCTTATTCTTTTGAAGTGCGTTTGCCATAAATAAAAAATATAAAACAAAACATAACATCTTATTTTTTAAGTTGTCTACCCACAATCACAAGAATCTCAAAGAAAAATATTCAAAATATCCACCGATCAAGATTCATATGATTGTTGGTAACATATATTTCATGAGAGCGAGCAACATATATAGACTTTTCCAATACATGCATCTTCACAAAATCTTATGTCTTACTAGTCTGATTGGATGTTTTATGGGGGCAATCTCATCGGACAGTCTAATGACATACGGATCTCAATTATTTAATACGAAAAACTATTACTTAGATTTGGATATAGGTACTGTCAGATGAGTTTTTAGTTTTTACTGGTCATGAGGATCTAACCCCAGATCTTACGATGTTGCCTTATTTTCGAACCATGAGCTAGATATGAGGTTTCCAACAATAATTTAACTTAGTAAATATTTATATATACTGGTGATTCTATGATTGGCATAAACTATAAAATTGTACAAAATATTAATTACTTTCTTGTTTTCGTATGTAAGTGAAATTATATATATATATATATAAGTCTAGTTAATTTTTATAACTCTCTTCCTTCTATAGTTTTTACACCCTCCACACATTGTTGAATCTAATTGACGACAGTCATGGGACTAAATTTTGGGTTTTGATCGGTTGATCATAAGTTAATTATAAATATTATATTTTCATCTATAGGTGGGCTTGAAAATCACAATAATTCAATACTCAATGATTCATATACTACAAGAAAACATCATATTAGCGACGGAAATGGCGACAGAATTCTTTCTGTCTACACAGGTGACAGAACGGTGAAGGAAATGTCCGTCGCAACATAAGGTAACGGACTTAGTGATGGAAACACTGTCGTAACATAAGGCGACGGACGTATTTCGTCGCCTTATAGATTTTTTTCTTTTTTTTAAATTTTTTTTAATTCCGGGAAAATGAGGCGACGGACACATTCCGTCATCTTATTTAAATTTTTTTAATTTTTTTTCGAATAATAAGGCGACGGATTATTTTATCTTTTTTTTTATTTTTTTGAATAATAAGGCGACGGACTAGCGACGAAAGTTATTTTTGATCCGTCGCCACATTTCAGAATTAATTTTTTTATTAAATTTATCGGGCAATGGACTGGTTTTGTTGCCAATTCCGTCGCCCGGTTTGTTAATAGTTGGGACTTGGCTTCTTCTTCCCCATTTCCCCCAAATCACAATTAAACCCTAATTTCCCCCTCCCCGCCACGACCGCTACGCCGCCGCCTGCCGACCGCCGAGACCCCACCCCTGCTGACCGTCGAGCCCCCTCTGCATAAGTCCCTCACTCTCTTTTTTTCTCTATCCCTCTCAAACCGCCTGCCGCCAAGGGGATGACTACCGCCGCCTGCCGTCCGCCGCCCTCGAATCCCCCTCTATCTCTCCCTCTCACTCGCTCTCTCTCTGTGACGCTTGAGCGGCCGGACTAAGTGCCGCCGAGGAGCCCGCCTAAGTGCCGCTGTCGACGAGCCCGACCGCCTGTCGTCTCCACCTGCTGCTGCTGCCGGTAAGTTCGATGAACCATATATATCTATTGCTGAATTTGGTGTATTTTGATTAAATGAGGTTGTTGTTTGTCTTCATAGATGTATGAGAATGTTCTTGATGGATTTTGATGTATGTTTTGTTTGTTTGAAAAAAAAAATGGATTTTGATGTATTTTGATTAAATGAGGTTGTTTTGTTTGTTCGATGAATAGTTTGATGTATGATTTTAAACATCTTATTAAATGTGATGATGCATCACAATGTGAAAGTATATAAGCAACAATAGGATATATTGCAAATTTTAAAAAATTTATTGGCAATCACAAGTGCAAAAAATATCAATTCTAATTATAAAACAATCAACAAACATTTAATACTTGTAAAATGAAATTAACATTAGGTGGACCCTAATTTTGACAATTAAAAACTAAAAGCTGCAAAACAGTTATAAGCCTAGTTATGAAATAATAAACCACAATTAGTTATCAGCTATATCAACAAAAGATCTAAAAATTTACTGACTTACAAATCATCATAAACGTTAATTATGAAATAATTATTCTAGAAGTTGGCTTGTAAAAGGGCAGAATCCACCCTTGATTGATGAAATATGAATTATTGGCAACCTTTCATATACTTTTTTAATTATATTCACGTAATAATAAATTACTTCATTACAAAGATTGATAACTGATCTCTTAGAAATATAAAAACTTTATATGTCAAACAAATCAAAATTTACTAGTCAGTAATCATATTCAGATTCACTTTGTACTTCATACACAAAAATCTCATAATATTTTTTTATCATAGATATCTCTCATAATTATTTATTAATTAGGTATACAAATTCAATTTCATTCTAATCCAAATTCAATAAAGTAAATTAACTACACAAAATAACATCAAATATTCTTTTATCATCAAAATTGATTATTACTTACCCTGTTGCTAGTGGTGATCATAACATCACCACCCACAACTCAATCCAATCATCTTTCCAATAATAAAGTATTATTACAACTAAACTTTTATATGTTAAGTTGAACTTATGAAAGCATGTTAGTTGAATTTATTTAAGCATGTTAGTTAAATTTATTAAAGCATGTTAGTTAAATTTATTGAAGTGTGTGTATTAGTTGAATTTATGAAAGCATGTTAGTTGAATTTATTAAAGCATGTTAATTAGTTGAACTTTTGAAAGCATGTTAATTAGTTCAATTTATTAAAGCATGTTAGTTAAATGGGATGAGGGCCTCTGTATTCCTCTATATTAATTGCACGTAGTTAGATTAGGATGAGGGCCCCTGGATCCCTCTATTTTAATTGTACATATTTATATTGATGAAGAGCTAGATGATGATATTTGATAGTGTTAATTATGTTTGATGTACAAAATAATTAATTATTTAGTATTGAAGAATTGATCGTCTTTAATGTCTTCATGACTTTGTCTTTTTGAATTTTATGTTTTTCTCTAAGATCATGTGCATACAATTCTTTATGGGTTGTTTTTGTCAGATGACTAGGGATGGTGGATCTCACGGGGCTAGGTCCAGAGCGATGTCATCTATGGGATCAGTTGGTGGTACTGTTGATGATAGCGTCAGTTAGGATGGGACCGATGCTAAGGGAGAGGAGTCCCGTACAGTGGACTCGAGACATGAAGTTGGGCTTGAGACCATAGGCAGGGAGAGGTATGTTGAGATATATATATATATATATATATATATATTCAGTTAATTTACTTTATGTATATTATAATTTAATCTAATTTGCATTTTCAGAGTCATGGTGCCCTCGAATTCCTGCTCGAGGGCAATTACAGCTATCTTCAAGAGGTATATGCATCCTACGGGCTTTGCTTGGAAGAAGGTACCCATGGATAGGAGGATGTTGTATTGGGCTGAGTTCAAGGTAAAAAATTGATTTATATGTATTTGTGTTATCTAATATTATTACTAACGTCGTTGTTTATTTATGTATTAATACAGAGGGAGTTTAGGTGGTCTCATCCTGATGAGGAGGTGTTTCCGCTCTTCTGGAAGAAGTGTCAGGACCGGTACAGGGACATGGTGTACCATATGAAGAAGGATGACTACCTTGCGGGCAAGAAGCTCGATTTTGTGCGACAGGAGGACTGACCTGTATGGATAACATACTGGCAGGCGAAGGAGAGTCAGAAAAAGGCTCGTCTGGCCAAGAGGAACCGCCTGACCGAGCCCGATGGCCCAAGATCCTCCAGCCAGATCCACCACGGAGGCGCCAGATGTGTCGTGGATCATATGCGCGATCTGGTATGAGTTATAATGATTATTCAAGTTTATAGCATTATAAATTAACACTTTATAATGAATTTCGTTTGATTTTGTTTAATCTGGCTACAGAGTAGCATCTGTCTGAGTGGGAGATGCGCTACCAGACCTACCCCAAGCTTCACTGCCCGGACGGCCATTGGACCACAGCCAAGGCGAGGGAGAACAAGGTAAGTTTTTACGTATACGTATATATAAATAATTTTTATATATTGAAAAATTAATTACATTTATCCTGATAAATACAGTATAAGTGTGACGTGTTGGCTGCGGAGTGGAGAGCTGAGGGCAGGGAGCCAGATATGGGCGAGATTTTCCGTCAGGTGTTGACGCCTGACATGAAGGGGTGCGCTATTGGGATATGGAACATGGCCCCTGTCATCCGTCGCCCTGCTGCAGTTAGAGGATCCTCGTCGTCATCGAGCCAAGGCTCTGGGGCGCTATACACCCAGACAGAGCTCGATGTGAGACTAACTGAGATGCAGGCACAGATGGATGCCCAGCAGGCATTTGTGCAGCATGTGCTGGAGAAGCAGGCCAGGATGGCTCAGTCAGCAGTCGGGTGGTAGTGCTGACGGATCCGGAGGGTCTGGTAGTGGTTCCGGAGGGCTTGATGGTAGGGCGGGGCAATAGTTTTGTATATTGATAAGTCCATTTATTTCGTATTTTTATGGGCATTTTATCCCTTATAAATGTCCTTTTTAGTGTGTTTTGAGTCGAAAAGAACCAGGTTGCGGTCAAAGGGCCTTCCAAGAGTCGAATCTGGTGGAAGGGGCATTTTATGCCTAAATATTCATGATTATCTCGCACATATGTTCATCAGAGGCACAGAGAACGTCCTCAGTATCCATCCCACATTCGGTCGGCGAAGTGGGCATATCAGATACGGATGAAGCTGACAGATGATGTCGTGCCCACAGTACTCGCACAGACTCGACCATAGGTCAGAATGGGCATTCCAGTGAAATTCAGGATTCAGTTGAAAGGAGAGCTGGTGGAAGATAGCTACATATCCGAATGAGAGTTGGAGCTAAGTTGGACTCCTGGAAGGTGTTGCAATAAAGAGATAAGCTCAGATGAAGAGATAAGCACAATCAAAGGAGATAAGAGCAATCTCTAAAAAATAGGGTTTGTTAAAGCTGAAGCTTATCCAGTTAAGGTCAGAGAGGGCACACCGTTCCGGAATTTCAGCAGAAGACCCCCGCCTGTGGGGAAAACTCTACTCGGAAATGTAACTATTTAAACAAGTTTAGTCTCTGGAAAACAAGGCTTTAGACAGTCAGAAACATTTTCACATTTTACATTCTGCATTTTCATTTTCAGTACGCTGCTTAGGCAGCCAAACAATCTGAAAGGTCTTAAACCTTTGGGAATTAGGATATGGTCATGTTCATCGACGTTGGAGTCGAGTTTTTGCTAAATTAATTCAGTAAGTTCTTATTTATTTTTATGTCTTTAAATTCTGCAGTTTTAATTATGTCTAGCCTTCTCGGCTAGATCTTTAATTCTGGCATTTGAATAATGAAATTGGTTTGAGCACAAATCTGGACTCGTGAGGCCAAAATGGGCATAGTAATGCATGATTAGTTTCCGTTAATTCTTGTGCCTTGTTCCACGTGAGTGTGTGTCTGAAGTGCCCAATGTGGCTGATCACTCGTTAGGTAAAGATGGCACACCACTATTAATTGAATTGGCAAATCGTGACTGTGTGTTGGTTCATATAGTAATAAGGGAATTAATGGGGTGTTGTGGGTACAAGAGGAATCAGTTGAACACAACAGATCTGGGTCCATCTAGGGCACACTGCTGCTTGTTTGCTTACATCTCTTAGAGAAATCGGGAGGTGGGTAACTGGTTAGGAGTTTAATCAAAGAGGAATCACTTTTAAACCTAAAATGAAAGGATGGATGAGGAGACGCAGAGAGGAATCCGGTCACCATAACTAGATGACCTATCATGTATGAAAATCGGTGTGCCATGATCGAGTTGTTTCATGTTTAAACCAAATTCTAATTCAAATGCCAGAACCTTTTGTTATTTGATATTTTCTTTAGTTTCTTTTGCAGATTTGAATTCAGTTTAGTGACAACACCAAATCCCCCTTTGTGATTGGTTACTTGAAAACAGAGTCGCAACAGCTCTCTGTGGGATCGACCCGTACTCATTGGCTAGCTACACTCGCTGTGGGCACAGGAGTTTACAAATATATTTCTGAGCGCAAACGACCGCCCGTCATATATATATATATATATATGTATTATACATTTGTGTTAAATTACGTACAATTGTATATATATATTTTAGTTTTATGATCTTTTATTATATTTTGGTATCGATAAATATTTTAAAAGAAAAGGGAATTTAAAAAAAGCGAATTTAAAATAAAAATAAAAAAAATGAATTAAAAATAAAAAATTAAAAAAAATGAATTAAAAATTTTAAAAAAATTAAAAAACGGAAATTGACGACGGAAATATTATGTCGCCCGATTTTTTTTTATTTTTAAAATTAAAATAATTTTTTGGGTGACGGAACTATTCCGTCGCTTTTTCCGACGCCTCATAAGGTGACAGTCCGTCGCCTTAATGGTCGCCTTGAATTGGTGATCATTTTACATGACGTTTTATGACGACGGAATTTTATGTCGCTAAGTCCGTCGCCATATTGGCGACGGAACATTCTGTCATTTTTTTTAGCGATTAAATCTAGGATACAGACATTTTCTGTCATTATTCCGTCGCCTGTTCAATTGACGACGGAATTTGGGGATGGGGCGACATAATTTTCAAATTTTCTTGTAGTGATAACTGTACATCAGAAAATCATTTGAGCTTAGTTACGTTCAATAAACATAATTAACAAACAAGTATTAATATATTTTCGTATTTAATAAAATTTAAAGTTTAATTGTTATGAACTCTAGCTCAATAAGTACAAATATATACATATATAGCTTCACAATATAAAGTGAAAATCTAAATTTTGGTGATATTGGAATTGCGAGGAAATGTAGCATTAATTGAATCGAGTCAATTTGGTAGGCAGATATATATTTCGGCCGCAATAAATTTATCATCATTCATTGAATAACGGTGCGACTTTTAGCCTGATTTTGACACACACATATATATATATATATATATATATATATATTTTTAATGGCATGCAGCTAAAAATTGTAAATCGACTAAAATTATAAATTAGTTGGAATATTATATAATATTCCCACGATATATCACATGTTATTTGCAATCGTAGCTGCCAAAATTTTATATTATATACACATATACAGTGGTGTACAAAAGTCTAAAAGATACAGGAAAACAAATTTAATATGTCTTGTGTGAAAGATACGTACAGTGACATTGATTGGTTGATTTGATTATTTCAAAAATGGCTAATTGAGTAAGCACTTTTCAGTACTGCTGGAATTTGCTGTTTGGCCATTTTGCATGTTGTGTGTGTCTATATTTATGTGTGTGTGTGTGTGTGGGTGTGTGTTAGGGATCTTCTGTAAATCATGTTCTAGTATGCAAACTATATATTAATTATAACTGTTTAAATCAATTAAATGGATGGATTAATAACATTTTCCTTTTTAATATACACTAAATAGCATTGTATGAATATGTTGCATATTAGAATTGTGAATATTGTATCTCAACATGTGTATATATGTTGGATTTTAACATGTGTATGTATTCAAGTTTAAATTTGAGTCGTTTATTATTAAGTCGAACTTCAAGTTATCATTATCAATTACTGAGTGTCACTATATTAGAGTATATATGAGCTTTTACAATTTAAATTTAAATATTTGTTACTTAAATAAATAATAAATATTTTATTCAAGAAAAATAAAATATAAATTCTTATGATTAGTTTCTCATAATAAATAAAGTTAATTGAGGTAGACCACATAATGAATTTATTGCTAATTCAAGTATAAAAATATAAAATTTCCCAAGTTAATAACTTTATATTTTCAAACTAACTTATTTAATGAATAAATTAATAAATACCAAGCTCAAAATCAACTCATTTAGTTAATGAAGTCCATGAGTTAAGCAGGTCGACGACTTCAAATAATCAGATATTCTCAAAAGCATTAAAATAAGATACGGCAGTAATTATTGTGGTATTGACTCTCGATTTTTCGAGTGGAATTTTTTTTGGCTGCGTAAAGGAAAGATAATGTTGTTCCAAAATATAATTAATGATATTATTGGACTAACGACTCATACGAAATTATCGTATATTTTTATGTAAATTTAGATGGCGTTTCTTATTGATTAAATTAAATAGTTTGGATAAATATAAATAATACAGGAGTTTCTAAGAATATTCAATTTTATGCTTTGTAAATTCAACCAATTTAATCTTTCACCCAAAATAAACGGTCCTTGATATATTTATTATGTTACATATATAATTATATATGTATATCCGAGTACACTTATATTTAAATTTCGATTTCTTGTACCTTTATTTGTATTAATTAAATTAAACCCATATATTTTTATTATGTAATCATCGAGTTTTCATTTTGGTCTTTTTGTCAAAAGACATTGATCACTCATGACTAGATAAAGACCTTAAATTAATCTTTAATTCAAATACAAAAAAAAGCACGAGTCAATAGATATTAATTTACAAATTAATAAGCATGCCGACATCCATTAATTTTTATACAAAAAATAACTACATTGACCCAAATATAATATTATTTTCCTAGAATGTTTTATAAGTAGGTGAATAATAATAATAAAATGAAGTGGTCATAGATTTTTTCTAAGAACAAAGATAACTACAGTATGTTTTTTTTTATATGTAAAGATGGACTCGCTACGGGTGTTAACGGGTTAAGATTTTTTAATTCCTCTAAAATAAATTAAATACGATATGAAATGAAGAAGATAATTATATTTAAATTAATGAAAGCAGTTTGAGCTAAGATTTCAGTCTTGATTTTACTACCAGGGAAGAAAACAGTGGTGAATGACCCAATTTAATTGGACCTACCATCTAACTTTTTTCCATTATAATTTTCTACGTAAAATAAAATTCAGTATGCACGAACCTTGAATTAATGTAGATAGAAAGCAGCCCACCTTAATTACAAGTGCGCATTTTTACTCCACTAATTAAATTTCCACCTTATTTATATATATATATATATGTGTATATATTAAGAGGGTCCTTGGCTATTTATTTTTGAGAGACTATAATTAAGTTCTTGCATCTTAATTCATTACAAATAAAATGATTCTAAAGTTCAAAAAATGTTAGATTATTAGTTTAAAATAAAATAATTGTCAATTTAGGATCTGAAATGTAAGTTGTTTATCAATCCAGAACTTGAAATGAAATGAAAGATGAAAACTATTAATCCATGACCTTTAAAATCATGCATTTTAATTGCTTCTTTTTAATAAGTTTTTCTTATTAAATTTAATAGATGATTAATAAATGAATAAAATGTTGCAAAAATAAAAAGAATAAAAATATATAATTTTCGGAGTCATGATTGATAGTTTATCATATTTCAAGGTATGAATTGATACTTTTTTCTTGCAGATCCTGAATCGATAGACAACCTATCTTTCAAGTCCTAAATTAATTAAATAGATAAAACTGATCATTTAAAATAAGTTGTTGAAATTTGGTTGATTGAGTTTAATTATAAGATATTAGGGCACTTAAAATTGCAATTTAATAATGACTAAAATATAAAGAGATTATACGAAAGGTCTTTTTCATTCAAAAACAAAAGTTGGGTTTTGTAGTTGAACCTTTGATTTTATTTACAAGCCACCAATATTTTAAAAAGAAAAAAGGAAAAAAAAGAAGGAAGTAGAGGAGGAGGATCTTGTAACCATAACTCTAGAGTGAAGTGAAAAGAAAATAGAAAGAGCCTTTGACTTTTTTTTTTTTGCCCCACAGAAATTAGAAAACACTGACAAGAAATTCAGTTCTAATTTTACTGAATGTAAACAAATCCAGTTCGTTTAAATAAATAAATTTGTCAGACAAAAATAATAGAATTTTTTTGGAGTATCCAAAAGATGAAAATTTATGTGTAAAAAGGGAGAAACTTTGAATTCTGACTTGTTGTTGGGTTAAAGTTTCCTATTACACTTCTATTCTATGTGTTTCACCATAAAATTTATGATTTTAATAATTATTATTATAAAATAAAAATCAATTCTAAATTTATGATTAATTAGTCAACATTTATCAAAAAAAAATAAATTAAAAAATGTATAAAATTTAATTTTGAATTAATCAACCACAATAATGAATTATTAATTAAAAATTAAATACTACAAAATAATTATAAACTCTAATCGAATGGAATGAATCCTAAAAAACTATTTTAAAATTAAACTAAATCACAAAAAAAAAAAATTAAAGGACAAAATATAAAAAAAATACATATTTTAAAAATATAGCATGAAATGTAATATAGAAAATGTAATAGGAAATCTCAAGTCTTCGTTCCTTCCTCCCTCGAACTGGAGAGAAAAAATACCGCAAGTTATTATTTTAATGAATATATAATAATGCGCATATTGACAGTATTTAACCTATAGTGGTGCAATGAAAGTTAAATATATATGTATTTTTAAACAAGCGCAAGTTGTACTTCTATCTTAACATGATATATAATATAAAAAGAGTGCTCGAAATTAAAACATCATTTGTCACACCTTAAGAATGTCAAATCACGAGTTAAAAATATATTGAAACTGAAAAGCAATAACTTATAGAAACTTTTTATATATAAATCCATACGTCGAAATATTAAAATAAAAAGTAGTTGATATCCTCTTACCATCGTCCATCGACTTCAATTACAATCCTCCACCAAAATTAACATTACAAAAAGAATACTAGGGTATAATTCTATTTTATTCCAAAATAGAGCACGAGAAGTTGTAGGGCGAATTGTATATTCTATGTTGCAGTTAAAGTATAAACTTTTGAATAATGATACTTTATACGTAGACTATCATTATTCAACGCTATATAAAAAAAGACTATCATATCTATATAGTGAGATTTTTGAAATGAAGTATAGAGAGATTTATTATTTCTGGAGTATAGGATATTGAAAAACAGAATTTTGGATTGAAGATGGTTGAAATAATTGTAACTTATGAAAAATATAAAAATTTGTGTTAGATCATCATACTGCATGCATGTCAAAATCCATTCGACAATTCATAATTTAAATTCAAAATCATATTTAATTCATATCCCGTCAGACAATCTGATACAAGACTTGAACGTTAGAAAAGAAAAAAAGTAGTAACTACTCATAAGAAAGATGGACTACTTTGTACAAATTTAAAATGGATGCTTCGTGGATCCCTTATTCTAATAAAATATTTTCGTGTGATATCAGCGTTTTTTGTCGTTCGAATAAGTAAAGACTGATGTAATATTCAGACATTCTATAAATGAGTTTAAATGTATAGAGACAAATTTTTTTATTATATTTTATAAATTACAAGCAATTGAGGGACAAATGATGAGAGTGCTTTTCAAAGCGTGCTATTTGTGATAATGATGAACTATAAGCTAAAAAATTAAAAGCAAAAAGCTAGATCTTGTTCTTGTTTATCATATCTTTTTTGTGGCATTAATATAATGGAAGGAAATTTTTAGTCCCACTTTTTAACAATTTTTTTAATGTTTATAAGAGATGAATCAAAAGAGATATCTTGTTACTTGTTAGTGGGCTATCATCACAAAGATCAGAGGCTTTTTTTTTTTGTGTTAGACTATGTATTTTACAATTAAACTTGGAGTTTTTTTTTTCACACCAATTTCAATTTCATATACTTTAATTTAATTTAATTATTGTTAATTATAGTTAATTTTATCCGGCTAGAATTTATAATTTTTTTTAGTATTTAATTACTTTTTTATTAATAATTCATTATTATGGTTCATTATTTCATAATTAGAATCATATTTTTTTTTCAATTTTTTGTTGATAAATGTTGTTTATAATTAATTTTGTCATATTTACTTTTAAATCTAAAACAAGTATTATGAAATCATAAATTTAATAGTAAAATATGAAATGAAACACGTAACAATGCATGGTTTTTTTTCTTTTAGTATTGGGCGATAAAGGAAAACCCGCCCCGAACTATTATTTGAGCATATGATATGAATAAATTCATTCATTATTATTATTATTATTATTTGCAAGAATTCAAAAATCATACAAGAAAAGCAAATCACACAAATATAAGGTTCAGTTCTGAAAATTTGTCAAAACATTCGAAAAGAGAAAAGAATCAAGATGAGAAGTATTTTCAACAATGCAAAAATTTAGTAATGGAATGACCATGACATTCCAGCATAATTTAAATGTTACTAAGAAATTGCGTCGCAATTGGCCATCAAGATTAATTCGCAGAAATTTCTATGATAGCTCATCATGTGGTAGTAGTAGCCAGAATCACAAGGATGATTGTGAGTTGTGACAAGTGCAAAAGTAGCCGCGTTTGAAAGTAAATAGATTGAATTGATGAAGAAATAAAGAGTATTATTTCTTCAAATAATCCACAGTTGTCCATCACCAAGAAATCCTTGCATCATCTTCTTCGAATGAAATCCGCATCACCAAGTGCTAATTTGATATTAAATGTGCATTCAACGTTTCTCTTTTCTATTGCAATTAAGTCTCAATTAAAGTCCTTGTCCAGTCAATCTCATTTCTCTCTTCCTCCTAATAACATGATGTCAATATATGCTCGTGAATCTCGAATTATTCCATGGATAAAGCTCGAAACTCAACTCGATAATAAATGACTCAAGTTTGAACTTAGAAATAGTAAACTCGGCTCCATTACACCCCAAACACAACATCACCCGATAATGCATACTCAGAAATATAACACAGCATCCATTTACATGCAAATAAAAAAACAAAGAAAGTCGCATAACACGGCAAGAAAGGGAAGAAGAATAGGAGAAATGAGATTAAAATGAGGCAGATCTTGGAAAAGATTTATGGTTTACTAGAGAGACTAAACAAGAATTCCTTACATTACAAAGCAAAACGACATCCAGTTCCATCAAGAAAACGATCGGTATGCCAACCTCTAGCTTGCAGCTCAGAGAGAAATGGAGAAAACACAAGCCTCATTCTCTCATAAGCCTCCACCAATGCATTTTCGCTGCTTTTGTTAAACGTCTGCTCGATATCTGCAGCGTATGCAGCAACGAGCCATCCTCTCAAAGCATCTTCCCCAGTCGCGTTGCGCTCCAGTATCATGTCTGTCCATCTGTTTCCGCAGCTCAGAATAAATCTTTCGTTTGGAAACTTCTCCTTCACTTTGTGTAGCTCCGAGGGCTTCACCGCCACGTGTAAAGGCCTTCCCACCTTGACACTTCCCGCCTCCTCTATCAGTCGCCCCGGGAATAAGAGATCTTCTTTGTATCTGAGATCAGCAGGACTCGATATTCTACCACTCTAATGTAAGATCAGAAAAAGGATTAGATTACTGGAGAGATTCATAAATCGAGTAAATGAAACTGGCTGGTGTGGTTAGAAGTAAAAACCTTCAAATATTCGGCAACAATCATTGCAGTTCTCTGTGGATTTAGAGTGTTGACTGGAGTTGCTCGCATCTCTTCTCTGACACAATATATGTGAAAAGCAGATAGGAGAGGTCCGACCACCAACTGTAAGACGCGCAGCTTCATCAGAACTACCAAGACTCGATAAAAAAATAAAGTAATATAATCTACCGTCAACATCATCTTTCAGTGGGTGTTTGGTAGGATGGCTTGGGAAAGGGATCATTCCTCTGCATTAGATTTGATATCCAGCTATTCGGAAGTGATATTTTGATTATAAATGATCATATTATATTTGATGCACCATTTACATTGAAATTGATAACT
The DNA here is from genome assembly GCA_026008535.1 of Perilla frutescens. Lineage (NCBI taxonomy): Eukaryota > Viridiplantae > Streptophyta > Magnoliopsida > Lamiales > Lamiaceae > Perilla > Perilla frutescens. Next base: position 33,993,114 of record BRKX01000011.1, read on the forward strand.
ACCAACACTTCCTGTAATGACATGATATATCTTAATGTTTGAAGGAGATTAATTGATAATCCTCCTTTGCATAAGAAATATGAAACGCGTCCTAATGCTAAGCATGTTAAACTATTTAAGTGAGATGAGATCGAATTTAACTGAGGAAACAAACCTTGCTCACTCACTACACATACTAATCTCAGAAAGGAGAATACATCGACCAATAATAGTATCACAGGTTTTAAAATTTTTGGTGCAACATTATTATTTTTATCAATAAACAGGCAACAAACACATATAATAAACACTTTCTGTAGTGGAAAAAAGGAAAGAAAAACTGAAGCAATACACATTGATTTCCCAACTGTGGCATTTGACATGTAAATTAGAGTTGCGATTTGTAGCCTATAATTGAACAGATATGAAGGCATGAAGGACTAGTACCTTTCCCTGCGTAGATGAGCAAATAGTAGATGCTAACTGAATACCAGCTCCAATTCCGAGAACATTAAACAGTGTTGAAATAGCTTCACCTTTTGCAAAAAGGTCACTGAGATTTCCCTCTTTAGCGAATGAAGAATATATGGGCAACCTCGTTGCTCTTGCTGCAACCACTGCCATTCCCTGCCCAATAAAGAGTCATCTTCCATGTATGAAACACTATTGTATAAGTACAAATGCAAAATAACTAACCCACCTTAGCAAAATTACCAAGCCCAGCCATTTCAAGAAATAACTGCGGACATAATGGGGAAATTACTTCCAAACCAGTGCCAAAGTCGTAAAGAACATCAGCTGCAAGAAGGAAGATTTAACCCTTTCAAACACCCACGGAAAGGGTCAAAATAGAGATGAACAAGATTATATGGAATGAATAACTATCACTGATAAATGAACGAATAGGAGACTACGAAATCAATCCAGTACTACAGACCCAATATCCTCCAACTCTTGGGCTCTGAGTCCATTCTTGCACCCAAATTGCTACATATGAGCTTTCCGACATGCTGCATCCCGTCTTTTAATATCTGCATCCGATAAAACAACGTATTGGCCCACAACATAATGAACTTCAGTAACTATTTGATAAACTTTACCAATTAATAATCTTTACCCAACTAACAGCAGTAGCCTGTGCAGGTGTAGGTCGCAAGCCTGCAGCAAATAGCAGTGACTGAAAGGGAGTAAGTAATTGAGAAACATCCTTGGCATAGTGGAGTGCTTGGATCATTAGATTAGGACAATAAACTAGTCTCCATCATGAACTGATGATAAACAAAAATAGGAAGAAGACCTGAGTTGATAATACAGATAGTGTCGCACTGGAGAAGTGTTGCAAGGCACGGAATTGTGTGTATCTTAGATAGCCCTCATTCACACTGTAGAATTAGGATATGACTCAAAAAATAAATAAATTTGACATTTGATCTGACTTGATTTCCCAGTTGAAGTATCAAGTACGTAATAAGCACCTGACAATGCGAGTTACCTGTAAGGATAACCTGATGGAAAGAACTTATTCAGAAAGGATTCAGCCATTCTACGGGAGGCAGGTCTCATGTCTTCAACCATCTTCACCTGATAACAATAATAAGGTTAAACAATATCATATACGAATTCATAAAAGTAAATCTAAATGTTCTTTTGCAATAATTTTTCGGTCAATCAATAGATAAATCAACAAGGGAAAAGAATTCATTCAAACTTTTAATTTCACTTTACTCTATATTATGCGGGAAAAAAAACTCGTCGAGCCATATGACCTTACACATAGAAGGACCTCATTTTGCACCTTTAACTTCTTAATCCACCCAAAAGGAAAAAAGAAACACAAATAAAAAGATTAAAAAAAAACCCTCATGCTTCCATCAAATTTGTGGCATTTCACCATTTTACCAGCATTCATCAAAACAGGTAGTGTACGAAGCCTCTCAACTATTGCTGAATGTTTGTAGGATAGCTGATTTTGAACTTTTAATTCAATAAAATGCAATTGAAATTCTACCAAAATAAGATCAACCAAACAGGAGAAAATGAATAAGCAAACGCACAATTTAATACAGCTCTCGAACACCCATAATGACAGTTGATCGAATAAATCAAATATGGACACAGCACACCAGCTGTTTGCAGAAATGCTCAACAGAAAAAAAAAAAAAAAAAAAAAAAAAAAAAAAAGAGCAAATACAGCTAAAATGTGGGCTCACAGAAAGTTGACCATCGGGTTCGAACTGAAAGTGGTGCGACACTGAATCCGAAGTCTCAATCCACCACACGGGCGGCGGCGGCGGCGGCTCATTTAACTTCTTCCTCTGCATCTTGAATGTTTCCTGAAGCACCCAAAAATGGCCGCCGCAAGTTAATCGTACATTTTTTTAATGTATACATGAATTTAAACACGTATAAAGAGCGAAGTAGATGGGTGAAGGAATTAACCAAAAAATTCATGGATAAGACTTTAAAGGCTCCGCCGGCAAATTCTTGATTGTGCAGAAGAATAATAAACCCAGGAATTAAATGATAGCAGCCAATTTCTGTTTTTTCTTTAGTTGAAACTTGAATAGCAGCCAATTTCTAGTTTCTAGAAAATAATAGAAGCAGCATTATTTCCAATATTATAGTCTGTAGAGTATAGACTTGGGTGAAAAAATGGGTTCAGTTTTGTTGTATAATAGTTGGTTCAAATTTATTTAATTTTGTGATATATGTAAATTTCATAAAATTTGTATGAGATCATTTTACCCATCTAACATTATAAGACCGATAAGATTTAAATTCAAACTCATATCAAATGATATATTTATCTTACGACAGTCTTACATAAGATTCCGTCTCATATTTCTTTTCGGGAACGCCCGCAGTCTTACATAAGATTCCTTCTCATATTTCTTTTTAAACTATTGCATCTTGATTTCAATTTGACTTGAATGGATGGAGTGAAGTAATTTTATTTAAAGTAGCCCTAATTTACAAAGGTGTAGGTTAATAGCTCGTTAGCTGAAGTTAGTGAGAGAAAGTAGTTAACTCCCAAAGTAGACTAGAGGAACATGACCATTAGAAAAGATAAGTGAAAAATTGGGGCACCACCTTTCAACAAATTTGCAAATTAGACACCACTTTTCAAACGTTTCAATAAAGACACGACCTTTCATTTTGTAGCAAAATAGACACCCCCTTTCTTTTCCGGTCATCGGTAAAATGACGTGGTTTTATTTATTTTCTACGTGGACTATGATTCCTACGTGTAGTTGCCACGTCAATATTTGTTTTTTAGTTAATTGCCAAAAAATGCACCACCTTTCAACGAATTTGCAAATTAGATACCATTTTTCAAAACGTTTCAATAATGACACTACCTTTTATTTTGTAGTAAAATAGGCACCCCTAATTTTTCACGAGAAGTGGCTGCAGTTGAGGGTACAATGCATGCTGATGTACAAAAAGCTCATAACAAATTAAATTCCATCAAGTCAAATTACAATAGATTTTACGCAAGATCGAATTAATTGAAGACATTCATAATTGCTTGAATTAGAAGAGAAGGAGACATTTTGAATGTCTCCAATTAGAAACTCCCCCAATTAATTCAATATTGCGTAAAATCTACTGTAATTTGACTTGATTGAATTTAATTTGTCATGAGCTTTTTGTACATCAGCATGCCAATACCCTTAATTACAACCACGTCTCGTGAAAAATTAGGGGTGTCTATTTTGCTATAAAATGAAAGGTTGTGTCATTATTGAAATGTTTTGAAAAATGGTGTCTAATTTGCAAATTCGTTGAAAGGTGGTGCATTTTTTGGCAATTAACTAAAAAATAAATATTGACGTGGCAAGTACACGTAAGAATCACAGTCCACGTAAGAAATAAATAAAGCCACGTCATTTTATCGGTGGCCCGAAAAGAAAGAGAGTGTCTATTTTACTACAAAATGAAAGGTCGTGTCTTTATTGAAACGTTTGAAAAGTGGTGTCTAATTTACAAATTTATTGTAAGATGATGCATTTTTTGGTAATTAACACTGAAAAATTCAACATAGCTTAGCTTCATCAAAAGTCCTAAAAAGAGGGGATAGGATCAAAATTTTCAATTTTTTTTCATTAATATACAAAGTTGGCCTGCTAATGCAGCTTTACCAAAAATTATAGGACCCAGGTTTGAAGAACAGCAATTAGATGCATACATACATACACAAAGATGGTTAAATATTCATGGAAACACGTATGCTTCCGCATACGATTCATAACGAAAAACGAGCAGCGTTTCGGGGATAGGAACTTCAGTAGGGAAAAGGAGACGACAAAGTCACTCTTCATTTTCAATTATATGAAGAGCTACTACATTAAATCTGGATCATCTTCATAGTCGAAGTCAGCTTCGCTAGATTGCCTTCTCTTCGCCTCTCTCGGCCCTCTACCTTTCTTCGGTTTTCCACTGCAATGAGTTCAGTAATATTGAGAACATATTCTATTCGCGACCAAAATCAGATTGAACATCCACCAATGTGTTTTCGAATGTTTTTCAAAGGTGATTTGAACGCGCAACAATTATAGGCACTTTTCAGTATCTGTAACAGACTATATAAAACGGCTTAATAGTGAAAATGGAAATCTTGATTACTTACGGTCCATTTGTTGTCACACCGCCATCTCTTGCGATTTCTTCGGCCTGATATACATGATAAATAAATCAAATATCCACAGATAGCAAACTCTTCAAGGCAACATTTTGAAAACAATAACTTCCATGTAATATAACCATGGATAGACTCCCAATCAGAGCCAAGATTGAAATAGTATATACAAATAGAAAGATCTAAAGCATTTACCATATTGAAGACGAAAACTTAACAAAAATGAATGCCTAATTGCTTCTCATTCTTGCAGTGTCACCAGTCTACCCATTCACAAATTCGAACATGTTTGACTGAAGCTTGTATAAGGTGTCATTTTCACAATTATGGCTATCGTTAAATCACATTTTGTGTTAATGGGAAAATTACAAGCTTGGAATTCCTAGATGTCTCAATGATCTACACAAAACATAACATTCAAGACATAAATTAAAAGACCTAGTCCACAACTTGCATCTGCATACATCAATCATAGAACACGGAATGAAAAAGGCATCACGAAGGAGGATTAGAACCCACTAACCATGAGACACGCAGAGACAAACCACGTTTAGCTATTTGAAGTCATACTTAGAACCATCATATACAGAAACCATAATATGAAAGGCATGTAATATATATACACACACGCACATAAATATAAATATAAACACATACAGCTGGTGAAGTGACTGACGATAATGAGAACAGCCTGTCTTCAGGCTGAAACTTCCGTGATCGTTTCAAGCTGCAAACGAAAGAGCAACACTAAATCATTCTACTTCAAATCAACAATAACCAAAAACCAAATAACCAATTGCAATACAGAAAAGTTACACATGAAAGAAGAAATGAATGATCACTCAACAAGATAATCTCGAATAAAAGTGAACCAACAGACCATCCCTCCTAGAGCAACAACTCAATGCCAAATTAACATGAAATTTTCATCCTAATTGCCATATTGCAGCATGCTAAACCGACCCATAAGCCTTCATCGAATTCAATAACAAATAAATGAAACAAAATATAACAAAAGAATCAACACTAAAAACAAAACAAAAAAAACAATTACAGTGTAGTGTTCTTGGAAGAAGATAAAAACCCTTCAAAACCTTTCAAGACATTGCCACATTGACTCGGATCCTGTAAATAACCCGTCTCCATATCATATACCTACACAAAAGTTTCATTCAACAAACATCACATGATAAATAAGTACTCAATCAATCAAATTATACAAATAAAATCATCACAAAGAAACCACATTTACCATCACCTGTTTTTCGATATTGCGGAGCTCATCATGCAGTTTAGCCCTTTTGCATAATAGAGCAGCCAGCATTGCAGAAGGGTTTGAAGAAGTTCGTTGCCCTAAAACAATTTGTCAAAATTCATATCAAAAAGTTTTTTTTTTTTATTACGCGAAATCAATCAATCAATGAATTCAAAAAAATAATAGAGACGCGTAGATTGGAATACCTTCGGAATCCATGTTGAAGATCAAAGATTTAGGGTTTAAGGTCTGTTTTCTTTTTCCCACCGCGCTCTGCGATCAAGAATTGTGAAAGGTGTTGGCCCTCGACGGCGTCGTTTTGGGGGAATGATGAGCTTGCTAACGGTGTTTTCGATTTCTTCGAACTGAGGCTTAATTCATCAATTTGAGGATGTTTTTAAATTAAAAAATTGTATTTTAAAAAATATTAATTTAAATTAAAATATTGTATCTTAATTGCTTATTTAAAGTTGGCATCGAATTTATAATTATGTTGAAAAGTTATAATTTTTAAGATAATTAATCATATGTTAGTAGTAGATACGATGATATGTACTTATTTGTATAGATTATGCGGGAGCACATATAATTTATTTATTATGCAGAAGTTTTTTTTTTTTTTAAATAAAGGCCCTTTTTGCTTAAAAATAAAATAAATAAATTTCTAAATAGCGTGTGTGACAAGAGTTTCAATTCTATGTATGCATTAATGTATACGGTGTGGGTGGTGTCTCACGACTTCACGAGCACAAGCACAACCCTTTTATTTTAATTTGTATTTTTAAATTAAAAAAAAAAAGTAGCAGAAATCAGCCAAAGTCTAAACATGAGAGGGAAGAAAACTTAATTCTGAGTTGAAATTTAACGATAATAGCTATGAAGATCTAAACTCTCTAAACCCTCCAATTCAATCATCAAATTCAAGATTTCTAGAGAGAGAAAATGCACGGGATACCGCGCAAAGCCCCAACTCAGGAAGAGCGAGATGACTCGTCTCTCAAAGCTGCCAAACTTCGCGATCTCCAATCTCAACTCCTCCACTTTCACCACAACAAAATGTTTGTCAATTTTTTTTGCCTGCTTAATGCGATCTGGATTAAGCAATTACTTGCGTTTTCATCGATTCGTGTTCGTCTACTGGGGTTTAATTCGTGAGAATTTTCTCTGCAGATACACGAAAGAAGCGATAGAAATCAGTGCGAAGCTGTTGGAATCAAATCCTGAGCATTACACCGGTTGGAATTACCGGAAGCTTGCGGTCCAGCACCTTCTCGATCAACAAAAGGAGAGTGGAACTGATTCGGAGTCGGTCCAGCCAATTTTTGATGAAGAATTGAGAATTGTAAGTTTTTGCTTACTTTCTTTTAAAACCTTTTATGTTCTTGATTGATTGATTGAGTTGAAAATTATATAGAATAAGTGGGAAGTGTTAAAAGTTTAAACTTTGCAACTTTTGTGGTTTGAAACTGATGGAATCGTTAGAGTTTGAATTTTCATTTAGGTAGAGAATGCATTGAAGAGAAACTTTAAGGCTTATGGGGCGTGGCATCATCGCAAATGGATCCTGAGCAAGGGTCATTCATCCTCGGATAGGGAGTTACGGCTTCTGGGAAAGTTCCAGAAACTCGACTCCCGGAATTTCCACGCTTGGAATTACAGGAGGTGAAGTGCTGAAGATTTGGTGTTCAATTGGGTAGTTTGGTAGTTTTTATCTGTTAATGTGGTTGTATGACGCTGCTTTTCTCCAGGTTTATAACAGCATTGAAGAAGATTCCGGATGAAGAGGAACTTCAATACACGACTGATATGATATATGACAATTTTAGTAATTATTCTGCCTGGCATAACCGAAGGTATGCTAGTTTTGTAACTTTAAATTTCAATTCATTTAATTTGCATTGTCACAGAAACAGATCATTCTCATGCATCATGCATGCTTTAGTTTCTATATCGTGGGAAGTAATATATTTCATTGCATATTTATGTGTCATCAAATAGCCATCATCATTATCTATATGAATATATTTTGATCAGGTGGAGAAGTAATAGTTGGTTTTTTGAAGTAGAAGAAATGTAGGATAGGGTGACATTTAGGTAATATTATTCCATTGATATTCTTCTTTAGCATCATGTTATCATAGTTTTTGATTCATGTATTTTCTTTTGTACTTAATAAGTAGTGTCCAAAACAAATACATGAGAGGAAGTACTAGTAGTTATGGTGCAATGCAATCATTGTACTGGAGAACATTGGAGTTGGGCTACTGCATATTTTGAGTCTGCATTAAATTTGTTCAAACAACTTATTTGAGCCACAGATTAAGCTATAAATTGTTGTGCTTTTATAAAATTTGCATAACGAGAAACTCATGATATCTTAAACACATATTAATGTTCAAATGTTATTTAGATACAAAGATTGGTTTTTAGTATTACAAATGGCATGTAACGGAAGTCAAATTTTTGTTGAATTCCTTTTTTGTTTCAGTGAATTTTATTTTGATTTTAATATTTCACTTTTACCCAATGCTTTTGTAGCATGATTTTATCTAATCTACTTGAGAAAGGAGCAAAAGGATATGATAAAAAAGATAATGTCTTGATAGAGGAGTTTCAGTTTGTCCGCAATGCTCTCTTCACGGACCCTGATGATCAAAGTGGCTGGTTTTATAATTTATGGCTTCTGGATCAAACATTGAAGCGGGAGCCTCTACTTCTTTCTTCATGGCCTCCTCATGGTTCTAATCTATCTTTATCAGTTGATCACTCAAATCGCCAGACACCTTTCCCTAAGCTATATTTTCAATCTAAAGAACGAACATTTCCCCTCATTTTATATTTCAGCGAAGCAGTTGAAGGTGTTAGCTGCTCTACAGTAACTGTTGAGTTTGATTATCATGGTGGTGATGCTCTTATTTGGAGACCACTTTCAGGAAAAAAAACTGGTTTTTCCCGAGCTTGGTTGACTTACATTAAGTATCCTTATGATTCCTTAGAGGCTTGCCATGTAAAGGTCACCGTTGCACACTTTCCTGGTATTATTTCTTCAAGTAGTATACCCTGTAGCCAGTCTTGTTGTATATCTTTCACTATGAGTGTACGTTCTAATGATCAAGAAGATTCTGAGGAGCAAACTTCACATAAAATATCATGGGATGAGGAAAACTTTAAAGGTCATTCTACCCAATCTCAGGATGCGAACTTGCTTGACTCACTTTGTAAATTAGACATCGCAAAGGAGAATAAACCAACCACTCCTAAGTCGACTATGGAAACTATATCTAATGAAATTTCTCACTGCCGGGAATTGTTGTCTGCAACAGACTGGTAAGCTAGATTCATGCAGGATTGCTAGAGAATCTTTAAAGGATCTTCTTGATTTGGCAAGTAATTTTATTTTTTGTTATTTCCTTTTGTTGTAGTAAAATTGGAAAACTTACTCTTGCAAGACTGTTGATGGCGCATAACACATTGATCTCATATGGCGGCTGTCCAGATGCCAAAACTGAGGCTCATTATGAAGAAATTCTTGCACTTTATCATGATTTAATGAAGATGGATCCTGCACATATCTGTTTTTATGAGGATGAGTACAGCTTAGTGTTATTTGAGCAGGTGAATCTTCTTTCTCTTGGTCTTTTTGTCTGGGGATGCAACATAAACACGTTTGTCAGTCAAGTACAGAGAGAATGTAGCATTTCATCTATGGTAGATAGTGATTGCTCGGTCAATTTAGAGTCCTTTGAAAAAAATTATAAACATGAAGCTATATAAACTTGATTAGCATTATAAAGAATTTTCAACCCAGATTGAGTTAAAGCTGGGAAATGAATGAGGTATTGGGATTGTGTGCAACAACGCAAGGGCTTAAAGTCCGGGAATATTTTCATCAGTATATTTCTTGTATTTCCTTCATGAATCTACTTTTTCTATCTTTGACTAATTTGACCTTTTGTTCTGCAGCTGACATCAAATACTGAGTCTTTATTGAAGCACTGTGGTAATTATCAAGAACCTTCTTCGCCAAGTATTAGTCCTTATACATTTGTACGACTAAATGGCCTCTCATTGTCACGAGTTTCAAGTATGGAGAACTTACTTTGGGTTCAAATGTTAGATCTCAGCCACAACAAACTCCGATCAATCGAAGGTTAGTTGATACACAAATATATAGAATCTTGGAAGATATTTGGGTCGTTACTGCTTCCACCTTTCAGATAATGTAATTTGATGAAATTATATGCTGATACAATTTCACATAAATTATGGTTTATATTTTGATACCTCTGCAATCACTCAATTCTCCAAGAACCTAGGCTCTGCTTCCAGGTACTCATGATCACATAAGTCAATCTTTACTTGAACTAGACCGATTAGATTTGTTCAAATTTTGACATTGTTTGACATACCTTAGTGAGTTATTTGCTTCTTTAGGTAACAGTTGCGTTGTTGAATCAGGAGAGCAGCAATTATTGAGAAATACTTACATTCTGCTATTTAATCTAGATGCATTTTATTGCTGATTGGGATTTTATTTATTGTTATGGTTAGAAAACCCGACTTGACTTTATATTTCAAAGTTAACTCAAAATTCTGGGATAGGATTGGAAGCTCTGCAACTACTCTCCTGCTTGAAGCTTAGCAACAACAAACTTCGCAGTTTTACAGCTTTGGAACCCTTGAAAATGCTGAAGTCATTAGAAGTATTGGATGTATCTTATAATGAGATAGGCGCTCACTCTATCGACACAAGAAGATATTTATGCTCTTCTCCTCTCAATCATACAGCTGGAACTGAGTGGCATTTGAAGAAATTCACCGATGAAGACGATGATTTGAAGTACTTCTGGGATGCTTATCTACTTTTCAAGGACTTGAATTTGATACAGTTGGATATTCTGGGAAATGCAGTGGTTGACCAGCGGTTGAAAGCATTCCTGTTGAAGTTAATGCCAACATTGAAGTGGTTTGATGGTGAGAAATGCCATGATTTTGTTCTTAAACCTTACTACAACAACATATAAGATTTCACTTTCGAACCTTCGATTGTAGCGCGCAGTTGATTTTAACTTTTGAGTTGACAGTGACATGGCAACAGAATAGTTCTTGGGAAAGTATTGTTGAAGATGCTCTTATCCGTATTGGAAAAATGTGATTTTCCTATTTATTGATATATATTTGATCACGTAAGCATCTATTTACATGGTTGGTGTCGTCTTGATCCTTTTGGGACCAAAACGTTATATCTAGACTCAACTTGATTGCATATAAAAATAATTTAAGATTTATAGTAAATAAGTGAAGAAATTTTATCCCGTCGTAGGTCTAAATTTGTAGTCTCGTATTTTATTTAAGCAGTTTGTTGGCGAAAACATTGAAGCCAAGTGACTTATAAGTTAATTAATATTTGGCATCAACTAAATGAAACATAATAATTTGAAAAATGTATTATGTGTCCTGCATGAATTAGTTGGTGGCAATCATAATTTGATGCACAAGTCAAATTTTATTAATTTATTGAATGTCCATTTCCGATGTGAACTGGAAAGATGATGTGGAACAGTATTGATTCATTCCTCATGAATGTTTCCAATTTCAATATTTTTCACGTGACCAATGAGGAATAAAGTCTGTAGCCAATTAATTGACTTTATTTTAGTTTTCAATTCAAAACATATGAATTGGGAATCTGCAATTCTCAAATTAAATTATGTGTATATTGCGACAGATTCATTGAACTCGATGGCCTTCCAGAAAGTGACAACATCGTATTAGAATTTAGAATTATACCTTCCTATATTCTCTTTCTCATCTTATCTTTATTTTCTAAGTAACTATCTTCTTCAATTCTAAGGGTTTTTTTTTATTTAATCAAATATGGAAAGGGTTTTTTTGCTTCTCTTTATGTTACAATCGACTACAGTAAGTATGCTTATAAATTCTTTAAGATAAAAATCAGAATGCGACTCTTTTACGAGTCAAAATTCAGATTCAAAATCATATTGAGTGACACATTTATAATTTCGATAGTGTTTAATTGTGTTTGGATTCATATTTTAACTCATCTTATGAATTTTGATCCGTGAGACAATCTCACTTAAGACTCACTCTTTTTCAAATATTTATATAGAGTTTTTTCTTTGTTGAAACAATATATCGAGAATTGTTTGTTGTTAAAATTGTCATATGTCGAATTCAATTCTCATCCAGCAGATCTAACTTATTTATCATGGGTTTTTTTTTTAATTTTAAAATTCTGGTATGATAAACGTGGGTGTAATTTGGTAAATTTATTCAGGAGAAATTATTATTATTATTATTATTATTATTATTATTATTATTATTATTATTATTATTATTATTATTATTATTATTATTATTATTATTATTATTATTATTATCTCATTCCCTTTTAAAATTGCAAAAAAAAAATGAATTGGATTTATAAGGAAAAACTAATGATTCATATGATTAATTCCCTCTAATAGAGCCTCTAAAATTTGCTAATTTTTTTTTTTTGGTAAATGTTTTAGGATAAACATGATATCCACGCTACTAGCTAGCTACCAAATGGTGCTGACTTTTTGGTATCCCATCCTTTTCAACTTTTTAAGGACATATAAAATTTAGGATAATCTTAAGATGAGCCAAAAAATTTAAACCCCACCTTCAATTGGATTGAGTGTCATTTCCCTTCTCAAACTATTTAACAAAAAAATAAGATAATGATCAAAATATCCAACCATCACTCAAATTAATTGATCAAAACATTTATCCTAACTCTTAAGTGTCATCGGTTTTTTTTTATATTGCACGTCATGTATGTCATGTATACCGTATGACATTATCACTGTACAGATGATATGCATTAGTGAAACAAAAAATAAAATCGTGACAAGGCCCGAAAACAAAAGATCCCGTGTGACATTTAATGTCCATCACAAAAACTTTTCCCCAACAATTCCCTTCTCCTTAGAGGGATTTCACAAGGGAGAGAAAAACCAATAGAAGTGATCAAGACACATAATTTGAGCCTAAAAAAAAATAAAATAAAAAACATCACCAACTTTGTGAGGAGGATGGTGACGAAGATGATGAACAACTCAAAAGAGCTTCCAAATATTCAACTCCCAAATCTTCCAAAACCACCACATTTTCCACTTTAGTCTCATAATTACACCCACTTTCTCTCTCTAAATGCTTGCTTTTCCGATTCCCACATCGTTTCTTCCTCATCGAATGCCTTTTCTTGAGCGCGATCACCGGCGAACACCCCTCCTCCAAGCCGCACTTCATCTCCAGCAGCGACTCCCTCACTCTCTCCACCGGAAAATTCAGCACCGCCGCGCATCCCCGCATCGCGAACGCCGCCTGATCATACGCCATGGCGGCCGCCTCCGCGCTGTCGAATGTTCCCAGCCACACCCTCACTCCATTCCTAGTCGAGTCTCTTATCTCCGCCGCGAACTTACCCCACGGCCGCCGCCTCACCCCCCTGTAGGCTTTCTCTCTCTTCTCTCCGCCGCCGACGCCAGCGGAGGAGCTGACCTCCTCTTCCTTGACGGAGTTGGGATAGTAGGAGTTCATATCCGAGGACTCCTTACCCGCCCCTTGTGCTAGAACTCCGAAGAGAAGCATTTCTTCGGAATCGTTAACGTTGAAAGGGAGTTCGGAGACGCCGCCGTCGAATTCCCATGAATGGGGTGATTCGGATTGGAATTGAAATTGAAATTGGTATTGGAAGAAAGAAGAGTCCATCGTTTGTGTTTGAGTTTGTGTTTGTTACGATTTTTTTATTTTTTCTCGACACAAGTTTGACGATGTTTTTTGAACTTTAGGGGCTATATATACCCTGCGAAAAGTGGAATATTTGAGATAAAATATAGGTAAATTATTTAATGTTAGTAGGGGCAGTGAAATTGGAGAAAGGGAAAGGTGACAAAAAAAAAAATCAAATAAAATTTAGAGGGAAATAGGGGGGATGTTTTTGGAGTTCGCTACCCTATATTGGGAATAACAATAATAATATGTATGTATAATATTAATAGTAGCATTAATAAAATTTATATGGTGGTGAAATTTAATTGGGTCACGTGAGTCAAACAAGGGCGATGACGCACGGCGGCGGGGGGTCCCACCACCTCAATTCAGGATCTATTTGCTGGCGTCTCATTTTTCTTTTTATTATTTTTAATTATTTTTTGGTGTTTTCTATTTGTTATTTAGAGTGGTTTGAATCGTTTATCTGGAATGAAGCCCATTTTTTGTTTTAATACCATGTCATATGTAGATTAATAATGTCCAGAAATGTTTTCAAGAAAGAACGTGAAATAAAAAGTTGCACAAATGTGTTACATAAATGTTAACGAATTGGATAAATAGAATACATTAGATCAATTCTCTCATCAGTCTTTGAGGACCAATACTAGATCCATACATCCAATCATCAAACGCGTGGAACGTACGCGGTTTGGGTCGGATCAATCAGCACCGTCCTGCTCAGATTTCAAAAAAAATTGCGCCTGAAAATAGTATCGCTCATTCCATTAAAAAGAATCAGTCATAGCCTTAAAATTATCACGATGCTAGTTTAATTATACGAGTTGATTACATTCAAATTATGATTTAAAACATGTAAATTGAGATTTCTTATTCCCAATTAGGAGTTTATTATTCAAAATTATGGTATCTTATTCATAATTAAAGTTTAAATCAATTCACTTTAATTTTAGGGTTCACTAATGCAAGAGCCCACTCGTCATTGTCAAACGCAATGCAAGAGCCCACTCGTTAGCGTCGGGTGAGTGCAGTGCAAGAGTCGCCGAATTTCCAAAAATTAATTAATTCACTTAAATTTTAAAGTTCACTAATTCCATTTTAAAGTATATATTTATTTGAAAAAAAAAACACTTTAATTTTAGGATTCATTAATTTTATTTTGGAGCATATATTTATTTCAAAAAAATAAATTAATTCACATTAATTTTAAAGTTCACTAATTCCATCTTAGGGTGTATATATATATATAACTAAAATTAATTCACTTTAATTTTAGAATTTACTGATTCTATTTTAGAGTATATAACTTTTGGAGAGAATAAAACAAAATATTGCAAAAAAATGAAAAAAGTTACATTAAAAAAATTAGTCTGGCGCATGTAACGGTGTAACCTACGCGTTGAATTCTGGGACTATTTTTTTACTTTTTTTTTTATTGGATGAGGGTCAGTCTGTCCATACACCTAGTGTATGAGAGACATTCCAAACCGACCAGACTCATATACCTAGTATATGAGAGACCTTTTCAACATAGTACACCTAGTATATGAGAGACCTTCTCAACATAGTATACACAGTGTATGGATTTAAGTTCATCATCTCCAATTCTTATGAAATTTTGAAACTTATGCTTGAGATTGTAAGGAATTAGTGGGATTAAAGTATCATCAAATTTTAAAATATTTTCAACATGTTATGTTTATAATATAGTGATCGAAACAACGTCGTTTTCATCTTCTTAAAAATGAAAAAAAAAATCCTAGAAGCTTACACGGAGTCTCATTTTGGATGTTTTATTCATGTCATTGATTTTTTTGCATATTTTCTCCGTATAGGTTAGGATCAACGTATATACATACCCCAGTGTGTAAATTAATTATAAATTTCAACCATCTAATGAGATGATCTAATAGATTGAAAAAGAGATTGCAAGTTCATAAGTTATTTTCAAAATTGCAATGTTAAAATTCAACATATAGATACTTAAATTCAACGTACATGTGCTTAAATCAATATTCATGATGCTATTTAATTTCGAAAATTGAAAAATGGTGGTGATAACTTTGTAATTTATGTTAAAAAAATATAATGCTAAAATTCAATATACATATGATAAAATCAACATGCATATCTCTTAGAGTAATATTTACATTTGATCTCTTTCCCATTTTCATATATTTGTTTATTTAGTTAAGATAATTACATTAGTTGTTTTGAATAATTTCATTTATGTATATGCATTTTTTTTATGTAACACGAGTTATTCCTTTCCTCTATAGCCACAAATAAAATATAAAGTATCAAGCTATTTCAACTATAATTCTACCCGAATTTAGCTCACTAGTCTACTAACTACTAAGTTTGATTTAACTATAATTTAAAAGTTTTTTTTTACTATAACTATAATTTAAAAGTTAATCAAGCAGAAAGATCAAGTGGGATTTTTATATTATTTTAATCGAGCCATTAATTTGTTATATTAGTTATGTTAGACATGTCAGCCCAGTTGAATAATTATCAAATAAATTGTGTCCCTCTTGACTGCCGGTTTTGAGGTGCAGCATAAGGGCTCGATTGTAATTTCACAAACGTGAACGGTTAATCTTTGAATTCTTTCTTTGAAAATTCAATCTGAATTAATGATGTTAATATAGGAGGTAGGTGGATGGGTATCACCACTCCTGTGATTAAGTTTACTTTATGTTATATTCAAACCAATCAAGTCGCACGAGACATGATTATAAAATTAACCCAATTTTCACGATATATAATATGTATTTAATTTGTATATTAATCTACGAACAAAATGCATCTGATCAATTATGATAATATGCTACAAATTTAGGTGTTAAATTTAATTTTCGAAATAAATTCATAAAGTAGTGTTTTCTGAATTCTGATCAACTAATTTAAACTATTGGAGTTTTAAAATACTAGTAAAAGTAAAGGGTTGATGATGTCTCAACGTTTAAGTAAACTTTTAAAAATATTCTAGCATTTGAAAAAATGATATATATTTTAATACCCAATTGTTTAAAAATATCTCGAGTCCACTTATTTGGCGATGAAAAACACATGTGAACATCAGTAATATGTAGTTTCACTTGAGATATGATTCATTATAATGTGAGAGATTTATGAGCAATATTGAATATTCTGGTGGAGATGTCAATGTGTTTTCCCCGATCGGAGAGGTTAGTAATAGTGATTAATTTGTCATTCATACACTACTTTATTTTCAAAGACAATTGTTAACTAGCTTGCTTTTATTAAATTTTATAATTTTTGTTAGTTTCAGTCGTGGGAAAATCTCCTTCTTGGCTTGAGGTGATTGTACATCATGTGGATTTATCTCCATTTTAGTAATATAGCTACCATATTTAAAAAAGTATTGTTTTTTCCAAAAGTAGTTTACAAAACTCTAATGTACTTCTCATTCTTAAAGTAAATTTTAAATACAAAAATTTATGTTAGATTGTCTAACGAATTAAAATTCATTAGATATTTCACATATAATTGTATGGATGTGTGGATATGATCAAAATCTGGATACGATTATGAAAACCATCAAATAGAAAATTACCAATTTTTATTTTCCTTATAATTTTTTTTTTAAATGTTGAAGTACTCATTTAACATAAAATATTTCACGAGCTCTCGTAGGGGGCTTTTTTACTTTGGTAACAATACAAAAGTTGGAAGTGTTGTGTTAGACAGTTTGGCGGAATAATAGCATGTATTAATATAAAAATTCAAATAAAAAAATATATAATTACGTCATTAGATATGAGTTTTGATACAAATAATATTGTCCGGTAGATTTAATCTATCTGATCATTTGACGCAAATTTTTTGTGTAACTGTGTATTCACATATTTATGCTATATATTTTTTTTATGTCGAGGGTAACCCGCAGCCGCTATCGTGTTGTGCACTGGATAAACCTCACCCGTGTGTAATTGCCTGTAAACTTACACAAAAAATGTAAACCACACTTGACAGAGCAGGTGTGTGTGTGGGTATGTATGTGTATGTATTTGTACATCCATGCCTACATACGTCAGATCGACATACTAATTACATAACAATATCTTAAACATGGTGGGGCAACATCATATATATCATATACATTAAAATTTGAAAAGCCAAACATCTGGTCAAGGCTTGGGGAGAGACCAAACTGCCCCTGAATGACATGTGCAAAAGGAGAAAGATTCCAGAAGCAATAAGAATATTTTCCAATAAAAAAATGCCATGCATATGACAATTAGCACGAGACCAATGCTGCTACGAACGTTTCTATTCTTGAAAGCACACACATTATCCAAATTAAATGACAAAAAGTTAGATCAAAATCAAAATAATTTAAAAAAAAAAAAAAAAAGAGTCCAGATTCAGGGCATGGAATTCACAGCATATGAAGTCATAGTCCTACACACTTGTGGGGTTTAGTTGAAAGTCCTCCTTAGAAAAAGGAGTCAATACTATCCAACAACTTGCTCTTATAACTTGTGGGTTTTAAAAATCCCCAACTATTTTATATATAAACAATTAAAAACTGATGAATAAATCAATACGATATACACAATTTCCAACATTTATATGTGCAATTAATCGATTTGAAGGCTGAACTGATTGAATTTCAAATGTAATTAAGATTTTTATAGGTTGGGTAACAAATTCGATATATATCTATTCATTTAAGCAATCATATTTAATTACCCATAGAAATTAAGTTTTCCATAAGAACATGACTTGGAGAAATTCAATAATACATGTCACGTACGAATTTAATGATATTTGGTCTATTTTGGAGGTTACAAGATGACACAACATTTATTGCCAAGTTGCAATATAAAGTAAAACAACCCATCTCACTTTCATGGGTCACTCTCTTGCTCAGTTCTTGTTAATGGCTTAGTAGCCAATAATTCCTCATAATTAATAGAAAAAGGAAAAAAAAATATGCAATCGAAAATGATTATTTTAGGAATTTACGATGAATGTATGTACCATTTTAAACATAAAAATAAAATAAAATATTGCACTACTATATATTTTGTCAGTCAATATAAATACATTAGTGAGATAGTGAGAAATATTACGATATTTTGTCTGAAACATGTTATTATGAATTAATGGGGAAAAAATACAATAACATTATTAAATTAATTTGAATATACATATATGTAGCCTGGTATTATTATAGAATGATGATGGATACATGTTGTAGGGAGAGACCAAGAAACAGGAAATGTTAGTTGGGGCAAAATTGAAAAAATAAAAAGATGAAAGCAAGTTTTGTCGTGTAGCGGCTGCGCCATGTCAACTGATGTTGCCTCCCTCATATGGCATATGCAAATTAATTTCACTTCAAAATTCTGACATTTATATTGTATTTGCCTAGCTAGCTACTATAACTCTATATATAATTTAATTAATAATTATTACCACCTCATTATTTGCTTCGAGTTTCTCCTACACTAGTAGACAATGGAGGAGGCTTCCATCTCCAACCCAATTTCGTAGTAGGAAAATTATATCATACACTCATACTCATTTGGATTGGTCCACCACCAAAATTATATATATTATATATTTTAAAGTTACAGTCTGCTATATACTATACGTGAACTATTTCGTAAGGGTATGCTAGAATTTTCCTATATACGGTATTTATTTATTGAATTGCTTTGTAAGTATTTCGTGTGGGCTTGTATTTTTTTTTATGGTTAATTAGCATAAAATTCACCATCTATGAATGAATTTACAATTAATTAAATATGACTTTTAAACAGGATCTCCTAAATATTTTAGGAGTCCTGTACTAATTATAAAAATTGAGTTTCTAATACTAAAAAAAAAATTATGTTTTAATTTACTAATAAAAACTGAAACCTAATATTAAAAAGATATACATGGGCTTTGAGAGGTCCTCTGCTAAAACGCATCTTGCGCCCTTTGTTAGCCGGTCTGTTTTTAAAACATTGCAATAATAGCTCAACATTGTGATTTGTAGCAAATTAAACCTTTTAAAATTTCGACGATTGAAAAACTAGCATTGCACAATCAAAATCCTTATTTTCAACACCCCTAAATCAAACTAACTTTTTTCACGTGGGAATATTATTCTCATGTTATAGTTCCAATCATCATAAAAAACTTAGAAATGTTGAATTTACTATAAATTAAAAGGTTAGATTATTATTGCATTATTTTAAAACTCGTGTCTAAATTACAAATTCATTTAAAGTGGTGAATTGTTTTACAATGGATGATTTTTTTTAACAAAAGGAAACAATAATGTTAGGTTTACTTGTGGTTTAAGTAGGATTGTACGTGGAGAATATGAGATCTGACGTAATAGTACTTGTAGAGGTGTGAGTAAGAAAATATATGAGCACTTCTTACATTCAATGACTTATTTAAGTTTTTATATTCAACTTGTCCTATCTTGCTCATTCTCAATGAGCTAGGAAATTAAAAATATACACATTAAATGATTTGTATTGTGATCTGATTAACCTTTCAACTCTTATGAATTACTAGCTAGATCTGGATTTATTTTGTAAGTTTTTTGCATGTGAGGTTGTATTTAATTTTGTATTGAACGGAATGAAACTGTTACGGTATATTTATAGTTTTAAGTAAGATTGTGTGTAGAAAATATGAAGTCTGATGTAGGTTTTTAGAAGAGGTACCTGATTAATAAAATATGTGAATGATTAATAAAATATGTGAATGGTTCTTATGATGAAGGATTTATTAAAATTTGTTGAACATGATTACAATTGTTTTGGAATACATACAATCTGAAGTGCAGAAAAGAGAAGAAGAATAGAACGCAATACACTAAATTGATTGAAATCAAACAAACTGGAAACCGATGAAGACTGCAGATTTTCGGGAAGTAAGTCGACTCGAGGGGACCTCTCTTCGCAAGACAAATACGCTCCGGTTAGTGCTAACGGTTTGGCATTCTGTCTCTCAAAGATGAAATGACTTTCGTCCTTCCAGCAGTGGCACCACAATTCAGGTAAGACTCCGACGAATTAGACAATGCAGGACTGGGAAGTAGACACGAAGATGAACGACTGCTTGGAGATATTAGAGTTAATTTATGTATAAATTCTAGCATGCTGGAGTGTCCTATTTATAGGAACTACTCCACACATGGGAATCAGCTAGGGCTTCGGGCGTTCAATCACATATGGTGTAATCTCCAGGGGTTACAACCTTGTCATCAAGTCCTTCAAGAGTTACATGCCTCAAAGTCCACCCAAAGTTCAATTGTCAAGACTCGAGTCCGAGTCTAAGCATGGACATGAGCTCGAGCACGGGCAGGCTCGCACATGTGGGCTCATGGCCCACATCTTTGTACACTTTATATATTATACTTAAGTGTTAAAACGCTTAAATACACTTAAATTCAATGTCAGATCATTAAATACGCCTGAAAAATGTAGGGATGTCAATTTAGCCCGAAACCGATGGGCTGGCCTGAAAAAATCGAAAAAAAAGTGGGTTAGGGCCACGAATTTCTAGCCCGAAATTTTTTTTAACTGATTCAGCCTGAATTGAATAGGCCCGAAATCGAAACTGGTTGGCCCGAAACCGAACGGGTTGGCCCGATTGACATCTCTACCTATATTTCTTTAGACTAACTAGTTATTATAATTTATCATGTTTTAATTTATTTAAATTATAATATTATAATATTATTATTTCTTTTAATAAATGATAAATGTTTTGAAGATGGAATCAAACATGAAGTTGAAAGGGCTTCAAATATTGTTAAAGTAGAAGAAGATTGTACTTTAAGTTAGATGGAAGATTAAGCTATAAATAGATTTGTGGTGTAGTTTAAAATGATTATTTTTGGAAGAACAAATTATGATTGAACATTATTGTCATTTTCATGTCATTTATTTTTGTTTTCTTTCATTTGATACAGTTTGATCTTAATTAAATTTTGTATTTGTCATGTTCTTTTCATTTTATCTTATTTTTCACGTATTAATTTATTTCAAGAATAAGAGATAATGATTATTTAGGAGAATTATCAAGATATAATTTATACACGTAGAAAAAAATCAAAAACATGTTGGCCCGACGGGCTAACCCGAAAACCGAAGGGTTAGGGTTAGGGCCGAAGATTTTGAGCCCGAAGAAAATTTTAACCGAATAGGCCCGAACCGAATATGACCGAAACCGAAACGGGTTAGCCCGAAACCGAACGGGTTAGCCCGATTGACATCCCTAATTAAATGTGCCTTAAGCACAAGTTGCCACACTCCATAAATGCTCAATCGTGTGACCAACTTTAACAATTATTTTCTCATTCACTGAAAATTGGATTAGAGAAAATAAAAATACTATAATTATCTACTACAAATATAGATCAATCGTACACTTTTTAATTCTTCCATAATTAAATAATTTGATCACTAAAAATCAAATAAAATAAATCGCGGCTCAATTTATTACATCCAATTTTCCAACAAAGATTTTATATTCAAATTGTACTACTTCCTCATTGTCAATGTGGAAAAATAAATAAATAGGAAAGAGACTCATAAATTGATTCATATTGTGTTCTCAGTTAGACTTCACATATATTTACATATATAAATAACATTGGGAGCCTAATTTTTGCGAGGCCTTCACTTGACTTGCATCATGGTTTGAGCTTGAACAAGCTTTTCGATGAATTTTATATATATATATATATATATATATATATATATATATATATATATATATATTAGTTGGGAGAAAATGAGCAGTGAATTTCAAATTAGATGTGTTTTTTTACACGTACATAGATCTTTATCATTTGGTTATCCCTAAGAAAAACAATATAGTTAATATTTAGTTTCTGCATTGTCAACTTTATATATTGGTAGAAAAAAAAAGAACTAAATACACAAGAAGTTAACACTTAACATAATTTTTTTTGGCTAATTTTTATTTATTTATTTTATGTTGACTGAATTTGGCAATAATTTCGACGGAAAATTATGTCGTTAATTTTTTTTTGTTAATATTATCGTTAAATTGACTAACGATGAAATTTTTAACGACAGACTCGATCCGTTGTTAATTCATCGTTAAATTATTTTAACGATTGATTTTTGATATTTAGCAAAGTAATTTTTCATCCCTAAAACGCAATTTTTTTGTTGTAACAGATGTCTCTATCATTTAGTTATCCCTAAGAAAAATGATATAGCTGAGACAGTTTATTTATCGTCAACTTTATATTTTGGTAGAAAAAAATGAACTAATTAAGTACACAAGAAGTTAACACTTAAGATAAATTACATCCTAAGAAAAAGGATGACATTTGACAAAATCGTTCTAATTAAATTCGCAGTTTTCAATGTTCACATGACGAACCGTTATTTTGATAAATATATTCGTACAAATAATATTTTATTTTGATAAATATATTTGTACAAATAATATTTCAGTTTAACTGAATGTTAATGTTTTTTTTCTAAATAATTATACCTACAAAAATATAATACTGAACTCAATAAATAACAAACGATACATTAAATAATAATAATAATATCTCTTTATTTAATCGGGTACACGGTCAAGTTATCATAATATCACAAGTAACAATTACACTTAAAGGTTAATAGTTCAATACACAAAAAAAATCTAGCAAGTCTTTTACTTTGAAGTTGAAGCACTCTTGCATTTTTCCCTAGTTGACTAATGAGTATATACTTTTATTTTTTATTTTTTTGGATTTATATGTAATATTAGAAGCAAGAATTATAAATTATGAAATATAAATTAAAAAATGTAATTTATATACTTTGGTTTGTTTGATTAACTGAAATATTTTTTTATTAAAATCGAAATCGAACCGAACTATATTTTGATTTTAATATCGAACCAAAATTAAAGATTTAATCACCAAACCAACCAAAATAAATAGTTCGATGCAGTCTGAATTTTTTTTTTTGTTCAATTTTGCACACTTCTAAATATATAGATGATTAACCTTTTTCGACATCCGATCATTCTACGACGTATGTATGCTAGAGCGAGAACACGGGCACTGTCTGTCTATGTTTGCCCCTCGAATTTAAGGGAACGAGGAAGTATGTATAATTGATAGTTATATAGGACGCCATAATCTCATCAGGATGATGAGAAATAGGTGGTTAGGACAGTTAGCTCGTGCACAAAATGGTGCGGTGGTCCCCACCATTTGTCAAACACAAATATGGAAAATCCGCATCGGTCATTCCTGTCTTGACCAAAAACTAAAAGCCATTTTACTTTTCTACCCCTATCTAATAATATTTTAATGGTAAAAGAATTTAATAAGAATCCCATTCTTTTGAAATTCATCAATTAGTAGTTTTGTCAACAACAGATAATCGTACGTGCCCATTTCTCACCAAACTTCACTGTCACTACTTGCTATTCGATTAATTAATCTATGGGCCTAAATACACAAAAATAAAATAAAAACAACTCGATTTCATTACACATTTTAATGCACTCTTCGTATTTGGAATTAATTTATGAATATATACGTGAAATTGATGGATCCTAGCTAAGACAGAAACTTCGTGCTATACATGTATGATCAAACAACACCATTAAATTAATTATAAATGTACGTGTCATTAGAAAATGATTTTGGATCTAAATTTTTGATTCATTGTATGAATTTTTGATCCTTAATACGATATCACACAAATTTATCATATATATATATATATTAACTGAACAAATTAACTTTCATAATTTGATGGGCTAATATACGTATGTATTAAGTCTAGTATATTTGAATAAATATTGAAATTCACAATGACTCGCACAATTATATATGCAGTGTAAATAATATCATCAATCATATGTCGAAATATATTCGGGTACTGTTTTGATTTAGGACAGACTTCTTTCAGATGGTACGGCGGATCTTGATCGATTAATTTGTTAGCTAGATGGTCCAACACAAGTTTTGTTTTTAATGTTTATACCAACATCAACACTTACCCTTATCTTCATAGTAAAAAATAGTAATTTTAGTCTCAAAATTATAAGATAATTCTGATATTAGTTTTATCAAACTTTACATTAGCAGTTCATGAAAAATATATATAAGCATGATATCCAGTCAAATTTCGAATTCGATCAGAAATAGGACCAAATTCATGAAAATATAATGAGTGTAACTGAAAATTTAGGATAAGTATATATATATATATATATATATATATATATATATATTGTTAAAATTCGTTGCCGAGAAACACTGAAATTAGACACAGAATCGTAATGTCAAACTCAGTGTCACAGATAGTTAACACAACTATCTTAACATAATATGCTGGAAATAAAAACCCAATAATACGAGAATTAATTTTAAATCACACACAACATGTATGTGATTGTTACAGGGCGAAATTATGCTACCACGAGCCAACACAATTATTAAGTTGATGATGTCAGACGCTGAGCTCTCGACACATCAAGCAAAATACATGAACCCTATTCTAGTTTACAACCAAAAATGAATTCAAAATACAAATTAACCTACCTTTAATTTGTAGACAAACTAGCCGTGATTTCACAACCTTACTATCTATCCTAAATTATATAATCCATTCTCATGAAGTGATTAAACAACAACAACAAAGGAAGAAGAAGGAACGAAGAACGAAACCTAAAGCTAAGTTTGTGACTCAAGCCCTTCAATCTTCACACGCAGCGGAAAGATAGTTTGTGCTTGAATAAATCTTCAAGTGTAGATCATATATCTTATATGCAATCTTCACTTGAATCAAACAAGACTCACGTCTTCTTTTTCTTGAACGTGGGTTGAAGATAACCGCCCTCATCACCACTCCATCGTGTTTGGGAAAAACCGCCTCCATGGCGTGTTTGAAAGCATAACCCACGTTCATCCCTATTTTCTGAATTTCCAGTAATATAAATTCTGAAAAGGAAAAGGGATTAAATAAAAAAAACAAGAAACCTAAAAAATAGGAGATAGAGTTTTAACTTTGTCAAACTCTATTATAAATAGTAATATATCTAATATATATATATATATATATATCCATTTATTTGAAATAATTATTTTGTGGATATATACATAATCTAAGATATATATAAAATATAATTTATTAAATAAAATAAATCCTAAAATCTAGGTAAGGATAAGATTAGTCACGACGAGTGTCACAAACAATGTCGTAGGGAGTCTGTATGACATTTCATTCAACATTGAACATCAATGTCAAACATCACTCAACATATATCTTTATATATATAAAAACACAAAGGTCACATTTTTAGTAACTTTTGTGTTTTCCCGTCAAAACGCACATTCTCAATTTAGTAAGATCAATAAATATATATATTAATTCAATTGTATATTATATATAATATAATATATTATATTTTACGCACATAACTATAGGTACAGAACTGATATCCTGAGCGCTTAGGAAGAGCGACAATCTTGAGCGCTTAGGAAGAGCGACAATCTTGAGCGACAATCCACGTCAGAATTTTAATTCTACCAATTTCTTCTACATATTGAGGGGTTTATTTATTTCCTTATATTCTTTTTGTTTTTTTTTTCTAAATTTTATCAATCTCTTATTCGACTTCTTTCTTTCCTTATATTCTTTTCGATTTTTCTTGCCTAGTTCGCTCGACGGCGCCAAATCATAGCTTTTCAGTTTTGTGCTCTTCTTCGTCACCAAGAATTAATTTTCCAAACCAAATATCAGAATTACAATCTAGTTGCGGCTTTTCCCGCCCCAAAATATCGATAAGCAATTTCGCTCATCTCTCTCATCTTGCTCTGCTCCGCTGCTTGCTTGAAAACCTTCTATGTTATCTCTTCATCGCAGTGTGGTCACCCACGAATTTCTCACGTCGTCACCAAATTATCGACGGTCAGTTTGGCGAAATCGATTTTCTATATTGTAGTCATCTTCCCATGCATTGCTGCTGCTCCTGTTATATTCTCATATGCTCTTCTAGCTAATTGATCATATATTAAATGTTTTAGTCAGAATATTAATGCAAAAAAAAAAGAATAATTCTTGTCTAATGTTGATAGGAGTGTTTACACAAATAGAAACAAGCTGCACCGATCATTCATTGAATTTTTATATGTTACTCCTTTATCAATATTATTTCACTAATTTTGTTTTACAGATTGAACTTGTATATGTTCTTCCTTTATCAATATTATTTCACTAATTTAGTTTTGCACAAAATTAAATAGTAATGTGTTGCAATTGTCATATTATATATTTGTACAGCTATGGGTGAAAATATCGAGAAACAATTATACACTCCTGAAGTTGCAGATGATCGAAAACCAAAAGTCGGAATGAAATATTTATCAGTGGAGGAAGCATTTTCATTTTATAATCAATATGCACGAGAAGCCAGCTTTAGTGCAAGAATAAGCAATAGCAAGAAGAATAAGTGACTAATGAAATTATTTGGAAACAAATTGTTTGCTTTAAAGAAGGGAAAACAGATGAGTCTCGTTCAAAGAAACTAATTAAAACTGGTGAGCCAAAACTGGTAAGAGCTCGCGGCGAAGTTAGAACTGATTGTAAAGCAAAGATTTCTCTTATCAATCAACAAACTGGACCTGATTGGATTATTAGTACATTCATTGAAGCGCATAACCATGTACTTTCTAGTCCTTCAAAAGTGCATTTGCTACGTTTACATCGTAGTGTCTCAGATGTAAACAGAGCACTGACTCAACAATTTTCAAAAGCTAATATACCAACTTGTCAGCAAATGCAATTACTGGAGTTAGAGTATGGCGGACCTGAACATATAGGATGCACTGAAAGAGATATTAGAAACCTTAAGCAAGAACAAAGAGATGAAGAGAAAGGTATTGACGCTTAGAGTTTGATTGAGTTCTTTTCATCTGAGAAAGAGAAGAATTCAACATTTTTCTTTGATTATGAGACTGATTCACACAATAAGCTTAGTAGGTGTTTTTTGGCGGATTCTACATCAAGGATGGCATACAGTGTTTTTGGTGATGTTGTTGTGTTTGATTCGACATATAATACCAATAAATATGGAATGATCTTTGCACCATTCGTAGGAGTTAACCATCACCATCAAACAATTATTTTTGGTTGTGGATTGCTAAGCGATGAGAAGATTGAATCTTTTTGTTGGTTGTTTAATAATAAGTGGATGGAAGCTATGCCAACAAGTGCCCCAAGAGTAATAATCACTGATCAGGATCCTGCTATCACAAATTCCATTGCACAAGTTTTACCTCAAACGGTGCATCGATATTGCTTGTGGCACATCCTGACCAAATTCCCGGATAAAATTTCTCCAGTGACTTTTCGAGACCATTATCAAAGCATTAAGAAGGTTATAGAAACTTCTACATCTCCTGATGAGTTCGAACAGTCTTGGAAAGAGGTTATCATACGTGCTAATTTGGTGGAAAATAAATGGATATCGTTGATGTATGAATTGCGAGAGAAGTGGGTTCCGACATATTTTAGTCATGTATTTTGTGCTGGAATGTCAAGAAGTCAAAGATCTAAAAGTTCACATGCTTTCTTTAAAAGGTACGTCTCAAATAAAAACTCATTGATGGATTTCATCACTCGATTCAATAGGGCACTAAGGCATCAGAGACATAATGAGTTAGTTGCTGATCACAATGACATAAATGAACGTCCCAAAATCAAGATAAATTGGCATATAGAAACCCAAATGGTCCGGGTATATACAAAAAGGAAATGGATGGAATTTTAAAGTGAAATTAATCAGTGCCATGGTTACTATGTGCAGCAGAGATCCACAATAGATGATTCTGTGGTTTATAATGTGTTTTCTCCTCAAAGTTGTTCATCCTCCAAGCCAAGAGTACTTACACATGACAAAGTAAGAAACCGTATATCATGTAGCTGTAAAAAATTTGAATTTGATGGTATTCCCTGCAAACACATGTTAGCTTTCTTTCGCATTAACCAAGTTTTTGAACTACCTGAAGAGTATATTCTCAAGCGATGGACACAGGGTGCAAAGATCGATGCAATACATGTCGTAGTCTCGTAGATGATGATATCAGTGATAATCCACTAAGGCTTTTAATGTCACGACACTCCAAATTATCATACAAAGCTTCAGTGTTAGTTGATGATGCATCTTTGACTGATGAAAGGACAAAATTATTGGAAGAACAACTTGATTACATACATGGTAAAATCAAAAAGATGAACAGTGGTCTGACATTTACAGAAGGAACTCAAAGAAAGAAAACTTTGGAGAAAAGACATAATATTAATGACCCTTCTTAAATAAGAACAAAAGGTTGTGGTAAGAGACTACCATCCTCAAAGGATAAATATTTAAAGACTAGAGTATGCCATGGATGCGGAAAAAGTGGAGTATCACATGACAAACGTAACTGTCCCAGTTTGCATGATGAGTATGTGAAACATGTTTGAATTTAGTCATTTGTGTTTTTATAATGTGTTTTGCTAATCATGAATACTTTTCAGATCAAGTCCAGATGATCAACACATCAACGATGGCAATGCAAATCAAGAAGATTTTGTATCTTGAATTGGTATTGTGCGTACTTATTTCATGAATTATTCTGAGTTATCTCATTACTGTAATATTAACAATAGTAATAACTGGTGTGCTTAATGGTGATAATATAATTGTTTTTTTATGGGTATCATCATCCTCCTCATCCTCGTCTTCTTCTTCTTCAGGTTCTAGGTGAAAGTTAATGACTTTAATGAGTGGAGTTCACTCTATATATATAGATTAGAATTTAGTATGATATTTTGAATTCTTACGTGTGTTCATTACTTTTTTTTCCAGGTCCAATCAATTCAAGATAGCTCAAATGCCTTTGGGATTAATCAAGTTCATTCTAAACTTCAATTATTGTATGTTTAGTTTTTATTAAAGAAAAATACTTTCAGTTATGTGAAAGTGCGGATTGTTTATACTAGTTATCATTCTTCTGTAGGTTATGAAATTATTCAAAACCCAAAATGTCTTAGCCATTTTCAAGTACTGATTTTTAGTGCACAATATATGCAACATATTACCTGGTAGCAGACATTGGATTGTGCAGATTTCACACTCTCATACTCCGCATTATTCTGAAGTTGAGGCTTGTGCCGCACTCCACCTTCACCCTCCAAAATTAAGCACATGCATATATTCCAATTGAGCGTGCAAATATGATCGAGATCAAATGAGCAATTTGATTATAAAACTAGCATATTATATATCCTCCAACATAAGATGCAACTACAGTTCATTATTCACGACATTGGTTGGGTGAAATTCTGTCATTTGCATCCTTCTTCCAGAAACTAAAATCTGATAATGATTTATGACACATATTTTGAAATCTAACCTAGCTACTAAAAGATGAGGCAATTAACATTAATAGTCTCTCAAGAGAGAAATAACCAAATATATCAAGAAATCACCCACGAAAACTATACATTGAAAAAAATAAATAAAAATGTTCATGTTGCTTCTCACATAAATATATTATGTGATATCAACACATTTGTGCATTAATTTCTTTTTTTCTCTTGTGTAGCTTCAGTTTTGTATAGTAGTAAAAATGTTGATATACTTTTATGACACATTTCATCAAACATTTTGTCTGCATAGCTCCAAAAACCATCTCATGCACAAACAAGTCAAATGCAAACTCCACTATTCATGTCCTTCATAAATTTTGAAGTTTCTTTTAGTACCAAAAAAATTGTTCATTCACTATTCGAGAATAGATGATGCAGCGGAGCAGAGCAAGACGAGAGAGATGAGCGAAATTGCTTATCGATATTTTGGCGTGGGAAAAGCCGCAACTAGATTGTAATTCTGATATTTGGTTTGGAAAATTAATTCTTAGCGACGAAGAAGAGCACAAAACTGAG
Organism: Perilla frutescens; assembly: GCA_026008535.1. NCBI lineage: Eukaryota > Viridiplantae > Streptophyta > Magnoliopsida > Lamiales > Lamiaceae > Perilla > Perilla frutescens. The sequence goes on from BRKX01000011.1 coordinate 34,023,724, forward strand.
AAGCTATGGTTTGGCGCCGTCGAGTGAACTAGGCAAGAAAAATCGAAAAGAATATAAGGAAAGAAAGAAGTCGAATAAGAGATTGATAAAATTCAGAAAAAAAAAACAAAAAGAATATAAGGAAATAAATAAACCCCTCAATATGTAGAAGAAATTGGTAGAATTAAAATTCTGACGTGGATTGTCGCTCAAGATTGTCGCTCTTCCTAAGCGCTCAAGATATCAGTTCTGACTATAGGTATATATATATATATATATATATATATATATAGCTCTTTAAACATAGCTATACATATATTATTTTAATATATTAATTATGTAAAATAAAATAATTATCTAATTAATTTTTCTTAAAAAATGATGCTCAACATAAATATGTATAGCTAATCAATTGTATTTATACCTATATATAAGTATATATCGAATCTCATATATAAATAAAGGTTATCTTCCATTATTAAATTTTATTGTATATATTTACCTAAAATCAATTCCTAAAATATATTATTTATTGTATTTAACTTAATTAGTTATCAATCCACTTAAGACCCCATCAAATCAGCCGCAATTATTTGTTTAAATTATTATTTTCCTTATAATATTGTATAATATTGCGGAATTGATGTAATATATAAAGTATCCATATCACTATAAATTAATTATATGTATATATATTAAGATATAAGCATAATCTCTCAGAAATAACAATCCTCCCATTTTCTAGCCTAAATATACCTACTCAAATTAGTAACTTCATTCAATATATATTAATTTTTTATATCATATTATTATATCTTATACAATATTATAATATAGTGTATTCATATAATCTATATATCAGTATATATTTCATACAATATACAAATAATATAATAATATATAACAATTACATTTACATATATATAATTATATATATATATAATACCTAGAATGTGAATGTGTCACTGATTCACTTGAGACCCAATATGAAAATTTAATTATTTAATTTCATAATTATTGTTGTAATGGATGCCAAATTTTACACATTAATTAACCGTTATACTTTTCTCATTCAATTTCGCAAAAAATCAGCAATATATATGTTACTATTCAAATTATAAGTATAAATGATTAAAATAATTAACCCGAAAGCAAATAACGTTGTGGTGCGTTGCACTACCTTTGACAGAAGGGTGAATTTTGAGATTATATGATTTGTTTGTATTTCTGATTTCTGCTATTACCCACTGAGCTGGCCAAGTTTTTTATTTTTTATTTTTGTTTTTATTTTCAAGTCGCTTACATTGTTATTTTTGTTTCTTGAATTTGATGTACACATTTTTTGTTTGTTAATTAATTTTAATGGTTTGTGAAGTTTGTATCCATATATAATTGTCGAATTCAATGTTTATTCTTTATTTGTAACACTTAAGAAGAAGAAGAAGAAGAAGAAGAAGAAGAAGAAGAAGAAGAAGAAGAAACAAAACGTAGCTAATCCAAAAGTGGATTTATCCACCTGTGTACCCGAAAAAAAAAATCGATGTCATTTCAAAAATGTCGACAACGCATTGAAAAGAAATTCAACAATATCTGATTTGAGGAAGTGGAGTCTTCGAGATAGAAGAGGCCAAAGAGGATGCTACATAATTTATTTTTCAGTTGATTGTAGATGGGTTTAGATTGTAGATGGGTTTAGATTAATATTTAGTTGTACTAATTTTAATTTTATTTATTTAATTTATTTCTTCCATCACAACTGTATAATATTTATGCTAATTTTAGTTAATTTATCTTCACCCAAAAAAATTATTCTAATATCATGTTCTTATTCAACAATAGTATTTATTATTAAGCCACAATTTATTATTGAAATTGTTCATTTAATTATTATATTCTATAATTTTGAGAGTTTTAGTGTTATGTATCAAGCATTAATTTTGTTATATATAAAGCTAGATTGAATAAATTTGCCTCAAGCACATATCCATAGTTTGATGTTAATTTTTTTATTTAACTGTTAGTATTAAATTGTTATTTTATAATAATGTAGAAATATTCATGTTAATATTGGTATGATAATATATATTTAAATCACTCATTCAGTTTGTGTTTTCTCAGTCTTTCAACTGCATCAATATTAAATATATTTTAAATATTTAAATTTTTAAATTAAATATATTTATTATTTAGTTTGAAGTTTTAAATGTATATGTGAAATATATTTTAAACAAATTCAATCTAATATATTTAAAAAAAATTATGTATGAACACACAACATTATTTTAAAAAATTATAATTAAATATATTTTAAAATTCAAATGAATAATTTATTTTACATCGACGAATAACAAATAAGATTCTTAAAATTCTTAAAAAGGCTGTAGACATGTAGTATTTATTAAAAAAAGTGCAAACAATTTAAGATACATATCATATTTTAATGATTTTTTAATTGAAATATTCACAGTTTCTTATTTCATTGAGCATGTTCAATGTCTAATAGAGTAAATTAATGGAGGTTTTGCCTATATAATTCACGCATTATGAGACACGGTGGAGTGATCTTGAACATGTGGATTTCATAATTTTTATATATAAGTTTTCAAATGAAGTGAGACACCCAAATTTTCGTGCAAATCATATCCACTTATATTTGAGTAATCAATGTTTTGATAATTTTTTTATACATTTTTAAGTGAATAATTCGAGATTGCAAAATCTCGATGATATGTTTCCAAAAAGTATTATTTTAGCCTTCTAATGAAATTTTCTTTATTTGAGATTCTATAATAGTGGGTTGAGATATTATCATATTTTACATTGATACATAAAATCATTATTCTTATTGTTTAATATATAATCTTAGTGGACAACATAACTATTATATTTGGGTTTTGTTTGTATAGTTGTAAGGAGGTTTTTAATATTTATATAATTCAAATTAATATTAATTGCTAATTTGTACATTTAGTTATAATCTTGCTTATTTATTGTTTACACACTAAATGTTTATTTTTCTAACTTTTACTTATGTATATTAATTTTTATGGAATTGGACACATTTGGTTACGTGCGTACTAATTTAGTGGAGCATATTCTTAATTATATGTTCTGGAATGAGATTGGATGTGATCATTCATTTCAAATTCCTTAATGTTGTTCTTTAAAGTTAGATCGATATCATATGTATATTTTACACCTCATACATAAAAATGATCAATGTTTAATTTCACATTATATATAGACCAAATAATATAATTTAATAATTCATGCCCGTGTGTAAAGATACATAAAATGATATTTGTCAAAGATGGAATTTTAGGTGTTCTCCACAAATAAAAGAGATGATGGCGAAACATTAATCAAATAGTTGAGTTATTCAAGGTGCTATGACTCTCCATCGATGATGTCCTATATACCTACTTCACACAGTGAGAATGATGGCGAAGATGTTTTTATAATAATTTTCTTAAATGTGTTGTCATTATCGTCTTAATTGTTCTCATCATACCTAAAATTATAAAGGATTTCAATTATGCTTATAATGGAATTCAGATGAACAATTATGTTATTTTATTTTATTGGGCTCAATAAATGAAAATTATGAATTTATTTATAGACATGAGTTGTCTGCCAATATAATAGCGAGAAACCTGAATATTTGCTATACATTTTATAATCATTTTTATAAGTAATTTAACTAATTTTTTGTACAAAGTATTATTAGAATTACATACACCCCCACACACATATATCTCGCCGTGCATCGCACGGGATAGAATACTAGTATATCTATATATATATATATATATATATCAACTACTCTATGGTTAAAAGATGAATATTGTACTTTTCTTGGGATGATCTATTAATTGTGAAGTATGATAGTTTGAAAACAAAGGTCTCGTATTCAAATGTCATAATAACACTAGGTGTGATTGTCACTCATGATTTTCCAAGTGTGGTTTGTAGGCTATTGCATAGGAACGGAGTTTGATGTGCTTTTTCAGTCTTTTGTGTGATTTCATGCTATTACAATATTACATAAAGTGCATTATCGAGCAGCAGTTGTAAGTTACCCCGTTATAAAAAAAATAAAAAATGGAAGTGCACTTTTCATAATACTTTTACCACTTATATGTGAAATGTATACCTTGCCACGTGGAAGCCTTATTTTATAATTAGAAATTTAAAAAGGAAAAACTAGCTAATTAAGCAGTGATGTGTAAAGAAAAGTAGTAAAGTAGCCCATGGTTGATGCCCAAGCCTTGAAGAACTCTGTGTAAAACGGAGCACCAAAACTCCTATACATTATTCCAGGCCCAATAAGGTTCGTACATCCATCAGACGGGTTAGGATTAAGGCGGGTCAACCCAGTCCAACGAAAAGTATCACTTGTATCATTAAAAAGTAACTGGTCTGCCACTTTTCTTATATGAGTTTATGTAGTTCAAATTGTGATTTTTTTTCATTCCAATTAATGTTTAAAATTTATGGGGTTTTTTAGGGTTCATAGTTTTTAAGGTTTTTTTTATTAATTTTTAGGGGTTTTTGTTGTGTTTTTTAGGGTTCATGTTACTTTTAAGGTTTATTAATATTAAATAGGGGTTATATTTATTTAAAAAAAATATTAAATTCGTTCACTTTTATTTTATGGTTCATTAATTCCATTTAGGGTATATATTTATTTCAAAAATATGATTTTTTTTCAATTACCATTTATATTTAATTTAAAAAATTAAATTAATTATCAAGTGCAATTCACGAGCCCACGCATTAACGTCGGGCGAGTACATTGCGTGAGTCGTCGAATTTAAAAAAAAATCATTCACTTTAATTTTAGGGTCCATTAAATCAATTTTAGGATATATATATATTTATATTTAATTTTAAAAATAAATTAATTCATTTCAATTTTTAGGATTCAGTAATTGTATTTTTTAGGGTATACAATTTTGGGGGAAAAAATAATAATAATAATAATAATAATAATAATAATAATAATTAATTTTTGGCGTGTGTGCCCCACGCGCCTGAAATGGGGTATTTTTTTTTTCCGCTATTGAGCTTTATTGGGTGTGGACCAATCTGATGGACCCGAACCCATACATCTTATGCACATAAAAGTGTCCCAAAACGGAGATGTCTCATATTTGATAAAATAGGTTTGGGACAAGAACTTCCATCTTTCACCAAGATAGAGGTGTTTAGGAAGACTAAATAAAATTGTCCTCTTTCACCAAGATTCCTAATTTCCTATATTCTTTATTTTTCAATGTCTCACTTATGTCTTACATATGGGTAAAGCGTGATGTTTTACAATTGGCATTTGACATGTCGCAAATAAAATATAAAAGAAAATTTTGTCTCGACAACGATGTTATTATTTGCATAAAGTGCATTTTCATCCCAAATGAAATTTCAGATAAGAACTATAATGAGTTAACTGAAATGCACACAACTGAGCGAGTTTCATTGGACAAGATCAATAAAATGTTATTTTTACGAGTTATATTTGGAATTGTTTTTAGACACTTTTATTTGAGGGGTATTTCCTAACCGGACATTGGTATTCTGTACTTGATCACCTTTCAATAAAAAAATAAGGCAATTCTGCTTTTATTTCTTTTACGAATGCTTTGCCCGCCTTTATCTTGTCGGACATTCCACCAATTAAACGGGTTTCCTTTTAAATTATTCGTGCTCTTTACTTAAATAAAGAAAAAAAAAGAGAGATATAAATACAATCCATTAAAAATATCTAAAAAATATATTTCATTCCAATGAAGTGCTACACGAAGACCCGTAGAGATCGTCATCTTGATTGATCAATATTGAAGGTGCATTTTGTTTTTTTTTCTAAAAGTAAAATTGGGTCACGGAAAGGTAAAAAACAAAAAAACAAAAAAAAAAACCATTGCCCATTTCTTTTTCACCTTTAATAATTGATTCTTTCTCTTCATCATTTCACTTCTTACTTGGTCAAAAACTCAAAATAACTTAACAATTGACTTTGGGGATGAAAGTAATAGAAATTAGAGTTGATTGCAGTCATGTAAATAAATGAACCTTCGCATGCATAAAAAAAAAACGTTGTTGATAGAAATTCAATTTTAATAATGGTTTTTTTACATCACCGAGCAGTAATTAATTAAGTTTAATCAGCAGACCTCGTGAGTGCCCAATTTTCCGTTTTCGAAAATTCTACTATATATACTAACATGGGTACGATCCGTTAATCGTATAAATTGTGGTAAATCAGTAACTTAAAAAAAAAAAAAATCGTAAAGTAAAACTAATAAGAATATAATAAAAATTTATACTCATAATTAATTAGTAATTGAAAAATGAAAAATATATATAATATTAAAAATGTAAAATAAATAAAATATTAATAATATTAAACAAGTTAATTTCAATTTCATAATTAATTAGTAATTAAAATATTAATAATATTAAAAAATTTAAAAATCATAAAGTAAAATAAATAAAAATATTAAAAAATTTATATTCGTAATTAATTAGTAATTGAAAAATATATAATATTAGAAAATAATATATATTATTAAAACATTAAAAATAAAATAAATTGTAAAATGTAAAATAAATAAAAAATCAATAATATTAAAAAGATTGATTTCAAATTCGTAATTATAAAGTAATTAAAAAAATAATAACATTAAAAAAAATTAAAAATTATCATGTAAAATAAATAAAAACTTTAAAAAAATTTATATTTGTAATTAATTAGTAATTGCAAAATAATAATAATAATAATAATAAATATTATAAAAAAATATGTCGTTATTGTGTCGTTAACATAAAAAATAAAAAATTAAAATTAAAATACTACGTGTGTTCTTTGTTAAGTTTGAGACAAAAAAATCTGTCATTAAATATCTTAATCTTAATCCGTTGTTAATGTGTCTGTATTTTAAAATGAATTATAATCCATTGTTAAATCGCGTTTTTATTGTAGTTTATAATCCGTTGTTAAATCGCGTTTTTATTGTAGTATTTTTTTAAATAATCCAATTAAAAAATAATAATAAAAAGTACCCCTATTCACAAATCTAACATTTGATCAATTTTTCGGCTCAAAAATCGTTCATAGCTGATTACATTTTAGGATTTATATTTCGCTGAAAATTTCACTTTTGGTCCCAAATTATCGATTTTGGTCCCAAAACTAGCGCCTGTTACCCAATTTATTTTTTCCATCTAAATTGTGGGACCAAAATTGATAATCGAAGTCCTATGGGACCAGATTTAATAACAATTTCTAAAATATGACCAAATGTGATATGGTTGGGACCAAAATCGGACTAGGCTATGTCCTATTGGACGAAAATCGAAATTTTCTCCAATTATTGCAGTCCTGTGAGTGGTAACCAAAAGATTAGGGTATAATTTTCCGTTTTGGAGGACCATTTAATGAATTCTTCAGAGACTAGAGAATAAAAACTTACAGCTCAAATTATCTATAGACCCTAACGATGAAATCTCAAGCCTAGTTAATTAACAATTAGTATTAACTATAACAATTAAAGATAACATACAATATGTACGTTTTAATAATAAAATAATCAATTATAAAATTTTATAATTTCGTTTAGCTGGAAAAGGTAAAATCAGTAGGTCTCGAATTCGAAATGAAGAGTAAGAATTTCAATAGCACGAGCATCCCATATTTTATTTATTCAAAAGAAACAATTACTTTAGATTTTAATTTTAACAAGACAAAAAACAAAAACTTCACCAACTTTTGAGATTTAATCATTTTTAATAAAACATGCATCTTATTTGTTAAAATGTACAGAATTTCAATATTGTCCAAAAAAAAAATTACCCGAAGTTTTCACATTTTTGCAAAAATATCATACGATCTAATTTTCGATGTTGCATTATTGATAAAGCATGAAATGACGTGGAAAATCATATTTAATCTCAACATGTAATATGATTTTTCATGATATTTTAAACGCCGGACTCGGTGTGATTTGTCAATAATGCGAAACCGAAAATTGAATTCGAGACATTTTTACAAAGAATATGGAAAGTTTGTATATTTTTAACATTTTTTGAAGTCCAGAACATTTTTTTTTAAAATAACCGAAAGTTCATGACAAAAATATGTATTCCACCTGTTTAGTAACGAAGTTTCAAAATATTGCAATTTACCCCCTATGTGTAGTGAAACTAAAAATTTGAAACAAGATTAGACTTATTAGTTTAATATCACCAAGATTAAGGATTCTGCATCAAATTGGAAATTTGTTACTGATCGACATACTGGCATGACTTTTCTTTTCGTTTTATCTATCCTAGATAGTGGTAGCATTTATTTTCCTATTCTTCTTAAGATAGATTCGTTTTTTACTATTAAATACATTGTATTAGTTGTAAGTTGTGTTTGCCTAAATACTTCTACCCTCCCTGCTACCGAATTAGTTTTGTTGTAGTTGTTCCCCCTTAGACTTGTCCAAGGTGTTATACATTACGAATATTTGTACAGGTTACTGCTTTATAATAAATATTTTTTACCCATAAAAAAAACAAAAAATTAAAAACATTTGATTGAATCGAAAAAATGGCTGGAGCTCGTAAATTCTTTTATAATTAACACTTCAATTAAACTTTATTAGAAAACCGAACAAATTTTTTTGCTTAGTTAGCTAAGAATCATCGTATTGAATATAATGAAGATATTAAAAAAAAAGGGTATATACTTATTTAAATTGATTTGATGATAATATCACAAACCTTTAAAAAATATATTTACGCAATTGAATAATTAAGAAAAGATGGGAACGGTTAATTTGGAATCCGAAGACCGTTTGAATGTTTTGGAATGTAGGAAACTAAGTATATTATATCTTGGGATCTTGAGTTGAATTAATAAGTCGAAACGTGGCGATAAACATGTAGCAAGGCGGTGGGGTCACTTTCAGCAAATGGTGCGATGAATCTTGACATCAATTAGTTGCCACGCAAATATTACTTTTTACTAATCTACCCTTAATTAAACATTTATAATGGTCCCTAATCTTCTTTTATTAACTCATTAAACTTTAAACCCCACTTTGTAATTATAACACTGTCATCATTCTTAGGATTTATGTACCAATTTGTGCATTAATATAATACGAAAAATAATAAAGTATGTTCTGTCAATTTCTTTCCTTTTCACAAATGAATTGCCAATTTCTTGGATAACTACCATGTTTATCTCTACAATTTCAGCAATAAAAAATTTAAGAAGGAAGTAAATGATTTGCAGTTTCACTTATTTTCTTATGCTTATTAGGTTCTTTATTTGAAAATGTGGCTAAGCATCCAATTTAGAAACTATGTCGTGTTATCAAAATATTACACGAAACCCTTATATTTTTTAAATTGGGTCAAATCCTTTTATGTTTTTAAAAAATAAAAAGAACTTTTCTTTTTGTCAAATTTTGGATCAAAATATATTTATTTACCTGGTCTTTGTGCACTTCAACTTTGCTTGGAATTAAGGGTATTTTAGGAAAAAAATTGTTGTGCATCAAGACATAATTGAGATTGTTCAACACACTGAGTAATGCCAGTTAGGTTGAGTGATAGTCAGAAGTCAGTTTGTGAACATACAAGACATTCCGCTGTGCTACCATCAGTGAAGGTTCAAAATCAACAATGTTTATTGCAAAGTTCGTGAACGTTTGCATGAACATTTTTTGTCCAGATTATTTCTTCCAATATCATGAAGTTGTTTGAAGTTATCCAATACGAAAGAGATTCAAGATCGTTCTAGAAGATACCTTAATCAGCTTGGAGAGCATGTTATTGAAGATAAGACAGATGCCTAAAGATGGAAGAGTTCTAACATGGCAAGTCCTCGGTTTTAGTTTTCAATAAGGAAAGTTTCCTTATCAAATTGCTAGTTAGATTAGGACTTCTGATTTCCATGTTAATTAAGGCTATATTTCTATTCTATAAATAGCTTCGAATCAGACTTGTTAGATTACACTGAAACAGACTTAAAAATCTGAATTAGAGAGATTCTGCAAGAGTTCTATAATGTTGAAGAGTCACATTAGTTTCGGTTGTCAATGTTAGACTAGAGAATAGTGTTCTAGTCATCGTGTATTAAAACATTTTTCATACACTGTCAAAAGATTTTTCGGGAGAGAATACATGTGGAAACTAGGTAGAGAGAGTCTAGGTTGTGAAGGGATCTCATGATTCAATTCATCGAAAGAGGGTGTACGGGTAGAACGAGTATCAAGTGATGGGAGGTTAGCTACGTGCAATATCCCAAGTAAACCTTGCATCGGAGTATTGAATTATTTTTCACGGACCTGACAAGTCCCCCTGATATAGATCGATTGATTGAACATAGTTACCAATTTATCTTGTGCTTTACCTTTTGCATTTTTTGTTAAGTTCATAATAACATCCCTGTACTTTATTGTGAATTTTATCATCAACGTTCAAGAACGTTATTGTGAATATTTGCAGAACAGATACTTTATACGGAGTGTGTAATTTCACAATATATGTATCACCATTTCTCACTATTATAATTTTCCTTAATAAATTATCATTCTTACTTCAAATTTTAGAGAATTTCGACTTCAAAAATTGCATATTATTGTTTTTATTATAAATGAGTAGCGAAAATGAAAAAAAAATAAAAATAAAAAACCAACAACAATAGAAGTACAAGAACCCTAGAAAAATATATTTATACATAAGCTCAAACCACCAATCGGGGCAATCGACCCTCACCCTCCGTCATCTCTATTGAAAATCGCCTTTCACGTTGAGCACCAAGAGATTCAGGTGGAGTTATTAATATGACCCCACCGCTCATTCAAATTTTTTAATATAGTTCGCTCCACATATGATAATCCACAAATTATGACGATCCAATGAAATTCTATATTCCATTTTTTTTTATCTTATTTGGTGTCCCATTTTGATTTTTATTTCATTTTCATCAATTTTGCTCTTCAATTTCAATTTGTTATGACTTAATTTAATTTTATAATTATTATTTACAGTTTATTCCACCGTGATGCACTAAATATTATACAATTATCTACAACTAACACAGGTCACTGCAATATAGTAAGTGAATCGAGTATCGTATCCACAGAGACTGAATTATTGATCACACTGAGTACTAAGTTAACAACTTTTTATTATCCAAACTACCTATTTCTTCGAGTTAACAAATCCTAGACACGAATCCAAAATTAAACTAGAATAATTAATTAAGAAAAAGATGGAGATAAATTAACCAAACTAAATTAACTCAGAAAAATTAAACAATCAATAGAAAGATTAATCCTAGGGAATGCATGCACATGTATCCGTTATGTACTAATCTAATTCTAACAATTCCCAATTTTAATCTGATTATTGGTGGAGGATCAGAAATATTACTATCTATCTCCGCCAGGTCTCAAAGTAGTCGTGGATTAACAAATTAACTATCACTCTCGTCTCTAGATTAATTGTTAACTCCCAATAGATCTATAGATTTAAAAAACCTCCTACAGATCACAAGTACGTATATTAAAGCATTCAATTTAATCTCACTACTTAATTATCTCTGCCAGGACTCAAATTAATTGGCTAGCATACAATGACTATGGCCGTAATCATGCATAAGAAATCTAAACTTGAATGTTTGAACACAATAATCACAAGGGAAAAGTAACAGAATTAAAATCAATTCATAACTTCATCATGTTTGCAAACTCTAGAATTAATAGAGTTCTAGTCGCTCATAGTAAAACTACAATCTAATAAAATATGAATTACAAAAGTCATATCGAAAATAAATTAAAAACATAAAACAACTTATGCTGGAAGTTTAAATCTTCAATCTCTGTCTGTCTCGATCTTCACAGCTCTTCTCTGTTCTCCTATAGGGTAAAATTGTGTGAATTTTCGTCCAAAGATGAGCCTTAAATAGTTGAGTCGAGTTTGGATGGGTTTTGAAGTCAAATAAGGAAAGAGAGAAAAATCCGCCACAAACCGTCTTAACACGCACGGGTCGTGCATTAAAAGTGTTCTAGCACACGGGCCGTACACGAAGGATGTCGTTCTACACGGGCCGTGCGCGAACTTCTGCCGCCCGACACTCTTCACCGTTTTACTTTGTTCTCGCTCGTTTAGCATCCGATTGACCCGATTCAAGTTGCAACGCGCTCCTAACTCGATCCTCTATTTTCTTAGGTACTTTCCAAGCTCATTTGAATCTCATAAAATAATTGACTTTAAATCCCTTCAAAATGAGAAAATAAATGTGACATTGTACAAATTATGAAAAACTATGCGCAATTTGTCAACTTATGCATGCATTGATCATTAAATATCATCCAAATAAATACAAAAATACATACAAAAGCCATGTTTATCACAACCAATTAAAGTTTATATTTATTTTTTAATATTTATTTCTTGTTTTTTAGTTAATATAATTTATTAATATTTAAATTTTTTAATTTTTAGCAATAAATGTTGATTATGATTTGTAATATTATAATAAAATTTATTTTTGTAATAATTTTTTTTTTAAAATATTAAATTTCATAGTGGGACACAATAATAGGATATGAAAAATGAACTAGATGATTTTATCCCAGATATGATATATATACACAACATATATGCCTATATGTTCTCCCTTGGGGATGACATATTCATGGAATGGGGTAACTTGTGACCAAATCACAAGTTCGAATCTCACTAAACGTCTTAGTTGAACTTGGCGCGCCTAATTTTTTCGAGTCAGATTTTAGCTCTCTTATATGAAATTGCAGACTATCACTTAGCAACGGAATTTATCTGAAATACACTGTAGCTTACGACGTAGCGGTTGGCTTCCGGTCGTCATTAAAAAAAATGTACATTTTAAATATGTACATTATTTCATGCGCCTAGTAATATTATTATTGATATATGCAAGTGATACATGCTGATATAATAAGATCTAATCTAACATATATAAAATTTGGAGTGCCAAAAAGTCAAATCAAGCGTATGCAAAAATGAAATCAAATCTAATATAAAATCTAGTGTATATGGAATTGGAGGGCCCAAAAATCAAATCTGCTTTTTTGTCTCGACCACTAATTAAAATGGGTAAAAGCATAAATCCATGCATAATTAGACAAAAGAAAGCCTGCACGAAGAAAAAAGAGAGAAAAAAAAAGTTAATAATATGTGAATATTTGTCTTTAATTTCTTCGTGAGCTCCAGGAAGATGCATTTCTTTCTTGTAAAATAAAAATAAAAATCTAAAGAATATATATTTATGTAAATTTTGCAGTTTTGCATATTCAATTGTACGTAGCAGGTGAACTTGCTCCTTCCTAGAAGCTGCAGAAGTGGAGAATGATGAGCAAAGTAATATTGAAGTATTCTGACCAATAAAAAGAGAGAAACAAACAAAGAAATAATAATTTAGTAGGAGTACTATTTATTATTGGGCAATGATTTTATCTTGGAATTCGACTATCAAATTGGACCACAAATCCCATGTTATAAATTAATATTGGAAATCAAGATTCTATTTTACAAGCCACACACTCCTAATTAATTAGCGGATAATGACAGCTGAAGAATCAAATTAGAGTTGATCCACTAATTCATGAAGGAAACATCTTCACTTGTAAATTCTAATTAATATATTTTTTTTCTTGAGATAACATTTTTAATTCAAAATCACAATAAAATAGTAGTTCTTAAATTGTAAAAATAAAATTTAAATGTTGTTCTGTATCGCGTGTATACTTGTAATGATATAAAGTTATTCTCGGAAATTTACAGCATATCACATTTTTTATTATTTTAATACGCTTATATCCATTACATATATTTGTAGTTTTATATTGAATGTTCTATTTGATCATATTATGACATGCATGTTGTAATTTATTCTATTTATTAGTAAATATTTATGTGTATTGATGAAGTTTTCTTTAATTTCTATAGTAGTGCACAAGTATTAACCCATATATTAACGAAATAAGAGCTAAAATCTAGAATCTGACTAAATTCGTTAATATTCACATACTAGCTGGATTATTTATATGTTCCAATACAATTCAAACTTTAACAATGTAGTTCTTGTGCTGCACATAAATTATTTGCAATATTTTTAATTGCAAGTTGGTATTGGTCCAAATAGAACAATTGACCACCATTAATACTAAAAATATTTTTCCCCCTCAACTTAATTAGTTTGTGATTCTAAATTACGAGGACCGAACTTAGAGCCCAAATTCTTTTGGAATTCAAGTCAAAGTGTATGAACTTAATTTTGATAAATAAAAGTGCGATAATTCAATTTAAAAAAAGTGAGAGTATAAGAATCAAAATTTGTTTTGCCTTTAACATCATTTTGGGAGAATCCACACGTGGAGGATATTTGTTTGTATCTGATAAAATAACTGGATCTTACCACATACGGAATTGTTGAAATAAATAATTTAAAAGCATAAAATATGTATTGTTTAAAAATTTCATAATTATAAGTGCAAGTAAGTGAAAAATATTTTTATTTATAATGTATAACGTGAATTATATTATAATCTTAAAATTAAATATACAAACATTATATTATATGGATTTAAAACAGTATATGCCGATACTTCTTGCATTTTATCATATATAATTTTAGACTATTCACCAGAAATTATATACATATGTGGGTGCGGGGTGGGGAGGGGTTGTGTTAGATTTATTATATTCTTGGAAGGAAAATATGACACCTCAATTTTATGTTAGAATAAAATATATTTTACTAGAAATTAACATATATATGGCAGATGAATTTCACTAGAAGCTAGCCATGAGCATGAAGAGTTACAAAATAATAATAATAATAATAATAATAATAATAATAATAATAATAATAATAATAATAATAATAAATTATTAAAAATTATTAAAAAATAAAAGAAATCAAAATGTATGATTTTTGAGATGTTAGATTGATAATTATCGTCTTTCAGGTCCTAAATTAATAATTTTACTACTGCTACTGCTACTACTACTGCTACTGCTACTAATAATAATAATAATAATAATAATAATAATAATGGTTTTTTTTAAAGACGGAGTAACCCGTAACCGTTATCTGAGGGTGCACACCGAGTAAGTTTTCACTACTTTATATAATAACTTGCTGACCATATCTAGTGACATATGGTCTCTCTCTCTCTCTCTCTCTCTCTCTCTCTCTCTCTCTCTCTCAATAACGATGGTAACATACAACTGCTATCTGAGGGTGTGCATTGGATAAATCTCACTTTTGTACAATAGTTTGCAAACCACGTAGAAAATGTAAACCACATTTTAAAAACTAAGTATAATATAGTCACACCTAGCAATATTGGTGCATGAAATTTAAAATTGGGACTTTCGGTTACAAACTATACTACTCCACCACTTGGCTATCCCCATAGGGACACGTGGTTTATTTTACTCTGTGTGCAAATGTCCATGCAAAAATGTCACTCCCTCCATTTCTGAATATAAATGTCATTCTGAATAAATGCACACATATTAATAAATATATTAATTAGATAATCAAATTACTTTATACACCCTTATGTTAATACATTAAATGAATTAAATATGACTGTTTGAATGCATTGAATGAGGGCAAATATGAGAAAAATGTGAATTTTTTTACCTCGATTGTGTAGAATGATATTTTTTGTGAAATAAAATCAAAGTGTTAGAATGAGACTTATTATGAAACGGATGGAGCATAATATTATGTGATTCTTAAATATACATAACCATATATTAATTAGCATGTGACACGTAATTGTACCAGACAAAAAGGTGAAATTTTTAATGTTCACACAAAATTTATTTCATAAAGACGGATATAAAGCAAGATAAGCCTTAACTATGGTGCGATATTCATTATATTATATTTAATTAAACACGCAATTAATACAATATCAACCATAACCATCCTTATATATATATATATATATATAGTATATATATAATTGGACGTATAGGTGTATTAAAATAATGGATGCATATGATATGAATGACCAGACGCAAAATTCACAAGACATGATCACGTATATAATTTTTTTAGGGAAATAATCGTGTGTATGTGCATGATAATTTAATATTGTTATGGTGTACCGAGTATAACGTACATCGATTAATATGGTAGTCATTGATAGTTTATACACATATGTAATTAATTTTATAAAAAAAAATTCTCATATAATGTGTGTGTGTGTGTAAAACATTTATTGAAGATCTAATTAACATAAACTCGCAACTAGCAAGATCATTGGAATTTAAAATAAAAATGAAATTGGAACATTGCAAATAAATTAAATGAGAACAATCTATCTGTTAAGAGAGCATTACACTATGAGCTGGTCTCCTGTGCACAAGTCTGATGGGCCGGCCCATTAGACGACCGACCCGGTCCAATATTAAAAAAAATTGACAGGCGCGTGTACCTCACGCGCGCATCCGGTCCAATATTAAAAAAAAATTGACAGACGCGTGTACCACACGCGCTACATTTTTATTTTTTATTTTTATTTTTTGATTTTTTTTCTGTTTTTTTTTTTATTTTTCACTTTTTTTTTTGTGTTCCCCCTCCAAATTATATACCCTAAAATACAATTAGTGAACCCTAAAAATTGAAATAAACCCCCTAAAAACACCTCCAAAAAAACTTTAAAAAACACAAAATAAACCCTAAAAACACCCTCTAAAAACCATAAAAAACACAAAATAAGCCCTAAAAACACCCCCAAAATCCTAAAAAACACAAAATAAACCTCTAAAAACACCCCCAAAAAACCATAAAAAAAAATAAATAAACCCCTAAAAATACCACCCAAAAAATCCTAAAAAAACAAAATAAACCCCTAAAAACATACCCCCAAAAAAACCCTAAGAAATACAAAATAAACCCCTAAAAACACCCCAAAAAGACAAATTAAACCCCTAAAAACACCCTCAAAAAACACAAAAAACAAAAACCATAAAAAATACAAAAAAAACACGAAATGATACTATAGGTGATGATTTTTTTTTAGACGGATCAGAAACGGATCGGACCGGATTGGAGCGGATCGTCTGATGGGCTGACCCATACACCATATTATAGAGGAGACTTGGCATTACACTATTAATTAATGGCCCAATAATTGAGGCCCATAGCTTTTGGCACTCATTTGTTTGGAGGTGATGGACTTAAATTTTTAAAACTACATTGAAGAAAAAAAAATACCAGTCCTCCTATTGAAAATTAAGTTAACGCTCATTTTCGCGCGCATAACATCCTCTAATTAATATTCCATGTCACACTATTATGTCTTACTATCAAATTTAATATTTTAAAAATATTTGTTATAAAAATGAAAATTATTATAGTATAATCAATCATAATTAACATTTATTGCTAAAAATTGAAAATTTGAAAAACTATATACTGTAATTTTGGAATAATCAGCTCTATTAATCAATTATATTAACTAAAAAAATAAATATAAATCCTAATTGCGTGGAATGAACCCTAAATAATAATTATAAAATTAAACTAAATCAAAACAAATTGAAATTGAAGAAAAAAACACTACAAGAATACAGTAATATAGCGACGGAAATGACGACGGAACAGATTCCGTCAACACGGGTGACAAACGTACCGTCGCCATATAAGGCGACAGACTGATTTCGTCGCCTTATGTTTTTTATTTTATTTTTTATTTTTTTAAATAAAGGAAAAATAAGGCGACGGAATAGTCCGTCACCTTATTTTATTTTTATTTTTTTTAAATACCGAATAATAAGTAAAAAAATTAGTAAAAAAATTACAGATTTAATTAGTAAAAAAATTATTAAAACAAATTACAGATTTAATTTTTATATGCACATACTGTATAGACACATACTTAATCTATAATCATAAATATGTTAGATTATATAGTTTACAATACTTTTTATTGATTTATGATTACATATAGTAAATAGATAATTAAAGTTTGTTTCAATAGGTAAAAATACGCAGAGTTTGTGCGTGTGTATCTGATTAGCTCAAAATGTGTATTATATACAATTATACATGTTTTTTTATATATAATTAATATATATATATATATATTTTGTGGTTGTGGATGCAATATATTTTTTTGATTTAAAATGGTAATGTATAAAATTTATATTGTATTATTTTATGAGACCTATAAAATTAAAGCATGTTAGTTCAATTTTAATAAAGCATGTTAGTTAAATGGGACAAGGGCCCCTAGATCCGTATATATTAATTGTACAAATTTATATTGGGACGAGGGCCCCTGGATCCCTATGCTGTTTGATTTTTGTTAGTTAAGTTAAGTTACGTCGATAACTTGGTTAAAATATAGGTTTCACGTCGTTATGCTGCCGAAGTTTTATCTTTTTGAATTTTATGTTTTTGTTTAATTAAGATCATGTGTATAGATATCTATATGAGTTGTTTTTGTCAAATAACTAGAGGAAGTGGATCTCACGGGGCTAGTCACGAGCTCTATCATCAATGGGATCCGTTAGCGGGCCCATTGATGATAGTGTTGGTCAGGAGACTCAGACCGATGCTCAAGAAGAGGAGTCCCGCACAATTGACTCGAGACGGGAGATCGAGCTCGAGACTGTGGGCAGGGAGAGGTATTTTGATCTAAATATCAAAATATTTTATTAATTTACTTTATGTATATTATAATTGAATCTAATTTGCATTTTTCAGAGTCATGAGGCCCTCGACCGCCTGTTCGAGGGCAATTACAGCTATATTCAAAAGGTTTATGCATCATAGGGGCTTCGCTTGGAAAAAGGTACCCGTGGAGAGGAGGATGCTGTATTGGGGGGAGTTCAAGGTAAAAAATTGATATATATGTATTTTGTGTCGTCTAATATTATTACTAACGTCGTTGGTTATTGATGTGTTAATACAGAAGGAATTTAGGTGGTCATTCCCTGATGATGAGATCCTTCCACTCTTCTGGAAGAAGTGCAAGGATCAGTACAGGGACATGGTGTACCACATGAAGAAGGATGACTACCTGACGGCCGGCAAGAGGCCCGATTTTGTGCGCCAGGAGGACTGGCCTGCCTGGATAGCATACTGTTAGGCCGAAGAGACTCGGGAGAAGGCTCGCTGTTTCACGTGGACCACAAATTTGTTATTTATCCAGTTTAGACTCAACACATAAAAACTACTTGGAACCAAACCCGCAATTGGACTGGGTCAATTGTAGATGCGATGAGCTAACCCGAGTCGATCTCTCAAGGAAGACTTCTTGTGGGCAATTATTTTAAGACTATGCATACAATGTGCTAGAACAATGAAAACAAAACCTACACATTCTAAGCATGGATTTGATGGTGATTTAAACTAAAGAATTTAAAACAAGCAATAAAACGAGTAGATGCAAATAACAATGATGATATCAAGGTTCGAGGAAAAGATTATGATAAAAGCATTAGGGTATGGATTCTCTCATTGGTTTTTTATTAAGCTTGCTTCAAGTTGGTTATATTAATCTCGAACACACGATAGACCCATCAATTAGTTTAACTTCAATTACTGTCACCGTCTATCCATTAAACCTCTATCCACTATATCGTACGAACAAGATCAATATACTAGGCTTATGAACCAAATTCACCTAGGGTTGAAGGAACCTAGATCGGGATTTAAAATCTCCTCTCGGTCTCATCTAAAGCCTAGCAATGCTAAGTGGTGATCAAGCACTCAACATAAACAAGCACGATTCCAACAACAACAACCAACCATCACAAGCATAATTCAAAACCAAATTGATCATCCACTCCCTAATGGAGAGATTACCCCATAAGCATGCTTAAAACTACACAAATATCATAAAAGTGCATCATCTCATAACCAAATGAAAATAACAACAACTTCTACAATATCTAAGGTTCTTCACAAGTTTGGGACAAACCCCCACAAATCATCCAAGAACTAGAAAGAAAATACTAAAAGAAAATCTCCAAACGAGCTTAGCTTCCGGGGATAGCTCAAAGTCGATTTCTTCTCGCCTCTTCTTCCTCTTCCTTAGCTTGCATCCCTCTTGTCTTTCTCTTCTCATTTCCTCTTGAATGGTGGTGATGATGGTAGAGAGTGGTGTAGATGGAGATGGTGTGTGTGTGTGTGTAGGGAAAAGAAAAATGGAGAGAAGAAGTATGGTGAAAGAGTGGTGAGTGAATGATGAATGATGATCCCCCAAAATCCAAATGAAAATATAGGAGATAGAGAGAAAAATCGAGAGTGAGAGAGATGAGAGGAAAGAGAAAATGTATGGGAGGTAAGGTGAGAGAAAAGGTGATGAGATGGGTGCATTAAATGTGTGTGATTTGGGGGAGATTTGAGAGGGATTTTAGGGGGACAAAAGTCCAAAAGTAACTTAGGGGAAATAATACCTATTTCCCTATTGCTAATATAGCCACAAAAATTAAAATATCTAGCTTTGAGATAGGAGTGAAAATGGAGTGGAATTTCCTAGAGCAGAGGAGGAAACACACGATGGAAAAACTGATCGGGAGAAGTAAGGAACACCCCACGCGGCCGCAGGGTAGTGCGCGCCGACGCGCGTCCGCATGGGTGCCTTCGCCGAGAGCAATTGCGCGCGGCGGCGGGGATGGCGCGGCCGCGGGGGCTGGATCCTCTGCTTCATGATTTTCTTCGAGTGCAACCCAGTGCAATTGTACTCACTCTGAGATTTCTTCGAGTGAATCCAAGTGCAATTGAGTGCAATTCAACTCCCATCTTCTTATTCTTCCTCAGCCTTTTAATTCTTTCTTTCACTATTCCAACTTAATTCCTGGCTTCCCTACTTGCCACCAAAATACCATTAAAAATCCTGTTTTTGCCATCAAAAGCTCAAATTTTGCAAAGCTTGGCATAATCCCATATTAGAGCAATAAATAAAAATAAAAAACATAAAATTATCACTTAACAAAATAAAATGCAAGAAAATAACTTACAAAATATGACAAATTACTTAAACACTCGTCTGACCAAGAAGAATCGCAACACCGAGTCCGATGGAGAAGGATCATCCAGCCAGACTCATCACGGAGGCGCCAGATGTGCCGTGGATCATATGCGCGATCTGGTTTCTCATACTCATCATGCAAGACACACACACGAGAGGAGTAGAATCCGGAATGCAATCCCTTTATTTAAACATAACAATTTGGGGTGTGGATCAAAATTCAAAAGGTAAAACCATAAGGAGGAAATCCCTAGTGTCATTGTGTGGTTTCCCGTACTCATAGTTGAATAAATCAACTAGAGGAGTAGAGATCCTTATTGCCCCAATTGAATTCTTTTCTTTTTTCCTTTTTCTTTTTTATATATATATATAAATATGTGGATAAATGGTTTCGGGAATAATTTCATGAGACAAGGCTAAACTTGCTTCCTAATCCTTCAAGGACAAGACTCCTCAACACCAATCATCAATTTATGATCACATTCAACGGCAATTCGTGCTCAAGAGTGAAACCATGATAGCAATTCATTCATCATGATGAACTGGTAAATAATTCCTTGAAGATTCATATCCAAAATTTTCAAATTTGACAATTGGGCAAAACCTAAAGCTAAGAGGGGGATCACAAAATACACAACATACTAAAACGATAAAATCAAGAACAATTGCAACCAATTCTTCATAATTTCAACAAAATCTAAAAAATACAGATACATTCAACAAACAAAAACAAACATCAACCCAATATCAACAATAAAACATAGCCAAACATCACAATAACAAGTTCATGACTCCCCCACACTTAAACCATGCATTGTCCTCAATGTATGAAAAAGAAATGCTAGATAAAAGTAAAGGGGAGAGGAAACATCACAATGCGTAGAAGACCGGCAACAGACGCTGGTTTCTACAAAACAACACTACAAAACACGATGACGAAATACGAACATAGGGAATAATTTAATAACATACACGAACACAGAAATACATAAAAAGAAAAAGAACACGAACTCTTCACTGCTCTATTGGATCAAAAGATGGTGGAGTAGGCTACGGGTAGGGGTAGGAGATCGTCCAATTGTTCCAGCTTTGCTCCAAGGCCGTCATGCGCTCATCATGGTTGTCCAGGCGGCTATTGACTTCCTGCCTAAAATCCCCAAGATCATGACATAGGGATCCCAGCTCCTGACGAAACTCTCTCATCGAGGTGTCGAAACGCTCTTGGAATCGCCCTATTATGTTAGAGTAGTCTTGCCGGTATTGCCCCATAGAGGAGATGAAATGCTGCTAAAACTGCCCCATAGAGTTGACCAATGTTTTCTCGAGGCCTTGCCGGAACTGCCCCAGGGAGGAGTCATAGTGCTCCTGAAAGTTGTGCTGGAATTGCCCTATAGAAGTGTCAAAATGGTCCCAGAAGGACCTGCGGTCGGCTTGCGGCATTTGATAGTCGTACTGTGGGGGCTGCTGGAAGTGGTGCTCCTGCTCCTCTTCTTCTGGTTCTCCCTCATCTTGCTCCTCTCCGTCCTCTGCTTCCTCGTTGCCCGCTTTATCGGGCTCATCAGATAGACCGCGCTGTTGTGCAGACGAGGTGCTGACGCCTCCAGTAAGTTGCATGGTACCCCAGTGTGCGAGCCTCAACTTCTCAACACAATTCTTCTTGGCGTGAGGTCTTACCTGGTGCTCATCATAAATAATTTGCGCTCGTTTGAGCTCATCCTTGTTAATGTTGTACTGATCAATCCGGGTTTGGCCATTTGGCGCATGATCATTCTCTTCAAGCACTCCCAGTTTAACAGCTAGGGCGGAAATGAAGGCACAAAAAGAAGGGTGTTGGACGTCTCGTTGTTGCATGCCCTTGATGGCCAACCAAAGAAAGGTAGAGGGGCAAACTTTTTTCTTCTTCTTGGCACACCACAAAAGATAAACCTCTGTTGAATTCACTTTGTTGGCCTGCTATTTTCCACTGTCATTGTAGGCCAAAAATTTATGCACCATTGATAGTGTGGGGTCCTGGATATACTTGCTCAGTGTCCTCTTGGGGTCCCAATTGTGGAAACCCGAGATTTCATACCAAGCCTTTGCAATGTTGAAATCCGATGGCCGTTCTTTTATCCCCTTGGATGCAAAACCAAAATAGTCTTTCATGTTGGACAATGTGACCTCATGTCTATTTTCCAACATCCTAAAAGAAATATGCTTCTGCTCCCGCTCATCATACTCAAAAGATACCAAAAATTCAAGACTTAAATTATCATAAGCTTCAAATTTCATCTTTGCAAATGTGTCCAAACTCAACGCTTTGAGATATTTGGTAACCTTTTCCTTAATTTCCAAAGATTGCATCAACCTCCAATAAATATAGCGTGGAGAAGTAATATCAAATTTTTGGAAGGTCATGAAACGTTTACCTTCTTCTGTGGAGATGAGAAGGAAGGGGACTCCAAATTGGTGTGCATAGTTCGTCACCTCCGTTGTGGAGCTGGAGCCGGCATCTCCTCGTGAAGAAGAGGGAGTCTTTCCTTCGGGGGCCATGGAGACGGAAGCTTGAGGCAAGATGGAAAAGTTCAGCAAAAATGGAAGGGAACGGCGCGGCGGTGCTACCGTGCGCGGGTGAATTTTTGGAGTAAAAATTTGGTGGGGTTGAAGAGCTGCTGTGGAATTTGGAGTAGGGTGAAGGATTTTGGGAGAGCAGCGGCGCGGGTGTATGAAGAAAATAGTGTTCCAGAATCTGGGCCCCTTTTATAGGGTGAGATGGGAAAAAGAGGGGCCGCGGTCGCGGGCCGATGCGCACCTGCGGGGAGTCAAAGGTGGAGAGGGTACGCGCTCGAGCGGTGGGCTTCGCCGTAGGGGTTCTCACGCAGCCACGCGGAGCAGAGCGCTCACGGGGACAATTGCAGGCCGCACCCGCGCGGTCATGCGCGCTCGAGCGAAAAGATGGGGACGCGCCTGCGCGGCTATGCGCGCTCACGGGGGTGCTGGGCCGAGGGGCCTTGCGCACGGCAGCGCGCGTACTTGGTCAAATTCCTCCCCTATTTTAAGTAGGCATCCCCTGTTTTGCTCTGCCTCTGTGGAACAACACCAAAAACACAAGGAAAAACGTAACACAAAACATGCAAAAATTAAATGGCACTCATAAAAAAAAATAAAAAAATAAAAAAAACATGAGTTGCCTCTCATGCAGCGCTCATTTTAACGTCTTGAGCTAGAAATAGCCTCTGGAATAATTAGGTGGAATCAACGAGCTCTAAAACCTCGACATCAGCTTTTTGGGTTCGTCTTTCAAAGTACGGTTTGACTCGGTGACCATTCACTTGGAATGTGGTGTTTTTCGCCGGATTTTTCAATGTTACCACACCATACAGAAACACTTCTTCAACAACGAATGGTCTACTCCATCTAGACTTGAGCTTTCTGGGAAAGAGTCGCAAACGAGTGTTGAAAAGGAGGATCTTCATGCCCGGAGTGAGTTCCTTCTTGACAATGCGCCTATCGTGAAGCTTCTTCACCTTGTCCTTGTAAATCTTTGCATTGTCGTATGCTTCATTCCTCAACTCATCGACCTCGGTCAACTGCGAGGTTCGCTCATTTCCTGCATAAGTTAAATCAAAATTTACCGCCTTTAGGGCCCAATAGGCATTGTGCTTGATCTCAACGGGAAGATGGAATGCTTTTCCATACACGAGGTGGTAAGGGCTCATCCCCAAGATTGTCTTGTAAGCCGTCTGGTACGCCCAAAGAGGATCCGTTAGCTTTGTAGACCAATCCTTCCTCGTCACGTTGACGGTCTTCTTCAAGATGTTTTGGATTTATTTGTTGCTCGTTTCCACTTGACCGGAAGTTTGAGGGTGGTATGGAGTATACACTTTGTGAGTCACACCGTTCTTCATCATTAATTTCTCAAAGAGCTTGTTGGTGAAAGACGTTCCTCCATCACTTATGATCGCTCGAGGGAATCCAAACCTACTCAAAATATGCTCCTGCACAAACTTGATAACCACATTAGCGTCACAAGACGTAGTGGGGATTGCTTCAACCTACTTTGACACATAATCGACCACTAACAAGATATATTCGAAGCCAAATGAGTTAGGAAATGGTCCCATAAAATTAATACCCCAAACATCAAAAATTTCAACAACAAGGTTGACATTCAAAGGCATTTCATTTCTTCTCCCAATATTGCCAAGTCTTTGGCATTTATCACATGAAAGGCAATAAACATGAGCATCCTTAAAAATGGAAGGCCAATACAAAACGGATTGCAAGATTTTCCGGGCCCTAAACCCTAAACCTTAATAAAATCACCAATCATTTCAGAGAAGATAGAAAACATACACCTTTGAAATGTGCCCAGTGCATTGCATAGTCCAAACGGCATTCTCTGACACACAAAAGTGCCAAACAGGCACGTAAATGCGGTCTTGAATTGGTCCTCCGGCGCTATGACCACCTGAAAATAACTCGATAAACCGTCAAGAAAATAATAAAAACTATGCCCGACCAATTTATCAAGAATTTGATCAATGAAAAGAAGGGGAAAATGGTATTTCCGAGTGGCGGCATTGAGCTTTCGGTAGTCAATGCACATTCTTCATTCGGTGGTGGTTCGAGTAGCCACATGCTCTTCTCTATCATTCTCCATCACCATGATTCCTCCTTTCTTGGGCACCACGTGGATCGGGCTCACCCATTCGCTATCGGCTATAGGATAGATAATCCCCTCCGCAAGAAGCTTGAGAATCTTCTTTTTGACGACCTCCATCAACACGGGGGATTTAGCCGCCTTTGTCCTTTTCTAACCGGCTTGGCCCCTTCCTCAAGAATGATTCGATGTATGCACGTCGAGGGGCTAATGCCCTTAATGTCGGAAAGGTTCCATCCAATAGCTTGCTTGTTTCTCTTGAGTACGGCTACCAAGAGATTTTCTTCTTCTTTCTCAAGCCCAGAAAAAATGATCACGGGCTTCTTTCCTCTTCATCAAGATACACATACTTGAGATGAGATGGGAGCTCCTTGAGCTCAAGTTCGGGAGAGGGCTTCACTTCCTCTTCAGTTGAGGTTAGAATTTCCATCAAGCTAATGCTTTCTCCAAGTAATATCTCCATCTCTTCGGCATCCAACTCATCTCCCCCACACTTGAGGCTTGCTTCTTCCATTGCTATCTCCTCGGACAAGGCTTCACTCCTTCAAGTGGAGTCGATTTCCTGCAAAATAACTTCCTCGGCCAAGAGATCAATAGCATCTATAAAAGAACAATTTTTCTCAAATGAGAAAATGGGAATAGCTTTGTTTTCATGAACGAAAAAAGACACGGTTTCTCCCAACACCGATATTTTCAGAGTTTTATTTTTGACATCAATCAAGGTGTTTGTTGTAGCCATAAAAGGTCTACCCAAGAGAAGTTTGTGCTCTTTTCCCATTTCTTGTACATCACCCACATCCAAAATAACAAAATCAACCGGGATTATCAATCCACCTATCTTAACTAGAATGTCCTCAATTATTTCTCTCGGATACCTTACGGACCTATCCGCCAATTGTAGACACATTCTAGTTGGTTTCAATTCTCCTAACTCTAGTTGTTTAAAAATAGAGTAGGGCATCAAATTAATTCCGGCTCGTAGATCTAGCATACCACATGCTTCTTTACCATTCCCTAAGGTAATTTTTAGAGTAAAACTACCCGGATCACGGAGCTTTGGTGGTAGTTGTTGTTGTAGGATTGCACTTGCCACTTCGGACACCACAATCTTTTCATCCTTGGCAAATTTCCTCTTCTTGGAAGCTAGTTCCTTGAAGAATTTGATATAAGCTGGCACATTGAAAATGACATCAAGGAGTGGAAGGTTGACGTTCACTTTCGATAAGAGTGTAGAACTCATGGAATTTGGTGTCTTGCTTCTCATTCCTCAACCGGCTTGGAAATGGAATTGGAGGAGTGTAGGATTGGTGGCCTTGTGGAGTGTGGGCTTCTTAACTTCTACCTTTTATTTTCCGGCTCCTTTTGTTGTTGTTGGACAGCCTCTTTGTTTTTCTCATTCTCTTCGGTTGGACTCGGTTCTCCAACCTTGTTATTAATCACCTTGCCTCCTCTAAGGACAGTGATGGCTTAAGTTTGCTCTGGTTGGCTTGGCAACTTGCCCGGCTTGGCTTGCTTGGCCAACTCTCCAACGATCCCGGCTATTTGGCCCACTTGGATTTCGATCCTCTTTACCAAAGCTTCCACGGATTTAAACCTTTTTTGGGTGGCTTGAATAAAAGATTGCAAGGTGTCTTGCAATGTCAGCCTAGGTGGTTGGTTTGGTTGGGCCATATATTATTGCGGCCTTGGATAAGATGGAGCTTGGCCACCCCCGGTTTGTTGAGGTGGTAGTTGAGGAGGTTGTTGAGATTGCCTCCAAGAGAAGTTTGGATGGTTTCTCCATCCCAAATTGTAGGATTGAGAGTACGGGTTGTAGGATTGACGAGGTTGGAATCCTTGAAGAGCATGAACTTGCTCTTGAAGAACATGGAAATGAGCTTCTTCACTTAATTCTGGTTCGATCGACTTTTGACAAACATTGGCCCCGTGGCCATACTCTCCACAAATACCACACATCTCAATGGTCATCGTTTGTTGAGGTGGTCTCTCGAAAGTCCGAAGCATCTCTACTTATCTTGTCAACTCCGCTAGTTATCTCGTCACATCATAACTAGGGTTGGCTTCATTAACGAAAGCTCTCTTCCCTCTAGCACTCTTTTGTTGAGAAGTCGTGGCCATCGTCTCATAAATGTTTGAGACTTCTGCGGCGGTCCGGCCTCCAATGTCTCCTCCCGCGACATTGTCCACCATGTATTGGAAATTTTGAGAAAGCTCGTCGTAGAAGAATTGGTTGAGCAACTCGGGCGCGAGGTGGTGGTGCGGGCATTGTTGTTGGAGACCTTGAAATCGATCCCAAGCTTCATGAAATGCTTCACCCGGAGATTGGGCAAATGTGACGATTTGAGCTCTCAAATCTTGGGTTTTTTGGTTGGAGTAGTACTTGGCCATGAACTTCTCGTATACGACATTCCAATTAGCCAATGAGTTGGCCGGGAGTGACATGAACCACGTCTTGGCTCGATCTTTCTAGGTGTAAGGAAAATACCTCATCTTCAATTGATTTTCGTTCAAACCTTGTAGAGGAAAGGTTTGAACCACGACATAGAACTCACGGATGAAGTATAGAACATCTTCGGCCGGCATCCCGTAGAATGATGGAAGTTGGATAAAATGAATGTTCTTCAACTCGTAGTTCCTTGCGGCCTCTCCAAGAACTATACACGATGTCGACGCCCCAATCACGGGTCGAGTGAAATCTCTCATATTCCTAGCCGCATTGACATTGGCGTTGTCGGGATTAAGTTGGTGAGCTTCCATCTCCTCTTCCCAAGCAAATACGTCGAATCTCCTTGGTCTATGGATATTGTCGAATACGAGGGCTAATCTCCGATTGAGACTTCATCTCCCTAGCATACACAACCAAAAACACAAAAGAGATCACGCGCACCTGTGGAACGAGAGGTGAAAGCGTATAAATATATGAAAGTAAAACAAATACCAACTACACAAAACAACACAAAAAGCACAAACACAAAACAAATACCAAGTCACGAATATAAACACAAACACGAAAGCAATTATAGCACAAAAGACAATATGCCTAAAGCCCTCCCTGGCAACGGTGCCAAAATTTGTTTCGCGTGGACCACAAATTTGTTATTTATCCGGTTTAGACTCAACACTTAAAAAATACTTGGAACCAAACCCGCAATTGGACGGGGTCAATTGTAGACGCGATGAGCTAACCCGAGTCGATCTCTCAAGGAAGACTTCTTGTGGGCAATTGTTTTAAGACTATGCATGCAATGTGCTTGAACAATGAAAATAAAACCTAAACATTCTAAACATGGATTTGATGATGATTTAAACTAAAGAATTTAAAACAAGCAATAAAACGAGTAGATGCAAATAACAATGATAATATCAAGATTCGAGGAAAAGATTATGATAAAAGCATTAACGTGTGGATTCTCTCATTGGGTTTTTATTAAGTTTGCTTCAAATTGGTTATATTAATCTTGAACACACGATAGACCCGTCAATTAGTTTAACTTCAATTACTGTCATCGTCTATCCATTAAACCTCTATCCGCTATATCGTACGAGCAAGATCAATATACTAGGCTTATGAACAAAATTCAACTAGCGTTGAAGGAACCTAGATCGGGATTTAAAATCTCCTCTCGGTCTCATCTAAAGCCTAGCAATGCTAAGTGGTGATCAAGCACTCAACATAAACAAGCACGATTCCAACAACAACAACCAACCATCACAAGCATAATTCAAAACCAAATTGATCATCCACTCCCTAATGGAGAGATTACCCCATAAGCATGCTTAAAACTACACAAATATCATAAAAGTGCATCATCTCATAACCAAATGAAAATAACAACAACTTCTACAATATCTAAGGTTCTTCACAAGTTTGGGACAAACCCCCACAAATCATCCAAGAACTAGAAAGAAAATACTAAAAGAAAATCTCCAAACGAGCTTAGCTTCCGGGGATAGCTCAAAGTCGATTTCTTCTCGCCTCTTCTTCCTCTTCCTTAGCTTGCATCCCTCTTGTCTTTCTCTTCTCATTTCCTTTTGAATGGTGGTGATGATGGTAGAGAGTGGTGTAGATGGAGATGGTGTGTGTGTGTGTGTAGGGAAAAGAAAAATGGAGAGAAGAAGTATGGTGAAAGAGTGGTGAGTGAATGATGAATGATGATCCCCCAAAATCCAAATGAAAATATGGGAGATAGAGAGAAAAATCGAGAGTGAGAGAGATGGGAGGAAAGAGAAAAGGTATGGGAGGTAAGGTGAGAGAAAAGGTGATGAGATGGGTGCATTAAATGTGTGTGATTTGGGGGAGATTTGAGAGGGATTTTAGGGGGACAAAAGTCCAAAAAGTAACTTAGGGGAAATAATACCTATTTCCCTATTACTAATATAGCCACAAAAATTAAAATATCCAGCTTTGAGATAGGAGTGAAAATGGAGTGGAATTGCCCAGAGCAGAGGAGGAAAACACGATGGAAAAACTGATCGGGAGAAGAAAGGAGCACCCTGTGTGGCTGCGGGGTAGTGCGCGTCCGCGGGGCCGGCAATTTGCCATGCGCGCCAGCGTGCACCCGCGCGGGTGCCTTCGCTGAGAGCAATTGCGCGCGACGGCGGGGATGGCGCGGCCGCGGGGGCTGGATCCTCTACTTCGTGATTTTCTTCGAGTGCAACCCAGTGCAATTGTACTCGCTCCGGGATTTCTTCGAGTGCATCTAAGTGCAATTCAACTCCCACCTTCTTATTCTTCCTCAGCCTTTTAATTCTTTCTTCCACTATTCCAACTTAATTCTCGGCTTCTCTACTTGCCACCAAAATGCCATTAAAAATCTTTCTTTTGCAATCAAAAGCTCAAGTTTTGCAATGCTTGGCATGATCCCATATTAGAGCAATAAATAAAAATAAAAAACACAAAATTAAAATGCAAGAAAATAACTTACAAAATATGACAAATTACTACAATAAAATGTTACAATTAGATACTAAACACTCGCCTGACCAAGAGGAACCGCAACACCGAGTCCGATGGACAAGGATCATCCAGCCAGACTCATCACGGAGGCGCCAAATGTGTCGTGGATCATATGCGCGATCTGGTATGATTTATATTAATTATTCAGGTTTATAGTATATTAAATTAACACTTTAATTTCTAATATATTTCGTTTTATCTTGTTTAATCAGGCTAGAGAGCAACATCTGTTTGACTGAGAGGTGCGCTACCAGACCTACCTCCGTCTTCACTGCCCGGATGACCTTTGGACCACAGCCAAGGCGAGGAAGAACAAGGTAAATTTTTATAAATATTTTAATATATATATATATATATATTTATCCATATATAAACAAATTACATTTGTCCTGATAAATACAGGATAAATGTGACGCATTGGCCGCGGAGTGGAGAGCGGAGGGTCGGGAGCCGGACATGGGCGAGATTTTCCGCCAGGTGGTGACGCCCAACAAAAAGGACGCGCTATCGGGCTGGGGAACATGGCCACTGTCATTCGTCGCCCTTCTACAACACCTGGAGGATCCTCCTCGTCATCGAGCTTGGGCTCCTGGTCGCTGTACACCCAGGTTGAGCTCAATGCGAGGCTGGGTGAGATGCAGGCTCAGATGCAGGCACAGATGGATGCCCAGCGTGAGCCTGTTCAGGTGGTGCTGGAGAAGCAGGCGAGGATAGAGTCCCTGCTCGTGCGCCTTCTCAATCAGCAGCCGGGTGGTGCTAGTGACAGATCCAGAGGGCCTAGTTGCGGTTCCGGATGCCGGATGGTGAGGAGAGCTAGTAGTTGTATTATATTTGTATTTTTGATACAATTTTGTTATTTATTTATTTGTATTATACATTTTGTATTATATTATGTACAATTATATATATATATATATATATATATTAATTTTATGATTTTTTTATTATATTTGGGTACAAATAAATAGTTAAAAAGAAAAAGGAATTAAAAATAAACCGAATTAAAAAATATGGAATTAAAAAAATTGAATTAAAATTAAAAAAATTAAAAAAAAATGTCCGGCGCCTTAGTCAGACGACCATTTACGACGACACTTTAAGGTGACGGACCCGTTCCGTCGCCAAATGGAAGCGACATAATTGTTTGTCGCCTTATGTTTTTAGCGACTAAATTTACGAAACGGAAAATTCCCATCGCCATTCCATCACCCGTTAAATTAGCGACGGAAATTGACCATCGGGCGACGGTAATTTCCGTCGCTATTTTGCTATTTTTTTGTAGTGAAAATGGATGAAAATTTAATAAAAATCAATATGGGACACCAAGTGAGATAGAAAATTTAATTTTCTTTTTGCGAAAGTAATACTGATATATCCAATACCTATTTTATTTGAAGATATAATGTTAACAGCTGCAACACCAATTTTACCCATAGTTTATTTATGTAATGATACAAAACTAACAATTTTACACTTTTTTTTCTTTCCTTTTTTTTATTGATGAGGACAACTCGCACTAGATAAATTCCGTTCATATTCTATATTTGAAAAATTAAATATGATACACTCATACATGTTGATAAAATTTAAACTTGAGACTTATTCAATCACAAATTATACTCTATCATTAGCTCATCCTTACATAATTATGATTTCAATTTCTTTTCTTTTCAGTGAAAACAAACACACAGTTGAATATTAAATGAGTAATTATAAGCTTTTTTTCTTGAACTGATCAGTTCGATGGGTAAAATCTTGACCAAGGTATAGATCTAATTCAAAACATTCAGGCACAATGAAGCTTTTCAATTGGCTGCATGGTCAATATTAATGTGTGTGTGTGTATATTCCAAATTTAAAATACAACTATCATTTATTTAATATTTCTCTAGCAACTTGCGATGGTGTCTTTTCAATTTGGCTGGATGGTCAATAATGCAGAGTACATAACACACATATGTGTGCATTTTTAAATATCCCTTTAAAAAATATAATAAAAAATGTGACAGCTATTATATATATATTGGAAGCTTGTGTCTGCCGCATTCTAATTTTATTAGACTAATAAACAACGTATATAAAAGCGATTGGAGTCCTCATTTAAATTTAAATTTGAGAATTAGTTTAGCCTAACAACCATTGGTGATGGTTGATTGCTCAAATAATAGAGTATGAAAAACTCGAAATTGACACGCGATCCTAAAAAAAACTAATAAATATAGATAGATTAGAATTAAATTTAATTCCTTTAGCAATCACTAGTCATCGGCTAATTAATATTTACGTTATAATTAGAATATAATTGATAAAATATAATTACTCCTATAATAAAGTAAATAATTTGAAATTGACCTCTTTGATATTATGTAAGTAAAAAATAATATGCAAACATCTTATTTAAATTTTTTTTAAAAAACTATCCGTATTGTCTGCAATAATTTGAAGTGGACTCACAAATTAAACTTATATATAACGATTAATATGACTTATCAATTTATCATGACCATGTTAATTAGATAAATATTACGAGGATCGATACTAACTCATGATCAATTTATGAGTAGAATTTTATTGGTTGTTTTTCAAGTCTAATTTCGAATAGTTTGTGAGTGTACTCAACTTATTTACAGCATTAATTTGAATAAAATCTCATCTTCTTGTTTGTTCGGGGAATGGTGAATTAATAATATGTTTATATGTTTGTTCTTAAAAATCCATATAATATTTAAAAATCCATCTTACTTTGGAATGGAACTCCAACATGGACCTTAATTTTTTTTATTTTTTTTTTCATGGACCTTAAAGTTCGACAGGTGGTGGTGGTGGTGGCGGCAGCAGCAGGAGCAGCAGCAGTAGTAGTAGATCTCTTGCTTTTTCTTGCTTTTTCCTGTATATATTTCTTTAATTTCACACAAAAGCTACTATTGAAAAGCATTATCACTCTCATATTTATATATAAAGTTTGAATGGGGACACAGGCCCATATAATTTGAACTTTTATTTATTATATTTTATATGGTAATGTTTAACCATCTGGCTAGACCCTTAAAGAAGGAAACTGTGATATGCGATATGTAAGTGCAGGGATTTGAAGAAAGAAAAAGAAACAGTACATACAAGGCATGTTGAAACAAAACATTAAAAATAAGTAAGTATATCAGCCAAAAATTGATGGGTTAACCAGAACAGTCCAAGAAAAAAAGAGGGTCGGAACTAGAAAATTATAGTCCAAAAATAACTTAGTCCAAATTGGGCCGACTGAATAATCCACCCGATGAGCTAGCTCGAAATTAAATGGGTTGACCCAAATAACCCGAACGTTTATTGCTTATCTTTATATTTTGATTGAATACTGAAAATTTCATGTTTAATGTAATTTAATTTAAGCACTAAAACTATAATTATTGAAACTTAAATGGTTTATTCAATTAATGTGTACACGCTAAGCATGTCATATTTAGTGTTAATGTGTTAAAAATATAAGTTTAAGCGATATGAATTGACAAACTTATATATGTTAAATATTAAATATTTTTTCATAAAACGTTTTGGATCAATGGGCTAATCCGAAAATTGAAGGATTAGAGTTAGGGCATGAATTTTCAACTCGAAATTTTTTTAGTCCAAATTGGCATGAACCGTGTAAACTGACAATCCGATTGGATTGGCTCGATTGATCAACATTCCTGCCTAGGGTATTCAAAATGTATCTTAGCTATTTAATTTGTTATTATTATTTTATAACTGAGACATACAATATAATAGCTTTATAAACCACTCAAGAAATACGCGACACTCAATAATAAGCTAGCCCTGCTTAACTACGTGTGCCTGCAAGTTTCTTTTTTAATTAGGGACTTTATATTAAATCTCAATTAGATATGTGTATTTGAGCCTTGGCGGATTAAAAACAAACAAAGAAAGAAAATTACGTATCAACAAACTAATCATGACGTGATCATAGAAAACCAATCTATATGGCCATCATTAATGCATTTGTAGCATGCCATAGATGTGATCACATAAAAGTAATTTACATAGCCATCATGAGTGCATGCATGATGCATGTTTAGCATGCCATGTATATAACTATATACGTCATGTTAAAATAATTAGAAAAGATTGTGGGTAATTTGTTGATCCTCATAACAAAACGAAAAAATATTAAAAAGTGCAATCAACGCTTACAAACATACAAAAAAATATATAAATATCGAAATAATATAAGATCATCAAAATAAAGTTTTTTCAATTTCTCATTTTCATATAAAAAATAGTCATTCAAATAGCGAATTCATAAACTAGTTAGTAATTTTAATCTAATATCACAAACTCGATCACATATTAATTAGTGACCAAACTATCAAATGCAGTTAATTACGATTAAAGATATGATATTTCATTATCAATTACATAATAATATTGAAAAAGTACATATAAAGAAACTATCTTACACTACGAGATTATTAAAAAATTGATATGTTGATTAATTTTTTTGATTAAAAAAGAAACCAAATATTTCGATTCAATTCTTTTTTATTTAATTAAATTTCCACTCGCCTTATAAAATATGAGATAGAAGGACATATAACATATAAATCGAGTTATTTGTTACTCATATGATACCAAATTTTTTGTGTAGATGATAGAGAGAAAGAGAGAGGCAATAATTTTTCATTTTGTAGATTTTGTATTAAATATTTGGGGCATTCATTTTTTAAAGTCTTATATTAAATATAGAAAAAAAATTGGGGGTCTATGGTGGTGGCTCACTTAGCTTGGCCACCCTCAGCGGCCCTGATAATTTATAATTTATTTAGTAAACTCTAAGGCTCTTAATTATTTGGATTTGACATGTTAAATATAAGTTGTGTGTCTGTTTTTACACAGGAAAAAAAATTACATAATTCACATTGATTGTGTAAAAAATGTACAACTTATAACCAGTTTCGTGAACTCTGAGGTTGCTAACTTTTGAATTTGACATGTTAGTCTCATGTCAGCTTACAATTGTCTATGTTTCGGGTCAAAAAATATTTATTAAAAAAAAAGATGGAAATGCATGCAGGAATGCAGTTTACTATATATAGTATTATATTATTGCGCATGTACATAGCTCATCAAATGTTATATTAGGGATCAAAAACATCCACATTAATTCTACATTTTTTAAATATTTCCTTTTTTGACAACAAGAATTCAATTGACAGAGGTAGAATTCAAACCGTCACCTCTGACTTCCACTTATATTATTATTTATTCTTCACCTCTCTCTCTCTCTCTCTCTCTCTCTATATATATATATATATCCAACCACTATTATGATTTCCTATCCCATATATGATATATCCACCAAATAAATTTGAACTCCCACGTAACAAATAAATTTGAACACACACACATATATAAGAAAATACGTGTATATATATATATATATATATACATAGCAATGGAAAACGAGCAAAAAGCAGTGAAGTACCGTGGGATACGGCGGCGGCCGTGGGGCAAATTCGCGGCCGAGATACGCGACCCCAACAGGAACGGCGCCCGCCTCTGGCTCGGCACCTTCGACACGGCGGAGGACGCTGCCAGAGCCTACGATCGGGCGGCGTACGCCTTGAGAGGCCATCAAGCAATTCTCAATTTCCCCAACGACGGCCATTACCGAAATCCCTCCCCCACACTCAATACTAATTCTCAGCTCATTAATCCGCCGCCGACCAGTTCTCAAGCTCCGGGGGAGGCGGAGGGATCGTTCAGAGACCGCCGAGATGGCGTTATCGAGCTCGAGTACTTGGATAATAATTTGTTGGAGGATCTTCTCGCCACACAACATGATTGTAGATCCGAATTTTGGTAATTAATAGGATTGATGTGCCTTTTTTTTTGTTGAGATTAATTTTTCTTCTCTGTACTTAATTGCATTCTTGATTCTGATTCATTTGTTTATTTGTCTCCTAATAATAAAGAATTATCGCGCGTGTGGTTTTATTGTATTAATTGTATAATATGAAGTTAGTTTTGAGGTTTGAGGGTAAAACCCTTGTTTCTCGATCTCCACACTGCATACACAATATTACAACTGATCCGTCGTGTTGGAACATGCAGTTTTCGGACAAGATCATCTATTCTGCAAAATCATGTCTTAGTTTAATCTAATCATTTTCAAATTATTAATTAGATTGTATATATTTTGAAACTTCATTATTTCATTGTTAGTCATTTTTTAAGGGAGGTTATAGAATTTCCAAAATATGTCTGCATGACAACAATCCAACCGTTGGAATATATAGGAGATGATGCACGGTTGTGGAGCGGAGGACTCCGCGGTTTAATTAATCACTATTTTTGCCATATCTTGAGTCGTGGATTAAATTTAAGAGCAGAGTAATTAGGGCACTAATTAAGCCGTGTTAATTAGGTTGGATATTTTACATTAATTCATATCATCGATCATCATATCAGTTTGGGTTGGGGAGTAAATTGAAGTAGCTAGTTGAAATATTGCTCATTCATTATTCATGAATTTGAAGTTGGTTTAGTTACGTACATTATATTTTAGGCTAGTGAATTAATAAATAATGTGGTTAATTTCAGAATATTTGTAATGATTAGTGGTTTCTATTTTAAGTTTCAACTTGTTCGGAGGAACTAGTTTAATTTGTGCATGCCCCTCATTTAATTTATAATGTAATAACAGCTTTCAGACAGGGTATGATTGTGCACTAATTATGATTTCATAGGCATAGTCAGGTTTACACTAAAACACATATATAGCATCTCGTCTCGTATTTAAACATGTTGCATCTCAGCTCGTATTTCATATCATCTCGTGCATATATATAATTAATGCGTACCGATCCATAAGAATATGAGATTTATTTATTAATCCGACTGTATAGATCAAGGATGAGATCTTGTGAATTTCACGTACGGGATACAAGTACAGATCAGTATTAATGCAGATGTTCGATCTACAAATTAATTAAAATGGAAGAAGTTTGGAATTAACTGTAGGAACTTACAAAGAAATGATCATATTAATTAATTTGTATTTTGTAGTCAGAAGAAGTTAACTGTTCTTGACAGAAAGGACGTGTTTAGTGGGAAAAATTATTGATTTGAGCCACAATTGGGGATGTTGATGCATGGCGGCTAATTATACTACACAGATTCCAGGTATATATATCTACATCTATCTATCTATATATATAGGAGTAATCGAGATTTTCTTGTCAATAAAAATATATACATACAGTATATAGTAAAGGGAATCGAGAGACGGAGTGAAAAAAATTATTTATAACATAATCAACCCAATTCGAATAAAAAAATAGAACTCCAAGTTTTCCAAAATTCTCAAGAAAATATGTTCAAATTTGATGTTACACATAATTATCTATGATTGTAATGAGTATTATTATAAAAATAAAATAATTAATTATAAATATAGATGGAGAAATTTTATATAATATTTTTATCAATTTTTATATTTATTTAGTTTTAGATTCACATGAAATCCAAATTTAGATAAAACATTTAAATAATAAAGATATTGTTATAGATAAAGAAATGAGGATCACCCCCCTATGTACGAAATAGGAACATATATTGTCCACAGATCTGTTAAAATTGGATGATCAAGATTCAATTTGATTTCTAGGAGTCAAATTGCAAATTTAACATTTTTTAATTTTACGCTGACTTTTGCAGGGTAATACAGTAAAAAAAATAAATCTCATAATATCACGTCTCTGATATGTTGGGGATAATTATAGCATGAATCCTAACAATACACTCAATATTAAAGAAGATTTGACTCGTCGATTTGTTTCCAAATGCAAACCTAGGGTGAGTTAACTAAAGTCGGAGGTTGCAGAAGATTCAACTATTGCAGCGACGATTCTCTCCCATTTTCAGAAAAAAGAAAAACTTAAAAGATGATTCAACCATTGTAGCGACGATTCAACTATTTAGAGATGATTTTTCTGGTTTTCCGGCGTCGGCTTGCGAATAATACACCGTGAAGGCACAATTCCAATAACAGGTGACGGGAAAGGGTATCTCAAGAAGGATTACATGTATTATGCGTGCGTTCTGATTTTGTTTTTACATATGTGATTGTTATGTATAATATGTAAAATGTTATTCTTGATAGTTTAATGTCTGTTTGCATACTAGAGTTTATATTTCGGGGAAATTTTTGTTTATCGATTATTCGCTGGAGAAAGAAACATGAGGATGCGGTGGTTTTTTGTTAATTAAAAGATTGAACTACAAATCTTATCAACCATTCTGAGAAGGCATGATGTTTGATAAATCCTTTCCCATATGTGTTTTAAAATATTTTTTTGATACGTAATAGCTATTTGTTTAGCTGCAACTAGCAAATATACAGGTGCATAATAGAATATGTTCTGTTTGTGGTAAAATTTATGGAAAACGTAAGTTTTTGGTATAATTTTCACTGGCTTATATTGTTACTATTTAAACATTGCACAATGTCATTATTGAAACGTTTATAATATCAATTGGTCTTATTGATTTTGTGGTTTAGAATAGAAAATTATAATTAGTTCATATGATTTTCTGGTTTAAAATCAGTTAATTTTAGGGTGATTGGAATTTTTATGAGTTTGTTAGCAAATTATTTACATGTAACTAGCAAATACATGTGTGGTCTGTATAGCAATTAATTTTAACATATGCATTAGTTTATTAATTTTCTGTTTTAAGATATCAGTTAGTTTTAGAATGATTGTCAAAATTTTTTGGGTTTGTTATCAAATTGCTTACCTGTAACTAGCAAATATATTTGTGAAGTAAATTGCTTAACTGTGACTAGCTAGTTGTTTAATTGTAAAATAAAAGAATGTATAACTGTCAAATAGCAAATGATTTTATTTGGAGTAGCATTTTTTTGTGTATATGTTATCAAAATGTTTAACTGCAATTAGCAAATATATATGTGTAATAACCATCTATATAACATTGAATTTTAGTATTTGTATCAGTTTATATAATTTTCTATTTTAAAATAGCAACTAGTGCCTTACCCGCGTGCGATGCACGGGATCATATATTATTATTCAGAGTAAATTAAATATTAATTTATAATCATGTAATAAAAAAATATTGCATAATAATAATCAAGTCGTCACTTTCAATAATCAAGTCGTTCAATACTTTCTCATGTCTTTATATATATAAGAAGTTTTTTAATAAATTGAATAAATTATTCTATGTCATTGTTGTTTGGCATAGAAATCATATTTATCAATAGTTTTTAGGTCATTTTTATTAGTGGAAATTGAATATTTATGTCATTTTTTTATAGAAATCATACTTATTACGTGTATATATAGATAATACACTAAACTAATATGTGTTAATGTAGTTGGTTTGCATCATAATCCTTACGTCACTAATATTTAATTTGAAAATTTTTAGTTTATGCCAGAACCAACAATAGCAAACTAAAATTTTTTAATATAATTTTTCAATCTCCCTAAAAAAATTAAAGCATGGCAAAATTTTAAATATTACATAGGATGCAAACGAACAAAGTTTTACATAGGAT
The DNA here is from genome assembly GCA_026008535.1 of Perilla frutescens. Classification (NCBI taxonomy): domain Eukaryota; kingdom Viridiplantae; phylum Streptophyta; class Magnoliopsida; order Lamiales; family Lamiaceae; genus Perilla; species Perilla frutescens. The sequence goes on from BRKX01000011.1 coordinate 34,063,923, forward strand.
GCATTCGAACAATATTTTTAATTCAATAGCCTATTAACACAAAGAACACAAAATATATGATAAAATACATAGGATGCAATCGAACAAAGTTTTTAATTCAATAGCCTAATGTTTTTAATTCAATAGCCTATTAACACAAAGAACACAAAATATATGATAAAATACATAGGATGCAATCAAACAAAGTTTTTAATTCAATAGCCTATTAACACAAAGAACGTAAAATATATGATAAAATACATTATAGAATATGAATAACCTTTAAGTTGAACAAAAAAAATCATATTTATGCAAAATTTGTCTTATATTTGAACATCGTAAGGAAATTCCCACTTGGTGATATTAAAGCTCTATCATAGGAGGGCTAACCATAAGTCCTATCTGCACAAGGAAATACATTAGTTTTTGAAGATTCTGAGTTGGGTTTACCAAGACCAAAAGTGATATCAATAACTCAATTACAAATATTTGTGCATGGATATTTGGACTCAAAGATATGGAGGCAACTTTGTATATCTCCTCTACCATATGCAGTAACAAGCAATAAAATGATAAATGACAAACAAAAAACACTTAATATGATTCTAGAAAAGTGATGTATATCATTGTTCAATGGTGTTACTCATCGATTGGAAGCATGCACCACAGAGATGCCAAAAAATAATCATTCATAATTAGGAGCATAAGTAAGTTGGCATATTGGTCAGTATTCAAGAGATGTTATTGATCATGTTGAGGCCAAGACCTTCCAAATTCCAATCGAGCGAATTCATCAATTCAATGGTGAATGCTATTGGGTTCTCTGCAATTAAATGTATATTACATTTAGGAAAATTAAAATATTCATAACCACGTATCTTTAGAGGGATGTTGTCATCTCAAAATATTCATCAGGTTGTCCATCTTCTCCCCAGAAACCTTTTGTGGCAGTGTGAAAAGAAATTAACCAGTTAAGAGATATATATCAATATTCAAGAGGAAATGGGAGCGCGCTATGTCAGTTCTAAATCCAGCATATTCTCTCTCTCTGCAATTATAAATTGGGGTCTCCATATCAGTTGAAAATTACATGAAGAGTTCAACAATTTGAGAATAAATTCTATATATAGTAAAGTTATCTCAAATATTAAAGACGTTCTTGCAACATTCAAAGATGTTCTTCACCAAATTCATCATGAAGTCGGTGTTTGATCCATAAGCCAGGCAATCAAAGGCATTCTTCATCAAATTAATTTATCTCAAATCCAGCTTTCGATCCTAAATTAAGGTTTTCAACCCTCCAGACAGCGTTATAAAGTCTCAATACCTCATCCAACATTTAATCCGGAATCAAGGTTGTCGGCCTCTTGTTAATGTTATCAATGTTCAAACAATAAGTCCGAGAAGATCGATGTTATGGACTCAATTGTGTTCCTGTTTGCTTTATACTTTTTCTTCCCAATTTGGGTTGGTTATGTATGTATGAACTGAGATCTTTGATGTTAAACAATAAAGTTGCAATTTTGATGTAAATTTTGTAAGAAATCTGGGGAGGAATGCAGAAGAAATTAGGAAGGAAAAAGAAGAAAGGTAGGGTGTCACGACCCCAAATTAATATCTGATTAATATGAAGTGTGACTAGCACGACTCGACCCCAATGAAGGATAGATCAAGACACGAACTGGAAATAATTAAATAAGGAAGTGAACTATTATCTTCCAGGATCGATATTTTGGTCTGAGAACTCTAATTCCAGACTGATTTTAAGTACTCACAAATGACTGAATAATAATAGTACTCAAATGATTATCGAGTTATGGGACTCGTCCAGAACAAAAGCTGAAATGTTGGACTTGTGATATAACTGAGTTGTGAAAGCAAAAGAAAGACAATAATAATAATAATAATAATAATAATAATAATAATAATAATAATAATAATAATAATAATACAAGGTCATCTGAGCCTTGTACCAAAAAGAACTCCACTCTCAGCACTTCTCCCTTCCACACCAGCTCAACCTGCACATTTAAAAACAAACATGCAGGGCTGAGTACAAGGGTACCCAGTGAACACATTGCCAAAAATATTTACTGAATTGAACACTGATTTTCTTGTCATGCATCTGAGTAAACACACAGGAGTTTTATCTACAAAGGCCCTATCTTTTACTAAATCACTTTCTGTTTTTGAGCGCACTTTTCTGTTGTATGATCATCCATATCCCACTGAAAGTCGAGGAATAGCTCCGCTCAGCCTTTTCCACGAACGTCGGGGAATAGCTCCGCTCAGCATTTTTCTTCGAACGCTTAACATAACTAAATGCCGAAGAATAGCCCAGCTCAGCCTTTTCCACGAACATTTAGCATCGTCGATGTCTTAGTCAGGAATAGCTCTGCCTCAGCCTTTCCTTCTTCCTAATATCACCGACCCAAGTGTACACTAACCTCGGTTAATACGCTAAGTTAGCACGAGGCTCGATCGATTTAAGAGTTAGAAAGCCCCTTGCGAGCTAACTAAATACAAATAAGGATATCATACAAAACAAAACATTTTATGCATGACAATAATTTATTTGCATCAGAATAATTAACTGCGGGTGAGTAAAAACTCAAATCATTATTTGGACTAAGAGTCCGTTGAAAAGAAAGCCCACCTTTCACCGATGTTTTAGTACAGCAGCAAAATGCTCCTTCTCGCGCTTTATCTCACACTGGACGGCTTGCCTTCAAAGAGTTAATATAAAACTGAGTACGTTGAACCAAATACGTTGTTTGGACTCAACATGAAATTGAAGGCCTATTAGGGTCTAGTATCCGTTCTAGATTTTTCTTAGCTTAAGGGTTAATATCGACCTTAGCTCTTAAACATCTTACAACACACAACATCATCATTTAAGGTATCAAAAATACCTTAACATCCATCACAATTCGATTCTAGAAACAAAAGTCAACACTAAGCTCATAGATTAAACAACGTTCTGCACAACGTCTATCTTTGCAAAATTTTCTGTTTTGACTTGATAAGGTGAAGGGGACAAGCCATACACCGTTGAAAAGCCACGGAAGTGTAATTTCCGGAAAAATTGACGGTGACTCTAGATGATAACTAACGAAAAAGTTATGACCGATTGACTAGAAGGTGGCAGAACTGCCAGAATTTCTGAAAACGCACTCGTGACCAGACTTTGAAGATTTTTCACGATCGATTCAGGATGAGTTACGGACTGAGCCATATATCATTAGAAAGCCACAGAAGTCTAGAATTTTTAAAAATTTACACTGGCTTAAGATGATAACAAATGAAGCAGATATACCCGATTTACTGAAAGGTGTCAAATCTGTCACGAATTTCCGAAAGAAAACACATGCCTTATCTTTGATGATTTTTCGTAATTTACTCAGAATGAATTAGAAAATGAAACATATACCATTGTAAAGACAAGGAAGTCTAGTTTTCGGAAAAATTTGCGGTGACTCAATCCGACGTCTAACGAGGGAGTTATGCTCATTTTACTGAAGGGTGGCGAAATTGCCGAACAGAGTTGCGCAGCGCGCCGTCTGCGCGAACTCCAAACAAACTCCGAATCAGTCGACTGATTAACCTCATTAATTAACTGAACTGATGAGCTTTAGTCCGGAACTGATCAACCTAAGCTAGGACTGATTTATTTCAGTTCAACTGATTCACTTCATCAGTTAACTAATGAGCTTCAGTCCGAAACTGATTAGCCTAAGCTAGGACTGATTTATTTCAGTTCAACTGATTCACTTCATCAGTTAATTGATGAGCTTCAGTCCGGAACTGATTAGCCTAAGCTAGGACTGATTTATTTCAGTTCAACTGATTCACTTCATCAGTTAACTGATGAGCTTCAGTCCGGAACTGATTAGCCTAAGCTAGGACTGATTTATTTCAGTTCAACTGATTCACTTCATCAGTTAACTGATGAGCTTCAGTCTGAAACTGATTCACTTCATCAGTTAACTGATGAGCTTCAGTCCGAAACTGATTAGCCTAAGCTAGGACTGATTTATTTCAGTTCAACTGCTTCACTTCATCAGTTAACTGATGAGCTTCAGTCGGAAACTGATTAGCCCAAGCTAGGACTGATCTATTTCAGTTCAATTGATTCACTTCATCAGTTAACTGATGAGCTTCAGTCCGAAACTGATTAGCCCAAGCTAGGACTGATCTATTTTAGTTCCACTGATTCACTTCATCAGTTAACTGATGAGCTTCAGTCCGAAACTGATTAGCCCAAGTTAGGACTGATTTATTTCAGTCCAAATACCAAGCTTTCATCACCTCAAAACATCTCAAACTGGACTACACATGCTTGCACATAACCAACTAATTTTCTAAACATTAACATCATTTAAAACACCAAAAATCCACACATATACTTCTTAAGCTTAGATCTGAAAATATATGTTTATATATAGCTCATGATTTTTGAAAATACATTTCAAAACAACAATGGAGTGAAGATGATAGGAGCTTGAATGGGGTTGACGATGGAAGAAGAAGGCTAGAACAAGTGACTGCAACTTCACTCTCCTTCTCTCTTCCTTTGAAAATCGAAAATGGCGGTGGTTGTTCTTGTTGCTCTCTCTTTCTCTCTCTCTCTCTCTTTCGACTATCGTGATATTTTTCGTCTTCGGAAAAACTCCGAACTTAGCCGATATTGCTAAGAATAATTCACTTACTTTAAAATAATAAATTATCGAAAATTATTTGATTTTAAAATACCACTTCGAAATACTGATTTTAATTTCTCGACCATGAAAACATCCGAACTAGAGAATATCAAATTCTCTCGGATTTTAAATCTCCCTGTTTAAATTATCTGAATTTAAACACTAATGACTGGAGAATATCTGATTCTCCTAGTCCTAAAAATATTTATCGGAATATCTAATTCACGATAAACACACACCGCAAATTTAAAAGAATATGAATTGAATTTATCTGAAATTAGAATTTCGGCTTTCCATAACTAAAAAGAGGATTAAACCCTAACTGAAATAATTAATTCACCTATGGGAATTAATTGATCTTGAATTCCATGGAATTTAACGGATACTTTCGACCCTAATCTGACTGGAAATTACTATACTAAATAGTAATTGCAACAATTTACTGCAATTAAGCAGTAATTAATTTACGGAGTATTACATAGGGAGAAGTTTTAGGGTATTTTTCTCATAATTTGGAATAGGGTATGCGATCCCTTTTTAACCTAGAAAGGGTTGAACCACCACATCACATATTAAACTCTTACAATATGAAAAGATAAAAACATATTTAAAAGCATAGAAATATTAGATAAAAGTACTGATCCACCAATTGATAATGGGACGGCCCTTTTGAATTAAATCCTCTGACCCGCTCCAGCCTCCAATCTCTTGACCCGCTTCTGAATCTCAAACTCTTCCATTAACGTGATTCTCAATTGGATCCCCTTCACCAATTTTAATCTTTTGCTCTAAAAATCTCATCTTTTCAGATAAAGTTTTCTGCTGCGCTCTCTTCCTATGGCAACGACGACCTCCGTTGCTCCCGCACTTCTGATTCCAGTCACAACAATAAAAAAGGTAAATTTAATCTGAAGATTTTAAATACTGTTTGAAAATCAAGTTTTGAAGAGAAGAATCAAAAGAAAAATAAAAATTGGATACATTTTAATATCTTTTACTTCGAAAATCATTTTATTTGTACATTATTTTATATTTTATTACATTAAATACAAAAATTTATGTTACAATAACATAATCAACATTGGTCAATATTTATCAATAAAATTAATTAAATTATAAATTCTAACTATGAAATAATCAACTATTATCATGAATTATTAATTAAAATTTAAAAATAAGTACTTAGAGTATGTTTGTGTGTGTGTGTGTGTATTATGTCATAAATGTGGCATATTTGACTACAACACAAGAACCGATAAAAAAAAACAGAAAACTCAAGTATATAATCAGCCGAAGCATATAAGGTATATTTTTTGCCGTGAAATGCATCCAGGGTTAGATTTGGATATATATGGAAAAACAAAAATATATAGTTTGGGATATACACATATTCTTTTACAGTTTCTTATTGGGTCATTTATTTTTATAATTGTTAGCAAATGATATTATGTATTTATAAAAATAGATACCATGCGTGTTGTAGCAAAAGAAGTTGTATGGATTTCGATCTTCTGTTGTGCCCAATACGATCTGTTTTAATTTTACAAATTTATTTTGCCATTTTATATTTAATTAGTTTAATTTTAGGTAGCATGTACTAAATTGAATTTATTATTCATAATTAATTCTAATTTCTTATTAATATTTATAGGGCCTGGACAGTCTATTTTGGGCCGGCCACACCCTTGACGCAATAAATGCAAAAGCCTTTAGCATAACTTGACCAAATCGGTACTACTACTCTTTGATATCTGGTTCGAATTTCATTTTACACTTTTTTGTGTATTATTTTATATTTTACTATATCAATTTTATGATTTTTAAAATTATTATTATTATAAGAAAGAAAAAGAGGTCAAAAAGCCCCCCTAATGTTTATTCTGAGAAGCGGATTGGGCGGATTCTCCTTAATGTTTTTTGGAGCAAATTCCTTAAAAATAAAAAAGCGGGTAGAATTGGATAGATTAACCATAATTAACAATTATAATATTAAACTAAATTACATAAAATTGAAATTGAAGAGAAAAATTATAATTTGATGATACTTGATAGTAAATGACGGAGTAAAACACGAAAAATATAGTAAAAAATCTAATGCCATTAATATCATACCTATTAATTAATTTAGATTACTAACAAATTACTTACTTATTCATGAAATTATTTTATTTTATATAATTCAGGAGATACAAATTTTCAAATTGATTTGTGATTGGGTGTTGTGGGGACATACACATACACACCCAACGAGCGCAAATACTAGGGAAGACATTTTGCATACGGAATGTCAAACATGATAATACCTGATATAATTAAAAGGAAAATAAAAGATTATTAACAAGTAATTGCGCCAAAGGATGTGCCACAACATATTTGTAGTATGAGGAGCTCAACTATAGATTAGCAGGTCAAAGGGTGTAACCTCTTCTCTAATTTTCCGGCCGCCAACTCCTTCTCGACAAGCCATTCCTTCAGCCAGGCACATAATATTCTACACTTGTTTCTCTTTGATCGATTTAAGTTACATAACTGATCTCTAAACTTAATTTTGGAAAATGTAATCCTACAATACTCTACATGATTTAGGCATATGGAAGAAATCAGCCTCTATCTGACTATCTGGTCATTCGCTCAACTAATTATTTTTGGTATTAAGGTTAATTTTAGGAGATCAACCAAATCATTTCATCCACAATATAATATTTATAGACTATACTCTATACTATTATTTTGATAATTATTAGGTGGGATGATGGTATCACATCGCCCACGTCATGTATTTACATCACATTTGTATCATTGGCAATTTGGTATATAGTCATATATGCTTTTTTCGTTTATTATTAAATCATCGAATCAAATTATATGTATATGGTTTCCGATGATTAAGAATTAATTAGAGGATATGTAGTAGTTCTAAATCATGTTCAATGATTCTTTTTATAATTACCACTTCCCAACCTTTAATTTGAATTTGTCAGTTGATCTAAATATGCACCGTCTAAATTATTCCGTCTTGTCCATAAACTTACGGTGTATAAATGGTTGATTCGGTGAAATTCAGACTAAATCAATAAAATCATAAATCAAAATTCCTAAAAAATGAAATTCAAATCAACCAAAGTAATTGATATAACAGAATCTAACCGAATCATAATTTTTTGATTTGTTTGGTTCGAATTTTCTTTAACCGAATGTTATTTTTTTTTTCTAAATAATTAGATCTATATAAAAAATAATGCTGGAACTCAATAAATAGCAAACGATACGTTAAATAAATAATAATAAAAATATTTCATGATTCAATCAGGTGTATGGTCAACTCATCACAATATCACAAGTCACATTACAATTGACAATTAATAGTTCAATACAAAAAAAAACTCACAAATCTTTTACTTAGGAATTGAAGCACTCTTGCATTTTGCCCTAGTAAACTACTGAGCGCATAATTTTTGAATTTTTTTAATTTATGTGAAATATGAGAAATGTAAATTATAAAATATAAATAAAAAATATAATCAAATACTTTGATTAGTTCGAATTTAACTGAAATATTTTTTATTAAACCAAAATCAAATCAAACTATATTTGGTTTTAATATTCAAAATCAAACCAAAGTAAAAGAAAAAACACTAAACCAACTAAACCAAATAACTCAATTCGGTTCAGTTTTTAAATTTTAATTCGATTTTGCAGACCCCTATACATAAACTTAAAATATACGGCAAAGTCTTCCATCTGACTCTGAGGCTAAAAATCAAGCTCATACAATTATCAGACTGGTGAGCTGTGCACGGGTTAGGCTGGGTCGACCTGTCTCACCCTTATTTTGTTAAAAAAAATTGCTCCAAAAAAAAGTATCAATCATTCCATTAAAAATTATCAGTCGTAACATTAAAAGTATCACCCTGCTAGTTTAATTAAATTATATGAATTAATTACATCCGAATTATGGTTTAATACATGTAAATTATGGTTTTTAATTCCCGATTAGGGTTTATTATTACCAATTATGGTTTAAATTAATTCACTTAAATTTTAGGGGTTCATTATTCCATTTTAGGGTATATATATTTATTTCAAAATTAGGGTTTCTTATTTCGAATTAGGTTTATTATTCCTAATTATGTCTTCCATTTGTTTCGAAAAAATTAATTGTCGAGGGTAATGCAGTGCGAGTCCACCCACAAGTTAGTGCCGAGTGAGTGCATTGCGAAAGTGGCAAGATTAAAAAAAAAAATTCACTGTAATTTGAGGTTCCACTAATTCCATTTTAGGTATATATTTATTTCATAATTAGGGTTTTTTATTTCCAATTAGGATTTATATATATTTCGAAAATTACGTATCGATCACAATGCACGAGTCCTCGAATTTCAAAATAAATAAATTAATTCATTTTAATTTTGTGATTCACCAATTATATTTTAGGGTATATATTTATATTTATTTCAAAAGAATAAATTAATTCACTTTAGTTTTAGGGTTCACTAATTTTATTTTAGGACATAGAATTTTTGTGAAAAATAGAAAATTAAATAATAATAATAATGATAATAATAATAATAATAATAATAAAATAAATAAATAATAGACGGGTGTGACACATGTGGCATCCTGGCGCCGGAGTCAAAAATGGTATTTGACCTATTTTTTAAATCTTAGAAAGCTTGGACCAGTCTGATGAACTTGGCCCATCAAGCGCGTCAAACCTTTATATACCAAACACCTTCTCAAAATATATAGAGTAAACTATACCATATGTTAAAAAAAAAAAAAAAAAAAACTAAACCAGATGTCTCAAATTATTAAGAATTTTACAAAAACATTTTAAATTATGACCAAATAAAAAATGAATTTACTTTAATTTTAGGGTCGTTCGCTCTTTTGTTTTCACTTAAAAATGACTTGCAAGTGCATGAGGCTAATTATAATAAAATGTAGTGAGAACAGATATCGTAGCCACAAGGACTAGCAATGTAACTCCAATTAAGTACTTAATGAAATTATTCCACTTTATCTAGATGGGCGAATAAAAGAATTGGTTTGATTAAAGTAAAATTAAGCTACGAGAAAACAAAATGATTAATTCAACAGGAACACAAAATTAGAAACGGAAAACTTTAGATAGAAAGTGGATCTCTCTGAAGAATCTTATAAATTCAACTAACACTTTAAACTTCATTTAATTTCTAAACTTGCAGAAGAATCTCTATGTTTTCTAGACATTCTATCTCGAGTAAGTTCTAGAAGTAGGTTAAAAGCAAGAATCATCTCTTGATCTCAAATTGTTGTTTAACTCATAAAAACTCCCAAGATTTATTCTCCTCACAACGACATATCAATCTCTCGATCAAGTAGAGTTGTGTTATGTATTCCTAATTCATTAATTAATTAATCTCTTTCAAATGATAGCTAATTAACTACACATGAATATTTGGTGGCCAAACAACTACAAGACAATTAATGCAAGGAAACACAAGCAAGTAAAGAAACGGAACAATAATATTAATTGAAATTATAAACATCCATAGTTGTGTAAAATCATAGATATTCCAAATCTTTAGCCAATCATTATCAATTTGCAATCTAGAGAAAATATATAGATAACTAAGGCTAACATGATAATCATAAATGAGAAATCATAAAATACAACTTGTGTCGAGTTTAAATCTTCAATCTCTACTTCTCTTTGTTGCTATCCGCTGTGTTCTGCTATCATCTGCTCTATTATAGAGTAAAAAGTGATATGATTTTTGTCCAAAAGCAGTCCTTAAATAGTAGAGGAAATCAAATCCCATAGATAGAAGAAAAGCCCGGTCCAAAAGAAACTCACCAAAAGTCGGCGAAAGGAGCATGTGCCGTGCATTAGGGAGCACGGTTCGTGCGTTAATTCGTCCAAACTCTCTGTATTGCGGTCAATTAGAGCACAAGACATACTCGGAGCACGGTCTATGCGCCTCCTACCACAGTCCATTATTGTGGTCTTTGATGAGCACGGTCCATGCTCGGCTTCGGACATCTGACACTTTATTTTCTAGCCTCTTTTCATCTTTCCCTACCCTCTTAGATCATGATTAGACATAACAATCCATCCTCCACTTTATTTAGCCCATAACTCATTCAAAATAAGGGATTTCCTGTCAAAACTTGATAAACTTGTGAGATAACAACATACGCTAAAATCAAATCAAGCTACTCATAAAGGTGCATGTAATCGATTGACTCAAATGAATACAAAATAACTTTGAAATACATATAAACCATAGGCTTATCAGGGTTTATTAATTTCATTTTATGGTATATATTTATTTCAAAACAAGATTTTTTATTTTCAATTAGCAATTAGCGTTCATGTTTGTTTCAAAAAATTTAATTGGCGAGCGCAATGCATGAGTCGCCATATTTAAAAAAAATAATTATTTCACTTTAATTTTATGGTTCATTAATTTCATTTTAGAGTATATTTGTATATTTATTTCAAATAAATTAAATCAATTCACTTTACTTTTAGGGTTCATTAATTTTATTTTAGGGTATATAATTTTTGAAAAAATAAAAAAGTATAAAACAATAAAAAAATTGAAAAAATTTAGACCACGCACGTGTTAGATATAGTCGTTGGCCGCATATATGGGCTGTTGCATACAAGTGCGTCTCATTTATCAATTGTTTGTTGGGACACATATAGTGTTATTAGTTATATACTTATACTTCAGTGCAAGGCTGGTGATGAGGGTGTGCGATGAGAACTTCCACACAGGGCCCCTAAAAAAGCCCGTGTATTTTTTAATATTAAAGGCCTAATTTTTTTAATATTAGGGACCCAAATTTTATTACTAAATTAAAATATAGTGTTTTTTTTTCTAATATTAGAGGCTAAAATTTATAATTAGTATAAAGGTCTCAAAATATTTAAGACATCACTCTTAGACTACAAATAACAGCAACTACTCGTTCACTCCAACCATCCAACCACTTCAATATTTAATTAATTTATCTCTCTTCCACATCATCAATATTCATCCAACCAAACCACATCTATTTTGCATGTTTTATCCATGACTAGGGCTGTAAACGAATCGAATCAAGCTGAATATTCTGATGCTCGAACTAAGCTCGTTAAGGAATATTCAAGTTCGAGCTCGGCTCAAGCTCGAATCGAGCTTTTTTCCTCTTATTCAAGCTCGGCTCGATAAATATTTATCATGTTCGAATTCAGTTCGAGCTTGATTCGTGAAATGCTCGAAAATTTACTAAACGAGCTTAAGCTCGAATGCTCGAAAAAAAGCTCGATTAATTTACATATTCGAGCTCGAGTTTGAAAAAATAGCTTATTTTATTTATCCGTTTGAATTATTTATAATATTCATGAACATGTTCGATTAAAGCTCGAGCTTGAACATGTTTGCGAGCTAACCGAGCTGAATACTACTATGTTCGAATTCGGCTCGAAAATTTTATCGAGCTCGATTCGAGGCTCGAGCTCGGCTCGTTTAGAAAATGAACGAACTTCGAACGAGCTTTTTGGAACCGAACTGCGAATAGCTCGCGAGCGACTCTGTTCATTTACAGCCCTATCCATGACCACCCAACCACAACATTATATATAATTATTTTATTTTATTTTATTTTAAGATTAAAATATTACTTGGAATAAAAATAATATAAAAATTATAATTATAACAAGAAAGTGAAAATATTCCAAAAAGAAAAATAGAGCAATAAATTGAAATAAATAGTCAATACAAAAAATATTACAAACTAAATTAATTACATAAATTACAGCATGCTTCATACCAATTAAATTACATTTCCTAAAATTACAGAAAATAAAATCGCATTCATTAAACGACTTTTCCTAAAATTACAAAAAATAAATCACATTCATTAAACGACATTTTATAACACTGCTATAAGATGATTTTTTAGTCAATACCAAAAATATTACAAATTCATTAAATGACATTTCATAAATTACAAAAAAATTAAATCATATTCATTAAACGACATTTCCTAAAATTACATAAAATAAAAATTTATTATTTGGATATATAAAAATTAGAGAAAAAATAAATAATTTTAAAATGTGTTGAAATATAGAAAAATCATACATATATATATATATATATATCAAAATAAAATTAATTGGCCAATATGATTGAGACAACCCATTGGCTAAAAGAAAGGTTGGGATGAGACACTAAAAGTAAAAAATGGGACATGGTCGACCACAATTTTTATTTAACTGATGAGGCAGGCAGCCACAATTGAAACAGTCGCCGTTAATGCCAGTCTTAATAGTTACACACACGTCATTTCTAATTATTAGGCCTAAGCTTGACTACATCAAATTCAACCTGATTTCCGCTTAAAAATCAAATTGGCTAAAATACTTCGTTTAAAGAACAATAATGCTTCTTAGCCACACTATGGCCAGCCATAAATTTCTGATTATGGTTTATCTTCATTATAAGGTTAGTTTTTAATTTAATTCTTAATTAGTGATTAATAATGTTTTACTATTATATCTTTCCCATTAATTTTTGTTGGAACCGTTAGGTTCATATTTATCTATGATTTTTATTTTATCTTTCTTTGATTTATTGTGTGTAGGTTATTGTGTTGATTAAGAAAGTATTGGAGCATGCCAAGTTGACCGAGTCTTGGAGAAAGTCTTGGAGATAAAGTTCAAAGATATGTTTGTTCCTATATCTATGGAAAGGTTGTTATGCTTGCGGCTAAAGTCAAGGAAAGATAGGAGTGCGGTTCGTGCGGTTCGTGCAAGTCATATGAGTGGAGATCAAGATATTAGTCTAGTATAAAAAGGATTTATATTCATAGATTAGATACACAAGTTCAGAGAGAATTATTCAGATTTTAGATCGAGTTTTGTATTCTGCAGATTTTCTACTAGATTTGGTTAAGATAACTTTAGTCTCAACTTTCTGTGAAGGAAGAGATAAAGTGTCTTAATATTTTAGTTAGTGTTTGTCTAGTAGTGTTTTTGTAATTCACATATTCTATATAGTGAAGATTTCGCGAGGTTATATAAATATAATCTTGTGAAAATTTTAATCTGTTGTTCTATTTCTAAATTTCCGCTGCGTATGCAAAGTTGTTCCAACTTTGGAGCCAACTTTGATCACAACTCTGTTAAAACCGAGAGTTCGGTTTCTTCAATTGGCATCGAGAGCAGACACTTGACACACTAAGTGGTGATCCTGTTTTCGTAAGGCTCAATGGATTACACGAACCCGTTGTTCAACAAACCTCCTGTTCTAGATGGCATGAACTATTCCTTTTGGAAAGTTCGAATGAGATCATGCATCAAATCGATTGATGCAAGAGCATGGAATGCCGTACAAAAAAATGGACATATCCTAAAACCGTGGATGCTGATGGAGACTCATTCCGCACTCCTCCATCAGAATGGACAAGAGAGCAAAATGAAGAAGCGACCTACAACGACAAGGCACTCAACGCTATTCAATCCTCCCTAGATGTTCAAATGTTTAAGCTCATAAGAAATTGTGAGTCGGCCAAGGAAGCGTGGGATATACTTCAGCAACATTGCGAAGGTGATGTCAGAATTAAAGAATCGAGGCATCGGATTCTCACCATGAAATTTGAAAACATGAAAATGGAGGATGATGAAACCGTTGGAGACTACTGCAACAAGCTGCTTGAGATAACAAATGAATGCACTGATCTTGGTAATCCGATCACAAACAAAAGGTTAGTCTCAAAAGTCTTGAGAACGCTAACACCTCGTTTTGACATGAAGGTAGTAGCAATTGATACGGCTTCGAATACTGGATGCCTGGACTTTACTAAACTGATGAATGACTTGAAGACCTTCGAGATGGAATTGAATGAAAAAGGTGGACATAAAAAGAAGGGAATTGCCTTGTCTGTCGGGACAACTTCAAAGTCAACTTCAGCTTATGAAGAAGATGACAGAGGCTCAATTTACCTTAAAACCTACTGTGATTTGTTTCAATTTTTATAACTCATGTCAATGCCTACAAGTGTACAAACATGTGATTGTAGATATGATGATACGAGATCGATCCACAGGGAAATGGAATAGAAATTAGACGATGCAATTACCACGACGGAAGATGAGTAAAATATCTAGACGACTGATAAGGAGAGGGTGTATTTTACTAAATCAAACTGTCGAACAAGAACAAAAGACATAAAAGTATAAACACATAAAATTATCAATATATTTCGCACTCAGGAGGCACTACCAAACGAGCGAGAGCTTTCAAGATGACAAATAAGGCGAAACTCTAGGACATGGCTACACAATACTCATATTGACCTACAATGTGGGATTACACATACATTGTTGCAAAGTTCATAGATAAGAAGACCACAAATATAATAAGAGCATCTCTCGAATATCTCTTAAATTGCGAATGCGACAAAGATGGCTATCTCTAACGCATTCTAAGGTCGCACCTACAAAAGGATCTAAAGGTCACATTTCCTTCCACATAATGACGTTCGACTAAGAAGACAAATATGTAGATTTGATCTAGGCATGCTTATGATCATGGGATTGACTAGATGCAAGTGATTCATACATTTGATGTTAGTGAGATGGCCAACCAAACAACATCATTCAAGCCCTAGCATAGATCAAAACCTTGACAAAGCAACAACACATATATATACATCCCAAACCAAGGATCAATATTCACATTGTTTCACCATATCCTAGAGCCCTAAGGCTCTAGCCAACCATATTCCCAATAAAATCAAGATTACAAAATGAAGAACAATAACCCATTCTAAATACAAATCAAAGAAGAGAGAAGAGGTGATAGAACCCAATGTAGAGTCCTCCTTCTTCAATCATATGGCTTGGATTCCAAGTGGATGGTTGAATCTTCAATCTTCCTCTTGATCTTCAAAAATCCCTTCTCTTGCTATTTCTCCAAGTGATTTTCATTCCTAGGGTTCCTTCCTTCGTTCCCTTCTTTTGAAATGCCCCAATGATATATATATGAATAGACCCATAATTGAATGCCAAAAGTCACTTTTTATTTTCGTCTGTGCGGAACTCGACCCCAGGAACTCGCATTTGAGGGTTGAGTTTTGAACAAAGAAAATCAGGTCTCTAAAGGCTCTGCAACACGGCATTTGGGTCGCGTTTCGGCTGAAGGCCGAGGCGCGACCCCAGTAACTCGCGTTTGACACCCGCGTTTCGTCCAAAGGAATTCAGCTCTCTGAAGGCTCTGCAACACGGGCTCTGGGTCGCGTTTGGGGGTCGCGTTTTGCCTGAAGGCCGAGGCGCGACCCCCCAAGGTCGCGTTTGTTCCTCGCATTTTGCAATGGGTTTGAAGCGCGACCCCCTGAAGTCGCGTTTGGGGGTCGCGTCTTCAAGTGTTGGTCATTTTCTTTCTTGTTTCTTCAATTTTCCATGCCTTGTGTATTTCTTGTTGATCCCTTTATCAATTTGACTTTGCTTTTGCTCTTTAGATTCCAAAAATTCCCTATATTGGCCACATTTCATTAAACAAAAGATTGAACAAAAATAAACAATATTCACAAAATATGTACAATATAACTAAGTGCAAAAGCACTCAAAACTTGAGTCCAAATGAGTGTAATTTAAGCACTCATCAACTCCCCCAAACTTAAACATTTGTTTGTCCTCAAACAAAAACAAGAGTAGAAGGACAAGGTAATTGAGCATATTGGAATCAAGATGGCATTTTATTTTCAAAAATCAAAAGGCAAAAGTTGCATAGATGATAGCGGCAATCAATCATGAATAAGATCATCAAAATCATCATGATACAATTTGCGAAGTTCAAACTCTCTCAAGGTTCAATAGACGCTCAATCTCAAGTGTATAGGCTAGAAGTGTATCGCTCAAGGTCGAGAGTGCACTAGAATTCTACCATATGCTTGCAAAGTGACTCCCATCTCTACTACTTAGTGTGTGTTCTCAACCAAGAATCATTAAGGTCTTTTTGGGATTGAATTGAAGGCCTTTTGGAAGGGTAGGTATAAATTTGGCTAAGTGACTTCCCAACATTACCAATTTCATTACCAAGCAAGTAGAGCAGATCAAGTTCTCTTCTACCCTTATTTCTTCACAACCAAAATCTCTTTGAGATCTTCCAAATTTCTTTCAATATTTCAAAATTTCTTGTTTGTGATGTATATGTAGAACTATCTTTCTTTTGCTTCATTTTCAATTGTAAACAAGATGAATTCACTTCTTTATGTTCCTTTCTATCACAAGACTATTTATTGTTTTACCTTTCCATTTTACAAGATTTCTCAAAGATTTATTTGAAAAAGTTACCACAAATCTTGCCACTTATTCCATTCCCAACCCAACAAAATCAATAAACTAATTTCAAGGCTCAAAAGGGCTTGCAAGAGATTATATTTATATTGGAAGGTTAAGAATTTGGATTTTTGATGAGGTTTAGACAACAAATGGCCTTAGATCATTTTCAAGAGATCGAACACACCAATGTAATCTCAATTAAGTCACAAAGCAAGTTTTAGAGAAACTTAGTGCACAATGAAGACCATTTAATCACTCAACAAAGAAAAGATTCCACTCATGTAATCTTTGGATCAAAATCTCCCATGGTAAGTTTTTCCTTCCCAAATTGTACTTTTGAGACCTTAAAGAATCTTTGGTTACAAAATCATGCCATAACATTATGCTTTTTATCAAAATTTTGCAAAAAATTTTCAACAAAAGCTCATGCTCATCAAGGATTTCAACTTCATCAATTATCATGCTCTCATAACCCCGATTATTGTTTATAAGGACATACACCTGTTTAAGTCAAAACCTCCCCAATCTACAATCATAAGGCAATTGCACAAAAATATAGATAAAACATCACATGCTCATGAAGCAAAACGGCATGCGATCTCGTTATCTAACAACTACCATCCTCCATACATTCTAATGAAAGCATAAAAATCCTAACATAATCCAAACATAAATAAAAACATAAGCATGCTAGCATGCTTTAATATCCGAAAGCATAAATAAATAAATAAGTCTGATGAAAGCGGGAAAAATGAGCGAGAAAAGATCCTTGCCAACCACTACTCTCTCCCCCTCCCCCAAACTTATTTCAATCCAAAGGAGGAAATAAGTTTAGAGGCAAAAAGGTGGTAGCAAGGGTCACTAACGGCTCATTGGGGTGGATGCTGCTGGTGGTGCGGAGACTGCTGCGGGAACTGCTGTGAAGTGGATGACGACAAAAATTGTGAGGTCTGGAACTGCTGAAACTGCTGTGAGGAGGTAGCCATGAACTGCCCAGTCGGCATCTGCTGAAATTGTTGAGAAGAGAAGGAGGGCGCTAAGAATTGTCCAGTCGGAAATTGCTGCATCGACTGGAACGGCTGCCGCTGGAACTGCTGCTGTGGCTGATAAGAATGGTAGGGGGTCATCTGCTGGTGTTGAGATGGGGTGTAGGGCTGCTGTTGTGACCCAGACCCGGTGTTAAGTCCCCTAAAGATCCCAGCTAGGTCCTGAATCTCGGATCGAAACGACCCCATGTTGTCAGCCAGACCCCTGATGTCTCCTCTGAGGCCCGTGAATCTCTCATCAATGTCCGTCTGTATGGCATGAAATCTGTCATCGACGCTGGACTGAATCTGTCCCATCCTGCCATACATATCGTGTCGGATATCATCGAACCTCGTGTACATGTCCTGCCTCAGTGCGCCGAACTCGTCGTGTACGTCACTCCTCCAATGCTGCATGGTCTCATCCATGGAGGTCATGTACCCATCCAATGCGTCAAAACGACTAGCAATCTACTCTTCCGAGTACCGCCGGCCTCGTCTAAATGCGGTTGTAGAAGATCCCTCGCCCGCATTGTCACCACCGACCTCTCCTTGGTCCTCTACAGATGCTCGAATGCCTCGTGGTACTCTAGCTGCAGCAATAGCCACCAAATGAGCGACGGTCTCCATCTTCCAGTTGGTCCTCTCTTGATAGTTCGACACATGAGTCAGCGCTGTGTTGGGCAATGGGAACGTCCCTCCAGTTCTCATATTCAGCAGATACGTGTGTAAGTCTGAGCTCAAGATCTTCACATTCCTCAAATAGTTGAGGTTTAACAACCTCGACCCTCTGTTATCAAGATAATCCTCAAGATTGATGCCGAAGTGTTCGGCAATTGGAGTGATCATCCCTCCAATGCAAATGTGTCCGCTGTCAAGGTGTGATTATCTGTAGAGCTGCTCTATGAGGAAGGCACCAAAGTTCAAATGGACCCCATTCAACATTGCCCATTGTGCAAACAGCTCGGAAGTCCTCAACCCGCTGTTTTCTCTTCGTGCAAACATTGTGTTTGCCAAAATGCGATGCAGGTATCGAAAAACCGGATTAGGCATTACAGATGCCTTTGCTGTGCTGGAGTTGTATTTTTCTGTTTCGGACTCTGTGAGGCATAGGAGGCGGTAGACGACATCTTGATTGTATTCCCGAGGCTGGTGATAGATACC
Source organism: Perilla frutescens (assembly GCA_026008535.1). Classification (NCBI taxonomy): domain Eukaryota; kingdom Viridiplantae; phylum Streptophyta; class Magnoliopsida; order Lamiales; family Lamiaceae; genus Perilla; species Perilla frutescens. Next base: position 34,083,110 of record BRKX01000011.1, read on the forward strand.
ATCTGTAGGAGCATTGAAAATCTCGTTCAACTGATCAACAGTGAGCTGACAGTCCGTGTTTTCCATCCGGAAGATACATTTGACTGGCCCCCTCTTTGTTGTCCTCTTCATCTCGAATGTGCTCAGTAGCTCTCTAACCAAGAGAGGAAAAGTCATGCAATTCCTGTTCATGGCCTGGAGCCATCCCATTTGGTCCAAGAGTCTCCACACGTCGTCCTTGATTCCAAGTGCCTCACACGTATCGCTGCACATGAACCTTTTTGTGACAAGGTTGACATTAAAAAGTCGCTACCAATTCTCAAAGTATTCATCACTTCCGAGGTAGATGCGAAATCGCATCGGATGATTAACCGCCAAATCCTCATCTTGTTCTTCATCTTGGGCTTCAATTTCCGGATCGGACTCAGGTTCGGGTTCGTCTCTTCGTGATGATTTTCTACCTCTTCGTCCCATTCTTGGTGTGTAGGGGTGGTACCTACAAAAGATTTCAACAAGGTTTAGGCAAGAGAGTAGAATTTATTTCCAAAATGGCAACAAGATATTAAAGTGATTAGAGTATATGACAATATCTTAACACGTTCACTTTTAAATTATGTTGCATAAAAAGCTTCCAATCCTACATTAAACAACTCATGTTTTCTATGGTTGCTCACTTTCCAAATTCGCTCACATGACCAACAACAATCATTAAATGTAGAGCACATATTTTTATCTTGACATAAAATGCCTAAAACCAATTTTAACGATATCAAAATCAAAATGCAAGATAAAAATACATCTAAAGCAACATCTTTGTTACCATTATTACAATTGAAAGGACCTAAATGAATATGACAAAATCAAATACACAAGTCCGTTCAATTGGGTAAGGATAAAATAAAGCTTGTTCTGAGTGATTGAACATGCTAAACATTCACTCAATTCCACTCAAACACAAGTCAAATAGTTACAAACTTTTTGCAAGAGGGTCTCCAAAAGCATATGACAAAATCAAATTACAAGAGACCCCTCATTCACCTAGCATGTTTCACAACAAAATCCCATTACCATGAATTGTGCTTAGAAATATATCTAGATGAAAATGAGCAACAAGACTTCATCAATGAAGCCAAATTATGCAATAAATAAACAAAGTGCACCTTGGTTGCATAATCAAGGCTCAACAATTCATTCATTATCATTCCAAATATTTTGCATTGAGGTAGGAATAACCCAAAGTTCAACTATCAAGCACATTGTCTCATCTTGAGCAAGAATTATACCAAAACCAAGCAAATGATAGAAAAAATATGATTCATCATGCTTTTGCCCAATTTCATGGAGAGTTCAACCCAATTTCACCCACATCCAACAAATTCCACCAAAATTTCAACAAATTATCACAACCTAGATTAAACCCATGCTTTCTATTCCATTTTTCATCCATTGAACTCATAAATCAAGGAGAATTAATGGCAATTTCGTTCATTTCAAGCCTAGGGCACAAACTATGAAAAATCCCCTAATTTCACATGTATAAGAACTTTTAGATTCTAGTAACAACATATACATAGAGACAATATATGTACATTGATGAAAGAGTTGAGAAATTACCTTGAATCTTGATGGAAGAGGATGAAATTTCGTGTGTGTGCTCGAGTAAGTGAGTGTGAGAGTAAAAACAGGTGTAAAAAAAATGAAGGTAAAGTGAAAGAAAAAGATGTAAAAACCCGTCTGTATTTCGGCGAAACGCAACCAGGGTCGCGCTTTACAGTCGCGCCCGTGCCTTGCTTGGAAACGCGACCCTTGAAAGTCACGCTTCGTGGTCACGTGTTTCCTTCACGATTTTCATTCTCTGAAACGTCTGCAACACGAGATTTCTCTCACGTTTTGGAGTTGCGTTCTGCCCTTGGTGAGAAACGCGACCCTGGATAGTCACGTTCTGTGCTCGCGTTTTAGCTGTGGGTCAAAATGCGACCAAGAAACTCACGTTGCGCACTTGCGTTCTCAGTCTTTTTGGATTTTTTAGCATTTCTGGGCTCCTTCTTCAAGCTATGTACATTCCCAAACTTCGAACACCATTTCCTACAACATTCTACTACAAAATCATAAATTACTTCATCAAAACAGAAGATGCAACCTAATTAAGCTGACATAGGCAATTAACTATTTTATTTAACTAGGCAATTGAAACAAAGAGAAACATAGATAAAATTGACATAAAACAATAAAAACTTTAAAAACCATTGGGTTGCCTCCCAATTAGTGCTTGATTTATCATCGTGAGCTCGACGGGATACGGGTCTTCAAAGATTTGTCAAATGGAGGACAAACACTCCAGCTTACTCCTCCGCATTGTAAAATTTTTTCACTCGTTGCCCATTGACAACAAATAGGCTCCCACTTTGGCTTGCAGCTCCACTGCTCCATTTTCGAAGATCTTTGAGATGAAGTATGGACCTCCCCATTTTGTTTTGAGTTTCCCGGAGAACAATCTCAATCTAGAGTTGAAAAGCAACACGGCATCAGCGGGCGCAAGTTCTTTCTTTCTTAGGAACTTGTCATGATAAAGTTTTGTCCTCATCTTGTAGATGGAAGAATTCTCGAAGGCCTCAAGTCTAAATTCATCGATTTCATTCAAACGGAAAATTCTTTCCTTTCCCGACATCTCAAAGTCGAGATTGAGCTTCTTGGTGGCCCAATATGCCTTGTGCGTGAGCTCAATCGGAAGGTGAAATGACTTACCAAACACCATTTGATAGGAAGACATGCCCAATGGAGTCTTGTAGGCCGTTCGATAGGCCCATAGTGCTTCATCGAGATGGCTTGCCCAATCTTTCCCGTTTGTATTCACCACCTTTTGGAGGACTTGTTTGACCTCTCTATTTGCAAGCTCGGCTTGCCCATTGGCTTGTGGGTGGTAGGGAGTTGTCACTTTGTGATTTACGCCATGTCGTGCTAGGAGGCTCGTCATCCACTTATTGCAAAAGTGAGTTCCTCCATCACTAATCAAGGCTCTTGGAGCCCCAAATCTTGTCAAAATATTCTTTTGAAGGAATTTTAGCACAATCTTCGAATCATTAGTCTTGGTTGGGATTGCTTCAATCCATCGTGAGAGATAATCAACCGCCAAGAGTATGTAGAGATTTCCTTCGGATATCACAAACGGCCCCATGAAGTCAATCTCCCAAACATCAAACAACTCTACTTCAATAATTGCACTCATCAGCATCTCATCCTTCTTCGAAATCGAGCCCATCTTTTGGCATCGTTCACATGTCTTCACAAACTCTTCACAACTTCTAAAAATGGAGGGCCAATAGAACCTGCTTTGTAAAATCTTCCTAGAGGTTCTATTGGAAGCAAAATGGCCTCCACAAGGAGAATCGTGACATGTCTTTATTATTTCAATCCATTCTTCCTCCGGTACACATCTTCGAAGGATGGAATCAGCACACCTCTTAAAAAGATAAGGCTCCTCCCATATATAGAATTTGAGATCATGGAAAAACTTTTTCATTTGGTAGTTCTCCATCTCTACGGGTTTCACCTTGGCAACTAGAAAGTTGACAATATCCGCAAACCATGGAACTTTTGTCGATGCTGACATGATTTTCTCATCAGGAAAGCTTTCGTTGATTAGCCTCTTGGTCTCCTCTTCTCCTTTCATATGGTCTAACCGAGACAAGTGATCTGCCACCACATTCTCACATCCTTTTCTATCTTTGATCTCCACATCGAACTCTTGGAGTAGAAGAATCCATTGGATAAGCCTTGGCTTTGCATCCTTCTTGGCAAAAAGATGCCTCAAAGCGGCGTGGTCAGTGTGCACAATTGCTCGAGCCCCAATGAGGTAGGGCCTAAACTTGTCGAATGCATAGACGACCGTCAAGAGTTCTCTTTCCGTGGTGGTGTAGTTGACTTGCGCGGGATCCAAAGTTCTACTCCCATAGTAGATGACTCGGAAGAGTTTGTCCCTCTTTTGGCCAAGAGCGGCTCCTACCGCTATCTCGCTTGCATCACACATCACTTCAAAAGGCTCACTCCAATCGGGTGTGATAAGCACGGGTGCCGTGATTAGGGCCTTCTTCAACGTCTCAAAAGCCTGCAAACAATTAGAATCAAAATCAAATTCAACGGCTTTTTCAAGTAGGCGACAAAGAGGTTTAGAAACTTTGGAAAAATCTTTTATAAAGCGCCTATAGAACCCGGCGTGTCCCAAGAAGCTTCTAACTCCCTTTTCATTTGTTGATGGAGGTAGCTTTTCAATGGCCACTATCTTGGCCCGGTCCACCTCTAGACCTTCACCGGACACCTTGTGTCCTAGAACAATGCCATCTCTCACCATGAAATGACATTTCTCCCAATTGAGCACTAGATTAGTATCCTCACATCTCTGCAGAACTTGTGTTAAATTATCAAGGCATATATCGAATGAATCACCAAATACAGAAAAATCATCCATGAACACTTCCATTATGTTTTCAATTAATCCATGAAAGATGGACATCATGCACCTTTGAAAGGTTGCGGGTGCATTACACAACCTGAAAGACATCTATCTATATGCAAATATGCCATAGGGACAAGTAAAAGCGGTCTTTTCTTGGTCCTCGGGAGCAATCATGATTTGATTGTATCCCGAGTAACCATCGAGAAAACAATAGAATTCATGACCCGCCAACCTATCTAGCATTTGATCAATGAAAGGCAAAGAAAAATGATCTTTCCTAGTATATGCATTTAGAGCCCTATAATCTATACACATTCTCCAACCGGTTACTACCCTAGTAGCAATCATTTCTTTGTTCTCATTCTCTATCAATGTCATCCCCCATTTTTTAGCAACAACTTGAGTAGGACTCACCCACTCACTATCCGAAATAGCAAATATGATACCGACATCAAGCAATTTCAAGACCTCTTTCCTAACAATTTCTTGCATAATAGGGTTGAGCCTTCTTTGGTTTTGCACCTTAGGCTTGTAGTCTTCCTCAAGCAAAATTTTATGCATGTAAATAGAAGAGTTAATGCCTTTAAGGTCAGAAATGGACCATTCAATGGTGCTTTGATATTTTCTCAACACCCTTAACAATTTATCGCATTGTTCATCGGATAAGAGGGAAGAAACTATTACCGGTTTTTGTTTGGCTTCATCTAGGTAAGCATACCTCAAATGTGTAGGTAGGGGTTTCAACTCCATTTCTTCTTTTGCTTTCAACTCGGCCTCTTCCTTTGATATTTGGTCCTCGTCTCTCAATGGCAAGAACTTTGGCTTCCTCAAGTAGGATTCCTGAAATGAATTCATCATAGAAACGGAATCACATAAACCAAAATCATCATTGGAAAAAGAATTAAAGATAGAGTTAGAAATGCAAATCTCAAGAGGATCCTTTAGATTCCTCAACTCTTCCTCCTTTATGCATTCATCCACTAATTGGAGCACCTTGCACTCCTCGATATTCTTTGCCTCTTCTTCGGGATGTTGCATTGCTTTTTGGAGGGAGAATGTGATTCTCTCCTCATTCACTCTCAGGGTAAGTTCTCCCTTTGCCACATCTATCAAGGCCTTACCCATGTACAAAAACGGTCGCCCTAAAATGAGCGGAACTTCCTTGTCTTCTTCCATATCAAGAACCACGAAGTCTACCGGGAAAATGAAGTTGTTGACCTTTACTAGCACATCTTCCACCACTCCCTTTGGGTATGTCAAGGAGCGGTCGGCCATTTGGAGACAAATGGTGGTAGGCTTGATCTCCCCCATATTCAACTTTTTAAAGAACGAGAGGGGTATCAAATTGATACTCGCCCCAAGATCACACAACCTTACCAACGTGATTTTCTCCAATAGTAACCGAAATGTTAAAGCTTCCCGGATCTTTCATTTTTACGGGCAACTTTCTTTGCAATAAAGCACTACAATTCTCGGTCAAATTAACCGTCTCATACTCCCCCCATTTCATCTTTTTGGAAATCGCATCCTTCAAGAATTTTGCATAATTGGGCATTTGTTGAAGTGCTTCAATAAGAGGGATGTTGATTTGTACCTTCCTAAAGATGTCGAGGAATCGAGAGAATTTCTCGTCACTCTTCACCTTTTGGAGTCTTTGTGGGTAGGGTATGGGCACTTTGTATTCTTCCGGCATCACCCTTTATGGTTCTTCTTTCTCGTTCCATTTTTCAAGGGCATTGATGAGTCCATTTATTTCGCATTTTTCTGGGCATTTTAGTCGCTCTAAATGTCCTTTTTAGTGTCTTTATGTCGGAAAAGAACCAGAAAAGTGGTTTGGGCATTCTGAGAGTCGAATCTGGCGAAAGAGGCGTTTTGGCCTTCAAATAAACTCAAATGGATGAAATGGGCATATCAGATAAAAATCAGCCTGAGCAGAAGATGTCGTGCCCACAGTACTCGCGCAGATTCAGAGAAGGCAGTGAAGAGGGCATTCCCGGAAAAAACGGGATTCTGTTGAAAGAAGATAAAATTTGGCGCTAGAGCTTTATCAGAATTGAAATCTGAATAGAAGAAGGAAAGTTTGTTCGTAGATGGACTCTTGAGCAACAATTTGAAAGATAAGGATGAGATTCCTTAAATATCGGAATTCATCCAACAGATAAGGAAGTTTCCTTATCCAGTTAGAGTCCAGTGGGCATAGGAGATCTAGCAGATAAGGAAGTTTCCTTATCCAGTCAGAGTCCAGCGGGGCACAGCAATCCGGCAGATATGGAAGTTTCCCCTTTTTGGGGGATTTTTATTTGATCTTTTGTACTCTTTTAAATACTAGTTTGATAGTTTATTAAAGAAGAACTTCGTACCATATTATTTGCTGCACTTTTATTTTCGCAATTAGGTTAGGTCAGACGCTGCTTCGGCAGCAAGACAACCTGGGGCCTTATGCCCACAGGGATTAGGATTTATATTTAATGTTGTTTACGTTCGGCGTTGGAGTTGGACGAGTTTTCATTCAATTCCAGTAAGTTTTTATTGTTTATCATGTCTTTATTTTATGTCTTTATAATTCCATCTAGCATGAGTAGCTAGATTTATATTCCGGGTTGAACAAAGATGAAGATTTAACACATACTTAAAACTGGTGAGGCCGTGTGGGCATTTTACTGTACGAATGAGTTTCTGCCAGGTTTTGTTCCAATGCTAGAAAAAAGCGTGTTTAATATGAATAATGTGGTTGATCACTCTTTAGTCGTAATGGGCATTCTACGGCTAAAAGAATTAATGAATCGTGACTGTGTGTTAATTCGATAGTAGCTGGGAACTTGGTGGGTTGTTGTGGGCACACGAGGAATCAGTAAACACAACAAACTTGGGTTCGTCTAGAGGCACAATGCTTCATATCATTTACATCTCTTAGGGGAACCGGGAGGTGGGTTGTATGTTAGGGATTTAATTGATGAGGAATCACTTTTAAATCTAAATCGAAAGGATGAATGAGGAGATGCAGTGAGGAATTCGATCTCCATAACTGGGTGATTCAGTCATACAGGAAAATCAGTGTGCCCACGATCGAGTGAGTGTGAGTTAAATTAGAATCTAGTTCAATCCCGGAACCTTTTGTTATTTGATATTCTTTTTAGTTTATTTTTGCAGATTTACTTTCAGTACAGTGACAACATAAAACCCCCCTTTTTGATTGGTGACTTGAAGGTGGAATCACATCAGCTCTCTGTGGGATCGGCCCTTACTCATAGCTAGCTACGCTCGCTGTGGGCACATGAGCAATACAAATTCATTTTGAGCGCGAAACGACCGTGCGTCAAATTTGCGCCGTTGCCGGGGAGCTGATTTCCAGTTATTTTACTTTCCAAGCTGGTGTGCCTGGAAGTTGATGCCCAGAAGTTCTTCAGAGGAAAATCTATTGTACGATCCGGAGATAGAGAAAACTTCGAGGAAGAATAGAGCAGCAGCGAAGAGGGCACGCCGAGCCGCGAACAGACCTCGTGAGCCCACACCACCACCAGAAGATCGAGAAGAAGCAGGGCACGAGGAGGAAGAACAATTTGAGAACGGCCACGCTGATAATATGGCCATCGAAGGAAGAACTTTGAGACAGTTAGTCTTTCCGACTAACATGAATCTTCGCCCAATGGGCATTATTTTCCCAGCAATCACGCAGACATGGGATCTGCAAGCAAGCTTCATCCAAATCTTACCTAAATTTCATGGGATGCCCGGAGAGGACCCTCAAAGACATTTGCAAGATTTTGAGATGGTTTGCCAGACTCAACCATCTGACCATGGACGAGAAGAGTATGTGCGGCTGGTCTCGTTCCCTTTTACTCTACAGGATGGGGCACGGGACTGGCTGTACACTCTACAGACTGGTAGCGTGACCACATGGGGGGAACTTCAACAAAAATTTTTGGAGAAGTATTTTCCAGCTTCCAGAGTGCAGGAGATGAGAAGAAGGATCGGAAGTCTGAAAATGAGCACGAACGAGAGTTTCTATGATTACTGTGACCGTTTCCAGAATATGCTGGCGAAATGCCCACAGCACCAGATAACTGATCATGATCTGATCCAACACTTTGTTGGAGGGTTGAGGCCACATGAGAGGACGATTGTTAATGTATCTTGTGGAGGGTCCATATTGAACAAGCGACCAACTGAAGCCTTTAGAATTCTGACCGAGATGGCTAAAGACAACCGAGATTTTGGTGAAGAGGGCACAAGAAGCGTAAATGCATTTGGGGAATTATCCAATGATGAGAGCATGATTGAAAAGCTATGTGAACGAATTGGAAAGGCTGTTACAGTAGCAATCACAGGAAGAAATCCCAGACCATGTGGGGTGTGTAAAAGTGTGCTTCATTTTACCGCCGAATGCCCAATGCAGGAGGAGATACAAGAAGTTAATGCTGTGGAAGGGCACAACAACTATCAGTGGAGATATGATCCTCACTCTGAAGCATACAATTCAGGTTGACAAAACCATGATGATTTCAGATGGAGAAGGCCTGAAGATGCTCCACCCATGCGACCTCCACCACCAGAAGAAAAAATGAGATCGAGTTTGGAAGATTTAGTCCAAGCCTTGGCAGAAGAAAACGTGAAGGTTGCGCAAGAGAATGAAAAATTTAAGCAAGAGACAAGAGCGGACTTTGCACATATGAGCAAACAAATTGATCAATTAGCCCAAACGGTTCACAGATTGGAAGTAAAAATTGGTAAACTTCTATCCCAAGTGGAGAACCCTCATGAACAAGTTAATGTTGTTACCTTGAAGAGTGTGAATGATTTACCAAAAGAGGTCTGCTCAGCTGAAATGGAAAATGATGTGCCCACGAGAAGAGAACAATCATCGGAGAATGGGGCACAAAAAATCAGTCAGCCTACTCTGGAGCCCATTCAAGAGAAACATAAAATTGCAAGAAAACCTCTTTTTCCAGATAGATTGGCACAAAATAGAAAGAAAAAAGAGATGAGTGAGATGCTGAAAGTCTTCCGCAAAGTGGAAATCAACATTCCACTAATTGAATCCATTAAACAAATTCCACGGTATGCCCATTTTCTGAAAAAGTTGTGCACCAGAAAGATACAGTTTAAAGATGATGCTAAGTTCCTTGTGGGAGAGAATGTGTCAGCTGTAATTCAGAAGAAGATGCCAAAAAAGTGTGATGATCCAGGCATGTTCACAATACCGTGCATCATTGGAGAAAAAAAAGTCGAAAAGACCATGCTGGATCTGGGGGCATCAATAAACGTCATGCCCCTGTCAATTTTTAATGAATTGAAGTTGGGACCTCTGCAACCAACTCGTGTGGTCATTCAGTTGGTAGATAGGTCAAATGTGTATCCCGATGGGCTGATCGAAGATGTGCTAGTTAAGGTGGACGAGATGATATTCCCAGTGGATTTCTATGTGCTTGATATGGGCACAACAACGAGATCATCAATTCTTTTGCTGGGGAGACCTTTTATGAAAACAGCTCGCACACAAATTGATGTCGACAAGGGCACACTGACTTGCGAATTTGATGGAGAAAAGGTTACATTCAACATTTTCGAAGCCATGAAGCACCCACCTGATACAGAAAATGTGAATTTTGTGGATCTCTTTGATACACCATCCCAGCCTACTCTCTCAATGATGAGCAATCGAGAACCTCTGGAAAGGGCATTACAGGAAGGACTAACTGATCAAGATGCCCTTGATGAAGATGATGAAATTCAAGATGCAGTCAAGATGCTTCATTCACTAAAGGAGATGCCACCTGGAGTAGTGAATTACAATGTGCCCACAAGAAGCGATAGTGACAGAATGCTACCTTCTACTATGCCAACACCGAAGTTGGAACACAAGCCACCATAGGGCATTTCGAAGCTTAATGGAGAGCAAGTTGGGCACAATAAAAAGTTCCAGATCGAAGAATCGGAAGAAACGGGCATGGAAGTCAATGATGATGATATTATCTATGAAGAAAGAATGAAAAGACTCCATGATCAGGTTGTTAAATGGAAAATGTTCACTCCGGGACAACAAGTATTGCTTTATCATTCAAGATTCAAGATCATGGGAGGAAGTCCAAAGATAAAATGGGTTGGGGCATTTGAAGTGCATGCTGAATTTCCTAATGAGCTAGTAGAAGTGAAAAATCTGAAGACAGGAAGGCATTTCAAGGTAAATGGGCACAGACTGAAACCTTACCTGGGGCACACCGACCCTGAAGAAAGAGCAGTATGGCTCGCAGAGCCCAGTAGTATCTGAACAGAGGAGTGTCGTGCCCACGACAGTAACTAGGGCGCTATTGGGAAGCAACCCAGGTTTGTTTTTTAGTTTTTTTTTATTTTTCAGTAATTTTAATTATTTTTTTCTGATTTATCAAACTAGATTTGGAGAGTTTTCTAGTAGATGCCTGAAAAAAATACAAGAAGTAGTTGAGGATGAGAAGACAAACTTGTTTATTTTGTGCCGAGGGCATACCCTTCAAGCACTCTGTTTTCAGTTTCTACAGGAACAAGCAGGAAGACACCAGGAGAAAGGGGCACAACAAGAAGTGATTGCTGCCAGAATGACCATAAGGAAGCTGGATATCATTGAGAATGCCCTGTATCAGATTGTTGATGCCTGCTTGAGCAAGTTTGAGCAAACCCTCACTGCATATTTCAAACATGATGGGTTCACTTACCCGGCATCCGCCCCGAACTAACCTGGTTCAATTCATTTTCTTTAGTTTTTATGTTCTTTCATTTTCAATCTTTAGGTGTCGTCCTTATTCTACCCACTTTGCCTCAAGCAAAGTGTGTGGGTGGGGGCATTAGGGGTTGTTATTTTTTTTGTTGATACTTGCTTAAACACTTTGCCTCGTGCAAAGTGTGTTGGTGGGTCGTTTTGAGTCAATCATGCTTTCTGTTAAATTTTTGGGGGCACTAGTTTCTGGTTGTTAATGTTGAAAAAATTGCTAATCGAGTCAGCATGCCCACACTAAAAGCAAGAATAATGAATGAGTTGAGCATTAACCTGGTGAGATTTGAGCTTATGCTGTTATGCCCATTTTACAGCATTCTCTTTTCATGTGTGTACATTTGGTGCTTAGAATTTCTAGAACTTGCTTTTGCTCTACTTTTAAATCAGAAAGTTTAAAATGCATGTGTAGATGATTTAGGCATTTTCTTGCTTGAGCCCACTAAGCCAAATAAAAACCAACCTTTGACACAGCTTTGCAGCCCTTTTGAGCCAATAAAATGCCCTGGCATTTTTGTTGATTTACCTCACTATATAAAGCCAGGGCATTACAAAAACCAGAAGTAGAAGGAGTCTCTGGATGGTTTTGAAGAAATTGAAATTGCAAAAAAAAAAGATAGGGAGAATGAAAAAAAAATAAGAAAGAAAGAAAAAAAAAGTTTTCCCCTAGTCTGAATGTTCAGAATGCCCACACTAACGAAAAATTCGTAATCTGAACAGTGAATGAGGGCATGAGGAAGTAAGAAAAAAGTTCGTGGTATGTCCAGTAAACGCTCCTGAGAGTTTTAGCTCAGTACCAAAAGAACCCCACCTTACCTAAAGAGCCCCATTACAGCCCGTAAAAGTCCTTTTGATACGTATGCAATTTTTCCACTTAATGAAATTGAAGAAAGAGCACTAGCAAGCTTATGGAATGAATAAGTATGGAATGACTGAATTTGAGTGTAAACACTAAGCCTAAACACAGTGCGAAGAGAGTGTGGGAGGACCTTTATGCTCAGTTCAATTTTGACTTGCTAGGGCATGCTGATTACGCAATTAATTGGAAAAGTTTTTTGTTGAAACGATGTGCCCACACGGATTAACAGGTTGCATGTTTTGTTTCTTTCGTGTCTGTTTCTTTTCCTTTCCCTTTTGTTTTTCTTTTCTGGGTTCTTCGTACCCCATGCTTGAGGACAATCATGACTAAAGTGTGTGGGTGTGATGAGTCCATTTATTTCACATTTTTCTGGGCATTTTAGTCGCTCTAAATGTCCTTTTTAGTGTCTTTATGTCGGAAAAGAACCAGGAAAGTGGTTTGGGCATTCTGAGAGTCGAATCTGGCGAAAGAGGCGTTTTGGCCTTCAAATAAACTGAAATGGATGAAATGGGCATATCAGATAAAAATCAGCCTGAGCAGAAGATGTTGTGCCCACAGTACTCGCGCAGATTCAGAGAAGGCAGCGAAGAGGGAATTCCCGGAAAAAACGGGATTCTGTTGAAAGAAGATAAAATTTGGCATTGGAGCTTTATCAGAATTGAAATCTGAATAGAAGAAGGAAAGTTTGTTCGTAGATGGACTCTTGAGCAACAATTTGGAAGATAAGGATGAGATTTCTTAAATATCGGGATTCATCCAACAGATAAGGAAGTTTCCTTATCCAGTCAGAGTCCAGTGGGCATAGGAGATCCAACAGATAAGGAAGTTTCCTTATCCAGTCAGAGTCCAGTGGGCATAGGAGATCCAGCAGATAAGGAAGTTTCCTTATCCAGTCAGAGTCCAGCGGGGCACAGCAATCCGGCAGATATGGAAGTTTCCCCTTTTTGGGGGATTTTTATTTGATCTTTTGTACTCTTTTAAATACTAGTTTGATAGTTTATTAAAGAAGAACTTCGTACCATATTATTTGCTGCACTTTTATTTTCGCAATTAGGTTAGGTCAGACACTGCTTCGGCAGCAAGACAACCTGGGGCCTTATGCCCACAGGGATTATGATTTATATTTAATGTTGTTTACGTTTGGCGTTGGAGCTGGACGAGTTTTCATTCAATTCCAGTAAGTTTTTATTGTTTATCATGTCTTTATTTTATGTCTTTATAATTCCATCTAGCATGAGTAGCTAGATTTATATTCCGGGTTGAACAAAGATGAAGATTTAACACACACTTAAAACTGGTGAGGCCGTGTGGGCATTTTACTGTACGAATGAGTTTCTGCCAGGTTTTGTTCCAATGCTAGAAAAAAGTGTGTTTAATATGAATAATGTGGTTGATCACTCTTTAGTCATAATGGGCATTCTAGGGCTAAAAGAATTAATGAATCGTGACTGTGTGTTAATTCGATAGTAGCTGGGAACTTGGTGGGTTGTTGTGGGCACACGAGGAATCAGTAAACACAACAAACTTGGGTTCATCTAGAGGCACAATGCTTCATATCATTTACATCTCTTAGGGGAACCGGGAGGTGGGTGGTATGTTAGGGATTTAATTGACGAGGAATCACTTTTAAATCTAAATCGAAAGGATGAATGAGGAGATGTAGTGAGGAATCCGATCTCCATAACTGGGTGATTCAGTCATACAGGAAAATCAGTGTGCCCATGATCGAGTGAGTGTGAGTTAAATTGGAATCTAGTTCAATCCCGGAACCTTTTGTTATTTGATATTCTTTTTAGTTTATTTTTGCAGATTTACTTTCAGTACAGTGACAACATAAAACCCCCCTTTTTGATTGGTGACTCGAAGGTGGAATCACATCAGCTCTTTGTGGGATCGACCCTTACTCATAGCTAGCTACGCTCGCTGTGGGCACAGGAGCAATACAAATTCGTTTTGAGCGCGAAACGACCGCGCGTCAGCATCATGTTTCTTTATTTTAGGACTCAAGTCGTCTAGACTCCGTCCCTCCTCTTTCTTCTTCTCACTTGGTTGCTCATCAACCTTTCATCTGCTTTCCTCATCATCCGGCTTCTCGGGGCCATCATAAGCGGTTCCACTCCTCAAGGTAATTGCCTTGCATTGATCCTTCGGATTCACAGTGGTATTACTTGGGAACTTGCCTTGTTGATGTTGGCTTCCCAAGATGGTTGCAAATTGTCCCATTTGCTTCTCCAAAGTGTTAACTTGGTTGCCAATTGCTCCGACGGTATTTTTCAACTTCCCAATTCGTGCTTGAGAGTCTTTCATGTAACTTTCCGTCTTTCCCATGAATGCCATTTGAAGTTCATCCATCTTCGGCTTCTTCTCCTCATCAATAACACCATTCGTGACTGAGAAACCCGGAGGTGGCTGGATAGCATTATTCGGATTACCATAGGAGAAATTTGGGTGTTGAGCTTTATTTTGATAACCTGAATTTCCTCCATATTGGCCTCTGTATTGAGGTTTGTACCCCTGATTGAATTGCCTTGGCTGATTTGAGAAGCCTCCTTGTTGGTTCACATAGTTGGCATCCTCAAATTGGCTTTGAGATGTCTCGGCCTTTGGATTTGTAAAGGCCTCAATTTTTGAATTCAAGGTTGCCATTTGAGCCGCCACAAGCCCGAGTGCATCTGAACTTGAAGCGGAAGCCACCTTCTTTAGAATTTGGACTCCCTCTCTTGTAGCCGACCATTGAAAAGAATTTGAGGCCATTTCTTCAATTATTCTTAAGGCTTCTTCTGGCCCTCTTGCCAACAATGATCCCATTGTTTGAACACGGTGATCTCTCCTTTCAATTTGAGAGTTTTTCCGGGTGGGAAAAACTTGTGTAGGAACTTGGTCACCAATTGATCCCAAGTTTGAAATGTTCCTTGAGCATGACTTAACCACCATGTTTCCGCCTTGTCGATTAATGAAAATGGAAAGAGTCGGATGCGGATTGCATCATCCGGGACTCCATTCATCTTTATTGTCCCACTCACATTGAGAAATTTTCGGATATGCTCATGGGGATCCTCCATTGGCGTCCCTCGAAATTGGTTCTGTTGGATCATTAGAATGATAGAGGTCTTAAACTCGAAGTTGTTGGCTTGAATAGGTGGTCCATTGGCCACCCCTTGATCAACTACATGTTGGAAAAGATTCCGGATTGGTGCCTCCACATTTCTATTGTGAGCCTCCTCTTGGGCCCTCAATTGCTCTTGCATCACCTCCAATTGCCTTTGCATTTGGGCAATCATCGGGTCTTAAACTGGTAGAGGTAGATCCGCTATTCTTCTTCATCTACGTGCGTTGTTGTGGCGAACCGTTGCTTCAATCTCTAAGTCCAATGCAATAGGTGGTTCTCCTTGAGAACGAGTGTGCATACACTTCCTATCAAAAAGGACAAACAAATCAAACACAACTCTTCAAAATAACAAGTAAAAATGTCTAAAGTAATCCACTCTATCTTTATCACAATATTGCATTTATCAAATAAATTCTTTATCCCCGGCAACGACGCCAAAAACTTGACAGAGGCTCAGTTTACCTTAAAACCTACTGTGATTTGTTTCAATATTTATAACTCGTGTCAATGCCTACAAGTGTACAAGCATGTGATTGTAGATATGATGATACGAGATCGATCCACAGGGAAATGGAATAGAAATTAGATGATGCAATTACCACGACGGAAGATGAGTGAAATATCTAGACGACTGATAAGAAGAGGGTGTATTTTACTAAATCAAACTGTCGAACAAGAACAAAAGACATAAAAGTATAAACACATAAAATTATCAATATATTTCGCACTCAGGAGGCACTACCAAATGAGCGAGAGCTTTGAAGATGACAAATAAGGCGAAACTCTAGGACATGGCTACACAATACTCATATTGACCTACAATGTGGGATTACACATACATTGCTTCAAAGTTCATAGATAAGAAGGCCACAAATATAATAAGAGCATCTCTCGAATATCTCTTAAATTGCGAATGCGACAAAGATGGCTATCTCTAACGCATTCTAAGGTCGCACCTACAAAAGGATCTAAAGGTCACATTTTCTTCCACATAATGACATTCGACTAAGAAGACAAATATGTAGATTTGATCTAGGCATGCTTATGATCACGGGATTGACTAGATGCAAGTGATTCATACATGTGATGTTAGTGAGATGGCCAACCAAACAACATCATTCAAGCCCTAGCATAGATCAAAACCTTGACAAAGCAACAACACATATATATACATCCCAAACCAATGATCAATATTCACATTGTTTCACCACATCCTATAGCCCTAAGGCTCTAGCCAACCATATTCACAATAAAATCAAGTTTACAAAATGAAGAACAATCACTCATTCTAAATACAAATCAAAGAAGAGAGAGGAGGTGATAGAACCCAATGTAGAGTCCTCCTTCTTCAATCCTATGACTTGGATTCCAAGTGGATGGTTGAATCTTCAATCTTCCTCTTGATCTTCAAAAATCCCTTCTCTTGCTATTTCTCCAAGTGATTTTCATTCCTAGGGTTCCTTCCTTCGTTCCCTTCTTTTGAAATGCCCCAATGATATATATATGAATGGACCCATAATTGAATGCCAAAAGTCACTTTTTATTTTCGTCTGTGCGGAACTCGACTCCAGGAACTCGCGTTTGAGGGTCGAGTTTTGAACAAAGAAAATCAGGTCTCTGAAGGCTCTGCAACACGGCATTTGGGTCGCATTTCGGCTAAAGGCCGAGGCGCGACCCCAGTAACTCGTGTTTGACACCCGCGTTTCGTCCAAAGGAATTCAGCTCTCTGAAGGCTCTGCAACACGGGCTCTGGGTCGCGTTTGGGGGTCGCGTTTCACCTGAAGGCCGAGGCGCGACCCCCCAAGGTCGCGTTTGTTCCTCGCATTTTGCAATGGGTTTGAAGCGCGACCCCCTGAAGTCGCGTTTGGGGGTCGCGTCTTCAAGTGTTGGTCATTTTCTTTCTTGTTTCTTCAATTTTCCATGCCTTGTGTATTCCTTGTTGATCCCTTTATCAATTTGACTTTGCTTTTGCTCTTTAGATCCCAAAAATTCTCTATATTGGCCACATTTCATTAAACAAAAGATTGAACAAAAATAAACAATATTCACAAAATATGTACAATATAACTAAGTGCAAAAGCACTCAAAACTTGAGTCCAAATGAGTGTAATTTAAGCACTCATCAGAAGAAGAGGATGAAGATCTTGAAGAAATCAATGAAAAGAATCATGATTATGCTCTTCTTACCAGAAGACTTAACACTCTCATTCGAGCTAGCAGAGGGAAATAACAAAAGGGAGGTGGTGAACAACGCAAGCCTCGAAATAACTCTTTGGGATCTTTGGTTCTCTATGAAAGATTGAACACACCTGGAAAGGAACCAAAGATTATAAAGCGTGCTTCATCAGATCATTTCAGACCAAAGGAAGTCAAAGACTTCTCTACTGTTCAATGTTATGAGTGCAAAGGATATGGGCACTTTGCAAATGAGTGTCCGAACACTTTTAGAAAACTTGGAAAACAGGTTAATTTTCTATCTCTTAGTGATAGTGAGCTAGACACTTCAGGGATTTATGTAGAGGAGATACCAGATGATGCACCAAATGAGCACGCAGCCTTAACTGCAGTATGTGTTGAAGAGAATAAGTCAAGTCACACTGAAGTTGAGATAACTTTTGAAAGGTATGAGGAGTCTTATTACAAAACTCTTTTTTGTTTCAACACTGTTATAACTACTGTAGATGAGGACGAAGAAGTTTCTGAAGAAGAAACATTGGAGTTATTGGTAAAGATGCAAGGACTTTACAAGGAGTTGTACTTAAAGTGGAACAAACAGTGCAAAGTGGTGGAGTCACTTAATGAGGAAAGCACTATCCAGAAAGCGTCACTGGCAAAGCTGGAAGTGATGCTGACAAAGAAAGATGCTGAGATTGACAACATGAAGATCCAGCTAAACCATGCAAATGAGACATTCAAAAGGCTCAACACCGGTACTTCCAAGCTAGATGAGGTTCTTGCTCAAACTCAGGTAACTTCACATGGGATAGGCTATGATAAATGTGTGAAGCCCGCCTTTACACAAATCTTGTCTACCCATGGAAAACCATTTGTTAAAGCAAAGGACGTTCCCTCCACTTCGTCAGTAAAAAGGAAACGTAGGAAGTACATTTGTCACTATTGTTTCCTCCCTGGACACATTAAACCCTTTTGTCATAGGTTCTTGCAGGAACACCAAAAGGAGATGCATTTGAGGAAACAAGCTTCAAAACCTATCCTTACAAGAAAGGGTGACAAATCCAAGAAACTGGTATGGAGACCCAAAGTTACTGCCACAGTTACCTGCCAAGTGGTCTTCACTGCATCAACAGATAATGACTCAACCACCTGGTACTTTGATAGTGGATGTTCACGTCACATGACAGGTTCCAGATGTTACCTATAAAACTATTAAAGAATCAACGGTAGTGAAGTAACCTTTGGAGGAGGATCAAATGGCAAGATAGTTGGACGTGGAACTTTGGACAGTCCTGGACTCCCAAAGTTGGATAATGTGTCACATGTTGAAGGACTGACGGCCAATGTCATTAGCATCAGTCAACTATGTGATGACAACTTTAGTGTCATATTTGATAAAGAAAGTTGCACTGTGATGGACAACAATGGTAACCATGTGATCTCAGGGGTAAGATCTTCCAATAATATCTATGAGACTAACAGAAACAGTTGTCTAAGTGCGCAGATGAATGAGGTGCAGCTTTGGCATCAAAAATTAGGACACACCAACTTCCATAACATGAAGAATCTCCAAAGACTAAATGTTGTTCTAGGAGTTCCCAAGTTGAATATTGCAAGTCCTAGCCTCTGTGGAGATTGTCAAAAGGGAAAACAAGTCAAAGCATCGCACCCTGTTGTGACAACTTCTGAGAGACCTTTCACAACTCAAAGCTGCTTCGAACTACTTCATATGGACCTTATGGGACCGGCTGAAGTTGAAAGCCTTGGAGGTAAGAGTTATTCTTTTGTCATTGTAGATGATCTTTCAAGGTATACGTGGGTGAAATTTTTAAGAAATAAGGGTGAAACGTATGATACCTTCTTAGAATTGTATGCTATGATCAAAAAAATTTATCACGCTTGTGTTAAGAGGTTAAGATCCGATCATGGGAGGGAGTTTGAGAATATACAACTCCTCAACTTTTGTACAAAAGAAGGTATTCATCATGAATACTCATCCCTAAAGACACCTCAGCAAAATGGTGTGGCCGAGCGAAAGAATAGGACTTTACAAGAGATGGCCACTGTAATGCTGCACTCAAAGAAACTGGCTAAATGGTTTTGGGCTGAAGCATTAAATACCGCATGTCATGTAAGTAATCGAGTAAATCTAAGAACCGGAACCACCATGACATCATACGAGATTCTGAATGGTAAAAAACCCAACCTGAAATATTTACATGTATTTGGTTGTGTTTGTTATATTTTGAATGATAGGGACTATCTTTACAAGTTTGACCCTAAAAGTGACAAATGTGTGTTCATTAGTTACTCACTTAGCAGTCATGCCTACCGTGTTTATAACCTCAGGACCAAAACTGTAATGGAGAGTGTGAATATAAGATTTGATGATATGGCTAGTTTGTATACTCCTACTGATGATACTAACAGTGTAATTGAGATTCAGGGAAATACAGGAAACACCGATGTAGCACAAGTTGACCCTGAAGTTGAGCCCACTTCAGCGACAAACAAGGATACATCTTCCGATGAACCTGAATCTGATCTTAACGATTCAGAAATCCCAGCAGTAATTCAAGGAAGTATTCGAAGAGACCCTCCGAAGAGAATTCGCAAAGATCATCCAATTGACCAAGTCATTGGAGATGTTCACGAAGGGGTCCGAACAAGAGGTAAAGCCATTATCAATCAAAGAAAAATGGTAAGGATGGTGTGTTTTTCGTGTGTCATAAATGAAGTTGGTAGTGTTGTGTTTCTGTCCATGATTGAACCGAGGAATGTAACCGAAGCCTTAAAAGACGAGTTTTGGATTAGTGCAATGCAGGCCGAATTACTTGAGTTTGTGAGGAACAAAGTCTGGACACTTGTGCCCAGACCCTCTGGAGTAAATGTCATTGGGACTAAGTGGATATTCAAAAATAAAATTGATGAATTCGAGAATATCATCAGAAATAAGGCTCGATTAGTTGCCCAAGGTTATACTCAGGTAGAAGGTATAGACTATGATGAAACTTTTGCTCCGGTTGCACGAATAGAGTCAATTAGACTTTTATTTGTCATTGCTTGTTACCTTATCCCTTTACCAGATGGATGTTAAGGCAGCTTTTCTCAATGGTATTTTGGAAGAAGAAGCTTACGTGGAACAACCCAAAGGTTTTGAAGATCCAACAAATCCAAGTCATGTATATAAATTACATAAGGCATTATACGGACTAAAACAAGCTCCAAGAGCTTGGTATAGTCGGCTAACTGAATTCTTGCTTGAGTTTGGATTTTCCAGGGGTCATGCTGATAGAACTCTATACCTCAAGAAAGATAAAGACATGCTTACAATCGCTCAAATCTATGTCGACGACATAGTGTTTGGGTCAACAAGTGAGAAAGCTTTGAAGGAATTTGTTGAAGCAATGTCCACAACCTTTGAAATGAGCATGGTCGGTGAGCTTAGTAATTTCCTTGGACTTCAAGTCAAACAAAAGGAAAATGGTGTTTTTGTCTCACAGACAAAGTATGCCAAAAACCTTGTAAAGAAGTTTGGTTTGGAGAATGCAAAGCACATGAGGACTCCAATGAGCACAACTGAAAAGTTGTCAAAGGATGCAGTTGGACCTGAAGTTGATCCAACTTTGTATAGATCAATGATCGGGAGTCTTCTCTATCTAACTGCTAGTCGACCTGATATCATGTACAGTGTGTGTGCATGTGCTCGATTTCAGTCTTGTCCCAAGGAGGAACATCTTAAGGCGGTCAAAAGGATCATTCGGTATGTGGCCGGAACTTGTGAATTGGGTCTATGGTTCACAAAGGACACAACAACAGATCTTGTTGGATACAGTGATGTTGACTAGGCTGGAGAAATTAATGATAGACGGAGTACAAGTGGAGGATGTTGTTACTTAGGAAACAACCTCATCTCTTGGCACAGCAAAAAGCAAAATTGTATCTCATTGTCCACAGCCGAGTCCGAATATGTGGCTGTCGGGAGCTGTTCAACTCAGTTGATATGGCTGAAGTCGATGCTGGATGATTATGGCCTAGAAAGCGATTCACTAATAATGCTTTGTGACAATACAAGTGCCATCAACCTTGCTAAGAACCCTGTTGACCACTCCAAATCCAAGCACATTCATTTAAGGTATCATTTTATTAGAGAATTAGTCGAAAAGAAGTTATTAAAGCTAGAGTATATTAGTACAATAATCAACTGGCTGATTTATTTACAAAGGCTTTAAGCTATGAGAGATTCTCAATTTTGAGAAAATCTCTTGGCTTGTGTTCAATATGAAAAATACAGTTGACCCAACTGTTGTCACAACTTTTGACATATCATCGTTAACTGTAAAGCTGAACAGATTCGAGGATGAAAAAGCCTATTTTAAGGTGAAACCATGATTGTTCTTATAAAATCATATAACTAGATCAAAGATCTTAGATAAATGATTTTTATGAGATTCTTTTGGTTATTCATCTATTCACAATCTGCTTCTCTTCTTAATAAGTTTTCTATGATGTATCAAAAGTTTTCCGATAAATAAATTTTTGTGACAATAGTCGATATTTTTTTAAAAATAAAAATAAAAAAATTGAAAGTCAGTTGAATGCATCTAGAAGTGTATCTTAATCCTCCTTTAATATCTCATTTTGACTATATCTTTAATAATGTTGACTCCTATTTTTCTGGCGGGATGAATCTGTTTGTTATTCTTTTTAAAAAAAATCCCGTCTCTTTCTTGCTTCTCTATTTCACTTTATAATCCATCCACAGCAGATTCTCGGTCATATCACTCTTTATCACTCTAAAATTTTTCCCCAAAATCTTTTCGTCTCCTTTCATCTAAATCCCTTCATCGTCTTCAACCCTCTGAACCCCTCATCGTCGCCGGTCACCATGACTCCGGAAAAAATCAAGCAACTTCAAGAGTTCATGAGCGACCCAGAAGCCACCGCTTATCTCCGACAACTCGCCACATTCCCCCCTCAACCAACCCTAACTCCACCGCCTCGTTCACTCATCCCGAATCTCTTCCGGTTGATATCTCCGGAAATGACTCCTCTTCTCCGATCGACGTTTCTTCTCTCGCCGTCCCGAGGAAATGCCCCAATGGAAATATCCCCTGAGATGGGGAGCTGTGCAGAGGTCCAATCAACCCCTCTTCCACTTCCGGCTCCGGCACCGACCTCAACGGAGATCTCCTTCTCCCAATCGGAAAGCTCTCAAGCAATTATTCTTGCTCCTGACGGAGTAATTATGCCCATGCTTGACACACCGATTCTTGCTTCTCCAGAGGAAGAGCCGCTAGACCCTCTCTCTCACTACACTCAACCGGAGTCTCATGATGGCGGTCCGGTCGAGGTTTCCTTCTCTGAGGTTGAAGAAGAAATCCATGTTGATGCTCCTGCCAAGTCGCTGGTTGCCTCTCGGAAGAAAAAGACGGCTAAACCGAAGAAAACCCCTCTGCAGAGATGCTTTAAGAGGCTCCACACTACCGGCAGCTCTTCGAAGCCTCAATCGGAGCCTATCCATCTCGATAGCGACCCTGAAGCCGAGGAGAGTAAAGCTGATGAGCTACAGGATGAGTCAGATGAGCATACACCTTTGGCTCAAGAGTTAGAATTTGAGGAGGATGTCAAGGAGGAAGAAGTCATAGCCTTCAAGAAAGGAAAACGGAAGCTCGCTCCTTTACCGCCATCTAAATCTCGGAGCAAGGCTACCAAGAGGGCCAAGCGAAGTGTTGCTCGTTCTGCACCAGAGGACGACTCAGAATCTGACATTGAGGTATCGAAGGCTTTATCCCCTCTTTTTTATTTTGATGTTGGTAAAAGGAATTAGGAACATTTTAAGAGTAGGGAAATCTTGAATGATCGTTCTGTGGATTTGAAAGATTTTGCTTCTCATAATTTGGTTGTGTTTTTGGAGAAATGAAAGGTGCTTGGATCTGTGACATATGTGAAACCATTTGTGGCTGAGGTAGTTCATCATTTTTATGCGAATTTAACTCATGAATTTAGTAATCACTCCTTGAAGTTGTACGGGAAGGTGTATGTGCGTGGGAAGGTTTTCACTATAACTCCTTCACGTATAAACAAGTTCCTAGGTGTTCCTAATGTGGTTGAGAATGATGATGAAGTTGATGATGACTTTGAAGCCAATATGGCTGATGTTGTGACTGGAGGGAAGGCAGATCAGTGGGTTGCAAATAAGAAACCGAATAGGCTTGCCTCGGTTCTTACCTCACTATTTTCCACTCTTCACAAAATTTGTGCTTCGAATTGGCTACCTACCTCTAACACAACTACTGTACCGTTTGATCATGTGTGTTTGATGTATAAAATCTTCAAAGGGGAGAAAGTAAACCTAGGGCAGAGGATCTTCAATGCCATATCTGAGATTGCTATGACAAAATCCAATAAGAAGCTCATTGTTCCTTCCCTAATATTCAACATGCTGGTTGATCAAGGTCTCAAGCTTACCAAAAAGGATGTTCTCTCCGATCGAGTGCCTCTACAGATTGTCCAACAAGCCTTCCTTGCTGACACCCGCACAAGGGATCTTCTCTGGATTGAAGTGAATGACAAAGATGCTCCAACTAAAGAACTCTTTTGTTCTGTTTCTGTGTTTCTTTTGCAGGAACAAATTCATTTCTTGTCGGAGCAGATCACTATCTTTGAGAGACAACGGCGTGTGCTACAAAAGGTTCTTTCTTTCCAAAAAGGGGGAGATGAAGAACCAAGCTGTAAAAGGGGTGCAGGTCAAGATGCGGACGAGGAATGAAGAACTGAAAGTTGTGAAAGCTTGAAGAGCTTGAAGGCTGCAGTCTGTTGCAGTTTTTTTTTTTTTGTGGCTGGAAGAATTTCTAAAACAAACTAACTTTTTATTTGTTTTTTGCTTTTCTCCTGAACAACTTAACTTATTTTTGCTACTATTCTGATGAGGGATGCTATGTCAGATTTGATTATGTTCTTTTGATGATCAGTTTATATTGAAGTTGTTCTGACAGGTGGAGCAACTTTGATACTTAACCATAAAAGTTTATTTTGCATTTTGGTGACAGAGGGAGCAACTTTGATACTTAACCATAAAAGTTTATTTTGCATTTTGGTGGCAGGGGGAGCATTATGATCTGTGTTTATTTGTTTCAGGGGGAGAACCGTATTTTATTTAAGATTGTTTGGTTTTGGAAAGAAAGACAAAAAGGGGGAGATTGTTGGAACTGTTAGGTTCAAATTTATCTATGATTGTTATTTTGTCTTTCTTTGATTTATTGTGTGTAGGTTATTGTGTTGATTAAGAAAGTATTGGAGCATGCCAAGTTGACCGAGTCTTGGAGAAAGTCTTGGAGTTAAAGTTCAAAGATATGTTTGTTCATATATCTATGGAAAGGTTGTTATGCTTGCGGCTAAAGTCAAGGAAAGATAGGAGTGCGGTTCGTGCAAGTCATATGAGTGGAGATCAAGATATTAGTCTAGTATAAAAAGGATTTATATTTATAGATTAGATACACAAGTTCAGAGAGAATTATTCAGATTTTAGATCGAGTTTTGTATTCTGCAGATTTTCTACTAGATTTGGTTAAGACAACTTTAGTCTCAACTTTCTATGAACGAAGAAATAAAGTGTCTTAATATTTTAGTTAGTGTTTGTCTAGTAGTGTTTTTGTAATTCACATATTCTATATAGTGAAGATTTCGCCCTGAGGCATTTCGCGGGGTTATAGAAATATAATCTTGTGAAAATTTTAATCCGTTGTTCTATTTCTAAATTTCCGCTGCGTGTGCAAAGTTGTTCCAACTTTGGAGCCAACTTTGATCACAACTCTGTTAAAACTGAGAGTTCGGTTTCTTCAATTTTAGTAAGATTTGACTTGTTAATTTTAAAAATTTAAATCATCCACAAGATCTTATTAAAATATGAAATGATTCTACCTAATATATATTGAATCAATTGAAATCTGAAATCACCGAAAACTTCAATTGATTTGTTGTGCATTTGTTATTCAAAATCTCATTAAAATATAAATATAATCCTAGCTAATATTGAATCATTTGTAATACGAAAGCACCGAAAATTCAATGGATTTTACTAATATCAACTCTAAGCCACATGTCCCAATTTTAAAATGATATCGATTTTACTAATATCAACTCTAATCAATTGATGTCAATCCCAATCATTTTACGATAATTGAATTGATTTTACTAATATCAACTCTATATATTGTTGATTTTAAATAATATAATTCAAATAGAAAATCAAGAACTTGCCATAATAATAATAATAATAATAATAATAATAATAATAATAATAATAAAACATGTTGGCAATTGCCGTTAGTCATTATCGTACCCTTGACAACATGTTACTAGATCATATTATAAATCATTAAAATTAATAGACTATAGTTCAAAAATTAAAATTAAGAGATCATCAGATCAATTAGTACATTAATTAATGATGGGCGCATAAATTGCACGCAATTGCACTATATTTTGAGTGTAATTGCACTTATTTAGTATGTAAATATGTTGTAAATATTATAAATATTGTTTTAATCTTATGTTTTATGTAATGTGGGCAATATAGGGAATTTTTGGGTTCAAACAATGCAAAATAAGTCAAGTTAGTGAATTGGATCGAAAAGGTGGCACAAAGATGAGCAAAGGACAAGAAAACCAAGTCACAAGCTGTAATACGACCCCAAAGCCCTAGCAACTGGGGTCGCGTTTCAAATGCACAGTAAAGCCCGACCAAAAAGCGCTACTCATGGGTCGCACTGTAGAGCACTTCAGGGATGTGTTTTTCTTTGTTGCAAGCCCGACCCCAAAGCCCTAGCAACTGGGGTCGCGTTTCAAATACACAGCAAAGCCCGACCAAAAAGCCCTACTCATGGGTCGTACTGTAGAGCACTTCAGAGAGGAGTTTTTCTTTGTTGAAAGCTCGACCCAAAAGCTCTAGCAACTGGGGTCGCGTTTCAACTACACAACAAAGCCCGACCCCAAAGCCCTAGCACCTAGGGTCGGGTTTCAATACAAAGCAAAGCCTGACCCCAAAGCCCTACCACCTGGGGTCGCGTTTCGGACTGACGGAATTGAAACTTGACTTTTGGCATCCAATTATTGGTCCATTACTTTATATATCTGTTGGGGATTTCAAAGGACGAATCTAACACTCCTCCCACTCGAAATACACTTGAAGAAACACTACATTTGGGGATTTTTGAAGATCAAGAAGATGAAAGAAGATCCATCCATTCATTTGAGGATTTAAGCCAAGGGATTGAAGAAGATTGTTCAACATTGGGTTTTATCTTCTCCTTCCCTCTTTTACTCTTGTACTTAGAATGGATTTTGATTCTTCCTTTTGTATTCTTGATTTTGTTGTAAATATGGTTGGCTAGAGCCTTAGGGCTCTAGGATGTGGAGAAACAATGTGAATCTTGTTCTTGACTAGGGTTTAATCTATGGGTGTGTTTTATCAAGATTTCAATCTTTGCTAGTTCTTGTATGATGTTGTTTGAAGTGGCATTCATTTAACATCAAATGTTTGAATCACATGCATCTAGTCAATCTTGTGATCATAAGCATGTATAGATTGAATCTATGTATTTGTACTCTTCGTTGAATGTCGAATATATGGAAGAAAATGTGACCACTTATAGCCTTTGGTAGGTACGACCTTGGAATGTGTTAGAGATAGCCATCCTTGTCGCATTCGCAATTAAGGAGATATTCGAGAGATGCTCCTTCTATATTTGTGGTCTTCCTATCTATGAACTTAGCATAATTGTGTGTTTAATCCTTGTTGTTTGATCAAGAGGAATGTTGTGAATCCATGTCCTAGAGTCTTGCCTTAATTCGTCTTCTTCAAATCTCCCTTTGTTGATCTTGTTTCTTGCATTCTATTTAGATTGTTTATTGTTGTTGTTTGATATTGCATGATTTAGTTTATATGTTGGTTTTGTGTTATGATAATCACCCCTTATCTATTCATAGTCTAGATATTTCATCAATCTATCATCGTGGTACTTGCATTTTCACGTTTAATTCCTTTTCCCTGTGGATCGACCTCATATCATCATATCTACAATCATATGCTTATACACTTGTAAGCATGATACAAGTTTTATACATATTGAAATCATTTTAGAGGAAACTAAAACTCTATCAAGTTTTTGGCGCCGTTGCCGGGGAATTATGAATTAATTTGATATATTGCAATATTGTGATAACGATTGTGTGGATTAGTTTAGACATTTTATATTATTTTTATTTTGGTAAGATTTGCATTGATTTCTTGGTTCTTTGACAGGTAGTGTATGCACACTCGATCTAGAGGTGAGCCACCTATCGACTTGGATCCAGAAATTGAAGCAACGGTGCGCCACAACAACGCACGTAAATGGAGGAGAATGGCGGATAACCTTCCACCGGTTCAAGATCCTATAATTGCCCAAATGCAAAGGCAATTAAAGGTTATGCAAGGGCAATTGAGAGCCCAAGAAGAAGCACAACATAGAAATGTGGAGGCCTTAATCCGAAACCTTTTCCAACATGTCGTGAACCAAGGGGTGGTGAATGGACCACCCATTCAAGCCAACAATTTTGAGTTCATGAAGTCTCTCATACTCATGATCCAACAACACCCGTTCCGAGGAACGCCAATGGAGGATCTAAATGAGCACAAACGCAAGTTTCTTGAGTATAGTGGGACGATAAAGGCGAATGGAGTCCCTGATGATGCAATCCGAATTCGGCTATTCCCATTTTCTTTGAGCGACAAGGCGGAGACTTGGTGGTTGAGCCAAGCCCAAGGATCGTTCCAAACATGGGATGCATTGGTGACAAAGTTCCTTCACAAGTTTTTTCCACCCGAAAAAACTCTCAAACTTAAAGGCGTCATCACCGTATTCAAGCAATGGGATGAGGAAAACATGTATGAGGCGTGGGAATGCTTTAGAGAGATGCTAAGAAAGTGCCCCGGGTATGGGTTTGGATCCGACCACCAAGTGTGTATCTTTTATGGTGGAAGTAAACCCGAGGTGAGAACACTAATGGATGCGGCCGCGGGAGGATCCTTATTAGCAAGAGGCCCGGACGAAGCCATGAGAATCATAGAGGAAATGGCCTCTAATTCATTTCAATGGCCAGTTGCAAGAGAAGGTGTTCAAATAATGAAGAAAGTTGCATCTACCTCAAATTCGGATGCACTTGAGATATTGGCGGCTCAAAGTATCAACTCTAAACTCAAGAATCGAAGCCTTCACCAATCCAAAAGCCGAGACTTCTCAAAGTCAATTTGAGAAAGTTAATTATGTGAATCAAGGAGGAGGCTACTCGAACCAACAAAGGCCATATAATCCGGTGTACAAGCCCCAATATGGAGGTCAATATGGTGGAAATCAAGGTTACCAAAATAAGGCTCAACATCCAAACTTGTCTTATGGTAACCTAAATAATGATATCCAACCACCTCCTGATTTTTCAGTAACAAATGGCATGATTGATGAGGAGAAAAAGCCAAAGATGGATGATCTTTTGATGGCTTTCATGGGAAAGATGGAAAAATACATGGGTGAGACACAAACTCGCTTTGAAAAATTAGAGGATCATATGGGAGCGATTGGCACCCAAGTGAATATGCTAGAGAAGCAAATGAGCCAACTTGCTACAATCATAGGGAATCAACACCAACAAGGCAAGTTCCC
This sequence comes from Perilla frutescens, assembly GCA_026008535.1. Classification (NCBI taxonomy): domain Eukaryota; kingdom Viridiplantae; phylum Streptophyta; class Magnoliopsida; order Lamiales; family Lamiaceae; genus Perilla; species Perilla frutescens. The sequence goes on from BRKX01000011.1 coordinate 34,112,132, forward strand.
GAGCAATACAACCATCAACCCAAGAGAGCAATGTAAGGCTATACATGTGTTAAATGTTGGGTTAGTGGAAAAATTGAAGGTTTCTCATGTAAATCTTGATGAACTAGAAGGTGAAAATGGATTGAAAGACAAGAAGGGTGAAGTTGGAATTGAGAAGAAATCAATGGAGAAAACTTCAAGTAAGTCACTACCATCAACTTTGCCTCACTTCCCTGTTGTTGTTCCATATCCTGAAAGATTGCAAAAGAATGAGCAAGATGAACAATTCAAGAAATTCTTGGAGGTGTTTCGAAAAGTCCACATCAACCTCCCTCATGTGAATTTGTTGCAAAGAATGCCAAACTATGCAAGATTCTTTAAGGAACTGTTTTCAAAAAAGAAAAAGTTGAGAAAGTGTGAAGTATTGAGCCTCATGGGTAAGTATAGTATCTTCCTTCAACAGAAGTTGCCACTAAAGTTAAAAGATCCGGGGAGTTTTGTTATCCCATGTGATATTGGCGAAAAGTTGATTGTGAATGCACTTTGTGATCTTGGAGCAAGTGTGAACCTTATGCCTCTTTCTTTCTTTCATAAGCTAAAAGTTGGAAAGTTGAAGACGACAAATGTTTGCTTGCAATTAGCAGACTATTCTATTACTCATCCAAAGGGGATCATTGAGAATGTTCTTGTACGAGTAGGCGAATTCATTTTTCCTGTTGATTTCTTGGTACTCGATATGGAGGATAATGAAGAGATACCACTCATCTTAGGAAGACCATTCTTAAGTACCGCAAGGGCCCTAATTGATATGGAAAAAGGTGAATTTACTCTCAGGGTTCATAATTTGTCGATCATGTATCAATTAAAGGAGAGAAGAGAAGTTCCTAAAGAAAATGGGTCTAAGGACATGGAGGAGTGCAAGGTGATTCGAAAATTCAAACCGAGCAAGATGATTTGTCAAGAAAAGAGTGAAAAAGATATTTCTGAGGAGTATTTTAGAATCTTTGAACCAGACTTGATTATAATGCCTTGGAGAATTCAAGAAGGTGCTCTTGTGTGGCATAGGAAGCCACCATATCTTCTTGGTTAACTATTGGCTATTGATATCCCATCGAGCTCACGACGTTAAATTAAGCGCTTGTTGGGAGGCAACCCAATGATTTTTATGTTGTTTTGATTTGTCGTATTATTTTGTTTATCTTGGTTAGTTTAGATTTGTTTATAAGGGTAGTGTTTTGATTGGAAGTTGATGATTAGTGTTTATGTTTGTGGAGTGAAATAAATGCAGGGAGTTGTGTTGAATGACGGGAGAGCATAAGTGTTCGAAAATAGATGCCAAAAGAAGCACGGAAAAGGCTCAAAAGCTAAAAACACGGAGCTCAAAACTCGAGAAACAAAGGTTGCGAGCCGAGCCGAGCCCGGCCTCATTCTCAAGATAAAAAAAAAATCCCAGTCCATGTTGTCATCATCTTCTCCCATTTCCACACTAGTCTCCACGCCATCCACATCACTGCGCCGTTAGTGAGCCTTGCCACCATCTTTTTGCCTCCAAACTTATTTCCTCTCTTGGATCAAAATAAGTTTAGGGGAGGGGGAGAGAGTTATGGTGGCAAGGGTCTTTTCTGCTCATTTTACCGCTTTATTTAAATAATTGTCTAGTTAGTGTATTTATGTTTTCGGATATTGGAGCATGTTCGAATGTTTGAGCATGTTTATTTTATTTATGCTTTGGATTATGCTTGAATTTTTTAAGTTTTTATGTTGTATTGATTGGATTGAGGCATTGATAGATATTTGATTACATGTCGTTTTGCTTCATGAGCATGTGATGCTTTATCTATGTTTTTGTTCAATTGCCTTATGATTTGTGGCTTGAGGATATTTTGACTTAAATAGGTATATGTTCTTGTAACATGATAGGAGTTATGAGAGCATGTTTTTGATGAAATTGGAATCGTTGATGAGCATGAGCTTATGTTCAAAATATTTGAAAAATATTGATAAGAGGAAAAAATTTATAGCATGATAATGTAAACAAGGTACTTTTAGTATCTCAAAAGTACAATTATTGAAGGAAAAGCCTACCTTGGGAAGATTTTGATCCAAAGATTACACAAGTGTAATCTTTTCTTTCATGAGTGATTGATGGTCTTCTTGGTGCATTAGTCTTTCTCTAGAACTTGCTTGGTGACTTAATTGAGGTTACAATTGTGTGTTTGATTTCTTGAAAAAGGATTTAAGGCCATTTGTTGTTTAACCTCATGATAATCCAAATATTTTTCTTTCCAATACAAATTGAATCCCTTGCAAGCCCTTTTTGAGCCTTGAAATATTTTCTTGATTTTGTTGGATTGGGAATGAAATAAATGACAAGTTGTGTATATTCTTTCAATTGGAACTTTTGAGAAATCTTGTAATTGGAAAACGATAAAATGTTGAAATACTCTTGGGATGAAAAGATTAAAAAGAAGTGAATTATCTTGATTTGAATTGAAAATCCTTTATTGAAGAAAAGAAGAGAGATGTTCACATTGTGATCACAAACAAAAAGAGTAAGAAATGATGAAAAATTTTGAAAAATCTCAAAGAGATTGGGTTGTGAAATAAAAAGGGTAAAAAGGACTTGTGTGGTTCTACTTGGTTGATAATGTATTGATTTGGTATTTTGGGATACCACTTTGCCAAATATTTTTCCTACCCTTCCGAAAAGCCTTCACTACAACCCGAAAAGCCCTTAATGATTCTTGTTTGAGAACACATGTGGAGTAGTGGATATTGTAGTCACTTTACAAGCATATGGTAGGATTCTAGTGCACTCTTGACCTTGAGCGATACACATTTAGCTTATACACTCGAGAGTGAGCGTTTATTGATCCTTGAGAGAGCTTGAACTTCATTAATTGTATCATGATGATTTTGAGGTTCTTTGTTTATGTTTGATTGCCAATATCATCTATGCATTGTTTATCTCTTGATTTTTGAAGAAAAATGTCATCTTGATTCCACTATGCTCAATTACTTTGCTCCTTCACTCTTATTTTTGTTTGAGGACAAACAAATATTTAAGTTTGGGGGAGTTGATGAGTGCATAAATTGCACGCAATTGCACTATATTTTGAGTGTAATTGCACTTGTTTAGTATGTAAATATGTTGTAAATATTATAAATATTGTTTTAATCTTATGTTTTATGTAACGTGGGCAATATAGGGAATTTTTGGGTTCAAACAATGCAAAATAAGTCAAGTTAGTGAATTTGATCGAAAAGGTGGCACAAAGATGAGCAAAGGACAAGAAAACCAAGTCACAAGCTGTAACACGACCCCAAAGCCCTAGCAACTGGCGTCGCGTTTCAAATGCACAGCAAAGCCCGACCAAAAAGCGCTACTCATGGGTCGCACTGTAGAGCACTTCAGAGAGATGTTTTTCTTTGTTGCAAGCCCGACCCCAAAGCCCTAGCAATTGAGGTCGCGTTTCAAATACACAGCAAAACCCGACCAAAAAGCCCTACTCATGGGTCGCACTGTAGAGCACTTCAGAGAGGAGTTTTTCTTTGTTGAAAGCCCGATCCAAAAGCCCTAGCAACTGGGGTCGCGTTTCAAATACACAACAAAGCCCGACCCCAAAACCCTAGCACCTAGGGTCGGGTTTCAATACAAAGAAAAGCCCGACCCCAAAGCCCTACCACCTGGGGTCGCGTTTCGGACTGACGGAATTGAAACCTGACTTTTGGCATCCAATTATTGGTCCATTACTTTATATATCTGTTGGGAATTTCAAAGGACGAATCTAACACTCCTCCCACTCGAAATACACTTGAAGAAACACTACATTTGAGGATTTTTGAAGATCAAGAAGAAGAATGAAGATCCATCCATTCATTTGAGGATTCAAGCCAAGGGATTGAAGAAGATTGTTCAACATTGGGTTTTATCTTCTCCTTCCATCTTTTACTCTTGTACTTAGAATGGATTTTGATTCTTCCTTTTGTATTCTTGATTTTGTTGTAAATATGGTTGGCTAGGGCCTTAGGGCTCTAGGATGTGGAGAAACAATGTGAATCTTGTTCTTGACTAGGGTTTAATCTATGGGTGTGTTTTGTCAAGATTTCAATCTTTGCTAGTTCTTGTATGATGTTGTTTGAAGTGGCATTCATTTAACATCAAATGTTTGAATCACATGCATCTAGTCAATCTTGTGATCATAAGCATGTATGGATTGAATCTATGTATTTGTACTCTTCGTTGAATGTCGAATATATGGAAGAAAATGTGACCACTTAGAGTCTTTGGTAGGTGCGACCTTGGAATGTGTTAGAGATAGCCATCCTTGTCTCATTCGCAATTAAGGAGATATTCGAGAGATGCTCCTTCTATATTTGTGGTCTTCCTATCTATGAACTTAGCATAATTGTGTGTTTAATCCTTGTTGTTTGATCAAGAGGAATGTTTGTGAATCCATGTCCTAGAGTCTTGCCTTAATTCGTCTTCTTCAAATCTCTCTTTGTTGATCTTGTTTCTTGCATTCTATTTAGATTGTTTATTGTTGTTGTTTGGTATTGCATGATTTAGTTTATATGTTGGTTTTGTGTTATGATAATCACCCCTTATCTATTCATAGTCTAGATATTTCATCAATCTATCATCGTGGTACTTGCATGTTCACGTTTAATTCCTTTTTCCTGTGGATCGATCTCGTATCATCATATCTACAATCATATGCTTATACACTTGTAGGCATGACAGGAGTTTTATAAATATTGAAACCATTTTAGAGGAAACTAAAACTCTATCAATTAATAGAGTTAATTTCGATTTTGATTTCATAGGACATCGGGTATTCTGATTTTGGTCCCGAGACTATCATTTTGTGTCCTTTTTAAAAAAAATCGCCCAATTTTAATCTCATAGGTTTCAAGAATATCACTTTTGGTCCCATGATTTTAAGGCAAATAAGGGACCAAAATCGATACTAACTCTATTTGGGACCAAAAATGATAGTCTTGGGACCAAAATTGGAATACCCGATGTCATATGGGACCCAAATCAATATTTAAATCTAAATTTGTATTTTTATACTATAATTATTAATAACTATGTGGAATTCTAATTAAATTAATTCATTACAAGAAAAAAGATTGAATTTTAATAAATATAGTTTTGTTTGTGAATAAAATAATATATTTTTAAATGATACATACTAGTGAATATTTAAATGTAAATCTAAATTTATAAAATTATTTTAGGCTCGATTAATCTTGAATAAAATTACGAGCCTCGAAGTATTCGATAAATAAAGATCGAAGCTCACTCAATAATAAATGAGTCAAGCTTCAGCCTAGCACTACTCAACTGGTCAGCGAGCTTGTTGAGTAAATTAACTTGAAAATATAAAATTATTGACATGGTAAAATTTATATTTTTAGACTATAATTATTAATAACTATATGGAATTCTCATTAAATTAATTCATTACAAGAAAATATTGAATTTTGATAAATATAGTGTTGTCTATGAATAAAATAATATATTCTTAAACGATACATACTAGTGAATATTTAAATGTAAATCTAAATTTAAAAAATTTATTTAGGCTCGTTTAATCTTGAATAAAATTACGAGCCTCAAAGTATTCGATAAATAAAGATCAAAGCTCACTTCATAATAAACGAGTCAAACTTCAGCCTAGCACTACTCAACTGGTTAGGAGCTTGTTGAGTAAATTAACTTGAAAATAAAAAATTATTGACATGGTAAAATTTATATTTTTAGACTATAATTATTAATAACTATATGGAATTCTCATTAAATTAATTTATTACAAGAAAAGATTGAATTTTAATAAATATAGTGTTGTCTATGAATAAAATTATATATTCTTAAACGATACATACTAGTGAATATTTAAATGTAAATCTAAATTTAGAATATTCATTTAGGCTCGATTAATCTTGAATAAAATTGCGAGCCTCGAAGTATTCGATAACTAAAGATCGAACCTCACTCGATAATAAACGAGTCAACCTTTAGCTTAGCACTGACTCAAGCTCAAGTGAAGTGTAGCTCATTTATCACTAATGTTTATTTTCTATGTTGGTATTCTTAATTTCCATCTTTTTCGTACCAACTTTCAATTTCTATCTTTAATTTTCATATAAAATTAGTTCAAAATTTTATATTTCAATCTATTTATCTATCATCAAATATAATAAATTATGTTGGATTTCATTTCGTCTTCATATTTGTTATTGATTTCTTTAATGATTTATAAATCAATATCCCCGTTTAACAAATAAATAAAAATTTAAAAGAAATTCGAATACACATAATCTATACATTAGAATAATATATATATATATATATATATATATATATCATAAAGTATTCTAGTCTATAATAATATTAATACGCATTATTGTAAGTTGCTAAATGAAAAACTAAATTACACACAAAACTAATTTAAGGATTACATTCATGTTAAAAAAATATTTTCATCTTCAACAATTTCATATTCAATAATTTATTTATTTATTTTAAAATTTGATTCTATAATCATGTTGAAATTGACTCTCTTCAACACAATTTACATAATTTATTGATTTTCTATTTCAATTATATTATTTAAAATAAACAATAAATACTAGTTTGACTACGTAGGATCTTTTTTTCCGTCTAGGCTCAGTAGTTTTTTTTTTAATTATATGTTATTACTTGGGATATGATTGGAATTCTTAATTTAGTTGATATTGGCTTAGAGTGTAATATTAGTAAAATCAATTCAATTATCGTAAAATGATTGGGACAGCAATTGATTAGAGTTGGTATTAGTAAAATCGGAACCATTTTCAAATTGGGACATGTTGCTTAGAGTTAATATTAGTAAAATCAATTCAATTATTGTAAAATGATTGGGATTGACAACAATTGATTAGAGTTGATATTAGTAAAATCGATATCATTTTAAAATTGAGACATGTGGCTTAGAGTTGATATTAGTAAAATCCATTGAATTTTCGATGCTTTCATATTACAAATGATTCAATATTAGCTAGGATTATATTTATATTTCAGTGATTTCAGATTTCAATTGATTCAATATATATTAGTTAGGATCCTTTCATATTTTAATAAGATTTTGTGGATGATTTAAATTTTTAAAATTAATAAGTCAAATCTTTCTAAAATTAAGGGAAGGATATAATAGTAAAACATTATTAATCACTAATTAAGAATTAAATTAAAAACTTACCTTATAATGAAGATATACCATAATTAGAAAATTATGGCCGGCCATAGTGTGGCCGAATAGCACCACTCTTTAAAGAATTAGCTGGCACAAAATTATGCACATTCTTTATTACATTGAAAAATTCAAATTAAATCAATCTAAGATAGATTTTTAATCAATCTTAGATTGATTGTAGCAGATTTTTTTTTTTTTTTTTTGTAATCAATCTTAGTAGCAGATCATTTTTTTTTGTTATCTTAGATTGATTGTAATCTTAGATTAGTTTAATTTGAATTTTCAATGTAATAAGGAATGTGCATAATTTTGTGGATATATATATATATATATATATATAATCAAAATATATAGTAATACTCTTGCGTGAATTAAAACAAAACGTACATTTATAAAACTTTGTCATCATGTTGATGCAAGCATTACCTTATTGGCATCTGCGTCATTACTCATTAGTGAGCAATCATTGATAAATAATAATTAGTAAGGCTATTTTTTAGGAAATAATTAATTAGTAGTTAGTTGCACTAACAAAGTTCATGTTGATAAGAATCTCGAGACCAAAATAGATTTAATTAAGTTCATGTTGATTATAAGTTTTGTGTGTTTTTTTATTAAAAAAAGGTAAAGTCACACGCGAATTAAAGTAGAAGGATACATTCCGTAAAAATTGTACACGTACATCTCAAAACAGATCCTTTTAAAAAAATTATTGTTAAAATGTGAAATTACCAAAGTACCCTCAAATTTCTTTTAGAAAAAACTCTTTTAAACACTAATTGGAATATACGTGTCAACAAAACCAATGATGATGTAATTGCATTGGCATCATCAGCTATTAATTAACCTAGCTATATATCATATGCAATCAACTAGTAGTTAATTAATTCTAATGTATAATAATTATTTACAAAAGAAAAAAAGAGAGAGGGAGAGGGACAAACTCAGTACTGTGGTTGATGAGGACTTGGAAGGTCTTGGTTCATTTCGACATGCGTGACATAATAGTATATAGGTCAGCTAAATAATATTATAGTAGTCCTACTAATAATATTTTAATTATAGGTCTTAGAAATGGGAATCATTGTTGGCCAATATTTTTTTTACATTGAGGGTAACCCGTAACTGCTATTAAGATGCGCACTGGATAAATTTTATCTCTGTGTAATAGTTTGTAAATTACATATGAGTAAATTCCGCCTTTGTGTAATAGTCTGCAAACCACACATAGTAAATCTCTCCCCTGTGTAATAGCTTGTAAATCATACAAGAGAGATAAACTACACTTGCAAACTCAGGTGTGAGCCTTTTGCAAACTACACATGAGTAAACTTCGTCCCTGTGTAATAACCTGTAAAACCACACAAGAGAGTTAACTCAACAGGATTCGATCTCTGATCACCCTTTCTATATATAATTATATTTTGTGGTCTCTTACCAACAGGCTAAACTTCACATTATAATTTTTAACACCCGCACACATATGATAATATGAAATATTTTGAAACCCCTATATTTTTTTGTTATTTTTGGAACTAACCTAAGTCGACCGCATCGCTTGTCTCAAGGGAGGAGCGACTATGTTTCTTGTTGGTCATAAATATTAGAGTTCTCAAATGGGTCGATCCGGCCCGAGCTCGTGTGATGAGATGACTCGACCTTAACCAAAATATTTCAATTTGGGCCTATAAAATCATGGCCCAACACGAACAGCCTGTGGGCGAAAAGGCTTATTTTTCATATTTTTCACTGGGCAGCCCAACCCGTTAGGGCCAATGCCTTTTTTGGACCTGGTCGGCTTGGCCTGAAAGTAATTCGGGTTATAAATCATGGCCCAATCCGACTTAAAATCAGATTGGATCGAGTAGAGTCACTTTTTGACACCTCTAATCATAAAAGAACAACAACCAAACTTTAACTAAAAATTTGAACTTATTAAGATACTTTAAATTTTATGCTTTTATTGAAGTACGTTTGGATATAAATCTGATACTATTGTTGTATATTATAGTTTTGGTTATAATTTATATCTTGAATAATTTCAATTGGAGTTTTGTAGACAATGTCTAAATATTAATCAAAGTTCTGTTAATTTTCTGAAAAACTGCATCAATGTCACAAAACATCATCTTTTAATCTTTTATTTAATTGAAATAAGGATAATCTTATTTCTTAGCAATATGTAGATATTTGTTCCCGTAATGTAGACGAAGTTATGTCAAAATACAAAGTTTTCATTAAAAAAATATATGTAAAATAAGAAATTTAATCTATATATATACACGATTTTTGGGAAATCGGATCTATACACACGATTTTGTAAAAATTGTAAGTACTTGGACCTAAAACAACTTTAATCCTTCAAAAAATCTTATGTGTCAAAATGTTAAATTGCGAAATTAACCTTGACTTTTTGTTGAAAAAAATATATGTTTAAAACACTGAATCGGAATAGAATGGGCCAACGAATTTTTTCTGTTAAAATGTTTTTTTTTTTAATTCATACTTGAAGCAAATTATTGAACTATATAATGCACGTGACTCTCTTCTTCAAAAACAAAATTAAGTTCTTGTTATAAGCTCTTATTCTGTGTGATCTCATATGAATCAGAAGAAAAGCGGTTGTTATTTGGAGTGAAAATACGTCAAAATCAATTGTATTTCCTTTTACGTGTTGGAAAATAAGTTGATTAAACTTTGAAGTAATTTGGGCAGAGTAACGGGTAGGATAATTTAAGTCGAGTCAAGAGTTATATTCTTTCTCCGCAAGACGAAATTGCACCGTATATTAAATGCAAACGGACTATAGCAATCGTCTCTAAGATAAAACGACTTTCAACAAAATTTTGTTGCACTTTTACAAAACTATGTTACAACGAACAAAACAATAATCGAGATTCTCAATCGATTACTAGGGTAGAAGAGAAGATTTCGAATTGTGAATTAGTGAATGAAAATGAAGGACTTGTGGTCTTATTTATAGTAGGTGAAGAGTTGTGGTGAAGTGGTGCACCAATTGGCTCCAAACAGTGCAACGGTTCGCTTCCAAGGCTGAATGGTTGTGTCGATTCGAGCCAAGAGTTGCAACTGGTGAATCATTGCGTCCAATCGGCCTAGAGCTTTCGCACCAATTCGATTCGAGCGGTTACGTCTGAACGGTTGCAACCATTCGCCCAATTCTCGCTCACCCTTTCACTCTTCCATTTAATTAACTAATATAATTAATATCTCTTTTAATTAAATATTTAATTAATTAATTAATTAACTATACTAACAATCCCCCACAAAAGAGATATTTGAAAATGCAGAGTATAAGAATCTCGACAAATTATTATTGCTTAGGGATAGGTAGCTTCCGGCTTTGAACTTTCCTTTAGTGTAGTATTATCGGATTTACTCTTTGCTCAGTGAACTCAATGTCTTGAACTGGTAAACTTTAAATATAAACCAAACAATAATACTAACATAATAACAATTCTATTAATGTTTTGTTCTCACGTTTTGTCCATTTTGGCTTTGGACCGTATCTTGTTTCATAAGTAATTCTTTTTGAAGCGGTCCCACTTCTCACTTATATAGGTGATCTCCTATTTAAGAGTAAACTGCCATTACCCCACCTTTTACTCGGTATAGGAATCATTAAAAAACCTTTAAGTTTTATCCTAACCACATCCTAGCAGTCATACTTGGTGTAGTACCTAGAATGAGTTTCATAGTGTAAATATTCCAAGTATCGTAGTGTAAACATTCATAAATTAGTTGTCTCATTGAACCATCTTCTTGGGATCTCCAATTGGTATGGTTGAGTTACCGCTATGAATGTTTTTGTTTATGTGGCTTTTCAAACCCATTCCCTTTATGGCACTATATAGTAGATCTCTATTAATACCTTTAGTAAACGGATCTGCTATATTTTCTTTTGACTTTACATAGCCAATGCAGACGATTCTATTTGAAATCATTTGTCTAATGGTGTTATGTCGTCTTCGTATATGACGAGATTTACCATTATACATGCTGCTTTGTGCTCTTCCAACTGCAGACATACTGTCGCAATGTATCATTATAGGAGGCATTGGTTTTTCCCAACAATGAATATCTTTTAAGAATGTTCTAAGCCATTCGGCTTCTTCACAAGATTTGTCTAATGCAATGAATTCTGTTTCCATTGTAGATCTAGCTATGCACGTTTGTTTAGAATATTTCCATGCTACTGCTCCACCTCTAATGGTGAAGACAAAACCACTAGTAGATTTTGAGTCTTGCATATCAGATATCCAATTTGCATCACTGTATCCTTAAAAAACAGCTGGATATCTTGTATATGTTAAACCGTGGTGTATGGTATGTTTTAAATACTTTAACACTTTTGTTAATGCAGCCTAATAGTCTTTATCTGGATTTCTCGTAAATCTACTTAGCTTATTCACTGAATATGCAATATCAGGACGAGTACAATTTGTAAGATACATTAGACTTCCAATGATCCTTGCATATTTGAGTTGTGATATGGGTTCTCCTCTATTTTTAGCTAAATGCAAACTCATATCAACATGAGTTGCAGTTGGAGGCAGAATAAAAGCTTCGAATTTCTTAAGCACATTTTCTACATAATGAGATTGTGATAAGATAATTCCTTCGTTTGTTCTAGAGATTTTTATCCCTAGGATAACGTCAGTTGGACCCATATCTTTCATGTCAAAATTTCTTTTTAACATGTTCTTTGATTTGTGATCACGTTCTTATTATTTCCCATGATCAACATGTCGTCTACATAAAGACAGACAATTACATATTCATTGGGGGTATTTTTAATGTAGACACATTTATCACCTTCATTTATTTTGAATCCATTTGATACCATTGTTTTATCAAATTTCTCATGCCATTGTAATGGAGCTTGTTTAAGTCCATACAAAGATTTTACAAGCCTGCAGACCTTGTTTTCTTGACCTTTAGAGATGAAACCTTCTGGTTGATCCATATAAATTTCATCTTCTAATTCACCATTTAGGATTGCAGTTTTTACATCCATTTGATGTATCTCAAGGTTATGCAATGCATCAATAGCAATGAGTACTCTAATGGAAGTAATCCTCGTGACTAGAGAATAAGTATCAAAATAATCATAGCCCTCTTGTTGTTTGTACCCTTTGGCAACCAAACGAGCTTTATATTTATCAATTGAACCATTAGCTTTATATTTTCTTTTTAAAATCCACTTGCATCCTAAAGGCTTACAACCTTTTGGAAGATCAACGACTTCCCAAGTGTGGTTTTGTATGATCGATGCAATTTCTGCATTAATAGTTTCTTTCCATAATGGAGCTTCAGGACTAGATAATGCTTCTTTGATAGTCCTTGGTTCATCATCTTCTAATGCATAGATTAGAAAATCTGGACCAAAAGATTTTGTTATCCTAGCTCTTTTACTGTGTCTTAGTTCTTCCTCAACTAAGGAAGAATCATTCGTAGATTCATGGTTTCTTTTGGTTGAATTTGTTTCAATTCTAACCTTCTTAGGAAAGATAGATTCAAAGAAAATTGCATTTCTTGATTCTGTAATCATTCCTTCATTTATATCAGAAATTTCTGATTTGTGCACAAGAAAACGAAATGCACTACTATTGTTTGCATATCCTATGAAAATGCAATCTATAGTTTTTGGACCTAGCTTTATTTGCTTAGGTTTAGGTACTTCTACCTTTGCTAGACACCCCCACACTTTAGTGTATTTATAAGAAGGTTTTCTACTTTTTTATAACTCATATGGGGTCTTATCTAGTTTCTTATGAGGCAATTTATTTAAGATATGATTAGTTGATAAGATGGCTTCCCCCCATAAATTCTGAGGTAAGCCAGAACTTATCAACATGGCATTCATCATCTCTTTAAGAGTTCGGTTCTTTCGTTTTGCAATTCCATTTGATTGAGGTGAATAAGGAGCAGTGGTTTGATGAATTATGCCATTTTCTAAGTATATTTCTTCAAATGGTGCTACATATTCTCCTCCTCGATCACTTCGTATTGCTTTTATTTTTACATTAAGTTGATTTTCAACTTCTATTTTATATCTTTTAAAAGCTTCTATTGCCTCATCTTTGCTTTTCAAAAGATATACATAGCAATACCTTGTGCAATCATCTATAAATGTGATGAAGTAATTTTTACCACCTCTAGTTTGCACAAAATTAAGATCACATAGATCGGTATGTATAAGTTCTAGAGGTGTAGAACTTCTTTCCACTGAATGAAAAGGAGCTTTTGTCATTTTTGCTTCAACACAAATTTCACACTTTTCTTGTGAATTAAATTCCATTTGAGGAAGTAAATTTAAATTAACCAATCTTCGTAATGAATTTAAATTTACATGTCCTAACCTAGCATGCCATAAATTAGAATACTCAACAAAGTAAGAAGAAACTACAACTTTATTGATTGGTTTGACGTCTCGGTGGACAGTCATTACATTTAGCTTGAAGAGTCCCTCATTTAGGTAACCCTTCCCAATAAATAGACCACATTTGGTCAATATAAATTTGTCTACTTCAAAAATTAGTCTAAATCCAGCTTTACTTAGTAGAGAGCCAGAAATTAGGTTCTTGTGGATGTCTGGGACATGCAACACATCTACAAGGGTTAGCTCCTTTCCAGATGTCATTTTCAATACAATCTTCCTGAATCCAACGATATCGGAGGTAGCAGAATTACCCATGAATAGTTTTCGACCATTCAAAGGTGTATAAGATGAGAACATGTCTTTGTCGGAGCATATGTGGCGGGTGGTTCCTGTGTCAATCCACCATTCCTTTGGATTATCTGCTAGATTTGCTTCAAACACAACAGCAGATTAGTTAATGTTACTTGTTTTAATTAGGTAGATTAGTTTAACCTTGATTTCCCTTGTTTAGAATGTTTAGGATGTATTTCATTTTATTGTGCTTGACAACAATTATGGCATAGAAAAATAATCGCCCACATGAAGCTTTCCTCGAGAGACACGACCCAAGTTAGCTCACCGTCCTACAATCGACCCCGTCCTATTGCGGGAGTCCGGATCAAAGTAGTCTCGCGTGTGGAGTCAAATTCGGACAGAATAAATTTTGGCGTCGTTGCCGAGAAAAGTTTTAGGTGAATTATCTTTTTATGTTATAATTATTTTTGTGTTTGTTTTCGTATTTGTGCTTTTGTATTTGTCTTTGTATTTTTGTGTTTTTGTGTTTGTTTAGTACTTGTGTTTTTATGTTGTTTTGTTATTTGTGTATTTGTGTGTGTTGTGTTGTCTTGTTTTTGTTTTGTTCTTTGTGTTTATTTTCTTTTGTTTTTCTTTAAGCCTTAAATTCTTCTTCTCTAGTTGCGTGTGATCCTTTTTCTTTTTTAAGCCTTTGTATGCAAGGTAAAAGATGTCTAAACAGAAAGCTAGCCCTGTGTTCAAAAACATTCACAGACCAAGGAGGAGAGGAGTGCCCAACTAGGAAGAGAAAAGTTCGAGTGAAGCTTACTCCTAGAGTAACGAAGCTTGAAATGAAGGCCAACTATGGGAGCACGGCTTCGAGCCGATCGTGCTCAATAATCCTCCATGATAATTTATTGAGGTTCTGTCCAGCTCGGGACATTAAAATGAGCGCTGCATGGGAGGCAACCCATGATTTTATTGCTTTCTTGCTTTGTTTTAATTTTTATAGTTTTAGTATGTTTAAGTTTTTATTTTTGTTGTTGTCTCGTAGGATTAAGGAGTTGAGAGTGCCTCACTGGATTGCACTGATTGAAAAATGGCTAAGCTTAGGCTTGCGGCGCGGCACCTCATCTCCTACAAATAAAAGGTCCAGTTCAACCCTACTCCTCACTAGTTCCGCGGCCACGTCCACCACGTTCTCAGCCACCAAGAGCAGTGAAGTTGTTTTATTTATTATTTTCTGATTTTCGTATTATTTTCCTTGTCGTCGTTTGTTCTTCGTGTTGTTTTGTAGGAACCTGCGCTTGTTGTCGGTCTTCTACATTCTGTAATGTTTTCTCTTCCCTTTATTTCTTGCATTGAGGACAATGCATGATTTAAGTGTGGGAGGGGTGAACTTGTGTTTTTATGTCATTATGATTATATTTATGATTTTATGTTGAATGTTAAAATTTTATTTCAAAAATGTTATGTGTCATTTTTGTTTCATTTTGATTATGTTTTATTGGTGGATACCCGCACTTAGCATGATTTGTTTTGTTTAATTATCAAACTTGGTTATTTGGAATATGAATCTTCAAGGGATTATTGTTAAGATGATCATTGTGCATAAAATCATTCCCATTATTTCATTGTAGAATGTGAATTGTCTTGAATAATGATTATATTTACATGATTTGTGTTGTGGGGTCTCGTCCTCTAAGAATTTGAAGGATTGATTCATTCTCTTGTCAAATGTGTTAATTATGCTTGAAAAAAAAAACATTCTCTCATCTAACTTCCTATAATGTATTTTATATAAAAAAAAAGGAAGAAATGAATGAAAAAAAAATGAATAAAATGTTATGTATGTTTTAATAAAGTGAGGATAATAAGGATTTCTGCTCCTCTAGTCGTCTAATTGACTATGAGCATGGGAAACCATACAAGGACACTAGGGATTTTATCCTTAAGGACTAAACATTGTGAATTTTGATCCATATCCTCTTGTTTAATTGTTGTAATAACGGGATTGCACTTTGGATTCTACTCCTATCATGTGTGTCATTCATTTGAATATATCCATGATGAGTATGGGAAACCACGTTAGGAAGCTCGGTTCACCCCGATGATTTCACCTAACGAATTATATCCTTTGGGTGCATTCTCGGGTTCTTTTTGAATAAAGTGTGGGGGAGTTAGTGAGAGAAATGTTCTACACGATAATTGTTGCATTTTGCCTTGAGAACAACTTGTCTACTTATTCTCATTTGACGAGCTACATGCCTTGTTTTATAAATGTACCATTCTCCTCGATGATAAGCTTTCTAGTTTAAAATAGTGTGGAATGCTTCTAGTGTGTATGATCTTCTTGGGGGCAATTCCTTCTTGCTTCATATCTTGAATGATTTTGTTTGCTTGAGGACAAGCAAAAGGTTAAGTGTGGGGGAGTTGTTTAGTGTATATTTGTCCTATTTTATCATAGGCATTTTCTATCTTTTGTAGGTGTTTCTCTATTATTTTTGTGTGATTTTTATGTTATTTCCTTCACTTTTGCTCTTTTGGTGAGTCGTGTAGATTTGCACAATGTCTTGAGAAAATGGAGGATAAATGACTGCAAAATTTAAGGGATTCAAGACAATGAAAGATAGAGAATCGAATAAGGAGCGCGTAGCAAGTTGAATCGGGTCAATCGGCCAAAAACGAGAGAGAACGAAGCAAAACAGTGGAAGCTGCCGAAGACGGGCTGAGCACTGTGCGCGAGCGCGCGACCGCGCGACATCCCTCTCGGCCAAAAGGCCTCCGCGAGCGCGCGGTCCCCGCCGGCGCGCATTCTCACCCGCCCCGCGAGCGCGCGGGTGCCTAGCTTCACCTCTCCCGATCAGTTTTTGACCATTTTTCTCGCTCATCTTCTTTCTTCCTTCCATCAAGCCTCACCCCTTCAATTTTCTTCACATGGCTAGCTTGATATAATTTAATGGGTGAAGACTTTTGGGGTAATCTAGTAGTAGGGATATAGGGATTAATTTCCCCTAAACTAGCTTTTGATTTTTGTCTAAAAAATCTCCCATCATATCTTTGACAAAATCTCTCCTTCCACTCCTCTCACCAACTCCCATCACTCCTCACTCTCGATTCTCTCTCTCTCTCTCTCTCTCTCTCTCTCTCTCTTCAACAAATAAAGGGAACTTCTCCCCATTTCACATCTATCATCCACACACCCACCCCTCTCTCATTTTTTTCTTCTCTCCATCTTCACCACTTCTTCCATCACTTTTTTCTTCACCACCACCACCGATCCAAAGAGGGAGAAAGGAGGAGGAGAAGAGGCAAGAGGGTTAGAGCTCAAGGAGGAAGGCCCAAGAAGAGGAGCCCGACATCAAGCCATCTGCGGAAGCTAAGCTTGGTGGAGGGACTCCGCTTTGATGACGGCCCGAGAAGAGGGATCCAACTTCAAGCCATCCGCGGAAGCTAAGCTTGGACGAGGAGGCTCCGATTTGGTATTTCCTTTCCTTTTAGCTTTAGCCCATTTGTGGGGATTTGTCCCAAGACTCTCGAGACAACAAACAATATTGTATAAGTTGTATGGACTTTATCTTTTGGTTGTTGAATAAATGACTTTTATGATGTTTATGTTGTTTTGAGCATGGTGTTGGGTGAATTTCTACATTAGGGGATGGATAATTGATTTGGTTTTGATCTATGTTTGTTCTTGTTGGTTGTTGTTGTTGGAATCGTCCTTCTCATGTTAGGGTGCTTGATCACCACTTTAACATTGCTAGGATTTAGAGGAAACTTGAATGTGATTCTAAATCCCGAAATTGGTTTCTTCAACGTCTTGCTTGTATGATATAGCTAAAAGAGGTTTAACGGATAGACGGTGACAGTAATTGAAGTTGAGCCTTTTGAGAGGATCTATTGTACGTGTGAGATAATATGTTAATCTTGCTCATTTGATATAGCTAAAAGAGTCTTAATTGATAGACGGTGACAGTAATTGACATTAAGCCTTTTGAGAGGGTCTATTGAATGTGTAATTTTAGCATTAACAACTTGAACTGAGCATAGAAATAAGCCATTGAGAGAATCACACCCTAATGCTTTTCTCATAATCATATCCTCTATCTTTATGTTTGGTGGTGTAATTAGTTAATGTTATTTGTTTTAATTAGGTAGATTAGTTTAACCTTGATTTCCCTTGTTTAGAATGTTTAGGATGTATTTCATTTTATTGTGCTTGACAACAATTATGGCATAGAAAGATAATCGCCCACATGAAGCTTTCCTCGAGAGACACGACCCGAGTTAGCTCACCGCTCTACAATCGACCCCGTCCTATTGTGGGAGTCCGTATCAAAGTAGTCTCGCGTGTGGAGTCAAATTCAGACACAACAGCTGCCACTTGGAATGATTCACTAACAGACATTCCTTCGGCATGAATATCATGCAGAATCAACTAAATTTCTCAAACTTGATCGAGGACAGTTCGAGAATCCTCCATCTTGAAATCTAAGAACCGACCGATAATGAACTTTTTCATACCGGTATCTTCAGTCTTGTATTTTTTATCAAGAGATTCCCACAGTGCCTTAGCACTTGTACATTCAGAATAGACTGAGTAGAGAGAGTCATCCAAAGCATTAAGAATATAATTACGACACAAAAACTCACTGTGGTGCCAAGCATCGAGAGCAGTTCGTCATTGAGTGTCGTCATCGGTTTCTGCAACAATAGGAACATCTTCTTTGAGGAAGCGAACGAGACCAATGGTGGTCAAGTAGAACAGCATCTTTTGCTGCCATCTTTTGAAATCTTCGCTGGTGAATTTTGCCAGCCTTTCGCCTTGAACAGGAGCAACAACGGTAGCCATCTTCAAAGAGTAATCGCAACAAGCAGTGCAACGGTTCTTGCGATTGTTGGAAAATAAGTGGATTAAACTTTGAAGTAATTTGGGCAGAGTAACAGTAGGATCATTAAAGTCGAGTCAAGAGTTATACTCTTTCTCCGCAAGACGAAATTGCACCGTATATTAAATGCAAATGGACTATAGCAATCGTCTCTAAGATAAAACGACTTTCAACAAAGTTTTGTTGCACTTTTACAAAACTATGTTACAATGAACAAAACAATAATCGAGATTCTCTATCGATTACTAGGGTAGAAGAGAAGATTTCGGATTGTGAATTAGTGAATGAAAATGAAGGACTTGTGGTCTTATTTATAGTAGGTGAAGAGTTGTGGTGAAGTGGTGTACCAATTGGCTCCAAACAGTGCAACGGTTCGCTTCCAAGGCTGAATGGTTGTGTCGATTCGAGCCAAGAGTTGCAACTGGTGAATCATTGCGTCCGATCAGCCTAGAACTTTCGCACCAATTCGATTCGAGCGGTTACGTCCGAACAGTTGCAACCATTCGCCCAATTCTCAGTCACCCTCTCACTCTTCCATTTAATTAACTAATATAATTAATATCTCTTTTAATTAGATATTTAATTAATTAACTATACTAAGATTACGTAAATATAGTTTAAAATAAAATTTACATAGCGGCCGGTTGCAGTTAGGTCCGGTTAATTAAGACGTCCTTGATTGATCATCAATCATGATGTCATTGTATTTGCATCATCAACTACTGATTAATCAATCTATCCTATGTAATTCAACTAGTAGTTAATTAATTACAATGATTTAATACTAATATAATAATATGAAAAAAGACTATGTGAGAATTGTGGTTGATGAGGACGTGGAAAGTCTTGGTTCATTTCGACATGCGTGATATAAATCATATAATAGTACATAGGTCAGTAGACCAACATTATAGTACTCCTATAAATAATATTTTAGCTATAGCTCTTAGAAATGGGAATCATAGTTGGCCAATATTTTTTTTCTATATATAAAGATGATGTATTAGGAATGGCGTCAAACGATCGTCACGAAGTTTTGTCATGCACATATAACTAATTATTTTTTATTTGATCTAAATATTAACTTGCAATTGTCCAATTGTTATCTCAAATAAAATGGCGGTTAAGTTTATATTTTGTATTGTCATGTACTCATTGTTATATTTTATATTTTACTTCACTATATATATATATATATATATATAGGGTTGGATTCCAGAAGGAACCACACTCTAGGTGAGAACTGAGAACCAATTTCAGCCACAGATTGCTCTGATTTGGACGGCCAAGATCTGTTCCAAATTAAAAAAAAAAACGGTGGCATTATTGTAATATTTTCGAAGTTCACTGCCCCTGAAACTTAGAGAGGGTAAAATCGGAAATTTGAAACTATATGCATTTTGAAAACGTTTGCAGACAAAAGCTCTCTTCCCACCACAACTGCTCGAGCTTCCTCACGCGAATCCAGACAAAGAAATCTAAAAAAACCCGCAAAATCGTCGAATTCAACCGTTCAAGTCGTCCGAAGATTAAATTTCCGATCAAAAATCATGAACTCTCAAGGTAATACAACATTCAGTTTTATTTTTTCAAATTTTGTTGGATATTATTGTTTGCTATAAAAATTCATTTCGCAATATATAATGATGATTTAGTAATTTCTTTCGTGTTTTTTTAGCATAATAGTACTTCGCCGGAGACATACAAAACATAATCTTTACAAAAATCTGTTCTTTTTATTGCATGATAATTAATTGGTTTCATTTTTGTTCTATTGTCGACGGAAAACTTGTATAAACATGTTAAAGCTAATAATGTTGGAAATGTATATGTGATTTACGTGTATATTTTTGAATTTAGGGTTTTAGCATTCTAATTCCCTATTTTAGCACTGTTGCCTCATATTTTAGCACTAACATGACTCTTTTTTAGCATTACAATTTTTTTAGCATTGTTATTAATTTATGAGTTTCACTTTTTGTTTCTTTGTTTTTAGCAAACTAGTTTGGTGTTTTAGCACTGTCATCTCGTATTTTAGCATTCAGATTATGTTTTTTAGCATTTTTACTGAATTAGCAGTTTCAAATTTTTGTTTCTTTTTTGTAAACATAACACTTTTGTCCATCTGTGATTTGCCTACACATTTTCTTGCTTTTAGCACTATAGTTTAGTGTTTTAGCACTATCATATCCTATTTTAGCATTCCCATTATGTTTTTTAGCATTGTTATTTTTCTTTAACAGTATTATATAAAAAAATTATAGGTGCTAAAAGGACTACAGATGCTCAAAGTAGCAAAAGCAAACGAGCTAAAACTGCCCCGGATAATGAAGACAATAGACTCAGTACTATATGTAACAAATATCCATTCTTAGAAACAACAACATCGCCATCAACTCTCGCAGACGTTGTGAGGAGAATGAATACAACACAACGGGAAGCAGTGAGACAGCTTGGATTCGGCAGCATTCTTTATTTGAATATAACACTTTATTCTAATTTGATAGTTATTAATTCTAATTAACTCACTTTATTCTGTTTTAAATAACACTACACATTTATGTTTCTAATTAACTCACTTTATTCTATTTTAAATTTGTTAGTATTGGCACTGGTAATTGAGGTTTTAGAATTTGAATTTTCTTTTTTAGCACTAGTAAAGCATTTTTCAGTTTCCAGTAGACATATAACCTTCGGCATTTCAATAAACCAATGAATAAACAGTGTTACATGTTCAAAAATTGCCATCTCCTATTTTTTAACTTGTGATTTTTTATTTATTAGTACCCTCATGGCTTATTTTAGCACTCTTGAGACTTATTTTAGCATGCAACTTGTTTTTAGCATTAGCATGAAAAAAAATGCCATCAGCATTTCAAAAAATCCATCAACAAACTGTCATTTTAGACTTATATTTCACACTATTGTTCATCTCCCTTTATCTTAGCATGACTTCTGTTTTAGCATTAGCATTCAAAAAATATCATTTCTCACAGACCCTACTCCCACTTATTTTGAAGCACTGTCATTTTACAAATTTTAGCACAGTTATCTCTCATTTTAGACTTATGTTTCACACTATTGTTCATATCCATTTATCTTCAACATTAAATTATGTTTTTTAGCATTGTTATTTTCTTCTACTTAATAACATTATATAAAAAATTTATAGGTGTAAAAAGACCTGCAGAGGACCAACAAGGGAGAAAACGCGCTAAAATTGCCCCAACAAATAAAGATAATAAAAGAAGAGATATATTTCAGAAATATCCCTACTTAGAAGTCACAACAAGCCCAGAACATCTATCAGAAGCCGTTAGTATGCTTAATACAGCACAACATGATGCTATTACAAAACTTGGATTTGGCAGCATCCTACACATTGATATCATCCGTTTGCCAGAGAGGATGAACTACTGGCTTCTGGAAAACTTCGACCCAGTGTCGAGAGAAATACAATTGCAACACGGGAGGAGGATAAGGATTGAAGCTTCTGATGTCTCTGTAATATATGATTTTTCCAGAGGACGACGTAACATAGGGAAGAGTGTTAGAAATCAAAAGTGTATTCTAGATTTTGAATTCTACTTTAGCACTAAAAGTTTTTATTTTAGCACCGATGTTTTATACTTTAGCACTAGTAAAGCAGTTTTGAGTTTTCAGCAGTTTATGTATTTTATCATTAAAATTAGACATATAACCTCATAATAGCTGGTATTTTGTGTTTTAGCAATTACAGTTCTTTTTTTTTAGCATTGCTATTTAACGACAGACTACCATCTTACTCTACTTATTAAAATATAACTGAAAGTTTGATCAATTTGAATAATACATAGTAATCATAATTTGTCATTTTAGACTCGTTTTTCTTCTATATATATATATAGCATTTTTGGACATTCTAGCAGTGTTAATATAAATGTAATGCTCCTCCTAAAGTTAGAGGGGGAGCAACCACTAAATGGAATAGTTCAGCAGTTTTAGCACTTGCGTATGATTTTTTAGCACTTGCCATTTCTTTTTTAGCACAAGTATTTCAACTCTAGATTTCGCATTCTACTTTAGCACTGAAAGTTTTAATTTTAGCACTGAAGATTTATACTTTAGCACTTACGTTTCCTTGTTTAGCATTGATGTTACACACCTACTAGAAATATTAAAACATTTATTACCAATGCAAAAAATGAAATACCAGATATGCCTATTTACAATTAAAAGAAAGAATATTACTATCATTAATAAAAAAATAAAATATAATGTATCTACTTCTTCTTGCCACAGTTCCTAGAATCATGATTGGCTTTCTTCCCACACATCTTGCAGGTTCTACGAGGTTTCTTTGCGCGTTCAACTCTCGGCTCTTCTTTTGATTTTTTACGACTCGCACTGCCTTTAGTTTTCACGAATTCAAGTGGATGCACCTCAACTTCACTAGGTGTACACAAATCCACAAGATGAGGCATACACATTGTAAAATGTTATACCATCATCTAACGTAGGGAAGGTCTTGCCCAATGCAGGCTTGAAAGATGATTCACATTTAGATGTGTAAAATTTAGAAAAAACAGGTGAAATCTCCAAATTGGAAGAAGCACAATCTGCACATTTATCAATTCACAAACTAAAATCACATTAATGCATAAAAAACATATTCTAAGATCATATAGAAACAATTTCACAGCAGTGCTAAACTAGGTTACAATAGTGCTAAAATAATTCACAGAAATTCTAAACTAGTTTACAATAGTGCTAAAATACTTCAAAATAATGCTAAAGTACACACACACCAAAACATATGCATATATAAAGTTTGCTTAATGATTTCTTAAATTGAATCTGGATATTTTATTAATTCACAAACTAAAATCACATTAATGCATAAAAAACATATTCTAAGATCATGTAAAAACAATTTCACAGCAGCGCTAAACTAGGTTACAATAGTGCTAAAATAGTTCATAGAAATGCTAAACTAGTTTACAATAGTGCTAAAATACTTCAAAGTAGTGCTAAAGTACACACACACACACACAAACATATGCATATATAAAGTTTGCTTAATGATTTCTTAACTGAATCTGGATATTTTATCAAATTATGAAGTACAAGGATGAAATTCTGATATCAAGCAACTGCTACTTCAAGAAATGCACAACTCCCCTTATGGAGGGCATTCAGGCATCTATGGGACTTATGGCAGGTTAAAGAGACTCTTCTACTGCCCACACTTGAAGGATGATGTGACTATATCACACCCTTACAAAAGAAGGGTGCAATTTTAGTGGTGGTGGACAAGCTAACAAAGTATAGGCATTTTATCCCTATATCACACCCTTACACAGCTCAAAACCGTTGCTAAGGTGTTCCTATACTTATTCTACAGTTTGCATGGTCAGCCCCTAAGCCCTAAGCATTGTGACAGACAGCGATAAAGTTTTCACAATAGTTTACAATACTGCTAAAATAGTTCACAGCAGTGCTAAACTAGTTTACAATAGTGCTAAAATACTTCACAGTAGTACTAAAGTACACACACACACAAACATATGCATATATAAAGTTTGCTGAATGATTTCTTAAATTGAATCTGGATATTTTATCAAACTATGAAGTACAATGTTTTATTTGAACTGAGAGGTTTTTTGTCATAAGATTTATTACAGAAGCATAAAAATGTTACAGTAGATTTTGCAATGATAACAACAGTGCTAAATATAGTTCACAGCAGTGCTAAATACTTCACAGCAAAGAACAGCTTATCAACTTCACATAATTCACATAAGTGCTAAAGTAGATTACAGAAGTGCTAAAATAGATTCAAGAAGTGCTAAAATAGTTCACGTAGTGCTAAAAAATATGTTAACAAAAATGATTTTCATAATACTCGTTTCTTATCACAATGCTGCATCCATCGTGAAAAATACTCCATTAACGAGACATATTATGATACTCAATCTGTTAACTAAATTCACAATGCTAATAATTCATATTGTGATGCTAATAAGATCTACATATATACAGAAAACCAAAAACACACAATATGAAGCATAAAAACGCATGCTAATCGTGAGAAACTCAAAATAACAGCTTAATCAGCTTCCCCAACCTTGTCGAACAAGTCTAAAACAAACGGATAAAAAAATCGCATCAAAACTACAGAATAAAGTTTTTTACCCGACATGTTCGTCAAATAACAGCGAAGAACAAAAACTCCAGCAAAAAATCGCGTGAACACCGATTAGGTTGAATAAATTTCAAAGAGAATCGACTGATATATACAAGGAAAACGAACTGCAGACCGAGAAGAGATTCATTCCAAATATAACATAATTCCTGAATTACTAAAATACCCTTACTTCATTAAAAAGTCTAAAATATTACAATAATGCCACCGTTTTTTTTTAAATTTAGTTCTGATCTTGGCCGTTCAAATCAGATCAATCTGTGGTTGAGATTGGTTCTCGGTTTTTACATGGGGATGTGGTTCTCACATGATCCCATCTCTATATATATATCGCTAAGTCTCCTGTACAACATGGTGTATAGGTCAGTCCATCAGACGACCCGCTCCGACCCGCTTCTAACCGGTCCAAAAAAAAAAATCACCACTCATAGTACCATTTCGAACACTAAATAGTATCATTTCGTGTTTTTGTTTTGTGTTTTTTAGAGTTTTTTTTGTTTATTTTGTGTTTTTTAGGATGTTTTTAGGGGTTTATTCTATGTTTTTTGGGGGTGGTTTTAGGGGTTTATTTTGTATTTCTTAAGGTTTTTTTTTAGGGTTTTTGGGGAGGGGGTATTTTTAGGGGTTTATTTTGTTTTTTTATGGTTTTGGGGGGGGGGGGGGGTTTAGGGGGTTTATTTTGTATTTTTTTAGGGTTTTTTTGGGATGTTTTTAGGGTTTATTTTGTGTTTTTTATGAGTTTTTTAGAATTTTTTTGAGGGTATTTTTAGGGGGTTTATTTCAATTTTTAGGGTTCACTAATTGTATTTTAGGTGTACAATTTGGGGGGAAAACACAAAAAAAAAACTGAAAAATAAAAAAATCAGAAAAAAAATCAAAAAAATAATAAAAAAATCGAAAAAAAAATAGTACAGACGCGTGTACCCACGCACCGCGCGTGGGTGCGCGTGGCCCGCGCGCGTGTGGTACACGCGCCTGATGGGTCTGGCCATCAGACTTGTGCACAGGAGACCAACCCTATATATATATATATATATGATGTCATCCAAGAAATCTTGTACCATAAAAATCATGCATTTATTGATTAATTCAGAAATCGTGTTTGAAAACCATTATTTATCTTGCTTAATCAACCCCACATTTTGTGATGTTTGAAGTAATTATCTTTATTCACAAGTAAAACTTCTAAAAATTAATAATAATTATGGTCTTGAAAATTTTATTGAAAATTATTATTAATTTAAAATAAAATTGTATGTCGATGAGAAATATAATAATAGTGATATTGAATGTAGTCTGTGGCCAAATCTTTTAGTGTCAATTGCTATAGTCACGATACAATGATGTGTATAATATTATTACTAACATATTATAGTACTGATCATATGCTAACTAATATATATATACGTGTGTGCGCGCGGGCGCGATTAAAATACTTTGTCAACAAAAATTAAAAATAGACAATTAAATAGTATTACTTGTTATTATTTAATTAGAAGACATTTGCAAAAAAAGACATAAGTGCTCTATTTGAAAGAAAATAACTATAATTTAGTACAATTTTTGCAAGAAATTGTAGTTAATTAGTACCCTTTTGAGAAAATTGTCCCGATGAAAGTAGATTTGATTTAAATTTCAGTAAGAACAACAACAATATAATTATATTTTTCTAAATCGTTCGACCCAATAACCATCATTTTCGTATAGTAAAGGACATTGTTATATTAAAAAAAAAGAATGTGATATGGAGTTGCAAAAATTGATGAGTGCGACTCTAATTCAGGTCAAATTTCTATCTAGTTGACCCCTGGAGCTTAGACTTCAAACATTTTAACAAGTGAAACCCAATTAATTAAATAAGGAAGGATATATACAATTAAATTCCCTCAATCCAAACACATAGCTGATCGAACTAAATTTAAAAAGAGATTTTAAAGGGAAAAAAGAAAAGAAAAGAAATACTGATACATGATAAAGAAGAAAATTGATGAAGATTGCCATGAGGAAAAAAAAATCATTCAATTAATTAAGAAATTATTTTCATTTTGTTACAATTAAATTAGAAGAAAAGGTCATATGCTTAATTATAAGTACTAAAGTACATATATATATATATGTCACATTAAATATTTATTATTTTAGCTAAACAAGTGGACCTTAAAAAACCAAATCGACTTAATTAAATTAAGTTCCTTAACATTATACGAACCAGGAAGCCAATGTGTTTTCTCCAAATTAATTAATGTCAAATGTATGTAAACTTCAAATTAAATCATTAATCCGATCGATCTTAAGTTAGTCACAAATGTGGTCCATCAATATAATGATATACTCCCTCCGTTTCTAATTAAGTGTCATATATTAATGCATTAAATGAGGGCAAATGTGTGAAAAAATGAACTTTCTGTCTCGAATTTGTAGAATTACATTTTTTTTTAAAACAAAATTTAAATGCTAGAATAACACTTATTCAGAAACGGAGGGATATGATATTGTTAGGAATTGTATAGTTTGATAGTGATATGTGATTTTGCTAGATATGAGCTTACATGTGACTCGCACATTTTATTTTATTTTATCTGATTGTGTTTGTTAATTTTGACTAGCGTATGAATTTACTTCAATTTTCAAGTGTCAATTATTGTAATGAAATTATTAATAGTTTGTTGTCAATGAATGGGAATAATTAAATAGAACGGTAAGATTCAGTCATTCATATTCATATAATTATATATATAACTTAGTCGATCATCATCATATTGATGCCACCATTGTCGTAATGGTATTGACGTTATGGAACTGTACGTACCTATTTTCATTAACTAGTTGCATTAATTAAGTCCTCTTTATTTCTGCTTATATATATATATATATAGGGTTATTATGCATACATAATCCTAGTGTGTAATTTAGGGATTAATCTTATCCACTAATTTTGTGATCTAAATGGTCTAGATTAGTTTGAAATTTTGTTAAAAACCTACATATTTTAATTCAATTCATAGGGCACACGGGTAATTATGGATTTTAACATATTTGATTTTTAAGTTTCCATATTATGCACCTATATTAAATGGGAAAATTAAATCTTCCATAACCCCTCCCCCCTCAAACTCACGAAAATAATGAGCTAATATATTAATCATTGATGATCATTCAATGCAAATTAATTTTAATTTTTTTAAGAGTTCTTCTAAATAAATATATTAAGCATCTCATTCATTAAGGTGCATCTATAAATATTTTTTTAGGTGGATCAATTCATATTTATTAGGTTTAATTTTTAATTTTTAAGATATGAAACAATGCTAATTTTACATTATATGATGCTTTAATTGTATCTAATAATGCTAATTTTGTATAATTGTGAATTTGATAGTTTTAATATTTATTAGAATTTATAATGATGCAATTCATATTCAGTAATGTTGTAACCTATTTGTCTATTCTATTTTGACATTACGTGATGCTTTAATCGATATTTGATAATGATTATTTAATTAATTTTTAATTCGTTAACAATTCATATATACCAAGTCAGTAAAAAAAACATTACCAACCACAAAATAAGCACTCATTAACTAAAAACGAGCATTATTATTCAACAAAAAAATTTACAATAACCTAGTCTGCTTAGTTTATAAGCATCAAAACAAACAAATCTAAGCATCTATACGGAAAAAAAAAAACAATAATATTATGATCAAATTTAATACTGAATTAAATTTATAGAAAAAAATCTTACTAAACTACAAATGGGGAACTAAATTACTCGATTAAAATTGCGAACAAATTATGCTTTCAAATACAAAATCTAAAAATTCAAATTAAAATTCAACAATGCATTACTAATGACAAAAAAAGCATTAACACAATGAAAAAAACATTAATATTCAAAAAAATAACTAATTTTTCTTAATCCATATTGAAGTCATGAAAATCCCAAATCAGTGACTTTATATTCAAAATAATATGAATGTTAGTTTTATATTACATAATGCTTTATTTAAGATTATATATATAATACTTTATTTAAATTTATTATTTGTTTATATTTAGTTATTATTTGAAAAAAAAAATCATTCTACATATATTATTGGATGCTTTAATTGATAGCTGATAATGTTATTTTTGTGCTGTATTGATGCTTTAATTGGTAGTTCATAATATATTTTATTTAGCATTAAAACTACTAATAAAAGCATTAGAAATAGAGTAATTAGCAAATAACTCACACAAATTATTTTGAAGAAACTAAAATTAAAATCCTAATATTTCTCATTTATAATATTATGTTATCAACTTATCACAAATTAATTGATATATTATAAACAAAATTTCAATAATACACATACAAAAAAAATGTAATCATTACAGTAAATTTTGAAAATTCATTACGTAAAAATGATTTTTTACAAAGAAAATCAAAGTGAACTTTCGTAAAAAAAAAAAAGAGAAAAAAAAAATCAACATTTCATAACAAAAACTAGCATCACCAATAACCTATTGAAGCATCAATAAATACAATGATAACATATTTACATAAAAATCATTCACACCACAAGAAACAAATACAAAACATATGATAAACAAAAATACACAATCAATTAATTTATATTATAAATATGTTATGCTTTACTAAAATGTCTTTGTATGCAAAATAATTATTAAAATATAAATTAAATAAAAACTAAATAAATAATAATTACTGACAATTAAATCTTATGAAAAATGAATCATAGAAACAAAATGAAAAAAAATAAGATAATCACTAGAATAATATAAATGAAAAATAAAAAATTAATATAGTGATTACGCATATTAATTAATTAATTAATCATCTATGCTTTACTAAATTAACAAATGTTTGATAATGTAAATATATATTTACAATGGACGTTCTAAAAATATATACATTTACAATGGATGATTACACAAATGGAAAATGTGTAAATTAAGGAAGGAAATATTTATTAAGATATTAATTAATTTTGTATGACAATAATGACCTTTTTTACAAAATAAAAGTAAAATGTAAAATAAACAAAAAATAATCCTAGCCATACATGTAACAAGATCTAATGGATATGATTGATCCCTAAATTACACGCTAGGACAATGTTTACATTTGATCTCTCCTCTCTCTCTCTCTCTATATATATATATATAGATATATATATATATATATGTATGATTTGGTTCAAATGATGATTTGTGATTCGCGTGTAAACGTGAAAACAACTTATTTCCTGTAATCTTAATATTTTTCTTACCGTATTTTAATGTTAATTGTTTTAGCACCAAAATAAAAATAGTTACTAACTAACATGTAGACTTAGCATTAAAATTTAAAAACAAATTAGTCTGTTAATACACACACACATATATGTATATATATGTGTGTGTGTGTGTGTATTAAGCTAATTTTCATAAATATGTTTAATTAGAGATAATAAATTTTACCATCCTAGCCCGTCACACGGTCCCCAAAATTTTTCAATATAAAAAATATAATACGTGTTTCATATTTACATCAATTTGATTCAAAATCAAGTTCAAGTAAATTTCATATAGGCCACCGGTTATTTGTATTTTGAATTTGGATCAAAATTCATTGGATAATTTAACATGAGCTTTTTGTTAAAAGAATAGTAAGGCACATTTTTATCCATCCACTCACCCATAGGAATTGAAGTAATCGGCTTTTGTATAATTGGAACGCGATTCAGTAAATTCAATAATATTTGAAAGATCTTGTATATTATAAATGGATATTGAGCCTAATTCACTTTCACAAAATCTTGTAACGGGAGGATTGCCCTCACCCTTAATAAGTGACACATGCCACATTCCCCTACTAATGTGAAATATTTAACATTCAACTTAATTTAAAGCTCTTTCATCTAACCAGTTAAACTCTTGGATTGTAGAAGTCATAATGTGATTGTAAATTGAAATATGTCAAAATGAATTGCTTATGTGAAATTAATTAGATTTAAGAAAAGGTGATTAATAGTCCCATTGGGGATGTTGCGGTGGTGGAGTGAAGTTATTTAGAGATCAAAGGTCACGAGTTCGAATCTCCTCAATACCACAGGTCGGATACGTGCGGAAAAAAAAAGGTGATTAATAAAAGTTATAAAACACCGAAAGGTTGGGGAGGTCATGTTGTACACTCAGTTGATGAACACATCCTTTATTAGTCATCAATGATTTCACACATATACATCATTAGCACTAATCGTATGTAATTAATTAGTAGTTAATCTTAATTGATTTAGTAATAATTATAATATGAAGATATATGGTAGATGAGGACTTGAAAAGTCTTGGTTCATTTCAACATGTGTGACATAACATAATATATATATATATATACATACATATATCAGTTAAATATATATAAGTCCTATATTTGTTTTTAGCTAATATTTTAGTTGTGGAAAAGGAAATCGTATATTTTATTTTAAAGATGATGTAATAGGAATGACGTGATTCAATTCGTCACAAGGGTTCGGAAATGTATGAACTTTAATTTCTTATTTTATATTTCTGGACTTGCTATTATTAAAATAAATTTGAAGCAAGAAAGGGAGCGAAATTGATGTAAATTAAGTAATGTTTTTTAGTTGGATGAATACAGTTCCTGAATGTTCTTAAAATAAATTTGAAGCAAGAAACAGAGTTCATATTAATGTTTTTAGTTGGATGAATACAGTTCCTGAATTATTTAGCTAATTTTTTAGTAATGTCCTTAAAATAAATTTGAAGCAAGAAAGGGAGTTCATATTAATTCATTTTTACTTAACCTTTCATATATGACAAAAACTTGTATGAGACCGTCTAACGGGTCTCTTATATTAGACAGGTCAAATAACACCCAAACCCGCCCAAAACCCGCCCCCACACATAGGCGCGTGAGCTGCACGCGCCCCCACGCGCTGCGCGTGTAGCTCACGCGCCTGTGCAGTTTTTATTATTTTTTTTAATTTTTTTTCTTTTTCTCCTGTTTTCGGTGGCTGTTGGGCCAACAGCCCACTCCTCCTTTTTCTTCTTTCTTTTTATTTTTTTTCTTTCTTTCTTCTCATTTTTGTTCATTTCTTTTTTTTTCTTTTTTTTGTTTTAATAATTATTGTATATTAAGCGCAATACACGAGTTCACGCGTTAGCATCGTGCGAGGTGTCGAATAAAAATAATAAATTAATTCAATTTAATTTTAGGTTATATATTTATTTCAAAATTTAATTTTTTTGAAATAAAAAACATAACCTAAAAATAAATTGAATTTAAAAAAAAAAAATTAATTCAATTCAATTTTAGGGCTCACTGATTCCATTTCAGGGTATACATTTATTTTTAAAAAAATATTTTTTTCCTAACGGTTGACTAATTATTGAGCCAAAAAAAGAAGTATCATTAATTATAAGGTAAAGTATCATTAACTATGAGTGGAGTATATCATTAACCCAAGTATCATTATTTATGAGGTAAAATATTATTAACTCACATATGAGTATCATTATTTATGGGGTGAAATGTCATTACCTGTGAAGTGGAGTCTCATTACTATGGAAAAAAATATCACTAATTGTAGAAGAAAGTATCACTAATTGAAGAAAAGTATCACTAATTGCATAAGAAAGTATTGTTAGTTAGAAAGAAAAGTATAACTAATTGCAGAAGAAAATATCACTAATTAGAAGAAAAGTATCACTACTTGCAGAAGAAAATATTACTAATTAGAATAAAAGTATCATTAATTGCAAAAGAAAGTATCACTAATTGGAAGAAAAGTATCACTAATTGCAGAAGAAAAATATCACTAATTAGAAACAAAAGTACCAGTTCAAACATATTGCAGTTCAAAAATTGAATCATTAGCTACATAAAAGAAAATGTTGCAATTCAAAAATTGAACATGATAGTGAGTAGAAACTACTCATTATATTAGTGATGCTTCATTTTTTATTACCAATGATACTCACTTCACAATTAATGATACTTCTTTGTTGTTAATTTAATAATTTATGCTTAATCATCGGTAATTTTTATTTTAATTAAAATATAACTTTTAACTTGTGAAGTATCATTAACTATGATGTGAAATATCATTAATTATGAATGAAATATCATTAACAAAATTATTATAAAAAAACATAAAAAAAAGAAGAAGGAAAATTGCCAAAGAAAAAGGAAAAAAAAAAATTGCCGAAGAAGAAGAAGAAGAAGAAGAAGAAGAAGAAACACGTTTATGGAAAAGGAGAAAAGAAAAGGAGAGAGAGAGAGAGAGAGAGAGAACACGTTTCTGGAAAAGAAAAGAGAGAGAGAGAGAACGCCAGAAAGAGAAAAAAAGGAAATTAAAAATTGAATAAAAAAAAAGGAAGGGGGGATATTATTAAAAAAAATCAAAAAGAAAAGGAAAAAAAGGAAGGATCACTTTGTTGGATTAAATAATATCCGTCTAACGCAAAGTGATCCGTTAAACAGTCTAACAGGAGTGTGCCCCTTCATATATTGCTTTATTTAAAAAAGGATGAATACAGTTCCTGAGAATTCTACTACTTTGTCTTCACTTATTCCCTCATTAAGGGAGGGGTTTGAATTCGTCACAATAATAATAATAATAATAATAATAATAATAATAATAATAATAATAATTTGGTTAACTGCAATATAGCATACCATGACGTCAACTTTTACTTATAATTTTTTCTTATTGACTACCGAGGTTAGGGCCTTAAACATTTTTCCAAGTCAAACCCCACCCTCGTAAAGAAAAGTGAAAACATATATTTTAATTGAAACTCCCTTCTTCTGATTTTCGTCAATTCCTAAACACATCACAATTTATTTTTTTTGAAAAAAAAAAGACCCTGAAAATGGTTGAAGCTAAAAAAAATAAACAAGTGTTGAGAAGCCATTGGAGAAATCACATTATTCTATAATTAAATTGAAAGAAAAAATGCACGCTCTAACGCTAGAGCATCTAATTCTTGATGATTTAACCAAACAAGTCAACTAACTAAAAAGTGCATCATTAAGGTTGGAAGGATAATCAACTCAAATAAAAATTAAAAAAAAAAGCAGAAAACAAAAAAACTAACTATTTCTATTTCTGGTTAGTTTCCTGATTTACAAGGAATACCAAATCAGAAAAATAAAAATAAAAACACTTGCAATTCTTGCTTTCCAATTATTATTTACTGGTATTTTTCTCTCCAAATTCAAGAAGATCCTCCAGCAATTTGTCATCCAAGCATTCGAATTCAAACACTTCTTTCCTCTGCTCTGCTTCATTTCTCGATATGGATGACGATGTAGGCGCACCCTCAGATAGCGACGACATTGACAACGACAACGAGGATGAGGTAGGCACACCCTCAGATATTGACGACGTTGACAACAAGGACGAGGACGGAGACGAAGACGAGGAGGGCTGAGAAGAGAATGCAGGATAGTACTCCTCAGGGAAATTGAGGACAGCCAAGTGCCCTCTCATCGTATACGCGGCCCGATCATATGCTCGGGCTGCTTCCACCGCGGTGGTGAACGTCCCGAGCCACACTCGGGCGCCATGGCGGTTGGAGTCGCGAATCTCAGCCGCGAATCTACCCCACGGCCGCCGCCTCACGCCACGGTACTTCATCTCTCCTCCGCCGTGTCTGGCCCCGTCGTCCCTCGGAAATTCGTCCATCTCTTCGATCGCTCAAACTATAGTAGCTAGCCACGCACAACTCTATATATGTAAGATAAATATAAGATATATATATATATATATACATATAATCTATCTATATCTATATATAATAACGTAAAAAGAGTGTGAAAAAAGGTCAATGTCTTGTGGTCCTGACAAAAATAGGATTGCTTCGTCGCAGCAAGAATGCCTTCAAATCTTCTTAAATATTTAGTTATTTGAAAAATTGAATCAGGTGGAATCTTTATTGACGGGCGGCTTTCTACTTATTTAAAATTTGTAAATAAAAATATGGAATTTTATGATTACATTCACGTGACTGTGATGTCATTTCATATGTTCTTGATTCTGTCATTTTGGGTGTCAGGAATTTTATTTTTATGGAAAAACAAAAAAGAGTAGGTTCTCGTAGAGAAGATTATACAAAGTGAAATATGTTGTTATGTAAATTACTGTTTTTTTTAAAGAACAATATATATTAATGTTTCCTTCCTCAGATAGTTACTGTTTTGAAGCACTTAATGATTAAAAAAAAGAACATTTGTTCTTAATTACCTGGTCCACTTATTTTGTTGTGTGCGTCGTCACGTCGATTTGGGCAATAATTTATAAAAAAATTTGTAGGTATTGCAGCATACACACAACTTTTTTTTTTTGAGACATATATATATATATATATATATATATATATATAAAACCTACAATATGAAACAATGTAATATGAAAATTATTACATATATACTAATACATATAAAAAAAACATATAATGCTATATACTAGCATGTTATTTATGGGAAAATGACTAAATAAGACCCTAAATTATTTCTCTAACTAATACGAAGTGAATATTTAAATTATTTCTGGGTCCAAATAAACACTCGAACTCTCAAAATGAGCTCAAGTAAGTCCTTCCGATGACCTAAGTCGAATAGAGAAGGGACTTCATATTGTTGTGTGATGAAGTGATATATTTTCCATATTGTTTGCATTGATGAGAGATAATAGTGAAATGAAGGTCTTGTCAATATTTTTCTATTGGATATAATTTTGACGAGTGTGTACTAGTGTGAAAAACGAGAATCCGTGCTGACAAGTGTTTAATAACTACTGTTATAAATTGTTCTACGATATGTGTGGGACAGATGTAGGAACATAAATTAAAAAGCAGTAAAGTATGCACGAGATTGGTAACCTAGTTCGGTTAATCAACCTACTCTGGGGGATTGCTCCCAAACTTGAAGATTTGATTGCTACTCCTTTCATGAAATGTATTTGGGTTCTTACACATACATGACTCCCTCCTTATGTTGCTTGTTCTTCTCCACGAACTCTTTCACTAGCCGAAAGCTGTAAGATCCCCTTACAACCGTGACACTAGACTCCCTCTAGCTACCCACGACTTCAACTTACAATCTCTCCCGAGATTGCATACAAAATGGATTAAAAATCCCCTCACGTGTTTCACTCGAAAACACTCAAAACTAGTCTATCACGTTGAACTGTTTTAAGGACCAACTACTAGTAAAAATACTTGGGATACAAACCACAATGACTCTCAAATAAATGCTAAGAGAATCTAAAACAACGTCCACCGATTGCATAATGAATCGGCCTTCTTATATTCTTCACTTCACAATTGTCGCTGATCTTCTTCGTCGCTAATACGGTAAGTGGATTGATGGTTTGTAAACTTCCCAAACGTGTGTAGATACTTTCCTTAGACAGGAGGGTTATTAACAGCTCGGTATCTACTCTACAAGGCAGTCAATCGAACGAATCTTGCCTTACACGAACGGATCCGCGCAAGATCTTCTATATATGGAAACTGTCATATAAAAGTGTCTCTGGTTCTGTCTGGGACATCAGAGGGAATAGTTTGCCAACTGTTCTTCTTTTCACGCACAATAGAATGAATAGCTTTAGAGAAATATCCAAACACACATTGTCGAGCATATCTCACCAACAAAACAACACGAACACTTAGTACATAACTGTGGCACTAACAATCTCCCCCTTTGGCATTTATGGTCGACAATTATCAACTCAATCTGCACAAAACTTGAAGCAACTTCGCATATCAAAATATATCAAAGCAAACGATATATTTAACAAACTGTCTGGGACAGTTCCAAGCACACTCTCCCTGAGACTGATCTGGGAGTGCCTTCAAACACAAACATTGTTATCGTAGTTAAAACTGCATTGTCTGGTGGGTCAAAAATTAAGTACAGACCAACAGAATTAGAATGGGAAAACATAATTCCTAAAATAAAATTGTTCAGCAAAAACAAAGATCAAAGAGCACACAAGCTCTTATCAGCAGCAGCAGCGGACAGACAGCAATAGTGGGGCTTGACCTTCACTCTTCCCCTTTCTCCTTCGTCTTCTCCCCCTTAATTGTTGCCAAAAACATCAAAAGCGGTCAGTGCAGAGAGACATCATCATCATCTGGATCATCAGCAGGAACAGCATCAGCCTGAGCAGCAGTAGTGGTGGAAGGTTGATCATCAGAAGGTCAAGCAGTAGAGGCATCAAAAGGTGAGGCAAGACCAAGTGCCCATGCCCGAAGATCAACCAGGAGAGACTCCAACTCTTGTTCTCGAGTTTTGAAAGTCCTAATAGACTTCTTCAGCATCTGCACTTCACGCTCCAGAGACTTGATGTGCCTGTTAAAGAAAACAGAAGTGACAGACAAAGCAGGAGCAGATCTGTGAGGGACAGATGGTGGCACAGTTCTAGAGCCACCAGCTTCTTCTCTGGCAGGAATATCCTGGGCATGCTGGGAGGAAAACAACTTCTGGTTGATTATGAGCGGCAGCGCCTTAGGCTCATACGCATCCTCTGCACACACCACATTATGCACATTCGAACAGCAATCTTGTTAAGTATCGAATACTTCACGCTCAAATATGACGCCATCAATGAACGGCCCGATGACCAAACACACCGACTGCCTTCAGTCAATTCAGCAGCAACCTCATCCAACTCAAACATAGGGGCAGGAACAACCACATGCTCATGACCCAGGTAAGCATTTATCACAGACGGAGAAAATGGAACCCAATGACCCCGCACAAATACAGCAAAAGCATGCTTATCAAAAGCATCACGAATAGACTTAGATAAGTTGGCATAAAACTCATGCACAACAGCAGCAACAAAAGACGGGGCAGTATATGCAGACTTCTCCAATCTTAAATCATGCAAGATTTCAATTACCCTAGTACCTTCTACATCAACCTTAATTAACTTGCGTTCAGACACAAGAGAGTGACCTACAACCAACTTATACTGACTTCGGTGAAAGGCAGAGAGAAACTTACTCGAATCAAATACTTCAGATTCGGAACCAGATCTATCCGGGACAGTTTCAGTGACATCCTCTGCTTCATTATCAGAGGAAGAAGGAGCTTTGGCTTGCTTCATCAGCAGGCGATGAGGACCCGACACTAACCCCATCCTCTGCTCAGACAAACTCCGTGTAACACGGCGAGCAGGAATAACAACATACTTTCTAGCCGAAGCCTTTTTACCAGAAGATTTCACTGATTTGGGGGCTTTGGATGAAGACCCCTTCTTGGCAGCAACTTTCTTAGACTTGGGGGTTTTAGAAGGAGGCCCCTTCTTCGCAGCAATTTTCGCCAAAACCTTTTATTTCAAATTGGCGATAGGCGTGTCATCTTCATCATTAGACACCGGAGGGGTGACTGGAACATCACTCAACTCCAACTTGCATTTGGTCCCGCGAGTTTTGGGGGAGGTAACCTTTCAATTTGGTTGAGGGGGAACAGAATCAGTATCAGGAATAGGAGAATCTTCATCGAGGAAGGAGATATCAACATCTTCCTCACCTTGACCTTAATTAAGAATTTCAGCAACAGCAACAGGTGACACTTCACCTAGGGAAACTTGAACAGTGACAATGGGAGTGTCACTAAACACGGGAGAAACAACGAGAACAGATGGTTCTTGCACAAACTTCAAAGCATCAAGAGATGCACCAAATTCATCAATTGAGGCAGACTTTTCACCAACAGCAGAGGCGATTAGGGCATCCATCGATTCAGTGTTCTCCAGAGGCGGCGAGGGAGGATCTAAAGAAACCCTAGGAGTGGGAGGAACCACAAAATCTGTCTCAGACACAGATCCAACAATTGCTTCCACAGAAGGTGCCACAGACAAAGGCACGGAAGCAGGGACATCTGGAATCGCTTCAATTTGCTGTTCTGAGGTAGGAGTAGAGGTCCCAAATGGAGTAAATACCAACGGTTTTGATAGCTCGCCTAATTTCCGCCACAAATCTTGTGTAGAGATTTTAGGTTTCTTGAATAGAGAGGGCTTCGATGACTCGGATTTGTCCGCCATTAGTTTCTGAGGAGGAAGACTCTTGCTAGCGGAATGTTCAAGAGATGAGGGCTTTGAGGAGAGAGATTTTTTTTTTTTTTAAAAATCTCGTTGCCTTATGAAAAGTTGAACAGAAAAATTATGCCCTTAATTAGAAAATTCAAAAAGGAAATTCCCATAACTGTCACATCCCATAAATAGCACCCTTTTCTCGTTCTTAGGAAGTGGAACCGAACTCGGTGCGGAAAATACGGATCTACTAGCTGTTGAGAAATAGCCGTTCAAACTGTCCCAATATCTGTCTGAGACATACATTGGCACACACTGCATCGACCATATCAACTTGGTCATTTTACTCTCTCTGTATACACTTCACTGACCAAGACAGTATAGAGAGGCTTCTCGCACAAGAGAAGTTCAGAGAATACAAAGACCCAAAAAGGATCTAAGTGTTTCAAACCTTGCAGTTCCAAGTGCCTTTATAAAGATATCTGCAAGTTGGGCATCAGTTCCAACATATTCAATCACAAGTGATCCATCTTCAACAAGCTCACGGATGAAATGGTGACGAATATCTATGTGTTTTGTTCGTGAGTGCTGGACAGGATTCTTCAAAATATTTATGGCACTCATGTTGTCACAGTATATGGTAAGGACAGATTGTGGCACACCATAGTCAAGCAACATTTGCTTCATCTAAAGAAGTTGAGTACAACAACTTCCAGCCGCAATATATTCCGCTTCAGCAGTGGATAAATAGATCGAATTTTGTTTCTTATTAAACCATGAAACCATGTTGTTTCCAAGGAAGAAACATCCTCCAGAGGTACTATTCTGATCTTCAGTACAACCAGCCCAATCTGCATCACAAAACCCTACCAAACTAAGGTTTGTATCATAGGAGAACCAAAGTCCCAACTCAGCAGTAGCTTTTATGTACTTGATTATGTGCTTGACAGATTTCATATAACTTTCTTTGGGATCAGATTGGTACCGAGCACAAACTCCCACACTGTAGCAAATGTCTGGCCTACTTGTTGTAAGATAGAGCAGACTACCAATCATACTCCGGTATAAGGTTTGCTCAATAGAAACACCAGCTTCATCTTTTGACATCTTCGAGAATGTCCCCATCGGTGTTCTTTTCGGGCTGTAACTATCCAAACCAAACTTGTTGATCAAGTTCCTCCCATAATTTGTTTGAGACACAAAGATTTCACCATCCTTTTGCTTCACTTGAAGCCCCAGAAAGTAGGTCAGTTGATAACCTCTTATTTTGCATGTATTTTGAGGTACATTTGAGTGGTATTTGATGGGCATTGCATGCATGAAGTGTTGAATTTTGCATAGTTTTATATGTTTTGTGCAATGTCACGTGTTTGTTCATTGTGAAGGGAATTAATTCCATTTTTTTGTGGACCTCAAATGAGTGTTGGAACACTCTAGAAAGATGGGAAATCAAGTTAGGAATGCGTTGCAAAAAGAATCGGGTCAATCGGACGAGAAATGAGTGAGAACGAAGCAAAACAGTGAGAGGCTGCCGGAGCTGAAATATACCCGCGACCGGACTCGCGACCGGGGGGGTCGCGAATCTGGTCGCGAATCACCTCTTCTCCATTTTACTATACGTTCGCGACAGAGAAGGGGTTCTCCTTTGAAATACCCGCGACCCGGTCGTGAATTTGGACATCTGGTCGCGAATTTTGGCCACGTCAGCGCCACATGGACTCGCGACCCGAGTCACGGGTGACTGGGTCGTGAGCGAGGTCACGAATCGAGCGGGCCTGTCTGATTTTTGACCTATTTTTGGGCTTTTCTTAACTTGGTATTTAAGGGTTTGATGCACGAAAATTAGACAGAATTTCACCTACCCCAAAAGTTGCCACCAGAGGTTTGCTGCAGAGAAAAGAAGACGTGAAGAACAAGACCAAGGGATTCAAGAGCTTTCAAGATTAGAGACAAATTAATTCTTCCGGGTTTAATTTTCTCTGTTCTCAGGATTGTTCATGTTTTCTTTG
This sequence comes from Perilla frutescens, assembly GCA_026008535.1. NCBI lineage: Eukaryota > Viridiplantae > Streptophyta > Magnoliopsida > Lamiales > Lamiaceae > Perilla > Perilla frutescens. Next base: position 34,153,158 of record BRKX01000011.1, read on the forward strand.
TGGATTATTTTGATTATTCATTTTGCCATGGATAGCTAAAACCCTAGTATTCTAGGGTTGGATTATGATTTATTTATGAAGTTCTTTTAATTCATTTTATTTGGTGTCTATGATTTGATTGTGTTTTGATTATTCCTGCTTTTCTCTGTATTATTTATCTGATCACTAAATGATACAATTTGATGTGTTAATCCATAATTCGAGAGATGAGTTTTAACACAAGATCTGGAATAATTAACTGGTTAGTCAATATCACTCGAGAGAGTTGCGATTAATTTAGAGAACAATAAATCTTTGGAACCATTAGGAGTTGCATAATAGGTATTGAACGGAGACGTTAATATTTGTTGTGTGATCTACAATCTAGGCCCTTCGAGAGAAGGTTTAGAATACATGAGGGATTGTTCTAGCATGATTTAAACCCCAACATAGACATTAGATGAATTGATTAAGAGAATGGATTAAATAATGACTATCCAATCCTAGAATGCGTCTTTTCTTCAGTGTTTGATTTTTCGTGTTGATTTCTGCTGTGGTAATTTAGTTTATTTATTATTGTCAGTTTTATTTAGTTAAATTCAACCATGATTTATAATCTAAATAACTGCGAGGGATTAAATTAAAATAACTAGTAGATTAATCATTAAATCCCTGTGGATACGACCTTGTTCACCGCTATCCTATAAGCCTCGCTGTACACTTGTAGTTTAGGTGAAAATAAATAACGAACAAGTTTTTAGCGCCGTTGCCGGGGATTTAATTTTTTTTATTTGCTATTATTTAGATTTAATTTCTTATGTTAATCTAGACATTTATTTTTCAGTCTTTAGTATATTTTCTTTTAAAATTTTATAATCTTCTTTTTCTTGTGATTAGGTTGTGTATGCATACACGATCTCATGGAGGATCTCTAGAAGAATTCAATCCTGAGATTGAAGCTACCGTTCGGCATAACAATGCAAGAAGAAGAAGAGAGATGGCAGAACAACAAGCTCCTGTTACGGTTGAACAAATGCGTCAGATGCAGAGACAGTTAGAGAAAATGAAGCGGAGAATGCAAGAGCAAGATGATGCTCGAGCTGTAGAGCCACCTCCAATTAATGAGCTCTTTGTTCCAGTACTTAACCATAGAGACATTCCTGGTCCCTAGATCAATGCGAATAACTTCGAGTTGAAATCAGAATTGGTCTCCATGGTTCAGCAAAAGCAATATGGAGGACGAGCCACTGAAGACCCGAATGCACACTTAACGCAGTTCTTGGAGATCTGTAGTACAGTGAAGATGAATGGAGTCCCCGATGACGCCATTCGCTTATGCCTATTTTCATTCTCTTTACGAGATACGGCTAAGCAATGGTACCAATCTCTAGCCGTTGGGTCTGTGGATAGCTGGGAAAGTCTTGCGCACAAGTTCCTGCATAAATTCTTTCCACCTGGTTTAACTCTCAAGTTGAAGGGCGAAATTACACAATTTCATCAATACGAGGATGAGACATTATATGAGGCTTGGGAACGATTTCGAGATATGCTGAGGAAGTGCCCCAACCATGGATTTGGGGTAGATCATCAAGTCTACATCTTCTACAACGGGTGTGACATGGAATTGAAGAGGCTTCTGGATGCCTCTGCTGGCGGCTCTTTGTTGAACAAGGGCTACGATCAAGCTGTGACAATCATAGAGGACATGGCAACCAACAGCTATCATTGGTCTGGGGATCGACAAGTGAAGATTTTGAAAAGAGCTGCAGCAGTTGATGATAGTGATCCGATTGCCAAGCTTGCCGCCCAGCTATCTACTCTGAATGCCACGATCAATAGCAGATTTGATGCTATGGTGCGACCGGGTGTAGATAGTCCCATGGGAAATACAGTTGAAGATGTCAACTACATCAATCAGAGAGATGGCTATGATGGCAATAATTACCGAGGCGGGAATCAATTCTACCAAGGTAACCGATCCAATCTCTCATATGGGAATCCCAACGGTGCACTGCAGCCCCCTCCTGGCTTCTCTGTAACAAATGGAATGATCAATGAGGAAAAGAAGCTGAACATGGATAATCTGTTAATGGCGTTCATGGGGAAGACCGATAAATTCATGGGAGAGTCGCAAGCTAGAGTGGAGAAGCTGGAAAATACTGTGGGTGCCATGAGTGTGCAAATGAAGATGTTTGAAAAACAACTGGGTCAGCTGGCTACAGTTGTCGGAAATCAGCACCAACCGGGACAGTTCCCCAGCAACACCACAGTGAATCCCAAAGAGCAGTGCAATGCAATCCATATGCACACTGAAGTCCCTGCGCCTATTGTTGTCGCTGCACCTGTTACTCCCATGACGGCTTCTGACAAGCCGGATTTCACCATCAAGAGTTCTCAGACGGGTCCTACAGTTCTTCCCACAATGACTATCCCATTCCCACAGAGGACTCCAAAACAGAAGGTTGATGCACAGTTCTCTCGATTTCTGGAGATTTTTAAGAAGGTGCAAATCAACATTCCTTTGGTGGAGGCGTTGCAGCATATGCCTAAGTATGCAAAGTTCCTCAAGGATGCTGTGTCCAAGAAGAAGAAGATAGAGGAATTCGAGATGGTGCATATCCCAGAGAACTGCAGCTCCATCATCCAAAGGAAGCTCCCGGCCAAGATGAAGGATCCGGGGAGTTTTACACTTCCCATCACTATTGGAGACAAGATAGGTGGCCGAGCACTGTGTGATTTGGGGGCGAGCATCAATTTGATGCCGCTGTCATTTTTCAAGAAGCTGAACTGTGGGAAACTCAAGCCCACAACCATGTGCTTGCAGATGGCCGACCGATCTGTAGTGTATCCTAAGGGAATTTTGGAAGATGTGTTGATCAAGGTGCATGATTTTATTTTCCCAGTGGATTTTGTGGTGTTGGACATGGAGGAAGATAAAAATGTCCCTCTCATTTTGGGACGAACATTTTTGCGCACCGGAAGAGCCAACATCGACCTAGACACGGAGATCCTCACTCTCTGATTTGAAGATGAACACATCCGATTCTTGTTCGATGTAGAGGAGCACAAGGCAGCTGTGGAGTGTAACATCATCAACACACATTAATCTAGCTGCATTACTGATGGAGGCATGGAGATGGATGATCAGGGAAGAGAATGAGGGATTCCAATTCTTCCACTTGTGGGAACTTGAGTTCCCGAATTTGTCTGGCTGTCGACGTTAAATGCAGCGCTTGTTGGGAGGCAACCCAATATGTTTTATTTTATTTTTCATTTAGTTTTTTTTATTATTTATGTTTTTCACTTCTTTTTCTGAGTTGTGCAGGTGAAGAACGGATGGATTCTGGAATATGGGGGATAGCACATTAACCAACATGTCTTTCGACAAGTTTGGGGGAGGACGTTGAACCCAAACAGACATCCATGTGATCGTTGTAAGTGGTCGACGACACCTACATGCATTTCTGCAAACTTATTCCATCCCGTGGATTTAAATAAGTTTGGGGGGATGTATGCTTGTGGTGTCTAGACCTTTATTTTATTTTACCTGCTTTACTTGTTTAGTTTTTTTTTATTTTTCTAGAAAAGTTGAAAAATTTTGAATTTTGGTCTTGAATTTTACTTGGGATTTTGATGATATATGCTTTATGGTCTATGGTTTAGTGTTTATAATCGAGATTATTTGATTGGGAATGACTTGAGCATGTATAGCATGATTTGAATGAACATGTATTTTGGTGATTTTCGAGCTTTATTTTGTCCAATGTTGAGCTGTGAGATTTTTGAACCTTTAAGACTATTGTCTTAATTTTTGTTCTTGTGTGTTGGTTGTCTATGCACTTGTTTCTCTAGAACTTGCATGTCATCTTGCTTGAGATTGAGTTTTTTGTGCTTGAGAAGAGGAGATGATAATAGGCCATCTTTTCTTTAGCTATGATATCCCATACACCGTCCTAAATTTATTTAATTCCTTTGTGAGCCCTTTTGTGTCTAATTGTTTTTTTTCTTTGGAAGCCTGTTTGGGATGTCATTTATTGATTCTTGTGGAGAAACAGGAAGAAGGGTAAGGAATTTTGGAGTTGGGATGAAGAAAAAAAATGGTGGTAATTGGTGATTTTTGTTGGTGCCAAAAGAAAAAATGTGAAAAGTGCCAATTAAAAGAAATAAAGAAAAGAGACCAAAGGTCCATGAAAAAGAAGTATGTGGATGATTTAAGGATGTGTAGGAAGAAGTTGGAAAAATTCCAACTAGTATTTGAATGTGAAAAGTAGTGAGGAATAGAGTAAAAGTGGTGGGTTGTGTTGCAATTGATGAGTCACTTTAGCCAAATATTCCTAGTCTTAACCCAAGCCTACATTACAACCTTAATAAAGTCCTATTTGATCTTAATTTTGAGCACATTTATTTGTCAATGGAGAGTTGAGATTGCATGCAAGCCTATGGTAGATCAAGTGTATAGTTCAATGTTTCGATGAGTGTTTATCCTTATTCTATCACACTTTGAGTGTTTGAGAGAAACACACACCGGTGATGATCATTGGCTTGAATTTTGCTCGTTGAAATCTATTACACTGTTCATGATTTGAGTGTTGTGCTTATTCATGTCTTTTCCTGGTTAGATTTTTGAGGTTGTAGATGCTAGATTATAAATTGTAAAGTTACGTATTGTTTGAATTCCATGTTTCGTTTTGTTCTTTGTTTGGGGACAAAAAATGTTTTAAGTTTGGGGGAGTTGATAACCTCTTATTTTGCATGTATTTTGAGGTACATTTGAGTGGTATTTGATGGGCATTGCATGCATGAAGTGTTGAGTTTTGCATAGTTTTATATGTTTTGTGCAATGTCACGTGTTTGTTCATTGTGAAGGGAATTAATTCCATTTTTTGTGTGGATCTCAAATGAGTGTGGGAACACCCTAGAAAGATGGGAAATCAAGTTAGGAATGCGTTGCAAAAAGAATCGGGTCAATCGGACGAGAAATGAGTGAGAACGAAGCAAAACAGTGAGAGGCTGCCGGAGCTGAAATATACCCGCGACAGGAGGGGTCGCGAATCTGGTCGCGAATCACCTCTTCTCCATTTTACTATACGTTCGCGACAGAGAAGGGGCTCTCCTTTGAAATACCCGCGACCCGGTCGTGAATTTGGACATCTGGTCGTGAATTTTGGCCACGTCAGCGCCACATGGACTCGCGACCCGAGTCGCGGGTGACTGGGTCGTGAGCGAGGTCGCGAATCGAGTGGGCCTGTCTGATTTTGACCTATTTTTGGGCTTTTCTTAACTTGGTATTTAAGGGTTTGATGCACAAAAATTAGACCGAATTTCACCTACCCCAAAAGTTGCCACCAGAGGTTTGCTGCAGAGAAAAGAAGACGCGAAGAACAAGACCAAGGGATTCAAGAGCTTTCAAGATTAGAGACAAATTAATTCTTCCGGGTTTAATTTTCTCTGTTCTCAGGATTGTTCATGTTTTCTTTGTGGATTATTTTGATTATTCATTTTGCCATGGATAGCTAAAACCCTAGTATTCTAGGGTTGGATTGTGATTTATTTATGAAGTTCTTTTAATTCATTTTATTTGGTGTCTATGATTTGATTATGTTTTGATTATTCATGCTTTTCTCTGTATTATTTATCTGATCACTAAATGATACAATTTGATGTGTTAATCCATAATTCGAGAGATGAGTTTTAACATAAGATCTGGAATAATTAACTAGTTAGTCAATATCACTCGAGAGAGTTTCGATTAATTTAGAGAACAATAAATCTTTGGAACCATTAGGAGTTGCATAATAGGTATTGAACGGAGACGTTAATATTTGTTGTGTGATCTACAATCTAGGCCCTTCGAGAGAAGGTTTAGAATACATGAGGGATTGTTCTAGCATGATTTAAACCCCAACATATACATTAGATGAATTGATTAAGAGAATGGATTAAATAATGACTATCCAATCCTAGAATGCGTCTTTTCTTCAGTGTTTGATTTTTCGTGTTGATTTCTGCTGTGGTAATTTAGTTTATTTATTATTATCAGTTTTTATTTAGTTAAATTCAACCATGATTTATAGTCTAAATAAATGCGAGGGATTAAATTAAAATAACTAGTAGATTAATCATTAAATCCCTGTGGATACGACCTTGTTCACCGCTATCCTATAAGCCTCGTTGTACGCTTGCAGTTTAGGTGAAAATAAATACCGAACATCAATTCGCCTACAAGACTCATTTCGAATTCAGAAGTCATGTCCTTCACAAACTCGTCCACCATTCTGTTTGAGATAGATCCAAAGACAATATCATCGACATAAATCTGGATGATGATTATATCAGATTTTTCTCTCTTGATGAAGAGAGTTTGATCAGCCCCACTACAAACATATTCTTTCTCTAGAAGGAACTTGGTTAGCCGTTCGTACCAAGCTCGAAGAGCTTGTTTGAGGTCGTAGAGGGCATTCTTCAGTTTTTACACATACTCTGAATGGTGAGGGTCTTCAAAGCCTTTGGGTTGGCTAACAAATACATCTCCAGACAAGTAACCATTCAAGAAGGCCCTCTTCACGTCCATTTGGAATAATTTGAACTTCATCCAAGCAGCCATGGCAAGGAGCAAACGAACTGATTCAAGATGAGTAACTGGAGCAAAAGTCTCATCGAAATCCACTCCTTTAACTTAGGAATAACCTTGGGCAACAAGTCTTGCCTTATTTCTGGTTATATTCCCTTCTTCATCAGTTTTATTTTTGAAGATCCACTTTATGCCGATGACATTAACCTCTTCAGGTCGTGGAACAAGATCCCACACTTCATTTCTTTCAAATTGCAAGAGCTCTTCTTGCATGGCTTGATTCCATCGCTCATCTTGCAATGCCTCTTTCACATTTTTGGGATCCACAGTTGAGGTGTAACACACATTTGCTATCAATTCTCGATAGTTCTTTCGAACTCCATTTGTTCGAACTCCTTCACTCATATCACTGATGATATCGGATGTAGAATGATTCTTCTGAACACCTTTCGAAGGTTTAGGAACATCCAGTTTCTTGCTACTTGCTTCTGTCGGCATACTGTGTTCCGAACTGTCTGGAACAGATGCTGGAACATAGATAGTAGCATCAACGCTTTCCTCATCAATCTGGGCGGCAGATTCTTCCAGATCATCAACAACAATATTAATGGACTCCATCACAGTCTTGGTCCTTTTGTTGAAAACACGGTAGGCCTGACTATTCCTTGAGTACCCGAGAAACATACATTCGTCTCCTTTGGCATCAAACTTGCCAAGTTGCTCTCAGTCTCGCAATATGTAACAAGTACTCCCAAAAATATGAAAGTACTTCAGGTTGGGCTTTTTCCCTTTCAACAACTCGTAGGGAATAACTCTCGTCTTGGATCTGAAGTACACCCGATTAATGACATGACAGACTATATTCACCGCTTCAGCCCAGAGGTTGTCAGGGATAGATTTGGCCTTCATCATAACTTGGCTCATCTCTTGAAGCGTCTGATTTTTTCTCTCAACAATACCATTTTGTTGAGGTATTTTTGGTGCTGAGAACTCTTGTCCGATTCCTCTTTCTTCACAAAAACACCTGAAGAAGGCATTTTCAAACTCACGACCATGATCACTCCTTATTCTCACAACATTGATTCCTTTCTCCACTTCAAGTTTGAGACATAATTTTTTGAATGTCTCGAAGGTCTCTCCCTTATCTCTCAGGAATTCCACCTATGTGAATCTTGTGTAGTCATCCACACAAACAAATATGAACTTCTTATGTCCAATGCTCTCAGTTTGGACAGGCCCCATCAAGTCCATATGTAGCAGCTCCAAGGCGTTTGAAATGGTAATCTTTTTAACAGATTTGTGAGATGTGTGAATCTGTTTTCCAACTTGACATAGTCCGCATACCTTCCTTCGATCAATGCTTAATTTTGGAACACCAATCACAGCTTCAGTCTTTATGAGCCTCTGAAGGTTTCGAAAACTGATATGGCCAAGCTTTTCATGCCATAAATCTGCTTCACATAGCTGAGATCTGAATCAAGTCCCCTTCATATTAAGGAGATAGCAGTTGTCCCTCGATCTGTCCCCATCCATCAGAAGGACACTTTCTTTGTTCTTGACAAGACATTTGTCTCGAGTGAAATGCATTAAGAGACCTCGGTCACACTACTAACTAATGCTAATTAAATTAGCTTTCAGTCTTTCTACAAGTAGCACGTCTTCCAGGTTGGGCATCCCATGCAAATTTAGACATCCGCGGCCAAGTACTCTACCTCTAACATCATCTCCAAAGGTAACATTTTGGTATGAGCAATTTTTTTGTATGTTGCTCAGCATGCTAGCATCTCCAGTCATATGCCTAGAGCATCCGCTGTCAAAGTACCAGCTACTTTTTGCATGAATATTGAGGGCCGTGTGAACCACATAATTTCTATGGTTGTTCCTGGATCTATTTAGAACATTTTTTCTGGGAAACTGATCAGATTCTGCAAAACCCCTTCTTTTTATCCTTCGGAGCTCATTGATCAAGTTTCTACAGTGTGGTCGAATGTGACCAGGTTTCTCACAGTAATGACACACAACACATGTTTTTTGAGGAGACTTACTTCGCTGCTGCTTGTTCTTTAGATCAGCTCTCGATTCTGGAACTGTCGAATCTTTTGTTCCAGAGGTCTGTCCTTGACAAAATCCGCCATAAATATGACCACCATTGAATCCAAGCCCCGAATGATCCTGAGGGCTCTTACCCTTGGAAAGAATCTCATCCAGCTGAGATGATCCAGAGTTCATCATCTTCACAAGCTTCTTCAGATGTTGAAGCTCACCAGTCTGAGAGTGATTGTTGTTTCTGAACTGCAGCAAGTCACTTTGTGCTTCCTTAAGACGAGTGGTAAGATTATCTCTTTCTTTCAAAAGATCGGCATTTTCTTTCATCAGCCCTTCATTGGCCTGGACCACCATGATCCAACTCGTTTGTAGTTTTTTATATGCTTCCATGGTAGATTCTTCAGTAAATTCTTCGTCATCACTGCATTTAGAAGTCTTGACATCCTGTCTGTCAGGAACAAATTCAGACACGGTTTCTTTGACAGACTGTGTCATGAAAGCAATATGATTGCTCACACATTCTTCATCACTTCCACTACCATCTGGATCATCACTCTCACTGAGTGTAGAAGTGTATGATTTGTTCTTCATTTTAAGAGTATTGGCACACTCGGCTTGGTAATGACCAAAGCCACTGCACTCTCTACACTTAACATCTTTATGTTTGTCTTCATTTGAATCTTCATCTTTTGATCTCTGAGGTTTAAAAACCTTATTTTTGCCAGAATGGTTTTGAGAAGACTTTTCATATCGTTTGGCAAATCTTGAGAAGTTCTTAGATAGCATAGCAATTGTCTCGGCAAGATTATTTTTGTCACGGACATTGTTGGGCACATCAGTACTGGAACCTGCCTAAAAAGCTATGCTTTTCTTCTGCACTGTCTCATCATCTATCAGCCCCATTTCAAATGTTTGCAAGGACCTCATCAGCTCTTGTAACTTCATCTTGCTTACGTCTTTGGCCTCTTCAATGGCCGTGACTTTGTACGCGAATCTTCTAGGCAGAGATCGCAAAACTTTTCGCACAAATTTCTCTTCGGAGATCACATCTCCAAGGGAAAAGCTTTCATTGGCGATGTCACAAATTTTGGCGTTGAAATCAGCAAGTTTTTCACCTTCATCCATGCGAAGATTCTCAAATCTGGTGGTATACAATTGCATTTGAGAGACACAAACACTACTAGTTCCTTCAAACGTGGTCTGCAAAATATCCCACGCATCATTGGCTTTGTCACATGTGGATATGAGCTTGAAGACATTCATGTCAACAGCAGAGAAGATAGCATTCATGGCTTTAGCATTTAGCCCCATTACATGGTAGTCCGCATCCTCTCATTCTTCTTCCGACTTCAGCACCACTTTGTCTTTTTCATCCTTCTTGGTGGGAGGCTTCCAGTCTTCAGTCACTATCTTCCAGGCTCGTTCATCAATCGAACGTATGAAAGCTATCATTCTAGCTTTCCAATAGACATAATTGTTGCCATCCAGGAGCAGAGGTCTCACCGTCGAGGCTACTTTTTTAATTGTGTCCATCTCGGCAAAACAACACAAAATACACGGATTAAAAACTCACGATCACACCTTAAGAAAGGTGACCTGCTCTGGTGCCAATTGAAAAACGAGAATCCGTGCTCACAAGTGTTTAATAACTACTGCTATAAGTTGTTCTATGATAAGTGTGAGACAGATGTATGAACATAAATTAAAATATAGTAAAGTATGCACGAGATTGGTAAACCCAGTTCGGTTAATCAACCTACTCTGGGGGATTGCTCCCAAACTTGAAGATTTGACTGTTACTCCTTTATGAAGTGTATTTGGGTTCTTACACATACATGACTCCCTCCTTATGTCGCTCGTTCTTCTCCATGAACTCTTTCGCTAGCCGAAAGCTGTAAGATCCCCTTACAACCGTGACACTAGACTCCCTCTAGCTACCCACGACTTCAACTTACAATCTCTCCCGAGATTGCGTACAAAATAGATTAAAAATCCCCTCACGTGTTTCACTCAAAAACACTTAAAACTAGTCTATCAGGTTGAACTGTTTTAAGGAACAACTACTAGTAAAAATACTTGGGACACAAACCACAATGACTCTCAAATAAATGCTAAGAGAATCTAAAACAACGTCCATGGATTGCATAATGAATCGGCCTTCTTATATTATTCGCTTCACAATTGTCACTGATCTTCTTCGTCGCCAATACGGTAAGTGGATTGATGGTTTGTAAACTTCCCAAACGTGTGTAGATACTTTCCTTGGACATGAGGGTTATTAGCAGCTCGGTATCTACTCCACAAGGCAGTCAATCAAATGAATCTTGCCTTCCACGAACGGATCCGCGCAAGATCTTCTATATATGGAAACTGCCATATAAAAGTATCCCTGGTTCTGTCTGGGACATCAGAGGGAACAATTTGCCAACTGTTCTTCTTTTCACGCACATCGGAATGAATAGCTTTAGGGACATATCCAAGCACACATTGTCGAACATATCTCACCAACAAAACAACACGAACACTTAGTGTATATAACTGTGGCACTAACATGGTGAAATAATATTGTTTCACTCTCTCGTCCTCTTAATTTTTTCTCTTGCCCCCAAATCGAATAGATTAGTCACTAATAATAAAAATAAACTAGCACTTCTCCGAGTGATATAAAAACTTTAAAATTTTATTTTGTTTTTGAAATGATCAACGAATTCTTAATTGAACAATTTTATAGTTTTAAAACAGTTTGAGTTGGATATCTCTTTCTTCAATTTTCTTAATACAATCAAATTTAAATAATCTCGAACTCTTAGAACCCTCATATTAAGTACAACAAAAATTATAGCATGAATAAAATATAATGAGCTTTTATTTACACTACAAGAATTGTTCTTTGCACTACGCCCATTTTTCACATTACTAATTTTACTCTGCACACCACAAAATATAATCGTTTTATCATTCTCTCTAACAAAATATTATTTAATCATTATTAAAAAAAAGAGAGGGCGGGAACATGACTCATCTCATTCATCTTGTCTCCCTCCACACTACCACTGCTAGCCGCCAATTCCAGTTTGTACCCTCCTCCGATCACCAAATTGCCAAGTCCACCGCCCACCCTCCTCTCTCATGCAAATCTCGAGATCCAACACCAATAAAAAGATGAATTATGTTGCCCACGAATCTAAGTTAGTTCGTGATTCGAAAATATTTTTCAAAGTATTATCAATAGATTCAGAAACACATTATCTGAACATGTCTTGCACATTTGAAAATCCATTTCCGAACCTCTGTAACTCACTCAATTCGAATTGGATTTTTTGAACTGGTTTTCTGCAAATTTGAAATTCAATAGATAACTTGGATTTCTTACAGAAAGTGACGAATTTGGAGGAAGCGGTGACAGTGGTTGCAGCGGCGATGGTAGTGGAGAGAGAAGATGAAGAAGAACGTCGGAGAAGAACACACTATGTTCTATGTTTTCTCGATTTTGAAATATTCAGAAATATAATTTTCATTAAATTATTAGGAGAAACTTCCTAAATTTCTTCATCAATTCAAATTAAACTAGTTAGTAATTACTAATTTAAATGAAAATATTTTTTTGAAGAATAAATGTGCTCAAATTCTCCTATACATAAGATATATACATCAGATGTTCAACGTGTTTGATCGGATCAATGCGTTGATCACAAAATTATCAAAACATGTGATACTTTTCAGGAATACAAGTGATACTTTTTAAATTTTGAGTGAAACTTTTTAGTGTTACGATTGATATTGATTTTGATAGTTTTTTTCTTTATTTTTTTCCGGCCGATACTTTTTAATGATACAAGTGATACTTTTGAACTTTTGAGTAATACTTTTTAGTGTTACGAATGATGCATATTTTGACGGGTTTTTTTTGTCAACGCATTGACCTAGTCAATGTTCGCTAACAGTCTGATGTGCATTTAATGCACACAAGAACTACCCATAAATATGTTAGTGAGGAATAAATTTTAAAATAAAATTAATATAAATAAAACAATTTCAACGAAATATTTTTGTATGTGAATGAAATAATTTAATTAAAGTAAGCAATTAACACGCATCAAATGAAATTGAGTTAAAAATGTCACGAGCTCTCCCAAAAACAATATTGGAACTTTTAATAATGAATGCATTCGTTATTTCGTTTAAAGGACCCCAAGTCTCTTTTTCTTAAATCTAGCACAACACAAGTTTGTTTCTTTTTTTTTTCAAAGCCCAACCAGCCCAAGCTCGAGAGTTGGGCTCGTCGCACAGATTGTCAAAATACATGCCTTTTTGATTGACCCGCCCACCTAGCAAGTTCATGATTTTTTTTTTATATATACTTCATTGTTTCTGAGTAAATGTCATTCTGATATTTAAATTTTATTTTAAAAAATTAACATTTTTCAAATTCGAGATATAAAATTCACATTTTTTTCATATTTGTCCTCATTTAATGAATTCAAATATCTATATATAACTCATTTATTGTATTCACACAAGGGTGTGTTCAGTAATTTAATTAATTTATTAATTTGTGTGCATTCATCCAAAATAACATTTAAATAGTTTTAGAAAGAGTATAATTTTTTCTATTACTATCCATCTAAATTTCTAATTTAAATAAATAAACACTAAATTCCACAATTAAATTTTAAGTTGTTAAATTAATCAACAACAAATACAAATAGAAAAGCTTTAGAAGCAGATAAATAATTGTATATGGGATGTTAGCTCAGGTTAGCTCTATCAGACCTGTCGGGCTAATCAATTCAGGCAACTATGGGTTAAATTCTCTTGTTAGCTAATGAGTAATTCTAAATAAAACCCTATTTTATTTTTAGTAGTCCACATATATTTAAATTAAATAAAAATATTATTTGAATGTTTTTCTTCTCTATCCTTCAACCAAGAGACGAAGTCCCGGCCTTTCTTCTCTCTCACATAATCGACGAAATACTTAATAAAAAAATTGGTATCGCTAGTTTTTCTCACACTAATTCATGTGACAAATCTCTCACATATGAAGGGGCTATGATTGTTCTTCTAAAAAAAGGATATGAAGAGGTGTTTTCAGTTGTGAGATGCAATCGTGGCGTGGTTGAATTCCTTTAGTTTTAGTTCAAAAGAAATGGTTAATTTTAATTTGCGTAAGAGGCCATACGAAATGCTCTAAATAGACGATTTGATAATAATTTTAGATTGAAAATAAGACAAACTCTATGCATAAGCTGCAGGGATTGTAGTCCCACTTTCAATTCTAATTCTCACATATATACTAGGGCAATGTTTGATATACTAGTACGGATATACCCACATTAATAAAATCTGGATTGTTTTAAAAGATAATTGCGTATTAGCTATTTTAATTGTGTGTTTGGTTATTAAGATAAATATACTAGATTGCTTCACACATCTGTTTGGTACATCGTTTTATTTGGTAGACTGAGGGAGGTGTCGGATACCTTGTCTAGAAACTGTAACCGAGGGAGGACGTCGGATACATTATCCAGCTGAATCAGTAAATTACACCATGGGCCTCGCGTGAACAAGTAATGGCTACGAAACACACGGTTCTTGCTGGATACCTTTACTAATATGCCTTTATCCACGCTACCAAACATTGAGTAGAAATATTTTAAGAGCAGACAATAAATCGTTTGGAATCTAGACAAAATTAACCCTTCTTTGCCGTTAAGGATTTATTCTATTTTAATCTCTTAATAACATAAACTTGCATCTATTATCACTCCAATAAAACATATAATTCAAATTCACTAATTTTATTTAAATTGTTTACTTTCTTATTCTCCAACGGGGCTCCCGAGGGTGAGACTTCTATGCAATGGGAGAGGGGCCGTTCCGCAGTGCAAGACTTGCTTTTAAAAATAAGGATATAATAGTAATTTCATTAATAAATGTAATATATTTAAAATTGGGGCTATGGAGAGTAAAATGGGAGGTCGTGTTGTGTTTAGAATTATCCCATTTTTTTATTCCAATCGAGCTATTTACATGTTTCGGACGGTATTGACATTCCTAATTGCAATGATCAAAACTATAATTCTTTTTCACCATATTTAGACGTGAGAATATCTAATTTTTCCTTAATGATCATTAACTCATAGATAATATAGCTTGAAATCAAATGAATTATAACTGTGAAATTAAAATTCACGATTTTCTCTTCGAAATAGTTTATGATAATAGATCATAAGATTTCATGACCTTCAATGTATTTATGTCCATGGTTTTGGAAAGAAAGATGAAGATGAAGGAGTCTCTCACTTGTTTCTTTTGATCGAAAAATTAAATAAAGAATTGCATACATATACAGTGCGATGCTAAATATGGAACAGAATAAATAGTAAATTCAAATATATCTTTAGTGATTGTAGCAATACAAACTATAATAAAATGAACCTTCTTTCATTTTTTTTCCATTCTTTCTAGTATGCATATATAATCACAACATTGTAGTCCCCCACTCTCCCCTCCGAATTTTTGAGCGATGAAAATCCATGTATTTTATGTAGACGTGTTAATATTTAACGTTCAAACTCTAACTTTCTCAAATAATTTTTGTGCCAACTAAAAAATAAATAAATAGTATAATGATGTAGTGATGCTATCTTGAATTAAATTTATTAAGTTCGAATTTCACCACCCATAACTCATAAGTGTAAGTTGCACTCGACGTGAGAAAAAAAACAAAATTAAATAGATGAACTAATTATTATCTTGAAAGCCCCAAAACCCAAAATCCACATATAAATATATCTATATATTATATACGCTGCAGCACAAAAGAAAACCAAGAAAAGGAACTTTTCTGAGAAAGGAAAGGGAAAATGGCGAACCCTCCGAAGCCATGGAAATCAGAGTATGCAAAGTCATCAAGATCGTCATGCAAAACTTGCAAGAATCCCATTGACAAGGAGACGCTCAGGCTTGGAAAGATGGTCCAGGCCACTCAGTTTGATGGTTTCATGCCTGTATATTCTCCCATCCTCCCTCGCTCTCTCTCTCACTTCTTGCTTCTGTTTCATGTTCTTTAAAATTAGTCCCCCCTTTCTTTTCTGTTTCTTTTGAAAAGGCCCTAAAAGATTTATTTATAGCGTATGCTTCTTGTTTTCGGCAATGTGGGTCGTGTTTTGTGTATTTTCATTTACCATTTCTGGTTGTAATGCTTGTTTTGTGCCGTTTCAAGTATGCTTCTTTGTTTAAATGCCAATTGTCCGTGGCCTATTTTATTTTTCTGGCTCTTCAATTTCCAGAATTTCACTGCCCTTTTATTACCGAAATTCTGCAGTTTGCCCTGTTCGTTTTACTTGGTGACACCTTTTTATGGTTCTTTTTTAGGAAATCATGCTGTGTAATGTGCTTTTTGTGGGTTCTTGAACTTGACTTATGCTGGTCTTAATTGTATAAAATGGCTGTTTTGTGGTTACCTTGAAGTTGTTTGTTGTTAGTAATGACAGAGAGAGAGAGAGAGAGAGAGAGGTGAATTTCCTTTTAATTTTATGCCACTTGACTCGAGTTTGTTTCTGGTGCCAGATGTGGAACCATGCTGGTTGCATCTTAAGGAAACCTAAACAGATAAAATTGTACGTATATTTACTCAAGGAAAAGAAAACCAAGCTAAATAGTAGTTATTTATTTACTTATCATTTTCTGATTCATGCACTATGGCTATTCTTGTAGGGTTGATGATGTGGAAGGGTTAGAGTTGCTTCGCTGGGATGATCAGCAGAAGATCAGGAAGTACGTTGACGAGGGTGCAGTGGCATCGAATTCCACTGCTGCCGTTAGTGTAGAGTGTGGTGTTGAAGTTTCCCCATCAGCTCGTGCTACTTGCCGCATCTGCAGCCAAAAGATTGCAAAGGGAGAGGTAAGGTGTTTGAGGCTTAACATGATAAAATGAGGACGCTATTGGATTAAGAATGGTTTTCTTTGGTAACTAACTTTTTTCTGTATTACCCTTTTCTTATGGCTATATGCACATTTTCAGATGACTTGCAACCCTAATGAATGTCATGTCTGTTTTACTGTATGGACCATAGGTTAACCGCTCAAGCATGTGATTTTGCTTTTCCTGGATGTCAATTTATATCTCTTGGATTTTTCGTTGTGGCCCAACTCAAAAATTAGTTTCTAATTCATGTTCATGGAACTTTTGTGCTCTAGACCTCAATGTGATGGGTTTTTTTTTCTTTTTATTTTTTTATCTCCCATCTGGAAATAAATAACATCAATGAGATGGAAGTTTTGTATAAGTATCTTGTCAAAGCTAGGTATCTATAATTACTTGCAATCTCTGCAAGATATATTTAACGGGTACCTTAAAAGTACCTTTCTTTACCTTCAAAACTTATCTTAGACTCTTAATCCAGCATTATTCTCTGTTGGAAGTGGTAGTGGCAAATGGCAATCATGTGAAAGCACACACAAGAACCATGTTCATTAAATTTATGCCATAAGTGAGCCTAAATAATTCGTAAATATGAAGTGGAATACGGATCCATTAATTCCTTATAACATACTAGACAAGTTTCTTTGGGCAATAGCCAAAAGGCCTTTCAGTCAGTTATCTCTTACCAACTTATAGGGAGGTGTCTATAACAATTAATTAAACCTTAAAGGTTCATCAGACAACTAATTATAGTCTTTATTTGTAAATTGTAATATATTCTGTCTCTCAAGAGGCAGCAAATGTTTCAGAGTTGTATTACCAATTTAAAGTCTTACAGTAGTTGGTCTTATTCAACACAGAATTTGATAGCTCTTTATCTATAGATAATCTCAGAGTCATTTTTAGATCTAAATGGATTAACTTGCACTGTTCACCATCATTTATGTATTAAATGGGTTTTGCTGAAGTTTTGCACATGTTTTTTTACAAAGAATGGTAATTTACATGTTTCTTGCATGTTCTATTTGCTCCATGTAAAGTTTATTGGTATGAATTACCCTTTTTTGTGTGTTCTCTGGTTATGCTTTAGCTTCGGATATCAACCAAGCCTGAAGGTCAAGGTGCCAGAGCCTTGTCCTGGAACCATGCTAAGTGTTACATGGAAACAGCATCAAATCCCCAACTGCAGAAGTTTTCTGGATGGGACAGTCTTTCATCCATAGAACGCGCTACACTTCAGTCACTTGTTAAGAAGCAGCCTTCTACATCCGAAGGTTCAACTTTTGATCAGTTTAACTAATTAGTTTCTTTGATTATGTTACTGACACTTTTGTTTCAGGCATAAAACCAGAGCATGATGAGAAGGGGGGTCTCCAACCGTCAACATCCAAAGGTGGTGCCAAGAGGAAAAGAACCCTTGAGAGTGATGAGAAACCGAAATTTGCTAAAGCTGGAGGAGATGCTTCTTCAAGCAAGACCTCCTCTTCTAAGAATACTAAAGACTTGAAAGAAGATCAATCTGTCCCGGAAAACCAAATGGAGATGCAAACTAAGACTATGTGGGCCCTTAAAGATGACCTAAAAAAGCATGTTACTACTTCAGAGTTAAGAGAGATGCTAGAAGTCAATGAGCAAGACTCCAGAGGATCGGAACTCAACTTGCGAGAACGCTGGTAATATTTGTTCTTTTTTGTGATTATGATCAAATTATACAAGTCGTTTTTAAGAACTGATTCACTTTTCTCAGAAATAGACTGTGAACAAATTACCTGGTGTTGGGTCGTGCTTCATTTAGACAACTCATTTTTCAAATCTCTACTTTTTCAATGTCAGGCTTGAGCTACTTTTCTTAAACATCAGCTTTATGTTTGCTTGTTTTTTTTTTCTTTTGTTACATCATTTCTGCAAGGGAACTTTGGTATCCACTGATATTTCATTTTCACTTCATTTTAAGTTTTTTGAGTTGGGGGTGGAGGTAGAGGGATTTAACCCTGGTTTCTTGGGCTCTTTACTCTAATGTTTGCCTTTTTCAAACCTTACATCTCTCAGTCTTGTAGTCATTAAACTAAGCAGAAACTATGCTTAATCTATCATGTAAATGCATTTTAAGGCTCTTTTTTATTTTCTGAGTTGTTCAGTGCTGATGGAATGCTCTTTGGAGCACTTGCAAAATGCCCCATGTGTTCTGGATGGCTCCATTATTCCTCAGGAATGTACAGATGCTCTGGGTATTTATCAGAGTGGACCAAGTGCTCCTATTCTTCACATGAACCTCAACGTATTAAGGGGAAGTGGAAGATACCTAAAGAAACAAGCAATGAATATCTTCTCAAGGTGATATGAATGAAGAAGCAATTACTTTGACTAGTTTACCCACTTTCATATTTTTAGCCTTAAGATTGGTGAGTGAATATTCGCAGTGGTTTAAGTCACAAAAAGTGAACAAACCAGAGCGAGTGCTTCCTCCAAAGTCCCCCGGTGGACCATCAGGCAGTCACCCTGCTAGCGGGCTTAGTGAATCATCCAAGGTTGGAAACATTGGAGATTTGAAGGTTGCCATTGCTGGAATACCTGATAAATCAATGGTATGCCCCTATATCTGTTTTCTTTTACTGTTGTCATTTGACTGATAAAACCTTTTTTTTTTTTTTTGGTGGAAGAGTTTGCTGTATAAGTTTTCCCTGGAAAGTGCTTTTATTTTTTATTTATATTTTCTCTTTTTGCAGGAGGAATGGAAGAACAAAATTGAAGGAGCAGGTGGACAAGTTCATATAAAGATAAAAAAAGGTTCATAGTTGGTGTGCTTAAATCGATTAGTCTTTCATCTTTTGTATTTAAAAAAACTATGCTACTTTCTTTCTGTAAATTTTATTTCACAGAAACCAATTGCCTAGTTGTTGCTGGTATGTTGGATAACACTGCTGCTGAGGTAAAAAAGGCAAGGTAATGCTGATTAAATTGTTAAGACTATAAGACATTTTGCATGAGGTCCACCTTACTTTCCTATTGAAATGCTGGTAAATCCCAAGTGTGAGACGTTTTGCATTAGTCTCATCTTGCTTTTCCTTTTGACTTTACCTGGATCAACAATTTCATCTGGACAGGAGGATGAAGTTACCGATTGTGAGGGAAGATTATTTAGTTGATTGCATTAAAAGACAGAAGAAACTTCCATTTGACTCATACCGAGCTGAAGCAATTGAGAAGTCTCATAGCATGGCTACTGTCAAGGTGAAAGGGCAAAGTGCTGTGCATGAGCAATCTGGCTTACAAGATTCTGGGCACATTCTTGTGGATGGGAACAGTATCTATAATACAACATTGAATATGTCTGACTTATCAACTGGGATTAACAGGTACATCATTCATTTTTATTTTTAATCTTCTTTGAAGTAAATCAAGTAATGGAATGATCACTTGAGTTTTGAAAGAAAGTATAGCATTTTGAACTTCATCGGTTTGCTACTTTGCTATTTAGGCTACTGGACATCTCATCACATCTCTTTGATTAGCTGTTGTAAAAATGCATATACTCCTTTGATAATTTATATTGTTTTCCAATAAGTTTTACCCTGCTGGAGAGCTTTCTTCCCCTGCTCTATTGTATGCAAATGAAAGTAGAAGGCATTACAAAAATAAAACTAAAAAGAAGTAATTTCTCCTTCCCCAGTTGTAAATATAAATGCACATGCCAACCAATCCTGGTAAGCTTAGTTTTCTGTTATGTAAGCAGAAGACAAATTGAAATTTATTTTCTTCTCTAGTATCAAGTATTTGGTTGCCTAGGTAAAGATTTTGATTGGACTGACATGCTTTTATCTTGAAAACTGAATTTGGTAATGCTGTTGAAATTCTATATGGCGGATTCTTGAATGCACACACCTGTGTAAAATATGGCTCTTAGGTGCTTCACTAAAACAAATCTTCACATGGTCTTAATTTCCAACGTAGTTTACGTTGTGAGATAGTGATCTGTAGGATGTTTTGAAACACATTTTAGCATTTGCAACAGATAATTATTTCCATTACGCATGTCTTCTGTCTGCCGTTGCTTAGATCTGGCTTGGTTTTTTTCTTTTGGTTTTTTGCTTTCATGTTTATACCTTTCTATGAAATAATTCTTTTTCTCTTCTATGTGAAGCTACTACATTCTCCAAGTCATTCAAGATGACAAAAGCTCCGACTGTTATGTGTTTCGGAAATGGGGCAGAGTTGGAAGCGAAAAAATTGGGGGAAACAAGTTAGAAGAAATGTCTAAATATGACGCAATTCAAGAATTCAAACGTTTATTTCTAGAGAAGACTGGGAATACATGGGAGTCATGGGAGAGCAAAAAAGATTTTCAGAAGCAACCTGGCAGATTCTATCCGTTGGATATTGTATGCTATTCTTTTTCTCTTTACTTAGAAATTATTTTGCAATGGGATAAATAAGGAGTTTTATCAAAATTCTGAAATGCTATCGGTTTAACTGCTATACATATATCTATATTTGTAGGATTATGGAGTAAAAGATTTATCTAAGAAGAAACAGCTTGATTTCACAAGCAGCAAACTTGCACCTCAGTTGGTGGAATTGATGAAGATGCTTTTTAATGTGGAGACATACAGGTTTAGGAATTTGTTTGTGATGACAATATTATGTTTTATGTTCTATAATATAACTGAAAGACCAGAATCATGCAGGGCTGCTATGATGGAATTTGAGATCAATTTGTCTGAAATGCCTCTGGGGAAACTTAGTAAAAGCAATATTCAAAAAGGTGCCTCTGTCAAGCTTCATTTTTTGTTATGCCATAATACCTCTTGTGGATTTTTTGTTGGCCAAATTGTATTTACTTTATTTTATGATCATCAAGAAAATGAGTATTGATTGGTTAACTTATTATTTATTTTCCAGGTTTTGAGGCTTTAACACAGATCCAAAATTTGTTAAAAAGCAATGATTATGCTCCTTCTCTAAAAGAGAGCCTTATAGTTGATGCTAGCAACAAATTTTTCACTGTTATTCCTTCCATTCATCCACATGTTATTAAGGACGAGGATGACTTTAAATCAAAGGTACATGGTGATGCTGCTCACTCAATTTGTTATGTTTTAGGGTGCTTTTCTGTTTTGTATATCTACGTAACTCGTGCTAATGTTTTCTTCTTTCTCCTGAATCGAATTTATAGTATTACCATAGTCCACAAAATATCAATACACAACTGTAAAAAATAACTTCGAGTATGTGATATGAGCTGGTGATGACTATGGTTGATACAGTGTGGAATAACTGAAGCATTTACATGTTTCTACTCTTATCCGTTGGCCTAATTGGTTCTTTAGAAAGAACCAAGCTATATAATTTGCAAGATGATTCATTAGATTGCTTCCTTACAGATCCTAAAAGTTTATAATAGATATGGGGCAGTCTAAGTCTAAGAACACCAAAAATGAGTTTTCAGCAACCATGACTGAGAAGTTGCATAGACTATAACCAGCAAGATTTCATTGCAAATTTGTTGCTTGGAAAACGGCAGTTGTGGTTGACTTGATTGTAATCATGGGTATAACCGTACAATCACAACTTTAATTATAAAAGTGATACTTCTTATATCACATCGTCTGTGTTTAATGTTTTCTTATAGCTTCAACAAAATGCAGCCTGCATTCACTATTTTGTTATGATGATAGGCTGAGCAAGAAATGCAATGATTCCATTAGGCTCTGCTCTATTCTTTGTTTTCTGTTCTTCCTTTCTTTCCATCCTTGTTTGGTTGTCAGATTGAGGGATAAGTGGATACCAAATAATGTAAAGTTGGTAATGACTGAAGCAGCTCAGAAAATTTCCTAGAGTTAGTGTGTACAAAGGACCGATGCTCAGAAATAGTCTTGGCTTCTTTCTTCTAGCTCTTTTTTATTTTGGTTCTTTTTGTTCAATTTTCTTCCAGTTTACAAAGCGATATACGACATATTTCTTTTTGCATTTCAGTAGCTATTTATCCTTTTTCTTCAGGTGGCAATGCTAGAAGCTCTCCAGGATATTGAAATAGCTTCAAAACTTGTTGGTTTTGATGCTGATAACAATGAATCCATCGATGATAAGTATCATAAACTGCGCTGCGATGTTTCTCCACTCTCCCATGACAGTGAAGACTTCAGACTGATTGAGAAGTATCTGCAGAGTACACATGCTCCTACTCATACAGTGAGTTCTTTTCTCTATCTACTCCTTTTGTTATTCTTCTAAATTTTTGAATTCTCTGTATATTTTCAGGATGCCAATTGCATGTGCTCAATTAGTTAAGCTCTATTCTTATTCTTTAACTTGTTCATACGACTCCAATTTATGTTTTTTCAGTCCATTAAAGTGAACATGTATTTGCATGAACAGTAAATTCTGATTTTACGTCAATCTCAGGAATGGGAACTTGAATTGGAGGAAGTATTTTCTCTTGAGAGACAAGGAGAAATGGACAAGTATGCTCCTTATCGAGCAAAACTAAAAAACAAGATGCTTCTGTGGCACGGTGGGTTGTGATATCTAATTATCTATGCATAATGAAAATATACCTCAGCTTTGGGGCATATGCTTATAAAGTGTATATAATATTCTGTTCTTACAGGGTCACGATTTACCAACTTTGTTGGTATTCTTAGCCAAGGATTAAGAATTGCTCCTCCAGAAGCCCCAGCAACGGGCTATATGGTTGTCTTCCAATATTCTATCATACTAGTTTAAGTTTTAATCAGTAAGCTTCATCTACTTACTTTGAAAAGGTTTTGTGATGTGCAGTTTGGGAAGGGAATTTACTTTGCAGACCTGGTCAGTAAAAGTGCTCAATACTGTTTCACTGACAAGAAAAATCCCGTCGGACTGATGCTTCTCAGCGAAGTTGCCTTGGGCGAGGTTTATGAGCTAACAAAGTCACAGGTAACAATATTTCACTTTTTCAAGCACATAGGTTATGACACTCTTGATGTTAAATACTTTTTAAAGTATTAAAAACATATTTGTTGTTTTTTGATTCAACTCAGTATATGGATAAGCCTCCACGAGGAAAACACTCTACTAAAGGCCTCGGCAAGAATGTTCCTTTAGAGTCAGAATTTGTAAAATGGAGGGATGAAGTCATTGTACCATGTGGAAAACCGGTGGCATCAAAAGCAAAGGCATCAGAGCTTATGTATAATGAATATATTGTCTATGATACAGCTCAAGTAAGTATTTTGATGCTAGATGCCTTCTTGGCATTATAGTACTATCCTATCAAAATATGTATACAAAATCCGTGATATATTCTTCTGCATTTCATGATTGTCATCAAAACTTATGTGCCTTGTCTTTAAATTTGACTTTCTTGTGGTGCATTATAATGAAAACTTTCACAATTTTCGTTATACAGGTTAAGATGCAGTTCCTATTGAAGGTGAGGTTCCATCACAACAGGTGAGATTGACCCAAATGCCGCGTAGATTCTTGAAAAGTACAGTCATGTAGAAAAGGGAACGTGTCTTTCTTTTTTGTCGTCTTTCTAGAAAATTCCTCGAGACTGTTCGTGCTGCATGATACCTGTGTTTTGCGCGCGTGCATGTGGTGGAGATGGCGATTGAATGTGAGTTGGATCTCATTTTGGGGTTTTGCTGGAGATGTAACTCATGTTTAGGGGGTTGTATGTTTTGCTTGTGATATGAGACAATTAAACCCTATGAAATCAATGCTGCTTAGGGTTTGAATCCCATTTTCTATGCTAACGCTTTGCAATTTCTGACTAGTATATTTAAGAGTTAATAGCAATTTTAATCACCATCTTTGACCAACTTGGTAATTTCGGCACAACTCTTGAAATGTTGCAATAATAACTACACTTTTTGATTCGACATCATCAATTTTTTGATGGTAGGAAATTTGACGTGGTGGTTGTGAATGCCTCAACTATGATGGATTTATTGACATCTTATACGAGTTTAATACATCTGGAAAAAAGAAATCTATGCTGAATTTTGACAGTCAGAAAAATTATGGGTACCGAAATTGTTACAAACCGGAAGGTGAAGTCATTATCCAATAAAATTGAGTTCTATATTATGAAACACGATAATTTGCGTCTCGACTGAAAGCCTTTTCAATCACTATCATTTAGAGCCTAACCAAGACTTGTTTGATATTTTAAAAAATAAATAAATACAAATGTATGTAGAAAAACAATTCCCCAGAAAGCAACAAAGATTAGCATTAATTCCAAGGTGCAGCGTTCGGCGGAAAAAGCATTTTAATTCTTTTTTTTTTCTTTTTGGAATACCACGAATTCATCGATCATCAAGTAATCTTAGACTAAATTGCAAAAATATTTATAAATAATTTGCAGATCTTTTTAAATCATTGTTCTTCCTTTTCAATGACGCAAAAGACAAGAATAAATTAAAGTTAATGTCGTTCTCCTTCAATCTGACTCTTAATTAACTCGTATGCTGGTCCTTAATTATCTAGTCAAAGAAACATGAAATAAAGAGACAAAGATGCATTTTTCTATTATTTTTTAATCTTTATTATACTTTTCAATACATGATAATATACGCAAACACTGTAACATGAAGACAAAAATTGGTCTGATACAATTCTTATGGGTCAAATCAAAATCCGGATCTAAACTCATTTAGTGGCATATTTGTAATTTATTGACGTTTGATTGTATTTGGATTTAAATTTTCACTCATTTAACAAAGTTTGATCTGTCTCACCTTGCACAAGACTCCTTAAGATGAAATATATATCATGAGACACACTTGTGTGAGACCGTCGAACAAATCTCTTGCATTAGATAGATCTCTATTTGATCCTAGTCCCCACTCCTCCTTTTTTTATTTTTTTTATTTTTCTTTTTTAGTGGTCCCTTTCTCCCTTTCCATCCCCCTTTCCTTTTTTTAGTTTTTTTTCACTTGTTAATTTTTTTTATAACTATATATTTATTTTTTTTTGAATTAATTTAAAAGTCCACATTATGATTTACATAAAAAATAATTATTTATTTTTTTGAATTAATTTAAAAGTTCACATTATGACTTATGTATAAAATAAATCATTTTTTTCTTAGCGTGTGAAAACACTCCATAGTTGATGATGATACTTCTGATATTTTACTTCATACATAGTGATACATGGTGTCTGGAGAATCAACAAATATTCAAAAAAAAAAAGATAAATGATTAATCAACTAATTTAAAATTCCACATTATGATTTATGTAGAAAATAATTTATTTATTTTCTTCTTAGCATGTGAACATACTTTATAGATGATGACACTTCAATTCATATTAAGTGATATTTCGACATATAATTAGTGATATTTTACTTCATACATAGTGATATTTTACTTTATACATAGTGATACACGCGTGAGTTGACTATTTTTACGGGCTTGAATGAATTTTTTGGACGAGTTTGGATCCTATTTGACCGGTCAAATTTTTGTCATATATCATTATACTATAGAAACTCTATAAAGATTAGTGGAATGACATGGATGTGAATTCAAAAACTCTATAAGTAAAAAATCCTATATATAAATAATTTGAAAAGTATTATTTTTCTATAAATTACTAATTTTAGGATCACAAAAGTTTATTAATTAATTAAGAAATTCTTCAAATAATAATTTATAATTTTGAACGCCAAGTTGAGCTCGTAATTAACATTTTCGGATGAAATCCTCTACTACATTTTATGCAATACTTAGTGCTACACAATTAAATTTATTATTTTTCTTCAGTTTTTTAATTCAATTTCAATTTATTGTGCTTTAGTTAATTTTACAGTTATTAATTAGGGTTCATTCTACCCAATTAGAGTATATAAATTTTTTTACGAAATAATCAATTATTAATTAGAAAATAAATTTATTATTGAAAAATAAATTATATACCATAATTGGGTAGGATTAACCATAAATAATAAGTGTAAAATTAAACTAAAGTACAATAAATTAAAATTGAATTAAAAAATAAAGAAATAATAAATTTAATTGTGTAGCACAAAATGTAGTAGATGATTTTATTCGAAAACTATTACATAATTCCCAATAGGATTTTCATGTATTACATAAGTGGCAATAGGAAAAATAACCGCATAAAATTTTAAAAAAACTAAGAACATTTTGGTTCGAAGTGGGTGAAATAATAATTTTAAAACTTAATTGGCTCTATATAATAATTTTATAAAAGTTGAAGTGGGTCAAAAAAAAAAAAGTTGACTCTATTACATAAAGTAAGTTGATTTCCTTGTCTTAATGTGTATAGATAATAGGATAATATGATAAATATGGAGGGTTAAGATAAGTAGTCCACTCCATTGTCTTCTTCACCATTAATTGAGATGGCGGCCGCCGGGAGTGGCTCTCCGACTTCTCCGTGCGGCGCATGCAAGTTTCTCCGGCGGAAATGTACGGCGGAATGCGTATTCGCTCCTTACTTTAGCCCGGAGCAGGGAGCGGCGAGGTTCGCTGCCGTTCACAAGGTGTTCGGAGCTAGCAATGCTTCCAAACTGTTGCTGCATGTGCCTCCTCCCCATCGATTCGACGCAGTTCTCACCATTGCTTACGAAGCTCAGGCAAGAATTCATGATCCTGTTCATGGCTGCGTTGCTCACATTTTCGCCTTGCAACAACAGGTCAATTTAATTAATCTATATTTTTAATTTGTTTGTTTGGTTCGCCCCAAAAAAAGTTCTTTGTACGATTTTAATGGACTTTGAGGGTTCAATGATTGAAACGTTATGGACTTCTATGATTGTCATATATAATTTCGTCTAGTTATAGGGTTTATTCAGTTTTTGAGAACTCTCCTATATATAACGGTACTTTATAGATCCTCTATTCCGACTTTATATTTCATATCATATTCCAATTAACCATTGGATTTCTGTCATGTGTGCGTAGTGTTTTTAGTGGAAATCCAGTGGCCGCTGCTCCTTTGCTCGTGATTTTTCTCGTAAATATGTGCATGCATGTGTTATCTGTTTTCATATTTTTCGTTTGTGATCGTTGATTTATAACACAAGTGGTAAAAAAATTGTCGTCACAATTGACACGTGTCATGATTTGTGCGGTTGTGGGTGTAGTAGTAATAGTCGTCCATATACGAGGTAGCATAGAATTTCCCGATGGGTGGCGTGACTTTTACTTCTTGTTGTTTGTTTGTTTTTGCAGGTGGTGCGTTTGGAAGCTGAATTGATGGAGATGAAAGCAAAAGTGAGTGCACATGAATGGGCATGCATGGAATTAATGCAAGATCACAGTAATATTAGTGATCATTCCATATCTCCCATTCATGGGTTTAGTGCTGTGCAGTTAGAATTTCCAAATACCAACCTGCTGCAGGAATCATGGAATCCCACGATTTTTATTTGAACTAATAATTAATTAAACTTATATTAATTATTGTGATTTTACATAGTATAATTTATATTATCGATGACTGATTAATTAGCAGTTTCAAGCTTTTCCAATGCTACCTTAGAAAAATTGTTGTGAACAAATTAAATTATATAGGGTGAAATTGGTGCTTGATCGAAAAATTTGGGGATAAAAGTCCGGTTCAAAGATTTAAAATGATTAATTTTTCCAATTTGATAAAATTATAATTTCTTGATTGAGCATAAATTAAATAAGTGGGTTTTAGTCATGTAGCGTTGAAGAAACGCAACTCCAAAATTGCCCCCAAAAAATGGCGCGCAGCTTGATAATTGAAACAAAAGTTTGCCTCACGATATATATCACCATCACAAAAATTGTGTATGACAGTTTGCCGGGTCATGATCTGAATGATATATAGTACCCAGCGGCGGATTCAGAAAAATATTTAGGGGAGGGCTAAGCTATGTTTAGTGATATATTCATCATTTTTCTAAAAATTTATTGATGGCGGTGTAGAGCAATAACGACTATTTGCGAGGCTGAGGGTTGAGAGAGATTAGCGAGGATAGGAGTGGCATCATAGTTGTAATACACCGTGGTTCGTAGCCACGTGCTCTAATCCTCTGAGCTACATGGCCCACCCTTTTTTTTTTTCCTTTTTACAATGTCTGTTATATAATCGACATTAAAATTCATTTATCACGTATAAAATTATATATACATATATAATAAATCAGTACATGTAAAAATTATTCACACCTTAATATTTATTTGAAAACTCATTTTGTAATAATTGAGTGCCTAAATTACTGATTGCATATCATTAAATAATAAATAAATAAAACTGTATCATAATCTAATATTTAGCTTTATAATAAATTAATATAAATATTTATAATCTTAATAGTCCATTATATGTCTTAGGGTTGGAAATGATACATTATAAATATTAGAAAATCATTTTAATAAAATTAAGAAACTTTAAAGTGTCAAGTGAAATTTTGAGGGACTATTTTGAAATATTTAAAAAAAGTGAATCCCCATTCTCCCATTTTTCCAGCAGCAGCTGCAATACCCTTCATCTTCCATTTTCTGATTTCTTCCTTGAGACTCCGTCGACAACTTGCTGGCTGCTGCTACTCACCTCTCCGCCGGTGCTGCAGTGTTGCACACGCGCCGCCTCTGCCGCTTCTGAACGCACTCTTTTTTCTTCCTTAACCAGCGACCATTTGGGAGTGGGGGGCTGTGATCTGCAAAAACCACCACCCTCCTACCAATATTTCGACGATTTTCCAGTCTAGCCCCTCCCAGTCCCCCTGGATCCGTCACTGATAGTACCCATATATGGATTTGGATCTGATGGCATTTTTAATTTGAAATTTATTGATGTATGGATTCAGATATGAGTATCTTTCTTATGGATTTGGCTCGTCAAACGGTTCAATACATCACGATCTCTCAGAACTATATTGTCCACCAATATTGTTTTTATTTATCTTTTGTTTTATCAATAAAATCCCAACAGGAGCTAGAGAATGATGAAAAGTCCAATATATTTTTGATGATAGCTTTTAATTATTGAGCGTTGCTATAATTAGTTAGATATATCGAGAACAAAACGATTTGTGTCTGATCTCATGAGAACTCACACGTGTGTATCCTATACCTTAGCCTATCTAATTAGATATATGATCTTATAAAACTATGATGTTAATATATATAGAGGGTTGGGTTTCAGAAGGAACCACACCCTAGGTGAGAACCGAGAATCAATCTCAGCCACAGATATCGCCTATTTAAATGGTCAAGATTTGTTCTAAAATTAAAAATAACGCGGTGGCATAATTGTAATAACGTCCAACTTCGCTACCTCTATATATAGTATATACATGTACCAAATCGTAAAATCAAATAAAAAAAGAAATAAGTTGAATCATAATATTATTATATACACACGATTCATTCAATTCCTTGGGTCCAAATTGCCATTATTTGTGACCCGGATAGCTAAAAGGTGTGTGTGTGTGTGTCTATATTATTGCAGATAGGATCCTCTATTTTAAATTTGGTGTTCCAACCCGTATTCCACGATTAAATTTATGAAATTTTCTTTCATATTTTTATTTAATTTTAATTTATTATATTTTAAATTAATTTTATGATTGTTTTTAGTGTTCACCCCACTCAATTAGGGTTTATAATTATTTTTTAGTATTTAATTTTCAAAGAAATGATTAGTATGGTTGATTATTTTAAAAATTTGATTTATAATTTTTAAAGTTTCAATCTTTTGTTGATAGATGTGTCTAGGTTGATTATGTTATAATTAATTTTTATTTTTGTAATATTTATTATTAAACTTCTGAATTTAATCATGAAATACGGATTAAAATACCATATCTGAAATAGAAGATCTCATCCCGTATTATTGAAGCATGCAAATGCACGGTTGGGGTAAATCTTACTTTATTTTATATGAATGTGGGCTCAATTGGTCTAGGGTTTATGGCCTAATGAGTAGGTCTACCTAATATTAGTAGTTAGTACAGTGGATATACAATTTAAATACCTAAATATCAACAAATGTATTCATATATATAGACCATATGTTCCCTTCACTCACTGCACTCTGCCACATGCTTGCTTAGTTGATTTGGAAACTTTATCAAAAAATTAAAACACCTCCAATTAATACTTCTTCTTTTCTTTTTTACAAACCCCACAGCCTAATTAATTAATTCATGATTAATATCAAAATGGGTATTAATTAGTTGAAGGGTCATTTCTAATGCTAAATTATTATTTCAGCTTTTTTGGGAGCAGAAAATGACAAAATCGAGCCTACTTAATTATAAGAAAATTATAATTAGTTGATATATGACTGATAATAATGAAATTAGCGTATATATAATCTCTGTGACAATTATGTGAAGACAAATAATTTCATTAGAAATTTTTATTTTAAAAGGGTGGGAAATTAATTAAAGGATTGATTGACCAAAAGTCCAAAGGCATGTAGCTTTGTGCATTGTCATAGGCCATAGTTGGTCACTTGGTCAGAGTGAAAAACACAGAAAGCAAAGATATGATACATTAATCTGTATAATTTATATCGCAAATTTCAATGAGGGTTCTAACACTAGCTATAGTTACTATTCCAAGTTGGTTATAGTGAGTTTCCTTTCTTTCGTTTACTCTTTTTAGGCACAAAGCAATAACTTTCTCTTTGCCATTTAATTAGGCAAATTGTCTTTTACCATATATCATAATTCATAATATGATAGAATAGTACGTATTCCCCGTCTCAATATGATAGACTTATTTTTCTTTTTTGAATGTCCTAAATATAGGTTAGTTTATGTGTGTGTGTATATATTTAACTAATTTATTAATATATATCTCTATTTAATATGTTTACATCAAGCATTAATTCATTGTCAAAGAAATAAATAGAGGCATATTAGGAAGTTTTTAATTAATTATTTTTCCCAATTTTTTCTTAATCATTGTGAAAATCTCAATTAATCTATCTTATTAGGACATAAGGAATACTATATATACAAGTAGCTTACCTATATATAAATAGAACTAGTAAAACTTCATAAAAACACAGTAAATCAAAATGAACCATGTTCACTGAAGTATGAATATACAAAAGTACAAAGTCCTTAGGGCATATCCTTGTTAGACAAGGCGTTACATCTCATGTTAACCCATTTTAATTGTGGCTAAATGTCCAATTATTAGCTTCAACATGTTTAAAGATTCAATTAAAATTAACCCACTATGTTAGGTTCAGAGTGTAATTGGACACTTGCTGACCATCCGAATGGTGAAACATGAGATTTAATAGCTTGTGTACATAACAAGGGATGTGAACAGCATGATATGAGGTTCAATTCATGTTGACAATATGATTATTTGAAGTTGGATTCATAGTGTATACGCAAGCTCGATCTGAACACCAATTACTTCATTTATCGAAGGATGAGACTCGTCATTTAAAAAAAATGAATAGAAGTGGAAAGAAAGGAAACTAAAAGAAAAGAAATAATCCTTTTTGAAAAGTTATAAGGAAAAAAACAACTTTTAGTCAAGCGGCATGTGACCACTTTCAAAGTTTGAAATTCATACCTAATTTCGGCGTCGATGCAATATTTTGAGATGAAAACAAAAGTACTCATAAAAAGAAATCTAATTTGATTTGTCGTTCAAAAATCAAGAGCCATTAATTGAACAGTCGTGCAAGGTCTTTTTTTTGTTTTGTATTTTTTTTTGAGAAAAAGTAGTGCAAAGATAAGTAATATTAATTGCTTTGTATTATATAATTAAATGCACGTTTGAACTGAAAAGTATGTTGGAAAAGGAAAAGGGAGAATAAGAGAATGATCAGAAATGTTAAAGAAATGGAGATGCAGTAATTATTTATTTATTTCTCCACAAATTCAAACTTGATAATCATGGAGAGATATGATTGAATATTAATTGGACTTACATTTGCTTCTAATAGTACATGAGAGATAACGTGTTCCTTAATTAAAAATAAATAAATATTATTGAGTTAAACAAGTCTCATTTATCTATGTCTGATATGATTAAATAAAGTACTCGATTTGTATTTACAAGATTGCTAAATGAATAATCATAATAATGCATTAATTACGGTGAGGTAAACGGAAGGGCCTTTTTAGGATGGAGGTCAACATAAATGGGCCGTGCTTCCTTGAAAATCTAGCCCATTTTACTTGGTTAAACTAAATAATTAATAATTGCATCAAAATAGGTCCCAAAAAACGCCAATTTTACTTTTTCCCCCCCTATGGATTCTCTTATTAATATTGGAATCATTTAGAGAAGGAACATTAAGTCATGTAATTAAATTCTATATATATATATATATATAGCATTATACACACCAACTATATACACAACAAAAATGGATGTAAATATAAAATATATAATAAGTATTATATGACATGAACTATAGTGGAATATATATCGTTCTAGCAAGTCGATAAAAAATATTGCTCAAGCTCAAATTCACTAAGGTGGAATTACATGCTATAATCACAGCAGTTTTTTATTCATAGCACAATATTAACTTAGTTTAATTTACTTGGTAAACTTGGAGTAATTATAAATGATTACATTGATCGATCTTCTTCAATATTAATCTTAACTAACAGCAGTTAATTTTTAAAAAAAAATCAGTGGCTCGTTAGGTTCTGAAACTAACCATCCTCGGAATAAATATAATCACAACCGATATATATGATCACATAATACAAATTAAAGAATTTATATGTATAATTAAAACAAATAATCAAGAAGAAAACAACATGGAATGCTATATATAATGGGAAACTGCATGTATCCAAGATTTGAAGCATGATGGCCAAGTATGCTTCCACT
Organism: Perilla frutescens; assembly: GCA_026008535.1. Classification (NCBI taxonomy): domain Eukaryota; kingdom Viridiplantae; phylum Streptophyta; class Magnoliopsida; order Lamiales; family Lamiaceae; genus Perilla; species Perilla frutescens. Next base: position 34,186,489 of record BRKX01000011.1, read on the forward strand.
TTTTTAATATCTGAATAAAATAAATAATCTTCTCAAGAGAATAACTTTCTAGCATTTATATATCAAAATATATCAAACAATTATAAATAAAGCTCTGGTAAAAATCAAACAATAATTAGCAGATGCATGGCCAGTATATATCCATTTCTCCCAGCCATTAATCCGAACAAACTTAGCAATATGAAATCTAGCAATTACAAAGCTAATGATAATCGATTTTCGTTTATCAAACTTAGTTAATTAGACTAACATCAACATAAATCAACCACCCAAGAATAATTAAATATAGTTACATAACATAAACTTCTATATATATATATATATCATTCAAAGACATATATATATATATATATATATATATATATATATATATATATATATATATAATTCTAGCAGAAATTCAATCACAGTCAAATTTTCTTGCAGTACTATATTATCATGGTCTGCTTTATCTATCATCACAATGCTATATATGCATTGGAAAAACGCGATTAATAAAACGAAATCACCATTATCCTGCAAGCATTAATTTGAAATGAAAAATAGAAAATACAAAATTCTCAAAGGATATATAAATATCAATCATAATTTTATTCAAGCCAATATATATAGAAATTAGCTCAGGAAATTCAAAATTATAGTGTGTGTGTGTGTGTGTGTGTGTAGGTAGGTAAGAATTTTCAGGGTGCAACCGATGAAAAGAGTCAGTTAGAACCTACTAAAAAGGGATAATATGTACAAGAATATTATTGTCACTGAAACAAAGCTAGCTAATTAGGTTTAATGGAAAAGGGGAAGTCGTGATTAGGTTTAAGATCTAGGTCTTAATAGCTAATTAGAATTTTTAAGCAAAATCTGCTAGAATATTATTAAAAAGTAAGCTATGAATCTATGATCAATATTATTTCAAGTTAAATATAAATATAAATATATATATATATATATATCAATCCCAAGGTTACACAAGATCTAAGAAAATAATCATAGGCAGCAGTAAACACTTTTCTGACAGCAGAACATTTCTAGGGTTTTAAGAAAATGTTTGTCATCAAAGTTTAATTGCAGACAAAAACTATTATTACAAAATTTGGACACCCATGATTAATTATATATGTATTCTGCTAAAATCCCTAATATTTTAAATTTTTATTTTCAAGAATGCTGAATATATCTGAATGCAACTGACTGGAGATCATCTGCCTCATCTTGAAACGTCCACTGCCTCTCATTCGAATCCATTTCGATCGAATCGAAACTTCCAAACGAATGATTTTCTTCTAGAAACCCAGAATTTTCATACTTAACAGAAGGGTTCGGATTCATGTCTGCATAATACGACACATTTTCCACGTTGCTATAGAAATTCACATCAAATTGGGGCATGCTGCTCTGATTTTGAGAGGATTGCAACCAGCTCTGAACATGATCTTCAGAGAAAGAATGACCTCCTCGGCCACCGCCATTGAATTTTTGATCATTAGGGTTTGCTGCAGCAGCAGTGGTGGAGCTGCTTATGATGCAATGAGCTGCTTGTTCCTTCAGAGAGGTTAATTGGGCTTGTAGATTCACAACCTGAAAATTCAAGAAAAATTTATTCTAGGCCTTACAATCATTGATTCATATATATATAATTGCCAAAATAAAATTCGCAAAATTAACTGTGACAAAATTTACATTTGTGTAACAATTTAGACACTTGCAATGATGAACCAACTTTTTGATTTGTAGCAAGATAGACCGCCTATATTTTTGGGTGGCTGAAAAATTGACACGGCAGGGCTGATTTGAAGTCATTTAAGTTATAAAGCGTATAAGCTTTTCCGGTCACTAGAAAACATTAGGCATGTCAATTTCGCTACAAATAAAAAAGGTTTGGCCATTAAATTAGTACTGCAACGTTTCAAAGTTGGGGAACTGTGAATTTTAGGCAGATTAATTAACCCTAGCTGAAAGAAATGAAGGAGAGCATAAATTAAAAAACCTGCTGTTGGAGGGCAAAAATGTGTGAAACACAGCCATAGATGGGATCTTGAAGCCTAGCTTGAGCTTCATAAGAGATGGTGACGGCGGCCTCGCAACGATCGGTGACCGGAAGGTGAGTGAGGAGCTTGGAAACATTGCTAGCTCCGAACACTTTGTGTATGGCTGCAAAATGAGTAGCACCTTGTTCATGGCAGAAATAAGGAGCAAAAACACATCCCCTCACACATTTTCTTCTCAAGAATTTGCAGGCACCACAAGGTGAACCTGATCCAGTCATCATTGATCAAATTTTCTTGAAGCTTTTTTGGTATGTACAGTTAGTGATATATGTGAATAATTAGTTTGGGTGAGTATTGAAGCATTTTGGCTACACCATGGTTGGTTTATATGCACAAGAGAAGGTGAGAGGTGGATCATATTTTATTCAGCAAATTATCATAATTTATTGGGTATTTTATTACACATGGTTCCCTTATTGGGCTACATAATTCAATATTTTTTATTTTCTTTTGTGAACAATGGTAGCTTTAACACTCCATCCAAAATTATATACTCTGGTTTTAGATTCCAATTGAGTATCCTTAAAGGACAAAAGAGCTAACATAAACCCAACCCATTCTGTTTGCCTGATCATTGGATTATTTAAATTAATTTTATTTAATTATTGTTGATGGATGGATGGATGGATGGATGGATCTCTCCTTTGTCAGAAATCGAGAATATTTTCTTTGCTATTTGTCGCTATTTTCCAAGATTTCAATCATAGAGAAGAAGCATTATATTTTGAGTATTATGTAATTTAATTTAAATAATTCCCCACACATTTTCACATGTTGTGCATTTTTTGTGGCCTTTTAGGCTGTAAAACAGGTCTTTTCAGCTCCAGACAACTTCTTATTGATTTGTCTTCTGTTATTCAATGATAGTGTATAATGATAGATATGTACTCTTTCATTCTACATTTATCTTGTCTTTTTTCCTTTAAGTCATGACAATGAATGTTAAGTTATGTTCAGAAATATATTATATGTATGCACTAGCTAGCTTGCTAGTATTATTCTAGGGGGAAAAATGTAATGCTACTGGCTACATGCATTGCAAGTTGTAAAAAATGCAGTGCGAATTTTGTAAATATACTCAGATTATTATATATATATAATATTATAAAAACTTGTGTCTTCGAACAATATAATATCATTAGTTACAAATGCAAATATACGTTTTTTATTCTAAAATATTACTATATTTAATTATAGCTTCATACTAGGACTTGGTTCTCTTTCATTACTTTTCTTGCTCTTTTGACTTGGATTCGAGATGAGATCGATCATATACAAGAGATTACCTTACTTGCATGCATGCATACATACATACATACATAATTTAGTTCAAATGTGCATTAGTGTTGGTATGTGATAACTAATCCTAGACCTTAAATCTCTTAAAATTGAAGGCTGAGAAGGAAGTATATTTTATTTTATACGATCAAATAATTTTTTTTAGCTTATTTAGAGTGTCAAGTACTTATTTGCTATAATTCTATTACTTAATTATAAATAAATAAGATCAGATCAATATATTGATTGTGAACATAATATGGCTTTAGCTGGATGTGATTAGGCCAATATTATTTATATACAACTAGATGTATGTGGCGGTGTGATGGATAAAATTAAAAAAAAGAAAATTATATAAATTTGCATAAGCTTCAGAGTGGTTATCAACTTAGTTATACTCTCCGAGTTAATTAATTATGTGCTATTTGATGATTTTTTTTTATGATTACTTTTTTATTTAAGTCATGGCCAAATAATTAAATATTAATGCAGATGAAATTAATCTTTGACTGGTATTTCAATCTGTAGTATACAAGTAGTTATCATGCATACAGTTCACGGCGTCGAGATGAATCAAAAAATTCCTTTGACTATAATTATTTCTTTTTCGTTAATTTTCTTGTACTATACACACACACACACACACACATACATATATCTATTCATATCTGACTCTTTGCTTTCTTGTATTTTTTTTATTTTACTGTAAATTGAGAAGATTAATAACTGGCGATGATTGTACACTGACATTGAGAGCTTGTGGAGTTGTGGTGATATATTTAATCAACATATCTTCTTCTAGAAATAATTGACCAGAATTTTAGTTAATTTAGTTCCTTTATAGCAAATAAGTACAAAAATCTGAAATTATAGGAATGTTTTATCAGATGAGAAAAATGCAAATACAATCATGCATGTTACTTTAAGGGAGGCTCCATTTTCGGTCCCGTATGTAGTATGTAGGGGTTTGGTCGCCATAAATACCAAAGTAATTAAAATATTATATTATACTCACCCGTTTCATTTTGTTTGTTGTTTTAGATTTTTTTTCTTTTGTGTCAAAATGTTTGTTGTTTTATATATTTTGACACCATCTCTCTCAAATTTAACCTTACAAATATACGTAAAGAGAATTTTTTTTCAACTTTTTAGGAAAATATAAGTGAATAGAATTTTATGTAATATAAAAGGAGGGATATATTATTCCAAAAAATTAATTGTTAATTCTAAATTAAAATTATAAAACAACAAACAAAATGAAACAGAGAGAGTAGGATCTATCTGGATTGAAATAGGTAATTCATAAACAAAACTATAGTTTATTCAGTTTGGTTGGTTTGATTTTGTAACAAAATCGTGGATGTATACGTTGGAGGATAGATTAGATAATTTTCAGGTATGCAAATAATATAGATTAATCCACCACATATTTTTATATATTAAACTACTTTATACCTTTTTTATATAATTCTTAAAATACTAAGTTTATTGATTGTAAAATCAATATATCTAACATTTCATCCAAAATATGCAGAACTGCAGAATATATGTGAATGAGTGGATATGTCATAATGAGTGAGTTGGTTTGGTTTTAATTGTTTTTTGAACCGACCAAAAAGAAAAGCACAAAAACTTGTACAAGATGGTTTAATAGGTCAAAATTCAATAAGAAGGTTAACATTATATTTTCAAATTCAAATTCATATGCAATGATATACTCATAATTTTTGTTGGTGTTTTGGTAGTATTTAGATACGGCTGTTCACCCGTCTAATAAATTTAGACCCGTCCGACAGTCTAACAAAAGGTTTCTCCATAAGAAAATAGATTAAACTAATTAAATCGATGGAATTTTAGTTTAGTTTTCATATTTGGTTTGCTTACTCTAATTATTCTAGATTACATTTTCTAAAATAATCTAAATATATATTTCCAAATTTGATATTAATTGTGACGATAGACAATAGGAGTGGCAATTCGTGTGTGCTGGATTGTTAACGGGTCGACACAATACGATAAGGTCAAACACGAACATGATCCGTTAAGGATCTGCTCGACACGAATACGATCCATTATGTACAAACAAGGACATGAATATGAAAAACATGATTTATTACCGTGCCACATGTACGACAACGGCACGGTATAAAATAACTAACCGTACATATTAAATTTAAATTATAATTTAAATAAATAAATTTTAAATTAAATAATTAAGTTTTAAGTAAAATTTTAGATTAAATAAATATGTTAAATTATTATATATAATTAATATATTTGTATAATATTAACGGGTTACACAAATCTGACACGATCTCGACACGAACATGATATGAAATTTTTGTGTCCTTATCAAATCGACACGATAAGAATACGAACATGATAAGACTAAATACTGACCCGTTAATTTCGTGCGCGTTCGTATTGTGCTAATGCACTGCCGTTTCATATCAAAATTCGTCAGCCCTAATCGACATGTATATAGGATCAAAAATGAGACCACACTAAAATAGGAGGACTGCATTTGTAAATTTCCATTATTAGCTTCACTATTTATTTTGCAGGTACGATTTGATAGCTCCCGAAATGAGAAACCTTTTACCTCTACTTGCATTAAAACCTTTTCTTTTTTTAGCTAAGATGGAAGATATATGGTGAATGTTGAACCCCTGATGTCCCTCTTTTTTTTCAATATATATTCCTGAGCTGAGGGTCTCAATGCCAAACAATAGAGATGATGATATGATTTGATATAAAAATTACAATATAAATACAGAAGAAATGCACGGATATATCATTAATTTAGATGGATCTCACTAATTTGCAAATGAAATTCTCCATTTTACTTGCTGTCCCATTTTGATTTTTATTAGATTTCATTCATTTTTTTTCTTTAATTTTAATTTGTTTTGATTTAGTTTAATTTTATAATTATTATCTAGTGTTTATTCCACCTAATTAGATTTTTTATTTTTTAGATAACATAATTGATTATTCTAAAATTAGGGTATAATTTTTTAAAGTTTTTAGTAATAAATGTTAATTATGATTGGTTATTCTATAATAAGTTTTATTTTTGTAATAAATATTTTTAAAGTATTAAACTTGATAGTGGGACACAGTAGTGTGATAAAGTATACGGACTAGTGAATTTTATCCCACTAATTTATATAAATCTTGATGGTTTAAATTGATAATTAGATGACGGATAATATTTATTTATTAATGATAAATGAAATTATATGTTGTATTTTATCGTTGCATTTTTTTTTCTAAAATAACAAGTAAATGCCACCTTCATTTTCATGATTTTGATTAAATAAATAGGATTGCATATGCTCTTTTAGCATTATATATATATATATATATTATATTTTTGTATTGTATTTTTTTAAATAATTCAAATATATTTACAAAATTATCGGAAAAAAATTAATTTATTATCAACCAATTGATCATTTTATTAAATAGTTGAGATTTATTCCTATTTAATTCACTAGAAAAGGTTTTAATGATATTACATCCATATAAATATATATATGACACGTGCTTGTCTGTGGGTATTAATAGGAGAAAGAGGCTTATTTACTTAAATAGTGCAAGGACGTAACTTTTAAGCAAGTTATAGGGCTATGTTGTTTTTGTGAATTAGGTGGTTTATCTATATCTCCATATTCATTTCCCCAATTAATCACTAACACCAACGCTCTAATCAATGATTTTAATAATTAATTATAGTAACAAGACAAAGCTCTTTACCCCCTAGAATTTCGAGATTTTAACTTATGCATTTCTGCGTTTCATCACTCTCAAAAATAAATATAACTCTAATTATACGTCGCATCATCCGCCTACCTTATTCTTTTATTATTTCCCAAATTTTGGTGTGTCAAACATAGGCGGATGGGGGGTATTTGTTAGGGAGAAATTTTAAAGTAACCAAAATAAAGTTGTGATATTCTTTTCTAACTTAGAATTTTGAAGTCTTATTTTTTTAACTAAATAAATAGGTAAAAGTCTAATTTGTCCTTTTTAAATGTTTGAAAAGTCAAAGATGTCATGCAGTGGGTCTAAAAATAAAGACATAATAAAGAATGTACACGATATTGAGGAAAAAAAATTATACACGGTCAAAATGTATACACGGTGAAAATTTATACAAAAAAATTTATACACGGTCGAGCAATTCTTCATGCCTAATTTTTTGTACACGGTAAAATTTATACAAGGGCAAATTTAATTTATTTTTAAGTACACGGCCCAAAATTTTGCCCCAAAAAATTTGTACACGGGCCAAAGATCATTGTACACGGCCAAGATAAATTGTACACGGCCCAAAATTTTGCCCCAAAAAATTTGTACACGGGCCAAAGATCATTGTACACGGACAAGATAAATTGTACACGGCCCAAAATTTTGCCCCAAAAAATTTGTCCACGGGCCAAAGATCATTGTACACGGCGAAAAAAATTTTGTACACGGCCAAAAAAATATTTGTACACGACCACAAAAATTTTTGTACACGGCCGAAATTTTTTTGTACACGGCCCAAAAAGATTTAAAGTAGACGGCCAAACATTTTCTACACGGTCAAAAAATTTCGTACACGACCAAAAATTTAAAATGTAAATTTTTGTACACGGCTAATTAGAATATAATAAATGAGATGCAATAAATTAATTAATTTCAAAGCTCACAGTCTTGGGTAGTTGGATTTCAATAAAAATGTAAATTTTGTAAATACGTTCAAAGCTCACATTCAATGCTCACAGTGGTTTGTAGTTGAATTTTAAATGAGTGGTATTAAATAACACACACCAAACGAGCATAATAGTTGTTGACTAAGGAAAAATTAGCACTTCAAATCCATTATACTCTTTTGTCGAAAAGTTTGGGACGATTTTGGTTGAAGCTTGGGAACGAGAAACTTCGAAAAGGCAAAAACATTGCAAGGTATGTTCAAATTTATGTTTTTGTTTTTATGATTTAAATTGTTTAGATTTTATCATTTATGGGAAAAATATTGTAAAAATCATAATCATTCGGTTGAAATGTGATAATCAACAACATTATATTTCGTATTAGAAAAGAGTTTTATCTCTTAAATGATTAGGCTATGAAATACATTTTTTAACTTTTTAATTTAATTGTAAGATGTTAAAAATAGATTAGCATCTATATATGAACATCCATACCTATTGCCAATAGGAAAAAAAATATTAACATAGTGAAAATTAAAAAAAAAAAAGAAGAAATTACACGGTCAACCGTGTACTACATGGTTGTCCACCATGTAGATTTAATCCTTTATACTAATCTATGATTAATTAAATAAACTTGCTAATCTTAATACTTTATCCTTATTTGTATGATAGATGATATTATTTATTTAGTTATAAATATACTAACACAAGCAATCCAATTTTAACTAATTAATTCTCAAACATAAAGCATAATCCGTCGACTCTTACTAATTAATTCTCAAACATAAAGCATAATCCGTCGACTCGTAAATTAAATACACATAACAAAACAGACACGGCTTGAGCTAATAAATTTTAAAATTAAAAGAAAGAACCATGTCTTCAAAATTCTAAACCTATTGTAAAATCAAAGTCACGATCCATTTGTAATTGAAACTATAAACTTAAGTTGACGAATTAATTCATGTATGCACTATATATAAATAAATACTTTTATCACAACAAAGACTACCAATCGTGATATTAAACCAAATACTTTAATTCAGTTGTTTTTTATTTAATCAAATTTCTACTCAACCTTATAAAATATGAGATAAAAAGGATAAAAATTATAAATTGAGTTTATTAGAAACATTTATATTTTTTTTAACTAGAATCATACTTCTTGATCTGCAGATGGCTTGGCAACGTGTAGTTGTACAACACAGTGGTAGATGGGAGAGATTATAGTACTTAGATGGTGAAGATCAAGTGGTGCACCTTCCATTCAATTCATTATCTCGTGATAGTTTGATACAGGAGATTCATGACTTTATGGAGACATCTCCAAGCACTACTTCGTATACGTTGAATTATTTGACTAGGGCAGGTGATGGAAGAAAATTGAAGGGGCTAATTAAGACAGATGTTGATTTAATTCGCTTAGTCCAAGAGCAAGATGAGCCTACGGTGTATGTTACACAGAAGAGTATTCAAGAAATTTCAACAACAAGTGAAGTGCCTCCATTTGTATATACACATGATTCGGATCACGAGATGGATGAGTCGTCCGCTGAAGAGGATGAAGATGATGATGATAGCTATGAGAGTGAATTACGGCGCACTCAAATTTCTGAGTTCTGTGAATGGATTCGTGAGACGGGGAATCTTGATGAGTTTGTGTCCATTCTGGAGCAGGGCGGTCCTCACAACATGTCTTCTCAAACTGTTGCTCCTGATGAAGAAGGTACCACTTTAGAGGGTTTGTCTGTCACTCGTTGGATGATCCCTGTGGGCCACACTGATGACGACAGCCCAATCATTGACGATGATCAGGATGAGTTGGCCGGTGAGGGCCTTGCGGTTGGGAATACATTCTTGAAGAAGGATGATGTGCTAATTGTTGTGGGAAACTGGCACATGCAGCGGCAAGTGGAGTATTATGTTTCACGTTCGACTAAGAGCCGACTGGAATTCACTTGTAAGAGAAAAGATATATGTGACTTTAGATTATATGCAAAAGAAAAGGACGGATTATGGAGAGTGCAAAAATTTAAGGATAATCATGCGTGTCGGCTTGACTTGACACGTAATGCGCTGAGAAAAATGTCTTCGAAGGTGATGGCTGACTATTTTTCGAAGAAGATACGGTATGAGGGTGCTGTGTTGAAGCCTAGAGCAATGATTGCCGAGTTGTTGAGAGAGTATGGTATTGAGGTCGAGTATGGTGTTGCTCTACGTGCCAGGAATCTTGCTGTAGATATGGTTTACGGCGGCCATGACAAGTCTTTTGAGATGCTTCATGCATATCTATACACGTTAAGAGCAAACAATCCTGGTACCGTGTATGATATCCACAGGACGAGCGATCAGCGTTTCAAGTTCATGTTTGTTGCACTTGGAGTTTGCATATCGACATTCAGACAGTGTATGCGGCCAGTTGTTGTTGTTGACGGTACCCACCTGAAAGGGAAGAGCAAGGGTGTTCTGTTTGTCACTGTCACAAAGGACGGTAACGAGAGGTGTTTCCCACTAGCTGTTGGTGTGGGTCCTATTGAGAATGACGAGTCATGGACATGGTTTTTGCAGCGTTTCAGAATGGGATTTGGAACTCGAGATGATTTGGTGATTATTTCAGACCAACATCAAAGCATCAAGAATGTTGTTGCTAGAGTGTACCCAGAGGCCCACCACGGCTTTTGCTATTACCACATAGCAAAGAATCACGCGAGACACGGGAAGCATCTCATTGCTGCGTTCAAGAAAGCTGCATATGCATACAGACAAGAGAGTTTTCTCAAGTATATGTCAATGATTGCGAGGAATGAAGCAGCGTACACGAGCCTAATGAGTATAGGTGTTCATCATTGGGCCCGTTCTCAATCTCCCAAGCGGCGTTACGCTTTCATGAAATCTAATGTGGCTGAATCTTTCAATGCACGCTTGCTGTAGGCTAGGAGATTGCCCATATGTTCACTGATTGAGGTCGTCAGGAGCGTGACCGAGAGATGGTTCGATAAGAGACGGGAACTGGCAGTGTCTAGGGATCACGTGATCACAGAAGGGGCGTTCCAAAAACTGTCCAAACAAGTCGAGAAGGGACGTCACTTTGTGTCTCGTCAAACCATTGCATATACTTACACAGTGGCGGATGATGAGAGGAGTTTTGTGGTTGATCTTCAACATCGTACGTGTGACTGTGGAGAATTCCAGCTGGATCAGATGCCTTGCTCACATGCAACAGCTGCCATAAGGTACCTCTATAAATACATTCTTAAATGCGTCGTCTGTACTTATATTATCTATAGTTATTACTAATATCTTTTAACTATATGCTCGCAGGAGTGCTGGACATAACATGTATGATTATGTGGAGTACTATTACAAACAGGTCAACATGTGTCTTACATACCATGAACGTGTCTATTCTGTACCAAATGATGATGAATGGACTGTTCCATTCCAGCATGCCTCCTTCACACTCCTCCCTCCTGTAGCAGTTCGCCAAGCTGGACGACCAAAAGAAGGGCGGTACCGTTCATCAATGGAAGGTTCGAGCTCCAGGACCAGAAGACAGCAAGTATGTTCAAGATGTGGGGGTACCGGACATAACAAGTCCAAGTGTACAGCCCCACATGCTATTGAAAGTTCAGAGGCAAATGCAACCCAAGGACAGCGTCAACCCAGAAGATGCGGAATATGTGGTGAAATTGGCCACTCCAGAAGAACTTGCCCTTTGAGAGTTGATGAAAGTTAATTTGAATTTCATGTAATGTAAGTTTGTACTGGTTATTCAGATTATGTTTTTATTTCTCAATTTATCTATTTTAATTGAAGTGAACTGCTGACACAATTCTAAATAATATTCAATCTAACGTCTTTGATTCCTAAAATGATAGTCCAAATGATTACGTTTTAGATTCCCAACATAAATAAACTATGACATATTATGACATAACTGATAAAGTCTAACAGCACAATGATGTCGGTATGCTTGCACCCACTCCTTAGATGAATACAATGGCATCGGCTTGGCGGAGATAAGGCGATCAACCTGCATGAGCGCAAAAGGACCACAACTGATACCATCAGTCTGTCTGTACTGAAACCGCAGGTCAGCACGCTCGTACCACAGCTTCTGGTCTATCGTGTGTCGACATTGATGCCCCCAGTAGCCGCTGGCCTGCAATAGTGGCGGGAGCATGTGCATCAATGGCCACAGCTGACGGTAACGGTAGTGATACGTGAAATCATCGGCCGGATCATTCATCACGTGGTACAGTGAGTCATATAGCCATACCTTCCAGCGGCGGAGATCGATGTGCGCAGTAACCCAATGACCACCTATGAGACAGCACGTGATGACCTAAAAACGAAAAAGATAAGTTGTGTAAAAAATAAAAGCATCACTCAAGTGTCGTACGTTTACTCGGGTATTCAAGTAAGCACTGAATTACTTATCCGGTCAGCATTCCACCACGGACGAGAGAATGGCAAAGTCCCTTGGATTTCATGTAGCAAATCCTCATTCCACTTCCAGTCTTGGTAGTAGTACGCATAATAGTAGTCTTTCTTTCCCTCTAAGTTGTCTGGATGGCATTTCCTCCACTCATCCTCCAATCGGTACTACAATGACACGGAATAGTTTTTAAAAAATGATAACCACCTTGAGAGAATCTAGGAATACTAGCATAAACACTTACCCAGAAGGTTGACTGTACAATAACTGTATTATCAGCATTTCTTCCAGCCCTCAGATGACGCCCTTTCCACAATTTGCGCTGGAGTGTCCACAATAAAATGTCCATATCAGCCATCTCCAGCTGGTATCCAATGTTCTCTATCCGGTCGAACCATGCAACATCCAATTGGATGTCATGACCCCCTCCAACCTTTGTCTTTGCATGAGGACCCTTGGCTCGAAAGGCTTCATAAGCTACTTCTGCACGCTTATACTGACTCAAGGTGCCATCTCCTGATGATCTTGACCTACGTGCAGGCCTAGAAGAAGTACTAGGCCGAGAAGAAATGCTAGGTCGAGCTAAACTATTCTGTGAGTCCAGGTCCCAACTAGCAGAATTCCACTGGTTTTCATCACCCCCCTCTGGTTCCACCATTTCTTCCACGTGTGCTGAGGTTATCCCTACCTCCTCAACCTGCGTTAAAGTTAGGTAATATATGATATATGATGTATCAAATCATTCAACATAATTTAAATAACAAAAGCCTCACAAGATGCGGGATGACATCCTCCTGGCCTACAATAGTCTGTCTCCTCTCAATCTGCTCAGGAGCTAACTCTATCTCGTGAGAGCGGCTGTGACTCTTCTCAACCTATGATAAATTCACTCAGTAAATGACACAAAATATTTTGAAATTAATAAACTAATAATTAAAGATACATACCATCTGCTTAGGACTCGGCTCCGATCTGCGGCTGCGATTCCTTCGATTATGTCGCTTAGACATCACATCAAACTTCTCGATCATCCCTGTCATGAAGTCTTTGAATTTATTAAACAGTGAATCATCACGTTCATTCGACTTGGCTATTATCTTTTCTAGCTCAACCATGAAGCGACTGGACGTCTCGCGTGCAGCCTCCTGTGCTGCCTCCCGAGCTATCTCTCGATACCTATCCATATGGCAACAACAAACATGTCCCTCACTCATACTAGATGATCATGTGGATGCCCTGGCCCGTTTTCCACGATGTCGGCCACTAGTAGGGCCCGTGGCAGTATCCACTGCACCTGTCTCTCCACAAGTACGGGGTAAGCAACCTGCAGACCTCCTCGATGTAGATCGAGCAGCAGATGTGGCAGGAGTCGGTCCCGTAGGAGAGATAGGCGCTCTGGGAGGAGTCACTGCTCTAGGAGGGCTGACCACTCGAGGAGGAGTCACTACTCTAGACTGTGTAACCTTACGTGGTCACTTTGGCACCTGTAATTTCACCACATAAGGCACACCTACAGAATTCCCAAGCTGCGTGCTTTTGAAATAGGGCAAATCATCCTCATTCTCGGTCGGCTGTAAAAATGTATGACAAAGAAGCTGCCAAAACATTATAGGGTTAGTTAGTACTAAAGCAAAAAAATAAATTATTTGATTACAACTTGAATTAAATAATCATACATACCTCTCCCTCAGTGAATAATGCGCCTAGACGAACTGCTTTATCTTTGAACCTCCACTTCAAACACCTCGGTATTGCAACATCTGACACTAGAATGGCGCAGTGTCGTCCCACACGAGGTATAGCCTCATAAGCCCATATCTATAAAATATCATGTTTGTTAGTTCAGTATAAAATACTTAGAAGGTCTAATTTAGAAGCACAATTGAGACAGTACTTGCAAGGCCCAGACAGGCCCGTAGAAATGGTAAGTCTTCCTCTTCGCCGTCAATTCAACTGGAATGAGACTAATATAATGCAATAAGGCACCGAATGAATAGGAACCCTATGGAAAAAACTTCCATCGCTGTGTATCCTCCACCAAAACCCATACCCAATCGTCTATGCAGCGCGGCGGGTCATATCCGAGCACCATACCGTACAAGAACAACACATTGGCCACCTTCAAATAATCAGAAGCATCGTCTCCCAGCATGTAGTGTGTAAACCTATGATGCAAATCATGTATCGAGATAGGCACACAACTCAATACCCGTCTATAAAAGCTATCTCGAGGAATGCGGTGCTCTACATATGGATCAAAATCAGATCCACCGAACATCAACCCCGTAACTAGTGCATACTCAACGGGGGAAAATCTAAGGTTGGTTCCTCCAATATGGAACCAAACCTCGTGCTCTACAGCACCATCTAGTGTAATCTTCCGTGCCATGACTGCGTGTAACGCTGTATTGCAACTAGTTCCTCCAACAAAGTTCATTAGTAGACCAAAAGGTCCATCCCTAAATTCTCGAACCATATCAACACCAATATGCGCTACAGTCTGTAGTATGTCTACAATGATAGACGCGTAATTCTTCCAGTATAAATTAATCGAGCATGATACGTCCTGCATAGCCTCTTTCTTCCACACCCAGTGACGCTAATATTTGGAAATGAAAATTTAATAAATAATAAATAAATAAAAGTAATACATTAGCTTAATTACCTAAATTAGTTAAAATAACTAAAAATTACCAAATTAATTAATATATAAACACAACAAGTTAACTAAAATTGTTTCTAATGTTATACCAAATTGTTTAACTATTTCTAATTTCTTTAATTAAAATTCATTTTCTGATTTTTGTAAAAATTCATTAGGACTGTCAAGATTATTTTCTTATATACTAAGGACAACAAACGTGACCTTCACTAATTATGAATTAATTACTTTGGAAATTTTTTATTTTCCATTCAATCACGATTTTATTATTTTTAAATATAGGAATACAATTGCAATGTCTTACATGTTGATTTTCAAATAACAATTTTTTAAATTCATAACATAATCATTCATGTTATGTTTTTCTATAAATTATTTTTGATTTTATTCGAATGTAGAAAAAAAATGAATTAAATAGGATTTAATTAGTTTTTCTTCGATTAGGTTTTTTTATTTAAGCTTAGCGTGAGAGATATTGAGCTAAAATATTTCATTAAATTTTTAAATTCTCTTAAATTGGTGAAGATTTATTTCTTAGATTCACGGGCAAAATCATGGACATCGAAACAATTAAAATTTTGAACGTATTATTTTCAGAATTGAAATATTATCACTCGGTAACTAGAAATGAATAATTCGGTTATCTACACACTAATGTTAAATGGAACAAATTTTTGATTGTTATTGCGTTTTTACTCAAAAAAAATTACAATTACAATTTTCATAAATTATACAAACTAATTCACATAACTCATGAATGAAGACGATTTGAATAGAATTCACCATATATAAAACAAAAAAAAATACAAATACACAACGAAATAACAAATAAAAATAAAAGATAGAGCATCGTGTAGTACACGGTCCATGACCGTCTAGTGCACGGTGGACCGTGTAGTACACGGTGCTCTTCCCAGATTTTTTCACAATAATAATCCGTTTTTCACAGCAATAATCCGATTCATACAAGCAAAATCAATCCAATTCACAATCCAAATACAAATACCCATACATGATTTAACTAATTAATTGAACAAATTATACTAATTAACAAGAAAATATAGAATTTGAAACCTACCTCTTCATCCATTTTTTCCGAGGAGAGAAGCGGTCAGGCGCGGCGGCTCTGCACAGCGTCGGCGGCGGCGGTGGATCTTCACAGCGGTCGGGTGGCGGATCTTCACGGCGGAGATCGGGCGCAGCGGCGGATCTTCACTCGTCAATGTTTTGATTAGTTTGTCCGTTAAATTTGAAGCGGCCGTGTAGAATTTTTGGAGCAAAGGCCATGTAGAATTTTGGGAGAAATTTTGGGTGTGGAGGCCGTGTACAAATTTTTCTCCCAGCCGTGTAGAATTTTTGGGAGAAATTTTTCTACCAGCCGCCGTGTAAAATGTTTGGGGGGGGGGAGGGAGGAAGTGCCGTGTAGTTAGTGTGTGGAGGCCGTGTACAAATTTTTCTCCCAGTCGTGTAGAATTTTTGGGAGAAATTTTTCTACCAGCCGCCGTGTAAAATGTTTTGGGGGGGGGGGAGGAAGTGCCGTGTAGTTAGTGAACAAACCTCAATTTCTTTGGGTAGCCGTGTACAATTCAATTTTTTTGAATAATTACTCAGCAATATACAATTCAACTCGTGTTCAATTCAAGGTATGGTCAGACTGGGCCCACAATTTATTAAGGGTAATATGGGTACTGAAAATTTGTTTGGTTAGAAAAGAATGCTCTGTGATGTTTGGTTAGAAAAGAATTTTACAAGTTGAATTTGGTTAGAAACATATATTCACACTATTTGTTATATATATATATATAGTATAGTATAGTATAGAGATCAAATGAGAACCAATGCCCTGTGTAGGAATTAGGAACTAATATGGAGCGTTGGATCAATAATTTTCTAAGGCTCAGATCAATCTCAAAAAAATGGGGTAAAAAATGTAATATGTTAAGAATTATATTAAGTTGAGGGTATATATGTCATTGTAATGCATATTAAAAATCTGCAATAAATATATCTCTTCCATATATAGTGGGATTTATATGGAACAGTTTTTTTTTGGACGGTTTTCATAACTCATTTTTTTACAGAGTTGTATCTATTGGTGTTTCATATATTGATTTCGTTCTCTTACGATTGAAGAAGTCGTTCCGGAGAATTTTATTATCGGCTTCCACAAGTTCTTATTCCATCGTATATTATCATCACTCTAGTCATCGTCTGATTATGGAACATGTATTATGTTCTCCATTAATGTATCTTTTTAGGTGTAGAGATATGGGTGGAATCTGGTACAGACGCGTATTTCTAACGTTTAGCAAAAATTTTATGCATAATTAGCAAATTATATATATGTTAATAGCAAATCGGAAATACTTTTATGTGAAAATATGATTTTTTTAAATGGTTTCAATATGCTTTACATGATATTGAGATGTTCGCAGACAATGGGCATTTCATATTTATTATGGACGATAGATGCTTGGTTGTGGAACTTATGAAGTTATTAAAAAAATAGTTAAAATGGCATGAATTGTTATGTGCAAAATAAAAATGTATTTTTTTCCACAAGTCCTTACTCTATCGTATATTATCATCACTCTCGTCATCGTCTGATTATGGAAGATACATGTATTATGTTATCGATTAATGTATCTTTGTAGGTGTAGGGATATGGACATATTCTGTTATGGATGCGTATGTATGACGTTTAGCAAATTATAGATATGTTAATAGCAAATCGGGAATACTTTTATGTGAAAATATGATTTTTTTTTAAAAATGATTTCAACGTGTTTTGCATGATATTGAGATGTTCGCAGACAATGGGCATTTCATATTTATTATAGACGATAGATGCTTTTCGTATTTGGTTGTGGAATTTTTGAAGTTATTAAGAAAAATAGTTAAAATGACATGAATTGTTGTGTGCAAAATAAGAATGTATTTTTTTCCACAAGTTCTTACTCCATCGTATATTATCATCACTCTCGTCATCGTCTGATTATGGAAGATACAGGTATTATGTTATCGATTAATGTATCTTTGTAGGTGTAGATATATGGACTTATTCTGTTATGGACGCGTACGTCTGGCGTTTAGCAAATATTTTATGTATATATATAGCAAATTATATATGTGTTAATAGCAAATCGGGAATACTTTATGTGAACAAACGATTTGTTTTTTTTATGATAGGATGGTCTTTTGTGTTTTTTTAATGGTTTCAACGTGCTTTGCATGATATTGATATGTTCGTAAAGAATGGGCATTTCATATTTATTATAGATTATTTTTGTATTTGGTTGTGGAATATTTGATAGATGCTTTTCGTATTTGGTTGTGGAATTTTTGAAGTTACTAAGAAAACAAAATAGCATATGCATGATTACTTTTAAAGTATGAAATTATTTGCAACATGTTATATACTCGTGTATAGCATATATTGTACGTGCTTATAACATTATTTTATATAGCAGGAATTAATGCTGATTTAGTTTTAGGCCCTTGTGGAAGCTACATACCGGAATGTAATCAATCTTTGAAGTCATTTGTTGGTCAGATGTTTAAAAATCTCGAAGAAGCAACTACCTTTTATCGGGTTTATGGTTAAGCAGGTGGTTTCGATATTCGGCTTGGATCGAAAAAAAGATGGATGGTGTTGTTATTTAGATGCATATTACGTTATTCATTAATGTATCTTTGTTCGTGTAGGGATATGGGCAGAATCTGTTTGTAATGCGTATGTACGACGTTTAGCAAATTGTTTAATTGTAAGTAGCACATTATAGATGTGTTAATAGCAAATCGGTAATATTTTTATGTGAAAAATATGATTTTTTTTTATGAAAAAAAGTCAAATAACACTGTGGACTGTGGTCTCGCATAATAGTTTTTTTTTTTTTTTTTTTTATGATAAGAGAGATCAATTAGAAGATCTACTCAAAATGCAAGAGAAATTTGTGAATAGTTTAAACAACATGTCAAATTGCTATAAATAAATTATCAATTTGCTAAAAAGAAGATATAGATTTGCAAATATTGATAATCTCATTTTACTAAGTTGCTATAAACCAATACCAATCTGCTACAAATATAATGAAAATTTGATATAAAGAACACAATTTGCTATTAATAACCAATACGCATAAAAGCATGTCTAACAAATCTGCTAATCATGTCTTAATAATTTGCTAAAACAAAATATCAATTTTCTAAAACATGAATCTCAGTAGAAAAATTCCATAGATACAACAGTTGCTGGTCAAATCGTACTAAGTTGCTAGAACGCAAGTCTGGATGGTTTCTATTCACCAATATAATCATCCAGCCTCTCAAGTTGCGAATCATATATTCACAATTTGCTATAAACCAAATATAAATATGCTATAAACAAACCCAATTTGATATAAATAATAAATATTCATAAAACCACACCCTATCAAGTTAATCTGCTAAACATACATAAATAACTTGCTAATCACAACTTAATAATTTTCTAAATATATCAAGACAAATCAAATCAGAATCAATAAAAAAAACGATAAAACAAAAAGGAATACCGATCAAATTTGCTAAGTATAAACATTTAATTTGCTAATCATATCCATTTTATTTGCCAATATTCAAACCAAAACAAATCTAAACTAGTAGATTATTCAACACCCAATAACCTTAAATATCGCTAATAATATACAAAAAATATGCTAAATACATCAAATCAAATTATCACAAAAAAATTTGAAAAAATGGTTTCTATTCACCTCTATAATCATCTAGCCTCTAAAATTGATAATCATATATTAAAAATTTGCTATAAACTCAATATAAATATGCTGTAAACCAACTCAACTTGATATAAATAACAAATATTCATAAAACCACACCCTATCAAGTTAATCTGCTAAACATACATAAATAACTTGCTAATCACAACTTACTAATTTGCTAAATATATCAAGACAAATCAAATCAGAATCAATAAAAAAATGATAAAACAAAAAGGAATACCGATCAAGTTTGCTAAGTATAAACATTTAATTTGCTAATCACATCCATTTTATTTGCCAATACTCAAATCAAAACAGATCTAAACTAGTAGATTATTCAACACCCAATAACCTTAAATATCGATAATAATATACAAAAAATATGCTAATCATATATTAAAAATTTGCTATAAAGCAAATATAAATATGCTATAAACAAACCCAATTTGTACGACCTTCACCCCCTTCATTGTTGTTTCGGCGAGCGTGCAGCGGCGAATGACGAGCTTCCGGCGGTGAAGGACGGCCGGCGTCTGGCGGTGACGGCTGGCGGCGTTTAGCAGCGTAGGGAGTGCGAGTGGCGTCTGCTGTGTAGGGCGGTGCCTCGGTCAGGACAACGGCAGGTGGCGTCTGTACAAGGGCGGAGGTGGGGCATTTGGCGACATGGAGGAGAGCGGAGGCGGCGATCTGGACGAGGGCAGTGGCGGGGCGTTCGACGACGTGGAGAAGGGTGGAGGTGGCGACGAGAAAAAGGGTGGAGAGCGGAGGCGGCGACGTTCTTCTCTGTTTCTTCTATGGAGGAGCCGTCGTTTATAGCATCTTTAAACCAAAAGATCGGGATTTATTAATTTGCAGATCTATTTGTTACATATTTACCCCTATAAAATCAGATAGGGTTTTAAAAATTGATTTTTTTGCACATAGCCCCCTAATTATCTAATTGAATCTTGACCATTCAAATTAGATGGATGAATGGCTATTAATAGTTCATAGTTCCTACACAGGGGTTGGTTCTCATTTTAACCCACCCATATATATATATGTATGTTATATAAATATTTTTTTAAATATAATTAAATATGAGGATGTTTGTGGTTAAAAATAAGTAATTGATTAAATTTGGATAAGTTTGGACTACAAGTAATTTTTCTTGTTCTTTTTTTTTTCTTTCAATTTCTTATTTTTTATTTAATAATATTAATATTATTTTATTTAAATTGTGACTCAATTTTATTATTTTTATCAATTTGGTTATGTAATATATATATATATATATAATATAGAATATGGAGAGTTTTTTTTAGAATAGTATTAGTAGACGTGCAACTTCCTCATCTTCGTGTGTACCTATTGCTAATGAATTAGTAGAAAAATAATTTTGGATACAAGTAGAACTAAATTGAATTGATATTGTTAGTAATTCGGGATTACGAAAATTAATTAAGGAGTTTGAGGTTTTTATTCGAGATCAAATATGAGAAAATACTTAAATAAGGGAGCTTGTCAATCAACTTGTCATGTGTATCCGAAAAGAATCTTGTATGAATTTATCAATTTTTAGATCATTTTTAATGTACGAAATATTTATACATTTATATATCTTATTTAAATTTATGGTTTGTATATAATAATATGTTCTTAATATTTATTTATTTATTTTCGTAAAAAAAATTATGCACAATATAATGATGCCCCCAAAATTTTTATCTGAATCCGCCACTGGTGTCAAATTTGAATCCATCATTTAGAAACTGAAAAAAGTTCAAATAGAACTATAAACTATTTCAATAATTTTAAGTGGATATTTAAATTGTTGTCAGATTCATATATTTTCAATAAAAATTATCATGAGCAATAGGACGCTAGAACTTTTAAAATTGGCATTTAAATTCTTCTATTAGCCCTTCTATTAATGACATTAATTTCTTCGTCCTTCAGTGTCCATTTAACAAATCAAGGTACTGTTGATGTATATGTAGAGAGTTTTTTAAAAATATTCATATTGTCGAGTATCATAGTGTGAGATGATCGGAAAGCCTCACACAAATTAAAGATACCCATATTGCATGCATGCGAATTTTAATGAAATTTTAGTCAAGATTTCATCTTCAATTTGATGTTTAATCTCAAAATTGAGGTCAATGTGGTTTTTCGAGAATGAGAGGTGAATGTCTGTTTGTAGGAGTTAACATAAAAGGTGCAGTTGAGCCATATATGAAATTTTGAGGGTTCAATTGAACATTACAAAAAAGTTCAATGATCTAATTGGACTCGACAATAGTTTAAGTGCCTACTTGAGACTGACGAAATAATTCAGAGTCCTAAATTTGACTTTTCCCCTTAAAAATCGACATCAAGTGTAGAGGTGGCAATAGTTCTGAAATTGCCGGTTCACAATTCCATATATGGGTAACTGGAATCGATTGACGGTTCGGGAATCGGGAACCGAAACCGAATTTAATATTTAATATTTAAATTTTAGTTAGAAAATTAATTAAAATTGAGTAGAAATCCACACGAATTAGGAATCCACGTAACAGATGAGATTTCCTTAAGAATGGATTAGATTAGAAAAAATAAATTTGTAATAATACCGAAGACCTAATGTATATCCCTTTTATAGGAGAAGCGTGACCTTGGTTTTTAATTTGATCTAAAATCAAAGTGGGATATTTGATTTGGGGATTAAGATTTGAGAGTCTTAATTTATTGGTTTTTTTTTGTCCCATATTGATTTTATATAAAAAATAATGATTAGACTTATCTTATAAAAGAATATTAGACATTTGATTATCATTATACCATTATTTTTCTTAGATTATGGGTATTTTTATTTCTAACCCAAGTTTGGATTTGGATAATATTATACAATCTATAATATATACACACAACATTTATAAAAAAATTACTAATTACTTTAAATAATTGATTCATTTAAATAATATATACATGAATATTATATATATTATATACGTGAATCCGTATAAGATTATATATATGGATGTATTTTATATATTATATATTTTTAGATTTGATTATGTACTAAATAGAATTAAATTCGCAATATCAATGAGAATAATACTACTTAAGAAAATGATAGTACACGTAATGAAACTCGATCTCCATTTAAAAGTCCTAATTTATAATTGATCTGTATTATTGAGGAGATTCAAACCTGTGTGATTTTTGATCTTCAAGTAACCTCACTACACCACTAAACCATCATATATATAACAAATACACACACACACACACACAAAAGGCACGAGTTGTCCAATATTCGTAATTATTTGATTATGTTCTATAAATTCATTTATCATAGGTATTTTGCTTTCTTAATTTATGTTATTCTTGTAAGAATCTTGGGTATTTTTGTGTTATTTTATTTAAGTCATATTTGTTCAACTTTTCTTTTTGTCGTTGCTATTTATAATAGATCATTTATGATATTCGTTTAATGTAGTATTTTCCTTCGTCATTCATGTAATAATTGTTGGAAAATTGAATTAATAAAGTGACCGTGACTCATTTTATCTGATTTTTGGTAATTGAGTTATTTAATTTTGAAAGAATTAAATAGCGTATGATTGATCTATATGCTTGTAGTAGATAATCGTAGTATTTTTATGTTCTCAAATTCGATTTTTGGTGAGTGAGAAATAAATGGTTGAAGTCGGTCACATAATTGAGCATTTATGGTGTGTGGGATAATGTGTTTAAAACACATTTAATGATCCCACATTGATTTCTTAACTTAGTTAACAGGTGTATTTAAGTGTATTAACACTTAAGTGTAATAACTAAGTGCACAAGGATATGAGCCATGAGCCCACACGCGCACAGATGTGCACGCCCGCCCGTGCCCATGTTCGTGCTCGGACTTGGATTTTGGCAATTGGACTTTAGGCGTACGTGGACTTCCGGGTCTTAGCCGTTCCAATTTTACGGTTCAGAAATGGTCGGTGGGGCTGGAGTGCAACCGCAAGTAACTCCTATCGGGACTTCCGGGGCTTAGCTGTTCCAGTTTAACGGTCAGTGGGGTTGGAGTGCAACCGCAAGTAACTCCTATCGGGACTTCCGGGGCTTAGCTGTTCCAGTTTAACGGTCGGTGGGGTTGGAGTGCAACCGCAAGTAACTCCTATCGAAAGTCAAAGTCACGTGTCATTGAATGCCCTCAAACCCTAGTTGTTCCCTACAGTAGATATGTGCCTATAAATAGGACATTCCAAGCTTCCAGCTCTCGACGTTGTCTAGTTTGCCGGAGCCTTGTCGGATTTGTGGTGCTACTGCCGAAAGGACGAAACCGTTTCATCTTTGAGAGACAATCCGCCTAACCGTGAGCACTAGCTAGGGCGTATTTGTCTTGCGGAGAGAGGTCCTCTCGACTCGGCTTGCCGAAACCTGCTTCAAGTTCCAGTTTGTTCTAAATTATTTAATTCAGTTTATTGGACTTGTTTATACTCTTCTACCCCTTTCGTGTTCTTTGTAATTAAGAGTGTAACGAATTCGAGAATGTGTAATTCTTTCTAACAAGTATCTATGGTATTTAAGCATTATTGTTTATTACTTAATTAAATATTTCATTTTTGTATTCATCTTGCTATTTTGAAAAATTAGGCTAAAATTTGTTGTCAGTCCTAAAAATTATAATATGTATATATTAAAATTAAAATTAAAATTTACAATATGGTAATATTATTTGAGACAAATCAATTTGAAGATTTAATAAATGGGTTGGAAATCTAATGTCATTTATAGGATAAGTGAAGCAATTGTATTTCATAGAAAATAAATGTGGGAGTGAGATATTTGGTTTGAGACATTTTTTTTTTTTTTATATTGGTCCTACATTAGTTGTATATCAAAGATAATGGCTGGACTTGTCTTATAGAAAGATATTAGATCTTTGATTATCATTGTACCAATTTCTTTTCTTAATATCTTTTTAAAGAAATCTCATATTATTTTATGGATTCTTAATTTAGCCCAATTTTTGTACAAGCTTAACATAGTAAAAAAATAGAGATTCACGGTTAGAACTGTCGGTTTTCGGTTCTCATTTTTTGGAACTGAAACACAGTTCCGGTTACGGTTCCAAACCGTGGAGCATGGTTACAATTCCAAATTGCATGTTTACATTTATTTAATTATTTAATATATGTAGGGCGAGGTATGTTCTACGATTGAGTAGAGGAGTCAACCGACTCTCGATTCATCTGATCCATATAATGTGGACACGACATCGATCTATATTGATGTTGTGTGCGTAGAGAAGAGATGCGTCTTCAGGCTAGGTAATCAAGCTATTGCCTTTATCGGACCTAGTCAGAGGAGTGGTAGTGCTGATTCAATGGGTTCCTAGTACTATGACTCTCAGGCCACCATCTGAGATTTGGAGGCGAAATTGCAGACACAAGATGAGCGTTTTCAACAGCGGGAGCAGACCTAGGAGCAGAAGCACCAGGAGATCATAGATCAACAACTTGCTCTTCTTCAGTAGATGCAGTGTTACAATGGGTCATCATTGTCTCAGCCTCCTCCTGACATGTGTGGATTCATTTGACAATTGTGAAATTATTATGTATGATTATATATGAATTTTGATAACTATTTTAATACTTTTAATCTCGTATTCGAACCAAATATTTATATAATATTTTGTATGTATTTTATTGGATTTAAAACGTCTCCAAATTCATAAAATAAAAAATGCATAAATAAAAACAATTAGAAAAAAACTAACGATGGACGCGTCCGTCGTTAAAAAACACATTCCGACTAAAATGAGATTTTTTTTAACGACAGACTATTTCAGTCGTTAAGTGTTAACGACGGATATGTCCGTCATTAAAAAGGTCGCCCATTTCAGTTGTGATGACTTTTTAACGACGTAAATCTCCGTTGTTAACACTTAATGACTGAAAATAGTCCGTCGTTAAATCTACTGCTGATCATACTTTTAACGACGGACACAATTTGTTGTTAGACTCTTTTAACGACGGAAAATCAGGTTTAACGATGGACCGGTCTGTTGCTATACCGTGATTTTTTTATAGTGATAGGAATTTAAGAATTAAAAGGGCATTTATCACCTAAATTGATATATTAGGTATAGTTGTTAAGGCTTAAGATCATTTGTACTCTTCGTAAGAACATTCTAGGCTTTGATTGGAGATAATAAACCTAGTTATGTACCCCGCGTTCTAAATGCTTCGAGAGAAGATATAGGATACTTTAGTGATCGTCTTTGTGAGCTTGAATCGTGAGTCAAACATCCTAGATAATCGGATTTTATACTTAGTAATCCAAATAAACCAACCCCTAGAGTATTTGTTTAGTGTCTATTTATACCAATTTAGTACAATAATTTTGTTATGTTCAAAAACTTGTTGCGTTGATTTTTATATTGTTATTGTTGATTTTTATGTGTTTATTGCTCTAATGGTGGATTATGCCAAGTATTGCAAATCTTGAGCTTTTGATCACAAAAGCAGGAATTTTAAGGCATTTTGGTGGCAAGCAGGATAGTCAGAAATTAAGATTGGATTCGTGGAAGAAAGAATTAAAAGATCAAGGAAGAACAAAATAGGAGTTGAAGGGCACTAATCGTACTTGAAGAAATCATAGAAAAAGGCCTCAAACCCCGCGGCCGCGCCACCCCCGCCGCCACGCGCATGCCTCTCAGCCAGCAGCCCCCGCCGCCGCACGCTGCAACCCTCGGTGAGGATGCCCCCGCGCGCGCGGTATAATGCCAGCCCCCACGGGCGCGCCGGTGCCCCTCCTCCCGATCAACTGTCTCTTCTTCACCACTGTGATTTCCTCCTCCACTCTGGACAATTCCACTGTGATTTGTGAAGACTTTTGGTAGCTATATTAAGCCATAGGGAACTAGGTATTAATTTCCCTAAGTTTGCTTTTGAACTTTTGTCCCCTAAACATCCTCCCAAATATCTCCTCCAAACCCTTGCATTTAAGTCTCTCTCTCTCTCTCTCTCTCTCTCTCTCTCTCTCTCTCTCTTTTACGGATCTCTCTCTCCCTCTCATATCTAATATGAGATTTTGGGGGTTAAGAGATCATCAATCATCATTCATCTATTTCATTCCACTCACTTCACTCTCACCCATACCACACACCATTCTCTCTCTCTTTTCACACAAACTACACACACTAAATCTCTACACATTTTCCTTCACCATTTTCACCACCATCATCTTCACAAGAGAGAAGAGGAGGTAAAGAGGAAGAAAGGAACCAAGCCAAGCTAGGAGAAGAGAAGACGAGAGAGCCCGACGACGAGCCATCCGTGGAAGCTAAGCTCGGAGGAGGTTTCTCTTGTATTTTCTTTACATCTCTTGGATGTTTGTGGGGATTTGTTCCAAAACTCTTGAAGGATATACAATGTTGTAGAAGTTATCTTCATTTACATTTGATGTATGAGATGATGTTCTTCTATGGTGTTTCAATATTTTTGAGCATGTTTAGTGGTTAATCTCTCTATTAGGGGGTAGAGGATCAATGTGGTTTTGATCTATGCTTATTCTTGTTGATTGTTGTTGTTGGAATCGTGCCTTTTCATGTTTAGGTACTTGATCACTACTTGAACATTGATAGAATTTAGAGGAGTCTTGATTGTGAATCTAAATCCGGAAATTGGTTCCTTCAACGTTAGGTGCATGGGGTTCCTAAGCCTAATATGTTAATCTTGCTTGTATGATATAGCTAAGAGAGGTTTAACGGATAGACGGTGACAGGAATTGAAGTTAAACTAATTGGAAGGGTCTATCATATTTATAAGATTAACATTATCAACTTGACTTAAGCATAGTGATAAAGCCATTGAGAGAATCTACACCCTAATACTTTAATCAAACTTATTTCCTCTAATCTCAATTTACTTTGTGTATTTGCACTTCATTGTCTTGCATTATTATCTATTTTGAATTCCTAGCATAATTATCATCAAACCCCCTTGTTAGAATGTTTAGATTTTATTTTAGTTGTTTTGTCGAAAGCATGTGTAGCCTATAGATAGTTCTTTCACATAAAGTCTTCCTTGAGAGATCGACTCGGGTTAAGCTTATTGCTTCTACAATTGACCCCGTCCAATTGCGGGTGTGGTCCTAGTAGTGTCTAGTAAGCATAAACCGGAAATATAAATTGTAAATTTGTGGACCGCGAGACAGTATTCCATCATTTGATTGTCCAATTCGTCCTTCAACTGTTTGTTTATTTTACTTGTTTTTTATTTAGTTTTTAATTAAACCAATTTTAATTTTGTCATCTAGATAACAAATAGGAGCCAATGTCATAGTACGTGCTAATTTAATTCCCATTTTCCCTGTGCATTCGATCTCGTTTCACTCTATGCTACATTTTATTTGTGCACTTGTAAGCTGATTCAAGTTTTAAATAAACTTCACATCATCCTCACCGGAGAAGAATTAATTGATAGAAAGATAGAATTCGAGTTATGTATGCTTGGAAGTACCGACTCAGTGAACAAATATTTCATAAGGTTAAATAAATCTTCGTGTGCTAAATTGAGGTAATGACATGTGTGAAGAACCGACCAAATGAAGTGCATTCTCATTATATCTATGTTATGGTATATGCCTTAAACAACAACCTAATAACAAATCAGTGATTGCTCACCATTGATAAATTAAAGACTAAGTCAGGTTGCAAGAATAAATGAGTATTAACAAATGAAATAATAATCCATTTCCCTAAAACCTACTTTTTTTATCTATTAAGTGTCCGTTTATTTAACTTTGAGTTTTTATTTGTTTTTAATTAATTATTTTCCTCCTACCTTTGGTTACAGTGTCTAGATATTTGACTAATCACTTGTGTTTGAGAATGTGAAAGTTGCAGTCTCTATGAGATACGATACTCTTACTCACTACATATATATTATAATAATATTGTGCACTTGCGTTTACTTATTTGTTGATAAGTAACGTGTCAACATCAACTACTCCAATATAAAACATCGAATTTAAAGGAGGTTCATTTAATACAAATTAAAATTTTCATTTATTTCACAGTAACTACAAATTATTTTTTATATATAAAATACCCCATAGATCTTATGTGATAATCCAATTGCTCATTTAAACATTACTTAAATTTTCTTCTAAATTGGTTAAAAATAAACTTATTGAAAACCAAATTCGACATCTTATTTATTAAGCGAAAGCCAATAAAAAATTGATATTTTTGGTCCAAATTGGTATTTGTGAAATTCGAACTTTTCACCACTAAATTATTTCCAAGAGACATGAAATGATATTTTTTTCCCCTAGTATATGAATGACAAATTAAGCGTCGTGAAAGCCTATCTAGAAAAAAAAAGGGAGTAAAAGAGAGAAATAAAATAAAAGAGGAAATTGAACATACAATACAATTAACATTATACGTTTCTATTCATGCATGGCGTCGCCCTCCTGGCAGCCATTATCCTCTCCTCTCTCTCTCTCTCTCTCTCTCTCTCTCTCTCTCTCTCTCGGTTGATTGTTGATAATTAATTGGCTTTTAGTCATGTGTACTGTTGGCCACTTCGATGAAGAAAAGAGAGAGAATGATCGTTGCAGACAAGAACGCGTGTTTACTATTGGGCATCCTTAAAATAATCAACTTTGGAGCAATAATGTAGGATGTTTTGTTCAACTAATCATTTCAACCCTCTAACTTATCTATTTCCTCCTCTTTTAAACAAATTAATTGATCTTTTAGCCTTAATTTGCCCGAGATAATAATATTATATGCTTAATTATGGCCTAAACTTTAATTCATTTTATAAAAATGTTCTAAACTTCAAGATATGCCTAAAAAAATACACATGCCTCGTGTGGTTGGTAGAAAGTAAAGTTGTACGACATGATTTCTAAGAATGTGATTCTAAGAAAATTAAATACTGATAAATTATTTATCCTACGTTTAGAATACGTACAACAAGTAAATTAGTATTCTAATTTGAATATTTAATTCAAATTAATTAAGTGGGAAATGAAATATCAAATTTAAATTTATTAAGATAAATTAATATTAGCGTAGCCTTGTAGTCTGATGGTGTTCCTAAATAATATATATACGTAAATACTATTTTTTTCATTCATCGACATAATTCGAATTTTATTGTTGATTTTATCACCGAGTTTCTACATTGTTTTAAATTTGACATTAATCCCCCAACACCAATTGTCAAAAGGATTGCCAAAATTAATGATTGAATTTTAGTCGGAATCTTCTAAAAAAAGATATCCAAGTTTTTGTCCTTTTTTTAGTTGAAAGTTTTTAATACAAATTAATAATAATTCATAAAATTAAGATCATAAAAAATATAAATAAAACTGTTTTCGAAACCCCCCCCCCCCACACACACACACACATATGTATATATATTGCTAAAAAATATGAATCCAAATTTAATAATAATTCATAAAAATGAAAGATAATTGATGAAGAAATTTAATCTTTATAGTTATATAATTTTAGTCAAGTAATATTTTAAAAGAAATGCGGAGTAATAAAAGATTCTAAGCATTCTATAATTTATACAATTTCAGTGACGAAATGTGGCCGATGAATGATTAACACTTTAAACAGAATATTCATTTGAATTAGTAAAGCTGCAAAATGAACTCCTTTTTCACATTTGGAAGCATGAAAATCTGACAAAAGAAAGGAAATATACATAAAATAATTTTGTCCATTAATTAATTCTTGAAATTTGTTTGTACGGAACTGATTAAATAATGCTAATCAAGATTAGGAACTATAATATTATGTGTTGATTCGACAATGTACATGCATTGATGGTTGTGCTTAACTCAAATGGCTGGCCACTAACCTGTGCTTAGAGATCATAATCATATTTATAATATTATCCATTGTAATTATAATTACCTAATTCTTGTACAAACAATTTTAGTTCTTTTTCAAAGATTAAATCTAATCCAGAAATAATTAATCAACAAACCCCACCAAAACCACCTGAGGCAATTATGTTCACGGATTTTAGTGCCAGCATGTTCCAATCGAAAACGCGAGATTAATCTAGTATATAATATAGATATATTAAATAACATAAATTTGTTTATATATACTTAGTGTCATCGTATTATATATCGAATATATATTGATAATTACTTTTTTTAATAAAAAAAATCATATATAACATTTACGAGATACATTATCAATTAGCTATATCACAAAGATTATGCTTAAATAGTTAAAACGGGTATTTCGTATGTATTTATATAATAGTTTAATCATATAAAAATTTATTTTTATATAATTATTTATGTTTAAGTTTTAATTGGTTTTTAAAAATAAATATTATTTTTTCTGTCATAAATTAGTAACTTAATATTAAATAGTTAATAGTAGGATTAATTATATTTAATGCCCCAACATTTGCAACTCATTATAATTATACCTCAATCTATACTTCACAATAATTTAACCCAAATCATTTTCTAAACAATTTGACCCTACATTAAAATTTTCGGCGACTGAGAGTTGATCAGAATCTGACATGAAATATTAAAAATAAAAATTAAATTTTCACTTAAGTCAAAACGACGCCGGTTTAACTCATGTCGATTTTTCCCTCAAATATTGACTTCACATCTTCTTCTCCAATTTTTTTGGAAAATATTTGAAAAAAAAAGTCTTATTTTAGCTTATGTGGATTTTTTTTTTTTATTATTCATGTCGGATTCTGACGGCTGAGTCAATTTCAGTGGACAAAAGTTTTGATTGGGGAGTAGAATTGTGGAGAAAAAAATTGACCAATAAGAGTAAAATTACTATTATATATAAATTTGAGTATAATTATGATGAGTTGTAAATGTGTTGAGGTATAATTTGTAAATGTATTGAGGTATTACGTATAATTAAGCATGTTAATATAAGAGCAACTCCAATGCATAATACTTATTTACACCATTTGTTTGTCAACTCCAACCATTTGTACCAATTAATATATTCTAAAAAAGATTATATTTTATCTTAAAATTTAAATATTCACATGCTTAATAATTTAGTTTTTTTAAATGATAATTATTCAAAATTAATAAAAAATAATTATATACTTGTAATACACACACACACACAATATGTAATGTGCTTGTAATAATAAAAGTATTTTATATGGGTTCTAAAAAAATACTTTATATGATCATTACATTCTTACAATTAATGAAAAATATTACTCCATTCGTTTCTAAATAAGTGTCATTATGGATGAACGTACACATATTAATAATGATAATAATTAGATAATCAAATTACCTTACTCTTATGTGAATACATTAAATGAGTTAGATATGATTTTTTGAATGCATTAAATGAGGGCAAATATGAGAAAAATGTGAAATTTTTAACTCGATGGTGTAGAATGACATTTTTTGTGAAATAAAATTAAAGTGTTAGAATGATACTTATTGTGAAACGGAGGGAATATCAAACTGCAACACTCATGAAGATACGTACATTTTGGCTTTAGTGTTCGGAATTATAAAATTTGTTTTCACACAGTCATTAGTGACGTGACTTCATTTTATGCTTTTTATTTATTTAATTATATTTTTATTGAAATTATTTATTTATTTATTAAGATGATTTATAATTTAATTGAAATGATTAGATAATTTAAAAATTAAATTAAATTTATTAAATAATTCATTAAATAATAATTTTAAATGATAAATTAATTCATTAAATATTGTGAAATCTATCAATACTAATTTAGTGCCGTACGAAATTCTACCTCAGAATGAGATAGGATTCGGTGCAGCATCGATTCTAAGTAAAATTTGGTGCAAATGGACGAAACATAGAGATACTACGACGCCCCAAAAGTGCATGAATTATGTATGCTACCACAATTTAATACCACTTGGGCGTCCTCCACGTCACCATCAACATGACAAAATAAGTCACTTATTACCAAGACGCCAAACAATAAGAGCACCCACACGGTGTACCATAATTTTGGTACATAACTCCGTCACGTTATCGTCACATCAAAAATTATATACCTACTTTTTTAAATACTCATTCTCTTCAAATCTCCCACTATAACATATGGTACATACATAATTTTTTAGGGTTCCACCATTATATCACCCACTTAATAAAATATATGTTAGACAAATGGTAGTTAGACAAATGGGATAGACAGGCCCCACATTTGACCAAAATAAAATGATAAGTTGGTACATATATTAGAAATGGTATTTAGTTTTGTACCAATTTTTTAAGCCTTCACTATAATATGTACCAAGAGTTGGTACATACAATTCTTTTGTATCTAAAAAAGCCCACCTATTGTGGATGCCCTAATAAAGGAGACGTTTCAATTACCAGATATACCCCTTCCTTTCCGTTTCAACTCTTTTTTTTTTAATCAAACCTACCTGAGTAAATTCAAATGATAATTGATTTAGAAGGTGTTAAAAGAAAATTCATGATTTTCGGGTCATGAATTTATCCATTCCACCTACTATATATCATCCAAAGAAACATATCATATTTTACTTTGTAATTATAAAACATATGTGCAAAATATTATATATTATCAAAATAAATAATAAAAATCCTTTCATATATAATATATTTAAAGTCCAAATGATATAAAATAAATTAAGTTTTTTTTTTTAATTCACTTGGTGAGTTTCATACTATCTGTAATATTCAACGTTGATGAATGATTGTTCCCACAAAAGAATAAAAACAAGGAAGAGTTGATGAATGATTAGAACTTTATTGCAAATGGATATTCAGTCTTTAATCTTACTCAATTTACACTAAACTAATTCACCCGGCCGGTCTTCATAAATTTGAGATTTTAATTCTCTTTGAACAAAACGAATTAAAATGTAAACAACTTTTCATGGCAATCATAAGCTGCAAATTTTTTAAATAAATTACGTTATCAGGTAATTAACAGTAGTAGTGGAAGAAGAATCAATTAATGGCACATTTTGGTAAAGATAAATAAAAATAAATAGATGCATTGTACCATTTTCGGTGCCATAAAATCATACTTGTCCATATGCATATTTACAAGGTATCAAATATAAGTGGGGGGCAAACGTGACAACCCGCTCAACTTTCAGGAAACAAAAAACAAAACAAAGTCCCAATAAATTCAAATTTATTCTTTAATTTAAAATATATCTTTCTCAAATTCACTTTAAATATTGTTATTCTCCTTTTTTAATTTTTTTTTTCTCTTCCTTAAAATATACCGTAATTAATATTGTTGCACGCACAAATGGCCAAATGTAGAGAATCTGGCCCAACTCATGATAAATTTATTATTTTTATTAATTTATTATGTTAGTACAAAAACAAATTGAAATTAATTATTATATTTTAGTTAAGAAGAGTGAGGGAAAGGTTGTGTTTGGTTGAAATAATTAGAGAAAAGATTGGTGTTGGAAAGTGATGAAGACATTTGGCTATCTAGTGAGTGGTCAAGCAGACAATGAGTTTGCACGTGGGGCCTGCGCACGTGTGTGGGATGATTGCAATGTATCTAGGGTTTGGAATATTTATTTATCTATTTATTTATATAGTTCTCTCAATCTAGAAGGAACGATATTTTACACGGATATTAAAAAATCAATCAACATTCACCAAATTAACCAAACATGTATGTTCAAATTGCTTTCATTTTATTAGGGATTAATGTGCATTGAACCGAAAAGACTATTTTGACCTCTTAATTATGCACTGCGAATAAATCACGTTCTCAATTATAAATGAGTACCAGACAACATTATAAGAGCTTATGTTAAACTTATTAAACGTTAATGAAATTCGAA
Organism: Perilla frutescens; assembly: GCA_026008535.1. Classification (NCBI taxonomy): domain Eukaryota; kingdom Viridiplantae; phylum Streptophyta; class Magnoliopsida; order Lamiales; family Lamiaceae; genus Perilla; species Perilla frutescens. Next base: position 34,221,210 of record BRKX01000011.1, read on the forward strand.
TTTATGATTTTGGCGACAAATCATCCCACTCCATTATTCGTTTGTAGGCCGCTCAATTGGTTGGACTCTTTTATATATATTTTACATTCTATAACATACAGTATGTGGGAAATTATGAAATTGCCCACTTGATTAATATTGAAAAAAACAAGATCTATATATGCTTTTTTTTTTATAAAATGAAGTTACACGCGAGCGCACAAGTATAAAATAAGACAAAATCTTGTCTACGTGATACCATTTTATGGGTTATAATTCGTAATACATGTTAAAATGCGGATTAAAACTCATATTCAATACAATTTGTAACCTATTAATGTTTGGAATCAAATCTTTAACACATTTTACGACTTTTTTATAAGACCAATTTGCACAAAACTCACCTACAATGTCCCTACGATCATCAAAATAGAATTAACCAACATTCTCACATAACTACATAGCATAAATTCCTTAATTAAAAGCAAGAATCACATGCTGCTATGAAAATTAAATATAAAAAAATATTAATTATAAATTCTACTTGGATCGGATAAACTCTAAAAATAATTATTAATTAAATTAAATCATAAAAAAAATTGGAAAAAAAAGAAACTTATTACAAAAAAATTTAACACAGATAATGTCACAAAAAATTTCATTCGCTTGCAAATTGCATCGCATGGAACATTACATCGACACTTGCCATATAGAATAATATATTTTTGGAATGCAAAGTCCTAAAATACAGCTAATTAATTTCTTGTTCAAGTTACAATGTCACACACACACACACACACACACATTTATATGTATATATAATTATTTGGGCCCCAATATATACAGCTAGTGAACAATGGGACTGTAGACTTTGAATTAGAATTCTTCGATCCGACAAGAAGAATGGGGAAGAAAACGCCATTGCTTGATAATTTAGAGACAAATTTAGGGAGCTTCATTTTCAAGACTTTATTCATTTTATTTTTAATAATTTCTCAAAACTAATCGATGGTGTTTAAATTAAAATAAATGTAGTTTGAATAGGAGGCAACTCTTCAAAGTCCAAACCATAATATAGGGATTAATCACATATAATATATATGAATTTAGTATTAAACCAAATTAGATGGGTATTGAGGATGTCATTTCAAGATGTAATGAGGGAGTTTTGAGAGCGATGTGTTTGTTCGTCTTCATTAAGAATGCCAGAATATTTTGATAATTAATAATCTATTGATCTTTAATTATTTGAAATAATTTAATATGCAGATTGATGTAATAAGACATTTGTTGACTTCGATAGATTTAATTTGTATGAGGTGGTCATCTATGAGACCGTCTAATGGATCTCTTATGTTAGACGGATCTATATTTAATTCATGAGGTGGTCCCTTTTTTTTTTTTTTTTTTTTCCTTTTTAGTGGTTCAATTCCATTCCCCCTCTCCGTGCCCTTTTTTTTTCACTTTTTAATTTTTTAATTTTTTTTAAAAATTATATATATATATATATATATTTTGAATTAATTTAAAAGTCCACATTATGATTTATGTAGAAAATAATTCATTTATTTTTTTCTTAGCATCTGAAAACACTTCATAGTTGATAATACTTCAATTCATATTAAGTGATGTTTCGACACATAATTAGTGGTACTTTACTTCATATATAGTGATACATGATGTCTGGAGAATCAACAAACATTCCAAAAAGAAAGAAGATAAATGAATCAACTAAATTAAAACCTCACATTATAAATTTTTTTTTGGAATTAAGTTAAAAGTCCATATTATGATTTATGTAGAAAATAATTCACTTATTTTTCTCTTAGTAGTGAAAACACTTCATAGTTGATGATATTTTAATTCATATACTTCATAGTTGATGATGTTTTAATTCATATTAAGTGATACTTTCACACATAATTAGTGATAATTTACTTTATATATAGTGTGTTAAGATGAACTATCAAATGAAAAGTAAAGATATTTTGAGAGAAATTTGTGTATTTCATTCATATAAAACTGATTACAGAAACTGAACAAAGCTACATATTTATAGGCTAACTCTAGCTCTAACTAACACTCTAACTAACTCCTTAAAGCATGGATCTTCTGCCACATGGACGTCTTCAATAACCGCTGATAACCTCCAAGCCATGCACACGTGAAGATAGATTCATGCAAGATAAATATCTTGACATAGTGATATTGTATTATATACCTAGTGATACGCGCATGGCCGCACCACGTGGGTGGGCGCGTGAGCTCACTGTTTTTGTGGATTTGGATGAGTTTTTTAGGCAGGTTTGAGTCATATTTGACCCGCCTAATATAAGAGACCGTCGCAAATCTTTGTCAATTTGCACTCATCAAATGTCACTTCGAAGAAAAATATAAAAATGGATTTGAATTAATCAAATACCACTCATCTCCGAATAAAAAGATTTTAAAAATAATTCATTATCTTTATCTACTTAATAACAGAATCATTGTTAAACATAATTTTTTCACCAAAAGTCATTGCTAATTTTGAAAACTAATTTTTTTTATTATTAATATCAATCCACTAAATAATGTTTTATTATTGATTGTGGGTTACTTTAACAAAAGTTTGACATCTATTGTAACACCTCAAATCCAATCATAGAGGCTCAATGCATTTTCTAAAGCCCACATGTTAAGTTGAGTCCATTTTTATTAAAATGTCCAAATGATGGGCTTTCCAGCTCAATTATGATTTTAATCATTTACGGTCCAATTATGATCCGATCGAGATGAACGAATATATTAACGATAGTGCTCGACGATACGAATCTATATAACTTGGTCTTACTAATATAGCAATTCAATTGATCAAGATATGATTTAATTTCTATAATCTATTTTCATTTTAGGTTAGGTTAGAGAGGGATATAAATACCTCCTTATTTCTATTTTAGGTCATTAGTTGGGAATCATTTCTAGGGCAGCCCCCCTTACCTCCTTCCCCCTTCTCTTCTCTCCTCTCTCATCTGTTCCCTCCTCCACCGGAGCCGCCACTGGAGTTACCACCGACGTCACCGGAATTTTTCCAGTGACCTCCTTTTCGGCATGCAATTACATTTTTAGATTCTCCACTTTTCTCTCTTTCCATTTCTTCGATTATTTTTGAGAGATTTTGATGTTTAGGTATCCGATTTTCGGATCTAAGAGTGAGTTAAACCCTAACCTTTTAGGACCTCATTTCTTTCTTTATTTTACGATTTCTCTTTCAATTCTTATGGTTATAAATATGGATTATGGGCTGTTTTGATTATATATTTTTAAATATCATTTTAGCCTTAATTTTTTAGTGTTCTTGAACACTTGAGAAGTTGATTAGGTTGACAAAGAAATGAAAATAAGTGAATATTGATATTTAGTGTGTGTATGTGTGTGTTTGTGTGTGTGTGTGTGTACGTCCAGTAGAGGAGTGTGTGCGTGAGTTTTAATTTGAATTTTTCTTTTCTTTTATCTTTTTATTTTATTTTATATATATACTATATAATGTTTGACCTATATAATTAAAAAGTTTGGGAATATTTTTCAAATTGCTCTTAGTCTAATGAATAATCTCTATAATTAAATTACAAGATCTATGGATCAATCTCTGTTCGTAACAAATTTGGTTTTTAATTGAGGTTTGACACATATTAATTATAAATCTTGGATATATTTCAAAATTCAATTATATTCAAAATGAATAAATTCTTATTTTTATATTATGAGGTCTAAGATACAATTTATGTCTTTATTTAATTAAATTCAGATTGTTAATTTTGAAAATGTTATGTGGTGTAATAGTTAGTGTCAAGATTTATTGATTAAAGATTAAGAGTTCAAACCTCTTGTGCGCATTAATTTTAATTTATTTTTATTTCAAGATATTTCTAAGCTATATTTAAATAAAATCTCATCATAAATTTCAAAATGGTGTTTATCCTAATGGCGGGAGTTTATAATTTATGGTAGAGGTTTAAGGTTTAAACCCCTTTACATGCAGTTTTCAAAATCCATTTTATTTAATTTTTATGATTTTTTTACATTATTAATCTACCTTATAAGATCAAAAGTGTGTTATATATTTTGAATATGATGTCTAGGTAATGGTTGGAATCCAATTTTATTAAATATATAGGTCAAGATTTCGCATGTGTAACATTTTATTTATACATTTTATTCCAATACATTTCTGCACTATATATAAATAATAATCTATTAAAATTTTCGAAAATGGCCTCTGGCCCCATGATTATGTTCCGAATTTCATTATGATAGGTCTAATGTTCAAAATCTTTGGAATGCATTTTATTTATTTTTATTCTAAGATAATTATGAACTTTATTTAATTAAAAGTACTAAATAATTTTTAAAAATGTTATTTAGTCTAATGGTTAGAGTTCAGATTTTATGTTAAAGATGCTCTTATTGATTTATTTTATGTTATTGGTTATGTGTTCAAGCCCTCTTGGCTATAAAATTACATTATCATTTTATCTTATTTTTATTTTGTTATTTTACTTAATTAAAATTAAATTCGAAAATTAAGTGTATAATATAATAAATCAAATTTTCATTTTATTATATGATTCTTTAAATTATATATTAAGTATGATAATTTTCCTTTATGTATTTAAGGCATTTATTTGTACGATCAAGGACTCCGCTATATTTTTAAGCTGGGATCACTCGAACGACCTTTAAGCGACATCAGGTTACACTCTTATTTTATGGACTCGTTCCCTAGATCCATAATGTATGTGTTTAGAACATTATTATGTTATTAAGCCACAATTCTTATGTATAGGCCCTAACTCGAGACACGATTAGGATGAGCAGTAGATGATTAAGGTTATACTTATATTTAAGTATAAAGTCCTAATCCGACAGCTGGCTTAAGACGTGAAATCGTGAATAAATCTTCAGCTAATTTAGCTATAGGGTGTGTTTACTTAACAAAATACTTTCAAATTATATTTAAACTTTCGTCCACTATGAAAAATGATTTATGCTTATGTTGCTTAATGTGGATTGATATGACTCATATGAGGATTCCAAATATGGCACTCTGGTGCAATTACTTATTGACACACTATTTATTAATAAATAAACGTACTGCAACTGCACGATGTGTTTGTAATATATAGGTGAGTAAGAGTATCGTATCCCACAAAGACCGTTATTTAACAGTTCTTATTCACAAGCACATAATTAATATCTAGACACAAAGCAAACAGATAAAGAGCAATAAAACTAAAAACCATAAAAAAAGACACAATAAATAAAATACTAAAATAAAAAATATAAGAAAAACCTAGGCTTTAAGGAAATTGGATTTATTATATCATTTAACAGTATTTATTTATTCTCTCAACCCGACTATTGTCTTTAATCTATCAATGGTGGGGGATCACTAGTCTGTTATCAGGCTGTTGTTTTAAGGCATATACCATAACATAGATATAATGAGCATGCAGTTCACTGCGGTTGGTTCTTCACACATGTCATTACTCATAATCTAGCAAACGAAGATCTATTCAACCCTATGTGATACTTGTTCACTTGGTCGGTCTTTCCATCCATAATCTGATCTCTATCTTTCCATCATTAATTCTTCTTTGGTCAGTACTTCAAATTAATGACTAACATGTACAAATCATGATCAAGCATTCATACAACATATGAAATACATCATAGAAATCAAACCCCGAGAGATAGCAGGAAGAAAAAGTAATCAACTCATACATTAAAATCCATAAATTTCAATCCCTAAAACCTATCTATGGAATTAGCTAGACATAATGAAATAAATAAACAATAATAAAGTTTTGGTATTCATGACAGAAAAGATAAATGAACCGAAGAATAGCAAGTAATCCAACGGCTTTGTCTTCTCTGCAATGGCACTTCGTCTCTAACGACCTTGTCGTCTCTTCTTGAGTAGACGGTAACTCTCTATCTTCTCTCTCTCTTTTTGGATGTTTTCTCACTTGTATTGGGCGTCTTTTGTGCTCTCTCTTGTATTTCCAACGTGTCTCTCTCGTATATCAAAATGGGAGCTTTTATATTTAGGTTAAAAACCTTGAATTGGAGTGCAAAAATAGCATCCCCGCGGACCTGTACGTGTGGGTCGACCTAGAGTCCTATTTTTGCACAAGGTCGACCTAGGTGAACTTAGCCAGGTTGACCCACCTATGTGTAAATTACACTGGGCTGGGTCGATCGCGCCTCTCCCGGTCCACCCACCCCTGATTCGAATTGGGTTTCGAATTTCTTCGGGTTTTGATTATTTGATCCAGTCCGTTATGCTTTAATTAAGCATTTAATTAAGCCCAAGAGCCTAATTAAATACCCCTTCAACTTCTCTTGTCCATATTCACTGGTTTTGCTTTAAATATGTAACAAAATTACGACAATTACTGCGAAACTAGCAAATACATTAAAAACTCCAAATGATAACAAAATAAGCACAAAAGCTATATAAAATACACAACTTTAGATAATAAAGAACATCAATTCATATCCAGAAATTGTGTAAAATATATAGCTGACACTTATGAATATATTCATGTTATGAATATTTATAGTTTATATGTGATCACATTAGAGTCGGTCTCCACTGTGTTTATTGAGCGTATGATTTATGACATATAAAATATGAATTTATTGATATTCTTATTGCAAATTAATTATTAGAAGAATGTATGAGTATTTCCATAGAGTATTTTCTAGCACTCAACCCCACTATTTAAAAATACTTTCAGGTAGTGAATGAAGGCATGTAGCAGACGTGGACTAATGGGGACATCTTGTATGGTTGACCATATTTTAGTTTTTAAAATATTGACTCTATTTATTTTTTGTAAACAAATATGATTATATATGTTTCCGTTGTATATTTATGGATTATTTAAATATTTATGGACGTGTGTGAGTGTAGTGGCGTTATTGATATATTTTAAATGTTGTCTGATGACTTTTTGAATAGTCATGATTGAACATATTTTAATTGGTTGTTCGAAAGGTCTTATTTTGAAATGATAGGTTGGTTGAAAAGTCTTATCGTATATGTTTGGTTGTTGATTGATAAACGTCTGTGAGCATGGAATTTGTTAGTTATGTGCTTGACATTAAATGAAGATATACAGTCAAGGTGGATTGTTAGTGTCATGCTGAGCACTATGTTTATTTGTCAAGTGCTCTACATTGCACTTGTTACAGTGATTGATTGCCATTCATCTGTATGACATTGAATAATCACTAAGTATTTGATTTTTCCAAGTACATGGTTACTGTTCTGGACAACGTTCATAAGGATGTACATGAACGTGACCTGAACTTCCTGAAGATAACTCAAGCAGTTTTGGATTGAGCTGAAGATGAAGACTGTTGTGCATCGTGCCACAACTGAGATTGTTCAATATGTTGAGTATTACCAGATAGCTTGAGTGATAGCCAGAAGTCAATTTGTGAACATACAAGACATTCCGCTATGCTACATGAAGTGAATGTTCAAGATCAACAATGTTCATTGCAACGTTCGTGAATATTTACATGAACTTCCTTTGTCCAGACTATTCTTCCAAGATCATTGAAGCTGTTCGAAGTTTCCAAACCAAGAGGAGATTCAAAGATCATTCTAGAAGATGTCTTATTCAGCTTGAAGAGCACGTGATTGAAGTCAAGGCAGAATTCTAAAGATAGAAGATATCGTAACATGGATAGTTCTAGGTTTTGACTTTAATAAGAAAAGTTTCCTTATTCATTTCTGATTAGGATTAGAACTTATGTTCCTTTGTTAAGGCTGTATTGTTCATCTATAAATAAGCCTAGGATACAAACCTATTAGACACACACTGAAACACCAAAAGAACTGAAGAGATATATCATGTACAAGAGCTCTAAATTGTTTAAGAGCCACATAGGTTTCTGTTGTCATTGTTAGGTTAGAGATTAGTGTTCTAGTTAGAGTGTAGTGAAACACTTTTTCATACACTGTCAAAGGGTTCTCGGGATAGAATACATACGTGAACTAGATAGGTAGAAATCTAGACCGTGAGGGGAGCTGATAGTTCAATCCATCGAAAGATGGTGTTCGGGTAGAAAGGGTTTTGAGTGACGTGAGGTCAGCTGCATGTGAGATACCAAGTAAACAAAATATCGGAGTAGTGAATTGTTTTTCACGGATTTGGCAAGTCCCCCAGACGTAGATTAGTTGATCGAATATGGTTAGCAATCTGTTGTGTGCTTTACATTCTGCAATTTACATTAAGTTCATTATAACGTTCCTGAACTTTATTGTGAACTTTATTCTACAAGTTCGTGAACCTTGCTTTGAATGTTTACAGACAGATTCTTTCACACGGGGGGTGTGCAATTTCAGATTTTATTAATATTCTAAACAAAGTGTTGTCCAAATTTTTATAATGTGAGAAAAAGGTTTATGTTGGTTTGTGAAAAATTTATTGTGATTATTCTTTTCTCGTATGTGTTCCCGTTAGCACATCAAGCCTCTGGGTTCGGGGTGATACATGTATGCTTTTGAAATAAAAAAATAACATTGCATGGTGTAGCAATTAATTATATATTTTCTTCGTAAATCGAGCCTATTTTGAATTTCAAAATTAGGTTTATATAATCATTTTTTTCTCTTTTTTCATTGAACTTAATCTCAATGAGCATAATAACAAATGTAAAAATTTCTATAATTCATAATAGTTATAAATTAATTTGTTTTGTTATGATAAATTTGTTATTTTTTTCATAATTATAATTTCTAACAAATAAAATTATACATATATCTCATTTGTGCATATCACGGGAGATACTCTAGTATTTTTTAATATGGGAAAAAAAGTTTATATAAAGTTTGATGATCCCAGTATCATGATCTTGAATTTAGCTGAACCCTTTATATGTTATCACCATTGCCATTTTCATGATGCACACATACTGCATTGTTTATTTTGGGTGATGGATTATGGGGTTAATTATGGAAAAAAAAATACATGAACTTTAACATAATTTATAAATGTAAAATTGCACTTGTAATTATAAAATTTCAAAATTCATGTCTAAATTACAAATTGTATTAAATTTTTTTTTATTTTTATTTGGTTTAATTAACCGTAGATTAGATAGATTGGATTTACAATACATAAGAGTTTGTATTTGAATAATTACATGACCACAAGCTCAAAAGTATTCAATCTATTAAAATATTATATTTATCGTAAATTCTCTTGCACATAAAGATGTACATCAGGCGGTCAACATATTAACCAAAAAAATTGTGAAAACATGTGATACTTTTTAGGGATACAAGTAATACGTTTTAAATTTTGAGTAATACTTTTTATTGTTACAGTTGATACTGATTTTGACAACTTCGTTCTTTATTTATTTTTCTGACCGATACTTTCTATGATACAAGTGATACTTTTGAGTTTTTGAGTGATGCTTTTTAGTGTTACGATTGATACTGATTTTGACGAATTTTTTGGTCAACGCATTGACCGAATCAACGCGCGTTGATAACCGTCTAATGTGCTCCTAGTGTACAGAAGACATGTCACATGTCCTATATTTCTATATTCAAATTATCTAATCTATTATCCATATAGTAAACGCGTAAGCATAAGGAATATAGACCATTATATAGTGATGGGGAAGAATATTAAATAGCCAAGTAATTAAACATCAATTTTTATGTTAACGTTCTTCAAGCTGGATTTCGACCTAGATGGATGACTAAATAATGATGAATTATTCACAACTTATTAAAAATAAATTCCTAAAGACAAAGACTTGTGTTAGACCGTCTAACATGTCATAAATCGTTAGACGGATATTAAGATCCGACCTGAATCCGGGTCACAATGAAGTGTCATCAGATATGAAGCTAAGTATCACCAATCATAAACGGAAGTGTCACATACTATGGACTGAAGTGTCACCGGATATGAAGCAGCATAAGTCTTAATAAATTTTAATATTTTTTAGTAATATCTTTAACTATTATGTGAAGTCCTATCAATTGTAACATGAAGTATCACTAACATAACAAGCATGTACAATGAACTATCACGTTGAATTATTAAAGCAAATAATAATGAAGTGTCACCGAATATGAAGCTAGGTATCACCAATCATGAACTGAAGTGTCACATATTATGAACTGAAAGTGTCACCAGATATGAAATATTTTTTAGTAATATCTTTAACTATTGTGGGAAGCCCAGTGTCACGAGAGATGAAGTTAAGTATCACCAATCATAAACTGAAGTGTCACATACTATGAACTGAAGTGTCACCAGATATGAAGTTAGGAAAACGGGTCGGGTTATGATCCGGCTAACGAAAATGACCCGTTAGACCGTCTCACAAGAGACCACCCCATTCCTAAAACAACTACTTGAACAAATTTAATTATTTTTTTACTCAAATACATTATTTTCTTATAACAAACAAGTTTTGTTAAATAACTATACATATGTATGTCAGTGATATATACAAATATAAACACACACAGGCTAAATATTAAACTAATAAATTTATATTTTTTCTGAGCTGACTCACTAGCTAGCTAATTCATTTATGCTAATGAGTCCTACTAAACAAACTATAAAATAACCGAATTTTGAATAACTCACGAATAATTAAATTAACTAAATTTCAGCCATGCTAATAGCTAAACAAAGGTAGTCTAAAAAAAGAAAAAAATAAAGATTATTAACAAAGGCACGTAGATGGAAGAGAGATAGAGAGAGAGAGAGAGACCCATTAAGAGCATCCACTATGGTGCTACCCCATAGTGATGCCACATGTGTGCCACATCATCAGCCACTTCTTTTTTTAATTATTCAATATTTTCTCCACTTTTAATGGTGCTACCTCACTTTTAACTATTCATGGACCCCACTGTTTAATTCAAGAACCAAAAATACAAAAGGGAAGGAGAGAGAAAGCACCAAAAATAAAAAAAGGGAGAAGAGAGAAAAGTTTTTGGCCCACTATTTAATTCAAGAACCAGGTACTTGCACAAGGGACTCATTCCTTATTTTGCTACCTTGACTTGTGTTCCACTATGGTGGAACCTAGTGCTTATTTTGCCACATAGATATAAGCACCCCCATAATGGATGCTCTAATGTAAAAAGCCATGAAATGACTCAAACTCGATTATACATTTTGGAAAATGACCATTTTGACATGTTTATTCAACCTCTTATGAGTATTGGTATCCTACATATTATTTCAGTCTACATTGATATCCTAATAATATTTATTTTAATCGGTTTGATCTCGGTTACCTAGAATAGCTAGTTTATAGGTTATTTGGAATATTTGTATAATTTTTTTAAATTGAGAGACAAAAATTGAAAATTTCACAAAATTGTATAATTTTTATTTTTTAAAATTAACAATATATTTTTTAAAATTAAAAATTTAATATATATATATTGAAAATTAAAAATTATATATTTTTTAAAAATATAAATTATACAAATTTTTTTAAAAATTAAATCTTATATATATTTTTTAAAATTTAAATTTAAAATTATATATTTAAAAAAATAAATTATATAGTTTTTAAAAAATTAAAATATGTAATTTTTTACAATAAATTATATAATTTTTAAAAAATAAAATTATATAATTTTTTTTTAATTTTAATTTTGATCCTTCAACTTTAAAAAATAATAAAATGACCCAAATAACTCATAAACATACTATTCCAGGTAATTGTGACCAAAATGATTACATAAGTATTGTTAGAACATCATATTGATTTTTGATTGTGATGAAATATTGATGGTTAATGTCGTTATTATGGTTTCTCATTGCAGTTTCTTCCCATGCACGACTACAGTGAAAGGATAAGGTGCCATGCAGCCTAGAATTACCAAGCATGGGGACCAGCTGATGTGGCGATCCATGCATGCAAGATGCTGCTCAACAAGGATCGTGAATTCTCACTGTCGATGATGGATCTGCTGCTGCAACTTATAGCTGTAGATCATAGCTAGTTGATAGATATTTTTGTAGTTAATTTTCTGAACTATAAATAGTTTGTGTTTCTTAATTCAGAACTTGAGTTGAAATAATAAAATTTTCACAGATTTTCTTCCAAAATATCATGAAAATATCACGCTTTATCATGGTATCTAGAGCCGGATTCTGAGATTTTTCTTACGATTCTATAAAATTCTACCGATTGATTGATCAAATCCTGATAGTAGACAAATGCAAACTGAAAATTTTCATGGCGGAATGCTAGAGATGATGGAATTGGCTTCAATCTCGATCATGATGCCAGTAGCAGCGCTCAACCTGCGGTGGAATCTCAAAATGAACAATCTGAGATGCATCAATCTGGTGTGCGAGGTATGGCTATTCATAATCCAACTAGAAATGAGATAGCACACACGCGAATTTTGGCCAATGATGAACTTTATCTCGCACCACATGAACATCCTGGAATGCTTCTCACAACTGATGTATTTGATGGGAAGAATTTCCATTCATGGTGCCGATCGATTAAAAGAGCATTATTTGCTAGGAATAAGTTAAGATTTATTGATGGTAGTATACCAATTCCCAGGACTGATTCTATTGACCACAAACAATGGATCAAAGCCGATTGTCTTGTTTTTAACTGGTTGTGTAACTCGGTGGTGAAGGAATTATCTAGGGGATTACAACACCTTGAAATCTCAAAGGAGTTATGGGATGAACTCCATAGGAGGTTTGGCAAGAGAAATGGACCAAGGCTTTATAAACTGCGTAGGGAAATATCATCATTTTCTCAAGGAACTCAATCTGTGTTAGTCTATTTTAATAACTTGAGTTCACTCTGGGATGAGCTTGCTTTACTCAAAACATCAAGAACCTGCACATGTGCTGCTGCAGATGATGCTAAGACAGACTTAGAAGGGAAACACATGATGCAGTTCTTGATGGGTTTGAATGACTCATATGAACAAATCAAGCAACAAATTCTTATTTTGAATCCTTTACCAACTACCAGTCAAGCCTATTCCTGGTGTTACAGGTAGAGGAACATATTCAAGTGTCTTCTCATTTTTTTGAAGGCACAGAGCAAAGTGCTCTGTTTCAGGACAACAACCATACTTCAAAAAGGATGGTTTTAAGAAAAAGTTAACTAAGGAGAAGAAGGCTAAGTTGAAGTGTGATCAATGTGGGGAAAACATGTCATTTGAAGAGTGACTATTTTGAGATTAATGGTGTACCAGATTGGTATAAGAAATTCAAAGAAGATAAATGAAAGCATAAAGCTAACTATGTTGATCACACAGAGGCTAGCAAACAGTCTGGTGCTGCTATGCCTATACAGGATGTTCCTACAGATTTTGATAGGGTTATACAAGATAAAATTGCTAAGCACTTTGCCTCTTATATGCAACACCATAGAGTTTCTGGTGAGAATAAGCAGTATACTGGTACACCGGAAGTTGCAAATGTGGTTGAGATAGACATTGGAAATGATACTTTTGATTATCAAGGTCATTATGCCTTTGGTGTGACTAATGAGATAAATAAACTGGATTAGATTGTTGACTCGGGTGCTAGCAACCACATGTGTTGCCAAGCAAACTTATTGACTAATCTGAGACAACTCAAAACTCCAATCAAGATTTTTCTTCCCGGTGGAACAAGCATTTGGGTTTTTTTGGCAGGAGATGCTCACATTAATGCCAAAATCACACTCACTAATGTACTATATGCACCAGAATTTACCCATAATCTGTTGTCAGTGGGTCAGCTTACCAAGATTATAAATGGAAGGGTTATTTTCCTTGAGACACACTGCTTAGTTCAAGTCAAAACTACTAATGAAGTGCTTGGTATTGGAACTATGAAGGGCACTCTTTATATTTTTAAGCAAGCATCATAGTCTGCTACTAGTTTTCATGCTCATGCTGTTCCATCTTTGACAGCATTACATTCTTTGCTTGGTCATCCATCCATCACTACAATGCAGCATATGGACATGTTTAAGAAAAGATATAAACCAGAGGACTTTACTGATCTCGAGAGCTGTGATGTTTGCCACAAAGCTAAGCAACAAAGAACACCCTTTCCTACTTTGGGTAGGAGAAGTGCAGTGGCCTTTCAAATCATTCATGTTGATGTATGGGGCCCCTATGCTGGTGAAAGCATCACTCATACTCCTTATTTCTTAACCATAATTGAGGATTTTTCAAGAGTTACCTGGACCTTTATGTTTGGAAGCAAGAGATAGGTGTATAAGATATTACATAAATTCATCATAATGGTGCAGACACAATTCAAGAAGAACATTCTTGCTATACGATCTAATAATGGGTCTGAATTTGTGAATCATCATATGCAAGACTTGCTGGGAGTTCATGGTATTATTCACCAAAGGACTTGTGTTTATTCCCCTCAATAAAATGGCATTGTTGAGAGAAAGTATAGGCACTTATTACAGGTTTCCAGGTCTCTTATGTTCTAGAGTAAGCTTCTTTCCATCTTTTGGCCATATTCAGTGCTATATGCCACCTTTATCATTAATAGATTACCTTCAGTGGTTCTGAAATGGGAAACTCTCTTTTCAGTATTGTTCAACAAACCTGCTGATCTCACCACTCTGCAGCCCTTTAGATGTTTGGTGTACAAGGTAAACTTATTGCCTTCTAAAACCAAATTCAGTGACAGAAGTGCTAAGTGTGTCTATCTAGGCCCTGCTGCTTATAACAAGGGTGTTATGCTCTATGAGATTACTTCACAGAGAGTTACTATTACCAGAGATGTTGATTTATGTTCTTCTGTTTTTCCTCTTCAGAATATTACCTAATATGATCCTCTGTCTTTTATCTCCTTTTCAGATGATCATTCTCTTGACCCTCCTTCTTCACCAATTATTCCTATACAGCAACCAGATTTTCCAAATTCACTATTTGATCATAATTCTCTTTCTATCCTTCTTTCTGATTCTGATCTGATTCTTTCTCCTCCAAGGAGAATCAGCACTGAAATCACAAAACCTCCAGCTTATCTCCAGGATTATATTTGTGATTTTATTTCTCTTTCTCTCATTGGTTCTTCTCTGAATACACAGACTTTTCCCACTTTTCCTTACATGATTTCTAACAGCCTAACTCCTACATATACATTTACTTATTCAATATTCAATCTGTGAAGGAACCTACTACATACAAATAGGCTTGCCAGTAGCAAGAATGGATTGATGCCATGGTTAAAGAGTCGTAGGCTTTGGAACAAAACCACACTTGGACAGTGATCCCATTACCAGAAACAAGCAAGTTATAGGTTGCAAATGGGTATATAAAGTGAAACTGAACTCTGATGGGAGCACATAACGTTATAAGGCTCGTTTGGTTGCTAAAGGTTACAACCAAGAGTTTGGAATCAATTATCATGAAGTGTTTGCTCCTGTTGTTAAACTTGTTTCTGTCAGATTGCTTATAGCTCTTGCTACTCAATACAACTGGTTTTTGCATCAAATAGATATTAATAATGCCTTTCTTCATGGGCATCTTTCAGATGAGATTTATATGAAGTTACCTGAAGGGTACACCAAGGGCAGATCTGGAGATGTGTGTAAGCTCACCAAAAGCTTATATGGTCTCAAGCAAGCTTCCAAGGAGTGGAACCTTGAGTTCTGTAAGTGTCTTTTTCACTGAATTTTACACAAAGTGAGTCTGATACCTGCCTATTCACCAAAGGGACTGGAGCTGACTTTATTGCACTACTTGTATATGTTGATGACATATTGCTCATTAGTCCATCTTTAGATCATATTCAATTTGTTAAAACATCATTTCCACACAACCTTCACCATTAAAGATCTTGGTGAGGCTAAATATTTCCCTGGCATGGAAATTGCTAATTCAGAGTTTGGGACATTCCTTTGTCAACGTAAATACATCCTGGAGCTTGTTGAATCAGTTGGTCTTTTAGGTTGTAAACCTGTTAGCACTCATTTTCCTTCTGGTGTTTCTCTTACCCAACATGATGAAGTTTTTCCTCAAGTTGATTCCTATAGACGCCTTATTGAAAAGCTCTTCTATCTTAATCTTACTTGGCTGGATATAGCTTATGCTATTCAATAATTAAGTCAATTTCTTAATAGCCCCTCTCAAGTGCATTGGAATGGAGCTTTTCACATTGTCAAGTACCTTAAGAGGTGCCCCTCTTTTGGATGATTTTACAAAGTATCTCCTACTCTAGATCGCAAAACGTATTGTGACGTTGACTGGGACGCTTGTTTGGATATGCGTCGATCTCTATATGGTTATTGCATTTTTCTTGGCCATTGCTTGGTTTCTTGAAAATGCAAGAAACAGACCACGATTTCTCTCTCAACTGCTGAAGCCGAGTACCGTGCTCTTAGTTATGTTGTTCGTGAGCTGCTGTGGATTTCTTCCATGCTTGATGTCTTTTTCGAGTCTTACACTACTCCTATTGATGTCTTATGTGACAATCAAGCTGCTATACAGATTACTCAGCACCAAGTTTTTCATGAGCACACAAAGCACTTAGACTTGGATTGTCACTTTTCTCGTTTACATTTTTGTTGAGGCTTCATTTTGCCACGCTTCGTTCCCACTGCTGTACAGCTCGCTGACATCTTTACTAAGGCGCTTCCTGGTCCTAGGTTTCGAGAGCTTTTATCCAAGCTGAACCTTGGTGATCTTCACCAGGTTCGGCTTGTGGGGGCTGATGAAATATTGATGGTTAATGTCCTTATTATGGTTTCTCATTGCAGATTCTTCCCATGCATGACTACAGTGAAAGGATAGGGTGCCATGCAACCTAGAATTACCATGCATGGGGACCAGCTGATGTGACCATCCATGCATGCAAGATGCTGCTCAACAAGGATCGTGAATTCTCACTATTGATGATGGATCTGTTGCTGCAACTTATAGCCGTAGATCATAGCTAGTTGATAGATATTTTTGTAGTTAATTTTCTGAACTATAAATAGTTTGTGTTTCTTAATTCAGAACTTGAGTTGAAATAATAAAATTTTCACAGATTTTCTTCCAAAATATCATGAAAATATCACGCTTTATCAGATTGAAATAATACATAAGGGACAAAAAATGTTAAGAGATCAAACATTGGATACTAAAATGACCATTTCCCCTTATACATTTTCTAGGTTCATGTTTTCATATTTGCTCTTTGATAATTATATTTTAGGCTCTTTTTAAAAAACAATTCAAACAAAAATTATTAACAAAACAGTATCACGCTTTCAAAATTTTATAAATCTAACATTTGGTCAATTTTTCAACCTAAAAATTCTACGTGGCACTCCGGAAGCTTGTCTGAAAGTTTCGATCTAATAAAAAAAAATGCATGGATTTTTTCATATTTGCACGCCATTTACGAATTTTATTACTTAGGGTTTAAAACAAAATCCCACACGACTAGTTGGGGCACGACTTCATTTTGTGTGCTCGTGTAACCGGGAATTCCCCCCTTTCTTCACTCTCTGCAGGAATTAGCCGTGTGGATTTTTATTTTTATTTTTATTTTTAAATTTTACACACTAACTTGTAATGGAAATTTGCAAATAAGGTGGAATATGAAAAATTTAACGTGTAGTTTTTTTATCAGCTAAAGTGAACCCAAGCTTACGGTGTGCCACATATGATCAAAAAAATCGATGAGATGTTAAATTTGTAAAAATAAAAATAAAAAATTAACAATGTTTTTTAATAATGTTCATTCGGATTATTTTTTAAATAGTGTGTGATCCAAAATATAAACATGAATTTGCCTTATAAATGAGGTCTTACAGTGTGAGTACTAATATTGATCTAGTGAGCGAAAGATTATTATTTGGTATTCATCATCAACTTTTAGCTAGATTACTCGTAATCGTTTAACGTGTGGAAATCAACAAGTTGAATACCGAGAGATAAGTGACGACAAAATTAGTTAGCTTGATTTGACCGGAAAAGGCAAGGAGCCGTATTTTGGTTTTTCAAATTTGTCATGAATTTGGAACTTGAAAATATTTGCAAAAACATTTATTCAGAAGGTGTCCCACCAATCCCACATATGTCTGCCCTTGTTCTTCACACACCTCATATTTAGCTAATTACATTACTCATTTTGTAATATAAATACATATATCCTGTTAATTCTCGTCTCCTTCAGACTCATGTCTCTATCTCTATCTTAATTATCACTGCATTTTCTAAAATAATATGATTTTATGACGATAATAACACCGCCTTTTTTCCATTTTGATTGACATTAAATTGCATATTTACGCTGTTTTTAATATTGGGTTAGTTGCTGGATGAATTTGAAGTTAATTTTTAAACATTGCATCAATAACTCGAGCTTTTAATTTATAGCAAATAGATACCTCAAAAAATTTCGACTATTTTTTTTTTAAAGTGAAACAATTTTCTTAAGCAACAAGCTCCCTCAATCAGTGATGATAGTTTGTGTTCCATGTACATAATTGTTCACATCCCACACCAAAACATTCTAAAGTATGAACAACAAAATTAGCTTCCCTAAATATATGTCGAAAATTAGTAATAAAACCATTCTGAACGACTTTAGCTAGAGGGGGTAATTCCTATCAATGTACTCCTTTCCTTCTTCTCCATTCTCGAGTAAACGGATAACCAATATTAAAGAATCCAAATATACCACAAACGGCACAAGATTCTCCTGCAGACATAAGCCAACCCCATAGAGCACCACATTGAGTTCTGCATCAAGAAAAATCACTCATATTTGACACCCCAAAATTGAATTAATGTGTACACATAGAAAAATATTGTGATATCACAATTTCAATGATCGAAGAAAAATTGGCTATGTCGAATTAGCTACAAATTAGAAGGTTAGATTATTATTGCAACATTTTAAAAGTCGTACTTAATTTGCAAATTCGTTCAAAGATTATGATTTTTTTTAGCAATTAACCATTTTGACATTATAAATGTTCTATTTTCTAAAATAATTTGACAATATTAACGAAATTATCACCTCATTTTCAATCTGTTATATCATCACATTGAATGGTTGAAATTAGTTTACAGGTTTTCACATTAACCATGTGTTTTATCTATAAATCTGATTAGAAGCGATAAGTGTAGTACTTTAGTATAATAAATAAATTTTGAATCTGCATTCATAATTGTAAACTTGAATCATTAAATTTGAATGGATCATACCATGAGTTATTTTTATAATGAAACCATGATTTTTTTAATACTCATATATATATATATATATATATAATATGCACTTTCGACAATAAATTAATGTTGACATAATTCGAACACATGGCTGATAAAACCATGAGTTGTTCTTTGAGTTTAAAATTTTATTTCAAAGTTCTATTCCATCTCCAATTTTAATCTTGTATGAGATTGCCATTACATGTATTTAAAGATTCCCTTAATTTTTAACATTTGCTTGTATTTTTAGTAGGCAGTACACATCACTTCAAAATCTTACATGAAGTTTTTAAGAACAAATGTATAAATATAAGGTTCTAGATATTGTATGGTATAATATATATCAAATATTAATTTCAATAATTTTTATTTGGAGAAATAAAAAGTTATATATCATATGTGTATTAGTGTCTATATTTTTCAGATTTTGGTGAGAATGCGCGCACAAGAAAAAAAGTACACAGTACAATGGAGCTATTGGGTTGGTCGGCCCAATTATAAGGCTACTTTTCAACTGTTTTTATTGGTTCAGTCCAATAACAGCATACCTGATGGCGACATCGATGAGATTGACATCAAGATTAAATTGTATTTTATATTTATGCTTAATATTCGGTTCGATTTTATATTTTATATATTCTATATATTTAGTTTGAAGTGTACAAGTATGACGATATTATAATTAGGTCTATTATTCTTATTAGGTCATTGAAAATATCAAATAAAGTTTGTATTTTTGGTTCACTCATACTACTATCCCTAGAATGAATAAATCATACATGCACACTTCTATCTATATCAGTTGGTATCACAACACTATAATGTCTGAATTGAACTCGATAGTTGAGTACATCTTCACACCGATCAATCATATGGTACTTTATAATATTATCACAATAAAATAATCACAACCGTTATTTGAGGGCGTGCATTGACACTGTGTGAAATGCTCGACATAATAGCATCGAATTGATGAAGGATACAGAACATTTCAAATTGCATGGTGGATCTCACTATTCCGACAGTATTAGGATACCCTACTTATCCTTAAACCTTAACTATAATTCTTGATCAAGAATATCATGTAAAGGAACCCACGTTTGGCTGTACTAGATTCTAACTTTTTCCCCCTTAACTCCAATTTATAAATATTGTCATATTTTACAGACAAAACTCCCAAAAACAAAAACAAAAGACAAACGACAGCATATATGCATATAAGCCCACACCACACGGCTAATGTCTCACAATTTTATCAATTTCTTAATTGTTAACTTTTTGGTTGGGGAAATTAATTGAAACTTTATCGTCACAACATTTAAACATTTGTTGACTTGAAGAGTGGACATAAATAATGGATTCCATTCTCTTTTATTTATTCCTAATGGGCTTCCAATGCCCAACTTTTTTTTTTTCTCTTTCTTCTTATTTTTTGCCTTTCTCCAATTGGCCCAACTCGTGAGCAATTATTATATAAAAATATACTTGTCGATTGCATATTTTTTTTTTATAACTCATAATTATATATGGATTTAATATACACTGGCAAGATATAATTGTGCATAGTAGCAAGGGACCCAATTTAAGCAAAAGTTTTATGTGAAGAGAATTAGTCTCATAATCTAAGTTGCACTACATTATTTAACTTTTTTTTTTACACAATTTAATTTTTCTTAGAAAATGGAAAAATAAGTCACTACATTAATGAAGAAATTATAATGTTTGATTGATGGACAATGATTGTAAGTTTGAGGGTATAATGGGGTGGTTTAATTGTAAATTACTATAAAACACATAAACTTGAAATATATACATACAATCACATGAGTCTGTCTCCTGTAAGAATGAGTCTGTCTCCTGTAAGATTATTTAATGGGACAAATGAGTATATATGGTTAACTAGTTTAAATATTGATACTTTTCATTGTAATTATTAATACTGGTCTATACCAAACATATATATATATATATATCACGTTTTCAATTAAATTTTGAGTAAACTACAAAAACACCACTGATTATTTCTATTTTGATCTTGGATTGGAATAATAAACTTCATTGCGTTGAAGATATTTATGCTTGGAGTTGCATGGTGCATGGGCACGTGGCATTCTCTTCGTATTTTATGGGAGTTAGTTATTTAGTCTTGCCAGCTGTTAGTTCTAGTTGTAGGCTATAAATATCTGTAGTTCCATTCTTTGTATTCACGTTTTCTGTACATAAAATGAAAATCACAAAATTCTCTCAAATGTTCAAAATATCTTCTCTTATGCATTTTTACAAACACATTGTGTTCTCTTTAGATTCTAACATGGTATCATCGAGTCATTTTTAATCGGTGTTTCTATCGCGATCTCCGCGTTTCTATCGCCATCTTCTTCTTGTTGTTGCGAATTTTTTTTGATCCTGTTGTCATGGCTTCTACTCCGAATTTCTCTGCTTCTTTTCTTCCTATTCCAACGTTCAAGTTATATAGGAACAATTATTCTTTTTGGCATTTTCAGGTGTTAGCTCTTTTACGAGCACATGGTTTTGAGGATTTGGTCTCTGATTATTCGGTTCCTCCTCCTCAGTTTCTGTCTCCTTCTGCTTGTGATGCTCGTCCCAATCCTGATTTCCAAGTGTGGATTCGTCACGATCAGTTTTTGTTGAGCTGGCTTATTGGTTCGATTGCTGATGTCATGATTGGCCATATTACTCGGTGTGTGACGTCTCGCGATCTGTGGCGCACTCTGCAATTGCTTTTTCAATCGCAATCCAAGGCGCGCATCATGCAGCTTAAGCTTCAGTTGCAGACTACTAAGAAAGGCGAGCTGACTATTGATGAATATGTGCTTAAAATGCGTGGATTTGCTGACAATTTGGCTACTATAGGCAAGCCTATGGATGATAAGGATTTGATTATGTATATCCTTGGTGGATTTGTTGCTGACTATGATGCCGTATTTGTTAATCTTACCAATCGTGCTGATTCTCTAACTCTTCCAGAAGTTCAGTATGCTCTTCAAGCACATGAGGCTCGGCTTCAAAGTTAGGTCTCTTTGATCTCTCTTACTGCTCATTATGCTCATTTCCTGGTGCTGTCAATTTTGGTGGTGTTTTGTTTGGTCGTGGTCATGGTGTTCCTGAGTTTGCTGGCCGTGGTGGTGCTTTTAGAGGAGGTCGAGATGGACGAGATTTAACCAAGGATACTAAGATCATTTGTTAACTCTGTGGTAAAAATGGTCATGTCGCTCTCAAGTGTTTCAAGAGGTTTGATGTGCATTTCACTGGTGTTGCTGCTCCTCAAGCTTTCTATGCTGATTATTCCTTTGATTCTACTCAAGAGGAGGCCTACTATGCTCAGCAGGTTGACTTTCAGTGGTATGCCGATAGTGGAGCCACTGTTCATATCACAAATGATCTCTCTAATCTGCAGCTAAGCACACCTTACTCTGGTTCTGAGATGTTACAGGTTGGAAATGGTAATGTTCTATCTATTACTCATATTGGTTATTCTAGCATACCTTCTGCTGATTTTCACAAGTCTCTTATGCTGCAAGATATCTTACATGTGCCTGGTATTACAAAGAATTTAATCAACATATCTCAGTTCACTAATGATAATAATGTTTTTGTGGAATTACATCCCTCTTTTTGATGTGTCAAGGATCTCCAAACACATCAAGTTCTGATGAAGGGGTCTCTGGTCAAGGGATTGTATCAGCTGGACCTCTCAGCCATGCCTAGAACCTGCTCTACTTCTCTCACATTATCTGTCAAGTCTCCTCCCTCCTCACCATCTCAATCCTTTCAGACAGTTACTACTTCTGCAGATTCTTCTGCTTCCTCATGTATAAATAAGTCTGAATCTTGTTTTCTTTCTTGTACTTCTGATATCAATGAATGGCATAGAAAGCTAGGCCACCCTAGCTCTTTTGTTCTGAAATAAATTTGTAACAATCTTCATATTCAATATAAAGAATCTTCTTTGTTGTTCTGTGATGCTTGCAAATTGGGTAAACTTCATCAAACTGCACATGTCTCTCAACCACTTCATACTAATGCTCCTTTCCAGCTTATACATTCTGACCTATGGGGGCCTGCAGCTACTTCTAGCTCTGCAGGGTTTAAATTCTATATCTATTTCATTAATGATTATACTAGGTTTACCTGGATTTTTTCCCTTACTGTTAAGTTTGAGGCAGCTGATGTTGTCAAAAGATTGATTACTATGATTCAAGTTCAGTTCTCCACTACTATTCTTTCTCTTCAAACTGATTGGGAGGGGAGGTGAATACAGATCTTTAGATGCTTATCTTTCCAACCTAGGTATCAATTTCAGACATTCTTGTCCTCACATTCACCCTCAGAATGGTAAAGCTGAGAGGAAACATCAACATATCTTTGAGACTCGTTTGACTCTTCTAGCTCAAGCTCATTTACCTTTCAAGTTTTGGTGGGATGCTTTTGCAGCTGCAATTTATCTCATCAATTGGTTACCTTCATCCACCACTCAAGGTATTTCTTCTTTCCAGCTTCTTTATCATACTTCTCCTGATTATTCATTTCTTCATACATTTGTCTGTGCTTGCTTTCCTCTCATATCTCCTTACAATCAGCACAAACTTCAATATAAATTTGTCAAATGTGTGTTTCTAGGCTATAGTTCTTCTCATAAAGGTTATAAGTATCTTAGTTCTTCTAGTAGGATTTATATATAAGATTCTGTTGCTTTTCATGAAAATGAGTTTCCATATGAGTCTTTATTTTCTACTACTCAGCTGCTCTTTTCTTCTTCTCCTTCCAATTCATCAGTTCCTATTCTTTCTTTTTCTTCTCACCCTTCTTCCTCTGATGTCATTCCTCCTACTTCTCCTCCTTCTACTTTACCCGTTTCTTCTACTACTACCTCTATTCCTCCTTCTTCTACTATTCCTTCTGTTTCTCATCCTATAACCACTAGAGCTAAGCATGATATTTTTAAACCTAAAGTATGGCTGGCTGAGGTTCAGTTGCCATCAGAACCCTCTTCAGTCAGAGCAGCTCTTGGTGATCTTGCATGGTATAATGCTATGAAGGCCGAGTTCTTAGCTTTGCAAGACAAGAAAACTTGGGTATTGGTTCCTCCTCCTTCTGATCAGAAGTTGATTTCTCATAAATGGGTTTGTAAAGTAAAAACTAAGTCTGATGGTACTCTTAACAAGTTGAAGGCTAGGTTGGTGGCTAGAGGTTTTGAACAGTTTGCTGGAGTGGATTTTCTTGAAACTTTTTGTCCAGTTCTTAAGTTCTCTATACTGAGAATGGTGTTTGCTATGTCAGCTATGAAGGGTTGGAAAATGAGGCAAATTGACATTAATAATGCCTATTTGAATGAAGAACTTGAGGAGACAATTTATATGACTAAACTAAGAGGCTTTGAGGACAGTCAGTTCCCTCAACATGTATGTAAGCTTATAAAAGCAATATATGGTCTGAAACAAACACCTAGGGCCTAGTACAACACCCTAAAAGCTTATCTTGGTTCAGTTAGATTTCAAAGATCTCAGTCAGACTTCTCATTGTTCTTTAGATTGTCTGCTACAAGTGTGGTGCTCATGCTTGTTTATGTTGATGATATTATAATCACCGGAGATAATTCTGATGAGATTCAAGATGTGTTTCAAGGTCTGAACACTAAATTTGCTCTCAAGGATCTTGGCTTGGTTAGTTATTTTCTGGGCATTGAAGTTTCTCATCAGCTTGGCTCTTTTCACTTGTCACAAAGCAAGTATATTGATGAAATGCTTGAAAGAACTAACTTATCAGATTGCAAGTCTTGTTCTATTCCTATGAATTCAGCTATGAAGTTGTCCAAATACAGTGGTTCTATGTTTGAAGAGCTTACTCTTTATAGAAGTACAGTTGGTTCCTTGCAATATCTGACATTAACAAGGCCTGATATTGCCTTTGCAGTAAATAAGCTTAGCCAATTTCTGCAACAGCCTCTTGACTCATGGGGATGCTTGCAAATAATTGCTTAGATATCTGAAGGGTACTAAGTCTTTCTCTCTAGTGTTCAGTCCCTCCTCTTCCATGATGATTAAAGCTTTTGCAGATGCTGACTGGGCTAGCTGTATTGATGATAGAAGGTCTACGGTGGCCACTATGTGTATCTTGGGACTAATATGATTTCTTGGTGTTCTAAAAAGCAACAAGTTGTGTCCAGAAGCAGCGCAGAGTCTGAGTATAGATCCTTGGCAAATGTCACTGCTGAAATTGTGTGGCTACAGGCTTTGTACAAAAAGCTGGGGTTTGGAGTTATGAGTCCTGCTCAAGTATGGTCTGATAATAGTAGTACAATATCTTGCTTCAAACCCAGTC
This sequence comes from Perilla frutescens, assembly GCA_026008535.1. Classification (NCBI taxonomy): domain Eukaryota; kingdom Viridiplantae; phylum Streptophyta; class Magnoliopsida; order Lamiales; family Lamiaceae; genus Perilla; species Perilla frutescens. Next base: position 34,246,774 of record BRKX01000011.1, read on the forward strand.
TTTCATGCGCGAACAAAACATATTGAGATTGATGTGCATTTTGTTCGTAAGAAAGTTCTCGACAAAGTGGTGGAGATAGGTCATGTGCCTTCCAAGGATCAAGTAGCAGATATCTTCACCAAACCTCTAGCTGAAACGCGCTTTCAAACTCTACAGGATCGTCTGAAACTCAAGTTGTGACGTTGGGTTTCTGCAGGGGTGTGTTGAAGATATTTATGCTTGGAGTTGCATGGTGCATGGGCACGTGGCATTCTCTCCGTATTTTATGGGAGCTAGTTATTTAGTCTTGCCAGCTATTAGTTCTAGTTGTAGGCTATAAATATTTGTAGTTCCATTCTTTGTATTCACGTTTTCTGTACATGAAATGAAAATCACAAAATTCTCTCAAATGTTCAAAATATCTTCTCTTATGCATTTTTACAAACACCTTGTGTTTTCTTTAGATTCTAACACATTGGAGATATTGGATCAAACTTAAATTCATATTATACACGTGTCATGCTAATGATTAAATCTTTTAATTATAACAGAAGAAATGTATCCATAAACTACTTCACAAAAACTAGTATGATAGTATTACCGACCAAAATCTCTGTAAGAAAGGTGGGGGTGTGGATTTAAACTCATATGTATTCAATAGCACATTTGTAATTTTATTGGTGTTTTGTTGTGTTTAGATTTGGAGCTTGACCCGTTACATATTTTGATCCGTAAAACAATTTTAAACAAGACTCCACCTTACTACTTTAATATAAAATGATCTTAAACAATATTCCACCTCACTACTTTAATTTGATATTAATATAATAGAGTTTTGTGTTTTCCGTTCTGGTTAATAGATATGTCGTTTTCTTCTGTTAAAAAAAATAATATAAAAAAATAAAAATAAAGTTTTAATAGACTTAGGTACCGAAAAAGCACCACAACGCATTTGTAATTTTCACATGATAATAACTAAAACATTGTAATTACATGTAATATTACTATTTTTTTAATTGTGGAAAAGACAATAATATCCCTAATTTATTCGGTGAAACATGTCTGTCGTGTACTAAAATAACGAGGTTTTACTGCTGAAATATTTGAAATGTTTGTAATTGCTACAATTAAAGGGGATATTGTAAGTGAAATATTTCTAAACACTCGCCTTATATATTGTAATCGCAAGTGTAATTGTTGTGATTTTTCCGAGATATATATAATGTGCTAGCACCGCGTAAGTGTTTTTATTCAACTTTATACATTATAATATTTCTTGCCTTTTTAGGTGATCAAAAACAACCATTATTAGATTTAATTAAGGGCAAGAATTTAGATCACTAAGCTAAGAATGATGAGGCAAATAAATTTAGTAATATTGCATTCATTAAATGATAATGAGCCAAAATTAAATGAACTTTTAAACTTTTCTTGGATGCTACAAACCCTAAACAATTAGCTAATAATGAACTATAATGTATATCGCTAAAGTAAGCATTCATTTTTGGCTAATTCATGTCAATTATCATTACATCAATAATTTATCTCAAAAGTGAACATTTATATTAATATGGAAACCATTGATTTAGGCACTTACCTTAAAAGTTCATACTATACTACACCAAGTTACCAACATCCATTATCATTAACACATCTATATGTATCTCTCCAAAGTTGAGAAAGTTGAGTCACCATGAGTGGTATCACTTGCAGGACCCCACACATCAGCATGCAAATACTCAAGAACAGAAGAACATTTAGACATGTGAGGTTGCAAATTCACAAAAAATTGGATTTTATATTGTTTGCCTAAAACACATGCATCACATAAAGACATAGTATGAACAATGTCAGAACCAAAGTGGCCTCCTTTTCTCAAAATATCAAGGTCCTTACTACTCATGTGACCTAATTTGTTATGCCATAAAACAGTCTTATCAGCATTAACCATGTGCACAGAAGTATTAGAAGATGCAGGTTGAGCATGGAAAATATACAAATTATTCTTTTTCAATGCTTTAAAAAGAACCAGAGAACCTTTCATGATTTTCATCACACCATTTCTCCATTTGCCCTCAACCCCATTAGATTCTAAAGCAGCAAAGAAAATCAAATTATAGCATAACTCAGGCACATATCTGACATCTTTAAGGGTATGCACAGTTCTAGAATCAAATTTCAAGTGAACATCACTAATTCCTTCAGCTTTACACAGTTTCTCATTAGCCATGGACACAAAGCCATTTATTACAGTTTTAAATGAGGAAAATAGTTGTTTAAAAGGAGAAATGTGAAAAGTATAGCCAGAATCCATAAGCCATTCACATTCACAACTTCACCACATAGGTCAGAAACAACAACATTGATAGTGTTAATAACCATATAGCAATGACCCATATTTTCACCTGTAGCCAAATTAACATGCTCAGACTTGTCATGCTTTTTATTCTTCTGTTTTGGCTTAGGACAGTTTTTAATAAAGTGATCAGTATCCCTACAGTTATAACACTTCTTAACAAATTTGTGCTTTAATTTTGACCTTTCTTCTTTTTACCAACAGAATCAGGGGAAGACCTCTATTTTTCCCTACCCCTAGCATGCATAACCTTAGACTCCTAAGACCCACTACTCCCTCCAATTTCAAGCAACTCCAATTTTTTAGATTTTAAACCACTAATAATCACATCAATTGAAGCACTATCTCTGCCATATTTAAGGTCAGACTTCACATCAACAAATGAATTAGGAATAGAATTCAGAAGGGCAATATTAGTATAATTGTCAATTGTTTTATCACCAGAAAGTTAATGTCCTAAACCAGTTTAGTAAACATATCAATATTTTGATCGATATCTCTGGACATATCAAGCTTAAATTTAATCAATTTCTCAAGCAGATACATGCGGCTAGCAAAAGAAGTTTCTGTGTCAGTTTCTTCAAGTTTGTCCCATAACTCTTTTACAGAAGACAACTCACCCATTTTACGAATAACAGAATCACTAAAATTCAACATAATAGTGAAACATGCTAACTCATTCAATTCAGAACGTTTTGCCGGAGTATCAGAATCATCATAAGCATGAGTAGGAGTTTAACAACATGCTATTAAATAAGCACACACTTAATTTTCTCTTTCCAAATATTGAAGTCATTCTTCCTATTAAAAGAAACCATGCCATATGCATTCACAGCCATTATTACACAAAGAAATGGAGACAACAATAACAGGAATATCACAGAATCACAAAGAACCAGTCAAAACATGAACCAAACAGAAATGAATGGAAAGTCGTACCGGAATTCACCCTAGAAACCCCAAACTCAGGAGTAAAGTGCTAGCCTAGTTCACAATCACCTGTTTGAATGAGGGCGCATGAGGTCACTAAAGTCCACTGAGATTGTAGGGTAAACAACGATGAAACAACCAATAATCTTACCCAGATTCAAACAATGAAGTTCATACATAACTTCAGAGAATCACACAGATCTAAAAGAAACATAAAGTAATGAAAGTAGAGAGAATCGTAAGATAAAACAGAGAACAACAGAAGCCCTAAGAACCAAGAAACCCTAAAAGAACTTATCAAGTGAGAAAACCCTAACAACTAATAGATAACAAATCCAGAAGTGCAACAACAGAGAAAACACAGAACAGACACCAAGCCTATAGGCCTTCATGCAACTAGGAGAGGTTCAAGCTAATTTTCCAGTACAGTGCCCTAGATGAGGGCCACCGTTTTACCTGTTGTTGTCTGTAGATAAGAAGATGGATTCTACCGGAGTGATTGACAGAAGAGAGGAGTACCAATAGCCCCCACGGTCTACTGATACCACTGTAAAGGTTAGATATAACCAAATCTATCGAAGAACACTAAATAGAACAATGAATACAAAATGAAATAATACAAAAGAATATCTCTATCCTATAAACCGAATCTGACTATTGGCTCAGAATACACTGATCTCCACCACTGTTGACTAGATCACAAAGATCACCAGCAGATAAAGCTTTGACTGCATGCGGCTGCAACCTCATTTGCTCCACAAAGAACTCCTCCTCACACACTAAGAGCGAGGCGCTCTAACTCACCAGAAGAGAAGAAAAAAGCATGAAGAAGAAGGGGATCACACTAAGACAGAGCACAAAGCTCTCAGATCTGTCCTCTCTCTCTATCTAAGACTTAGCCACACACATGCAAAGAATGAGAACTGTGTGCACAAAATATCTCAACATAGATATTTATAGGTCGGTGGCTAGGACAGCAAGGATGTGGGCCTTCCAGAGATTAGGCCGGGCAGTCTTGGGCCTTGAAGGAAACTCGAGCCCAACACAAATGGGCCACTATTTTCCAACAATATATATTTTCTAATTAAATATAAATTTCTATCTATTATATTTGTTATGGAAATAACTATTTAGAACATTATAACAGATAGGATTTGTGAACCTATTCTAGAGTCTTGCCTTCGTCTTGGGCACTTCTCATTCTTACCTACTGGGCCGCTATTTCTTTCATCTTTCACCGGAAAAATTTAATTCTCCAATAATTAAAATTAAAACTGCAAAAAAAATTTGTACTTGAATATGAAGAAGAAGCAAATAAAATAAAACTGCATCATCAATTTCAACACCGATCTGAATTTGATGATTTGTTTACACAGTGAATTTTTTTTATCATTCATATTATGCCTTCCACTGGTTCTGAGTGCTAATTTACACCAAGAAACAGATTTCAATATGTATATTTTTCATCTTCGATGAAAAGTAATATTTGAAGCGAAACAAATTTTTGTAATAGAACAATTTGACAATTTACAGAGATGCCATGCCATCATGGATTGAATGGAATTTATATTTCTGAATTTTGAATTGCAATAACCATTTGATGCTGAAAATATGATGATGATTTTTGTTGCTACATTATTATCTGTAGGAATAGATTGTGCATCGTGAATAATTGTTGGCATGTTAATTGGTAATTTTCAATGCAATCATTAAATAATTATTTGTTAAATAATTAAAATTATACATTTATTGAATTGATCAAAAATAGGTTTTGCAATGAGCGGAAAAAAAACTTATTTTCTATATATATATATATATATATATATATATATATAGAGAGAGAGAGAGAGAGAGAGAGAGAGAGAGATGAAATGTTAGGGAAAGTGAAAGAGAACATGTTAGTGATGCGAGAGTGAAATTAGGGATTAAATGAGTAAATTGGTTAGGAAAGAGAGAAAATGAGAAAAGAAATATACGAGATTTAAGGAGATGAAGTATGTGAATAAGTAAGTGATTGAAGAATTTGAAACGCACAGTGTGTGTTTGTCTGTATGAAAGGGTGGGAGATTAAGAGAGAAATTATAGGATAAAGGAGAGAATGATAGTATTTAACTTATAATGTAGAGAAGAGAGTGAGAGATAGAAATGAATAGAGGAAAGAGATTCTATGAACAATGCAGAAGCGAAGAAAATAATTGTAATACAACATTTTTGGTTAATGTAGAAAATTTTTGTCTAAGTAATTAAATAATTAGACTTGTTATAATTTTTTAACAATAAATGTGCACCTTCACCGTTCTCATTGATTTTCCTTACTGAGACCATTTTAGTCTTCTTCCCCCTTCTAACAAAAGCAAACAAATCTGTTTTAGCATTCTCAACTAAATTCTTTTGTTATGTGTATCTTTTTTATGAAAAGATATGACATATGTTGTGATCTTGATATTTTTGTGATTTTTGGTTGTTATTCTGAACTAGAAAATAAATATAGAAGAAGAGAATTATGAGGAAAGAAGAGAGGGTTAAGTCGTTGAGAGCAAATGAGAGAGACAGAGAGAAAACATTTCAGCAAACACCATTCGTGAACTATTTATCCTACCCGATTCTATTTCTGATTGGTGTTGGGATTGGGCTTCATTAACACAAATGATCTCCATATCCATTCCTCTTGGTTTTCTCAAGTTGCAGTTGTATGGTAGCAAACACATCATAAAAATATTGATCAAACTTTCTATCAATTCCGGTGGCAATACCTTAAATTTGTTCCCACAATCATAGTTTCCATATGCTTCTCTTATCAAAATTTGTGTCTTGAATCTTTCAATGCCTCTTTTAAAAGGTTCAAATTAATATTGTCAATCAAGACTGGAATCCAGAACAAGTTCTAGAGAAATGCACACATGCATGATTGATACTCATGCAAGAGAAGATAAGATGGTATTAGATTTTTCAGCTATTATGTTCATTTTTTCTTAGATTCTAGTGCTGTAAAAGCTATTATTGGTCCTGGTGCAAGTATATGTCAGTTTAGAGGGGAGGTGAATAAATTGAATCAAAAATTTGAACTCTATGTGGAATATATAGGGCCCTGGACTCGCTTTTGGCAATTTATCTATGCACTGATCAGTTGAGATTGAGAACTTAACGAGAGCTTAGCTTGTCAGCTAATCAGTTGATACTGATAGCTTGCGAGCTTAGTTTGTCAGTACAGCTTGTCTGCTATAGTGTGTAGTTTAAGAACATGCAAAAGCTTAGAGCATAAAGTACAATACACACAAGAATAATAGAGGTTTGAAGCTTCCTGCTTCTACGTCATCGTTTTCTTTCGCAGAAGAGCAATATACTATGCAAGTGTAAAGTTTCTTTATTACAGTTACACAGTGAAGAATTCTATTGGACCTGAAAATGGCACCCTTCAACCCGAGCACTAGGCATGGAAATAGGTCAGGCTAAGCCGGGCCTTGCGCTAAATGGCCTGGGCCTACCACATTGAACGTAGGCCTAAGCCTGGCCTGTTATCTATCAAAGGCCTTTATTTAGGCCTAGGCCTGGCCTTTTTAGTTGTATGAGCCAGGCCTGAGGCCTTTTAGTAGCCTATTAAGGCCTATATATAACAAATTCTCATTTCTCTCTAAACTAAAATTAAAATTTACAAATCATCAAATGTAATTTATCTAAGTAAAAATAATGAGAAACGTGATTTAAAACAACACATCACATAAATGACAAACCATCATCATATTCTAAGAAGTATAATCTGCCATAATAACTAACACTAATCTGAAAATAAAATTGATCATCATTTATTAATCAAACAGACATACTAACATTGCAATGTTTGAAAATAAAATCGATCAATCATGAAGCAAGCAGACATAGATAGAGATATAATATAAAACTTAAAACACATTTAGTTTTGTGATTGGCTTCTACATAGAACAGACTCTAACAAGAAAAATCAAGAAGCTAGGATCACAATTTAACATAGTTTTATTTATTGATTTCTTTTTTTTCTTTTGGTAGCCAAAATTAGAAATTGAGTGCAATTTGCTTCAACCAACCGCTCATCAACAAAAATATATGCATAAACAATTAGAGTTAGTTGCTACAAACATAAACATAAGATGCAATTGGCTTTAGAAGCTAAGACTGAACTAGGAACTGAAAACACAAATAGAAAAGATAAATCACAAAATCTAATGAAATATAGCAGGAAAGACAAGGTAAGATATATACTTTTCTAAATGTTAATCTTTATAATCAAACTATCTCAGAAAAGGAAGAAACAAACAATTCAATTCAATTCAATTCAATTCAATCTCCAGTCAACCATGTTTTTTCTTCATGAACTCCAACACAATTGAGAACTTTATATGAATTTATTTCAAGTTCCTACAATGTTAACAATTGCAGATAAAAGAGCAATTAAACATAAAATCTTGAAACAATAAATCCAATCGAACTATGATCTTTGGTACATCAAATTTTCTTAACAAGAACACTGAAAAAAGTACATTTTTAATATGAAGGGAAGAACCCAGTCTAATATTGTGTAATATGTATGCATTCTATGTGGAAAGTAAAACTAAAACTGAGCCCTTCAAAGCAGATCAGAACAAGAAATGCTATATATTTCAAGATCAAGGAATCAAACATTATGGAAATTTAACATTCTCATCATCGCGTAAGCTCATCTTCCATACCAGAAATCTCCATTCAAATAACTTGGTGTTGTGGGCTTGTGGCAGTCGAAGCTTCCAACAGAATTTACGACAGTCAGAACTTCCAGCAACAGCGGTCGGAGCTTCTGATGGAATTTATCTCAGCGAAGCTTCCACCTTCTCGGCGGTGTTTTTGAAGAGAGACAGAGACGAGAGAGTAGAGAGCAGCAGCTGGTTGTGATGTTTTAGAAAATGATTGAATTAGGGTTAGAAGTTTAGAAAAAGAACTTTTTTTAATCTAGATATATTATTACAAATTTTAACTAGTATATATTATATCTGTTTAGCTATATATATATATATATATATATATACAGCTAAACAGGCTGGCCTATTAGGCTTTGGGGGCTATGTTCAAGGCCCAAGCCTGGCCTTTATATCTTAGAAGGCTTATATGATAGCCTTGGCCTAGCCTTTTTGTGAAATAGGCCAAGCCAAGCCAGGCCCATAGCAGGCCAGGCCTAAGGCCCCTGTCGGGTAGCCTCACCTATTTCCATCCCTACCGAGCACGGCCTCCTTTCCAACTATTACTGTCCTGGAAGAATGGACTTGTCAGTACGCCCCTCCTCAGCCAGTTTTTGGTCGACAACTCACACTTACTGGTCCCAACTGCTCGCTGAGACTATAGGTGCTATTGCTCCTCTTTACAAGATTTTAGATCTCTCTCGATCTTCAGGAAGACAGTCTTAAATCTGTTATCAACCTGGAGTGCTCCTTTGACTTGAGCTGAGTGGTTGATTTTTGGAGAACTGGAACTGAGAAGTTTTTCTCTGGCTGGAATTCTTCATCAGCTAACTGCTTGCTTAGAACTTGAAGCATGCCTTCTCAGTTGGGACTTTTTGTACTTAAGAGGTTTAAGCTTCGAGCTGTGGGGAGGGAGAAATAAAAGCTCGCTCTACAAAATATAGCAAAGATTACTTTTAGCGAAAGTCTTGCGTAAAAGTCTCTTTTCAGAATGAGATTCACTCCTTTTATAAAAATGAGCGATCTCAGTGACTATTAGGTTCTGCTGATTGGGGGTTCAACTGATTCCACCAATGGCAGTTTAATACTTGTAGCCGTTGAAGCTTGAATGAACTAGTCGTTGAATTTAATGGCTTCTGCTCCAGGATCGTCAGGATCTTCCTATGATTTCCTGTCAGGATCTTCAATAACTGCTTGTCAGAGGGCAGTTATTTTGGCTATCAATTTTGGACTTCAGCTGATGGGGTCTTAGCTATCTTGGCTTTCAGCTCTGAGATCGTTCAGTTGGCAGTTCCTCAGCTGCCTCAAGCTTCAATCCTGGAATACCTTAGATCAGCTGCCTTAGCTTTCAGCTTAAGATTTTAGCAGCTAGGCTTTAGAGCTTTCAGCTCTTGATTCTTGTCGGGTTCCATTTGAGCCTTTTTCTCCTTGCTGACTGATCCTTGATCAATTCAGTTCGGCTTTGAGCTCTCAAGATGGCTCTTTTCTCATCAGTCTTTCTTGGCTTTCAGCTAGACTGATGGCTTACTCATATGTGGACGTCTTCCAGTCTCTAGCATTTTCTTCACCCTTTAGCTGTTCAGTCTACAATATTCTCTTCCTGGTATAGCTTTTCTTAAGCTTTGAAGAGTAGACTTTGACTAGCCTGGTTCAGACATCCCTTTCAATTGGTTGACCATGCTTCAAGGCGATTGACTTTTCGCTTCAGCTGAGCTGATATTTGAAGTCTTACTTGGTCATTACTCCCGACTTCCAGCTTGAATAACCTGCAGTTTTTCATATAACTTATCCATATGTTTTGACATTTCATCGAAACCATTAGTTGAGCTACTTTGATAGTTTTTCCCAACAATTTCTCCCTTTTTGATGATGTCAAAACCAGTCAGTTGGATGATGGAAAACTACATGAGGTTATCTTTCATGAATGGATATCAGAGCTTGTACTAATATATGGTATCAAGGCTAACTTTGATATCATAGCTTTTAAGAGTTATTAGTTTAATATTCACGAGAGTTTGAATTCAGATGAGTACTAGAGCTTAACGAGTTAGACATTCAGATATCATGGCTTTTGCTAACAAAAATTGTAGCATGGATATTAAAGCCTTTAGGGATACTGACACTCGTTTTGCATAGCTTGGAGAAAGCTTTAGTTTCATCAGTTCTAACATAGCTCAATTTTATTTAGTTCTGATTTTCATGTAGCTTTAGTTCATTATCAGAGTATACAGAGCATGGATATTAAAGCATAATTGCAATTGTCAGTGATTTAGGGAGCTTAGGGTGTAGAGATAGGAGTGGACAACCATGAGTATGTCTCCGCAGTTGGCATCCATTGGGCAAGATTAGGAAGAAAGAAGGGATCTTGCCTGATAGATGAGGCTGATGCAAAGTTGAGGAGTGGCTCGTCCTTAGTGGTAAAGTGTACGTCCTCAGGTAAAGGAGTGGTAGAGGAGTTGGAGGGCTCATTGTCTGGAAGAGGTGCATCATGAGGCACCGAGCATTGAAACCTCTTAATCATGGAATCCATGATTTCTGAAATAGATGGAGGTGTGCTGAGTGGATGGTTCATCCAACTCTTGCTCTAGTTTCATTCCGCGATCCAAAATGAGTCACCTATTTTCCTGGCCATTTGCAGCATGGTGGCATCATCTACCTGGAATCTCCATAGATGATATTGGAGATACCGTCTGAGCTGCTCAAAGAAAGAGGGGTGAAGATCCCCAATGAGACCAAAACAGCCTGTCAGTTGATGGTCAAGGCTTGCAGAAAAGCCTTCTTCCAGAATGTCTGGGTTAGCGATATAGGGAGGCTCGCTGGTTGCAGGTGCAGTGGACTGATCACTCATGTGAGTGACGGAGTCACTATCAGTTATAGACTGATCTGCGTCAGTTGGAGGACTAGCTACATGGAATGGCTTTTTTTCTTTAGCTGAGTTGTGGTCCTCCGTAAGATGAGGTCTCGACTTTCTTGGACGACTAGTTTTATCACAATGTTCTCTGTGGATATAAACGATTGGAAGGAGATCTCTTCTGGTGAAAAATGTTCTGCCAGGGACAACTGTTTCAATTTGCTCCTGGATAATATGACTGAGGTGATTGACAAACCCTATCTTGGCTTTGATTGAGCCAGTGTGTGGGTCGAGCTCAGCAAGCTTCACATGATGTCGAAGCTGCGCCAAAATGAAGGATGCCCAGTTAGCTTTATATCCAAAGTATAAGGCGGCCGATAGGTGAGCATTGTTGTCTGTGAACTGCACATTGGTAATCCTCCAAGAAGGATATGTACCACAATATCCAAGATTTGGACAATGGCTGGAGAGAGACTGTCTTTCAAATTGAGACTAGAAGATCTCTACTCGACTACTCATCAGATTCAGTCGCTGTAGCAATATGTTTCCATAAATGAAAATCAAAGCCTATTACAAATTTGGATGAAATCATTCTCACTCCTGCAACTCTTACTAATGATTTAACAAAAATAAGGTGTTATCGTGTAACATATTAGAAAGTCTGTGATTACGTACGGATACGAAAAATAGTGCTACCACATATAAAATTACTATTGAAGATTTTTTCTCTGTGAACAAATTAAAAATGAAAAGTATATCTTTCTAAATATTGCATCAGACATAGCATAAAACTGAGAAAAAAAATATAGAAAAAAGAAAGAAAAAAAAAACACATGTTTGGTAGATTAACTTCACACATTGTTTGGTATAACATTATATTGTCCAACCAATTCCCTAAAAAAAGAATAATACAACCAAGTTTCTTTTGTCGCCATTTAGGACCGTTAATACATTTCATAGTTTGTTGCGAAATAAATGATTGTTTTTATTTAATTGTTTATAAGTAGGCTTCAGAAAGAGTGTTCTAATTCAATTAATTAATTTAGTTCATGTAGATGTAAATTAATCATATTTGGAGGGTGGGCGTGGGGAGGTGATTGACAAACCCTATCTTGGCTTTGATTGAGCCAGTGTGTGGGTCGAGCTCAGCAAGCTTCACATGATGTCAAAGCTGCGCCAAAATGAAGGATGCCCAGTTAGCTTTATATCCAAAGTATAAGGCGGCCGATAGGTGAGCATTGTTGTCTGTGAACTGCACATTGGTAATCCTCCAAGAAGGATATGTACCACAATATCCAAGATTTGGACAATGGCTGGAGAGAGACTGTCTTTCAAATTGTTTGACATATCTCGATGATCTTTATGGGGAAGCTTTCAGCTGTCCCAAAGTGCCATCTTGTGGGAAAACGCGAGTTCATGCACTTGTAGGCCTTCACTAGAGAGCTGAAACAATCTCATCAATGTATCTTTGTTGATAATGATGAGCTGATTGTAAACAACAGACATGATGTTGTCTCCATTTCTCTCTACATTGTAGTAGAATTCAGCTACATGTGAGAGATATCTTCTGTTAGGCCTCGTCTGTACAAACAATAGTAGCCCACATGTCTTCAGTGACTGAAAGATCATGCAGGTCTCCTCAGTACCTATGCGATCTTGGAGAAGCTCTAGGTCGAGATACTTATCCTTTCTTAGCTTCTTTAGAAGAAGCTGTGTGTTCATCATATGGAAGGGATGAGCCATGTCTGTGATGATGAACGATGTTAGTAAGAAAGGAGCCTGGATAAGTATGAGAGAATAAAAGGATAAGGAATGTGTTGAGAATAAGTGATGCATTCCATCTCCTCTGCTTATAAAGTGGGATTTTACATGCATTTAACCATGGCAATCGAGTGCCTTTGGCTGATCAGCTATGTGATTTGATAGAAAATCAGCTGAATAAATGATGCATGTATCTCAGCCATCCACCTGGACTTTCATTTTTTGATTAAGTGGCTGAGATCTGAGGGTTAATCTGGGTAGTTGTCATAAGTAGCAAAATATTAGAAGATTTGCTATTTATATCCCTCAAAAAGTCATCTCTTTTTACTTTAATGTATGGCATAGAGACTTTAATGGCAACTTAAATAAATAGTGAGCTTATTTTGAAATGTTAACAGTAACTAATCAAAAATAAGCTTGAGGAATAGGGAGGAGAGAAGCTTATAGAAGAGGAGTGGTCAAGCAGCTGTTGAAAGATTAGGCTCTAAGCGTCAGTTTCCTGTTGAACTGATGATGTCACCTTAAATTGAATAGAACAGTTTTGATTGATCAGCTGCTGATGGACTCTTTCGTCAGTTTTCTCTTTTTGAGCGGTCGCACTAGACTAGCTTCTCCGCTTTCTCTAGAGCTATTTGACCTCTTTTTCTTTGAAACTGAACTTGAGATGTCCTTAGAAGGATCAGTTACGACTGCTTTCTCAGCTTGCCGAAGTTGCTTAGAAGCAACTGCTGAGTTGGTCAGCTTCATGGTGGTTATCTCTAGAATTTCATTCCTGGGGGAGCTAGACTGATTGTTAATCAGTTGTGCAGCTCTTGAGCATGACTTGATGAGATGAGTAACATAGTTTCGGGACAGGAGATCTGGTGACGTGGCAGTATCTTTAACATCTTTGGCTCCTTTTTGTCCAAGTCTTTGACTCCTCGGGGTTACCAGAAGTTGAGTATGTGATAGATCCTGATCTATCCTCTTAGTAGCAGCTTTAGTTTGTAGAGATGCCTCTTCAGACTGAATTGATTCATTATCAAAATTCAGTTTGTGGCAATGTAGATTGGCTTGATGGTTGTCGAACTGATTTGTAGTTGCAACTCCTTGCAATCTCAAGCTAGCTTGAACATTAGCTAACATGACTTTAGCTGGAATTTGATTATCAAGTCGATGCTTCATAATGCGGTGAACTTGCACAATAGTTGGAGAAAATGGATTTGAAGCTCCAGTCCATTTAACATTCCAAGTCTTTTCTCATTGCCAAAAGCTTATGCCATGAAAGACAGTTAGCAAGAAGTGGGACTGGATTGACATCGAGTGTCTTCCGTTATACCTATAGAAGTACCGGTGCAGTTGTTTGAACAACTGATTGTCTTGCTTGGCAACATAGGAGAAGTGAGTGAGAAGGAGATTTGTCACCTCCTTCTGAGCACTCTTGACTGCATATTCGCCACTGTAGAAAGTGCGAATGTTGTCTTTAGTCAGCTGGTGAGGAGGGCAAGTTCTCCTGAAGTAGTTAGCTCCATAGTTTGGATGAGAGATTCCAATAAATGGAATAAGCTCATCTGGATTAGAGCAGGGATTGAAGTCGACTGATGATCCATTTTTGGATTGCGAAGACGGAACTTCATTGGCAGTTGAGCTGCTTGAGGTTGCATTACCGGCTCTGGCTTTAGATCTCCTGTTCTTCTTGAGTGACTGAAGATGGACTTTTCATTTCTTGGGAATCCAGTCAGAGATAAAGACTGGTAATGCGTCATCATTTGGAAGATTTAGCATATCTTCCAGGAGCTTGCTTATTTTTAGAACAAGTTTTACTGTGGACTCAAATTTCCCAGTCTTCTTTGAGTCAGCAGCTTTGATGACTTGATGCTTGAATTGGGAGAATACAAATTATAGCCAATTTGCTTCCAATCCTTCAACAAGGTGTATCATTACCTTGTATCTTTCTTGAGTCAGTTGACTCAAGCTTCCAATGGCCCGAACATCATCTTGTTCGTGATATCAAGTATCACTCCATACTCAGGCTTCAGGTCAGTTTTAACTATGGCAAAACTGAATTGCTTGCTACAGATTGAAGTTCACCATTCTTTCCAATATGGTTCAGCTGAATCTTTCAGATCTTGAACCTTGGACTCTTTTTTGGTAAGTTGAAAGATTTCTACAACCTTTCTTTCAGTGATTTGAAGTTTGTGCCCTTGAACCACTGAGGATATGACCTTCTCATCTGCAAATATCTTTGCTTGAAGTAGAAACTCACTCACCAAGTTTTGTCTAATGAATCTTGGTGGAGTTTCAAGATAATGCAGAATTCCAGTCTTGTGAAGATTGACCAAAAGAAATGGGTTGTTTGATTCCTTAAGAATCACCTGGAATTTCTTTCTCTCTAGGAATTTGTCTCTCAATATTTTCTCTTTGAAGGAAGTAAGAGCTTTGGATGATTCGGCCATTTTTGAAAATTTGGTTGAATTGGAATTGAAGCTTTTTTAGAGAGAAATACTCTTTTGGGAAGATGAATGTGTGTAGAGTATTTTTGAAAATTTAGAGCAAGAGGGTTTTTATGAGTGAGGAGAGAGACTCATAAATTTGTTGGTTGAAAGAATTAAATACCCCTTGTCTCTTCTTTTGGCTGTTGTTTTTGTGCTTAGGACCAACGTTCAAAAGTTCACAATAAATGCTTGACAAAGCATTCATTTTTTTTTAGCGAAAATGTGTTTTTATTAAAATATCAAGAGATAAACTGAATTACAAGAAGTTGTCCTAAGGCATCTAGTCAGTTGACTTCTCAAGCCTTCAGTGCTTCTTGCGTTCAGTTTTCTTTTTCTTCGGGACTGGCTCACTGGGACTGTCAGATTCATCTTTGATATCTTGAGGTCTTTTCTCAGATGACTTCAATCTAGCGTGAGCTTGCAGTTCCTTGATCGAATCTGATAGCAGTTTTACCTGTTCTTGCAGATGTTTGATCAGCTCTTCATGATGCGTTGTGGACTGAGCTGATGAACTACTTGGTTGCTTATCTGGCTGAGTATCTTCAGTTGCTTCAATCTGTGGAGCTACTATTTTGGCTGCACTTGATTCAGCTTATCCCTTCCTTTTGTGTCTTGGTGACATGAACCTTTGACTGATTGAGATATCATCCTCTAAATCAGATGATTCTTCTTTGACTTGTTCAGCAATTTTGGCCTTTCCCTTCCCTTGTACTTCTGGTGTCCTATTCTTTCTTTGCCTAGTCTTATACTCCTTGATCTTTACTGGCTGTTCCATCGCTCACTTGAGTGATTTTGGTAGAAAGTCGTCTGGATCAACTGATCAGAATTCAGTTTCTGCCATCATTAATTCTGGAAGCAGTTTTTCCAAAATTAAACTGATCCAATTCAAGAAGCACATTTTTCTGTGGGAAGCACTTGTCGCTTTTAGTCTTCTCTTCGACAATCTTCACATATTTCTTCAATTGATCAAAGAAGTGTTGTTCCCAGTTTACTTTTATCCTTTTGCAGATGGCTTTGCAATTTTGTACTTGGGCTCCGACATTTATGAGAGACTTTCAGTTGCTCCAGTGAGCATTCTTGCGGCAATTATAGCTATCATCTGAAATTCTTCCTTGGACTTGGTTATCATATGATTATTCTGATATTCTTGGTGCATTCCATCTTTCTTCCAGCTGTTTTAGTGAGACTTGGGGTCTACCCAAACATCTTCAAGCTTACGTCCATTGTTTGGAATCTTGAAAACCTTTTTCAAGATTTCTGGTGTGATGATAAGTCTCTGCCCTCTCACCTCAGTTATGATCTCTTGAGAACTTTCTTCATATTTTGAGTTGAGATAGAATCCGCTTACTGCTTCTGGGTAGATTCTTGATTGAGCAGTTTCTGTGAAGATTTTCAATCTGGCTTTGTCTATCATAGTGATGATTTGTTCACATAACTCAGAGTTTCCATTTACTTCTCTGAAGATTATTAGGTTGAAAAATGGGTCTCTATAGAGATCTTTGCGAAACCTGCTTGAATCTTCACCGATGAGTTTGAAGTTGTACTTCCTCTGGTGAATGTTGGCCGAGAATTAAGACATTTTGAGGAGGTTAGGGATTTTCTAGGCTTTTTGAGAGAAGAAAATTTTCTGATTTAGGCTCTGAGAGGAATGCTTGAAGGCTTTGTTGTCTTTTGAGTAGGCTAAAAGAGGGTTCGGCCAATTTGTTTATGGCCTTTAAAATTGAACAGAGAATCCAACGGTAAAAAATATTTGAGAGGAGCTTGATTCGAACGGTTCTGATTAATCCATTGATTAAATCCAAAAAAATTTATCCGTTGGGATTTAGTGAAGAGAGAAGTGGGTCCAATGGTAACATTGAGAAGACACGTCATTTTACCGTTCAGTAAGAAAATAAATTTAATTTGAACTTATCTAATTGTAGCTCTCCTTCTTGAGTCTCCACGTGGATTGGAGCTGCTGACATCATCAGTTGGCCTTATCAGTTGATGACTGCTGATCTCCTCGACTTGGATTGATTAGTTCCAGCTGGAGTCCCTTCAGCTTTGACTTCCAGCTTTTTGTCAGCTTGAGCTGTCCTCTTAGCTTTGCTCTTCCTAAGCTTTACAGTTGTTTCCTTCAGCTGAAGCTTGATCTCCTCAGTTAGTTTTGGATTCAACTGCTCTCAATAGTTGATCACAACTGGTGGTAAAACTTATGCTTTTAAGGATCAGTTTTCTTCTCTCCTTTCTTCGGACTTCTACACCATTTATTTTTAGAACTGATTTCACTCATCAGTTTTCGCTCCACAGCTTAGTGAACTGATGCCTTCTTGAGTCAGTTGTCAACTTCGGCTGGAGTGTTCCTCTTTATTTCTTCACTTGGCTGATCGTCATCCTCCTTTGAAGCTAGTTCGAGCAGTCCCAATTGGATACATAGCTCCACAAATCTAGCTTCTGGTAATGGCTTGGTGAAGATATCGACTATCTGCTTCTCTGTGTTGACATATTTAATGCAT
This sequence comes from Perilla frutescens, assembly GCA_026008535.1. Taxonomy (NCBI): domain Eukaryota; kingdom Viridiplantae; phylum Streptophyta; class Magnoliopsida; order Lamiales; family Lamiaceae; genus Perilla; species Perilla frutescens. Next base: position 34,264,305 of record BRKX01000011.1, read on the forward strand.
AATTATTTCTTCTCAATGTGATCTCTGATGAAGTGGTGCCTGATATCAATGTACTTTATCCTTGAATGTAATACTAGATTTTGAGATATTGCAATAGCACTATTGTTATCACAATAGATAGGCACTTCTTTAGTCTCCACCTTGTAATCCTTCAGCTGTTGCTTCATCCAAAGATTTGTGCACAACAGGTTCCAACAGCTACATACTCGGCTTCAGTTGTTGACATGGCAACTGAGTGCTGTTTTTTGCTAAACTAGGATATCAGTTTGTTCCCCAGAAACTGACATGTTCCACTAGTGTTTTTCCTGTCGATCTTGCATCCTCTGAAGTCTAAGTTTGAATAGCTAGTTAGACTCAAGCTGTCATCTCTAGGATACCATAATCAAAGATTTATGGTCCCTTTGAGGTACTTCATGATCCTCTTTGCTGCTTCGAGATGACTTTTCTTTGGGTTGGCTTAGAACCTTGCACACAGTCCGACTAAGTAGGAGATGTCTAGTTGGCTGGCAGTTAGATAGAGAAGGGATCTAATGATTCCTCTGTAGTGCGTTTGGCTGACTGATTCTCCTTCTTCATTAAGAGTCAACTGCACTGATGTCTTCATTGGAATCTTGAGAGTTTTTCCCTTATCGGTTCCAAAGTTCTTGACAAGCTCTTTGGTGTACTTTGCTTGATCGATGAAGATTCCATCTTCTAGCTGCTTCACTTGGAGTCCTGGGAAGAAAGTCATTTCTCCCATCATGCTCATCTTGAATTCACTTTGCATCAGTTGTGCTAATCAAGTGCAGAGATCTTTACTCTCTGATCCAAAAATTATATCATCCACATAAATTTGGACCATTAAGATCTCAGTTGATCATTTTATTCTGAATAGAGTACGATCTATGACTCCTTTTTGTAACCCATTCTTGAGCAAGAATGTTGTAAGGGTTTCATGCCAAGCTCTTGACAGTTTCTTCAGTCCATATAGAGCTTTTTTCAGCTTGTACACCTAATCTTCAATTTTAAAGCCTAGAGGTTGCTCGACATAGACATCCTCCTTGAGCATTCCTTGCAAGAACGCACTTTTTATGTCTATTTGATAGACTATGAAATTGTTGTGAGCTGCATAGGTGAGGACCAATCTGATGGCCTCCAATCTTATAACTAGTGCAAATGTCTCATCAAAGTCAATTCCTTCGCTTTGAGAGTATCCTTTGGCTACTAGTCTTACCTTGTTCCTTGTGATTACACCTTGTTCATCTAGCTTGTTGTGAAAGACCCACTTAGTCCCGATGACTTTTAGGGTTTTTAGTCTATCGATAAAAACCGTACGTCGTTTCTTGTGAACTGGTTCAACTCCTCTTACATCGTAATGATCTAGTCTGCTTCTTCAAGGGATTCCTTAATGTTGGCTGGTTCCCCTTGCAATATAAAGCATGTGAAGAGAGCATGCTCAGTTGATCATCTAGTTTGAATACGGCTTTTAGGATCTCCAACAATTTTGTCTGCTGGATGGATTTCGAGCTATTTAGGCATATTGGCTTCAGTTGTGCCTTCAGCTAGTTTAACAGTTGCTCCTTCAATTGATCCTTTAGCTGGTTCTTCATTTGCTCTTTCAATTAGTCCTTTAGCTGATTCTTCAGTTGTTGTCTTGTCTCCAGTGTGCTCAACAATTTCACTAGTTTTTCCTCTTATTTCAGTTGTGGGGTTTGTGGTCTCAGCACAAATTGTGTCCTCAATGACCAAGTTGTCTTCAACTGGTCTGGAGTCAATTTCAATACCATCTTCTAGTGAAGCTTCAAACTGCTCTGGAACAATGTGATCAACATAGTCCTGTGAGTTTTTAGTTTCACTAGGCAGTACTTGTGTTGATGCATGCGTTTTCTTTTTGTTCCTGTACTCATCAACAAGCTCATCAAATACCACATGACATGTTATTTCCAAAACTAGTGTTCGTTTATTGAACACTCTATAAGCTTGTGAGTGAGGGACATTATAGCCAAGAAAGATCCCCTCATCAGCTTTGGCACTGAAGGCTTTCAGTTGGATCTTGCCATTGTTGTGGATGTAACATTTGCAGCCAAATACTTTAAAGTAGGAGATAGAAAGGCTTATGACTCTTGTATATCTCATAGGGCATCTTGTCATGTGTTGTGACGATGGCACTTCTATTTTGAGTGTGGCAAGCTGTGTTGACTACTTCGGCCCAGTAACTTTCAGCTATGTTGGCATCTGCTATCATTGCTCGAGCTGCCTCCTTGAGCGTGCGATTTCTCCATTCTGCTACGCCATTCGGTTGAGGAGTTTTTGCAGCTGAGTGCTCATGAGTGATTCCCAGTTTACTCAGAAAAATTGATCATTTGCTTGTTGATGAACTCAGTTCCATTGTCGGATCTTATCCTTTGAACTGATTTTCCCTTGTCAGTTTGCAATCTTCTGATCAATGTTGATAGCTTGGCAAAGGTTTCATCATTGCTTCTCAGGAACTCCATCCAGGTGTATCTTGAGTAGTCATCTACTACTACAAGAGTAAACTTCTTGCCTCTAGGGGTTGGTGGCCTCACTGGTCCAAATAGGTCCATGTGTAGCAGCTGTAAAGTATCAGTTGTTCCTTGAGGATGGCTCTTGTTTTTGAATGACGACTTCACTTGCTTCCATTTTTAGCATGGTCCGCAGACTCTAGCTTTCTTGTAGATTTCCTTGGGAAGCCCCTCAACTAGCTCTTTCTTGGCTAGATAGTTGATAGTTTTGAAGTTGAGGTGATTCAGTCGTTAATGCCATAGCTAGCTTACTTTAGTTGACCCTTTTAAAAGAAAGAAAGCTTCTCTATAGCCAGTTGACCAGTCAACAACATACATGTTGCCCTTTCTCACTCCAGTCAGGAGTACGGCTCCAGTTGACTTGTCTTTGATGTCATATGAGCTGTTGTTGAAGTCAACTGAGTAACCATTATCACAAAGCTGACTGATGCTTAGCAGCTTGTGCTTCAGTCCTTCAACACGTGACACTCCATTAATGACAACTTTCCCTTTGACTACGAACCCTTCTCCAATGGTTCGGCTCTTTGAGTTATCTCTTAAAGTGACTAGTGGTCCTTTGACCTCTTTATAACCATCGAGATCATTCTTGTCTCCAGTCATATGCTTGTAGCACCCGCTATCTAGATACCAAGTGTCTTTGGCCTTTCTCTTGGATAGGATGCTCTTTTCCTGCAAAACAAAAATCAATTTTTAGGTACTCGTATAATATTAGGTCCTGAGAGGTTAATCATATTTTTAGGAATCCACATGTGCCACACTTTTAGCTTTCCATTTTTAAGAGATCCTTCAGAGTTTGATCTCTTGATCAGCTTCGGACTCCTTGTAACTCTTCGACTGAGAGTTGAGTCCTGTGATCTATACCTCTGATAAGAATTAAGATAAAAGACTTCAACTAGTATCCTCTTATCTTGTGACCTTGATGCTCTTTGTCTTGGCCAGTTTCTTTTGGCTCTCTGACTTTGAGCTTTTTAGCCTTTATGAGATGTCTAGTTTACAAACCAATCACAATTAGGATTGATTCTTGAATCATCCCTTGAGTCTAGATACTCATTATATTGGGTAGCAAGGTCACTTGGAGTGATCTTTTTCAGAGGGATTGGATTATGCTGTCGTGCATAATATAATCTTGTGTGCATATTTCTTTTGGGATTAGTAAAATTCCCAGGTTGATGCACAGTTGGCCTTGGATGATAAGGTTGATTTGAGGAGGTTTGCAGATCTCTGCTGAACTGACGGCCTATTTTGAACTGATGGCCTTTTCTGAAAGGCTGGCCTTGGGTGAACTTTAGGTCTCAGTTATGCTAATGACCTGGGTTGAAATGATGGCCTTTGGAGGATTGGACTTGAATGAGTTTCCGATTTTGATCGAGCTGATGATCCGAGCTAATAGGCTGGCCTATGTTGAACTGGTAGCTTTGGCTGAGTTCCAAGCCTTTGAAAGATTGACTGTTTTTGAGTTGATTTTCTCGACTGAATAGTTTGATTTCTGGGCTGAGCTTGAGAAGTTTCCAAGATACCTTTATCTTTTGATTCCTGAACTAAGGGTAACTGAACTGGTCTTGTGAATCCTTTCAGGATTCCTGTTTCACAGCTCTGAGCAACTGCCTTTCTCTTTTCCGCGGTAGTGAACTTGCTATACCCTAGCCCTGGACTCCCAGCTTCAACTCTCTGAGAACTTAGGATTTCATCCAGAGTCTGGGATCCCTTCTTGAATTTGAGGGTTAATTCCCTCTTTTCAAGATTTTCAAGATTGAGCTGCTCATTCTCAGCATCCAGTTTAGCATTTCTTAGCCTCAGCTGATAAATTTCAGTTGACTGAGCTTCAAGAATTTTTAGTTTTTTATTTTCAATGCTCAGCTCTTCAACTTTACTTCTTAGCTCATCATTTTCACCCTTTAGTTCAATATGCATGCTCGATACAGAAGCTAACTGATCTTCTAGAATTTTTAAGTGTTCATCTAATTAATTTCTAGAGATAGATGCTTCATGTATATGATAGAAAGAGGTTATGGAGTCAGTTGTACTAACATCTTCTTTTTCATCAGCCATGAGATAGAGCAAGGCAGTATCATCGGAGCTGTAGCCGTCTGAGTCGATTCCTGATAGATAGTCTGAATCGTCTAGCATGGCATTTTCAGAATTGGTAATCATTGCTTTCCTCAGGTAGCTCAGGACACTCGTATCTATAGTGTCCTTGCTTGTGGCAGTGGAAACATTCTTCTATGTTTTGGTTAGCCACTCTGAATTGTTCAGCTGCCTGCTGGTTCATTTCTCCTTTAGCAGCTTCATCAGCTTGGGGTAGAGCTAATTGTTGATCTCTGACTTTCCTCAGCTTTTTCAGCAATCTTGTCATTGATTGGATTTGCTCATTTATATCTTTAGTCAGGATCTCCTTCTTGTTGGCTGACTCTCTTCTTCAATCAGTCACCGAACCCTCTGGATTTTCTCTGGCAGGTGAGCCTCTTGATCGGAAGTTGTTTCTCCACGGGCTTCTCTGAACTGATTTCTTTCAGCGTAGAAAGATACATCTTGAGATGAAGACATTGATGCTTCTCTCTTTCAGTTCAGACTACATTCACGCGCTTTAAGAGATCCGAACAATTCTCTGGGTATAATGATGTTTAAGTCCCTTGACTCTTTAATAGCAATTACTTTCATATCCCATTCATATGTGAGATTGTCGAGAACTTTTGAGTTCATCTCACAATTGGGATAGCTTCTTCCCAGATTATTTATCTCACTTATTATGCCGAGAAATCTTATTTCTAGGCTTGAGATGCTTTCTTCTGGCTGCATTTTGAAAGACTCATATTTGTCTACAGCTAGCTGGAGCTTGTTTCCTTTGATGGCCTCGAACTCTTTGCATAGATCGCTAGCAAGTCCTAAATCTCCTTTGTTGTTATGCAGTTCTTCATGTCTTTTATGTGATCCTCATTTAGAGTTTGAAATAGTGCTGCTTGAGCCACAAACTCTAGATACTTCAACTTTTCTCTTCACTCGTGAGAAGATAAGTTGGCTTTGGGATCCTTATCGGTTGATTGACAATCACAACGCGAGCTTCATTGTCCATCATTATGTTGATTGGACCGTCTTAATTGACTTCCCACATGTTCTCGTGGATTGAGCACAGATGAGCTTTTATCCTTCTGCTCTAATTATCATAATTCTCAACTGAAAAAAGAGGTAGCTTATGATTTCCCATAGCTTGAAAAGTTAGCATAGATAAACAGATATGATTCAGTTGATCTACAGAAACAGATGATCCTTAGAATCAATCGCTCTGATACCACTTGTTGGTCCTGGTGCGAGTATATGTCAGTTTAGAGGGGGGATGAATAAACTGACTCAAAAACTTGAACTCTATGCGAAATATATAGGGCCCTAGACTTTCTTTTAGCAATTTATTTGTGCACTGATCAGTTGAGATTGAGAGCTTGACGAGAGCTTATCTTGTTAGTGCAGCTTTTGTGCTATAGTGTGTAGTTTAAGAACATGCAAAAGCTTAGAGCATAAAGTACAATACATACAATACTTATAGAGGTTCAAAGCTTTCTACTTCTACGTTATTTCTTTCTTCCACAGAAGGGCAATCCACTACGCAAGTGTAAAGTTTCTTTATTACAGTTACACAGTGAAGAATTCTGTTGGACCTGAAAATGGTACCCTTCAACCTGAGCGCGGCCTTCTTTCTAACTGTTGTTGTCCCGGAAGAACGGACTTGTCAGTACGCCCCTCCTCAGTTAGTTTTTGGTCGACAGCTCACACTTATCGGTCCTAACTGCTCACTAAGACTTTAGGTGCTATTGTCTGTCTTTACAAGATTTTAGATCTCTTTCAATCTTCAAGAAGACAGTCTTGAATTTGTTATCAACCTGGAGTGCTCCTTTGACTTGAGCTGAGTGGTTGATCTTTGGAGAACTGGAACTCAGAAGTTTTGCTCTTGCTAGAATTCTTCATCAGCTAGCTGCTTGCTTGGAACTTGAAGCATGCCTTCTCAATTGGGAGTTTTCACACTTAAGAGGTTTAAGGTTCGAGCTATGGGAAGGGAGAAAGAAAAGCTCGCTCTACAAAATATGGCAAAGATTAGTTTTGGCAAAAGTCTTGCGTAAAAGTCTCTTTTCAGAATGAGATTCACTCACCTTTATATAGATGAACGATCTCAGTGACCGTTAGGATCTACTAATTGGTGGTCCGAATGATTCCACCAATGGCAGTTTAATGCTTGTAGTCGTTGAAGTTTGAATGAACTAGCCGTTAAATTTAATGGCTTCTGCTCCAGGATCGTCAGGATCTTCCTACAATTTCCTGTCAGGATCTTCAATAACTGCTTGTTAGAGGGCAGTTACTTCGGCTATCAGTTTTGGACTTCAGCTGATGGGGTCTCAGCTAACTCGGCTTTTAGCTCTGAGATCGTCTAGTTGGCAGTTCCTCAGCTGACTCAAGCTTCAATCTTGGAATGCCTCGGATCAGCTGCCTTAGCTTTCAGCTCAAGATTTTGGCAGCTAGGCTTTAGAGCTTTCAGCTCTTAATTCCAGTCGGCTTCCATTTGAGCCATTTTCTCCCTGCTGAGTGATCCTTGATCAGTTTAGTTCAGCTTTGAGCTTTCAGTCTTTTTTAGCTTTCAGCTAGATTGATGGCTTAATCATCTGTGGATGTCTTCTAGTCTCCAACATTTTCTTCACCCTTTAGCTGTTCAAACTACAATATTCTCTTCCCGGTACAACTTTTCTTAATCTTTGAAGAGTAGACTTTGACTGGCCTGGTTGAGACATCCTTTTCAGCTGGTTGACCATGCTTCAAGGCGATTGACTTTTCATTTCAGCTGAGCTGATATTTGAAGTCTTACTTGGCCATTACTCCTGACTTCCAGCTTGAATAACTTGCGGTTTTTAATATAACTTTTCCATATGCTTAGACATTTCATCAAAACCATTATTTGGGCTACTTTGATAGTTTTTCCCAATAACTATAATGAATTCTATAAATTGCAATGGATTCTACTAATTGATTCTATTTTTCTTTTCATATATTGGTTTATAAATCTTTATTTTGATTTCTTATGAATGATTGCCTACAGATTAGTCGATTAACTAGAAGACGACTAATTGATAGGTTAATCAATAATTTGTGATTTTCCACAATTACAAAATATTAAATCCTATGTTTGGGATGGTTTTTGTTGCAATTTTGGCCTATTTGGGCCATTTCAGGTGTTGATATCTATCTAGATGCGATCACTTGCATATGTGTTTTTCAGTATAATTCGATTTTTCTTTTCATATATATATTGGTTTATAAATTTTTATTTTAATTTCTTATGCATGATTGCCTACAGGTTAGTCGATTAACTAGAGACCAATAAGAGATGATTAATTGAGGGGTTAATCAATAATTTGTGATTTTCCACCATTACAAAATATTAGATCATATGTTTGGGATGGTTGTTACAATTTCGGCCTATTTAGGCCATTTCAGGTGTTGATACCTATCTAGACACGATCACTTGTATGTGTTTTTCAATCTTTATTTTTACTTTTTTTTAGTCTTATGTGGGACCGTTTTATAGATCAAAATCTGTAAAATAGGTCAAGATCCGAATCTAAACACAATCAAATATCAATACAAGTACAATATGGATACAAGGGAGGGCACTTGCCCTTTTCAACTTTTTTTTTTCATATATGATTATTTAATTGGTGGAGAAGAAGAATATTAGGAAGCCTGTATTTTGTAATTGTTGTTTCTGTGGAGAGTCCTAGTGGGGGAAGAAGATAAAAAGGATGGAGAGAAATAGTAGTTAGGTGGGAACTTGGGTAGTTAAGGTTTCAAATATAGATTTAAATTAGAAGCTTCAAAGATTTGAATTATAAGTTTCAAATTCAAGTTATAATTTATGAATGCATATTAATTGAATCAATATCTTTACTAGTTAAAATTTTAAATCGAAGTTTGTTTTTAATATAGATTATATAATTATTAATTGATGACAAATTTAAATTAATAGTGAATTCTGATTGAATTTAATTATTTGCTTATTTTATTTTTATTTGAAATTATTAATATATGTTATTCACGCAATTTATTTTATAAAACATATTGTGAAGTTGTCTTTTTTATTATTTTGTCACTCTTAAAATCATCCAATTATACTTTGTACATCAAATAATTTGTACGGATTCATAATTCTAAATTTTATAGCTAGACATATCCAATTTAATTGCAATTTAATTTCGATTAATGACAAAGTTTAGAAAAATTCATTTTAAAATTTATTTTGTTTTAGATATAATTTTTAATTATTTATTTTCATAAACAACATTTATTTTATTTTATTTAGGAAAGAGGGTCTAAAGACGAATTAAAATAATATTGTTTCACTAAAAAAATAAGAAAAATAGGAAGCGGCGTTGTTTCACTAGCTAGTTAATACTTTTATAAATATAAATTAATTAAATACATGAATATTACCAATCGTCCTTGTTAGAAAAAAAACTATCAAGAGTTTTCCTGACTGGGGTTTTGATGAGATGTCAAAATATGCAAAGAGTCTTGAAAAACTGAAAAGAAATCAAGCAGAAAACTAAGGATGATCATTAGAAAAAATTGAGCTATTAAAGCCTAAAAATGATCAATCCAAGTGAGAAAAGAAAAGAAAAGAGAGAAAAGAAAAGAAAAAAAAAAGAAAAGAAAAGAGAGAGAAAAGAAAAAGAAAAAGAAAAAAAAAAAAAAAGAAAAAGAAACCCAGCCGAAGCGCTGTTGAAAAAGAAAAACTGTAGCTTGTTTGCTAGATCAGTTAGCAAGTCAAGAAAAACTGAAAGATGCAGGTACTATCAAAGTTCGAAGTACCACTTGCCATCAGTCTACAGTTATGAACTGAAGAAGATACCAGTTCAAGGCACCAGTTTAGAAGTGCTCAATTCCAGCTGAAGGAGATTACCAGCTGAAGAGAAGAACGATTCCAGCTGAAGAAGAATGCCAACTGAAGAATGTACCAGTCCAGAAGTTCAACAGAGCATGCTCTCTTCACATGCTTCTTATCTCAAGCTGAACCGGCAAACATCAATGAAGCTCTTGAAGATGCAGATTGGATCATAGCCATGCAAGAAGAGCTAAACTAGTTCACAAGAAACGATGTTTAGTTTCTTGTTGATAGGCCAAAAACCCAGAAAGTCATTGGAACCAAGTGGGTTTTTTCGCAACAAACTAGACGAACAAGGCGTCATCACAAGGAAGAAAGCAAGACTAGTAGCCAAGGGATACTCTTAAAGTGAAGGGATCAACTTTGATGAGACATTTGCACCGGTTGCAAGATTGGAAGCTATCAGATTGTTCCTTGCCTATGTGGCTCATAACAATTTCACAGTCTATCAAATGGACGTGCAAAGTGCTTTTCTACAAGGGATGCTCAAAGAGGACATGTACGTTGAGCAACTGCCTGAATTCGAAATTGGAGATAAGTCTTCAAACTGAAGAAAGCACTCTATGGGCTAAAGCAAGCGCCTCGAGCCTGGTATGAAACCCTCACAACATTCTTGCTCAAGAATGGGTTTAAAAAAGGAGTCATTGATCACACTCTATTCAGAATAGAGCAATCATTAGAGATCTTAATGGTTCAAATTTATGTGGATGACATAATATTTGGATCAAAGAGTAAAGATCTATACACTCGGTTCGCACAATTGATGCAGAGCGAATGCGAGATGAGCATGATGGGAGAAATGACTTTCCTAGGACTCCAAGTAAAGCAGCTCCAAGATGGGATATTCATCAGTTAAGCTAAGTATACAAAGAAGCTTGTCAAGAAGTTTGGAACTGATAAGGAAAAAACTATCAAGATCCCCATGAATACATCAGTTCAACTGACTCTTGATGAGGAAGAAGAATCAGTTAGCCAAACTTACTATAGAGGTATCATCGGTTCTCTTCTCTACTTAACTGTCAGTCAACCAGAGATTTCATATTCAATCGGCTTATGTGCACTCTTCCAAGCCAATCCGAAGAAGAGTCATCTCGAAGCAGCAAAGAGTATCATCAAATACCTCAGAGAAACCATAAATCTTGGATTATGGTATCCCAGAGATGACAGCTTGAGTCTAACTGGATATTCAGACTCAGACTTCGGTGGATGCAAGATTGATAGGAAGAGTACTAATGGAATATGTCAGTTTCTTGGTCACAAACTAATATCCTGCTTCAGCAAAAAGCAACACTCAGTTTCCACATCAACAACTAAAGCGAAGTGTGTAGTTGCTGGAAGCTGTTGTGCATAGATACTCTGGATGAAGCAGCAATTGAAGGATTACAAGGTGGAAACTGACGAAGTACTTATCTTCTGCGACAACAATAGTGCCATTGCTATTTCTTAGAATCTAGCTCTGCATTCAAGAACAAAGCATATTGACATCAGGCACCACTTTATCAGAGATCATATTGAGAAGAAAGACATATGCATCCAATATGTCAATACTGAGAAGCAGATAGCTGACACCTTCATAAAACCATTGCCAGAAGCAAGATTCATGGAGTTATGTATCCAATTAGGGATATTGGAACTAGCTTCAGAAGATGAAGATGATCAACTTATTGGGAGAATGCAAAGAGCAACCCCAATCGATGAGAAAAAGAGAAGAAAAGCTGAAACTGAACCAAAAGATGCATCAGTTCAATCAGCAAAATGAGCTAAGACTGCTCAAACCATCAGTTCAAGCAAAAAACAAGTTGAAAAGTTTGCAAACTGATGAGAAGCGTGGAAGCTGAGAAGTCGGAAGAACTTGAACTGATCAGAAGATTCAATCAGTTCAAATTGGAGAAGCAGCTCGTGATCAGCTGAACTGAAGGGAGAGCTGGAAGCCATCTCAGTAAAAAGAAAAGCTGAACTGAAAAGATATCTCAGTTGAAGCTGACCAAGACAACTGGAGAATTGCAGATGTAGCTAAATCATCTAATGACATCAGCAGCTCAAAGCCACGCGGAAACTGAAGGGAGAGAGATCTGAACAGATAAGTTCGAATTTTACTTGCTTAGTGGAACGGTAAAATGACATGTCATACCATTATTACCATTGGACCCACTATCTTTCTCTTCATTTAATCCCAACGAATAAATTTTTGAGAATTAATCGACGGATTAATCGAAACCGTTCGAATTAAGCCCCTCTCAAAATCATGTTACTGTTAGATTCTCTATCAAAATTAAAGGTTATAAATAAATTGGCCGAACCCCTCTTTTCAGCCCACTCAAAAGCCAATTAAGACTTCAAGCATTCCTTTTCAGAGCCTTAATTCAGAGATTTCCTCCTATCAAAGCTTAGAAAAATCTACGAAATTCCTCAAATGGATCAATTATCTGCTAACATTCACCGAAGAAAGTACAACTTCAGGCTAACCGGTGAAGACTCAACGGTCTTCTGCAAAGACCTTTATCACAACAAGATGCTCAGCAGAGACAACTTCAGAAGATTTACTAATAATTCTAGTCTATGTAAAGGAGTCATCCAATCAATTGAGAAATCAGGGCTGAAGACGTTCATTGAGGGTACTCCTACTCAGGTGTATCCAGAAGCAGTAAATGAGTTCTTCCTCAACTCGACGAGCAAGGAGAACTCTCTAGAGTTCAAAACAGAGGTTCGGGGATAAGAAATTATGATCACCCCGTCAGTGCTAAATGGGGTATTTGATCTCCCAGAAGGAGAGGTAATGTTGAAGAAGCAAAAGTTGATGCTAAAGACTGCTTCGATAGATGGGCAATGGTCTCCTTTGATGGTAATTACCACATCAATCATTCAATGTCCAAATTCGGAAAATAATTTCAAGTACTGGCAGCAGTGGCCACAAGAATGATGATGGGATTGTGTGAAAGCCACTCCGATATGTCGGAGATAAAGTACAAAATCTGCAATGTCGGAGTTTGATTGGTCTATGTACTTCCTTCGTCAACTAAAGAAGTTTGTAGACATTGTGGAAGCTGAAACCAAGAATCCCAGGTGCTTTCCACAAAAGATGAATTTTCTCAATAAGGTGAGCCTCATACTAGAGTACCTGATTCCTGATGTGATGATAGAGGAAACCCATCTTCAACAGGTCGATCCAGATGATTTCATTCCAAAGGTAGATGAAGCGGCACTGTCCTCAATAACAATCAGAGAGCCGCAACCACGACTACGGTAGAAGCTAATGCCAACCACCCCAGCAACAAGGGAAAAAGGGAAAGCTAAAATAATGGACACTAGACAGAGTCCAACTGAACAGAAAGTTGTATCTCCAACTCAATCTGAAACGATTGAGAAGCCAACTGCTAATCATCAGACTAGAGAGCATCAGCCAAATGCTGGCCACAAGACCGGCGAGCATCAACTAGCTATAGAAAAGATTCAGCTATGTGCCCAACAAGCTAAAAAGTAGCAGCCGGGCAAGGCATCAACACAGTTCAAAACGCTAATCAAAAGCATGAAGGATCAGGTAAAACTGCTTTCTGAGTCAATTCTGCAACTGGAAGCATACTCTGTAACTGAAGACTCTAAGAAAGATTCCTCCAATAATGGAGACATGCCAGACAGTTCCAAAAAAGTCAAGAAAAGAGGAACTGATAACAAGAAGAACTAGAGGCCAATCAAACTGATATGAAGCCCCAGGAATAACTTAATGTAAAATTCAGTTTCCTATATTCTCTTAATAAAAATTTTCTTTTGCCTGAAAAAAATAATAAAATGCCATGTCAGCCAAACCATTTGAATTTTTACCGTTGAAATCCTGACAAAGGCATTTAAGGCATACAGAAAAAGGAAGGGACACAAAATTTTCAAAGATATATGAGCATCATTTATTGCTCATAAATCAATCCAGATCTAGTCCCCTCTGCTAAGAAGAGACACACTCATTTCTCAAATCATTCAAGAAGAAGTCTCTTCTCTCTCTCATCTCTCTCAACTAAAAATTCTAGCCAAATTTCCTCAATGGCAGAATTCCTCAGTTCTCCCAACTCCTTCAAAAACTAAATGATGAGAGATAAATTTCTTGAAAGGAAGAAGTTCCAGGAAATCCTCCAGAAATCAGACAGTCAAAACCTGCTTGTTAGTCTTCACAAGACATGAATTCTTCACTACCTGAAAACACCACCAAGGTTCTTCAGACAAAACGGGTGTGTGAATTTCTTCTTCAAGCACAAATCAGTGCAAATGGCAAGGAAATATCATCAGTTATCCAAGGCCAACCTATCAAGATAATTGAAGGAACAATTGCTGAAGTTTTTCAACTTCTAAGGCAATGAGCAATAGTTCAAGAATTGAGTGAAGCAGCTGAACTATACTGGAGAAGGTGGAAAGTCGTCACCTACAAAAAGGCATTCAGTTTTACCACAGCTAAAACTGATCTAAAGCCAGGGTATGGAGTTCTGCTCGACATCACAAACAAAATGATGTTTGAAGCAATTTGAAGCCTAAACCTGCTTACCCAGGAGAGATATAAGATGATGATTCACCTAGCTGAAGGATGAGAAACAAACCAGGTAGAGTTTGTATTTTCTCAGATCAAGCGTCATGTCCTCAAGGACTCCAACTTAAAGAGAACAAGGAAGTTTGAGTCTATGGTGGGACTCATTCTCAGAATGAGCAAGATAATTGAAGACATCTTAAAGCTGCCAAATGATGATACATTACCAGTCCTCATCTCCGACTGGATCCCCAAGAGAGGAAGCATTCATCTCCACTCACTCAAGAAGAAAAGGAGGACCAAGGCTAATACAAGTGCCACAACCTCAAGCAACTCAACTGCCAATGCTGTTTCGTCACCAGTCTCAAAGAATGGATCAATAGCTGATTTTCAAGTTTGTTCTGATCCAGATGAGCTTATTCCATTCATTGGAATCCCTCATCCAGATTATGGAGCTGATTACTCAGGAGCACTTGCCCTCCTCTCTAACTGACGGAAGAAAATATTCGCACTTCCTACAGTGGTGAATATGCAGCCAAAAATGCACAAAAAAGATAACCAATCTACTTATTACTTAGTTTGCATTTGTGGCCAACCAAGATCAAGTGTTGTTCAAGCAACTGCACTGGTATTTCTATTGGTACAACTAGAGACATTCAATGTCTATCCAGTATCATTTATTGATCACTGCTTTTCACAGCATGAGTTTTTAGCAAAGAGAAGAAGTTTGGAGTTTAAAATGAATAGGGTCTTCAAATCCATTTCCTCCAACAATCGTGCAAGTTCAGAGGATTATGAGTCATCGATTGACCAACAAAATTCCTCCAACTGCCCTACTTGCCGAACTGGGAAGTGACACCATTGGATTCAACCAAGGCTCAAGAAGAAGCAGGAGTCCAGCAACCTGTCAACTGCACAACCAGCCTTGCCTAACGAAAACTGAATTTTGACGATTTGTCAGCTCAGTTAGCTGAGCCACCTCGACCAACTGAACCTGCAACTGTGCAGATGCACAGAAATCAACCTCTCACTTCAGTTGCAGTGAGTCGACTATGTTATGTTGAAAATACTGCCACATCACCAAATCTCTTGTCTAAGAGATATGTCACCCCACTAATTGCTTCAAGCTCAAAGACAGCCACCCAACTCAACCCTCAAGAAGTTCAATTCAAGTCACCCCTCAAGAGAAACTTGCAGAGTAGGCGAAGGGTTACATCAGCTGAAGCCAAGCACCGGAGCCAATCCGTGAAGAAAGCAAGGCCAGAGAAGCCTACAGAAGGAACTTGATATGTGTTAAAGAAGAAAAGACGAAACTGCCCTGACAAGAGCAGTGAAGAGAATCCAATTCACCCCATCAAAAAGAGAAAAGTGACCTAGATTTAATTCAGCAGTTTAGCAACTGATGTCATCAGTTCAGTGATGAATCAGTTAAAATGGGTCAAGCAGAAGACATGACAAAACTGATCGATCAGTCCACATCATCAGTTCGCGAAGTCAATCAGTTGGACTGTATCCCAACTGACCCAGGATAAGTTTTAAATTGATTATTCTTTAAGCTTATTCATAATAAAATTATTACTGTTGAGATTCATCTTCTCATAATCCAACAGGCATAATTTTCAAATGGGAGATCTCTCAAAGATAGCTAGCATTAATGCTACTGACCAAAATCAACCACTAAAGTGAAAAGTGAGTTGATCACTTGAGAGATATAAATAGCAAAATCCTGCACCAAATATTTGCTATTTATGTCCACTACCTCATTTTCAAAATGGATGAAATCTCAACCGCCGATCTAAAGTAAAACTAAACTCATAGACGGCTGAGATATTCATTGCATTTAACCAGCTGAGCTCAGTCATATCTATCAACTGATCAGCTGTGAAGTACTCGAGTTCAACTCGTAGTACACTCATGCAAAGATTTCTTTAAATGCTAAGGAGATATAGATCAAAGATCACCTATCTATCTTCATAACTCTCCTTGCATTGCTTTACATCATACTCTCTCTAGTCCATTTAACTCTCTAAACTACTCTCTTTTTGCAGAATGGAACTCCCTGCTCAGTACATTGATCCAGCTAGACTTGCTCTCAATCTAAAACGAGATAAGTTCATAGAACTGGACTTTCGAATGAAAAGACTAGAAGCTGATGAATTCCATCGCTTAGTCGCAGCAGCGGAGAAAACTGAACTCCTTCAGTTTCTTACTCAAGGCCCGCAGTATGGGTGTTGCTTTCCAGAACTAGTTGCCAAGTTCAATATAAACTCTCAATTTGCAGACAATGGCAACATCATCTCAACAGTCGGCATGCATCTGATCGTCATCTCCAAGGATACCATGATGGAAACCATCCATCTTTTAGGAGCAGGTTCACAGGCAGACTCAATAGCCATGCCTAATCAAAGAGAATTGTGGAGCCACTGGACGAAACTAGGAGTTGAGCATAATGATTATTCACACAGACTAAAAAATAGTCTGAGGCCGGAGTTCATACAACTCCAAGATACAGTCATCCACTACTTGTGAGGCAACCTGGACTATACTCATTTCAGTGTCGAAAATGCTCACCTGATGGCACTCATCTTCAATCAATGCAGAGTGGACTTGGCATCGTACGTGCTATCACAACTACGCCAGAATGTTAGAAAAGTCAGTTTTGACTATTAAATGGGAACATTCACGGAGAAGCTGTGATTCATCAACCGGATCAGCATGATTATATGTGATCAAATCCGACTTCTCCCTCACCAAGGCATGTTGCTCGACAGTAGAGACTATCTCCCCATAATTTTTCTCAAACAAAAGAGGAACCTGAAGCCTTTTGGCAAAGGATCGAGAAGGGAGAAAGCTGTTGAAGAAGGTCCCTTCATTCCGACTGAAACAACTTCAATCAGTCATGGAAAGCAACCTATGTCAGAAGATGACATGACGACAGAGTCAACTGCGCCAGCTGAGTCTGAACCAACTGAAACTAACTACAAGGATAGCATTGAAGAAATCTTCAACGAGGCTCTCAACAATCTGCTATCAAGCAGATTTCACATCATTGAGAGCTACGACTCCCACCTCTTCAATCAACTGAGGAGATATCTCAGATGGTCACTCTGGAGATATCAAGTTGATGAAGCAGTCGTGTTTGAACTGCTCGATAAAAAGGGACACCACTTCTGGAGTTAAGAAGGAATTTGGAGCAAAAACTGGATGAACAATCCTTTCATGGCTACTCCCACACTTTCAGATATCATGGATTCTATAATTCATAGAATCCAGCATGGGGTGCCAGCCACAGCTCCTCTACCTTTTGCAAAGTCATCCAACTCATCATCCATACCAATAGAGTTCAACCACCCACCTCCAACTGAAGAACTCCACACAAGTTTGGCCATGATGATAACTGAACCTCAAGTTCAGTCTCCACTGCCAGATCTACAGCAGTTCATGCCAACAGAAGAAGCATCCAACTGGCTACCCTCACCACCATGAGAACAGTCATACCCCTCCCCATATGAAGGTAACCTAGCTACTACCTTTAGCTTGTTGCCACACGTTCCCATTCTATCCTTTAATCTACAACTACACACCCTTTTGGATGATGCCAAAAAGGAGAAAGAGAATGAAAAAATTGAAAGGAATGATGGAGGAAACTTTTTGAGTCTCTAGGATGAGATTCAAGGGGAACCCTCGCAGTTTCAGGGGGAAGTAATGAGTTCTGCAAGAACTGCCAGAGAAGAGAGACGTTAGCCTCAGGGAGTAGTTTGGGGAGATGTTTGGAGAAGAGCCAGAGATGGGAGATAATTATCTCAGGGGAAAGTTTGGGGAGACGTCTGGAGGAATGCTAGAGCTAGAGATGAAAAAGAAGAATCTAGCAATTGGTGGAACAGATGAAGAAGGAGATGAGTACCAGCTGAAGAAGCGCAGCAGCTGAAGAGCTAGAAACTGAAAGAAAACGAAGAAAAAAAAGAAAAACAAATTGTTGTAGATTGAAAGAAATCTAATCAGTTTATATAATCAGTTTCTCAGCTATAAAAAGTTTTCTTGCTTGATTGTGTTCTCTTTTACACAAGTCAAAAATTTCTTACAATCAATTTTCCTAAAAGCACGGCTAACTCCGCGAGTCAAGGCCCAGTCCATTCGGCAGATTCTGTTTGAAATTAGGATCAATTTATTCACCCCCCTCTAAACTGATTCTGACTCGCCCCGGGACCAACAATCCTTCTTGCATTATTCACTACAAGAATTTCATTTATAGACAACGGCTAAACCGCGTTGTTAATAGAGAAAATGGTTGTTGTTAATAGAGGTGTTGTCTATAGGACGCACTGAAAGACAACGCGTAAAAACCGTTGTCTGTGTTTTTATAGACAATGGTTTTTATTAACAGTTGTTAAACTGACAACGCTTTATAATGATAGACAACGAATCTTTTGAAAATAGCCGTTGTCTTTATAATTATAAACAATGGTTTCTACTTGTAGCCGTTGTAAATTTGACAACAATTTTCAGTTTAGCCATTGTCTTTTGTAGTACAGACAACAGTTATAAAGTGCAAATGTTGTCTATTATTATTTATACAACGGTTATCTACCCATTGTCTCTAATTTATTTCTCTTTTATTTTTTTTGCAAAATTCATATTCTAATTCCAATTTTATTAAAATCTGCAAAAATATAAAATGTGGCCTGAATTTAATAAATAAATATTAAACATCAATATAAATAAAAATGTTTATAATCTAAAAGGTCATAATTGTGTCGAATTACATTATCACAATCCAAAATGTCAATAATCCAAGTCATAATCCATAAAATTATCATCAAATTGTGATCCCTAAATGTTGATAACAAAGCTTCAATCATTTCAACTTGCCACGTAACTTCATCAAACTAACTGTAAGATAGAGAGCACCACGATGCAATTAGAAAGTCACAAGTTCTAGTAAGGTTTTAAACATCATATGTAACAAGAAGAAAGTGAAAAATACATTGAAAACACTATTGCAAAAACAATACTAGCAATGCAGCACTGCTGATATTTAAAGAAATTTAATGAAATGTAGCAAGCTTACGGGAACATATCAATTAGGTTTTACTTATGTAATATCATGGCTAAAGCACAATAATGTGTCGTTCTATAGTATACCATTCCTGAACACTTAGTCTCTTTAGTGAATTTTAGCATTCATGTTATCAATGTCCTTGTGCAGTATAAAGCCTGACCAAAAAAACAAATCATGATCTCCAAGAATGTTATGAAAACAAATATATATATATATATATATACACTAAATGCATTGATTTAAAACCTTTTGCCGACTCAAATTATTCTCCTATACAACACAAGTCCATCAACCCTATTCTATAGCCTCGTACCATATCACAACTACATGGTACTTCCAGAATTTTTGATCACAAAAGTTCCAATCATCTCCATAAAATGACTTCATGTAGGAAATTGAAAGAGGGATGACAGGAAAAGTAACAAACCGTCTCAGGTAGATTATATACAAGCATGGAACTCATTACAGTTGCCAAAGCAAAAATCCTGCAGAAACAAAGGTTGGAAAACCACTTAATCAGTCAGTAGCATTAAGAAAATATTATGGTAATGGTATATATCAACAACAAATTAGAAAGATAAGTTATATGGAAATTTACCTGTCATCATATACATTAAACTTCCCTATACTTTCAAAACCCTCTGTATCAAGGTAGAAGACAGAAGTCTTAACTCCACCAATATCCAGTTCGAGTGGAGAACCCCACACCCATATACCTAAGAAAACAATACAAAGATTTTAGCACAAATAAAAATAGTATTTATTATGTCAATTCAATTGCAGCCAAGATTCCAGAAACGGTCTAGCACAAACCTTTGGTTTTAGTATCACGCAAGTGCCCAACACCAAAACCTGCCAAATTACGACTTCAAAGTCAGAAATTGGGACAAAGGTGAGACTCAAACCAACAGTACCTAATATGAAAAATTTACAACACTGCACCTTCATAGCATGACAGAGACAAAAGCTGATTGAGTATAAATGACTTTCCAGACCGACATGGACCAATAACCTGGAAAATGTACCATAAAATGGTGTGAGCAATGTGGGGCCATGGAAAATATGACTAACAGGGTAATGCCGACAATCATTTTACAGTTACCAAACAGCATAAAACAAAAATGTGCTCCAAATCCATTTGTTCTAATTCTGCTTTTGTCCTATTAAAAAAGTGTGATCTGAGTTCTTCCTCCCGAAAAAGAATCTCATTAAAGTGGCAGTTCTATTGGTTCTAGTACTGCAATGTCCTATTAAAAAGGTGTGAATTGGGTTCTTCTTCCCAAAAAAGAATATCATAGAGGTAGCAGTTCCATGTTGACATGCTAGTGGCTATTAGTCAATCCTTACAGCAACAGCTGCTATAGGTGTGGTGATTTTCTCAATTGCTTCCAAGCCTTCTCTTGACAGGCGAAGTTTTGTGTGGCCGGGATCTGGTTCTATGATAGGGAACCTGTATAAAGGAAATATGAATCTATGAATATGTTATATATAGATATAAGAAGCACTGGCCACAAATATCAGTGACTGGCATGTATTAATTAGAAACCTAAAATAGATGCATAGTGGTAGCTAACCTACAAAGGTAAATGTATAACAAAGGAAGTGTTCTTTACTTATGTAATACTATAGGGTTTACTTATGTAATATCATGGCTAAAGCACAATCAAGGGTCTTCCCACAGAGAAGTGTTCTTTAATTGTTCATAGCTACCCAAACATAGATGGCAACAAGAAAATCTACCATACATCATACCAAGATATTATATTATAAATCGATAAGACCACAAATGTTGTTCATTTGGCAAGCTTCAATTCACCATTTGAAAAAGAAATACAAACAAAAAAAAAACATGAAATTTATATAGCAAACTCAGCAAGGAGAAAATTAATATACAATAAAACACACACACACACACACACAACTCAAGCTCAGATTGTCATTCAAATCATTTAAAATAATCAATAAACCCCAGCTTATATTTGGAAATTACAATTTAAAGGACACAATAGTAACTAAGTTCGGGGACTTATTCTTGCCTTGATCATAATGTTTATATGATCCCTTCTTCTAATTAAGGTTTAAGTCAATTTGATCCATACGGCTCTTCGGAGGTTACTTGTAAGAAATCAATGCACATGCATATTGCTAAAGGCTCTGCAGACACACTTCTTTATAATGAGAAATACATATGGCAAACTAATGAAATTGCGTTCGAGGCCGGCTTGACTTATTTTATAGAGAGGGAAAAGAAAAACTAAATTAAATTTGTGAATAGAAAATATTCCAATAACTTTTGTTTATATTCTTGAAATTGCAACCTTTAGGATATTTATAAGACAAATACAGTTCTCTAGTGGACATTCTTGAATAATAATATCTATTCCTTTTTACAGTGGAAGAGGTAAGCGATGCAAGCGTGAGCACGGAAGAGTTGAATCAAAAGATTGAAGAATTTATCAAGAAGATGTAAGAAGATATCAGGATTGAAGCCCAGCAGCAACCACTCATAACAGTGTAGAATAATTATCTTTTTTCTTGATAATATCAAACAACATTATTGTTAGCAAATTCAAATGCTTGTAAATTGTAATGTCTCAATTGTCACCTGTATAATATATGTAGGTTAAGTATTCATAAACATTTTTCTTTCTACTTGATTGCATGGTATGTATAATATATAGCCGTTATTATTGATTCTTCTCAAAGAAAACCCCAGAAACACCAACTGTGACAAGTTCTTGATTATAACAGAGATACAGTGCCTGTTGAAGTAAAAAAAAATTGAGAACATTCAAGAAATCAAAATATGTTACTTCCATTTTGAATAAATCTATCTCTTAATTAGAGCATTATTATAATTTTTTGACAGCTTAATAAATCTAAAGAAGAAGCAACTAACCCAAAATTTACAGTCGGCCCCATCTCGCTAGCTAAAATGTAATTCTAGATCGCCAATAATAGACATGGTAGGGACAGAAAGAGAGATATGCATCATGAGAGCTTAATTAGGTAATCACATTCCCACCATAAAAGAATATGGGTCCTCTCCTCCAAATTAAATTCAGAAACAATACAAGGCACCCAGCAAAAATGACTTCTTTTTCTCTTTCCTTTTTAAAATAATCAATAACTAAAATATTTACCAGATTTATTCTCAATTAAATCATTCATCGAAGAGAAGAATCAAGGATTTACCTCTGATTTTTACAGTGGCCAGCAAAAATGGCTTTTTTTCCTCTTTTCCTTTTTAAAATAATTTACAGGTGCCGGTAGAATTTCTCCAAATTAAGTTCCAAGTGTTTCCCGAGCTAGCAACCATGAATTTGAAATTAAAAAAAAAAGTTCTGAACGATGAATGATGAAAAATAAAACACAATAAATTCAAAATTTTAAACTACGCTATCTGCAAACTATTGCACAAAACGGGGCATACCTTATTTTTCAGTTGCTAAGTTCCACAGCCAGTCAGGTCACCATAGCGGCCGAGTGGTTTTCAGGTGGTTCAATCTAAAAACAAGAAGAAGAAGAAGAAGAAGAAGAAGAAGAAGAAGAAGAAAGGGAGAGCCGCGTGATTTTTTCAGGTGGTTTAATCTAGAAACAAGAAGAAGAAGAAGGGAGAGCGGTGATGCGGGAGATGGGAGAAGCTGTGAGATTGAGAGAGTTGTGAGATTGAGTGGCAGCAGACTGTTCTAGGGATTTTGGATTTCCCCAAGTTAAAATTATCCGCTCGTTTGATTAAAAAAGAAAAAGAAAAAATGCAATAGACAACAGCTAAATTTCGATTGTTGTCAATTAAAGCACAATTGGTGGGAAATGACAACGGAGTCAAAGAGCCGTTGTTAATATTTATGAAAACAACGGCTATAAATAACCGTTGCATATAACCGTTGTCTAAATGAATATTGACAACGGTTTCTAACCGTTGTCTATAAAAATAATTAAAAATAAATAAATAAAAATTATAGGACAACGGTTATCTGTAGCCGTTGTCTCTAATCAGATAGACAACGGCTTAAAACCGTTGTCTATATAAAAGTGCGGTCATAGACAACACAGTAGTGGATAGCCCTTGTCTGTGCTTAAAAAGACAACGGCTCACATTCGAGCCGTTGTCTATGACCAAAATTCTTGTAGTGATTCTTTCTTAGCTGTATAAGCAAATAGGAAGCGCGGAAAACTGTCTTTCCATCCCAGAAAAGTTTCTAGATAAGCCACTAGTCGGTTGAGCTACTTAGGCCTAGACGACCCTAGACAGTCCCAGGTGTTGTTAGGCGGCCTGTTTTTGTATTTTGATTTAAAAAATAAATAAAACTTATGGTAATTTAATAGTTTTGATCCTCTTTTAATTCATTAACTAAGGAAATAATGGGTAGAAAACAAAAGAGGGAAATAAGTACAAAATAAAGGGGAAAAACGAGAAAAGAGAGGAGAAGAAGGAGAACATATCGTTGTCACCAGTCCACCCATTTTTGCCCTCGTCGGTCGCTACCATCATCGCTGGTATTTTAATATTTCATTATTTTATATTTTCCATTAGGTTGTAGTGTTTTACAATTTAAGTTTACAATCTTTGTTTAATTGTTCCTAAATTTGGTGTCTTGAAATTGAATGCATTTGTGATGAATAGGTTTATATGACTAAATTGCTACTAATTATTTGTTCCTAAAGTCAAAATTAGGTGTTGAATTGGGTTGGATTAGTTGTTGAATGTGTTGAAAATTATTTGTTATTGAAGTCAAAATTGAAATGATATTTTGCTGAATCGAAATTGGGATGATATTTGTGCAATTGGTGTTGTGCATTACTGAATTGTTAGTTAAAAATAAATAAATTAATTAAAAATTACAAAACGTCTAGGCATTAGTTCTCAGACCACCCGCCTAATGTTTCTGAACCTTATACGTACACCATTGAATATAAGTTTGAATTCATATTTTGATCCATCTGATAAATTTTGACTTATAAGATAATCCTACACAAAGTTTTGTGTTTTTTTCTTTCCTTCCACAAGCTTCACATTCAATTCTTTTAGGTATAAAATAAACAGATAAAACCATCTGCTACACTTTGTGTAACAAAATTAATTTTATTAATTTTCCTTCGATTTTTTAATTCAATTTCAATTTATTATGTTTTGTTTAATTTTACATTTATTATTTAGGGTTCATCATACCCAATTAGCGTATATACTTAAATTTTCAATAATAAATTTCATTTTCTATTTAATAATTCACCATTTCGTAAAAAATAATTGTATACTCTAATTGGGAAGGATGAACTCATGGCTGGTTTTAGTGTGTGGCGAACGAGGCAGTCGCATTAGACCCCCGAAAAAATTAAGGCCTCGTGTGACCAGGGCCAGCCTTGCCATTTTGAAGGCCCATAGTCAAGTCAGAAAAATGGACCCTAAGATTTTTTTTCCTCATACGTGTATTTTGATGTTTCTTCCACTTTATCTTAATTATCCCAAATCTTGAAAAAGTGCAAACAACATTTAGAAAATCTAACAATTCGTGAATTTTATAAGTAACTAACATTTTCATTAATTAAATAATCGTGAAAAAAAGATATTAATGATATTAAAAAGAATTATTCAAAATGATATTTTTTAAGTAACTAACACTTTCATCTTAATTATCCTAAATCTTGAAAAAGTGCAAATGACATTTAGAAAATTCAATAATTCATGATTTTTGTAAGTAACTAGAACTTTCATTAATTAAATAATCATGAAAAAAAGATATTAATGATATTAAAAATAATTATTCAAAATGATATTTTTTATATTTGGATTTTGGTGAACTCAAACTTGGGGAATAAAAGTTCAAAATACAACATCTCAATTTTGATAAAAAAAATTCAAAAAATTGAGTTTTTAATGGTACATTTCTTATAATAGAACTTTATTTAGAGCATGGATAGTTGATTAATAGTCCCATTGTAAAAATGAGATTAATATAACATAAAATATCAATAAATTTTCACATTAAATTTAAACATAGAGAAAATATTAAGCATCGAAAACTATGGAACTAATCATTGAAATGAATTTTATATATATTGAAGTTGTCTATATGAGAGTTCAGACGATATATTTTTAACAGAGAGATGACAATTTCAACTTTGTATATATATGTGTGTGTGTGTGTGTTAAAAATTATATAATTAATTTTCTAATTATTTTTCTAAGAGAGATTACCATTTCAATTATATATATATATATATATATATATAATTTTTCTATGAAGATCAAAGGCGATGCTTATTGTCTGATTTTCAATTTGTGGGCCTGAAAAAATGTCGGTCTTGGGCAACAACCCATCTAGCCTACCTCGAGCCGGCGCTGGGTGTGAGGTACGTCTTATGTTATGTATATAAATAAATAATATGCTAAAATTATGTATATTAATTTGTGTTTGTCTAGTGGTTAAGGCTTGCTTTTTCTATTTGTATTAGTCATTTTTCGTCAACCCGCTACACTGATCCAAGAAGGTTGAACGTCGTCGTTCAACTAGTTTTCAAATAGATAACCGTTCAAATTGAAATTTAAATTAACATTGGAAGTTCCGCTTTATCTGGAAGGATTAACGGGTTTAGAGGAGTCAACACATTCTTCAACAGTCTCTGCGATTCGCGTGAATCCTAGTTGCTACCTCCACCTATAAAAGGAGGACCCCTCCCCCCCTCATTTGGTGACAACGCAGACGTACCTATGAGTTTCATCTTCTATCCTAGAACATATTGAACATAGTATTTTCTTAGTTCGATCTCTCACTGATGATCTAACCACATGACGAAGTTCCCATATTTTATTCATTTATTCCATGTTTTACCGCATTCTACTTTCATTCTTTTCCTGACTTGAGTGTCAAAGGCCCAACGATCTCATCCCCCAATGGTCTTTGGCTCTTACGATATTCATTTTGTCTTTGTTTCACATATAGACCGTTGATCTGGACTAAATCGATAATTGTAAATTTCAGGATCTACAATTTGGCGCCCATCGTGGGATAGCGATCGATTTGTGAAACCAAATGGCAACGCCTAATGAGAGCTGCAGAAAAGGAAAAAAGGACCCCAGAAAGATGGGAGAACCGCCACGCC
The DNA here is from genome assembly GCA_026008535.1 of Perilla frutescens. Classification (NCBI taxonomy): domain Eukaryota; kingdom Viridiplantae; phylum Streptophyta; class Magnoliopsida; order Lamiales; family Lamiaceae; genus Perilla; species Perilla frutescens. The sequence goes on from BRKX01000011.1 coordinate 34,290,416, forward strand.
CTCACCTGACGTTGATTTGTCGTTGGTTGATGTTCTGAGGATTATAAAACATCAAATGGCAATGGTCTTTGGCTCTTACGATATTCATTTTGTCTTTGTTTCACATATAGACCGTTGATCTGGACTAAATCGATAATTGTAAATTTCAGGATCTACAATTTGGCGCCCATCGTGGGATAGCGATCGATTTGTGAAACCAAATGGCAACGCCTAATGAGAGCTGCAGAAAAGGAAAAAAGGACCCCAGAAAGATGGGAGAACCGCCACGCCCTCACCTGACGTTGATTTGTCGTTGGTTGATGTTCTGAGGATTATAAAACATCAAATGGTGAATACCATAGGGGAATTGGCGCTTCTAAGATCAGAAAACACTTCACTGCGCAGTGAACTTGAAGATCTGACCATTTGATTCTTTGATGCTTGTCACGGCTTCATCACTATATCAAACCCACCAATCCATTCAGTGAACCAAATTTGGTATGCTCTGAGTATTGTCGTTCTATTACTTTTACTGATCCATTCAATGTAGGTACTAGTGCGTCAGCACAGAAGGCAGACGCCAGGCAATAAATGGATGAGATCCCGCTAAGGCCACCCCACACTACTAAAAACACGCACATACATAACGGTCATTACCCGTTATGTATGCCATTTCCAGACCGTTATATATAGTGGTGTTATCTATTCTGCCCAGAATAGATAACGGTTTTTAACCGTTATGTATACTTACTTTACATAACGATTTTTAACCGTTACAAAACCTTCAAAAACCGTTGTGTATTATGAACTTTCTTAACGGTTTTTTAAAAGACCGTAGTGTATTCTATATAATAGATAACGCTTTTTTTGTAACCGTTATGTATTCTCTAGCATAGATAACGCTTTTTTTTGTTAAACCGTTACGTATTCTTCAATTAGATAACACTTTTTCTGTTAAACCGTTACGTATTCTTGAATTAGATAACACTTCAATATAAAACTGTTATGTATTCTCTTGTTTAGATAACGTTTTTTATTGAACCGTTACATATTCTCTTATTTAGATAACGCTTTTTTGATAGATCATTACATATATTACTGTTGCGAAGAACTTATTAATTAAAAATAAAAATAAAAATAAAATTTTAAATTTTAAATAATCTAAATAATATTTCAAATTAAACACTAAAACGTAAAGTCATTATAATAACAAGACATTATCCAAGTATCAATATTGAAATGCAAAAGAAAATTCAACAATAGTTCAATAAAATCCTAAAATGAATACATAATAAGAATAATTTATCTAAGTACCAACATTTAAATTAAAAAAAAAAAGAAATAACCATAATGTTCTTTGGTGCGGATGGTGCGTCGTTTTTCACCAAAAATAAATGGTGTGGTTCGTCTCCCAAGGGACCGGCGAGAACTACTCTTGACTTTCAATCTGCGTGACCAAACTTAAAAAAAGGGGGGTTTTGTGTGATTTGTACATCACAACAACTTTAATAATTAAATAAACAACTAGCAAAAATCATTGCGCGGAGGGAATGAATTTTAAATCAATAAAGAGAGATATTCCGGATCTAACAAACTCCACTCCACTTATAAAGACCGATCAAAAATGCAATAATTAATTAATTAGCCCATGCAAATCAGTTATAGCCATCAAAGACGCTTCTTACATGACCTAATCTCTCCATATGATTTCGACAATTAAGAAGACGCTTCGTTAACTGTTCCCTAATCGGTTGACAACTGTAAGAGACACTCTATGAGTTTAATGAACCGATAGCAATGAGCACAAGAGAGACCCGATTCTTAACTTACAGACTCTGACGCAGGACTTTGAAATTAAGTCTGTTATTCCCCTAGTTTTGAACAATCGTTTTACCACTTATTAAACCCAATCCACAATTACGTATGGTTGATTTAATTGGCTAGTAACTATTCTCAACCTATTGAATATTTGCAACTACCCAACAGACTTAGAATAATTAACTACTCGAAAAATCCAAGAACAACATATACATGCAATAATTAATTATGAACAAACAAATTAGATCTCACAGTTTATATAAGTGGAGCTTCGCCGTTGTCACCGGAATATAATTAAATTAACTAACTTGCATGCTTGAATCGAGCAACATAAACTTGTAGAACCGTGCGATAATTGTAACGAAGAAAAGAAGGAATAGAAACTGAATTAAAAATCGTTCAACGTTGATGCTCGTCTCTGGCGTCTGGTGTGTGTCCAAAAATAAGCTAGAATCCTAATATATATCTACAACCCATAAAAAGATAGATTCCATCTAGGAAATAGAATCCTAATCTAGATAAACATGGTAATTTCCATGCAAAGAAACAGGAAATAGAATCCTAATCTAGATAAACATGGTAATTTCCATGCAAAGAAACACTAGAGGCGGTGGGAGAGATGCTTCCCGCATCCAGGTCTAAGCTTGGGCCGAGAATTGTATTTTGCAAGCCCAAAACGCGTGTAGAGGCCCAAGCTTTAAATCTTCCGCTCCAGTTTTCCAGCTGCAAGCCCTTACAGCCGGATCTACTCAGACTCGAACTTTGCTCTTTCTTCACTTAGATTCTTTTCGCACCAAAAGCATGACCTTTTTTTCCAACTTTGTATCTTCATCCCTACGCAGCTCAACAAACATATCATTCATCCAAAATACACAAGTATAGGGTAAATAGTAAAGAGAAAAGGTACCAAAAGATAGTAATAAAAGCAAGTAAAATACGTCCTATCAGCGGAAGTAATGAACAAGCTGGAATTCTCGAGTTTCTCTACAAATTCAACATTTTTAAACATTCCTGCAACATATATAAAAAATAACATTGCATAAATCAACAAATAATAGCAACATGTGTCAGGTAAACACAAAAAAGAGTGAAGGAAAACATTTTGAAAATCCTCCACATTTCCATTCATCATTCAAATCTTAATAAGAAACCGCAAGTTAAACATCCTACAATGCTCACCAAGTTCACCATTTAATAAAAAAGGTTCAGAAGTGAAATATTTTTATGAAGTAAAAGACATCTCAATACATATAAAGTAAAAGATATCTCAATACATATATTGTTTCAATGAAAATATTTCCAATAACCACTAGTGGCCCATATGATAATTGTTATTAAGATCTTTCATAAATTGCCAAATGCTAATATAAAACTAATTACCAAAGTTGAATCTTTTACGAGTTCAATCCTCCCTTGAAAACTACTTTAAGCAGTTTAGATCCTTTGGATTTGCAATATTCCCCTTACAAGATATATCGTATATGTGCTCAAATTATAAAGGTTATCAACAGGTTCACTTATATGCAACTTTCAAATAGGAAAAAGAAGAAATCACGCATCCTTAAAAATGAATTGGACCAGAGAGGCAGACAGTCTCTCTAAGTCAGACAACCTCTCTAAGTTGCTGGCTACCGCAGGTTATGACAACACAATTATTATAGTTCAACTTCATTAGGAGTACTCAAGGAGAAGTTTATGGACATGGCCTATTACAAAGATAGCTATAATATATTGAGGAAGAGAGAAAACACATGAAAATCTCAAGAAAAAACTACCTGAAAATTACACTCAGCCAATACACATACCTGAAAATTTTTAAAAATAAAATAATGTATAGTATTGAAAGGATGCTCTAAAAATGATGTATAATATTGAAACAATGTTAAGAACCTTTTCAAGGACTATCTCATCACCATGGCCATATCGATCCATCTTAAACACTACCTGCGCATTCCACAGAAGAAGTTAGATCACAAAATAAACACAGATCTGGGAAACAATCTAATGCAATTTTAATGCTGTTTATGATAATCACATAAAAAATTAGCACCTGAAAAAGCTCAGAGGCCCCATTAGTATCGCCCTCCTTTAGTTTTTCCATTACCATATCTCGATTAGTCTTTCTTCTCCTAAATTGAACAAATAGATAAAAGAAGGAAACTTTATGGCAGAGCATTATGACCAATAGATCTTAACTACATTAGTTGTATTAGCTTTTGGAAGTGATGTTATGGGCTTTTTTGAATCACCCGTATGTATCTTGCTCAAATTAGTTGACAACTCTGCACTCTCACCCATTTCAGAGTAGAAAACTTTCATACACAAATTTACATATTGACCAACATAACTATTAGCCTATTAGAATTTCAAGACAATCAAAACTTCCAATTAAAAAAAATCAGTACAAAGCCTCCATACGAGTTGTTCAACAACATCAGTACAAGAGATTGCTTGGTCTAATGTGCTTACCTTTATCACACTAAATACTTTTATCTCCAAGTCTTGCACAGGAATGAAAGTTGACCTACTAAACTCCATGCCATGTCTTAAAACAAATCGTGATATGTCAGCTAATAATGCAATTCATATAAAGCTTGATAACAGTAATAGGCAGCCAAGAATCAACTAACTTGAAATAAGAGTGTATGAAGAAGCCATTATCTTCATCTTTAACCATTGCAACCTACACTAGATTGTGAAATTCAAATGTAGTAAATCCTCAAATACGCAATCATAGATTAACTCAATTTTGGGAAAAACCGAAGTTGGATTGATGAAAAAAAAAATGCTAAACTAATTGAACACCACATCCGAGTTAAAAAAAAGTATTTGATTTTTCACCCAATCACATTTGGAATCAACGAATTCTCGACATAAACGATCAATTAAACGTAAAACAAGTTCAAATTTCACATCATTGCTCAATTGTGATTATAAATTCTACTACAATTTTTTCCCAAAAAATTATGCGGTAACATTTCAAAATCCCATATTTAATGCAGAAATCTGATAAATTTAGAAAATGGAACAAAATCAAATCTAGTACAAATTAGCCAATAATTAGATTATCATGAGAAAAATAAAGAAAACTTACAGAATTTAAGGAATGTGGAGGAGGTGGAGATCGTCGAGAGGGCAGCAGCAAGGGTGAGAGCGATGGATAGAGACGCCGTTGAGCGCAGACGAAACGATGGCTGAGTCGGTGACAAGTGCTGATCCGGCGATGGTTGGAGACAGCGGCGGACTGAGATAGCGAGTGCATAGTCAGGCGGCAGGGCTAGGGCTTGGCGTGTTGTTCATTTTGAGGGGAAGGAGATCGTTTGAAAATGAAAATCAGAATATAAGAGAGGGGAGAGAGAGAGAGAGAGAAAGTTACACCTGGTTGGTCAGTGAGTGGGGGAATATAATTAAAGCTTTAGGGTTAGAGTTGAGGGGGATTTTAGGGTTGCCGGCAATCATGACGCTGAGGAGTCCATGGCACTGGCGTGGTCACCGGCGTTGGAGAGAAGTGCGGCGCCGGCGATGCTGCTGCTAGGGTTTTGGGGTTCTGACGGTAAGGAGACTTCGCGCGAGGGAGATGAGTGAGATTTAGTGAATTTGAACAGTTTGATATAATTTGAGTGTACTATATTAATTTTTTTTAATTTTTTATTTTAGAATAAAATAAATATTTATATATAACGGTTTCTCATAAGCCGTAATATATTACGTGTTGTATCCATATATAACGCTTTTTAATGAACTGTTACAAAATAAAATGGCCACACTTAACGGTAACAAACTGTTATTAAAGAAAACACGCACATACGTAACGGTCTCATAAAAAACCGTTATCTATAGTCTTTGTACAACACGCACATAGATAACGGTACTGAAAATACCGTTATCTATACTACACACATACATAACGGTTTAATTGTAACCATTACATATATGAGTGTTCACACACACATACGTAATGGTTTTTTTAGTAACAGTTTGTAACAGTTTTAGGTTAAAACCGTTATGTATTCAGTGTTATGTATTTGCATTTTTTTAGTAGTTCCAGGGTTTGAGTATTATGCTTTTGAGCGGGAAATATTTCGATATCAGGCCTTTGAGCAAGAGAGGGTTGAACAGCAGCGCATGTTCAACCCGAGATTCAATCAGCGGAGGATTGATCACCCAAGTGAATTGGGGTAATGACTGGCTAGTATCGAGGTAATGATAATATGAATTCTGGGTATATCTTTACTAATCCGTAAGGCTGCACCAAATAGTTTTGCTGACTCAACATTCATGGATGAAATTGAGTTAACAGAGATGCTTTCGAAGTTCACCATCCCATCTATGAAGTTGTTCAATGGAACTTTAGATCGGACGACCATATTACATAGTACAAACAGACGATATTCATCGCAGCAATACCAAAGTACCTTAGAGAAGCATGCATGTGCAAATGTTTTGAGTCAAGCTTATCAGGTGCCACACTGCAGTGGTTCACAAACCTCCCTCATGCTTCAATTAGATCATTTGCACAACTCACAGACCTTTTTGTAGAACAGTTCGCCAGCATCCAAAAAATTGAGAAATGTTCCGATGACCTCTACGCCATTATCCAGTACCCAAATGAAATATTTAGGAGCTACGACACAAGGTTCAATGGAAAGAAGATAGAGACACCAGACTGCAATGCTGATACCGCTATTCAGCCTTCAGAATAAGGCTCAAGAGGGATTCAAACATCTACAAAGAACTCACAAAGTACGTGTTCAAGACAATTGATGATATTTTATCAAAGGCATGAGCAAAAATTAAGTGGAAGGAAGATGAAGACCAGTATTATCGACTCAAGCTAAGAGATCAATATGAAGCAAGAGACTCCCATATAAATGATAGAAGAAGAGTCGACCTTTACCCTCGCAATGATTGCTACAAACATCGGGATCGAGAAGACATTTCAAATCTGTATGATCGATACTTTCTAGAATACAACCTATGCGTAACACCCTAAGAATCCATTAATACCTTGAAGGAACTTGGTAGTACAGTGAAGTGGCCGCTTAAGATGAAGAGCCCAGATTATGAACGTGACAGAACAAAGTACTGTGACTTCCACAAAGATCTCGGCCACATAACAGATGATTGCATTGTACTACGTTGTGAAGTCATTAACTTACTCAAACGAGGCCATTTGAAAGACTTATTGACTGACAAGGGAAAGCAGACCTTCAGCAAAAATGATGAGAGACCGAGAGATCTACCAAAAGCCCTACCGATCGAACATATGGTTAATTGCATAACTGAAGGATCCGAGGTCAGCAGAGTGTCCCAAGCATTAGCAAAATGGCACTGCAAATCTCTTAAATAGACGTCCATGATACCAAAGCCCGACGCAAAAATAAAGCTCATAACTTTGAGTTTCACCAACAGCGAAGCTTCTGAACTCTCACACCTGTACCACGATGCACTCATTATTTCTGTTCTTATTTTTAACTGTATGATCAAGATGACTCTCATCGATGGTGGGAGTTCAACTAATGTTATTTTTTTTATCTACATTAAAAGGAATGCAGGTCCCTGAGGCCAGCATCGTCAAAAAATTAATGACCTTAATCGGGTTCAGGGTGAGTACAAAGCCACCATAGGTGAAATTACACTACCTGTATATACACGAAATGGGTCAACCTACACACCAAATTTTAAATCATTGATGTGCCCTCAGCACAAAACGTTATTCTCGGGAGACCTTGGATTCATGAGCTAAAGGTTGTACCTTCGACCTACCACCAAGTCATACATTTTCCAACCCTGTGGGGATTCAAGCAGATTAATGGGGAGAAAATTGTATCAAGAGATTGCCATACTTTAACTTTTAAGACTAACTATGTGAAAATGTATGAGGTAAATAAGATTGACAACGTATCGATGCCAAATTCAAAGTACAAACATGGAGAGAGCTCAAATTCAAAATATGAGAACGAAGAAAGTTCAGGATCAAACTCCTATGCCGGACCTGAAATGGAAGACCTTGATGAAGTGCAGATCCACCCTGACTATCCAGACCATGTCATTCAAATAAGGTCGAGGTTGACCTCTAAAATATGAGTGGAGCTAATTGCATTTTTATCAGAATACCACGACTGCAACACTGACAAAAAAATTATTATCAACTGAATTCGACGTACCTCACACGTAGATGTACTGAGAAATAAATGGCAATCTAGTAATATTTATCGTGATGGATGTCTTGTGTTGCAAGGAAAGAATTAGCCACCTGAATCTCAGTCGTAAAAAATAAGAAGACAACATGTATCTAACGGCTTTGAAGAAAGACACACAAGATGAGATTCTTCCCTTATGAACCCCGTCTGGCCCATTACAACGAGAAGACCTAAGTAGACATAATTAAGTAAAAAAAAAGGTCGATCCTAGGGTCGATTATTTTATGGTCGACAAAGAAGTTGACCCTAGGGTCGATTAAGAAGCCGACCCTAAGGTCGATACTTCTCAACAACTTCTAAAGGTCGATATATCCCTAGCTCGATCACTTCTAAGGGTTGAGACCTACCAAGGTTAATTTCATTATGTAGCGATCCAGTTTTCTAATATTTAATTTGCTATATTTTTTTTCTTTCCTAAAACTATTTTATTTATTTTATTTTCTATGTGTGATATTAATTGTTTAAGTAAATAAGTTTAATAAATAACTAAGCATGAAATTATTTTAGAATATGATTATTTCATTTCATGAGCATGCATGTAGAATTTCTTTTTAATTGAAGAGTTAAATCGAGTTGCATTATTTCTTTAGCCAAGGTCTTTCTAACCCATTTGAAATATTTGTTTGACACAAGTCTATAAAGCCCAATGTTGAAGCCCAACTTCTGGAACCTTATTCTTTCTTCTTCTTCATGAATTGGATTTTGAAAAGGATTAGCACAGGATTTTTGTATCCTTCAAACTCTCAAGATTTATCATCTTTTGACCTTATTAGATGTGCTTTGGATAGCTACGAAATCTAATCATTTCTCTTTGACAGCTAACCCTAAAAAACTAGTATAAGTAGACAATCTCATTATCTCTATATTCTCTTATACCAAAGAAAAGAAGGAAAAGAGCAAGAGTTATAGAGTTTTCAAAAAATATTTTCAAAAAGTATGGAGTTTTCATTAGTCCTTGCTGTTGCATAAATTAGTTTTTTTGAACTAAGCTGTTGGTGAGGGAGAGGAATAAGAATTCGTTGCCTCTATTTCCCTGTAGAGTAGAAAAGAATAGAATATGCAATCCATTATATTTCAATTTGTTGTTTGGAGAGATGGGAAAGGGTTGAATGGATTTTTTTTCAAGAATCATAAATACCATCTTTGAGTAGTCTTGTGGTGGCACTACTACAAAAACAGGCTAGGACAACATAGGATTTACAACGGTTTTTCAATAAAACCATTGTAATTTAAAAATTTAAACGGTTTTGACGAAAACCGTTGACTATGTGCGTTTTTTTTAAAAATTTACAACGCTTTTAAAATTTACGTTGTCTGATAACAACGGTTGTAATAAAACCGTTGTATAATAACAACGGTTTTATAGAAAACGTTGTCTAAGAGCGCATTTTTATGAACAACACAACTATAACCGTTGTTATTGGATTGTTGACAAAATATATTAATTTAATATTTAATAAAATTATGAAAACATAAATTAAACCCAGTGCCCCAAATCAGAAAAAGAGCTTCCCTCTTCTTCTTCCCGCCGTTTAAGTCGCTTCTTCTCTGAAACATAGAAGTCGCTTTCTTCTCTGATAATTGTCAAGCTAATTCCGCCTGCTCTCATAAACCCTCTTGCTCTCCTTCCCCCCCTCTCCCGCCGGCCTCTTCCACCTCTTCTCCAAAAACTCCTAAATTCCTTTCCAAAAGCCCTAACTCTCTCTCTAACCTCTTCTTTGCTCTACAAAACCTTTCGCCATCTCCAGAACTTTCGCTAGAAACTAATCTCTGATCTTTCACTGTAGGGAGAGACAGAGTATGCAGAGTTTCTACATGCACCAAAGAAGAAATTAACTGATTTTGGTATTTTGGGTTCTGGAAAGCTAAGTTTATGTAATTTCCTTATGGCTACAGTTGTATAACTTCATTAAATTAGACAATATACTGAAGTGAAAATCAAGTTATTTTCAGTTCACTTTTCTTCTATTTTCTCTTCCTCTCTCTCTATTTTATATTTTTGTGGATTCTCTTTTAATTTGGTAGGATAGTTCTGTGACTATTTGGGGAGCTTGGACTGAGGATTATAGAACTTCATGTAGAGTGATTGTATGATTAATTTTACATTTTAACAGTTATTTTTTTTATTTGCTATCTGCTCAAATTGAAACTGAGGTATAAATTTTTAATTTTGAAATAGCTAGCTAAAGCAGTACTGAACCCTCCACTTTTCTCCTTTTCCATTTTTTTTTAGTATTTGTTTAGTGTTTATTTGTTTGTGAATTTATTAATGTAGAATCTCGTTATCCAAATCAATTAATTGATCTGGGTTTCTCTAGTATGCCCTTCAAATGCCATTTTGGGGGTTTTTCTTATTGAATTTCTGTTAATAATTTGGTTATTTTTTATAATTTCGTAATACTAGCACTCCATTGATGGTGTTTCTTGTTGTGATGAAAATTTGGAAAGTAAAAACGGTTGATTTAATTCATGCACGCTTGTAATATTAAAACTCTATAACTCTAAGCATTTCTGAGTATGTGTGTGTGTGTCTCGTTTCAGGGTTGTATGATCGTCTCAGAGCTTGACTTAGTTGATAAATATTTAAAATAGATTTTCATTTTTAGTTAAAATTCTTGTCATTACATATTATTTTGATTATTTATTTATTTATTTATGTTGAACTATGTAGTGCAAAGTTGTTTCTTTGGAAAAATGTTTTGTGAATGAGGAGATATTTTAGCACTAGACTAAGTTTTTATACTCTGCAAGTGTGGCAAGTTGCTGATTGAAGTGTAAACTATTTCATCAGATTAAGAAGCTGATTTTTCCAATTAAAAACAATGTATTGAGTACTGAAGGAAATATAACATTTAATTTGCTTATTTGCAGATTTGATCTTTTATATTTTTACATAATAAATGTATGTTTGAGTATGATTCACTAGTCCATTGCTCCACTATTTCTGCTTTTAGTTTTCTCGTGTTCTAGAAAAATTTTAGCTTGGTTTCTTCTACCAAATACTTTCTTGCAAGGGTGAAGATTTCTGGTCAAGTTTCTTTTCTTATATATTGTTGGATGTTAGGGGATAATTTTTTAGAGTAGTTACAATCACGGTATCTAGAATTTTAGTTTGAATAACTAAAGTGTTGCCGGTGGGATGTACAATATCTATAGTTCTTATGACAGTGCAAGCCGAATTTCATGGTTGGATTTATGTAGTGCATCATTTTTTTTTTCTTTCAGTGGATGTGGAAGCTACATTGGATAGTGGTAATGGATTGATGGAAGCATCAATAGCAGGGGACCTTACGAACATAAGTTGCCAAGATCATTTTCTGTATTTGCTGGTAAAAGTTGTGATACAGCATCTGCTACTGCTTTACTTAACCTTGGCTGTGCAAATCTGCAGATAATGAGATAGGTATATTTAGTTCTATCCTCACATGAAAAATGTAGGCTGTTGAGTTGTTCTAACTTTTTAATGGAGATAGGCATACATGAAAATCGTTGAATAAGAACAAAAAAGCCAACAAACAGAAATATGCAATACTGGTGGCTGCTGAATGTTGTTATTTTATATATTCATTCTCCCTTTATTTAATTTAATATATTTTTTAATCTTATAGTTTGGATTTGTTTATCAACAATAATACATCTGGTAAGCTGCCACAATCTGTACGCGTTTAATTAGATAGCTTTAAAAAATAGTAAATTATTATATGTATATATTACATGAGCACAAATTAAGATGTGTGTGTGTGTGTTATGTTGGCAACTAAGCAACAAATAATGAAAGGAAAATATTAGGCCAAAGTACCAGGACTCTGAAATCAAAATAATTGTTGTTTGGTATCAACTAAAAGGTTACGACTTATTTTATGGGGAAATTACAAAATAAATAAATGTTTAGTTGCTAATAAATATATTTGAGGACTAAATTAAGTTGCATAGAAGTAGTAAAGATTCCCAAGCTTATAATGCAAGCACGAAATGAGCGCACATACTTTTTAATGGATTCCTATATATATTCTTTAATGCTTATAATTATTTTAAAGAATATTCATGATATAATCTCTCTGATTATTTGATTATTCCACATTCCATCCAAATAAATTAAATAAAGTTTTAGAGTATGCTCCCATTTGGAATCACTGCGCTCCTTATAATTACAATAATTCCTCCTGATATGATATAGCCATATTCTTCCATGCTTCCTTTCTGCACATTGTCCTTGTTTATAATCAGCAAAAAGTTAAAACACATTTTGTCTTAGTGTTTTTGTCTGAATAGTTGAGCATTAATTAAATTGACTATATATGTAGATCTCTCTATCTCTCTCTCTCTCTCTCTCTCTATATATATATATATATATATATATCAGTTTTAGACTCTTCCTTGTATAATATTGGAGATTTATGGTTCAATAAGAATTTCTAGTTGTGCTGAATACTATTTGCTATTTATACATTTTTCATTTTCTCCTATCCTTAAATGACATGACAATTTTAGAAACATGTAAAATATCTGACAAAAGGTGCTGCAGTCATTAATTGGTATTTGGTAAAACATTGGAGGATACTTGCATCACCTATATGAGAGGAGTGAGTTACTAATGTTAACAATAGAAAGAGACTTTCATTTTTTTTTAATTTAAATCTGCTCTTGAGTGATTAATTACTGGAAGAGGTCCTTATATTTAAGGCTCCTGCTCTGCAACCTGTATGATGTTAATTAATTAATTAATTTTGTTTCTTGCATGAAATCTGTATGATGTTATGTGCACAATTCTTTTCTAACTTGATTAAATGACACATGTTCGTGAACAGGTTGGTGCAAGAAATAGTGTTGCAACTACAGCTAGTTCATCAATCAAAGCAAGAGGAATTGTGAGTAAGTTCTTTATACTTTTATTCTCTTATACTATTATGCCTATAAATATGTGGTGCTATTTGATAATTCGTTTATGCTCAAGTCTTTACTCTTGTGGTTATTTGTCACGCCTATAAATTTCATTAGTTATCTTATTATTGTGATTATTTGTTGTGCATAAAAGTAATACCAAATAAAAAGTAAAAAAATAGGTGGTTCTGATATGTTATTAATATAATTTACGACTACCCATCACATATTCCAAATTTTACTTGAATACACTTAATGGAATTTCGAATTTTTGGACTTCATTTCAACATTATTCTCTTAGGTGAATGTCCAAAATGGATAAATCATGGATGTCCACCAATCGGTTATCACGTGCGTACGAGGATGGGGTAGAATCTTTCTTGCAATTTGCTTTGAAAAATGCAAAAGATTCTAAACTTATGCCCTGTCCTTGTGCAAAATGTGTGAATTTAAAAAGTAAAAATATTCCCACGATAAGGGCACACTTGTGTTGCAATGGTATGGATCTAACATACAATAGATGGATATTTCATGGAGAACCTCTTAGGTCTAGCAACATAGTATATGAAAGAGATAAAATGGGAAAAGATGAAGATCAACATCAGGATGTTGAGGAAGATATTGAGGATCCCATTGATATGGTCCATGATGCATATGAGAGTTATGAAGATAATCCATCTCAATTTAGAAAGTTGCTTGAGAATGCTGAAAAACCTTTGTATCCTGAAAATAGCAAATTCACAAAGTTATCAGCCATTGTAAAACTATATAACTTGAAGGCAAAGTATGGGTGGAGCAATGCTAGTTTTACTGATCTATTAGGTTTGTTAGGAGAAATGCTCCCAGATCACAATGAGTTGCCGTCTTCGTTATATGATGCAAAGAAATGTTTAAGCACGTTGGGAATGAGTTATGAGAAAATCCATGCCTGCCCCAATGATTGCATTTTATATCGTAAGACGTATAAGGACTCTACCATTTGTCTTACTTGTGGGTTGTCAAGATGGAAGGTTAGCAAGAGGAATAAATTGCGTAGTGGGGTTCCTGCAAAGGTTTTGTGGTACTTTCCACCAATACCATGGTTTTTGAGAATGTTTCGAAATAAGGAGATATCTAAGGAGTTAACTTGGCATGCTGATAATCGAAGATGTGATGGGTTTCTACGCCATCCAGCTGATTCACCCGCTTGGAGGCTAGTCGACCACAAATGGTCAGATTTTTCTGCAGAGCCTCGGAATCTTAGATTAGCCCTTTCTGCTGATGGTGTTAATCCTCATAGCATGATGAATTCTACTTATAGTTGTTGGCCGGTCATACTTGTCACATACAATCTTCCACCGTGGTTGTGCATGAAGAGAAAGTTTATGATGCTAACTTTATTAATATCTGGTCCTAAACAGCCCGGTAATGACATCGATGTCTACTTGTCGCCATTGATTGATGACTTGAAAGAGCTATGGGATGTAGGTATCCAAGCTTACGATGCACATAGAGAAGAAAGTATTATGCTCAAAGCTGTTTTACTATGGACTATCAATGATTTCCCTGCATATGGGAACCTGTCAGGATGTTGCGTTAAAGGATATAAAGCATGCCCACATTGTGGCGACAATACTGATGCAATATGGTTATATCATGGTAGAAAAATCTCATATGCAGGTCATAGAAGATTTCTACCCAGATATCATCCTTATCGAAAGCAAAAGAGAGCCTTTAATGGTGAACAAGAGTTTAGGTCCGCTCCAAAAACATTGACTGGCCAAGAGGTTCTTGATAGAGTCAAGGACATTAATTGTGTTTGGGGGAAAATGAATTCTAAAAAAGGGGCGAATAAGGATGATGGTCAATCATGCTGGAAGAAGAAGTCGATATTCTTTGACCTTCCATATTGGAGATATCTACATATTCGACATGTACTCGATGTAATGCATATTAAGAAAAATGTTTGTGAAAGTCTCATCGGTACACTACTTGACATCCCAGGAAAGACAAAAGATGGCATTGCATCAAGGCAAGACCTTATAAAGATGGGATTGCGGAATGAGTTGGCTCCAAAGGTTGGAGAAAAGTGAACCTTTCTGCCACCTGCCTGTTATACATTAAACAGAGATGAAAAAAGAAAATTGTACAACTCCTTGTCTAGAATGAAGGTACCTCTGGGCTATTCCTCTAATATAGCTAATCTAGTTTCGATGAAGGACTTGAAGCTTACTGTGTACTTAAGTCAAATGATTGCCACACTTTAATGCAACAATTACTTCCAGTTGCGATTCGTGGTGTCTTGCCAAAACATGTTAGATATGCTATCACTAAGTTGTGTTTTTTTTTCAATGTATTATGTAAGAAAGTGATTGATACATCAAAGTTGGATGAGATCCAAGGTGATATTGTGACGACTCTATGCTTGTTGGAGAAGTATTTTCCTCCGTCATTCTTCGATATAATGGTTCATTTGGTGGTCCATCTTGTGCGAGAGGTTAAATTATGTGGGCCAGTTTGGTATAGATGGATGTATCCATTTGAAAGATTCATGAGAATCTTAAAAGGATATGTACGAAATCACAATCGGCCCGAAGGATGCATTGCTGAATGCTATGTTGCTGAAGAGGCGATAGAATTTTGTGCACATTACTTATCCAATGTGCACACAATTGGAATCCCATCTAGTCAGACTGAAGCATACCGAACAAAGCCTTTATCTCAACCTGATTTGCAATTGATTAATGATGATGAGTTGAACCAAGCCCATCTTCATATATTAATAAATGACAGTGAGATTGAATCTTATATCGAGTATGGTCTCAAAACTTATTTGAGATTTTATTTAAGTTGCATATCATTAAATATTTAATGATATGATTGTAATGTTTTGACTAGGGAGCATATGGCACATTTGAAGGCATCATTTCCTAAAGTTAAGAGTGAGAAGTGGTTCCAAGATGAACATAATCGATCATTTATTACTTGGCTACGTGAACATGTAAGTTTAAAGATAGTATATGGAACAATTTAATAATAAGTTTGCAATATTAACGTATTGTTTACTTGGTAGATTGTCAGTGTATCCACACATTCCACATGTCAAGTATCACCTAGGCTAAAGTGGATGGCGCATGGACCTTCCAATCGAGTTTTGAAGTATCAAGGCTATATGATTGATGGTGTTACATATCATACAAGAGAACGTGATGATCTTCGAACAGTTCAAAATTCTGGAGTTAGCTTAGTTGCAAAGACAATGCAAGTAGCTAGTGCAAAGGATAAAAATCCAATTGTAGCGGACATGATGTTTTATGGAAGAATTGAGAAAATATGGGCGCTCGATTATAATATCTGTAAATTTGTTCTGTTTCAGTGTAGTTGGGTAGATAATAAAAGTGGTGTCAAAGTAGATGATCTTGGTTTTACTTTAGTCGACCTTAAAAAATAGGATACAAAAATGATTCATTTATTTTAGGTAAGCTTGTCAAACAAGTGTTCTATATTGATGACCCAAAAGAATCAACATGGTCTATCGTGCTTCCATCTCCTAGTAAAGATTACATTGAATTCATTAATGATGATGAGTTGGGAGATATTAGTATCCACCATCCTTGTTTTACCACGGGGTACCCACAATGGATCTAAATGATGAATATGATGAAAATGAACCAAGCTGGGTACGTGGAGATTGTGATGGAACTTGGGTTGACAATAATGACTCTTAGTTAGGTAATTAAAAGTAATTTATTTATTTCTCCAATGGTATATTTCATATGTTTTACTATGAATTTTGCTATCTTTTTTCTCACTCATTTTATATGTTTGCTTATCGATTTGTCTAATATGTTTTGCAAATTATTTCATCAGGTCTTGGACTGATTATGGATGCTAAGGAGAGTGGTAAGGATATGAAAGAGAGTGAAGAGTCTGGGATAGATTCTAAATCTACACAATCATCAAGAGCACTAAGAGGAAAGGTTTATTTAAATGAGCTTGCAAAAAGAAAGGCGAAAGGGATCAGACAAGAAATTGAGTTCAACAAACTCGGACAACCAGTCAGACCAGCTGCATCTGAAATGCAGAGCTACATTGGACTTCTTGTGAGGAAAGATGTGAAGATAACTTATAAGACATGGAGAAACGTGCCTAAAGATGTGAAAGAGCTCATATGGGAATCAGTGAATGTAAGCAAGCAGACTATAATATGTTTTTTAATGTTTTAATATGTCTTACTCATGATTTGTTCATATTTTCTTGTAGTTATCATACCAAGTTGATGAGAAATGGAAGTCTGGATGCCTTGAATCAGCAAATGCAAAGTGGCGACAGTGGAAAACTAAGCTATATAATGATTTTATATTGCCACACAAAGATAACCCTGCAATGTTGAATAATCCACCACCATGTACTGGCATTCGTCCCGAAGAATGGAGTGAATTTGTTATAAGTCGTATGTCGGATGAATTTAAGGCAAGTTTCCTCACCTGCACACTTTAAGTTAAGCTTAATTATTCTTGCAACTATTGAATTGTTATTTCACTTTACTTACTAGAAACTGAGTGAGGTACAGAAAGAGAGAAGGATGAAAAACATATATCCACACCGACTCTCTCGTACAGGCTACGCTGGTTTGGCAGAGAAAATGGTAACACATTATAAAACCTTGTACATGCTACTGTTTTACTCTTACCATATTAACACATTGTACTTTCTTAATTGTAGAAACATGAACTTAGTGGTGATGATGACATAGACAGAGCCCTTATGTGGAAGAAAGCACGAATGACTAAAGATGGAGATATAGAAGATGAGAATTTGAAGATGACAGTGGAAAGGATCGTAAGATTATAAATGTTTTCTCATTGAAGATATTTCTTAGCAAAAATGTTTGTTAATATAATTTTATCATTTGTTAAATAAATATGATGATTACATAAGGTAAAAAGAAGGAGTGTTTAAGTCTCAAGGATTTGACGGAGACTTGCTCACATGTGCACTAAATAAACCTGAACACTCTGGACGGGTTAGAGGTGTTGGGGGTTATGTCACTCCATCTATGTACTTCAAACATCCAAGAGGACGACCACGATGCAATCACGATGATTCTGAGTTGAGGGAGACGAAGAAAGAAATTCAGTATTCTAGAGAAATGATAAAAGACCTATATGAAAAAATTGCAGAGTTGCAAACAACCATGAAAAAGGACAAAGACATTGAGGAAAAAGGTAGTTGCTCTGTGAAGTTGGCAAAGAGTATCTCTAAGGGTGAGCTTCCAGATGATAAAGTGATTTTGGTAGATAAAAAAGATGCTTTACAGGTGCATTTTTTCATTTTAAGAATTATGCCCACTTCCAATTAGTTAATTAGATCATTTTAATCATATATAAAGTTGATTATGTGCAGGGAAAAATAGTTTCATTGACATTGAATTCTTCAATTGGTAAGATCGTTGCTTATGGAACAATTATACAGATCCAAGGGGTAATCAGTACACTAAGTGGTTGTGATATTCCAAATAATTTCACATGTGTGTCTATTGATGAAGCTGTAGACCCTAATTCATTGTTACCATACCCTATCCCGAATGTCTGTTATAATGTGGGAGATGCAGTAGGATCACATGTACCTTGGCCTACACACTTGATGGTAGTTAAAGAGAAGGTAATATGTTCTTTACATATCAATTTATATTAATTAGCATAATCATCTAATATATATGTGTGTTTATATGGTGCTGCAATTATTAGAGTTCCATTAGCAAGAAAGCTAAAGCAAAACAAATGGTTAAGAAGAGATTGATAAAATGTTACGAGTCTTTGAATTCATCGTTGAAAGGATTATACTGCTATGCTGAGAGTTCTATGAAGAATGGAGAGGGAGTTTTTATTCCATTAGAGGATGATGTCTTTGGTACTAATTGTGAGATTTACATTCACCTTGAGGACATCATTCCATTTTGTGATTTGGATCCAATTTCAGGCAACTGCATGGTAGTCTATTTGTGGTAAGTATTTCTAAGCCCAAATTTTAAATAATATTATTAATTTTTTTTAATAATGTAACCTGATGACACACTAAATTGTTATATGTTAATTGTTAGGCACCTGTATAAAAAAATGAAGGCAGAAAGCATACTTGGTGGATTTCAATTTGTGAACCCATTTACCATATCACATATGGCAAAGACCTCATTGAGTGCACGGACACAAGCTTTGGGAGATAGACTGATTGGAGTATGCCCGAATCAGCTTGTTGTAGTTCCATGCAATATAGGGTAAGTTAAATGAACTTCTAATTATTGGTTCTATTTTGTCCTTAATTATATTTTTTTCGATCTTTAGACTAATTAATAGATTTTTTGGATAAGACTCCATTGGATTCTTACAGTAATAGACCCCAACAAAGAGGTTGTTTACTTGCTTGACCCTCTTGGAAATAGAATACGTGATGACAGCTGGAAAAATGTCGTGGACA
This sequence comes from Perilla frutescens, assembly GCA_026008535.1. NCBI lineage: Eukaryota > Viridiplantae > Streptophyta > Magnoliopsida > Lamiales > Lamiaceae > Perilla > Perilla frutescens. The sequence goes on from BRKX01000011.1 coordinate 34,309,753, forward strand.
GGTAAGAAATATAATTTTGCTATTAATGTAGTATGTAGTCAAGGTCTTTGGATGAATCCCTAATTGCTTGTGGTATAAAGGTCAATAAGTCTGTTCAATGTAAATTTGGAGAAGAAAGGCAAGAAACAACCAGTTTGGGAAATCTTGAAGGTACCTTGTCAACCTGTTAGATGGTGTATACTTGTGTGTGTATATATGTACTGCCATTTTTTTAACATAGGCACCTCGTCAACCTGATTCCAAGCAATGTGGATTTTACGTGATGCACTACATGAAAGAAATAATTGAAAGTGGTTCAATTTCAAAACAGGTAAAATTTTACTCCTTCTTTATGACAATTCATAATAAACCCCATGAATCAGGTTTTCTTAAGTTTTATCAATATGTCTATTTTATATTGTTAACAGTTTAGAAAAGAACCATATTCTACGAAGGAGATTGATGAAGTTCGTGCTGAATAGGCTGTGCTTGATTATGTATGAAAGATCATTTTGCAAGGTATTTTTGATATAGAGAAGTTATTGTTGGTTTTTTTTTAAGTATTGATGTTTAAATATTTATGATGGGATCTTCATTGACTTAGGATCAGATTTGATGGTGTTTGAACTTGAATTCATGTCGTTTTGTGCCTGGTTGATGACTACAAGATCGAGAAGCATACGTACTTTTTGTAATTGAACATTAGATATGTCATATTGGATCAAAGTATGAGATATTTTTAGATAAATTGTCTTTAGATATTATTGTATTTTGGATGATTTTGTATCGAAATTTATTGTATTTTTGTTGCTTTGGTATTGAAATATATTATTTTTGGATGGTTAATTAATGGTTTAATGATTATTTTATTAATTATTGCTTTTTCAGATTTTATATTTAAAAATTAAAAATTTGAAATAAAAAAGACAACAGATATTCTAACAACCGTTGTGCAATTACAACAGAAAGATAAAAAACCATTGTAATTTTTTTTTCGAAATTAAAAAATTACAATGGTTTTGGTTAAAACCGTTGTAATTTTACAACGGTTTTGGTTTCAACCGTTGTAATTTTACAACGGTTTTACTTAAAACCGTTGTAATGTCACAACGGTTAAGATTCAACCGTTGTAAACTTACAACGGTCCTAACTTAAACCGTTGTAAAATTACAACGGTTTTCAAAGAACCGTTGTTCAAATACAACGGTTTTTTTCAATAGTGTTGTAAATTGACAACGGTTTTAAGGTAACCATTGTTATGTTACAACGGTTATTTTTATAAACCGTTGTCTTTTTATTCATCAAACAACACAAAGTGAACAGATTTACAACGGTTCTCATTACCGTTGTAAAATTACAACGGTTTATAACCGTTGTCTATGTGCGTGAAAAATTTACAACAGTGACTAAGACAACGCTTTTCTTTCTGGCTACACAACGGTTAAAAACCGTTGTCTTAATGGTTTTTTGTAGTAGTGTGGGACCATGAAAAGTAGTCATTGTGATATACATAATTGGCTAATTCTATGCTACCCCTAGGCACCATTGTAAGTGTCATAATAGATCTATTGGGATACTTTTAAGTGTCCTAATAGATCTATTAGGACACATAAAAGTGTCCCAACAGATCTATTGTGCCACCTGTAGCAATACCCCAAAGGTCATAATTAAGTTGTTGTCCATAGACATTATTATATCTTTGGTGTTTGTGTATGTCATATACGTATGTGTTTATGTGCGTGTATTGTGCATTTAATTAGTTAATTGTTGGATGCAAATATAAAATAGGCCGTGGATTTATCATGCATAGTTTAATGTTATATATATATATATATATAGGGGTTGGTTATAATGAGTACTAAGTATTCCCGTGAGAACTATAAACCATGCTTACTTAATATGATTTTGTAGCTTATCTTGTTGTATTTCAGTGCTATTGTCACTAGCACTAAAATATAACAAGATAAGCTATAATTTTTTTTTAAAAAAAATTAGCATTAAAATACAATAAAATAAGCTATAAAATTGCACTAAATAAACATGATTTATAGATCTCACACGTATACCCTAGTTCTCATTTGAATCAAATCCATATATATATATATATATATATTTACGTATGTTAGCTTAGCCTAATTAAAATTAAAGGGGTTATGCATTGGTAACGGAATTTTCACGTAAATAACGGGATAAGATATTAAGCATGCATCATGTTTAGTCTCATACAGTAATACCTACATCATGTTACATTATTATTAATTCAAAATAATTAATTTATAGACAAAACGTGCAGGACTTAATCGGTTAATATTAAGGTCAAAGTCAAAATGGAGTTTTAAATTGAATTTGTCCATATTATCCTTTCTATATATTTTACTGAATGTATATGATGTCACAGTATAACAAGAGTCTCTGAGTTATCACGCAGAGCTTTCGAGCTACACGTAAAGCTTTTGAGCTATCACGCAGAGCCTCCGAACTACATGGTTTGGTCTATGGACTGAACACAATTTATTATTCGCATATTATTTATTTGATGTGTAGCTCGGATAATTGGACACTCTCCACTGAGTTAGTAGTACTCACCCCAAAAACTATTTATCTTTTCAGGTGTTGTCTCGGGTGATGCGTAGGTGGGCAATATGTGATGATGACAGTCAAGTGATCAAGCATAATTAAAGATGAATTATTTTTAGTTTTAACTTCATTTTATGTAGTAAATGTCAATTTATGTAGTAAATGTCAATTATATTTATGATTTTTAAACTTTCGTTGTATTTCAAGTAAAGTATGTTATTAATGAAATGCATGGTTAACTTGTCATATTTTATTAAAAGTGAAATTGGGGCGTTACACATTAAAATTTAAATAACGAGACGACGTGTGCGTTTGACAAACAATAATGATTTTCGGTAAACAATATTAGATTTATGGTGTTCGGCTTTACGGTTTGCATTCAAAATCTTGGTCGTTCTACCTTGCAGCTTGCACTCAAAGCTTAGGTGTTCGGCCATCAGGTTATTTTTTAACTTGGGTCGTTCAGCTTTATAGCCCACATTCGGGACTTAGGTGTTCGACCTTATAGTTCACATTCAGAGCCTCGATCGTCTTACCTTACAACTTGCACTCAAAGTTTCAATGCTTGTCCTCCAGAATGATTTTCATGTCTTGGGACGTTCACTTCGATTCATTGCCCAACTCCCATACTGAAACTTTGGCAATGAGGGGCTAACTGTAGTGGTCATTTTTCATCAATCTGTTACGCTTGCCTAAGAAGATTGAATGTCGTCGTTCAACTAGTTTTCAAATAGGTAACCATTCAAATTTAAATTTGAATTAACATTGTCAATTCTGTTTTGTCCGGAAGGGTTGACAGGTTCAGACTCACTATGAAATTTAATATTTTAAAAATGTTTATTATAAAATTAAATTTTATTATAGTATTACAAATCATAATCAACATTTATTGCTACAAATTAATTTTTCTTTAAAATTATATACACCATTTTTAGAATAATCAACCATATTAATCAACTATATTAACCAAAAAATAAGAAATCAATATTAAAAAATAAATATAAACCCTAATTGGGTGGAATGAACCCTAATTAATAATTCTAAAATTAATCTAAGCCATAACAAATTGAATTGAAGAAAAGAATTGATGAAGATTAAATAAAAATCAAAATGGACACGAAATGGGATAGAGAAAAGTGGAATAGAGAATTTCATTTGTATTTTGTGCCGAATTTGGTGCTACATAATTAAATTTATTAATTTCTCTCCAATTTTTTTAATCCAATTTCAATTTATTATATTTTAATTTAATTTTACACTAATTAATTAAGATTCATCCAAGGCAGTATCAAAACCATAGGGGTCTGAGGCGAGCTTGATGAGACTTCATTCATAATTATAATATGAAAGTTAGGTCGAATAATCACTACAACTAACACACCATTCAAATCTCAAAATTAAAGACAATACATTTTTTTTGTCGTTTGCTACAATATTTTTGATATTTTTTTTCATAAAAAAATGTTTTCTATTAGTATTGTGTAAAAAAAAATTATTAGTAGCAAAAATAAAAATTTAATATTAATGTAGATCCTGAAATCTAAAATTATCGATTTAATCCGGAACAGCGGCCTATTTGTGAAATTATTATTATTATTATTATTATTATTATTATTATTATTATTATTATTATTATTATTATTATTATTATTATTATTCAATGTTTCTATTATTCCACTCGCTATATGACATATGTACAAAACACTACAATCATAAAAATAGAATTATAGACGATACACGTACGATTACAAATGTCAATTTTTTTTTCCTCCAAAGTCATCAAAAGTTAATTAACCAAACAATCAAACGTAGTACAATCTTATTCTAACATTACCCGTACACAAACTATGTATACGGATAAAAAAATAGAAGAGGTAGAACTTATTTTAGCTACTTAAATTTTTAAAAAATTTATTTTAGTCAGTAAATTTTAAACATATTGTTTTAGTCACTTTGGACCAAAATGTCATTTAGATATAAAAAAATTAAAATATCCCACCTACTCTCTACCCGTCACACTTCATATCTATTTTTCATCTTCATCTTCACCGTCAATCTTCATCGTTGATCTTCATCTTCATCTTCAGATCTGCTTTTCATCTTCATCGTTAATCTTCATCTTCATCGTCGATCTTTATCTTCAGATCTGTTTTTCAGCTTCCTCTTCATCGTCAATCTTCATCTTCATCGTTGATTTTCATTTCTTGAATCATAGTTCTCGTCGTAGTTCGTCCATGTCGAGCTAGTGCAGTGAGTACTGAATTTCGACTTTTACAAAAAAAAAATGATTTTGTTCTTAACTGTGCGCTGGATTGTTCTTGAGTGCGCACAAGACCCGGCGCGCACAAAGCATGCGCGCTCGCAGACATCGGCAGAACACATCGGTAGACTATCGGCATGACATAGCTAGGTTGATAAGTTATGTGCATCGGCATAACAACTGTTGATAATTTGGCCTTAGGTGCGTGCGATTTTCTTCTTAACTGCGCCCACAAGTATGCGCGTTTGCACAGACATCGACATGACATCGGTTGATAATTTTTGTGCATCGGCAGAATAACTATTGATAATTTGACCTCAGGTACGCGCGATTTTCTTTTTAACTGTGCCCACAAGCATGCGTGCACATATTATGCGCGCATGCGCAGACATCGACAAAACACATTGGCAGACTATCGGCATAAAATCAGTTGATAATTTCTGTGCATCAGTAAAATAACTGTTGATAATTTGGTCTCAGGTGCGCGCGATTTTCTTCTTAACTGCGCGCACAAACATGCGCGTAAAAGGTGCGCGCGTCCAGACCTCGGCAGAAGACATCCGCAGAAATCTCCAGAGATCGGCATAACATCGGTTGATAATTTCTGAGCATCGGCAGAATAACTGTTGATACTTTGGACTCAGGTGCGCGCGATTTTCTTCTTAATTGCACGCACAAAGCACAGGGCTCGCGCGCAGTTTAAGAAATTCATTTTTCCATATTTTTTAAAAGTTGCAGAAATACTTCATTTTTCTAGATTTTCAAACATCAACTATATTAATGATGATTTTTAAGTACTTCTATTCTCAAAGCATGTCTATTATGTGTAGAAAATTCTTCGAATCATTTTTTCCCCAAATTAAATTTAAAAAACAAACAACATCTAACAATCTAACAATATTATTAATAATTAGATCTGAAACATACACATGTTGGGGAAGGATTTTCTATTTCTTCACTTGAATTTTCGGAGGTCAACGGCTCGTTGGTGAAGAAATTTGGAGAGAGAGATCTTCACTTAAATTTTCGGAGGTCGACGGCTTGAATCTGGAGAAATCTTCGCTTGAATTTTCAGTGTTGTAGATTCCATTAGTGTTGAAGAAGTTGAGATGTATAATAGAGAGAAATTTTTTCAAAATCTCATTTCAAAATGTGAAATGTGAATGGCGGCTGAATGGTGGGGAGTTGAAATATGGTTTAAAAATGAATATAGGGGTATTTTAGTAATTCTGACTAAATAAAATATATTTAAAAGTTACTTGTCAAATTAAATTTTTTAAAAGTTTGACTCGCTAGCCTATTTACAAAAAATAGAATACGAAACACAATTCAAAATAAAAAAGATCTCTCTCATTTTGCATTTTGTAAGATTGCTAACATAACCGATATACATCAACTAGCTAGGGATACAGTCATAGGATATGAAACATAATAAAAAAAAAAGGTAATGTGGCAAATTAGCCGGTCAAAATTTTAACAAATTTTTTTTAGCCAGTAATTATAAATATATTTATTTTAACCTCATTTACTATTATATCCTTACAAATTATTTTTAATATTAAATTTTAATTTATTTCATTTTCAAAAACATCATCTCTCCCAACTCGTTTCTTCCGAGCGTTCCATCTCACCAACTCCTCCTCCATTGCCGCTGCAACCCTTCCCCAACCCACCCCCTCTTGCTTCCCCTCTCCGTCTCTCTCTATTACCATCGGTCCATCACTAATTGCCAACCCTTAACTCCTCTATTCGCGGAGACCCTTTTCTTTTCTCCATTTTCTTTTCTTTCCTTTAGGTCTACAGCTTTATCGAAAAAAATGGTTGAGTGGTTGATCATGCATGTCGCAGGCGACAGAGTGGTTGTACAGGTTGAGGCGCATGAGTTTGCAGGTTGTTGTCATTAATTTGCTGTATATTGGAGAAAGAGAGGAAGGGCAGTGGTGAGGGCGGTGTGGCGTCGGCGCCGGCATTGCAACAAAATCGAAGGGAATATGAGGTGGGAGTCGGGAAAGAGGGAGTTGTACAAATTAGTCGGAAAAAATGATGAGTTTTTAATTCGCGTAGTTGCACGAACACCTCTCTTGTTTCCGTCTGAATCGTGCAGTCATCCACCTCCCCTCTGCAACTGTTGGCGCCGACATCACTGCCTTCTTTTTTTTTTTGTATTTTTGTTAGCCTTTCTTCAAGCTAGTGATGACCGTGAGGGATTAACAACTACAACATGAAGATCCCGGTGAGTCTTACCGTCGTCAAACTCTAACAAGATGATGGTGCCAGAGATGGCGCCGGTGCTCATTGTAGCCCGCTTGCCGTCGTCGAACTCCGACAGCACGCTGGAGATGTTGGTGCCGGAGAAGGCGAAGGTGGCGCCGGTGAATTTGTTGCTGGAGGGTGGAGACGTGGGGTGGGGAAGAGGGTGGGGGTGAAGAAGACTATGAGCAGCTTCAATAAACCTGATTTAATTTTTGTTCTCAATTTTTCTTTTTCTTTTTTAATTTTTTTAATTTTTATTTATAAACAGGGGTATTTTGGTCTAAAGTAGCTAAAATAAATGGCTAAAATAAGTTTTTTAAAATTTAATATGGCTAAAAAAAAATTTGACTCTAAAAAAATGTCTCATTTTACCATTTGCAAGAGAGAAAAACTTATGCCGACCGTCTTACGAACATGACTGATCTTAGCTTGAGGCAAACGAGGAGTTGCTTCAAGCTCTCGAAAAAATTAAAATTTCCAATATACATGCATACATATGTTTTAATATATATATATATATATATATATATATGTAAAATTTATGTATACAATAATTAGATAACAACCTTAGGGGTCAGGGGCCTCCATTTTACATTAATGCTCAATGTTAAAAAATCTCGGCCTTCTGTGAGATCCTCCGGTACAAATTGCGCATTTCATTCGTATGTCAACATTAAAATTGCATAGTTTTAATAATATTTTTAGAATTTTTTTATTATATTACAACTAATCTTAATTAATATTTATTTCTAAAAATTGAAATTTCAAAAAAAAAATACTCTATGTTTGGAATAATCAACCCTAAAAATCAATTATATTAACTAAAAATAAAAATTAAATATTAAAAATAATTATAAAACGTAATTGAGTGGAATAAACCTTAAATAATAATGTGAAATTATACTAAATTAAACCAAAAGAAATTAAGATTGAAAAAAAACTAATAATCTTGATGTTTATTACACAATTGACGCACACAACATTGAATCAGAGAAACTCATGTGTTTTTTTTTGTTCAAATTTCCTGTTACGCTTTTATGTGTTTCACTATAAAATTTATTATTTTAATAATATTTATTATAAAATAAAAATCAATTCTAACATAAATAATCATAGTCAACATTTATCAATATCTCAGTCCCCGTGTTAAATTTGCAACTAAGTTCAAAGTTCATGATTTTTAAAGCAACTCACTCTTAAAAGTAAGCATAATACGTGACGTTTCAATTACAAGCCGCGAAGATAATAATTAATAGGGATGGTAATGGGTAACGGACCCTATGGGTACCTGTAAAAATTACCCACGATGGATCGGGTAATTACCCACTTAATGGGTACGGGCAGGGGCACGGGTAATTACCCGTAAATTTTGACGGGTATGGGTACCTTAGTACCCAACCCGCTCCATACCTATAATAATAATAATAATAATATTAATAATAATAATAATAATAATAATAATAATAATAATAATATTATTATTATTATTATTATTATTATTATTATTATTATTATTATTATTATTATTATTATTATTATTATTATGCATTGTGATATGATATTATTTTTTGAAAATTTAATGACATTATTATGCTTGTAGTTTTTTTATGAAATTTGCATTTTTATGAAGGGTCTTTGTATTATATTTTAATCGAATTATGATTTAGTTTTAATCAATGTTTTTAAAATTATAAATTATTTAATCATAATTTTGAATTATTTAATACAAATAATAATTTCTAAATTAAATATTCAATAAATAGTTTGTCATAAAGAAAATTGTATGTTTATATATTTTATTTTTAAAACATGATCCTTGTTTGAACTAAAATGATAATTGAACACAAATAAATTTTGGACTAATTGAAATATTAATTTGTAACTTATGTTATATATTCTCACACACACACACACACACACACACACACACATATATTGTAAACTTGATAAATAAATACTTATAAAGATTATATCTTACATAAAGTATAACATATATATTTTTAAAAACGTATACGATAAAAAAAAAACAAATATAAGTATGTTTGAATGATTATAGAAAAATGTTATTAAATTTATTAGAAAAGATATTGTTAATTTTATGCTCACTATCTTAAGAAGATGTTCATCAATATATATGTACATTAAAAAATATTTATTTATTATATATGCACAAATATATTATAAAGAAATAATTTATAATAAAAAGTGATAATTAATATACATAATTTAATATTTTTTATCTCCTTTTAAAAATAATAAATAGTTATTTTATTCCATCATCTAAAGCATACACATAATATATATATATATATATATATATATATATATATATATATAGATCAAATGAGAACCAAGCACCTATGTAGGAACTAGGAACTAATCTGGAGTGTTGGATCATTTATTTTGTAAGGCTGAGATTAATCTTAAAAAATGGGGTCAAAAATGCAATATGTTAATAATTATATTAAGTTAAGGGTATATATGTCATTGTAATGAATATTAAAAATCTGCAGTAAATATATCTATTCCATATATAGTGGGATTTTAGATTGGAACGTTTTTTTTTTTTATTTTGGATGATTATCTCTAATATTTTTTTACAGAGTTGTATCTATCGTTGTTTCATATTTTAATTCATCACACACCTATTCAACATCTTCAAAGTTACGACTCTTAAAATCGAAGAAGCCGTTCCAGATTAGTTTTCATCGTCTGTCTGTTCGTCGGCATCGACTTTGTCAGATTTCATCGTCTGTCTGTTCATCTGCAGGAGTCATTTTTCACAAGTTCTTATTCGATCGTATATTACCATCACGTCCGTTATCGTATATATTATGGAAGATACAGGTATTATGTTCTCCATTAATGTTTCTTCGTAGTTGTAGAGATTTGGGCGGAATCTGCTAGGGCATCGTATGTCCGAATTTTAGCAAATTTTTCATATATCATTAGCAAATTATATATTTGTTAATAGCAAGTTAGTCATATTTTTATTTGTGAGTTTAATTTATTTTTTGACGATAAGGTGGACATTTTTTTTGGGAATTGTTTCAATGTGTTTTACATGATACTGAGATGTTCGCAGGTAATGGTCATATCATATTTATTATAGAAGATAGATGCTTTTCATATTTGGTTGTGGAAGTTTTCAAGTTCTTAAGAAAAAAATAGTTAAAATCGCATGAATGTATGTGAACAAAAAAATAATGTATTTTTAGCAGCGTATGCATGTGTTTATTAGCAAATTATATTTGTGTTAATAGCATGTTAATCATATTTTTATTTGTGAGTATAATTTGTTATTTAACGATAAGGTGGACATTTTTTTAGTTTGAATTAGCAAATTAATATTCCATTTTATTGAATGGGTTCATGTTGTTTTTTGGTTTAACCCTTATATGATATGAACATGTTGTGCATTGCTTGTACACAATTTCATTTTGAGAACAAAATAGCGTATACATGATTAGTTTTAAAGTATGAAATTATTTATAGCATATTATATACAAGTGTATAGCATATACTTGATGTGCTTATAACATTATTTTAAATAGCAGGAATTAATGCTGATTCAGTTTTGGGATTGTGTGGAAGCTACATACCAGAATGCAATCAATTTTTGAAGCCATTTGTTGGTCAGCAGTTTAAAAATATCGAAGAAGCAATTACCTTTTATCGGGTATATGGTGAAGCAGCTGGTTTCGATATTCGTCTTGGATTAGAAAAAAAAAGATTGTTGGTGTTATTATTTAGAAGTATGTGGTATGTAATCGTGAAGGCCAAAAAAATTCACTTCCAGATGAAGTGAACAATGATGATAAGAAGGAGAAGAAGACGAAGAGACGTAGAGTTTCAAGAAGAGTAGACTGTGTGGCTCGTTTGGTTCTTAAATATGTTGAGGCTAAACACCAAGCATTAATTTTCTATCAACCGCAGAATAATTTGCTAAAAAAATATGAATACGAGAAATTTTTAAATTTTATTTTAACCACTGCACAATTTGCTAAACACTGAGTAACAATTTGCTATCAACAAAGGAATATTTTGCTAAAAAATGAGAATATGAAAATCATGCAACTTTGTTAAAAACAAATGAACAATTCGCGCGATATACACATCAGGAAAATTTGCTAGAAAAAGAGGAATACGAAATAGTGCATACTTTGTTATAAACAACTGCACACTTTGCTCAATATATATGAATACAAATGCTATAAACAGCGGAATAATTTACTAAAGAGGAATTATGAATCTCAAGAAAGCCGAAAATTATAAACACATTAAACAATTTTTTAACCAAACTCAACATAATTATTAACTAACACACTATAAAAATTTACTATAACCATATATCAAATTGATATCATCAGATGGATAACTTGCAACAAATAGATAAAATATTTGCTATAATCTGTAACCAGCTGCACAGTTTGCTAAACACCAAGGAATAACTTGCTATTAACCGAAGCATAATTTGCTAAAAATATATGAATACGGGAAAAAATTGATATAAATCGATCAGTAATTTGATATAAGAAGATAAATATTTTCCAAAAACAAAAGTATAATTTGCTATTAAAACATGAATGTTTTGCTATAAGTCGAATCATAATTTGCTAAAAACAAATGAATAATTTGCTAACAAGGAATGAATATTTGTTATCAACAGACGAATTATTCTAATAATTACAAAAGATTTGTACGTTTCATTCAATCTAGATATTATTCATAATCATGGCGTCGATATTCAGTGGTCCATCATCACATGACATTCTATAATAGAGGCTTGCCTCAGCGAATATGAGCTCCGTGTGTACGTTACTGTCAGCTTTCTGATTACTACCTAAAAAATCGATGAACAGATAGATGTAAAATATAATTATGTGCTATAAACAGATAAATTATTTGATATAAATAAAATGCCACTTTCCTATAATCAAAGAATAATTCGCTAAAAATATAGGAATATGTGGGAATGACAGTCGAAGATCACTATTATTACACATATGCAAACCACGAGATTCACACTATATGAGATTCACTCTATTAAAAGTGAAATTTTGCTATAACCATCTGCACGATTGGCTAAAGACCAAGCATTAATTTTCTATCAACCGCAGAATAATTTACTAAAAAATTATGAATACGGGAAATTTTTAAATTTTATTTTAACCACTTCACAATTTGCTAAACACTAAGTAAAACATTGCTATCAACAAAGGAACATTTTGCTAAAAAAATGTGAATATGAAAATCATGCAACTTTGTTAAAAACAAATGAACAATTTGATATATACATCGGGAAAATTTGCTAGAAAAAGAGGAATATGAAATAATGCATACTTTGTTATAAACAACTGCACACTTTGCTCAACACATACGGATACAAATGCTATAAACAACTGAATAATTTACTAAAGAGGAATTATGAATCTCAAGAAAGCCGAAAACTATAAACACATTAAACATATTTTTAACCAAACTTAACATAATTATTGGCTAACAACACTACAAAAATTTGCTATAACCATATATCAAATTGATATCATCAGATGGATAGCTTGTAATAAACAGATAAAATATTTGCTATAATCTGTAACCAGCTGCACAGTTTGCTAAACTCAAAGGAATAACTTTCTATTAACCGAAACATAATTTGCTAAAAATATATGAATACGGGAAAAAAATTTGTTAAATTTTTTTGCTAAAAACCACTGCACAATTTGCTAAATCTGGAGTAAAACATTGCTATCAATAGAGCAATATTTTGCTAAAAAAAAGAAAAAAAATTACCAACAAATACCAATTAAATCAACATCCTAGCAAAATAGACATTTACTCATTTCCGAAAACTATAAACACATTAAATAATTTTTTATCCACACTCGACGTAATTATTGGCTACCAACACTACAAAAATTTGCTATAAACATATATCAATTTGCTATCAAGAGATGTATAACTAGCAACAAACAGATAAAATATTTTCTAGAATCTTTAACTAGCTGCACGGTTTGCTAAACACGAAGGAATAATTTGCTATCAACCCAAGCATAATTTGCTAAAAATATTTGAATACGGGAAACATGCAATTAAATCGACATTCTACCAAAAGAGACCATTACTCATTTTTGAATTTTCTAGATATCCAAATTGCACATGAAAATGGACAGGAAAAAAATACTAGTTCGTGTGACCCTTTTGCCCGTCATTGATGTCGGCCACAACTGCATCGTTCCACGTCTTCCTCCGGTGGTGTCGGCCAAACGACAGTGGTGGGTCAGAGTAGAAAGAGGGGGCGATCGGTGCGGCAGAAGATTTGGTGATGATAAATCGGGGGGAGAGCGGTCGGAGTACAAATAGCAGCAACACTGGGTGGGCAGTCGGGGGCAGTCAGAACTGTTGAGGGCGACGTTAAAATCGGGCGGCGATGGAGAGAATGGTGGGAGTAGAGAACGGCGATTGGTAGGGTTTGTAATGGCCAGTGTATTTGAGATCTTGATATATCAGTTTCTCTATATTCTGTAATATTTATCTCATAATTATGTCTAGATATGTGGGGACGTGATATTATGGAGATTTTGTTTTCTCATTAATACCCTTATGAAATTCAAAATATTGGTAAAAAATTACCATTTTGCAATTTAACCCCTAAAATCTAAAATCAATCTTGTCCATTAAATTTGTAGAGATCTATAGATGTAAATGGTTCTTAGTTCCTACATAGTGGTATGGTTCTCATTTTAACCCACCCCTATATATATATATATATATATATATATATATATATATATAGGGATGAGATCTGGTGAGAACCAGTTCCTAGGTGGGAACTGGGAACCAATCTCATCCATCCATTCGAAAATATGGATGGTCTAGATTAAACAAATAAAGTGGAGCGGGGCGGTGGCAATTTTGTAATTAAAATGAAAACTTTAAATTCACGCGTTTCATTAAGGGTAAAATTGGAAGAAAAAAAGTGACATCATCATGTTTTGAAAAAATTCTTAAAAACTTTAAATGATCATAATTTATTCGTTTTTAATCGGATTTACGCAAATCTTATATCAAATTAAAACTCTTTTCATACTCTTTCATTTAAGATCCATATTGCATATGTTTATTTGAAAAAAAATAGGTGAAAAATATAAAAAATCATTTTTAGGCATAATTTTCGCATAGAGCAACCCCAGATTTATATTAGCATGTTGTATACAACATTTTACCATGAACTATATAACATTTTAGCATATTATGTAATACATTTTACCGGGTGATATTATGAATATATTTCTAACAGTTTTATATAAACACCTACACCTATATAGATATTACAAAATGAAAAATACGAGATGATGATAAAAAAGAAAAAAGAATGAGAAAGTGAAGCAATGAAGGAGATGACTGACAACTAAGAAAGAAAATGCGTAAATATTTCCTGAAACGAGATAAAGTTTATGAGAGCAAAATATGTGCTGCAATTCTAAGTGCAGACAGTAACATACAAATTTAGCCTCCTACTTCGCTCATTTTAGCCTCATTCATTTCTCATTTTAGCATGTGTTGATAAACAAAATATGGAACGGTGATTTCATTGGAATGAAACACAATACACCCAATTTGGGGACAGTGAACCCTAATGAGAATCTCATAATTACTAATTGGGATCAGATGAGCCCTAATTGGAACGTAATAAACCTTAATTGGGAACGGTGAACCCTAGTGGAAAATGTCACATCAAATTTAGCCTCTCACTTCGCTCATTTTAGCCTCATTCATTTCTCATTTTAGCATGTTCTGATAAACAAAATATGGAACGGTGATTTCATTGGAATGAAACGCAATACACCCTATTTGGGGACAGTGAACCCTAATGGGAATCTGATAATTACTAATTGGGATCAGATGAGTCCTAATTGAAACGTAATAAACCCTAATTAGGAACGGTGAACCATAGTGGAAAATGTCACATCAAATTTAGCCTCCTACTTCGCTCATTTTAGCCTCATTCATTTCTCATTTTAGCATGTTCTGATAAACAAATATTGAACGGTGATTTCATTGGAATGAAACGCAATACACCCTATTTGAGGACAGTGAACCCTAATGGGAATCTGATAATTACTAATTGGAACGTAATAAACCCTAATTGGGAATGATGAACCCTAGTGGAAAATGTCACACCAAATTTAGCCTCCTACTTCGCTCATTTTAGCCTCATTCATTTTTCATTTTAGCATGTTCTCATGAACGGTGATTTCATTGGAATGAAACCCAATATACCCTATTTGGGGATGGTGAACCCTAATGGGAATCTCACAACTAGTAATTGAGATCATATAAACCCTAATTGGGAATGGTGAACCCTACTGGAAAATGTCACACCAAATTTAGCCTCCTATTTGAATAATTTTAGCCCCATGCATTTCTCATTTTAGCATCTTCTCATGAACAAAATATTCTGCATAGTCACTGTGATTAATAAAACTTAATAGTAATACAATTACTGCAAAGGAAATGTAATAAACACTTTTATTAAAAATCATATATATTGTTCAAAATGAATTTACTGCAAAAAATTCACAAACATGATAAAACATCATATTAAACTATACCCAATCACTATAATAACATCAAAATGGACAGTTCCTAGCATCGTGATCTGACAAGTTATGACAATTGCTGCACATTCTGGGTGCTTTGTTCTCCTTTCTCTTCCTTGCCTCATTCTTAGATATCAAACGACTGCCGCTACCTTTTGTTTTAACTGGAATTGGTGGATGAACAACAACTTCAGAAGGTACATGTAAACCGTAGAATTGCTCAAACATGACTATCTTTCTATGTGAAGTAGAACCCTCCATATCACCACACTGAAACAATGCTTTCAACTTCTGCAAGCCAGCTAAAAATGAATTCATCTTCTGCACATCACGCTCAACATAGCCCAAACAAGAATAAAACTCTGAAAACAACTGATTTAGCAAACTCCTATTATTATTATCCGAGAGAATAGATTTACCAAATACCTCAACACCACCACCATGAATATGCTTAACTAATGCAGTTCTTGTCCAACGGGAAGCAATGTATTTAGATGGTATTGAAACTATTTTCAGATGCTTTAACAAGAGGAAAACATGAGAACACAATATGTCATCCCTAATAAATTTCTTACAGCTACATTCAACAATATCTTCTTCTTTGTTGTATGTCACTGTGTGAGTAATCTTACTCACATCATCAACATCATACAACAGCCCAAAATCACAGTGATTAATTCATGCAACATTACATTTAAAACACGAAGCCACAATTTCTTCTTGCACCTTGTTAAACATTTCAGAAGTGTAAATACTAGCTGCATGTTTTTCAATTTCCAATGGAGTCTTTGTTATTGGAACGGTTAATTTGTCAATACTCTCTTGCAGATCATATGCATGTCTCTGTGTATCAATAACACTATCAAAATGCATAAAAGATTCAACTAGATTTGATCTGAAATTGATGTAGCGGTTGAATAGACTGTTAGAACTCTCTGAAATTGAAGTTGTTCTACAGAGACCACTCATTGGTAGTTCCCTAAAATAGGCAGGAATCCAATATTCTCGAATGCTAAAAATAGAATTGAACCAACTATCAGTAGTCAAACAATAGTCCACCATGATATTATTCCATTTCAAATCAAAATCTGAAGGTTCATTATAATCTGACCAAACAGCATCACTTAATCTCTTCATGAACAATTCATCTTTCCTCAGCGTACGAGGAGCCTTTTCAGGAACCTTTATCATGATATGCCACATACAGAGCCTATGCCTAGAATCAGGAAAAGATTGTTCTACTGCAATCTTCAATGCAGGGTCTTGATCAGTGATTATCATACCAGGAGAATTCCCCATACATTTCAGAAACTTCTCAAATACCCAAGAATACGACTCATTATCTTCACCTGACAGCAAACTAGCACCAAAACATACGCATTTACCATGGTTGTCCTTCCCAGTAAAAGGAGCAAATATCATGTTATACCTATCATTAAAACAAAAGAGAAAACACTAAGTACTACTGTAAAAGAATGGTAACATATATGAAACAGAATGCTAAAATGTTGTATACACAATGCTAAAACTTTATACCCGAGATGCTAAAACTATATTATACCTGAATTTATATATATAATGTTAAAATTAGAACAGAATGCTAAAATGGTATATCCATAATGCTAAACCTCTATACCCAAAGATGCTAAAATTAGAAAACATGACATATCTGTTCAAACTATATGTTGAATTGAATGAAACAACATCACCAAAAGTAGCATAATTTATCATTCACAGAGCATCAGCCCAAAAAATGCGTGTCAGTCTGTCCTCTTTGCCAACACAATACTCAAAAAAGAACCCAGCATGTGATTGTTGCCTTAATTGAAACTTATTCAATACCATTTGAGCATCAGCCCCATGAATGTATGCTCTCAAGTCACGAGCATAATTCTTGAAATCAACTCCAGTGCAACCTACATCAGAATAGCTCCCAACACCTTTCTTAAAAAGCCTATAAGATCTCATTGCACCTATGTTTTATAACAATGTATCCTTTCTCACAACAAAACCTGAACACAATACGAGCCCTACAATTAGATCTTTTAGAGACTCTACACTTCTTTGTTTTAACTGCATCACTTGAATCACCAACCTTAACTACTGCATTCTTCTCACCCTCTCTACTATAGTAAACATATTTCCATATAGTTGTACTATCTTTAGATTTCTTCTCTGATCCAAGACGAATGTCAAAACCAGATGATTGTGCATAGATCCTATAAAATTTCACACCCTCATCCAAAGTTTTAAAACTTTGTTCAACAGTTGGCTTCAATTCACAATGAGGTATAAAATATTCTGTCATGCCAGGAGATATCTCTACAGTCATATTACTATGCTCACTTGAAACAGAAGACTCTGAAACATTAAAATAAAAAAAATTATAAACTGAACAAGGTAAAATAATAATACAATTACATCAAGAGATATTCAGAGACACGAATTTTAGCATTAGCTATGTAACATTCTAGCATCGTTCAACATACATTTTAGCAACAAAATAATCTAATGTTTGCATGGTGTGTGTATATAGCCAAGTCACAACATTTTTTGTAAATGTTTGAGAGAGTGCGATATAAAACCAGCATCTTATAATGCTAAAACACATGTTACGAAATGCTAAAACAAACACATTAACATGCTAAAATGTCTTATATTACGTATTCAATAAATAGATCAAATTGATGCATCTGTATATTCTCAAACTAAACCCTAGCATTCTTAACAATTAGAAAACGAATGATACAACACAAAATTGAACAAAAACAGATCAAATCAATAAAAAATAAAAACGTAAATAAACTCCAATAGAACAAATTGTAGAATCAATAGGATACAACGAATTCGAAATTAATCACCATTAAAACTGAATCAAACAATGCAAAATTAAAAACATATCTGGAGTCGCCATAGAATCAGAGATGTAGAAATTTCACGACAAATTGATTTTCAACAATTACAGAAAAAAAAACGATCTTGACAAATGAAAAACCGTGATACAGTTTTTTATCTTCGCTGCAAATTACGAACGAACAAGATCGAACTGAGATTTAAGGATTTAAGGAAAAAATTTCGACTGAGATTAAGAATTGAAGGAAATAATTTCGACTCCAAAAAAAGCGGAAGGATTAAGATGGAAACAAAAACAGAACAAAAGGTAAGAATTATTAAATTACTATATTACCCCTCCGTCCAGAAAGTTGCCTAAAATTACAACAATGCCACCGCCCCATCACTTAAATATGTTTTAATCTAGGTCATTCAGATTTACTTAAATAAGGGCTAGGATTGGTTCCTAGTTCCTACCTAGGGGGAGAGTTCTCATTTGATCATCTCCCTATATATATATATATGTATGTATGTATGTATATTTAACTACAATATTTTTTTTATTGTAACTTATAAAAATATTTTAAAATTTATTAAAAACTACAAAATATTTCTTGTGAATCGCATAAAAATAGTTAAAATACGAGTAATGGGTACAGATATGGGTAGTTAAGTACTCAAAGAATACGGGAATGAACATAAAAATTGATATCCAATGGATATGGAGACGAGTACGGATATTTTTTCAAAATACAAGTATGAGAATGAATATCGTAGTATCCTACCCATTGTCATCCCTAACAATGAATTTGAAGAAGATAACAAAATTGTGGTACAAGAACAAGAAGCAATATAATATATACCACACACCACGAATTCATCATCACAATATCTAGTACCTTATCTATACATATAGTACATTACAAACGCTCTCTCTCTCTCTCTCAATTATACATAATTGCTGCATAACAAGAAGCAATATAATATAACACACACCACAAATTCATCATCACAATATCTGAGTACTTTATCTATACATATAGTACATTACAAACGCAATGCTCTCTCTCTCTCTCTCTCTAAATTATACATAATTGATGCATATACAACACATTAATTTCATGATGGAATCTTGTAACGAGGCAAAGCCGACACGACATCTTGGCCTTTAATCTTGTAATATTGGCAATACTCTCTGAACATGAACTCTCTATATACGGCCGGATTTTCATCAGACAGAATCTCTTTGATCGGCGAAAATGGCTTGGCGGCCGCCGCCATGCTAGGAGTGAAGAAACACGCCACCGAAATCCTCGGGCCCACCGGCTGCGCCACCACTCTGTGCTCCACACTTATGAACTTGTCATTGCTTATGATCTACTCATATTATACAAATTAAACAATCAAGAATTAGGTAGCAAGATTTTTGAAAAATATTATTTTTAATCATAGAATGAGAAATGTGTATATATATATAGTTGTACGATACCTGCGTGAGATCGCCAATATTGGCAATTAGGGCTCCACTAACTGGAGGGACATCAACCCATTGATTGTCGTGAAGAATTTGAAGCCCTCCGATGCTATCTTGCATTAGCAAGGTCAGAAAAGTCGTGTCCGAATGCTTCGGTGTTCCTAAGGTTTTCTCTGGCTCGGGGCAAATCGGGTAATACAAACACGCCATCGCTTGACTTTTCATGCACTCGATACTCGACAGGTAATCGCTAGGAAGCCCTAGGGCCTCCGATATCAACTTTGACATCGTCTCCCTAAGTTCAATCATGTGTTTCACATATTCTTGGACTTCCACTCTGCAAAAATTAATTAATTGTCAAATAGTTTTTAATTATATAATAATGATGAATTTTGATATATAAATATATATACCTGCAGGCTAAAGGTATTTCTTGGGGGTCAAGGTGATCGTCAGTAAAAACAAGGGTCAAGATATCCCTCCAACTAGCAGAGTCGTTCTCACCGAGAGCGCTGTTGCCATAGAACCTCACTCCCTTCCGACTATCGTTGGAATAGAGTGGCATTTTCTCCACTGCGGGTAGTTCGTGGAACCGCCTCACGGCTTCCAACATGGCATCCATTTTTTCCAACGGAACCGAGTGGTTGATGATGCGAAAGAATCCCCATTCCTCCGCCGCCTTGCGGATTTCCTCCACCACTTCCCTCCGTCTAGCTCCGCCGCCGCGCTCCACCCCCTCAAAGTCTATGGTGGGGAGCTCGGCAGGGGCGTTGGAGGTCTCAAGTTTGGGGTTGCTCTGCAGCAACTTCGGTGGATGCACGAAGAGACGAGGAAGTCTCGTCACCCCAGCATCCACTAGGCCTTTAACGCCAGATTTTGCTTCGTCGAATTCCTTCACTGCTTTAGCCCAGTCGAACTCACCATTGCTAGAAACCATCATTTTTATTTTTATTTTTTATGTAGAGAAATGTTAGATCTTTTAATTACTAGTGTTGAGATGCACGTATGTTGTGTGTTGGAGTAGTGGATGGAATTTGTGAAGAAATATGTGATATATATATTGGTAGGGTAACAACTGTTGGCCAACAATCCCAGATAAGTACGTACGCACGTAGTAAACAAGGAGTTTGTTAGGTGAGAGTAAATTCCAGTGACTAGGAACACAGATTCGGTATTCAAATTAAAACAATTTAGTTGCAAGTTTGAGCGTGTACTTTCATTTCTTTGAGTTATATATATGTGTGTGTTTGTGTGTGTAATTTTATTTGTACGTACAAAATGATAACTTATATATTATAAATGAGGCTGTGTGCTTTTCATGAATTTAGATGTTATATATCTTCGATATTTTACGATAAGTTAATCCATGCAATTTAATATATAGAATCAATTTTTATATAAAAAAAAAACCGGAATACCTAATTAAAAAAAAAACTGAAAGTAATTGTAACGATAATTGAGTATGTTTCTCGATCGATCTCAACCAAGGATGAAAATATCGCTATCGCAACATATATCGCAATTTTAATTTTACGGATATATCGACGGATATATCGATATCGCATATCGATATCGTAGAAAATTAAAAAAAATTACGGAAATCATATTAAAATCTTGGAAATTTAGCTTGAAATTTTATGAACTATTATGACATATTATTATGCACATATTCCACTAATTTTTTTGATAGAATTGTATTTTGAAAGCAAATATATGAATAATACATTATATAAATACCGTCTGAGACAATACATTTGACAAAATAATACATAATATAACATAAAATGACTAAATAAACATTATAAAGTACAATTAATACCAAAATGAGGATCTATGAGGTTCAAACATAGTAGATGGAATGTCATCTTGTTCTAAACAATATTGGTACCAACTTATCACGTTCGAGTAATTATGGATATAATTATGCACATGCGCTTGATATGTTTCTTGATTTCTTCCAACAGCTTCACCATGAGTTGGATAATGTCCACTGACCCAATTATTTTGTTGATACACATTTTGAGTAGTCCAATCAATTTGTGAACTCTCTATGAAGCATACATATCACTATGATCAGTGTCACCCATATTCATAGAATCAAGATTTGGCAAATAATTTATATTCAATCTTAGATTTGAATTTCGTGTGATATATGGGGAGAAAAATTTTAGTGATTTGTCCATCATGTCCTCTAACTGAAAAAATGAAAAAATAAAGTCGGTGCACGTGCATCTCACTTTTCTTTCTAAGACATCCGTTGATTTCCCGGTCTTTCTCTTATATTTTTTTGCAAAGTGAATGTCTTTATAAAATAAAGAATATTGCAACTCAAATAATTACATTTAAGACCTAAAAAAGATCACAAAAATATATAGTATTAAATAAAAATCAAAATATATTATAGAAATATTAAAAAAATCGCGATATATTGCGATATGTTGCGATATATTGCGATTTCTCGTCGGTACTCGGGAAAAAAGATATTCCCCCCAATATCCATATCGCAATGTCAATATCCGCGATATATCGGCGATATATCCGCGATATTTCGCGATATTTTCATCCTTGATCTCAACTAGTAAAAGCTAAAATAATTTTTAACAAAAAAATAAAAGCTAAAACAATTAAATTAAGTTCACGTCTCAAAAAAAGGCTTGGCAGAAATTTGTGTTTTGTTGAAAAGATTTCGTCAGCCTTCTAGATGACTGAGTGCTCAACATTTTTCACACATGTTATTTTCGTTAGGTCAAATCATATTCATATATAGATATTCAAACTACTTGTTTATATCTAACCTTTGTTGCAACATGACTAGTAAACTTTAATATTCTTTCAAAGAGAACACTTACATCCTTTTTATCCTTACAAAACTCTCCTATATAGTAAAACGTAATAATATTCTACTACTTTTAATTTTTGTACACAAATTACAGCATTCACACACATGGAAGCGAGCGGTACCTTCAAGCTTCTGGCTCAAGGTTGGCTCATTTAAGTGTGATTGGACAGACTAAATTTTATTTTCTTGGATATAGTGAACAGAAAATATGGTATTTTAATTATTTTGAGATAAATTAGAAACAATTTATCCTAAATATTCTAAAGCATATTTTACTCTTTTGTACGTAATGAATACAAATATAATATTTGAATAAAAATATATGTTTGAATTTTTTTACTACAGTAACCTTTCTAATAATTTATCTTAATTAAAAGAATTAATTACAAATATACTCACTATATTTCAAGAAAGTAAAACCTAGAATATTAAAAATACTAAACCAATGAACCTAGAACAAGTGTCCTATTTGAAAGAAAATTAAAATAATTAGTGATAATTTTGCAACAAATTAATTATAGTTTGGTACCTTTTTTATACAAACACTATAATTTCTCGAAAAATGGTCTCTCCACAATGGTCAAAGCACCGTGTATGCATTTCTAGGAAAGTGGAAAAAGTTCGTAGAAATTGTTAGCTTTTATGAAAGTTTCCTTGCAATAATGCTGTGGGCTCAACGGTGGTTTGCTTATATTTATTTTTATTATGAATTGTACTCATCAATTAATAATTTAATAATACAGCATGTCTTCTTTGAAATATCACCAACCACGTTTTCTTTTCAAACTAAAAAGTACACACGAAAGGAGTACGGATGATAATGGGTACCCACAAAAAACTTTACTCAGGAGGGTAATTATTTGTGTAGGCGAACTGACAACAATGATATTCATTTTTACGAGGTTTATACACTACAAGAAAACATTAATGTATAGCGATGGAAATGGCGACATAATGTATTCGGTAAACACGGATGGCGGAATTAGCGACGGATTAAATTAGTTACGGAAATGATGATGAATTGTTCCGTCACTCACTTAAAGACGGAATAATACGTCGTTACACGTCATAATTTAATTGCAGAATTTTTTTAAAAAATTTAACGACGAAAATAGTGACGGATTTTTCCATCTTTACGTTAGTGACGGAAAAATCCGTCGTTAAACATTTTTTTTAATTTTTTTAAGTTAGTGACGGAATTAGCGAAGAAAATTCCACCGCTAAAATTAAATTTAATTTTTTTAATTTTTTTAATTCTTTTTATTTTTTTTTAATTTTTTTATTATTCAATTAATACTATTTATGAATTTGAAATTAATCTTTTTAATATTTTAATTTATTTTATTCTTTATATTTTTTTATTTTTTAATATTTTATATTATTTTTAAATTAATTTTTAATTTTTTTAATTTTTTTTCAATTACTACTAATTACGAATTTGAAATTAATATTTTTCATAATTTATCTTATATTAAGATTTTTTTTATATTTTATATTAATTTTTATTTTTATTTTAAATTTTTAAATTTTTTATTTTAATCTGTTAATTTATAATAATATAATATTTTTAAAAAATATAATTATATTAAGTCATTTATTTAATAATTTTAATGTGATTTTTGTATATTTTATAAATATATAATATTTGAAAAAATTAATTTTCTCAAATATTAATTTATAATTCTATTTAATTTTCTTTAATTTTTAATATTTTATATTATTTTTAATATTTTTATTTTCAATTACTGATTAATTAAGAATTTAAAATTTATTTTTTAATATTTTATTTATTTTATTTTTTTTGATTTATTTTATTTTATAATTTTTTTATTTTTTATAATATTTCATATTATTTTTTATATTTTAATTTTTATTTATTTTATTTTTTGAATTTATTTTATTTTTTAAATTTTTATTTATTTCATATTATTATATTTTTGTTTTAATAATTTTTATTACATTATATTATAATTATTTAATTTGGTAATAAAAATTCTATGAAAATAGGTTTCGTGTGTATATATATCTAGTGTTTCTATAATTTAACAAAAACACTTGGTGGCCGACATGGTTATAGCTTCAAGGTGTAAAGCCTTTCATATACACAGGCCCCAGATTCGATTCTCTTGGGAGATAGATTTTACTGAATTAATTCAGCCTCCATGCAATCGGCTCTGGCTCGGCTTTGGCGGCTTAAGCCTTGGTTGTTGCCGACTCTTTTTTTTATTTTTTTACCGACGGAAATATTCCATAGCTAATTCCGTTGCTATTTTTTTATTTCTTTAATATTTTGAAGACTGAATTTGACGACAATTTAGCGACGGAAAAATCCGTCGCTAATTCCGTCGCCTCCGTTCATAACGGAAAAATTCTATCGCCCGTTTTATTAGTCCCATACCCATATGAGTGTATATGTGTATATATTCACATATACAGTTTTATATATAATTATATTTATAGAAATTATTATTACTATTATTAATATGAAAATATTAAATTAAGTTTGATTTTATTTAGTAGTTTATTTTGTATATATTAGGTTTTATTTTCTAGTTTGTACTTTGTATAAAATATGATATATATATATATATATGTATATATTATGAAACGTTAGATACTTATAATTGAAAATAAAGCAATAATATATTTGTATATGGTTGCCGCCTAATTTGCAGACATTTTGCATTCATTGTTGTACATAACTATAGTTATTATAAGGAAGTTAATTGAAGATGATTTATTTAGTAGTTTATTTTTCTGCAAGTACGATTGCAAGCACATAATACAAGAAAAAAAAAGCACATTAAATGATTTTCTGGTATTGGTTCATGTAAGTGTCTTTCTTTCTTTTGTTATTCATAGTATATTGTTATGTTCATATAGTTATTTATTTAATATCATTTTTATGAGAATTTAGAATTGTGTATTAATCAAATTGTTATTATGATTTTAGTTTTAATTATTTTTTAAAATTTAGAAAATTTTTTGTAGCTAGTTAAATTGCGGTGACGGGCATGGGTATGGGCAGTTAGATTCCGAAAGGGTATGAGGATAGGCATAACAATTATTACTCACGCGGGTACGAGAATGAGTATGGGTATTGTTTTAAAGGGTAAATTGCCTTAAAATACACAAAATTTAGGGTGTTTTTGATTTTTCACACGTTTTAAAAAATGTAGTTTTAATAACATAAACTTAGCCCTTGTTTGGTTTATCACATGATTTTTAAAATCCGACAAGTTGAATCTGACGTGGCAGCCGGAGACTGCCACATGTACATCTATGTGGATACTAGCTTGCCTTAAAAATATACATGAACTTTGGGTTAATTTTGTTTTTTTACACAAATTAAAAAAAGACTAGTTTTAGGTTTTTTTTTTTACTTTTTTCTTGTAATGTGGCAAACGTGATATGAATACTTTACTTTATATTTTCTAACATCAATTATCGAACAAGATATAAATTTTAATCAACATCATTTGACAGTTGTGATCTTTTTGATCTTATGTAATTTATTTAATATGCACAAAAATCATACTATGACTTTAGGGTGTGTATAATGTGTACATTTATTATTATGACGTTTGAAAACATTGGAGCCGTTACATATATATTATTAATAGGTTTAAATAATAATAAAATAGACGAATTATGAAAGAATTTGTTCAACAATTAATATAAATGGAAATGTTCAGCTATAAAATTATTTGAGTTTATCTAATATATAAAGTTATATCAAAAGATGTTATTAAACATATGTGAAAAATTAATATGTAGTTTCTACGTGATGAATTTATTTGTTAACTTAATTGATTGATTGTGTAATATTATTCACCAACATATACGATACATCATAACCACTATTCATGACTTGATGATTGTTGTATTCAGAATTCAATTATTTATACCATTACACTAGCTTAAGTCATATTTTTAAATTTTTTCTTCAAATAGAGAACTAAAAAGGTTTGATAGTTCTTTTATTTAATTTTTTCGAACCTAAATTTTATATATTGCATGAACTAAGAAAATTCAAAATATTTCACAATGTTTACTATAACAACTCTATAGTAATAATTGATGAATTTTTTGTATTACACAAAAAAGCAAAAAAAAAAAAAAAAACAAAGAAACTAAAGTTGATATTTTTTAATTCGTGTGAAAAAACAAAATCAATCCAAAGTTTGTGTATTTTAAAACAATTTGGTATCCACCTAGATGTATACGTGGCATCTCCGACTGCCACGTCAGATTCAATTGGCCAGAATTAAAAAATTATGTGAAAAACCAAACAGGACTAAGTTCATGTTATTAAAATCACTCTAAAATTTATATATTTTAAGGTAATTTACCGTTTTTTAAAAGGTGGGTATGGGGATGAGTACCATAATATCTTATTCATATCCTACTCTTGCCATCCCTAGAAAGAGCACTATTACCTTTCATTCCATATGAAACGTGGTTCAGTTCTCGTGTCCAATTTTACTGATACGACACATCATGTGATTTATTTAATAGGCCAACATCAACTGTGTGCTAAATTTTTATTACATAGCTCCGTCAAATTACTACATCAAAAATTATATACCTATTGTTTTAAGGTAAATTATATTTTTGGGTCTCTGTAGTTTTGCGTTTATTTCACTAGGTCCCTGCACAATATCTTCATTTTAATAGATCTCTATACTTTGACAAAATGTATCTTTAAATCTGTGTACTATTACATTTTGTTTTAATAGGTTATTGTACTATTTTTTTTATTCAATAAGCCTTATACTTGTATATTTATCTCGAAAGGACCTTTTTTTTAAACATTTATTTAAAACACCAATAATAATTACTAAAAGAGAACTTGCTTAAACACAAGGAGTGTACAACTAAAAGAGTCAATAGTATAGGAACCTATCTAATCACCTAATATAATAATTAAATTACCAATAAAGATTTTTAATTCAGTTTATATAAATGTATACAATAATAACAAAGAGATATATAAAACTTCACAAAATCGCGATAGAAAATGTGTCTAAAAAGTTTAGAGCTATAATATTATACTAATAGAAAATTCAAACGTGAAAATGTTAATGGAATGCTAATTTATTCACTAACTGCACAAATTCTTTATACTTTTTTTTTTATATATTTTGAGTTTGAAATAGCGAATATTTACTTTTTTTTTTTTACTTCAAAACATTTTATAGGATAAATGTATAATTAAATAAGCTTTTCTTTAATAATAATATTGGGTTCAAATATAGAAGTAAATGAATTAACTAAAATAAAAAATAGCACAAGGACCTATTAAGATAAATTTTAATAGTACAAGAGGACCTAAAGATGCATTTTACCATAAGAGCCTATTAAAACGGAAAAATTGTACAGGGACTCAGTGAAATAAAATACAAAAGTATAGCTAGAGATCTAAGATTGTATTTTGCCTTATTTTAAATACTCATTCTTCCTCAAGCATCCATGGTACAAACAGTATTTTGGGGTTTCCAACCATATCCCCCATTTCTAAAATAATCATTAATTTATTAAATATTTTATTTATATTTATTACTTTTATATATAATTAAATTAATTTATATTTTAATAACTTTTTTATTTATTAAAATTTTCAATATTAAATTATTTAAACATAAATTTATAACCAAATCATCAAAACAAAACAATGACATTTATATTGATATAAGAAAAATGAATACAACACTGTGAAATAAAAGTTGGGTTGCTATTTTTTTAGTGTGTTTTGGTATCGAACACAATCGTCGATATTTATTTGAATGGGCGAATAGACACCAATGCTATTCATTTTTTTTTTATCGACAAATTATATTAATGTTACAAAATTAATTTATTATGTTATACGAACATTGACAAGCAGGCTTTTAATTTCTTAATTTCCTAAAATATTATAGTTTTTTTTTCATTTTTTAGCACTATTATAACTTTTTTAGTAATTTTATAAAATTAAAATAATTCTAAAATGTAATTAAAAATTATAATACATATAGTATTAAAACAGATGGTATAAATAATATTCAATATATTAATAAAAACTTAGAAAAGAAAGAAAAAAGAAAAAATGAAAGAAAAAAGAAAAGATGAGGATCTCTGATACAGACTCAAATTCGTACTCTTTTACCTTGTGTTTTTATTTGTTTTTAGTACTTTCAATAGAGTCTAGAGTCCTATAGGGAGTAAATGTAATCGGGGGAAGGGGAGGAGTGAGCACATTTAGATCCATTATGAGCGTAAAAGTAATACCTACTACGTTAAGGGCATAAAAAGGGCGTTGAAGTTTTGAGGGTCTGTTGCGGATTAAACGCGAAAATTCAGTAACCACCTCTACTCAACAATCTGGATCCACGTTAGCAACATTTCCACAAAAGATGGGGATAAATAGTCTTGTAAATGAAGAGAAGAAAGAAGAAAAGAAAGGATAGATGGGAGAGAGAGAGAACGTCAACCACTGCCCTGAAAAGTCGATCGCGACACTACCATGATGGTGAGGTGGAGGGAGACCAACTAATTTCATGCCTCTGTGTGGGCTGGGCTGGGCCGTGTTTGGCCGTTGTAACAACTATAAATACTTGTTTCCATTTTAATTTCTAACACACTCAAATTCATTTTACAATTCCGTACTTTTAATTTCAGTATTAGTTTGTGAATATTCCGCACAGCTGTTGGTAATTTTGCCCTTGGTTGATACACGTACTTACTTTTGCCCAAATTTGAAGTGGTGTAACCTAGACAATTTATACAGGATACGAGAATACGTGGAAGACTTCTAGGAATGAAACACGTCAACTTGGAAGGAATCAATCCTACTTAATTACTCAATCAAGCGACAATAAACTGACCTCTAGACTAGACACAAAAATAGCACACAATTCCAATGAAAAGGGGTTGTGAAGGATGAGAATTATGGCTGAGAATTTTGTGGTATTTGGGACATGAATTAAGGGTTAAGAATAGCTAGGGAATATAGGATATGTTAAGGATGTGAAGGACTTACGGTATGCGATGTAGAACTCGACGAACGGGTCTAAAAATAAGCTAGAACGCAGCTGGACTTGTTGAAGGATCTTCGAACGGTGTTGAAGACGTGTTGTGGATGTGGATGAGTTGATGGATGCTGTCGAATAGTGGAGGGATGGTCGATGTTGAGTTGTTGTTGAATTACAACCCGATTAATCTCCGGCGTATCTTGTACGATGAAAACAAATCTCTAAGTTGTTCTTCGTAGCGAGTTCACTCTAATTCCTTGTGTGAATTAGAATTTTCCCTTGGAGTAAGACTTGAAATTGCTAGGCTTCAAGAATGATGATTTTCAACAGAAAACAATCAAAAGCTTTAAACGTTTGAGACACAAATTGAATGCAAAGACAAATTTAATCAATAATGTCTAAAGTATCAATGTGACATGGTTCCCCTATTTATAGGACATATTATGCACGAAAATAATGAATAAAAAGGCCTAAAAATCTGATCCAAAAAGGATCTCTAACTATACTAGAAAAATACCTAAACTATAATTCTATTCAAGGTAGGAAATTGCCTTAAATACAATTCTAGTCAAACCTAATTAAAGGAGAACGAAAAGTACATCAAATATTAAATAAAAACTGATCTAAACTATAGTCTAAATTAAATAAAATAAATACTATAGTCTAGATAAACTTCAACCCTTAATTACATCAAATAAGGGCCGTTCTTCACACTTGCACATGTCCACTTTACATCTTCATCTTCAACTCTTCAAGTTATATTCTCTATGGTATGATCTTGATCTTCATTAGTTAATAAATTAACTAAAACACGGCTGCACTTTGCATCTTCTAATTCCTCGAATTTCTTGCGAATCAACACTTGGAAATATCCTTGTAATTTCTTCACTCGAAATCGTGTCATTGGACCTTTGAATTACAGCTCGGGTTCAAGGCCTTCAATGCCTTACATGGCTTCATCATTCCCCCTGCTGAAGAGAATTCGTCCTTGAACTTGGATCATTATCTTGATTGAACTCATCTACAACAAACGGAGATAAATCAGCAACATTAAAAGTTGAAGAACATTTATACTCACCGGGAAGATCAATGCGGTAAGCATCGTCATTTACCAAGCATTCTAGCATGCATCAAGTTCAGCAATGTGTAACATCTAGATAGGGCATTAGCTACAACATTCTCTTCTCCTTTCCTATATTTGATGACGTACGGGAAGGACTCGATGAACTCGACCTATCTTGCATGCCTCTTGTTTAGACTTTGCTGCCCTTTTAGATGCTTTAAGCTTTCATGGTCTGTGTGAATCATGAACTCATTTGGCCATAGATAATGTTGCCACGTCTCCAATGATCTCTTCAATGCGTACAACTCTTTGTCATAGATGGAATAACACAGAGC
This sequence comes from Perilla frutescens, assembly GCA_026008535.1. Lineage (NCBI taxonomy): Eukaryota > Viridiplantae > Streptophyta > Magnoliopsida > Lamiales > Lamiaceae > Perilla > Perilla frutescens. The sequence continues at coordinate 34,340,981 of BRKX01000011.1, forward strand.
TGCACCATTTAATTTCTCACTAAAGTAGGCAATTGGACGCCGTTCATGCATCAAAACAGCACCAATACATATCCCAGAGGCATCACATTCAATCTCGAAAACCTTATCAAAATCAGGCAAACACAAAACATGTGCATGACATTAAAGATGCTTTAACGGTGCAAATGCTTCATGTTGTGCTTTACCCCATTCAAACTTACGATCCTTCTTACTTAGCTCAGTAAGAGGCGCGGCAATGCTAGAAAAATCACACACAAAATGATGATAAAATCCGACAAGGTCGTGAAAGGATCGAACCTCTGTGGCTGACTTGGGCGTTGACCATTCTTCAATCGCTTTGATTTTAGAACGATCAACCTCAATACCACATACACTCACAACAAAACCAAGAAATACAACTTCATCTAAACAAAAAGAGCATTTAGACAAATTTCCATCAACTTGGCTGATCTCAGAATATAAAAAACGCACCTAAGGTGTGCTAGGTGTGGCCGTGCATCGTGACTATAAATCAGGATATCATTAAAGTACACAACAACAAATTTCCCAATCACATCACGTAAAACATGGTTCATTAATCTCATAAAAGTGCTCGGTGCATTAGTGAGACCAAAAGGCATAACTAACCACTCATATAAACCATGCTTAGTCTTAAAAGCTATTTTCCAATCATCCCCTTCATGCATTCTAACTTGAAAATAACCAGAACACAAATCAATTTTAGAAAAGATCTTAGAACCAGATAATTCATCAAGAATATAATCTAATCTAGGGATAGGGAATCAATACTTCAGTGTTATCTTGTTGATGGCACGACAGGTCCATGCATATTCTCCATTCGTTGTTCTTTTTTGGCACTAGAATGACTGGAACTGTGCAGGGGCTCATCGACTCTCGAATCTGCCTCTTCTCAAGCAACTCTTTTACTTGTCTATCAATTTCATTAGTCTCTTCAGGGGATGTCCGATATGCTGGTCGATTTGGCAAGACGGTGTCTGGCTGGAAATCAATCTGGTGCTCGATCCTATGAACTGGAGGTAATCCACTTGGAATCTCTTCTGAGAACACATCCACGAACTCCTCCATAAGTGGCTGCACAACGCTAGGTAAAGAAACATCATTAATAGCACTGCTCTTATAAGATAAAAGAACAAAAGGTAAACCTGCTTTTAATGCTTTTTCTATGTCTTTCATTGAGATAAACAAACTGCGGTTTTGATCTTTCTTTGCAGCTGATCTAGAAAAATTCCCACACACAATGGATGATTTAGGGACTGAAGAAGAAGGGGTGGTGGCAGCCTTCTTGGGGGTCTAAGTCGATGGTGTGCCTTTGGTGGCAATCCGGGCTGCGGCTGCGGCCTCCTTTGCTCTCTTAGCTCTAAACCTCTCTTGCATGAGTCTTTGATCCTCAGCAATGGCTTTAGGGGACAGTGGCTTTAATGTAGTGGTTCATTCGTCTCTCTTCACAGTGTATGTATTTGCAAAGCCATCATGAACCGCCTGTCTGTCAAACTGCCATGGTCTTCCTAACAATATGTGTGATGTATCTATTGGAATAACATCATAAACAAAAGAGTTAGAAAATCGACCAATAGAGAATGAGACACTTACCTGAGCCATTACTTTGATCTCTTCTCGATCCGTAAGCCATTACAACTTGTACGGCTTCGGATGCTTGATGGTGGTCAGTGCCAACTTGTCAACTGTATACTAGCTAATGGCGTTGATCACACTCCCACTATCTATTATCATCGAGTAGGTTTAGTCTTGGATAGCAACACCTGTGAAAAAATGTTCTCATGTTAATCCGGCTGCTCTTCTTCACGATTGATGCTCAGACTGCGAATAGACACAAGACTAACATGAGGAAGCTCGGGTTCCTCTTTATCTGAGTCGACTGGGGGCATCTCTAGCTCCTTCTTGGCATTAACTACGGGCTGCTTCTCATCCTCACTGGTTGATTCGATCTCATTCTGTTCAGTGATGAATAGAACACGCCGGTTTGGACACTGGTTCTGAAAGTGGCCCCAACCTTGGCACTTGTGACACTGGATGTCTCTAGCTCTATTCTGTCTCACATTGGGTGCTGGACTGGATAGGTTGGGCCGTGTGTAAACTGGTCTAGACGGTGGTGCTGGTGTAGACTCGGATCTACGGCTGGACTACGGTGCAGAACGGTCGAAACGCCGCTCGGACGGTCTGGACTGACCTCTGGGTCAAGTAGGCTTAGTAGAAGGGGTAAAAGGTGATGTGGAATTCGTACCTTTGTTCCCTGGGGGTCGAACAGGGGCTGAACTATGGTGCAATCTCCGTCGTCTCTCTCTGAGCTGTCTCTCCACAATTGATGCGTAATGCACCATCTCTTCTATACTTGTGAAGTTCTTGAGTTCAACTTCACATGAGATATCAGGATTCATGCCTTCAATGTACCGGATGATGGTAACATTTAAGGTCTCTTGTTTCCCAACTCGGTTCAGGGCAGTCTCCAACTCCTTATGGTATTCTTCAACTGATCTGGTGCCTTGCTTGATCCGGTTGAGCTTCTTCTCAAGCTCTCTCTCATAGTGCACATGAATGAACTGGCCATGCATCAATCCTTTCATTTCTTCCCAAGTATCAACGGGTGGATATCTTTCACACCGGCGTCGCTCCTGCTGCATCTCCCACCATGAGGCTGCATAGCCTCTAAACTCCAAGCATGATAACTGGACCTTCTTGATCTCTGGGAAATCATAGCACATGAAGATCTTGTCTACCTTACGTTCCCAATCCAAGTAAAGATCAGGATCATGAAGGACTTCAAATTCTGGAATGCTCATTTTGATGTTATTGAGCAAGTTGTTGGGATTTATACGTCGGGCTGCATGTCTGTAGGGTTGACGTGGTCGGTTACGTCTCTGATATGTATCGTACTCAGCCTCTAACTCCTCTGCAAAGTAACCATGATCTTCTTCAGCATCACGATCATAAGGATCGTTAAACTGCACTTGAGATTGGCGACGCTCAGCTGTTGCTGGTTGTCGAGTTGCTCTTTCTGGCTGGACAGGCTGGCCTTGAACTGGTGGTACAGTGATTCGAGCAGTTAGAAGTTCAGGCTGTGCCATCATCTTGGCCAAGGAACTATCTAGCTTATCCTCCAGTTCTTGATGGTGGTACTGGACATCCCACGGTTGTGGCATAGATGAAGCCGCATCTGTAGAAGTACTAGATGATGCAGGTGCCTTATCATGCATCTTATTATACCCATCTCTGGATTCCATGTGTACTTGCAATCAATGAACAAACGTGAAAGAAAAACAAGGTGTAGGACCTCACAATTCCTCACAATCACTTGTATGTTCTCTCTGAATTTTGACCCCTCATATATGTCTCTCAACTATGTGGTGGTGCTCTTGTGATATGTGTGTATATGGTGGTGATGATCGAATCTTCCGTTGCTTAAGATTGGCTCCTCTCGGACTTCTGAGGGCGATTTCACCTTGAAGCTGTTGGAATTTGGCCAAAAAAACACTTATGCCACAGCAAAGCTGTGAGTTTTGTTCATCTCGTAGTTTCGCTTCCAGAATGGTATTATGGAGAAAAAATTGGAGTTGGGAGCAAAACTAGTAAGGAGAAGATGAAAACCGGAAAATTGGGTGTTTTAAGGTAAAAAAAAAGAAGGAAAAAAGAAGAAAAAGAAGTAGGAAGGAAAGAAAATGATTTGGATATGTGTACCACTAGTGTGACATAATCTAAATACCTTAATTAGATTAGACTCTAGATGGAAGATACCAAAATTAAATTACAACTCAATTGAAAATTACCAACTAAAGAACTATATTAGAAGGAAAGTTCCCAAAATAATATAAGACTCACAAGGAGGTTACCAACTATGAACTAGTACTAAAAGGAAAGTACCAAAAATAAAATCAAACTCAAAAGTGAAATAAAAAATCAAATTGGATATTCCCCTTTTTTTTAACAATCGGGTTTTTTTTATCTGAATATTTTTTTTTGTACACTTTTTTTTAAACTATTGGTTTTTTTTAACCGAACTTTTTTTTAAACAATGGACACTAATCTCTTATAACTTGATAGACACATCGACTGACACATAAGCAATAAATTGACACGTAGGATTGAACCACGACCAGCAGAGCTGACGTGGCATTGATGCCCAATTTATGGTGTAACCCGAACAATTTGTGCAGGATACGAGAACGCGTGGAAGACTTCTAGGAATGAAGCATGTCAACTTGGAAGGACTCAATCCTACTTAATTACTCAATCAAATGACAATAAACTGAAAATAATAATAACGAGACTCAAAATATTATAGACGAAGGACTAGACCTAATTAACACAAAAATAGCACACAATTCCAATGAAAAGGGGTTGTGAAGGATGAGAATTATGGCTGAGAATTTTGTGGTATTTGGGACGTGAATTAAGGGTTAAGAATGGCTGGGGAAGATAGGATATGTTAAGGATGTGAAGGACTTACAGTATGCGATGTAGAACTCGACAAACGGGTCTAGAAATAAGCGAGAACGCAGCTGGACTTCTTGAAGGATCTTCGAACGGTGTTGAAGACGTGTTGTGGAGTTGGATGAGTTGATGGATACTGTCGAATGGTGGAGAGATGGTCGATGTTGAGTTGTTGTTGAATTACAACCCAATTAATCCCCGGTGTATCTTGTACGACGAAAATGAATTTCTAAGTTTTTCTTCATAGCGAGTTCACTCTAATTCCTCATGTGAATTAGAACGTTCCCTTGGAGTAAGATTTGAAATTGCTAGGCTTCAAGAATGATGATTTTCGACAGAAAACAATCAAAAGCTTTAAGCGGTTGAGACACAAATTGAATATAAAGGCAAATTTAATCAATAATGTCTAAAGTATCAATGTGACATGGTTCCCCTATTTATAGGACATATTATGCACGAAAATAATGAATAAAAAGGCCTAAAAATCTGATCTAGAAAGGATCTCTAACTATACTAGAAAAATACCTAAACTAGAATTCTATTCAAGGTAGGAAATTGCCTTAAATACAATTATTTTCAAACCTAATTAAAGGAGAACGAAAATTACATCAAATATTAAATAAAAACTAATCTAAACTATAGTCTAAATTAAATAAAATAAATACTATAGTCTAGATAAAATCCAACCCTTAATTAAATCAAATAAGGGCCGTTTTTCACACTTACACACGTCCAGTTTGCATCTTCATCTTCAACTCTTCAAATTATATTCTCCATGGTATGATCTTGATCTTTATTAGTTAATAAATTAACTAAAACATGGCTGCACTTTGCATCTTCTAATTCATCGAACTTCTTGCGAATCAACATTTGGAAATATCCTTGTAATTTCTTCGCTCAAAACCGCGTCATTGGACCTTTGAATTGCAGCTCGGGTTCAAGGCCTTCAATGCCTTGCATGGCTTCATCATGAAGTTAGGTCAAAATTTAATCTTGTTCATTTTCATTAATCTCATGTGTTGTTTATTTATTTTTGCATTATTATTTATTATGTTTTTTGGCTAAGTAATTAGTGTTCAAGTTGAATGTGAAAATGATATAGGTGGTATGTATGTATGAGGCTAATCGATCTTAATTTATCTCGAGTTGATTCCCAACTTCATTCTAGGCAGAATGATGACAGGGCAATGGTAAGGTTAAGAGTTGGTCATTCTGAATTAAGTCATTGTTTATGTAAGTCAGGATGGAAGTAAGGGCGATTGTACCCTGATGAGCCACTAAGTGATAAAGCAGACGTCGAAGCTTGGAGATTGAAGTATGGGTGGATATGGGCACACTGACGAAGGGGTCCCATATACCAGCGTTAGGTTTCTCTGATTGAATGCTGCTATCCTTGCAAACCCTCTGCATGACTCTCTTTGTTGGGTCTTGGATAGTTAGGGACTAAGAGTCACCGACCGTATCGCTCTTAGCTTACACAGTAAGAAGGAATTGGGGAGGGTTTAAGGCGACCGTACCTATGGTATTGTGCCCAGGATTGCATACACTGCCAAATCCGAACTCACGTTTGACTTGAACATGTCTTTACTATTATTTGATTCAGTTTACACTCTAGTTTTTATTTGCATTTAGTTTTGTAGGATCGAATTAGTGACAATAATTCTCCCAAGTTCCAAAGGATACAAAGAAGGATAGAAAGGTTAAACACTCTTCGTGGGATGATCTCTATCTCTAGGTGCTATACTAGCCGCTGAGGGAATATTTAAGTATTAGCTGAGCTTTGCCCATGGGTATAATTTTGCACACAAAAACAACATTATGTCAACATCATAAATAAAAAAAGAACAAAAGAAAATGAAATGAAAAAAATTTGGATTGAAGGACAAATGGAGCCCATATTTTTTAGGTACATGCAATAATGTGTTTATTTTATTTTTTGGGGTGTTCCCCAACTTTGATGTACCAAATATTGGTATATAATTTGAGTTATGTACCAACCATTGAGATGCCCTAATAATCGTACGGGTTTTCATTTAAATAATTTAATTTATCAATAATTATTGTACAAATATTTATCTTTTTATTTTTTTAACCAATCTATTCAACGTTTCAATATCCGACGATTAAAATATGATCGAACTTGTTAGAATCATATGTGGATGTTTAAAAATAAAATAAAAATGACACATCATAAATTACACGAACGATTTTATATATTTGAACAACCATAATTAATATATGTTATCATCGTGCACTGGAGAGACGGGAGACATGGTTTCAAATTCATCGATCCCAGCTATGCTTTCATCCGAGTGAGTATAACCCGGTGTCAGGATTATGATTCGGCGTCTCGATATTCCATTTGAATGGCACGCACATTGTTTCACCGAGAGCCATCTACTATCAATTATTTCAAACGAAGCGCACGATCCTCCGTAAGATAGAGCTTAGATTCACAGAGCTGAGGAAGTCCATAGACACTCTGGATTATGTGAAGGTTGTGAAAATAGTGTTCGTATACCGGATGATTTTCTGCTTGGATCAGAACTGATACATAGATCCATGAGTGTGGGCTTTGGTGGAAGATGTAGATAGGTAGAATTCCTTTTCATGGGAGGCATATTCTTACCAGATGCTGATGCACTTCATCAGCGTCCTACCTATGGCTCGACAAGCTATGGGTGGGAGAGGCCACAAGACGTATCATTTCTATGGGCCGATCTGGGCACTCCAGGTAATTAGTTTTAATTTTTTCATTCTAAATTACTGATGCGTAGTTAAATTAAGCCAAAATGTAACTGATCTATTAATTTATTTTATAGATACTGGCTTGTGAGGTGATACCTGAGTTAGCCCGTGAGATTGGTGTGCATAGTTATCAACTTACTATGCCTCGATGTTTGAGGTGGACATTTAGGTGCCCTACCACTGACATATCCACCTTATTGCAGAGATCAATACATTTTTAGGTTTCTTTCTCTATTTAGAATATCAAATCTATATTTATTAATTAATTAATCTTATGATATTGTTACTTTCATGCAGTTATGGATGGTTTCATTAGTACCATCTCTGGAGGAGACGGTGACTCCAAATTACCAGAGTATGCAGCTGGAGGGCAGTGCTCAGAGCGTGAGATTTGTTTTCCCTTAAAAGGGAAACAAGAAGAAGATGCTTGCAAATGTAGCATCATGCTGCTCTACTGTAGCTGCGGGCATTGTGGTCCCATCATCCCAAGAGGGCTGCTCGGAGACCATATAAAGGTCCGCAATTGAGACAGACATTGATGGATGAGTCAGATGATGACATACCGGATCTCCGCCCCCCACTGACACGAGAGCAGAGAATAGAAGAGATCCGGATGATAGATTGAACCCTCCTCGAGCATAGGGGACTAAGCATTCAAGGATCGATCTTGGAGTAGCAGGAAGCATGAGTGGCGAAGTGTGGCAGAGCCCTCATAGAATTTTATGGAGCGCTGGCTTCAGAAGGTTGTGGCAGTTGTGATGGAGGATATGATGCTTCATATTCAGGAGGTTGTGGACCAGGCTGTTGAGAGGGCATTTGCTAGGCTGCGTAGAGAGCCCGATCCAGCTTCAAGTCACCACACTGCCGGTCCAAGTGGTAGGTCACCCACTCCTGATATGGGCCATCATAGCCTGGAGCCGAGTGAACATAGTGCCATTGGGGCATCCACTCTATCTATCTAGAGTGCTCTACAACCCACTTTACAGCAGGAGGTGCCAGTACATCGGCTCCCCCTAGAATTGTCCACATCTCACTGCTCGCACCCTTGGATATAACACGACCCTACAGCTCATGAATGCTCAGAATGATGCGGTCCTGACTGTGACCTACGGATGATTTAGAAGCCTATGATCTGGAGCGAATATCGTGATTCTCATCAATTATATATATTTATGGTAAGTGTGGTTTGACGAGTTCGAGAACCTGAAGAAAGAGATACATGAGCAGGCTCTTAGCTACTTCTTAACTGTGACTAGTCGATGAGTCAGGAGAGATACCAATTTTAGGACAGTGGTGGCGGCTACTGGTTTATATGTGTTCAAATACTTAATTTTTTTTAAATTTGTAAGTTCGTCTTTTACACTTATATGAACTATAATTATTTTTTGCAGGAAGTCCTCATTGGAGAATGGAAGAAACTTCATCCCCTCAACCCTGATTACTTACAGACATATCAAGATAATGACTACCGATGATGTATTTGTATATCGAATCCTGGACAGTGATGGGCACTATCAGATGTCATGGCTCGGGTATGATTATATAAGTTAGCTTCATTAGAAATGATCAATGTCATATATTATTTGCTAACATTATTCTTGATATGACCTATATACTACATTGTAGGCGATCATGGTATGTAAATTCTAAGGCAACACTGGGTAGTGGTCCATATCCACCTTACTGACTGAATAGTTGAGTTGTATGACTCATTCCTGCTTTACATGGACAATCTGAGTGATCACGTGATATACAGGAGACGGGATAAAGAGTTAATGCTCCTACTTCGTCTACTTCCACGTCTACTCGCATGTGCTGTATTTTAGCAAGGTTGTCGAATGCCACCTCAACGTGCTTTTATGATGAGCTTGGACAGATCTATACCAAATTAGTATATGCATACAGATGGCACCAGCTGTGGAGTATATGTATGTATGCACATGGATCATCTGCTGGGTGGAGGCCCTCCATTGGATGTCTCGGAGGAGCATGTGCATGCATATCAAAAAGTTATAGGGGATATGATATACTCATTGAATTATAATGATAGGCCCACCATTTGAGCATGTGACATTGTCATGATGTCCCACCAGTGCAACTTTAAAAAGAAAATGGAGTGAGAAAACTAAAATAGATACATTTAAAATGTTAGATCAAATAAAAAAAATGAAACCCAACTCTAAATTGCCGCTGTAACATGAGAACAGGGCATCAAGTCCAGCTCAAACTCATGACAGTCATAGGTTCGATATAGAAGATCGACCATATAACTGTCCCTCTCAATCTTGACTTTCCATAAATATGACAATGTCGTGGCCCGAACGGCAAAGCATTTCCCACATCGACATTCTTGGATAGCTTACTTGCAGCTTCATCAGTCAACACAAGATTAGAACCCTGTGCAGTCGCTCATCGCTTGACAAACCAATGCTCGACAACTGATCTGAACACCTCAAGTAGTGAGCAAATAAGCAACTTCCTAGACCACAACAGACGAGCATTGAGACACTCCGCCACATTAAACATCATGAAACCGTAGCGCCGTACGGGACACTATGAACGAGACTAATGCTCTAGTCCGATATTACATGGCTTTTGGTATGTGTTTGGTGTTCAGTTATTTTATTCACCTAAACTGCAAGTGTACAGTGAGGCTCCTAGTATAGTAGTGAACAAGATTGAATTCACAGATACTTGATTTTTTAAACACTAATTATTTATTTATCCTACCTTTGTTATCTAGATCACATAAAATGAAGAGATATCGAAATTAGCTAATTGAACTTAAATACTGAAATTAAAACACCAATATCAATAACTGTAACGCCCCGGTCCCGGGAGAAGGGCAGGGGACCGGTGCGCTACTTGGGGAAAGGGGGAAAGGGGTTGTTGAACAGAAGCAATCAAAGAAATAGGGTTAGTGCCCTAAAAATATGGGCAGCATAACCTCTGTAAATGGATCAATCCACGCTTTTAAAGCGTATGAAATGACTCAAACCAGATACCATGACTCTTAGGATGAACCCAAGAAAGAATAACAAAGGCAAACTTCAATGTAAATAATAACAGTTCAAAGGTTAACTGTTAATAGGTTAGGCATAAAAAAGGCCAGACTGATGTCTGTCCAAATACTTAAAGTAAAGAGATGCCAGGCTCCCGCCTGTCGTGAAAGCAATATAAAGCCAGGCTTTTGCCTTGACATGAAAAACAATGTAAAGCCAGGCTTGCGCCTGTCTGAGTAAGGAAAGTAAATAAATGCCAGGCTTTCGCCTGTCAGGAACAGAAAGTAAACGGGATTCGGAGAACCGAACACTCCGTAACAATAAAGAAAATGGGATTCGGAAAACCGAACACTCCATAACAGTAAATAAAATGGGATTCGGAGAACCGAACACTCCATAACAGTAAAGAAAATGGGATTCGGAGAACCGAACACTCCATAACCGTAAATAAAATGGGATTCGGAGAACCGAACACTCCATAACAGTAAATAAAATGGGATTCGGAGAACCGAACACTCCATAACAATAATCAGAGTAAGCGGACAAAAACGCAGTGCATTTATTCAGACACAAAAGGTAACCATGTTCTCAGTTGGACTCCACACATAAAAGAAACATATACATCAAAAGATAGCCCTTCAGCCTTAGCACAGCCGTCCACCATCCCGCAGCTCATCCTGAAAATATTTGAAAAGATTTGGGCGTGAGTACTAATGCACTCAGTGGGTACTTTTGAGAAAAACCTTCAGAATCATTTTATAAAATAGAATATCCAATCATATTGAGAGCATATCATGGAAAGCTTTCAAAACAGAAAATTTGTGAATTCCATGTATACAAAATCATTTTCGTTCCATCATTGCGCGCAACTCTCCCCTAGAACGCTTACGGTGAGTCGGTTCGTGTACACAACCCGGCTGCTTAAGGTTGGACACTGCCCTGTTTGCTTGGGGCTCGATATCGTGAACCATTGTAGTTTCGTCACCAAAAACAGTAGTAAGACTTACATGAGTCAGGAGAGCACATCAAATACAGTCATGAGTTGGATATTCAATCATATTCATTTTATAAATATCAGGGCTTAATAACCCGAAACATATTTTTATATAATAAAAACCCACCTGGTAATCTGAGCTAGATCTAGATTCTGATTCTGATCTCAACTAGAAGTCTCCTTCTTCTGTGCCTACAAGATTATCCGGCAACTTAGTTTCGATGAATGACTACCATTAGGTCAAAATCTAACCTTTCTTAGCTATGAAGTAAATATTATAATATCTACTATCTTAATACGCAGCACCCGGATCATCAAAATATTTTGACTCTTAAGGGAACTTTACTCAGGGCATTTTTATAAAGAAAAACCGTTTAGGAAGTTTTGGCATACGGGGTGGTCAAACCCGTATCCTAAAATTAATTCGGTACAAATAAATTCATACCGCAAGATCTGCCCATTGGAAAAATATGAAACTTTAAATAAAAATACTATATTTTGACACGGAACAACTTTTGAGTTTAAAAATACGATAGGGCTATCCACGAAGGATAGATCTGAAAAAGACTACAATTTAATAATCGGATACCCAAAATATACCCGAAATTAAAAAGTGACAACATGGAAAATGTATATAAATATACATAGAACATAAAACCCTAAAGACACTTTTTGATTCGATGACCCGAAAGAGTCACCGATTTGAAAGGTGGTGGCGACTTTTGGCGGCGGTCACGATGATTTTCCATCGTGATCGTCCGTCGTGTCATCATTTCAATCACGTATTCGTGATCTATGCGTTGACACCTTCAAAACGACTATTTCGGAAATGAAATAGGAAACTAGAGACGTACCTTCTCTAGAAGCTGCTCGGCGTTTCGATTTTGAAAATGAATGAAAAATGAAACCTTAACCTCCTATTTATAGAAGAAAAATAAATAGGATAATATTTCGAAAAAGAAATTGGATAATGACGGATGTGCCTTAGTTATCCAAATCTATTACCTTTCACCCTAAAATTGTGCCAAGTGTTCATTTGAACTCGAAATTGGAAAATTCAAAGTTTGGCACGATGCTTGAAAATTTTTCTATCAACCCAAGAAAAATATCAGAACATATTTTAAAGCAATTTTTGACCAAATTAAATTTTAATAGATGTCTCTGGCTGCGATTTTCCTTTATTTGAATCCGTTAAGGACCCAACTTCTTACCTAAATTACCCTCAGGTAACATAAGTTGAGTAAAACCCTCTAAAATATTTCGGGGTATTACATTCTACCCTCCTTAATAAAAATTTCGTCCCGAAATTTGCGTACCTCTATAGGGTAAATCAGGGTACAACTCCTTGATTCTGCTTTCAAGCTCCCAGGTAGCTTCCTCTCTCCCATGGTTATTCCATAGGACTTTCACCAGTGATATCTGTTTGTTCCGTAATTTTTGGACCTTTTGGTCAAGAATAGCCTCTGGTTTTTCTTCATATGATAAATCCTGATTCAGGACTATCTCTTCATTCTTTATAACGTGTGTAGTATCAAACACGTACTTTCTCAACATTGAGACATGAAAAACATTATGAACCTCAGCTAGACTTGGCGGTAAGGCTAGTCTATAAGCTACCTCTCCAACTCGTTCAAGAATTTCAAATGGTCCAATATACCGTGGTTTCAATTTTCCTCTTTTGCCAAAACGTATAATTCCTTTGGTAGGAGATATTTTGAGAAAGACCTTATCTCCAACATTAAAATACAGATCCTTTCGACGTTTATCTGCATAGGCTTTTTGTCTATCTTGGGCCTCCTTCATTCTCATTCTTATCTTATCAATTATTTCGATTGTTATCTGAACAATCTCAGGGCCTAATATCTTTCTTTCACCCACTTCATCCCAATAAAGTGGTGATCTACATCTTCGGCCATACAATGCTTCATATGGTGCCATTCCAATGGTTGCCTGATAACTGTTGTTATAGGCGAACTCTACTAAGGGTAAAACATTTTCCCAGCTTCCACCTCTATCAGTTAAAACTCCTCTGAGCATATCCTCTAGTATTTGTATTGTCCTTTCTGATTGTCCATCAGTTTGAGGATGGAAAGCTGTACTGAAATTTAGTTGCGTTCCCATGGCATCTTGTAGACTTATCCAGAATCTAGAAGTAAATCTGGTATCTCGGTCAGAGGTGATCGAGACAGGTACGCCATGTAATCGCACAATCTCCTTCACATAGAGTTGAGCCAACTTATCCAGTCCAAGTGTCATCTTGATTGGTAAGAAGTGCGCGGATTTAGTCAATCGATCAACAACGACCCATATCGCAGTGTTTTCTCGAACTGATTTTGGTAATCCTACTATAAAATCCATGTTGACATGTTCCCATTTCCATTCTGGGATTTCAAGTGGTTGTAATAATCCTGATGGTCGTTGATGTACCGCCTTTACTTGCTGACAAGTTAAGCATCGTTCAACAAATGAGGCCACTTCTCTCTTCATATTTCGCCACCAGAAGTTTCTCTTCAAATCTCTATACATCTTTGTACTTCCAGGGTGAGCGGTATATGGAGTATCATGAGCTTCCATCATGATTTCATTCTTTAACTCTTCATTGTGGGGCACACATATTCTTCTTTCGTACATGAGAGCATTGTCATTTGCTTCAGCAAATCCTTTTGAATCCTCAGATCTTACTTTCAATCGCATCTTCTCCAAAAATTGATCCCCTCTTTGTGCCTCCACAATTCGTTTCCTTAAATCGGGTTTAGCTATTAAAGTAGCTATAAGTCCTTTAGTAGAGTCTGGTGGTTGAACCAACTGTAACTCTAGTCTTTGAAATTCTTCAATTAACCTTTCTTCTTGTGTTAGGAAACAACCTAACTCTGCTTTGGTTTTTCGGCTAAGGGCGTCTGCTACAACATTTGCTTTACCGGGGTGGTAGAGAATGGTACAATCATAATCCTTAACTAATTCCAGCCACCTTCTCTGCCTCATGTTTAAATCCTTCTGTTCAAAGAAGTACTTAAGACTCTTATGATCAGTGTAGATTTCACATCTGACACTGTATAAATAATGCCTCCAAATTTTCAAGGCATGTACCACAGCTGCAAGCTCTAGGTCATGGGTGGGATAATTTAACTCATGTGGCCTGAGCTGGCGAGATGCATAAGCAACGACTCTCTTGTCTTGCATTAGCACACACCCTAGCCCTAGCTTAGACGCATCTGTAAAGATAACAAATCCTTCATTTCCTTCTGGTATAACCAATACTGGAGCTGTGGTCAGTCTTTTCTTAAGTTCTTGGAAATTCTTCTCACATTCCTCAGTCCAAATAAACTTAGTCTTCTTTTTCAACAATTGTGTTATTGGTCTTGCCAATTTAGAAAATCCTTCAATAAATCTTCTATAGTAGCCTGCCAACCCTAGGAAACTTCTTATCTCATGTGCACTGGAAGGTGATTTCCAGTTACTTACTGCTTCAACCTTAGCAGGATCTACTTTGATTCCTTCTGATGACACAATATGGCCAAGGAACATTACCTCACTGAGCCAAAATTCACACTTGCTAAATTTGGCATATAATTTCTCCCTCCTCAATGTTTCCAAAATTATATGTAGATGTTCTTGGTGTTGTTCCTCACTTTTGGAATAGATAAGAATATCATCTATAAACACAAGAACAAAGTTATCCAGATATTGATGAAAGACTCTGTTCATCATATCCATGAACACAGCAGGTGCATTAGTCAACCCAAATGGCATCACTAAGAATTCATAGTGGCCGTAACGTGTTCGAAATGCTGTCTTAGGCACATCTTCTTTTCTTATCTTCAATTGGTGATAACCTGAACGTAAATCAATCTTTGAAAATACGTTAGCTCCTCTTAGTTGGTCAAACAAGTCATCTATCCTTGGCAAGGGATACTTATTCTTAACTGTCACCTTATTCAACTCCCTATAGTCTATGCACATTCGCAATGTACCATCCTTCTTTTTAACAAAGAGAATAGGCGCTCCCCAAGGTGAGACACTGGGTTGTATGAAACCTAAGTCCAACAGCTCTTGTAGTTGTACCTTTAGTTCTTGCAACTCATTAGGGGCCATTCTATATGGTGCCTTAGATATTGGAGCTGCTCCTGGTTCCAAGTCAATGGTAAATTCAGTTTGCCTATCGGGCGGTAGCCCTGGTAGGTCCTGTGGAAAAACATCCTTGTATTCCCGAACGATAGGGACTTGATCTATCGTTACTCCCTCTTTCTCTTTTCCTACTAGGTTAACCAGAAAAGCATGGCAACCTTCTTTTCTCATTAGCTTTATAGCTTTCAGGGCTGAAACAACTGGTATCTTCAAACCCATTTGTAATACCCCGTCCCAAAATTTACTCTTCTATTTTTTTTTAAAATCATGTTATCCTACATATTTGTTCTCGATCATATATTCTTGTTCGTCATGTCGAGATATATCATAGAACTTCTATTCATTCATTTCGTTGAATATTTTGAGACACTGTTACTAAAATCTGATTTTTCTTTCATCTATAAAATTTGACCGTGTCATACTTAATTCCGAAATAATCTTCTTCTTCGCCGTAAAATCCTAAATTTCATCACGGTCGAGTGGTTATTTATTTCATCATAGTTAAAACAAACTCTACCCGATTTAATTTGTTTCCTTCTCACATTTTCAATTCCTCTATCAATGTCTCATTCTAATAATTGGGTAATTATTTTCATTCAACTCAATTAAAATATTTGAGTACTCGATGTAATTTATTTCATTCAAATATTTTGAACCCAATTTATTTCATGTCAAGTTTAATATTACAACCCAAAATCCAAGTCCATTTTAGCTCAAACCACACTAGCCACCTAGCTCATTTGCATGAGGGACACGTATCACACATTTCATTGCTAGAGTCCAGCTGTTGGATTATCAAAGAAGAAAGAAAAGAAGGGGAGAGTACAGAAGCATCAAAAAAAAAAACGAGAAAAGAAAATAGCAAAAGAAAAGAGAAGAGAAGAGGAAAGTTTCCATCGTCTCCTTCATCATAGTTGCCGTCGTTCATCACCCATATCATGGCCAAACTTCACAAAATTCATACCGGACATTCCCCTCTCTATATAGATCATGCATATGCCAAAAAATTATCTTAACCAATGTCCAGAAGGTTGAAAACGAAGCCAAACAGTTCAGAAACCGCTGCCCCGTCACCATGTGCCGCAGCCAACTTGCGATGCGATTTCTGGACGATCTGATGGTCCGATTCGCCCCAAATTTATACCGTTTCGAAGCTCTTCTTACGGGCTACGCATATCTAGCTTCCGATAATAAAGTAGAAGTTGTTTGGTTCATCGAAATCACATCGGAAGTTTACGCAAAATCTGTCAAATACCGTTTCGTGTTACGGCTGCTTCGGCTGCAGTTTTCCGGAATTTTCGTAGACCAAAAGACGTCATCTTTTAGACGGTAAGAAACCTCTCCTTACAAGCTACTCTGATATATTTTTAGATTTCTAATTCGACCTCATTTGTCCTTTCGTTTTCTTGTCGAGAGTCGACGGAAAACCACAGTCGAACTCCTTGTGCTGCCGCTGCTGTTATGTGCTCATTTTCCAACCTTTTTGGCTGCTGGATGGCTGCGTATAAGTCATGGTTAGAGACTCCTCTTCATATACTTCGTGATCACATAGTTTAGTTCATGTTAATGAGTTAATTTTGGCCTTACTTGTCTTCATTTCATCACCAACACATGAACTGTGAAATCATGACTCCACACCATCACCAACCAACAATTTTCTCCAAATTCCAAAAACTAGTTCACCGATATATATTTTCAAAAACCAAAGTGTAATCTGTACAAGTAATAACTCATCCTTATTTCAAACCCATAGAAACGCATGAGTTTCCTCAATTCTTTTTCATCAATTACTTTCTAAACATCACAACTTAGAAATAACTAATAAGCTTACCGAAATCAATAAAAGAGAGAGAAATAAGTCGGGGCTAGGTGAGCGAGTCGAGTCGGGTTGAAGCAGGGGAGTGTATCGTTGTTGTCGTCTGGCCTGGGTTCGCATCTGCTCTAGCCGCCTGATTTGTTGAGTGTCATCGTCAAGTCTGGGCAATGGGTCAAGTCACCGGTGAGTCTCTGCTGCGGCTTTACTCACCTCATATCTTTGTCGAGTTTCGTCGTTGAGTCGGGCTGGCGTGAGGGTGTGTGTGTGTGGCTTCGAGTTTGTGGCTTTTGTGTCTTCGTGGTGGTCGTGAGTTCAGTCGGGTCACCGGGGGAGGAGGTCTCGCCGGAGTTGTGAAGGAGAAGAGGAAGAGTGTAAGAGTTAGGGATTTTGGTTCTTCAATTTGGGGAAAATGGTTGTGTTCAGACGTGTTATTTTTGTAAGAAGAGAAGGAGAGGATCTATTTGCAATAAAAAGCTATTTCAACTAAGGACTTGTAATTTTATATATTGTTTAATTATTCCATAACTTATTTCAAACTCAAAATTTAACACAGAAACTTTTCAGAAATAAATATTTAGGCCAAAACTTCATAAATTGATTAAATTAGCCCAAATTATTTAAATATCCTTTTAGCTCGTAAAATTTTATCTGAATTTTCTATTTAACCCAGGATTCATAAATTAATTATTTAGGAACATAAAATCTTGGATTTTTTTTAGATATATTAGTGTTATAATTGGCCTAAATGATTTATTTGAAATTATTTTGATACTAGGTGCGGTCCAATTAGGACCCTCGTCTACTTTGTGATTCCCTGCTGAATTATACGTGTTTATTACTATCAGGTGGGCTATATTATATCTCTGCAAATTGTATCTTTCGAGTTATTAAGCTCTGCTTTGCTAAAATTGCATATGTGACTATCTGTGTTAAATATTTACATGCTACTGTATGTTGTCGGAGTCTCATAAACCAGCGCTGTGTCAATGTGAGTAGCTACAGTATGCATGCATTGTTTGTCCTGCCCTACTCCTTGTCGGTGAGACTAAAATGAAACACTTATTGATTATACTCTTTGGGTATATTATGGCCATACTCAACTTTATGCGCTGGTGATGTAGTTCGGGTTGCGGGCAGTGACGGGTTATACTCTTAAGCGCTTCACGATAAAATGTTTTGGTGAACTTAGGTTGCTTCCAACTTTTAAACCTCCTAAGTTTCACTACCTGCATGAACACAGATAGATTACTTTAATAAAATGATTTGCATAACTTGAATTGTAAAACTTACCCACTGAGTGCATTAGTACTCAGCCCAAATCTTTTCAAACATTTTCAGGTAAGTAGGCTGGAGCGTGGAGGTGACGAGGCTGAGATATGGGCTATTATGATTTACATATTTTTCCGTTGTCCCTTTTTGTTAGTATTCTGTTAAGAATTGAGCTTTCGCACTTATGGTATTCTTTTGCTAAATGCTAAGAACTCTGATCTTGGTATTTTGTTGATATGATTCTGCTTCTCTGATTCTGAACATTTGTTGACTTCCTAGTTAACATGTATCATATGCTTAGCTACATAATTATTCCAAGGGGAGGAAGACCGTCTTTCGTTATGTCTATTTGATCATTCATTTTGGCCTATGGAAGGGCTTCATTTGTTCAGCATATTGGTGTCTGTTTCTTTTGTCGACCTATGAATGGGTCTATTAATTGTTGGTATCTGGTTATTTGTTTCCGTTTGGCCTATGAAAGGGCTTATTGAATTGTTACAGCTTCCATTCTTCTCTTATAAGCCGTTATAAACGGGGATTCGCTCTAGTTACAGAGGTTATGCTGTCTAATTTTTCGGAAGGCATAACCTATCTTTGGCATACTCGGTTGTTAAATTTTATTCTAAACATTAATTTTTTTTGGATTATCACCCCGTTGTTAATTAAACTACCCCATTTCTTTCCCGCTTCTTAATTCCCACCCCCGTGGCGTCCATTTCCACGGTCTTTCGGGACCGGGGCGCTACAAAGTGGTATCAGAGCAGGTTTGCAACTCTGTAGACCTGCTGGGTCTTATTTCGTCTTTCATTGAAATTCCGTGTGATATTATATAAGCCCTCAGCTCGTCACTCACGCAACAGCTTAAAAGGTACGCATGTTTTTATGCAAATTTTAGTTTTTAAAAGTTTACATTATTTGTTGAAATGTTAAGTCTGTCTAAAAATGAAAGATTAGGATTCGCCGTGTTGACGGGAATTCCTCGAAAGATTGATTATTATGCGGATAGTATACTCTGATTAACTGCGCTGATTGCGTACTCTGTTGCTATGGTGATAGCATACTGATTTTGAAATATGTCTTTGAGCATACTGGTTTCTGTTGAAAAACTATGTTGATTACATATATGTATGAACTTGTTTATATATGCCTTGTGCATACTTGTGATGTTGGGAACGTGCGGAATGCATACTGTAAACCTTGATAGCCGGAATGTGTTTATTGTTCATACTCTTGGATGAGTACAAGAACTTGAAAGTGGGAGAATGTAAGATTAACTTAGCCTATAGTTGCTAAACATAGGTTGAACTTGTAAGCCCTTTTGAGATTGCTATGCTCATAGATTGATTGAGAAAATTTTCATCCTGATGACTGAACGTAGACCTATGTCTCAATAAGAATTGCTGCCACGTGTACACCTTGATTGTTGAGCAGATTACGAGATTTCGTATATATACAAGGAAAGAAAATGGTGCTCGATCTCATTGGGAATCAACATTTGGTTAGAAGAAACAACCAAGACACAAGTCATGTTAGGGTTGACTCAGAGTTAGACCCAGTGCTGAAAAGATGGACATGTCAATTAACGAAATATTCTGAGAAACGTATCATAACGACCTATGTGCAGATAAGAGTTTTCCTGGGTGGATATGTAAGACGATTTTGATATTTGTGCGGTGTCATGCACATGCAATAAGAAACTAGATCTACCTCACTGAAAAGAAAAATAAGTTGGAAGACGTCTCGATCATAAAAAGAATCATGAATACTTGGAAATTTTATAGCGTAACAAGAGATTCTCAAGCAAGAGTTATTTCAATCAAGATAGCATTGGAGTTGAAGAAGTTAGCTCAACTGGACGTTCAGATTCGAGACATTTACGAGAAATATTTAGGATAGTTTTCTATGGTGACACCTGATACTTTTGACAACAGTGGAAACCTAAAGTGTGGTGAAAGCTTGTGTAGTCAATGTGGTGGGAGATTGGAAAATCGGTTTAAAGGACGGAAGTAGAGTACACCACTCTTGAAGTGACCTATTTTTACCTTGATTTCAGTGATATCCTATAACTCTAAACTCGATCACATATCCTTGTCTCTTGTGTCGAGGCGAGTCCATCAATCCTTCAAGTCCATCATTTCGAAGTATATTAAATTTTGGTGTCATTATTATTTTAAAATAAGATGACACATTTTCGAGTCTTTTAAAATTCTACACCACTATTCTTTACTCGCAAATAGGTTTTGTATTCGCCTATGAGTTACAACTCTTGTCATTGTCGAGTGTCCTTTAGATTCCTTATTTACCATATAATTTCTTGATAAATTCCAACGTGGGTCCATTATATCCAAACTCTGAGATAATACCTTATACTTTTCACTGAGATCAAGATATATTTTTCCTACAAATAGAATATGAACCTCGTTCTTCATATCTTTTGTGGAAGTTCTCCCAAGTTTTGATCTTTTACTATTGTCAGACCATTGACTTCATCTACTCCTTCTTTAAACATTCTATTTCTCTTCGTCGATCGTTTCTTTCCATTCTTGAATATTTTTCAATTTCCATTTCTTAGATTTCTATCATTTATATTCCTTTAGAATCTCAGATAAATCGTTTTTCGCTTGTATTCCAATTTTCAATTAATTCTAACACGTCGATTTTCGACCATGCTGCAATTGTGAAACTTGATTTTTGTCGAAAAATTGAAACCTTAATATATATGTTTTTTTCACATCTAGAGCATATTGTTTAATGTCCTAAAAACTTTTGTCATTAACATCAAATTCATTTGAAATTTCGAATGTGGTTGGAGGCTTGGAGCTAGTAAATGATATGATAGCACGATACACCTAGGAAAGTAAATGTAGATGTCGTAGCAGACGTGATGAGTCGAAAGAGACAATGAGTGTTAGCATATATTCTTTCAAAGCAAGAAGAACTTGTTAGAGGATTGGAGACAAAGGAACAAGATAAGAGATGGAGTCGAACATGCTATATCTATGGGAATTCGAAAGCAAGCGAGACATCAATAACCTGCGTGGTTTCTAATACGAGGAATTTCGGGGACGAAATTCTTTTAAGGGGGGTAGATTGTAATACCCCGTCCCAAAATTTACTCTTCTATTTTTTTTTAAAATCATGTTATCCTACATATTTGTTCTCGATCATATATTCTTGTTCGTCATGTCGAGATATATCATAGAACTTCTATTCATTCATTTCGTTGAATATTTTGAGACACTGTTACTAAAATCTGATTTTTCTTTCATCTATAAAATTTGACCGTGTCATACTTAATTCCGAAATAATCTTCTTCTTCGCCGTAAAATCCTAAATTTCATCACGGTCGAGTGGTTATTTATTTCATCATAGTTAAAACAAACTCTACCCGATTTAATTTGTTTCCTTCTCACATTTTCAATTCCTCTATCAATGTCTC
Organism: Perilla frutescens; assembly: GCA_026008535.1. Lineage (NCBI taxonomy): Eukaryota > Viridiplantae > Streptophyta > Magnoliopsida > Lamiales > Lamiaceae > Perilla > Perilla frutescens. The sequence continues at coordinate 34,362,841 of BRKX01000011.1, forward strand.
ATTCTAATAATTGGGTAATTATTTTCATTCAACTCAATTAAAATATTTGAGTACTCGATGTAATTTATTTCATTCAAATATTTTGAACCCAATTTATTTCATGTCAAGTTTAATATTACAACCCAAAATCCAAGTCCATTTTAGCTCAAACCACACTAGCCACCTAGCTCATTTGCATGAGGGACACGTATCACACATTTCATTGCTAGAGTCCAGCTGTTGGATTATCAAAGAAGAAAGAAAAGAAGGGGAGAGTACAGAAGCATCAAAAAAAAAAACGAGAAAAGAAAATAGCAAAAGAAAAGAGAAGAGAAGAGGAAAGTTTCCATCGTCTCCTTCATCATAGTTGCCGTCGTTCATCACCCATATCATGGCCAAACTTCACAAAATTCATACCGGACATTCCCCTCTCTATATAGATCATGCATATGCCAAAAAATTATCTTAACCAATGTCCAGAAGGTTGAAAACGAAGCCAAACAGTTCAGAAACCGCTGCCCCGTCACCATGTGCCGCAGCCAACTTGCGATGCGATTTCTGGACGATCTGATGGTCCGATTCGCCCCAAATTTATACCGTTTCGAAGCTCTTCTTACGGGCTACGCATATCTAGCTTCCGATAATAAAGTAGAAGTTGTTTGGTTCATCGAAATCACATCGGAAGTTTACGCAAAATCTGTCAAATACCGTTTCGTGTTACGGCTGCTTCGGCTGCAGTTTTCCGGAATTTTCGTAGACCAAAAGACGTCATCTTTTAGACGGTAAGAAACCTCTCCTTACAAGCTACTCTGATATATTTTTAGATTTCTAATTCGACCTCATTTGTCCTTTCGTTTTCTTGTCGAGAGTCGACGGAAAACCACAGTCGAACTCCTTGTGCTGCCGCTGCTGTTATGTGCTCATTTTCCAACCTTTTTGGCTGCTGGATGGCTGCGTATAAGTCATGGTTAGAGACTCCTCTTCATATACTTCGTGATCACATAGTTTAGTTCATGTTAATGAGTTAATTTTGGCCTTACTTGTCTTCATTTCATCACCAACACATGAACTGTGAAATCATGACTCCACACCATCACCAACCAACAATTTTCTCCAAATTCCAAAAACTAGTTCACCGATATATATTTTCAAAAACCAAAGTGTAATCTGTACAAGTAATAACTCATCCTTATTTCAAACCCATAGAAACGCATGAGTTTCCTCAATTCTTTTTCATCAATTACTTTCTAAACATCACAACTTAGAAATAACTAATAAGCTTACCGAAATCAATAAAAGAGAGAGAAATAAGTCGGGGCTAGGTGAGCGAGTCGAGTCGGGTTGAAGCAGGGGAGTGTATCGTTGTTGTCGTCTGGCCTGGGTTCGCATCTGCTCTAGCCGCCTGATTTGTTGAGTGTCATCGTCAAGTCTGGGCAATGGGTCAAGTCACCGGTGAGTCTCTGCTGCGGCTTTACTCACCTCATATCTTTGTCGAGTTTCGTCGTTGAGTCGGGCTGGCGTGAGGGTGTGTGTGTGTGGCTTCGAGTTTGTGGCTTTTGTGTCTTCGTGGTGGTCGTGAGTTCAGTCGGGTCACCGGGGGAGGAGGTCTCGCCGGAGTTGTGAAGGAGAAGAGGAAGAGTGTAAGAGTTAGGGATTTTGGTTCTTCAATTTGGGGAAAATGGTTGTGTTCAGACGTGTTATTTTTGTAAGAAGAGAAGGAGAGGATCTATTTGCAATAAAAAGCTATTTCAACTAAGGACTTGTAATTTTATATATTGTTTAATTATTCCATAACTTATTTCAAACTCAAAATTTAACACAGAAACTTTTCAGAAATAAATATTTAGGCCAAAACTTCATAAATTGATTAAATTAGCCCAAATTATTTAAATATCCTTTTAGCTCGTAAAATTTTATCTGAATTTTCTATTTAACCCAGGATTCATAAATTAATTATTTAGGAACATAAAATCTTGGATTTTTTTTAGATATATTAGTGTTATAATTGGCCTAAATGATTTATTTGAAATTATTTTGATACTAGGTGCGGTCCAATTAGGACCCTCGTCTACTTTGTGATTCCCTGCTGAATTATACGTGTTTATTACTATCAGGTGGGCTATATTATATCTCTGCAAATTGTATCTTTCGAGTTATTAAGCTCTGCTTTGCTAAAATTGCATATGTGACTATCTGTGTTAAATATTTACATGCTACTGTATGTTGTCGGAGTCTCATAAACCAGCGCTGTGTCAATGTGAGTAGCTACAGTATGCATGCATTGTTTGTCCTGCCCTACTCCTTGTCGGTGAGACTAAAATGAAACACTTATTGATTATACTCTTTGGGTATATTATGGCCATACTCAACTTTATGCGCTGGTGATGTAGTTCGGGTTGCGGGCAGTGACGGGTTATACTCTTAAGCGCTTCACGATAAAATGTTTTGGTGAACTTAGGTTGCTTCCAACTTTTAAACCTCCTAAGTTTCACTACCTGCATGAACACAGATAGATTACTTTAATAAAATGATTTGCATAACTTGAATTGTAAAACTTACCCACTGAGTGCATTAGTACTCAGCCCAAATCTTTTCAAACATTTTCAGGTAAGTAGGCTGGAGCGTGGAGGTGACGAGGCTGAGATATGGGCTATTATGATTTACATATTTTTCCGTTGTCCCTTTTTGTTAGTATTCTGTTAAGAATTGAGCTTTCGCACTTATGGTATTCTTTTGCTAAATGCTAAGAACTCTGATCTTGGTATTTTGTTGATATGATTCTGCTTCTCTGATTCTGAACATTTGTTGACTTCCTAGTTAACATGTATCATATGCTTAGCTACATAATTATTCCAAGGGGAGGAAGACCGTCTTTCGTTATGTCTATTTGATCATTCATTTTGGCCTATGGAAGGGCTTCATTTGTTCAGCATATTGGTGTCTGTTTCTTTTGTCGACCTATGAATGGGTCTATTAATTGTTGGTATCTGGTTATTTGTTTCCGTTTGGCCTATGAAAGGGCTTATTGAATTGTTACAGCTTCCATTCTTCTCTTATAAGCCGTTATAAACGGGGATTCGCTCTAGTTACAGAGGTTATGCTGTCTAATTTTTCGGAAGGCATAACCTATCTTTGGCATACTCGGTTGTTAAATTTTATTCTAAACATTAATTTTTTTTGGATTATCACCCCGTTGTTAATTAAACTACCCCATTTCTTTCCCGCTTCTTAATTCCCACCCCCGTGGCGTCCATTTCCACGGTCTTTCGGGACCGGGGCGCTACACCATTCTTGCTCCAAAGAAAATTACCTTTGGTTCTCCTGGTTTCTGGAATATAACTTCTCTCTCATGACAACGTATAGTTGCATACGTTGCAGTTAGCCAATTCATTCCCAAGATTATATCAAAATCCTTCATGTCGATTACATATAAATCCGTGATGAAAATCTTTTTGTTAATCTCGAGTTCCAAATTCAGGCATATTTTATTGGCTATCACAGTTTTTCCAGAAGGGATGCTAACTTCTAAGGCATTAGTAGCATCTACTTGTCTAAGTTTTAATCTTTGACTAGCCTTTTCTGAAATAAAAGAGTGTGTAGCTCCAGTATCAAATAAAGCGAGCACAGGTATATTAACCATGTTAATCATACCTGCCAAATTTTCTGGAGCTCGCTCTGCCTGCTGTTGCTGAAGTGCATAAGTCCTGGCTGGCTGTAGGGCACGTTGTCCTTGGTCTGGCTTAAAATTTCCTCTCTGATTTTGCCTTAAGTTTCCACCCTGATTAGGCCTAGAATTGTTCCCTTGATTAGGCCTCTGATTTATATTCCCATCTTGTGCTGGTCTAGGAGGAAAACCTGTATTTCCTTTACTCCTAGGACAATCTCGAGCAAAATGTCCCGGTTGATGACAGAAGAAACATCCATCTGTATTCCTCATACACTTTCCTGAATGAAACTTCCGGCAGATAGGGCAGGGAGTCCTATTTCCTTGTTGATTCTGTTGCCCATAATTGTTATTTCCCTTAGCCCACTGTTGCTTATTTCCCACTACATTTCTATCTTCCCATTTCCGCTTTCCCTTCAGATCTTGGGAAGATTGTTGTGGCTGGATTTTCTCAGCTGGCATAACAGATTCTATGTTCAAAGCCCGACGCAGTGTTTGCGCATACGACATCTCATCATGCCCCATAAGAGTCATGCTGATTTCTGGTTTAAGGCCCTTCCTAAACTTCTTAGCCTTCTTGCAGTCCGAGTCCACGAGATGTGGAGCATAACGAGAGAGTTGATTAAAGGCACGGTCATACTCAGTAACAGTAGAGCTTCCCTGTCGGAGGTTCCAGAATTCCGACTCTTTCTTTTCTCGATAGCAATCAGGAATGTATTTCTGATAAACTTCTTCCTTGAAGTCTTCCCAAGTAAATTCCTGCCATTGCTCATAAGTCATAGTTCTTTTTACAGACTCCCACCAATAGTCTGCATCGTCAATCAATTGAAACTGAGCACATGTAAGCTTTTCCTCATTCATGCAAGACATGTAATCAAATATTCGGTCCAGAGATCGAATCCATTTTTCTGCATCTATTGGGTCACCTAGCCCATTGAAAGTAGGTGGGTGATGTTTACGAAAAGCTTCTTCTGCTCTTGATGTCGGTATGGGAATTGGAATTGGTGCAGGTTGTCCATGGTTTTCTTGGTTCTGTGTTCTTTTCTTAGGAGGCATTCTGAAAAATTTTAGGCTTCAGAAATAACTATCACAAAATCTACTTCGTGCTAAATTAATACGAATGTGAGATATCTCCTAAACTAAATACTCAACAACATTTCTCATGCAATTCTAATCAGTCTACTTATTTGTAAAGGAAAGCACTTAGTCAGTCTACGTTCCACATGAATCTTAAGAGAGGCACTTAAAATCCAATTTATGTGTATAAGTCACAATTGGCTATGTTCATCTACATTCTCAATCAAATCATTCTATGTTCATATTTCATCTTCATAAGCATTCTCGGTTTCCCATCAATTTAACATCATCACATTTCCAATTACTTTAACATTCTCACATTTCCAATCACTTACACATTATCACATTTCTAATCATAGGGCATTAATTACTATCGCCACACATTCCTTCAAATCATATCATGGACATATAGTCCCATTAAAAAAAATAATAATTCAATACCATCTGGGCACAATGTCCCACAATTTTTTTACCATCATGGACAATAAGTCCCTTTTATTCATAACCATCATCATATGGACAGATAGTCCAAAATGATACCATTATCCTTTCGAAACCATCATTGGCGCGACTTTTCATAAATATCATCAATGTGGAGAATGGTCCTTATCCACATTTCTTTTTTTTAAATCAGTAAACATAATTGAATGTAAAAAAAACATTTTAACTCACGTACCTTTTTTAAGCAAGATGAGAGCGGTGTAGGCGACGTGCTAGGGCTATCAGACAATTAATTAAGAGAATACACTGAGAACTAGACTCAATCAATAATATGACAGGCCTGCAGAGTTGCAGCCTGCTCTGATACCACTCTGTAACGCCCCGGTCCCGGGAGAAGGGCAGGGGACCGGTGCGCTACTTGGGGAAAGGGGGAAAGGGGTTGTTGAACAGAAGCAATCAAAGAAATAGGGTTAGTGCCCTAAAAATATGGGCAGCATAACCTCTGTAAATGGATCAATCCACGCTTTTAAAGCGTATGAAATGACTCAAACCAGATACCATGACTCTTAGGATGAACCCAAGAAAGAATAACAAAGGCAAACTTCAATGTAAATAATAACAGTTCAAAGGTTAACTGTTAATAGGTTAGGCATAAAAAAGGCCAGACTGATGTCTGTCCAAATACTTAAAGTAAAGAGATGCCAGGCTCCCGCCTGTCGTGAAAGCAATATAAAGCCAGGCTTTTGCCTTGACATGAAAAACAATGTAAAGCCAGGCTTGCGCCTGTCTGAGTAAGGAAAGTAAATAAATGCCAGGCTTTCGCCTGTCAGGAACAGAAAGTAAACGGGATTCGGAGAACCGAACACTCCGTAACAATAAAGAAAATGGGATTCGGAAAACCGAACACTCCATAACAGTAAATAAAATGGGATTCGGAGAACCGAACACTCCATAACAGTAAAGAAAATGGGATTCGGAGAACCGAACACTCCATAACCGTAAATAAAATGGGATTCGGAGAACCGAACACTCCATAACAGTAAATAAAATGGGATTCGGAGAACCGAACACTCCATAACAATAATCAGAGTAAGCGGACAAAAACGCAGTGCATTTATTCAGACACAAAAGGTAACCATGTTCTCAGTTGGACTCCACACATAAAAGAAACATATACATCAAAAGATAGCCCTTCAGCCTTAGCACAGCCGTCCACCATCCCGCAGCTCATCCTGAAAATATTTGAAAAGATTTGGGCGTGAGTACTAATGCACTCAGTGGGTACTTTTGAGAAAAACCTTCAGAATCATTTTATAAAATAGAATATCCAATCATATTGAGAGCATATCATGGAAAGCTTTCAAAACAGAAAATTTGTGAATTCCATGTATACAAAATCATTTTCGTTCCATCATTGCGCGCAACTCTCCCCTAGAACGCTTACGGTGAGTCGGTTCGTGTACACAACCCGGCTGCTTAAGGTTGGACACTGCCCTGTTTGCTTGGGGCTCGATATCGTGAACCATTGTAGTTTCGTCACCAAAAACAGTAGTAAGACTTACATGAGTCAGGAGAGCACATCAAATACAGTCATGAGTTGGATATTCAATCATATTCATTTTATAAATATCAGGGCTTAATAACCCGAAACATATTTTTATATAATAAAAACCCACCTGGTAATCTGAGCTAGATCTAGATTCTGATTCTGATCTCAACTAGAAGTCTCCTTCTTCTGTGCCTACAAGATTATCCGGCAACTTAGTTTCGATGAATGACTACCATTAGGTCAAAATCTAACCTTTCTTAGCTATGAAGTAAATATTATAATATCTACTATCTTAATACGCAGCACCCGGATCATCAAAATATTTTGACTCTTAAGGGAACTTTACTCAGGGCATTTTTATAAAGAAAAACCGTTTAGGAAGTTTTGGCATACGGGGTGGTCAAACCCGTATCCTAAAATTAATTCGGTACAAATAAATTCATACCGCAAGATCTGCCCATTGGAAAAATATGAAACTTTAAATAAAAATACTATATTTTGACACGGAACAACTTTTGAGTTTAAAAATACGATAGGGCTATCCACGAAGGATAGATCTGAAAAAGACTACAATTTAATAATCGGATACCCAAAATATACCCGAAATTAAAAAGTGACAACATGGAAAATGTATATAAATATACATAGAACATAAAACCCTAAAGACACTTTTTGATTCGATGACCCGAAAGAGTCACCGATTTGAAAGGTGGTGGCGACTTTTGGCGGCGGTCACGATGATTTTCCATCGTGATCGTCCGTCGTGTCATCATTTCAATCACGTATTCGTGATCTATGCGTTGACACCTTCAAAACGACTATTTCGGAAATGAAATAGGAAACTAGAGACGTACCTTCTCTAGAAGCTGCTCGGCGTTTCGATTTTGAAAATGAATGAAAAATGAAACCTTAACCTCCTATTTATAGAAGAAAAATAAATAGGATAATATTTCGAAAAAGAAATTGGATAATGACGGATGTGCCTTAGTTATCCAAATCTATTACCTTTCACCCTAAAATTGTGCCAAGTGTTCATTTGAACTCGAAATTGGAAAATTCAAAGTTTGGCACGATGCTTGAAAATTTTTCTATCAACCCAAGAAAAATATCAGAACATATTTTAAAGCAATTTTTGACCAAATTAAATTTTAATAGATGTCTCTGGCTGCGATTTTCCTTTATTTGAATCCGTTAAGGACCCAACTTCTTACCTAAATTACCCTCAGGTAACATAAGTTGAGTAAAACCCTCTAAAATATTTCGGGGTATTACAATAACAAATGAATTGCACAGAAGAAATATCAGTAGGAACAAACGCATTTAGGATTGAATAATCATTATTTAATCTATCCATTTAACTAGCTCCAATTTCATGCCTATGTTGGGATTTTGATTACACTATAGCAACCACTTATGCATTCCAAACTTCTTCTCGAAGTATTTAGATTGTTGATAACACAATAAATAATAATGTTTTCATTAATTATCTAGCATACAGCTCCTAAGTGATCCAAGGGTTCATCGCTCTCTCAAGTAACCTCAACTCTCTCAAGTGCTATTGATTATTAAGTTAATTATTCCTAATCTAGTGTCAAAACTCCTCCTTCGATTTATGAATCAACACATTATAACACATCAATTAATGGCCAATCAACAGATACAATATTAAGCACAAGAATAATTAAAGTGTAATATAATCATAGACACAAAATCGGAATCAATTAAACGGATTTCATAAATGAATCATAATTCAACCCTAGAATACTAGGGTTTAGTTGTTCATAATGAAATAAACAAATAAAATCATCCACAAGATGTTCATGGCAAAACAAGAATCAAAGAAAAATAAAACCCGAAAGATAATATCTACCTCTAATCTTGAAAAACTTGAATTCTCGATCTTGTTATTCACGATGTTCTTCCTCTGCTGTTTTTCTCTACTCTCAATCTTAGGGTAGGGTACAAACTCTCGAATTTTTGTGCAGTAAAATCCTTAAATACCAAGTAGAAAAAAGACAAAAAATTGATTTAAAATCGGACAGGCCCGACTGAGCCGCGACCTCGCCCGCTGCTTAGCTCGTGGCTCCCCATGGCGCCAGCTGGTATGACGTGGCGGAAAACCCGCGAGCTATTGCAATACCCACGACCGATCTTGTGGTTTTCCTTCTTTCGACCCCCAACGCAGTCGCAACTCGATAATCTTTTGGCTTGGATTGACCCGCGACCTTAGCCATGGGTGCACTCGCGGCTCGTGGTTGTGGGTCTTTTCTCAGCTCGTTTCAGCCCCATTTTTCAATTCAATTTCTTCATGTCATTCTCTCGGGGCTTCGTTACCAGTTCTTTTCTTTAAAGCATTCAACATTAAGGACAAACTTGCATAATATGTCAAATTAGGCCAAACTGTAAAATCAAGTGAAAAGCTGAATAAACTGAGATAGAACACACAAAACCCATGCAAAACATCATGTAAAAATGTACGAAAGACAGTGTAAAATCTTAGTTTATCATTTAGACAGACTAACTCCAACACTGACATACTCGCCTGGTATGTATTTGTCTGATAGTTATAGACAGCATCCGAAAATAGTGCAATCACATGTCTTCCTCTCTTTGTCATCTAGTTCTTCAAATGATAGTAACACAATCCGTGCGTTGCCCTCAGAAAAATGAATTGTACATCATTTTTAATGCTCTGATGCTGATCCAACATAATGAGAAGGTCGTCTATATCACCCAAAGCTATCTGTAAACAGCTTAAGAACCATGTCCAAGATTTATCGTTCTCTATTGGCCTGAGCCCAATTGTAATAGATAATATTTGCTCATTATCGTCTTTCATCACAACAATAAACATAACCCCTCTATTTTTCCCCTTAAAGGTGGGTCACATCCATTATGAGCACTGGACGTGCATAATTCAGAAAACCACTGATACACGGCCTGAGCGCAAGAAACAAATTCTTGAATTGATCTTCACGAGTAATCTGCATGTCACATATTGTTCCTGGATTCAGCAATTGTAAAGTGTAAAGAAATACAGGCAGCTACTCGTAGGACTTGTCAAAGTTTTCATAAATCATCTCAATGGCAATGTTCCTCTCATGTAGAGCAAACCTATAATCGATCTGAATACCAAACTCACGGACAAGCTCTGCCATCATCTCTTTCGGCTTCAGGACAACCTGATTGCTAACCAATTTACGTGCAAAATATTTCGCAAGCACTCATACAGGAACCTGACATGGAGTAATTCGACTCATATCAAGGTGACATGTGTGAGTGTCCTTGAACTTGAAGATTCTTCAAATATGTCCATCAACAAAGGCACATAACTTAAACGGGCATTCATTGCCATGCTTGCATACATAGCTCAGTCATTTCTTGCTTGATTGATAGATGGTGTACTCAACTAGATTTTGCATGTGATAGATTCCCACGGCCAGAGCCAAGTCATCCTTCATACAGAAAATGACTACCTCATGCAGTATATATGTTTGTGCGGCTGGTCCCTCATCCTATGACAGTGGGCCTGCAATGTCTACATTAACAAAGGAAACCACTCATTTACTTGAAGCCCCCTCGGTTGTATTCTGAAAACCAGTAGTAGATGATGATACGACTCCCATTAAACTCAACAATTTGTCCGTGCATTTAGTAGATTGAATCCATCCAAAGAACTTTGTCAACAATGATACGATCAAGGTCGTTCTGTCATTATCTTCTTGTTGTTGTTCTTCTTTATCTTCATCACTAGCTGAAGTCTCTTCTAGCTCTTCTTCATTCACTGGTGTCTCTTCTACTTTTTCGTGCAGGAAGTCGCCATCATTAGGGTTACTTGGAGCCTCATCGTTTTGTTAGAAGTAGGGGATATAATCATTTATACTCGAATTTCTCACTTTTGTGTTTGACGGCCCGACTCCAGAATTGTTCAAATGTCTCATAACCACATAAATGACTATTTCGGCGGTATGTTCATGAAGTATATCAAGCAAATCAACATCATCTTGCAAAGAAGCCCTGATCTGCCGTTATTGGTTCTCGTCATGTAAAATAACTAGTACTCCACTATGCTCGAATCAGAGTCTGTAACAACTTGTGCACCTCTCTCACTAGTGACCTAAAACACAGATTATCGGCTGACATCACCACAAGTTGCTCATCACCATCTACGTATTCTAATCTCACCCATCGGCTACTGTGTCGTACAATAATGCGACATCTAACCATCTGCATTTTAAAGTTATGATTAATTTAAAATAATACTACGAATACGTAACAAAAAATGTTATAATTAATTGAGAAAAAGTGCTACAATTAATTAAACAAGATACGACTAATTAAAAAAAATGCTATGACTAATCAAACAAATTGCTATGATTAATTAACAAAAAGTGCTATGATTAATTATAAAATGCTATACGATTATAAATAAATGCTATGATTACTTAAAAAAAAGTGCAATGATTAATTATAAAATGCTACAATTATTACAAAATTACTACGATTAGATTTAAAATTGCCAAGATTAATTTAAAAAAAAGCTACGACTAATTAAAAGATTGTTATGATTAACAAGTATGAACTACGATTAATGCAAATAATGCTACGATTAATTATGAACAATGGTACGATTATTTATCTATTTCCACATTAATTAATAAAAGGTATAATTATTAAAAACAATGATAAGATTAATTAGTATGCTGCGATTATTGATGCTAAGATTATAACTTGTCAACCCACGATTAATATTACCAATGCTATGATTACTTAACTATGCATTCGATTAATTCTTAACCTAATCTTAATTTAATCACAGCTATAATTTATTGAAATAAGGCTATGATTAAATATATAAAATGCTAAAACATGCAAATCTCTCTCTCGCTTATTTTCAAATGATAACTCAACAACACATATGAAATATAATCTAAATGAGAAATATTTACTAAATAATTTCATAAAAAAGGGACATTACAAAATGTACCTTTCAAAAATGGAAATTATGTGCACTAATTTCTTCTTGATGAATAATCTTGCACACGTCTTGCTCAAATTTTTCTTCTCGAACTTTTGTTCTAACTTTTTTGCTCAAATTGTTGTAATGTAGTGTGAATAAGCTCGGGTATTCATGTCTATTTATTCAAAAAATTTACCTACCTTCTTACACAACAATAAAAACATGCATTAAATTCGGTCAACAAGTTTGTACCTTCTATTTCTTTTTATTTAATGAAGCTAGTAACTATCTCACTTACACAAGAAATAAATGCATTCAATCGTATGTATTCAAGTAATCGTAGGATACGTTTATTTTTATATAATTGTCATAGCAATTCTTAAAACATAATCGTAGCATTTTATAAAATTAATCGTAGCTTTGAAATTATAATCGTACAATTTTACAAATTTAATTGTACGATACAATTATTTTTATATAATGATCGTAGCTTTGAAATTATAATCATACAATTTAACAAATATTATCGTAGATACGATTCTTTTCAGATAATAATTGTAGCCTTTCAATAAATTAATCGTAGCTTTGAAACTATAATCGTACAATTCTACAAATATTATTATACTGAATTTTCTCACAATCTCATATGTTTGTGACAGAAAATAACATAGATTTTTATTGAACTACTCTACTATATATAAATCGATTGATTAATAGAAAATTCTATTTGCGGCACGAAGAATAAAGTTGTTAGTGAGCTAGCTAGGTATAGGAATGCATCATAATGATTAAATCCATCACAAAGTGAAGGGGCCAGGGAAGGATAGATGGTAGAGTTTCACACATCTCGATAAAATTGGGTATACTACTCAAGTTTTTAAAATACACATAATCTAATATTTCCAAGTTATATTTTATGTATAATCAATATAGAGAAGTAAAATTAAATTAATGTGGATTTCAACATTATTTCCAGTGTGCTAATATATATATATATATATATATATAATCTGAAAAAACTATAATCCATACTAGGTGTGTTCTATGTATACTGCATACAAGTGTTCTTTAATATGTTAGGAATAGACATGAGAACAGTAAATAAAAAGCAGTAAAGAACGCACGAGATTGGCAACCCAGTTCGGTTAATCAACCTATTATGGGGGGACTTCGCTCAAACTTGAAGATTCGTTCACTACTCCTTCATGAAGTATATTTAGGAACTTACACATACAGGACTCCATCCTTATGTCATCTGTTTTTCTTCACGAACTCTTTCACTGAATGAAAGCTGTGAGATGCCCTCACAATCATGACACTAGACTCCTTCTAGCTACCGATGACTTCAACTTACAATCTCTCCCGAGATTGCGTACAAAAATGGATTAATAAAACCCCTCACATTTTCACTCAAAAACACTCAAATGCTAGACTATCACATTGAACAGTTTAGGGAATAAATTCTAGCTATTACATAGATCACAAACAAAAATGACTCTCAAATAATATGCTAAGAGAATCTAATTAAGTAGGTACCGATTGCTGCAATTAATCGGTCTTCTTATAACTTCACTTCAATATTACCGTTGATCTCCAATCACTGGTAATTTGGCAAGTGAATAATGGTTTGTGATCTTCTAAATGTGTGTAGATACTTTTCTTGAGTAGAGGATTATTTTCAGCATGGTATCTACACCACAAGGCAGTCAAATGAACGAATCTTGACCTCCCAAACCGGGCCAGCAAAAGATATTTCAACACATGGAAACTGCCATAATTAAACAATTCCTGGGTATGTCGGGAACATCAGAGTGAATAGATCACCAACTGTTCTTCATTACTTGCACAGCGGAGTCAGCACTTTAACTTCAGGAACATACCCACGAACACATTGTCAAACATATCTCGCCAAAATAAACTTTAGTGCATAATGATGGCACTAATAATCTCTCCCTTTGGCATTTGAGTAAACTCCGCAGATCACATGATATGAGTAAACTCCGCAGATCATAAAAATATATCAAAAGACGATATATAAAAAATTATTGGGCATAGTTTCACGAACTCCCCCTGAAGCTGAACTGGGGAGTTTCATCAACATCCATGAGCATTGTTTTTGCAGACATAGTTGCATTATCAGGTTGATCAAATATTATGCAGACCAACAAAAATAAAACGGGGCAAACAGGTATCTCCGATAGAGTAGAAATTGTTTGTTCAAAAACTTAAAACCAAAGTTTTTTTAAAAGAGATAAAGAGCACACGAGCTCTTTCTTCATAATCAACCTCCAGCAGCCTTCTCTTCCTTCTTCACGCTCTTTTCCCCTTAATGTCTGCCAAAAATGCCAAAGCATCAGAGCAGCGGCGCCACAGCAGAATCAAGCTGGACCTCAGGGGCAACAGCATCGGGGCTAGGGCTTGGAGATGTGCCTACACGAGCACCTGCAAAAGAAAGACCAGCAGCGGAAGAGCTCGACTGATCCAGAGGAGAAGTAAAACCATAGCCACGGGCCTTGAGATCAAGCATGAGGGCCTCAAGTTCCTACTTCCGAGAGCGTGCAGTCCTGATGGTTTTGTCAAGACATTGCACTTCATACCCCAGGGACTAAATATACCGCTCAAAGAGCACGGCATTGAAAGAAGACCCGGGTGCAGGTCTGCCAGGAGCAGATGGAGGAGTAGAGGCAGAAGCAGAAGATGGATCAGCGCTGGAAACATCACAAGCGTGCTGGACAGAGAAGAGTTTATGGTTAATGACAAGGGGAGGCTCCTTAGGCTCATAAACGTCATCGGCAGTCAAGACATCATGTTGAGCCATGATAAGGCTGAAAATCATCCCTAGATACCCCAGAGGCTGCTAGCTTCGAGTAGACTCAGCATGGGCGTAAACATGATCAAATATGATTTGGCCCAGGTTGAACACCGTCTGTGTTCCAACCTTAAACAGCAGTATACCCAAGGACTTGCCGATGGTTGACCTGTGCTTGCTGGGCAACTAATTTTTCACTATAATCTCGTGAAGAATCGAATACTTTACACTAAGATCTGAGGCCAACAGAGATCTCCCCTTTGGCCAAACCACACGACTACCCCTAATCAATTCGCCAGCCACCTCATCAATGTCCACCACAATTTCAGGCACAATGGTGTGAGCACGGTCTAGATAAGAATTAATCACAGCAGGAGAAAAATTTATCCAATGTCCATGCACAAAAACAGAGAAGGCATGATCAGAGGTAACCTTCTTAATGGACTTACACAAATTGGCACAGAATTCATGAACCACAGATTTAACAAATACTGGCACATCATATGTTGACTTTTCCAACCTTAAATCATGCAACAATTCAACAACTCTGGTCCCAACAATATCAGAATTAACAAGATGATGTTCACACACCAAAGAAAGTCCCACACCCAACTTATATAGAATTTGATGGAAAGCAGATAAAAATTTCTCAGAATCAAATTCACCTGAGTCAGACGCGGCACTGTCAGTGACATCCTCTGACACATTCTTAGCCTCCTCAGCGGATGGTGTAAGAGCCCATGCATTCTTCATCAATGGCTGATGAGACATCGAGGCCAGACTCAACAATCTCTCAGACATACTCCGAGTAACCCTTCGAGCAGAGATCGATACAGAGGCATCTTTGGAGGGTTTTTTCTTTGAAGAGGCCTTTTTGGAGGAGGCCTTCTTAGCTGGTGCCTTGGAAGGCTAACTATTTTCATGAGAAATATTGGCCAGAACTCTTGATTTAAGATGAGCAATTGGAGTCTTATCATCTTCAGAAGAATGTCCGGTCACCACCGGAGAATCACCAATCTTATCAACCAACTTAAGCTTCTGCTTAACCCCGTGAGATTTAGAGGCGGGAGCATCTTGATGCAATGGAGGTAAAACAAAATCAAGGTCATGAGAAGAGGTTCCAGTATCAACAACCTCTATGTCAACATCTTCTGCGTCCTTCGGCTTTTTAGACTGAGCAATGACATCTTCTGCAATAGAAGGAGATACATATCCCAAAGAAACTTGTATTGTGACCACCGAAAAGTCATGATGAGTGAGAATGAAGGAAAATTTAGTAGGAGTGGAGAAAAATTTCATAGCGTCGATTGTAGCAGCAAATTCCTCAATTGAGGAGGAATCAACAGCCATAGCAACTGCAATTGAAGCTTCAACAGCTTTTAGATTTTTCAGTGGCGGTGAGGATGGCTCATTGGTAATCTTATCAGAGGAGCTGGGTTCTGAAACAGCTTCAGAAATCAATCCAGGTAGCGACGCGCTGGGTGAAGACACAATAGAGACAGCAGAAACCCTAGGCGAAAGGGGTTTTTTAATTGATTCAAGATCTATTCCAGAGAGGGGTCTACTGGAAGTAAGAGGCAGAGCGGACATAGATTTTGGCACACTTGACATTGGTGCTTCGTTATTTCCAGAAGCAATAAAGGATGGAGCAACTGGAGAAAAGAGTAGGGGCTTGGAAAGTTCTCTTAGCGCTCGCTAGGGATCGGCCGTGTTGATCTTTGGTTTTTTGAATAAGGATGGTTTTGAAGAACTTAGGTTATCCGCCATTGATTCACAGAAAAGCTTGAGAACAGAATCTTTGAGAGAAACCAAGAGATAGCGTCAGAATTTTTGAAAATAAAATTTGAATGCCTTGAACAGTTTCACAATTCTGACCGTATACTTTAATTAGGAAATTAAAAAGAAAATTCCCGAAATTAACCATCACATCCCATAATTATCACTTTTCTGCACGTCCTCAGGGAGTGTATTCGATTATGGCGTGAGAAACAAGGCACTACTAATCGTTGTAGATAAAAAGTAACCGCTTCGCCCTGTGCTGGAATCTGTCGGACACACAAGCTGGCACACATATGAATAGACCACGAACTATTTGGTCATTTATCATTCTCTGTACATACATCATTGACCAAGACTGTACAGAGATACTTCTCTTAGAAAAGAAGTTCAGAGAATACAAAGACCCAAGGAAGATCTAAATGTTTCAAATCTTTCGCTAACAAGTGCCTTAGTAAAAATATCCGCAAGTTGGGCATCTGTCCCAACATACTCAATCACAAGAGATCCATCTTCAGCGAGTTCATGAATGAAGTGATGACGAATATCTATGTGCTTAGTCCGAGAGTGCTGAAATGGATTCTTCGAAATATTTATGGCACTCATGTTGTCACAGAATATGGTAAGCACAGACTGTGGAACACCATAGTCAAGCAGCATCTGCTTCATCCATAAGAGTTGAGTGCAACAACTCCCATCAGCAATATATTCTACTTATGCAGTAAAAAGAGATATTAAATTCTGTTTCTTGCTTAACCATGAAACTATGTTATTTCCAAGGAAGAAACATCTTCCTGAGGTACTCTTACGATCTTCAGTACATCTAGCCCAATCAGCATCGCAATATCCTACCAAACTAGGGTTTGTATCATAGGAAAACCATAGTCCCAACTCAGCAGTACCTTTTATGTACTTGATTATGTTTTTGACAGCCTTCAGATGGCTTTCTTTGGGATCAGATTAGTATCATGCGCATACTCCAATGCTATAGTAGATATCTGGCTGACTTGTAGTAAGGTAGAGCAAACTCCATATCATACTTCGGTACATGGTTTGCTTAATAGACACACATACTTCGTCTTTTGACATTTTCAAATGTGTTCCCATAGGTGTTCTCTTAGAGCTGCAACTCTCAATTCCAAACTTGTTGATCAAGTTTCTTACATACTTCGTTTGAGACATGAAGATTCCATCATTCTTTTTGTTTCACTTGAAGCCCCAGGAAGTAGGTTAGCTCACCTACTAAACTCATTTCAAATTCTAATGTCATGTATTTGACAAACTTATCCACCATTCTACTTGACACAGACCCAAAGATAATATCATCGACATAAATCTGAACGATGATCACATCAGATTTTTCTCTTTTAACAAAAAGTGTTCTATCAGCTCCATCCCAAACATAGCCTTTCTATAGAAAGAACTTGGTTAGACATTCATACTAAGCTCACAGAGCTTGTTTAAGTCCGTATAGAGTCTTTTTCAATTTGTACATGAATTCAGGATGGTGAGGGTTTTCAAAGCCTTTGGGTTAGCTAACAAAAACATCCCCAGATAAGTACCCATTTAAAAAAGTACTTTTCATGTCCATTTGATACAACTTAAACTTCATCCAAGCTGTCATGGCAAGAAGCAACCGAACGGATTCAAGATGAGTAACAGGGGTAAACGTCTCGTCAAAATCAATTCCCTCAAATTGGGAATATCCTTGTGTAACTAACCTTGCCTTGTTCCTGGTTATGTTTCCCTCCTCATCGGTCTTATTTTTGAAGATCCACTTTGTGCCTATCACATTGGTATCTTTAGGTCGTGGAACAAGATTCCACAATTAATTTCTTTCAAATTGCAAGAGTTCTTCTTGCATGGCATGGATCCATCGATCATCTTTCAAGGCTTCTTTAACATTCGTTGGCTCGATAGTCGATGTGTAGCATATATTGGCAATTAGTTCACGATAGTTCTTATGAACTCCTATTGTTCGGACACCTTCACTCATTTCGCCAATGATATTCGATACAGAATGATTCTACTGGACTCCTTTTGATGGTTTGTAGGTATCCTGTTTCTCAGGTCTCGATTGAGTCAAATCACTATTTTCACCACTGTCAGGCACAGATGCAGGAACATGGATAGTTACATCAAAACTTTCATCATCAATCTGAGCAGTAGGTTCTTTTAGATCATCAATAACAATATTAATTGATTCCATGACAACTTTGGTTCTTTTGTTATAGACACGGTAGGCATGGCTATTTCTTGAATATCCAAGAAAAATGTATTTATCTCATTTAGCATTAAATTTGCCAAGATATTCTCTATCTCTCAACATGTAACAAGTACTTCTGAAGATGTGAAAGTACTTTATGTTTGGCTTCTTCCATTTCTACAACTCATAGGGAGTAATTCTTATCTTGGGTCTGAAGTAAACCCGATTGATAACATTGCAAGCTGTGTTCACCGCCTCGGACCAAAGGTTGTCAGAAACAGATTTTGCCTTCATCATAACTCTACTTATTTTTTGAAGAGTCTGATTTTTTCTCTCAACAACACAATTTTGTTGCGGTTTTTTTGCCTTTTTCTTCACAGAACAGTTTGAAGAACACATTCTCAAACTCACGACCATGATCACTTCTTATTCTCACCACGTTTGTTCCTTTCTCCACTTCAAGCTTGAGACATAATTTTTTGAACGTCTCGAATGTCTCTACCTTGTCTCTTAGGAACTCAATCTAAGTAAATCTGGTGTAGTCAACTACACAAACAAAGAGGAATTTTCTTCATCCAATACTTTCGGTTTGAACAGGCCCCATCAAGTCCATGTGTAGCAATTCCAAGGCAGTTGAAGTGGTGATCTTCTTTATAGACTTATGAGATGTATGGATTTATTTTCCAACTTGGCATGGACCGCACACCTTTCCACAATCAATATTTAGACTTGGAACACCAATCACAACTTCTGTTTTCATAAGTCTCTGAAGCTTTTGATAACTGATATGGTTGAGCTTTTTATGCCATAGATTTGCTTCATTAAGCTAAGATCTAAAGCAGGTTTCTTTTATATTGAGAAAATAATAATTGTCCTGCGATCTGTTCCTGTCCATCAAGAGAACACTCTCTTTGTCTTTGACCAGACACTTGTCTCTTGTAAAGTGAACAAAGAGACCTTGGTCCCACAATTGACTAATGTTAATTAGATTAGCTTTTAGTCCTTCTACAAGCAACACATCTTCCAAGTTAGGCATTCCATGAACGTTCAACTGACCACGTCCAAGCACTCTTCCTTTGACACCGTCCCCAAAGGTGACATATTGATATGAACAATCCTTTTGAATATTGTTCAACATGCTTGCATCTCCGGTCATGTGACGCGAGCAACCACTATCGAAATACCAACTACTCTTTGTGTAAATGTTGAGAGTAGTATGAACAACATAGTTTCTGTGGTTGTTCCTTGATCTGTTCCAGCTGTTGTTTCCTCTAGAGAACTGATTTGATTGACACACCTCTCTTTTTATCATTCTTCTTAGATCATTGATGTAATTTCTGTAATGCGGTCGAATATGACCGAGTTTTTCACAATAATGACACACAATACGTGTCTTTGGAGGAGACTTCTTTCGATGCTACTTGATCTTCGATTCAACTTTTGATTCTGGAACTGTTGACTCTTTTGTTCCAGATGTCTGTCCTTAACAGTATCTGTCATAGGTCTGACTGCCATTATATCCAAGCCCAGTATGATCCTGGGGGATTTTTCCTTTGGAGAGGATTTCATCCAGTTGAGATGATCCTGAGTTCATCATTTTAATAAGCTTCTTAAGGTGCTGAAGTTCACCATTCTGTGCTTGAGAACTATTCCCGGACTATGACAGTTCATCTTCCAGCTACTTTAATCTGAAAGAGAGATCATCTCTTTATTTGATGAGGTCGGAGTTCTCTTTAAGCAGGTCCTTATTGACTTCACTACAAAAAAAATGCGATTTAGCGACGGATAATATTCCGTCGTTAAAATACCGACAAATTAATGATGGATTAAGATTACGATATTTAACGACGGATTTTTTCCGTCTCTAAATTAACGACGGAAAAATTCATCGTTACACGCCGTATTTTAATTTTTCAATTATTTTTTTGTTAATGACGGACTAAAGACCCCATTTTCCGTCGTTAGGTTAGAGACGGAACAAATCTGTCTCTAATTTTTTATTTTTTTTATTTTTTTAATCTTAGCGATGGAATAATGTCGTCGCTAAAATTAATTTTGATTTTTTCTTAATTTTTTTATTTTTTTAATTTTCCACCTAATTCTTAATTACGACTTCGAATTCTTAAATTTTTCATAATTTTTTATTTTTTTAATTTTATCATTTTCATTTTATTTTTATAAATATCATTAATTATAAATATATAATATTTGATTAAATTATTTAAAATAATCTAATATTAAATATTATGATATAATATAATTATATTTTTATAATAAAAATGAAATACTAAATATTATAATAGATATTTAATTCCGTATATGCATATAAATATATATTATTTCTATATTTTAACACAAACATTCATTAGCCCATGTGGTTAGTGGACCTCCCCTCTTCCTCAGAGGTCTTGGTGTTCGATCTCATTTGCTTGCAATATATACACATTAATATAATGCCTTGCAGGCGGGCTTGGCCGCTTTGTGAGCTCGGCTTCGCCCTACTCGGCTCGAGCCGCGGCTTTAGACTTTTTTTTAAGGACGGAAAAATCCGTCGTTAATCCGTCGCTAAATCTATCATTTTTTTAATTTTTTACGATAGAATTTGGTGATATGTTAACGACGGAAAAAAACCGTCGCTAATATTTTTTCATCGTTAAGTTTGTCGTTAAAATGACCAACGACGCGATTTTTAACGACGAACTGGATCCGTCGTTAAAATGATTTAACGACGGATTTTTTATGTTTAGCGACGGAAAAATTCGTTGCTAAAATGTGAATTTTTTGTAGTGCTTCTACCACCATGATCCAACTGGAATACAACTTTTTATACGCCTCCATAGCTGATTCTTCAGTGAATTCTTCATGACATTGTATTCTAATGTTTTCTTATCCTTGTTGTCAAAAACAGATGCAGGTACAAACTCCTTGATAGAATGTGTCATGAAAGCAATATGATTGCTTACAAATTTTTCATCACTTCCACTTTCATCAGGATCATCGCTCTCACTTAAGGCAGAACTGTAGGACTTGTTCTTCCTTTTAAGAGTGTTAGCACACTCAGGTTGGTAATGACCAAAGCCACCGCATTCTCTACATTTCACTTCTTTAAGTTTTTCTTCATTGAAATCATCATCCTTCACTTTTCAAGGTTTAGAGAACCTATTCTTGGCAGAATTATTTTGAGATGACTTCTCAAAACGTCTTGTAAACCTGAAAAAGTTTTTTGAAAGCATAGCAATTGATTCTGCAAGATCGGCTTTATCAGGAACATTACTGGGAACATCAGTATTGGACCCCATTTTAAAGGTTCTCAAGGACCCCATCAATTCTTGCAGCTTCATCGTGCTTATGTCTTTGGCTTCCTCAATAGCCGTGACTTTGTAGGTAAATATTTTGGGCACGGAGCGAAGAAATTTTTGAACAAGTTTTTCTTCAGAAATGGCATCTCTAAGAGCAAAGCTTTCATTTGCAATGTCACAAATTTTGGCATTGAAATCTGAAAGTTTTTCAGCCTCATCCATCCGAAGATTCTCGAATCTGGTGGTGAGTAACTGCATTCATGATGCACGAACACTACCCGTTCCTTCGTAGGTGGTCACATGTCGAGATCAGTTTGAACACATTTATGTCAATAGCTGAGAGGATGGCATTCATGGCCTTTGCAAATTATGAAGTTTTACAATAACACCATTGAAGATCAAAAGAAGCTCGGCAATTTCACTCCCACATGATCGACCGGTGCTACTGTAGAACATGTCGATTATGGGTTTTGTACTGTAAAGACTACACCAATGCTTTCTGATGACTGTGAAGAGAGGTTGTCGGGTAAACGGTGATGATGATCTAGAAAATAACATGATTTATAAATAGAAGATGCCGAGAGTGAAACAAAGTAATGTTACCCATTCAATTTGGACATTGTCGATTTATTTGATAAGGCTGTGTTGGTGCTTATTATGAATTAATATCTACTTCACTTATTATTTTGTGTTGTGGTAAATTTTGTTTTGATTTTGGCTCTTGATTTTTAAGATTAATACAATTATATTTATGTGATGATCTGTGGGAAGAGTGAATAGATGCTTGAATGGGGTTTTTATATTGCTTGATTGCCGAATGGAAGTAATGATTTTCATTGGAATTATTTGTTTCTTTAATTTATAGAGTGTTATGGGTGCATAAAATTCATTAACATTGCTATGTGTTTGTGTTTATGTAGCATTTACAGTTTTATTAATTTTGGGATATTACACAGAAAGTATTTTACCTTTTTGAAATAATTGAATTAATTGAAGCTTGTTGGTGCTATACGGCTGCGAAAAAAGGGCAATGACTGAATTGGAGATACAAAAGAATAAAATGAAGCATAATAAAGCTAAATATAATGTTGATTGTATACTCAATTGCATGATCTCGAAATTTTGTTATTAAATATTTGATGCTTTGTATGGATTGATGTAATGCTTTTATATAACAAAGGTAACCCAACAGTCAAGGATGATAAAAGCAGACTTTGATTTTGATGATAAAATTTCCTTCTGGAAGAAGAAGAACAAAAAACAAGTGAAGATATAATGAGAGAAACTAATGACCGAATTCATCCTTATCGGTTGATATATGTATATATGACTACTATTTCACAGTTATGTTACCAAACATTTTGTTGCTTTGTATGAATATATATATAGATTCAATGTATCAGAAATCGCTAAAGTGACAATGATGATAGAATTTGACTATGATTCCAATGATGAAGTATCATTGTAGAAGAAGAAAAAAGTTATGCTCAAAGGTGGAAAATATATACAATTAAAGTTATTTTCATTTGATATGAAGAATAAAAATGCTTAATAATGTTATATTTGTTTTTTTTATTGACCATATATTATGCTATTATATGATTGTCAATTTGTGATAATTCCGGTATTCACGTTTTTACCACTATTCAAATATAAACTCCCAAACTTGTTAAAAATTTGTTTAATGCTTCTATATAATATTTATGGTGCTTAAGTTATGGCATCATTCTTTTGAGTATTTTTTTTTTGTCAACAACATTATTAATGACGCAATAGAGTATATTTAATACTTAATAATAGTGAACTTAATTGGTGCTTCATATAATGATGAATGTGCACAATGTTATTGAAATTTTGAAGAAGTTGTATAATGCTTCATTATAATGTTTATGGTGCTAAATAGTAAATATGTTTATTAAAATATTTATGTTTGATAATGATGTAGTAATTGATAAATTATATTTGATGCTAAAGAGCATCGAATTTAGGGCAAGATATCATTAAGATAAAATTATTCTTAAGAATGTTGATTTTTTTATTTTATCATAGAATGCTTCGTTATATTATTTTTGGTGCTAAATAAGAGTAATTCGCCTATATATTATTTTATTTATAGAGCAGTCATACTGACATCCAAACTGAACATTTATGCAGGAGAGATTACTAATAACACTCGTGACTCCTTGGATGAAAAAAATAGCTTAGTAACAGTAATTTGTTGAAGGATGTTTTGTAGTATTGACTATTAAATTGTGCAGTTTATTTTATTTAAAATAATAGTGATAGACACATGGGGTAAGTTTTTGACATACATATGATTATTTTTTATTGATACGTTGATGGTATTTTGTACATGTTGACAGGATACGAAACAATGTCTTTTGAATTTTTTTTCAAATGTTTGGTTACACATGTAATATTGTATTGTTACACATTGATTCATTAAATCCAACTTTTTATTGATATACTAATAGAAAAGAAAAATAGAACATAATACTTATTATAATATGGAGTTAGAGAAAACTCTGAATTTATCTTTTTATACATTTCTATATATCTACCAAAGGATTAAATAATATACTAAAAACACTAGTTAATATTTTACTCATTTATCCACAATTTATCAATTCAAAAGATATGACTTCTATATTACAAAGAATGTTGCACTTAATTGATTAAATATTTATCACTATTGTAATGTATGTGATCAAAGCAAATTAAATTGTATATACAACAAACAATGCATTGTCATTATTTTCGCAAGATGATGTAAGACATATATCACTATTTTTGTAGACATACACAATGCTTTATAGTGCATGTGATATCTTTGGAATTGCTAAATTGTCGGTAAGGAAACAAAACAATAACTAATGCTTTATAATATATATACTTTATTGTTTTGGAAGACATATATTAATGCTTGAAATACACACTCCTTACATTTTATGATTATTGTTGTAAGACATATAGTAATGCTTTATAATTTATATGTTATTGTTTTATAAGACATATATTACTGAATTTGTGAACATACATAATGATTTATAATGCATAAGTCATATCTTTGGAATTGCTAAATTTTCGCTTAGAAAACACAATAATAACTAATGCTTCACAATATATAATTTATTGCTTTGGAAGGTATATATTAATGCTTGAAATACATATTTCTTATTTTTTATAATTACTATATATTATGACTAGTACATCTGAAAGATTATATAACTTAATTAAACTAATTATTAAGACCGTTTCCATTTACTAAATCATTACATAAAATATAAAATATAAGTATATGGCATTGCTTTGTTACGCATAAATTATAATTTAGAAAATGCATAATAATTAAATTAAACACATTGGATCCTATTATATCATGCAAACTCGATTCCTCATCACCTCATTAATCCATATTAGATTAAGAGGATGCCGAAAATATAGCAACAATGTCTTGCAATGCATATATAAGTGATATGTTTTAAACACTTTAATTGTGGCTACGAGGAAATAAAATATGTAATGTTTTGTAATAGATATATTATTGGTTTGTAAGACATGTATTACAACTTTTGTAGACATACTCATAGGTTTCTCATATTCTTTTTACCAATATATTTGTATAACAAGACAACTCAAAGTAACAAATTTTTCCCACATTTACTGCACGTTCTTAATCGCGTTTCTTACTCCGTTCGATTGCTTTATCATTTCTTGATTCCAGACAATTGCCACTTTCTTCTGCCTTCACTAGAACTAGTGGTTTAACAGTAACTTTATTAATTTGGGACGACTATCACGACGGATGTCGTACCTACATGCAAAAGCATACTTTTCATAAACCTCAATGTCATCATCTAGAGTATGGAATTTATGATTCACATATGGCTTCAAAGAAGAATGTATTGTGGAATATAATACTTGATCATACCACCGGGTGACAATTCAAGTAAACAATCGCTTAAAACATTGCTACGTACACATACAATTAATGCAAACAGGGAAATAAGTTGTTTAACTATAATATGTTCAACACTTGTATATCACAAAGTAAATGCTTGTGATTGAATAAACAACATACCCACATTCTTAAGGCCGCAACTAAGACCACGATGCTTAAATATAATATTTTCAATACTCATATATTACAAAGTAGTTGCATTTGATAGAAAAATACACCAAAACATATTGATATATTACAAAGTACGTGCATATTGATTGTGTGTTGATGAGATTCACAAACAAACCACATATCATATAAAAAAAAATATTTTAGAATGATAAACATGTCATCTTTCAAACAACCAAATCAAAATATAATGGGCGAAATATACTATAACCTGAATTATCCATTATTAGTGAAACAATCAACATAATCGATTGGGATCGGATGTTTTCCAGTAGATCAATCAATACACCGGGATTAACTCAAATAATTTTCGATGAATAAATTTCAAATCTATAGCCTCAATCGATAGAAACACTAGAAATTGAGATTCGAATTGAGATTAAAAACCGCGATAATTTTAGATAGAAGTCGATGGAGAAGACGCCTCTTTCTGAAAATTTTCAGAAATTTAATGAGACGCATCAACAATGGAGAAAACGTCGATTTGAAGAAAAAAAATGAAGTAATCCCATTAGATCTCGGTAACATGAGTAGTGGGATGTAACTATGAAAAAACCGTTAAATATGGAAGATATAATCTTGCACAATACGTGAGTTGTTAGATATCTTTTGTAAAATGTCAGATATACCCCTCCTTACATGGATCATGGTCAAACCTTCCATGGAAAAATTGACCAAAAATATATCTCCTTTCAATCACAACCGTTGATTAATATACATCTAAGGGATCTCATTTATAAACACTCCCCTAGTGGTATAAATTGTGGACTCAACCTATCAATTAGATTTGTTAGATGAATGATTAGGATCAATTTTATTTTAATTAATTTTTTATATTTATTTTATGTAGAAAGGGTATATTTGTCATGACAAATTAATATCTTTAAAATCATTAAATTCCTTGATTTATGTTTTTTCCATTATTTGCCTCTTTATTAATATATTAGTATTATTTTTAATTATATATATTTTTTATAATTACATTTAAAATGATATTTATTATACGTCCTTAACAAAATCAAATACTTATCAACCATTTCAAATATTTTATTATCAAATATTTGTAAATTTAGTTTAGCATAATGATTAATTCATTAATTTATATGTAAGTAGTGAATCTATTAATTTCATTTTTTATTTACATTATCTTTAATGATGACCATAGTGTTTAATTTTGTTTTTATTTTTCAATTTATCGTAATAATTTTTCATTTAATTTTTATTTAGCATTAATGAATTGTTATAATAATTATTGATTTCTATTAATAAATAAATATAACATTTTTTATTTTCTAATACATTTTTAGTATTAATGAATTATTATATATATTTTAGCATGCCAAAACAATAATTTCACTTATTCTATACATTATTAATACTAAACATTACACTCTTAAAATACAAGCATCTCCAATAACAAAAAAAAAAAAAACATATAACTTAGTAAGCCACTAATCATAAATTAATGCATTATAAAATTACAAAATAAGCATCCCGAAATATAAAAATAACTTAACGATTTACGTTAATATCGAATGACTTAAACTAAGTAAATAAAAAAAACATTAACAAATATTATAAAAATAACAAAATATTAGACTATTAAATTACAAGCATCTGGATGACAAAAGAAGCACCATATCATATAACCTAGTATGATATTATTCATACATTAAAGCATTATAAACTTACAAAATAAGCATCCTGAATTCTAGCTAAAAATAACATAACGATTTGTGTTGGCATCAAATTGCATATAAATAATATAAAAATCAACTAATCAGATAGTAAAGTATTAAAAGCTACAATAACATTATTTAAACTCCCAAATAAAAAAATACAAAATAAGCATTCTACCGACTAAAAATAGCATGCCGATTTAAATAGTTATACTGAGTAAGATACAAACTAATCATACATTAAAGCATTATTAAATCATAAAATATTCATTATAAATACAAAAAAGTCGATTAATACAAACAATTTGCTTATGATTTTGTGAAAAAAAATTATTCATACCAACAAACAAAAAATCCTATTCGCTGAGACACTAGTTGTTCGACATATGGTAAGTACAACCAATTTAAAACTACACAATAGAGTACTAAATTATAAGCATCTTGTATAACATAAGAAAACATCATCAAATAACCTAGCGGAACACTAATCGTAAAATAAAGCATTATAAAAACACAAAAATAAGCATTATAATTTATATAAAAAAAAACATGACACTCTAAATAGATAAACCACTCCATTACAAGCACCTTGCATAACAAAAAAAAACGTCATATAAGCTACTAAAACACAAATAATAAATTGCAGCAATATAAATTCACATAAAAAAAACATTCTAATTTCTAAAATAAGCATTACAATTTGAATTTATTCTTGTTTATGTATGTATTTTTTTGGAAAATCATATGAAAGATCACGTGCATAGAAAACAAAAATTAAATAACGATTGTATTATTCATCACATAAAATAACCATTTACTAAAGAATTAAAAACAACAATAAAATTATTTAAACTCCCAAAGAACACTTTGAAAAGGAAAAAAAAAAAATCTACTAATCATACAATAAAACATCATGAAAACACAAAATATGCATTCTACCCACTAAAAATAGCAAGCCCATAATTATACACCAACATCACTAAAAAATTCAAATCTGATTTTAGTATCTCACATCGAGTAATACACTAATTATACATAAAGCCTCTTTTAATCATAAAATAAGCATTTTAAAGTAAAAACAAAACATGTTAATTAATTCAGATAACTTGCTTATGATTTTGTAAAAATAATATATAATTTACACCAACAAAAAAATATTAACATACATAAATAAATAAAAATCTAATTTCTAAAAAAATATTACGATTCAATTAACTAATTGTTTATATATATATATATATATATAGGGGTGGGGTTATATAAAAATAACCCCTTGTGTGAGAAATGAGAACACATCTCACACCACACATCCATAAAAAATCAAAGGTCCAGATTTGATGAAAAAGGCGGTGGCAATTTTGTAATATCTGAAATTTTTTTCGCGCGGGGATATTACTATAATTTGGTAATTCTTATAAAAATCGTGGAGGATTTGATAACAGATCGTTATGCTAATGAAGTATTATCATAATGCTAACGAAGTATTATAGTTATGCTAATTAAAGTTTTCAAATATTGTTGGCGAAAAAATATTCTAAAAATTAATTATAAACCTAATTCGATTTAATAAACCCTAATTAAATGGAAAAAATCATAATTAGATGAAATAAACCTAATTAGATGAAATAAACATTGATTGGATGTGGTAAACCCTAAATGAGTTGAAAGAAATCATAATAATAATAATATATTTGTACTACGTTAGCATTATAGTTTTGGTTCGTCAGCATTGCGAATACACTATGTTAGCATATGGCAATACTCTATCAACATACGTTATAAATTATAATTGGATAAGATAAACCATAATAATCAATTAAGAACTATAAACAAAAAATTAAATTTCAAAAGAATAATGATAATTAGATGGAATAAACCATAATCGAGATTAAATAAACCATAATTGAGATTTAATAAACCGTAATAAATTTATACTATGTTAGCATTATGATAATTCTTTGTTAGCACATCGAATATATTATGTTAGCATATGACAAATGCTTCATTAGCATACGTTCATATGTTATCATAATGCTGACGAAGAATTATTATATGCTAACGAAAGCATTTACAACCTGGGCATGCGTAAAAAAATTTCTTTTTTATTTTTCGTTCCTATTTTTTCATCTAAATATAGCCTTTCGACATCTTAAATGAAAGAGCATGAAGAGAGCTTTAATTTGATATATTTTTTGTGTGCATTGGATTAAAATCGAGCAAGTTATGATCGGTTAAAGTTTTTAAGATTTTTTTTAATTGCTGACATTATCAATTTTAATGGATTTGGACGAAAATAGGCCCCCTTCCTTATTTTTTGCCCTATTATTTACGAAATTATCACCTTAAATCTTAACCATTGGATCATTAAATTGAATGGTGTAAGATGGGTTCTCATTTCTCACACCAACAAAGTGTTATCATATGATCCACATCCTATGCATACATATATATATATATATATATGACAATTTTCTTTAAAAAAATCTAACGAAAAATGAGATGTGTTCAATATTCTGAAATATAATATTCGTAATAATTAACATTGACGAAAGGGAGGATCCTTGACAAACTGTTCCCCAAATTGAAAATAGTGATTGAGTAGTTTTGATTAGGTAAGGATTTAAATTTCTCATTTAATTCCCCTTCACATTCTTTTTAAAAATAATACATATATAAGTTTACAGAATTAATTTTTAGTGCACTCATACATTAAAAATCAGCATCATGATTATTAATTGTCAGAATTAATACAATTCATCAATCTTACAGATCAATGGATCAGATTAATTCATAATTTACACACTAGGCACTTATATGCATGCTAACTCTCTCATATACATATACATATACATACATACATACACACATATATATATATATATATATATTAAGAACCTTTATTAATTTTTTCATTATGAGCCAGCCAAACTGATCGATTCGTTAACTTTAGACCGGTCCAAACTGAGTCATTGGATGGACTAATGACTTCGGATTTAACTATTTAGTTGAGATAATGAACTTTTTTTTTTTATGACTAGATAATTTACAACTGCTGTCGAGATGGGTATTTGGTAAATCATGCATGCTCTTGTATAATAAAATAAGGTGTTTTGATTAGGAGACGAAATGCCCCCTTAATGCTTATAGCTAGGCGTTCAAATGAGAGAGTGACACTTCTTATTCCATCAAGCGATTATTCAATAATCTAAACTAGTGAAGGTTACGAACTGATAATTTCGTCAGCTCAAAACTCGAGCCACACATTTTTTATCATGTCATAATATTATTATATTAATTGCATATAAATATCAATATCGATATTCAATATCTATCTGTACTATAAAATGAAGTTCCTTGCAAATAAAATTCCCTCCGAAAAATATCAAATAATCTACAGTACCTTTTTTATTTTTTTAATGTCTCATCATCTTCTCTCTCTCAAACGCATACATACATTTACACATGTTTTTTTAAAAGCACATTTGTGTGAGACCGTTTAACGGGTCTCTTACGTTACAGGATCTTCACCTGACCCGGATTAAATTTAAATATAAAACAATAAAGAAAAAAAAGGTAAAAATAATATCGCTTCTCTTTCTCTCTCCCTCTGTGCAGTGCCGTTCTCTTTCTCTTTCCCTCTCCATTTCTTTTCCTTGATGGAGCAGACAGATTTAGCAGAAGAAGAATCGAATGCAGGTCTCCAACACCAAAAAGTCGCTCTTCTTTTCTCTTTCTTAATGGAGCAGACAGATTTAACAGAAGAAGAATCGAATCCAGGCCTCCAACACCAAAAAAGCCGTTCTTCTTCTACGTCAATCTCGCAGGTACCTGCTTGCAATCTACATTAATTAAGCAAATATATATAGTCAGACGCACACATAGACACAAATAATTTTCAGTTTCATTTTCAGACTCTTACTCTCCATTGAATTTTACCATCTTCTCGCAGATCTATGGTTTCACAAATTTCGTTTATCTTCACTAATTTCAAGGTTTAAGATCCGGGCTAAAATTTCCCAAATTCCTATTTTCCGATCTTTAATTTTTGGTTTGGAGGTTAATTCATTAAAGCATTTATGTTATTGAGCTGTTGACAATTTGATCGGAAAAAATGTCGATGAAGAGCAATGTTTCGATTAGGGATCGGACGCATGAGTTCTTAGGAATTGCGGAGAGGGCGAAGAAGTCAGTTTCGTTGCATTTTTTTGGATTTATTTTCTGTGTTTCGATGAATTATTATTGATTTGTTTGTATGTGTTGCGACTGCAATAACAAATCTAATTTTGATTTTTTTTTGATCTGAAACTGGGGATTTGAATTGTACATGCAGCAGCACAAGATCGAGATCATGTTGAAGATTTTTAGTGATACTTTTATATGTAATTAGTGTTACTTGCTTTTGTAATTAGTGATACTTTATTTTGTAATCAATAATATTTTTCTCTATGATAATGAATTATTTTTTTTACTCAAGAATGTGTTTTTATTGTATTCATAGACCTGATTCTCAATTTGAGATTATGTTTTAAACTGACACTTTTCTTTTTAATTAGTGATACTTTCTTTTATAATTAATGATATTTTTTCCATAGTAATGAGATTCCATTTTATAGGTGATGATACTCCACCCCATAAATAATAATACTCATATGTGAATTAATGATACTTCACCCCATAAATAATGATACTCACATGTGAGTTAATAATACTTCACCCATAAATAATGATGCTTGAGTTAATGATACTCCACTCATAATTGAATTAATGACATTTATCTATTCTGGTTTTGATAATTAATGTTTAATCATCAATAATATTATATTATACTCCACTTTCGAGTTAATGATACTTCATCCATAATTAATGATACTTCACAGACAGTTAATGATAGTCACCATATATGTATTTAATGATACTTCACTTCACAGTTAGTGATACTTTACACATAGTGATACTTTACATTATACATAGTGATATTCCAGTGACTGTGCGTGGGGACGTGTGTAAACCACGCACCTGTGCGCGAAAATGGATTTTGGGGCGGGCTTTGGGCGAGTTTGGATTTTATTTGACCCGTCTAACGTAAGCGACCCGTTAGACGGTCTCATACAAGTTTTTATCTTTTTTTTATTATATAATTAATTTGTGCTATATTCAATCACATATTTCATTATATACATAACATTCAAAATATATTTGTACGAATGAATAAATATGTGAGCTTTTTCATATTAAGAAGTAATTGATAACGTTTAGTAGATTTTATTGTGTCAAATAATTATCAACATATATTAAATTTATTAAATAAAAAAAATCAAGTGAATTATCCGGTAAAATATCATAATCGGTAGCATACTTTATTATATGTAGATATAACATTTATAATACTTTTTTTAATTATATTAAATATGAAATAGTTAATAATTTAATATTTAATTAAATCAATAACTAAATCAAACAAAGATTAATATTTATAAGTTTATATAGTCTATTATATTATTTTTTCAAAAGTTTAGTCTTTAGTGTTCATTACACTTTAGTACCCAAATGATGGACGTTTCTACACTTCTATCCCAAAATTTTAAAAAATTACATATTAACACTTAATGTTTGCACAGATGAACACTTATAGAACTGTATCAATTTTTCAATCTTGCAAATGTTGACTTAGATTGCTGAAAATCTTTCAAACCCAATATTTAACTTATTCCATTTGTACAAATATTAGATGTTATTGTTGTTCTTCGCAATATTCAACAGTCCATGTTTACACTTGTGAAACTGTAAAATTATTTTAACGTTATAAGCGTTAATTTGTACAAATGTTCACTATCAATATGGAAATTTTGAAAGTTTGGAACACAAGTGTAAAAGCAATCAACGTTGAGTACTAAAGTGTAATCAATCATATTTTAATGCAAATTAAACAAAGATTGATATATAATGAAGACATGTAGGTTGCATTATTATAGTTTCTTAAATTGGAATTTTTATGTTTCAATATATATTTATTAACATTATTTTGATTACATTTATTTTACATATAACATAATTATCAATTTCTGAAGAGTTAAATCTAACAAATATATATAAATATACTACCCTAAAAATCTTTAAAATGAAACATATAAGTTATTGTTATAATCTTTGTTCACATATATTTTTCATAAATTTTTAATCACGGTCAATTATACGTAGTTGTTTCACGAGTAACAAGTCGTGTTCATTTGAAAGTTTTTATTCATAAAAATGATAATAATGTAACAAATATTACTACAAAAGTTGTATACATATATCAAGTAAAATATTAATTATATAAAATATAAAAAATATGACACTTATATTAAATATATAATAATTGAGTTTAAGATCATGAATGAACCAGTGCATTGCACGGGTGGAAATATAACGCTGTTAGAACAGAAAATATAATATAATGTCATTAATTAATGATTGAAATATTTTTGACCGCCATATAGGTAAGATGAAATTTCAAGTCAAAGTTGTTAACGCTACAACAGAATTAATTAGCTGCCGACGTGGAAATTGACCGGAAATAAAAATTGACTTTAAAGTGGTTTGGTATATTGATACATTTTAATCTCAATCCATTAATTCATATATAATATTGATAAATTATCTTACATTATTAAAATCACTATCAAAAAAATTATTAATTCAAGCTCAATGCAATCTTATCATATTTCAATCAATTTTATTTATCATGTCAGACAAACCAAACATAATTTTGTTTTCTAACTTCAAACACTACAAGAAAATATTAATATAGCGACGGAAATGGCGACGGAACATCCGTCACTAAACAATTTTTTCATCGTTAAAGGATTTTTCCATTGTTAAATAATTTTTTTATTTTTTTTTATGTTAGCGACAGAATTATTCCGAAGTTGAAATTCAATTTATTTATTTTTAATATTTTTAATTTTTTTATTATTCAATTACTACTGATTACAAATTTGAAATTAATCTTTTTAATATTTTAATTTATTTTATTCTTTATATTTTTTTTATTTTTTAACTTTTTATTTTTTTATTTTCCAATTACTACTAATTGCGAATTTGAAATTAATATTTTTAATATTTTATCTTATATTTTTAGATGTTTTTTTATTTTTAATATTTTATATTATTTTTTTATTTTTATTTTTATTTTTTAATTTATAATACTATAATATTTTAAAATATATTTATATTAAGTCATTTATTTAATACTTTTAATTTTATTTTTGTATATATTATAAATATATAATATTTGAGAAAATTCATTTTCTCAAATATTTTAGTTTTCAAATTTTTTTTAATTTTCTTGAATTTTCTAATATTTTTTATTTTTAATTACTGATTAATTAAGAATTTAAAATTTAGTTTTTTTAATATTTATTTATTTTACTTTTTCTAATTTTTTTTTAATAATATTTCATATTATTTTTTAGTTTTTCTTATTTTTAAATTACTAATTAAATATTTTTTTGTTTTAATAATTTTTATCACTTTATTTTTATTTTTATAAATATTATTAATCATAAATATATAATATTTGAGAATATTATTAAAACAATCCAGTATTAAATAAATGATGTAATATAAATATATTTTATAATAAATATATAATATTAAAAATTATAATGGATATTTAATATTTTTATTTATTATACTTTTTCAATTTTATTTTATTTTATAATATTATAATTTTTTAATTATTTTATATTATTTTTTAATATTTTATATCTTTTGTTATTTTTAAATTACTAACTAATGACTTTTTTTTATAATTTTTATTACTTTATATTATAATTATTTAATTTGAAGATTAAAAATTCTATGAAAATAGGTTTCGTGTGTACATATATATAGTCTTTTATAATTTAACAAAAATATCTGATAGCCCACATGGTTACAGCTTCAAGGTGTAACGCCTTCCATATACATGCACAGGTCCCGGGTTTGATTCTCTTGGGGAACAAATTTCGCTGAATAACGACGGAATTTTTTCGTCGCTCGTTAAATTTTATTTAACTTAATTCAATAATCTGTCTTGTGAAAGGGAGAGTTATCAGGTTCCATACCCACTACCCTAGGAGATAAAATTTTCTAGTTCATTTTTCTTGTCCCACTATAAAAATTTAATATTTTAAAAATGTTTATTATAAAAATAATTTTTTTTATAGTATTACAAATCATAAGCAACATTTATTACTAAAAATTAAAATTTTTAAAAATTATATACAATACTTTTTGAAATAATTAACCATATTAATCAATTATATTAACTAAAAAACAAGAAATAAATATTAACCTTAATTGGGTGGAATAAACACTAAATAATAATTATAAAATTAAAATAAGTAATAACAAATTGAAATTGAAGAATTTTTTTTGATAAAAATCGAATAAAAATCAAAATAGAACATCAATAAATTAAAGAGACCAAATAAATAGGAAATGAACAAAGTTGAACTAAGATAATAGAAAAAAAAACAGTTGAGGTGATAAAGTGATCGGTTCGAATCCCTGGCCTGTTATACATTTCGTACTAGATTCCATTTTGCATTACAAACTATTATTTCTTGTCTACGTTGCACAAATTTAAATATTTATAAATTAATATTTTAAATTTAGGATGTAATCACATTATAATTAAAAAAAAATATGGACCTCAAATATACTCAAAATATTTCATCATATGATCATTTGTCAGAAATCTCCTTCACATATAATAATAATTATATTTAACATTTGAAAACATATAAATATATATGTAGCATTATCAAATATCACAACATTCAGTTAAACTAAATAATAGAAAATTATTGACCATGATTATTGGTATCATTTTATTAATTTTTGAAAGTACAAATTAAAATAAAAAAAAACTGTATTAATTGTACAAAATAAATAACTTGAGTTGTAAAAAATAACAAGGCTCAATATAAATTTGTTATATTTCTTTATATCTATGCTTATTTTAACCTAACAATCATAATCAATTTTTTGTTAAACAGTATATAAAAATAATATTATTTTTGTTGCAACATTCATTTTTTTAAGGTTAATTACCTTAAAATACACTTTCTTTATGGGTATTTTATTTTTCACACTTTTTTAAAAATATAGTTTTAATAACATGAATGCCAAATGTTTGATTTTTCACATAATTTTTAAATTATGACCAATTTCTATCTATTAGTGATAGTGAAGATATACTGAGAATTACATTTGAAGAATTATGAATTACAAATTGGCTAGGATTCACACTAATTAGTGATGAGTAAAAGGTGAAGAATTTTTTTTCATTCTCCATTTTATCTTTTACATTATAGGTGTAATTAATAGTTTGCTTGAAATTTGCATGGACTTTTGCTTGTAGTCAATCCTTCCATCCTCCAGCAGCCACTTCAATTTATATTGATCGAAATTTGAAAATCTTGTGAAAAATCAAAGTTGGTGTATTTTAAGGTAACTAACCATTTTTTAAACGCCCTTATAAGGATTTTCTTTATATTTTGACATAACAATTTTTTGTTCCATATTGTTACCTACTAATTAATGTATAATTGTTCTCCTTAAAAAAAAAACATAACTATAATTATTGGTATGGAAATATTTAACTTCGCACGACTATTTTTCTCACCTATCTACTATAATTATGTGAAAAAAATAGTATTGGGCTTGACAAAAAAAATACATTAAAAGTGAGAAAGTGTGTTATATGCAAGGCTGAAAATATCTCGATATATCACGGATATATCATAAATTTTGACATTGCAATTCAAATATGAGAGAGAATGTTTTTTTTTTCGGGGTATCAGTGAAATATCGCATTTTATCAGGATTTTTATTTATATTTCTATAATATATTTAGATATAACAATTGATGAAAATGATGAGGAAGGAAATCCGCTTTTTTAATGGGCTCACACTGCG
Source organism: Perilla frutescens (assembly GCA_026008535.1). Taxonomy (NCBI): domain Eukaryota; kingdom Viridiplantae; phylum Streptophyta; class Magnoliopsida; order Lamiales; family Lamiaceae; genus Perilla; species Perilla frutescens. The sequence continues at coordinate 34,400,354 of BRKX01000011.1, forward strand.
CACTAAGATGATAACGAGGGAAATTATTATCTAAAAATAGCTATTATGACTCATGATTATGACATTGATGTGAGTCAAGTATTACAACAAGAAGTGGTGGAAATGATGATGATAGTGGAAATGGAGGAAACAATTAATACGGTTATGGTTCATGCCATATGTTATTGAGTCCATTCAGTTGTGAGGCCGACTTCACTCATGCAACACAAGATATAGACTACGAAAGTAGAGCAAGAGGTCCTAGAATATGTGCAATATGAAAGGAATATATAAGGAGACGTGCATGGACTCAGGAAGAAAGTTTAAGTACTGATATTGAATCAGTTTCAGCCAATCTTGATTCTATGAATATGTGTGACATTGATCATAGTGATATGTCCCAAGATTTATATGCTTCTTACACATTTGAGAATTCACAATATTATTAGACTTCTCAAAATGTGCATCAATAACATAATTGAGTCAGTGGACATTATCCAATCCATGATGAAACAATTGGAAGAAAAAAAAACATATTAAGCGCATGTGCATAATTATATCCAGAATTACTCTAATGTGATGAGTTAGTACCAAATTGTTTGGAACAATATGACATTCCATCTACTATATTTGAACCTCATAGATCTTCATTTTGGTATTAATTGTACTTTATAATGTTTATTTAGTTATTTTATATTGTATAATGTATTATTTTATTAAATGTATTGTCTTGGATAATATTTATATAATCTATTATTTATATGTCTGCTTTCAAAATACAATTCTATCAAAAATTTGAGTAGAATATGTGCATAATAATATGTTATAATAATTCCTAATTAAAATTTCTAGTTAAAATTTTAAGATTTTAATATAGTTTTTGTCATTTTTTTAATTTTCTGTGATATCTATATGCGAGATCGATATATCCATAAAATTGAAGTTACGATTGATAATAATATTTTCATCCTTGGTTACATGTTAGTACATTTAACAATTTTAACAATATTAAATAAATAAAATTAATGTTAATTATAAAAATAAATGATGAGTTTGATCATGTACCTAAAAAATGTTTAGTAATAAAAGGAAAAAAAATAGAAAGATATAGAATTAACAAAAAAAAAAGATTTGAAAAAAAGGTAAGCCTATTTTATTGATAGATTTAATTATGGTAGATTATTGATATGATGGTATGATAAGAATCAATCACAAGCAGCCCATTCTGCTGATGGCACAATCATAAAGCCACGTGTCAGGAAAAACTATCAAAGAACCCCTAGATAAGGTTTTGATGAGATGTCAAAACTATTCCTGAAAAACTGACCAAAATCCAAGCTTTAGATCTGAGCTGACCAATCCAGAGCCTCAAGAAGGAACTCAACTGAAGTTAGAGTCAACCTAACTGGAGCATGGTCAACCAGCTGGAAGGATACGTAAACCAGTAAGAACTTAATTCAACAGAGGGTTCAAAGAGACAAACCAGTCGAAACAAACTGACAGCTAAGTCAGCTGAGCTGAGAGAAAAATCAACAAAGACTAAAGAAACTGATAAGAGATCAGTTTAAGCTGAAGACTGGAAGTATCCAGCTGATGGCCAAACTTAACTTCAACTAAACTGAAATAAACAGACGAATCAATCAAAGGCCAGAACTGAAGTCAGCCAGCTTGTAGGAGAAAACAAGCAAGCATCTGACAAGAAAGCTTAAGAAAGATCAATCAAACTGACAAGCTAGCCAACAGCTTGTGATCAGTCAAGCTGATAAGAAAGATTAAGAAAGAACAGTCGAACTGACAAGACATTCAACAACTTGAGATCAGTCGAACTGGAGGAAGAAGCTCAGAACTGCCAACTAGAGTAGTAGCCGAACTAAGCAGACAAGCTCAGAACTGCCAAATAGAGTAATAGCCGAACTGAGCAGAGAAGCTCAGAACTGCCAACTGGAACTCAAATTTGCTCAAAACTACCAGCCAGAGAATCTTGGAGTTAATAGCTCAAAATGAAGATCTTGGAATAAATGCTCCAACGGAGATCCTAGAATTAAATATCCAATAGAGATCGATTGGCAAAGCAACAGCTACTGGAATTACACATCCAACAGAGATCGATTGGCAAAACAACGGCTACTTCAACCAAAAGCTCCAACAAAGACCATCTGCTATTGATGAACCAACAGAGCTACCGATCAATGGAGCTCAACGGTCACAAAAATCACTCCTCTATAAAAGATGAGTGAAGCAAAGTTTTCAAGAGACTTTCGAGACTTTTCGCAACTTTCATTCTTGAAGCCTTCATTCAAGTTATCTCAAATAGAGCTTTCTTTCTCCCTCCCACATAGCTTAAGTTCAGCATTTGCTAAAACTGCGAGAGTCCAACTGAGAAGAATAATTCACAGAGTCAAAGCATTCAGCTAGCTGTTGATAATCCAGCCAGAGCAACCTTCTCAGTTCCAGCAATACACCGATCAACTACCCAGCTCAATTGAAGGAGCACATCAGTTGATATCCCTTGTTCAAGACTAATCTCTTGAAGATCGAAAGAGATCTAAAACTTTGTAAAGACGTCAATAGCACCTACCTCCCTAGCGAGTAGTTAAGGACTACAAGTATGAGTCGTCGACCCGCTGAGGTAGCGAGTAGTTACCAGGTTCAGCCAACTGTCCTTCATTGTGTAATTTGTAAAGAAACTCAAGTTATATAGTGGAGTTGCCCTTCTGCGGAAGGAAGAGAGGACGTAGAAGTTTGAGACTTCGAACCTCTATAAATTATCTGTGTGTTGTACTGTTTTGATTACTTGCATATCTTTGAACTGTACACAAGCTCACACAATCTGCACTCAAGCTGTCTAAAGTGTTCAACCAAATTGTGCATAGATAAGTTACTGAGTGAGTTAAGGGCCCTTATCATTCCGCATTTGAAGTGAAGTTTTTTTATCAGTTTATTCACCTCCCTCTAAACTGATATCGACTCGTCCGGGACCAACAAGTGGTATTAGAGCGGTTCATTCTAAGGATCAGGCATTTCTGCAGATCAACTGAATCAGATCTACTTATTTGTGCTAACATCTCAAGCTATGGGAAACCATAAGCTACCTTTGTTTTCAGTTGAGAATTATGATAATTGGAGCAGGAGAATTAAGGCGCATCTCTGCTCGATCCATGAGAACATGTGGGAAGTTATTGAAGATGGTCCAATCATTATCATGATGGACAATGACGCTCACGTAGTTGATATCAATCAACCAGCCAGGATCCTAAAGCCAACTAATCTTCTCACCAGGGAAGAGAAGAAGTTGAAGAATCTAGAGTTTGTTGCTCAAGCTGCACTATTTCAGACTCTAGATGAAGACAGAATGAAGGACACAAAGAATTGTACAACTGCCAAGGAGATATGGGACTTACTAACAGATCTATGCCAAGAGTCCGAAGCCATTAAAGGAAACAAGCTCCAACTGGCAGTCGACACATACGAGTCCTTCAAAATGCAACCAGAAGAGTCCATCTCAAGCTTTGAAGTCAGATTTCTAGGCATCATCAGTGAGATGACCAATCTGGGAAGAAGCTATCCCAATTCTGAGATGAACTCCAAATTTTAGATAATCTCACCGAAGAATGGGACATGAAAGTGATAGCTACAAAAGAATCAAGAAATCTGAATAGCATCACCCCCAGAGAATTGTTTGGCTCTCTCAAAGCTCATGAGTACAGCCTAAACCGGAAGAAGGAAGCATCAACATCATTAGCTCAAGATGCAGCCTTCTATGGTGAAAGAAACCGGTTTAGAGATACTCGAGGAAGGAACAACTTTCGGCTCAGGAGCTCACCAGCCAGAAAGAATTAAGGCGGATCTTCGTCCGAACGAAAGAGAGACATAACCGAAAAGAAGGAGAACCTGACTGAAGACATCAATGAACAAATTCAATCAGTTACCAGGTTGTTAGAAAAGGTAAAGAAAGTCAGGGACAAACAATCAGTTCCACCTCAAACTGATGAAGTCCCAAAAGATGAGAGAACTCATCAACCAGCTGAATCATTCAGGGGTGGCAATCGAAATCTAGGAGAATGCTTTCACTGCCACAAAGAAGGACATTACAGATATGAATGTCCAGAACTCCCTGAAGACAAGAAGGCCAAAGTGAGGAGAAGCTTCTTCAAAAGGAAAGCAATGATTGCAAACTGCGAGAATGCCATGCTAGACGATTCGGACTATCCATCTGGAATTGATTCTGACAGCTATAGCTCAGATGATGAAGCATTATTTTGCCTCATGGCTGAGAATGATGAAGAGGTTAGTACAACTGATTCTCAAACCTCCTTCTATCATATTAATGAAGCAACTGTCTCTAGCAATGAACTTGATATGAAACTTATGATTCTAGAAGATCAATTAGCTTCAATATCCTGCTTGCATGTTGAATTGAGAGATGAAAATAATGAACTGAGAAATAGAGTTAGAAAACTGAGCATTGATCAGGAAAGATGAATTAGCTTGAATCTCAGTTTGTGGAATTTGAAAATTTGAAATTGAGAACTGTCGATCTAGAAGCTGAGAATCAAAAACTCAAGCAAGAGATCCATGAGAGAGAAAAAGTAACTCTGAAGTTTAAAAAGGGATCTCAAACTCTAGATGAGATATTGAATCATCAGAGAACTGGAACCAGTAGCACAGGGCTAGGATACAGCAAGTTCACTGCCTTAGAGAAAGAAAAGGCAGTTGCTCAACCCAGTGATAAAGGAATCCTAAAAGGTTTCACCAGATCAACTCATGATCAGCTAGCTGAGACGCACAAAGGCAAAGGAATATTGAGAAATCCTCAAACTTAGCCTAGACAATTCGGTCAGTTCTCCCAACCAAAAACACCAGGTCAACTGAAGCCAAAATTCCAGCCAAAGCCATCAGTTCATTCAAACCAATCCCCTTATTCAAGGTCTTCAGTTCAACAGAGACCATCAGCTCACAAAAGACCACCAGCTCAATACAGTATGCCTCCAAGGCAAACTGATAGATCAGTCCACTTTAGAAAGAAAAACCAGTTTAGATCTCAAGCCTATGCTGCCAAGAAATTCAATCAGAACACCTATAGGAGAGATCAAAGAAACTCGTTTGAACCCTACCATCACTATAACGAGTACCTGGATTCCAGAAATAAACCGAGAACTAATCTAAAAGGGTTCAATCTAGTAAACTGGAAATACACAAGGCATTGGCCTGATCAAAGAGCTCAAAGGTCTCGAGACAACAACATTTTAGTTAAATTGTTTTATCCTACTAACTATCAACGTAGGTACCATTCAACTGATTCAACTCAAAATAAAAGAGCTGAAAGAAAATCAAAACTGATCAAGCGATCCAAATCAGTTGGATCTCTAAATGATAAAAAGCCAAAAGTTTGGCAAGTTTGGATTCCAAAGAGCTTGATGTATCAACAAGGACCCGATATGAAACGGGTCCTTAAATGCTAATCCTTGTTTTTGCAGGATAAGGGCATCCTATCTATGAAGAAAACCAAAGATATCTAGTATCTAGATAGTGGGTGCTCCAAGCACATAACCGGAGACAGAGAGGATCTCGACGGTTATGAAGAAGTCAAAGGTCCACTTGTCACATTTGGAGACAACTCCAAAAGCCGAACCATTGGAGAAGGGTTCGTGGTCAAGGGAAAAGTTGTAATAAATGGAGTCTCCCATGTGGATGGACTAAAACACAAACTACTCAGCATCAGCCAGCTGTGCGACAATGGCCACTCAGTTGACTTCACCAAAAACTCCTGCAATATAAGAGACAAGTCAACTAGAGCAATTCTTCTTACTGGCATAAGGAGAGACAACATTTATATTGTTGACTGGTCAACCGGCTACTCAGAAGCTTGCTTTCTTTCAAAAGGATCAACTGAAGCAAGCTGGCTATGGCATCGATGACTGAATCACCTTAACTTCAAAACAATCAACTACCTAGCCAAGAAAGAGCTAGTTGAGGGGCTTCCCAAGGAGATATATAAGAAAACAAGCCTGTGTGGACCATGCCAAAAAGGGAAGCAAGTGAAGTCATCCTTCAAGAATAGAAGTCATCCACCAGGAACAACTGAATGTCTCCAACTGCAACATATGGATCTGTTTGGTGTAGTTAGACCACAGACCCCAAAAGGCAAAAGATTCACTCTTATAGTAGTTGATGATTTCTCAAGATATACGTGGGTGGAATTCTTGAGGAGCAAAGATGAAACTTTCGACAAGTTAACAGCGCTGATCAGAAGGCTGCAAAGTAAAAAAGAGAGATCAGTTCAAAGGATTCGCTCTGACAATGGAACTGAATTTGTGAATCAGCAAATGATCATCTTTCTCAGCAAACTTGGAATCACTCATGAACACTCAGCTGCAAGAACTTCACAACAAAACGGTGTAGCTAAATGACGAAATCGGACACTCAAAGAAGCAACTCGAGCAATGATAGCTGATGCCAACATAGCTGAATGTTACTGGGCTGAAGTAGTCAACACAGGTTGCCACACTCAAAATCGAAGTGCAATCATCACCGTACATGACAAAACACCCTATGAACTGTATAAGGGTCGTAAGCCTTCCATCTCATACTTTAAAATATTTGGCTATAAATGTTATATTCACAACAATGGCAAGACTCAACTGAAAGCTTTCAGTGCTAAAGCTGATGAGGGAATATTTCTTAGGTATAATTCGCCTCACGCACAAGCTTATAGAGTGTTCAATAAACGAACTCTTGTTGTGAAAATAACATGTCATGTGGTATTTGATGAATTTGCTAATGAGTACAGGAACAAAGAAATAATAGACACATCTGTTCAAGTACTACCTAGTGAAACTGAGAACTCGCAGGACTATGTGGATCACATTGTTCCAGAGCGGCTTGAAGTTTCACTAGAAGAAGGAAATGAAACTAGTACTAAACCAGTTGAGAACAATCTGGTCAATGAAGACACAAATCGTGCTGAGACCACAAACCCCACAACTGAAACAGGGGGAAGAACTGATGAAGATGTCGAACCAACTGATGAAAGGGCGACTGATGAAGTCACCACAATAGAACCAGCTGAAGCTATCTTGCCTAAATGGCTCCGAAGCTATCTAACTGACAAGATAGTTGGTGATCCAAGAAGTTGAGTCCAAACCAGAAGTTCAACTGAACATGTACTATTCACATGCTTCATATCTCAAACGGAACCAGCAAACATCAAAGAAACCTTAGAAGATTCAGACTGGATCATGGCCATGCAAGAAGAACTGAATCAATTCACAAGAAATGACGTATGGTTTCTTGTTGATAGACCAAAAACCTAGAAGGTCATTGGCACAAAATAGGTTTTTCGCAAGAAGCTGGACGAACAAGGTGTGATCACAAGGAACAAGGCAAGACTGGTAGCTAAATGATACTCACAAAGTGAATGGATTAACTTTGATGAGACGTTCACGCCAGTTACAAGATTAGAAGCCATCAGACTATTCCTAGCCTATGCAGCTAACTCCAACTTCACAGTCTACCAAATGGATGTCAAGAGTGCGTTTCTTCAATGAATGCTCAAAGAGGACGTATATGTCGAGCAACCGCCAGGCTTCGAAATTGGCAATCAAGTCTTCAAGCTGAAGAAAGCTCTCTATGGACTGAAGCAAGCTCCTCGAGCGTGGTATGAAACTCTCACAACCTTCTTGCTAAAGAATGGATTTCAAAAGGGAGTCATTGATCGAACTCTATTCCGAATAGAACGATCAACTGAGATTTTAATGGTTCAAATTTATGTAGATGACATAATTTTAGGATCAAAAGGCAAAGATCTATGCACACGATTCGCTCAACTAATACAAAGCGAATTTGAGATAAGCATGATGGGAGAAATGACATTCTTCCTAGGACTCCAAGTGAAGCAGCTAAAAGATGGGATCTTTATCAGCCAGGCCAAGTACACTAAAGAGCTAGTCAAGAAGTTTGGAGCTAATAAAGGAAAAACTCTCAAGATTCCTATGAACACATCAGTTCAGCTAACTCTTGATGAAGAAGGAGAATTAGTTAGCCAAATATATTACAGAGGAATCATTGGGTCGCTACTTTACCTAACGGCTAGCTAACCAGACATCTCCTATTCAGTCGGTCTATGCGCGCGGTTCCTAGCCAACCCAAAGAAAAGTCATCTTGAAGTGGCAAAGAGGATTATCAAATACCTTAAATGAACCACAAATCTTGGACTATGGTATCCCAGAGACGACAGTTTGAGTCTAATTGGTTATTCAGACTCAGACTTTGGTGAATGCAAGATTGACAGAAAAAGCACCAGTGGAACATGTCAGTTTCTTGGAAACAAACTGATATCATCGTTCAGCAAGAAGCAGCACTCAGTTGCCACGTCAACAACTGAAGCAGAATATGTAGCTGCAGGAAACTGCTGTGCTCAGATACTCTGGATGAAGTAACAGTTGAAGGACTACAAAGTCGAAACTGAAGAAGTACCTATATTCTATGACAACAATAGTGCAATTGCAATATCTCAGAATCCAGTTTTGCATTCAAGAACTAAGCACATTGACATAAGACATCACTTCATCAAAGATCACATCGAGAAGAGGGACATATACATCAAATATGTCAACACGGAGAAGTAGATATCTGATATCTTCACCAAACCATTGCTTGAAGCAAGGTTTATGGAGTTATGCATACAACTGGACTACTTGAGCTAGCATCAAAGGATGAAGATAGTCAACTGGAAGAAAAAGGTCAGAAAACTATCCCAACTGAAGAGAGGAACTGAACCAAAAGGCTTCAACTCATCAGAATGAGTAGTTCACAATTGAGAAAGTTGTTGAACTGATCAGTTGGACACATAAGCTATCAGTTTGAACTGAAGCGAGAAGCTGTACAAAGAGAGTAAACTGAAGCTGATCACCCTACCCCATTAGCTCAATTGAATCATCAGTTCATTTGCTCAAACTAAAGCAAGGAGCAATGTAGAGTTAGCCAAGAGGTCCCAACTGATGATCTACTCAGTCAAGCAGAACGTACCAGCTGCAAAATGCTCAAACTGATGAAGAAGTCAAAGGAACTGGAATCAACTCAACAAGAGACATCAGTTCAAGAACCAGCTGAAGGAAAGCAGCAAAACTGAAGGAACAGCTGAACTGAGAAACAGCTGAATTAAAAGTCCAGCAGTCGAGGCCAGGAAGGAACTGATGAGAAAATATCTCAGCTGGAACTGATCAAGATGGAATCATCAGCTATAGTTGAAGCCAACTAATGATGTAATCAGTTTCAAGTTAAAGGGAAGCCATAAGAGAGAAACAGATAAGTTCAAAATTCTCAATAGTCGAAACGGTAAAAAATACGTGTCACTTTAATATTACTGTTGAACTCTCTCTCTCTCCCCTCATTAATCCCCAACAGATAGAATTGAAAGGGCAATCGACGGGTCACAACCTTTAGAATTTCGGCATACGAAACGTCACAACCTTTGGATGAACCCCATCTCTCTCTATAAAAATGATGGCTGAATTCTACTATCACTTTTACCAATCCAAAACTCAGCAAAGAATTAAAGCCTCTCTCTTCCTCCATTTTCTCAAACAGTTCTGCAAAATAGTTTTGAGAATCAAGGATTCAGTTTCAAATCCAGCCAAAATATCCTTTTCTCCAAATCATTCTCCAAGCCTCATAAAAAACTCCATGGCTGAAAAGAGCGCACCAACTGTTCGATGAAAGTTCAATTTCAAAAGAACTGGTGAATCATCTCAAAGATTCCAAGTGAATCTATACAGAGATAAGTTTCTAGATCAAGTCGCATATAGAGAAAAGTGCTCGGATTCTCCACTCTGCAACTCGTTGATCTCGAAGATCGAATAAACAGGATTGAAGAGATTCACTGAAGTCACTCCGTCAAAGATCTATCCTGAACCTGTAGTTGAGTTCTATTTGAACTGAAAAGGATATGACGACAGAATCACAACTGAAGTTCGCGGAGTTGAATTGGTAATCACTCCAGAATTGATCGGAAGGATATTTCAACTTCCCACCTCTGGTATAAGATTACAAGACGTGGAAGTTGACCAAGAACAAGTCTACCATCTCTGGAAGCGAGCAAACTGTGAAGATCCCTACAAAAGCAGTACACTCATGTCCTGCTTCCAGGAAGAATATAGAATTCTAGCATCAGTTTCAGCTAAAATGATTGTCGGCACAACAGGGAGTCACTCAGAGATGTCAGAGCACAAATACAAAGCCTGTGCAGCAATCACCACAAACGTCAAAGTAAACTGGGCTCATTACTTCTTTGAACAAATCAAGAAGTATGTAGATGTTGTTGAAAAACATTGGAAAGAAACTGAGTTCTATCAGAAGATGTGCTATGCCTGCAGGATCAACAGCATACTGGAAACCACTCTCAACTTCATGGCAGAAGAAACTGACATATTGATGATTGAGAAGCTGGACTTTATACCATCAACTGCCAGAAGACAACCAGCCTTAAAAACCATAAGCATCAAAAGCAGCCAACAAACTGATGCTCCCTCAAAGAAAGCAGATGAGTCTGCTAAAAGAAAAGATAAAGAGATCGCCATAGAGGTACATCAAAAGGACTCCGACTCTTAAGACAATATCCCAATAAGCCAAATGTTGGGAACCACAATCAGAGCCAAGTTGTTACGGCAAGTTCGATTTGGATCAATGGTTGATTCACCTGAAGAAGGAACCTCTAATAGACCAGTTCAAGCCAAGGAATGAACTGGCAAAGCAAAGAAGAAGTCAGCAACATCTCAACCGAAAGGGAAGAAAAAGTAATCAGGACCTCCATCCCCTCCAAAACTGCCTCTCTTCAACATCAAAGCGTTCGATATGGCATCAATACAGGGAGATGACATTGTGTCTCTCAGGGGAGTTCCACCACGAGGCACGGGGGCTGACTACTTCAGAACTGCATGTCCCCCGATGGTAGAAACTGAAGAAAACATAAAAGCTCTCACAAGAGCTGAGGTCATCAAGAGCTGGGCTAATGAATAAGTAACCAAGTTCATTGCTGAGAATTTCATCAAGGATGTGATTGGGACAACTGCTCTATATAAAGCTCTCTTAAGATACGTGTATTGGTACCTATGGAGACATTGCTTCAATTCTGAAGCCCACTTTCTTCTAACCACCCTTCATGGGATGAGCTTCTGGAGAAGAGAAGAGAGATGGAGATGCAATGGGCTGGACAGAAGACTCCTGAACAGAATCTAATTATTACTCTGAAGAGAATGCTTGCCATACGAAGAAACCATCCTTATCCAGATCAACAAACATTATTAGAAGTGATGAACGATCGGCTCAATTGGGCCAACATCCAAATGCCACCACTATAAACAGAAGCTGAACAACAACATTGGAAAAATCCCCAAGTACAACAGCATTGGTTGCTTAGGGAACTGCTCATCCTCAGACAACAACAGCACCAGCAAGGACAGAACCTATTTCGCAGAGAAGCCTAAAGCAGTCAACAAGGTGCTGAGACTGCAGAAGCCTACAACTCAAGACAAACTGTCTTAGCATCTATTGCTAGGCAGTTAACTTTAGAAGAATCCCCTCGACCAGATGAAGTCATCATTAATCTCCTTGATGACTTTCCAGAAGTACAAGTAGCTGATGAGCGAACTGCTAGTGATTTGGAGTTCGAAGAAATGCTCAAGTCTCCTACGCTACCAGTTCTGTCAAGTGAAGAGGAGTCAGAAGAGTCAACTGAGAAGGCTCAACAGTTTGAGGAGCCAGCTGAACCCCAAACCGCTCCTCCCCAAGAGCCAACTGCTGATGAAGGAGCTTCCTCATCAATTCCTCCAACTGCTCCAGTTACAGAGCCAGCTGAGCCTGACCAGCCAGCTGAACAGACAGCTCAAGAGAATGATCAACCTGCCTACCAAGGTACACTAGCCATAACTGTGTACCTTGATCCAGTTCAAAGGGCTCTTCAAGCTGCAGCCCAAGCTGTTGCACCGGAGACTCTACCAGAACCCAGCTATGATGAGTCCGTCAGCATGGAGAAGGATGAGCTAACCCACACAGTTCCATGTGAGGAACTGATAGGAACTAAAGAAGGAGAAGAGGTTGACTCAAGAGCAGTTCAGCTTGATACCCAACCAAGCAGCTCATCAGTTCAGCTCCCTGCTTACTATGTGGACTTGATCCACAACCTGCAGCAACAGGTGAAACTGCACACGGAGCAAATTCAAAAGCTGCAAGCTCACCCAAGACTCCCGTCAGCAGGAACTGAGTCCTCAAGCAGTGATGAAGATGATGAAGGTGACTCCACAGAACCACTTGCCAAGAGGAGGAAAACTGATCACAAGAAGGACTAGTGGCTGATCAAGTTCAACCAACTCTCTCTCTCTCTCTCTCTCTCTCTCTCTCTCAAAGCTCTAGAAATTTCTCAAAATCTCAGCCAACTCCAAATATGGCCCAATTATCTAGATCTCTAAATTCCTTCAAAGAGCAACTTCTAAGAGATAAATTCCTAGATAGTAAGAAATTTCAATTGATTCTAAATGAATCAAACAACCCAACCTTTCTGTCAAATCTTCACAAGACAGGAATTCTTCACTACTTGGAAACACCACCAAAGTTCTTCAGACAAAATTTAGTGAGTTAGTTTTTACTTCAAGCAAAATTGTCTGCAGATAGAAAGACAGTGTCATCAGTGATTCAAGGACGACTACTCCAAATCACCGAAAGAACAATTATAGAAGTCTTCCAACTTCCACAAAAAGGTTCATCCGTTCAAGAACTAAAGAAATCTGCAGAATCATACTGGAGAGAATGTAAAGCTTCCACCCCCAACAAGCAATTTAGTTTTACGACAGCTAAAACTGATCTGAAGCCCGAGTATGGCGTTCTACTCGATATAACGAACAAGATGATGTTTGGGGCAATTGCAAGCCTGAGTTAACTAACTCAAGAGAGATACAAGGTTATGATTCACCTTGCTGAAGGGCGACAAATAAACTGAGCAGAATTTGTCTTCCAACAATTCAAGCATCAAGTCGTCAAGGCCTCTGACTCAAAGAAATCTGGCAAATTTGAGTCCAAGGTAGGACTTGTTCTAAGGATGAGCAAGATGATTGAAGACCTGCTGAATCTTCCAAGTGATGAAGCACTACTAGTCCTCATCTCTGACTAGATTCCCAAGAAGGGAACTGCCCATCTTCAGTCACTAAGAAAGAAATGAAGAGCCAAGGCAAAGACGAGCAACATCACTTCGAGCAATTCAATTGCCAATGCCGTTCATTCTCCAAAATTAAAGAACGGATCGCCAGTTGATTTTCAGGTTTGCTCTGATCCAAATGAGCTTATTCCATTCATCGGAATTCCTCATCCAAACTATGGAGCAGACTACTTCAGAAGCACATGCCCTCCTCTCCAGCTGACTGAAGAAAATATTCGCACTTTCTATAGTGGTGAATATGCAGTCAAAAGTGCACAAAAGGAAGTGACTAATCTGATTCTCACACACTTTGCTTTTGTTGCACAACGTGACCAAGAGTTGTTCAAACAACTCTACCGGTATTTCTATTGGTATAACTGGAGACATTCTATGTCCATCCAGTCTCATTTTCTGCTAACTACCTTTCATGGCATGAGCTACTGGCAACGTGAAGAAACTTGGAGCATTAAATGGATAGGATCATCAAATCCATTCTCTCCAACCATTGTGCAAGTTCAGCACATCATGAATCACCGGCTAGTCAACAAAATTCCAGCAACCGCCTTGTTAGCTGAATTCAAAACCAACATCATGCCTCAAGGAGTTGTGGTTGAAAATCAATCAGTCGACTACCCAACTGGCTCGCTCTGCTGAAAACTGAACTTTGATAGTTTATCAAGTTAGTCAGCTGAGCCATCACGATGAACTCCAACTGCCACAGAGAGGATAGAACTACATCTATCACATACTGAAGTCGTGGCTCCTCAGAAGAATCCAAGGCAAGATGATGAAAGAGATAGTGATGATGAGGATACAGCCACATCACCAAGTCTCCTATCCAAGAGCTATGTCACTCCCCTACTCACATCCAACTCAAAAGGCGTGCAGCTGATTATGAACAATGATCAGTTCAGACCGTCGCCAAAGGGCATTTCACAATCCCTCAATCAAAGGATGAAAAACTCATCAGTTGCCATTCAGCAACTTCACCAAGCCAGCAGGACAGCAAGGCACGAACTGCCAAAGAACAAAACTGGATCTGCATCGACGACAAAGTGATCAAACTGCTCAAAAGAACGCAGTGCAGCTAGTCTAATTCGGCCCTTCAAAAAGACGAAACTAACTCAAAAAGGTCAAGCAACTGATCAATTCAGTTCAGTTAGAGCCTCTAAGTTGGCTCATCAGCGGTGACTGGAAACGAGATGAAACTAATCATCCAACCGCTAAATCATCAAACCAATCAGTTGGACTGTATCCCAACTGACTTAGGATAAGTTTTTTCTTAATCCTCAAGCTTATCTTAACTTAATTATTTCCATTGTGATCATAAAATTCCTTATATTACACCCAACGACTATAATTTGAAAATAGGGTTCTCTTTCACAAGTTGCCATTAATATCTTTGCATTGATATTAAATCGACTCCACAAAGGAGAGAAGGATGATATATTTCTCTATGAGATATAAATAGCAAAATCTGTAAAAAATATTTTGCTATTTATGGCAACTATCCCATTTTCAAATTTGCTCCCTCTCAGCCACATGATCATAAAGTTGATTCACAATCGGACGGCTGGGATGCATGCATCATTCATTCAGCTAATCATCCATCAAATCAGATAGCTGATCAGCTAAGAGAAGCAATCGAGTGTCCTCGATCAATGCATGAAAAGCTGAATATATATATGCAAGGAGATAAAGGTTCCGATCATTTGCAAATTCTCTCTCATCCTTGCATTGATCATCTGCAACCTCTCTTTCAGCGCACCTGCAAATCTAATACGATCATTTCTTTGCAGAAATGAAACCCTCATTTCAAATGGTGAATGTCAAATTGCTCGTAAGCAAGCTGAAGAAAGATAAAACTCTCAATCTAGAGCTTCTTCACGCACGTTTAGGCCTAGAGAAATTCCAAAGAATCTTTCGACCATTGGAGGAAACTGGGTTGTTGCCATTCTTGACGATCATGCCAGTCAAGAATCTACCCATCCATGTTGCGGAGTTCTACCACAATGCAATCGTCTCCGGCAACAACATCATCTCCACCGTTCAGAACAAAGTAATAACAGTGACAAAAGACACTATGATGTCTATACTCCTCCTCCCCGGCGAAGGTCAAGACATACTGGATTTGGAAAATCTGAGCAAATACGCATTGTGGAGCCTTTGGAAACACCCACACGTACATCACCATGACTGCTCACATAAGTTGAAGGAAAGCCTACCAAGTGAGATCATCCAACTCCTGGATATCGTCGGTCACATCCTGCATGGAAACTTTGAGACGGTCCAATTCTCCGAACTCAAAGCTCATCTAACGGCCGCTCTATTCCTCGGTTGTAAAGTCGTCTGGGCCATTCTTGCTCAACTGCGAGCAAATGTCGATCGAGCAGAATATGATCCGACAACTGGCTCGTTCCGAGATAATGTTGGGTTTATGGGTCGCATAAGCCACATCATTCTAAGTCAATTTGACAAGG
The DNA here is from genome assembly GCA_026008535.1 of Perilla frutescens. Taxonomy (NCBI): domain Eukaryota; kingdom Viridiplantae; phylum Streptophyta; class Magnoliopsida; order Lamiales; family Lamiaceae; genus Perilla; species Perilla frutescens. The sequence goes on from BRKX01000011.1 coordinate 34,415,999, forward strand.
TGATTCCAACCGGAGAGCCAATCGGACGAAGGGATATGCTTCCGATCATCTACTGTCATCTGATCCTGAAGAGATCGCACCAACTAGGAACTTCCGACTCAAGTCGTGGAAAGAGACCGTTGGTAGCAACTGCCAGCTCCTCAGACGAAAGACAATTGTTGATTGAGAATGAGTCTCTCTCAAGACTGAGTGATCAGTCTACAATACCCACCAGCTCACAACCTCTCACCTCAGTTCATCGTGATTTATTTGAGGTTGAGTTTGAGTAAGTTCTAGACCATCAGCTACAGAGCTATTTTGATCTAATTGATGGTAACGATCCCTCCATATTCGAGCAATTGAGACGGTACCTCCAGTATCATATTTGGAGATTTCAACTCGATGAGGCCACCATGTTTTACCTCATCAGCACTTGTGGATCTCTCTTCTGGATCAACGAAGGACACTGGAGTAGAAATTGGATGAACCATCCACTCTGTTTGCCGCCAACGCTTTCGGAAATAATGGATTCAATGATCAAACGAATCCAGTTCAACGTACCAGCCGACGCTCCTCTTCCTAACAATGAGCCAGCCAACTCCTCCTGCACTCCATTTCTTGAAGATCTACCAATCGCATCAACCGATGAGATCTTCACCAATCTGGCTTCCATGGACTTCAGAGAGCAAGATCTCTCTTTCACCACTGATCGTGGTCAGTTCATGACGACTGAAGAAGCTTATGCATGGTTCTCCTCGCCCATGCCCATTCCTTCAGTTCCCTCAGTCTATGATGACAACTTGGCAACTGCCTTCACCTTCTTGCCAAATCTATCAATGCCATCATACGATCCACATCAGTTTACCCTTTTGGATGATGCCAAAAAGGGGGAAGATGGAAGGTATGATGATGAAAATGATGAAAATTTAACTCTTTGGGAGCAGATCCAAAGAGAAGTACACCTTGAGGGGGAAGCTCAGCTTCAGGGGGAAGCTTGGAGAACACATGGAGTTCAAGAAAAAGAAGAATCAAGCAAAAAGAGAAGAAGTAGCTAAGGAAGTGAAGTAGTAGTCCTAACTACTATCAATGGCTGATTTGATATGCTTTGATTTAATATATGATACATGTTTTAATACTTCAAATAACATGTTTAAAATGAAAATATGCTCTAATACTTGAATTTATGCTCTCAAGCTATGTGCTTCGCTCTGATACCTGGATAAACATGCTCTAAATGAAAGCATGTCTAAAATGAGAGCATGCTCTGATACTTGAATTTCAGCTCTAACTTGCCCTGATATCAAGCTTTGCCTATAAGAAAACTACAGCATGTCTATCAGATGAACATTTGCAGTTTTTCCATCATCATTGACAAGGTTTTGACATCATCAAAAAGGGGGAAATTGTTAGGAAAAACTATCAAAGAACCCCTAGATAAGGTTTTGATGAGATGTCAAAACTATTCCTGAAAAATGACCAAAATCCAAGCTGTAGATCTGCGCTGACCAATCCAGAACCTCAAGAAGGAACTCAACTGAAGCTAGAGTCAACCCAACTGGAGCATGGTCAACCAGCTGGAAGGATACATAAACCAGTCAGAACTTAATTCAACAGAGGGTTCAAAGAGACGAACCAGTCGAAACAAATTGACAGCTAAGTTAGCTGAGCTGAGAGAAAAATCGACAAAGGCTGAAGAAACTGATAAGATATCAGTTTAAGCTGAAGACTGGAAGTATCCAGCTGATGGCCAAACTTAACTTCAGCTGAACTGAAGTAAACAGACGAATCAATCAAAGGCCAGAACTGAAGTCAGCCAGCTTGTAGGAGAAAACAAGCAAGCATCTGACAAGAAAGCTCAAGAAAGATTAGTCAAACTGACAAGCTAGCCAACAGCTTGTGATCAGTCAAGCTGACAAGAAAGCTCAAGAAAGAACAGTCAAACTGACAAGGCATTCAACAACTTGAGATCAATCGAACTGAAGGAAGAAGCTCAGAACTGCCAACTGGAGTAGTAGCCGAACTAAACAGACAAGCTCAGAACTGCCAAATGGAGTAATAGCCAAACTGAGCAGACAAGCTCAGAACTGCCAACTAGAACTCAAACTTGCTCAAAACTGCCAGCCAAAGAGTCCTGGAGTTAATAGCTCAAAATGAAGATCTTGGAATAAATGCTCCAACGGAGATCCTGGAATTAAATATCCAATAGAGATCGATTGGCAAAGCAACGACTACTGGAATCAAATATCCAATAGAGATCGATTGGCAAAACAACGACTACTTCAACCAAAAGCTCCAACAAAGACGATCTACCATTGATGAACCAACAGAGCTACCGATTAATGGAACTCAACGGTCACAAAAATCAATCCTCTATAAAAGACGTGTAAAGCAAAGTTTTCAAGAGACTTTCGAGACTTTTCGCAACTTTCATTCTTGAAGCCTTCATTCAAGTTATCTCAAACATAGCTTTCTTTCTCCCTCCCACATAGCTCAAGTTCAGCATTTGCTAAAACTGCGAGAGTCCAACTGAGAAGAAAAATTCACAGAGTCAAAGCATTCAGCTAGCTGTTGATAATCCAGCCAGAGCAACCATTTCAGTTCCAGCAATACACCGATCAACTACCCAGCTCAATTGAAGGAGCACATCAGTTGATATCCTTTGTTCAAGACTAACCTCTTGAAGATCAAAAGAGATCTAAAACCTTGTAAAGACGTCAATAGCACCTACCTCCCTAGCGAGTAGTTAGGGACTGCAAGTGTGAGTCGTCGACCCGCTGAGGTAGCGAGCAGTTACCAGGTTCAGCCAACTGTCCTTCATTGTGTAATTTGTAAAGAAACTCAAGTTATATAGTGGAGTTGCCCTTCTGCAGAAGGAAGAGAGGACGTAGAAGTTTGAGACTTCGAACCTCTACAACTTATCTGTGTGCTGTACTGTTTTGTTTACTTGCATATCTTTGAACTGTACAAAAGCTCACACAATCTGCACTCAAGCTGTCCAAAGTGCTCAACCGAATTGTGCATAGATAAGTTACTAAGCGAGTCAAGGGCCCTTATCATTCCACATTTAAAGTGAAGTTTTTTTATCAGTTTATTCACCCCCCCTCTAAACTGATATCGACTCGCCCGGGACCAACACCACGCACCCAGGGATGACAATGGGTAGCAGACTTTATGGGTGCCCACAAAAATTACCCACGATAGGTAGGGTAATTACCCACTTAATGGGTATGGTCACGGGTGTAACACCCTAAATTCAATAATTTAAAATGTTACCCTTTCTATTCTTTAAAGCGGAAAATGATTAACAATAATAATTTGAATAATTTTTTTTATATTTATGCTAGAAATTTCCAAGTAGGAAAATAGACCACAATATTTATATTTTCATAAATTTATATTCTTAGATCAAAAATACCCACATTTCATAAACTCCAATATTCTCCTAGTTCATTTAAAAAGCAACTATAAGTTCTAAAATATAAAATTCATAACTGAAACATTAATAAAATCATAATATCCAACTACTAGTTTAAGTTAGTTAAAAAATAATACACCCAACAAACACAAAATAGCAAATTCAAAATAATTTACTTTAAGCAACAAGTCTAAAAGTTCAAGTTAAGTAACCAAAACGTCTAGAAAAAGTTCACCCTCATTTCCTTCACGTTGTTCCAAGCTCATTGACCTGAAAATATTTAAAAATTTTGGGTGAGCACTCTTAAAAAGTACTTAGTGGTGGGGACTGTGAACTTTTTTTTTATTTATCCAACTGAAATAAATCGCAGGAATAATGGATTTAGGGTACTCTTCTTCTGATCTAGAATACATCTTGAACTATGCATAGGACATATTCTTGTGCGTACAAAATGCTTCTATGCGTACGAAACACTATTCTGTGCGTATAAAACGCTATCCACATTCCATCCATGAAAATTCAAGTTGGATTAAAAATATTTTTGTCTCAAAAAGCATATATCATATACTTTTATTTCAAAGATAATAATTTCACCCACCTGAGAACAATGAGCACATAAAATTGAGCAGATTATCACAAAATGGACGAGCGTCCTAATTGCGCTGCATCTAGTTTCAAAATAATTTTAAATAAATCATTTGGGCCAACTAAAAATTATATAAATATGAAAATAAGAAATTTATGGACTAATATAATCAATTTATGAAGTATGGACCAAAAGTTAAGTTCTGAAAAGTTTCTAGGCAGATTTGAAATTTTGAAAATTAAGAGACATGACCAAATCTAGAGTTCATAAATTTTATGGGGATTCTTTTCTGAATTCTAAAAAATAATGGTTCCGAAATGAAAATAACTTATTTGCAATTAAACTCTCTTCACCCTTTCTCTAAAATCACAACAAGTCAAATTGAAAATTCAAATCCTTAATACAATTTGTTCTATCTCCCTTCTCTCATTTACACTCTCTCCCCCCCCCCCCCCCTCACTCTCTACTGAATATGTGAAACAAAAATAGAGATCTCCAAATTAGAAATACACATGCTTGCACACAAATCTCAATTTTTCTCCTCTTCTCTCTCTATCATCTTCTACAGCAAGACTACTCTCACCCTGCTATCTTGTCCACCTAATCTCCGACGAGCAACCACTACTGATCCAACTACATATCTCACGGGTTGACAAGAAAGATGACCCGAAGAAAATCGAGCTCCAACTGCAACGACTTAACCCAAATCCCTAGCCTAAAGGATGCGACTCCAAAGTGAGTCCAGCCCCAGCTGCGACTCAAATCCGCCACAATCACCACAACCCCGATTCATCTTCTTCCTCTTTTTCTTGTATTATTTTGCATCTTAACTAAGAAATTATGGAATTCTATTTCTAGACTCAATAATTGACTATTAATTACTATGCTGCTTGAGTTTTCAAGATAGAAAATAGTTGTTATGCTGTTTTTATGCGTGATTAAGTGAAAGTTGATTTTGTGGAAATTAAAATTAATTAAATTCTTAAACATGCTTTATGGATTTTGATGCTAGTTTTCTTGTGATTGTTGTATGAGTATGGGATAATAAAAACAAAATGGATAGATGGTGGTGCTGATTAGTGAATAGTAGGAAAAAGAATCAATAATTATGGTTTATGAATTTGCAAAGAGAATTCAACCATGTGACATGGGCTATTGTGTGATTAGATACTAAACTCATAATTTGAAATTTATACTTAGCAGCAAGTATGATTCAAGAGTTACCGTAGGGAGGATGAGAACTCGAAAAGAACTCTGTTGTGGAAATCTTGATCCAACAAATTTTACAGCTTTTTGATATGTATATCGATGGTGGAGACTTTCTCGAGAGAAAAAATTGTGAATAGATTAATGGTAAACTTATAAGATAAGGAAAGGTAATTGAGGATAAGGAAAGATAAAAAAAAATAAGGATACTATTTTTAATTTTTATTTCTATTTTTTTAATCTCATATTTATCATCAAACTAAAATATTTTTTTTATTTTAATAAAAATATATAAGAAATAACTTTGAGAATATTTAACAAAATTATATAATAATTTCAAGACCCAAATTTAAATTCTAAAATTTCTCTTCTAATTTAGGGACGCAATATTGAACTCCCTCAAGTCCGTCGAATTCTATCAAGCATCATCAAATAAATTAAAATTCAATTCCAATAAATTAAGCAATTAAAATAATTCAATTTACGTAAAAGCGGGTTGTTACAACGGGCAATTACCCGCAAATTTTGACGGGTACAGGTACCTTAGTACCCAACCCGCCCCATACCCACATATTATTATTATTATTATTATTATTATTATTATTATTATTATTATTATTATTATTATTATTATTATTATTATTATTATTATTATTACTATCGAATTGTATTGTGATATGATATTATTTTTTGAAAAATTCATGGATTTATTATATTTGTAGTTTTTTTATGAAATGTTGCATTTTCATGAAGGGTGTTTATATTATATTTTAATCAAATTATGATTTAGTTTTAATCGATATTTTTAAAATTATAAATTATTTAATCATAATTTTGAATCATTTAATACAAATAATAATTTCTAAATAAATATTCAATAAATAGTTTGTGATAAAGAAATTTGTATGTTTGTATATTTTATTTTTAAAATATGACCCTTGTTAAAACTGAAATGATAATTGAACACGAATAAAATTTAGACTAATTGAAATATTAATTTGTAACTTATGTTATTTATTCACACACACACACACACACATATTGTAAACTTAATAAATAAATTTTTATAAAGATTACATCTTACATAAAATAATATTTATTTTTAAAACATATACGATAAAAAAAATTACAAATATAAGTATATTTGAATGATTATAGAAAAATGTCATTAAATTTATCAGAAAAGATATTATTAATTTTATGTCATTATGAGATGTTCATCAATATATGTACATTAAAAATATTTATTTATTATATATGCACAAACATATTATATAGGAATAATATATAATACAAAAGTGAGAATTTATAAACGTAATTTAATCTTTTTTATCTCTTTTTAAAAATAAATATTTATTTTACTACATCATCTTTATGAATTACATATCGTATTCAATATATTTTTCATATATTTAAAGTATGCACATAATATATATGCATATATATATATATATGTATTTAACTATGATTTTTTTATTGTAACTTATAAAAATATAATTTATTAAATAATATAAAATATTTCTCGTAAATCGCATAAAAATAGTTAAAATACGGGTAACAGGTACAAGTATGGGTAGTTAAGTACCCAAAGGGTACGGGGACGGATATAAAAGTTGATACCCAACGAGTATGAGGACGGGTATGGATATTTTTTCAAAACGCGGGTATGGGAACGGGTACTGTAGTACCCTACCCATTACCACATCCCTACACGCACCAGAAATCAATTTTCAAAATATTTCAGTAAAACTATTGTTTTAAATAATGTTTTTAAATATTTTTTCTTATAATAATTTTACCCATATGATTTTATTTTAACATATGTATAGATATATAGATTATGAGTTTAATAATAGTTATATAAAAATAAAAAATAGTTATTTTATAAGCAACCCCAATTAATATCTATCGCAAAAATTGAATTAAAAAGTTATAAATTCTAAATATGCAATATAATAATTAATTAATAATTGAAAATTAAAAATAACTTACTAAAAAATAATTATATAGCCTAATTGGCTGAAATGAACCCTATATAATTATTGTAAAATTAATCTGAAGTACTAAAATATCAAATTGAAGAAAAAAATTATATGCAAAAGTTATAATTTGATATTGCAGTAGTAGGGAGTGTAACATATAATTATATATGTAACATGGGATCTCATGAGTAAAGTGATAAAAGTAAACAACGCCATCAACTATGGATTGAAATTTCCTATTACAGTTTATTGGATTTTTTTCCATATTTTATTATTAAATTTATGATTTTAATAATATTTATTATAAAATAAAAATGAATTATCACATAAATAATCATAGTCAACATTTATCAATAAAAATGATCCGTAGAGACAACAAATGTCGTAACTTATAATAGATTTAAGTAATAATATGTCATCTCTAATTACCACATGTCATCTCTAATGATATTTTTGTGACGACATTATTGTCACTTAAAAGTATTTTTTTTGCAACGGCATCATGTCATCTCAAATAGAGCGTTCTAAAAAGTTCATACCAAATAAATTAAACATCACTTTAAATGATGACAATATCGTGATTAAAATGACATTAGAGATGACATGTGGTAATTAAAAATAATGTGTCATTACTTAAATCTATTATAAATGACGAGATTAATTATTGTCTCTAAAAAATCATTTTTATTGTAGAATAATTATGTCTTCAGATTACATGAGATCCCTTCTCAAATCAATAGCATGTGCAAGTTGCAGATTATAAAAAAAAAAATAAAGATATTTATAGAAAAATCAAGATCATGCGTGCTTAAAAAGAAAAAGAAATTAAAAAAAATAAAGAAATTAAAAATAAGAAATACGAGTCAATTAATGATCGATGCTACTCATTGGATAGCGTAATTGACTTTACTATATAATTAATTATCATACCTTCGTTTATATCCCATCTATATTTTATGTGCAATTAACTATTACATATTAGTTGTACTCATCCAAGTGAACTGGTGTGTTCCATTTCTCGACTTGCATTTTCTATTGTATAATTATTTTTAAATTTTTTTTCACTTTTCTTCAATTTAAATTTTTTGTATTTAATTTAAGGGTTAATTACTATAAAAAACACAAACTTTGACAAGATTTGCAAATTAGACACAAATTTTAAAATTTTGTAATTAAAACACAAACTTACATTTTTTTGTAAAATAGACAAACTTAAATTTTTCGGACTAACGGAAAAATGAGAATTTGCGACATATAATTCATTTTCACTTATTAAAACTAATGCAATACCATCTAAATCGAAAGGTGAACAATTTATATGGCTTTGCGGTTTTCAAATTCAATTGATTTTAAAATTTTGCTTCGAGTTTATCTATTTTGCAAAAAAATGTAAATTTGTGTTTTAATTGCAAAATTTTAAAGTTTGTGTCTAATTTGCAAATCTTTTCAAAGTTTGTGTATTTTATAGTAATTAACCCTTAATTTAATTAATACTTGTTATTTATGGTTCATCCTACTAACTAAGATTTATTATATTTTTTAATTTTTAATTATTAATTGATCATTTGAAAATTATAGTACTAAAAATTATAATAAACCCTAATTAAGTAGGATGCACCTTAAATAACAAGTGTAAAATTAAGCTAAAATACAAGAAATAAAAATCGAACAAAATAAAAATGAATGAAAAACTAAAAAACATATCGTGCAGTAGAATATAAGCGCAGGACGGAAATGTAAGAGACGATTTGATCCGGTGTTGATCATTCACGAGGTTATGAAATTTAATTTACGTGGCGGCGTAAATTGGAACCTACAATTAACTCCAATCAATTTTTCCAGTCGGGACAGAAAATGCCCTTCAAATGTGGTGGCAATTGGCATCACCAATTATTGTTATAAATATAATTAATACTAGCTAGCAGTACGTCTAGCATGTGAAGACTTCCAACTTGACAATAAAAAAAAAAATGCATTTAACAAAAACCGGAAACAGGCACATGAGATATGATACAAAATTACTAGAAATCTGAAACATTATTTGACCAGTAGTAGTTGTTACAGAAATTGACATTAATCAAAAGCAACAGCATATATGATATCTGAAAAAAAAAAAGAGTAACAACATCATAATTCATGTACTCGAAATATTATTTGTGGAAGAGTGAATAAATAAATATGTGATTAGGTGATCGAAGCAAGAAATTCAATGAAAGAGTTCTTCATCTAATCTTGAAATGTGGCAATGCCGAGGTCGCATCTTGGAATTTAGTCTTGTAAAATTCGCAGTATTCTCCAAACATGAAGTCTTTGTATATGGCTGGATTCTCGTCGGAAAGAAGCTCCTCGATCGGAGCAAACGGCTTTCCCGCCGCCTTCATGCTCGGAGTAAAGAAACTGGCAACCGATATCCGAGGACCTACTGGCTGCGCCAGCACTCTGTGCTGCACACTTATGAACTTGTCGTTGCTAATAATCTGCACATTTACAAAAATTAAGAAACATGAACAAGACTGTGCAATAAATTTTTCCATTTATGATTACAAATTAAGAAATTAATTGGACGTACCTGCATGAGATCGCCGACGTTGGCAATTAGGGCACCATGAACGGGAGGGACATCGACCCACTGATCGTCGTGGAGAATTTGGAGGCCTCCGATGCTGTCTTGCATGAGTAAGGTTAGAAAAGTCGTGTCCGAATGCTTCGATGTTCCCAAGGTTTTCTGAGGCTCGGGGCATTTTGGGTAATACAAGCATGCCAGTGCTTGACTTTTCATGCACTCGATACTTGACAGGTGATCGCTACGGAGCCCTAAGGCCTCCGATAGTAACTCCGCTATGATTTCCCTTAGCTCTATCATGTATTTCACGTATTCCTGCACTTGTTCCCTGCAAATTATAACGAGATCGGGTCATGAGTTTGAATTCTACCAATAAAAATCAGACTGTAGAGACGTATATACCTGCATGTAGACGGGATTTCCTCGGGGTCGAGTTGGTCGTCGTGGAAGACACAACTCAAGATATCCCTCCAACAAGCGGCGTCGTTTTCTCTCGTGGGAATATTGCTGTTGAACTTCACCCTCCTCTTCCTATCGACCGTGTAAAATGGGGCCTTCTCCTCGTCGGGAAGCTCGTGGAAGCGCCTCACAGCCGCAAGCATGGCGTCCATCGTGTCCAGTGGGATCGGGTGGTTCACAATGCGGAAGAAGCCCCACTCGTGAGCCGCCTTGCGGATATTCTCCACCACCTCGCGCCGCCCCTCGACGTCGCCGCTCTGCAGCCCTCGGAAGTCGATCGTGGGCAGCTCGAGCTGGGCGGTGCCATCGGCGGTTTTGAGTGGCGGATTGCTCTCCAAACTCTTCTTCGGATGCTCGAAGAGTTTTGGAATCTTTGTCATTCCGGTATCAACTAAACCCTTCACACCGGCTTTTGTTTCGTCGAATTCCTTCACTTCTTTAGCCCAATCGTAATCTCCATTGCTAGAAACCACCATTTTTTGTGTTTTTATGATAATTACCTAGTGATTGAAGAAATGAATGTAGCTGTGTGAGGTAGTTGTAGTTTGGTAGCTATGAAGAATTGGCGAGGGATAGTGCAACTATTTATAGACATAAGTTATAACCTACCAATTAATCTTCAATAATAAATAAATAGTAAATGAGAATATGTAATATTTTTGTATAGGTGACTTATTTGACTCTTCCATAACAGATATCAAGTTATTTGGACACCTGATCAGCACACAAATTCTGAATACAAAAACGCTAATTATATATGTGGTGGGGTCTATTTTTCTAAAACGTCGAGACGTATGTGCTCGACTTAATTAGTTACAATTAAAAATTACGACGGCTTAATTTAGTTTAATTGATTCTGATTATTTGAAATTGACAAAAAATTGTGTGGGACCGGTTTAAAGATTGATCAGAATATAGATCAAAACTCCATATTTAGTAATATATTTGTAATTTATTAGTGTTAGTTTGGATCCAAATCTTAATTCATCTCAAAATTTTAATTCATAAAATAGTATCACACAAGACGTCTTTAAAATTGGTTTATAGTTTATTAATTAGGAAGTTGGTTTCACCGATGACTATATTTTGGATAGAATAGAAGTTTAATCAATTAGTTGGTTAGGTTTGATATCTCAACGGGAATATGTCATGACATATATATATATTATTGATGTGGGGGAAAAACTTGTAGTTGTGGGTTTGCTCAGGAATATATCATACTCTTATTATATGCAGTAGTTTGTAAACTTAGTGAAACGAGCTCAATTTAAAAGGTGTTGCCGTGTTGTGAAAATTAAACTCGTGATCTTTGCTCACCAATATGATTGACATTTAAATAATAGTTTTGTCATAACGAGAATGCAAGAAACTCTCATATTCATGTGGTTCATTAATGTTGTACGTGTTAATTAGTAATGTTCACGGGTCGGAGAAAGGGATACATTATTATGCTCGGATTATAGATTATAAACTATAAGAACTATATTTAATTATATAATCCCGAAACCCTATCAGACTCTATATACTAATACGCACAAAACTGACAACTCAACCCACATACAATTAACATGCACCATGAAAGTTAGGGCGTTGCCCCACATCCTATACCAGGGGCTTGTCATGCCGTCACCCCCGACCCTCATACATCTCAACATCAAAGTTCTTGAAGGCATGTGGATATGTCATGCCTTACAATAGATGTGGCATTAAGGAAAAAAATTTAATCACACGCGTTGATATGATTCAAACTCGTGACCTTTGTTCAAAAGTTTATCCATCCCACCAAAAAACAATTCTGATCAATAAGGAACAAAAAAGCGCCCATATATTTAAAAGGGGCCAGTAATGTTGTTTGTTCACCTTTGACAATTTAACTTTTCTGATGGGAACTTGAACAAAAATGAAATGGTTAATCTTATTTCTTCCATACTGTATTGGAATTCGATGTAACAATATTAGTAATAGTGTAATATGTACGAGACAGGTAATATAAAAATAATGCAATAAAATCTCATCATGAGAGGATTCATATTCATATTCATATTGTTTTTTTTTTCATCTTCGTATTGTTAAGTGAATCACACCAATTAAAAAAAAAAAAAAAAAAAAGAGAGAGAGTACTATTCTCGTAACAGGATGCATCGATCCACTTGCTATTGATTTTAGATTTTGGAATTAAATGCTGAAATATTTAAGGAAAAAATTTACTATGGAGGAAACTTCCTTAATTTCTGTCACGCATGTGCAAAATTAATTAGTCACGGTTGATTAACTAAGTTAATTTAACTTATTGTTTGGTGGGCTGGTGGCATATTATTTATAATTAATTAGGCCGGCATTAATTTTTAAGTACTCCTAATAATGAACTTCCATGTTAAAAGTGGTGATAAATTTGTGGGCTTGGTAGAGCCTTCGAGAAACTTCGTGAATTTTTTTTAGTTAATTTTACTTTAGCATCCAATATTAATTTGATGCCGCGAAGACTACTGTGTCAAATTTTCAAAAATTACATATAAGTTAATTCTAAACTTTAGGACAAAAGTTTAACAACCCCAAAATTAGATATTAGAATGTAATTCACCTGTAGATTTTTTCAACTTGTATATTATTATTTAAACACTATTAATAACCATATACTAAAAATTAAACATACGGCTGAAGGTAAACCATGTGAATATATTGGTGATACAAAATTATATATCAAAATGAAATTAAAGATCCGAATTGGCACGATATTTCTTTTATAGTTTGCGGGAGAGAAAATTCGGGGATCGAAGTCGAATCCTGAAATGTACAAGTCCTTTATCTAATTAAAGACGAGTGATATAATACTACTAAAATTAGATAGACTTATTAGTACATATATTGATATATATTGAATCTGCAATTCTTGAAAACAACAGCTCAATTAAAAATAAAAAAGACATTATACAAATACACGACAACAACAAAATTCGGACATTTGAACACTCACGATAAAAAAAAAAAAAAAAAAAAAAAAAAAAAAAAAAAAAAACAATTATATAAAACAAAAGATACAGTAGTTGACCCGTCAATTTATTATTTTATATTAATATGTTCATTCTTTGGTGATATATATATATATATTATAGTGTAGGAACTAAGATTACATTTCATACGGTCACACCACACAATCATCAAAACTCAAAAGTTCAGATTTGATTAAAAAGACCGTGACAATTCTATAATATTTGAAAAGTTTTTCGGGCGCGGCATCGACGTAATTTAGTGGCTCTAATAAAAATGGCGTAGTATTTGATAACAAGATCGTTATACTAATGAAGTATTATAATTGTGCTAATGAAGTATTATCGTGATGCTAATTAAAGTTTTTCTAATATTGTTAACGAAAAAATATATTCTAAAAATAATTATAAACCTAATTTGATGAAATAAACATTGATTGGATGTGATAAACCCTTAATGAGCCGGAATAAATCATAACAATATATATATGTATATATATGGAACAGATCAAATAAGACCATTTTCCTAGTGTGAGAATTCTAACCACATCTCCACCCTCCAATTTAATGATATAATGGTTGAAATTTAATGAAAAAGATAGTGGTAATTTTGTAAATAATGAGGCAAAAAAATCAAGAAAGGATGACCATTTTCGTCCAAACTTTTAAAATAGATGATCTTAATTGGCATTTAAAAAAAATATTAAAAACTTTAAACGATCATAACTTGCTCGTTTTTAAATCAATGCATGCAAAAAATATATCAAATTAAAGCTCTCTTTGTATTCTTTCATTTAAGATGTTGGAGGCCATGTTTAGATGAAAAATATGGATGAAAATATAAAAGATAAATTTTTATGCATACACATATTGTAAATGCTTTTCATTGGCTTATAATAACGTTCATCAGTATTATGATAATGTATGCTAACGAAACATTTATCATATGGTAACATAATATATTCACCGTGCTAACGAAGAATTATCATAATGCTAGCGTAGTACAGATTTTTTAGGGTTTATTCAATCTCAATTATGATTTATTTCATCTAATTCCATCTCAATTATGGTTTATTCCATTTAATTATGATTAATAATTATGTGTTAGAATTTAATTTTTCTTAGATCATAATTGATTATTATTTATTCATCCAAGTATGGTTTATAACGCATGTTAGATAGAATATTATCATATGCTAACATATGGTGTAATCATAGTGTTAACGAAAGAAATTTATAATGCTGACGTAGTGTGTGTGTGTGTGTGTACTACGTTATAATGGGTACTAGCTAGTGTTTCGCGTAAGAACTACAAACTATGCTTATGTAATACAATGTTATAGTTTATCTTATTATATTTTGGTGCTTTTAACATTAACACTAAAATAGAACAAGATAAGCTTTTAAAAAAAATAACACTAAAATACAATAAAGTAAACTATAAAATCGTACTAAATAGACATAGTTCCTAATTCTCACGCAAAACACGTTAGTACCCATTTGAACTTATTTCTTCCCACACTCTCTCTATATATTAATATATATAGTAGAACATATTGTGTTAAACATAATAATTGTAGATGTGACGTGAAAATTAAATCGGTCACTGGTTTCAAAAATGAAAATTCAAACGAACCCCAAAACTGAATAATTTACTCAAATAATGACAAAAAGAAAATAACAAATTAGTCGCAAAAGGAGTCTCGGTTTATTATTCTCCGATTCTACATACATATATATTTGACAGATTTGGAAAACGACGTTGAATTAGCAAACTGTTGTTTCTCAAGCATCGATTCATAAAAGTTCAGTCAATATTTGAATTCAAAATGGTGGAAAATAATCACCAAGTTTCATCACCATTTTTAACTTTATTTCATATCCTATATTAATATAATATACAGTTCTCTAACATTCTAGTAGTCCTAAATTAGGACTCCTAATCAACTAGAAGGT
Organism: Perilla frutescens; assembly: GCA_026008535.1. Taxonomy (NCBI): domain Eukaryota; kingdom Viridiplantae; phylum Streptophyta; class Magnoliopsida; order Lamiales; family Lamiaceae; genus Perilla; species Perilla frutescens. The sequence continues at coordinate 34,431,132 of BRKX01000011.1, forward strand.
CGTGCACAGTTTTTCAGTACATCTAACATACACCAACGCCACTTTTAACAAAAATAAATTAAATACTTCTTCGGTTCTTCCCTAATGGACTACACAATCCCATGATTGAAAAAGGATACCCTTTTACTTGAATTTTTTTGGCCAATTAAATAAAAATTATATATTAGGAAATTCCCACATGTCATGTGATTTTTTTTAATTTATTCACATACCCAACATGTGATATTAAGTAGATTTAAACTTGTGATCTTTGATCTCCAAATAATCTCATTTCATCACTAGACCATCTCCACCGGAACACATGTCAAGTGATTTCTAATTTTGCTAACAACAAAAACACCGTAAGTATGTGGGAATATTTTAGATAGTTGGCAAGTATTGTATTCTCAAGGATTGTTAAACCGAATATCATACAAATAGTCAAACATAGATACCTTAATTATCATTATCTAAATAAACTTTTAACTTTGATTTTATTTAATTCTAATACAACAATTAGATACACGAAAATAAACAAAATAAAATAGACTCTATGGAAAACATTCCTAGCTACAATATCATCTATCCATATAATCACGATTAAAATAAAAATACTTCATGTGTCATAATTATTTTTTTATATTTTAATTGAAAAAGGATGAATCATAAAAAAATTAAATTAAATAAATCACAATAAAAAAATAAAAAAAAAATCATCTGTGAATTGCAATTGTTAAACAACTCGAGTCCCACTATTGTTGAACACTCAACTGTGGTTGATTGAAGGTTGAATCATGCCCCTTTACATCCGGATTTTGGGCTCTCTCCACTATATTCTGTCTCCAACACTTTCAAACTTCATTTCTCTTTCTATTTGCTTTCAATTTCTCTTACACTGACTTTCCTCATTTATCATCATTAAATACTTAAAAACATTACAAAATGAGGAATAAAGCAATTTATTCGAAATAATCAAATTGGAACAATAACACATGATTTAAGCATGATTTTTTTGTACTCTAAACAACATCAATTTAATCCCAAATTAAATACGTGTTAAAAACCACAATTATCATCAACCATTAAATCACTTCTAAAGAAACTTTTCCATTAGGTTACACTAAATTTAGATAATTTGTGAATTTGGTAACAAAGTGAATATATTTTTTTTTATTATAAAATGAATACATTTTACCTCTTAAGACTCAATTTGGTTGACAAAAAAGTAAAGTTATTTGTGAATATGATTCATGATCAGAGTGTGATTTTGAGAAAAATGAATACCAACGCAGAATATTCATTATTTTATGACTAGAACATAATTTTAATTCTACAAACTCAAATTTTAATTACCAATATATATATATATATATATATCACCGACGTAAATCAAATGCCTGCAACATATTATTTAATTTAAAAAAAAATGAACTGGCTGCATATTAAAATAATATATAATGAAGACAAATGCTTTCATTATTTTAAGGTAATATCTTTATGATCAATTAAGCAAATATTTGAATTAAAAATCATGCAACATATAAATCAATTTATTTGCTTTTTGTAAAATATTAACGTAAGAATAGGTCTATATATCCATGATATATGTGAAAACTGCGCATTTTCATATCTGTCAAAATCTCTATTAAACTCCAAGAAAAAAAAAACTTACCAATAAAAAGAAGGGTTAATTACTATAAAATACACAAACTTTGACAAAATTTGCAAATTAGACACAAACTTTAAAATTTTACAATTAAAACACAAACTTACATTTTTTTGCAAAATAGACAAACTCAAATTTTTCGGACTAACGGAAAAATGAGAATTTGCGACATATAATTCATTTTCACTTATTAAAACCAATGCAACGCCATCTAAATTGAAAGGTGAACAATTTTTATGGTTTTGCGGTTTTCAAATTCAATTGATTTTAAAATTTTACTTTGAATTTGTCTATTTTGCAAAAAAATGTAAGTTTATGTTTTAATTGCAAAATTTTAAAATTTGTGTCTAATTTGCAAATCTTGTTAAAGTTTATGTATTTTATAGTAATTAACCCTAAAAAGAACCCATTAAATTTAAAGAAATCTGTTTTTCCTATAGTTGTCAACTCTTCCATCCTATCCAATCGTTGTCAACACTTCTATATATTTTACGATAAATTACGAAAGTAATAAAAAATCAACTCGCGAGCTCAATCGGAGTCGAGGCGCGTTAACCAGGAGCAAGCTAGTCGAGTTATTTTTAGGAATTGCATGTTATTAATTGAATGAAGACATTAATTTTAAATTGTAACTTACGATTTGAATGCTTCGATATTAGGTTTAAAGTATTTGTATGATTGTGTATATTTTGCAATAAATTAGAAAATTGTGAACATCAAAATACATAGTACAAATTAAAATCTATATATATTTATCAATTTTTAAAGTTCAGATAAATTTCAAATTGCGTTGTATTTTTTCATAATTAATCCCATAATTAATAAACACGAATCTTATGATTTATATACATAATAAAAAATTATATAAACATCGTACGTATAACAAAAAACTAAAACAAAATATCATGATAATTATTGGCTTTTACTATAGAATGATGAAAACTTAGTATTATTCCAACTAAAAAAAATTTGTGAATATTTTGTATGCATTTTCAGGTTATTGGGGGAATTAAAAAAAAAAAAAAAAAAAAAAAGAACAATCTAGAGTGGGCTAGTGGGGGTAGGGGTAGGACGGGGTTAGTGAGGGAATTAAAAAGCAAAACCATGTGTAAAACAATTGTGGTTGGATGTGGAGAATGAATTAGTTATTTTGCCAACACAATTATCAAATTTTAGGCCTTGTTTTGATTTTCAAATGGAATTTTTTTCAAATTTTATTATTCAAAACACTGAAAATATATTTGACTTATTAATTTTCAAATTCAGTTTTCACTTTTTTTAATCATATATAGTCTATTCAATTATATATATATATATATCATTAATATAGTGGGATTCATTAATTAAATATGCATTAATTCATCATAACCACACAAATTTTTATCTTCTCATCTCAACTACTGTAGAGGTCAAAAATTCTATAATTGATCGTTCTTCGAGTTCGGGATCCAGAGACCTACAAGATAAAAACACGTGAAGTCGAAGGACCGTCAGAGAGTTGACGAGCAAACAGACTCTGACGCTCAAGTCAGAATCGAAGCTAAAATAATAACGTAGAATCGAATAAAGCAATAAGTGGTGATTTTGGGCGTGAATTCTATAATTATAGAACATATGTCATGCGTAAATCGATTGCTAGATTATATGTATGAATAACTTGAGTGTACGAAGGTATGATGTGAATGAGTGAATGCTGATATTGTATGAATGATCGACTGTGATTGAATGAATCCCCCATTATCTTTTGATACGAGTATATATATATAAGGGATTCTTTAACTGAATTCTCGATTTTTGGGCGATCTCTTCTTATCTCTTTTAGGGTTTTGACGGGGTCTCCCTTATCTTCAAACGGGTCTTTGGACTTGGTCGCTTTAAGAGTCCGCTTGGCCTTGGTTTCTTCCTTAGGCCTTTGTTCCTCTTTAACCTCGGGTACTAAGGCGTCGACCTCTTCGACTCCTTCGATCTCTAATGGCTATGGGCCTGGTTTTTGGACCTATACAGAAATATGTCCTCTACAGTTAGCTCCTCATTACTCGATTCTTGAATTTCAAGGATCGGGTAATGAATGTCGGCGTTCGTTAGTCATTATCTTGACTCAACCCTAGTCTAGATATTTTAAAGGCATACTCGGAAGCGAAATTTGGAAGGATTTTAGAGAGGTCGCGAAAACTGATCGCATGGAGCTCCAGACCTGAAGGAAGGTCCTGAGGAAGCTACTGAGGTCGTGAGAGCAGACCTCGTGGAGCTCCAGACCTGAAGGTGGGTCCTGGAGAAGCTTCTAAGGTCGTGAGAGCAAACCTCATGGAGCTCTAGACCTAAAGGCAGGTCTTGGGGGAGCTTCTGAGGTCGTGAGAGCAGACCTCGTGAAGCTCCAGACCTGAAGTACGGATTTTACTTTTCCCGTTCCCTAGGTCAACGCTCAATATAAGATTAAGACACGTGTGTCCAGATCGTGTCGTCTCTATCCCATAATTCAAATATCAAGGAAAATTGTTCCCTCTTTACTCATTTCTCCAGAATTTATACAGTCTCCTCTTCTAACCGAATCTTTACGCGAAAAAATCCTTACTATCGTGAAAATCTCTCGCGAAAGATTTTTGCTCTATACTTTCCGCTATCATCTCCGCCTTTATCACGCTGCTTGAGAGTTTTTGCTACGGTCATTACCGACTCTTCAGACTCTCATTGTTGCACGGTTTCCAGGTTATTTTCTCATCACTTTTTTCTTCTTTAACGTTTCATGCCATGGATGTGTAGCTTTAGTATTTCTCGTAGGTTTTAAGAATTTTTGAGGATATTTAGTAGTACTTCTTGGCATTTCTTGGGATTTTTGAAGAACCTGCGGTAGTTTTTAGGTTTTCGAGGGTTTAGGTTTCTGGGTGGTATTGCTGATTTCTGGGTAAGTCTATCGATTCTCCGGGCTTTGGGGCTTCTCGACGAGTGATGATTTTTCTGGGGTTTGGAACTTTTAGGCGGGTGTAGACTTTTCTGGTTTGCAGGTTCAATTCTTGGGTTTGCCTTATCTGTTGGATATTTCTAGGTTTAAGATGGGTGAGTGGAGACTCGAATGCTGAGGAAAAAAGAAGTTACGGCGGCGAGGAAAAAGAGCAATATTCTGGGTCAGAACACTCTGGTAGTTCTGACTGTCTCTTGATCGTCAAGGTCACGACAAAGGAAAAGAGCAGGAGGCCGTCGGCTATTATTTTCCATTCAGTTGGTCAGGCTGTGGTAAGCAAACGCCAAGCTACGGCGGTGAGGGGTTGTTTATCGGTAGGGCGGAAGTTACAAATTTGGGAGTTTAAGGCAATATGAGAGAGGTTCAAGGCTTCTGATGTCGCTCCGAAGATGGGTGATGAGCTTTTAAAAAGGCTGACCTCACCGCCGATCTTGGGTGCTGAGGTTGAGGTCCAATCCTCTTGTCCTACCGATCGAGCTCATCGACCTCCTCCAGGCTTCACTGCTGTCTACATATTTGTCACCGAGAAGGGGGTTGGGCTCTCCATCCACCTGTTCTTCATGAATATTGCCCATTTCTACGGCATAGCTCCTGCCTAAATCACCCCAATAGGGTGGTTTCACATGATGGGCATGTACTATCTCTGGGAGGAGTTAGGCTTTCCTGAACCCAGCGTCGGAGAGTGGCACACGGCTTATAGACTGGTGGCCAATGCTGGGCAACCAGATTTTTATTACTTCACCAAATGGGTAGGGGATCGGTTTCCTTTGATCACAAACCTTCCTTCTTCCTCGGGGGATTGAAAGTCGAAGTTCGTCTTCATACCTGCCCGGACTTCTGCTGACACAATCACCTCCGATGAATTATGTGATGTCCGTGGGTTTTTGAGCCGAACTCTTATGCCATTCCTCTTATCTAAGACTTATTAATTTCCTCATTTTATGCAGGCTTTCCTCCACACCGCAAGCCTACCAGTGTTGAAGCTACTCATATCGAGGAAGCCTTTCTCCTTCCAGACAAACTTTGAGAGTTCAAAAAGGTCCATAACAGTCAGTTCTTATTTGACACGATGGTAAAGCTAAAGATGAAGCTTCAGATGCTAAGGTCAAGGCCCTAGCGGCTGCTAGGAGAGAGGAGTCCTGGCCTTCAGGCGTCAAGAGGCCTTCGAAAGAGAGACTTCTAACTCCACCTCCTTCCAAGAAATTGAAGGGCTCTGCTTCTGCTCTAACTATCATTCTGTTAACAGGCCTTCTTGTCCAAGTCATTGATGTGGAGATCGTCCGCACTTCTCACCAGACCCCTGCTAATCCGAGCTCTCGAGGGGTCTCTCTAAGGCCTTTCATAATGGACGTTTAGAAATTCATTGCTGGTCAGGGCGCGCCCGAGGACTATGAGAAGGAAAGCCTCGAGCAGTATGCCTTCTTGTCCTTCAACCAGATGTCGCGGGTAACTTTCACGAACTTTTTTTTTTAAAACTCTTTGGTTCTCGATTTCAGGTCCTCTATAGACAGTTTCTCCTGCGAGAATGCATTTCCAGTCATGAGAAGGGCGTCGAGAAGTGGGTCTCTGAGCTGTCCGAGGAGCTTGAGAAGATCTCTAAGGAGAGGCGAGATATGGCGGCCAGAGAGTCTGCTCTAAGGGTCGAGAGAGATGCGGCACGAGCTATGGCAGCGGAGGCCCAGGTGCAGCTGGAAAAGAGCCTTGACCTCCAGGCGAAGAATGAGTAGGAGTTATTGTCGAGGCTGGCTGTCTCCAAAGTGAAGGTAAAGGAGCTCAAGGCGTCGCTCAAGACCGGGACAACGACTGATGAAGCCCTGGACTTCGACGCATGGGTCGACTCCGTAGTTTGGCCCTTATAAGGATGCCTTCTACCAAAAAAGAGGTGTTGCCATGGTCGAGGCCATCAAGGCGAAAATGTCAGACCTTGATCTATCCTTCTTAGAAGCTCGGGAGTAGGTCGAGGTTCAGAGGAGGACTGCGCTGCCGGAGCTGCCACTGAAGTCGGGAAGGAGGTCGAGGTCCGAGGGGAGGGCGATGTGGTCGTTGAGAATGCTGCTAAGGCCAGAGATGAGGCCTCAACTTGATCTCTTATGAACAAATTCTTTTTCTGAACACTTTATATTTTTCTCAAACAATAATGTGTTTGTAAATATTTTTTTTATTCGCCTTGCATGAAGGCGAATATGGTGGACAAACAACTTTACTTTCTTTCTATTGAATTTATCTTTTATGCTTGATTTGTTGTTTTACATGTTCTCATGTTATGTGCTCTGTCTTGCTTTGATGTTTTGATATGATGTAAGTTCTGTGGGCTGGTACACACGTAGAATTGAAACTAGATAAGACAAATAATGCTAGTTTAGGAAGTACCTTTAGAGATCGCGGTTGGGATTCAGAGATTTCTCTATACTTTGAGTTCATTGGCTTGAGCGTCGAGATCCTCATGATTTTGATTTTGGAAGTTAATCTTATCCTCGATGCTGAGCTCGAGATTCTCGAGATTGGAACTCCGTTGTACTCTAGGGGATTGAGACCCCTGTGCTTGGGATTCAGTTAGTTATTCCGACACTCAAGTCAGTAAACTAATACTTTAAATGACAATGGTTTGAAAATTAAAAGAGCGAATATGTTACTTCTTTGGTTGAGAAGATGACCTTAGGGTCCGAATCCCATTGTTTTCTTAAGGGTCGGGACCCCTGTGCTTGAGGTTCTGTTAGTTACTCTAACGCTCAAGTCTAATAACTAAGCTTTAAAAGAAAATAAATCAAATTGAAAATGAGTTCAAGAGTTCTAGAAATGATACTATTTTAAGTTTAGAGCATTCCAGCTATTGGCTATGGACTGGCTCTCCTTAGTTCGGAGTTTGTAAGCTCCATTTCTGATGACCTTTTCGACCTAGTAGGAAATTTCCCAATTTGGTGCCAATTTCCCGGCTCGACTCTCCTTTGAATTTTGGAATACCTTTCTGAGTACCCAGTCTTCGATTTGGAATATTTGTAGCCTTGTGTTTTACCGAAGTGCCAGCTTATCATCTGTTAATATGCTGATATCTTCATTGTCGCTCGATCCCGAAGCTCGTCGATCGAATCGAGGTTCACCTCGAGCTCCTTGTTGTTTGATTGATTGGACCATTCCGTTCTAGCGGTACCAATCTCTACTTCTGCTAGCAGTACTGCTTCCGATTCATATGTTAGAGTAAATGGGGTTTCTTTCGTGCTTATTCTCGAGGTCATTCTGTAAGACCATAGAACTCCTGGGAACTGCTGGACCTATTAATTTTTATGTTTAGATAACTTTTTCTTTAGGGTATTTAGGATCATCTTATTTGTAGCCTCTGCTTGACCATTTGCTGCGAGGTACCTCGAGGTGGAGAATGAGAGTTTGATGTTCCAGTTTTTGCAAAAATCTTAAAATCTTGTACTTATGAACTGGGAACCGTTGTCTGTCACGATCTCTCTGGGGACTCTGAACCTGCATAAGACATGTTTCCATAAAAAATTTTATACCACTGTATCTCTGACCCGTGCGAAGGCTTCGGTCTTGACCCACTTGGTGAAGTAGTCTGTTAGTACCAAAATGTAGCATTTCTAGTTTTTGTCTTTGGATAGTGGTCCTACGATGTTCATCCCTCATTTCATGAATGGCTAAGGAATGGACATTGTGTGCAGGGGTTCTAGAGGCATGTGGTTTTTTTGTGCCAACCTCTGATATTGATCACATGCTTTGGCGTAGCTCCTTGCATCTATTCTCATGGTTGGCAATAGAACCTGAACGTTATAGCTCAGTTGGCTAAGCTTCTATATCCCGAGTGGTTTCCACATTCGCCTTCGTGAAGCTCGCTTAAGAGATATTTATCATGTATAGGGCTAACACATTTCAAGTAAGGTCTTGATAAAGATTTTTTGTATAGGGACCCGGAGATCATGGTGAATTTTGATGCCTTAGCTTTAATCCGTCTGCCTCGATGGGATCTTTCGAAAGTTCATTTTCTGTTATATATTTGATGAGCGGGGTCATCCAGTTTATGCTGTTCTCGATGGGTAGGATTTATGAGCCTTCTTCTTTCCATACAGCTGGCCATTTTGTGTATAAAATTGTGATTTTTTAGCTTCGGTTGTTTCCATTGCTGACCCCAAATTGGCCAGGGCATTGACATGCTTGTTGTCCTCTCTTGTGATGTGTTAGGCTTCGATCTTCTCAAAATTTGAAGTAGTTTCTTTTGCTACGGCAAGATAGACGATCATTCTTGAGTCTTTTACTTGGAATTCTCCTTCGAATTGGTTTATTATTAGCTAGGAGTCGCTTTGGATTCAAATTATTTTGGCTCTGAGGTCATTGGCTAAGTTCAATCTTGTAATGATGGCTTCGTACTCAACTTCATTGTTAGTTGCTTTAAATCCGCATCGGACTGAATGTTCGGTGGTTTCACCTGTTGGGCTTGTTAGAACCATGCCCAGACCATTCCCCTTCGAAGTGCTGGAGCCATCGATTTGAAGGGTCCAGAACTTCGAATTTTCTTTTTCTTCAACGCTCATTGATTCACCTTTTGTTTCGGTTTGGACTTCGTAGGAGAAGTCAGCAATGGAGTCTGAGAGCACTCGTGACTTTATCGAGGTTCGTGGTACGTAGTGAATGTTGTACTTTCTGAGCTCAACAGCCCACTTAGAGAGCCTTCTTGAAAGGTCTAGTTTCCTTAGTACTGCTCTGAGCTGGAATTTCGTGACCACTTTGATCGAATGACTTTGGAAATAGAGCTTCATTTTTCTCGATGCCATGATGAGAGCCAATTCTAGTTTCTCCAATTGTGGATACCTAGTCTCGACATCTAGTAGTGATCGACTGGTGTAGTAGATCGGGTGTTTTCCCCCTTCGTCCTCTCTGACTAAAACTGCGCTAACATAGTTAGTGGAAATAGATAAATATATTAAAAGTACCTCTCCGTCATGGGGTTTTGATAGTAAGGGGGCTCGTCAAGTATTCTTTTAAGTCCTCTAGGGCCTTCGAGCATTCGGTAGTCCATTCGAAGCTTTTGTTCTTGCGTAGTGTTTTAAAAAAGACGTGACTCTTTTCTGAGTATTTTGAAATGAAGCAGCTAAGAGTCACGAATCGTCTGGTTAACTTTTGTACCTCTTTGATGTTTCGGGGTTGTTGTATGTTTTTGACAGCTTTGATCTAGCTAGGGTTGGCTTCGATACCTCTCTTTGTAATGAGGTATCCTATGAATTTTCCCGAGGTCACTCTGAATGTGCATTTTGCGGGGTTTAGCTTCATATTGTAACGGTGAAGGACCTCGAAAATTCGGTGGAGGTAGTCAACGTGATCTCGAGCTCTAGGAGACTTCACGAGCATGTTGTCGATGTACACTTCCATGGTGTCTCCAATCAGCTCTTCGAACATTCGGTTTACCAATCTTTGGTAGGTTGCACCTACATTTTTTTGTCCAAATGGCATTACTTTATAACAAAACATACCTCGATGAGTGATGAACACGGTCTTTTCTTGGTTTTTTGGATGCATAAGGATCTAATTGTATCCGGAAAATGCATCCATGAAGCTCATCAATTCGTGTCCGGTAGTTACGTCGATGAGTGATGAACGCAGTCTTTTCTTAGTTTTTTAGATGCATAAGGATCTACTTGTATCCGAAAAAGGCATCTATGAAGCTCATCAATTCATGCTCGGTAGTTACGTCGACTAATGCATCTATATGAGGTAGGAAGAACGAATCCTTTGGGTAGGCTTGGTTGAGATCAGTGAAGTCTATGCAGAGCCTATTTTTGCAGTTCTTTTTTTTTACTACCACGACGTTGGCTAGCCATTCCGGGTACTGCACTTCTCTTATGTGTCCATTCTTGAGCAACTTATTGACCTTTTCATCCACGATCTTATGTCTTCAGAGGTAAATTTTCATCTTTTTTATTTCACTGGGGTCTTTCTTGGATCGACCTGCAATTTATGTGTTATAATCGAAGGATCAATACCTATCACATCTTCTAATGACCATGCGAATAAGTCATGATGCTGGATGAGGAATCTTATCAATTATTCTCATATTTCTGTGATCAATCTTGACTCGATCGGCACCTTATAGTCAGGAAAGTCGAGATGTATTTATACTTCATCGAGGTCTTCTACCTCGGGTTCTTCATAGTTGTGATTTTCAATGCTGGTTGAGGATGACCTGACTTCGATTTGATTGATTTCCATAGCTCCTTTGTGCTTGAAGGTGGAGACGTAGCATTCTCGTGATGTGATTTGCTCGCCTCAAACTTCATGAACTCCCCAAAGGGTAGGGAAGTTCAGGAGTTGATGATAGGTTAACAGTACCGCTTGGAGTTCATGGATCCAAGGTCTTCCCATTATGACGTTATAAGCTGAGAGGGTATCAATTACTTGGAATTTGGTGAAGATATTCATCCCCTCGATATAGGTGCGAAGTGTGATTTCTTCCATCGTGGCTTTGTGTTCTTCGCTGAAGCCGATCAAGGCGGTTGGCCTTTTTACGATTTCAGTTTCTTTTACATGCATTCTTTTCAAAGTACTTAAGAAGAGAACATTAGATGAGCTCCCATTGTCAATGAGAACGCCCATAATTAAACAATTCGAAATTAATAAAGAGATGACTAGTGCATCGTGGTGTGGGTGTGAGAGTTCGGATGCTTCTCTGTTGGTGATATTGAGGGTGATGAGATCATCTTGTTTTGTTTCTTTGGGGATGTTCCCGCTATATTTGATCGAACAACAATATCTTTTTGCCGAGGACTGTGAGATCCCGCTCACCTCTGAACCTTCAGTTATACAGTTCAGAGTACGATCGATCCTCGGGGGTTCAGACGGTTGTGTTTCTTTATGATTATCCCTTTGCAACTAGGTCTCCTTCCCTTTGGAGGTTAAAAGGTCGGTAAGGAATCCTCGCTTTAAGAGCTCTATAGTTTCGAGTCTGAGGGCGATGCATTCATCGGTTTTGTGACCACGGTCGTTGTGGAATTCACAAAATTTACTCCTATCACGCTCGTTGTCCGGTGCTTTCATTTTTACTGGCCATTTCACATTCTGTCCAAGTCCTTTGAGGGTTAGAACCGCCTCTGATGGTGATATGCAGATGATGTATTCGGGAATTATTTTATCGACCTGGGGTTCTTGAGCTCATCTATTTCGTAATTTGAATTGGGGGTTCCGCGGATAGGGGTCCATTTTCTACCTTTCTGTCATGTTGCTTCTCTGTTTTTTCCTTGGATGTTCATTCCTGGTACGAGGTCTGAACAAATTTGCTTCATCTTGCTCCCATTTAATTTGGGCCCAGGCTTTGGCAAACACGTCTTTCATTATCTTACACGGATACTTAGTCAATTCCTTGTAGAGGTATGAGTTTTTCTAAGACTCCTCCTAAAGGCTGAAATTGTGGTGTTGATGTTACAATTGGGAATCGACACTTTTTCTCTATTGAATCTTCTCATAAAGCTTCGAAAGGGCTCTTCTGCTCTTTGTATGATCGTTTAGAGGTCATCGGCATGTTTTTCAATCTGCGGTTGCTGGCGAATTGCTCGATGAAGAGATCATTAAGTTGGACGAATGAAGAGATCGTCGAGTTGGGAAGGTTGGTGAACTATTAAAGTGTTGGGCCAACAAGGCTGGATCCGAAGTCTTTACACATGCTGTCTTCCCTGGCATGCTGAGGTATTGTGGTAGTGAACATCCTTTGTTTATACTGCGTGACATGGTCGTCGGGGTTGGATGCGCCATCGAATAACTTTATGCTTGGAAAGATGAACTTCGGGGGCATCTCTACTAGGCTGATCTCATCGGTGAATGGAGAATCTACAAAGCTCATTGCTGTAGTCTTTTAGATGGGAGCGGGGACCTCAGGAAATCGAGTCAATATATCCTCCAGTCGCTGGATCTTCTTTTCGACCTCGGATTTCGGACTGGGATCGTAATCTTCGAACCCAAGTGAGGGTCCTAAGGGAAAATCATCATTTCCCTTGCCCTTGAGTGCAGGTTCCTTGCTTGTACCTGCGGCGGAATGATTAGTTAATTCATGGGTTGAGTTTAGAAGTACTTGCCCTTGAAGTTCGTTGGATATTTGAGTTCGTGAGAGTGGGGATGATTGAATTCGAGGAGATCCATTTGGCAAAAATTATGGCTGAAATAGCTTCCATTCTAGCCTTCAAGGGTGAGTTTTCGGTATGGATCACTGCGAGTTCAACCGTGGTGGTGTCCAACTGGCGCTAGATTGAACGCAAGAGTCATGCGATCTCACCGTCACCTTCCGATTAAGGGGTCACTGTCACCCCGTCTTTTCGGGTTTCTTGAGGGATGGTTGTTACATCGTTTCAACTATTGTTCGTCTTCTTGGAGTGATCGATCAGAGCCCCACGGTGGGCGCCAAACTGTAGAGGTCAAAAACTCTACAATTGATCGTTCTTCGAGTTCGGGGTCCAGCGACCTACAAGATAAAAACACATAAAGCCGAAGGACTGTCGGGGGGTTGATGATCCAACGGAATCCGACGCTCAAGTCAGAATGTAAGCTAAAATAATAATGTAGAATCGAATAAAGCAATAAATGAGGGCATGAATTCTATAATTATAGAACGTATGTCATGCGTAAGTCGATTGCTAGATTATATGTATGAATAACTTGAGTGTACGAAGGATGATGTGAATGAGTGAATGATGATATTGTATGAATGATCGAGTGTGATTGAATGAATCCCCCATTATCTTGTGATACGAGTATATATATAAGGGATTCTTTAACTTAATTCCCGATTTTTGGGGGATCTCTTCTTATCTCTTCTAGGGTTTTGACGGGGTCTCCCTTATCTTCAAACGGGTCTTTTGACTTGGTCGCTTTAAGAGTCCGCTTGGCCTCGGTTTCTTCCTTAAGCCTTTGGTCCTCTTTAACCCCAGGTACTAAGGCGTTGACCTTTTCGACTCCTTCGACCTTTAATGGCTATGGCCTGATTTTTGGGCCTATACAAAAATATGGCCTCTACAACTACACATTTAAAATTGAAAATATAATCAAACAAATATATTTCCATTTTTCAAACATATAACTCTAAACATTAAATCATTCATCATATAAAATAATTACATATTTTTCAAAAACCAACACACCATATAAATTGAATTAGAAATACTGAAAATTAGAAATTAATGTTGAAAATAAAAACAAACAATGCCTTAATAATTAACTAAAAGTTACAAATTAATCTACCTTTTAGTGGTAGTGCATCATATATAGATGTATAGTTCAAGGCATATAAGACTAGAATGCTCCATAAATTATAGTTTATTCACAAAAAAAGAGCTAAAAGATAATGTTATGATAGAAAATTATGATTATATATATATATATATATATATATATATATATATTTATTAAAATATGTAATGAACCACTTCTATACATGAGTTGAGAATTAATATTCAACTACAGATAACAAACGGTTCCATAACCTCTTTACTTGAATTGAGAATATTCAACTAGAGGCTATAAACTGTTCAAGAACTATCAATTAAAACCATAATAAAACCCAGAAGTGTGAGACACAGTTCCGAACTGTGTAATGATGGTGCGGTTTCAGTCTACAATAATGTAATTGGGAACGGCGGTTCTACTCTTCTATTTTTTTAAAAAAAAATTTAACTATTGCTAATTTCCAGACTTCGATCCAGATGTAATTTTAAAATGGTAACATAAATTCATTTGATTTATCATTTATATATTATGAAAGATTCAATTTTGTTAGTTTAATACTTATTTATTTTTCTTCATTTTGTTAGTTGGTTTACTTATGATACAAATACTATATAGTACTTGTGCAAGTATATCACTTTAATATTATACTAGCATACTATAGAAGTGAGTATACTCACAAGCAAGGAAAAACAAAAGTAAGAAACTAACATAATACGTGATTAATCAGGTGGGAAATTGATAAAGAAGAGTTGATTCATTTGATCTTGAAATGGGGCAAGGCTGAGGTGGCATCATGGAATTTAGTCTTGTAAAATTCGCAGTATTCTCCAAACATGAACTCTCTGCACACGGCCGGATTCTCATCGGACAAAAGCTTTCCAATTGGGGCGAACGGCTTCGCCGCTGCTCTAGTGCTCAGAGAAAAGAAACTCGCCACCGAGATCCTCGGCCCCACAGGCTGCGCCACCACTCTGTGCTCCACGCTTATGAACTTGTCGTTACTAATAATCTACCATTTTGATATTTGAAAAAAAAACATTAACATAATTAAACACAAAAATTTGGGTGAGATCGTACTATTAGAATTCAAATTCACATTGAACGAGACATTCATAATTTTATCGGTATTTAATCATGTTTAATTTGAATCTGAATCTTTAATTTATCCGTCTCAATAATTTTCCACTTCTGATCATTGGTAGAGAAATTAGACGTACCTGCATGAGATCACCAACATTGGCAATAAGGGGCCCACGGACTGGAGGGACATGAAGCCATTGATCGTTGTGGAGAATTTGGAGCCCTCCGATGCTGTCTGGCACGAGTAAGGTCAAAAAAGTAGTATCGGAATGCTTCGATGTTCCCAAGGTTTTTTGAGGCTCGGGACATTTTGGATAATACATACAAGCTAACGCTTGACTTTTCATGCACTCGATACTGGACAAGTAATCGCTAGGAAGCCCCAACGCCTCTGAGAGTAACTCCACTATGATTTCCCTTAGCTCGATCATGTATTTCGTGTATTCTTGCAATTGCTCCCTGTACAACTCTCGTATTATTATGAGTTTGAATCCTATCAATATAAATCAGATATCATATACCTGCAGGATAAGGGTATTTCCTCCGGGTCGAGTTCGTCGTCGAGGAAGACGCAGCTCAAAATATCCCTCCAACAAGCGGCGTTATTTTCTCGGACTGGTAGATTGCTGTTGAACTTCACTCTCCTATTCCGGTCGCTCGTGTAAAACGGCGCCTTCACCTCGGCGGGGAGCTCATGGAATCACTTCACCGCCGCAAGCATGGCGTCCATCGTGTCGAGTAGGATCGGGTGGTTCACTATGTGGAAGAAGCCCCACTCATGAGCCGCCTTGCGGATTTGCTCAACCACCTCACGCCACCCTTCGGCGCCGCCACTCTGCAGCCCTTGGAAGTCAATCGTAGGCAGCTCCAGCGGCGCAGCACCGTCAACGGCAGTTTTGAGTGGTGGATTGCTCTCCAAACTCTTCTTCGGGTGCTCGAAGAGTTTTGGAATCTTTGTTATTCCGGTATCAACTAAACCCTTCACTCCCGCTTTTGTTTCGTCGAATTCCTTAATTTCTTTAGCCCAATCGTAATCCCCATTGCTAGAAACCACCATTTTTTATTTTTATTTTTTGATGATAATTACCAAGTGATTGAAGAAATTAATGAAGCTACTAGAGGTAGTCATACCGTACAACCTACTAATGTGTTTAATTAATGGGATAGCTTAGTTGACATTTTTATAGAGTTGACTTTACTGTTTACACCTACATTTATATTTAATATTTTAATTTACACATGCATGTTGTGCACATAAAATCATCTAGTTCAATATGTGTCCCAAAATTTAAATTATTAGTTTTTCTTCATTTTTTTTCCTCGATCAATTTTAATTTCTTTTGATTTAGTTTATTTTACATTATTATTTAGGATTTATTCCACCTAATTAGGGTTTAAAATTTCTTTTTATTATTTAAGTTTTATTTTTAGTTAATATAATTCATTATTCCAAAATTAGGATATATAATTTTTAAAAAGTTATTTCTTAGCAATAAAAATTAATTATGATTTGTTATATAATAAATTTTAGTTTGATTATAAATAATATTAAAACCATGTAATTCTTAATGTTGGGACACAATTGGCACACACAATTCGGACTAGAGGATCTCATACACATGTTAAGTTAGGTTAGGTGTCATCCATGACGGTATGAAATTTAATATACACGTGGCGTCAATTGAAAATTCAACTCCAATAAATTTTCACTTAGAATGCCCGTTACGTTTCATGTTTCCTTCCCTATATCACAATTAATTTTTTTTTAATTTTTTCGCTATTTTTTCTAAGATTTTAATATTTAATGCTTTAGTTTAATTCTATACTTGTTAATTATGGCTCATATTTTTTCTATTTTTAAATTTTTATTTTTTAGTTATTAGTTACTAGTTATTGAAAAATAAAATACTAAAAAAATATAATAAACCTTAATTTGGTAGAATGAATAATAATTATCAAGTTTAAAATTAAACTAAAGCACAATGAATCGAAACTCAAATTGAAGAAAAAATAGAGAAATAACTACAAAATAGTGATTTTCGAACATAAAATGAAATAGCGAATGTTAGATTTCAGTCGTGATAGAAAATGTCCTTGAAATGTAGTGGCACCATGTATAACTCACACAATATCATCTATTGCACCTTCTATATTGCATTTCTGATTGCACGTTGTAACAAAATTTTTTGTATTTACTTTGGTAAAACACAAAACGTGTACAATTTAGATGATTTTCGGATGAAAATATATTTATACGGATCCAGTCTCTATTTTTTCTCTGATTCTTCTCTTCAAAACTTGATCTTCAAACAGTCTTTGAAATCTTTAGAGTAAACTCGTCTCTTTGATTTTCTCAAACTTGTTGTTTGAACTTGGCCTTTGAAGTTTTCGGGAAAGATTTGTATCCTCGATCTTCTTTGACTTGATCTTTAGTCTTGATAACGTTAATTCGGAGGGCCGATGTCTTATTTCCGGATCAAACGCCAATTTCAAGATGAATTTAATGAAGAACGCCTTTGACTGCCTTGTTTATGGATCAAACACCGTCTTCAGGATAAATTTGATGAAGAACGCCTTGAATATTTGAGGGAATTTCACTTATGGAATTTCTTTTCAAATTCTTAAACTCTTCAAATGACTTCTGGTGTGATTTTCAACTAATATGGTGACCCCTATTTATAGTTATAGGGAGAGAGATCTAAGTCTGACGTGGCACTATCTCATTGGCTGTTGAAAATTTATATATATCTTTTTGAAAGATATTTACTTGTTGTCAAAGACTCTCGATATTTATCTTATAATAATATCTTTATTATTTAAATATTTTATTTAATTTTGGATTTATAAGATTCCAAAACTAAATAAATAAATATAAAAATCAATAAAAATATTATATATAATATTTAATTTTTACTATCTACAAATGCCCCCTCGAGACTTGTTCATTAACGGAATGTCGTTTGAAATGAATGAGTTTCGAAAATTAATTAGATAGTTTAAAACTCGTATCAAGGAGTCTTGGATTTGAATTTCTTAGATAGTTTTTACTCGTGTCAAGGAGTTCTTGAATTTCAACTTGTGAATAGTTTATACTCATATTCAAGAGTTATTCAATTTCAATTTATTAGATAGTTTACACTTGTATCAAGGAGTCTTCAATTTGGATTTGAATTTAGATAGTTTATGCTCGTATCAGGGAGCTTTCTTGAACTTGGATAGTTTATGCTCATATCATGGAGCTTTTTCTTGAACTTGGATAGTTTATACTCATATTGAGGAGCCTTCAACTTGAATTTAGACTTTGTAGACCTTTTATACTCGTGTCCGTAAGTACTTGGATTTGAATTTGGATTTGTAGACATTTTATACTCGTGTCAAAGAGTCTTGAATTTGAATTTGTAGACCTTTTATACTCATGTCAAGGAGTCTTGAATTTAAATTTGTAGACCTTTTACACTCGTGTCAATGAGTCTTGAATTTGAATTTGACTTTGTAGACATTTTATACTCGTGTCAAGAAGTCTTAGATTTGAATTTGACTTTTTAGACATTTTATCCTCGTGTCAAGGAGTCTTCGTGTTTCTTGAAGAGTTTAGATAGTTTTGGCTCTTATCAAAGAGCTTTGGAAGATAGTTTTGACTCTTATCAATGAGTATTAGAAGCTAGTTTAGGCTCTTATCAAGGAGCATTGCCATTTTGAAGACTTTAGATAGTTTAGGCTCTTATCAAGGAGTTTTGGAAGATAGTTTAGGCTCTTATCAAGGAGCATTTATATTTCATGGACTATGACATGTATTAGAAGACTTGAATAGGCCAATGACGAGATTTATAGCCACTTCTTCTTCTTCTTCTTCTTCTTCTTCTTCTTCTTCTTCTTCTTCACTTGGAGATTCCTTAAAAGGTTTGCCCCCATCATTTATTTCTGGCTCTTCTTCAAAGTTGTGATGCTTTTGCATTGACAGTTCTTGAACTTCATTTGCGGCCATGCTTAACTCCATGTTGTAAGCTCTAGTGGCCAATTCCTTGAAGGTCTTTGGTTGAATCTCTTTCAAAATATATCGAAGACCCAAACACATGCCTTGAATGCACATTTCAATTGCTGAAGTTTCTAATAATTGATCTTTGCAATTCAGGCTCAAGTTTCTCCAACGGTTGATGTAGTCGATGACGGACTCTTCTTTTTTTTGTTTGTATTTGTGAGTTCAACCAAGCTAACCGTCCTTCGAGTACTGTAGAAGTGGTTAAGGAATTCTTTCTCCAATTGTCCCCAACTATCAATTGAATTTGGCTCCAAATTGGTATACCAATCAAACACGTTGTCTTTTAAAGAACGAACGAATTACTTCACCAAGTGATCTTCGTATGTTCCAGCATCATTACAGGTCTCTACAAGTGAGCCACATGTTGTATTGGATTTCTTTTACCATCAAATTGTTGAAACTTTGACGGCTGGTAGCCATCTGGATCTTTAAGTTGTCAATTCTTGGGGTATATAGCTTGTTATAAGTCCAGAATGATTTAAGACTCTTGACAACCTAATATTTTACATTTATTTTGAGTTACATTTGAGTGGTATTTGATGGGCATTGCATGCGTGAAGTGATAAGTTTTGCATTGTTTTCTATGTTTTGCGCAATGTCACGTGTTTGTTCATTGTGAAGGGAATTAATGCCATTTTTTGTGTGGACTTCAAATAAGCTTCCTAGAAAGATAGGAAATCAAGTTAGGAACGCATTGCAAAAAGAATCGGGTCAATCGGATGAGAAACAGGTGAGAACGAAGCAAAACAGTGAGAGGTTGCCGATGTTGAAAAATACCCGCGACCGGACTTGCGACTCGGGGGGTTGCGAATCTGGTCGTGAATCACACTTTTCCCATTTTACTGTATGTTTGCGACAGAGAGGGGGTTCTCCTTTGAAATACCTGCGATCCGGTCGCAAATTTGGGCATCTAGTCGCGAATTTTGGCCACGTCAGCGCCACGTGGACTCGCGACCCGAGTCGCGGGTGACTGGGTCGTGAGCGAGGTCACGGGTCGAGCGGGCCTGTCCGATTTTTGATCTATTTTTGGACTTTTCCTAACTTGGTATTTAAGAGTTTTAATGCACGAAAATACACACAATTCCACCTACCCCAAAGTTGCCACTAGAGGTTTGCTGCAGAGAAAAATAGACACGAAGAACAAGACCAAAGGATTCAAGATCTTTCAAAATTAGAGACAAATTAATTCTTCCAGGTTTTATTTTCTCTGTTCTTAGGATTTTTCATGTTTTCTTTGTGGATTATTTTGGATATTTAGTTTTCTATGGATAGCTAAAACCCTAGTATTCTAGGGTTGGATTATGATTTATTTATGAAGTTCTTTTAATTCATTTAATTTGGTGTTTATGATTTGATTATGTTTTGATTATTCCTGCTTTTCTCTGTATTATTTACCTAATCAATAAATGATGCAATTTGATGTGTTAATCCATAATTCGAGAGATGAGTTTTAACACAAGATCTGGAATAATTAACTGGTTAGTCAATATCACTCGAGAGAGTTGCGATTAATTTAGAGAACAATAAATCTTTGGAACCATTAGGAGTTGCATAATAGGTATTGAACGGAGATCTACAATCTAGGCACTTCGAGAGAAGGTTTAGAATACATGAGTGATTGTTCTAGCATGATTTAAATCCCAACATAGACACTAAATGAATTGATTAAGAGAATTGATTAAATAATGAGTATCCAATCCTAGAATGCGTCTTTTTCTCCAGTGCTTGATTTATCTGTTTGGATTTTTGCTGTGGTAATTTTAATTTATTTATTATTTTTAGTTGTTAATTAGTTAAATTCAACCATGTTTTATAGTCTAGATAAGTGCAAGGGATTAAATTCGATAACTAGTAGATTAATCATTAAATCCATGTGGCTACGACCTTGTTCACTGCTATATTAGAAGCCTCACTGTACACTTGCAGTTTAGGTGAAAATAAATACCGAACAAGTTTTTGGCGACGTTGCTGGGGATTTAATTTTTTCATTTGCTATTATTTATATTTAATTTCTTGTTTTAATCTAGACATTTTTTTTCAGTCTTTAGTTTATTTTCTTTTAAAATTTTATAATCTTCTTTTTCTTGTGGTTTGGTTGTCTATGTGTACACGATCTCGGGGAGGAGCCTTAGAAGAATTCAATCCTGAGATTGAAGTCACTGGACTGGGGACTGGGGATCGACCAGTAAGGATGTTGAAGAGAGCTGCAGCAGTTGATGATAGTGATCCGATTTCCAAATTGGTCGCCCAGCTGTCTACTCTGAATGCCACGATCAATAGCAGATTTGATGCTATGGTGCGACCGGGTGTAGATAATCCCATGGGAAATATAGTTGAAGATGTCAACTACATCAATCAGAGAGGTGGCTATGATGGTAATAATTACCGAGGTGGGAATCAATTCTACCAAGGTAACCGATCCAACCTCTCATATGGGAATCCCAACGGTGCACTGCAGCCCCCCTCCTGGCTTCTCTGTAACAAATGGAGTGATCAATGAGGAAAAGAAGCTGAATATGGATGATTTGTTAATGGCGTTCATGGGGAAGACCGATAAACTCATAGGAGAGTCGCAAGCTAGAGTGGAAAAGCTGGAAAATACCGTGGGTGCCATGAGTGTGCAAATGAATATGTTCGAGAAGCAACTGGGTCAGCTGGCTACAGTTGTAGGAAATCAGCACCAACCGGGACAGTTCCCGAGCAACACCATACTGAACCCCAAAGAGCAGTGCAATGCAATCCATTTGCACACTGAAGTGCCTGCACCGATCGCCGCCGCTGCAACTGTTCCTCCCAAGATGGCTTCTGACAAGCCGAATTCTACCATCAAGAGTCCTCAGATGGGTTCTATAGTTCTTCCCACTGTGACCTTACCGTTCCCACAGAGGACCCCGAAATAGAAAGTTGATGCACAGTTCTCTCAATTTTTGGAGATTTTCAAGAAGGTGCAAATCAACATTCCTTTGGTGGAGGCGCTGCAGCATATGCCCAAGTATGCCAAGTTTCTCAAGGATGTTGTGTCCAAGAAGAAGAAGATAGAAGAGTTCGAGATGGTGCACATCCCAGAGAACTGCAGCTCCATCATCCAAAGGAAGCTCCCAGCTAAGATGAAGGATCTAGGAAGTTTCACACTTCCTATCACCATTAGAGAAAAGATAGGTGGTCGAGCACTATGCGATTTGGGGGCGAGCATCAATTTGATGCCGCTGTCATTTTTCAAGAAGCTGAACTGTGGGCAACTCAAGCCCACAACCATGTGTTTGCAAATGGCCGACCGATCTGTGGTGTATCCTGAAGGAATTTTGGAGGATATATTAATCAAGGTACATGATTTCATATTCCCAGTGGACTTTGTGGTGCTGGACATGGAGGAAGATAAAAGCATCCCTCTTATTTTAGGACGCCCATTTTTGTGCACCGGACGGGCCAATATCGATTTGGACACTGGGATTCTGACTCTCCGGTTTGAAGATGAACACATTCAGTTCATGTTTGATGGTGGAGGCATGGAGATGGATGCTCGGGGAAGAGAATGGAAGATACCTATTTCCCCACTTGTGGGAACTTGAGTTCCCGAATTCATCTGGCTGTCGACGTTAAATGCAGCGCTTGTTGGGAGGCAACCCAATGTGTTTATATTTTTTTATTTATGTTTTTCACTTCTTTTTCTGAGTTTTGCAGGTAAAGAACACTTGGATGTTGTATTTTGGGGGATAGTGAATCAATCAACTTGTCTTTCGACAAGTTTGGGGGAGGAGGTTGAACCCGAACGGACATCCATGTGATCGTTGTAAGTGGTCGACGACACCTACATGCATTTTTGCAAACTTATTCCATCTCGTGGATTTAAATAAGTTTGGGGGATGTGTGCTTGTAGTGTCTAGACCTTTATTGTGTTTTTACCTGCTTTACTTGTTTAGTTTTTTTTTATTTTTCCGGAAAGTTGAAATTTTTTTATTTTTGGTCTTGATTTTTTGTGGGATTTTGATGATATATGCTTTATGATCTATGGTTTAGTGCTTATGATCGAGATTATTTAATTGGGAATAATTTGAGCATGTATAGCATGATTTGAATGAGCATGTGTTTTAGAGATTTTCGAGCTTTATTTTGTCCAATGTGAGCTGTGAGATTTTGAGCCTATAAGACTATTGTCTTAATTTTTATTCTTGTGTGTTGATTGTCCATGCACTTGTTTCTCTAGAACTTGCATGTCGTTTTGCTTGAGATTGAGTTGTTGTGCTTGAAATTAGGATATGATAATAGACCATCTTTTCTTTAGCCATTTATCTCATACACTGTCCTAAATTCATTATATTCCTTTGCGAGCTCTTTTGTGCCTAAATGCCTTTTCTTTGAGAGCCTATTTGGGATTATTTTGTTGATTCTTGTGGAGAAATGGGAAGAAGGGTAGGAATTTTAGAGTTGGGACAAAAAAAATGGTGATAATTGGTGGTTTTTGTTGGTGCGGAAAAAAAGTGCTATGTGAGTGTTGAAAAGGAAAAAAATGAATGAAAATAGCTCAAAAGAAAAAAATGTGTGAAAAGTGCCAATGAAAAGAAATAAGGAAAAGAGACCAAAGGTCCATGAGTAGAAAAATATGAATGAGTTAAGGTGGTGTAGGAGGAAGTTGAAAAAATTCCAACTAGTGTTTGAATGTGATAAGTAGTGGGGAATAGAAAGTAAAAGTGGTGGATTGTGTTGCAAATATTCCTAGCCTTAACCCAAGCCTACATTACAACCTTAATAAAGTCCTATTTGATCTTAATTTTGAGTACATTTGTTTGTCAGTGGAGAGCTTAGATTGCATGCAAGCCTATGGTAGATCAAATGTATAGTTCAATATTTCGATGAGTGCTTATCCTTATTTTATCATACTTTGAGTGTTTGAGCGAAACACACACCGGTGAGGATCATTGGCTTAAATTTTGCTTGTTGAAATCTATCGCATGTGTTCATGATTTGAGTTTTGTGCTTGTTCTTGTTATTTCCCCGATTAGATTTTCGAGATTGTAGATGCTAGATTATAAATTGTGGAGCTATGTATTGTTTGAATTCCATGGTTGGTTTTGTTCTTTGTTTGGGGACAAACAATGTTTTAAGTTTGGGGGAGTTGATAACCTCATATTTTACATGTATTTTGAGGTACATTTGAGTGGTATTTGATGGGCATTGCATGCGTGAAGTAATAGGTTTTGCATTGTTTTCTATGTTTTGCGCAATGTCACGTGTTTGTTCATTGTGAAGGGAATTAATGCCATTTTTTGTGTAGACTTCAAATGAGCTTGGAAAGACTGTAGAAAGATAGGAAATCAAGTTAGAAACGCGTTGCAAAAAGAATCGGGTCAATCGGATGAGAAATGAGTGAGAACGAAGCAAAACAGTGAGAGGCTACCGATGCTGAAAAATACCCGCGACCGGACTCGCGACCTGGGGGGTTGCGAATCTGGTCGCGAATCACACTTTTCCCATTTTACTGTACATTCGCGACAGAGAGGGGGTTCTCCTCTGAAATACCCACGACCCGGTCGTGAATTTGGGCATCTGGTCGCGAATTTTGGCCACGTCAGCGCCACGTGGACTCGCGACCCGAGACGCGGGTGACTAGGTCGTGAGCGAGGTCACGAGTTTTTACCTATTTTTGGGTTTTTCCTAACTTGGTATTTAAGATTTTCAATGCATAAAAATACACACAATTCCACCTACCCCAAAGTTGCCACCAGAGGTTTGCTGCAGAGAAAAACAGACGCGAAGAACAAGACCAAAGGATTCAAGATCTTTCAAAATCAGAGACAAATTAATTCTTCCGGGTTTTATTTTCTCTGTTCTTAGGATTTTTCATGTTTTCTTTGTGGATTATTTTGGATATTTATTTTGCCATGGATAGCTAAAACCCTAGTATTCTAGGGTTGGATTATGATTTATTTATGAAGTTCTTTTAATTCATTTAATTTGGTGTCTATGATTTGATTAAGTTTGTTTATTCATGCTTTTCTCTGTATTATTTACCTGATCAATAAATGATGCAATTTGATGTGTGAATCCATAATTCAAGAGATGAGTTTTAACACAAGATCTGGAATAATTAACTGGTTAGTCAATATCACTCGAGAGAGTTGCGATTAATTTAGAGAACAATAAATCTTTGGAACCATTAGGAGTTGCATAATAGGTATTGAACGGAGACGTTAATATTTATTGTGTGATCTACAATCTAGGCACTTCGAGAGAAGGTTTAGAATACATGAGTGATTGTTCTAGCATGATTTAAATCCCAACATAGACACTAAATGAATTGATTAAGAGAATGGATTAAATAATGAGTATCCAATCCTAGAATGCGTCTTTTTCTCTAGTGCTTGATTTATCTGTTTAGATTTCTGCTGTGGTAATTTAGTTTATTTATTATTTTTAGTTGTTAATTAGTTAAATTCAACCATGTTTTATAGTCTAGATAACTGCGAGGGATTAAATTAGATAACTAGTAGATTAATCATTAAATCCATGTGGATACGACCTTGTTTACTACTATACTAGAAGCCTCACTGTACACTTGCAGTTTAGGTGAAAACACTTTTGAGTAAATTTCAATTTTGGTCCCATTAGAATAGGGTACAAACACTTTTAGTCCCAAAAGTTACTTTTTTGGTCACAAATGATTTTTTTTTTCAACAATGTTGGTGCCAAAAGATTTTTTCCCGACAATTTTGGTCCCATAAGAATTTTTTTTAACCATTTTAGTTCCAAACCTAACAGAAAAATATAACTGCCGTTAAAAGTCAAACCACTTGCGTGAATTACCTATTACAAGCCTTTTGGAGGGAAAACCATCAGCTAATTCCAGCCATTTTTCACCTGTTGTTATATATAGTCATAGAGGACATTTTACCTTTATTTTTTTAGCAAATTATTAAAAAAAAGAAAAAAAAATGGCATCCTCAAGCACATTAACAATATCAAATTAAACATCGACAAAAAAGTGCAAAGTATTTTCAATACGATTATTGAACTAATACTGAACCATAATACAAAAGAAATTCCCAACAGACCATCATTTCACCAGGGAAATGTTCTGCAAAATGAAAGGGGAATCAAATAACAAAAGAAATGCCCAACAAAAACAATAATTCCATCTTCACAGTTCAACAAAGAAGGGAAATATCCAGCAAAAAACATTGGGCGAATATCCAACAAACTCGCTACAGAGTATGAGCCATATTACCAACTAATATCACCAACCTATTTTTTCATATTCCCACCAATATGTTTTTGCATACTTGTTGAACTCTTTTCCACAGCAAATAACTCAGACAATGTAACAAATTTCTTACCTCTTTTAGTTATGACTTTATAGTCTTGGGTTGATGAAGCTGTTGGTTTAGAAGTAAACTCATAGGCATGGTGTGCCATTGGTGCAGGTGCTCTGATATTCACTTTTTCTGTGACGGTTGTTTAGGAAAGACTAATTGTGAGTGCGGTTCCTCTTATGAAACACTTACTCACCAAATGGAGGATGATTTCTTCTTGTGTTATCTCATCAGCTTGAGCCGTCTCCTCAACTTGTATCATCTCTTCATCAACCTAAGACAATGAAAATAGATACACAGATTATAATTTTAAGGCAATGAAAATAGATACAAAGACTATAGTTTTAAGACAATGAAAATGGATTACCGCAGCCTCATGATTATTCACTGGTGGCTCAGGATTGATTTCTTCCATAGTGTCATCAATACCAAATTCCTTGGCAGTTTTTTTCCACACAGATGTTCTCTGATTATGACCATTTTCTCCACAATATTTGCAACGCACCGAATATTATTATTTTCCTGATCTAAACTCTTTCTCTCGAGTTTCAGTTTGTCTTTTTCTTCCTCTTTTAGGAAGTTCATCAGGTTCGTGTCTCCTTGCTTTTGTAGGTCTTTCAGCTCTCCTTCCAAAATTAGATGGGAGAGAAGCAATGTAACTAGTTTTATTCCACATCAACGGCCCATCCATAGGTCTTATACTATGCTCGTAGACAACTCCATACTTCTCCACTGTGAAGCATTTATCTACAAAGTCTTCGAGATTGAGACCTTGAGCATACATTGCACTGACAGCATGTTTGCAAGGGATGACACTAACATTCTAGTTCCTACATGAGCAAGTGTGAGCCTTCAAGTCCACTGTAACTCTTTCACCATTAAAACACTCAATCTCATAGTTCCAATCATCACTTTTGAGGGGAATACAATCAGTTGCCTTGTTCTTTCTTCTATCTAGCATTTTAACAGTCCTTTCACACAAAAGTCTTCCCTCCCACTTTCTTACAGCTCTATCCCTATATGTGGATAATCTCATCATCAAGTATTGTCTAATCCACTCCAACATTGCTAAAATCAACCTATCTCTAGCATCCAAGATACAGTTATTGAAGGACTCACACATGTTGTTTGTCAAAATGTCACATTTGAGGTCTTCCTTGAAGTGTGACCTAGACCATTGGGATGGTGGCTTATCATATAACCACTCCACATATCCAGGATCTAGCTTCCTTATATCTTGCATTGCTTTAGAAAAAGGCTAGAATAGTTGAAGCTCTTACAGCAGTCCATAGAGCATTCTCGAATGCATTTCCTTTAAATCCAACCATCTTCATGTTACCATGAAGATGTCTAACACAAAATCTATGTTCAGCACCTACAAAAAAACATAACACTTGTTAGTGCTTTCAATCATCAAATCATCCTTCAATATTTAATAAAAAAGTTGAAAACATTATTTCAATATTTAATATAAATATACATGGAAACACCGATTCAAAAATAGGAAATAAGCCCATTTTGCTTATCTGACATGAAAGTGTACATGTTAGTCCTTTCAATCATCAAATCCTCCTTCAAAAGTGCTAAAAGCCATTCCCAATTTTCTCTTGTTTCACTTTCACAATAGCATATGCTATTACATAGATATCGTTGTTCGGATCCAATGTACAAGCTGTGAGCAGTTGTCCTTTATGTGGATCTTTGAGAAAATGAAAAGAACTAACAGAAGAAGTTGGTAAACCCTACAGGATTCAATGGCTCGAAACTATGTAAACCAAAAAGGAAATATATAGTTTCCAAAAAGCAAGCAAATGCCACATGATAGAGGAGCATAGAACAAAACACCGAACTAGTCTCGTTTGGCTCCAATTTTATTTTTTCCTTTTCATAATAAAATAATAAGGTAAGCACCCAGCTCTCTTCAACAATCAACTGAGCTCAGAAAATCAGGTTCTTGAAAATTAAAACATTAAAACAAAGAATTTCATAAAGTTAAATCAATTTTGTGCTTACGATGAAAAAATGAATGAAAATCACCTCTTTCATCATCGGGCTACGTCGATTTTGTGCTTGCCTCCTTCCCCATTTTATGGCAATTTTTGCTTAATTTGGGTTTTGATTTTTGGGGTTTTGATTTTGAGATTTGGGTTTTCACTCTTCTCAGCTATTCAACAATAAAAATACAGAAGCACATAAGTGGTTTGACTTTTAACGACAGTTATCTTTCTCCGTTAGGTTTGGGACTAAAATTGTAAGAAAAAAAAATTCTTATGGGACTAAAATTGTCGCGTGTCGGAAAAAAATCTTATGGGACCAAAATTGTAGAAAAAAAATCATTTGGGACCAAATAAGTAACTTTTGAGACTAAAAATGTTTGGACCCTATTCTAATGGGACCAAAAGTGAAATTTACTCCATTCTTTTATTCATGCAATATGAAACCAAACCATACAATATATAATATTATATTAGAATGGAATATTAAAAGTGTAAGATGCGTAAAGTCATGAATTAATGTCCACAATTAATTATTTATAACACTCCCCTTTGAACATTAATATTGTGATGTTTATGTTTCGTTAAAAATCTCATTGAAAACTCAGTGGAAAAAACAGTCGAGGAAATGAGTACGTAACTTCTCATGTGTTGCAGTAGTTACCTTATTAAAAACTTTAACTAAGAAAATCTCTAGGGAAAAAATTTAGCCAAGGAGAAAGAGTACAACGAATTAGCCAGCAGGACATAGACCTTCAGAGTCTGACTTTCAAAGCATAATCTTCAAGATTATTTTAGTTGTTGCCCCCCTCCTAAAACTACAATCTTTCAGGTCTACATATTGCAATAGTGTAGACAATTAAGTAAATTAGTTACAAAAAAATAATTTTATAAATAAAATTATATTGTTGGAGCGAACTGTAAAATATGATAATTTCACATGAACTTCTAACACTAGAACGTATTATGTGTTGTGTGTATAATGCATGCGCCCTGTGTACACCTTGATGGATATATAGGAGGCCTTTTCCATAATATATATATTTACATTAAAAAAATCACGAATTGAATAGGTAGATCCTAAATGAACACTATAGTTTTATAAAAATGAACTCGCGCGATCGACTCGACGTGTGTAAAATTGATAAACTTGTATCATTATTTCTTTTCCTTTTCTTTTCAGTTTTAATTTACACATACAATTGCATCCGACAAGGTGACGACGCACCTCTCAGTCACTCAATTTTGAAAAAAAAATGAAACATTGAAGGTCGGTCATGTTGCAGTAAGTAAATGTAGGATCTTACCGTGAAAAATTGCAAATTAACGTTTTGTATATTAAACAGTATTAATTTGCTACAGTAACAAAACCAGCATTAACACCCTTAAACTCTTGTAGTCCAAGGCAATAATCATCAACACATTTATTAACAAGTACAATGTCGTGAATTGAACAACAAATTTTCTTGTTGGAACCAATCCTTTTCATCGTAAATCAACGGCACGAAAAAATAAAACGTAATCAATAATCAGGTGATCAAGAAAAAAAGAACATTTACACACTCTTTTCACAATTAATCAAACGAATAATACAATCCAACAAATCATTAATTAATCAATTTCTGATGAGTCTGTAATTTGCAAGAGCAGAATGACCACCTCGTACGTTCTTCTTCTGGTAATGCGTGACAAAATCTATATAATTTACTTGTTTGTAAACAGCATAATTATTTTGGGAAACGAGTTGTTCGATAGGTCCAGAGATATTAACCATTTCAACACCGCGAGGATAGAAGAAGCACGCAACGGAAACTCGGGTACCACTCGACCTAGACAACACTCTATGCTCCACGCTAATGAATTTGTCGTTGCTCATAAGCTATACATGCACCAAAAAATGCGAATTAATAAATTTAAATTACCAACACAATATATATGCTAGCTACCAAGAAGAAGCGCATACATGTGTTTAAAATAATTCTATTGGAAATATATATACTTAATTCTATTGTATTCATTATTTTGAAGGTACTTGAAATACATTATTAAATAACTAAATAAAACAAACATTCAGAGTTGATAGATTGATAAATTATTTATATGGATTTTTTTTAAATAGAAAGCACGTGATAATTTATTATAATTGACAATTATATATTTATGAAAATATTATTGATAGGTGAGATTTCCACGCACATATAAAGAGGAATGTTAGCCTATATATACACATGCCTTACTGTGAGCGCCTTATGTATTTGATTAAGCGTGAATCATCACTTCAAAAATTAAAATACACCAGATGCTCACGAATGTGACCATGGTACGTTGGTGTATACACAATTATTAACCTATGAATGAAATTCAACGAAATTAAACTATATATAACATACATTTCAATCAATAACAGATAGAACAGAAAATGAAATGCAGTTAATTTGGGAACAAACGATCTCATCGGGAAAAAAATTACCTGGAGAAAATCACCAATGTTAACTATTAGAGCTCCGGGCACAGGAGGCACGTCGATCCAAACACCGTTGTTTTTTATCTGTAGGCCGCCAGAATCATCTTGGACCAAAACAGTGAGAACCGTCGGATCGGAGTGCTCCACCGTGCCTAAGGTTTTCTCCGGTTGAGGGCTGGCCGGATAATAAAGGCATGTTAGGTATTCACTCTCCATACATTGCAGCTGCCCCAAAAATTCTTTGCTCATCCCTAGTGCCTCAGATAGTAGCTCTGATAAAACGTCTCTCATTTTTATCAACTCTTTCATGTAGTCCTCTATTTCATTCCTGATGCAACAAGTTTATTCAAATTCAATATCAAGAATTTCCACTGACAACCTATATCGTCTTTTTTTGTTACCCCATATTTTAGATCTAACTAATTTTGGTATCCCATGCAACGTATTGTGGGTCTGTCAAGATGGTAACTAATTTAATATATA
Organism: Perilla frutescens; assembly: GCA_026008535.1. Classification (NCBI taxonomy): domain Eukaryota; kingdom Viridiplantae; phylum Streptophyta; class Magnoliopsida; order Lamiales; family Lamiaceae; genus Perilla; species Perilla frutescens. The sequence continues at coordinate 34,462,310 of BRKX01000011.1, forward strand.
TACATACATATACATATACGTATGTATATGTGTGTGTAGGGGAGAGTTATAACGGGTACTATAGGCTTCGTGTGAAACTAGCTAGGAACAATGCTTATTTACTATAATTTTATAGCTTATCTTATTATATTTTAGTGCTGGTGTTCTTATATCTTATCTTATTGTATTTTAGTGCTTATTAGTACTAGCGCACTAAAATCCAACAACGTATGTTATAATTTTTTTTAAAAAAAAATAGTACTAAAATACAATATTAAAGTAAACTATAAAATTGTAGTAAATAAACATAACGTGAGTACGTGATCAGTTCAAATTTTATGTTGAACTTCTTCATGTTTCACTCCATGTTTCACAATTACATTTAAGATTTTAATAATATTTATTATGAAATAAAAATTAATTATAACATAAATAAGTCAACATTCAATATATTATCAACAAAAATGAAATAAAAAAGTTATAAATTTCATAATGAATTATTAATTAAAAACTGAAAATTAAATACTAAAAAATAATTTTTAACCCTAATTGGTTGGGGTGAAATTAAGTAAAAAATTGTAAAATTAAAATAAATCACAAAAAAATAAAATCGAAAAAAAATATAAAACAAACTCATAATTTGAAAGTAAAGCACAAAATAAAATACAGAGAGTGCAAATCTCATTTGATGGTCTGCTTGACTATGATTTTGCTATGGATTCCGGTAAACGTGTTACCAGACCTTCCTTATCGATGGATTATTGGGTCACTATATGTCTCCATGAATTGCCTCGTTTAAAACCAAAGGACAGTTTGAGCTCATTCGTAAAGAAAATCCCTAAAAGTGAAAACAATCACTCAAGCTTGTGGTACGTCATACTAATCTAGCTAAATATAACACCAATTTTGTAATTGAAAATTTAATAAGCAGTGAAACACAGAGTACCAGAAAAACTATTCGTAGAGTTGATTAATCATTAGTTATTACTTATAACGTACCTGCAAACAGAAGGAATAAGGTTGGGATCAAGAACGCCGTCGGTGAACTTGCAAGAAAACGCATCTCTCCAACTCGCTGCATCTCCTTCTTCAAGCCGTTCATTAATGGTGTAGAACCTAACATCAGGGGCGCCATCGGAAGTGTATAGCGCCGCCTTCGCCTCCCCCGGTTGCTCGTGCACACGCCGTGTGCCTTGCAGCACCGCCTCCATCACGCTCGTGTCGACGCCGTGGTTAACCATTTGGAAAAACCCCCATTTTTGAGAAGCTTGGCGAACTTCTTCGATCACCTCCGCGCGTCGAGGACCCCCATCCTCGATGCATCGGAAGTCTATGACCGGAATAGGCCCGATGTTGGTAACACCAACGTCGGGCTCCGGGGGACTGATGAAGAATCGCGGCACGTTTGTGATTCCGGAATCTACGAGCCCCTTCACGCCCCCTTTCGACTTCTCGAACTCCGCCACTTGGCTGTCCCAATCGTAGTCATTGTCGTCGGCTTCCATGGTCGTCGTGCTTCTATTTTTGGCGTTGGAATTGAACAATTAAGAGTTAGTGCAAGGAAATATATCGGTATTAATTCGGAGATTTATAGGTTAAGCAAAATTAAACATGTGGGGAACATGATTGTCTCAAATTCTGCTGTTCTTGATGAGAGACAGCTTGCTTGCTAGTTGACTTAGATACATGATTTAATTATACAAATTTAATCAGCATGCGACGTGAATCGTCCTTATCTTAAGCTCTTAAGCCACGGGGTTTAGGTTGAAATTAATAATATTAATCGAGATCATGCACAATTCATGCCTCAGCTGCTTATTCACAAGCTAAATTATCAAATATGGAGCATGCCAACAGAAGTTATAAGGAATTTCAAGAAACTCTCAGAATTCGATCGAGATGCCTAGCTGCAAATATTTAGGAAATTATCTATATTATATATATATATATATCTTAATTAACATTATTTCCATGGAAATATATATTACATGGGTATATAAGAGACTGGTATTGTGTAACTTTAAAAAAAGTAGATATTTATTAATTAATATGTTTGGATTAATGCTCTGTGTGTGTCTAACTAACTAACTAACTATATATATATATATATATATAGGGATGGGATCTGGTGAGAACCGGTCGCTAGGTGAGAACCGGGAACCGATCCCATCCGTCCATCCTGCACAATCGACGCTCCAGATCCATCCAGATTTTCGGTGGCATTTTTGTAATTATCGTGAAAATCTTCAATTCGCGCATCTCATTAAGGGCAAAATCGGAACTGAACTCAGAAATTGCCCAGATTCAATTTTAGCATCCGACTTCGCTCATTTTAGCCTCATGCATTTCTCATTTTAGCATGTGTTGATAAACAAAAATGGAACGATGATTTAATTGAAATGAAATGCAATACACCCTATTTGGGGACAGTGAACCCTAATAGGAATCTCATAATTACTAGTTGGGATCAAAGCCCTAATTGAAACACAATAAACCCTAATTGGGAACGGTGAACCCTAGTGGAAAATGTCACATCAATTTTAGCATCCTACTTCGATCATTTTAGCATCATGCGATTCTCATTTTAGGCTCATGCGATTCTAATTTTAGCCTCATAACAAAAGGGAAGAATTATTAAATTACTATATTACCCCTCCGTCCATAAAGTTGCTGAAAATTACAGGAATGCCACCGTCCATCCACTTAAATCTGATTTAATCTGGACCGTCCAGATTGAGTCAAACAAGAGCTAGGATTGGTTCCTAGTTCCCACCTAGGGGAAGGGTTCTCATTTGATCCTTTCGCTATTATATATATATATATATATATGTTGAGTTGGGCTTGGTTTTCCGTTTTTGTCGTGAGTGGTATATATATAAACTTCCTGATCGAGTACTCTTTTTTTTATGTCGAAGGTAACCCGCAGCTGCTATCGACTAGGTAAACCCCGTCCATGTGTAATAACCTGTAAACCTACATAGGGAAGGTAAACCACACTTAACATGTCAGGTGTGACACGGGCTCAGACCTAGTAGTGTTGGTGGTGGGTTGAACTTGAGACCTTTAACCTCAAGAATTAAACACCACTCCACCACTAGGCCATCCTCAAGGAAACCCCGATCGAGTACTCTTAACTTAGCTAGTTGTAGCTCACGTTATTCTGTATTCGCTCGATCTATAAAATATGAAATATCTGAAGGTAGCTAACATATACTCCCTCCGTCCCATTTATATAGTCCATATTACTATTTTAAGGTGTCCCAATTATATAGTCTCATAACTATAAATAGTATTAATTTTCGTAGTAATATACAAATATATCCTTGGTAGGTATTGAAAATTAAAACTCAACCATTTAAATTCTTTAAAGTCATAAATTTTAAATAGGGGTAATAATAGGAGTTGAGCTTTAATATCTTGTTTTCATAAATATTTTTAATTTACGTGCGAGAATAAAGTGAACTATATAAATGAGATGGAGGGAGTATATTGTTAGTGATTCACATTAAATTCATATCTTTTTTTACATCCATTATAACATAATTTAACATGAGAAAAATGATAGGAAATATTAATATACATGTATAAGAAAGAAAATCTATAATACTAATATATAATAAAAGTTGATGTTGCCCGATCGGTTTAGCGCCAAAAGGGTTGGTAATCTTATAATATATACTATATATATTGGTAGATTGAAATAAAGCATTAAATGAAGAGTGGTGGATAGAAATTTGTCATAAAAAAAGGACGGACACATGGAATCGTATTTAATAGATTAAGATTTAAAATAAGAAATAAAAATTAGAAGGGACAAATTAAAAACATATATAGTAGAGGAAGAGCTGTTGGGAATTGGACTATTGTGAAAACGCCGGCAGGAAATTTATGTCATTATCTGCTGCATTTCATCTGTATAAAATTAAAGTTTTGTTTTCCCACCAATTCAAAATAGTAAAAAAACAGTTTAGAACTTAGAATATATATATATATATATATATATATATATATATATATAAAAGTTGTTCAAAATTGAAATAATTTAGTTTTTCTTGACGTCTGGAATGAACTCGACAACAGATCATAGAAAAATTGGAACCGGCCGGTTGTGGTTTGGAATACACACACACACACACACACACATAATCAAATGAGAACCATTCCCCTAAGTGGGAACTAGGAACCAATCATAGCCCTTGTTTGACTCAATCTGGACGGCCTAGATTAAATCAGATTTAAGTGGATGGGCGGCGGCATTCCTGTAATTTTCGGCAACTTTGTTGGAGGAGGGGTAATATAGTAATTCAATAATTCTTCCCTTTTGCTCTGAGGCTAAAATGAGAATCGCATGAGGTTAAAATGATCGAAGTAGCAGGCTAAAAATTGATATGACATTTTCCATTAGGGTTCACCGTTCCCAATTAGGATTTATTACGTTCCGATTAGGGTTCATCTGATCTCAACTAGTAATTATGAGATTCTCATTAGGGTTCACTGTCCTCAAATAGGGTGTATTCCATTTCATTCCAATGAAATCATCATTCCATTTTTGTTTATCAACACATGCTAAAATAAGAAATGCATGAGGCTAAAATGAGCGAAGTAGGAGGCTAAAATTAAATCTGGGCAATTTCTGTGTTCAGTTCCGATTTTGCCCTTAATGAGATACGCGAATTGAAGATTTTCATTTTAATTACAAAATTGTCACTGAAAATCTGGATTTGGTGAGAACCGGTCGTTAGGTGAGAACCGGGAACCGATCTCATCCGTCCATCCTGCACAATCGACGCTCTAGATCCATCCAGATTTTCGGTGGCATTTTTATAATTATCGTGAAAATCTTCAATTCGCGCATCTCATTAAGGGCAAAATCGGAACTGAACTCAAAAATTGCCCAGATTCAATTTTAGCATCCGACTTCGCTCATTTTAGCCTCATGCATTTCTCATTTTAGCATGTGTTGATAAACAAAAATGGAACGATGATTTCATTGAAATGAAATGCAATACACCCTATTTGGGAACAGTGAATCCTAATAGGAATCTCATAATTACTAGTTGGGATCAAAGCCCTAATTGAAACACAATAAACCCTAATTGGGAACGGTGAACCCTAATGGAAAATGTCACATCAATTTTAGCATCCTACTTCGATCATTTTAGCATCATGCGATTCTCATTTTAGGCTCATGCGATTTTAATTTTAGCCTCATAACAAAAGGGAAGAATTATTAAATTACTATATTACCCCTCCGTCCATAAAGTTGCTGAAAATTACAGGAATGCCACCGTCCATCCACTTAAATCTGATTTAATCTGGACCGTCCAGATTGAGTCAAACAAGAGCTAGGATTGGTTCCTAGTTCCCACCTAGGGGAAGGGTTCTCATTTGATCCTTTCCCTATTATATATATATATATATATATATATATATGTTGAGTTGGGCTTGGTTTTCCGTTTTTGTCGTGAGTGGTATATATATAAACTTCCCGATCGAGTACTCTTTTTTTTATGTCGAAGGTAACCCGCAGCTACTATCGATTAGGTAAACCCCGTCCATGTGTAATAGCCTGTAAACCTACATAGGGAAGGTAAACCACACTTAACATGTCAGGTGTGACACGGGCTCACACCTAGTAGTGTTGGTGGTGGGTTGAAATTGAGACCTTTAACCTCAAGAAACACCACTCCACCACTAGGTCATCCTCAAGGAAACCCCGATCGAGTACTCTTAACTTAGCTAGTTGTAGCTCACGTTATTCTGTATTCGGTCGATCTATAAAATATGAAATATCTGAAGGTAGCTAACATATATTCCCTCCGTCCCATTTATATAGTCCATATTACTATTTTAAGGTGTCCCAATTATATAGTCCCATAACTATAAATAGTATTAATTTTCGTAGTAATATACAAATATATCCTTGATAGGTATTGGAAATTAAAATTCAACCATTTAAATTCTTTAAAGTCATAAATTTTAAATAGGTGTAATAATAGAAGTTGAGCTTTAATATCTTGTTTTCATAAATATTTTTAATTTACGTGCGAGAATAAAGTGGACTATATAAATAGGACGGAGGGAGTATATTGTTAGTGATTCACATTAAATCCATATCTTTTTTTACATCCATTATAACATAATTTAACATGAGAAAAATGATAGGAAATATTAATATACATGTATAAGAAAGAAAATCTATAATACTAATATATAATAAAAGTTGATGTTGCCCGATCGGTTTAGCGCCAAAAGGGTTGGTAATCTTATAAAGCATTAAATGAAGAGTGGTGGATAGGAATTTGTCATAAAAAAAGGACGGACACATGGAATCCTATTTAATAGATTAAGATTTAAAATAAGAAATAAAATTTAGAAGGGACAAATTAAAAACATATTCAAATTTATTTTTTATTTTCAATTACCATTTATATTTATTTCAAAAAAATTAAATTAATTATCGAGTGCAATACACGAACCCACACGTTAGCGTCAGGTGAGTTCATTGCGCGAGTTGTCAAATTTAAAAAATATATATAATTTATTCACTTTAATCATATGGTTCATTAAATCAATTTTAGGGTATGTATTTGTATTTATTTCAAAAACAAAATCATTTTAATATTAGGATTCACTAATTATATTTTAAAGTATACAATTTTGACGGAAAAGCAAAAAAAAAAACTGAAAAATCGTAAAATTAAAAAAAGTTAAAAAAAATAATAATAAAATCACAAAAACAATATAAAAAAATAATTGTGACGCGTATACCCCATGTGCGGACCGATAATTGTCGACTTTTTTTTTTCTGACTATTAGTTATTACTCCCTCCGTCCCGATTATATAGTCCTTTTTCTACTCGCACATAGATTAAAAATATTTATGAAAACAAGAAACAAAAGCTAAACTTCCAACTTTAACCTTATTTAATGAAAATTAATAAAGCTTAAATTTTAGCTCAACTTAATATATTAATTTTTTGAAATAAAGAAAATATACAATTAATGAAGTGCAAATACAATGAATATCAATAGAATTGATCAAATTCAAGTACATGCAAATTAATTAAGTTGGTCAATTTTAATTAATGTTTCTCTTTTTTTGAAAAAATAACATTTAAGATTTATAATTTTCACAAACTTAAATGTTTAATTTTTTTAATTTCCAAAACCTAATAAGGGTATAATTATAAATGCCTATTAAAAATAACACTACTTATAGTAATGAGACTATATAATCAGAACACCTTAAAATAAAACTATATAATCGAGACGGAGGAAGTATTAGATCTAATCAGTCTGATGAATCCACACTCATATATCTCATGTACAAGAGAGCATGTCTTCCTTTTTAGATATGAACGGCCGAACTTTTTATTACTTTCATTAATAAAAACCTCATTAGCCGTCATCATCTGTATTTTCCTCCTTGTTACGCAAGCAAGCATGCTTTTAAATTAATTATTGTTCCATCACATCAATAGTGATTATTTACGTATTCTGCGGGAATAAATTTTCCGTGTTAATATTATAGATATGATGGTGCTAGACATCATGTACAGAATTGATTAAATCAATGTTTTAATATTATTCAATTACTGCAGTACCCTTAGTTACTTTTGGCTCCAAAAATTCCTTTTTTTTTCTCACTAATTTTATTGAAGCTGAAAACATCTCCTTCAAAATCTCCAATTGTAGTGCCCCGAACCTTTTATGTATATAATTAATTATAATCATAGACTATGAGAGTCACGTTATTTTAAAATTTTCGTAATTCGGTGGTTTAACCGAACTTGCAATGTGTCGTATCGATGAGAATCGAAATATATTTTAATATGAGTATTAATTGATTTATCGATTTGTGTCACTTGGCGTATTTAAAATATTTAAGAAAATGTGTTTAATCTATGGTTTTAAAATCAATAAATTATTTCATCCGTTTCGGTCCAATTTGGGATTTTTCCGGAGACAGAAAATATCACGATAACTGAATAGCGGGTAATTAAAACCCGATTTGTGTCGTCGCGTCACCCAAAAAGGAGAGCCATGCCTCACGTCTTTTCACCATTCCCCTATCTACCTACTCTAGCCTTTCTCTTCTTCATTCTTTCTGCACAAGATTTCAAGAGAGAGGAAACGCAGCTGAGCAGCCCTCATTTCTTCTTCGTTCCTTTCTTCTTCTTCTTCTTCTTCTTCTTCTTCTTCTTCTTCTTCTTCTTCTTCATCTCCTTTCCATCTTTTCATCTTCATTTCTACTCAAAATTATTGAGAGAGAGAGAGAAAGAAAGAGAGAAGCAAAGAAGAGAAGGAGTAACAGTTATAATCATCCGTTCCAGCCATTTTCATAGCTTTTCAAGCTTCCCCGAATCATTTTTCGAAAGGTATTTTTGAAACCGTGTTATGTGTTTTATTTATGATTCAAAGTATGTTTCGTTAAGTTTTGAGATATGTTTTGTTGTTGTGAATGCTTGTGTATCGAGTATTTTTGTTGTGGTGAAGTATTGTATCGAGTTTATGGCAGTGTATCTATCATTGTTCTCGTATCTGTTGTCGATCCAACGCACGCTGGGAGTGAGCGACCGCTGAGATCGTGTGGTTTGTCTCACGACCAGCGGCCGTTTGTGCGAGCGTGCGCTGGGCTTGGAGTGTAGACGTAGTGAGCGGTCGTTCGTGCGAGCGAACGCTGAGATTGTGGTTTTGTGAGTTAACCCAGCGGCGGCTGGTTGCCAGTGACCGCTGGGCTCAAAGCTGAGCGATCGCTGGGCCGAGAGAGTTGGCCAGCGACCAAGCCAGCGGGCGCTGGACTCCAGCGAGCGCTGGGCGACGCCTCGCGGCAGACTTGCCACCCTTCGGTAAAACGAGCATAACTCCCTCGTTCGATGTCGGATTGAGTCACCGTAAATTTTGCCGGAAACTAGACTCCATTGGTTTTCTAATGGTATAGGGCCCAGCCCCTAATTCTTCATGAGTAAATTTTGATAAATCATCAAAGTCAGTTGTTGTGCAGATTGCTCAATAAATTTTCAATTTTCAAATCGCCCTTGTTCGAAATCAGTTTTAAAAGGATCTTTTAACTCCTTGGATGATGCTAAGGAGTGTCCTTATCAGTTAGTAGCTAGGGTTGTGAGGAACCTTGAGCTAAGATTGGTTTTAACGATGGATTTAAATTGTGTCATTTAAAATCGCACGCCAAGTGTTTGATTTATGCTCGAATGAGATAATGTGTTTTAAAAAGGGTCTTTTTATTTTAATAAACTCCCATAGGACTATGATGTGATTGATTCTCATTTATGTGAAACTATGTAATTGCGAGAGTCTTGGCCTCGTGGAGGTTCTAAGATGAATTTTGATACTTGTAGATCGTTTGCCGTAAGACTTAATCATTGTGGTGTTGCTAGATTCCGTAGAAACTGAAAAGCTTCGACTATTATAGTCAAAAGGTGGGCGTATACTATCTTTCTCAAAATGCTATGTTTGAGTTATTAAGCTCGTTTTGAAAAATATTTGCATATATGATTATCTGTGTAAAATGATTCGTTCTGCTTGCTGTGGTTGTCGGAGTCTCATATACCAGCGTTATGTCAATGTGAGTAGCTACAGTCTTGCTTGGTTTGAGTCGCACCCAATCCCTTGCTGTTCTCAGCTAAAAGATCTTTTAATTACCTTGAGGGTTTACTCGGTAATTGCTTATGATGATGTAGTGGTGGTTGCGGGTGTCGTACTTAGCTCACTTTAGGGTTTACTGGTGAGCGGGTCCATTTCAGGGTTTACTAGTGGATCAGGTTCACTTCAGGGCTTACTGGTGAACACATTCATGTAAAACGTTTTGATGAACTTAGATGCATTTCCCTTTACAAAACCCTCAAAGATTCATCTGCATACTCACAGATAATTATTTTATCAAATGCTTTTGATAACTCGATTTTCTCAGAAAATCCACTGAGTACATTAGTACTCTGCCAAATATTTTCTCAAATGTTTTCAGGACAATGAGCTGGAGCGTGGAGATGATGAGCTGTGATGGGGCTTATATGTGTACTTTTGAAGCTAACCCGTTGTCTTAGCTCGTCTTTACCTCTGATCATCGCACTATTTCTTTTGATAATTCTTAGCTTCCGCAAGACCCAAAAACTCATGTTTTGGATATATATATATATATATATATATATATATATATATATATATAACTCTGAATTTGTTACGATGATCGTGCCCTTTTATTGAACTAATTTGGAATCGTTCATTGATAATCATCCTTGAAATCCCCTTTCTTTCCCCTCTTCTAATTCCCTACCCCCGTGGCGCTCATTTTCACGGTCTTTCGGGACCGGGGCGTTACAGATTGGTATCAGAGCAGGTCTGCAACTCTGCAACCTGCTGGGTCATCTTGTTTGTTCCCTTGTTGTGTCTTTGGTTATCATTTCATAAGCCCTCAGCTCGTCTCTCACGCAACAGCAAAGGTACGCATATTTTATGCGTTTGGAATATGAAATAATTGACAATTATGAGATGCGTTGTTTATTTGGATATTATGAAATGATTCATTGTTATTTGGATACAATTGTAAGTTATGTGATTATATACTGGCGGTTTAGCCGTATATATGTTTGATAATGGTGGTTTAGCCATAAATGTGATTATATACTGGCAGTTTAGCCGTATATATGTTTGATAACGGCGGTTTAGCCATAAATGTGATTATATACTAGTGGTTTAGCCGTATATATATATTTGATGCTGGCGGATTAGCCATATATGTGATTGTATACTGGTGGTTTAGCCGTATACATGTGTTAGATACCGGCAGGAAAGCCGAATGATGTTTTAAATTGGCGGATAAGTCAAAACTTGTAATGTATATTGGCGGGTAAGCCAAAACATGTATTGTATATTGACGGGTAGGTCATATACGTGATTTTATGTGGCAGGATAGCCACATTTGTGTTTAATTTTGAGGAGTGAGTCAAATATGTTTAAATTTGGCGGGTTAGCCATTTTTATGATTATGTGGGCATGAGTGCCATTTGGATGTATTCATGTTGGTATGTGGGCCATATACATTTAACTGTTGGCAGGGATGCCATGATTCTTAGATTCTATATGACGTGATCTTTTGAAAATTTCAAAATGATTTTATGGGCGGGGAGGCCCTAATGATTCGATCCATGTTATTATGCATTTTGATTGTTGGAATCTAATTATTGGTACGCTCGGATAGAGCAGTATGGTATGACTTAGAGAACATAGATGAATCTAGCCTATAGTTGCTGAACATAGGCCGTCTTATGAGACTTCTTGATTCATTAAGCATGTATCGGTCTAGATCATGCGTGTTTGGGATCAACGGAGAGGTTGTACCCAAGAGATTCTTTATTGATGATGGCGATACGTAATGATCTTTATGATCATGATTCTTATTGGAACTCGGTTAGTGTAGGATGCCTCCGAGAGGAAGAAGACCGAGAAACGTTAATCTAGCGATGCCAGAGGTGCCGGTGGAGCCGCCGGTCCAAGTACCGCGAATCGAAATTGAATTTCGACATCATAATCCCCCGGTGTTCAATGAGGAAGGTGACCCACTCGCGGCGGAGAGATGGGTCCGTGATTTGGAGAAAATTTTCGGATTTCTCCAATGTGATGACAAGGAAAAGATAGCCTGTGCGCTATTCCAACTAGTAGACGATGCCGATTTCTGGTAGGAGTCAGTGAGACGAACGATTCCCGATGACGATTGAGAGATATTCACTTGGGAAGATTTCAAGTCCATTCTGTATCAGAAATATATTCTAACTCACTATTAGCACCAGAAGGCGAACGAGTTCTGGAATCTGAAACAAGGTAGCGGCTCTGTGGCTGACTACGGCCTGAAATTCAATAGACTGTCGAGGTATGCGCCTCAGACAGTAGATACTGAAGAGAAACGAATTGAGAAGTTCCGTATGGGACTGAGGCCTGAGATCAGGACTGCTCTAGTCGGGAAGGACGGAGCTAATTATGGCCAATTTTTGAGCTGGGCACTGAGCATTGAGGCAATGCAGGGAGCTTCAAAGGGGTCGGTATCTCATCCACCTACGGCTGACCCTAAGGGAAAGTGAAAATGGGAAGGTCCTCAGCATGGGCACCAGAAAAAGAGTTCCCAGCCCAATTATCAGGGCGAAGGAGGCTATGAACAAAGGCCGGCTGGCCAAGGGAATGCGGCAGCGAGACCTCAGGGCTACCAAGGTTATGCACCGCAGTGTGCCACCTGCCATAAACACCATTTTGGAAAATGTCTTACTTGCTATCGTTGTGGCCAACCGGGTCACTTTGCTAATCGGTGTCAGCAGAAGCCAAAAGTGCCAAACCAGAGACAACAAGGACCACAAGGAGGAGGTGGTCAAGGCAATGGCAACAACCGAGACAACCAGAGGCCTCAGCAAAACCAGAACCAGAATCAGAGGGCACCTCAACAGGCCCGAGCATATGCGCTGAATTAGCAGGAGGCTGCCGGGAATCCTGGAAACTTGGCAGGTATGATCAGTATGTGTGATGTACCTGTGCTTGCCTTGTTTGATACTGGAGCTTCGCATTCATTCATCTCTAGAAGTGTCTGTAGGCGTATGAATCTTGAACCTGAGTTAGCAAAAAAACCTTTATCCGTAAGCATTCCTTCAGGGAGAACGCTTTTATCTGATTGCATGTGCCAGAACCTAGATGTGCTTATAGGTGAAAAGAGTTTCACAGTCAGTATCTATGTACTTGAGATGTGAGAATTCGATATTATTTTCGGTATGGACTGGCTGACCAAAGAATATGCTACGATTCGATGCCAAGAAAGGGAGATTATATTCCAAAAGCCGGGTGGGGCCGAGACAAAGTTTTATGGAACAAGAATGGGAAGCGCGATCCCCATCATATCAATGTTGAGAGCGATGAAGATGATTTGAAAGGGCGAGTGTCGAGCATTCTTAATGCACTTATCGAGCAAGAAGGAGGAGGAGCTGACAGTTGATCAAGTGCCGGTGGTACGAGAGTACTATGACGTATTTCCAAAAGAGTTGCCGGGATTGCCACCAGACCGACAGGTGGAGTTCACCATCGAGCTACAACCAGGAGCAGCGCCGATGTCCAAAGTGCCATATCGTTTAGCTCCGAAAGAGTTAGAGGAATTGAAGGTGCAACTAGAGGAACTATTGGAACTGGGTTTCATAAGACCTAGTGTTTCGCCTTGGGGAGCACTGATCCTATTCGTCAAAAAGAAGGACGGTTCGATGAGGATGTGCATCGACTACCGCGAGTTGAACAAGTTAACCGTGAAGAACAAATATCCGCTTCCAAGGATTGATGATCTCTTTGATCAGTTATCTTGTGCAAGGGTATTTTCCAAGATCGATCTACGATCTGGATATCACCAAGTCAGGGTGAGAGAGGAAGACATACCTAAGACTGCGTTCCGAACAAGGTATGGCCACTACGAGTTTCTAGTGTTGCCATTTGATCTAACCAATGCTCCTGCAGTCTTCATGGATTTGATGAATTGAGTTTTTCACGAGCATTTGGACAAATTCGTGCTGGTCTTCATCGATGATATTTTAATTTACTTGATGATAACATCATATTTTACATGTATTTTGAGGTACATTTGAGTGGTATTTGATGGGCATTGCATGCATGAAGTGTTGAGTTTTGCATAGTTTCCTATGTTTTGTGCAATGTCACGTGTTTGTTCATTGTGAAGGGAATTAATGCCATTTTTTGTGTGGACCTCAAATGAGTGTGGGAACACCCTAGAAAGATGGGAAATCAAGTTAGGAACGCGTTGCAAAAAGAATCGGGTCAATCGGACGAGAAACGAGTGAGACCGAAGCAAAACAGTGAGAGGCTGCCGGAGCTGGGAAATACTCGCGACCGGGGAGGTCGCGAATCTGGTCGCGAATCACCATTTTCCCCTTTTTTCTGCATGGCGCGATAGAGAGGGGGGTCTCCTTTGTTTTATTCGCGACCCGGTCACGAATTTCAAGGTTGGTCGTGAATTTTCTGCCACTTCAGCGCCACGTCATGCCACGTAGTGCCACGTGGATTCGCGACCCGAGTCGCGGGTGACTGGGTCGTGAGCGAGGTCGCGAATGCAGCGGGCCTGTCCGATTTTTAACCTATTTTTGGGCTTTTCTTTACTTGGTATTTAAGGGTTTCCTTGGTCGAAAATACACACAATTCCTCCTACCCCAAAAATTGCCACCAGAGGTTTGCTGTAGAGAAAAACAGACGCGAAGAACAAGATCAAAGGATTCAAGATCTTTCAAGATTAGAGACAAATTAATTCTTCCGGGTTTTATTTTCTCTGTTCTAAGGATTGTTCATGTTTTCTTTGTGGATGATTTTTGTTATTTATTTTGCCATGGATAGCTAAAATCCTAGTATTCTAGGGTTGTTTATGATTCAAACTATGAAGTTCGTTTAATCTATTGATTTCTTATGTCTATGATTTTATTGTGTTTTACTTATTCTCGTATTTATCTGTATTGTTTACCTGATCAATAAATGGTACAATTTGATGTGTTATTTCATAAATCGAGAGAGGAGTTTTAACACGTGATCTGGAATAAGTAACTCGTTAATTAATAACATTCGAGAGAGTTGAGATTAATTGAGAGAGCAATAGACCCTACGAGCCTTTAGGAGTTGCATGCTAGGTATTAAACGGAGACGTTAATACGAGTTTTGTAATCTACAACCTAGGCACTTCGAGAGAAGGTTTAGGATGCATCAGTGGTTGCTCTAACATAATTTAAGTCCCAATATAGGCATAAGAATGAAAGGATTAAATGAATGGATTAGTTGATGATTAAGCAATCCTAGAATACGTCTTTTATTCACTGTTTGATTTATCTGTGTTAATTTCTGCAGTGGTAATTTAGTTTGTTTATTATTATCAGATTTTATTTAGTTCAATTCAATCATGTTTGGAAGTCTAGATAACTGCAGGAAGTTAGATTAAAATAACTAGTAGATTAATTATTAAATCTCTGTGGATACGATACTCTTGTTCACCGCTATACTAGAAGCCTCACTGTACACTTGCAGTTTAGGTGAAAATAAATACCGAACACTCGAAAAACGAGAAGGAGCACGAGAAACACTTGAGAATAGTATTAGAAACACTATGAAGGGAGAAACTTTACGCAAAGTTCAACAAGTGTGAATTTTGGCTCCAGGAAGTGATGTTTCTCGGACACATCGTGTCAGCAGGAGGAATCAAAGTAGACCCTGCAAAGATCGAAGCGGTAGAAAGATGGAAATCACCAACAAATATTCATGAGATAAGAAGTTTCCTCGGATTGGCACGATACTATCGAAAGTTTATCAAGGAGTTCTCGAAGATAGTGAGGTCGATGACTCAACTTCTGAGGAAAAAGGTCAAGTTTGAGTGGACTGATGCATGTGAGCAGAGTTTCCAAGAACTCAAAAAGAGATTGACCACTGCACCAGTCTTAACGCTGCCAGAAGGAGTAGAAGGCTTTGTAATCTATACAGACGCGTCTAAGTTAGGCTTGGGCTGCGTGTTGATGCAGAATGGAAAGGTGGTAGCCTATGCTTCTCGTCAGTTGAGACCGAATGAGTTAAACTACCCAACCCATGATTTGGAGCTTGCCGTAGTCGTGCATGCTCTCAAAATCTGGAGGCATTACCTCTATGGGGTAAAATGTGAAATCTACACCGACCACAAAATCTTGAAGTATATCTTCGAGCAGAAGGAGTTGAACATGAGGCAAAGACGTTGGTTAGAGTTGATGAAGGACTACGACTGCACGGTTCATTACCACCCAGGCAAGGCAAACGTGGTTCCAGATGCCTTGAGCAGATGTGGGCCAGGGGTATCTGAAGGTCATATCTCAGATGTGAAAGAACTCGCACGTGAAATGGAGAAGCTAGAGTTAGAGGTGGTGGTTGCACCCGACTCTACGACAAGTACGATAGCTACAGTGATAGCTAAACCTGAACTCCGAGCAAGAATCATTGAAGCACAACCAAAGGATGATAAGTTGGAGAAAATCTGACAGAAGATCAGGAGTGGCGAACCAAGGGAGTTCAAGGAAGCCGATGACGGAACGTTGATGTTTTATGATCGACTGTGTATTCCAAATATTGATGAATTGAAGTTGGAGATTATGAGGGAAGCTCATAGTACTCCGTATGTTGCCCATCCCGGGAGTACAAAAATGTATAAAGATCTGAAGCAGAGTTTTTGGTGGAGCAACATGAAACGTGAAATAGCAACATTTGTGGAAAGATGCTTGACGTGCCAACAAGTGAAAGCCGTTCATCAACGACCTTCGGGTTTGTTGCAACCTTTAGAGATTCCTGAATGGAAATGGGAGCATATCATGATGGATTTCGTGGTTGGTTTACCGAGATCGGTAAAAGGAAACACGGTCGTCTGGGTTGTCGTGGATTAACTGACAAAGTCAGCGCATTTTATTCCAATAAAGTCCACGACAGATTTGAGCAGGTTGGCTCAAATCTATGTGAGAGACATTGTTAGATTGCACGGGATTCCAGTTTCTATCACGTCGGATCGTGATACCCGATTCACGTCGAGATTTTGGAAAAGCCTTTAAGAGGTGATGGGCACGAGAC
Organism: Perilla frutescens; assembly: GCA_026008535.1. Lineage (NCBI taxonomy): Eukaryota > Viridiplantae > Streptophyta > Magnoliopsida > Lamiales > Lamiaceae > Perilla > Perilla frutescens. Next base: position 34,478,906 of record BRKX01000011.1, read on the forward strand.
TAAATTTCAGCACAACATTTCATCCTCAGACTGATGGCCAATCGGAAAGAACAATTCAAATTCTAGAAGACATGCTTCGAGGAGTTGTGCTTGATGGAAACACCAGTTGGGAGGACATGTTGCCGTTGGTGGAGTTTGTATATAACAATAGTTATCAATCCACCATCAAAATGGCGCCATACGAGGCTTTGTATGGACGCAAATGTCGATCGCCCTTATATTGAGATGAGGTTGGAGAACGCAGAATTTTGGGGCCAGAAATTGTGCAAATGACCATTGAAAAGATCGATCAAATTCGAGCAAGGATGAAAGAAGCACAAGATCGTCAGAAGTCTTATGCTGACAAAAGAAGGACTGACTTGCAATTTCAAGTTGGTGATAAGGTGTTTCTGAAGATATCTCCAACACGTGGTGTTGTGAGATTTGGGAAACGTGGAAAGTTGCGACTAAGGTTTATTGGTCCATTCGAAATTCTGCAAAGAATTGGTGAGGTTGCTTATCGGCTTGCGTTGCCGCCGAATCTATCCCAAGCACATGATGTTTATCATGTATCGATGCTAAGAAAATACGTGTTCGATCCTGAACACGTGATTCGAGATGATAATTTTGTATTGCGACCTGACATGTCGTATGAAGAGAAGCCGCGTATGATTATCGACCAAAAGGTCCAAGTCTTGAGAAACAAGGAGATTTCATTGGTACTTGTGCAATGGAATCACCATGACCGAAACGAGGCAACATGGGAGCTTGAGAGCTCGATGAAACTGAAGTATCCCGAGATGTTTCAGGATGCTTGAATTTCGGGACGAAATTCTTTTTAAGGAGGAGAGTATGTAGTGCCCCGAACCTTTTTTGTATATAATTAATTGTAATCATAGACTATGGGAGTCGCGTCATTTTAAAATTTCCGTAATTCGGTGGTTTAACCGAACTTGCAATGTGTCGTATCGATGAGAATCGAAATATATTTTAATATGAGTATTAATCGATTTATCGATTTGTGTCACTTGGCGTATTTAAAATATTTAAGAAAATGTGTTTAATCTATGGTTTTAAAATCAATAAATTATTTCATCCGTTTCGGTCCAATTTGGGATTTTTCCGGAGACAGAAAATATCACGATAACTGAATAGCGGGTAATTAAAACCCAATTTGTGTCGTCTCGTCACCCAAAAAGGGGAGCCATGCCTTACGTCTTTTCACCATTCCCCTATCTAGCTACTCTAGCCTTTCTCTTCTTCATTCTTTCTACACAAGATTTCAAGAGAGAGAAAACGCAGCTGAGCAGCCCTCATTTCTTCTTCGATCCTTTCTTCTTCTTCTTCTTCATCTCCTTTCCATCTTTTCATCTTCATTTCTACTCAAAATTATCGAGAGAGAGAGAAAGAAAGAGAGAAGCAAAGAAGAGAAGGAGTAACACTTATAATCATCCGTTCCAGCCATTTTCATAGCTTTTCAAGCTTCCCCGAATCATTTTTCGAAAGGTATTTTTGAAACCGTGTTATGTGTTTTATTTATGATTCAAAGTATGTTTCGTTAAGTTTTGAGATATGTTTTGTTGTTGTGAATGCTTGTGTATCGAGCATTTTTGTTGTGGTGAAGTTTTGTATCGAGTTTATGGCAGTGTATCTATCATCGTTCTCGTATCTGTTGTCGATCCAACGCACGCCGGGAGTGAGCGACCGCTGGGATCGTGTGGTTTGTTTCACGACCAGCGGCCGTTTGTGCGAGCGTGCGCTGGGCTTGGAGTGTAGGCGTAGTGAGCGGTCGTTCGTGCGAGCGAACGCTGAGATTGTGGTTTTGTGAGTGAACCCAGCGGCGGCTGGTTGCCAGCGACCACTGGGCTCAAAGCTGAGCGATCGCTGGGCCGAGAGAGTTGGCCACCGACCAAGCCAGCGGGCGCTGGACTCCAGCGAGCGCTGGGCGATGCCTCGCGGCAGACTTGCCACCCTTCAGTAAAACGAGCATAACTCCCTCGTTAGACGTCGGATTGAGTCACCGTAAATTTTGCCAGAAACTAGACTTCATTAGCTTTCTAATGGTATATGGCCCAGCCCCTAATTCTTCCTGAGTAAATTTTGATAAATCATCAAAGTCAGTTGTTGTGCAGATTCCTCAATAAATTTTCAATTTTCAAATCGCCCTTGTTCGAAATTAGTTTTAAAAGGATCTTTTAACTCCTTGGATGATGCTAAGGAGTGTCCTTATCAGTTAGTAGCTAGGATTGTGAGGAACCTTGAGCTAAGATCGGTTTTAACGATGGATTTAAATTGTGTCATTTAAAATCGCACGCCAAGTGTTTGATTTATGCTCAAATGAGATAATGTGTTTTAAAAAGGGTCTTTTTATTTTAATAAACTCCCATATGACTATGATGTAATTGATTCTCATTTATGTGAAACTATGTAATTGTGAGAGTCTTGGCCTCGTGGAGGTTCTAAGATGAATTTTCATACTTGTAGATCGTTTGCCGTAAGACGTAATCATTGTGGTGTTGCTCGATTCCGTAGAAACAGAAAAGCTTCGACTATTATAGTCAAAAGGTGGGTGTATACTATCTTTCTCAAAATGCTATGTTTGAGTTATTAAGCTCGTTTTGAAATAAATGTGCATATATGATTATCTGTGTAAAATGATTCATTCTGCTTGCTATGGTTGTCGGAGTCTCATATACCAGCGCTGTGTCAATGTGAGTAGCTACAATCTTGCTTGGTTTGAGTCGCACCCAATCCCTTGCTGTTCTCAGCTAAAAGATCTTTTAATTACCTTGAGGGTTTACTCGGTAATTGCGCATGATGATGTAGTGGTGGTTGCGGGTGTCGTACTTAGCTCACTTCAGGTTTTACTGGTGAGCGGATCCATTTCAGGGTTTACTGATGGATCAGGTTCACTCCAGGGCTTACTAGTGAACACATTCATGTAAAACGTTTTGATGAACTTAGATGCATTTCCCTTTACAAAACCCTCTAAGATTCATCTGCATACTCACAGATAATTATTTTATCAAATGCTTTTGATAACTCGATTTTCTCAGAAAATCCACTGAGTACATTAGTACTCAACCCAAATATTTTCTCAAATGTTTTCAGGACAATGAGCTGGAGCGTGGAGATGATGAGCTGTGATGGGGCTTATATGTGTACTTTTGTAGCTAACCCGTTGTCTTAGCTCATCTTAACCTCTAATCATCGCACTATTTCTTTTGATAATTCTTAGCTTCCGCAAGACCCAAAAACTCATGTTTTGGATATATATATATATATATATATAACTCTGATTTTGTTACGATGATCGTGCTCTTTTATTGAACTAATTTGGAATCGTTCATTGATAATCATCCTTGAAATCCCCTTTCTTTCCCCTCTTCTAATTCCCCACCCCCGTGGCGCTCATTTCCACGGTCTTTCGGGACCGGGGCATTACACCAATTCATATTATATTGATACTCAAAATATCTCCCTCCAAATCTCCAACACATTCCCTCAAAGATCTTTAATTAGAAATTAGATATGAAAATGTGAAATTAGGTACCTTTTTTTTTTCTTTCTAAATTCATAATGCACAAATAAGATGATGCAAGCGGCACAATTAATGTGTGAAAATTTAATCCTATTAAATATTGAATTCTTTTATATTATCTAAATAATAAACCGTATATGATACAATTTTATTTTAAAATAAAATGATCGAATATAATAAAATCGCACACAATTATAAATTGAGATTTTAAAAATTTATGTATGAAATTTATTATAGTCATCGTATTTTAAAGGATTAAGTATAATCTTAACATCGTTCAAATCTTCCTTTTGTGAGGATCTTATATTCCAATTTTAACACAATTCAAATTTGCGAATTAGTAGAAAATTATTTTTTTCAATATTCTTTATAGTGTTAAAAAAATGGTCAAAAATAAAAAATAAAATATAAAATCAAAGGATTCAAAGACGGTTCATAATAGTGTATTTTGTGTTGCTTTGAATAAAACATTGTCACCCATCCATCCCATCCATCATCATCAATATCAACAAATTAACTTATACTATATTTTTTAAATCACGAGAGGCGGAGTTGCATCTCGAATCTACATCGGTCTCTCAAATCGAAAATTGGTAGAATCTTTCGAGCTATTGACATCGCCATGCTTAGTGTACCTCGACTGAGTCGACTGCAATACCAACTAGTTTTTAAATTGATTTGGTGAGTCAATTGGAGTGCGATGAGTGCATTTTCACTCTTTCAAATTCTCCACCACTACTTTAATAATCGAACTTCTCTCTTGTACGATCACCTAAATGATTCATTTATTTTCAATCAATTTTCAAGAATCAGAGCAGGTTAAGAAGGTAGAAAATAAAATTGACTAGTGAGGGTGGTAGTCTCGTAAGGTAGATTGAGAGGAAGATGAATGGCAGAAGACGAGGTGTGAGAATAGCTGCTGCAATTCCATGCATGGAAGAAGACATGGAGAGCGGGGCGAGAATGAGAGTAATTGCGAGCGGCGGATAAATTTGAGTACAATTTTTGGGGTTTCATATCTATGTATATATAATATTATATATTACTATAAATATGTTATATTTGTCATTCTCAAAATTACATTAACGTTATTTTTAAATGCTAGATCTCATATACCTAATAAAACAGATGTCTACTTAGTCAATGAACATTTACCAAAATGCAGATGTATTATAAATTTATAATAATATATAACATTCATAAATTTTAAGATACTGACATAATTTGAAGTATAAAAAAAACGCATGCATTTCATTATTAAATATTATACTCCCTTCATTTCGTTTTATTTGTTGTTTTAAGTTTTTTTTATCTAGAATCAACAATTAATTTTGTGGATAAATCACTACAAAAAAAGTCCATTATAGCGACGGAAATTAGCGAAGGGGCCAACACAGGTCGCCACTAGCGACGGAAATAGCGACGGAAAAATTTGCGACAGGGTTAGCGACAGGGTTCCCCGTAGCTAATTCTAGCGACGGGGAATCCCGTAACTAGATTTTAAAATTTTAATATATCATTATTTTTTTAAATATAGCGACGGGGTTCCCGTCACTACAACTTAGCGACGGAAATAGCAACGGGAACCCCCGTAGCTATTTTTTTTTTAATTTTTTTTAATTTTTTTTAATTTTTTTTATTTTTTTAAATTTTAATTAATTATTTTTAAAATAATTAAATATGATTTCAATCTATTCTAATACAAATATTCCCCCCATTAAAATCATTTTTATATTTTTATTCATTTATTTTAATTTTTGAAAAAATAATATTGCAATATACATTTATTTATATCACATCTTTAAATTTGTATTATTTTCTTATTAAATACAAATTTATACAAATTAGCTTTATTAGTATTCTTATAAATAAACTAATTAGTATATTATTATATATTTAAAAAATGTATTAAGTTTAACATAATATTTATTATAGTTACTACTACAAAATTAATCAATTATACATTAACAAACTAAATAATACTATGAAAATATATATACATAATACAGTATATAATGGATTTTAATTTTTAATTATAAACTAAAGTAATTTTTCATTTTTTTAAATTTTTATTTATTTTTTAAATTTTATTTAATTATTTTTAAAATAATTAAATATGATTTCAATATATTTTAATACAAATATTCTCCCTATTAAAATCATTTTTATATTTTTATTCATTTATTTTAATTTTTGAAAAAATAATATCGCAATTATACACATTTATTAATATCACATCTTTAAATTTGTATTATCTCCTTATTAAATACAAATTTATACAAATTAGCTTTATTAGTATTCTTATAAATAAACTAATTAGTATATTATTATATATTTAAAAAATGTATTAAGTTTAACATAATATTTATTATAGCTATTACTACAAGATTAATCAATTATACATTAATAAACTAAAATATACTATGAAAATATATACATAAAATAGTATATAATGGATTTTAATTTTTAATTATAAACTAAAGTAATTTTTAATTTTTTCTAATTTTTTATTTATTTTTTAAATGTTATTTAATTATTTTTAAAATAATTAAATATGATTTCAATCTATTCTAATACAAATATTCTCCCTATTAAAATCATTTTTATATTTTTATTCATTTATTTTAATTTTTGAAAAAATAATATCGCAATTATACACATTTATTAATATCACATCTTTAAATTTGTATTATTTCCTTATTAAATACAAATTTATACAAATTAGCTTTATTAGTATTCTTATAAATAAACTAATTAGTATATTATTATATATTTTAAAAATGTATTAAGTTTAACATAATATTTATTATAGTTACTACTACAAAATTAATCAATTATACATTAACAAACTAAAATATACTATGAAAATATATATACATAATATAGTATATAATGGATTTTAATTTTTAATTATAAACTAAAGTAATTTTTAATTTTTTATTTATTTTTTAAATTTTATTTAATTATTTTTAAAATAATTAAATATGATTTCAATATATTTTAATACAAATATTCTCCCTATTAAAATCATTTTTATATTTTTATTCATTTATTTTAATTTTTGAAAAAATAATATCGCAATTATACACATTTATTAATATCACATCTTTAAATTTGTATTATCTCCTTATTAAATACAAATTTATACAAATTAGCTTTATTAGTATTCTTATAAATAAACTAATTAGTATATTATTATATATTTCAAAAATGTATTAAATTTAACATAATATTTATTATAGTCACTACTACAAGATTAATCAATTATACATTAATAAACTAAAATATACTATGAAAATATATACATAATATAGTATATAATGGATTTTAATTTTTAATTATAAACTAAAGTAATTTTTTATTTTTTCTAATTTTTTATTTATTTTTTAAATTTTATTTAATTATTTTTAAAATAATTAAATATGATTTCAATCTATTCTAATACAAATATTCTCCCTATTAAAATCATTTTTATATTTTTTATTCATTTATTTTAATTTTTGAAAAAATAATATCGCAATTATACACATTTATTAATATCACATCTTTAAATTTGTATTATTTCCTTATTAAATACAAATTTATACAAATTAGCTTTATTAGTATTCTTATAAATAAACTAATTAGTATATTATTATATATTTAAAAAATGTATTAAGTTTAACATAATATTTATTATAGTTACTACTACAAGATTAATCAATTATACATTAACAAACTAAAATATACTATGAAAATATATACATAATATAGTATATAATGGATTTTAATTTTTAATTATAAACTAAATTTATTTATTATGTAAGTAAAAATAATTTAATTCATTATGATATTTAGCATTAAAACACAAAGTAAGACTATTTAACCACATTTTCACCATGATATATATATATATATATATATATATATATATATATATAATTTTTAAAATATTTTAATTAATAAATTATAGTTTTATATACAAATATATAATACAATATCACCTTTATTATAATTTTTGTATGCATGGATACTTAATAAATATCACCTTAAATTATAGTTCTTATATACAAATATATAATACTATATATCGACGGGATGCCCCGTCGCTAGATCCGTCGTTAAGCCTTGGCGACGAGCGAGCCACCGTCGCTAAACCCTGTAGCGACGGGATTAGCGATGGAAAACCACGTCGCTAAATCGGAATTTTTTTGTAGTGAATATATCAATCCTTCATATATGGCACAAAATCTTATTTGCAAACTTGTGAGAAATCCTCTAAAAATGACATGCAAGGCTATTCGGGAACTGGAAATCAAGCTTAGAAAAACACTGATGCAAAGAGAAGAGACCATGTGGCACTAAAGATCCAGGTCGAATTGGATCAAAGATGGGGATAAAAACACAACTTTCTTCCACCGTATTGCCTCTGGCCGTAAAAAATGAAACACCATTTATCGGATTAGAGATGCTAATAGAAATTTTATTGATGATGAGAATAAGATTGAACTCTCTCTCTCTCTGTGAATATTTCCAAAATTTATTCTGTGCAGGTCCTATTAGTGGAGTCGATGATGTACTTACTATAGTGGAACCAAGGGTGACAACAGATATGAATGAGCGCCTGGACTCAATGTTCACAAAGGATGAAGTGGTTATAACATTATCACAAATACACCCCCTCAAGGCCCTCGGGCCTGATGGTACTCCTGTTTTATTCTACATTAAGTTTTGGCCAATTATCGAAAATGATATCGTTTCTTGTGTGCTTGGAGTTTTGAATGATGGTGCTTCACCGGGGCCTATTAACAATACTCACATAGTCCTTATTCTCAAGGTTAAATGTCCTAAGAACCCCAAGGATTTTCGCCCTATTAGCCTCTGTAATGTTATATTAAAGTTGATCACTAAATGTATTGCTAATAGACTGAAGCCCTTTCTCCCCAGTCTGATTGGTAAATCCCAATCTGCTTTTGCGCCGGGAAGGCTTATTATTGATAATGCTTTATTAGCTTTTGAATTATTCCATAGTATGAAATCTAACAAGTCTGTTTGATATCCTACTTTTGCTCTTAAACTTGATATGGCAAAGGCTTATGATCAAGTTGATTGGAAGTTTCTCAATTGTATTTTACTAAACTTGGGTTTCAGTTCTTCTTTTGTTGGCCTGGTGATGCGATGTGTCACATATGTCTCGTATTCTATCATTGTTAATGGAATTCCTTCTAAATCTTTTACTCCTCGTGGCTTACGTTAGGGCGAGCCGTTATCACCATATCTTTTCTTTTTTGTGCAGAAGTGTTTTCAGCCCTTATTCGACATGAAGAAATTGTTGGATCTCTTCACGGTGCTAGAGTGTATAGACAAGCTCCCCGAGTCTCTCATCTTTTCTTTGCCGATGATAGTCGGATTTTTGAAAGGGCGTCAAAGAATGAGGTTGAAAAGATTAAAATCATCATTCATAAGTATTGTGCAGCCTCGGGTAAAAGTGTTAATTTTGACAAATCGGCAATCTCCTTCAGTAAGGGAACTTGATTTGAGACAAGAGGGTTTTTAAGTCAGGTACTTCGAGTTCCAATGGTTCTTAATCATCTTTTATATTTGGGACTTCCGACTCACATTGGCAGGTCCAAGAAGTAAATTTTTCACACTAATTGCTAAGAAATTGAAGGATTGGAAAGCTTGCACACTTTCACAGGCTGGGAAGTTTGTTTTAATTAAATCTATTGTACACTCGATTCCGACATACCTAATGAGCTGCTTTTTTATACCAAAAAAAATTATCCAGCGTCTAACAAGCCTCATCTCAAATTTTTGGTGGGGTCAAAAGGATAATGAACGGGAGATTCACTGGACTTCATGGGATTGCCTTTGCCTACCGAAATATTTTGGAGATCTGGGGCTTCGGAATCTTGAATGCTTTAACAGAGCTTTAGTGGCTAAACAAGGATGGTAGCATCTAACAAACACGGACTCTTTGCTCTCCAAATCTATAAAAGCAAGATATTTTCCGAGATTAAGTTTTCTTGATGCAAAATCTGGTTTTAACCTTAGTTATTCTTGGAAAAGCATGCTTGCAGGACAAGAGTGGCTATCTAAAGGTGTATCATGGAAGGTGATCGACTTTTTATTTGACTAAAACTTACCGCAAGTGTATAGTGCAATTATAGTACATATGGCGAGCAAGAGTATCGTATCCACAGAGACTGATTAGACTTAATTGTGTGTACTATAACATCGGATCTCAATCATTATCTAGACGCAAAGAAAAAAAAGGAAAGATAATTAACTAATCTAAACTAAAGAAAGCAATAAATAAACGGAACAAATAAATGGAGAAAAGGGACAAGAAGGTAGAGGTACTTTCGGGATTGATTTTGTTGGGTACTTAACACTGATGAGACTATTGAATGTATACTTTGGTATCAAATTTCACTAGGGCAATCTCATCTAAGCTCTCTCTAGATACTTAAGTTGTAGGGTACACGCTAGGTTCATTAACTCCGATCGAATCCTACACATGTACTTACCAAAAGTTCCAAAGATTCTAGCCCTCACACTAAGCCTCAATTCTCTCAAATTTATCGACATAGGTGTCTTGTGCCTAGGGTTCATCTATTGAGACTCATCTCTCAATTTTTGAATCAATAGATAAAATTGTGTCAATTAGTGATAAAGTAATCAACACACAAACAAAGCATAAGCACGAGAAATAAAATAAGGCCATAAAAAATCAATAAAAAAGGAAATGCATAAATACCAAAATAGTCTTAGTCCCAAAATACAAGATAATCTAACCTAATATCAACACAAATGCAGGGATTAAATTATCTCAAAGAAAATCCAAGACAAAAACAAGAAAAGAAACTTGATACAACCCGAAAGTTGGGCATCGAATCCATCTCTTGCTCCCGCTTGTCTCTTCTTTGCTCCGTCTTCAAGTCATAACTCCTTATTCACCCTAGCTAGGTGGAAATCCTAGCTAGGGTTAAGGTTTGATGGATGAGGGTTGAAGATGGGAGATGAGAGAAAGGGTTTTGATTTTGGGGAAATTTGGGGACTTTTGTGGAGAAAATGAATTGTGTGGATAAAATGAGAGGAAAATCAAATAAAAAGGGAAAGAGCCACACAGATCTGAAATTCATGGCTGGGGGTACGACACGGGCTCAGTCGCGATCTCGGCCATGCCCTGATCAAATAAAAATATGTCTCTGGCACGAGTGCTCCAGTCGCGCCCTCACTCGCGCTGCCACTCGCGCCAGCGGTTCTGCACCAATACCTTTTAAGGTTTTGCTCCGTTTTTCCTCGTTTCTTATCCGATTGAAGCGATTCAACTTGCAGCGCGATCCTCATTCGATTATATATCTTTTCATGGCTTTGGATCACTCAAAAATGCATTGATTCATTCTCCATTTACTGTGAAACTCAAACAAGAAACAAAACTTCCAAATCGAGAGGTTAAAAGTGCAATTTGGGTTGAAGCACATGCACAACTCTTCAATTCACTTCATTTCAACCTCAAAATATTTTGCAAAAACACCACTTATCAGAATGTCCGTAATGGTTTGTCTATTGATTTTCGAAAGGATCCTTCGATCCCAAACCATCATTTTTATCGAATTCCCACTTTTGGTGAAGAGCACAGTAATCTTTTTACAGTCCACGACCTTTTCAATGAAGATGGAGTCAGCTGGAATATTAATTTGATTAAAAGCATCTATCTAGAGAAAATTGCTCATGATATTTTGTTGATTCATATCTGTGATTCGGTATCCCAAGACTGTATCATGTGGAACCACACTAAGAGTGGCACCTATTCGGTCCGTACGAGTTATTGGGTTGCAATGAGTTTAAAAGATGCGTCGACATCGAAAGCTTCATCAGTTTCATATAACTCAACATATTGGCAATGGTTTTGAAAGCTCTCTATTCTGCCGATGATTAAATTTTTTCTTTGGAAGTGTATGAGAGGTGTTTTGCCAACTAATACAAATATTGCTAAGAAGGGAATTGTTCTTGATCATACTTACGTTCGTTGTGGCCTTTTTGAGGAGTCATCGGAACACAAATATTTCTGAGGAATTGTTCTTGATCATACCTACGTTCATTGTTTATCCATGGCTCTATCCACTATATATGAGTATAAAAGGGGGATGGAGTTCATCAATAACAAGCTTAGAAAATGTGTTTCAATGCAAGGTTGGAAACCTCTCCCCCAGGTGTCTACAAATTAAATACGGATGTTTTCATTGACTACAATGGCAATTTAGGTATCGGAAGCGTGATAAGGAACAACAGATGACATGTTATTCGAGCTTTTGCACGACTAATAACTCGATAACTCCAAAAATCTAATTGTTGAATCAATTGCGACTTATAATAATTGCTTGGAGAAAAAAAAAAGAAGTTTTTTGTAAAACATTTTTTCCTTCATTCATATAGTCAATTTTTTTCAAAGCCCGAAGGCGGATAAAGAGAGATCCCCATCCGCTTCAGTGTTCCGTATCGGAGAATAGACAGGGCCGTTGAAAACCATGATCTCCTTTTATTTTATAGGAGTTATCATTGTCCGAGTGTGTTAATGACTGAAGCGCTTGCGTGTTATCAAGGGGTGGTGCTGGCCAAGGAGCATGGATTGCAAAATCTTGTGATTGAAATGGACAACCAAGAGCTTGTCAACATTCTTCTGAGTAGATCTATCCCTCCTAACTATATTGGAAATATTATAGCTGATATTCATCATATTATATCTTATTTCCATATGGTGAATTTTTGTTGGGTTAGTCGTCACTCAAATAAACTTGCTCATGAACTTGCTCGTCTTCCAACCTCGGATAAAGTTACTGGGGTTTCTTTTGATTCTATCTTTCAGTTGATACCTCCTCATGTAAATAATATTGTAGCTGTTGAAACAGTCTTGTATTCTTCTTAACTTTTAAGGTAATCTAAGTTTCTTTCTCAAAAAAACTTGAAATTGATTCCCAATTTACAATATTCAATTGAACATGTACATTATAGTGTATGAAATTGATTCTCAAGTAATAGTTCTCAATTGGATCTATACAATATAATGTAACATGAAATTGATTCTCAATTTATAATACTCAATTGAACACGTACATTATAGCATAATGAAATTGATTCTCAAGTAACAATTCTCAATTCGACCTACACACTATAATATATATAACATGATATTAATTCTCAATTTATAATACTCAATTGAACATATATGTTATATTATAATGAAATTGATTTTTAAGTGATAATTCTCAATTGGACCCATATAATATAGTGTGGCATGAAATTAATTTTTAATTTACAATACTCATTAGAACCTTATACATAATTGTATAATAAAATTGATTCTCAAGTACAAATTCTTGATTAGACCTATACAATATATAGTGTAACATAAATTGATTGTCAATTAATATTTCTCAATTGAACATATATATTGTATTATAATAAAAATAATTTTCATGTAAGATTTCACAATTTAACATATGTAGTATAGTGTAAAATGATATTGCTTATCTATTGAACCTATACATTATAGTATAATGAAATTCATTCTCGAACAACCCCTCTCAATTCGACCTATACACAATAGTATTATATGAAATTAATTCTCAAGTTATAATTATCAATTGAACATGTACTGACTTTTTTCTCAAAGATATAATTTCAAATTGGACATTTGCATTATAATACAATATGAACTTATACTACGGTTACAATTTTTTATTGGTCTATTATCAAGATTTATTATTTAATATTTTTAGTGGTCTATTATCAAGATTTATTATTTAATACTGTAGCGGCTAATTACAATTTGATTTATAGTTGAAATTATTATTATTATTATTATTATTATTATTATTATTATTATTATTATTATTATTTATCTATAGTGCATAATGAAATATTATTTAATTATGTTATAGTTATGAATTAATAATTGATTTATACTATAATTATGAAAGATCATTATTATCATTCTTATTGAATCTGAAAGGCTTATCTGTATATTAAATGATATCATATACATTCTTTAGAAAAATTATTTACGAAAAAATTAATTGAAGCATGATATTTTCTAAAAATAAAATTATAGTTATACATGAAATTTATATTATATGAACCGTTTAATTCATACTATAGTATAAATGTTGATGGAAATGGGTATGTCAAATGTTTAATATTTGTATGAACAAAAAGTAATATAATAATGACACTATCTTGGTATTATAAGAAGTAATACCACTATCTTGATATTATCAAAAAGTAATCTGAAGAAAGAAAACAAATTCGAATTTAAATTCTGAAAAATAATGTAAAGAGAGAAACAAATTTAAAAATTGGGTGAAGGGTATTCATGACATTTATTTAGACTTACGTTTTGCTATATTACCAAAATACCAATATATATATATATATATATATATATATATATATATATATATATAGTGCATGCAATCTCTAACAATAATTCACGATTATTAATTAGAAAAAAAAATGTCAGCAAAACCTCAATAATTGGGATATTGACACATTTTTTTATACAACATGAGCCATGCACTCCAAAAATTAAAAACAATTTAATTGGTTAACTAGTATTATATATATCTGAAGAGTTCAACACGTACAGCAAGGTTACTGTTGTGAGCTCAATCAAAACATCTATATTTAAGTCAAAATTAATTTACAGAACATATCAAAATTAATTAACTAGATATCAAAATAAGAAAAGTAAAGAAAAAAAGGTATGCCATAATTAAGTGGGCGTTGTCTCACTTAATTAATTAAATAATGTAATTTACCATGCATTTTGTTTATCTATATCGAATTAAATTTTGATGCAGAATTAGATCCGTTGACTTCCAAATTAGAATATCTATAATTCATTCGAATTAACAAAAATAGACAGCGATGCATTAACTTCCATGCATACTACACAAACGTGGTAGAAGAATATTAGTTTGTCGAAGACATTCGACCAACCATTTAAATATAAATTGAAATTAATTCTTAGATATAACTAATTAAGCAAACATGTGGGGAGCAGCATTGTTTCCGTTACTAATTTCTATCATTACTTTAATGGAACAATTGCTATTTAATTCATTATAGAAGTTTTTAGGGTTGGCGATCTAACTTTATTTCTGTTATATTTGTACGTCACGTAACTTAATTATCAACAATTAAAAGGAAATACCGTTGCTCGATCTTCTTCTTTTTCTTCTTGTTTTTGTTTTTATTTAAATTAAGGACTTTTTTTTTTGTAATGAGCGTTTCCTCAATTGTTTTTATTCAATTACAATTTTTTGTGGTTTTTATTTTTGAATTCTTAATTATGATTTATTTTATTCAATTAGAATTTAAATTTAATTTTTAATTTTCTAGTCATTAATTGATTATACAGGTTGATTGTTGCTCAATAAGTTGTGTATTATTAAAACAAAAAATGAAAATGAAAATAAGAAGAAAAGAACAACATCACACCTAGAAAACTAACACCCTAAATGCTATAATTTTAATTTTTTAAAAAAATATCAATAATTATTAATTACGATTAATTTTATTTATAATAATTAAAATAGTGAATTTGATATATGATGACCTTAACTCTGTAGAAAATATTCAGAGAGTTGAGAATATATATATATATATATATATATATATATATATAAAGGAATTGCTTCTACAGGACCCTCAAGAGTTGTGAGTTTCAAACCTTGAAGAGGAGGATGGTTTGAAAGAATGATTTTTTGATCAGAAAGAGAATACTTCACATGGTAAAAGAGGTATTTGATGATGTGAAATCATTTCTTTGTGGGTCACAATACCAATGAACCATATGTTTCCCTGAAGAAATTATGTTCCCTTTTTTAACATTTTGAGAAATCTAGACGCCCATACTTATAAAAGCATGAGTAGGGATGAAAATCATACCAAATAGCTCGATACTCGACTCGTGTTCGTTTGTTAAAAGCTCGTTCGAGCTCGGTTCAATAAGCGTATCAAACAAGCTTGAACATAATTTTATGTTCGATAAAATTTAAAGCTGGGCTCGAACTCGAGCTCGATAAGTTAAAAATGAACAAACACTACAAAAAAAGTCCATTCTAGCGACGGAAATTAGCGACGGGGCCGACACGGATCGCCACTAGCAATGAAAAATCTTACGACGGGACTAGCAACGGGGTTCCCCGTCGCTAATTCTAGCGACGGGGAATCCCGTAGCTAGATTTTAAAATTTTAATATATCATTATTTTTATAAATCTAGCGACGGGGGTTCCCGTCGCTACAACTAAGCGACGGGGCTAGCGACGGAAACCCCCGTATCTTTTTTTTAATTTTTATTTTTTTTAATTTTTTATTTATTTTTTAATTTTTTTTAAATTATTTTTAAAATAATTAAACATGATTTCAATCTATTCCTTATTAAATACAAATCTATACAAATTAGCTTGATTACTATTCTTATAAATAAACTAATTAGTATATTATTATATATTTAAAAAGTGTATTACGTTTAACATAATATTTATTATAGTTACTACTACAAGATTAATCAATTATACATTAACAAACTAAAATATACTATGAAAATTTATACATAATATAGTATATAATGGATTTTAATTTTTAATTTTTTTTAATTTTTTATTTATTTTTTAAATTTTATTTAATTATTTTTAAAATAATTAAACATGATTTCAATCTATTCTAATACAAATATTCTCTCTATTAAAATCATTTTTATATTTTTATCCATTTATTTTAATTTTTAAAAAAATAATATCGCAATTATACACATTTATTAATATCACATCTTTAAATTTGTATTATTTCCTTATTAAATACAAATCTATACAAATTAACTTTATTACTATTCTTATAAATAAACTAATTAGTATATTATTATATATTTAAAAAATGTATTACGTTTAACATAATATTTATTATAGTTACTACTACAAGATTAATCAATTATACATTAATAAACTAAAATATACTATAAAAATGTATACATAATATAGTATATAATGGATTTTAATTTTTAATTTTTTTTAATTATTTATTTATTTTTTAAATTTTATTTAATTATTTTTAAAATAATTAAACATGATTTCAATCTATTCTAATACAAATATTCTCCCTATTAAAATCATTTTTAAAAATAGTAATAAGGGCAAAATTGCATAAGTAATTAAGGGCAAAATTGGAACGACATACAAAAATTGATTAAACGGGTATAACACGGCTTCTCAGTAGAGAGAAATTGAATTTTAAAAAAAGCGATTTCATCATGTTTTAAAAATTCTTAAAATTTTCTAAACGATCATACTTTATTCATTTTGAATTTGATTTATGTGAATTATATATTAAATTAAATATATTTCGTAATCTTTCATTTAAGATCCATATTGCATATGTTTATTTAAAAAAAAAGATGAAAAATATAAAAAATTAATTTTCAGACATATTTTTCATATGGCGCAGCATCAAATTTTATTTTAGCATGGTATATATAGAATTTTAGCATTAACTATATAGCAATTTAGCATTGCCAACTGTAACTCACATAATTGCGTTTATGATGTTTTAACATGAAACTACTCATATATTAACATGGTATATATGATATTTAATATAATCTGTAACCCATATCAGTATTGCGTTCATCACGTTTTAGCATGATACTCATATATTAAGAAGATGATATCAACATATTTACATAAATATTATAGAAACTTTAAACAATCATAATTTACCGTGTTTAATCAGATTTATAATTGATGAAGAATTAAATCAATACATAATTTCATACATACTTCAAGCCCTAGAATTAATTATACGAACTACTCACACATAATGAAATCTAAAATAAGGGAAAAAGTAAAGAAATTAAAAGACATAATTAAAATTGTAAAATATTAAAAGAACCGTAGATGAATTATGTAAAATAAAACTTCAAATTTTCAAAGTTGTAGAGGAAATATCTGTCTACGAAGCTATGAAATCTAAAACAAAACTGAAAAAAAAAGGTGTGTGGAAGGTGTAAAAATCGTCTAATAATCATCCTTTTATAGTTTGGAGGAGTTTGAGTAGGGCTAGGACTCGTATAAGGAAAGATGAAGAAAATATGCCAAAAACACGCTTTGTTACGTACGGTCCGTGTGCTCAGGATATAATGCGCCACCGCACAGGCCGTGCGAGAGGTTCTGGAATGGAAAGCCTTTGCTAGAGCTAATGTCGTGCACGATCCGTGCGCTTGGCTTTGTCCACCGCACAGGCCGTGAGTGAACTTCTGATTTGTTACCTTTACCTGTTGAGCATCTAACAAGTGTTAAAGGTTTGAGACGAGCTGAGAAAGTTAAGGAGATGCATGAGAGTGTGCGTGCTCGCATTGAGCACAAAGGGAAGCACACGGTCGAGTCCAGAAATGTGCGACGCAAGCAAGTCATATTTCAACTCGGAGATCGCGTTTGGATTCATCTGAGTCCCGGACGGTTTTCGAATCTGAGGAAGTCCAAGTTGTCGCCACATGGAGACGGTCCTTTCACAGTTCTGAGTCGTATAAATGACAATGCTTACCGCATTGATCTTCCCATTGAGTATAAATGTTCTTCAACTTTCAATGTTGCTTATTTATCTCCATTTGTTACAGATGAGTTCGATCAAGAAGATGATCCAAATTCAAGGACGAATTCTCTTCAGCAGGGGGGCAATGATGGAAGACATGCAAGGCATTGAAGGCCTTGAACCTGAGCTGCAATTCAAAGGTCCAATGATACGACTTCGAGCGAAGAAATTGCAAGGTTATCTACAAGTGTTGATTTGTAAAAAGTTCGAAGAATTGGAAGATACGAAGGGCAGCCATATGTTCGTTAATTTATTAACTAATGAAGATTAAGATCACACCATGGAGAATATAACATGAAGAGTTGAAGAAGAGATCAAGAAGAAGTGTATGTGTGTATGAAGAAGTCGACGTGCATGGAGCTATTTTTCGGCTCTTAGTCCAATTAATTAAGGGTTGCTTTTATCTAGACTATAGTATTTATTTAATTAATTTAGACTATAGTTTAGATAAGTTTTTAATTAAATTTTCAAGTGTAATTTTCGTTCATAATAGTATAGGTTTGACTAGAATTGTATTTAAGGCAATTTCCAACCTTGAATATAATTCTATTAGGTATTTTATAGTATAGTTAGAGATCCTTTTTGGATCAGATTTTTAGGGATTTTTACACTTAATTTTCATGCACCTAATGCCCTATAAATAGGGGAACCATGTTACTTTGATATTTTAGATATTATTGATTAAAATTGATGTTTCATTCAATTTGTGTCTCAACCGTTTAGAGCTTTTGATTGTTTTCCTCGAAAATTATCATTCTTGAAGCCTAGGAAACTTTGAGTCTTAATTCCAAGGGAAGGTTTTAATTCATACAAAGAATTAGGGTGAACTCGCTACGAAGAACAACTTAGAGATTCATTTTCGTCGTACAAGATACGTCGGGGATTAATCGGATTGCAATTCACTTCATCAACTTTCATCCATCATCATCCTCGACGTCTTTCCATCAACCATCATCGTCCGTAGCCTCCACAAGCCATCAAGACCTGATCGTGTGTCGATCGTAAGGGTTCGGTTCCATACACGTCCAATTCATCGTGTTTTCCATCAATACCGTAAGTCCTTTACATTCTTAACATATCCTATCTTCTTTAGCCATTCTTAACCCATATATCACGTCCCAAATACCACCAACTTCCAGCCATAATCCTCATCCTAAAACAGCCCCTGTTGGATTTGTGTTCCGTTTTTGTGTCATTGTCTAGGTGTCGTAATTAGGTTTAGACTGCTTTGTTTATTCGTTTGAGTCATTGATTTATTTAATTCAATTCATGTGTTTATTTGAGTCTTTGGAGTAGGGTTGAATCCTTCCTTAGTTGGCGTGTTTGAATCTAGAAGTCTTCTGCGTGTTCCCGTACTCTGTACAATTTGTCCGGGTTACATCAAATAATATCTTTGTAATTCCTAATATAACAATATAGTAATTCTAATGATGAAAAACAACTTTTATGATATGATACTCAAACAAACAAATCAAACCGATCATATAAAAAAGGTAAATACACAACATCAATGAATTATGATTGCCACCAATATTCAATAAATACACAACTAACTATAAAAACTAAACAAAACATCAAATTGTAAACATTAATCAAACAATATAAAATAAATAACTTACATGGAGTCTCCAAGAAAAGATGACATCAATAAATTTACTGATTGCAACATTGAATCTTTGCAACAAAAAGATGAGAGCAAAAACTGAAAAAAATGATAAATAAAAAATCGTGAAAAAAAGAAATAAATCGACACACCAAACTGTAAAAAATAATTGAAAAATATAAAATAAGTAACATACATGGAGTCTCCATACAAAGACAACGCTGATGAACTCTACAAATAGCAAGGTTGAATCGTCACGACAAAAAGATGAAAGCAAAAATTAAAAGATGATGAGAACAAAAAAGAGGTAACAAAGAATAAGTAAATCACACACACACACACACACACACACACACACAGAAGGGAGGAATGGGAAAAAATCTGAAGAAGAAAAGTTAAATTATTAAATTATTATATTACTCCTTTCACTTAAACTTGTCAAAAATAATAAAAATACCTTCGTTCCATGCCTTGAATCTCGACCGTCCAGATTGAGTCATTAAGTAAATGAGATGGGTTCCTAGTTCTCACATGGGGAAAGGGTTCTCATTTGAACCATTCCCTATATATATATAAGGTTGGATTCCAAAAGGAACCACATTCTAGGTTAGAACCGAGAACTAATTTGAGCCATAGATCCGGTATATTTGGACAGCCAAGATATGCTCCAGATTTTAAAATATGCGGTGGCAATCTCATAATAACGTCCAACTTCATTGCCCCTGAATCTTAGTAAGGGTAAAATCAGAAATTTTGAAAATATATGAATACTCAGAATTTACGTGTATATTTTTCAATTTAGGGTTTTAGCACTGTAATTTCCTATTTTAGCATTGTCATGGCCTTTTTTAGCAATGTCATGACCTTTTTTAGCATTCTCATGACTTATTTTAGCATTAGTATAAAAAAAATGTCTTCGACATTGTAAAAAAAACACGAACAAACGTTGTTACATGTTGAAATATCAATATATGAATACTCAGAATTTACGTGTATATTTTTTAATTTAGGGTTTTAACACTGTCATTTCCTATTTTAGCATTGTCATGGCCTTTTTTAGCATTGTCATGACTTATTTTAGCATGACTCCTTTTAGCATTAGCATAAAAAAATGCCTTCGACATTGTAAAAAAACCACGAACAAACACTGTTACATGTTGAATTATCAATAGAGAGGTACTCTTTCCCATATGGTTTTCCCATGTTGGGGTTTCCATATGTGTTTTAATGAGACCCCGGTCCTTTGAGTTTTCAATCTGTGATTTCCTAGACTTTTAGGTTTGGGTTGTTTTTTTTTTTTTTTTTCATTTATACAATTTATTCAAAAAATATATGAATACTCAGAATTTACGTGTATATTTTTCAATTTAGGGTTTTAGCACTGCCATTTTCTATTTTAGCATTGTCATAACTTATATTAGCATAACTCTTTTTTCATAAATTACAAAAATACCCTTAGTTCATTAAAAAGTTGATAATATTACGAGATTGCCACCGCGTTTTTTAAAATTTGGAGCATATCTTGATCGTCCAAATATACCGGATCTATGACTCAGATTGATTCTCTGTTCTACAGGGAGGTCTAGTTCTCACTTGATCCCATCTCTCTCTCTCTCTCTCTCTCTCTCTCTCTCTCTCTATATATATATATATATATATATATATATATAAAGTCTATCATACATAATATAATGTTATTCTAGTAGATTAACTTTGTGAAATAAAAAAAGAACATATTATTATATCATATCACATGTTTATCATAAAATAACAAAAAAATAAAAATAAAAATAAATAAATATCTAAAGCAATAAAAAAAATATTCACTAATCTGATCATGTTTATGCATTTTAAGTTGTTCACATTGCGTCTTCATACCATCAAACTCATTAATGATTAATTCAACATAAAAAAAATTAGTAACTAATTTGAGTCGGCTAAAGAATCATCAATCATAAATGAGATAAAAAACTAATTTTTTATTTAATTAATTATCTAAGGGATAAATGAAGAATTAATCTATTTATTTTCAATTTGAGCTTTAGCCAAACCTACACTATTTCACTATTTTTTTAGTAATACACTACTTCACTAATTAATTTTGAAAAAAGAGGGCAAAATAAAACTTATTAAAAAAATTATATCACGTACTATATAATATATATATATACACACACATATATATATCACATACTTCTAACAATTAATTTGGGGGAGGGGGAGGGGGCCACAACCACCACGAAGCCCCCTGACTCCGTCTCTATATGTATGTATGATAACAATACATAAGGATGATATTTCCCTTTTTTTTTAATATTATCAATACACATCACTTGTTTTAATACCATAACATTAGAATAGATAATATTATAATTTTATGAGTGAAACACGCAGTATGAAAATGTTGATCATCTATTGGAATTGGTTGATCATATATCGGCTAATAGTTATTGGGCTGCTTTTTATTTTTTGTACTTCCACTTTTTATTATTGGGCTCAGATTTTAAGGCACCGAACCATCACATCCAATTTTTTTATTGTTTGCTTTATCCATTAATATTTCTTGTATGCCCTTTACTCGGGCCGGATCTCAATACATTAGCATCTCTTGAGCCTTAATTCTTTGCGGTGTGTTCAGCAAAGAAAGTAAGATGAAAAACCGTTTTCTTTTTTGTTTCATTTTTTTTTATGAGGGAACTCGAATATGCTTTTCAAAAAGTCTGTACTCAGTAAACTTTACTTGTGTGACGTAGTCTGTAAATAATACAGAAGAAAAAAATGAGATGTGTGATAGATCTAGATTTAGACTTAAAGGTGCATGAAAGATTTATACCAAGAGAGCTTCAATTCTAAACTATACAACTCAATTACTAGGTCATCCAATATAATCTTTATGTTTCTTTCTACATCTGAGCAGGGAGAGCAGCAGCAGCAGCAGCAACAACAACAACAACAACAACAACATAATAATAATAATAATAATAATAATAATAATAATAATAATAATAATAATAATAATAATAATTCACTATGTTTTTTAAGTTAGATCCTCTAGTTTATCATGTTTTATTTGCTTTAATCATAGTTACTTAATATTCAATTAGGATTTATAATTAATTTTAAATGCTTAATTTTCAATTTTTGTTAATAATTGATTATTGGATAATTAGGGATATATAAATTTTTAAAATCCCTATTTTAAATGGTTATTATTGTTGATTATATGATAAATTTATTTTATTTTAAATATTATTAAAATAATGAATTTAATAGTTTGATAAAAAAAACCCCAAAATTCTCTCCCATGCATATACTCGCTCTGTCCAAATTATATAGTCTCTATTATTATTTCGGGGTCTCGTAATTATATAGTCCCATTACTATAATTACTATTAATTTTTATATATAGTAATGTAAAAGTACACCCTTGTTAGGTCTTGGAAATTAAGAAAACTAACCATTTAAGTTTTTTAAAGTTATAAATCTTAAAGAAGGGTGACATTAATTATATTGAAAGTTTAGATTTTGTATCTTGTTTTTCATACATATTTTTAATCTACATGCTAGTGGAAAAGAACCTATATAATTGGGATGTGGGGAGTACATAATTTTGACATATGATGATTTCTTTCATGCACATATATACAAAATGCCGTGCTTGCTCTCAATATCGCATGAACAGATGAAATTCTCTAGTCCTCATTTCATATCTTACTATTGTATCTCACTATCGAATATTTTTTTAAAAAATATTTATTAAAAAAATAAAATTTATTATGGTATAATCAATCATAATTAACATTTATTGCTAAAAATTAAAATTTTAAAAAATTAAATACCCTTTTGAAATAATCAACCTATTAATCAATTATATTAACTAAAAAATAAAAAGTAATTATTAAAAATAAATATAAACCCTAAATAATAATTATAAAATTAAACTAAATCAAAATAAATTGAAATTAAAAGAAAAAAAGATGAAAATCTAATAAAAATCAAAATGAGACAGCAAGTGAGATAGATGATTTTATTTTCTCACGAACTAACACCAAGTGTATACAAAGCAAAGCAAGATAATTAAGTAACATGCAGATAATTAATTAATTTGGTATATATATAAACTAATGCGGTTTTATTTATTCCAAATACTAACGGAAAAAAGAAAGCACACACAAACGACAAGCTGATCGTATGAAATAATTTCTCAAAAGCTGCAATAATATCAAAGTGTGCAGCTTCTGTCACAACAATATGACAATATTTAATTATTTATATATCAAATCCTGTAATATTCCAAGGCCGAGGCAACACGTGCCCCTTTGGTCTTGTATTGTTGATAGTAGTCTTTGAACAAGAACTCTCTGTATGCAGCTGGATTTTCATCAGAGAGAAGCTCTTTGATCGGAGCAAATGGCTTGGCCGCCGCTTCGACGGTGGGGGTGGAGAAGCACGCCACCGAAATCCTCGGCCCCATCGACTGTGACAGCACTCTGTGCTCCACACTTATGAACTTGTCATTACTGATGATCTACAAACAACAGAGGACATGATACATATATCAACCTTTCCATTTTGGGCTATAAACGAGATGAGGATGTGAGAGAGTTTTTGCATGCGGATTAATTAATACCTGCATGAGATCGCCGAAATTGGCAATTAGGGCTCCACGAAGCGGTGGGACATCGACCCATTGATCATCATGGAGCATTTGGA
The DNA here is from genome assembly GCA_026008535.1 of Perilla frutescens. Classification (NCBI taxonomy): domain Eukaryota; kingdom Viridiplantae; phylum Streptophyta; class Magnoliopsida; order Lamiales; family Lamiaceae; genus Perilla; species Perilla frutescens. Next base: position 34,503,374 of record BRKX01000011.1, read on the forward strand.
GGCAGCCGAAGCTATCCGTTATGAGTAAGGTCAGAAAAGTTGTGTCGGAATGCTTCGGAGCTCCTAAGGTTTTCTGAGGCTCAGGACAAGCCGGGTAATACAAACACGACATGGACTGACTTTTCATGCACTCCATCTTTGACAGATAATCACTTGGAAGCCCTAAGGCTTCCGAGATTAACTCTGCCATCAGTTCCCTTATTTCAACCATGTATTTCACGTACTCTTCCACTTCCTTCCTGAAAATTTCACATTTCTTGAAATTGTACTAGCTAGCTAGAATATGGTTACATTATCTTGATCTGACACAATATGTGTATATATATATATATATATATATATGTACGTACGTACCTGCAGGCAGAGGGTATTTCTTGGGGATCAAGTTGATCATTAGTGTAAACAATAGACAAAATGTCCCTCCAACAAGCTGGGACATTTGGATCAACAGGAAGATTGCTGTTCAACTTAACAGACTTGAGCCTTTCAGTTGTGTAGAAAGGCACCTTCTCCTCATTAGGAAGCTCGTGGAATCGCTTTGTCGATTCCAACATGGCATCCATTATTTCTAAAGGAATGCCATGGTTCACGATGGTGAAGAATCCCCACTCTCTCGCCGCCTTTGCGATCTGATCCACCACCTCCTTCCGCCTTGATCCGCCACTCTCCGTGCCATGCAAGTCCACCGTCGGGAGCTCGATGTTGGCGCTTTTGTGGCGCGGATGGCGGTCCAAGACCTCCGGTGGGTGCACGAAGAAACGAGGTAGCTTTGTCACTCCTGCATCCACCAAACCCTTCACACCAGCTTTTGTTTCGTCGAATTCCTTCACTTCTGCAGCCCAATCGTAATCCGAAGCTACCATTTTCGAATTTAATTAATGCTTTTTTGCAATTATATTTTTTGTGATAATAATTGAAGTAACACTACAACATGCACTAGAATAAATGTGTTGAGAGTTGAGTATGTGATAGATTTTGAGGAAGGTAGCAGGCTATATATATAATATGGTAGTCCTTCCATTAATTAATGCTGGCCGGGATTGCAACTATTGTTTTTATATATTTGTGTATATATATATATAATGAGAAAAGTCAGATATAGCATGCTTGACAAATAATGTACTTAACAGTCTCTTATTCTAGAAATTGGATTATTATTTTCATCAAGGGATCGATGACAAGAATATATAATTAAAATAGGTGATGATCATAGGGATTCCGAAATGCAACCTAGAACAATGTAAACAAAATTTAAGAAATTAAAAGCTAAATATAGAATTAATGAGTTATTTGATCGAGATGTATATCGTGGATGTACGCCTAGCTAGACCACTGAGTCCAGGATCACACCAAATTATTTAAATATTACTATTAGTTTACTCTTAACGATAATCTTTTTGTGTATATATATATATATTAATTATTTGTACGTGTCACTTTTCGTGATAGTCATAAATGGAATGCCTTTCAGTAATAAAAATTTCATTGTTGGATTAATTAATATTTTCACCGACATATACCGACCAGCTAGGTTTCTAAAACCAATTATATATGAAAAGAGTCAATGAAGGCGTGCCAGAAACTTGCATGGCAATCGGTTGCAACGTGCCATAGTGTTGTTGATGTTTGTTTGTTTTTGTTGTATGTTGATGTTTTTTTCAGTAGCAACTTGCAATACTTAATTATATTATTTTTAATTTTGAGGAATTATACGTAATTACTTGACTAAATAAGTGTTAATGAGGATGCGTATAGTGTGCTAAAAGATTTGTTTAGGGCGAGATCTATACCTACCTCATAAAAGAATTTAGATTTTGTCATATAGAATGACTAGCTTATATCAAACAATATTTATATTGAGATCCAAGTCCAAAATATAAATAATGGGTCACATATTTGTAATTTACTCAAAATTGAACTTGAGTCAAATCGGAAAAGTATTGGAATTTATATGGAAAATTATTAATTCTACTAAAAATATTACTCCCTCTATCTCAATTATACAGTCCATGGGATAAAATCCTCTAGTTCACTTTTCATGTCCCACTATGAAACGTAATATTGTAAAAATGTTTATTACCAAAAAAAAAATATTACAGTATTACAAATCATAATCAATATTTATTACTAAAAATTAAAAATTATAAAAATTATATACCCTACTTTTTGAATAATCAACCATACTAATCAATTATATTGAAATAAATATTAACCCTAATTGGGTGGAATGAACTTTAAATAATAATTATAAAATTAAACTAAGCCATAGCAAATTAAAATTGAAGAAAAAATTGATGAAAATCTAAGAAAAATCAAAATGGGATATCAAATATGATAGAAAAAAGTGGGATAGAGGATTTCATTTGATAGTCCATATTACTATTTTGGAGTTTTCCAATTATATAATCTCATTATTATAAATAGTATAAATTTTTATTTCATAGTAATGTACAAATACACCCTTAGCAGGTCTTGAAAAAAAAAAAAACTAACTACTTAAGTTTTTTAAAATCATATTATGAGGGTACGTAATATTGAAAGTTTAACTTTAATATCTTATTTTCATAAATATTTTTAATTTACATGTAAAGAAAAGACACTATAAAATTGGAACGGATGAAATAATTTTATAATAAAAAGTATTAAGTAGGATTAAATAAGGTATTTTATTAATAAATATATTTTCATATTTGAAGTCCCTAAGATCCAAAGAGCAATTCCAGTAAGAACCTGTCGATCAATCCAATAGGGATTTTATCGGATTTCTCAAAGTGCAGCATTTAATTCATAAATAAGGTGGAAGCCATCTGATTAATTAATGATATATGAAAAGTTCGAACACCAAGTCCAAAATGGTAGAGAAGACAAATCATATTTGGAAAATTCGAAAACTGCTAGCTCACTTGACGAGAGCTAGCAGTTTGATTCTAAAATAATAAGTCGGATAATATTATAATACTACCATGTTCAAACTCTTGATCCGCTTAGTTAATTAATGAATTGAACTTCACTAAGCGAGCTTCTATCAGTCCATATTCGAATAGTTCACGAGTAGCTTAGCTCAATTATAACTTCATTTGCGTGACTTTAAGAATAACATTTTCTGAAGAACTCCATTATATATATATATATATATATATATATATATATATATATATATTGCTGCACCAAAACGTCAAATTTTGTGTGATTTTCTCACTCTTTTCACTTCAGTATTGCACCAAGTTTAGTGGGGGCATGGCTCATAATTTTTTAATTTCATGTTATTTAAAATTAATAATCTACAAACAATATTTTTAATTGGTACCCTTAATTGTATTTTATGTTAGTAATTTTGGATTAATTATTGATAATGTAAAATTAGACAATTATTTAATTTTAATTTTAGTTATTTTGTAAATTATTTCCATATAGAAATAAATAAATGTTTATTTATTTTCGTAAGAACATGTTAAAAAATTAATTAAGTTTAATTATTAAACAAAATAGAATATTTGTAGACTATTTTATTTGGCGTTTTGTTATATACTATTTGAATTGAAAACAAAAATGTCATTAAAATGGCAACCATTTTTTGTGCTAAAATATATCATTTCATGGTTTAAATACCATACCAAGATTGTGTGAACATTGGAATTTCCATAAAAGGATAGAAACATAGTAGAGTGTGTGGGTTGTTTGATTAGAGCGACTATTTGTCAAGATTTGTCCACCCCTCCCCCTTTTTTTGAGGCGAATTTTTATAGTTTGTATATATGATGTGCTAAAGACGATATATGTATACTCTCTCCGTCCCAATTATATAGTCTATTTTCTAGTCGCACGTAGATTAAAAATATTTATGAAAATAAGAGATTAAAGCTAAACTTTCAATCATATCCTTATTTGATATTTATGACTTTCAAATTTTAAGTGATTAGTTGTTGAATTTTAAAGAAATAATAAGAGTGTATTTGTACATTACTATAAAAATTAATGCTACTTTTGATAATGAGACCATATAATATTAAATAAACTTATTCAATATATTGGATTATTATTTTCACTAAGTGATGAGTTGAATTCAAAATAAAAATACTTTGTTGGCTGCATATGAAAATAATTAATTGGCACCAACAACCTGTGACTTTTCTATCACGAATTTTTCTTGGCATATCCACATGAATCACAGTTGATTTTTATTTTTTTGACTTAAAGATTTGGGCTCCAATTTTTTTTAATTACTTTTAGGTTTACTTTCAAATAAAATTCATTTGTTAATCATCTATTAAATTTAATAAATATATATAGTAAAATAATTAAAATAAAAAATAAAAAATAGATGATGATATATTTCAAATTTTTAAATTGACATTTCTCCTATTATAATATTTTTAATAGTCTGAGTAGTTAGAACTGAAGAGATTAGTTGTTGTTGTTATTGTTGTTGTTGTGAACTGTGGACCCATTTATTTTTTTTACACGATTTACGAAATTTCTAATTTTGATTTTTCTCACGATTATTTATGTAAAGATCACCACTGCTGTCCACCTCGTCATGCCAATGTGGCGGAAGGAATTTTTATTATACGTATTATCCTCTGAGTATTTTACATATGTACAAAATTAGATAAGTAAACTTCCTAATAAATTCATATTTATTTATTTAATAATAAATTAATAATTAATGTAAAAATATTGAATATATAAAAAATTTTATATGAATGAAACGCGCGAAAGAAATTTATTGTGGTGTGTTTAATCTAATCTAATCTAATTAAATGTTTATGCCATTATTGTGATTACTTTTCCTGCCAAGCACAATTTAACTTTTGGGTTTATGTTATTTATTTGTGAATTCGTTATGGGGAGTTAGATTCTTCTTGTTCAAAATCAATTTAGGAGATGCAGTGGAAACGGTTTTGAACTTTTTCATTGTTAGGTTTAGGGCTGAATATCATCATATCATAACATCGTTCATATTGTACAAAAAAAACACATGCTTTGGAAATGTTCTATCTTGGAGTGGTGTTGATTTGTGGAGATATTGTGACCACATGCTTTTGTATTTACATTCTTGATGTTTTTGTGCACCTCTGGCATGGTGAGTTCGTGTGTTTCCATGTTTGGGTTGTTGAAGTACACATTTTGGATTTTGTTGGAACATGAAGCTCGATTGTGTGTTTGTTTTTTTGGGAGTTGATGAGTGATGTTAGGGTGAATGTTGTTCATGGTTGATGAGTCGAAATGGGGGATTGAGGTGAATGCTCATTTGCCTTTGGTCAAGTTTGGGGGACATTGTATCTGGTTACCAGCTTTGTGCATTTTTACTGGATTTGACCTAACATGATCCCATTAGGTTGTTTTCTTCCTTTGTGTAGTCTCATGGCACGAGGAAATTTTTTCAGTAGACTCGTGGGAGGTGGTAGGAACAGGCGTTCTATTTTGGCTACCCCTCAATCCGCCTCTTCCGCTGAAGAAGAAGACTATTATGAATATTCCGACGAAGAGGAGGAAGCTCAATCTGATGATCATGAGTCCGACGCTGGGTCTGACGACGCAGACTCTGCGAATGCAGGCTCTGATGATGAAGATTCTGAGGATGAAGACTACGAGCCCGGATCTGAGGAGAAAGATGTAGTGGAAGAGCTCGAGCTTGAGCTAGCTGATGAAGATGAAGGCCAAGTACCCCTCTATCACCCACACTGATACGACATTAATATGCAGACGCAAGAACAAAGAGATGTCTGGGGTCGTTTAGCAGTGATGAACATCTTCCCGACCCATTACCCATGCTCTGCAACTACCTCGGCTCTAGGACTTCATGATGACGTATGGGATTAATCAATCGAATTGGTTAGAACCATGCATTGGCTGGGAGATGGCGAACCTACCCAGTCCTCGTGTATGAATTCCTCAGCACCTTGGACATCCAACAAACTCAAATACGAGGACCCCACACCATAACGTTCACATTAGAGAATGTGCCTCATATTCTAACTGCTAATAAAGTGAATGAGATTTTTCATGTGCCATCCGGTGGCATCTTCACTAATTTTAACTTTCGAGCGGAAGATTTCTGGCGATGACTTCAGACTGAAATACAGACTTTTGATCATAAATGGTGCAAAGCTTCCATGATGCCGAATCCTGTCTTCCATTATATTCAGAATATGATTGCACCCACTGTGTTAGCTCGACATGAGTCATCCGGGATGAAGAAGCTTGAGGTGATTTTTTTGTGGGCGATGTTGAGTAGCACCAACCTTAATTTTGATGCGTTCTTAATGCAACAATTCAAGCGACAAAATACTCAGACTACTGATGCTATTGAGATTGGTGGCATGATTATGTCGATTGTTGCCCATTTCGGCATTCAGTTGCATCATTATGACTCCCTTTCTGGCCCCAGAGCCCTTGACCTATCCAACCTACGCAACTCTAGGATGCTGGCCGGCCGGACTGATAGGCATCTCCTATTTCTGCGAGGCAGTCATTGTTTCCCACTACCCAACAGGTCATTGACGACGGTGTTCGATCTCACCAACTTCAGAAACTGGTTTATGGACACATCGACTCACATTGCAGCCATTGATGCCGCTGCTGACTAGGCACGTGCTTTGCATGCTGTATTTGAGATCCTAGCTAGAGCACCATGGGAGAAAGCCGAGTCCTCCGCCTAAGCTGAGCGGTGAACCCACATACGAACTTGGGATGAATGTGCAGACGAGCAGTGAGACTCTCTCACTACCATGATGGTTTCTATGAACACTACATAGATCGATGCACATCGCCATCGGCACGTTGAACACCAACTACGGTGTTATGAATGAGGTCTTCCAGACTTTGCAGACAGATGTGCATATAATACGAGGAGAGTTACATGAGATTCGTGATATGGTTCGGGGACTGCAGCCACACCCGGGTGCATTTTTCTCCAACCCCTACTTTGGCGCTGGACCCACTGGCCCCTCCATGTCTGCTTATCCTCAAGAGCCCACATCGTCTGGCCGATCTCAGCGGTCCCAATCCCAGACTCAGATGCCCCTATATTTGTACATGTACATGCCGTACGGGTACCCGCCGTACCAGCCACCTCCGTCCTCCTGATTTTCTATGAGTGGTCCAGACACCTTTACATCTTCTTTCAAACTTAATCTTCCTCTTAGTGTTGAATAAGTTTGAGGGGATGTGCGCTCAAGGTGTCTAGACCGATTATTTTATTTAGTTGTTTCCCTAGTTTATTATTTTTTTAGTTTATTTTTTTTAGTCTGTTCTTTGTTTGACCCTAGGAAGAAATTTTGGACTTGTTTGCATTTGGTCTTTTTTTTTTTTGAATTTAAATGAACTATGTGCTATGATTTATGACTTGGTGATTTTGATTCAGAGAACGAGACTGAGCTTGGTTTGAACATCATGGTCTAGATTTGAATGAGCATGTATTGTTGAGTTTGGCAAGCCTTTTTATGACCAATGTTGAGCTGTGAGCCTTTGTGCCTATAGGATAGTTGAGCCCATTATTCGTTTGTGTGAGTGTTGGTTGACCATGCTCATATATCTCTAGAACTTGCATGATTTCTCACTTGAGATTGTTTTGTGTTTGGAATTGAGGAAATGATTTTAGGTCATCTTTTCTATAGCCATGTACCTATACACCGTCCAAAGTTACATGATTCCCTTGTGAACCTCGTGCCTTATTGCCTTATTCTTGGATGCCCTATTTAGTTCTGACTTGATGAATGTTTGGATAAGTGGGAGAAAAGGGGTGAGGAATGAATGTGAATGGAGATGATGAAAGGAATTATAAATGGGGATGATATGGTGATGTTATTGGCATAAAAAAATGCAAATTGCCAATAACAAAAGAAGAAAAAGAGTGAGGGGCCAAAGGTCCGTGAGCTAAAAAAAAGAGGTTATGTAGGAGAATTTGGAATGGAAGTTAGAAAAATCTAACTTGGTGTTTTGAATGAAAAAGAAGGGGTGTTCCTGCACTGGGATAAGTAAATAGTGAGATTTGTGGATGTCTGTGATATTTACAAGTTTCGCTAGTCACTTTAACCATATTTTCCTAACCCTAACCCGAAGCCTATGTTACAATCTGTTCTAAAGTCCTTTTGATCCTTAATTTCGGTATGGGTATATTTGGAGAGTTGAGAAAGCATGCAAACTTATGGTAGATTGGTGTGTTTTTTCGACATTTTCAATGAGTGCTTACCTTGTTTTATTTTACTAGAGTGAGTTGAGAGAAACACACACATCTGAGAAGAACATTGGCCTAATTGGTGCTTGTTGAATTTCTATAGCATATGTTTGGGATATGATAGGCTAATGTGTTCATATCATTCATCTTGTCGAGCTCTCGAGGTCGTGATTGTTGAGTTGTAGATTGTGTGCATAATTTATTTAAATTCCACAGTTGGTATTTTTTTTTTGTTTGAGGACAAACAAATTCTTAAGTTTGATGGAGTTGATAAACTAAGATTTTACACCATTTTTCGTACACTTTTGTGTTATGTGTTGCATGGTATTGGTGTGTTTCATCTCAGTGTATACGGCTTTTCACTTAATTTTAGAGTTTGGTAGACTTTGTCAAATTTTGCAGGTTTGTCCTTGATTTTGGATGCTTTGAAGGAAGGAAGTATAATGAAGTCTAGAGAATGATATGAAGAAAGTATATCGAAAAGACGAGATGAAACGAGCCAGAAGAAGACTCGCGACCGCGTGCTGCGAGTATGCCCGCGAGCGAGGTCGTGGGTAACCAAGGCTTGGCCGCTGACAGGTCGCGACTGCGAGGGTGTCTGGAGAGGAAAAAAATTCACGACCCCGGTCGTGAATATCGAGTGAGCTCGTAAATTTATTGCCACGTCAGGCCACGTGTCGCTACGTGGAGTCACGAACCGAGTCGCGAGTGAGGTCATGGTTCATCTGGGCCTATCCGATTTTGACCTATTTTTGGGCTTTTCTATACTTGGTATTTAAGGATTTTTATTCACGAAATTCAGACACTTTACATCCTATCCTAAGATTGAGAGCAGAGAAATATAGTGGAGATCAGGCATCGCGAAGAACAAGATCGAGAAATTCAAGCAATTCGAGATTAGAGGCATATGTAATCTTCCGGATTTTATCTTTCTTTATTTTTTATCTAGCTATGAACATCTTGTGGATAAGTTTATTTCTTTATTTTAGTATGAACAACTAAATCCTAGTATTCTGGGGTTGAACTATGATTCAGTCATGAAGTCTTTTTTAATTAATTTCAATTTTTATGTCTGTGATTTTATTGCACTTTAATTATTCCTGTGCTTAATTTTGTGTCATTTGACTGGCTATTAAATGATGTTTTCTAATATGTTGATTCATAATTCAAGAGAAAGATTTCGACATTGAAATATGAGTAATTAACTTGGTAATCAATAACACTCAGAGAGTTGAGATTGAATGCGAGATCAAACACATTTGGAACGTTTAGGAGTTGCATGCTAGATAATTAATGGAAACATTATTATTTAATGTGTGATCAACAGTCTAGATACTCTGAGTGGAGGTTTGGAATGCGTAAGTGGTTGCTCTAGTGTAATCAAAATCCCAACATAGGCATGAATTTGAAATTAGCTAGATGGATGGATTAATCGATGATTGTTCGATCCTAGAATGCGTCTGTTCCTCTTGATATTTTCTTGTGCAAATTATCTATTATTAATTTTAGTGTTTGATTTCAGTTGTTAGTGCGAGTAGTTAAATAAATTAATCTTCAAATTCGGGTGATCTAGATAGCATAGTTAGGATAAATTGATTAACTAGCGTTTCAAAAATTAAGTCTCTGTAAATTCGACCTTGTTCATCATTATACTAGAAATCTCACTGTACACTTACAATTTAGGTGGAAATAAATAACTGAACATAGAGCTCACAGCTATGATAATTTGCAAAGTCTAACAATTTAAATAATAATCCAATCTTTACATTTGTAGCACAATAGACAAGTTCAAAATTTATGATGTACATGACTTCTTTCCTGTGTGGATTAGAACTCTAAATTGAGGAAACGGTGTCGTTTGGGATTATATCTGAAATAAGAAACATTGTCATTCATCGTCGTCGTCTTTAATCATTGTTTGGGTTCTAGAAAAAATCTAGTGGAAATATATAAAACTAGACAAAAGTAAATAGAGAATGGGAAAAAAGAGCAACTTTTAAAAGTAGATAGTTTATTAGGCAATCTGTACTGACACACAGCTACTCCCTACTCTCAATCATTCGGTAGTTGTATTTTTTGTAATTTAATATTAAGTTCATATCAACTTTATATATTTCCGCTATATGTATATATATCTATATATGAGTGCAAATATTTCGAATTTTGTAAATATACTACATACGATTGTTTTATAAAATGGTACGATTAGTTAATTGAATCTACGATTATTTTATAAAGTTAATCAATTGCTACAATTATTTTTTTGAAGTTATAACCTTCAAGTCAATCAAATGCAACGATTATTTTTATCAAATGCGACGATTATTTTGTGGAAAAATGCTAATTGTCAAATGCTACGATTATTTCGGCAAAGTTAGATAAGATTGGAAAATGCTACGATTAACATATAAGAATCTACCATTATACATAGGCTATTATGGTAATTTAAGGCTACGATTAATTTTTAGGAGAAAAATGATTAATATTTCAACGGATAAGCTTAAATTTTAAATGCGATACGACTAATTTCAAAAAAAATTGTAGGCTAGAATCATTCCTCTAATGGCTACAATTCATTTATGTTGAGCTACGATTAAAACTAAAAATAATTTTTAGGATATGATCCTTCTTAATGATATGATTAATTTGATAAATTAATGTTAAGCTTACTAGTGCTCTAAAGCTACGATTAAAATGTTAGGTGCCCACGATTAGTGCAAACTAAGCTACGATTAATACATAAAAGTCTACGATTAATTCTTCGAGTGCTATGATTAATTCAAAATGTGCTACGATTAATTTCAAATGTGCTACGGTTAATATAAAAGGTGCTACGATTACTATCAAATGTGCAACGATTAATTTCAAATGTGATACGATTAATTTACAACATGCTACGACTAATTTAAAATGAACTACGATTAATTTCAAAAGTGCTACGATTAAATTACAACATGCTACGGTTACTTTAAAATGTGCTACTATTAATTTCAGGGGTGCTACGATTAATTTATAAAAATGTTACGATTAGTCTAAAAGGTGCTACGATTAATTTCAGAGGTGCTACGGTTGCTACGATTACTCTAAATAGTGCTACAATTAATTTTAGAAGTGCTACAGTTCATCTACAACGTGCTACGATTAATTTCAAATTTGCTAGGTCTAAGAGTGGCGAGCTACGATAACAATATACTAAGGGAATGTTTGGTAGCCTGAATAAAGGCATATTAGTAAAAGTATCCAGCAAGAACCGTGTGTTTGATAGCCATTGCTCGTTCACGCGAGGCCCGGGGTGTAATTTACTGATTTGTCTGGACAATGTATCCGACACCCCCCTCGGTTACAGTTTCTGGCGTAGCAATCTTAGTATATATGCCTTTATCTAGGCTACCAAATATTGCCTAAACTAATTTACTCATTCCAGAAGTTAGTTTACCAAATAAAAAAATGTACCAAACAGATGTGAGAAACAATCTTAGTATATTTATCTTAATAACCAAACACACAATTAAAATAGCTAATACGCAATTATCTTTCAAAGCAATCCAGATTTTATTAATGTGGGTATATCCGTACCAGTATAGCAAAATGGACTTAATCGTTGTTGCTGGGAAAATTAATCGTAGCAATTAAAATTCAATTGTAGCTTCTATATAATTATTCGTAGCATTTTAAAATATTTGAACAATAATTTAAACTAATCGTGGTCATATTCATATAATCGTAGCTCTGGGTTTAATTAACCGTAGCCAGTTTTATTTAATCATAGCTTCTTATTAAATTAATCATATTTGTTTCCAATTAGTCGTAGCCATTTAAATCGGTTGAACAAATACTAAAACTAAGCTTAGCCATTTCAAATTAATCGTAGCTTTCCCTAAAATTAATCGTGGCTTATAATAAACTTAATCGTAGCCATTTAAATCGATTGAACAAATAACAAAAATAATCGTAGCATTTTCAATTCATTGTACTTTTTGGTAAAATTATTCGTAGTCATTTAAAATTAATCACAACATTAAATTAAATTAATCATAGCCATTTTAATTAATCGTAGCTTTTATTAAATAAATCGTATCAATTTTAGTTGAATCGTAGCTTTCTGTGCTAGGTAGTTGTGGATTTTAAATTTTTTAAACCCCAATATTAAATACTCTCTGCATGAAAATATGTAAAGTACAAGAATGGACGTGAAATATAAGCTTTTTCAGATTATCTGGGCCCCGTCTAACTGGGTAGTATGTAAAATAGTGAAAATTACCTAGAAAACTACCTAGTTTTAAATTTTTGCCTATCCACCACGGTTGGTTTTCAGAAAAAATTAAAATTTCAGCAACAAGCACAAATTTCGTAGCTTCTCATTAGCGCCGATTTTCGGCATCTTAGATATAGATTCGATTAGTTCGGGTCAGTTGGTAGTGGGCCGTGGAGTGTAAGAGTGATGGTGGTTATAAAAAATATTTTTAAAAAATTTATATTTTACCCATGGCTCGTACACATAATATTTTATGTTCATGTGGATAAGAAAATTTGCCAAATTAGTTTTCTAGTCATCTGAGTAATTAGGTGATGTTTAATTTGCTATAAATCATAATATTAGATTATTATTTAAACACTTTACACTATAAGAATTTTGCTTATTAACGACGGAAATATCGACGGAAATTTTTCGGGTCGTCTTTCACGATGGACTGCCGATGGACTGTCCGTCGGTACGTTATAACGATGGATTTACGATGGACCGGACGTTGTTAACACTTACGACGGACATGATCCGTCGTTATAATTTCTGAAAATATTATGTTTTAAAAATATTTTTTTATAACGACGGATATATCCGTCGTTAATTATATTCCGTATTTAGTTTATTAAAAATATTTATACTTAACGACGGACAGGCTCCGTCGTTAAGTTTTTCCTTAATTATTTTTAAAAAATTTAATAATTAACGACGGAAGGTGTCCGTCGTTAAATTAATCCGCATTTATTTTATTAAAAATATTTTTAATTAACGACGGACGTCGTCCGTCGTTACGATTTTCCGCATTTAATTTTAAAAAATTTAAAATAATGACGGATTATGTCCGTCGTTACAATTTCTGCATTTATTTTATTAAAAATATTAATAAGTAACAACGGACACAGTCCGTCGTTAATGTTTTCCGCATTTTTTTTTAAAAAAAATTAATATTAACGACGGACTGTGTCCGTCGTTACGTTTTTTCAGCATTTATTTTTAAAAAAAATTAATATTAACGACGAAATGTCCGTCGTTAAGTTTTTTCCGCATTTTTAAAAAAAAAATAAATATTAACGACGGACTATGTCCGTCGTTGTCCGTCGGTAAATAACAATTATACAGAGTCTGAATCGCTGCGATTTCATTCACTCATCTGTCCTAATTTCCCAAATTCCCCCAACCCCCCTCTACCCGGCGATCGGCGAACACAAAGGCAGCAGGCGGCGGTGACTGGCCCGGCGAACGGCAGCGGAGGAGGCGGCGGCGGCAGCGCAAGGTAATCTCTCCCTCTCGTTTCTCTCTCCCTCTGCATCTCTCTCTCTCTCCCTCTCGTCTGTCTCTCTCTCTCGTCTCCCTCTCCCTCTGCATCTGTCTCTCTCCCTCTCGTCTCTCTTTGCCTCTCGTCTCTCTCTCTATCTTCTGCTTAATGTTTTTTTACTCATTTTGTGATTTGTGGGATGATGAAAATGGTGATGGAAGATGATTTGGATGATTTGAAAATGATGGTTTGGATGATTAGCTATAGATGTATGCATGATTATTGTTCCAATTACTTATTTCAATTAGGGTTAATTAATCTATAATCACGTTTTATAGATTTTTTTTTCAATTAATTATTTCAAATAGAGTTACTTATTTCATAAATATATGTTTTAGTTTTCCGCAGGAAAAATAAAATAAAATTATGCCAACATTGCACATTTTGGAATTAAATTGATACAAAAATGGTATATTTGTGGAACAGCATGGTATGGTGGCTGTAGTTACCAATTATCATGTAATTAAAATAAATTTAATGTGATGGGTTCTATATAGAAAGCATCAATTAATGAGATTGAAAGTAGCAACTTCCAACCATAAGAGTAGATGATTAATTTGATGAAATGGAATAGGTTTAGTGATGAATTAACAAGTGGGAGTGGATTTCTCCAAGAGTCGTGGCAGCCTCATCATCATATCTTACCTTTGAATTTGATTGACTACAACTAGATATCCCCATCCAAATTTGCTTATTTCCGTCAACAAATCTTGACCGGTAATCCATAATTAATTAATCAATATTATACCTTTCTTTATTTATTTTTAATCAACTTTTCAATGCTATTATTTTGTGGATATTTTCTAAAGATGGGATGGTGGTTTTGCTAATATTTCATAATTGTGCATGAATTTGGTTTGTTTTTATTAATTTTGTTAATAGTTAATAAGTTGGAGTATAATGAATTCCAATGTTTCAAATCACAGCTTTTTAGGTCTCTAACTTGTAGTTGATTTGTAGACAATCAAGTGCTTTTATTGATAAGGCTTGATTATAAAATCTATTTTATTGCATATATACAATTTTTGTTGACTGCAAATAAATTTACCTTGTATATTTATGTAGTTAAATTAAATCACACCAATTCCATGCAACTTTAATTTTCTATAATATTTTTCATAATTGATCACAAATTAAAACACGTATATATAGGATATTCGATCCATGAAATATATTTTAGTGTAATTAATTTATAATATATATCATGATGTGAAATTTTTGATTAAATTGATTAGTTGTAAACAAATAATTAATAATTTGTTAATATTTTTGTGTAGGTTCACTACAACAATTCTTCGGTTTACAGTGATATATACGAGGTTAGTTAGTAGTTTTACAATTAAATAAGCTAAGTATGCAATTTTGTTAAAGTTATTTTATCAATTTATGTTAAGTATGTTATTTAGGCTAATTAATGTTGTTATTTATGTAATTATCATGTTAAGTATGACGTTTATGCATTTATATGTCAATTAATTATGTTAATTTTTTTTTGGACAATTTAGGCTAATTAATGTTGTTATTTATGCAATTATCATGCTAAGTATGACGTTTATGCATTTATATGTCAATTAATTATGTTAATTTTTTTTTTGGACAATATAGACTAATTAAGCTTGTTATATATGCAATTATCATGCTAAGTATGATGTCTAGGCTAATTAATGTTGTTATTTATGCAATTATCATGCTACTTATGACGTTTATGCATTTATATGTCAATTAATTATGTTAATTTTTTTTTGGACAATTTAGGCTAATTAAGCTTGTTATATATGCATTAATTATCATGCTAAGTATGATGTTTATGCATTTATATGTCAATTAATTATGTTAAATGGGATGAGGGCCCCTGGATCCCTCTTTATTGAATTGTTGGTTTTTGTTTGGGATGAGGGCCCCTGGATCCCTCTTTATTGAATTGTTGGTTTCTGTTTGGGATGAGGGCCCCTGGATCCCTCTTTATGGAATTGTTGGTTTCTGTTGGTATTGTTGTTTTGAATCGATTAGAAGAACATAGATCAATTAGCGTAGAGTCGAGAACTTGGGACTAGGAAATTCACATAGGTGCTGCCGAATTTTTTTAAAAATTTAGTACCGTTGTTTAATGAATTATTTTTATATTTGGTTGAACGATAATCAGTGCGTATTTTACGATCAAAATTTTTAGAAATTGGCCTTCTACAATGAGTCTAGATCGTGAATGGATGTACCGGCGATACTTTCAGAATGGTGCTTTGAATCCGGACTTCCTTAATGGATTAAATTCTTTCATCGAGTTTTCATGCAATCAACCGTCCTTCATGAGTGTAGACAAGATTAAGTGTCCATGTCGTAAGTGTAAGAACATTTCATTCCAAATGCCGTCTACCGTGAGACTACATGTGGCAAAGAAAGGATTTGTGCACAATTATCATGTATGGATTTATCAAGGCGAACAACAGGTGCATCCGGACACCGATCAGAATTTGGGTGGTCAGGATGGAATGAATACATACCAGAACATGGTAATGGATGCTGCTGGTCCACATATCAACATCAATGTCGATGATCATACCGATGAGGCCCCAAATCCAGAAGCGCAATGATTTTATGACATGTTGAGGGCCGCAGATAAAGAATTGTGGCTGGGTTGTCAGAACCATTCTCAATTGTCACTCGTTGCTCGTCTGCTGAATTTGAAATCTGAGAATAACATGTCAGAGAGATGTTTTGATCAGCTAACTCAATTAATGAAAGAGATAGTTCCTGAGAACAATTTGGTAACTGATAATTTCTACACCACAAAAAAGTTACCGCGGGGTATGGGACTACCTGTTGAGAAGATCGATTGTTGTTTCAACAACTGTATGATCTATTGGGCTGCTGATAGTGAATTGACTGAATGCAAATTCCGTGGTCATCCCCGTTCGCAAAAAAGACAGAAGACCACAGTTGCACACAAGAAGATGTATTATTTTCCACTCACTCTGAGGTTACAGAGGATGTATGCATCTAATGCAACAACAAAGGATATGCGGTGGCATGCATCATCTGTTGATGACGGAGTAATGTGACATCCAGCAGACTCTCCTGCATGGAAACATCTGAACACAATTTTTCCTCAATTTGCTTCTGAAGCACGTAACGTTAGGTTGGGTCTATCTACTGATGGGTTCCAACCATTTGGGCAATCAGGACAACAGTATTCTTCGTGGCCCGTCATCATTACACCGTATAATTTACCCCCATGGATGTGTATGAAAGAGCAGTACATGTTCCTAACTGTATTAGTGCCAGGGCCACGTAATCCGAAAGAGAAGTTGGATGTATTTTTACAACCTTTGATATCTGAATTGATTCAATTGTGGGAGGTTGGTGTGCCTATATATGATGTTTCATTGAAACAGAATTTTCAGATGCGAGCAGCATTGATATGGACAATTAGTGATTTTTCCGCTTACTCCATGTTATCTGGTTGGAGCACTGCTGGGAGATTGGCATGTCCACACTGTATGGAGTCCACTGGCGCCTTCACCTTATCATGCAGTGGTAAACAATCATGGTTTGATAACCATCGTAAATTCTTACCTGCAAACCACCCTTTCCGAAAAAATAAAAAAGCATTCTTAAAAAATAAAGTGGTGAATGGAGGACCTCCAGAGACGAGATCGGGACACGAAATTCTGGCTCGCATTGAAGCATTGGGTCTTCAAAAAGTCACAGAGAATAATGATAATATGACAATTTCCAAAGGTTGCGGGTGGAAAAAGAAAAGTATCTTTTGGGATCTTCCATACTGGAGCTCACTGTTGATTCATCATAATGTGGATGTCATGCACATTGAAAAGAATGTGTTTGATAATATATTCAATACTGTGTTGAATGTGCAGGGAAAGACAAAAGATACCTCCAAATCTAGACAAGAGTTGAATATGTATTGTTCAAGACCAGAGCTAAAACGGAACGAGTCCACAGGCAAGTATCCAAAGGCTTGTTATACGTTGGACAAGAACGAGAAGAACATCTTATTTGAATGGGTTCGAGAGTTGAAATTTCCAGATGGGTACGTGTCCAACATGAGCAGATGCGTGGATATGAGAAAATTGAAAATGTTTGGCATGAAAAGCCATGACTGCCACGTGTTCATGCAACGTCTTATCCCGATTGTATTTGCTGAACTTCTCCCTTCCAATGTTTGGAAGGCAATCACGGAATTGAGTTTATTCTTCAAGGATTTGACAGCCAGAAGTATCACTGTTGATGATGTGTGTCGGTTGCATGAGAGTATTCCAATCATATTGTGTAAACTTGAATGCATTTTTCCACCAAGTTTCTTTGACTCAATGGAGCATCTATCTGTCCACTTAGGTGATGAAGCCAGACTTGCTGGGCCTATACAGTATCGATGGATGTATCCATTTGAACGGTACTTGAGGAAGTTGAAAAACAACGTCCGAAACAAAGCAAGAGTTGAGGGCTCAATCTGTAATGCTTATTTGGTGGGAGAAGCTTCGACCTTCTGTTCATATTATTTTGAAGATTTTGTAAAAACGAGACATAGAAACATGCCTCGTAATTATGAAGGTATTGGAGACGCACAAGATGACAGTGCAACAAATCTGTCGATTTTCAAGCAGCACGGTCGACCATCTGGAAGAATGTCAAAAAGATATTTGACGGAGAACAAGTATGCTGCAGCACAGATTTACGTGTTGCTTAATTGTCCAGAAGTTGAACCATACACAACGTAAGCATGTGAACTGTTTAAAATGTGTTAGTGTTATTTCACCAAATTCTAATCCATGCTTAATTTTTTGAAGTGTGTTCGTTGATCAATTGAAAGTATCGTGCTCGAATATCTCAATGGAAGATATTGAAAAATGAATGGATAAAGAATTTGCGAGCTGGTTCGCCAAATATGTAAGTATATGATATCCGAAAACCTTAATGTAAGTATACATGAACAACTGTAACATTGTATGAAGTTTTCTATTGTAACAGGCACAAGAACCAACTAATAATGTCAACAAGATCATGCGTGATCTTTCAAGTGGGCCTTCATGTTCCGTTAATGTCTACCATGTGTACTTTATTAACGGGTACAAATTTCACACAATTGCCCACGGCTCACAGCGAGCTACAATAAATAGTGGAGTCTGCATTAAAGGGACACACACTGAATATTACGGGCGATTGATGGAGGTGATTGAGTTGGAATACGTTGGTCTACCTATTAAGAAGACAGTGTTGTTTAAATGTGAGTGGTTTGATACATCAACACAAGGAACAAATGTGCATCCTGACTACAAAATGGTTTCTATAAATCATAAGCGTAAGTATTCAGGATCTGATCCATTTGTGCTTGCTAAACAAGCAATCCAAGTGTGTTACTGTGAATACCCAACTTTAAATCGCTCTCGAAGTGATTGGTGGGCGGTCTGCAAAATAAAGGCTCGATCTAATGTTGAAGTACCATCAGAGGATGATAATACAATCATGACCTCAGCCTTTCAAGAGGATGAAGTTGATGGTTTGCATACCCTCACAATAGATGACGATCCTATACCAAATCATCCAGATGGTGGGGTAATAGACATTCAAGAAGAAGAAGAAGATGATGAAGAAGATATAGAACCAGAGATCAATTTATCAGATGACAGTATAAGTGATGATGATGACATAGATGATTAGTGTGGTTGGTCTTATTTGATATATATAGATGTTTTCTTATTCAAGTACTTAGTACCGTTGCAATTTGCTACCTTCATAAACTAAACTTAATATGGATTTGCAGATGTAGGGAGGCGGTACTACCTTAGCTGGAGGTTCATCATCATCATCTGTGGGCCTGAGCGGTCCAGTTGGCAATATCTCACTACATGGATCGTCATTGCCCGATGTTGATGCGCAGGGTCGGCGTCGTTGTTGGCTTCAGGATGGGTATGTTGAATTAGTTAGTTTTGAATATTTTTTTACAGATTATTATTTTAACAACTGTAATATTCTAATATATTTATTGTTTTTTACATTTGGAAGTCAATTGATGCCCAGTTATCCCGTCTCAGCCACCATCACACAGAGTTTCAAGAGGTTTTTGCACCCGGGTGCCTACACCTGGAAAATGGTGCCCCTTGAGAGGAGGCAGACATATAGGGAGGAGTTCCGGGTATCTTATTATTATATATATATATATTTTAAAATGTTATATAAGTTTAGTATTTTCACATGTTCTCAATATCTTGCAGAAGGAGTGGTTTTGGGATCCCACTTTGGAGGATGCCATTTGGGCAGCATGGGAGCTCAGGGCTCCTCAGAGATACAGGGACATGGTCCATACCTTCAAGAAGGATAGGACCAAGGGCTGCCCTCCATTCATGCCTCCTGAGATGTGGGAGGGCTTCAAGGCGTACTGGGACAGTGATGTCTTCAAGAAGAAGTCAGCGATCGCATTGAAGAATCGTCTGACTGAGCCCGATGGTCCTGGCACAGGCATTGTGAAGCATTGAGGAGGCTCTCGGAGTGCAGTTGCGCATGCTGCAGCTTTGGTATGCAATAAAATTAATATTTATTTATTTATTTTTTAATATGTTTGTGCTAACATCTCTATCCAATTAATAGGCTAAGGAGAAGGGCGTGCATCCCAATGACGTGGTGTGGGAGACATTCAGGAGGCTGCACGACAATGCCGATGGATCCCACACAGATGGAAAGTCTGCCCGTATAGCTGTAAGTTAATTTATCAATATTTATAAATTTATTAATAACATAGAAATTAAATATTTAATCATTCTTTTTCGATTTTGTGAATAGGCTGATGTATTGGCTCAGGTTGAGGAGTTGAGCCAGCCGACTCCTGGCACAAATGAGGCGCCACCACCCGTGGACATGAGCGCCGTATATGTGGACGCTGCCCTACGACACTCGAAGAAGAATCGAGTGTTTGGGCTCGACAGTCGATCTAGGAGTTATTCAGCTCCTAGCGTCTCATCTGCAGCTCCTCCACAGCCTGACACTCAGGCTACCATCAGGGCTCTCCAGGAGAAGATGGATGCCCAGCAGGCGGCTCTCCAGGAGAAAATGGACGCACAGGCAGCGCTTCTCCAAGCCCAGCAGGAGAAGATCGATCAGCAGCAGGAGATGCTACGCCAGCAGGCCGAGATGTTCGAGCTGATGCGGGCGCAGTTTAGGGGCCCTCCTCCATCTTCATCTTGACACTATTATTATTTGTATTTTATACACTCTTTATTATATTATATTACATTTTATGTATTGTATTGGAGATTTTATATATATTTATTACAGTTTTTCCATAATTTATTTACAAACAATAATCTAAATTACAAAAAAAAAAACAAAAAAAAAACAGAAATTAATAAAAAAAAATTATTTTTATTTTTTATTTATTTTTATTTATTAACGACGAACTGTGTCAGTCGTTACATTAATCCGTTTTTTAATTTTAATTTATTTTTATTTATTAACGACGGACAGAGTCCGTCGTTATCTTAATCGGTTTTTTAATTTTAATTTATTTTTAATTATTAACGACGGACGGAGTCCGTCGTTATATTAATCGGTTTTTTAATTTTAATTTATTTTTAATTATTAACGACGGACGGAGTCCGTCGTTATATTAATCGGTTTTTTAATTTTAATTATTAACGACGGACCGAGTTCGTCGTTAAGTCCGTCATAAAACGTAACGACTGTAGACGACACCAGAGTTAACGACGGACCATATCCGTCGTTATGGCCGTCGTTAGCCTTAACGACGGACCATATCCGTCGTTAATATTTATTACCGACAAACGGAATAACGACGGTGAGTTTCCGTCGGTAATCTGTCGTTATCTCGAATTAACGACGTAAAATCTTGGATTACCGACGGAAATTTCCGTCGCTAGCTCGATGAATTCTTGTAGTGTTAAAAGTCATGTTTAAATTATAAATTCACATAAAAGTGGTGAATTTTTTTGCAATTAACCCCACCCCGACCCCGCACAGTATATATATATATATATATATATATATATATATATATATATATATATATATATGGGTGGGGTTATATAAAAATAACCCCTTGTATAAGAAATGAGAACACATCTCACACCACACATCCATAAAAAACCAAAGGTCCGGATTTGCTGAAAAAACGGTGGAAATTCTGCAATATCTGAAATTTTTTTCGCGCGGGGGTATTAACGTAATTTGGTAATTCTTATAAAAATCACGGAGGATTTGATAACAGATCATTATGCTAACGAAGTATTATCATTATGCTAACGAAGTATTATAGTTATGCTAATTAATTTTTTCAAATATTATTAGCGAAAAAATATTCTAAATATTAATTATAAACTTAATTTGATTTAATAAACCCTAATTAAATGGAAAAAATCATAATTGGGTGAAATAAACCTAATTAGATGAAATAAACATTGATTGGATGTGGTAAACCCTAAATAAGTTGGAACAAATCATAATAATATATTTGTACTACGTTAGCATTATGATTTTGCTTCGTCAGCATTGCGAATACACTATGTTAGCATATGACAATACTCTGTCAACATACTTTATAAACCATAATTAGATGGGATAAACCATAATAATCAATTAAGAACTATAATCAAAAAATTAAATTTTAAAACAATAATGATAATTAGATGGAATAAACCATAATCGAGATTAAATAAACCATAATTGAGATTTAATAAACCATAATAAATTTATACTACGCTAGCATTATGATAATTTTTTGTTAGCACAACGAATACATTATGTTAGCATATGACAAATGCTTCGTTGGCATACATTATCATATGTTATCATAATACTGACGAAAAATTATTATATGCTAACGAAAGCATTTACAACTTGGGCACGTGTAAATTTTTTTTTTCGTTCATATTTTTTCATCTAAACATAGCCTTTTGACATCTCAAATGAAAGACCATGAAGAGAGCTGTAATTTGATATTTTTTTGTGTACATTGGATTAAAAACAAGCAAGTTATGGTCAGTTAAAGTTTTTAAGATTTTTTTTAATTACTGATATCATCATTTTTAATGGATTTGGACGAAAATAGCCCCCCTTCCTTTATTTTTTGCCCTATTATTTACGAAATTGCCACCTTAAATCTCAACCATTGGATCATTAAATTGGATGGTGTAAGATGGGTTCTCATTTCTCACACCAACAAAATGTTCTCATATGATCCATATCCTATATATATATATATATATATATATATATAAATTGGGACGAAAATGACCAAATATATTTATTGTTGTAACTTTAACACAAATTTTAATAGTATGCAATTATAACCATATATGGTTGTAGAAATCGGGCTAGGCGGGCCGCCTATACGGCCCCTACTCATGCCGAAAACACCCAAGTTGGCTAAGAAATCAGGAAGACCGAGTTCTCACCGACTAGGTGGCTAGGCGGTGATTAATCGGCCATTAGGCGGATGATTAATTTTTTAATTTTTTTCTTTTAAATTTTTGGTTCAAAATATGACCAAATAAAAATTTTAAGGTTTCTCTTAACCTCTTACATATGAACTTACATCCCATTGTTTCAATCTATAATCAATTTGGAATATAGAAAAATGGGAATAAAGTTGAAAAACTAATTTGAAGTTTTCATTTAAGATTATCCATCCTTTATACTACAACCCTCTATCCAATTTTCATTCAAAAACGAATGTTGGATGTAGGAAATGTTGAAAAAAAGTTGAAAACCTCATTTGAGCTTTTATACAACAACCTTCGTCTCAATTTTATGTATATAATCGATGTAGGATGTAGGATAATTGAAAAAATTAATTTATAAATACCAATATATAATAATTAATAATATATTATAAAAATTAGAACACCGCCTACGCTCCACCTAGATTACGCCTAGGCAACCTAGGCACTAGGCCCCCACTAACCGCCCGACTAATGCCTAATGAGTTCTACAACCTTGATTATAACACTAACTTTTAATTTAGATATTATTTAACGTTCCTCAATGTATCTGATGTGCATCGTGTTCGGGAAGCACCTTCCCCATGATTTTTTTAGTTGTATAAAATACTGTATCGACAATTCAAGAACCTTCCATGAACCATGTAATTTTATGCACAATTTCATATTTCAACATTGATAGATTGTTTCAGATATACTCATCTCTCTCAATGTATTAATTTCATGCATGCATAATTAGCATATGGCAATAATTAGCATATGGCAATTATTAATACAATATGAAAACACTTAATGGGTTAGTATTCAGGCGTATCATGTTCATCTCATTATCAAAGGTAGCTAAATTTTGTTAACATATGACGAATATTCTGTTAGCATTAATTATACTGCTATAAAGATTTATTTCATTCTAATTAGGATATGCTTCATTAGCATCGATTATATTGTTATAAGGGTTTATTTTATCTCAGTTATGACATGTTTTATTAGGATATGATGAATATCATGCTTCATTAGTATAAATTATATTGACATCGATCAATACATTAATACATTAAGATATTTTTATATGACAATGATAATGCATTGATAACGTTATTTAAAATTGACATATGCTAAAAAAATATTATAATATTAATGTTACTGATGTGACCCGGGACTCAATGACCAACGAGACACAAAAGACGCGGAAGCTAAGGATTGAAACTACGTCGGTACAGTAAGGATTCTATACTCGATTATCTAGACGACTAAGACTCAACTAAAATACCTAGACAATATCACACAAAATAACACAAATCCAACAAAGAAGGGTTGTTTAGGGACGATGGTGATGATGATGAACGATGATATGGAATAGGTTTAGAAGGGCTAGAGTAGATAGGATATGATAGGGTAGAAACGGACTTACGGATGGAACGAGACGAACACGAACTTGGACACGTTGGTGGCTGATCTTGAAACGAACGTTGATGATGATGTTTGACGTCGAATATGGCTGTATGGATGATGACTTGTAGATGTGAATTACAACCCGATTAATCCCCGGCGTATCTTGTACGACGAAAATGAATCTCTAAGTTGTTCTTCGTAGCGAGTTCACCCTAATTCTTCGTATGAATTAGAACTTTCCCTTGATGTAAGACTCAAAGTTTGCTAGGCTTCAAGAATGATAATTTTCGAGGAAAACAATCAAAAGCTTTTAACGGTTGAGACACAAATTGAATGCAAAAGCAATTTTAATCAATAATGTCTAAAATATCAAAGTAACATGATTCCCCTATTTATAGGGCTTAATATGCACGAAAATAAGGTAGAAAAAAGGCCTAAAACCTGATCAAAAAATGATCTCTAACTATACTAGAAAAATACCTAAACTAGAATTCTATTCAAGGTAGGAAATTGCCTTAAATACAATCCTAGTCAAACCTATGATATTATGAACGAAAATTACACTTATTAATTAATTAAAAACTGATCTAAACTATAGTCTAAAGTAATTAAATATATACTATAGTCTAGATAAAAATCAACCCTTTAATTAAATTAAATCAAGGGCGAAAACAGCTCCATGCACAAATGCACTTCTTCTTGCTCTCTTCTTCAACTCTTCAAGTTATATTCTCCATGGTATGATCTTGATCTTCATTAGTTAATAAATTAACTAAAGTATGGCTGCACTTTGCATCTTCTAATTCCTCAAACTTCTTGCGAATCATCACTTGGAAATAACCTTGTAATTTCTTCGCTCGAAGTCGCGTCATTGGACCTTTGAATTGCAGCTCGGGTTCAAGGCCTTCAATATCTTGCATGGCTTCATCAGTTACGTAGTATAGTTATATATGTTAATATAATCATATGTGTTTAATATTACATGTGTGTATAATCACTGTATAATTTCCATTGTCCCAATTAGACATCCTTCGTTAGCACATAATAAATGCTTCATTAGCATCAATTATATTGATGTAATGGTTTATCACATCGATTTTAGTGTTCAACAATTTAATTTTATTGAATTTCATTATTTAGTTATGTTAGCATTGTCGTATGCTAACAAAAGCATTATCTAATACTAAACAAATGTATTATATAATGATAATGAAACAATAATATAGTCGATTGAAGTTAAATAATACAACTAATAACCTTCAATTGATAATTTTTTTAATAATTAATTTTTTGTTGAAAAGTAGGTTTGATTAAGTTTTCAACCATATAAAACTCATCATTTAATTATTTTCTAACAAGATCAATTTTGCATTTAAAGTTAGATGTTGTGCATGAAGTGATACTGTTTCATTAATATATGATTATGTGTTTGTCAGCATGTTATTGTGTATCCGTTAGCATGCGTTTCAAGTCTTTTTTTTTTTTACCTTGGCACAAAAATTATAAAAAATGTCACTGTAATTTTTTTATTATTCGAATAATAATAAAAAAAAAACAAATTGAATTTTTACCTGAGAAGAGTTTCTCCCCCAAATTTTTCTACGAGAGTCTTTTGCCGCGACGATTTTTTGCACGAGAGAGACAACCTCACGCAAATTTAGACACTTTTTTGTTGATGTCGTGTATACACTAACCCGATTACATAAATGTCGTGTGTGTGTGTGTGTGTATAGGCATGAGAGAATATTATGAATCTCGTGTAAATATAGACCTGATATAAATCCAATGTAAATATATATAATCTCGTTTTCCCCGAATATATGTGTATATAAACACGATTTTGTACTTTACGCACATCTTTGTAACATAGGTTTTATTTAAACAATTCTTGATCCTACAAAAAGTTAAACAAATATCTACACATTTTTAAAAAAATATATCATAATCGAACTAAATAGCAACTTAAATGTTGATGTTTTGAAACTTGACGTAATTTTTCAGAAAAATTGGCACAATTATTGTATGTTAGGCATAATCACTTCGTCTACAAAATTTTAATTGGCGTGATTTAATTAACAGTTAAATTAAAGTGACCAATACGATAATTTATAAGGTTAATATAAGATTTATATCAAGAAACACTTCAAACAATGTTTAAAACTTCAAACTCTCCTTTCCTTTTTCAGAATGGAAAACAAATATATAATATTTAAAGGTATAGTTGTTGAAATGGGGTTTCTTCAATTTAATGCACACAAAGAGTCAGGTGCATTGATTGTACATATTTTGTAAAATGTCCAATTTTGGTTTTTTTATATGGCTTGAAATAGTGACCCTCCACATTCAAGTAGTGATGATTTGCTCAAAAAAGAAAAATATTTGGGGTTTAAAATCCACGGCACCCGAATTTTCTCAACTAAATTGACAAAAAAAAATATGAAATTGCTTATAATTAAATTGTTAAGTTTTTAATGATAAATTTTTAAAACATTCGATGACACAACTCATTGGGTAGTTATCACAAATTTCACGTATCATATCCTTCAACAATCGAACTATTTATTATTTTTTCATGTTTGTGTGTTTCAAAATAAACCATTAAATTCAGCAAAAGACAGATTTATCTTTTCATGGTTTTGTTTCAAAAATTAATAATTTAACATAATCGAGTTTCAAATATCCTCTTTTCTAATGAAAAAAAGATACGGGAAGATGATGTTTGGCAAGATGGGTCATTTGGTTAGGTTGGTTGTTTGCACGGTAAATTCTACCGTAAGTAGATGTGTCCCTGGCCCCACTGCAGCGACACGTGTTCTTGAGATCATTAATTTTAATTATTTATATCTTATTTTTTACTTTATTCAATAATAAAAATTTCAGTCAAAATTTTATAGCGGTTGAAAAATATATTGTGACATTTCAACTACCATATTGTATACTTGTATTACTTATTATGAGATTTAACTACATATTATAATAGTAGGATATCAAAAAAATTTTATTCATCGACAGATAAAATTTTAAAATAACAAAAAATAAGAGAGAGAGAGAGCGCGCGCGCATTAATAAGGCCGGTGTCGTACAACAAATCTTGATTTAATTATTGGGGGAGAGAGAAGAGGGACCATTAAGGGAGGTAGGTATCGTACAGCACATCTTGATTTAATTAATGTTCCCAATATGCCACCTTTGGTATTGTTTGTTGTTTTTTTTTTTTAAGTCAAATTTGGTATGCTTTAGCTATGCAATAAGCTTTTGGTAACGGATGCTGACAAAATTAAAATTTTCTATACTATTTCTTTAGGTGCCACGCGACCTTCAACTTCGCCGTTTTAGGATATATGAAATCATTTTGAGTCAGTATTCATATAAGTTCAAGATTTAAAATAAAATTCATATATATTTCACGACATGTTTATAATTTTATTATATTTAATTGTGTTTGAATTTAAATCTTGACACGTTATATGAATTTATACCCGTAAAATAATCTCAAACAAGACTCCATCTTAGAATATTAAGTTTTGGCACTCTCTAATTAAATTTATTTTACGCTAAAAATGTGTTTTAACACGGACATAGCAACAAATTAAATTGCAATCACATTAATGACAAACTCAGTTCGAAACTATTAACAATGGTTTAATGACTAATTTTTCGGTCATTAAGTTAGAGACGGAAAAATTCAACTTTAAATGTCTAATTTTATTTTTCTATATCGACAATGATTTTTCCTCTCTAACTTAATGACGGAAATATTCGTATATAATTTTTTAATTTTTTATATTAGCGACATGTTAGGGACGGAAAATTTTATCACTAAACTCTAAATTTATTATTTTTTAATTTTTATATTACTACTTAATGATGAATTTCAGATGGATTATTTTATTTCTAAATAGATAAATAATTTTTCCATCTCTTTCATTTTACTTTTATAAGTATTATTAATAATATTAATTAAAATTATACAATATATAAATATAGTTAATTTTTTTAAAAATAATTTAAATAGAAAATATATAACTTAAAATTAATATTTTAAAAAAGTATAATTTGAAGAATTAAGAAAAATAGTATATTAAATAAATGATTTAAAATCAGTTTAACATTTTGATACATTAAAAATTGAGTAATATAATTATCTTTTAAAAGAAACATACAATATTAAATATTATAAAAGATATTTAAAAATATTATTACTCTATTATTTAGCTTAGAAATAAAAAAAAATGATAATTTAAATAACATTAAAAAATAAAAGTGTAAATTTAAGAAGTAGAAAATATATATATTAAATAAATGAAGTAAATATCATACTAACTTTTTAATACAACATAGAAAATAATAATTAAATAATAAACTTATATTTATAAAATATCTACATTAAAATTTAAAAAATATATTTATAAACATTGTAATCTAATTATTTAATTTAGAATAATTTTCGTATATGTGTATTCTATCTAAATATTAACATAAATATAAATTAACACATTTGGTTAAGCGCATTGAATAAAGCTATACATTCATGGGGGGACGTTGCAGGTTCGATGTTTGCGAGCAACAACTGTTGGATTAATGCATGTGGGGCGTGGGATTCGACGCGTGCCCTTAATTGTTAACAATGGAAAATTATGTCGCTAAAACACGTTTTTTATAATGTTATAGTATACACATATATATAGTTATTAAGGAAGTTGAATATATTGAATAAAATTGATTGTGATTTGTGTTTTGATGTAATTTTCTGTATTCTTACTATTAGAAATCAATTATAGTTTATTATTATATTTTTCTGAATATTCGTAGAATAAAAAAATCATAGACTTTTCTTGATGAAATAAAATCAATTAGTTAAGGACCTAAAGATGACGTGAGTATGTAACCCATAGCCGTTACTGTTACTCAAGAGTGTACGTGTATGCATTGGATAAATTTCACTATTGTGTAATAGTCATAAACCATACACAAGAGATAAACTACATTTTAAAAATTATTTGTCACATAACTATAACTAACGGTGCTGATTTGAACTCGAGACTTTTAGTCATTAAAATTTAAGAATTTTTCATTAATATAATTAAAAAGTGGTTATTCAATCCAGCGACATCATAACACGGATGCCATAACTATTCTTGTTTTTTCTTTTTAATTATTTTTTTTTCCTGAAAAAATGTTAACAAAGCTAAGACTCCACATGGTCCATGTGCATACACAGCTACTATGATGCGAAAAGAAAAAAAGAATTGAACTCCGATCGAATAGATTACGCTTTATAAATACAATTATTACACCTAGCTAACGTATATTAGTTGTTGATTAATGAAATAAATATATAGGAGATAATGTTAAAGATTCAGTCGACTCCCCCCCCCCCCCCTAACTCTCCTTCCCTTTTTAATATAATGAACAAAGCAAGTATACATACATATATATATATATGTATAATATTTAAGCGAAACACGTTCTAATTAGGAGCTTTTACTTTTTTTTAGTTATGCATTTTCCTCAAGTTCTTACCTTTTGTTTTATTCAGAGGGTCATGTATAATTTTATTTAATTTATTATTTCAATATATATAGGTGTCTTTCTACTTTCTTATTTGATATTATTAAGTTCTTATTCAACTGAGCTAATGAATTTGTTAATTTTCGTTATTTTATAATCTTTCTCATTTATTAAAAATCATATACTATGAAATTTTGATCAAATAATTATATGTAAGAAAAAAACTAAAAGAGAACACATAATTATTTGTTTAGAGAGGTAAATACTATGACTCACACTCTAACTCATTCCGGAGCTAACGGTGATGAGTTTATAATTTGAAATTCTAATTTTCCTCACTGGTTGAGGTAGTTGCATTGAATGAAATATTTTATATGCTAAAAGAAAAAGAGCACATGACAAAAAAAATAAATCGCCAAAAATTGACAAATTTTCTAACTCATTTTAGTCGGGAAATCATCGTTCCTTTATATTTTAAATACTACTTTAAATACTACATCAACACAATATAATATACATACATAGGATATGGATCAAATGAGACAATTTTTCTGGTGTGAGAACTAAGATCTCATTTTACACTATCCAATTTAATGATCTAATGGTTAAGATTTAATGTATAGATGTTGGCAATTTCGTAAATAATAGGACAAAAAATAAAGGAAAGATGGCTATTTTCGTCCAAACCTATTAAAAATGATGATGTTAGCAATTAAAAAAAATCTTAAAAACTTTAAACGACCATAACTTGCTCGTTTTAATCTAATGTACACGAAAAATATATCAAAATTAAAGCTCTCTTCGTGCTCTTTCATTTAAAATGTCGAAAGGCTATGTTTAGATGAAAAAATATGAACGAAAAATAAAAAAGATAATTTTTTTACTCGTGCCCAGGTTGTAAAAGCTTTCGTTAGCATATAATAATTCTTCGCCAGCATTATGATAACATATGCTAACGAAGCATTTTCCATATGCTAACATAATACATTCACTGTGCTAACAAAGAATTATCATAATGTTAGCGTGGTACAAATTTACTAGGGTTTATTCAATCTCAATTATGGTTTATTTCATTTCAATTATGGTTTATTACATCTAATTATGATTATTTTTTTTGAATTTAATTTTTCATTTTTAGTTCTTAATTGATTATTATGGTTTATCCCATCCAATTATGGTTTATAACGTATGTTGACAGAGTATTGTCATATGCTAACATAGTGTATTCATTGTACTGATGAAGCAAAACCATAATGCTAACATAGTACAAATATATTATTATTATGATTTGTTCCGACTCATTTAGGGTTTACCACATCCAATCAATGTTTTTTTCATCTAATAAGGTTTATTTTATCAAATTATGGTTTCTTCAATTTAATTAGGGTTTATTTGTAACAGCCCGGTCCCGAGATAGGGGTTTATGAATGGGGACAGGGTGTCATTAAAGGGTTAATGAGGTAAAATGGAAGATTAACAGGATGTTTTGAGAGTCGAAATATGCCTTTGGGAATTAGACGGGGATACTCATATTTACTTTTACTTAGACGGTGAATAAATCGTATAGAAGGATACCAATCAGCTTGGATGACGGTTAACAATACATGCAAACCCATTGATTAGACGAAAGGAGATCATATTCGGGTAGAAGAAATAGAACTTAGTATGCATCTTATACTCAAATAATTATGTCTGGGAGATTATTCATAGAATTTTGACAATCATAATAAGACTTTAACAACGGAATTAGGAAGAGTGTATCAGAGTAGCAGATCATATAGTGAGATTTCAAGGAAATATTAAATAATAGCAAAACAGTCTTGGCAGCCAACTCACATCCACAGCCACCAACATCCTCAACATCTCAACCTGAAAACATTTGAAAAAGAGGGGGCATGAGCACTAATGTACTCAGTGGGTTTTAATAAAACACTTTAATAAAATTCAAGATATCCAACAATCAACTAACGGTATACGGAGAGCAAAACGCTAAAGCCCTCTCCATAACCGTAAAAGCATTTCTTTTCCCTTGGACCCATCTTGGCTCAAACCTGACGTCAACTGTACCCTTAGGCATGCCATAGGAGAGGGGTTACCTCAAATATCCAAACGAGTTTGCGCGGGAAAAACCCAGCAGTGACTCCCTTAATAGTTCCGAGCTCAAATCCTGCTTAAGTGAAAACTAAGTTCCTTCCTTTCTTATCCTTGCTAGCAATACCAAGCTTAGAACAATGTCTAATGCTAATCCTTTAATACTATATGATTTCGGCCTACAAAGGGTTTGATGCTACCCTAACAAGGCAAACCTTAATTCTTAATTCTGCGAGCTAAACAAGCATAAACATTTAAGATATAGGAAAAAAACATAAACAAATGTGATTCGAAGCTAAAGATAATTCTAACATCTCATGCTAAGCATAAACAATACTTTAGTAGTTCTATCAGTTCTAAACATACTTTGAGAACATAATATCTTCCTTTATTCCTTCCTTGTACAGAGATCAATCAGGCTGAGCAAAAATATTTTATTGGATATCTCATTTGCCCTAACATGCTTCTAGAGCTTATTAGCTCAAACTTTAGATGAGTATAGATTTACCCAACTTGATTACAAAACGGAAGACGAGGCAACGAGCTGGTGGTTTTCCTTAGTATTTCTCCGAGGCTCGATTCCTCCTACAAAATTCGAATCGTCGACTTAGCGGTCTCCTTCGAAGATTTCTAATAACATGATATTAAATAATACTCAACTATTATTTCCTTAGCTAGGACTTAACATGGATAGCACGACTTTGACCTAATAAGGGATCGAGAATGGTTTATTTTATTTAAGGAACTTCTCGACTTGATCTCTAAATTTTAGACGGAAAATAACTCGAATATCTTATCGAAATAAATTGAAATTAACTTGAACACCTTACTATAATTTAAACTTGAATATGGCTTGAAAGTAGCATAATTTAAAAGACTCGAAAAGATCAGAAAGAAGGGGTACGGGAATAACCGAAAAGAACGGTGAATGAAACAGAAACAACACGGAGAAGAGGGGGGGGAGGGCGCCGTGTGGCTACATTGCCCCGGCGGGCCACCCGCCGCCACGGGGCCGCCTAGCCCCGGCGGGCTCCCCGCCCTCGGTGGGCTGGGGCGCGGCCGAGGGGGGTGTGGCGCGGCGGCGCCCAGCCCCCCGCGGGGCTCTCTCTCTCCTTCTCTTTTCTCTTTCTCTTCTTCTGGGTTCCTTCAACGTGTTCTTCAACTGTTCTTTGTGTTCGTTGATTTCTTCAACGAACACGAAGAACATGAAGAACAATTAACCTGAATTTTTATAAAAACAACGTACTTGATTTTAACATGCAACAACATGTTTTTAACTTAAAAAGAATTTTGGCATTACAATGGCATAAACACGATAATCCTCCTTTAAATTAGATTAACGACAAAATCGTTAAATGTGGTTTGATCGGAATTTTAACGGAATAACGAGGCTAATTTTCTTAGAATAATAATAACGGTATTAGAATGAAAAATATAACGTACACGTCATTAACTTTTAATTTCAACAAAAATCGAAATGTAACTTTTAGACGAGCAATAATGAAGAACGTGAAGAACGTAAATAACGGAAAGTAAATGCGGAATTTAAAGACGAAAAAGAAATAGAATCGAGACCGACGAACAAGAATGGACGGGGTCAGGTGCGTCGAAGGAATGTGGTTAGCTCGGCGTCTCGTCGAGTCGCAACGGCGGCATAGCCGCCTGCTACGATTTGAACGGCGCCCCTAGCACATTCCCTCGCCGCATCCCTTCCACACCACTCCGCTCGTCGTCTTGAAGAACACTCACGAAGAACGCTTTTTTTTTTACTTCGACAGAATCTTCTCGGCTTTCAAAGCTTTTCATCCTCTCGATTTAGAAGTGAAGAGAAAGAGTAAATGAGCAAGAAATGCTAAAGGGGTGGCCCCCTATATATAGGAAAATCTTTGGCTTCCCTTGGAAGCCATTGCTGTGCGGGAATACTTCAAAAGCTACCCCGGGTTCGGTTAAAAGCTGTTTTATTCGATGTCGAGGTCCAAATGACTTCAGACACGAAATCTAAAAATACCGGGAGACTCGTTGGCTCGAACACTAGTGAACCAACTTGATTCGTGATGAAGACGGGTTCGTCAGAAGAAAGACGAGTAAAGATTCCCTTTTTGGAATTACTTTTTACTATTCACTCAGACTGACAGATTCGGCTCCCGAGCGTTCGATTGACTTCGGAATGAAAATCCGTGAACGCCAACGGAATCCTTGAGTCATTTCCCCGTAGAGGGGCCTCACAGAACTGAACTTGAATGAACGAGGAAGATTTCGTAAATTTCTCAAAACACGAACGCACGCAAAAGTTACTATTCATTTCCCTTTTTAAA
The DNA here is from genome assembly GCA_026008535.1 of Perilla frutescens. Taxonomy (NCBI): domain Eukaryota; kingdom Viridiplantae; phylum Streptophyta; class Magnoliopsida; order Lamiales; family Lamiaceae; genus Perilla; species Perilla frutescens. The sequence goes on from BRKX01000011.1 coordinate 34,537,884, forward strand.
TACGTTTTCTATCACCGGGAACTCAATTGACCCCGGATTTGAAATTAAAAAATACCGGTGTACTCCTTGAGTCAAAAACTTTCTAAAGAGGCCATAAATGGCAGTAAAAGAATTAAGATTATATTTTCCGAGAAGACGATCTTTACGAAAACTGACTCCATAAGTCGTGACTGACATCCAATCATAGCTAACCCTTAATTAAATTCATTCTTTAATTAATTAACTAGGATTAACAATTATCTAAACCTCATTCAAAAATCTGGGGTATTACATCCTACTCCCCTTAAAAAAAATTTCGTCCTCGAAATTTACTAACCATGATAAGCAATATCAGGGTACTTCTTGAGCATTTCGGATTCAAGCTCCCAAGTTGCTTCCTCTAAACCATGGTGGTTCCAGATTAGTTTTACCAGATCGATCTTCTTGTTTCTCAACTTCTGGATCTTTCGATCTACGATGGCTTGGGGCTTTTCCTCATAGGCTAAGTCCTCATTCAGGACTATCTCTTCCTTGCTAATCACGTGCTTTGGATCGAACACGTATTTTCGTAACATGGAAACGTGAAAAACATCATGCGCGCTACTCAGGTTGGGTGGTAAGGCCAACCTGTAGGCTACTTCATTCACCTTTTCTAAGATCTCAAAAGGTCCGATAAATCTGGGCCTTAATTTACTTCTTTTGCCAAAATGAACTATTCCTTTTGATGGGGACACCTTCAAAAGCACTTTATCTCCAACGTCGAAACTGAGCTCCGTCCTCCTCTCATCTGCATAAGCCTTCTGTCTATCCTGAGCTTCTTTGATGCGTTGACGAATAAGCTCGATCTTTTGGACAGCTTCCTGGACCATCTCGGGTCAAAGTATCATTCTTTCTCCAACTTCGTCCCAATACAGGGGCGATCTACACTTCTTTCTGTAAAGGGCTTCATATGGGGCCATGCCAATTGATGACTGGTAGCTGTTGTTGTAGGCAAATTCTACCAAAGGCAACAACTCTTCCCAATTGCCTCCTTGATCGATGATGACTCCTCTGAGCATGTCTTCCAGAATCTGGATAGTCCTTTCGGACTGACCATCCGTTTGAGGATGGAATGCCATGCTGAAATTAAGCTTTGATCCCATTGCATCTTGTAGGCTCCTCCAAAATCTTGATGTAAATCTTGAATCACGGTCCGATGTAATCGAGACCGGCACTCTGTGTAGGCGCACAACTTCCTTAACATACAACTGGGCTAATTGATCTAGCCCGTCCGTCATCTTAACAGCAACAAAATGTGCTAATTTAGATAATCGATCCACGATTACCCAAATAGCGGTATTCCCCCGCTTAGACTTTGGCAATCCTACGACAAAGTCCATATTGATATGATCCCACTTCCATTCAGGGATTTCCAAGGGTTGAAGCAGACCAGAAGGTTTTTGATGCAAAACTTTCACTTGTTGGCAGTTTAAACACCTTTCCACGAAGGCGGCTATTTCTCTCTTAATATTATTCCACCAGAAATTCCTCTTGAGATCTTGGTACATCTTGGTGCTTCCGGGATGTGCTGTATATGGCGTGTCATGTGCTTCGCACATGATTTCCTCTTTTAGTTCTTCTTTGCATGGCACGCAGAGTCTTCCCTTGAATAAGAGTGCGTTACTGGCGGCTTCCGCGAAATCTTGCGAGCTATCAGATCGTGCTTCTACCCTTTTCTTTTCGAGAAACTCATCTCCTCTCTGGGCTTCAATTATCCTTTACCTTAGGTCGGGCTGAGCGACTATCATGGCAACTTGAGCTTGAATAGTCTCGGGTGGTGTTAATACCTCAATCCCTAACTTCTCGAATTCTTTGAGAAGATCCTCCTTAGCTAAGATGAGTTCTAACTCTGTCTTCTCCTTTCTACTTAGGGCATCTGCTACCACATTGGCCTTGCCTGGGTGGTAGTGAATCGTGCAGTCATAATCTTTCACGAGTTCTAGCCATCTTCTTTGCTTCATATTAAGATCCTTTTGCTCGAAGAAATACTTCAAGCTCTTGTGATCTGAGAAGATCTCACACTTGGCTCCGTAGAGGTAGTGCCTCCAGATCTTCAGCGCATGAACGACAGCTGCTAGCTCTAAGTCATACGTCGGCTAGTTCTGCTCGTGATTCTTAAGCTGTCTGGAAGCATAAGCAATCACCTTTCCTCTCTGCATTAGCACGCATCCTAATCCTTTCCTCGATGCGTCGGCGTAAATCACGAAATCTTCATTCCCTTCCGGAATGGCTAATATAGGGGCTATGGTTAGCATCTTCTTCAAGGTTTGAAAACTTTCCTCACACTCAGGCGTCCATTTGAACTTGGAGTCCTTCTTTAGCAATCGCGTTATAGGTTTGGATATAGTAGAGAATCCTTCAATGAATCTGTGATAGTATCCAGCGAGTCCTAGAAAACTTCTTATTTCGTTCACGCTTCTTGGAGACTTCCAGTTGCTTACAGCTTCAATCTTGGCTGGATCTACTTTGATTCCTTCTACCGAGACTATATGACCTAAAAACGCAACCTCTTTGAGCCAAAACTCACACTTGCTGAATTTAGCATAAAGTCTTTCTCTTCTTAACGTCTCCAGAACTACTCTTAGGTGCTCATGATGTTCTTCTTCATCCTTGGAATAGACAAGAATGTCATCTATGAAGACTAGGGCAAATGTATCCAGATACGGGTGAAAAACTCGGTTCATTAAATCCATGAACACTGCTGGCGTCTTGAAGAGGGTAATCATAACTGCTAGATTACCTGGGGCCTTAGCAGCTTGCTGCTGATTGAGAGCATAAGTATGAGCTGGCTGAGGCGGCCTCTGTCCTTGGCTGGACCTTTGATCTCGTCGTTGGTTCGATCTTGGGTTCATTCATGGTCTTTGACCCTGAGGTCCTCCTTGCTGCAGTCTTGGCTGGTTTCCAGGAAGTTGCTGAAGTGGTTGCGGGTACAGGGGTTGTTGTGGTGTTTGAGATCGTCTATTGTTTCCTTTAGGACACTTTCTCTTGAAGTGCCCCTCTTCACCACAGTTGTAGCACCCAGTTAGATTTGCTCGGCAGACTCCAGGATGCATTCTTCCGCACCGTTGACACGGCCTAAAGCTAGGGACGATGCCAGCCTGACTTCAAGGCACCCCCGACTCTCGGCTTTGCCAGTGGGGTTAATTTCCTCTGTCATCTCTTCTTCCTCCTTCCCACTTTCTTTTTCCCTTTGGATCACTAGATGACTGAGAGGAATGAAATAAATATATAGGAGATAATGTTAAAGATTCAGTCGACTCCCCCCTAACTCTCCTTCTCTTTTTAATATAATGAACAAAGCAAGTATATATATATATGTATGTATAATATTTAAGCGAAACACGTTCTAATTAGGAGCTTTTATTTTTTTTAGTTATGCATTTTCCTCAAGTTCTTACCTTTTTTTTTATTCAGAGGTTCATGTATAATTTTATTTAATTTATTATTTCAATATATATAGGTGTCTTTCTACTTTCTTATTTGATATTATTAAGTTCTTATTCAACTAAACTAATGAATTTGTTAATTTTCGTTATTTTATAATCTTTCTCATTTATTAAAAATCATATACTATGAAATTTTGATCAAATAATTATATGTAAGAAAAAAACTAAAAGAGAACACATAATTATTTGTTTACAGAGGCAAATACTATGGCTCACACTCTAACTCGTTCCGGAGCTAACGGGGATGAGTTTATAATTTGAAATTCTAATTTTCCTCACTGGTTGAGGTAGTTGCATTGAGTGAAATATTTTATATGCTAAAAGAAAAAGAGCACATGATAAAAAATATAAATCGCTAAAAATTGACAATTTTTCTAACTCATTTTAGTCGGGAAATCATCGTTCCTTTATATTTTAAATACTACTTTAAATACTACATCAACACAATATAATATACATACATAGGATATGGATCAAATGAGACCATTTTTCTGGTGTGAGAACAAAGATCTCATTTTACACCATCCAATTTAATGATCTAATGGTTAAGATTTAATGTAGAGATGTTGGCAATTTCATAAATAATAGGACAAAAAATAAAGGAAGGATGGCTATTTTCGTTCAAACCTATTAAAAATGATGATGTTAGCAATTAAAAAAAATCTTAAAAATTTTAAACGACCATAACTTGCTCATTTTAATCTAATGTACACGAAAAATATATCAAATTAAAGCTCTCTTCATGCTCTTTCATTTAAAATGTCGAAAGGCTATGTTTAGATGAAAAAATATGAACGAAAAATAAAAAAGATAATTTTTTTACTCGTACCCAGGTTGTAAATGCTTTCGTTAGCATATAATAATTCTTCGCCAGCATTATGATAACATATGCTAACGAAGCATTTTCCATATGCTAACATAATGCATTCACTGTGCTAACAAAGAATTATCATAATGTTAGCGTGGTACAAATTTATTAAGGTTTATTCAATCTCAATTATGGTTTATTTCATCTCAATTATGGTTTATTACATCTAATTATGATTATTTTTTTTTTGAATTTAATTTTTCATTTTTAGTTCTTAATTGATTATTATGGTTTATCCTATCCAATTATGGTTTATAACGTGTGTTGACAGAGTATTGTCATATGCTAACATAGTGTATTCATTGTACTGATGAAGCAAAACCATAATGCTAACATAGTACAAATATATTATTATTATGATTTGTTCCGACTCATTTAGGGTTTACCATATCCAATCAATGTTTGTTTCATCTAATAAGGTTTATTTTATGAAATTATGGTTTCTTCAATTTAATTAGGGTTTATTTGTAACAGCTCGGTCCCGAGATAGGGGTTTATGAATGGGGACAGGGTGTCATTAAAGGGTTAATGAGGTAAAATGGAAGATTAACATGATGTTTTGACAGTCGAAATATGCCTTTGAGAATTAGACGGGGATACTCATATTTACTTTTACTCAGACGGTGAATAAATTGTATAGACGGATACCAATCAGCTTGGATGATGATAGTTAACACATGCAAACCCATTGATTAGACGAAAGGAGATCATATTCGGGTAGAAGAAATAGAACTTAGTATGCATTTTATACTCAAATAAATATGTCTGGGAGATTATTCATAGAATTTTGACAATCATAATAAGACGTTAACAACGGAATTAGGAAGAGTGTATCAGAGTAGCAGATCACATAGTCGGATTTCAAGGAAATATTAAATAATAGCAAAACAGTCTTGGCAGCCAACCCACATCCACAGCCACCAACATCCTCAGCATCTCAACCTGAAAACATTTGAAAAAGAGGGGGCATGAGCACTAATGTACTCAGTAGGTTTTAATAAAACTCTTTAATAAACTTCAAGATAACCAACAATCAACTGACAGTATACGGAGAGCAAAACGCTAAAGCCATCTCCATAACCGTAAAAGCTTTTCTTTTCCCTTAGGCCCATCTTGGCTCAAACCTGACGTCTACTGTACCCTTAGGCATGCCATAGGATAGAAGATGGGTTACCTCAAATATCCAAACGAGTTTGCGCGGGAAAAACCCAGTAGTGACTCCCTTAATATTTCCGAGCTCAAATCCTGCTTAAGTGAAAACTAAGTTCCTTCCTTTCTTATCCTTGCTAGCAATACCAAGCTTAGAACAATGTCTAATGCTAATCCTTTAATACTACATGATTTCGGTCTACAAAGGGTTTGATGCTACCCTAACAAGGCAAACCTTAATTCTTAATTCTGCGAGCTAAACAAGCATAAACATTTAAGATACAGGAAAAAAACGTAAACAAATGTGATTTGGAGCTAAAGATAATTCTAACATCTCATGCTAAGCATAAACAATACTTTAGTAGTTCTATCAGTTCTAAACATGCTTTGAGAACATAATATCTTCATTTCTTCCTTCCTTGTACAGAGATCAATCAGGCAACGAGCTGGTGGTTTTCCTTAGTATTTCTCCGAGGCTCGATTCCTCCTACAAAAGTTGAATCGTCGATTTAGCTGTCTCCTTCGAAGATTTCTAATAACATGATATTAAATAATACTCAACTATTATTTCTTTAGCTAGTACTTAACATGGATAGCACGACTTTGACCTAATAAGGGATCGAGAATGGTTTATTTTATTTAAGGAACTTCTCAACTTGATCTCTAAATTTTAGACGGAAAATAACTCGAATATCTTATCGAAATAAATTGAAATTAACTTGAACACATTACTCTAATTTAAACTTGAATATGGCTTGAAATTAGCATAATTTAAAAGACTCGAAAAGATCAGAAAGAAGGGGTGCGGGAATAGCCGAAAAGAACGGCGAATGAAACAGAAACAACACGGAGAAGAGGGGGGGCGCCGCGGGGCTACCTTACCTCGGCGGGCCACCCGCCGCCTAGCCCCGCCCCCGGCGGGCTGGGGTGCGGCCGAGGGGGGCTTGGCGCGGCAGCGCCCACCCCCCCGCGGGGCTCTCTCTCTCCTTCTCTTTTCTTTCTCTCTTCTTCTGGGTTCCTTCAACGTGTTCTTCAACTGTTCTTCGTGTTCGTTGATTTCTTCGATGAACATGAAGAACACGAAGAACAATTAACCTGAATTTTTATAAAATCAACGTACTTGATTTTAACATGCAACAACATGTTTTTAACTTAAAAAGAATTTTGGCATTACAACGGCATAAACACGATAATCCTCCTTTAAATTAGATTAACGACAAAATCGTTAAATGTGGCTTGATCGGAATTTTAACAGAATAACGAGGCTAATTTTCTTAGAATAACAATAACGGTATTAGAATGAGAAATATAACGTACAAGTCATTAACTTAGAATTTCAACAAAAATCGAAATGTAACTTTTAGACGAGCAATAATGAAGAACGCGAAGAATGTAAAGAACGGAAAGTAAATATGGAATTTAAAGACAAAAAAGAAATGGAATCGAGTCTGACGAACAAGAATGGACGGTGTCAGGTGCGTTGAAGGAATGTGGTTAGCTCGGCGTCTCGTCGAGTCGCAACGGCGGTAGAGCCGTCTGCTATGATTTCAACGGTGCCCCTAGCACATTCCCTCGCCGCATCCCTTCCACGCCACTCCGCTCGTCGTCTTGAAGAACACTCACGAAGAACGCTTTTTTTTTACTTCGACAAAATCTTCTCGGCTTTCAAAGCTTTTCACCCTCTCGATTTAGAAGTGAAGGGAAAGAGTAAATGAGCAAGAAATGCTAAAGGAGTGGTCCCCTATATATAGGAAAAGCTTTGGCTTCCCTTGGAAGCCATTGCTGTGCGGGAATACTGCAAAAGCTACCCCGGGTTCAGTTAAAAGCTGCTTTATTCGATGTCGAGGTCCAAATGACTTCAGAAACGAAATCTAAAAATACCGGGAGACTCGTTGGCTTGAACACTGGTGAACCAACTTGATTCATGATGAAGACGGGTTCATCAGAAGAAAGACGAGCAAAGATTCCCTTTTTGGAATTACTTTTTACTATTCACTAAGATTGACAGATTCGGCTCCCGAGCATTCAATTGACTTCGGAATGAAAATCCGTGAACGCCAACGGAATCCTTGAGTCATTTCCCATAAGAGGGGCCTGACAGAACTGAACTTGAATGAACGAGGAGGATTTCGTAAATTTCTCAAAACACGAACGCATGCAAAAGTTACTATTCATTTCCCCTTTTAAATACGTTTTCTATCACCGGGAACTCAGTTGACCTCAGATTTGAAATCCGAAAATACCGGTGTACTCCTTGAGTCAAAACCTTTCTGAAGAGACCATAAATGGCAGTAAAAGAATTAAGATTATATTTTCTGAGAAGACGATCTTTACGAAAACTGACTCCATAAGTCGTGACTGGCATCCAATCATAGCTAATCCTTAATTAAATTCCTTCTTTAATTAATTAACTAGGATTAACAATTATCTAAACCTCATTCAAAAATCTGGGGTATTACATTATTAAATCAAATTATGTTTATAATTAATTTTTAGAATATATTTTTCGCTAACAATATTTGAAAACTTTAATTAGCATAACGATAATGCTTCGTTAGCATGATGATAATACTTCGTTAACATAACGATCTGTTATCAAATTCTCCACGATTTTCATGAAAATTAGAAAATTACATTAATACCCCCGCGCAAAAAACTTTTCAAATATTACAAAATTGCCACCGCTTTTTTTTTTATCAAATCTGAGCCTTTAATTTTTTAGAATTATGTGATGTGAGATATGGTCCTCGTTCTCACACTAGGATTGGTTTTCACCTAATCCCTCCCCTATATATATATATATATTGGATCAAATGAGAACCACACCCCCTTGTGAGAACAGAGAACCAATCAAAGTCATAGATCTCACCTATTTGGACGGCCAAGATACGTTCCAAAAATTAAAAAATGCGGCGGCATTATTGTAATTTTAGTGACTTTTTAATGAACTGAGGGTATTTTCGTAATTTATGGAATCTATTATTTTTGGACTGAAACCTATTTTCTTCGTAATATATACTTCCATTATAAATATGTTTCCTTTTTCACACGATTCTCCTCGATTCTCTTCGATTTTATTGTGTTTATGTAATCCAGATTCCAATCGATTCTCTTCGAAATCTAATCATCTTAATCGTTGTTCACGCGAGTTCCTGAGTTTTCGTTGTTCGTTGTTCTTGGATGATGATGCCGAGTAAAAATATTTTTGTTGTACTTTTCCTGTGATATTTTCACCCGATTCTCTTCGATTTTGTTGTGTTTTAGATTTGTTCGATAATGTTGATGAAGCTGATTAAGTTGAACTTTTGATTTTTGAGGATCAACATGTATTTTTAGTTCTGCAGATTGTGGTTTCATATTGCTATGTACTTGTATCTCTGCAGATTTATTAGCATCACAACATGAATTATTAGCATTATCAACTAGTTATTAGCATTGTAAAATCAATTGAATATCAGGAAACATCTTGTTAATAGAGTTTTAGCACTAGTGTAATTAGTTTTAGCACTGTTTGTAATTACTATATTCGTGTATCTCTGCATATTTTCTAGAATTACAAATTGGCTAATTAGCATTAGAGATGTTAGTTTTAGCATTACGAAGCTAGTTATTAGTATTGTAAGAATAATCGAGTATTGGAAAAACATGTTGCCAACAAATGGTTTAGCACTAGTATTACAATGTTTAGCACTTCTGTAACTTATTTTAGTACTACTGTGAATAATTTTAGCATTATCGAATAATATATTTTTTTAAGCATTAACGTGATTAGTTGTGTATTGATAAATGTGCAGATTGTGTTTCTTCCACTTTGGAGATTTCTTCTGGTTTTTCTGAATTTTACATATCTGACTGTGAATCATCTCTGAAGCCTGGATTGGGCAAAATATTTCCTACTTTACATAATGGTATAATCTTTTACAAGGTGTATGCTTCATCATGTGGATTTGATACTCATTTATCTACTACAAAGAGGTCTAAAGATGGTACTATAATTTGGAGTATGTTTTGTGCAACTGCGAGGGACTTAAAAATACATCGGTTGATTTTGCTGAAACTTCAAAGAAAAAGAGACATCGTGTGACTAAGATGACTAACTGCATGGCTAGGATAGGGTTGAAGTATATTAGTTCTGATGGGTACAGTGTTGGACTATTTGAAGAAAGACATTCACATTCTCTTATTTTGGATACACACAAAGAGTTTATGAATATGAATAGAAATATAGACCCTTCACATCAAATATTTATTCTTAACTGTGCAAGGGTAAACATTGGCGTTCTATTATTTTAGCATTTGCATTCTGCTGTTTTAGCACTGGTAGTTGAAATTTTAGTACTTTCACTGCCTTTTTTTTAGCACTGTTATTTGATGTTTGAATATTTTGGTAGGTGACAATTTAACATTTATAGTCTTTTGTTTATGATGAGAAAGACATTATAATAACAGAGTTTTATGATCTTTTATATGTTGGCAGGTATTTAATGATTTTTGCACCATTTACTGAAAAGGCCAATCATGGGAGGCTTGTCACCTTTGAGGCTGCTTTAATATCGGGTGAGGATGTTGAATCTTATTCGTTGGTTCTTTAGAAATTTCAAGAACTGTATGAATTATTTTTTGAATTTTATGGGTTGTTTGCACCTAGTGAAATTGAGGTGCTTCCATCTGACTTTGTGAAGACTAAAGGTAGTGGAAGTCGTATAAATCAAAAGAAGATGCGAACGCCAAATGCAAAAAGAAAAAGGACCTGCAAGAAATGTAACAAAAAATGCAGTCATGATTCTAGGAACTCCTGGAAGAAGTAGATATAATTTTTTTTGTACTTCTCATACTAATTTTATTTATTAATGCTACTAATGTTCTTCTCTGCAATGCTATACACATAGTTGATATTCTTTTTGGCATTGCTAATAAAGAGTTTGATAATGCTAATAAGAGTGTTTGTACTGCTAATATAGTTCTTTATACTGCTAATAAGTCATTTACTTTAATATCTTGCAACATGATCTTGCATGTGTGGCTTTTAACAGTCTTTGATATCTTTCATGAAATAATGCTAAGGTGGGATTTATGACATTGTTAATTTAATAAAACTGTAATAGCATGTGTTCATGATTGTGTTTTATAATTTAATGATATGCTAAAATGAGATATGATGATGCAAATACAGTTAACAACAAATCACATTGGTTGGTTTGTAATGACTATGAAGTTTTTAATCACAATGCTAATAAAGGGTTATGTTAATGTTAAAAATGAGAGATTGCAATGCTAATAGAGGTTGCACTATATTGATAATTCAACAACATGTAACAGTGTTTGTTCATGGTTTTTTTACAATGTCGATGGCATTTTTTATGCTAATGCTAAAAAAGAGTCATGCTAAAATAAGTCATGACAATGCTAACAAAAGCCATGACAATGCTAAAATAGAAAATGACAGTGCTAAAACCCTAAATTGAAAAATATACATGTAAATTGTGAGTATTCATATATTTTCAAAATTTCTGATTTTACCTTTACTAAGATTCAGGGGCAGCGAATTTTGACTTTATTACAATTATACCACCGTCTCAATTTTTAAACTTGGGCCATTGATGTAGAGATTATTGGATGATAGGGATTGGTTCTCGGTTCTCACAAAGGGTATGGTTTCTTCTGCAACCACTTCCTATATGTGTGTGTGTGTGTGTGTGTGTGTGTGTGTGTGTGTATAGGGGTGGGTTAAACTGAGAACCATACCCCATGTAGGAACTAAGAACCATTTACATCTATAGATCTCTACTAATTTAATGGACCAGATTGATTTTAGATTTTAAGGATCAAACTGCAAAATGATAATTTTTTACCAAAATTTAGTGCTTCATAAGGGTATTAATGACAAACCCAAAATATCCATAATATCATGTCCCATGAATCTAGGAATAATTATACGATGAAATTTACAGAGACTATAGAATCTGATATATGATTTACACAAATAGCAGGTAAATGGTACATTAATAGCAGAAATTGGGTTGTTGATAATTGAACGAAAACCCTACAAAAACAAAATTCCATTCCAGCCGCCGCCTCCCTCCTCAATCTTTCATGCCGAACGCCGCAGAATGCCGAACGCCGACAACAATGAAGGCCCGCCGCCCGTCTCCACCTCATCCGAACGCCAATCCGCCGCCTGCTTCGAAGTCGCCCGTACTCCCAGACGCCGGCCGCCTCCACATCGCCAAGGACGCGACTGCCGTGACCCAAACCAAATGATCTACAACAATGAAGGGCCCCCGATCGACTGAACGTCGCCCAGATGCCCAGCCGCAGCCCTCCTCCACCTCGATCGAAACCCCCGTCGCCAGCCTCCACATCGCCCAAACCGAGACAACATGAACGGGTATTTTTTCACTCTTAAATTAGCGATCTATAAATGTATGATTAGCAAATTTTAGATAATTCTGAATAGGATATGATTAGCAAATTTTATGGGTATTCAAAATTTTTTGATGTTTTTTAGTTAGATGTATGTAGCAAACTATTAAGATGTTGATTGTTCTACATTTAGAAGCTATATTGAATTCTTGTTGTTAGAAGAAGTCTCGTAACTGTAGGCAACTGATACAGTGTTTCGATATGCAGAGAATAGACCTCTGAGTATTTCTCATATGCTTCTCGTAACTGTAGGCAAATGTTTTGGGTATTGGTTTTTGATTGATTGTTATATTTATTGGTTTTGTTTTGTGGTGGTTTGATGTATTTAGCAAATTAATTAGATATGCTTAGCAAATTATTAATGTATTATTAGCAGATTCATAATTTATGTTTTGGTTTTACATGATTGGTAAATTATTAATGTATTATTAACAAATTAGTATTTAATGTATTATTAGCAGATTAGTAATTTATTAATGTGTTATTAGCAGATTAGCAAATGTTGTGGGTATTGGTTTTTGATTGATTGTTATATTTATTGATTTTGTTTTGTGGTGGTTTGATGTATTTAGAAAATTAAGAAGATATAATTAGCAAATTAGGAAGATATAATTAACAAATTTTATAGGTATTCAGAATGCTTTGATGTTTTTTGGTTTGATGTATGTAGCAAACTAGTAAGATATGATTAGCAAATGTTTTGGGTATTGGTTTTTGATTGATTGTTATATTTATTGGTTTTGATTTGAGATGATTTGAAGTATTTAGCAAATTAATTAGATATGATTAGCAAATTATCAATGTATTATTAGCATATTAGTAATTTATGTTTTGGTTTTATATGATTAGCAAATTATGAATGTATTATTAGCAGATTAGTAATTATCAAAAGCATATTCCAAAATAAGTAAGTATATACCTCCATAGAAAAAGAAAAGCATCAGCACTATGTACTCAGGGTAATATTTTCTGGTTTCTTTCGTAGTTAATAGGACGCAACGTATAGCACTTTATTAATTACTCTTCTTCAAAGTCTCAAATTTTGAACTTAGGGTAGCCACCTAGCCACGCTCGCATGTAACCCCCAAGTTGTGAAAAATGCATGTTTTAATTTTGTTTCTGCTTCATGCTCTTGTTTTGTATTTTAGTTTGCTTAAATCTTTTGTCAACTCAAGCCCATGCATTAGCTGAGTAGGGTCTTATTGAATAGGGTCTTATTGAGCACTTCTGCATCATGGAACTTATTCATATATTTTAACATAATTAGTTTTTTGCATTTAATATTGATAATATTGTGTATTTTTTCTTGTATTATGATACAGAAGCAAAATTGAAGTAGCCGGCATGAGAGGATAGGAAGAGAAGCCGATTGAATGTCAAGAATAGTAAGTGGCTTATAACAAAATGATTTATATGTGATTATAAAAGCCTATGCATGTTGATTTTTGATTAATCTTTCATATATGTTGTTAGGTTTTTAAATAATGTTTGCTTCAAACGTGATCCTTTTCTTTTTTGTTATCCCTAACAAATGTTTTTTCAATATTATTGTTATGATTGCAGGTAAAGATGACTGTGATCATGAGTCTAGGACAAAGCGATGTCATGATGTGAATGTAGCTGACTGCGCTACACTAGGTCCATATGTGGGAAAAAAATCGAATGCGGTCGAGAAGCGCCCGAGGGAAGATTACTCAAATCTTAAAAATCGAACTAATCCTATGGCTCTACGGAATACAATAGCGAAGTTTAATGAAACTCAAAAGCAAAGAGTTCGAGATTTAAGATTTGGGACCTTACTGCACATTGATATAAAAGACGTGCCTCCAAAGATCGCTTACTGGGTGTTGGACAACTTCAACATGAAGCGGTGCGAGATAGTGCTTGAGGGGGATCGACATGTGCATGTAGGTGAAGATGACGTCAGGTTGATCTTCAGCTTCCCAAGAGGACCCCATCCTATTCTGAGGAAGGCAAAAAATGCAGAAGCGAGCTTATCTAAGGATTGGTAGGAGAGATTTACAGATGTACATCGTAGGAAGATACTTGCGAAGAATGTTTGTGATGCTGCAGTGGAAGAGGTTGACGGGGGCACTTGGTTTAAGAGGCACTTTATTGTGTTAGTGACATGCTGCCTAATTGAAAGTATAGGTAACAACTACGTGTCGCCTTAAATACTCGATAACTTTTGAGATGTCGACAAAGTAGCAAATCTTGATTGGTGCACCTATGTCATCAAGTGTTTGGTTGAGCACACTACTGTGTGGCAGAAGAGCAAGGACAAGTTTTACACTGGACCATCTTTGTTCGTAACTGTAAGTGTTTGTCATTTACAATAACTTTCGAATGTTATTATTCTAATAAAATACTAATTTTGTAAATAATCTTCATGATGTAGTTATTGTACATGGACTAGGTTGTGCTGGGTTGTACAGGAGGGTACCAAGAAATATCCTGACCATTAAAGCATGGAAGGATAAGATGCTGCTACAGAGGCAAAACTTAGAAATTGAAGATGGGGAATTTGGGAATGGATTCTGCTCTGGCCCATGCACAGAAGCAGAAGTTGTTGCAGCTGGAGATGAGCATGAACCATTACATGTTGCAACTGGAGATGAAGCAGGTGCTGCAGGGACAGATGCACAACCCGATGATGGTGCACCCATGGAGCATCAAGAAGAACAAGTAGACGGTCATATAGTGGATGAAGAGCCAGTCATTAGCCAAGAAGCAAACATTGAAGACTTAACTGACATAAAGGCTATTGCCACCGACCTCCTGAAGAAGGGCAAAATAATAAGTGACACATTGTCACTTATTATGTCAACCATTAACCGACTGCCGACTGAGATGTTGAATAATGCGGCATTCAGGAAAACCGTAGAGGCCACATTGTTGGTTAGTCGAGCAGCACCAGTGTCTAATGTTGATATACCTAGCACATCCCAACCAAGGGCCACACAAGATGATATTGATTTTTGGAATAATCCAGACCACATTGCTGCACTGTTGGAGATAGAAGAAGTAGCCTTAAAAAGGGATGAGGTGAAGAGACAACTTGACGGGCCGAGTTTCAATCTGGGTTTCACGCATGAATGGGACGGCATAATGAATGTAGCGCGTGAAGTTGTTAATTCCAATGATGATAACACAATGAAAGAGATAAATATTAAATTAAAAATTCTTTGATATCTGTCACATGATTATTCCTTCCTAATATTACTTATTAAAATACTACAGGTCACAGAAGAACAAACACAGGGAGGAGAGCCTGCACAGGATGAGGTAATATAGCTGTTTATTTATTGTTTACTATAATTATATTTACTTATTTCTATTTATGTGGCTTAAACGTTCTATTTAGCAAAATTTGATTTGAGGTGGCTTGGTGTTTTTAGCAAATTAGCCATTTATTATTAGCAAATTGGTAAGATATACTTAGCAGATGTATCATAAATTGTTTGTTTTTATTGATATTGTTTTTTTATAGCAAATTTATATTTTTCACATAGCTAGTTGATATGTTTTTTATAGCAAATAAATTATATGTGAATATAAAATATTATTGACATTTGTTTTTGCTTAGTTTTTTTTATTTATTTATTTTGATTTGATTTGGTTTGATGTGTGTAGTAAATTACTAGGATATGCTAAACAAATTAGTCAGATATGATTAACATATTAATAGGGAATTATTATGTTAAAAATCATGCTGTATATATAGATGAAAACCCAATTAAGCAACTATCATTGTCTAATTTTTTTTTCCAATTTGAAGTATGTTAGTTATTAGCAAATTAGTCATTTATTATTAGCAAATTGGTAAGATATACTTAGCAGATGTATCATAAATTGTTTGTTTTATTGATATTGTTTTTTTATAGTAAATTTATATTTTTCACATAGCTAGTTGATATGTTTTTTTATATCAAATAAATTATATGTGAATATAAAATATTATTGGCATTTTTTTTGCTTAGTTTTTTTATTTATTTATTTTGATTTGATTTGGTTTGATGTGTGCAGTAAATTACTAGGATATGCTAAAGAAATTAGTCAGATATGATTAGCATATTAATAGGGAATTATTATGTTAAAAATCATGCTACATATATAGGTGAAAACCCAATTAAGCAACTAGATATTCGTTGTCTGATTTTTTTATGTTAGTAAGCAAAATGATTTAGATTTGATTAGAAAAGTCTGTGCGAATTAGTATATTTTTATGATTAGCATATTGTATATATATTGGTTATTAGCAAATTAATCAGTTCTGATAGCACATTGTATATGTATTGGTTATAGCTCAATCGTTCTATGTTTTGGTTTTGATTCGATTTGCTTTGATGTATGTAGCAAATATTAAGATATGATTGGCAAATTAGTAAGAAATGCTTAGCATATTATTAAATCATGATTTTCTTTTACGCATATCTGTTGACATTGATTTGTATTTCTAGCAACTTAGTACGATATGATTAGAAAATTTTACAACTGTGAAATTTTGCTACAGAGATTCGTATTTTAGCAAATTTATCTTTTGTGTATAGCAAATTAGTGAGATAAGATTAGCAAATTATTAAGATATGAATAGCAGATTAGTAAGACATTGTTAGATTATTAGGAAGACATTGTATGCTTTCATGCGTATTGGCTATTGATAGGAAATGGCGTTCTTTATATCAAATTTTCATTATATTTATAGCAAATTGGTATTGGTTTATAGCAACTAAGTATTCATTGCATTTTAAAAAATGTAGGATGAGATTAGCAATTTTTGCAAATGTGTTTTGTGTTTTTTTTTAATTTGATATTTTGTTATAGCATATTTTGCTATCGTGTGTTTGTTTTGTCAAACAGGTGATGGGAAATATGGACACTGTGACTAATGATATTGGAGCAACATCGATGGATGTTGGGAAGAAGGTAAATATATTACATATCAAATTTCCTGTTTGAACTATTTAGCAAAATTTATTTATGCAATTAACAAATTAGAAAGCAATTAATAGCATAATTTATTAAACTAACAATTTTATGATGAATATTTTACACAATGAATATACCTTTAGGGGAAGGTGATTGCCAATGTTGCCACGAAGACAAACAAGATAATATGTCCCTACTACAAATGATTACTTCAAAAATAATTAATGTGCTGTTTTTGTAGATTTAATTTAAGCTTTGTAATTTATGTTAACAAGTAAAGAGGAAAGGGAAGAAAGTGGATAGAAAATGCAGAGGGAAGGTGGTGGGGAAATGAAAAAGATGATTATGTGGTTGTTAGTTTTTAAATTTGGAAATGTATAATTTGAACATCCGTGGAGGCGAATGCATTTGGCTATTTTGTATGAAGTTACACTATTTGGTGGATGTAAAATTTTCTAACTAATTATCCTGACATTCACGAGTACTGAATGTAGGTTTTTAATCGGATATATTTCTCACTAAATATATGGTGATTATTTTGCTCTTAACTTAATTATTTTGCATACACCATATCAAAATCTATGTTGTTAAAAAAAATACAGTGCAGTTAGCTTATTATTAACCATGCTATGTTTGCTATCTACTTTACAGACGGGTGATAAAATGACAATTAGAGCAAAAAATGAGTTACGAAAAACACGTGTTTTGGTTTCTCCCTATCTTGTGTGACCAATTGTTGCAAGTGATAAACTTAGCATGCAGCAAAAAAAATTGTACTACTAGATTATGAGAAATGAGGAGACTAACCTGTACGTAATTTCTTCATTATTACTATATTGCAAAATGATATGTTTTAAGTTTGACTCGGTAATAACCTTTGTTATTTGAAACCAGTGAGGAAGTTGTGTATTTTGATTCTAAAATGGAATTTAGAAGGAAAGAACTGTTGACACTAGCACCTGGCGAATATTTAAGTTCTGCTATTTTGGATGTTTGGAGTGTTATTTTGAATCACAATGAAAAATTAGGGAGACCAGGTTCACCAAGGAGATTTTTTGCAACGACCTACCCGTGTATAAGTTGATTAGTGTAGTTTAAATTTCCATTGATTGAATATATTTTTAAATGCAACCTAAAATATTCAATCATGAATAGCTAGGAACCGTATTCGCCGCGCCTGCAACATGGGATTATGCTAGAAGATCATCTACATTCTTGAGTAGACTGCTGAGTGAGATTAATAATGTTGACCGGCTGCATTTAGCAAACATAGAAATGGTAAGATTAATTAGACTTAAAAAACTATATGTGTCTATAATTAATATTAAATGCTTTTGTTGTTTATCTAATTTTAATAATTTCATGCTGCAGTTCTTTTTCACAATCTGCCACCATCTTATTATAATTTGTTGCCTGAAACAATGTGAATTACGGATGTAAATTACAAAGTTAAATAAAATGTTGAAGCTAGTGTTACCACATTGCCTTCAACATGCAGCGACAATGTAAACAGAACTTTGCACAAAATAAATTTTAATCACACTCCTTACGATGTGTGATTGCCTCAAGGCGAGTGTTAGGAAAAACTATCAAGGAATCTCTAGATTAGGTTTTGATGAGATGTCAAAAATAGTTATGAAAAACTGACAAAAATTCAAGTTGTAGATCTGAGCTGACCAATCCAGAGCATCAAAAAGGAACTCAAGAAGAGCTAAAGTCAACCAATCTGGAGAATGGTCTACAAGCTGAAGGATACGTCATCCAGTCAGAAGTCAACTCAACTGAGGAGTCAAAAAGTCGAATTAGTCGAAACAGACTGACAACTAAGTCAGCTGAGCTGAGGGAGAAAAGAATTGACTAAGACTGAAGGAACTGATAAAACATCAGTTTAAGCTAAAGACTGGAAGTATCCAACTGATAGCCAAACTGAAGCAAACAAGACAAATCAGCTAAAGGCCAGAACTAAAGTCAGTCAGCTTGTGATTAGTCAAGCTGACAAGAAAGGTCAAGAGAAATTAGTCAAGCTGACAAGCTAGCCAAGAACTTGAGATCAGTCGAACTCAAGAAACAAAGCTCAAAACTGCCAACTGGAGCAATGAGCAAACTGAGCTGACAAGCTCAAAACTGCCAACTGGAGCAATGGCCAATCTGAGCTGACAAGCTCAAAACTGCCAACTGGAGCAATGGCCAATCTGAGCTGACAAGCTCAAAACTGCCAACTGGAGCAATGGCCAAACTGAGCTAACAAGCTTAAAATTGCCAACTAGAGCAATGGCCAAACTGAGCTGACAAGCTCAAAACTGCCAACTGGAGCAATGACCAATCTGAGCTGACAAGCTCAAAAATTCCAACTGGAACAAGGGCCAAACTGAACAGACAAGTTCAGTACTGCTAACTGGAACTCAAAACTGAAGCCTGAGAACCCTGGAGTTATTACTCAAACCGGTGAATCTTGGAATAAATGCTTCAACGGAGATCCTGGAATTAAATATCCAATGAAGATCGATTGGCAGAGTAACGGCTACTTCAACCAAAAGCTCCAGTGATTAATAAAGACCATCTTCCATTGATGAGCCAATAGAGCCACCGATCGATGGAACTCAACGGTCATAAAATCACTCCTCTATAAAAGACGAGTGAATCAAAGTTTAAACAACTCTTTGCCTTCGCAACTTTCGCATATACATTCTTGAAATATTCAAGCAAGAGCTTTTCTTTCTCCATCCCACTCAAGCTCGAGTTTAGCATTTGATAGAAACTGCGAGAGTCCAACTGAGAAGAAGAATTCACAGAGTCAAGATATTCAGCCAGCTGTTGACGATCCAGCCAGGGCAGCCTTCTCAGTTTCAGCTATACAACGATCGACAACCCAGCTCAATTGAAGGAGCACATCAGTTGATACCCTCTGTTCAAGACTAACCTCTTGAAGATCGAAAGAGATCTAAAACCTTGTAAAGACGACAATAGCACCTACCTTCCTAGCGAGCAGTTAGGGACTTCAAGTGTGAGCCGTCGACCCGCTGAGGTAGCGAGCAGTTACCAGGTTCAGCCAACTGTCCTTCATTGTGTAATTTGTAAAGAAACTCAAGTTATATAGTGAAGTTGCCCTTCTGCGGAAGGAAGAGAGGACGTAGAAGTTTGAGACTTCGAACCTCTATAAATCGCTTGTGTGCTGTACTGCTTTGATTATTGCATATCTTTAAACTGTACACAAGTTCACACACTCTGCACCAAGCAGTCGTAACTGATCAACCAGTTTGTGCATAGATAAGTTTCTCTAAGCGAGTCAAAGGGCCCTATTATTCCGCATTTAAAGTAAAAAGTTTTAATCAGTTTATTCACCCCCCCTATAAACTGATATCGACTCGCCCTGGACCAACAAGTGGTATCAGAGCTATTGATTCTAAGGATCAGCCATTTTTGTAGATTAACTGAATCAGATCTACTTATCTGTGCTAACATTTCAGCTATGGGAAACCATAAGCTACCTTTATTTTCAGTTGAGAATTATGATAACTGGAGCAGGAGAATGAAGACGCATCTCTGCTCAATTTGTGAGAATATGTGGGAAGTCATTGAAGATGGTCCAATCATCATCATGATGGACAATGATACTCACATAGTTGATATTAATCAACCGGTAAGGAACCCAAAGCCAACTAATCTTCTCACCAGTGAAGAGAAGAAGTTAAAGAATCTAGAGTTCGTTGCTCAAGCTACATTATTTCAAACTCTAGATGAAGACAGAATGAAAGACACAAAGAACTGCACAACTGCCAAGGAGATATGAGACCTACTAGCAGACCTATGCAAAGAGTCCGAAGCCATCAAAGGAAACAAGCTCCAACTGGCAGTCGACAGATATGAATCCTTCAAAATGCAGCCAGAAGAGTCCATCTCAAGCCTTGAAACCAGATTTCTAGGCATTATCAGTGAGATGAACAACCTCGGGAGGAGCTATCCCAATTCTGATATGAATTCTAAGATATTGGATAATCTCACTGAAGAATGGGATATGAAAGTGATAGCTACAAAGGAATCAAGAAATCTAAATAGCATCACTCTAAGGGAACTGTTTGGCTCTCTCAAAGCTCATGAGTACAGTCTAAACTGAAAGAAGGAAGCATCAACATCGTCAGCTCAAGATGCAGCTTTCTACGGTGAAAGGAACCGGTTTAGAGATACTCAAGGAAGGACCAACTTCCGACCTAGGAGCTCACCAGCCAGAGAAAATCAAGGCGGATCTTCAACTGAATGAAAAAGAGAAGCAACTGAAAAGAAGGAGAATCTAACTGAGGATATCAATGATCAAATCCAATCAGTTATCAGGTTGCTAGAGAAGTTGAAGAGAGTTCGGGATAAACAATTAGTTCCACTTCAAACTGATGAAATCCCAAAAGAGAAGAGAACTCATCAACCAGCTGAACGGTCAGCTGAACCATTCAGGGGTGGCAACCGAAATCTGTGAGAATGCTTTCATTGCCACAAATAAGGACATTATAGATATGAATTCCCAGAACTCCCTGAAGACGAGAAAGCCAAGGTGAGCATTGATCATGAAAGATTAAATTATCTTGAGTCTCAGTTTGTGGAATTTGAAAAGTTGAAAATAAGAACTGCTGATCTAGAAGCTGAAAATCAAAAACTCAAGCAAGAGATCCATGAGAGAGAAAAAGTAACTCTGAAGTTCAAAAAGGGATCTCAAACTCTAGATGAGATATTGAATCATCAAAGAACTGGAACTAGTAGCTCAGGGCTAGGATATAGCAAGTTCACTGCCCTAGAGAAAGGAAAAGCAGTTGCTCAACCTAGTGATAAGGGAATCCTAAAAGGATTCACTAGATCTCATGATCAGCTAGCAGAGCTAACCAAAGGAAAAGGAATATTGAAAAATCCTGAAACTCAGCCTAGGCGTGTCCCAAGAAGCTTCTAACTCCCTTTTCATTTGTTGGTGGAGGTAGCTTTTCAATGGCCACTATCTTGGCCCGGTCCACCTCTAAACCTTCACCCGACAACTTGTGTCCTAGAACAATGCCATCTCTCACCATGAAGTGACATTTTTCCCAATTGAGCACTAGATTAGTATCTTCACATCTCTGCAATACTTGTGTTAAATTATCAAGGCATATATAAAATGAATCACCAAACACAGAAAAGTCATCCATAAACACCTCCATGATATTTTCAATCAATCCATGAAAGATGGACATCATACACCTTTGAAAGGTTGCGGGTGCATTACACAGCCCGAAAGACATCCATCTATATGCAAAAATGCCATAAGGACAAGTAAAAGCGGTCTTTTCTTGGTCTTCGGGAGCAATCATGATTTGATTGTACCCTGAATACCGATATAAGAAATAATAGAACTCATGATCCGCTAACCTATCTACCATTTGATCAATGAAGGTAATGGAAAATGGTCTTTTCTAGTGTAAGCATTTAGAGCCCTATAATCTATACACATTCTCCAACCAGTTACTACCTTAGTAGCAATCATTTCTTGGTTCTCATTTTCTACCAATGTCATCCCCCCCTCTTTTTAGCAACAACTTGAGTAGGACTCACCCACTCACTATCCGAAATAGCAAATATGATACCGGCATCAAGAAATTTCAAGACCTCCTTCCTAAAAACTTCTTCATAATAGGGTTGAGTCTTCTTTGATTTTGTACCTTAGGTTTATAATCTTCCTTAATCAAGATTTTATGCATGCAAATAGAAGAATTACTGCCTTTAAGGTCGGAAATTGACCATCCTATAGTGCTTTGATATTTCCTCAACACCCTTAACAATTTATCACATTGTTCATCGGACAAGAGGGAAGAAACGATTACCAGTTTTTGCTTGGCTTCATCAAGGTAAGCATACCTCATATGTGTAGGTAGGGGTTTCAACTCCATTTCCTCTTTTGCTTT
The DNA here is from genome assembly GCA_026008535.1 of Perilla frutescens. Taxonomy (NCBI): domain Eukaryota; kingdom Viridiplantae; phylum Streptophyta; class Magnoliopsida; order Lamiales; family Lamiaceae; genus Perilla; species Perilla frutescens. The sequence goes on from BRKX01000011.1 coordinate 34,560,635, forward strand.
CAACTCGTCCTCTTCCTTTGATGTTTTGTCCTCGTCTCTTAATGGCAAGAACTTTGGCTTCCTCAAGTATGATTCCTGAAATGAATTCATCATAGAAACGGAATCACATAGACTAACATCATCATTGGATAAAGAATTAAAGATAGAGTTAGAAATGCAAATCTCAATATTTGGAGCACTTTGCACTCCTCGATATTCATCCACCATTTGGAGCACTTTGCACTCCTAGATATTCTTTGTCTCTTCTTCCGGATGTTGCATCGCTTTTTGAAGGAAAAATGTGATTTTCTCTTCATTCACTCTCAAGGTAAGTTCTCCCTTCTCCACCTCTATCAAGGCCTTACCCGTATACAAAAACGGTCGCCCTAAGATGAGGAAAACTTCCTTGTCTTCCTCCATATCAAGAACTACAAAGTCTACCGGGAAGATGAAGTTGTTGACCTTCACTAATACATCTTCCACCACACCCTTTGGGTATGTTAAAAAGCGGTCGGCTATTTGGAGACAAATGGTGGTAGGCTTGATCTCCCTCTTCTTCAACTTTTTAAAGAACGAGAGGGGCATCAAATTGATACTCGCCCCAAGATCACACAAAGCCTTCCTAACGTGATTTTCTCCAATGGTAACCGAGATGTTGAAGCTTCCCGGATCTTTCATCTTTGCGGGCAACTTCCTTTGTAGTAAAGCACTACAATTCTCGGTTAAGTTAACCGTTTCATACTCTCCCAATCTCATCTTTTTGGAAATCACATCCTTCAAGAATTTCACATAATTTGGCATTTGTTGAAGTGCTTCAACAAGAGGGATGTTGATTTATACCTTTCTAAAGATATTGATTTTGGAGTCTTTGTGGGTAAGGTATATGCACTTTGTATTCTTCCGGCATCACCTTTGTTGGTTCTTCTTTCTCTTTCCCTTTTTCAAGGGCATCATGTTTCTTTAATTTGGGACTCAAGTCATCTTGACTCGGTCCCTCTCCCTTCTTCTTCTCATTTGGTTACTCATCAACCTTTCCTTTGCTTTCCTCATCATCTGACATCTCGGGCCATCATAGGCGGTTCCACTCCTCAAGGTAATTGCCTTCCATTGATCATTCGGATTCATGGTGGTATTGCTTGGGAACTTGCCTTGTTGATGTTGGCTTCCCAAGATAGTTGCAAATTGTCCCATTTGCTTCTCCAAAGTGTTAACTTGGTTGCCAATTGCTCCGACGGTATTTTATAACTTCCCAATTCGTGTTTGAGAGTCTTTCATGTAATTCTCCGTCTTCCCCATAAATGCCATTAGGAGTTCATCCATCTTGAGCTTTTTCTCCTCATCAATTACACCATTTGTGACTGAGAAGCCCGGAGGTGCTTGGATAGCATTGTTCGGGTTACCATAAGAGAAGTTCGGGTGTTGAGCTCTATTTTGATAACCTTAGTTTCCACCATATTGACCTCCGTATTGGGGCTTGTACCCCGGATTGAATGGTCGTTGTTGATTTGAATAGCCCCTTTGGTTTACATAGTTAACCTCCTCAAATTGACTTTGAGATGCCTCGGCTTTTGGATTTGTAAAGGCCTCAATTTTTGAATTCAAAGTTGCCATTTGAGCCGCCACAAGTCCAAGTGCATCCGAACTTGAAGTTGAAGCCACTTTCTTTAGAATTTGGACTCCCTCTCTTGCCGCTGTCCATTGAAAGGAATTTGAGGCCATCTCTTCAATTATTCTCAAGGCTTCTTCCGGCCCTCTTGCCAATAGTGATCCACCTGCGGCCGCATCCATGAGTGTTCTTACTTCGTCTTTGCTTTCTCCATAGAATATGCATACTTGATGATCGGTTCCAAAACCATGTTCGGGACACTTCCTTAGAATCTCCCTAAAGCGCTCCCACACTTCATACAAGCTTTCTTCATCCCATTGTTTGAACACGGTGATATCTCATTTCAATTTGTGGGTTTTTCCGGGTGAGAAAAACTTGTGTAGAAACTTTGTCACTAATTGATCCCAAGTTTGAAATGTTCCTTGAGCATGGCTCAACCATCATGTTTCTGCCATGTCGATCAACCAGAATGGAAAAAGTCATATGCGAATTGCATCATCCGGGACTCCATTCATCTTCATTGTCCCACTAATATTGAGAAATTTACGGATATGCTCATGTGGATCCTCCATTGGTGTCCCTCAGAATTAGTTTTGTTGGATCATTAGTATGAGAGAGGTCTTAAACTCGAAGTTGTTGGCTTGAATGGGTGGTCCATTGGCCACTCCTTGATCAACGACAGGTTGGAAAAGATTCCGGATTGGTGCCTCCACATTTCTATTATGAGCCTCCTCTTGGGCTCTCAATTGCTCTTGTATCACCTCCAATTACCTTTGCATTTGGGCAATCATCGGGTCTTGAACCGGTGGAGGTAAATCCGCCATTCTCCTCCTCCTACGTGCGTTGTTGTGGTGAACCATTGCTTCAATCTCTAAGTCCAATGAAATAGGTGGTTCTCCTTGAGAACGAGTGTGCATACACTTCTTATCAAAACGGACAAATAGATCACGGACAACTCTTTCAAATAAAATAAGTAAAAATGTCTAAAGTAATCCACTCAATCGTTATCACAATATTGCATTTATCAAATTAATTCCGTTTCCCTGGTAACGGCGCCAAAAACTTGATAGAGATTGTTTGACATCTACTATGGTTTGTTTCAATATTTATAACTCATGTCAATGCCTACAAGTGTACAAGCATGTGATTGTAGATATGATGATATGAGATCGATCCATAGGGAAATGGAATAGAAATTAGACAATGCAAATACCATGACGAAAGAGGAGCGAAATGTCTAGACGAACAATAAAGAGATGGTGTGTTTTAACTAAATCACAATGCCAAACAAGAACAAAAGACTTAAACACTTAAACAACACTAATTATCAATGCAAATGGCACTCAAGAGACAATACCAAATAAGGGAGAGCTTTGAAGATGATAAATAAGGAGAAACTCTAGGACATGGCTACACAATGCTCATATTGATCTATAACAAAGGATTACACACACATATATGCAAAGTTCATAGATAGGAAGACCACGAATATAGTAAGAGCATCTCTCGAATATCTCTTAAATTGCGAATGCGACAATGATGGCTATCTCTAACACATTCCAAGGTCGCACCGACCAAAGGCTTTAAGGGTCACATTTCCTTCCACATAATGACATTCAACTAAGAAGGCAAATATGTAGATTTGATCCGAGCATGCTTATGATCACAGGATTGACTAGAAGCAAGTGATTCATACATGTGATGTTAGTGAGATGGCCAACCAAACAACACCATTCAAGCCCTAGCATAGATCAAAATCTTGATAAAGCAATAACACATGTATATATCCCAAATCCAAGATCAATATTCACATTGCTTCACCACATCCTAGAGTCCTAAGGCTCTAGCCAACCATATTCACAATAAAATCAAGATTACAAGAAGAAAAATAATAACTCATTCTAAATACAAGTCTAAGAAAAGGGAAGAAGTGATAAAAGCAATGTAGAACACTCCTTCTTTAATCCTATGGCTTGGATGCTCAAATGGATGGTTGAATCTTCTTCCTTCCTCTTGATCTTCAAAAATCCCTTTTCTTGATGTTTCTCCAAGTGTATTTTTCGTTCTAGGGTGTATGGATATATATTTTGAAAACCCCAAATCATATATAAAAAAGTGGACCAATAATTGGATGCCAAAAGTCACTTTTAATTTCCGTCTATACGGAACTCGATCCCAGGAACTCGTGTTTGAGGGTCGAGTTTGGAACAAAGGAAATCAGGTCTCTGAAGGCTCTGCAACACGGCATTTAGGTCGTGTTTCGGGGTCACGTTTTGACTGAAGGCCGAGACGCGACCCTAGTAACTCGCGCTTCATGCTCGCGTTTTAACTGAAGAAAATCGGCTCTCTGAAGCGTCTGCAAAATGGGATTTCGGTCGCGTCTCGGGGTCGCATTTCGACTGAGGGCCGAGGCGCGACCCCAGTAGGTCGCGTTTGATGGTCATGTGTTGAAGGCCCTTAAAGCGCGACCCCAGGAACTCGCGTTTTGGGGTCGCGTTTTAAGCACACGTTCGTTTTCTTGCTCATTTCTTCATTATTTCATGCCTTGTGTACTCCTTGTTGATCCCATTATCAATTTGACTTTGTTTTTGCTCTTTATATCCCAAAATTTCCCTATATTGGCCACATTACATTAAACATAAGATTAATTCATAAATAAACAATATACACAACATATATACAAGATAACCAAGTGCAAATGTACTCAAAATGAGTTCAAATGAGTCTAATTTATGCACTCATAAATAGTCTACACCACCCGTTCAGCTGACCATTGTTACACAGTCTACACCACTACCAGTTCAGCCTACCGTTGTCGTACCGAGTCTATCATGTGACGTACAATGCCCTATATGTCAAACCCATGAAGATGAGTTAGAACATCTCTTAACCGACGCCACATCTGAGGAGATAGTAGCCGAAGTCAAGGAAGCCGAAATGGGGATCACTGTCGCAATTCAGGATCCAATATAGTTGAAGAGCTAATGGAGATCCAACCTTGTTCTTAGGGAAAGAATGACATCCATGGAGCATTGGTTGTGGATGATAAAGAACTCGAACAAACAAGCATGGAGGAGTTGTCGAGTGCTAATGTTATTTTCCAATCAATTTCTTGTGATGTTTTCATTTTACAGGTTGTTGAAGAGGTTCCATCGGTAATCAATATGTCACCTGATTTAATTTGGGTTCCCAAGCTAGATTGTACCATGGAATTCAAGTGGCAAATGTTCGACACTAGTTGGAAGTTCGAATTCCAGATTTTAAAGATCTGTCTGGTGCAAATTATTACACAAAGCTTTGATGGCCAGTTCATGTTCGTCTTTGATCCAGGAGGTTTGAATTCGAAGACGAATTCTTTTTCAGCAAGGGGAGAATGATGAGACCGGGATTAGCATTGAGGAATTGAACCCGGAGTTGCGGTTGAAAAGAAAAGTTGAAGATAGTGTGCCAATCGTCCATATTGAAGAAATTGAAGATCAAGTCTTGGATGTTGGTACAGAAGCTAATTACACGTTAGGCATGATCACGCCTAAGCAGTTGTTCGCGATTTTTGATTAAAAATTGGTTTCCCTTAATTTAATTATGGGGCACAATTTTAATCTATGGTTTTTATTTAATTATAGACATTAGTATAGTTTATTTTATTTAATTGTATTGTTATTTCAGTTGTGGATTTTATTTAATTAGCAGGCCCAATTATCATAACTTATTTAATTGATATTGCACCTAGTAGTATTTAAATTAGCCCAGTTCGAATTGTAAGCCCAAGACACATGGGATTTTCATTTCCAGGGTTAATTATTTAGGGATTTTCATTCCTATTGTTGCTTAGCTCGTTTGAATGAAAAATACAGGGTATCGTTTTTCAACTTGTCTCAATTCAATTGTTCTTGAGTAGAGTTTGATTTTTGGTGAATTCAACTTGAAATCAAATGTCTCGTTTGGATATCCAGTAATATCCGGATTAGACAGCCATGAAGATTACTCCATAGGCGCGTTTCGGATCCTTGTAGGTTTGAGGTTCATTCTCAGGTAAGTTTCACAATCTATGTTTCATTTTTATCATCTTCTTCGCACATACCTTCGTTCCAGCCACCACCATGACTCCATACACATCCCATATCTATCCTAACATCACCATATTCATCCCATAAGTCACCCAAGTCAATAAATTGATTATACAAGTCGTTCGTGCCCTAATTAAGCCCTAAAATAGCCGATTTTAATGACAAAGCCATCTCTGAAAACACTAGCGCGTTTTGGCTGATTTTTGGATATGTTTGTTCGCACTTCAGATTGTACCTTCTGTTAAAATTTGAGCTTAATCTAACTTCTTCTTCTTAGGTTTTCAGTCACGTCATTATTTAGGTTTTTCGGGTTAATCTGTGTTGATTTTGGTTTAATTCTTGTTCGAATTTTATTGGGTGTTTAGGTTAGATTATTTAGCATATTTTTACTCTTAATTCCATTGGTTATTTCGTTTGAATCAATTTTAAAGTTGACGTGTGTTTCGATCGTTGCTTCCGCATTTTGTGGGTCGTATCAGTATCTATCGATTTCGATCCCCTCTTCCACATATCTACTGTGGTTTGTTGCTAGATCTGCATTTCTATTGCAGATTTTGTGTTTTCCCTCTATTCCCTTCTTTAAATTCTTCATGATTTCCTTGTGTAATGGCTTCCACCATTGTTGAGATTCTGCACCTTCAAGCTATGCATCTTCGTCTCAATCGCTCAAATTATGCATTCTGGTGGAATACAGATTCTTACTACCATTCGCACACATGGCTTTTCTGGTTTCATTGATCCCCAAAAAATACCTCTCTCTCAGTATCTTTCTACCTCTTTCACTGTTCATTGTATTCCGAATCCTGACTATCAAGTGTGGCTATCGCGTGATCAAATTCCTAATGAGCTGGATGCTTGGTTCCATTAGTGAATCCATGATAGGTTATGTCACTCTTTGTGACACTACTTATGAGCTTTGGCAGGTGCTTGAATCACTATTTCAGTCTCAATCCAAGGCAAGGGTGATGCGGTTTCAGCTGCAGACCAGACGAAAGGGCAATCTCTCCGTCAATGAGTATTTTCTAAAAATGAGGAGTTTTGCAGATCTTTTAGCTGGAGCTGGCCATCAAATTTTAGATGATGAGCTAATTCTCTATATTCTTGTCGGTTTTGGACCGGAATATGAAGTAATTGTTGTAAATTTGACTCACTGGTCTGATCCTCTAAACTTGTAAGAGGTTCATTTTGCTTTACATGTGTAAGAGCAGAGGCTTCACAATCAAGCGATTATGTTTCCAAGCGCTATTGTGATGCATAATCGCGCATATGGCCAGTCTTCTCATCGATCGAATCATTCTGAGTCTATTTCAACTGGTGACTGAGGTGTTTCTAGTCCAAGAGAAATGGGTTATGGTCATGGATTTATGAAAGATAATCGTATTATCTGTCAGCTTTGTGGAAAATCCGACCATGTGGCTCTCAAGTGTTTTCTACTTCTGATCAGAAACCCATATCCACTAAATGGGTATTTAAAGTTAAAACTAGATTAGATGGCTCATTAGACAAGCTGAAAGCTAGATTAGTTGCCAGAGGCTTTGAACATTATGTTGAAGTTGATTTTCTGGAAACCTTTAGCCCAGTAGTTAAATTCTCTACCATTAGGTTGATGTTTTCTATAGCTGCTATCAAAAACTGGTCTATAAGGTAAATCGACATCAATATTAATGCCTTTTTAAATGGTGAACTAGAAGAGACTATGTATATGACACAACCTAAAGGGTTTGAGAGCAGTGAGTTTCCACATCATGTGTGTAAACTGAACAAAGCCATCTAAGGCTTAAAATAAGCGCCAAGGTTTGGTACAATACCTTAAAGACTCATCTCCTTTCTGTTAGATTTATAAGGTCTCAGTCTAATTTCTCATTGTTTTTCAGAATCACTGCTCATAATGTTGTCCTAATCTTGGTCTACATGGATGATATTTTGGTAACTGGTGATAATGCCTTCGAAGTATAGGCTATTATTCAAGCTCTCAATGATACTTTTGCTCTAAAAGATCTTGATAATGTGAGTTATTTCCTTGGCATAGAAGTTCTTCGTCAACATGGCAGATTTGAATTATCTGAGACCAAATATTGATGAGTTGCTTGAGAAGAATAATCTAGTTGACTGTAAACCATGTGCTACTCCTATGCTTACTGCTGTTAAGTTGTCTAAGCATAATGGTTCTATTTTTTGTCACCCAACTTTATATCGAAGTATAGTAGGTGCTCTACAATATTTTACTTTGACTAGACCATATATCTCATTTTCAGTTAACAAGTTAAGTAAGTTTTTGCAACAGTCTTTAGATATACATTGGGCTGTATGTAAGCATCTCTTGCGGTATTTGAAAAGTACCAAACACTTCTCACTTTGTTTCAGTCCAACTACTTCTTTATCATCTGAGGCATATTCAGATGTAGACTGGGCAAATTGCCCCGATGATCGACGCTTTACTGGAGGGCATTGTGTATTTTTGGGGAAATATCTTATTATATGGAGTTCGAAAAGAAAAAGGTTGTTTCCAGAAGCATTGCAGAGTCCGAATACTATGCTCTTACAAATGTCACGGCTGATGTAGTTTGGTTAAAATCGTTATGTTGAGAGTTGGGTTTTCTTGTTGATGCTCCAGCCAAGGTATGGTGTGACAAATGCAGTGCTATATCACTAGCTTCAAATCCCGTGTTTCATGCGTGTACGAAGCATGTTGAAATGGATGTGCACTTTGTATGAGATAAAGTGTATGATAAAGTTGTAGAAGTTAGGCATGTGCCGTCTGCGAGTAAATTACAAAAATAGTCCCATAGGACATGCCCTCCCCCAATTATGGTCCCAAACCTGCTAATTTGGTCATTTTTCGATATTTTGCTACTAAAATGACCCCAAAAGACAGATATATGCATTAATAGTCCTAGCCGTCTTGACGGAAATATTAGGAAAAGACGAAACCATTACACGTGAGCTACATGTGATTTTTGGTAAACCTAATTGGACCTAATTTAAACGAAAATCCCCAAATCAATCAACCCCAAATCTCCAACCCTGTTCAAAATTCACCAGCGAAAAATCTCCAAACCCCAAATCCCCAAATCAACCATCACTGAGCATGCTAGAATCTGCAGTGATGCAGCTGGAGGCGTTGTCCTGGTGTGAAGGAGAGGTGAGCAGAGGCACCGGCGCGGTGGGGCCGTTGAACACGGCGTATGATGATCTCATATCTGAGTACGTTAACAGAGTTATGAGCGTTGTAGAGAAGATTGGAGGGGAGGTTTTTTATATCCCCAAATTGAGGAAGAGAATAGAGGTTGAATCCGATTCTTCGTCTCCGTCTCTCAAATGCGCTAGAGTCGGTAGCGCCTTTACCAAATGGTACTTGCCTTTTTCTGTTAATCCTTTCTAGTGTTCTAGGATTTTTTTCTCTCTCGATTGTTTTTTGATACGAAGTGGAATCGATTTACAGTGATGAGTGCAATAGAGATGTTGGTGCTAAAATTAAGATGAATCTAGGTATTTCGCTTTTTTTCTTTCGTGTAGTAATAATTGAGCCTGTAAGCTTTGATCCTTGTCTGTGAGATTGTGAGGTGTTGGTTTGAGATTTTGTGGTATAAATCTGTATTTATGCAGAGGCTCAGATTGTGTTCTTTGTGCTGCTTAAGCTTAATTCTACTCTCTTTTCACGAAACCCCTTTTTCTTTGCTCTGTTATCTTGCTTGCTGATCTTAGTTCGATTGTGTGGAAAATCAGTTCGATAAGAGGTAGCTTATTGTTTACTTGTTCCTATCTCAGTCTGCACTAACTGTCTGAATGAGGTACTCTTTTGACTGATATATACTCGATAAATCAGATACACCGAAGCTACTATCACTACTGGAAATAGTGTGATAGGTCATAGATCTACTGATTTTTAAATTGTGACTGTTATCTGCTGTCATTTTGCTTGCTGTTCTTATTTCGATTGTGTGGAAAATCAATTTGGATAAGCAGATGCTTTATTTATATCTATGCACAGGCTTTTGACAATCACACACCAAGAAAAATTAGTTTTCTCTGCTTGAAGATGCAGCAGACATTGTTCTCTTTTGCCTGTAGATGTAGTAGAACTGAGTGTATATATAGATGTGTGTGTGTGTATTCAATGCAGGCAAGTATGAGGCATGCATAAATGCCCTCCAAAGGGTTGAATTTTCCCTCCAATCCTTGAGAACTTCCTCCAATTCACTGTTATGAATAATGTTCTGTACGGGACTAAAATTGCAAAATGCTTTGGGACTAAATTTGTATGAAAATTTAACAGCAAACGTGACGGTGAGGACCAATTTTGAATATCGTGGTCCAGTGGTACTAAATAAGCAAGTTTGAGACCATAATCGGGGAAGGACATGTCCTATGGGACCATTTGCAATTTACGCTGCCGTCTGCAGATCTGTTTACCAAACCCTTGCCCGAATCAAGATTTCAGTGTCTGTGAGATAGAATGAAACTCAAGCAATAGGAGTTTAGGTTCTACAGGGAAGTGTTAGCGTATTTATCATACATGCATGCAGTTAGTTAGTTGAGTTAGTTAATCTCTCCTCCATGTGGCTGCAGATCGATGGATTATGGAGTTAGTTAAGGTTGTTAGTTAGCTCATAAATATAGCTTATAAATGTGGTGTAAGCTGCTTGTATTCTCATTCAGTTGAAGATAATACAATTTGTTCATTACTCTCATTCTCTCTCTATCAAATGCTTTCTATTTAGTATGCTGTTTAACACCTAGTATACATTATACTGTACTTTTTGTCTAAATGGATAAAAGTAGACAAAAGTAAATAGTAATTGGGAAAAAATAATAATTTTTAAAAATAGGTAGTTTGTTAGGCAATTTGTACTATAATAGACTTGGTCCCCACACTCAATGATTGGCACATTGTACTTTTGTCAGACATGATTAATGCACAACCCTAACAACCGAAACCCTAATCGATTAACAACCGAAACCCTAATTGAAAAAGCCTCGATTATTTTTGAGAGACCTCGATAATTTTTAAAAAGCCTCAATTATGTTTTAAATAGCCTCGATTATTTTTTATGATAGCCTTGATTATTTTTAAAATTATCTCGATTTTTTTTTAAATGCCTCGATTATTTCTTAAAATTGTCTCTTTTGTAAAAGTTGCCTCGATATTTTTTAAGAGCCTCGATTATTTTTAAAAGTCTCGATTATTAAATTAAATAACCTTGATTATTTGTAAAAGTCTCGATTATTAAATTAAATAGCCTCGATTATTTCATTTAATAGCCTCGATTATTTTTTAAATTATCTCGATTTTTTGAAATGCCTCGATTATTTTTTAAAATTGTCTCCTTTTTAAAGATTGCCTCGATTATTATTTTAGAAGCCTCAATTATTTTTTAAGAGGCCTCAATTATTTGTAACAAGTTTGGAGTATTTTTCTAATTGCCTCCATTATTTTTTAATAGCCTCGATTATTTTTTTAAAATTTCATCGATTATTTTTTAAAAAGCCTCGTATCTTTTTTAAAAGCCTGGATTACTAGCCACGTTTAATATCTCACTATCCTCGATTAATATCATTTAATCGAGCCCTTCAGTTAAATGAATCGAGGCAATGTTCCCTTTTTAATGAATGCATTTATTTCTTGTATAAGGTAGGTGCTAGTTTCAATAAAAAAAAGGAAATGGTACTGGCTTCATTAAATGAAAAGAAGGGGAAGGTAGGACCGAATTAATGAAAAGCAGAGAAGGTAGGACCGAATTTAATACATTTAATATTTTTTCACGAGGTAGGTGAAATTTTTGAATAAATAGACTTACATTCGAGCTCACTTATTCACACTACAATACAAATCTCCACTAAAATACAAAGCTTTTATTCACACTACAATACAAATCGACGAAGAAGAGCAAAAGTTGGAGAAATTTTTTGGAGCAAGGGGTGAAAGAAAAATCAAAGAAAAAAGTAGTACACGAGCAATTTTAAAAGGTACGTTTTGCACTCTCCATTTTTTTGAACTTATTTTGCAAACATTTATTATTTTGATTATATATTTCATGTGTTGTTAGATTTAATTTCAAAATAGGCGACGGATAGAGATTTGCATGTCATACCATTTAATCTTTAATATATTGATGAGTTGCATGTCGTAGATTATAAGCGTGGCTATTAGAATTAGTCAAGGTTATTTTAGAATTAATCGAGGTTATATTTAGAATTAATTGAGGCTACTAGAATTAATCGAGATTATTTCAAATTTACTCAAGGCAATTTTCATAAATAATCAAGGATATTTGTTCGTGTTAATTTAAAGTTAATCGAGGATAAATTTAAATTAATCGAGGCTTAGTTTAAATTAAGAGACAAATTTAAATATAATCGAGGAACACTTCAATATTTTTTTTAATCGAGGAACACTTAAATATATTCGAGGCTATTATAAATAATTAGAGGTTAATTTAAAGTTAATCGAGGCTAGCCTCGATTAATTATGAATTGGCCTCGATTAATAGTATTAAATATTTTTTTTAAAGTAATCGATTATTTTTTTTTGAATTAATCGATGCTTTCCTCGACTAATATTAAAGTAATCGATTAATTTTTTTTGAATTAATCGATGCTTTAATGATTTTTTTAAAATTTATCGAGATAATTAGATATCCATCTATTAATTTGATAATCATCAATTAGGTTTAATAATATTTATCGATTAATCCGAGGCTATTATAAATAATATAGAGGTTAATTTTAGAGGCTATTATAATTTAATCGAGGCTATTATAACTTAATCGAGTCTTGAACTTAATATAATTAATCGATGTTATTTAATAGAGGTAATCAATGTTATTTGAACTATTAATCGTGCATTCTTTTTAAATTTAATCACTTATATTTGAACTTTATTATTTTATCCATTTTTCCAGTTCAATTTTATTTAATTGCTTTAGTTAGTATTAATGGTCACTTTTTTAAGGATTTAATATCTTTTAGGGTTTTAGGGTTTAATAGGGTTTGGAGTGTAGGGTTTAATAGGGTTGAGGGTTTAAATCGTATCTAATGTTTAATGTAATCGTGCCTAATTTTACCCCTTATAAATGCGGACTTCTTCTAGGGTTTAGGGTTTGATCATGGCTTTCTAGAAAAAAGGTTTTAGGGTTTTAGAGTTTTATAGCGTTTAGGTTTTAATAGAGTTTAGGGTTTAATCATATAACATTGTTTATAAATTGCAGATGGTTAGACGTCGCATTATTGTACGACACTGTAGACGATGGGAGAGATTAGAATATGTAGATGGGGACGAGCAACTCGTGACGATGTCATCTGATAAGCTGTGTTTTAGGTCACTGGTGAGGGAGGTTCACAAGTTGTTGAGGACTGACCCGAACATGATCAAGTATGAATTATTTTACCTCACCAGCACCAATACTGGCAGACGGATCAGAGCATCTTTGCAAGATGATGGAGATTTGCTCGATTTGCTTCACGAGCAGACTACTGAGATGGTCATGTACGTGATTTCAAGACAGTTGGAAGGTTCTAGAACCGAACCATCTATGAGGGACGAATATGTTCCCTACTTTTCACATGCAGAGATGCATGGTCCTACTGCAGAAGAAGACGGAGAAGGAGAAGAAGAGGCAGAAGGAGAAGTAGAGGGAGAAGAAGAAGAAGAACAAGAACAAGAAGAGGTGAATGATAGAACGAGGTTGGTGGAGTCACTGTTGACAGAATTCAGTGGCTGGCTTCGTTCTTCTACTGATCATACAGACAGATTGTTGTGCTTGACGGGAGTCATCCCACTATCTACCACTGGTGTTCCGTTTAGATTTGACGGGCCTTCGAGCAATTGGGTGGTTCCCCTTGCTGATTGGGACATTGCGGGCCCACTATCTTGGGATGAGGGACCAACACCAGAATCAGATACACTGCACCAGAGAACTATTTTTTGAACGAAGGATGATCTGGTTATGGCGGTCGGTATCTATCATATGCAGAATCGAGTGGAGTATGCTGTGTATCGCTCGAATAGGTCACGATTGGGCTATGTTTGCAATCATGGCGGTGATTGCCCGTTCATGTGCTTTGCGGTTGCTGATGGGCATATGTGGAGAATATAAAAGTTCAACGGCACTTGCACATGCCATCTTGATATGGGTCGAATTGGTCCGCGACAGGTTCCTGCACGAGTGCTCGGAAAATACTTAGCTCGTAGATTGGTGGATGAGCAGCTTGTTCTGAAGCCGAAGGAGATGATGGTGGAGCTCGTGCGTGAGTTTGGTATCCATATCGACTACGGCTTTGCTCAGCGCACGAGGAACATTGCCATTCAGATGGTATATGGAGACTTTGACAAGTCCTACGCATAGTTGCCCGCTTTTCTTCATACTCTGCAATTGATGAATCCGGGGACTGTAGTAGACATGGAGATCATGAGTGATGGTCGGTTCAAGCATTCATTCCTTGCTCTCGGTGCGTGTGTCAATGCATTTCTCCAGTATGCTCGTCCAGTACTTGTGATCGATCGGAGAGACACCTTTCAGGAGAGTATGTCGACGTTGGAGCAGGTATGTCCAAATGCATATCAGAAGCTGTGTAATATTGGCCCAGTGCATTGGGCTCGTTCACACTGTCCCGTACGGTGCTACGGGTTCATGACATCTAATGCGGCGGAGAGTCTCAATGCTCGTCTATTGTGGGCGAGGACGTTACCTGTTTGCTCATTGTTCAAGATGTTTAGATCAATTATTGAGCAGTGGTTCGTCGAGCAACGTGCGGCAGCAGTGGGCTCGAATCATGTATTGACTGATGGCATCGCGCTGAAGCTTTCGGAGAACGTCGATAAGGGACGCTGCTATGCCGTGCGGCCCACTACATTAGCAACTTTATAGAAAGTCGAGGTTGGGAGGGAGGTCTACATGGTCGATCTTCAGAACCGGACCTGTGACTGTCGTGAGTTCGAGCTGGACTTGATCCCCTACTCTCACGCGGCAGCGGTCATCTGGTACGACATTTAAATCTATAATTGTTCTTATTTTTTTACATGTACCTAATTGAGTGTGTTTATTTTCCCTTTCGCAGTTGTACCGGGGTGGCTATATATGATTATGTGGACAGGTGTTACAAGGTGGAGAGCTTGGTCGGCATGTATAACTCGGTCATCAGGGGTCTGCCTCATCCAGAACAATGGATTATGCCTGATGCATTTGGATCACGAGTGGTTTTGGCGCCAGAGATCAGACGACGTGCTGGGCGACCATCTACATCCAGAGCTCGAGCCCTGTTTGAGGCCTCATCCAGTGCACGAAGGCAGTTTTGCACTAGATGCCATGGACAGGGGCACAACAGGCATGTATGCATAGCCCATTTGCCCATTGGGGGTGTTGATCTGAATTCACTGCCTGAAGATGTTCCGTGGAGAAGGACGCCGAAGAAGTGTGGCATTTGCGGTAGTACGGAGCATACACGTCCTACATGTCCTATTCGATTGTCAACGGACGAGCATTAATCGATTAAATTAAGTTATTTTTTGAACCCTTTTTTTACGAGACAACATATTTTGTCACGAGAACATCAATTTTCAAGAAAAACATTTACATTAATCAAGTTCAAGTACAAAATCAACAAAAACAACACATAAGTTATAGTTCTACTCATACGATCCTCTTAATGTCAATATTATAATGTCAGCATCTACAAGCTAGGCCTCTTAATGTAAGTCAACGAATATATACGAGCCCCTATAACCCTCCGATACGCATGTACTGCCTCCTCCGACAACCCGGGTCGAGGTCCTGCACCCAAAAGCCGATCCACGTACATGCATGCATATACTCCACAGCTCGTGCCATCCGTCTGCATGTATTGGTCTGGTATAGACTTGTCCAGGTTCATAGCAAAAGCACATCGGGATGGCATCTGACGACCTTCCCAAAATCCGGCACATATGAGTAGGCGTCGAAGTAGGCGGAGTAGCGGCATCAACTCTCTATCTCGCGTCTCGTAATGGACGCTGTCGCTCGGATCGTCCATCTGAAATAGTAATGAGTCATACAACTCTACGAACTAGTCAGAAAAGCGGATACGAACCACTACCCAGTGCTTATCTGCGACGTCACATACCACGATCGCCTGCAACATAAGATCGGGATCATATCAAGATTAATGTTAGAAAATAATATATGATAATATATCATTTTCTTGTGAAGCTCACTTACATAATCACGCCCCTTCTATGGCACCTGATACCGCCCATCCCTGCCCTGGATCCAATGTATCAGTCCCTCTGCAGGTATCCACTGCTGGTAGTCATCGTCCACGTATGCCCCTCTGCATTGAGGGTCAAGAGGATGCATGGTCTTCCATGCTGCAATGAGGGCCTCCTGCAAAAAAATAAATTACGATTAAGCGTGTGGTAAAAAAAGACTAACTATTTGCAAAAAAAAAAGGTTCAAATAAGTACTTGAACTCACATATAGACCAGTAATAGCCACCGTTGTCGGACAACGGTTATCCCTCCGTACTCGTCGAGCCATCGCTCTCAGAAAGTAGCTCATGTGAACATCCTTCAACTCAGTCCTCGGATCCTCAAGCTCGTCACACCAGGACTGCCGCAAGCGATCGCCGTTGAAGTAGAGCTGAATAACTGCATCCGGACCCAATAGTCTAAATCGTGGGTAGGCAACCTGGAGTGTGCTATCATCAATGTCATTCATGAGCTGATAGGTCAAGCTAAAACCACCATGGCGTGGAGCCGAAGTGCTAGTAACCTCCTGTACTACAGTGGGTTGTGGAGCCTGATGAGAAGCACTATAGTCATTCGGCTCCGGGCTGTGGCGGTCTCTATCCCCAAGCATGTGTGACCTCCGAGCGCAGCTACTCAGACCAGCTAATGCACGATCAATAGCCCGATCCATATACTCCTGGACACGAGGCGCAGTAGTCGTGTCAATAAGCTCCCGGACACAGGGCATCACTCGATCCACAACCCTTTGAATCAAACTCTCTAAGGGCTCCCCACTGCTTGGCGTGTGATCCCTCCTCGAATGCTTCGTTCCCCAAGCTCGAGGAGGGCTCTCTGGATCAATCGAATCTGCTGTGTGCTCTGGTGCATCCTCAGTGGGGGGCCGGGCTCCAGGCTCAGTATGATCTGGCTCGTCCCTCAATGCCCGGCTACTCGAGGGTGGACTGGTCGCCTGACGACCCTTCTGTGGTGTCCGAGCAGCTCTGGTGCCTCGGGCTGATGAGGGATAACCTCCTCTGCCGATGTGGAACAACGAGATGCCACATTTGCAAGCATCTTCTTCTTATTCCCGGATCGAGCGGGAACAAATCTCACGCTCTGAGCTCCAGGCTCCAACTGCATGCTCATGTAATATGAAGTCCCCGTCTGCTCGGGAGATGGCACCAACATAACCACACGTGACTGCATGGAATTAATAACAATATCATTAAGATGAATTAACAAATATAGATTGAAGATTCTAAATATATCACGAAACATCAAAACGTACCGCTCGCTGTAATAAGGTGGCTGGGTCGGTGACAGGGAGTCTGAATGTCCACCTCAAACATCGAGGCACAGTGAGCTATCCACTATGCACACCAGCCTCACTAGTCAACTCCGGTATCACCTCACAAGCCCATACCTGTAAAGTGGATTAATGGATTAGTTACTTATTCACTTGATTTCAACTAATTTAGAACAATTAAATTTAAACTAATTACTTGGAGTGCCCGGATCGGCCCGTAAATATGATACTGTCCGGATCCTTTCCCACCCATAGCCTGTCGAGTCCTGGGGACGAGGCCAATGTAGTGCATCAACGCCTGGTAAGAATATGCACCCCATGGAAATGAGTTCCATCGCTCCACATCCTCCGCTAGCGCCCACATCCATGGATCCACAACCCGGAACTGATCTAGGCACATAATCATCCGGTATACGAATAATATGTTCGCAACCTTCACATAATCCGAAGCGTCTCTGGCCATCCCCCGCTGTTTAAACCTGTCCTCCATCTGTTTGATGGTCGTACGCTTCCCTTCGAATAAACGGTGGTACACAGATCTCGACGGAACAATATGATCGCCATTCGGATCGAATGTCGAGCTGCCGAATCGTAAACCTGACACCAAGGCGTACTCACTCAGACCAAACCGCAGCTGGGAGTGATGAATATGAAACCATGCCTCCCGCCCCACACGTGCACGATCCGACGCGTGCACCTCGTATGTCATCAGCGCATGTATGACCCTCTTCTGGACGTCACCACCTCTGTAGTCTAGAAAATGTCTGAAACGGCCCGATCTGAATAGTCGGACGACGTCACCACCAATCGCGAGTAGCGTGGCTCTGATCGTGTCAATAACATCTGGGATGGCGTACACGACGACCGAGGTCCTCAGGCTCCGTAACGACAGTCTAACCCAATCAATCTAACAACATTTTCAAAATTAAAACTATTAAAGTAAATTCTTTTAATATTTCATATAAATTGGAATTTCTTAAAATTTAAATTTAACATTAATCGATCGAGGACAATTAATATTAATCGATTAGTTTTTTTTAAATACTAATCGATTAGATTTATTTAGGCTATTAATTTTTTTTTAAACTAGCAATTAGTTTTTTTTAAATATTAATTGATTAGTTTATTTTTTAAATTAATCGATTAATTTTTTTTAGAATTAATCAATTTACATTAAATATTAATCGATTAGTCTTAGATTAATAGAGGCAAGCCGTCGATTAGTTTTATTTAGGCTATTAGGTTTTTGTTTTTTAAAATAATCGATTAGATTTCTTTTTAAATTAGATATTCATCGATTACTTATATATTAATCGATTAGATTTATTTAAATTAATCAATTACTTTTTTAGATTAAATATTTATCGATTATTTAAATATTCATCAATTAGTTTTTTTTACTATGTAACAGATTTTTTTTTTAAACTTCATCGATTATTCTTAAATTAATAGAGGCAAGCCATCGATTAGTTTTATTTAGGCTATTAGCTTTTTTTTAAACTAATCGATTAGTTTTTTTTAAATATTAATCGATTAGTTTTTTTTTTTAAAATTAATCAATTAATTTTTTGTATTAAATTAATCGATTTACATTAAATATTAATCGATTAGTCTTAAATTAATCGATTAATTTTTTTTAAAATTAATCGAGTAATGCTTCGATTTGTATTAAATCAATCGAGGAGGGCCTCGATTAGCTTGTGTTTTTTAAAATTAATCGAGGAAGGCCTCGATTAATTTTAAATTAATTTTAAATCAATCGAGGAGGGCCTCCATTATTTTTTTTTAAATTAAGGTTCCTCGATTGAGTTCTAAATCCACAATTAACATAATAAGAGCCTCGATTAGTAAAATAAGTCACAATTAATATAAAAAAACACGAATAACATAATAAGCCTATCATCGATTAATTCTAACCCCTAATTTCTTTCATTTGATTAATTAAGAACTAGCGTTGATTAATTATGAGCAAGCCTTGATTGATTATAAACGTGCCTCGGTTAAGTGTAAACATGCTTCAATTAAATTAGGATCACGATTATTTCCAAAAACTAATTGATGTCAAAATTAATCACATACTTATCTAACAATGAACAAATGTAATATCAAATCACGATTAATAGTTTCATGAACTGTTAAAATTTGAAACCTACTTGCGAAGAAGACGTTGCTGCCTCTTGTCCTTATCCTCCTTCCATCTCCGGCGTCTGCTCGTTGTAGTTCCACCGGCCGAGTTCCAAGAGAGAGACGTTGATTTTAGTTCGGCAGATTTTGAAATTTTTTTTCAGAAATTGGCAAGAGTGAAAGGATGAGGGAGAAGAAATGGTGGTTGGATAAAATGAATGGAATTTAATGCGTTTGAATTTTTTTTAAAACCCAAAGCGAGAAGAGAGAATTATGGGTGGTGGGTGGTTGGTTTTTCCAAACCCTAATCATAAATATTGCATGTGATTTGAATTTATTACCTTTTTGAGATATTATTCTTCTTGTAGATGTTTTTGCAGATGAAGCACAATTTTTCATAACTTTTCAGATTTTATGGGACCAAGACAAAAGGTTTTGTGTAAGATAAAGTACACTTTGCCCACATAACACCTTAATTTTAAATCTTGTTATTTTTTCCCAAATCTAATTTACTTTTGTCTAAATAAATATTTCACCCGTACTTTTTTTCGGCAATAGTGGTCTAATATATCTAAAATTTGACCACGCATCTATACTATATATAAAAGCAGAAAAAATCTAATTGAAATTGATTTCAAATTGATTTTATTGATGGCAATTTTGTAAATAGAATGTAAATTGAGGTTCATAAATATCCGATTTTTATTCAAATTTTTTTAAATTAAATTAATATTAATATTACAGATTGTGTGAGTGAGTTACGGCATCCAGTGCATCAGTTTCTCCACGATCTATCACTAATGTGATCCACGATTTATCACTAATGTGAAGTATTAAAAGAAAAGAAAAGTTGAAACTTGAAATAGAACCCGTCTCTCCCTCCCTCCTGTATGCGGCCATTAAAAGAAAAGAAGTGAGAAGTGAGAACCGGCGTCCCCTTGCGCCGCCCACCGCCACGCTGCCCTCTGCCGCCACTGCCAGATCGACGCCGAGAGAGAGAAGGAGATAGAGAGTCGATGACGATGGTGAAGATCACGGCGTTGATGCTACTGAAATGCACTCGGGAGGGTGCGGATCCGATTATATTGGTGACGCCTCGGATCTAAGTAGTTTTGGGTTTTTCCAACGGCCCAGCGTTAAGGAGTTTATCGTTTTTGTATGGGAACAATTGGACGACACCACCTACACCAGCGGTGGCTTCATGCCATCTCAGACTACCCAAATCGCTGATCCCTCATTTTCCCCAGCTAAGGTGCAGATTCTCAAACCACATAATCTCTTCTTCTCTTCTTTGTTTTATTTTAACTTGATTATACACTATTGGATTCGTTTATAAACCATCTGTATAAACCCTAAACTGCAAGTTTGATAAATGGATTTTGCAATTCATTCGCTTTTTCGAGAATATAGAGACTTGAATTGTTCAATTGTGAAATATGGCATATATATTAAAAAAAATATTGTTTCAGAAAAAAAAAAAAAAAGAACTATGGCATATATATTAACATATTTAGTCGATTGTATTTCAGTAATTTCCCCCCTTTGTTTTCCCTTGAGATTTGTTCTGTTTCTCATTGGGATTCAGATGATAATGATGGACAATTTTCTGTTTGTATTAAATCATTTAATATTATTTGTTGCATTAATACTATTTTACAAGAACGTCTCATTAACGGTTCTTCGGAATATGATTGTCTAATGCTGAATCATCAACATTTTTTTTCTGAATATGATACATAGGAATTAGGCTATGGAATTCATGAACATATATGTTAATGCCACAGACATAAGATGGCGGATGCATTTGATGAGGCACTTTCGGTGGCGGTGAAGGCTAAAGACTAAGGGGCACAATCACGATCTTTCTTTTGAAGACTTTTTGCGATGAGTGAGTTCTCTCTTATGTTAGTTATCTTTAATTGTTCATGCATCCTTTTTACATTTGCTGAATTGGAGTGCTTCTAAGGGTGATTCTATTTTTTTATGAACATATCCCCAGTTTGTGAGTGCTACACATGCGAGGTTCAAAACATTATTGATGTGCTTTTGGATTCTCTATATGAAATCAAAAATAAAATAAAATCATAGAGTGAGCCTACAGATATCATCATATAACACATTAAGAAATGGAAGAAAAAAAGGGAAAAATAAGTTCAGTTGTGTTTATTCTTTGTTTATTTTGTTTTGGTTGAGTTGTAGATCTGTTTGGTTTTAGAACTTCTGAAGTTATGTTATTGGAAAATCTTAATATGAACAAGCTAATCGCAAAAGAAAAAACAAAGTTGAAGAAAAAAAATATCCATATCAGTGTGTTTGCAGAACTTGGGTGATTGAAATGTGAGTTGCTTTGTTTCTATTTCTATTATTCTGTTTTAGTTTAAAACTACCACATGCTAAATACACTATCACAAGAAAAAAAAAGGAAAGTGTCAATCTATATTGAAGTTGAAGAGGACAAATCTATGTACGAGCTACCCTACCAATATTCAATTATAATTTTTTAATTCACATTTATTCTCAAATCGTGCCGATTTTCATCTAACTAAGTCTTATGCTATCCATCCCTAAAAAAAATAAAATCTTATACTTTCCATGTATTTTCAGATCAGATTTCGCGTGTCCTTGAGTGTTACATTGCGTCTGCCATAATATTAGTTTTTTGTAATTTTTTTTAATATAACATAATTCAGAAAAGACGAGCCATTAATAAAAATTTGAATTAAACTAAATTATAATAAATTAAAATTAAAAAAATATGTTTGACACAAGATATTGTAGAAAATGACGTAATAGAACTGGTGTGTGGTATATTTTCTTAGGTTACAATAATTTTTTGACGAAATACATAAATTCATAGTACAACCTAAGAACTAATAATAGTTACTACTTTCATATGTATGAGGTTTATTTTTCTTGGGGAACATGATATACTATGAAATATTTTAAATAATTTTTAAACTTTGATGTTTGGAGTCATTGATGGACAACTAGAAGAGGAAAATAATAAGTTTATGTTAGAAGAGGTGCGTCTCTCTCTCTGTATATCCACTTATGTCAATTACCTTAAAATCACACTTTACTTTTTATACCTAGCAGTCATAGTTTAAAATAATTCAATTCAATTGTGTTGATTGACTGTGGTGCCAACGAGCGAATGATTATTGCAGCAGGAATTGTTGATTTTCTGGGCCGTGAAAGTATTGACCTTTTCTGGCTGAGGGATTTTTTATACAATATGCAAATGGTGCCATATCGAATGCGACACTGTGGCAAACTAATTTATGGCAAATCTTTTGTTTTCTTGAGCAGGTTTTAGATGAGTAATTTATGAGTTTTGGGATTTCTAGGTCAATCATTAGCTTAAGTTTCAGTTTACTTTGCTTAATTTCAAGAAGAGAACAACTTAGTGAAAGGTCACTCATCAACAAAAGGAAGTCACTTTTTTTTTTGTAATTACACCTTTTATCCATAGATATGCTAAGAGAATTTTTTATTAATTTGTGATGTTCGTAGATATCTTACCAGAATCTGTAGAACTCCAGTGGCAGATAAATTATGATTTTCGGTTCATCATGAACCGGAGTGTATATTTTGTTGATGCTCCTGAAAATGGAAGCTATTATTGTTTCATTGTTTGTTTTACGCTGAATTTGTTTGTTTGAACTTGGAAAATAAAATTGAAAAAGAGTAATGGAAGAAGATAAACAAAGTACTGTGGTGGTGTGAAGTTCATATATGTTTTTGTATTCCAGCATCAAGAATTTCCCTTCTGATTGTAAAGTTTATGTTTTCTTGGCAAATGAAGTGGTTGTAATACGTTTGAGAGCAAGGTTGTTCAAACGTTTGAGAAAAGTTTTGTGCAAGTCCAAAACATTTTGGACCAGAACAGGTGAGATTAACTAGAATCATGAGTCAAAAGTCCCAGATAATTTATCACAAAATGTGGGGCTAATTCGAGAGCTCAACAACAACATCAGAAGAGTGGTTGAGTTGTATGTTGATCTATCAAAATGTTGAGTGTGATTCACACAGTTATATATATTTTCTTTGTGAAATGTGTTCATAGCGAAAATTACCGCATTTTCATCAGGAGTGGTTGAGCTGTAACCACATACGATGAAAATGTCTTAAGGTTTTTAACTGCTACGTGAATGAATAACAATTTTTTTATACCAATTTTATAAATTTAACTAATTTTATTTTTATTTATTCTGTTATTATCAACAATTGAAGAGTCTCCTCACCATTTTATCAGAATTAATTAATTGGTAGTACCATCTATGTGAGGAAATAAACATCTATTCAATTGTTGATATATGGTAATTCTGTCAATTTTCTTTACTCTATTTTTGGTTTATCGGCCTTGATAACATTTTATTCAAGTATATAGGATTGGAATTGACTGGAATGTAAAGTACTTGCATATATTCACCTTGATTCTTGAGAGTTAATCCTCTATCATCATCTATGATGTATGGCCTAACTTTTTCTTCTTTCGCTCCCGTCATTTTGTTTGCAGGAGAATTAGTACGGCAGGTCTTAGCTCAAGAACAATTCATCATCTTGCAGATGCTATACATGCTGCTGTTATCAAAGCTGTATAGAGCATTCGATCGATTTTGAGACACCGGTTACATGTTTTAGTATTTTGTCGAATAAGTTGAAATGAGATTTGGTAGATGTAGACCATGAGATTGATTTGAATGACATCTCTACTTGAACTGAATATCAGGGCTCTGTATTGTTATGGTTCCACCTCAATAGTATTTCTCATTTCCATACTTTTGAGGTTACTTTTTGAAGATAATACTAATACCAAACTTATGTGCCAGTAATTGTAAAAAAACAAAAAGATATTATACTACTATTTTCTAAATTTATGTGCCCAACATTGAAATTCTTTTATTGGTGTTCGTAATGACACTCTGTGTCTAATTTTGTGGTTTAAACTTTATAATTCTACGAAATAAATCTCATTGAAAATGAATATTATTATAAAAATTACATAATTGAAATGAGACATTAAGAGACATTAAAATGTTAACAACTATATAAGTACTTATCATATATATATATATATATTTCATATAAAAATTGTGTTAATAATTATGTGGATAAAATTAATAATTATGATAATATTTTATAAATTTTAAAACAATTTAAATACTAATCTATCTAAAATTACATAAAAATATAATATAATATTAAATTTAACTATTTTTTTTCGTGCAATGCACCGGTGAAATTCACTGCCACCGTGCAACGCACGGCTCACATACCGGTTTACTTCCACCGTGCAACGCACGGGCCGCGTACTAGTTTTAATTAACAACACGTGCATATTACATTGTTATATATAGAGAGAAATAGATAGCTACTGATACATTAATTCTCCAATCTCGCCATAGCAAGATTTATTGATAAAGTGTTGTGCTTAATGCTTATTGCCTCTTTGTTGTAAGTATTTGAATTCGAAAATGGGGTTGATATCTAGTATTGGACATTACGACCGGGATAGAGAATTTACGAAAATTGACCAAATTAATAAAATCTTGTGTAAGACTCATATGTGTGTGTGTGTGACTAACGAAACTATCTACCTCGTCTCGTGTGTTGGTGCATCAATTCCACGGGAGGTTTTGGACTGCCATATATATCGCAATGGGCTTTTCAAGTTAATCAAGACACGTGTATTGTGCAGAATAGTGTGAAATCAGAGCAGATTCTCTGTTACATTTTGTGTTACATTTGGTATTGCATAATTGATTTTTTTAATTTTTTTTTAATATACCATAATTGAGAATGGGATGGATGAACCCTAAATAGGAAATTTAAATTAAAATAAATTAAAAAATAATTTTTTTTAAAAAAAAATTATTAAAGAGTTTGCAACAAGAATCAGAATATGATTTAGGTGATCCCATTTCTGGTGAAATGCACTTAATTTTCCAATAACACCGTCAACCAACCGACAATTTTAAAATTCTCGTCCAAGAAAATAAGCACTCGAGTCCAACATGGAATCTTTGGCAGGCAGGTTGAAGACATTGAATTTTCAAACTCTGATCACTCAACAAAGGTTGTTATATATGAAAAAATAAAAATTAATTATTTTAGACAAAAAATTATATAAAATCGTCTAATGTATCAAATAAAACTTAAACTTACTCAAAAATCCATCCCACCCGTTCCCGCACCAGACACGTGAGATACATGCCCCACACGCCTGGGTGCTTTTGTTTTTCATAAAAAAAGAATCCCTTTAGCTTGGCACCTGCTATTTTCCTTTTGCTTTTCACGTTTTTTTTTCTTTTGTTTGTTTGCCATTTCATTTTGTTTTTTTTTAAATGATCATTTTGTATTGAGCGCAATGCACGAGCTACTCATTAGTGTAGGACGAGTGCATTACATGAGATTCCGGATAAACATATTAAATTAAATTAATTTAATTTTAGGGTTCATTAATTCTATTTTAGGGTATATATTTATTTTAAAAATAATAATTAATGAGCGGAGTGCACGAACCCACGCGTTAGGGTCGGACGAATGCATTGCTTGAGACGTCGGATAAAAAAATTAAATTAATTTAAAAAAATTAAATATATATATTTGTGAAAAAACAAAAAAGAAAGGAAATTTAAGTGGAAAAAAAACTAAAAAGATAAGGAAAATGGGGAGGAAGAAGGGATGAGGGGCCATTGAAAAAGAAAAAAAAATTAAAACAAAAAAGAGAATACTAACTCATAATTTAAATAGATATCTGTTAAATGATCTCGAACAAGTGTGCGTCATTATTTAATGTGGTAGGTATAGAGCTCACCTTACCAAATTTTTAAAACACTACCTCGTCAACACACTTATTTATCATCAGCTATAGTCAAAAGACACGGCCTATTTTTTGTAATTGTATACAAAAGAATATATAATTAATTATTTCCTTTTCAACAATAATATTAAATTTAAAAGAATATTATAATTAGTGCAGCATGCCGTGGTAATTAATTGACTCCTTTTCACTGGTTTCCAGAAACCCTATGACGGATCATGTCTTCTGTTTCTATATTTTTGCACAGCATTCCATTTTTGACTCTCCCAAAAGAGAATAAAAATACTAAAATATAATATATCATGTAAGTGTTAACTAATTAACAATTTTTAATTTGAGGTTAACCCCTGGTATATATAGTTGGCTACGTTTATGAAATTTGATCATGCACTATCAAATATAGGTATATACATTCTCAATAACAAATATCATCTAAAACTATTTTTTTTTTCTATAAAAAAATGGTGGTTTCTAACAATGGAGATTACGATTGGGCTAAAGAAGTGAAGGACTTCGACGAAACAAAAGCCGGAGTGAAGGGTTTGGTCGACGGTGGTTTGACGGAGGTACCTCGTCTCTTCGTACATCCGACGAAGGATTTGGACAGCCATCCGCCACGTGGAGCCAGCGACGATGGCGGCGATTTTCCAACGATAGACTTAGGCGGCGTCGAGAGTAGTGGAGAGAGGCGGAGGGAGGTGGTGGAGGAGATCGGGAAGGCGGCGAGAGAATGGGGGTTCTTCCGCATCGTCAACCACGGGATTCCGTTGGAAACAATGGATGCCATGTTGGACGGCGTTAAGCGATTCCACGAGCTACCGACGGAGGAGAAGACGCCGTTCTATTCGTATGATATGAGAAAGAGTGTGAAGTTGAATAGCAATCTTCCTGTGAGAGAGAATGATCCAGCTTCTTGGAGGGATATTTTGACCTGCAATTTCAGAGATGATCACCTCGACCCCCAAGAAATACCCTCAGCCTGCAAGTACGTATAATAAAATTCATGTAAGACCGTTTAACATGTCAAATTAAGTGATATGTTGGCTAATTGGTGAATGTAATCATTTTCAGGAAGGAAGTGCTAGAGTATGTTAAATACATGATTAGAGTGAGAGAAATAATATCGAAGTTACTCTCAGAAGCCCTAGGGATTCGCAGTGATTATCTTTCGAGTATCGAGTGCATGAAAAGTCAAGTTATGGCATGTTTGTATTATCCCGCATGTCCTCAGCCTCATAAAACCTTAGGAACTCCCAAGCATTCCGATGCGACTTTCTTGACCTTATTGATGCAAGACAGCATCGGAGGGCTCCAAATTCTCCGTGATGATCAGTGGCTTGATGTCCCTCCGATGCATGGAGCCCTTATTGCTAATATTGGCGATCTCATGCAGGTAACAGATTGTCTGATCGACAAGTGAAGAACAATCAATCATATATTATCTATATTCAAATAGAAACAAAACGAACTAAACAACAAAAATAAATTGGGTATTATTGTCTGATCAGATTGCCTGATACAAGTTCTTTTATAATGTGAGTAGATTATTAGCAATGACAAGTTCATTAGCGTGGAGCACAGAGTTCGGGCACAGCCGGTCGGGCCGAGGATTTCCGTCGCATCTTTCTTGACTCCGAGTATGAGAGCAACAATGACTCCGTTTGGTCCCATCAAAGAGCTTCTCTCCGATGAGAATCCGGCAAAATATAGAGAGTTTCACTTTGTCGAATACTGCAAAAACTACAAGTCAAAAGGGGAGCGCGTTGCATCTGCGTTACATTATTACAAGATATAATAAATTATTATTGTAGGTAATTATATATATTTTAATTTGTTGTTGGCTTGTAACTTTGGGTACCTTTTTACTTCATTGATAGTTGGAATTAATAAATCGCCGCTTGGATGTTTAAAATCAATCCTAATTAAGTTATGTACCAGATTATCTTTCAACTTTCGCATAATTACTTATTGATGATTTTTCATTGTACGTAATTTTTAAAGTTCATGAGATCACAACGCACTAGCTGTACCATCATATTTCATTTATTTGTAGATGGAGCCGCTTAAATCTAAACGAGTTTTCTGAATATATAGATTTTTATGAAGTCATATTTAGGAATAAATATATATTGATAATTACCTTGTCCTTAAGGCTAGCTCGGTATCCCTACAAAAATGTACATGTATTGTAATCGCAAGTGAAATTGTTGTGATTTTTCCCATAATTAAATCTGAATATTATTTCAAACAAAATATTTGTAATGTGCTAGCACCACGTGTTTATTCAACTTTGTCAATTATATTATTTCTTGTCTTATTAGACGATCAAAAGCAACCATTATTAAGATTTAATTAAGGGCAATAATTTAGATCACCAAGCTAAAAATGAGATAGATTTAGAAATATTGCATTCATGAAATGATAATGAAGCAAAATTCAATTAAATGAACGTTAAACCTTTTCGATCTTGGATGCTACAAACGCTAGGCAATTATCCAATAATTACCTATAATT
Source organism: Perilla frutescens (assembly GCA_026008535.1). Classification (NCBI taxonomy): domain Eukaryota; kingdom Viridiplantae; phylum Streptophyta; class Magnoliopsida; order Lamiales; family Lamiaceae; genus Perilla; species Perilla frutescens. The sequence goes on from BRKX01000011.1 coordinate 34,589,258, forward strand.
TATATCGCTAAAGTATGCATTAAGTAACGTCAATTATCATTACATGGTCAATATTTTATCTCATACGTGAATGCACATTTATATTATGAGACATATCGTGGAAACCATTTAATCTTAAAAGTTCATACTGCCAAGTAGCAACATCCTTTTTGAAGCACTAACACATCAATACACACACACACACACACATACATACATACATATACATATATCCAAAGTTGAGAAAGCTTAATTAGTTATTAAATTATGAGACAGATCATTCTTATTTTGTATAAACATTTTTTTTGCTGAACATGCAAGAGGGCTTCTACTAGCCTTTTTTTTTTGTCTATACATTTTAATTGGGCATGTTGTTGGGTGTCAAGATGCGTCTAGTTAATTTCCATGTAGTAATTATTATTATTATTATTATTATTATTATTATTATTATTATTATTATTATTATTATTATTATTATTATTAAATAGCTAGGTTTTGGGACAATTTCTGAAAATGGCGCCAATACTGTTTTTTTTTTTTTCTTTATCAAAAAGAGTACTAAATTATAATATATTGCAAACTGAATACTAAACTTTAACCTTTTCTTTCAAATAGGGTACCGATCTCTTTTTAACCCTCACAAATATCTTCTAACTATAAGTTAACAAATGATAATAAGTATCAATTTTTAAAATATATTAACAATATATTTGATGCAAGTATGTCTTTTTTTGCGTATTTTATAATCTTAAAGCTTTTATAGTGAACAAAAAATATGATATTCTTTTGAGATATATTATAAAACTTTATCCTAAAATATTCTAAAAACATTTTAATTCTTTTGAGTGTAATGAATAAAAAATTATAATCTTTTATTTTCTTTGCTAGTTGTTTTTTAAAAAGGACATATATATAAATATATATATATATGTTTTCCTTAAAATTATATATATGTATGTAATTGAAATAATTTGTCGACAAATTTAAAAATAGGCAAATATTATTAATTGCTATTATTTAGGAGAAATTTTTTTACAATGGTAAAAAGGTTTAAACGAAAATTAAAGTTCATTACTTATTTTGCAACAAATTATAATTAAATCGCAAAGAGGGTACAGAATTTTATTAAAAATAGAAATTGTTCAAAATTATTTTTTAATTATTAAAACGTTGAGTTATTTTAATTATTAATTTATTGGATTTTTATACTAAAATGTACAAACGTTGATAATTAAATTGAAATAAATCCTATGTATTTTTGTATTGCTGTTGGGCTGACCCAAATGTTGTTTTGCTTTTCAAAAGCTAAAATAGTGTTGTGCTTTTCAAAAGGAAGGAATGCATAGATAAAAGGGCTAACCAGCCCATACTCAGAAGATTCTATAATTCAAATCCAAACATGGAATTAAATTTCCGAATCGCTCCACACTTGTGTCTCCAAACTTTCTAGTAAACGGAGTAAATATAGCTTTTTTTTTTTAATCATAAAGTGAAATAATATATTTTTCAATTTGACTGTTGCTCTAGCAATAAAGCTTAATAAATAAATAAGACAACTTTATTAAGATCGGAAAATCTTTAGATAATTGTACCATGTAATTCTACCATCCAAGATTGTCAATCGTACACAAATTGACATCACGGGTGGATAGTCCGTACTTGGGTTTCAAATTCCTCCAATTTCAACTTGTGACATCGAATTAATGTCAGAATTTTAAGTGTACGCCACATATATAAATCCTCTCACTGTTGAAATTTTTCCATTCAATTGCTCTACATGATCAACTAAAATAGGAAATAATTGCATCTATAGACAAAACCTTCACATATTCTACATATAAATTAAAAAAAGATTGCATGTATATGAATTTAGTTTTCAATGCATTAAGTCTCACATAAAAAAATTGAACTTCTCTACATTCAATCAATACTTTTCTTACCACACGCGTATGCATTTTATACTGAAACTTATCTATAAAATAATAAATATTGGTTTACCTTCAACGTACCATTAAGTCATACATTTTCTAACCTAATGGGGGAGTCAAACTGATTAATGGAGAGCAAATTGTGTCAAGAGATTGCTATACTTCAACTTTTAAGACTAACCACGTGCAAGTGTATAACGTAAATAAGATTGACGAGGCATCAACACCGAATTCAAAGTACGAACATGGAGAGAGCTCAAATTTAAAATATGAGCACGAAGAAAGTTTAAGGTCAAACTCCTATGCCGAACTTGAAATGGAAGACCTCGATGAAGTGCATATCCACCCTAACTATCCAGACCATCTAATTCAAATAGGGTCGAGGTTGGCCTCTGAAATATGAGCGGAGCCGATTGCATTTTTATCAGAACACCACGACTGCTTCGCATGGTCGCACGCTGACATGATAGGTATTGATCCTTCTATCATAACTCATAGGTTACGGGTCGACCCTAATCACACAACAGTCAAACAAAAAAGAAGAAAATTTGGAGTATAATGAAACCAGGCGATAGTGGAGGAAGTCCAGAAGCTAATCGATATGAGGTCAATCCGGGAGGTGCAATACCCTGATTGGTTAGCGAACATTGTGGTAGTAAAAAAGAAAAATTGAAAAATCAAATGTTCATCGACTTCATTGATCTCAATAAGGCCCGCCCAAAGAATTCCTTATCACTTCCTCACATTAATACGCTTGTCAACGCAACAACACGACATGAAATGATGAGCTTCATTGATACATTCTCTGGGTATAATCAGATTCTTCTATATCTAGACGATTAAGAAAGAACAACGTTCATCACAAATCGAGGCATCTACTGTTACAAGGTCATACCATTAGTGTTAAAAAATACATGAGCCACATACTAGAGGCTGGTCAACCGTATGTTCGAAAAATTGATAAGGTTAACAATGGAGGTCTATATTGATGATATGCTCGTAAAATCATTACAAGTTGAAGACCACATCGGGCACCTAAGGAAATCATTTGAGATGTTAAGAAAATACAACATGAAGCTCAACCTCTCCAAATGTTCTTTCGGGGTGATGTCAGGAAAATTTCTATGGTACTGACGCGCAGTCGTTCCGCGCTCAAAATAGATTTGTAACTCCTATGCTCACATCGAGCTTAGCTAGCTCATGAGTATGGGTCAATCCCATAGAGAGTTGTTGTGATTTCACTTTCAAGTAACCAATCACAAAGAGGGGGGTTGGTTTGTTGTCACTTTATTGAAAATTAAATCTGCAAAAGAACACTAAAGGAAATATCAAATAATAAATATTCCGGTATTTGAACTAGAATTTGAATTAAGTCTAAAACTACTCAACAATCTTTTCAGCTTTCTTAGCAAGCTCCTTTGTGGGCTCTGCACCCACTTCCTCTTCTTACGTGCCCGTCGTAGTAGTTTCCTCCTTCGGTTGCTCTTCTTGCGACGGCGTAGCAGAGCTCATCTCCGCTACCTCAGCCACGGGCTCTTTTTATGAGAACGTGCATAGCATTGATGGTTCAAACCCGGAGTTGCAAATTCGAGGTCCAATTACAAGATTACGAGTTAAGCAACTTCAAGGTTACTTTCAAGGATATGTGCGAAAGAAGCTCGAGGAAGAGATGAATGATCAAGGCAACCCCAAGGTGATTACAATGCTCTCAATTAAAGATGAAGACCAAACCTTGGAGGATTGAAGCCTACTTGGTCGAAAATTGGAAGTTTTAAATAAGATGATATTCCAGGAGGTTATGGCGAATAAGGTGTGACCATGTCTTATCTACCAGAGGCGCCTGTTCGAGAATTAATTATCAAGACTATAGTATTTATTTTATTTAATTAAGACTATAGTTGGATGAGATTTATTTAATTATTTAGTAGTATTTTTCATCCATAATGAGGTCAAGTTTGACTAGAATTGTATTTAAGGCAATTTCCTACCTTGAATAGAATTCTAGCTTAGGGAACTTCCTAGTATAGTTGGAGATCAATATGGATCAGATTTTTAGGGCCTTTAGACTAGTAATTTCGTGCCCTATAGTATTATAAATAGGGGTTCTATGTTTTGTTGATACTTTAGACATTATTGATTAAAATTGCTTTTGCATTCAATTTGTGTCTCAACCGTTCAAAGCTTTTGATTGTTTTCTGTCGAAAATACTCATTCTTGAAGCCTAGCAACTTTGAGTCTTACATCAAGGGAACGTTCTAATTCACACGAGGAATTAGGGTGAACTCGCTACCGAGGAGTAACTTTGAGATTCGTTTTCGTCGTACAAGATACGCCGGGGATTAATCGGGTTGCAAATCACAACACCTCCATCGCCCAGCCACCATCTTCAACGTCAAACATCACCATCCACGTCCGTTTCAAGTCCAGCCACGTTCGTGTTCAAGTTCGTCTTCATCTCGTTCAATCCGTAAGTCCGTTTCTACTCTATCATACCCTATCTACTCTAGCCTTTCTAAACCCTAAACACATCCATCGATCATCATCATCCTTACCATCCATAATCTCGTCCAATTCAGCCTCACCATTGTTTGGATTTTTGTGTTATTTTGTGTGTCATTGTCTAGGTATTTTAATTGGGTCTTAGTCGTCTAGTTTTTTGAGTATAGAATCCTTTCGTAATCGACGTAGTTTCTTTCCTAGCTTCCGCGTCTTTTGTGTCTCGTTGGTCATTGAGTCCCGGGTCACATCATCTTTCTTAGGAATTTTTTATTCAGCAGCCTTACTTGTTGCTCTTACCACAGTCCCAACCTTCTCTTTGGGATTTACAACCTTCTTTTTTAGCGCTTTGCTTGGCGCGGGCTCTTTAGTGATGGTGGGAGTGTCAAACTCCAGTCAGGCCTTTGCACATACTTTCAGGGCTGTTTTCTTACTTCTGGTGTTCACCATTTTTGTAGCTCAAGAGATGGTGAGATCTTTTCTTGCTGGAGGGTTTGGAGAAGAAGGTTTAGATGTCTCAGAAAAAATTGAAGAAAGTGAGAGTGATGGTTTGGATTTTGTGGGGTTTACTTTTAACATAGTGTTACTGTTCATTGATGTGACCGTGACTTTTCAACTTCTAAGGTTTTATGCGATCAGCGTGCCCACAACAATGGATAAGCCTTATCTCCGAAAAATCAAAACAGACTATATCTCTTTAGAGTGCCCTTCTTTAGAATCCCTATTTTCAAGGGATTATCTTTATCTCTTACTTCTCTCTCCTTATCTTAACCTGCAATTCATATCTTATCCAAAACAAGCGTAAAATTGCCCCTAAACTAGTTTAATTTACTAGAAATTTTTATTTAATTAAATTAAAAATGAAGTAATAACAAATAACACCTAGGTTACCTCCAAGTAGTGCCCTAGTTACTACCGTGGGCACGACACCATCCCTCTTTAGGCGTAAATGGGCTCCCCGAGCCGGACCACTCTGGCATCCTGATCCGAATGCCCCAAGTAAGGTTTTAGACGGTGGCCATTAACTTTGAAACACCATCCAGTCTCGAGATTTTTTAGTTCAACTGCCTTATTTAGGTATTATGCATATACTTCAAATAGACCAACCCACTTGGTCTTCATACTTCCTCCCATAAGCTTGAATCTTGAAATGTACAAAAGAACTTGCTGCCCCAGGAAGAATCTCTTTCTTCTAATCACTTGATCATGGAGCCTTTCCATTTTTTCTTTGTAAAGCACAACATTATCATAGGCCTCCATTTTCATTTCTTTCAGCTCTTGAATTTGAAATTTTCTGAAATGCCCGGCTGCATCCTTGTCCATGTTTAGCTTCTGAAGTGCCCATCGTGCCTTGTGTTCCACCTCTACTGGCAGATGGCAACACTTTCCAAACAACATTCTGTATGGGGACATCCCAATTAGAGTTTTGAATGCAGTTCAGTATGCCCACAGGGCATCATCCAGATGAGTACTCCAATCCTTCCGACTTGGATTTACTACCTTCCCAAGGATTGCTTTAATTTCTTGATTTGAGACCTCAGCTTGGCCATTTCCTTGTGGATGATAGGTTGTTGTGACTCTATGATTCACTCCATATTTCTTCAGTAATTTTTCCAGTGTTTGGTTGCAAAAATGGGTCCCTTGATCACTGATGATGGACCTAGGCACACTAAACCAGCTGAAAATGTGGGATTTCAGAAATGCGGCAACCACTCTTGCATCATTTGTGGGAGTGGCCTTGGCTTCTACCCATTTAGACACATAGTTAACTGCTAGGATGAGGTAGTGGTTCCCCTTAGAGTTTGCAAAGGGTCCCATGAAATCTATTCCCCAAACATCGAAGATCTCCACTGGCATAACAGGTGTCATGGGCATTTCATTTCTTCTTGTGATGTTCCCAACTCTTTGGCATTGATCACACCTTCTGTATATGTCGTGGGCATCCTTAAAAATTATGGGCCAAAAGAACCCACAGTCCAGAACCCTTCTTGCTGTCCAGTTTGGTCCAAAATGCCCTCCGCAAGCATAATTATGACAATGCTTCAAAATATCCTCAATTTCATTATTAGGGATACATCTTTTTATGATTTCGTCAGCACACCTACTCCATAGAATATGGCTATCCCATGCATAGAACTTGCTCTCGTGCCTTAGTTTATTCTTTTAGTACCTTGAGTACCCAATAGGTATTTGTCCAAACATTAGGAAATTCAACACATCTGCATACCAAGGCTCTTGTGTGCCCCTTGTTGAGTACAAATGCTCATCAGGAAAATGATCTGTAATGGGCAATTCATCGTCTTTTTCATTCAGCACCCGACTCAGATGGTCAGCTACCAAGTTCTGTGCCCTACTCTTATCTTTTATCTCAACATCAAACTCCTACAATAGCAGGATCCATCTAATTAGTCTTAGCTTCATCTCCTTCTTGGCCATCAAGTGCCTCAACACACCATGATCTGTATAAACAATGCCTTTTTCCCTCAAGAGATAGGACCGAAACTTCTCGAATGCGAACACTACTGCTAATAGTTCATTTTCAGTAGTGTTGTAATTACACTGTACCCTATTCAGAGTTTTGGAAGCATAGTAAATTACATGGCTTTCTTTTCCTCTTTTCTGACCCAGCGTAACCACTGGTGTCGTACATTATTTTAAAGGGAATTCCCTAATCTGGTTGTTGAATAACTGGTGCTGTGACTAGTTGTTTTTTCAGAATATTGAATGCCTTCTTGCAATCTTCATCAAATTCAAATGGGACATCTTGCTGCAATAAGTGAGCAATAGGCTGGGCAATTTTTGCAAAATCTTTTATGAACCTCCGGTAGAATCCAGCGTGCCTTAGGAAACCTCTCACTTGTTTTACCGAAATGAAGTATGGCAATTTTTCAATGATATCCACTTTGGCTTTTTCGACCTCAATGCCCCTCTTAGAAATCACATGGCCTAGTACAATGCCCTCTCTGACCATGAAATGGCATTTTTCATAATTCAGCACCAGACATTTATCCACACATCGCTGCAACACTTTCTTTAGATTATCCAAGCATCAATCAAAGTAGCTTCCATACACCGTGAAGTCATCCATAAATACCTCAATGCAGTTCTCAAGAAAATCAGAGAATATGCTGATTATACATTGTTGAAACATGCCAGAAGCATTGTAGAGGCCAAATGGCATTCTGTGATAGGCAAAGGTGCCGAATGGGCACGTGAATGTTATTTTCTCCTGGTCCTCTTGATTCACTACAATCTGCATGTATCCAGAGTATCCGTCCAAGAAACAAAAAAATTTGTTTCTTGCGAGCCTCTCTAGCATCTGATCAATGAACGACAATGGGAAATGATCTTTACGCGTGACCATGTTCAGCTTTCGGTAATCAATGAAAACTCTCCAGCTAGTTTGCAGTCGTGTGGGCACAAGCTCTCCCTTCTCATTTTTCACAACTTGAATTCCTCACTTCTTGGGCATAACGTGGGTTGGACTAACCCACTTGCTGTCAAAAATCAGGTATATAATGCCCTGGTCCAGCAACTTAATTATCTCCTTCAGCACCACATCCTTCATCACTGGATTGAGCTTTCTTTGTGGATTACAAACGAGCTTTGCATTATCTTCCAACAGGATTTTGTGCATGCAAACCGCTGGGCTAATGTCCTTTATATCTGTCAACGTCCATCCGAGTGCTTCCTTGTACAATCTTAACAATCTCAAAAGGTGGTCTTCATCAGCTTGATTTAACCCCGCACTAATTATCACAGAAAGAGTCTCATTATCTCCCAAATAGGCATATTTCAGATGCCTTGGTAATGCCTTCAGTTCCAGCTTGGGCACTTTAACAATAGAAGGCATCATCATATCATCATTTCTTTGAATGGGCACACCATAGTGCACACATCTGCATGACATTTCTTCCAATGAGTACAACATCATGATTCTTTCCTCAATGTTTTCATCCTCCTCCAGGACATCCTGGTCAGTCAGTCCATCCCATATGCTCATTCCAGTGGCTCTCTGTTGCTCACCATGGATAGGGTAGAACGGCTCGGTGGATAGAAAGAATTCAAAAAATTGCAATTTTCTATATCTGGGGGTGCTTTAATACTTGAAAGATATTGAACATCACCTTCTTCCCATCAAACTCACATGTTAGTGTGCCCTTGTCCTCATCAATCTTGGTATGAGCAGTTTTCATTAAGGGCCTTCCCAGTAACAAAACTGAAGATTTTGAAGTTGATGTGCCCATGTCAAGTACATAAAAATCTACTGGGAAGATAAACTCATCCACTTTCACCAACACGTCTTCAATCAGGCCTTTTGGATAAACGTTCGATTGATCAGCCAACTAAAAGACCACATGGGTCTCCTTCAATGGTCCAATCTTCAATTATTTGAACATAGATAGGAGTATTATGTTGATTGATGCTCCTAAGTCCAACATGGCCTTCTCCATTTTCTTATCTCCTATGATGCAAGAAATCATGAACATCCCTGGATCATCACACTTCTTGGATAGCTTCCTTTGTATCACAACTGATACATTCTCCCCAACTAGGAACCTTGCATTATCATTGAAGCGCACCTTCTTGGTGCAGAGTTCTTTTAGAAACCGTGCATACCGCGACACTTGCTTAATTGCTTAGATCAGTGGAATGTTGATCTCCACTTTACTGAAAACCTTCAGCATCTCCCTGGGTTCTTCTTCTCTTCTATTCTGTGTCAATCTCTCGAGAAAGTGAGGTTTTTTCTTATCTGGAATGGTCACTTTGGCAGATTGCTTGACTTCCAGAATGGGCACAGGATCATCCTGTTCAGCTTCTTGTGCCTCATCTTCTTCAGGTAATTTTTCAGCTTCTTCTAGGGGCACATCATCCTTCTCTTCGACTGGCTTGACCATCTCCGAAAGCTCCATTCCATTCCTTAGAGTCACTACATTCACCTGCTCTCATAGGTTTTCAACTTGGGAATGCAGCTTTCCATTTTTCTCCTCCATCTTGTGCATGGATTGCGCTAGTTAAGCAATTTGTTTTCTCATATGTGAGAAACCAGTTCGGGTTTCCTACTTAAATTTCTCATTCTCCTCAGCCATGGCGTACACAAGATCTTTCAGTCTTGGCCTCTTCTTTATTTCTGACGGTGGTAATGGCGTACTGATAGTCTATCATCTAGCCTCCTCAATCTGAAATTTTTGTGATCTCTCCAGCCATGATTATAAGTCTGGGAATATGGATTATATCTTCTACAATGTCCATTTTGGCCACCTATAATGTTCACTTCTTCTACTTTGTCTTGTAGAGTGGGGCATTCATCAGTGAAATGAAGCACACTCTTGCATACTTCACAGGGTCTGGGCTTCTTTGCCATGCTTATTCTGGATAAAATCTTTTCAATTCTGTCACACAACCTATCAATTCTGTTGTCGTAGTCCGGTGCCCTCTCTGATTTACTTATAATTCGAATGTCCTCTACACTAAAGTCTCAGTTGTCTTCAGCCATCTCCATGAGGATTCTGAATGCTTCAACAGGTTGCTTGTTCAGTATAGACCCTTCATATTAGGCATTCACAATCGTCCTCTCATGTGGTCCTAATCCTCCAACAAAATAATGAATAAAGTCATGTTCAGTAATCTGGTGCTGTGGACATTTTGCCAGCATCATTTAGAAGCTTCCCCAGTAGTCACAGAAACTCTCATTGATTCCCATCTTAAGACTCCTTATTGTTATTCTCATTTCTTACACTCTGGATGCTAGAAAATATATCTCCAAGAACTTCTGCTGAAGTTGTCTCAATGTGGTCACAACGCCAGTCGACAATGTGTATAGCCAGTCCCGTATCCCATCCTAAAGAGTGAAAGAAAATGAGACTAACCGCACATACTTCTCTCATCTATGGCCGGATGGTTGAGTCTGGAAAACCATCTCAAAATCGTGCAAGTGGCTTTTTTGGATCTTCTCGAGGCATTCCATGGAACTTCGGCAAGATTTGGATGAAATTTGTATAAATATCCCAGTTTTGAGTCACTGCTATAAGTGTAATGCCCATCGAGTGTAGATTCATATTAGTCGGGAAGGCTAACTGCCTTAGAGTTTGATTATCTGCATCTACGTTTACTGCGGCCATATTGTTGATGTGGCCATTCTCAAACTGTCCTTCCTCCTCGTGCCCTGCGTCTCTTTGATTTTCTTGATCTTCTGGTGATGGTGTGGGCTCACGAGGCCTGCTTGCGGCTCGGCATGCCTTCTTCACTGCTGCTCTGTTCTTCCTTGAAGTTTTCTCTATCTCCGGATTGTACAATAGAGTCTCTTCAGAAGAGCTTCTGGGCATCAATTTCTAGGCTCACTAGCTTGGAAGTAAAATCACTGGAAATAAGCTCCCCGACAATGGTGCAGTTTTGACGCGAGGTCATTTTGCGCTCAAAATAGATTTGTATCTCATGCGTCCATAGTGAGCGTAGCTAGCTCATGAGTACGGGTCGATCCCTCAGAGAGATGCTGTGATTTCACCTTCGAGTAACCAATCACAAATGGAGGGTTGGTTTGTTATCACTTTACTGGAAATTAAATCTACAAAAGAACACTAAAGAAAATATCAAATAATAAAAGTTCTGGTATTTGTACTAGAATTTGGATTAAGTCTAAAACTACTCTGATGAGGCCATGGAAGCTGATGAAGACCATGAACCAGAGCTGCAAATTAGAGGACCAATAACGTGACTTCGAGCCAAGAGATTATAAGGATATCTCCAAGTATTTATTTGTAAGAAGTTTGAGGATTTGGAAGAGGCAAAGTGCATCCATATATTAGTTAATTTATTAACTAATGAAGCTGATGATCATACCATGAAGAATATAACTTGAAGAGTTGAATTTGAGAGCTTGAAGAGTTGAAGTGCACTCGTGCATGCTGATGCATGGAGTTCACGCCGTGAATAACATGCGTGCGAGAGAAGACAATTTTCGGCCCTTGATTTATTTAATTAGAGGTTAAATTTTAATTAGACTATAGTATTAATTTAATTATTTTAGATTATAGTTTGGATCAGTTTTTATTTAATTTTTATGTGTATTTTTCTGTCACAATAGAGTCCAAGTTGACTAGGTTTTATTTAAAGTAATTTCTTACCTTGAATAGAATTCTAGTTCAGGGAATTTTCAAGTCTAGTTAAAAGTCTTTTTCGACCAGATTTTCGGTCACTTTAAGCTTAAGTTTTCGGCCCTATTTGTCTTATAGATAGAGGTCCTTTGCTACATTGTTAGGTTAGACATTATTGGAGTATTTTGCTATTTGTATCCAATTGTGCCTCATCCTTTAAAGTCTTTTGATTATTTTCACACGAAAATTATCATTCTTAGAGCTAGAACCTCTAAGTCTTATTCCAAGGGAACGTTCTAATTTATAAGAGGAGTTAGGGTCAACTCGCTATTCGAAGAGTGACTTTGAGATATGTTTTCATCGCACAAGATACTACGAGGATTTATCGGGTTGTAATTCACAACACTAACATCGACGCCATCCATCTCGACTTCATCCACCTTCAACACGACATACATATCACATCCAAGAATCCATATCTGTTTGTGTTCAAGTCAAGTCCAAATCAACCGTGTTTGATCATACGTGTTAATTAGGCCGCGAACTACACATATACCATAAGTTTGTTCAAACTCATCATATTCTATCTACTCAAGTCATTCTAAACCTCACCCATATATTCCATACGTGCCATACCTCTCCTTCAACCATTTGCACCAATTCAGTCCTAGTTGTTTTGGATTTTCTGTGATTTATTTTAAGTGTCTTGTTTAGGTCTAGATGAGCTTCTGTAGTTGATTTCGAGTCTTTTGAGTCTTCAATTTAGTTTATTTTATTTATTGAGTCATTAGGTTAGGATTGAATCCTTCTTTAGCTGACGTGTTCGTTCTAAAAGTCTTCTGCGTATTTTGTACCCTGTACCGTTTATCTGTCCGGGTTACATCATAAATTTGGCATCAGAGCCACGTCAGCATAGCTGGTCGTGGTTCAATCCTATCTGTCAATTATTTGATTACATGTCAGTCTATGTGTCAGTCAAGTTGTAATAGACTAGCTGTTTATTGAAAAAAAAAACTTTCGGTAAAAAAAGAGATCGATCATTTAAAAAAAAGATTATGAAAAAAAATGAAAGCAAATTAGATAACAACAGAAGGTCCGATCGTTAAAAAAATGAAAATTCAATTCATTGTGCTTCATTTTGAGTCCTATTTTATTTTTAGTACTTTCCTTCTAGTTTTAGTACATAGTTGGTAGTTTCCTTTAAGTTGTAATTTTTTTTTGGTTCTTTCCATCTAGAGTCTAGTCTAATTAAGGTATTTAGATTGTGTCACACTAGTGGTACACCTATCCAAATCACCTTCCTTCCTTCTTAATTTCTTGTTTCCTTTTCTTTTCTAATCCTTCATTTCTACATTTAGGATTTATTTTTGGATCTCCTACACTATTTGGGGCTTCAAAAATATATCTATTCTTTCCTTTTCTAACTAAATACACGACTACCACCATCTTACCATATCATACCCATCTCTACACACTCGACACACATACATACTCGACATACCTCCACCTACATTCATACATTGCAACCACACTCTACATACTCCGAGATAGCCGTACACCCTCCTACATTGTTCAATTAGTCCGGAATTGCAAAGTAAGACTACTACCTGATTTCTTACTGTTTGCTCGAGACTTTCACACCAAATACACAATTTTAACACACACTATGCACCCATACACTTAAGTGATACACGAGTGGAAAAATCAAGAGTGACAACAAACGAGTGAATGTGAGACTGTGATGACTATTCCTTATTTTTCTTTACGTTTGTTCTTTTTCAGGTACCATGGATAAAGGTAAGAACGAAGTCTCTGCTTCACCCATCCATACAGATAACCTGAAGTCGTCCAGTGCACCCCCATAGTGGGATGCAAAGTACTAATATGAGGTGCTTTCAAAGCACTTCCAAAAGCAGCAACAGGTCCTATCTGCCAAGTTGGATAGCTTGGTGCATTAGTTTGAGCGCATTAGCATATGACCAACTATCATGCATCCTATTAGAGGACCAGCTTGATGTGTTGAGTGTCAAGAATAGCCCGTAGAAGAGTTCTATATAGAGAAGAGTTTAGAAGTCGAGTATGAGTCTCCATAGAGAGGTCATAGCCATCCACGAGAACCTCAAAGGCGTGCAGCCCATGCCGAACCACACCGATATGGTGATGGAGATAAAATTCTCAACAATATCAAAATGAGCATTCCAGAGTTCGAAGGTGTATATGATCTTAATCTATACTTGGATTGGGAGCGCAAAGTAGATAAGATTTTCACATGCTATGACTTTCCAGAGATCAAGAAAGTCCAGTTAGCATCCCTAGAGTTCAGAGGCTATGCAGCCTCATGGTGGGAAATGCAGCAGGAATGATGTCGCCATGAGAGATATCCATCTGTTGATACATGGGAGGAGATGAAGGGTTTGATGCGGGGTCGATTCATTTCTGTGCATTATGAGAGAGAGGTCGAAAAGAAGCTCACCCAGATCAAGCAAGGCGCGCGCTCTATTGAAGAATACCATGAGGAGCTCGAGACCGCCTTAAACCGAGTTGGGAAAGAAGAGTCCTTAAATGCTACCATTATTCGGTACATTGAAGGTATGAATCCTGACATTGCATATGAAGTCGAGCTCAAGGACTTCACTAGTGTAGAAGAGATGGTGCACTACGGATCGATTGTGGAAAAGCAGCTTAGAGAGGGCCACTGCCATTGGTACCATAGTTCTGCCCCTACACGACCTTCTTGGACTAAAGGTACGCATTCTACATCACCTTCTACCTCTTCTACTGAGCTTACATGACCTGAGGTCAGTCCGGACTGTCCGAGCGGCATTTTGACTGTTCTGCACCACAGACACAGACCGGCTGTAGACCCGAGTCTACCCCTGCGCTACTTGTGAGGCCGGCCTATATATGGCCCAATCCACCCAGTACACCACCAAATGCAGGACAGAATCAAGCCCGTGACATCCAATATCACAAGTGCCAATGTTGGGGCCATTTTCAGAACTAGTGTCCGAACTGACGTGTTTTGTTCATCACAGAACAAAATGAGACTGAGTCAGCCAGTGAGGATGAGGAGTAGCCCTCAGTTGATGTCAAAGATGAGAAAGAGATGTCCCCATTCGACGCAGATGAAGAGGAACCCGAGATTCCTCATGTCAGCCTTGTGTCTATTCGCAGCCTAAGCATCAATCGAGAAGAAGAGCAGCCGGATCAGCGTGAAAACATCTTTTACATGCGTGTTACCGTCCAAGACAAGACCTGCTCGATGATAATAGACAGTGGGAGCATGATTAATGCTATTAGCCAGTACACAGTCAACAAATTGGCGTTGACTATCATGAAGCATCTGAAGCTGTACAAATTGTAATGGCTTACGGATCAAGGAGAGATCAAAGTAACGGCCCAAGTAAGTGTCAAATTCTCTATTGGTCATTTTTTCTGACTCAGCTATTTGCGATATTATTTCTATGGATGCATCACACATACTATTAGGTAGACCATGGCAGTTTGATAGATAGATGGTTCATGATGGATTCACGAACACTTATACAGTGATGCGAAACGGGCGATCTACCACATTGAAGTCATTGTCCTCTAAAGCCATTGATGAGGATCAATGATTTATGCAAGAGAGGTCTAAAGTAGAGAGATCAAGGAAGGCCACCGCCGCAGCCTGAGTGTCCGTCACCGAGGGATAACTCATGGCCGAGAGTTCCACCAAGGCCGCCACCGCCTCTCCTTCCAAAACAGCCCCCAAATAGCCCTCTAAGGATTCCCTAGGGCATGGGAATTCATCTAGATCAGCAGCAAAGAAAGAGCGAAATCGCAGTCTATTCATCTCTGTTAAAGGCGTAGAGAAAGCACTGAAAGCAGGTTTACCTTTTGTTCTTTTATCATATAAGAGCAATGCTATTAATGATGTTTCTTTGCCTAGTGTTATGTAGCCACTTATGGAGGAATTTGTGGATGCGTTCCTGGAAGAAATTTCAAGTGGATTACCTCAAGTTCCAGAGATCGAGCACCAAATCAATTTTCAGCCCAGTGCAGTGCATCCAAAGTGTCCAACATACCGCACGTCGCTTGAGGAGACCAAGAAGATCAATAGACAAGTGAAAGAGCTTCTGGAAAAGAAGCAGATTCGAGAGTCGATGAGCCCCTGTGCAGTTCCAGTCATTCTAGTGCTAAAGAAGAACAACGAGTGGAGAATGTGCATGGACTGCTGCACCATCAATAAAATCACTGTAAAGTATATGTTTCCTATCCCTAGACTTGATGACATGCTTTATGATCTATCTGGATCGAATTTTTTTGCTAAAATAGATTAGGTCTGGTTATTTTCAAGTAAGAATGCATGAAGGGGATGAGTGGAAAACAACTTTTTAAGACTAAGCATGGTTTATATGAGTGGTTAGTTATGCCTTTTGGTCTCACTAATGCACCTAGCACTTTTATGAGATTGATGAACATGTGATTGGAAAATTTGTTGTTGTATACTTTGATAATATTCTGATTTACAGTCACGATGTACAGGCGCATCTGGTTCACCTTAGGCATGTTTTTGAGTTATTAAGATCGTCCAAGCTATATGGAAACATATCTAAGTACTCTTTTTATTTAGATGAAGTCGTATTTTTAGGCTTTGTGGTAAGTGTGCGTGGAATTGAGGTCGACCGATCTAAGATCAAAGCGATCGAAGACTGGCCGACGCCCAAAACTGTGAGTGATGTATGGTCCTTTCACGGCCTTACCGGATTTTATCGTCGCTTCGTTCGCGATTTCTCTAGCATTACCGTGCCTCTTACTGAGCTAAGTAAGAAGGACCGCAAATTTGAATGGGAAAAAACACAGAATGATGCATTTACACGTTTAAAATACTTTATTGGGAAAAACTATCAAGCTAGCCTAACTGATGGTTTTGATGAAATGTCAAAACATATTGAAAAGCTCTATGAAAAATGCAGGTTATTCAGGCTGGAAGTCGGAGGAATGACCAAGTAAGACATCAAAATTCAGTTCAGCTGAAGCGAAAGTCAATAGCCTTGGAACATGGTCAACCAGCTGAAAAGGATGTCTCAACCAGGTCACTCAGAGTCAAATCTTCAAAGGTTAAATAAAGCTAAAGGGGGAAGAGAATACTGAAGACTAGAATGCATCCACAGATGAGTAACCATCAGTCAAGCTGAAGGCCTAGAAAGACTGATGAGAGAAGAGCCAGCTTGAAAGCTCAAAACCAAACTGAACTGATCAAAGATCAATCAGTTAGGAAAAAAGCTCAAAAGAAAAGCTGACTGGAATCCAGAGTTGAAAGCTTTATAGCTAAGCCACCAAAGATCCAGAGCTGAAGACCAAAGCAGCTGAACTGGATCATTCCAGGACTGAAGCTTGAGGTAGCTGAGGAACTGCCAACTGGACAATCTCAGAGCTGAAAGCTGAGACAGCTGGGAACCTATCAGCTAAAGTCCAAAACTGATAGCCAAAGCAACTGCTATCTGCCAAGCAATTATTGAAGATTATGACAGGAAATCTTGGAAAGATCCTGACGATCTTGGAGCAGAAGCCATTAAATTCAACGGCTAGTTCATTTAAAGCTTCAACGGCTACAAGCATTAAACTACCATCGGTGGAATCAATCGAGCCAACGATCGGTAAAAGATAACGGTCACAGAGATTAATCATCTATATAAAGGAGGTGAATCTCATTTTGATCAAGACTTTCGCCAATCTAACTTTTGCTATATTTTGCAGAATGAGCTTTCTTTCTCCCTCCCCACAGCTCAAAGCTTAAATCTTATAAGTGCGAAAAGTCCCAATTGAGAAGGCATGCTTCAAGTCCAAGCAAACAACTAGCTGTTGAAGAAATCCAGCCAGAGCAAAGCTTCTCAGTTCAAGCTCTTCAAAGATCAACCACTCAGCTCAGTTGAAGGAGCACTCCAAATTGATAATAGATTCAAGACTATCTTCTTGAAGATCGAGAGAGATCTAAAATCTTGTAAAGACGGGCAATAGTACCTAAAGTCTCAGTAAGTAGTTGGGATAGATAAGTGTGAGCTATCGACCAGAACCGACTGAGGAAGGGTGTATTGACGGGTCCATTCTTCCGGGACAACAACATTTGAAAATGAGGCCGCGCTCAGTTTGAAAGGTGCCATTTTCAGGTTCAACAGAATTCTTCATTGTGTAACTGTAATAAAGAAACTTTACACTTGCATAGTGGATTGCCCTTCTGCGGAAGGAAGAGAGGATGTAGAAGCAGGAAGCTTCGAACCTCTATAAGTTGTGTGTGTTGTACTTACTACTTAAAGCTTTTGCATATTCTTAACTGCACACTATAGCACACAAGCTGCACTAACAAGCAAAGCTTTCAGCCTCAATTGATCAGTGCGCAGATAAGCTTTCTACGCGAGTCAAGGTCCCTATATATTCCACACTAAAGTTTAAGTTTTTGAGTCAGTTTATTCACCCCCCTTAAACTGACCACGACTCCCCCTAGGACCAATAAGTGGTATCAGAGCGGTTGATTCTAAGGATCAGCCGTTTCTGCAGATCAACTGAATCAGATCTATTTATCTGTGCTAATGTTTCAAGCTATGGGAAACCATAAGCTACCTCTTTTTTCAGTTGAGAATTATGATAATTGGAGCAGGAGGATGAAAGCTCATCTATACTCAATTCATGAGAACATGTGGGAAGTTATTGAAGACGGTCCAATCAACATAATGATGGATAATGAAGCCCACATCATTGATGTTACTCAACCGGCAAGGATCTCGAAGCCAACTCATCTTCTCACAAGTGAAGAGAAGAAGTTGAAGAACCTAGAGTTTGTGGCTCAAGCAGCACTATTCCAAACTCTAGATGAGGATCGCATGAAGGATACAAAGAACTACAGAACCACCAAGGAGATATGGGACTTGCTTGCAGATCTATGCAAAGAGTCCAAGGCCATATGAAATTGACAGATATGAATCCTTTAAGATGCAACCGGAAGAGACCATATCACGCCTTGAAATAAGGTTTCTAGGTATAATCAGTGAGATGAATAATCTGGGAAGAAGTTATCCCAACTGTGAGATGAATTCAAAAATACTCAAAAATCTCACAGAAGAGTGGGATATGAAAGTAATCGCTATTAAAGTGTCAAGGGACTTGAATAGAATTACCTCCAGAGAAATGTTCGGATCTCTTAAGGCTCATGAATATAGTCTGAACTGAAAAAGAGAAACATCTACAACATCAGCTCAAGATGCCTCCTTCTACACAGAAAAGAATCGGTTCAGAGAAGCCCGAGGAAGAAACATCTTCCGACCAAGAGGCTCGCCTGTCAGAGAGAATCCAGGAGGATCGGTGACTGATCGAAGAAGAGAGTTAGTCTAAAAGAAGGAGATTCTGACTGGAGATATAAATGAGCAAATTCAGTCGATTACAAGACTACTGGAAAAGCTAAGAAAAGTCAGAGATCAACAATCAACTTTGCCTCAAGCTGATGAAGCTGCTAAAGGAGAAAGAAGCCAGCAGCCAGCTGAACGATCAACTGAACAATTCAGAGTGGCCAACCGAAGCATAGAAGAATATTTCCATTGCCACAAACAAGGACACTACAGATACGAGTGTCCAGAGTTCCCTGAGGACAAGAAGGCCAAAGTGAAGAGAAGCTTCTTCAAGAGAAAAGCAATGATCGCAAATTCCAAAAATGCCATGCTAGATGATTCAGACTACCTATCTAGAATCGACTCAGACTGCTACAACTTAGATAATGAAGCCTTGCTCCGCCTTATGGCCAATAATGAATAAGAGGTTAATACAACTGATTCCATAACCTCATTCTATCATATACATGAAGCTTCAATCTCTAGGAATGAACTAGATGAACAGTTAAGAATCCCAGAAGATTAGTTAGCTTATGTATCAAGCATGCATATTAAATTGAAGGGTGAAAAGGATGAGCTTAGAAGTAGAGTTAAAGAGATGAGCATTGATCATTAAAGATTGAAAATTCTTGAAGCTCAGTCAACTGAAATCCTTGAAAAAGAGGAATTAACCCTCAAATTCAAGAAGGGATCCCAGACTCTAGATGAAATTCTAAGTCATCAAAGAGTTGAAGCTGGGAGTCCAGGGCTACGGTACAGCAAGTTCACTACCACGAAGAAAGGAAAAGCAGTTGCTCAGAGCTGTGAAATAGGAATTCTAAAAGGGTTCACAAAACTAGCTCAGTCACCCCCAGCTGAGGAATCAAAAGATAAAGGTATCTTGAAAATTCCTCAAGCCTAGCCCAGAAACCAATCTGTTCAGTCGAGAAAATTAGCTCAAAGACAGACATCTTATCAAAGGTCCACAGCTCAGCCAAAGCCACCAGTTCAACATAAGCCAACCTATCAGCCAAGAGCTTCAGCTCGATCAAAATCCTCTGCTCATCCAAGGCCAACCTTCCAATAAAGGCCATCATTCTAATCCAGGTCATCAGCTCAACTGAGACCTGTAGCTCACCCAAGGCCAGCCTTTCAGAAAAGGTCATCAGTTCAAAATAGCCCATCAGCTCAGTAGAGATCTATAAACTCCTCAAATCAAGCCTACCATCAAAGACCAACTGCACCTCAACCTGGGAGTTTTGCTAATCCCAAGAGAAACGTGCATACAAAATTGTATTATGCACGTTAGCATAATCCAATCTCCTTGAAGGAGTTCACTCTAAGTGACCTTGCAACCCAGTATAATGAGTATCTAAACTCAAGGGATGAATCAAGAATCAATCCCAACTATGACTGGTTTGCAAACTGGCGATCTCATAAAGGCCAAAAAGCTCAGAATCAGAGGCCCAAGAGAAACTAGCCAAGACAAAGAGCATCAAGGTCACAAGATAAGAGGATATTAGTTGAAGTATTTTATCATAACACTCATCAAAGATATAGATCAATGGACTCAACTCTTAGTCGAAGAGTTACAAGGAGTCCGAAGTTGATCAAGAGATCAAACTCTGAAAGATCTCTTAAAAATGGAAAGCTAAAAGTGTGGCGCATGTGGATCCTCAAAAATATGATTAAACTCCCAGGACCCGATATTATGCGGGTATCTAAAAACTGATTTTTATTTTGTAGGGAAAGAGCATTATATCTAAGAAAAAGGCTAAAGACACATGGTATCTGGATAGCAGGTGCTCCAAGCATATGACCAGAGACAAGAATGATCTCGACGGTTATAAAGAGGTTAAATGATCACTAGTCACTTTTGGAGATAATTTAAAGAGCCGAACGGTTTGTAGTCAAAGGGAAAGTTGTCGTAAATGAAGTGTCACATGTTGAAGGACTGAAGCACAAACTGCTAACTATCAGCCAACTTTGTGACAATGGCTATTCAGTCGACATCGACAATAGCTCATGTTACATCAGAGACAAGTCAACCGGAGCTATACTCCTGATTGGAGTACGAAAAGGTAACTATATATTGTTGACTGGTCAACCGGCTACTCAGAAGCTTGCTTTCTCTCCAAAGAATCAACTGAAGCAAGCTGGCTAGCATCGATGACTAAATCACCTCAACTTCAAAATAATCAACTACCTAGTCAAGAAAGAGTTGGTTGAGGGGCTTCCCAAGGAGATATACAAGAACTCTGGAGTCTGCGGACTATGCCAAAAAGAGAAGCAAGTGAAGCCATCATTCAAAAATAAAAACCATCCTCAAGGACAACTGATATTCTACAGCTGCTACACATGGACCTGTTTGGACCGGTGAAGCCACTAAGCCCCAGAGGTAAGAAGTTTACTCTTATAGTAGTAGATGACTACTCAAGATATACCTGGGTGGAGTTCTTGAGAATCAAAGATAAATCCTTTGCCAAGCTATCAACATTGATCAGAACATTGCAAACTGACAAAGGAAAATCAGTTCAAAGGATAAGATCCGACAATGGAACTGAGTTTGTCAACTAGCAAATGATCAATTTTCTAAGTGAACTGGGAATCACTCATGAACACTCAGCTGCAAGGACTCCTCAATAGAATGATGTAGCTGAAAGGAGAAATCGCACGCTCAAGAAGGCAGCTCGAGCAATGGTAGCAGATGCCAACATAGCTAAAAGCTATTGGGCCGAAGCAGTCAACACAGGTTGCCATACTCAGAATAGAAGTGCCATCGTTACCACATATGACAAAATGCCTTATGAGTTGTACAAGGGTCATAAGCCTTCTATCTCTTACTTTAAAGTATTTGTCTACAAATGTTACATCCACAACAATGGCAAAATCCAACTGAAAGCCTTTAGTGCCAAAGTTGATGAGGGGATCTTTCTCGGCTATAATGCTCCTCACTCACAAGCTTATAGAATTTTCAATAAATGAACACTTGTTGTGGAAGTAACATGTCATGTGGTATTTAATGAGCTTGCTGATGAGTACAGGAACAAAGAAAGAAATCATACATCAGTACAGGCATTACCTAGTCAAACTGAAAACTCACAGGACTATGTTGATCACATTGTTCCAGAGCGGTTTGACACTTCACTAGAAGATGGCATTGAAACTGACTCCAGACCAGTTGAAGATAACTTGGTCAATGAGGACACAATTCATGCTGAGACCACAAACCTTATAATTGAAACAGGGAGAAGAATCAGTGAAGTAGACGAGCAAAATGGAGTCAAGGCAGCAGCTGAAAGACCAACTGAAGAATCAGCTGACGGAGCAGCTGAAGGACCAGTTGAAAAAGGAACTGAAGAATCAACTGAAGCCAACCTACCAAAATGGTTTCAAAGTCATCCAGTCGAAAAAATTATTTGTGATCTAAAGAGCAGAGCACAAACCAGAGGATCAACTGAGCATGCTCTCTTCATATGATTTATCTCGCAAATGGAACTAGCCAACATCAAGAAAGCCCTTGAATATTCAGACTAGATCATTGCGATGCAAGAAGAGCTGAACCAGTTCACAATAAATGATGTATAGTTTCTTGTCGACAGGCCGAAAACCCAAAAAGTCATCGTAACTAAGTGGGTCTTTCACAACAAGTTGGATGAACAAGGCGTGACCACAAGGAATAAGGCAAGACTTGTAGCTAAAGAATACTCTCAAAGTGAAGAGATCAACATTGATGAGATATTCGCACCAGTTGCAAGATTGGAGGCCATCAGATTATTCCTCAACTATGCAGCTCAGAACAATTTCACAGTCTATCAAATGGATATGAAAAGTGCATTCTTACAAGGAATGCTCAAGGATGATGTTTATGTCGAGCAACCTCCAGGCTTGGAAATTGGAGATCAGGTGTACAAGCTGAAGAAAGCTCTATATGGACTGAAGCAAGCGCCAAGAGCTTGGTATGAAACCCTTACAACATTCTTGTTGAAGAATTGGTTTAAAAAAGGAGTCATCGATCGTACTCTATTCAGAATAGAACGATCAACTGAGATCTTAATGGTTCAAATTTATGTGGATGACATAATTTTTGGATCAAAGAGTAATGATCTCTACACTCGATTCACTCAACTGATGCAAAGTGAATTTGAGATGAGCATGATGGGAGAAATAACTTTATTCTTAGGACTCCAAGTGAAGCAGCTGGAAGACGGGATCTTCATCAGCTGGAAGAAAGGTTCACTCATCGAAACAATACCATACAAATGCAAAACTATAGACTTGCTAATCGTCTAATTCCTCTACCACTTTTTATGTGCTAAAATAAAGATCAAATAGGTCTTTTTCTTAGGTTGTAATGTAGGGACATTGGTTAAGGTAGGGAAATATGGCTAAGTGACTCAAATAAATTCACATCACTATACCTTATATTCACTTCAAATCGAGTATGGATCATCAACATTCCATCTTCTTCCCATACCAAAGTGCCACCAAACAAATACCAAATATAAAAATAACTCCATACTGCACTTAATTTTTCAGTGCAAACCAATAATTCTCTTTATACTCTTCTTTTTTTCACACCAACAAACTAGTCAAATAAAAGCAAACATTCTCAATTACTTCTTTTTCTCTTCTCATTGACTATTTCATTTTTTTCTTTTCTTTACGAGAGCTTATGAGAATAACCATCAAATAAGCACATGAGTCTCTTTTATTTCCACTTATTTTTCAACTAAACAACCCAAATAGATACCCATAGTCTCTATCCATCACCTCCTATCATCCGTGAAGTTATATAAACTGTGCGGTCATGTTCACCATCATGTACTTGAATATTATTGTGAACATGTAAGGTCAGAATGTCAAAACTTAAGTAAATAAAGAACACGAGGTTGGTAAGCCTGTTCGATCAATTGATCTACGTCAAGGAGACTAGGATTTAACAAGAAAATAAATTCGTTATTTAAATCGGACTTTTCTAGTTTAGATGTCTTCCTTGAATAGAACTCCTTCTTTCCTTCTTGATCTTCATCACGAACAAGGCAACTTCTATTCTGAAATGTCCATCTTGAATCTGCAGCTTCAATTCCTTGAATCTAGTATGGCACATCTCTTATAAACTTTCTGGACAACCATGTACATGATCATGTCTCTGAACATGATTAAGTACATGTCTTGATCTTCAATCAGATTGGTAGTGGAATGTTCACAGTAATGTCCAGAACATGTTATTCAAACATGAATAACCAAAACCTTCTGTGTTCTTTTGAAATTGCCATAAGATCTAAACAGATACTGACAATTCCGAACACTCTAGTGCAGATGGCACTAACAATCTCCCCCTTTATCTTTATCTGGTTGCAAATCAGCTCCATGTTTTAAAAGAATATAACCCTTGAACTTTAGGATCATGTACTTAAAAACATACTTGAATATTGTGAAGAACATCATATGATTCAGTTGTGTTTCACTTTCTTATCAGCATATATCCCTTTCTTCCAGAGGAGAACTTGCCCTCCTCTTCTGCTGACTGAAGACAACATTCGCACTTACTATAGTGGAGAATATGCAGTCAAGAGTGCACAGAAGGATGTGACAAATCTCTTTCTCACTCACTTCTCATATGTTGCCAAGCAAGACAATCAGTTGTTCAAACAATTGTACCGATACTTCTACTGGTATAACTGGAGACACTTTTTGTTAATCCAGTCCCATTTCTTGCTAACTGCCTTTCATGGCATGAGATTTTAGCAACGAGAAGAAACTTGGAGCATTAAATGGATTGGAGCTTCAAATCCATTTCCTCCAACTATCGTGCAAGTCCAGCGCATTATGAAGCATCGACTTGATAATGAAATTCCAGCTAAGGTCATGCTAGCTGATGTTCAAGCCAGCTTAAGATCGCAAGCAGTTGCAACTACAAATTAGTTTGACAACCATCAAGCCGATCTACATTGGCGCACACTAGATTTTGATAATGAATCAATTCAGTCAGAAGAGGCATCCCTACAAGCTGAAGCTGCCACTGAGAGGATAGATCAGGATCTATCACATACTCAACTTGTGGCAACCCTGAGGAGTTAAAAGCTTGGACATAAAGGAGCCAAAGACGTTGAAGATACTGCCACATCACCAAATCTCATGTCTCGAAGTTATGTTACTCCTCTTATCAAGTCAAGCTCAAGAGTTGCACAACTGATTATCAATCAGTCTAGCTCCCCCAACAGAGGAATTCCAGAGCTGACCACCTTGAAGCTGACTAACTCAGAAGTTGCTCTTAAGCAACTTCAATAGGCTGAGAATGCAGCCAGAACTGATCTTTCTAAGGACATCTCAAGTTCAGCTTCAAAAAGAAAAAAGGTCAAACAGCTCTAAAGAAAGTGGAGAAGCTAGTCCAGTGCGATCGCTCAAGAAGAGGAAAGTGACAAAAGAGTCAATCAGCAGCTAATCAATAAAACTGATCAAATCAGTTTAAAGGTGACATCATTAGTTCAACAGGAAACTGATGCCTAGAGCTCAATCTCTCAACAGATGTGTCTCTCCAGTCCTCTTCGATAAGATTCTCTACTCCATATTCCTCAAGCTTATTTTTGAATAGTTACTGTTAACATTTCAAAATAAGCTCACTATTCATCTGAGTGGCCATTAAAGTCTCTGCATTAAAGAAGAAAGATACGAATTTCTGAGGGATATAAATATCAAATCTTCTGGAAAATATTTTGCTATTTATGGCAACTATCCAGATTTTAAAAACCCTCATATCTCAGCCACTTGATCAAAATGTGAAAGTCCAAGTGGATGGATGAGATGCATGCATCATTTATTCAGCTGATTTTCCATCAAATCACAATTGCCATGGTTAAATGCATGCAAATTACTACTTTATAAGCAGAGGAGAAGATGAAATGCATAATTCATTCTAAACACATCCCTTCTCTTTATCTTCTCTCATACTTATCCAAGCTCTTTTCTCGCGAACATCGTTCATCATCGCAGACATGGCTTATCCATTCCATATGATGAACACACAACTTCTTCTAAAGAAGCTAAGAAAGGATAAGTATCTCAACCTAGAGCTTCTTCAAGCTCGTATTGGTGTAGAGAAGACCAGCATGATCTTTCAGTCACTGAAGACATGCGGGCTACTATCATTTGTAAAAATGATGCCCAACAAAAGATATCTCTCACATGTAGTTGAATTCTACTACAATGCAGAGATCAAAGGGGACAACATCATATCTGTTGTCTACAATCATGTTATCATTATCGATAAAGATACATTGATGACATTGTTTCAGCTCCCTGGAAGGTCTAAAGGTGCATGAACTCACACTCCCCACAAGATGGAACTGTGGAATGGCTGGAAGCTTCTAGATATTCGACATCAAGACTTTTCAAATAATTTGAAAGACAGTCTCTCACTAGCTATCATCCAAATTCTGGACATTGTGACGCATATCCTTCTTGGAGGCATCACCAATGCACAGTTCACTGACAACACTTCTCACATCATGGCCGCCTTATATTTTTGATGCAAGGCTGACTGGGCATCCTTCATATTGGCGCAGCTTCGCCATCATGTGAAGCTTGCTGAGCTCGACCCAAACACTGTCTTATTCAAAGCCAAGATAGGGTTTGCCAATTGCCTCAGCCACATCATCCAGGAGCAAATCAAAATATCCATTCCTGACGGAATATTCTTCACCAGAAGAGATCTCCTTCCAACAGTGTATGTCCACAGAAAGCATTGTGGCAAAACTAGTCATCCAATAAAGTCAAGACCTCAGCTTATGGAGGACCACAGCCTGGCTAAAGGAAAAGAGCCATTCATAGAAGCTGACCCTCCAGCTGATGCAGATCGGTCTATGACTGATAGCGAATCTTTCAGTCACATGAGTGATTAGTTCACTGCACCTGCAACTAGCGAGCCTCCCCCCATCGCTAACCTAGACACTCTGGAAGAAGGCTTTTCTGCAAGCTTTGACCATTAGCTGACAGACTGTTTTGGTGTCATTAGGGATCTCAACCTCTCCCTCTTCGAGCAACTAGGACGGTATCTCCAATATCATCTATGGAGATTCCAGGTGGATGATGCCACCATGTTGCATATGCCCAGGAAAAGAGACGACTCATTTTGGATTACGGAAGGAAATTGGAGAGGGAGTTAGATGAACCATCCACTTAGCACGCCCCTATCTGTTTTAGAAATCATGGATTCCATGATTAAGAGGTTCCAATGCTCGGTGCCTCATGATGCACCCCTTCCTAACAATGAGCCCTCCAACTCATCCGTAACTCCTCTTCATGAGGATGAGTTCTTCACCATTACGGACAAGCTACTCCTCAACCTTGCATCAGCCTCATCTGATAGGCATGATCCATTCTCTTTCCTTGATTTTGCCCAACTAATGCTAATTGAGGAGACATACTCATGGTTGTCCACTCCCATGCCTGAACCCCAAGCTCGCCACACCACCGACAACTTGTTGGCAACTTTCTTCACTCTTTTACCACAATTGTCATTGCCATCTCATGAATTCCATTAGCTTACCCTTTTGGATGATGCCAAAAAAGAGAAGAGAATGCTGATGATGGAAAAGATGGAAAATATGATCTAACTCTTTGGAATGAGATCCAAAAAGAGGTACAGCTTTAGAGGGAAGCTACCTTTCAGGGAGAAGCTACTTGTGAGGGGAAAGTCCAATTTGAGCAGCAAGACTGGCAAGCTCAAAATTTATTTTGGACTTAGAAGAATGCCCAGCTGGAGAAGTAATAAGAATGGGGTATCCACAGCATATCGGGCATCTCTCCTTGCAAGCATGAGAAATGAGAAATGAGCAAAAAAAGGCGGAACTGAATGGTGAATAGTTCCAATTGAAGAAGGAAGTTCAAAATATCAGATCTTGATATTCTCTCTCTCTCTCTCTCTCTCTCTATTACTTTCTTATAATTCTTCATTTTCTTGCTCATCAGTTCTTAACATGCTCATTGATGTTAATACAAATATGCTCTGATTATGTGTTTATGCTCTGATCATACAAATATGCTTTAATATCCATGCTCTGCGTACTCTGATAATGAACTAAAGCTGCATAAAACTTAGGACTAAACAAAATTGAGCTATGTTAGAACTGAAATAACTAAAGCTTTTTCAAGCTATGCAAAACAAGTGTCATTAACTCTAAAAGGCTTTAATACTCATGCTACAAGTTATGTTAGCAAAAGCCTTGATATCTGAAAGTTAAGCTCGTTAAGCTCTGATACTCATCTGAAATCAAACACTCATGAATGTCAAACTAATAGCTCTGAGAAGCTATGATATCAAAGATCAGTACAAACTCTAATACCAAACATTGGTACAAGCTCTGATATTCATTTATGAAAGATAACCTTATGCAGTTTTCCATCATCAAACTAACTGGTTTTGACATTATCAAAACGGGGGAAATTGTTGGAAAAGATCATCAAGGTAGCCCAACTAATGGTTTTGATGAAATGTCAAAATATATGGAAAAGTTATATGAAAAACTGAAGGTTATTCAGGCTGGAAGTCTGGAGTAATGACCAAGTAAGACTTTAAATCTCAGCTCAGTTGAAGTGAAAGTCAATCGCCTTCAAGCATGGTCAAAGTCAAAAGGATGTCTCAACCAGACCGATCAGAGTCTACTTTTCAAAGCTTAAGTAAAGCTATATGGGGAAGAGAATACTAAACACTGGAAAACATCCACAGATGAGTAGGCCATCAGTCTAGCTGAAAGCCAAGAAAGACTGATGAAAGAAGAGCCAGCTTGAAAGCTCAAAACCAAATTGAACTGATCAAAGATCAATCAGTTAGGAGAAGAAGCTTAAAGAAAGCCGACTGGAATCCAAAACTGAAAGCTTTTAAAGATAAGCTGCCAAAGATCAAGACAGCTGAACTGGACCATTCCAGGACTGAAGCTTGAGGCAGCTAAGGAACTGCCAACTGGATGATCTCAGAACTGAAAGCTGAGACAGCTGAGACCCTCTCAGTTGAAGTCCAAAATTGATAGCCAAAATAACTGCTCTCTGACAATCAGTCATTGAAGATCCTGACAGGAAATCGTGGGAAGATCTTGATGATCTTGGAGCAGAAGCCATTAAATTCAATGGCTAGTTCATTCAAAGCTTCAATGGTTATAAGCATTAAACTGCCATTGGTGGAATCAATCGAACCACCGATCATCAGAACTTAATAGTCACTGAGATTGCTCATCTATATAAAAGGGGTGAATCTCATTCTGGCCAGGACTTAACACAAGACTTTCACAAAACCTTCACAAAACTAACTTTTGCTATTTTGCAGAGCGAGCTCTCTTTCTCCCTCCCCATAACTCGAAGCTTAAATCTCTTAAGTGCGAAAAGTCCTAACTGAGAATGCGTGCTTCAAGTTCCAAGCAAGCAGCTAGCTGACGAAGAATTCCAGCCAGAGCAAAGCTTCTCAGTTTCAGTTCTTCAAAGATCAACCACTCAGCTCAAGTTGAAGGAGCATTCCAGGTTGATAATAGATTCAAGACTGCCTTCTTGAAGATCGAGAGAAATCTAAAATCTTGTAAAGACAGACAATAGCACCTAAAGTCTCAGGGAGCAGTTAGGACCGGTAAGTATGAGTTGTCGATCCGAAATCGGCTAAGAAAGGGCATACTGACAGGTCCATTCTTCTGTGACAGCAACAGTTGAAAAGGAGGCCGCGCTCGGTTTCAAGGGTGCCGTTTTCAGGTCCAATAGAATTCTTCACTGTGTAACTATAATAAAGAAGCTTTACACTTGTATAGTAGATTACCCTTCTGCGGAAGGAAGAGAAGACGTAGAAGCGGGAAGCTTCGAACCTCTATAAGTCTTGTGTATGTTGTATTTTATGCTCAAAGCTTTTGCATGCTCTTAAACTGCGCACTATAGCACACAAGCTGCATTGACAGGCAAAGCCTTCAGGCTATCAGTCTCAACTGATTAAGTGCACATATAAGTCTTTTACGTGAGTCCAGGGCCCTATATATTCCGCATAAAGTTCAAGTTTTTGAGTCAGTTTATTCACCCCCCCTTTAAACTGACATAGACTTGCACCGAGACCAACATGTGTGCTTTTGAAATGTTCATCATCTCTCTGTGGATGTTGCTTCAAAGATGCTTCGTAATCAGGTGTATAAAATTTAGACAACCCATGATAAATATCTACAGTGGTGCCAACACAATCTGCAGATTAAATAAGAAAAAAGATTGAAATGTAAAAACAGTGATAATGCTAAAACTAATCATTGTAATACTAATAGATCGTTCAACATGCCAATACTCTGATAATAAGCTATTTTTATAATGGTGACATGCTTATTTTATGATGTTAATAATTCATTGTAATGCTAATAAGAACTTTTGTAATGTTAATGAGATGAAGTGTAATGCTAATAAATTATAATAATTTAAAACTAATCATATGACAAACAACTTTTATAATGCTAATAATTCATTTTGTGATGCTAATAAGAACTTTTGTAACGCTAATGAGATGTACTATAATGCTAACAAATTCTGACAAATAACACATGTGTATAGTAATGTAAAAACACAATCTATAGAAAATTAATGAACAAAAAACATAAATTCTGAATCTCTGATAATATGTTTTAGACACTCACATACACCAACAATAATACAAAGAACTGAAAATATATGTTTATCATGAAACTGAAAAGATCAACTTAATCAATTGCATATAACACAAATTCCGAATGGTTAATAATACTATATATATAGAAAGAGAGAGAATGAAATAATAACAATAATAATAATAATAATAATAATAATAATAATAATAATAATAATAATAATAATAATAATAATAATAATAATAATAATAATAATAAGAAGAAGAAGAAGAAGAAGAAGAAGAAGAAGAAGAAGAAGACGACATGCACAAATAAAGTGACAAAAGATTAAAAAAAGAGCAAGTCCACAAGAGAGAGAGAGAGAGAGAGAGAGAGAGAGAGAGAACAAACCGTGAAGTAAGATTGACAAATATTACTTTGAATCTGATCTGGGTGATCTTCAATTTGAATTCGATTTAGGTGATATTCTTCTCTTTTTCTTCGTGAATTTGTCTATTGCACGTTGAAATTAAAGAAGTGAGGAAGAAGAAACAATGAAGAGTAGAGATAGAGAATGAGAGAGAGAAAAAAACCATAGTATTTTAATTTGATCTACAAAATTTTAAAACTACCACATCCTAATGAAAATAACCCTTAAATTACAAAAATGTCACATTATGTTGCTTTTGATCTAGACCGCACATTTTTTATGAATAGATGGTGGAGATAGGTTCCTTATTCTTACACAAGGGCTTATTTCTCATTTGATCGACTCTCTCTCTCTCTCTATATATATATATATATATATGTGTGTGTGTGTGTGTGTGAACTCATCACCATATAAAAACTATGAACTAATCTGAGACATCCAATTATTTAATCTCTACACTCAAGATTGATTTTAAACAAATGGGGTAAAAGTCCTTAGAATATTAAATCTCATATTTTATTTAATTGCCTTTCTTGGATCTAATTATGATTGATCCGGACGATGATATCATGGAATGTGATATAGTTAGAAAGCCCTCGTCATGAGCTTTCTAATTATTCTCTCAATTTGTCAATCGGGTATTAAACAATAGAATAATTACATGGAGAAATATCGATGATGAGGGTTTGTATTATCAATTAAATTTTAAATCTCTATACCGATACAATGTTGGATTTTGAAATTAAAAGAGAAGTTTTAAACTCCATAGTATGGCTATTTGGTCGTGATTTCAATTTATCCGATCGGCATTCATAGATAATAGAATTGAGTCTGACACATTTTAAATAATGGAAAAAACTAACGGTAGCATCAAAGTGTCAGTTTTTTTTTTTTTTTGAAGGGCTGATTGTACTTTCTAAATAGATTAGGTGCGTATTTGGACCAAAAAATAATTTGTACATGTAGATGAAATTGAGCATATAATTTTAGTGTTTTTTTGGCCCTTTCACCAAAAATATACTAATTAATTATTTTATGCGGTATCTGACCTTATAAAACTGTTTTTTTATCAAACTACCTCATCAACACATTTATTAACTATAGTCAAAAGACATGGGCCATTTTTTAAATGGGTATACAAAAGTATATAATTATAATATATATAAAAGAATATTATAATTAGTGCAGCAGGCGTGGTAGTTAATTGATTCCTTTTCATTGGTTTCCAGAAACCCCCTAAGCCGGATGATGTCTTTTGATTCTATATTTTTGCACAGCATTCGATTTTTAGCTCACATAAAACAGAAAAATAATAATAAAAAATAATATTTTATTCGATTTTTAGCTCAACACATAATATTTTATTTGATTCTAAATGTTAACTAATTAACAATGTTTAATTTGAGGTCAATCCTTAGTATATATAGTTGGCTACGTTTCTGAAATTTGATCATGCACTCAATAATATAAATCACCATCTATAATTATTTTTTTAATTAAAAAAATGGTTGTTTCTAGCATTGGAGATTATGATTGGGCTAAAGAAGTGAAGGAATTCGACGAAACAAAAGCGGGTGTGAAGGGTTTGGTCGATGGTGGTTTGACGGAGGTACCTCGTCTCTTCGTACATCCGACGAAGGATTTGGACAGCCATCCGCCACGTGGAGCCAGCGAGGACGGCGGCGATTTTCCGACGATAGACTTTGGCGGGGTCGAGAGTAGTGGAGAGAGGCGGAGGGAGGTGGTGGAGGAGATCGGGAAGGCGGCGAGAGAATGGGGGTTCTTCCGCATCGTCAACCACGGGATTCCATTGGAACCAATGGACGTCATGTTGGATGGCGTTAAGAGATTCCACGAGCTGCCGACCGAGGAGAAGACGCCGTTCTATTCGTACGATATGAGAAAGAGTGTGAAGTTGAATAGCAATATTCCTGTGAGAGAGAATGATCCAGCTTCTTGGAGGGATATTTTGACCTGCAATTTCAAGGATGATCACCTCGACCCCCAAGAAATACCCTCAGCCTCCAGGTAAGTATAATAAAAATTCATGTAAGACCATTTAACATGTCAAATTAAGTGATATGTTGGATAATTGGTGAATTTAATCATTTTCAGGAAGGAAGTGCTAGAGTATGTTAAATACATGATTAGAGTGAGAGAAATAATATATATCGGAGTTACTCTCAGAAGTCCTAGGGATTCGCAGTGATTACCTGTCAAGTATCGAGTGCATGAAAAGTCAAATTCTGGTATCTTTGTACTATCCCGCATGTCCTCAGCCTCAAAAAACCCTAGGAACTCCCAAGCATTCCGATTCGACTTTCTTGACCTTATTGGTGCAAGACAGCATCGGAGGGCTCCAAATTCTCCGCAATGATCAATGGCTTGATGTCCCTCCGATGCATGGATCCCTTATTATTAATATTGGCGATCTCATATAGGTAACAGATTGTTTGACAAGTGAAGAATTGTCAGTCATATATTATCAATATTCAAATCTAAACAAAATGAACTGAGCAACAAAAATAAATTGGGTATTATTGTCTGATCAGACTGTTTGATACAAGTTCTTTTCTAATATTAGTTGATTATTAGCAATGATAAGTTCATTAGCGTGGAGCACAGAGTTCGGGCACAGTCGATCAGGCCGAGGATTTCTGTCGCATAGTTCTTGACTCCATGTATGAGAGCAACAAAGACTTCGTTTGGTCCCATCAAAGAGCTTCTCTCCAATGAGAATCCGGCAACATACAGAGAATTTCACTTTGTCGAATACTGTAAAAACTACAAGGCAAAAGGGGAACGCGTAGCATCTGCGTTACATTATTACAAGATATAATAAATTAGTATTGTAGGTAATTATATATTTTTTAATTTGTGGTTGGCTTGTAACTTTATTTACCTTTTTACTTTGGAATTAATAAATCACTGCTTAGATGTTTAAAATCGATCCTTACGTACCAAATTATCTTTCAACTTTATGTATAAATACTTATTGACGATTTTTCATTGTATCTAATTTTTAAAGTTCATGAGAAAACAACGCACTACACTACAAGGAATTCGCGTTTTAGCGACGAACATGTCCATCGGTAAATCACATTTTTCTATTATTAGGTTGTCCTAACAACGGATACCGTCTGTCGTTATATCTTCGTCAGGAGCAAATTTAATGACGAATACAGACGGTTGTTTGAGTTTAATTTAAATTAATTTATATCCCGAAACACTAACGATGAAAATATTTCATCGTTAAATATAAATATTTTAATTAATTAAATCGAATAAATATAATGACGAACTTGTTCCGTCGTTAAACTTAAATATTTTAATTTAATTATTAAATTGGATAAATCTAACGACGGAACTATAACGTTGTTAATTTCAAATATTTTAATTAATTAAATCGGAGAAAGCTAACGACGGACACATTCCGTCGTTATATTTTTATTTTAAAAATATTTAAATAATCAGAATTGTTAACGATAGATATATTCTGTCGTTAAATTTATATTTTTAAATTAACTAATTTGAAAATAATATTACGACTGACGTTATCCGTCATTATTCGTAATGACGGTAAATTAGTCGTTAATCCGTTGTTAAGCTTAGGCACGAATCATTCCCATTAATTTAAAATTCTAAAAATATTAGAGATGGATGATTCGTCGTTAGTCCGTCGTAAACACCGACGAAAACGTGTTTATCGTTCTGTTCCGTCACTAAAATGCGAATTTTTTGTAGTGCTAATTGTACCATCATATTTCATTTATGTGTAGATGGGGCCAACTTAAATCTAAACGATCGAGTTTTCTGAATATATAGATTTTTAGGAAGTCATATTTAGGAATAAATATGTATTGATAATTACCTTAAGGCTAGCTAGGTATCCGTACAAAAATATACATGTATTGTAATCGCAAGTGGAATTGCTGTGATTTTTCCGATAATTAAATCTGAATATTATTTCAAACAAAATATTTATAATGTGCTAGCACCACGTGTTTATTCGACTTTGTCATCAGTTATATTGTTTCTTGTCTTATTAGCGATCAAAAGCAACCATTATTAAGATTTAATTAAGGGCAATAATTTAATTACTAAGCTAAAAATGAGATAGATTTAGAAATATTGCATTCATGAAACGATAATGAAGCAAAATTAAATTAAATGAACGTTAAACCTTTTCTTGGATGCTACAAACGCTAGGCAATTATCCAAATAATGAGAGCTACA
Organism: Perilla frutescens; assembly: GCA_026008535.1. Lineage (NCBI taxonomy): Eukaryota > Viridiplantae > Streptophyta > Magnoliopsida > Lamiales > Lamiaceae > Perilla > Perilla frutescens. The sequence goes on from BRKX01000011.1 coordinate 34,624,364, forward strand.
ACGTCATTTGGTCCTATCAAAGAGCTTATTTCCGATGAGAATCCGACCACATACAGAGAGTTCCACTTCGTCGAATACTGCAAAAATTACAAGTCAAAAGGGGAGCATGTTGCCTCTGCGTTACATTTATTACAAGATATAATAAACTATTATCGCAGATATTGTATATTTAATTCCAGCTTAATTTCCAGTAATTGTATATATTTTAATTTGCTATTGGCTTGTAATTTTGTGTACCTTTTTATTCAATTGATAGTTGGAATTAATAAATAAATCCATGTTTGGAAGTTCAAAACTCGATCCTATAAGTTATAGGATGAAATCCTCTATTCCAAATTTAGTGTTTTAACCCGTATTCCACGATGAAATTTATAAATGTTTCTTTCATTTTTTTTGTCAATTTTAATTTATTATATTTTAGTTTAATTTTATTATTATTTGTAGGGTTCACCCGACCCAAATAGAGTTTATAATTATTTTTTAATATTTATTTTTTTTAAAAAAATTGATTATTATGGTTGATTATTTTAAAAATATGATTTATATAATTTTTTAAATTTCAATATTTTGTTGATAAATGTGACTAGTTTGATTATGTTATAATTAATTTTTATTTTTGTAATATATATTATTAAATTTGTAAATTCAATTGTGAAATACGGGTTGAAACATCAAATTTGGAATAGAGGATCTCATACAATAAGTCATGTGTCAAAACCTTTAAATTTTATGCATAATTACTTATTGACTATGTTTCATTGTACGTAATTATTAAAATTCTTGAGATTACAATGCACTAGCTATACCACCAAATTTCATTTATGTGTGGTTTGATCGGACTTGATTCTAAATGAGTTTTCTAAATACAGATGTAATTAGGAAGTCGTTTAGGAATATAGATGTATTCATAATTACCTTAACGCTAGCCAGGTATCCCTTCAAAAATATATGTAGATAATTTGTAACAAATTATATATATCATATTTGAGAGAGGTGAGTGCCCACTATAAAAAGCAAATTTAGGTTACTATGTAATTAATTCTTTTTTCCCCAATTCCCTTTACAATTTTTATATTACGATTAGAAAAAGTGACAGCAAAGTAGTTAATTAGGTTGTTTTCAAAAAAAAAATTATATGTTTTTGTCGGCATCTGCACCCGAATTGAATAAAAGCTTGATAAACTAGAAAAATATAAAATAAAATTGTGCGCGAGCGTCGGCAATTAAATTAAATATGATTGTAACGTGAAGTGTATTGCATACTGAATATTGTTTCCTTACATGTGCGTATGTATATCTATCAACAAATATAAATTGGGAAAATGTCTAAATAGACAGTTAATTATTTTTTTAGTATTTAATATTTAGTTTATTTAATAATATTCATTATTATGATTGGTTATTTCATAATTAGAATATAATTTTTTAAATTTTATTTTATAAATATTATGTTATAATCTTTTTATTTTTATAAAAATTATAAATTTGATAGTGAAGGAGGGAGTAAAGCGCAAAAAATATAACATGATCAAATATTATTTGGAGCGGTTGTAACAAAAAAAAAAGTTAACAAGTATGTGAAATAAATTAGGTATTTTATAATAGAGTTTCATCTTGTTTGATGAATGATTAATAAGGAGTTCCTTATACAATAAGCTTCTCTTTAATTAGTAAGTTGGAGTCCTCACCTTTGTCAGTACATTAGCATTTTCTGAAAGTGACGATATTTGTCATCTCTAATAATAATTATCTTTAAAGGTCTTTTTTTTTATAGTGGGATAGGTCGTCCTTACATTGTTTTAGCATAAATATATACTAGGCAAAACACATTTTAGGCCCATACACGGCTATATTAAAGTCTTATGTTTTGTTTGGACACTAGAAGGAAAAAAAAAATTTAGAGATAATATTATTAGTGACGTCAAATATCATCACTTTGAATAAATTTAAATAATTAACGACATGCATGTCATCTCTAATGACATTTTTGAAATGACATCGTTGTCGCTTAAAAATATTTTTAGAGATGACATCATGTCATATTAAATAGAGCGTTCTTAAAAGTTCATCCTAAATAGATTGAACATCATTTTAAATGACAACAAGGTCGTCAAAAAATATCATTAAAGATGGCATGTCGTTACTTAAGTGTATTATAAGTAACGACATTTATTGTCTCTAATAATAATTGTCTCTAAAGGCCCTTTTTTATAGTGGGACATTGTTTTAGTATATCATTCTAATTTGGTAATTTATTTTCTCATCTTCATGTACTTTTATGTGTTTTCTTTTGATATATTTTTGTACACTTTTTTATTTATTTTAATAAATACTTTTGCTTATATATTTGATATATATCCCCATGTCCTTATTAAATAACATAGTTGTTAATGTTTTCATTATTTTAAATAAAATTTTAGTTATTTAAATAATTTTATATTATTTATATAGTAATTTTCATGTGTAGTTATAATATACATAGACATACATACACATATTCCCTTCATCCCAAAATTGTAGTCTCTTATTCCTTTTTCGTCAGTCGTAAAATTATAATCCACTTTCTTCTATATGTGCATTAAATTTTCATTTTTCTTAAAATAGCCTTATTTAATGTTCTTTGAAATTAAACAAGGGTAGAGTAGGAAAAAAAATCAATTTTAGTTTTCCAAATATATTAAATGATTTTTCTTAATATATGTAGAAAGTGGAGGAAGACTATATTTTTAGAACAGAGGGAGTATATATATATATATATATATATATATATATAGTATAGAGATCAAATGAGAACCAAGCATTTGTGTAGGAACTAGGAACTAATCTGGAGTGTTGGATCATTTATTTTGAAATACTGAGATTAATCTTGAAAAATGGGGTCAAAAATGCAATATGTTAATAGTTATACTAAGTTAAGGGTATATATGTCATTGTAATGCATATTAAAAATCTGCAGTAAATATATATGTTCCATATATAGTGGGATTTTAGATTGGAACGAATTTTTTTTATTTTGAGCTGTTATCTCTGATATTTTTTTACAGAGTTGTATCTATCATTGTTTCATATTTTAATTCATCACACACCTATTTAACATCTTCAAAGTAATGACTCTTACAATCGAAGAAGCTGTTCCAGATTATTTTTCATCATCTGTCTATTCGTTGGTGTCAACTTTGTCGGATTTCATCGCCTGTCTGTTCATTTGCAGGAGTCATTTTTCACAAGTTCTTATTCGATCGTATATTTCACAAGTTCTTATTCGATTGTATATTACCATCACGCCAGTTATCGTATATATTATGGAAGATACATGTATTATGTTCTCCATTAATGTTTCTTTGTAGGTGTAGAGTTCTTGGCAGAATCTGTTAGGGCATCGTATGTCCGAATTTTAGCAAACTATTCATACATTATTAGCAAATTATATATGTGTTAATATCAAGTCAGTCATACGTTTGTTTGTGAGTTTAATTTGTTTTTTGACGATAAGGTGGACATTTTTTTAGAAATTGTTTCAATGTGTTTTACATTACACTGAGATGTACGCATATAATTAACATATCATATTTATTATAGAAGATAGATACTTTTTCGTATTTGGTTGTGGAAGTTTTCAAGTTCTTAAGAAAAAAATAGGTAAAATCGCATGGATATATGTGAGCAAAAGAATAATATATTTTTAGTAGCGTATGCACATGTTTATTAGCAAATTATATATTTGTTAATGGCACGTCAATCATATTTTTATTTATGAGGTTTTGTATGTCCAAATCTTAGCAAATTTTCTATACGTCATTAGCAAATTATATATGTGTTTATAGCACGTCAATCATATTTTTATTAGTGAGTTTAATTTATGATTTGACGATAAGGTGGACATTTTTTTAGTTTGAATTAGCAAATTCATCTTCCATTTTATTGAATGGGTTCATGTTATTTTTTGGTTTGACCCTTATATGATATGGGTATGTTGTGCATTGCTTGCACACAATTTCATTTTGAGAACAAAATAGCGTATGCATGATTACTTTTAAAGTATGAAATTATAAATAGCATATTATATAGTCGTGTATAGCATATACTGTACGTGCTTATAGCATTATTTTATATAGCAGGAATTAATGCTGATTCAGTTTTGGGTCCTTGTGGAAGCTACATACCAAAATGTAATCAATCTTTGAAGCCATTTGTTGATCAGCAGTTTAAAAATCTCGAAGAAGCAATTACCTTTTATCGGGTTTATGATTAGGCAGTTGTTTCAATATTCATCTTGGATCAGAAAAAAAGATGGATGGTGTTGTTATTTGGAAGTATGTTGTATGTAATCGTGAAGGGGAAAAAATTCACTTCCAGATGAAGTGAACAATGATGATGAGAAGGAGAAGAAGACGAAGAGACGTAGAGTTTCAAGAAGAGTGAATTGTATGGCTCGTTTGGTTCTAAAATATGTTGCAGAATATGGTTACACCATGACTATTTTTATTGAAGAACATACCCACACATTAGTTTCTGATCAATTTAAGAAATATTTGAAGGCTAACAGGAAGTTGGGGTTTGTTCATCAGAATTTTATTTTGGATTGCCACAGAGCAAATATAGATGCGATGTCATCTTATCGACTTTTTAAAGAAGTCGTGGGTACTTATAATGATGTGGGATGCACTGAGAATGATTTTAGAAATTTCTCTCGTGATCTGCGTGCATATATTTCCGGGTGTGATGCACAAATGGTGTTGAAAACTATGTCCATGCGGAAGGAGGCATCTGATGCATTTTTTTTCGACTACTCTGTAGATAAAGATGACAATTTAAAAAGTATTTTCTGGGCTGATCCGATTTCAGATGTAGCTATGCTATTTTTAGCGATGTTGTTTTGTTCGATTGCACATACAAAAAAATAGGTATGTTTTTAGCAATATAATGTTATGTTATTAGCAAATTTTTCACAGCTTAATAGCAACATTCATATAGTGTATTATTAGTTATTATAATTAATTATAATGTCGTTAATTATATTTTTTAATACGTTGTTTACATCAGGTATGAGATGATTTTTGCACCATTCACGGGCAAGGACAACCATGGAAAATGCGTCACGTTTGGTGCTTCTTTGTTGTCTGGTGAAAATCATGAATCATACGAGTTGGTGTTTGAGAAGTTTAAAGAGTGTATGGGTGGATCTCCTCAAATGATGATCACGGACCAAGATCCTGCCATGAAGATTGCTATCGACCGTGTCCTTCCTAATACGAGACATCATTTGTGAATGTGGCATATTATGCTAAAGGTTCCGGATAGGTCCCCACCACGATTGAAACATGGTGATGCTTTCAAGAAGAGGCTTAATGATATTGTTTGGACCGATATGATTGAATCTCAAGAATTCGAGGAAAAATGGAAATAGGTTATGCTGGATTTTGATCTAACTGATCATAGTTGGTTCCTTTCTCTGTTTGAGATTAGACAGTATTGGATACCGGCTTATTTTAGGGACTATGCAATGAGCGGCTTGTGAAGGACTACTTCTATCTCTGAGAGTATGAATAGTTTCTTCAGTCTCTACTTAAATCTGGGGTCTAACTTTGTCGAATTCCTAATGCATTTTGATAGTGCTAAGGATGCGTAGAGGAATTCGAACGAACTTCAAAATAATCATGATCATTTGACAATTCCTCAGGTGAAGCCGCCAAAAAAATTTGAGAAACATGCAGCTACTGTTTACACGACTAAGATGTTCCTTAAGGTTCAAGAAGAGATTGAAAAATCATGTTACAATTGTAGTGTTCTCAGTATGGAGAGATGCGGTGTCGGTGTGATATATGAAGTCGAAGATGGTATTGATCGCACATTTACGGTTTTGTACAACAAAGAAGCATATACTGATGTATGTAGCTATGAAAAATTTATCCGGAAGGGTATATTGTGTTGCCATATTTTCCACTTATTCGATCAATTTAAGTGGGTTCATATTCCTGATAAATATATTGTTGCACGATGGACCAGGGCTGCATTATTGAATCCAGTGTCAGTTTCAGGGGATGATGGTTTTGATAGGTATGTTGCATCCGATGAGAGGAAACAAAGAATTAATAGGATGATATCAAATTTTTATGCGTGTGTAGGAGATGTTGAAGGTGACGAGGAAAAGACAAAAATTTTGATGAGTAGCATTCATGATTTGAAAGATGTGCTAGTGACTAATAATACACAGAGTTGTTGGGGTTTTTTCGAATTAAACCACCGCAGGATCTATTTGGTTGTTCATTAATCCATGTTCATGCAAATCATAATTTTATGTACCATGCATGTTTATCACAGTCTAATCAAATAGCATGTAAAACAGATTCGATTCTAATAAAGCGGAAGACATAGAAAACGAATCTACTTACAAATCGACAGACGGTCTGACGATAAGATTACAAATCTAATCTTGTTGTTGAATGAACAATGATAATGGCACCACTTATGTCACACACGGCCACTTCACAATTCCACTCCAAGGTCTTCTGTTGTATTCTCGGACTGTATCTAGATTCAGAGTGGGCTAAAATCTACTAGATAGAATTGTGAAATCTGTGGATAACTTTGAGAGACAAAGAGGGGCTGATTTTTTATGATTAATATGCTTAAATTTTCATGCCCCCCTCCTCTTATAAATAGGGAGAGGCGAAAATTTCATGTTCCAGCCCTATTGGGCTGGACCTCTATCTCAAGTTCAATATCCAGTCCACTATCAGTCAATTAGGCTACAACAGGGATCTAGAAGAATATTAAATTGGCCCACTAATTTATTTAATATCCAATATCCAATAAACCTAGGATATAATTAAATCAATTAAGTTTTACTTTTATTCCACTAAAGAAGTAAAACTGACCTACCAATTTAATACATATTTACGAATATGCTTTCTCCTTTAGTCCAGCCATTCCCCGTGTTTAAGATATAATGTTCATTAATTAATTATGTAAGCCTCTAACAGCTATCATTAATTAACATCTAAAACCTTGAGTAGTACCACAAAAGCTTTATTCATGTACGGAATAAATTCCACCCGCAGGGTTTCAACATGAACTTGTGTTTCCTCAAGAGAACATCATCAACCTGGCGCACCAGGACACGGTGCTCATGCACAATGCTCGAGACATCATGTATACATTGTTATTACCCAAGATATCGAATTCGATCTACGAAAAGATCTCACCCATTGATAAATCAAAGTAATAAACAACGCACACATATGCTCGCCAATATCACATGAGTTCAGAACCCGAACTCTGTGGATCTTTATTCTCTCAGTAACTGGGTCAGAGACAGAGAATAGTATCCTATCGTGATCCTCCTCAATACACAATGAGTGTACTAGAATAATCAGTTAGTCAAGATAAACTAACTTATCTGATTATTCTATGGTGTACCGATGGTGTGTTCAGGACCATCTAAGCCGTGAGCTCTTTAATACAATACAAGGTTCTAATGATATGATCTTACCGTGTGACTCCCCACACCATATCATCTACAATGTAAGTATATGGAACATTGCATAGAACAATTATAGAACATAATCTAAATGCAAACAATGACTGCATTAACTTTCATTTCATATCATCATATCATCAGAAAAATATACAAAGACAAGTCTTCTAGTATACAAAACCAACAATCTCCCACTTATACTTGAAGCATGTCTTTCAAGCATAAAAACTAACAGGCTAACTCTCCAATCAAAACTATCAACTCAAACTGCGCCCCTAGGTCTGCATCTCACTCCCATTTTCTCCACGTGACCATCAAAGGTCTTAGCCGGCAGGCTCTTCGTGAATGGATCAGCCAGGTTGTCCTTCGATGCAATCTTGACCACCGCCACGTCTCCTCTCTTAACGATTTCTCATATAAGATGGTACTTTCTCTCTATGTGCTTACTTGCATTGTGAGCTCTGGGTTCCTTCAAGTTTGCCACTGCGCCAGAATTATCACAGTATATCGTGATAGTCTTAGGCAAACCAGGAACCACGCCCAAGCCCAATAGGAACCCGCGGAGCCAGACAACCTCTTTTGCAGCCTCAGAGGCAGCTACATATTCAGCTTCCATGGTGGAATCCGCAATGCATTTCTGCTTAATGCTCCTCCATGCAATGGCTCCACCTCCTAATGTAAACACATAGCCCGAGGTAGACTTACTCTGATCTTTGTCAGTTTGAAAATCTGAGTCCGTATAACCCAAAGGTACTAGACTATCAGATCGAAAAACCAACATATAGTCTCGAGTCCTTTTAAGGTACTTGAGAATGTTTTTGACCGCTGTCCAGTGACCTTGTCCAGGGTTAGACTGATATCTGCTTACCATGCCAACGGTATAGCATATATCAGGCCTAGTGCATAGCATAGCATACATCAAATTTCCCACAGCCGAAGCATATGGTACTTTCTTCATTTCCTCTATCTCAGACTGTGTTTGGGGACACATTTCCTTGGATAGATGAATTCCATGCCTGTAAGGTATAAAACATTTCTTGGAATCTTGCATGCTAAACCTAGCTAGCACTGTATCGATATAAGTCGCCTGGGACAGACATAACATCCTTTTCTGGTGATCTCGAATGATCTTGATGCCAAGGACATGTCCGGCTTCACCCAGATCCTTCATATCGAACTGCTTGGACAACCACACCCTAATGTTAGATAACTCCTTCTTACTGTTTCCAATAAGCAAGATGTCATCAACATAAAGTACGAGGAATGACACCACGTTTCTATCACATTTCTTATACACACAGCTCTCATCCGGACTTTGCACGAATCCATATGACTGGATAACCTCGTCAAATCGGATATTCCAAGATCTCGATGCATGCTTAAGTCCATAAATGGATCTCTTAAGCTTGCACACCAAGTGCTCTTGGCCTTTAGCAATAAATCCCTCTGGTTATCTCATGTGAATGTTTTCTTCAAGACTTCCATTTAGGAAAGCTGTCTTGACATCCATCTGCCAGATTTCATAATCTAAATGAGCGGCAATTGACAAGAGAATCCGGATTGACTTAAGTATGGCTACCGGTGAAAAGGTTTCCTCATAATCAATCCCTTCTTTCTGAGTGTACCCTTTCACCACCAATCTAGCTTTGAAGGTTTCAACCTTCCCGTCAGCTCCTCTCTTGCGCTTGTAGATCCACTTACACCCAATGGGTTTAATCCCATCTTGTGGTTCTACGAGCTCCCAGACTTGATTGTGATCCATAGATCCAATCTCAGATTTCATTGCAGTTTTCCAAGAATCTGCATCTTTATCTCGAATTGCCTCATCATAGGTCCTAGGATCCAATTCATTTAGTCCCTCTAGGAAATCTGAAGTCTCTCCCAGACCAATGAATCTATCAGGTTGGTGTACAACCCTCCCACTACGACGAGGCAGTTCCTATACTTCCGTGACACGTTGTGCAGTGTTTGGTGATTCATCTTCTTGTACAACTGGTGTAGGATTCGATCCTCCCCTTAACTCCTCAAGGATGATTTGACTCCTTGGTTTGTGGTTTATCATATAGTCTTCCTCTAAGAATCGAGCATTGGTGCTAACAATGATCTTCTGATCCATAGGACTATAAAATAAACCACCTTTCGTTCATCTAGGATATCCAACGAATAGCCTTACATTAGTACGAAGAGCCAGCTTATCAACTTCCTTATCCAACACATGTGCAGGGCTACCCTAAATCTGAATATGGTTCAAACTGGACTTTCGTCCAGTCCATAATTCTGTGGGCGTAGAAGGAACTGATTTTGACGGAACCAAGTTAAGAATATAGGCTGCTGTTTCCAGGGCATATCCCCAGAACGAAATGGGCAACTCAGAATAACTCATCATCGATCTAACCATCTCTAATAGTGTACGATTACTTCTTTCCGCCACACCATTCTGTTGTGGTGTTCCCGGCGCAGTCAACTGGGAGGTAATCCCATTCTCTGCCATGTAATCCCTAAATTCACTAGAGAGGTACTCGCCACCACGATCAGAACGTAGTGACTTGATACTTCTGCCTGTTCGTTTCTCCGCTTCTGCCTTAAACACTTTGAATTTCTCAAAGCATTCAGACTTGCGACGTAACAGATAGATATAACCGTATCTAGAGTAATCATCAATGAGAGTGATGAAATACTCGAACCCTCCTCGAGCTTGAACTGACATAGGGCCGCATAGGTCAAAGTGAATCAAATCTAATATCCCTTCGGATCTATTTCCTTTTGACTGGAAAGAACGCTTGGTCATTTTACCTTCCAAACAGGATTCACACAAAGGAAATGATTCCAGTACCAAAGAAGACAATGGTCCATCATTTACAAGCCTTTGTATCCTCTTAAGGTTAATATGACCTAGCCTTAGATGCCAAAGATAGGTTTGATTTAATTCTGAAGGTTCTTTTCTCTTGTTAGGGTTTATGATCGATGTATTCAACAGTTGTCTTTGAGTAGTGTTTTCAGTTGGTTTAAGAAAGTATAAGTATCCATCCAATGTGCCAGAATAGATAAAATGTTTACCACTAAAGATAACTACTTTGTTATCAAAAGAAATAGAATATCCATCCATAATCAATTTAGAAACTGAAATTAAGTTTCGCCTAAAACTAGGCACATAAAGACAATTTTTCAAAACCAAAGTTCTATCACTACTGAAAGGTAAAACAACGTCTCCCACTGCAATAGCCTCCACTCTTGTAGCATTGCCCATGTAGACGGTGATCTCATTCTCACTCAGCTGTCTTTTTACCAGGAACCCCTGTAAAGACATGCAAACATGATCAGTAGCTCCAGTATCTACTACCCATGACTGGGTAGAACAAGTTGCTAAACATGTTTCTACAACCAGAGTGTGAGATATACCTCTCTTCTTCTTCTTGTTAGGACACGCCACCTTCCAGTGACCTGGTTGGCCGCACTTGAAGCACTTAGTCTTCGACTTGAATTCCTCGGGAGAAATCTTCGCCTTTGCTTTCTTTGCCTTAGGCGCCTCATCTACAGTCTTCTTAGGTGCGTTTCTCTTCTTCCTTTTTCCACCAGAAGAAGACGCTCATTTTTCACATATGTGGGCCTCAGGACTGCTCTTTTGGAGCAATTCAGCCGCCTGAAGGTCTATGAGTAGTTCAGTCAGGCTAACATCCCTTTTAATCATGTTAAAATGCAGCCTAAACTGCTCAAACTTCGAGGACAAGCTATGAAGAACAATGTCGATTTGAGAATCGCCATCTAGCTCTCCACCCAAGGTCTCGATCTCAGATAAATACCCCATCATCATGAGAACGTGATCCCTAACAGGTGTGGAGTTAGACATTCTCGCATCCATTAGCTTCTTCATTGCCAAATGGCGTGCCGAGCGGTTCTGATGACCGAATAGCTGCCTAAGGTTGTACATGATATCATAAGCGGTTTTCATAGGCTCATGCTGATGTTGCAACACACTTGACATAGGTGCCAAGATGTAACAGCGCGATATCTCATTAGACCTAACCCACTTATCATATGCAACCTTTTGGGCTTCGTCAGAACCCTCATCTGGCGTCTGAGGACAAACCTCTTCAAGTACAAACTTGTGTCCCTCAGCAACAAGTACCAAGTTAAGGTTACGAATCCAGTCATTATAGTTTTCACCGACAAGTTTGTTTTCTTTGAGGATTGAGGACAGATTGAAGAGTGCCATTGATGATATGAAATAACTGAAATTAAAACATGCAGTACAGTCACAAAACACGTTTAGGATAAACAGTATATAATCGAAAACCTCACAAAAATTATATACTTTTCCACCGACACTTTAAAAACGATTTCTATAAGCCACGATCGTGTGGACGTTTATAAATCTCATTTTTAAATAGGTTAAACCTTTAATTTGCCTCCAGTTGAATTTCCTTACAACAAGAAAATTAATAGCCGGATAAAAACACGGTCATGTAATCGTCTAACTGATAAGCCATGATCGTGTGGACGTTTATCAATAAATTACATCTAAGTGTGCATACCATTATCTTCGCACCAAGATCACTATTCGAATTTAACCGCTCCAGATGGAGGAGTCAGTTAGTTCTAATAGTGTTCTACAGCTATCCATTTAGGAGATTTAATTTCTAGAGAAATTTGTGATATGACACATCTGATATGGAGGAAGACCGATGTCAACGCGCATGCCCATCACTTCTCAATTAAACCAGATATTAATGGAGACCGTATGAGATTTCTACATACTTTGGTATGAATCTCTCCCACTTAGTTATTTATGTTTGAGGTTTCATTTTATCCCATTATCGAACATGCAAACATAACATAAAATGATAAACATCGATTACATGCTTCAACATAATAAGCAATAATAATAATCCAACTATCATGGCTTATATCTCATGTTGATTGATGAGATAAAACTGGAAAGTCAGCTCCGGAAACAGGCTTGGCCGCCGCCTCTTCACCGCGCCTCGCTGAAAACCCTAGCTCCATTTAGGGTTTCGGGACGTGAACCGGTGAACCTTGGTGCTGAACTACTTTCCTTCTTTGAGTTGATCTCCGATCTTTATTCAATACAGACTATCTATTCCAAAAGGAAAAATCTAATATTGCTAGAATAAAAATTACAACTCAAAACTCGGCCTAACAGTTTTATATCTATTACATTAAAACATCGTAAAATAAAACTTAGACCTAATCCATGGATTTTCTCATGGATAAAAATCACGTAGCCAAACCGGCATACGGCCAACATTCATTCAACATAAACATATATCACATAAAATAAAGGAGCCATGATAGTTGGTAAACCTGCAAACAAACACAGTCTACAAAACCAACAATCATGTATAATATGATCCACATAAAATAACATATGATATCTATGCATGAGTATTAAATAATATTCGAATTTTACAATTAATTAAATTAATTAATTCGATATTATCCACAAGATAAAAATTGGAAATTAAAATAATTATCCACCAATTTTAATCTTGTTATTTTCGAAAATATCACTTAAATAAATCTGGAAATTATTAATAATTATCCACCAAATTTATTTAATATTTTCAAGCCACTCTAATTAAATAATAATTGGATATATTGATATAAATCAAAAATCTAATCCAAATATTATCCATAAGAATCTAAATCTTCAAGGATAAAGTTTGGAGATTTGATTCCAATCCAAAATCTTCCAAAACTTATCCAAATTTAAAATCTTATCACAATTGGATTTTGATAATTATTTGTATATATCCAAAAAATACCTTATCCAATTTTAATCCATAAATTTCGAAAATCACAAGAATAATAAATCTGAAAATTTGATCAACTTCAAATTCTTCCAAATTTAAAATTCTATTTTCAAATCTATCTAGATTAAAATTAGGTAAATTAAGATATACATCAAATAATATCAAATCTAAATCCAACACATCCAAATTTTCGATCCTCACTAATTAATAAATCTGGAAATTTGATTTTCATCAAAATCTTCTCCAAATTAATTTATTAAAATCGAAAATTACACTATATTTCACATTTGTAAATTTTGATATTAATCAAATAACTATTCCAAATAATATAGCTATAGGTTTCGAAATTTTCAAGAATAAAAATCTGGAAATTTTGATCCATTCCAAAATTACCAAATTTAAAATTCTAATTTCAAACTTATCTAGATTAGAATTAGGTAATATTTGATATACATCAAAAATCACCAAATCCAATTCTAATCATCATAATTTTCGAACCACAGTAGGAAATAAATCTGGAAATTTGATCTTGATCAAAAACTCATCCAAACTTGATTCCAAAAGTGCCGAAAATTACTACACCAAATTAGGGAATTTTATACACATCAAAAATCGAAATTTTTGACATCCAAATTTTCGAACCATGTGAAATAAAATCTGGAAATTTGAAGATCATCAAATATGATCCCAAATCTTTATTTCACAGTGGCCGAAAATTCATATACCTCAAAACTAGAATTTTCGATTTTTACATCTCAAATTCTTCCAAGTTTTGAATACCATAAAATCAAAACACATGCCAATTAAATCTGAAAATTTAAACACCATAAATTCATCATCAAATTTAATATGTAGTTCGAAATTTATGTAAGAATTAATTCTAGAACAGTGCCAAAACCTGGCTCTGATACCACTGTTGGGGTTTTTTCGAATTAAACCACCGCAGGATCTATTTGGTTGTTCATTAATCCATGTTCATGAAAATCATAATTTTATGTAACATGCATGTTTATCACAGTCTAATCAAATAGCATGTAAAACAGATTCGATTCTAATAAAGCGGAAGACATAGAAAACGAATCTACTTACAAATCGACAGACGGTCTGAGGACAAGATTACAAATCTAATCTTGTTGTTGAATGAACAATGATAATGGCACCACTTATGTCACACACGGCCACTGCACAATTCCACTCCAAGATCTTCTGTTGTATTCCCAGACTGTATCTAGATTCAGAGTGGGCTGAAATCTATTAGATAGAATTGTGAAATCTGTGGATAACTTTGAGAGACAAAGAGGGGCTGATTTTTTATGATTAATATGCTTAAATTTTCGTGCCCCCCTCCTCTTATAAATAGGGAGGGTCGAAAATTTCATGTTCCAGCCCTATTGGGCTGGACCTCTATCTCAAGTTCAATATCCAGTCCACTATCAGTCAATTGGGCTACAACAGGGATCTAGAAGAATATTAAATTGGCCCACTAATTTATTTAATATCCAATATCCAATAAACCTAGGATATAATTAAATAAATTAAGTTTTACTTTTATTCCACTAAAGAAGTAAAACTGACCTACCAATTTAATACATATTTACGAATATGCTTTCTCCTTTAGTCCAACCATTCCCCGTGTTTAAGATATAATGTTCATTAATTAATTATGTAAGCCTCTGACAACTATAATTAATTAACATCTAAAACCTTGAGTAGTACCACAAAAGCTTTATTCATGTACGGAATAAATTCCACCTGCAGGGTTTCAACATGAACTTGTGTTTCCTCAAGAGAACATCATCAACCTGGCGCACCAGGACACGGTGCTCATGCACACTGCTCGAGACATCATGTATACATTGTTATTACCCAAGATATCGAATTCGATCTACGAAAAGATCTCACCCATTGATAAATCAAAGTAATAAACAACGCACGCATATGCTCGCCAATATCACATGAGTTCAGAACCCGAACTCTGTGGATCTTTATTCTCTCAGTAACTGGGTCAGAGACAGAGAATAGTATCCTATCGTGATCCTCCTCAATACACAATGAGTGTACTAGAATAATCAGTTAGTCAAGATAAACTAACTTATCTGATTATTCTACGGTGTACCGATGGTGTGTTCAGGACCATCTAAGCCGTGAGCTCTTTAATACAATACAAGGTTCTAATGATATGATCTTACCGTGTGACTCCCCACACCATATCATCTACAATGTAAGTATATGGAATATTGCATAGAACAATTATAGAACATAATCTAAATGCAAACAGTGACTGCAATAACTTTCATTTCATATCATCAGAAAAATATACAAAGACAAGTCTTCTAGTATATAAAACCAACAAGAGTCGTCAGTCCACGTTAACTAAGAGCAAATTGTTTGAAATTTTCTTCAGCTCCGAGAAGCCTACCAAAATTTATGTGAATCCACCTCTACATGTTACCACTAAAGTTAGTGGTAGTGGAATTAAATCAAGGGCTGCAAAGGCTGCTCGTGTTGCCAACATGCCTCTAAGAACGTGTAGCAAGTGTGGCATCAAGGGTAATCATGATGCAAGGAATTGCCCAGGTCCATGATATATTTATTTCATTGTTATGAATATTGATTTATGAGATAGTTTGATATTATTTTTTATTTTTAATGGATTTTTTTCAACATCAATTCATGAGGCGTGTGTGTAAATGAACATCTTTACGTTTTCTTATTATTAGCAAGTAATTTATCCATAATTAGCAAATATTTGTACGTGGATTAGCAGGCTTTGTGCGATCAGATTATTGTAATTTTCTCGATATATCACATGTATGCTAGTTTGATATATATATACATATATATATATATATATATATATATATATATCTAACTAAATAATATAATATGACCACCAAAATATTTTAGTTTAAATAGATTATGAGTCGATTGAATGATTTCCTACACCTTATGAAATGATTTGCTAGCAAATGAATAATAATTTTCTACGAAAAATTGCATAATTTTTCAACATTGGATATTACAGATTATATTGTTCTATGTAAATAAGTATTTCTGTATGAGTAAGCTATTAATTTTATTTTACAAGAGGATTTATGAGGCCTCATATATACGAATGTTAGCAAATTTTTTATATGTAATTAGCAAATTATGGATGTGGTAATAGCAAATCGGTAATATTTTTAAGTGAAAACATAATTTGTTTTTTGACAATAAGATGGTCATTTTTTTTTAAATGGTTTCAACGTCCTTCTCATGATACTGAGATGTTCGCAGGTAAGAAATATTTAGTCTGTTATCAAAAAAATATTAGTTTGTTATTTAAATTAATGCCATGGATTATTAGTTTGTTATAAAAACATAACAACTATATATTAAAGAATAAAATTGTTCTATTAAAACATTAATATTATGCTATAATTCCAATCATAATATGCTAAAACCAACTGAATAATTTACTACCAATACAGAAATCTTTCATAGAAATAGCCAAATTTACGTAATAATTAAAGAATGTTAGTACGCGTCATTCAATCTAGACATTATTCATAACTATGACATCAATATTGTGTGGTCCATCCCCACATGTCGCCATGTAATATAGGCTTGCATCAGCCATTATGCGCTTCTTGTGTATGTTACTTTTAGCGTTAAGGATACCTGCACAATATTTTGCCCTTAAATACTTCATCTGTTTCGCATTATCACTTGTGAGTCCAGAGTTCCAATGCCTCAAACTCCCACCATTATATGTTTTCATGTGTCTCATTGCGTAAATACCGCAATCCACTTTATTAGTGTCATTTCTCCATGGCATTTTCAACCTTTGCATTTTCCTAAGCTTCCTCTCAATTAATGTGATAGTTTTTGTGTTCCCCATATTCCTCATGAAGTCTTTAAAAAAATTAATCTGTGTTGTGCACGTTATAGCATTAATTCATTAACATGATACAGGAAAATAGAATTTTTCAATTTACATACCATTATTTTCGGAACATCTCCATACTTTGAAAGAGGGTCAACACCATCCCAGTATAATGCTGATGAATTATCAATAATTTCGCCTTTGCACTTTTTTGGCTCAAAACACATCAGGTAGAAATGAAAATTATTGAGTATGATGTGTTAGAGATGATGTCATCACTTCGTTTGATAACATCGCAATCAATGTCGTATCTAATGATGTTCTGTCATTCTCATCACATCAAGTATAACACTCGAGATATTAATCTTATCATTTTCTAGTATTTTGGATTAATTTATTTTAAATTAATCTAAATTTATTGTGATATTTGTCACATTTTGATTTCCACGTTGTTAGGGATTTATTAGATATTTTATTTTGAATTAAAATGTGGATAATGTTTGATTTTGACTTGTTCAAAATCTGTTCCGGATTTATAGGGGACGTTATGGTCCCACTCTCCATTAAACACTAACCGTTGCAGGTGAATGTGGGTCGCTGGAGTGACAAATACTATTGCACGATGTTGAAGAACATGTGCCACGTAATGCAGAAGATAGTTATCTCAAGTCCACTCCAGCAATGGGTAGTGAAAGACGGTTGATTCGAGTCCAAGTCATCAAGGATCATGAGGCAACTGCCAAGACAAGATGGAAGAAGTATTTAAGGTCTCCTTAGACCTTGAAATCATTTATGCAAGCAGGTTATCACCGTGGTTTGTGAGAAGCTCTGAATCTTGCATCTAGTGTCGTATCTAAAGTCCGAGACATCTTCCTCGACATCTACATAGCGTCCCAATCAGCTGAAGACATTCATTCCATTTGTGTGTGTAGGTTAGATAGTCAACTTTGAGAGTCTAGAATTTAGAGTGACAGGTTGTAATCTATCTATGTGTTTAGATAGGTTTGTTTTGAGTGATTATTAGAGTGAGTGAAGCTAGGATAGTCCTCTGTATGTTTTCTGCAGTTTTGTCAAGGGAGTGAACCGAGACAACATCAGCATTGTTTTTATTTATCACTTATGATAGTGAATGCCCTCTTCTTGTGATCAGTTTTCCTCCTTTTGGCCAGCGGTTCAGTGATGTCCTCTTCTTCATCCTCATTGCTGCTTGTTGACTCAGTTTTAGCTAACTGAAGTCTTGGATGGGCTTGCAGCTGCTTGATCTGCTCAGTGTGCAGTTTAACCTGTTGTTGCAAGGTGTGGATCAGCTCTTCATAATAAGGAGGGAGCTGGACTATTGAATTGCTTGGCTGAGCATCGAACTGAACTGCTCTTGAGTCCGCTTCCTCTCCTGCTTCAGTTCCAACTAGTTCCTTCCTCGCAAGGAACTGTGTGAGATATTTCGTCTGTTTCCATACTTGTTTGGTAGACAAGTTGATCATCTCTTTGACCTGACTGATCAGCTGACTTGTCTGTATGAGCTGGCTCTGGATCAGTTGGAGGAATAGATGAGGTGATTCCTTTCTCAGTAGTTGGATCTTGTGAAGGAGCTGTCTGGGGCTCAGCTGCCTTCTCAAACTGATGAGTCTTCTCAGCTGATTCTTCTGACTCTTCAGGAATGATGTTGATATCGACTTCAGCTTCGTGAGAAGATTTCTCAGAGTGAAGTTCTCTTATCACCTCATCAATGATATCATCTACTGGGTTGTAAGTTTGATCTCTCTCTGCAGTTGAAGGCTGTCCAAACTGATGGCTTTGTGATTTCTTCATTAATTGATTGAATAGCCATTTGTGTTGAACATGGGTGTGCGTCCATCTTTCTCGTTCCCTTTCTGTAGTAATGACTGGCAGTGTTAAGCCTTGAATCTTGCACAGTTCATTAAACACGTCTTTCATCTATCCTTCAGATGGGTTTGAGCATTCTTTCCTCTGCTGTAGCTACCTCATAAGGTGTTTGCTCTTAGTGATCCCAACATTTTCACTATCCGTCCACCATAGGCTCCATTCTTCTTCTCACCTTCAGAAGCTCATTCTACGGAATGCGAGCAATAAGAGGAAGGGCTCTGACGGATATACATGTCTCCACAAAAACCAGTAGATGTACCTTGATAGAGCTGCATACAGAGCAGCCATGCCAATTACATCTTCAATAATGTTTTCAACTATGAACTCCTGCACTTGTTCATCAGCCCAGCTCTTGACGATTTCAGATCTTGATAGAGCTCTTATGTTTTCTTCAGTCTCTCCTATCAGAGGGCATGCAGTTCTGAAAAATTCGGCTCCTGTGCCCTTTGGTGAAACTCCCCTGTCAGGCATAATGTCATCTCCTTCAACTGGTGCCACATCAAACACTTTGATGTTATAAGGAGGCAGTTTTGGAGGGGGTGGAGGTCCTGATTTCTTCTTCTTCTCTTTTGGTTAAACTGCTGCGGGCTTCTTCTTTGATTTGCCAGTTCTTTCCTTGGCCTGAACTGGTCTGGTAGAGATCTCTTCTTCAGGTGAATCAATAGTTGATCCACATCGAACTTGTCGCAGAGGCTTAACTTTGATTGTGGTTCCAATCATTTGACTTATTGGAACATTGTCGTCCGAGTCAGAGTCCTCTTAAGGTATTTCAGTTGCAATCTCCTTGCCTTTTCTTTTTGAAGGCTCATCTGCTCTCATTGATATGGTAACAGTTGGCTGACTGCCTTTGATGTGTATTGACTTTGCAAATGGCTGCCTTCTGCTGGTTGCTGGTATAAAATCCAGCTTATCAATCACCAACATGTCAGTTTCTTCAGACATGGAGTTTAGAGAGTTCTCCAATATGCTACTTATCCTGCAGGGGTAGCACATCTTCTGACGGAACTCGATTACTGTCCAGTGTTTTTCAACAAAGTCGACGTACATCTTTATTCGATCAAAGAAGTACTGAGCCTAGTTTACATTGATGCCTCTGATGATTGCTGCACAGATTTTATACTTGTGCTCCGACATCTCTGAATGGCTCCCAGTTGTCCCAGTAATCATTCTAGCAGCAACTGATGCTAGAACTTTGTATTCTTCTTGGAAGCTGGACATGAGTGTACTGCTTTTATACGGATCTATGCATTCCACTCGCTTCTATTGGAACCGTGTATTGTGGTTTAGATATTAGTTTATATTGTCTTTCTTTTATTTATTTTGCAGGTAGAATTAATATATGGATGCACATGTGCTTTGACCAAGTCTTGAAGATAAAGTCCAAGATATGGTTGTTCCTATATCTATGGGAAGTTTGTTACTTGCGGCTAAAGTCAAGGAGAGATGGAGGGAGTGGTTTTTCGTGCAAGATATATGAGTAGAGATCAAGTAATTAGTTTGTATAAATAGGAATCAATTGTATAGTGTTAGATACGAATCCAGATATATAAATCAGATCTGTTTATAGAGATATTAGTTTTCTACAAGTATTAATTAAGACAACTTTAGTCACAACCTTCTGCGAAAGAAGAGATAAAGTGTCTTAAGTTTAGTAAGAGTTTTCTTGTAGTGTTTTTGTAATTCACAAATTAGTAGTGAATATTTTGCCCTGAGGCACTTCGCGAGATTATAGAAATATAAACTCGTGAAATTTTCAATCTATTATTTTGTTACTATATTTCCGCTGCATGTTCAAAGTTGTCCCAACTTTAGATACAAGTTTGATCACAACTCTGTCAAAACCGAGAGTTCGATTTCTTCAATTGGCATCAAGAGCGTACACTTGATACACTAAGTGGTGATCCTGCTTTTGTGAGTACAATGGATTGTACAAACCCATTGTTCAAAAAACCTCATGTTCTCGAGGGGATGAACTATTCCTTTTGGAAAGTTCAAATGCGAGCATGCATCAAATCCATTGATGCAAGAGCATGGAATGTTGTTCAAAAGACATGGACGCATCCTAAGACCATAGATGCTGAAGGTGATACTATTCGTACCTCTCCAGAAGAATGGACCAAGTCACAAAACGAAGATGCTACCTTCAATGACAAGGCACTCAACGCAATTCAGTCTTCCTTGGACATTCAGATGTTCAAACTCATAAGAAATTGTGAGTCAGCCAAGGAAGCATGGAATATCCTTCAACAACATTGCGAAGGCGATGTTGGAATTAAAGAATCACGTCATCGTATTCTCACCATAAAATTTGAGAACATGAAGATGGTGGAAGATGAAACAATTGGAGAATATTGCAACAAATTGCTTGAGATTGCAAATGAGTGCACTGATCTTGGTGATCCAATCACCAACAAAAGGTTAGTTTCTAAAGCCTTGCAAACTCTAACACCTCGTTTTGATATGAAGGTTGTTGCTATTGACACGGCAACAACCACTGGATGTTTGGACTTCAGGAAGCTAATGAATGACCTGGAGACCTATGAAATGGAGATGAATGAGAATGGTGGGTCAAAGAAGAAGGGAATTTCCCTGACAGCTGGATCAACTTCAAAGTCAATTTCACCCTATGATGAAGACGAGGATGAAGATCTTGAAGAAATCAATGAAATAAATCCAGACTATGCTCTTCTCACCAAAAGACTCAACACTCTCATTCGAGGTAATAGAGGTTAACAACAGAAGGGAGGTACTGAACAACGTAAGCCTCGCCATAACTCGTCCGGACCTTTGGTGATTTATGAAAAGATGAACTCACCTGGAAAAGAACCCATGATCATAAAGCGTGCTGCATCAGATCACTTTAGACCAAAGGAAGTGAAAGATTTCTCCAATGTCCAATGCTATGAGTGCAAAGGCTATGGGCACTTTGCAAATAAATGTGCAAACACTTTTAGGAAACTTGGAAAACCTATCACATTCCTATCTCTCAGTGATAGTGAGCTGGACACCTCGACAATCTCTGTGGAAGAAGTCTTGTATGATGCAAACTATGAACACGCAGCCTTAATTGCAGTATGTACCGATACGGATAATTCAAAGCTTGCTGAAGTTGAGATAACTTCTGACAGGTATGATGAGTCCTATTATGAAACGCTCTTCTGTTTCAATACGGTGATCACTACTGCAGATGAGAAAGAAGTAGAAGTTACTAAAGAAGAAACTCTGGAGTTGCTAATAAAGTGGCAGGAACTCTACAAAGAGCTGTATGCTAAGTGGATAAAACAGTGCAAGGAAATTGAGTCACTTACTGACGAATCCACTAATCAGAATGCATCTCTTGCAAGATTGGAAGTTATGTTGACAAAGAAAGATGCAGAGATTGATGATATGAGGATTCAACTCAATTTTTCCAAGGAAACTTTCAAAAAATTCAACACAGGTACTTCTAAACTTGATGAAGTTCTTGCACACACTCAGGTAACTTCCCATGGCATAGGTTATGATAAAACTGTAAAAACTGCCTTTACTCAAATTCTGTCCACAAGTGGAAAACCATTTGTGAAAGCTCAAGAAGGTCACTCTACTTCATCAGTGAGTAAGAAGCGCATAAGATTTGTTTGTCATTATTGTTTTCTCCCTGGGCACATAAAACCCTTTTGTCATAGGTTTCTGCAAGAACATAAAAGGGAGATTCAGTTGAGGACACAGGCCTCAAACTCAGGTCTTATAGTCAAAAGTGACAAAACAAAGAACTTGGTCTGGAAGCCCAAAGCTGCCTCCAAAGACACCTACAAAGTTGTCTTCACTGCATCAGTATCTGATGATTCGACAACTTGGTACTTTGACAGCGGGTGTCCTCGCCACATGACTGGATCTTAATGTTATCTGACCAACTACCAAAAGATCAATGGGAGTGAAGTCACATTTGGAGGAGGATCAAACGGCAAGATTGTAGGACGAGGAACCCTGAACAGTCCTGAACTTCCAAAGTTGGCTAATGTGTCACATGTTGAAGGGTTGACAGCAAAATCTCATTAGCATCAACCAACTCTGTGATGACAACTTCAGTGTCATCTTTGATAAAGGAAGTTGTACTGTGATTGACAGCCATGGCAAACACGTAATTTCTGGGGTAAGATCTTCCAATAATATCTATGAGACTAACAGACACAGCTGTTTGAGTGCGTAAAAAATTAGGGCACACAAATTTTCGTAATATGAAGAATCTTCAAAGGCTCAATGCTGTGCTTGGGATTCCAAAGTTGAACATATGAAGCCCAAGCCTATGTGGAGATTGTCAAAAGGGGAAACAAGTCAAAGCGTCGCACCCTGTTATGACAACTTCTCAGAGACCTTTTACCACTCAAAGCTGCTTTGAACTGCTTCATATGGACCTTATGGGACCAGCTGAGGTTGAAAGCCTTGGAGGCAAGTGGTATTCCTTTGTGATAGTAGATGATATCTCCAGGTACACTTGGGTAAAGTTTCTGAGAAATAAAGGTGAAACATATGATACCTTCTTAGAATTGTATGCTAAGATCAAAAACTTTTACAACGCTTATGTTAATAGAATATGATCCGATCATGGAAGGGAGTTTGAGAACTCTAAACTCTTGGATTTCTGCATAAAAGAAGGTATTCATCATGAATACTCAGCTCCTAAGACACCTCAGTAAAATGGTATGGCCGAGCAAAAAAATAGGACTCTGCAAGAGATGGCCACTATTATGTTACACTCGAAGAAGTTGGCCAAACGTTTTTGGGCTGAAGCTTTAAATACGGCATGTCATGTAAGTAACCGTGTGAACTTAAGAATCGGAACCACCATGACGTCATACGAAATTCTAAATGGTAAAAAACCCAATCTGAAATACTTACATGTTTTCGGTTGTGTTTGTTACATTTTGAATGATAGGGACTATCTTTTTAAGTTTGATCCCAAAAGTGACAAAGGTGTGTTTGTTGGTTACTCTCTTAACAGTCATGCCTACCGTGTCTATAACCTCAGAACCAAAACCGTGATGGAAAGTGTGAATGTGAGATTTGATGATATGGCCAGTTTGTATACTCCTGCAGACGATATTAATGATCTAATTGAGATATAGGGCCGAACAGGTAGCACTGAAGAGGAAGAAGAAAAAGTTAACTCTGATGTTGAGCCCACTTCAACGACAAACAAGGATACACCTTCAGATGACTCTAAATCAGAACTTAACTTAGAAAATTCAGAGATACCAGAAGTAATTTAGGGGAGTGTTAGAAGAGACCTACTGAAGAGGATTCGCAAAGATCATCCAATTGATCAATTCATTGGAGATGTTCACAAAGGGGTCAGAACAAGAGGGAAAACTGTTGTCAATTACAAGGAAATGGTAAGGATGGTGTGTTTGTCATGTGTTATAAATGAAGTCGGTACTGTTGTCTTTCTGTCCATGATTGAACCCAAGAACGTAAATGAAGCATTAAAAGATGAGTTCTAGATAAGTGCCATCCAAGCCGAGTTACTTGAGTTTGTTAGAAATAAAGTCTGGACACTTGTGCCTAGACCTTTTGGGATAAACGTGATAGGAACTAAGTGGATATTCAAAAATAAAACTGATGAATTTGAAAATGTCATTAGAAATATAGCGCTCTTAGTTGCCCAAGGTTATACTCAAGTAGAGGGGATTGACTATGATGAGACTTTTGCTCCTGTTGCACGAATAGAGTCCATCAGGTTACTTTTTGCCATTGTATGTTATCTTAACATTACTCTTCATCAGATGGATGTTAAGGCAGCATTTTTAAATGGAGTACTGGAAGAGGAAGCTTACGTGGAACAACCCAAGGGTTTTGATGACCCAACAAACCCAAGTCATGCGTATAAATTACATAAGGCATTATACGGACTAAAACAAGCTCCAAGAGCTTGGTATAGTCGGTTAACTGAATTCCTACTTGAGTTTGGATTTTCCAGGGGTCATGCTGATAGAACTTTATTCATCAAGAAAGAAAAAGACATGCTTACGATCGCTCAAATTTATGTCGATGATATAGTGTTTGGGTCGACAAGTGAGAAAGCTTTGAAGGAATTTCTTGAAGCAAAGTCCACGACTTTTGAAATGAGTATGGTCGGTGAACTTAACAACTTTCATGGACTTCAAGTCAAACAAAAGAAAAATGGTGTTTTCGTCTCACAGACAAAATATGCCAAGAATCTTGTAAAGAAGTTCGGTTTGGAGAATGCAAAGCACATGAGAACTCCCATGAGTACGACTGAAAAGCTGTCGAAAGATGCAGTTGGACCTGAAGTTGATCCAACTTTATACAGATTAATGATCGGAAGTCTTCTCTATCTAACTGCTAGTCGACCAGATATCATGTACAGTGTGTGTGCATGTGCTAGATTTCAGTCCTGTCCCAAGGAGGAACATCTTAAGGCGGTAAAGAGGATCATTCGGTATATGGCCGGAACATGTTAATTGGGTCTATGGTTCACAAAGGACATAACTATAGATCTTGTTGGATACAGTGATGCTGATTGGGCTGGAGAAATTGATGATGGACGGAGTACAAGTGGGGGATGTTGTTATCTAGGAAACAACCTCATCTTTTGGCACAGCAAAAAGTAAAATTGTATCTCATTGTCCACAGCTGAGTCCGAATATGTGGCCGCCGGGAGCTGTTCAACTCAGTTGATATGGCTGAAGTCGATGTTGGATGATTATGGCCTGGAAAGCAATTCCTTGGTGATGCTCTGTGATAATACAAGTGCCATCAACCTTGCAAAGAACCCAGTTCATCATTCCAAATCCAAGCACATTCATTTAAGGTATCATTTTATTAGGGATTTAGTTGAAAAGAATTTATTAAAGTTAGAGTATATTAATACAGATAATCAACTGGCTGATTTATTTACAAAAGCTTCAAGCTATGAGAGATTCTCAATTTTGAGGAAATCTCTTGGCTTGTGTTCTATATGATAAGTACAGTTGACCCAACTGTTGTCACACTTTTGGTATATCATCGTTAACTGTGAAGTTGAACAAATTCGAGGATGAAAAAACATGTATTAAGGCGAATCGTGTGCATAGATCTTTGCTTTTTGATCCAAAAATTATGCCATCCACATAAATTTGAACCATTAAGATCTCAGTTGATCATTTTATTCGGAATAGAGTTCGATCAATGACTCCTTTTTGAAACCCATTTTTCAACAAAAATGTTGTGAGAGTTTCATACCACGCTCTAGGAGCTTGTTTCAGTCCGTAGAGAGCCTTCTTCAGTTTGAAGAGTTGATCACCAATTTTAAAGCCTCGCGGTTGCTCGACATACACGTCCTCCTTGAGAATTCCTTGAAGAAAAGCACTCTTGACATCCATTTGATAGACTATGAAATTGAAGTGAGCTGCATAGGCTAGGAACAGTCTGATGGCTTCCAATCTTGCAACTGGTGCGAATGTCTCATCAAAGTCAATCCCTTCACTTTGTGAGTATCCTTTGGCTACCAGTCTAGCCTTGTTCCTTGTGATCACTCCTTGTTCATCCAGTTTGTTGCGAAAAACCCATTTTGTACCAATGACCTTCTGGGTTTTTGGTCTATCAACAAGAAACCATACATTATTTCTTGTGAACTGATTCAGTTCTTCTTGCATGGTCATGATCCAGTCTGAATCTTCTAAGGCTTCTTTGACGTTTGCTGGTTCAGTTTGAGATATGAAGCATGTGAATAATACATGCTCAGTTGAACTTCTGGTTTGGACTCGACTTCTTGGATCACCAACTATCTTATCAGTTGGATGGCTTCGGAGCCATTTGGGCAAGATAGCTTTAGCTGGTTCTTCTGTGGTGACGTCATCAGTTGCCCTTTCATCAGTTGGTTCGACATTTTCATCAGTTCTTCCCCCTGTTTCAGTTGTGGGGTTTATGGTCTCAGCACGTTTTGTGTCTTTATTGACCAAATTGTTCTCAACTGGTTTGGTACCAGTTTCATTGCCCTCTTCTAGTGAAGCTTCAAGCTGCTCTGGAACAATGTGATCCACATAGTTCTGCGAGTTCTCAGTTTCACTAGGTAGTACTTGAACTGATGTGTCTATTCTTTCTTTGTTCCTGTACTCATTAGCAAATTCATCAAATACCACATGACATATTATTTCCACAACAAGAGTTCGTTTATTGAACACTCTGTAAGCTTGTGCATGAGGAGAGTTATACCCAAGAAATACTCCCTCATCAGATTTAGCACTAAAAGCTGTCAATTGAGTCTTGCCATTGTTGTGA
This sequence comes from Perilla frutescens, assembly GCA_026008535.1. Classification (NCBI taxonomy): domain Eukaryota; kingdom Viridiplantae; phylum Streptophyta; class Magnoliopsida; order Lamiales; family Lamiaceae; genus Perilla; species Perilla frutescens. Next base: position 34,651,620 of record BRKX01000011.1, read on the forward strand.
ATATAACATTTACAGCCAAATATTTTAAAATATGAGATAGAAGGCTTACGACCCTTATACAGCTCATAGGGTGTTTTGTCATGTGCTGCTACAATGGCACTTCAATTTTGAGTATGGTAAGTTGTGTTAACTGCTTCAGCCCAGTACCCTTCGGCTATGTTGGCCTCAGCTATCATTGCTCGAGCTGCTTCTTTGAGTGTCCGGTTACGCCGTTCGGCTACACCGTTTTGTTGTGGATTTCTTGCAACTGAGTGTTCATAAGTGATTCCAAGCTGGTTGAGGAGGCTGATCATTTGCTGATATACATATTCAGTTCCATTGTCGGAGCAAATCCTTTGAACTAATCTTTCCTTTTCAGTTTGTAGCCTTCTGATAAGCGCCGTTAGCTTGTCATAAATTTCATCTTTGCTCCTCAAGAATTCCACCCATGTATATCTTGAGAAATCATCAACTACTACAAGAGTAAATCTTTTACCTTTTGGGGTTTGTGGTCTAACTGGACCAAAAAAATCTATATGTAGTAGTTGGAGGCAATCACTTGTTCCTGGTGGATGACTCTTATTCTTGAAGGATGATTTCACCTGCTTCCCTTTTTGACAGGGTCCACATACACATGTTTTCTTGTATATTTCCTTGGGAAGCCCCTGAACTAACTCTTTCTTGACTACGTAGTTGATTATTTTGAAGTTGAGGTGGTTCAGTCGTCGATGCCATAGCCAGCTTGCTTCAATTGATCCTTTTCAAAGAAAGCAAGCTTCCGAGTAGCCGGTTGACCAGTCAACAATGTACATGTTGCCTCTTCTTATGCCAGTGAGAAGAATTACTCCAGTTGACTTGTCTCTTATACTGCAGGAGTTTTTGGTGAAGTCAACTGAGTAGCCATTATCGCACAGCTGACTGATGTTGAGTAGTTTGTGTTTTAGTCCATCCACGTGGGAGACTCCATTTACTACAACTTTTCTCTTTACCACGAACCCTTCTCCAATGGTTCGACTTTTGGAGTTGTCTCCAAATGTGACAAGTGGACCCTTAACTTTTTCATAGCCGTCTAGATCTTCTCTGTCTCCGGTCATGTGCTTGGAGCACCTACTATCTAGATACCAAATGTCTTTGGCTTTCTTCATAGATAGGATGCTCTTGTCCAGCAAAAACAAGGATTAGCATTTAGGGACCCGTTTCATATCAGGTCCTTGTTGATACATCAAGCTCTTTGGAATCCAAACTTGCCAAACTTTTGGATTTTTATCATCTAGGGATCCAACTGATTTGGACCGCTTGATCAATTTAGATTTTCTTTCAACTCTCCTATTTTAAGTTGAATCAGTTGAATGATACCTGCGTTGAAAATTAGTAGGGTAAAACAATTCAACTAACACGCAGTTATCTTGAGTTTTTTGAGCTCTTTTATCAGGCTAATGCCTTGTGTGTTTCCAGTTAACTGGATTAAACCCTTTTGGATCAGCTCTTGGTTCGTTTCTGGAATTCAGATACTCATTATAGTGATGATAAGGCTGAAATGAGTTTCTTTGATCTCTCCTAGAAGTGCTTTGATTGAACTGCTTGGCAGGGTAGGCTTGAGACCTAACCTGGTCTTTCTTTTTATAGTGGGTTGATCTATCAGTTTGCCTTGAAGGCATTCTATACTGAGCAGTTGGTTTTTGTTGAACTGAAGGCTTTGAAAGACTGGATTGACTTGAGTGAACTGATGGTTTTGGCTGGAAATTGGGCTTCAGTTAACCTGGTGTTTTTGTTTGGTAGAACTGACCAAGCTGTCTGCGCAGGGTTTGAGGATTTTTGAATATTCCTTTACCTTTGGTTGGCTCAACTAGCTGATCATGAGATCTAGTGAACCCTTTCAGGATTCCCTTATCACTGGGTTGAGCAACTGCTTTTCCTTTCTCTAGGGCAGTGAACTTGCTATATCCTAGCCCTGAGCCACTAGTTCTAGTTCTTTGATGATTTAATATCTCATCTAAAGTTTGAGATCCCTTTTTGAACTTCAGAGTTACTTTTTCTCTCTCATGGATCTCTTGCTTGAGTTTTTGATTTTCAGCTTCTAGATCAGCAGTTCTTATTTTCAACTTTTCAAATTCCATAAACTGAGACTCAAGATAATTTAATCTTTCATGATCAATGCTCAGTTTCCTAACTCTATTTCTCAGTTCATCATTTTCATCTTTCAGTTCAACATGCAAGCAGGATATTGAAGCTAATTGGTCTTCCAGTATCATAAGTTTCATATCAAGTTCATTACTAGAGACAGTTGTTTTATTGATATGATAGAAGGAGGTTTGAGAATCAGCTGTACTAACCTCTTCATCATTGTCAGCCATGAGGCAGAATAGCGCTTCATCATCTGGGTTGTAGCCGTCAGAATCAATTCTAGATGGATAGTCTGAATCATCTAGCATGACATTCTCGTAGTTTACAACCATTGCTTTCCTTTTGAAGAAGTTTCTCCTCACCTTGGCTTTCTTGTCTTCAGGGAGTTCTGGGCATTCATATCTGTAATGTCCTTGTTTATGGCAGTGAAAGCATTCTCCAAGATTTCGGTTGCCACCCTTGAATGGTTCAGCTGACCGTTCAGCTAGTTGATGAGTTCTCTCATCTTTGGGGATTTCATCAGTTTGAACTGGAACTGATTATTTATCTCGAACTCTCTTCAACTTTTCTAGTAACCTGATAACGGATTGGATTTGATCATTGATGTCATCAGTTAGATTCTCCTTCTTTTCAGTTGTTTATCTTTTTCGTTCAGTTGAAGATCTACCTTGATCTTCTCTGGCTGGTGAGCTCCTAGGTCGGAACTTGTTCCTTCCCCGAGTGTCCCTAAACCGGTTTCTTTAACCATAGAAAGCTGCATCTTGAGTTGATGATGTTGATGCTTCCTTCTTTCGGTTTAGACTATACTCATGAGCTTTGAGAGAACCAAACACTTTCCTTGGAGTGATGCTATTTAGATTTCTTGATTCCTTTGTAGCTATCACTTTCATATCCCATTCTTCAGTGAGATTTTCCACTATCTTGGAATTAATCTCAGAATTGGGATAGCTCCTTCCGAGGTTGTTCATCTCACTGATAATGCCTAGAAATCTGGTTTCGAGGCTTGAGATGGACTCTTCTGGCTACATTTTGAAGGATTCATATCTATCGACTGCCAGTTGGAGCTTGTTTCCTTTGATGGCTTCGGACACTTTGCATAGGTCTGCTAGTAGGTCCCATATCTCCTTGGCAGTTGTGCAGTTCTTTGTGTCCTTCATTCTGTCTTCATCTAGAGTTTGAAATAATGCAACTTGAGCAACGAACTCTAGATTCTTTAACTTCTTCTCTTCACTAGTGAGAAGATTAGTTGGCTTTGGGATCCTTGCCGGTTGATTAATATCAACTATGTGATCATCATTGTCCATTATGATGATGATTGGACCATCTTCAATGACTTCCCACATATTCTCATGAATTGAGCAGAGATGCGCCTTCATTCTCCTGCTCCAGTTATCATAATTCTCAACTGAAAACAAAGGAAGCTTATGGTTTCCCATAGCTGGAATGTTATAGATAAGTAGATCTGATTCAGTTGATCTGCAGAAATGGCTGATCCTTAGAATCAACAGCTCTGATACCACTTCTTGGTCCCGAGCGAGTCGATATCAGTTTAGAGGGGGGGTGAACAAACTGATTAAAACTTTTTTACTTCAAATGCGGAATAATAGGGGTCCTTTGACTCACTTTACAGAAACTTATCTATGCACAAACTAATTGATCAGTTAAGACAGCTTGAGTGCAGCTTGTGTGAGATTGTGTGCAGTTTACAGATATGCAATAATCAAAACAGTACAACACATGAGCGATTTATAGAGGTTCGAAGTCTCAAACTTCTACGTCCTCTCTTCCTTCCGCAGAAGGGCAACTTCACTATATAACTTGAGTTTCTTTACAAATTACACGATGAAGGATAGTTGGCTGAACCTGGTAACTGCTCGCTATCTCAGCGGGTCGACGGCTCACACTTGAAGTCCCTAACTGCTCGCTAGGAAGACAAGTGCTATTGTCGTCTTTACAAGGTTTTAGATCTCTTTCGATCTTCAAGAGGTTAGTCTTGAACAGGGGGTATCAACTGATGTGCTCCTTTAATTAAGCTGAGTAGTTGATCATTGTATAGCTGGAACTGAGAAGGTTGCCCTGGCTGGATTATCAACAGCTGGTTGAATGTCTTGACTCTGTGAATTCTTCTTCTCAGTTGGACTCTCGCAGTTTCTATCAAATGCTGAACTTGAGCTTAAATGGGAGGGAGAAAGAAAAGCTCTTGCTTGAATATTTCAAGAATGTATATGCGAAAGTTGTGGAGGTGAAGAGTTGTTTAAACTCTGATTCATTTGTCTTTTATAGAGGAGTGATTTTATGACCTTTGAGTTCCATCGATCGGTGGCTCTGTTGGCTCATCAATGGAAGATGGTCTTTATTGATCGCTGGAGCTTTTGGTTGAAGTAGCCATTACTCTGCCAATCGATCTTCATTAGATTTTTAATTCCAGGATCTCTATTGAAGCATTTATTCCAAGATTCACCGGTCTTGAGCAATAACTCCAGGGTTCTCTGTCTTCAGTTTCCAGTTCCAGTTAGCAGTTTTAAGCTTATCAGCTTAGATTGGGCGTTACTTCAGTTGGCAGTTTTGAGTTTGTCAGCTGAGTTTGGCCATTGCTCCAGTTGGCAGTTTTGAGTTTGTCAGCTCAGTTTGGCCATTGCTCCAGTTGGCAGTTTTGAGCTTGTCAGCTCAGTTTGGCCATTGCTCCAGTTGGCAGTTTTGAGCTTGTCAGCTTAGTTTGGCCATTGCTCCAGTTGGCAGTTTTGAGCTTTGTTTCTCCAGTTCGACTGATTTCATGTTCTTGGCTAGCTTGTCAGCTTGACTGATTTCTCTTGAGCTTTCTTGTCAGCTTGACTAATCACATGCTGGCTGACTTCAGTTCTGGCCTTGGGCTGATTTGTCTTATTTACTTCAGTTTGGCCATCAGTTGGATACTTCCAGTCTTCAGTTAAAACTAATCTCTTATCAGTTCCTTCAGTCTTAGTTGACTCTTTTCTCCCTCAGCTCAACTGACTGAGTAGTCAGTCTCTTTTCACTGATTCGACCTTTTGACTACTCAGTTGAGTTGACTTCTGACTGGATGACGTATCCTTCAGCTTGTAGACCATTCTTCAGATTGGTTGACTTTAGCTTTTCTTGAGTTCCTTTTTGATGCTCTGGATTGGTCAGCTCAGATCTACAACTTCAATTTTTGTCAGTTTTTCATAACTAATTTTGACATCTCATCAAAACCTAATCTAGAGGTTCCTTGATAGTTTTTCCTAACAGATATGTTGTTGGGACAATCGACTTTGGAATCAGATATTGTAAAGATACCAACACGAACCTTATAGGATACAATGATTCAGACTGGGCAGACGATGTTGATGATAGGAAGAGCACAAGTGGTGGTTGCTTATTTTTAGGTAGCAATATGGTTTCTTGGTTAAGTAAGAAACACAATTTCATCTCCTTGTCAACAACTGAATCCGAATATGTTGCAGCTGCTAGTTGTTGTGCTCAGTTGGTGTGGCTGAACCAAATGTTGAAGGACTATGGCATGACAAGCTCATCACTTACCTTGCTGTGTGACAATGCTAGTGCTATTGAAATTTCTAAGAACCCTGTTCAACATTCACGCATTAAGCATATCGACATTCGACATCACTTTATTAGAGACTTGGTAGAAAATGAGATCGAAAACATCAAATATATGTCCACTGAGAATCAAACAGTGAATATTTTTACCAAGCCTCTCGATTTCGAGAGATTTTCTGCCTTGAGAAAGTCTCTTGAAATGTGCTCTATTTAATTAGTTCTTTCTGTTTACTGATGTTGAACTCGGTGTGAGTTTGTTTTTCTATCAACATCAGTTGTTTATCATGTTTGTTATTTTTATTTATTTATTTATTTATTTTAAGTATAATTCAAGGCTTAGTTAATGAAATTATGGTGTATCTGCTCTTAATTTAACAAAATTAGCTACTTAAAATTATGTATCTGTGTTTGTGAATGAAACGTCCATGACTCTAAAAAGGTGAATTATAGTTGGGTTTATTTCATTCACTGATTGTCTGTGTTGTAGCCGATGTTGTGACCAAAATTGCAGAGAGACTATATACTTCAGAAAATATATGCCTAGAATTATATTATTAATGTGTGTGGTTTTTGTCCCGTTATTTTATCTATATAAAAAAAATAGAAAATATTTTGGGTCCCATAAAGATACACCTTTTGAATTTTTGTGATAAGTACTCGAATTGATAAGGTGTATCCCTATCCACTAATTCCCAATTATTTAAATATTTTTAAGCTAGAAGTGGGTGATGTGACAATTAAGTAGTTCCGATTTTTAAGGGAGAGGGTATGTATCATTTTTTTTAATTCATTGTGCTTATTATTTCTCCCACTCTCTCCTTTTCGAAAACCCTTCATCTCCCACTCCTGCATGTCTCTCTCTAAAAGCTTTTTATAGTACAAAAATGGCAGAACCCAAAGATCTAATGGCCATGTTCGAGATGATGAAACAGATGTTCGAGAAAATAATGGGCAGTCCATCCTTTCCCTCTGGTCCTGCTGGAACATCAGCTATCACTCCCTCCGCCACATCCACTCCCGCAGTCACTGCCATAGCCGAAATCACTCCAGAAGGATCAAAATCAGAGTCCAACAAACCCTCATCTCCTCCAACAGAACATGCAGACACTGCCATGGATGAAGCTGAAGCTCCTGTCTCTACTCTGGTGCTAAACCCCACTCCGCTCCAGTAAGTCAGTCTAGCTGAAGAAGAAAACCTTATTGATCCAGATCTAGGGTTACACACTAGAGCTTTAGCCGAGAAAAAGAAAAGATGCCCTACCCGCAAGTCTAAATGACTTCACAGCCAACAAGGATTTGTCAAGGAAGAGGCTAGTGAGGGTTCTAGCAAGAAGGCAAAGAGAATCCTGAAAATGGATGAGAAACCAGCATGATCACTGAAGGATGAATCTGATGAAGAGGAGATTCCCCCTGAAATCTCTCCAGATATAGTTGTTGGTGATATGGAAGTCGATGTTGAACAACAAAAGAAGCCTATCTCTGCTATGCCAGAAGCCGATGTTTCTGAAAAGCCTACATCTTCACAAGAGATGGTTTCATCTGGCACAGCCAAGGAGATATTCTCCCCTTCTCCCACTCATTCAGCCGATGTCAAAGATGATGCTGATTCTAGTGATTCTGAACCAGTGTATCCCCCAGGTTCCCCTCATGATGTTTCCTCTGCTTTCAGTAAGATATTCTATTCTCAACATGCTAAAACACTTCATAAAACTGTTATTCTTCACCGCACGCAAGTCGAAAAACAAATTAATGTGCTTAGTTTTAAAGAAGTATGGAATGGATGTTTTCTTGAAAGAGAGGGGTCTCTGAAAATCTGTCACTGCATTGTCGTCTTTTGAGCCTGATGTTATTGCTGAATTTTATGCTAATGTGTCTCCTGAGATGGGTGATAAGTCTAAGAGCAAATATGGGGAGGTTTATATGCGAGATAAAGTCTATGTTTTTAACCCCATGCTCATCAACAAATTTTTAGGTCTGGGCAATGATTCTGATTTTATTAGCCAAGATTTAATTGATAATGTTGTGGGGACTGTTACTGATGGTTTGGTGACTAAGTGGACTAACAAAATTTCCACTTCTAAGCTCATATTTTTCTACTCTGTTTAAAAAAATTTAATTGTGTGTAATTGGTTACCCACCACCAACACTTTAGTTCTCACTGTTGATCAAGCCATCTTGCTCTTTAAACTTGGCACAAAAATCACCTTCAATCTCGGAGACTACATTTTTGATTGCATGTTGAAGTCGGCTGCAAAGACAAACACGACCAGCATATTGTTATTTCCCTGCCTCATCTATGCCATCCTAGTTGAACAAGGTGTCAAGTCTAACGGGAATGAAGATCGTGTGATCGATCTCCCTTACACCTTCAGTCGAAGTTCAACGGCTGCATCATGGGATGTTGGGTATGATGTTGCTGCAGATAGTGCTCTCTCCCCTCCTCTTTTAGAAGGCGATATAGCAAGTGCTTTCTCGCACTTGGTAACTTGTGTCTGTGCAGGTCTTAAACTCTTATATTTTACAGATGGATTCATTAATTCATCAAAAAACAGTCTTGGAAAATGCCATGGTTGAACTCCACCAAGCTCTTCGATGAGCCCTTTCTACACAAAAAGGGGGGAGTAGCTGCTACTGGTGATGGTGGTGCTGGAGATGGTGACAATGTTGAAGGGCAGAAGGCTGGAAATTTTGTGGCTAAGGCTAAGGGGAAGAAGAAAATGTGATATTTTCTTTGTCAAAAACAATTTCAGTTATGTTTATGTATTGTGCTGGACACAATTTTATTTTGGATGTGTTTACATCCTTCATGGTTTGATATATGCTATATTTAATTTTTGTTGGGTATCCATGGTTGGATATCTTTGGATAATTTGGTTTTGAATCATTAGCATTGGTTGATGATTTTGCTTTATATATTTTATTCGCATATTTTAATATGTGATGTTTTATTCTATGTTGAGAATGTTTTCAACATTAATATTTTGCATTTCACATAACTTATAGTATGTGATATTTTATGCTGGGAATGATCTCAACATTGTGATTGTATTCGCACATTTTTAAAATGTGTGATGTTTGTTGTGTTGAGAATGTTCTCAACATTCACATGTACAAGGGTAAATACCCAATCTGTTGTATTCTACTACTGTATAGGGGATTATACCCTCTAATTTTGTATATTATTTTACAAATAATAACTTAAGGGGGAGCAGACCTTAAGGGGGAGTTTATGGAACTCCAATATTTTGATCGTATTCCGTTGCGGCTCTAATCATATATATATTTGAGCTTTATGTTTTGTGAAGAAAGGATAAGCTTAAGTGGGAGATTGTTGAGTATGACGTGTTCCAGATGATGTTATCACTTCGTTTGATAACATCACAATCAATGTCGTATCTAATGATGTTCCGTCATTCTCGTCACATCGAGTATAACACTCGAGATATTAATCTTATCATTTCCTAGTATTTTTGATTAATTTATTTTAAATTAATCTGAATATATTGTGATATTTGTCACATTTTCATTTCCACGTTGTTAGAGATTTATTAGATATATTATTTTGAAATAAAACGTGGATAATGTTTGATTTTGACTTGTTCAAAATCTGTTCCGAATTTGTAGAGGACGTGATGTTCCCACTCTCCATTAAACACTAACCATTGCAGGTGAATGTGGGTCACTGGTGTAACCACTACTATTGCACGATATTGAAGAACGTCTGCCACGCAATGCAGAAGATGGTTATCTCAAGTCCACTCCAGCAATGGGCAATGAAGGGTAATTAATTCGAGTCCAAGTCATCAAAGATCGTGAGGCAACTGCCAAGACAAGATGGAGGAAGTATTTAAGGTCTTTTTAGACCTTAAAATCATTTATGTAAGCAGGTTATCACCGTGGTTTATGAGAAGCTCTGAATCTTGCATCTAGTGTCGTATCTAAAGTCCGAGACATCTTTCTCAACATCTGTCTAACGTCCCAATCAGCTGGACACTTTCATTCCAGTTGTGTGTGTAGGTTAGATAGTCAACTTTGAGAGTCTAGGATTTAGAGTGACTAGTTGTAATCTATCTATGTGTTTAGATGGGTTTATTTTGAGTGATTATTCGAATGAATGAAGCTAGGATAGTCCTCTGTATGTCTTATGCAGTATTGTCAAGGGAGTGAACCGAGACAACATCAGCATTGTTTTTATTTAGCACTTGTGATAGTGAATCTCACTGTTGGTCCCGGGCGAGTTGATATCAGTTTAGAGGGGGTGAATAAACTAATTAAAACTATTTAGTTTAAATGCGGAATAGTAAGGCCCTTTGACTCGCTTAGAGAAACTTATCTATGCACAAACTGGTTGATCAGTTACGACTACTTGGTGCAGACTGTGTGAACTTGTGTACAGTTTAAAGATATGCAATAATCAAAGCAGTACAGCACACAAACGATTTATAGAGGCTCAAAGTCTTAAACTTCTATGTCCTCTCTTTCTTCCATAGAAGGGCAACTTCACTATATAACTTGAGTTCTTTACAAATTACACAATGAAGGACAGTTGGCTGAACCTGGTAACTGCTCGCTACCTCAGCGGGTCGACTCTAACTGCTCGCTAGGAAGGTAGGTGCTGTTGTCGTCTTTACAAGGTTTTAGATCTCTTTCGATCTTCATGAGGTTAGTCTTGAATAGGGGGTATCAACTGATGTGCTCCTTCAATTGAGCTGGGTAGTTGATCGTTGTATAGCTGAAACTGAGAAGACTGCCCTGGCTGGATCGTCAACCGCTGGCTGAAGATCTTGACTCTGTGAATTCTTCTTCTCAGTTGGACTCTCGCAGTTTCTATCAAATGCTAAACTTGAGCTTGAGTGGGAGGGAGAAAGAAAAGCTCTTGCTTGAATATTTTAAGAATGTATATGTGAAAGTTGTAAAGGCGAAGAGTTGTTTAAACTCTGGATTCACTCGTCTTTTATAGAGGAGTGATTTCACGACCATTGAGTTCCATCGATCGGTGGCTCTGTTGGCTCATCAATGGAAGATGGTCTTTATTGATCGCTGGAGCTTTTGGTTGAAGTAGCCGTTACTCTGCCAATCGATCTTCATTGGATATTTAATTCCAGGATCTCCGTTGAAGCATTTATTCCAAGATTCGCCGGTTTGAGTAATAACTCCAGGGTTCTTTGGCTTCAGTTTTGAGTTCCAGTTAGCAGTACTGAACTTGTCTGTTCAGTTTGGCCATTGTTCCAGTTGGCAGTTTTGAGCTTGTCAACTCAGATTGGTCGTTGCTCTAGTTGGCAGTTTTGAGCTTGTCAGCTCAGTTTGGCCATTGCTCCAGTTGGCAGTTTTGAGCTTGTCAGCTCAGATTGGCTATTGCTCCAGTTGGCAGTTTTGAGCTTGTCAGCTCAAATTGACCATTGTTCCAGTTGGCAGTTTTGAGCTTGTCAGCTCAGTTTGGCCATTGCTCCAGTTGGCAGTTTTGAGCTTTGTTTCTCCAGTTCGACTGATCTCAAGTTCTTGGCTAGCTTGTCAGCTTGACTGATTTCTCTTGAGCTTTCTTATCAGCTTGACTAATCACAAGCTGGCTGACTTTAGTTCTGGCCTTTAGCTAATTTGTCTTGTTTACTTCAGTTTGGCTATCAGTTGGATACTTCCAGTCTTTAGCTTAAACTGATGTTTTATCAGTTCCTTCAGTCTTAGTCAATTCTTTTCTCCCTCAGCTCAGCTGACTTAGTTGTCAGTCTGTTTCGACTGATTCGACTTTTTGACTCCTCAGTTAAGTTGACTTCTGACTGGATGACGTATCCTTCAGCTTGTAGACTATTCTCCAGATTGGTTGACTTTAGCTCTTCTTGAGTTCCTTTTTGATGTTCTGGATTGGTCAGCTCGGATCTATAACTTGAATTTTTGTCAGTTTTTTCATAACTAGTTTTGACATTTCATCAAAACCTAATCTAGAGGTTCCTTGAAAGTTTTTCCTAATAATTTCCCCATTTTTGATGATGTCAAAACTTTGTCTATGGTGATGGAAAAACTGCAAATGTATGTTTGATATACATACTGTAGTTTGCTTAAGCAGATTCTCAAAATTTGAGCAAGTTTGATTCATGAAATTCATTCAAGTATCAAAGCCTTCAAGGTATGCATCAATTTCAAGTATTAGAGCATTTAGAGTTCAGATTTCAGAGAATTCTTTCATTTTAGGCATGCTTTCATTCAAGTATCAGAGCATTCAAACTGACATGCTTTTATCCAAGTATCAGAGCATTATTGCACATTCTAGCTTCAAGTATCAGAGTATTATAAACATAATCAAGACTTGATTTGAGACATGATATTTGAAGAATTGAAGTATGTATTATATATTCACTTAAAGCATATTATATCCAAGCTTTCATCTTTTAAGAGTAAGAGTAGTTAAAACTACTAATTTACTTCTTGAAATTGCTCCTTTTCTTTCTGCTCGATTCTCCTCTTTCTTGGACTCCCTATGTTCTCCATGCTTCCCCCTGAAGCTGATCTTCCCCCTCATGATTAATTTCTCTTTGATTCTAATCCCAAAGAGTTAAGCATCCATCATCATAATGTCCATCTTCTCTTCTTTTGGCATCATCCAAAAGCTGGGATAGATCGCATGATGGTATTGACAAGTTTGGCAAGAAGGTGAAGGTAGTTGCCAAATTGCCATCATGGAATGAGGGAACTGAAGGTATTGGCATGGACGAGGAGAGCCATGCATAGGCGTCTTCAGTTGTCATGAACTGACCTTGATCGGAGGTGAGAGAGACTTCTTGCTCTTTGAAGTTCATCGAGGCCAAGTTGGTGAAGATCTCATCGGTTGAAGCGATGGGTAGATCTCCAAGAAATGGTGTGTATGAGGAGTTGGCCGGTTCGTTGTCAAGGAGAGGAGCATCGGCTGGTATATTGAGCTGGATTTGTTTGATCATCGAATCCATTATCTCCGAGAGTGTAGGTGGCGAGCAGAGTGGATGATTCATCCAATTTCTACTCCATGTTCCTTCGTTGATCCAGAAGGTGGAGCCATGGGTACGGATGAGGTGGAACATTGTTGTCTTATCCAGTTGGAATCGCCATATGTGGTACTGGAGGTACCGTCTCAGTTGCTCGAATAGGGAGGGGTCGGTGCCCTCAATGAGACCGAAGCAGTTGCTGAGCTGATAGTCTAAAACTTCTTTAAATTCAACCTCAATGGAGTCGGTATTGACTAAGGTTAGAGGTTGGGAGCTGGCTGATATTGTAGGCTGATCACTCAGTCTTAAAAGAGGCTCATTCTCAATCAGCAGTTGTCTTTCGTCAGATGAGCTGACGGGTGCTTCCAAAGGTGCCTTTCCACGACCTGAGTTGGAAGGTCCTTGTTGGCGTGATCGCTTCGAGATCTGATGGCAGTAGATAGTAGGGAGCATGTCCCTTCTTCTGATTTGCTCGCCAGTTGGGATGACCTCTTCAAGCTGGATTAGAAGGATGTGGCTTATGCGACCCATAAACCCAATCTTCTCTCGAAATGAGTCAGTTGAGGAAACATATTCCGCTCACTCTACATTTGCTCGCAGTTAAGCAAAAATGAAAGAGGCCCAGTCGGCTTCGCATCCGAAATATAGAGCGGCCGTGAGATGTGTTTTAAGCTCGGAGAACTGAACCGTCTCAAATTTGCCATATAGGATATGGCTGGTGATATCCAAGAGTTGGATGATCTCACTGGGCATGCTCTCCTTTAGCCTGTGGGAGCAGTCATGGTGGTGCACGTGAGGATGCTTCCAAATACCCCACAGTGCATATTTGCACGGTAGATTCAGGTCCATGACGTCTGGGCCGTCGCCGGAGAGTTGAAGGGTAGACACCATCATATCCTTTGTCACCATCATCACTTGATTCTGGACGTTGGAGATGATGTTGTCGCCGGAGATGGTTGCGTTGTAGTAGAACTCTACAACTTGAGCAGGTATGTTCATGACTGGCATTACAGTCAAGAACGGCAGCAACCCGGTTGCCTCCAATGGCCGATAAATTCTTTAAAAGCTTTCTGCACCCAGACGTGCATTAAGAAGCTCTGAATTTAGTCTTATCCTTTTTTATTTTGTGCTCTAGCAATTTGACATCTACCATCTGAAATGGGGGCTTCATATATACATAGAGATGTTGTTGTTGTGTTTAGATATGCAAGTGTGTTGAGAGGAGAGAGAGGGCTTACAGGTGATCAAAGCAAGAGCAAGAAAGAGTCTGCAGATGATCGGAGCCTTCATTTCCTTGCACATATTTATTCAGCTTTGCATGCAGGAATCGAGGACACTCGATTACTTTTCTTAGCTGATCAGCCATTCGATTTGATGGATGATTAGCTGAATTAATGATGCATGCATTCCAGCCGTTCGATCGTGAGGTAACTTTATGATCATGTGGCTGAGAAGAAGCAATTTTGAAAATGGGGTAGTTGCCATAAATAGCAAAATATTTTCTGCAGATCTTGCTATTTATATCTCAGTAGAAAATTATATTTTCCTTTTCGACTTTGAAGAGTTGATTTAATATCAATGCAGAGATATTAATGGTAACTACGTGAGATAGAACCCTATTTTCAAATTGTAACTGTTGAATATAATATAAGAAATTTCATAATCTCAACGGTAACAAATTAATTATGATAAGCTTTGAAAAATTAAAAAAACTTATCCGGATTCAGTTGGGATACAGTCCAACTGATTGAATACTCAGCAGTTGAATGATCAGTTGAGTCTTGATGATCAGTTGTCGCTGATGAGCTAGATGAAACTGAAGCTGCAACTGAACTGAATTGATCAGTTGGCTTGATCAGTTGCCCGGCTTTCAGTAGACAGTTTCCACTTCTTGAAGGGCCTAGCTGGACTGGCTACACTGCTTCCTTGGGAGGTAGTTTTGTTCTTTGGTAGTTCAGGCTTTGCTGTTCTTCTGGCTTGGCGAAGGTGAAGCTGGTTGGCAACTGACGAGTTTTTCATCCTTTCACTAAGGGATTGTGAAGTTCCCTTTGCCGATGATCGAAACTGATCATTTTTCATAGGCAATTGTACGCCTTTTGAGCTCGATGTGAGTAGTGGAGTGACATAGCTCTTGGATAGGAGACTTGGTGATGTGGCAGTATCCTCATCATCACTGTCTCTTTCATCAGCATGCCTTGGATTCTTCTGATACGCAGCTGCTTTAGTATGGGATAGATGGGGTTTTATCCTTGTGGTGGCAGTTGGAGTGTGTCGTGATAGCTTAGCTGACTGACTTGATAAAGTGTCAAAGTTCAGTTTTCGACAAAGCGAGCCAGTTGGGCAGTTGACTGATTGATTTGCAAGCCCAACTCCTTGAGGCATGATGCTGGTCTTGAATTCTACTAATAAGGCGGTTGCTGGAATGTTGTTGACAAGCCGGTGATTCATGATGTGCTGGACTTGCACAATAGTTGGAGGAAATGGATTTGACGATCCTATCCATTTAATGCTCCAAGTTTCTTCGCGTTGCCAGTAGCTCATGCCATGAAAGGCAGTTAGTAAAAAGTGAGACTGAATGGACATAGATGTCTCCAGTTATACCAATAGAAATACCGGTGGAGTTGTTTGAACAGCTCTTGGTCACGTTGTGCAACAAAAGCAAAGTGAGTGAGAAGGAGATTGGTCACTTCCTTTTGTGCACCTTTGACTGCATATTCACCACTGTAGAAAGAGCAAATATTTTCTTCAGTCAGCTGGAGAGGAGGGCAAGTGCGTCTGAAGTAGTCTGCTCCATAGTTTGGATGAGGGATTCCAATGAATAGAATAAGCTCATCTGGATCAGAGAAAACCTGGAAGTCAACTGGTGATACGTTCTTTGATTTTGGAGAATGAACGGCATTGGCAGTTGAGTTGCTCGAAGAGTGGTTGCTTGTCTTGGCCTTGGCTTTTCTCTTTTCCTCAGTGACTGAAGATGAGCAGTTCATTTCTTGGGAATCCAGTCAAAGATAAGGACCGGTAGTGATTCATCACTTAGAAGTTTCAGCAGGTCTTCAAGCATTTTGCTCATTCTTAGAACAAGTCCTACCTTGGACTCAAATTTGCCAGATTTCTTTGAGTCAGATGCCTTGATGACTTGATGCTTGAATTGTTGAAAGATAAATTCTGCCCAGTTTGTTTGTCGCCGAACAAACTGGGTGAGTTCACTCAGGCTTCCAATGGCCCCGAACAACATCTTGTTCGTTATGTCAAGTAGAACACCATATTCAGGCTTCAGGTCAGTTTTAGCGGTTGTAAAACTAAATTGCTTGTCACAAGTTGAAGCTTTCCATTCTCTCCAGTATGTTTCTGCAGATTCCGTTAGTTCTTAAACGGATGAGCCTTCTTGTGGAAGCTCAAATACTTCTGCAATTGTTCTCTTAGTGATTTGTAACAGCCGTCCTTGAATCACTGATAATATCATCTTTTCATCTGCAGATAATTTTGCTTGAAGCAAAAATTCACTCACCAAATTTTGTCTAAAGAATTTTGGTGGTGTTTCCAGGTAGTGAAGAACTCCTGTCTTGTGGAGATTTGACAGAAGGGTTGGATTGTTTTATTCATCTAGAATCAATTGAAATTTCTTCCTATCAAGGAATTTATCTCTCATAAGTTGCTCTTTGAAGGAATTTGAAGATCTGGATAATTCGGCCATCTTTGGGGTTGGCTGAAATTTTGGGAATTTCCAGATCTTTGAGAGAGAGAGTTTTTGAGATTGTAGGAGGAGTAGGCTTTTTGAGAGGCTTGAAAGAGAGGGACTTTTTATGAGTGTTTGGACAGACTCATAGATCTGATGGTTGGAATCGTACTAGCCTCTGGCCTCTTTTGGTCGTTGGCATTTAATGACTTTGACACGTGTCATTATCTTGCAACGGTCAAAATTTTCAAAAAATAAATGTGAGGCTTGACATTTATTTGAAATCAAAAGGATAATCTTTTTATAAATATATCAATAAATAATTACAAACTGATTAACAAGAAGTAAACTTAAGGCTTTTCTAATCAGGTTTAACTTGATCACCCACTTAGTCCTTCTTGTGATCAGTTTTCCTCCGTTTGGCGAACGGTTCTGAGATGTCATCTTCTTCATCCTCATCGCTGCTTGTTGACTCAGTTTCAGCTGACTGGAGTCTTGGATGAGTTTGCAACTGCTTGATCTGCTTAGTGTGCAGTTTAACCTGTTGCTGCAGGGTGTGGATCAGTTCTTCATAATACGGAGGGAGCTGGACTATTGAACTGCTTGGTTGAGCATCGAACTGAACTGCTCTTGAGTCCGCTTCATCTCCTGCTTCAGTTCCAATTAGTTCCTCGCAAGAAACTGTGTGGGATATCTCGTCCGCTTCCATACTAGTTTGGTAGGCAAGCTGATCATCTCTTTGTCCTGATTAATCAGCTGACTTGTCAGTATGAGCTGGCTCTAGATCAGCTGGAGGAATAGATGAGGTGATTCCTTTCTCAGTAGTTGGATCTTGTGAGGGAGCTGTCTAGGGCTCAGCTGCCTTCTCAAACTGATGAGTCTTCTCAGCTGATTCTTCTGACTCTTCAGGAATAATGTTGATTTCAACTTCAGCTTCGTGAGAAGATTTCTCAGAGTGAAGTTCTCTCATCACCTCATCAATGATATCATCCATTGGGCTGTATGTTTGATCGCTCACTGTAGTTGATGGTTGTCCAGACTGATGGCTTGAATAGCCATTTGTGTTGAACATGGGTGTGCATCCATCTTTCTCGTTCCTTTTTTGTAGTGATGACTGGCAGTGTTAAGCCTTGAATCTTGCACAGTTCATAAAACACATCTTTCATCGACCCTTCAGATGGATTTGAGCATTTCTTCCTCAGCTGAAGTTACCTTATAAGATATTTGCCATTACTGATCCCGACATTCTCACTGTCCGTCCACCAAAGGGTCCATTTTTCTTCTCGCCTCCAGAAGCTCATTCCATGGAATGCGAGCAATGAGAGGAAGGGCTCTGACGGATACACGTGTGTCCACAAAAACCAGTAGATGTACCTGGTTAAGGTGTGGAAGAGCTCCTCATAGCCAGTTAGTTCCTGGGCATAGTGTTGTGCCATGTGTTTTTGTGTGGTTTCATCTGCCCATTTCTTCACGGACTCTCCTTGTGAATAATAGGCTCTTATATTTCCTTCAACTTGAGCCATTGGTGGGCACATCATTTGGAAGTAATCTGCCCCAGCTCCATTGTGAGGAATCTCTCGTGCAGGGATGATGTCTTCTGGGTTTTCACACGGAGCTGTATCCTCAACAGTTAGATTTGGTAGAATTGTTGGATCTGTTATAGGACTTGATTCATTTCTCTTCTTTGATTGAGGAAGTAAGATCCTTCTCCTTTGTATTTGACCAGCTTGCCTCTTCTTTGGAGCTGGTCTGACTGCTCGTCTAGCTGATTGTCCAATGATGTCAGCTCTGATGGCAACTGAGCTTTGTTGCCTGAATCTCTGGGCTATAGGGATGTCATCATCAGAGTCTTCAGTAACTTGCTTATTTTCCTTGCCTTCAGCTGCAACCTTCTTTCTTTTTGGCTGGTCAGTTTGGTCAGGATCTATTTCCACAATCTTGAGTGGTTTAGAAATAAAGTCATTGCTGACTATAGTCTTGAACTCTGTTTCCTCAGCCATCCAAGGAAACTGCTTTTCCATAATGATGCTGACCCGATTGACGTACCTAATTCTTTGTGGGAATTTTTTATCATCCCAACTGCTCTCAATGATGTCAACATATCTCTTCAATTGATCAAAGAAATATTGTGCCCAGTTGATCTTTATTCGGTTGTAGATGGCGGCGTAGATTTTGTACTTTGTTACTGACATTTCAGACTGACTGCCAATTGTTCCTACCATTATCTTTGAGGCGATGGCAGCGAGCACCTGATATTCATCTTGAAGCTTTGAGATGAGATGATTGCTCTTATATGGTTGAGTTTCGCCTTCCTTTTTCCAGAAATCATAAGCTTCATGGAAATTGACTTGAACTTCTTCCAGCTTGAGTCCGTTGTTGGGTAGATCGAACATGTTGCTCAGAGACTCAGCTATCACGATGATCACTTGTCTTCTTACTTTCGATCTGATTTCTTTGGGATTTGAAGATCCATTTGAATTTAAGAAAAATTCAGCAACTGGTTCTGTGTAAATCCGTTCTGGAAATACATCCAGAAACTTCTTCAGCTTGGCCTGAGAAAGCTTTTCGACGATCATTCTACTTAGAGGAGAAGCTTTGCAAGCTTGAAGGAATCCTGCTAGATTGAAAAACTTATCTCTGTCAAGTTTTTCATAAAATGCTTTAGAGTCTTCTCCTGACTGTCGGAAATTGAACCTTTTGCAAGTTGGGTTTTGAGCCATAATTCTTTGAAGAGAGACTAGTTTGTGAGGCTGACGAATTAGTCTTTGAGGGCTGAAGAGTTTTGCTTTTAACGAGAGATAGATAGGAAAGTAAAATTTGGTAGTAATATTGGGAAGCTTATCTCGAGTATTCAGCCGCCTTATTTATATAGTGAGATAGGGCTCATCCAACGGTTGAGACATTTCGTATGCCTTGATTTCGACGGTCGGATTCATTCAATTGACACGTCGATTGGCCTTTCATTTCAATCCATTGGGGATAAATGAGGGAAGAGAGAGAAACTTCAACGGTAACATTCGAGTGACACGTATTTTTACTGTTTCCAATATTGAAATTTTTGAACTTATCTTTTCTCTCTAGCAGTTTCTCCTTGGTTTGAAACTGATTACGTTATCAGTTGGCTTCGACTGTAACCGATGATCTTCCTATTGATCAGTTCCAATTGAGATGTCTTCTCATCAGTTCCTGACTGGTCTTGACTGCTTGGTCCTTCACTCAGCTGTTTCTCAGTTCAGCTGTTTTCCTTCAGCTGGTTCTTGAACTGATATCTCCTTTTGAGTTGATTCCAGTTCCTATGATTTCTTCATCAGTTTGATTAATTTGCAGCTGGTATGTTCTGCATAACTGACTGGATCATCAGTTTGAGCAAATGAACTGATGATTTAACTGAGCTGATGGGGTAAACTGATCAGCTCCAGTTTACTTCCTCTCCACAGCTTCTTGCTTTACTTCATACTGATGGCTTATGTGTCCAACTGATCAGTTCAACGACTTTTTCAGTTATGAACTACTCATGAGGAGTTTGAAGCCTCTTGGTTCAGTTCCTCTCTTCAGCTGGAATGGATTCTTGGCCTTTTTCTTCCAGTTGATCATCTTCATCCTGTGATGCTAGCTCAAGTAGTCTCAATTGTATGCATAGCTCTATAAACCTTGCTTCAGGCAATGGTTTGGTGAAGATATCAGCTATCTGCTTCTTAGTATTGACATATTTGATGTACATGTCTTTCTTCTCGATGTGATCTCTGATGAAGTGATGTCTTATGTCAATGTGCTTGGTTCTTGAATGTAGAATTGGATTTTGAGATATTGTAATTGCACTATTGTTGTCACAGTAGATAGGTACTTCTTTAGTTTCGACTTTGTAGTCCTTCAACTGTTGCTTCATCCAGAGTATCTGAGCACAGCAGCTTCCAGCAGCTACATATTCAGCTTCAGTTGTTGACGTGGCAACTGAGTGCTACTTCTTGCTAAACCAGGATATCATTTTGCTTCCCAGAAACTGATATGTTCCACTGGTGCTTTTTCTGTCGATCTCACATCCACCAAAGTCTGAGTCTGAATAACCAATTAGACTCAAACTGTCATCTCTGGGATACCATAGTCCAAGATTTATGGTTCCTTTGAGATATTTGATAATCATCTTAGCTTCTTCAAGATGACTTTTCTTTGGGTTAGCTTGGAACCATGCGCATAAACCGACTGAATAAGAGATGTCTGGCCGGCTAGCTGTCAAGTAAAGTAGTGACCCAATGATTTCTCTGTAATATGTTTGGCTAACTGATTCTCCTTCTTCATCAAGAGTTAGCTGAACTGATATATTCATAGGAATCTTGAGAGTTTTTTCTTTGCTTACGCCAAACTTCTTGACTAGCTCCTTGGTGTACTTCGCCTGGCTGATAAAGATCCCATCTTTCAGCTGCTTCACTTGGAGTCCTAGGAAGAATGTCATTTCTTCCATCATGCTCATCTCAAACTCGCTTTGCATCAGTTGACCGAATCGTGTGCATAGATCTTTACTTTTTGATCCAAAAATTATGCCATCCACATAAATTTGAACTATTAAGATCTTAGTTGATCGTTCTATTCAGAATAGAGTTCGATTAATGACTCCCTTTTGAAACCCATTTTTTAGCAAAAATGTTGTGAGAGTTTCATACCACGCTCTAGGAGCTTGTTTCAGTCCGTAGAGGGCCTTCTTCAGTTTGAAGACTTGATCACCAATTTCAAAGTCTGGCGGTTGCTCGACGTACACGTCCTCTTTGAGCATTCCTTAAAGAAAAGCACTCTTGACATCCATTTGGTAGACTGTGAAATTGAAGTGAGCTGCATAGGCTAGGAACAGTCTGATGGCTTCCAATCTTGCAACTGGTGCGAATGTCTCATCAAAGTCAATCCCTTCACTTTGTGAGTATCCTTTGGCTACCAGTCTAGCCTTGTTCCTTGTGATCACTCCTTGTTCATCTAGTTTGTTGCAAAAAACCCATTTTGTACCAATGACCTTCTGGGTTTTTGGTCTATCAACAAGAAACTATATGTCATTTCTTGTGAACTGATTCAGTTCTTCCTGCATGGCCATGATCCAGTCTGAATCTTCTAAGGCTTCTTTGACATTTGTTGGTTCTGTTTGAGATATGAAGCATGGGAATAATGCATGCTCAGTTGAACTTCTGGTTTGGACTTGACGCGCGGTCGTTTCGCGCTCAAAATGAATTTTTATGCTCCTGTGCCCACAGCGAGCGTAGCTAGCTATGAGTAAGGGTCGATCCCAGAGAGAGCTAATGCGATCTTACTTTCGAGTCACCAATCACAAAAGGGGGTTTTGTACCGTGGTCACAACAATGGAAACTAAATCTGCAAAAATAAACTAGAGAGATATCAAATAATAAAAGGTTCCAGAACTTGAACTAGAATCCAGTTTAACTTATACTCACTCGATCATGGGCACAGCGATTTTCCTACACAACCTAGTTATAGAGACCGGATTCCTCGCTGCGTCTCCTTATTCATCCATTCAGATTAGGTTTAAAGGTGATTCCTCGTCTATTAAACCCCTAACCTATCACCCACCCCCGGTTCCCCAAAGAGATGTAAATGAATAGGAAGCAGTGTGCCCTAGACGAACCCAAGTTTGCTGTGTTTTACTGATTCCTTGTGTGCCCACCGCAACCCACCGATTTCCCAGTTACCGTTTGAATTAACACACAGTCACGATGCGCTAATCCAATTAACCCTGGTGTGCCTTCTACAACTAAAGAGTGATCAGCCACATTAGTTATATTAAACTCACGCTCACTTGGAATAAGAATAAAAATCGGTAGAAACCTAATCGTGCAGTAATGTGCCCACACGGCCTCACGAGTATTTAAGTGTTTTATTAAACCTTCATCTTTAGTTCAAATTCCGGAATATAGATCTAGCTACTCATACTATAAAGAACTGTAAATACATAAATTAAAGACATGATAAATAGGAAAAACTTAATAGAATTGAATAAAAACTCGTCCAACACCAACGATGAACAGCAACAACATTAAATATAAATCCTAACCTCTGTGGGCATAAGGTTCCGGATTGTCTTGCTGCCGGAGCAACGTTAAAACTAAACTAATGGCGAAAGTAAAAGTGCAGAAAATTGATATGGTACGAAGTGTGTCTTTCTAACAATCAAAACTAGTATTTTAATAGATTACAAAGATCAATTCCAAATCCCCAAAAATGGGGAGTCTTCAATATCTGTCGGATTCGCTATGCCCCGCTGGAATCTGCCTGGATAAGGAAACTTCCTTATCTGTTGGATCTCTGTGCCCACTGGAATCTGCCTGTATAAGGAAATTTCCTTAGGTGGTGGAATGAATCCCGATATTTTAGGGATGTCATCCTTATCTTCCAAATTACTTCCCAAGAGTCCACCTATGAACAATCTTTCCTTCTTCTATTCAGATTTCAAAATCAATCAAGTTCCAACGCCAGCTTTATCTTCTTTCAACAGAATCCCTATTTTTTCGGGAATGCCCTCTTCACTGCCTCCTCTGAATCTGTGCGAGTACTGTGGGCGACATCTTCTGCTAAGATCGACTTTCATCTGATATGCCCATTTTATCTGTTTCAGTTAAATTGAAGGCCAAAATGCCTCTTTCGCCAGATTTCACTCCTGTCATGCCTAAATCACTTTCCTGGTTCTTTTCTGACACAAAAGACACTAAAAAGAACATTTAGAGTGACTAAAATGCCCAGAAAAACACGAAATAAATGGACTTATCACACCCACACACTTTAGTCATGATTGTCCTCAAGCATGGGGTACGAAGAACCCAAAAAAAGAAAAAATAAAAGGGAAAGGAAAAGAAAGAGACACGAAAGAAACAAAACATACAACCTATTAATCCGTGTGGGCACATCGTTTCAGTCAACCAACTTTTCCAATTAATAGCGTAATCAGCATGCCCTAACTAGTCAAAATTGAATTGAGCGTAAAGGTCCTCCCACACTCTCTTCACACAGTGTTTAGGCTTAGTGTTTACACTCAAATTCATTCATTCTATACTTATTCATTCCATAAGCTTGCTAATGCTTTTTCTTCAATTTCATTAAGTGGAAAAATGCATAAGTATCAAAAGGACTTTTATGGGCTGTAATGGGGCTCTTTAGATAAGGTGGGGTTCTTTGGTACTGGGCTAAAACTCTTAGGAGCGTTCACTGGACATACCACCATTTATTTTCAACTTACTTCCTCATGCCTTCATTTATCGTTCAGATTACATAATTTTTCATCATGGGCATTCTGAACATTCAGACTAGGGGGAATTTATTCTCTTTTTTGTTTCTTTTTTTTTGAATTTATTTTTTTCATCATTTTTTTACGTTCCCCTTATCTTTCTTCATGCATTTTTAATTCTTCAAAACCGTCCAGAGACTCCTTCTACTTCTGGTTTTTGTAATGCCCTGACTTTATATAGTGAGGTATATCAACAAAAGTGCCAAGGCATTTTATTGGCTCAAAAGGGCTGCAAAGCTATGTCAAAGGCTGGTTTTATTTGGCTTAGTGGGCTCAAGCAAGAAAATGCCTAAATCATTTACATATGCATTTCAAACTTTCTGATTTTAAAGTAGAGCAAAAGCAAGTTCTAGAAATTCTAAGTATAGAATGTACACACATGAAAAGAGAATGCTGTAAAATGGGCATAACAGCGCAGGCTCAAATCTCACCAGGTTAATGCT
The DNA here is from genome assembly GCA_026008535.1 of Perilla frutescens. Taxonomy (NCBI): domain Eukaryota; kingdom Viridiplantae; phylum Streptophyta; class Magnoliopsida; order Lamiales; family Lamiaceae; genus Perilla; species Perilla frutescens. The sequence continues at coordinate 34,675,623 of BRKX01000011.1, forward strand.
CAACTCATTCATCATCCCTGCTTCTAGTATGGGCATGCTGACTCGATTAGAAATTTTATTAACATTCACAAACCAGAAACTAGTGCTCCCCAAATCTTAACAGATAGCATGCTGACTCAAACGACCCACCAACACACTTTGCACAAAGCAAAGTGTTCAACTGACTCAACAACAAAAGACAACAACCCAAATGCCCCCCCACACACACTTTGCCTGAGGCAAAGTGGGTAGAATAAAGGCGACATCAAAAAGAATGAAAATCAAAAGGGCATAAAAGAAAAGAAATTGAACCAGGTTGGTGGATGTCGGGTAAGTGAACCCAGCATGTTTGAAATATGCAGTGAGAGTTTGCTCATATCTTCCTCAAGAGGGTATCAACAGTCTGATACAGGGCATTCTCCATGCTATCCAGCCTCTTCATGGTCATTCTAGCACCATTTCTTCTTGATGTGCCCTTGCGCCTGGTGTCTTCCTAGTTATCCCTATAGAAAATGAGAACAGAATGCTCGAAGGGTCTGCCTTCGGCACAAAAGAAATAGGGTTGCTCTCCTCTCATCCTCAACTACATATTTTTTTTTCAGGCAAATACTAGAAAACTCTCCTAGTCTAGTTTGATACATCATAAAAAACACTTATTAAAATTACTGAAAAAGAAATAAATTAAAAACCTGGGTTGCCTCCCAGTAGCGCCCTAGTTGCTGTCGTGGGCACGACACCTTCTAATTCAGATATAGATGGGCTTCACGAGCCAGACCACTCTGACATCTTGGTCTGCATGCCCCAGGTAAGGTTTCAGTCTGTGGCCATTAACCTTGAAATGCCCTCCAGTATCTGGATTCATCAGCTCAACTGCTCCATTGGGGCGTTCCGCGTACACTTCAAATGGACCAACCCACTTGGTCCTCAGACTTTCTCCCATCAATTTAAACCTTGAATGGTACAAAAGAACTTGTTGCCCCGAAGTGAAGCTCTTCCTTCTAATCACTTGATCATGGAGCCTCTTCATTTTTTCTTTGTAAAGAACAGCATTGTCATAGGCTTCCATTCTCATTTCTTCTAGCTCTTGAATCTGAATTTTTCTGAAATGCCCAGCTGTATCCTTGTCCATGTTTAGCTTCTGCAGTGCCCATCGTGTCTTGTATTCCAGCTCTACCAGTAAATGGCAGCATTTCCCAAACAGCATCCTATATGAGGACATCCCGATTGGAGTTTTGAAAGCAGTTCGGTATGCCCACAGGGCATCATCCTGATGTTGACTCCAATCCTTTCGACTTGGATTAACTACCTTCCCAAGAATGGCTTTAATTTCTTGATTTGAGACTTCAGCTTGGCCATTCGCTTGTGGGTGATAGGCTGTTGTGACTCTATGGTTCACCCCATATTTCTTCAATAATTTTTCCAGGGTTTGGTTGCAAAAATGTGTTCCTTGATCGCTGATGATGGACCTGGGCACACCAAACCGGCTGAAAATATGAGATTTCAGAAATGCGGTCACTACTCTTGCATCATTGGTAGGAGTAGTCTTTGCCTCCACCCTTGAAAATCAAACTGGAAAGAAGATTCTAAATCTCAGAACTGATAATGGGCTTGAATTTTGTAATACTCAACTTGATTCTTTGTGTACTCAATTTGGTATTAACAGACATAAAATTGTTCCATATACTCCTCAATAGAATGGGATAGCTGAGAGAATGAATAGAACCCTGTTAGAGAGGGTGAGAAGTATGAGGGTGTTGTCTGGGATGTCCAAAAAGTTTTAGGGTGAGGCTTTGCTTACTGCTGCTTACATCATTAATAGGTCTCTTTCTGTGCCTCTTCAGGGCAAGTGTCCTGAGTCTGTTTTTACTGAAAAACCTATTGACTTGTTAAATTTGAGAGTTTTTAGGTGTGCTGCTTTTATGAATACTAAAGGGGATAAACTTGACCCTATGTCTAAGAAATATGTTTTCTTGGGGTATCCTGAGGGTGTTAAAGGTTACAGGCTGTGGGTGAGAGATGAACCAGGGTTTAAAAATGCTATTAGCAGAGATGTCATCTTTCATGAATCTGAATTTCCATGTTTATCTGATTCTGTTAATGCCTCTGTGCCTGTTCAAAGTGCCACTTCTTTTGAGGTGGAGCCTCTTGTTTATACTCATATGTTACCTACTGCTCCTCAAATTGTTCATGATGTTGTGCCTGAACCCACTTCTGACCATTCAGCTCATGAAACTGCCAGTGGTAGTGATATGGATACTACCTCTGACACTGAAACTGACAATTCAACTGAGCATCTTGATTTGCATAATTATCCACTTGCTAGAGATAGAACAAGAAGAACAATTGTTAAATCCATTAGATATGTTGATTATAATCTGTTTGAGTTTGCTTACAATCTATTACAATCCCTAGATAGCAGTGGACCTCCGTCTATAAGTAGGCCATAAAATCCAAACATGCTGATCTTTGGGTTGCTGCTATAGATAAGGAGATGCAATCTGTGAAAGTTAACCAAACCTGGATTCTTGTTCCCAGACATGTTAACTGTTAGTTTTGTATACTGGAAGACTTGTCTTTGTATATTTTTCTGATGAGATGATGATATGAAAAGAAAGCTATTGCAGTCACTGTTTGCATTTAGATTATGTTCTATAATTGTTCTATGCAATGTTCCATATACTTACATTGTAGATTATATGGTGTGGGGAGTCACACGGTAAGATCATATCATTAGAACCTTGTATTGTATTAAAGAGCTCACGGCTTAGATGGTCCTGAACACACCATCGGTACACCGTAGAATAATCTAATATGTTACTTTATCTTGACTAACTGATTATTCTAGTACACTCGTTTGTGTATTGAGGAGGATCACGATAGGATACTATTCTCTGTCTCTGACACAATTACTGAGAGAATAAAGATCCACAGAGTTCGGGTTCTGAACTCATGTGATATTGGCGAACATATGTGTGCATTGTTTATTACTTTGATTTATCAATTAATAAGATCTTTTCATAGATCGAATTCGATATCTTAGGTAATAAAAATGTATACATAATGTCTCGAGCAGTGTGCATGAGCACCGTGTCCTGGTGCGCCAGGTTGATGATGTTTTCTTGAGGAAACACAAGTTCATGTTGAAACCCTGCAGGTGGAATTTATTCCTTACATGGTAAAGCTTGTGTGGTACTACTCAAGGTTTTAGATGTTAATTAATTATAGCTGTCAGAGGCTGACATAATTAATTAATGAACATTATATCTTAAACACGGGGAATGGCTGGACTAAAGGAGAAAGCATATTCGAAAATATGTATTAAATTGGTAGGCCAGTTTTACTTCTTTAGTGGAATAAAAGTCAAACTTAATTTATTTAATTATATCCTAAGTTTATTGGATATTAGATATTAAATATATTAGTGGACCAATTTAATATTCTTCTAGATCCCTGTTGTAGCTCAATATGACTGAAAGTGGACTGGATATAGAACTTGAGATTGGGCTGGAACATGAAATTTCACCCCTCCCTATATATAAAGGGAGGGGGAGCACGAAATTTATACATTATTTATCATAAGAAATCAGCCCCTCTTTGTCTCTCAAAGTTATCCACAGATTTCACAATTCTATCTAGTAGATTTCAGCCCACTCTGAATCTAGATACAGTCCGGGAATACAACAGAAGATCTTGGAGTAGAATCTGTGTTGGTCGAATTTTTGAGGTGTAGGTGGTGCATATCATTGCTTATTCAACAACAAGATTAGATCTGTAATCTTGTCCTCAGACCGTCTGTCAAATTGTAAGTAGATTCGTTTTCTATGTTTCCTCTTTATTAGAATCGAATCTGCTTTTCATGCTTTTTTATTAGATTGTGATAAACATGCATGTGACATAAAATTATGATTTGCATGAACACGAATTAACGAACAACTAAATAGATCCAGCGGTGGTTTAATTCGAAAAAATCCCAACAGTGGTATCAGAGCGAGGTTTTGGCACTGTTCTAGGATTAATCCGAGCATAAATTCGAATTGCATAATTAAATTTGATGATGAATTTATGGTGTTTAAATTTTCAGATTTAATTGGCTATGTATTTCGATTTTTATGGTATTCAAGACCTGGAAGAATTTTTGATTAAGTTCGAAAATTCTAGTTTTGAGTAGGCTTGAATTTTTTATCACTATGTAATAAGATTTGGAATGATATTTGATGATCTTCAAATTTCCAGATTTTAGGTCATATGATCGAAAATTTAAGGATCAAAATTTTGAATTTTGATGTGTTAAAATTCCCTAATTTTGGTGTTGCAATTTTCGGTCACTAGTATTAAATTTGGATGGAATTTTAATCAACATTAAAATTTCCAGATTTAATTCTAGTGAGGTTCGAAATTTTTAAAGATTAGAATAGGATTTGGTGATTTTTGATGTATATCAAGAATTACAAAATTCTAATCTAAATAGGTTTGAAATTAGAATTTTAAATTTGGTAATTTTTGAAGTGAATCAAAATTTCCAGATTTTTCATTCTTGTAATTTTTGAAACCTATAGCTATAACATTTGGAATAGTTTTTTTATTAATGTAAAATTTTCCAAATGTGAAATATAGTGTAATTTTTGATTTTTAATGAATTAATTTGGAGAAGATTTTGATGAAAATCAAATTTCCAGATTTATTTATTAGAGTGGATCGAAAATTTGATGATTGGATTAAGATTTGATATTATTTGATGTATATCTTAATTTACCTAATTTTAATCTAGATAGATTTGAAAATAGAATTTTAAATTTGGAAGAATTTGAAGTGGATCAAATTTTCAGATTTATTATTTGGATAATTTCGAAAATCTATAGCTTAAAATTGGATAAGGTATTTTTTTGGATATATACAAATAATTATCAAAATCCAATTGTGATAAGAATTTAATTTTGGATAGGTTTTGGAAGATTTTGAAATGGATCAAATCTTCAAACCTTATCCTTAAAGATTTAGATTCTTATGGATAATATTTGGATTAGATTTTTGATATATATCAATATATCCAATTATTATTTAATTAGGGAGGCTTGAAAATATTAAATAAATTTGGTGGATAATTACAAATAATTTCCATATTTATTTTAAGGATATTTTCAAAAAATACAAGTTTAAAATTGGTGGATAATTATTTTAATTTCCAATTTTTATCTTGTGGATAATATCGAATTAATTAATTTAATTAATTGTTAAATTCAATTATTATTTAATATTCATGCATAGATATCATATGTTATTTTATGTGGGTCATTTAATAAATGATTGTTGGATTTGTAGACTGTGTTTGTTTGCAGGTTTACCAACTATCATGGCTCTTTTATTTTTATGTGATGTATGTTTATGTTGAATGAATGTTGGCCGTATGCCAGTTTGGCTACGTGATTTTTATCCACGAGAAAATCCATGGATTAGGTCTAAGTTTTATTTTACGTTATTTTAATGTAATAGATATAAAACTGTTAGGCCAAGTTTTTGAGTTGTAATTTTTATTCTAGCAATACTAGATTTTTCCTTTTGGAATAGATAGTCTGTATTGAATAAAGATCGGAGATCAACTCAAAGAAGGAAAGTAGTTCAGCACCAAAGTTTACCGGTTCACGTCCCGAAACCCTAAATGGAGCTAGGATTTTCGGCGAGGCGCGGTGAAGGGGCGGCGGCCATAAGCCTGTTTCCGGAGCTGACTTTCCAGTTTTATCTCATCAATCAACATGAAATATAAGCCATGATAGTTGGATTATTATTATTATTGCTTATTATGTTGAAGCATGCAATGGATGTTTATCATTTTATATGATTTTTGCATGTTCGATAATGGGATAAAATGAAACCTCAAACATAAATAACTAAGTGGGAGAGATTCATACCAAAGTATGTTGAAATCTCATACGGTCTCCATTAACATCTGGTTTAATTGAGAAATGATGGGCATGCGCGTTGACATCAGTCTTCCTCCATATCGGATGTGTCATATCACAGATTTCTCTAGAAATTAAATCTCCTAAATGGATAGCTGTAGAACACTATTAGAACTAACTGAGTCCTCCATCTGGAGCGGTTAAATTTGAATAGTGATCTTGGTACGAAAATAATGGTATGCACACTTAGATGTAATTTATTGATAAACGTCCACACGATCGTGGCTTATCAGTTAGACAATTACATGACCGTGTTTTTATCCGGCTATTAATTTTCTTGTTGTAAGGAAACTCAACTGGAGGCAAATTAAACATTTAACCTATTTAAAAATGAGATTTATAAACGTCCACACGATCGTGGCTTATAGAAATCATTTTTAAAGTGTCGGTGGAAAAGTATATAATTTTTGTGAGGTTTTTGATTATATACTGTTTATCCTAAACGTGTTTTGTGACTGTACTGCATGTTTTAATTTCAGTTATTTCATATCATCAATGGCGCTCTCCAATCTGTCCTCAATCCTCAAAGAAAACAAACTTGTCGGTGAAAACTATAATGACTGGATTCGTAACCTTAACTTGGTACTTGTTGCTGAGGGACATAAGTTTGTACTTGAAGAGGTTTGTCCTCAGACGCCAGATGAGGGTTCTGACGAAGCCCAAAAGGTTGCATATGATAAGTGGGTTAGGTCTAATGAGCTATCGTGTTGTTACATCTTGGCATCTATGTCAAGTGTGTTGCAACATCAGCATGAGCCTATGAAAACCGCTTATGATATCATGTACAACCTTAGATATCTATTCGGTCATCAGAATCGCTCAGCATGCCATTTGGCAATGAAAAAACTTATGGATGCGAGAATGTCTGACTCCACACCTGTTAGAGATCACGTTCTCATGATGATGGGGTATTTATCTGAGATCGAGACCTTGGGTGGAGAGCTAGATGGCGATTCTCAAATCGAAATTGTTCTTCATAGCTTGTCCTCGAAATTTGAGCAGTTTAGGCTGAATTTTAACATGATTAAAAGGGATGTCAGCCTAACTGAACTGCTCATAGACCTTCAGGCGGCTGAATTGCTCCAAAAGAGCAGTCCTGAGGCCCACATAGCTGAAAAAGGAGCGTCTTCTTCTGGTGGAAAAAGTAAGAAGAGAAACGTACCTAAGAAGGCTGCAGATGAGGCGCCTAAGGCAAAGAAGCCAAAGGCAAAGATTCCTCCCGAGGAATTCAAGTCGAAGACTAAGTGCTTCAAGTGCGGCCAACCAGGTCACTGGAAGGCGGCGTGTCCTAACAAGAAGAAGAAGAGAGGTACATCTCACACTCTGGTTGTAGAAACATGTTTAGCAACTGGTTCTACCCAGTCATAGGTAGTAGATACTTGAACTACTGATCAAGTTTGCATGTCTTTACAGGGGTTCCTGGTAAAAAGACAGCTCAGTGAGAATGAGATCACCGTCTACATGAGCAATGCTACAATAGTGGCGGCTATTGCAGTGGGAGACGTTGTTTTACCTTTCAGTAGTGATAGAACTTTGGTTTTGAAAGATTGTCTTTATGTGCCTGGTTTTAGGCGAAACTTAATTTCAGTTTCTAAATTGATTATAGATGGATATTCTATTTCTTTTGATAACAAAGTAGTTATCTTTAGTGGTAAACATTTTATTTGTTCTGGCACATTGGATGGACACTTATACTTTCTTAAACCAACTGAAAACACTACGCAAAGACAATTATTGAATACATCGATCATAAACCCTAACAAGAGAAAAGAACCTTTAGAATTAAATTAACCCTATCTTTGGCATCTAAAGCTAGATCATATTAACCTTAAGAGGATACAAAGGCTTGTAAATGATGGACCATTGTCTTCTTTGGTACTGGAATCATTTCCTTTGTGTGAATCCTATTTGAAAGGTAAAATGACCAAGCGTCCTTTCCAGTCAAAAGGAAATAGATTCAAAGGGATATTAGATTTGATTCACTCTGACCTGTGCGGCCCTATGTCAGTTCAAGCTCGATGAGGGTTTGAGTATTTCATCACTCTCATTGATGATTACTCTAGATACGGTTATATCTACATATTACTTCGCAAGTCTGAATGCTTTGAGAAATTCAAAGTGTTTAAGGTAGAAGCTGAGAAACGAACAGGCAGAAGTATCAAGTCACTATGTTCTGATCATGGTGGCGAGTACCTCTCGAGTGAATTTAGGGATTACATGGTAGAGAATGGGATTACCTCCCAGTTGACTGCGCCGGGAACACCACAACAGAATGGTGTGGCGGAAAGAATGAATCGTACACTGTTAGAGATGGTTAGATCGATGATGTGTTATTTTGAGTTTCCCATTTCATTCTGGGGATATGCCCTGGAAATAGCAGCCTATATTCTTAACTTGGTTCCGTCAAAATCAGTTCCTTCTACGCCCACAGAATTATGGACTGGATGAAAGCCCAGTTTGAACCATATTCGGATTTGGGGTAGCCCTGCACATGTGTTGGATAAGGAAGCTGATAAGCTGGCTCCTCGTACTGATGTAAGCCTATTCGTTGGATATCCTAGAGGAATGAAAGGTGGTTTATTTTATACTCTTAAGGATCAGAAGATCATTGTTAGCACCAATGCTCGATTCTTAGAGGAAGACTGTGTCATAAACCACAAACCAAGGAATCAAATCATCCTTGAGGAGTTAAGGGGAGGATCGAATCCTACATCAGTTGTACAAGAAGAGAAACCACCAAACACTGCACAACGTGTCACGGAAGTACAGGAATTACCTCGCCGCAGTGGGAGGGTTGTATGCCAACCTGATAGATTCATTAGTCTGGGAGAGGCTTCAAATTTCCCAGAGGGAATAAATGAATTAGATCCCAGGACCTATGACGAGGCAATTCAAGATAAAGATGCAGATTCTTGGAAAACTGCAATGGAATCTGAGATTGGATCTATGGATCACAATCAAGTCTAGGAGCTCGTAGAACCACAAGATGGGATTAAACCCATTGGGTATAAGTGGATCTACAAGTGCAAGAGAGGAACTGATAGGAAGGTTGAAACCTTCAAAGCTAGATTGGTGGTGAAAGGGTACACTCAGAAAAAAAGGATCGATTATGAGGAAACCTTTTTGCCAGTAGTCATGCTTAAGTCAATCCGGATTCTCTTGTCAATTGCCGCTCATTTAGATTATGAGATCTGGCAGATAGATGTCAAGATAGCTTTCCTAAATGGAAGTCTTGAAGAAAACATTCACATGAGACAACCAGAGGGATTTATTGCTAAAGGCCAAGAACACTTGGTGTGCAAGCTTAAGAGATCCATTTAAGGACTTAAGCAGGCATCGAGATCTTGGAACATCCGATTTGACAAGGTTATCCAGTCATATGGATTCGTACAAAGTCCGAATGAGAGCTGTGTGTACAAGAAATGTGATAGAAACGTGGTGTCATTCCTCGTACTTTATGTTGATGACATCTTGCTTATTGGAAACAGTAAGAATGAGTTATCTAACATTAAGGTGTGGTTGTCCAAGCAGTTCGATATGAAGGATCTGGGTGAAGCTGGACATGTCCTTGGCATCAAGATCATTCGAGATCACCAGAAAATGATGTTATGTCTGTCCCAGGTGACTTATATCGATACAGTGCTAGCTAGGTTTAGCATGCAAGATTCCAAGAAAGGTTTTATACCTTACAAGCATGGAATTCATCTATCCAAGAAAATGTGTCCCTAAACACAGTCTGAGATAGAGGAAATGAAGAAAGTACCATATGCTTCGGCTGTGGGAAGTTTGATGTATGCTATGCTATGCACTAGGCCTGATATATGCTATACCATTGGCATGGTAAGCAGATATCAATCTAATCATGGACAAGGTCACTGGACTGCAGTAAAAAACATTCTCAAGTACCTTAAAAGGACTCGAGACTACATGTTGGTTTTCCGCTCTGATAGTCTAGTACCTTTGGGTTATACGGACTCAGATTTTCAAACTGACAAAGATCAGAGTAAGTCTACCTCGGGCTATGTGTTTACATTAGGAGGTGGAGCCATTGCATAGAGGAGCATTAAGTAGAAATGCATTGCGGATTCCACCATGGAAGCTGAATATGTAGCTGCCTCTGAGGCTGCAAAAAAGGTTGTCAGGCTCCGCGGGTTCCTATTAGGCTTGGGCGTGGTTCCTGGTTTGCCTAAGACTATCATGATATACTGTGATAATTCTGGTGCAGTGGCAAACTCGAAGGAACCCAGAGCTCACAATGCAAGTAAACACAAAGAGAGAAAGTACCATCTTATACGAGAAATCGTTAAGAGATGAGACGTGACGGTGGTCAAGATTGCATCGGAGGACAACCTGGCTGATCCATTCATGAAAAGCCTGCCGGCTAAGACCTTTGATGGTCACGTGGAGAAAATGGAAGTGAGATGCAGACCTAGGGGCGCAATTTGAGTCGATAGTTTTGATTGGAGAGTTAGCCTGTTAGTTTTTATGCTTGAAAGACATGCTTCAAGTATAAGTGGGAGATTGTTAGTTTTGTATACTAGAAGACTTGTCTTTGTATATTTTTCTGATGATATGATGATATGAAAAGAAAGTTATTGCAGTCACTGTTTGAATTTAGATTATGTTCTATAATTGTTCTATGTAATGTTCCATATACTTACATTGTAGATGATATGGTGTGGGGAGTCACACGGTAAGATCATATCATTAGAACCTTGTGTTGTATTAAAGAGCTCACGGCTTAGATGGTCCTGAACACACCATCGGTACACCGTAGAATAATCTGATAAGTTAGTTTATCTTGACTAACTGATTATTCTAGTACACTCGTTTGTGTATTGAGGAGGATCACGATAGGATACTATTCTCTGTCTCTGACCCAGTTACTGAGAGAATAAAGATCCACAGAGTTCGGGTTCTGAACTCATGTGATATTGGCGAACATATGTGTGCGTTGTTTATTACTTTGATTTATCAATGAGTAAGATCTTTTTATAGATCGAATTCGATATCTTGGGTAATAATAATGTATACATGATATCTTGAGCAGTGTGCATGAGCACCGTGTCCTGGTGCGCCAGGTTGATGATGTTCTCTTGAGGAAACACAAGTTCATGTTGAAACCGTGCAGGTGGAATTTATTCCTTACATGGTAAAGCTTGTGTGGTACTACTCAAGGTTTTAGATGTTAATTAATTATAGCTGTCAGAGGCTGACATAATTAATTACTGAACATTATATCTTAAACACGGAGAATGGTTGGACTAAAGGAGAAAGCATATTTGAAAATATGTATTAAACTGGTAGGTCAGTTTTACATTTTTAGTGGAATAAAAGTAAAACTTAATTTATTTAATTATATCCTAAGTTTATTGGATATTAGATATTAAATAGATTAGTGGGCCAATTTAATATTCTTCTAGATCCCTGTTGTAGCCCAATATGACTGAAAGTGGACTGGATATAGAACTTGAGATAGAGGCCCAGCCCAGTAGGGCTGGACACATGAAATTTCGCCCCTCCCTATATATAAGGGGAGGGGGAGCACGAAATTTATACATTATTTATCATAAGAAATCAGCCCCTCTTTGTCTTTCAAAGTTATCCACAGATTTTACAATTATATCTAGTAGATTTCAACCCACTCTGAATCTAGATACAGTCTGGAAATACAACAGAAGATCTTGGATTAGAATCTGTGTTGGTCGAATTTTTGAGGTGTAGGTGGCGCCTATCATTGCTTATTCAACAACAAGATTAGATCTGTAATCTTGTCCTCAGACCGTCTGTCAAATTGTAAGTAGATTCATTTTCTATGTTTCCGCTTTATTAGAATCAAATATGCTTTGCATGTTTTTTGATTATACTGTGATAAACATACATGTGACATAAAATTATGATTTGCATGAACACGGATTAAGGAACAACCAAATAGATCCTGCGGTGGTTTAATTCAAAAAAGCCTCAACATTAACTACTCTGTTGTTGATTGCAATGAATTTAAATATTCAACTACCGCTTCAATAATTCCTCCTCTTAGAAATAGATTTTGAGATAAACGATTTTCTAAGTTATGGTAGAATGCATGCTTTGATTGATTTAAGTGTAAAAATAATTGTCTCAATAGTTGAAAAACTCACTTTCCTTAATTAAAAAAAATCAATATTACCCATTTTCTTACCCACGTTCAAGAATTATCCAACTTTAGTGTATTTGTCGAACAAATCCTTTTAACTTTATTGAATTTCTTACACATGTTGTACTTAGTTGACCAAATTTTCAAGCAAAAGCGTACTCAATGTCTGTTTTTAACACTATATAATTTGTATTCACATTTTGTATGTTTGAAACTAATCGTAAACACTCATCAAGTTAGATATGTTATTGACGGTTGTATATTTTGTACAACTTTTGGATATGAATTGATAATTTTTATAATGCTAAGTTGTGTAGTTTATATAGCTTATGTGTTTTATTTGTTATCATTTGTAGCTTTTGATTTGTTTGTTAGTTTTGTAGTGATAGTTGTTAATGTGTTGAATAATTGAAGCAAAACAGTCAAATATTTGCATGGAGAGTTGAAGGAGAATTTAATTAGACTCTTGGGCTTATTTAAATAATTATTAAAAGTCAAATGGACTGGATTAAATGATCAAAATCAATACGAAAATGGCTTAGGTCGACCCGAAAAGCTTCAGTCGACCCAATCCAGTGCAATTAGTTAAGGTATGGGTCGACCCAGTCAAAAGTACTTGGGTCGACCCTGTACAAAAACAACTCTCTGGGTCGTGTGAAATTTTTCACTCGACCCATATCTTCGAGTCCACGGGAGTGCGATTTTTCTCTCCAATTCAGGATTTTAAACCTACATATTTAAAGCATCCACTTGGTAGACGCCTCATATCATAAAATACAACTTGGATATCATATCATATGCACAGGAGAGATTAGAGAGTCACAAGAGAGAGGAAAAAATAGAAAAGAAAGACGATGACTTGTCATCTACTCAAGAGGGAATGTCAAGGTTGCTAGAGATTGGGTGCCAAATCAGAGGCAATAGAGACAGCTAGATTCCACTGTGTTTACGATTTTATCTATTGAATTTGTCATGAACACTTATATTCTAGTTTTAATTATTTTTTTCATTATGTCTAGCTATATTTTAGGGATTGGATGTTATGGAATTTATTTATATGATTTTATTACTTTCTTCATATTATCTCATGTGGCTTGATTTCTATTATTTTACTTTTATCTTGCATGAGTGCTTGATCACCATTTATATATGCATGTTAGTCAATTAATTTAATGTACTCATCGAAGAAGAATTAATTTTTAGAAAGATAGAATTCAAGTTATGTGTGCTTGGAAGTACCGATCAAGTGAAGTGCATGCTTATTATATTTATGTTATGGTATATGTCTTAATAAGCAGTCTGATAACAAATCAGTGATTATCCAATTGATAAATTAAAGAGTAAGTGGGTTGCAAGAATCAATGAATATAAATAAATGCGATAATAATTCAATTTCCCTAAAACCTACGTTTTTCCCGTTAATAGTTCAAGTAATTTATTTAGTATTTCTATTTGCTTTTAATTGTTTCCCCTCTACCTGTGAATTTAGTTTCTAGATATTAATTAATTAGGTGCTTGTGCTTAAGAAAATATGAGTTACAGTCTGTGTGAAATACGATATTCTTGCTCACTACATAATACAATAATATCGTGCACTTACTGTCACTTATTTGTTAATAAATAGCATGTTAGTTATGTTCGTCATGTTGAAATTGGATACTACATGTGAAAGGGATACCATTGGGATTCCACTCGTGAAGTGGATCTCATTCAAGATACTGCCAAGAATACTGCCTTGAAAGGGATCTTGTTTGGGATACCGCTCGTGAAAGGAATGAGAACCCTCTAAGGCCGATAAATTTCTGAAAAAGTTCCAACATATATCTGAAAATACTTAAAATTTGTCAAAATTGCATAGATCATTATGGATATTGTTGTAAAGTGTGTATTTCTTGAATGTGCATAAAAAAGTGGGTAATCTAGAGTTTTACTTAGAGAAAATGGGTATTATAGGTTTTTCCCTACATAATTTATATCTTATACACTTGGGCTCATTTGGCTGGGTTGATGGGATAAATAAGATTGATTGAATCTAGTAAGATTGCAATGTTCATATAAAAATAATCGTGTGTTTGGATTGTTTGATTGTTATTTTAATAATTTAGAATAGATTGTCAATATTCTGTTTAAATTGAATGATTATTGTTAAAATATAGGAGAATATCTAAATTGTCCATATAAAATTTTCATTGATAATTGTTAAAGTTGATGAGGACAATTGTGTAATTTCAACTTTAATCAATAATGATATAAAAATAATATGTCATGAATCTAGAAGTTTTGGCAGAGAAGGAGGAAGATGGGAGTAAAGGCGACACCTTTGGGAGAATTAGTGTTCATGGTGATTTGGGAATGGAAGAAGATGAGCAGAAAAACGTGTTTCAAAACTCAAAAGTGTTTGTTGAATTTTTGTTAGGTGTTCCGCCAAGTGTCGCAAATAAGGAGATGGCCTGGCTGATCTGGATCGTACAAATGAAGAAAGAGAATTATTCTTGATTAAATGTTTTCTTATTTCATGAATTAAGCACCAAGCTATCTAGGTGTAATTTCAATTTCCTTGTTTTTATTTTAATTAAGGAGGGGACCACTCATTAGCTACATATGAGCTTACGAGAAATGAAAATGAGGGCAAGAGTTAATTCCCAGAAGCTTCTCTCTCTTTCTTATTCTCTCTAATTCATCTCTCCCCAAAATTCTTCTCTTTTACAGCTTTTATTACACAGAAAAATACCAAAAAAATACGAAAACTACAAGTTCTTTACATAATCACTCCAATATTGAGGTGATAACTTATCACTAAAATGAGTGATACCATCAGGGGTCAATAATATATTACAGACTTTTATCATATGAGGCAAATATTTAATAAACCCAAATAAAATTTATCTATTCAGGCTTTATCAACCCTAATTACTCAAACCAAACATGTCGTTATGGGATGAGTGAAATATTGTTAGGAAAAACTATCAAGGAACCCCTAGATCAGGTTTTGATGAGATGTCAAAATTACTTATGAAAAACTGACCAAAATTCAAGATTGCAGATCGAAGCTGATCAGCCCAAGGCATCATCAAAGAAGAACTCTAGAAGAGTCAAAGTCAACCAATTTGAAGAATGACCCACAAGTTGAAAGACACGTCATCATCCAGTCTAAAGTTCAACTTGGCTGAAAAATCATACCGATCAAAGCAAGCTGACAATCGAATCAGCTGAACTGAGGGAGCAAGGAGTTGACCAAAGTTTGAAAAAGCTGATAGAATATCAGTTTATGCCAGAACTGCCAACTGGAGCAACGGCCAATCTCAGCTGACAAGCCCAGAACTGCCAACTGGAGCAACGGTCAATCTCAGCTGACAAGCCCAGAACTGCCAACTGGAGCAACAGGCAGACTCAGCTGACAAGCCCATAACTGCCAACTGGAGCAACGGCCAATCTCAGCTGAAAAGCCCAAAACTGCCAACTGGAGCAACAGGCAAACTCAGCTGACAAGCCCAGAACTGCCAACTGGAGCAACGGCCAATCTCAGCTGACAAGCCCAGAACTGTCAACTGGAGCAACAAGCAGACTCAGCTGATAAGCCCAGAACTACCAACTGGAACGATAGCCAGACTTAGCTGGCAATCTCCGAACTGCCAGCTAGGACGAGTCTGCAACTAAGCTGAGAAATCCAAAACTGCTAGCTGAAGTTCCAAACTGCTAGAAGAACTGAAGCCAGAAGACTCCTGGAGTGTATTACTTAAATCAGCATATCTTGGAGTAAATGCTCCTATAAAGACCCTGGAATTTAATGAAGATCGATTGGCAGAGTAACGGCTATTTCAACCAAATGATCCAAGCGATCAGTCAAAAACCATATGCCATTGATGAGCCAACAGAGCCACTGATCAAAGGCACAATGGAGCTCAACGGTCATAAAATCACTCCTCTATAAAAGACGGGTGAATCAGACTTCTAAACACTTTTCGCAACCATAACCTCTTGCCAACCTTCGCATATACAAGCAGAGCTTTTCTTTCTCCCTCCCACTCAAGCTCAAGTGCAACGTTTGATAGAAACTGTGAAAGTCAAAACTGAGAAGAAGAATTCACTGATTCAATATACTCAGCCAGCTGTCGACGATCCAGCCAGGGCGACCTTCTCAGTTCCAGTTATTCAAAGATCAACTACTCAGCTCAATCAAAGAAGCACATCAGTTGATACCCCCTTGTTCAAGACTAACCTCTTGAAGATCGAAAGAGATCTAAAACCTTGTAAAGAAGACAATAGCACCTACTTTCCTAGCGAGCAGTTAGGGACTTCAAGTGTGAGCCGTCGACCAGCTGAGGTAGCGAGCAGTTACCAGGTTCAGCCAACTGTCCTTCATTGTGTAATTTGTAAAGAAACTCAAGTTATATAGTGAAGTTTCCCTTCTGCGGAAGGAAGAGAGGACGTAGAAGTTTGAGACTTCGAACCTCTATAAATCTCTTGTGTGATGTACTTATAGGTCATTGCATATCTCAAACTGCACATAAGCTGCACTTAAATTGTCTCAACTGATTATCAAGTTGGTACATAGATAAGTTTCTTCAAGCGAGTCAAAGGGCCCTATTTTCCGCATCTAAAGTCTAAGTTTTTGAATCATTTTATTCACCCCCCCTCTAAACTGATACCGACTCGCCCGGGACCAACAAATACATTTACCTTGTGAATAATAATCCAAATGTTTGGGTTTTAAGAACATTGAAGGATGTTTATTGATTTTCTTAATACGTTCAAATTTTTATTTGAAACTAATATATCTCCTGCGAGATTACGGATATCAATTTTATGAATTATAATATCAAAATTTGAGTGTATTGAATGATACAATGCATCACAATTAATGACAACATATCATTATGTGTTCCAATAGGTATAAAATTAGAGATTAAAGTTTATACTTATATAGCATTTGATGTTATTGTCATAAAAACTAATATTTTAATATTAAAAAATTAACCAAAAAAAATAGAATTTACAGCATAGAATTCTAACATAAAATTAAAAATGAAATATAGTGATTGAGTTTTGAAAACGTATATTATCCATGTTTAAGTTTTCAAA
Organism: Perilla frutescens; assembly: GCA_026008535.1. NCBI lineage: Eukaryota > Viridiplantae > Streptophyta > Magnoliopsida > Lamiales > Lamiaceae > Perilla > Perilla frutescens. The sequence continues at coordinate 34,692,777 of BRKX01000011.1, forward strand.
ACATATATTGTCAAATTGGGATATGATGGAATCTCTATTCCCATTATTCAGTACTCCCTCCGTCCCGATTATATAGTCTCATTTCTGCTTGCATGTAGATTAAAAATATTTATGAAACAAGATATTAAAGCTAAATTTTCAATAATACCCTTATTTAATATTTATGACTTTCAAAATTTAAGTGGTTAGTTTTTAAATTTTCAATAATTAATAAGGGTGTATTTGTACATTACCATAAAAATTAATGTTACTTATAGCAATGAGACTATATAATTGGGACACCCTAAAATAGTAATATGGACTATATAATTGGGACGGAGTGAGTATTAAGTATGAATTGAATGCATAGTAATTTATCTCACTTATTAATATAGTGTATTATAGTATAATATGATTTGCCCAAAATATTAATGTTTGTTATTAAAAATAAATTAGAAATTAACATTAAAAACTAAATATCTAAGTATAAAAACAATTTTTATATATAAAATATTATATAAAACTTTTAATTTACTCTATTTAGGTATATTATGAGTATATTATCAATATATCCTCAGTATATATTAGGAAGTGATTTGGTTTAGTGGATAAGTCAGGATTGATATGTCTATCCGAGTTAATTCAATGTTTGGTTTGCTGGATTGAGGCTCGGGATTGATAAGGGGCCTTTGATTGAATTTGATTTAATCAAGCAAATGGATGATAATTTATCATCCCAATGGTGGTAGGATTAGTAATCCTCCAACAAGCCTAATAGGCAAAAGTACACAAATATACTCTGAAAAATTACAATTTTACTAAAATTCATAATTTTAATAGTTATAGTCTTAAAATTTTATAAAAATAATTATATTTTATTAAAATTATTAATAAATATTTTAAAATATTAATAAAAGTAATTGGAATTTTATTAAAATTAATAATTTTAATAATTATAATCTTAAAATTTTATAAAAATAATTATATTTTATTAAAATTATTAATAATATTTTAAAATGTTAAAAAAGTAATTCGAATTTTACTAAAATTAATAATAAATAATCAAAATTTTCAATAATTATAATTTTGAAATTTTAATAAATATAATTGCAAGTTCAATAAATGTTAATGAAAATCTATGTGGAGGGTAGTTTAGGTTTTCCAATATATTTTAATCATTATCCTTCAATCCAAACATAATATTACAATCTATTATAAATTATTAAAATCAAAACCAAACAATCCAAACACATGATTATTTTTATTCAAACAGTACAATTAGGGGTGGGAAAAATACCGAAATATCGAAATACCGCACTTATCGTACTGAAAAAATACCGAAAATGTCGAATTTTCAGTATACCGCAGTTTTCGGTACGGTATGATACCGTATCGATAATTTTCGGTACGGTATCGATATGAAATTTGAAAATTTTTAGTATACCGCGGTATTCGGTATATACCGATATTTTCGATATATACCGGTATTCGGTATATCGAATGTTTCGGTATATACTGAAAGTTCGGTATATATCGGTATGTCGGTACATCGGTATATATCGATATTTCGGTATATATCGGTATTTCGGTATATCGGTACGGTACAATATACCGATATACCGTACCATACCAATAATTTTTAATTATTATTATTATTATTATTATTATTATTATAGTACACTAATTTCATTTGAGTACACATGACTACAAATATAATAAGTGACAATTATATATCAATAAAAGAAAAAAATTAAACAAATGATTATATTTAAATTATATATGATGATCTATAACATTGCATATATTTACAATTTTATTAATATATCATATAAATCATGTATAATTTAAACTATTACATAATAAAGTGAACAATTGAAATTTGAAAGTTACATGTAATAACTAAAAAACAGTACTCTTATTCCTTTTATTATTAAACACTCAATCCTCCTCTCAAATATTAAACACTAAAAGTTAAAAAAAAAGTTATAAGAGAAATAAAAGAAAATTTCTAAATAAGTACATAAAAAATATTTTAGATTTCATTATATTCTAAAAAAATATAATATTAAGTAAGTAGAAGTTTAGAAAATATAAATAATAAAAAAATATGAGTTATGAATTGCAATGAACAATTTAAAAGTATACATAATTAATAGGAACCTTATATTCTTCTCCAATATTAAGCACTACTAAAAGTTAAAAAATAAATAAAATAATGACAAGAACCTAGAATATATGTAAAGTATGATAATAACAGTTTGATGTTAGAAATTGAAGTTGAACATTACTAATAAAATATAATAAACTAACATTATTACAATTACAATTATGATTTATGAGTAAAGTAAGTTATAAGATAAATAAAAGAAAATTACTAAATAAGAAGATAAAAAAAGCTTTTAGAGTTCATTAAATTCTAAAAGAAAAAATATAATATTTAGTAAGTTTAACACAAAAGGTTAGAAAATATAAATAATAAAAAATACACGAGTTATGATTGAAAATGAACAATTTCAAAGTATACATAATAAATAGCAACTTTATATTATTCTCCAATATTAAGCACTAAAAGTTAAAAAAAATAATAAAATAATAATAAGAAATTAGAATATATGTAAAATATGATAATAACACTTTGCTGTTAGATATTGAAGTTGAACATGACTAATAAAATATAATGAACTCACATTATTACAATTACAACTTATGAGTAAAGTAAGTAATTATAAGATAAATAAAAGAAAATTACTAAATAAGAAGATAAAAAAAGCTTTTAGAGTTCATTAAATTCTAAAAAATATATATATAATATTTAGTAAGTTTAGCACAAAAAGTTAGAAAATATAAATAATAAAAAATATACGAGTTATGATTGAAAATGAACAATTTCAAAGTATACATAATAAATAGCAACCTTATATTATTCTCCAATATTAAGCATTAAAAGTAAAAAAAAAATTAATAATAATAATAATAATAATAAACTAGAATATATATAAACTATGATAATAGCACTTTGATGTTAGATATTGGAGTTGAACATGACTAATAAAAGATAATAAACTAACATCATTACAATTACGACTTATGAGTAAAGTAAGTTATAAGATAACTAAAAGAAAATTACTAAATAAGAAGATAAAAAAAACTTTTAGAGTTCATTAAATTCTTAAAAACATATAATATTTAGTAAGTTTAACACAAAAGGTTAGAAAATATAAATAATAAAAAATACACGAGTTATGAATTAAAAATGAGTTAGTAAAGTATGTTATATAAGAATTGAAAGAAAAATACTACATAAGAAGAGAAAAAAAAAATGTTAGGATTCATTAAATTCCTAAAAAATATAATATTTAGGAGGTGTAACATAAAAGCTTAGTAAATATATATAATCTAATTAAATATTTGGATCAAATATTATATATTATGAGTAAAGTAATTAATAAAGAAAATAAAAGAAAAATTAATAAAAAGAAAAGAAGAAATACGATATTTGGATTTATAGTTGCTAATCAATCATTTAGTAGCATTATATTTGAAATTTGGTTGTTAAGACATGGATTATTAAACTTGTTTGATGTTTGTATTTTGATTATGGAGACATGATTTTTTGTTGTTATTTGTAAAATTCAGATTGGTACGGTATGTGAATTTCGATATTTTCGGTATATCTTAAAATTTCAGTATTTTTGATATACCGTGAAAGTTCGGTATACCTTGAAAGTTCGGTATGTTCGGTATACCGTATAATATCGGTACGGTACGGTATACTGAAAATATTGGTACGATATCAATATCTATTACGGCGCATACCGAGAACGGTATGAGATTTTTCGGTATCGACGGTACAGCGTGAAATTTTCAGTATACCATACTGACCCACCACTAAGTACAATCATACTATATCTAATCAATCTTATTTATCTCATCCATTAAACCAAACATGCCTAGCTATATATGATAGATAAGTTAATTTTTTGGTTCATATGTAACTTCGCAACACAGTTCGTGAGAGAGAGAGAGAGAGAGAGAGAGAGAGAGAGAGAGAGAGAGAGAGAGAGAGAGAGAGAGAGAGAGAGAGATACTTTGGAGCAAAGAATTTAAATTGGAAGTTTTAATCGATCCTGTGAATTTAGATTGAGAGAGAGAGAGAGATACTTTGGAGCAAAGAATTTAAATTGGAAGTTTTAATCGATCCTGTGAATTTAGATTGGAAATCTGAAAAGTAACAAAATTAGAAAAAGGAAAAAAAAAGTAAAAGAAAGCTATATTTAAGTTGACAGCGGGCTTCGAGATCCTGGTGGGTGGATTCACTCAATTGGGACCCAGCGCGATTCAATAAACCACTCTGCCAAAAGCACGTTTTCAAATTTTTATTTTGCTGTTACTTTTAATTTACAATTTTAATCCTGCAATTTTACTTTAGCGTGTATAAATTATCTTAAGTATTAATCCCGTCAATTCCACATGCATGCTTTGGTTTCTTTTTGTTGTTTCAGGACTAACAGCAGATTTAGTTTCTTAAAATTATAGAAATGATGATGAATTTGTGTAATTTGTATATATTAAAATTTTGGAAAACAGCTAAATTATTAAATATTGAAAATTATAGGGTTTTTGCTTTTAGAATAGGGGAAATTGCCTCTAAAATCACCACTTTTACCCGTTTTTTGGTTTTAAACATCACTTTTTAATTTTTGCAATTTTAACATAAATTGAAACTATTTTGTAAATTAAACATCCTCACCATTTTTTCCCAAATTAAAATTGACGTGGCGACACATATGCATCTACGTGGCTGATCGAAACTACGTCGTTTGGTTTACTGATTTAAAACTACACCTTTTAATTAAGAAAGCAGATTTGGGAACATGAACGATATTTTCTCTATCGATCTCTCTCAATTCTCTTTGCAAAATTCCTTACACAAGATCTTTTTGACAAAATTCCTTCCATAAATTCTCTCTGCATAGTTCCTCTAGAAAATCTCAGAGTAATTTCTCTCTCGTAGATATCTTGGAAGTTCAAAAATTAGGGCATATAGAAAACGACAGTGATTGCTCTATTGATGTCAACAGTGGTCCCCAACTCATGTTGGATGGATTAAGGAGCGTGGTGGTCCCTTTTATTGTATAAGCTTGTCGCGAACATGACGAACAAGTAGACCCTAGTTGTCTTTCAAAACTTATTCAAGCTTCATTTTTTATTAGGGTTTATGTATTAAAAAGTGATTTTTGAGGTTTATGGTTGTATTATGCATTAGTTTAAGAGAGTGCTTCTAGTTCTTGATTATTTTTTTTGATTTTAGACTAGTGCGTTTAGTTCTCAATTTTAAATTATTTTAGATTTTAAGGACTAGTGCTTTTGGTTCTCGATTTTTTTTTCGGGTTCTCGATTTGCGAGACAATATATTCTTGGTTAGTGAGATTTTTGTTGATATTGGTGAACTAAGTAAACTTAAGCAACTTTTGTTGCAAAGTTCTGATTTTTATGGAGAAATACCATATTTTTTTAGACTTTTCTCAAAATAATTGTGCTGGTATTAATCAAAATTCAAAACGCCTATTTTTTTTTGTTACAGTGAAACCTTTTCAATCTATATAGAACATGGAGGTAGACTTGTATCTATGGAAAAGGATAAAGTATATCATGGAAGTGAGATAAAGTCCATTCATGGATTAGACTCTGATCGATTTGGATATTTGGATTTAGAGGATGCAGTGGAGAAGTTGGGTTATGTTTCTTGGTCTAGCTTGCTATACAAAGTCCCAAAGACAGAGGTCTATAAGTCATTACATAATGACAAATATGTTATGGAAATGCTTTCACATTTGTCCCAAAAGTTCAGGCTATTTTCTGTATATGTAGATAAGGGGAATAAGGCAAGAGATATGGTGGAAAAAATGATTGTAAATGCTAGCATAGATGGTGGTGTGAGTGCAGATGCGATTGGGAATGCTAGAATTGAGAATGAGGTCACAAGTGATAAAGATTTAGTTGTTTACGAAAATGAAGTAGGCGAAGGAGTTGAGAGTGATTATGAACCTGACAACTCAGATGAAGATATCTCTTACAATCATGTTGGAGAATAAAATGATACAGATGATAGCTTAGATGATGATGAGTTAGCATCCAATGATGATGAATATATACAATCTAGGTTGAACCAGAGGGTAACTATGAAGAATATTTATGACAATGATGTTTGTGCCAACAATGTAATGTCATGTGGAGAACATGCACATGGAGATTCTTTCAAAGCGACTGCTGAAGCATTTGTCTTGGACTATGAAGAATCAGATGTAGAGGTGAACTCAAACTCTACAGAAGAAAGAGATAACATGATACGTAAGCCAAGGAAGGTCACTTATGATCCCAAATGCAATCATAAGTCCCTTAAACTAGTCATTGGAATGCAATTTGAAGATGGGTTTCAGTGTAAACATGTTATTCAAACAATTTCAATTGAAAATGGGCACCCAATTAGATTCACAAGATTTAATAAGACTCAATATGAGGCTAAATGCATACCCCAGTGTGGTTGGAGGTGTTATGGTAGTTTGGTTAAAAAAGATGGTACTTTTGTAATTAAATCTCTCAGTGGAGATCACAAATGTCCTAGGGAGATGAACAACAAGCAAGCTACCTCTGAGTGGATCGCAAGAGAATATCTAAACAAATTTAGAATGAGACCAAATATGTCTGTTAAGGATTTAGAGCTTGATATAATGTCAAGGTTCGCATGTGAGGTTACACCATGGAGATTGTACAAAGCTAAGTGGAAGATTCAGGAAAAATTGAGAGGTTCAGTCTCTGAACACTATGAGGGGTTAAGGAGATACATTGCTGAGTTGATGAAGATTGATAAAGAAGGCAGGTTTGATTTACAGCTAGGTGATGAATCTGTGTTCAAGGCATTGTATATTGGATTTAGCTCACTTAAAAATGGATTCTTAAGAGGGTGTAGGCCAATCATAGGACTTGACGGTTGCTTTTTGAAGACTTATTTAGGTGGTGTACTACTGTGTGCTATTGGAAAGGACGACAACAATCAAATGTATCCTATTGCTTGGGCTGTGGTAGAGGTGGAAAATGGAGCTTCCTGGACATGGTTTTTAACAATCTTATTTGAGGAATTGGGAATTAGAGATGGACTAAGCTATACCTTAATAAGTGATCAACAAAAGGTAAATTATTTTGCACATTTAATCTTCTTTATAATTATTGAAGATGTTTCAGTTTTGATTGCAACAATCTACATTATGTGTACAGGGTCTCATCAATGCAGTTAGGGAGTTGGTTCCATTTGCAGAGCATAGAAATTGTGCAAGACATATCTATTGCAGCTGGAAGAAACAGTTCAAAGGTTCTACCTTAAAGAATATGTTTTGGAGAGCAGCTCGAGCTACATATGTTGAAGTATACAAAATTGCAATAGAGGAGTTGAAGCAAGAAAATGAAGCAGCATACACAAACTTTATTGAAAGAGAGCCCCAAAGATTTTTGCAAAGCATTCATATCTACAATACCTTCCTGTGACATGATTGACAACAACATAAGTGAAACATTTAATGGATTTATAGTTAAGGCAAGGGAAAAGCATTTAATTGACATGCTTGAAAGTATCCATAATGCTTTGATGAAAAGGCAATATAGAAAGTTGACAGAGATTAGTAATGTGAATGATAGACTTTGTCCAAGAATTAGAAAAAAGGTTGAGAAACATAAGTATGATAGTAGAGATTGCATTGCACTTCCTGCATTATGGGGAAAATTTCAAGTCCAATTGCATGAAGATCGTTTTGTGGTTAACATGAGGACTAGGTCATGCACTTGTAGAGCATGGGATTTGAGTGAAATCCCATGTATTCATGCTTGCTCTGCCATACGTTTCTTGAAGGAAGATGTTGCTGATTATGTTGTTGATTATTACACTATATCAAAATACATTGAATGCTTTAGGTGTGGATTGGAACCAATAAATGGAAAAACTATGTGGCCCGAAGCAATCGGTGATCCTGTGCAACCACCATTGTTGAGGAAGATGCCGGGTAGGCCAAAAAAGAAAAGAAGAAGAGCAGCAGATGAAAATGAACCCACAAAATCAAAATCAGCTAGAATATTTGGCATTGTGATAACATGTAAGAGATGTTTGCAACCAAGGCACAACTCAAGAACATGTAAAAATAAGCCAGTTGAGCAAGTTCCAAGAGAAAAGGTAAGCTAAAATTTATAAGTTTTTTTTTTATATTCTAATTATTGATGTTACAATTTGATTATAAGGTAAGATTTATGATGATGCAGGTTAGAAGGGGGAGACCGTCAAAGAAGCAAGTTTCTGGTGCTTCAGAAAAAATGAGGGCAACAAAAAGGATGTCACAACCATCTACTTCCAAAATAATTGCTAGGGAAAGAGCTGAGGTGATGCTCTGAATATTGATTTGATTATCAATGTAATTGTATTTAACAAATTTTATATTTTTATTATTCAGGTTCGAAAAGGATTTGGTCGTTTGGAATTTGAAGGAACTGGGCATATATATACTAGGGTGTGTCTTTATTTTATTGGGAGTTTGTGTTTTGTGTGAATAAGTTGGGAATATAAGTATATCATGATAATGTATTTTTAATGTTTGTGTTATAGATGCCAAGTCAAAAGAAGGTTCATTTTGTCAATTCCTCTTTTCCGAATCCAACTTCAAGAGGTGGAAAACATGATAGAGAGGCTTCAGTTTCAGGGGGGGAAATAGACGTAGTGGCAACACAAGAAAGTCGCTCATAGACATGGCTTTGTGTTTCCTATTTTTTGTGCAACTTGCCTACATTATGATGGTCTTAAAACAATGACCTTATTTTGAAGTTGTAATTTTTTGTAGCATTCTAGCACTGCAAATTTTTTGTATGTACTCATTGTGACACTTATTTATGTAGTAATGGATAATTTGCAGCCCCTCATCTCTATCAGTTTACAAAAGATATATGATAGCATATTAAATTTACGTACGTTGATATGTTTTACTGTGGTTGTATAATGATTGAAATAACACAAAAATTACTAAAGCAAGTTTAGTCATTTTTTATCCAAGGTAGCAGGTTTAATCATTTTTTTATCAGAAGCAGGTTTAATCGATTTTTATCCAAGGTAGCAGGTTTAATCATTTTTCATCAGAAGCAGGTTTAATTGTTTTTTATCCAAGGCAGCAGGTTTAATCATTTTTTATCATTTTTAAAAGGGAAAAAATTCCAGCTTTAGAGTAGGACTATAACAGTAGTTAGACATATCTGTTTATACTCAGCAGCAGCTTCACAGTGGGACTATAACAGCTGCTGATCATGCTTTAGCTTTCATGGTGATATCTCATATTTTAAGCCACTTCTAAAACTATGCTTTCCATTGTTTGCTTTATTTCTTGAGCACTTGAGAGGAATAGTAGAGGTTCTATTGCCATGAAACTGAGACAAGGGGATATTATATCCATACATGCCACTGAATGAGGGTACTATATCCATACATGCCTACATTCTCATAAAAAGTACAGCATATCCTTATTGTGTTACTCAAATAGGTTCATTCAAGAGCAAGAGCAGGTATGAGTCCAGATTTTTTATTCAAGCAGCAGTAAAAATATAATACAAGTTTTAAGACTTCAGATTATCAAACAATCCAAAGCCGCTGCCATTACAAGTAGAATTGAGTAGAGCCACCAGGGGAGTGATGAAACTAAGCTACTGGTGCTTATTCATGTGATTCAGTACAAGCTCAATCAGATTATCAAGAATCTCTACCCCATCTATTAGCCATAAAAAAAGAAAAGAAAAAAAAATATAGTCATTGAAGCAATAATGAACAGCAGTACTACAATCACAATCTGCATCACAGTCTTCTTCTCCCAAATTCAATCCATTTCCCACCAACACACGACTTGAAAAAAAAAACACATTTTCTTCTCTCTTCCAAATTCCAACAACACCAATTAGTAATTACTATGTGCAGCAACAAAACTCCCATCTCAATGAACAAGAAACGATGAAAATCCAGATTTTCTAAGCCCAAAAAGTCCAAATTCCTCAACCTCGATCCGCTGCCAGTTTCTGCCGAATGAGTTGCCTCCGTTGCCACCGAATCCGGTCAGCTCAACTTGTTCCCACTCCACCCCGAGATCGACCGAGAAAGCCAAGATCAAGATGAGAACATCGTTTTCTTCCTAAAAAAATTCTTCTCCAGTTTTTGATCAAACTTCCAAGATCTCTATGAGAGAGAAATTGCTCTGAGATTTTCTAGAGGAACTATGCGGAGAGAATTACGGAAGGAATTTTGTGAAAAGATCTTGTGTAAATAATTTGGCAGAGAGAATTGAGAGAGATATCGAGAGAGAAAATATCGTTCATGTTCCCAAATCTGCTTTCTTAATTAAACGGTGTAGTTTTAAATCAGCCACGTAGATGCATATGTGTCACCACGTCAGTTTTAATTTGGGGGAAAATGGTGAGAATGTTTAATTTACAAAATAGTTCCAATTTATGTTAAAATTGCAAAAATTAAAAAGTAATGTTTAAAATAAAAAAACGGGTAAAAGTGGTGATTTTAGAGGCAATTTCCCCTTTAGAATATCAAAGAGTTCCAAAGATTCAAAACACTTTCAAAGAAAATAAAAAAAAAAATAAAGGAAAATCATTTCAGCAGAAAAAATAATATATCATGATTCAAAAGACATGTAGAAAATAAACTGAGAGAATAAACATCCCAACATCAAAAGACTACTTTATTTCTTCTTGCATTGTATATACAAAGTTTGTATTGCCCATATATATGATAAAACAACATTCAATCACAATCACAAGTTACACGCAAGAACATGATATTGTTGCAGTAAAACAGAACTAGAATAACTGGGAAAATTAACTCACCAATACTCAAAAAATACATGAGAAAAAATATGCAGACCACCATCAACAACAGAGCAGAAAAATTGCTGGAACCTGCTATTGAAGACACAAAAAAAAAAAAAGTCGAAATGCCTTGAACGGAAAGAAGCCTCCACACAATAAACTCCAGTATTAACACAGCTTGCTTCATCAGAGTTGTGGAAATTCGAGTCGTAAATTGCTTGTTAAGAATCAGTGATGGATCACAAATTAATTAGAGATTTTAGGTTGTAAAAGCTGCATTAGTGACCATAAAACATCCATCCGATGCATGCTTCTATTATTCTGCGCGCAGGGAAAGCAAACATATTAGAAATGTAACAAAAACTTGGCTATATGTAAAATTATTGATGCCCAAGATTCTGGCAGGAAGTAGCAAGCAATCTGGCTCACAGAATTAGAACAAATAATTTAACGTTTCTTCCAGAACTGAATTAAGGTAATATTAGATCAGTGGGAGGTCTTGAATCTTAACAGAAATTTGAGGATTGCTTTATTTCATTTTGGTCTTTCAACAATCCTCGACACTTCCCAGTTCGCCATTCCATGAGACAGTGCGGCCTTTACTCCTAAGTCCTATGTAAGATGATACATACTAGCCGCATAATTTCTAGGACCAATTATAAGTATCAGAATACAATCCTCCAGCCTCCAGCAAATGTAGGCAATCATCTTCACGATAATTTTGAAAACTTACAGAATGCTTTTGACCAATTTATTCATAAACGCTGATTCTTCACTTGGTCCCAATAAAATTTGCAAACTAAATACTTATTGATCCTCTAGTGATGTTATCTTTAATACTCATCATTGATTTTCCTAATTGGAATGCAAAATAAAATTGATAAATCATTTTTATCTTGGTAATGAAAATAGCAAAAGAAAGATTGACTCAATCAACTATGTTGCTCATTCTAAAACAGAATTCCAGAAAATACCATGGTAGTCCAATTTGAGATTTGACTTAAACAAAGGTTCGATTTTCAATTGACAGAGACTATGGTTACCATAAGGAGCACATAACAGATAACAATTACAATGAGAACTAAAAACTAAACTCAATTTGTCCTATCCATATATCTCACACAGTTAGATGTGTACCTCAACCACAAAGCACATCCATGCCTTGTTTCCATAGGCTTCTGACACTCCTTTCAAAATAGTTAGACCCAAGCTTCTGATTGTGTCTGCTATCTCAAGAAACTGGTCACACTCTTTGCACAGCATCTACATCAAGCAAGAAGGATGACTTGGAGATTAGAAGATGAGTCAGGCCTTTTACTCTCTTTTTGAAAAATCAAGGACTTAAATTTCAACTCTTGAAAACAATAGATTTATCAATGATGGTTATCAGAATGTCATTACCTCAACCAGCATTTGCCCATTCATATTTATATTTTCGACTATTATTGGGCATACTTTCTGGTTGTTTCCCACTTCCACAGCCCAGCTCGAGCCCTGCTCACTACGTGAAAATTTCCTCATACCTGTGTCCTTGTCAAGCAACTGAAAAATCACATTTTTTTCCAATTAAAAGCCAGTAAAAATAGTAAATGTCTAAATCTAGCAGGTATTATTTTGTTAATATATTGATGTTTTCATGTTAAAATTATGACCCTAAGATTGGAGAACAAAATGAAGAAGTTGCTGAAGAACTGCAGATACTGGCCATTGTTTATAGGTTTTCCTCCTCAAAGAAACAGTTAACCTTCAAGTTCAACAAGATGAAATGTTAAATTTGTTCATGCTCAGGTTCAGATATCAGTTTATCACCTTTACCAGCTGAAGTAGGAAACATGGCAAGTGGGTTATAAAAGGAATCGTGCAGGTAAGCATGTGGTAAAAATAAGATGTAAACTACTAAAAAAACAACTATTAATTTGGCTCATCTTTCTACTCTAAGTTTTCAAGTCTTTTCATTTATTAATTGTCAAAATAGAAGACATGGATTATTATCAGTTGAAGCTCAAAATAATTTGCTAGTTTAATTTCTAAAGAGGTTATCAACAGAAAATCCTTGCACAAAATTTTATTTATTTATTTATGTACTTATTTTTTGGGAATTAGTGGCTAATTCCCATCCAAATCAGAAGCTCTTCTCCCTCACAATATTTATGCAACCACATCCCACACCAAAAGCCAACACTTAAAATAAAAATCCCAGACCCAAGAGGAGTGATTGCCAGAAGTACAAAGAAACACAAAACAAGAAGAGAATTTCCACCAAGATGAACAAATGGACCTACATTGGATAGTATAAATTGTTTACCTTTGACGCACAGCATTTATGTAGCTTTTCTGCATGCTTGGTAACACTTTGCATAAAGATCATGTGCTTAATTGTTCGCTCCAGAAGTGAATCAATACTGCACTGTTTAATCAGAAGGTTCAGCAGATAACAAATTAGAAAACCCCAAAGCATCATAAGCAGGAACAATATGGCAGTTGCATCACCTTTGATCCATTTGGAATAAGTTCCCGCAATTCCTTTATCCGATCTTGGATCAGCTGTCTATCCCTGGGCCTCGGCCTACAACTTTCACCAGGTCTAGCTCTCTTTTTAGACATCTTTACTGGTACTCGAGGTCTCTCCAGGTGTTCACTGCCTCTACTAGAACTGGTAGATGAGATACCTTTTAAAGATTCAACACCGCATGTCACTGAGTTGAAGCTACTTGAAGTGTCTCTGTCAAATGAAAAGCCTGCCGAACTCATAGTACCTACACTATTGCAGGGTGTTCTTTCAGCAGTCAAGAGAGATTCCCCTGTGTCGCGGCATGACATCTCACTTTCTGTGTCATCCCACTTATGACTAGCTTTGGCCACCACCGCATCTAGAAGGTGCATATCAGAGTTCTCCATCAGCAGAGTGCAACAGCCCATTCCCTCGGAAATCTCAACAGCTGCATCCGAACCAATGTTTTCTGCCTCCCAGATACAGTCATTTTGTTTCTGGAAAGAAGGTCCTAATGCCTCAAACAGTTCATAGCCAGCACAAAAACTGAAAGGTGAAATTTGCATCTCAACGCAATTAGACTTGATTCGTAGTTCTGGGTTTGCAAAATCTTGATGCATTTGCAGGCTTGGAAGTTCTGGAACATTAATATCAACATGATCTTGGAAAGCTGGAGACTCAAGATTGTCTGAAGGAACATAGGATGTAACCAATTGAGAACCTTCAGTCGGTAGAGTGGCATTATGTACACTAGACTTTTCAATACTGACATTCTCGATGGGTGCCATGCTCATATTTTCTGGCATCTTCCCTAAATCCCTGACATCAATTGTTTCTCCAACACATTTTGCCTTGCTAACAAATTCCATCTCCTCTTCTTGTTGTTTCCTCGTAAGAATATTTTCACAATCATTCTCAGGTGTTGAATTTTCACAATCATTCTCAGGTGTTGAGCACTCAGCACTTTCACACATCTTCATTTTGAGATTTTTATTTGGAAAGCCTCCTCTTGGAGGCAAAATGTGAGAATTACTAACGGACTCCCCAAGAGGTGAAATCAACTGAGACCACAAATTCAACTCATCCTCATGAATGTCTCCTTTTAATTTAGCTAGGCAGTGGTGAAAAGCTGAATGTGAAGCTCGTATCCATGTATCTGGCTGATAAGGAATGCAAAGCATAAGAGATTAAGATGTGAAAATTAACGTTGCATTGATATGCATGTAATTGTGTGCGTGTGTTGGGGGAAAGGGGTGATAAGAGAGAGAGGAAGACAGAGATTCACCAAAGAAGTATTATTTAATGTGCTTGGCATACAATCAGCAAAGGAATCGTGCAGATTAGAGAAAACATTTTTGATATGGTCAACCAGCTTCAAATCCTCAGCAATCTGATTCAGTCAAAGATGAAATACTAGGCATAAGTAAAGTAGAGTTTCAAGAGTTTTCCTTCATAGAAATGAACTTGAACACGAGTGCTGGCTTTTTATGAATTCATCAAGGGCAAACCACAAGGATACCTGATAATAGACAACAGAAAAATTCAAAAATATTGGGATCTATTTTTCTTGCCTGCCTATTAGAAACTATCTCAAAGTAGGTCTTCGTAGGCACTCATGCAACAATTGATTGGGAGTAAACTGAGTGTACGATTATAATAGGACAAATGAATACTTATCGTCTTATCCACCTGTGTAACTAATTAATTTTCAAGATAATGTAGATAGGAGAATAGTTGTACTCAATTTTTTTATAATCATGAACAAGTAGAAAACTTATTATATCAATCAACTACATAAATTACATATTACCATTGACACCCATACCTTGTTATATAGCATGAAAAAATACCTTTTCATTAAAAAAAGAAAAAGAAGGTTCCCAATAACCTAAGCATTGTGAGTTGCTTTGTCTGTTTTGCACCGCATACAAAACAAGAATTATCAGAAAAACCGGAACATGTATTTGGCAGAACTTTTTAAGTTTACCTAGCATAAAAGAACAGAAGGACATAAATGAATATCGGAAATTGAGGTACAGTTGACATACTTTATGAAGAGAGCCTAGTTGTACAACTCCGTGGGGAATGACAGCTACAACCGCAATAGTCTGCAGGCAAGAAATCTCAAATTATAGATTTCCGTAGACAAAATGCAAAGAGTTACTCCATAACCTCTCATTCACCTAAGTCCTTCATGGACCAATAACATGCTTGCAAACTTTTCAGAAAAATCATCTTGATACAATCACAAATAGACATGTATTTGATTAGAATTGTAGGTATAAATTCAGATGATTCGTGGTAAAAGATTTACTTCTGCTTCCTTCTGTTAAAAGAAATTTAAGCGCATCAATAGAAATAGACCTGCCCATGTTGTTTTAACAATGTCCGAATGCAATTCGAGCTCTTTACCCTCAAGAGCTTGAAATATAGCCAAGCCCAACTCAGACTCATGGCTCCTAGTCTTGCTAGAGAGAGCTCGGAAGATTTATTTAATATTAGATACTTTACTCAGGTTATCAAGACACTCAGCACTAGGATAATTATCAAATAAAAACTTTAAGAAAAAATTCGAAAGTCAACTGGGTGGGTTCTAGCATCTGCTACTCTGCAGCGGAACCTTTGCACTAACCAGAGGTGAGAAGATCCAGGGATAAAAAGATATCTTAAAATATATATATATATATATATATATATATATATATGTAATCGCGATTCTCATAATGGGTGCTATTCTACTCCCACCCCACAACAGTAAAAAACCCCAGTGAGAAGCATTTTTAAATATAAACAAATAGGAGATGAATTCACCTTAATTCCAGCTGAAAACTGAGTTTGCCATGCACCATAGTACTGGAGAACAGAAAGTCCATTAGAAAGGATGGTAAGAAAACGAATCATGCTGTAGTAATGGATAGACACTACTTGCTCTTCATCTGGCTTTTATTGGTATATTTCCATTTTAAGGATGTTAGATAGCTAGGACAACTCCTCTAGAAGGAATGCCTATTGAAGTTCAAAAAAGTATTTCAGTTAAGCAGAAGTTTTCTTTATTCTGTTTGTTATTTATTCTTACGCAATAAGCAGTTAGTTAAGCCAAAAGATATCTCTCATGAAATATGATCCAAGTCAACTCTCTTAAAAAACATTTCATTCTTATACTTGAGGGTATAATAAAGAATGAAATAACAGAGGGGAAGAGCGAGAACATAAAAGGTTCATCTTTTAATTCCATAGACAGCAGTATTGCTCCATTATATATACCTCAGAGGAGGAGGATAAATCAACAACATGCTGATCCGAAAATATCCATGAATGCTTGCCAGAAACTGCCACGTGCCCAACAACCCTGCTAGGCCAAAATATTAATAAATAATATAACAAACAAGGACATAAGTAAACATAAATGTGTATATGTCTAGACATTATGCACAGATGTAGATGAAGCCATGACTTCTACGGCATTTATCTATAGAACAGTGGACACCAATAATATTAAATGGTAACCCACAAGCCATAGTTCATATGTTCAATCTTAAACTTTATCTAGAGAAGAAAATTTAATCAGGCAAAAGAGAGATAACCAGCAGTGAACGTAAGCTTCATACCCTTCACCAAGAGAATATACTTGATATGACATCTTTGCAACAGCTAATCCCAAAGGATCATGTAAATAAGGACCTTCATTCAGGCTGCCTGCTGTTGAATTGAAGCGCTTCTTATCTGTGTACTGGTTGCCGTCGTAATAGGCATCCTCCCAAGTAAACATCCTGCATTATTTTGGTGCCCACTGAAACAGTGAAAATCATTTCTACAAATTTAAAAAATAATCAACACAATCAAATGAAAAGTCCCCTGCCAGATTTTTTTTTTTTTGTTAAAAAGGCATTAACTACACTTTAACTTCGATATTTATCTAGTTAGAAAAAAATAAGCTCGCAAATGGCAGCATTTGATATGACATTTAGCAGTCATATTGACTTCCACAAAAAATCAACTCAATAAGAACACAATGCAATCTTTTGGACGTAGCAGAATCAGATTGGAACGTAAAGAATAAAGATTTTTACTAATTGTAAATTCAGCTTCCAATTTAGCATCACATAAGTTTCTAAAGAGAGAATCATCATTTTTCCCAGAATCTCTAATTCACCATCCATGAAAATTCTTCTTTCTAGCTTTAGTTATTGTCAACTCAAGCCTCTTTTTTCTAGTGGAAGCATATGGGGAACAAATTCTTCATTTCATTAATTAGTTTGAATTTAGAAGCTCCAAAAGGAATGGTTGGAAAACACAATCTTCATAAATTTCTAGTTACTCTTCTTTTCTCTTCTAAAAACTCATGCAAAATTACCATGCAATCATGCATTTTTGTAACTCCACATTGTGTAGCAACCTACTGTGTTCAGCAGGATGAAAGACAACTAGGCCTCTGTATCATAAAAAAGATGGATGGGGGCTAATCATTTGCAGTCAGTAACATACAAATACATCGATCTGTACATATAGGCATTACAGAATTTGAATAATCAATTATCAGTTTTGCAACATAACCAGAGTCCTCCGCATGTAACAGTTTCCAAACAGAGGTGGGGCTAATGTGAATTATTGCAAACAGAATCTTGAATGAAGCTATTTGAATTCCATCTGAAGCAACCAACAGCCAATACTAGACACAAAGATCTATTAAGATGGGAAGTTCTTAGCGGCTTTTTGAAGAAAGAGGTTTATATTTTCTTGATATCAAGGCAAAAGAACTAATGGTTTCATAAAAAAAATAGTATAAGATAAGTCGATCATCACAAGCGAAATTTCAGGATGATTATACTACAAATTATATTCATTAACATCCAAGAGAATAATAAGAGACTCACATCCTTGCTCGATGCTTGAGCTTCCAGAAAACCGCATAGTTCCAACCGGTTTTAAAACACAGGCTCCTCAGTGCTTCCTGCAATCGGCTTCCCATGTTTCCTTCTCCCATCCAACAAAATTCCTACCAGTAACACCCAACTCTAATCCGGAAAGAAAGCCGACAAAATCCCCTATAGTCACCCCCTTGTTGACGTGCAATTCCAAATCTTAGCTCCCTCTGTATGAACCTCTTCCAGCTTGTTTCCTTCTCAACCGTCTCTTTATAGGAGGCCCCACCGATGGCAGCAACAAAACATCATCTTTCCCCATCTTCACTCCCACTCCCACACCCACACACTACTAAAACCCAAACTCACCAATCAAACTTAAACGCACAAACCGCCTTTGATCAACTCACAAACTTGCAACAAAAACCACCAAACAACTTCGAATAATTCCCCATCTCCATATTCATATAATATGAGATCACCGTCCAACTATTGAATTATCTAACAGCCCTTCCCACAATCTAACAATAACAAAACTACGTCAACTACAATCTAACAAAACTCTGTCATCGAATATCATACACGACAATGAGCACTCCATTTGCAGATTTTTTATATTCACGTATAACTTTCGCTGAAGTAGAATTCAACTATATGAATAAATTTAAAACCCAACAAAAAAAAAAAAGCGAAATTGTTTGAGAATTCTTTAACAGTAAACTGCTTCCGATGAGTACCTTCGGCGCCCAGAAAAGAATCTCCGTAAAACAGCTGAAATTGATGCCATTTTCGTTACAATTTCAGTTTAACAGTAGTTGGAACAGTTGGTTTTTCTGTAAAAGGTGAGAGAGAGAGATTTGGATTCAACTCAAAAACGGTTCTCTCTTGGAACTCAAAAGCAGCTGCTTCTTTTATAGCAAAAAATAATAAAAGGAAAGGGAAGGGCAAAAACAAGAGCCCTGTGTCGAACAGAGAGAGAGAGAGAGCGAGATTTCCTCTATGTTACGAGGGGTGCGCATCACGCACCATCCCCACTTTTTTGACCTTTCGCCGCATATTTGCCAAATGTCCTTTTTACCCCCAAACTTGTCATTTTCCTTTGTTGCTTTTTTTTTCCAACTATTTTTTGTCTTTCTCCAATCTAGCCAAAAAAGAAAAATGGTTACAATTTTTTCAGGAGGCGCGTATTGATTACTATTTACTAGTGAAGAAATGTAGACTTTGATAATTCTAATACCAGTAAATTTACCGTAATTTATAAATTATGATATTATTTGGATTAATGATTTTACGCTAATATAATACTGTAAGATAAATACGTGGTCTAAATGTTTGTTTATATTGAATAAAATCTGAACATGTTTACTATGCATAGAGTAATTCATCAACTCGATCATTATTTGTACAGATGCAATTTAAATTGTGCAAGCTCTCCGTGACTTAACTCTTCCATGTAAATTGTTCCCTTTGCAAATTTACAATTACAAATGAAAATTATGAAATAAAATAAAATATTGGCGCTTATCAAATTGAAAATTCCGATTGGTTTTTAAGGCAAATCGATCAGGTCGATTTCAACTTGATTTCCTAAAAATCACTTTGAAGTGAATGAATGAGAAATTGATAATAATAATAATAAAAGTGGAGGTGAGTAGAATGAGATAATTATAATTGTAAGTAATTTAGAGTGTTAGTCCGCTTATATGGCAAACAAAATGATTTGTTTGGCAAGAAAATGCTTCTTATCTTCCCATCATCTACCAATCTTCCCTTTTTATTAGGCTATCAACTTACCCTCCCTAAACCTTTTTCAACAATCATTTTTACTACTAAAAGTTGTCACACCTCATTACCCATTGTCCCCTTCCCCTCTTTTTCTTTTTTCTTTTATTTGGGTATGAGTTTTTATGTTGCTAATGATATATTTTATTTCAATACGATTAATTTTGTTATGATAATGTATGTATACATATATATATATATATACACACACATATAGTTTATCTCAAAAATAATGTTTGATTGTTTAACGGGTGGGTCAAGATTCGACGATATCTATATTTGAATCCAAATTCATGTTTGGTAGTATTTTTTTTATGATATTTAGTTGTGTTTTGATCCAGGTATAGATACCATACGTCCAATGGATCTTGACCCGACAAACGGTCTTATACGAGATTTTCCCTTAGCTTACATACAAGACCGTGCTCTAAATAAATTAATTGTGATTTTTTGTAATTGTTTTATGGGTGTGGACTGTGAATAACTTCCGCACATATAGAAAAAAAATACATCATGTAAATTTTTTATAATGGATTCAACTTAAAAGTGTTGGTCGAATTCGAAATCGTAAGTACTTTTCATTGGCAAACCTATTTACTCCATCTAGCTAGTAGGTCATCACAATAGAACATCGATATTATTTATGTTTATGATCGCAAATATCATTTAATATATAATTCTTGGTTTTCCAAGTGAAATTACAAATTTATGTGGCATTTGAGAATGATGACTGGTAGACCAACTCAACAGCTGTGGAGCTGCTTTAGCCCACTTTTCATCGCATCTCTATCATTTTCCCTTTCAACTGTAATTTATTCTTGTTAACATTAAGTCAAAAAAAAATGCATAGTAATTAATTTGATGTAGAGTTTGTATCATCTTTGTTATATATTTTTATTTTATCGAACTTATATAAGTTTGATTTACTAGTGAAATATATATATATATATATATATATATTTGAGAAAAAAGAGCACGGGGCTTCAAATTTTTTTTATGAGATTTTCACATTTTTGTATGTATCGTGTATTAATTAATACTAATATATCATCCGTGCGTTACACAGATGAGATACGCATACCTAATATTTTATTAAAATTAATACTCAAGCCAAATGTGATAAAAAAAATGTCAAATTGAACATGGTTTTTCACTCAAAAAATGAAATCTCGATCATTTTTAAGTAAGACAACTCATATATAACATAATGACTCCCACATCCTAACTACTTAAAAATTAAAAAACACAGCTAACATATTGTTTGCAGGGTCTGTAGCAGGGGATGGGATCCTCTATTTCAAATTTGGTGTTCCAACCCGTATTCCACGATCGAATTTACAAATTTAATAATAGATATTACAAAAATAAAAATTAATTATAACATAATCAACCTAATTACATTTATCAACAAAAGATTGAAATTTTAAAAATTATAAATCATATTTTTAAAATAATCAACCATAATAATCATTTCTTTAAAAATTAAATATTAAAAAATAATTATAAACTCTAATCGAGTGGGGTGACCCTAAAAACAATCATAAAATTAAACTAAAACATAATAAATTAAAATTAATGAAAAAATGGAAGAAAAATTTATAAATTCGATCGTGGAACACGGATTGGAACACCAAATTTAAAATAAAGGATCTCATCCGCTGTAACAGGGGCAAAATGGGGGACAATTCGGCCCCAATGAAAAATTTATAGTTCCGTCGTTGGTCTGCACTTATATTTTTCAAACACAATATGCATTAAAATGGTTTTTACCACAATATTTATATATAACTTAGTAGTATTCATAACCTTATAATTACAAGACACTGTTTAATTCCAAACCCCCACCCCCAACTTATAAAAATGATTTTAATTCAAAAAATACATTTCATAATTTTATAGATTATACTTTTAAATCAGCGACCAGAAGATTTATATTTTGTAAATATGAGAATATTTTCACCAATTGATGTATTCTTTAAAGTACCGATCTTAAAGATATGCTTTATTATATAGTTTATTATCAAATTTTATTGTTCAGTGTTTAGGTTATTGTCATATATTTTTTATATATAACACAAACATGTTATATATATATATATATATATATATATATATATATATATATAGGGTTGGGTTCCAGAAGGAACCATACCCCATGTGAGAACTGAGAACCAATCTCAGCCACAATTTCGCCTATTTGAACGATCAAGATTTGTTCCAAAATTAAAAAAAACGCGGTGGCATAATTGTAATAACGTCCAACTTCGCTGCCCCTGAATCTTAGTAAGGGTAAAATCGGAAATTTCAATGTATATGTGATTCACGCGTGTATTTTTAATTTAGGGTTTTAGCATCATCATTCTCTATTTTAGCACTATCATTCTCTATTTTAGCACTGTCATTACTTATTTTAGCACTGTCATTACTTATTTTAGCACTAACATGATTCTTGTTTAACAGGGTACTGATGGTGGCGGTTAAGGCGAGAGAAATGGAAAGAAAGGGAGAGTTTTGAAGAAGAGAGAAACACATGGGAAAGTGATAAAAGGTGGCCATGAGATAGAAGATGGGTTGTGCAGCCAACATTGAATAACAGGGGTTGATTCTTCTCTCTCTCTTCGCCACAAATTTATGGCTTCCGTTCCCTGGTGTGAAAGACTGAATCAAATAATAGTATCATTATTAGATTATCGAGGGTTTTTTTAGCCATTAGATTTTTTTCTTTAGAGGATGGCATTAGATTTTCGAGTGTTAATGCATAGAACTAGGATAGAATGCATATTTTGAGCTTTTGTTTGTTTGTTTAATTGATTGCATCCCTTGTTTAATTTTTAATTCATAATTGAGTTCTTATATATTGGTATTTCTCTTGATTCTTATATTATCTTATATTTTATAAAGTTGAGGATTTTTAAAATACTTAATCTAAAATAATTGAAGGAAAATCAGAATAAATTTAAGGAAGGTGGTTTTAGACTCTAAAAAAGTTGTGATGCATGATTTATACTAGATGTTGTTGATGATGTCATTAGTAGGCAATAGTCACGGATCACCAGAGCTGTGCTCGATTGTTCAAAATTATTTTTTATTTGTAAGCCATTTCAGCTGCATATATCAAGAAAATCAAGATTTGAATTTGCAAAGGAAGACATATCAAATGGAAAACATGACCGGAATATAAATGCAATGTTTGGATTCATATTTTAGCACTGTCATGGCCTATTTTAGCACTGTCATGACTTATTTTAGCACTGTTATGACTTATTTTAGCACTAACATGACCCTTGTTTAGCGCTTTTTTTAGCACTGTCGTGGCCTTTTAACATTGTCATCAAACAAATTAATTATATTTGGATTCCTATTTTAGCGTTGTTATGGCCTTTTTTAGCACTGTTATGACTTATTTTAGCACTAACATTGTCATGACTTATTTTAGCACTGTTATGGTCTTTTTTAGCACTGTCATGATTTATTTTAGCACTGTCATGACTTTTTTTAGCACTGTCATGACTATATTATATTATAAAGGATGTAAAAAAGACTTATAACGCATAATTTACGTGGTTCACTAACATTACGTACGTTAGATACATTGAGGGAACATTATATATAGGGACTAGATTAAGATAAAGGAGTGTATATATACTTATACACTCTGAAGCCTTATTCATATATAAAGTAACTAATAAACGTATTATCAAGTATTGCCTCATGCAATCACATACGTTTCAAATCTCGGACGGTTGTGTTTAATAAATGAAAATGTATTATTCGAACTAAAAACTAAAAATGCATGAAATATAGAATAGTAGGAGAAGTTAGAAAATTAATGGTCAACTAAGTGTTTGATAACAATACGACAATCAACAATTGTTTCGAATTGGCCGTTTATCTATAACTATCAATAAACTCGACGGTAAATTCATACCCAAATTTTACAAAAATTAAATTTATAAATTATATATTGAAACAATAGAAATAAATCAATCGCAATCGCATTAGAGCTAAAATACTGATAGTGAAAAATTCAAAATAACAGCTTTATCATTTTCGTCAACCTAAGTGCTAAAATAGTTCACAGTAGTGCTAAAATAGGTTACAACAGTGCTAAAATAGATCACAGTAGTGCTAAAGTACATGGCAGTGCTAAAATAATTCACAATGGTGCTAAAATAGGTTATAACAGTGCTAAAATAGATCACAGTAGTGCTAAAGTACATGGCAGTGCTAAAATAATTCACAATGGTGCTAAAATAGGTTATAACAGTGCTAAAATAAATCACACACAGAATTTCCTGTTTTACTCAACTCCCCATATTAAAATAAGATTTATTGCATGCATATTGAATCACCCACTATTGACTCTTGTCTTCTTCTCGAGATTTTTCATTTTTCCAATTCACAACAATACAACCATAAATAAACTTCAAATATTAATGGAATAATTATTTCTTATTTTGAAGGTGTAAATAGGTTAAGGAATTGCAAGTTCTAAACACATTAGATGTTGCCAAAATGCAATGGTATCATTTCACAGCAATCGTTATTGCCGGAATTGGATTCTTCACCGACGCCTACAATCTCTTCTGCATCTCTCTGGTAATAAAGCTGCTCGGCCGCATTTACTACCACCAAGATGGAGCACCAAATTTCAATCTCCTCATTAATTAATGAATGAGTTATATAAATATCACCAAACACAGAGCCTTCCATGGCATCGGTGATTCTTGCAAGCTCTGATTTAATAAGCAACATCTCAGAGCTTAGATGGTAGAGCGAGGAATTGTGTCGAACACCAGAAAATCGATGGAGTAGTCTTCGTCCTCATCCATCTGAAGATGAAGACGAAGACATTCGAACGCTGTATTTCGCGACCACATCTTCAGATCTGTATGCAAGATCTATATTTACCAAAATACTCCCGCATAATTAAAACTTGTAAAAAATCACAATTTTGCCACCGCTTAAAAGTCTAATCTGCAGCCGTCCAAATTGAATAGATGTGTGGATTAGATTGGTTCTCAGTTCTCACAGGAGGGTGTGGTTCTCACATGATCCCATCTCTCTCTCTCTCTCTCTCTCTATATATATATATATATATATATACTTCAAACTTCATAATCACATGTTCAATATGTATTAGTGTTTTCTATATACATATCTAGACCTTTGATTCATTTAATTTGTATGGTCAAGATTCATCTATGAAAATGGGGTTGGAAATGCAATTTTTTAACAATTATTTTAAGTGAAGGGTACAAATGTAATTTCGAATTAACATGGAATATCATATCACATATATTGTGGAAGTTTCCTATATTTATGGAATTTTATTTTTGTACGGTTATTTTTTTGCATTAATCGTTCATATCAAAATTCAGCATCCATCTTCCTTCACCAAAGCAGAGAAACTACTCACACATTGATTATCATCAATTCCCCAAATCATCATTTCGCAGAAGTAAGATCGATATCATCTCGTCTTCTGCGAACATAGATACAGCTGGAGATTTCAACATCTTCAATTAATTTCTTGAGTTTTACGACATCTAATTATAGATATTATCAAATGCGAAAAAGAGAGATGACAATTGCAGATGGTGGGCAAAGATCAATCGAAGAGATTTGAAGGTACTCTAATGGTGTTTTGATGTCTGATATTTGTACATAAAGTTTTTCTAATGGTGTTTTGATGTTTGATGTTTTCATATTGTATGATTTTCATTTTGATAAAACTAGGGTTTATGAATTATGTTGATTTATGATGATTCTTGATAATTTATTTGTGGATTTGTGTTAAATTGTGAATAAATTGATGATTATTTAATTTTAGCAAATATTATTTGGTGTTATAGCAAATTCGACAGTTCATATTAGCATACATTTGTATCAAATTAGCACCTGTATAGCAGAAACTTATTCCTACGTTTTTAGCAAAAATTACTTATGTAAGAAAATAACAATTTATGAGTATGTATTTAAAACAAAATATTATTGATGTAAGTTTTAATCTTATATGTTTATTATGTTTGTAACATTGTATTGCAGACGTCAAAAGCTATTGATATTGTTCAAGAGATTGTGCATGACTAACATACTTTATCTCATTCTCCTAACTTATATTGCTCCTGTGGCGCTTCATGTTTCTCATCAGTAGGATCCTCCGAACATCGGAGAAGTGGATGATAATTTCGTTGATAAAGCTCCTAATTCCTTGGATACCCCTATACCTGCTATTGAAGTTATTGATTATCTTATTTCTTTATTGGACTTTTCCTAAGAAGAAAATTTATAATAAAAGTAAGTCAGTCTTTCCGAAAAGAGCCGCTAGTTCTTCCCGAAGAGTGCTGAAGATCAGACCGGATTGGATTAACCGGATTCAAGTTAGCAAATGCTAACAATATCATTAGCATTTAAAATATATACTGTAAACAAAAAATTTGTACTTTGTTAGTCAATTTTTGGATGGCTGATAACAATTATGATTATTAGCAAATAATTATACACAAAATAGCATAGATTATCATCCTTGTTAGCAAATCTGTTAGCATATTGTATGTTTGTGCTTGCATAGTGAAAATATGTTAATTAGCAAATAATAATATTCTTTTTAGCATATATCGTGAATGATTTTAGCAGAAAATATTACATTGCAATTGATTTATTTTGGAAGGCTACATATGATGTATGTTTTAATCTTACATATTTGTTGGCATACTAGTGAAATTTTTTCTAAGTAAGCAAATGTTAATTATATTATTAACATTTAAAGTATAGATTGTTAGCAAATGAGGAATGATTGTAGTTTTGCTTAAATGTGTTCTATTTTGGTTAGGTCTTAATTTCAAAGTTAGTAAATGCTAACTACATCATTAACATGTAAAATATGAACTATTAGCAAATAGATTTGTCAGCATATTTTTGTGTTAAACATACTCATAGAATTATTGCTATAAACATATGCATAATTTTCTATAAATAAATGCATGAGTTGCTAAAAATATTATTAATATGAAACTAAGAAGTGCCACAAAGAAGCAAATTTGTGCTTCAATTTTTTCAATTAAAGACTACCATTGCAGACCATTGCCTACAATAAATGGCCAACATGTTGAAATCGTTCAAAAATCAGTCAAACAACAAAAGAAGCACAATTCATAAAAAAAAAATTGCTATATAATAACACATACATAATTTGCTATAAACATTAGCATATGTTGCTAACAGTTACTTATACGATTTTCATCAGTTTTTTGGATACAACACTTTAAACACACATTTGCTAGAAGCATTAATAATATGAAACTAAAAAATGCTACAAAGCATCAAATTTGTGCTTCGATTTTTTTTATGTAAACCGACCATTGCAGACCACTATCTATAATTAATAACAATATAATTTCTAATTAAATCATCTCATAATAAACATAATATAATTTTTAACAATGGTCATAATATTAAAAATCAAACAAAGATAAAACAAATATTTTTGCTAATAATGGCCATAATATATGTTAATACATATGTAATTAGTTGCTAATAAATATCTTTTCAAAATGCGAGCGTTAATAGCAATGATTTAAATATTTTTTGCTATCATTTTTCATAATATTTACTAAAACTTATTTAATTATTTGCTAACAAGCATATTTTCAAAATGTGAAACGTAAGTATTTTTTGCTAGCATTAATCATAACATATGCTAAGAGGTAACCAATTATTTGCTAAGGTACAATATTTTGATTCTTCATAGATGATATTATGATTACAAAATATCTATAACATTCATAACATACAATCGATTGGTGTAAATAACACACTCATTATATCCAGGGGAAGATTTGAAAAACTTATTACAATCGTTAATTCCAAGCATACTATGGGAAAATGCAAATATAAAATGTAAAATGAGAATTTATGATAAAATCACTTGTGACATTTGCTAATATGTACTCAACAAATGAAATAAATATTTTACAAATGAAATTAGGAGTCTAAAACTATCATATATCTAATTAACATGTTGTTCTTATAGTCAAACGTTTACCCTACAGATATGCACAAAATCGTATAAAGTATATGTACATCAAAATATTAGAATCCTAGTTCTTTAAGACAAGTATAGATAAACACGAAAATATAATGTGAAAGGCTATATAAAACTAAGTGAAGAAATAACATTAAAGTGCATAACAATGCTCTTTTTCCTTTTCTTCACCCATCTTGCATTTGCCCTTCGCCTTTCACCTGTCAAAATTGACAAAGAAATATGAACATTAGTGTGCGTAACAACGTAATATCAAAACTATAAACTTTAAGATATTTGTCTTTATCCACGTGGCACTTTGGTGAATTTCTTAGAAGTACATGTACATTGCATACTATCAAAAATAATTTTCACCAATCAGTTTATAATAGAATCACTTTGAATAATGCTAACTATTCCATTAAGTTTTGTTAATAATCATAATTGATATCGTTCATCCAAATATTGACTATCATAGTACAAATTAGTTGCTAACAACCCATAATTTAAATGCTATATGTATCTTTAGCATTTGCTAACTTGAGAAATAACAGTTAACCAAAAACAAAACACAATCATACAAAATTATAATAATCTCTCATTTCCTATCATCCATATTTTAAATGCTAGTGATATCATTATCATTTTCTAAGTTGGAAAAATATTCAATGTCATGCAAACTAAACATATAAGATTAAAACATACATCATATCTAGCCTTCTAAAATCAACCAATTGCAATATAATATTTTATGCTGAAATTGTTCACCATATATGCTGAAAAGAATATTATTTGTTAATTAACATATTTTCATAATAAAAGTACTAGCATACAGTTCACTAAACATATTTGCTAATGGAAATGCTAACATATGTTATTCCGTCATAATTATTTGCTAATAATCATAATTTGTATTATTTAATTCTATCAATTGCAAATGGCCAATATCTCTGAACCGTTGAAGGATCGGTCGAACAATAAAAGCAGCCCAAATCATAAACAGAGAAATAATTTAAACTGGTGATTTAATAGAATGAAAATCAATTTTTATTCAAAATAGGCAAACAAAATTATTATGATCATCCCTCTAAATATTGACTGACATAGTACAATTCGGTTGCTAATAACACATTTTAAAAGCTAAATATATCTTTAGCATTTGCTAACATAGAAATTAAGAGCTAACGAAAACACAACACAACTAGTCAAAATTACAATCATATTTCATTTGCTAGCAATCCATATTTTAATTGCTAATGATATCATTAGCTTTTGCTAAATTGAAAAACATTTCATAATATACAATTAAACATACATTATATATAGCCTTCCAAAATCAATTAATTGCAAGATGATTTTTTCTGACAAAATTATTCACCATCTATGCTAAAAAAAGTATTTTATTATTTGATAATTAACATATTTTCACAATGCAATCACCAACATACAGTATGATAAACATATTTGCTAACAAGAATGATAAAATTTTCTACTCTGCGCATAAATATTTGCTAATAGTCATAATTGATATCATTCATCGAAATATGGACTATCATAGTACAAATCAGTTGCTAACAACCCATATTTTAAATGATATATGTATCTTTAGCATTTGCTAACTTGAGAAATAACAGCTAACCAAAAATAAAACCCAACCATACAAAATTATAATAATTTGTCATTTGCTATCAGTCCATATTCTAAATGCTAGTTATATTATTATCATTTGCTAAGTTGGAAAAACATTCCAAGTCATGCAAACTAAACATATAAAATTAAATCATACATCATATCTAGCCTTCCCAAATCAACCAATTGCAATATAATATTTTATGATGAAAGTGTTCACCATATATGCTGAAAAGAATATTATTTGCTAATTAACATATTTTCATAATAAGAGTACTAGCATGTAGTTCGCTAAACATATTTGCTAACGGAAATGCTAACATATGCTATTTCGTCATAATTATTTGCTAATAACCAAAAAAATACAAAATCAAACCCCATCAACATCCAAATTTTTTATTAACATTGCTTTCACCCAGATTTTTTCAGTTTCAAGTTATATCATTAAAAAAATTGCATATATTACACAACCCAAAAACAAAAAAATCCAGAAAAGCAAAACCCCAAAATGTAAACATTAATAAGCACACAAATATTCAAATATGAAGTACACCATTCTACATATTTGAAAAAAATCGCATCTGTCATCAAAGAAACCAAACCAAATGGAAAAAAAAACTGATGCTTGAATACCTGGAGTTCTTCTTGATCAACGTCTCATCATCATCTGCTGTTATAATCGGCTTTCAATGTGTAGTAGAATGAAACACCGTTGCTGGTAAAGCAAGGAAATGGTCTACTGGATTGCTGAATTTTTGGGAGAAAATGGGATAAGAATCGTCACTTTAAAAGTTCAACTGGAGTGGTAAATTTTGCTATTAACTAACCCTAGATTTGATTTTGAAAAAGAATCGATGTCAAATCTAATTCAATTTGGAGTCTTTTGGTGGGATTCATGCCATAATTACATGCCTACATTTTAGGGACGTGATTTTAATGTAATGTTTTTACCCTTTTTCACCCCTTAAAATTCAGATATATGAATAAAAAGAAAAACAATTACAATTTGATCCCTAGATGTAAAATTGAATCTATGTCGTTGATTTGGAACAGATCTATGGTTAATATTTGTTCCTATTTCCTACAGAGGGGAATGGTCTTCATTTTAACCCACCCTTATATATATATATATATATATATCTAGTATCTGCATGAGCAATTTACAATTTGGGATAATAATAATAATAATAATAATAATAATAATAATAATAATAATAATAATAATATCTTGTTTAATTATTTTCAAATACACAATAAATATACAATATAACACTCAAATACAATAACAATAGGGACAATTCAAATCATAATCATATTTCAATCTTTAAGTTATATGTAAATATACATCAATTTTTTTTAAAAAAATATTATGCTTAATTTTTGCTGGCTTTACATCCGATCGAAAGTTATTCAATATGAAAATATTTGGACAAATTCGATTTTACAATAAATAAATATATAAACTATGTTGAAAATATAAGATTGAGATAAATGGTCCAAAAATATATTTATTATTTTATTTCAAAATTTTCAAATAACTACAGTATATTCTTTATGATTATGTAGTTTAAGTAAATACCAAAAATATATATATTATATTTTTTGTACTTCAAACCATAAAATATAAGTCGATTACATTTTTGAATATTAATTATTTAGTATATGTATTAGAGTGTTTCTAAATACACCATAAAATTTTCAGTATACACCACTATTAAATTTAATTTAAAAATAAATAATTACTAAATATTCCTTTTAATTAAAAAAATGTTTAAAAATCAATTAGAAACAAATTCAAAAGAAAAAAAACACCCTATAAAAAACTCGATCTTTTTACTAAATAAATATTTTTATAACCTTTTTAACAAAAATAAATAATTTTATTTTTTATTTTAATTTTTTCATTTTTAATTATAATTATTGGGCTATATATATTATATTGTTATCATCTTTTACCGTATGTATTTTTTTAAATTGCTATATGTGCAATTCCTAAATTACAATAGTAATATTACAATGAGAGTTTTCCATATAGATACTATACTTGACAGTGTATGGTATGAAGTGTAATTAGAAATTTTTAAATGATTAATTATTTATGGTTGTCAAAACATTGTTAGGTATTTTTGTTAGAGATACTACATCTAAGTTAATTTGATAACTATAACTATATATATATATATATAGTGGGTTTGTGCATGGGAGCTAAATAAAATTTAGAAAAAAAGGTAAAACGGCAAATTATCTTGAGGGCAGATTCTAAAAATTCATTATTTTTTTTTGGAGAAAAATATTTATTTTCATTTTTTTCTGCTTTTTTTACTAAATTTTATTTTTTTTTCATCTCTAAAAAAAGACGGCATCACGTTATAGAATAATAGATAAAACGAATATGGAGAACATTTTTCATGTTTTTTACTAATCCCTAGAAAATTAACAATCTCTACAAAAGTATATATATTTAATCTTTTTTAATTTTTTTCATCACTAAAAAAAGATGTCGTCATGTTATAGAGTAATAGATAAAAAAATATGGTGCACGCTTTCATGTTTCTTTTAGGAAAAAGACTTTCATGTGGTTGTGCAATAGTGTCGGGGATTGTGCCCTTAAAGCAATTGTGAATTGTTTTTATCATATTTATAAAAGTGACATTTATTTTCGAACTAATATGCTTCTTGTATGCATTTATTTTACATCACAGAAAATCCCTAGTTTATTTGATGTTACCATAATCTTAGTATATAAGTGTTATATACAAGAGGATTAAGATTATGGAAAATAAACTAAAAATGAAGTCCGTGACAAATTTAATTAAAGTATGGGATCTTTAATTAAAATGTCACTAACACAGCCCAATGGCATTATGAATGTGACCGTTTTATCTGAACCGTTGATGTGGAGACATCCAGTTGGGTGTATTTATATATGATATGATCATATAGGGCTTGGACCGATTTAACTTAATTATTCCTTCAAATTCCGTTAAAGAAAAGGAATATTAAATTAAATCATAAGATGATCATATATGAATAATCTTAATCCTGAGTGATTATAGACTCCTGTTTACTTCAATGTGATTCTTGATTTGCTCGTTAAAGTTTGTTTGCCAACATTCTCTAAACTTGCATTTTAGATTCACATTTGAATTAAATAGCTGGGAATGTAATTTATAGATATGGAATCCATTCCTTCTTTTGAGAAGTAGAAAGATAATTCTCTCATTTATTAATTCTGGAACTGAGTGATTTGAGATATCTAATTTATAAATCGTTTATAAATTAATCGCTCACTAGTGAATTAATGGTAAATGAGGAAAAGAAATAATTGAAGAGGTTAACGGATATTACCTGTCTACAATTATGAATTATCTATGGAGGATTAATTCATATGAAATGATTAAATCAATGGACTGCTCAAATTCGTAGAGTAAATATGTTCTATAATTAAAGAGAGTGCAATTCCGAATTTTTAGTGGAATAATATCGGAATTAATGAGTTGAATAAACTAATTAAAGAGTTTGATTATTTATTCGATTTATTGGAGCTCTTGATTATAGGTCCATGGTCCCCGATTCGCCTTCCTATTTTATTGACGGGTTAATAATAATATTTAAGTTCCTAAAGTGTTATGAAAAATAAGTTTTCATAAAGTTTGGGCTTATGTGTAAATATTAGTTAATTCCGGAAATATATGATATTCCACAGTTTGACTGTGCTAGGAATTAAATAAATATAAGATATTTATATTATTTACATATTAGTGATAATTAATAATTATATGAGATAATTATTAATTTGTTTCCTTATCTACACGATTCTGAATTTGTTTAAGATAAGAAATTGATATGTATTGAAATTTGACCTAAATTTAAATATAAATATATCACTAGAGAAGAGATAAGACGACGAAATTTTTCACGCCTAGAATTTGATTCTCACATTAATTTGATTTTTGTGAAATCAAATATTGATTCTTCCTAAGAATTGATTTTCGCCGATTTGGTTTTTGAGATTCACGTGTGACGTGAATGGTTTATCAATCAAAAGCTAATTCCTTTTTAATCTCTTTCTCTTTTGATTTGTTATTTAATTCAGATCAAGTATACTCCCAATACTACAGCCCAATTCTACGATTTCATGTGTTGAAATAATCGTAGAAAAATTAAGTTAGGAACTTAATAGATTTATTCCGATGCCCACTCACTGCCGTTCAAAGGGAGGATCGAATCGGAAGATTGTGGTGTTTACGATATTCAAGATTCAAAGGTTGATCAAAGAAGACGAAGGAGATTTAAGAAAAAACGGTATTTTCTTTATCTCTCTTTTAGCATTAAATAAATTTAATTCGCATGGATATTATATTTTTATATCACGATCTATTGTCTGATTTATACCGCTTCCGCTCCCGTTCGATATGATCGAAAAGACAGATTTTATTCGATCCGAAATTTATTTCGGATCGGTTTAATTTCCAACAATGTAGATAGGATTATGCATGATCAATGTAACTATAATTTAAATGTGATAGCTAACTATTGAAATATTATATTAATATTTAATTAATTAGTGCAAATAATCAAACACGTATTTTAAATATATAAAAAATAATTAAGTAAATATTTTATTATTTATTAAATAGTCATTGGTTGAAGCTCAACATATATAACCCAAAAATTTCAATTCTGCTATCTATTCAAATATACAAAATGGGTTAGTTAAATTTAATTGTGCATAGTGCTTATGTAGTGAAATAAACCCCACTAAATTATTAGGACAATGAAACAATATATATATATATATATATAACTTATCAAAAATAATTAGAAAATACTAATTTATTTGTAATATTGTATATAAATTTTAAAAAAATTGAAGTAACCTTAATAAATTTCATACACACACATGCACAATGAAGTAGTTTGTTAAAAATATATATCGAATGGATTCTTTGAAGTCTGTAATTACCCATAAAATATCAAATATAAATTCATAATTGCAATAGGTTATCATCAACATGCATCATTCCAAACAAATAATAGTTCGTCATAATTACATAAAAATGAAAAAAAAGGAGTCCAATCCGAACTTATATTGACAAAAAAAAGTTCAAATTACAATTTGTTACACTAACAAAACTAAGAAAAAATAAAAATAAAAAAAGCATAAATTTTGTTTATAGGGTTTTATTGCACCTCATTTTCGTTAACTCGTGTGTGGCGTCCCTTTGCCTTCTCGTTCGAAGTCTCACAATTAATTATCATACACAAATAGTAGCTTTTGATTTACATTTGAAGGATATATATTTTTAAGAGTGATGAAACCCTCACAAGTTTCTGCACACACCAAGATTAATTTATCAATCAATTTTATTTTAACAAAAAATGTAAATTGTAAATATGTAATAAGTAAGGTCTAAATATGTATACATAATTAAATCAATGCACTAAGCACACACACATTATATGCAAACCAAATTAACAAAAAAAGTATTGAAAATATAAATATTGTGTACGCTTATATATAGGTTGCAACCAAAAAAAAATATTGACTCTAAATGGTTTTAATTTAAGTTAAAAATAGATTATGTAAAGATAATATTGGAAAATCGATACAAAAAATCATACAATCAAATTTGACCTTTATCTTATTTATTTATTATTATGGAAATGTATTTTGTTGATTTAAAACATTAAAATTAAATCAATTGCTATGATTTCTTGAAATCTATAATCTATAATATATTAACATAACTAAATATTGCTATATTTGGTTTACGCAATATCCAGAATCTAAATATATTCCATTTATATAATACATATACATCTATATATAAAAAATTTTGTTAAATATATTCAGCTATATTAGCCGCAATGTTATACCATGCATAAAATATTTATTTATGATCGAATGTGCAACATGTATATATATATATATATAGAAGTATGTTAATATTTAATTATTTACACATAAAATAAATATTTTTTAATATAAAATAATACTTTATCATTTTCAGAAGATGTAAATAGATTGGAAATCATATTTTTAGATTTGTGGTCATGATTTTGTTATTATATATTATATAGATATTTATAAAATAATATAATATACATAATCATTATATAATTAACTGTTAGCCTAATTTTAGTAGATATTATTCTGGTCAAAGTCACATATTGTGTGTGTGTGTGCGCGCGCGCGCGCGCGCGCGGGGGGTTAAAGTGAATACCATAACCCCATGTAGGAAATAGGAACAATTATTAACCATAGATCTACTCCAAATAAACGGCAGAGATTTAATTTCATATATAGGGATCAAATTGCAATTCCATTCATTTTTTTTATTTATCTATATATCAAAGGGTAAAAAAGGGTGGAAAAAAAATAACATTAAATCACGTCCCTGATTATAGCCATGTAATTATGGCAACCCACCCACCCACACGAAATTGAATTAGATTTCAAATGGATTTACTTTCCTAAATGAAATTTAGGGTTAGTTATAGCAAAATCTAATTAGGCGACTAACACCCATAGACCAATTTTCTCCCAGCCAAAATTTAGAATTCGGAATCCCGTTTCGTTGCTTCACAGGCAGCAAGACTTAATTCTACTATAAATTGAAAGTTCGAGTACAGAAGCAAATGACGGCAAAACGTTCAACAAGAAGTAGCTCAGGTATTGTTTCGGCGGTTTTGTTTTTATCACTTTTACTTGGTTTCTTTGATGAAAGTTGTAATTTTTTTTATTCTACCGTGTTTTTTTTACGGTTTTTAATCGATTTTTTTAAAGTTCTATTTTTTTTTTACAGATGCTATTGTACAGATTAATCTGTAAAATAGTGTTCTTATATAGTTTAATATGTGTGTGCGTACTAGGGTTTATGTTTTGATTTTTTTTACAGATGTCATTATACAGATTAATTTGTAAAATTGTGTTCTTTAGATTCGCACGTGTTAGCAAATCATGTGTATATTTTTAGCAAATCATGTATATAATTTTAGCAAATTTCGACTAAACACTGATAGCAAATCATGTGTATATTTTTAGCAAATATGAAGGATTCTGATAGCAATTATTTGTTATTTGATTTTAGCAAATTTGTGTTTACTAGTGGAATTTGAAAGACAAAAATCTAGGGCGAAAATTTTTTGGCTATTGATTTTTTTTGTACTTTTTCAAATATGAAATTATTCATTTGTGTATTTTATTATGTTTTCTATTTTTGATTCTTACATATTAGAAAAACCTTATGTGAGTAGTTGTAATTGTTTGAATCTAAAGACGGATAACAAATCATGTGTATGATATTAGCAAATATGAAAAATCTGATAGCAAGTCTTTGTTGTTTGTTTTTAGCAGATTGTGTTTAATATTTGTATTTGAAACACAAAATTAAGGGGGAGAAAGTGCAGCAAAGTAATGTTAATAAAATTAATTAAATTTTGGTTATTGTTTGTTTTTTGTCTGTTTGAAATATGAACTTCATCATTTGTGTATTTTCTTGGGTGTTCTGTTTTTTTATTATCACGGTTTAGCAAAATGTTAGATTCCTAGCTGTAATTATTTTCAAAATGTTAGATTCCTAGCTGTAATTATTTTCATATACATAGGGATAGCAAATCATTTATACATTAGTAGCAAATATGTAGGATTCTGTTAGCAATTGTATGTTATTTGTTTTTAGTAAATTTGTGTTTAATATGTGAATTTAAATCACAAAATGCAGGGTGGTAAAGTGCAGCAAAATAATATTAACTAAATTTGGCTATTGATTGTTTTTGGTCTGTTTGAAATATGAAATCCATCATTTGTGTATTTTCTTGGGTGTTCTATTTTTTATTCTAACGTTTTAGTCAAATGTTAGATTGCTAGTTGCAATTATTTTTCATATACATAGGATAGCAACTCATGTGGACATTATTAGCAAATATTTAGGAGTCTGTTAGCAATTCTCTGTTGTCTATTTTTAGCAAATTTGTGTTTAATATTTGAATTTGAATCACGAAATGCAGGGGGAAAGTGCAGCAAAGAGCAAACAACGGAAAGATGTCAAAGGTATTTAATGATTTTTAGAAATTATTATTCAATTTAACATGTACAATTTAGTGAGTAGCTTTACCGATTAACATGAATATGAAATCATTTATATATGAACATGAATATGGAACCATTCAATATTTGTTCAAATATGAAATTGATGAGTTGTGTATTTTAATTTCTTGGGTTTTTCATTTTTGATTCTCACATGTTAGGAAAATGTTAGGTTCATAGTTGCAATAATTTTCATCTGAATACGGATAGAAAATCATGTGAACATTATTAGCAAATATAAAGTAGTCTGATAGCAATTGCAGCAAAGTGAAGAAGAATGTATTTGTTAACTTGGCTATTGATTGTTTGTGGTCTATTTCAAATATGAAATTGCTCATTTGTGTATTTTATTGGGTTTTCTATTTTTGATTCTCACGTTTTAACAAAATATTAGATTCCTAATTGCAATTATTTTCATATACATACGGATAACAAATCATGTGGACATTATTAGCAAATATGTATGTGTCTCTTAGCAATTATATGTGATCTGTTTTTAGTAAATTTGCGTTTAATATTTGAATTTAAATCATGAAATGCGAGGAAGAAAGTGCAGCAAACTGATGTTAATTAAATTTTGGCTATTGATTTTTTTTGCCTGTTTGAAATATGAACTTCATCATTTGTGTATTTTGTTGGATGTTCTGTTTTTTAATTCTCACGGTTTAGTAAAATATTAGATTCCTAGTTGCAATTAATCTCATGTTTATGTTCTTGAAATTGGTACAGGGACCGATTTTAGAATTTGTTTTCCTTTCCTGGTATGGTGCAAATATGTTAAGAATGTCCCAAGCACTCGGAGTTTCAGGATGGCACCTTTTAATTTGCAAAGTTTTCAGCCTCCATTTGTCCAATACGACTCTGTCTTCCCATAGCTGGTTCAGATACCTACTCCTCAAGTTTCCATTAACTACAGAGCCCCATTGATGAGCCCATATTGTGCCGTGGGTTGTAAACATATGCTTATGTTTATAGCAAATTATGTATCTGTTAATAGCAAATTTATTCATTTTTATTCTGAATTGTGCTTCTTTTGTTGTTCGACTGACTATTGAATGATTTCGAGATGTTGGCCATTTATTGTAGACAGTGGTCTACAATGGTAGTCTTTAATTGAAAAAATTGAAGCACAAATTTGCTTCTTCGTGGCACTTCTTAGTTTCATATTAATAATATTTTTAGCAACTCATGCATCTATTTATAGCAAATTATGCATATGTTTATAACAATAATTTTATGAGCATGTTTAACATAAAAATATGCTAACAAATCATTTGCTAACAATTCATATTTTACATAATAATGATGCCGTTAGCATTTGCTAACTTTAAAATTAAGACCTAACCGAAACAGAACACATCTAAACAAAATTACAATCATTCCCCATTTGCTAACAATCCATACTTTGAATGCTAATGATATAATTAATATTTGCTAATTTAGAAAAAAAAATCAATAGTATGCCAACAAATATATAAGATTAAAACATACATCATATGTAGCCTTCCAAAATAAATCAATTGCAACGGAATATTTTATACTAAAATCGTTCACGATATATGCTAAAAAGAATATTATTATTTGTTAATTAACATATTTTGACTATGCAAGCACCAACATACAATATGCTAACAGATTTGCTAACAAGGATGATAATCTATGCTATTTAGTTTATAATTATTTGCTAATAATCATAATTGTTATCATCCATCCAAAAATTGACTAACAAAGTACAAATCTTTTGCTAGCAGTATATATTTTAAATGCTATGATATTGTTAGCATTTGCTAACTTGAATCCGGTTAATCTAATTCGGTCTGATCTTGAGCACTCTTCGGGAAGAACTAGCGGCACTCTTTGTGAAGAATTGGCTTCCTTTTATTATAAATTTTCTTCTTAGAAAAAGTCCACTAAAGAAGTAAGATAATCAATAACTTCAATAGCAGATGTAGGGGTTTCCAAGAAATTAAGAGCTTTATCAACAAAATCATCATCCACTTTTTCGAAATTCGGAGTGTCCTACTGATGAGAAACATGAAGCGCCGCAGGAGCAATATAATTTGGAGAATAAGATTAAGTATGTTAAGTCATGCACAATCTCATAAACATTATCAAGAACTTTTGATGTCTGCAATATAATGTTAAACAGATAATAAACATATAAGATTAAAACTTACATCAAGTATATTTTGATTTAAATACAGACTCGTAAATTATTATTTATAATAGAAAACGTGCCGAGATAATAAAATCAAATATTTATACTAGCAAACATGTCGAAATAATTAACTCACACAAAAAATATAAACATGTCGAGATATATTAAGGTTCTGAATTAGCAAAAAGTGATAAATTAGTTAGCAAATCATATGTCGCATATAGCAACATTCTGAAAGTTAACAGAAACACAAACACAACTTTAAAAACCTACATAAAAGATCAAAAATATCACATAACGTATGGTTTGTCATTGATTTGGACTAAATCTAGCAACTTCGCCTACAACGTTTTAACACAATCTTTTTAATGTATTATTTATGTTTACACATTCCTCAATCGATTAATATACTAAAGTATCTTAAAACCCCATCTTATATAAAACATACAAATTAATAACCGTCAATGTACATCAACTACATGAAGGTTCTAAATTAGCAAATATTGATAAACTAGTTAGCAAATCGTATATCGTAGATAGCAACATTCTAACAATTAACAGAAACACAAACACAACTCGAAAACCCTACATATAAAATCAAAAATATCCACTGACGTATTTTTGCCATGAACGCATAATATAGTGTTAGGAAAAAACTATCAAGGAACCCCTAGATCAGGTTTTGATGAGATGTCAAAATTAGTTATGAAAAACTGACTAAAGTTCAAGTTGTAGATCGAAGCTGACCAGTCCAGGGCATCAAAAAGAAACTCAAGTGGAGTCAAGTCAACCAATCTGAGGAATGGCCTACAAGCTGGAGGATACGTCATCCAGTTAAAATTCAACTCAGCTGAGGAGTCATACCAGTCAAAACAAGCTGACAACCAAGTCAGCTGAGTTGAGGGAGAAAAGAGTTGACTAAAGACTGAAGAAACTGATAAAGCATCAGTTTAAGCTAGAGACTGGAAGTATCCAACTGATGGCTAAACTGCAGTAAACAAAATAGATCAGCAGAAAGTCAGAACTGCAGTCAGCCAGCTTGTGATTAGTCAAAGCTGACAAGAAAGCTCAAAGAGAAATCAGTCAAGCTGACAAGCTAGCCAAGAACTTGAGATCAGTCGAACTGGAGCAATAGCCAAGCTCAGCTAACAAGCCCAGAACTGCTAATTAGAGCAATAGCCAATCTCAGCTGATAAGCCCATAACTGCCAACTGGAGCAATAGCCAATCTCAGCTGACAAGCTCGGAACTACAAGCTGGAGCGATAACCAAACTCAGCTGATAAGCTCAGGACTGCCAAACTGGAGCAACAGTCAGACTCAGCTGACAACCTCGGAACTGCCAGCTGGAGCGATAATCAAACTGAGCTGATAAATCCAGAACTGCCAACTGGAACTCAAAACTGCCAAGAAAGCTGAAGCCAGAGAACCCTGGAGTTTATTACTTAAACCGACGAATCTTGGAATAAATGCTCCTACAAAGATCCTGGAATTTAATGAAGATCGATTGGCAGAGTAACGGCTACTTCAACCAAAAGCTCCAAGCGATCATTAAAGACCACCTGCCATTGATGAGCCAACAGAGCCACCGATCAATGGACAATGGAACTCAACGGTCACAAAATCACTCCTCTATAAAAGACGAGTGAATCAGAGTTTAAAACACTCTTCGCAAATCCTTGATACAAAGAACTTATCGCCTTCACAACTTTCACATATACAAGTAAGAGCTTTTCTTTCTCCCTCCCACTCAAGCTCAAGTTCAGCTTTTGATAGAAACTGTGAGAGTCCAACTGAGAAGAAGAATTTACAGAATCAAGATATTCAGCCAGCTGTTGACGATCCAGCAAGGGCAGCCTTCTCAGTTCCAGCTATTCAACGATCAACTACTCAACTCAATTAAAGGAGCACATCAGTTGATACCCCCTATTCAAGACTCACCTCTTGAAGATCGAAAGAGATCTAAAACCCTGTAAAGACGACAATAGCACCTACCTTCCTAGCGAGCAG
The DNA here is from genome assembly GCA_026008535.1 of Perilla frutescens. Classification (NCBI taxonomy): domain Eukaryota; kingdom Viridiplantae; phylum Streptophyta; class Magnoliopsida; order Lamiales; family Lamiaceae; genus Perilla; species Perilla frutescens. The sequence continues at coordinate 34,734,697 of BRKX01000011.1, forward strand.
TTAGGGACTTCAAGTGTGAGCCGTCGACCCGCTGAGGTAGCGAGCAGTTACCAGGTTCAACCAATTGTCCTTCATTGTGTAATTTGTAAAGAAACTCAAGTTATATAGTAAAGTTGCCCTTCTGTGGAAGGAAGAGAGGGCATAGAAGTTTGAGACTTCGAACCTCTATAAATCGCTTGTGTGCTATACTATATTGATTATTGCATATCTTTGAACTGTACACAATATCACACAAGCTGCACTCAAACTGTCTTAACTGATCAACAAGTTTGTGCATAGATAAGTTTCATCAAGCGAGTCAAAGGGCCCTGTTATTCCGCATCTAAAGTAAAAGTTTTTGAATCAGTTTATTCACCCTCCTCTAAACTGATACCGACTCGCCCGGGACCAACATATAGCATACATGAATACTCTGTAACTTCGCCTACAATGTTTTGATACAATCTCTTTAATGTATTCTTTATGTTTACAGATTCCTCAATCGATTAATATACTAAACTATCATAAAATACCATCATATATAAAACCATAGAAATTAAATAAACATAAACGTACATCAACTACAAAATTATTTTGAAGGCGATAATGATATATTGAATACCTGGAATTCCCATCGATGTTGCGATCTTGTGTATATAGCGCACAATTACCAAACACTACACTGTAAAAATCGATTAAAGAAGACGATAAAAATTGAGCAAATATTGCAGGACTGAATGTGTTTTTTCAACCTCCAATGAATGGTTTTTGGAGGAGTATTCCGTGTTAATACCGAAAATACAATAACCATTATCGTTTCAATTGAGAAAAAAAAACGCAACATTAAATATTTATAAAAAAAATGGAAATAGAATCCAATATTGCATGGAGATTGGAAACTTCCTTCAAACGTGGGATTTGATTTTACAGCATCATATATGAATTACAGATATAACTCTGGCTTAATTTAATTATTAAGTAATTGCAATATATCCCTCCTTCATAGACGGATCCTGGCCATAGAAATAATTGAATCATATGGTTGATATTAATTCCTATTTCCTACATGGGGTTTGTGTTCCTATTTGAACTCTAGTCTATATGTGTGTGTGTATATATATTCCGCTCAGCATTTCCGTGGGCTCCACATTTTTTTCCAATTTTATCCTTGTCTTCTCTGTCTGACATTGATGTTTTCAAGAAAAAAATTACTCTCCCACACTGTGATTGACTCTGTTCTTTTTTTTTTCGATCTTTACAATGGGCGCTCGACTATCTTATTTTTTCTTTTCCAAATCTTCAGAATTAGCCTTTTCGAAACACAAACCATTCTTCACAGTAGGCGCTCAACTGTCTTCTTTATTCTTTTTTCAAATATTCAAAATTGACATCTTCCCAATATTCAGATTTTCGAAATTTTGATACCGCAACTTGCTTGTATTCATCTTGACGCATCTGCACTATCTCTCATTCGCAATTCGCAAACAAGAAGTTTCATTCAATTTGCTAGCAACCTTATTACAGTTGGGTTATCTAATTTCTGTAACAATATACCCACTTGATGTGCTCAACGTCGGCATCTTAAACCACTGATATCCGATGTCGAAACAAAAAACTTGCAAATTTTTAACAAACAACTGAATTATCCAACTCTTTTTCCTTCTTATTTAAAAAAAATAGTGATTGGGTGCAGAGGAAGAATTATCAATGGAATTTGTCCCCTCCCCCACTGCTCTTGAATTCATGGTTTTCCCAACCCGCATAAGTGAAATTGATGTGGGTGTTTACTTTGAGAGCAAAGAATGTGAAACTGTGTGTATGATGTATCTTCATATTGTGCGTTTAAAGCGTGAGGAGATATATGATTTAGTGTATTTCTTGTAATTGTTGCTAAAGGGGAGAGATGGTTATCATATTTCTGTGCATGTGAGATAAGTTTAATTTCTACTATGTTTTTCTTTGATTAGCTTGTTGCTTGGATTGATTTTTTTTTTCTTCTGAAAAGGGGCATTAAATAGAACGATGAAAAGATCGATTTGTATTAGAGAAGAGAATCAAAGTGGGATGAAAGAAGAAATGAATGGATTCAAAAATGAAAAGGGCATAGACTTGTGCTAAGCGAAAAGGAGGAAAAAAATTGGTAAATAAATGTAGCGCCCACAGACACGCTCACCAGAATCACCCAACATATCAATACTCATTATTCAATTACACTAATTACATGTCGATTAATGGTTTTAAATTACTTGGCACATTTTGTTATTACTATCCCTAGATTTGGAGATCATGATTGTGTTATCAATAAAATAATAATAAACATAATTGGAGATATATAATAATGGATTTGCAATATAACCCAATATTTATGAAAATATATAATTATGGATTTCAATGTATTAAATCCACGATTTAGATGAAAAATAAATATTGAATAATATATAATATGATATTATATTTCTATTTTCAAAAATTAAAAATGGACAGAAAATAAAAAATTTCTATATACGAATGTCGAATCGTTATTATATATTATATAGATTTCTTCAAATTAACAGTTGGGGTGTGTTGTGATTTGAACAGTCTTTTAACTTTGGTGACCACATATTAATGTATATACTTTATATTATTTATTTAGATAAAATTGTAAGGGGGTGAAAAAGCACATGCTGTGTATAATAATTGTGTTGAGAAAGTCGCCATATTGATCTTTGTTGTAATGGGATTCCTAATCTAAGTAAGATTACTTTTGTTTGTTTGTCTTTTTTTTATTTTTTTGACACACGGTCACCCGAAATAATAGTAGCGGCAGCAGCAGTAAAAAATAATAATTGTTTATCTCTAATTTAGTACTTACATATTATTTAATAAAAAATCATTTTGTGTTATTAATATGAGATTGATGGGATTAGCATATACGTGCATATTATTGGAGATTATTGGTTTAATTATTTGTTTGTTTTTCATATTCCATGTAACTAACTAACTTGACACTTAAATATGATATGTAGAACAATTTAGTACAAAAAAGCCACCATTATTGTCTGTGACATGTTATTATTACTGATGATTTCTAATCATTTCCTTATATTTTTTAACTTCGTAATAATATGGATAAAAATATCTTAATTATAACATAAATGTAACTTTTTTTTATAAAAAAGCTAAATTTGAAAGAAAAAAATGTTGGCATTAACATGCAAAATAAAAGAAAGCAAAAGCACACTTGGATCCCGTACTATTATAAGCTTTTTTCGAATTTAGTTTCTATATTTTCATTGGGTAAAATGAAGTTCGTGCACTTACACTATTATTAAAATAAGGTGCATGCACCATTAAATTGTTAATTCACTATAGGGACATATATATTAGGCGATATGTTGGTCCGGACAAATCGATATTAGTTTAGAGGGCGATGAATAAATTGATTCAAAAATTTTAACTTTAAATATGGAATAATAGGGGTCCTTGACTTGCTTAGCAACTTATCTATGCACTTAATCGGCTTGGTCAATTCCAGTTGACTTGATTGCAGTTTGTGTACAGTTTATAGATATGCAAGATTAAGCTAAACAGTACAGTACACAAGAGATTTATAGAGGTTCGAAGTCTTAAATTTCTACGTCCTCTCTCCCTTCCGCAGAAGGGCAAATTCACTATATAACTTGAATTTCTTTACAAATTATACAATGAACGATAGTTGGCTGAATCTGGTAACGGTGAGTTTCTTTACACGGTCACCTCAGCGGGTCGACGGCTCACACTTGCAGTCCCAAGCGTCTGTGGCTCGGAGAGTTAGGTGTTATTGTCATCTTTACAAGATTTTAGATCTCTTTCGATCTTCAAGAGGTTAGTCTTGAACAGGGGTATCAACTGATGTGCTCCTTGAGTTGAGCTGAGTAGTTGAACGATGTATAGCTTGAACTGAGAAGACGGCTCTGTCTGGACTTTCGATAGCTAGCTGAATGCTTGAATCTTTTAGCTCTTCTTCTCAGTTGAGACTTTCGCAGCTTTTAGATAATGATGTAAACTTGAGCTGAAAGGGAGAGAAAGAAAGCTTAGTTGTAAGTATGTGTGAAAATTTAGAGTATGATAGATAAGTTCGAGAGTTGAAAGTTATTTGAAAATTAGATTCACTCGTCTTATATAGAGGAGTGATCTTGTGACCGTCGAGTTCCATTGATCGATGGCTCTGTTGGTTCATCAATGGTAGTTGATCTTCATAGCCGTTGAGGCTTGTCGAAGTAGCCGTTACTTAGCCAATCGATCTCTATTGAGCATTAACTCCAAGATCTTCGCTGAGTATTAACTCCAAGATATTCGTTGAGCATTAACTCTAAGATTCTCCAGTTGGTAGTTCTGAGCTCTAGTTAACAGTTCTGAGCTTGGCTGCTCAGTTTGGCTATTGCTTCAGTTGGCTTTCTTTCCGAGCTTCTTTGCCAGTTCAACTGACTACAAACTGTTGACTGGTTTGACATTTTGACTGGTCTTATTCTAAGCTTGGTCAGCAGTTGGCTTATCTTGAGCTTCAAGCTGGCTGACTTCAATTCTGGCTATCAGCAGTTGATTTGTCTTGATGCTTCGGTTGGCTGACTTCAATTCTAGCTATCAACAGTTGATTTGTCTTGATGCTTCAGTTGGGCTTATTTTAGTTCTGGTCATCAGTTGGATGCTTCCAGTCTTCAGTTAAACTGACTTCTTGTCAATTTCATCAGTCAGTTGATTCTGCTTCTCCAGTTCAACTGACCTGACTGTTAGTTTGATTCCTGAACTGACCTGGTTGTCAGTTTGATTCTTAAACTGACCTGGTTGTCTGTTTGATCCTTGAACTGGTTCAACCTTTTTGGGTTTAACCCTCGGTTGGGTTATCTCCTAACTAATTGACGTATCCTTCAGCTGGGTCGACCATACTCCAGTTTGGTTGACTCTTGCTTTAGCTTAATTCTCTTTGGAGCCTCAGTTGGTTAACTAAGATCTCCAGCTTGATTCTTCCTTCAGTTTTTCAGGAAATATTTAGACATCTCATCAAAACCATATATTCAGGGATTTTTCTTGATAGTTTTTCCTAACACGATATATCTATAGTTACAAAGGTGATATTTATAATTTACAAAGATGACCTTGTTTTATCCCGGTGGAAATGGCCTAGTGGTGGTGAGTGAGGTTGCTTAGACACCGAAGATTACGGTTCGAATCTCCTCAATACCATAAGTCGGATATGTGAGTAAAAAAAAACATAAAAAATGACCTTATTTTTGCAAAAATATAAATGCACGAACTTGATTTTACCTAACTAAAAACCCAATTATTCATTTGCCAATTAAAAATCTCATTAAATTACCAATATATATGATGATGCATACACCCTCTAAAGTATACATGTCATATAACATTCACACACACATATATATACACGCACATAAACCGTCATTCATGTAATTGGGATTAATTTTTCATCTAATATTTATGTTTTAACATGTACAGATTTAATACACGACAATCTATGTAGAAAACTATCACGTAATTAATTAATGAGAAGGTCTTCCATGCACCAACCCTTCCCTACCCTTTATTTACATCACTATATCAGACGCCACATGGGTTTACGCACAACACGTGGAGACCACGCGCCCGTCTTTTTTTTGGCAAATTTTTCTATTTTTTTTTTATTTTCTATTTTTCTTTTTTATTTTTTTCCCAAAAAATTTATACCCTAAAATAAAATTAGTTAACCCTAAAATTAAAGTGAATTGATTTAATTTATTTGAAATAAATATAAATTTATATCCTAAAATAAAATTAATAAACCCTAAAAAACACAAAATAAACCTCTAAAAATCCTGAAAACACAAAGTAAACCTCTAAAAATTCTTAAAAATACAAAATAAACCCCTAAAAACTCTTTAAAATCCTAAAAAAACCCAAAATAAACCCTAAACACACAAAATAAACCCCTAAAAAATCTTAAAAATTACAAAATAAACCCCTAAAAAATAATGAACCCTTAAAAAACCCTGAACTCCTAAAATTTAAAGATTAATTAGAATGGAAAAAATCACGATTTGAACTAAATAAACTAGTACAAGATAACTATCAGACGCCTTACTTTTTAATGATGCAGGTGATACTTTTCCAATTTTGAGTGATACTTTTTAGTATTACAGTCGATACTGATTTTGTTAGATTATTTTTTTTTTATGGATTGATCCGCGTTTTGATCCGACCTATCTGAAATAGTGCTATTTACCCTGGTGCATGGAGGTGTTTGTGTTAATTGATGGACAAATTAACGTACTCATGAGTGATCACTACCATTTAATTACTCGAGACATAGTGCTTCATTTTTCTTTTCTTACATACTTTTACATGCACGCATATTATATTTTTATTTTGAAAATGATTAAATAAGTCTGATGATAGGATAGGGTTGGTAACTATATACATATATATATATATGTATATATATGCCAATTAAAAAAAATTGAGGCTGCAATCATTAGACATTATCTTGTGTTAGTGTAGAACACTATACTAGGTAGTGAGAAAATGAAGAATTATGGATTATGCAGCTCATTGGAAGAATAATTTCAACAGTCTCCCCACTAGCTAGTTGCTAGTTCAACTCAAATTGGACAAATTAATTTATACAATATAATATTGCGATTGCAGATAGTTCTAAAAAAAGTTGTGTCGTTTGCTATTTTGTGTGTGAATGAATGAATAACAATATTCATTAATTATGGATGCACAAGAAATTGTATGTATATCATATTATAATTTACTTGGTAAGTGAATCGAGATAAATTGGACACTTCCCAAATTAGTTGAATCGAGCTCGGAAAAATCACATCATTTAAAAATGAGAAAAATAATTTATGTTTGTCATGTTATAAACTACTCATTCCAAATTAAATGAATTGGTTCATAAATCAATAAAAAAATATTTTGCGACGCAATTGATTAGACTCTGATTTGAGTAAAATTTGTAATTTTTCATCTGTAAGTGGTCGAGTTTTCAAATAAATTTGATCGTAATCTTAAGACGCTTATCATACTAATAGTTATATATAAGTGCCACTAACTAAATTAAAATTCAAAATATGAATGTAACTTTGCTAGAAATGAATGAATTACTCTGGTTAATACAATGATCATATATATAAATATATATCTTATATAAAATAATTTATATCATGAATACAAAGAGACAAAGGACAATGATTCTTCAACCCCTTTTCCCCTAACAAATGTTAGAAAAAAAAATGACATCTTCGAGTGCTCATTGAGTAAATTCATAATTATGTATTCTGATTATCATTATAATAGATGAGGTGAGTAATGTGTAAGGCTGCTTAATTATAAAAAAATATATGATAAATAAAAGTATAATTGGTGTGACAATTTTATGAAAGATCCACTTTTCGCACTTGGATTTGAATGGTCCGTCTTTTCTAATTTCATCATTTCTTCCCCCCATTCTTTTAAAATCTTATATTAATTAAATTTCTATAATTTTAGTAAAAAAGAAATTCGTAATATTATTTGTTGGAGGAGATTCATAACCTTTTAATCACAAGTTCGCTTTATCATCAATTTTTTTTTCTAAAATTAGAAGAATGATTAATACTAAGTAGAGCAATAACTTCTAGTATCAAGAAAGTCGTCCATCCCATTACGTACATCGGTAACAGGGTTATCCTTGATAAAAAAAAAAAAAAAAAAGTCGTCCACAAAAAGTGAAAGTTCGACCCAATAATGAGGGATTCAGAAGTCATATGCAAATATACCAAAACGAAGCACCAAAACATTAGCTTCACGACAAACATGCGCATTATAACCGATTCTTGATGAGGGAATATATTTATAGCTCGACACAAATCACATGAACTTCGACTTATCATTAATTTCTTAAATAATAGCATTTGTGACAAACATAAAATCAGCATCAATGACAAGCCTTTCGAAACCCAAGTTTTTTATATACGAGAGAGCTTCACGCAACTCATCGAACTAAGCCGCCTAAGGAGGCTGAATTACAAGCTATTAAATTATATTAATGTTGTTATTATACATTCATGACATGTTTGTCTCTTATAATTGATAACATTGCATAAATTGTTATCGTGATAATTTGAAAATACATATATTGAACTTCAAATAATGTTATCTTCTAAAATAATAGGACAAAACATAAATTTAAAATTGCCCAAAAAAGAAACAATAAAAAATTTTGAAGGATCTATAGCAATGATCCTAAGTAGATCTCTTAACTTAGCTTTTCACTAACATGCTATCAAAGATTGTAACTTGGTAGTCTACATGGTCATTGAGTAATAGTTTGATTTATGCCTCTAAGTCAATTTGGGCAGGCGTAATAATTGGTGTCCACTTTTAAATTAATTTCAATTGATGGTATGTTTAATAGTGGCACATAATTTGACCAAAAAAGATGGCAACTATGGTTAAATTATAGCATAAAAATTACATGTTTCTTGACCTTAAGAGTGTGTGGTCCTTATTATTTCAAACAATTTCAATATAATATGTATGGATCGTGAAACTCTCTAGTCCTCGGGTTCCTTTCTATTTGTGACCATATGTTGATATATTAATATTAATTCGACATAAATCATGATCATTAATTTTTTTTTAATATGGAAGGGATATAATTAATTAATTTATTTGACTTGGTAATAATTTCGCAATACTTTGAAGAGATTTGATGACAACACTTGTACCTATAAGATATGTGGGGCTAGGCCATTTTGATTAAATATTTGTTTTCAATTCTCTTATTTCATTTGAAATCAAATTGATCGCTAGAAGACTTCTCATTCGGTTCATCTGTTAAAGCCTTTAGTGTGAGGCTGGAATATCAAATGATGTAACTCCACTTATTTTCTATTGCTTTGCATCGAATGCAAACTTTAAATCGATGTATTTAACCATGCACCTGATATTTTCTATTAATTCTCTGTGTTACAATTCGTATTATACTTTTAAATTATGAGGTTTTTTTATATTTGCTTCAATTATATTTTTTTATGATTTAGTTTAATTTTAAGATTATATTTTAAGGTTTATCCCACCTAATTAGAGTTTATAATTATTTTTTAGTATAAAAATTATATTTAATTTTCAATTAATAATTCATTATTATGGTTGATTAATTCAAAATTAAATTTTATAACCTTTTTAATTCAATTTTTTGTTGATAAATGTTGGCTATGATTATATGTTAGAATTAATTTTTATTTTATAATAAATATTAATAAAATTATAAATTTGATATACAGTGAAATACCGAGTGAAACACAAAGAAGTGTAACAGGAAATTTAAACCCTTAACCATGAGACAATTGTCCTTTTTTTTTGGACATCGAGGATAACCCGTTGTTGCTACCGTGGTGCGCACTGCGTAATAGCCTGCAAACCTACACAGGGGAGGTAAACCATACTTGGCAAGCCAGATGTGACAGACTCACACCTAGTGGTGTTGGCGGTGGGTCGAACTTGAGACCTTTGGCCTCAAGAAACACCACTCCACCACTAGGCCATCCCCAAGGGGACTACGAGACAATTGTCTTTCTCAAGCGGTTGAGTTGTTGAAGTGACAATCTCCTAACTTAAAGGTTATAATTAGTTTATATACAATATATTTTTTAGATTGTGATATTTGATAAGTCTTTTTTACAAGTAGAGACTGCAAGTATCTTAAAAAAACTACAATATATAAGATACCGACCAAATAACAAGTCAAAGGTACTTGTGTGCATGTTTTTTCAAATTGTAACTTGTATTATACTCGCTATTTATCATTTTTTTTTAATATAATGATGGTAACCCGCGACTGCCACCTAACATTGTGCATTTGTTCGATATTTTATTTCACTAAAAATATTACACGTAAGAGAACCGGGTAATTTATAGCAAAATAATAATGAGTAAAGTCATATCCACAGAGACTAACTATGTAATCTGACTAAGTACCTAATTACATTGTTTTACTTTATCTAGACAACCGAATTAAGAGTTTGATTTTTAAGGAACTAGATACTGCAAAATAAATAAATCAAGCTAAGAAAATGGGATAAACAGATATGGAGATGGATTCTAATGTGTTGCTATTAAATGAATTTCACAATTTTTAGATAATTTATCCAACCAATTTAATTTTAATCTTGTAGGAGAATCACTAATGTAATTACAATCTCTCTCGAGTAAGCTATAACAATAGATTAGACTCTAATTCTTACCTCTAATTAAAACCTCAGATTTATTATCCTCAAGACACCTGTCAATCTCTCGATCTAGCATACTTGTGTTGTGCAATCATAATCCGTTAACCTACTAACCTCTCTCGAGTGAATAATAAAATAACTACACAAGTGCAAAAACTAATCAATTCAATCACATAAGACAACAGTAAACGAGGATGTACAAACAAGAAATAGAATGAGACAACAAATTACTTCAAATCATAAATTCATAAAACAATCAACAACCTTATGACATCTAGAAGTTTAACTAATCATCTTGTGTTCAAAATCCAAAGACGATAAACACAAATAAATAGTCAACATAGTAATCTCAATCGAATAAAACATAAATAAACTTAGCCTGTAAGATGCGTCTTTGATCTCGACAGTCTCTTCTCTATCTTCTCCACTATGGTATCTGCTCTCTCTGTAGGGTAAAAGCTGTCAAAATTTCATGCAAAAGAACCCTTAAATATCGAATGAGTGGTCTAAATCTGAGATGAAAATGATCAAAACCCAAAAAGAAATCCCCATAGAAGACCGTAAAATAACACGGTTCATGCAATACAAAATAGCACGGGTGTGCTAGCTTAGCACGGACTGTGCAATCCTTTTGTCTCAATTTGTAACTTTAGCACGGACCGTGCAATGCCAAGCACGGTCCATGCTCATTGTCCGCACTCACGAAATGCATTTTCCCGGCGCTTTCTTATCCCAATTAAGCCTCTATTTGAACCATCAAGTCTTGGAACTTGATTTCATCAACTTCTAATGACTTTTGATCCAATTTCCTACAAAATAGAACCAAACAACGTCTTGTCAAAACAAGTGAAATCAGGAATAAATTGTTGTCTCGTTTTACACCTCACTGGAATTACAGAAGGTAGAAGTGTAGAGGAACAAACAATTACAATATATTTAACTGAATTGAAATAAAGTGAAGAACCGATGTGCAGATTCTGGTTCCGGCAAGCCGAGTCGAGGGGACAGATCCGCAAGACAAATACGCCCCGGCTAGTGCTCACGGTTCGGCGGTTGTCTTTCAAAGATGAAACGGCTTCGTCCTTCCGGACGTAGCACCACAAGTCCTGCAAGGCTCCGGTGAACTAGATAATGTAGAGAACTGAGAGGCTGTGTGGTCCTGCAAGGCTCCGGTGAACTAGATAATGTAGAGAACTGAGAGGCTGTAGACTCGAAGAGAACTTTGTATGCAAGCAATATGATTGTGCAGAATGTAGCATTTGGATCCATGTCCGAGGACGAGACGAGACGAGACGAGCCGGGCAAGGGCAAGGGCAAGGGCAAGGGCACCGGGCACCGGGCACGGGCGCGCGCGTGTGTGCGCGTGTGGGCTCATGGCCCACATCCTTGTGCACTTGATTATTCCACTTAAGTGTTAATACACTTAAATACACTTCTTAATTTGATTAAGAAATCAATGTGGGATTATTTAATGTGTCTTAAACACATTATCCCACACACCATAAATGCCCAATCGTGTGACCAACTTTAACCATTTATTTCTCACTCACCGAAAATCGGATTTGAGCAAATAAAAATACTACGATTATCTACTCACGACATAGAGCAATCGTACGGTATTTAATTCCTCCAAAATTAAATATCCCAGTCATGAAAAATCGGATAAAATGAGTCACACTCACTTTATTAAATCCTATTTTCCAACATAAATGTGAACTAATGCACAGTCAATCAACAAAACAAATCCAAAACAAACTCTAATTTGGAGGAAAAATTCAGTTTATCAATTGGGCAAACTTTGTAATTGTGCAATAGGTTGCAAATCACACAGATCTGATGGTGTGCACTGGGTAAATTTTGCATTTGTGTAAAAACTTACAAATCACATTCGAAAAAAATAGGCGTGACAGATGCATTGGCCGAGTAAACTCTATCCATATACAATATGCATGTTAATCACATATAATAAGTAAACAACACTTGAAAAATCAAGCGCGACATTCTTGCACCTAGAGGTGTTAGTTGAATTTGAATCTAGATGTGTTTTTAATCTGAACAAAATATCTACGATCTCAAACTATTCGACTCCATCACTAGGCTATTCCCCAAGTTGTTTATACAAAATATTAAATATAAAAAAATTGAGTGAACGTTTAGCTGGTCTTATAAATGTTGTACCTCTGCCTCCAGACGTCATTGAGTCAGTTATAAAATTGCCCATTTATCAATTGGATAACCAGCCTGCCCTCTATTGATTCTACACTTCTAGCCCATTGGGCTTTTCCTCTATTTTGGATTGCCATGTTTTTATTTGTTGATATTTAGATGTTCACTTGCTTGATAATTTGTATCGCTTGTTTTGCCGATTTTGTTTTTTCGGATTACGAGTTTTTCTCGTCAATCAAGAGTGAATGGAGTTTGTATTTATATATAATTATATAAAGAAAAATGCTGTATCTATCTACATATATATATATATATATATATAGAAATATGCTACAGGTGGGGGGCAGAAGTAGCAACTCTGCCTACTGGCAATTTTGATTTATTTAACAAAAAAGTAGTAGGGACTAGAGCATGACAGATTGACAGGTAACTTAGACGAGGTTATTAGGCTATCCACATCAGTCACACCCATTCAATCTGACACTCAAATAAAATATTAATTTCTTTTTCCTTCACATTCACAACTCCCAATATTTTTTAATTTGCACTCCATCAGTGACACTCATCCAACCTGACACTCAAATAAAATATTAATTTCTCTTTTTTTCAATCTATATAAAATATTTATAATTTTATTTTTTAAATAAAATATTATTAATAATAATTTTTTATTTATTTAAAAAATCAAAATTAATTTATTAGATACATTTTTAAAATTCATAAGTAAAAAAAACTCATACAATTATAAATTCATAATTTATTTGACAACAAAATGAAAATTACAAGAGTTAAAACAACAAAAAACATAATTAATTAAACTGCAATTAGAAAACTAGAAATTCTAAATTATGAGTACATAAGATGTAAATAACATATTCAACTAGTGCCAAATTTTTTCCAAATTTTTGAGTGAGGTTTGGTGGAAATTGAGAATTTTGATAATACTGAGAACTTTGTTGATCTACCGAATTTGGAAAATTTTGTGGAGGAAAGTAAGTTCCAAAATTTGAAAAATTTTGGGAATCTTGATAATAATTTGGGTGATTTGGATCCATAATTTAAGATGAAGAAGAAATGTGAGATTGAGAATTTTCCAAATCAAATAAGCTATGTGAGAAAAAAGAGAGAATGGTTGTTTGTAAAAAGAGAAAAAAATTGGCTCCATTTTATAGAGAAAAAAAAACCATCAATATTGTTTTTTTTAAATTATTTAAATTTTAAATTATTAATATATATATATATATATAGAGTATTGATATGCTGGGCGACTCTACTGAGCGTTTATGTAGGCGCCACAATTATTTTCCAATTTTATCCCTATGTTCTCCTCTTCACATAGATTTTTTCAAGAAATTTTTTCCTGTCCCAGACTGCCACAGTGCCACCGACTCTATTCTTTTTCAGATCGTCACAAATTGGTCTTTCTCAAACACAAATCAATCTTAACAATGGGCACTCGACTCTTCTTTTTTCTTTTCCAAATCTTCGGAATTGGCCTTTTTCCAGACACAAATCAATCTTCACAATAAGCGCTCGGCTTTCTTCATTTTCCTTTTCTAAATCTTCGGCCTTTCCCAATATTCAAATTTTCAAAATTTTGATGTCGATCCATCTTCACTTATCTGCACTTTCTCCATTCGCGATTCCCGAACAAAAAGTTTCATTCAATTCACTAGCAACCTTATAGTTGGGTTGTCTAGTTTCTGTAACAACATACCCGCTTGATGGGCTCAACGCCGCCCCTTAAACCACCGGTATCCGTTGTCGAAACAGCTAACTCACGACTTTTTAATAAACAATTGAATTATCCAACTCTTTTTCCTTCTTATTTAAAAAAATTGGTGATTGGATGTAGAGGAAGAATTATAAGTGGAATTAGTCCCCTCCCCCACTGTTATTCAATTCATGGTTTTTCGAACTTACACAAGTGAAATTGATGTGGGTGTTTATTTTGAGAGCAAAGAAATGATGTGAATTTGTGTGTATAATGTATCTTTGTATTTTGCATTTAAAGAGTGTGGAAATGGAAGATTTAGTGTATTTCTTGTAATGGCTGCTAAAGGAGAGAGATGGTTCTCGTATTTCTACGCATGTGAGATAAGTTCGATTTCTAGTATATTTCTCCTAGATTAACTTGTTGTTTGGATTTTTTTTTCCTGAAAAAAAGAGCATGAAATAGAAGGATGAAGAGATCGTGTTGGGCGAAGAAGATGGATAAAATTGGAAAATAAATCTGGTGCTCACAAAAACGCTCACCATAGTCGCGCAGGATATCATTGCTCTATATATATATATATATAAAGTGGCACCCAATCAGAGGGTGCCACGTGTGCAGTGTCATGACACTACCCTCCAAATCGGCCAGTCGACCGAAATGCTAAATTGATGACATTTTGATATATTTTTTTTAATAATGGATGTTGTCTTATATGGTGACACCCATTCGGGTGTCACCGATGGGCACAGTCTTATAGCAAAAATGAAATAAATTAAATTTTCGAACACATGTTATGGTTTACTAATTACTAATATCCAACCATGTTCCAACGAATACAATTTTCACGCACTTATCCATTTAGTGTAAAAAACATCTAAAATAGTAATTCTTGAAAATTGAAATTACGCTAGGATGACTTGTGCTCGTGCTTACGGTTAAAAAGTAAATAAATATAATTCCTTTTGTTTTGTTTTATTTTATTTTTTTTAGAAGAAAAAAGCATTATTGAACAACTCAATTAGAGATTTTCCTCTTCAAAGGTAAAATATGGAAAATTCAACCATACCATGTGGGTACTATCCACAAGGGTAAGATATTATCATTTGGCACGACGATTTGATGAGATTTTGACAAGTATGCAATCACAAAAAATGATTGAATACTTGTCAAAATCATACCTCCATGTGAGTATTATTCCGTGAGCTAGGGTGGAAGTCCCTATAAAAAACATATATAAGGATAAAAGAGAGATCCACAGTTTTTTTTTTTTTTTTCAACCTAAATTCTGACTTTGTGACGCATAAGTAGCTGTAGTTTGAAAATTTTAGGAGAGACATTGCCGTGTGAATTTTCTTAATAAAACATAAATCGCATATCAATTTTTTTTTATCAAAATACCAATTTTCATTAAGTAAAAAGAAATCTCGAAAAATTGTATAATTTTCCTTGAGGTTATGAATCATTTTACTTTCTTAAATACATTAAAATTGAACAAAACACATAAATTTAAAACATTCGAATAAGATTACTTCCCCGCCCAGAATAAGTGACAACCAAACGTAGCTTTTGTATTTTTAAAAAATAAGGTTGCAATGATTAACACAATGTTTATCATATTTTACAATTTTCGCATAACCTTCAAAAATGCAATTAAAAACCACAATCTGCCCCCCCCCCCCCCTCTCTATATATATATTGCGTTTACAACACAATTCAATATTTATAAAAAGTGTGATTACAAATTGATACACAATCTTTGAACATTTTAACAAAAATATCCTAATTTATAAATATTTCAAAAATATGATGTGGATTTTTGTGATGGCACGTCATAATTGAAAATAAAATAAAAATTAGAAATTTAATATTTCATGTCAATTAAATGTTATTTTGTTAATAAAATAGATAGTCA
The DNA here is from genome assembly GCA_026008535.1 of Perilla frutescens. Classification (NCBI taxonomy): domain Eukaryota; kingdom Viridiplantae; phylum Streptophyta; class Magnoliopsida; order Lamiales; family Lamiaceae; genus Perilla; species Perilla frutescens. The sequence continues at coordinate 34,750,709 of BRKX01000011.1, forward strand.
TCCATCTTTTTGTGATAATAATAAATAAATTTTAATAACTAATTAACTAAAATTTAAGTTATGTACAAAACTATAATACTCATAGTTATTTTTGAAAGTCATATTTAATGTAATGATCATTTTATTTTGTCATGATAAATCAAGACTAATCTATATAGTAATTTAGTATGAATGACAGAATATGATATATATATATATATGTGTGTGTGTGTGTGTGTGATGCAATAATAGTTTTTCTACATTTTACTGCAAATATATAAAACAATACATACATAAAATATTATCAAAGCAAGTCTTATATCTCTATGAGTTCGGATTAGTCCTTGTTTGTGTTATACTAATATTTTTATTATTCCATTTCGTAACCGACCTTTATCCCAAAAGATTTACATGTTTTTGAAACACCGAGTCCTTGCAGCATGTTTAACTGAAATGCAATACTAAGTTTCAAATTTTTATTTTATTTTTTTATGTATGACGTGAGATTATAAAAATTCACATCATGTTTTTGAATGTTCACACATGTGATATATTTGATAAAAATTTATAATGTTAGGTATCATAATGTAAATATTTAAAGGCCGGGGCATGTTAAAAAGTTCAAATGTTGATAGGGGTGTGCAAATGGTTGGTTCGAAGCAAAACCGAGCCAAATTAACAAAACCAAATAAAAAATTTCATAAACAAATTTTAATCGAACCAACCAAAATAATATATATATATATATAAGTATATAACCGAACTAAACCAAACTGTAATTCTTCAGTTGGTTTGATTTTCGATTTAACAGAATTTTCAATTATTATTTTTATTTTTCGAAACAATTATGTCTTAATATTTAAAGAAAATAACATGCACTCAATAGATAAAAAAGAATACATTAAATAAGTAAATTTTTGTCACGGCCCCAAATTAATATCTGATTAATATGAAGTGTGACTGGCACGACTCGATCCCAATAAAGGATGGATCAAGGTGCGAACCGAAAATAATTAAATAAAAGAATGAACTACTATATTCCAGGAACGATAATTGCTGTGAGCTCGAAGTCTGAACTAACTTTAAGTACTCACAAGAGATAGAATAATAACAGTACTTAATTGATTATCGAGTTATGGAACTCGTCCAGAACAAAAGCTGAAATGTTGGAATTGTGATATAGCTGAGTTGCGGAAGCAAAAGAAAGACAATAATAATAATAATAGTAATACAAGGTCATCTGAGCCTTGTACCAAAAAGAACTCCACTCTCAGCACTTCTCCCTTCCACACCAGCTCAACCTGCACATTTTAAAACAAACATGCAGGGCTGAGTACAAGGGTACTCAGTGAACACATTACCAAAAATATTTCTTAACTGAAACTCATTTTCTTGTCATGCATCTGAGTAAACACACAGGGGTTTTATCTAAAAAGGCCCTATGCTTTACTAAATCATTTTATGTCATTGAGCGCTCTTTTCTGTTGTATGATCATCCATATCCCACTGAAAGTCGAGGAATAGCTCCGCTCAGCCTTTTCCACAAACGTCGGGGAATAGCTCCGCTCAGCCTTTTCCCTCGAACGCTTAACATAACTAAATGCCGAAGAATAGCTCCGCTCAGCCTTTTCCACGCACATTTAGCATCGTCGATGTCTTAGTCAGGAATAGCTCCGCTCAGCCTTTCCCTCTTCCTAATATCACCGACTCAAGTGTACACTAACCTCGGTTAACACGCTAAGTTAGCACGAGGCCCGATCGATTTAGGAGTTAGAAAGCCCCTTGTGAGCTAACTAAATACAGATAAGGATATCATACAAAACAAAACATTTTATGCATGACAATAATTTATTTGCATTAGAATAAATAACTGCGGGTGAGTAAAAACTCAAATCATTATTTGGACTAATAGTCCGTTGAAAAGAAAGCCCACCTTTCACCGATGTTTTAATATTGCAGCAGCTAGTTCCTCACTGGTCTTATCCCTTGCGGATCTGCTAGCCTTCAATAGATAAAATACACTTAGCATGTTGATCCAAATCTGACAGGACTCAACACGAAACAAAGGCCTATTAGGGTCTACTATCCGTTCTAAATTTTCTCTTAGCTTAAGGGTTAATCTCGACCCTAGCTCTTAACATCTTTAGACATACATCATCATCATTTAAGGTATCAAAAATACCTTAACATACATCATAACTCGATTCTAGGAACAAAGTCATCACTAAGTTCGTAGACTAAACAACGTTCGGCACAATGTCTATCTTTGCAAAATTTCCTGTTTTGAAACACTAAGGTGTAGGGATTGTGCCATATGCCAATGGAAAGCCACGGAAGTATAGTTTCCGGAACAATTTACGGTGACTCAATACGATAACTAACGAAAAAGTTACGCTCGTTTTACGGGAAGGTAGCAAATCTGTCACGAATTTCCGAAAGAAAACATATGACCTAACTTTGCCAATTTTTCATAATTTACTCAGAATGAATTAGAGAATGAGATATACACCATTGGAAAGCTACGGAAGTCTAGTTTCCGGCAAAATTTATGGTGTCTCAATCCAATGTATAACGAGGGAGTTATGCTCGTTTTACCAAAGGGTGGCGAGTCTGCCGCGAGGCGTCACCCAACGCTCGCTGGAGTCCAGCGCCCGCTGGCTTGGTCGCTGGCCAACTCTCTTGGCCCAGCGATCGCTCAACTTTGAGCCCAAAGGTCGCTGGCAACCAGCCGCCGCTGGGTTCACTCACAAAACCACAATCTCAGCGTTCGCTCGCACGAACGACCGCTCACTACGCCTACACTCCAAGCTCAGCGCACGCTCGCACGAACGGCCGCTGGTTATGAGACAAACCACACGATCCCAGCGGTCGCTCACTCCCAGCACGCGCTGGATCAAGAACAGACGAGAACGACGACAGCCGCCATGAAAGCTCCAACTCAAGCTTTCAACTCAACAAAACACATCTAAAACTCATTTCTACCAACTAACATGCTATCAATCATGCATTGAAACATCAAACCTCGTCCCAACATGCTTAAACATTAATCAACATGCTATCTCAAGTTTTTTGCAACACAATCTATACATATTTCTCACGAAAAATTGGAACATATGTCAAACAAATTTCTAGTTTTCGAAATACCTTTGAAACACAATGGAAAAGCTTGAAGAAGCTGGAACAAGCTCTACTACTTCGCTCTCTTTGTCTCTTCCTTCGAAAAAAGACGAAAATGGATATGGATGTTCTTGTCTCTCTCTCTCTCTCTCTCTCTCTCTCTCTCTCTCTCTCTCTCTCTTTCAACTCTTGTGCAGAAAGAATGAAGAAGAAAGGAAGAACGAGGCAAAGATGGAAATGAAGAAGAATATGAAGGGGCAGCTGCTATTCTTGATCTCTCTCTCCCTCTTTCAAACTCTTGTGCAGAAAGAATGAAGAAGAAATGTTCTGATTGATTTTTAAAAACAAAAACGTGGGAGGGTGAGGGGGAAGGTAAGGGGAAAGGCATGGGTGAGGTGAGGGAGGCCATGCCTTGGTTGACCAAAATAAACTACCCGATCGTTCGACTATCGTGATATTTTCCGTCTTCGGAAAAATCCCGAACTAAACTGACATTGCTAAAATAATTCACTTACTTTAAAATAATAGTTATTTGAAATTATTAATTTTTTTTTAAAACACTGCTTTAAAATACTGGTTTTAAATCCTCAACAATTAAAACATCCGAACTAGAGAATATCTAGTTCTCTCGGATTTTAAATCATCCTGTTTAAATTATCTGAATTTAAACACTAATGACTGGAGGATATCTGATTCTCCTAGTCCTAAAAATATTTATCGGAATATCTAATTCACGATAAATACACACCGCCAATTTAAAAGAATAGGAATTGAATTTTTCTGAAATTACAATTCCGACTTTCCATAACTAAAAAGAGGATTAAACCCAAACTGAAATAATTAATTCACCTATGGGAATTAATTGATCTTGAATTCCATGAAACTTAACGGATACTTTCGACCTTAATCTGACTAGAAACTACTATACTAAATAGTAATTTCAACAATTAACTGAAATTAAGCAGTAATTATTTTACGGGGTATTACATTCCACCCCCCTTAAAATAAATTTCGTCCCGAAATTTACATACCTTAGAGAAACAATTCTGGGTATTTTGCTTTCATCTTATCCTCGAGTTCCCATGTCGCTTCTTCCTGACCATGGTGACTCCATAGGATCTTAATTAGAGGAATAGACTTGTTCCTCAACTCCTGGACTTTTCGATCCAACACAGCTTCTGGTCTCTCTTCATGAGTTAGGTTTGGTTCTAACTCAATCTCGTTGTGCTGAATCACATGTTTGGGACCATACACGTATTTCCTTAACTAAGAAACATGAAATACATTATGGACATTACCAAAACTGGGTGGTAATGCCAATCTATACGCCACTGCACCTATCCGCTCAAGGATCTCGTAAGGTCCTATAAAACGTGGTCGTAACTTTCCTTTTACGCCGAATCTTATTATCCCCTTGGAAGGAGATACTTTAAGAAAAACCTTGTCTCATGCTGCAAATTGTAAATCTGTACGGCAATTATCCGCATACGACTTCTGCCGACTCTGGGCTTCTTGAATCCTCTAATGGATTTTTCTGACAATTTCAATAATTTCTGACACTGAGTCTAGCCCAAGAATCCTTCGTTCACCCACGTCATCCCAATAAAGTGGTGATCGACACTTTCGACCATACAACGCTTCATAGGGTGTCATATTGATGGTTGCTTGATAACTATTGTTATAAGCAAACTCAATCAACGCTAATATTTCCTCCCAGCTTTCACCCCTATCTAGGACCACTGTTCTCAACATGTCCTCTAATGTTTGGATCGTCCTTTCGGACTGTCCATCTGTTTGTGGGTGAAATGTTGTACTGAAATTGAGTTGAGTTCCCAACTCCTTCTGTAAACTAGTCCAAAATCTTGAGGTAAACTTTGAATCTCTGTCCGATGTTATTGACACTGGAACACCATGAAGGCGTACAATCTCTCTAACATAAATCTGAGCTAGCTTATTCGATCCATCCGTAACTCGGATGGGAAGGAAATGAGCTGACTTTGTGAGCCTATTAATAATGACCCATATGGCCGTATTCCCTCGTCTTGACCTGGGTAGGCCTGTCACAAAATCCATCGCTATGTGTTCCCACTTCCACTCAGGAATCTCTAATGGTTGTAGCGCACCATAAGGCCTTTGGTGCAATGCCTTAACTTGTTGACATGACAAGCATCGCTCAACACAGGAAGCTACGTCCCGTTTCATTCCTTCCCACCAGAATTTCTGCTTCAAATCCTGATACATTTTCGTACTTCCCGGGTGTGCTGTATACGGAGTATCGTGAGCCTCGCTCATGATCTCATTTCTGAGCTCAACACAGGGTGGAACACATATCCTATCTTCATAAAGGATAGCATTATCTGATGCTTTCTTTAAGCTTTCTGTTTTTCCCGATCTGATCTTCAAGCGCATCTCTTCCATGGTTTGATCTTTTCTCTGTGCCTCAATTATCTTTCCTCGGAGATCTGGTACAACTACTAATGTTGCCACACGACATACAATTGTCTCAGGTTGGTAAACCACCTCTAGCTGTAAGCTTTCAAAATCTATGATAAGTTTCTCCTCCTGCGTAAGGAGGAAGCCCAACTTGATTGTTTTACGACTCAAGGCATCTGCTACCACATTAGCCTTGCCTGGGTGGTAACTGATTCCACAATCATAGTTTTTTACCAATTCAAGCCATCTGCGTTGTCTCATATTTAAATCATTCTGCTCGAAAAAATACTTTAGACTCTTGTGATCTGTGAAAATCTCACACCTAACTCCGTATAGGTGGTGTCTCCAGATTTTCAAGGCATGCACTATTGCTGCTAATTCTAAGTCATGCGTAGGATAATTCAACTCATGAATTCTTAACTGTCTGGACGCATACGCTATGACTCTACCTTCCTGCATTAGGACACAGCCTAATCCATTCTTCGAAGCATCCGTATAAATCACAAATTCTTTGTCACTGACTGGAATGGCTAACACTGGAGCAGTGGTTAATCTTTTCTTAAGCTCCTGAAAACTGGCTTCACATTCTTCTGACCACTGGTACTTGATTCCCTTCCTTATCAATTGTGTCATTGGCCTAGCTATCTTGGAGAATCCTTCTATGAATCTCCTATAGTATCCAGCTAATCCCAAGAAACTTCTGATTTCGTTAGGAGTAGTTGGAGACTTCCATTCTTGTACTGCCTCTACTTTAGAGGGGTCCACTTTGATTCCTTCTGCTGACACAATGTGCCCAAGGAACATTACTTCCTTCAGCCAAAATTCGCACTTACTGAATTTGGCATAAAGCCTTTCTTTTCTTAGTGTTTCTAACACTGTCCTCAGATGCTCCGCATGATCCGATCCATTCTTGGAATAGATAAGAATATCATCTATGAACACAAGGACAAACTTATCTAAAAATGGATGAAACACCCTATTCATGAGATCCATGAATACTGCTGGGGCATTTGTCAATCCGAATGGCATTACCGTAAACTCGTAATGACCATACCGGGTTCGGAAAACTGTCTTGGGAATATCTTCTGACCTGATCTTTAACTGATGATACCCAGACCTTAGGTTAATCTTTGAGAACACACTTGCCCCTTTGAGCTGATCAAAAAGATCATCAATCCTAGGCAAAGGATACTTTTTCTTCAACGTCAGCTTATTCAGCTCACGGTAATCTATACACATCCTCAATGTGCCATCCTTCTTTTTCACAAATAGGACTGGTGCTCCCCATGGTGACGCACTAGGTCGGATGAAGCCTAGGTCCAATAATTCCTGAAGCTGAATCTTGAGTTCTTGCAATTCCTTTGGGGCCATCATGTACGAAGCTTTTGAAATCGGAGTTGCTCCCGGTTCCAAATCTATTACAAACTCGACTTGTCGGTTCGGTGGCAATCCTGGCAATTCTTCTGGAAAAACATCTGCAAACTCTCGCACAACTGGAACATCTTCCATTGTCCTCTTTATATCATCTATCTTGTTTAAATAAACCAAGAAAGCTTGATTTCCTCTCTTGATCATCTTCTTGGCCTGCAGTGCTGAAATCATTGGAGTGAACTTTCCCATTTCTATGCCGTGAAAACTTGTTGGCTTTTCTCTTGGAACTTGGAATGATATCTTCCTTTCGCTGCATAGGATCGTGGCATGATTTTCTGACAACCAATCCATTCCTAGGATTACGTCGGTATCCCACATCGGTAGGACACTAAGATTATCAGCCTTAATCCTAGTTGTTCGCAAGTCTATTTCTATGTTCGAGCAAACATGAGTCGTAGTCATGGTTCCGCCAGTTGGTGTTAGAATCCTTTTCTTATGACTAAGGCTGTAAATGAGTCGAGTCGAGTCGAGTATCGCTGAGCTTGAGCTCGGCTCGTTTAACTGCTCGTGAGCTCGAGCTCGGCTCGAGAAGAAAAATATGTACTCGAGCTCGGCACGTTTAACTGTTAGTCGAGCCTAACTCGAGCTCGAGCTCGATACTCGACTCGAGTTTGAGCTCGAACACTCGACTCGAGCTCGATCTCGATTACTCGACTCCAGTTTGGCTTATTAATGATATATTCGAGTCCAACTCGAGTTCGACTCGTTTATGTTATATTCGAGTCCGACTCGAAATTAAGCTCGACTCGTTTATCTGGAACTAAAAAAAATCGACAATAATAACCCCGCATATTAACAAAATTCCTAAAATATTTCAAACAAAGTTCAACATACGTGACAAAGTCGAATATGATTATATTAGACAAAATTATAAATTTGGTTTATTTCAAACAAAGTTCAACATACGTCATATATTTTTTTTGTTAGTATTAGTCATTATTTTGATTATATTAGACAAAATTATCATTTTGGTTTATTTATATTTCTAACTTGATTGATTGAGGAATATTAATTTGTCAATATTAGTCTTGATTTTGTTATTTCTTTTTTTTTCATTATTATTTAAGATATAATTTGAAATCTAGTTAAGATGGATTATATATATATATATATAATGTTAGTGTTAATATTATCTCGAATATTGGATAGAATAATACTACTATGCTAAATTGCTAAGTACTATGTATATATGATATAGGATGTATGATATATTCAATAATTTTGACTTTTGTTTATAAAAGTGTTATTATTGCTCCTTAATTTAAATTTTGACTTTGAAAATATTAATTGAGAGATGACAATTATTGATTTCAATTAATATTTCAGGTAAATTATATTTTTTGTTAGTATTAGTCATTATTTTTAATATTAGATAAAATTATCATTTGGATTTATTTTATTTTTATTACTTAATCGATTGAGGAATATTAATTTATCAATATTAGTCTTGATTTTTTTTTTCAATTATTACTTAAGATATAATAATTTAAAATCTAGTTAAGATAGATTATATATATAGTGTATTAGTGTTAGAGTAAATATTATTTCGAATATAGGATATAATAATATTACTGATTACTATGTATATATAATATTGATATACGATATATTCAATAATTTTGTCTTTTGTTTGTAAAATGTGTTATTATTGCTAATTAGTTTAAAATTTTGACTTTGAAATATTAGTTAAGAAATAGCAATTATTGATTTCAATTAATATTTCAGTTAAGTATAATTTTCTATTAATAATTTAAAATCTAGTTAAGAAAGATTATATATATGTATATATACTTAGAGTATATATTATCTCGATTCTCGGATATATAAAATAGAGCAATATAAATATATAAATTACTGTTTACAATGTATATATGATATATTACTATTCATTTCGATAGTATTGTTAGTTGTTACTAACTTATATTGACTTTGATCAACTAATTGATTTTGTTAATATCAATTAAAAATTATTAATTTCAATTAATATTTCATGTAAAGTATTATTTTTCATAATATTTGGTTAATATTAATATTTATTTTGATAATATAGTATTAAATAAAACTATTATTTTATTTTATATTTATTATTTAATCCACCTTGATCGATGCACACATATCAAATTGTCAATGAATTGAAATATTATTTCATTTCATAGTTTTTATTTAATTAATTGAGAAGTTTTAAATTTAATACCAGTAATGTTATTACCATTGATTCCATTTTATTATTAATTGAAAATTTTAACAAAAATAACTTTTATTTTAAAAACATTAGAAAAAATAAAAAAATATATATTTCGAGTTTCAAATCGAGTATAGTTCAAAAGTTGTATCATGAACTAACTTAAGTAACTACTCGTGAGAACTACTCGTGAGACTGCTCGATTAACTACTCGTGAGACTACTCGATTAACTACTCGCGAGACTACTCGATTAACTACTCGCGAGACTACTCGTGAGACAGCTCGGTTAACTACTCGCGAGCTTCACGAGCCGAGTAAGCTCGCGAGCTTCTCGAGCCGAGCACCCCCAAGCTCGAGCTCGGCTTGACAAAAAGCTCGAGCTCGTTTAGCGAGCTCGAGCTCGACTCGTTTACGAGCCGAGTCACATTCGAGCGAGTTTTTTTCGAATCGATCTCCGAGTATCTCACGAGTAGCTTGGCTCATTTACAGCCCTACTTATGACTAGCTCGTTCAGTTTTAAGCTCTAACTTATCACAGCATGCTGATGAAATAAAGGAGTGCGATGCTCCAGTATCAAATAAAGCAACTAAAGACATGCCATGAAGTTTGCCCATACCTGCAAGATTACCTTTCTGCTTCCCTTTCCCGGAGGAACTGGGGTTCATTGCATAAGACCTAGGATTTCCTTGCTGCATCTGTCTCTGCTGTTGCTGTTGATACTGTTGTTGCTGGGGTTGCTGACTTTATTGCCCCGATGCCTGCAAGGCCTTAAGTTGCTGAGGGTTCCGTCTTTGTTGTGTCTTCGGGCAATTCCTTGCATAGTGACCCTCCTGGCCACAGTTATAACAACCCGTGTTGCCAGCCTGACACATGCCCTGGTGGCTTTTGTTGCACATTGGGCATAGAGGAATGTTGGGTTGTGATGGTGCAGTTCTTCCCTGAGCAGGGGCACCCTGCTGGCCCTGCTGCCTATTTCCCTGCCAAGGCTTTCTGTAGCCTTGGTTCTTGTTCTGGTTACCTCCATCATTCCACTTTCTCTTCCCTTGGAAACTCTGTGATGGAGTTCTGGCTGGTGTTGGTGCTGAAGTAGGTACTGGAGCTGATACTGGGGCCTTTCTTTCTTCAGGCATTACTGCCTCGATGTCCAATGCCCTATTCAACGACTCGACATAGGTTAGGTCTTCCCGACTTGCCAAAGACATGGCAATCTCATGCCTCAGTCCTGATCTGAACTTAGATGTCATCTTCTCATTAGTATCTACCTGAAGAGGTGCATACCGTGATAACTCACAGAATACTCGCTCGTACTCTGTGACGGACATCTTCCCTTGTTTCAGAGTATGAAACTCTGCTTCCTTCTTGACTCTGAACGTCTTAGGAATGTATTTGTCGTAAAATCCAGTTTTGAACTATTCCCATGTGTAAACATCAAGCTGCTCCGGAGTCATAGTCCTCCTTCTAGACTCCCACCAGAAATCTGCAGATCTGGTTAACTGGAATGCTACACAGGAGAGTCGCTCCTGGTTATCACAGCGGAGGAAATTAAAAATCCGCTCCATCACTCGGATCCACGCCTCAGCATCGGCCGGGGTTCCTGCTCCATCAAATGATGGAGGGTTCTGTCGCAAAAAAAACTCCTCAATTCTGCGCTGTGGAGGTGGGGGAGGTGTCTGCTCTCTTTGTTCCTCGTGTCCTTCTTGTTGTTCTTCCTCCACTCTTTCCTGTCGTCCTTGCCTTGGAGGTCTCCCTCTAGGCCTATTTTGTCTTACGGGATTCACATTCGTATTTCTTCCTCGTGCTGCTCTGGGTGGTACCATTCTGTAATTTATAATTTCAAATTATAATTAATAACTAAGTCACTGCCTACTAACGTATAAATAACTCATGCTTTAATCGATTCTTAACATATCTTGAGCATGTAGAACACTTTTAGAACTTTAAAGCATAGATCAACAGCCCTTCTGGGCTTAAATATATATACATCAGGAAAATCACCTCCAATGAGGTTTTACCAGTACATTTCTACTGCATGGGTGCTACAAAAACCAACCATGCCTGGATGACAGAATGCTTACAAGCTAACGCATTTCTGTCTCAAAAGTGGGGATGCCTAAGTCCCAAGAATGGTCCTCTAGGGACATATTCAACTACTGTAATGTACATAGCAAAATAGATTATCCTGATACAAAATACGCCAACATAGTACAAAAGCTAAACTAGTCGGACGAGCTACTGGACGACCGACCATCCTGGATCCTCTGAGAGCCATCTCCCTCCTCTGTATGTGAAGCCTCCGAGGGCTCCTCCTCCTCTGACTCTTCCTCCTCTGACTCCTCTCCTACCACCAGTACTAGACCGTCTGCAGCTGCTGCACCTCCCTCCTCAGCTCTCTGGCAGGGTACCTCATACACAACCTCTATGGTCCTCTCTGGAGAATCTGCCACCGCCTGACGCTTCTTGGGAGGAAGCTCGTCATCTGCGTCTCCTGAGGCTGCTCGCCTCACTCATGATGATCCCGCCTCCTGATCATGGCTGCATCCCTGATGGGGCAGGAGATCAGTGTCCAGCCGTACTACTGGCTCTGGAGGTGGTACCGTCTGTGGCTCAAAAAGAGGAGGAATAAGACGGTCGTAAACTCCCCTAGGTGGCTCATCCCTGAGAAGATAGTTGTGCATCTGAGCATATGGGCCTGGAGGAGGTACACGCTGAGTAAGGTACTGGTGCATGAGTAGGGCGATAAACTCAGGCAAATTCGCCATCAGCTCAAAAGTCTGTGAGTGCTGGCATATGTAACAGTATGAAGCCTCTGACGCCCATCCACGCCACAACAGTGGAAGCACTCTAAGCCTCCACATCACTGAGCCTCGCATGCAACCATAGCTCATGGTAGTGTGACAAGAACCCTGCTAAGGTCTCCCTGCTCTCTGGCTCACAGGTCCTGAACCATATGATGTACTGTGCTACAGATATAGTATGGGGTACACTATTCCGTGTCGTGCATCTCATGCCTGCCATCTGAAATATAAAGAAGGATTCTCATGAGAAACTCTTTTATATAGACACATCTGAACACACACATACAACGGCACTATGACTCCCTAACCGAGGAAAAGAATAGAAGAAAATTTTCCACAGCCAACTTCGCACTGAAATGAGTTCTTACTGACAAACTCCTTGACTTAGAACATTTCTAAGTCCAATTTCGAGATGCTGACTCGATTATTCTTAACTCCTTTAAACATCCCCGATCGACTTTTGAAACTTATGCTGGAAAATCTTGAACTCTTAAACTCTATTTCAAGATGCTAACTTGAAATAGAAATCTCCAGGCTACTTTTCAAGTTTCTGACTTGAAAACCCTGAACTCACTATTTGAGATGCTGACTCAAATACTGGAGTTTTTTTTTTCTCGAGACACTAACTCGAGATAGAAATTTTGAGGTTACCATTTTCAAGACGCTGACTCGAAAAGTAAAATTTCTGAAGGATCTAGTTCGAGACGCTGACTCGAACTAAAATTTTCAAGGTTCTATCTTGAAGGTTTCTGGACCAATTTATTTTGAGACGCTGACTCAAAATAAATTCGGTTCGAGGTTTCGAGACGCTAATTCGCAAACCTTACCGAAACGAGGACTTGATGCATCAGCTGCTAGAACTGGAATCCCTGATCATCACGCCTCCTGAAACTGGATCTGATTCTGAAACTTGTCTTTTTCTAAAACTTGCTGAATGTCTTCATCAGGTTCCACTGACTGAGTCTTTACTTAAATGAAAGCCAACTTAAAGGGAACTAAGACAATCTAGATTCCTCTAAATTCCTCTATGTTCTCTGAGGCTTAAATTCATGAAGCAACTTCACTTATCTGAAGTCCAATCGTGCAAAAGCCTGACTTATCTAAAGTCTGACTCAATTGAACTTTGCAATTATCTAAACTGCATTACTGACATCTGGCAACCTCGGGTGCCTGCTTAACTGTTACATTGTGAGCTTGCCTCAACAAAATAAAAATAATTAAAACTCTTTTAAACATAAAGGGCTTTCAAAAACTTTTTCTGATGCAAAACTTTTGCCAATATCTGATTGGTCTTACCATGCCATTATCTGAATGGTCTTACTGAGAATTTTTATAAAATCGCCACTTCTGAAAGGCCTGATCTGAATGATTTTATAAAAATTTTGCCAACATCTGGATGGCCTGATCTGAATACTCTTATAAAAATATCACCATTATCTAAATGGCTTAACTGAAAATTTTTATAACTTTGCTATTATCTGAATAGCCTAAACTGAAAGATTTTCAAAATCTCGCCATTATCTGAATGGCCTAAACTGAAAGATTCTCAAATATCGCCATTATTTGAATGGCCTGAACTGAAACATTTTCAAAATCTTGCCATTATCTGAATGGCCTGCTTGAATACTGTAATTTTGACAATCACACACCTTTCTTTCTTTGGTTGAGACTGATGTGAGGGAGTGCTGAGAGTTGTTGACTGATTACTGAACAACCTAAGGAACAATCTTAGACTTAACTGAAAGAACTTAGAGCTCAGAGCAAAAACGCTCTGATACCACTCTGTCACGACCCCAAATTAATATCTGATTAATATGAAGTATGACTGGCACGACTCGATTCCAATAAAGGATGGATCAAAGCGCGAACCGGAAATAATTAAATAAAAGAAGGAACTACTATATTCCAGGAACGATAATTGCCGTGAGCTCGAAGTTTGAACTAACTTTCAGTACTCACAAGAGATAGAATAATAACAGTACTTAATTGATTATCGAGTTATGGAACTCGTCCAGAACAAAAGCTGAAATGTTGAACTTGTGATATAACTGAGTTGCGGAAGCAAAAGAAAGACAATAATAATAATAATAATAGTAATACAAGGTCATCTGAGCCTTGTACCAAAAAGAACTCCACTCTCAGCACTTCTCCCTTCCACACCAGCTCAACCTGCACATTTAAAAACAAACATGCAGGGCTGAGTACAAGGGTACTCAGTGAACACATTACCAAAAATATTTCTTAACTGAAACTCATTTTCTTGTCATGTATCTGAGTAAACACACAGAGGTTTTATCTAAAAAGGCCCTATGCTTTACTAAATCATTTTATGTCATTGAGCGCTCTTTTCTGTTGTATGATCATCCATATCCCACTGAAAGTCGAGGAATAGCTCCGCTCAGCCTTTTCCACAAACGTCGGGGAATAGCTCCGCTCAGCCTTTTCCCTCGAACGCTTAACATAACTAAATGCCGAAGAATAGCTCCGCTCAGCCTTTTCCACGCACATTTAGCATCATCGATGTCTTAGTCAGGAATAGCTCCGCTCAGCCTTTCCCTCTTCCTAATATCACCGACTCAAGTGTACACTAACCTCGGTTAACACGCTAAGTTAGCACGAGGCCCTATTGATTTAGGAGTTAGAAAGCCCCTTGTGAGCTAACTAAATACAGATAAGGATATCATACAAAACAAAACATTTTATACATGACAATAATTTATTTGCATCAGAATAAATAACTGCGGGTGAGTAAAAACTCAAATCATTATTTGGACTAATAGTCCGTTGAAAAGAAAGCCCACCTTTGACCGATGTTTTAATATTGCAGCAGCTAGTTCCTCACTGGTCTTATCCCTTGCGGATCTGCTAGCCTTCAATAGATAAAATACACTTAGCATGTTGATCCAAATCTGACAGGACTCAACACGAAACAAAGGCCTATTAGGGTCTAGTATCCGTTCTAAATTTTCTCTTAGCTTAAGGGTTAATCTCGACCCTAGCTCTTAACATCTTTAGAAATACATCATCATCATTTAAGGTATCAAAAATACCTTAACATACATCATAACTCGATTCTAGGAACAAAGTCATCACTAAGTTCGTAGACTAAACAACGTTCGGCACAATGTCTATCTTTGCAAAATTTCCTGTTTTGAAACACTAAGGTGTAGGGATTGTGCCATATGCCAATGGAAAGCCACGAAAGTATAGTTTCCGGAACGATTTACGGTGACTCAATACGATAACTAACGAAAAAGTTACGCTCGTTTTACAGGAAGGTAGCAAATCTGTCACGAATTTCCGAAAGAAAACATATGACCTAACTTTGCCAATTTTTCATAATTTACTCAGAACGAATTAGAGAATGAGATATACACCATTGGAAAGCTACGGAAGTCTAGTTTCCGGCAAAATTTATGGTGTCTCAATCCGATGTATAACGAGGGAGTTATGCTCGTTTTACCAAAGGGTGGCGAGTCTGCCGCGAGGCGTCGCCCAACGCTCGCTGGAGTCCAACGCCCGCTGGCTTGGTCGCTGACAATGCTCTTGGCCCAGCGATCGCTCAGCTTTGAGCCCAGCGGTCGCTGGCCAGCCGCTGCTGGGTTCACTCACAAAACCACAATCTTAGCGTTCGCTCGCACGAACAACCACTCACTACGCCTACACTCCAAGCCCAGCGCACGCTCGCACGAACGGCCGCTGGTTATGAGACAAACCACACGATCCCAGCGGTCGCTCACTCCCAGCGCGCGCTGGATCAAGAACAGACGAGAACGATGACAGCCGCCATGAAAGCTCCAACTCAAGCTTTCAACTCAACAAAACACATCTAAAACTCATTTCTACCAACTAACATGCCATCAATCATGCATTGAAACATCAAACCTCGTCCCAACATGCTTAAACATTAATCAACATGCTATCTCAAGTTTTTTGCAACACAATCTATACATATTTCTCACGAAAAATTGGAACATATGTCAAACAAATTTCTAGTTTTCGAAATACCTTTGAAACACAATGGAAAAGCTTGAAGAAGCTGGAACAAGCTCTACTACTTCGCTCTCTTTGTCTCTTCCTTCGAAAAAAGATGAAAATGGATATGGATGTTCTTGTCTCTCTCTCTCTCTCTCTCTCTCTCTCTCTTTCAACTCTTGTGCAGAAAGAATGAAGAAGAAAGGAAGAACGAGGCAAAGATGGAAATGAAGAAGAATATGAAGGGGCAGCTGCTATTCTTGATCTCTCTCTCCCTCTTTCAAACTCTTGTGCAGAAAGAATGAAGAAGAAATGTTCTGATTGATTTTTAAAAACAAAAACGTGGGAGGGTGAGGGGGAAGGTAAGGGGAAAGGCATGGGTGAGGTGAGGGAGGCCATGCCTTGGTTGACCAAAATAAACTACCCGATCGTTCGACTATCATGATATTTTCCGTCTTCGGAAAAATCCCGAACTAAACTGACATTGCTAAAATAATTCACTTACTTTAAAATAATAGTTATTTGAAATTATTAATTTTTTTAAAAACACTGCTTTAAAATACTGGTTTTAAATCATCAACAATTAAAACATCCGAACTAGAGAATATCTAGTTCTCTCGGATTTTAAATCATCCTGTTTAAATTATCTGAATTTAAACACTAATGACTGGAGGATATCTGATTCTCCTAGTCCTAAAAATATTTATCGGAATATCTAATTCACGATAAATACACACCGCCAATTTAAAAGAATAGGAATTGAATTTATCTGAAATTACAATTCCGGCTTTCCATAACTAAAAAGAGGATTAAACCCAAACTGAAATAATTAATTCACCTATGGGAATTAATTGATCTTGAATTCCATGAAACTTAACGGATACTTTCGACCCTAATCTGACTGGAAACTACTATACTAAATAGTAATTTCAACAATTAACCGAAATTAAGCAGTAATTATTTTACGGGGTATTACAATTTTTGAAAAATTTTAAAATTAGAAAATTGAAACTAAATATTAGAATTACTAGTATTATTTAGGTATATATTACCTTTTAAGTTTTTTAATTTAAATGTAATTAATATTGGAATTATAAATCATAAATTATAAATATAGTGTGTATATATTAGTTGGTTCGGTGTTAACCAAAATATTTTTTACTTAAATCGAAACCAAATCAAACTATATTTTGGTTTTAATATTCATAATCAAACCAAAATTAAAAAAAAAAAAGATCAAACCAACCGAACCAAATAACTCGATTTGATTCTGTTTTTTTTTATTCAATTTTGCACACCCCGAAAACCTAAATGTTGGGTATCAAATAGCAATTTACTCTTATAAAAACTAAATTATGATGACCATATACTAATATTCTCGAACTTAAAATTCCCCTTTAATGAATCAATATAAACAATGCCTCAATCAACTGAAATTTCACTCATAAACTCACGACCCCAACCCAAATCTCAATATTTTAAAATTTTGAATAAACACGAAATTTTGACTTGAACGGTGTAAATTTATCATACTAAAAAATATTATCAACAACATTATTTAAATAAGTTGTAACGTAGTGTATAAAATAAACAAATTTCGGTAAAAAGTAATTGAAGATGTTATAATTGCAAAGTAAAATGAAATGAAAGGTTATAATTTTAATCGCAATGTTTTGAACGTTATACGGAAAATTACAAAATAAATTACACAGTATGTACATTTAAAAAATACTTCGAGAGTTAAAAAAATACAATGGGCTTGGGGCAATATTTCAGAAATATGAGGGGGAGTTGACACATTTTAGCCGAGTTTTGCATCTTCACGCGCTAGTGGAAACCCATTTTCGTATTTCCCATTAAAACCCGACCCGACCAATTTCCTGAGAGAGAGAGAGAGAGAAATCGCCTAAACCCTACAATCCTAAAACCCTAATGTACAAATAGATAAAGAAAAAAGGCCCAAATTCAAGTCCATCACAGAAAAAAAATGGAAGTAGAAGCGGGCGCGACAGCAGGAGTAGCTATGGTGGAAGAGAGAGAGCAGAGCCACCGCGTTATATGTCAGCTGACGGACTCGGAAGGTACACCGCTCGGAGCGCCGATTTTCCTACCGGGAACCGCTGGTCCTAAGGAGCTCCAGCAGCTCGTTAATAAACTTCTCAACAACGTAAACTATTCCATTCTTTAATTCTTAAAGTGAATTTATTGACAAAAAGTTCGATTTTGTTTTCGATTATTATGAATGATGAACGGGCTTGACTTAGTAAGCTGTAGATTATGGTGGGTATGAGAAGTTGGTGGTGTTCAATTTTGCTTCTCGCATATTATTTTGTGAGTTGCTGTCGACTTTGTTTAGGTGGTTTAGTCTTTGTGCTCATTTATCAGTACCATAAGGAATTGTATTTTAGATTATTGTCTCGTCAGCAATTTAAGATATTTTGGACTTACAATTTTTGAGTTCTAGCTATCGTGATCAAGGGTCTTGGTGGGCTATCATTTTCTTGTTCTGTTGAGGGGTGTGACTTCATTTGAAATTAGTCATTTCCTTATATGTAGCTTTAGGCTTTTGTTAATGTTTAATAGTTCCAGAAATGGGTTAAGATAAATATTTCGTGGAAGGGGAAGCTATTGCTGTTTTAAGAGAGAACCTGTTTTGTCTCATGTGGTGGTGATGCTGTAGTGTTTCCAATTGCCTTTTTGCGGCTCATATGTACACTATTTGTATGACAATCTAGAAAACGGACATACTTAGAGTTGGTGATTTGAATTCCGTAGTAGATATGTAAACCCAATCAAACAAAAAATATTGGATTGCTGCCCCCATGGTTCTTCTTGTATGTATCTTGCATGCAAACATATTATGAACCTTATTCCAATTAAAGTAAGACTCAGATTTGAGCCAATAATGAAAACCAGAAATCTTGTCTTGGCTTCTACGTCAGGACTCAAGTATGACTTACATGTTATTTCTTTTAGAAAGAAAATAATTATGCCTTGCATCTACTAGTACACTTATAAAGTTAAATATAGTAAATGCTATTCTAGTACATGATTATACTATGTGGTCATCTGGACCTATACCAGCTGATAGGATTTAATGTTAATGTTTGGTTTATCTCAGGAGGAAAAATTGCCTTATGCTTTTTATGTGTCGGACCACGAGCTTGCGGTGCAGCTTGGATCATACCTTCAGAAGAATAAAGGCATTATTTTCCTGTTGATGCTATTTATCAGTTTATTGGCTCCTGCTTTTTTGTACTCCTGTACCAAACACAAATTGCTGAGATTCTGAGTATATATTGACGCAGTTTCTGTGGAAAAGGTCATCACAATAGTTTACCAGCCCCAGGCAGTATTTAGAATACGTCCAGTGACTCGATGTTCTTCAACTATTGCTGGTAAGAAAATTCTTTCATTCCCTTCATATACTCATGAACATTAAAAGTGTATTTAGTACATTCATATGATCATGCCAGTTAATAGCATGGTTAGGATTAATGTGAAATTAGTCTACTTGGGTTGTAATCACACTAAAAATAAATAAATAAAAAAACTCCTGCAAATTGCGGGCTAGCTTATTTTACACTCTCTTTTACCTTCCCATACCTCTAAAATTTCCTAAAGAACTTCTTGGAATATCATAAAGATGCCACTCGTTGCAATATCCTGCTTAGGTATCACAAATGGATAATACTTTCTTCCATAGAGCTTTCTCTATACTCATTCTGTATTGGTTTTGATATATCTTTGGGGTTATGTTGATACATTATGGTTCTCATTCTCAAGAGGAAACACAAAATAAGTGGCTAATTTTCACAATACTTAACTCATGTACTTTAACTAGTATTAGTGACTTATAGGTGATCTCAATCAAGTATTTTCATTTTCCAAATCTCTGGCTCCATAGAACTTTTTCTTTTTTAAATGAAGAAACCAAAGATCTTCATCCCCCTCTCTATCTCCCGAGGTATGAAGAGGCTCAAGACTTGGTGAAAGTTGTTCTAACAAATCTAGTTGACTGCCTTGATGGTGGAATATTTCCATTAGAACTTCAGAAATAAATCGGAGCTATGATGGCAGTTGGTCAAGTTTTTTACTATTTGCTTAGGTAATCTCTCTTTTAAGGAAGCAATGGGGATTCAAATTCCAATGTGGGTAGGGATATGTGAGAAGAAGTGATCATCAAGTAACTAAAAGCCTCCCTTCCTTCTTGGTTGATACAGGAGCATCTGATGGCGACAGTTTAAATTCATTGGTGGTATGTCTACATTGGTTTGAATCCTGTTCGGATCAATATTTGGCCAGTTACCATGTGATGGTTTAAAACCCTTTGCCTTCAGAAAGTCCAACAGAAGCATAAGAAAAAAGAAAAAAATATTCTCTTAAATCCCTTATTTCACTACGATTGTTTGATTGGTTGGAGAACTCCTCTCTCAAAGCTAGCTTAGGGACATTTACCTGTTCTTCTGAGTTCTCGTGGCCTTGCAACAAAGAACACTCATGCGGGAAAACTTTTGGCATAAAACTATGCTTGTTGAACGTGGAATTTGGAAATTGATCATTCACTGACTGTTATATTTATTTTTGCTCTCTTATAATTAGCACTACTTAATCTTGAGTAGCTCAGTCTTTTGATTTTATCCCCACCATATGCTGAATGAAGTTTTCTTGAATACATCTTTGAACTGACATTTGGGCTGGACATCAATTTTTTTTCCTTTAATTCTGAGTGATTCATTGCAGGTCATACTGAAGCTGTTCTTTCTGTTGCCTTTAGTCCTGATGGGTGCCAGTTAGCTAGTGGATCCGGTGATACAAATGTCCGTTTGTGGGATTTGAATACGCAGACACCATTATTTACATGTAAAGGTTAGAATTTTTCTTTCGTATGTTCGAGACGCTTGTTTCTGATCATTGAATGAGATTACTATGTTGTTTAGGAATGATTTGGGTATGATTTTATGACTAATTTGACTAGTTGTTGAAATTTGAAAT
The DNA here is from genome assembly GCA_026008535.1 of Perilla frutescens. Taxonomy (NCBI): domain Eukaryota; kingdom Viridiplantae; phylum Streptophyta; class Magnoliopsida; order Lamiales; family Lamiaceae; genus Perilla; species Perilla frutescens. The sequence continues at coordinate 34,771,617 of BRKX01000011.1, forward strand.
TGTCCAAGAAACAACTACATAGCACTTTTTTTTGGTATTGAATACGTGCATAAAGTTACATGTGTGTGGAGCTCATGGAAGGTTCTAACCATTTGTAGAAAATAAGATGGTTAGAAGGTCTCTTTTAGTAATTCTGATTACCCGTATTGGCTATTATATAATCTGGTCTAAAAATTTGAAATGCACACACCTTTTGTACTATGATGATCTGTGAATGGGCTATTTACTTGGTAGTTATGTAAGTCCTTTCATTTGAAAATTGGAATTCAAGTATGTCATTACCACTTGGTTGTGTCTCTGATGTTAATGTTCATTTTCTTGAGTTATTGTGTTGTGTGTTTACTATCCCTAGCCTCTTCTTTCTCATTTGAAGTTTTGCTATGTTTAAGTACTGATATATTATGATGTCATCGCTCTCTCCCTTTTTTCGCTTCAGGACACAGGAACTGGGTTCTTTGTATTGCATGGTCACCAGATGGTAGACATCTTGTTAGTGGAAGTAAGGCTGGAGAACTGATATGCTGGGATCCACAGACTGGCAAGCCATTGGGCAATCCACTTACTGTAAGTGTAACAACTCGCTTTTATCTTGATTGATCATGTTCCTTGTTAATCAGATAATTTTCTGGTTTACCTTAGCAAAATTATTGCCTTAAGGCCCTTAATTCATTCTGCCAACTGTCTTAGAGTCAATTTATTCTAGAGAGGTCACTGTACTAATTATTTAATCTTTGCAAGTGCTCAATAGGAAAATAGCATACCAGAAGCTCGAGAAGAACTTCATTGTATGTTAACAGTTGTACATGTTTCGTACCATGCACTGACATAGATATGCAAGGTCAAGGTTTAATTACATATTATGGAAGACATATAGTAGTGGCAAACAACATGTCAATGTAAATTTGATATCTTAACTTGCAACAAAATATAATCTGGATGAAAGAAAATATAAGCATACACAAAATGGTGTCTTCCCATCCTAAATAGTCATCTTCTAGAGTCATTGGTGTTTATGATAAATTTCATCTTTTAACATTGTTGTTAGTTATTTTTTCTCCAAAGTTTGGCACCAAACATGTTGCTTGCCTTTATTGGAAGAATTTAGATGGAGTAAAATGACATATCTCATGTCTCAGGGGCACAAGAAATGGATAACTGGAATTTCATGGGAGCCAGTGCATCTTAATGCTCCGTGCCGCCGCTTTGTCAGTGCAAGTAAAGATGGTGATGCAAGGATATGGGATGTTTCTTTGAAAAAATGTACAATATGCCTTACTGGACATACACTGGCCATAACCTGTGTGAAATGGGGTGGCGATGGAATCATATATACTGGGTATGCTTTTCATGCAAAAAAATCTATTAACTTTTTTCCTGATATGGAGTTACTTGGGTAGGGGTTGGATGAGGTACTGTGATATTTTAGGAGATGTAAATTTCTAGATTATAAAGAATTGGTTTCTGCTTCTCATTTGCAGATCTCAGGATTGCACAATTAAAATGTGGAATTCAGAAGGAAAGCTCATACGGGAATTGAAGGTATTCTCCTATATGGTTCAATAATCTTTTCTTCGTCTGCCTCCCATCCTAGTTTTATAAGTGCAATCTGTTTCACAACTTCAAAGTAGACAAGTAGTGCTTTTCTTTTTCTTGATTTTCTCAATTTCTCATATACATTGATCTGGAGCTTTGGCCAACCTGTCATATTTGTAAACATAGGTGTTTGTATTTTGTTGTTCAAGGCATCCTTATCTGGTTTTTATGTTGCACTAGGTGAAGTGAAGGATAAGATTATGTTTTCTTAGTAATGAGGGTAATATCTTTATGGTTTCTTGTGGTAGCTAATAGGTTTCCCGTTTCTGTACTGTTTACTCTTTAATCTGATCGTATTCTGCACTAAAACATTGTGCAGTAAAAGGGTGTGTAAAACTGCTTTCTTCCAGTATCTCTTTTAGGAGGTTTTCCTTGTAAATGGTATATTATATTATGTGCTCAATTCAGGGCAAGGTGCTGGGAGAATTTGTTGTTACTACTTTCTACTCGTCATGGTCTAAATTTTCTTGTATTTAGTTTCTCAGATTTTTCATATTTCTCATTGTGTAGGGCCATGGGCATTGGGTGAATTCATTGGCATTGAGCACTGAGTATGTTCTCCGAAGTGGTGCCTTTGATCACACTGGTAAACAGTATTCATCCCCAGAGGAAATGAAGCAGGTGGTTTGATTGATCTTTTACATTTCCTCTCCCAAGTGATACAATGGTCTTGTTTTTTTGCCTTCATATTTACTAATTGCAGATTATGAATCTCTTTTTGGTCGACGCTATTGCTTGCTGATCTCATCAAATTTATTTAACCATTCGATAGGTTGGGGGGGATCTTAGATCTATAATTCAGTTTTTTTACATTTGTGGAATGTGTGAGGCTATTTTTTTCTTTAATTTCTCATATATCGAGAGTTTTAGATGGAAGATGGAATTGAGGTGGTTAAGGTGGAAGTTAGCCCGCCACTGCTCAGCTACTGTAAAGAGATTTTGTAGGGAGTGAGAATGAGAGAGTTAATAAATAGACTTATGCAATATGTGTGGGGTTTCCTCGAGAATAATGAACATATTGCTGAAAAGTGTGTGCATGTGCGTAAGTTTACAGTTTATTGGTGTGGATTACAGTTCAATAAAAACCTGATGTCTCTTTCTGAGAATGATGTATGCTTGCCTTTTTGTTGTGGTTTTCTTATGGAGGTGGATCCCCCCCCCAACCTTCAACCAAAAAATCCCCACTTCAATACGAGGGGACTTGAAAATCTTACTTGACTTAATATATATTTTGGATCCTCCTCAACACATTTCGGTGAACGGAACATACATATCAAATTAAATAATTGCTTTGTATGACTTCTAATTCCTTTTTAGCCCTTCCACCCTTTCCATCTTCTTTTGTCTACTTTACATTTTTTGGTGTGATTTATCAGAGCCTCCATCTTAATTGTCTTACCAGGTTGCTTTAGAAAGGTATACTAAGATGAAGGGCAATTCCAATGAAAGATTGGTGTCAGGTTCAGATGATTTTACCATGTTTCTGTGGGAACCTGCTAAAAGCAAAACTCCCATAAATCGTATGACTGGTCATCAACAGGTATGCGATTTTGCTTCCGTGTCACTTTTTGTGCAATGATTTATCAATGTTAGCTCTGCACTTGGATATAACTAAACTCATTTTAGATGAGTCCTCCTGGATTAATTTCTTTATGCCTTCCGGACAAATGCTAATAATCTTTTTAATAAGTTTATTGAAGAGGCAATGTATTTTTGATTTCATGGACATGAGATGCAGGGAATGAGGGGTTGGGGGTATGGACATGAGATGCTGAGAATGAATGGTTGGGGTTGGATGGATGATTGCTGATTAGATGAAGAAAAAGTGTAAACGAGGAAGAACAGAAAAAGGAAGCTGACAAGTAGAAAATCTTTATTTATTAAAAATATGTCTGATAGTGACAATTTTCATTTATAATTACTGAGCAGTAAAAATTTTATATGTGTTCTTGAGCTTAATCAACCCCAACGTCAAACATCTTCTAACTAAAAGTATTACCTTTCTATCAAATCCTTGTGTTTGGCCTGCTCAATCTAACAAAGCTTGGTGCAGAGCAATTGTTTAACTCGGGGCTTTCATCTCTACCTCTCTCTAGATCACAGTTACCATCTTCTGTATATGTGTCTGAACCATAAACACCATATACAAACACAGAATCTTTCAAGGTCTTGTGCTTTCTGGCACTGCCTTTGCTGAATCCTTACTCTATTCTTATCTCTATGATACCTAGCAGGAACTCCAGCTTCTAACATAAACCCCCTGGCCTTTTTTTGACTATTTACTTCTCTCTCTCTCTCTGTAACTATCTGCCTTCTCAAAAACAACTTGATCTTTATCTATACTGATAATTATTTACTGGTGACACTTTATTTACTTGAATGAGAACATTCCTTCATGCTGACCTCCTTGAATTTGATCTCCTGTAGCTTGTAAATCATGTTTACTTTTCTCCTGATGGGCTATGGATTGCAAGTGCCTCCTTTGATAAATCGGTCAAATTATGGAATGGAGTCACTGGAAGTTTTGTGGCTGCCTTCCGTGGTCATGTTGGGCCTGTCTATCAAATAAGGTTGGGATTCTTTTCTTATAATCATATATCTCATCTGTAGATCTAATCGACGTATCTTTCTACAGCTGGTCAGCAGATAGTAGGCTGCTTTTGAGTGGAAGCAAAGACTCAACTCTTAAGGTAAGTTTCCCTTTTGATAATTGAATGTGCTGTGTAATAATTTTTCAGTTTTGTAAGTGGATATGCTGACTATGGATATATTCAGGCTATATCTGTTGAATGATTGTATAAAGGCTTATACTCACATACTGAAAAGTAAAGAGAAATGTACTGGAATACATGGTGTGTTAAGTTTTGTTTGTGCGCTAGGCATTATGTTGAAGGAAGGAGGTATTATACCTTTATGACATTAGCATTAAACAAACTAATGATTGCTGTTGCTATAATTGGGGTCTTATCAAATTGCTCGTCATGTATGTGATGATAGCTAATTGCTCGACCAATGTATGAGTTTCACTCCTTCAAGTGACTTCTCTGCTGTTAAATTTACGAATCCTAGACCAACTAATTTTGAAATAGTTTTCTTGTCTATATGGTTATTCCATTTAAATATGAATTATGAAATTTCTTTTTTAGAAAAAAAACTATCCCCTTATCTGCATTTTGTTCTTGATGCAAAACCCTGTAAACAGGTTTGGGATATTCGTACGCAGAAGTTGAAACAAGATCTTCCAGGACATGCAGATGAAGTAAGCCCTCTTGTTTGCCACCCTATAAGCCCTCCATTAGACTATCTCTGTATGTTTGCTCATTGGGGGTGGGGGCTGCTCTGCCTAACCTTTCTCGAGTTTTTCTGCAGGGATTGTAATAGAAGCCTGGAAGTAACTCTTTTCGATTGCAGGTGTTTGCAGTTGACTGGAGTCCAGACGGTGAGAAAGTAGCATCTGGTGGCAAGGACAAAGTTTTGAAGCTATGGATGGGTTAGACATCACCGTGGAAGTAAACAGTTTCACTATCTCTGCTCAAATATACTGAGTTTTCATTTGTTTTACTAATCCAAGTGACATTCAAAGAGACATCCACCTGGATATTCGGCGGGTTATAAATACAGCTCCAGTGCTGTTGTGATCAACTTGTTGCTCCGCACAAGTTACGAGTCAAGTATCACGATTTGTCACTTGTATTTTCGTCTGCAATCTGTAGTCCGTTTCAATTTTTGGTTTACAAATGATTGTGAGGTGTTATAAATTTTTTTTGGTGGATTTTTATGTATTTTTCCTTTTACATTTGTCTTTTGATTTCCCTCTGTAAAGGAATATATGACAGGATGCACGTTTGTTGAGTAAGCTAAATTATCTTGTGATTTTTCTACAAATGAAGAGAGATTTTATTTTATTGACAAATGTTTGTTGATACTCCATACCAATCGTGGTTTTACAAAAGTAATTTGTTTATAAGTGAAGTTCATAAACTGAACAAAAATGACTAGAGAAACTATGATTATCACATACAATGCTTCAGTGAATCCCCAGCTCCCTGGAAAAAGCAACAAGAGAGAGCGAAATCCGCGATGAATATCCCAACGAGGGAGATGACGACAGCTGAAGTGGTGGACTCACCAACGCCTTTGGCACCTCCCAGAGTGGTAACACCCCAAGCGCAGCTCACAGTTGATATTATAGCACCAAACACCTGTGACTTGATCATTGCACTGATTATGTCCCATGATCTGAGAGCTCTTTGAGCAGAATCTAAGATTATGTTGATGCTAATGCCATAAACACCGTCAGCTAGGAGGGCGCTTGATGCCATCCCTACTGTAAAACACATTAGAGTTAAGAAAGGGAGAGCGATACATGAAGCTAGCACTCTTGGCGTCACCAGATAATCTACGGGATTTGCACCGAGAACTCTTAGTGTGTCGGTTTGCTCTGAAACTTGCATTGTGCCCAACTCCGCAGCAAAGGCACTTCCAATACGCCCGGCCACTACAATTGATGTGACCACGGGGCTCAGCTCCCTTGCAAAAGCAAGTGCCAAAACCCCACCAATGGATCTGTTCAGCCCTAATCGGGTGAACTCCCTCACAAATTGGATGGTGAAGGCCATGCCAACAAAAGCGGCTGTCAGGAGACAGACACCCACTGATTTAGGCCCCACTCTCTCTAGCTGTTGAAGAGTGTTTTTCCAGTGAATCTTGCCCTTAATAGTTCTAACAACCACCTGCCCCGCCAGAATCAGAATGGATAATCCTCTCCATAAGTACCGAGGAGGTGACCATTTACTCAGGAATGCACTTGATTCATAATTCAATACAGGAACTTCACTTGTTTCTTCTTCAGATGTAGAGACACTGGGGTGGCCATCATCTGTATTCAGAACAAAAGTATGCTTCCTGTGTCCAGCGGAAGATAAAAGGTTGTAGGTCTTAATTCCATCGGCAAAACCAACTTTCCTGGCAAGGTGCCCAAAGCGCAAATATGTGATTTTTGCAGGACTTCTTAAATTGATACTACTTCCTCTGCAAGATTTTGCAGAAACAGGTTAAAAGGCATTAAAATACATGTCTGCCTATGCTGTGTTAAACAAGACGAAGGGAGAAAAAATAAAAACCTTTTGGAGACATTAATAACTGGGCGGATCTGGGCCGCTGCTAGCATGTTAATTTTCTCTATTAAGATGCTAAAGCTGTTGCAGTCTATTGTCTTTTTTGCGATACTAGTAAAAAAATGCTCTTAATTAATACAGTTACGACAGAGAAACATGATCCAGCACTATAGAAGTATTCTGGCAGCTGAAGATCACAGTTGATTTCAACGAGAGCAACATCTGAAAACTAGAAACCTGAAGATGCAAATGAAAAAAACTAAGAAAAAATCATGATTAGCCATTATCATAGTCTGTGATACTCGGACTCTCCGATTTGGGCGCCACACCCGTGTCGACACGACACGGATACGCGCCAGATCCGGCCGAAAAATTCCAACACGGCAGGTTCTCGTCGGAGCGTAGCAGTTGCAATTTTTAAGCTTTTTCAAGTGCGAACTCCGAAATTTGAGTGGCGACTGTAAACTCCGCGAAGAAGAGAAGTCGGAAAGTAGAAAAATCGAAGATCTAGATGGAGAGAGTAGAAGGATTTATGATAATGGCCATTATCATAGTCTGTGATACTCCGCAGGAGAGAGAAGCTATTATTTGATTTAGGGTTAAAGAATGTGGGCTGGGCTAGTTATATTCCATGTAATGGACCATATATTTAATTTAGGTTACACATTTTCATGGTGCTTTATATTAAATATTAATTGCATTTAACTGCACGTCTTTCAAATTTTACACCAACTTTATATTAAGGGGGTGTATTGAATTGAGATTTCGTTGGACTTTTAAAATCCGGGTGTATTCAATCTAAATTTTTAAAAGTCCAACGAAATTATGGTGTATTCAATCCAGACTTTTAAAAGTCCAATGAAATCTTGGTGTATTCAATCCAGACTTTTAAAAGTCCAACGAAATCTTGGTGTATTCAATTCAGACATTTAAAAGTCCTTTAAAATTCTGCGGTATTCAACAATCCACGGACTTTAAAAAGACATTGACTTCGTTGGATTTCAGCTGGATTTCACGTGAAAATTACAAAGGATGAATTCCGACCTCCAGACACGAGATTTCGATGGATTTGAAAAACCCAGCGAGCGCGGTGTCCCAGCGGCCGGTGAGGAGTTAAAATCGGGCACCCCAACCGTCACCCGACCCCAGCGGCCGCTGGCCTTGCCGATGATGGCACTCCAGCGGCCGCTGGGATCAAGACCGCTCGATTCCAGCGGCCGCTGGGTTCAATTTTTCTTACCAGATACACCGATCGTTGTGTTCCAACGAGCGCTGGCGAGATGGATTTGAAATCCATTGAAATCGTTCAAAATCGATCTGAAATCCATACGAAATCCCCCAGACTCTGCGTGGAGTTGGAAGACTCCATGTGGAGTCTATGGATTTATAAAATCCATAGAAATCCATGGACATTTTAAAGTCCAACAAAATCCATTAAAATCCCAATCCAATACACCCCCCTAAGTAATAATCACAAATTTTAAGATATTTATTTTAGGTCGATGTTATTTATTAATATTTTATTTTTAAGAAATATGGATATAAATATTAATAAATATGGATATATTTAATTATATAAAAATGTTGTCGTATCCTCGTACCAATATTTAATTATTTGATCATTTTCGGTCGTATTCAAGTATCTTAAATTTCAGAGGTTAAGAGATCGGATTCCTAAATATGTATCCGTGTCGGACACCAGTGCTCAAGTTCGAGTAACATAAGCTGCTTGAAGCATGATACAACTAACTAATTTAACTTGAAAATGGCTAATTTCAGCAGATCTTATATCAAATTTTTTATATTAATGATTACAAAATATTGTAATGATCAAAGAATGATGCACAACAAGAAAAACTAAAATCACATCCCCATAAGTGTGTGATATCACTATAACTATTAGGTGCAATATGACTAAGATACATCCATTTTCCAGGAAAAGAAACAGTGGAATCATCATCAACATGCAGGTTTGATGAGCATAGATACTTCACCTTCACTTTGCATTGTATTTAAAAAAAAAACTCCTTGAGAATACTTTGAGGTCGTTCTGAATCAAATTGAGAATTGGAGAATCAGTATACTAGAATCAAAGCGGACTAAAAAAATTCAAGTAGCCCTCAAACTAAAAAAAATCAATTTGAAAAGAAGATTAAAAAAATCAATACCAAAAGAAATCTCAACAAAAGTGCTTATTTTTCTATACGGGTATGTAAATTAAGACATCGAACAGCGGGTAGCGGTGACAGTTAAAAGAATAAAAAAAAGATAAATCCGTCCCAAACTTATTTATCAACATTCTCGCATTTAGCTACAATAGAATCGCGGTCTCAAACATATTGCACAAAGTACTCTCCTAATTTAACTTCCTCTCACCTAGAGACAATTAAATTTCTCGTGCAAAATTAATAAAACCTACAAGTTAGAGGATAAAATGTATTATAATAAAATGAATTCTTAGTTATACCTTGTTTTGATCAAATTCACCACTGGCTTAGAAGCCGTTGTCGCTTGCTCGAATATTTTTCCTTATCTTCTTCGTAGGTTGTACTATCCTATTTTTTATATCTCACTCATCTCTTCAGTGTTCTAATTAAACATTCCAAAATTTGTTAAAATCATACCAATTATCATCACAAAGGCAAATTGAATGGACCATTACAATACTTAGACATAGTAATACAATTGAATTTTCTCCACTCACCAGTGTCTGAACATTGGAATTTTTGCTAATAGCCAGTATTCTACACGATAACAAAAGATTTATTTTCATGTATGACAGGAAAATAAGTAGATCTTAATACAGATTGAAAAACGAAAATAGTAAAAAACACAATCTAATTACAAGCTAAACTCACTATTTGGCGAATCTGATCAAATTTAATTATAGCCAGCCTAATCGAGTTACATATTGATGCATTAACAAAGCTAACACAATTTGAAAGATAAACTGGTTAAAGTAGATAGTTAGTGTCATTTAAGATAGGGGAAAAAACATAAACAATATACATATTTAACATATGAGTGAAGCATTATTAGCTCAATGGGATAATACAAAATGTTCAAACTCAGGACATAGAGCAGAGATGTGATCCAAGTTATCAATTGCAACAATAATTAAACCTAGCAAAGAGAAAGTTTTTCAAGAAATATAAGAGTGAAGAAGAACAAAAGAAGCCTTAAATGGAGTTTTGATGAGATGTCAAAACACTCTAGAAAAACTGAAGAAAAGTCCAACCGAATTGAAGACTTAGGCGATCCAAGTTGAAGGCTAAGCCAACCAAATTGAGGATCAGACAAATTTAATTGGAGGCTAAGTCAACTGGACTTAAGGGTTTGTCAACTAAACTGATAACCAAGCCAGCCAAACTGAATATCAAGGCAATCTAACTCTCCAGCTAAGTGTAAGCCGCCGTTAAAGAAACTGTCGCCGCAATAGCTAGCTGTTGGAGACTGTAAGTATGAGCCGTCGACCTAGTTGAGGTAACATTGTAAAAACACTCACTGTTACCAGGTTCAGCCAATTTTCATTCATTGTATAATTTGTAAGGTTAACTCATATTATATAGTGATCCCTTCTGCAGAAGAAAGAGAGGACGTAGAATTTTTGAGACTTCGAACCTCTATAAAATCGATATTGTGATATATTGTTTTCATTATCTTAAACTACTTATCTTTTGAAACTATGCACAAGATCACACGACTTGCACTCATCATACACAAATTGAAAATAGACAAACCGATAAGTTCAAACGAGTTAAAAGACCCTTAACGTTTTCTGCACTCTATTAAAAGTTTTTAGAATCAGTTTATTAACCCCCTCTTAATTGATATTGACTCATCCGGGACCAACAGACTTCACAGAAACAAAAAACCTTGCTCGTGCCTGAAAAATGAAGAAATAGAAAATCAAATCTTATAGAAAACTTCAATTTCAACTGTACTTGCACATGCTCAATTCAACGTTGAAATGCAAAATGAAGAACAATTAGAAAAACTTAACTCCGAACAACAGTAGTCACTATGATAAAATATATAATATTCATAATTTTGGTCAATAGTTTGTTCGAACTATGACATAAATTAAAACCATATTAGCAACAAAAACTCATCAATTACCAATGGAATTGCTTGACACAACAGCCTCTGGTGTGGTAGCGTAAGGGACTCTCGACGATGAGGGCTTACTCAATTGCAAAAGTATTTTTATATACGATGTAGATGAAAAATATCGCTCAAAAATTGAGTAGCCAAAATTGTGCATGTTCAAATGCTGCAAAATATATATGTTGCTACTTGGGTCGAGCTAAATGGGCCGGTTTATTTAAATACGAAGAAAGGCCTAAATGTAACATGAAATAAGTCTTTGCATTGTAAGCTCGGTGGCGTTGCTGGTTTAAGCTCTCTCTGAAATCGATTTATTGCCGAAGATTGTTTGATGCGATGCATCTTTTTATCTTTACTTTTTATACATGCTTCATTTTATCATCGACCCAATTAATAAGGTCCAATTTTACTGTATTTTTAAGTCTGTCCGTTTATGGCCCGATAACTACATTAATAGTTTATAATTTATTTTATATATACATATTTTTTACATAGAAAATAATTTAGTTTTTCTACTTACTGCATACTTTGAGTACTATAATTTCATTTTTTGCCTTTATTATTAGTGTAGAATCATGTGGTTAAATCATGCTTGATCAGGCCAGTTCTACCTAGTTATTTTGGGCCGATTTGGTGTGATTTATTAGTGTTGATTGCCGTATAATGACGTCGTTTTGGAAGAATGTTGTGCCTTGAGAGTTTTGCAGGTAATTAACACAAAGTTAGAGAAAGTGGCATGCTTTTGGTGAGAGAACAGGTTGTGCGAGGAAAGCTGAAACTGGAAGCTCGGAAAGTCATGTCGTATGGGCATACTGCAGGAAGGACCGGGCTGAGAACCTGAAAACTGGGCCTGAGCGCGAATTTTATGGGCTTGCACGCGGATTACTACTTCAGCCATAACCTGGACGCGGCTGCAAGGAGTCTCACCGCCTCTAGAAGTCTTTGTTTTGGCAATTACCTAGTTCAGATAGATTTAGGATTCTCTTTCCATGTTTAACTATTTTAATTAAGGATCTTATATATAGATTAAGACTTATCCCATTATTGGGGGCTGGATATTAATGCATAGCAGCAGAGAATGGATGATTTTTCCAACAACTTTTATTTAATCTTCTTCGCTGAATTCATCATATTCTGCTTTTCGATACTTTGGAGGTTAGATTTAATTATGCAATCAAGCTAAGTTCTTCTTATTCCGGTGACAATTAACGAAGCCCTAGCCTAGCTAAACTGTGAGATCTAATTGCTCTTTTATCATTCAATTAATTTGCATGCATTTGTTATTCTTTGTATTTCGAGTCGTTAATTGTTTCGATACTGCTAGATAGTTGCAAATGTTTAGTGAGTCAAAATTAATTAGTAGTCAATTAAACCGGCCATCCGTAATTGTGGTTTAAGTTTAATTAGTGGCGAAACGGTTCTTCAGAGCCATGGAGAATAGCAATCTTAATTCACGGTCCTGCGTCAGAGTCTGTTAATTATGAATCGGGTTCCTCTAGAATTTAAGGTTGTTGGCTCACTAAACCTATAGAGCGTCTCTTACGGTTGTCAGTCGATTAGGAAAATAATTGGTGAAGCATCTTCCTGATTATCGAGAAACTATGGAAGAATTAGGCTGCGTCAGTAAGCGTCTTCGGTAGCTATAACTGATTTGTATGTGTTAATTGAATTAATCTTTGCATCAAGGACCAGTTTAGTAAGCTAGGGTGGAGTTAATTGGAATCCAGAATATTTCTCCTAATATTTTAAATCCGTTCATTTTGCCCAATTGTGTATTTTTCTATTTATTTGTTAAATTCGTTTGTTTTATTATAATCACAAGAATCCTCTTGAAAGTTTGGTTCTACAGATTGGAAGTTTAGAGTAATTCTCGCCGGTCCTTTGGGAGACGATCTCGCTCATCGTTGTACTGTGCAGTAAGGGCATACCGACTGTTGTCGGGAAATTTATTTTTGGTGTAAAACGACGCACCAATGCTCCTATTTTTATTTAAGTATAGATGTCTAGTTCGAGTGTTACATACATTGGGGTTGTCCAATAAAGACTTCCAAATATTCATATCACAATTAGCCAACATCAATAGTTATCACTTAATTCGATATATAGCTCCATAATGAAATATGTGTGATTACCGGATCAAATCTTCTATTTACATTTTATGTGTCATTATCATTAATCGATGACATGTGCAGTAACTTCCACACCTATGTATTTGATGACATCATAAATGTACACATGTTAAGTGTTAATGATAATAGAACAAGAAATGTAAGTAACATGAAATGCAATCATAAATATAATCTGTATCACACACACACACATCTATTAATGATAATGGAACATAATATGTAACAAGAGATCTAATCCGGTGTAATTGTATATTATTAGAAAATAGATACAGTAAAATCTTAGTAAATTAATACTCGTTAAATTAATAAACTTTTTAAGATAATATTTTTCTCCAACCCCCGACTTGGATCAGTTGAAAATGTCATAAATATTGGTAATATAATAAGATAATATAAATTTGGAAAACTCATGTAGAAAATATATGGTCCCTTCAATATCATAAATTAATAATTCTAAAACTACATACATAGTTAATTTATTTTAGTGAAATATAATTATAGTGTTTTTTATTTTTCTTAAAAGTACTTCTGGATTAACTATTCCAAAGGTACTACCATATTAACTTTCAAATGTAAATCTTTTTAATGTATAAAGAATGATATATTTGTACTCACATAATGTGGAATAATATTTTTAGTGTATGTGGAATAATATCAATTTAATAACATGATACATAAATTAGTAAGATATACAATGATTTTTTATATAATCAAAATTCATTTTCATTGAATCATTAAAACACTCTTTTAATTAATAATATTATATTATGGATTAAATAATATTACTATAAAATAATAAATTTACGTAAAATCTCATGGCCCCAACCCTATTAATTTATAGAGGTTTTATTGTATTTTATCTTTAAAAAGTGTGGTTATATTTAATTATATAAAATTATTGTCGTGTTCTCGTACCCGTGTCTAATTTTTGGATCCTTTTTGACTGTGTCCACGTATCCTAAATTTCAAAGGTTAAGATGTCAGATTCCTAGATATGTATCCGTGTCGGACATCCGTACCCGAGTGCGAGTAACATAGATCATAGTGACATCAAATAAATTGCAGTAAATAATTGATAGCATGTATCTTTTAGAACATTCCATGAACAAGCCACCCTGCCAATCTATGCAGTTTGTTGAAATTCTTTGTCATATCCAAGTAACTTCGTATTAATAGCATCAACCATAGATTAATTTCCTTTATAATTAGTACCAATCTCATTGTTTACAATGAATCAATGTGAAGTCCAGAATGCTTCAACCTAATCAGTATAATAAATACTAGGCCTTTGAATAAATGATTTGCTGCCTATCTATGCTTTCTGTAGATATATAAACTGCTAATTTTTTTTTTATCATGCCAGTAATTTCATCAAAATGTAGACGGTATATCTAGTTGCCTACTTGCCTAGTCTAAGTTCCCAAAATACGAGATTAGCACTTGTAGGAATCCATCACTCCTAGTGTAATACTATATACTATTAATAAAGTAATCGGTAAGAATGCAACATTCACTACTCAACAGTCAACTCTTTGAGTTTTATTTCACAATGCTGGAAACAATCAATCAAGACTTTCTAACAGCAATACAACAATTGAAGAAACAAGCTCTGTCACAATATCTGAATTATTTCCCTCAAAATGGTAATAAGCAATCCATAACTCAATAATAAACTGGAAACCATAACCATTGAAAACCAAAACGCATCCCACAAGCATCTGAAACAATACGTAATCATCAAATTCAGAAGTTGGAGATAAATATCAGGGCCGGCTCTGACATTTCAGAGGACCATGGCGAAATAAAAAAAAAGGGCCCTAATATATATTTTCTTTATTCCACTATTATCTTAATCATTCTAAATCTTTAAAAAAATGCAATCAACACATAAACATACAAGAAAACGACAAGAATCAAAGATGAATGAATAATTGTAAAAATCCAATTTAAAAATCTGAAACTAAACAACAAAAACACAAGATAAAGATGAATGAATAATTGTAATTGGAATAAAGAGGAAACAAACAAACCAAAAGATTTGCACACTACTGCTCATCCAAATATGATACAGTGGGCCATTACCATGGATTGGGATAAAGATGAATGAATTGTAATTGTAATTCAAAACTTTTCAAGTAAGAACAAATTATAAAATAGCATAACCTAACAGTAAAGAGCAAGATGAACTTAAATGAACCAAAAGATTTGCACACAACACATTACTGCTCATCCAAATAATGATTCAATCAAATAATAAAGATAAATATTATAATCTTTGAATCAGAGTAATGTTCAATAATCCAAATAATGCTCTATTTCTCAAGAAACTCAGAAACACCTACCTTAAGCTTCTGGAATAGTAGTAATTAGCAATGGGAAAATTGAGAAATCAATGAAAAATTAACGGAAGTGTAAAGCGTGTTTTTTTCTTCAACTAACCTATTGCGGTAATTCAGCTCGAAAAATTAGCAAAGGTGGGATTTTTATGTAGTTCATTTGGGGAAACTGGCAAATCGAAAATCTGGAATTCTAAGAAGGTTAAATTGTAACATTCCGATTTCAATATTCAAAGACACATGATTCCAACAAATCCATATTCAATTTAAAGATCGAAAAGAAATTGAAACATCAAAACAACCAAGAATGCTGACAAAATTTTGGATTCATCAAAGTTTGAGCAAGAACCTAATTAATGGCTGCAGTGAATTGTAGATTTTGTAAGAACTGGTGAGGGAGGCGGCTGCCGGAATATGATAGGTGTCGCCCCTGCCTTGCCCGTAGCTGTTGAGTGTTGAGTTGGTTTGTGAGCAGGTAGAGTAGTGTATCATGTGTGGCATGTTTAATTTATTTTAGGTGAAGTGCATTTTATTTTAGGTTTCTTAATTATTTTTATTTTTATTTTGCGTGTTTCTAATTAATTGTTTTATTAGACTCATTAGTCTTGAAATCATTTTTAGTTTATAAATGAAGAATTTATTAGGATAGATAAATTTAAGATCAGAGTGAGTTTTCTTCTTCTTCTTCTCTGTAATGCGTGAAGCGAAACACAAGTTTTAATTATTTCAATCTCACGATGCAAGTGTACAGTATTGTAGCACATGAAATAGGGTCGAACACAGGAAATTACTGAAAATTCAAGTAAGCAAACATCATATGCACATTGTCTCACAAGTTAAACTAAACGAATATTTTTGGGATTTTCTAAACTAAGCATAAATGGCATTAACACACAAAATCAATTAAAACGAGAAAATTGCAAATTGATCAACTAAGGAATCTAATTAATCAAAGAAAACGGGGTTCTAGGATGATGCTCATTAACATGGGTGTAATCCTCTTGATATGAATGACATGCTAATTTCCACTCTCGAGATTGAAACAAATCTAGCCCTAGAACTTTCTCAAGCCTCTAGGACCTTTTTTTTGCCAAATAAGATTTCCCTATCTCTAGGATTGAATTCATATCTCACAAATTTGAGCTTGATCAATCACCACAAGTCAATTAAATATCAAACTTTCGTTATAATATAAAATTGAGTTCATAAACCAAATATTCATGCTAAATTACTTTTCTTAAAGATAATTAAACACCAATTCTTACCCTTAAGTGGCCAACCCAAGAGAAGATGCAATCAAGACCTTGATTTATGAAGGAGAGAAAGGAAATAAACATCAATTCATATCAAAATTCAAGCACCCAACATCAACTTACATCACCCTAGAACAAAATATTTAGCTACCCATACTCATAATTAAAAAATAACAAACACCAACAATGAAAATAAAATTCATAAGCAAAGTGTAGAGTAAACCCGAATTGTGTAGACAAACTTCTAAACTTCAATTCTTCTTGTATCTGAACTCCTCCAAAACCAAAAATATCCAAAATTCTCTCAAGTGTGCTAATTAAAGTAAAATAAAAGGGGTTTGCCCTAGTTTTGAAACTAGGGTCCCTATTTATACTACAAAATTTTGGATACCAAAAATTAAATAGAAAATGAAAAGAAAAATACAAAAATTCAGAACAGGGCTGGGAGGCGCGAGTCATGGTCGGTCGCGTCTCCAAAACTTCGAGCGGGTCACGCTTCCTGGCGCGATTGAGTTGGTCACACAATCTCTCATTGGCTCAGGTCGCGCCTTGGGCCATGCTTTTCAGGCCTCAGTGTGGACGCTCGGTCCCACCACTTGGCGCGAGTGGATTGGTCGCGCCACTTTGTCCTGGCGCGGGTTACGCCTCGCCCCGTGCTTTTAAGGCTTCAGTGTGCAAGCCCACTTGAGCCACTCCCTATACTCGGGTCGCGCCACTTTTTGCTCATTGGAGGCTCGATTCGTTCGTTTCGTCCCCGAAGCACGAACAAACGTGTTAAAAGCACTTATTTATCAAATATAGCTAATTTGATATTAAAAGAAATAAAACAAAGGTAAAAATGCACCCAAAAGGACGAAACAACGCTCGGAATTAAGGTGAAAATCCTATTTTTCAATCACGTATATTATGAACTTGTGATGATACTTATACCCCATCTGAATCATTGTAACTGAGAGATGTATTGTAATTCTTTTTATTTCTCTTTAGAGTGTTTGCACACTCAGCTTGAATGTGCCCAAATCCATCACATTTTCTGCACTGGATTTCTCTTCTGAATTTTGGAGGTTGAAACTCTTTCTGCTCACTGCTGGAGTTTCTATCTAGCTGAGGATTACTAGATGGTTGTCTTCTATTGTTGGACCTTCTAGAAGGCTGCTTATTGACTCTTTTAAACATTTGACTGAAGTTCTTGGTGATCAAAACCATATAATTCATTATATATGAATCAAGTACAGTTTTTTATTTCTGTACATGTTCAGGTACATCCTCAAATACTTCAGTTTTAAGAGCAATACCTCTCTTCCTTGAGCTTCTGTCTTCATCTTCCAGATTCATCTCGAACGTCCTTAATGATCCCATCAGCTCATCAAGCCTCGTACACTTGATATCCCTGGCTTCTTTAATTGCAGCAACTTTGTATGTAAACTTATTTGGAAGAAATCTGAGAACTTTCCTTACAAGTTTCTCATTGTTGATAGGCTCACCAAGAGCAAAACTCTCATTGGATATGCTTCCCAGTCTGGCATTAAACTCACCAATGGACTCAGTATCCCCCATTCTGAGGGTTTCAAACTTCGAAGTAAGGTTTTGAAGCCTTGACAACCTTACTGAACTAGTCCCTTTAAAGGTAGTTTCCAAAATATCCCACGCAGCTTTAGCAGTCTCACAGGTTGAGATCAGGCTGAACATTTCAAGATCGACTGTAGAGAATATAGCATTGAGAGTTTTAGAGTTAACATTGTACCAATTCTTCTGCAGTACAGTCCACTCTCCTTCTTCAATCTCCACATGCTTTCCTTACTTGGCAACAGTCGGCTTTTTCCATCCTTCAGTAACGCTTTTCCATGCAAGCTCATCTATTAATCTCAGAAAACGTCATCATCCTTACTTTTCAGTAAGGATAGTTGTTGCCTTCAAGCAATGGTGGTCTGACCGTAGATCATTCTTCTTTGATTGAACTCATGGCTGAATTCCAACCAAAACCTTCACGTAGTTATGTACTTTTCATGATTCTTTTCGTACTAAAACTAAAAGTGACCTGCTCTGGTACCAATTGAAGTTACATAAACTGTGTGATCATGTTCATTTTCATGTACACGTACATTGTTATGAACATGCAAGATCAGAAAATAATAATGAAAGCAAATAAATGGCACAAGAATGATAACCCTGTTTGATCAACTGATCTATGTCAGAGGGACTTTTTCAAGTCCGTGAGAAATAATTCACTACTCCATTGTATTGTTACAAAGTCTTTTACATGATGATCTCCCATCACTCGACCCCTTTCCTACCTACTACAACTTCTTTCATTGAACTGAATTGTGAGCTCCCCTAACAACCTAGACTCTCTCTAGTTCCCACAGAAAATCTCTACCGAGACTCCTCTAAGTGTGAATGAAATAGATTCAAACACAAACTAGAAAAATAATGATCAATAGATCAACTCTAGCCTAACAATACCGAATGCCTAATTCTTCAGACGTGAAGTATTTTGGACTCTCTAATCAGTTCTATGCATTCGTGTATGTGCCACCTAAACTAGTTTGATTCCCAGGCTATTTATATATGAAAGACATAGCCTTAACAAGGTAATCAGAAGTCCTAATCAGAATCAAATTCTAAAAGAAAACTTTCCTTATTTGATTTGGACATCCCTAGTTTAGATATCTTCCTTGAATAGAACTCCTACTTTCCTTCTTTGATCTTCATCACGAATAAGGCAAATTCTATTCTGAAACGTCCATCTTAAATCAGCAGCTTCAACTCCTTGAATCCAGCATGACACGTCTCTTTAAAAACTTTCTGGACAACTATGTACATGTTCAAGTTCATGAACATGATCAAGTACATTTTTGATCTTCAATCAGATTGGCAGTGGAATGTTCATAGTATAAGTCCAAAACATGAAGTTCAATTTTGAACAACCAAAACCTTTGTGTTCTTTGATATTGCCATACAGATCATGACAATCTTGAACACCTCAGTGCAAATGGCACTAACATACTTAATGTAAACATATTAAATAAAAGTATATATTAGTAACTTATCTAAATATATATAGAAACACACATACATATTGGAGCATCCAAAAAGTCAAACAAGCCCATCAAAATGGCACGAAGGGAGTATATCATAACTTAAAATCTTGAATTGTTCTAATTCATTTATTAGATGGAAATTAATACTTATTGATAAAATAATAAGAAAATATTAAAAATGAAAGATCGAAGATTGATGAAAATATTAAAAATGATAGTTGATAAACAATTGAGTTTCATTTAGCCCTTAGATGTGGGAGCCGCTGCAGATTCTAGGGTTACAAGCGGTGGATGGGCATTCTTTGTACTTGAACACAAGCGAATGCAGGGATATTGATAGAGCTTGTGTTTTTGGTATGGAGATACATAATCTAAGTCGAGGATGCATTAGAGCAACTGGAAAAACATGTGGTTAGTTTCAATATGGACAGTGGTTGTGTACTCAACTTGGACATTCTTGTGTCAAATTAAGCATCATCCAATGACTGGAGTTAGTGTTGAGGGTGCTACGGGCTATTTGCAAGCGTTTAAAGCGGCAAGGTCTGTTTTTATGGGCTGCTAGTTCACTTGGAGTACAAGTAGGGGATATGTGTTAGTTTCCTCCAGAGAAAATGGTGTTTAGACTTGATGTTCATGCTTCAGTGAATGATCAAACCCAATTGTTCGATGTTGAAGTTTTGGGGCGAGATTTAATGATTTTGTTATTTGGAACTTTGATTTTATTCATTAGTTGAGTGAGATAATTGAATAAATTAATTTTTTGGTTTCAAAAAAAGATTGATAAACAATTGAAGTAGAGTTCATCACAAAAATCATTATCATAATAAAAGAAAATAGTATTTACTTGCAAATTTTTAATATCAATGAATGAATAAAAACATACACGGTTACTTGCAAAAGACATATGGGCAACAAGTAATTTTAACAACCCCATTTTTCAAGCAATTCAATATTTTTCTTTTCTCAAATCAAATTAAATTCACATAATCCTAACCCTTGCAATACCTTCAGGCTTGTTTGCTAGACAAGCCTATTATATTCATCTTTCAATTAGATAAATAATAGTTGATCATTTAACATTACAACACAGTCAACTGTGATACCAGTCTCATTCACACGTGACAACACTCGTTATTTGTCATTACTATTGAGAGACCTCAAACAAATGCTTGAACACGCACAAATCTATTAGCAACCCATGATAATAATTACAAATTTTAAGTATACAATTACAACTACAAGTTGCCCTAAATTTTATATGTACATATGTTTTCCAATTTGATATTATAATATTTTTTTTCTATTTTTTAACGCAAAAAATCATATGCATAAGGTGCATGGGTCGGCCCATCAGACGGACTTGACCCGCACCGACCCGACCCGTCTAAGATCCGGAATATAAATACAATTTCTGCCCCAATTCTCTCATTCTCCCCTTTCTCCCGACTGCAATCACAACCCTAACCCTAGCCGCCTCCTCTTCCCAATCTTCAGCCTTTACAATCTATGATCCTTCACCGTTCTCCCTAATCCTCGACATTGGCTCCGCGCGTTCGGTGGTTTGCGACACCAGAACAAGTGATCCTTACATTGTTATCGACTGTACTTCTCAAGTTTCTCTCTCTCTCTCCATCGCTTTCTTCTCCATTTTTCTTAAATGTTCTTCATCAATTGTAACCTAATCTAATCATTGCTTCTGTTTTTTGAGATGTTTAGGGTGAAATCACCCGAAGTTAATTGATTGGAATGAGAATATCATCCATAATTTGGACTTCAATTTCAAATCTCTGTTTAATTTAGAGTGCTTTAGATTATTTTTATTATTATTTTTTTGGTTGAGAAGTTTACTATTTTGCATGTCTTGTTTTGAATTGTGTCCATTTGTACATGGAGTATCAATGTTACTGATGATTAGTACCAGATTAGATACTTGTTATCTGAATTTTAGGACATATTTGGTTTTGTGTTTTGCTGTGCATTTTAACTTTTGTGTATTGAGTATGACATTGAAAACTGAGTGGTACCATTTGATGTGTTGATTTGACTGCTTAATGTGAAATTTTATATAATTAGTATGAATTATCATGTTAAGTATTCTTTACAATGCCTATTACTACCAATTGAATCAGAAACACGTATCAAATTTTCTATAATTTTTTATTTGTTATATTTTTGTAAGATGTTATGTTTATGTCTTTAGAATTCGGTCTAGCTTGTTTTGCCTCTTTCATTGTTTGAATGTGTGTGCATTTATGTATGAAGTATCAATTCTCATGTTGATTAGTACCAAATGAGATGCTTATAAGTATCAGAGTTAAGTCAGATTTTATTTTATGTTTTATGTGTGTACATTTCTATTTTTGTATGGATTATCAATTTTCATACTAATTAGTACCAAATGAGATGCTTATAATTATCGGAGTTAGGTCAGATTTTATTTTATATTTTTATGTGTGTGAATTTTCATATTTTGTATAGAGTATCACATGGGAAACTGAATGATACTATTTGATTTGATTGTATGTATCAATTTTGAAGTATTGTGTTGTATAGTATGTTATTTTTTTATGTGTGCATGTGTGATTTCAGTATTAATTGGCATGCTGGTTAGTACTAGTTTGATTTTATTTGTATTCCCCTAACTGATTTTCTAACTTTATTTTTTTAGTTTGTAAGCTTCGAGCCCTGTACTATGCCCGTATCGCCCTTGCTGGATTGAATGATTTAAGATTTGAAGTTTATATAAGTCGGTGATTGCATTCATGAACAAGAAGAAGAAGTGATTGAGAATTTTGTATTTATTTTTAGATACTTGTGGTGTTATGGTGGATATTTGATACATTCGAACAAACACTTTCGTATGTTTTGATTTGGTGGTTTGGATTTGTTACATGTGGGGAGTTGGTTATGGTTGAAACATGAAGTTGTTTGTAATGTTGGACATGATTGGATGGGTTAAGATTTTGTGCTTGTGTTATTTGTGGTATCTGTGATAGTGAATAGATGTTTTGGATTATTTATTTTGAATCAATGGAATTGCGGTTAGTATTATTTTATTTTAAATTTTGTATAAAGTATACAGGTTTATGTTGAATTTTGTCCTTTTAATAACTAGTATAACCTGTATTGACAAAACCCATATTTATTTTTAGAGACAATCGTAGTATCATTTGTTAAGTTATAAAGTATCAAATGTTCAATAAAAAAATATCCATTTATTCGACGTGATGGTATCATTTGATATACATAATCTGATTTCAAGTAAAGACAAATTTATTTTTAGAAATGATATTAATATCATTTGTGAAGTTATAAAGTATAACATTTAAAAAAAAGGTAACATTACATCCTGAAGAGTATCATTTAGTCGGCGTAAATGTATCAATTGATAGACAAAAACGTATCGTTTAAGAATCAAACGTATTATCAGTTTAAGAGAAATGGATTCAAACAAAGACAAGGGAAAGCAGCAATCGTAAACAATTCAACGCACCAAAAAGTGCCAGTGAGAAACTTTGAAGTGTTTGAGATATAATACAATAACCTACAACATTCAAAGCACACCACACTCAACTCAAATTAAACACCGACACCATTCTGATTGTTTCTCCCCATAAACACAAGAAATTAGTCCTAAACCCCATTTCCTAGTCACCAGCAGTAAGATCAAAACCACACCACGCTGTAAAATAAGCATTACCATCATTCCAATTGTTTCTCACCATAAAGAGGCGCCAAGAGCTATAAATAATCAATGCCATTAACCTTTACTCACCCTCACACACAACACATTCTTTCAAACAATCATATTGCATCTTGGAACAGTTGTTAAAGCAAATCAGCCACGTTCATAGGCATTTCATCAATATGTGTGCTGCAATATTGCTCAATATCTCTAAGGATCTTGATATTATCGCTTTTGACAAAAGTTTACGGCAACACCCCGCACACATCATAATGCAATAGTATTATGGACCCATATTACCTAGTGAACTTAAAGCAGGGTAAGAGGTTACAGAAGTTTGCACTGTACCTTTCTCCCAAATCGACCAGATCATGCAATTCTATGAACGTAGAGCTCTCGATTGTTAGGGAGATCATAATTAATCACCAGAGAAACCTATGGAAATTCAACACAAAGACAAAGCTATCCGTTAATATACTCATATAAGACAACAAACACGAGAATTCACAGCCATAAAATTAAGGTAGGAATCAAGATTCAAGCTGCAGAAACGCATGAGCTATGAAAAGAAACAAAATGAAACAGAACATTGAATACAAAAAATATTTGAATAAGCATCATAATTATGCAATTCAAAACCACTTTGGCCCGTAAGAAGAAAAGAAGAGAAGAAATTGATTAAGAATCAAAATTCACAACCGCCTTTAATCATTCAATAAAATTCCACCACATAAACTCAAATACCAAATTTAAAATAAATATTCAATTGTTAATACACAAAATTAATTTCACAACTGCAATCCACACAATTTAATAGGTTTGATTGAATTCTAGAGTCTCACCTTGAAATTTTTGGGCTGCACAAAAAATAGAATGGAAATTCAATTTCTTCAATGTAGAAGTTAATCTTTCCATCGTAGCTTCCGGCGCGGTGGTCCTGACCTTCCGTTGGCGGCACTAATGTTGGCGGCGGTCGCGAGAGGTCGCCGATTCCCTCTCGCCGTCGTGTGGGTTGCCTTCTTCGCTCTCTCTCTGCTTCGCGTATGTTTTCTGTATTTTTCTGTTTTCTTTTTATTTATTTTGGGCTGAATTTTGATAGTGGGCTGGATTCAGATTGATGAGCCGACCCATTTGATGAACAGACCTATCAATCTCCTGCACAGGAGACCAACCCATTTTTTAATGTGTTAATTGGACAATAGATTTTTTCAACCAATATATTTGTGGAAGCTATATCGACAAGGTATTTTTATTGAAATGTACAAAAATTTTATTGAATAAATTAGTACATATCACACATAACAACTTAATTGGTAAAAGATTTTTATGGGCCTTTATGAGATATTCTTTTGTTTTAGTAGGTTAGGTTACATCTTCTATATTGTATAGGAATAGTTAACATTACTATTAGGGCTCGTTTGCTAGGTTGTATGGTATAAGGTTGGATGTGTTTGACATGGAATGTGTTTCACGTATAAGATATCAATATCATGTTTATTTTGGTGTATTAAAATATATGTATTAATAATATATTGTTTGCTTAGATGTATTATATTCTCTATAAAATTTCAATTCCTAAAATATCCTTTAATTAGTTACCATATATTGTGTGAATATTCTATAATAACATTTTTAATTAATATCTGCAAGATTATTTTAGTCTACAATTTTTAATAATTCTTTATGGTATTAAATATCCCATCAGCAGGGTGTGATATGTTATACCGTATAAATGGTTAACACATACCGGGCCCTTGCATAATCATGGGCTTCAATATTGCTAGCAAACAAAGTATTAGGGTGTCATAGGTATTTATCCCACCCTTATACTACCTAGCAAACAAACCCTTAATATATTGCGATAAACATTACTTCGTGCACAATTTATTAATCATAAATTTAAAATAAACGAATAATCCAATTCTTTAGTTTTCTTAGGTGTGATAAAATTTATGGGTTTATTTTCTCTCTCTTTTTAAAAAAAAATTCATGGGTTTATTTTATATATTTTGGGCTTTTTTTTTTTTTTTTTTTTTTTTAATCTTTGGGTTTTATGACCCACTATCTTAAAAGAAAAAAGATCAATACAAATGGGCCGGGTCATACATTTGTGGTGACACTCGTTAAAGTAAGATAATTTCGAGAGAGATTGTTTGGAGATTAAAGTTCACGAATTCGAATCTCATTAATATCATAGGTCGGGGGTGTGAATGAAAAATAAAATAAAAACTAGTCAAAATTGACAATTAAATTTAGTAACCAGAGGGTATGTGTTGCTAAATAAATAATGGATGTGTGAAATTGTCCCCCCCGCACAAAAAAAAAAGTACTCGTATCAATCCATTTTTATTATACCTTTCAATTGAAACATTGAAGGTGTATATCTTTTGATAAATTAAAATTTAGTTAAATGGATCAAGATTTTTATTCAGACGTTGCCAAGATTCCAACAAAGTTATTTTTATATTAAAATGTGAGTTTCATGATTGATCACTTATAAAATTCTAAAAAACAGTCATTACATAAAAGTACTTAAATAATTCCATTGAGAGCTGTGTACTTGTGGAATGAGATGTTTATGGGAAAAAAAGTTCCAAGTTTTAATCTCACAAATATTTAATAGGCCTTGTATGTCCACAAGATTTTATGAGTTAGCCAGAGCATACAAAAAAAAACATGAATAATGTATCGAATATCCTCATCATGCAAAGAAAAAAGAGAGTTTTATGTATCATTAACATTCCATATAACTGAAAAAAGATAAAGTCCAACATTAGTCGTGTTACAATACGTGTGATTTATAGCCAATTTCACAAGTAGACATTTTACATTTTAGATTTGATGTGTTAGTTATAAGTTGTGTATGAAAAAAGAAATGAAAATTCATATCGATTGTGTTAAGTGTGTGGGATTTATCAGACTCCCCAAACCCTAAAATCACTATTAGCCTTTGTGTAAAATGTGTGTGATTTATAATCCATTTCGCGAACCTAAAGTTAATAGTTTTTTGAGATTGATATGTTGGTTATATACATATATATATATTATTTTTATGTGTATATATTTATTTTAAAAAGTAAATTTCAATAATTATAAATATTTTATTGAAAATCATAAAAATTCCATCAAATTTAATATTGATAAGAAAAACATGTATACCGTTTTCTTGCAGAAGAGGTTCAACATTATTTATTGGGGGGGGGGGGGGGGGGGAGATGACACATCCTCTGTCCTCACGTCTCCTTTTTTCCATTGAAAAATATAAAAATAAAGATGAAGTTTTTACATAAGAGAGGAAAAAAAAAAAAACCAAACAAACATAAGATAAGCAGCAAACAACAAACGGAATACACTTCGGAAAACTTGAACAAATAATCAAAACCAAATTTGCAGAAAGATTTTATACGCAATCAAAACCCTCATTCTCCAATCGGTTCCTCATCCGAACTCCGACGAAATTGGGGGAAAAAGAAGAATGTATATATATTTATATTTATAAATATTATTCCGCGCAGCTGAATATTCCCGATTGCTTTCTATCTCTTGTTGAAGAAATTTGAGCTTATCTAGATATTTATTTACTTGACGCGGTGATATTTGGCTGCATCGAGCCTCATATTTCTTGTTCTGGAGGTAAAACCTTTTTCTTCTGATTTCCTGCTTACTTATTTATCTGGGTTTTCAAGAACCCGGTAAAAATACGGGTTCATTAACTTGTTTAAGATGATTGCAGCATTTATTTTTTCCAGTATCGGATTTTCCTTACTGTATCGTCGTTTTCGATGAATATGGATTCTGGGTTTTATTGGAATTTTGTGTACTTCAGGTTCTGCGATTTTTGTTTTTTTAATTTTTTTTTGCGAGAGAAACTAGATAAAAAAGAAAAAGGGGTTAAAATTTGGTTCAGGATTTTTTGGATGGATTGTGTGCGTCACTATTTGGTGTTAACGGCATGACCTTTTGTGCTTCTGATGACCCTAGGAGCAAGATTTTTAGCTTTGATTTTCTCTATGGGACTCGTTGATGTATATTAGTTTAGTTCAGTTTTCACTGAGTATTTAACTGGAATTAGTTTCTTGCTGGGGAGCCCTAAAGATAACATTCTTTTATTCGAATGATCATTGCCATCTTGCTATTTTAGAGGCTGGCGATTGGTCTAGGGGGTTACGAGGAAATCTTGTAGCTTGAATGTGATGTTCAACTTTCTGTGTCTCCATTTTATTAAATTTATTCTTAAACTTGTTTTTAACTTGATTAAGCGCTCGGGGTGATTCTCTAGGTGCATAATGGATCGAGATTTGATAATATATAGCTACAAAAATTTATGATATAGAAGTTTCCTTTTTCTGATTCTTTAGATATATGTAAAAATTGTATTTTTGAAAGATGTAAGCTCTTCTTTACAAGTATGGTTAACTGTAGCACTTCTGAAACTCAGGTTACTTCCTCATTCGGAAATTAGAACTTGTAGATTAGTTTATTTCTTATTTGGTGTTGATTTACGTAATTAGGTCAAGTATTGTGCTACAAGCCTACAGATAGTTGTTTGTATTCCGGTATGTCTGTATCCTACTTATTGTTTCTATTGCTAAATCTCAGGATCATTACAAGAAGCTGCAAGCTTCTTTCTCATCTCTTAAATTCCTTCTGAAGGTGCCAATTTAGATCAACTGGGTTTTGGCTGCAAGCAAGTTTATGATTTTCAAGGTGCCATATCTGTTAGTTATGATATTGTGTGTTTTCTGTACTCTATACTTATGTGATGAAAATAACCTAGTATAGTATTGTTGTTATTACCATTACCATTATTACATATATCTGTGTATTGTCGGTATGTATTTGTCATTTAGCATTTGAGAATGTAAAGCTCATTCTGCCTTGTGGGGGTATGCTGGCATATTGTTGTCTAACTGGTAGTTATCTAACTTATTGTATGCTATGAACCAAATGAGGTCAATCGAAAAATGTTACTTCATATTGTAACACTGCATTTTTCTCCTAGATCATCATGGTAGAAGTTACATTCTGCTCTTAAAGTTACTGTATTATTCCGTTTTAGGTGAAGGGGTCATCTGGGTATTATCTTGAGATATTATAGCTTACTGGTTACATGGATGTAAAACACTGGATTCTTATCCTTGCTTTATCTTCTGTTAGTGCTGAGCCTATTCATGAGTTTTCTGGATCTAGTGACCATCTAAATAGTGTAACTACACACATACACCTATCTTATAAGTCCATGCAAACTGGACTTTTTCAAGGGCCTTATTATGCAGATATGAAATAAAAGATTAATGGGAAATCTTACATGTTGCTAGGTTAAAAAATGATTATAGGTGTCTTATTCTAACATTATAGGAAGTGTTTAACTAATATGTGGCAGATAGAGTTGTTGATTTTATGGTGGAAGGTGCTAATTTTTTGCTTGTTACGTGCTGCTGCAGTACATGTTATATGTGATAGTTTTTTCCTGTCATTTTACTCTGCTTTGTTCATGTTCTAAATTGCTGGAATAATTTGGTTCTCTTTTGGTATTTCAGCATATTTATCTGATTAAGGCACACTGTTTTTGCATACAGTCAGTGTGTATGAGTGATGTTCAGTGGGCAAAAAGGATTCCATGCTTTCAATATATTTAAGCGGAAACAGCACAGTGCATCTTCTTCTCTGATTACTGGGTTGCTTAATGATGCACCACATGAGATTGAATTGTCTGATTATCATAGAGCACCAAGCCCTGGTAGTGAAAGCCCATCTGGGCTTCTTGATGGTGAGACTTTGAATGCTGAGCCAATTGATGATTTGGATCTGTTCTTTGAGAGGATTTACACCTATTACTGTGAGAAAGGCCTTTGGTGCATTATCATTAAGTGGATATTCGAGCTTCTGAGCTTGGCTTTTACTATATGTTTTTCTGGGTTTTTCCTGCTCTTTGTTGATTGGAATGGCCTCCGCAATGCAAAATGCGGGATGGATGCAGTGGAATCAGGAATCAAACCTTGTGATCTCTCTGAGGAAGCTCTACATAAGCATCCATTGACTCCTTTTACTCTTTCCAAAGCTATAATTCTAGGATATTTGGGAATATTCTCCATCTACTGGATATTCTGCTTTTTGAGGTTCTTTGCACAGTTAAAGGAAACTCTTAAGATCCGTCGATTTTACTACAACAGGTATAACTATATATCACGTGGCACCTAATAAGGTTGAAAGTCATGTAAGCTGTTATACTATCTAGTTATCTCTACATTTTAAGCTGTTAAATGTAAATACTTAATGCTTGAGATGAGGACACCATTTTGTGTCCTTGATCTGTAAGTTCATAACTGAAGTTAATGTCTTTGCAGTCTCCATGTGACAGACAACGAAATACAGACCATGCCATGGTCGTTGATTCTTGAAAAGGTTGTTCAAGTACAACTGACACAGCAGTTATGTGTGGTCAAGGATCTTTCTATTCATGATGTGGTGATGAGATTGATGAGGAAGGAGAATTACATGATTGGCATGCTTAATAAAGGAGTGCTTGCATTTCCTATATTCCAGTGGGTCCCTGGTTCTTGCACAACTGGCAATGTTGGCACAGATGGTGTCCAACTTCGTCTGGTCCTGCCAAAGACTCTTGAATGGACCTTAAATTGGTGCATACTGCAGAGCATGTTTGACAGGTAAACTGTGAACTCCTTAATGCTGTATATTGTGGAAAACAGCGTATTGCAAGAGTATAAGTGATAAATTTATCTGCCCGTTCCTACATCATTGGGAAATTATGGATACCATTAAAAATGATTGAGAGAAGTCCACTTCTGTGATGAATTATTTTATGTCATCTCTGTTTCAATAAATTTTTGTGTGTAGCTCTTTCTTTCCCTTCCTGATCCTCAAAAGATTGAAAAATACTCGTCTTTGTGTACCTCTTAAGTTAATGACTTTGGATTGCTGAAATTTGCTCTTGTGCGAATTACTTAAGCTCTTTCTGTACCTACTTTGTTTCTGCAGAAACTTCCGTGTCAGAAGAGATTTTGTCTCTGATCCAAATACATTGAGGAAAAGGCTTATGATAGTTGGCTTTGCCCTGCTGCTTCTCTCCCCATTCCTTGTTATTTTCATGCTGGTGTATCTCTTCTTGAGGCACGCTGAACAGTTCTATAACCATCCAAGTACAGCATCATCCCGTAGATGGTCAAATCTCTCTAAGTGGATGTTAAGGGAATTCAATGAGGTATCTGCGTAAACTCTATCCTAAATTTGCGTCTCAGGCGTTACACTTCTTACTTCAGCATTATGTCCGGATGGTGATTGAGCTGGTTGTGCTATGTGTTGATGGATTGGAACATGATTTTTTCTGGAGGAATTAAGGCTGGTTATCTGCTATGGGATCAAAGTGCAACTATGACCTTATATGAATATGCATGATTATTAGTCTTAGCTATATGTTCTTATACTTGTATCAAGCTGGATTCCATCTGCAGTTCATTAATTACTATAGCTTCTCTATTCTTCGAGGACACTGACTTGGAGAAACATTTTTCATTTCCAGGTTGACCATTTGTTTAAGCACCGGATAAACAGCAGCATAGTACATGCTTCTGATTACGTAAAACAGTTTCCTTCACCTATCTTGACTATTGTGGCGAAGTTCATATCGTTTGTTTCCGGTGGCTTTGCTGCTGTGCTTATAATAATTGCATTCTTAGAGGAATCTCTCCTGGAGGGCCATGTAATGCTTTCAATCTCACACTACGATTCTGTTTTGAAATGTAATAGACTGACTGAACTCTGGAACTTCTCCTTTAGTAATTGGTCTTGTTGTGATATTGCAGATATTTGGGCGAAACTTATTCTGGTATGCTGCAGTTTTTGGAACTATAACTGCTATAAGCCGGGCTGCAATGATGGATGAGATTCTTGTCCTTGATCCGCAGGGGGCAATGTCCCTGGTTGTCCAACATACACACTATATGCCAAAAAGATGGCGTGGGAAAGAGAACACTGAGACTGTACGGGTGGAGTTTGAGACTCTTTTTCAGGTATCCTTGTCTTATTGCATGTTAGCATGACTGTTAATCGCCTTGTATATTTATTCAAGTTTTTCTCAGGATTCAGAGTTTGGAATGTATGGCGAAGAATGTTTTCTTTGGTTTTCTATATTGAAGCAACATCTCTACTGTTATCTTTACTGTTAATTTTTCTGTTTCTGGCAGAGATTCGATCTGTGACTTGAGTGTCTTCATTTAGGGTTTAGGGCTAAAAAAGTGGAAAATATGTTTGTATTACTACATTTGTGATACTGTGATAACGGGTGTCAAGAAGTATCCCTGCAGACCTATATGCGGGTTTGGATTTGGCCTTTTTGTAGTTTATCTTACATTGAGTGCGGTTGTCCTATTTTTAGGTTATTTATTGTTTCTTGAATAATTTTATATATCACTCGAGCTTTAATTAGATGTCTATACGACTTGCAGATGCCTTCTACGTGGCTCTGCCTGTCATATATTTGGTATATTGATGTTTATATAAACCTTATATGTATGAGAAATACCAAAATCTCGGTCACCTTATTATATTTATCATCATTTAAAAGATAACTTCTGATCACAAGCCATTTAGAATCTGCAAGCTTCATTAATAATTTTTTGGTTAGATTTTCTGCCTCACTTAATTGGTCGTTGAATGGTTAATTGCAAATACTAGGCACACTTGTGTCTTTTTCTACAATCTAGGCTGATACAAGTGAGTTTTCTTGGTGCAGTACACAGGAATGATGCTATTGGAAGAGATGGCCTCGATCTTTCTCACCCCAATGGTACTTATGTTTGTTGTCCCTAAGGTATGTCCTTAAATATGTGCTCATGATTTCCCGGTAAGAGGGTATTCTCTGAAATACTGTCGGTTTGATTTTGCAGCGGGTGGATGATATCTTAAAGTTCATTGCGGATTTCACTGTGGATGTTGAAGGCGTGGGCCATGTTTGTAGGTACATAATTAGGTCATTGAGCTTCATGACTGCTTCTTTCTCTTGCTTTATCTTCATACGAAATGCTTCATGGAAGAATTGTTTTTTGCTTTATTGGAGAAGGAGAACTCATCGACGTGTCATGTTTCTTGGCACAGCTTTAGTCTCTTCGATTTTAGAAATCATGGAAACAAAAGATATGGTTCGCCATTTAACTCAACTCACGATCAGAGGAGTTCCCAAGGGAAAATGGAGAAGTCGTTCTTGAGGTATGACTATCTGCAACCGATTTGTCCCGACTTTTTTTTGCCTTGCGCGTCAAATGACTCGATGTCTGGTGTCGACAAATATACGCAGCTTTCAAATTGCCTATCCGTCGTGGGATCCTAATGATGACGGGAAGCAGTTCCTAGCATCGCTAAAAAAATTCAGAGATCAGAAGCTGAGAGGTAATGGAACTGAAACTTCACAGATGCATTCTGGGATGCCGCATCAGAATCCAAATTTCAGAGGCTTTGGTGCAGGCGAACGGAACGTGTTGTTCTCGAGGGAAACGCCGTTCAACAATCTGGGGAATTTCCACCAGTTAGATTCAATGTGGCTGATAGATGGGGAGCAGAAGAACTTTCCATATATTTTGGAGTGGTATTACACCTCACAGAATCATGAAAGAGACGATGAAGATTCAAGAGGGACGCCATCCAGACCATACGACAACGACGAGGAGAATCCTGCCGATTTATGGATGCCGTCCCACTTGACGAAGAACACTCCCAGATACGATGACAACTGGGACGAGAACCTGTTTGAGGACCGCGCACTGAGCCATCTGGAAGCTTCTACATCAGTTCCTCTCTTCCAAGAGAGTGTCCTGCGGCACCATGAATCCAATGACACGCGACATCCTGATAGGAGTCAGTGGTGGGCCAGAACACGAGCGCAAGGTCCGGGTCACGAGACGAGCTTTCTTGAGCCTCCGAACTTTTACCATAATGCTTCTCGTGATTGCTACGACAACTACTCTGAGAGAAGCGGCGAGCATCGACTCAACTTGAGTAACTCGAGGGGGCTGTCGCGGACGTTCTACATCGATGATTTAGAAGCTGGGAATTTCGATCTGCCGTTTGTCGACATATATAAAAGCCCATCAGATAGGGGCTCTGAGGAGGATCCTGCAAATCTTGTGTGATTAGCTCTCATTCTCTCTCTCACACACACACTCTCCTCTCTCTCTTGAAACCATTGAAACATGTAAAAGCTACGTTTTTCTATTCTTCAATCTGTCGATTCAAAGCTCTAAATTCTTTGTTGTATATAATCTTGTACATAAATTGAATTATGAAGCTTGGTTTTCCCTCTGCTTGATTTGCAAGGTGAGGGGGAATGCTAGTAGTTTCCACACTCAAATTGTAAAGACCCATCACTCTACCTTATCATTCTTGGTGTTTGGACAGCGTGAACGACGTCATTTTTTTTTAATATTTTCTCGTCCGAAAAAAATGTAAGTTTTCTTATCTACCATATTTGCGATTTTGTAGATGCTACACGTGAAACTTTGTGATTCATAAGCATGCACACATACATGTGGAACATAAAAACGAACATGTTGTCACGTGTGAACGTACAACATCATTTATTTTAGGGATAAGGTCCAATTTGGCCACTAAACTTATTTGGGGACTCAATTGGGTCACTACAACTTTTTTGGGCTCAATTGGGCCATCGCCATGTTAAAATTGGCTCAATTGGGCCACCGCGTGGCGGAGCCCGTTAGGGCTCCGTTAAGTGTTGCCAAAACGACGTCGTTTTGAACATTTTTTTACCCGACCCAATACTAACCATACCTCGACCCATTCTCAATCCAAAACTCGACCCAACACTCTAATTTTAGTCATCTTTTTCTTTAATTTTCTGTTTTTTCAATTTTTTCTTTTTAGAGGGAAACGACGGGTCTGACACGGTGATTTGGGGGCTGGGGTTGGCTACCGGCGGCGATCCAAGGAGCGACAAGGCCTCCATGTTTAGCGAGCACGTCGCTGGTGATGGCGAGCATGAGTTCGGCCTCCGGGGCCAGATTCATTAGCGGTCGATGAAGAGAAGCGCGCCTCTTGAAGTTGGGAGACCTCTTGAAGTTGGGAGACGAGTGCAGCTCTGGCCGACTTCGCTTCGATTCCAGGTGGCTCGGTGTGGGCCGACGACTGATGTGGTTCGGCTAGGAGGGCGGCGAACCTGGTATGAGGAATGTGAGTGCAGATTTTTGGTTTTTGGTATTTTTTGACCTTCTGCCTCTCCTTTCCTTCTGCAATGGAGGGTTTATGATTGTTGGTATTTTTTGACCTTCGCCCAGATTTTTGGTTTTTTGGTAATTTTTTTACCTTCTGCAATGGAGGGTTTAGGGTTGTTGGATTTTCTGGAGATTTTCTGATGATGAACATATTTTTGAATGAAAAGAAAAAATAAAAAGAAAAAACTAGAAAAACAGAAAATTCAAGAAAAAAGATGACTAAAATGGATATAAGGGGGAAAAATAACATGAACTTGATGATCTTCATGGTAGTGTGTGAAAAAAGTGTGAGGTAGTGTGTGGATTTTAGAGTGTTGGGTCGGGTTTTGGATTGAGAATGGGTCGGGGTATGGGTTAGTATTGGGTCGGGTAAAAAAACGTTCAAAACGACGTCGTTTTGGCAACACTTAACGGAGCCCGTTAGGGCTCCGTCACGCGGTGGCCCAATTGAGCTAATTTTAACATGGCGATGGCCCAATTGAACCCAAAAAAGTTGTAGTGACCCAATTGAGCCCCCAAATAAGTTTAGTGGCCAAATTGGACCTTATCCCTTTATTTTATAGATAAGTTAAAGATAGAAGAAGCTAAACAGGGCATGAGAATTTTTATTTTCTCTTCTTTTGAGCTGGAAGAACCTAAGCATTAGAAGAGGATATGATGTGATCACTGCATATTCACGAGTAACGATTATGGGTTGTCATTATTATAAAAAATAAAATAAAAATAAATTTGTGCAATCTAAGGGGAGTGCATTCAATTCAGATTTCATTGGATTTTAAAGGACTTTTAAAATCTGGGTGTATTCAATTCAGACTTTTAAAAGTCATTTAAAATCCTGATGTATTCAATCCAGACTTTTAAAAGTATTTTAAAATTCGGATGTATTCAAAAATCCATGGACTTTAAAAAGTCATGGATTTCATTGGATTTCACCTCAAAATCACGTTAAAAATATAAAGGATGAAATCCGAACTCTGGACACGAGATTTTGATGGATTTAAAAAACCCGACGCGCGGTGCAGTGCAGCGGCTGCTAAGGAGTTGAACTCGGGCACTCCAGGGGCCGCTGGAGTAGCTGACGATGGTACTCCAGCGGCCGCTGGGAGCAAGGCGGTTTACTTATTTTACATTTATCTAAGCAGTCTTTGACAATTATCTAGCACTTATTTTACATATATCAAAACAGTCTTTGACAATTATTTCTATCTTGTTTAAATATTCATATATCATGAAGCTTTGTTCATTGTATACTAAAGGGGTTCATATTTAAAGCTCCTTTAAGCATATCATATCAGTGAATAGTCGAAGCATGTTAATACAAGATAGTATTCAGATTTTTCTTCACCAAGCTAGAGATGCCAAGAGACCAGTGAATCAATTGAATCAACAGAAAAATAGATATTATGATAGCTAACAGCAACCATATAACTATTAGCTAAAACACCTTCCATAAAATTATACGAAATGGATATAACTCAATGGAAACAGACCAACTTCAAGTATTACAGAGTAAATCTGCTATTTAGGTTTCATAATTTCCTTCACCAGTTTAATAGGAAACAGACAAACGTCATGAAACACATCATGCTTATTTTTGTTCTATAGATAGATATGTATTACATGATTACTAGAGGCTGAAGCACAAAGGAAACAAATGCACATGGGTGACATAACTCAATAGTAGTAATCACAGTCTCATCAAGGGATCTTAGTCATCTTAGTCTCCATAAGCAACAAATTTTTATATATGCAAGATCTAGGTTTACAAAGACATTACAACATTTGTAAAGGGTGTTTCGTAAAATACACAAAACAAAATTATGGAAATGACAAAACATACCTCCCTGCTTAAGCAAGTGAGATAAACAGTAGGATTTAAATAGAAGCGAAGAAGCTATTTGGAAGGAAAGTAATGAGGCACATAATAAGGAAGC
Source organism: Perilla frutescens (assembly GCA_026008535.1). Classification (NCBI taxonomy): domain Eukaryota; kingdom Viridiplantae; phylum Streptophyta; class Magnoliopsida; order Lamiales; family Lamiaceae; genus Perilla; species Perilla frutescens. The sequence goes on from BRKX01000011.1 coordinate 34,808,052, forward strand.
TTACGAAATACATCCCCAACCTGTAATAAAACAGTATCCAATGCAATAATATCTAGAGTTTCCCCATCAGGAACTTCGATTTTCTTTGGCAAGTATGTTGCCCCTTCCCCTTTCAAAATCCCAGAAGGGTACCTAGAGTTTAGCAGTGAAGATATGAAATCATAAGACCAAAATAACATAACTGGCCAAACAACATGGTTGGAACCAACAGAAAATGGCATATCAGGGCATATTTTGTAACTCATGAAAGAGTGTTGCCTGTAAGAAAAGACATGTCATTATGCTGCTGATAAGAATTAACGAAAAACCATTACTTTAAATGTTTAAATTAACTTTATAAAACTCATTCATTCAACAACATCCAACAAGATAATACAACATGATTAAATTAAGTATTCAATTACTTTGTATTAGCTATTTATTTCACATATGAACATATATTCAGGTAAAGACTTCCCTAACACATGGGCATACAAAAAAATTAATGGATCATTAGAGCAAGTGGAAAAAGGAAAAACCACTAAATATATGCAATAATGAGAATATATTAAATAAAGCATTAAGAAAAGGCAACACAACTAAATTCAATGATACCTAAATTCATATAAACTGAAGTTGCTTGAATAATTCACAATAAAATCAGTAGCTGCGTTTATAATCAAATTAGATCTAATTGACAATGAATACAACAAATTCGTCAAGGAGCATAGAAATAAGAATATATGAAAAACAAGAATACGAAAGAAAGGAGCAATCTTTTAATCTTGAACCACGAACAAAACCAAAACTGATCCCCAAATTGCAAAAAAAAAAACATTTGAAAAAAACCTAATCTTTTCCAAGAAAGGAAAAACCCATGAGAGAGAAACACAATGCAACCTGTTGAAATAAACGGGTCTGTTCTTGAAGGGGTCTAAAGCCGCCCACAACACTTATAAAATACATTTCATTCTCGTTTGAGATGTTTGGACGAGAAAAATTTTGAGGTTGAGCAAAATTTATGGCTATATAAGCTGCATGGCAGAGAGAGAGCTGTGTAATAAGAGTGCAAGCGGCAGCTGAGCCCAACGGTCGCTGGGTGTACTCACCACCATTTTCAGCGGTCGCTGGGTTCTAATTTTTCCCGATTCGAATGATCACTGTGTTCCATTGAGCGCTGGAAATAAGGATTTTAAATCCATTAAAATCGTGCGAAATCGGTCCCAAATCCATACACAAAATTTGGGAGATTCTGCGTGGAGTTGGGAGACTCCATGTGTAGTCTATGGATTTATAAAATCCATACACTTTTTAAAGTTCAACAAAATCCATCAAAATCCGAATTAAATACACCCCCTAAGTATCTAACTCCCCCTTGTACATAATTACAAAATACTATTAGAAATCTTCAAAATTTTTTAACTTTATTTTTCTCTCATCAATTGATCGTATCATTTTCCTCCAAAAATTAAAAACAATTAAAAATGATCGCATCATTTTCGTAAAGGGAGTTTCTGTTTGCACCCAGAATTTTACTCTTTGCACCCTTGCTTCTCATTGTACCCTCTTTTTTACTTTTTGCACCCCTAAAATAGACTATATTGCCCTTACATATAAAATATATTTTTAACTTAAAAAAAAAACATAGATCTGAAATTAAAATCAATAAAACAGTTTTGAAAAAAAACATAAAATCAAAATTAACCAAAAAGTAAAAAAAGAAAAACGTAGCAGTGAAAGTGAAAGAAAAAAGTGAGTCGACTTTCACCGCGGAGATCGTTCGAAATCGAGCCGAAGAAAATTGTTCGACATTCTACTTCAACGCCGACGACTTCCAAGCTAGTTTCATGGATCGATTTGGTGAGTTTCATGTTCTTTTTTGGTTACTTAATACATTCTATTTCATAAGATTTTAAATTGTTGGGTTTTTATTTAAATCAAGTTTTACAATAGTTTAAGATGTTAGGATAGGTTATTAGGATGCTTCGATGCTAGTTTGGGTTGAATGTGGTGAAAAAATGGAGGTTTGTGTCGAGATGGTGACTATGTTTTGCCCTGATGCGCGTTCTGTTCGAACTGTGTACTCCGATTTTCTAGTTATAGTTCAAACTTTGAAAGCCGAACATATAGGGTTTGTTCGGATTTTAAAATTCGAACCTATACTTAGCCAAATTCAAGCCTCCAACATGTTCGGCTTTTTAAAACCGAACATACAGGAGTTGTTCGGACTCAAAACGCCGAACATCATCAGGGCTTGAATTTGACTAAGTATGGGTTCGAATTTTAAAATCCGAACAAACCCTATGTGTTCGGCTTTCATAGTTTGAACGCTAACAGCATAAAATTTTCTAAGTGTCGATTCGGCTTATATAGTTCGAACTATGCAGTTCAGTTCGATTTTTACAGTTCGAACCATCATCTGCCTTGTGTTTTTTTGTGCAGCTGCTCACTATGATAGGAGGAGACCAACGACATCCGCGAGGCGACAATCAGCATTGGAGCGGTGGCAAGCAGAAGCCGAAGAAGAAGTCCGAGCCCAAGCCGAAGAAGAAGCCCGAGCCCAAGTTGAAGAAGAGTTCGGAGGTAATGAGGGTGACGAGGGGGATGCAAATAATGAGGAGGATGATGATGAGATCCTGAGAGCTCCATTCCCCGGTGGCCCTACAGATACATCAGTGCTGCGCAACTTTAAAACACACGTTGCAGCTGCAATTTGGAGGGGTGAAGAAAGAGAAGTTCTAAAATGCCACTCTCTAACTGCAAAATTACTGAAGTGGCCATTCGCAGGCGAGTCAAGGACATGGAAGAGTTTGGTGAAGAGGTCGGGTCTCTTGGAGATTAGACACTTAGCCTATAGAGCACCGAATATGAATCTCATCTCGGCATTCGTGGAGCGTTGGCAGCCCGAGACCAACTCATTTCACCTTCCATTTGGTGAGATGACTATTACACTGGATGATGTGTATTATTTGACTGGTCTTAGTACGGAGGGTAGACCAGTTGAGTTTTCTGGGGAGGATGTTGCTGGGGGCAACACATGGTACGGCGTCTGCTTGGAGTCTCGGCTGATGAGGTTATTGAGGAAGTGAGTGATCGGGGCAGCTACATCAAATTAAAGTGGCTGCACAATAGGTTCAGTGACTTGGCTTCTAGTACTGATGATTTCGAGGCAATTTGTGCAGCGAGGGCGTACTTGGTGTACATTCTAGGTTGTACACTATTCATGGATAAGACGGGCGATCGGATCACATGCCATTATCTCCGATTGTTTGAGGACCCCAAGGAGTTTGAGGATTATGCATGGGGGGTAGCTGCATTGGCTTTTCTATACAGACAGTTAGGAGTGGGCTCTCGGGTTGAGTGTAGACAGATGGCCGGTTTTCTGACACTCTTAGAGGTAAATGACAAATTTATTGTTCTTATTTTCATTTTTTATTCATTAAATATGTTTGTTTCTTAATGTATTGTTAATTCACACATGCATGGATTTATGAGCACTTCCCGACACTTGGCCGACCACAGCCAAATGCTGACTACCACGCTGGACAACCATATGCTATGAGATGGGCTCAACAGGCGCATGGTGCAGTATCTGAGGATGCGGTGAGGGCTTATAGGGTGCAGCTGGATACATTGAGACCAGAGGATGTAAGTTACTTCTATTTTTGTATATGATCTAATTTTGTTTCAATCATATGTTCTAATTTCAGTTTGAATATTAGGTTGTGTGGAATCCGTATGTGAGGCTGCGAGATGGCGGTGACCGACCCGAGGTGACCTTCTACGAAGGATGTATCACCGCTTGTGATATTGTGGAGCCATATCTCCCAGATCGGGTGTTGAGACAGTTTGGACGAGTGCAGACCATTCCACAGCGTCCGCTGGATCCTGTTGTTTTTTGATGGGGTAAGAAGCATGGACAGTATCGCCTTGTATGGGGCATGCTTGCATCCTTTTACGAGCAGTGGGAGAGTCATATGCTGTCAGAAGAACGTCGAGGATGAGTTGCATATCCAGCTTGGGCGTGCTCTCCCGATTACCTCCAGTGGTATCACTCCATATCGCATTCTCGAGTACAGCCTGAGGCCGCAACTCCTATTGTAGACCCACAACTTTCACCTTGGGAGGGGATTCAGTCAGCTATTGGATATCTTGATCCAGTGCAGACTCGGTGGAGAGCTCATGACCAGGACTTATCATTGCCGTATGTGATGTCTCAAGTTGAGGGAGCGTTGGAGGCATTGCATTTACGTACAGGGCATGAGCAGGGCGAGAGACACGCTGATAGAGGACAGGAGCAGGGCGAGTCTTCCGCGATACGAAGACGTAGACGACAGTAGTGTTTATCTGTTATATATTGTATTTGATGTGGTTTGTATTGGATATGATCATTATCTATTTTGTATTGGGCATGTGATTGTATTAGATATGATCATTATCTATTTTGTATTGGGCATGTGATGATTATTATCTATTTTGTATCATATTTGATGTGGTTTATATTGGAGATTCGTTTTTATGTTTTATTTCGTATTACCATTTGTTATAAATTCAAATGTCGAACATGTTTGCGATAATAGGTTTTGTACATTGTGTTTAATTCGAACAGAATCACAGGTTGTACACGAAATTGACAAAGCAATTACGCTTGTTCGAACTATATAGTTCAAACATGTCAATTTTGTTCGAACTATATAGTTCGAACAATTAGTTTTTGTTCGAACTATAAAATTCGAACATTTTAAACTTGTTCGAACAATGTAGTTCGAACAAGTAGTAATTGTTCGAACTATATAGTTCGAACAAAATTGACATGTTCGAACTATATAGTTCGAACAAGCTTAATTGCCTTGTTAATTTCGTGTACAACCTGCAACCGATTGGAACCAATTAAAATTCCATTACTAAATGCTAGTACATTACAAAGTTCTATTAGATTAGACAGTTCTAGTACAGAACAACGTTGAAGTACATTACACAGTTCTAGTACATAAATTAATGACGAGTGACATATTCTTCCCATCCAACTGCGCAATCCATGCGAAAGTCCTTCCATTGGACGGATATGGGTGGAAAAGGGTGATTCGGCTTCATGAAAACCTACAAAAAAACATTACATTACAATTATAATGGGTATATTAAAATATAAGCAATGTAACCATGAACCAGTTAAAATAAGGACCTGTATGAAGTGATTGGGGCGTTTCCCTTTTCCAATCTTAACCGCTGCCATGCAAATACACTTCGGGTCCACTGGAACAGCTGATGATAAAGGTAAGAATGTAGTGGGATAGCGACCACACAACGTCACAAGAACAACATTGTACACCGTAGCCACTACATGGCCTAAATCAGGCAAAACAAACCAATGTCTTGTGTGAGCGGTCAATTCATGACAGTTAAGTATATTCAACACTTTCTCTCTTCGTCCATGCTCAAGGAAACACTTGTCCCATATTTCTGGATTAGTGTGGATCTCGTAGAAAAGATCAGTACGGACACGTGACCAATCCTCCTGATCCCCAAGCACCCAACCAGCAATCACACGAAATCCGCAATGACCATCTGCGGTGACATCCTCAGTCCTCGTCATATAGCCTCTGAATGATGCTGGTATCTGATCAATGTATCCAATCCCCAAATGATGCGATGCTTTAGGACGAATGACCTTTTGTTTCTGTGGCCTCGTAGTGAACAACACTTGTGACAACGATGTATCAACCTCAAACGAGTCCGGAACTTGCGAACAACTATCATTGAATGAGTCAGTGTACTCAAAGGCACTCTTCTCACGCTTCGTGGATGTATCAGCTTTAGTTTTTGTGACTTTCGGTCTTCCACGAGTCTTAGTTTGCACATCTGGTTCAACCATAGAAGTGGTAGACGGGGTAACAATCTCCCTAAATCTCTTCAGCATGAGCAACCTAGCAGACTCGTCCGCTTGTGCAAACATGTTGTTTGCACAAGTCCAAGTTTCAAACCAACGATTATCAATGTCAGAAGCCACAACAACCTTCGCTCATGTAGGTTCCATATCCAATTTCCTCCAGAACTTATCCACAACGTCTAAAGAAAATGGTGTGGATGATCGAACATGCTGATCGATCTCATGTGCACATGGAATACCACACTTCATTCTCAACACACAACCACATAGTAATGGGTCCATTGCATCTTTCCCTATACTCTTCATTTCCTCATAAATCTTATCTAATGCAGCAATAGAAATTGTACCTCGAAGGAATTGAAATATTGGAGACCTGTAGCGATGTTGAACCACATTAACACTCTTTTCAAACGATGCCTTTATTGCATTGAAAGAAGTCTCTAGTAGATCATGTATCTTCTCCCAACATCCTTCAAGATTACCTGTACTTGTTCCAAGAAACCTTTTCAACTTTGCATGGGCACCTTCAGCCCTACAATTTATCAATATAGTATAAAATAGTTAGATATAGACGAGTTTGAATACATAAAGTCGAACAAAATCAATTTGTCCAAAACTTTGGAATAAGAAATATAGAAACATAGAACAGAGAAGGCGCATGCAACAGAGAACATCATGCTTGTTGAGGTAACACCGACTATTTCGAACAAAGGTAATCTGTACCTGTTCGTCTTGTACGTACAGTCCATCAATAACACTTCAGGAAAAGCTCTAAGAAGCTTCACGCTTGTCGGGTGTGCGTAGAACATATCCTTCACGGTATCAGTCTGTGGACACCGCCTTGTATACTGGTAATAGCCATGTTCCTCCAGTTTACCCAACAGATACTACATTTGGGATCGACCAGGATGCTCGACATACTTGTTTCTAATACGCACATTATAAATTGTCTTTATTGTGGACTTGTTGTTGGGAAATCTTCTCTGTATTGCGGCCAATATTTGCTTCGGCCGAGTATGTGAACTCGACAAGCTAGCCACCAACTTCTCCTCTTCCGATGTCAGGCGACCGGCGTATGCATGCCCTTCCAAATATTGTGCTTGTGGATGATTGTGAACCCCACAAACAACTTCTAACATCCATTGATTACACTCTGGGAGGTATTGTCCCTTCAAACGAAACGGACATCCAATTCTCTTCGACCCAGTCTCCCTTGAGCTTGTTTTGGAATTCTTTCTTTCTTTCTCTTCATCCGAAACCTCATCATCTAAATTTTGTTCTATGTAATCACGTTCTGTTGGAGGCTTCTTCTTAATCACACGGGGATACCCACCTCGTTCACATGATAATACCAATCGAGGATTCCTAGTATCACTCCCAGCATCTGAGCATCGCATAATAACGACAATACCAACTGGAATACCTCTCTCACGAACCCAACTGATCAAATCCTCACGAGAATCAAACAATTCCATAGTTTGGAATATGTCCGTAAAATCAAGAACCAACTCTGTATTGATTGAGCCCATAACACTGCTCTCAGTTCGATCCTATTCAAAATTAAATCAACATTAGTTGCTGCTGGATAACACATGTTCGAAAATAAAAATTCGATCTAAATGGACAAGTTCGAACTTTAAAACTCGAACAAAATTATCTAGTTCGAACAAATTAGTTCGAACATGCTGCTGGAGAAACACATGTTCGAAAATAAAAATTCGATCTTTATGGAAACGTTCGAAATTTAAAAGCTGAACAAACTTATATAGTTTGAAAAAATTAGTTCGAACATGAACATCTTCAAATTTTTTGAAGTTTGGTTCGACTTTCAAAGTTCGAACACTGTGTTTATGTTCGATCTTCGTTGTCCGAACTCATTGAAGAATGTTCAAACTGTAAAACCCGAACAAAACGCGAAAACAGGTCTACGAAAACTGTGAAATCTCGAAATTCAATCGGTACAAACTAAACAAAATGACTTACATTGCTTTGTTCATCTTCATTTTCATCTTGCATTGTCTCTCTTTTCATTTTTGCCACAATAATTGCACAACTACAAACTAGGTTATTGAGTACAAATTGTGTTCAATAATGTAAAAGAAAAATTTAGGGTTCAAATCGTATATTATTCAATTTTCACAGATTTATTCATATATTTTATATTGTTTAAATTTTTATTTTGGGGTGCATTGAGTAAAAAAAACAGTACAAGAAAGTAATTAAAAGGTAATTTAGTCAATTTATAATTATTTTATTTTTATCTTTTTATTTAAGGGGTGCAAAGAGTAAAATTCTGGGTGCAAACAGAAACTCCATTTCGTAAAACTAGTTTAACTAAACGAGTCAAAAATAAACTTGACACTACTAACTGTAGTCGAATTTTCAAATATTATAACATTTCTCGGAAAAAAATGAGAACTGTGTAGAGGGGCTTTAGCGAGGGTTTAAGAAAGAAACTACAAACTTCATTCATTCTCATTCACAAATCACAATCACATTTCTGCATAAACCTCGTTCCAATTCTCTCTCGGTAATCATCCGCCATGAGAAGAGCTTCGTCCAAACTTCTCTCTCATCTCCGTAAACCGTACCCTAAAACCCCACTTTCTCTCTCCACCAGAGACTTCGCCGCTTCCTCCGACCATTCTCTCACCTGCCCGCACAAATCTTGCTCCGCCTCTCAATCTTTACTCTCCTCCACCTTCAACTCCAATTCATGTCGGTTTCGATCCTGCCTATCCCGAAATCTCAACACGCTCGTGGACCCACTTGCCCAAAATGCTCAGCAGATGTCGGGAAGACAGAGGAAAATCAAGGAGAAATCAGAGCTCGAGGAGGCGTTTGAGTCTGCGGAATCCCTCGATGAAATGCTCGCAGCGTTTAAGGAAATGGAGGCGTGCTTTGATGAGAAGGATATGGGTTTGGCCTGCTTGAAAATTGGCCTTAAACTCGACCGCGAAGGTGACGACCCCGAAAAGACTCTATCGTTCGCTCGAAGGGCTTTGGAAATATTCGATGAGAATGATGATAACATTTCCAGTAAGAAATTTCCCTTGCCGGTTGCAATGGCTTTGCATTTGTTGGGTACTTCTAGTTATGGTATGAAAAGGTTTAGTGATAGTTTGGGCTATTTGAATAGGGCTAATAGGTTGTTGAGCGAGTTAGTGGGGGGAAATTCTTACAATGCTGATCATGTTTTGCCTATTCTTCATGCGGTCCAGTTTGAATTGTTTAATGTTAAAACGGCGATGGGGAGGAGGGAGGAGGCCATTGTTGATCTGAGGAAAGCTTTGGAGATTAAAGAGAAGATTTTTGAGGAAGATAGTAAGGAGCTTGGTGATGCCAATAGGGGTGTTGCAGAGGCCTATGTTGCTGTTCTAGATTTCAAAGAGGCGCTGCCGTTTTGTTTGAAGGCGCTGGAGATTCATAAGACACATTTGGGGCATAACTCGGTGGAGGTTGCTTTTGATAGGAGGGTTCTTGGAGTTATTTATACTGGACTAGAAGAGCATGAGAAAGCGTTGGAACAGAACCAATTGTCACGAAAGGTCTTGAAGAACTGGGGTCGTGGGGCTGATTTGCTCCGTGCAGAGATTGATGCTGCTAATATGCAGATTTCCCTGGGGAGATTTGAGGAAGCTATCAATACTTTGAAGGGAGTTGTGCAACAGACGGATAAAGAGAGTGAGGATCGCGCAATGGTCTTTATTTCTATGTCCAAAGCTCTGTGTCATCAGGAGAAGTTTGCAGATGCAAAGAAATGCTTGGAAATTGCTTGTGGAATTCTTGAAAAGAAAGAGAGAAGTTCCCCTCTTGCTGTTGTAGAATCATATATGGAAATTTCAACGCAATACGAGACAATGAATGATTTTGAAACTGCAATATCATTGTTGAAGAAGGCATTGGTGATTTTTGAGAAGCTGCCTCAAGAACAGCATTCAGTAGGAAGTGTTTCAGCGAGGATTGGTTGGCTGCTCCTATTAAGAGGGAAGGTGGAAGAAGCAATCTCGTATTTGGAAGATGCTGCAGAAAGGTTGAAAGAGAGTTTTGGTTCAAAGCACTTTGCCATAGGTTATGTTTACAACAACTTGGGGGCAGCTTACATGGAATTAGATAGGCCGCAGTCAGCTGCCCAAGTTTTTGCATATTCAAAAGAGATCATGGATGTCTCCCTTGGGCCACATCATGCCGATTCAATAGAAACTTGTCAGAATCTCTCAAAAGCATATGCGGCTATGGGAAGGTAAAAGTTTAAGAAATCATTGCCTTGATTCTGAACCTACTTCATTGCTTGGTTAGAGCTTTATTGGCACTTCATTAATGCTATGAAGTATGTCAGAAATAACATGCACCTGACCTAAAAAAGTAAGCTCACTATCATGCATGTTTAAAGTTGCTAAACTGAATTGAACCGTATGCCTTTGCCTGTTCTAAATATAAGATACATGAATCCATACGTGCTTTATTTATGCATGTTCATTTTGTGTATGTGAGTTTCTTTGAGAGGCCCTGAAGGGATGGAGAATATGTTCGTATTATCAAGATAAAGTTTCTAAGAAATATGTCCATCTTAATTTGAGAGATTGGTATCTTCATGCTTTATAACGATAGAAATCAAAACTAAAAATTGTGCTTTGTGCTCTGTAATGTGTGTGGCGGCGACCACGATTTCTTCTTTCTTATGACTTTGAGACTGGGGAAAGTTAAGCTTTGATATTTATTAGTGAAGCTCAGTGGTTTAGTTCTGGTTTATTATAATTGAAAACATGAAATATTTTCTGCTGTAAGCATGAAAAAACCCTCATTATCCTCCAGAGTTTAAACTGGCGTACCCGTAAATTATTATGTCTAGTCGGTCTTAATCAAGGGAAACTTGATCTAACCTGCAAGTGGAGAAATCTGGTTTGGGAGAAATTTTACTTTCCTATATCTGTCTAGATTGATGAAGGCTTCAGTTTACCATCCAGTAGCATTTCTTGTAGACTGTAAATATCTTTGAAGAAAGCGGCCTCATTTTTTTTCTTGAGTCTTTCGACTCTCTTATTAGCTCTTATATTAGAATATGTTGGGCATGTTTTGTATATTTTCTCCTTCAGGTTGTTGAATTCTTTTAACTTCTTATATACCCTCTTGATCTAGGACCAAGTTTTGTTGATTAACTGATTGCAGGAACAGAATTAGATAATATATGTTCTTGCTTTTTGTGTATCTTAGATTCTCAATTTGAACCTGTTCACATATTAGATCCTGTTTCAGTTTAAATAATGTGTTTGCTTAAAAAGATGGTGATGTTTGCTCTAATATGATAATCTATATTGGCAAAATATCCTAATTATGAGGATTAAATATGCGTGATAAATAAATACAATGATCTTAGAAAACATCATACTTTGGGTCGTGCTTAACACATAGAAACATCGTTACTTCTTCACCACCTTTCTGGTTGAAATATTAAGGTTTCAGTAATAGCTCCAGTCCCACCTTGATATCATAATGGTTTTACTGTAGTCTCGTTGCATGCATGATTTAAATTTTACATGTACGGTATAATGTAAACTTTTTATAGTAAACACCTTGTCAGTTTGAAGGAACATATAGTGACTGGTCAATCTATACCTTTAAATCGGGATGTTCCTTAGTGCATATGAGACACATTTCAATAGTATGCGCTCCTCTGTTTTTGGGAACAAATAATGTCTTCTAAATGTGCAATTTTAAATAGGGATGTGAATGCAGCTCTCATTGTCTGATTTATGGAACCTAAATGTCTTCATGATAAGTACCGTCACATTTTATGAAAAGGAAGTTTGCTAGTATAGTGGCTAATGCTTTCACGGACAGTCATGCAAAATAATATTCCAAACAAGTAATGTCCTCAACATATATGGGTCTTTACTTTCCTTGGTCTTTGAAATTGAATTTCTTAGAATCTCGTAAAATATGTTCAGGTTGATATAATAATTTGTGTCAATGAATCCTTGGTTGTGCTGGTTAGCTGCACAATTTTGTTAGCTTCTTTCATAGGCTGACAATTGTTTGTTTTGGTTGGAAAATCTGTGATGAGGAAAATATATATCGCATAACCATCTTCTTTCAATCGTTGCAGCTATCCACTAGCGATGAACTTTCAGGAGAAAGTAGTTGAAGGTTGGGAGGGACACGGACCAAGTGCACAAGACGAACTGAATGAAGCCATTCAAGTACTGAATCAATTAAAGGAGAAAGCTAGCACTTTAGTCTCTGAAACTCTGTTGAATGCGATGCCTCCACTGAATGAGGGCGACCATGGCTCTTCAGAGAATCCAGATTCTGCTAGTTCGGCTACGAAGAGGTAACACTGAGGAGCAAAATTTTTGTTAGCTTCTTTCATAGGCAGACAAAATTATTGGTTTTGGTTGGAAAATCTGTGATGAGGAAAATATATCGCATAACCATCTTCTTTCAATCATTGCAGCCATCCACGAGCAATCAACTTTCAGGAGGAAGTAGTCGAAGGTTGGGAGGAAGACGGACCAAGTTCAGAAGACGAACTGAATGAAGCCATTCAAGTACTGGAGCGATTAAAGGAGAAAGCTAGGAGTTCAGTCTCCGGACCTCTGTTGAATGCAATGCCTCGACCAGATAAGGACGAACATTGCTCTGCAGAGAATCCAGATTCTGCTAGTTCGCCTATGAAGAGGTAGTAACTCTATATATATGGAGCAAAATTTTGTCATCCATAAAAGGAGAAGCTCTGCTCTGCACCACTTTCCTCTCAAGAATTGCTTTTGGTTATTTGGTAATTATATATCATCCATATATGTCGAAATTGTTTATGTATTGCCTTTGGTTGGTAATTATCATCTATATATATATATATAATGTTATTGTTTATTTTACATATGTATGTTTTACACTTGGCTTTGCCATGGTATATGACAATTTGCCAATCTATCTTGAAATTTAAAAGGTTTAATCAATTAATTCAGTTCTTTTTTACTTCCTAAATTTTACATATTTAGTTATGTATATAAACAACAATACAAAGAGAGAAACGTTCTGCACCTAAAAACCTTCAACGAACATATATGTCGCGTATGCTCTCATTTTATTTGCTATATCAATTAAGCCATTCTAAAAATGTTTAATTGTTGAATAAATCACTATGTTTACACACTTTTGCAAATTAGACATCATATTTAAATCTAATCAATTATAACATCATGTTTTAATTTGTGTGGGATTAAACACCCCTGATATTTCCGGCGAGTTAAATATGATGTATTTAGTCTAAAAATCACGTTGGCAGCCATGTCAACACACGTGTAACAAATGACGCCGTTTTTGTTACTTTTTCTTCTTTTTTTTTTTTTTTTGAAAAAATCATTTTTATATAATTATTTATTTATAAAATATATTGAGAAAACTAATAAAACCGGCGTGTTGATGTGGCTTGCCAACGTGGTTTTTAGACCAAATACTCGCTGGAAAAATTAGGGATGTTTAATCAACACAAATTAAAACGTAGTATTATAATTGCTTAGATTTAAACGTAATGTCTAATTTACAAAATGGTAGAACGTGGTGATTTATTTGACAATTAATCTTTCTAAAACTAAAACAAAATTGGAAGGGACAGTAATTTGTTTTCTTCAACTTAAATACGCACAGATTAATGAAGTTAAGTGGATCAAAAGCAGTTTGTTGTGTGTGATGCATTGATTAAGGGTAATTCTATTCATAACCCCCATTTTTCTCTCCATAATCCTCTTTTTATTTTAAAATAAAAATTAATTTAAAACCCCTCTCCAACTACACAACCCCAAATCCATAGCTAGTCCCTCGAAAATAGAGTCCCTTTAATTCTCTCATAAACTTCATATGGAAAGATTAAAAATCTATATTCTCAAAATTAAATTACTCAAAATTTAATTGATGTGGCTAATATGATCTTCAAATGTGAAATGATTATGCCATGATTTTTTACGATTTTCTAATGATTTACAACTCTGAAATTATGCTCTTATGATTCTGCATAAATTAAAATATGAAATTTGAGTTCTTCATTTACGAGAAAAAGTAGTTACAACTTGTGGTATAGAAACCTTAATGGATACATGAATTTGATTTATGTTCCTTTACTTGTACCATATTTCTGAACCCAAAATGAATGAATGAGACCTTTATATATTTTCTCTCAATTCTTTAAAAAAAAAAAATCTTTCTTTCCTTAATCTTTTTCATGAAATATTCATTCAAATAATCTTCTCTACCCCATCTCATTTCCAAACATTTTTAACTAACACTTCTTGAAAATAATTTTAATTTTGACTCAAAAATTATCATTATAATGTGCATGGTTGGTAAAAAGATTAGGGAGAAAACATAATCTTAGCAAAAAAAAAAATGTAAATATTTTATTGGTGAATACAAGCAGGATGAAAGAAGATGAAGAATAAAATCAATTCAAGGTAACATTTTCGTAGAAAGAGAGAGGGAGAGATGTAGATTTAAATGTTTTGAAGATGATGGAGTTGTATAAGAGTGAAATGGAGGTTTTGAATAATCTTAAATTTTATTAAAATATAGGGATTGTGAAGTGAAATATATTATTTATGCATTCAAATTTGAAACCCCTCAATTAATTTTGAAAATCGATATATGCCAAAATCTCAACTCAAATTTAAAACTTCTCAAAATTTTATCTCCGACTAGAGCAATATCGGCCTCTTGAAAAAGCACTCCCAATGGACTTTCCAACAATATATTTATGGAAAATTCTAGATACAACCCTCATTTTTCTCTTTGTAGCCCCCATTATAAAAAAAATAAAAAATTTAAATTAAATTTTCTATTTTACCCTTGTAGACCCCTTTTTTTTAAAACTTGAAACTCCAATAGAAAAAAAAATCCCTCGCCACGCAGCAACATCTATTCTTCTTCAAACAATAATAGGAAGAAACCAACTTGATCAACATAGCTTCACCAAATGATCAACATAATTTTGCACAATTTGATTTTTTTTTTAATTTTTTTTAGTAACCAACTTCACTTTTTTTCTCTTTTTCGAGGGAAAAGTGTGGTACTTTGCAATTTCTTTAGTTAGTTGTTAATGTTTAAATATTTAATCTCTTGAAATTAATTTCATTAATGTCAAAATTTTGATCAAGTAAAAAAATTATATCACACGAATGATTAAAATTATAAGCTCAAATAATTACGTGTTCTACTTAAAAAAAATTAGTCTTGCATCCTTCGATTTATTTTGGAGAGTGAAAGCAATTAAATTGTTTCTTTTATTTTTTGGGATTCTGGGAATTTTAAGTTTAAATTTGGGTTTGGGGCTATGATATTTTTGTTGGGGTTTTAAATAAAGGGCAAAAAAGTCTATTTAATTATCATTAATATTTTATAAGATTAAGGGGCTATAAATAGTAAAATAGGGGCTGTATTTAGAATTTTCCTATATTTAGTTTATCGATTGGATATTGAACAAAAAAGAATTTGATCATATAGATGTTTCGGTTGCCGGTGATGATACTACCAATAATTTATAATTTTAAAGTACGAACGATATGATGTATAATTTTGATGGAAATGATAAAAAAATGATTGAATAATCGAATTTTGGTCAGACATTAACAATAAAGTATTCTATTTTTTTTCTATGTTACTCATTTTTTTGGTTGAAATGTTTTAATCCAAACATAGTATTAATCAATAAAAAAAAAATAAGAAATCCAATTTTTTCATTTGAAAAATCTTTTTTTTGGGAGGTTGTTAAAAAATACAAACTTAATAATAATTCATAAAAAATAAATAAATGATATTTGAGGAAGAAATTGAAAAACAAAATCATCTAGTACCACATTCCTAGGTGTGAGCATTTGGTCTATTTCTGTCTAAAAATCATAAAATTGAATTGACCGAATTAACAAATATTTAGGACCGAACCGAATTAAGGGTGAGGACCGAATCAGACTGAATTGAATTTATTCGGTTTAGTCCGGTTCGGTCCAATCTGATTTATTTATTTATTTTTTATTTTTTTAATTTTGAAATACTTGACTAATTGTGGAAATAATAGCTTAAACAATAAACAAATTCCACAAATCTATAACTATCATCATAAATAAACCTTTATAACTAATGTATAAAACTAAACCAACAAATAACAATACAAACATACAAATTATTAAACAAATAACAATTAATAATAATTGAAAAGGCTCGGTCTATTTGGTCCGTTGCCCGTAACCGAGAACAAAATTTTTATTAAAAAAAAAGAACTGAACCAGACCGAAGAATCAAAAGAACCGAACATAATGGACCGAAATCTGTTTGGTTCGGTTTGGTTTTCAATTTTTTCGATTTTTTGCTTACCCCTATATATTCCCGTAAACAAGGAATAAGAATACCTATTTAGAATAAGTATTCAGATTTCAGGAAAATTGTACAATTTTACTTGTTTTGAGGAATCTGATTACTTTCCATAATACATAATGAACTAAACACATGAATGATAAAATAAGGAATTTAATTACTTTCCTAAATTAGATTCCTTGCCAACGGCCACCAAATTAGCCCTGAAAGTCCGAAAGATATCTTGTAGTTCACTTTCTTTATCTCATTTTTATGTCTCACTATCAAATTTAATATTTTAATAATATCTATTATAAAAAGTAAAATCTATATAATATATAATAACAAAATCATGACCGCAAATAGAAATTTAACATTTTCCCGCTCAAATGACATTTCTGAATTAAGAAATATAATTAATATTAATATTTGAATAGTTGATTAATTAATTATAAATTTATTTTACTTTAATTGGATCAATAAAATTTGAGAATCTGCCATGTTTATAAGTTTCTAAAATAATAGCTCTGATTACATGGAAAATCCCCATATATTAATTATATTATATATATTTGAAAATTTGCAGTAATATTCCGGATATTATGATAGATAGATTATTAAAACATTAATTAAGTTAAAAAAAGTTGCACTATAATAGCATTGATATGATTGACCAAATATATATGATATCATATGACACGCATATAATATCTTAATAAATATATATAATTTCCATATACATATTAGCCTAATTATGTAATAGTAATCAATCCAAAGTAAACACACACGTGTATACACACACCTTACATATATTGCTTAGAATAATTTCCTAATTAATGTTCAATCACTTTAATTAATACATATATACAAAGATTACATTGAGTATATAATTAGCGTAATTATATGCAATTGAAAATTATTCCATATCAGTAACGTCCGTTAAATATTCGAGTGTATATATATATATATATATATAGGCTATTGAAATTCATCAAAATATTCATTATTCTATTTATTGTGGCCTCTTTTCGAAGAGGGGGAAAATATGTTTTGAGATAGTGAAAATGGATCATCAAGAGGAAAAGATTAGAATAAAAGTATATATATCAGCATTGCCATCATTTTCCAAAGTAGAGAAATAAGAAAACAAAAGCCAAAGATGAGAGTCTTATAGAGGTAAGAATCACTTGATCTTCCTATATAAATATTTATTTTTCAATCATGTGTTGATTTAAAATTTTATTAATGAAGATGTATTTCAACTACAATTATGTTGGTCCCGGGCGAGTCGGTATCAGTTTAGAGGGGGGGTGAATAAACTGATTCAAAAACTTTTACTTTAGATGCGGAATAACAGGGCCCTTTGACTCGCTTGATGAAACTTATCTATGCACAAACTTGATAATTAGTTAAGACAGTTTGAGTGCAGCTTGTGTGATATTGTGTGCAGTTCAGAGATATGCAATGATCAATATAGTACAACACACAAGCGATTTATAGAGGTTTGAAGTCTCAAACTTCTACGTCCTCTCTTCCTTCCGCAGAAGGGCAACTTCACTATATAGCTTGAGTTTCTTTACAAATTACACAATGAAGGACAGTTGGCTGAACCTGGTAACTGCTCGCTACCTCAGCGGGTCGACGGCTCACACTTGAAGTCCCTAACTGCTCGCTAGGAAGGTAGGTGCTATTGTCGTCTTTACAAGGTTTTAGATCTCTTTCGATCTTCAAGAGGTGAGTCTTGAATAGGGGGTATCAACTGATGTGCTCCTTTAATTGAGCTGAGTAGTTGATCGTTGAATAGCCGGAACTGAGAAGGCTTTCATGGCTGGATCGTCAACAGCTGGCTGAATATCTTGGCTCTGTGAATTCTTCTTCTCAGTTGGACTCTCGCAGTTTTTATCAAATGCTGAACTTGAGGTTAAGTGGGAGGAAGAAAGAAAAGCTCTTACTTGAATATTTCAATAATATATATACGAAAGTTGTGGAGGCGAAGAGTGTTTAAAACTTTGATTCACCCGTCTTTTATAGAGGGGTGATTTTATGATCGTTGAGTTCCATTGTCCATTGATCGGTGGCTCTGTTGGCTCATCAGTCATCAATAGCAGGTGGTCTTTAATGATCGCTTGGATCATTTGGTTGAAGTAGCCGTTACTCTGCCAATCGATCTTCATAAATTCCAAGATCTTTGAAGGAGCATTTATTCCAAGATACGCTGATTTAACTAATACACTCCAGGGGTCCTCTAACTTCAGCTTTCTTGGCAGTTTGGAGTTTCAGTTGGCAGTTCTGGATTTCTCAGCCCAGTTAGATTATCGTCCCAGCTGGCAGTTCTGAGCTTGTCAGCTGAGTTTGACTATGGCTCCAGTTAGCAGTTCTGAGCTTATCAGCTGAGTCTGACTGTAGCTCCAGTTGGCAGCTCTGAGCTTATCAGCTGAGTCTGACTGTTACTCCAGTTAGTAGTTCTGGGCTTATCAGCTGAGTCTTACTGTTGCTCCAGTTAGCAGTTCTGAGCTTATCAGCTGAGTCTTACTGTTACTCCAGTTGGCAGCTCTGAGCATGTCATTCTTCAGTTCGACTGATCTCGAGTTCTTGGCTAGCTTGTCAGCTTGACTGATTTCTCTTTGAGCTTTCTTGTCAGTTCTGACTAATCACAAGCTGACTGACTACAGTTATTGCTTTCAGCTAATCTGTCTGGCTTACTGTAGTCTGACCATCAGTTAGATGCTTCTAGTCTCTAGCTTAAACTGTCATTTTATTAGTTTCTTCAGTTTTTAGTCAACTCTTTTCTCCCTCAGCTCAGCTGACTTGGTTGTGAGCTTGTTTTGACTGGTATGACTCTTCAGCTGAGTTGAACTTAGACTGGATGACGTGTATTCCAACTTGTAGGCCATTCTTTAGATCGGTTGACTTTGACTCTACTTGAGTTCTTCTTTGATGATGCCCTGTGCTGGTCAGCTTCGATCTACAGCTTGAACTTTAGTCAGTTTTTCATAAATAATTTTGACATCTCATCAAAAACCTGATCTAGGGGTGGGTTCCTTGATAGTTTTTCCTAACAATTTCCCCCCTTTTGATGATGTCAAAACTTTATTGATGATGATGGAAAAACAGCAAGTGTAGCAAATGCTTAAGTAGAATCTTAAAATCAAAGCAAATCCAGAGCATTTAGAGAGACAAATTGATTCATGATTTTTATTCAGAGCATTTGTCATTCATGCTATCATTCAAGTATCTAAGCACGTTAATTTCAAGAGCAATTTGAACTTCAAATTTTAGAGCATTCTACTCTCATTCTTTTCTCTTGAGCATGCTTTCATTCCAGTATTAGAGCATTATACTTTTTTCATTCAAGAGACAAAGCATTCAAACTGAAGTATCAGAGCATAACTGAAGTATCAGAGCATAAAGTATCATGTCAAAACATTCAAACTTGAAATATCAGAGCATAATATCGAAGATTGAAGCATAGTATATCTGAGCAAGAGCATTATAATCATGACAAGCTTGAAGTAAAATCATGATCAAAACTTGTATTATATATTCACTTTAAAACATTATTTCAAGAGTTAGTAGTTAAGACTACTAATCTACTCCCTGAAAGTTGCTCCAATTGCTCCTTTTCCTTCTGCTCGATTCTCCTCTTTCTTGGACTCCTTGTTATCTCCATGCTTCCCCCTGAAGCTGATCTTCCTCCTCATGAAGAATTTCTCTTTGAATCTGATCCCAAAGAGTCAGACATCCATCATCATACTGTCCTTCTTCCCCCCTTTTTGGCATCATCCAAAAGGTGGAATGGATCACATGATGGTAGTGGCAAGTTTGGCAGGAACGTGAAGGCAGTTGCCAAATTGTCATCAGGGATGGAGGGAACTGAAGGAATTTGCATAGACAGAGAAAGCCATGCATAGGCGTCTTCAGTTGGCATGAACTGACCTTGATCAGAGATGTCTTGCTTTCTGAAGTTCATGGGGGCCAAGTTGCTGAATATCTCATCAGTTGAAGGAAAGGGTGGATCACCAACGAAGGGTGTGCACGAGGAGTTGGCCGGTTCATTGTCAGAGAGAGGGGCATCGGCTGGTATACCGAGCTGGAGTCACTTTATCATCGAATCCATGATCTCTGAGAGCGTTGGAGGTGAGGAGAGTGGATGATTTATCCAGTTTCGACTCCACGTTCCTTCGCTGATCCAGAAGGAGGAGCCACGAGTATGGATGAGGTGGAACATAGATGACTCATCCAGTTGAAAGCACCATATATGGTACTGCAAGTACCGCCGTAGTTGCGCGAAGAGGGAGGAGTCAGTGTCCTCAATGAGACCAAAGCAGCTTCGGAGCTGGTGGTCTAGAACTGCTTCAAAATCAACCTCAATATAGTCACTTTGGACTAAAGGTGGAGGTTGGGAGCTGGCTGATATTGTGGGCTGATCACTCAACCTTAAAAGAGATGCACTCTCAAGCATCAGCTCTCTTTCATCAGTGGAGCTGACGGGTGCCTCCAAGGGTACCTTTCCATGGTCTGAGTTGGAAGACCCTTGTGGGTGTGAATGCTTCGGGATCTAATGACAGAGATAGTGGAGAGCATGTCCCGTCTTCCGAGTAGTTCTCCAGTTGGTATGATCTCATCAAACTGGCTTTGTATGATGTGGCTTATAGGATTCATAAACCCGACTTTTTCTCGGAATGAGCCAGTTGACGGATCATATGCTACGTGCTCGACGTTAGCTCTTAGTTGCGCAAGGATATAGGAGGCCCAGTCGGCTTGACATCTAAAGTATAGAGCGGCTGTGAGATGGGCTTTGATCTCGGAGAGATGGACTATCTCGAAGTTGCCATGTAGGATATGACCGGTGATATCCAAAAGTTGGATGATATCACTTGGCATGCTCTCCTTTAGTCTGTGTGAACTGTCATTGTGGTGCACATGAGGAAGCTTCCAGGTTTCCCATAATGCATGTTTGGATGGCAGATTTAGGTCCATCACGTCTGGGCCTTTGCCGGGGAGGTGAAGAGTGGACATCATCATTTCCTTTGTGACCATGATCACCTGATTCTTTACGGTGTAGATGATGTTGTCGCCATTGATGGTTGCATTGTAGTAGAACTCGGCAACATAAGCAGGTATGTTCTTGACCGGCAACAGTGTCAAGAAAGGGAGCAACCCAGTCGCCTCCAATGGTCGATAAATCTTTTGAAAGACATCCGGGCCGAGACGTGCATTGAGCATCTCTCGATTTAGAGATTTGTCCTTTCTCATCTTGCGCTCAAGAGCTTTAATATCCACCATGGGAAATGGGGGCTTCATTTCTGCAAAAATATGATGTTCAGTTTAGAAATGCAAGAGTTATGATGAGAAAGAGAAGGCTTAGCAAAAGATCGAATAAGAGAGAGAGAGAGATTTTCAGATGATCAGAGCCTTCATCTCTTTGCACATATTTATGCATCTTTGCATGCAAGAATCGAGGGTACTTGATTGCTTTTCTTAGCTGATCAACCATCTGATTTGATGGTTGATTAGCTGAATTAATGATGCATGTATCTCAGCCGTTGAACGGTTAAGTGACTTTATGATCTTGTGGCTGAGAGGTAGCCATTTTGAAAATGGGGTAGTTGCCATAAATAACGAAATATTTTCTGCAGATCTTTCTATTTATAGCTCATTAAAATATATTTTCTTCGCCTCTTTGAAGGCTTGGTTTAATATCCATGCAGAGATATTAATGACAACTTTGTGATATTGAACCCGATTTTCAAATTGTAACCGTTGAAATATAATATAAGATATTTCATAATCGCAACGGTAACAATATAATTAAGATAAGCTTTTGAAAGAAAAAAAACTTATCCTTAGTCAGTTGGGATACAGTCCAACTGATTGATGACTCGGCGGTTGGATGAATAGTTGAGTCTTGATTCTCAGTTGTCATTGATTAGCTGGCTGCAGTTTAGGCTACAACTGAATTGATCAGTTGGTTTGATCAGTTGCTCGGCTTTTCTGTAGACAGTTTCCGCTTCTTGAAGGGCCTAGCTGGACTAGCAGCATTACTTTCTTTGGATGTAGGTTTGTGCTTTGATGGTTCAGGCCTTTCTGTCTTCTTGGCTTGGCGAAGGTGAAGCTGGATCTCAACTGACGAACTTTTCATCCTTTGACTAAGGGAGTGTGAGATTCCCTTTGGTGATGACCGAAACTGATCATTTTTCTTAGTCAACTGCGCACCTTTTGAGCCTGACGCGGGCAGTGGAGTCACATAGCTTTTGGATATGAGACTTGGTGACGTGGCAGTATCCTCATTGTTACTGTCTCTTGCATCAATGTGCCTTGTATTCTTTTGAGAAGCTATGACTGCAGTGTGAGATAGGTGGGGTTCTATCCTCTTGACAGCAGTTGGAGTTCGTCGTGATGGCTTAGCTGACTGACTGGATAGATTATCAAAGTTCAGTTGTCGACAGAATGAGCCAGTTGGGCAGTTGGCTGATTGATTTGCAATCCCAACTCCTTGAGGCATGATGCTTGTCTTGAGCTCTGCTAATAAGGCGTTCGCTGGAATCTTGTTGACTAGCTGATGATTCATGATGTGCTGAACTTGCATAATGGTTGGAAGGAATGGATTTGATGAACCTATCCATTTGATGCTCCAAGTTTCTTCTCTTTGCCAGAAACTCATGCCATGAAATGCAGTTAGTAAGAAGTGTGACTGGATGGACATAGAATGTCTCCAGTTGTACCAATAGAAATATCGATAAAGTTGTTTATACAACTCTTGATCTCATTGTGCAACAACAGTGAAGTGAGTGAGAAGGAGATTGGTCACTTCCTTTGTGCACTTTTGACTGCATATTCACCACTATAGAAAGTGCGAATATTCTCTTCAGTCAGCTGGAGCGGAGGGCATGTGCCTCTGAAGTAGTCTGCTCCATAGTTCGGGTGGGGTATTCCAATGAATGGAATAAGTTCATCTGGATCAAAGCAAACATAGAAATCAACTGGCGATCCGTTCTTTGATTTTGGAGAGTGAACGACATTGGCAGTTGAGTTGCTCGAACTCTGGTTGCTCATCTTGGCCTTTCCTCTTCTCTTCTTCTTTAGGGACTGTAGATGAGCAGTTCCTTTCTTGGGGATCCACTCGGAGATTAGAACCGGTAGTGATTCATCACTTGGAAGGTTCAGCAAGTCTTCAAGCATTTTGCTCATCCTTAGAACAAGTCCTACCTTGGACTCAAATTTGCCAGATGTCTTTGAGTCTGTAGCCTTGATGACTTGATGCTTAGATTGTTGAAAGACAAATTCTGCCCAGTTTGTTTGTCTGCCTTCAGCAAGGTGAATCATGACCTTGTATCTCTCTTGGGTGAGTTGGCTTAGGCTTCCAATTGCTCCGAACATCATCTTGTTCGTTATGTCAAGTAGAACTCCATACTCGGGCTTGAGATCAGTTTTAGCGGTGGTAAAACTGAATTGCTTGTTGGAGGTTGAAGCTTTCCATTCTCTCCAGTGTGACTCTGCAGATTCCTTTAGATCTTGAACGGATGAGCCTTCTTGTGGAAGTTGGAATATTTCAGCAACTGTTTTCTCATTGATGTGTAACATCTTTCCTTGAATTACTAAAGATATCATATTCCCATCTGCAGATAATTTTGCTTGAAGTAAAAATTCACTCACCAAATATTGTCTAAAGAATTTGGGTGGTGTTTCCAGGTAGTGAAGAACTCCTGTTTTGTGAAGATTTGACAGAAGGATTGGATTGTTTGATTCATCAAGAATCAATTGAAAATTTCTTCCTATCAAGGAATTTATCTCTCATGAGTTGGTTTTTGAAGGAATTTGAAGATCTGGATAATTCGGCCATTTTTTAGGTTGGCTGAAATTTTGGAAAATTCAAGATCTTTTGAGAGAGAAAGGTTTGAGATTTTCAGAGGAGGAGGTTTTTTGAGAGGCTTGAGAGAGAGAGACTTTTTATGAGTTTTTGGACAGGCTCATAGATATGATGGTTGAAATGGTACTAGCCTCTGATTTCTTTTGGTCGTTGGAAATTAATAACCTTGACACGTGTCATTGTTTTGCAACGGTCAAAATTCCAAAATAAATGTAAAGCTTGACATATATTTGAAATAAAAAAGATTAAATTTTATAAATATGGATCAAATGATAATTACAACTGATTAACAAGAAGTACACTCAGGGCTTTTCTAATCATGTTTAATTTGATCAGCCTCTTAGTCCTTCTTGTGATCAGTTTTCCTTCTCTTTGCCAGCGGTTCTGAGCTGTTATCTTCTTCATCCTCATCGCTGCTTGCCGACTTAGTTTCAGCGAACTGGAGTCTCTGTTGGGCTTGCAGCTGCTTAATTTGCTCAGTGTGCAGTTTAACCTGTTGCTCCAGGGAGTCGACCAGTTCCACATAATGTGGAGGGAGCTGGACTGTGGAACTGCTCGGTTGAGCCACGAACTGGACTGCTCTTGAGTCCGCTTCTTCTCCTTCTTCAGTTCCAACAAGTTTCTCGCAAGGAACTGTGTGGGAAATCTCATCTGCTTCCACGTTTTTTTGATAGTTAAGTTGATCATTTCTTGGACTTGGCTGATCAGCTGACTTGTCTAAAGAAGCTGGCTCTTGATCAGCTGGAGGAATAGGGGAAGTGATTCCTTCTTCGATGGTTGGGTCTTTTGAGAGAGTTGTCTAGGGCTCAGCTGATTCTTCTGACTCTTCAGGAATGACATTGATTTCGACTTCAGTTCTGTGAGGGGATTTCTCAGAGTGGAGTTCTTTAATCATCTCATCGATGATATCATCTACTGGATTCAATGTTTGGTCGCTTACAGCAATTGATGGCTATTTAGGCTGATGGCTCTGTGTTTTCATCAACTGATTGAATAGCCATTTATGTTGAACATGGGGATGCGACCACCTTTCTTGTTCCATTTCTGTGGTGATGACTGTCAGTGTTAAGCCATGAAGCTTGCACAGTTCATCAAAAACGTCTTTCATCGATCCTTCAGCTGGGTGTGTGTACTTTTTCCTCAGCTGTAGTTGCCTCATAAGATGTTTGCCCTTAGTGATACTGTCATTCTCACTGTCTGTCCACCATAGGCTCCATTCTTCTTCTCACCTCCAGAAGCTCATTCCATGGAATGCGAGCAATGAGAGAAACTGCTCTGACTGGTATACATGCCTCCATAGAAACCAGTAGATGTACCTGGTTAAGGTGTGGAAGAGCTCCTCATGGACAGTTAGCTCCTGGGCATAGTGTTGAGCCAGGTGCTTTTGCGTGGTTTCATCAGCCCATTTCTTCACAGACTCTCCTTATGAGTAGGCTCTTATGTTTCCTTCAATTTGAGCCATGGGAGGGCATGTCATTTGGAAATAATCGGCTCTGGCTCCATTATGAGGGATCCCTTTTGCAGGGATGATATCATCTGGATTTTCGTACGGAGCTATATCTTTAATAGTTAAATTTGGTGGGATCGTTGGATCTTGTATATGGCTTGATCTTTTTCTCCTTCTGGACTGAGAAAGTAATATTCTTCTCCTTTTTGGTTGATCAGCTGGCTTCTTCCTTGTAGCTGATCTGACAGCAGCTTGACTAGCTGATTGTCCGATCATGTCAGTTCTGGTGACAGCTTAACTTTGTTGCCTGAATCTCTGAGCTATTGGAATGTCATCATCAGAGTCAGCAGTAACTGGCTTCTTTCCCTTTCCTTCTGCTGCAGACTTCTTTCTCCTTGGCTGGTCAGTTTGTTCAGGATCAATCTCAACAATTTTGAGAGGTTTCGAGATGAAGTCATTACTGACTATTGTTTTGAATTCTTTCTCCTCAGCCATCCATGGGAACTGCTTCTCCAGAATTATGCTGACCCGGCTGATATATCCAATTCGTTGAGGGAATTTCTCACTATTCCAGCTTCTTTCAATGATATCAACGTACCTCTTCAGTTGTTCAAAGAAGTACTGTGCCCAGTTGATCTCCATTCGGTTGTAGATGGCAGCGCAAATTTTGTACTTTGTCACTGTCATTTCCAATTGGCTGCCAGTTGTTCCAACCATGATCTTTGAGGCAATGGCAGCGAGCACTTGAAATTCATCCTGAAATTTTGATATGAGATGATTGCTCTTGTATGGTTGAGGCTCTCCTTCATTTTTCCAGAAGTCATAAGCTTCCTGGAAATTAACTTGAACATCCTCCAGCTTGAGTTCGTTGTTGGGTAGTTCGAACACGTTGCTCAGAGACTCAGCTATCACGACAATAACGTGTCCTCTTACTTCCGATCTGATTTCTCTGGGATTCGAAGATCCATTTGAATGTAAATAAAATTTAGCAACTGGTTCGATGTAGATTCGTTCTGGAAACACCTCCAGAAACTTCTTCAGCTTGGCCTGAGAAAGCTTTTCGACGATCATTCTGCTGAGAGGAGAAGCTTTGCAGGCTTGAAGAAATCTGGCTGGATTGAAAAACTTGTCTCTATCGAGCTTATCACAAAAAGCTTTAGAGTCTTCTCCAGATTGACGGAAATTAAATCTTCTGCGTGATGGATTTTGATCCATGATTCTTCGAAGAGAGATTGATTTGAAGAGTTGAGAAATTGATATTTCAGGACTGAAGAATTTTTGCTTGTGATGAGAAGTAGATAGAAGCCTAACTCTGTAGTAAAAATTGGAAATCTTATCTCAATAATTCAGCCGTCTTATTTATATAGAGAGATTTTGGCCTATCCAATGGTTGTGATGCTTGGTAAGTCCAAATTCAACGGTCGGATTAATTCAATCGACCCGTCAATTGGCTTTTTATTTCTATCCGTTGGGAATTAATGAAGAGAGAGAAAGATGATTCAACGGTAACATTTGGATGACACGTGTTTTTACCATTTCCACTATTGAGATTTTTGAACTTATCTTTTCTCTTCAGCAGTTTCTCCTTGGCTTGAAACTGATTACGTCATCAGTTGGCTTTGACCGTAACTGATGGTCTTCCTGTTGATCAGTTCCAACTGAGATATCTTCTCATCAGTTCCTGACTGGTCTTGACTGTTTGATTCTTCATTCAGCTGCTTCCCAGTTCAGCTGTTCTCCTTCAGCTGGTCTTTGAACTGATATCTCTTTTTGAATTTACTTCAGTTCCTATGACTTCTTCATCAGTTTGATCAATTTGCAGCTTGTATGTTCTGCATAGCTGACTGGATCATCAGTTTGAGCGACTGAACTGATGATTTAGTTAAACTGATGGGGTAAACTGATCATCTTTAGTTTACTTATCTCTCAGCAGCTTCTTACGTTTACTTCAAATTGATGGTTTATGTGGCCAACTGATCAGTTTCTCGCCTTTTTGATTCAGTTTCTCTCTTTAGCTGGAGTGGTCCCTTGGTCTTTTTCATCCAGTTGATCATCTTCATCCTGTGATGCTAGCTCCAGTAGTCCCAACTGTATGCATAGCTCCATGAACCTTGCTTCAGACAGTGGTTTAGTGAAGATGTCAGCTATCTGCTTCTTAGTGTTGACATATTTGATGCAAATGTCCTTCTTCTCGATGTGATCTCTGATGAAGTGATGCCTTATGTCAATGTGCTTAGTTCTTGAATGTAGAACTGGATTCTGAGATATCGCAATTGCACTATTGTTGTCAAAGTAGAAAGGCACTTCTTCAGTTTCAACTTTGTAGTCCTTCAACTGTTGCTTCATCCAGAGTATTTGAGCATAGCAGCTTCCAGCAGCTACATACTCTGCTTCAGTTGTTGACGTGGCAACTGAGTGCTGTTTTTTACTAAACCAGGATATCAGTTTGCTTCCAAGAAACTGACATGTTCCACTGGTACTTTTTCTGTCAATCTTGCATCCACCAAAGTCTGAGTCTGAATATCTAATTAAACTCAAACTGTCATCTCTAGGACACCATAGTCTAAGATTTATGATTCCTTTGAAATATTTGATAATTCTCTTAGCTGCTTCAAGATGACTTTTCTTCGGATTGGCTTGAAATCGCGCACATAGACC
This sequence comes from Perilla frutescens, assembly GCA_026008535.1. NCBI lineage: Eukaryota > Viridiplantae > Streptophyta > Magnoliopsida > Lamiales > Lamiaceae > Perilla > Perilla frutescens. The sequence continues at coordinate 34,836,234 of BRKX01000011.1, forward strand.
AACTGAATAAGAGATGTCAGGCCGGCTGGCTGTTAAATAAAGTAATGACCCAATGATTCCTCTATAGTATGTTTGGCTAACTGATTCTCCTTCTTCATCAAGAGTTAGCTAAACTGATGTGTTCATTGGAACCTTGAGCATTTTTCCTTTATTTACTCAAAACTTCTTGACTAGCTCCTTGGTGTACTTCGCCTGGCTGATGTGAATTCTGTCTTTCAGCTGCTTTACTTGGAGTCCTAGGAAGAATGTCATTTTTCCCATCATGCTCATCTCAAATTCGCTTTGCATCAGTTGAGCGAACCATGTGCATAGATCTTTGCTCTTTGATCAAAAAATTATGTCATACACATAAATTTGAACCATTAAGATCTCAGTTGATCGTTCCATTCGGAATAGAGTTCAATCAATGACTCCTTTATGAAACCCATTTTTTAGCAAGAATATTGTTAGAGTTTCATACCACGCTCTTGGAGCTTGATTTAGTCCGTAGAGGGCCTTTTTTTCAGTTTGAAGACTTGATCACCAATTTCAAAGCCTGGCGGTTGCTCGACATACACGTCCTCCTTGAGCATTCCTTAAAGAAAAGCACTCTTGACATCCATTTGGTAGACTGTGAAGTTGAAGTGAGCTGCATAGGCTAGGAACAGTCTGATGGCTTCCAATATTGCAACTGGCGCAAATGTCTCATCAAAGTCGATTCCTTCGCTTTGTGAGTAACCTTTGACTACCAGTCTAGCCTTGTTCCTTGTGATCACTCCTTGTTCATCCATTTTGTTGCGAAAAACCCCTTTTGTGCCAATGACCTTCTTGGTTTTTGGCCTATCAACAAGAAACCATACGTTATTTCGTGTGAACTGGTTCAGTTTTTCTTGCATAGCCATGATCCAGTTTGAATCTTCTAAGGCTTCTTTGACGTTTGCTGGTTCAGTTTGAGAGATGAAGCATGTGAATAATGCATGCTCGGTTGATCCTCTGGTCTGGACTCGACTTCTTGGATCTCCAACTATCTTGTCAGTTGGATGGCTTCGGAGCCATTTAGGTAAGATAGTTTCAGCTGAGTCTCCAGCTGGCTCTTCTGTGATGACTTCATCAGTTTCCCTTTCATCAGTTGGCTCGGCATTCTCATCATCTCTTTCCCCTGCTTCAGTTGTGGGGTTTATGGTCTCAGCACGATTTGTGTCTTCATTGACCAAGTTGTTCTCAACTGGTTTAGTACCAGTTTCATTGCCTTCTTCTAATGAAACTTCAAACCGCTCTGGGACAATGTGATCCACATAGTCCTACAAATTTTCAGTTTCACTAGGTAGTACTTGAACTGATGTGTCTATACTTTCTTTGTTCCTGTACTCATTAGCAAATTCATCAAATACCACATGACATGTTATTTCCACAACAAGAGTTCGTTTATTGAACACTCTATAAGCTTGTGCATGAGGAGAATTATACCCTAGAAATATTCCCTCATCAGCTTTAGCACTAAAAGCTTTCAATTGAGTCTTGCCATTGTTGTGAATATAACATTTACAGCCAAATATTTTAAAATATGAGATAGAAGGCTTACGACCCTTGTATAGTTCATAAGGTGTCTTGTCATGGGCTGATACAATGGCACTTTGATTTTGAGTATGGCAAACTGTGTTGACTGCTTCAGCCCAGTACCCTTCAGCTATGTTGGCATCAGCTATCATCGCTCGAGCTGCTTCTTTTAGTGTTCGGTTGCACCGTTCGGCTACACCGTTTTGTTGTGGAGTTCTTGCAGCTGAGTGTTCATGAGTGATTCCAAGCTGGTTGAGAAAGCTGATCATGTGTTGATTCACAAATTCAGTTCCATTGTCGGAACGAATCCTTTGAACTGGTCTTTCCTTCTCAGTTTGTAGTCTTCTGATCAGTGCCGTGAGCTTGTCATACTTTTCATCTTTGCTCCTCAAGAATTCCACCCATGTATATCTTGAGTAATCATCAACTACTACAAGAGTGAGTCTTTTACCTTTTGGAGTTTGAGGTCTAACTGGACCAAACAAATCCATGTGTAGCAATTGAAGACAGTCAGTTGTTCCTGGTGGATGATTCTTATTTTTGAAGGATGATTTCACCTGCTTTCCTTTTTAACATGGTCCACATACACCTGTTTTCTTGTATATTTCTTTGGGAAGTCCCTCAACTAGCTCTTTCTTTGCTAGGTAGTTGATTGTTTTGAAGTTGAGGTGGTTCAGTCGTCGATGCCATAGCCCGCTTGCTTCAATTGATCCTTTTGAGAGAAAGCAAGCTTCTGAGTAGCCAGTTGACCAGTCAACAATGTACATGTTGCCTCTCCTGATGCCGGTTAGCAAAATTACTCCAGTTGACTTGTCTCTTATGTTGCAGGAGTTTTTGGTGAAGTCAACTGAGTAGCCATTGTCGCACAGCTGACTGATGCTGAGTAATTTGTGCTTTAGTCCATCCACGTGGGAGACTCCATTCGCTACTATTTTTCCTTTGACTACGAACCCTTCTCCAATGGTTCGGCTTTTGGAATTGTCTCCAAATGTGACGAGTGGACCTTTGATTTCTTCATAACCGTTGAGATCTTCTCTGTCTCCGGTCATGTGCTTGGAGCACCCGCTATCTAGATACCAAATGTCTTTGGTTTTCTTCATAGATAGGATGCTCTTGTCCTGTAGAGAAAAGGATTAGCATTTAGGGACCCGTTTCATATCAGATTCTTTTTGATATATTAAGCCTTTTGGAATCCAGACTTGCCAAACTTTTGGCTTTTTATCACTCAAAGAGTCAACTAATTTGGATCGTTTCATCAGTTTCGACTCTCTTTCAACTCTCCTTGAGTCGGTTAAATGATAGCTGCATTGAAAGTTAGTGGGATAAAACAATTCAACTAGTACACAATTATTTCAAGATTTTTGAGCTCTTCTATCAGGCCAATGCCTTGTGTGTTTTCAGTTTATTGGATTGAACCCTTTTGGATCAGTTCTTGGTTCATTTCTTGAATCCAGATACTCATTGTAATGATGATAGGGTTGAAATGATTTTCATTGATCTCTCCTAGAAGTGCTTTGATTGAACTGCTTAGCAGGGTAGGCTTGAGATCTAAACTGGTCTTTCTTGAAATGAGCTGATCTATCAGGTTGTCTTGTCGGCATTCTATATTGAGTTGGTGGCCTCTGTTGAACTGGAGGCTTTGGACGAGTGGATTGACCTGAGTGAACTGATGGTCTTGGCTGGAAATTGTGCTTCAGCTGACCAGGTGTTTTAGATTGATAGAACTGACCAAATTGTCTAGGCTGAGTTTGGGGATTTTTCAATATTCCTTTTCCTTTGTTTGACTCAGCTGGCTGATCATGAGATCTTGTGAACCCTTTTAGGATTTCCTTATCACTGGGTTGAGCAACTACTTTTCCTTTTTCTAGGGCAGTGAACTTGCTATATCCTAGCCCTGAGCTGTCAGTTCCAGTTCTTTGATGACTTAGTATTTCATCTAGAGTCTGAGATCCCTTTTTGAACTTCAGGTTTACCTTTTCTTTTTCAAGGATCTCTTGCTTGAGTCTTTGATTTTCTCCCTCTAGATCAACAGTTCTCAGTTTCAATTTCTCAAATTCTATAAACTAAGATTCAAGATAATTTAATCTTTCATGATCAATACTCAGTTTCCTAACCTTGTTTCTCAGTTTATCATTTTCATCTTTCAGTTCAACATGCAAACAGGAGATTGAAGCTAATTGGTCTTCTAGCATCATAAGTTTCACATCAAGTTCATTACTAGAGACAGTTGCTTCATTGATATGATAAAAAGAGGTTTGAGAGTCAGCTGTACTAACCTCTTCATCATGGTCAGCCATGAGGTAGAATAGTGCTTCATCATCTGAACTGTAGCCGTCAGAATCGATTCCAGAAGAATAGTCTGAATCATCCAGCACGACATTCTCGAGATTTGCGACCATTGCTTTTCTTTTGAAGAAGCTTCTTTTTACCTTGGCTTTGTTGTCTTCGGGGAGTTCTGGACATTCAAACATGTAATGTCCGTGTTTGTGACAATGAAAACATTCTCCAAGATTGCGGTTGCCACTCCTGAATGGTTCAGTTGGCCATTCAGCTGGTTGGTAGGCTTTTTTAACTTTTGGGATTTCATCAGTTTGAGGTGAAACCGATTGCTTATCCTGAGGTCTCTTCAACTTTTCTAGCAACTTGGTAACTGATTGGATCTGATCATTGATGTCATCAGTTAGATTCTCCTTCTTTTCAGTTGCTTTTCTTTTTCATTCAGTTGAAGATCCGTCTTGGTTTTCTTTGGCCGGTGAGCTCTTAGGTCGAAAGTTGTTTCTTCCTCGAGTGTCTCTAAACCTGGTCCTTTCACCGTAGAAAGCTGCGTCTTGAGCTGACGATATCGATGCTTCCCTTTTTCAGTTTAGATTGTACTCATGAGCTTTAAGAGAACCAAATAGTTCCCTTGGAGTGATGCTGTTTAGGTTTTTTGACTCCTTTGTAGCTATCACTTTCATATCCCATTCGTTAGTGAGATTATCCAATATTTTGGAATTCATCTTTGAATTGGGATAACTCCTCCCGAGGTTGTTCATCTCACTGATGATGCATAGAAATCTAGTTTCAAGGCTTGAGATGGACTCTTCTGCCTGTATTTTGAAGGATTCATACCTGTCAACTGCCAGTTGGAGCTTGTTTCCTTTTTTGGGTTCGGACTCTCTGCAAAGATCTGCTAGTAGGTCCCATATCTCTTTGGCAGTTGTGCAGTTCTTTGTATCCTTCATACGATCTTCATCTAGAGTTTGAAAAAATGCAGCTTGAGCAACGACCTCTAGATTTTTTAACTTCTTCTCTTCACTGGTGAGAAGATTAGTTGGCTTCGGGATCATAGCCGGTTGATTGATATCAACTATGTGAGCGTCATTGTCCATCATGATAATAATTGGACCGTCTTAGATGACTTCCCACATATTCTCATGAATTGAGCAGAGATGCGCCTTCATTCTCCTGCTCCAGTTATCATAATTCTTAACTGAAAATAAAGGTAGCTTATGGTTTCCCATAGCTGGAATGTTAGCACAGATAAGTAGATCTGATTCAGTTGATCTGCAGAAATGGCTGATCCTTAGAATCAACCGCTATGATACCACTTGTTGGTCCCGGGTGAGTCGGTATCAGTTTAGAGGGGGGGTGAATAAACTGATTCAAAAACTTTTACTTTAGATGCGGAATAACATGGCCCTTTGCCTCGCTTGATGAAACTTATCTATGCACAAACTTGATAATTAGTTAAGACAGTTTGAGTGCAGCTTGTGTGATATTGTGTGTAGTTTAGAGATATGCAATGATCAATATAGTATAACACATAAGCGATTTATAGAGGTTCGAAGTCTCAAACTTCTACGTCCTCTCTTCCTTCCGCAGAAGGGCAACTTCACTATATAACTTGAGTTTCTTTACAAATTACACAATGAAGGATAGTTGGCTGAACCTGGTAACTGCTCGCTACCTCAGCGGGTCGACGGCTCACACTTGAAGTCCCTAACTGCTCGCTAGGAAGGTAGGTACTATTGTCGTCTTTATAAGGTTTTAGATCTCTTTCGATCTTCAAGAGGTGAGTCTTGAACAGGGGGTATCAACTGATGTGCTCCTTTAATTGAGCTGAGTAGTTGATCGTTGAATAGCTGGAACTGAGAAGGCTGCCCTGGCTGGATCGTCAACAGCTGGCTGAATATCTTGGCTCTGTGAATTCTTCTTCTCAGTTGGACTCTCGCAGTTTTTATCAAATGCTGAACTTGAGCTTAAGTGGGAGGAAGAAAGAAAAGCTTTTGTTTGAATATTTCAAGAATGTATATGCGAAAGTTGTGGAGGTGAAGAGTGTTTAAAACTCTAATTCACCCGTCTTTTATAGAGGAGTGATTTTATAACCGTTGAGTTCCATTGTCCATTGATCGGTGGCTCTGTTGGCTTATCAATGGTAGGTGGTCTTTAATGATCGCTTGGATCATTTGGTTGAAGTAGCCGTTACTCTGCCAATCGATCTTCATTAAATTCCAGGATCTTTGAAAGAGCATTTATTCCAAGATACGCTGCTTTAACTAATACACTCCAGGGGTCCTCTGACTTCAGCTTTCTTGGTAGTTTGGAGTTTCAATTGGCAGTTCTGGATTTCTCAGCTCAGTTAGATTATCGTCCTAGCTGGCAGTTCTGAGTTTGTCAGCTGAGTTTGACTATGGCTCCAGTTGGCAGTTCTAAGCTTATCAGCTGAGTCTGACTGTAGCTCCAGTTAGCAGTTCTGAGCTTATCAACTGAGTTTGGCTATCGCTCCAGTTGGCAGTTCTGGGCTTATCAGCTGAGTCTTACTGTTGCTCCAGTTGGCAGCTCTGAGCTTATTAGCTGAGTCTGACTGTTGCTCTAGTTGGCAGTTCTGGGCTTATCAGCTGAGTCTTACTGTTGCTCCAGTTGGCAGCTCTAAGCTTATCAGCTGAGTCTGACTGTTGCTCCAGTTGGCAGTTCTGGGCTTATCAGCTAAGTCTTACTGTTGCTCCAGTTGGCAGTTCTGGGCTTATCAGCTGAGTCTTACTGTTGCTCCAGTTGGCAGCTCTGAGCTTATCAGCTGAGTTTGACTATTGCTCTAATTGGCAGTTCTGGGCTTATCAGCTGAGTCTTACTGTTGCTCCAGTTGGTAGCTCTGAGTTTATCAGCTGAGTCTGACTGTTGCTCCAGTTGGCAGTTCTGAGCTTATCAGCTGAGTCTTACTGTTACTCCAGTTGGCAGTTCTGAGCTTATCAACTGAGTCTTACTGTTGCTCCAGTTGGTAGTTCTGAGCATGTCATTCTCCAGTTCGACTGATCTCGAGTTCTTGGCTAGCTTGTCAGCTTGACTGATTTCTCTTTGAGCTTTCTTGTCAGTTCTGACTAATCACAAGCTGACTGACTACAGTTATTGCTTTCAGCTGATCTGTCTGGCTTACTGTAGTCTGACCATCAGTTAGATGCTCCTAGTCTCTAGCTTAAACTGTCATTTTATCAGTTTCTTCAGTTTTTACTCAACTCCTTTCTCCCTCAGCTCAGCTGACTTAGTTGTGAGCTTGTTTTGACTGGTATGACTCTTCAGTTAAGTTGAACTTAGACTGGATGACGTGTATTCCAACTTGTAGGCCATTGTTTAGATGGGTTGACTTTGACTCTACTTGAATTCTTCTTTGATGATGCCCTGTGCTGGTCAGCTTCGATCTACAACTTGAACTTTAGTCAATTTTTCATAAATAATTTTGACATCTCATCAAAACCTGATCTAGGAGTTCCTTGATAGTTTTTCCTAACAAATTATTTGGACCCGATATGAATTTGGGAGGCTGAAAATTGAATGTTTCTGAATAAATGGGTAGAATGGATTTATTGAAACAATATACATACATATATATATATATGTATATTGTAAGGATATTGAAGAATATTGATTTTTTGTGAAGATGAATGAGAAAGGAGAATATTGTAGAATGATAGACGATATTATCCAGCCATCTACAAAAGGTCGATCATTTTGGCTCAATTTATAGTATTTTTGTATGATGATCATTTTTGCTTAAATGAAAATAATTAAACGATTTTAATAATTAATTGATGTTTAATCACAATTCACTTACTAATTAGTAATACACAATTTTAGTTGACTTAAAAATAAATAGACAAATAAAATCTACATTTCCCTATATTTTATTCTCTACTGACCCATACCAACTTGGCCTTTTACATGAGATTGAGTGATTGCAGGTGGAGTTTGAGTTCGTGAGGTAGAGAGAAGAGGAATCGAGGTGGCAGTGATTGAGTTTGTAAACTAATGTACTCTTTTTACATTAATGAATGATTTTTCAACATATAAAATTTCCTTTTGATTTGAGATATATGCACCTTCTAAGGGTGAAGTAAATTTTTGGATAAATAGTTTATGTATTTTCTTTTTATCTGGGTATTTTTTGTAATGATCTTATATTTCCATTTTGGATATATTAATTTAAAATTGTATAAAACTTATTAGATGAATTTTAATTAAACATAATATTGTGTAAAAGTATTGAATGAAATGATGATTGTATTTCACATCTTATGTTATTTGGATAATTTAATTTATGAAAACATATTTTTAATCTCAAATACTACAATTTAGTAGTCAAACACCAACGCACTTACAATTCTCTATTTTATATATTTTAATTTTATAAAGAAATTATAATTACTGCTATAATTTTAAGTATTATTATCAGGCTGATATTGTTGTACAGATTAATTGAACTAAAATGAAAAATTAAGATAAATATATTTTAAGAGAGTATGATATGTGTTTTTTTTATAATTTTTGTTATAGATAAATATATTTTATATTATTTAAAAATTATAATATTTGGTTTAACTACTATACTCCCTCCATTTCTGAATAAGTGTCATTCTAACATTTTAATTTTGTTTCAAAAAAATGCCATTCTACAAATTCGAGACAAAAAATTCACATATGTACTCTCATTTAATTCATTCAAACCTTCATATTTAACTCATTTAATATATTCACACAAGGGTGTATTATGTAATTTAATTAGTATATTAATTTTTGTGCATTCATCCAAAATGACATTTATATAGAAACGGAGGGAATATTTTTTTTTCAATTGTGATAATTTCCTAAGTGTTTTATTATTGATATTTTTAATATAAATATATTTACATTATTTAAAAATTATAGTATTTGGTTAAACTACTACTTTTTTTACAATTTTTGATAATTCTCTAAGTTTGTATTATTTTAAAATATTTTATATTATTTAAAATTAAAGTATTTGCTCAAACTACTATTTAAAAATATTGATTATATTTATAAATTAAAAGTAATACAAAAATTGTAAAAATAGTAGTTTGACCAAATATACTATAATTTTCAAATAATAAAAAATATATTCATGCATAACAAAAATTGTGGAAAAATAAAAATAAATCAAACATTCATTCTAAGAAAGTGTACTCCACTCTCCAAAATGGGATTTTTTTCATTAATGAAAACATAACATAGGGGCACTATTTATTAAACACAACAGGTTTTGTGATTTTCTAGAAAAATATGAAATTTATCCTGAGAAAGAAGATGCCACCACTAATAAATTTGATTGGCATAATTAAATTAGTTGCATGTCCACGTGAAACTTACAAATATGATCAGTATTCACAACTGATTGTTTTGTTTATCTAATTACCTTTAAACGATTGAGTGGGTCGTGTAATATGTGACAATTTCGTGCGATTTGGGGCTACTTGAGTCAGGCGCCTAGGCCCTATAGCATCTTGACCCCATCCAGTTTTTGGACCAATTCCCCCATCGTACTACCCAAAATGAGATTCTTGCACGATCCGAGTTTGTTGATCTAACCATTACCAAACTAATACCTATTTTATTTAGCACTTCAGATGCATCTGTTACGTATAATGTAAATTATGTGACGACTGTAAATGTTTGTATGATTTCCAAAAATTTAGTCATGATGAGTTTTAATTACAAATCAATGAAGAGTGTCATATACAAAAAATTATTCCGATTTTTATACCATTTACTTTTTTTTATATAGAATTGTGATAATATGTTCTAAAAAAATGTGTTGTTTATTAATTATATATTATTATTATCTCATTGTACAACCACTATTCAAATATTAACTTAATGTTACTCAATATAATACCTCCGTGCATCGCACGGATGAAATGCTAGTTTATTATAGTATAATCATTCCTGATTAACATTTATTACTAAAAAAATAAACTAATAAAATTTATAATGGGACACCAACTGAAGTAGAGAAAGTGAACTAGAGAGTTTCAATACAATAATACTTAAATAATGGGATAAGGTCCAATTTGGTCCTACAACTATACCCGAAATCTCAGTTTGGTCTCAAAATAAAATTTAGGCCCAAATTGATTTCTTAACTTTTTAAAAAGTATTACGTTAATTCCTCTGTTAGTCCCTAAACTAATTTCCGTTAACATCCATTACTAACGATGTTAATTTAAATAAAAAAGGTTCAAGTTAGTCCTATAACTATATCTAAAATCTCAATTTAGTTCTGAAATAAAATTTTGACCCAAATTGGACCCATTTATTTTATTAAACCTTAATTAGATTAATTTGAGGCCAACACCAACCCACATGTACAGTTTATGGATCCGAAAGTTTTGGGCATTTTTTTCAATAGTCTCAGTTAGTATTTAATATTTTTAGAAACCAATACTAAGTTGTGGAACTATCTAGTTATGTTAGGAAAATTGTTGGGAAAATCCCAAATAATGGTTTTGATGAAATGTCAAAAAGTGTATGATGATTTATTGAAATACTGCAGGTTATGATAAGCTAGAATTCATGGATAATGACCAATTAAGACTTCAAGCTGAGATGAGAGACAGCTACTCAGGAGCATGGTCAACCAGCTTATATGATTGCCTGATCAGACCAGTCAAAGTAAATTCTTCAAAGCTTGAGATAAGCTGTAAAGGGGGAAGAGAACTTTGGAGACTAGTAGGCATCCACAGATGAGTTAATCACCAGTCTTAGCGAAAAGCCAAGATAGACTGATGAACAAAGCTAGCTTGAAAGCTGAAAACTAATCTGATCAAGAGATCAGTCAGAGCTGACCCTAAATTGATCAAAGATTAGTTTACCGGCAGAACAGCTCAAAATGCTCTGAGCCCTCACTCAACTGACCACAGTTCAGTTTAAGAGAGAAAAAGCTCAATTGAGGTAGCCAACTGATTAGTCTAAAAAAAAACGAAGGCTTTTTAGCCTAGCTGATAAGTCAGCCAAAATAGACTATATCATGAGAGAAGCTCAAGGCAGCTGAAGATCTGCCGACTGGACTATCTCAAAGCTAAAAGCCAAGACAGCTGAGAGCCCATTAGCTGAATGCCCCAGAAATGATAGCTAAGCCACCTGCTCCAACTGACAAGTAGTTAATGAAGATCTCTACAGGAAATCTTTGGAAGATCCTGATTATCTCAGAGCAGAGAGTATTAAAGTCAAAACGGCTAGTTCATTTAAGAGAGCTTCAAATGGCTATAGACATTAAAATGCCACCGGTGATTTTTTTAAGCATCACCAATCATAACGGTCAAAATTCACTCATCTATTTAAAGAGGGTGAAATCAATTCTGGCCAAGACTTTCGCCCATCTAACTTTGCTATCTTGCAGAACGAGCTATTTCTTTCTCCCTCTCTACAGCTCAAGGCTCAAAATTCTAAAAGTGCGAAAAGTCTTAAACTGAGAAGGCATGCTTCAAATTCATAGCAAGCTGCCAAGCTGATGTAGAATTCCAGCAAGGGCAAAACTTCTCAGTTCCGCCTCTCAGAGATCAACCACTCAGATCAAAGAGAATGATCATTCCAGGTTGATAACAGTTTCAAGACTGCCTTCTTGAAGATCTAGCGAGATCTAAAATCGTGTAAGGATATACAATAGCACCTAAAGTCTCAGCGAGCAGTTGGGACCGATAAGTGTGAGTTGTCGACCCATAACTGGCTGAGGAGGAGCATGTACTGATGGGTCTATTCTTCCGGGACAGCAACAGTTGGAAAGGAGGCCGCACTCGGGTTGAAGGGTGCCGTTTTCAGGTCCAACATGAATTCTTCACTGTGTATTTGTAATAAAGAAACTTTACTCTTACATAATTGCCCTTCTGCGGAAGGAAGAGAGGATGTAGAAGTAGGAAGCTTCGAACCTCTATAAAGTTTTGTGTGTGCTGTTCTTCTGTCTTATAGTTTCTGTAAGTTCTTTAACTGCACATATTCATACACACATAGACTGAACTGACAAGCTTCAGCTAAGTCTTCAAGCTATCAGCTGAAAATTGATCAGCCCACCAGCTAAGCCTCTATCAGCCTCTCTCAACTGATCAGCACAGATAAATCTCAGAAGCGAGTCAGGGCCCTATCTATTCCATAATCATTTTAAAAGTTTTAGAAGTCAGTTTATTCATCCCCCTCTAAACTGACTAAGACTCGCACCGGGACCAACAAGTGGTATTAGAGCAGTTGATTCTAAGGATCAGCTGTTTCTGCAGATAATTTGAATCAGATCTGTTTATATCTGTGCTTACCATTTTAGCTATGGGAAACCATAAGTTACCTCTCTTTTCAGTTGAGAACTATGACAATTGGAGCAGGAGGATGAAAGCTCATCTATGCTCCATCCATGAGAACATGTGGGAAGTGATTGAAGACGGTCCAATCATCATAATGATGGACAATCAAGCCCACATCATGGATGTCAACCAACAGGCCAACCCCAAGCTGATGAAGCTACTAAAGGTGAGAGGAACCAGCAGCCAGCTGAACAATTCAGGGTGACAAACAGAAACATAGAGAAATGTCTCCACTGCCACAAGCAAGGACACTACAGATACGAGTGTCCAGAGTTTCCTGTAGATAAAAAGGCCAAAGTGAGGAGAAGCTTCTTCAAAAGAAAAGCAATGATCACAAATGCTGAGAATGCTGTGCTCAACGATTTAGACTACCCATCTGGAATGGACTCAGACGGCTACAGTTCTGATGATGAAGCTTTATTATGCTTCATGGCCGACAATGAAGAAGAGGTTAGTCAAACTGACTCAATAACCACATTCTATCATATACATGAAGCATCGATCTCTAGAAACGAACTAGATGAACAGTTAAGAATCCTAGAAGATCAATTAGCTTATGTATCAAGTATGCATATTGAACTGAAAGGTGAAAATGATGAGCTTAAAAGCAGACTTGATGAGCTAAGTGCTGAAAATGAAAGACTTAAAAGTCTTGATGCTCAGTCAACAGAAATGGATAAGCTGAAGCTGAGAAATGCAGAACTGGAAGCTGAGAATGAGTAGATCAAGTAAGAAATTCTTGAAAAAGAGAAATTATCTCTCAAATTCAAGAAAGGGTCCCAGACTCTTGATGAAATCTTAAGTCATCAGAGAACTGAATCTGGGAGCCCAGGGCTGGGATATAGTAAGTACACTGCCACAGAGAAGGGCAAGGCAATAATACAGAGCTGTGAATCCGGAATTCTAAAAGGATTCACAAGACCAGCTCATTCCCCCCAGTTGAGGAGTCAAAAGACAAGGGCATCTTGGAAACTCCTCAAACTCAGCCCAGAGATCGGACTGATCATTCAAAAGAGGCGACTCGAAGACAGTCGGTCTTTCAAAGGCTTGGAGCTCAGCTAAAGCCACCAGTTCCATATCGATCAGCTCAACAGTCTAGATCAACTACTAGAACAAAAGTCAAAGCTCATCAGAGGCCAAATCCTCGAAAGCCTCCATTTTACTCTAGGTCATCGATTCAACCAATACCTGAAGTCCACCCAAGGCCAATTGCTCAGACAAGAGCATCAGCTCAGAGTAGGCCATCAATTTAACAATCTAGAAACTCCTCCGGTACATTTCAATTTGGGAATTCCTTAAATCCCAGAAGAAATGAACATACGAGAATGTATTATGCAAAACATCATAATTCAATATCTTTGGAAGAGTTCCCTCCAAGTGAGCTTGCAATCCAGTACAATGAGTTCCTAAACTTAAGGGATGAACTAAGAGTCAATTCCAGTTACAACTGATTTGCAGCTTGGCCACATCACAAGGGTCAAAGAGCTCAGAGTCAAAAGGTTAAACGAAATTTGCCAAGACAAGGAGCTGTAAGGTCACAAGATGAGAGGATATTGGTTGAATTCTTCTATCCTGAATCTCATTGGAGGTATAGATCACTGGACTCAACTTTTAATCGAAGAGTCACAAGAAGTCCAATGCATATCCAGAGATCAAATTCTGAAGGATCTCTTCGAAAAGAAAAGCCAAAAGTGTGGCACATGTGGATTCCCAAACATCTAATTAACCTCTCAGGACCCGATATCATGCGGGTACCTAAACCCTGACTCTTTCTTTGCAGGAAAAGAGCATCATTTCCAAGAAAAAGGTCAAAGATACTTAGTATCTAGATAGCGGGTACTCAAAACATATGACTGAAGACAAGAATGATCTTGACGGTTATAAAGAGGTTAAGGAACCACTAGTCACTTTTAGAGACAACTCAAAGAGCCAAACCATTGGAGAAGAGTTCGTGGTCAAAGAAAAAGTTCTCGTGAATGGCGTGTCACATGTTGAAGGACTGAAGCACAAACTGCTGAGCATCAGTCAGCTTTGTGACAATGGGTACTCAGGCGATTTTAGCAACAACTCATGTGACATCAGAGACAAGTCAACTGGAGCCATTCTCCTAACTGGAATAAGAAAGGGCAACATATATGTAGTTAACTGGTCAACTGACTATTCAGAAGCTTGCTTTCTCTTAAAAGGATCAACTGAAACAAGCTGACTGTGGCATCGACGACTGAACCATGTCAACTTCAAAACTATCAACTACCTAGCCAAGAAGGAGCTAGTTGATGGGCTTCCCAAGGAAATCTACAAGAAAACTGGCGTTTGTGGACCATGCCAGAAAAGGAAGCAAGTGAAGTCATCATTCAAAAACAAAAGCCATCCTCCAGGAACAACTGATATCCTTCAGTTACTTCACATGGATCTGTTCGGACCTGTGAAACCACCAACCCCTAGAGGTAAAAAGTTTACATTTGTAGTAGTAGATGACTACTCAAGGTATACCTGAGTGGAGTTCCTGAGAAGTAAGGATGAAACTTTTGAGAAGCTATCCATATTGATTAGAAGGCTGCAGACTGACAAAGGAAAATCAGTTCAAGGGATAAGATCCGATAATGGAACTGAATTTGTCAATCAACAAATGATCATGTTCCTGAGTGAACTGGAAATCACTCATGAACACTCTGCTGCAAAAAATCCTCAACAAAATGGCGTAGCTGAGAGGAGAAATTGTATGCTAAAGAAGGAAGCTAGAGCAATGGTAGCAGATGCCAACATAGCCGAATGCTATTGGGCAGATGTAGTTAACACAGCCTGCCGCACACAGAATAGAAGTGTCATCGTCATCACCCATGAGAAAACACCCTATGAGCTCTTCAAGGGTCGTAAGCCTTCTATCTCTCACTTTAAGATATTTGGGTGCAAATGTTATATCCACAACAATGGTAAAGCCCAGCTGAAAGCCTTCAGTGCAAAAGCTGATGAGGGGATCTTTTTCAGCTATAATGCCCCTTATTCTCAAGAGATGACAACTTGAGTCTAATCGGCTATTCAGACTCAGACTTCGGAGGATGCAAGATCGATCGAAAGAGCACTAGTGGAACATGTCAGTTTTTGGGAAACAAACTGATATCTTGGTTCAGCAAGAAGCAGTACTCAGTTGCCATATCAACAATTGAAACCGAATATGTAGCTGCTGGAAGTTGCTGTGCTCAAATTTTATGGATGAAGCAATAGCTCATAGATTACAAGGTGAAGACTGAAGAAGTGCCAATCTACTGTGATAACAATAGTGCTATTGCAATATCTCAAAATCTAGTATTGCATTCAAGGACAAAACACATTGATATCAAGCACCACTTCATCATAGATCATATCGAAAAGAAAGACATATGCATCAGATATGTCAACACGGAGAAACAGATCGCCGATATCTTCACCGAACCATTGCCAGAAGCTAGATTTGTTGAGCTATGCATCAAAATGGGATTGCTCAAACTAGCTTCAAAGGAGGATGATGATCAGTCAGCAGCAAGAGTGAAGAAGAACACTCACGCTGATAATGAGAACTGATAAAAAAAGGGGCATCAGTATTGGAAGCTTTGGAGCTTATACTGATAGTTTCCATACCAGTTCCAAAAGAATGGCAAAAAGCTACAAGAAAACTATTGAAAATGAGTAAACTGATCACTAAAGGCATCAGTTTTCAATCAGTCATAGTCAACCAATGAGAGCGGTTGACTTCTAAATTGACTGATAAAGGCAAAGCTTCAGCTGATGGAAGCAGCTGATAAGCTAAAATTGAGCAAAACTGAAGGAGACAACTTAAGCTGACAAGGAGTCAAAGCGGAAGAGATTCCAGCTGGAACTGATCACTCCAAGCCAAGAAGGTTATCAATTGAAGAAAGCAACTGATGACGTCAGCAGCTCAAATGCCACGTAGAGACTAGAGGAGAGCCGAAAAACTAGATAAGTTCAAATTGAATTTATTACTGAACGGTAAAATGACGTGTCTCAAATATTACCGTTGGTCCCATCCACTTCTTCTCTCTCCTCATCAATTAGGAACAAAATGGATCTTGAGCGATACATTCAGCCGACTCTTCCGCCTCTTATAATCAAAACCCTTCGAGTTAACCTAAGTCAAACTTTTTCTGACCGTTGGATCAACATTCATCCTATTCCATAAATAATCTGGCTGAAGTCTCAAAACTACCTATCAACTTCAGACTCTCTACTATCAAGCACCGTTCCTTCGAAAAACACAAAACCCTAAGCCGCCTCAAAAATTCCATCTTAGTTCCAAAGAAATTCTCAAAATTGAAATCATGGCCTAAAATCTTGCTCGCCGTACCCGAAGAGAATTCAATTTTCGATCAAGCGGAGAAAGCTCGTCTAGGTTTTGTGATAAATTACTTAAGGATAAATTCTTTGAGCCAACTGTGTTTTTTGACAACTGTGAGAACTCTAAACTGAGTGGAGAAACCATAGCCAGACTGTATGATGCTTAACTGCAAATATTTCTTGAAGTCGCTCCTTCAAGAGTCTACCCAAAAGCAGCAGCCGAGTTCTATCTGAATTTAGATGGATACAACAAGGAGGACTTCTTCATGACAAAAGTAAGAGGACATGGATTCAAAGTCACAGCTGAAACATTAGGAATAATGTTCAGTCTTTTAACTAGTAGAGCCAAACTTGAAGACATACATTCAGATTTAGAGAGCGATTACAGACTATGGAAACGAACAGATGCACCATACAAAGAAGAATCATAATATCTCTCTCTTCAAAGAAGAATTTCAAGTTCTAGGCTCAATCACCTCCAAGATCATTATCGGAACTGCTGGAAGTTGGTCTGAAATGTCAGAGCCTAAATATCAAGTGTGTGCAGCAATCATGTATCAAATCAAGATCAACTGGGCAAAATTCTTCTTCAGGTAACTCAAAAGATTTGTTGATTCCTGGGAGAAGAATGGGGATGATAGGAACTTCCCTTATGGAATGTGTTTTCTTAACCGAATCAGCGTGATTCTTGAAAAGCAACTTCCTGACCTAATGAAGGAAGATAAACTCTTCACAACAGTCACATGGCAAGACTATATTCCAAAACCACACGTGAAGACAATCTCACTCAATGAGCCAAGCACTCAGCAAAATATCCAACGCACGAAGAAAGCTGCTTACAAAGGAAAAGGGAAGAAAACAACTGTTGATGAACCAAGTAAAGCATCTACAGACTCTGAGGATGATATCTATCTATCTTAAAAATTCAGCACACTGTTGAATGTTCAACCTCTCCGAACTATTGAAGCCAGATCTCCATCGACTAAGGCTGGCTCATCAGCACATCGATCAGTCAGAAGAGCAAGGAGGACAATCATCATTGAAGAAAGCTCTACAGACAACTCATCAACAAAACACACACAAGCTGATGAGGCAGGCGAAAGGAACCAAAATCTTCAACCAGAATCTTCTGGGATCAGAATAGAAGGACATACATTTCAGTCTGTTGCTGACTATGGGTTATGCTCTGATCCAAGACACCTTATCCCTACTTAAGGGATCCCACACAAAGGAGCTGGAGCAGACTACTTTCAATTCACATGCCCACCCATGCCCAAAACCAAAGGGAAAATCAAAGCATTCTCAAAAGGAGAAGATATAAAAAATTGAGCAGTTGAGCAAGTCAATCAGTACACGACCAGACACTTTGTTGCAGAGCTATCAGGATATGAATAGCTCTATAACACCTTACTAAGGTATGTTTATTGGCTTCCCTAGAGGCATGTCTATGAGGCCGATTCATTCCTAATGCTCATAGGGTTTCATGGTATGAGCTTCTGGAAAAGAGAAGAGGAATGGAGCTCAAGATGGACAAGTACAAAAAACACTTGGGCGATAAAGAAGAATGAACTCAAACAACAACTCCACATCCGCAAATAGTGTAAACATCCATCTGAAGGTTCAATGTTTGAAGTTGTCGAGGAAGTGAGCAGATCAAAAGGAATAAACTTCCTGTTTATCCTAATGAGAATGAGGAAACAAAATGGAAATACATCAGAATAAAGCAAAAGTTGTTGTTTGATGAAATAATGAAGCATCAAATAAGAAGCCGGACTGAACATTCCCCCTAGAACGACGAAGAAGAAGCTCCTATTGATTATATCATTGATGAAACTGTCGAAGAACTGTAGTCAGGATCCCCTCCACAGGTCACAGAACATGAAATCAAGATTCTAGACTCCCCTGTTCAGCAAGACAGTGCAAAAATCATTGAAGGAAGAGCTCGCAATAGTGAAGAAGATGATGAGCCACTCAAGACAACAGTTTCACCAGCAAGAAAAACTGAGGAATTAGTCAGATCTTCACCTATCTCGAAGAATTCACAATCAGCTCCAACAAAAGCTTCTTCTTCATCAGCAGAAGAAGAAACAGCTACCAAGGACTCAGCTGACCAAGAAGCTCAGCTGACATCCGCTCACCAGTACTGGATATAGTGATCTTTACTGATCTAATCCAGATAGCACTTCAAGCTCAAGCTCAGACTAATCCAGAAACTCCCCCTGAATCAAGTCATAATAACATAATTGATTTATGAGATGCAGATCAGTTAGGTGTAATTGCTGAGCAAATAACTGATCAGTCCAAAACAGTTCCTTGTGAAGAACTAGAAGCTGCAGAAGACAAAGATGAAGTATCATCCAGGGGAAATGATCTGCAGCTAATCATTACAACTGATCAATCTAGTCCATCAGACACCATTCAACCTGAAGATCAGTTCAGGCGGTCATCAGGGAAAGTGTCAACTCAACAAGAAAATCTTCTTCAAAGTCTTCAACACCAACTGAAGAGACATGAGAAGCTGATCAGAAAGCTCCAAGCACACACCGGACTCCAGTCAACCGAAGGTGAGTCCTCTAGCTCTGATAATGGGGAAAGCAGCCCACCTTGCTTGCCGCCAAAAGAAGAAGAACTGAATACAAGCAAGATTAGGAGCCTGATTAAGCACAGCTGATTCAAGACTCTCTAGTTATTATCTTGTGATTCAGTGTAATTCAAATTTGCTTTTAAAATTTTTAAAATACATGAAAATTAATTCTACCAATGACATGTCAGCATTTATTTTAAAATTTCAGACCGTTGGTAAAACTTTGACACGTTGCATAGTCATTTTAAACTAACGTCTAAAAATGACAAAAGGGAAATTAATTCTTTCAACCAACATATTTATGAGCCATCGTCTCACTCATAAAAACCCCTTCTGTCAAAATTTTTTGAATAACACATTGCAACAACACTCTCTATATTCACTGCATTTTTGAAGCAGTCTAATAAAAAAGGGGAGAATTCTCATTCTCTTCTTCAAAAAGAGAAGTGTTCTTTCTTTATCTCAAGAAAACATCCTTCAATTCAATTTCAGCTAATGTTTTTTTTTTTAAACAAATGGCTGAAGCTCTTAAAGCTCTTAATTCCTTCAAAGGGCAAATGATGAGAGATAAGTTTCTGGAAAGAAAGAAATTTCAGTTGATTCTCAAAGAATCAAACAGTCATTTTCTTCTGGTCAATCTTCACAAGACTGGAATTATGTACTACCTAGAAACTCATCCAAGATTCTTTAGACAAAACTTGATAAGTGAGTTCTTGCTTCAAGCAAAGGTCACTGCAGATGGGAAGGTCATAAAGTCAGTGATTCAAGGAAGAAAACTCCAAATCACTGAAAGAAAGATTGCAGAAATCTTTCAACTTCCCAGAAAAGGCTCTAGGGTTCAAGATCTGAAAAAATTCAGCTGAACAGTACTGGAAAGAATGGTGCACTTCAAATTGCTCCAAGCAATTCAGCTTTATAACAGCCAAAGCTGATTTGAAGCCCGAGTATTGAGTCATGCTCGACATCACGAACAAGATGATGTTCGGCGCCATTGGCACATTTACAAGCTGCGGGTACCACTGAAGAGATATATAAAGATCTCTCTCATACTCAAGTCGTGGTGACCCCACGGATTCAACACCCTGGACAAGATAAAGTCAAAGATGATGAAGATACTGCCACATCTCCAGATCTCTTGTTTAAAGGCTATGTTACTCCTCTTATCAAGTCTTGCTCAAGAGCTGCAAACCTGATGATAAATCAGTCCAACTTCTCCTGCAGAGGAATTAAAGAGCTGACCTCCTTGAAGCTGACCACCTCAGCAGTTGCTCTTCAGCAACTTCAGCATGCTGAAAATCAAATCAGAACTGATCATGCTCAGGACATGTCCAGTTCGGCTTCCAAAAGGAAATGGTCCAATAGCTATAAAGAAAGCAGTGAAGCTAGTCCCATTCGACCACTCAAAAAGAGTAAACTGACAAAAGGTCAATCAGGAGCTGCTCAACATAACTAATTAAATCAGTTGAAGGCGATCTCATCAATTTAAATAGGAAACTGACACCTCGAGCTCCAAAATCCCATCTCTCATCAGCTGCTTGATCAATCCTCTTTGATAAGATTCTCTACTCTCTATTCCTTATAGCTTATTTTTGAAAAAGTTAACGTTAATATTTCAAAATAAGCTGACTGTTCATCTGAATTGCCATTAAAGTCTCTATACCCCACATTAAAGTATAAAGAGATGAATTTTACTGAGGTATATAAATAGCAAATCTTCTGGAAAAATATTGTGCTATTTATGGCAACTACTCAGATTTTCAAATCCTCAGATCTCAGCCGCTTGATCAAAAAAGCATTATCCAAGTGGACGGCTGAGATGCATGTATCATTTATTCATCTAACTTTCTTTCAAATCAGATAGCTGATCAGCTAGTAAGCACTCTATTGCTCTGGTTTAATGCATGCAACTGCCTTTAAAAGTAGTAGAGAAGATGAATGAAAAAAACCGAGACAACATTTCTCAAATACATATTTTTTCATTACTTCTCTGTGTCTTCTCACTTATCCATTATCCCTTTCCTTCTCTTCTCATATCATCAAAGAATGTCTTTTTCATTCCAATCGATGAATATGGAGCTTCTTATAAAGCAGCTCAGAATGGATAAGTTCATTGACCGAGCATTTCTTCATGCTCAAATCGGTCAAGAGAAGACAAACATGATCTTCCATCTTTTGGAAACATGCGGGCTCTTGTCATTTATGACAACACAACCAAAAAGGAAGCATCTTCCGCTAGTAGCCGAGTTCTACTATCATGCGGAAATCTCAGGACACAACATCATCTATGTTGTCCGAGATCAGGTTATCATCATCACTAAAGATGTGTTAACCGAACTGTTTCGGCTTCCTAGTCAAGGCCCAAAGGTGTTTGAACTAGAGTTACCTTCAAAGTTGGAGCTGTGAAACGACTGGAAACGTCCACATGTTGATCACAGAGACTTTTCAAACAACTTGAAAGTTAGTCTCTCCCCAACCATGGTCCAACTTTTGGACATAGTGATGCACGTCTTTCTGAGTAGCATCACCAACGCTCAGTTCAATGATAACACCTCACATCTTATGGCCGCAATATATTATGGATGCAAGGCTGATTGAGCATCCTATATATTGGCACAACTTCACTGTCATGTGAAGCATGCTGAGATCAGTCTAACCTCTGGTACCTTCAAAGTCAAGTTAAGATTTACAAATCGACTTAGCCATATCATTGTGCAACAACTTGGAACAGTCCCTGGTGGAAACATTCTCACTAGATGAGATCTCTATCCTATAGTATATATTCATCGATGACATCAGCATGTGACTGGTCACCCTAGGAAGTCGAGACTTCAACTAATGGAGGACCACAACCCAGCTAAAGGCAAGCAACCGCTCCTTTATGCTGATCCTCCAGCTGACGCAAATCAGTTCTTAACTGACAGTGACTCATACACTTCCACAAGTTACGAGTCCACTGCACCTACAACCAGCGATCCTTTGTATCTCGCTGATCCAGAATCTCTGGAAAAAGGCTTCAATGCAAGCGTGGACCAATAACTCGAGAGTTGCTTTGTTCAAATAAGGGAACACAGTCCCTTTCTCTTTGAACACCTTCGAAGATATCTCCAGTATCACCTCTGGAGATACCAGGTGGATCATGCCACCATGTTAATGATGGCGGATAAGCGAGGGTACTCATATTGGATCAAGAAAGGAGAATAGAGCCGAAGCTGGATGAACTATCCACTTGAAATGCCTCCATCAGTCTCAAAAATCATGGATTCCATGATTAAGAGGTTTCAAACCTCAGTGCCTCATGATGCACCCCTTCCCAAACATGAGCCCTGCAACTATCCACAACTCCTTTTCAAGAGAATGCCATCATTCCCATTCCGGACGAGCCACTTCTCAAAATCGCATCAACATCTTCTCCACGGTAAGATCCATTTTCTCTTCCAGATCTTGACCAGTTGATGATGACAAAGGAGTCGTCTGCCTGGCTGTCCACTCCTATGCCTGCATCCCAAGCTCCCAACTCCACCAACAACTTGCTGACTACTTTCTTTTCTCCTCTGCCATAGTTGTCATTGCCTCATTATGAATTTCATCAACTCACCCTTTTGGATGATGTCAAAAAGGGGAAGGATATGTTGATGATGGAAAATCATATGGTTCAACATATGATTTCTGGCAGGGTGATATATCTCTCTGGAATGAGATCCAAAGAGAAGCCTAGAAAGAGGTACAACTTCAAAAGCAAGCTGCCCTCCAGGGGGAAGCTACTCACGAGGGGGAAGCTACCCATCCTATTTATCAGGGGAAAGCTATTCATGAGAGGAAAGTCCAACTTGAGCACCACCCAGCTCAAGAATACTGTTGGACTTGGGAGAATGCTCAGCTGAAACAACAGCAAAATTGGGGTATTCACAACATACCCAGCATCTCTCCCTACAAGCTTGAAAAAGGGGAATTGAGCAAAAGAAGAAGGAACTGAGTGGTGAACAGTTCCAACTGAAGAAGGAAGTTAAATATTAAGTCTTGATATTCTCTCTCTTTTACTTCCTATAATTATTCATCTTCTATGCTCAATCAGTTTCTAAAACATGCTCTTTTGTTACTAATACAAATTATTCTGATCATGCTGACTTGTGCCTTGAATAGATTAATGCTTTCCATGGGCTTTAAAATTTTAAAATTTGCATGATAATCAGAACCAAGCTATGTTTAGAACTGAAACTTTTGAAGCTTTTCAAGTTGTGAAAATGAGTACTCATATATCTGAAGGTCATTTTAGCTGTATTTTTCAATCAGCAAATCTCTGATACCTTACAGATAAAACTCGTTGAGCTCACATGATTATGTATGCTCCATTACTCATCTCATTATCAAAGCTCTGATAGTTATATCAAGCATTGATACTCATGAATATTAGCTTTGAACAGCTACAAGCATCTAAGATCGTTCCTTCGAACATGATCTAATTTCAAGCCTCGTATCCAGAATTGGTACAGGTTCAGATGTTCATTCATGAATGGTAACCTTGCACAATTTTTCCATCATCAATTCAACAAGTTTTGACATCATCAAATAGGGGGAAATTGTTAGGAAAATTGTTGGGAAAATCCCAAATAATGGTTTTGATGAAATGTCAAAAAGTGTATGATGATTTATTGAAAAACTGCAGGTTATGATAAGATGGAATTCATGGATAATGACCAAGTAAGACTTCAAGCTAAGATGAGAGACAGCTACTCAGGAGCATGGTTAACCAGCTTACATGATTGCCTGATCAGACCAGTCAAAGTAAATTCTTCAAAGCTTGGGATAAGCTGTAAAGGGGGAAGAGAACTTTGGAGATCGGTAGGCATCCACAGATGAGTTAATCACCAGTCTTAGCGAAAAGCCAAGATAGACTGATGAACAAAGCCAGCTTAAAAGCTGAAAACTGATCTGATCAAGAGATCAGTCAGAGCTGACCCTAAACTGATCAAAGATCAGTTTACCGGCAGAGCAACTCAAAATGCTCTGAGTCCTCACTCAACTGAACATAGTGTAGTTTAAGAGAGAAAAAGCTCAATTCAGGTAACCAACTGATTAGTCTAAAAAAAAACGAAGGCTTTTTAGCCTAGCTGATAAGTTAGCCAAAATAGACTATATCATGACAGAAGCTCAAGGTAGCTAAATATCTACCGACTTGACTATCTCAGAGCTAAAAGCCGAGACAGCTGGGAGCGCATCAGCTGAATGGCCTAGAAATAATATCTAAGCCACCTGCTCCAACTGACAAGCATTTAATGAAGATCTCTACAGGAAATCTTTGGAAGATCCTGATGATCTTCGAACAGAGAGTATTAAAGTCAAAACGGCTAGTTCATTAAAGAGAGCTTCAAATGGCTACAGGCATTAAAATGCCACCAGTGATTTTTTTAAGCATCACCAATCATAACGGTCAAAATTCACTCATCTATTTAAAGAGGGTGAAATCAATTTTGGCCAAGACTTTCGCCCATCTAACTTTGCTATCTTGCAGAACGAGCTATTTCTTTCTCCCTCTCTATAGCTCAAGGCTCAAAATTCTAAAAGTGTGAAAAGTCTTAAACTGAGAAGGCGTGCTTCAAATTCATAGCAAGCTGCCAAGCTGACGTAGAATTCCAGCAAGGGTAAAACTTCTCAGTTCCGCCTCTCAGAGATCAACCACTCAGCTTAAAGAGAAAAGAGCATTCTAGGTTGATAACAGTTTCAAGACTTCTTTCTTAAAGATCGAGCGAGATCTAAAATCGTGTAAAGAGGGACAATAGTACCTAAAGTCTCAGCGAGCAGTTGGGACCGGTAAATGTGAGCTGTTGACCCAGAACCGGCTGAGGAGGAGCGTGTACCGACGGGTCCGTTCTTCCGGGACGACAACAGTTGGAAAGGAGGCTGCACTCGGGTTGAAGGGTGCCATTTTCAGGTCCAACATGAATTTTTCACTGTGTATTTGTAATAAAGAAACTTTACTCTTACATAGTGGATTGCCCTTCTGCGGAAGGAAGAGAGGACGTAGCAGCAGAAAGCTTCGAACCTCTATAAAGTTCTGTGTGTGCTGTTTTTCTGTCTTACAGTTTCTGTAATTTCTTTAACTGCACACATTCACACACACACAGACTGAATTGACAAGCTTCAGCTAAGTCTTCAAGCTATCAGCTGAAAACTGATCAACCCACCAGCTAAGCCTCTGTCAGTCTCTCTCAACTGATCAGCACAGATAAATCTCAGAAGCGAGTCAGGGCCCTATCTATTCCGCAATCATTTTAAAAGTTTTTGAAGTCAGTTTATTCACCCCCCTCTAAACTGACTAAGACTCGCACCAGGACCAACAAGTCACATAATGGAATTCTGATGATATATAATTATGAGCCAAGGCAAAAAAAAACTAAATTATTTCATGATTATTACAGTAAAAAAACTAGTCAGTTTATATCGCTTCAATCATATATCAAGTGCAGAAAAGTTTATTGATAATCATTATATTCATTATAATGTCATTAATTATTAATTGTACACGTAATCTATATATATATATATATTATAACACACTCATGCAATCCACTTTTTCTCGCCCATTTGTAAGGGTATTTTAGACAATTAATAATACAATAATTTAACAAGTATTTAATTTAATGTTACATACAAATTTCTATCATTAATATTTTTATAATTAATGCAAATTATGTGCTACTAAAATTAACATATGTTTATTCATTCATTGCTAATAAATTCCATTATATTCTATATAACTAATCAAAATATTATCATATAATTATATTAATCACGTCTATACAAAATAAATTACATATCCTACAATTACTTTAGTCAATCTACAAGAATATTAATGTTAATCAAAGCATGCTATAATCAATTTATATAGATGTAAATGATCTTCAATTACGTTAATCAAGCAATGTAAGTTTTCATAAATAATAATAATAATAATAATAATAGTGAGTGTGTATATGTATATATATATTTGTTCTTAATTATTAGGATGATGAATTGAAAGGTATAACATGAAATTGGAATAAACAATTGGGATTATTAAGTTATATTTGTTGTTTATATTAGTTCTACAATATTATCACAACAATTATTTAATTTATATTTGTTAATTGAATTTTATATTTTAGAAGAAGGTCAATTGAATTATTTTTTACAATAGTGGGATCATCCAAAAAGTTTCATCTATATGATGTGTTTTTTAATTTGCTAACTTTAAATTTTTAACCTTTTTTCTTTTAAATTTTTTCATTTTGTAATGCAAAATTTGTCTATGTAGTTTTGAATACTAAAGAATGTACGCTGGGATGATGTGATTTTTTTTTTACTGTATGCAGTGTAACTTTTACTCTTTTCATTTGATCATCCGCATATTTTTTTTACCAAGATATATATTTGTGGGTCACTACATTGACGTTTTGAAGGTATTTCATTTTATTTTTATTCATATTGTTGGTCCCGGTGCGAGCCTTTATCAGTTTAGAGGGGGGGTGAATAAACTGACTTCAAAAACTTTCAAGACAGATTGCAGAATAGATGGGGCCCTGACTCGCTTTTGTGATTTATCTGTGCTGACTTATCAGTTGAGAGAGACTGACAAAAGCATAGCTGGTAAGCTGATCAGTTTGGAACTGATAGCTTGAAGATGTGGCTGAAGCTTGTCAGTTTAGTCTGTGTGTATGAATGTGTGCAGTTGAATAACTTGCAAAACTGTAAGACAGTAAGAACAACACACACAAAGCTTTATAGAGGTTTAAAGCTTCTCGCTTCTACGTCCTCTCTTCCTTCCGCAGAAGGGCAATCCACTATGCAAGTGTAAAGTTTCTTTATTACAATTACACAGTGAAAAAATCCTATTGGACCTGAAAATGGCACCCTTCAAACCGAGCACGGCTTCCTTTCCAACTGTTGCTGTCCCGGAAGAAGGACTCGTCGGTACACGCTTCTCCTCAGTCGGTTTCTAGGTCGACAGCTCACACTTACCATTCCCAATTGCTCGCTAAGACTTAGGTGCTATTGCCCGTCTTTACATAATTTTAGATCTCACTCGATCTTCAAGAAGGCAGTGTTGAAACTGTTATCAACCTGGAATGCTCATTTCTCTTGAGCTGGGTGGTTGATCTTTAAGGGACAGAACTGAGAAGTTTTGCTCTTGCTGGAATTCTGCGTTAGCTTAGCAGCTTGCTTTGAACTTGAAGCACGCCATCTCAATTTAAGACTTTTCGCACTTTGAGAATCTTGAGCTTTGAGCTGTAGAGAAAGAGAGAGAGAAAGAAATAGCTCATTTTCTGCACAAATAGCAAAGTTAGATTGACGAAAGTCTTATCTCTTTCTCTTTTTTTGGCCAATTGATTTCACCCTCTATAAATATATGAGTGAATTTTGACCATTATGATTGGTGATGTTCAGAGATCACCGGTGGCATTTTTAATACATGTAGCCGTTTGAAGCTTCTTTTAATGAACTAGCCGTTTTGACTTTTAAATTTCTCTGCTCTAAGATTATCAGGATCTTTCAAAGATTTCCTGTTGAGATCTTCATTAAATACTTGTCAGTAGGAGCAGACGATTCGGCTATCAGTTCTTGGACATTCAGCTAATGGGCTCTCAGCTATCTCGACTTTTAGCTCTGAGATAGTCCAGTCGGCAGATCTACTGCTGCCTTGAGCTTCTTTCATGATATAGTCTAGCTCGGCTGACTCATCAACTGAGCTTAAGAGCTTTCATTTCTAGACTTATCATTTGGCTACTTGCTTGAGCTTTTTTTTCTCTCTCTAACTGAACTAAGGTCAATTGAATAAAGACTCAAAGTATTTAGAGCTGTTTTACCAGTAAACTGATCTTTGATCAGTTTAGTGCCAGCTCTGACTGATCTCTTGATTGGACCAGTTTTAGCTTTTAAGCTGACTCTGTTCATCAGTCTATCTTAGCTTTTTGCTAAGACTGTTGACTAACTCATCCGAGGATATCTACCTGTCTCCAAAGTTCTCTTCCCCCTTTTCAGCTTATCTCAAGCTTTGAAGAGTTTACTTTGACTAGTCTGATCAGGTAACCCGTAAGCTGGTTGACCATGCTTCTAAATAGCTGTCTCTCATCTCAGCTCGAAGTCTTACTTGGTCATTATCATTGATTTCCAGCTTATCATAACCTGCAGTTTTTCATTAAATCATCACACATATTTTGACATTTCATCAAAACCATCAATTGAGATTTTCCCAATAATTTTCCTAACACATATTTTGCTTTTCTTTTCATATTCAAACTAACATAAATTACTATGGTATCCTATTAAAACATTTGAACAAAATTTACATAAATTGGTTGCATAGGTTTACAAATAAAATTTGAAGTTACTTTGAACAATAGAATTAGTTTTCCAAGAGCATATGAGTACATATATATATATATATTCGTTTTAAAATCATTATTTATGTTTTTATATTCAACCATTTGCAATTTCAATTTTTTAAATTTTCTTCATTGTTAATTATTTGCATATTGCTTTAAAAAACCATTTTCATGTTTAAACAATCCTTCCAACTTTTAATAGTATATATTTATATTTAGAAATTATTTGCATTTTTTAACATGCATTACACCTGTAAAGTCAGCAACAAAATAAACCTTTTTAGAAAGAAAAAAAAAAAATTTACTTATTCACTGTCCAAAAAATATTGTCTTCCTTCAAAGTAAAGAATCATATTTTCTATCTTATTTTCATCCTAACTTATAACATATAAATTTAATTTGAATAATTTTTCATATAATTTTTTTTATTTTTTAGATTATCCACCTCCTTTTCTGCCATAATATAATTTATCATATTTTAGATAATTATGTGTTCTCTTTTAAGTTTTATTTTTTTAATTATTTGATCAAAGTTTCATTAGTAATTTATAATAAATTGGTTGGGTTAAACAATAAAGAATTTAGCAACTTTGTTAGTTCAATTAAATAAAGACTAACTGAGAGATCAAATAGATAAGTAAAGGGAGCTGTTAAAACAATAAAATTTTATCCAGGAACCTCTAAAAATATAACTAGAAAATACAAGAATTTGAGAAAATGTATTATAGAAGTAGAATGATCTACTAAACAAAAAAAATGTTGAAGGATCTATTGAAATAAAATGTATATAAAAGTTTAGCGACCTTAGAATGAATTAACTCAAAAAATTATTTTAGAAAAGTGCTCACTCTCTCTGTCCCAATAGCAAGGTCCCACTTTTTATTATTTACTCTCTCTATTTTAATAGAAGAGGGACCTTGCTATTGAGACGAAGGTAGTACTACTTTTGTTGCAAACCATTGTAAACAATTAAATATCCATTATAGTAATATCTTTTCAAAAAATCAAAATAACTTTATTTTTTATTCCCTTTTTTAATTATTTATCAATTTAATATATGTATAATTCATAATATTGTAAAGCATTTTATTTCTTATTTACATGTGTTCATAACATTATTTAGTAGTCTTCAATAAATAAAACTGATGAGAACAAAACATTGTAGATTAATAAATTATTATTTAATTCATGTTGTCTTATATTTAGGGGTGTGCGAATGGTTGGTTTGGTGCAAAACCGAGCTAAACTAACAAAATCAAATAAAAAATTTCTAAAAAAAATTCAAACCAAACCAACCAAAATAATATAGATAACCGAACCAAACTAAACCATAATTCTTTGGTTAGATTGGTTTGGTTTTCATTTAACCGAATTTGAGCTTGGAGAAACGCTCGATCGACAAACTTATCCATTTTGAGTTGCTTTACAAGAAGCTCCATATCCATCGATTGGAATGAGTAAAACATTCTTGGATGATATGAGAAGAGTAGGAAAGGGGCTATGGATAAGTGAGAAGACGAAGAGAAAGAATAAGAAATATTTTCAGAGAATGGTTATCTCAATTTCTGCTTATTTTCATTCACCTTCTCTACTGCTTTTAAAGACAGTAAGTTTGCATGCATTAAACCAAAGCAATCGAGCGCTTTCTGGCTGATCAGCTATTTGATTTGAAAGAAAGTTAGCTAAATAGATGATGCATGCATCTCAATCGTCCACTTGGATAATGCCTTTTTGAGCAAGCGTTTGAGATCTAAGAATTTGAAAATCTGTGTAGTTGCCATAAATAGCACAATATTTTGCCAGAAGATTTGCTATTTATATACCTCAGAAAATTCGTCTCTTTATACTTTAATGCTGAGTATAGAGACTTTAATGGCAACTCAGATGAACAGTAAGCTTATTTTGAAATGCTAACATTAACTTTTTCAAAAATAAGCTGAGGAATAGAGAGTAGAGAAGCTTATCAAAGATGATTAATCAGGCAGCTGATGAGAGACGGAGCTTAGGGGCTCAAGGCGTCAGTTTCCTACTGAACTGATGAGATCGCCTTTAACTGATTGTATCAGTTTTGTGGAGCAACTGCTGATTGACTTTTTGTCAATTTCCTCTTCTTGAATGGTCGAATGGGACTAGCTTCACTGCTTTCTTTAGAGCTGATGGACGTTTTCTTTTGGAAGCTGAGCTGGAAATGTCCTGAGAATGATCAGTCCTGACTTGAGTCTCAGCATGCTGAAGTTGCTGAAGAGCAATTACTAAGATAGCTAGCTTCAAGGAGGTCAGCTCTTTAATTCCTCTGCAGGATGAGCTGGACTGATTTACCATCAGCTTTGCAGCTCTAGAGTAAGACTTGATAAGAGGAGTAACATATCCTTTGGATAAAAGATCTGAAGACATGGTAGTGTCTTCATCATCTTTGTCTTTATTCAATCCAAGATGCTGACTCCTTGGGGTTACCATTACTTGAGTATGAGAGAGATCTTTGTCTATCTCATCAGTGGTGCCCGCAACTTGTAGATGTGCTTTTCCGGACTGAGCTGGTTCCGGATTCAGTTGTAGGCAACATAGATCGATTGGAGTGTTGACTCTCCTTGTGATCTCAAACTGGTTTGAACATCAGCTAATGGGGTATTAGCTGGAATGTTGTTATCAAGTCGATGCTTCATAATCCGTTGGACTCGCACAATATTTGGAGGAAATGTATTTGAGGCTCCAATCCATTTGATGCTCCAAGTCTCTTCACGTTGCTAAAAGCTCATGCCATGAAAGGCTGTTAGCAAGAAATGTGACTGGATTGACATTGAGTGTCTCCAGTTGTACCAGTAAAAGTACCGGTGCAGTTGTTTGAATAGCTGATTGTCTTGCTCGGCAACATACGTGAAGTGAGTGAGAAGGAGATTCATTACATCCTTCTGAGCACTCTTGACTTTATATTCGCTACTATAGAAAGTGTGAATATTGTCTTCAGTCAGTGGGAGAGGAGGGCAGGCTCTCTTGAAATACTCAGCTCCATATGTTGGATGAGGAATTCTAATGAAGGGAATAAGCTCATCTGGATTAGTACAGGGTTTAAAATCCACTGTTGATCCATTTTTGGAGTGAGGAGAGGGAAATTAATTGGCATCTGAACTGCTTGAAGTTGTATGGCCATATCTGGCTTTAGATCTCCTCTTCTTCTTAAGTGACTGAATATGTGCCTTCCCTTTCTTGGGAATCCAGTTGGATATGAGGATTGGCAGAGCATCATCATTTGGAAGATTCAACATATCTTCCAGGAGCTTGCTCATTCTTAGAACAAATCATACTTTGGACTCAAATTTGCCAGTTCTTTTTGAGTCTGCTGCTTTGATGACTTGATGCTTAAATTGGGAGAAGACAAATTCTGCCCAATTAGCTTCCAATCCTTCTACAAGGTGTATCATAACCTTGTATCTTTCTTGATTCAACTGACTCAAGCTTCCAATGGCGCCGAACATCATTTTGTTCGTAATATCGAGCATTACTCCATACTCGGGCTTCAAATCAGCTTTAGATGTGGTAAAGCTGAATTGCTTGTAGCAATTTAAAGCACGCCATTCTTTCCAGTATGGTTCAGCTAAGTTTTTCAGATCTTGAACCCTGGAGCCTTTTCTGGGAAGTTGAAAGATTTATGCAATCTTTCTCTCAGTGATTTGGAGTTTTCTTCCTTGAATCACCGATTGTATAACTTTCCCATCTGCAGTGACCTTTTCTTGAAGCAAGAACTCACTTACCAAGTTTTGTCTAAAGAACCTTGGAGGATTTTCTAGGTAGTGCAGAATTCCAGTCTTGTGAAGATTGACCAAAAGAAAAGGACTGTGTGATTCTTGAAGAATCACTTGAAATTTCTGTCTTTTCAAAAATTTATCTCTCATCATTTGCTCTTTGAAGGAAATAAGAGTTTTTGAGGCTTCAACCATTTTGAAAAATTTTGGCTGAATTTTGAATTGAAGCTTTATTTTCTGGAGAGAAAGATATAGAACACACTCATTTCTTAAAAAAAATTTCGCTTGAGCAACTGCTTTAAGAGAGAGCAATGATGGTTGAGTGTGTTTTTTGTGTTGTTCTCAAAATTTTGGCAAAGGGGGTTTTTATGAGTGAGCGACTCATAAATGTGATGGTTGAAAGAATTAAATTCCTTTTATCATTTTTAGTTGTTGGTTTGAAGTGAATATGCAACATGTCAAAGTTTTACCAACGGTCTGAAATTTCAAAATGAATGTTGATGTGTCATGTACAAAATTTATTTTCATTCGTTCATTTTTTTTTAAATTCTTTGAAATACACTAAATCACAAGATAATAACTAGAGAGTCTTGAATCAGCTGTTCTTGATTAGGCTCCTAGTCTTGCTTGTGTTCAGTTCTTCTTCTTTTGACGGCAGACAATGTGGGGCCACTGTCCCCATCATCAGAGCTAGAAGACTCACCTTCAGAGGATTGGAGTCCGATGTGTGCTTGGAGTCTTCTGATCAGCTTCTCATGTCGCTTTAACTGATGTTGAAGGTTCTAAAGAAGATTTTCCTGTTGAGCTGATACTTGACTTGATGGCCGTCCAAACTGATCTTCAACTTGGATTGGTCTTGAAGGACTGGATTGATCAGTTGCAATGATTAGCTGCAGATCATCTCCCCTGGATGATACTTCTTCTTTGTCTTCTGCAGCTTCCAGTTCTTCGCAAAGAACTGTTTTGGACTGATCAGTTGTTTGCTCAACAATTGTTGCAGCTAACTGATCTGCATCCTCTAAGTAAATCGTGTCGTTGTGACTTGATTCAGGGGGAGTTTTTGGATTTGCATGTGCCTGAGCTTGGAGTGCTATCTGGGCTGGACCAGTAAAGATTACTATGTCTAGCACTGGGGGAGCGAATGTCAGCTGAACTGCTTGATCAGCTGAGTTTCTAGCAGCTGCTTCTTCTTCTGCTGATGGAGGAGAAACTTCAGTTGGGGCTGCTTGCGATTCCTTTGGGATAGGTTCAATCGATTCCTCAGTCGATTGAAGTTGAACTGAACGCCGATTATCCATCTCATAGGCAGGTGGTGGATCATCAAATACCAGCTGTCTTGCTACCTGATGGATAGCTACTTGTCTTGTGGTTAGACCATTGTTTGTTACCCTATTTCTAATCCACTATTCTTCTTCCCTGATTGCGTCCAAAGTTTGTTGTTGCTGTTCTCTTCTGAGTCTCTGAATTTCTCCTAACACCCAGTGTTGATGGACTTGAGGATGTTTCCAATTGTTCTGCTCTTCCTCAGTTCATAGTTCTGGGACATCAATGTTGGCTGATTTGATGAGATCGTCCATCACATGAGCTAGTGTTTGTACAGCAGGACGATTATACCATTGTCGTAGCTCTAGCATTTCCCTTAGTACCACAATTGGATTCTGCTCTGGAGTGCCTTGTCCTGACCACAAAATGGTCCATCTCTCCCCTCTTCTCCAAAAGTTCATTCCATACAAGGCAGTCAGAAGAAAGTGAGCTTCATAGTTAAAGTAATGTCTCCAGATATACCAGTAGCAGTATCTTATAAAAGCTCTGTATAGAGCTTCTGACCCGATCAGTTCAGCAGCAAAGTTTGTTGTTATGAATTCTGTGACTTTGGCCTCTGTCCATCATTTGACAACTTTTACTCTTAGAAGAGCTCGAATATTTTTATCTTCTTCTCCCATTGGAGGACAGGTCATCCTGAAGTATTCTGCTTCTGAATTGCGTAGAGGAATGCCTCTGAAAGGCACGATATCGTCTTCTTCGACTTCGCTGATGTCGAATATCTTGATATTTCGTGGTGGTAGTTTTGGAGGGAGAGGTGGACCAGTCTTCATTTCTTCTTTATCTTTGTTCAACCTTTTTATTTGCTTGTCATCTTTTCTTTTGGTTCTGGCTGATCCTCTTGCATCTTGAGCTGTTGAATCCACTCTTCTTTTTGATGGCATTGATACTGATGTAGACTCTGAAGGTTTTTGTTAAGGTGATTTAGCCTTAATAAATCTACCAACCAATTGGTTGATTGGAATATTGTCTTCAGGATCAGATTCTTCTCTGTAAGGCTTCTTAAGAATAGCCTTTCCTTTTCTCTTGGTATCTCCTTCTTTCTTTCTTGTTTTGACATCAATTTGGATGTTGGCAGCTTTGGGACCCATTGTCCATTTTGTGGATAATGGAAAGTAATCACCTTTGTCCATTGGTAGTATCTCAGCTTCATCTTTCATAACATTGAATTCACTTTCGAGTAGTTTGCTGATTCTGCTAACAAAGCACATCTTTTGATGAAAGCTTTTCTCGCTCAAGTGCTTTTCGAGGATATCTACAAATTTCTTGATTTGTTCGAAGAAAAATCCGGCCCGATCAACTTTGATCCTCATGTTAATAGCATAACATATTTTGTACTTAAGCTTTGTCATTTCAGAGTGATTCCCTGCTACTCCAACCATCATTCTTCTAATAATTCCGGCAAAAATCTGATATTCTTCTTGAAAGCAGGAGATGGAAGTTGTAATCTTGTAGGGATCATAGCAATCTGCTCTTTTCCATCGGTTGTAGACTTCTAGCTGATTGACCTCCACTTCATTTATCTTCAGCTCTTCATTTGGTAGGTGATAAGCTCGTGATAGTAGTTATGGGGTGATCTCAATCACTGCTCCTCTGACTTGAGTAGTGATTTTATGATCCTTCCCTTCTGAGTTCAGATAGAACTCACATACTAGCTCAGGGTACTTTTTTGATGGTGTTTCTTCAAGGAATTGTAAAATTCTTGCCTTAGTTATTTTCTGAATCACTTCTTCAACCAGTGGAGACTTTGAGCACCTTACTATGTACGCTTCTAGAAGAAGGAATTGAGCTTTAAAATGATTGACTTGAAACCCTTAGGATGATTCACCTGTTTCTCTAAAGTTGAACTTTTGTCGAATGACTGGTGTGTTTGGTTTTGCCATGACTTTCAGATGATTTTAGTAGGAAGAGGGTTATAAGATGAATCATGGTTTTTGAGAATTGGTTTTCTGAAGATTCGATCTTATGATATGGTTTAACTTAGTGAGGGCAGAAATATGAGTCAACTGTCTCTTAAGTAGCAGTGGATTAGAATGGGGGCACTTTGAAGGATTTATTTTTAGCGAATCGAAAGTCGATTGGGCTTCAAATCTATCCGTTGAAAGATTTATGTGGAGAGAAAGAGAGAGTTATTGAGGTCAACGGTAATATTTGAGAGACACGTCATTTTACTATTTTGTAATAAATTCAAATTGAACTTATCTGGTTTTCGGCTCTCCTCCAGTCTCCACGTGCCATTTGAGCTGCTGACGTCATCAGTTTATTCCTCAACTGATGATCTTCTTGGCTTGGAGTGATCAGTTTGAGCTGGAGTCTCTTCTGGTTTGACTCTTTGTCAGCTTAAGCTGTCTCCTTTAGCTTTGCTCAGTTTAAGCTTGTCGGCTGTTTCCATCAGCTGAAGCTTTGCCTTCATCAGTCAGTTTTAGAATTGAACTGCTCTTATTAGTTGAATATGACTGATTTGAGGACTGATGCCTTCTGCGATCAGTTCGCTCATTTTCAACAGCTTTCTTATAGCCTTTTACCATTTTCTTCAGAACTGATATGGGCTTTATCAGTTTAAGCTCCAAAGCTTGCAAAAATGATGGCCTCCTGTGTCAGTTCTAGTCATCACCAAGAGTGCTCTTCTTCACTCCTTCTGCTAGGAGATCATCATCTTCTTTTGAAGCTAGTTAGAGCAATCCTAATTGGATGCATAGCTTAACAAATCTAGCTTCTGGCAGGCTTGGTGAAGATATCGGCTATCTGTTTCTCCATGTTGACATATCTGATGCATATGTCTTTCTTTTCAATATGATCTCTGATGAAGTGGTGCCTGATATCAATGTACTTCGTCCTTGAATGCAATACTGGATTTTGAGATATTGCAATAGCACTATTGTTATCGTAGTAGATTAACACTTCTTCAGTCTTCACCTTGAAATCCTTGAGCTGTTGCTTCATCCATAAGATCTGAGCACAACAACTTCCAGCAGCTACATATTCGGCCTCAGTTTTTGATGTGGCAACTGAGTGTTGCTTCTTGCTAAATCAGGATATCAGTTTGTTTCCCAAAAACTGACATGTCCCACTAGTGCTCTTTCGATCGATTTTACATCCTCCAAAGTCTGAGTCTGAGTAGCTGGTTAGACTCAAGCTGTCATATCTGGGATACCATAATCCAAGATTTATAGTTCCCTTGAGGTACTTCATGATCCTATTAGCTACTTCAAGATGACTTTTCTTCGGATTGGCTTGGAACCTTGCACACAGTCTGACTGAATATGAGATATCTGGTCGGCTGGCTATTAGGTAGAGAAGGGATCCAATGATTCCTCTGTAGTGCGTTTGGCTGACTGATTCTCCTTCTTCATTGAGGGTCAGCTGCACTGATGTATTCATTGGAATTTTAGAGCTTTTCCCTTGTCGGTTCCAAATTTCTTGACGAGTTTCTTGGTATATTTGGCTTGGCTGATAAAGATTCCGTCTTTCAGCTGCTTCACTTGGAGTCCTAGAAAGAATGTCATTTCTCCTATTATGCTCATTTTGAATTCTCTTTGCATCAGTTGTGCGAATCGATTGCAGAGATCTTTGCTCTTGAATCCAAATATTATGTCATCCACATAAATTTGGACCATCAAGATCTCGGTTGATCGTTCTATTCTGAATATAGTACGATTAATGACTCCTTTCTGAAACCTATTCTTTAGAAAGAATGTTGTGATGGTTTCATACCAAGCTCTCGGTGCCTGGTTCAGACCATACAGGGCTTTCTTCAGCTTGTAGACTTGGTCACCGATTTAGAAGCCTGGAGGTTGTTCTACATATACATCCTCCTTGAGCATCCTTTGTAAGAATGCACTTTTCACGTCTATTTGATAGACAGTGAAATTGTTGTGAGCTGCTGACGCGCGGTCGTTTCACGCTCAAAAATATATTTGTAAACTCCTATGCCCACAACGAGCGTAGCTAGCCAATGAGTACGGGTCGATCCCACAGAGAGTTGTTGTGATTCTATCTTCAAGCAATCAATCACAAAGGGGGTGTTGGTGTTGTCACTACACTGAATTTAAATCTGAAAAAGAAACTAAAGAAAATATCAAATAACAAAAGGTTCTGGCATTTGAATTAGAATTTGATTTAAACATAAAATAACTCGATGATGGGCACACCAATTTTCATACATGATAGGTCATCTAGTTATGGTGACCGGATTCCTCTCTGCGTCTCCTCATCCATCCTTTCATTTTAGGTTTAAAAGTGATTCCTCTTCGATTAAACCCCTAATCAGTTACCCACCTCCCGATTCCTCTAAGAGATGTAAGCAAACAGGCAGCAGTGTGCCCTAGACAGATCCAGATCTATTGTGTTCAACTGATTCCTCTTGTGCCCACAACACCCCATTAATTCCCTTATTACTATATGAACCAACACACAGTCACGATTCGTTAATTCAATTAATAGTGGTGTGCCCTCTTTACCTAACGAGTGATCAGCCACATTGGGCACTTCAGACACACACTCATGTGGAACAAGGCACAAAAATTAACGGAAACTAATCATGCATTACTATACCCATTTTGGCCTCACGAGTCCAGATTTATGCTCAAACCAATTTCATCATTCAAATGCCAAAATTAAAGATCTAGCCGAGACGGCTAGACATAATTAAAACTGCAGAATTTAAAGACATAAAATAAATAAGAACTTACTGAATTAATTAAGGAAAAGCTCAACTCCAACGTTGAGAAATATGAACATAACCTAAGTCCCGAAGGTTTAAGACCTTTCGGATTGTTTTGGCTGCCTCAGCAGTGTACTGAAAGTAAAAATGCAGAAATGTAAAAATGTAAAATGTTTCAGACTGTCTAAAGCTTCGTTTTTCCAGAGACTAAACTTGTTTAAATAACTAGATTTCCGAGTGGAGTTTCCCCCACAGGCGGGGTTCTTCTGATGAAATTCCGGAACGGCGTGCCCTCTCTGACTTTGACTGGATAATCTTCAGCTTTAACAAATCCCTATTTTTTAGGAATTGTTCTTATCTCCTTTGATCGAGCTTATCTCTTCGGCTGAGCTTATCCTTTTGTTGCAGCGCCTTCTAGGAGTCCAGCTTAGCTCCAACTCTCCTTTGGATATGTAGCGATGTTTCACCAGCTTCCTTTCAACTGAATCTCGAGTTTCACAAGAATGCCCATTCTGCCCTGTGGTCGAGTCTGTGCGAGTACTATGGACACGGAATCATCTGTTAGCTCCATCCGTATCTGATATGCCCACTTCACCGACTGAATGTGGGATGGATACTGAGGACGTCCCCTATGCCTCTGATGAACATATGTGCGAGATATACATAAATAACTGGGCATAAAATGCCCCTTCCGCCAGACTCGACTCTTGTAATGCCCTTTGACCGCAACCTGGTTTTTTCCGACTCAAAACACACTGAAAAGGACATTTATAGATGATAAAATGCCCATAAAAATATAAAATAAATGGACTTATCACACCCACACACTTTAAGCATGATTTTCCTCAAGCATGGGGTGCAACGCATCCAGAAAAATACAAGAAAAGAAAAGAGAAAAGAACAGACTCAAGACATAAGCATGCAAACTGTTACTCAGTGTGGGTACATCAGAAATAATCTAACAAAAATTACAAAGTTTCAGCGTACCTAAAATAGGTCAAAAATGAGTTTTAGCTTGGTGTTCCTCACAGACTCTCTTCACTCAGTGTATACTCTCATT
Organism: Perilla frutescens; assembly: GCA_026008535.1. Classification (NCBI taxonomy): domain Eukaryota; kingdom Viridiplantae; phylum Streptophyta; class Magnoliopsida; order Lamiales; family Lamiaceae; genus Perilla; species Perilla frutescens. The sequence goes on from BRKX01000011.1 coordinate 34,875,447, forward strand.
TCGGCTGTAATTCTATGCAAATTCGTCCTATAAGTTTGCCAAAGTTCTGCTGTTCATTCTCCAGAAACCATGATGCATTAGTATCAATAGGGCTTTTCAGGCTACAGTTGGGCATTTTAAGTGGGAGGGGTTTTTATTGATTGTACAGACCCCTCCCCAGCTCCTTTCTATTCACTATCCTCCTGTGCCTTGTTCAGGCACTGAATCTTTCTTATTTTGGGCATTCTAAACACTTAGAACTCGGGAAATTTTATTCAGACTCTTTTTTTTTCTTTTTCTTTTTCTAGTCACTTTTTTTTATATTTAATTCTTCCCCCTATCTTTTCTAGCCTTTCATATATATGCCTTCCCAGAAACAACTTTGCCTTTCCCATTTTTTTTTCAGGTTTTATAATGCCCCGGACTAAATAGAAACCATCCCAAAACAAAATCGCCCAGGGCATTTCATAGGCTCAAAGGGGGGTGCAAGGGTTGTGTCATTGGTGGGAGTTATTTATTTCAGTGGTTCAGCAAAACATGGCTTATCTCATCTACATGTGCATCAATAATTCCAAGAGTTAAACACAGAACATAGGCAAATTCTAGAACATCATAAGCACAAAATTATTCATACTCATGAATGAAAGAAAACTGTAAAATAAAGCATACAACATATATGCTCAAGTCTTACAGGGCATGCTAAAACTCGTTCGTCATCCCTATCTTAAATGAGCATGCTGATTTTTCTGCAAAGCAATTAAAGTTGGATCATCACGTGAAATGCGCACACAGACTCACAGAATAGCATGCTTTGACTCAACTACCCACCCACACACTTTACAACTTGCAAAGTGTGGACACAGACTCAAACAACATGTCAACAAAGAAAATAGCAGAACAATAAAAAAAAACAAAAAAAAAACCTAATCTAAAAGGACAGAAAGAACCAGGCTAGTCGGTTGCGGGCGTTGGGTAAGATAACTCAACATGTTTGAAATAGGCCTTCAGGGCTGCTTCGATTCGGGTCAGTTTTTCATTGGTCTGGAACTGGGCATTCTCTATCAACTCAAGTCTCCTCATGATCACTGCGACCGGGTGCTCTCTCTGCGGTGCCTTCCCTGTTAGATGTACCTGCCATTGCTAAAAGCATGCTCGAGGGGTCTGCCCCCGGCACAAAGAAAACAGGCTTTCCATCCTCATCGTCAACCACACCTTGCATTCTTCTCAGGCAATTAAGATCAAAATATTCACGGGGAAGGGGGGTTAAATCAGTATCATGCAAGTCAAGGAGCCTATGTCTAACAGCAAGCTGGGTGATTAACTGGGCACAAGAGATACGATGCCTAGGGTGTGTTTTGATTTCCTGAAAATGTGCAATGGCCACAGAACCAAAATTGATTTTGATCTTATGAACCATGCACCACAAAATAAATAGCTCCTGATTGGTGATTGAATTAGAGCTATCCTTACGGCCGAAAAAATTATAGGCCAACACCCTATGGAAGAATCTCAAAGCATCATTATTTAAACAATATCTCTTTGTGGATCCACTTTAAAAAACAGATCCATCCCCAATATCTACCTATTTTGCATCGACTCTTTCTGCAGAGTCGGGCACTACAGTCTCGATATCGACATACTCCTCCTCCTGGAGGCCCAAGTATGTCACGATGCCCAGTAACATGTTTAAATCACCAGCAGACAAAGAATAACTCCTACCCATCATTTTAAAAGATAAAACCTAGTGGATGTAGCAGGCTTGTTCACAGCTTTGATTTTCAAGTTTTGGATAAAATCACGAGACAACGATGGAAAAATTACACACTCCATATCTAGAAAGCATTCCCAACCAATTGCAGAAAACAAATCCCTTACCTCCTGCTGCAAGCGTCTCACTGTGGACTCCTTTTGAATTGATGATGCCCCTGACTGGTGGCGGGCCACTGCTGGGCTTAATTGGTATGGGGCTCCCCACCCCTGTGCCTCGTTTAGGCACAGGGACTGAAGTGCCCTCTTCAGCTTTCCTCTTCCTTGAAGAGGCCTCTCCAGCCAGCTTGGCTTCGGCTTTCACACTAACAGATTTCCCCACCCTTTGCCTGGGTGAGGAGTCCTCCGAGGGCTCTTCAGAGCTTGCTTGCATTTGGGATGGCGCACTGGGTTCCTGCTGCTCATTCTCTTCTTCAGTATCCCCTTGCTGGGACACCTCTGGCTCGGTTGGCTCTGGAATGGGCTCTCCAACCTTTCTTTTTCCTTTCGCCTTCTCTAGTGCCCACTTCTTGATGTCAGCGGGTGCCTCGTCCTCCTCTTCAAACAGCGGTACCTTCTCCGGTTGGGCTTCAGCTTCAATGTCTTCAATCTCAGTCAAGTATCTATCCAAATCACTGTCTTTATCTCCTTCATCTTCAGCTTCTTCTTTCTCTTCAACTTCCTCTCCTTCCTCTTCGTCTTCCAAGTCCTCGATCTCCACCGATGGCATAGGGGTTGGAGCCTTAACTGGCTTCTTAGCCTTCTTCTTTTCAGCCCCTTTTTTAGACTTGGGCTCAGGCTCCTCAGTAGCCTCTTCCTCCTGCATGCCCTCTGCAGTCGCCTCATCCTCTTGCTGCTCCGTTTGAGTCGGAGTCGCAGAGCTTTCTTCCGTCACCTCAACCTCAGGTGCGGGTTCCTGTTCCGGTGGGGTCTCCTTCAGAAGCTTACTCGAAGCGGCTGCTTCAGATGCAGCCTTCCCTTTGGGTTTTGCAGAGGGTTTTTTCATGATCTTAGTTGGAGAGAGCTCTTCAGAGACAGCAGGGGTCTCAAAATCCAAGCGTGCCTTAGGTCCAACTTTTGGTGCGACCTTCTTACCTCTTGTCTTCGCCATTGTTGGATTTTTTAAGCTTTTCAGAAATTAGGGTTGCAGGAAAATCGAGAGAGAGAAGGTTTTGATTTTTGCAAAAGGCGAGTGAAAGTGATAGTGGAGATTTTGTGGGGTAAGGCTTTTATATTAAGGGGATCACTATTCATGATTTCACTTGTGACTCTCCAAATTCCTTAGGAGTCTCCTGGATCAGTATGCCCTATGTTAATGGATAAGCCTTATCCCTGAAAAATCGGAACAAATTTTATCTCTCCAAAGTGCCTCACTTCGGAATCCTTATTTCCAAGGGATTTATTTTATCTTCTTCTTTCTCTCTCATTATCTAAACCTGCAAACACCGTGCTTATCCAAAACAAGCGTAAAATTGCTCCTTAAACTAGTTTAATTAACTGGAAAACTTATTAGAAATAAATAAAAGTGAATTAAGATAAATAAACACCTGGGCTGCCTCCCAGTAGCGCCCCAGTTATTGTCGTGGGCACGACATCACCCCAGATCAGGCGTAAGTGGGCTCAGCGAGCCAGATCACTGTGACATCTTCAACAGAGTGCCCCAGGTAAGCTTTCACACGGTGGCCATTCACTTTGAAGCGCCCTCCAGTATCAGGATTTATCAGCTCAATTGCCCCATTTGGGCATTCTGCATATACTTCAAATGGACCAACCCACTTGGTCCTCAGTCCTCCTCCCATGAGCTTGAATCTTGAGTGGTACAAAAGTACTTTCTGTCCTGGGTTGAATCTCTTTCTTCGAATTACTTGATCATGGAGCCTTTTCATTTTTTCCTTGTACAACACCGAATTATCATAGCCCTCCATTCTCATTTCTTCTAGCTCTTGAATTTGAAATTTCTTGAAATGCCCAGCGGCGTCATAATCCATATTTAGCTTCTGAAGTGCCCATCGTGCCTTATGTTCTAACTCGACTGGCAGATGGCAACACTTCCCAAACAACATCCTGTATGGGGACATCTCAATTGGAGTCTTAAATGCAGTTCGGTATGCCCACAGGGCATCTTCCAGGTGAATGCTCCAATCTTTTCGGTTTAGAGCCACAACCTTCCCAAGAATGGCTTTAATTTCTCGATTTGAGACTTCAGCTTGGCCATTTCCTTGGGGATGGTAAGGTGTAGTGACCATATGGTGAACCCCATATCTCTTCAACAATCTTTCCAGCGTTTGGTTACAAAAATAGGTCCCTTGATCACTGATGATGGACCTGGGCACACCAAACCGACTGAATATGTGGGATTTTAGAAATGCGGCTACTACCTTTGCATCATTGGTAGGAGTAGCCTTTGCTTATACCCATTTTGACACATAATCAACTGCCAGGATAATGTATTGGTTCCCTCTCGAATTTGGAAAGGGTCCCATAAAATCCATTCCCCAAATGTCAAAAATCTCCACTGGCATGATTGGTGTCATGGACATTTCATTTCTTCTTGTGATGTTCCCTACCCTATGGCATTGGTCACACCTTCTGCAGACGTTGTGGGCATCCTTGAATATTGTGGGCCAAAAGAACCCACAATCCAAAATTCTTCTCGCTGTTCGGTTTGGTCTGAAATGCCCTCCGCAAGCATAACTGTGACAATGCTTTAGAATTTTATCTATCTCCTCATTAGGGACACATCTTCTGATGATTTGATCAGCACATCTTTTCCATAGAATAGGGCAATCCCATGCATAGAACCTGCTCTCATACCTTAGTTTATTTTTCTGGTACCTTAAGTACTCAATAGGTATTTCTCCAGACTCCAAGTAGTTCACTATATCCGCATACTAGGGTGCTAGAGTGCCCCTTGCTGAATATAAATGCTCATTAGGAAAATGAGCGGCAATGGGCATTTCATCGCCTTTTTCATTCAGCACCCAGCTCAGATGGTCAGCTACCAAGTTCTGTGCCCCACTCTTATCTTTTATTTCGACATCAAACTCTTGTAAAAGTAGGATCTACCTAATTAGTCTCGGTTTCATCTCTTTCTTGGCCATCAAGTGCCTCAGGGCACCATGATCCGTATAGACAATGCTCTTTGCTCCCAAGAGATAAGATCGAAACTTCTCAAATGCAAACACTACCGCCAATAGCTCCTTTTCAGTAGTGGTGTAATTACACTGTGCCCCATTCAGAGTCTTTGAGGCATAGTAAATTACATGGCTTTTCTTTCTTCTATTCTGACCTAGTACCGCGCCCACAGCATAGCCACTGACGTCACACATAATCTCAAAGGGCATTCTCTAATCTGGTGGTTGAATGACTGGTGCCGTGACCAGTTGCTTCTTCAGAAAATTGAATGCCTTCTTACACTCTTCATCAAATTCAATGGGAACATCTTGCTGCAATAAGTGAGTAATAGGCTGGGCAATTTTTGCAAAATCCTTAATGAACCTCCTGTAGAATCCAGCGTGCCCCAAGAATCCTCTCACTTGTTTCATCGAGGTGGGATATTGCAAATTTTCAATTATATCCACTTTAGCTTTATCGACCTCAATGCCCCTCTCAGAAATCACATGTCCCAGTACAATGCCCTCTTTGACCATGAAATGACATTTGTCATAGTTCAGCACTAGGCATTTGTCCACACAACGTTGCAACACTTTCTCCAGATTATCTAGGCATCGATCAAAACAGCTCCCGTACACTGTGAAGTCATCCATGAATACTTCAATGCAGTTCTCGAGCAAATCAGAGAATATGCTCATCATACATCACTGAAATGTGCCAGGAGCATTGCAGAGGCCAAAGGGCATTCTGCGATAGGCAAACGTCCCGAATGGGCACGTGAATGTTATTTTCTCCTGGTCCTCTTGACTTACCGTAATCTGCATGTACCCTGAATATCCATCCAAGAAACAAAAGAACTTGTTTCCTGCGAGTCTTTCCAACATCTGGTCAACGAATGGAAGTGGGAAATGATCCTTCCGCGTGACCGTGTTCAGCTTTCGGTAATCGATGCAAACTCTCCAGCCAGTTTGCAATCGTGTGGGCACAAGCTCTCCTTTTTCGTTTTTCACAACTTGAATGCCCGACTTCTTGGGCACAACATGGATTGGACTGACCCACTTACTATCTGAAATCGGGTATATAATGCCCTGGTCCAGAAGCTTAATTATCTCTTTTAGCACCACATCCTTCATCACTGGATTGAGCTTTCTTTGTGGATCACGAATGGGTTTTGCATCATCTTCCAACAATATTTTGTGCATGCAAATCGCTGGGCTAATGCCCTTTATATCTGCCAATGTCCATCCGAGTGCCTCCTTGTACAGTCTCAACAATCTCGAAAGGCGATCCTTATCAGCTTGATTCAACCCCGTACTTATGATTACATGGAGAGTCTCATTATTCCCTAAATAGGCATATTTCAGATGCCTTGGTAATGTCTTCAACTCCAGCATGGGTGCTTTGATAATAGAAGACATCAGCTTATCATCGTTCCTCCGAATGGGCACACCATGGTCCACACATCCGTGTGGCATTTCTTCCAATGAATACAACATCATAATTCCATCCCTTATGTCATCATCCTCGTCCAGGGCATCCTGGTCAATCAGTCCATCCCACAATGCCCATTCCAGCGGTTCTCTGTTGCTCACCATGAATAGTAGAACGGCTCAGGGAATGGCTTCAAAAATGATGAACTTCACCTTCTCCCCATCAAACTCACACGTCAGTGTGCCCTTGTCCACATGAATTTTGGTTCGAGCTGTCTTCATGAAAGGTCTTCCCAGCAACAAAACTGAAGATTTTGAAGTCGTTGTGCCCATGTCAAGCACATAAAAATCTGCTGGGAAAATAAGCTCGTCGACTTCGACCAATACATCTTCAATGAGGCCTTCTGGATAAACATTAGATTGGTCAGCTAGTTGAATGACCACACGGGTCTCCTTTAAAGGTCCAATCTTCAATTCTTTGAACACCGATAGGGGCATTACATTGATTGATGCTCCCAAATCCAGCATGGCCTTTTCAACTTTTCTGTCTCCAATTATGCAAGGGATCATGAATATCCCTGGATCATCACACTTCTTGGGCAACTTCCTTTGTATCACAGCCGATACATTCTCCCCAACTAGGAACCTTGCATCGTCATTGAATCGTATCTTTCTGGTACAAAGTTCCTTTAGAAAATGGGCATACCGCGGCACTTGTTTGATTGTCTCGATCAATGGAATATTGATCTCCACTTTGCTGAATACTTTTAGCATCTCCCTGATTTTCTCTTCTCTTCTATTTTGTGCCAATCTCCCTAGGAAGGGAGGTTTCTGTCTTTCTGGAGTGGGCATCTTGGCAGATTGCTTCACTTTCGGGATGGGCACAACATCAGTCTGCTCAGCTTCTTGTGCCTTGTCTTCTGTGGGGATTTTTTCCACTTCTTCCTCCAAGGGCACTTCATCCTTCTCTTCTCTCGGTTTGACCATCTCCGGAAGCTCTTTTCCACTCCTCAATGCTACTGCATTCACTTGTTCTCTTGGGTTCTCGACCTGGGAAGACAGCTTCCTATTTTTCTCCTTCATCTTGTGCATGGCTTGAGCCAATTGATTGATTTGCTTGCTCATATGCGAGAGACCAGCTCGAGTCTCTTGCTTAAACTTCTCATTCTCCTCAGCCATAGCAAACACAAGATCTTCTAGCCTTTGCTTCCTTTTTTTCTCTGGTGGTGGCAATGGGCGTCCAGGATGCCCATCCTCCGGCCTTCTCCATCTAAAATTTTCATGGTCTCTCCAGCCAGGATTATAAGTCTGGAAATGGGGATCATGTCTTCTGGAATGCCCATTCTGGCCACCTATGGTATTCACTTCTTCCATTTCTTCTTTTAGAGTAGGGTATTCATCCGTGAAGTGAGATATGCTTTTGCATACCCCACAAGATCTGGGCTTCCTTGCCATGCTCGCACCGGACAAGATTTTTTTGATCTTGTCGTACAATCTATCAATCCTGCTATCCTGGTCCGGTGCCCTTTCTGTTTCACTTACAATCCGAATGCCCTCTCTACCGAAGTCTTGGTTGTCTTCAGCCATTTCTGTGAGGATTTTGAATGCTTCAACAGGCTGTTTGTTCAAAATGGATCACCAACATGAGGCATTCACGATCGTCCTCTCATGTGGTCTCAATCCTCCGATAAAATACTGAATCAAATCGTGTTCAGTAATCTGGTGCTGTGGGCATTTCACCAGCATCGCCTGGAATCTTCTTCAATAGTCATAGAAACTTTCGTTAGTTCCCATCTTCAGGCTCCCTATCCTTCTTCTCATTTCTTGCACTCTGGATGCTGGGAAATATTTCTCCAAAAACTTCTGTTGAAGTTGTCTCCATGTGGTCACAACGCCAGTGGGTAGTGTGTACAGCCAGTCCCGTGCCCTATCTTGAAGAGTGAAAGGGAACGAGACCAACCGCACATACTCTTCTCATCCATGGTCGGATGGTTGAGTTTGGCAAACCATTTCAAAATCTTGCAAATGCCTTAGTGGATCCTCTCCAAGCATTTCATGGAACTTCGGCAAGATCTGGATAAAGTTTGCGTGAATATCCCAGTTCTGAGTCATAGCTGGGAGTGTGATGCCCATTGGGCGCAAATTCATGTTGATCGGGAAGACCAACTGCCTTAAAGTCCTGTTATCATCCGCATTACCATTCGCGGCATTTTCATTTGCGGCCATGTTGATGTTGTGGCCGTTCTCAAACTGTCCTTCCTCCTCGTGCCCTTCGTCTCCTTAATCTTCTTCATTCTCTGGTGGTGGTGTGGGCTCACGAGGTCTATTTGCTGCTTGGCATGCCCTCTTCACTGCTGCCCTGTTTTTTCTCGAAGTATTCTCTATCTCCGGATCGTACAATAGAGTCTCCTCTAAAGAGCCCCTGGGCATCAACTTCCAGGCTCAACAATTGTGGAAGATAAAATCACTAGAAACCAGCTCCCTGGCAATGGTGCCAATTTTGATGCGCGGTCGTTTCGCGCTCAAAAATATATTTGTAAACTCCTCTGCCCACAGCGAGCGTAGCTAGCCAATGAGTACGGGTCGATCCCACAGAGAGCTGTTGCGATTCTATCTTCAAGCAATCAATCACAAAGGGGGTGTTGGTGTTGTCACTACACTGAATTTAAATCTGAAAAAGAAACTAAAGAAAATATCAAATAACAAAAGGTTCTGGCTTTTGAATTAGAATTTGATTTAAACATAAAACAACTCGATCATGGGCACACTAATTTTCATACATGATAGGTCATCTAGTTATGGTGACCGGATTCCTCTCTGCGTCTCCTCATCCATCCTTTCATTATAGGTTTAAAAGTGATTCCTCTTCGATTAAACCCCTAACCAGTTACCCACCTCCCGATTCCTCTAAGAGATGTAAGCAAACAGACAGTAGTGTGCCCTAGACGGACCCAGATCTGTTGTGTTCAACTGATTCCTCTTGTACCCACAACACCCCATTAATTTCCTTATTACTGTATGAATCAACACACAGTCATGATTCGTTAATTCAATTAATAGTGGTGTGCCCTCTTTACCTAACGAGTGATCAGCCACATTGGGCACTTCAGACACACACTCACGTGGAACAAAGCACAAGAATTAACGAAAACTAATCATGCATTACTATGCCTATTTTGGCCTCACGAGTCCAGATTTATGCTCAAACCAATTTCATCGTTCAAATGCCAGAATTAAAGATCTAGCCGAGACGGCTAGACATGATTAAAACTGCAGAATTTAAAGACATAAAATAAATAAGAACTTACTGAACTAATTAAGCAAAAGCTCAACTTTAACGTTGAGAAATATGAACATAACCTAAGTCTCGAAGTTTTAAGATCTTTCGGATTATTTTGGCTGCCTCAGCAACGTACTGAAAGTAAAAATGCAGAAATGTAAAATTGTAAAATGTTTCAGACTGTCTAAAGCTTCGTTTTTCTAGAGACTAAACTTGTTTAAATAACTACATTTCTGAGTGGAGTTTCCCCCACAGGCGGGGTTCTTCTGATGAAATTCTGGAACGGGGTGCCCTCTTTGACTTTGACTGGATAAGCTTCACCTTTAACAAATCCCTATTTTTTAGGGATTGTTCTTATCTCCTTTGATCGAGCTTATCTCTTCGGCCGAGCTTATCCTTTTGTTGCAGCGCCTTCTAGGAGTCCAGCTTAGCTCCAACTCTCCTTCGGATATGTAGCGATGTTCCACCAGCTTCCTTTCAACTGAATCCCGAGTTTCACTGGAATGCCCATTATGCCCTGTGATCGAGTCTGTGCGAGTACTGTGGGCACGACATCATCTATCAGCTCCATCCGTATCTAATATGCCCACTTCACCGACCGAATGTGGGATGGATACAGAGAACATCCCCTGTGCCTCTGATGAACATATGTGCGAGATATACATGAATAACTGGGCATAAAATGACCCTTCCGCCAGACTCGACTCTTGTAATGCCCTTTGACCGCAACTCGGTTCTTTTCGACTCAAAACACACTTAAAAGGAGATTTATAGAGGATAAAATGCCCATAAAAACACGAAATAAATGGACTTATCAGCTGTATAGGCGAGGAACAGTTTGATGGCCTCCAATCTTGCAACTGGTGCGAATGTCTCATCAAAGTCAATCCTTTCACTTTGTGAGTAACCTTTGGCTACCAGTTTGGCCTTGTTCCTTGTGATCACGACTTGTTCATCCATTTTGTTGTGAAAAACCCATTTAGTCCCGATGACTTTTTGAGTTTTTAGCCTATCAACAAGAAACCATACGTCATTTCTTGTGAACTGGTTCAGCTCTTCTTGCATTGCTATAATCCAGTCTGAATCTTCAAGTTCTTCTTTTATGTTGGCTGGTTCTATCTGTGAGATGTAGCATGTGAAGAGTGCATGCTCCGTTGACCCTCTGGTCTGAACTCTGCTTCTTGGATCCCCAACAATTTTGTCGACTGGATGGCTTTGGAGCCATTTAGGAATGCTTGCTTTCTCTGCTTGCTTAGCTGCTTCATCAGTTATTCCAACAACTGATCCTTCGACTTCTTTATCAGCTGATTCTTCAGTTGCTTCTTCGGCTGCTGTATCAACACCGACTTGTTCTTCATTTTCACTGATTCTTCCCCCCATTTCGGCTATGGGGTTTGAGATTTCCTGACGGCTTATATCATCAGTGACCAAGTTATCTTCAACCGGTTTTGAATTAGTTTCAATGCCATCTTCTAGTGATATTTCAAACTGTTCTGGGACAATGTGATCAACATAGTCCAGTAGATTTTCACTAGGTAGCGCTTGTCCTGATGTACAGTTCTTCTTTTTGTTTCTGTACTCATTGACAAGCTAATCAAATACCACATGACATGTTACTTCCACAACCAGTGTCTTTTTATTGAACACTATGTAAGCTTGAGAATGAGGGGCATTATAGCCGAGAAAGATTCCCTCATCAGCTTTGGTACTGAAAGCTTTCAGCTAGGATTTACCATTATTGTGGATATAACATTCGCAGCCAAATATCTTAAAGTAAGAGATAGAAGGCTTACGACCCTTGAAGAGCTCATAGGGTGTTTTGTCATGGACGATGATGATGGCACTTCTATTCTGTGTATGGCAGGCTGTGTTGACTGCCTCTACCCAATAGCATTCGGCTATGTTGGTATCTGCTACCATTGCTCTGGCTGCCTCCTTTAGTGTGCAATTTCTCCTTTCTGCTATCCCATTTTGTTGAGGAGTTCTTGCAGCAGAGTGTTCATGAGTGATTCCCAGTTTACTCAGAAACTTGATCATTTGCTGATTGACAAATTCAGTTCCAATGTCGGATCTTATCCTTTGAACTGATTTTCTTTTGTTAGTCTGCAGTCTTCTGGTCAGTGTTGATAGCTTCTCAAAAGTCTCATCCTTACTTCTTAGGAACTCTACCCAGGTATATCTTGAGTAGTCATCTACTACTACAAGTGTAAACTTTTTACCTCTGGGGGTTGGTGGTTTCACAGGTCCAAACAGATCCATGTGAAGTAACTGAAGAATGTCAGTTATTCCTGGAGGATGGCTTTTATTTTTGAATGACGACTTCACCTGCTTTCCTTTGTGGCATGGTCCACAGACGCCAGTTTTCTTGTAGATTTCTTTGGGAAGCCCATCAACTAGCTCCTTCTTGGCCAGGTAGTTAATGGTTTTGAAATTGAGATGGTTGAGTCATCGATACCACAACCAGCTTGCTTCAGTTGATCCTTTGGAGAGAAAATAAGCTTCTGAATAGCCAGTTGACCAGTCAACTACGTACACGTTGCCTTTTCTTACTCCAGTTAGGAATATGGCTCCAGTTGATTTGTCTCTGATGTCACATGAGCTATTGCTAAAGTCAACTGAATACCCATTGTCACAAAGCTGACTGATGCTCAACAATTTGTGCCTCAGTCCTTCAACATGTGACACGCCATTCACGAAAACTTTTTCTTTGACCACGAACCCTTCTCCAATGGTTCGGCTCTTCGAGTTATCTCCAAAGGTGACTAGTCATCTCTTAACCTCTTTATAACCTTCAAGATAATTCTTGTCCCCGGTCATATATTTTGAGCACCCGCTATCCAGATACCAAGTATCTTTGACCTTTTTCTTAGATAGGATGCTCTTTTCCTGCAAAGCAAGAGTCAGGGTTTAGGTACCCGCATGATATAGAGTCCTGAAAGGTTAATTAGGTGTTTGGGAATCCACATATGCCACGCTTTTGGCTTTTCATTTCCAAGAGATCCTTCAGAATTGGATCTCTGGATATGCATTGGACTGCTTGTGACTCTTCTATTGAGAGTCAAGTCCAGTGATCTATACCTCTGATGAGAGTCAGGATAGAAGACTTCAACTAATATCCTCTCATCTTGTGACCTTAATGCTCCTTGTCTTGGCTAATTTCGTCTGGCCTTTTGACTCTGAGGTGTTTGGCCTTTGTAATATGGCCAATTTGCAAACTAGTTGTAACGGGGATTGAATCTTGCTTCATCCCTTGAGTTTAGAAACTCATTGTACTGGATTCTTTCTAGGATTTGAAGAACTCCCAAATTGAAATGTACTGGTTGAGTTTCTAGATCGTTGAACTGATGGCCCGCTTTGAGCTGATGCTCTTTTCTGAGCAACTGGCCTTGGTGAACTTCAAGTCCTGGTTGAACCGATGACCTGGAATGATGAGGAGGCTTTCGAGGAATTGTCCTCTGATGATCTTTGGAATTTGTTCTAGTAGTAGATCTGGATTGCTGAGCTGATCGATGTTGAACTGGTGGCTTTGACTGAGCACCAAGCCTTTGAAAGACTGACTGTCTTCGAGTTGCCCCTCTCGAGTGATCAGTCTGATCTTTGGGCTAAGTTTGAGGAGTTTCAAGGATGCCCTTACCTTTTGACTTCTCGACTGCAGGGGACTGAGCTGGTCTTGTGAATCCTCTCAGGATTCCAGATTCACAGCTCTGTACAACTGCATTGCCCTTCTTTATGGCAGTGTACTTACTATATCCCAGCCCTGGGCTCCCAGATTCAGTTCTCTGATGAATCAAGATTTCATCAAGAGTTTGGGATCCCTTCTTGAATTTGAGAGATAATTCCTCTTTTTTAAGAACTTTTTGCTTGAGCTGCTCATTCTCAGCTCCTAGTTCGGCATTTCTCAGCCTCAGCTGATCCATTTCTGTTGACTGAGCATTAAGACTTTTTAGTCTTTCATTTTCAGCACTTAGCTCATTAACTCTGCTTCTTAGCTCATCATTTTCACCCTTCAGTTCAATATGCATACTTGATACATAAGCTAATTGATCTTCTAGGATTTTTAACTGTTCATCCAGTTCATTCCTAGAGATCGATGCTTCATGTATATGATAGAATGAGGTTATTGAGTCAGCTTGACTAACCTCTTCTTCATTGTCAGCCATGAGGCATAGTAAAGCTTCATCATCGGAGCTGTAGCTGTCTGAATCGATTCCAGATGGGTAGTCTGAATCGTCAAGCATGACATTCTCAAAGTTTGCAATCATTGCTTTCCTTTTGAAGAAGCTTCTCCTCACTTTGGCCTTTATCTTCAGGAAGCTCTGGACACTCGTATCTATAGTGTCCTTGCTTTTGGTAATGGAAACATTCATCTATGTTCCTATTTGCCATCCTGAATTGTTCAGCTGGATGATCAGCTAGCTGCTGGTTCCTCTCACCTTTAGCAGCTTCATCAGCTTAGGGTTGAGCTGATTGTTGATCTCTGACTTTTCTTAGCTTTCCAGTAATCTTATCATTGACTAGATTTGCTCATTCAAGTCTTCAGTCAGGATCTCCTTTTTATCGGCTGACTCTCTTCTTCGATCAGTCAGCGATCCCACTGGATTCTCTCTGACAGGCGAGCCTCTTGGTCGGAAGTTGTTTCTTCTGCAGGCTTCTCTGAATCGATTTCTTTCAGCATAGAAAGAAGCATCATGAGAAGAGGAAGTAGATGCTTCTCTCTTTCGATTCAGGCTGTACTCATGAGCTTTGAGAGATCCAAACAACTCTCTGGGAATAATGTTGTTCAAGTTTCTTGACTCTTTAGTAGCAATTACTTTCATATCCCACTCATCAGTGAGATTATCAAGAACTTTTGAGTTCATCTCACTGTTGGGATAGTTTCTTCCCAGATTGTTCATCTCGCTTATGATGCCAAGAAATCTTGTTTCTAGGCTCGAGATGCTTTCACCCGACTGCATTTTGAAAGACTCATATTTATCAACTGCCAACTGGATCTTCTTTCCTTTGATGGCTTCGGACTCTTTGCATAGATCTGCAAGAAGGTCCCAAATCTCCATTGCTATTCTGCAGTTCTTTGTGTCTTTCATGCGATCCTCATCTAGAGTTTGAAAAAGTGCTGCTTGAGCAACAAAGTCTAGATTTTTCAACTTCTTCTCTTCACCTGTGAGAAGATGAGTTAGTTTTGGGATCCTGGCCGGTTGGTTGACATCCATGATGTGGGCTTCATTGTCCATCATTATGATGATTGGACCGTCTTCAATCACCTCCCACATATTCTCATGGATGGAGCATAGATGAGTTTTCATCCTTCTACTCCAATTGTCATAGTTCTCAACTGAAAAGAGAGGTAGCTTATGGTTTCCCATAGCTAGAACGCTTAGCACAGATAAACAAATCTGATTCAAATGATCTGCAGAAACAGCTGATCCTTAGAATCAACTGCTCTGATACCACTTGTTAGGCCCGGTGCAAGCCTTTGTCAGTTTAGAGAGGGGGTGAATAAACTGACTTCAAAAACTTTCAAGACAGATTGCGGAATAGATGGGGCTCTGACTCGCTTTTGTGATTTATCTGTGCTGACTGATCAGTTGAGAGAGACTGACAGAAGCTTAGCTGGTGAGCAGATCAGTTTGGAACTGATAGCTTGAAGACGTGGTTGAAGCTTGTCAGTTCAGTCTGTGTGTGTGAATGTGTGTAGTTGAATAACTTGCAAAACTGTAAGACAGTAAGAACAGCACACACGGAGCTTTATAGAGGTTCGAAGCTTCTCGCTTCTACGTCCTCTCTTTCTTCCGTAGAAGGGCAATCCACTATGTAAGTGTAAAGTTTCTTTATTTTGATTACACGGTGAAGAAATCATGTTGGACCTGAAAACGGCACCCATCAAACCGAGCGCGGCTTCCTTTCCAACTGTTGTTGTCCCGGAAGAACAGACCCTTCAGTACACGCTCCTCCTCAGCCGGTTTCTGGGTCGGCAGCTCACACTTACCGGTCCTAACTACTCACTGAGACTTTAGGTGCTCCTTTCTCTTGAGCTAGGTGGTTGATCTTTAAGGGACAGAACTGAGAAGTTTTGCTCTTGCTGAATTCTGCGTCAGCTTAGCAGCTTGCTTTGAAATTGAAGCACGCCTTCTCAGTTTAAGACTTTTCGCACTTTGACAATATTCAGGTTTGAGCTGAAGAGAGAGAGAAAGAAATAGCTTATTTTCTGCACAAATAGCAAAGTTAGATTAGCGAAAGTCTTTTCTCTTTCTCTTTTTTGGGCCAATTGATTTCACCCTCTATAAATAGATGAGTGAATTTTGACTATTATGATTAGTGATGTTCAGAGATCACCAGTGGCATTTTTAATGCCTGTAGCCGTTTGAAGCTTCTTTTAATGAACTAGCCGTTTTGACTTTTAAATTTCTCTGCTCTATGATCATCAGGATCTTTTAAAGATTTCCTGTTGAGATCTTCATTAACTACTTGTCAGTAGGAGCAGATGATTCGGCTTTCAGCTCTGAGATAGTCCAGTCAGCAGATCTACTGCTGCCTTGAGCTTCTTTCATGATAAAGTCTAGTTCGACTGACTCATCAGCTGAGCTTAAGAGCTTTCATTTCTAGACTTATCAGTTGGCTACTTGCTTGAGCTTTTTTTTCTCTTTAACTGAACTAAGGTCAGTTGAATAAAGACTCAAAGCATTTAGAATTGTCTTACCAGTAAACTGATCTTTGATCAGTTTAGTGCCAGCTCTGACTGATCTCTTGATTGGATCAGTTTTAGCTTTTAAGCTGACTCTATTCATCAGTCTATCTTGGATTTTTGCTATGACTCTTGACTAACTCATCCAAGGATACCTACCAGTCTCCAAAGTTCTCTTCCCCCTTTTTAGCTTATCTCAAGCTTTGAAGAGTTTACTTTGACTAGTCTGATCAGGTAACCCGTAAGCTGGTTGACCATGCTTCTAAATAACTGTCTCTCATCTCAGCTCGAAGTCTTACTTGGTCATTATCATTGATTTCAATCTTATCATAACCTGCAGTTTTTCATTAAATCATCACACATATTTTGACATTTCATCAAAACCATCAATTGAGATTTTCCCAACAATTTTCCTAACACATATTTTGCTTTTCTTTTCATATTCAAGCTAACATAAATTACTATGGTATTCTATTAAAACATTTGAACAATATAATTACTTTTTCAAGAGCATATGAGCACATGTATCAGTTTTGAAATCATTATTTATGTTTTTATATTCAACCATTCACAATTTCAATTTTTTAGATTTTCTTCATTGTTAATTATTTGCATATTACTCTAAAAAACTATTTTCATAGTTAAACAATCCTTCCAACTTTTATTAGTATATATTTATATTTAGAAATTATTTGCATTTTTTAACATGCATTACACCTGTAAAGTCAACAACAAAAAATACCTTTTTAGAAAGAAAAAAAACAAAAATTTACTTATTAATTGTCCAAAAAATATTGTCTTCCTTCAAAGTAAAGAATCATATTTTCTATCTTATTTTCATCCTAACTTATAACATAAAAATTTAATTTGAATAATTTTTCATATCATTTTTTTTTTGTTTTTTAGATTATCCACCTCCTTTTCTGCCATAATATAATTTATCATATTTTAGATAATTATGTGTTCTCTTTTAAGTTTTATTTTTTTAATTATTTGATCAAAGTTTCATTAGTAATTTTTAATAAATTGGTTGGGTTAAACAATAAAGAAGTTAGCAACTTTGTTAGTTCAATTAAATAAAGACTAATTGAGATCAAATAGATAAGTAGAGGGAGCTGTTAAAACAGTAAAAATTTATCCAAGAACCTCTCAAAATATAACTAGAAAATACAAGAATTTGAGAAAATGTATTATAGAAGTAGAATGATCTACTAAACAAAAAAAAATGTTGAAGGATCTATTGAAACAAAATGTATATAAAAGTTTAGCGACCTTAGAATGAATTAACTCAAAAAATTATTTTAGAAAAGCGCTTACTCTCTCCCTCCCAATAGCAAGGTCCCTCTTTTTATTATTTACTCTCTCTATTTTAATAGAAGGGAGACCTTGCTATTGAGACGAAGGTTGTACTACTTTTGCTGCAAACCATTGTAAACAATTAAATATCCATTATAGTAATATCTTTTCAAAAAATCAAAATAATTTTATTTTTTATTCCCTTTTTTAATTATTTATCAATTTAATATATGTATAATTCATAATATTGTAATGCATTTTATTTTTTATTTACATGTGTTCATAACATTATTTAGTAGTCTTCAATAAATAAAACTGGTGAGAACAAAACATTGTAGATTAATAAATTATTATTTAATTCATGTTGTCTTATATTTAGGGGTGTAAGAATGGTTGGTTTGGTGCAAAATCGAGCTAAACTAACAAAATCAAATAAAAAATTTCTAAAAAAAATTCAAACCAAACCAACCAAAATAATATAGATAACCGAACCAAACCAAACCATAATTCTTTGGTTAGTTTGGTTTGGTTTTCGGTTTAACCGAATTTTTAGTGATTATTTTTATTTTTCCGAAATAATTATATCTAAAGAGAATAGCATGCACTCAATAGATGAAAAACCATATATTAAATAAGTAAATATTTTAAAAATTATATAACTAGAAAATTGAAACTAAATATTAGAATTACTAATATTATTTAGGTATAAATATTTTTTAAATTTATTAATTTAGATATAATTAATATTAGAATTATAAATTATAAATATAGTGTATATATATATATGTATTGGCTGGGTTAGTTTTAACAAAAATATTTTTTACTTAAATCGAAACCAAACCAAATTATATTTTGGTTTTAATATTCAAAATCAAACCAAAATTAAAGAAAAAATGACCAAACCAACCGAACTAAACAACTCAGTTTGATTTGGTTTTTTTGTTTTAATTCGGTTTTGCACACCCCTACTTATATCCAAAATCACTTATACAATTTTAATATTTTTATACTTCACTTTTGTAAAAATTATTTATTTGTATTTATAAATAATTTATATTATTCAAACCTAAAATGCAAAAAATGATCTCCGTGCATCGCACGGGAGAAATACTAGTTATATTGACGTTGGAGAGAAACATATACATTTACTAATTATATCATCCACAATCATTTTAATATCTTGAGACTTTCTTTAAATTAATCATAGACTTTATTAATAAATAAAAAAAATGAAACATCATAGTCATATAATAAAATTATTAATAAAGTGAAAATGAGATTAAAATATTACACATTGAACAATTAAAATTAGGAATAAAATTTTATTTCGGGATCAAACTGAGATTTTGAATATAGTTATAGGACCATTTTGGATCTTTTCCCTTAAATTAACGTCGTTAGTAACGGACGTTAAGGAAAATTAGTTTAGGGACTAACGGAGGGATTAACGTGATACCTTTTAAAAAGTTGAGAGATCAATTTAGACCGAAATTTTATTTCGGGATCAAATTGAAATTTCAGGTATAGTTGTAGGACCAAATTGGAGTCTGTCCCTTTAATTAATCAACTATAATAAATAAATTCTCAAGTAAGTCGCAAATATGTTGTAGGCGAAACGACCTATTGGTGTGTGTGTGTTTTTTTTTGTGGAACGAACTATTATTATTACTAGTATTTCTCATGTGCGATGCACGAATAATTATTTATTTTAGATCTATAATATAATGAATATTTTTAAATTTTATATGTTGTGTTCAATTTTTAAAAATTGATAAAATGATATGCATATGCGTTAATTAATTGGACAAGAAGATCAAATTTGATTAGTTACGACAAACAAAAAGAAAATTAAATTTTAGGAACTAAATGAAAATTCATGTTAAAAAGATCGAATTGGAATATTTCCAACATCACGATTTTATAAATAACAATGCATAATTGTCCACGATTATAGAACATTTGATTTTTTTGAATATATGACACGTATAAAAAATATAATTATTCAATTATTTTAAATGATGAAATTGAAATAGAAAAATAATAAATTATTATTATTATTTTTATTATTATTATTATTATTATTATTATTATTATTATTATTATTATTATGCAACACAAATGAAAGCTATTTTTTTAGGTGACAAATGTAGTGTACTACAAATTATTCATCTATGCATAAAAAAATAAAATAAAAAATGTTACAAATCTCAAATTTTCAAGTAAAAAAATAATGAATAAGATTGTAAAAATTTCTTAAAATACAATAGTTGTAATTTAAACCGTCGTGGAAAATGCAAAAAAAAAAGAAGGAAAATTTACAACAAGCCTATTAATTCCAAATTGTTGTCTATTATTCAAACACTGTTGTCTAAGGCAAATTGTGTAATAGACAATGGTTTACACCATAATCGTTATCTCCTATACGATTTTGCCTTAATATATGTACTAGTATTTCTCCTGTGCGATGCACAAATAATTATTATTTTTTGAAAATTTATAATATTATGATTATTTTTGAATTTTATATATTGTTCTTAATTTTTAAAATTAATAAAACTATGTGCACATGTGTTAATTAGTTAGACAAGAAGACCAATTTTGTGTAGTTGCGACAAATAAAAAGAAAATTAAATTTTAGGAATTAAATGAAAATTCATGCTAGAAAGATCGAATTGAAATATTTAAAATGACACGATTTTATAAAAAAAGTAATGTATAATTGTCTAAGATTAAAGAACATTTGATTTCCTTGAATATATGATAAGTATAAAAATATAATTATTTAATTATTTTAAATGATGAAATTGAAAAATAATAATAATAATAATAATATATTATTATTATTATTGTTGTTTTTGTTGTTGTTGTTGTTGTTGTTGTTGTTGTTGTTGTGCAACATAAATGAAATCTATTTTTTTATGCGATAAATATAGAGTATTATACAAACCATCCACTTATGCATAAAAATAAAATAAAATAAAAGATATTATAAATCTCAAATTTTCAATTAAAAAATAATAAATAAGATTGTAAAAATTTATTAAAATACAACGGTTGTAATCTAAACCGTCATGGAAAATACAAAAAAAGAAAAAAAATTTACAACAATAAATGTCGCTACTGTTGTCTATTTACTCAAAACTGTTGTCTATTAAGTTGTCTATTATATAAAAAGTATTGTCTAAAATATAATTATTAAATCATGTGATAGACAATAGTTTATAGCAGAATCATTATCCGTCACATGATTTTACCTTAATATATGTATAAATAGATAACATGGAGCATTTAATTATATGATGTAATTATATATATGTACTAGCATTTCACCCGTGCGATGCACGGATGAAACACGTCTCACATTTTTTTATTAAAATATCATACTAAAAATATTCAAATCACATGTCGAGGCTCACACCACCTGTATTTTGCAAACATAATTGTTAAGACAATTTTTTCATTACCACAACTCTTGTGGTAACTGGTGTTGTGGTATTTGATTAAAAGATTCATATTTTGTGAATATGTGATCATTTACAATGATTGATATGAACTTTGAAGAACTGATTGTAAATATAAAGGGTAATTGAATAAAAACAATCACTATATTTGTAATTTTCACACCATTTTTTAGACATTGAAAAAATGACATCATTTTTTTATTTGTAGCAAATTCGATACCTTGAAATTTTTTTAGACAATTAGAAATCAAACATAGACTTTTTTCAATGTGTACATGAACTCTAATGAACTTAAAGTTTTTAGAATACAAATGACTTGTTGACGTTGTTGAAAAATAATTCAAATTGTTATAAAATGTTATGTTAATACAGGAAAAATGTATAAAGTGTTGAGATGCATAAATAAGTGCAAATTGTCGTTTGTGAATATATATAATCAATAACAAAAAATGTCAATTTTTTTTATCTTTTTTAATTATTTGGGTCAAACGTAGAAATAACTAAAAAATATTATTTCACCATTTTTTTTAGTTCAACATATATTTATGTAACATCATCTATACAAATTACAAATTAAATTGCAATTTTAGCTCATTCATTAGCAGCATTAACATCCATTAAAATTGAAAACTGAATAAAAAAATCATGTTTTGAATTAGCATTATCCTCCATATAATTAGAACTCATTAGAACTAACTCATCTATCAACATCCTCTATATTGAAACTGAATAAATACTTTAATTACCTATTATTTAATTCTTTAAAATTTTTGTATATTTGCTAAAATATTGTATACTTTTTTTTACTGCCGATAAAAAAAGAATACTAAATATTTGTTAGGAAAAACTATCAAAGAACCCCTAGATCAGATTTTGATGAGATGTCAAAATTAGTTATGAAAAACTGACTAAAGTTCAAGTTGTAGATCGGAGCTGACCAGTCCAGGGCATCAAAAAGGAACTCAAGTAGAGTCAAAGTCAACCAATCTGAAGAATGGTCTACAAGCTGAAGGATATGTCATCCAGTCAAATTCAACTCAGCTAAGGAGTCATACCAGTCAAAACAAGCTGATAACCAAGTCAGCTGAGCTAAGAGAGAAAAGAGTTGACTAAAGACTCAAGAAACTGATAAAGCATCAGTATAAGCTAGAGACTGGAAGTATCCAACTGATGGTCGGATAGCAGTAGACAAGACAGATCAGCTGAAAGTAATAACTGTAGTCAGTCAGCTTGTGATTAGTCAAAACTGACAAGAAAGCTCAAAGAGAAATCAGTCAAGCTAACAAGCTAGCCAAGAACTTGAGATCAGTCCAACTGGAGCAATAGGCAAACCCAGCTGACAAGCCCAGAACTGCCAACTAGAGCAATAGCCAAACTCAGCTGATAAGTCCAGAACTGCCAACTGGAGCAATAGGCAAACTCAGCTGACAAGCCCAGAACTGCTAACTGGAGCAATAACCAAACTCAGCTCACAAGCCCAGAACTACCAACTGGAGCAATAGCCAAACTCAGTTGACAAGCCCAGAACTGCCAACTGGAGCAATAGCCAAACCCAGCTGACAAGCCCAGAACTGCCAACTAGAGCAATAGCCAAACTCAGCTGACAAGCCCAGAACTGCCAACTGGAGCAATTGCCAAACTCAGCTGACAAGCCCAGAACTGCCAACTGGAGCAATAGCCAAACTTAGCTGACAAGCCCAGAACTGCCAACTGGAGCAATAGCCAATCTCAACTGATAAGCTCAGAACTGTCAACTAGAGCAACAGTCAGACTCAGCTGACAAGCTCGAAACTGCCAGCTGGAGAGATAATCAAACTGAGCTGACAAATCCAGAACTGCCAACTGGAATTCAAAGATACCAAGAAAGCTGAAGCCAGAGAACCCTGGAGACTGTTGCTCAAAACTGACGAATCTTGGAATAAATGCTCCTACAAAGATCCTGGAATTTAATGAAGATCGATTGGCAGAGTAACGGCTACTTCAACCAAATGCTTCAATCGATCATTAAAAGACCACCTGCCATTAATGAGCTAACAGAGCCACCGATCAATGGACAATGGAGCTCAACGGTCATAAAATCATTCCTCTATGAAAGATGAGTGAATCAGAGTTTAAAACACTCTTCGCACACTCTTTGAAAACTCTTTGCCAACTTCATATACTCTACGCCTTCACAAGCAAGAGCTTTTCTTTCTCCCTCCCACTCAAGCTCAAGTGCGACATTTGATAAAAACTGCGACAGTCCAACTGAGAAGAAGAATTCACAGAATCAAGATATTCAGCCAGCTGTTGACGATCCAGCCAGGGCAGCCTTCTCAGTTCCAGCTATTCAACGATCAACTACTCAGCTCAGTTAAAGGAGCACAGCAGTTGATACCCCCTGTTCAAGACTCACCTCTTGAAGATCGAAAGAGATCTAAAACCTTCTAAAGACGACAATAGCACCTACCTTCCTAGCGAGCAGTTAGGGACTTCAAGTGTGAGCCGTCGACCCGCTGAGGTAGCGAGCAGTTACCAGGTTCAGCCAACTTTCCTTCATTGTGTAATTTGTGAAGAAACTCAAGTTATATAGTGAAATTGTCTTTCTGCGGAAGGAAAAGAGGACGTAGAAGTTTGAGACTTCGAACCTCTATAAATCGCTTGTGTTCTGTACTATATTGATTATTGCATATCTTTGAACTGCACACAATATCACACAAGCTGCACTCAAACTGTCTTAACTGATCAATAAGATTGTGCATAGATAAGTTTCATCAAGCGAGTCAAAGGGCCATGTTATTCCGCATCTAAAGCAAAAATTTTTGAATCAGTTTATTCAACCCCCCTCTAAACTGATATCGACTCGCCCGGGACCAACAAGTGGTATCAGAGCGGTTGATTCTATGGATCAGCCATTTCTGTAGATCAATTGAATCAGATCTACTTATCTGTGCTAACATTTCAAGCTATGGGAAACCATAAGCTACCTTTGTTTTCAGTTGAGAACTATGATAACTGGAGTAGGAGAATGAAGGCGCATCTTTGCTCAATTCATGAAAATATGTGGGAAGTCATCGAAGATGGTCCAATCATCATCATGATGGATAATGACGCTCACATAGTTGATATCAATCAACCGGCAAGGATCCCGAAGCCAACTAATCTTCTCACAAGTGAAGAGAAGAAGTTAAAGAATCTAGAGTTCGTTGCTCAAGCCGCATTATTTCAAACTCTAGATGAAGATCGTATGAAGGATACAAAGAACTGCACAACTGCCAAGGAAATATGGGACCTACTTGTAGATCTTTGCAGAGAGTCCGAAGCCATAAAAGGAAACAAACTCCAACTGGCAGTTGACAGGTATGAATCTTTCGAAATGCAGGCAGAAGAGTCCATCTCAAGCCTTGAAACTAGATTTCTAGGCATCATCAGTGAGATGAATAACCTTGGGAGGTATTATCCCAACTCTGAGATGAATTCCAAGATATTGGATAATCTCACTGACGAATGGGATATGAAAGTGACAGCTACAAAGGAGTCAAGAAACCTAAATAGCATCACTCCAAGGGAACTATTTGGTTCTCTTAAAGCTCATGAGTACAGTCTAAACCGGAAAAAAGAAGCATCAACATCGTCAGCTCAAGACGCAGCTTTCTACGGTGAAAGGACCAGGTTTAGAGACACTCGAGGAAGAAACAACTTTCGACCTAGGAGCTCACCGGCCAAAGAAAACCAAGACGGATCTTCAACTGAATGAAAAAGAAAAACAACTGAAAAGAAGGAGAATCTAACTGATGACATCAATGATCAGATCCAATCAGTTACCAAGTTGCTAGAAAAGTTGAAGAGAGCTCGGGATAAGCAATCAGTCTCACCTCAAACTGATGAAATCCCAAAAGTTGAGAAAACCTACCAACCAGCTGAATGGTCAGCTGAACCATTCAGGAGTGGCAACCGAAATCTTGAGGAATGTTTTCACTGTCATAAACAAGGACATTACAGGTTTGAATGTCCAGAACTCCCCGAAGACAAGAAAGCCAAGGTAAAAAGGAGCTTTTTCAAAAGAAAAGCAATGGTCACAAATCTCGAGAATGTCGTGCTGGATGATTCAGACTATCCTTCTGGAATCGATTCTGACGGCTACAGCTCAGATGATGAAGCACTATTCTGCCTCATGGCAGACAATGATAAAGAGGTTAGTACAGCTGATTCTCAAACCTCTTTTTATCATATCAATGAAGCAAGTGTCTCTAGTAATGAACTTGATATGAAACTTATGATGCTAGAAGACCAATTAGCTTCAATTTCCTGTTTGCATGTTGAACTGAAAGATGAAAAGGATGAACTGAGAAACAAGGTTAGGAAACTGTGCATTGATTATGAAAGATTAAATTATCTTGAATCTCAGTTTATAGAATTTGAAAAATTGAAACTGAGATCTGCTGATCTAGAGGCTGAAAACCAAAAACTCAAGCAAGAGATTCTTGAAAAAGAAAAGGTAAAACTGAGGTTCAAAAAGGGATCTCAAACTCTAGATGAGATATTAAGTCATCAAAGAACTGGAACTGGCAGCTCAGGGCTAGGATATAGTAATTTCACTGCCATAGAAAAGGGAAAAGCAGTTGCTCAACCCAGTGATAAGGGGATCTTAAAAGGGTTCACTAGATCTCATGATCAGCCAGCTGAGCCAAATAAAGGAAAAGAAATATTAAAAAATCCCCAGACTTAGTCTAGATAATTTGGTCAGTTCTACCAATCTAAAACACCAGGTCAGCTGAAGTCCAATTCCCAGCCAAGACCATCAGTTCACTCAAGTCAATCAATTCGTTCAAAGCCCCCAGTTCAACAAAGGCCACCAGCTCAACATAGAATGCCGACAAGACAACCTGATAGATTAGTTCATTTTAAGAAAGACCAGTTTAGATCTCAAGCCTACCCTACCAAGCAGTTCAACCAAGGCACTTCTAGGAGAGATCAAAGAAACTCATTTCAACCTTATCATCATTACAATGAGTATCTGGATTCAAGAAATGAACCAAGAACTGATCCTAAAGGGTTTAATCCAGTATATTGGAAACACACAAGGCATTGGCCTGATAGAAGAACTCAAAAATCTCAGGATAACTGCGTATTAGTTGAATTGTTTTATCCCACTAACTTGCAACGCATGTATCATTCAACCGACTCAAGAAGAGTTGAAAGAGAGTCGAAACTGATGAAACGATCCAAATCAGTTGACTCTTTGAGTGATAAAAAGCCAAAATTTTGGCAAGTTTGGATTCCAAAAGGCTTAATGTATCAAAAAGGACCCGATATGAAATGGGTCTCTAAATGCTAATCCTTTCTTTGCAGGACAAGAGCATCCTATCTATGAAGAAAACCAAAGACATATGGTATCTAGATAGTGGGTGCTCCAAGCACATGACCGAAGACAGAGAAGATCTCAACGGTTATGAAGAAATCAAAGGTCCACTTGTCACATTTGGAGACAATTCCAAAAGCCGAACCATTGGAGAAGGGTTCGTAGTCAAGGGAAAAGTAGTAGTGAATGGAGTCTCCCACGTGGATGGACTGAAGCACAAACTACTAAGCATCAGCCAGCTGTGTGACAATGGCTACTCAGTTAACTTCACCAAAAACTCCTGCAACATAAGAGATAAGTCAACTGGAGTAATTCTGCTAACTGGCATCAAGAGAGGCAACATGTACATTGTTAACTGGTCAACCGGCTACTCAGAAGCTTGCTTTCTTTCTGAAGGATCAACTGAAGCAAGCTGGCTATGGCATCGACGACTGAATCATCTCAACTTCAAAACAATCAACTACCTAGCCAAGAAAGAGTTAGTTGAGGGGCTTCCCAAGGAATATACAAGAAGACAGGTGTATGTGGACCATGTTAAAAAGGGAAGCAGGTGAAGTCATCCTCCAAGAATAAGAGTTATCCACCAGGAACAACTGATTGCCTTCAATTGCTACACATGGATTTGTTTGGTCCAGTTAGACCTCAAACTCCAAAAGGTAAAAGATTCACTCTTGTAGTAGTTGATGATTACTCAATATATACATGGGTGGAATTCTTGAGAAGCAAAGATGAAACTTATGACAAGCTAATAGCGCTGATCAGAAAGGTACAAACTGAGAAGGAAAGATCAGTTCAAAGGATTCGTTCCAACAATGGAACTAAATTTGTGAATCAACATATGATCAGCTTTCTCAACCAGCTTGGAATCATTCATGAACACTCAGCTGCAAGAACTCCACAACAAAACTGTGTAGCCGAACGGCGTAACCGGACACTCAAAGAAGCAGCTCGAGCAATGATAGCTGATGCCAACATAGCTGAAGGGTACTGGGCTGAAGCAGTCAACACAGCTTGCCATACTCAAAATCGAAATGCCATTGTAGCAGCCCATGACAAGACACCTTATGAACTGTACAAGGGTCGTAAGCCTTCTATCTCATATTTTAAAATATTTGTCTGTAAATGTTATATTCACAACAATGGCAAGACTCAATTGAAAGCTTTTAGTGCTAAAGTTGACGAGGGTATATTTCTTGGGTATAACTCACCTCATGCACAAGCTTACAGAGTGTTCAATAAATGAACTCTTGTTGTGGAAATAACATGTCATGTGGTATTTGATGAATTTGCTAATGAGTACAGGAACAAAGAAAGAATAGACACATCAGTTCAAGTACTACCTAGTGAAACTGAGAACTCGCAGGACTATGTGGATCATATTGTTCCAGAGCGGTTTGAAGTTTTACTAGAAGAAGGCAATGAAACTGGCACAAAACCAGTTGAGAACAACTTGGTCAATGAAGACACGAATCATGCTGAGACCACAAACCCCACAACTGAAACAGGGGGAAGAACTGATGAAAATGTTGAACCAGCTGATGAAAGGGCGACTGATGATGTCACCACAGAAGAGCCAGCTGAAGTTATCTTGCCCAAATGGCTCCGAAGCCACCCAATTGACAAGATAGTTGGTGATCCAAGAAGTAGAGTCCAGACCAGAAGTTCAACTGAGCATGCATTATTCACATGCTTCATATCTCAAACCGAACCAGCAAACGTCAAAGAAGCCTTAGAAGACTCGGACTGGATCATGGCTATGCAAGAAGAACTGAACCAGTTCACAAGAAATGACGTATGGTTTCTTGTTGATAGGCCAAAAACCCAAAAGGTCATTGGTACAAAATGGGTCTTTTGCAACAAACTGGATGAACAAGGAGTGATCACAAGGAACAAGGCTAGACTAGTAGCCAAAGAATACTCACAAAGTGAAGGGATCGACTTTGATGAGACATTCGCGCCAGTTGCAAGATTGGAAGCCATCAGACTGTTCCTAGCCTATGCAACGCACTTCAACTTCACAGTCTACCAAATGGATGTCAAGAGTGTTTTTCTTCAAGGAATGCTCAAGGAGGATGTATATGTCGAGCAACCGCCAGGCTTTGAAATTGGTGATCAAGTCTTCAAACTGAAGAAGGCCCTATACGGACTGAAGCAAGCTCCTAGAGCGTGGTATGAAACTCTAACAATATTTTTGTTGAAAAACGGGTTTTAAAAGGGAGTCATTGATCGAACTCTATTCCGAATAGAACGATCAACTGAGATCTTAATGGTTCAAATTTATGTGGATGACATAATTTTTGGATCAAAAAGCAAAGATCTATGCACTCGATTCGCTCAACTGATGCAAAGCTAATTCGAGATGAACATGATGGGAGAAATGACTTTCTTCTTAGGACTCCAAGTAAAGCAGCTGAAGGATGGGATCCATATCAGCCATGCGAAGTACACCAAGGAGCTAGTCAAGAAATTTGGAGTTAGTAAAGGAAAAACTCTCAAGATTTCCATGAACACATCAGTTCAGCTAACTCTTGATGAAGAAGGAAAATCAGTTAGCCAGACATATTACAGAGGAATCATTGGGTCATTACTTTACTTAACAGCTAGCCGGCCAGACATCTCTTATTCAGTCGGTCTATACGCACGGTTTCAAGCCAACCCAAAGAAAAGCTACCTTGACGTAGCAAAGAGAATTATCAGATATCTCAAAGGAACCATAAATCTTGGACTATGGTATCCCAGAGATGACAGTTTGAGTCTAATTGGATATTCAGACTCAAACTTTGGTGGATGCAAGATCGACAGAAAAAGCACCAGTGGAACATGTCAGTTTCTTGGAAGAAAACTGATATCCTGGTTTAGCAAGAAGCAGCACTCAGTTGCCATGTCAACAACTGAAGCAAAGTATGTAGCTGCTGTGCTCAAATACTATGGATGAAGCAACAGTTGAAGGACTACAAAGTTGAAACTGAAGAATTGTCTATCTACTGTGATAACAATAGTGTAATTGCGATATCTCAGAATCCAGTTCTGCATTCAAGAACTAAGCACATTGACATAAGACATCACTTCATCAGAGATCACATCGAGAAGAAAGACATATGCATCAAATATGTTAACACTGAGAAGCAGATAGCTGACATCTTCACCAAACCATTGCCTGAAGCAAGGTTTATGGAGCTATGCATACAGTTGGGACTGCTGGAGCTAGCATCATAGGATGAAGATGATAAACTGGAGGAAAAAAGCCAAGGGACCACTCTAGCTGAAGAGAGAAACTGAATCAAAAAGACAAGAAACTGATCAGATGGCCACATAAGCCATCAGTTTGAAGTAAAGGCAAGAAGCTGCTGAGAGAAAAGTAAACTGGAGATGATCAGTTTACTCCATCAGTTCAACTAAATCATCAGTTCAGTCGCTCAAACTGATGATCCAATCAGTTATGCAGAATATACAAGCTGCAAATTGATCAAACTGATGAAAGAGTAATATGAACTGAAGTCAAATCAAAAGGAGATATCAGTTCAAAGACCAGCTGAAGGAGATCAGCTGAACTGGGAAGCAGCTGAATAAAGATCTAAGCAATCAAGACCAATTCAGAACTGATGAGAAGACATCTCAATTGGAACTGATCAACAGAAAGATCATCAATTTCACTCAAGCCAACTGATGACGTAATCAGTTTTCAAGCCAAGGAGAAACAGCTAGAGAGAAAAGATAAGTTCAAAAGTTTGAATAGTGGAAACGGTAAAAACACGTGTCATCACAATATTACTGTTGAACCCTCTCTCTCTTTCCTCATTTATCCCCAATGGATAGAAATGAAAAGCCAATTGACGGGTCGATTAAGTTAATCCGACCGTTGAACATTGGGCATACCAAGCGTCACAATCGTTGGATGAATCTCATCACATTCTATAAAAGCGATGGCTGAACTTTCATTTTCACTTTTACTGATCTCAAACACAGTAAAGAATTAAAGCATCTCTCATCCTTCAATCCTTGAAACTGTTCTGCAAATCTTACGAAAGTGAAATCATTCAGTTCCTAAATTCAGTCAAAGCCACTTTACCCTTTCTGAATCATTTATTCCAAAAAAAAAACTTCATGGCTGACAGACGCGCACCAACTGTTCGACGAAAGTTCGACTTTAAAAGAACTGGTGAATCTTCACGAGGATTCCAAATGAATCACTACAGAGATAAGTTTCTGGATATAGGGGCTTATAGAGAAAAATGCTCAGATTCCGCTCTTTGCAACTCACTGATCACGAAGATAGAGCAAAGCGGACTAAAAAGCTTCACAGAAGAGTACCCATCAAAGATTTACCCAGAGGTTGTGGTTGAGTTTTACTTAAACTCAAAAGGCTACGATGACAGAATAGAGACTGAAGTTCGTGGAGTCGAACTGATCCTAACTACAGAACTGCTCGAAAGACTGTTCAAACTGCCAACTACTGGAACAAGATTGCAAGATGTTTAAGTGGATCAAGAGGAAGCCTACCGTCAGTGAAAGAGGGAGGAATGTGCAGATTCATACAAGAGCAGTACACTCATGTCTCTTTTTCAAGAAGAATACAGGGTTCTAGCATCAGTTGCTGCTAGAATGATCACTGGAACAACTAGAAGCCACTCAGAAATGTCGGAGCACAAGTAAAAAATATGTGCAGCAATCATCAGAGGCATCAACGTCAACTGGACTCAATACTTCGTCGAGCAAATAAAGAAGTATGTTGACATTGTGGAGAAGAACTGGTTACCAACTGAGTTCCATCAAAAGATGTGTTATCCAAGCAGAATCAATATCATATTAGAGAACATCTTTGACTCTATGACAGAGGAAACCGACACGCTGATGATCGGAAAACTGGACTTCATACCAGTTACTGTGATATGAGCATGAAAAGAGGCAACCAGCTGCAAAACCCATAACCATCAAAAGTAGTCAGCCAACTGCTACTCTCACAAAGCGAGCTGAGGAGTCAACAAAAAGAAAAGGCAAGCAGATTGCTGTCGAGATGCCACAGGAAGACTCTGACTCAGAAGACAACCTCCCAATAAGCCAAATGTTGGGAAGCACAATAAAATCCAAGCCCCTGCGCCAAGTTCGATGTGGATCAATCATTGATTCACCTAAAGAAGTGATCTCTACCAAGCCAGTTCAGTTCAAGGAAAGAACTGGCAAGTCGAAGAAGAAGCACGCAGTAGTTCAATCCAAAGGGAAGAAGAAGAAGTCAGGGCCTCCACCTCCTCCTCAACTGCCTCCCCATAACATCAAGATAATTGATGTTGTACCGGTTGAAAATGATGACATAGTGCCTTACAGAGGAATTCCCCTAAAGGATTCAGGAGCCGACTTTTTCAGAACTGCTTACCCTCCGATGGGAGAAACCGAAGAAAACATAAGAGCTCTATCGAGAGCTGAAATCATCAAGCGCTGGGCTGATAAACAAGTTCAAAAGTTCATAGCCGAGAACTTCATTGAGGACGTGAATGGAATACTCGCTCTGTATGCAGCTCTAACAAGGTATGTCTATTGTACCTTTGGAGACACTGCTTCAACTACGAAGCCCACTTTCTCCTAACTGCTCTGCATGGGATGAGCTTCTGGAGAAGGGAAGAAAGATGGAGTATGGAATGGGCTGGGCAGGAGTCCCCAAAGCAAAATCCAATCATCACACTGAAGAGAATGCTTGCCATTAGACGAAATCACCCACATCCTGATCAGCAAACTCTAGTGGAAGTGATGAATGATTTGTTCATCTGGGCCAATATCAGACTGCTACCTCAGCGAACTCAAGCTAAACAGCAACAATGGAAAGCTCCTCAAGTTCAACAGCATTGGTTGCTTAATGAACTGCTAAAACTCAGGCAGCAGGAACTTCAGCAAGGACAGGAGTTGTTCAACCAAGAAGTTCAGAGAAGTCATCAAAGGGCTGAAACTTCTGCAGCTTACAACACAAGGTAAACTGCCATAACGTCTGTGGCCAGGCAGTTAACGTAATTATCGACCTTCTTGAGGATTCTCCTGAGATGCAGGCAGCAGACGAGCGAACAGCCAGCGATCTGGAATTTGAAGAGATGCTCAAGTCTCCTATTCTTTCAGAGCTCCCAAGTAATGAAGAGCCACAGGAGCCAACTAAGGAGACTCGACCGCCCGAGGAGCAAACTGAGGCTTAAACTGCTCTCCCCCAAGAGTCAACTCCAAAGCAAGCTGAGAATGACCAGTCAGCTGGACAGATAGCTCAAGCAGATGAACAGCCCGAATATCAAGGTACACTAGCAATAACTGTGTACATTGATTCTATTCAAAGAGCCCTTCAAGCCATCGCTCAAGCTGCTGCACCAGAAATCTCATCAGAATCAATCTATGATGAGATAATTATTATGGAGACAGATGAGATTTCCCACACAGTTCCTTGCGAGGAACTTGTTGGAACTGAAGAAGGAGAGGAAGCGGACTCAAGAGCAGTCCAGTTCGTCGCTCAACCGAGCAGTTCCACAGTCCAGCTCCTTCCCCATTATGTGGAACTGATCGAATCCTTGCAGCAACAGGTTAAACTGCATACTGAGCAGATCAAGTAGCTGCAAGCCCAACAGAGACTCCAGTTAGCTGAAACTGAGTCGGTAAGCAGCGATGAAGATGAAGAAGATAACAGCTCCGAACCGTTGGCCAAGAGGAGAAAAACTGATCACAAGAAGGACTGAGTGGCTGATCAAATTAAATATGATTAGAAAAGCCCTAAGTGTACTTCTTGTTAATCAGTTGTAATTATCTTTTGATCCTTATTTATAAAAATTAATCTTTTTTTATTTCAAATAAATGTCAAGCTTTACATTTATTTTGAAATTTTGACCGTTGCAAAACAATGACACATGTCAAGGTCATTAATTGCTAACGACCAAAAAAAATCAAAGGCTAGTACCATTTCAACCATCATATCTATTAGTCTGTCCAAACCCTCATAAAAAGCCTCTCTCTCTCTCTCTCAAGCCTCTCAAAAAGCCTCCTGCTCCTAAAATCTCAAAAACTCTCTCTCTCAAAAGATCTTAAATTTCCCAAAAATTCAGCCAATCTCTAAGATGGCCGAATTATCCAGATCTTCAAATTCCTTCAAGGAACAACTCATGAGAGATAAATTCCTTGATAGGAAGAAGTTTCAATTGATTCTAAGTGAATCAAACAATTCAACACTTCTGTCAAATCTTCACAAAACAGGAGTTCTTCACTATCTGGAAACACCACCAAGATTCTTTAGACAAAATTTAGTGAGTGAATTTTTGCTTCAAGCAAAGTTATCTGCAGATGGGAAGATGATATCATCAGTGATTCAAGGAAGGATGCTACACATCAATGAGAAAAAAATTGCTGAAGTGTTCCAACTTCCACAAGAAGGCTCATCCGTTTAGATTTAAAGGAATCTGCAGAGTCACACTAGAGAGACTGGAAAGCTTCAACCTGCAACAAGCAATTCAATTTTACCACCACTAAAACTGACCTCAAGCCCGAGTATGGAGTTCTACTTGACATAACGAACAAGATGATGTTCAGGGCAATTGAAAGCCTAAGCCAACTCACTCAAGAGAGATACAAGGTCATGATTCACCTTGCTGAAGGGAGACAAACAAACTGGGCAGAATTTATCTTTCAACAATTCAAGCATCAAGTCATCAAGGCTATAGACTCAAAGAAATCTGGCAAGTTTGAGTCCAAGGTAGGACTTGCTCTAAGAATGAGCAAGATGCTTGAAGACCTGCTGAAACTTCCAAGTGATGAATCACTACCGGTTCTAATCTCTGACTGGATCCCCAAGAAAGGAACTGCTCATCTTCAGTCACTGAAGAAAAAGAGAAGAGGCAAGGCCAAGATGAGTAACCAGAGTTTGAGCCACTCAACTGCCAATGTCGTTCACACTCCAAAATCAAAGAACGGATCGTCAGTTGATTTCCAGGTTTGCTTCGATCCAGATGAGCTTATTCCATTCGTTGGAATCCCCTACACAAACTATGGAGCGGACTACTTCAGAGGCACATGCCCTCCACTCTAGCTGACTGAAAAGAATATTCGCACTTTCTACAGTGGTGAATATGCAGTCAAAGGTGCACAAAAGAAAGTGACTAGTCTCCTTCTCACTCACTTTACCTTTGTTGCCAAACGTGACCAAGAGTTGTTCAAACAACTCCACCGGTACTTCTACTGGTACAACTGGAGACATTCTATGTCCATTCAGTCTCATTTTCTTCTAACTACCTTTCATGGCATGAGCTACTGGCAACGAGAAGAAACTTAGAGCATCAAATGGATAGGTTCATCAAATCCATTTCCTACAACAATTGTGCAAGTCCAGCACATCATGAATCACCGGCTTGTTAACAAGATTCCAGCAAACGCCTTACTGGCAGAATTCAAATCCAGCTTCATGCCTCAAGCAGTTGGGACTGCAGGTCAACCAGTCAACTGCCCAACTGAATCACTTTGTCGTCAGCTGAACTTTGATAATTTATCAAGTCAGTCAGCTGAGCCATCACGACGAACTCTACCTGCCATCGAAAGGAGAGAACCTCATCTCGCACATGCTAAAGTCATAGCGCCTCAGAAGAATCCAAGGCGTACTGATGAGAGCAATAGTGATGATGAAGACACTGCTACATCACCAAGTCTCTTATCCAAAAGCTATGTGACTCCACTGCTCACCTCTAGCTCAAAAGGTAGGTAACTGCTCGTGAAAAGTGATCAGTTTGGGTCACCGCCAAAGGGAACTTCACACTCCCTTAGTCAAAGGATGAAAAGCTTGTCAGTTGAAATCCAGCTTCACCTTCGCCAAGCCAAGAGGACAGCAACGCTAGAACCATCAACGCACAAAGCTACATCTAAAGGAAGCAGTGCTGCCAGTCCAGCTAGGCCATTCAAGAAGCGGAAACTGTCTATAGAAAAGCCGAGCAACTAATCAAGTCAACTGATCAATTTAGTTCAGTTGCAGCTTCAACTGCAGTTAGCTCATCAGTGACAACTGAGCATCAATACTCAACTGCTCAACCAACCGCCGCGTCATCAATCAGTTGGACTATATCCCAACTGACTAAGGATAAGTTTTTTTAATTCGAAAGCTTACCTTAATTATATTGTTACCGTTGCGATTATGAAATATCTTATATTATATTTCAACGGTTACAATTTGAAAATAGGGTTCTATATCACAAAGTTTCCATTAATATTTCTGCATGGATATTAAAACAACTATTCAGAAGGAGAAGTAAAATATAATTTTTTAATGAGCTATAAATAGAAAGATCTACAGAAAATATTTCGCTAGTTATGGCAACTACCCCATTTTCAAAATCGATACATCTCAGCCACAAGATCATAAAGTTACTTAATAGTTGAACGACTGAGATCCAAATATCATTAATTCAGCTAATCAACCATCAAATCGGATGGGTGATCAGCTAAGAAAAGCAATCGAGTACCTCGATTCTTGCATGCAAAGATGCATAAATATGTGCAAAGAGATAAAGGCTCCGATCATCTGAAAAACTCTCTCTCTCTCTCTTGTTTGATCATTTGTTGGCCTTCTCTCTCTCATCAAAAACTCTTGTTATCTAAACTGAAAGAGCATATCTTTGCAGAAATGAAGCCCCCATTTCCCATGGTGGATATTAAAGCTCTTGAGCACAAGACGAGAAAGGACAAATCTCTAAATCTATAGATGCTCAATGCACGTCTCGGCCCGGATGTCTTTCAAAAGATTTATCGACCTTTGGAGGCGACTGGTTTGCTACCCTTCTTGACATTACTGCCGGTCAAGAACATACCTGCTTATGTTGTCGAGTTCTACTACAACACAACCATCAACGGTGACAACATCATCTCCACCGTCAAAAATCAGGTGATCACGGTAACAAAGGAAATGATGATGTCCACCCTTCACCTCCCCGGCAAAGGCCCAAACGTGATGGACCTAAATCTGCCATCCAAATATGCGCTATGGGATACATGGAAGCTTCCTCACGTGCGCCACAATGACAGTTCGCACAGACTAAAGGAGAGCATGCCAAGTGATATCATCCAACTCTTGGATATCACCGGCCATATCCTTCATGGCAACTTCGAGATAGTCCATCTCTCTGAGATCAAAGCCCATCTCACAGCCGCTCTATACTTTGGATGTCAAGCTAACTGGGCTTCCTTCATCCTTGCCCAACTGAGAGCTAATGTAGAGTGAGCAGCATATGATCCGTCAACTGGCACATTCCGAGAAAAGATCGGGTTTATGAATCGCATAAGCCATATTATTCAAAGCCAGTTTGATGAGATCATACCAATTGGCGAACTACTCGGAAAAAGAGACATGCTTCTCACTATCTACTGCCATCAGATCGCGAAGCATTCCCATCCACAAGGGCCTTCCAACTCAGATCGTGGAAAGGCACCCTTGGAGGTACCCGTCAGCTCCTCTGACGAAAGAGAGTTGATGCTTAAGAGCGAACCTCTTTCAAGGCTGAGTGATCAGCCTACAATATCAGCCAGCTCCCAACCTCTACAGTTAGTCCACCGTGACTCCATTAAGGTTAACTTTGAAGTAGTTCTAGATCACCAGCTCAGAAACTGCTTCGGTCTCATTGAGGACTACGACTCCTCACTATTTGCACAACTCCAGAGGTACCTGCAGTACCACATATGGTACTTTTAACTGGATGAGTCAACAATGTTCCACCTCATCCACACCCGTGGCTCCACCTTCTGGATCAATGAAGGTACATGGAGTAGAAACTGGATGAATCATTCACTCTCCTCGCCACCAATGCTCTCAGACATCATGGATTCGATGATCAAACAAATCCAGCTCCAGATACCAGCCGATGCTCCTCTCCCCGACAATGAACCGGCCAACTCCTCATGCACACCCTTCGTTGGTGATCCACCGCTTCTAACAACTGATGAGATCTTCAACAACTTGGCCTCCATGAACTTCAGAGAGCAAGACATCTCAGATCAAGGTCAGTTCATGCCAACTAAAGACACCTATATATGGCTCTCCTCACTCATGCAAATTCCTTCAGTTCCCCCCATCACTGATGATAATTTGGCAACTACCTTCACATTCCTGCCAAACTTGTCACTACCATCATACGATCCATTCCACCTTTTGGATGATGCCAAAAAGGGGGAAGAAGGACAGTATGATGATGGATGTTTAACTCTTTGGGATCAGATTCAAAGAGAAATTCATTATGAGGGGGAAGATCAGCTTCAGGAGGAAGCATGGAGATTACAAGGAGCCCAAGAAAGAGGAGAATCGAGCAGAAAGAAAAGGAGCAATTGGAGCAATTTTTAGGAAGTAGATTAGTAGTTTTAACTACTCTTCTTGAAATTAAAATATACTTTAAAATGAATATATTATACAAGTTTTGATCAGCTTATACTTCAAGCTTAATGCTCATACTCTGATATATCATGCTCTGATAATTCAAGTTTGAATGTTTTGACATAATATTTTATGCTCTGATACTTCAGTTTGAATGCCTTGACACTGAAATGAAAGCATGCTCAAAGAGAAAAAAAAATGAAAGAATGCTCATAAAATTTGAAGTCCAAATTGCTCTTGAATTTGACATGCTCTGATACTTGAATGAAAATCATGAATCATATGGCTCTGATACTTGAATAAAAATCATGAATCAATTTGTCTCTCAACGTGCTCTGAATTTGCTCTGATTTTAAGATTCTACTTAAGCATTTGCTACACTTGCAGTTTTTCCATCATCATCAACAAAGTTTTGACATCATCAAAAAAGGGGAAATTGTTAGGAAAAACTATTAATGAACCCCTAGATCAGGTTTTGATGAGATGTCAAAATTAGTTATGAAAAACTGACTAAAGTTCAAGTTGTAGATCGGAGCTGACCAGTCCAGAGCATCAAAAAGGAACTCAAGTAGAGTCAAAGTCAACCAATCTGAAGAATGGTCTACAAACTGAAGGATACGTAATACAGTCAAATTCAACTCAGCTAAGGAGTCATACCAGTTAAAACAAGCTGACAACCAAGTCAGCTGAGCTGAGGGAGAAAAGAGTTGACTAAAGACTAAAGAAACTGATAAAGCATCAGTTTAAGCTAGAGACTGGAAGTATCCAACTGATGGTCGGACTGCAGTAGACAAGACAGATCAGCTGAAAGTAATAACTGTAGTCAGTCAGCTTGTGATTAGTCAAAACTGACAGGAAAGCTCAAAGAGAAATCAGTCAAGCTGACAAGCTAGCCAAGAACTTAAGATCAGTCCAACTAGAGCAATAGGCAAACCCAGCTGACAAGCCCAGAACTGCCAACTGGAGCAATAGCCAAACTCAGCTGACAAGCCCAGAACTGTCAACTGGAGCAATAGCCAAACTCAGCTGACAAGCTCAGAACTGCCAACTGGCGCAATAGCCAAACCTAGCTGACAAGCCCAGAACTGCCAACTGGAGCAATAGCTAAACTCAGCTAATAAGATCAGAACTGCCAACTGGAGCAACAGTCAGACTCAGCTGACAAGCTCGGAACTGCCAGCTGGAGAGATAATCAAACTGAGCTGACAAATCCAGAACTGCCAACTGGAATTCAAAGATACCAAGAAAGCTGAAGCCAGAGAACCCTGGAGTCTGTTGCTCAAAACCGGCGAATCCTAGAATAAATGCTCCTACAAAGATCCTGGAATTTAATGAAGATCGATTGGTAGAGTAACGGCTACTTCAACCAAATGCTCCAATCGATCATTAAAAGACCACCTGCCATTGATGAGCCAACAGAGCCACCGACCAATGGACAATGGAGCTCAACGGTCATAAAATCACTCCTGTATAAAAGACGAGTGAATCAGAGTTTAAAACACTCTTCGCACACTCTTTAAAAACTCTTTGCCAACTTCATCTACTCTAGGCCTTCACAAGAAATAGCTTTTCTTTCTCCCTCCCACTCAAGCTCAAGTGCGATATTTGATAAAAACTGCGAGAGTGCAACTGAGAAGAAGAATTCACAGAATTAAGATATTCAGCCAGCTGTTAACGATCCAGCCAGGGCAGCCTTCTCAGTTCTAACTATTCAACGATCAATTACTCAGCTCAGTTAAAGGAGCACATCAGTTGATACCCCCTGTTCAAGACTCACCTCTTGAAGATCGAAAGAGATCTAAAACCTTGTAAAGATGACAATAGCACCTACCTTCCTAGCGAGCAGTTAGGGACTTCAAGTGTGAGCCGTCGACCCGCTGAGGTAGCGAATAGTTACCAGGTTCAGCCAACTGTCCTTCATTGTGTAATTTGTAAAGAAACTCAAGTTATATAGTGAAGTTGCCCTTCTGCGGAAGGAAGAGAGGACGTAGAAGTTTGAGACTTCGAACCTCTATAAATCGCTTGTGTGCTGTACTATATTGATTATTGCATATCTTTGAACTGCACACAATATCACACAAGCTGCACTCAGATTGTCTTAACTGATCAACAAGATTGTGCATAGATAAGTTTCATCAAGCGAGTCAAAGGGCCCTGTTATTCTGCATCTAAAGCAAAAGTTTTTGAATCAGTTTATTCACCCCCCCTTTAAATTGATACCGACTTGCCCGGGACCAACAATATTTGATAAAATAATGTAAAATATAGTTTAGAAATAAACAACTAATTACTTTTATCCATTCCAAAAATTGATTAAATAAAAATAAGAATTGATGATTGACATTTTTATCAATGCTTCTGACCTAATGAAGTCATGATACACTATTTGGTCTATTTTCCAATTCTATCAATATAAAAAAAAATTACAATCAAAATTTTGTAACCCCGAACATCATCCATACGTACTTTGTTACACTAATTTAAGAATTCATTCAACCCAAACAAAAGCGTTAAACAAATCCCCACGCTGGCATGCCATTTTCTAATTTCTTAACTTTTATAACCTGCAAAACAACAATTACATAAATATAACAAGAGAGCTCCCTAAAAAAATATAAAAACATAAGAGAGTACTATACTTGAACTTGTAACGATGCATATAGGAAAAACATATAAAAATTGCCAATTAAAAAAAATACATTAACTTCTATTCAATAAAATAAATAAATTCCTCTATTTTAGTAACATAACAATGAAATATTAATTATTTCTTATGTGAACCATAAGATTTGATTCTTAACCACATTTGAAATGTTCACATTTGAATATCTATGATTTTCGGATCCTACAACTTAAAAAATAATATGTTTCAAATGTGAACTATATATATATATATATTTTATTTTTATTTTATTTTTTGTAAACTACATATTATGTGTTTGAGTATATATTATTTGAAAAATAAATTTAGAGGATCTAGAACTATCAAATAGGGAAAGAAATAGTAAATATTGGTTCTATCAAAGCAAATAATTATATATTTTGTAAAAAAAAGGTTTTAGAATTGAAAATAAATTCTTGTTTCACTCTAGAATTTGTAATTGAAAATGGGTAGGTTTTTTTTTTGGATATTACAAAACATATCTATTCATTAGATAAATTTGAAAAAGACTAATTATTTTGTAGGCAAACATATTGATTAAAAAGCAAAATGAGATTCAAACAATATATTACAAAATGTATCTATTCATCAGATAAATTTGAAAAAGACTAATTATTTTGAAGGCGGACATATTACAATAATTATTAAATATTAATATTAAAATATAAAAATTAATGCAAAATTTAATAGAAATCATCACAAATTCTCTTAGCATTGAACTAAAGCATAATAATTATGTGGATTTGATTATTGTGCCATTTGGAAACCTTAACCTCTTTCTTCATCCGTCATCACTCTTCTCCTCAAAGCAATTCCTCCAATCTTGTTCATATTTTAAAAAATCTCAATCATAATATACTAACATGTTTTATACAAATGAAGCCAGTTAGCTTGATGAGTTTTAGAATTCCTTTATTTTGTCCACAATAAAAAAAAGACATTTTTGATTCTCTTGATTGGTTAACCTGCAAGCAACATTTAAAAGTAGTTCTTAGTTTAAGCTTTATTACACACAATAGAAAGCACGAACGTATGTGTGATGGTATATCCGTATAATGTATAATTCAACATAAATTTAAAGATTCAAAAGGTAAGAAAGGTGAAGCACACAAAAGTCACAATATTTCCCTCTAGATGGGAAAAAGGACTCTGCTACACTTGCAACCAACAATGTTCCACCGCCCATCGTTGTCGCAATAAATTTCTACTTTTATTGGGTACGGAGATAATGAGGGCCTTCCATCACTGGAGGAACCATCTGAGCAGCTAGAAGCTGACACCCCTATTTCTGATATTTCCAATCTACACTCCTTATCTGGTAGCCCTACACCTCGCTCTCTTTAACTTAGTGGTTCAATCAACCACCACAATCTTCATGTGCTTATCGACAATGATAGTACTTATAATTTCATTCAACCTTCTATCGTCACACAACTTTAGTTGCCTGTAGAGTCAGTTCCACCTTTCAAAGTTTATGTTGGCAATGACAATTACTTATTTTCCCGCCATCTTTGCCCTAAGGTTCCACTTCACCTACAAGGTCACACTTTCCATATCGACCTTCATCTTCTTCCCATTCAATGGCTTCAAACCTTGGGCCCAATCACAAAAGACTACGCCACTCAATCGATAGAGTTTCTCTAATAGGACTCCAAGATTCACCTTCACGGTGATATTACTTTGGATGCACAATTGATCTCTTTTAATCAGTTATAGGCCCTGGTCTCTCAAGACAAAGTCGATGAGATTTTTTAAATCTATATTTGGTCGACAAACCATCAAGGGTGTAGGGTATCAGTCTTCTGGAGGTTATACCTCTTGCTTCCCGTCGCAGGCAATCGGTCAATTAATCCCTCAAGGGACAGAGAAGATCGGCGAGAAGAACACAACAAGGCTCAGGGTTGTCTGAGCTCAAAAACTCCTCGAACAGTGACCAGTACACACCCAGACCAAGAGACCAGAGACAGTAGACCACACACTCTTCACCGGCAACTCCACTCCATACAAACCCATGACTAACCCACTGTGTACCCAGGATACTCGT
Source organism: Perilla frutescens (assembly GCA_026008535.1). Classification (NCBI taxonomy): domain Eukaryota; kingdom Viridiplantae; phylum Streptophyta; class Magnoliopsida; order Lamiales; family Lamiaceae; genus Perilla; species Perilla frutescens. Next base: position 34,917,844 of record BRKX01000011.1, read on the forward strand.
ACGAGGAGACCACAAAGGAATCCAGATGAACTAGGCTACTTAAGCAGTGAGAAAGTATGAGCACAGAGCTCTATGTTGGGGTTTTTTCGAATTAAACCACTGCAAGATCTATTGGATGTCCATTAACCCATGTTTATGCAAACTATATTTTTATGTAACAATATGAATAATACATGCCTAGCACAAAACCATGCAAATCAAATTCGAATCTAATAAGATGGAATACATAGAATCGAAATTACTTACAATTGACAGACGGTCTGAGGATAAGATTAAAGATCTAATCTTATTTTTGAACGATGAATGATTGGCGTCGCTTCTCTCACTGTGATCGGCAGCCACTGGCTCGATATTCCACTCCGAGATCTTCTGTTGTATTCCCGGACTGAGTATTAGATACAGAGTGGGTTGTATACTACTGATAGGGTTGTGGATTCTGTGGAGATCTTGAGAGACAAAGAGGGGCTGAATAATAATGTTATTAATTTCATCCCCCTCCCCTTAATTAAATAGGGAGGTGGGCGAAATTATCTTGCCCTAACCCTACTGGGTTTGGGCCTCTATCTCAAGTTCCATCTTCAGTCCACTTTCAGTCTATTTGGGCTACAACAAGGATCTAGAAGAATATTAAATTGGCTTACTAATTTATTTAATTTTCAATATCCAATAAACTTAGGATATAATTAAATAAATTAAGTATTACTTTTATTCCACTAAATAAGTAATACTAACCTACCAATTTAATACATATATGCGAATATGCTTTCTCCTTTAGTTCAGCCATTCTCCGTGTTTAAGATATAATGTTCATTAATTAATTATGTCAGCCTCTGATAGCTATAATTAATTAACATCTAGAACCTTGAGTAGTACCACACAAACTTTATCATGTACGGAATAAATTCCATCTGCAAGGTTTCAACATGAACTTGTGTTTCCTCAAGGGAACATCATCAACCTGGCGCACCAGGACACGGTGCTCATGCATATTGCACGACACATCATGTATACATTATTATTGCCCAAGATATCGAGTTTATTGATCCATGAAAGGATCTCACTCATTGATAAATCAAAGTAATAAACAATGCACATATATGCTCATCAATAAACATGAGTTCAGAACCCGAACTCTGTGGATCTTTATTCTCTCACTATCAGGGTCAGAGTAGAGAATAGTATCCTATCGTGATCCTCCTTAATACACTAATAAGTGTACTAGAATAATCATTTAATCAAGAAAAATTAACTTATCAGATTATTCTACGGTGTACCGATGGTGCGTTCAGGACCATCTAAATCGTGAGCCCTTTAATACAATACAAGGTTCTGATGATATGATCTTACCGTGTGTCTCCCCACACCATATCATCAACAATGTAAGTATATTGAACATTGCATAAAAGAATTATATAAAATAATCTAAATGCAAAAAGTGACTATAATAACTTTTAATCCATATCATCATATCATCATAAAAGTATACAAAGACATGTCTTTCAGTATATAAAACTAACATTCCAAGCTAGAGGCTTGTTCTTAGGGTTTGCAAGAAGTGAAGAAGAAGACTCAGAGAGACAGAGAGAGAGAGATTAGAGAGATGAGATTGCAGTGATGAACAGTGAAGCCCTAAGGCTTCTAATGAAGCGGGGAATAGCCAAAGAGTCATACAGAGAATAGAAATGGGCGGTGGTCATGGGCTACCATAAATGAGTGATGGGCTAGGTAAGTGGGCCAAACAAGTTAGGCCAACATACATAACAATCTCCACATTTGGCTTAATGGTGTGTACTGATCTTCGAAAGAGCTTTGCAGGAATCATCATTACCTTTTTATTTCTCTCCTGCAAGGTCACAAAGACAAGATGCGACACATAACACAAAGTTAGAATAGATTAAAAAATAATCAGCAGTAAGCAGGATTCACAAAGAATCATAAAAGTTCACATAGAACAGTTTAGGGTTAGAGAGATTTAACCAAGATCATAGTTTAGAATTTTCTGATAAAAAAATGAATTTCTCAACAGGCAAGCACTTTGTTCCCATGTCAGCTGGATTAAATTCTGTGGGAATTTTCTCAAGTTGTATTTTACCCTTTTCAACAACATCTCTGATGAAGTGAAATCTCACATCAATGTGTTTTGTTCTGTTATGGAACATTGGATTTTTACACAATTGGATTACAGATTAACTATCTGAAACTAGAGTAGGAGAAGTGTTAGCAAAACTAATTTCAGATAGTAGCCCATTGAGCTAAATAGCTTCTTTCACTGCCTCAGTGGCAGCAACATATTCTGCCTCAGTGGTAGAAAGGGCTACAATGTGCTGGAGCTGGGATTTCCAGCTAATGCATGAACCACAAACTGTAAAAACATATAAAGTGGTGGACTTTCTATTGTCTCTATCATTTGCATAGTTAAAGTCCACATATCCCACAAGTTTCTCCACATCAGGAGACTTAGAGAAAGCCAAGCCATGATTTGAAGTAGACTTCAAATATTTGAGAAGCCATTTTAATGCTTCCCAATGTGGCATTCCAGGATTTGACATATATCTGCTTAAATAAGAAATAGAATATGCAATATCTGGCCTATTGCTGGTCATGAGGTATATCACAGAGCCAATGATATTTGAATAAGGCACATTAGACATATCATGAATTTCAGAATCAGTCTTGGAAGACTGATCCTTACTTAGCAAGAAATGGGTAGCAAGGGGCACACTCACAGGCTTAGCCTTTTGCATAGAGAATTTACTCAAACTTTATCAACATAAGAGATCTGATTCAACACAAGGGAACAATTCTTTCTGTCTCTTTGAATATACATTCCAAGGATTTTCTTAGCATCACCTAAATCTTTAATGTCAAAGTTCTCACAAAGGCATTTTTGAACATGCTTTATAGATTTAATACAGGGACTGATAAGAAGTATATCATCAACATAGAGAAGAAGGAACACATGAGTTGAATCATTTTTCTCAAAATACAGACAGTGATCAAAGTTACCCTTGTTGAATTTAAGAGACATCATGCAAGCATCAAAATTTTTATTCCATTTTTATTCTTATCAAAAGCCTTTAGGTTATTTCATAAAGATGTCATTTTCAAGGTCACCATGTAAGAATCAGTGGTAACATCCATCTATTTCATTTCCCAGTTAAAATGAGCAACAAGAGATAACATGATTCTAACAATAGTAAATTTCACAACAGGAGCAAAGATTTCATTATAATCAATCCTCTCCTTTTGAATAAATCCTTTTGCAACCAATCTAGCCTATATCTCACAGAATCAGACTCATGTTTTACTTTATAAATCCATTTGCATTAAACAACAAAGCACTTAGCAGGTTTTCGAACAAAAATCCAAGTTTTGTTATCATGCAAAGATTTCATTTCCTTTTTCATAGCATCAAGCCATTTATCATAATCTTTAGAATTTAAGGTAGATTTATAAGATTGGGGTTCACAAGCATCAAGATTATTAAACACAGTGAAGGCCAACATGGACAAGTGATTGTCAGCAAACCTTTAAGGTTGCCTTACAGTCCTTCTCACTCTATTGCTAGTGAGTTAGTAATTCTGAAGAACATTGGAACCTCTCCCTTCTTCAGAATTGTCCAAGTTATTTTTAGGATTATCCTGGAGATCATTGAGATCCCTGCCATCTTCAGGATGATCCAAGTTATCATATTCAGGCATAGCATCAGGCTTATCAAGTTCACTTAACACAGACAAATGCTCCACCTCACTTGGATATGTCACAAAAACAGGTTCAGAAGAAGATAGACAAGGAAAATCATTTTCATTAAACATAACATCCCTACTTATAATAGTTTTGAACCCAAGAACACTCTTATCCCAGAGCTTATATTCTTTTACCCCATCGGGGTAGCCTATGAAGACAGACTTCCTAGATCTAGGATCCAGCTTATCATGCTTTTGGTGAACATAAGCAAAACATCCAAATATTTTAAGATTTGAGAAATCAATGTTTTTATTTGCAAATACAGATTCAGAAATTTTTCCATGCAAAGGCATTGAAGGTGACCTATTGATGAGATAGGCATCAGTAGCAACTGCTTCACCCTAGAATTTTTTGGACAGACCAGATGAAGCAAGCATGCTTCTCACTCTTTCAAGAAGAGTTCTATTCATTCTCTCAGCAACGCCATTTTGCTGAGGGGTACAAGGGATAGTTTTGTGTCTCCTAATCCCAAACTCTACACATACTGATCAATCAATGAATTGCAAACTTCAAGCCCATTGTCAGTTCTCAAAGTTTTAATCTTTTTTCCAGTTTGGTTTTCAATCTGAATTTTTCATGCAGAGAATTTATTACATTAGATTTATTTTTCATTAGAAAAACCCACACTTTTCTGGAAAAATCATGAATAATAGACAAGAAATACCAATTCTCACCATGAGTATCAACTTTGGCAGGACCCCATACATTATCATGCAAGTATTCAAGAATATCAGCACTAACATGAGATTTATGGGGGCTAGAAACAGGGAATTGAACCCTATGTTGTTTTCCTATCACAGAAAGGCATGTCAGAAATGTGATCAGATCCAAATTTACAAGATTTATGCAACATTTTCAGACCTTTATGACTCATATGCCCTAATCTAGCATGTTATAACATGGTTTTGTCACTTTGCACAGAGTTTACAATTTAAGGGACCAAATTCAAGGGTCTAGCATTGCAAACATACAAATTATGTTGTCTAGGGGCCTTAAACACCACCATAGCACCTTTTAAGAATTTAATTCTATCCACTTCAATCTTAGCAAGTAAACCATCATTAGTTAAGCATGCAACAGAGATCAAGTTATATCTCAGCTTAGGGACATATCTGACATTTTTTAGAGTAATTGATGAACTAGAGTCAAATTTTAAGTAAATTTCACCAATGCCAACAACATGACTTTTTCTTTCATTAGCCATAGCCACAGAACCATTTTCAACAGTTTCTAGTTTAGAAAACATGTTTTTATATGGAGACATATGAAAAGTGCATCCAGAATTAATAAGCCATTTAGATTCAGACAGAGAATTTGACACAGAGTTCACATAGGGTTCAGAGAACATATCAAAGACCATGGAAACATCACCATAATTCTCAGAATCAATAGCCACATTTGCATGATTATCACTAGAATTTTCATACTTCTTTTTTATTTTCTTAGGTTTATCACATTTATTGGCATAGTGACCAGGTTCATTACAACTATAGCACTTTCTGTTTCCAGTTCTAGATTTTGATCTAGGCTTTTTCTTATCAAAGGCATGATTAGACTTAGATCTTTCATAAGTTCTTCCTCTAACATGCATAATTTCACCAGAGTTCTTACTACTGCTGCTAGACCCATGTTTCATATAAAGTTCTTTAGAATTAAGGCCATTTTCCACAATATCATAGGTGATAGCATCTCTGCCATATCTATTAACAAATTTTATGTCATTAAATTTATCAGGAATAGCATTTAGGAGCACAGTAGCAGAATATTTTTCAATTGTATCATCCCCTCTCAATTTCATAGCCTGGATCAATTTGTTAAAATCATCCAAATTTGCATCAATATCTTTTAACATATCAAGCTTAAATTTGAAAAAAAATCTTGTAGGAATGACAGAGATTGAAAAGAGGTTTGAGTGTACAGTTCATTCAATTTTTCCCATAATTCTTTAGCACAAGTTATACCAACAACCTGCCTCATCACAGAATCATGAAGACTCAACAGAATTGAAGACCACCTGCATTCATCTCAATCTTTTTCTCATCAGTTTCAGTTCTATCATATCCATCAAGAACAACTTTATATACCTTTTTTTTATGAGAATATATTCTATTTTGGTTTTCCAAATTTGAAAATCACTTTTGCCATCAAAATGAGCAGTATCATATGCAGAACCCATGACAATCACATAGATAGGTATAGGCAACCAAGATAGAGATCACAGAGCCCCCAAGATAAAGTTAGGGATGGAGGAAGGAGAGATAAAATTAAAAACACTCTCACAGGCAGTGAGAAAGCCAAAGAGAGCCCAAAGTACAAGCAGGTTGACTTTCCGTATAGAGTTCACTTGGGTCCTATTAGTGGGTAAAGGTGATTCACACAGCACACGACACAAAAATAGCCAAGAGAGAAGGAGCGGAAGTCAGAGCACAGAGCCAGGACCAACAATACCCAAGAGAATCACAGAGATTCAAAGCCAAAATTCAATAAATCACAAAGATAAAGAGAATTTAGGAAGAATCACAGATATTCAAGATTTAAAATAACACAGATCTCAAGTATTGACAGAGAATCACACAGAACTCAGAGATAGCATCGAAACCTTAAATTTCTAGGGTTTTGAGTACAATACCAGAGTAGAAAACCCCGCGGTTGGGATTCCCTGATTACCACATGATAAGTGGTGTTTTTGCACAATATTTTATAGTTGAAATAAAGTTATTTGAAAAGTATTGCATTTGCTTTAACACAATTTGAGCTTTTAACTTCCCGTTTTAGAACTTTTATTTCTGGTTTGATTTGTACGGGAAATGGAGAATAAATTAATGAATTTTTGAGTGATCCAATGTCATGATAATATATATAATCAAATAAGAAATGTGCTGCAAGTTGAATCATCTCAATCGGACAAGAAATGAGGGAGAACGGAGCAAAACCGTGAAAGGTGCCAGTGCAAAAATGGAGGCGCAGCCGGTGCACTCACGCACGAGTGGCAGCATGACCGGAGGCGCGACCGGACTACTCCGATGTAGAGACATGTTTTTCTTTATCCCGGACATGACCAGGGATGGAACCGGAGGTGCGACCGAGCCCGTGTCGCGCCCCCAACCCAGAATTTCAGATCTGCACATGATCTTTTTCTTCTTATTTGCTATTTTTCTTTCCATTTTTCAAACAACACAATACAACATTCATTTTCTCCAAAAATCCCCAAATTTCCCCCAACACCAAAACCTTTCTCTCATCTCTCATCTTTAACCCTCGCCTATCAAACCCACACACTAGCTAGGATTTCCACCTAGCTAGGGTGAATAAGGAGTCATGACTTGAAGACAGAGCAAAGAGGAGATGAGCAGAGGCAAGGGTGGAGTCGAGACTCAACTTCTTGGTTGTTCTTAGTTTTTATTCTTTTTTTATCTTTGATTTTCTTTGAGATAATTTAATCCTTGCATATGTGTTGATATTAGGTTAGATTATCTTGTATTTTGGGATTGAGAATATTTTGGTATTTATGCATTTCTAATTCTATTGATTGTTTATGGCCTCATTTCATTTCTTGTGATTATGCTATGTTGGGTGTTGATTAATTGATCACTAATTTATATGATTTTATCTATTGATTCATGATTCGAGAGATGAGTCTCAATAGACGAACCCTAGGCACGAGGTACCTTTTTCATTAAATTCAAGAGAATTGATGTTTAGTATGAGGGCTAGAATCTTTGTAGCTTTTGGTAAGTACATATGTAGAATTCGATCGAAAATGATGAACCTAGCGTGTACCCTACAACTTAAGTATCTCTCGAGAGCTTAAGATGCATTAGAGATTGCCCTAGTGAAATTTGACACCACAAATAGACATTAAATAGGATCGTTAGTGTTAAGTACCTGAAGAATCAATCTCGAAAGTACCTCTACCTTCTTGTCCCATTCTCCATTTATGTTTCCCATTTATTTATTATTTTCTTTAGTTTAGATTAGTTCATTATCTTTCCTTTTTTCTTATCATCTAGATAACGATTGAGGTCCGATATTGTAGTCACATAATTAAGTCTAATTAGTCTATGTGGATACGATAATCTTGCTCACCATATTTACTATAATTGCACCGTACACTTGCGGTATAGTTTTAGTCGGAAAAAAAAGTCGATCACTACACAGATCTCAAGTTAGGCGGTTGGACGGTAATCCGATGGACGACGGAGGGTGCCTTCGGTGAGATTCCCCCATGGCTCTGATACCACTGCAGGGTATCAGTCTCCGAGAGGTTACATCTCTTGCTTTCTGTCGCCGGCAGTCGGCCCGTTCGTCCCTCAAGGGATAGAGAAGATCAGCGAGAAGAACACAACAAGGCTCAGGGTTTCCTGAGCTCAAAGACTCCTCGAACAGTGACCAGTACCACACCCAGATCAAGAGAACAAAGACAGTAGACCACACACACCTCACGGACAACTCCACTCCACACAAACCCACTGCGTACCCAGGCTACTTGCACTAGGAGACCACAGAGGAATCCAAACGAACTGGGCTACTTAAGCAGTGAGAGAGTATTAGCACAGAGCTCCAAGCTAGAGACTTGTTCTTAGGGTTTGCAAGAAGTGAAGAAGAAGACTCATATATATATATATATATATATATATATATATATAGAGAGAGAGAGAGAGAGAGATGAGATTGCAGTGATGAACAGTGAAGCCCTAAGACTTCTTTTAATGAAGTGGGGGGCAGCCAAAGAGTCACACAGGGAACAGAAATTGGCGGTGGTCAATGGGCTACCATAAATGAGTGATGGGCCAGGTAAGTGGGCCGAACAAGTTGGGCCAACATATATAACAAAGGGGAAGGCGCCTCTATCCATCACCTGGAGTCCGACCCAACTTCTCTCACCTCTGAGGCCTATCTTGCTCTTCAGTAGCTTATCGCTGAATATTCCTACTTATTTCAGCCCTCGATAGTCTCCCTCCTCACCACCGAGTTGACCATTACATTCACTTGCTCCCTAACACAACTCCTGTCAATGTTAAGCCCTACAGGTACCCTCAATTTAAGAAACAAGAGATGTTTAAACTATCACTGAAATGCTTTCTTAAGGTTTAGTCTGCCTTAGTCGAAGCCCATTTTCTTCCCCGGTTCTACTAGTTTGAAAAAAAGACGGCTCCTATTATTTTTGCGTCAACTATTAGGCCCTCAACGTTGTCACAATTAAGGATAATTGTCCTATCCCTACTATTGACCAACTGTTGGTTGATTTGGGCGGGGCCACACTCTTCACCAAACTCGAACTACATTCGAGATATCACCAGATCTGTCTACATGGCCGTGATATCCACAGAATAACTTTTCGTACAGCGGATGGCCACTTTGAGTTTCTCGTTATGCCCTTCGGGCTTTGTAATGCTCCTTTGACTTTTCAGTCAGCCATGAATAGATCTTTGCTCATTTTCTTCATCAGTTCATTGTGGTCTTTTTCGACAACCTTTTGGTGTATAGCCAGACAGCTGATGCTCATGTTTCCTATCTCCGACAGATGTTTGAATATCTCATAGCTCACCAATACTACCTCAAACCTACCAAGTGTGTCTTCGGCTAACACATTGTTGATTACATGAGTCATATTGTCTCTGTTGGTTTTATTAGCCCAAATCCCAATAAAATTGAAGTTATGCGGGCTTGGCCTACTCCAAAGACACCCAAGCATTTACGTGCATTCCTTGGCCTCACGGGCTATTACCGATAATTTGTCTGTAGCTATGCTGGGATCGCTGCCCCATTAATTGATTTGCTCATCAAAGATGCTTTTTAATGGTCTCCAACAGCCCAAATTGCCTTCGGGACACTCAAGCATGCCATGAAGACCACCCCTGTGCTCCGTCTTCCTGACTTCTTGTTGGAGTTTGTTGCCAAAATGGACACCTCAAATGTCGACATTGGCGCCATTTTGATGCAGTACTTTCCATAAGCTTCTCCATGAAGCCCATGCTACACCGCTGGCAGGCCATGGGGACATTAAATGTACCGTTGTTCGTCTTGTTTCCACCTATTATTGGCCGAACATGAGATCCGCTGTGGAAAAATACATTGCTACTTGTTTGGTTTGTCAACAAACAAAGTATTTTACTAGAACCCCGACTGGTCTTCTCCAGGCCCTGCCAACCCCACGCCTAACTCAAGTTTGGGAGGATGTGAATATGGACTCTAACTCTATCACCGGACTTTCTCCGAGACAACACTATACAGTGATCCTAGTTCTTGTTGATCGCCTCACCAAATCTTCTTATTTTGGTGCACTTCTTTCACATTTTACGGTGGTCTCCACGGCTTCGCTCTTTGCCGAAATGGCGGTCAAACTTCATAATTTTCCCACCACCGTTATTTCAGATGGTGACCTTGTGTTTCTCAGCAAATTTTGGCAGAGCCTTTTTAAATTAAGTGGCATGATGCTCCGCCCATCACCTCAAATTGATGGTCAAACTGAAGCCAACTGCTTGGGCTTCATTTCTCAGTTGGGTGGAATTTTCCTACAACACCTCTTATAGCTCCAGCATCAGAATGACCCACCCCGGCCCATTTCAGGCCTTGTATGGTCGTCTTCTTCCATACATGATGCTTTATGTTCGAGGGGCTACGACAATTCAAGCTTTGGATGAGGCATTGCTCGATCGCCATGCTCTGCTACGCCAACTCAAAGACAATCTCCGATAATCCTAGAACCGTATATAGCAAAAAGCTAATTCCCGACGTCGCGAAGTTGAATTTCAAGTCGGTGATCAAGTTTTGGTTCGCCTGCAACCATATCGTCAGATTTTGGTGTCCGGGCACTCTTTTCCCAAGCTGGCTCGGCATTATCCCGGTGGCATATCGCTTGGCCCTCCCTCCAGCTAGCTGCATACATCTTGTCTTCCATGTCTCCACATTGAAACCTTTCAAAGGTTCTGTGCAGGTGATAGTTTGTGACCTCCCTCTAGAGTCTCGTGCTGCCAACCCCATCGTCACTCCAATGGCAATTTGTGCTACTCGCGACTTACTCCGCAACGGCGTCTCTCATAGACAGGTTCTTGTACAATGGAAAGATTTGGACGACCTTCGTCGGGATTACCCAGATCCTCTCCTTGAGGACAAGGTGATTGCCGATGGGGGGAAGAGTGATACACCAGAGCTAGAAGACAACCAGACCCATCTCAACGGATCCAAATATAGAGGAAGGCCTAAATGAATTAGGATAAGATGGCCTATTAGGTGGATGACCCAAACGTTGAACAAAATTACTAGATAAATTCAAAGGGTTTGTGGTTGGATGATTGACGATTCCACGTGTCCTCTTTTATCTAGAATTCTGTTGAGAAAAAAAAAAGCCAAATATATGTCCCTTTTGCTAGAATACGCAGTTCACATCTTCTAGTTTCAATTTGTGTGGGTTGTGTATCAAATCTCAAAATTATTATTTTTTCTTTAATTTTTTTCTTCAATTTTAATTTCTTTTAATTTAGTATAATCTTACATTATTATTTATGGTATATTCCACCAAATTAGAGTTTATTATTATTTTTTAATATTTAATTTTCAGTTTTTAGTTAATATAATTGATTTTTATGGTTGATTATTCCAAACTTAGGGTATATAATTTTTAAAAATTTCAATTTTTAGCAATAAATATTAATTATGATTAGTTATAATATAATACATTTTATTTTTATAAAAAATATTAGTAATAATATACAATTTTAGTGTTGACACACGATTGGCACATACAAGTTAGGACTAGAGAATCCCTACTCCAGAAAAGGAGCCTTGCTCTGATTTCTGTTAGGGAAAGTAGTGCAGTCCTTTTAATTTATCACAAGGCTTTGTGGCCACAAATAGGACTCCACCCTTGTTTTCATGAATTAAGCAATGAATATTTCCTAGCTCCTCTCCATTTGTTTTTATCTTTCTTGTTTTGGGAGTAAGGGTTCACTCGCATAGCACCACTTTACTAAGATCGTAACAAATTGATTAATTTGTTCTATAAAGAGAGTTGATCTTCATACGTCATATATATTTCTTTAAATTTTTATGTTTATAGATGAGATTATTTTCCTTGATCTAAGAGACTATATGCCAAAATGATGCAAAGGATAATGAAGTTAAGTTGCAAAGGATCCAATGGAAAACCTCACTGCCTACACATCAAAACCTCTGCCTTCACACACACACACACACGTGTGTGTGTGGGTATATATGTATAGATATATCCCTCTCTGTCTCTTTTTTTTATCTTCAAAAGCTTTACCTACATTGTATATATCCCTCTTTATCTCGTTTTTGTTTATCTAATTCAACATTACATGCGATCATCAACAACATTGATTCATGGTAAGATCAATTACGATATTTTGACTAATTAATTTACACACACACACACACACAACCACACCAAAATTTCAAATAAGCTTTTGGCATTCATCCATGCCATTGCAGTTTGATTTAAATTCATTTTCACATTTTTATTAAAGATTTCGTGCTATTTTTCATGTGTCTCAGTGTCAGTGTAGGGATTTGATTTGCCTACTAGATTCTAAGGCATGTGAAAAATATTGATTAATTTGGAGATTCTGTTGAATTCTGCATCTGATGAAGGTTTAAACTTCTTAATCTATGTATGCAATTCTTAATCTCGTTCACACGGCATCCATTAATTACACTTGCTTTCTTTTGCAAATTAAAACAATCATATCATTGAATCTAATCATGAAAGAAAGTGTGTAACAATAAACATTTTCTCTCTCTTCAATGTGTGCTCTGCAATTTTCATACCCTAATGCTATTGCTTCTACCATCTGAAATCTCTCACAAAATCAAACAGAAAAAAAAAATCAAGAGTGTTTGGTTTTGCTGTATACATTTAATTTGTTTGAAAGTGATCAGTAGGGAAGAACTCTACCATGCCCAAACGAAAAGATCGATCTCCGGCTTCTGCTGCCACCGCTCTGCAACTCACCGAGTTGCATTTCCTGCCGTAGAATCTCCTGAACCGACAGGTAAACGCAGTGGTCTGCTGCAGAATCCATGGAGAACGATCTTCTGATAGGTTGGACGATGCAGAATTGATTGTCTTTCTCTCTCATGAGATTGATGCCTTCATCTCCCATAATTGAAACATGATGAGATTTTACATGCTTAGACTTGTTAATGATCTTGTGCTCAAACTTTCTTGATGAATCGCCGGCTCTCTCTTGATGTCTGTTACTCGACAAGTTGGGTTCATCTTCATCTTCATCTTCCTGCAGTGGCTGTGGATTTATTTGAGGGGAAGAGTTAGGTGCCACTATTCTCTCGAGCTTGTATCGATTCCTGCCCGAAATGGCTGAGCGGCACAAGGGGCAGTTGGAGTTTCTGAGCAGCCACACATCGATGCAGTCCAAATGGAATGCATGGCTGCATTTGGGCAGCAGCCTCAACATGTCATTTTCTTGAAACTCATTGAGGCACACCACACATTTTGATGACAGGTGGGGTTGATTCTTGCTGTATGGGAACGTGGGGATTTCCCTGATGAGAAGCTCATTGAGGCCGCGGCTCTGCCAGGAGGCGGGGGAGTAGGGTGTCAGTGGATCGTCATTCCTCCTGGAGAAACGCCTCAACGGGTCGATTAGGTGCCATCTGAAGCAGCATTTGGTCACGAAGATGTAGTAGCTCACTAGTAGAAAGGCTGTGGCCGTGATGCCTATTACTGCAACGGCTAGCATTGGGAATCCATTGTCGGAAACCGGAGGCGGCGGCTGACCGGAGAGGGATTGCTGGCCGTTGATGATGGGAGGAATGGCAGCAGCTGCAGGCGTCATCAGAGAGAAGAGGTGGAAGAGTATGTGTCAAGATAAAGGAAGTAGCTACCTAGGATTATTTTTTGGAATGAATAGTAGAATACCAAAGTTTGAATGATGATGTTAGCTAAGTAATAATAAGATCCATTTCCAAATCGGATCACATAAAGTCCAACAGATGATGGAAAGAACACGAGGAGAGAGAGAGAGAGAGAAAGAGAGGTTTATGGGGAAATTAAAAGTCAAAGCTTAATAGATAGCATGTGCGTGAAGATGCTTAGACATAGAAATGGGAGTCGGAGAACAATGGAGGTTGACTCCAACTCTCCAAGAAATAGCTGTTGCCACTTCCAAATTTCAAGATTTAAAATAAAAATAAAAATAAAAATAAAAAATGATGAAAAAATTACTTTTCTTACATTTTGTTTTACTTTTACACATAATTTTTGTCCAAATCTTGCTTAGTTCGTATATGCTCTCTTTCTATCTCTCTTTTATGTTTCACTTGACAAAAAGTCAAGAATTTCTCATTTTGACGTATAATATAATATAATAAAAACGAGCTTCTATGCGTTCGATATTGATTAAACAAATTTATATACAGTAAAAAATGTTTTCATTACATTTGTAATTGTTAAAGATTGGAGCAACCAGCATGCATGCTTGCTTTTAATTTTTTTATACATTTAATTTTCTCCCTTTCAAATGAATTTAGAGCATTAATTAATTCCATCTCCTTTTTTTTTCTTAGGTTCAACTAAAGATTAGTTAACACATAATGTGAATGTTAAGAAAATAGGAAATGGATGAGAATGTGAATGAAATTAATAATAATCATATTTGAAAAAGTTGGTGATTGATGAATATGAATGAGTGCAACGCCACCCATACAACACTAGCGTGGGTGACCTCATCAATACTCTTTTGCACGTTTGGGACTTCACATTCATGTGCCTAACGACAACCCTAGCTACAATTACAAACGTATATATTTTTAACTAATTATAGATATCTTTATATCGGTATTATTGTTTTTTAAATTTGTAACGCGTTGGGATTAACGGAAGTACGGAACAAGGCATGGTAAGCTCCTTTAGCAATCGATTAGAGAGTGGAAAGTACCCGCAAATCCATGATCGTGATAACATTTGTAACGTCTTGAACCCATGTATGAGAGCATGTACGTTCAATAACGATTTCTCCAGGGCCAGCTAATGAGGGGCGCGATGTGCGCTTTAACATAGGGCCCTCAAAGCCCATGTATATTTTTTTAATATTAGAGGATTAATTTTTTAATATTAAAGTTCAATTTTTCATATTAGGGGCTCGGTTATTTTTTTAAATATTAGGGTCCAATTTTTATTAATAACTTGAAAAATATATATATGTATTAGTATTAGAAGACCAATTTTTATAATTAGCACAAGGCCCCTAAAATATTTAAGACGATCTTGAATTTCTCATGTCATAATATACGAGTTCCGCTAGTAATTACTTGACAAAATTCATTTCGAAACTTGATTGACAATTTTTTGGGTTTGATTAATTAGTTGTAGATAGCTCGAGTTCACTCGACTTGTTGCTTGTATAATTCTAAGTAGTCTAAAATTTGGTGAAATAATTCAAGTTACACGCACATATAAACATTTAGTAATTATTATAAATTAATGGGTAAGTAGCATAGATATCAATAAGGCTGGAGAGCCTAGCTATTGAGTCATGTATAGCATACGACTCGAACTCGATTCGTTGACATTTAAAGTCAAACTAAAAACTTGGGAGGCAATGAATCGATGGTGATACTTAATTGGATTTAGCTATAGAGTAGTTTCTGTTGCAGTGAAAACTGGTAGATTGTTCCACTTCATTATATTTAATAAGCTTCCAGAAATGTTACATTTTTTCCATATTATAAAATTGGAGCTAATAACCACCAAATTAAATTAATGCACCTGTACCTAATAATTTTATAGCTGCAGACGGTTAATTATTTATTATTACATCCCCCAAATTGTTATGGTACTGATGAAGATTGAAAACGTCCCTTCAATTATATAAATTTCATGGATGCATATGCACATTTAATTATTAATATTGCATCATTGTTTTATATTTTAATTTATCAAGCAATTGTTTGGAAAAATGTTTTCTTTAATTTCTGATTCATTGTATAAGCTTTCAGATATATGCATCGATCAGTACATAGCAGGTGGTGACGAATATAAAATTGTTAAGCATAAAGTCAAATTTATTTTAGAAAATCTTTTGTAACGTTGTTAATTATTTGTGAAACATTAGTCCGGAGCTTCAATTTATCGGATAAGATTATCTAGTTCAAAATTATGTGTATCAAGCATGTGCCAATATCAAAATTACATAGTTTTAATAATATTTGTCATAAAAATAAAATTTATTATAACTAATCATAATTAATATTTATCGATAAAAATTGAAATTTTAAAAAATTATATACCCTAAGTTTGGAATAATCAACCCTAAAATTAATTATATTAACTAAAAACTGAAAATTAAATGCTAAAAAATAATTATAAACCCTAATTATTGGGTGGAGTGAACTCTAAATAATAATATAAAATTATACTAAATCAAAATAAATTAAAATTGAAGAAAAAATGAAAGAAAAACTATTAATTTTGATGTTTGGTACACGGATGGTACACATAATTTTTGACTAGAGGATCTAAAATATGAATCTATTGAGATAAATAAATAAAGCTTCAAAATTTAGAGTAGTGATTTTCAGCCAGATTCTGGCTTTTATTATTTTTAATAATTAATTAATTTAATTAATAAAACACTAATTATTCAATAAATTTACATTGATGCCCTCCATAATAATTAGGGCAACTCTATATGCGTTTCAATTCAGAAGAAATCGAAGATGGAAAAAAATAAAGAAGTGAAGAAAAGAAAGAAGATGAAGCTGCGCCCCTTTCTTCTGATCCGCTTTTGGAATGATTTTAATAATTAATTACAAATCACTAATTTCATGACAGAAGGATAATATAGTAAAAACATAACATTTAATAATTAACATAAATAATTTATTAATAATACAGTTTTATTAATCATCAAAAAATTAGATTCTGGTTAGCCAGAATCTGGCTGGCTAGCATTATTCCAAAATTTATTCAGATAGATTAAATTTAAATCCAAGCATCAATAAAATTATAAATACACTATTATATATAAGTTTGAATCCAAATTTTAATCATTTCTTATAAATTCTGACCCGTAAAATGAATTCGCGCAAGTTTCTCGTAAATTTAATGATATACACACACACGGGCACTGCACATGCGCCTAATTGCAGGCCATCAATTTAAATTTAGTTTCATCATGCTTTCTTCTCAACCACCCATGATAGAGATTGAAAGTCAACGTTGACTATTTGTATAATTTAGTATCCCTATCAACTCATCAAGTTTCTAAATTATGAATTTATTCATATTTTATTTTGTATATCATCACTTTATTCAATATTATAAAATATTAAGTCATCTTTCTTACACCGCACAAAACCAGCTAGTACTTTGTGAATAAATGCACAAAATTAACGTCTAGTTAAATTTTGTAAACAACAAATAATTGATATTTTTGCTTTGGAGATTTTACCTATTTGAATGAGTATCTTTTTTGTTTTTAAAAAAAAAAAACAATCCTCAATGTTTAGAATATTTAGAAATGACTATAATTCTGAAATATACATCTAGGTAGCTTTTGTAATTTGGGATATGAAATTATTTCTTTAAATGTCTATTGATGAAAGACTCAAAATATTAAAAATCGAAGGTAGTGGGTTTGGCCAATGTAGACAACAAATAATTAAAAAAGATGTTGAAAATCGGGCAGCCTATATAGCCTATATGTGTGTGTGTGAAAGTTACGTAGCTAGCTAATGTTGCGACTTGTGGGAGTCATCTTCAATTTACGAAAATTCTTATTGCGGATGTACGTTGCATTTAATGAATTATATTAAATATACACTATTAATATTATTTATGTTGGTATACACGACACGTTAAATGTATGTGTGTGTAGGTAGTGTTAAACTTTCATGTTAAAAAAAAAAAAAAAGAACTTTTATATTTTTTTTTATTGAGGAAAGCACTTTCATAATTAATGTTGAAAAAAATTATATAAAATTCAACTAGAATATGTAAATTTTCTAATTATATTGTTTTTCATTAAAGAAATAATTAAGGGCTCATTGATTTGATCCTATATAGTCTAAATTTTAAGTTTTTATTTTTCTATAAACTTTCTCATAAAGCCTAATTGTATGTATATATAAATATAATTACCACATTAATGTTTATTAAGCATATACACATATCCAAACACCATACGTATCATGTACTTTAGAAGTCCTATATATATATGTTCTCTTAAATATCTAAAACATTTTTTTTTATCCTTTGCAAAAGAGCCCATGCCACTTGGAATTTTCATACCTCTCTAGTTAATTTCATAAATGCTTTTTTGAAACATCAAATTGTTGATTAAGAATATAAATCATGCACGATGCTCGATCTCTATTAATTTCTCACCTCAAAGTTTCACAACCAGAGCCGATACTGACATTTGCCTAAATGATATATATATATAATATGCAAAGATTGATTTTCTTAATATAATTAGCATCACCCAATTAATCATTACAATATCGAAAAGGAGTTTGACCAAATGAAATCGTCTTTACATCTAGTTTTACGCTTTATAAATTAGCGACACTTACATCATTATCTCACAAAATTGATTAAATGTGTTTAAACTACCAAATTGCAAATTTTTCTATCCCTAATAAATGCAGGATTAAAATTCGGAGATAGTGAGTAAAAGCATTTTAAACTACAAACATTTTGACACAAACTAAAAACTTTAAAATAACATATATTTTGAAGCTGCTCTAGAGAGTGCATAATTTTACAAATAACAAAATTATCTTTCCTTAATAATTAAGATATGAACTAACTTGTATGATGTCGACATATGCTCCAATTGTATACTAATATATGACAATAATTTTAACAGTGTAGCATGAGATATATAATATAACATAAATTACATGATGATTTTATCCGGAGTTTGACATCCTTACCACATCTCATATTTTGGGTAAACTCTCTTTATTTTCCGAGCCTTTTTTAGTTGGAGTAGAGCTAGCCAGCTAATTTATGAGGAGATTTAGCTAGGGATATATAGTCAAAATCTGATCGAATTGAGGATTCTTATTACTTTTCACAAAAAGTTGTGTGGATTTTCGTGTAACAATATAATATTGCCATAATATAATTTAATATTTGTGGAACCATTAATTAATTCAAGTTGCCAAAATCTTCTTGTTATATATATATATATATTCGTAATTACATGTCAATCATCTCTCTCTCTCTCTCTCTCTCTCTCTCTCTCTCACACACACACACACACACAAACTCATATATTTACCCCACCACGAATGAAGTGATCACAAAGCTCATAGTTGCATAGCTTTTTATTCCCCATGGATGCAATGAAATCAAAGTGGTATAATGTTGAATCTGTTCCAGATAGCCATATTTTTGGCATAGAGAATAGACCTGGCACTGAATCAATTTCTCTGTGTGACACAATCCCAATAATTGATCTAGCCAATGCAGATACAAATCAAACAGTTGACAAAATCGTTCGAGCTAGCCAAGAATATGGGTTTTTCCAGGTAATTAATAACACACACACACACACACACACATATATATATATATATATATATTCTTGATTAATTAATTTCATCTACATATATATATGTATGTATGCAGGTGAGAAATCATGGAGTGGGAGAAGATGTAATAGCCGAGGCAGTGAAGGTGTTGGAGGAGTTATTCATGCAGCCCTTTGAGGAAATTTCAAAGGAAGCAAATGCAAATGGTTGGGTGTATATGGGCAGCACCACCTCTAGCGCAAAGGGTGCTCATTTGTGGAGGGACAATCTCAAGCATCCATGCCATCCTTTGGAGGAAAGCATGCAACATTGGCCCCAATACCCTACCCGTTATAGGTACATAGAAACGATCGAAAATCCATATAGTATGTTTAAATTAAATGACATGTGTAGATGACACGAGACAATGTTGAGTTTTGTTTAATTTGTACAGGGAGGTTGTAGCGAGATACATAGAGGGAATCAGGGGATTGAGTTTGAGGGTTTTGCAGGCGATTTGTGAAGGATTGGGACTCGAAAAGGGGTATCTCGGAGGGATGAGCCAAGTTCAGTTTGTGACGGCGAGCAACTACCCGCCGTGCCCCGACCCGAGTTTGACCCTAGGGTTACTTGGGCATTTGGATCATAGCCTCATAACAATATTGTTTCAAAATGTTGGAGGGCTCCAAGTCATGAAAGATGGAAAGTGGATGGGAGTTGATGTTGTTCCTAATGCCTTTGTAGTCAACATCGGCACCCAAATCCAGGTATGTATACACACACACAATCTACCTTAGCTTTCAAGTTGTGATTAATTAAATTGATAATTATCTTTTATATATATATATATATATATATATAGAAGTATTTATAGCTAGTTTTTAATTAACCTAATCTTTTTTCCCCATAGATTATTAGTAACGGGAAGCTGACAAGTGCCGAGCATAGAGTGGTGACAAATCCAAAGGAAGGAAGAACAAGCATTGCAACATTCATCAATCCTATGCCAGATTGCATTATCGAACCTGCAAAAGTATTAGTGAATGAAGCCAATCCTCCTCTCTATCCATCACTCTCATTTAAGGAATTTGTTAATGTTTCTAAACCTTTTGGTCCTTTCACTCATGCACTTCAAAACGTTGTACCCTCCAAAATTAATTGATGTATATTTTTCTGCCTTCAAAATAACATATTTCCATTTACTCATATTATCTCATAAACTATTGCATCATTTTTATTTTATTTTATTAAACAATTGATTTCTGATTCATTAAGCGCAAAGTCAAATTTACTTAAAACTTATATTTCGTCCATCCTTTTCTAACGTTGTTAATTATTTGATTTTTCTAAAGCATGAGTTACGTTTATTGAGATAAATAATTGGGTAAAATTCATATAATAACTCCTATATATTTTAATTAGACATAGTAATCGGATTCTTCTCATTCGTAGCTGAAAAGGGATATGATGTCATATATAGATTCCTTAATGCTCAACACTTGAGCAATGAGGAATTAAGGGTAGTTTTTTATTTTTTTGAAAAAAGGCAATCATTAATTTATGCTTAAAAATTTAGTACACGATAAAAAAAAATGCGTGAAAAAAGACACGCTCCACATCTAATTAAAATTCCACAAGATATCGGCTAGCCATATCATAATTAAGATACCGAAAATTTACTCTCTTGTTAGATTTGTGAAAAATACGAAAAAAGTGAGAATATTTTTATAAATTTTTAAAAATCAATGTACTTTTGCTAATTACTTCAAAGATTAGGACATTTTTGTAAAATTTAAAAATGAGGACATTTTTAATCTTTTCAAATTAAAGGCCAGACTAAAGTACGGTATTTACTCATTTATAGGAATATAAATCTACACTACCAAAAAAAGGTCGTTAGCGACAATATTATTTGCAACGACAAATGTCGTCACTAATAATAGATTTAAGTAACAACATGTCTTCTCTAATAATTACATGTCATTTATAATGATATTTTTTGTGACAACAATGTTGTTACTTAAAATAATTTTTAACTTATTTGGGACGAACTTTTAGGGATCGACGCTCTATTTGAGACGACATGTCGTCGCAAAAAATATTTTTAAGCGACAATAATGTCATCACAAAAAATTTATTAGAGATGACATATGATGATTAGAAACGACATATCGTTACTAAAAATCTAGTATTAGTGACGACATTTGTCGTCGCTAATAATCTTGTCTCTAAAGACCATTTTTTTTATAGTGCTAGCCCGTAACCGGTTGTCTCACCTAAATAGTCCGAGAAAAAAAAGAGACTTCGTGCTAGAAAATTCTAGGCCGAATTAGTTAGAACTGAATAGCTCGACGGTTCAATAGGGCTTACCCGAAAAAAGGTGAGTTATCCCGAATAACTCGAATTTCAATTGTTTATCATTATATTTTGGTTGAATATTGAAATTTTCATGTTTGATGTAATTTAATTTAAGCACACTAAAAATATAATTATTGAAACTTAAATATTATATTAAATTAATTGATGGCAATTTATAGGATTTTTAGTGTTAATTTGTTAAAATTAGAAGTTTAAATGGATATCAATTGAATCTCCAATTTATTTATTTTTTTGAAAAATTTTAAATACAACCTCCAATTTACTCTTCGTAGTCCCCATATAAATTAAATTATAAATATTACTTTAATATACATTTTTACCCTTCAAATCAACAACCTAAAAACCCTGATAAAAATAACCCTTAACCTAATGTACGCCCCCCATACAATCACCCTCGTTCATGATATAAAAAAAAAAAACAAGAATACTTTTTTACTCCCTCCGTCTCCATATATGTGTCATTCTAGCACTTTTTTTGTGTTTCAAAAAAATTATCGTTCTACGTTATCGAGGTAAAATTTGCATTTTTTTCTCTAATTTACCCTTATTTAGTGTAGTCAACAATCCTTCCTTTCCACTAATAATTGAGAGAAAATTATAGTTCCAAAGCTACATAGATTCAATGTAGATGTATGTACATGAATTATCATTAAATGATTTAATGCAATTAATATATTGAGTTTGGACGAATGTTGTGAAATGAGGAACATTGCCAAGCCATGCATCTCAATATGATTCAATTTTATTTTCCCACCATTACAAAATTTTGAATATTATATCAAATTTAACTTTAAATGTTGTCTCCATGTTGAAATTAGTTTCCAATAATTTGGAGCAAAAAAATTTCAGAATTGTAATGAATGTACATGAATGGTAAGTAAGGATGATGAAGTGTCTTCCATTCCATGAGTCTTTTCATACAATCATGAAAATTAGGACGTGTTGACTTATTAATGAGCTAAAAAAATTAAATAAGGGTATATTAGATAATTTGAGTACTTTATTAATCCGTGTGCATTCATCTAGAATGACACATATATAGAAACGGAGGGAGTATATACTTTTTTATTGTGATTCCAATATTTTGATTGTTTTCAAAGAATTAAACATGACAAATTAAATTAAGCAAAAAGTGAGATTTGCAACAAATAAAACATATATAGCTCGCGATCATAATTAAATAAATCTATAAAATTATGCTTATTTGTTAATTTTAATTCCATTTTTTCTGTTGTTTTTTCAAAGAATCAATAAACACAATATGCTTAAATCTTCTACTAGTTCATTCAAATTTTATGTGGGTTAAAATTACAACCAATTCAGAATTAATCCATCAAAGTGGAGAACTAAAAAGTAAATCTAGAAATAATAGAGAAATTCCAAAAACATCTTTTCTCTGAAAAGTTTTTTGTATCCCAGTACTGTAGACATCAATCGTCTACAGTTTCAGTATCATTCTATAACACAAATTTTCGTGTATTTGAATAAATAACGCGAAAAGTGTACAAGTAGATTTCTTCTTTGAATTTAAAGTGCCGTTGTGGTATAATCTATGTCTTGATCCTCTGATTCTTCTCTTCAAAACTTGATCTTCAAACAGTCCTTGAAATCTTTAGAGTGAATTTGCCTCTTCAATTTTAACCTTGCGGCTTCAACATGAAGATTTCAACCTTGCGGCCACAACCAGAAGATTTTGACCCCGACTTGAAGCCTTCAACTTTAAGTTTAACCTTGCGACTTTATCCTGAAGATTTCAACCTTGACTTGAAGCCTTCAACCACAACAAGTAGATGCCATCTTCATCCTTTTAGCATAAGCGTGGTGAAGGTTGCAATCTCTACTTGAGCATTCAACTTCAATTTCAACATCAAACCAGATGGAGGCTTTGACTTTGAGCAATTTCAACTGAATGAAGACTTCAATTTTGAGCAGCGGGGATATCCATTTCAAAAAGGTTCATAGGCCTTTGTTCCACTTGTTACTTATCATGTACCCTTTTAGTTGCCTTGTATTATGAATATATATGCAGGGACATGTTTTAGTGCCTTCTTGAAATCTTTGTGTTGCTTCTCATTTGCTTTGGATATATGTGCGCTCCAACTATAACGATTCAACACAAATCATGACTGAACTTAGACAACATCTAAGCTACCTACATACCCTTGAGAAGGATCAAGTCAAAACGTAGTTCAAAAGATTGATTTGTATTTTAGAGGGGGTGCCGTACACAGTTTAAACTTATGCGGGCCAAAAGTGACTATTCTTTAACCACTATAGACAAAGTGGATGTTTAATACTTTAACCACATAAAAAAACGTTTGGTGGGATGAATAACAGTTTAACCACATATATTTAACTTTGATGGGGTAAATTAGCATTTTAACCACATGCATTTCCTGTGGTGGTTACCGTACATAGTTTATACTCATGCGGGTCAGGAGTTTTTTTTCTTTTTTTTGTCTTTTTATTTTTTTCCTTTTTTTTCTTTTTTTTTTTTTTCCTTTTTCTCTTTTTTTCCTTCTTTTTTTTTTTGCTTTTTTTCATTTTTCTTTTTTTTTTGCTCTTTTTTTCATGGACAATAGCGCTTTAAGAACCTCTCATTGATCG
This sequence comes from Perilla frutescens, assembly GCA_026008535.1. Lineage (NCBI taxonomy): Eukaryota > Viridiplantae > Streptophyta > Magnoliopsida > Lamiales > Lamiaceae > Perilla > Perilla frutescens. The sequence continues at coordinate 34,942,078 of BRKX01000011.1, forward strand.
GCCCGCCTTTTACACAATCTTCATAAATAAGACGATAAGTTTCATTTGCATAGCGTTCATTTAGTTCATCAATGATGGCCTTAACACCTTCTTCAAATTGTGGATGGGCCTTTTCGGCATCTTCTTCAGCAGCGCCTTCACTTACAGTGATATGATGTGATGATGCAACTTCTTGACTGTCCTCTTGAACACTTGTGAGCTCGATGCATGTCCTCATCCTTCCATCTCTTTGTCGCACACGAACTATTTGCATTCTGACTTGCATCTCATCAATGAGACCATTTGTGACCAAACGGTCAATCTTTTGACGTATAGGACTTGGAATGATGTATGGTGTTGGGTTTTGAATACTGGTAACGGCATGGTAGGATGATGCCACACTCTCTCTATCATCTTTAATATCCGTAGTTTGCGTAAAGATGACAGTCTGTGTTTTAGCCTGCAGTTCTCTTCCGCATGATATGGTTAAAATGGTTTGTCTCTTCTTGCAGGATGAAACCAAACTCTTCATTTCTTGTCCGCTGACAATCTTAGGAAAATTTTCCATTTGATAGCACGTCCTTCTATCATTTCTTTTGTTGCCGAGCCTTTTAAACACAGATACTCGAGCCTCTCTTCTTCCGTTCTTCGGCTGCTTGCCAAGTCTTTCAAATACAGATACTCGGGTCTTCCATTTTGCACTTCTCTTGACTATGTCTTCTGTTGACAGAGCTTCTTCTTCAGAAATATGATTGATGTTGGCTCTTCTAATTGCAATTCGAATAGGACTTGCCGGAATAAACCCCAATCCTACTTTGGTATTCTGTCCAACCTTCGCCACTAACTTCTTAGTGGGATCGAGTATAGCTTCGTGTGAATCAATCTTTGAAGATGGCTCTTGCATCTTAGAACTTCCTTGTGGATCATACCCAGCTTTTACAAGGAGTGTGAAGGCTTTCGGACCGAAGTTCTTACCAACTTCATTTTCTAAGGTTTCTCCATGCTCGGTTGCACTACCTTGACTTGGCCTCACAAATCCGTCAAGTGGTGGCGGTGTTGGCTTCTTCATATCAATCTTTAGCAATGGCATTGTTAGCTCTTCCAATGATTTAGCTATAAATGTCTTATTTTCATTTATTTGGCTATTTGTGTCTTCTGCAACTTTCAAAAACTTTTTATTCGGAAGATAATACTTCGCATCAGCAAAGTGTGATTCAGACTCCAGAAAAGGTTTATTATCTCCGATTATCTTCTTCACGACACCATCATGACAGTACTTGAGACATTGATGCCATGTTGAAGGAACGACCTCATTCTCATGCAACCATGGCCGACCAAGAAGCATGTTGTATGACGTTTTTGCATCTATCACATGTAGCAATGTTGTTGATGTCATATCTTCCATTGTCAACTTCAACCTTATTATGCCAAGAGCCCTTTGTCCCCCATGGTTAAAACCTTGTATCATCAATCGGCTGCTTGAGAGTTTATCAGTGGAGATCCCTAGCTGTTTTAATGTGCGTAAAGGTAAAATGTTGACTGCAGACCCTCCATCAACAAGTATTCTATTCACTCTTTGATCATGGCTATAACCGCTCATGAACAATAGACGATTATGTGGGTCAGAAAAAAGCTCCAAATATTCATCAGTGAACATTATGATAAATATGCAGTCAGCAACAACTTCACTTGAATCTTTGTTGAGCTCTTCCTTCATTTCATCAATATTCTCAGTATTCATCGCATTGCATGACTCAAATGTGATATAGTTTGTTGTGGCTTTATCATCTTCAAGTGATATCATTCCTTGACGCACTAACCGCATAACTTTATCCTTGAAAATGAAGCAGTTTTGTATAGCGTGTCCAACCAACCAGTGATACTTGCAGTATTTTGGGTCGTCAGTCCGTCCTGGTTCTTCTGGTCACTTCATCTCTGGAAATTCAATGAGCTTTACTTTGATCAAATCATCAAAGATTCCAGAAATGTCTGAGTCCAAGAACGGGTACTCTCTCTCCTGCATTTCTTTCAGGGTCAACTTTCTTCTCTCTTTATCTTGAAGAATACTCTGCTTTTCACTTTTGTCTGCATTCTTTCTTAGGAACTTCACGAGCACTACTTTCACTGACATAAACTCTTCTTTTGGGGTTTTATCAAATAGTTTGCCCCCTTTCTTGAATTCTTATCTTTCTTTGAATTTGCGGGGTTCTGGGATCGGTGGTCCTTTGACTCCACTAGCTTCTATACTCAACTCTATGTCATGAGCCCTTGTAGTTAAGTCTTCAAATATACGTGGTTGGATCCCTTTTAAAATGTATTGGAGGCCCCAATGCATCCCTTGAATACACATTTCTATAGCAGAAGTTTCTGAGAGTCGATCTCTACAATTGAGGCAGAGGTTTCTCCATCTATTGATGTAGTCAATCACATGCTCCTCATCCCATTGATACGTTTTAGTAAGTTCCACCATGCTGACAGTTCTTCTGGTACTATAGAAGTGATTAAGGAATTCGTGCTCCAATTGCCCCCAACTATCAATCATATTTAGCTCCAGATCAGTATACCAGTAAAAAACATTACCCTTGAGTGAACGAACAAACTGTTTCACTAAGTAGTCATCATAAGTTCCAGCTTTGTTACATGTTTCGATGAAGTAGGTGATGTGTTGTCTTGGATTGCCTTTTCCATCGAATTGTTAAAATTTAGGAGGTTGGTAACCTGGATGCATCTTCAGGTTGTTAATCCTCTGAGTGTAAGGTTTAGAGTAAGCCATGGATGACTTGGTGCTTCCTTCAAACTTGGTCTTGATGGTTTCCTCGATAAACTCCTTGAGTTGATCAATTTGGATGAAACTATCTAAGGAGACTTCCAGACTCTTGATAAACGATTTTCTTTCTTCACTTTTCTGTTGTTTTGAGGATGCTTCATCATCTTTATCTTTTTCATCTCTTTCTTCTTTGACGACATGACTTGCTGGACCCTTACCCTTCCGGAGTATTGAGATCTCCACATCTTGGTTTTGTATGTGCTTTTGCATTTCCTTAAACAACTTTGTTAAGTTTTCAAGTTGCTCTTCCGTGGTTAAGGCATCTGCCATCAATACTGGTGCTTCGAGTGAGTAGCTTGCCCATGACGTAGAATCGTCTATCAGCTGCTCACCATTTTCTTCTATGCCAGCAATGTGTGATTCTTCTTTCATCACAGTAGTTAATTTGGAGGCCTCCAAAGCATGTTTGGCCATATTTCGTGTAACCACCCCAATGCTTTTCATAGCAGCTTCAGAAGCAGTTGAGTTTTTAGACATTTTTTAGATTTGGAGAAGAGGAGAGATGAGAGGTAAAGACTGTCCCACCGGGCGTTCCAAAATTTATAACACAAATTTTCATGTATTTGAATAAATAACGCGAAAAGTGTACAAGTAGATTTCTTCTTTAAATTTAAAGTGCGATTTGAATTTAAAGTGCGATTGTGGTATAATCTTTGTCTCGATCCTTTGATTCTTCTCTTCAAAACTTGATCTTCAAACAGTCCTTGAAATCTTTAGAGTGAATTTGCCTCTTCGATCTTCTTGGACTTGTTGTTTGAATTTGATGACGTTATCTTCAAACGGTCCTTAGAATCTTCAGAGTCAATTTGGCTCTTCGATCTTCTTGGACTTGTTGTTTGAATTTGATGATGTTATCCGGAGGGCCGACGACCTTGATTTCGGATTGAATGCTGGATTTGGGATAACTCTGGCGAAGAACATGTTGCTTCTACGAAGAACATCTTGAATCTTGCTAGAACACCTTGAATTTATAACGTTGTCTGGAGGGTTGAAAACCTTGATTCCGGATCAGACACTGGATTTGAGATGATTCCGACAAAGAACGCGTTTCTTTTGACGAAGAATGGCTTGAATCTCGCTGGAATTCCTTGAATGCTGGAGAGAATTTCGTAGAGAATTTTCCTCCAACTTCTTGAGCTCTTCAATTATGATTTCTGGTGTGTCTTTCATATGATATGGAGACCCTTATTTATAGTTGCAGGAGGATTTAATTTAGGCAATTAGGTTTGGGCTTTTAGGGCTTAGATGGAGTGGCCATGGGCCTAGGGCTTATGTGCGCAATTCTATTAGTTTGGAAGATCTCCATATTAAATATTTTATTTTCTGTACAGATTTGACACATGTCAGCTTCTCATTAGTCAGTAAAATCAATGTAATAAATATTAATTATATATTTATTTAATCTTAGAATCATATTTAATTTAATCCCAAAATATAAATAAAATATAATAAAATATTTAATTCATTATTTTACACATGACATAATTTAATAGGCAATAAATTTAATTTGCCTGCACATTCATAGCCCTGAAATATTACAAGAACACTCTCACAATCTTCACAAATTAAAGGTTAATTTACTCTTTCAAAAAAGGGATATATGTTGCTTGATCTTCATTATTCTACGTTTGTAACCAATTAAGGTTTGGAAGAAAATAATATCTAGACATACCTTGAAAATTCACATTCTTGAAATATTGTTGGCAACGAAATATGATCATGATGAAAAAAAGATAAAGATGAAAAAAAAATTGGATTTGAAATAGAAAAAGATAAAAGAAAATTGGATCCACAATAGAAAAATCAAACTTTTTTTTTACTCACACACCCGACCTGTGGTATTGAGGAGATTCGAATCCATGACCTTTGGTCTCCAAGTAATCTTACTCCACTACTAGGTCATCCCACCGGGACTATCAAACTTTCTTTCTTGTTTATGATCGGTGAGTGGGTTCAAAGGACAGGGGCTATACATTTATACTTTTTATTTTATTTTGGTTAGGGTTTTTTATATTTTGGGTTGTGAGGATAAAAAAATCTATTCAAATAATATTTATAATTTAATTAATTTGGGAGGTTATGAAGTAATTTGCGGGCTGTAATTGAATTGCTTTATATATATATATATATAGGGATGGGATCTGGTGAGAACCCGCCGCTAGGTGAGAACCGGGAACCGATCCTATCCGTCCATATTGAAAAATCTACGCCCCAGATGAATTCAGATTTTCGGTGGCATTGCTGTAATTATCGCAAAATTTTTCAATTGGCGCGTCTCATTAAGGGCAAAATCGAAAAAAAAATACTGGAAACATTGGCATCTTTTTGCGAAGAACAGAAATAAAAAACTACCGAGATTCAACTTCTTTGCTGCGAAACTCAAATCAACAACCAAAAAACGAGATTCAAAGTGAAGAAATAGAAGAAACTCAAATCTACGACGCTTCGAATTAAAATCGAACTAAGAAAAGAAAAAATGACGGAAAAGAAGAACGATTCAAGTTCAAAACTGGAGAAAGGTACAAAAAAGAACCCTACCTTTTCAGATTTCAATACTCTTTAATCGCAAATTCAGAAAAAGTTGTAAAAACAGTTTTTCGCATTTGCTCATTCGTTGATTTCTAAAAAAATACAGGTTATAGAATCAATATGTGTAGTAGTTAAATTCAGTGAACTGGTTTCGAGGAATTTATGTTGTTTTAACTGTATAAGAAACGTTGATTTTAGCATATAGAGAACACGGATTTCCCTGTACATGATTTTAAGGCGTGTTTGCAAAATCCTCATTTTAGCATTTTGTGTGATACATTTTAACATGTTCTATAACACATTTTAGCATTTTGTGTAATAAATTTTAGCATTGTTTTGAGCGTTTCCTCTAATACATTTTAGCGTTCTCTGTAATAAATTTTAGCAAACTGAATAATACATTTTAGCATTGCTCAAATTTATTGGGATGGTCTTGTGCATTGTTTTGAGAGATCTATTACTAAAATTGCATTTTAGAATTCCATGCCATATATTTTAGCATGTCGTATTATGCAGATACAAGAAAATGAAAAGCAAGAGTTGTTAAGGAAGATCAAGAAAGAACGCAAAATGCAAGGAATGAAGAAGATATGATAAAAGAAGCAGCTACAACTGAACACGACTACAAACTTCTTGAAGATGGGTACCCACTTCTGACAAGCAGAGCAATCCCATCCCCACTGACTAATGCAATCAAAAATTTCAATGAGGCACAAAGAGAAGCAGTGATCAATATGGGATTTGGTGAAATCCTAAACCTAAAAGTTAAAGAGTTACCGCACAAGATGACATACTGGATTTTAAACAACTTCAATCTAAGAAGGTGTGAAATAGAACTTGCTGACAATGGAGGTCGAGTGCACTTAGATGAAGATAATGTGCTATTAGTTCTTGGATTGCCGAAGGGCAGAACCTTGATAAGAAAAAGGACTAGAAACACAACATGTGAGCTGACTGAGACTTGGAGGAAAAGATTTGCTAGGCACAAATATAGGATTGTGCCATCAAATGTTGTGACGGATATGCTTGAAGATGTTAAAGGAGGAGATTGGTTCAAGAGACAATTCATTGTACTTCTGACATGTTACTTGATTGAAAATGGTGGCAATGGATACATATATCCTAACATCATGCATCATTTACAAGATATTGACAACGTGTCAGAACTAAATTGGTGTGAGTTTGTAATCCGATGTCTGGTGGAAGCTTCGCTACGGTGGCAAATAAACAAAGCAAGGGATTTCAGAGGACCAATACTATTCCTCACAGTAAAAATCCTCACAATTATTGTACTTTTATCATTTTAGCATATATTTACAATAATTTTAGCATATTTATATACAGATTTTAACTTCTTCTTTTTGCATTGTTTCATATTACTGAAATTCGAATTCTAACAATATTTCCAAATGCAACAGCTTCTATATGTTGATAGGATGATTTTGTACAAACGATATGTGCCAAGATCAGTGCCAGTTATTAGAGAATGGGACACGAACTTCTTGTTTGAGAGACAAGTTCTGGAAATTGATGCAGGAGGATTTGGTTTGGGTTTTTATAGAGGATGCATTCATGGAGCTCAATGATGATGCTGGACAGGAGTAGCAAGGAGCTGCTGTTGCGATTGCAGCAATAGAATATGGAGAGCCAAGCAATGCTGAGACGAGCAACGCTAAGAGACTTCCAAGATGCCGATCTCCAACTGTGAAAGATAAGCAATCTATAGCTCAAATGACCATTGAACATTCGAAGACAATAACCACATCAATGCAGGCAATACTTGATCTAGTTAATGATCTTCCCAATGAGATGTTGAATGACAGCCTCTTCAAGAGGATGATTGATGCTGCACTTATGGTCACGAAAGCTAATCCATCAACCTCACCAACACAGAATACACATAAATCATCTTCTCAGAGCGATGATGAGTTCTAGGCGTGTCCAGAGCACATCAATGCAATAATTGAGATGGAGCAAGCTGCACTAAGGAGAGACGCTTTTAAGAAAATGATGGCTAATGATGCCTCAAGCTTCAGCATAGGACTCACACAAGAAGAACATAATGAAAAGTGGAATCAGATTTTGAAAGTATCATGACTTTATGAAGTAGTGTATGCTACTGAAAACATGGGTGATGAAATAAATGAAGAAATGGCTGAAGGTGAAGATACTGAAACAGAAAATAAAGAGGTACATTTAATTTTAGCATCACATGTATTCCATTCCAGTACAGTTCTAATCACACCTAGGCATGACATGGCATTTGATAATCATATGAATCACATTACATAACAGATTCAACGGACAACATGTAAGCTTACAAGAAATGAAAAGGAATTATACTGCTGGTTGATGGATAATGATGAATCAATTTTGTAAGTTCTTTATGATAATGTTTCATTATGTTTGCTATCTGATAAGTGAAATTACTTAAAAAAAGAACACACTGATTTTACAGATCTCAATTTGTATACTCCGATGGTCGTGTGAGTATTACAATGCAGGACATGGGGATGTTGAGTGCAGAATCCTATATTTACTCATCTGTGATCGATGTCTGGAGTACAATATTGAACCACAATGAAGGAGTAAGAGGTCCATCATGTTGCAGAAAATTCTTTGCCACAACAGTTCCCACTGGAAGTGAAAATACAAACCTGCATTTATATTATAACATTATAAAAATAAACTATAACTTTTTAAAATTTTGACTGACAGTGCTTCTCCGTTTCACACCCACCAAAACACTTTGATGTAAAGAGAAGAATGATACAGTTCTCAGAACTGCTTCTTATAGAGATGAAGAGCTTCAAACACTTGAACATTGATGACATAGATCTGGTAAAATAATACTTATTCTAGCATGAAGAAATTCCAGGATAATCATAACATCTTACATTTTAGCATCTTATCTAATCCATTTTAGCATCTTATTTAATTCATTTTAGCATCTTATCTAATACATTTTAGCATGTTCTTTTGCAGTACCTATTCCCAATATATTACTCACAGCATTTCTTCATGATAGCAATTGATGTTGAGAAACAAAAAGCAGAAATAATTGACAATTCTTCAGCCATGGATGATGATGAGAATGAAGAGAAATATGGTAGCATCCCACAAACTTTGGTAAGCATATAATTACAACATCATTGTACATTTCAAACCACATAAAACTAATATTAAGAAATACAATGCAGGTCGAATTTTTAATTGATTTCCTCTACAACAACGGTCAAAAGAGAAGAGCCACAAAAATGTCAAAGCAGATGAAGCCTGCTGAAAGACTGAAGATGCCATGGAGAGATGATACAAACAAATCTGACTGTGGGGTATATGTGATGAGACATATGGAGACGTACAATGGAAATGAGTGGCAGAATTGGAACTGTGGCATAACTCCAAACAATTTGAAGCAGTTTAAATACATAAGAGCCAAGTATTGTGCTGCAATACTTGCTGCGGACAGTAATATTGAAAAGGAACGAATCATAGCTAAGGCGAAAATCGGCTACAATCCTTCAGTTGACATTGATTCTATTATTCTGAACAAGAAAAACTAGTTTGTGTTATGTGTTTTTTGTATGAATATGTTTTACCACAATCTTTGTTTGGATTTTGGTGTTTCATTTTGGATTGCTATATTATACAAGATGATCAGTCTGAATTAATTTTTACTTCATAGTCCTCTCATTTCAGCTTCATAGTTCTTTCATTTCAGCATTATAGTTGTTCCATTTTAGCATCTCTAAAAATGAATTGGGAAATAACAAATCAAGAACGAGAATGTAATGTAATGTTGAGCAATCTAAAATAAATTTAACAACATATTCCTTTAAGTTTAGCATAATAGTCCTCTCAATTTAGCATCAGTGAAAAAGATTGGCATCGAATATAAAAATATATGAACCAGAGTATCGTATTCAACATTCTAAATTAATTTTAGCATCATAGTACTATAATTTTAGCATTACAGTATTCTCATTTGAGCATGTTAGACCCTGAACTGTAATAGTGTAATAATGTAATAAACACGATTATTAGAAGCTTAATATTAAAAATAAAAATTCCTAAAAATATTTGTATGTGATGTAGAAATTAATCTAAAGAAATAAAAAATAATTAGTATGTTAAAATACTTATAAATTATCGAATAAAATAATTAATATGTTAAAATATTCTATCTCGCCTAAATTATTAAGGACCAAAATGTAATTTTAATTAAATTTCGTAAACAGTTAACATATTGAAATTAAAAGTTCTCTGATCAGAAACCTGCAACTGCAACACGCATATATTGATTCTTTTCAAACTCCGCTTTTCATAGAAGTATCATTCACAGAAAAAAAAAACAGAACGAAAAAATCTAAAAAAAAAACCGTAACCTCTAATCGGAAAAAATGGCGGACAAGAAGAAAGTTGAAGCCTCTACCAACGAAAACGGTACACTATTCATTTCTGTAACAAGAACACATATTCAAAAGATCTGTACAAAAAAGTTAGGGTTTGAACATATTTTAAACTTGTTGTGGGATTTTTTTTTAAACACTAGGAAAGCAAGCATAAACTTGTTATAATTCTAGCATGATTCTCGTAATATAATACCATACGTGTGCCGAATTTTTAAATGGTGAAAAAAGTAAGACAGTAAAGTTAATTTTTTTTAAATGCCATAATAATCAAGATACCATATTTAACATAACATAGAGAAGCCCCATTTTTAGCATGTTCTAAAACCTAGTTTTAACATAGTTTTAAAGGTATATTTAAAATCATTTTTCTAGCGTACTCTTTAATGGTGTTTTAAATGATATGTTTAACATTGGAAAGCGTAGACCAAATTTTATCCAGATTTAACATATTTTTACAGTTATATATTTATAAGAATTGTTTTAGCATAGTCCATAATGTTGTTTTAGCATGAGTAAATTCCAGTTTTAGCATCTCTCTGTGAGTCTTTTATATTGATAATGTTGAGTGATTGTGTGTTATGTAAACGTATGTAGATACTTTGAAGCGTAAAAATCCATAAACAAATTCATCTGGAGAAATTGATGCAACAAATGCTGAAAGAAGAATGAAAGCAAGGAATGACAAGGAGAGACAAAAACAAATTAAATCTCAATTTCTTGCTCGCATTCTTGAGGAAGAACTTGATTCTCAAAAAGACAAAGCTCATTCTTCATCATCAAAAGTTGAGATGGTCATGGAGAAGAATACAAAGAAGCCAGAAGTTTGGCCAACACTGAAGAGTAGAGCACTCCCAGCACCTCTGACAAAAGCTTTTAGGAGAATGAATGATGCACAGAAGGAAGCTGTCATTAGTATGGGATTTGGAGATATCCTATACTTGAGTGTGATGAATATGCCTCAAAAGTTGAGCTTCTGGATTCTAGATAATTTCAATCCAAGGCGCTGCCAGATTGAACTTCCAAATAATGGAGGTAGTGTTCCAATTACTGAGCATGATGTTGCAATCATGTTTGGGTTTCCATACGGTGAAACACTTGTCGAAAGAAGGAAAATGAATCATCCATGTAAGATGATGGATAGCTGGAGAAAGGAGGTGAAGAAACAAAAGTACAAAATCCTACCGTCTGACATTGTTACAAAGATGATCGAGGATGTTGAAGGTGGAAGGTGGTTCAAGATACATTTCATGGTCTTGCTGACAAGTTGCCTTATAGAAAATGGAGGCAACGGTTATTTAGCTCCAAAGATCATGCATCTGTTAGATGATATTGAGAATGTGTCGAAATTCAACTGGTGTGAATTCACACTTAGAGCCTTGGTTGAGCATGCAAGTACCTGGCACACAAATACGGAAAAAGACTTCACAGGCCCTATCTTGTTCTTGACTGTAAGACTCCATATCTATATTTCATTTTAGCAAATTTTTGTATAAATTTTACACTATTTTTTATTATTATCAATACTAATTAGTAAAATAATTAAACAATGCAACACTTGTGTATGTCGATAGGGTAGTCCTGTTCACGAGATATGTACCCAGATCTGTGCCGTTGATACAACAATGGACAAATACTTTGTTAGTTGACAGAGAAGAACTTGAAGAGAGTGCAGGTGGATTTGGGTTAGGGTCAGTTTCTGAACCTTATTATGGTGAGGAGGATGAGACAGATGAAGATGAAGGAGACGAAGTTGAAGAAGAGGAAGATAAAGGAGAGGAAGATGAGGAAAATGAGGAAGAGGAACAGAATGTGACTCACCATTCTGATCCCAGTCCGAGCTGCTCCCAACAACCTATTGAGCAAATTCGGAAAGGGATAATGAAGAATGCAAAGATAGTTGTTGCAGCTATCGAAAAAATAATTACTATTGTCAATGATGCTCCGCATGAGATGCTGAGAAAAAAAGAATTCAAGAGGATGGTTCAAGCTGCACTTCTGGTGACAAAGGCAGAATCATCTGAGTAAAATGTAAACACAACACCAGAAATTGATGATGATTTCTGGGCCTGTCCAGAGCACATTGCTGCGATTGAGGAGTTAGAGAAAGCTGCATTAAGAAGAGATGATGTCAAGAGGAAGTTAGATGGTTTCCCTACTCTGAGCCTTGATGATAACTATGAGAGATGGGATGCAGTCCTCAAAGTTGCTCAGGAGAATAAAATGATTATGACGGATGAAAACGAAGAAAGAATTTCTGGAGAGAATGAGCCATTGGTACCTCTTCACACTCAAGATGAAGATGAATATGTTTCTCCTATTCATTTTGGACCAACTATGAGTGATGAAGAGCATACAGAGAAAGGTACTGCTGAGGAAGGAGATGAAGGAGAACAGACTGAGAAGATACCTGAGGAAGAAGGTGAAGAGGAAAAGAAAGATGATGTAAGTAATATTCTGCCATTGATTTTGCATTGAATATCTTGCTCAGATTATTGTGATCTTAATATTAGAAGCATACTCCAAACTTACAGGTTGCTGAGACAAATACTGAGAAGGCTGGAAATGCTGTCACTCAAGAAGAAGAACATGAACATGAGAAAGAGCATGATGTAAGTATTTTAGCATGACATGTAACTCATTTTAGCATGATCAATCACATATTTTAGCATCAATCTGTAATTGAATGTAGCATTTCCTGAAAAACTAACAATAACACAATAATCCAAACTTGCAGGCTATTGATAAAAACACAGAGAAACAAAGTCAAGCTGTGGAGCAAATTGTTGACACTCCACATGAAGACGAACAAGTTTGTAATGCTGAAGAAGAATCTGTAAGTTACATTTTAGCATGCTTTATAAATCATTTGAGCATTGTCAAATACATATTTTAGCATCAGTCTGTAATTCAATTTAGCATTACCTGAAAAACTAATAATCACACAATAATCAAAACTTCCAGGGTGTTCATAAAAACACAGACAAAGAAGATCAAGCTGTGGAGCAAACTAATGACACTCCACACGAAGAGGAACAAGTTTCTACTGCTGAAGAAGAATCTGTAAGTTACATTTTAGCATTCTATATAAATCATTTTACAAATTTGTCCAAATTTACTTTAGCATGCACTACCTTTCCAAGCAAAACATTGATAAGATATTATATAAAATTTTCAGCGTCGTCGCGCTGTGAGAAAGGATAAGAAAAAGATTGTTGAGAAGGATTCTGAGGCTGAGGTAAATAAATATTAAATAATTTACATATTATTATACTTCATAAAATTTTATCATGATAACCAATCTTGGCGTAACAACTATGATTTCGTATAATCGCGTAGGGATACACAAGGATGGTCACAAGGACTAAATCATCTTTGAAAAAAACTGACAAGATTGTATCTCCTTACCAAGAGAGAGCAATAACAACAAATGAAAAGTTGACCAAGATTGAGAAGGAATTGTGTATGTGATTGATGATGAATGAGGAAGCAAATGAGTAATTTTCATATATGGTCCTTTAATATTTTTTCATATTATAAAATAAAATTATTTTGAAAACATCTCACAAAGAACTGATTTTTGCAGAAATGATTTTCTTTATTCGGATGATGATGTCTTCATTGGAAGGAATGAATTGAAGACATTAGCTCCTGGAACATACGTTAGCTATGCCGTTATCGATGTGTGGAGCACCATCCTGAATCAGAAAGAAAAATTGAAAGCTCCGAACTCCCCGAGAAGATTCTTCAGTTCAACGGACACAACTGTAAGTGATTTGGAGATCTTCAGTCCGATGCTAAAATGTTTATATCTATATGCTAATATGTGCATTCCACGGTGCTAAAATTGTTATACTGAGGCTTTTTTTTTGTATATTGTACAGTGGAAAACAATTTCAGAGCCTGTTGCAGCATGGGATGAGGAGAAAAGAATGTCCAAATTTTGTGAGACACTGCTTGGAGAGATTCAAAGGATCAAAATGCTCAACATTGCAAAAATTGAAATGGTAAAACAAATATATACATAAGATTTTTAATTATAGAAGAACAAAACTCACATTATCTTACTATTCATGTGCAGTTCCTCTTTCCCATATACAAGTCAAACCATTACTATATTGTTTCCATCTGTCTTCGCAAAAACAAAGTCGACATACTCGACAACTCTTTAGTGCTAGATGGTGAAGAAAGAGTCAAGTATGGCGACATCCCCGACCTCATGGTATGAACAACTAAACAAATACAAATGTTAAATATTCATCAGAACATGACTAACAATAAAAAATATACAGGTTAAATTTCTGGTACAATTCTTGAGGAATAATGGACAAAGTAGAAAAGCGGCACAACTGTTGAAGAATTTCAACTTTGCTGAGAGACTGAAGATGCCGTGGAGGAATGAAACCAACAAAATTGACTGTGGGGTATTTGCGATGAGACATTTGGAAACATACAAGGGAGACGGGCTGAAGAATTGGAAATGTGGAATAAAGCCAAACAATCTCAAACAGCTTAGGTTTATGAGAGCCAAATATTGTGCTGCAATTCTCAATGCAGACAGTAATATCCGAGCTATGAGGAACAAAGCAGAGGCAAGTTTATTCTACAGGATGTTAAGTCAAGATGGTCCTATCAGTGCTGAAGAATTTCTTCTGTCTCAGTGATTTGTAATCTTAAACAAATTCTACTACTATTCTCAAGACAATTTATCATGAACATTATGTTTATTAATATTAGATTAATTGCATAATAGTTAGTTAGGTTAATGAATATTAATATTAGTATTAGTATTAGGTTAATGGATATTTTCTGTGATGGATATTCGCAAGTCTTACTTTTAGTATGTAAGCCGTTTTAACCAACATGCTATTGTTCTTTTGATTTTGGCATCATAGCATTTGTCTACTAATTTAGCATCCTACTTCACTCGTTTTAGCCTTATTGATTACACATTTTAGCATGAGTTTATAAACAAAATATGCAACGATGATTTAACTTGAATGTGACACAATACAACCTATTTGGGGACGGTGAACCCTAATGGTAATCTCATAGTTACTAATTGAGATCATATAAACCCTAATTGGGAATGGTGAACCCTACTGGAAAATGTCACACCAAATTTAGCCTCATACGTTTTTCATTTTAGCATGTTCTCATGAACGGTGATTTCATTGGAATGAAACCCAATATACCCTATTTGGGGATGTTGAACCCTAATGGGAATCTCACAACTAGTAATTGAGATCATATAAACCCTAATTGGGAATGGTGAACCCTACTGGAAAATATCACACCAAATTTAGCCTCATACGTTTTTCATTTTAGCATGTTCTCATGAACGGTGATTTCATTGGAATGAAACCCAATATACCCTATTTGGGGATGGTGAACCCTAATGAGAATCTGACAACTAGTAATTGAGATTATATAAACCCTAATTGGGAATGGTGAACCCTACTGGAAAATGTTACACCAAATTTAGCCTCCTATTTGAATAATTTTAGCCCCATCCATTTCTCATTTTAGCATCTTCTCATGAACAAAATATGCACAAGGAATCTGACAACATATTCTGCATAGTCACTGTGATTAATAAAACTTAATAGTAATACAATTACTGCAAAGGAAATGTAATAAACACTTTTATTAAAAATCATATATATTGTTCAAAATGAATGTACTGAAAAAAATTCACAAACATGATAAAACATCATATTGAACTATACCCAATCACTATAATAACATCAAAATGGACAGTTCCTAGCATCGTGATCTGACAAGTTATGACAATTGCTGCACATTCTGGGTGCTTTGTTCTCCTTTCTCTTCCTTGCCTCATTCTTAGATATCAAACGACTGCCGCTACCTTTTATTTTAACTGGAATTGGTGGATGAACAACAACTTCAGAAGGTGCATGTAAACCATAGAATTGCTCAAACATGACTGTCTTTCTATGTGAAGTAGAACCCTCCATATCACCACACTGAAACAATGCTTTCAACTTCTGCAAGCCAGCTAAAAATGAATTCATCTTCTCCACATCACGCTCAACATAGCCCAAACAAGAATAAAACTCTGAAAATAACTGATTTAGCAAACTCCTATTATTATCCGAGACAATAGATTTATCAAATACCTCAACACCACCACCATGAATATGCTTAACTAATGCAGTTCTTGTCCAACGGGAAGCAATATATTTAGATGGTATTGAAACTATTTTCAGATGCTTTAACAAGAGGAAAACATGAGAACACAATATGCCATCCCTAATAAATTTCTTACAGCTACATTCAACAATATCTTCTTCTTTGTTGTATGTCACCATGTGAGTAATCTTACTCCCATCATCAACATCATACAACAGCCCAAAATCACAGTGATTAATTCCTGCAACATTACATTTAAAACACGAAGCCAAAATTTCTTCTTGCACCTTGTTAAACATTTCAGAAGTGTAAATACTAGCTGCATGTTTTTCAATTTCCAATAGAGTCTATGTTATTGGAACGGTTGACTCGTCAAGACTCTCTTGCAGATCATATGCATGTCTCTGTGCATCAATAGCACTATCAAAATGCATAAAAAATTCAACTAGATTTGATCTGAAATTGATGTAGCGGTTGAATAGACTGTTAGAACTCTCTGAAATTGAAGTTGTTCTACAGAGACCACTCATTGGTAGTTCCCTAAAATAGGCAGGAATCCAATATTCTCGAATGCTAAAAATAGAATTGAACCAACTATCAGTAGTCAAACAATAGTCCACCATGATATTATTCCATTTCAAATCAAAATCTGAAGGTTCATTGTAATCTGACCAAACAACATCACTTAATCTCTTCATGAACGATTCATCTTTCCTCAGCGTACGAGGAGCCTTTTCAGGAACCTTTATCATGATATGCCACATACAGAGCCTATGCCTAGAATCAGGAAAAGATTGTTTTACTGCAATCTTCAATGCAGGGTCTTGATCAGTGATTATCATACCAGGAGAATTCCCCATACATTTGAGAAACTTCTCAAATACCCAAGAATACGACTCATTATCTTCACCTGACAGCAAACTAGCACCAAAACATACGCATTTACCATGGTTGTCCTTCCCAGTAAAAGGAGCAAATATCATGTTATACTTATCATTAAAACAAAGAGAAAACACTAAGTACTACTGGAAGAAATATAATACATCCTGGGTTCAATGGTAACATATATGAAACAGAATGCTAAAATGCTATATACACAATGCTAAAACTTTATACCCGAGATGCTAAAACTATGTTATACCTCAATTTATATATATAATGTTAAAATTAGAACAGAATGCTAAAATGGTATATCCATAATGCTAAAACTCTATACCCAAAGATGCTAAAATTAAAAAACATGACATACCTGTTCAAACTGTATGTTGAATCGAACGAAACAACATCACCAAAAGCAGCATAATTTCTCCTTCACAGAGCATCAGCCCAAAAAATGCGTGTTAGTCTGTCCTCTTTGCCAACACAATACTCAAAAAAGAACCCAGCATGTGATTTTTGCCTTAAATGAAACTTATCCAATACCATTTGAGCATCAGCCCCATGAATGTATGCTCTCAAGTCACGAGCATAATTCTTGAAATCAACTCCAGTGCAACCTACATCAGAATAGCTCCCAACACCTTCCTTAAAAAGCCTATAAGATCTCATTGCACCTATGTTTGCTCTAGCACAATTCAAAACAAAATTCTTGTGCACATCATCTAAATTTATGTTCATCTTCATAAATCTTTTGTAACATTCTAGCATCGTTCAACATACATTTTAGCAATAAAATAATCTAATGTTTTCATGGTGTTTGTAAAATTATATAGCCAAGTCACAACATTTTTTGTAAATGTTTGAGAGAGTGCGATATAAAACCAGCATCTTATAATGCTAAAACACATGTTACGAAATGCTAAAACAAACACATTAACATGCTAAAATGTCTTATATTACGTATTCAATAAACAGATCAAATTGATGCATCTGTATATTCTCAAACTAAACCCTAGCATTCCTAACAATTATAAAACGAATGATACAACACAAAACTGAACAAAAACAGATCAAATCAATAAAAAATAAAAACGTAAATAAACTCCAATAGAACGAATTTTAGAATCAATACGATACAACGAATTCGAAATTAATCACCATTAAAACTGAATCAAACAATGCAAAATTAAAAACATACCTGGAGTCGCCATAGAATCAGAGATGTAGAAATTTCACGACAAATTGATTTTCAACAATTACAGAAAAAAACGATCTTCACAAATAAAAAACCGTGATACAGTTTTTTATCTTCGTTGCAAATTACGAACGAACAAGATCGAACTGAGATTTAAGGATTTAAGGAAAAAATTTCGACTGAGATTAAGAATTTAAGGAAACAATTTCGACTCCAAAAAAAGCGGAAGGATTAAGATGGAAACAAAAACAGAACAAAAGGTAAGAATTATTAAATTACCCCTCCGTCCAGAAAGTTGCCTAAAATTACAACAATGCCACCGCCCCATCACTTAAATATGTTTTAATCTGGGCCGTCCAGATTTACTTAAACAAGGGCTAGGATTGGTTCCTAGTTCCTACCTAGGGGGAGAGTTCTCATTTGATCCTCTCCCTATATATATATATATATATATATATATATATATATATATAAAACAAAAACCCATTCTTTGGGCCCTGTAATTCTTACATTTATTGTGTTTTACTGGGTTCTTACACTAAGCCCACGAACTTTAAAATTTGTCTTTTAATTTTAAGTCCTTCAATAATCAATATACATTTTCGCTTGTCAGAGAAGTACAATCACTTTCTAAATGCAAAAGGTTACATTTTTTGTCCTTTAACTGACTGTCCTCAGTGGTTGAGGGAAATGTTTTAATGAATTTCTATTTTGCTGTAAAAAAAACTATGGCCTTGTTTGCTTTTGGTCCTTGAAGTTTATGACTTTCAAATTTTGTTAGCCCTATTCACCCTAAAAATGCAATCTTGTCCCTAGTTCAGCTCAACTTGTTTAATTGAGATTATAATTTTATCATAAATTTATGTGAGATCGTTTTATATGTTAAAATTGTAGAACGAGTCAAGAGATTCAAATCCAAACCCATAATCAGTGGTATAATTGTGATTTATTAGTGTTTGGATTCAAATATTAACTCACTTTAATTTAGGACTCACACAAGGTTCCCAATTCCCTCTACAATTTGAGGAGTTTCGAAAAATTAAGAATATTGGCTATTTTGGTCCGAAATCCTCAAATTTAAAATCCTAAATCTATATATTCTCAAGTCCATGATATTTATAATATTTTTTACGCTTACTTTTTCCTTAATTATTTACCAATTTAGCTCGATATATAATATAATGAATTTGAAGGAGGCCGAAATTACTATTATTGTAAAGGAAAAATGTACTCAAAGGTAATAATGGTTCAGATTATGTTATTGAGCGGATTCATGCATTATTGGATCCTGGAATAATAGTTCGGGCTTCAATTTATTTAAGTTGGCCACATTCCATTCACAACCCAAGATCTTATTTCAATTGGGTTATAACTTATAATAGAGATTTTACATAATCTATTTTAACCCTCATACATATACAAGCCTTCAATTGGGAAAATGAAGGCTGCGAATAGATATGGTGACTTGGCCATATGAAAATAGTTCTTTAAACATGCATTAATCTATTAAGATTGGTATAGTAGATACTACATTCAATGAATTACAACAACTATTGGCAAAAACTTGAACCAAATCATTTAGACATGTCATCCCTGCCCAAACTCGTCTAACGCCACGTGCCAGTAGTCATTTTCTTCTTCGATTTTTCTATTTTGATTTTGTTTTAATTCAAAAACTCATTATTTCATCTAAATTAGAATTTATTATTCAAAATTAGGGTTAATATTTAATTCGAAAAAAATTAATTATTGAGTACAGTACATGAGCTCATGTGTTAGCCACTACAAAAAAAGTCCATTCTAGCGACGAGAATTAACGACGGGGCCGACACGGGTCGCCACTAGCGACGGAAATAGCGACGGGGTTCCCCGTAGCTAATTCTAGCGACAGGGAATCCCGTAGCTAAATTTTAAAATTTTAATATAAAATTATTTTTATAAATATAGCGACGGGGGTTCCCGTCGCTACAACTTAGCGACGGAAATAGTGACGGAACCCCCTAGCTTTTTTTTTTAATTTTTAATTTTTTTAATTTTTTTTTATTTTTTAAATTTTATTTAAATATTTTTAAAATAATTAAATATGATTTCAATCTATTCTAATACAAATATTCTCCCTATTAAAATCATTTTTATATTTTTATTCATTTATTTTAATTTTTGAAAAAATAATATCGTAATTATACACATTTATTAATATCACATCTTTAAATTTGTATTATTTCCTTATTAAATACAAATTTATACAAATTAGCTTTATTAGTATTCTTATAAATAAACTAATTAATATATTATTATATATTTAAAAAATGTATTAAGTTTAACATAATATTTATTATAGTTACTACTACAAGATTAATCAATTATACATTAACAAACTAAAATATACTATGAAAATATATACATAATATAGTATATAATGGATTTTAATTTTTAATTATAAACTAAAGTAATTTTTATTTTTTTTTATTTTTTTATTTATTTTTTAAATTTTATTTAATTATTTTTCAAATAATTAAGTATGATTTCAATCTATTCTAACACAAATATTCTCCCTATTAAAATCATTTTTATATTTTTATTCATTTATTTTAATTTTAAAAAAATAATACCGCAATTATACACATTTATTAATATCACATCTTTAAATTTGTATTATTTCCTTATTAAATACAAATTTATACAAATTAGCTTTATTAGTATTCTTATAAATAAACTAATTAGTATATTATTATATATTTAAAAAATGTATTAAGTTTAACATAATTTTATTATAGTTACTACTACAAGATTAATCAATTATACATTAACAAACTAAAATATACTATGAAAATATATATATATAATATAGTATATAATGAATTTTAATTTTTAATTATAAACTAAATTTATTTATTATGTAAGTAAAAATAATTTAATTCATTATGATATTTAGTATGAAACACAAAGTAAGACTATTTAACCACATTTTCACCATGATATATATATATATATATATTTAAAATAATTTAATTAAAAACTTCTATAATCTTTCTCCATATTAAATTTATATTAGAGATATAATTTTTGTATGCATGGATACTTAATAAATATCACCTTAAATTATAGTTCTTATATACAAATATATAATACAATATAATATCAATATTATATATATATATATATATATATTTGTGCACAAATAGATATAAATATATTAATAAGAATATAACACTTTTAATTTATAGAGATAAAGAAAAATAAATTATGCAAAAATCTTATAAGTATATATATATATTATTTAAACTATCAATATAACATCAATTGAACTTGCCCTAATGGATAAGTGCTTGGCCCTCCTTTTAGGAGGTCACAGGTTCGAATCCTCTTAGGTGCATATTATACACAATTATTCTTGACGGGCTTGGGCGCGGAAGGTCACAGGTTCGAATCCTCTTAGGTGCATATTATACACAATTATTCTTGACGGGCTTGGGCGCGGGCCTTCATATTATACACAATTATTCTTGACGGGCTTGGGCGCGGGCCTTTCATCGGGTCGGGTCAAGAGCTCATTCGCGGGCCGGATCAATCAATAATTTCAAAATTTTAAATTATAATTTTAGCGACGGGGTACCCCGTCGCTAGATAGCGACGGATATAGCGACGGAAAGGCGAGTCACCGTCGCGCATGATTAGCGACGAGCAATTTAGCAACGGGGGTTTCCCGTCGCTACAGGATTTAGCGACGGGTATAGCGACGGAAAACCCCGTCGCTAAATCGGAATTTTTTTGTAGTGAGCATCACCCGTCAGGCGTGTGCATTGGTAATGACATATTTATATTTTGATTGGTTTTTTGGTAATGTTTGGATCTGAATATTGATTATTTTAATGAATTTTGACCTATTAGATAGTAACACTATAAGACTTCGCTAAGGATTGTGAGTGCAAATCTAAAGGAATGAAAACCAAACATTTCGATATTCATCAATCTCGTGCTTTTTTTGGGGAAGCCGAGAACGACGACCTTGAACTATATGGTATGGCTCAAGTAGGAGTTTGTTTCAACTTTTGGTCCAATTGGTCCTCGAACTTTCAAAATAGATTAAATTAGGACCCAATATTACCCCTCAAACCAAACGATTGTTAAATTTCCATTCACAATCAAAATTCTAATTCATTATTGCACATTTACGATTACTCCGCCGCCATCGGCTATTGAAAATCCAAATTAAACCCAATTCTTGGGATTAAAAAATCATCAATCAATATTGACATTCGACGTCGAATTGAAGTTGAAATCTCGACTCAGTTTACTGAAATTCATATGCTTCATCCCGTAACCAAAACTTCACTAGTCAAGTTCTTTGTTGTTAGGTGTCCAGTCAACAAATTAAAGACACTGTCGGAAAGCTCACTAAAAGAGCTTTTTAAAAGTACTCACATTGCTCAGTCAATAATTGCCTTGAAGTTTTGCATAAGCTAAATATGAACGAACTTTGAGTCAAGATTTCAATTCGACGTTGAATGTCAAAACCGATTATTAAGGGTTTTGAAGGCTAAGGTCTAGGCTACTCGAAAGCGTGCTCAATGTGGCTTTCCGACTGATAGTGTCAGATGTCGATCAGCGAACTTAAAATCCATTAATTGGAGAGATAATAAAGGTTCTTAATTGAATAATGTTTTGAAAGTTCAAAGGTCCAATGGAAGCAAAAACTAAAATGAGATCCTATTTGAACCCCTCTCATGTTGTTCAGGGTATTTGTTTGCCATTTTCCCTTATTTTTTACAATAGGCCTAATATTAAAGCACCACGAGACACATTTGGTCTGGGGTGTTGAAGCACCACGTGAATTCCCTGAAGCATTAGCTGGCCTAAATAATATAAATAATGCAGTGATTATTTGAATAAGCAATACAATTAGCAATTCAGAATAGACAGCATCATCCTCTGCAGACTTAATTAATAATTGAATAGGAGTGATATAAAAAGGAAATTGGAGGTTAATTTGGACAGTAAAAAAGGTATCTTGGAGGAGAATTGGTTTTTGAGTCAAGGAATACCGATGGTTTGCTGAGGAAATAAGGGTTTATTTTATTTTATTTTTTTAATATATATATATATATATATATATATAGATATTGCTTTTGTCTTATTCCAGCTGTTACAATTTTAGGAGTATATAATTATAAATACTCAATTAATTAAAATAAAATGGTATCATAAAATTGCTCCAAATATAAATTACTCAAAATATTACCAAAAAATAGGAACTTAAGCTGAAAACGCTACAATAAGTCAATAACCCACATATTTTGGGTCAACAATTTATTTTACGAGGCTTTTTTCTTGAAAAATTTGCTCCTTGACCCCTTAAATATTTATAAATAACTCTCAGAAATTGGCTCCACAGTTGAAATCCAATTTAGGAGGAGATTTAGGGTTAAGTCAAAAATGTGAAGAGCATTAATTATATTCTAGGCCAGATTAGTAAATACGTAATGATCACATGGGGCGGGTTGGGTGAGGCATTTCTAGAATTACTATAAGTATCACATGGCTCACCTGTAGCCGTACACCATTAATTTTTCTGTATACACCACTGTTAAATTTTTGACTTATACCGGTAATTTTCTGAATATTTTGTTTTCTTCTATTACTGAGAACAGTTTTTCCAATAATTTTAATTTGAAATGGTTTTTCCCTAAAAAATCATAAAAATAAATAAAAATATATCCTTTAAAATTAAAAAAATGTTGAAAAAATCAATTTAAAAAATAGTTCAAAAGAAAAAACAACTGGTAGGCCCTTTTTCTTTCTTCGCCATCACTTTCTGTCTCCTCTCCCTTCACCATTTTTACAAACCCTATTTTTCTTCTTTGTACAAACCTCCACTGTCGCATAGCCCCTTCATCTTTCTTCCCCGCCCCTCAATTTCTCCCTGTTCTCCATCCATCGCCCTAGACTCCTTTTCATGCACATATTGCCGCACTTTGGTTGAAGAAAGTTCAAACATGTTAGTCAAGTCTCAAAAAATATTTTGGAACATGATGCCACTCTCGTTGGAAAAATTATTTTCGAAGCTATTAATTATGTTCAAAAAATTATTTATGGGACTTGAGTTCAAAATTTTATTTTCAAAGCTAAGACACATGCTCGAAAAATTCCGTTTGAACACACTATTTCCAAATGTTTGGGTAATTGTTTTGGTCAGATCTTGTGATAGGAACGAAGCGAATCCCTTTTGAGTTGAGGCAGAAGATTTCAAAAAAAAAAAAAAAAACTTTTGGATTTCGTAGCACCCCTCTGATCTATTTTCTCTTTTTCTTTTTTATTTTGTTCTTTTTTATAATTGGTTTAAATTAATTTTTTAATGATGGATAAAAGTGGAAAAAAGTGCGGTGTATAAAGTAAAAATAATGATATTTTTTTTTAAAAAAAGGGGTGTATTTAGTAAATGTGATGTATAATGAAAAAAATAGTGATGAAAATAACCACCTTTCTCTAAAGTTAAAGAGGGATACATGACTTTTGATGTCTTACAAATCTAAGATGGAAGTAAGATTGTAAATGTGACGCGACTTGCTGAATTTTTGCATGGATTAATATATAAGAGCCATATCGGCAAACACAATTGTACGAACCACGCAAGAATCTGGCAAGCATGATCACATTTGGGATCCTGAAATCTTGTTCACATCCTAAATTTATTAAAACAGTCAAATGTCATGTAATTTTGGAAGGGTTGAGACAAAAATATTGTCCAACCTGTAGATTGAGTATACTAGACTTGCACTCTGTTTGTATATATATAAGTTGTATATAAACATTATATCAGACAAAAAAAGTATCATTTCTAATACTAAAAAATATCACGTTTTATTGCTATTTTTTTATTTATTTAAAAAAATGGTGACATTTAATTTTTAGAGTTATTAGTACATTTTTTGAATAAAAAAGTATCACTGAAAAATATCCATTTGATACGGAGCTTAAATATATAAAACGGTTGAACACATTATTTTGCCCAAAATAATATATGAACCCACCGGCCGGCAATTTTGTGCGTAATGTTTAATTAATTAAACTTGCCAAAATCGTGATGTTAAAATAATCTCTGAAGCGTAAATATGTAGTAAAATAATCTGCACGCACAACCACACAATTATTTATACTAGAATATATGTATCATTAACCCCACCACATAATCAATCACAAGTTCATATATATCTAGTTTCATAGTTTGAATTAAATATTTCCATGGCTGCGATGTTCAAGAATCATGAGTCAAAGTGGTATAGTGTTGAATCTGTTCCAGATTGCCATATTTTTGGCAGAGAAGATAGACCTGGCAATGAATCAATCCCTTTGTGTGATACACTTCCAATCATTGATCTAGCCAATTCAGACACAAATCAAACAGCTGACAAAATCATTCAAGCTAGCCAAGAATATGGGTTTTTTCAGGTAATTAATGACACACACATCATATCATATCATCATATATATTCTTGATTAATTAATTAATTAATTAATTAATTTCATCTCTCTCTATTTATATATATATATATATATATATATATGTAGGTGATAAATCATGGAGTGGGAGAAGGTGTAATAGATGAGGCAGTGAAGGTGTTGGAGGAATTATTCATGCAGCCTTTTGAAGAAATTTCAAAGGAAGCTAATGCAAATGGTTGGGTGTATATGGGCAGCAACTCCTTTGCCCCAAAGGGTGCTTACATGTGGAGGGACAATCTCAAGCATCCATGCTACCCTTTGGAGGAAAGCATGCAACATTGGCCCCAAAACCCCACTCGCTATAGGTATGTATAACTAGATACACGTACTTGTGGAGATGATGATACGAGACCACGTTATTAAAATTGGACCTATATATATATATATATATATATATGATGTTTGTGTTTGTGCAGAGAAGTTGTAGCAACATATATCAAGGAAATAAAGAGACTGAGTTTGAGAATTCTAGAGGCGATTTGTGAAGGATTGGGACTCGAAAAGGGCCATCTTGGAGGGATGAGCCATGTTGAGTTTCTTACTGCGAGCAGCTACCCCCCATGCCCCGACCCGAGTCTGACCCTAGGGCTTCTCGGGCATTTGGACCATAGCCTCATAACAATATTGTTTCAAAATCTTGAAGGGCTTCAAGTCTTGAAAGATGGAAAGTGGATAGGAGTTGAGGTTGTCCCTAATGCCTTTGTAGTCAATATTGGCACCCAAATGCAGGTAATCAATTAAACACCACTAAAATTATAAATACATCATTAAATCTGGATATGAGAGTACATGTAACAAATATTTCATCTATACAGAGTTTGAGATTCAGATCCAAAATTATGATTTTTAACATGATTTTTTTTGTCTCGATAGATTATTAGTAACGGGAAGCTGACAAGTGCCGAGCATAGGGTGGTGACAAATTCTGAGAAAGGAAGAACAAGCATCGCAACATTCATCAATCCTATGCCAGATTGCATTATTGAACCTGCAAAAGTATTAGTGAATGAAGCCAATCCTCCTCTCTATCCATCACTCCCATTTAAGGAATTTGTCAATGTTTCTAAAGCTTTTGGGCCTTTCACTGATGCAGTTAAAACAACTGTGCCCTCCAATTAGATGATGGCTACCGTTTAATTTAATTTTCAATAATGTCAATTCATGTTATCTTCGATGAAATTCACTTTTATATATGTGAAGTGTACTATCATTTGAGCGATTTTACTAATATGTCCCTTGTTTGATTAATTATCAGTCATTTCACTTTTTTTTATAAAATGTATCGTCCCGTAAAATTTTCGACCAATCCTTGCTCACTGGACTAGCTAGCTAATGGGAAACAATATTGATGAGATAAGCTAAGAATAAGAAATAACAATTATTTAATTAATAGATATACTGTATAAACATCTATTATAATTCAATCTTAATTTAATAATTGTTGTTTATTATATATATATATAATTAAATTTAATGTAATCAATATTTGAATATCGACCTTTAAGATAGTTAATTTGGAATACATTTAGTTATCAAATTATAATTTACATAATTGTTTCAAAACTATAATATAAAAGTTTGTAGCAAGGGTCATTGTTAGAAAAATAATAAAAAATTGAACTAAATTATTTCTAAAATTAATACAAACTGAATATATAATAGCATATTTAAAAATTTGAATTGGTGTAGGGAAATACTATCTAACTACCTAGGAGGTAAACAAAATTCTAATTTATAACTTTAAGAATTAAGATGATCATAAATAATTTTAAATGAATAAAAAATAATAATAAGTAATGAATAAAAAATAATAATAAGTCAATTCACTGAAAAAAATTACGCTTTCTGTTTATATATTCTCAATTTAACTAGCAATTCTCCTGTGCGATGCACAAAGAATTAAAGTATATATAATTTTTTTAATTAAAATATTATACTTAATAAAGGTATTTGTGTAACTGTGAATACAATTAATTCCCAAGACAAATATAAGAAAAATGTGAAATCAAATATGACAGTCACTCATAATATTAAATCTCAATAACATTAGTTAAATGATTGTGAGGTACAGAATGTATAAAATTAAAACCATTTAGTGTGGACTTTAAAATTTTATCATCAAAACACAACATTATTATTTAGAGTGTTAATTACAAAAATTAACATAATGTTTACACCATTTTGCAATTTTTGCACAACATTTAAAAGTTTGCAATTAAATACACAACTTTTAACATTTTGCAATTATAACATCCCCAATTTTTTATGATGAAACTTGTCTGATGTGTTCGGTTTTAACTCCACCTGTACACTATTTTCCGGCGTTACTTGAATGACGTGGTTTAGATATCTTCTTAGTCTGCTCAATTCTTGCATGACATCATCAATAGTTTGGCTCTGTTCATCTTAATCAAATTTGACGATGCTTCTCGGAGAGGCGACATTGCCGACATCATTCCGAACTTCGCTAATATCATTCTTAAAGTTAAATAAAATTTAAGGCAACTTATTATTTATTTTATCAGTAAAGAACAAAGAGTAGCATGTTTTCATTGTTAAGCTTTATCAAATTGCAGTTCCAGTAAAAAGTTGAGTGCAACAAACCTACTATATGTTTTTTTTTTAATAATCGTGCATAAAGAAATAAATCTAATCCAGATTTATAAGTTCTGAAAATTCTTATATTTTATGACCATAAAAACATACCATACTCTTTGAGTTCAACTACAATTATAAATTCATTTTGTACCATTATATTCTTTTTAAAAATCTATAGATAAAAAATAAATCACACGATATCATTATGAAAAACTGTAGTGCTAATATAAACGGAACTATACATGAATTATAACGATTCTTACCAAAGCCTTAAAAATTATACTTCATATATGGAGCTAGAATTCTTCTATTAGAATTTAAAAATTCCACATAATTATTCTGTAATAAGAAAGCTGCATTAAGTTTTTCAGTTGAATTTAAACATTGGCCGAGTAATCCACATCTATTATCATCTTCTCGATTGCGTTCCATCAACACATTGATATATTTGTATCCTCCTACACATTCCAAATAAAGGAACAAAAATATTAATTTTGAAGTTCTATAATGGATTATATTTAATGCTAAAAAACTAAAACTGAGAAACAAAAATAAATGTAACATCAAACCCAACAATATTGAATCAAAAAATGAGAATGGAGGTAATTATATTCTGAAATGAATAATTTAAAATAAATATTAATAAAAAATGAGAAAGGTAAACATCGTAACAAAGAGAGAGATGAGTGTAGGCAACGAAGACAAACCTGAAATTTTCACAAACTGAGTATGAGAATTCATAGAAACCGTATATCATCATATATATAATTAATTAATTAAAATAACTTTCATCTCTCTTTACGGATATTAATTGATTAATTGGTGTAATTGGTGATGTAATTATAGAAACATAATTAATAGCTCATATAATTATAGAAACATAATTATTAATTGATTACAATCAATAATAATATAGATTACACACACAAACAAACCATCAATAGTATATAGTATACGGGTTTATAAATATAAATTAAGGTAATTATTTTTAAATTATTTGTGTGTGTGTGTGTGTGTGTATTCTACTATATTGTATTTTCATTCTATATATCATGCATAAAATAAATATATTTCTATACATAAACATATAATATATATATATATATACAATTACCATCACATCCTATTTAATAAAATCATAATATATAGATGATAATTCAATTTTTTTACCATATAGAAATTAATCGTGACAATTGTCCATATATATTCATTAATTAAAGAAAAATATAATAACCCTTAAGTATAGAGGTATTAATTATAATTTGCATGATACCATTTATAAATTAAACTTATTATTAAATTAGTGTATTATTAAATTACTAAAATGTCCTTATACAATGGAAGGGAAAAAATGTGTTATCAAAAGTCTGCTATAATATATATATGGGTTTTTTTTTTTCGATATTTTTGTTTTGGATGAAGAGCGAAACCAAACAAATCATGAATTAATTATATGAGTAATAGTTATTGAATACAACCAAAATATTTTTGTTTTCCAGATCCATATTTATTAATTATTTAGTACTCTTTCTGATCGAAAATCAAAATTACTATCTACTATCTACATACCTTATTTCCTTATAAATTATATCAATTATCTACTAATTGCTTATTTTGAACATTTCGAATGCTCGTTCTAATATATATGTTTTAGTTTTCACAACGATATTTATATATTTTGACTAATATAATATAATATAATATAATATAATATAATATAATATAATATAATATAATATATAACATATCATAATTTATAATATACTAAATTAATCTTTTTATGTAATTACAATTTTTTTAAATGTATAATAATAGAAAAAAGAAAAAGAAAGACCAAACCCTGTAAGTTTCGGAAATCACAACATGATAACTTTGGGACCGGATCCTCATGAAAATCAATATGGAAAACCCATTATGTGAAAAAAATCATATTGGGAGAAGAGTACTTCTTTAAGAAAAACGAAAATAACCAGTACCATACATGTTCGAATTAACAAGCAAATCAATACATGGTAAAGAAGAAAATGAAAATCCAGAAGACATAGAAGAGGCCGCCAACAAATCAGCAACCTGATTGCTTTCTCGATAAATATGCGACACTCTGAAATGAATACCCTCCAGAAAAGCCAGCACCTGATGCCACCGAGCCTTTCCTTGAGAAACCAAGGAGCACGGAAACTACGTGAAGCCAGCAGAGAAACCACATACGTCGAATAAGCTTCTAGCCAGATAAAGTCTAGCGATAAAAGTAGATGCCCATTCAAGAACAACTATAGCCGCTAGTAACTTTGCCTGAAAAGAAAAGCCGATCCCTGCATCCGTGTGAAAACAACAAACTACCGAACCATTATATCATCGAAACACTTCACCTGCAGAAATCCTCCTAGGGGCACCAACAACTGAACCATCAGTGTTGATTTTAATCCATCCACCAGGAGGCGGCCGCTAGAGCACTTGGATAACATGTGTTGGAGAGGTTGAGCGAGCAGACACTCCTAAAGTACGAAGAGCAAGAAGATCTGACACCGTATTATTCATATAACCTTGACACTGACAAGTAAGAGGAACTTCTTTGATTATGGTACGCAAAGAGGAAAGAAGAAGAAAAGGAGAGGAAATAAACCCTCATACATTGCCTTGTTCCGGAATGTCTAAATCATCCATATCAAAGAGACCACAGCAGCTCGCCACAATACTTGAAGCTGGGAACTAAAAGAGACCTTCATAATCTGAACAAAAGCTTCATGAATAATCGATACAACATGAATATCTGGAACCCTACACACATTAAAAATCCATCTCCAAACAATCTGCGCAAGGGGACAATCCCACAACAAATGATCCATGGTCTCCTGAGTACTTTGACACATCAAGCAAACACCAGGACCAATAAAACCATGCCGCCACAAAGAATCTATGGTAGGAAGTCTAGAAAGCAACATCACCAAACAAACTATGGATCGGCATAGAGGAATGGAAGGTCCCCAGATCCAAGTGCCCCAACTAATAGTGGCGAATTTAGTTCTATTATGTAATCTAGCAAGTTGGGTAGTAACATCACCATGCACATATTTAAACCAAACTCTTTCATCCTTGCGCGATAGGAACACTTAAAATAGCCATCACAATATTTGGGTAAAGAGTGATAAAATCAGACGTGATAAATTAACGTACAAAACCTCAGGAATTTGCAACTTATCGATCAATCAGTAACCAAGCCAGTTAACATGCCAAAACTCTACTGTGCTGCCATCTCCAAGAATGCAAATTGATTCCTGCAGGAGCTATCCTAACCTCAGACGAACAGCAGGCCATCTGGAAGAGTAAGACATGATTTTCACTCTCGAATACTTTGCAAGTATCGTGCACGAATTAAAATCATAGTTGGTGTGTCTAACATAATAACCTTCCATGCTAGGTCTTATACCAAACTATTATTCAGAGCCTAAACGAGAAAAGGCTAAGACCACCTTCTTCCGGAATTGCACACGTCCTACTCCAACTGACTGCAGTATAAAAGCGGAATGCCTATCTCATTTCCAGACAAAATTACGAATAGCTGTCACTACTAGAAAAACGCTAATAGACAACGAGTTAAAGACAACGGTTTTGTCTTGGCCCGTTGTCTATATGTTAATAGACAACAGACAATCAATAGTCATTGTCTATATCTGCATTTTCATATAGACAACTCAATATAAACAACGGTTTTCTAACCGTAGTGGAAGGACAACGGTTATTACTGAACCGTTGTCTATGTGATTGGGCAAAACGACGTCATTTTGTTTAGAAATTAAAATAAATTGGATAGATCCCCAAATTCATAGGTCACGAAACAAAATCATTTTTTTCCAAGAGCTAGTTGCCACCTCCGCTATGATACGTCTCACCATTGCCGCCGTGAGTTGAATTAAGGTTCGTTGAAGGTGCGGTTTCGAGATTTTAAGGTTGTTTGAGTTGTGATAAAGAAATTGTCTGCGCTTTGAGTTGAACAATTGCTGGGAGAAGTAAAAACAACAATTGCTGATAAACTACAATTCCATTATTTCGCAATTGTCATGTTTCGCATCACAGTTTCTCCAACATTCACGATTCTTCCATCTTGATTTACCCAATAATTATTTGATTTTTACTTCCATCGTATTTTGAAGGTTTAAAATGAAGCCTAGTACTCCCAATTAATGTGATAAAGAAATTGTCTGCGCTTTGAGTTGTGATAAATAAATGTGTCACATTGTCATGTTCAAATTAATGTGCGCGTTTCTGCATTGGGAATTTTGTAGCTTTGTGATTGTTGGGGCTTAGGTTTCCACATACCTCCATTTATTCTCAAAGAAATTACCTATGCTTATTAAACAGCTCCAGACTCCAGTCCTGATTTCTCTTCTCAGAGTTTTAACTGGGTGCATCAACCAAATGTGTGAGAAAAAGAAATAAATGAATGGTCGTTACCTGCTTTTTCCTGATATATTTATCTTCCTAATTCTTTCAAATCCAGCTCGTGCATCTCGCTGATAATTTTGAGCACATGAAAACTTTTTTATACTCTTGCTTGGTGTTTTGTGGCATGAGAGAAAGTTGTTTTTGTCTTTTTTATTATGACATGTGGATGGAGAGTTTGTTGACCAATTGACTCTCGAAAACACTTGATTCAATAGAACTTCATTGTTTGTGGAAATTTGTGCAAAGAGTTGGTTCAGAAACGGGAGGTTTGCCTCTTTATATGACAAGCTACGTACAAAGAATCATCTCATTTATTAATTAATGTTTATTTAGTTTATGTTCCCAACAATCCATACTTGTATAAGTTTCACGAAAATGGGAGCCTCATAAGAGAAAGAGGTCTAAAAATCTTTCCTTAAATCATTGAATCTTGAGTCTTGATCATATGTGTATGTATGTATATATATATATATAGGAATAGGTGTCTGTACAAGAATGAATGGGGACACACTAGTTTCTTCTTCATCATATCTGTACTAACCACTGTGCCTCAGATACCACTAGAACCAGAGTCTTTTTCCAGGGCATTTCTCCCACACATTGAACCAGAGTCTTTTTCCAGGGCATTTCTCCCACACATTACAAGTATGTGTTATTCTTTTCATTCTCTCTCTCTCTAGAATATATATAATAAATGAGGCAGACTTGTGTGAGACCGTCTAACGGGTCGCTTACGTTAGACGGATCTCCTCTGACCCGACCCGGTTCTGACCTGACCCGCCATATATATATATATATATATATATATATTAAAAAAATCTGATTTTTTTCTCTCCCTCAGCTCTCGCTCCCAGCTCGCCTAGGTTTTCTCCATCAACTTAAGGCGCCGCTACGTTTTTCCCGTCTAGCTCGCCGCCCCGACCACGTTTTCTCCATCCAGATCGCCACGCCGTCTAGGTTTTCCCGTCGAGCTTGCAGCGGCGTGAATATTTTCCCCCTCCGATGAATTCAATGGATAATTTCAGAAAAGTATGTAATCTTCCTCCCGGTGGAATTCCAGTTAATTCCGGTGAAGAAATAATACAAACGACCAGTATGTGTTCTAATTTTAGAAGATTTGTAATTTTGTATCAATTTTTAACCAATTATTAGGTATATTAAATTTTACATTCAAACTGATAGATGAAATGCTACTATGAACTGATTCATTAAACTTTTGGTTTAGTAATCTATTTGTGTTATACTAATTTTAAAAGTGATTTAAATTTTCTAAATTTCAGATATTGTTATACTTGATAATGAAGACAATGTTGAAGATGTAGAAAAAACATCTATCAATTGAGAGTAAGTACTACTTTAATTCTATTCTTTGATTTTGTAACAAATCAACTGCAAAATGTATTTCGTAAATTAGTGATACTTCTATGATATTTAGTGATACTTTCTATCGTGATAGTAATCCTTCATTTTAATTACGATTCTGCCTGGATAGATCAACAAAACTGTAAATCGCATGAATATATTAAATTTTGTACACTAGTGATACTTTTATGGTATTTAATGATACATTTCACACATTTATTGACAATTTTTTTTTCTGCCTCGGTAAATCAACAAAAGTGCACATCACATATTATATTATATTATATTTATATACAGTAGTGATACTTTTATGGTATTTAGTAATACTTCAATAGTATTTTGTGAAGAGTTGTTGAGTACATAACAAGGTCGTAGCATATGTTGAAGAGCTGTTGAGTACAGTATCTTCCGTGGCGGATACGATTGTTTCAAGCTCTTCTATTCCAATATTAGATCCTGCACGTTCAACCAAAAATGGTAGGAGAAAAGGAATCAAAGGGCATCTTCAACAAAAAAAAAGAGGAATACAAGTGGCACTTCAATTTCAAAGGAGTTTGGGTCCAAAATCTTTAATCCCAGATTGTCTTGAGAATGCATTCAGATTGTTTTAAGAAATGTATTCCAGATTATATTATTGAAACTGTGATTATCAATTAGTGTTACTTCACGGATGCTTAGTGATACTTTATTCATCAGTATTGATACTGTGATTTTCTTTACCATATAACTTGTAAGTTTGGGTTCAAAACCCGTAATCCCAGATTGTTGTGAGAATATATTCAGATTGTTTTGATAAATGTATCCCAGATTATATTATTGAAACTGTGATTATCAAATAGTGTTACTTCACGGATGCTTAGTGATACTTTATTCATCAGCATTGATACTGTGATTTTCTTCATCATATAACTTGTTATTTTGGGTCCAAAATCCCTAATCCCAGATTGTTTTGAGAACGCATTCATAGTTTTGAAAAATGTATCCCAGATTATATTATTGAAACTATGATTATCAAATAATGTTACTTCACGGATGCTTAGTGATACTTTACTCATCACTATTAATACTGTGATTTTCTTCATCATATAACTTGTGATTTTCTTATTATATTATTGTTAAAACATAAAACATGTTATATTATTTCTTGATAAATTATTTTAACAAAATTATTTTCATTAAATTATTCATGTAGTAAACAGTGTTACTGTACAACATCCACAGTGACACTTTGTTTAGTGTCTAATTGTGTTATTTTAATTTATTTATTTTATTGTGTTTAGTATTTATTTTGTTCAATTTTATATTGTTTTGTGTGATTTTATATGTTTATTTGTATTTATTGCTCTAATGGTGGATTGTGCCAAGTATTGCAAAAGCTTGAACTTTTAATCATGAAAGCAGGTATTTTACGGCAATTAGGTTGCAAGTGCAAATCGAGTGATTGAGCTGGATTGTTTAAATAGGAGATCAAGATTTAAAAAAATAAATAAAGGAATTGAGAAAAAAGCACCTGCACGGGCGGGGTGCGAAAAGGCCAAGAGCCTCGCGCCCAAGCCGCGCCTACCTCCCCCGCGGCGCCCTCCGCCCCCACAGGGCTGGCCCCCGCCACACCAACCTTCCCCGCCGCGCCTGCCCCCGCCGCGCCGTGCAGCCCGCCAGCGCGCGGGCTGCGTCCTCTCGCTCTCGGTCCAGTTTTTCCCATGTTTGTGCA
Source organism: Perilla frutescens (assembly GCA_026008535.1). NCBI lineage: Eukaryota > Viridiplantae > Streptophyta > Magnoliopsida > Lamiales > Lamiaceae > Perilla > Perilla frutescens. The sequence goes on from BRKX01000011.1 coordinate 34,977,666, forward strand.
GCTCCGCTTCTTTTCACTCCAGTTCCAACTTATCTCAATTAAATCAGTTCAAGGACTCTTTTGAGCCATTTTTAATTTCTGAAATTTGTAGCTTATTATTACCTAAACTTCTAGAGTAGACTTTTGGACAAAAAAATCTTCCACAAAATCCCTTCATTAATTGATCCCTTACCATCAACTCCCATCACCTTTTCTCTCTCTCTTCTCTCTCTCATACGTTTCTCTCTCTCCCCTCTCATTTTCTATTAGATTTTGGGAGACATCATAATCATTCATTCACTTCATTCTCACCACACTTCTCTCTCTCTCTCTCTCTCTCTCAACCATACCATTCTCTCCATTCTCTCTCCTTCCACACACACTACACACACTAAATCTCTACACATTTTCCTTCACCATTTTCACCACCATCACCTTCACAAGAGAGAAGAGGAGAAAAGGAAGAAAAAGGGATCCAAGCCAAGGGAGACGGAGAAGACACGAGACGGACGACGACGAGCTATCCGCGGAAGCTAAGCTCGGAGGAGGTTACCTTGTGTTTTTCTTTTCATTTCTTGGATGTTTGTGGGGATTTGTCCCAAACTCTTGAAGGATATACAATATTGTAGAAGTTATCTTCATTTACATTTGATTTATGAGATGATGTTCTTCTATGGTGTTTGGATATTTTTGAGCATGTTTAGTGGCTAATCACTCTATTAGGGGGTAGAGGATTGATGTGGTTTTGATCTATGCTTGTTCTCGTTGATTGTTGTTGTTGGAATCATGCCTTTTCATATTTAGGTATTTGATCACTACTTGAACATTGATAGGATTTAGAGGACTCTTGATTATGAATCTAAATCCGGAAATTGGTTCCTTTGACATTAGGTGCATGGGGTTTCTAAGCCTAATATGTCAATCTTGCATGTATGATATAGCTAAGAGAGGTTTAGCGGACAGACGGTGATAGTAATTGATGTTAAACTAATCGGAAGGGTTTATCATATTTGTGAGAATGGCATTATCAACTTGACTTAAGCATAGTGATAAAACCATTGAGAGAATCTACACCCGAATACCTTAATCAAACTTGTTTCCTCTAATCTCATTTTAATTCGTGTTTTTTCATTTAATCACCTTGCCTTATTGTCTATTTCGAATTTGTAGCATAATCCTCATCAACCCCCTTGTTAGAATGTTTAAATTATATTTTAGTTGTTTTGTCGAAAGCATGTGTAGCCTATAGATAGTTCTTTCACATAAAGTCTTTCTTGAGAGATCGACTCGGGTTAAGCTTATTATTTTTACAATTGACCCCGTTCAATTGCGGGTGTGGTCCTAAGTAGTGTCTAGTGAGCATAAACTGAAAAATATAAGTGTAAATTTGGACTCCAAAACAAATTTTGGCACCGTTGCCGGGGAAGGCTTGTTAGAATTGTCTTATTGGTACTATATTTTCTTTTATGTTATTTGCATTGTAATTGTGAACGTGATCTTGTTTAGGTGTCGTGTTTGTGTTGTTGTTTTTGTTTTTTATTTTCTTGTGTTGATTGTTTAGTCTAACCTTTCTTTCCGCAAGGTACGTCTGATCTCCGTTTTGTTCGTGTTTGTGTATGCTAGGGAGGCGAAGCCTCAATCAGAGACTAGCCCCCGTGTTTGACGACATCCATCGACCAAGGATATTTGACGTGTTCGAGTAGGAAAGAGAAATGGAAGCTAATCCTTTCAACAACCCCGATAATGCCAATGCCAATGCCAATGCCAATGCGGCTAGGAATATGAGAGACTTTGCTCATCCCATGATTGGGGCGTCGAATTCTTGTATAGTTCTTGGTGAAGCCGCAAGGAACTACGAGTTGAAAAACATTCATTTTAGCCAACTTCCCTCATTCTACGGGATGCCGGCCGAAGATGCTTTGAACTTCATCCGGGAGTTCTATTCCGTTGTTCAAACATTTCCTCTACAAGGTTTGAACAAAGATCAATTGAAGATGAGGTGTTTTCCTTACACCTTGAAAGATTAAGCCAAGATGTGGTTCATGTCCCTACCGGCCAATTCATTGGCTAATTGGAATGCCGTCTACGAGAAGTTCATGGCCAAGTACTACTCCAATCAAAAGACCCAAGACTTGAAAGCTCAAATTGTTACTTTTACCCAATCTCCGAGTGAATCATTTCATGAAGCTTGGGATCGATTTCGAGGCCTCCAACAACAATGCCCTCACCACCATCTTGCACCCGAGTTGCTCAATCAATTTTTCTACGATGGGCTTTCACAAAATTTCCAATATATGGTGGACAATGCTTCGGGAGAAGACATTGGAGGACGGACCGCCGAAGAGGTCTCAAACATCTATGAGACCATGGCCACAACTTCTCAACAAAAGAGTGCTAGGGGGAAGAGAGCTTCCGTTAATGAAGCCAACCCTAGTTATGATGTGATGAAGCAACTTGCCGAGTTGACAAGGCAAGTAGAGATGCTTCGAACTTCCGAGAGACCACCCCAACCAGTGATGACCATTGAGACTTGTGGGATTTGTGGAGAGTATGGCAATGGAGCCAACTTTTGCCAAAGATCGATCAAGCCGGAGTCAAGTGAAGAGGCTCATTTTCATTCTCTTCAAGAGCAAGTGAATGCTCTTCAAGGATTCCAACCGCGCCAACAATACAACCCCTATTCTCAAACATACAATTCGGGGTGGAGGAATCATCCAAATTTCTCTTGGAAGCAACCTCAACAACCTCCTCAACCACCACAACAACCGTCTCTACCTCAACAAGCCGGAGGTGGCCAAGCTCCGCCTTATCCTAGGCCGTAACAATATCCGGCCCAACCGAACCAACCACCAAGGCCAACATTGCAAGACATATTGCAATCCTTCATCCAAGCCACTCAACAAAGATTTCAATCCATTGAGGCTTCCGTGAAGAGAATAGAGACTCAAGTGGGTCAAATAGCCGGTACCGTTGGAGAGTTGGCCAAGCAAGCAAAGCCGGGTAAGTTGCCAAGCCAACCGGAGCAAGCTCAAGCAATCATCGTGCTTAGAGGAGGAAAGGTGATCGATAACAAGGTTGGCGAGTCAAGCCCAACCAAGGAGGTTGAAAAAGAAGATGAGACTTCTTCACAATAACAAAAGGTGTTCGAGAAAGAAAGTGAAGAAGCGAAGAAGCCCACACTCCACAAGGCTACCAATCCTTACAATCCTCCAATTCCATTTCCAAGCCGGTTAAAGAATGAGAAGCAAGACACCCAATTCCAAGAGTTCTACAAACTCCTATCCAAGGTGAATGTCAATCTTCCACTCCTTGATGTCATCCAAAATGTGTCGGCCTATGTCAAGTTCTTCAAAGAACTTGCTTCAAAGAAAAGGAAGTTTGGAGAGGATGAGAAGATAGAGGTATCCGAAGTGGCGAGTGCAATCCTACAACATCAACTACCACCAAAGCTCCATGATCCAGGTATTTTTACTCTTAAAATTACTTTGGGAAATGGTAAAGAAGTATGTGGTATGCTAGATCTAGGAGCCGGAATTAATTTGATGCCTTACTCTATTTATAAGCAAATAGAGTTAGGTGAATTGAAACCAACTAGAATGTGTCTACAATTGGCGGATAGATCCGTGAGATATCATCGGGGAATAATAGAGGACATTCTAGTTAAGGTTGGTGGATTAATCATACCGGTTGATTTTGTTGTTTTGGATGTGGGTGATGTGAAAGAAACGGTTAAAGAACACACTCTTCTCTTAGGTAGACCTTTTATGGCTACAACTAACACCTTGATTGATGTTAAAAATGCAACATTGAAAATTTCAGTGTTAGGAGAAATGGTGTCTTTTTCCGTACATGAAAACAAAGCTATTCCCGTCTCCTCATTTGAGAAAAATTGTTCTTACATAGATGTTATTGATGTTTGGCCGAGGAGGTTTTCTTGTAGGAAATAGGTGCTCCGTGGAGAAGTGAAACCTCGTCCGAGGATCTTGCTATGGATGAAGCCTACCTCAAGTGTGGGGGAGACGAGTTGAATGCTGAAGAGATGGAGATCTTGCTAGGAGAAGGCATGAGTCTCATAGAAATCATGGCCTCAACCGAAGAGGAAGTGAAGCCTACTCCTGAGCTTGAGCTAAAGGAGCTCCCATCTCATCTCAAATACGTCTTTCTCGACGATGAAGAGAAGAAGCCCGTGATCATCTTTTCCGAGCTAGAAAAAGATGAAGAAGACCTCTTAGTAGCCGTACTAAAGAGGAGCAAGCAAGCCATTAGATGGAGTCTTTCCGATATCAAAGGCATTAGACCCTCTACGTGTATGCATCGCATCATTCTAGAGGAAGGGGCTAAGCCGGTTCGTGAAGGGCAAATGAGGCTCAACCCCGTGCTAATGAAAGTCGTAAAGAAGGAGATTCTTAAGCTCCTACCGGAAGGGATCATTTATCCCATAGCCGATAGCGAATGGGTGAGCCCGGTCCATGTGGTACCAAAGAAAGGAGGGATAATGGTCGTTGAAAATGACAAAGGAGAACATGTGGCTACTCGAACCACCACCGGGTGGAGAATGTGCATTGACTACCGAAAGCTCAATGCCGCCACAAGAAAAGACCATTTTCCCCTTCATTTCATTGATCAAATACTTGATAAACTAGCCGGTCATAGTTTTTATTACTTTCTTGACGGTTTATCGGGTTATTTTCAGGTGGCAATAGCGCCGGAAGACCAAGCCAAGACCGCATTCACGTGCCCGTTTGGTACATTTGCGTGTCGAAGGATGCCATTTGGACTATGCAACGCACCGGGCACTTTTCAAAGGTGTATGTTCTCCATCTTCTTCGAAATGATTGGAGATTTCATTGAGGTATTCATGGATGATTTTTCGATTTTTGGATCCTCATTTTCTGATTGCTTAGAGAAGTTGGAACTTGTCTTGAAAAGATGCATAGAAAGTAGCCTAACTCTTAGTTGGGAAAAGAGTCATTTTATGGTTACTAGTGGCATAGTCCTTGGTCATGTTGTGTCTAAAGAAGGAATGAGTGTAGACAAGGCTAAGGTAGATGTGATTGAAAAATTACCTCCACCCATTAATGTGAATGGAATTAGAAGCTTTCTAGGTCATGCCAGTTTTTACCGTAGGTTTATTAAAGACTTCTAAAAAATTAGCCAACCTCTATGGCATTTACTTGCTCAAGATGTTCCTTTTGAGTTTGATGAAAAATGCTTGCATGCTTTTAATACTCTTAAGGAGAAATTGATCACCACACCCGTTGTTGTTCCCCCTGATTGGTCTTTACCATTTGAGATAATGTGTGATGCATCAAATTCCACCGTTGGCGCCATTTTGGGTCAACGTATTGATAAAATTCTTCGTGTAATTTACTATGCTAGCCTTACCTTGAATAGTGCTCAAGTAAATTACACCACAACCGAAAAAGAATTGTTTGTCGTTGTGTTTTCTTTGGATAAATTTAGATCCTACATCTTAGGTTCTAAAGTAATCGTGCATAGTGATCATGCGGCTTTGAGGCATTTGTTGACCAAACCACAAGCTAAACCTAGACTCATTAGGTGGATTTTGCTTGTACAAGAATTTGATGTTGAGATTAAGGATAGAAAAGGGTGTGAAAACATGGTAGCGGATCATTTGTCTCGCCTTTCCGTTGATGAAAATTTCAATTTATTGCATGAAAAATGAGTCGATTGTGATACATTTCCATATGAGCATGCTCTGGAGCTTAATTCCTCTCCTTGATATGCCGATATTGTCAATTATCTTGCTTGTGATAAATTGAGACCTAATCTTTCTTTTCAAGAAAAGAAAAGATTTTTGGCAATGTGTAGGTATTACTTTTGGGAAGATCCATATCTTTTCCATTTGGGAAAAGACGAGATAATTCGAAGATGTGTCCCGAAAGAGGAGCAAACCGATGTTCTAGGCTTTTGCCACTCATCTCATTGTGGTGGTCATTTTGGAGGGCAAAAGACGGCTAGAAAGATTCTACAATCCGGTTTGTATTGACCTTCAATTTTTAAAGATGCTCATGCTTACTCCATTTCTTGTGATAAATGCCAAAGACTTGGTAACATTGGGAGAAGAAATGAAATGCCTTTAAATATCAATCTTGTTGTTGAAATTTTTGATGTTTGGGGTATTGATTTTATGGGACCATTTCCTACCTCATTTGGTTTTGAGTATATCCTATTAGCAGTCGACTATGTGTCAAAATGGGTTGAAGTAATCCCCACTAGGTCTTGTGACGCTAATGTGGTTATCAAGTTCGTGCAGGAACATATTTTGAGTAGGTTTGGATTCCCTAGGGCGATCATAAGTGACGATGGAACTCACTTCACCAATAAGATTTTTGCAAGATTGATGAAGAAAAATGGAGTGACTCACAAGGTGCCAACACCATATCATCCTCAAACTTCCGGTCAAGTTGAGACAAGCAACAAACAAATTCAAAATATTTTGAAGAAGACCGTGAATGTAACGAGGAAGGATTGGTCACAAAGGCTACCGGATGCTCTTTGGGCGTATCGGACGGCTTACAAAACCATCTTAGGAATGAGCCCATACCGCCTTGTATATGGTAAAGCATGCCATCTCTCCGTTGAGATCGAGCACCGAGCTTATTGGGCTATAAAGGCAGTGAATTGTGATCTTAAAAGTACGGGAAATGAGCGAGCCTTGCAATTGTCCGAGCTCGACGAATTGAGAAACGAAGCCTATGACAACGCCAAGATTTACAAAGATAAAGTGAAGAGGATACACGATAGGCGAATTGTCAAGAAAGAGCTCACGCTAGGCATGAAGGTCCTCCTTTTCAACACTAGGTTGCGGCTCTTCCCCAGGAAACTCAAATCACGATGGAGCGGACCGTTTGTCATTGAAGAAGTGTTACCCTACGGAGCGATCACACTAAAAACTCCGGTAACGAATGCTACATTCCAAGTGAACGGTCATCGAGTCAAGACATACTATGAAGGGTTTTCATATGAAGCCGATGTGGAGGAATTGAAACTTATCAATTCCGATTGAATCTTCCACAAACTTCGTCTAGCTCGAGACATTAAAATGAGCGCTGCATGGGAGGCAACCCATGATTTTTATTGTTTGATTTTATTTTCTCTTGCCTTAATTTTAATTGGTTCATGGTATTTTGTGGAGTGGAAAATTTTTAATTGGGAAAATAATTTTGCAGGGATGGAGAAGAGAAGAAAAACAGAGCAAGAAAGTGCAATTTTGAGAAAAGAAAAAAGACACAGCCTGGGCGGGTATCACAGCGCGGGCGGGGTGCGAAACGGCCGAGACACCCGCGCCCTCGCCACACCAAGTGCCCCAACGGGGCTCCCTCTCACGAGCCCCGCCGCGCGCCCGCCAGCCACCCCCGCCGCGCTTGGTGCCCCCACGGGGCTGCTTCACCACGCTCCCGCGGGGCACCCTCCCTCTTGCTCTCCCTCTCTTGTTCCCTCTAGCCGACACATACCACCCCCCACGGGATCCACCTATATTAACACTTGTGGACATCATTCACCACTTGTCCTCCCCCTCTGCACACTTGTACTCACTCCCTTCACCAATAATTCACCTCACTCCTTCACTCCCCATCTTCTTATACGCACTCTTCCATTTTCCCAAATTTCACTCCAAAATTCTGCTAAAATTCACAGCATCTCCTTCCTTCTCCCCCCGAAATTCCACCAAAAATTCACCAAGCTCTCGCACGCCCCGCCGCTCCATCCAGCCCCGCCGCGCTACACCGCCCTGCCGGGCTGTTTTCTTGTGCTCAACATCCAAATTGTTGCTGCACTTCATCTCCCTGCATATCTCCAACCTCCTCACCATGGGCCCAAAAATGAAGTTTCCCAAAAATTTTGGAAGAAAGGGCAAAGACAAGAGCAAGAATGCTAGCAAATCCACAAGCACGGACAAAGGTAAAGGACCGGAAGGCACAAGCTCCCCACCAATGGTCTCAGACCTCCGACAACAATATGGAGCTCCATTCCTCATCACAACTCCCAATGAAGGTAACCGTTACCTCACTCTCCGTAGCCATGAGATATCCTGTCCTCGCTACATTGATTGGAAGTTGATGCGGGAATTGAATTTGGAGAAACAAATAATGGAGTATCTTAAGGTGTTAAATTTGCAAACCTTTGCTAGGATGCAATATTATGCTTATGATAACGTCATGCTTGAATTTTTGGTGTCATTTCAATATGATGAGGATGAGGGAAAGAGTTGTACCTTCCGGATGTTTGATATGCAATATAACATCACTTTGGCTGAATTGCGGGATTACTTTGATTTCCCAACTACGGGAATCAAGCACATGCCATCAGATTTCAATGCTGCGGATGCATGGTATGACATTTCGGGGTTCCGGAATTGGAATACAAAGGGCATTCCGAGAAAATTCATTGAGGATCCCGCCTTGTCCGTTGTTCACAAGTTCTTGGCATACAACATTTCGGGCAAGGAGCAAGCCAACAAGATGAATTCCATTGAGGTCTTCCTGCTTTGGTGTGCCAAGAAAGGCAGAAAAGTGTCTCCGTCCACCTTCATTTTGAGCACTATCAAGGACGCGATCATGCGGAAGACCCAGCACCCTTCTTTCAGTGCATTCATCTCCGCTCTTTGTGCCAAAATTGGCTCACTTGATGAGGATGCCCCAGTTCCCACTGGGTACAGACGGCTAGACGCCTCTACAATCGACAAAGGGGAGCTCAAGCGAGCCAAAGAGATTTACAATGAGCAAGAGGTGCGCCCTCATGCAAAGAGGACTTGTGTCGGCACCTTGAAGCAAATCCAGCGCAGTACCATGGAGCTTACAGGAGGTTCCTCGTCGGCTCCACAAGAGCCCAATGAAGAGGGCGATGATGACGAGCATGACGCCGGCGGGCACCATGGAGGACATGCAGGGCATCAAGGATAACACATGCCTGCCACGGACTGGGGCTCATTCCAAGGCTACATGGACACTACGATGGGTCAATTCCAGCAGTCCATTACCGACACCATGAGCTCCTTTGGCACTCAATTGCAGGATTCTATGTCCACCTATTGGCAAGAGCATAATGTCCGCATGATGCACCAGTAAGAGAGGATGGATGCCTCTTTTCAGTCCATCCACGAAGATATCAGTGCAGTGCATGAAGATGTTCGGGGCCTCTACGCTTGAGTCGACCGACACGACGAGCAAATCTAAGCCCTCCAAACGAGCTGTGATGCATGGACTCTTGCCTCCTCTTTCACGCCAATGAATCCACCACCTTATCCACCACCAGAGCAGTAACGATTCTTTTATGTATTTCGTGTTTTAAATGTTTCGGGTTCGTGTGCCTTGTTTTTTGTAATATATTGTTCGTATTTTCCGTTTGTGTTTCCTAATGTTGTTTTGTAGGAGCTCACGCACGTTGCTGGTTTTCTACAAAATTGTGACGTTCTCTACTCCCTTATCTCTTTTACTTACATTAGTTTTTCATACATTGAGGACAATGCATGTTTTAAGTGTGGGGGAGCACATGTTATGTTATGTAGCGAATTCTGTTGTTTTTGCTTAAATATGTTGGTATCAATGACGTTATGTTAATTGTGTTGATTCTGATATGCATGATTATTTGTTTTAGTTATCTAAGTATAGTGTGATTCTCCCACTTAGTATTTTGACTTGCCCGATGGTCAAATTTGAAATTTTTTTTATATGAATCTTCAAGGAATTACTTTCAAGTTGATCATGAATGAAGGAAGTGTTTCGTGGTATCACTCTTAAGCATGAATTATTTTTGAATGAGATCACAATTTTATGATTAACGTCGAAAGGTCTTACTCTTGAAAGAATAGGAAACATGCTTGGCCTTGTTCTTGAAAACTACTCCCTTTAATCATTTATCCTAATTTAAAATAATAATAATAATAATAATAATAATAAATAAAAAAAAGAAGGGGAAACTAAGGATCTCTACTCCTCTAGTTGATTTATTCGACTACGAGTATGGGAAACCACGCAAGGACACTAGGGATATCCTCCCTATGGTTGAACCTTGTGATTTTTGATCCATACCCCCATAAATGTGTTTAAATAAATGGGATTGCATTCTGGATTCTACTCCTCTCATGTGTGTGTCAATCCTTTCACGTGTTGCATGATGAGTATGGGAAATCACATTAGGAAGCTCGGGTATGGTCGATGATTTGACCTAATGATCCTTGTCATGTGTTTGCAACCCCCTTTATCGCTTACTGAAGTATTTTAATAAATGTGGAGGTGGTTTGTAGGGATGTAAATTAATTGAATTTGGGCTAGCATGTTTTTCCTATACTTGAGAGGGCAAGCAATTCACTTGATCAGATATTGTGTTCACATTCTTGAATAATGAATACTTTTGTGGGAACCATGCTTATTGACGATTACATGATCACCTTGTGAATATTTCCCTCTTGCTTCATATTTTTAATTTCTTGTTTGCTTGAGGACAAGTAAAGAGCTAAGTGTGAGGGAGTTGTTTAGTGTCTAATTGTGTTATTTTAATTTATTTATTTTATTGTGTTTAGTATTTATTTTGTTCAATTTTATATTATTTTGTGTGATTTTATGTGTTTATTTGTGTTTATTGCTCTAATGGTGGATTGTGCCAAGTATTGCAAAAGCTTGAACTTTTAATCATGAAAGCAGGTATTTTACGGCAATTAGGTGGCAAGTGCAAATCGAGTGATTGAGCTGGATTGTTTAAATAGGAGATCAAGATTTAAAAAAATAAATAAAGAAATTGAGGAAAAAGCACCCGCACGGGCGGGCTAAGGAGCGCGGGTGGGGCGCGAAAAGGCCGAGAGCCTCGCGCCCCCCGCCGCGAGGATTGCCCCCGCCGCGCCTACCTCCCCCGTGGGGGCCCGCGGCGCCCTCCGCTCCCGCGGGACTGGCCCCCGCCGCGCCAACCTCCCCCGCCGCGCTGTGCAGCCCGCCGGCGCGCGGGCTGCGTCCTCTCGCTCTCGGTCCAGTTTTTCCCATGTTTGTGCAGCTCCGCTTCTTTTCACTCCAATTCCAACTGATCTCAAATAAATCAGTTCACGGACTCTTTTGAGCCATTTTTAATTTCTGAAATTTGTAGCTTATTATTATCTAAACTTCTAGAGTAGACTTTTGGACACAAAAATCTTCCACAAAATCCCTTCATTAATTGATCCCTTACCATCAATTCCCATCACCTTTTCTCTCTCTCTCTTCTTTCTCTCCCCTCTCATTTTCTATTAGATTTTGGGGGACATCACAATCATTCATTCACTTCATTCTCACCACAGTACTCTCTCTCTCTCAACCATACCATTCTCTCCATTCTCTCTCCTTCCACACACACTACACACACTAAATCTCTACACATTTTCCTTCACTATTTTCACCACCATCACCTTCACAAGAGAGAAGAAGAGGAAAGGAAGAAGAAGGGATCCAAGCTAAGGAAGACGGGGAAGACACGAGATGGATGACGATGAGCCATCCGCGGAAGCTAAGCTCGGAGGAGGTTACCTTGTGTTTTTCTTTTCATTTCTTGGATGTTTGTGGGGATTTATCCCAAACTCTTGAAGGATATACAATATTGTAGAAGTTATCTTCATTTACATTTGATTTATGAGATGATGTTCTTCTATGGTGTTTGCATATTTTTGAGCATGTTTAGTGGCTAATCTCTCTATTAAGGGATAGAGGATTGATGTGGTTTTGATCTATGCTTGTTCTCGTTGATTGTTGTTGTTGGAATCGTGCCTTTTCATGTTTAGGTATTTGATCACTACTTGAACATTGATAGGATTTAGAGGAGTCTTGATTATGAATCTAAATCCGGAAATTGGTTCCTTCGACGTTAGGTGCATGGGGTTCCTAAGCCTAATATGTCAATCTTGCATGTATGATATAGCTAAGAGAGGTTTAAAGGATAGACGGTGACAATAATTGATGTTAAACTAATCGGAAGGGTCTATCATATTTGTGAGAATGGCATTATCCACTTGACTTAAGCATAGTGATAAAACCATTGAGAGAATCTACACCCTAATACCTTAATCAAACTTGTTTCCTCTAATCTCGTTTTAATTCATGTTTTTTCATTTAATCACCTTACCTTATTGTCTATTTTGAATTTGTAGCATAATCCTCATCAAACCCCTTGTTAGAATGTTTAGATTTTATTTTAGTTGTTTTGTCGAAAGCATGTGTAGCCTATAGATAGTTCTTTCACATAAAGTCTTCCTTGAGAGATCGACTCGGGTTAAGCTTATTACTTCTACAATTGACCCCGTCCAATTGCGGGTGTGGTCCTAAGTAGTGTCTAGTGAGCATAAACCGAAAAATATAAGTGTAAATTTGGATCCCAAAACACACTTTATTCATCAATATTCACTGCAATATGAAAAATAAAGGAAGAATCTTCAGCATTGTTATCATCACTCTCATCACATTCTTCATCATCACATTCACTGCAATATGAAAAATAAATTAAAACTGATGTAAGTATCTCTAACTAACATAAAAGTATAACTAAGAACTTGTCAAGTATCAATATTTCAAAAATACAGTATCACTAAAGAATGTAAAAGTATCACTAAATAAACATAAAGTACCACTAAATAAGAATAAGTATCACAAACTGATGTTAGTATCTCTAACTAAGATAAAAGTATCACTAAAAACCTGTCAATTATCAATATTTTAAAAATACAGTATCACTAAAGAATGTAAAAGTATCACTAAATAAATATAAAGTATCACTAAATAAAAATATAATATGACTAAATAAGAATAAGTATCACAAACTAATGTAAGTATGTCTAAATAACATAAAAGTATCACTAAGAACCTGTCAAGTATCAAATCACCAAAAAATGTTCATGGCATATATATACTATCTGACTACAACATCTTTATCCTTGGCTTCCTTAACAGAATGTTTAGACCTCTTAGATGTCCTTGGAACATCAACATATGTTTCTGTATTTTCACTATAAAAATAACATGATTAAGAACAATTAACACTACTAAAAGAAAATAGTTTGTAACACAAAATATACAACATCATAATCTGAAATACCAAAATTCATACCTCGTAGCATCATGTTTCTTCTCCTGAGGTACAAACTTACTAGGTCGCTGCAACCTCTTCTTAATTCGTTCAATCACCAAAAAATCCAACTACAAAGCATAGAATAAAAGCATCATATAAGAGTCAATAATATCACTATCATACCAGAGTCAATAATAGCACTATCGAAATCAAAGTTGGTTAAGGCTTAAACAACAAGCACTGAATTATAGAAATTTAGAATAAAACAACATTGGGTCGTCAAAGTTCTCTTCACAACACAAATAATTCCACACGACACATCAAGAAAGCTCAACACCACGAACTGTACTAGTATGTAAGTAGACAAGCATCAACAACAATCAAATGACCATAAATCTCGAACAACAGTGCCAACACCAAAACAGGGCACATGACTCATTTACTCTAAAATCTGTCTTGTTTCTCCACCTAAATGTAATCTGAAAAGACTGCACCTAATTATTAAAGTTGGAATATCCCCGATTTCTTCTTATATAAGAATAACGAACAACCCAAAACAGATAACACAAAGGTAGAACAACCACATCACTGTAACAAATTAAAACAAAGCATGTCCAGAATTTCAATGGCTACAATACAAAATCAACACAAAGAGAAACACTTAAAGATTTACATATAGTAGTAGCAATGGCACACAGCAAAGAGAAACAGAGAAAAAACTCAAAATCTTCTTCAATCCTTCAAGAAAGCAGCCATTGATAAATTTCTAGAACATACAGTATCACAAATCCCAATTTATTCAAGAAATAGTAAATTTGCATCAAATCCCTAAAACGCCTAATCTGAACGACTAAAATAATTTATTACAAATTACTAAAATCAAATTCGTAAATTACAAGTCTGAACTCACAATATATCTCTACCCATTATTTAAACTTCAACCAACTTCTAATTCAAGGAAAAAAATCAAATCCCTAAAAGGACATCAAAAGCATCTTTATATTTTAAAGAAAGAAACAAAAAAAGAAGAGAAAAAAGAGCCGGAATTGTTTTTAGTTGAGACAGTTCAATGAAATGATGTGCGAGTGCTAAAATTTCTGACTACAAATGGTGACTCGTTATAGAATCTCATGTTTTTGTAGAGTCAAACGCGTTAAAACCTCTCATGTTATTAAAATGTCGCATGAAATTCATTTGTAATTTTTAAAATTGTACCAAACTCTTGTTATTAAAAAGGGTTCATACCATCCCTAAGGGAATGATCTACTGGTGGAGTATGGAGTGGTATTATTTTGAGGTTAAAGGTCTCAAATTTGTTACTCATTATCACCACCACTAGGTGTGAGATTTACTAGGCTCACACCTGATTTTCCAAGTTTGGGTTTGTAGGCTATTACACAGGGACGAGACATGGTTTAGTAGGCTTACACAGAGTGTGGTTTGTTGTCTCCCCTGTAGACTATTACACAGAGAGAGATGAAGTTTACCCAGTGCGCAACTCAGTAGCGGCTGCAAGTTACCTCGACATAAAGGGGTTAATACCGTATTCTATTCCAAACTTTTAAAATATTTTAAATCTATCCCAACCTTAAAAAAAATTATAATTTATATTCCAACCTTTTCTTTTCTTATTCAATTCTATAATATGGCCTAAATTTGGCAACAACTATGTGATGTGACTTGTTGGAAGTTTATGATTTTTCAAGTCATATATGGAAACATGACATTCCTAGATAATTTCTTTTTATTTAAGGAAATAATAGAAACTTATGTGTTAGAAATAAAAGAAAATGTTGAAATACAAATTATAGTTGTGATAGAATTGAAAATAAAAGGAAATGTTGAAATACAAATCATAGTTTGTTGAAGGTTGTGATAGAATTAAAATATTGTTAATAGTTTGAGATATACTACAGTATTAACCCTTTTAAAAAGTATGCACACCTAATTATTTAAAAAAAATAGAAGTGAGGATATTTTGGGCAAAATTTTTAAAAAGAGAAATTGTACATATTTTTAAAAAAAGAGAGAGTTATGTGTGAGATCGTCTTATGATTCAAATTTCATAAGACGGATTAAGACTTGAATACAAACACAATCAAACACCATTAAAATTATGTGTAATTGAATATGAGTTTGAATATCTTCATTCATAAGACGAAGTCTTTGTTGTTTAAAAAATAGAAGAAGTTTTTGTGAATGGTTAGAAGTTAGAACGACGTAGTTTGGAGCGTGTGTTTTGGTTTGTTGATAGGAATGATTTATTAAGAAGATTTGGAGTGTGAATGACGTCCCTAATTTTGGAATTAATAAATTGAGGACTCGACTTCTTCCAACGACTCCGCTAACTTACAAATAATAATAATAATACTTTCAGATAAAACTAAAAAGAATTTATAAGCAAAATTAAAATAATCTTGCACCCGCCGGGAATCGAACCCGGGTCTGTACCGTGGCAGGGTATTATTCTACCACTAGACCACTGGTGCTTAATCAAACGTTACGGCTTCTAGTATTAATTTGAATCTTTTAAACCCTCGTCGAAATCGCACCAAATTTCTTTCTTCTCTTAAAAATATGCACATCTTTCTGTTTTTTAAAATTTGGATCAAAATAACCTTATTTATTTGATTTCGAACACTTCAATCAATTTTGCTTGGAAAGAAGGTATTTTAATATTTTTTTTTAAGAAAAGGAAGCTGTTCAATTTTTTTTTTAATTGCCAAGGGGATTTAGTGCAAAATTTCGATAACACAAGGGAATTTGGTGCATTTACCCAGCCCCATGTATATTTTGTTTTACATAATGTTTTGGACTATATGATAATATTGTTAGATCTTAGACCTTATCAACTATTCAACTTAATTTAGCATGGCCAACTATACATTATATATGCAGCTCTTATAACACAATAAAGTTATAAAAACAAAACTATTAAATTCAGAGTCCATGAAAATAATTTAATTTCCCATTCAATTAAGTTCATTCATATCTACTAAAAAGAAAGGGATAAAGAGAATTAGAGAACACCAATTTACCAATTTAATTAGCAATTCAGCATCATCTGAGTTCTCTCTATGAACATACAAAATGCATTAATAATCATGGAAAACATATTACATGCACACATAATGTAAAATGAGATTCAAATCCCCTTTTTTTTTTGCATGTGTTCATGTCCCACTATTAAATTTAATTATTAGTTTTTTTCCAATTTTTTTCTTTCATTTAATTTCTTGCGCTTTTAGTTTAATTTTATAATTATTATAATTGGGGTTAATCTATATCAATGAATATGATAGTGGGACATAAGTGCGATAGAAAAAATGTTGGGATAGTGGATCTCTCATATAATTAGATCTGAAAATGAGTCGAGTTGAATCAAATATACACTTGTTCAAGTTTGTTTAATTAAAATGATATCGAACTTTAAAAATTATATTTAAGTTTGTTGATAATATATTGAGTCGACCACGGGTTGATCACACGAGTTGAGCTCAAGGAGTTTGTTATTTTTATACTCATATGCTCTATTTTTATTTATCAAATTCGATCTGGGCTTTGAATCTTTTCAAACACATAACTGTTAATTCAAGCTTGATTGATATGTTCAACTAGCAAATCGATTTCAAACAAATTTTTAACGAACAATCACAAGTCAAGTTTCGAAATTTTTTTAATTTAATTTTCAGCCCTACATATAAAGTATATATAGGTGAGATTCTCTACCCCACAATTTTTGTGTCCCACACCAAATTTATGAGATTATGAATGTATTATATTGATATTCCCAAAAAGCCCTAAATTGGCCAAGTGATATGATTCTCTCATTGGTGATTTTGTATCACCCAACAGTACTACTTCGAATTGAACGAGTGAGTACCCCTTAAATTAATAAATAAAAGAAAGAAAAATTGAAGAAGACATTATTGAATAGAGGAGATAATTAAGAATACAAGCAAGAGTGTTAACAACAATGAATACTGTACTTGGTGTGATAATTAGACAGTACTATACTTATTCACTATAATTTCATCGCTTATTTTAGTGCATTTAGTGTTAATTAATACTAAAATATAATAAAATAAATGGTTAATTACCAAATAAATCACCATGCTTCCACCCTTTATAAATTAGATACCACGTTTAAATCTAGTCAATTACAACACCACATTTTAATTTGTATGATATCAAACATCTCTAATTTTTCCGGCGAGTTAAGTATGACGTATTTGGCCTAAAAATCACGTTGGTAACCACGTCAATACACACGTGTAACAAACGACGCCGTTTTTGTTACTTGATCTTCTTTTTTTTTGTTGAAAAAATCTTTTTTATATAATTATTTATTTCTAAAATTAATAATATATTGAGAAAACTAATAAAATCGACGTCGTTTGTTACATGTGTGTGTTGATGTCGCTGTCAATGTGTGTTTAGACCAAATACATCGATCATACTTGACTCGCCGGAAAAATTGGGAATGTTGAATTATATACAAATTAAAGCATGGTGTTATAATTGACTAGATTTAAGCGTAGTGTCTAATTTATTAACGTGGTGATTTATTTAGCAATTAACCCTAAAATAAATAATAAAAAAAATAAAAAATTAGCACTAAAGTACAATAAGAGATGAGCAATAAAATTATAATAAATAAGCGCATGCACACGCATATATATATATAGTGACGTTAATTAAGAAAAGATATTTTATCGATAATTAATTAATTTATTGATATGAACAACTCCTAACCAAATATATTTATAGACAGCTTGTACTGATTAACTTGAAAAGTAAAGCACTAATTAAGAAAATAATTGGTTAATGCAACATTTCAAAATTAAATAAGTACACAATACATATCAAGTGTATATATAAATTAATTAGCTATTGCACATGATAGAAATTTACTATCTTTGAGCGGCGGCTGCCCTAGCTCGTAAAAAAGAAAAAAAAAACGACCGATTTTTTTATTATTATTTATATCATACTGTACTAGATTTAATGCTGAAACGTAGAGACTTGGTAATTAGAGATCGCGAGCTATTTTTTTTTAATAATAATAATAATAAGGTTAGAGACTTGGTAATTAGTGAATAATGACTATTCAAAGGCATAGCCGGCTTAGAGGCCAAGACAGTATTATTCCTCTTCCAATAAATTATTTCAAATTTATACCAATGTGAACATGTTTGAATAATATATCAGGAACAATTAAAGCTAATTACAAGTTTAAATTAAATCGTACGTAGTACAAAACCCTAACGTAACAAAATTAGGGTTATATATATATATATATATATATTATTGCACACAGAAAAAAAAAGAGAGAGAGAGAAATAAAAAGCTAGGCTATTATAAAAATAAATAGTAGCTCCGATCTTACCAGCAAAGTGATGATGATATTCCTCTTCATCAGATGATGATCGCCAACAAATTATCTCGATAGGTCTGAATAGCTATATATTCCTTTATTACAAATTAAGCTATAGCTAGCTTAGTTGATTATATATAATTAAGCGGATGATGAAGAAATTAATGATAGCCAAGTCGAAGCTCCAAATCTAATTCTTTGTCTTGATTGATGGCCTGCAATGTGTTTTTCTCCAGATCTTGGATCTCCAAGCTCAAACTCATCCTCCTCCAATCTGCAGGGATGACTGGAATATTGGACAGCGGCTGTGGGTGATGGCGATGATCGCAATCGTCATCAGCATCATGATGGTAGTTACTACTACTCTCGTACAAGGTTGAATTACTGGAGGTGGAGGCAGCAGCTGGGAAGTAAGAGGTGAAGGGAGGAATATTATTGTTGGATGAAGGTATGATGTGGTGGTGGAATCTAGGGTTTTGTTTGGTGGAATTAGAAGAAGGTCTGTTTCTGGCTCTATCTTTTCTGTGGATGTTCATGTGGCCTCCTAGGGCTTGTGCTGTGTTGAAACCCCTCTTGCAGAACACACACTCGTACGATCTCCCCACGCCTAAATCAATCTCCTTCTTTTCTTGATCATCTGAATCATCTTGATGATGAATATCTACCATTAATTCTTCACTTGATGAGTAGTTTGTCGTCATCGATTCTTCATCGTAATTAATGGAATATTCCATTCTAATCTAATCCTAATCTACTCAGAGAGAGAGAGAGGGAGGGTTTTAATTTACATGGAAGGAGAAAGGAGAAATTTGTATGTGAGGAGAGACTGGCTAATTAATTCTAATGAGATCGATTGAGAGAGAGAGAGAGAGAGAGAAGATGGATGGATGGATGGGGAGGATTATATACATATATATGGAAGGAGAAGTTTGCAAGGAAATAGCAAGACAAATGACAATTAACATAAGGGTTAAGTAGGTATTAATAATTTGAAGAGGAAGAGACATTTCATTAGGACATTTATGGTCTAATATATATACTAATATTTTGAATTGTATTGAATAGACTCTTCCTTCTTTAGGGTATAATAAGGCCGGCCGTATATATTAAAATTAATTTGCAAATCAATCAACACACAACACACACACACACACATCATTTTCTATTGATTCATTTCTTTCTCTTTTTGTTTTTTTTGGTTTTTCCTTCTTTTGCTATGAACTATTCTCTCCGCTACTAGCAAACCCTTGTTTTAAAAGCAGCAACTTTATAATGGCGTGTTTATCGTATTTTAATCTCATATTTAAGTTATATGCATATGTTATATATATATATATATATATATATATATATATATATATATATAGAGAGAGAGAGAGAGGAGGTGGTCTCTTGTCCAGCAGAAATACCGTGCAACATGATCAGGCGGACGCCCACGTGCCCGTCTTTTGTTTTTTGTTGGCGTATTTTTTTTTTCAATTTTCAATTTTTTCTTTTTGTTTTTTCCCCCAAAATTTATATACTATAATAAAATTAGTGAATCCTAAAATTAAAGTGATTTGATTTAATTTATTTGAAATGGATATGAATATATATCATAAAATGGAATTAATAAATCATAAAAAGCATAAAATAAACCCCTACCCCCCTCTCCTCCCCCCCCCCCCCAAAAAAAAACCCTAAAAAACACAAAATAAACACCTACCCCTCCCCCCGCCTAAAAAACATTAAACCCTAAAAAACTCATAAGCTCTAAACATTAATTGAGATGAAATAAATAATAATTTGAGTTAAAAAAATTCGTATATGACAAATTGTAGGCCCAATACTTTTTATGATTACGGGTGATACATTTTTGTATTTAGGACTGATACTTTTTTAATGTTAAGAATAATATTGTTTCTGGCGAACTTTTTTTTTGGGCGGAGCGGGTTGGGTCAGGGTTGACCCGTATGATCCCCGCCCGCCTGATGGTCTGATTTTATGCATTTGGGTTTCCAAAGTCTAACAAGAGACTTTGTGATATATATTTCCGAACTGATACCTATCCTTGAGAATCATAAGAATGAAGGTTAGTTGAGTGTGAATTTATTTATTTCTCTCTATGTGCGTGTCTCTCTTATTTTCAATATATATATATATATATATATATATATATATTTATATATATTGTGTAATGAGATGAAACTTACAAATTAATTATATATGAAAAATTAAATTAGATCCCAATCCACGGACACCCGAATGGTAGGATCGATTCATCTGTTCTTTTTTGTAATAAATGGTGGATCTAGAGAGTTCAAATTCTCTATTCCCCAATTCCAAAATGAAAAAGAAAATATACACAAATATATAGTACAATAATCGATCTAGGTATACATTCCATTTAATTAATTAAAACAGTGTATTACACACTGCAAAACCTTCACAAGTGTGACCTTATTAATTAAATAGACTGATGAAACTAAATGATATATCCGTGATGTTGGAATAATATTTTACTGGACATTGCCTAGAACGTCCAATAATTTAGGTGGAGAAATAAGGATAGCTACAAACATGTTATGTATATATATATATATATATATATGCTAATCTATTTAATTTTTTTTTATGAGGGAAATAAAAATCTATACTTATTGGCTCATAAAAGATTTGAGATCAATCATTAATCTTGCTCCATGGGATGAAAATAATATAAAAAATTACGATACAGATCGATTTGTAGTTTTCAGTTGTCGTTTTTATTTAATAATCTTAATTGCAACTTCTTTTTGCATCAGTTTTTATCTCTGTATTCATCGTCTTCATTGTCATCACAATCACCATCACTATAATTAATATCATTATCATTTAAATATCTATTTCTATGTATATACAATTGCATGCATGCTGGATCCAGCCGCGACGGCTTTTCATTTTTTCAAATTTGTTTTGAATATAAATATATTTAGATTATGATCAAGTAAGCTATGATCTCAGATGCATCAAAATCAATTCAATTAATTTTATCACAGTTGTCGGGTAGATTATGGGAAAACAGTTTGTTGAAAACCCCTTTCACCTACTACAGGTGATCGTTAAATCAATTAATTAACTTCATAAAAAATTGATACATGCACTATACCGTTAGCTGATGATCATGACATTATATATACACACATATATATATGTGTGTGTATCTATATGCGTTATTATTTTTACACTTGGACTTCATTTTTTTCTTATTATTATATCATTAACCGGAAACTTATGTAAGTGTGTACTCTTTTTTTTGTCGAAGGTAACCCGCAGCTGCTACCGAGATGCGCACTGGGTAAACTCCACCCGGCAAGCCAGGTGTGACAGGCTCACACCTAGTGGTGTTGGTGGGATTCGAACTTGAGACCTTTAGCCTCAAGATATCATCACTCCACCACTAGACCATCCCCAAGGGGACAGTGTGTACGCTCTTTTGATTAGAGTTTCCAAAGCTCATGCAATATAATGATGCAATTGTGTTTATATATAGGCGTGTTTGAAGAATTGAGTTATATGTGGTAATATAGATTGAGTCCATCAATAGGTTGCAATTTGACTTCTAGTAAATTTACAATGATTTGATTGTAACCCTGATTAACGTGTAATATAATTAATTAAGGAGATATATAAAAATGATCAAA
This sequence comes from Perilla frutescens, assembly GCA_026008535.1. NCBI lineage: Eukaryota > Viridiplantae > Streptophyta > Magnoliopsida > Lamiales > Lamiaceae > Perilla > Perilla frutescens. The sequence continues at coordinate 34,999,731 of BRKX01000011.1, forward strand.
GAATCATACATCACACTGTATAATGGGTCAAAATTAATTAATCCATAACATAACCATATCAAACGCAACAAAATCTAAACATATATTAAGTCAAAATTGTGTGATAAATAACGGTTCTTGCATAAACCGTTGTCTATCATATGATTTAACAATTATATTTCAGACAACAGATTCTTTTATATTACACAACAATAGTGACATTAACTGTTGTAAATTTTCTTATTTTTTTATTTTTTCACGACAGTTTAGATTACAATCGTTGTCTTTCAACAAATTTTTGCAATCTTAATTTTTTTTTACTTGGAAATTTGAGATTTGTAACATTTTTATTTTATTTTTTATGCACAAATTTGTAGTACTCTACATTTATCACCTAAAAAAATAATTTTCATTTATATAATAATAATAATAATAATAATAATAATAATATAAGTATAACATAATTTGCAATAATTTATTATTTTTCTATTTAAATTTCATCATTAAAAATAATTATATATTTATGCCTGTCATATATTCAAAGAAATCAAATGTTCTTTAATCGTTGACAATTATTGCTATTTATAATATCATGTCGTTTGAAATATTCCAATTTGATATTTCTAACATGGATTTTCATTTAGTTCCTAAAATTTAATTTTCCTTTTTGTTTGTCGCATCTACATAAAATTTATCTTCTTATCTAATTAATTAATGTATGTGCATATCATTTTATTAATTTTTAAAAATTAAACACAACATACAGAATTTAAAAATAATTATGCACAATATATATAATTAAAAATAATCATAATATTACAAATCTAAAAAATAATAATTATTTATACATCACACAAGAGAAATACTAATTATAAATTAATATGACACTGAGTTTTGGCTCAAAATTTAGACATGTAAAACGGATCACACAATATTTTGGTCAAAATAAAAATAAAAATAAAAATACAAACAAAAAAAAAGAAGTATTTTTGGGTTAGAAAATAAAATACAGCTATATATAGGCCTATAGCTAGCAGTATATATATTTAAAATAGGGTCCTTTTAATTATTTAAATGGAGTAAGAATTCAAATCTACACATGCACCTGCAGGCCAAGAATAGTATAATATACGGTATACAAGTGTGTTCTTATTCCTTACTGGAAAGTTTTATTTATTAAGGGGATCCTTATACTCTTATGCAAGTCCAAATTCATATTTTGAGTAATTTATAAAACTATCACCATGGTTTTTGTGTGAAGAAAGAAATAGTAATAGTTATATATGAGAAACTAATATTTTTCAGTATTATAGTATACAACTAATAATTTTCATTATAGAAAAGATTAATTAATAATTTTGTGATTTACCTCAAATTCAATTTTTGAGTAAATTATTATCGCCTTTTGTGTTTTTGAGTTTGAATCCAAGTATGGGCTTGGCCGGGTTTGGATACCAAGATGTCAAATATTGTCCCATAAAGATTATCTCACGTAAGTGTTAATTGTGACATATATTTCAAACGGTCTCACAAAATTTTATATATATATATATATATATAGAGAGATGGGATCATGTGAGAACCATACCCCCATGTGAGAACTAAGAACCAATCTCAGTCACAGATTGATCTGATTTGGACGACCAAGATCTATTCCAAAAAAAAAAAAACGGTGGCATTATTGTAATATTTTAAACTTTTTAATGAACCCAGGGTATTTTAGTAATTTAGGAATTTTGTCATATTTGGAATGAATATCTTCTCGGTCTGCAATTCATCTTCTTCCTCAGCATCTCTCACACTCTCTCTCTTAATCCATAAAGAAAAACATGGCGGATCCGATGCGGTTTTCATCTTCTTCGAAGCTTGTGTATTTTGTAGTGGCTATACTCAACCAGAAACCTTCTGTTACTTTTTCATGGCCGCCGTCATCTCCTCGTCGTGGCCCGCCGTCTCTTGCTGCCGCCACTGCTGCGGCGGAGGATCTGCCACCGGTACATAACGCCCACCCCTGAATCATTCATTGCTCGAATTTTGCTTATTTTAGTAGCTAGTGCGTACTAGTGTATATATATATATATATGATCACAAATCTAATTCTTCAATCAAGTTTTAGTTTTATTACGGAAATTTATGTTGACTTAATTTTTTGTGATGAATTGCTCAAATTTATTATTTTCAAGTTGCAGGGCGGAAGAAGTTGGATACATAGTGCCGACGCTGGTACAAAATGAGGCCCTGTCGGTGTTATTTTTCGGCCGTGATTGTGTGATTCATGCTCAGTTAATATGTATTTTAGCACTACTGTAATCTATTTTAGCACTGTTGTAACCTATTTTAGCACTACTGTGAACTGTTTTAGCACTGCCATGTACTTTAGCACTACTGTAATCTATTTTAGCAATGTTGTAACCTATTTTAGCACTACTATGAACTATTTTAGCAGCAGTTGAAACTTTTTTAATAATATTCATTGATAGCAGCATAAAAATTACTAGAATATGATAAAAATTGAGTAATAATTTCTGTCCTTATACTACTTCATTGAGGAAAAAATACAAGTATATGCGGCTGCAGAAATGTTGATTTCAACTTAACTAAAAAGGGGAGACTGTAAAAGCACTTCACATTGCAAGTTTGACAAAATGAAATTCAAAGACAATTTCTTTTCACATGACCAAACAAACTATCTACAAGAATTTTATATTTGACCATCCTTCAATTAATAATAATAAGGAAAACTTCAAAAATAAAAATGAGAATCCTAACAAATCTAATGCGAGAAAATGGTATAAAAATGTTAAACAAGAATTTTAGGACTACTGTGGTCTATTTTGTAACCTATTTTAGCACTACTGTGAACTATTTTAGCACTTAAGTTGACGAAGCTAATTAAGCTGTTATTTTGAATTTTTCACTATCAGTATTTTAGCACTACTGTGAACTATTTTAGTATTGTTTAAATCTAGTTTAGCACTATTGTGAATCATCAAACTTCATTTGGTTCAATGCATTCATTTTCTACTCGTTTACTTTCTTTGCATTTCAGATTATTTGTAATCCAGAAGCACGGTAATTATGGACAATATTTCCACAATCATTGCGGATTTGATTTTAGGCCCTCTTATGCAAATAGTGGTAGAAAAGTTGGCATGTCCACTTGTTCAAAAGTTCCAAGCTCTATTATGAGACGCACCAGGAAACGCGACTTGCTGTCAAGCAATAGAAGCGGCAACATTTTCTATTCTTTACGTATTAGCTTTCAGCAATTACAAATTAATTAGTAAATACGTGAAGATTGGAATTTCAGAACTTTATATCTGCATATGCTAGAGAAAGAAATAAACAATTTTCTTAGTTAGCCTTCCGTGATAAAATAATTTACACAGGCAATTATATAATATGAAGTGTTAATATCCCACAATAATAATAATAATAATAATAATAATAATATTTTAGTTTAATAATAATAATAATAATCATTTGTATCTATTTTCTTTTCTTTTCGTTTTAATATTTCTAGCAGGTGTGTAACATGAGTGCTAAACAAGGAAACGTAAGTGCTAAAGAACAAACCATCAGTGCTAAAATTCAAACTTTCAGTGCTAAAGTAGAATTTGAAATATAGGATTCAAATACTAGTGCTAAAAATTTAATGTCAAATGCTAAAAAATGATTTGTAAGTGCTAAAAGATGTAATGCCATATATTTCATAGAGTTTAGATCCAAAACCATTCAAACTTCTTTTTATTTTTTTTTATTATTGTTGGTATTTTTTTCCCACAAATATTTTAGATCCATCATTTCAAATTTTGAATATATATCCGGAGAAATGTGACATATACATTAATACAACGAAACGTGCAGTGCTAAATAAGGAAACGTAAGTGCTAAAGTATGAACCATTAGTGCTAAAGTATAATTTCAAATCTATAATTCAAATACTAGCGCTAAAAAAGGAATGACAAGTGCTAAAAAAGGATTTGTAAGTGCTAAAATAGCTGAAACTCGAAATTTAAAATGATTATGCAACTAGTGCTAAAAAAGAAAATGCAAGTGCTAAAATCTCAATTACTAGTACTTATATTAAAATAAAGAAACTTTTTATTTTAACTTAATTAAAATAACTAAAAATGATAAATAATAAATAAATAAATAAGGAGAGGGTCATTGTCCAAACCAATAACGATAGGAGATGAGCCTGTTTCAGAATTCCCGACTTTTTCTCAAATCCTTTTTATCCCTCAATTTCTCAGTTTCTTTACCAGAAAAAGCAAAGAATAAAAACTATATATATCCAAATTTAGGCCATCAAATTAATGGAGGAAAATAATAAAATAGCCAGTCTTTTTTCTTTCATTCATTAATTAAGAAAGCACCCCCATATATCAACGTATATGCGACGTCCTATGCTAAATATTATTTCATAAAAATAAATATTTAAATTACTGATCATGATCACAATGGTAATTGATGTATACGTGCGTGTCCCTTTTGCCAAATTTTCTTTATATAAGCGATAATTTCTAGTGTAAGCATGTGTGTGAAAGTCCATTTAAAAAAAAAAAAAGAGCTTGCTAGCTACAACTGCAGAATTGATGTATTAGATCAAATGTATGCTCCATACAGTAGCTAGCTAATTGCTTGAATGAAATTCCAGCAAATGTTAAATATAAACATCCATCATGGTTGATACCATACCTTCCGATCCATACTCTACACAGTTGATATATTAGAATAAAATAAAATAACAAAATCTGTTGGAATAAGAGTCATGCTAAAATAAGTCATGACAATGCTAAAAAAGATCATGACAGTGCTAAAATAAGTCATGACAGTGCTAAAACCCTAAATTGAAAAATATACGCGTGAATCACATATACATTGAATTTTCCGATTTTACCCTCGCCGAGTTTCAGGGGCAGCAAAGTTCAGAGTTATTACAATTATGCCACCGCGTTTTTTTAATCTTTGAACAGATCTTGACCGTCCAAATAGGCGAGATCTATGGTTGAGATTGGTTCTCGGTTCTCACATGGGGTATGGTTCCTTCTAGAACCCAACCCTATATATATATATATATATATATATATATAGAGAGAGAGAGAGAGAGAGAGAGAGAGAGATATCAAAGTTCAAATAGGAACACAAAATCTGTGTAGGAAATAGGAATAAATATCAGTCATAGGATTTGATTTATTGGATGGTGAGGATTCGTTTTTTATAGTGAGGATTAGATTGCAATTATTCATTAATTTAATTAGTTAAGGATTATAGTTGTAATTCACATTATTATGTGAAGATTTAATCCCACGATTTGGGGAATTTACTTGGATTTTATTTTTGATTTTGTATGAAATTAATTAGTCGGACGGTTTTTTTCATTAGCCGTCACGTTCATTTTTTTTATTAACACGTATTGTGTTCCTTTTTTTTTATTAACACGTATTGTTATTCATCAAACGGTTATTTGGGAGTTCAAAGAATTCATCAAACAGTATTTTCATTCGGTGTATTTGTTCGGTATATGCGCTATACATAAACTGAAGATTGCAATATTGATGGAAAATCCAGGTATTAAACGTGTAATTATTGTTGTCAAATTAATTTTCTTAGTTGGTTCACGGTTTTGCTAGAAAAAAGTATGTTTGTATATGTTGGTGGGTTTTAGTGTAAGATTTGTGTATGAATTGATTTAGGTTTGTGAAAATAGAAAAAACAAATTTAAAAAATTATGTCAAAACGTTGTTCGAGAGTCTGGAGAGTAGTGATGTGTGTTTTCCACAATTAGTCAAACTACAACACACATGAAATCATGTTTTTTATCGCATGCAGTTAGGGTTTCTAGTGTTACATATTTTCCAGGTAACGTAAAGTGTCGCTATCAACTTCATAGAATATGCTATCTAATGGAAAAGTGTTTGCTAATTAAGACACTATACTAATGCATTGATTGTAGTGTGTTTTATTTCGTAATTTCATCTCATTCGATATAAATCATGTGTTTTTCACTACGAATGCAAGTTAATTTCATATCAAAAAATTTTATGGATGGGCAATAATCATATTGTGAGTGTGATTTAATTAGAGCGAGTTGTTTGTTATATGTGTTTATAGTAATTCTTTTTTCTTTATGCATGGGGTTTACGACATATATATTTTCAGTTCAGTGACATCAAATTGCTACCAACAGAATACGATTTGCTAACCAATGCATAAAGTTTTGCTAATTTTAAGCTGTGTACAGTGAAACAATATTAGTTACACAGTTATGATGTTTGTTTGTAATTATTAAATTATATAGTTTCATGAAGTTTAATTTTTAAAAATGGCAGACAGTAATTTTCCTACAGAAAATCATGCGAGTGGTGATTTTATAACCAAGTGTGAAATATCGCTGAAACCGTTTATTGGACAGAAGTTCAAAAGTGTAGAGGATGGTATTATTTTTTATAGGAATTATGGTGCAGCTGCTGGGTTTGATATTCGTCGTGGTATGGCTAGAAGGTCGAATGATGGTATTATTTTATGGAGGTATGTGTTATGCATTCATGAAGGCGAAAAAAATGCGGTTGCGGATGTGGTTGGGGATAGTGTTAAGCAGAAATGACTCAGAGTATCAAAGAGAGTCAACTGTATGGCTCGAATAACTTTGAAACTGTGTGGTGAGATGGATACGTTGTTACTGGCTTTAGGGAGGGTCATACACACCCGTTGGTAACTGAGGAGTTCATAAAATATTTGAAGGTGAATAGAAAGTTGGGAGTTGTGCACCAGAATTTTATCCTTGATTGTGTAAGAGCAAATGTGGGACCGATGCAACGTTTTCGAATCTCTAAAGAAGTTGTTGGTGGCTACTCAAATGTTGGTGCAACTGGGGATAATTTCAAAAAAAATTCACGTGATTTGAGAGCTTATATATCTGGATGTTATGCTCAAATCGTATTGAATAAGATGTTTTTGAAGGAATCTTGTTCGTCATTTTTTTTTGAATATTTGGTTGATAAAGATGATAATTTATCAACTATTTTCTGGGTTGATCCTACTGCGAGACGCAATTACACTATATTTGGCGATGTTGTTTCATTCGACTGTAAATAGGTGCGCAAATTGCGTTTTGTTCGTTGTTAGGGTTATCTTTAATAATATTTCACAGTAGATGTATTCATTATTTACAGTATTGATTTATCATGCTTATTATGTTTACAATATTGCTTAATCATGCTTAGCATATTTTCGCAGTAGATGTATTCATGATTTTGTTCAGATAATCATGTTTAGCAGTATGAGCTGGTATATGCTGGTTGATAATCCAGAATGCATGTTTAGCATAATTTTGTTGAATTGTTAGCAATATTATACGTTGATGTTAGCTTTTAATTTTGTCCGAAAATATTTACACAAAGTGTGTTATGTGGTTTAAATAGGCACTTTCATATACACCCACTCATTCAAGTATTGTGTTATGCCAGGTACGAAATGATATTTTCTCCATTCACTAGTAAGGATAATCATGAGAAAATTGTGACATTTGGTGCTGCCTTATTGTCGGCCGAAAATCATGAGTCATACGAATGGGTATTTCAGAAGTTCAAAGATTGTATGGGACATCAGCCTAGTATGATTATTACAGATCAAGATCCTGCAATGAAGATAGCAATCCAACATGTTTTTCCTGATACCAGACATCATCTTTGTATGTGGCATATAATGCTAAAGGTACCGGAGAGGCTCCCCGCACATTTGAAGAAGGATGAGTCTTTTAAAAAGAGATTCAATGCCCTAGTTTGGTCTGATTTGATTGAACCTGTTGTGTTTGATGAAAAATTAGATGATATCATTGTAGAGTTTGGGCTTGATGAGGAGAGTTAGTTTCGATCGATGTTTGCCATACGACAACTTTGGATTCCTGCGTACTTTAAGGATCATCCGATTAGTGGAATATGTAGAACTACTTCTATATCAGAGAGTATGAATAGTTTCTTCAACAACTATCTCAATTATGGTGCTAATCTTGTCTTTATGATGCATTTTGAGAGTGTAATGGATGCTCAGCAAAATGCATATGATCTTCAAAACAGCATAGATCATTCAACTCTGCCCAAAACTAATACTCCTTGGAAATTCGAGCATCATGCTGCTACTATATACACCACTAAGATGTTTGTGAAGGTTCAAGAGGAGATTGAGAGAGCGTGTTATCATTGCAATGTTGTGAGTATTAAACCCGGGAAATTGTCTACTATATATGGTGTTGAGGATGGTAGCGATCAAATCTTTACTGTATCGTACGACAAGATTGAAGATACTGCATTATGTGCATGTAAGAAGTTTGTGATGGAAGGATTACTGTGTTGTCATCTTTTTATTTTATTCAAGCAGTTTAAGTGGGATGAGATACCTAAAAAGTATGTTGTATCAAGATGGACTAAAGCAGCTCACTTAAATCCTTTGGATGGTGTTGAGGATCCATTGTTGGAACGGTTGGTTAATTCGAATGATAGGAAAAATATGATAAACCAGATGATATCTGATTTCTATACCTCAGTTGAAGGTGACATGGAGAAAATGCATATTTTACTGAGAAGGATGAAAGAACTAAAAGATGTGTTAGTTTCTGGCGATGCACAAACTATATCCGATTCTTTGACAAAGAGCAAGTTATTTGAGCTGTTCTATGGTTGTGCCCGACCGGATGAAGTAGTTGTTAACCCACCAATACATGTGAAGACTAAAGGTAGTGTGAGTCGTATACCATCTTGTGTGGAGAAGTCAATCAAAGTGGCAAACAAGCCCTTGAGATTGTGTATCAATTGTCAAAAAAAGGCACGTCATGATGCGAGGAACTGTCCACTACCGAAGTGGTCTTGATTTATCCATATTTTGGTAGTTGTTCTCATAAATGTTATTTTACATTTTAAATAGCAGACACATTTATTTACTCTTTGTCGAACAACTTGATGGATGCGAATTGGTGTTTTATTCTTATTTTACTACCCCTTTATTTATATGAATTGCAAAAGGCTTATTGTTTGTTGTTTTTAATCATTTTTTTTTTATGAATATGCTATAAACAAAATATAATTTGTTAGAATTTATAATTTTCTAATTCAATTTTTTTCAATTATCGAACGTATAATCACCATTTGCTAACTATTATTTGATAAGTATTCGACTCTTTTTAATAAAATGCCAGACAAATGCTATTAACAAAGTATAATTTGCTAACGTTTTCAATATTTCTTGCTAATCCAAATATTTTTCACGCATGAATTGTTCCAGGTTCTCATCGTGACTATGTGAGTAAATGAACTGTCAAACTTTCTATATTTATAATATATTCTTTGCTAACTACTACATAATTATTTGCTAATTCAATCATTTTTTACACGATTCAAATTTTTGCTAGGCTACTAGGTAACTTATTTAAATGTCATTTACATGATATCTAACGTATTTTTATTTACCACGTATTGCAATGACGTTTGTGAGTTCATTTCAATTTTCACAAATTCATTTAACCAATTTCTCATTTTGAGTTTATTATTTAAGTACATGCCAGTCAGGTTCTATTCAATACATATTTGTTTGCTAACTATTTATGATGTTTAAAGATCATTCACATTGATTGTCCATTTATGAATAAATGTAAAACAATTATTCAAATTTTAACATAATCAATAATGTATCGCATAATCATCAATCTGGAAAAACTCAAAACACAATTAGAAAGCTATCTTATGACAAAAATTGAATTATGCCTTATACTATACATTTCTCGTAATAATTGCTTCAATATTCGGGTGACTATTATCGCACGACATCGTATATTGTAAGTTCGTCTCATTGACAACGCGTTGCTTGTGAATGTTATTGTCTGATGAAAGTATGGCACCACAGTATTTAGCTCTGAGGAACTTCATCTATTTCATAGTGTTCTTGGTGAGTCCAGCGTCCCAAGTTCTGATCCCTCCTCCTTTATATGTTTCCATGTGTCTCATCACGTATATCCCACAATCGATCTTATTAGTCATATTCCTCCATGGCATTTTGAACCTCTCAATTTTTTTATATCACTTGTCTATTGCTTCAGCCCTTGTTGTTTGGCCAATATTTTTCATAAATGCTACAAAATAATCAAGCTATATAGCGCAGGTCAGCAGCAAATGTAAGGTGCAAGTACATCGACAAACTTATGTAAAAATCACTTACCAATATATGTGGAATGTCCCCATATTTGAGCAACCCATTATCCTTCGTGCCATCCAACTCAGAAGAGTTATCAATGATTTCAACCTTACTTCTCTTCGTGTCGAAACATGTGATATAAAGTGGAACAAATTACATATGGGGAAGAAGAACTGCACATTTAGAGACAATATTTATAAAACATTTCTAATGCTTTTATAAAAAAATATAAGTAGTTGATTATCATAGCATATATTTTTTACCATGCTGACGTCTTCGAATTGGAACTCGTCAACACTATTAATCTCGCCAATAAGCCTTTGGAAAAAACACTCAAATCTTTGTGATGAACCCCACGACGCAGGTGCGTCCACAAGTGTACCAACCTGATGATTTAAATCATAGTTATTCAGGATGTCATGTTTATTATATTGGGACTTTTTTAATATATGAATACTTACAGATATATATGTTGTTTCAAAGAACCTGCGTGCCGAGTTTGGATCTCTCAGCTGTTCGTTGTGGTTCATTATAGCACACCAAACATCCAAAACGACAGAGCTTATATATTGGTTATTTGCCAACATTTTCATGTCATTTCACAGAACTTCCACATGCGTATCAGAATAAACTACTTTATTACTGCATATGCGCAAATGGTTTAACAACTTCGTACATGTAATGACAATAATATTAATTAAATATCATACAAGTAAAAATAATGGGAAAATTGGAACTTACACGTCTGCAGTATCATTCTCCATAATTCAAAGGTACAATTGCTTCGTTGTCATATCTAATCTATCATTTGAAACCACTGGTCTCATCAAATAAGGCGATACCAACACGTTTGTCTTTCGCAACAAATGTTGGGATCTAGTTTCTCTTTTATCACCAAACTGCACATTTGAGATTACACAAACACATTTTGATAAATTTTATAAAACTTAAGTGACTATCTTGATTACCATAAAATTTGAAAACCCGATAGGATGACATATATATATGGATGATATTATGATATATACCGTCAAGCAGTCTATTTATGGCACATTTAGCAATATAAACACCAACCAATAAAATATATGGTATAGCCATATATTTGATACAGAGTCTGCCAATTTAAATCCTTTTTTGGCAGCTGATAAAAGGATGTATGTGATGTGGCATCGAGCCATAATCACACATATCAACAATCTTACACTCATACAATTATGGTACCACGCGTGCCAAATATTACATAAGTTACATGTCATAATGTGTAATTAAATGTTAAAAGATTTTCACAAATACATACCATATGCCCTTATAATAGAAGGTTGTCAAATGATGACATAACAAAAAAATAGACATATTCATTTAATTCAGCCTCCCCACCTCGCCAACACCCTTCCCTCTCTTATCGGATATCTTCCGCTTACCATTTGCCTGTTTGAATACACAAGAACCGTAAGGATAAATATTTTTTAAATGCATTTAAATAACACACAATAAATGCGTAGTTCACCTGATATGTCTTCATCACCTTCTCAGCTCCAGCAACTTTGCCTTAACCATCAAATCACCAATAAAAAATAAATTCCAATTTGGACATTAGGCAAACCCTTTGTTTTAAAACAAATTGTTTTAAAACAATACATGCATATGTGTTACGATACATGTTCTTCACAATCAATCAAGTCTGAATCAGTATGAATGCTTTTGCCTTTTGAAGTTTTCTCCGCCATACGTGAATCAAGTTCCTACCATAATAACATTACAAAATATAATTAACAACATCAATTCTCTTAATCCAACTAGTATGCTAACCGCCACATACATAACAATAAGTCATTTTTGTCAACTCAACAATAAATGTTTACTAACATTCAACTCTTAAAGCGGCAACAAAAAAAACCCAACAATGTCAGTAATCCAAATGTTCTCGAACGAACTAACAATCAACTATATGCTATTTTAAAATTTTGATATTTGTTCTTTATTTTTCTACAAGTTCATAGCTAATTTGCTAACATCAAATTAATATTTGCTAACCAATTGTTCAAAATATGCTAAAATTAACGCACATTGTTCAACAAGAATGCTACTCATATCATAACATCTTCATCATACGTGCTTACAGTGGGTAAATATTTGCTAACCGCCGCACCCGTATATGCTAACAATACCTCATTTTTTTGCAAACATAACAACAAATCTTTGCACCGAATCCACACTTAAAGCAAGTTTGCTAACATCAGGTACATAGTTGTCATCACACTATTTAAAATTTACTAACATTAACACACATTGTCCAACAACACCACCACATGCAACGAACCACTTCACACCAAATTTCCACAAGACACCCAAACAAGCACATTATTCTTAAAATGTAGGAAACATGACTTGGTCCCACAGTCAGGTGTATTTGATAATCCCATAATCGCACGCATGAATGAACAGTTTCATCATATGTAATAAATAAATATTAATGTCAACGGTTATCAGAAGGTGTTACCGTGATATTAGGAGCATCTTCATTCGCATTACCAGCAAAATCTTGCGTTAAACCTAAACTGAAACTAGGCATGTCGGCATCGTCGTTTTTATTCAAGCTGCATTCCTCATTTGCCATTTTGCGGATGACATTCAGGACCCCAACCCAGTCAGAGGCTAACCCTCATTTCGCATATAGACATATCATCAAGCTTCTTCTTCAATGCATGCCTTTGCAATGCAGCTTGTTCGATCTCCAGCATAGTAGCAATATGTTCTGGGTTCTCCCAAAATTTGATATCTTCTTGTGTGAGATTTGCCTGCAAGCTGGTTGCAGCATCCCGAACTATGTCGCATGTTGATCGGCTGACCAATAGGTTGGTTTCAACGGCTGTTCTCAACACCATATTTTCTAGCATCTTTGAGGGCAGCTTTGAAATGGTTGCCATAATGCTTAACAACGTGTCGCTGATTTGTTTGCCTTTCTTTAACAAGCTTGCTGCAACAATGTGTACATCAGTGAATTCTTCCTCGACACCGTCATTGTTATTGTTAGCCACATCATGAACTGAGACTATTTGCAGTTGATTTGCAATGTCAGGTTCAACTTCAGCATCTGGTATATCAGCTTCGTCTGCTCCCTACGCTGCAGTCGGCATCTCTTGTTGTGCATTTTTATTCATAGCATCAATCCTTTCTTCGGGCACTGGTAGCACCGCAACACCCACAACTTTCGCTGCTGTACAGGGACAGTCACAAAAACCTTGCCCAAAACCCCCTTCAGCAATCTCTCAATTCTGTCTATTCAATAGCTTAGAATGCTTCCACTATTTGATAGCTGGTATGGCTCTTAGTACTCTCTTGTATCCAAAAACAACTCGATCCATGTATAGCAGTTGTATTCATTTTAATGCCATAAAGATTAAATCAGTTTTCAAGTGTAACTTGAATGACAAGTTGATAAACATAAACATATACGTGCTATTGCATAAAATCTGCAAGTATGATCATAATAATAAAAACAATCCATACCCTTAACAAATGAAGACTTGCTATCCGCCTCAATATAGTTTGCTAATACAACCCATTCACATGCTAATTATATATAGAATCCAATTCTCATTTGTAGAGAACCGACAGCCACATATTTCAAAACACCAAAATATTGAAATCTTAATCAACAACATTTGCTAAATATAACACATTAATATGCTAACAATAAACAAATTATTAGCTACCCATGTTTAGAAAAAGTTATAAAGACAGATACTCTTACAATGTTTGTTTGTAAATCGCTCCAACATTCATAATTTTGATAATTTCAACACACTAAAAGAACGAAATGTCAAGCAACAATTTGTGCTACACATAACACATTAATATGCTAATGATAACAAATAAATTAATGTCCATGCCTAAGTAAAGCAAACCAAACAGTAATGCTATCACTTTCAACATAATTTGCTAATAGACAACTATAGTTTGCTAACACTACCCATTTTTCTTCATATATTCAACAAAATAAAAATGTAATATGCTACTAACATTGAAAATTCTGATAATTTCAAAACACAAAAACAACGCAATCTCAAGTAAGAATATTTGCTAAATATAACACAGTAACATGCTAACGACAACCAAAAGTAATTGCTATCTCTACTTAAAATGAAGTAGATACGTGCGCATAAAGTATAAAAATTCCATGTAAAATACTTACAGTTATGAATAGTGACGACCCGGTGTAATATTTCTCCTTATTGGCTTGCCACACTCGGGTGTGCTCTATCAGACATTTCATCACATAACTGCACCAGTTCAAGTCGGCAACCCTATCGACATCTTGAAATGTGTCCAAAATTTATGGTGACACGTAGCAGTTCCCAACCCTTTCAATCAAGCAGCATGTTATAAGTACCAGAAATTGTCTCCTAAACCATAACCCACCATCGGCTTGGCGCATCATGTCCTCAGAAACATACGATGCGCGTATTCTCTTACAATGTTTGTCTGTAAAATGATCCAACCAAACCTCTGACAAACTAGCCTTTGCGTTTCTTGCCTTCTTCACGATTGGTCAAGGCCCCTTCAGAAATCTAAAAATCAGTTGCACATCATTTTCATTTATATGGACCCGCCGGTTCCCTTCAAGCACAATCTCTCCACATTTCACATCAAAGTTATCAAGAATCCAGTACGCAATCTTTGGAGGGACATCACTGATGTCCAAATGCAGCAACTCTCCAAAGCTCATATCGCGCACACTCTATCTGTGTGCATCATTCATCAGTTTAATTGCGTCCGTCAACGCACCGGGGCTTGTTCAGTTTTTGAGGTTCAAATAGTCGGCCCTTGCCTTTTTTCTTGTGGCATTTGAAGAAGCACTGGCTGCTGATGGTTCATCGTTCGCCCTTTTTGTGCGTATTTCTCGAGCAATGTCACTACTTTCGGGTGCACTTCTTTTCCCAGACACTGCACATAACACCCAATAAATTACTTTTACACATATATACCTTATGATCACTAACATATTTTTAGGCTTTATTGTATTAATAACTGCAATTGATGAACTAGTATGCAACCATCATTGCCAAAACAAATACCTTTTGCATTATTCTGTTCCACGAACGTCTTATTAACACCCCCTTCAAGTATATTCAAACATAGCTTAATGTAGTTGTCATCATATTTGACAGTTGGTGCTATAAAATCAATAACATACTCATATCAGATATGGATTAAATCAAAACAGTTGTCAAATTTGATATTATTTCTATATTGTTTTGCTGATTACTTTTTCAAGTATGCTATTACTGTTGACAAGAACACACTCATATCATACACACATAATTGATATTACTCACATGCAAATCTTCTTCAGATTCCCTTTTTTTTAACAATATAGTGGGATGAGATATGAGTTTCAGAAACGTGTTTACCTATTACACCTTTTTGTTGCTTGTTCCTCTTGCTGTTATCACATGTTTGCCTCTCACCTACATAAACAAACCATCAAATGATGTGAAACAAGAAGAAACAAATCAAGAATTTACAAAACCAGCCAAACACTATAGAATCTAATTCTCAGTTGTTGATAACAGACACCCACATCTTTCAAAACACCAATGTATTGAAATCTTAAGCAACGATATTTGCTAAATACAACAAAATAATAAGCTAACGATAACCAGATTATTAGCTACCACTGTTTAAAAAAAAGTTACAAATACAAATACTCTTATGCAGACTGCTTCAAATTAGAACACTTGTTTAATTAAACAACTTTGGAAACAGATTCAGTTTTCTTTGATATAAACATCCATACAGTTGCTACAAAAGAATATATATATATATGCTAGTCGGCATCACCCAAAAAAAAACAGTGCTAATAATCAAAAACTTTAATATGTTACGATAACCAAATAAATCGATAGCCAAGCATCAGAAAAAGCAAGGAAAGGAAATTGCTATCAGTTTCACCATCATTTGCTAATACAACAATTCAGTTAGAAACCAATGTCCAATATATTTCCATACATTAACCAAATAAAACTGCAATATGCTACTAATATTCGTAATTTTGATAATTTGAACACACATTAACAAACAAGAAAAGTAGGCAAAAAAGAATGCTATCAATTTTAACATCATTTGCTAATAGAACAAGTTAGTTTGCTAATTCCCAATATATTTGCAATCTTTAACCAACTAAAACTGCATTCTGCTACCAACATTGATAATTTTGATAATCTGAAAACACAAAAAGAATGCAATCTCATGCAACAATATTTGCTAAATTTAACACATTAATATGCTAACGAAAACAAAAATAACTGCTATATCTTCATGAAAAAAAGCTGCATAACAAATAAGACTCAGAAATTAGGAAACATACTCACAATTATTTGCTATAGATATTTCATAAATATGCTAATAACTAACATAACGTTTGAAACATGTATTTAAAAAATATTACAATGATATCAGTTTCAATAAAATTTGCTAACTATAATATAGAAATATGCTACTAATGTCCAGCATTTGATAGCTAGTATTATCGTGTAAAATAAATGAAAGCCAATATACTTCCAAATTTTGTTTTATACATGTGCGCGCCGCAAAAAAATAATTAAGAAACACAGTTATCACGCACAAGGGCACATGTCAACATTTTCCCCAAATTACTGTAGTTCTAAGCGGTCCCCCCTCGATTAATTTGTTCAATTTCATACCTTTTGTTTTTTTGCAAACACGTGTGCATATTCATCATAAGAAATCCAACTAACCCCACCAAGATTCGTACCAGTAATTATTCATAGCTTAAAGCACTTTCCAGTAAAAAAAAACCCATGATATTCATATATTTTCCAACGGTAAAAAAAAAGAAGCAGCAAAAATCCAGAACCAAAACCAAAACTACAAACTTCATCTGCAAAAAAAAAGTGCAAAAAATAAATAAATAAACACTCCAAGCAAGAACACAAAAAAAAATACGGTTGTTAGCAACCAAAGTGACAGGAAAATAAAGAAACCATGAACTTAATGATGAAGCCATGCAAGGCATTGATGGCATTGAACCCGAGCTGCAATTCAAAGGTCCAATGACATGACTTCGAGTGAAGAAATTGCAAGGATATTTCCAAGTGTTGATTCGCAAGAAGTTCGAGGAATTAGATGATGCAAAGGACAGCCATGTCTTAGTTAATTTATTAACTAATGAAGATCGAGATCATACTATGGAGAATATAACTTGAAGAGTTGAAGATAAAGATACAAAGTGGATGTGTGCAAGTGTGAAGAAATCAGCCTTTAATTTATTTAAATTAAGGGTTGAATTTTATTTAGACTACAGTATTAATTTATTTAATTTAGACTATAGTTTAGATTAGTTTTTAATTAATTTATAAGTGTAATTTTCGTTCATAATATCATAGATTTGACTAGAATTGTATTTAAGGCAATTTCCTAATTTGAATAGAATTCTAGTTTAGGTATTTCTATAGTATAGTTAGAGATCCTTTTAGATCAGATTTTTAGGCCTTTTTATTTCATTATTTTCATGCATAATGAGCCCTATAAATAGGGGAACCATGTTACTTTGATATTTTAGACATTATTGATTAAATTTGCCTTTGCATTCAATTTGTGTCTCAAATACTCAAAGCTTTTGATTGTTTTCCTCAAAAATCATCATTCTTGAAGCCTAACAATTTCAAGTCTTATTCCAAGGGAACGTTCTAATTCACACGAGGAATTAGGATGAACTCGCTACCGAAAAACAACTTGAATATTCATTTTCGTCGTACAAGATACACCGGGGATTAATCGGGTTGTGATTCACAACTCCTTCATCATCCAACCTTCACCTTCGATGTCCTACACCTCCATCCATGTTCGTATCATCCTTCAACACCCCAAGATCGATCGAGAGCTGTTCAACAAGAGTTCGATATCGATTTCTCCTCCGTATTCGCATTCTACACCGTTTCTCGTAAGTTATTCTAATCATTATCATATCCTATCTTCCCTAGCCTTTCTTCACCATATTTCCAGCCCATAACATCTTTTTCCCAGCCATATTAATCATCCAAATCAGCCCCCTAACCTTTGGATTTGTGTGTTATTTTTGTGTCGTCGTCTAGGTATCGTAATTAGGCGTAGATTGGTTAGTACATTCGTTTAAGTTGTATTTTTATTTGTTTTCAGATTATTTATCTTATTCGAGTCTTTAAAGCAGGATTGAGTCCTTCCTTAGTTGACGTATTTCGATCTAAAAGTCTTCCGCGCGTACTCGTATCATGTACAATTTGTCCGGATTACATCATATTTTGGCATTAGAGCCACGTCAGCTCTGCTGGTTGTGGTTCAATCCTACATATCATTTATTTTATTTCGTGTTCTTCGTACGTGTCTTTCGAGTTGTAATAGTTAGTGTTCATTGAAAAAAAATAAATCGGTTAAAAAAAACAAAACTAAAAGTTAAAAAAAATGTTACGGTAAAAATAAGAGAGATCGAATAAAAAAAATCGGATTTAAAAAAGAGAGAAAAATCCGAAAAAAAAAAGAAAATCCAATTTGATTTTTGATTTACCTTTTGAGTTCGATTTTATTTTTAGTTCCTTCCTTTTAGTACTAGTCATAGTTGGTAACTCCCTTGTGATCCTTATTTTGAGTTTTTGGAACTTTCCTTATAGTATAGTTCTTTAGTTGGTAATTTCCAATTGAATTGAATTTTAATTTGGTATCTTCCATTTAGAGTCTAGTCTAATTAAGGTATTTAGATTGTGTCACACTAGTGGTACACATATCCAAATCTCTTTCTTCCCTTTTCTTCCTTTTTCTTTCCTTTTCCTTTCCTTTTTGCCCTAAAACTCCCAGTTTTCCGGTTTTTCATCTTCTCCCTACTATTTTTGCTCCCAACCTCCAATTTTTCTTCATAATACCGTTTCGAAAACATCTCGATGAGACGAATCAAACTCACTGATTTGTTGTGACATAAGTGCTTTTTTGGCCAAATTCCATCATCTTCAAGGTGAAATTATCCCCAAAAGTTCGAGAGAAGCCGATCTGAAGCAACTGAAAAGTCAATTAACACCACCATATATACACTTATCACCCGAGCACCACCACATACTTGAGAAACATACACGAGGGGTAAAATATAGAGAGAAAACACGAGTGATTGTGAGGAATTGTGAGGTCCTACACCTTGTTTTTCTGTCACGTTTGTTCATTGCTTGCAGGTACACATGGAGTCCAGAAACGATTATAATAAGGCGCATCATAAGGCACCCGCATCGCCTAGTACTCCTACAGACGCGGCTTCATCTAAGCCACAGCCGTGGGATGCCCAGTACCACCATCGAGAACTGGAGCATAAGCTAGATAGTTCCTTGGCCAAGATTATGGCACAGCTTGAGCTTCTTACTGCCCGAATTCATGTACCACCAACTCAGGGCCAACCTATCCAGCCAGAAGGAGCCGTTCGACAACCAGCACTAGCTCCGTGTCACCAACCTCAAGTGCAGTTTAACGATCCCTATGGTTATGATGCTGAAGAAGATCATGGTGACTTTGCAGATGAGTTAATGGTCGAGTATGATCCATATCAGAGACGTGATCGACCACGTCAGCCCTATAGATGTGCAGAACCCGACAGCTTGTTGAACAACATCAAGGCAAGCATCCCAGAGTTTGAAGGCCTTCACGATCTTGATCTGTACTTGGATTAGGAACGTAAGGTAGACAAGATCTTCACGTGCTATGACTTCCTAGAGATCAAGAAGCTTCAGTTAGCATGTTTGGAGTTTAGAGGCTATGCAGCCTCATGGTGGGAGATGCAGCAGGGGTGACGCCGGCGTGAAAGATATCCTCCTGTCGATACTTGAGAAGAAATGAAAAGATTGTTGCCAGCCGGTTCATTCTTGTGCACTATGAGAGAGAGCTCGAGAAGAAGCTCAACCAGATCAAGCAAGGTACACGATCAGTTGAAGAGTACCACAAGGAGCTTTAGACCGCCTTGAACTGAATTGGAAAACAAAAAACCTTGAATGTTACCATCATCCGGTACATTGAAGGCATGAATCCCAACATCGCATGTGAAGTTGAACTCAAGAACTTCATGAGTATAGAAGAGATGGTGCATTATGCATCAATTGTGGAGAGACAGCTCAGAGAGAGACGATGGAGATCGTAGCACAGTTCAGCCCCTGTTTGATCCCCATGGAACAAAGGTACGAATTCCACATCATCTTCTACCCCTTCTACTGAGCCTACTCAACCCCGAGGTCAGTCCGGACCGCCCAAGCGGCGTTTCGACCGTTCTACACCGCAGTCTAGTCGTAGACCCGAGTCTACACCAGCACCACCATCCAGACCGGCCTATACACGGCCCAATCCACCCAGCCCAGCACCCAACGCTAACCAGAACTGAGCTAGAGACATCCAGTGTCATAAGTACCAAGGTTGGGGCCACTTTCAGAACCAGTGTCCGAACCGGCATGTTCTATTTATCACCGAACAGAATGAGATCGACTCGGCCAGTAAGGATGAGGACCAGCCCAAAGTTGACGCCAAAAAAGAGCCAGAGATGCCTCCAGTCAAAGATAAAGAGGAACCCGAGCTTCCTCATGTTAGTCTTGTGTCTATACGCAGTCTGAGCATCAATCGTGAAGAAGAGCAGCCAGATCAACGTGAGAACATCTTTTTCACACGTGTTACTATCAAAGACCAGACCTGCTCGATGATAATAGACAGTAGGAGTGTGATCAACGCCATTAGCCAGTAGGCAGTTGACAAATTGGCGCTGACCACCATCAACCAGATGAAGCCGTACAAGTTGCAGTGGCTTACGGATCGAGGAGAGATCAAAGTAACGACTCAGGTAAGTGTCTCATTCTCTTTTGGTCGATTTTCTAACTATTTTATTTGCGATGTTATTCCTATGGATGCAGCACATATATTGTTAGGTAGACCATGGCAGTTTGACAGACAAACGGTTCATGATGGCTTTGCAAATACCTACACCGTGAAGAGAGATGGACGAACCACTACACTAAAGCCATTGTCCCCTAAAGCCATTGCTGAAGATCAGAGACTTATGCAAGAGAAGTTTAGAGCTGAAAGAGCAAAGGAGGCCGCCGCTGCAGCCCGGATTGCCACCAACAGCGCACAATCGGCCGAGACCCCCAAGAAGGCCGCCACTTCTACTTCTTCAGCCCCTAAACCGTCCTCCCATGATTCTCTTGTGAGTGGGAATTCTTCTGGATCAGCTGTAAAGAAAGCTCAAAACCGCAGCTTGTTTATTTCAATAAATGGCGTAGAAAAGGCATTAAAAGCAGGTTTACCTTTTGTTCTTTTATCTTATAAGAGTTGTGCTATTAATGATTATTCTTTGCCTAGTATTGTGCAGCCACTTATGGAGGAGTTCGCGGATGTGTTCCCGGAAGAGATTCCAAGTGGATTACCTCCAGTTCGTGGGATCGAGCACCAGATCGATTTCCAGCCTGGCGCCATCTTACCAAATCGACCAGCATACCGGACGTCCCCTTAAGAGACCAAGAAAATTGACAGACAAGTAAAAGAGTTACTTGAGAAGAAGCAGATTCGAGAGTCGATGAGCCCCTGCGCAGTTCTAGTCATTCTAGACCGAAGAAGAACAACGAGTAGAGAATGTGCATGGACTACCGCGCCATCAACAAAATAACAGTGAAGTATCGATTCCCTATCCCTAAATTAGATTATATTCTTGATGAATTATCTGGTTCTAATGCCTTTTCCAAAATTGATTTACGTTCTGGTTATTTTCAAGTTAGAATACATTAAGGGAATGAGTGGAAAACAACTTTTAAGACTAAGCATGGTTTGTATGAGTGGTTAGTTATGCCTTTTGGTCTCACTAATGCACCGAACACATTTATGTGTTTAATGAACCATGTTTTGCATGATGTAATTGGGAAATTTGTAGTTGTATACTTTGATGATATCCTGATTTACAGTCACAATGTACAGGCGCACCTAGCACATCTTAGACGTGTTTTTGATATTCTAAGATCAGCCAAGTTGTATAGAAATCTGTCTAAATGCTCGTTTTGTTTAGATGAGGTTGTATTTCTTGGTTTTGTTGTGAGTATATGTGGTATTGAGGTTGACCGTTCTAAAATCAAAGCGATTGAAGAATGGCCAATGCCCAAGTCAGCAATGGAGGTTCGATTATTTCACGGCCTTACCGGATTTTATCGTCGCTTTGTACCCGATTTTTCTAGCATTGCTGCGCCTCTTACTGAGCTAAGTAAGAAGGATCGTAAGTTTGAGTGGGGTAAAGCACAGCATGAAACATTTACACGTTTGAAGCATCTTTTATGTCATGCACCTATTTTGTGTTTACCTGATTTTTATAAGGTTTTTGAGATTGAATGTGATGCTTCCAGGATAGGTATTGGTGTTGTTTTGATGCAGGAACGGCGTCCAGTCGCCTACTTCAGTGAGAAATTAAATGGTGCAGCTCTGCGTTATTCTACCTATGACAAAGAGTTGTATGCATTGAAGATATCATTGGTGATGTGGCAGCATTATCTGTGGCCAAAGGAGTTCGTGATTCACACGGACCATGAGAGCTTAAAGCATTTGAGAGGGAAACAAAATCTGAACAAGAGGCATACGAGATGGGTCGAGTTCATCGAGTCTTTCCCATACATCATCAAATATAAAAAAAGAGAAGAAAACACTGTAGCCGATGCCCTATCTCGACGGTACACGTTGCTGAATTTGATGCATGCTAGAATGCTTGGTTTTGAGTCGATTAAGAGTCTATATGCATGTGATTCATTCTTTGCTTCGATTTTTGATGAGTGTTCGAAAAATTCTAAGTCTTTTGATGGGTTTTACGTGCATGATGGATTTTTATTTTGTGGTTCTCAGTTATGCATTTCTAGTTGTTCTATGCGTGAGCTACTTGTGTTAGAATCGCATGAGGGAGGTTTAATGGGTCACTTTGGTGTAAATAAAACATTAAGCATGCTGCATGAGCATTTTTATTGGCCGCATATAAGAAGAGATGTTGAGCATGTGTGTAGTAGATGTGTTACTTGCCATAGGTCTAAGTCTACTTCATATTCATTTGGTTTATACACGCCCCTGCCCGCCCCTAGTTCACCTTGGATTGATTTATCTATGGATTTTATCTTGGGTTTACCTAGGTCTAGATCGGGTAAGGATTCTGTTTTTGTGGTCGTTGATCGTTTTTCTAAAATGGTGCATTTCATTGCATGTAGAAAAACTGATGATGTTGTGCATATTGCCAATTTGTTCTTTGTGCATGTAGTTAGATTGCATGGTATTCCTAAAAGTATTGTTAGTGATAGGGATTCTAAGTTCTTGGCACATTTTTGGCGACTTTGTGGGATAAATTAGGGACTAAGTTATTGTTTTCTACTGCATGTCATCGACAAACCGATGGTCAAACTGAGGTTGTGAATCGCACTTTAGGCACACTGCTTAGATCTTTAATTAAAAACAATCTGAAGTCTTGGAAAGAGTGTTTACCTTACGCTGAATTTGCATATAATCGTGTGGTACATTCTTCTACTAATATGTCTTCTTTTGAGGTTGTTTATGGATTTAATCCGTTAACACCTGCTGATTTGTTACCTTTACCTATTGAGCATTTAACAAGTGTTAAAGGTTTGAGATGAGCTGAGCAAGTTAAGGAGATGCATGAGAGAGTGCGTGCTCGCATTGAGCACAAAGGGAAGCACACGGCCGAATCCAGAAACGTGCGATGCAAGCAAGTCATATTTCAACCCAGAGATCGCGTTTGGATTCATCTAAGTCCCGGACGGTTTTCGAATCTGAGGAAATCCAAGTTGTCACCACGTGGAGACAGTCCTTTCACAGTTCTGAGTCGTGTAAACGACAATGCTTACCGTATTAATCTTTCCGGTGAGTATAAATGTTCTTCAACTTTCAATATTACTGATTTATCTTCGTTTGTTGCAGATGAGTTCGATCAAGATGATGATACAAATTCGAGGATGAATTCTCTTTAGCAACGGGGAATGATGAAACCATACAAGCCATTGACGGCCTTGAACCCGAGCTGCAATTCAAAGGTCTAATGACACGACTTCGAGCGAAGAAATTGCAAGGATATTTCCAAGTGTTGATTCGCAAGAAGTTCGAGAAATTAGACGATACAAAGGGCAGCCATGTCTTAGTTAATTTATTAACTAATGAAGATCAAGAACATACCATGGAGAATATAACTTGAAGAGTTGAAGATAAAGATACAAAGTGGACGTGTGCAAGTGTGAAGAAATCAGCCTTTAATTTATTTAAATTAAGGGTTAATTTTATTTAGACTATAGTATTAATTTATTTAATTTAGACTATAGTTTAGATCAGTTTTTAATTAATTTATAAGTGTAATTTTCGTTCATAATATCATAGATTTGACTAGAATTGTATTTTAGGTAATTTCCTACCTTGAATAGAATTCTAGTTTACGTATTTCTATAGTATAGTTAGAGATCCTTTTGGATTATATTTTTAGGCCTTTTTATTTCATTATTTTTGTGCATAATGAGCCCTATAAATAGGGGAATCATGTTACTTTGATATTTTCGACATTATTGATTAAATTTGCCTTTGTATTCAATTTGTGTCTCAAATACTCAAAGCTTTTGATTGTTTTTCTCGAAAATCATCATTCTTGAAGCCTAGCAATTTCAAGTCTTAGTCCAAGGGAACGTTCTAATTCACACGAGGAATTAGGGTGAACTCGCTACCGAAGAATAGCTTGAAGATTCGTTTTCATCGTACAAGATACGTCGGGGATTAATCGGGTTGTGATTCACAACTCCTTCATCGTCCAACCTTCACCTTCGATGTCCTACACCTCCATCCACGTTCGTATCATCCTTCAACACCCCAAGATCGATCGAGAGCTGTTCAACAAGAGTTCATTATCGATTTCTCCTCCGTATTCGCATTCTACACCGTTTCTCGTAAGTTATTCTAATTATTATCATATCCTATCTTCCCTAGCCTTTCTTCACCATATTTCCAGCCCATAACATCTTTTTCCCAAAGCAGCCCCCTAACCTTTGGATTTGTGTGTTATTTTTGTGTCGTCGTCTAGGTATCGTAATTAGGCGTAGATTGGTTAGTACATTCGTTTGAGTTGTATTTTCGTTTGTTTTTAGATTATTTATCTTATTTGAGTCTTTAAAGCAGGATTGAGTCCTTCCTTAGTTGATGTGTTTCGATCTAGAAGTCTTCCGCGCGTATTCGTATCATGTACAATTTGTCCGGGTTATATCACTTAAACCTGGGTTATGCCTTGTTGAATGGCCGCCGGACATCCTCCATTTGCTGTTAATGTCGCCGCCCATCACCGGCATTGTGTATTGGTTGAGGGAAAATTTCCTCTGCTCAAAGTTTCCTCAAAACCCTAGATTTTTTGCCTTCTAAATCAAACGAATTTGAAATCTACATAAATTTTATAGACTTGGGCAGTTCCCATAATCAGAATAGCTTGATTTGCGGGATTTTTTTTCCCCTTTTACCCTTTTTTATCCAGAAGTAATGAAGTAGAGTAAAAAAAAATTGCTATTTCATCCCTAAAATCATAATTGAATCTAGACCGTTTATTTTGTGTTGATCTATGGTATTAAATTTATTCCTATTTCCTACATAGGGGGTGGTAAACACTTTAACCCACCCCTATATATATATATATAAAATGATATATATAAGATTAAAGTATATTGAGAATAGTAAAATAATATGAACACGAATTAAATATAAATCCCTCAGGATAAAAACTTATGTGAGATCATTTAAGGGTAAAAATTTGTAGATAGTTGAAATTCGAATTCAAACCCATATTCACTAACATATATGTAGATTCGGAAATCTGCAATTAATCGTATCAATCCGGAGCAATGGCCAATCTGTGAAATAAAACCAGAAAAAACGTAAGAGTCAAAGACCGTCGAGGGGTGACGATCGCTGGGCCTCCGACGCTCAAGTCAGAAAAAGAAAAAGAGTAGAAAGTGATAAGATACGAAATAATTGAATAATTAAGCCAAAATATGACTAGAAATCAAGGGAACATCGTTCAATCCTGGAAAAACGTAGGGAAGAAGCCCGGATGTTGAATCACCTAAGTGGAATTAATTTAGAAAACCTTGAACTCAGTGCTCTTAGGTTATGATGTGGAGCTTGTGGGTATTTCAGCGTAGTCGTCAAATGAGGAAGAAGGGTCTTCTTTTAAAGGTAGAGGTAGCAGTTAGGGTTCGTATGGATCACGGAGGCGGTTGAAGGACGTGCCGACTCCTCTGAACTCGTCAATCTTTTTGGATAAGGCGGAACCAATCGTTAATTCAAATTTAAAATTGAACGGTTATCTATTGGAATACCGATTGTACGCTATCTTCAACCCTTTTGGGCTAGCATATCGGGTTGACGAAAATGACCACTACAGTTAGCCCTTCATTGTCTAGGTTCCAGCATGGGAGCTTGGATAATGAATCGTAATGTAAATAAACAGGTAATTAGGACATAAGACGTTCGTCATGAGGCTGAACATCGAGCCTAAGTAAAAATTAGAAATGATTGCCCTACCCTAGAGGTCAGACGCCAAAGCTTTGAGCACACGCTGTAAGGTAGGACGATCGAAGCCTAGAAAGCAAACCATAAGATCGAACACCAAAGCCCTAAGTATGGGTTATGAAGCTGAACGACCCAAGTTATAAAATAACTTGAAGGTCGAATGCCTAAGCTTTGAGTGCAAGCTGTAAGGTAGGACGATCGAGGCTTTGAAAGAAAACCATAAGATCAAATACCAAAGCCCCGAGTATGGGCTATAAAGCTGAACGACTCAAGTTACAAAATAACTTAGAGGTCGAACGCCTAAGCTTTGAATTCAAATCATAAGGCCGAACACTGTAAATTCAATATTGTTTGCCATAAATCACTATTGTTTACTTTTATGGTATATATCAATTTATGCTTGCATTTCAACTTTGGGACCATTTTCGAGGCTCCACGAGATCGACCTTGAAGCTTCTGAGAGGTGTCGACCTTACTTGTGGTGATTCTCTACTTTATTTTATCGATGTTAAACTCTCGTTTGGGGTAGTGATATTCTGAATGGCATTTCATACTTGAGCTTTGTTTTTCTTTAACTTCGATGTTTGGAAGTTATGTGTGTAAGTGCATGGCATATATTTTAATAAGAGAATCTTAGAAACACATACGTAAAAATATATGTATTGATTGTTTTACATTTAATCTGATCGGTAGATTACAATTCTAGGATCTAAGGCCAGCATATGTAAATATGCAAGTTATCTAAATTACAATTTATTTTGAATCGAGGCTGAACTTGCATTGAGGTTGAATCATGCCTTAAAGATGTTGGTATTGAACATCATTTGAGAATTTGTCGTTCAATGCAAGTCAAGATTGACATCGATGATATTTATCAACTTTGAAGTGTAAAGCCATTTTTTTGCTCCTTGTTATACTCGACGCTGACCCTAGCATGTGTTCGAGATCTACAGGGTTATTTTTGTCTGACTTGAGTTATCAACATTGATTTTCAACCTATAGGCAGCAGGGTTAGATGGTCGATGGCTAAGCCATCGACACTCCAACACTCAAGTCAGTAACTAATGTAGGGAATAAGTTTGAAAATAATTGAAAGCAATAAAATAAAATAAATGAGAATGCAAACTCATTTCTTTAGGATCAATGTTCACCCTAAGGGTTGCATGGTCGACCTTGAGTGACTTCTCTATTGAGCCTCAGTTGTCAGTGTTGGGTTTTAGTCTGCACGTACCATGACTAGATGGTCGATAGGAGAGCCATCAACCCTCCGACGCTCAAGTCAGTAGCTAAAGTAGGAAATAAATTTGAAAATAACTGAAAGCAGTAAAAGAAAATGAAATAGAAACGCAAACTCATTCTTTCAGGATCAATGTTCACCGTAAGGGCTGCGGGGTCGACCTTGAGGGGCTTCTCTATTGAACCTCGGTTGTCATGGTTGAGTTTCGATCTGCATGCAGCATGCCTAGATGGTCGATGGCTCTGACGCTCAGGTCAGTGACAGGTTGAATAAAAAATAAACATGACAAAACTTGAAAAATTTAGCTAAGGGTTTAGAAATGATCCTGCTTGAAGTGAACTGCGTTCCAGCTATTTACAATTTCTCTGCCTTCAACAATTTGCAGCTTGTAGCCCCGTTTTCTGCTACCTTCATGATCAAGTAGGGAGATTCCCAATTAGGGCCTAGTTTGCCAGCCCCGACTTGCTCAGTATTTTGGAAAAAAAATTAAGGACCCAATCTCCAACCTTGAAAGTGCGGAGTCAAATGTGTTTGTCATAATATCGGGCTATCCCGCTACTGGTATGAAGTTATTCTCATTGTTGCTTGATCCCATTGCTCATCAATTGTGTCCAGGTTATGTTCTAGCTCTTGATTATTCTCCTTTTCATTCACCTTTGAAGTCCTCGCATTTCTGATCCCTATCTCTGGAGGTAGGACGGCTTCAGACCCGTATATTAAAGAAAATGTGTTTTTTCTGTAGCTCTTTGTGTTGTGGTTCAGTGAGACCATAGCATACTGGGGAGATGCTCGACCCATTTTCCTTTTGTGTTTATCTAGCTTTTTCTTTAAGGTGTTCATTATTATTTTTTTGGAGGCTTCGACTTAAAAATTAGCGGTTGGGTACCTTGGGATGGAATAGGTTAGCTTGACTCTCCATTTTTTGCAGAAGTCTTGGAACTCAAAACTGATAAATTGAGGTCTGTTGTTGGTGACGATCTCTGCTGGTACTCCGAACCTACAAAAAATATGTTTCCACACAAAATCTCTCACCTCACGGTCCTTGACCAGTACGCATGCCTCTGCTTCAATCCACTTTGTGAAGTAATCTGTCATGACCAAGAGAAATACTTTATGATTGCTACCTTTGGGTAATTCTCCTACGATGTTCATGCCCCACTTCATGAAAGGCCATAGTGCTATTGAAGGGTGGAGTGGTTCCGGATGAGTGTGATTGAACTGAACAAACCTTTGGCATTTATCACATTTTTTAACGTAACTCTTTAAATCGGCTCTCATGATCAGCCAGTAGAAACCTACTGTTAGGGCCCTGTTGGCTAGGCTTCGTGGTCCAGAGTGATTTCCACACTTTCTCCCATGTAGTTCTTAAAGGATATATTTTGCTTGATTTGGACCTACATACTTCAGGTAGGGGCCTAAGTATGAACTTCTGTATAAAGACCAACTGATCATGTTGAACTTTATTGCCTTAGCTCTGATCCTCCTAGCCTCTGTCTTGTCTTCAGGTAGCTCATTCTCGATAATATATTTGATGATTGGAGTCATCCAACTGACTTTAACCTCGACTATTTCCACTAATTTGGTTTCTGATTCTTCTTTCCACACTGCTGGCCATTGGGCATATGTTAAGGGTATGTGCTTCGATGACTGACTGTCAATTACTGACCTTAGGTTGGCTAGTGTGTCTGCATGTTGATTTTCCTCCCTCGCCACACGGGTAACTTCTAGTTCTGTGAATGATTTTGATAACTCCTTCACCATGGCAAGGTATACTGATATTTTGGAATCTTTTACTTAAAAATCTCCTCCGAACTGACTTACGATAAGTTGTGAGTCACTTTGAACTTTAATGCTTTGTATTTTCATATCTTTAGCTAAAGTCAGTCCAGCAATCAGAGCTTTATATTCTGCTTCATTATTTGTTGTCTTGAATCCACATCGAACAACTTTTTCAACGACATCGCCTTCAGGGGAGATCAATACTACACCCAAACCACTCCCCTTGAAATTACTAGAGCCGTCAATTTGAAGAATTCAGTGATTAGAATTATCACCTTTGGTTATTGAGAGTAGTTCTTTTTCGAAAAGCTTATGCTGCTCTGATGAAAAATCTGCAAGAAAATCAGCCAAAACCTGTGATTTTATTGCAGTCTGAGATAGATAGGTGATGTCGTACTCTCCAAGCTCTACTGCCTAGTTTGATAATCTGCCAGATAAGTCTAGCTTGCCCAACACAGTCTTTAGTGGAAAGGTCATCACCATCGTGATTGGGTAAGCCTGGAAGTATGGCTTCAACTTTCGTGAAGCCATGACTAGTGCAAGGGCTAATTTTTCGAGTTAAGTGTATCTGGTCTCTGCATCAAGTAGTGATTTGCTGGCGTAGTAGACAGGGTGTTGTCTTTCGTGTTCTTCACGAACTAACACTGCACTTAAAAAGTTAGTAAAAACAAACAAATAAACGAAAAACACATCACCTGAGTTAGGCCTCAAGAGCAAAGACGGGCTTGAGAGGTAGGAATTAAGTTGGTTGAGAGCCCGATCACACTCTGGCATCCACTCGAAGTCTTTTCCCTTTCGGAGTGTGTTGAAGAATTGATGGCTCTTGTCAGATTATTTTGATATGAAACGACTGAGTGCTGCAAACGACCTGTAAGTTTTTGTAGTTCTTTGACATTATGGGGTGCCTTTATATTTTTCACTGCCCTGATTTGGTCGGGATTGGCTTCGATTCCCCCTTTTGTGATGAGATACCATAAAATTTTTCCCGACGTTACCACAAAAGAACATTTTGAG
Source organism: Perilla frutescens (assembly GCA_026008535.1). NCBI lineage: Eukaryota > Viridiplantae > Streptophyta > Magnoliopsida > Lamiales > Lamiaceae > Perilla > Perilla frutescens. The sequence goes on from BRKX01000011.1 coordinate 35,030,515, forward strand.
GGGTTAAGCTCCATGTTGTATTTTCTTAACACTTCGAATGATTGCCTCAGGTGCCCAATGTGATTTTTGGCTTGTAGTGATTTTACAAGCCTATCATCTATATAGACCTCCATTGTCGATCTTATTAACTTTTTGAACATACGGTTAACCAGCCTCTGGTATGTAGCTCCTGCATTTTTTAACCCGAACGACATGACTTTGTAGTAGTAGATGCCTCGATTTGTGACAAACACTATTCTTTCTTGATTATCTAGATGTAAGAGAATCTGATTATACCCAGATAAGACATCCATGAAGCTCATCATCTCATGTCCTGTTGTTGCATCGACAAGCGTATTGATGTGAGAGAGTGGAAATAAATCCTTTGGGTAGGCCTTATTTAGATCGGTGAAATCAATACACATTATGTTATTTTCATTCTTCTTCTTTACTATGACAACATTAGCTAGCCAATCAGGGTACTGCACCTCCCGAACTGAACTGATATCGATTAGTTTTTGAACTTCTTTCTCTATCACTTTATTTTGTCTACTGCAGATTTTCTTCTTCTTTATTTGACCGGTGGGCGATCAGGATCGACTGGTAACCTGTGAGTTATGATAGAGGGATCGATACCTGTCATGTCGGTTTGCGACCATGCTAAACAATCATGGTGTTCTGACAAAAACGTGATTGACTCTGCTCGCATTTCAGAAGTCAACCTCGACCGAATTTGAACGATGTGGTCTGGGTAGTCGGGGTGAATCTGTACTTCGTCAAGATCTTCTATCTCGGGTTCGACATAGGAGGTCGACCCTGAACTTTCTCCATGCTCATACTTTGAATTTGAGCTTTCTCCACGTTCATATTTTGAGTTTGACGTTGATGCCTCATCGATTTAGTTTACTTCTTGTACCTGCATGTGGTTAGTCTTGAAAGCCGATCTGTAGCAGTCTCTTGATGCAATTTACTCTCTATGGATTCGTCTAATTCCCCACAGGGTTAGATAGCGTATGACTTGGTGGTAGGTCGAAGGTACACCTCTTAGTTCGTGAATTCAAGGTCTCCCGAGGATGATGTTATATGCTGAGGGTGTATCAATAATTTGAAACTTAGTGTGCAGGTTAACCCTTTCCGTATACATAGACAATGTAATTTCACCTATGGTGGCTTTGTACTCGCCACTGAATCCAATCAAGGTCATCAATTTTTTGGCGATATTAGCCTCGGGGACCTATATTCCCTTCAAAGTAGATAAGAAAATGATATTAGTCGAACTTCCACAATCAATGAGAGTCTTCTTGATTATAGAGTTAGAAATAAGGACTAAAATAACAAGCACGTTGTGGTGCATGTGTGAGAGTTCAGAATCTTCGCTATTGGTAAAACTCAAAGTTATGAGTTTCATTTCAGTGTCGGGCTTTAGTATTATAGGCGTGTATTTCAGAGATCTACAATGTCATTTTGCTGATGTCTGGGACACTCCGCTAACCTTGGATCCTCCAGTTATGCAATTAACCACATGCTCAATTAGTGGAGGCTTTGGCGAATCTCTCGGGTTCTCATCGTTTTTGTGAAAGGTTTGTTTCCTCTTATTAGTCAACAAATCTTTCAGATGGTCTTGCTTGAGTAGGTCGATGACCTCACGACGCAATGCGATACAATCATCTATTCTATGGCCATGGTCTTTGTGGAATTCACGGTACTTTGTTCTATTACGTTCATGATCTGGGCTTCTCATCTTTGGTGGTCACTTCACTGTACTACCAATTTCTTTTAAGGTGTTGATAGCTTCTGAGGGTGTGATGCACAGGTTGTATTCTGGCAAGCATCGATCATATGGATCTGAAATATCCTCTCGACCTCGAGGTTTGTAGCGATCATTGTGAGGGTAAGGGTCAACTATCCTTCTATCATTTCTACGGGAGTCTCTTTCTTTATCTTAACCTCTTGAATTCAGAAAACCATGAACTCAGTGCTCTTTTGGGTATTTCAACATGGTCGTCAAATGAGGAGGGGGGTCTCCTTTTAAAGGTGGAGGTAGCAGCTAAGGTTCGCGTGGATCGCGGAGGCGGTTGAAAGACGTGTCGATTCCTCTGAACCCATCAACCTTTCCGGATAAGGTGGAACCGATTGTTAATTCAAATTTAAAATTGAACGGTTATCTATTGGAATACTGATTGTACGCTGTCATTCAACCCTTTTGGGCCAGCATATCGGGTTGACGAAAAATGACCACTACAATATATATTTGTAATTTTGTTAGTGTTTGATTGCTTAGATCCAAATCTTGACACCTGTATTACGATTTTTATCGTCCCATACAAGACTCCCTCATCTCATCTCTAATATTTGAAATCTTTATCATTTAATAACAAAATCATTGCTAAAAATAATTTTCCGTCAAGTCATTGCTAATTTTGTAAAGTAATTTTTTATTATTAATGTCAATCCAATAAATAAATTTTATTATTAATTGTGAATCACTTTAGTAAAAGATTAACATATATGCTTTGTGAATAAAAAATAATGTTGCATAGTGTAGCAATTCATACATGATCTTCATAATTTCGAGCCTAATTTGAATTTTAGAATTAGCTTTAAATAATCACAATTTCCTTTTTTTTGGACTTAATCTCAATGACCCTAATAACAAATGTAAATATTTCTATAATTCACAATAGTTGTAAATTAATTTTGTTTTATCATGATAGTTTTGTTATTTTTCACTAATTATAATTTCTGACAAATAATATATATATATATATACATACATACATACATATATATATATATATATATATCATCCATGCATCGCATGGGAGATACTCTAATGATAAAATAATAATTGGTTTTGTCTGAGAATGTCTTACGAGTCAAAATTTATAAAATGAGCAAAATACTCTATTAAATATGAATTTGAATCTAAATATTAACACATCTTATAAATTTTGACTTGTAAAATTATAATCTCTCACAATATTTTGCATAAAATAATATATATGTATAATATACACATTGGATTGTATCGACTGACCACTTCTTATACATATATGTAAGAGAAATTAATTAAGAAAGGGTAAGCCTTCAACAGTCAACATGGTCTTTCTATTGACCACACCGTCCTAGTAAGACTTCGCAAATTGTGTTTGAAACGGCGACGCCTCTAATATTTTATGTGTATATTTTCTTCAACTAACTTCTATATTGCGAAAATGATTTTTTGGACACTTATATTTGACTTTTTATCATTTTTTGTACTTACGTTCTAATAATATGTATTGTATCGGCAACACAAATATATATATATATATATATATATATATATATATATATATAAAACACAAAATAGTGACAATTCAAATGATTTCGCATCAAACTGAAATTTCAAGAATCCAATCTTTATTTCTCATCTGATTCTTCTCTTTAAAATTTGATCTTCAAACTGTCATTAAAATGTTTCGAGTAAATTTATCTCTTTGATCTTTCGAACTTATTATTTGAATTTTGATCATGTTAACGACCTTGATTCTAGAATGAACGTTGGATTTGAGGTATTGAAGTTTTATAATGTCACCTGCATGGTTGAGAACTTTGATTTCGGATCGAACATAGGATTTGAGATGACTCCGGCGAAGAATGACTTGAATTTTGGTGGAACGCCTTGAATGATGGAAGAAGTTCGTAGTTCTTGAGCTCTTCGATTCTGATTTTGGGTGTGTTTTTCAACTGATATGGAGGCTCCTATTTATAGTTGTAGGTAGGAGTATCTAGGGCTAACGTGACATGATCTCATTAACTATTGAAAATTAATATATATCTTTTAAAAAATACTTACTTGTTGCTAAAGAAACTAGTATTCACTACAAACACCCATTGCCGCACACTTTTTCTTCATTAAACTATATTTTGGCACAATTTTGCTATTCTCCTTTTTTATTTTGAAATACTAAAAATTAATTATAAAAATAATTCTAATTAAAATAATTAACTAAAATAAAAAATTCAAATTTTTATCCTAATTATAAAAATTAAATTGTCAAAATTAAATACTAAAGTTTAAAGATAATAATAAATCCTAATGATGAAAAAATTATGCCTAATATAGAAGAGGTTAACTCAATACTAAAAATCAGAATTACATATAAACTATAATTTTTTAATCAATCATAATTGCTAATTATGAACTAAAAATAAAAGGACAAATATAAATCCTAATTGTGAAATAATAAACAATTTTTAATAACTAAAACTAAATAAGAACAATTATCATTCTAATTATAAAATAATTAAACATATATTTAAAATAATCAAAAATTACAAAATTGAAAATTGAACATCTAACTATTAAAACATATGAAGAAAACAATGTGCAGCAAAGTTAATTATTTGAACTAAAATTATTTTTATAATTAATTTTAAGTAATTCAAAAAAAGAATAAAATTGTGCCTAATGATACATTTGTACGAAGACAAAAAGCCCAGCAAGGGGTGTTGTGCCTGATGCACTATAGAGGATCCTCATCCTAAACTCTAACCCTCACCACAAAAAAAATCTTCAAACCCTACAAAAAATACTAAAACCTTAAAAAAAACCCTAATTGGGATTTGTAAACATAATTGGAATGTATTAGACAATAATATGGAAATAATATACTCATATAAACGAAGTAGCAATAATGATATTTTCAGGTTACATATGATATTTTTTTAATGTAATCATCTAGTGATATTTTTTAAATATGACATTTTTTTTTAATGGGGAGGGTTGACTTGCAAAAGTGACCAAAATTGAATTCATTATACTTAGTAACTCAATACATCATCGGATGTATTGAATAATTTGTCAATTGACACAGTTGAACGAAATATCGAATGATATTAGTTCAAACTTGGCATACAATAATTAAGTCGGTAATACAAGTTTTTATGTTTGTGAAGATCCAAATTAAAAGAGTAACATATGTGTGTGTGTGTGTGTGTGTGACTATATGAACTCTAATTCTAGGACTATATAATGGTTGTACAAGGTTTCCTTGAATTGGGGGAATTAAGACAAAATGGCCAAATGGGTGCGAAGTAGTTAGCAAGGAGTGATGCATGCGATGACAAAAATCACTTTATTTGGTAACATATATCCGTCGATGAGACATGACTTAGTGCTTTCTTATGTAAATAAATTTGTTATATATGAGGAAGTTGACGTGCTCTAATTAATCATTTTTTATTTATAATTATGATTTTGTTGGGGACAATTAATGCCTCTCTACGACAATGGGAAGAATATTGGAATTATTAGAAAACAACGCCACTTAATTCAATTACGGTTCGGATATTACAAATGACTAGTATATCTCTCGTAATATACATATATACTTTTATTATTTGTATATGAATAAATATTTTATTATTTGTATATTTGTAGATGTACGGTTATGTATGGAATAAAATATTTATTTTATTTATTTTCATTGTCTATTTGTTATATTATTTGTATAAAATTGGAAATTTGAAATTTGAAGAAAAGATGGAAAAAGATCAGATGGAAATAAAGAGTAAAAGGCATGAAAAAATCGCTTCAAATTTTTTTGACAAAGACTTGTGTTAGACCGTCTAACGGGTCATAAACCGTTAGACGGATATTAAGATCCGACCCGGAATCGGGTCACAATGAAGTGTCACCAGATATGAAGCTAAGTATCACCAATCATAAATGGAAGTGTCACATACTATGAACTGAAGTGTCACCGGATATGAAGCAGCATAAGTCTTAATAAATTTTAATATTTTTTTTAGTAATATCTTTAACTATTATGTGAAGTCCTATCAATTGTAACATGAAGTATCACTAACATAACAAGCATGTACAACGAACTATCACGTTGAATTATTAAAGCAAATAACAATGAAGTGTCACCGAATATGAAGCTAGGTATCACCAATCATGAACTGAAGTGTCACATATTATGAACTGAAAGTGTCACCAGATATGAAATATTTTTTAGTAATATCTTTAACTATTGTGTGAAGCCCAATGTCACGAGAGATGAAGCTAAGTATCACCAATCATAAACTGAAGTGTCACATACTATGAACTGAAGTGTCACCAGATATGAAGTTAGGAAAACGGGTCGGATTATGACCCGTCTAACGAAAACGACCCGTTAGACCGCCTCACAGGAGACCACCCCAATTTTTTTTTCTTTTTTGCGCAAAAAAACACGCAGAGGATAAAAATGAAATAAAAGAAAAAAAATTAAATTAAAAAAGGAAAAAAAAAAAAAGAACAAAAGACAAAACAAATTTTAAGTGTAAGTCTTTGTAGGACCTTTGATACAAAAAATAAATGCAATGATTAGAGTTTAGATAAAAGTTAATGACCTAAAAATTAAAATGAAATATAAGGAATTGATGACAAAAGGAAAAAAAACAAAAAAGTTAAAATAAAATTAAAGACAAAATTGAATAAAAGGAAAAAAAACAGAACAAAAGGAAAAAAAATATAATGATTATTGCTTCAATAAAAATTAACAATATAAACATTAAAAGGAAAAAAAGAACAAAAGAAATAAAAGAAAAAATAATAGAAGGAAAAAATTGATCGAATGAAAAAATGGAATCAAATGGGACAAAACAAAAGGGGGATAAAAAGTGTAAAGAAAGAAAAACAAAATCGCAATGATTATTGCTTAAAGAAAAAATAACAGCCTAAACATTAAAATGAAATAAAAGAAAAAAAAAATAGTTAAAATGCAAAAAAAAAAACAGCATAAGGACTACACAAATGACTATATCTCAAAAATATTCGGCCAAACAATATTTTTAAATAAAGTTTTCACTTAATTTTTTTAATTATAGTTTTGCCCCTATGATTTTGATTTAATATATAAATTAGTATTTCTTCCGTGCGATGCACGAATTTATACTTTATACTATTGATATTAATATATTTAAATTATATTATGTTCTTATATTTTTTTGATATGTAAAACTAAGTGTTAATGGACCCAAGTATTCAAAATTCAGATAAGAAATACTTTTTAGTCAACCTTTTTAACTCATGCTTTTTTATTCAAAGTTTTTTACAATGTCTAAAATACCCTTACTAAATGTGGGTCCAGTCAACAAGATTCTCAATACCTATTTGACTGGTTTTGAAAAAAAATCAAATGGGACGTTTTATCACTTTGTGAACAAAATTTACACGAATACTGCTTGAATATGTACACGAATTGAAAAGCAATTGAAAACATGTGGGCCCAGTCAACAAGATTCTCTAGCCATATTTGACTGATTTTGAATCTTCCCAAAAAATAAAAACTTTGCTCACGAGGGGAGCATAATTCACACGAAATCAAAGCCAAAGCATCGCCGACTCCTTTCCATCTTTTTCACGAAAAACCTGAAGAAATAATCAAATTTTTTTATCACGAATTGCTCTGGTCAAGAACATCAAACTCACGACTACAACGCCGCAAACTCACGAAAAGACATACACACGATTGACACCAGCAAACACACGATATCCACGCAGCAAACTCCGTCTCGATCCATGGCCAATTTGGAGCCTTGGGCCGTCGAATTTCAACAGGTTAGGGTTCTAAACTTGAACGATTTCATGATCTATTAGGCAGATTTTTCATGTTCTAAATTAGTGGATTTTAGTCAATTTCAATGTGATAATATGGTGAATTTTTGTGTATTTGTATTGTGTTGTTGTTTCTATGCGATTTTGAATATATAATATGTTTGAATGTTGGGAAATCGGTGGAATGATGTGGATTTGAATGCATGAACTATTGGTGTGAAACTGAAATTTGGACAGTTTTCGAGAGAATATTTTCTCACGAAAACGATCTCGAGACAAAATATTTACACGAAATTGTATTTCGTGTGTAAATATGCTCACGAGATCGTTATCGTGTAAATTATTGTCACGGGATATTTTTTAATAAAAAACGAAGCAATAGTTTTCGAGTCAATATATTCACACGAAATAGCATATCGTGTAAAAATATTCTCACGAGAAGTCTTTTCGTGACAATATATTTACACGAAAATAAATTTCGTGTAAATATATTCTCACGAATTTTATTTTTTTTTTGTATTTTCGGTTGTGCTTGCATTTTTATTTCATAATTAATTTTTCTTCTCAATCATTGATAAATTCTCAGTATGTAGGTATCTATATCATGTCCAATTAGTTTTAATTTAATTAAATTTGTTTTATTTCTACATTATTTATTGCTAATTTTTTGTATATATATTATTTAAAAAATAGCGTGATTGGGTGTGGAGAAGAGAGGTTTTACAGAACATCACATGCGGGATTAATTTATACTGGAAGGACAATATGAGTGTAATTAGGGAAGTATTCCACGTGATCAGTAGTGGGCCCGAACTATTCGAGCAGTTTAGGAGAGAGTCGTGTTTCAGGCATCTGATAGATTTCGTGGGGGGAAACAGTTGTAACAATGCTCTACACGCATTGTTGAGTAAGGAGGTGATTATTAACAGGGCAGGGGAGCACGATATTTGGTTTCGGGTTGGAGAAACCAATATTAGATTTTCTCCGAGTGAGTTTGCTCTGGTGACTGGACTGCAGTTCGGAGGATCCGATTTTGATCCGTCTGCATAACATCAGATTTCTAGGAGATCTTTCTATTCCCGTGAGTTGAACAAGACACCTCTGAGAGTGAAGGACCTACTTGAGTGGTTTAGGACCTATTCACTAGGAGATGACCTCGTGGTCACCAATGTCCTGTTCCTGCACACTATGATCTTTGGATATGATCAGACACACATGATAGATGACTGGGTATGGGTCTTAGCCAAGGATCGGGATCGATGGAACTCATTTCCATGGGGAGCTTATGCATTCAATCTGTTGACGCATTATATGAGTTTGGTACCGTCTACTGAGGTGGAACTGAGGAGAAAATTCAAGAAGACGGAGGAAAAAACGAGATTGTCTTATCATTTCTATGGACCGGTGTGGGCTCTACTGGTATGAATCTCAATTTTGTCACGATTATCACTGTAATCTTATTTTATTAAATATAATTTGATCAATGTCTTATTCGACAGGTGTGGGCATATGAGGCCTTACCGAGGCTCGGTGCACATTGTGCACAGGTTCCAGCACCAGACGCATTGCCCAGGTGTTTGAAGTGAGCCTTTAGGACGAATACTGCGCGTCTGGGCACATTGTTTTCTGATGAGGTGAGCATTTATTTTAAACAATGTGTGTTTTCTTGATTATTTGAAGTGTTTCTAATCAATTCTTTACCATTTGCAGCAATTATGCTTCATATATCTACAGCCGAGTGAGCATGAGATGGCCACTTCATATTACAGAAATGTCTTGCTCGGTGATTGTGGGCGTGACGTATGAGGCACAGCGTAATAAGAGGATAAAGCCCACTTACCGAGAGCTGGCTAGAGCGCATCAGCATAGAGCTCCCTCTCCCCCCAGAGCTCCTTCTCCTCCTAGAGCCCCCTCCCCTCCCAGAGCTTCCTCTCACTCCAGGCGATTTGGGAGCTGTATTCCTCACACGTGTGCAGATACAGGTGCAGTTGAGTCATCCAGGAGACGACAGAGTCGCCCTACAGAGAAGCGTCCTAGACTAGCCACTCCCAAGTCTAGCACTAGTGAGGATCACCAGTGTTGCAAGCATGCTGGGCGGATGCCAAAAGTGGTGCGTGAAACAGGCGAGGAGATGCTCCGTATTATACAGGAGCGTGATGAGGAGCGTGAGAGGGCACGCAGAGAGTACGAGGCGGAGCGGGAGAGGGCACACAGACAGGAGTACGATGACATGTTTCATAGATTGAAGGATTTCGTTAAGGACATGTTCAAGAAGTTTGTCCCTAGATCCCGATCTCGGTCCCGGTCCCGTAGTAGGAGTCGCTCTCAGGGTAGATATCAATAACATGCACGGGAAGAGAGTCCTCAGCGAGCGGAACCTCATATGGTACATGATTACGATGTAAGTAGTGTTTTGTATGATTTTGTCTGATAAATATTTGTAAATATACTAACTATTGTCAGTACAGGTCGAGGGCCCACATCTTGAGGATGTACGCGTTGAGGTTGCAGGGCCCACAGGTGACGATTGGGATGTTGGATCACATTCCAGTCCAGTTAGGCGTAGCTCGGCTAGGCTGAGCACAGATGGTATGTCGAGCTCGATGAAGGAATTTGTTGAGTTTCGATGCTGCGGGCCAGACGTGCGCCTTAGGTTGAATTTGGTCGAGCTGGATCTGAAACATGCCTTCTTTGATGAATTGCTCGACAACAACAGAGATATGTCCACACTGTCGATGGATCTGATCTTGTATTGCCTTCAAATCAGGCTGGCCGAGGGTCGTGGATTGAAGGCAGGGGTGAATTCACAGAGCACAGTCATCTTGCAGACATCATTCTTCGTAAGTTTTCAATTGTTATTTTGATCTACCAAGTTAATTGATTTTATAATTACGTTAATATTTGTTTGTTATAGTATAAGTTGGTGCATGAGTATACCCGCATTCATCCAGAGGATACAGAATTCACGCAGACATTCCCCAATTATGAATACGCATGGTGGGGTTGGGATGATGAGCTGGTCCAGATCGTCAGAGGGAAGCAGCTATTGACGGGTCCTTGGTGGCAGGCGAAGAATGTAAGTGAACATCGTTAAATTCTAATTATGATACATGTTTCTTTTATGACTGTTTTGTATATTGTTGTGTTTGCAGATCATCACCGTTTGCCATGTTGATGGACATTTCGTGACCGTTCGGATTCATCTAGACCAATGGCGAGTTGAGTTGTACGATTCGTTGTTGTACAACATGATGGATCCATCGGATAAGCCCACATATTCGATGCGTGAACACCAGCTCTGGCCATTGATGCATTTGATTCCAGGCCTGCTGCAGCACTGCAGATATTGGGAGAGAGCCAGGCGTACTCAGATACACAGACCGATGGAATACTACAGAACGCCACTCATGTATCAGTTCAGGCAGACAGATGGTGTGAGTTGTGGGGTTTTTGCTGCCATGCAAGCCGATCGATTGATTTCGTCGAAGACATTCAAGATGGATCCTACTCCGGCTGACTTGGACAAGTATAGGAAGCTCTTAGCTGTTAGAATATTCGGTAATTGTACGAGGATAGCATGAGTAGGACATTGACTTATGTGGTGTTTTAGTAGTTGGACTTGATTTAATGTTGATTTAATACTTGGACTTAATTAATGTTATTGTTGATTTAGAAGCTCTAGTGCGAATTATTGTCACAATTTGAAGATTTCGTGACAATAATTGTCATGAATTGATGATCTCGTGACAATTATTGTCACGAGAGGAAGATTTCGTGACAATTATTGTCACGAATAGACTCGGGACAATAATTGTCACGAGATCTTCCACTCGTGAGAATTATTGTCACGAGATCATCCAGGAAAAATGCAAAATTATATTTTGATTTGGAATTAACCCTGTAACAATCCTATCTCAATATCAATCATCTCACAACATCAGTTTCTACATAAATAGTGATATTAATCATCTCACAACATCTCACAATTATATCTCAATATCAATCATCTCACAACATCTCACAATCATCAAATTTGAGGTTGAACTCTATCCGGACACTTGCCCTTGTTGTGTCCTGGTTGATGATAAATACTACATCTCTTAGGTCGACGTTGCCCTTCGCCAGGTGCATCCCATTCTCCATGCTCAATCTGTTGTGGGGCTGTACATTTCTTCCTGTTATGTCCAGTGCCTCCACACCTCGAGCATACTTGTTGTCTTCTACTTCTTGTACTTGAGCCTTCACCTGCTGAGCGATATCGTCCCTCCTTAGGTCGACCTACCTGGGGAACTGATTTGGGAGGGCAAACTTTGAATAAATTTGAGACAGTCCATTCATCCTGACTCGGCACTGAACATACACGATCATGGTATGCAAGACAAAGTGTAACTTGCTTGAAATACAAGTCCACATAATCATATATGTCATGTCCTGCACTCATGTTACAATAGTTCTAATGTGTTACTAATAAAACATAATAGCTGGAGTTTATTAAAGACATGTTTATAAAGGTACGGTACCGAATAGCAGCCGCTTCATGAGAACAAGGGATTTGATCGAGCTGAAATGCACCACATTCACATGTTTTCCTTTGAAGGTCAACTAAGAAGCTCTTATCGTTCTTTTGTACCTTGTACAAATGTACATTATGGCATCGACAACATACTGAAGGCTCATCTCCACCTGATAGCTCAATTTTGTGTAAGCAAATTCTGTAAGTATGTGATCTCTCGATATTGTCTTCACACGTCTCTCATCGAACCACTTCTCTATCACATTCTTGACAACCTCAATGAGAGAACATATGGGCAATCTTCTAGCCCACAATAAATGAGCATTGAAACATTCAGCTGCATTTGATGTCATGAAGTTGTAATGATGTGAAGAGCATTGTGACCGTGCCCAACGATGTACCCCTATACTCAGCAATGTATTGTAAATTTCGGCGTGGCTTGAGGAGATCATCGATAGATATTTCAGAAACTTCTCCTCTCTATATGCAAATGCAGCACTTTTAAACATTGAAATCACATGACGACCTGCTCGAATTAGATTCTTCGTGATGTGGTAATAGCACAATCCGTGGACCGCTGTAGGATACACTGCCTTAACAGCATTCTTGATGCTCACGTGTTGGTCCGAGACTATCACCAAATCATTACGATCTCCAAAGGCCTTCTTAAACCGCTCCATGAACCATGTCCAGGCTGCATCATTCTCAATAGGACCCACACCAATGGCAAGAGGGAAACACTGCTCATTACCGTCTTTCGTCACAGCGAAGAAAAGAATACCCTTGGTCTTCCCCTTCAAATGAGTGCCGTCAATGGCGATAACTGGACGCATACACACTCTGAATGCCGCTCTACAAACTCCTAGAGCAACAAATGTGTACATGAAACGATCGTCACCATCAGTCTCCAAATCATAAACCGTATCAGGATTGGACCTCTTCAACATCTCCAAATATGCAGGCAATACCGCGAAAGACTGATCATGAGAACCGTAAACTATCTCTATTGCGAGATTCCTAGCCCGCAATGCAACACTGTACTCAACCTCAATGCCATACTCCCTCAATATCTCAGCTATCATTGCTCTCGGCTTCAAGATAGAACCCTCATCTAGGATTCTCTTCTTAAATAAATCAGTAATTACTCGAGAGGATAACTTCCATGGCGCATTACGTGTCAGGTCCAACCGACATGTATGATTATCCTCTAATTTAGTCACCATCCACAAGCCACCCTTAGAACTCGCCACTAATTTAAACGGGCAGGTCTCGTTTTCTTTGCAAATAACCGTTAGTCGACTTTTGCTGGATTGGGAGATCGAATATTCCACTTGAAGCTGCATATGCCACTTTCCAACAGCAATTACCAAATCTTTCTTCTCCAAGAAAGTCTTTCCCACGGCTATCGCATCAATATCTGTCGGGGATGGATCGTCTTATACCACTGCTAGTGCATCGTCAACATGGGCCACATGAATAGACCAATGTCCCAAGGAAGGAAAGTCTACATTCGGAGCTTCAACATCAGGAGCAGCATCCTCAGATGAGAAGTTGTGAGGTCCACCATGCTGTAGAATATTGACAAACTCATCGAGACGCCCTGGCTCGCGAATCCATTCACAAAATTCAGCAATTTGCTTACGCCGAACTTCACTCTCATAATTCTCATCGTCATCATCGTCATCATCATTGGTGCATCATTTTTCACCAAAAATAAATATTCCGACTTTCGTCGGCAAGCCCACACTGCAGAGTACAGTGGCGAGCAGGATCGTCTCCTAAAGGACCGGTGAGAATTACTCTTGACTTTCAGTCTGCGTGCCCAAACTTCCAGGAAAGGGGTTTTGTGTGAATTATATAACAAAATAAATTGAAGAATTAAATGACCAACTAAAGAAAATATTTATGCAACGAACTGATTTAAACTTATGACAAAAGGGTATTCCGGATCCAACAAACTCCACTCCACTTATAATACCGATCACAGATGCAAGAATTAATTAATCAAACTATGCAAATCAGTTATAGTCATCGAAGACGCTTCTGACATGACCTAATCTCTCCATACTGTTTCGATAATTAAGAAGACGCTTCATTAATTATTCCCTAATCGATTGACAACTGTAAGAGACGCTCTTTAAGTTTAATGAACCAAAATCAATGAACACAAGAAAGACCCGATTCTTAACTTACAGACTCTGACGCAGGACTGTAAAATTAACTCTGTTATTCCCCTAGTTATTTGAGCAACCATTTTACCACTTATTAAACCTAAACCACGATTACGTATGGCCGATTTAATTGGCTAGTAATTAATCACAACCTACCAAATATTTGCAACTATTCGACAGACTTAGAATAATTAACAACCCGAAATCCAAGAATAACAGATGCATGCATCAATTAATTAGGAACACACAATTAGATCTCACAGTTATATAAGTGGAGCTTCGTTGTCGTCACCGGAATATGAATAAATTAGCTACTTTGCATGCTGGAATCGAGCAACAAGAAGTTGTATAATTCCGCGAGGATGATATTGAGGAGAAGAATAAAATAAAACTGACTTAGAATCGTTCAACTGCTACGTTCTCGTCTTTAGCGTGCGTGATAATAAAATAAGCTAAATACCTAATATATATTTACAATCCATAAAAGATAGTCTCTAATAGGAAATAAGATCTTAATCTAGGTAAATCCCATGCAAAATACTCCTAGAGGCGGTGAAGAGAGCTTTTCAGCGTCCAGGTCAATTCGTGGGCCGAGATTTAGTTCAGCAAGCCCAAAACGTGTTTTGGACCGGGCCTCCATAAACTTGCTTCAATCATCCAGCTGCATGCCCTTGCAGCTTGATCTGCTCGAACTTCTCCCTTTTCTTCACTTATATCTTTTTACACCAAAAACATGCCTCTTTTCTCCATTTTTGTACCATGTCCCTACACAACTTAACAACATATCAAAGCACCAAAATACACAAATATAGGGTAAACAATAAGGAGAAAAGGCACCAAAAAATCGTGATAATAACAAGTAGAATACGTCCTATCAATCATCATCATCCCAAGACAGATCATCAACACTATCATCTCCAATTGGTTCATCGTTAGCATCATTTGATAGCATTCTATTTGGAGTTTGCAGAATTGATTTCTCAGTAACGTACACAACCGGCTCATCTTGCTCCTGGACCAAATGAGCTAAATCAACATCCGTCTTCAATAGTCCTTTTAGTGTCCTCCCTGTCAATGACCTCGTCAAATAACTCAGTGTATAACTAACACTTGTTGGAGATGTCTCCATAAAATTGTGAATTTCTTCGACCAACTTATCATTAGATAAATTATTAAATGGGAGGTGCACCAGCTGATCTTCACCATCCACATACTCAGATCTCTCCCATCTACCGCTATGTCAGACAACAATACGTTGCCAAGCCATCTGCAAATTAACAATAAACAGTAATTAAGGTAATTTAAAAAAAAAGATCTCTTGAGAATATTATCACGGAAGCATAGAATTCGTGACAATATTGTCACGGTTCAGGTGATCTCGTGACAATATTGTCATGAGATCATAGAATTCGTGACAATATTGTCACGAGATCACCTGAACCGTGACAATATTGTCACGAATTCTATGCTTCCGTGATAATATTCTCACGAGATCTTTTTTTTTAAATTGTCACGAAATCTATTCATTTCGTGACAATAATTTTTTAGCCACGAGATGTGTTCTTCTCGTGAGTATTATTGTCACAGTTCATAGATTTCGTGACTATATTGTCACGAAATCTCTGAACCGTGACAATAATACTCACGAGAATACTGTGTATCCGAAAAAAAATTAGATGCTACTAATCTTTGCAAAACGTTCAAATATTTAATTTCACGTTAATCTACCACAAAATATCCTAATTTACCAACAATGTATGCATATACGATCACTAAAAAATTACAAAACAAACATCTTATAACTTAAATACCTATTAAACATATCTATTATGAAATTAACATAACTTACGGCTAAATTGCATGAAATTTTAAAAAGACTTCACACCCGACCAATTAGCTCAAATTGACGGTTACAAAAATTAAAAACTCACCTCAAATTTCTTGGATATGTGTTGTTGTTTCTCCAAAATATTGTGTAAAATTTGGTGTGGGTTTATTGAAAAATGGCGTGATTTTTCAATTGGTAAAGCTTTGTTGGTTCTAACATTAAATGCATGCAATTACAATTCACCTACCCAAATCATAAATCCTTATTTTCGTTTTTTTTTTTTTTTAAAAAAGCTGCCACAATTTTGTCATTTAATAAAGGAGAAAAGAAATGATAATTCTTCAAATAAGACAAAAAGGGCATGTAGGACTTTTACACCACTTTTTGAATAGAAATAGTATGGCTTATCAAACTTGGCTAAAAAAGCATTTGCTATCTTGAATTTCACTACTTTAATTTCACCCTAAAACTAATATGCACATAAAAAAGGATATAGTATATATAGTAGCATAAAAATAAGGATGAGGTTAGGTGGAAAATATTTTTACCTCAAAAAAATTGAAAAGTCAAAAATTCAAAATTATATATATATATATATATATATATATATATATATATATTTTCTTTAGTTCTTCGTTTAAACACAAAAAACAACGTCGTTTTGCGATGATGTGGAAAATATTTTCCATACTATTATGAAACAATTTGATTTTTGTGCCACAAAAGTTTCCGTTTGTAGGAAAAAAATTTGGATAGGTCTATTTTGTAAAAAGATACAAGTTTGTGTTTTAATTGTAATTTTTTAAGTACTCTTAAATTCATGAATCAACAATAATAATCATTTAAGTATAATAACATAACAATTAAAATTGAGAGAGAGAGAGAGAGAGAGAGAGAGAGAGAGAGAGAGAGTGTTAAAAGTTATCATCAAATCAACAATAAAAATCATTTTTTAAGTATAATAATTAATAACATAACAATTAAAATTAAAACACCAAAAATAAAAGATACAATCAAATCAATACAAATCATTTAAAAAGTATATTAATATAATAATTAAAATTAAAATGCATTGAATTAAAAAGTAATTAACACAACATATAATAACTAAAATTGAAATGCATTCAACTAAAAAAAAAATCATATACCATTAGATATATCTCTGGGTTGATTCTATTTTCAAGAGTTGAATCCACAATTTTTTTAAAAAAAAAAAAGCTTTAAAGTTGTCATCAAATCAATATAAATTATTTAAGAAGTATAATAACACCAAAGTTAATATAGAAAGCCCCCCCCCACCCCAAAAAAAAAGTTATTTCATGAATTAAATATATCATCTAATCAATACAAGTAATTTAGGAAGTATAATCATATAATAATAAAAATTGAAATGCATTCAACTAAAAAACATAAAAAAAAATTGTTAAAAAATGAAATATCATTAGTTGGCTTCATGTTTCAAACCCGGAAAGTTGGGCCGAGCATACTACCTAGGAAGCAACGGAAGCCGCTACACCAAAGGCAAGTGCATATAATATTTCGGCAGAGTAATATTTTTAAACTTACGTTTTTACTAATATTTTTAAATTACAAATTTGCCCTCACAATTTTGCTTTAATATATGTATAGAAGATAGATAGATAGATAGATCTTACATTGCATATTGCATATCATCAATACACATAATGTATATAGTAATGATATCATTAAATTCATGAAATATGAAAATTAATACACATGCTATTCATTCATGATAGTGAAATGGGAAATGCAACATCATCAATCTGCAATACCGTCTTAATTTGGCCAAATAAACCTTCCTTAATTGTGATAATATGAGATCGATCGTTTGTTTAAATTATATTTTATATCCTATTTTAGTTAATCGTAAAATTATTATCATGTGTATTTAAGAATTTCCTTAGTACTGTATTTATTAGTCATTTTTAGTAGATAGTTAAAGAAAACTTTAAAATACGCATGGTCTTGAGTTAATTTTTCCGCCAAAACAAATTAAACCTTCAATAATTAGTAATTAAGTGGACAATTATGAGTACATATCTTATTCACTATAGAAATTAATTATTAAAAAAATAATATCAAGTAGTATATGAGAAGTATTATAATAATTTTAGCAGTCAATAAAATAGACAAGTAAATCTCAAATTTCTGATCGAATTCAGCTGCGTTTTCCATTAAATTTTAGGGATTTGTCACATATAAATTAAGTTGGACCAGAATTTCTCCAGAGTATTTAATGGGTTTTATAAGTTGCTAAATTGAATAGGCCAAATTTGTGGATACTCGATAAACAAGATTGTTTGATTCAACTTGGGCCTTGGCCCTTGATCAGATTAGGGGTTGAAATCTCCTCAACATATTCCAACTAAAAGGGCGTCTTTGTTAATTTTAATTTTTTTTAAGTGTTGTATTAATTTGAAAATAATTGAGATAACTAAGGTGTTGAGTGTTTGCATAAAATAAGTTTTGTCGAGCCTTTATCTGTTGCTCGTAATGATAAATTGCAAAATACTACTTTAAGTTAATTGTTGAGAGTTTAAATAAAATAAGTTTTGGTTAGCACTATGTAATGATAATTTCTAATAGAGAATTACACATACTTCAAGAAAAAGATAGTCCAAATAAAATTTGAAGTTATATATATGCACGTGTGTGTTTTGTAAATTTCATTACCTTTCTTTTTTTTTTCTGTTATTTTATATAAAAAAAATCTTTATTTCTTCTTGCATCTGAAATAAATCGTTGAAGATGTTGGGATTGTCACAATTTCTTCCTTGCATCTGGAATATCTATTTTGACTCTTCCATGTTTGTTTATGGGCTATTGCACAAAAGTAATTAGGATTTACCCACCGAGTGTATTATCGGGTAGCGACTTCGAATATCTTTAAAAAAAAAACAAAAGAAAAGAAAAGAGGTGAATGAATAGGGATAGGGATGGTGTTTGCGAGATGATGATGAATTTGTGTAAGAGTACTAGAAAGGTAGTACAAAGTAATGTAAATGAAATTGAGTGAATGTAAAGAGGGACAAACATAACATGAATACAATGAATGAATCAAATTAAATGGGGTGTGTGAAAATGTGAAATGTGAAACGTGAATTGTGAACTGTGATGAGATGACTGATGGTGGTGACGTTTACCCTCTGCTCAATAATACTTATTCTCTCTCTCTCTCTCTCTCTCATTAATTTGTCTTATTTCTCTTTCACTAAAAACGGACTCCCTCTCTCACTGCAATCCTTCTCATCTTCCCCTCAACTACTACCTCTTTTATCTAACATTTTTTCACCTGTGGTGGAGCCCCTCTCTCTCTCTCTCTCTCTCTCGTTAGATTAATACTTAGCATGGGGTGTCATGTATTTATATAAGATTAACATATGCTCACCAGTATAACCTATATATCATAAATTTTCGAAACCAATGGAAAGGAATCAACAATACAACGTAGAGAAAGCTACATATGGTTATTGAACTCCTCTAATGATCTCTGGGAACGAAGCAATAGATGCCCTTCAATTCTTCGATGTGGTTCATCCTAGAAAATAAATATATTAGTTGGTTGTGACTATTCATGAATAGCTAGATTAATAAAATTTAGGAGTTCTATCAATTCATAACCTGAAAAATAAAAAAAACTATCAATTAATCTGGGACTTTAAAAACCATGTCTTTTGATTCATTTTTTTTATTTTATATTAATTTTCAACAAGGAAACCATATATTTATTTGATATCTAGCTATTAAATTTAATAGAGAATAAAAGGAATCAAAATATATGATTTTAATTAGTAGTGTTAGATTAATAATTTGTATTTATGAATAAGGTTATTGATACATAGGAAAATATTAAAGTGTGATGTGTATATATCCTATATCTAAGGCATGATGAGGGTAATAAATAAAAAGAGGATGTGAATGAATAGAAAGTGAAGAAAATGGTGTTTTGGGGAGAAATGATGTGTTCCTAAAAAGGGAAAGGTCATGATGGCAGTTGTTGGGAACATGCACAAGACCATATATATGTTGGAAAATGCAATATCCCTTTTCCATGTTTATGTTACAATACACAAGTTTGTACTCTGCCCTGCTCTTATTGTACTCTGCCTATTTCTCTTTTAGCCCCTCCATTCATGCTGCAACTACAGTGCCATTACATTTTTTTACAACCCCCCATGCATTCACCACACTGCCATGAGAGAGAGAGAGGGAGAGAGAGAGAGAGAGAGAGAGAGAGAGAGAGAGAGAGAGAGAGAGAGAGAGAGAGAAGACATTTGATATATATGATATTCTTATTTATTTTATCCTTAATTGTCAAATATCCATCATGCATCTATATATGTCTATATTCTCATTTCTTTTTTTCTGAAAGGAATTTAATGAGTTTGGAGACTGGGAGTGCTGTGCTTTAATTAGGTTTCAATCATGAATTTGGAGACCTCCAGCTACTATAATTAATGCTTTGTTTTATTTCACCAATTCAGTATTTTGAGTTATGAGCAAGATTTGGAGTTAATTAAGGTCCATACATCAAGATTGGTATATAGCCCATCTTGCATTTCATTTTATACGACCATATATATATATATGCAATATATATACACATATTAATGGATATTATATGTTTGCTCTAATTAAAAATGAAAGACAAAAGAGACAATGTGGGTAATTGAAGATATATAGAAATTAATTATACCAAACACTAGCTAATTAAGATAACTTAAATTACCTTCGCTCATAAATAAAGATAACGTTCTCCAAAATTAATTTGATGCATCATAGTCACCCAGTAATTAATTTCTAAAAGGAAATCTTTTAATTGGGGAAATGCGGTCTTATCTTTTAATTCTGATATATATTATCCTGATATATAGCTAAACAACAGCACTTATCGCCAAATAGTTGATGAAGGAAAGAAAAAAAGAAAATTGTAAAAGGGATAATTTAAAGAGCTAGAAGAAATATTGAACGAAACATCTATTATTAATTTTTGACAGAAACATGAAAATTAAAATACATATACATATCGAAGGCATCACAATCTCTAAACAACAAGGAAATTAATTAAGAAAGTTGATGCAATTCGATTTGCTTAAATTTCTCTTAATGGTTGAAGATGGTGAACTAGAAAATTCGAGCGGGAAAATTCTTCCGATTATAATTCGGAAATTATGATCCGAAGAGAAATAGAAGAAGATAGGTTATAACAAAATGCATGTCCAAATGAAAATGAAACATTTTGAGATATATGATCAAGTATAGTATATCTCTAAGAATTAGAACCAAGTCTAAGCTCCAAATCCAAATCCTCCTTTGTGTCTCGGATCAAACCCAAGCTCAAATCCAACCTAACAAACTCGTTTGCCTTTCGAACCCTAGCATCATTTCTTCCCGTGAAATTACTGAACTCGAGCCCTCTCCCTTCATTCTTCTTTCCAAGATCCTCAATACTCGGAACCTCATCTCTTTGCATAGAAGGTGATGAAGGTAGAAACGACGGCAGCTGATGAGATGACCACGTCGACGACAAGGGCAAACTAGGGTTAGGGTTAGGGTTAGGATTAGGGTTTGGAATGTTGGAAAAACCCCATGAAGGAGAAAACCTCATTCTTGCCCTATCTCTCCTATGCACATTCATATGCCCTCCAAGAGCTTGCGCAGACTTGAACTCCTTCTTGCAGAAGCTGCACTTGTAGTTCCTTTGAGGCCACGAAAACCCGAAAGCTCGATCCCTCTCGAAGCTCAGATTCGTCCCATCTCGCGATTCCATCAACCTTTGATCGCAACCCCACCTCGATTTCTCCATGGATCAAGAAAATGGAATGGAAGGCCACTTGCTTCCTTGAACTCGGGATGTGGGGTAGGTGCAAGAAAATTAACAGTAGCTAGTACTATGATGTAAGAGAGAGAGAGAGAGAGAAAAAGAGTTTGGGGTTCGTAACTGAGGGTTGTGTGATGGAGTTTCGTAGTATCTATAGTAGTAGTTCATCTGCAAATTGTCTGTTGCCAAAAATGGGGTTTGCTTGAAAAATGAGTGCAATGAGATTAGGGTTTATTTTTTTGCCAAATGGGATGTGAAATATTTACCAATCTTGACGTTGATTATATGACTGTTAGCATATTTTGACAAGAATAATTATATTTTTTTTAATTGGGCGAAGTGGGAAGTGGTGTGTCTCAAATCTAAAATGTTTTCCTTTTACACAGGATTCCACCGCTTGGGTACACGAAACCGAGGGACGGGACCCGAATAATCATATTTAGCCCTGATATTTCTGGTAGATGATAATCATAAAAAGCTATCGATCGCAATGAAAGCAACAGTATATATCAAAAATTTTGAATTAATTAGTTGACTATATGCATATATGGACTTGGCACATTCGGAAGGCGGATCCGAGCCATAAACACATTGGTGTGGTTAAGATATTCAGGATCTGATTTGTATGGTGGAATAGAATGGTCATTTCTATATTCACTCTCAATCTTATCATTAGTATGATTTAGAATCGGGAATACCATTCCCGAAGAAATCGTTATTCCCAAAATGTAGGGAATAGTCATTAATCCACCCACTTCATGGTTTAACTATACTCATTGTACCAAAAAAATAATTAATATATGATATATATTTACACATATAATCGTGCCTTATAATATTATTTTATCATATTCAAAAAAATAATTTGAGAATTAGCTTAAATAATTTATTATTATTATTTCGTATTTTTTATAGCATTTATTTATTTAAAAAAATCAAAATATATATTAAAATAAAATTTTGATATTTCATAAAAGTTTATTAAAGAAAAATGAAAGTGGTACCAAAATAAATATAAAATATAATGCTCTAATAAAAAAATGAATTATGTATTTGATATAATTTAATACATTCAGAAGAAAAAAATTGAATTGGTAAACTATTTTTCAATAAAGTAAACATATTTTTATTAAAGTATACAAATTATTATATATGTATTACCTAAATACTTTATAACAAAGGTTTTAATAAAATAAATAAAAATATTGGAAAAGAAATCACATACTAAAAAAGAAATTGCAATTTAGAAATATAAAAAAAAAATACGGCAAATGTATGTTGATAATATTAGCCACTACATTTCTATTCAATTATAAAGAAATCTGAAAGTATATATAAACTATTCTTGTAAGATAAAAAAATAAAATAATATTTCATTATGTTTTTCATTCCGTAGATATACCAATCATATACTACAAGAAAATAACATTCAAATGACAGAAAAATTCATCATCCGAACTTTAAATTTCGTCACCAATAACACGGGTAATGGAATGGCGACGGAATGTATCCGTCATCCATTTTTAGTCGCTAATAAAACGGACGACAAAATTTTTCCGTCACCTACCGAGGCGACGGAATTAGTGATGGATTTTTCCGTCGCTAAATTATCGTCAAATTCAGTCGTCAGAATATAAAAAAAGTAACAATGTAATTAGCTGCGAAATATTTTCGTCGCTAAAAATGAAAAATATATATTCTAAGCCAGCAACAGCCCACAAGGGGACACACACAACCTTTGCCATTTAATGGAGAGCAAATTTGCTCCAAAGAGGTTTCAAACACTAGCGCTTCCAGTTGGTCAACCCAGTGTTAAACCGCCAGACCAAAGTCGTTATATGTGAAATGTATAGAATATTATATATTTATAATAACACGTGCTTTTTTGTGAATATTCTTCTTTTCAAAATATCATTTATATTATAAATAATAATAATAATAATCATTAATAATAATAATAATAATAAATTATATATAAAATAATTATAATTAAATGAATATAAATATTATTTTCTATCTATTATTTATTTTTTAATTAATCACTATTTAATATTAGTTTATTTTAATTAATTTTTTAAAATATTATATATTTATAACATATACAAAATAAAATTTAAAGTATTAAATAAATGACTTAATATAATTTTATTTTAAAAATATTTTAAAATATTATAGTATTATAAAATATTAAAATAAAAAAATTTAAAAAATAAAATAAAAATAAAATAAAAATAAAAATAATATAAAATATTAAAAAATAAAAAAGAAATCTAAAAATATACGATAAAATATTAAAAATATTAATTTCAAATTCATAATTAGTAGTAATTGAAAAATGAAAAATAAAAGTTAAAAAATTAAAAATAATATAAAATATTAAAAAAATAAAAAAAAAGAATAAAATAATTAAAATGTTAAAAAGATTAATTTCAAATTCGTAATTAGTAGTAATTGAATAATAAAAAAATTAAAAAAAATTAAAAATTAAAAAAATCAAATTTAATTTTAGCTACGGAATATCCGTAGCTAAAAATAAAAAAAATAAAAAAATTTGTTTAACATTTAACGTAGCGACAGAAAAATTCATCGCCATTCCGTCGTTAAATGCAAAAAATAAAATTCAAAACTTAAATTATGACGTCGCACATCATCCTTCTCTTTTGGTGGCCTGACCACCTCTGGAAGCTCTTTTTTACACTCCTTAATTAGGGTCACTGCGTTCACCCGCTCTCGTGGGTTTTCCACCTAGGAATGAAGTTTTTCATTTTTCTCTTCCATCTTGTGCATGGATTGCGCCAATTGGCCAATCTGTTTGCTCATATGCGAGAAATCAGCTCAGGTTTCCTTTTAAAATTTTTCATTTTCTTCAGTCATGGCATACACAAGATCTTCCAGCCTTGGCCTCTTCTTCTCTTCTCGTGGTGGTGGTGGTGGTGGTGGTGGTGATGGTCGCATAGGTGGTCTGTCCTCTGGCCTCCTCCATCTAAAATTCTCATGGTCTCTCTAGCCAGGATTGTACGTCTGAAAATGGGATTGTATCTCCTAAAATGCCCATTCTGTTCACCGACCATATTCACTTCCTCCACTTTGCCTTGTAGAGTTGGACATTCATCAGTGAAATGAAGCACACTCTTGCACATTCCACAGGGTCTAGGCTTCTTCGCCATGCTCACACCAGACAAGATCTTATCGATTTTGTCACACAATCTATTAATCATGTTGTCTTGGTCCGGTGCCCTGTCTGATTTACCTACAATCCGAATGCCCTCTCCACCAAAGTCTCGATTGTTTTCAGCCATCTCTGTGAAAATTCTGAATGCTTCAACATGATGCTTATTCAGTATAGACTCTCCACATGAGGCATTCACGATCGTCCTCTCATGTGGTCTCAATCCTCCGACAAAATACTGAATCAAATCGTGTTCAGTAATCTGCTGATGTGGGCATTTCACCAGCATCACCTGAAATCTTCCCCAATAGTCATAGAAACTCTCATTGGTTCGCATTTTCAGGCTTTCAATCCTTCTTCTCATCTCTTGTACTCTAGATGCTGGGAAATATTTTTCCAAAAACTTCTATTGAAAATATCTCCATATGGTCACAGCGCCAGTCGGTAATGTATACAGCTAGTCTCATGCCCCATCTTGAAGAGTGAAAGGGAACGAAACCAACCACACGTACTTCTCTCATCCATAGTCGGATGGTTGAGTTTGACAAACTATCTCAAAATCTTGCAAGTGTCTTTGTGGATCATCTTTGGGCATTTCATGGAATTCCAGCAAAATTTGGATAAAGTTTGCATGAATATCTCAGTTCTGAGTCATTGTTGGGAGTGTAATGCCCATCGGACGTAGATTTATGTTAGTCAGAAAGACTAACTGCTTTAGAGTTCGTTTGTCTTCTTCGTTTGCTGCGGCCATGTTATGAATTCGGCCCTCCTCGTGCCCTGCGTCTCCTTGATCTTCTGGTGGTGGTGTGGGCTCACGATGTCTGTTTGTAGCTCGTCGTGCCCCCTCTTCACTGTTGTCCTATTTTTCCTCGAAGTTTTCTCTATCTCTGGATCGTACAATAGAGTTTCTCTTGAAGAGCTCCTGGGCATCAACTTCCAGGCGCACCAGCTTGGAAAGTAAAATAACTGGAAATCAGCTCCCCGAAAACGATATCAATTTTGACACGCGGTCATTTCGTGCTCAAAATAATATTTGTAACTCATGTGCCCACAGCGAACATAGCTAGCTCATGAGTATATGTAGATCCCACAAAGAGCTGATGTGATTCCACCTTCGGGTCACCAATCACTAAAGGGGGTTGGTTTGTGTTGTCACTGTACTGAAATATAAAGCTGCAAAATAATTTAAAGAGAATATCAAATAATAAAAGGTTCCAGCATTTGAACTAGATTCTGGTTTAGATATGAATTCACTCGATCATGGGCACACCGATTTTCCTGCATTACTAAGTCACCCAGTTATGGAGACCGAATTCCTCGCTATGTCTCCTCATTCATCCATTCAGAATAGGTTTAAAAGTGATTCTTCGTCGATTAAACCCCTAACCTATCACTCACCCCCGATTCCCCAAAGAGATGTAAATGAATAGGCAGCAGTGTGCCCTAGACGAACCCAAGTTTGTTGTGTTTACTGATTCCTCGTATGCCCACAACAACCCGCCGGTTTCCTAATTACTATATGAATCAACACACAGTCACGATTTGCCAATTCAATTAATATTAGTGTGCCCTCTATGATTAAAGAGTGATCAGCCACATTAGTCATTTTAAATATACACTCACGTAGAATAAGATCAAAAATCAGTAGAAACAATTCATGCAGTAATATGCCCACACGACCTCATGAGTCCAGAATTTTACCTAAACCATTATCTATCGTTCAAACACCGGAAATGGAAATCTAGCTACTCATGCTAGATGGAATTAAATGTGCAGAAATTAAAGGCATAATGAAAGAAAATTACTTACTGAATTAAATTGATAAAATGCTCAACACCAACGTCGAGCATTAAAATAGATCCTAAGTCCCGAGGGCATAAGGCCTCTCGGATTGTTCTTGCTGCATTGGCAACTTCAAACGTAAAACAAATGGAAAGTAAAGTGCAAAAATTAAAGATTGTATCTGACTGTGTCTAACTCCTGTTTCCAGCAAATGAACTTGTTTAAATATAATATAATCCAAAAATCAAATTCCCTCACCAACTGCCTCCGGGATCGGCGTGCCCTCTCTACCAGATTGGATAAACCTTATCCAGTGATTGTTGAGCAAATCTCGCTTTTTCAAGGATTAATTTTCCTCTTCTCAGCCTCTTCCCTTCAAGCAGTCCTACATTGCACAAACTCTTTTTGGATTGACTTCTATCTTCCACGCCTCTCCCGACTCAACTGAATTCCGAGAAATCCACATGTGCCCTCTCCAAGCCCTGGTCGAATCTGCACGAACAATGTGGGTGCGGCATTATCTAGTCAGCTTCATCCATATCTGATGTGCTCATACCACTTCCCGAATATTGGATGATGCTGAAAAAGTTCCCAAGTGCCTCTAGATGTTGTTTATGTCGTTTAGATATGCTTGAAATATTAGGCAGAATGACTCTTTCACCAGATGCGGCCTCTGAAATGCCTTTGACCAAATCCTGGTTCTTTTTTACTTAAAAACGATTAAAAATGACATTTAGATCGATTAAAATGCCCAGAAAAACACGAAATAAATTGACTTGTCAATATCATCCTTAGTTATTTTACAGAAAAGTACTGCCATTTTTTTTAATTATTACTATATATATTTTTTAGATTAAAAAAGTTATCATGATTTTCAATAATAATAAGTATCACTTCTAATATTTAAAAATATACGTCTGATATAAAATTTATATACAATCGGCGTAAGATGTAAGTTTTTGCATATGAAAAATATTGGCCGTAGACGGTTTTTGACAAAAGATTGCCCCGAATAATATTACTAAGAATAATTTTGTAAATCTTGTCTTACTCATATATTTAGATAATGGCGCCTGGGATTGAGAAATATATATATAGTCCTATTATTTACCTAGCTAATTCTAAAAGAAAACTAAAAAATTCACTTTGCATTATATCCCACTAAGTTTGCATTTCGAACTTTTTACTTACTATGTTTCGTTAATCCAAATCAGACACATTATTATACATTAATAAAGGAAACGAAATTGAAACACAGTGAAAAGTGGGCAATCCATGTGCCACTCAAATAGTGTAATTTCCAGTACTCAACAACATCTCATAAATGTCAACATTCATTTATGGTGCCAAACAATTGCACTTTTCTAGTATTTCATACAAATTAATTCATTCGCAAAAATCCCATGAAATTATCAAGTATATACGTGTATAAACTATAAATCTCTCTCTCTCCCCACAAACACACACACACACACACACACAAGGACCTAGCTAGACAATTTGAAGGGACCATTAATGTTAAATGTACATATATATATGGCCCCATAACTTACACATTTTTAAGCAATATCAAACAAATCATGAATATACATAAATAGTAAAAAAATGATCACGTACAAAGGGAAAGAAGAAGAATTTAAATGATATCACCAAATTGTAATAAAGAACACTGAATTTCTTCCTTTTAATCTCATTTACTTCCTGCCAAATCAATCAGTAATAGTGGATGTGCAATTCAATACAAAAAAAAAAAAAAAGGGATTATTACATCAATATGCATGAATATATAAAATGATGAAATGGCTTAGAAAAAAAAAAGAAGTCACATAATGTTAAATGTTAATCTCCTCCAACAGCAGAGTTTTATTCTTCAAAATGTGTCAAGATTGAGCTCGATTTTCATAATAAAGCTGGATATCCCTGCAGCCCTGCTTCCATGACACCTCTGCTGATATCTCGAGCAGCAAGAGGTGATGAGCACTCAGATCAAGTACGTTCGTGAACATTAATACGGTTAATCCGAGCACATGTTTCTCCTTCGAATCAGACATGTTCAATGTAAAGAGGTCATTCCACCTTGCAGCAATCCATAACAGCATATGAAATCTGAGTTTCAGACTATCATTAAATCAAGATTTGTGTTTCATTACCAAATGCAGCTAAATAAGGCCATCTCTGGCTGCTTCAGTTCACTATTTTTCATTCTATAATTAATGTGTGATATATTCTGTACAAGGAAGCAGATGCTTTTATGTATAACTTGAGACGAAAAAGATTACTTGATATACATATATACTAATCAGAAACAATCATTCACATATAAGACAGGTTTCTGCAGTTTCAGATATATTTTTTAATGAAAGATGAGAATTTTAAGGATCACTTACTGTTTGCTATCTGGGCATGTCTCAAAATGAGGATGCTTCTGCACAGATTTGGATGAAAGCACAATCAACGGTGATCAGTTAGTTTGAGGCAGTAAGAAGCTGAAGCCAGAGTTTTCGCGAATAAGTGGTGGTGGTTCAATATCTGAAATATCAAATGAATCCATTGATTTGGACATATCATCCACTGAGAACGGAATGCTACAATACAAGAAATTTTCAAATTAAAGATTAACAGAAGAAAAGGATTAATCAGCCTAAATTTGGAAAGTTTTCGTGTTCAACCTTGAATCATCATCCAGCAGGAAAGAACTACTAACAGCATTGTTTGAATCCTCAGTCATCAATACCCTCATGTTGGATATCACCTGTGAACAAAAATCTGACCAATTAACTACTCTGCGTTATAACAAGTCTTCGATTGATGGTTACATTATAAGTGCTAAAAATTACTCAAGTGAATTATTTGTGTACCAAAACATGGATATTAAGCCCATAAAGAAGGTCCTGCATTATTAAGACGAAAGTAGTAAAAAAATCTCGTCACAATAGTAAGACGAGGTGACAACAATCACTTACATCCGGGGACAAGCTATGTGTGCCATATTTGTCATCCCAGTACATGGTGCTGATTCTGTACAGCTGTTGTATGCTGAGGACCTGTTAAAGATGCTGAAACTCGTCAAGATAAAATTCCATATTTCAGAAAAATAGTTTTGTACGAGGATTGCATTTAGACAACGTACAGGACAAAGATCGTGACTTATTTCATCCAAAGTCTTCTTTGGCTTCTGATGTATGACCTGATCGAACAGTAACAGAACATCTTGATACATGTTGGTAACAAATTTGACCAGAATATGGCAAAAAAACATTTGTGATATCATAATTGACACTTAATTCTAGTCAATGTCTAGAAATGACATAGTATCTCTAAAATTTGTGATGAGGTGATCATTCAACAATACAATTGATAAATGGCTTGATTCTAGTATTATGTTTCTGAGATCGCCTATAAAAAAGAATTCTTGATTGGAGCCAAAATGTGCAAGGAGAGAGAGAGAGAGAGAGAGAGAGAGAGAGAGAGAGAGAGAGAGAGAGAGAGCAAATACCAGGAATCCAATAGCCTGCCGTATATGCTTGAGCTCATCCCAGGCCGTACCAGCATACTGGAATGCAAAGCAAATTTAGCAGGATAAAAGAGAGTGACATATTACTCAGATTTGCTATTGTATACCTCATCAGTTGCTTTGTAACACCAGTGCTCCAATTCAGCCAATCCAGCCTTGACATATTCACCATTACTAAACGAACAGCATTCTCGTCTCAACAAAAGGCTGCAAGAAACAACATTAGCTCATAGATCTGATGATGAAATTTTGCTGTGTACAATCAAGGTAATGTGCTGTACCTGTTGAATAACTGCACATTGATGAAAGAAAATATTTGGGTGAACACTTTCCGAACCAAAAATGGAGGTACCTGACAATGTTTTTACAAATAACTTTTTTGTCAAAATCCCAAGAATTGGAATATATGAACACCTATTTAGAACTTAAATCCGAACTGTATCTTGGTTAGCTATTGACTGTAGGAATTGAACATGGATGAGAGGCAAAGTGAATGCATCTAAAATGGATAGCCATTACATGCATCATATGCTAAAAGCACAAGCTAAATTGGATGCCACTGTATGGGGAAAGTTAACATAGAATTTCCATAGATACAGGTGAAGAGTGCAACGAGGCATCCTTACATGATTTGTTTTCAGTATATTCAGGAAATTCCCAAGGCTGTTTACAATTCCTTGCCAATGAGCAATTAAGATTTCCTGAGCTGCAGCATTTGCTAGATTACGCGCTGCTCCTTTGATTAAGTTTGCTCTGGATATTCTCGGAGCCTATAACGATCATGACACAAATATGTAGTAATGATGAATGATATTTTCCACCTGATGTGGCTCTGCAAAGGCTAAAAGTGAATTCCTTTGATAATACCTGAATGCACAGTCCAAGCTGTGGAGAGATCTCTTTCTTCAAATTGTCGCGAATCATTCCATAAATTTTCTCCACATAAGCAGTCAACTGCTGTTTGAACAGTAATGCAGGGTATTTGGCATCAACTTGGCGTACAGTACCCGTAGCCTCATCGCCGAGTAATGAAAGATTAACGCCTGGGGGGGTGCTGCGGAAACTCTGGAAAAATAAATTGTCAACAGTTAGAAACAGCTTATAGACTTAACTTGAGCATTAGAATGGCATTGAGTTTTACCTGTGTCATTCTCCCGAACAATGTGGCTGATGGAGATCGCCTATGTTGTGGAGCCGCTCCAGCTGCTCCTCCAGCTTTCAGCGTCCATTGCAGCAGTAGCAATAAAGTTGATGCATTTGACAGCCAATATGCCAAGATATCATTGTTGTCTTGGGTCTTCAGTTTAATTTTTAAAAAAAAAATTCACTTTAAATTAGATGTAAAGGGCTAAGAAAACTAATATTACACGACATGCCAATTTGATCCGATGATCATACCTCAATAGCATTGCCGATAGTTTGTATTATCCTATCGAAAATGCTTGTCCTCTCAACCTCAAATGAATGCCACTGCCTAAGACATTTGTAGATGATGCAGGCAGCAATAGGTCTGCCTTTGGAGAAGCCCAAATGCTGAGCAATGCAACGGATAAGCAGGTCTTGATACTCTTGTTGCTTCTCATTTAGAGACTTTTGAGGCCTGTCGTCCATCTCCGATTGTTCTCTTAAGATCATTGAAGGACTATGGTAATCCTTTTACAATATTAAAAGATATTGACATTAGAGAATGCTTTTCTTAACAAAGTATTACTACAAAGTAGATGACTTACAACTGTTTGTTTTGTGCTTTCAGCTCTCTGAAAATTTCATAAAAGCAAAATAAAACATATGTATTAGTGAAAAATACTGTACTGGCTGGAATATTGACAGAACAGTTTTATTTAAATTCACCTGCATGATTGACCTTGAACTTCTTGAAAGCAATTTATTATTCTGTGCCATAGCCAGGGCCTGCTGGCGAAGAACTTTATTTTCCGATTCTACATTAGTCAGCTTCTCTTCAAGCCTACAGAAATGCCAAATTTAGATAACTATACCAACTCAAATGTTTAACTATGCAAGACAAGGATAAATCAGATAATATAAATAGCCAAATGTAATGGAGTTATGATATGTGTGTGTGTGTGTGCATAGGCTTTGACATTCCTCAAGTTCTTCCAGAAAGAAGAGTGTCAAAGTTGCTTGTTGGATGAAAACTGAGTAATGGTCTTTTGATTAATCAAGAATGATTATGTGCAAGTAGAATAAAATGGAATAGAAAACATCGAATAATTTTCTATAGATAGGTCTCTTACCACATTAATTTTATCTCAACTGTCTCAGTACAAGCAATATCTCATTGATTCTCAATACGAATGTTTCTTCTTGATTTTGATCCTTCCAATCGTGATAATATGATATAATCTAATTACTCATTTATGTCTTGAGAAAGCCTTTTAAAAACTCTATTTTCCCTTTATAGCACTAAATCAATCACAGTTTTAAGGGAAAAAAAGGCTGATCTTAGAAATTTTAACATACACGACATTAAAGATTTAAGAATTCCGAGGTTAAAATACTCTACCTGCTCGTAGCTTCCTGAAGCTGTGCTACTCTTTTCTCAGTTTCTTCTAGGTTCTGGCTCTTTCCCTCAACTGAACTCTGGGCTTCAGTATATTTCTTTTCAGCATCATCAGCTCGTTTTTTTTGAGCTTGAAACTCTTCCTGTGAACCATAATATTATATCGAGAACGAGACGAGCAAGGTTTGAGAAGGTGAACATTACCTTCAATTTTTCCATTTCTTCAGTAAGAGCCTCAATCTTTGCTGTATCCTCAACAGGAACTGGAGTTTCCTGTACAATTGCGGAGACTTCTTGGATTGCTTTCTGAGCTGTGTCGCGTTCTTGGACAAGTTGTGCATTTGCTTCGTCCAATTTGATTTGCATGGCTTCTACGGTCTGCTGCAACTTCACCATATCTTGGCCTTTTGCTTCTTCTAATTCAGTCTGGAACAAGGATTTTCAATTTAATATAAGCCAAGAGCATGTGCCTAATATTTCATCTTTAATCATACAAGATATGTAAATACATTATTCTCTATTTATGCATAAGAAATGAGTATACAAGGAGTATACTTACCCTCCGACGTTTTTCCAGCTGAAGACGCAGTGTGAGGTCTTCCACCTGTTTTTCAAGCTTATCCTTTGCTTCTTTAAGGGCGCCCGTTTCTCTAGCAGCCTGAATGACACATACATTAATGATACATGTTATCTTTATAGAGATAACTGTAAGAAACCAAGGCACACCATTTTCAGTTTCCGAAGCTCTTTCCTAGAAGACTTTCCCCTCCATCTGCACTGGACTACAATCGATGCCTTGATGAGTCTCTTGTAGTATGAAAAATCTCTATGACAGCGCCAACGGGCCTGAAAATAGTGTTTCATGTTATGATATGACATCAGTAAACCTTAAAACGTGTCTTAGAAATGCTTAGTCACCTGTATAATTATTGCTGCTTTAGTTTGGTTCTTGTATCTAAACTGACGGTGGGCAGCCATAGCTCGAACCCCAGTTTGCACGATAACAACTGAGTCCTTGAGTCGGGAGTAGTTCTTTCTGGTCAAGTGTCCTCTCAAATTTGTCTGAATTTTAATAGAAGCTGCCTCCCTTTTCAAGCCATCAAATCTTTTGCAAGCAAGTCTTCCTGACAGGTATGAATAAAAGAAATGTCATTCCAGATTATAAAAATGGAGATATCTAAGCATCAAGAAGGTAAAATGTTGCAACTGACAGAGACGAATACAATATGAAAACAGGGAGAAAGGTATTCATCAAACCTCTACAAACAGATTGCATAGAAACTGCTGCATTGTGCAAAGCAATGAAGTATTTCCGGGCAATGTAAGTTCTAATCCTTCTCTGTATTGTCTTTGCTGCATTACCGAGTATTAGTGCTCTCCGGGCATCTAAGTCGGCCATCTGACCAGCTCTGAGGAAGACTTTTGTTTTTCCTGTCTGCAATCACAAGAAAAATACAGTACATATCCTATCTGTATGCGTACAAAAGCAAAAATATAAACATGAGAGAGAGAGAGAGTCAAAGGTATTATATTTCTCATTTGTACGAACATTAAATTGAGTAATGACCTAATATAAGATAAACTTTTTTCAGAAGCAATACACGAAAAATTAGAATTACCTGAGCTCTAGTCATGTTCATCTTCTCCAAAATCTTTTTGCAGGCTGTTTTTTCATCAACACTGCTCAACATTATATAAAGGATTGTTACTTGAGAGTATTATTAGCCTTTATCGTAGCAAACTCGATCATAAATTTTACTTACTTTCCTTCCAAAGCCTCCGGAGCAAGAATGCCAAAACGATGAAGAAACTCATAAAATGTCTTACGAGTAGGGTAGCCAGCGCAACTAATTCTAATTGCCTCCAAAACTCCCTGTCAAGAAAAGGAGGCAGGAAAATCTTGGTTGTTTATTTAACAAAAAAATATCAACTATTCAAGAATCTAATAAAGTGACAAGTTGTCTGCACTCACACCACAGCGTAGTTGCTGCATGATATTGACGTTCTCAAAAATAGCAGGCTTGAGAAGATTATTAGGCTTTACGCATCTAATGTAGTGAGGTTCCGTAGAATTCAGTGTCTCCATCAATTGTTGGAGTTGCAGCTGTACCAATTAAGATCAACATCAGCTTCAGCTTGATATTGAAAAAGGATTGATGTGTTGGAAATGTCAAGCAAGAAAACCAGATGGGTACCTTAAAGCGAGATCCTATAGATGAAAACTTAGAGGACTTATTTGAATTTTTATTTGTTTCCTCAGGAACTGGAGGAAATAATCCTGCTACAAATGAGCATTTGGAAGCACTCAGCAACTCTTGATGTTCAGAAACGACATAATCTTTGTTTTTGTCCAAAAACAGGTCAGATTGGTACAGAACCTGGAGGCATAATATATGATGGCAATGTTCATTATAGTTGAAAACCAAAAAATAGCTACAGAAAATCGTCGTGACAAGAATTACATCCAAGTTACCTCTCCAGCATAATGAGCAATTGTGAAATCTGTACGTGACAGTTTTGGTTTGATGAAACGTTTGTGAGATTTAAATGTCTGGTAAAGCTTCTGCGAAAATGTTTCATGTGTAGACTTTGGAAACATACTGAAAAGAGAAACAGAGAAAATGAACAAGGTGATATATATATATATATATAACAACGGTATTCTTTCAAGGTTATTTACAAAG
The DNA here is from genome assembly GCA_026008535.1 of Perilla frutescens. Classification (NCBI taxonomy): domain Eukaryota; kingdom Viridiplantae; phylum Streptophyta; class Magnoliopsida; order Lamiales; family Lamiaceae; genus Perilla; species Perilla frutescens. The sequence goes on from BRKX01000011.1 coordinate 35,066,106, forward strand.
AGGTAAGAAAAACCTAACCAGGCCTCATCAAGAAGAGCGATGATCCCTCCAGGTTTCTGCAAATGCCAGTAAACGCCTTTTTTTATGAAAGTATTACTTCAAAATATAAATGCTAATTCTTGTATCAGAAGCCTAATTAAAGTATTATATCAAATTTTGGATAAGCATCTCAGGTTGATAAATGCAGAATATATTTAAGTCCCTGGATTTCAAGAAAAATTAGCATGAACCAACAGCTGAATATAATCAAGAAGCATAGCAGCATTGTATTTTATTAAGCAACCTTTTCTATAAGGTCAAGGACATCTTGATTATCAACAAACTCTATATAGCTCCAGTCAATCTCTTCTTTTGTGTATTCCTCCTGCTCCATCTTGAAAACGTGCTGAAAAAGGAGTTCGTAGAAATTCAGTAACACTGGCTATGATAAACATCAAAAGCATCATCAGTGAATACCTGATTAAAATGTTGCTGTAGCTTTTCATTGGTAAAATTAATGCAAAACTGTTCAAAACTGAAGGTAGAAGATCATGAGTTAGCTCAGACAAGCTTGATATAAGATCATCTTGGCAGCATTCAATCAATGCTTACCTGTTCGTTTTAAAACTTTCAAAACCATATATGTCAAGAACACCAATTAGGACATTGGAATTTGCATCTTGCCCGATTGAGTTATTTATTTTGTCTACCAACCTGTATATTTTTCAGACCTTGCATGTTACTAAACCAGGGAGAGCAAAAGAAGATATGCAGAGAAGTAAAAGGAAGAATCATACCAGTCAAACAAACGGGAATACATCGTCTTGGCAAAACCATCCCTACTGACTGTTGCCCCATTAGGATCGAGACTTCTCTTAATAACTTCTTCTGGAGTTACCATCACACGCTTCAGCAATGCATCTTGCAGTGCAGTAAGATCACACCTAATAATGATAATAAAAAAATTATAAGTTAGAATCTGATAACTGCTAAGAAATACTACTACTTTAAAAATAGGAATTCAATCATACATGAGAAGCTCTGCTACAGTCTGAAGATGGAATTTTGATTTGTCATCCTTCAGGACTGATGAATCAGCATCCTTCCCCTTAGCGAATTCAACGTTACCAAGATGAAGAATAGACGCCACTACTCTGAAAATTGCATCCTGAAAAACAATGCGAATGTTAAGCACCTGCAAAAAGAAAGACATCTAGAAAAAACAGAAATGGGAGAAGCAAGATTGCACCTGCTCTTTCTGACTTATTCCAACAATGTCCATGGCCCTCCTTGTAGCCAAATAATCGTGAGCATCACTTATACCGACAAGTTCAAAACAGTTAGATTGATTAAGATAGTGAAATGTCTTTGGATGTCCCAGCTTATATTTCTCAACTTCCTGATAAGATGTAGAACTACTCAGATGAATTTTTTATTTTTTATTTTTTTATGGATATTGATCTACAAAATAAGCTCGAAAGATTAATACTCCCTCCGTCCCAATAGCAAGGTCCACCTTTTTATTATTTACTCTCTCTATTTTAATAGAAAGTGGACCTTGCAAACGGGACGGAGGGAGTATAAGATTAGATTACCTCCTGTGGTGCTGCACAAAGAAGGTAGAAACAATGGTAATTGCGTTCGGGATCTGAAACTTGGCAGACACGCGATCTCTCCAGAAGATATGTTCTAATGGCTGCCCCCGATATTCTTCCATGCTTATCAAACTGAATTTCAACGAATTTACCAAACCGACTGCACCATCAAAAAACTTAATCAGCATTCAGGGAAGTACATTTGTACACAAACATCTTCATATAGAACTTGGTCAAATGTCTCTCACCTTGAATTGTTGTTTCTGACAGTTTTTGCATTTCCAAATGCTTCAAGTACGGGATTCGACTGCAACAAACCACTCAGAGAACTTCAAATTTTGCTCGAGGTAGAGGTAATGCCGATGATTCTCAAGACTACAGATGTAATAGAACCAAATGACATATTTTACCTCAAGAACTTGTTGTTCAACTGTGCGCCCTTCAGTTCCTTTACGGCCACCCAAATAGGCCAAGTATCGCATAAGCATCTTAGTAGTTTCTGTCTTACCAGCACCACTCTCACCACTCACCAAAATGGCATTGCTTTTTTTCTCATTTATCATTGCCCTGACTCAAATCAGATGACTCAGAATTTCTTTGAATTATATCTTATTGGAAAAAAACCAAACACAGACAGGAGAGAGAGAGAGAGAGAGAGAGAAGGGCATTGTCAATCACCTGTAAGCCATATCAGCAATAGCAAAAACATGAGGACTTAGTTCTCCAAATGGTGCTCCCTTGTATTGCTCCATCATGTGGCCATCATAAATATGAGGAAGCCTTTGGAATGGATTGATTGCAATAAGAATGCTTCCAGTGTAAGTCTGCCATAATTGAAAAGTAGAATATAATATTAAATAGAGCCACCACAAACGAGGAAATTGATCCTCTTCTTTTCAGGAAGAATATAGAACAAGTAAGATATTGAAGTTAATCTTACATATATTTCATTGAGCTGGTATCTTGCTGCCAAGTTCTGCAAGACTCCGGGCTCGTGCAAATAAGATAGTTTGGTCATGTCATCAACCCCACCAGGAGGTGCATCCTCATCTTTCGGGTATATGTTTGATAATTTTGAAACAATCTAACAATTTGAAAGAAAAAATACACCTTCATGAATAATAAGCACTGCCAAAACCTACTCAAACAAGAACACTTAATATAGCACATGATACAAAGATGGTGGTCTACTCGAGTGTATACAAAGAGATGCTCACATTTCCTGCAAGCTATGATCTATCCCAAACAAGACATCTTTTTTTTAAGTTTTGGATTCTTCTAAGGCTCTTACCATAACATAAGTACACAACTCTAGTTATTGAGTCTATAAACAAGTGATAAAGTTACTTTTTTCCCATTAGTTGCATCAACTTCAACTTCGGCTCCATTTATCTTCGACACTACCCCATCAATCCAAGCAACGTCCGGGTCTTCAACCCAAATATGAGAACCTGACGTGATATTAACCGGGGTACCCTGCATACGACATTAACAACAAATCAAGATTGCAATGCAAGCTCGCGTTTCATGTAGAATACAAAAGCTCGGCTTGAACATTTCATCGAACACTGATGTAGCTAAAACCAAAGTAATAAACCTGAGCAATACTAGATCATAAATTTCAGTTTCAGAACCTAACTAGGTGGCAACACATTATTAGATTGATCATACACTAATCTCACCTGCATAAGCAGTTTAATTGATACACGTGTTAAATGATATCTAAATTTTTACAATGATTCTGGCGTGAAAAACTACTAAACACTCGAATTGAGACGGGCAAACAAAAAATTGCATTTTCTCTAACAAGATCAAAGAATCTTTAAAATGATTATAGTAATAGTCTCGGAGAAATTAATAAAATCCCATTTCATCTAACTAGAATCACAACACATAAATCATAAATTCATAATCAAAATAAAGAAACACAATGCCACATACCATCTTAACTCAAGAAACACACAAAAAAAAAATAACTCCGACTACATCGAGTTCTGATCAAACAAGAAACCCTCGCACTCGTATTCAAGAACACAGCCCAAATCTTTGTCCCGATTCACGAACGAGATTCCGATCAAATCCGTCGGAATGTTGAAGAAGAGCGAGAGTGTAAATTTGAGAAATGGGAAATTAATCTTGATTCTTGAAAATGGTTTTGTTGGAATTGTTAGAAGAGAGAGTGACGCTTTGGATCGAGGGAGGGAGGAATGTGTTTGTGGAGGAGAGAGATATTCTTCGGAGAATCCTACGTTGTCGGAGCTGGTTGAATCATTCTTCCGACATATGTGAAGTACTGTGTGTCTGTGTGTGCGTTTTTGGCGGGTAGACTGTTACTCATCATATCATATACTCCTATATTAAAATATATTCATTCACTCACCTTTTTTTATTCCAATTAAAACTTTGCCTCACAATTCTCATAAATTCGATGCTAGGCATTACTCCAGTTTTTCAAATTATACACAATTCAATATTTTTCAAGTTATTTTTAAATGATATTTTACGCATAATTTATGTGGGAAACTAAAAAATGTGGATGTTAATATTATTTTCTGTCTTTTAATATATGAAGAATATAATTTTTCTCAGATGACATAGACAATGTTTTGTACGTTAGTTCAAAAATACTGTCAAATGAATTATAGATCAAAATACCACTTGAAAATATTAGTTATATATTTTTTTCAAAAATTTGGATAGTGCTCGAGAGGGTAGCATTGAATTTGCCGACAACTCTCACAAATCAAAATTTGTTAAGTAAAATTTTTTTATCAGTTTGATATTTTGTATTTCATATATTTTATTGCTCAAAAACGTATGTCACTGGTCAAAATTTATGAGATAGTATCCATATTCGAATCAAAACTAGCCCATTTATAGTGATGTTTAATTACATCTAACAAATTTTAATCGATCTACGAGATTGATTAGTTAATTAAGGGTCAGAAACTTTAGATGCTACTAAACTATAATGTTGAACAATTAGCAAAATTTAATGTTCTCCATCATTAATGGAAATATTGTTTAACTTTCATGTTCTGGTTTAGTCAACTTCAATTTCCCAATTTATGAACAAGGAATATGATTATGAAGATAATAACGAAAATAATTGTGTAATTTTTTAGTATTTTTTATATTGTACCAACCATAACCCAATAATATGGAAGAATGACATGATTCTGGATTATTTCCATAAAGTAGCGGATCATTTTGTTACAAAAAGAAATAAATTAAGTGGTAAGAAATATACGATCATTATGGTCTTGACTATCTCCATAAATAAACGGATTATTTATAGGCAACTAAGGAATATATATAATTCTATGTTACCCCTTTAATTTGGATATAGTACTTGTACATACATGCATGTAAATTGTGAGTAATTAAGTTGTGAACGAATTCGAATAGACTATGATTTTAAGAATACCGATGTAGGAGAGTAAACACAAATGTAGCTTGGCATGCTTATTTCTTTGTCTATGACTCTATATATATATATATATATATAATGTGTCTAAATTATTCTCATATTTATATAGGTAGATAGATAATTATAAATATCGGATGAGATCTTCTATTCCATATTTGGTGTTCAAATCTGTGTTCCACAATTTAATTTATAAGTTTTATGATAGATATTACAAAAAAAGATTATAACATAATCGACCTAGTCATATTTGTCAATAAAAATTGAAATTTAAAAAATTATAAATCATGTTTATAAAATAATCAATCATAATAATAATTTATTTGATATTAAATATTAAAATATAAATACAAACCTTAATTGGATAGAATCAACCTGAATTAATAAGTGTAAAATTAAATTAAAACACACTAAATGAAAAAAATAATAATAAATTTGATTGTGGAACACATGTTGGAACTCCAAATGTGGAATGAAATATCTTATCCGATAAATATGCAGGCAACATCATATTTGTGTTTCTCTAATATGAAAATTTGTCGGACATAATTATTGTAGTTAGATGTTTAAAATATATAGAGGAGTAATAGCCCTGGTAGGGATGGTATAGTGGTGGAGTGAGGTTGCTTGGAGATCAAAGAATAAGGGTTCGAATCGTTAGGTATAGTGGTGGAGTGAGATTGCTTGGAGATCAAAGAACAAGGGTTCGAATCTCTTCAATATCACAGATCGGGTGTGAGTTAAAATAAAAAATAAAGGAGTACTATGCAGGATTTTGATTTAATTGTGTCATTTTTTTTTCTTGCGTAATTTGGCACATTTATGACGTGCACAATATTTGAGATGGTAAATATTTTAATATTTTTTTTACTCACACACCCGATCTGTGGTATTGAGGAGATTTGAACCGTGACTTTTGAATATTTTAATATTGTTTGTTAGGGTAATTCCTATTATTATTATTATTATTATTATTATTATTATTATTATTATTATTATTATTTAATTCACGAAATGTGATTTTCAATTATTCAAGCTATTAGTCGAATTTTATTTATGGAGCATAGCAAATTGCAATTCAATTAAAAATGTAGACACGAGCTAGCCTTTTTTTCCATACATGCACGAACTTGCTACTATATTTTATTTCATGTTAGTATTAATATTTTATTCATATATTTTTACAATATGGCTTATTAGCCACTTAAAACTTTAAAAAACTTTTCTTAGCCATCAAATTTTAAATATTATTTTTTTAGCCTAATTTACTATAACACCCATATTTACTTTAAAAAATAAAAGTAAAATAAAAGAATTACTCTCTCTCCCCAAACTCTCTCTCTGTAAAAAAACATAATTTGAAGTTTTTCACTCTCCCCAAACTCTATCTCTCTCGTCGCCCCCCTCCCCAACTTCACCAATCTGGAAATTACCAGCCATCACCGGCGAAAACCTGTCCACCACCGCCAGCCGCCGTCGACCTGTCTGCTGCCGCGACCCGTCTGCATTGCTGTGTGAAAAAGGTGACTTTTATGCCAATTGGGTTTATTCAAATTGTTGGGGTTATACCATATTTTGGATATAATTTACACACAAATTGTTAACAATATGTGAATTTAAGTATAATTATGAATAATGTGTGATTATGTACATTTGATTTGAAATATTTGAGTTTGGAGATTCATGGCAAGTGGTGAAGAAGATTATGAAGAAGTTGGTGGTCATAATGCCCCGACCCGGAGTTTAGAGGTATTTTTGAAACCCCTTACATGGTTTAAATTCTTGCATTCTGTGAAATATACTGAAATTCTAGGCTGTTCTTTCCTGCGCGCCGAAGCCAGCGCGCAGGGACGGTGTGCGGACGGGGGCGCGTGCTGGCGTCCCGGTGTTGGGCCTGAGGGGCGAGTGCGCAAGGTGTTGCGCGCTAGGGTGGCGCGCGCAGGTCTTGGCTCATTGCACACGCTGCCTTATTTTGTCATCCCCGCTAGCGTCGTCGAGATATGATAAATATATTCTATTCATATATTGTGTGTTAATATTAGTCCATATCAATTAAACGTATATAAACATGTCCAACATATTTTTATGTAAATTAATGCTTTTTGTAATTTGCTTGTGTGTAAAATTTTAATGGATTGTGTTACTTTTATTATACAGGACGGATGGGAATGGAAAAGGAGGGCAATGATGGATATGAACTAGACGATCAGTAATCACGACCGCGTAACTATCATCGATGACATTAAGCTTATATTGGAGAGATATGGTGTGTATGACCGCTTTAAAAATTCATGTTTTAGTGAGTTACTAAAACTTCCAATTAAGGTCGGGAGATGCAATAAGGTTGTACACTATTTCATTACACATGAGATAGTGAAAAAGGATGGCGGTGATGACACCGAATTATGGTTTCAAATAGGGAAGAATAAATTAAGATTTAGTCGGTACGAATATGCTCTAGTGTGTAGTTTGAATTTTGGAGGGTCAAATTTTAACCCACATAATGAGCACAGGATTAGATCTTCTTACTTGTATAAGAGGGTTTTCAAGCAATGTCAGATGAATTTAAGTGACTTAAAGGAAAGTTTCAAGAAGAGGCAGCTTGGTGACGACCCTGAAGATTATTTGAAAGTTGGCAAAATATTGATTGTGTACTATTTGTTGCTAGGGTTTGAATCAAGCCACACAATTGATGACTGGATTTGGGTGTTGGTTGAGAATGAAGAAGAATGGGAATCATTTCCGTGGGGTAGCTACTCCTATCAGAGGCTTCTTCATTTTTTAACTAATATCCACACCACACACAGAACGTCGAAAAGGCCTTTATATCACATTTATGGATTCACATTAGCATTCACGGTATGTTATAATAAATTATTTTAAGTAATGATGATAATTATTTTACATATTTTATTATAGTTATCAAAATAAATGAATTTACTTGTGATTGATGTAGGCATGGATTTATTTGCTGTCCCACAATTGGCTGAGACTTGTGGTGGTGTGAGAGACGCAAAAGCTATACCGAGAATTTTACGCTTTGCTTATAACTTGACAAGCGTGAACCCGAATGATATTAGAGGACGGGTATGATTAATTAAACATCTTGTTGGAAAGTATCATCAATTGTTTTTTTTTTTTGAAAAGTTACTATTGTCTTGATTTATGGTTTATTAAATGCAGATGTTCAAAAACTTGAAACCTAAGAGCCGAGAAAGGGACACAATTTATTGGAAGAGCATTGAAGATGGTCCATTTTTGGTACAATATGCTCCGCGTCGTGTATTTTCAACTCATATGCCAAAACCCGCTCCATCACAAGGCGCTTCATATGAGCATGGCCCATCCAGAGACACCTTCCATGAGCATGACCCATCAAGAGACGCATTCTATGATCATGCACCTTCAACAGAACCTTTTTACGGCCCTGTTGATCCCATGATGACCCACACATGGACCATGTCTCAGAGACAGACATTTTTTCAAAATGTATATGATGCAGCTGAGAGAGCAGCCCAGGCAGCGGCAGAGAGAGCAGCACAATTAGCGTCTGAGCAAGCAGCAGAGAAAACACAAAATTGGCTGTCCAGTTATCTTCCGCAGTTATTTAGGGGGCAAGGAAGTGAGCAGACTTTTGTTCAACAACAAAGTCCACAGGTTCGTAAATTTCCTATTCATTTTTGATGATGAAATTTATATTTTTGGGTTGTGTTATTTGAATTAAAAATTATGGCATTGTGTTATTCTTAAAAAAATGATACGTCATGCACGCGCAGGGCTTGCGCGTGCAGGGCCAGCGCGCGCAGAACCAGCGCGTATAGGCCTGCGCACTCGCCCTGCGTGCGCAGCCTGCGCGTGCGTTCGTTAATTTTCTATTTATATTCTTTAGGTGTGATTTTTGAAAGTTGTATAACATTTTTTTTTTATCATTGATTTTAATATATAGTATAGTGAAGAAAGAAATAGTCCTCAGAATTGGGAATGGAATCCCCAATTTGAATGGGGATGGAATCCGCCACAATATACACAGTCCACAGAAGATGAGAGCGGGCATTGGAATTCGCCGATACGGAAGTCGACGTCAAGTTCGACATGGCGTGGGCCGCAAGAATGGCCAGATGAACAAGACACATGGAATCCCCCCAATGCTACAAATGAGAAAAGCTCTCATGGAAAGGCACAGGAAGCACACAAATGTGGGGTGATAGTGTTTTTAACACCGGGAATGAAATGTCAGCGGGAGAATATTGGGGGTTGGATGAGTCCTTGCAGCATAGGACTCCGACTACGAGTCAGATTCCTTTCGTCACCCCTATTCGAGATATCACTCCTTTGTCTGATCATAGTACTTCGGTAAAGTTGGATTTCAGAGAAGTGAGAAGAAGGGCAGCATCAGCAGCATTGTGAAGTCCATTTCTTCCAAATGATAAACATTTTGCTGATTGGAATAAATTTTTTCAGTCAAAGAAACTGTAAGTAATTGAATATGATTAATCTAATTTCTTTCAAATTATAGACGTTTTGTTTGATTGTGTTATCATTTATGCAGACGGAATGTTGGGATTGGTTATGGTGTTAATGCTCAATTTTGTACGGATCTATTGAAGAAGGAGGAACTCACTGATGCACATATTGATGCTTACATGTGCATACTCCATACAAATCCGGCATTTGCTAGTCGAACAATCCATAAAACGGATATAGTTCTAACTTCCACAGGATTCATGGTATTGATTGAAATTCTCTTCAATATAAAGATGCTTGGTTTTCTTTATTACTGATTTCGATACATTCGTTTAATGTTTTATTAGGAAGGGATTTGTAAGGTATTTGCACAATACCATGACCTTGAAGGGGCTTCTGCACTTAATAAGGAGACTAAACAAATGATCTCTGATGAAGATCTTCTCGGTCTCTCAGAATATGTGAGTGGCCATCTACCAGGGTGGCTTCCGCTGAAACCTTGGTACGATTATAACAAGGTAAGTAAAACTGAATTCTCATTAATAAAATGTTTTTTATTTTGAATCATTTATAATTATGTACTAATTATTTTGTTTTGAATCACTTCATGTAGTTGATATTTGTGGCACATATTGATTCTCATTGGGTTACATGTTTGGCGAGCATCCCTGAACACTTGATCATTTTATATGACTCCACGTGGCACAACTGGACAAAATAGATAAGGCAAGCTCGAGTAGATTACTTTGCTCCATTGGCGCGTATTCTCCCACAACTTCTTAAATATTGTGGATATTGGGAGTATCGGGAAGATTTGCAGCTGGTGCGTCATTTTTCACCAAAAATAAATGTTCCGACTTTCGTCGGCAAGCCCACACTGCAGAGTACAGTGGCGAGCAGGATCGTCTCCTAAAGGACCGGCAAGAATTACTCTTGACTTTCAATTTGCATGCCCAAACCTCCAGAATCGCGTGAATTTTATAACAAAATAAATTGAAGAATGAAATAACCAACTAAAGAAAATACTTATGCAAACGAACTAAATTAAACCAATTATAAAAGGGTATTCCGGATCCAACGAACTCCACTCCACTTATAATACCGATCACAGATGCAAGAATTAATTAATCAAGACATGCAAACTGGTTATAGTCACCGAAGACGCTTCTGACGTGACCTAATCTCTCCATACTGTTTCGATAATTAAGAAGACGCTTCATTAATTACTTCCCTAATCGACTGACAACTGTAAGAGACGCTCTATGAGTTTAATGAGCCGACAGTAATAAGCACGAGAAAGACCCGATTCTTAACTTACAGACTCTGACGCAGGACTGTAAAATTAACTCTGTTATTCCCCTAGTTATTTGAGCAACCGTTTTACCACTTATTAAACCTAAACCACGATTACGTATGGCCGATTTAAATTGGCTAGTAATTAATCACAACCTACCAAATATTTGCAACTACTTGATAGACTTAGAACAATTACGACCCGAATTCCAAGAATAACAAATACATACATCAATTAATTATGAACAAACAATTACATCTTACAGTTATATAAGCGGAGCTTCGTCGTCGTCACCGAAATACGAGGAAATTAGCTAACTTGCATAATCATAAAAGTATGTTGATAATTAACGGAGCAGAACAACATGAAATAATGAAGAAGATGAATTAAGAATCTGGTGGAACGCGTTTCTGCTGCTGCGTTTCTTGAAGAATAGAATGAATAATAAAGAAATAAGTCATAATCTATATATAATATCCTTAATTAAAACCTTAGATAAGGAAATAAAATCCTAATCAATCTAAACTAGGAAACATAGCAAAAGAAGGACTCTTGAGGCGGTAGGAAGGTGTATTTCCGCGTCCAGGTTATGGTTTGGGCTGAGAATTGGGCTCAGCAAGCCCAAAACGTGTTCTGGACTGGGCCTCCAGAACCTTGCTTCAATCATCCTGCTGCATGCCCTTGCAGCTCGCTCTGCTCGAACTCGAACCATGCACTTCTCTTCACTTATATCTTTTCACATCAAAACATGCCTCTTTTCTCCACTTTTACACCACATCCCTACACAACTCAACAACACATCATATATCCAAAATACACAAAATAGAGGGCAAATAATACGGAGAAAAGCACCAAAAAGTAGTGATAATAACAAGTAGAATACGTCCTATCAGCAGCCCAAGCATAATGAGTGGAAGATCAAAACAGTTGAGGGAGCCGGAGTTTACAAACAAAATGATAGTGTTAGCTGTGGCCTATATGCACTCAAGTTTGTGGAGATGTTAATGATAAATACCAGAATGCCGCAGCCGACTGACAAGGAAATGGAAGGATATCGTTCCCATGTGGCTCACACAATTTTCAGATTTAGCACAGATGAAAATACCCTTTAACCTTAATGACAGTTTACGTTTATGTAGTGACTCATCTATTGAGTACATTGTTCACTATTTTGAATTTGGTTTGATTTGTGTTCACTTCAATGACACTGTCTTTTTATATGTTGACACTTTTGACTATGTTTTTCAATTATTTTGAATGTGGGATGCTAAAAACTTAAGGCATTGTGTTATTTGAATTTTAAAAAAAAAGCCTTCCATGCGCGCGCAGGGTCAGCGCGCTGCCTTGCCTGCGCGCTCGGCTTGCTTGCGCGCAGCCCCGCCCGGGAGCCTGTCCCAGCGAGCACGCCTTGCACGCTCGAGGTTGTCCTGCGCACGCAACCCTTGCGCGCTCGGCCTGCGCGCGCAGCTTGTTGCGGATCAATTTTAACGGGCTACTGCAATAAGCAAAATGAAGCAAAGATACAAAATTCACCACTATAGTTTCGATAAGTCCAAATCCAACATAAATTTAAAAATAAACAGAATGTCACTGCAGATACATGAATGTCACTACAATATAAATTCCAAACCTAAACAAATTATATAATAAAACACGCTTGCATTTAACTAGGCCTATCCGGACATGTTGGTCGAGTATGCCCAGGTACACGATATATGCTACACCTATTGGTTCGATGTGCACGACTGCTACTCGCTTCGTTTGCATTGTAACTACCAGTTTGAGAACCTTGCGAGATGGGAATGTTTTGGGTACATGTGGCTCGGTTGTGGCCTGTTTGTTGACAGCGAGAGCACACTATGTTACACCGACGACCTCTTGATGTAGAGCGACTGCCTGTTGACATCCTGTTGGTGCGCGGACGTCCAGCTTGTCTCGAATTATGTGGTATCAATACTACTCTAGAGGATACTTCAAATGGTACATCCCAATCATCAGGATGTGCTATTGCCATTACTTCTCCCGAGTACATCCCACGGAGATTCTCAGTAGTGTAAAAACTCCAAACATATGAATAAACATGCTCATTTGCTTTGCTGTTGAATATATGAATATTGATAAGTTAATCTGTAAGAAAATCAATACATAAAATATATCAAATATAATAAAGAAATATATATCACCTTATAGCTGCTGCTGCATGGGGACAAGGGATTAAATCAAGGTTAAACACTTGATAGGAGCATTTTCTACCCATAAGATCAACCGTGTAGTGCTTCATTCCATGTGTAACCTTAAATTTTGTAGCACTAATTGATTGCACATTCATTGTTTGACCTTGCTCAACTGATCCTAAAACCCTGGTGGCCGCCGTTTCGGTCAACACATGAGTCCTTGCTAAAGCAGCTCTACGACGATCGTAAAACCATTGACCCACCAATGTGCGAACACATTCTAGAAGCGTGCATACCGGTAATCTTCTAGCCATCGAAGTCGTCCATTCAAACACTCTGCGCAATTGGAGGTCATAAATTCATAACGACGAACAAGAGACTTGCATCGAGCCCAACGAGTTGGATTAGCATCCAATAGTTTCTTATATGCTCCATTCTCTGATGCAATTGAAAGATTTCGCATGTGTTTATCAAACTCTTGAGCACGGTAACAATTGGCAGCTTTCTTGTACATAGCTAATATATTGGCACCCCACCTCTTTAGATTGTTCTTTAAATGGTAGGTACAAATTCCATGTGTTGTTCTGGGATACACCTCTGCAATAGCATTCGTTATGCTCTTATGCTGATCAGAAACAAACAATAAATCATTGGGACATCTATAGGTCTTCTTAAGTTGTCTCAAAAACCAAGACCATGAATTATCATTTTCTTTGTCTCCAATTCCAACTGCCAATGGATAAATTTGTTCGTTCCCATCCTTTGTTGCAGCGACAAACATAACTCATTTATACTTTCCTTTCAAATGAGTTCCATCTATAACAATAACTGGACGTCCATACCGGATGAACCCATCAATACAAGCAGAAAGGGCCATGTAAACGTACTCAAAATGATCTGCTGCATCCATCTTCAATTCAACAACAGAACCTGGATTTGACTGTTGTATCATATGCAAGTATGACGGGAGTAGCTGGAACGACTTGTCACTGTCACCATATACCATTTTGATTGTATGATTTCTCCCTGCAAGAGCCCGACCATACTCCACGACAACTTCAAACTCTCTTTGCAATTGTATCTGCATTTCCTTTGGTTTCAATATTGCTCCCTCAGTTAGCAATTTAGGAGCAAAAAATGCACCTATTACTTTTGATGTAACTGTACGGCGTCCGTGGCGGCTAAAATCCATTTGACAAGAATGGACAGCATTCCATTTAAAAACCCTCCATTGTTCTCCATGAGCTGAAGCACGCATTGCGAATGTACAATCTTCATAGTGCCTACATCGAGCTGCAAATCTAGTCTTGTTTGAGCGCTCAATCCGATACTCCACGCGATTATGCAAATGGTACAAACTCAACGCACTGATCATTGACTCTTTACTTTCAAAAATAGCATCCAAACACAAAGTATCGCTCGTGTTTGCAGTCATATCAATGCCTAATCTATTTAGAGGGAGTGTGGCTTGATATAGTGCCCCTGGAATAATCCATTGCCGTTCATGTTGACATGTATCATCCCAATTATCATCTTGCACATCATCTATGTCACATGAAGTGCCAACTTCTGGTACGGACCTACGGAGCCTTTCACAACAAACATCAACATCATCAGCCTCATCATCCATAGGAACTTTCTCCCCATCCTCATCAACAAATGTGTCATCATTTACGCCCCAATCAAATCCAAAACCTTCATCCTCATGAACATTATCATCATCAGCACTCTGATCAACATGCTCATGATCATCATCATCATCATCATCATCATTGTCATTAATCTTATCATTGACCGCACCATCATCATCTTCAACATGCTCATCTTCAACCGCAACAGTTTCATTATCATCATCAACCTCATTCTCAAAATTCTCATTATTTATGTGAACACCTTCATAATGTGGGTATGGAGGTCTAACATATGCAGCTGTATATGGATATGATTGTGGAAATGCATTTTGAGCATTTAATAAATCTAAAAAACTATTTTGAGCATGAATAGAAGGTCGATTGTGTGAGTTGGAGGATGGTGCTCTCAAAGTTGTTTCAACATATAAGTGCAAAATTGATGTCTCTTCCATAGCAAAGTTCAAGTCGGCATCATTTCTTATTCTAAATCTTCGCCTTTTACCATCATGTTGACATAATTTTAAACTCGAAATAACATACCTATACATATTCGGATCTTCACCAACAATATCAAAAATTTCATCAAACAATTGCGAATAAGTTATCCCTCCCATTGGAATATGGACATACTCTTCAATTCCATTATAATATATATGATCACGCCAAAAACCTCCATGATGCAGTAGAATATATGTCCCACTCATCTGCAAATAAAAATAAATACAAAGACATTATATTCATACAAAATCAACGCAATTAAATGTTAAAAATGACCCGAATGGCACCGCGCCCTCGGGTAACGGTGCGCGCGGGAGACAGCACGCGGCTTTCCGGAGCGCGCGGCAACATGCACGCGGTCTCGACGCGTGCGGCCACAGCGCGCGCGGCCCCCTGCGCGAGGCCCCTTGCAGGAGACTGCACGCGGCCCTCGGTGGGCGCGGCCTCAGTGCGCGCGGCCCCTTGTGCGAGGCCCTCGGCGCACGGTCTCTGCGCGCGCGGCACCCCTTGCGCACGAGTTATTGCGCACATCACATCACATTGTGCGCGGGGCCTACGAGAGTTACTCGGCGCGCAGCTAAGCACAACCCGGCGCGTAGTAAAGAACTTATGCATTTTTTTTTACGAATTTTAAATATTACCTTTGAAAACTGAAGCTTCAACAAATCTGCAATAAGTTTTTTTGCCTTCCAAAATTACTCAAATCTTGTAGTGTAGAGAGAGAGAGAGAGAGAGAGAGAGAGAGTGACTGAGGGAGAGAGAGACAATATATATATATATATATATATATATTTTCCTTTTTAAAAAAAATGAAAAGGGTATAAATGTCCAAGGTGGCTAAAATAATAATATTTAAACTTTAGTGGCTAAAAAAAGTTTTTTAAACTTCTATGTGGCTAAAAAAAATTTCGCTCCATATTTTTTATATTATCGCAAGTACTTGTGTGTTTGTTATAGTGTCCGCATATACAACTGATAAGTCCATTTATTTCGTGTTTTTATGGGTATTTTATTCGATATAAATGTCCTTTTTAGTCTATTTTGAGTTGAAAAGAACCAAGTTGAGGTCAAAGGGCATTACAGAGGTCGAGTCTGGTGAAAAGGGCATTTTATGCCAAATTATTCATGTTTATCTCATCGCCATAAATCATATTCAGAGGCACTGGGGACTTCTTCAGCATTCATCATACATTCGGGAAGCAGAATGGGCATATCAGAAAGGGATGAAGCTGACCAGATGATGTCGTGCCCACTTTGCTCGCACAGACTCAACCACAGGCCAAAACAGGCACATGCGTGAATTTCGGGATTCAGTTGAAGGAAAGAGGCGTGAATAATAGTTGCATATCCGAATAAGAGTTGGTGATAAGCTGGACTCCTAAGAGGCGTGGCAACTAAGAGATAGATGAGATAAGGACTGCTAGAGGCTTGGAGATGAAGTGATAAAGCCAATCCCTAAAAAATAGGGATTTGGTTAACAAACTGGATAAGGCTTATCCAGACAGATCAGGATGGGGCACACCAGATCTGGAAGCCAGTGAAGACCCCAGTTTGTTGGGGAAACTTAAACTCGAAAATGTAACTATTTAAGCTAGTTTTATTTTCTGGAAATGGAGCTTTGAATAGTCAGAAACATTGCTACAATTTTACTTTTCTGTATTTCATTTTCGTACGCTGCTTAGGCAGCTACAAACAATCCAATAGGCCTTAAGCCATTGGAACTTAGGATTATGTTTATGTTTCTCATCATTGGAGTTGAGTTTTTTGCCTAATAAATTCGTAAGTTTTCATTTATTTTATGTCTTTAATTTTTGCAATTTTAGTTATGTCTAGCCTGCTTGGCTAGACACTTTATTCTGGTGTTTGAACAATGAAAATGGTTTAAGTACAAATCTGGACTTGTGAGGCCGAAATGGGCACAATAATGCATGATAAGTTTCTGTCGATTCTTGAGCCTTGTTCCACGTGAGTGTGTGTCTGAAGTGCCCGATGTGGCTGATCACTCGTTAGGTAAAGAGGGAACACCACTATTAATTGAAATGGCGAATCGTGACTGTGTGTTGATTCATATAGTAATAAGGGAATCGATGGGTTGTTGTGGGCACAAGAGGAATCAGTTGAACACAACAGATCTGGGTCCGTCTAGAGGCACACTGCTGCTTGTTTTCTTACATCTCTTAGAGGAATCGGGAGGTGGGTAACTGGTTAGGGGTTTAATCGAAGAGGAATCACTTTTAAATCTAAAATGAAAGGATGGATGAGGAGACGCAGAGAGGAATCCGGTCCCCATAACTGGGTGACTTATGTATGTATGAAAATCAGTGTGCCCATGATCGAGTTGTTTTATACTTAAACCAAATTCTAGTTCAAATGCCAGAACTTTTATTATTTGATATTTCCTTTTAGTGTTATTTTGCAGATTTACTTTTAGTACAGTGACAACACAACCCCCCCTTTTTTGATTGGTGACTCGAAAGTGGAATCACATTAACTCTCTGTGGGATCGACCCGTACTCACAAGCTAGCTACGCTCGATGTGGGCACAGGAGTATACAAATTTATTTTGAGCGCGAAACGACATCGCGTCAACAACAAAACATAAAATGAAGTACTTTGAATGAAATAAATAAATACACACACACACACACATAATCCCCGAATTGCTACAATTAAAAATGGGCTTAAATCATTGCTCTCCACTATTTTATTTTTGTTGTAAATAAGAGAGAGACGGGAGGGAATATGAATTGTGTGTATTCAATATGAGGACCAAATGCCTTTATTTATAATAGTACAAGAGATAGGGTTTTAGAGTTAGTAACTTGGCCATTACTCATATCATATATATCTATTAGATATATTTACAACACTCCCCCTTGAGTGACCAATCTCTAAAATAAATGTTGCCTCATTAAAACCTTGCTAGAAAAACCCAGTGGGAAAAAATCTAGTCGAAGGAAAAAGAGTACAACTGCTCCCCCTGATCTTGAGATCACTGTAGATCTTTGAGTCGGCACATGCCGATCTTATGTACCAACTTTCTGAATGTTGATGTTGGTAATGCCTTTGTGAATAAGTCCGTCAAATTGTCACTTGAGCGAATTTGTTGAACGTTGATATCGCCATTCTTTTGGAGATCGTGTGTGTAGAATAACTTGGGAGAAATGTGCTTTGTCCTATCACCTTTGATGTATCCTTCCTTGAGTTGCGCGATGCAAGCAACATTGTCTTCATACAAAACAGTTGGAGTGATCTTTGATGAAGGTAATCCGCATGACTCTTGGATGTGACTTGTCATATTTCTCAACCATACACACTCTCGACTTGTTTCATGGATTGCAATAATTTCAGAATGATTTGAGGATGTTGCAGTCAAGGTTTGCTTCACAGACTTGCATGATATAGCAGTTCCACCACATGTGAAAACATAGCCAGTTTGTGACTTGGCTTGATGTGGATCGGATAAAAATCTCGCATCCGAATACCCTACCAGAGAAAAATCAGAATTTTCTGAATAATATAATCCAAGGTCTATGGTACCCTTCAGATAACGTAGAATGTGCTTAACACCATTCCAATATCTCAAAGTGGGTGCAGCGCTATATCTTGCGAGAAGATTTACAGAAAAAGCTATATCTGGTCTAGTATAATTAGCCAGATAAGTTAATGCTTCAATTGCACTTAGATATGGTACTTCAGAACCAAGTATCGTTTCACCATCTTCAATAGGTCAAAATGGATCTTTCTTCATATCAAGAGATCTAACGACCATTGGTGATGCTAATGGATTTGCATTATCCATGTAAAAGCGCTTTAACATTTTTTCTGTATATGTGGATTGGTGAATAAATGTTCCTCCTCGGACACTTTCAATTTGCAAACCAAGACATAATTTTGCATTTCCCAAATCTTTCATCTCAAATTCTTTCTTTGAATATTCAGTAGTTTTATTGAGCTCTTCAAGAGTCCCAATTAAATTCAAATCATCAACATAAACTGCTATAATTGCAAATCCACTTTCGGTTTTCTTTATGAAAACACAAGGGCAGATATCATCATTTTTGTATCCTTCTTTCAACAGATACTCGCTCAATCTATTATACCATATACGGCCAGACTGTTTCAGCCCATACAACGATTTTTGCAGTTTAATTGAAAACATACTTTTAGATTTTGACTTTAATGATTCAGGCATTTTAAATCCTTCAGGGATTTTCATATATATGTCATTATCTAATGACCCATATAGATAGGATGTTACTACATCCATAAGACGCATAGCAAGCCTTTGTGACACAGCCAGACTAATCAGAAATCTGAAAGTAATCGCATCCATTACTGAAGAGTATGTTTCCTCATAATCAATTCCTGGTCTTTGAGAGAAACCTTGCGCTACGAGTCTTGCTCTATATCTCGTAACTTCATTTTTCTCATTTCTCTTTCTAACAAATATCCATCTGTATCCAACAGGGGTTTCAGATTCCGGAGTTATGACTATAGGTCCAAATACTTTCCGGTTATCACAGGAATTTAATTCCATTTCCATAGCTCTTTTCCACATTGGCCAATAATTTCTCTGTTTACATTGTGTAACAGATTTTGGTTCAGGATCCTCATTTAAAATTTTATGAGCTATGTGAAAGGCGAATATATCATCTACAATGATATGTTCTCTCTCCAGTATCTGAGTGGAAGATAAATAATTTATTGAGATCTCATGATTTTTAGATACATGTAATTCTTCAAGAATTACGTCACTTTCATTTGATTGATTAATCATTTTCGTCATTGTTTGGTTTCCATCTTGCCCTTTTCTTTTCCTAGGCACAGAATCTTTGGAACCAATTGGTCGACCACATTTTTGATGAATTTTAGACTCATTTGCTACCAAATCTATTTGTCCTTCAGGGACATCAATTTTGGCTGGAGTATTTGCAGCATGTATGTGAGATTGTGTCACTTTTCTTGTATCTACAAAAGCATCAGGAAGTTGGTTTGCAATCTTTTGTAAATGAATAATCCTTTCAACTTCTTATTCACATTGATTAGTTCGAGAATCAAAATGTGACAAGATTTTCTCATTCCAAGATATTTCCTTGTGCTTTTCTGGATGTAGATTCGTTCCACCTAATGTTGGAAATGTCATTTCATCAAAATGACAATCTGCAAAACGTGCAGTAAATAAATCACCCGTTAAAAGTTCAATATACCTTATAATCGAAGGTGAATCAAATCCAACATATATCCCAAGCCTTCGTTGGGGACCCATTTTTGTTCGTTGTGGGGGTGCAATTGGGACTTAAACCGCACAACTAAAAGTTCGTAAGTGAGAAACATCTGGTTCTCGACCAAGAATAATTTGCATTGGGGAGTATTCATGGTTAGCTGATGGTCTAATACGAACTAATGTTGCCGCATGTAATATGGCATGACCCCAAGCAGTAGTTGGGAGTTTTGACTTCATAAGTAATGGTCTAACAATAAGTTGAAGACGTTTAATAAACGATTCTGCTAAACCATTTTGAGTATGAACATGAGCGACTGAATGTTCAATCTCAATTTCAATAGCCATACAATAGTTTTCAAATGCTTGAGACGTAAAGTTACTAGCATTATCAAGACGAATTCTATTAATTGAATTATCTGGAAATTGAGCTCGTAATTTTATAATTTGAGCAAGTAGTCTAGCAAATGCTGCATTTCTAGTAGAAAGCAAGCATACGTGTGACCATCTAGAAGAAGCATCAATCAATACCATAAAGTATCAAAAAAGGTCACATGGTGGATGTATAGGTCCACAAATATCTCCTTGAATTCTCTCTAAGAAAGATGGAGATTCAATATTAACCTTCGTATATGAAGGTCTAATGACTAACTTGCCTAGTGCACAAGCATCACATGGGAATTCATTTGTCATAAGAATCTTTTGATTCTTCATGTTATGCCCATATGAATTATTGATTATTCGGCGCATCATAGTTGCTCCAGGATGTCCAAGCCCATCATGCCAAAGCAAAAAGCTTTTTGTGTCATTGAACTTCGGATTCATGACATGGTTTGTCTCAATTGCCTTTATGAATGTGTAATACATCCCAGAAGGTTGTGTTAATAGTTTTTCTTTTGTTCGCTTATGGCCGGACACAAAAGAATTTATACAGAGATATTCTTTTCCACCTTCTGATATAGTCTCGATGTGGTATCCATTATAGCGGATATCCTTGAAACTTAGTAAGTTCCTTTTGGACTTACTAGAATATAGGGCATTTTTAATATCTAATTTAGTATCATTTGGTAAAATGATACAAGCTCTTCCGGAGCCTTCAATGATGTTTGATGCACCTGATATCGTGTTAACATTATCTTCAGCTAATGTCAACTTAATAAAATATTTCTTATTTTGGAGAATGGTGTGTGTAGTGGCACTATCAGCAAGACAAATATCACAAGATTTCATTTGAATGTCTGACACGTTTTTAAAAGAATATCAATTATTATTGAGTAAAAATATGAAAGGAAAAATAAATAAATTGTTTTTAATGGAAAAACAACTATATGAAAGTAAATAAGCAATGTCTTTTTATCAACTAGAAATAAATGATAAAGGACTAAACAATGTCTATATGATCGTCTTCAAGCACACCACCACCAATTAACTGATCCATATTATCTCCTTTTGGGTCATCAAAGAAGTCGGAGACATCTAAGTGAGTAGTATCAATTGGGTCGTCAAAGTCAACGACATTAGTTTCCTTCTTGTCTTTTCCCTTGATCGAATCTTGATATAGATCTGCAAGGTGTTTTGCCGTTCGGCAAGTACGTGACCAATGTCCATTCATGCCACATATATGACATGCAACTTCCTTTTTGGATAAACTGTACTCGTTCTATGTTTTCTGCCTTTTGTTGCTAGAGGTTGCATCATTTGGTTTACCGCGTCCACGACCGCAACCATATCCACGTCCACATCCACGCCCACATCCACGTTGGTTCCCACGACCACGTCTATTATCATGGTTGAAAGTTGCATTGGCTTTAGGCAATGCAGCGGAACCAGTGGGGCGGAGTTCATGGTTTTTCATGAGCAATTCATTATTTTGCTCGGCAACCAACAAACAAGATATTAGTTCAGAGTACTTTTTGAAACCACGCTCCATATATTGTTGCTGTAACAGCACATTAGAAGCGTGAAAAGTGGAGAATGTTTTCTCAAGCATGTCAGTATCAGTGATACTCTATCCACAAAGTTTCAATTTTGAAATAATTCTAAATAATTCAGAATTATAAGCACTCACAGACTTAAAGTCTTGCAGTTTAAGATGCATCCACTCGTAACGAGCTTTAGGAAGGACGACAATCTTTTGATGATCAAACCTTTCTTTCAGGTTTGTCTACAACTCACTCGGATCTTTGACGGTCAACTATTCCGTCTTTAGATCATCATGAAGATGATGACGAAGGAAAATCAGCACCTTAGCGCAATCCTATTGAGATGCTTTATTTCCTTCTTTGATTGTCTCCCCTAGACCCCTTGAGATCAGGTGAACATCAGCATCAAGAGTCCATGACATATAATTCTTGCCCGAGATGTCAAGGGCGATGAACTCAAGTTTGGCTATGTTTGTCATTCGTGCAATTCTGCACAAAGAATCAAGGATATATTATCCATATGTTTAATTTATTTGCTCTTTAGAGCATGTAATATTCTTCAGGAATATTACTTGTGCTACTTTAATAGCATCAATTTATGATCTTGAATGTAATATTCTTCATGAATATTACTTGTGCTAAAACTTCAGCACTTTATCAATCATATAAATAAAGCTATTTTCCAGAAACATGATTTATAAATATAATTATACCACGGCACCAAGAAATTATGTAAAAAAAACCATTTACTTGACAGCAAGCAGATATAACACAGAACTAAAATCCGAAATTAAACATCTGCCAACTAAAAGGATTCGTGAATTGAAATCATATTATTTCGATTCCAATAAACTTATTACTGAACTTTTGAAATCTTAATTATTAAAGCAACAAAAGTGGGCAGACGTCATCGTAATTAGTTAAATTTCAATGAAACATAACCAAAATCATGATAGTCCCCGGTTTGCGTGAATACCACATATGCAAATTTCAACCCATGGAATTAATTCACATAATTAGAAAACTAAATAACCGATCCATAATACTTTAAATCCAAATATGTGTTCATTATTTAACAATTCAAAACTGACAACTTCAATAAAAAAAATATTCGACAAAGATATATTATAGATTCTTTCTTTTTCGAAATTTACGTAATTCACAGATTGATGGTAAATACGATTTGAGCGAATGAAAAGAAAATTAAAGAATGTACTTTCTAGAATCGATGGACTTCTAGAATTGAAAGAGGGGGTAGAACAATCGTGCTGATAACGTGTTGGAAACAGGAGAGAGACGAGAGGGAATATGAATTGTGTGTATTCAATATGAGAACCAAATGCCTTTATTTATAATAGTACAAGAGATAGGGTTGTAGAGTTAGTAACTTGTCCATCACTCATATCATATATATCTATTAGATATATTTACAACAATTTTATATTTAATTCCATTGTTACTCATCATATATATATTATACAATAATAATATTAACACAAACTAAATTCATACACATAATATATAGATCATCATACCAGGGTAAAAGATTCAATATATGTGACATCTGTGTGGCCTGATGATGGAATAATAAGTTCAACACTCTCGCTATCTCGTCTTGGGCATAAGATCGGTTATAAGGAACCGACACTCTAGGATTGGAAAAAGAGAAGGTTAATTGATTTTTATACCGTAAGAATATATAAATTAATTAATAACTACATAAAAAAGGGCACACTTGTGTGAGACCGTTTAATGGGTCTCTTACGTTAAACGGATCCCCACCCAACCTGACCTGACAATATATATTAAAAAAAACCAACATCGCAATCAACATCTGAACCCTATTTGTTCGTGATTCAAACACCGGCGATTCAACCTCCAGCGACTCAAAAATCACGATTTGTGAATGATTTAATGGATAATTTTAGAAAAGCAAGTAACGTTCTCTCCGGTGAAAATTCGGTCAATTCCGGCGAAAAAACATTAGCAACAACAGGTATGTGTTCTTAGTTTATAGATTTGTAATTTTGTTCCAATTTTTCGACAATGATTAGGTATATCAAATTTTGCATTGCAACTATTAGACAATATGTTCCTAAAAACTAATTCATTGAAATTTTGATTTAGTAATCTATTAGTGTTATAATAATTCTAAAAGTGATTTAAATTTTGTAATTTTCAGATATTGTTATACTTGATAATGAAGACAATGTTGAAGATGTAGAAATTAACAACATCTATCGACGAAGATGAATATGTTATGTTTCAAATTGGGAGTAAGTACTACTTTACTTCTATTTTTTATTTTTGTAACCCATCAACTGTAAAATGTATTTTATACAGTAGTGATACTTCTATGGTATTTAGTGATACATTTCACACATTTATTGACACTATTTTGTTTCTGCCCCAGTAAATCAAGAAAAGTGCATATCACACGTATATATTATATTTTATACAATAGTGATACTTCTATGGTATTTAGTGATACATGCTCTCATGATAGTAATCCTTCACTAGGTATTAGTGATATGTTGCAGTTGTTTCACTTAAATGTAATTATGATTCACTCAATAGTAATGATACTTCAACAACAGTTAGTGATACGCCACCAGTACTTATTGACAGCCTAAAAAATCAACAAAAGTGTATATCACACACACACATATATATATATATTGAACTTTGTACAGTAGTGATACTTATATGGTATTTAGTGATATGTTTCACACAGTTATTGACTTTTCCTTGTTTCTGCCCAATAATTAAATTCAATGTCAATGTTTGTTAGTGATATGTTGCATATTATTTCACTTACTACCAATTATATTCACTCGATAGTAATGATACTTCAAGAGTAGTTAGTGATACACCACATCACAGTTATTGACACTTTTGTTGCTGGCACAATAAATCAAGAAAAAGTGATTATTGATACAAACTTCAAATTGTTTTAGGTGATTCTTTTGATGTAAGAGGTTGCCTTCTTGGTTTGAAAAGGAAGAACATCAATGATATATATGTTTTATATTGCACTCATGCTCTTGAAACTAAGTTTAGTGTTAGGAAATCCACAACAAGGACTAAAAATGGAAATGTAGTTGAAAAATATTTTTTGTGTTCTTGTAAGGGAGTTAAAAAACCAAACACTTCTAGCTTAAGAAAAGTGTATGTCACACGCACATATTGTAAGGCATATTTAAGAGCAAAGATAAATGATGATGATTTATATGAAGTTATTGAACATAATATCATGCACAATCACACACTTACAAGAAGAGAATTGAGTCATATGCACCGTTCACACAGATCGATAAACAGTGAGAAGGGTGTTGTGATTGAGAGCATGCTCACATCAGGGATAAGAGCTACATATTCTTTCCAATACATGGCGCATGATGTAGGAAGAGAGGATTGTGTTGGTCACACGTTGAATGATCATTTAAACAATGTCAACCGGTTGAAAATGAGTATTATTGAATGAGGGGATGCACAAACACTCATTGATGAATTGCATGCACAGGGTGTTGAAAATAAAAATTTCTTC
The DNA here is from genome assembly GCA_026008535.1 of Perilla frutescens. Lineage (NCBI taxonomy): Eukaryota > Viridiplantae > Streptophyta > Magnoliopsida > Lamiales > Lamiaceae > Perilla > Perilla frutescens. The sequence goes on from BRKX01000011.1 coordinate 35,091,861, forward strand.
TTTAGAGTTAAGTTAGATAATGAAGGGAGATTGTTAAATATTTTTTGGAGGGATGTCATGATGAAAGAGGATTATATGATATACAGTGATGTTGTTGTCTTTAATACAACATACCATACAAACAAATATAACCTCATTTGTGCACCATTTATAGGAATAAATAATCATTGGAAAAATGTGATGTTTGGATGTGCATTCATATCGGATGAGAGGATTGAATCATTTCTATGGCTTTTTGAAGTTCTTAAGAAATCAATGGAGGGGAAATGTCCTATATCAATGTTTACCGATCAAGACCTAGCTATTGGGACTGCAATAGAACATGTATATTTTCTATTTTATGATAATTCACTAAATGAATTTTTTATCTGTGATGTCATCTGTTGGTACATGTTTCCTCTGTTAATGATACTTCATCAATAGTTAATAATACTTGCATCACATCTAGTGATACTTTACTGTAGATTTATATTTCAGTTAAACATTTTATATTTTTTTATTATATGCAGATTTTTCATGATACAAGACTCCGACTATGTTTGTAGCATTTGTACCAAAATGCAATAAGCCGGTTTGGGAATTTGAAAGCGAACAAGTCCTTCATTAATGAATTTAAAAAATGCTTGTCTGGATGCACAAGTAGAGAGGAATTCAAACATTGCTGGAGCTCTATGATATCAACATATCATTTGAAGGACAACTCGTGGTTTTTAAGGCTCTATTTGCTCAGGGAGAAGTGGTGCACTGGATTGAACAAAGATTTTTTCTCTGCTAGAATTTTAATCATCCCAAAGAAGTGAAAGCACAAACAGTGCCATTGGATTCAATGTAAGGAAGTCAACAAGCATGACATAATTTTATGATATTTTCAAAAGAACAGTCTAATCTTGGAGGAGAAATGAAGCATCTGATGAATTCCAATACTCAAGAGCACAACCTACATCGTTTATGCCGTTGACTGGACTTTTCAAGCGTGCTTCAGAGGTATATACATTGACTCTCTTTACTGATTTTGAAGCTGAATTTTTTAAGTGTATATCCTTGAACTGTGAACTCATTCACTCTGATGAAAGACTATGATTCTATAATGTCAAGCATGATGGTGGCATTACAGTTCATAACGTGAGTTTAGTGAAGTTGATAAATTCATGCTCTACTCGGGTAAAAGATTTGAAGCATGTGGATTGTTATGTTGTCATATCCTGAGAATACTTCATATGCATTCGATAGTTGAGATACCTGAGCTTTATATTAAAAAAAAGATGGACAAAAATGGTTAAAGTTCATATGTGGAATAAATTTGGAAATGGAAGTGAGCAACCTGACCAGAATACAGATTCCATTTCTTGGAGAAATCAAATGATGAGAAAGTACTATGCTACTATTATGAAAGTCAAAGATAATGAAGAAGGAAGAAAAATACTTGAAGAAGAGTATAACAAGGTTGTTGCATATGTTGAAGAGATAAGTCAGTTAAGCATCACTATCAAAGCAATGAAGTATCAGTAATACATAACAAGACTTGCATGTCAAATTCTTAAGTTTTAATGAACTTCCTTAACAATGCAATAAACAGGAAACATGGCATACATAAAACACATTAAGCAAATTAAAGTTTTACACAAAATCATGTTGTTTTAACATGTTTTAGTGACACAACTGGTTTGCAGCGATACTTTTTGATCAACTACTATAATATAAATCAAATAAAGAGTTATAAACTAGAAATAAAATTTAACAACTGAACACAAAAATACAGTTTAAGAATGTTGACTGCAAATATATAGTACCTGAATACCACCTCTTTATCCTTTTGTTCCTTAGCAGATGATTTACGCCTCTTATATGTACGTTCAACATCAGCATCTGTTTTTGTATGTTCACTGCAATAAAAATGACATAATTTAGAAAAATTAATACCGAGTCCTAAAATAAAGTATTAATAACATAATAATTTGTAACACAAAAGATGCAACAGATTGATTAAAGTACTAATAACATAATAATTTGTAACACAAAAATTCATACCCGGTATCATCACCTTTCTTCTTCTCACGTAATGACTCAGTAGGTCGCTGCAACCTCTTTTTAATTCTTTCCATGAGTATAATATTTGTTCAAAAATCCAACTGCAAAGCATACAATAAAGTTACTAAATTACCACAAATAAATTAAAAACATACAATCTGAACAAACACATCAGAATGGGTGCATTATTTAACTCCAATAAAAGCATCAGTGTCAAGAACTAAAACAAATTCAGAAAATATACTAAATGAAAAAACAACTAGATTTTGTGATGCAAATATGGAAATTAATTCATGAAAACTGAAAGCATAACTTGTAAACAGAATATGGCCTTCCTTAAAAACACAACAGATTAACAACAACTCTGAATTACAACATACTATTCAACAGAGAATGAACTTCCTTAAAAACACAAAAGAGTATCAACAATAATAAATGTATACATCATTATCAATACAATGAAGTGAGCATAGCACACAGTACATCAAACTACTATAAACAATGATCTCATGTATCATTAATAATCCACTTAAGAATCACTACCAATCGATTAAGTATCACTAAAATAAATACAATCAACCATAGCCGCACAATATCTGTCTCAAATCAAGGTAGGATTGTATATTATTCTAAACTAAAATGCCCTAAAATCAAAAGCCCTAAATTGAAAGCCCTAGATAAACATACAATAATAACGTCAACTCTGCGCCGGAGATGTTGACCTTGCAGAACCGGTTTTGGATATGAATGCCAAGCTGGTGGTTGGAAAGTTGGTGATGGTGGTGGTGGTGCTCGCAGAACTTTCGCTGACAGTTGTCTCGATAAGTTTGGATAATTGATGCGGAAGATGGAGGATGGTGACGAAAAGGATATATAATGAGTGAGGAAGATGGAGGATGGTGCGGTTGTGAGGAGAAACTGCGGTTGTGGGGGGAGATTCGCTGGCGGTTGTGAGAGAAGAGACAGGTGAGAGAATCGTGGGAGAGAGGGAGCGAGGGAGTGAGGGATTCAAATCTGATTTTTTTTTAATATATATATGACCGGATTAAGTACTATTAGGTCGAGTCGAAGAAGATCCGTCTAACGTAAGAGATCCGTACGATCTCATACAAGTTTTTGTCCGAGAGAGAGAGAGAGAGTAGACTAGGGGATCATTTGCCTGTGACATGCGCATTGGGGGGAAAACGACTTAAATGTTAAAGAGTTTGATTCTATCAACATATATATTAATCAAGTCTAGCTACTAACAAAACACCTATAAATATCGACTACGAGTATTTATAAAAATAATATTAAAGTAAAATAAATACATGGATTGTCATGCAAGGAAGCAAATGAGTAATGACACGTACCAAATTATGACATCCAATTTTCTAATATTTATCCTTCTTTCATGGCCAATATATATTTTCAACTTTAAAGAATGTATTTTAGCCAAGATCGTGCTCTTTTCCTCAATCCATCCACGTACCTATGTAATACTTGAAACTCTTTTTCAAATGATGTTTTATTTTCTGTTAATATCATGACTTTATATATATATATATATATATATAATATTTCAACAATATATCAATACATTAAAATATCAATTAAACATAAAAACTTATGTCAAGCCCGTAAACGATACTTATTACCAGATTCGAGTCTATATGCATTAATATATTTATAATTTTACTAGTGTTGTATTGGGTATGATCAATATAGATAATATCTAATTAATGAATCTTAACTTGTTGAACGATCTAACGTAAGATCCTCCTAAATAAACAAAATAGAGGATAGCATGTATGTGTTATGAATAAATTATCTTCACCATCCTATCAAGCTAAAAAAAAGTGATGTTTACCGTCCATTAAGAATAGTCTAGTGGTGGAGTGGAATATGGCTTGAACCCGATTGAAGATCTTTTAGGTTTAAATTTCACCAACATCGCTAGGTATGAGTTTGTCACACCTGATTTTCAATGTGTGATTTATCTAATTTGTATGATTTGCAGACAAAATTTACCCATACGCATTCTCAGGTAGCAATTACGGGACCTTAGTTTCATTGAAAAAAAAAAGTTATGTTTTTCTTACTCATCACGCTTGTCGCGTAAAGCCTTATCAAAAAGCAGGACCAAAAACGGTCAATAAATTCAAAGGCTTAAAAATTGACTCGCATCACTTAAGAGAAAAAAAATAAAAATAAAAATAAAAATCAACAACCCACCAATTAAAGAAAACGCCTTCCAACTATTGATTAGAAATTGACAAAATAAAAATAAAAATGTGAAAACGAAGTCACAAGTCAATTTTAGATCACCATGATTTAAAGTAAGCATCAAGACTCGATGAGACGTAATTTGGCTGACCGACTCGGTAATTTCCCACGTTAATTTCAGGTCAGTGCTTACGAGGTCCAGTTGAACGTGTATCTCAACTCTTGTGGTGTAATCGAGATAAGTCAAGTCTATTTATAAGTTCGATCATTCGAGCTTGACTAACAAACTTGAGCTCGATCTGGTACCAGTAACTCATCAAGCTCAACTCGACTCGGTTACGAAATAACATCAAATTTATAAATATTTTATCAAAATAATAAAAATAATTCAATTATTGTGTGGATATATATATATATATATATATATTTGTCTGCTAAATTTAGTATTGTTGAGCTCGAATCCACTAATCTCGAGTTGATTTTGATTTATTTATTTTTATCAAATCAATCTAAAATCGGATGAACTTCCTCCTCCGATCCTTCTCCTTGCAATTAAAAAAAAAAATCCATGGGTGGCAATTGAATTCCAATTTCTTGATAAGTTTAGACTCGATTAATTGAGTGATGTGCTACATAAACAAGATTATTTTTATAATGCATTTGTTCATGACATTGAAAAGTTTTAGTCCATAAAAATTTGGTTAAATTTGTAATTTTGGCTGCATCTCAAATAATTATCAACTCCATAACCCTAGGTATTGCATGGGGTGGCCTAGTGTTAAGAATTCCAAGAACAACATTTCATATATATATATATATATATGTAACTGCATGTAGAGATAAACAATCCGAACCCAAATCTATGAAGCCACTAGGAAACATTGGCTCGGGACGAAAGGTTGCCGGGCAGGGCCATCAATCAAGGAGCCCAGACCTGTGGGTCTATGCTCTAAATTGTTGACCCAACCCGATCGGATTCGATTTTCCACAGGTCATTATTGTACACAGCCCAATTTACCCATTTTACAAAATGTGGATTTTTCCACAAAAAAATAAATAAAAATAATAATAATTGTCAACTCCAACTCCGTGGCAACGTTAATTCAATTAAATTAAACCATTTTAATTTGGCCTAGCTATCATCTGACGACCAATTCAATTCCTTATATCCCTGTAAATTAAATCCTTGCAGTCAAGTCAAACCTATGTGCATAGAAATTTTCTCACTCCCGCCATTTAATTTTATATGTCGGTATGCTCTATAAATACACACACTCAACTTAATATTTCATATATTTCCCTCAAAAAAACAAAAACAAAAACAAAAACTTCATATATCATCCCATCTCCAAAACAAGATGATCAGGTGCACCAAATTTCTCATATTCATAGCCATAAATGCACTAGTTTTCATGCTAATGGTACAACCATTTGAAGCGTCACGAATTCTTGAAGAGGAGGAAGAGCAATGGATGAAGAGAGGCCAAGACCTCCTTCTGCCATCGTTCCAACGGGGCCGCCCCACCGGCCCTCCTGCGCCTAGCGGCTGCACATACACCCCTGGCGGCGGAGGAAACCCGTGCACCGCGTCCATAAGCAACCAGAACTTCGCCGGTATTTCTCGTCCGCCGCCGCCCGCCGCCAGTGCTTATCCTAAGCAAATGCTTCAGTTTGGAGTCGCCACTCAATCTAAGTGACAAATATGCATACATTTATTTATATACTCATGTGAATTATTATTTTGGTTTGGTTCAAAAACATGCCAAGCTCTAATTTTTCTTCAATTCATTGATTAATTTTTTCTGTATATTTATGAGTTAGGGGTGTTGTTTAATTATGTATTGACAGATTTTAGCAGATATTAATAAATGTTGAAAGAAAGATCACGTATTTCTGGTCTTTGAAGTTAATTAATTATAATTGTAATCATCGTGTAAATGATATGAAATATATAGTTTCGCAATGATTTTTTTTATTCAAGCTGGTTGAAGTTGGCATGGTGTGTTGTGGAGAATGGAAAATCAAATAATTAATTGACCAGTTTAAATCCTGTTTAATTTAATATGCATGGAATATTTATTCTATGTGCAGCATGTGACATGTTTGATTATATATCTCCGACTGAAAAAAAAATATTAAAATAAAAAAATAAACAATATAAACTAAATCGATTTATATATATATATATAAAAGAACTATATCACGAATTATGTAAACTTTGACTAAAGAGATCTATGCCAAAATATGTCCATTTTCTCAATAAAGAGAGAGGGGGGGGGGGGGGACAAAATAGTAAGCTCAAGGCTTGAAGGTGTTTTTGTCAAGGTTTGAAATCAAAAATATTTAGCGTGCAATGTTCTTCATTGATTGATGAATCTTCAATAATTTTATGATTCGAGCCTGAAGCAAACAATATCATATTGTTGCGATTTAATAATAATAATAATAATAATAATAATCACTATAAAAAAATTCCGATTTAGCGACAGGGTTTTCCATCGCTAGAATTGTACGACCCCGTCGCTAAAACTTCTAGCGACGGGAACAACCCCGTCGCTAAATCGCTCGTAGCTAATCCACGCGCGACAGTAGATCGCTCGTCGCCAGGCTTAGCAACGAATCTAGCGACGGGGTTTCCGCCCGTCGCCAGGCTTAGCGACGGATCTAGAGACGGGGTCCTGTCGCTGGGCGACAAGTTTGGAGAAGGAATTAACCGTCGCCCACTAGCGATGGGGGCGACGGGGCACCCCGTCACTAAAATTATAATTTAAAATTTTGAAATTATTGATTGGCCCGGCCCGGGAGCCCAGTCCGCGAATGAACCCTTGACCCAACCCGATGAAAGGCCCGCGCCCAAACCAGTCAAGAATAATTGTGTATAATAGGCACCTAAGAGGATTCGAACTTGTGAATCCCTAAAAGGAGGTCTAAGCACTTATCCATTGAGGCAAGTTCAATTGATGTTATATTGATAGCTTAAACAATATATATACTTATACGATTTTTTCATAATTTATTTTTCTTTATCTCTATAAATTAAAAGTGTTATATTATTATTAATATATTTATATCTATTTGTGCACAAATATATATATATATATTGTATTATATATCTGTATATAAGAACTATAATTTAAGGTGATACTTATTAAGTATCCATGCATACGAAAATTATATCTCTAATATAAATTTAATATGGAGAAAGATTATAAAAGTATTTAATTAAATTATTTTAAAAATTATATATATATATATATATCATGGTGAAAATATGGTTAAATAGTCTTACTTTGTATTTCATACTAAATATCATGATGAATTAAATTATTTTTACTCACATAATAAATATCTATAGTTTATAATTAAAAATTAAAATCCATTATATACTATATTATTTTGAATATTAATTAGAAATTATTTTTTTATCATAATGATAACTAATTTGTATGTTTAAATTATTAAGTTTTAATAAACTATTACGTTATATTCTATATTAAGTGTAAAATAATATAAAACTATAATAAAATAATAATTATTATTTAAAAGTACAATTAATTATTAATTAAAAAAATTAATTAATTAATTAATTATGAATAATATTTAAAAATAATAAATATGAATTATTATTTATTAAATATAATGGATACTTAACTATTATATTAGTCACAAAAATTTATTATTACTAATGAGACAAGATAAGATAAATTGAACACTTTTAAATAATTAACTAAAATTCATTAAACTTAAGAAGGTTTAGATTTTTTGACTATTAGGTATTTAGTGTATATTTATGTATATATTTTCATAGTATATATTAGCAATAAAGCTAATTTGTATAGATTTGTATTTAATAAGGAAATAATACAAATTTAAAGATGTGATATTAATAAATGTGTAGAGTTGCGATATTATTTTTTCAAAAATTAAAATAAATGAATAAAAATAATTTTAATAGGGAGAATATTTGTACTAGAATAGATTGAAATCATGTTTAATTATTTTTAAAATAATTAAATAAAATTTTAAAAATTAAAAAAAAATAAAAAATAAAAAAATTTTAGCTACGGGGTTCCCGTCGCTAAGTTGTAACTACGGGAACCCCCGTCGCTAGATTTATAAAAATAATGATATATTAAAATTTTAAAATCTAACTACGGGATTCCCCGTCGCTAGCCCCGTCGCAAGATTTCCCGTTGCTATTCCCGTCACTAGTGGTGACCCGTGTCGGCCCTGTTGCTAGAATGGACTTTTTTGTAGTGAATAATAATAATAATAATAATAATAATAATAATAATAATAATAATAATAATAATAATAATAATATGAGTTTAACAATTCATTAATATCAATTATTACTTCCTCACTTTACCAACCATGTCGATCATTTCTCGAGTATTTCTTTTATGCACTCATTGTCCCTTTATCGTATTTCAAATAATTAGTTGATTGAACATTTGTTTTTGAATGACGATGGTAACTCACAGCCGCTACTGAAGTGCGTAATGAATAAATCTTGTTATTGTGTAATATCTTGCAAACCACACACAAGAAGTTAATTGAGCTTTACTATTAAATAGGTGTGGGTTATAATGAGCATTGACCTTAATGTGAAATTATGCACTATGTTTATTTATTAATAATTTAATAGCCTATCTTAGTGTATTTCAATGATAATTAACACTAAAATATAATAAAATAAGCAATAAATAATAAAATAATAATTAGCACTAACTACACTAAGCTATAAAAGTATAGTAAATAAGCATAGTGCGCATGTTTTCACACCAAACACTAGTGCTCATTTGAATCAAATTTCTCTTAGATATATTATTAGTGTTAAATATATAATAAATTATAAGAATAATTTAAAAATGTTACTGCCTTTTTGTGCGGAAAAAAGAAGTGCTGATACTTTTAAATATTAGAATATATTTTTTCCTATTCAAATAGTAACACAAATATACATCACCTTTTTGTGTTGGATTCGACTATGGAGATCCGCCTAACGGATCTTGACCTGTTAGGAGGTGTGATACAAATTTTCATGTGTTTTTATTCAATTAAACCTGGTCAAAATTATAATTCAGTTCACAGTTTAAAAAAAAAATCCCTCAATTTGAAATCTTTAGTTATTAGTGTCATATAAAAGTAATGACTGCATAAATATTCAAATTCTTTTTTTTTTCTAGAGATATTCAAATTCTAATAATTTTTTTAGGGAAATCAAATTCTAATTTTATAAAAGCACAAAACATGCAAAAAAAAAGAAGAAGAAGAAGAAGAAGAAGAAGAAGAAGAAGAAGTTGCATATACTTGTTCAATCATTTTGAATTCAAGTCAAAATGAAGAAACTTGAAGAAGGGTTGATAACGCCGCGGTTGAAGCTTTACACTAAATTAATAGTATTATATTGTTTATAATTACTATAAGTTGTAATTTACTTCATTTTTTAAAAATAAAATAAAAAATAGGTATTTGTTTGCATAATAAAACAAGACTAGCTCCCCGTTTCAGACGCAGCAATCTTTAATCAAGACATTATAGTTGAAATTAACCGGTTCCAGTCAATTTAATGTGAATGGCAAATACTTAAAACATGAATAAAATAAAATAAAAGGTTAAAGAGACTGATTCTACTAAAACAAACAAACAGACAATCCCAGAGAAAATTATTTTTCTATTCATTGATTTATTTGTTTAGGGGTATTCATTCATCTTTTAATATTCTTTTCTCTAATTGTGGTACTTTATCTCGTGTTTCATTAAATTATTACATATCATATCATGCATATACAATGATTACGCTGTAAGTATTTGTTTGCGTTACATACCCTAAAAATAATATTTTTTAATAAATTAAAGAACTTTTTTTGTTACTTGTAATTAATACGAATTAGGTATATACCAGAAATCATATTCATTTCAGTAGATACTTGGATCTTAAAGTGAAAACCTTGACGCAGTCTAATTCTGTCTTCATAACCTGGGGATTGAGCGACAGCCAAATCAAAAATTAGTTTGATTTTTTATCGAAAGAAAAAAAAAAAGAAATCTTTATGACCAAAAAAATTTAATTACATTTTAGAGTAAGCATGTCTCATATTTAATTTCCATCCTTCACGCAAAACTATCAGATTTCATGCTAAATTTTCGTATGCACGTCACTTGTATTAATTTTGCATATGCTTATATTGATGATATCATTAATGTATACATTAATACATGGGTGTATTGATTATATGAAACAAGAAATGTTATAGAGAGATCGAACTGTCACACAATTAGAGTATATTTTGGTTGAATTTATTTGTACCAAAAATACTTGAGGGATTTGTTTGATGACTCGATCGTTATAGGAAACATGCGCATCAACTACTAACAAACCACTTTTGAGGGCAACCATAATCGACTACTAAAAAAAAGCAATTCGATTACAAATATAGCTGATTTAGAAATATATATTGTAATTCCTAAATGAAATTTGATGTGTTTCTCCATATACTGTATAGTGAAAGAACTACTGAAAAACTATGACTTGAATTTTCAAAGAATTACAAAATCCCAATCATAATTCATTCAACATTCTGCCAACCAGCATTTCAGTTTTCTCTACAATTTAATTGAATTTGCAAAATTCAAGTCATAGGTTTTGACCATTTCTTGCAATATATAAATATATATATATGGACACAATCATCAAATTTCATTCATTAATTCCAGAAACTATATATAAAACTTTTGCCCCCTTCTCAATAAACAAGATGAGCTCTTTCAGCTGGCATGGCAGTGATGTTGCAACTCAACCTCTAGGAAATAAAGAACCACAAGAGACAAAAGTCGACTCTACTCACTTACCGTGCTGCTGTGGCTCTCCTCCTCGTCTAGCCATTTCTGATGCATACCAAGAACTGAAAGCTCGTTTTGGTCCAACCACTGAACTAGAACAAAGCTGATGGCGCTTTGAGACCGTAACAGCAATCTTAACTGACCCACAGAAACAAAAGTGAAATCTGGCTCACTTATTGTTTCATGTTTGGAGTGAAGCCAGACCTTATTATCCCTGTGTAAGCTTTTCCAATTCAAGTCAGGAAAGGAACAAGCAGTCTGACAACGAAAACACATTTAAAAAATGAGATAGTCAATACAAGGTTCTTATCATTCATGCAAGAACAGTGCACTGCTTCTTACAGATAGTGTAAAGAAAAAGTCAAAACAGCTCAAACAGCATGCTGATTATGTGATTCATGCAAATGCAAGGATATAGATCTCAGCCTCAGAATCCAACTATACAGTCCATTACTAGAAATATGCTCAGCAACAAAATTTATTATATCAATTGAAACGGAGGGAAAGATATTCCATTATTGTAAGATTACCTGGTATTGGGGAATAATCACGGTATTGGAGGAGCACCGGAATCTGAGAGATCGTCCCAAATAAAAGATAGGCATTCATATTTCATAAGTTAAGAGGAGGAAACCACACAGATACGGTTGGAGAATACATATCATATTATAAGAGATCTGAGAAGGTGATTGTGTTTGTGGGTATAACCAAAGGATGCGCAAACCTCATAGCATTTCCCATCCCAAGCCCCCCAGCTGCCAAACATTCTCAAGACTCGTGAGAGGGGGGAAAAGAAGAAAAAAAATGAAATAGAACAAACAAGCAAACAAAAAGATCCAATTCTGGTCACAGGAGTATAAATAACAGCACTAAGCCAGATATTGAGGATACAAATTAGCTGGAAAACAACTAACTCTAGTTTCCTTTAAAGGCTTATTGATAGTGAGGCACTCCCTAAGAAGCACAGACAAAAGGGATGATCTTTCAGAATACATCTTAGACAGAGCGACTGCAATCAAGTTCAATAACCTCTATATTAGATTCTACGCTGGATCTATCTAAGAATCAATATTTGTGAGAAGCATTACGTCCGGATCATTTCAAGAGAGAAGCAGATAACTTATCCTTCAATTGTTCCGCGTTGCCACTCCCTGGTTGAATGGAAAATGTATGAACAACTTCACCACTATCGGTTATAGAGATAGAGGATTCTTGTGCCATCATCTGCTGCTCTCTCAACGCCTTTACAACTTCGGATACAGGGTGAGTGTCCAGAGGGTAACTTACTCGTAGAACGGCATCTTCAAGCCTTTCATGAAACTCAAATTCTGGAATAGTATTCTGCTGTTGCTTATTATTCACTATCCCTTTCTCTGCTTCCATGTCCCTTATCTTCGCCTGAAGATCTGTGATATAGGCAATGGCATCACCAAGAAGTGATGCTTTGTCCATCTTTGAGATATTAGGAACTACCGCTCTCAATGCATAAAAGCGTTGGTTAAGCTTCTCTCGTCTCTGTCTCTCTGCTTCCACGTGATTCAACGGCTCCTCCCTCCCATTTGCAGGCTTCCGGCCCCTTTTTCTAGGTCTTTGATCGTCAGAAAGAAGAAGGCAATCTTCTTTACCTAGCTCCATACCAGAAATAATTGATTGTGAGTCCAGTCCCCCAGCTACTGCATGGTTCATGTGTGAAAATACTTTAGCGTCGCCATCATCACTTCGATGCCCATTTGATGAATTTGCATAACCATGTTTACTACTTATTGCTTGTAAATCAAATGGCTCTGAAGAAAACCCAGAATCATCTTCCAGTTTCGGCGAAAAGCTAATATTTATAGTACCTGATCTTGAACCTCCAAGACTAAGGTCTTTCCCAAAGAATTTCGGAACAGCTTTCACCTGTGTTGAGTTGAAGGCTACCACTATAGACTTTGCTGACTTAATGATGCTTTTGTTTTCGGGAATAGACTTTCTGGAAGCAAGTTCAACGACCCCTGACTTTGTTGGAACAAACACCACGGTCTCAAACTGTGCTAACTTGGCTAAATATGCTCTCGACTGATATCGTTCAAGACAGCTGTCTACATTGGATACCCAGATAGATCTATCAGAATTGAATGACTGGGAAGGAACAGAAGGCTTGTCGAAAGGGAATGCAAAAAACATCGAAGTGAGATAAAACATTTCCACATCCGAAACTCGATCCAACTTGGCAGCAATATTATCATCCTCTAATCCCCCAAAACAAGCATGAAGCTTTTGAAGCACCCATTTCCTTCTATCTCCTTCCATCCGTTTCCCGTCATCCTCACCTTCTTTCGATTCTTGACAATGTCCATCACCCCATATCAATGCTGATCTACCCGATTTTGATTTCGAAACGTGCCAGTAAATGGCGTACGTCCACTCAGATCCTTCAACAATCTTGCACAATGCCTCCTGCACTCCAAGATCCCCACTTGAGGCAGAGAACTCTGACAACACATTATTCGAAGTGGACCATTCAAAATATTCAGTCGCTTCACTGCCTAATACACTTTCCACAACAACCTTCTCCTCTTCATTCAACCACACGTTCTTCCCCATCTCCAAATGGCACAAAACTCAAGTTTCAAATGTTATTAACACGACTCTCTCGCCAAATTCTAATGCAGTACCCCCAAAAACACAACAAAAAAAAAAAAAAAAAAAGCTTCAGAAACAAAATTCAAGAAAATCAAACTAACCTAAGGAAAAAGAACAAGAAATCCTCAAGAACCAATTTCAAGATTCTGCAATTCAAACCTTTTTTTTTTTGAATTAGCAATTCAAACCTTGAACATATAATAATCAAGATTGCAATCAGAATTTCCCTTTTACGAAAAACCTACACACGCAGTAATCATAAACAAACATGCCGTAAACTACCCAGAAATCTTCACTTAAAAAGGGAACAGATAAAATTAAGAAATCTTCAAGATTGGAGCTTTTTCCATTAGAAGAACCCTAAACCCTTAATTCCCAATTCCGAAAAAAAAATGAATAAAGAAAAAAGCATTTTCCATTAAGAGTAGAGTGGGAATTACCTGACAGTAGAGACGGTATGGTGATTGTGAAGCATGATGCTATGGTGGGAAAGACAGGTCGACTTTCATGTGAGTCCAACGGTTTATTCGGATCTCATATTTCTAGAATTGTAATGAATTCTGAAATTGGGCACTGTAAAATTGTAAATTAGGTCTAAATCAGAAGTATTTTGGTTTTCTTTCTAATTTTAGATGCTGATTACTTGGTTTATCATTTATGCACGTTTTGGTGGCGTTGAGCTGTAAATAGCGTGCCACTTGTCCTGCGCCGCCACTCACTATCAAAGCTTGTAACTTGTTACTTGTTAGAGAGAGAGGGAGAGAGAGAGAGATTCTATGCTGGTTTGGCCTGTTCGGGTATTACACCAAACAAATTTCACCATCAAATTTTTTTCCACGTATGCTCTGCACTAAACTTTACAATAAATAAGTATTTTTTTAAAGATTATATTTTATTTTATAATTAAAATATAAATATGTTTAATGACTTACTTCCTCCTTTTCGTGTTGATTGTTATTTTAGTTTTTTATCTATAATTAACAATTAATTTTATGAATTAATATGTTCATCTTTCATATGTGACATAAAATCTTTTTCACCTATATTCCTAAAATAATGTTTGAATGAGGGTTAAAATTGGGAGAGTGAGTGTAAAAATATATAAAGCAATAAATATTTTAACACAAAAAATTAAAACAATAATCAAAATGAAACGGAGGGAGAAGTATTTTTTTTAAATGATAATTATTCAAAATTAATAATTATTAATTATATAATTTCAAAAAAAAATATAATAGTTAACTATTATGTACTATTAAAAAATTATAACATATAATGTGCTTGGAATAATAAAAGTACCTTAAATAATCATCAAACGCTTACAATTAGTGAAAAATATTACAAGATTACAACACTTATGAAAATAAGTATATTTTGGTCCCAATATCCATTAGCACCAATTTGGTGCAACACCAAATTCTACTCCAAATTTGGAGTAAAATTTGGGACGGTATTGAAGTAGATTGATCTATTTCCAACGGGATAGGATGAAAATCTCCAACCCGCACCTCGCAACACGGATGAACCGACGATCACGAACAATCTCGACCCAACTGTGATTGAAACTCGAACTACGGATTGAATTGAAGATGCCACAAACAGTTATGGTTGTTGTTTGATAAGTCGTCGATAGAAGAATTCATACAGAATTCAAAAATAAATTATCCACAGAGAAAATATGATTCAATATTAATAATGTCAAAAGTTAATTGTCTCAAAATAATAACTTAGGTCCTTTATATAGGTGGGACAAAATTAAACAAACCCTAATAAAGTTCTAAACCAACTAGGAAATAAAACAAGGCCCAAAATCCGAAAATATCTATTCATTCGCGAGTTCGCTCATGACTGGACCACTCGTGAATGAGCTCGCGACCCACATGGTGTAGATGTGGCACTACGGTTCACGGCCATGTCACCATCGCGAATTAGGTCGCTAATAAATCGAAGCGCACCCTCCCCCACGGTCGCGACCGTAGCAGGATTCTGGCCTAGCTGGTTCGCGACTTGGTTCGCGATTCTTCCTCTCGCGATTGAACTTGTGAACTCTCAAACTCGATCATCGGCACCCCATCTAGGCTCGTATCACCTCTGCATGTGACTCATCACATAAAAGCCACTCAGTATGCAACACAATACTTAAAATCTAATAGGTAGCCACATAGTATGCAATACAATACTTAAAATCTGATAGGTACAAGCATATCAAATGGTATCATTTAGTTTTCAATATGATACTCAATAGGCACAAGTGAAAATGCACACACATACAAACATAAAATAAAATCTGACCTAAAGTATGATACCTACAAGAATCTCATCTGATACTAATCAACATAAAAATTCATACTCCATACACAAATACACACAAAGTCGAACAATGATAGAGGCAAAACAAACTAGACCGAATCCTAAACACATAAACATACCATGTAAAACAACATATAAGATGCAAATATTATAAACAATGTGATACCTATTTCTACTTCAATTGGTACTCATAAGCATGTTAAATGATACTTAACATAATAATTCATATTACTTGTATAAACTTTCAAATTAAGTAATCAAATCAACATCTCTAAGGGGGGTGTATTCAATTAAGATTCTGTAGGATTTTATTGGACTTTTAAAATCCGGGTGTATTCAATCCAGACTTTTAAAAGTCTTTTAAAATTCGAGTGTATTCAATCCAGATTTGTAAAAGTCTTTAAAAATTCAGAGGTATTCAAAAATCCATGGACTTTCAAAAGTCATTGATTCTATTAGATTTCACCTCAAAATCACGTTAAAAATACAAAGGATGAAATCCGACCTCTGCACACGAGATTTTCATGGATTTGTAAATCTAGTGCGCGGTGTACTCCAACAGCCGTTGAGGAGTTAAATTCGGGCACCCCAGTGTGCGGTTGACCCCAGCGGCCGCTGGAGTAGCGATGATGGTACTCTAGCGGTCGCTGGGAATAAGGCGGTCGGTTTCCAGCGATCACTTTGAAATTGTAGGCTGTGATAAAACAGTTTGGTGGGAGCGACTATGAGAGTTCGGAGATTATGGTTATTGATGAGGTTGAGATGCAGATGCATCATCAATTGGAGAAATTGTATAGATCCACTCGATCCGGAAAGGTAATTATAATTTTAATGGTGAACTATGTACTAGGATTAATTAGTATTTTATTCAGTGTTGGGAAATTCATGAATAATTTGAGTACTATCGAGTGTGTTGTTGTACATATTAGACATGGAGAAAATACTGTGATTCCTTAAGTAAATGGTATTGCATAATTGGATTATTTGATGCTGTGTTTTGTTATTACCAAATTCAGATTTGGATTTGCTCAAAACATGAGGAGTGTGATGGAAAACTCCATTTCTACTGAGAATTTTTATTCTTAGTCGTTGAGCAATGCCATATTGGTTTGGTTGATATGTTCTATTTGAGCTTCTTAGACATTCTGTTTCAGAAGTTCTGATAAAGAAAACTGGTTCGAACTCCTTACAAAATAGATATTTAAGTATCAGAAGATGGTTTTTAACTTTATAATTCTCTAGATAATTTTATTAGATTCTTATCCTTATTATAATAATCATGCTTTCTGGAATATGGATACAAATGGATGGTTCTATAAGCATTTTGAAGTTAAATTTAAAGTTTTGATGCAGTATTTGTCATCTAATTTGTAGCATTTCCTTCCCTTACCTACCTGAGTCAGGTATGACTGGCTATTCATTTCCCTGTGTGTTATATCATTCTTCTTTGTTGAATTAATGGTCATAGGGTTTGGGACATTAATTTAATCTCATTGAGTTTTTCCAATGTGTTGCTTAATGCTTAACTGCAATCGAAGTAAGCCAGATGCATTGGAGGACTCTATATCTAGTTGAAGAGTCATCTTATTTTCTTGTCATGGCGGTTGGTTTTAGACACCGATAAGGTTTTTCTTTTGCAGGATTTTGAGAAAGAAGCTGTCAAAGCAGTTGAGGCATTCACTGCTGTAGGGTATAAACATATAGAAACTGCATCCTTTTTTATGAGCCGATAGCTTTAGACACTAGAGAAACCCGATTCAAAATCAACAAATTCTGACACAGGATTGTTGAATTAAGACTACTCTTCCTTTGATTCTGAAGAATCAATTTACCACTAATTAAACTTAAACTACAATGACGGATGGCCGATTTAATTGGCTATTAATTAATCTCGGACTACTAAATATTTGCAACTACCTAGCAGAACCGAAACAATTAACAACGATAAACACAGAGAATCACAGATGCATGCATATAATTAAAGTATAAGAGCAAATTAGATCTCACAGAATAAATATGCTAGGGCTTGGTTAATCCTCACCGAAATAAAACGCCCTTAGCTCGAATTCATAATGGGAATCGAACTACAAAATTTGTTTAAGAAATAGCGATGAAAAGAAGAACGGTATTGAATAGTGAAAATAATCTGTAGAACTCATCTCTCGTCTCTCGCGTGAAGTCTGGATAATGTCTACTCTCTATAGGAAATCCTTAAATACAATTCTTAATTAAGGAAATAAAATCCTAACCCTAATCTAACTAGGAAAGTAATAAAAACTGGGTCTAACAATCATAATAGATCCAAAAGCACGCCCAAGACCGGTAGCTCGAGAAGCCCGCGCGTTCAGCCCAAATCCTCACATAAGTTGACCCATCAGTTGTTTTCTTGTCGATCCATCCAGTCAGTATGCCCATACTGACTGCCTTCTAGATACTCAACTTGAGTACAAAACTTCCAAAAACAAGGTCAATTTCTCCACTTTTATGTCAACCACCTACAATCATCCACAAAACACAAATTCCTCCACAAAACCTGGTCATAGGGTGAGTAACACGGCAAAAATATACCAAAATTAACCCCAAATATATATGAAATAATAGCCCAATCAAACCCCCCCACACTTAGACAATGCTCGTCCTCGAGCATAACTAAACAAAAGACAGACTCTAAAAAGACTCAAAGACGATAAGTCAATCATTGACAACCTTCAACGGAAAACAATCAAAGTCAGAGTTAAGATATAATCCTTCACAGACCACCAACCATTCTCTTGTTTCATAAAGTTGTACACATGCTCTTCATTCAAGTCAAAAATATGCAAAACCAATCCTGCCTCACCAAGGTTCGCTCAAGTTCTCTCAATAGAAAATATGGACATAGTTTAATTCAGACAAATCGTAACTTGATGCTTTCAAACACAGATTTGCCCATATGTCAAAATCTCTACCATGCAAATGAGATCTATGCACAAATCAAAATGTCTTTTCGAACGGGTTGTAACGGGGCTAGGGTGCTCAGGTAGGATAAAATGGTGAATTGGCTCAAATAATTGAAAACATGTAAGTATATAGGAACACATTTACCAAGTTTGTCTGCAACTTCTCAACTAACTCAACAAAACCCAAGTTGTGTGCTGGTTTCCAATAATACAGGGCAACAAAAGAAATGATATCAATTAAGCACAGCCCCTTTCATTCCATGTTCTTTCTATTCCTTATTTGCTTTCTCTTCTCTTTTTTTTATTATTTTTTTTCTTTTTTTATTATTTTTCTTTTGGAATAGAACATGAATATATACACATTTTTAGCTCTCTAGCACCAAATATCTTCAAGCAAACTTTAAACTCATTTCAACACAAACTAATATAACTTACATGTTTTCATGGGACAAGAGCAGGCCAAAAAGGCTAAGGCTTAATTATTTAGTGTCTATTTATAATCAAAAAGGAAAGGATTAGGCACAACGAGCTCATTAATGGACAATTAAGAGCATAGATAATTTATTCAAGCCAAAGCAATAGGTAGTCCTAAATGCCTTAATCATTTTCATGCAAAAGAGACTCAAAAGCGATGTGACTGAGGCAACTAGGCAAATCAGAAATCCAACATTCAAGTACGAAACACTCAGCAAGAAAATGAATTGAGCTTTCTCATATATATATCATGCTCATCAGGCTCAAGTCTCACAATTTAGAAAGCTTCAACAACTTTAATCAAATTTTGCACATTTCCTCATTCAAGAACACATACGAGCACATGCACATTTTAATCACAAGAGATAAAACATCCATTCAAGACCAATCCCATATCATACTCCTTTCTTCTCATGTAATCCATTTCAAATATGTCAATGACTCGACAAACTAAAACCAAAGAAAAACATTTTTTTTATAAACAACAGAAAACGCGAAAGCAAAATAACTCTCTCCCCCATACTTAGACAACACAGTGTCCTCACTGTGTAAAGGAATGGACTGACACAAGAACAATAATAAAAAAAATAAACTGGACAGAGGGTTTAGAGGGCTTCTTGTAGAATAGTCATGAAGATGGAGACCCAGAGAAGTTGATGACAGCCTGTTCAACAGTAGAGAGATGGTCACTAAGAGCATCAAGCTGGCTCTCAATCCAGTGAGTATGGCGATCAAACAACTCTGGATCTCAGCAAGAGTAGGGGCGGTGCTGGAAGATGGACATGCATTGGAAGATTGACTCGGGCTAGAGACATCGGGTCTAGACAATTGATAGTTGCCTTTGGTGTTAACACAAAGTAAATGCGTGGCACGAAAGTCATGCAGGGTAAAATAGGTAACATGAATGTGAATGAGCCTCTCAATAGCAACATGCCGTTTTTGTGCTAAAAGAGTGACGAAGCTCCCTAAAGGACCTTTGCTAGTGAAGTGGTTGAGACTATACTGCCATTGTTGTGCAAGCCAAAATCCAAAGTTTAAATTTTTACGCCAAATCATGCTATCCAGAATAAAAATTTCCTTCATTGTCACAATATTCATCAAGTCATTACGACCAAAAAAATTATACGCTAAGAACCTATGACACAGCCTCAAACCATCATCCTTAATATGGGCACTTTTAGACAAATGTGGCACATAGACATCATCAGTCGACAACTCACGCCAACGATCAGAAATAGACAGAGAATAAGAGGTAGGAATTTCACAAGTAGCCGACTTATACAACTCATCCCTCAAAGACTCATCAGACTCAATCCCAAGCAACACATTCAATGTATTAACAGACAAATTAAAATCTCGGTCCCTTAGACGAAACAAAACAGCATGCGAGTCTGAGAGCTCTCTAGATGAATCAAACATAAATGAGGACAAAAATTCCAAACTCAAAGCATTGTAAACAGGAAGATCATTTTCAAGTAAAATTTCCTAACCAATATGCATAAAATGTTCATGAATCAATACATTAGCCCCAAGGACTTCAATATTCGACCAATCAAAGAGACGAGGGCTAAGTAAAATACGTTCTCGATTCAATCGAGAACGTTCATGTACCTCAGCGGCAGGTCGAAATGGCGGTTTTCGGACATAAGTGCGTCACTGAGGAGGTGGGTCCGGGCGAGTAGAGGAAGAGGGCGACGCAGCTTGGGGAGTCTCGTCCTGCGGAGGTCCAGCTTGGGTAATTTGGGATCGAGTCTGGCAAGCAATAGATACCGCTGTCGTAGACGGTGCGTCGGAGCTTTCTGAGAGGGTGTCTGGGTCCGACGATGGTGGAAGAGTGGCGGTAGGGGTGAGGGTTCTGTCGGCGGATGCCGCCGGCACCGGTGGCGAGGTAGAGGCGCGATTGAGTGTCGCGGATGTGTCTGTCACCTGTGATGAAGAGGCGCCAACAGCCGATGCGGTGGCGAGCTTGGAGATTTTTCACTTCTTACCCATAGATTAATCGAACAGCAATGAAGGCGGAAAAAATTTCGGCAATGGTGGGTGAAAAGTTCAGGTGAAGCGAGAAAGGAGAAAGGGGGAAAGTGCGTTTAATTAGGAATTTGGAATTAAATCAATAGAGTGTCTCTTACGGTTATCAATCGATTAGGGAAATAATTGGTAAAGTATCTTCCTGATTATCGAATAATTACGGAGAAATAAGATCGCGTCAGAAGTGTCTTTGGTGGTCATAACTGATTTGCATTCATTAATTGAAGTCATCTTTGCATCGATGAGCGGAAGCCTCTATGCCGTGCCCTCGTCTCTCCACTTTACCTCCGACTCTGGCAGCATCTATGGAGCGGACATCCGACTCCGCCACCATGCCCCCAGTGACTTCAGGCACACACAACATCGCGGAAGGCTCTGCCGGCTCACCTACAGCAGCTGTGCCCGTCAAGCGCCAGACTCGATCCAAAACTGCCCAAGCCGAACCTCCCCAGACCGAGACTCCTCAAGCCGCATCGCCCTCTACCTCTGCTCGATCGGACCCACCGTCTTCGAGGTGCACTTATGTCCGGAGACCGTTCTTTCGACCTACCGCTGAGGTACATGAACGTTCTCGATTGAATTGAGAACGTATTTTACTTGGCCCTCGTCTTTTTTGATTGGTCGAACATTAAAATTCTTGGGGTTAATGCATTAATTCGTGATCATTTTATGCATATTGGTTGGGAAATTTTACTTGACAATGATCTTCCTGTCTACAATGCTTTGAGTTTGGAATTTTTGTCCTTGTTTGTGTTTGATTAGTCTATGGAGCTCTCAGATTCGCATGTTATTTTGTTTCGTCTACGGGGCTGAGATTTTAATTTGTCTATTAATGCATTGAATGTGTTGCTTAGGATTGAGTCTGATGACTCTTTGAAGGAGGAATTGTATGAGTCGGCTACTTGTGAAATTTATGTCTCTTATTCTCTGTCTATTTCTGATCGTTGGCGTGAGTTGTCGATTGATGATTGATAACCTCATATTTTGCATGTATTTTGAGGTACATTTGAGTGGTATTTGATGGGCATTGCATGCACGAAGTGTTGAGTTTTTCATAGTTTCCTATGTTTTGTGCAATGTCACGTGTTTGTTCATTGTGAAGGGAATTAATGCTATTTTTTGTGTGGACTTCAAATGAGCTTGGGAAGACCCTAGAAAGATAGGAAATCAAGTTAGGAACGCGTTGCAAAAATAATCGGGTCAATCGGATGAGAAACGAGTGAGAACGAAGCAAAACAGTGAGAGGCTGCCGATGCTGAAAAATACCCGCGACCGGACTCGCGACCCGGGGGGTCGCGAATCTCCTTCTTCTCATTTTTCTGCACGGTCACGACAGAGGCAGGGTTCTCCTTTGTTTTATTCGCGACCTGGTTGCGAATTTCAAGGTTGGTCGCGAATTTTCTGCCACGTCATGCCACGTATTGCCACGCGGACTCGCGACCTGAGTCGGGGATGACTGGGTCACGAGTGAGGTCACGAATGCAGCGGGCCTGTCCGATTTTTGACCTATTTTTGGGATTTTCTTTACTTGGTATATAAGGGTTTCCTTGGACGAAAATACACACAATTCCACTTACCCCAAAGTTGCCACAAGAGGTTTGCTGCAGAGAAAAACAGACGTGAAGAACAAGACCAAAGGATTCAAGATCTTTCAAGATTAGAGACAAATTAATTCTTCTGGGTTTAATTTTCTCTGTTCTAAGGATTGTTCATGTTTTCTTTGTGGATGATTTTAGTTATTTATTTTGACATGGATAGCTAAAACTCTAGTATTCTAGGGTTGTTTATGATTCAAGCTATGAAGTTCGTTTAATCTATTGATTTCTTATGCTTATGATTTTATTGTGTTTTGCTTATTCTCGTATTTATCTGTATTATTTACCTGATCAATAAATGGTACAACTTGATGTGTTAATTCATAAATCGAGAGAGGAGTTTTAACACGTGATCTGGAATAAGTAACTTGTTAATCAATAACATTTCAAGAGAGTTGAGATTAATTGAGAGAGCAATAGACCCTAGGAGCCTTTAGGAGTTGCATGCTAGGTATTGAACGGAAACGTCAGTACTAGTTTTGTAATCTACAACCTAGGCACTTCGAGAGAAGGTTTAGGATGAATTAGTGGTTGCTCTAGCACAATTTAAGTCCCAATATAGGCATAAGAATGAAAAGATTAAATGAATGGATTAGTTGATGATTAAGCAATCCTAGAATACGTCTTTTATTCACTGTTTGATTTATCTGTGTTAATTTCTGCCGTGGTAATTTAGTTTATTTATTATTGTCAGTTTTTATTTAGTTCAATCCAATCATGTTTTGTAGTCTAGATAACTGCGAGAGGTTAAATTGAATAACTAGCAGTTTAATTATTAAATCCCTGTAGATACGACCTTGTTCACCGCTATCCTATAAGCCTCACTGTACACTTGCAGTTCAGGTGAAAATAAATACCGAACAAGTTTTTGGCGCCGTTGCAGTTGTGCAGGTGAAGAACGGATGGATTCTGGAATATGGGGGATAGCACATTAACCAACTTGTCTTTCGACAAGTTTGGGGGAGGACGTTGAACCCGAACGGACATCCATGTGATCGTTGCAAGTGGTCGACGACACCTACATGCATTTTTGCAAATTTATTCCATCCCATGGATTTGAATAAGTTTGGGGGGATGTATGCCTGTAGTGTCTAGACCTTTATTTTATTGTATCTGCTAAATATGTCTGTAGTGTCTAGACCTTTATTTTATTGTACCTGCTAAACAAGTTTAGCAGGTACAATAAAATAAAGGTCTAGACACTACAGGCATACATCCCCCCAAACTTATTCAAATCCACGGGATGGAATAAATTTGCAAAAATGCATGTAGGTGTCGTCGACCACTTGCAACGATCACATGGATGTCTGTTCGGGTTCAACATCCTCCCCCAAACTTGTCGAAAGACAAGTTGGTTAATGTGCTATCCCCCATATTCTAGAATCCATCCGTCTTCACCTGCACAACTCAGAAAAAGAAGTGAAAAACATAAATAAAAAAACTAAATGAAAAATAAAATAAAACATATTGGGTTGCCTCCCAACAAGCGCTGCATTTAACGTCGACAGCCAGACGAATTTGGGAACTCAAGTTCCCACAAGTGGAAGAATTGGAATCCCCCATTCTCTTCCCCGATCATCCATCTCCATGCCTCCATCATCAGTAATGCAGCTAGATTCATGTGAGTTGATGATGTTACACTCCACAGCTGCCTTGTGCTCCTCTATATCGAAAAAGAACCAAATGTGTTCATCTTCAAATCGGAGAGTGAGGATCCCCGTGTCTAGATCGATGTTGGCTCTTCCGGTGCGCAAAAATGGTCGTCCCAAAATAAGAGGGACGCTTTTATCTTCCTCCATGTCCAACACCACAAAGTCCACTGGGAATATGAAATCATGCACCTTGATCAATACATCCTCCAAAATTCTCTCAGGATACACCACAGATCGGTCGGCCATCTGCAAACACATGGTTGTGGGCTTGAGTTGCCCACAGTTCAGCTTCTTGAAAAATGACAGCGGCATCAGATTGATGCTCACCCCCAAATCGCACAGTGCTCGACCACCTATCTTTTCTCCAATGGTCATAGGAAGTGTGAAACTTCCTGGATCCTTCATCTTAGCTGGGAGCTTCCTTTGGATAATGGAGCTGCAGTTCTCTGGCATGTGCACTGTCTCAAATTCCTCTATCTTCTTCTTCTTGGCCACAACATCCTTGAGAAACTTTGCATACATGGGCATATGTTGCAGCGCCTCCACCAAAGGAATGTTGATCTGCACCTTCTTGAATATCTCTAGCAATCGAGAGAACTGTGCATCAACTTTCTATTTTGGGGTCCTCTGTGGGAATGGGATAGTCACTGTGGGAAGCACTGTAGGGCCCGTTGAAGGACTCTTGATAGTAGAATTTGGCTTGTCAGAAGCCATCTTGGGAGGAATAGCTGCAGCGGCAACAATAGGTACAGGAACCTCAGTATGCAGATGGATTGCATTGCGCTGTTCCTTGGGATTCACTGTGGTGTTGCTAGGGAATTGTCCCGGTTAGTGCTGATTCCCTACAACTGTAGCCAGCTGACCTAGTTGCTTCTCGAACATCTTCATTTGCACACTCATGGCCCCCACAGTGTTTTCCAGCTTCTCCACTCTAGCTTGCGACTCTCTCATGAATTTATCGATCTTCCCCATGAACGCCATTAACAGATCATCCATGTTCGGCTTCTTTTCCTCATTGATCACTCCATTTGTTACAGAAAAGCCAGGAGGGGGCTGCAGTGCACCGTTGGGATTCCCATATGAGAGGTTGGATCGGTTACCTTGGTAGAATTGATTCCCGCCTCAGTAATTATTGCCATCATAGCCACCTCTCTGATTGATGTAGTTGACATCTTCAACTGTATTTCCCATGGGATTATCTACACCCGGTCGCGCCATAGCATCAAATCTACTGTTGATCGTGGCATTCAGAGCAGACAGTTGGGCGGCCAATTTGGAAATCGGATCACTATCATCAACTGCTGCAGATCTCTTCAATATCCTTACTGGTCGATCCCTAGTCCACTGATAGCTGTTGATGGCCATGTCTTCAATTATTATCACAGCTTGATCGTGTCCTTTATTCAGCAATGACCCGCCTGCAGAGGCATCCAAAAGCCTCTTCACCTCCATGTCGCATCCGTTGTAGAAGATGAATACATGGTGATCAACCCCAAATCCATGATTGGGGCACTTTCTCAGCAGCTCTCGAAATCTCTCTCATGCTTTGTATAAATTCTCATCCTCATATTGGCGAAATTGAGTGATTTCGCCTTTCAGCTTCAGAGTCAGACCGGGAGGAAAGAATTTATGGAGGAATTTATATGCCAAGCACTCCCAACTATCCACCGTACTGAGATCCAGCGAATGGTACCAGTCCTTAGCAGCATCCTTTAGTGAGAACGAGAACAAGCGGAGCCTAATAGTATCATCAGACACCCCGTTCATCTTGATAGTGCTGCAAATCTCTAGAAATTATTGTAAGTGCGCATTCAGGTTCTCAACTTTGTGACCTCCATATTGGTGCTGATGTATCATGCCCACTAGTCCCGACTTCAGTTCGAAATTATTAGCATTGATCCCGGGACCGGGAACATGGCCATGGTTGAGCACCGGCGTAAACATCTGATTTATCGATGCCGGCACTGCCTCTCTAGCAGCCTCCTGTTCTTGAATTCTACGTTGCATCTCTTCCAATTGTCGCTGCATCTGCTGCATTTGCTCAACTGTAACAGGTGCTGTCTGTTCTGCCATCTCTCTTTTTCTCCTTGCGTTTTTGTGGTGAATGGTGGTTTCAATCTCAACATCGTATTTTTCTAGAGATCCTCCCTGAGATCGTATATGCATACACAACCTAATCAATAGAAAAAAAAGATTATAAAATTTAAATGAAAATAAACTGAAAAAAAAAATGTCTAGATTAACAAAAGAAATTAAATCTAAATAATAGCAAATAAAAAAAATTAAATCCCTGGAAACGGCGCCAAAAACTTGTTCGGTATTTATTTTCACCTAAACTACAAGTGTACAACGAGGCTTATAGGATAACGGTGAACAAGGTCGTATCCACAGGGATTTAATAATTAAACTGATAGTTATTCAATTTAACCTCTCGCAGTTATCTAGACTACAAAACATGATTGGATTGAACTAAATAAAAACTGACAATAATAAATAAACTAAATTACCACGGCAGAAATTAACACAGATAAATCAAACAGTGAATAAAGGACGTATTCTAGGATTGCTTAATCATCAACTAATCCATTCATTTAATCCTTTCATTCTTATGCCTATATTGGGACTTAAATTGTGCTAGAGCAACCACTAATTCATCCTAAACCTTCTCTCGAAGTGCCTAAGTTGTAGATTACAAAACTAGTACTGACGTTTCCGTTCAATACCTAGCATGCAACTCCTAAAGGCTCCTAGGGTCTATTACTCTCTCAATTAATCTCAACTCTCTCAAATGTTATTGATTAACAAGTTACTTATTCCAGATCACGTGTTAAAACTCCTCTCTCGATTTATGAATTAACACATCAAGTTGTACCATTTATTGATCAGGTAAATAATACAGATAAATACGAGAATAAGCAAAACACAATAAAATCATAAGCATAAGAAATCAATAGATTAAATGAACTTCATAGTTTGAATCATAAACAACCCTAGAATACTAGAGTTTTAGCTATCCATGTCAAAATAAATAACTAAAATCATCCACAAAGAAAACATGAACAATCCTTAGAACAGAGAAAATAAAACCCGTAAGAATTAATTTGTCTCTAATCTTGAAAGATTTTGAATCCTTTGGTCTTGTTCTTCGCGTCTGTTTTTCTCTGCAGCAAACCTCTGGTGGCAACTTTGGGGTAGGTGGAATTATGTGTATTTTCGTTCAAGGAAACCCTTATATACCAAGTAAAGAAAATCCCAAAAATAGGTCAAAAATCGGACAGGCCCGCTGCATTCGTGACCCAGTCATCCCCGACTCAGGTCGCGAGTCCGCGTGGCAATACGGGGCATGACGTGACAGAAAATTTGCGACCAACCTTGAAATTCGCGACCAGGTCGCGAATAAAACAAAGGAGAACCCTGTCTCTGTCGTGACCGTGCAGAAAAATGAGAAGAAGGAGATTCGCGACCCCCCGGGTCGCGAGTCCGGTCGCGGGTATTTTTCAGCATCGGCAGCCTCTCACTGTTTTGCTTCGTTCGCACTCGTTTCTCATCCGATTGACCCGATTCTTTTTGCAACGCGTTCCTAACTTGATTTCCTATCTTTCTAGGGTCTTCCCAAGCTCATTTGAAGTCCACACAAAAAATAGCATTAATTCCCTTCACAATGAACAAACACGTGACATTGCACAAAACATAGGAAACTATGCAAAACTTAACACTTCGTGCATGCAATGCCCATCAAATACCACTCAAATGTACCTCAAAATACATGCAAAATATGAGGTGATCAATGATGTCTATGTGCCACATTTGTCTAAAATGCCCATATTAAAGATGATGGTTTGAGGCTGTGTCATAGGTTATTGGCGTATAATTTCTTTGGTCATAGTGACTTGATGAATATTGTGACAATGAAAGAAATTTTTATTATGGATAGCATGATTTTGTGTAAAAACTTAAACTTTGGATTTTGGCTTGCACAACAATGGCAGTATAGTGCCAACCACTTCACTGGAAAAGTTCCTTTAGGGAGCTTCGTCACTCTTTTGGCACAAAAATTGCATGTTGCTCTTGAGAGGGTCATCCACATTCCTGTTACTTATTTTACCCTGCATGACCTCCGTACGATGCATTTGTTTTATGTTAATGACGACGGCAACTATTAATTGTCTAGATTGGGTGTCTCTAGTCGGAGTCAATCTTCTAGTGCAGGTCCATCTTCCAGCACCGCTCCTACTCTTGCTAAGATCCAGGAGTTGTTTGATCGCCATACTCACCGAATTGATAGCCGGCTTGATGCTCTCAGTGACCGTCTCTCTGCTGTTGAACAGGCCATCATCAACTTCTCCAGGTCTCCATCTTCATGACTACTCTCTGAGAAGCCATCTAAACCTTCTGTCCAATTTTTTTTTTATTATTGTTCTTGTGTCATTATTTTATGTCACTCATTTCCTTTACATAGTGAGGACCTTGTGTTGTCTAAGTGTGGGGAGAGGGAGAGTTATTTTGCTTTCACATTTTCTGTTGTTTACAAAAAAAAAACGCTTTTCTTTGGTGTTGGTTTGTCGAGTCATTGGCATACTTGAAATGGATTGCATGAGAAGAAAGAAGTATGATAGGGGATTGGTTTTGAATAAATGTTTTATATCTTGTGATTAAAATGTGCATATGCTCGTATGTGTTCTTGAATGAGGAAATGTGTAAAATTTGATCAAAGTTGTTGAAGCCTTCTAAATTGTGAGAATTGAGCCTGATGAGCATGATATATATATATATATATATATGAGAAAGCTCAATTCATTTTCTTGCTGAGTGTATCATACTTGAATGTTGGATTTCAGATTTGCCCAGTTGCCTTAGTCACACCGCTTTTGAGTTTCTTTTGCATGAAAATGATTAAGGCATTTAGGACTACCCATTGCTTTGGCTTGAATAAATTATCCATGCCCTTAATTGTCCATTAATGAGCTCGTTGTGCCTGATCCTTTTCTTCTTGATTATAAACAGCTACTAAATAATTAAGCCTTAGCCTTTTTTGCCTACTTTGTCCCTTGAAAGCATGTAAGTATATTGGACTGTGCTGATATGAGTTCAAGTTCTGTTTGAGGATATTCTGTGCTGAGGAGCTGAAAAGATTGAATGTGTCTTTGTTCTATTCCAAAAAAAAGAATAATAACAGGAAAAGGAAAAAAATAAGGAATAGAACGAGCATGGGAATGAAATGGCTGTATTTAATTGAGGTTATTTCTTCTGTTGCCCTGTATTATTTGAGACCATCATGCAACTTGGATTTTGATGAATTATTTGAGAAGTTGCTGAAGAACGTGAATGGATGTTGTTCTGATAGACTTACATATTTTCATTCATTTGAGCCATTCTATCTTTTTATCCTACCCATGCACCTTAGCCCCGTTACAACCCATTCAAAAAGACCTTTTAATTTGTGCATCAATCTCATTTGCATGATAGAGATTTTGACATATGGGCAAGTCTGTGATTGAGAGCACCAAGTTACGATTTGTGTGAATTAAATTCTGCCCTTATTTTCTATTGAGAGAACTTGAGTGAATCTTGGTGAGGCATGATTGGTTTTGCATGATTTTGACTTGAATGAAGAGCATGTGTACAACTTCATGAAACAAGAGAATGGTTGGTGGTTTGTGGACGATTGTGTCTTAATCTTGACTTTGATTATTTTCTGTTGAAGGTTGTCAATGATTGACTTGTCATATTTGAGTCATTTTAGAGTCTGTCTTTTGTTTAGTTATGCTCGAGGACGAGCATTGTCTAAGTGTGGGGGGGTTTGATTGGGCTATTATTTCATATATTTTTTGGGTCAATTTTGGTATATTTTTACTGTGTTAATTACCCCACGATCAAGTTTTGTAGAGGAAATTGTGTTTTATGGATGATTACAGGTGGTTGACACAAAAGTGGATGAATTGGCCTTATTTTTGGAGACTTTGCAGTTGAGATGATTGAAGAAAAATTGGAGAATCTGGAATGCGGTCAGTATGGGCATATTGACTGGATGAAGCGCCAAGAAAACAACTGATCGGCTGACTTATGTGCGGAATTGGGCTAAGCGCGCGAGCTTATCGAGTTATTGGGCCTGGGCGATTATTTTTTGGATCTATTATCATTGTTGGACTCCAGTCTATTACTTTCCTAGTTAGATTAGGGTTAGGACTTTATTTCCTTAATTTAGAATTGTATTTAAGGATTTCCTAAATAGAGTAGGCAACATTCTGAGACTTTAGGCCAGAGAGAAGAAGTCGAATTCTGTAGATTATTTTCATCATTCTTTTCATCGCTATTTCTCAAACAACTTTTGTGGTTCAGATTCAATTATGAATTTAAGCTAAACTCATTTATTTTGGTGAAGATTAACGAAGCCCTAGCGTATTTATTCTGTGAGATCTAACTCGTTCTTATACTTTAATTATATGCATGCATCTGTGATTCTCTGTGTTTATCGTTGTTAATTGTTTCGGTTCTACTAGGTAGTTGCAAATATTTAGTAGTCCAAGATTAATTAGTAGCCAATTAATTCGGCCATCCGTAATTGTGGTTTAGGTTTAATTAGTAGTAAATTAATTCTTCAGAATCAAGGAAAGAGCAGTCTTAATTCGACAATCATGTGTCAGAGTTTGTTGGTTTTGAATCAGGTTTCTCTAGTGTCTAAAGCTGTTGGCTCATTAAATCTACGGAGTGTCTCTTACGGTTGTCAGTCAATTAGGAAAATAATTGGTAAAGAGTCTTTCTGATTATCGAACAGTTAAGGAGAAATAAGATCGCGTCAGAAGTGTCTTCGATGGTCATTGATAGGACGTATTCCACTTGTTTTTATAACTATCTTTTGATTCATTTTCTCCTAGTTAATTACCCTATATTTGTGTATATTGGTAGAATGATGTGTTTGTCGAGTGGTGTAGGGATATGTTTCAAAGATGGAGAAAAGGGGCATGTTTTTGGTGTAAAAAGATTTTAGTGAAGAAAAGGGGTAAAGTTCGAGTCTGAACAGATCCAGCCGTAAGGCCTTGCAGCTGGAAATCCAGAGCGGAAATTCTAGAAGCTGGACTGGATACGAGTTTTGGGCTTGTTGAACCCAACTCTCGGCCCACGATTAAATCTGGACGCGGAAGAACTCTCTCCACCGCCTTTGGGAGTCTTTTGCATGGGATCTACCTAGATTAGGATTTTATTTTCTATTAGAACTCTATCTTTTTATGGTTTGTAGATATATATTAGGATTCTAGTTTTAATTGGAGACACACACACTCCGGATGAAAGAACACAGCAAGCAGAATGATTTCAATTCAGTTTTCAATTCCTTCTTTTCTCGTTATCATCATCGCACAAATATACAAATTCTTGTTGCTCGATTCCAGCATGCAAGTTAGCTAATTTACTCATATTCCGGTGACGACGACGAAGCTCCACTTATACAAACTGTGAGATCTAATTTGTTTGTTCATAATTAATTGATGCATGTATCTGTTGTTCTTGGATTTCGAATTGATAATTATTCTAAGCCTATCGAATAGTTGCAAATATTTGGTAGGTTAAGAATAATTACTAGCCAATTAAATCATCCATACGTAATTGTGGAATAAGTTTAAGCAGTGGTAAAACGGTTGCTCAAAACTAGGAGAATAACAGCGTTAATTTTACAGTCCTGCGTCAGAGTTTGTAAGATTAAGAATCGGGTCTCTCTTGTGTTCATTGCTTTCGGTTTATTAAACTTAAAGAGCGTCTCTTACAGTTGTCAACCGATTAGAGAATAATTAATGAAACGTCTTCTTAATTATCGAAACCGTATGGAGAGATTAGGTCATGTCAGAAGCGTCTTTGATGGCTATAACTGATTTGCATGGTTTGATTAATTAATTCTTGCATCTATGATCGGTCTTTATAAGTGGAGTGGAGTTTGTCGGATCCGGAATACCTTCCTTTATTGATTTAAAATTCGTTCTCTCTGCACAATATTTTCGCTAGTTGTTATTTCATTCTTTAATTTATTTTGCTGTATAAATCACACAAAACCCTTTTCTGGAGTTTGGTCACGCAGCCTGAAATTCAAGAGTAGTTCTTGCCGGTTCTTTGGGAGACGATCTTGCTCGCCACTGTACTCTGCAATGTGGGCTTGCCGACGAAAGTCGGAACATTTATTTTTGGTGAAAAATGACGCACCAGTCATAACTGATTTGCATTCATTAATTAAAGTTATCCTTATGTCGATGATCGGAATAATTAAGCTAGAGTGGAGTTCATTGGAAGTTGGAATACCTTTATATCTGTGAAGAAAACTTACTCTCTGGTCAATTATTTTTATTTTTGTTTTTTACATCATAACAAAGATATTTGTTGGTAAGGTTTGGTTACTTGCAGACTGAAGTGTTAGGAAATTCTCGCCGGTCCTTTGGGAGACGATCTTGCTTGCCACTATTCTTGGTAGTGTGGGCATACCGTCTGCGTGTCGGATAATTTTTGGTGAAAAATGACGCACCAAGTGTATATGAATTCTGGTATTTATTATACTGTTCCTTCAAATCTTTGCCATGAATGGGTTCTGTTAACCTTAGCCTTTGTATCTTTATACAAGTGGCATATCATATGCTTAAGTTTGTATTTTCAGACCCCTACGCTTAGCTTTTATGATTCATCTTCTACTTTTCGATATTTGCTCTCCTTAGTGAGGATGGATCAGTTAGGTTATCCCAACTTTCATTTTAGATATAGTTAGATGATGATGTTCCACATTTGTGTTTTGTATTTGTATCTTATTTGTTCTTGTTTGGAGTTACAGTCCATCTTAGGTTGTGCTTCAGATTATGTATTTCATTTGGGTTTTTGGGTTAGCATTCGGTCTGTGGATGCATCCCCTTTTAGCTGTTGTTTTGTTTCTAGTTCGAGTACTTGGTTAGGGGTGTGTTCACTTTTGGGACACATTCCACCTATGACTTTGTACGAGACGATTTGAGTTTTATATACAGGTTGGGCATGGTGTTGAATGCCCCATCTCTTCTAGGGGTGTTTTTCTAAAAAAAAAAGAGTTTATGCTTCATGTATTATGCTAGTCAGGCACCAAGTTGTCAGAAGATTGTTCCAAATATGGTGCAGAGAATGCTAATGATGAGGTCCTTGCAAAGGTTGCATCCGTATACGGGGATGCTCGTAAACACGTGGAGAAGAAGCAGGATGATTTCTACAGATTGTTGTTTACACAGGTTGGTTGGATATTTTATCTATAGCATGATCAGTTGATCATCACATCGGATCTCATGCTTTGAGATCTATAACCTTATTGAAAGTATTTATGGCAAATTGATTTTTGAATAAGTTTGCCCATTTTAATTCGAAATTTCTAGCGGCCACTAGAGGCCAACGGTCGCTAGGTTAAAGTATGTCTGCGGCTGGCCCCCAATGACCACTCATTCCCAGTGGCCGCTGGCTTTCAGCGGTCGCTGGGTTCAACTTTGTCCTCGACTGGCTCCTAACAGTCGTTGGTTTACGCATAGAGCGGTCGCTGTGTTCCAGCGAGCGCTGGAAAAAAGGATTTCAAATCCAATACAATCATCCGAAATCCGTCCGAAATTCATACTCAAGTCAGGGAGACTCCATGTGGATTCTATGAATTTTATAAATCCATGGACTTTTTAAAGTCCTTTAAAATCTAATAAAATCTCAATTGAATACACCCTCTAAGCAGTTGATAAAAACAGCAAACACAAAAAACCACATAAAAAAAAATCAAATACAAAATCAACTCCAATTTGATACTTATTTTCAATTCAATTGGTACGTACACATAAATAGATAATCATATTCAATATATTTCCTAGCATATACCTCACTAAAACACATATAGAAACATCATTTATGATTTCAAAAAATCAAAATAAAAAATCAATCAAAACAAAATACTTAACAGGACTCATATAATTTTCAATCAAACACTAAAATGAGCATCTCTGGATATTCAATTG
Source organism: Perilla frutescens (assembly GCA_026008535.1). Classification (NCBI taxonomy): domain Eukaryota; kingdom Viridiplantae; phylum Streptophyta; class Magnoliopsida; order Lamiales; family Lamiaceae; genus Perilla; species Perilla frutescens. The sequence continues at coordinate 35,126,549 of BRKX01000011.1, forward strand.
ATACAAAAATAAAAAAAATACCAAAACTAAATATGAAAAATAACTGAACCCTTAAGGCATATGAACATAGCACTTAAAAATGTGATACATGTTTCTACTTCAAGTGGTACTCATAATCATGTTACCTGATACTTAACATAATAATTCGTACTACACATATAAATTGAAATCAAAACAAATAAAAATTCATATTACTCATATTTACGGATATTTAACATATCTGAGCATTGAAAGAATACAAAAACATAAAAAAAACCACATAAAAACAATTCTGATATAAAGTTAACTTCAATTTAATACTTATTTTCAATTCAAGTGGTACCCGTGAAGAGATATTCTTATTCAATAAATTTACAAACATATATCTAACAAGCATATATTCATATTAAATCACTCATAACAATTGTTAGCCAGGTTACAACATTAATAGCAAAATCAATTTCAAAACTACACCACATATACCTTCGAAATCAGAACTTGAGTCAGGTTGGAGTACAACGCATCCTTCCTATTCTTCAATAATCTCAAATTATAATTTTACTCATTCAATTTGCCCCAAAACCACACCCAACACACAAATCAATTTCAGCTAATATATAATAAACTCTATTTCAAAAAAACCATAAGAGAAACAATGCAATGTTAACTTCACAATAACTCAAATTAAAATTACGAAAACTTACCTGTAATTAACACAAACAGGACAAATTGAAGCGAGATTAGAACTCTCGCAATGCCGCAACAACTCGTTTTTCTCCTCCTTGTCGTCATCATCGTCCGCGAATGGAGAAATCAACAGAGAATTCCAGCTTATTATTGGACTTTTTGGTTGGAGTTCTTCCTTTATGAGCTTAGAATCGCTTAATTTGAACACGAAATAGGGGTTTTTTTAGAGAGACGGGTCGGGAGAGAGAGATCGGGAGAGGGAGGGGGCGGCTAGGGTTAGTCTTCAGATCGAAATGTGGAAAAAAAGAATAAATGGGTCAAGACATGTATGTAAATGATGGGTCGCATGTTCCGGGTCGGGTCGGGGCGCCTGATGGGCCAACCCATGCATAGAATAGTATGCGATAGATATTATTATTATTATTATTATTATTATTATTATTATTATTATTTTTATTATTATTATTAGAATAGTTGATGACGTGTAATTGATATGTGTTTGCCATATTGACACCTAATTTTGACCAACAACTCAGATTGGTTGTACTTTTATTATTTGACTAACTGTGGTTAAAGTACAAAGTAAAATAACAAACCAAATTATAAAATACCTCTCCTATAAAATCCATATCCAATATAACAAGTCCAATATATAAGGGCAAACAACTATAAAGAAATAAAGGAAATGGTAGAAAATCAATGATAGGAAAGACGAAAAGGAGAGGAACAAATGTGCAACCATTTCCACTACCAAATATATATGTACGTACGTTAATTTGATGCCAAAAAAAATGCAGATTTATATATTAATTAGGGATAAGGGCCAAACTGGCCACTGAACTTATTTGGGGGGATCAATTGGGTCACTACAACTTTTCTGGGTTCAATTGGGCCACTGTCGTGTTAAAATTGGCTCAATTGGGCCACCGCGTGACAAAGCCCGTTAGGGCACGGGCTCCGTTAAGTGGACCAAAAATGACGTCGTTTTGATCGTTTTTTTACCCGACCCAATGCTAACCCATACCCCGACCCACTCTCAATCCAAAATCCGACCCAAGATTCTAAAATCCACAAAATCAAAAATTTGGGGATTTCAAATCCCTAAATCTGCAGTTAGGGTTCATCCCCAAAAATAAAATAAAAATTAAAGTTTTCATCTTTGAAGAAACTTAACAATGGCGGAGCAAAATCAGAAGTACTCCCAAATTCGTAATCCCCAAACGCTACGATCTCAAACCCAAAGCCGAATAGGGGGATGAAAGAAAACATTGAGGAATTATGGGAGCAGAGCCCACTTTCTCCCTCAACCTCAAATTGCAGACCCCATTTTCTCCCTCAATCTCGATGCCGATTCATTTGCCCAAACAGCGAAGAAGATGAAAGAAAACATTGAGGAATTAAAGTTTTCAAATCCCTAATTCTGCAGCTAGGGTTCATCCCAAAAAAAAAAAGTTTTCATCTTTGAAGAAACTCAACAATGGCGGAGCAGTGTGTTTGGAGAAGGCGGCGGAGGAATTGCAGACGCCGGAGATGAAGATGGTGAAATTGCAGAATGAGGGGTGGATTGGGGGTCAGAGATTGGACGGCTGGAGACATCGGGCGGCAAGAGGGATGGTTGGCCGGCCGGTGGTGTAACACCCTAATCTAAAAATAATGTTATATAAAAAATAGCGAAATATTATTTTAATTTCAAAGTTCCAGATTGTTATTCGACCCCCGCTGCAACTCCTAGCTCATTTACCTGAAATTGTAAGTTTATGGGATGAGCATACATGAATACACTCAGTGCGGGACGATTATGCAAAATGATTTGTCCAAGTTGATATAAAATGAGATACATGTGTATTATTCACTGATATATGAAAATGACTCGCACTGTGCTTCCAAGGATCAATTAAGACCCCGGACATATTCACGGTCCCTGGCGACATGACTGTGCACAATAGTGAGGTTAAATATGAAGGACAACTGAATAGACGGTCCAGTAACACTCACAAATGAATATGAAATCATACACGTCAAACAAATCACATCAACAAGGACAAAGTGAAATCAACGGCATAATAAGTGAGAATCCCACACCTTATATTTGACCTTGAAGATCGACTCAAGAAAATGACAGCAAGTTAACGTCTTAGTCGCGCCGCACCTAAATATTAAATAAAGGAAATATATCCTATAGATGCATCTTAAATTTGAGGGACATAAATTAATTTATAACAAAGTTTCAAATGAGATTATGAAATTTTCTTTAACTCTAGTTTAAATAAATGAAAATTTTAATGATATAATATAAATTTAATAGTAAATTTAAGATTGTTATAAGAAATAACGAAATTAAAACTAGGTGAACTAATAATATGATTAAAATAAACTTACAATTAATATTAAATATTTGAGTAACTAATAATAAAAATATAATAAATTTATAATTAAATAGTTTATTCACAATATTTTTTCAATTATTACAAATCTTTCGTTCCTAACTATGAAAATTAATATACTAATTATTAACTAAACCTATAAAATGTTGTGATGTCAAACTATATGCCAAATTCATATACATGTTAAAAATATAATAAATAGGAAAATTACTATCAATATTAATCATATAACACAATTTATTATTGTCTTTATAAATTTATGTATAGATGTTTATGAAATTTTCGTGTATAAGAGGCTTTAAATCCCAATCATAAATATATTATTAGATTTTAATGCAATACTCTCTCATGCTGAGCATATTAGAATTATGATATACTAATTAAATAAATGTTTAGTTGATATAAAAATTATATGCTTAAGAATGAAATTAACCATCAAAAGATAATTTACCTTGATTAAGGAATCTAGCCAATTTGTTTATTGTCTTGATCGAAAAATGAGAAGATCTATTACATCCTTACCAATACACTTTTAATACCCTATTTAGATCTAATAGCCATCACCTATTATACCATCTTGATGGCACCTCATCATTTCCTCATTCATTAGTCATCACCTAGAATTTTATAATAAAGACACCTCACACTAATTTGATGTAATAGTTTTCAACTAATCATAAAAGATTTGCATACATGTATTTTATATAAAATAATAATAATAATAATAATAATAATAATAATAATAATAATAATAATCTATTTTTTATAAATATGACAAGCTAGACAATATTTTTAAATTTCATATATAATGTATATAATATTTTTTTTTCTTTTTGAGGAAATATAATATAATAGTTTTGGCTAACTAAACTCATGGACTGAAAGGAATTGAAATGCTATTTCGCATTTTTTGAAATACGAATCCCAGAAGAATGGTAACTCTAGATTTTAAAATGACCAATCACATGAAAATATAAAAATGATCACAGAAATTACCATTTCAATCTTAACTCATATCTTCATGACAATCACCTTCTCACATTTTATTGACGTGGCTTAAAACCCTATGTTTCTACCCAAAATAATCACTTTATATATGATAAAAAATGACACTAAATTTAATTGTATTTAATAAATTAATTTTAATTAAACAAAAATACGTGAATATTAAGGGCGCGACTTAGACAAATCCTCATATAAATATTTTAAACATTTAATTTGGAAACGGGCTGTTACAGGTGGGGTGTCGCCGTCACGTTGGGAGGCAGCAAATTGGCAGGGAGACGAGAAATGGTCTCCGGCGAGTTCATCCATGGCGAAAATCGAAGAAGGAAGGAGATGGGTCTGTGGATCCCTTATCCCAAATTTTTGATTTTGTGGATTTTAGTAGCTTGGGTCGGGTTTTGGATTGAGAGTGGTTCAGGGTATGGGTTAGCATTGGGTCGGGTAAAAAAATGATCAAAACGACGTCGTTTTTGGTCCACTTAATGGAGTCCTAACGGGCTCCGTCACGCGGTAGCCCAATTGAGCCAATTTTAACACGGCAGTGGCTCAATTGAGCCTAAAAAAATTGTGGTGATCCAATTGAGCCCCAAATAAGTTCAGTGGCCAATTTGACCCTTATCCCTATTAATTAATAAACATGCAGTATTTAATCTTTTTTTTTTTTTTTGTATTTCTCCAATTATTGATTAGGATTGATTCCACCAAACTAGAATTTATAATTAATTTTTATTATTTAATTTTCAATCTTTAGAGTTTAATTGATTATTAGTGTTCATTATGTTATAATTGAGATTTAATTTTAAAAAAAATGAATTTTAGTTGCTAAATGTTTAATATACGGTCCATTATGGTACAACGCTAGTTTTTATTTGAATAATAATTAATAGTATTAAAATTTTAAATTTAACAGTTAAATATATACGAGAAGCACCGTAAGATGAAATTGGAACCGCACAAATATTAATACCAACTATTGTAAATTTGTAATAATAGAAGGGATACAGTGAATTTATTAGGCAATCGTTGCTCCAAATTAAATAAAGCAACAGTTATTTTATTACAAGATACACACTAGTATATGTATATATAGAATTATAAATGAAATTCAACCGATGGTAGGGGTACGAAGAACGACGCCGTTGTGATCAACCCAAACCCAGACGCGGTCGCAGCGGACGTCAGTTATCACCGAATCTCCTTCTTTCACAACTATCGCATCCACATTACGGTTCTCTTTCTCTATCACCGCCGCCGCGTCTTCGCCGTTCTTGCCCACCAGTTCCGGCCACGAATTCTTCCCTACATACATATTCATTTCATAATCAAATTAATTCTTAACTTGTACATAATATATACATAATGAAGCTAAGGGTGCATATATGCTTCAATTCTTGCCTGCAGGACAGTCTGACATATCTGCTTCTGATTAATCTCCTGCTGCTAGTACTACACAATTGATCGATTATGGTACGTAGTCACACATACTTCACCACCTATAAATAAGAGAGAGAGAGAGAGAGAGTTCCGATTTCCATGCGCGTTTAAAATTATTCTACTTTGAAAAACAACACATCATCGGCCGAATTTCTTGATTGGTGTTTGTTTTAATAATAATATTATTTATTTATTATGTGCATCTTTTGCTTGTCATCCGTCACAAGTTTATATTCTCCTTTTAGTTCTATTTTGTCACGTAAAAATGTGTCAAATCAATCCTTTTAGTTGATAATGTATCGGTGTATTTAAATATGTAATGACGTATTTCGTGAAACATGATATCGTTTTCACATTACATTTAATGATAGATAATCTAATAATTAGACATGTCATGTATGAAAACCGTCAAACATGACACAACTCACGCATTATAATTTCCTGACATGGCATCTCATCATATTAATTACCAATATTAATCTATTCTATATTATAATATTTAATTAATATATAATGGATAGGACTACAAATTACACTTTTGTACTGAAATGTTTGGATCGAGTAACTAACATTTTTGTGCATATTTTAGTTCGCTATATTGTATATCAATCTCCTTGATTCCAATTCTAGAAATTTATTATTGTGCTAAATTTATTAGATTGTGCCAACCACCTCAAACATTTGATATTGAAATTAAATGTAGTTACTCATAATTGATATAAAAATAAAACCACATATAAAAGACACAATCTATAATAAGTGAATATCTATGAATTACGATATGATGTTGAAAAGTAGACATTTATGATTTGAATTGAGATTGTGGTTTTATATATTTGACTTTTAGGAGTTAGTCGGCCTAACTCCATATCTTTCAGTTTGGTTGCTAATCTCTCTCCTTTTTTTCGTTTTTACACTTGTCATACTCAAACGCGTGCATATGCAGATTTGCGTACGAGTTAACCATGGGTTTAATTAATTGTCAAATACACCTTTTTTGAACATGCACTGGATTTCTCTGAATCATGGCTTCTTTTTTACTTTGAATTTTTCTTTATAAATTAAATAATAAGGGAAAACCGAAAAGGGGCAATATTTCAACTGACTTTACCGATTTTATTTATTAAGTGCAAGTGTTTATATTATTTTGTAATGTCGATGCAGATAGAAACAGGGAAGTGATGGATCTCGAATTTAATATTTTTTTTCTATTTTATATATACTTGTACTATAAGAATAATGATAATAGACAGTGCGGAATCTACGTTATCTATCGAGAAAACGAGTGTTGTCTATAATAGTGTAGTCTATTGTGGTGCGGTTAAAGACAGCATTGAATACGTATCGTCTATTTCATCAGATAACAAGTGTGCGATTATAGACACCGTGGGAAATGTGTCGTGTATTTCAACATAGGCAACGGTCGTTCAGTTAAAGACGACGGTCATTTGGTTACATGTGATATGCGTCTCCAATGGCTTCACAGACAATGGTCATTTGATTGCATGTGATACGCGTTGTCCATCTATCACAACATAGACAACGTGCTTTAATTTAGTTAAAGACAACATGAAATATATGTCGTCTGTGCCTTCATATATAACCTTCATTTAATTATAGACGACATGTAATACGCGTTTGTTTATTACGACATAGACAACAATGAGGAGGTTACAGACGACATTGTCGTTTCTGGCACATACAACAACCATAATTTTATAGATGACGTGTACTATGTATTGTCATTTTTTAACTATTTTGATAAAAAAAAAAAATTCAGTTTTAGTTTTATTTATTTTGTTATCTATGAACAGCATGCTTAAATTTCAAATAATAAGTAAATATAAAACTCTAAGTCTCTAATAAAATTATAATTTATCGTACAACTAATTCAATATATACATAAATCATAAAATATTTATCCAAGTAACAAGTATAATAACCAAATTAAGTATTCTATCGCAAGTAACAAATATGAAGATTGAAAATTACAAAGTGCATGCAACTCTTCCAAAATTGCAGAAACTTCATCACCATTCTAGTAAATCAATCATCCAACTTCCATCAAGATTTCACCAAAAATGTTGCAACATTCACAAATTAAACAAATTTATAACAAAATGAATTCATCATAAACAATCTTAAAGACATTAAAATAATAAATAAAACAAAGTTAAGCTATCAAAACTTACATGAACATCATCGATCAATAACTATATATGGAAAAGGTTGGTGATTGTATTTTGGCTCTAAATTAAAGCTTACCATGAATGGATCGAAGCAAATGATAGGAGAAAGTCGGGATAATTTATAAACCTATGTGACTAAAATTAGATGATTTTTTTTAAAAGGACCAAAATTAATAGAATTGGGATCAAAAATAAACTAACGCATGTCATGTAAGATCAAAATTGAAATTAACTCCCCAGATCACCTTAATTCAACTGCGAAGGAAGATGCGATATTTTTTTTTCCATAATTAATCGTGTAAAACGACATCATATCTTTGTTCGTACACTACAAAAAAAATGGTATTTAGAGACAAGATTATTAGCGATGACAAATGTCGTCACTAATACTAGATTTTTAGTAACGACATGTCGTTTCTAATCATCACATGTTATCTCTAATAAAAATTTTGTGATGACATTGTTGTCGCTTAAATAGAGCGTCCCTAAAAGTTTGTCCCAAATAAGTTAAAAATTATTTTAAGTGACAACATTATCGTCACAAAAAATGTCATTAGAAATGACATGTAATTATTAGAGACGACATATTGTCACTTAAGTCTATTATTAGTGACGACATTTGTCGTCGCAAATAATATTGTCGCTAAAGACCGTTTTTTTGGTAGTGGTACGACATGCAGTGTATATAATATACGAGACATCTATTTTTCTGAAATAATTTCACATATCATTAAAGAACGCATCTATGTACATTAGTTATTTTTTGCAGGCCCCGAAAAAATGTTCCGGTATTAGATTCGATATTTTTTCTCAATAATTCACGTATTAAATTGTCAAATCGAATAGTATGAAATAGATTTGAATATTAATGTAGTATTATTATTATTATTATTATTATTATTATTATTATTATTATTATTAACAAAACATGGAATCAATCATTATTTGATTTGTTTGTAAGGGTCAGCCGCTAGTAAAAATTAATTTTAATTAAAAAAATTGCAAATTAAAGTGCAACTTTCCCGTTAACTATGAAATTAATATATTGAAGAGATCAAATAAGCAGTGATTCGAAAAACCCATCTCAAGTTGTGAACCATTTCCAACAGCAGTACAACGATATTAATTTGACGTAAATACCATCAACTATTGTAATAAGAGAAGATACAATTTATTTATTGGGCAACCGTTGCTCTAAATGAAGCAACACTTATTCAATTTATTACAACATAGCAACATTGGATATTTATTTAATTTAACCAGCGGTAGGGGTACGAATGACGATGCCGTTATCGTTAACCCAAACCCAAACGCGGTCGCACCGGAAGTCTTTGGTCACCGGAGTTCCATCTTTCAGAACTATCGCATCCACATTCCGGTTCTCTTTCTCTATCACTGCCGCCGCGTCCTCGCCGTTCTTCCCCACCAGCTCCGGCCACGAATTCTTCCCTACATACGATCATATATATAAATATCAAAGTCATAAATATTGTAATTAATTGATCAAATCGTAGAACCTAGCACAGCAGAAATCGCGCGTGCAACATTATCAGATTTTTGGAATTAAAAAAATATATACACAATTCTGCTGTGTTGAGGTACGTACTAATCGAAAAGGGTGGACGTACGTAACAAATTTCGTTCAATACCAAAGGTGGGTGTGATTTAACTTTTAAGAAGAAGAAGAGTAGTGCTTGCCTGGACACTCTGACGACATATCTATTTGTGATTGATTCTTTGATGCGAGTACTAGATATAATTGATTATGGTAGATTGATTTGCACAGCTTTCACTAGCTATATGCCTATATATAGTAACTAACTTTGAAAAACAGCACATCATCGGCCGATTTTCTTGATTGGTATATTATTATTATTTTGTACGTGCAGCTTTGGTTGTCATCCTTCACAAGTTTATATATCTTCCCTTCTTACCTACCTGTGTCAAATAGTCATAAAAATATCTAATAATTGAGTAATGGCTCCGAGTATGAAAACCATCCATCGGGTCAATCTATCATCAGACTCCCGTATTTTCTTGGCATGTACAACCATCTTCTCATATTTTCTCCGCATAACTATATTATTTTTTAATATCTAATATTTGGAGTCATTACCATTTTTATTCAACCATTTCAAATATTACATGTTCATGGATACTCAACATTTACTTAATTAAACAAATTTAATTAGTACGAGATTACTCTATATTAATTTTAATTGATTATATATAAAACTTCTTCATTCCGATAAATAATATCATGAGATTTGTGATGCCATTTTTTTTCTCGTACTAAATTTATTTAAATGTGCTAATATTGGATACGGAAATAATTAAATTTTTTGAAATATTGAAATAAAATTGTTGTCGACAACAAATGTTTGGTACTATAATATAATTAACCCTTAATATATAAAGAATACGAGTATATGACAATGCAAGATAATTTTACAGCAGCCTATTATGAAGCTATGATATCATAGTCAACAGTATACATTTATTATTAATTTGATATTTGAATTGAAATTGTGGTACGTACGTGTTGTATTTGACTTTGAGTTTGTCTGCCTATTAACTCTTATCTCTATCTCCATCTCTTTCCTTTTTTTCGTTTTTACACTTCCTAAAATTTTCTTTATTATTTTAGTTCAATATATATACTATATATAGCAATAATAATATATTCATAATACACGTACACTATGTTAATCTAAACATAAATGGAGTAATATACTTATATATCGTACTTATCTGTACTACAAATCATCGAGTCATATGAATTGATTTGATTATGTAACAAAACCCAAGAAAAATTTTAAACTTGGCATTGGTTGTATATTTTAAATTTTTAATAACTGTTCGTTATTGGTTGTTATTAATATTCGTGATAATCCAACAAGAAAAATACCAATTCCATAGTTCAATTAATTTTAATTTTGTTCCAAAATTTCTATACATAGATTTTTTTTTTATTTTTTTTTTTTTGCAGCTCCTTGTAAATGATTGGAGGTGTTGCTTAATATAAGCGTTTGTGTAGTGTTTTGGGAAAATAGTAGAAAGCCGGAAAACAAATTAGAAATCTAATAGTGTTTGAGAAAAAAAAATCGAATTTAATTCGTACTTTCATATGCGGTGAAAGTTTTGAGAAATAACGCCCTTTAAAAAGATGGTATTTCCTAAAAAAAAAAAAAAACTTATAATCGACTTAAAATTGAAGTAAAATGGGTGAAAATCCCGTGTTGTTGAAATTGTGCATCAAAATCAGAATCAATAAGCTATTTGTGGCTGAGTTGTGTTTTTTAAATTGTACCATAATGTCTTACAGATTTTAATTAATAAAACGGTCTCTCCAAGTTTTTGTCATGTAGAGCATCCATCGATGGTCTTTTATTTTCAGGAATATGTGTGTCACATCACTGCCACATCAACATCTTTCTTCTCTATTTTTTCACTCCAATAATGTTCCTTCAAAATTAATTATTCATGAATCCCACTGTAAATGAAAGAAAAGAGAGAAAAGAGAGATAAAATGTGAAGGCATGCATGTGTGGGTCCACATTTTTCACTTTTTGGAGGAAGCAAAAGTGCTCTTTCTCTCCGGTCTCTACTCTTCCCTTTTCCAACTTCCTCCATTTTCTCAACCTCACCAACTCTCCCAAACTTTCTACAGTTGTAGATGCTCTTATATGGTAGTAGTCACGAGGAACTTGCTTTTATTTTCATCAAGTAATTAAGCGCAATAAATTGAATATGTTTAATATTTTCTAAACGCAATGTGTACTCTTGTGAGATTATTTTACTTTTTTTTTTGTGAATAGTATATTTCCACCATTATAAAGAGAAAATATTTACCCATTACAATATTGAAAAAGTTGACATTAGTTAGAGCCGGAAATTTGGGCCAAAAAATGTTGAGTTGGGCTGCTAAATTTTAGGGCCTGATTCTATTTAAAAGAATTAAAATAGACAGTAAAGAACTAAAATGGAAGAACAAAATTTTCAAAACTTAAAACGCATTACACACTAATTCATTTAGTAACTTCATATTTTTCAATCATTTTATCTTGGGTTTTATTTTTTTACTTTGCTTGTAACATTGTTACTCTAGTGGTAGTAGTAAATTGGTAATTGTATTTATTGTTAGATAATATTTTTTTATAAGCATGGAAATAAGTCAGACCAGACGAGTTTTTCGTTTGGTATGCCTAAATCTGGCATATTATCTATAAAAAAAATGTAGGCTTAGGACTAATCAGAGGACATCCTTTGTTACAATTTCATGTTTCATCTTATATTTCAATCAATGGATTTATGTCATGTGTATATATTTTTAGTGAATAGCTGTTTAATTTTGTAAATACACATGACATGAATCCAATGGTTGGAATAAAAGATAAAAAAAAAACGTAATTGAAATAGAGGATCACGTTTGAGGACTAAGGTATTTAACAATGCAAACATTTAAAAAACCCTTTTAAGCTTACAAAAAAAAAACATTCAAATAAAGTGTTGGACATGTTCATCAATCGTATTAATACATATCTCTTATATCTCTGCCTGCCAAAAAAAAATGTTTAATGAACTTAATTCATTAAGTTCCATGTAGAGAGAGAGAGAGAGAGAGAGAGAGAGAGAGAGAGAGAGAGAGAGAGAGAGAGAGAGAGAGAGAGAGAGAGAGACGAACAAATTAATGGAGTAGTAGTGATTTGATTTTTCCATGTATGCTGCTACATAAAAACTTGGATACCTATGAAGTACCATATTATTCAATAGAAGCATACAAATATATAATGATAGATTATAACATTACAAACATATATATATTTTTGCTTCCATTGCTATCTATATTATTATATATGCCATGTGCTTAATTAATAATATGATCGCATGCAATTCAAGAATTAATGAACCCTCTCTTCAACCTTCACCATAAACCCCCCTTTCATCTTCGACGTAAAGTCCGACACATACACCGGCTCCGCCCCTCCCTCCACCGGCACCACCCTAAACCGCCGCAGGATTCCGGCCGCCACCCTCTTCATCTGCAAGAAAGCCATATCTTTCCCCAAACAAATCCTCGGCCCCGCCTGAAATACGGGATAAGTGTACGGATCCCGGCCGACGAAGCTCCACTTCTCCGCCTTCTCCTCCCACTCCAGCCACCGCCCGGGGCGGAACTCCGCCCAATCCGCCCCCCACACCTTCTCCACCCTCCCCATCGCGTAGGGATGATAGCTTATCCTCGTGCCCTTCTTGATCACCGTCCCGTCCGGCAAAACGTCGTCATCCGCCGCCCATTTCGTGCTCACCGGCACCGGCGGGTACAGCCGCATCGACTCGCAGAGGGCGGCGTGCATGTAGATCATGTTCCTTACTTCTTCGTAAGAGCCGCCGCCTTCGTCGGGATTTTGCTGCCGGCCCCCTAGTTTTGTAATCTCTTTCATTATCTCCTTCTCCACCGATGGATTGTTGTTGAGCAGCCAGAAAAACCACGTCAGCGCCGCCGACGTCGTGTCGCGGCCGGCGAGTATGAAGCATATCACTACGTCGGTTACGAACTCCTCGTCGGAGTGGCCGGAACTCACGAATCTCGAGAGCAGGTCCTCTGATTCTAGCGACGAATCTCTCTCTAGCTCCCTTTTCTTCTCTCTCATGATTTTCTTGGCGAATTCGCGGACTTGTTGAACTTTGATCTTGAGCTGCTTTTCATTACCAATGCAGAGAGCTCTCTTGATCTTCCACAGAAAGGGTATGTTCGAATTGAATCTCTCGCTAATAAGTTTCAGAGCGGAATCAAACACGACGGCGAAGTTCTTCGTCGGCAGCGACGGCAGCAGGTAGGCAGGATCGTAGCCGAAGGCAATTTTACAAATGTTATCGAAAGCAAATCTCTGCAGAAGGTCTTGCAAATCGACGGCGGTGTTGGCGGCAGCCGCGTTGGCGAGAGTGGGGACTAGGCGGTCGGAAAGCTCGCCGTCGACGACAGTTTCGACGAATTTGCGGAGGGATCGGGTGTTGAACTGGTGGCTGGAGAGCTGGCGTTGGAACTTCCAGTTATCTCCGTCGGCGTTGAAGATGCCGTCGCCGAGGAAATCTCTGAGAATGTGGCGAAAGACGGCGCCCTTGGGGTAGTTGTGGAAGTGGTTCTTGAGCATGTGCTGGACGTTGGCGGCGTTGGCCGTGAACATCTGACGGCCGCCGAAGGGGCGGCGGAGGGTGAAGGTGAGGGTGGGGGTGGAGGTGATGACGTCGGAGAGCCACTGCACGCGCCGCTCCTTGTTCTTCCAGATGGTGAAGATGGAGCCCAAGATGGGGTAGGAAACTGGTGTTTTGGCGGCGGAGCTAGGGTTTTTCAGGATCAAGAAAATGAGTGGGAATACGATGATGGAGAGGAACAGGAATGTTGAGAATTCAAGATCCACCATTTTTGTGTTTGAAGAAAAGAAAAAAAATTGATTTAATTAATTTGAAGAGGGTTCTCTTTTTTAGGGATGAACTAAATTCAATTTGTTCCACTCGATATTAATGTCCATTTATAGTAATCAACTCAGTCCTTGGTGGACCATTTTAGAAAAAGTTGGCAGATAATTAATTTAAAAATACACGTGCCAATCATTAAATTTCGGCCGAACGTATTTTCATACATAAATCATAACTCATTTTTCATATTCCATAATTATATTTATATATTTGAAATTTTGTTGGTGTTTGAATTGGAAATCCATATTATCCCTTTTTAAAAGTGTGTTGCATGAATTGAATAAAGTAATTCAACGGCAAAGTAAGTTTGACAAAATAATATATGTTTTTTTAAGATGTAGACATACTATAATTTTACCTTCAATTGACATACATTAATAATTTTTTATAAAACATATGCATTATTCGAAATAAATAAAATCCTGAGAAATCATCATCTTATATGGGTATTCACAAATCAATATAGTCAAGTGATGTCTATCTATCTAATATAATGAAATGGAGTTGTCTAACTCTATTCAATTCCCACCCAAATTAAAAATCAAATCATCAACAACTATTACAAAAAAAAATAAAAATTATCAATCTCTATCTAATATAATAAAATCTATCTAAAATTATAACTAAATATCACTTGAGATACAATATTAATTTTAGTGTATTTTCGGAAATGTGGGTAGTGGCAGTAAGGGTGACCCCGACCCGGCCAGACGAAATTAGAGTTTATATTGATTTTTTTTTAATATTTAATCTTCAATATACTAAAAAATTAATATAAACCTTAGATAGATTGAACCTATGTGATTAATAAGAATAAATTAAATTAAGGGACGAGAAATTGAAATCGAAAAAAAAATAAAAAATTAACAAATTTAATAATATTATAGAGAATATAGTAGGAATGTGTTGGACATGATTTCATCCGCCTCGACTCTATCTAACCGCCAATTTAACACTATAGTCCAAAAGCAATGCGAGATATATTTCCCGGTTTTCAGTAAAGAAGTCAACTGTCATAAAATTGAGTGGATGAATGTGCGTGTCTTATCCCATATGTCCTAATTTTTAAATTTTCATGGACGGTACGCCGTACGTAGTAGTAGTTGCTTCATTCTCACTTTTTTTTTTTAGGTTTTTTCATTTTTATCACGTCCACTTACTCATATGCTAATTAACATGTGGTTTGTGCGTGCATTATACTGGATAATTAATTTTATTAAAATAAATATAAATTTAAAATGAAATTAGTGAATTTTAATAAAAATTAAAGTAAATTAATTTGACTATTATTTTTTTTCAAATTAAATTTAAATTATAATTGGCTTCCTTAAACTCCAACAAAAACATAAATCCTAAAAAAGGCCTAACATCCCCCCCCAAAAAAAACTCAAAATCTTAAAAATCTCCTAAACACTAAATCCTTAAACTCTAAACCTTAATTGAGATTAAATAATCTCATATCAGTCAATTAGCAAACTTGATATTTCTATGATATAGTCATAGAGTAAATTTTGATTTTGGTTCCTCAAGACATGCGTTAGTCTGCTTTTGGTCCTGATACTATCGTTTTTTTTGTTATTTTTCAAAAAATTTATCCAATTTTAGTCTAATAGATTTATGGTTTTCGAATTTAGTCCACGATTTTAAGGCCAAAAAAGGGAACCAAAATCGAAATTTACTCTACAGTCGTATGAATGATACTTTTTAGGATTATGAGTGATATTTTATAATGTTATGAGCGATACTTCTTAGGGCATCCTCAATTGTGTACCCAAAATTAGGTACATAACTCTGCCACGTCACCGCCACGTCAAAAGTTATGTACCAATTTTTTTAAATACTTACTCACCCATAATCATTTAGGTACATACATTAATCTTGAGGGTCCCACCATTATATCATTCATATTTTCTTAATTCATCTTTAATTTTAATACATGTTTTATTATATACTTTCATTTATAAATATTTTTATATGATTAAACCATCCTTAATAAATTTTATGTTTTATTTGTATTTTTAAAATTTATATATATATATATATATATATATAATTTAATTCGTAAAAAAAATATTTTAATGTTTATTCAAATTTTAAATATTAACTTAATTTATAAACAAATTAATTATCAAGTCATCAAACATTTTCCTGCCGGCAGGAAAGCATAGAACGAAATTAAACCTCATAGGCTCTATTTCCACACTTTCCTGCCGGCAGAAAAGCGTAGAACGAAATTCATTAAAACTATTTTCATATATTAATAGAATATATGAAAATTATAATAAATTAATTAATTTTTTTTTTGATAATTATGAATTAAAATCACACTACATAAAATAAATTAAAACTATTTTCATATATTAATAGAATATATGAAAATTATAATAAATGTATTTTGTACATTTATTACTGAATCCTAATTTATCTTTAATTTATTTTAGATTTCATTTATAATTAAAATAAAAAAATTAATAATTTTTTTCCTATTTGGTAAGAATTTAAAACCTACATAAATTAAATTAGTAGATAAACAAAATGAAAGAATTGAAGAAGAATAGAAATGAAATTTCACATAAAATAAAAAGGAATTAAAGTTTAACAAAAAAAATTTAAAAAAAAAAAGAAAAAGGAATTAAAGTTTGGCAAAAAACAAAATATATATATATAAAAGAAAAATTGGGCCCCACATGCACCCTCTCTCCCCTTCTTTTTTAGTACATACACATGTACCAATTTCATAATTTAGTTCTTTTAAAATAGGAACCACATTGGTTTGTACCCATTCTTGGTACAAAACTATGTTTTTGTACCTAAAAAAAAAACCAATGGGAATGCTCTTATACCGATGTAAAATATCCATTATATTTTTTGCGCAACGTACAATCGTGAGATCAAATTGAACCTGAATTTTATTTCTTGCGAGTATCTATATGCTACGACACACACACACACACACACACACACACACACACACATACAGGGTTGGGTTCTAGAAGGAACCACACCCTATTTGAAAATTGAGAACCAATTTGAGCCATAGATCTTGCCTATTTGGACGGCCAATATATGTTCCAAAAATTTAAAAAACCGGTTGCATAATTGTAATAACGTCCAACTTCGCTGCCCCTGAATCTTAGTAAGGGTAAAATTGAAAATTTCAAAATATATGAATTTGCAGACATTTGCAGAGAAAAGCTTTCTTTCACCATAACTGCTACTCGCTCAAGCTTCCTCGCGCAAAACCCAGGCGGAAGAAATCTGGAAAAAAATGCAAAAAAGTCGAATTCAACTGTTCAAATCTTCCGAAAACCATCGAAAAGATTAAATTTCCGAGTAGAAAGCATGAAAACTCAAGGTCATATATCGTTCAGTTTTATTTTTTCAAATTCAGTTTGATTTTATTTTTTGCTAGAAAAATTCATTTAGCATTATATTATGATGATTTAGCAATGTCTTTCGTGTTTTGTTAGCATAACAGTACTTTCCCGAAGACATACAAAACATAATCTTGACCAAAATCTGTTATTTTATTGCATGATAATTTATCCGTTTCATTTTGTTAGTTAATGACGGAAAACTTGTATAAATATGTTAAACCTAAAAATGTTGGCAATGTATATGTGATTTACGTATATATTTTTTAATTTAGGATTTTAGCATTATCATTCCCTATTTTAGCATTGTCATGACTTATTTTAGTACTAACATGACCCCTGTTTAGCATGACAATTTTTTAGCATTACAATATAAAATATCATCGGCATTGTAAAAAAATAATGAATAAATACTGTTACATGCTGTTGAATTATGAATATAGTGCAAACACTATTACCATTGCAAACTATAGTCTTTAGCATTAACATAACCCTTTATTAGCATTGTGATTAAAAAAACTTGTCATGGTCATTACAAACCGACAAAATGTGATTTGTGGTACTAGCATTATTGTTAACTGTATTTGCATCATCACATCTCGTTTTAGCATTATCATTAAATTATAAAAGTGCAATCATCAACAAAAATGTTATTACAGTTTTTACAATGTCATAAATCGCACCTTAGCATTATTTCGTAATGATTTAGTAGTTTCATTTTTTGTTTTTTTGGTAAACCTAACACTTTTGTCCATCTGTGATTTATCTGCACATTTTCTTAGTTTTAGCACTATAGTTTTAGAGTTTTAGCATTATACAAAATTAATATTTTGTACTAATTGAAACATATTATCATTAAAGTAAACATATAACCTTATAATATTGTTAATAACTAAATATAATGCATTCTCATTAAAAGTAAACGTCTTATTAGCAATATAACGAACTATATTAGCACCACAAACAGTAAAATTAGCATTATCAAAACCTTTATTAGCAATACAAAAAAAGAAATATCAACTATGACTATTAGTATTACAGGAAAGAATATTACTATTATTAATAAAAAATCAGTATGAAAAAGTACAAAAAAATGTATCTACTTCTTCCTCCCACAGTTCCTAAAATCATGATTGCATTTCTTCCCACACTTACTGCAGGTCCTTAAAGAAATATCAGTTGTGCCTATTAGCATCACTGTAGCCTTGTGAAGAACGCAGGAATAACATTTAGTATCCTCACCCGACATTAAAGCAGCCCCAAAGGTCACAAGCTTCCCACGATTGTCCTTTCCAGTGAAGGGTGCAAAAATTATTGAATACCTGCAACCATGTAAAAATTCACAAATCTCTGTTATTATAATGTCTTTCTCATCATAAATAAAAGACTACAAATGCTAATACTATCGACTACCAAAATATTCAAACATTAACTAACAATGCTAAAAAAAGGCAATGGAAGTGCTAAAATTACAACTACCATTGCTAAAACAGCAGAATGCAAATGCTAAAATAATAGAACGGCAAGTGTAAATAATAAGCAGCCTAACCTCTTAGTCCTATATGTTGCATCAAACGACATAACATCCCCGAATAGCAAAGAGTTCCTTCTTAATATTGGATCAGCCCAAAACAAACATCTCAACTGATCATTCTCATTAATTTCATAATCAAATGTAAAAGCAGAATAGAATTCATGCCTTTTGCCCATTTTATCCAACAAAATCGAAGAGAATCGCGTGAAAAATCGCAGGAAAAGTACAACAAAATTTTTGCCCAATGCAGGCTTCAAAGATGGTTCACATTCACATGTGTAAAATTCAAAAAACACAGGTGAAATCTCCAAAGTGGTAGAAACACAATCTGCACGTTAATCAATATATAAATAATTACTTTAATGCTTAATAATGCTAAAATTATTCACAGTAGTGCTAAAATAGGTTACAGAAGTGCTAAACATTTTAATACTAGTGCTAAACTATTTGTTGGCAACATGTTTTTCTAATATTCAATTGTTTTTACAATTTATAATTCTAGCAAATATGCAGAGATACATGAACATATTAATTACAAATAATGCTAAAACTAATTACACCAGTGCTAAAAATACATGTTGATCCTCAAAAATAAAAAGTTCAACTTAATCAGCTTAATCAACATTATTGAACAAATCTAAAACACAACAAAATCGAAGAGAATCAAAGAAAATCGCATGAAAAAATCGCGTGAAAAGTTCCACAAAAATATTTTTACCTGGCATCATCATCCAAGAACAACAAACAACCAAAACTCTAGGGAAACTCGCGTGAACAACGATTAAGATGAATCGACTGGAATCTGGATTACATAAACACAACAAAATCGAAGAGAATCGTGTGAAAAATGAAACATATTTCGAATGGAAGTAGATTACGAAGGAAACAGATTTAACTCCAAAAATAATAGATTTCCTAAATTACGAAAATACCCTCCGTTCATTAAAAAGTCACTAAAATTACAATAATGCCA
Source organism: Perilla frutescens (assembly GCA_026008535.1). Taxonomy (NCBI): domain Eukaryota; kingdom Viridiplantae; phylum Streptophyta; class Magnoliopsida; order Lamiales; family Lamiaceae; genus Perilla; species Perilla frutescens. Next base: position 35,146,588 of record BRKX01000011.1, read on the forward strand.
CAACATTTTTTAATTTTTGGAACGTATCTTGACCGTCCAAATAGGCGAGATCTATGACTCTGATTGGTTCTCTGTTCTCGCAAGGGGGTGTGGTTCTCATTTGATCATATATATATATATATATATATATATATATAGGATTTAGTTCAAATGAGAACTAGGCATTCACATGAGAACTATAAATCATGCTTATTTAGTGCAATTTTATAGCTTATTTTATTGTATTTTAGTGCTAATTTTTTTTTAAAAAAAATTATAGCTTAGCTTGCTGTATTTTAGTTCTAGTGACAATAGCACTAAAATACAACAAGATAAGCTGCAAAATCATATTAAATAATCATTGTTTATAGTTCTCACGGGAATACCTAGCACTCATTATAACTAACCCCTATATATATATATATCAATTTTAATTAATTGGGTTGTGTAGAATCAATTAGGAGTTAGGACAGTGGTCAAAAATTAATTTTTTAATTTCGGATAATTATGCCATAAATTTCCAGATCTTAGTAATATATAGTATTATGATAGGTTCTAAAAAAAGAAAGGAAAAAAGTGTGCAAAACACAAGGTCTTAATTAATTGCTTATTTTTTTGGACCACCAAAATAAGTTGCTGGCTATGAGTGCTGCATATCCGCCAGGAAAAATTAAAGCTAGCTAGAAGTCGATCGGTCGTATAAGGAATCGTTTGTATCTATAGATTGATGAATTAATTTTTAAAAATTAAGCAGATGAGTATAATTAATATCCTTCATTTAAGTCGTGTGATCTGTTTTTGCAGCGTGTTAGTTATAAATTGAGCGTATGTTTTTACTTTAAAAAAAGGGAAAAGGGCATAAAATGATACTCCAAGTAATGACGATACTCACTTAAACAAATAAAGTTTAGGCCAGGTCAAATGGCCCTCAACTATCTTAAAATGTACTAATTATAAACATACCCATATAAATTATTAGTTTTTATGTTAATAATGAATTAATGTTAATACTTTTACAACTTAATTTCGATCATAATATCGTACAATGTATAAAGTATGATTGAAAAGTTCTCGTCGTGGGGTTTCTGAAAGTAATTTCAATTTGTTGATGTTTGTCCGCCGATGGAGTAACATTTAGACGGAGAAATTTTGGATTATGATTTATTTGCACATTTTAAGTAGTTGATGATGGGCGATTAAGCCGGCCTAAATTTTCACCATTTAAATGAGTCTTGAACAATACTTCGAATGTCTATAGGTACTTTTTCCCAAAAGAAAAAAAACATGCATGAACACCGTCTAGGATTCAAATATTGTTGTTTAATTTTAAAACGGATGAAATTCTCTAGTGCACATTTGTGTGTATCAATCGTGTGTCAATATCAAAATTGTATAATTTTAATAATGTTTTTCATAAAATTAAAATTTATAATATTATTACTAATTAATCCTAACTAATATTTATTGGTAAAAATTGAAATTTTAAAAAATTATATCCAAAGTTTGGAATAATCAACCCCAAAAATGAATTATATTAACTAAAATATGATTAAATACTAAAAATAATTATAAATTATAATTGAGTAGAATAAATCCTTAATAATAATGTAAAATTATAATAAACCAAAATAAATTAAAATTGAAGAAAAAATGGAAGAAAAATTAATAATTTTGATGTTTGGTGCACGATTGGTACATACAAACACAAGTTTAGACTAAATGATTTTATGTGGAATTAAGGAGATATAATTTACAAACCTCAAATATCATAACCTTAAAAAAAAAACTATATCATTTATCTCTGCACTTTAATTGCAACAATTTGGTATTAATTCCACCTTGGATTTGTACCATTTATTCATTTAGCTTGGAGAAATTCAAAGTAGAGAACTCAAGACACTTTAGATGGGAATTTAATACCTAGCATGTAGCATTTTATAACCAAGTTGTTACTCTATATACCAACAAATTTTGTCATTTTTTGTCCGACCAAACTTATATATATACGTATAATTAATCTGTCTACAAGTAACAAAGTAATTATATATTAGGCCCCCACCTACTGTAAAAAGTATATATATAATGTACAGAACCCTCAATTAATTATTGAATGAAGAGTTCGCATCAAATTAAATTTGCTGTACATTTTATCATCGCAATAACGACATTTACCCACCTCAAGACTCAAACGTTTCTTTCACAATTTCACGAGTTTTCAATTTTTTTTCCCAATCTAATTTTGTCCATACTTTATTCGATGTATATATTTTGAAAGAAATTAATTACTGAGTGCACTGTACAACCTTTTGTTGGGTCTCTATATTTTTGTGTACACGAACATGATTTATTTTTTTATCTTCCTTATAGTCATTATTGATGAAAAACTACTTAACAATTTTTTTGCGGCCTCTACAAAATAAATTCGCGATGAGCAAATTTTTTCCTCCTTTTCTCCTTTAATTTTTTGCTCGATTTTCATGTATGAAAAAAAGTGTCTTAGCCCTAGACCCTAGTGTGTGAAAATTAAAGATTTGGTTCTGTACGTAAGAAATGTGTGTTATTGTGTTGCAAATTGTTCAATAAATGTGTTAATTGTTTTTTTAACACTGTTAAAACTAGTGTCTATTTGCTGTATTTTTTTAACATGTAGAGGGCTATTTGAGCCAAATAATCAATAAAAGGGCTATAAGCACTTCACTACAAAAAAATCGGGTTTTAGCGACGGAATATTTCGTCGCTGTACAGTGGATTTTCGTCGCTAGAAGGTGTTATCGACGGATTTAGTCCGTCACTGATATGCTTGTCGTTACGCCAAACTAGCGACGGTATTTATATTCGTCGTTAGTTTAGTAACGAATTAACGACGGACTTTTCAATCGCTAACCGTGTCGTCATCGGCCGTCGTCCGGAGGTCAGGCGATGAAATCACGGTGGACTAGTGACGGATGTAGTCCGTCACTACTAGCGACCGAAAGTATGGTCCGTCGCTAATAATTTTTTTTATTTTTTTATTCAAATTTTAATATTATATATATATATATAAATGAAAATCGAATATTATAAATCAAATACTAATAATAAAAATACAATTTATTAAATTAAAAATTCACAAATAAAATATAATTATTCCAATATAAATAATGTATCAGTCATCAATGTGCGGGGCGGGAGCGGGGGGTATGGAGGCTGGCCAAATCTAGCAAACATTTGGGCCTGCATCTCAGCCTCCATCTGGGTTTGCAGCTGCTGGATCTCGGTCTGGACCTCGAACCTGACCTCGTCCTAGATCTGGCCCGCATCTCATCAACACGCTGCGTGAAGGCCTTCTCCGTAAACATGGGTTTTGAGGTGGCATCTGATCGGATACTGCTACTACTGCTGTCACCACTGTATAAGTACGACCGAGTGCTAGTGCCGAAGACGCGCTTCTTCTTATTCATCCTTCCAAGCGCTTCTAGATAAAGAGCAGTCATATCCACATGAGACACCTCATAAGTGTCTGGATCTGGCTGGCTCAACTCCGCCGCCCGTTGGTACACCTCCGCCTAAACACAACAAGTCGTAAATTAACTAAATATAAAAAATTCATTATACTAAAGATTATTTATAAATTAAATACTTACAGCACGTCGCTCGCTCTTCTTATCAGTGAAGACTCCATTCTTATCACGGTGGAGACTCAAAAATAATGCTTATCCAACCTACTCGTCTAGGAGTCCCTGAGCCTTCGTTTGCTCAATTACCATAAACGGTTAAACACATTCAAATGAATTGCATAAATTAAAATAACTGAATATATATAAAAATAACTATCAAATCATCTACGTGCTGCATGGCACATCTGGACCCGTCCTTATGTGTGATCATGTCCGTCCCTGGTCCATCAGGCTCAGACCTCCTATTATCTGAAGCAATGCGAGATTTCTTCTTCGACTCCTCACTCTCCCAGTAGGTCAACCAAATAGCCCACACCTGTAAAGGAACGTACGGCAGCCTCTTCCTGTTCCTGCCCTTCTTGATGGTGTAGATCATATCTCTATATCTCTCGGCCGCCTTGATGAACCACAGCTAACGTACCACCTCGTCCAAGCAAGGCTTCCATGTGAACAATTTCTGCATAAGAAACAAACAACATTAGCAATTCAACTTATTATTTGACTAAGTACTAAAATTGGAAAATAAATTAGACCTTGAACTCCTCAAAATACATCTCCTTCGTAGCAACAGGCACCAGCTCCAAGAAATGTTGGAAATTAAACCGGTCCGAAATAAATTTCGGGTCGAATAAAATCCGTCTTTTCGATCAAATCGAACTGGAGCGGAAGCGGTATAAATCAGACAATAGATCGTGATATAAAAATATAATATCCATGCGAATTAAATTTATTTAATGCTAAATAAGAGATGAAGAAAATACCTTTTTTCTTAAATCTCCTTTGTCTTCTTCGATCAACCTTTGAATCTTGAAGCTCGTAAACACCACGATCTTCCGATTCGATCCTCCCTTTGAACGGTAGTGAGTGGGCATCGGAATAAATCTATTAAGTTTCTAACTTAATTTTTCTACGATTATTTCAATACATGAAATCATAGAATTGGGCTATAATATTGGGATGATATTTAATCTGAATTAAATATAAACAAAAGAGGAAGAGAAAACGAAATTGAATTGCTTTTGATTTCACAAAATCAAATTCACGCAAGACGTGAATTAATTCTAATCAAAATAGAATTAATTAAGCAATTCTTTGATTTGTAATCTCAACACAATTCACGTCTCACTGTGAATCTCCAAATCGGCGTTCTCAATTCTCTTTTCTTATGTTATATTTATAGTTTGATTTAGGTCAAATCCCAATACATATCAGTTTCCTATCTTAAACAGATTCAGAATCATATAAGATAAGGAAACAAATTAATAATTATCTCAAATAATAATTAATTATCATTAATATGTAATATAATTATCTTATATTTATTTAATTCCTAGCACAGTCAAACTGTGGAATATCATATATTCCCGAAATTAACTAATATTTACATATAAGCCCAAACTTTATGAAAACTTATTTTTCATAACACTTTAGGAACTTAAATATTATTATCAACCCGTCAATAAAGTAGGAAGGCGAATCGGGGACCATGGACCTATAATCAAGAGCCCCAATAAATCGAATAAATAATTAAACTCTTTAATTAATTTATTCAATCTATTAATTCTGATATTATTCCACTAAAAATTCGGAATTGCACTCTCTTTAATTATAGAACATATTTACTCTACAAATTTGAGCAGTCCATTGATTTAATCATTTCATATGAATTAATCCTCCATAGATAATTCATAATTGAAGACAGGTAATATCCGTTAACCTCTTCAATTATTTCTTTTCCTCATTTACCATTAATTCACCAGTGAGCGATTAATTTATAAACAATTTATAAACTAGAGATCTCAAATCACTCAGTTCCAGAATTAACAAATGAGAGAATTATCTTTCTACTTCTCAAAAGAAGGAATGGATTCCATATCTATAAATTACATTCCCGGCTATTTAATTCAAATGTAAATCTAAAATGCAAGTTTAGAGAATGTTGGCAAACAAACTTTAACGAGCAAATTAAGAATCACATTGAAATAAACAGGAGTCTATAATCACTCAGGATTAAGATTATTCATATATGATCATCTTGTGATTTAATTTAATATTCCTTTTCTTTAACGGAATTTGAAGGAATAATTAAGTTAAATCGGTCCAAGCCCTATATGATCGTATCATATATAAATGCACCCAACTGGATTCTCCACATCAACGGTTTGGATAAAACGGTCACATTCATAATGTCATCGGGCTGCATTAGTGACATTTTAATTAAAGATCCCATACTTTAATTAAATTCGTCACGAACTTCATTTTTATTTTATTTTTCATAATCTTAATCCTCTTGTATATAACACTTATATACTAAGATTATGGTAACATCAAATAAATTAGTGATTTTCTGTGATGTAAAATTAATGCATACAAGAAGCATATTAGTTCGAAAATAAATGTCGCTTTTATAAATAAGATAAAAACAATTCACAATTGTTTTAAGGGCACAATCCCCAACAATCTCCCACTTGCCCTAAAGCATATGGGACATGTCTCTAAGTCCAAAATTATGAATATGCCTCTCAAACACTTTTGCAGGCAGAGTTTGGTGAAAGGATCAGTAAGGTTGTCAGCAGACGCAATCTTGAGAATTACCGCGTCTCCTCTTTGTACTATCTCTCGGATCAGATGATACTTCCTCTCTATATGCTTTGACCTCTTGTGACTTCGAGGTTCCTTTGAATTGGCCACTGCACCACTATTGTCACAATATAAGGTGATTGGTTTATTCAAATTTGGAACAACTTCCAAATCAATAAGGAACTTCTTTAGCCATACTGCTTCTTTAGCTGCTTCAGAAGCTGCTATATATTCAGCCTCCATAGTGGAGTCTGCAGTACTGGATTGCTTGATACTTCTCCAGACTATGGCACCATCACCAAGAGTAAACACTGACCCAGATATCGACTTTCGATTATCCTTGTCTGATTGAAAATCAGAATCAGTGTATCCATCTATTTGAAGGTCATCACCCGAATAGATAAGCATATAGTTTCTCGTTCTCCGAAGATACTTGAGAATATTCTTCACTGCTATCCAATGATCAATTCCTGGATTTGATTGAAAACGACTGACTATACCCACCGCATAACAAATATCGGGCCTAGTACACAACATGGCATACATTAGGCTGCCTACTGCAGAGGCATAGGGTATGTGTCTCATGTTCTCTTCCTCTTCAGGTGTCTTAGGACACTGTTCCTTGGAGAGAACGACTCCATGTCGAGTTGGTAGGTAACCCTTTTTGGAATCTTGCATTCTATAACGCAACATCATCTTAACAATATAAGATGTTTGAGACAGTGCCAATAATTTATTCTTGCGATCTCGAACAATTCAAATTCCAAGAATATAATTCGCTTCTCCCAAATCTTTCATTTGGAATTGCTTAGCCAGACAATCGTTAATTGCAGATAACGTTTCCACATCATTCCCAATGAGTAGAATATCATCCACATAAAGCACTAAAAATGCAACTTTACCATCCTTGATTCTCTTGTAGACACAAGGTTCATTAATGTTTTGGTCAAAACCATATGATTTAACGGTCTCATCAAATCTATGGTTCCAAGACCGAGAGGCTTGCTTTAGTCCATAAATGGATCTAAGCAATTTGCAGACTTTCTGCTCTTGCCCTTCAGCTACAAAACCCTCTGGTTGCTGCATGTAGATATCTTCATCTAGATAGCCATTCAAAAAGGCCATCTTGACATCCATCTGCCATATCTCATAGTCAAGACATGCAGCGATTGAAAGAAGTATACGAATGGATTTAAGCATGGCTACAGGAGAGAAAGTCTCCTCATAGTCGACTCCTTCCTTTTAGGTATAACCCTTAGCCACAAGCCTTGCTTTGAAAGTTTCTACTTTCTCATCCACACCTCTCTTTCTCTTATAGATCCATTTACACCCTATTGGTCTGATACCTTCAGGTAGATCTACAAGAGCCCAGACAGAATTGGAATACATAGACTCCATTTCTTGGTTCATAGCCTCAAGCCATCTCTCTTTATCAGAATCTTCCATCGCATATCTAAATGTCAATGGATCATCATCGACTCCATCAGAAATGGCAACATTTGCCTCTTCATCTTGACGATAGCGGATTGGTGGAACAATCACCCTCCCACTGCGTCTAGGTGCCATGATATTCTGATTTGGTTCAGTGGTATCAATAGTGGTTTCACCAACAACTTTCGTGGACTGTGGTTTGATCTTATCATTAAGTAACTCCTCGAGTACAACTTTACTACGAGGTCGAAAGTTTTGCATATAATCATTTTCAAGAAAGATAGCATTAGTCGAAACTATTACTTTCTTTTCTTGTGGATCATAAAACAAACCTTCTCTTGTTCCTGTGGGATATCCTATGAACAGACACACTTCTAATCGTGGATGCAATTTTCCAGTCTTTCCTTTAAGCACATGTGCTGGACACCCCCATATGCGAAAATGGCGTAAACTAGGTTTACTCCCTTTCCACAACTCTAGAGGTGTCTTTAGGATTGACTTAGACGGAACTACATTCAAAATGTATACCGCTGTTTGCAATGCATATCCCCAGAACATATCGGGCAGTGTAGAGTAGCTCATCATGGATCTAACCATATCAAGCAAAGTCCGGTTTCTCCTTTCAGCAACACCATTTTACTGAGGGGTGCCAGGTGTTGTGAGTTGGTGTAAAATACCATGCTCTATCAAATAATCTTTGAACTCGGTATCAATATACTCGCCTCCTCGATCAGATCGAAGACACTTCAAAGATTTACCTAGCTGCTTTTCAGCTTCTGCATGGAATTCCTTAAACTTGCCAAAAGTTTCGGATTTCCTATGCATAAGATAAAGATATCCATATCTAGAGTAATCATCAATGAAAGTGACGAAGTACTCAAAACCACCTCTAGCTTGTGTGGACAAAGGACCACAAACATCACTATGTACAAGCTCAAGAGGTTCTTTGGCTCTAGACCCCTTTGCCGTGAAAGCTCTCTTAGTCATTTTTCCTTCTAGACAAGATTCACAAATAGGGAGAGTGCTAACATTTAGCTCTCTTAAAGGACCATCCTTTACTAGCCTATTTATCCTATCTAGTGAAATATGACCTAATCTAAGATGCCAAAGATATGTATCATTATCATGAAAAACCTTTTGCCTTTTAGGATGTTCTACTCTAAACATTTCGGCATTTAGCAGTGGTTATTTGTTTGGCTTAATTAAATAGAGTCCGTTTTCAACTTTTGCACTACAAATATTACGCCCATTCTTGGAAATAATAATCACATTATTACTGAAAGAAAGGGAAAATAATTGTTCATGCAACTTTGAAACAGAAATCAAATTTCTACGAAAACTAGGAATGTAATAAACATTGTTCAAAACCAGATTCCTATCTATGAAATCAAGTTTAACAACTCCCACTGCTCTTGCTGAAACCACTGCACCATTGCCTACTCGCATAGTGAAAGAACCATCTGCTAGCTCTTCATAAGAGTTAAGCATCTGCAAAGAAGAACAAACGTGATTAGTAGCACCCGAGTCAACTACCCAAGTAGAAGAATATTTAGCCACTAAACAAGATTCAAGAACAAGTAAATCAAATTTACCTTTCTTCTTCTCCTTTAACTGAGCAAGGTACTTGGGACAATTTCTTTTCCAATGTCCATTCTCACTACAATGGAAACATTTTCCCTTTGGTTTCTTTGAAGAACTGTTCTTCTTTTCATAAGAAACTTTCCTTTTCTTTTGTTTTGATTGTCCACCTTGACCTTTGCCTTTTCTCTTCTTAGAAGAAGATTGCTTATTCTCGGCAACATTTGCCTCCCCTTCTTTGATCTTTCCAATTGAAATGGCCTCAAAAGTTTGCAATTCATTCAGCAACTGAGTTAATGTATAACTCAACCTATTCATCACATAGTTGCTTTTGAATTGCAGGAAAACAGGTGAGAGTGATTCCAAAATCATACTCACTTGGGTGCCATCATCAATTGTTGCACCATGGGTTTCGGCTTCAGTGAAGTAGTTGATCAAGTTCAAAACATGTTCTCCCACTGACTGTCCTTTCTTCATCTTAGCATTCATAGCCATCTTAATAGCCTCATGCTTGATTGAATAGAAGGTTGACCAAACATCTCATTCAGAGACTCCATCATTCTATGAGCAGTCTCTGAATTCTCATGTTTTAGTCTAAGTACGTCATTCATACCGGCAAGCATATAGGCACGAGCCTTATTGTTTGCCATAACCCATCTTTCATAATTATCTCGTACATTACGAGCGGCGTTTGCAGGGGGTTCAGACGGAACATTCTCAGTCAAAACAAATTTCAGGTTCTCACATGCGAGTGCAATATTAATGTTACTTTTCCACTTGACAAAGTTGTCACCAGATAATTTTTCATGAAGCAGTGCAAGCATTGGACTAGATATATTGCTGAAAAATAAATAAAGCGACATAAATTTAAGAACAAACATCACATAACATGTACTTTAGGAATCATAAATGTGATGCATGATGCAATAACAATTTATCCTACCAATTCCAAGGTAATTTAATCTCACAATTGATATGCCGCCGTAGGGTAGGTCGAATCAAAAGATAATTAAATAAAGACAATCTCCATTAATAAAATAAATAATCAAGACACCTCATATCTTCATTTATTTTATTAATCACCTTTTATTTCAGTCAAAAATATTAACAAACAATTTATTAATATTTTTATGAGTGTGACCCACTATTTCAGTCTTTTAAAACTAATTCATAATCGCCGCCGTAGGGTAGGAAGATTAAGAATTAAATTTCAAAAACTTATCCTTTCAGAGACAAAGCCTTGATTATTGATTTTTAGTAAAAGCCTTCCGTAAGGGGACGAAAGCTAGTCGTCGCGAGGGGTCACTAAAATCTCACCTTGTTTTTATCAATAGTGGAGACTGTAGGTATTATTGTCATAAAACCTTCTCCCACTCATTATTTTATAATAAAATTTTCATAAATTTTTAAGTTATAAAACATCATATGTTTTAATAAAATACAATCTTATTGGTTTATTTGATTAAAAATAATTACATTTCAATCTAACAATTAGATTAAAATAAATTATCTAACCAAAACTTTATAATAAAAGTTTCAAAAACTTTTAAGTTATAAAACATCATATGTTTTAACAAAAACCAATCTTATTGATTATTTGATTAAAATTAATTTTCAACAATCTAACTTTTAGACAACAAAAATTAAATATTTAATCAAATCCTTAAATTATCAAAATAGTTAAGGAATTAGGATGATCCAAAAAGAACAAAAATAAACACAAGAAAAATACAGAATTAGTCCATCTTAAAATTCGAACAATTCGATTGCTGCCCCCGATGGACCATACCAGTATTTTTATTTTATTTTCATTTTATTTATTAAAATCTAATTTTTCATAAAAATCAGATTTAAAACATCCATCACAAAAAATAATAATAATCTATCTCATTGATTATATCTATCTTATAGATCAATCATAATATTAAACTATTTAAAATTATGAACATGCTCGGAGTGGGTTTCATGAATGACATAATAATGCATGGCACATATATTACATATACATCAAATAATTTGCAGGAAATTATAAATGATGAATTGGATCGATGCCTTAAATTACACCCCTAAATCTAAACAGAAAAAAGTAAATTACATAACGGGGTAATCGGGGTGGGATAGGCAAAATCCAATCTATATAAAATTACAACTTCTATACCCTTTAAATCTAGGGTGTACATCATGATCCTATCAAAAACCAATTTAAAACATCAATCCAAAAACATCCATGCATTCATTCATCCATTCATCATAAAAAATAAGATCAAATCCTATAGCCCACTCTTAAATAAATTTCATTCCATGGAATCATATTCTTATATCAAAAAAACCTGGCTCTGATACCAATTGTTGGAAATTAATCCGGTTCAAAACAAATTTCGGGTCGAATAAAATCCGTCTTTTCGATCAAATCGATCTGGAGCGGAAGCGGTATAAATCAGACAATAGATCGTGATATAAAAATATAATATCCATGCGAATTAAATTTATTTAATGCTAAATAAGAGATGAAGAAAATACCTTTTTCTTAAATCTCCTTTGTCTTCTTCGATCAACCTTTGAATCTTGAAGCTCGTAAACACCACGATCTTCCGATTCGATCCTCCCTTTGAACGGTAGTGAGTGGGCACCGGAATAAATCTATTAAGTTCCTAACTTAATTTTTCTACGATTATTTCAACACATGAAATCATAAAATTGGGCTATAATATTAGGATGATATTTAATCTGAATTAAATATAAACAAAAGAGGAAGAGAAAACGAAATTGAATTGCTTTTGATTTCACAAAATCAAATTCACGCAAGACGTGAATTAATTCTAATCAAAATAGAATTAATTAAGCAATTCTTTGATTTGTAATCTCAACACAATTCACGTCTCACTGTGAATCTCCAAATCGGCGTTCTCAATTCTCTTTTCTTATGTTATATTTATAGTTTGATTTAGGTCAAATCCCAATACATATCAGTTTCCTATCTTAAACAGATTCAGAATCATATAAGATAAGGAAACAAATTAATAATTATCTCAAATAATTATTAATTATCATTAATATGTAAATAATATAATTATCTTATATTTATTTAATTCCTAGCACAGTCAAACTGTGGAATATCATATATTCCCGGAATTAACTAATATTTACATATAAGCCCAAACTTTATGAAAACTTATTTTTCATAACACTTTAGGAACTTAAATATTATTATCAACCCGTCAATAAAGTAGGAAGGCGAATCAGGGACCATGGACCTATAATCAAGAGCTCCAATAAATCGAATAAATAATTAAACTCTTTAATTAATTTATTCAATCTATTAATTCCGATATTATTCCACTAAAAATTCAGAATTGCACTCTCTTTAATTATAGAACATATTTACTCTACAAATTTGAGCAGTCCATTGATTTAATCATTTCATATGAATTAATCCTCCATAGATAATTCATAATTGAAGACAGGTAATATCCGTTAACCTCTTCAATTATTTCTTTTCCTCATTTACCATTAATTCACCAATGAGCGATTAATTTATAAACAATTTATAAATTAGAGATCTCAAATCACTCAGTTCCAGAATTAACAAATGAGAGAATTATCTTTCTACTTCTCAAAAGAAGGAATGGATTCCATATCTATAAATTACATTCCCATCTATTTAATTCAAATGTAAATCTAAAATGCAAGTTTAGAGAATGTTGGCAAACAAACTTTAACGAGCAAATTAAGAATCACATTGAAATAAACAGGAGTCTATAATCACTCAGGATTAAGATTATTCATATATGATCATCTTGTGATTTAATTTAATATTCCTTTTCTTTAACGGAATTTGAAGAAATAATTAAGTTAAATCGGTCCAAGCCCTAGATGATCGTATCATATATAAATGCACCCAACTGGATGTCTCCACATCAACGGTTTGGATAAAACGGTCACATTCATAATGTCATCGGGCTGCATTAGTGACATTTTAATTAAAGATCTCATACTTTAATTAAATTCGTCACGAACTTCATTTTTATTTTATTTTCCATAATCTTAATCCTCTTATATATAACACTTATATACAAAGATTATGGTAACATTAAATAAATTAGGGATTTTCTGTGATGTAAAATTAATGCATACAAGAAGCATATTAGTTCGAAAATAAATGTCGCTTTTATAAATAAGATAAAAATAATTCACAATTGTTTTAAGGGCACAATCCCCAACAAGAAATGCCAACTGGATCTATATACTTCTTGAATATTACCATCGTGGTCGTCGATACATCATGAGATGGCATCAAAGTCCTACAAATAACAAAACATCATAAATTATCTAAATTTATTTTAATTAAATATAATTAATTATAAAACAATATTAGGAAACGTACCTGTCCCGTACAGTGACCACGGTGAGACCATCATGGCATGCTACCGTCGCTGACTCATCAAATAACGGCTGTTCACTGATGTGTAGGCCTCCTACGGAGGCATTAATGCCTCCGGACGAAGAGGATTATCCGCTGGCACCGTCGTGGTGCCAAATCTACCAGTATCACCTCTAGTGCCAGATCCGCTGGCACCACCTCTAGTGCCAGATTCGCTGGCACCACCTCTCCGGCCAAATAATCCACCTCTAGGCATCTGCATCTATTAAAAGAAGTTAGTAAAATTACATTTAATGTAAGACAAATAAATAATGAAACAAATAAGCGTTCACGTAATTCACAACTAATCATCGTCTATATTATCTCTATCGTCGTCTGCATCAGTGAAAATCTTCTTCGTCTTATTATTCTTCTTCTGCATCCCCTTCGTCTTCAATTTCTATCTCACCTCCATTTGGATGAATGGAAAAATAATCATCGATCTCTATAAGTGGAGGCCAATCATTATGTAGTTCATCCTCTTAAAAAGCTGAGACTTCTACATTAGACATGTTGTTCTCAGACTTCAAGATCATGAGACGAGCCACGAGTGACAATTGTGAATGTGTCTGATAGCCAGGCCACAGCTCTTTATCTGCAGCATTCAACATGTCATATAATTTTTGTGCTTTTGGGTTAAGAGGCTCCTCTGGAATCTGATTGGCTACACTATCATCCATGTTCAGATCTGGAACACCAGCATCGAAGACCATTTGATGGTACACATTTGATACAGTCTCCCGCCCAAAATTCGTAGTCGTAGTCGTAGTCTCTGCTGTTTCTCCTTGAAACCTTCAGATGTGATAATTTTTCACAAACTCATTCTTCCCAATGTGCAACCGAACCGCGTATTGATTTTCAAAGGAAATATTATCACATCTACGACACGAACACTTAAATTTATCTCCATCTATAAATGCAGGCCGACTAGTAGCAAATTCAATGAAACTTTCAAGTCCATTCAAAAAATTCAAATTTAAACACCCATTAGCCCCATATCGTTTGTACATCCAATCATGATTATCGTTCATTGTTAGATGAGAAGCTGGTCGAAAACTTATCTAATTAATCAAGTTTCGAATAAAATTGATTAAACAAATTAAAATTTTGGCAGCACCTATGTGAAAATCCTAGTCCCAAGTTCTCGACTCTACGCTAATTGATCTATGTTCATCTAGTTAATCAATCAATACCAACAACGAAACCAACAAATTCCAACGATTCAATCATTACTTGATTAAAAAAATTCAAAATTTCGGCAGCACCTATGTGAAAATTCTAGTCCCAAGTTCTCGACTCTACGCTAATTAATTTATATTCCACTAATAATCAGTTAATCAATACCAACAAACACCAACATAAATAATATATCAACACCACCAGCAATTCATAAAGAGGGATCCAAGGGCCCTCATCCCATTCAAAATTAAACAATTCATAAAGAGGGATCCAGGGGCCCTCATCCCATTCACAATAGCATAATTTGAATTTAATTCGATGTAATAAATTGAACAACATGATTATAAATAATTATAAAAACACACATGGAATATATCACATCATACTTAACATAAATTTTAATTTAATAAATTGAACAACATGCTTTTAAACAAACATGCTTATAATATATCACATAATATATGCTTAACATGCTTATTAACATCATACTTAACATGCTTAATTTCAATTTCAATTTCATAAATTGTCGAACATGTTTATTAATATCATACTTAATTAACATGCTTATTAACATCATACTTAACATGCTTAATTTCAACTTCAATTTCACATCATAATTAATTTGGCAAATGAAACTCACCTTTAACTTAATTCTTCTGATTTACTTCTGCCAAATTGAGCAAACTACTTTGAACAAACCCCAAACAAAAATTCATAACAACAAACAAATAATTAAATAATTAGATAATAGCAGTTAATTAATTATTAACAATTTAAGTTATAAGTCAGTTCATTTATTCTCAATCTTACATCAAATCCCTAACCCCTAATTTCCAAATCCCTAACCCTTAATTTCCAATCCTTAATAACTAACATAAAATTAATAATAATAATGACAATAATAAAAATAATGCAGCAACAACAACAAATATACCTAACCCCCAATTTTCAAATCTCTAACCCCTAATTTCCAATCCCTAATCCCTAACATAAAATTAATGAAAATAATAATAATAATAATAATAATAATAATAATAATAATAATAATAATAATAATAATAATACATCAGCAGCAACGTAACAACGAAGAAGAAGAGGGCAGAGGAAGAGAGAGCCAAGAGAGGGAGAGAGGGTAGAGAGGGTGGAGGGAGAAAGAGAGGCAGCGAGAGAGGGGGGAGAAGGTAGAGAGAGATGAGACGGAGAGAAAGAGAGCCGAGAGAGGAAGAGATGTCGGAGGGAGAGACAGAAAGAGAGACGAGAGGGAGAGAGAGAGAGATAGATGCGGAGAGAGGGAGAAGAGACATAGAGAGAAAGATAGACATAGATAGTACCTGCCGAGTCCGCCGCGTCTGCCGCCGCCATTCGCCTCCGTTATTGCCGCCTACATCACCGTCACCGTCGATGGGTAGAGAGGGGGTTGTGTTGGGAATTAGGGCTCGATCGAAATGAAAGGGGGGGTTCGAATTGACTGTATAATCATTTTTAGCGATGGAATAACGACGGATAAATACAAAATATTAAAATAACCTCGTTAAAATTAAAAAAAAATCTGTAATATATATAAAAAATAACGACGGAGTACGTCCGTCGTTATTGAATTGATTTAAAAGAAAAATTAAAAAAAAGCTAACGACAGAATATATCTGTCGTTATAATTATTAATTAATTAACGACGGAATATATCCGTCGTTAACCGCGAATTGGCCCCGCCAAAAAGTTCCGGCTTAAATGTTAATGACGGACAGACTGTCCGTCGATAATAGCGACGGATAAAAATCCGTCGCTAGTATCCGTCGCTAAACTCCACTTTTCTTATAGTGCTTCGTAGATGAATTATTTGCACATTTTTCAATATATATATATAGAATGGATCATATGATAAATTTTCTCTCATGTGAGAACTGGAAACCCATATAGATGATCACAATTATGTTAAATTGTAGTTGAAGGAGCGATGACTATTCTATGATATACAAGATTTTGTCAAGAACGATGCATTGTGTCTTGTCAAATCAAGAATAAAATCTTGATATTATAACTGTGCATATTTTGTACATATATACGCTGATTATTTTATTAATTGATTTGATAATGAGCCGAAAACAGGGAGTTTGCGCGAACAAGTTGTGCGCATGGAGATTGCGCGTCTTAGTTCGTGCGCAATCTTGACAGTGTTCTATCTGGATTTTTTTTACATCAGTAAAAACATTATAATTCACATATGTTTTTAAATTTTTAGACATTTAATACTATTATTTAAATAAAAAAATCAATGCCGATTAATTATTTTTGACATCGATGTGGTGTCAATGTTAACTCAATCAATGCCGATTAATTGTTTTTCATATCATATGTTTTTATTAATTATTAGATTGTTGTCATGAATATTTTAAATATTTAATTCATAGCCATTGAAATATGTATCACGAACCAACTTATTTTTTAAATAAATGTGACGGTAATCGAAGGGTTATATAATATAAAGGAGTTATATCAATTTTGAACTTGAAATCTAAATAATACCACTTGGAACATAAAAGATGAAAACTATCAATTTATGATCTAAATTATAATGTAAAACTCAAGAAATCGTGTTTTTTATTTTTACAATTATTAAAGTGTTCGGTCAGTATTGTTAAAATATTCAAATATTTTGAATTAAATTGTAATATATTCATAGATCCAGCAGTAACATGACCCCCCCCCCCCAAACAAAAAGTGCAAATATATATTTATACCCTATAATATAAATATATCTTCAAAAATACCCACTATTATAATACTAATTCACTATATACCCACATTCTCAATTATACCCTTATTTTTTAACCTTTTCTTACAAATCTTACACAAAATCAGAAACATGACAAAAGTTGATTGTTGAATCCAATAAAAACATAACAAGACAAAAATAATAAAGGTGACCGGTCCACCAAGACATTCCGTGCTTTACCCTAGTTTGATAAGTCAGTCTTTCTTTCTCATAATTATGACACATGCATGTTAGTACCAGTCCACAGGCAGGGACGAACGCATGAATTTGAACTTGGGGGGGGGGGGGGGCGAAAAATAATTATAATGCAAATACAAGTAAAACAAATAAACATGCATTTAAATTAAGTACCTAGCATAAATTGAGCAATAATGTCAAAATTTTCAATACACAACACCATCATCAATAAAGTGGCGTTTCATACTAAGTATATGCAGCAGAAAAAAAAAACTTCTATTTTTCTGTAAATTTTTTCGTCTTTTACGTGTATTATTGCACCAATTTAAAAATTCATGACGAATCATCAACCATGCTTCTAACATTTTTGCAAAAAAAAAAATTAAAAATGGTTGGAAAAATATAAAATTATAAGAAAATTTAATATAATCATATCAAGGGAATGTAAAGCTTGATAAAAAAAATCAACTTAAATGGATAATTTGAATATAATGATTAACAACAATCACTATTATATTCAAATGATCAAATCCATAAATATAACCTCAAATATATATATATATATATATATATATATTATGAATTAAACTTAAAGTAAATAAGAATATAAAACACTAATAATATGAATAAAGAGAGAAAATAAAACTTACCGCAACTCCAGAACAACAACCAAAGAAGCAGAGACGAAAATGGTGAAAGTATTTTTAATTTTATTTTTTGTAGTGAATTGAGATTTAATTTCTTTTAAATAAAATATCTATTAAATTATTTAAACATTATTATATTTGGACCTTAAGTAAATCAATTTACTTTATTCCCAAATATAAAGGCCCACCACATGCGGGCCAATAAGAAATATTGAAATTAGTTCAAAGATATTAAATTTATAGGAGGAGGGGCAAAAAATATTTTTTTTATATAATAAAATTTATATATAAACATGTATATATATATTGTTTGAAAATTTGAGGGGGTGGCTGTCACCACCAGCCCCCCCTGCGTCCGTCTCTGTCCACAGGCCCTTGGTACCCGTCATCGACTGGTACCGAGTCAAGGGATGCACAGCTAATATGATTGGTACCAAGCTCACGAGATGCAAAGGTGATATGATTTGTGGCTGGTACCCAAGCCACGGGCGCCCATAAATCACGGGAGGGGGGAGGAATAATCTCAGCTCACTACAATTATTAATCTTGCGGGGACGAAGCAGTCGACCAACAACAGCGAGAAGCTTCCCGACGAAGCAGCGACGAGCTCCTCAACCTAATGTCTTCTTCATCACACCAGGTATTTTATCAAGTACTCATGCTATTAGTTGATTATTTAAAATAATTATGTTTAAATTAGTCTATTTAAGTAGATGCTATTTATTTATGCTACTTCTTGTTATTTTTACAATTCTCATTAATAGTTGAGCTTAATTATTATGTGTTATTTTATTTATATTAATTTTATTATAATACATTCCAATTATTTAGTTTTTTTTATGCAATATATTGAGGGTGATTAAATGATTTAAGTTTTAGGTAAATTATTATTATTATTTGAATTTACAGTTATTATGATTAATTATTTAATTTAAGATTTAGGTAAATTATTATTATTATTTGAATTTACGGCTATTATGATTAATTATTTAATTTATAGGTAAATATTATGATTAATTTATGATTATTATGATTATTTATTTAATTTTTAGGTAGAGTATTATTATTAACCTTAAAAATTAGAATTGTAGTGGCTTAAAATTTGAACATTATAATTATCTTATTTGAACATATTGAGCACATGGCTATTTTAATTTTTGGTACCTTGAAAATAAAAAATATAGTGGCTTATAATAGAATTGAATTGCCTTTAAAAGTTTAATTAAATTGATTTAAAGTTATATTTTAATTGTTTGGTATTATGAAATTTTATATTATAGATCGTAAACTTATTTAGACAAGATTATTTTAGGATTAAATTGCAGTGCCCTCAAATTATAAATAAGTTGCCTTTAAAATTATAATATAGTTGCCTTTGAAATTATATAGTTTTTTAGGAATTTATAAAATAATTTTAAAAAATAAAATATACAATCATAATTTGTTTAGTTTTTTTATTGAACGTGATTATATTTAGGGATATTGAGGTTACTTTTGTTAATTTAGAGAACTAATTGAATTTTTAATATGAAAGCATGATTATTTAGGGAACTCACGACCGGTACCAGTACCAATAGCCGACAGGTACCGGTACCAATCAATGGTCGGTACAGGTAGCGATCATGAATGTGCATAATTTTTTTTTTTTGTGAAAATTAGATCTTAATTACTTTAAATTTGATTTATAGTTTAATTATTTAATTTATAGGTAAAATATTATGATTAATTTATGGTTATTATGATTATTTATTTAATTTTTAGGTAGATTATTATTATTAGCCTTAAAAATTAGAATTGTAGTGGCTTAAAATTTTGAACATTATAATTGTCTTTTACATTATTTGAACATATTGAGCACGTGATTATTATAATTTTTGGTGCCTTAAAAATAAAAAATATAGTGGCTTAAAAATAGAATTTAATTGCCTAACGTGATTATATCTAGGGATATTGAGGTTACTTTTGTTAATTTAGAGAACTAATTGAATTTTTAATAGGGAAGCATGATTATTTAGGGAACTCACGATCGGTACCAGTACCAATCGCCGACAGGTACCGGTACTAGTCGGCAGGTAGGTACAGGTACCAATCATGAACGTGCATAAATTGTTTTTTTGTGAAAATTAGATCTTAATTACTTTAAATTTGATTTATAGTTTAATTGAATTGTGATTTATTATTTACATTTAATTATAAATTATGTGTAGCCGGATTGGAAGAGGGCTGAGATTAGATTTTCAAGTCCGAAGATTAGTATATACTGTAAATGGAAAGTGTTTGGAACAATTAAGAAATCACTTATTGAGATTGGTGGGGAACCCCTAGTGGAACAATTCAGAGCAGGGTGTTTTAGACACTTTCTTTCTTGGACGGGGGGTAGTAGTGCTTCTAGAGCACTACTTGTACTTCTTAGTTACGAGATTAATAGTGATAACCAGGATGAGATTTGGTTTTCTATACAAGGTGCACAATTCCAATTCTCTCCCGTACATTATGCATTGGTATCCGGGTTGAATTTTGGATATTCTAGTTTTGATCCGGCTCAGGGGACTCACGACCCTTCTAGAGTTGGCGTTTATATAAGGGTGGCTAATGGTAAACCAATCGTCCTGAAAGAACTACTGCGTAGGTTCACTGAATATGCATTACATGAGAGTTCAAGCGACCTGGATGTTGATCAGAAGTGTAAAGATTATCTCAAGGTGGCTAATATCATAGCTTTATATTTCTTTTGTCTTGGATTTGCCGAATCTCGGAAAGTCGAGAACTGGGTGTGGATAATAGTTGATGATTTATCGACTTGGAATAAATTTCCTTGGGGGGCATACACATACGGCGCACTGATGCACTATGTCGGTATTGCCCCGAGATCGGCTTTAGAGGTCACGTCCCGCTATCATTTGTTTGGTCCTATTTGGGCTGTTCAAGTATTAATTTTAAATTATTTTAAATAAGTTTGATCGATGAATTTAAATATTTAACGTTTTATGCTTAAATTTTTTATATTATTTAATAGATTTGGGCATACAAGACCATGCCCGCGTTGGGGTCTGTCGCTGCTAGTCATGTTTTCCCTTATAGTATTCCACGCGTGCTCGGGTGGAAGTTTGGGACACCTCAGAGCTCGATTTTGGCTATATTTTCGGCCCTGAGGTACAATATATATATATATATTGTTAATTTATATTATTATTTTTATTTAATACTCATTAATATTTTGTTATTTAAATTATCCAGTTTGTTTATCGCGAGATGATTGTATCAGCTAACGAGGTTGAACAGGGTTATTATATGAGTACACAAACCAATGAAATATTTGGTGTTCATTTTCTGAGGGTGGATAATACGTTGCATCCAAGACAGGTGCAGGATGGAAGACCTGTACTTTTTTGTAGAGCAACTCGCCCACGACGCAGCAAGAATGTCTCTGTACAGATCGAAGAAGATAAGGAGGAGGATGGGGATGAGGAGTTTATTCAGCAACCTCAGACACGGATTTGAGGTAAGGGTAAGGCCGTGAGTCATGGAGAATCATCCGGTCAACGTGACACGCTCAATACGGATGTGATTTATCATATAGACACGGTTGTTGTCCCTAAAATTATGAAAAATGTCGTTGATCAAATGAAGGGGTTTATCAAATCGATGTTTGGCTCGAAAAGCTTTTCTAGGAGCAAGTCCAAGTCTAGAGAAACAGACGAGACGACATCAAGACTTAGGGATATATCTGCTAGACATTCTGTATCGATGCATGATCGTCATCATGTTCCATCTCCAGAGAGAGAGCCCTCACAACATTTTGTGTCTATACCTGATCAGTCGGTAGGAAAAAGTGCCCTCGCGACATTCTTCGTCAGCAGGTAGAGAGCCCTTATACCAACCTCATTTAGACCTCCGGCTCCAACCTCAACCCCAACCTCAACCCGAGTTCCAGCTCTAGCCTCAGTTCAGCCTAGCTGGTCAGTTTTTTGGAGATTCGGACGAGTTCATGGAGTTTTACAATCAACTCCAGCCCCACGAGGATAATGCTCAATCGGTATTTCTAAATTAATATTTATTTTAATTTTTAATTTTATTCTTTAGTTTCAAACCTATTTAATTAATTTTTTTTTGTTTTTTATAGAGCAACTTTGTGACCATGCAGAGAGGTGCTCTGTGAGGAACAAGATAGAGCACATTGAGATGTGTTATTTCCCATGCTAGACTTCATTGAAACTCTTTTTTAGTAAATGTTATTTTAGTTAATATTTTATTGATATTTTTAGTTGATGTTATTTTATTACAACTCTTTATAACCTTAATTTTCGTAATTTTAGGTAATTAATAGAACAATTAGAATAGTACGAGAACAACATAAATACATCATCCAACGTACTAGTACAATAAAAAATAAATAGTGTTAGAACAATACAAATACATCTCAACTATCAAACCCAAATCGTAGTGGACATCTTTCATAGCATTGTTAATACTGATGTGTTAGTCAGACACAGCCAATACTTCATCAGGGCATTGAAAAGCAATTCTCAGTTGAGTGAGAAACCAGCTCCACGATTCATCATTCTCGATCGGACCTACACCAAATGCTAGTGGAAAGAGCTGTTTGTTGCCATCTTTTGTCACTACAACAATAGGACACCCTTATTTCGCCCTTTCAGGTGTGTGCCATCGATAACAATAACTGGTCGCAGTGAAAATAAAAATGCTATGCGAGACACCCCGAGTGCAACAAAACAATGTCGGAATCGCCCATCACGTCCAACATCTAGTTCCGTGAATGTGTTGGGATTACACGCCAGTAGCATGTATAGATAACTAGGAAGCTTTTGAAATGAATCCACATATCCACCATCTATCGTGGAGATTGCAGCATTTCCTGCTCACAGTGCAACTTGATAGCTTGCTCGAATCCCAAACTCATGAAGTAGCTCTATCATAATCTCTCTTGGTTTCATAATTTTCTCCTCACGACGCATTTTACGAGCATAATAGGCATCAACTGCCTTAGCTCGAACATTTCTCACACCGACAGAGCCCAAATCAAGATTGCACGTATGCTGCATGTTGAATTTGTGAACAATCCAATAACTTCCTCTCCAAGATGCACGAAGTTCGAAAGTGCAACTAGGATTACGTTTGCAAGTGTACTCCACACGACTTTCGCAAGAACGAGGCACTTTGAACTCAATCTTGCGCTTCATGTGCCAAAGCCCGACAGCAATGCAGAGATCTTCTTTTTTGTAAAATATAGATCATTTCCTCAGTGGTTCATCAATAATGTGATCCAAATCACGTACCACTAGTGAGTTAGTGCAATCAAGAAGAATAACTGGAATAATCCAATTACGTACATCCTCAGCTTCTTGTTCAATTTGGCTACGAGATGCAACATGTTGGTTGGGCGGAACGAGCATGCTAAACAGTTCATTGATGCCACCCTCTTGATGAATCCACGCAATAAAGTCGTGAAATGTACAGTTGGAAAATCCTGTTCTGAATGGCTCTTCAGCATCCTCAGATGGCACATCAAGATCAGCTTCGTCATTGTAGTCATCGTCTGTCTCCACAACACCATTTATCATCGGTAGCCGCATCATCATTTCGAGCATCATGAAATGAGGAACCTCCACCTGCATAATTAGTTGATGTTGCATCATAAAATATAGTACCCTCATCCGCATTAATATTTGGTGTTGCTTCAACCTCATATTATGGTTCTATACTGCTCCCGCTCCCCCACCAATTGTCTGACAACCAGTTTGATCTCCCAAAACGCTTAATATCCTCATCCGTAGGGTTGAACGAAGGTTGTACCGGGCAATCAAATTGAGGAACATAGGAATACGGATCGGGTTGAGTGTTTGCAAGTGGGTCGACGATTCCGGTTGGGTCACGAGATCGTGGACAGTGAATGGTTCTGGTTGGGTGTCTCCAGCATTTTGATTGTGCACGAGATACACAGTTGGCTCTGGTATCATTGTGAACAGATGTACCAAATCCATATCACTACCGATAATGGAACTCAACATCCTTCCAGATCGAGATGTCGATAAACAGTAAATTTGGTATTCACCTATAATAGCTTCCGCCGATAATATGTAGCTGATTGCATCCCCTAACGCTGTTAGGGACACATTGCTCACTGCAATATAGCCGAGTCGCTCATCTCCACCAATGTAGTTGGATTAATCGTCAAATTGACCGTTGTAATTAACAATAACAGATCGCCAATTTTCCATCTTTCACCTCTAATTTTTTGGATATTTTTTGAAATCTAAAATTTTTGTTCTCTATTTGTTTGTGATTTTTCTTGCTATGAAGAAGTGTGTATATAAAGAAGCTTATGTTGGTTGTTGGGATAATTGCTTCAATTATAGAGACACGAGAGTGGGCTATCAAAATACACGTCGATAGGTACAAGGTACTGATCGACCAGTACTTGGTACCTATCGATAGGTACTAGGTACCAATCGATCTGTACTAGGTACCATTAAAAGACTATAGGTACTGGGCACCAGTCGATCTGTACTAGGTACCATTAAAAGACTATTGGCACTGGGTACTTGTCGACTGGTACTGGATACCAATGGAGTTGTACGGGTTGATTGATGAGTACCCATCGACTGGTACCGAGTACCGATCAATAAGTACCCAGTACCAGTCAACATGTACTCATTAGTCACTACAATCCGTATGCATGTGTATATAAAAGATTGAAAAAGCTGATTAATCCATCAACTCAATTCACTTTTTGAAGGTTATAGTGTAAAAGTGAGTATAGAGTGAATTAAAATTATATTTATGGGTATTAGTGATTTAATATTATTGAAAGTGGGTATAGAATGATGAGCCCCAAACAAAAAAGTATCTCTTTGTCAAATATATTTTATAAGTTCATGGTATAATCAATTTATATTTATAAAATTATTTGAGAGAGACGAATTGAAATAGATTTTCATTATATATTCAGTAGTTATTTGTCATTTCATTCAACCAATTGGACGAAAATGACAACTGCCCTAATAAAAACAATTGAAGTTAGTGTCACGAATTCATGAAATTAATTAAATGAGCATTGGACCTTGTGACTTGCTACAATCTATTTTATTTATGACATAAAATCACCGTCAAATTACACTTAGATATTTATATTTTTGGATTTTTTTAATAAAAGAGGTTCATTTTTTCAAAATCAATAAAATAATATTCATTTTTTTAAAAATTTTGCAAATATATAACATTTGATTTACAGCCTGAAAATAATACTTAATTGATTGTATTTTAATATTTATATTTTTCGAATCCCGTAAAAAAATATTCAATCAATTACGTACGATATTCAGGTCATAAAATTGATCAGATGTTAGATGTTAGATTTGTAAATTTTTTTAAAAAATGAATACTGTTTCGTTTATTTTGAAGAAGAACAAAAAATGTAAATTTCAAAGTGTAATTTGACATAAAATCATTAGGGTATTTATGTTGTACAGTTTAGAACCATTTTTATATAACATTGAATTTTGCAAAATACAACGGGCTTAGTAAAAAACGTTAAACTGCTAACTAAGGAAACAACAAAATTTGGCTCAAGAAAAGAGGAGCATGAATGTTAGTACTGGTCAATATTAAGGATATATACATATTTATTAAAAATTAATTTAAAAATGCCAATGGAAACTTATAGATTAGAGATTCAGAAAAGAAAAAAAAAACAAAAAAACCTTAAAGATTAGAGACAACTGTTTAATTTGGAAAGCTTAGTTATAATTTATAAAGAAACCACAGTAGATTTCCAACAACATGCAACAAATATAATGTTGTAGTTTGCATATGTTTCTATTTTCTTAAGAAAAATCAAGCATGCCACAATATACAGAAGCAAGTTTTCATTGCATAGAAAGATTAAGAATTTCTCATCATGCATGCACATCACCTCTGCAATCAAAATCTCCAACTAAAACAAGAAAAAGAAAAATCCAAGATTACATTGATTGTACATGTTCCATTCCTCAGGCATGACTCATCTTCTGGGAAACGATAGAGTATCGTAGGTTCGTGCAGATCGTCTGGAGCTCTCGTATTTTTCATTTGCTCCCACCCCCCTCGATTATGACAGATGGGGTGGATGGCACTGCGTGCCAAAGCATTTCCCTTTCCAGTCATTACATGAACTGCAAAACAACATAATGCAAAAGGAGATTTGTACAATTATTGTTTTGAATCTTTCAAACAAATGTATTTGATGATAATGGCTGTGAATACATAATCTCAAACTAAAAGTATATCTTCTACTTCAGGAATAGCAAATGCATCTATTTTTGGAGAAAGCATTTTCTTTAGCTCTTGGAATAAATTATAGTCAAGTGATGATTATATTAACTCTTCGTTTTCATGCTCTGAGTAGTACGGTTACCCAAATCAAGATAATCGTAAGTTGAATGAAATGAGCTCATACAAAAATGAACCAAACATAACATGGATTAGTAAATCAGAAAACTAATTAATCCAAATGATAATCAATGTTTTTCAGGTACGAAGCAAACATCCGAGCCAAGCTTACTTCTAGTGCAGTAATAATAGATGTTGGGAAAATAGTATCTCAAGGCAACACTTACTTTTCAATTGCTGGATGGTCAATGCTTTTTGAATCTCAAAAATGGCAATATTTCATTTTTGCCTTGAAAATTTTACCAAAATCTTCGTATGGAGACGAGCAAATTCTCTTCATTCTCATAGATTTGTAATTTCCATAGGGTCTCAAGAGTTTATCAGCTTTGGGAATTACTAGAGGCCCCAGGGCTCGTTTCTGTATGGGATGCAACTCGATTATCATCATCTTCCTCCGGTTCATAAGGGAAGTTATTTCTGTAAGATTCTAACTCGTATTCCAAGTCTTGCATTTCCTTCTCCCTTTCAGCAAGAAGATCGTTAGCCTTTTCCAGTGCCTGTGTATCATAAGCTGCTTGCTCCTCCATCATCCGTAGGTAATGCAATGCCTCCATACGTAATGCTGCCTTCTCCTCTTGCAGTCTTGTGATCATTGACATTGCTTCTTCTGCTGCAATAGCAGAAGCATTTCTTTCTTCCTCCAAATCCTTGTACAGATCATTCAGGCAGTTTTGATCATGTTCAATCTGTCGTTTTAGTTGATCAATGATACTTTCACCTTCAGTGTCACTCACGGTTATTTCATATGAGGTCTCCTTAGTCTCTGTGGGGGCTGCAACTGGACGAGAATGGTCGTCCATTCTAGATGCATCATGTTTTTTATGAGATCTATGGCTGTTTCCTTCTGAATCAGAAGTAGATACCTTCACCACATCTTCTTCACTTTTAGCATCTGATGGTTGTAGAGCTTCATCACCACATGTCGAAGCCTTAACTTGATGCATATCATTTTTCTCTGACAAACGAACATCGCCTGAACGAGTCCTTGCAGTAGCTTCTTCTGTTACAAACACATTAAACAAGTCAGCTTACAATAACCAAACAATGAAAACGGAGAGGAAAAAGCTTACGATTTTTCAATGTTGTGTCACTGGATAGTGGAGAAAGACTGCATACAGAAAGGACCTCAGAGAGTATAGAGATGGCTGGCATGTGAGGGAGAGAAATGACGGACTCAGATGTCTCCGGTAACGAACCGACAACATGATCAAGATCAGACAAATGCACTGTGTTGACAGCAGATGGCAAAGGATCAAGAGCTAAAGGTTTTCTCTCTTCAAAACCTTGATCAGATGGTGGTTTATCTAGGCTTTGTTGAATGCCATGATCCGAAGTGTTTCCATCATCATCGTCCTCTGATTGTGCAAACTCCGACTCAGAATCGGACGAGAATTTCAGCTTTGTATACGCTACATTAGACATTGAATCAACACCAACACTATTTCTTGATCTCCAGGATGGTTGATCTGTCACTGACCCTATGAATTTCTCCCTAACCCTCCTTAAGCTATCTCTATGACACAGACGACTCGAGCCAGGGGTACGAGGCAAAGGCAGCTTAATGCTACCCCTAGAATCCCCAAAACCAATGGGATCAAGCTCTACCAACCTCTGACTGTAAGATATAGTGGTCAATGTTTGGCTGCAGCAGGAACAGATCATGTTGTCAGGGGAACTTTGCATAGCAATCGACGTGAGACACTCCTCACACAAACTACGAACATTGGCAGTTTTACAGTGGATGGAACAAGACACTAGTGAAGATATCTCTTCTCTATGATCACTGCACAATAAGCTCCAATAAAAGCCCGGTTTCTTTCTGCCAAAACCATGATCAAGCCTTGAGCATAACATACAAGGTGGTTCGAGTTCACAATACTGAGCAAATTTCATGAGCAGATACGAAAATGTTGCATCCATGAACAGCAAGAACATCAAAAACCATTCAGATGCAGCTGATGACAAGACACTCGTGAATCCACCGGGCTTCTTCTTCCTCGTGCACGAAATCTCAGTAGCCATGCCCATGGCAACAATATATATGACCTCAAGGATCACTAAATTCACAGCTAATCAAATAATCCTCTCTACCACTACCTGAACATTATTTTCCCCCAAAATCATTAATCTAAACAAATAATACATCAATGTAATGGAAGATTACAGCTGACTTGCATCAATGTAATGGTAAAAACATACAAAACAACACATATGCCACGTTCAAATTCATAAATCAAACAGTAATCTGAACCGAACAAAACAGAGACAAAGATGGGAACCCTAAATCAATAAAAAATGTACCAATCTCCAATAAAATAAAATAAAAAGAACCAAATTGTTACATATAATTAACAAGAATAAATCACCTAATTATACTTTGAAGTGGAGTAGTGATAGAAATGGGACCCTATTTGCATCGTAAATATAATTTTCCAAGTCTGTGTGTATAATTATAACCATGATTAAAATTAATAAACCCCATTTCCTCTAACAAGGAAAAACAGCACGCAATCAAATCAAAGTCATACCATCTTAACTCAAGAGACACACGAACTCTGACAAAATCGAGGTTCCAATCAAACAAGAAACCTTCTCAAATCGTATTCAAAACTTGGTCCCAACTCATGAACTCGAAATGGCCTCCGCCGCTTAATTTGAGAAATGGGTAATCTTTCTTGATTCTTGAAAATGGTTCTGTTGGAATTGTGAGTAGAGAGAGAGAGAGAGAGAGAGAGAGTGAAGGGAGAATGGGTTTGTGGAGGAGAGAGATATTCTTCGGAGAATCCTACGTTGTCGGAGTTGGTTGAATCATTCTTCCGACATCCGTGTGCGCGTTTTTGGCGGGTAGACTGAGTGAGATTCGGTTGGGGTGAGATCATATAATCCATAATTACAAACAAAAAAAAATGAAAAAACTCTTTTTTGTTAATAAAAAAATATTATTTATTAATTCACGTAAAATACTTGCTTATTTAATTCCAATAGTACTTTTGTTCAGAACTCTCACGAATCAAAATTTGCGAAAGTGAATTTTAGAAAAAAAAATTAGTTGGGGAAAGAAATTGAAATTGGAACCCTGGAGAGTTTTCACCGCTTGAATGTGTTGATATAACAATTTTAGAATCATGTTTTGATATGTTTTATTTTATTATATTTTGATCGAGTTTAAAATTAGAGGGCAAATTAATCTCCCCATGCACAAAATTCTTAATTCATATTTCTGGATTATTTTATTTTAACTAGTAGTAGTATGACATAAATCAAATGTGTCCCAAGAGGCAAGTGAAATCTAGATGTTGGAAAACAACCTAGTGTAAGGAGCACCCAGAACCTGTTAATTAATGAGAAACATGATTTCCCTAATCCCTCCCTACCTATAAATATAAAATCAATTATATTCATCAGAGTTTATTATTCATACTAATTTTTTTTTTTTTTTTTTTTTTTTTTTTTTTTTTTGGAAGTAATGTTGAAATTACTTATTATTCATACTAATTTACTTTTCATTATTCATTAATTAGGGCTGCACGTCCTGCAGCTGCCAACCTTAGTTGACACCATAATTCTATTATTTATTCTTTCACGTCTCTTATTTTATTAAAATATATATTATATATAAATAAAAACTAGCTTGGATAATACAGTAGGCAGGCATAACAAAAGTTAGGACTAATTAAATTTCACAAATTCTACGTGCCAACCATAATCTTCCGTGGTACAATTTTGCAGTTTGTATTTAAATACAAGAACATCGTAATTTGGAAGAGAATGATAGTTATATCAAGATATTAATTAAGACTTAAATTCAACCATCATTATTGATTACTTAGGATTTACTGTTTTAATTAATTCGTGTATAGATTGCAAACGACCAATATCCAATTTCAGACGATTAGCTAAAACCTCATTTAAAATCCTTTTTTATAAATATATCAAGCAAACTTAAACATGGTTTCTTGCATTGATAAGGTGTAGAGCTAGCTCAAACAGGCAATCTTATGCCTAACTCAAATAAAGATAAACTCAATTAATAATTAACACAAATTCAAACCCGGGTTTTAGGTTGAATAAAAGTTTTAGATTTTTTTTTTAATTTTTAATTTTTTTGACTTGGAGATGAGAGAACGGTGAACTCGAGACATTTTCCTTTTATATAAGGACTCGGGATGATAATGTATTTCATTGCTTGGGTTTGGCCTTTAAGATAGGCATGTGCTTTCCCAATAATATTGATGGATGAATTTGTTAGCCGAAGGATTTTAAATACAGTAATTAATCTCATTAAAAGGTACTAATTTCGGGTAGATGAACGTGAACATCACTACTCACTACCCCAAATACTTAAAGGATCTTTTTTTCTTTTAAATCATTAATAAAATATCATTCACTTCCAAATTATGATGTTCTTATAATTATGATTTTTTTCCCTATAAAAAAATCATTTTAAAACACCAGTTCATAAAATTTTACTCCTAAAATCAAATTGATCTTTTATTAGATATCCACAACAACTAGAATATATACATACCTAAAAGCATTGATAGAATTCACCCTGATAATCTTTCAATCACGAATTCGTTCCACCACAACCCACAAGCTTAAATCAAATGAATTTGAGAGTATTATTGTTCGTCGTAATTTATTTCCAAATGGCCCAAGGCTCGATCAAACCCCAACGGGCCTCGTAGATAACAATTTATAAACTGAAATGCCGAAGATCGGGTTTTAACAAAGAATTAATGGGCCTCTGAGCCCGAATCATTTTCTCAAATCCCATCAAAATTCATCACTCTTCTCACACTATTGCCTCTGCAAGTTTCAATCTTGGAAATATATCAGAAAAATTCAGAACAAATGAACTGGCTTATGAGATGTTCTTCAGTAAGTAGTAGCATCTTTTTTTTAGCTTAAAATCGATTGTTTTCTTGAATTTAAAACTGATCAAGAAATGCTTTATTTTTATTTTTGGTATAAATCTCAAGCGTGGAGGGCTGAGGGGTTTCGCGGCGCAGTGTGGAAAGGGACCACCCCGTGTTCAAAATCTGAAGATTGAAGGAATTAAGGATGTAATAGCTGTTGCTTCTGGCAAAGGCGGCGTTGGCAAGTCCACTACTGCTGGTATTTTCTCGTCATTTATTATTTCCTTGAAAGAAATTCATGAAATGTTTGATTGAGATGGTGATGTGTGTGTGTGTGCTGCTTGATGGGTTTTGAGTTTTATTAGTGTTTGATAAAAGGGTTTGTGTAAATTTGTTAACTTTAGTTTTGAGGCTAATGTTGTGTATGCTCTTCGTTTACATTGCTGTGCATTTGTAGTTAATTTGGCTGTTTCACTTGCAAATAAGTGTAAGCTTAAAGTTGGGCTGCTGGATGCTGATGTTTATGGACCGTCAATTCCGATTATGATGAAGCTCCGTGGGAAGCCTGAAGTGAGTGCAGGTGAGCTTTAATGAACTTGGAATTCTATGCTTTATTTTTATAACTATTTCTATAATTCTATGTACGTATAGATGAGTTTATTTAACTTAGTTCTTGTGCGTTTCTTCGGGTCCTATAGTTATCTCATACTACATAGTTGAGATGACATCAGGTGGAACTGAAACTTTCGAAATTTGATTTCGAACCTTATTTTATTTTTTCTGAATTTCTCTTAATTATGTTTGATATTTACCTATTCCCTTATTACGGATCTTCCAGGCAATGAAGTGAATCCCACTTATTTGTTTGGGATTGATTAGGATTTCAGCTCATTCATGCTATCGATCTTTTCCACATCATTTAATTTTTTTATTTTTGGTCGTCTATGCCAAGATATCCACTTTACTAGAGGCTTGTTTGTTTACATCGATCTTTTGAAGTCTGCTATGCCTAGATAGTGGGATATCCTTCCTATCCAGTCAGTTATGCTCATAACTTAACTCTTCCACTCTTTTGGGTTTTCAATACGGGAGTTTTCAGTATGAAACTTCACCATATGCTTAATATGTTTATTTACGAATTCTAATGTTTTGTGCTTTTCTCGCGATGCCTCTAGCAGATAAGAAAATGATCCCAATTGAAAACTATGGCATTAAATGCATGTCGATGGGGTCCCTGGTGGCAGAAGGGGAGGCACTTGTCTGGAGAGGTCCTATGGCAAGTCTCGATTATTTTTCTACTGGTTATGTTTTTCCAGTTTCTTCTTTAATTGCCACTGTTTTTATTGGCTTGGTTTTTTGTAAGAATGAGGTTGGAACTCTTTGTCAGAAAATCGTGTGGAAATTCTGATGACCAATCATATTTCACATATATGGCAGAGAGCCTCTGATTGTGTAAAAAAAAGCCTGCTACAATTATTTGATTTTGGTCGATTTCTTTTTTCTTATCATTTCAGGTCATGAAAGCACTTGAACAGATGACAAGAGGAGTTCATTGGGGAACCCTAGATATTCTCGTGGTGGACATGCCACCTGGCACTGGTGATGCTCAGATTTCCATCTCCCAGAGATTGCAATTGTCAGGTAGTTACGACTCTTCCAATAGTTTTTTATTCAGACTAGTAAGGATTTCTTACCTGCGTGATGATATAATTTTCTTGTATTCACTTGCTGTTGAGTGCAATACCGTAACTGGTTGTACATGCTTTATCTTCTGATGGATGTCTGAAGAGGATTTTATGCATCCATTTTTAGAGGAGAATCAAGTCATTGACACCAAGGTGTTGATGGATTGTTTGAATTGTCTGTATTCCACTCTAATGTGATCTTTGAATTTGATAACATAGCCCATTTATTACATCAATTTTCCGACTTGTTAACAGGAGCCCTAATTGTGTCAACTCCTCAAGATGTTGCATTAATGGATGCTCGAAGAGGTGTTAAAATGTTCTCCCAAGTGAACGTGCCAGTATACCCCCATACCTTACATAATTTGTGTTTCCACAACTTCCTTAACACACATTTATTCATGTTTCACATAAATCGAAGTATATTTGCCTAATTGTGTGCATTACATTTTGTGTTCTGTATCTAAAATGGTAGGAGCTGTGATTTCCGTATTTTTCACCTGACATGCTTCTCAATGTTCTCTCTCTATCTATAGGATTCACATAATCACATCTTTTCACTATTTTATTTTTTATTTTATTTTTTTGCCAAAAGCTGAGAACTGTACGGAAAATATTGTTGCAAACACTTCATTACCCTTTAACTGTTTATTATTTTGAAGCTATTCTTTTTAGTAGTCCCTAGATCAGTAAAAAATTGCCATTTTCATACCAAATTTCATTTCTTTTTTGCCACTATAGATTTTAAATTTTGTATGATGATGTTTCTACTGCTGGCAATCCATCACAGATTTTAGGAATCGTGGAGAACATGAGCTATTTCAAATGTCCAAGCTGTAATGAGCCTCATTACATTTTTGGGAGGGGTGGAGCTCAAAAGACAGCTGATGAAATGGGCACGAGGTTTCTTGGTGAGGTATTTCCACTGATTCCAACTGAGCATTTCTTTTTCTTCTTTATCTAATTTATTTGTATCATCTGAAGTATGAGCTAGTTAAAACTACTGGCATTGAATAGAAGCTACTGTGAAATCTCTTCACTTCACACTATTTTAGAGTCCATGATTAGCAAATGACCCGTACCATGATTATGGTCCTCCTGAATTCTGCACGTAAAATTTTATTTCCTGGATGAATTTATCAAACTTATTCTGGTACATCATATCTTCTAATCTTCCAAACTGTTAATTTGCTCAAGCATAAGCTCTGTTTCATAGTTTGAATCATTTGGAGTTCCACCGCATATGATCTTTTTCGACAATGTACTGACCTATTAAATTTATCACCCTAGTTGCCACTGGAGATGGGAATAAGAAGTGGTTCTGATGAAGGAGTCCCCGTTGTGATATCCAATCCTGATTCATTTGTATCCCAGGCGTATGGTGATATTGCCCAAAAGATTGTCACCACACTCGAAGTACTCAACCAGCCATTCTTCCATCCTGAAATAAACCTATAAATACTGCTCGTTTCCAGTTATGTCTTCAACTTCTCTAGATGGTGCACCAACTCTCCTAAAGACCTACAGCATGGTGAGTAAATTTCTGCTGATCAACTAAATAACAATTCGATTCTCTCTTCACTTAGACTTAGTAATCGAATAATGTTTGTTTCTTGTTTCTTGGTGACAGTTTTGCTCAAAGCATCGAACATCTCATGTACTTTTGTGTATCGGACCAAGGATTCTGTGTTCGTGTTTCTCCTTGGCTAGGTTTTCATATAAAAGAATGGGATTATTCGAATGATTAGCATGTGGACAAAGTATGGTGTTGAATGGAGTATATATTCCTGCAATTGTGTTGCAGAGGAAAAGGGAGAATTTTCTATTTGATGGTTGGGGGCTGAGGAGATGGGAAGGAATAGAATTTGTACAACTAATTCCATTTGTTTTTTGCTCTCTTTTTGACATTCAAATTCCATCTTGATTCTTGTGTGTGTGTGTGTGTGTGAGAGAGAGAGAGAGAGAGAGAGAGTATTGCAAGTGTTATGTGAATTTTCTATGCATCTGCAATATTAACTTTTTATAAGCCTTTTATTTGCCATGCATTTATACATTGGATACATAATCATAAATTTGTGAAAATATTAATTATTTTTTACCCTAAACAAGTGCGAAAAGTAAACAAAATTACTTGATGCTCAACTCATATTCTGTCACTGAAAAACTATATGGGCTCAATTGAATAACCGTTTGTAGTTTTGATGCGACTGCAAAAAGATTGATTCCATTTTATTTCACGTTTTTAACTCACCTATTAA
Organism: Perilla frutescens; assembly: GCA_026008535.1. Lineage (NCBI taxonomy): Eukaryota > Viridiplantae > Streptophyta > Magnoliopsida > Lamiales > Lamiaceae > Perilla > Perilla frutescens. The sequence goes on from BRKX01000011.1 coordinate 35,182,258, forward strand.
AATTGTCATCAAAACTAGGGCCGTAAATGAGCTGAGTCAAGCCGAATATTTTCAAGTTTGAGTTTGGCTCGTTTAAGATATACTCGGTTCGAGCTCAAGCTCGAGTTTGATTCGAGCTTCGAGTTTGAGTTTGAGTTTGGCTCGATTAAGAAAATTCGTGATCAAGTTCGATTTGAGCTCGACTCGAGTTCAATTCGATAGAGATATGTTCAAGTTCGATTAAAAAAACTCGACAAAAAGCTCGATAATAATAAAATTTGTTATCGAGTTCTTTTCTTTTCCAGATTTTCTTTAATTATTTTTATTTTATTTTCTTTATATTAATTACTTAATTATGTAATTGTAGTCATGCGTATTACACATTTTATTAATTTTCATTATTAATATAGGATATTCAAATTTTAATATATATTTACCTTAATTTGAATTAAAATTTCAAAATATTTTTTCTAATATAATTTATAAATCACAATTTACTCATATCTCATTTCCTTTTTATTTTATCAATCATTCATTTTCACTTTTTTATTTAAAAATTGTATTCATTAGTTAATTAGTAATTTATCTCACTGTCCATGATAGCTTATTATTTTTCTTTCAAACATATAAATATTTTACAATCATCTTAATTCAAATTCAAATTTCAAAGTGTTTTTTATTATGCAATTTATAAATCCTAATTCAAACATATCTCGTTTTCTTACTATTTTATTGATTATTCGTTTTCATTTTCATATAAATTGTAATCATATTAGTTGATTGATAATATAGTTCATTACTATTGTTAGTTTATTATTTTTTACTACACATTCACACATGTTCCAATTAATAAGCAAATATTTACAATAATTTTAATTCGAATACAAATTTCAAAGTTTTTTATAATATGATTTATAAATCATAATTTATTTTTATTGTTATATCTCAATTTTCTTTTATTTTATTGGTATATAAATTAAATATTTCGATGAGGCACACTAAAGTATACATAATATTTCTATATTATATAATAATTGAGTAAATTATATATATATATATATATATATGTATTGTCGAATCAAATGACCTAAGTGATTATCAGACACTATTAATTGTTTGATATTGATTTTGATGAATAATTGTGATTTAATTCAATGTAATGATATTTGTTTGATATCATAGGTTTAATCAAATTCATTTGTGTTTATTTTATTATCAAATCTCATTTCTTAATTATAACTATAAACTATATTTTATTTACCTCATAATTTGATAGTTTTTTGTTAGACTACTTCAAAATTCAAATATACTATTCAATATTAATATTATAACTAAATAAATTATAAATGTATATCTTAAAGTTAGATAATCAATTTTTGATTACATTATTTTTTATCATATAAATCTATTTACACATTCCTATTTTTTTTTAATAAAATAAGTTTAACTTAATGTTTGTAAATATCATTAATTGATTCCCTTTTTTTATAATATTAATTCTTAATTTTCGTATAGTTCATATAGTCTATTATTATTAGTTGAATATATTTATCTGATAAATTGATAATATGATATTATATATGTCTATATAAATATAATATCAGAATATAATATACAAATATTTGCATATATTTAAGTTTTGGAGAATTGTTATAAAAATATTATTTGATTCAATTAACATAATTGTTAATAATTTGGTCGAGTGGCTATAATAACAAATTGAAATACATTTGGCTAATGCCAGAATTTTGTTGGGGTGAAAATTTAATTTTTTTAGCTTATTTGTCAAAGCTCGATTACAAGCTCGATTAAAAGCTCGCGAACTACTCGATAAAAGCTCGTTTATAGTCGAACTTGAGCTACTCGCGAGTAGCTTGAGTTCGGCTCGAGAAAATTATCGAGCTCGAAAAAAGCTCGAATTCGGCTCGTTTAATAAACGATCAAGTTTCGATCGAACTTTTTTCAAATCAAGACCCGAACAGCTCACGAACAGTTTGATTCATTTACAGCCCTAATCAAAACCCTCTTTGTACTGTGCTACGGAAATGAGAATTGAATTTTCCATTTTTATACTTTTCTCATATTTAAATATTATACATGTAGCATTCACATGTCATTGGTGTGCATATTAACGTATCCACCTATAGATCAATATTAAACCTACACATATTTCACCAATTTCCTCATACAATTATCATATTTTACTAAGGGCTTTTCACGTGTGCAAATATAATTCAATTAATCTGAAAATCATAGTGGGATCGTCTCAATTCGAGTTCAGACCCTCCCCTTTTTATGTCGCATTCTTGTATTGTTGCCAATGTTTCCTAAGTGTTTAATTAAATAATAATAATAATGAAAAAACTAGTTCAATTAAATTTTTTTTATCCTTATAGAAATACAAAGATTCAATACAAGAAAACACGTAGAAAAACTTATTCAAATAAAAATTAAGAACACATCATCATCATTATTTTTTTTGTATATCCAATAATAAGATTTAGGAAAGTTGTATTATTGCATGATATATAATATTCATTCATTAATCCAAAATCCTTCCTGGGAAAAGGAGGAAGAAGAAGAAGAAGATAAAGCAGCTGCTTACTATTTTCCATAATCAAACTGCATAACTCAACAGTTGCTGCTGCAATTTCTTCTCATCATTTTGAATTTCGATCATTTCTGCTGAATGCATAATCAGGTTGCATTATCCTTCAAGTCCAATTATGCCATCTTTTCTCCCTACCCAAACACCCTCCAAAACCCTAGGCCCTCTCCCTCTGCACCCAAGAGCCGTTTCCATCACTACTCCGTCTTAAAATGTAGAGGAATTGAGATCCCGCCGTCCACCAAGAACCGTCTCGGCTCTCTCGGAGGTGCCGCCGGCTCGGTGGAGGACGACCGGGTTAAATCCGTTGGAGTTAAGGAAATCGACGTCGCCACGCTTGGAAATCTGTGCGTCGATATTGTGCTCAATGTTCCGAAATTGCCGCCGAAACCCTTGGATAAACGTAAAGCATATATGGATGAATTGTCCAAGTCGCCTCCTGATAAGGTTTTGACCTTTTCATTTCTTTTTTTCTTTCCTCTTAACACTTCCGCTTGATGTTAATTGTTTCTAGTAGTGGATGTTTTATGGCCAATGCAATTTTTAATGCTTGCAAGTTTTGATTTTGATACGTGTGTGTGTGTGTGTGTGTGTGTGTCGTTAATTGACTACCATGATGTTTCACTGGGATGAAATTTTGCTTGAAATTCAAGCGAAAAGCCTAGAATATAATAAAAATATTAGTGCAGAGGTCAGGAAGAAACCATAGGAGTAGCAACTATCAAGTGTTAACTTATTAACTGGAGGTTCTTGAAGTCTTGCTAAATTCACTAACTTAGTATAAGCCCTCCTCATCTTCAATAGAAGAAGAGAATATAACAATGTACTGTAGTATATGTATCAAACGAGCAGCAATGAGTGTGTGATTTTTTTGCCGGTGATTTCAAGTCGAGCCTTCCATGGTTTTAGGATACTGGATACAAGTCATACAACACTATTCTATGTGAGGGGCTGCATGTACCATGCAGAAAACAACAAAATAGAAACCTAGAGGACTGGAAGGGAAGAGAACAAACACCTATCAAGGTCTTCTTTCACTAGCTATTTATTAGCATTGCAATTTCGTATATCAGCTTATCAGTATGGCCTTGCATTAGACTCTGATTTTCTGTGCCGGAAAAAGCACGAGTCGATCATTGAGTAAATTGTGCTATATTTATAGTTTGGGAGTTTCAAGGGTTGCTTTAAATTCTGACTTCTGAGTAGTGTCTTTGGCAGTGGTCTGATGTATGACTATATCAATTTTTACTTTAACCACATCAACCTCCTCCCTTACCACCTAAAAAGAAAAAATGGGAGGGATAAGTGGATAACAATTAACACCCCAAAATGCTTTTATAACAAGCTGAATCACTGAAAATAGTATACATGTTCTTCTGGGCAATGATTGGGCTTGATTGGTGCTACTGTCATTTTGAGGAAAATAAATTTGGAGAATGTAATTGGGTTGTGAGATTAAAGAGCATCTGCGAGTGAGGTGGTTCCAGTCTTTCATATGTTTCATTGGGAAATAATGATGTAATGTATTTTTTAATGACTTTCATCTGTAAAGATCTCGGCGATGGTGTTAAGCTGTAATGACCTTTCCCTTAGTGGGAGTATGATACAATATGTGATCATCTAATTAAACTAATGATTTAGTAGTATTTTATGGGATATATAAAGGCAGATACCTAAACATTAGTTCCCTGATACATTTTCCACTTCAGGGAAGGAAAAGATCTTGGAAAACAGAACTAACAATGCCTCGGTTTTACACTTTTTTTCACGCTGGCAATTCAATTCTGATTTTATGACAGTTTCGAGTTTTGATCTGAGTTTAAATAAAATATCTTTGTAGGAATGGGAACTGTGTCAGTTTGTTAAGGATTTTCCTCTGGTGAATCCTTGATTGTGGTACATAATTTATTGTTTAAACCTTGTCAGTTTGTAGTTTTTGACAACCAAATGGTTGCAGTTGTGTGCCACAAGTTTGTGCTGTTCAATGTTCCGTCAAGTCTCTTAGATCATCTGATCTAAGTCTACATACCAGAATCTGATTTTCTTTTATAAATAATGATATTTAGTTTTATTGATAGAAATACTGGGAAGCTGGTGGTAATTGCAATATGGCAATAGCTGCAGCTAGATTAGGACTTAACGTCGTCACAGTTGGTCATGTTGGTGATGAAATCTATGGCCGTTTCCTCTTTGACGTACTTCATGATGAAGGAATTGGTATGGTTGAATTGGATGAGCTGAATCATGTGGCGGATATGAGAGATTATGAAACCCTTCTGTGCTGGGTTTTAGTGGACCCCCTGCAAAGGCATGGTTTTTGCAGGTATTACAAACAGCTTAAGCATTAATTGACTTTCCTTTTGATGGTTTTATTTGAAAATGTTGGATGTATAATGAAAAAATGCTCCAAATACTTCCCTCTGCAGCCGTGCAGATTTCAGCGACGAGCCTGCATTTAGTTGGATGAGCGCACTTTCCACAGAAGCAAAGATGGCTATAAGAAGGTCAAGGATCATTTTCTGCAATGGTTATGGATTTGATGAACTTCCACCCCGTCTACTTGCATCTGCTCTAGATTACGCTGTTGAAGTGGGTACATCAGTCTTTTTTGACCCTGGACCGCGAGGGAAGTCTTTGAGTACTGGGACACTCGAAGAACGAAAAGCCCTTGAAAAGTACTTGAGGATGAGTGACGTTCTTCTATTAACTTCTGAAGAGGTGTTAATCTCAATTTATCATAATATGACTTGCTTTATCATATATTCTTCTTAAGTTGGTAATTCGTGTCTTAGAACTTGCAAAGGACTATGTCTTGTTGTTACATCAGCATGCTTTTCCAAAGTATAAAGAAGAGTACCTGAACACATTCAGTTAAACTACTGCATAATGAGTATGCTGCCCTTTCACTTGACTTCATGAGGAGTTGATATGTTACGATAACCCACATCGCTTCCACATGAAAGTGTGGAAGGGCATATAAGCAAGGGTCAACCCTTGACCTTTGAACAGGGTTTTGGGTTAAGTTAGGACTCTCTATCTTACATGCCTAACATAATACCTCTCAAGTGCATTTTCTAGCATTATTTCATTTGTCTGCCACTCTCTGTATAGGAATAATAATTTCATGCAGAAGCTGCTCATAATGTGGTGTGTGTCGAACAATGTTTTACTTAGAAATGCATGGGGGGCGGTAACATGGGTTCTTTTTAACCACCTACTTATAGACAATCTAAATCCTAATTGATATTTCACACCAAAAAGTGCATGTAGCAGATGTCTAGAAGGATGGTCCTTGATGTCAGTCATTGCATCCTTATGGGTTTTCTTGGCATCTGAATGTTGTGCTAAATTAATATCTTTTTTTAGCTTCAAAATCTCTCTTATGTCCTGTTTATCAAGTGGTTTTGTTCCCGAATATTGGAATATTGTTTTTAGGCTTGTATTTCACAAGCGACTACAACTTGCATTTGATTTGTATCAGGCTGAATCATTGACTGGCATTGAGGACCCTATATTAGCAGGTCAAGAGTTGCTCAAGGAAGGAATTCGCACGAAATGGGTAATTATTAAAATGGGTCCAAGAGGTTCTATATTGATCACCCCTTCAAGTATATCTTGTGCCCCTGCTTTTAAGGTAGTTGAGTATTTTCATGCCGTTTTACTTGGTACTTCCATTCTTAGTAGTTTTAGAAGGATTTTTACATCGTTACAAATCTCAGATTGTAACATCATGCACATACATGCATTATATCCTACTTCCCTTGTTTTATGAACAGGTTAATGTCATGGACACTGTTGGTTGTGGAGACAGCTTCGTGGCCACCATTGCATTTGGTTATATACACAAATTGCCTCTGGTCTACACACTGACCATTGCAAATGCAGTGGGTGCTGCAACTGCTATGGGTTGTGGTGCTGGTAGAAATGTCGCGACTCTGAAGCAGGTCGTGGAACTTGTCAAAGGATCAAACCTCAATGAAGACGACAAGTTCTGGGGGGACTTGCTAAAGGCGCATTCAGACGCAGAGAAGATCACACTACTCACAAAAGTAGTCCTAAATGGGAATACCCATCCCCTTCAACTTGCCTCCTTGCAGAAAGTGGTCTCTCAACTGATACCCAAGCTCGAACATGCACAGAGAAAGCAGGTCGAAGCATGCTGACATGCAGATTGGATTTCTTTTTTCGAGCAGTGATATAAGAAAGTTGATACAATTGAACTGAAAAGAGTGGGGGATTCAGGGGATTTTTGCCTCAGAACAGAGTTGGATTTTTCTTCTCGATTGTAATTTTTAATTGGTTCGGTTCGAGTCGAATAGGGTTAGTGTAATGTTTAGCATACGAGCCATGCTAGTACAGTTTCCATGTCGAAGCTCAGAAATTAATTGCTGTCTTGTATGAACAGGTATATCTTTCATGGTGATTGCCTGAATATTTTTTATGATTTATATTTTATATTCACCATAGAAAGTATGGTTTAGATTTGCATTACACAATTCTCAAACCAAAATAATTGCTCCTTTATTTCAATAATTAAGCTTGTATTCCTCCATACGGTTTTTTGAGCTTTTTAATTGATGTATTTACTTGTAGCAAAATCGAGAGTAATTTGTATCGATTCTATTAGTTTAAAACCTAGGGAGAATAACCCAACTAAAGCTGGATCAAATACTTAAAAGTTTGAGTTCTTAAATTTAAGGGTAAAAAATAAAAATCATATTTTAGTCCGAACTTTGGAAATTACAAAAATATCCTAAACTTAATTAAAATTACAAAATATCTAACTTTTTTTAGCATTTTCACAAAATCTAGTACCGGAGTAAATTTCTGAAAATGTAACCCAAAATAAGAAAAATCTGTGACAAATAACACGGTCCGGATGGAGTGCAAAATATTTCAATGAAAAGGTGTTGGCCTTGGAAGAAGACGATCATTTACCTGGAATAATTTTGAAAACATAAGTTGGTAAGATCAATATGGAGCAAAAATCAACTCTGCAGTTGGGGATGATCTTGGCATTCTTAGCAGTTTTTGTAATGCCAAAAACGAAGATGGTGTGTCTGGTTTGATTCCTCGAGTTCGTATTACCATCTTTTGTAGCTTGCTCGCATATTTCAACAGAATCTCTACAAATGGAAATATTGATTTGTCATCTTCATCAACCCATGTGACCTCAACTCTCCTCAGCTGCAGTAGAAAGGACTTGGGGAGATTTCTTTCAACCTGCTCGAAGCTCGTGGCATGGTTTGCACGGATTCGGAAGTAGAAGTGATCTTCGGGTTGAAGGACTATTGTCTTCAGTTCAGGGAAAATCTCAAGAAGACCCGCTATCTGTTCGTATTCTACAACACTTTTATTGATTGTTAGGAACTTGAAACTCGACAATGGTGAAAGCAAATATTTCTCTTTCACAGCTCCAAGCACCTGGTATGAAAAATAAGTAATATTGTATTCAAAATATGAAACAGAGCTGATTGAACCAAAGACTGGGAAAAAGCAATATCTACTAGGACATACATGCAAGCTTAAAATGGAATTGAAATGCAACAAAATTATGAGTCCAAGGCCTGATAAACACGATAAACTCAATAAAAACAAGCCAACAAAGAAAACATACGAAGAAGCAAGCTGACATGCATATGAAAATAAAAGGGAACATGATCAACAAGCATGCTCAGACAAATGAACTAAAATTAATGCAATCTCTTCATACTAAATATTTTGCTTTATCATAATGGAAGCCATATAGGGAGATATTGCAAAAAGACTGAACCTTGATGCACCAATCCGATAATGTAACTTTCTCAACATGTTGGATGATTGGAAAAATCTTCCCCAATATTTCTCCAAGAAAATCATTCCCATGAAACAAGCGATGATGATACCGGCGTGGACCATAAAAATCAAGAGTTAGATCAGTTAAAGAAGATACATTCATAAGCAAACAGTTACTGTATGGCACCCCTAAAATTTCAAAGGTTTCAAGATTAGGGGACCAGATTCTCAGCTCTGTATCTGTAGATGGTTCATCTTTCCAAGAACGTAAACGCTTCTCAATCGACAGCCTTTTCAAACTACTAGATCGGATACTCAAGTTCTCATCACTGTCCAAAAGATTCAAGATAAAGACTTCCAACCGAGGGCTGCAAGAAACAACTTGGTTAATCAAATCTTCATCAAGAAAATATCCCTCAATGGTTAAACTCCTGAGCTGATTCCACTGCACATTCCCATGAATTTGAAGGTTACAACCTCTGAGCCATAACACTTTAAGTGATGAACACGAGTACAGATTCTGGGGCAGACAGTAGAATTCCTCATAATTAACATTAGTGATTCTATTTGTATAATATAAATAGAGCTCTTCGATTCCATTTTCCTTTGCCAAACGCACCCACAAATCAACATCACTATGCAATGACTTATTAAGATAATAAGGGAAACTAAACTTAAATTTCAGAATCTTGAACCCTCTCCACAATATTAAAGCCCGGTTAACGAACTTTGAATCATCATACCTCCTTGGATCATCGAAATTAAGGTAGGGGATGGTGGTCCAAAGGTTTTTCCACCGCTTCGACAGAATTGTTGTCCTAACAACTTCTCTCATCGGCAACAACCAAAATATGTGAAAAATTATTGAGTCGGGCAACTCACTGAGCCCATCACGGGGTTGTTCACTGCTCTTTTTTGATTTTTTCATAGCGTAATTCGCAGAATCAAAAGCTCCGAAACATAACTAATTACCCATGAATTAAACAGTCACACACAACTCAAAAACACCTAAACGTTTCGAAGCGATAACACGAATATAAAAAATCTCGAAGATTACCTCAAAACGAAGTCTTTGTTCACTCCTAAAAATAAAACCCCACATTTGCGGTAATGAACAAACGATATGCGCTTCCGAAGCATTTAAAAACGCACACGTGGCTTTTCAAAAATAATTCTTACATCGATTTCTTTTTTCTTTTTTTTTTTTACTATTAGCAAATATTTGCAACAAAATAAAATAAATGATTGATCGAATTTAGAAATGACTTAAATATTTTTAAAATCATGAACTTTAATATTTTTTATTTTAAGATTAATATAAAAGTGTGCCATAAAAAATAAAATAATATTTTATGATTTTTGTGAATTCAGCACTTTACAATACCACCGAAATTGAAATTGACATGGATGTCGCGAAAAGTGTTTTATATTTTATAAACCAAAAATAATGTCCTTTTGATTTTTAGACAACCGATCCACATGTATTTCTTTGTCATCAACGCTAGTTTAATTTCGCCAAAATTGAAAATCGGTATAGATCTGCAAAATTTGTTAACTTTATGTTTTTTGTTGCATAATTTTAAGTTCCTAATAAAAACTATACTTGTACACCTACATAAAAAGTGTATTAAATATTATAAAATTTGATTTGCCTATTATATTTATAATCTTTATTTAACTTAAGGGTAAAAAGGTAATATAATATATTATATAATTAATTCTTTACATATAATATATTATATTTATTTCAATTGTATTGTGCTATCAAAATTCTTCATCAACGTCAATTAATTCTTCATTCGCCCCAATTAATTATCCATCATATCAACAATAGAAACTACATAGAATGATTAAAAATATAATCACATTGATATAATATATTGTATAATAAATTATCCGCATATGATATATTATATTTTATATATGATTTAAATATATATTTCAATAGAATTAAACTATTATAAGTCTATACTCATCCACATCAATTATATATAATTGATTACATTACTATTATAATTCTTCATTAACTAATTACATTACTTTTATAATTCTTCATTTATCCATATTAATTAATTCTTCACCAAATACATTGTCTATATAAATTACATCACGAAGACACTTGAAAAAAAAAACCTTGAGAAAAAAAAATTTGCAAATTATCAATAGAGTTATCTTATTCTATTTCCACATTTTACCAACATGCTGCTTATAAGATATACAACATGTGTGTGCTGGTAATTTTATTTTACATTTCATATTTCTCATTGGAGTTTTGAATTTTTCATTTTTTTTGCATTTGCGCTTTGTAGTTATTATTATACATTATATTATAATTTAAATATTATTGTACTATTAGAATTACTTCTCCATTCAATCCCACATGAATTAAATACCCACCAATTACCAACTAATGAGGTAAAAAATCACCAGAATTATTTCTCCACTAATCATCATCAAGAACTAGAAGTCGATCTGCTCAATCAATACAATGAGAGAGGGGAAGAATGACTAACTATTCCTAATGGAAAAACATACCACCGATGAGGAAGAGTGAGAATTGTAATTTCATTCTCACACACCAGTCGTGCCTTTATATGAAGATAAATAACACTAGACTACAAGTATGCTGTTATAAATTGATGGGTAAATGTCATATTTTAGTCTCGCCTTTGAAATAATTTACAAAAATATCTTAACCTTCAAAAATTTACAAAAATATAATCTTTGAAGTGATTAATAAAAATGAATTGACATTTTAACATTTTCACAAACTTAATAAAATGTCAAATGCATGCCTGACTTGTTCAGATCCTACATGAAAATTTAGCCAAAAAAAAAAAAGATAATATCGTGAAAAATAAAACGATTTACATCAACGTATTGAGCTACAAATTTCACACATAATCCTGACTAGTCACATCATAATTCAAAGGTCGAAAATTTACTCCTAGTACTAAACGATCAGGATATTTTTATAATTTTTTAAAGATCATTTTAAATGTCAAGATAAAATATGATATTTTGCCTAAATTTCACTTGCCAAACATATCCAAAATTTGTGAGTTTACTCAAAATTTTCTTACAAGTGTTGTAAAAATTTAAATGTCAAATATTAAAGTGTTGAAGCTGATCTTGCCAGGCTCTCTTTATAGTAATTTCTCTAGTATAATTTGATGACCAGGAAAAAGGAAAAAAAACAAACTACTGTCAATTAGCAATAGATGAGTATTGGACCAATTTGCAATCGAATAGAAATTGACAAAGCAAATGATAATATGATATCAACCCGTTACATGTCATGCCAATCTATCTAATACAACACTACACCTGCAAGTTAAGTTTGATCAAAATCTGTTACGTCAATCATTTTTTTAAGCCAAATTTCATCACTGAATCACCTCTAGTAGCCGTAGCTAGCATCGTACATGGAGCCATAGTCTCCAGCCGGCACGTGGCTAGCTTGTCCGGCAGCATTAGACGTCGAAGAACCATAAATGGGGCCATGAGAGGGATAGGGATTATAACCTTGCATTGGTGGTCCTCCAGAAGGGTTCTGTGCACTGCTCATGGCATCCGCGATAGAATTCTACATATCATGCAGTTGAATGATAATGTTATACAGTATCAAATGACTGATACATCGGAGTTCAGATCCTCGAGAAATATAAAACTTGGACAAGATAATAAAATAGAATCATTAATCAAGAGAGTGAATGAATACCTGTATTAACTGGTGTGCTGCTTGGACTTGTGATGCGGAACCATTTATTTCGACAGTCATCTCACCAGGAACTCCTCTTGTTTCCTGTATTGCAATGGTTGCACCACTAGTACGACGTATGTAACTAATATTTGCACCGTTAACACCAATGACGGCATCAGCATATGCTAGTTGAATTTGTATGTTCTTTGTGACCTATAAATTAAGAGCAAAAGCAGAGAAGCAATTACTATTAGAAAATGGAAATGTGGAGAAAGCCATTCGGGCAGAGCTGCTTATAACTTCTGACATCTTAAGATGATTTGGAAGTCAGGTTGCAGCATCATGTGTAAATGCGTCAAGGACTAGAAACAGCACGTAATGCTTGCACTGCTCCAAGGACTAAAACAGCACAGAGACTAAACACAGCAGGAAAAACTGAGTTTTCGCAGTTCAATTTTCAAATTTATCTCACCCCTTCATTTCTTTGATTCTCCTCCGTGAAAATTATTGCATTTAGTGATATAGATACCCACAGTGAATTAGCCGAGGTATTCAAAATTAAGTCTAGAGAAAAAATCAAAGTGTAACATTAAAATAAGCAGTTACTGAACCAACTTAAAGATCATGTCACCTCAACCTCCAATAGTGAAAATCAGACGAACACTTCAAGCAACGACTCAAGTAAACGGACGAGATTGAAGCAAAATCTACCTTAGAAATCACTGCTTGTTGGGGCTGCACATTTGTTGCATGAGCTCCCATTGACATGTCTCTACCATAATTAGGTGGGCCTGAGCGAGGCTGATTGTCAAAAGAAGGCATGTCTGCAGGTGGGTAGTAATCATCATATTGGTGTGGAGGTGGTGCCATATATGAATGGTCGGACCCGTAACCATGTCCACCAGGATTCATGGGAAAAGCTGATTGAGGAGGTCCCCAAGATTGGGATGCATGCACATTCTGGTTTGCTCGACCACTTGGCATTTGCATCTGACCAGGTGAAGCAAGGATATTTGAATAATGCAGATTTGAAAGATGCCAGACACCATTATTATTATTATTTAAAAAAGTACTACAAAACAGCACTTGCCTGCATTTCAAATACTCCAATTACACTTCGATCTACTAAAAATTTTCTAAGATGTGTACCAATTATTTCAACAGCCTTGTCCAAACCTGCAGGTTCCCCCTGTATCTCAACTACACTGTCATCTGGTAAAGCGATTGCAGGCAAGTTCTCTGCAGAGATTATTTTATTTAAGCAATGAATGCTTAATTAGCAAGAATCAAAGAAGTAACTTTTGACAAAATATAGGTCATTTAAAATATTCAGCATTAAAAAAGTTCCATAGTGCACAAAAAAGGTTAAGAAAAAAAAGGATATAATCACAAATCAAGAACAAATGGGCATAAATATATTACAGATAAAGTGCATATAATAGTCCATATACTTCATATCAAGAGGTCATCAGACTCCCTAGGTGAACACATGATTTCAAATAAGTATTTTTTCGTGACCAACACTTCAAAAGAGTGCAGTTATATTAGGATAAGTAATCAGCATTCTCAAGAGGGATGCATCCACCAAGTCTTCAGGAAAGGCCTGGATGAGGAATCAAATGATTCTTCAAGGATTAAGTCAGATCCGCATAATAAGACAATGAACAACCATGAAGCTCATAAAATGCATCAATCAACAGCTTCATAGAAAATGGGACAGATAAATTACTAAATATCACTATTTCAAAACATGCGACCAATGTCTATACAAGTAAAAAGATATACTTCCATCACTAACAACACACAACACAATCTTTCCATACAGGTCGCAGTTTAACAAACAATCTGGAAATGACAAAACAATCATGAACCCTTTCTAAAAGGAACACACAACACAATCTTTCCATACAGGTCGCAGTTTAACAAAGAATCGAGAAATGAGAAACAATCATGAACCCTTTCTAAAAGGAACAAAAACTTAAAATTCTTATTCAGCTCACAGGAGGTTCTCACTTCTCAATATTATATATTGTTTCACAATTAAACATGCTATACAGATTTTAAGTTATCCAGAAAGCACTGGAGACAGAGAAAAGAGCAGTTATTCAAAACCAATTACAGAAACAAGAGCAAGAACAGCAATCACAAAGAGCAAATGATACAAATAAGAGAAGAGACAGGAGATTATTCAATCGAAAGGATAGAACTAAAGTAAAATGAGAAAATAGGATGATTGTATTATAAAGCATCCAAGAAAAGCTATCTATAAAGAAAATGAGCTATACTGCTTTCAGTATAGGCGTGCTTCTCTAGAATTTTATTGCACCTTTGTATAACTTTTGAAGGCAACAAATACAAACACACACTCAAAGCCATATAGACATTACCTCCTCCAATTACTCGAATAGTACAATGTGAATCATCTTGAATTGACTTTATCGTGGCACCCTGTTTCCCAATCAAACTGCCAGCCTGTGTAGCTGCAACAAGAAGTCTTGTGCAAAATGTTCCGCCAGCAGGTGCATTAGCCGCATCTGAACCTAAATCATTAATGTGTTTATGGATCTTAAGAAGACCATCCAAGGCAGGTGGAATCGTGAGATCAGGCTCTTCCTTTGCAGAAACCATTACCTAATAAAAATGGCAAAATATATAAGATTGTAAGGCACAAGCATACTAAAAATCGTATATAACATAAAATTCTGGTAATAGGAGCACCAGCTGATTAAAATAAGCAAATAAAAATCATCTGTGGACCACAAACAAGCACTTTAGCGAAGTGTATATATTGAACTCCAGTATATTCAAGAGTATTGACATTAAGAATAGAGAAAGCTCAGACCAACCAACTCAGGATACCTACACCTAGAACACTTGAAAGAAAGAAATCATAGTGTTGGAAGCTCCCTCCAACAAGCATATGATGATGAAGTCACAACAGGGAAATTGACAACAGAATCCAAGCAAAATGTAAGATAGCATTGCATTATGGAGTGATGTTCATCCAAACTTACTGGTTGCAGGCAAACTACTTCTGTATTATGCAGGACCACTTAACAAGCAGCCCAAAACATGTTACTCCAAAACTCTAATCAAATGAACGTTACCACTTGAAATTCAAAATATTAACAGTCTTGAATCAATACTTTTTTTATTTCAAGGTGTTGCATTAACTCTCATAGCTACTCAAATGAACAGGTGGCCAGTGCCAAATAAATTAACAAGTAAAAGATGCGTGTTCAAAAGAGTTCCAGTGTTTATATATGAGAAAAGTTCTGTTATTGTTGCTATACAATGGGAACAAGTTCAAACATATTTTTGTGTCAGTAATAACACATTAAAAGTGATGAAAGATTTTATAATGTTTTCATAAACTTGTCGGTGTTAATTTATTTTTTCCTTGTCTTCTATTGTAACTACTCAATCTTGAGTTATCTTAATAAGCATGTGCTTCATAAGGTAAAGCATCGTCTGATTCCCTTGCTAATGTTATTTTGTTTAGTATAGTTTATCAACGTTTGCAAGACATCAATCGGCCAAGTTCTGAAGTTACCAGATACAGAGCAATGCCCTTTGGTACAGATGTCCGCATAAAAATCAATCTGACATATAGTCAGAAGAATATTTCAGCACTCGTAATGCTGATTACTCATCGCTTCAATCTGGATCTTTGATTCTTCTTGTTTCCAGCCACATGATAGATTGATGTCTTGCTTAATTTGAAAACCTGCAAGGATTCATCTTTGTCACCACACTAAAAAGAATCTCTTGCTTAATCTTGGTTGTACGTGTTAATATACTCCATTTTATTTAATCCTTCATATATTTCAGTGAGCTATTTAACATTTCATTTGTAGTTCTTTGCCAAGTGCATTCCCCTCTTTTTATGATACTTTTTATAAGTTTTTCAGTCCCACTGACACCATAGTATTGTAGTAGGCTTGAAAAAAATAGTTTTAAGCTGGTGTTATAGAATTATATTTATGGAGTTACCCATCCTAGATTCCTAGCTATGATCTAATGAAATTATAAAGGTTTCTAAAGCATGTTTAAGTCCTGTAACATATGGAAGTAGCAACAGAAAACATATGATATCTTCCCTAATTGCTCTAAATTCTGAATGAGCTGTACGACTCCTCATGCAGTTCTAACTCACATGAGGCACTTGGCAAAACTTAAGCAAGAATCACTCACTTCAGAAGTAGAGGTCTCCCAACAGTCAAAGTAACTGCTATCAAGTGCAAGTATGCAGAAGCAGTAAAAATTGGAGGAAGCAGACAGCAAAGACAAGCAAACACATAGCGAGGAACTCCAGATGATAGGAGTAATGGAACAACTTATAACAGATCAAATAAACCTTTAAAGGTCTACAGTGAATTGGCCTTCCTGAATAGACGTTGCTTGACACTAAGTGCTAAATTCTTCAACATTTTGTATATTTCATAGAAACTTTCTAGTTTATTATAAAACATGAGCTAAATTAATTTCTTTGAGCAAATCCACACTTTTATGTTTTTTTTATTAATAAGGCATGTTGATATGAAAGACAATAAAGTCAAATTTACTACTTTACCAAGCTTGACAACTGGTGAGCAAGGTGATATCTAAGAAGACAGGGTCAGCAGGCAGCTTACTTAACCATAATGATAACCAACATTAATTGATTTTTAAGGTTCAATATTGAAATTAAAACATAATAATAAATGTCTTCCATTAGAATTCATATTCTTTTATTTTTGAAAGAAAATTAACTCACCCAGTCACCCTTCATCCTTTCCCCTAGTTACAAACCTCTTCTCCAATTTAGCTCTTTGGTTCACTGCCATGAAAATTGTTCCCAATTCACCCCCATCTCTTTAAGTTCTGGTCCTTTATAATTTTCAAGACTTTGATTCAGTTACAGCTCCCCTTACATTTCTTCAGTCCGCACAATTCTTATCAGTTCCTCAAGAATACAAAAAGGTATTATTTCAGTGAATCTTTTCGAACATCAAGTACAATCTTTATCTAAATTGTAAACTTCATAGACAGGCTGCCAACAACCTTCATTAAGACTGATAAAGCCTGTCCAATTAGCCAGTAAAATACCACCTCGATTAGCTAACAACTTGTGCCAAATAGCAATATTAAAGTTGCTCTCATATTAAAAAAAAAAAGTAAAGGTGTTGAATGGATCGATGTCTCCATAGAAGGCATCATCCAGTCCACATAAAGAAACAAGATGTCTACATTTTCCAATTATACTAAGTTATGCTAATCCATGACAAACTACCAATAAATTAATAAAACCACATCAGCAAAGTCTTTCAAAAAAGATGAATCAGTTGATGATTTTTCTAAGATGTTTCTCAAAATAATCAGAAATCAAAACTTAAAACATGAGAATCAGAAAACAAGATATTCTTTGTCAACAATTTTCATGAAGGTGATCAACAACTCACAGTTCTTTCCATGGACCCAGGAGGACCATCAAGAATCTTAATCCGCGCCTTTGTTTCTTCACATATTTTCTTAATGTATTCTCCTTTACGTCCGATGATACCACCAACCTTTTGAGCAGGAACTAGCATCCTAAACACATTTTCTCCAGGCCAACCAGGCCACTTCTTTTCCTCGACAACACTTAAAGCTTTTGCATCTTCTGGTTGACGCAAGTTCTCTAGCACATTATCCATCTCTTGAACATTGCCTAAGTCATGTTCCTCTTGCACATTATCCATCTCTTGAACATTGTATAAGTCAGGTTCCTCGTGCACATTATCCATCTCTGGAACATTGGCCAAGTCATGTCCCTTTTGCACATTATCCATCTCTGGAACATTGGCCAAGTCATGTTCCTCTTGCACATTATCCATCTCTTGACCATTGTCCAAGTCCTGTTCCTCTTGCACATTATCCATCTCTTGAACATTGCTCAAATCCTGCTCCTCTTCCACATTATCCATCTCTTGAACATTGCTCAAATCCTGCTCCTTTTGCACATTATCCATCTCTTGAACATTGTCTAAGTCCTGTTCCCCAATATTTACCTCAACCATTTGCTGAAACAATAAATTTTAAAAGCTTGTAAATCAATTATACAAGTAACGCACAATATTCTCCATAAAAATTAACAAGATATATCAATCTTTAAGAGTGCTGTGAAAGTTAAAAAAAAAAAGGGGAACAAAAACTGCAAGAATTCACACCTTCACCAAAAACGTAATTCAAATAAAGAAACTTGACTGTAGCCACCAGTTTAAAGAACTTCTCTATCCCAATACAGCCAGCAAACCTAATCATAAATTTAATTTAAGCATAGCAAACTTAACATTGCACATAAATCCGACTGTTGAACACACACACACACACACACACACAATGTGGCGCGGGTAGAGTTTAGACAAATAAAAATACTGAAAACGCAAGCAGAAAATTGAAAATTCCGCCTATAAACTCAAATTTACAAACCCTAAATCCACGGTGTGTGATAAAATTACGAATCACAATGCATAGAGCAAGCAGAGATAGACAAATAAAGCAAAAACAACATAGGCAGATCAAATAAAATTCGTCTCAATTTCTCAAACAAAAAAACACATACGAAATTTAGAGTAGGCAGTCTGCTGCAGATGAAGGCAAAACGAAGAAGGAGTGAGGGCGGAGAGAGAGGAGAGAGAGAGTGAGCGAACGAGCGAAGCGGGAGATATAGATTGAATTGGAAAAAAATATTGTGTAGAAGAACTAGTAGGTTTTTGCCGAAAAAGGAAAAAAAATAATTCGTAAGGTTCTATATCAAAGCGGCGTCGGAATAACTTCTCGTAATTTCAATCCACTCCTTTTTAGTTCCTCTTTTCCAAACTAGTACTCTCACTTCTCGGATTTAAATATATAGGATTAATTTCATCAATTATTATTAAACTATGTCTGTTCCTAAAATAGTTTTGTATTAATTTGGATACTAAACTTTTATTTATACGAGGGCCTAATTACAAAATTTAAATCTCAATGTTTGGATATTTTAAAATAAATGCCACAATATTTTAATAATTATAATTTAATTTCAAATCTTTTGACTTTTTAACATAACTAGTATTTCACCCGTGCGATGCACGGATAAAATGTATAAATATAGAAATATTATGTTATAGCAATATTTTAATAGCAAGTAATTCATTGTAATAAGGATTAATTACACTTCAAAATAATTAAAATATTACAATTTGTACTCTGTAAATTAATTCAAATCCCCTGTAAAATGTGCAAGCAATAGTGGACGAAGCCGAAGTGAGAATGTCGGCTTGAGTAACACAAATATTGGTGCGAATCCAATGCCCCGAAAACTTAAAGGTTCTTCCGCAAGGTTCGTCCACGGAGGGTGAGTCAGGGCCTAAGATCAGGCTGAAAGGCGTAGTCGATGGACAACTATTTAATAACAAATCATTGCTAAAGATAGTTACGTTTTTGCGCCAAAAATCATTCCTAATGTTGAAAATTAATTTTTTAGTCTACGTAATTATAATTTTAGAGAAGTTAATTGAAGATGATTTATTTCGTGCTTTTTTTCAAGTTAGTTTTTTTAACTGAAACACATAATACAAGAAATAAAGAAAAATAATTGATTTTTTGCTAGAGGTTCACATAAATGTCTTTCATTTTATTTTATTTTGTTTGTGGAGTTATTTATTTAATATAATTTTGTATGAAGATTGTATTAATCAAATGGTTATTATGATTATAGTTTTTTAATGTTTTTAAATTTATAATTTTTTATAGTTAGTTAAATTGTGGGAAATGGGTACGGGTATGGGCATTTAGGTACCCAGAGGCTATGGGGACGAGTACAATAATTGCTACCCACGAGGGTATGGGGACGGGGACGGGTACGGGTATTTTTTAAAACGCGGGTATGGGGACGGGTACCATAGTACCTTACCCATACCCTGCCCATTACCATCCCTACACACACCCTTTAGTTATGTGAAAACAATAACAATACAAAAACAAAAAGAGAGAGAGAGAATAGAATCAGTATTTAGAAAATAATTTCTTGGACACGTTCTTAAAATAAAACTTTGTATTACGATTAAAATATGTTAAAAAAACACTTTGTAAGATAAATCAATCGAATATGTAGAAAGTTGTATAAGAATGTCACAATTCGAAAGGCCATAATATTTTTTTTCGTATGTATATATTTATAGAAAAGATCATAAATATCTAATAGTACAATAATAACAAACCACTCACCTTGTGAATAACATGCATGCCGCAATGTTTTGATATTAGTGCGTTGCTGAAAATTAACAAAACCTTTTATTAAATTGCATAGACCTTCGGGGTTGGTTGTTCTCCCATACTTGAACTTTGAACAACAATTTTTCATAAATTAGACTCTTAATTCAGACAGCAACTCATATGGATTCCTTGCACTAAAGACGACAAAAATAGATTTCTAATACTTAATAATCAAAATAAAACATTTGCAATATGTTTAATAATTATACATATTATATTTACTTAACCATCAAAGCTTGTAGCATATTATACTTACTTCAACTATCAAAGCTTGTAGTTAGTTCTATTGCGGTTTTACCAATCAATTCCATGAATTTCTTGTCTATATTTAAGGATGTTCCGTGTCAGTTTCATCATCTTTCTACAAAAATAACTTATACCTATATTTCAATACTAAAATTAATTTGGTGAACCGAAAATCTTACAAAATTAACAAACATAAGAAACACAAATAACTATAAGTTCCGATTACATCTTTAAGATTACATTTATAACACAAAGAATGATTACCACTCGATAAATCATCGTCAACGTTGTTGATATATAGAGGAACCGAAAATTGTGGAAAATATTAATGCACTAACGTCACCATTCGCAGTAACCTGTAAAAGTGTTAAAATTGATCCATGGATTATCATAACTTCAATAAATTATAAAATCTAAACCAATAGAAAATTAATTATCAAAAAAATGATATACACATTATTTTGGCATATTTCTCAACAAAATACCAAGATCATGACAACTTTCATATTGAAAGAATAGGTGAATTTGAACAAATGTTGGGTTGTTTTATATTTCATATTATTATTTTCTACATTAAAAAATTAAAAGACGTATACACCATCTTTCACAAAGTCGATCTCCAACTGCGTGAGGTCTGACAGCCTCATGTCACGTGCAATGACGGACACAGAAATTTTATTCAGGGGGGCCCATTTAACAGTATTATCAAAATAAAATATTATATATGTATAATTATAAATTATAAAAAATAAAATAAATTGATAATTATCTAAATATATACATTAAAAATATTATAGTTAGGAGGTCCAATTGATAATATCATAAAAATAGAAATTATATATATACTTCTATTATGCATACGTAAATTAATTAAACTATCAAGATAACACAACATAAATATATAAAAATAGTGGATTAAAGATCTATAAAAAAAGATTTCGGCCTTAAAATTAAGCTCAATGATAAAATTGTTACTTTGATGAGAAAAATTGAAAATTTTGGATAAAAATATATAAATAAAAATACAAATTATTGCTAATAGTGAAAATAAAATAAAATAAAGGAAAAAATAACAATGCCTTGTCAGGAAAATAATTCTCAACTTAATAAAAATTAATTAAAATAACTAGGTAAAAAAATTAAAGATGTGTAAAAAATGAAGCATGCAACAACATAACCTTCACAGATTGAACCCTTGACCTAATTTTAAATAACAAACACCTTATCCACTTTGCCAAACTTGGTACATATAATTTTTTCATTTATTTTTATATATATATTTTTATATAATCATATATTATTACTATATTAATACTAAAAAAATTCAAAATTTCAGGGGGGCCCAGTGCCCCCTGGCCCTACATGGGTCTGTCTATGGTCACGTGTATACGGCCACCAATGATGTCATGAAGATCCATCTCGAAAGTTGATTTACCATATGACTTTCCATAAGGTGGTTGTTCATACAAACAACCCTTAATTTCAATACCCATTCGTAAATGAATTTGCTAGTTTATTTAACCATTTTAACCAAACTGGAAAATAGACTCATGAGAATTTGAGTCGAAATGGAATGATTTATTAAAATGCAAGCGAATTTGTGAGAATAATTTGGGTTTGAATTGAAAACATGCATTGCATACCTTATCGATCGGTATTTAAAACCATGATGAAAAGATATATATGGTATGAATTGGATTCGTCCCCAGCTAAATCATATACCATATATACTTCATATACAAACTAATCTATATATATGCTATATATTCAATACTTATTCAATATGGTATTATTATATACGTGCATATATATATACATACATATATTTGGTATAACAATTATTTAATGTTATATTTAGATTGAGAATGATTTGGATTCATAATAATATTTAAATACGATAATATATGTATACTATTATAGCCTAGAGATAATATACATGATCATAACTTTTTTTTTAAATGTCCATTTTATGGACACGAATTAATTAATAGATTGATTGATTTGCAAATTAAATATAAATTGTTATCCATATTATATTATGCTACACGAATTTAATTAATGAGTAAGCATAATATATTATTATACACCTGGATTTGGAAAGGTGTTTTGGGCGGGAAAAATTATTATTTCTATTTTCGATTACTATCTTACTTTTAGATATAATATAGAATATAATATAGATTGGTTTAGCATTTCTTTCAAGCAAAGCTATCATTCTATTTTACAGATTGCCAAGCTTACTTGGCTTGAGATTAATTATATTTAAATTATTTAATATACACACATGCAATGATCAACTTTTACATTATATTATATCTATCATAACTACAATATTCATTTAAGTGGTTTCTTTTAATAAGCTGTAAATTATTCACTTAAGTAATTTTTTTATCATAAGGTTAGTTTTGGTTGCAACAATTATGCTTTGATACAAGGAGTCGGATAATAAAAATCAGGAAAATTGAAAACCCATATATATTATGGGCAAGTCTTGTGTACACTAGATGCAAATCTGACGGTTAACACTCGTGCGTTGACCAGAAAATTCATTAAAATTAGTATTAATCGTAACACTAAAAAGTATCATTAAAAAACCCAAAAATATCACTTGTATTATTAAAAAGTATCCGCCAGGAAAAAAAAACTATCAAAATCATTATCAATCGTAAAACTAAAAGTATCACTCAAAATTCAAAAAGTATCACATGTATTCCTAAAAAATATCATCTGTTTTGATGAATTTTTTTGTCAATGCACGTTGACCCCGGTCAACATGTTGATTGTCTGATGTACATCTTATATATAGTAGAATTTACGTATCATTATTCATTCAATATTTTGTCGATTCCCCTAATAATAATAATAATAATAATAATAATAATAATAATAATAATAATAATAACATTTTGTTGATAAAATGATAGTTAATGTAAAATATAGATCTTGTCCTTTAGAAAAAGAAAAAAAGAAAGTACAGGTCTTGAATGATCCATTACTTTATGGGCAATGCTAAATATAGTCATTAATTTTTTCATTATAGTCCCTAAAATTAAATTAAATATAAATATAATTAAAATAGTCTATTATAACCTTATAGACCTCTTTTCAAATTTTATCCAAAATTCCAATTCGTATAGCCACCAATTCTTTTCAGCGGTTGCTCCCTTCCAATCTCTTATAATTTATTTTTTTTTAAATTCATTTGTTCAGCAAGAGGCTACTTTTTTTTTTACTATTCCTTTAAATACTGTTCCAAAAAATATGATAAGCAAACATATATATTCATTTGGTTGCCTGCATCTTTTTTTCTTTACTGTTTAATTGTGTTTCTTCATTCTTTCTTGTTTGACGTTTTTAGTTCTATATTTCTGGAGTGAGCGAGGAGGGAGGGAGACAATATTTAGTATGTTTGGAATTAAAATATACATGTGCTATAATTTTCTTGCCTTTTTGTTTGTAATCGTTGATAAAGTAAAATTTTATTGTTAAACTAATATTCAAAAAATGTTTATAAAGGAACGCAGGTTTCAAAAACTTAAATGCATTCAAAATTAATCCACAAAATTACTCTAAATTACTGATTTGCTATGTAAAATGAAATAATTAAAGGTAAAAAATATGTATAGGCAATATTAAATTAAAATTGGGATAGTTGGACAAGATTTAAATTGTGGGAATTTTATAGGCAATCTCTACTTATTTTACATGCACCCCCTTCCCATTCCCATACACAATCTGAAAAAGTCTTGCAATATGTACTTTCGTCTGACAATTCAACATGAAAAAAAGAGAATATTTATTATTAGGGTTTAGAATTAAACACACAACTACCATTCCCCCACTCTTCCCTCTCTATCGATGAATCTCTCTAAAAAAATCAACCTTTATTTCTTTCACTCTCTCACCGAAAAAAGCTTTCGCCACTGCTCTCTCTCACTGCAGTCTCTCACGCCGCTCTCTCTCTATCTCGACCCCTCTCTGTCGCCGTTTAAATTAAGAAAATAAATCCGCAATGCCTCTCGCCACCACACACCGCCTCTCGCCGGTTGCAAGGGCTTCAGGATCAGGACACGGGGAGGAACACATAGGATCTCATGTCAGTTATTCCATTTATTTTCATTTCGTTGTTTTTTATTTTTCAGATTTTATCGTAAGCTTGGGAATTGTGTTTGATAATATCATTAATCGTATTTGTGTAATCGTATGCCATTGTAAGTATATATACACGTACACCTTTTAAATATAATCGTTGGCCTCGTAATTATATTCGTAGGCCATTCTATATTTATCATGTGTCTTACAAATATAATCGTATGCATTGTAATTATAATCGTAGGCGTTTTAAATATAATTGTATGCTTGTAATTATAATCATAGGTCACTCTAAATTAATCGTAGGCCTTTTAAATATAATCATATGTCTTGTAATTATAATCATATAAAATTTTAAATTAATTGTAGGCATTTTAAATATAATAGTATGCTTGTAATTATAATTTTAGGCCGGTCTAAATTATAATCGTATGCCTTTTGATTATAATCATAGGTAATAATCATAGAAAATTTTAAATTAATTATAGGCATTTTAAATATAATAGTATGCTTGTAATTATAATCGTAAGACGGTCTAAATTAATCGTAGGCCTTTTGATTATAATCATAGGTAATTTTAAATTAATCATAGGCGTTTTAAATATAATCGCAGGCCTTGGTACATTAATCATATCTCTTCTAATTATAATCTTAGGGCATTTGAAATTACTCGTTAGAATTTCTAATATAATTGTATGCAATTTAAAATCAATTCCAAGGTTACAATTAAAAGTTGAAATTAATCGTATGCATACTAAATTAGATTTTTTTTAATATTAATCATATGACTACTATTTATTTAAGAAATTATTTATTTTAAATTATAGCGTAATATTCTTATAATTATTTCTAGAATTTAATTTTAAAAATTATTTGCTTAAACTGTCTATATAAGCGGGACTAATTATTTATTAATTGTTTGAAAATTATTGTCAGATTGATTATATTAGAAAACCGTTGTAGAGACTTACGCAATCTACATGGTCTATGTTAGGCCGTGGCCGACAGTACTTCAGGTGATTAGATTTACATTATCTAATATTGATGGTGATGATGCGGTCCAGATATTTAGATCCGGTGATGAGAAATATTTAATATGTCATTCTGCAAGCTTTAAAGTCTTATCTCATATTGCAAATGTACAATCGTGTAGCAAATGAAACAAGGTCAAATACAAGAAATTAATGAAAATTAGAGCATGCAAGCATCACACTCGAATTGTCTTGCAAGTTAAACCATATGAAAATTTAGGAATTTTTAAACTAAGTATGAACGGATATAACCAACAAGATTACTAAAAACAAGAACATACAATTTGATCAACTAAAAGATTTAATTAATGAGGAAAATGAGTTCTAGGGCGATGCTCATTAATAAGGGTATAATCATTTTAATATGGAAAACATTATATTCAACCCTCTCAAAATTGATACAAAATTAGTCATAGAGCTTTCTCAAACTTCAAAGACATTTTAACCAAATACAATTCATCTATCTCTAGGATTGAATTCATATCTAACCTAATTGAGTTCAATCAATCACCAACAAGTCAATTAAATAATAAACTCTCGTCTTAATATAAAATTGAATTCACAAATCAATAACCCATGCAAAATTACTTTTCTCAAAGTCAATTAAACATTAAATCCTATCCTTAGGTGGCCATTCTAAGGGAATGAACAATCAAAGCTTGATTTATGAAAGAGAAAGGGAAGAAAAACATCCATCCATATTAAAATTCAAACACCTATTATTACAATTCATTATCATGATTTTAATATATTCATTATAAAGTAAATAAATTAAATTAATTATAACATAAATATTCATAGTCAACATTTATTAACAAAAATGAATTATAAAATTTAATTTGAAATAATCAACCATAATAATGAATTATTAATTAAAAATTAAAATATAAATACTAAAAAATAATTATAAACACTAATTGGGTGGTTTGAACCCTAATAAATAATCATGAAATTAAACTAAATCACAAAAAAAGTAAGATCGAAAAAAACATCCGTTTCACTGGATTACTTTTTATTTCTTTGGAAATAATTTATCAAATGTTACATGTGTCAATGGAAGGTAAATAGTTTTTTCCTAAATGATAATTGAATTTATTATTACCAAAACTAAACATGATAAATTAATTATAAGATTTAGTGAAATTTGTGCAGTCACCCGAGGCAGGTAATCGATCATTTGTATATGTATATTAAAATTTATTATTATCAAAATTATTAATTTTTAATACTGAAATGCAAAATAAATGAAAGATAGGATAATCAATCCTACATGAAACTCAAATTTATCATTACAATACATGAATGGAATAGAGGATTAAATAAAAAACCAAACCGCCGGTTTGTGAAGTTTGGGAAGGTTAAACCAGAACCACACAAGCGGAATCCGGTTGACGGTTACGGTTTACAAACCATAACCGTCCCGACAGTTTTCAAACCATTGGAAACCGGCTAACTGACGGTTTGTAACCGCCGGTCCGGTTCCATTTGGGCGTCTCTACATTCTATTGCAAATCTTCCTTTTCTTGCTACAAAAAATTCATTATCACAATAATATTTTCATAAAATTTGTGCATTCTAACATAAATTATCTGATAATGATAATGACTAAACCTATATCGAGATATGAATTATACGCAATAATGTAAATGGGTTTATTCTTCAAATTTCTCACAAATGCTATAATATGTATCAATATTATACGTAAACTTATCTGTATTGAAGAGGATTCGAAAAGTTAATAAAAGGGCAAAAGCGTCTATCAACAAAATTTGCTCTATCAACTAGCAAGAGAGAGGAGTTGCAAATTGCAATGTTTTTAATTGTAATAATCCTAAAATGAATAATGGAGCAATAATTGACTTAATTAGTTCTTAAAATTGACTTACCTATAAATTATGAGTATTCATATATTAATAATTCAACATGTAACAGTGTTTGTTCATGATTTTTTTACAATGTCGATAACATTTTTTTATGCTAATGCTAAAAAAAAAATTAATGCTAAAATAAGTCATGACAATGCTAAAAAAGGTCATGCAAGTGCTAAAATAGGAAATGACATTTCTAAAACCCAAAATTGAAAAATATACACATAAATTCTGAGTATTCATATATTTTCAAAATTTCTGATTTTACCCTTACTAAGATTCAGGAGTAGCAAAGTTGGACGTTATTACGAGATTGTCATCGCGTTTTTTAAAATCTGGAGTATATCTTGGCCGTCCAAATATACCGAATCTATGACTCAGATTGATTCTCAATTCTCACCTAGGGTGTGGTTCCTCGTGGAATCCAACCCTATATATATATATATATATGTATGCATGTTTATGTATAAAAAACGAAGAAGTATTAAATAAGTAATTACTTAGATGCGTGAGCAGGTCTTGTTATGCAGCAAAAGCGAAGAGCTGAACTTGAGCTGCAAAGCAACCAAATCAAACTCCAAGAAATTCTCCTCCAACTGATGAGTTCCGATCACGATCGACGTCTTCGGCTTCGACCCCGCGTCCACAAACGCCAAACACATCGTCTTCCGATCAATCTCCACTATCAAATTCGCCCCCGAAATCCTCCAATAAACATCATTCCCGGGCAAAACCAGATCGATCGCCGGAACTTCCGGCCCCGCCACCGTCCTCTTCACAGTCTCCGAGCTGTAGCACGCCCTGAACGGCGCCACCGCAGCCACGCTCCTCATCTTCATGTCCGCCGCCGCCTTGTCGAAAGCCCGGGCCAGTGGCTTGTAAATCGACGTGTGCATGGCGGTGTAGTTCTGCACGCTGCTGATTTTCGTGCCTCCCACGCGATCCTTATCGATCACGAAATACGAGTCCTTCACCGACAGCGCCTCTCCGGCGACCCTCACCGCCTTCACGTCGATGAAGTACTCCTCCGAGAGATCGCTCCCCGCGAAGGTTGGCTGATTTCCCTGCGGTTTGTTTATGATCAACGGCGTAGATTTCAGCAAACCGGAGATGTCGGATTTCGCCGACATCCCGCCTCCGACCGTCAGTTTTCCCAACCCGGAAGACGGCGGGCAGATGGAGAAACGGTCGGGCAGGTTCAGCTTGTCCGCCACCTGTCTATGGAAGGCGATGACGAACCTGCCGAGGCCCAACATGCCGGAGGCGCCGCCGGCGAGGCCATCGAGGTAGTCGTTGTTAACGCAGGAGAAGAGGAATTGGGGGAGGTTGACGTGATCTTTGGAGGAGAGAGTATCTTCGTAAAAGCCTCTGGAGGTGAGGTACCACGAGAGAAAGGGTTGGAGGAGGCGGCGCCGCAGGTATTGTTGGCGCAGCCGGGGCGGGCGGGGCCGTTGCAGCCGCTGCAGCCTATTCCCTCGGTGAACTCGCATTTGGCGGAGTCGCAGGGGATTGGGGCGTAGGTGGTGGAGGAGTAGTCGTCGCAGGCGAACCAGAGGTGTTGGCCGCCGAGGTGGACGACTGTGTTGATGGTGGCGCGGTTGCTGCCCATATCAAATGTGGTGTAGAATTGGGAGGTTTTGGCGTCCTTCCGGAGGGGGAGGACTAGCCCGTTTTGAGCACGGCAGGTGGTTGAAATGAGCACGAGTACGAGCACGAACACAAATAAAATGGAGTAGTTGAAAGAAGACATAGTTAAGGGAAATGAGTTGGTTTGATGATGTTGAAGTGAGATTGAGTGATGAGTATTTATGGAGATCCAAGAGTGGCATTGCAGCAATATTTAATGGTCAAAGTTGGCGTATTCACCAATGGCTGCATTGAATTGATATGAGATATGTATATTATATGGTGTCTCTATAATCCATTGGAGTTGTCCGACAGTTGTATTGATATTGGGTCAAATAGCGGTATTATTTTGGGAACTTTGGTCGGTCAAAGTTGGGATGAAATTTTCTGTCATATATACTTTTTGTATTTCATCCCATATTTCATCATTAAAAATATATATGTAATTTTAATAATATATATTTATTATAAAATAAAAATAACTATAATATAAATAATCATAGTCAATATTTATCAATAAAAAAATAAATTAAAAAAATTATAAAATATAATTTTTTAAAAATCAACTATAATAATAAATTATTAATTAAAAACTAAATATTAAAAAATAATTATATATCCTAATTGGGTGGGGTTTTCCCTAAAAATAATAATAAAATTAAATTAAATCACAAAAAAAAAAACTGAAGGAAATAAAATACAAGAAAACTTGTAATTTGAAAGTGTAATACGTAGTGTAACACAAAGAATGTAACAAGAAATTCTATGTTGTTTGGTGTTTATTGGCTAGTGGGCACCAGATCAGATCTCATGTGCCCACCTGTGTTAGATTTTGTGTATCATAATTAGTTTTTTTTTTATATATCATATACTCATTGGGGAAGGATGAATCATAAAATAAATTAAAAATAAAAATAAATGTTTGACATGGGCCGGAGATGCCATAGAGAATTTGGTATATGACCAGTAGACATACAAAATTTGGGATTAGAGGATCTCAAGTGCACATGGGAAGAATTATAAAACTCAAGGGGAATACCTTTTTAAATTTAAGGCAAGATTGAAAAAAAATTCACTTTTGATCCCATAGGACACACATTGCTCCCATTTTGGTCCAAGCAGTGTCGATGTATCAAATGTCAATGCTAAGAAGAAATACAGTCAATCGGAAAACATTAAAGACCCGGTCACTCTACAAATGTAAATAGTCCAGTAACTGCCATACTAAATTATTTAAAAGCAGAGGCCTAGCTAGGACAATCAAAATCCATCTTTATCACATCAGAATATCTCATCCGAATAACTAATGATGTTTGCAGCTTCCGCAGGACCGCATCAATCCATATGATCAAGAAGATAACCATAAATTTCAATAATTGCCACTATCACAACCATTGCTAAATACCACAACACTTGATCAGCACAAAATGTACTAACATTGAAGGATCGCCCTCAACAACCAACCCCCGACCGGCCCCTACATCTAATGGAACAATGCATTCAATCTCGAATAGCTACAATATCAACACAATCACAGCCATTGCTAAAATCTAACAACATATCAACACAAAAATGTACTAAAAAATCGAAGGAACAGATCACCCCTCAGCATCCAACCCCTAAATCCAACCAAACAACACATTCAATCTCAACACAATCACAACCATTATATTACCAAATCCAACAACAACATTCCAATAATCAGCATAATTCTTGATCAATGTAAACATTAAAATCAAAACTTACATCAATAAAATCTGAAAGAAAGCAAGATGGAACATTCTTCGCTGGCTTGTAGAAGGAAAGGCGCATCAATTCTCTTAACTTCACCGGCGTCTGAGCCAGCAAAATCTCAATCGTCTCATCCACGCTCTTCATCTTAAACAACCCATCATCCATATCCTTCTTCTCCAAGCAGACGCCGGCGCAGCCGATCACCACCCTCTCCATTGCATGCGCCGGCCACCACTCTCTCCATTGTCTCCGGGAACTGCGCCGCCATACTGTACGTCATGAATCCGCCGTAGCTTAGCGCCTCAGCCCCACCACGCTCATCTGCCGTACCCACGTTGCCTCCATCTCCGAATCCCAGCCTAGCCATCCCGCCCAAGCCCCCGATCAAATTAGGAAGCAAATTAGGGATTCGAATTGGGTTGGAATTTGGGATTTCCCTTCAGAATTTGGGTGTGACTTGTGAAATTAGGGATTTGGTTGTGTTGGTTCAGAGTCCCGACTAAAAAGAGGCGCATGTGAATCACGTGTGACCGCCTCCGTTAATTTGTTTAACTGACGTTAAATATCCAGGGACCAAAATTGATATTGTCAAACTTATGGGACTAAAAGTGAATGATTTTTTTAAAAAATGACCAAAATCGACACTGCTGAGACCAAAAGGGGAACAAGACGTGTCCGATGGGACTAAAAGTGAAATTTTCTCAAACAATATTAGATATATACAATTGATTTTGGGGAATTTTTTTTAAGGTAATGGGGCTAAGTGGTTAAGTTAGAAAAATAATTTCAATAATGTGATTATTGATTAATTAGAAAAAAAACACAAATAAGGGTAGCCAAATATAGTGGGCTAGGAGTTGATTTTTCTGGACTTCTATTATTATGTATGTTAATTCCAATTTAGGAATTTCCAAAAATTAATTGTTTCTTTCTGTGATTGTATGGGCATATATATATATATATATATATATATATAGGTTTCAGAAGGAACCATACCTTAGGTGAGAACTGAGAATCAATCTCAACCACATATTGCTCTGATTTGTACGGTCAGATCTGTTTTAAATTTTTTAAAAAAAGCGGTGGCATAATTGTAATATCTTGGAAGTTCGCTGCCCCTGAAACTTAGTAAGGGTAAAATCGGAAATTTCAATGTATATGTGATTCACGCGTGTATTTTTCAATTTAGGGTTTTAGCATTGCCATTCCCTATTTTAGCACTGTCATGATTTATTTTAGCACTGTCATGACTTATTTTAGGACTAACATGACCTTTGTTTAGCATGACAAGAAACTCCCAAATCAACTTTCTTTTTGCACTATCATTAACTACATCAGAATATATACAATCAGAATAACCATCTTCTGTTGGAGAACTCCACATTTGCACTTGAAGTTGACACGTCTAGCATCATTAAGTGTTTTTGCCCGAGGACATCCTTCAGCATATTTAACTTCAAAGAGGAAAGAGGAAATTGAAACTCAAAAGATTTCAGTTTCAAGGAAGGTGGCTGAGGAGCCTTTGTCCAGTTACATTTATATAACAAGTGATTGAAATAAAATAAAAGGAAATGAAAAAGTATCTATAATATCATGCGACGTACTCCCAAATGAATGAGACGGTTCTCAAAACTGTTCAAGTACAGAGCATAATTAGTGGATAATTTTTACCTTCTGATGTTGTAAGTGTAATGCCTTGAATTCAACATGTACGTTCACTCAACATACTCTTCAAATCCTTGTTCAAACCAACGACTGAACCCATTTCTGTGAAACCCAGAGAACTTCCTCTCATTCATAATATATACATTCTTGATTCTCGTTCAACTTTGTAGTGGCTATCTAGATAAAATTTCAAACAAAGGTGGATATAAAAAATTAAAAACCATGCAAAACAAAAAACCCAAGCAAAGAAGACCCACCTTCTAATTCTTCGTTGCATTGAGCCCACTTATTATTTCCATAACATCAAAGCCTGACCAGGCCTATAACCATGCCACTGAACCCTAGAGCTCTTCATTGGAATGTCAAGAAACGAATACGTAACAATAGAAAGTAAATTCAATGACTTTTTCAGGATTTTAGCACTGTCATTTCCTATTTTAGCACTTTCAATGACTCTTTCAGGATTTTAGCACTGTCATAAAAAAATGTCATCGACATTGTAAAAGAATCACGAACAAACACTGTTACATGTTGAATTATCAATATATGAATACTCAGAATTTACGTATATATTTTTCAATTTAGAGTTTTAACACTGTCATTTCTTATTTTAACACTGTCATGGCCTTTTTTAGCATTGTCATGGTCTTTTTTAACATTGTCATGACTTATTTTAGCATGGCTCTTTCAGGATTTTAGCACTATCTTTTTCTATTTTAGCACTGTCATGACTTATTTTAGCACTAACATGACCCTTGTTTAGCATGATAATTGTTTAGCATTACAATAAAATAATATCATCGGCATCTTTTTTATGCTTCATGATCTTCCATTTTTAGCATTGTAGTTTAGAGTTTAGCATTGTATATGTGATTTACGTGTATATTTATCAATTTAGGATTTTAGCATTGTCATTCCCTATTTTAGCACTGTCATGACATATTTTAGCACTGTCATGACCCTTGTTTAGCATGACAATTGTAAAACAATTCTCCTAAAGAAACAATTCTCAATCATATTCTATTCCACGACCAACTATAGAAACAGGAATCAAGATATCTCAAATATAAAACTATCAGACCCATACTCAAATTTTCCTATCCAAAAAACAAAACTCTATCTTCATCTTCTATTCTATATATCCAAATTAAGCATATCTATTCCCAAAAAAATTATATAATCATAAGAAGATTTATCGGTGGTTTTGTATGTATTTTATGACGTGGGAGAATTTTTTTTTTTTTTCATATTGATGAAGGGTTTGTGTTGTAACATATAACTACAAAACTTGAGCCAAATATTTAAAATAGAAATAAATTTAAGTTGGAAAAACCATACATATGTGAATTGAAATATGCAGAAAGTGATACAAGTTGGATTGAAAGTAGAGGAAGACATAGTTTGATTCAATAGATTTTTCTTATTTTTGTTTATGTTGCAATACAATATGTTTATAGTGTAACTAAACTATTACAAAAGGAATGAAATCACAATCCCGGATTTGAATTGGTTTGATTGAATCTCCGCAATCTTTCCTTTCTTTAAGCTTTCCTTTCAAACCTTCTTTCCTTTCTAACACTCCCCCTCAAGTTGGGTCGTGG
Organism: Perilla frutescens; assembly: GCA_026008535.1. Taxonomy (NCBI): domain Eukaryota; kingdom Viridiplantae; phylum Streptophyta; class Magnoliopsida; order Lamiales; family Lamiaceae; genus Perilla; species Perilla frutescens. The sequence continues at coordinate 35,216,463 of BRKX01000011.1, forward strand.
GATCACCGACACCCAACTTGCGCAATACTTCATGGAAGATTCGTCCAGTAACAGCCTTGGTGAGGATGTCTGCCAATTGGTCTTCTGATCGAACAAAAGGAAGGCTGATGACTCATGTCTCAAGTTTTTCTTTGATAAAATGCCGATCAATTTCAACGTGTTTTGTCCGATCATGCTGTACTGGATTTTCAGAGATACTGATTGCTACTTTGTTGTCGCACATTAGCTGATACTCTCCCTGTGTTGGAACACCAATCTCAGTTAGCAACTTCTTGATCCATATTAGCTCGGCAACTCCTTTTGCAATTCCTCGAAATTCCGCTTCGGCGCTAGAGAGTGCCACAACTTTCTGTTTCTTACTTTTCCAAGTCACCAAATTCCCACCTACAAGTGTGAAATAACCCGAAGTAGATCTCCTATCAACTGGACTTCCTGCCCAATCAGCATCGGTATATCCTTTTACTTCCAAGTGACCGTTGCTTAAGAATGCAATCCCTTTGCCCGGTGATCCTTTCAAGTACTGAACAATTCTCAAGGCTGCCTCCAAGTGTGCTTTTTGCGGTTTGTGCATAAACTGGCTTACTACTCCAACAGCATAGGCTATATCAGGCCTTGTGTGTGAGAGGTATATTAGTTTTCCAACCAAGTGTTGATACCTCTCACGGTCTACCGTTTCTGCTTCAGGATCAATCTGTAGACCATGATTTACCACGATCGGTGTTTCTGCTGGTTTGCAATCTAGTAACCCAGTTTCAGCAAGGAGATCTAGGATATACTTTCTTTGAGAGATGAAGATCCCCCTTTTTGACCTTAGCACTTCTATCCCCAGAAAGTATTTCAAGTTTCCTAGATTTTTCATCTCAAATTCCTTAAAGAGATTGTTCTGGAGTAATGTGATTTCTTCGGGATCATCGCCAATAATGATCATATCATCCACATAAATAATGAGACATGTGATCAACCTTCCATTTCGTTTGAGAAACAAAGTATGGTCTGAATGACTCTGCTTGTAGCCGAATTTCTTCATTGCTAAAGTGAACCTTCCAAACCACACTCTCGGGGATTTTTTCAGACCATATAGTGTTTTCTGCAGTCGACACACTTCATTTTTCTGAAAACCCTCTGTAAATCCAGGTGGTGGCTCCATATATACCTCTTCGTCTTCTTTCAATTCACCATGCAGAAATGCATTCTTTACATCATACTGTAGAAGCGGCCAATCCAAGTTGGCTGCGATAGAAAACAGAACCCGAATTGTATCAATCTTGGCCACCGGAGAGAATGTTTCTGAATAGTCCACCCCATAAGTCTGAGTGTATCCCTTAGCCACCAGCCGAGCTTTGTATCTCTCAATGGATCCATCTGCATTTCGTTTAATTGTGAACACCCATCTGCAACCAACAGGTCTTTTTCCAACTGGTAACTGACATTTCTTCCAGGTTTTGTTCTTTTCTAGGGCTATCATCTCCACTTCCATAGCCTGACGCCATTCCGGTATTTGTTGTGCTTCGTGTGCTGTTCTTGGAATGTTCTCAGAGCACACAGCAGTAGAGAAAGCCTTGGCTTTTTCTGATAGATTTCCCTTGACTAGATTGGCCATTGGATATTTGGAAGACCTAGGCTGATGTTCCGGTGAATATCTCTTTGGTGGGATGCCTCGTGTTGTCCTGGCTGGAAGGACATACCTTCTCGTGCCGTCTGTTTTCTCAGAGACTGAATCATTATCGTTAGATAAAACAGGAACAGTCTCAGGCTGAGAAATTACCTCTGGGATATCCGGTAGAGACAACGGGACGGGATCGCTGGGCATGATGGGCTGTTCCTCGTTATCAGAGTTGCTGCTGGCAGATGATCCACTATCTTGCTCAGGAGTAGTAGGAGCAGTGGGAGGACTTAGGTTAAGCAACCAACTTAGTGGACTTGACTCAGAATCTGATTGAGAGCTCTCCCCCTCACTAGGTTGGTTCGGATAAAAGTACTCGGTTTCAAGAAAGTTACAGTCCAGAGTAACGTACATGCGACGGGTAGGAGGATGATAACACCGGTACCCCTTCTGATGCAGCCCATACCCAACAAAAACACATTTTATAGCACAGGGGTCGAATTTGGTGCGTTCAGATTTGGGAATATGAACATAAACCGAACACCCAAAGACACGGGGAGCAAGCGTAAGAGCTGGTGGGACAGTAGTTTTTTCAGTGAGGGCTTGAAGAGGAGTTTGAAGATGAAGAATTTTTGTGGGAAGACGGTTTAGGAGGTAAGCAGCAGTGGCAGTAGCTTCAGGCCAAAGGTAGGGAGGTATATGAGATTCGATCATGAGGGATCGGGTAATTTCAAGGAGAATACGATTTTTCCTCTCGGCAACACCATTTTGTTGAGGAGTATGAGGGCAGGTGGTTTGATGCACTAACCCTTTTTCTTGAAAGAAGTTATGCATGGTAGTATTGACATATTCCCCCCCATTATCAGACCGGAGAATTTGGATGGGTTTTTGAAATTGGGTTTGGATCATGTGATAAAAGTGGATAAATTTTTCAGCAACCTCAGATTTGTTTTTAAGAAAGTAAATCCAGGTCATGCATGTGCAGTCATCAACAAAGAGTAAGAAAAAACGAAAAGGATGGTTCCCAGATTTAGGAGCAGGACCCCACACATCAGAATGAATCAAGGAAAAAACATTGTCAACTCTACTATTATTAGGTAAAAAAGAAGTTCGATGGCTTTTAGCCAAAACACAAGTCTCACAATGGAAATTATTCATAGAAAACTGAGGAAAAAGTATTTTCAGATAACCAAGGGATGGATGGCCAAGGCGACGATGCCAAAGCCAGAGCTGTCGATCAACAGAACCATGAGCAAGCATAGCGGACCCGTGCTATGCAACTTCATCAACGTAGTAAAGCCCATCTTGTTCAGTGCCACGCCCAATTATCTGTTTCGTCCGGATATCCTGTAAAAGGCAAAAATTAGGGTGCATGAGAAGCGTGCAATTCAATTCCTTGGTAACATGACTGATAGATAATAGCTTGCACGAGAGAGATAGAACAAAGAGACAGTTAGGTAATTTTAAAGTTGGAGTAATCTCCACTGATCCATCTCCATGTACTGAGGCCATTCCACCATTAGCCGTTTGAACAAATTTTTTCTGAGGGACAGAAGCAGTCACAATGTCGGCATAGTCATACGTCATTGTATCGGTAGCTCCACAATCAAAAAGCCATTTGTGTTCTTTTTTCCCGAGTTGGGCTAAGTGATTAGCACGGCCCATCTCTATTTTTTCATTTTTCCTAGATTGGGCCTGTCTTGTTATTTTTTGAAGAGGCCCATTCGATCTATTTCCCTTTTGATGGAGAAGCCCCTTTAGCTGCTGCTGCTTGTTCCCTTTCCCATTCACCTGTAATGTATTCTCGACATTTCTCCGTGCCGCTAGGGTTTGGGATGGTGAGGTGATGGTGGCCAGGTGCGGATCGAGATCGATGCTGCCACCATCGTCCTCGTCAAAACCTGCAAGTATTTGAAATCGATTTTGGGCAGAGGAGATTATACCTATTCCGCCCCCAAATCGACACTTTGCGACTGTTGCTGTGTCGAGCGACCCGATTGCTGCATCGTGCTCGCCGGTACTGGTAGCCTCTAGGTTGCCTACCGCTGCTGCTGCTTTGCCTTGCTTATTCCGGCCAACTGGTCGCTTCGCCGGATCCTTTCACCAGTCGGGATATCCGACCAATTCGAAGCAATGCTCTCGGGTGTGTTTCTTCTTACCACAGTGTGTGCATAATAGATCCGACCGATCTGGCCGGGATGAGGAGTGCGACGTCTGTCGTCCATCTGACCGGAATCCAGCCCCTTCTCGTCTCGCCGTGGACTCGTGTTGACCACCGCGACCCCTTGCCGATTGGACACCACCGATTCCCAGTGATGATGAATCCACGCCATGCTCGCCACCGCCGTTAGTAGATGTGCGCCAGATCTGAGCTTGTGCAAACTCACGGCGTGCGGCTGCATAGGCGGCTTCAACTGAGGGAAGGGGATTCTCCCTGAGTAGATCCCGTTTAACTGCCGAGAATTGCTCGTCGAGTCCCGCTAGAAACTGAAACAATCGTGTTTCTCGTTGTAGCCGGTTATGGGTTGCAATGTCCTCCGGGAACTTCATGGGGTTGGGTTGTCGGCGGTCTATCTCCCGCCAAATGAGTTGTAGGTTCCCGTAGTATTTTTCGAGGGTTAGGGATCCCATCTGCTGTCTGCTTGCTTTTGTCAAAAGATCGTATATTTGGAGCCCATCTCTACCGCTGCTGTATGTCGCGGCTAGTCCCTCCCAAAGGGCTTTTGCTGTTGGGTATTCGATAAAATTGGGAACAAGTTCGGAGTCAATTGACATCATAATCAGTGAACTGATTATGAGATCATTCTGTTCCCATCGTGGAAAATCAGGATCCGAGTCTGTTGGCGGGGGAGGATTGCCGGTGATGTGGTTGAGGCACCCTCTTCCGCCAATCGCCATTCTCATTAATCTGGACCAGACGCCATAATTCTGATCAGTAAGCTTTATGTTAACGTTTAAAGGTGGTATTTGGCTAACCATTTGAGTTTGTGTGCTTTGGAACAGGTTGTTGTTTTGGGTTGAGATTATATTGCCGTCGGCATCAGTTTGCTCGGCCATGTGTAGATGATGAGCAGAGCAATTCCGATCCTAGAATCGAAACCGCTCTGATACCATGATACAAGTTGGATTGAAAGTAGAGGAAGACATAGTTTGATTCAATAGATTTTTCTTATTTTTGTTTATGTTGCAATACAATATGTTTATAGTGTAACTAAACTATTACAAAAGGAATGAAATCACAATCCCGGATTTGAATTGGTTTGATTGAATCTCCGCAATCTTTCCTTTCTTTAAGCTTTCCTTTCAAACCTTCTTTCCTTTCTAACAGAAAGTAGGCGTCAAAAGCTAGAACTCAAACTCTATAACATAAAATAAAAAACAAAAAACAGAGGAACATTATCATAAAGTTATTGATCTTGCTTCTGCGAACAACTTAAAACCTCTTTTTGTAGTTAATCTTTTGTGTTAAAAAAATAGATCATGAATTTCGTTGAAGGTGAAGCATTTCTATAATTTGATGAAGGATTGGTTGTTGTTGATGATGATGCATCGTGTGCGCCTCCCCCTTTAAATGCTTTGTTGCTTATGCGGTGTCGATCGGCGCCGGTGAAGAGCTGAGTGGAAGAGAGAGAAGAAGACGAGGAGAGAGAAAGAAGTGATCATAGAGTGAAGAACGTGATGGAAAATTAATAGAATTCATAAATTACAAAAATGCCCTTTGCTTCATTAAAATATGGAGCAGATCTTGACCGTCCAAATAGACGAGATGTGTGGCTGAAATTGGTTCTCAGTTTTCACAGGAGAGTGTGGTTCTCACATGATCCCATCTCTCTCTCTCTCTCTCTCTATATATATATATATATATATATACCACTTTAGATTCTCTACTTCTAACTTGTGTGTGTCAATCGTGTACCAAATCTCAACATTATTACCTTTTCTTTCATTTTTTTCTTCAATTTTAATTTATTTTGGTTTAGTATAATTTTACATTATCATTTAGGGTTTATTTCATGCAATTATGATTTATAATAATTTTTTAATATTTAATTTGCATTTTTCAGTTAATATAATTGATTTTTAGGGCTAATTATTCATAGTTTATAATTTCACTCAAAATTATTAGTCGATTTAATCTTTTTCATAGTTTATAATTTCACTCCCATGGACGAAATTAAGTTGCCTCGATCTTGATCTAGGCATCCAGCTATTGAATTTCTATTATCAAATAATGTTTCCCAAATTTCGATTAGTTCTTTAATAATAATATCTGGATTAATTCTGCATATATGAACTGTTTTTCTTTCAATTCTTTAATTTTTTGCTCACGCATCTTTCTCCTTTTTTTTTTTTTTGAAAATTTGATGTGTGAAAGTGAGAGGATGAAATTTTTACTCCTTTTTTTTTTTTGGCCTAAAGATTGATTAACAGCTTCAATTTATTCATTCGTATACGTCATTATTGTATCCATCCTTAAATTTCAAAAATATTAATAAAAATAATTGTAACTTTTCGATTCTACGCATAAAAACTAATCAACAATTAAAATTTTAATAAAAACCATCATCATATATAATTTACATATATGTTTCCGTCGTCGTCACTTAATTAACTTTCGTTACTTATGTGATGCATGTTTCTAGCTAGATATGCCTATATATATGTAAGGTAATTTTATATATTTAATTATTTATGTTTCATTTCCGTGCAGGATGATTATGTTCAATGCAATTTCATTATAAGTTGTGTTAATTTCTAGCTATTAATTATATAATTTGCATTATCAATTTTAGTTTCAATGTACACGAGCTGATATATATATCGCAAAAACTCCTGTGCATAAGATGTATATGAGACGGTCAATGCGTTGATCAAAAAATTATGAAAATTAGTGATACTTTTTAGGGATACAATTGATACTTTTTTAATTTTGAATGATACTTTTTAGTGTGTCAATTGATACTGATCTTAACAGTTTTTTTTCTTTATTTTTTATTCTGCCCGATACTTTTTATTGATACAAATGATATTTTTTAGCCTTTGAAATGATACTTTTTAGTATTATGAATGGTACTAATTTTGACGGATTTTTGGTCAAAGCATTGACCGGGTCAACACGCGTTGACCCGGTCAACGCGTTGACCGTCTCATGTACATCTTATGTACAAGAGACTTGCCCTATATATATATATATATATATATATATATATATATATATATATATAATGCTTTCCCATTTTCAGGTATTTTGTTGCCACATCAGCGCCACCTTAAAAGTTAAATACCTACTTCCTCTAAAGATATTCCTTCCCGATAATACTATCTCAAAAGTAACTCTTCATGGTCCCACCATCAAATCATTCCATATTTTATATATATACTCATTTATTTTATGATTTTATCTATATAGTACTAAATATTATTCATAATATTTTAATTAAAATATATATATATATAGATAGAACATTTAATTTATAATATAATTTCATAAATTAATAATCTCATATAATAAAAAAATATTTAAACACAAAACTAGTGAACAATAATTCATAAAAAATTGAAACACACAAAACACCTTGAAATTAAGAAACGATAATAAAATATACAACTCAAACCAACTAATTGTTGTTGTATTGTGCCCACTCATTTTTTTATTTCCCCATCTCAATTACTATCGAAAAAAGCCAAAACTAAATTAAAAATAATAATAATAATAATAATAATAAAGAAGACATAGTGGGGAGCATGGGGCCCGCACTCAACCAAAATATCATTGTCCAAAATTCATTCACCAAGCTTCCCACAACAGGAAAATACCCCAACTCTAGAAATATCTTTATTGCCACATCACCATATTTCTAGGCTCTTATACATTAGTTTTAAGGCATTTATAATATACACACACATATATATATATAGCAAGTATGGATGGATCCTATTTTAAATTTATATTGATGATATTATATTATACTAAAGAGAATAGTAGATTTGGGGCCATAATTTACTAAAAAAAATGAGCACAATTTGTTTTTTTTTTGTAGTAGTTTTAAGACTAAAGTTGATTGTGTTTGAAATTAAATATAGTTATGAGAACTAATTAGTAAATTTTTATAATTCAATTATTTAAATAAAGCAAAGTTGCAATGCAAATTACAACAATCAAATTCCTTTTGAACTGAAAAGGGAAAGAAAAAAAATAGAAAAGTGGGGTCAAATTGGAAGAATTTTAGAAACTCGAGGGTACTAGAAATTTGAATTTAGGTGGAATTCTAATATTTCATTATGATCAAATTTATTTATTCTTGGGAAAAATTCAAGTAGGCTCCTAAATTAGTTATTTGTCCCAAGTAAGCACCCAAACAATTATTTGTTTCAATTAAATCCTCAAACTTTTAAAGCATGTTCAACTAATCTCCAAGGTAGATGAAATATATGTTTGCATACTTTTTCATGAACCTCAACTAAAGGAGATAAAATATACAAAAGTATGGTAACAGAATAATCTTACAAGATAATATATGTTTGCATACTTTTTTCAAATTTTTACACTGATTATTTAGGATTCAACCTACTCAATTATAATTTATTATAATTTTTTAATATTTATGAAAAGAATTAAAAAATCAATCATGTAATATAAAATGCAACATAATGCAATAGTCAATAGATGATCTCATCTTGATGATATTATACTATACTAAGAGAAATAGTTATAAATTACAATAGAAAAAGAATAGTAGATTTGTGAGGGGAAATTCTAAACAACCCCGATATTAATTTAAATTTAAATTTAAATATTATTTTGTTATACTTTTATACACTTATAAACTTCATTACATAAAAACTTAACCAAAAAAGACCTAATAATATCTCCAACTCATCTAGTCCATCCAATTTTAATCTATCTCCTCCTCCAATCACTTCAAACGCCCCAAGTATAAAATTTTGCAGACGTTTCAACTTCCAAATGAGATTAGAAAATTTAAGAGTGCATTCTGTTTGCAAATCAAAAGTTTACAGATATAACATTGAGCATACGTACTCTGGTAATTTGTACACCTATGCTCCACGCAAACTCATTAATATTAAATGAGTTACCTTTCTTATGCCCTTCAATAATTCACAAGGCTTTCAAAGCATTGACATGGGCTTTTACAGATTAGTCATAAATCTATACAGTGGTTGACATTCATTAACACAACTATAACCATAGATACATGATGCATAAAGTGTATCATATCCTACATGCTTCATAATAAAAATAATTTGAGAAAATTAAAGAAACAAACAAACAAAATTGAATATTACATGTAAGAAGACAATAACATATGCTCTAAAATACCTCCATTAGAGACGACTAATTGATGAGTAATCTAAATCCACAAGGAATGACAAATACGGAAACCAAATAAGTACTTGAATATACAGTTTTCGATATATTTTGTCATGATTTTCAATGAATGCATAATGAATCAAAGAGTAACACTTTATTCATCCACATTCAATTTGTTATCACATATGTTAAGTAAAGAGAACATAACAACATATATTCTATAACATGCATATCTAAACATGAACTTTCGCTCTAACTGAAAGTTCTCGATAAGTTTTTAACTATATCGTTTATCATTTAATAATCAACATATAAAGAGAAATTAAACACAATACATATACTGTTTATACATTAATTAAAAATTCATTAATTCCATCTGCAAATGATTGAGGGACTTTTGCACGACTCAAATCACGATTTTATAAACTAGAAATTGAACGGAATTATAGATTCACAGACAAGCATGTTCTTGCCTACGACCGACTCTAACAGAAATCATAAAAGTTCCATGTACGAACGACATTATTGGAAAACTCAAACACGCAATACTCAAAGGGCTTAGAAAACAACATACAAACAATCATAAGTTAACTATAACTCTGAAAAGAAATACGAGATAAATATATAACTAAACTGGCCACTACGATGGTAGACCTGAAGTCGTCGTATATCAATATCATGTCCTAAAAAATCTTTAAATCACTTGATGAAAACAGATAACTCTTAAATTGCAATGAATTGCACACATAAAATACGGTTGCATTGTTCCAGGTCCACAACTTATTCATCTAGAAAAAAAAATTATGCAAATCAGTGGCATGCATACTGAGTATATATTTTTTTCTATGATCAATTATACTCACAATGTAGCTCAACGAGTTTAAGATGAGATATGTGAGATATGTTGCAATAATTCTCATCAGCACATTCCCCATTCTTCCATTTTCTTAAATTTTGGTTGAACTCTGGTGACATACTGCTAATAATAAGTATCTGAAGACTCGAAACGAATCTCAATCTGGTAGGAAGCTTCTTCAAATTTTTGCATTCTGAAATGGTTAAATGAGAAAGTTTGGAAAACACATTCATCTAAGTTTTCCACTCGATGGAGACAAAGTATAGTCAGTTCTGGAAATGAATTTAGAGTGGCACAAAAAAATTTATTTGTGAGATTTAATTCATTTAGAATCAGATGTATCACCATTGGAGACAAGCCTAATTCATCTCCAATAAATTCAATCTTTCATATTTCCATTGTTTGAGGAATGGAAAACAACCACTGAAATCGTAGTGTTTAAAGTTCATAATGTGAGTACCATACATCAATACATCGTTGAAATTTTCTAACTAACTATCAGTAGCTTTCTACGAGCCAATATTCATAAGTTTAAGTTGTATATTACATAATTGGTTATTTTCTCAGTCAACAACCATTGCTAAGCTTTTTAGATCTAACTTATAGTTTTTGTAAACATGTCAACTCTATGAGATCTTCAATACGTACGAGTGTTCAGAGACTGGACCCCAAATAATATCTTAAACTCATCTAGTCTATCCAATTTTAATTTATCTCATCCAATAAAATCATATGCCTTGAACATAAAATTTTATAGACGTTTCAACTTTCAAACGAGATTAGGCAATTTAAGAGTGCATTTTGCTTGCAAATCTAAAGTTTGCAGATATATCATAGAGCATAGGTACATTGGTAATTCATACACATTTGCTCCACACGAACTCAACAATCTTAAATAGATTATCTTTCTTATGTTCTTCGGTAACTTTTTGTGCCCAAAGATACATCCAGTAAGCCTAAGTATCCTTAAATTTTTGAACTTCTCAAAATCAAATGTATCATCTTAGCATAAATTATTCTTATTTCGCTTTTAATGTACATAAATCGTGCATTAAATCATGAAGTCAACATGAAGTAATATTTTGTGTGTGGTACACTCTATCTCTTTGAACTTGAACCATGCATTTGATGACAAGTGTTTTCAAATACCGCTTGGCAACATCAGTCAGTGATTCATTAAGTAGTCTTTCTTCTGGAGGAATTAGACCCTCGATTATCCAGAATATATACAAATCTCTTGCATATATGTGAAAACATTTGCCGTAATCGAAAATTCTTTTGAGAATGACACGTACTTCCTTGGTCGGGAGTTCCATCTCTATGGGAATTCCCAAATCTAACAAATAAAAGATTAATATACAGATGAAAGATTAATATGAATAATATATCTTGACATAAATTAATACACACACACACATATATATATATACATATATATTTTTTATTTTTTGTACTTGTGACTGTCTCCTTCGGTATCAAGTCGAACACGTCCGTGATATAGCCGAACCACTCAGCTATTGTTAAACCACTCAGTTGTCCCTGTTTTTCCCACTTCCGATTCCATAAATTTTCATCATCACTTGCACCGTTAAAACACTTGATATCTGGCCACATTGTACATAATTTGGAAACTAGATCATCACTTAGTTCCTTCTATTCAAGATAAAATGTATATTATATTCTACAACATTAATTATTGTTATTTTAATTAAATGTTGAAATCTAGTGGGGTTAAATTTCTATATTATATTACCTTAATGTCGAGATGTTGTTGGAGCACCACAATCCCTCATTTGAGTTGTTTCTTCTCAACTTGAACCATTTTTTCCCACCCTTTATCCGCTAAGGCCGTATGGATTATAAATCATCATTCAATAATGCCTTTGCTCATGCCCCATTTTAGGGCAAGTTTTGTTTTCTCCTTGGCTCTTGAACAAGTGGCTTGAGATTGAAAGTTCATGTTAAGTATCTAAACAAAGTGAAAGAAAGAGAGTGAGAAGAGAGCACTAGTGCATAGAATAAGTGAAAGAAAGAGAGAGTAAGAGGAGAGGGGGAGAAGAAGTGCATGAAAGAGTGAGACTAACATCCTAATGAAACTACTCAGATATATTTAACTAAAAAAATTTAAATCAAACAGTTGAAATATAGGAAAAATAGACTTTGAAACCACATTTGTGGAATTTCAGAGGAAGATAAGAATTTAAACTGGTGTTTTACTATCTTTGTAAAATATTTGAATTAATAGAGTACTAGGTCTTGCATAAAAATGAAAATTATCAACAGAAAATGAGTGAGTTGTATGAATTAGGAAATAGACATTGGAAAGCGACAGACATTGTGAATTGGTTCCCTTTTTCTTATTACCTTAAATATAAAAACAAGATTTCAAGTAATAAAGTGATGAATTGTAGCTCAAATCAAATAAATGTGTGAACTGGTTTCTGTCTTTGACGTCTTTAGATAATATAATTGAAGTCAAATTAGAACTGACCTTCTTCCATTGTTTATGAGTTGTGATTTGTCGGTTCAAGACACCCCCAATAACAACAATTGATAGATGTAAAGTACTACAGTTTGTGACAATTTGTCTTCCAATACGTTTTATCATCAATTGTAGAAAAATAACATAATAAAATGTGACATAATCTTATTTAAAATTACAAAAATGAAGTTAAAGAATAGACTTTACTATCTCACTTCTTCAAATTAATGCACATGGGATATATGCACTTACCGATAATCTTTCATGAACTAAAAGAGAATAGCAGATACATTTTTACTCTTTCACAAGATTAGATTGTTAGACAACCAATCTCAAAATCAACATTCTCTCCAGATAGGCAGATACTATGTTCTTTTGGCGGGTGGTAAAAAGCACCTTATAATTTCTCGCAAAAGTAGGTCTTAACATGTTCCAGTCAATATTTTGCCGTATATCATCAATCACAACTAAACATGAATTCACCCTCCCTAAAATATTATAAATTTCAATCACAAAATCACGTTCAGTACTCCACTTGTCGGTTGACTCATTTGGAACTTTTTTTTAGATGAAAAGAACATTCATTGATAAAATAAGACAAAATCACAATAGAAAACTTAGGATATGTCAAGGTAACTAGTATTGTATCATATGATCCATCATATTGATGGAACAATAAATAGAAAATCTCATACAAGACTTAAAGTTACATATACCAAGTCTTTTGAATTCTCCATCAGCATACTTCACTTGCAACTGCCTAGATGCCTGACTTGGACAAAAGAGCATATCAACCAAGTCTTTCCAATTCTCCATCAGCATACTTCACTTGCAACTGCCTAGATGCCTAATTCAGCGGAACATCATTATCGGCAGCATGGTGTAATCTTATCCGTGCGTCGATCGCTTCCCTGTTTAACGCCGCTTCTAATTGCTTCACTCGTCTCTTGTACTAGGTCAAGCGATCATATGCAACAATATAGGCTCTAGATGCATTTTGATAAGTAAGAGCACTCGCATTAGCCTCATTTAAGGCTGCTATAATCTGATTAGTGAGAACTTGGACTTGCGCCTGATTGGCCTGCACCAGATTGGCGTGCAAGTTATTCAGACGTTTGATCCTTGATCTATATTCCACCATACTATCATGCTCGGTCCTATCACGGTTAACCGCAACATTCGCTCTATTTTAATAATCTACGACTTCATTCAAAAAATCATGCACCCGTTGAATTTGAAGATCTCCAACTGGGATGGCATGTTCTGCACCAGTTAAATTATTCTGAGCAGCGGCGACAAGCATCCCGGCCAATACATAATCATCAATAGAGTGGGCTCATTTGAACAACAGTCGAAGCTCCATGTAAGTGGGCCAATTCTTCCGAGGTATAATATTGTACCATTTCATCCTTATTTGATTCGCAGAAAATCCTAAATTCACAAAATAATCATCTTCGGAAATATGTTGCCATTTATTGAAATGCAGACGGTGAATACAAAGCAGTTGCATCAGATGCTCGTAGTGCTCTAATGAAAATGCAGGCAAGGGCGCCCCCGGGGAGTTTTGGAAAGAAGCATCCACTTCGTTAAATTCTCACCCTCGGGATGAATGTTTTTCACCTTCCGTATCAGGTCCTTGAACTCCCTCCTCAAAGCAATTGTCATGGCTTGGATGGTAGAAGTCGTGTCTATATTCAACTGACACTCGGCATTGAATGCGTTGGCATTTCCGGTGACAATATTCTGTGCATTTTGGTAAGGATTGGCCATCGCGGGATTCAACTAGTACAATTCGATTAAAAAATTAATTGAGAGAAGGCCGCAGAAACAACCAGTGAACTTTAGAGCTGAGTGACTGTGATTTCTCCAAGATTCATGTTGTATGGGTTATTTTGAAAGAGGGCTTTTTCTTTCTTTCTTCCGAATCGGAACTGCAATATAGCGGCTGCGGAGTGACTAATTGTTTCAAAATTTGCAAGAAAATACAAGGATCATACTTGTTTTCATACTTTTTCATTAATCTCAACTCGATAATATAAAATATACAAAAATACGGTAATAAAATGAGTTTAAGGACTTATAAACAGAAAAGTTTATAATACATCATGATTTTACACATTATAATTTTAAGTAAATTTACTGTTTCAAGCATCTATTATTGAGTGAAATATACACTTTAAAAAATACAAACTTACATTGCGCACACATATTCATGCGATACATGAAAATAATAAAAATCATATTATAATATGCACATTTCGAACTATTCTAAGGTAATAAAATACATAATTAACTAATCCCTAACATTTCTTTTGGCAGGTGGTAAGAAACATCTTACAATTTCTCGCAAAAGTGAGTCTTAACATGTCCCGTTTAATATTTTTCCATACATCATCAATCACAACTAAACATAAATTATCCTCTCTAAAATATTCTGAATTTCAATCACAAAATTATGTTCAGTACTGCAATTGTCGGTTAACTCATTTAGAACTTCAGGGATGAATTGTTTCAAATTTTGCAAGAAAATCTCTTTATCATTGAAGTGCAGAGTTATAGATACTCATGTCCGAGCATCGAAATGAGCTTGAATATCTCAATGGTTGTACACCATTTTGACCAAAGAGGTCTTCCTCGAGTCACCCATACCGCAAATAGAGATCACTCGTGCGCTTGTTCACTCACTTTTCACCATCCGTATTAAACGATGGATGTCATTTTGCTTGCCCACAAAATAAGACTCGAACTCCTGAGTATACGTTAACCACGATAACTTCCGGTGATGCTCATTTTTTGATTGTGATGTGTCTTCTTCTTCTTCAGCTAGAGATTTGAAATCGCTCGCGAGCTCAGCTAGACGGGTTCTTATCATCGCATCATCCTTCACAATTTGATGGATACTGCGACACTCACCAAATATGCCCACGTACCTCTGCAACTTTTTCTTGAGAATTTTGTTGTGTTTCTTCATACTTTTGGGCATCCACAATGGTGTACCATAATTTTAGTACATAATTCCGCCACATCATAAATTATATATACCTACTTTTTTAAATATTAATTACCTTCAAATCACCCACTATAACATATGGTACATACATAACTTTTTGGGGTCCATCTAGTAACTTGTTGGATCAACGTGTAACATGTCAATTTTTTTTACTTTGGATCCAATGTGTAGCACGTTGGATTAACATGTAACACAATAATCCTTTTTTGTGCTCTAATGAAATTGCTCGTAAATTATTACATATATCATACTTTATGTATTGTATCACGTTTAATAGTTATAAAAAATTTGAAATAAATTGAATAATTAAAGAAAAAAATAAATAAAAGGGGACAGTGGGGATAGGTGGGTCCCATATTTGTCAAAAATAAGATAAAATTTTGGTATAAGTAGTAGAAATGGTATACAGTTAATTTTGTATTAACTTTTTGAGCTCCTACTATATTATGTACCAACTAATGGTACATACAAACTCTTTTGTACAAAAAAAAAAGAGCTATTGTGGATGCCCTAAGGATGGGTTTCATCCAGATCAGAGTTTATAACTATTTTTACTGTTTAATTTTCAATCTTTAGTTAATAATTGATTGTCGATGTTGGTTATTTCATAATTAAAATTTAATATTTTTTAATTTAATTTTTAGTTGATAAATGTTGAATAGTGTCCCTTGTCTTAAAATTTGCTAGTTTTAATTTTTATAAAATTATAATTAAAATAATTAATTTAATAATGTGACACGAGGTGAAATATAAAAAAAATATAACATGGAATTTGAAATTTGAGTAGCTTTTTATTCATGCACTTGGGTTTGTATATTACTCACACATAATTAAATTTGTTTTGTTATAAAATCTTTAATTGAACACTTTTTTTGAAAGACTTTAACACATTTCTTGAAAGAGAGTCTTTAAACAGTTAATGCCACACATATAATATATATATATATGCATCTAATTATAAGATAATCTCTGGGAAATTTATGGTCAATATATTGGAAGAATGAATGCTAGATGGATATTTTATTCCACTGATATTCAGTGGCGGATCCAGGATTTTTTTTTCTGGAGGAACGTAGTATTGCGTGACGGAGCAACCATTGTTAATTTGTAGCTTAGACACACTATTAGAAAAAAAGGATAGAACTAGGGATTTAAATTAACAACTTAAATTTGAAATTTTAATTAGTATGTGTATCAGATTATCTAAATTAATGACTAATTGAAATTTAAATTTTAAAATAAATCTTCTTTTAAAAAAATAAAATAAAATTAGGTTAGCTTCTATAAGGTATATTGTTTAATTATTCAATTAATTTTAAATTTATATTAATTGTGAACTAGGGATTTAAATTAACAATATTACGTCCCCCCATAAATCGATAATAATTTCAAGACGTGGAGCTGTTTTTTGTTGGGGTTGATAATTCCAATGTCAATCAACCTTTTGATTTCCCTCATATTATTTTATATGTTATATTTTATTTTCATATTACATGTACATCCATGTCTACATTCTTGATACAAATTAATGTATCGATAATAGTAAAATATAAATTATAACACGAAAATATAACAAGAAATTAAACCACACGTAGTTAACTAGCTAGATGTGACAATTAGATGACGATTTCATGTTCTTAATTAATAATGGTTGGTGACTTGGTATATTATTATTCACGATCAGAGAACATATATATATATATATATATAACCATTAGATCATTAAATTGGATGGTGTAAGATGAGGTCTTAATTCTCACACCAGGAAAATGGTCTAATTTGATTCATATCATATATTAGATCATTAAATTGGATGGTGTAAGATGAAGTCTTAGTTCTCACATCAGGAAAATGGTCTAATTTGATTCATATCATATACTCACACCAGGAAAATGGTCTAATTTGATTCATATCATATATATGATATGAATCAAATTAGACCATTTTCCTGGTGTGAGAACTAAGACCTCATCTTACACCATCCAATTTAATGATCTAATGATTGAGATTTGATGTAGAGATGGTGGCAATTTCGTAAATAACAGTGCAAAAACTAAAGGAAGGAGGGTTATTTTCATCTAAACCCATTAAAAATGATGATGTCAGCAATTAAAAAAAAATCTTCAAAACTTTAAACGACCATAACTTGCTCGTTTTTAATCCAATGCACACAAAAAATATATCAAATTAAAGCTCTCATCATGTTCTTTCATTTAAGATATCGAAAGACTATGTTTAGATGAAGAAATATGGATGAAAAATACAAAAGATAATTTTTTACGCGTGTCCAGGTTGTAAATGTTTTCGTTAGCATATAATAATTCTTCATTAGCATTATGATGACGTATGCTAACGAATCATTTATCATATGCTAACACAATGTATTCACTGTGCTAACAAAGAATTATCATAATGCTAACGTAGTACAGATTTATTGTGATTTATTTAATCTATATTATGATTTATTTCATCTCAATTATGATTTATTCCATCTACTTATGATTATATTTTAATTTAATTTTTTATTTTTAGTTCCTAATTGATTATTATAATTTATTCCATCCAATTATGATTTATAACATATGTTGATAGAGTATTGTCATATACTAACATAGTGTATTCACAGTGCTGACGAAGTAAAACCATAATATTAACGTATTACAAATATATTAGTATTATGATTTATTCTGAACCATTTAGGGTTTACCACGTCCAATCAATAAAATCGAAATTCATAAGTAAAGTTTAGATTAAACCTGAAATGTGTAGAACATTCTCTCAAACTTCAACTTCTTCAAAACTTGAAATCCTCCAAGCTAAGAATTCTCCAAAATAAGCTAAAAGAGTAAAGTGATGGGGGCTTGCCCTAAGTTTTAAACTAAGGTCCCTATTTATACTAGGGAAATTTACATATGCAAAAATAATTCGAAAATGAAAAAAAAAATACAAAAATTCAGAATTGGAGGAGGGAGGCGCGAGATAGGGTCGGTCGCGCCCCACTCGCGCTCCTCACTCACGCCTCATAGCGCGACTGAGTTGATCACGTCTCCCTTCTCTAACACGGGTTGCGCTCAAACACGGCTTTGTAGGCCTCCGTGTAGGCGCTCGGTCGCGCCGCTCCTATGCACGGGTCGCGCCAGTTGGCCCTTGCCTGTACTCAGATTGCACCCTGACTTGATGGTTCCCGAAGGCTCAATCTGCTCGATTCGACCCTGAAACGCGAGAAATTATGTCAAAAGCACTTATTGTAAAATATAAATAATTCAACAAAAAAACAACGAAACAAGGATAAAAATGCAAAAGAAAATAAGATACGACGCTCGGATTTAGGGTGAAAATCCCATTTGTCACTCCCCCAAACTTAAACCCCTTGTTTGTCCTCAAACAAGATCTCAAGAACACAAGGTATTAATAAAACAAACATGGGGGATTTTCATACCTTGAATGCCTCAGAAAAAAATTGCAAAGATACGCAAGAAAATGAGATCAAAGCTTTTAAACACAAGGACAAAATTATGGAAATCCGGCTCCTCTCTCTTTTAAGTAGATAAAAATATACTCACAAGTGAAGCTCACGGGGTTCAAAGGACACATTTTCACTCATCATCAATCGATGCTAACACACAATCATAAGCTTGCAAGATAACTAATCATGATTCATGAGTGTGCATGAAACAAGATCACATAGGTATTTAGGGTTGAGGCGTTCGGCTCTTTGGACAGGGTAGGGACATTATGGACATGAGTGACTCCAAATTCATTCCCATTTTCTCATAGCAATTTAGAACAAGTAAAACTAACAAGTTTTCTTTGACCCTTCCCAAAATCACTTGAGGACTTGGAGCGATAAAATGAACGATCTTTAGCCTGTTTTGCTTATTTCTCCTACATTATTTTATTCATTTTTAAATCAAGCAACTAGAGTGTTCTCTTGCTTCCTTTTTATTTTTATTTTTCTTTTTCTTCACTCTATTACTTTCCTTTCTAGTTATAGGAGAAAATTTCAATTTGTGTTCAGATTTCCAACACGATTTACCTTCCAATTTTATGCTCTCGAGCTTTTGTCATTTCAAGCCTACAATTCCTGTAACACCCACCCCAATAAAATAAATGTAAAATATAAAGTAATGTAAAAATATGGATGAAGTGTCTCTTCTAAAAATAGAAATATATATTATATATTAAAAAGCGTTAACGTTGAAAATTTAGATTAACATGTGGTGCATTTAAAGTAATCAATAATTATAAAAGTATAATTTACTAAAGAGTATAAAGAAATTATTATTTTCCTTGGTAGAATTTTTTTTAATAATATTCAGATGCACTGGGATTTAAACTTATGACACCTAAGAATCAAAATATAGTAAAATAAGTCTTTGCCCTCCTCACAGGTCGTCATCCATGTATACACTTCTCAGGACTTGTCAAAGCTTTAAGAATTCATGCATCAATTCACCACGTGCTATCACTTTCACCTACAATGTATGAACTACATGAGCTAAAGCTCAATAAGCAGAAATCATGCGTATGTATGTTCACTGACAATCACAACACGTGCAAGACACAACACCACCACAAACGTGAAATGCTCGTGTATAAAATCATTTTCTACCATCTCAAAAGGTTTTTCATTGTTTTGGAACTTGGCTCCCTTCACCAGACACCAACATGAGTCATGAGCTCATAATATAATCAATATCAATTGACCAAAATGTGATTAGTGCACTCATGTGGCTCATCCTTCCTGGACCCCAAGAGACACGCCCCCTGCTTGTTTCCTTTGATCCCACATGAAAGTCATACCACATCAGTCACTCATCACCTCAAACGTGCAGTAGAAGTGGACGATTCTCCCTGGACCCCAAGGGATACGTCCCCTGCCTGTTTCCTTTGATCTCGCATGGAAGTCATCCCACTCTAGGTACAAATATACAACACATCACATCACAGGTTGGTGATGACCAATCCCAAACAAAATATTTTCTCTCTCTGAAAATCATTTTATGCATGCAACCTCGATCATATTTACATGACGTGCATGCATATGTTCGTGCTCATATAAAAGATATTCAATGCAAAGAAATACAATACCACAAGTATATTGCATCACACAATTATATAATAACACAATAATAAATAACAAACACATATAGTTAAATAATACTATGTTCATGCATTGTAGTTGTAGATGAATTTCTACTTTCCTTAGGTCCAAAGCTTATAATATTGAAATTCTAAATTGTGTGCTTGCTCAAGATAATCTATTTACAATAGACCATAGTAATATTAATACACAAACTTTTCAATAATCTACACACACACACACACACACATATATATATATATATATATAAACACAATTTATGTTGTATTCAAATTTTGTGCCAATTTTAGTGTATTTTGTGTCAATGCGCATTCTAATTTCATGGAACTGCTGACTGCGATTCATGCAACTGTCAAGGCAGTTTTCTATTCAACATCACATTTCATGTTTTCAAATGTCTTCATATCTACTTCTCTCTAAGAACCAGCATTAAAAAATTAGAGCTTTCGGTCCCGTTGCAAATAGAAATCGGTCCGTGATGGCCGAACAATGCATTTGCAGATTTATCCCCAGCCATAATTCTTTTATAAAAACAAAATTAAAAATTTCACTCTCTCTCTAGGGGCTACAGATGGTAACCATGGTCACTGAAGCAATGCTGATTTACAAGGTTGCATAATTTTTCCGATTGTTTTACAATATTTGCTTCAACGAAAATATGTAAATTTCAAACTTTACGTTGGAATACTTTCCTTTTTGGCATTTTGAGTTACTGATATCTCAACTAATGTTTTTCTAGGTTTAAGAGTTTTGAATTAAAGCCAAAAAAGGGGTAAAGACGATTTTGTATGTATCTTGAAACATTGCGTGCGTGGTATTCTTTTATATACATCTAATTTCGTATAGAATCCCACTTGATCAACAGCGTTTGATTTTCACCGAGAAGCATAACATCGAGAAAAGGTCTTCTCTCCCTCTCTCTACCTAGATAATCGCTCGTGAAATCATAAATTGGTAGGTATACTTTTTCTCTTCATATAAATATGAGGATTTCTTCTTGAGGTAGTTTTTGGGTTCTAGGTATGAGGCTTATGCTAGACGAATGGCTTCTGGGGTCCTGTTTATAAAGTGATGAGTTTACCATGTAGTTGGAATTGATCACTTGTCAGTGGCTTCATAGAGTTTCAATTTCAATCGTCATCAGATAGAACATGATTACTAATATTTGGGATCTCTCATTTTTGTTAGGCTTGGAGCTATTGTTTCCTAAACACTGTTTTGGGGGAATCAAGTTCAAATGTGCTCTGTCTTTGAGTCTGTTTGTAAGTCGATTCCATAAAACAAGTACCTCTCAGTTGCTAATTCAAGTCCTTTTACCCCTTCTCTTTATGTTGTTTGAATTCTTTGAATTACATTGAAGATTGTCTGGTATACAATGTAAAAGCCTCCAATCAAAGGTGGTCAATATTGAAGTTCGATCATCCAATGTCATGATTTCGGGTTGTTCATTTAAGGATATAAACATTTTATATTAATATTTCTTTATCATTTTAACATAATGGTATATGATGTGTTCTTATGAATGAGCTTCCATGCAGAATGGGAAGTTTTCTTTTAATGTAAATCTCTGGCCTCTTTAGTTTAGTAGCATAAAGTTTTTGCTGATGAGATTGGTGATGACTAAGGAAAGAAATATATTTTGCAAACTGTGTATTTTCTATATATTCGGTTGCTGTAAATTTTCTTTTGTCTTTTATTATAGCTTTTTTCATCCAGCTGTTACCATTAATCCCAAGCTATACTTTTGTGGTTGTGCAAAGAAGAAATGAGGTGATTCAATTTTTTCTAAAATCTATTTTGCTTATGTCAATTATCATATTTTGGCTCCTTCACTGCTCCTTAATTTTTTCTAGACTTTTTGCGCAACTTACTGGATGAAGAAGTGGTTTCTTGTGATCGTTGCCTAATTGCTTGGAGCAGAGATATCAATGTTAATCATTCCGTTGAGAATTGAGATAAATTCCTCCACGAATCTTCATAATTTAATTCCTATTGGTTGTCTTAGGAATAGTTGTAGTGTATAATTGTCTTTGGAAGATCTATAGTGTATTACTCTTACAACTTCTTTAATAATAAATGCAATTGTAAACTCATATATGTAAAAATGAAAATTACTCCCATAATATTTTATAGTTTTTTACTTTACTTATTTATTTATCATATAAACTTATGATATATATGGATTGTCTTTAATTATTTCAATTAAATCCAATCCGTGCATCGCATGGGTGCAAAACTAATTTCAAATAAAAATGGAATCAAACTAACAATATTCTTTATTTATTTATTTATTCATTCTTGTTAACAATATACTAGTACACATAGGATCAATAAATTAAAAATATTGATTAATTCTACCCTAACTATTAATTGAGGTTACGGAATACAAAACTGAACCAAAATTGTTTCTATATTATTAATTCGCCAACATTTGTGAAGAAATCATAATAAATTATAATGTTTCCTTATTTGAATATTTTACCAATTATAATACTTATTAAAAGATACGGACGGGTTATAAGTTCATTCATCGACATATTCTATTCCAATTAGTCCAAGAGTCATGTTATTACCATCGTTATTTATTTATTCGAGCAAGCAAGTAATTATTAACTTTAAATTCAACTTAACGAAAAAAATAAAACACTAACCTTCAACTCTCAACTTTTCTCAATTATCAAGAATGATTTTGGTGTAATCTGTTTTTCTTAGTTCACCGATAATGAATATATATAAATATTTAAGCCTTTCATTATTTTTAAAGCTATTCTAAAACATGAAATCTCATTACTCTTATTGAAGTCCACACATGTGCCTCAACTATCCTTCCACCTCAATGTTTCTGAAGACACGTGTATCTCAATTGGAACACATTTAATGAAAACTTTACACCTATTTCACTATTAAGACTATGTATAGGCATAAATAAATATATAATTTGAAATCCCTATCTATATTTATTTAAGTTAATCTTCTCCAAAAGGTATTTATCTTATCTTTTTATTTTCTAGACACTTGTCATATACTTACGGATGCGTGTATATCTTTATACAATATCTATTTTTAATTTCTTGACACTTATTTCTATTACAATAAATTTAATTAATTAAATTTATAAATATATTCAATTGATGTAATTTTCGAATATCTATTATACTTAAGCAAACTCGTACTACTTATAGAGTATGCATATTCTCATTATTTTAGTAACCCATACACTGTCATGTTAAAATATATATAACGTTCGACCACAATAAGTTATTATATTTATATATATATATATACACACACACAAAAAGACATATTTTGCTCTACTTATTATATATCAAGAAATCATTAACATGTATCAAATAAATAAATAGGAATATTAATTATGTTGAATGATACAGTTATACAAATGCAATTGGAATGAAAATAAGTATATATGAGATATATAACACATTAACACATAAATTGTAACAAGTAGTTAATAGTGAGATGTTCGGGTATTACAATTCCTCTCAAATCCCACTACCCGGCTATCAAAGAAACAATTTCACTCAAAGCTCAAAAGGATAAACAAATGTTGCATTTTAAGAAGAAAGAAAAATTAGAGGCTCAAAATTTGACAAGAACCGCCTTAGGTCATCTT
Organism: Perilla frutescens; assembly: GCA_026008535.1. Classification (NCBI taxonomy): domain Eukaryota; kingdom Viridiplantae; phylum Streptophyta; class Magnoliopsida; order Lamiales; family Lamiaceae; genus Perilla; species Perilla frutescens. The sequence continues at coordinate 35,240,482 of BRKX01000011.1, forward strand.
CATGTTTCTTTAAGCACATACATATTCACAAGAGTTTATCAAATAAGTTCTAGAGATACTAGCAGTGACGAAGAAACTCTCAAGAATGAACAATAAAATGGCCCAAATCTCACGTAGGCTACAAGTTATGCCAAAATCTTCATAATTCAATCCATATGTACATCACTAATCACTCATTTCCATGCATATTTTTCAAAAAAAATCACATAAAAATTTATCATCATAGGCAAGACAACAAAAATTCCCCAAGTGCTTTATTTCATCTTGCTTTCTCTACTCATGCAAAGAAGATAATCAACGACCCAAGCACAGAAGAATGTCAACAAACGAGACTAAAAGAAACATACAATTAACTAAAAGAAACATATGATTAATCTAGATCAAGCTACGATTATATATACTAAAGTAAAACCACGATTATTATTTTTTACAATGCCATGATTATTTTTTGCAAATTATAGCAAGCCATGATTAATTTAAAAACATACGATTAAATTATAAAATGCCTACGATTGATTTAGAATTGAAGCAATACTACGATTGCATTAAAATTTGCCTACGATTAACTTAAAGCAAGCCTACGATTAATTTAAAGCAAGCTACGATAATATTTTTCAAATATAATAAAGCTACGATTAATTTAACAAACCTACATACGATTAATATTAATCTAAATCAAGCTACGATTATATATACCAAAGTAAAGCAATCTACGATTATTTTCAGCACTACGATTCAATTAAACAAACATACAATTAATTTATTAATACATACGAGTGATTGAAACAAATATACAATTAATTTACTAATACATAAGTTTGATTGAAACAAGCATACGATTAATTTAATAATACATATAATTAATTAAAATAGGACTGCGATTAATAAACATACGATTGATTTATAAAAAAGACAGTGAGCATAAGATTAATTTAATATAGCATACGGTTCATGCAAATAAGCATATGATTGATTTATAAAAAAATTACGTAGGCATACGATTTATTTAATATAGCATAAGATTGATTTAAAGCAAGTACGGTTATTTTTTTTAAAAAAAAAAATAGCCTACGGTTGATTAATTTTTAAAGGGATACGATTAATTCAAGTAACCTACGATTAAGTTATTTTTGCCTATGATTATATTAAATTTTTTCCTAACATTAATTTTTCCAACGATTAATATTAATTATGCCTACGATTAATTTTTATCTATGTTAGTCCTATGGCTAACATTTACTTAATGCCTACGATTATAAAAAAATAGAATAGCTTCTTTAATCTGATTTATTCTACTAAATGTAATCTTATGATTTTAATTGAAACGTAAATTTCTAAATTTAACTGTAAGAAATATACTATAGAATAACATACATTTAAAGATCAAAATTTCTTTGCTTTCCTTTCATCTCGCTCACCTTTCACTCTCGCCTTGCTCAATTTTTTGTGCTCGAATATTTGATCTAGGTTTTTTTATCTAATTTTTATAGTGTGACGATTCTAATTTGTGGATGTGTATTTATTTGCAAACTTTTACCTATGTTTCTTACACAACAATAAATGCATTAATTCAAAATTTAATTTGGGTCAAAACCCTCATCTATCTTCTATTTCTCTTACATAAGAAATAAATGCATTAAATTTAATTGAATGTCATAATCGTATGCCTTGACTAGGTCTTGAGTAAATAGCCAGGAATATCACAATCATAATTAAATAAAATCCTTAATTACAGGCGTTGACTTAATCGTAGGCCTTAACCTTAATCAAAATATAATCATAGTTCTTCACTAAATTAATTGTAGGTAAAATGACAATAATCATAAGTCTTCACTAAATTAATCGTAGGTAAATGAAAATAATCGTAGGCATTCAATAATTAATTGTAGGTAAATATTAAAAAAAAATTGTAGGCATTCACTACATTAATCGTATGTAAAATAAAATTAATTGTATGTCTTCACAAAATTAATCGTAGGTAAATATAAAACAAAATCGTAGGCCTTTACTACATTAATCGTATGTAAAATGAAAATAATCGTAGGCCTTCAATAATTAATCGTTGATAAACATAAAAAAAATCGTAGACATTCACTACATTAATCGTATGTAAAATAAAATTGATCGTATATCTTCACTGCATTAATCATATGTAAAATAAAAATAATCATATATCTTCACTAAATTAATCGTAGGGCTTTGATTTTATTTAAATTTTGAAAAAATTAGTGTATATATGTACACACAGTCGTAGCCTATAGTCCAAAAAATAGATATTTGATATTTTGTCAGTAATAAATACACTTACACAATGATCGAGTGTAAGGACCAAGTGTGTCATAAGAGTATTTGAGACATTTACACTCCAAATTGCCCAAATAACTCCATATTCTTAAAAGTTGCTTTTTTCCAAATCCTTATTTACTTTTGCCTATATCTATATATTTACACAAGAATTAATGTGCTTATATTTTTTTAATTAACGAGAAGAAAAATTAAAAAGAAAATAACATTAGGCAAATATTTCATGCGTTTAGATCAGGGTTTTGATGAAGAAGATGATATCCCTAAAATTAGAGAAGGGAGTTAGATTATGAGTTAAATAGATTTTTGAAGTTATTTAATTTTAAGAGATTATAATAAGAAAAATAGAGAGATACAGAGATAAGGAGGCTATGTAAAGAATCTGCCCTAATCTTTTATTAATCAGAGTTTTATGATGGGACTAAATGGGTAAAATAATATATTAATTAATATTTTTTTTTATTTTTTATAAATGAGGAGCTACATTAAGAAAAAATTGGACTACATATAGAATTATCCTTAATTTAATTAAATTTGGGGATGGCAATTCATAAATAAAATCCCAGTTAAGCATTAAAGGCTTGGCCTAAAAGTAAATGGTATTCTACACCCAATTTGTAGTGGGCTTGGATGGAATTAATGTTAGGGCAATTGTAATTACGCCCCCAAATTTTCAAATATATACTTATGTCCCGAACTTTGACCCTTTTTCTAAAAATATCCCGAACTTCAAATAATACTAAAATATGTCCTAAACTTTGACATTTTTTCTAAAAATGTCTTGAACTTCAAATAATAACAAAAATGTCCTGAACTTTCCACTTTTTTACAATGTCATATGATTTAATTTTCAACGTCGGATTAATGACAAGGCATACCAGAGCCCAGCGTGTCAAAGTGAAATAGATTTTTTTTTAAATCTCAATTTGAAGGGTATACAATTTTTTCTGCGAATTGGGTTGATTCTGTTTAGATTGAGATTTTGAAAAGAAATAAGAAGAAATCATTTAATTTTCTTTTTCCATTAGGATTGAGAATTTCGAAATGAATGAAAATAAATTATTTTTTTCTCTTCAAATTGGATTGGTACGAGGCATTTGTTGGAATGAAAAGTTACAGTTTAGGAGATGAAAGCGAAAAATAATATCGCCATTATTTATTTATTTAAAAAAATATGAATTCCACGTCACTTTGGCATGCTAGATTTCGGTATGCCTCGTCACTAATCCACCGCCGAAAATTGAATCTCATGACATTTTTGCAAAAAAAAAAAATGAAAGTTCAAGACATTCTTTTTTTACTTTTTTTTTTAAGTTCAGATCGTTTTTAGACAAAGGTCAAAGTTCATGATATTTTTAGAAAAAATGTCAAAGTTCAGGACATATTTTGATATTATTTAAAATTCGGGACATTTTTTAGAAAAGAGTCAAAGTTCAAGACATAACTATACATTTGGCCCCAAATTTTTCATTATAGCCTTCGAAATAAATAAAATAATAATATTATTGAAATTCTCAATTTCACCTTTATAATATAGTTACATTCTTCTACAACTATAAATATTCTAATCTCGTATGATCCATTATCTGTTTGATTCAAAATAGTTATCAACCGGTTGTTGAAGATCTTATCTTCTAGGTTCATCTCAAATTAAACAAAGTATGGAGAATTCAGATCATATTATGTGTTCAAAAACAACACCAAATGTTGGGTTCCCATTAGTGTCATTACGAAATAAAACTACACTATTTCTTCTTAATTTTTATTACCCTTCCTTTGGTTTTTTCGAATTCAAGAACATTAATAAGGTGGGTATTGGAAACCCCAATTCAAAGAATAATTCACTAACCAGACTTGAGGTAACAATCAACAACATAATTAATATGTATAATATTAGTTTGAGGAACTCAAAGAGAAGTTAGGTTGTAGATATATTGATTTCTTAATCTTTTCCACGAATCTATAGATTGCACTTGGTTTTTCAATTTCCTCCTATCTATTAGAGTAATATATTGAAGTGAATTGCATGCATGCACCGAAGGCAGTTAGCATAGTTAGTTAGAATATGTTAGCAACTTATCTAAATTAGTTAGATTGTTAGCAGTTATAACTGTTATATATATAGTTGCATATCTTAGCTTGTAAATTAATGAATTCATATATGAAATACATCTACACTATCCAAGAAATCAAATTCGTTGTTTCAGATTTTGACGAAAAATTAGATTGGACAACTCACCTTTGATTTTTGCAAGAATCAATTTGAAGAACACTGTGGGTATTCGTAGATAATTGGTGTTGTGTTTTAAACATGTATTCTGGGAAAAAAAAGAAGACGGAAATGGTTCTATGAGGGAAAATTGAGAATTTTATAATTGTATTATTTTATTTATTTTACTGGGCTACAATGAGAAATTTGAGGGCTCTGTTTAGAAACACTCTTAATTTAATTTTCTTATTTGGGGGTGGGTAATTGTGTAAATTCTTGATGAATACACTATACATAGTATATGAAAGATAGATTTCAAAATTTCAAGGGCTGCAATAATTTGTTTATTTTTCATTTGTCAAGGATTATTTATATTTAAAGATTTAATAAATCAAGATTTTTTTAATGAAAAATATTTACTTTATTTAACGCAACAAAATATATCATTCTAATAATCTAACATTAGACTTGTGTATCTATCATTTATAACTTAAGAAACTCACTCAATAAATAATTAGCTTAATTTTATATGGTTTGGTCATTGGTGCCACTGACCGATATATTTAGGGGGGCTTTGAGACCCCCTAATCGGAAAATTGCCAGAGTTTTCGTAGGGGTATGGGATTTTTTTTAGTCTCAGCCCCCTCATCGTCGGCGGTGGAAAAGAAAGAAACAAGATGCGAATCTGCGACTGCGAACATTGTGCAAAAAAGAAGAAGAGAAGACGGTTGGATCAGAAAGATTTTTGAATTTCTTGATTATTGGGGACGTGGGCTATGTAGAACAGCAAAATAGGGTGTTGAGGGCGGCCCGCGGCTGACAACAAATTGTTGAGGAAGAAGCTAAGTAAAAGTAAAAAAAACGATTCTTTTAAAAATTTGTGGTTTAATAACGATTTCAAACACACGATTCTATTAAAATTAATGGATAGCTTAAATGCGTTGCACATTATAGTTTGACAATATATTTTGTTGTTGTTCTTTTCTTTTAATTTAAATATATTTCTTTCATAAATTATTAGTTTTCTTTTTTATTTCTCATCTTATATGATGTGATTGAATTTATTTTGATTTTTTTATTTATGTAAAAGTGGATTTTTTTTCTAACAAATAATTTTTAGTGTTATTTATATATTAATTGTGAAATATGATTTATTTATTTTTTTGAATTTTGTTAAAGTTATTTTATTTATACATACTGCTTTTTAATTATAAAATGTGTTCTTCACCGATGTATTTATTTTCAAATTTTTATTTTGATTTAAATTATATTTATTATATAGGTGTTGAATGAGGTAAAAAAAAAATATATTCTTTCACTGCAGAAAATAAGGGAGAAAAAATTAAAATCAATTGTGCTAGTGAAACAAAATAGGCATTTGTAAAGAAACTTAAATGCAAAAGGTTTGGAAAACTACACTACCCTCACTATTATCTCTATGTCGCACAAGTAAACACGAAATATCTCACTATTCTTTCTATATTACACAAACAAGCATAAAACATGAAGCGACCGAATGTTCTGTCACACATCGTGCAGTCCCCCATAAAAAAAAATTCTGATTCCGCCACTGATTGGTGCCATACCTGATTGAGTGTGTATAGATTAGATTTTTGTTGTATTCATTTATTTTCTTTTTTTCGAATTGTTTATGTTGTCTTCATTAGCTCATCGTTTTTCTATCTTTCTCGACGAATTCCGAAAAAAGAATAAATAGATAAAGATGTGTGTGTTAACACTTAAGCAAAACACAGAGCAATTCGATCCTGCATGCATCTTTCAATACAAAAAAAACACCAAAATTATAGTGGACATATTTTATTTTATTTTATTTAAACGGGATTTACAACCACTCGAAATTCCAACGGACATCCTAGCTAGCGTGATATCAATAACTAATTTAATGTAAGCCATCGAGGAGAATAAGAGAAAGAAAAATTTTCTATATAGTAAAAGAACAATATCCAAAAGAGTTTACAAGATCTTAAAAAGACGTGATAGCGACGAAGGGATAAAATTTAAAAGGGGAAGAGTAAAAAGACTAAATTACCCTTAACAAGCAAACATAAGCACACTCCTCTAATTAATTAAAATTGCATATTTTCTTGAAATATATGAGCTTCCCATTTAAGCTTGGCATCAATTAAACTTTGGTTGAATCATTACCACCAACACTTTACCCTAGTGGCAAGCAAAACACAAATATGCTTTACTTGTGATTTGGAATAGAACACTCTAACGTCAACAGCTTTAACTAGTTTTTAAAAAACAAATTAAAGTCAACATTCAAAGGCAAATTAAATACTCCTTTCGAATTTCCATTTTATGTTAAATAATTAAAATAACTTTGAATATATGGTTGGGAAATTAAATATTGCACTAGTTATCGATTAGAGAGGGGTTGAGTTAACCATGCTTTTGACTTGTTGAAATCGCACTTGATCGTCCATCTCTTATTCCCGTATCATCTATACATGTATTGGATGACATCATCATATTACGCTTGTTATTTATCAACACTAATTACAAAATAAGAAATGAAACTTGGTTTGAAACATCATAATCCAACGTGAATATTGTTTTCGATCGGTCTGTGTTTGATTTTACTCGTGCATTTTGTGCTTGTAATTAATATGGCCACTGATGGATGATGATAAAATCATGAGAACTTGGAAACCGAAAATAATAGGAAATAGAGGATCTAAATTAATTTGAATGGTAAAACTTTCCTAAACATAATGCAACTTCTTAATTCACTTATAGTAACTTAAAACTATCAAAATTCTGACAGATATATTCTAATTAAGTCAAGATAACCTATAGGCTATATCCATGGATGATAGTAGTGGCTACTCGGATGAAATCATCTGCAACACAATTGTACGTGCTACATCCTCTGCAACAAGATTAAACTTGTTAGTTTTCTTTCATTTTTTTTCTATTTTAATTTATTGTGTTTTAGTTTAATTTTATACTTGTTAATTAAGATTCATTAAATTCAATTAGGATTTATAATTATTTTTTAGTATTTAATTTTAATTTTTAGTTAATAATTAATTATTTGAAAATTTAATACTAAAAAAATTACATACTCTAACTAAGTAGAATATATATATATATATATATGTGTGTGTGTGTGTGTGTGTGTGTGTGTGTGTGTGTGTGTGTGTGTGTGTGTGTGTGTGTGTGTGAACCTTAATTAACATGTGTATAAAATTAAACTAAAATAAAAAATTAAAATCGAAAAAAAAAATGAATGAAAATGTAGAATAATTATATTGAAGAGGATTTCAACCGGTGGCCAGCTAGCTAGCCGAGGAGAGCAAAAGAAAATAAAAATAAAAAATAACTTCTCAAGTCCTCCTTACTTTAGGATATATTTATATTAATTAAGTTATATTTTTAAATTAAGTGTATGATTGATCATATATATTCCATTGACTAGTTAAATATTCTATTGTAATTACAAAAGGTTATTAAGACAAACCCAACACTTGTCACTTGGTAATATATATTATATATACTCCATTGATCTTTTAAATGATTAGCGGAAGAATTCAATCAATTGACCTAATTATAAAACTATATATTGCTAATTATATCACTTAGTAAAAGGAGCATAAATGTTGACCTATATATATATATATATATATATATATAATAACAATAATGAGGATTTAAGTATCCGCTAAATTGTTAAAAAGGCATATTAAAAAGTTTCTAGCAAATTAGTTTCAAATTTTGTGATTCTACCCGGATAAATTATCTTCTATTCTTATCACATGAAATTCTATAGTTCAAAATGTGTTTCTCAACCGTATTCCAATATTAAAATTATTTGTTTTCCTTCAAATTTTTATTCAATTTTAATTTTTTTTATTTAGTTTAATTTTACATTGTTATTTATTCCACCCAATTATGATTTATAATTATTTTTAGTATTTAATTTTCATTTTTTAGTTAATACAATTGATTATTCCAAAGTTAGAGTATATGATTTTTTATAAAATTTCATTTCTTAGAAATAAATATTAATTAGTATTATTGGTTATAATATAAATATACAATAAATTTTATTTTTAATTATTGTAATAAAATTTCATAGTTTTTAATGTTAGGACACAGACTTCGAACTAGAGATCTCATCCGTATTCTTATAAAGGTAGTTGTTTTTAAGATGCAATATTGTTTTATATGGCAAACAAAAATTACTATTAATTATGCGAGAGTACGAATACATACTCCTTTCGTCCCAATATATAGTCTATTTTCCCCTCATATGTAGATTAAAAATATTTATGAAAATAAACTATTAAAATTAAACTTCCAATATTGCCCTTCTTTAAGATTTATGACTTTCAAAATCTAAGTGGTTGATTTTTTTCAAAACTCAATACGAGTGTATTTGAACATTACTATGAAATAATGAAAATGAGACTATATAAATGAGACAATCTAAAATAATAATTAATATGAACTATATAATTGGGATGAAAGGAGTATACATATAATTAAGCATGAAGCATCAATTGTTCCCTCGAGGACACTCAAACGAGACACGGGGCACGTACACTACACTACACTAGTGTGATAAGAGGGTCGGTGGGATGGTGAGGGTGGATTCTTTGTCACATGATAAAAAGGAGAATCTGTTACGTATATAAAGGACCCCATCATACATAATAATGCATGGCTATATATTTGCTTCCTTCCTATTCCTATATCAATATATATCATCATTATCATCATCATATCATATCTCTCTCTCATCACTCTTCACTCTTCACTCTTCACTCTTCACTCTTCTTCAGCATATATATCTCTCTCCTCCACATTCTTTGATGCATGTATCTATCAAGATTATATATTGTGTTGAGGGGAATGTTGTCTGGTACGAAGTCTTTCAATAATTTATTGAAATATTCAATATTTATTTTTCTCGAAAATTAAATGGATGATTTCGGACCAGGCTTCATTCCCCTCAAACTTCCAAACTATCAACTACTCTCGCTCTCTCACACACACACAGATAGCAGGCGAGAGAAACGGCACGTCAACCTGCAGATTGAGCATATATTTCTTAAGCAGGTAAACCTTAGCTTTGCCACATAGCATTAATCCCAGAATTTGGAATTTAATTTGATATATATATATAACATTAATGTTAATTAGGTGGAGCAATTCAATAATAATAATAATAATAATAATAATAATAATAATAATAATAATAATAATAATAATAATAATAATAATAATAATGTTTTCTGACGATTCTTGAATTTTAGATGCTGCAGGTTTAATGAAAAATTTAATGCATTTCACGTAGACATTTAATCTACCAATTAACTGCCAATTCATTATATAACGTACTTTTGCACCACACCAGATTTACATTTCATATATCATTTCCTGTGTCAGCCCTTTGCAATTATATATAATTTATTATGATTTTATTTAATTAATTTTTTTATTTAGGGTCCATCCATCCCCAATTAGGGTATATTAATTTTTTAAAAAAAATTAAAACTAAAATCTAGTAAATAATAAATAATGACTAACTTTAATTTTTTAAATAATAAATTTCTTTAATTTTAGCCAACGGAAAAACTCATCTAAACATTAAATAATAACTAAGTTTTCATATATAGCTGAATATTTATTTTATTTCTTCATATATTTATGTCCAGTACTCTTAGAAATAAGGCTCTAGTTTAATCTCCTAGTATCCGAGTCTATATTTTATAAATCAGAATAATACACGCTAAGCTACTTTACAACATACGACAAATTCGCGTATTTTATTTTATACATATCATGTGTGTACCAAAAACAGATTTTTGTATGGTAATATATTCTTGTTGATATGTTTTGTTGAATTATCAAAAGTTGAGAATCACGAATAATTTTTTGTTTTGAGTGGGTACAATATTGATATTCTCTGTAAAAGTATTGGTCCAGCTTGGAAATATAATGAAGACTTGTTCAAAACACACTTTAATTTTCATTTCCAAATTTTTATTAAATATTTTTAAGAGATATGATATTCAAGAATTACAACTATCGACTCATGCATGTACAGAGACTATGTTGATCTGAAAATAAAAATGTAGTTATCTATTAACTTTAAAATGCTTGTAAATATAAAAATTAAAAAAAAAATGCCAAATACGTATGTTTCCTCCAAATTTCAAATTGAACCAATAAATCTTTAAATACGTCTGATGTACATCTTATGTACAGGAGAATACGTCTGATGTACATCTTATGTACAAGAGAATTTGTGAAAAATTATATATAATGTTGTGGTTGGGTGGTCATGGATAAAATATATAAATTAAATAGGTATGATTGGATTGGATGAATATTGATGATGTGGAAGAATAAGAAATTAATTTTATATTGAAGTAGTTAGATGGTTGGTGTTATTTGTAGTCTTAGTACCATCGGTAAAGACCGTATCACATTAATATTTTTTTTAAATAATAATATTACACAATCTCTGCAGACTACCATATGAGGTACAGTGAAATTCTCCACCGGCTAGATAAAGTGCGTGATACAAATTTCAAAAAATAAAATGAAAATAATTGGTTAAGAAAAAATGAATCATTCTTCTACAAAAGTTGATTTGAACAAAACAAAAATTCATAGTTCCCCAAAACTTGATTGCATAAAAGTTCTGTTCCAAACTGAAATCCATCTTACATGTGTTTGGAGGCAGAAAAAAAAAATAAAAAAAATCCCCACGTCAAAACGAGTAGGCAACGCTACTCTACCATCATGTAGTAGAGAAGCTCTCTCTCTCTCTCTCTCTCTCTCTAACACAAACATATTCCTATGGACAGAGCTGAGAGGGGGCCTGCAAGCTTCTTGGGAGAGGAATCAACCGAAAAAATTCAGCAAGAAAGAAACACTGCACAATAAATGATTATGCTGCCTTATCCCAGCATTTTCTCGTTTTTTTCTCTTTGGATTAATGTCGGCTGCATTATGCAACATTCCCTCTTATTCTTACCACAGAGGTAAAACAGTGTTGCACAACTCCATGTCTAAATCAGCCATTGATGTGATGGTGCAGGCAAGGCGCGTTATTATGTATGAGATCGATCAAGAGTCGAGACTCACCCTGCTTTATACCTACCTCACCTCACCTGTCGAGTTTTTTTATGACCGTGCAGGAACAGCGAGTCCAACAGAGAGATTTCGAGTCAGCTTGGCTATGGTGTACAATATATGCATCTGCAAAATCACGACATAACATAAATAGCCACAGTAAGCACAAACATACATCAACAACTTCATTCACTAATGACAATGATTTGATCTACTTGCCTTAGGTCTTAAATAGCTAACCACCAAGGCAACACAAAAAACCGACCAAGATTTAACAATCAGTATAAATGCCTTTCACAATAAGGTATCTACTAAATATAAAATTTGAAGGTGTAGACGTTCGATGATTTTGACCCTCGTCCACTTCTTATGCTAACAACACAACTACAACTTATGATGTATTGCCCAATGTACAAGCATATTATGGTGTGTTGTAAATTGGACTGAACGAAAGGCAACGACAGCAGGAGACACATTAGATGCCTATTCCTCAACTCTCTCCTCTGTCCAATCCAGGTTTTCCTCCTTAGTGGCGGATTGGCAGCATGCACATTGACAAGATGCGCTCCAATACCTTACGCTATTCCTAGTATTTCATCAATGCCCTTTTCAATTTCTCATTAGCATAAATTGCATTTGAACTTCATCAATTCCTTTCTCAGTTTCTAATTTCCCAAAATTGCATACAAGTCACAATTTTCTTAATAGAGATCATCCCCTGCTCTCCCAGCCTCCCCAACAATAAAAATATCCACACACACGCACACAATACAATATATATAAATATATATATATTTGTAAGAATATTTCTCCATTTGTGTGTGTACTTCTATCAATGCTTCCCCAATTTTGACTGAATTACCTAAGAATCATATTACCTTTTAACCTGCACATAGGAAGGAGGCACATTATCTTTAATTAAAGCTGGGAGCCAACAAATAGAAGGGTCCAACATATTGGTGAGTTTTTTTTCAAGTGACACAGACATCATCTCAAGTTGGGCTCTTTTATTTGCAGGCAGGCTCTCAGCTTTTTACATTGAAGATAATTTGGGTCCTTTGTGGATAATATATAATAAGACTACTAATGTTTGCCTTTTTTGGGCGGTCTCAAGGAAAAGGCAATATAATTCTTTCGCACTTTCAGCCTTTGAGAAATTGGAAAAGGTGTTGAAGTAAAGTGATATATTGAGAATGCTAAGTTTCTTTGCAGTTTCTGGTGTAAAGAAAATGTGATCTTATAAAATTCATGCGAATGAGAAACTGAAAAAGGCGTTGATGTACTGGGAATAACATAGTTTATTGAAGCACATATTGTTGACATTTCACATGCAATTTTGTTTAGCAATCCCAAGGTCTCTCTATACTAGCACAAACTTTAAATTTCTCTACCGAAAGGGCAAGACGTCCCTAAACACTGCAAAATGAGCTAGGAGATGCTGCCAATCTGCTGCTAAGGAGAACAAAACTGGAGAGGTGAGGATGAGGAATAGGAGGATCAAAAGCAAGAAATAATCTTTGCAAATCAACGAGTCTAAGTTCATTCAAACAGAATGCAGAGAGCCTAGTAAATTATTCTATTCCCAAGGAAAAAAATTAATTTGTTCACGAAAATATGTAGCCATCCATAGCTATATCCTAAAACAAACTAGAATAACTTTTATTTGCATATGCTAGACAAGAATGAAAGATAGTATCAAGAAGAAAACTGAAGCATCCAATCACTGACTGAGGCAAAGCTGTCAAGCATATTATATAGTAGGATTAGTCAACAATAGAGCTTTGCTACCAATGATAGTAGTGAATGGTTTCCCAAAGGGCCTATATTTTCACAAATTCGTCCATGTCACTTCGAAGCAAAATGTTTAAGTCACAACGGAGCTGATTTAAGACAAAGGGACTATAATCTGTTGAAGTGAAGTGCTATAAATAATCAATTATATTATTTTTAATATACAACTAGACAAGGCAACTTGGACCAGATGCATCTCTTTCCTCAATTCATTGACAGAATGTCATGGATTGGTATACTCACACTTGAGTTATCATGGAATAAAAAAAAATTCAAAATCGAAGTGCCATGGTTCAACAAATAAATGTCTGCTTGCAGTTGCAGAAGAGCTATTAATACTAGAAGTATTGGATTGCAGAAGGCTGTCGCGTTCATAAAACTGAAAATTAACAATCCAAGCAATATAAACACGGACGAGAAACTTACATGCTGATAACACTGAAAACATCCAATGTGGAGAGCCACAAGAAACCTCATCGACTTTGCAGAAGCAATATGGTGCACCCAATCAATCACATGTTTCAAATTCTCGAAACCAAAAATGACTTCATACATGCTCACAACTTCAACTCATTTCAAAATTATGACACCATCTAGACAGTGCACGTCAAGTTTAAAGCTGCCTGCATGACTAGCAAATGAATAACTTCAGAAGATGAGATAATGAACTCCATGTTAGATTCATGAACCCCATTCGAAAGTTCAAAAGCATCTCGGTAGATAGGCAGAATGCCTTAGGGTTCTATTAACTGTGACTCCAAAGAGTAATCAATATAAATTTGGAGCCAACATACTTTGTTATCTCACCATCCAAGCAGTAATAACCATTATGGAATGAGAGTCCCCTGATTGCAACGCAAAAAAACAACTCCTGTTCTTAGTCAGACACTTTAAGGATGAAAAAATCTATAACAACTCCCGAGTAGTTGCTTATTCCACCATAATGGAATGGAAGAGAAACTATATAGTCCCCAATTTTCCAATTATGGTTCATAAGTCATGTACTTGATCCAGAATGCCAATGTTTAACACTGTGCAAAATGGGATTAAACTGGTCGTACTCATTTTTCAGCATGTCATCTACTACTGGCCCTTGTCAGTAAAGTTGGGAATTAATTTTAGATACTCAGAGTAACTTTTATCTTTTGACAGTAACTCCACAATTATAGTTGCTGTATATGAATCTGGCAACAAATTTCTTTCTGCCATTTTATGAAGAAGATCGACCACTTTGGCTGGATCATTGTTATTGCAGTATCCTCGCATAAGCGTATTGAAGGCAGCAACATCAGGCGCACAGCCTTTGTTTTCCATTAGCAGAAATAGATCATTTGCCTTCTCTAACTGACCATTCTTGCAAAACCCATTGATCATGATTGAATAAGTATGTGGTGTTGGTGCCAAACCCATTTTAGGAAGTCTCTCATATAACTCACAAGCCAGATCGAGTTTTCCTCCCTTGAACAGTCCGTCAAGTAGACAGTTACAAGAAAGACTATTATGCTTGTAGCCAGACTTTTCAAGAGTTTGGAACAACTCTATTGCCTCCCCAAGGCAATTATTCTTGCAGAAACCATCCAGTAATATACTATAGGTGCTAAAACCCGGTGTCAAACCGCAATCTTCCATCTTCGAATAAAGTTCTCGTGCAACATCAACGTTACCTACTTGAAATAGACCAGTTAACAAAATGTTAAAAGTAATTACAGTAGGCTTGTAATCTTTGCTAAGCACTTCATTGAAAAGGTCCATTGCCTCTTCTAATTTGCGAAGCTTGCAATACCCATTAATCAAAACATTGTAAGTTGAAACATCTCTTTCTATACCCTTATCTGCCATCGTAACAAACAGCTCTCTTGCATCATCGATCCTACCCTCACGACAGTATCCATCAATCAAAGTGTTACATGTTATTGAATCTGGCTCCTCTCCCCTCTGTATCATGAATTCCAACATCCCACTTGCTTCGTCAGTTTTGCCCTCCTTGCAAAGTGCATCAATCAACATATTGAATGTCACAACATTGGGACGAATGCCTCGATCCATCATCTGAAAAAACAACCCCTTCGCCTCCTCCCAATCGCCCATCTTACACAAGCCATTAATCAATATGCCATATGATACTACATCGGGAGAAATCCCCCTCTCCTCCATCTCAGTAAACAATTCTTTACCCTCCTCCAAGAATCCCTCTTTACAAAGGCCATCAATAAGGCAACAATAGTAAATCAAATTGGGAGCAAACCTCAGCCCAGATCCAACATCTCCACTCCTTATTTGTTGATGCACTCTAAGGGCAATCTCGACATTTCCACTCCTACACAACCCATTAACCAAAGTGCTCCAAGTTTTCACATTAGGATAAAATCCCATTCCAATTATTTTCCTCAACAACCCTAATGCATCACCTACTCTATCTTCCATGCACAAACCCTTAATCAACGAAGTAAATGTAACAATATTCGGACAATAACCTTTCTTCAAAAGCAGACCCATAACAGCAAAACCAAAACCAACCCTTTTTAAATCACAGTAACAATTAAGCAAAATATGCATACCAATGTAATCAGGCAATAAATCAACCTCCGCCATCCGATTGAACATAAAAATCAAATCTTGATACTTCCTGGCTTTGGAAACTGCGACTAGCAGCGCGTTGAATGATGAAATGTCCGGCCGCGGCTGCATTTGAAGCATTTTGTTGAACTCTTTCAGCGGTTGAGTAACGTCGATTTTTCTATATTTCTTGGAAGGGGTGGTGGAATTGTGAGTGTGCACCGCCATAATCGTTGAAAGCTTAGCCCTTTCAGAAGTCCCGGAAACGAGGGTCGTTACAGCACAAGCTGCTTGACGAGCACGTGTTCTGGAAACCATGGCTTCTGCACAGTGTGTGTGTGTGTGTGTGTGAGAGAGAGAGAGAGAGAGGTTTATTTCTGGTCGATAGATGAATTTTCATTTTATAAATTGTGATATTAATATATTATTCGAATTATGTTATGTTTTAAATTTTTTAATGTAAAATTAATATATGCAATTTAATAAAAAAATATAAATATAAATAGTTATAGGAATTAGGAAATACAAATATAAATAATGCATAAAATTAAAAGATAATTCTGTAGTTTAAAATATTTTTTAAATATCGAACTTAAGATTGAATTTTTCTTGTGATCATATAAAACAGCCAAACACAGGGATAGACCGTAGACGGTACTTTTTCTTAGGTTCACAACTTTTAATTATGTTAATTTATTTTCTATAAAGAAAAAAGAACTTCTATAAAAAATATAAAGAACTGTGTATAATAATATTTCTACATACACCGATGCAAGATAGTACAATATAAGATGTACATAATTATACGTATTCATTGTGGTATATTTATTTTTCTAAAAATAGATCAATACAAAAGGTAATAGGTCTTCTCGATTTAATTTGGGAGTTTCTGTTTACACCTCCATATTTACTCTTTGCACCCTAAAATAAATAAAGAAAAAATAAAATAGTTTTAAAGATACTTAAATGCCCTTTGTTCAAGAAGAAAAAATTAAGTGTGGTTCGAAAATGAAATTTCGAACTCATCGTGTTTGTTCAAAATTTTATTTTCGAACATACATAATTTTTAAAATAAGTCACGTTCGAAAACACACCATGTTTGTTCGAAAATTGATTTTTGAACAAACATGGCTTGTTCGAAAAATAATTTCCGAACAGACTCCATGAATTTTTTTTAAGTACCGTTCGAACACAAGACTTCGAACATATCCATTATACTCGAACAGAAGACTTCGAACATATTCAGAGTGTTTGAATACACAACTTCGAATGGAACACAATTTTTTTTAAGTAAGGGCATTATAGTCAATTTTAAGGGTGCAAAGAGTAAAAAAGGGGGTGCATGGAGAAGTTATGGTGCAAAGAGTAAATATGGGGGTGCAAACAGAAACTCCCTTTAATTTTTAATCATACTACAACTACTTTTTATTTTTAAATTAAAAATAAGTGCCTTAATTATCAATGTTTAAAAACAAAGTCAATTTACGTACATCTTGATAAAAAAAAATGGAGATTGTTTGAAGAATTAAGGCAATAAATGAATTATAAAATATAAGAAAAATCAAATTCCTTTTACTAAACGCCTTTTTAAATCCAAAAGCATGATAAAAGTTGTAAAAGATTTATAAATTTGTTGAGAAAATGAAATTATATATGTTGGTAATTTATCGAGGTTACAACAATAAACGTAGAATTATTATTATACACGTGGCATGGAAGCCCGTTTTACGATGCATGATCCAAATCCATTGACATAGAAAGAGCTGAAACATTCAAACATGCATGCATATCTCCAGATTCCCAGGAAACACACACTCACACACACACACACATGCAATTTACAGGAAAACACACTTTCTTCGATCAAGACATGCACCCTGGTAAAACATGGATCATATCGATCAATCTTCGCTTGCTTCTCCAAACATTAATTAATAATTAATTGTAGAAACAAAACACACACACATATATATACACATATTATATAGTGTATCGATCATAATTAATAAATGTTTGTGTTTTCTTCGTCTTCTTCTTCTTCTTCAGCAGATGAGATGAATACCACGAGTTCGAAACCAACGTACACGCAGATCCTGGTTGCCTCGTCGGTTGGACTGATGATAGCAGCAGCGCTGCACTATCGCATCAGGAAGCTACGAGACAAGAAGATCATACCTCGGAAAAGAATGTCTGATACTGGCCAGGTTTTGAGCTTTGAAAAGTTCTCTCACTATGTAGGTATAATTCCATCCAATTATATCCTTCATCAACATATATATATCTTCAATGCAATATTATATTGCAGAGTGATCTGTTTCGTGATTAAATATAATGATCAATTGATATACATAATGTGATCAAGATTTCCTTCTTTACATATATCTCATGCATGCATTGTGTGTGTGAGAGAGCAGCGAGGCAGATGGGATTCAAAGACAGAAGAGAATGCCCACATTTATGCAAGTTGGCATCTGAATACATAAAAAAAACTGAAGGATGTGAAGAAGATATGTATGCATTTTTTGCAAGTGAACCTGATGTGGATTCTCTCTTCATCAAACTCGTGGAGGAATTCGAGAGATGTATCCTCAGCTACTTTGCCTTCCACTGGAGACATACGTCCTTTATGCTAAGTCAGGCATGCATGTCGATTAATCAGCAAGCATTAATGTTCTGTGTTAATTTCCTGATATATATATATATATATATATGAATGAAGAATTGATCAGGTGCTTGGTGCTGAAGAGCCAAAAAAGAAGCTGAAAAACATAGTCATGGCAGCAACGAGGTAGATGAGCAATATAGAAGAAGTTATGTATAACTTATAATAATTAAGAGAGTTAATTTACTGTGTTGTGTTGTGTTTATAAAGAGAGCAGAGAGTTGAGAGGGTGACAAAGAATCTGAAGGTAGCAAGGGTGTTTACAACATTAGTGGAGGAGATGAAGGCAATTGGACTGGTATCTATGGATGATTCACAGTGCACAAATGTGATGATCCCAATGGCTCATAGCGACAGAAGCCCCGTCCTCCTCCTCATGGGGGGTGGCATGGGTGCCGGAAAGAGCACCGTGCTCAAGGACATTCTCAAAGAGTACGTAATTCATTCATTCGTTCATTCATCCATTCATTCATTCATTCATTCATTCAAACTGCAGGCCTTTCTGGGCTGGAGCATCCGGAAATGCAGTTGTCATAGAGGCCGACGCCTTTAAAGAGTCTGATGTCATCTACAGAGCCTTGAGCTCTAGAGGCCACCATGACCTCCTTCAAACTGCTGAACTGGTATATGTATATATTCTACGTCAATATGTAAGATTTTTCAAATGATTATTCAATTCATTTTCTAGGTACACCAATCATCTACAGATGCAGCTTCATCCCTGCTAGTAACTGCACTCAACGAAGGGAGAGATGTCATCATGGATGGAACTCTTTCATGGCTTCCGTTTGTTGTGCAAACCATAAACATGGCCAGGAATGTCCACCGTCGTAGATACCGCATGGGAGCTGGATACAGAGTAGACGACAGCGGTGTCGCCACTGAGAACTACTGGGAACAAATGGATGAAGAACAAGAACATGAGGCAAATAAGAAGAGAAGGCCATACAGAGTAGAGTTGGTTGGTGTTGTTTGTGATTCTTATTTAGCTGTTATCAGAGGAATAAGGTAGATTAATTCTAATTATATGAATCATAGATATTGTAACACAACAAAACAGTAATTTAATTTGGTTGCTGTGAGACAGGAGAGCTATAATGTGTAGAAGAGCAGTGAGGGTGAACTCTCAGCTGAAATCACACAAGAGATTTGCAGACGCGTTCATGACATACTGCAACCTAGTAGACAACGCTCGACTCTACTGTACTAATGCATTGGAAGGGGCTCCTAAGGTACAAACCAATCAAGTTTATTAATTACCTATGTTCATTTGATTCTCTAGCTACTAAGTACTAACACATTAATGGTGTGTTCCTCAAGTTGATAGGATGGAAAGACAAAGACAAGACTCTGTTGGTCGACCCGGATGAGATAAAATGTCTTAAAGTGGTAGCCAGGCTGAATGAAAACGCAGACTCCATATTCGAGCTGTACAAGACTTGCCATCCGGCCTTCGAAGAAGGATCCGTTTGGAACGACATAGTTCAGTCCCCTTCGAGGTTGAACATACAGAAAGAACTCAAGTACTCTATTCAGAAAGCTGAGACAATGAGAGAGTGAGCTCCATCTCTACCGAACCTATATAGAATCAGCATTCACACATTTTGGTAGTGAGGGAATTGGAATGCAGCTATATTTATGCAGACCTAAAAACTTATCATTTATCACTAGTTTGTTTTATACAGACACACATCAGGATTTACAAAGTAGACATTTTATGTTTTGTGATTGTTGTGGAACATGTGTATAAAACGAGGACTATCAATGAATTGCTTTAAAACTTTTCTTTGTGATATACATCTTAATCAATTTCATAATACCTAGTGCATTTGTTATGTAAATACTTGGATGCCGGCACGATTATTATCGTCGCATAGCTACAAAACATTTCTATTATATTTATTTTAGTGGCTCTTTCAACTAATGATTTGTCCATATTCTTGCACATTGCGACACGATATTTGTTACAATTCAACGTAAAGGAGAAAACTAAGAGGCAATCATCTTTATTACTCAAATACATTCCACATTGGAACACAAAAATATAAGTTGAATGGACTTGCATATTTGATTAATAAAACAACATGATATATGATGAAAACTCCAATCTAAAATACAGCTCGAAAGTCTGCATTCACCACAAGGTGCAGATTGCTAGTTTCTCCCACATGCCCCACTTAATAACTCAAAATTCTCTCTTTATCATCAATATGCCAAAGCAAATAAGATCTTTTTATGCTCTTCCGTGTCTCAATCTCGCATTTTACTTTAGGCAATGCAGTCGGCAGATCTCCACCTTGTACACATTGCAAGAGTGAAAACTAAATTCAAGCGGGGGAGAAATCTGAAGAAAGCCAGGCAAGTGCACCATAATATATGGAAACACGCATTCACAAAAAATTCTTCGGCAGCTAAAAAAGTCTTTGCCTGGTATATACCATCAATGGTGCAGAAAACTGGAGAAATTTAACCAAGAAATATTTGTAACTTCAGCACTTACCACACAAGTAATAAGGACTAGAGCCAAAAATCAAATATCAGCATCAAATAACCAATACGCAATGTAAATCAGCTATTTGACACCATATATTTATGACAAATTTCCTTTGATCGACCGCAACTGGACTGGGCTTTGAAACTATAAAAGGAATTCTCAGGCAACCAAGATCTTCCGATAATGTAATTACATCCCACTTATTCTTCCAAAGCTTTGGTGGCAAATGGTAATGCCATATGTTTATCCACACAATAGATCTCAAAAGGTAAACCATTCAGATTTTCAGTAGCAATCTAATAGAACATATGTCCTGAATCAATTTAGTTCATAAATGACACTAAAGCTTTGGGAGGATGCACGAGGGTGTCATTTAACATTTCTTTAACAAAAAAGTTATCTTTTTTTTTCTTGTTCCAGCTGCACGTAAAAATTTTGAAAACATAAGTTCAGGAAATCATCTCCTCAAGTACTTCAACACCCAGATACGAATCCTACAAGTTTCAAACAAAGTTAACATAGCACCAAGAAGGTGATAGAACAAATCATTAGCATTCCTGCAGAAAAGAACTTGTTCATGTTCCTAGCCCAGCCAACACCACAGACTTTACGTGCAAAACCAACTAAACAAACATTTAATAATGAAAAAGAATCACAATCTGCAAGAGAGAACTTACACGAATGAGGAATGACAATGGGAAGCCATTTCTTCAGTAGTTCATCATCCTGTTTGCATGATGTAAATTAATGCACCCTCTTTGAAGCACATACAGAGCAGAAAAGAAAAAAGAAAAAATGCAAGGGAACATGTACTTCCTCTATAACCAATAATCGTAAAGCTTGGATCCAAACTATTGGGAGAAAATTCAATCACGTGTTCTAATATTCTCAGTCCAACCTGATATTAATAAGTGATTTGATAAGAGATGGAAAGTTCAAATACCATAAAAGAAACCTCACATCACCCTGCTCTGCAGTAGCTTAACCTCATTGAAATTAACTGAAGAAAATGCTGCAAAGAAAGAGACTAAACTTTCAGAAGAAAAGTTGTAGGAAGACTTTTATGTCTTCATGGCATAAAGATGTGAAAAACTCTATGACAAATAATGTCTTCATGGCATTATTAGGATTTCTGGCGTACAAATGCCAAGCTTGTAAACTTATGACAAATAATGACATTATATTATAATCACTAAGTTCAGATTACATGAGAACATGAAACAACTAAGAGAACTGTCACTAATCCTAGGTACCAGTTACACAGAAACATGAAAGACAATATAAGATTGAACTGCGCTTCACTGCTTAAACATAAATCAAGCATTCAAAAGCTAACATAAATTTGGGGAAAAAAAATATGAAACTAAATATGAAGCATTCTTTTACATGCTGTTTTTTATCTGAATTTAAAAGAACAAAGAGTTCTATTATTATTATTTGGCAATATTAATGAAAATAGCTACAGAGTAATGAGGGAAAGTGCCAGCTACTGCACAAGGCAGAGCAAAAAAAAAAAAAGTTTCCATGCCATTTTTCCATGCACTTCAATCACAACCACTAATGAATAATTCCTCGAAAGTACACTAGGCAAAATATCTAGAAGAAAATCATTCTTGTCAAAATCTAGAAAATAGATATTCGGTCATCTAATCTCAAGAACATTCTGGTCAAAATTGACAAGTCTATATACTGCAAAGTGCCTGTGAAGCTATTCAGAAACAATAGACCCAATATCTGTAGAAGTTGAATTCTGTAATAAAAGAAAACAGTGAGGCATCTGGCCATAATATTTGGCTGTTGCAACATGCAATATACGTTAAGGTTGTAATCTCATTTGTGTAATCAGTAATGATGTCATCTTTATTTTTAGGCTTTTAGCTGCTCTTTTTCACTAAAAGATATTATCGACATTTTAGGCCCCCAGCTGCATCATTTATTAATTTCAACAAGTTATCACTATTTTTGCACTTTTAGCTGTATGGGCTTCGATCGTAAGTTTTAATATTGGTGCACAATCTAGTTACTTAGAGCAACACCAGTAAATTCTGAAATCATGCTGTATCCTTTAACCTCTCCTAATTGTGTAAGCTGATAATTCAAAATGGACATAAAGACGGGAGAATTTTTAGAACTCAAAAAAGGCACAACAAATATATGCCAATGATGAAAGATTGTTTCATGAAAGATCAAGCAAGCATATAAACATTTTTATGAGTACTTCACTTACAACAAACAAAGAGTCAACCAAACAGCAAACAAAAATGAAAAAAGTTGCAAGTGAAAAGTTGGAAAGTCATTTTACTTACCTAAGATGATATTTAATTAGCTAATAAATACAGATGTAGCTACACCAAATGTGCAGTGCTGTGCAAATTTCCTTTTATAAACTGCACCGTGGATCAAAACTAAGAAATCATGGAAGGCTGAAACTCTCAGGGTGGTCGAGATTATTTAACCAAGCAACTCAAAGCTCATGACTGAATATGCTGTGCAGGAAAATCGAAAACATCTAGCTCTCGTTTTTGTAAAACTACAATCAGCTGTCCTAGGAAAATTATTTAATAATTGAGTGAATATAGATGAAAATTTATTGAGTCAACAATGTCACTTGTTGACCATGTAAGGAGAAACATTTAGCCCATACATGCAGATACTCCTTACAGGCAGTTCTTACAAGGAATAAGGCATCTATGTGGTGTGCCTTTTATGTAATAATTGCACGCAAAAATGTTGGGGTAAAAATTTAGAAAAAAAGAAAGGAAGAAAGAACAGAAACTCAGTAATCATTACCCAAGAAACTAAAACGCCAAAATATGGACCCTTCAAGTTTTAAACAAATTGAGGTAGCACTAAGAAAGGGAGAATAACAGCAATCTTGGAGAAAGGAATTTACCCATCTCTCCACCAACATACAATCCAACACCATAAACTACAAGTTCGGAACAATTTTAAGAAACCTATGAAGGAAAAGAAGACAAGAAAAATTAAAATCTGCAGAAAGTGCAAGAATGAGAAATGGCAACAGAAGACAATACTCTAGGAGTTCCCTTCTTCCTGTGTGCATGACATAAATCAACAGGATCTCTTCCAAGCATAGAAGAGAAGGCTGAAAAGGAAAGAAAAAAAAAAGGAAACATGTAATCGATTATGATTCTAACAATCATAAGCCTACGTACAATCTGGAGGCAGGCTCAATCACGTTCTCCAATATTCTGTCAGTCAACCCAATATCTTCTAACAGTGTAGCAAACATAGAGTGCTAGTGTTGCATCTAAAAGCAACATCTAACAAATAATGCGCACCTAAGCCAAAGTTTGCTGCAATTAAAACCCAAAAGGCTCATAAATGCCATCAATATCTAATATGGAAAGCATATGAAAACCAATTGTTCCAAATCCCAGTTGCAGCTCAATTTGGAAAAAATACCTTCGGTAGAAAATTATAGATATAGATAAAAGGGAACACATGGCCATTTATGGTGATAGTGAAAGATTCGATCCAAAAAGTTCACCGAACTGAGACAAATATAATGAAATAAGAAGAAAAGAAAGAAAAGGACTTCAACTGACGGGATCGTGCATACAAGAAGGTGATTCACAGAACAACTCTAACATCTATGAGGAAATTGGGATGTGCCACTAATGTACTCACGAAGTAAGATTGGACAAAATCCTATTTTCTCTTCCCGCAATGTTCATTGTCAATAGAATAAATGTACACCGTCATTTTAATTTTAGCATTGAAAGACGAATCACAAATAGCAAGTAAAATTGAAGAACCGCGGTGATTATTCTAAATGGAGATGCGTCTCTGCAACCACGTGAGCTCTCAACTGGGAATGAAAAATAAACAAGATGTGGAAAAACATGATTTCCTTTGGTCATATACAGAATTCAGCATTTGAAAGTAGCAGCACAATATTTAATATCCCCTGAGACTGCATATAGACAAATTTTGAAGGAAGGCTTCCTGTTATGGGAAATAGGTTATTGGTTGAGATGTGGCAATTAATTCAAGTTAGATTATTATCTAGAGAAATCAATAGCAACATTTACATTCATCTAAAATTTTAGAAAGTGCTATATCTAAGGATGAAAACAAGAAATATGTTTATTAGTTATCATTATCTAGAGTAATCAATAGAACATTTACATTCATCTCAAACTTTTAGAAAATGCTATATCTAAGGATGGTAACAAGAAATATGTCTACATCATCCAGAGCTGATATAGCTGATATGTCAATTGTTTTTGCCAAGGAAATAATTATAAAGATGGAAAATGCCCTATGTTTGACTGCAGCTATCAAGCTTATAGAAGAACCAGCACCTTCTACTTTCAAGTTATATCCCCAGACCAGAAGCAAGGCTACCTACTAAACTAGAAAAACAGGCTGATGTTTTCAGCCTTGCATTGATTACAAACCAGCAGTATGTTCCCGAGAATGGTTATAACTAATGAACCAGTACTTCCAATTAAAGTTAACAGATATGCAAGGAAATAACTGCATGAGAAAGGCTAGAGTCCACGTTTATACACAACAACTAAGGCAACAAAAGACGCCCTGGCGATTATAACTTACAGTGACTTTTCCAAAGTTCCAATTTGAGAAAGAGATGGACGCCCCAATATCATAAGTGAACCTACACATCACCTCACACTAGGTTAGCTTGCCTCATTGAAATTAACAAAAGAAAGTAACACGGGGAGGATAAGTAAAGAGGAGTCACTACGTTTTTTTCTTTCTTTCTGAGATTGAGGAAATCAATCCAAGAAAATTGCAACCATAATTATAATGATGCATAAACCAAGATGCCACAAGACATAGCAAAGACCAGAATATTCATAAGTGGAAGTTTGTCCAGGTTTCTAGGTAAGTTAAACAACATGCTAAATCAGGAAATCACGTGTCAATGAGACACGTCATAACAAGAAGCATGTATAGAGCAAGTGTCAACATGTTTAGATTCAAATTAGTAATGGAAGAGTTGTGATCAATACAGGAGCAAGTCAATTGAAGGCTAGACGTCAAACAATGAAGCATGGATAATCTCAAACCTTTCCAGACCCCAGGATTTTCTGATCACTTGCATGACAATAAATGCAAATTTAAGTTCATGATGATTGAACACAACAAAGACTCATTACACAAGTACTCTGGAACTACGATCTTCTTACATCAGGATACTCAGAATGCCAAGATCTAGACAGAAGAAAAAAAAACATGGGTAGAGTTTTCCATCTAATAAAATGCATTTTCATGTCATAATTGACGACTGAAGCAATATGAATGCCCCCACAAAAGTGCATGTAAACTTACTAAAACAATAGATAGGATAATGGTAGCAACTGAAAACTGCAACGCCAAATAAAGCATGCAGCATCTTTAGCATTACGTTTGACTGTTGTGGCATGTAACATACTCTTAGCTGTATTGTCATTATTATTCAGGCTTTCAGTTGTTTCTTTATCAGTTCAACAGCATGATTACTATTTAGTCTTTTAGATGCACCATTATTAAGTCAAAAGAATGTTAAAACTCTTGTAAGGCCTTTAGCAGTATGGTCAGTGATCTTACGAATTTATGTAGCCGCACACATCTAGTTGGGTAGAGCGACACGTATAAATGCAGAAACTACCATGCAAGCTTCTAAAACAACTCTAATTCTAATAGCACACAAGCTGACCGAACAGCTTGTAGATTTTGAATTGCTTAACAGATACTGCAGGTAAATAGCATAAGAATCACAACATAGAATCCAGAACTGAATATAATTGAACTTAGATTTTGAAAGTCCAGAATCACCATTTAAAACAGGGTTACAAATGGCCCTAAAATTCTTCATATTATTTAACCATGGGAATATAAATATTCAACATCCTAAGAGTAGGTGCAATCAACAAAAGATGACCAAAACTTAAAATTACAATCAAGAAGCATATGCAGGTAAGCAACTAAGCATTACTACAGGCATATGGTTATCAGCTCTTGCAATGGCAGTACAGTCAAGATAAGGTAGTAAGCATGTTAGAATCGACCAAAAAAGGTAAAAAGAATTTACCCATAAGCTGTAATGCAAATTGCCTATACACGTTTGCCTCGGTGCTTTACGTACACAATTTGAATCATCTTCTCCAAACTTCAATCTCACGCAATCACCTCACCTCACGCTTTTAACATGAACACGACGCCGTGTGCACCGACTTCTCACTCAGCAACAAGCTAACGTGAGCCGCCAGCCATTGAGTAAACCCTAGCCACCACATGCGTGAAACGCTAGGGCAACACCATTAATACAAATTCATCAGCTTTAAATTCACGGAATAATGCAGAAATTAAGAAAACGAATTATACCGGATTACGCGGATAGCAAATGATCGAAAATATACTGATTCCATTTGAGAAGAGTTAATCACTAAAAATAACACAAGTTGAAAAAAAGGGGGGAAAAATCTAAAAATATGCAAAAGAGGGGAAAAAAGAAAAAGAATCCGTTCTATCATACTCTGATGAGGGCATGAAAAGCAACTACAGTCTTACGAGTTCTATACCCATAGAAAGACCAAGGTAAATTTACAATACTACCCTACAAACAAACATCTTTCTTTCCAAAACTACCCCCCTCCGATCACTACTTCCTCCCCTTCTTCACCGGAGCAGACTTCTTCGCCGGAGATTTCACCGTCTTAGGCTTGACGCTCTTCGCCGGAGCCTTCTTCGCTGGCGCAGCCTTCTTCGCTGGAGCCGCCTTCTTCGCTGGAGCCGCCTTCTTCGCTGGAGCCGTCGCTGCCGCCTTCCTCGGGGTTGACCTAGTGGACGTCCTCGCCGCCTTCGCCGGTGGTTTCTTCTCAGCCTTTGTCTTCTCCGGAGCCTTCCTCTTCGGGGCTGCCTTCGCCTTGGCAGGAGCCACGGCAGCTTTAGGCTTCGCGGCAGGCTTAGCTTTGGCAGCCGGCTTGGCTTTAGCCGCCGCTGGCTTCGCCTTCGTAGCAGCTGCCGTCTTCTTTTTCGCAGGAGCAGCTTTAGCCTTCGGCTTGGCTTTCGCCGCAGCAGCCTTCGGCGCGGCGGCCTTCTTCACTGGAGGTGCCTTCTTCTTCGGCGCGGTAACAGCAGCAGCGGCCTTGGCAGCGCGAGCCGATGGCAGCTTGAAAGAGTTCTTTACTTTAACAAGCTTATCATTCCCGACGAGCTTCCTCAACTGAACGAGCAAGATCTTCTTGAAATTCGGCGGAAGATTTTTCTGCTTCTCCTCGATGAACTTCGTAATAGCGTACTGGCTCGATCCAGTCTTCTCCTTCAACGTGACGATCGCGTCCTGAATCATCTGCATGCACACGAAACAAAAATTCAGATCTCATTTCACAAAAAACAAAAGTAAAAAACGCTAAAATTGAAAACACATGAAATAAGAATTAATTCATCCAAATTCCAATCACCTCAAAGTAAGGGGGGTGACTGGGAGTGGTGCGCTTGCGCGGCGCCGGAACCTTCTTCGTCTTTGGTTCCTTGGGGGCGGCGGCCTTCCTAGCCTTGGTTGATTTCGGCGGCGGGTTCTCTTCCTTGACTGGTTCCTCGGCGGCTGGCTGCTCCGCCTCCGGCTCGACGGAGAGAACTGGCTCTTCGGTGGTGGCCATGGCGAATTTCGTTGCAGAAGCTAGGGTTTGGGAAATTGAGGAAATGGGAGAGCAGATCTAATGCTATGCTGTAAAAACTATGAATTCCCAATTATCAAATGAGAGTTTGGTGTGAGTCTGAAGGCGAAAAATGGGCGGATTTAAATAGTGGGCTAATATCCACAAGAAGCGATCTGATTGGTCGAAAGGCATCCGACGCGGATTGAGGGGTTGGAGAAATTTTGAATTTGGGCCGTGCGATTCAGATTAATCTACGGTGGGCGCATTTGATGAGTAGGACGGATTGGAAAGTATTAGCAAAGTTGGCTGTTTTAGGGCCTTAGGGTGTGTTTCTGTGCTTCATTGATTTGGGGATAACTCGAGCTAGAGTTTTTGGGTTTTGCTGGTTTTTTCTTTATTTCGTAGGGAACTTTGTAAGGTTTTAGGAAAGTGTTCGTTTGCGCCGTGGAGATTACCGGTTTGGGAGATATTGCGTTCGGAAGGTAAAGTGGTCGTGACAAGAGTCTCCACGGACCGTGCTGCCATTTTGGAGCATTATGTGTGAATGCTTCGGGTGGGATGGCGATTTTGATATTGGACGATGTTCTAGGTTAATGTAGGAGTACATAGAAAGAAAAATCGAGCGAATCCATCGCGATTTGATTGGAGAATTATTGATTCGAAATGCGTCGAAGATGAACACGTTCATAATAACTGTATTATGAGTAGTCACGAATCATGTCGTACATTTTTCTTGTGATGAAATTAATCAAATCATCTTATATGAAGGATTTATTATGGAGTAATGTCGTTTGTTAGGAACTAACAATAGAGTGCACGATGTTCTCGTCGTCGTCATTCGAAGGGTAAAAAAAATGTCGTTTTTTTTTCTTTCTCATTGTGCATGAGACTTATTTGCATTGCATATGTATAGTGTAAAAAATAAAATCAAATTTCACAATTTGGACACGTGTGACATTACCGTTAACCGTTGAGATTTTGTAGTAACGGATTGTCCACTACCGCGATTTATGCTCTCGATAATCAATCCAAAAGGCACAACTAATCCATTAATATGGGAAGTCATTTACATGTAGCACTAACACAAGAATTGCATTTCATTTGGTGAAATCACAATCAAAACACATCTCAGTTAACTCGACTATTGACATTAGTTTAATTTTACAAAATCTATAATTGCTACAATTTATGGATCGTCCAATTTTGCTTCTGAAAAACCTAATTAACTGCATAGATATTTTATTACCATTGTTATTCTTAGATGATGTCACATTTTACTACTCCTCCATGGATGGAACCTCTGCAAGCTATAAAACTAATTGACTGATCAAATTAATTTCATGAATAAAACATTATGTTTGGCAATAACATATCTCTATATTTCCAAATTCCCAAAACTATCAATTAATATTGATATGGAAATTGATAGATAGTGAACAAAATCATCTAAATCTTACAGTATTGATTGTATTGTCAAATGTTAATATCCATATGCACCATAATTCACACAGTAATTCAACAGCACAACGTTATACTTTGTTGAAGGAAGAAGCCTACAATAAAAACAGGTAAGAGTGAGTGAAATAATTACAATGAAAACAAATTTTGATAAATGGTATGGTTGAAGATGCCAACCTCAGCATCAGCTAATAGCACATTATTAAAGTTCCAGAAATTATGCTTCTGTTTAATTTCGTCCTACATATATACAATATTTTTGTACGAGATACAACGAACCTAGTATAGAGACATGTTCACAATATTTTTAATTTGTTAGACGTAAAATGGTATATATTTCATCATGTCACCGTAAAATGAGGTAAATTAACGTGGGCATAACTACAATTCAACAAACACAGATGACTGATGAGTATTGAACGCCTCCCTCCCTCCCCCTAGCATTTATTTTTTCTACAAATATTGTGTCATAAATTATATATTTTCCACTTTTCATTATTCATGTTCCTAAATTGTGATATTACAAAACAAGAACTAACCACATTTTAGCACCACAAATGAAATCAAATCAAATTTATCTATGGAAAAATTTCATTTATCTACGATGCAAAGATGTTAACTTCTTAAAAAAAATTAATTCCACACGAACTAAGTTTGACTGCAAGATCATTTTGCGATCAATTCAATTAATGGAACAAAATAATAGTATATCTTAACAAAGGTTTTGATTTTTTATTTTTTTTGTAAGGTAAGCTCGTATTGCAAAATTTGCAATGAAATAACATAAATCTTCCTCTCATCGAGTGAATACCCAAGGGACAACCTTTGAATTTCACATTTTGATGGATTTTTTTTCATATTATTAATTGCAATTTACTTACTAATGTTTGAACGTTTTAACACAGAGGACTCAATATTTTAATAATTATAAATTAACTATCAATGTTTGAATGACCCAACGTGTTAATGGTTACAAACAATTTCCAACATTCGAGCATTTTAATATAAATAATCCAACATGTTCGGTAGAATGCACTTTTGGTCAATATTCTAGCAAAATTGCACTTCCGTTATACATATTGTCTAGATCACTTGAGAAATGAGAATAAATAAGTCAGAAATCCACTAGAAGTTTATTTTTTACTAAAAACATTGGATCATTTATGCTAAAACATGAAATTTTTTTAGTCTTAATTTTCACTTGATATCTTATCTTGTGCAGTGCCACCTTATATATTATTGCAATAAATTTTATTACAATGAATTCAATGATTAAATCGATTTTGCTAGTAATCGATTTTAGTGCTGTAATGATGATTTTTTTTTTGAAGGGGCGATAAATTAATTATACACATGAATGTCAATCGATTATTATCAAAGCTATTTTCTATTTGCAATAAAAGGTGGAATTATATATTATGTAGAATCAAATTTTAGTTGACTTTGGGTATGAATCAACCTGAGTTTTATTGATATTGATCAAGAGTGAAGACTAATCTTTGCGTCGTATGCTTTCATTTGAACCAAAAGCCAAAGCACGCGCGGTGACGATACAAATAAATTAAAAACAATGATAAGTTTGGACAGTGGCGGATCCAGAATTTTTTCTGGGGGGTGACATTTATGATTGAAGAATCATTATTTTATAATTTCGAGTTTACGTATATGACATATTGATGTATAAAGAATAATGAGAGAGCAACTATCAACCTTGCATTAAGTTTTACGTGTGTTAACAAAACAAGATTATTTTTAACGTGCTATTTTTCTATTTTCTAGAGTTGATGACACCGCTTCATTTTTTTCACTTTCCTTTCTTTTTCCTAATTTTTAATAATACAAATTAATATTAATGAACTCTTAAATTTAAAGAGTTTTTTTAATAGTATGTAACATTCATAAATCATAACTTCAATTAGAAACTCCAGATTTTTCATTTTTATTATTAACAATAAAATTCATAATTTAATATTTAAAGAAACAATCTCAAATAATAAGATAACTAGCACATATTACAATAATTGAGCAAATAACCATTAATAATAATCTAAGAATAATTATTGAAATAAAAAAAAAATCTTTCCACAAATTAAGAAATTTTAGAATTTTCTAAATACTCAAAAAAAAAATCTTATACTTAAAAGATGAAAGAAACATTTTTTTTCAAACATTTAGGAAAATTACATTCTAAATAAAAAGTGAGTGAAGATTTATATATATATATATATATATATATATATATATATATATATATATATATATATATTAAATTGTGGGGGACCATACATTAACTTTTTGACTATCTTTCCTCCAAACCATTCTCCTTCTCCATTCTTCACCCCAACGCAGCAACACAGTAGCAGCAGCCGGCCATCTCCGTTGAAACTAATGAAGGTATATATGAAAAAAAAAATGGCGGGGGGCAAGTGCCCCCTCCTAACCCCTCTTGGATCCGCCACTGAGTTTGGATCGGTTACCACATTTCAATTCTTTTAACAAATTATGAATTTTCGAAATATGAGAGGTCATCCGTAGTGGTGCCTATCACCATCTACAACCGCTCGAGCTTCTCCCCAACGTTGGCCATGCTAGAAGACTTCACTTTGTAACCTAGAATAATGAACATCTCATTTTCATCTAGAGTTGTCAAAAATGCAGCACAAGTCGTGATTCAGGCGATCTACCCTAGGCTAAAGAGACCTTGGGTCACCAGGTTGTGGCCTTGGGTCACCAGGTTGTGATCTTTTGATCACCAAGGAGTCACTGCTGGGTAACCCCCTCGCATACTCAGTGGGATATTTGAAATAACTCCTTTCTTATCCTAAGGCATACCTCAGGGTGCAGTAGACATCAGGTTTGAGCTAGGATGGGCCCAGAGGAAGTAAAAGGTTTTACAGATACGGGAAGGGCTTTTGCAATTTGTTTCCTATATGCTATCAATTAATATTTGATATTTTTAAAGTTTTACAGAGTTTTCTCATAAAAGTCCACTGAGTGCATTAGTACTCATGCCCTCCTTTTTAAATGTTTTTCAGGTTGAGATGGAGAGGTGGATGGTGGTTGTGGAGTGGGTTGGCTGCTGAGGTTATGAAACAACACCATCATTCCCACTATATTTCTTGCTACTCTGATGAATTTTGGTATTTTGTTACTTTGAGTTTTCATAAGATTATGCTACTCTGATTATGAGCAATTGTTGACTCTTTAGTTAGTATGTTTCATATGCTTAACTATATAATTAATCTAAAGAGAAGCCATATCTTTTGATTGCATATTTCCTCATTTGTCTAAGGAAATGCTTTACTTGTTAAGCATGTTGATTTTGCTTACTTTCAATTGATCTATAGCAAATCTTAACTTGTTTTCTTGCTCCCATCCCATAAATGGGACAATATGATTTATTTACCTCTGACCTATTGATGGGTCTTAACTGTTGTGACCTATAAAGAGGTCTTGTTTATTTAAAGAGCCGGATTCCTATTTGTTAGTTATTGGATTCTGTTTAAATTCTGATTGACATATGAATAGGCATCCCTTTGACTTGATTGAACCATTTGACTCCTTTGATTCATTGAAAAACGTGGATTCCTTCCAGTTATAAAGTTATGCTGCCTAAATTTTTTAGGCGCTAACTTAGTTCGATTCTAGAAACACTCCCCTGGATTTCCAATTAAACTACATTCTTCTTTCTATTTTTCCATCATGGTTCAAAAGAGGTAACCTGGGAACTAGAATCTGAGCTACTCAAGAAGTACCCTGATGTCCCTTATCATGGTTAGTAAATTTCAGGACGAAATTTCTTTAAAGGGGGTAGGATGTAACACCCCAGATTTTTAGATTATAATTAGAGGATTTTAATAGTAATTAATTAGTTAAGGAAGAAATTGAAATAAGGTTTAAGTGAAGTCAAATGTCAGTCACAACTTTAGGGGTCAATTTTTGTGGAATCATCTTTTCAGAAATTTTGATCTTAACTCTGTTTTGGCTAATTTTGGTCTTATTAGAAAGGTTTTAACTCAATGAGTGTATCGGTGTTCCCAGAATTTTATTTTGAAGTCATTTGAGGTCCCGGTGATGAAAAACGTATTTAAAGGATAAATGAATAGTAACTGTTGCGTGCGTTCGTGATTTGGAAAATTTACGAAATCCTTCTCATTGATCTGAGTCTTGTTCTATCAAGCCTCTCTTATGGGAAACGACTCAAGGAATCCGTCCGTATTCACAGATTTCCATTCTGAGGTCAATCGAACGCTCGGAAGCAAAATCTGTCAGTCTGAGTGAATAGTAAAAAGTAATTCTGAAAAAGGAATCTTGGCTCATTTTTCTTCTAATGACCTCATCTTCATCATGAGTTAGGTTGGTTAACTAGTATTCGAGCCCACGAGTCTTCCGGTATTTTCAGATTTCATGTCTGAGGTCATTTGGACCTCAACATCGAATAAAGCAGCTTTTAACCGAACCCTGGATAACTTTTGCAGTGTTCCTGCACAGCAATGGCTTCTCTTGGAAGCCAAAGCTTCTCCTATAAATAAAGCATCACCCCTCATTCATTTCACACCAAAATCCTCTTATTTCTCAAATTCTAGAGAGTGGGAAAGCTCTGAGTCGAGAAATTGAAGTTTTGTCGAAGCGAGGGACATTCTTCGTGAGTGTTCCTCCGAGACGATGAGCGGAGTGGCGTGGAAGGGATGCGGTGAGAGAAGGTGCTAGGGGTGCTGTTGGGTCATAGTAAGCGGCTCTACCGCCGTTGCGACTCGACGAGACGCCGAGCTAGCCACCTTCCTTCGACGCACCTTACTCCGTCCATTCTTGTTCGTCGGTCTCGAACCCATTTTCTTTCTTTTCTTTTAATTTCCACATTTTATTCCATTCTTCGTGTTCTTCATGTTCTTCGTTATTATTCATTTATTTTTCGTCTAAAGTTTAGTATTTCGATTCTTGTTCAAATTCCAAGTTAATAGCATTACCGTTATATTGCTCGTTGTTATTCTCGTTATTATGTTCTCGTCATTATTTCTTGTAGTTAGTCTTGTTTATTTCGTTGAAGTTCCGTTCAAGTTTATATTTAAAATTTCATCATTATTTCTAAGTGTTCAAGGAGGATTGTCGTGTTTATTCCGTTGTAATGTCGATTTCTTTTTCAAGTTTAAAGCATGATCGTTTCTATGTTTTTACAAGTGTTAAGCCTTGTTTTTAAGTTTAAAACGTTGAGAAAAGGGAGAGATGACCGAGTAACACCTCGACCAAAACATCGAAGGAAGAATTTCAAAGTCCGTGGGAGTGCACGAACCGTGCAGGAAGGGAACCCTTCTGCACAGCCCGTGCAACACTCTCGACCCCATTTTCTGAAGGGCTTGCATGGACCGTGCAAGGCTTGCATGGCCCGTGTCGGAAATCTGGGCATTTTGATTTTTGCCCCATTAATTAGCACGACCCGTGCTATGCTTGTATGACCCATGCAAGGCTTCTGCCACCCTATTTTGTCTCTGATCGTGTTCTAAGCTCGAGTCTTTCAAACCCTCATGTTTTCTAAAGGTTCTAAAGTCGTGCAATATATGTTTAAGTCCTAGTTAAGGGTGGTTTTGTTGGATATTGTTTAATTTCGTGTTAGATATTAGAAATCTTCGAAGGAAGTCGCTAAGTTGATGATTCGACTTTTGTAGGAGGAAGTGAGCCCCGTGGAAATCCAAAGAAAGATCATTAGCTCGTTGCTTCATCTTCTGCTCAGTGATATATACTCATATAAAGTTTGAGCTAATAAGCTCTAGAAGCATGTTAGGGCAAATAAGATATCCAATAAAATATTTTGCTCTGCCTGATTGATCTCTGTACAAGGAAGGAAAGAAAGGAAAATATTATATGTTAATTAAGCTCTCGAGTATGTTTAGAAATGCTAGAAATGTTTAAGTGTTGTTTATGCTTAGCATGAGATATTTAGAATTGTCTTTAGTTGCAATTCGTGTTTATGTACGTTCATTTCCTTGTATTTGAATGTTGAAATTTTGCTAAGGCTCGTATAGTTGATGATTGCCTTCTAGGGTAGTGATAAATCCCTTATAGGCTGAGATCATGCTAAAGTAAAGGATTAGTCCTAGACACTGATCTAGGTTTGGTTTTGCTAGCAAGGTTAAGGAATGAAGGAATTTAGCATTTTGCGTAAGCAGGAATTGAGCTCAAAGGACACGTGATCTTTGATCATTAAGTGAGTCATTGCTGGGATTATCCCTCGCAAACTCGTAAGAATATTTGAGGTAACCCCTCTTGTGTCCTAAGACATGCCTAAGGGTGCAATTGACATCAGGTTTGAGCCAGGATGGGCCCAAAAGTAAAGAAAAGGTTTTGCGGGTATGGAGAGGGCTTTTGCATTTTGCTCTCCATATATCTTTAGTTGATTATTGGATATCTTGAAGTTTATTAAAGTGTTTTTATTAAAACCCACTGAGTACATTAGTGCTCACGCTCCCTTTTTTCAAATATTTTCAGGTTGAGATGCTGAGGATGTTGGTGGTTGTGGATGTGGGTTGGCTGCCAAGATTGTTTTGTTATAATATAAGCTTCTTTTGAATCCCATTATGTTTCTGCCACTCTGATACACTCTTTATAATTCCTAAGTTTTATTATGCTTATCAAGATTCTACGAATAGTCCCCAAACATGATTATCTATATATAATGATGCATTAGTTCTATTCCTGCTTCTTGAGTATATTTTCCCTTCGCCTATGAAGAGGCTTGTTCATGTTAGTATTTATTTATCCGCTTTGACCTATGAATGGGTCTATGCTTGTTGGTATCTGATTAGTTAGCCTTTTCATTTCACCAAGTATGATTCCTTTTTAATCAAGTAATCTCGAGCATCATCGCCTATCTTTCAAAAGCATATTTTTAATCGTAAACCTTCTTTGTTAATCTTCCGTTTTGTAACAATCCCTTAATTAACACCCCATCCCCATTTGTTAATTCCTCTCTCGGGACCGGACTGTTACATCATGTTAAGTATCAGTTAACATGATTATGAGTACCACTTGATGTAGAAACATGTATCACATTTCGAAGTGCTATGTTTATGTCTTAAGAGTTCAGTTATTTTTCATATTTAGTTTTGGCATTGTTTTTTATTTTTGTATTAATTGAATGTCCAGAGATGCTCATTTTAGTGTTTGATTGAAAATTATATGAGTCATGTTAAGTATTTTGTTCATAATGATTTTTTATTTTGACTTTTTAAATTATAAATGATGTTTCTATATTTGTTCTAGTGAGTTATATGTTAAGAAATATATTGAATATGAATATCTCTTTATGTGTACCACTTAATTGGAAATAAGTATCAGACAACAATTGATTTTGTATCTAATTTGTTTTTTATGTGATTTTTTGTGTTTTCTGTTTTTATCAACTGTTCAGAGATATTGATTTGATTACTTAATTTAAAAGTCTATACAAGTAATATGAATTATTATGTTAAGTATCATTTAGCATGCTCATGAGTACCAATTGAAGTAGAAACATATATCACATTGTTCATAATATTTGCATCTTATATGTTGTTTTACATGGTATATTAATGTGTTTAGGATTCAGTCTAGCTTGTTTTGCCTCTGTCATTATTTGACTTTGCGTGCATTTGTATATTGAGTATCATTCTTTGTGTTGATTAGTACCAGATGATATTCTTGTAAATATCAGACTTTAGGTTAAATTTTATTTTATGTTTGTATGTGTGTGCATTTTCACTTGTGCCTATTGAGTATCACATTGGAAACTCAATGATACCATTTGATATGCTTGCACGTATCAAATTTTAAGTATTGTGTTGCATACTATGTTGCTTTTATGTGACGAGTCACATGCAGAGGTTTGATGGGGAGACTTATTCATGCCCCGACTTAGGAAATGTTTGAATTATTTTTTATATGTTTTTTCCTTTCAGTTTTATTTTTCTTATTTTTCTCAACTGATTTCTAACTTCATTTCTCGGTTTGCTGTCTTATGGTCGGAAGAAGCTCCGAGAATTGTATTGTGCTCATATCGCTCTTGCAGGCACTAACGACTTGAGATTTGAAGTCCATAAGTCTGTAATTGAATTCATTAACAGAAGAAAGAAATGATTGAGAATTGTGAATTTTTATTTGGATAATTGAAATATTGTGATTTATTTTGGATATTTGATAGACTCGAACAACTGTTGGTGTGTAATCCTTTGGTGTCTGGTAGTTTATTATATGGTGGGATTTGAATATGTCATCATGTTGTTTAAGCATAAACTTTATGTATTTGGAGATAATTGTATGGGCTAAATACTCTGGTTAGTTTATGTGTGGTTTTTGTAATGGTGAATGCATTGAAATTATTGATTATAATGAATGAAATGGTGGTTTGTATCATTGTATTTTAAATTTTGTATCATTTAAAATGTTATTTTGTGAAATAAATATCATATAAAGTAATCAGTGTCTTTATTATTGAACAACAATGATTGCTTCAAAATTAGTTTGAATTATGTTCATTTAAGACATCCATAACCTGTATTTAAGGAAAAATGGGATTTGTTTTCAGAAATAATGTTAGTATCATTTATTAAGCTATAAAGTATCACATGTTCAAAAAAAAGTAACACTTGTATCTGGAAAAGTATCATTTATTTGGCCTAAAAGTATCAATTGACATACAAAAACGTATCATATAATAAACAAATGTATTTTCAATTTAAGAATCATAAGAATGTATCATGTTCCCCCCATGAGTATATGTTTATTTCCATATTGAAAAACTAAAAGAAAAAATTAATAAATTTCATAAATAAATGTTTAAGAAATGAAATTACATCATAATAGTATTTCAAAATCATAAAATTCCAACATAATAAATTATCATAATATTTTGTTCCAATACAACTCTTAAAATATCTCAAAATATATTTAAAAAATGAATAATCTCCAATCCAAGAATCTGCAAAGGGAATAGAAGATACGAGTCAGATAAATAGAAAATGTATCATTCATTTAGCATAAAAGTATCACTTATATTGAAGACGGGTATCAACGTGATATTCATCTAAAACAAACGATATTTGGGAGTTTTGGAGCCAAACTCATTCAACTGAATTGAGTTTGCTGCATTATTGCCCTTTTTATTTCTGTCTTTCTCAAGTTGTCCCTTAATATATTTTTTTCCTTCCATTGCTTGTTGCTTTTGCAACTATTTTCTATTAATTTGACAAACTATTGGAAATCAATCATTCCATCTCTATCTTCATCTTCATCAAACGCCCCAACCATTCTCCAATAACTCTCCACTTTCAATCCCAAAGCACACACAACTTTCTCAACTCATTTTCATCAACACATAGAAAGCTTCTCTCACTTCATCCAAACTTGGCTCTCTCCTCTCAAAAATGTCGAAAATCACCTAAGCTTCTCAAAATCATCTCCACTTCTCATCTACAAACAATCTCATCATCATCATCATCATCATCATCATCATCAACATATCTCTTCTCCGTATCCATGTTCTTCGTCGTCGAATCATCGCCATCAAAAATCGGAGTTTGAAATGCCGAGATAAAATCGAAAATCCTTTTTTTGTGAAAGAGGATTTGCAGCAGCAGGAATTTGATGAGTCCCATGATCAGAACCACAAACTTTATGGTATTGATCATGTTAATTAATGTAACGTGAAGCATCGGCAACTCCATCAACAGATTCCAAATAAGAGAGAGATTCCAACAAAGATTCATTTCTTTCATTCTAAATAAAAAAATATTCAACTTGGAAACCTTCAACTTCAACTCCCCATTTGGAAAATAAAATCACAACAGCAATTACAAACCACAAACCCCTCCATATCGCAAATTCAATTTGTTGGTTTTGAGCTCGTGTTCTTCTTTGCAGCGATGTCGATAGTAGTGGCGATGTTTTGATCGTATTTCACCGATGATGGTGGAGACGACTTCACCTTGGACGGCGACGAACACAGATGAAATCACAAGCTTGCGGGAATTGGATGTTGAGCGACGGTTCTTTTTTTTCCCATTTTTGTCTTTTTTTAATTGGGTTGACAGCTGATTGGGCTGGCTCCTGATGGGCCTAATGGACCAGCCTATCAGCCTTGTGTATAGGAAACCGGTCCTAATTGATCATATATAGATGATCGTAATCGATTATAACCGCACGTATGTTTTGCTTACTAGGTTAATTATTTTTATACAATGATGTATATGATATACGTACTTAATTATTTTATTTGATAATTTTTTATACAATATTGTTTATGATATGTTATTGAAGATCTATAATGTCATTTTCTTAAAACTAAAATTTGGTAAAATTGATTTCAAAGTTTAAATTTTTTTGTCACAACCCAACTCTTATATCATTATGAACTAGTTTTTTCAAATTGTAGTTTATGGATTGGCATATTTAAAGATCCTCAATCCGGCCAATCCAACCTGTGTGTACCCCTACCACCTAGCATAATCATAATTAAATTAAAGGTGCATATATATATATATATATATATATATATGAGTAGTAATATTAATAATACACTATAAAAATAATATAATAGTAGTAAATGGAGGGAAAATGAACTTAATGTAATATTCCCCCCGTTTCATATTATTTGATATTTTAGATTTTTTCATAAAAATTAAATGGTAAAAATGTGCAATTATACTCCTCTCTCTCTCTCTCTCTCTCTCTCTCTCTCTCTCTCTCTCTCAAATTCTAGTAAGTTATACGTAAGCAATCTCATCTATTAGCGGTAAGTTAGATGTAAGGATTTTATAGTGTTTTTACAGGGATAAAATTGGTAGAAAATATGTGAAAAATGATAAATATCAAATAATTTGAAACAAAGTTAAAAATCTAAAAATATCAAATAATATGAAATGGAGAGAGCATGAAATAATTAAATGAATGACTCGGCCTAAACTCCACAACTTCCGGCCCAAACCTCAGCTTAAGCTAGGGGTGGCAATTTCGGCCCGACCCGACGGACCAGCCCGATCCGACCCCCATTTCGAACTGGGGCTAGGCCCAAAAAAATTCGACCTGAAAAAATGAATGCCCGAACGGGCCGGACCGTAAAGCTCAAAAATAGAGAAAAATACATTGTGACCTGCGGGCCTCAATATATTAGGCCCGTATCATTATTTATACCCGTATGTGAGTATCATTATTTATGAGTGAAGTATCATTAACTCACATGTATCATTATTTATGGGTGAAGTATCATTAACTCACATGTATTGATCCGTCTCATGTATGAGACCGTCTCATACAAGTTTTTGTCAACAATAATTTAACCTATCTCTTTCAAATGTTTTACGGGAAAAATAGAATGGTCCACACAAATCAAAACTCTAAAAAAATAGATTAATTTATTACAAA
Source organism: Perilla frutescens (assembly GCA_026008535.1). Taxonomy (NCBI): domain Eukaryota; kingdom Viridiplantae; phylum Streptophyta; class Magnoliopsida; order Lamiales; family Lamiaceae; genus Perilla; species Perilla frutescens. The sequence goes on from BRKX01000011.1 coordinate 35,282,091, forward strand.
GATGCCTTATAATTTTGATATACATGTCGTTTGAGAATTTAAGAAGAAATAACACAAATATAAAATTTGTATAGGCTAATTCCAAAATTGTTCAAGATGCGCGATTTAAGCTTCAAGCTAAAATGGAAGGGCCCAAATATGATGACTGGGCTTGGGCTTCTTCACATGGTCTAGCAGCAATTTAGGTGGAAAGAGCAAAAAAACAAACAAACAAACAAACAAACAATTATTTCTGCACAGTGCTTATTTGCTGAAAATTCGAAAGGTAATGAATGTAGTAAAAATTTAAATTATTTGGATAAGTTACTTTGATATTTTATGAATTCTTTTTACTGTGGTGAATGGTGATAAGAAGTAAAAATAAGAAGATTATATACAAAGGGTGAGCCGTGTAGGTCTGTGGAGAGAGAGAAGAATGTTTCTCTTTACGGAATTTATCATACTACTACTTTTAATTCACATTATTTCTGGTTTTCTCAATTCTATATAATCAACACACACAGATTGATTGCCATTTTTGTAATTGTTTTATTAACCTAAATGGAGAATTCTCTGCATTTTTTAGAGAAATGATTTCTTCAAATTGTAAATTATAAAGCATTGAGGTTTTATTTTATTTTACTATAATTTTTATTTAGTGAAGGATATGAGGGCAAAAATATTTAAATAAATAATATTTTAAATTTTATTAATTTCAGGGTTGCAAAGAAAAAATGGTTGTGGATTAAATCACCCATATACAAATTGGCATGAACAAAAATGTGAGCCCATCACGAAGGACCTAACTAATTTAGCTTTATGTGAGGCAATTTTACGAGTAAAAAAATCATAAAATAAAATTAGTACCGGAAGTCTTGAACTTATATTCAGTGATACATTTATAAATTTAATGATTTTTAATTATATTTGAATCCAAATATTAACTTGGTGTTACAGATTTTACTCTTTAATATAACTTTTCAGATATATATTTACATACACAACAGAATCTGGTTTTTAACGAAATTTTTGAAAAAACCCCCTCCCCCCGGTTCGTTTTCATAAGTTTGTTTTTTCTACATTTATTTATACAATAATATTTTTTCCGTTTCTCTACATGATAAATCCCTTTTAAAAGAATTTATATAAATTCTAAAATATATAAATTTAGGAAACCTCCAAAATAAGATGAAGATAAATATATTCTTGATAATTTTAAGATATAGAATTAGACATTTTATGTTTGCGCATAAACAAAAATGAGAAAAAAAAAAAAAAAAGATTAGATATTTATACAACCAATAATAGAGTCTAATTATTTTACTGGTTCACACACACATATATATGGCAGTCTCCTGAAATGTCATCATACTATATCCATCAATAATATTATATCATACATGGCTCCGTTTTCTTAAACACAAAGCTGTGTTTACGGCTTGAATCCGTCGTCTGACGGATCTTAACACGTCGGACAGACACTGTGACACAAGTTTTTGTATTTGACAAGAAACTTAAGACGAACTCAAAGCAATGAGCAAGTGCCAATGCTCATGAATGTGATGTGCTACTATATCAGTCGCTTTCAAATTAACATGCAAACACAGGAAAGATGCACGATATCAAGATCTATGTGAGTTTATCAATGCAGTAAGCTTGATGAGAACTCAAAAGGGATAGCAATGGCAGAAAATGCTAAATCTTAAAACAAGTAAACAGGTCACTCCATGTGAGATAAATTTTCTCATTCCTGCATGAACTCTCACAACCCTTGGTTTTGTTTCATCTAACCAACATTAGACAACAACAAGGCTTCAAACTAATGATCCGACCCACAATTTCTGCCTATGTATATGTACCAGCCAAAGCTTCAACCAACATATGTACACAAACAATCAAGCCAACTTTACAGCTATATGAATGATTACGAGCAAAGGCCCGACACTATCTTCACCAAACTTTCCAGTGAGATTTCAAGTGTTAGCTGATTGTGAAGGTAAATTTGGGTGGTTATGTTCACCTTCATAAGTAACAATTAGCATTGCAGAATCTTCCAAGCATCTCTCAACGTGTTTCCTAGCAGGACAGCCTCTCATGCTGCTACATTTGTAGTACCCCCTGCACAAACCCAATACGATCAGTTGCAGTTACTAATCCATTAGTAGTTTCTTAAACGTGTCGTGTACTGTCATAGAAGTGAAGCTGTAAAAGCTCTTATGTGAAAGAGAAAAGACCGAGAAATGGCAAATTTGAGACGGTATTTTACAATGCCAGTAATTGCTCGTCAATAGAACAAGAAAATGATTGAAAAATTCAAGAACCACCATCTACTACCAGGATACTACCAACAGAGACATGTAATATAACTTCTAAGTACTAAGTAATAATATGAGACATTCATAATTATCGAGCATTGCATGGCATCAACTCCCATCTCTGCCAAATAAATCATTTTGCTCCCTATTACAATCCACAAAAGGCAAGGGTAAAAGCAACACTTGCTCTACAAGACAACGGATAAGGATGAAAAATAACAAAATTGAGTTTCACACGAAATGAGCAATGAATAAAGATAGCTTGATAAAAAAAAAAAGCAAGTGCAGTTTAGAAGATTTGAAAGGCTGTATAGAGACATTCAATCAAAACTAAAGTTATTAGAACTGAATATGAGACGGTACCTCGGGTGAGGAGATCCCTTGATAGGTTTCTGACCATACTTCCTCCATGAGTATTCATCAGGTGGGATATCAGCTAGCTTGTTGCTTATAGCAGGTACTTTGATGGACCTTTTTACCCTCTGTTTCCTGCAAACAATGGACACAAATTTATAGGATAAACAAAACTAGTTCAAGTGATGATCGCTATACAATCCAATCGAACATGAGGAAAGACAAGCACCTCTTCTTCGTGCAACGACATCTACCAGTGCCACCACATTTCACACTCCCATCCTCCCCCCTCCCAGAGCACCTTCTCTTGTGGTGATAGGAACCTTGATCAGAAGACCGGGACGAACCAATCAAATGGAAGGCGCTTCCATCCATATTCGCAACACTAGCATCCACGCTCAACGAGGACATAAAGGATCTAGTAGACGACATGGTTGGAGTGCATGTAGAAGCATCGAAATTTAGGCTAATTCCACTACTATTGCACCTATGCATCACCTCAGCCTGCTGCTTCAAATACTGCTGCTGCTGCTGCTGAAGTTGAATCCTCCGCTGCTGCTGGAGGAGATGAAAATCGGGCAACACTGTTTGCTGTGAAACATGAGGAAGATTCTTGGCATGTGAGCTCAATTCCAAAGAAGTAGAAGCCAATGCGAGTGCACTCTTCACGCTGGAACCAAGTTCTTGAAGCGGATTACTCTCTACTGTATGAATTTGAATTAGCGAACGCGGTTTTGGATGCTGATCGTCACTTCTAGCTGCTATTGAGTTCTCCAAAAACACATTTTGGGGGAAAGGAGCTTGAAATTTCTTGAATTTTCTCACTCTAGCATGACCACAACTAGAATTAAGAAGAGAGACAACTTTCTTGAACTTGTTTACAGCATCCCCTGTTTGCTCTGCGAGATTTCTATAATGATTCTGGATTTGGGGCTGAGATAAGAGATTGATCACTCTATAACAACTCTCAACTGCTGCACTGTTTTCCTTTTCAACCTCTTCCATCATAGTTAATCCCTTCAAGTAAGGAAAAATAAGTTAATCAAAACGTAACAAAAACCCTAATTCCCAAATCCCAAATCAGAAAAGACGAAAATCCAGCACGACATTAGTGCGGAAATGGGTGAAACCTCCAAAGTTATGATTGAACGTACCTTCAGCAATCGATAAAGATGCTAAGCAAGATAATCCCACAAACTCAAAACCTCATTATCGGCAGAAAACAGGCTTATTCCATCCATCGCAATCAGGATTCATGGAGAGGGAGAGTGGCAAACAAGAATCGGTGAAAAACTTAAAAGAGGAGTGAAGGAAAAGGAAAAAGGAAAGAGTGAGAAAAATGGGGCTTTAGTTGGACTTTTAGGGGGAAAATGGTGTCAAACCCTAGATTCTTTCCAACGTCGATGAAAGAGAAAAACGGATGGATTGAAAGGCGTGAAAGAGAAGACTTTGAGGCTTCAGCTTTTGTCAGATAATTGGCGCAAACCCAGAAAACAAATGGGAAAAGCATATTGCAAAGCTCTAATCTTCCCACCATTTTTATTATATCCCATCACAAATTATTGTCTACTATTATATTATAAAGTATAAACTTAAAACTCTCTCTCTCTCTCTCTCTCTCTCTCTCTCTCTCTCTCTCTCTCTCTCTCTCTCTCTCTCTCTCTCTATATATATATATATATATATATATATATATATATATATCAATCAAAGTCCTAAAAAATGATGTATTTTGTTTTTTAATTATTTAGAATAAATTATTGTTGAAAATTAATATAAAAAGAATGAAAATATATGATGTTTGGCCTTTGGAGTGTTACATTCATAATTCGTATTTTTTGAATTATAAATTAAAAACTCGTAAATCTTAGACTTTATTTATGGAAGAAAATAAGTAAGGGCTAGTCGACGAGAGTTGACCCTTTTAGACGTAGCCTATTTATGAAGTCTATTTATATAGTTAGGCGGGACTTTTATAACCGAGATACACCCAATTATTATTATTATTATTATTATTATTATTATTATAAACATTATATTTATATTTTAACAATAAAAAAATTATGTCTAGCCCTAACCTCTTAATTCTAATTTTTAATTATAGATTAATAAAAAAATTATGTCTAGCCGTAACCTTTTTTTAATATGATGAATTATGATTTTTTTTATAAAAAAATTTATACGATAAATTTTTTATATAAATACATTGTATATATATGTATGTATTTTTTTAGTACATCATAGATATTTATAATTCATAAAGGTTACACACATCATAATATATCCATGCCACTCGATAAATTTAAGGTGTAATACATCCACATTCCTATATGCAACCCTCTTCTGCCATTTATAGTTTTTATCGACCAACCGTTAAAAAAAATCAATATTCAAAATATTTAATATTTATAAAGTGTGTAATATTAAAGATAAATCATGCCGATATTTTTAAGTAGTTTTTGAAGTTATATTTTTATGTATGATTTATGTGGAAAATTATAAATGTGTGCTCCGCTATATTTTTTTTAATCTAAAAATGTGCTTTCAGTATTTGTTTTTTCCAATTATTTAAGTTTATAAAACAATATCATCACTTCAAAAATAAACATGAAACACATTTTTATATCACCAAATAAATTACATATAAAATATCATTTAAAAAAAATTACAATATGTTTATTTTGAAAACTCGGGCACTAAGTAGCATTGAATTTACAAGGACTCCTCGTCTTTTTTTGTGGCAAGGCCACACGTCACAATCCAATACCTAGAATACACAAATTTAGTTATAACCGATGCATTAAAACTTTCTTTAATTAATTATTACTCATTTTGAGGAAATTAAATTAATTATACTTAATTACAACGTCATTCAGTTGATTAGTTGATTTCAATATGGGCCAACTCCATAACGCTGATATTTATATATTTATTCTGCACTAATTATATACTAAGTCAAATTATTAGTTGAGATAATTAGTTTAATCTCTACTTCATCAAAATTGTCAATTGATTAGCTACAAATTCTAAACGTCGCTTTTCTGACAGATCCATTTTGACTACTTGCCCGATTATCACATATTCACATGAATTGTGTTTCATTTTTTTTTATAAAACAGCATGTCACGGGATAGATTCAAATATTTATATATAGGAAAACTATGAAATTAACCTTTAAAAAATAAATACAGTTTTTTTTAGTTGTGAATAGCCTAAAAATATCGTGTATTAGCATGTATCCCTACTCTTACAAAATGGATGGTGTAGTTTTGGGACCTTAAATTGAATATTGATTATGCATTTTGCCCTTTTATACAATTATTAATGTTATACATGTTGTTGAAATGTAATCCATTATAATATAATAATATTAAACTAGAAATAGAATGACCCGCCGTGCGATGAATGGATGAAATATACACACTTGTTATTATATTTTTAGAAATTATAATTATGAAAGAAATATAATAAAAATATTTAAGCTAAGTTTTATTGGATTGTGGGGATACCCAAATCAAGTGTAAAAAATAAGACCCTCGAGTGGAGACCTCGGCAACACTCAAATGATGGAAAATTTTAGCCGGATTTAATAGTATTGGTTTTATGCAAATTATAACAACTACAAATTAAAATTGAATGAATAATTTAATATTAAATTAAATAGTGGGATTTTTTAATATTATATAATTAATTTCTAAAACAGAAAATGTCAAATAGATGGGGAAAGAGCAATGCATTTTTCTGTTGATGCATGAAACATTGCATTACTTAATATATATTATAAATATAAAGATTATGATATATAATTATATAAAATCGATTAAGTTTCAAATTAAGATTATGTTTAAATTCATTATTAATTACCTAAATCCTACATAATACTATATATGCATGTATAGATGTTAAAATAAAACGATGTATATTATATGTATTATACATTATATATTTTATGTAATCAACAACAAATTTTGTTAGGAACGTTAATTTTTCTATAATTAATTGATTTTTTATGGAGTTAGGAAAATAATTACTCATAATTGATTGCATGTTATTTATGAAATTTATTAGATATATTATTAAAAAAATATTTTCTAATAATTTATTTTTATTTTATATTAACTATTTATGCATTTGGCAATATACTTTGAGTAGAAAACTTATGATTTATATTTTAAGTGACTATCTTACTTTTAGATAATATATAGATATAGATTACTAATTTTGTGCAATTGCTATACGTCAATGTCATTAGATTATTAAAATTAATATTGCTAGTAATAATGATACCTTAAAAATGATCTTAATTATTACTTTTTTTTTTTGAAAGAAGAGAACTTCATTAATTAGAAGAACACTCATCTAGCAAAGTAGACAACAACTCAACAAGGACATTCCCCCTATTGAAACAGCGATCCGGAAAAGAACAAGACACCCTAGCAAAGCTATGAGCCACCTTATTAGCGGACCGATAAACAAACAAACATGAAACATTACTCATATGGTGAAGGAGGCGTCGACACTCCTCCACTACTAAACCGAACGGAGATCTCATAAAGAGATTGCTACGGATAGCATTGATCGCCACCAAACAATCAGATTGCAGAATAGCCTTCTCCCATCGTCTTGCTTAAACTAACAACAATTGGTTGAAAAAAAAAAACTCGTATGAGAGTGTTTGGTTTGGAATCTTGTATAATATTTAAGAGGGCTGTTTTTTAGTGAAATTGAGATAATTAGCTTAGAAGAATTGTGCAATAGTGAAATTAGTGTTTGCTTATATAAATGGGGGAAAATCGATGTATCAAATCATCTCTTGATAAATTATATTAATACTTAACTGAGTGAGAACTATCATTTCAACACAATTTTTGTTTGAGTTAATGTAGCGATCAAATCATATACCGTATGAATAAAAAAAAAGACACAGTTTCAAATTAGAAGTTTATAAGATAATTTTTTGGGCAAATTATACGTTAATGTCTGACTTTTTAATTTTTTAATAAAAATGTCTTGACATTTAAATATTTACAGTTCAGTGTCCGATCGTATAATTTTTTTTATCAAATTTATCATAAAGTCAACTTTTCAGTATCCTATTGCCTATGTGGATCGCTGAAAATCCGAGGTGTATTTTTATAATGCCACGTCAGATAAAACAAACTACGTAAAAATGTAAATTTAAACCATAAAATAATGTGTTCACAAATAAAAAATAAAAATAGGAACATTCTCAATTTTAACTCTACCTAGTCATCCAATCTTTAAAGATTAAAATTGTCTCATAAACATTATGACCCATTATCTGAAATTTGAAAGTAGAATTTAGTTGTAATCATGACCATTATTGATTGAAATTAAATAAAAAAAAAACATTTCTTACTTAAAATTTTTTAGAACAATAATATTGACAAGAATATGAAAATATAAATATGTTGAAATATTCGACATCACCATACACCAAAATAATTTTTATTCAACTAAAATAAAAACTTGAATGTCATATTTCTCAAACACAAAAAATGACCACTAATACCATATACTTTAGTCTCCAAGTAAACTAGAATATTTCAACATATTTATTTATTGAATATTTTCATATTCTTGTGAATACTATCGTTTAAAAAAATAAATAGGAAATCTAAAAGTAAGTCATTTAGTTCCAAGTAATATGTCTAAATCTAATGGTGATGATTGATGTTTTTTTCATAGCTTTTGATGTTAGGTTCAAGCGGTAAGGCCTGTTTTTCCGCTTTAATTATAAGAGCGCGCTTGTAGATAAGTCTGATCTCTAGAGTTATCAATATGTGACTTTTGGGATTTTAGAGTTTTTTTTGTTTTCTTGTTCTTTTTAATTTTTATCTATACTATTCATTTGGGTAAATAAGAAATGTTTTTTATTTAATTTTCAATCAATAATGGTCATGGTCACAACTAAATGTGACTTCCAAATTCTAGATAATGAGTACTAATATTTAGGAGACCATTTTAATCTTTAAAGATGGAATGACTAGGTAGAGTTGAAATTGAGAATGTTCTTATTTTTATTTTTATTTGTGAACATGTTGTTTTATGGTTTAAATTTATATTTTTAATTTTTGTATCTATGTGACATTGTAAAAATCTACCTCAAATTTCCGACGATCTACGTAGACAATAGAATACCAAAAAATTAATTTTAGGATAAATTTAATAAAAATTTACAAAATCAGACATTGAACTGTAAATATTCAAACATCTTAACATTTTTATTAAAATGTGTAATTTCATCGTTACAATTGTCAAATAAAACTACCTTTCTCGAAAAGCCCAAAAGTGATCAAATATTCTCTCCTCGAATGAATTAAAGCGACATCATTGTGTAATATCATACTTTATTTTGTCCTAAAATAAAAATGGGTGAAGCTATTGGTCTATAATCAATGTTTATAAATATTAAAATTAATTATTAATTATAATTATTAAGATGCAATTCTTATTATACCCTTAATGCTTTTTGGCTTCAAGTCAGGGTGTAAGGTGTAAGGGCGTCACTCTCTTTTACAATTTTACTTGATAAATTAAAAATATTTTTAATCATTAATATTATGGAAATATTAAATTATTAGACACCTTCCCTTACCTACAAGAAAGACTGCAAACTCAAACATTCAGATTCATCTCTTGCTTCTATTTTTCCACAAATTGATTTGAATAAAAAATCTTATGTCCACGAAGTTTGTTCACACATATTTGGAGTAGATCCAATTGATGAGGAAGAAATTAACGATTTAACTATCAATGACGAGCATGGCGATGCTCACATTGTTGATGCCGACGCCGATAATGGTGACGATGCTCAGAGGAGGATATAAGGGGGGTCGAGAGGGGGCACTTTTCCCCCCAACTTGGATATTTTTTTTTAATATATACAGTAGGAGTGCTGCGAACTGGAGAATGAAGATGGCTTGACATGGCTGCTGCGGGAGTGTTGTCTGTTGGGGGTGGGTGGAGAATGGGGAAGAAAGTAGAAGAGAGGTTGTTTGGGAAATGGAAATAGACAAAAGTAAAAAATAAAAATATGTGTGGGTCCCATAACTAAATATAAAATTTTAATCTCTCTCAAATTTAGTTAAATATATGATTTTTTTTTCAGCATTAATAAAATTCTAAAAATTTATTAGTTCTCCAAATTAATTTTTGTAATGTTATTTGATAATCTATATTTTTAGCTAAATAAACTTTTAAATAACATAACTAAATTTAACAAGCTACTAGTTAATTTAATTTTTCTTTTTAATTTCAATATGTATGTTAGATTATTATTAAAGGTTATTTATTCAATATTTATGTTATTTGTTAAATATCTAATTATTTGAGATTGTTTGTTAAATATTAAATCATGAATTTTATTGGTTATAATAAAAGAGATAAATTAGGAGTTTTTAATTTATATTATTATTTATGAATGTTACATATTATTAAAATATATTCAAATTTAAGAGTTTATGAATATTAATTTATATTAATATTATAAAAATTAGGGAAAAAATAAGAAATAGAACAATATCATCAACTTAGGGATCAAATAAGAAAAAAAAGAAAAAAAATGCACGTTAGTAAAACAACATAACTTAATTCACGTTAGTGATATTAAGAGGCAAAAGTGTGTAATATACCCTACCCTTCATTGAATAAAGCGTTTGGATGGCAAAGGGCAAGGGCAAGGGTTTAGGGTTTTAATAAATATACGGTTACTTTATAATGGATATTGATTTTCTAATAAAAATAATAAATTGAAATTAAAAAAAAATGGACGAAAACAATTCGAATTTGCATGATCATCATTTCACATCATAACTTACTTCACATTTTTACTGGTGCTGGTAGTAGTTGCGATTTTTAAAAACTTTCGAGATATGACTTTAACATTTGCTAATACACTATTTTAATTTACAAAATTAATAATGCAATAAAAATAGGTTCTTGTCCAGATTTCTCATAGTAACTTGAAATGTCTTCAAAATCAACTAATTCAAGGGCAAGGGTCTAATGAATATTGATTCCCTAATCAAAATAACAAATTAAATTTTTTTTTAAAAAAGAACGAAAACAATTTGAATTTGAATGGCTAATGGATATTGACTCATAATCAACCTATTAAATAATGATTATTTAGTCATGATTTCCTCATTTATATGACTTTTTCAAATATATTTATAATCCTTTTTAATTATTATAATTAATACTTAGTAAATTTTCAATATTGATTGACTTTATTAAATATACATATTTTCAGTAATATCAATCAATGCGCGCTGGTTATCCTAATTATCGATTTTGTATCAATACTGGTTACCCTAATCAATAATATATATTCCCTAAGTTATCTATTACTAAGATGCAATATCTATAATATAATATAATCAATTTAGTGCAATGATTTTATCTATAATATAATATAATCAATCAAATTGAAATTATTGTATTATTTAAATTGGCCTTATATTAATTCATTCCATTCCAAATAATAATAAATTACATTATATTATGTAACACCCTAATTTTATATAAATTGTGATATTGAAAATTAACTTAACTTTGCCGAATTAATACATAAAAAAATATACATTTCTGATTTTTAAACAATAAGACATAATATTTTAAAGAAGACAATTAACCTCCGACCAATTAACTTACAGCCTTTTTTTTATAAAATAAATAAATAAATATATCCTATAGCATATAATATAATAAAGATGATAATACCTTATATAGTAAAAATAAAACCTATATTGACTTACACAAATCCATAAAACATAATAAGTAAACAAACTACCCTTTAACATAAATACGACGTCCAATTTAATTTTTTAACAAGAATATAACACTTCAATTTGCACACAACTAATAAACAATCCTAATCAAAACACCTAATCTTATAACGTTTATGAATAAATAGTAGAGCAAAAATAAAAAAACACCTAATCTTATAAGGTTTATAAATAAAATAATATTAAAAGAGCAATCCTAATCACTATATCCTACAAATTAAAAATCGTTCCCCTTAGCTTTTAATAAATGTAAAATAGTTTAATACCTTATCTCTCCATAAACTCTTTTCAGATAAAATCAAATCATAATTCTTTTTCCTAAATTCCCTAAATTTCAGCACTAAAACTAATAATTTATTTAATTCAGACTAAATTATGATTACACACATTATATATAACTATATATTTATTATTAATATTTCTTAATTTATAGCATTAAAAGCGGACTGTTACTTATTAGTTCGTTACATTTCAAACTATAATAAATTACATTATATTAGTGCATTCTATTTGAAGAAATTACAACAAAATACATTATATTCATTCGTTTAATTTCAAATTATAATAAATTACACCATATAACTTCATTTCATTTCAAATTATAATAAATTACATTATATGAGTTCATTTGATTTTACTTATAAGATTTGACTATATTAGTACATTTCATTTCAAAATACAATAAATTGAATTATATAAGTTCATTTTATTTCAAATTACTATAAACTACATTATATATTTTCATAAGTTCATTTGATTGGAATTATAAGAGATTAGACTATATTATCACATTTCATTCCAAATTATAATAAATTGGATTATATAAGTTAATTTAATTTCAAATCACAAGAAATTACATCATATAAGTTCATTTCATTTGAATTAAAAAAGATTAGACTATACCAGCACATTTCATTTCAAATTACAATATAACGTATTATATAAGTTCATTTCATTTCAACTTATAATAAATTACATTACATAATTTCTCTTGCTTTTAATTATAAGAGATTAGACTATATTAGTACATTCTATTTCAAATTACAATAATTTGAATCATATAAGTTCATTTCATTTCAAATTATAAGAAATTACATTATACATGTTCATTTCGTTTTGAACTATAATAAATTACATCATATAGGTCCACTTCATTTTCAAACTATAAGAAAATTACATTATATTAGTTTATAACAATAACTTATATTACATAAGTTAACTTCATTTCAAATCATAATAAATTACATTATATAAGTCTAGTTCATTTTCAAATTATAAGAAATTATATTATATTAATTAATATAATAATTTGTTTAACCCCACAAAATTATATAATTAAATTTCTACTTTTTGTTTATTGCCGATTTATATTGTGTTTATTAATATTTTTTTTGTTAAAGAGTTGTTAAATTTTCATTCACGTTATATATTAAATTGTTGAAGTAATAATTTTCATAAAAAAGAAAATGATTTTTTTTTGTCATGCTAGATCTTCTGTATCTCTCCTCTCTCTCTCTCTCTCTTAAACTCATTAGCACCAGATCCCCTTTCTTTTCCATTTTGCTTTCTTCACCAATTCTACCGCCTTAAAAAATTCCTCTAAGTCTCTGACGTTGTCTCTTCAATTGGAAGGATCTCGTCACAACCACAGGATTGAAAGGTGGCAGTGACGGAGAATGGCCGCGGTGGTGGTCCAGAAGGGCGGTGACGACTTTAGAAAATTCCCTTTTTGTTGGGGTTGTTGAACTTCGTCGTTTAAAGCATCTGGATGAGCTTCATTCATGAAAGTTGCCGTTTCCTCATCATCAACCATTCATGTCGATTGGTTGACGGTGTTCAGCCCACCCTTAATGACTTTTCCTCAGAATTCTTGATGAAATGTAAGAGTGATGGTGGGTTCCGGTGCTGGGATGATTCGGGCTGGTGATTGTAGAATTAATGTATTTTTTATGTTGCTTGGAGTTTTTCTTGAATTTTCTTGAGTTCTTAAGTGTTTTTCTTTTTTCACAATTTGAAGTAAAATCATGTGCAATATTTCTATTTTCTTTCGAGATTTCAAAGTTGATTGGAGGCTTGGCAAAAGATCGACTATTGTCGGAATTAAAGAAGTCGCCATAAACTAGATTGCAAATGGCGAGACCATAACCATATAGCAAACATAAATTTGAAAAATTTGAAATTTAATTTACGAGTGTTAAAACATAAATCTGCAATTCTTCATTCTTAGTTCCTGACCCTTAGTTTTACACTTTGTTATTGTTTTTTTTTTAAATTCAAATTTAATGTGTGATAAATGAAAAATATTGAAATCGGCAAAACTCCGGTAAAAGTTCTCTGACGTTGTCTTAATTATATTCCGATTCGAACGCCTTTGAAAACAGCATAAAATGTTGCAGCCTTGTTTTGGATGGCCATCTTCGGTTGTATATGAAAAGAAAAAAAATGGTGAAGAAAATGACGATAAGAAAAAACTGAAAATGTTTAGAGTAGAATGAATAAAAATGGTGAAATGTTAGAGAAGAAGATGAATGGTGAAGAAAATGATGAAGTGTATTAATTAAGTAGATCTAGCTATTAAATAATGTTCCACTATCTTGAAACTATAAACATGTTATAAAATATTAAAAGGAGATAAAACTTTTCAAATTTGATTTCAAAATTGAGTTCAATTCGAAATTTTCAGCCAAAGGGTAAAATAGGGCATTCACTAATTTCTGTTTACAAATTTGACAGAAAATGACGAAATTACCCCTATCTGGATATCCAGATTATGGATGCTTAGCTTTTCCGAATAAAAATATATTTATCCCGATTACAACAATTTTATATTGAAGTTCAAATTCTAAATGCACGTTTTCCGAAAAAAAAAAACCTTCAATTTTCTATCATGTGAAATACTCGAAACATATTTAAATATTCACTAATTAATCGCACTAAGACCATCTCAAGGAAAAAAATCAAACTCAAATTCAAAATACAATACCTGTCATATCGAATAATAATTTATCTCCAACCAACAAACTCATTCTAGAAATCAAAAGAATATTCTTAGTATATTCATTTTTATACAACTTTTTGCTCCCTCCGTTCCAAATGGAAGGTCCCCTTGCTATTGGGCACGGGTATTAAGAAGGAGACGTATTATAATCAAAAGTAATATAAAGTAAGTGTATTCCACTTTATTAAGGAGTATTACAATCAAAAGTAATATAAAATAAGTGGGTTCCACTTTAATTAGGACACTGATTATTTTCTTTTTTGGTATGGGACTTTGCTATTGGGACATCCCAAAAAGGCAAGAGGGACCTTGCTATTGGGACGGAGGGAGTAACTTTTTTCTATAATACCTTCATAGTTATCCAAATTTATAAAGTTAACCTCTTAACTTTTTATATCCACACAATATTTACTAAATACAATTATCAATTAATAACTTAATACTAAAATAATATTAAATTAAATATTTATTATATTAAGAAAATTAAACAACTTGAAAACAGAATTACATAACTTGAAAATGAAATTACACTAAAAATCATTCATACATATGAATTTAGCAAAATAAAAGTAGAAGGTAACTAAGTTTCGGAATTAGTATACTCCACCCACATATGATCAATTAATGCATTCCGAAGTGTGAGATGGGCATCTTTATTCCTTATTTGTCGATATTGAGCAACAAATTTTTCATTTTCATCCATCATCATTTCGACCTCCGGCGGTGGTGTCTCCACGATAGTTTCAATTGGTGTACTCATATCACGTTCATCCCCAACTATCATATTATGCAAAATAATACATGAGGTCATTATGTCATGTAAGACATTATTTCTCCAATAACGTGCTAATCCTGCTACAATAGCAAAACGGGACTGAAGAACTACAAATGCATGTTCAACGTCTTTTCTACAGGCTTCTTGCTTAGTTGTAAAATATTTTTTATTGGGAATTCAGGGATCATGAATCGTTTGCTCAATGGTAGACCATTTGGGATATATACTATCAGCTAGATAATAACCCATATCATATTCTTTTCATTGAATCACTTAATGAGCAGGGGGATAAATACCTTGAGTGAGATTAGAAAAAAGATGAGATGATTCCAAGACGTTGATATCGTTGTTGGTGCCTGACAACCCGAAATAAGCATATGTCATATTCAGAGATCATAATATGCAACAGTTTCGAGAATAATCGTAGGACTTCCACTGCGACATGCATATTGTGCAGCCCATGCGATAGGACAATTCTTCCATTTCTAATGCATGCAATCTAAACTTCTCAACATCCCTAGAAAATCACGTTTTTCACCAATGTGGAGTAATCTAGCAATATCATTATTGTTTGGCACTCTCAAGTATTGAGCTGCAAATATCTCTACTATTGCTTAACAAATTTTTTTTATACTCTCAATTACAGTGGACTTACCTATTTTAACATACTCATCTATGGCATCTGCAGCTAAGCCATATGCCAACATATGAAACACTGTTGTCACTCTTTGAATATGTGATAATCCAAGCTTACCGACACGATCTACCCGTTGTTAGAAGTAGGGATCATAATCTTTGACTACATCAACAATGAAATTGAACAAAGAACGAGACATTCGACATCTTCTACGAAACATGCTCTCATTGTACAATGGATTATCTGCAAAGTAATCATTGCACGATCTAGCATGAACAACCTCCCGATCACGATTAATGACTATATGGCCTGAAACTGAACCACTATGAATTGGTTGACTCGTCTGATGATTAAGAAGATACCCAATCATCGTGTTGCTATTAGCGATAATTTGACTAATCACTCTTTATCTCTGTAGGATAGTATTGACAACTATATCGTCATCATTGTCTGATGAAGATGAAGAAGATGATGAAGATAATGGATTCATTTTGGGAAGTAATAAAATTTAGGTGACAAAAGTATGCTACAATTTTGTGTGGGATAAATATGTTATGATAATTTGGTAAAACCATACAATGTTATATAGAGCATTGAGGAGTTGAAAAATGTGAGATTTCTTGCAGAGTATAGTCACACTCATTTGTAAAGGTGTTGGGGGAGTTGAAAAACATGAGAATCCTTGCAGAGTGTAGTCATTCTCATCTGCAAAGGTGTTGGGAGAGTTGAAAAACGTGAGATGCTTTGCAGAGTGTAGTTACACTCGTCTATAAAGATGTTGGGGGAGTTGAAAAATGTGAGAATCCTTGCAGAGTGTTATCACCCTCACTTGAAAGAGTGTCGTATAGTGTAGTCATTAAAAATTCAATAAAGTCCTTAGAATTTATATATAAATAGAGATAATGGTAGTTGTACTCACTACACACATCTACTATCTTCAATTAAATATCTTCTAAAAAATGCCTATTCAATTAACTATCTTCAACCATGATGAATATACCCTCTTATGTCGAGTTTACATGGACATTTCGCAAGATATCATTGTTGGGGTGCACCAACAATCTGAAAGATTTTAGTGTCGTGTAGAAACACCTTACACCAAATAAATGCCTACGGATTGGGAGTTGCGTACGTTCAGATCCTTGCAAGCTCTAATGCAATGGATCAAGAAAGCAATGAGGAAATTACATGGATGAAGAGCAGTTCAAGACAGACATCAAAGCGGAGCTTCAAATGAAGATATTGTAAGTATTAAAATTGCCAATATATTTTCAATTGTAGAAATTATCATTTCATTATGAAACTAATTATATATAATTATTGCAGATGCGACAAGCTAAAGTGTTATTTAAAGAAGATGTGAAGTTCAAAGCAGGTTGGAAATTAGATCACGTGTGGGATCTAATTAAGAATTTTCAAAAATTTCAAGATGGTGGTAAGAAAATGAGACAATCACATTTAAGAGTCTCCTCTTCTGAGTCGGAAAATCCTACTCCTGATAATCCAAACTCTCCAGGTATGTCCCCATTCTCTCTAAATTTAGATGATGATGATAATGTTTTTGGTGGTTCTCCATCTGAACGACCTATTGGGGTAAAGAAAGCAAAACTAAAAAGAAAACAAGATGGAGAAATGTCTTCTTTTTTTAATTATATGCAAGAAGAAAATAAGCTACTTAGGGAGGAGATGAAGACGTCACACGTACAACTTGCTCACCATTTGGAACTCAAAAATAAGAGTAACAAAATTAAACTGATGAAGGAAGAAAATAAAATTCTTGTGCGAGACGCGAGTTCCATAAAAAATCACACATTCGTGCACGGCTTGAAGCAGACCAACTCTATATTTTACAAGAAAGAGCTCAACAAGATGATCCACAATATTCTTTTGCAACCAATTCGATGGGTCATTTTTTTGATAATATCAGAGGATCGGGTTCTGGTTTAGGGGATTACTAAATGAATTCACCTTTAATTGTTATTTCATAGTGTGTTTGATTTTCTTATATAGTTTGTTATGTGTGTGGTTTTATTTTTAATGTGCCTTTATTTGATTTTATAGTTTGTCAATTAGTATAAATTTCATTGTGTGTAATGAATTCCAATTTTTAATTTATGGAATATGTTATTTATTTAATGTTGTTATTATTATTTTAAACTTTTATGTTCGTTTTATAAATTTTAGAATTTAAATAATGTTGTTTCTCTAATATCTACGATTATAATTTTACTACATATCAACAAAAAGATTGAAATTATAAAAGGATTAAAAATATATATTTAAATTATTAAGTAATAAGTATAAAAATAAAATAAAAATCACTATATATATAAACCACAAATTGATAAGTAATTAAATACATAAAAGTAAAACATAAATGATAAATACTAATTTTCAACAAGGGCCTGCATATAAATTAAAAAAGGACTGAATAGCAATTAAATTATTTCATATCTGATTTGCGTTTCTTGAACAGTGATACGCAAATTTACAGTTTCAGGAGAGAGAAAGGGAAGCAAAACGTAAATTGCGTTTGAGTTTGTTGCTCCATTGGAGCAATTCTTCTACTGCGAAATGGATTTTGGTGTTCCCTTGGAGATGTTCTAAAATGTGCAAAAGCATGGGCTACCAAAATCATATCCGATAATTAAGTATTCATATCTATATATGATTATGTACTAACCACAAAATATTTATCTGATCGTATCAATCACATGAAAAATGTCAAACAATTTTTTAAGGAATGTATAATTGTCAAAACACATTTTTTGTTTCCATTTTGATCGCTTGTCTTAGACTCCCTTTACAATGTTAAGATAGTAATTAGAAAAGAGTCGGGTTATTTTAAAATAAAAAAAGGGTCATCACAAAATATATTTAGTAAAATTTAAGTATGTCTCTCCAAAATACAGAAGGTCACAAAATGTAGTAAATGTTGTAAATATATCTAATAGATATATAAGATATGAGTGATGGCCAAGTTACTAATTCTAAAACCCTATCTATTGTACTATTATAAATAGAGGCATTTGGTCCTCATATTGAATACACACGATTCATATTTTCTCTCGCCTCTCTCTAGTTTACAACACATTATCAGCACGAGTCTCTAACCAATTGAGTTATCTCTCTAACCAATTGAGTTTTGAATTAATTGGAGATATGCCATAGGAAAGAATCGTGTCTTTCCTGCAAGGTAACTTTTAAATCAAAATTATGAAATTATGTTTGATGGAAATGAAAATTATATTGTGAATTCTATGATTTACCAGTCGTTGCATATTACATAATTAGTTAAAATCTTGATTATGCTAAATTAGATCCTTTATATTCATCTGTTGGTATTTCATGCCTGAATTTGGAATGCGGCGTGAATTATGCAATATACCTATCGTATTTTTATTGCCTACCTAATTTCACAAGCTATATTCCATGTATATAATAGCAATTAACTAGATGTAGTTGATTTCAAGAATTTGATGAAAGGTGATTTATATTCTGTGAATTCTTGTTACCACCACCAAAACGTACCTATATTGACTTTCTTTAATTAAAGAAAAATAAATAGTACTCTATCATATTTGACCTATTTAGAGCCAAGAATTGGGGATCAGTTTATTGGTACGTTGATTTTATGATCATTTATCGGCATTAGGGGGAGATATGACTGAAATAATGCCGCAAAATTCTCATTGAATTAAATATTTTCACGCACTACATGAACTAGAAGTTCATGATTGTCAAAAGTTATCATAATGGAGTTATTATTAAATATATTTGCATTACAAACTGTGGAAGTTCCACATATATAGATTCGAGTTCGAATTACTCAATGCCAGAAGCGAAAGAGTTCATTGATGCTAGAAGCGAAAAAGTATTTGAAATGTAAAATCCGTGGAAAACAAAAATCAAAGACATGCAATAAATCCTAGAACCTCCTGAAGAGGATCGTCTTGAAGACGAAAATCTCAGTATATTTGCACGTGCACCAAATAATCTTAATACTGAGATTGCGGAACAATCAGATCGAAATATTATGGGAAATGACAATGATCTGATTAATTTTAATATTAAAGGTACCATATATTTTATAAATATGGGAGAGATATATAGCATAAATAATATAGTTGTCGACAACATATATTGTCTCCACAATTGCTTTTATAATTTGGATCCAAAACTTACGATGAAAGCAGATTGCCAGAAGCATTCTGATATTCTGATTATGTAAAATGAAAAATAGCAATTGAGGTAAAGGCGTAAAGCTCAACCGCGAAACAGTTATTGTCTCAATAGGACACAAATGAACATTTCTATAAATGAGAAATGACAAAATTAATAAGGTGGTGAGACATACAAAGAGGTTGTAGCTTATGGGTTTACGCAAAGACCCATATTCCATAAATTATATTCTCCTATTAACAATAGCATTATGTTCCGCTACATAAATGGCAGTAATTTTAGCATTGGATATACAATTAATGGACGTTATGACCACGTACTTATATGGGTCATTGAACGATAATATTTATATGCAAATCCTGAAGGATTTAAAATTTATTGTATAACATCGCAACATTTATTGTGAGAAAAGTTAACTCATGCCTAAAGACAGAGTATTTGAAATAAAACACTTAGATAGCACCAAGTATTGTCTCGGCTTGCAGATCGAGAATCACCTTATGTGATTTTATATATACACCAGCCAATATATTTCAAAATTTATGGAGATTCTATCTATGAATAGCTTCACACATTTAACACACCAATAATTGTTAAATCACTTGAAGTGAATGAGTATTTATTTAAACTCAAAGATGATAATGAGGATATTTTAGGACCAGCAGTTCCTTACAATATTTTATCTTGCAAGATTACCTGGCCAGGTACCATATTTATAAATAACTTGCAAGCAAGATTTAGTGTTTTTCTACAATGAGACACTAGCATGCCAATTACTATATCCTCCATTATTTTCAAATTATAGATATTATTTATTGAAATAAACAATGGCATGACATTGGTGGACTATTCAAATGTTGGCTATATTATGATCTTCGTATTGTCATATTTGAGACTGATTTTTTTTAATGTTATTTTTATGTGTAGCGCGACGAATGATATTATCCCCTATTGTCTATTTAAAGACAATGTACTTGTGTTGCACAAATGAATAGTGGGTGAGTTAAAGGTTACCTGACGTAACACATATTATTTTCTTTTACCCACATATAAACTCTAGAAGAGTTGTGAAATTTAAAGTTCGCTCCAATGATTGTAGTTTTGAGGGGGAGCGATAATTTTCAAAATAATCTAGAAGATTAGGCCCTAAAGGTCAGACCCTGTAAGTCTACATTATGCTCTGAAGGCTCAATGGTTGTACTCTTTTTTCCTTACTAAGTTTTTCGCACGGGTTTTCTTAGTGAAGGTTTTTAATGAGGCAACTAATGCAACACATATAAACGTATGTCATGTACTCTTTTCCTCGACTAATTTTTTCCTACTGGGTTTTTCAACGATGTTTTTAACGAGGCATGAACATCACGTCGTAATGTCTAAGGGGGAGTGTTATAAAATGCCTGAAGCATTAAAGTCAAAACCCAAAAGCATGTTTTCGATTAAACTGCAAAAATCATTGTATGGGCTGAAACAATCTGACCGTATGTGGTATAATAGATTGAGCGAGTATCTGTTAAAAGAAGGATACAAAAATAATGATATCTGCCCTTGTGTTTTCATAAAGAAAACCGAAAGTGGATTTGCAATTATAGCAGATTGGGACTCCTGAAGAGTTCAATAAAACTGCTGAATATTTGAAGAAAGAATTTGAGATGAAAGATTTGGGAAAGACAAAATTTTGTCTTGGTTTGCAAATTGAACGTGTTCGAGGAGGAACGTTTATTCACCAATCCACATATACAGAAAAAGTGTTAAAACGCTTTTATATGGATAATGCACATCCATTAGCATCACCAATGGTCGTTAGATATCTTGATACGAAGAAAGATCCATTTCGACCTATTGAAGATGGTGAAACGATACTTGGTCCCGAAGTACCATATCTAAGTGCAATTGGAGCATTAACTTATCTGGCTAATTATACTAGACCAGATATAGCTTTTTCTGTAAATCTTCTTGCAAGATATAGCGCTGCACCCACTTTGAGACATTGGAATAGTGTTAAACACATTCTACATCATCTGAAGGGTACTATAGACCTTGGATTATATTATTCGGAAAATTCCGATTCTTCTCTGGTAGGGTATTCGGATGCAGGATTTTTATCCGATCCATATCAAGCCAAGTCACAAATTGACTATGTTTTCATATGTGGTGGAACTGCTATATCATGGAAGTCTGTGAAGCAAACCTTGTCTACAACATCCTCAAATCATTCTGAAATCATTGCAATCCATGAAACAAGTCGAGAGTGTGTATGGTTGAGAAATATAACAAGTCACATCCAAGAGTCGTGCGGATTACCTTCATCAAAGATCACTCCAACTATTTTGTATGAAGACAATGCTGTTTGCATCGCGCAACTCAAGGAAGGATACATCAAAGGTGATAGGACGAAGCACATTTCTCCCAAGTTATTCTACACACACGATCTTCAAAAGAATGGCGATATCAACATTCAATAAATTTGCTCAAGTGACAATTTGGCAGACTTATTCACAAAGGCATTACCAACATCAACATTCAGAAAATTGGTACACAAGATCGGCATGCGCCGACTCCAAGGTCTACAAAGATCTCAAGATCAGGGGGAGCAGTTGTACTATTTTTCCTTCGACTAGATTTTTTCCCAATGTGTTTTTCTAGCAAGGTTTTAATGAGGCAACATTTGTTTTAGAGATTGGTCACTCAAGGGGGAATGTTGTAAATATATCTAATAGATATATATGATATGAGTGATGGCCAAGTTACTAACTCTAAAACCCTATCTCTTGTACTATTATAAATAGAGGCATTTGGTCCTCATATTGAATACACACGATTCATATTTTCTCTCGCCTCTCTTTAGTTTACAACAGTAAAATAGTTTTAAATCTGTAAAACTGAAAGTTGGTTACTGAAAATCAAATCATCAAATGCATTTTTTTAATTTTGGGTAACACAGAATCCTCATTTTCTCTTCATAACCCCTAAAATTAATTAAAATATGAATATTATTTGCTAAGCTTGAGAATCGTATTTAGAATTAACCACATCTTTTTGTGGTGAAAAATAAATCGGCACTTGAACTTGTTTCTAAACATAACACGAGACAAATGGTGTGATGTGCTGCTTCACATAAAAAAAAAAAATCATTTTACCTTTGATACTATATGGAGAGTTGTGTCATGGGTGTGACCCTGTAGTAGTAGAAATGCACATAAAATAAAGGAATATAAACACTCCATCCATCCAATAAATAATTGTCTCTTGCTTATTCAAAATTATAGCCCACTCCTTTATTAGTAGTAAATTAAAATTTTATTTTCCTCAATATAGCCTTATTTGTTTTTTTTTTTAAATTAACAATCTTTTATTTTGAATCATTCATGTAGTTTTTATTCCTCAAGTACATCAAATATACTTTCTAAATTTATGTGAAAATTAGAAAAATGACCAATTATGGAACAAAATGAGTATAAAATAGTTGAGGTCAACCGATGATTGGTTCTACTGGTGTTTATAATTATCTTCTTTGCTAAATATGTTGGAGATAATTATGATTCAGACAAATTTAATGTTAGTATTTTGTTCGGTGTAGCATCTTCAAATTTTGAACATAAAGAGCAGCAAAATTCCAAATGAAAAATTCTAAAACATGTGTACATACACTATACACATCCACAAATAATACAGTACGTGGCACATGGATCCCCACTACAACAAAAAATTGAGGAAGAATGTAGAGACCCATGTGCCACATGTTAAATTATTTGTTGATTAATGGAGTGTATGTACACCAGTCATAGAATTTCTCATTCCAAATATGATATTATTTTTTCTTTCTTGTTATCAAACTAGTGAGTTGTGTTGTTAATGATGCAAATATCTCGAAAAAATCCACAACTGAGCTTTACAGACTAGAATCCACCAAAATGTTTTTTTTTATAAAAAAAATTAAGAGAAAAAAAAAGTAGAGTCTACCGCAACAAAATGGCAGTCAAATGAAGTTAGCAAGGGGGTTTAAGCACTGTTAATTTAAAAGTTACGAAGAAACCAAAATCCATTGCAACTGGAAATAAATAATTTAAAAACCATGTCTCATGAAGGTTCTTGTTGGGAATATACTATTGTTTCCTTCCCCTTCCTCTCCTGGTTAGCTGTGCTTCAACTTGTTCTTTTCCACCTTCAGATACGTCGGCTGCAAAAATTACACATTTCGAATTGGAATACACTTATAAGATCATGAGAACGAAAATGAAAGAGACGACGGGCATGCAAAACCTATGCATTGCAGCAAAAATCTCTATTTAATTGTTCAGCGATTCTGGTGATAGATATTTTTATACAAGAATGTGGTTGAGCGGAAGCAGCCAGAATTTTCAGATCCAATCATTGAAGCTTTATGCCATTTGTAATCAGCAAGCAGTCTCTAACAAAATACACAAGTTTCTTTACATTTGCTAGAAAGGTGTGTTTCTTTTTAATAGTTACTTGTAAACTAAATGCATTGTGTCAAAAGGGGAGAATAGGAGATTCCTCAAACGTTAAGGAACACAACAATAAATCCCTATATGATCTTATCAAAATTTAAAAAATTGATTGACAGCAGGAGGTTTCTGCGAATAAAGAATTCAAAAGTTGAACGAGCACTGGCCATTAATGCAACAACTTGAATCCCAAATTTAGGAGACCGCCTAATAACTTCCCCACAAATTTCAGCAATGATTGTCACACCATCAGGTGGAAGAGAGCAATTCATTCTATCAAGAGTCGAGGAAAACACAAATCATGACTGATTAAGAGGCCTATATGGTTTTCTAATGGATAATCGAAGCTACAAACAACCTATAACTTAATTGTGACACCACCTCTAAAATTAATATATTGATAAATGCACATAGATACCATTACACTGTACTTGAACTATTATTACCTTATATGACAGTAATGGATGTGTCTACACTCCCAATTTATACACAGCCTATATAAAGGCAGCTAGATAACAGTGAAGAAATTAATAACAAAGCCCCCCTTAGTTTGCTTCCTCACATTCAGATGGTTGTGAAAATCATATGCATATGCAGATGAAAATTGATGAGTGAAGACAGTACCTTCAGGTCCCCGAGCCATCAAAGTGAAGAAGATGTTATTGAACTTCTCCATCTTCTTTGCATCCTGTGCTTGGTCCGTCTTAAATTTGATACACTGAAAGAAAAGGTCCCAATTACAATGCAAAGTACTTGACTTAGATTTTCACATTCCATTGACTCATTATTAAGTTCTTATCTTCAAATTGTTGCAACCTATAGAAGGATCAGAATACGAATAACTACTCAAATACAGCTAAATTTCAAAATCTCAAGCATCTTCATGCTAAATTTTTCTAACGAATACATAAAGAGCAAGGTGTGTAGGCTAATTTAGATCTCGACTACGACATGGAATGAAAATTGAGACAAAGAAAGGACCTATTCAGAATGATGCATAAGTACTCCAAATAACATCATAATCAACCTGCCCTAATATACTGTATCAATCTTGTGCTTATAAATTGAAACTCCAGAGTGCAATTAATAAGCCATGTCCAATAAAAATTAAACACCTACAAAAAACCCTCCTTGATAAACCATCCAGACTTCCATACTACTTGACTATGAATGCAAGCGATATGCAGCAAGAATGCCAACACGAGAAAAACCCACAAAAAACCATTGGATATTTAACATTTTGGTTAAAGCGGGTGAAAAGCAGCCTACAAAAATTCTACATCCAATTATAGGAAGCCAACTGCAGAGATAAACAGCGTGAGCCAGGAAACAAGTACGACTCAAGTCGTATACCAAGATGCAAGATGCATAACCAAATGAGAATAAAGTCCGCCTCTTGATGGGGCAAAATGCCCTTAGAAATAGGGTATTAGAAAGCAAATCATTGCTTCACAACAGAATAACAAAAATATTTCAGTTACAAAGATGGCAAGTTCTGTAATGTAAACTTCGAGTTTGTTGGAAATATGAGTTTTACTCTTTCTGCAAGAAAACACTTCTATTTTCATATACAAGCATGCAACATAGATTCTAATATCTGAAGTGCAAGAAAACTGAGCAAGAGTGCAACTGAAAACTAATCCAATCAGTATGACAGATGCATGGCCCTCCTACTGGAATATCATAGGCCAACAACAATCGTGGCTGGTGCTGAGGTTCACCTAACCTTGTTGGAGAACACTTCTAGTGTTTATAGATATTAACATGTGTGGCTTCCAGTCAGCCAATCATAACATCCAACAACGCTCAAGTTTGCCTTAAAAAATCATGAACTTTGAGCTTAGTTGAACAGAGGTTTCAAGACACAACAAAATGGGAAGATAACTGGTTTTATTTAGGGTTAATTGTCTTAAAAATCATGAACTTTGAGCTTGGTTGTAAATTAACATGAACTTTAAAAGTAGGCAATTAAAACACTAACTTTGAATTTGTGTGTTATTTAACATCCCTAAATTTTTATAAAACAAATTGATCTCCAATCCAACATACAATTTGCTCGTCTCTTCGAGCCCGTCATGACTCGACCACCAATTTTTGAAAATGATGTCAAAATGGCCACAATTGTAAGTTGGATTGAAGATCAATTTGTTTTATAAAAATTTAGGGATGTTGAATAACGCACAAATTCAAAGTTGGGGTTTTAATTGCCTACTTTTAAAGTTCATGTTAAATTTGCAACTAAGTTCAAAGTTCATGATTTTTAAGGCAATTAACCCTTTATTTAATAGCTAAAGCAAGTTTAACATAATGTGTGGCTATTATAGTTAAAGCGAGGGAATAAGTTGTTGATACCCATCGAGTAGTAATGCTAGGTGGAGTACCACCCCTAACCTAAAATCTACTTTCTATTTGGGGAAGTTAATTTAGTCGGTTAATGAAGAACTAGGTTTCCTGTGTGTTTAGAGAGCTCTTTGTTTGTGAACAGAAAGTTCTTATTAGCAGCAAATATTTTTCTGAATCCTAGTATTGATCATAATCTGTGCCAGGGATGTACGAAGTTCCGTGAACTGGACGAATAGAAATTGAAATTTCAACGCGTGACGAATATCAAGTAAAAACTTCAATTCAAATTTAATTCTGTAGATAGCAGGTCTCAAAAATTTAGTTGGTAAAAGTAACTCAGCTTCAAGCTGAATTCTCATCCAACGTGATGATTAAATTCATATATAACATATTGAACATAATGTAAATAAATAGGACTGTCTAACAACCAGAAGCCCACTCACGTTTTAAAGTGAAGTTCAAGATACTAAATAGATTGACTTCCCCATGACACGGTTCAAAGTATTCGAAAATCCCACAAACCACGAAGTGTGACAAGCTGATTGAAGTCATACTTCCTCTTATGCATTTAACAGCCCAAAAATCTCATGCATGCAACATTAGTAACTGCAAAGTAACACTGCTAAAAAGTTATTCACTACATCCTATAGCTAATAAGAACCACATAAACACCCAAAAAATCTTCATCAATCAATACATCATCAGCAATAATTAACTTCGTTACTCAAAAAGATCAACAAAACTTATTACACAACCACACATTCATGTCATGAAAAGGGATTGAGCATATTTATAAAATATCTATATCAATCTAAAACATCGAACTAATTTATCAAAACTCCATAAGTTAATTTTCTGCAAATGCTGAAAAATTATCCCCCCCCCCCTTCAACTATTTGCATGTACATGTTCTAACATAAATACATAATCTAAACCCAACCAAAAATAATCGAAAAAATTTCCCGAATTTAGAAGAATTTTATATCAAATCACAGAAACTTCACCTCTCTATTATCGGTAACTTTCAGAACCAATTTGCCATCGCAATGCCTGTATTTCATGGAATAACGAGTCTGCGCCACCAATTAAAACGATACCCGTCACAATCTCAATAAAAAAAAGATGAACATGAAATCAAAATCAGATGAATGCAGCATAATTCAGTAAAAGAAATGTACCTTTTCGGGATCGGATCGAAATAAGTGGACGGACTTTTCCACGAAATCATCCCAAGATTCAATATAAACCATGATCACAAAACTGATAATTCACTTCCTTTTGTTTCAGTTAATGATTTGTGATTTCAAATATTATATATATATACGAAAAGAGCAGAATTTGAGCAGAAATCCCGACGCGGTCGATTCGATCGCGGGGAGATTTATGCGAGGTTTTTGGGGAGTTCCTTCAAACTTTTACCGCAGAGGTCTTGTTGTACGCCGTCGTTTTATGGTTGGTCGATTACTTTTTTTTTTTTTTTTGACTTACCCCTTAATTAATTTTGGATATTATATCGAAGGCAAAAAATTGTGTAACACGTATTAAAATCAGTAAAATGAGTTAAAGATTCGAATTCAGATAAATATTTGTATTTTTGACCCCTAAGTTGGTTCAAGACTCGTATAAAAATGATTAAAAGAAAATGGAGAGTAAATTAAATGGTAAATTGTTTTTGCCGTGTTTGGTTATTTCGCACCCAAACCCTAAACCAAATAAATTATGCCCTTCAATGCTTATTTAAATTGTTTTCTTACTTGGGGGAAAAAAACCAATTAAAATTAATAGTGTTTCCTAAGTTTAGCTATGCATGTATTTGACATCTAATTCTATTAATATTGACCATTGGACCCATCCCACCTCACCAACGTTCTTATTGGGATCGATATTATTGTGATTTAGAATTCAATCTTATCCCTAGTTTTATATAATGTTGAAAGAGAAAGTCTTCGTACATTGAGTCATGTGCACATGATATTTTTCCATTTCACAAGTAATATTTTTAAATTTCAAAATATAGTAATAATTATAAAAATATTAAAATAAACATGATATTTATTATTATTATTATTGATATTTTTATCTGGTCGAAATCAGATCGGATCTAGAGAAATTGCCATCTTGAAATTGAATTGTGTTAAGAAATAAGAAGACATCAAATTTCTTTAAGTCCCATTAATCCACTATCATATTTATTATTTTCATAATACTTATTATAAAACATAAAATTATTATAATATAATCAATCAAAACTAACATTTATAGTTAAAAATTGAAATTTAAAAAATAATATCAATTATTAACTAAAAGTTTATTATAAACTCTACTTAACAATTATAAAATTTTAAATTAAATCATAAAAAAATGAAATTAAAGAGAAAAAACTGATAAAATTCATAGTAGAACACTAAAAAGAACATTTAAAGTGGACTAAATATTTCATTTGCATATTACATATGTGAGCACTGTCCATACATGTACATAAGACATAAGATGACACTTGTTCACATATATAAAAAAATATATAAAAGCTCACATCAATGCAAGCAGAGTGGCGTGTGCAATTAAGAGAATTTCTATGATCTCTACGAAGTAACGCCCGCAGTGTCACAATAAATTTAATGTGACACTTCTATATGTCACAATAAGTTCTATTGTGATACATAGAAATATCACATTAGATCTATTGTAACATAATGCACCACCGGCTAGAATTTCCCAATTAGAGACTAGCATGATGTGGGTTTAATTGTGTACTATTCTTAACTACATTATACCCAAGCACATAAGATGGAATTTTTCTCCAAAATTTGACTTTCCATAGCATTGATTGATTGGTGCAAATTGCAAAAATGATTTGGCATTCGATCCATTATATTGGACTTTTCTTGCACCTGGTTTTGTTAGATTTTGACGAAGCAAAAGTTGTCTTCTTCTTCAATGGCACTTGAAAACCCAGAAACTACAACTACGACTGGTGTGAATGAACAAGTGGAAATCTCTGAAGCAAAAGGCAGTTGGGCTCACGCCGCTTTCCACGTGGCAACCACCATCGCCACCCCCGCCGCCTATGCTCCGCTCCCTTTCGCCGTCGCATCTCTCGGGTGGGCGCTCGGTGAGAGTTAAATTCCTCTATCTCTATATAACTCTTTATCTATGGAAAATTATAATACTTATAATGTTAGTCTGGTTACTAAGTTTATTCAATTTGGGTAGCAAAGAATTATCAAATCAACTTGAGTACATGACAGCTTATATATAACTTGATAACAACTTAATATCGGGCCACAGTGCCTCGAGCCTGACCTTTATTAAGGTAGTTATAAGTTATGTTATGCCGAAATGGCATGAAACATATTTATAATTTTGTTGGTGTTCGGTTGTGACTACCATCTTACGGATCTTAACCCACCCGTGAAAAAAATTATATATAATGTAACTGTGTAATGTGTGATGTAGGGGTGAGCAGTTTAGTTGCAGCGACACTCTCCACATGGTATTCTAGTCTACTCATTGCTTCTCTTTGGAGATGGGATGGCAACAAACATACTACTTATCCACATCTTGCCAAAAGCATTTATGGTTGGAATTTTCTGCTTATTTTTTCATATTATTTTTTAAATAATAGTAATAATATCGAGTTCTTGATTGGCTGTTTGGATTTGATGTTGAAGGATCATGGGGTTACTGGTCCATTGCATTTTTCCAGCAGGTGGCTTCACTTGGAAACAATATTGCCATCCAAATTGCTGCAGGGAGTAGCCTTAAGGTTGTTGATCATCATCAGTTGTAATGAAATCAAACATGAATTACTAAGGAAACTATGTTGCACTTAATGTTTGATACATACCAATCTCTTTCTGCGAGCAGGCTGTATACAAATACTATGATGCAAATGGTGGCATGACACTGCAGCATTTCATTCTCTTATTTGGGGCATCCGAGCTCGTTCTCTCTCAATTCCCAGACATTCACTCACTGAGATGGTTGAATGGACTGTGCACTCTAAGCACCATTGGTTTTGCAGGCACAGCCATTGGGGTGACTATATATAGTGGTATATTAATTTATGCTCGAGCCATTCTCACTCATCATCGCGTTTCCCTTGTTTAGTACTGCCCGTCTGAGGCTAATGAGTCGTTGTAGGGAAGAGGGCAGATCGAAGCTTGGTTACGTACAGTTTGCAAGGCAGCTCTTCTGATAAAGTGTTTAAAGTCTTCAATGCTTTAGGTGCAATAGCCTTCTCATTTGGAGATGCCATGCTCCCAGAAATACAAGTAATTAAATAACTCTCTCTCTCTCTCTCTCTCTCTCTCTCTCTCTCTCTCTATACTGTTTTTATTCTTTATATCATTCCTTTGTTCACATTCTATATTAGAGATTAGCAGAAATGCAGAATGAATCGAATTTAACATGGATCTTTTTCTAATTTTGACAGAGCACGGTGAAGAATCCAGCTAAAATGAATATGTATAAAGGTGTATCATCTGCATACTCTATTATTGCTGTGACTTACTGGCAGCTAGCATTTCTGGGCTATTGGGCGTTCGGAGCAGATGTCGAGCCTTATATTGTAGCTTCTCTTACGACACCTAAGTGGACAATCGTCATGGCCAATCTATTTGCAGTAGTTCAGATAGCAGGATGCTTTCAGGTAATCCAAGTTTTTTCACTCTTCAAAACTCCATACTCATTAGTCAGCGAACTTCATTGCACTCACAGAAACTAACAACAAAGAGATTCTTGATCTGCATGGAACATTTTCAGATTTACTGCAGGCCAACATATGCATACTTTGAAGGAAGGATGCAGTCTATCAAGACTAATAACAACACTCTCCATGTTCATGGCTATATTTATCGCCTCCTTTACACCTCTATATACATTGGTGTCATAACACTTGTTTCCTCAGCCATGCCCTTTTTCGGGGATTTCGTTTCTATATGTGGAGCTGTTGGTTTCACTCCATTAGATTTCGTCTTCCCCATTGTAGCTTATATGAAAGCTGGGAAAGTGCCCAGGCGCAAGAAACTTCGCCTCCCGTTGCTGCTCGTCAACACTGCTATTGCTGTCTGGTTTTCGATAGTTGCAGTGTTGGGTTGTATAGGAGCAGTCAGATTTATCATCCAAGATACTAGGACATACAAGTTCTTTCATGATATGTGAAACAACATAGTTAGCATACACATATTTGCTTGTAGAAGATGATATATCATGTAACAAATGTATAAGTTACTTCTTTTTTCAAAAGTTTGATTCTAGTAACCTATTTGTGTATATACGTGCATTTTTGCAGTGAAACAACGAAATAAACCACGTAGTTAACCAAATGAGTAGGATCTTGTGAAATTATCAAATGTTCTCCAAAACGACTTCAATAATAATTATATTCTAACAAAACAGAGAACCAAAAATTGAAATTGGGTTGATTTATGCGTGCATTTTCAATATCCAAAAAATAAAAATAAAAATTACTAGAGGCAGAGTCTACTAATATTACTTTACAAGCAAATATGTAGATTGTAAATAGATGTCCAATATGTTTCTAAAATTTCAACATCAACAAAAATAAAGCCCGTGATAATAGCTTTTCAGAACTCCGGAAAAAACTTTAAAGAACAACTTCCGACTTCTGTGATGAAAAAAAAACTATTTACTGTTGTCGGGCTTCGATTTTCTTTTTCTGCCATAGCCTATCAAGTGCACTGTCGGCATCACCCTACATAACAGAATTCCCCAAGTATCAGATAACTAAATTAGAATCCATAACACGCAGTCACGCACGCCATCATGTTCGGACTAAATATAGTTCATTTAACACTGAACACTTTGATATCGATTAAAAAGACTTAAAAGATGCATAGTAATTATTTTAGCTCAATGATGAACTAGATTACCCAATAAACTCAACAATTTTATATTTGATCCCATATATTGCAGTGTGGTTTTCATTTTGCTTAGTGAAATGATATAAACTCTGTCCTATACATGTGCACATTTCCTAGTGAAGATGAATCATCTCACACTGTTGAACGTGGTATTACCAACAATGCAAAAAATGATGAGACTAATAACATAAAAGAGGAAACATGTTACCTAGAATTAAATTGAAAAGCTAAAGACAAAACTTAGGGAGGCATGTTTGTTTATCTTTCCCAAATACATTTTCCTTCCATATTCCTCGTCAGCCGTCACAACATACAACCAAGCAAGCACATCTATGATTTCCAACACATTCCTTTTCAAATCCTTCTACAAAACCCCAAAAGGCTATCCAAATGATATTCAACATTGGCATTGCTATAATAGTATCTTTTCACTCTCGTTATAGAAAACCGGAGAACTGTTCAATAGAACTTGATAATAAAACACTAATGAGCGAAATAAAAAATAAAAAAGGAAACACAGAATTCATGCCTGGGCGCGAATGAATCCGCAGAGAGCAAAGGTTGAGAATTGGCCGGTGTATCTGCCACTCTCATCCAAATGCCCGACGTTGATCTGGACAGATGCATGATCCTTGGAAGTGATCAGTCTGTTAGTGGCAGAGCTGTACCACCAAAAAATACTCAATCAGGAAAATACCCTATTAAAAGCCCTCTCAACATTTTGAAAATACAACCCCATTTCTAAACACAACCACCCTATCGAATTCTAAATTTTACAGACATGACCCTCGTAAAATTCCAAAATGTGCTTACACCTTAACCTACAACGCCCCACGCCCCCCCCCCCCAATCTCAAATCCTAATCTCTCACATGACCCTGTCTGTTGCTGCTCTCCTTGTCCCCTCCCCCGTATCCTTTTTGGTTGTTGTATTGAAAATCCCAATTAAAAAAATCATTTCGGACAAACAGAATGAATGAAAAATAAGTAAGACAGTCGTATAAATTACACACCACTTCCTGGGGATATAGAGGTCCATGTTTTGCCCCTCCTCGTTCTGCATCTTGACTGAGTCTTAAAGCACTCGAAGTCTCAAACCACCTATATCAATTGAAATCCAATCGAATTCCTTTTTTATCAGTAAATCAAGAACAAACATAAAAGCAACGCATTTATACCACTAAAAAAAATACTCATTTGATGCCTAGTAAGATTTAAAAAAAAAAAGTTTATTATGATCAAACATAATAGCTAATAATCAGTGCAATTTTACATAAACCAAAAAGATCAAGATCAACACCCAATACAACCAAACAATTACAGATTAGCATCAGATTTTTCTGCCATCCCAATTTAAACCAATTCGGTATATAACTTCAAATACATAAATCGAACTAAGAAAAGCACACACATGCGCGCCAGAACATCACCTAGGAAAATGCTTTGATAGAGAGAGAAGGTACCTGTGGAGGAAAATGCAGGATACGACAGTGGAGCTGGTGAACGATCGAGCGGTTTTTTGTGATGTTTTTATGTGAGAAGCTGCCCAAAAACCCTAAAATCTTTTATTTATTTTTTGGCTTTATATAAGTGGTGTCAGAATCCGAGAACCGACCAACCACATTTCAATGAGGGCAAACGAACAAAAAATACCCAAATTATACGCCCAATCTCACCTATTCAAACCTATACGTACGATTTTTTTTTCGTCTAAATACACATTGAAACTATTTAAAAAATATAATCGTCCTCTCAACTATTTAAAATATATTAAATTCACACTTTTCATTTAACACTGTTAATTTTTTCCGTTAAATAAAATATTCATAAATTTATAAATCTAATTATGATTGATTCGGACAATGATACTATGTATTGTGCTATGGTTAGAAAGGTCATCGTCATGAGTTTTCTAATTATACTTTCAATTTATCAATCGAGTGTTGGGCGATAGAATAATTACATTGAGAATATCAGTGATGAAGGTTTGTATACGAACTAAATTTTAAATCTTGATACCAATTCGATGTTGGATTTTGAAATTAAAAGAGGGGTTTAAAATTCCATAATGTAGGTTATTTGGCCGTGATTTCAATTTATCCGAACGGAATTCATAGGTGATAGAATTGAGTTGACACATTTTAAATAACCGAAAAAATTGAAGGTGTTAACTTCAAGTGTTAGTTTATTCTTTTTTAAATAGTTTAGGGGGCTGATTGTTTTTTTTTTAAACAGTTTAAGTGTGTATATGGTCTAAAAAATAGTTCGTACATCTATATATGATTCGACATATAATTTAGGTATTTTTTTGGTCCTATGCCCTTTCAACGACTCCGAACTCGCCCCAACCTAAACAAGTCACAAGTCACACGTATGCACGAGATGGGATCACCTCACAATCCCTGTTGTCTACTCATTCATATTTACAATCCCATAAATATTTATTTTTATCGCTTTGTAATATTTTTTCACCCATAAAAAAAAAATCATTCATTTTTTTAAATATTTTTTATTTATTATGATTTATTTAATTTAAATTTTCTATTTAGGGTTTTATTCTTCCCCCGACTGGAGCATATTTAAAAAAAGAAATAAAAAAACTTAATTATGGAACACAAAATGTAGTACGAACAGGCACAAGGGAGCTGATCTGTGAAAGCATTCTAATTATATATATGCAGTCTCATCTAAGCCTCAAAAATTATTTTTTAATTTAGATAAATATTTAAATTATTTAAAAGGGTAAAATCTGTCATCTCACCTAATAAAAAAATATATCAAAGTGACATTTGATGTTTTTTTTTAACAACAAAAAACTAATATTTTATTAAGAAACACAAGAACCCGAACTATAAAGAAGGCCTACCATAAAAGACAGAGGCTCAACCCAACAATAAGACTTGAAAAATCACGAGTAGTCCTAGCTAATCATGTGCCACACAATTGGCACTTCGACGAACCAAATTAAGAGAAAAATTATTTGAATCCGTAAAAAATTACGACAATTAGAAATACTCGAACCAAATTCAAAGTGACACTTGATGTTAATACCATTAGTTTTTTCATCAATTGAAACTAGTATTTCCCCTGCACAAATCATTATTATTTTTTTAGATCTATAATATTATGATTATTTTGGAATTCTACATGTTTTGTTCAATTTTTAAAAATTAGTAAAATGATAAAATGATATGCACATGTGCTAATTAATTAGATAAGAAGATCAATTTTGTGTACAGTTACGACAAACAAAAATAAAATAAAATTTTAGGAACTAAATGAAAATCCATATTAAAAAGATCGAATTTGAATATTTCAAACTACACTATTTTATAAATAGCAATATATAATTTTTCCTCAATTAAAGAACATTTGATTTCTTTGAATATACGACAGGTATAAAACAAACATAATTATTTATTTATTTTAAATGATGAAATTGTAATAGAAAAATAATAAATTATTACAAATTTTATTGTTGTTGTTGTTATTATTATTATTATTATTATTATTATTATTATTATTATTATTATTATTATGCAACATAAATGAAAACTATTTTTTAGGCGACAAATGTAGAATACCATAAATTCTCCACCTATACATCAAAAAATAAAATAAAAAATGTTACAAATCTAAAATTTTCAAGTAAAAAAATAATAAATAAGATTGCAAAAATTTATTAAAATACAATGGTTGTAGTCTAAACCGTCATGGAAAATGCAAAAAAAGAAGAAGAAAATATACAACAATAAATGTCTATTAACCCAAAATCGTTATCTATTATACAAAAAACTGTTGTCTAAAATATAAATATTAAATCATGTGATAGACAAAGGTTTATTTTAGAATCATTGTTTATCACACGATTTTGCTTTAATATATATATATATAGATAGATAGATATACGTAATTTCAATTTAAACTCAATTATATCGCCTATGAATGTTAATTGGATAAATTGAAATCGCAGTCAATAGCACGCACCCTAGAAAGGTTCAAATCTCTTCTTTAAATTCAAGATTCAACCTGAAGCAAAAAATTATCGGATCAAATTCTATTGTGTCCAATATCAACAAAGTAAGGATATTGAGAAAAGTTTCTAAAGATGCTCATATTGATCGTTGATGATCGAAAATTGATTGGAAAGTTTTGTACAATTAGAATTTCAACATCAGTTTATTATCGAATTTCAAAATTAATTGGAAGGTTTTAACATTTACCTTGGCAGTGTAACACATAAGACCCCTTGATTTGTTGTGGTAACACACAACAAACACAATTAACAAACTGCTTTTGTTCCACTTCATTAATTAGAGGTTGTACTTGCATTAAGTTACGTTGAAGAAAAATAATAAATATAATTACTGTCCTGTCCAAGTTTGTTTTATTTGTTAGAATGACTTAATTGATATAGCAAATTAAATAAAATGAGCTAGAGTACTGCTTCATGTGACGTTCATATATGTTCGTTCGTTCAAGGTTTTCACGTACGTGCATGTATAATAACATATCTCTCTTTGTATTGTTTTTTTTATTATATATGTAACTAAAAATATAACTAGGAAGTAGAAATAATTCAATTGATTGATGGGGTAAAAATATGAATAAATAATGAGTTTAATATTACTAGAAACTGGGCAAAAACTTAGCTTTACCAATTTTTAACACACGGCACCACAAATATATCACTTAAAAAATGGGCTGTGAGTTTAATTTTCGCAGCATCCCAAATGATTGAATTATATTCTCCAACAATAATTGTGAATTAAACATACCCATGGCAAAGCCAAGTGCAAAACATGCATATGAATATGATGATAGAATAAACAATAAGAATGAGTCTCAATCCCTCATCTCTCAACTAAAGAAATAAAAAATTACATCACTTTTCAACAATGTGTAGAAAATGTGTATGTATTTACCAGTCAATTAAAGAACAACCACCTTTTGTCGATACGTAGGATGCTCTCACATGAAGGACCACATGTTAGCCATTAATGTCCATTTTGAAGGACAATTTAGCCCATTTACGCTTAGACTAGTAGACTATCCACACCAGTGACATTCATTTAACCCAATTTCGAAATAAAACATTAATTTATCTCTTATCCACATCTACAATCCTCAACCTTTTAAAATCTGTACTCCATCAGTGAAACTCATTCAACTTGACCTTCAAATAAAATATTAATTTCACTTAATTCTTCCAATCTACATAAAATATTTATCATTTTGTTTTTTAATAACATATTATTAATAATGTTTTTTTTACCGTATTTAAAAAATCTTAATTAATTTATTAGATATAGTTGAAAATAAGATTCAAAGTTTGAAAAAAATTAGGAGTCATGGTTTGGGTGATTTGGATCCATAGCTTATATGAAGAAGAAATATGAGATTGAGAATTTATAGAGAGATAGTTTGTGAAAAAAAAGAGTTTTAAGTTGTTTGTAAAAATATATCAATATTAGACTTTATTTATAGAAAAAAAAATTATGAATTTTATTTTTTTTAATTATATAAAATATTTATGTTTTAAATTATTCTATAAAAAATTATGTGACACACAATCAAGAAAATGCCACGTGTATAATAATATATTGCCGACTTTGAAGGTGGCCATCCGCCTCATGTCACAGAAAAACATACTTTTTCATTTTGTTTGTTATTTGATTCTCTTTGTGGCCTTCTTGCACTCCCAGCAAAAAGTCACCGCTAGGAGTAAATTTAAAGTGGTTATATGATTTATAATTTTATCAAAATGATTATTTTTGCAATGTAGTTGTCTAAAGTGATTCATTTATTTATGCGCATGGAATTATAAAGAATATGCTACACGATTATACTCATATAATCTCAAAAATTAAAATTAGGATTAGAAAAAATAAAAAATTAGGAAAAATTAGAATGAGACAATAGAAAACATAAAGGTGAGGGTGAATTCTATAGTAAGGGGCATGCAATGCATTTGCATATTGTGAAATTTAGGAAACGTGAGGGGAGAAATAAAAAAATTGAGTGAGTAGTATAGAGTAATGATTAGATGAGAAATGAAACGACGATTTGCTTTCTAACAAGAGGGGCACGTGGCTCAATCCCATGCCTCTTTCTTCGTGCCTTTTAATAATAAATAAATAAATAAATCTTAACTCCAACAAGCATCATTTGGTGAAATTTATCAAAATGCCCATTTTTAAGTTGTATATATACTTTGCAGATTACCGTCCTTGTAAAAATAATAATAATAATCCCATAAGTATTCAGAAATAAACTTTCCCTATATTGCCACAATTGGGTTACTTTATCAGTTTCATCTGTCCAAGGTAAAATTCTACCCTAAATAACAATATAGTACTAAAAATTATGTCACGTCATAAATTTTTTAAATAACATTCACATAAGCTACAGTAGAATATCATCTCTCATTTTGAAAAAAAAAAAAAAGGTAATAATGATCTGGCAATAGTCATATTTAAGAGGGTTTTTGTGCTATCCATTTGGGGCACCTTATGTAATTTAGCAGGAGATCGTGTACGAATTGGAATAAACAAAGTGAATTTTGAACGTATATAACAGGTGTTGAAAAATATAAATATAGACAAAGTAATATTTGAGCAGGGTACGTATTCTCTCTCGCATTTTCTGCAGCTGGACTTGAAGCAATGTATTCTCCTTCTGAAATTCGTGAGTTGATGAAAAAACCCTTGCCCTCTTTCTTTTCTTTTCTTTTTCTTTTTTTAACTTTCTTCAAGCACATTTCTCTACGTGTATACTTCCATTTTTGTAAGCTTGATTTCCTCCTGCATGGTTACATCTATGTGTGTGTGGGTATTTGATGATTCCTACCTAGTTATGGCTAAAAAACATATATACGTGTTTTTATTTTTATTTTTTGGGTTTGGAGAGCTGATTTCACAGTTAAATGAACATGGCAGATGCTTTGATTCTTGAGGCTGCTGGTAGTGGAGACATTGCTAAATTTGAAGGTGAGCACTTTTTTTTTTTTTTTTTTTTTTTGCTGTGCGTTATTTTCTCTTGATTTTGGGAATTTCATTTTTCTTGTGTGATCGCAGAGATAAAAAAGAGGATTGGTGATGATGACGAGTTCCAAAGAAAATGTGATGCAGTTAACGACTTCTGCGTAGGGCGGAGAGTGTTGCACTATGCTGCTGAAATGGGAATATTGGAGATTTGCCAATTCTTGATTGAGAATGTGGGAGTTAAGATTGATGTCTTAACTGACAAGGGTTGATCCTCTCTCTCTACTCTTTCCTTTTTTTTAATGGGTATTTTTTTTTTTGGATCTTCAAGTAGAAAACCAAAAATCTTGGTTAATGTATATTTTGTTCGAGTTTAGTTAGTTGTTTTTATCTAATAGTTAATCTTGGTCTGCTTTAGGGGCAACTCCTCTGCAATATGCTGTCAAAGAGGGACATGTCGAAATTGTGGAGTATCTCATTGAACAAGGTGCTTTAGTTGATATGAGTGATTCTAAGGGGTTCACTTCGTTGCATTATGCAGTTCAAAAAGGTCTGTGATTCTGTTGGTTTTTTTTGAGTGATCCTCATCAGTCATTATGTTATGCTAATTGATTGGGTTTGTTTTAGATAACAAGGAGCTTGTGAAATTGTTGCTGATTAGAGGTGCTCGTATAGAGGCAGATTCTGTGGATGGAACCCCGTTACAGTGTGCTGCATCACGTGGAAATGTCGAAACTGTGAAGTTATTGTTAGATCATGGCGCGAAGGTTGGCAAACCCAACCTTGAGTTGCATTATTTGCTCATACAAGTTTTGCATGAGAACAGTCTTGTCTAAAATATTGTATATATTGAATGGCATCACTTGTCATATTGATTTTTTTATATGTTTTTTAGGTTTTGGATAAATATTTGTGAAATTAACAATAGTTTGAATCACTAAAAGTTTGAATGTGAAAAAGGAGTTTGGTTAGCTAGCTTGTCAAATTTGGTAATTTTGCAAATTCATATTGTAATAATCTCATGAGATTGATGTATTAATTAAAGAAAATATGTACTGCATCTTAGAGACATTACTTACTGCTGATTAAACTCTTTCTTGTTTTCTATTTTGCAGACTGATACATTTAGTTTAGTTTTTGGTTCCCCTCTTATATGCGCAATCAAGTCTCACTCATCTGCCTGCGTGGAGTTGCTGCTAAAGGTGTGTTGTACTTGAGAATTATTGTTGCTTGGTTGAAACACGAGTTATTGTCGTACCATCCCATTTATGTACGATGACGACTACAGTCACCACACTATGTTCAATAAATTGTTTCCTATTTGCATATTATTACACGGTTTCCTTAAATGCAGTGGAAGTACACCTCGGTAAGTTAGATCACTTAGTCACACACATGCTTGTAATTTGTTCTTTAGTTAATGAAATATTCCTTACAAGTTACTTTCATTTAATCTTTTTTATTGTATTATATTCCTATCTCTCTGCTTTTGCCGCCTTTTTATTTAATTAGTATCTCCGGGTAAAATTCTATTTTTGTGATTATATTTTGATACCTTATTAAATATTCGGATTGAATTGCTTTATAGGCTGGGGCTGGCCCAGATAAGTTTTTATATGGGTTAAATCCTTTGGCGCATGCAGCCAAAGAAGGCGAAACAGATATTCTCATGTCTTTGCTTGAAGCTGGAGCAAATCCAAATTTACTGAGCACAGTTAAATTTCTAAGCTTAACTTTTTTTCAACTGCCGTTATTATTCTATACTGTATCTCTCGAGTTTTTTATTTAAACTGAGCCAAGTTTTGATGCCTTTTGATGAACTAGCTTTTAACTGCTCTCTTTTCTTGTTTCACTCCTGAACTATTGCTCTCTATGGCAATTTGACATTCTCTTCCCTACTTAGTCTTGTTGTTATTTCCTCTTGATGTATCTACTTATCTCTAGCTTTCATTGACTGTATTCAGCTCTTGTAATGACGATTTTCAGGGTTTTCTGAGGCCTATTGAGGAAGCTGCTTTGGCGCATAAGCTTGAAAGTGTTAAGATTTTGTTTCCACAGACTCAGAGGGTTCCACATTATCCAAATTGGACTGTTGATGGCATAACAGAACACTTATATTCTGAAGAAGCTAAAACAAAGGTCTAAACCACTTTTATCATTCAATTATCCAGCTCATTATATATTCGTCATAGATTCTTTGTCGTTACCTGTTGTATTCATAGTCCATGTGCAATGATTCAATCATCTTTTTTGTCCTGTTTGAAGCAACACTATCATCTTACGTTGACTTCTGTGAGATTCAAGAATAAATGTAATTTAATCTTATTACTCTTAATTGTGTGAAATTTGATAGAATAGCAGTGTTCAGTTCCCTTTTTTTTAACTTTAAAGATGTGCTTTGCAATATATTGTCTAACTTGTTAGGTTGGCGCCATTAAATTCTTGAAATCTTTGAGAGTCATGCTGAAAGTTTTATATAATGTGCTACTTTGCTTGTCTTTTTTATCCTAAACCTTCGTCTTTCTTTCGTTTCTCGTGTCACACGGCCACATTTCTTGAAGAGAGAGCAGGAGTTGAGATCTTACTTGGATATTGAGGACAAGAGAGGCAAAACTGCGTTCAGCAGAAAGGATTACAGATCTGCAGTCATATCGTATAGTCTGGTAATTTTACACTTGTGCGTAACTTTTCACAAGTTTGCTTCTCTTTCTTCCTACTCACTCGACTACATCTACATATTGTGTAAATCTGTACTAATATAAAGTCTGTGATGTGTACAGGCTGCTTTTCTTGATCCATCCAATACAAAATGGCTGTTAAATCGAAGCTTGTGTTTTGCGCGTTTGGGCAGAGCTGTACATGCATTGCATGATGCTGAGGAATGCATTAGAATGGAGCCAGAATGCGCTAAGGCTCACTACAGAGAAGGTGCTGCATGGAAGCTATTCAAGGTACATGTATATATATATATACATATATATATATGCATGCAATGCAACATCATCAGAACTCGAGAAAATAATGGTCTGATATGGATATGGTGCTTTGTTTTTGTGAAGAACTATCACATGTCAGCCCTTGCATTTCAAGCGGCCAGTCTTTTGGCTCCTCAGAACAAGGAAGTCTTGGAAGCATATAGGTGAGCTTCAGTGTCTTCATATAATATGTATAGAGATAGATTTTGATTTTCGAGCAAAACATGCAAGTTGTGACTGTATTTGTTCGTTTGGTGGCAGAGGTGCTGTTGATGATTATCTTTCTGACTTGTATCGGAGCTTCCCGGTGGAGATGTCTGAGTTTTATGCGACGGTTTGAGTATTTGTCTCTATGGAAATTCTTGATGGCATGAACATTTTTGGGTATAGAAATGTGTCTATACTCTTGTTTTGGGAAAATATTGGAACATATTCTTTTGGGGTTGGAAATACAGTTTTATACACTTACCATTGACATTTCTGATATAAACTGCTCATGTTATTTCCTTTGATGGTATTTTTATTCTTTTTTTGTTTTGT
Source organism: Perilla frutescens (assembly GCA_026008535.1). Taxonomy (NCBI): domain Eukaryota; kingdom Viridiplantae; phylum Streptophyta; class Magnoliopsida; order Lamiales; family Lamiaceae; genus Perilla; species Perilla frutescens. The sequence continues at coordinate 35,325,332 of BRKX01000011.1, forward strand.
TTTTATGTTGGATTTGTTTGTCGGTCATATAACGTTTGAGAACATTTTCATAATTTTACAAATATGTTTCGAGACGATATTTTCACATTTTGACATTTTGTATTATATAGGAAGCTTATTACAACATGGCTTCTGCCACTTCCTAGACTGATTTTTGTCATAGAAAATGTCACCTCCTAACATTTTTCAATAGTAACATATTTAAATTTCTCAATTGGTGTGGTCTTTGTCTTCTAACAAATTAAATCAGATCTAAGTGTGTATGTGTCTGAATATATTAGCCGGAAAAGGGAAAACAATGGTTTCAAATCCAGATTGTTTTCTTTATACTGGGTCTTGGTGTACACGTGTGAGAATAATTTAAGTCTAGAGTCTAGATTTTAATATGATGGATCAGGTATAAATAAATTATATTCTAATACCTACATTTTAAGTACTTTTTTAAAAATAATTCATTTTTTCAAAATTAATATAATATTTGATCAATTTTACGCATAAAAATGGTACGTAATTTAACGCATTTTAATATTTCTACTTTATATATAGTGTGCGCGCGCGCATGTATGTTTTAATTGCAATGTTTTAAAATTTGTGTATAAATTGCAAATCATATTAAAATTTAAGTATTAATCGTAATTAATTATATACGTGTGTGTATTAATATTGGCAATAAAAATATGAAGAGCAATCCCTTCCCAAAAATGGACTTGAAGAAATATCTGCACATTTGCCGAATTTAAAAATACTTAAAAGTTTATATATAATAATGTGGTGATAATAAGCCCAAAATGAACATGGTTGAAATTTCATAATTTCATTTATTAGTTTTTCAAATATTTGAGAAAACCTCGAAATCCCATACGACGCCGTATTAAGCACTGAATAGTTGTCGGTAGTCACAACCCCTCCCTTCCGCCGCATTCTCTCTCTATTCAGGGTTTTGATCCACTTCCACCGCTAAATCAGCAACATAAATGTCGTCGCCCACCGCATACAGCAGCCTGCCGCCGTACACCGACGCCGGCGCTGGAGTGCTCCAACGCATCACATCGCGCACTCAGTCGCTCTTCGCTACGCGCCGCCCTTGGCGCGAGCTCCTGGCCCACCCCTCCTCCTACTCCATCCCCCATAGCTTCAGCGATCTCAGCGCTCACCTCAAACGAAATCTCGGCTACTTCCGCGTGAACTACGCCATGATCGCGCTCCTCATTATCTTCCTTGGCCTGCTCTACCACCCGATCTCGATGATAGTCTTCCTGGTGATGTTCGTGTTCTGGTTTCTCCTCTACTTCTTCCGCGATGAGCCTATCGTGCTGTGCAATCGCACGCTGGATGACCGCATCGTGCTGGCGGCGCTCGGAATCGCGACGGTGGTGGCTCTGCTGCTCACGAGCGCGTGGTTGAATGTTTTGATGTCCGTTTCCATCGCGGCGGCGGCGGTGGCGCTGCACGCGGCGTTGCGGATGACGGATGATTTGTTCTTGGATGAAGATGAAATTGCTGACGGCGGATTATCATCTGTAGTTGGAGCCAGGTTTTGAAACTTTTAGAAATTTAGAAGAAAAAAAATTGTTACAGAATTGGAAATTAGCAAATGCTTTTTGCTCATTTGTGAATTTCTTTTTCTCTTTTGTGGGGAATTCAACTTTATGGATGAAAATTGAGGATCAGTAATCTTTCTTTTGTTGGTGAGTAGTTTCTTTTTAATTTTTTTGTTCCTTGTCCAAAAAAGGAAAGAAATTTGAATAGTATTGAGAATTCAGCGTCATGCTTTTGGGAATTATTACCCCATTTCAAATTTTCAATTATTCATAATGCCCGTGTGACAAGACCTTTAGACCCTCATTTTGGGGGCATGATTATCATAAATGGAAATGAGAGGTAAATACTTTAGTAACAAAATTAAATAAATCTAAAAACGGTATTTTGGGCATTTATCACTAAAAATAATGCAACTACTATTACTTGTTAGAGTCTAAAATCTGTAACATCATTTTTTTAAAATATAAAATTTTATGTTATGGAACTCAGCCTATAAAACACTGCAGTGCTGAGATTCGAATTTGAAATTTGTGAGAAATGTTGCTTTAAAGTAAAGAGATACGTTTTGGTCACAAACACTCGCTGCATCATATACATTTTTTTTCCAGAACTTTGCACAATACACATTGATACAATGATTCACTTTCAAATATTATTTTCACAATAAATAGTTTGTTACACGACAATACATCATCTTTCTCTTCAATTGTGTTGTGAAATGATATAATTCATCTTTCTTACAATCAAACATAAGATCAAGAGTTGAGATTAATCAGACTTGAAATTTGGAAATGTGAAGATTTTGTTGTCTTAAAGATGTGGGTGCTTCTTTTTAACAAATGTGAAATAGATAGTGTGTGTACCCACAAACTTAATCCTTCACTTCTAAGGAAATTTTATGTTACCCCCACCTTGAGTATTATCGTGACATGTGGCAATAACAAATCTTCTTTTTCTAACAAGAATGCACTTTATAAAATAATAGCATAGACCTTCCAAGAAAACACTTGTACAAATGGGAACGATTGCACGTAACAAAAGGTTTTAAGCGCATAAGAAAACAATAATTGACAGAGAAAACACTTGTACAAATGGGAAGTACTGCACATAAAATAAATAAATTAAAATGCATAAGAATACAATCATACACAGACGAGTAGTAGTTCAACACAATTGACTCTTTTAAGACTCCAATATGCCACGTCTGGACCAGAAATTGGAAAATGGTCTAGAAACCTAATGAGCTGTAACTTATGAGGAATTTCAACATCTAATACATGTTCATAACAGCCAACCCTGGCCGTAAACTGGAAAATCTACTGTATATAGGAAGTCAGAAACGGTATAAAGATTATTGCAGACGAATAAAAAATGAGAGGTGCTTTCAGGAATCGGGTCCTCTACGAGCATAGCCTAATACCATCACAAAATCCTTTGCTGATGAACCGATTTTGGCAGACAATTTCTCGGTGGTGGTTGTTTGGAGCCACAGATCAACTAGATTATTCAGTGTCAATGTGGGGATCACTGTTTGTCCCATGCATTTGATTTCTACCTGTACCATGATTTGGAAAACACAATATTGTAAGGTAAAACCAACATTTCTGCTCGGGAAAGATCTCCCTGCATGGTGTAATAGAATTTCCACCTAAAACGAGCTACAATGGTGATACCAGCCATTTCTCACTACTATCGAAGGAGATGAAAAGTTACCTCATCTTCACTTGTAAGATCTAGCTTCAGCTTGAGGTATTTTTGAATAAAAGACACCAGCATGCTCCCATCCCTGTTCACAATGCAAAGAGAAAAATAACTACTTGCTGTAAAATCATAAATATGTTGAACTTTCAAGGATCCAGCATGTACTTATACATTAGCAGTTCCAGTTTATACATGGGACACAAACTACGTTATTATTTATATTTAAAGAAAACAGCTCTGAGGCTCTCCATCATCATCAAACAACAAATAAGGAAGCATCAAATTGCAAAGTGTCAAACCTCAAACTATCATGCTAACAAATGAAGTACTGAACCCTAGGTGTCATCAACCAAATAAACCTTTTACCACATTGAAAAGTTACGATACAAATTGGATCAAAATCCTATAGCCATCCACCTTATTAACTTAAACCTAAAAAATAAATGCAAAATAGCAGGGTTACATAATTACAAATGCAAGTGAAGATCTTCACCAAAGGCTAGCGAAGTTCAAATAGCTGATATCCCTCTGACTGAAAAATGCAGTCGTATAAACTACAGTGGAAGATATTTTGTCCATTAGTTCAGCTGAAAGTGCCAGTGAGATGGATAAGACAAATTCATTCAGCAGGGTAGCTAACCCCATGTGAATAAAACAAACTTATGTCAGATATCAAGAAATCCCACTGCAAGTTTGAGCTCTTCCTGATTAAGTTTCAACTGATTTTCTCTTACTAACAATTGAGATTTAGCTTCAACAGCAATGTCAATGCTGTAAATAAATTCAGCCTGCCCATACAGGCAATCATCCTAAAAATTCCCAGATAGAAATAGTGATCCATTCAAAAAGCTTATCCCTCATGAGACCAAGTTCAACGTGTATCACAGATACGAAGAAAAACTTCTGGTCAGGTAGATCAGATGATTAAGAACTGAGCAAAAGCAGCGAAAAATTCAAGAGTACTATGGATAGTAGAAATAGTAGATATATGAAAGAGATGCTAAGAGCATATCATATAAAACCCTCAACACAATTCATTGAAGAATTAATGTTAATTTTTTTTATATAATAGCAGGTAGATAGGAGAACAGTAAAATAATTTTGATGTGATACGCCTTTTTATTGTAAATATTTTTGGGTGCATTTTTTAAGAGTGAAAATGTATTATGGGAAAAACATGCAAGCACATTCATGATTCATGTTTGCGGAAGAAAACTGTAACAACATTGAACTTTTATGATCTCAATTGGCTGCCTAGGTCAGGTTGCTCAAATACATTATCCAGTTCATAAGCTAATAAGAAAAACTAAACAACCAATGACTACATTGCTATGAGTTTAGCTGGTTTGGTTCGACCAAAGTACAATCACATCAATTGATCTAAATTATGAGGCCAGTTTCATAAATACATCAAAAAATATGCATGCATCTTCTCACGGAACTTTACTGGTCTCACTGTCTAAATTAGAGCATGTGATACAATATTGATAGTCGGTGGCATTTTCCAAACAAATCAAGTTACAAAGGCCGATTTTCAATCATTCCCAGTCGTGTAATAGAAGAAAATGCTGAGACACAACTTTTTAGTTTGTCCAAACTTACTTTATTCTCAAGTAACTTGCAGCTATCTGAGGCAAGGGCGGTGCATCACCTTCCCTGGAATAAAACATTAAGAAATCAGTAAAGCAAATGCGTAGAACCAGACATATCCATATTCGATACTTCAGAAGTTTGATCTTTGAGAGGGAAACTTACTGTCCATCTGAGACCAGTGAAAACCAAATTGGATAATTCCTGCGGTCAAATTTAGCACCAGCAGCATCAAGCACAACCTGGGGAGGGACCCTAAATTCTCCATAATTCTGTGCCTTCTTTTGACGAACTCTGCGCAACTTAATAGGCCTTTCTGAATCTGGAGGGGTATGGTCACTGCAATTCTTGTCATCTTGAACTTTTGATTTCTGTCTGTTTTCTTTACTTTTGCTTTTATTTGGAATCCCCTCATTGTCATGGGAATTTGGAGCTTCTGTCTTGGCCACAGATCCTTGGATGCTAAACTTTGAAGACTTGCTCCTATTTGCTGCCTCCACCAAACAATTCAATGGTTTCCAAAGATCAACCTTCCCTTCCCAAGTCTGAGATCCATTATCTCTTCCCTTATCAGGACTAGGGTGGTTGGATGGCTCACTAGCAGCAGAATTCTGCATAAAAGATTCCAATAAGCATGGATCGGATTTTGTAAATGCACAGGCTATTGGCTGTATCCATAAGCTTCACAATCATATACCCTACCTGCCTCGTATTCTGAGTAGATCTATTTAGCATCTCTGGTGAGCTAGAGCTTTCATGCTGATCCTCCATTGAGTTGTCTTCTTTCTTAACAGATTTCTCTATTGTGAAACTGCCTCTTGATGCTTTCCTGGTTATGGATTTTGATCGTCTTCCAGTCATTCCGCTCTGAGTTGACACTCTAGGAGTGCTAACCACCAATGATGAGAGAGATCTTTCCTTCCTCTTGGCAGGTAATGTAACAGGAGATACAACTTCAGGAGCTTTCACCTTCATCCTCTTATAAGGGAATATTTTTGCCCTCACATCTTGCAAATTATGATCCGGCCTGATAAACAGAATTTAAGATACAATAATGGGAGAGAGAAGATTACCTTCCCTTAAATATTATATAGGTATAAGAGACACGTGCAAGAAATAAATAAAGTTGAGCTCATTGATAGAGTGCACAATTAAACTGGGCTGTGTTTCATTTTCACTGAGGGGAGCTTTCAAAAGATATAGTACACCAAAGTTGTCCTCTGTCCGCATTACATAAATAAGATTTTCACGCGAGCGTTTAAAATCAATAGGCTTAAGGATAAATAATACAAAAGCTTGACCAAGTGAAGTGTTATGAACGCTCAGTGAGCCTGAATTATTCTACAAAGTTTTTCAGCCTTTCCCATCAGAAATCCTACATCTCTGTGAGTTCTGCACAGAGTGAAGTTGAGCAATAATCATATTTGGGGAGTGCTCACCAGAAGTGCACATAGCCAGTGTAAACCGCATAAACCTAGAAACCTAGCTATAAATTGCCACCTCTAGGGACAGAATAGAGGAGGGGACAACAGAGGGTTGAAAAAGAGATTTGATAGTAAATAGGAGCTAATAGATCTACTATTTGTAAGTTTTTCGAAATATTATCCAAGTCACTGTTCATCATCATAGTAGATTCTGAAAGAATGAGAAATCACGCAGGTACAATCACTTTCCCTGTCTGTGAAAGCATGGAATTCATTTTATTTATAAAATACACTATAGAAGAAGAAAGAAACTTATATATACTAATCTGCTTGTGTGACTGCAGTGTGTTTATATATGTATGTCTGAGATACAGACACGGATGACAAAATATGACTTGAAATGGGGGAAAGCAGATTCTGACCTCAATTTTTCCATTGGAACACATCCTAAATCAATGTTGCATACTGGACAGCATTCCATTTCCTCATCTGAGAGCTTCTTGTTTATGCATTTCCTGCAAACTATAGGCATAGAGAAAAAAAGGCAGATATCTTAGATAAATAATCAGAAATACGCAAAGTCAATATGAAAAGAGATCTTTTCTGAATGGAAGATCATAAGTCTGTTAGTTTGATGTTAAAGGTGGTTATGATTACAGAAATACACATAATAACAGAAAGCTTCCATCCTAAGCCATAGCACGATTCACAGACAATCTTCTAACTGGTATGATATCCCGAAACAAGGACAAATTGTTAGAGATAATATGCTGGTGAATCAAGAAACACAAACTTTTAGAAAATGTTACTATCTAACATGACCAATTACTAAAACTTTCCGTGCAGTTTTCAAGATCTATAGTGAAAACATTCTTCATTCTTCCTTATAAAGACATATGCTATATCTAGCAACTGTATACCTCTGTTTTACACAATCAGTCAAGCAAGGTGAGAGTAAAAGACATGTAAGCCGGAGCCTCTCAAGATTAACCCATATTTGGAATCAACAAATGAAATTTGGCATGCATATTCCCTTCAATCATTAATCAATAATCAGGTATGTTATATATACATAGAGAGAGAGAGAGAGAGAGTAGTGCCAAATATCCACACAAGAAATTTCAAAAACATGAATCAGATCAATAAAACAACAAAGCCATCAATCCTGACAATCTCAGCTGGTATGAACAAGGCCACGCAAACACATAATCAAAGCAACTAAGTAACAAACAATCCATGAACACGCCCAAATAGCCAGATCATTCACAACCAAAACCCAGATCGCAAAGACACACGCGCACTAAAAAGCAGGTCAAAATTCGAATAACAACCAAACAATCACAAGAAAAGTAAGGATATCGAATCAGATTAGAACAAACAGAGAGGAGGAGCAATCACATGTGTGGAGGCATTCGATAATAGTGGTGGCCTCGCGGAAGAGCTTGTGGCAGAGCGGGCAGGTCATGCATGGCGCCACCGCCTCCCGCCGCACTTTCACCACCTGATGCGACATCGTATTATCCAATTCGCGCCTAAATCGAAACCAACGGCGTCGAGCCCACGTATCCTATGCGGTGCATGCTAGCACCGCCGCCGCATGTGGGATGGGATTTACGTCCAATGAATTCAGCTCAATTCCGCCTGCATTAACCACACGAACCAAACGCACAAATTATCACCGGAAAATAGCATTTGGTACGACGAGGACCGCCAACAATAGCAGAAAAAATCGTCAGTGAGGGAAAGAGCGAAGTGAGATGCGAGAGGGGTTATTGTTTGTGTAAACCTGCAAATCTGAGGAAGAGATGATTTGGGAAAATAGTGGAACGCACTGAAGCGGCTCGAGAGCGGCGTCTGCTGGATGATCTCTGTGGATTTGGGAGTCGAAATCGAGAGAGAGAGAGGGGGGGGGGGGGGGCGAGCTCGCTGTTACAATTAGCATGAAGGAAAATATTATTAAATTTCCAGATTTATTAATATTGGTGGAATTATCTAAGGTGGAGTGATAGTTTGTTATTTGAATTATTTTCCCTTATGCTTTGGAATTGTGTAAGAATTTTGCTCATGCATTATCTTGTCAAATATTTTATAAAAAAAAAAAAAAATTAGGGGAAACTATTTTTAAAAGGTAATTTATTTACATCTATAGAATTTGGAGAAAATTCCATAACTCTCAGAATACTACATAGTTTTGTTTAAATGCTGCCAAAAAATCTAATTATGGTCCCCCAACAAAAATTTAAATCTGGAGCATTTTTAGAAAATGCATAATTAGTGTAACAAAAGCAACGCGAGGTCTAAATTATATGGTATTTTCAATTGAAAATTGAAAGGGCCCGCGAAGTGCACATGTAATATTAAATTTGTGACGATTTATATGATTAAAAAAAATTATGACAATTTTTCTTTTCTTTTACGTCACTTTTACAGTCGAGGTTCAATAAAATTATTGCCCATTTATAAAATAGTACGTGATATTGGCATTGTATCTGTAAGTAATGTATTTGCTATCAAAAATATATTTATACATTTGGATCTAGTATATAGATGTATGTATATGCCCAATATATATTCACTCCATATATATAATGTGTTTTTAGTGTATGAAATGATTAATGATATATGAAGTTACATACTCGATTCATTAATTTTATTTGGCGCGGGTTCAAATATATATCAGATTTTTTAAACTTTTTTTATGAGGAATACGTCATTTTTAACTTCGAGCATTGTAAACTAACTGAAAATGCCATTTAATTTACTATATGCATGAGAAATGCATTTTAATTAATAAAATAACAATTCTAATCTTTTTATTGTATTTTTATTATTATTACCTGTCACTTTTCCTTTGAGTGTCGTGAGTGAAAATGCATTTACTTTTAATGCATGACGTGTTTCAGCTGGATTCCTAAAAAAAATGATGAAAATTATAATGGTAAAATGAGATAATAAAATATTTTATAAAAAATAAGATAGCAATATGTTTTTTTATTAAAGATGAACCACACCATTAACAATTTAACACCCTTTACTGATTCATATTTTGTTAAAAAAAGTTGGGTTTAATTATACTTAATACTCGACATTTACGGCTTATTACAAATATATATCAACCTACACACTTAGTATCAAGTTCACTACCAACGTTTTTTCTTTACAATTATACGCTCCGTAAAAAATTTCTTCGCCAACTGAAAATTGATTCAGTGATCGGAATCCGACATGGGAAAAAAAATACAAAAATTGGTATACCCCAAAATCAATAATTGTTTTATATATTGTAGAAATCGTAAATTTTTATATATCACAGAGATCGTGCTATATCAGTAACTGTTTTAAAAAAAATTAATAATGCAATCCGATCTATGCGGTATGAGTATAGTACCCAAATAGGTATAATACAACTTTCTTAATTTCTATAAACAGCGCTGCTTCTATTTTATTAATAGGATTTATTTTTTCATTATTAGGTCCCAAAAAAATTATTAGGATTCGTAATTATTTCTAATTTTTTAACCATTTATTTCCAATTTGTAGTTTTTAGTTAATAACGTTACTCGCTAGTATTGGTTGTTTCATTAAGATGATTTATAAGTATTTATAGTTTTTTACTTTGTTTACAATTCTTAATTATTTTATAACTGGACATGTAATTGTTATTATCTTAGCTCGTAATTAATGATTAGAGTTGACTCTTTCCATATTAGGATTTATAAATATTTAGTTTTAAGTTATTTGGTTTTGAATTTTTAGGTGACAATTGTTAGTCGTGGTTGATTATATATCCTAATATTAAGGCGTATAGTTAATTTTAATTTGTAGTTGATAATTACTAACTATGATTTTTTTAATAATTATTCATTAGAATTCATTATATCGTTTTTAGATTTAGGATTGTTTCTAAATTTTAGCTTTAAGTTAATTGTTTCACTATTTTAGAATATCCAGTTTTACATATAATAGTTTTTTATAATTGCTAAATCTTAGATTGATCAACGAACATAAACTTGTAATTTGTCATTCAATTAAAAAGATTATTGATGATTTATCAAAAATATTGGCCAAGCAATCAATCAAAACATATAAGTTGATCATATCATACAAGCATGAACTGTGCAATCATAATGTATTAATTTAAATCGATCTTATAAATATAATCAAATATATACTCGGCTACAAGTGTTGTTTTATAGGTGCGCTGCACGGACTTAAAAGTTGTTGATGGGTCCGAATCTGTTACACACTTATGCCTATAATTACTTATCAATCTACACATGCAACGGTTGGTGAAAGATATACTCCCAGATTTATCTTCGTAGAGCATGGTGCACGCTATTCCCAAATTAATATACATCACTCATTAATTAATTTATCGTTTCACACAAGAATAAATTAATTAATTCCCAACTCGGGATCAGTTATAAATAAGAATAAATTCTACATTGTAATATTCTAATTTTTTTTAAGATCATCCTTAAAAAATTTACATCCACGCAGTAATAAAATGATAATAAATTTTAAATATCTTTATAAAATATCTAGAATTATTTAACTATATTACATTAAATTTAAGATGATATGAAGTACTTATCTAATTTTACATGTGATACATATATTTTTTTAACATTTCATAGGTACATAGTACATGAATCAATCTTCTAAATTTATTTATATACATAATGTACATGAATGATGTACGCACGTTTGACTTTTTAAATTCATGAATCTTTTTATTTTTTAGAAAAAAAAATTCGTGAATCTTATTTATCTTTTAAATTTACATGTTCTAAAATATGACATGAGACATTTGTAAGTGGCATACAACGTATATTGGTTTTTTTAAAATATTATAATTTTTATATGTAACCATTTATTTAAGAATAATCTCCATATAGTGATATTTTTTATCTGGTTCTCATGATAATACTATATAGAGATTTTACATATGAGTTTTTACGAATTGGATTAATTGGATACCACCTATGGACAATGTATATGTATATTGTGTATGAATTTATAATATCTATAATTAGTTGTCTGATGTTATAATTTCATCAAAACACTGATAAACTTTTAAATTGAAAATGACTCATATATCCAATGGTGTTTAATTTTCCAGAACAATGTTTTCATGATTCTGTAGTAAGTAGGTTTCGCAATCCTATTGATTTAAACAGTTGAAGATATATTTCCTTTAATTCCATTATAACATAGTATATATATATTATCGATCAATTTCTAATAGTTGAACATGGCACTCCAAAATCATGCGCGTAGCCCTACTTATGAAGCGTGATGTATTATAATTCCTATTTATTTTTCATTTTTAGTCTCTCATGTGTCATGGTTTCACACTGTGTGTGTTTGCCAACTCATGGATCATGATTTCACATATTGTGTTTTTCATCTTTTTTTCTTGTTTTCTAACTAGGACATTTTTGGTCGAGTATGATTGAAATATGATATTGAACCTACAAAACTATTTTAAACACAATAAATTATGACCTAAGTATTGGATTTTGTTGTATGTTTAGAGCTTCGAATTGGAAAGTATTTTTTAAAAAAAACAATTAATTAGGGATTGAATCGAGGGACTCAAGGTCAAATTAATAAAATTTCTCTCATTAACAAAATCATAGTCATACTTCTCTTTTCGTGCAGATTAATTAAATAAAATATATTTAATACATTTGAAAAGGTAGGATGGACTCACAAAATTCATAAGGTATCCTAATTAGTAATTTACGTACGCGAAATATATAAATATTATTATTCAATATGTATGTTACCGAAAACTTAATTTAAGGCTCATTTAACGAACAAACTATAAATTTGGGACAGACGAAAAAAGAATATGAAATTATAATTTGGAACGGTGGGGTAATTCTTTTGAGTCGTATAATCATGAAAATTAGATGGCGTTTTTAATTTTTAGGTGCGAATAATGTTTTCGGTGGAACATAATCTTAAAAAATTATGATGTCCAATGTTAGGCTCTTCAAAAAAAACAAAAAAAATATACAGACACTTATGTTCTTAGGGAGCAGTGGATTTTGAACCCGGCATTTTTATTTTATACACGGATTTCCAAAAAAATGTCTTTTATGTGTACATAACTATGCAACAATTTGGTAGTGCTTGACGTTCAAAATTATCGATTGCCATTTGGACTTCTTACATTTTTAGGTGTATGATGGGCAACATTTTGGAGCTTGACGATTTATGGCACCTAATCAAGATGTAACAAGCCATCTTTCATCACATTAGACTTTCTGTAATAAAATTATAAAAGTAATATTTTAGAAGATGCTCCTAGTCATATATATATATATATATATATATATATATTGTGTGTAAATTATCCCCGGTTAGATTCTTAGCTCGATTAATTTAATTGAACATTATTGGCCAGTTTTATTGAGGATCCAGTAGCTAAAAATAAAATATTACAAAATGAGATGTGAATAAAATATCAGCTTTTATTATTCCAAAATAAAATTGAGATGTATTGGGTTCTTCACGTAGTAATACAGTGTTGGGCCCGTACCCGTTTATTGGGCCGATAGTCTACCAACATTTTGTCTCTCATTTTCTGCTCTTTATAAATGGGGTGATTCAAAATAGACCATAATTTTTTCAATATACACCACTTTTACTTTACACACCCCATACTTTTTTCATTTTTTCTTTACACGCCACAATAAATATCATTTTTATCCTTCCATATTTTTTTAAAAAAAAATTAATTATCAATAAAAAAATAATTTTAAAAAAAATCCCTTACCTTTCAGCCTAGAGCCGCCGCCTGCATTGGCTTTCTGCCCTAACCCGCCGCCCCCTCCCTTTCTTCCCCAAAATACCTTGATTCACTCTCTCTATCCCTTCTTATTCTTCTTTCTTCCCAATTCCCATCATAAAACAACAATCAAATTCAAATGAAATTAGATGTGAAATAATTCCGAGAAATGTGAAATCAAGAATTAAAAATAAGTTTTGACATTCGTTCGGAAAAACGTTTTCGAAGATGATCATTGGCGATCGTAATTTAATTATTCAAACGACATGGTGCACATTTTAAAAAGAATTTTTGAACCAATGTAGGGGGTTCGAACTGAATTTTTCGAACCAACTTTCCGACGAATGAATTTTTTTTAATAAATTGTATAAAATAAAAGAAAAGGAAAAGAAATTCAAACCTAAAAGTCTCAGATATCACATGATAATAATTCTAGGGTCCGGGACCTCAAAAATCCATATGGAAAACCCAGACCAGGAAAAACCATATGAGAGAAAGAGTACCCTCTAAGAATATCGAAAAAATAGGACCACAAAAGGCATGTCTAACAGTAATAGCAAAACAATTAAAATAATAAAAAATTAATCAACTTGGCCAAGAATAAAAACCCAATCAAACAACTGCCAAGAGTTCCCAGTCGCCAATGATTGATAAAAACCATGCATGCATGAGGAGGGGATTTTTCCACGACAATAATGAGAGTCTCCAACAACGCCCCCACGAGCTTTGTTGCCATCCTGAAAATGTTCCACATCATCAAAATCATTGAGACTGAGAGTCATGTCGCGGAGGATTGACATTCTCTGCCATCACCATATTACCGAACATATGAGACACCATTTCTTATCTCTTCCAACAATATTAATCTTGATTACAGTTTTTCGATATATTTATGGTATAAGAGGATGAGGGTGGTCAGGGGAGGAGTGGGGAGAGTGGGTTGTGGTGACGGCCGGCCGACGATCTGCAAGTATCTGCAGATTGGCTAGGGTGACAGAAGGCTGGAAGGAAGACCGATATTCCAACATTTTTTTTATTTATTAAGGGTATTTAAGTAATTTATAAATAATTATTTTTGAATTATTTTATTCATTGATGTGTAAAGAATAAATTGTGGTGTATTTAGAAACACCCCTATAAATTTTAATATCCTCAAATTTAGACGACCAAAAATAGAATTGCATCGCATCACCTTTTACTCTTTTAGTCATGTTTGTTGTATAATATATATAGCCATGTTATTGCTTATCAATAATCTCAATTTTAGTCCCCTTATGGCCTAGTGGTTGAGTGGTGTTATCTTAAGGTCAAAGATTTCAAGTTCGAATTCCATCACCAACATCAGGCTCACACATGGCTTGTCAAGTGTGGTTAAACCTCCCTTGTGTAGTTTGCAGGCTATTATACAGGGACGAGATTTACCCATTACGCACCTCGTTAGCGGATGCGGGCTGCGGGTACCCTTTACAAAAAAAAAATCTTCTTCGATCTTCGTCAGAAGATCAGTGCGACGATTCACGACTGGTCGCACCGGCACCTCTTTTTTGGCGGTCGCCTTGCTCTTATTAAGAGTACCCTAGCCGCCATCCCTCTCCATTACCTTCAGGTCATGAGACCCCCAAAGGGCACCCTTAAGCAGTTAGACCAGCTCATGGCTCGCTTCTTTTGGGGGTCGAACGACGAGGCTCGAAAAGCCCATTGGATCAGTTGGAAGCAGATCTGTCTTCCGACTGCCGAGGGCGGCTTGGGCATTCGTCGCCTGTCGTACATATATGACGCCTTCAGCTTCAAGCTCTGGTGGAGATTCCGGTCCCAGAACTCCCTCTGGGCCCGCTTCACTATGATGAAGTACTGTGGAGGCTCGTTCTCGAGACGTGTGCCCTTCTCTCCTCTAGACAGCCGTATTTGGCACCGCCTTCAAACTGAAGGTATTCGTGTCCAGCAGCATATTTCTTGGTCTGTCGGGACGGGCGATGTGAGTTTTTGGGACGATGTGTGGTTCGGGGTTGCCCCCGTCTACTTGATGTGTCCTTCTGTGCAGCGTGATCATAGACCTGTCATCTTTTATCTGTTTGATGATTCATGGCATGTAGATAGGTTGCATTCACTGTGTACATATCATGATTTACCTGTTGAGTTTGAGGATTCCCTGAGGTCTGTGCCGATCCTGTGGGGCGAGCGGGATGCCCCGAGATGGAATTTGACCCCTCATGGTGAGTTCTCTTTGACCTCTGCTTGGGTGTATGTTAAGCATCGGGCTCCGAGACGGGTTCTCTTGGCTGATTTCTGGAGCGACTGCCTGACCCCCACCATGTCCATATTCCTTTGGCGTCTGTACTTTGATCGCATACCCGTCGACGCCAAGCTTCTGGCTAGGGAGATCCCCCTAGTCTCTAGGTGCCCCTGTTGTTCTGTACCTAGTACTAAGTCTGTTCCTCACCTTTTTCTTCAGGAGGAATCTGTACATTTTGTTTGGATGCACTTCTGTTCATGGTTTCACATCACACCACCGCACTTCACACAGATTTCACATGCACTTAGTTTCTGGAGGCACCTCATCCCACGTGCCACACACCGACACATATGTTTTCTGATCCATTGCCTAATTTTTTAGTTTACTTGGACTGAGAGGAACGACCGCAAGCATCGTGGTCGTCCCTTTCGGTCATCTCACATTATTTTTCAGGTTACTCGGCATCTTCACCAGCTCGTGCTCAGTGGAAAGCTCCTGCCTCCCCAGTGGGCCGGTTGCTTTCAACAGGTTCATTTCATGCCGGTTGTTGAGACTGTTCGGCGTCCCACCAGGTCCCGTGCAGTCACTTAGCAGCCCCCTTCAGAGCCGTGGGTGAAGCTAAATTCAGATGGATCATTCGACCGTTCGCAGCAGACTGCAGCGGGGGACGGGCTTCTTAGAGATCATCATGGTGAGCTCCTCGCCTCTTATTGTCTCCCGCTGCAGGCCAGTTCCAGTTTTGAGGCGGAGCTCCGGTCTCTCTTCCAGTGGCTCCTCCTCCTTCCCCAGACGGCTTCTCATGTTTGGATCGAACTAGACGCAGCGGCTGTGGTCACAGTCATCACATCCGGTGCTCGAGGTTCGGGCCAGCTTAGGGAAGTCTTCTCCAGATTACGACTTCTACTCCGAGACCGTCAGGTTCGAGTCACACACATCCACAGAGAGGGCAATCGCCCTGTTGATTTCCTTGCCATACTCGGCCATGAGGTCGACGGTTTACACACTTTTGATGCTCAGCCGGCCCCCAGGCCACTTGTTTCCTTGGTTAGGATGGACCAGCTCGGCTATCCTAACTTTAGGTTCCGGCGTTGACTTTATAGTTTTATTCCATGTCTTTGTTTATTTGGTTTTGTACTTGTTTCATTTTCCTTTGTTATATCCCTCCCTATGAGTGTTTAGATTATGTTTGTTCCTTAGCAGCTTTGTCCCTGTTATAGGTCTCCCTTATACAGGTTTATATGTATGTTTATATCTTTGGAGGGGGAGTCACTTTTGGGCTCCCCCAGACGATATAGCAATTCCATTTTGGTGATATGTACAGGTTGGGGATCTGCCTAATCCCCCACCCTCTCGGGTGTTTTCATTAATAATAATAATAATAATAATAATAATAATAATAATAATAATAATAATAATAATAATAAAGGGTGAAATTAGCCACGATTACATTTAAAATTAGACACGATTTAAACCCTAAACCCTAAACTCTAAAACCTATTAAACCCTAAAACTTAAAACCTATTAAACCCTAGAAGAAGTCACAATTAATACATCTAAAATTTACCCACGATTAAATTTAAAATTAGACACGATTTAAATCTAAATTTCAAACTCGCATTTTTTTTAAAGAAAATTCAAATACAAATAATCAAAAGAATAATAAAATAGCATCGATTAATTATATTAATTCAATGTCTCGATTAAGTTAAAATAGCATTGATTAATTAAATTAATTCCAATAGCCACGATTAAGTTAAAAAATTATCCTCGATTAAATAGCTATCGATTAATTATATTAAGTTAAAATAGCCACAATTAAGTTATAAATTAGCATCGATTATCATCAATTAATAGCACGTGATTAATAGTTCAAATAGCCATGATTATTGATAAAAGAAGTATCCATTACCTCGATTAATTTAAAAAAAAAACTAATCGAGGCAAGCCTCGATTAATTTAGAAAAAAACTAATCAAGCCGCCTCGATTAATTTAAAAAAAAAACTAATCGAGGCCTCGATTAATTTAAAAAAAAACTAATGGAGGCCTTGATTAATTTTTTAAAAAAACTAATCGAGGCAAGCCTCGATTAATTTAGAAAAAAACTAATCAATCCACCTCGATTAATTAAAAAAAAAAACTAATCGAGGCTTGCCTCGATTAATTTTAAAAAATATTAATCCTCGATTAATTTTTTAAAAAAAACTAATTGAGTCTTGTTTAAAATATTCCTCGATTAAGTTTAATTATCCTCGATTAAGTTTAAATATTCCTCCCTCGATTAAGTTTAATTTTCCTCGATTATTTTGAAATTGACCTCGATTATTTTCAAATACCACGATTCACGTAATACAAGCTTCGATTAATTTAAAATATTCCTCGATTAAGTTTATTATCATTGATTAAGTTTAAACATTCCTATCTCGATTAAGTTTAATTATCCTTGATTATTTTGAAATTGACCTCGATTATTTTCAAATGTCACGATTCATGTAATATAAGCCTCGATTAACATAATAGGCCACATTTAACATAATATTTGGCTCTTAAAGTATACTATTAATGTAATTAAAGGCTACAACATGCAAAACTCTCATCTCGTCTATTCTCTAACAACACACATGCAATATAATCAAAACAACAAATAATTTACAAAAGAATTTCACGAAAATGGAGAGTTTTGAACTGACCTTTCAAATGATAGAAACGAAACACTGCTTTGCTTTCTTCTTGATGAATAAAACTTTTGCACCCTTACTCCAAAGGAAAAAAATTATACTCTTGCTCAAAAAAAATAAAAATAAAAAGGATTTCTGTAAATTTTACAAGGTATTGTGAATATGTGAATATGCTCGAGTGTTGTCTATTTATTCAAAAAATTTACCTACCACAATACACAGTAATAAAACCATAATAAAAGCATGTATTTAATTCGGTTAGTAACTTCCCTTCTTTTTATTTAATGAAGCCCCAACTTTTTATTTAATGAAGCTCAGTAAATTCCCTTCTTTTTATTTAATGAAGATGAGCAACTACCTCACTTACACAAGAAATAAATGCATTCAATGAAAGTCAATCGTGGATCATAAAAAAGCCACACAATTAATCGAGGCCACCTCATTTCATAATCGAGGCCACCATTTATCGATTAATAATCGAGGCCACTTTCATTAAACTTAATCGATGCTATTAATCATAATCGAGGCCATTTTCATTTAATCGTAATCGAGGCCACTTTCAATCGATGCTATTAATCACAATTGAGGCCACTTTCAATTATTTAATCGAGGCTCCTTCATTTCATTTTATCGAGGCCACGATTATTCAAAGTTAATCGAGGCCTTCATTTCATTTAAACGAGGCTTCGATTAACTTTAAATAATCGAGGCCTTAATCTTAGCCTTGTTTAATTTAATCTAGGCCTTCTTCATAATTAATCGAGGCCTTCTTGAAAATTAATCGAGGCCTTGTTTAATTTAATCAAGACTTACTTTCATTAATCGAGGCTTCATTCATTCAATCGAGGATTTAAAATTAGGGTTTCAATTTTAGGGTTGTGTATTGATTGTAATATCCTGACAAAAGTACACTGAGCCAATGATTGGGTGTGGGAACCAAGTCTATTATAGTAGAAATTGCCTAACAAACTACTTGTTTTTAAAAGTTATTATTTTTTCCCAAAAACTATTTACTTTTGTTTACTTTTATCTATTTAGACTTATAAATTTATGAAATATGGTATCAACTTATTGTTAACTTATATAATATGAATACTGTTGAACTGGAAGTAAAACACTTTATGCTCAATAAA
Source organism: Perilla frutescens (assembly GCA_026008535.1). Lineage (NCBI taxonomy): Eukaryota > Viridiplantae > Streptophyta > Magnoliopsida > Lamiales > Lamiaceae > Perilla > Perilla frutescens. The sequence goes on from BRKX01000011.1 coordinate 35,344,430, forward strand.
GTCACCACTTTTTTATGAATGTTATTTAATATCCCTAATAAATTACAGTGGCATAATGCAAGTTTGAAATTCAACCGTTGTCATTTCAGTAATTGATGGTTCGAATTTTGATGGTCTCATAGAAATAAGTATGGTGGCGACTCAAATTTCGGACATCACAATAAAAATTTAGAGAATGTTAAATAACATCTAAATAAAAATTAGTATCTTAATTATTCATGTTTAAAAATTGTGTTAAAATTGTAACTTTGTGAAGATGTGTTGAATTTTTTAGCAATTAACCTTATAAAATATAAGGTATTATTTGTTTTATTTTATTGATAATAAACCCCTCTCTCCCTCTCTCTCTCTCTCTCTCTCTATATATATATATATAGATTAATGACAACTGTACATGAAAAAGTAACCCGATTTGAAATGATAATAAATTCTATATTTCTATTATCATGCATTATTTTATTTTCCTTAGGTGACGCCACGTTGCATCCGTAGTGGTGGTGTCGTTCTCAAAGTTAATAATTGATACCACAAAAATAGGTGGGGAATATTTTAATTTTCACCCAACCCATAGTCACAATCTAGTGTAAGGTGCCTCAGTGTTGCTTATATTTGATCATTATATATTATATATAGTGCGTATTTAAGTAAAATTACAACGAAAATAAATAAATAAATGACATTAACAAAGAGTGCTTTACAATCATCATGCACAAGATCTTAATTCTGAGCCACCCTATATATATATATATATATATTATGTGTGTTATTCATTATTTAAAAACATTTAGAAACAATAATGCATTTCTTTAAATTTAAAAGAATGTTATGATACACACTTATACGGATGACTGATACGGATGATGCGCACATGAATTGTTATTTATATAATGCGTATTTTATTTCTTTACTCTTTATATTTAACACGTACTGTCAAAATTATTTCAACATACAAATGATGACTGATGACTCATGAAACTTGAAAGTACTCGTGCTAGATAGTTTTATCACAATATTCTTCGTTCAAATAATTATATGTTTATTTAACAAACTTATGGGCTATGTCTAGTAAATATACTCCAAATATATATAATTAATGACATATATCTTTTCTTAAAATAATAAGAATATATATAATCTAGAAACCTCATTATATTAGGGATGTGATCCTCTATTCCAGATTTGTTGTTTCAATCCGTATTCTACGATTGAATTCACAACTTTAATAATAGATATTATAAAAATTAAAATTAATTCTAACATAATCGACCTAGTCAAATCTATATGATTGAAATTTTAAGAATTATAAATCATATTTTTAAAATAATCAACCATAATAATCATTTCTTTGAAAAATAAATACTAAAAAATAATTATAACTCTGATTGGGTGAGGTAAACCCGAAAAAAGTCATAAAATTAAATTAAAACATAAATAAATTGAAAAATTGACGAATAAAGGAAGAAAACTTCAATAATTTAATCGTGGAACACAGATTGAAACACCAAATCTGAAATAGAGGATCTCATCCGATTGTATTACACTTATTTATACCCATGTAACTTAATTTTGTGCAGCGAACTCCATAAATGTGAATCTAATAGTCTGTTTGATATCATTTTCAGACACATTTTCCATATTTTCATGCTAGCTAGATAGGTATGCATAAATTTGATGTTTTGGGAGAGGATATTAAATATGAAATCCACTTCCAAATTAATGCCCCGTGTCCACATTTTTACATCCATGCCTTTATACTTAATAGCAACACGCCTTCTCAATATTATTTTTATCACAATTCTACCGTGCATCAAATTTTACAGGCTTCCGACTACTTAGAGCTTATTTAAATTTCAAGAATGAAAATAGGGAAAATTCTTATATACATATTGGGATACTACCCCTATCTAATACACTATTTAAAAATTATTAAAACTACTTGTAATGGATAATAAATAATTATTAAAGTGTATTAGATGTTGGGGTTGAATTTCCCTGAAAGTAGAATGAGTTTTGTTATCACTAGCAGACGACAGTGGAAGTTGTGGCAAAAAATATAGGGATTCTGACGGTTGAATTAGTTTTTTTGTCTATAAAAAATAATTTTGCTTGGTGGTATAATTGTGATAAAAATAAACGTTAAGGGTCGCATTGCATTTATGTATATAATGGAGTATTATTATGAAAAAAAAATAAACGTGGAGTATTAAGTATATAATTAATTTACCATTTTGTTCGAGAGAATTATGTCAGTACTCAAATTATTCAAATTGATTTAAAATTGCTGAAAATACTAACGTAAGATATTTGTAAAGATGAATTGTATCCATAGCTTGCTCTTAAATGAGAGTGATCACATTATATATAGACAAAGAGCAACTCTACCTCATAAGCTAATTAAGATTCATTTAATGTGTTATGCTTCACATAATTTGTTAACAACTTAATCACTAGTGACTAATTACAACTGCTATTGCTGACTAACCTAAGATATTTACAAAAGTAATTATAAGTTCTAAAATCGTAAATTCTAAATTCCAATAAGAATTCAATAAAATTATGCATTTAATAAAATGTATTTTTATAAAGATACCTTGAACTTGGATACACGCAAGGAACATGACCGCTTAATTAAATGAGTGCAAAGGCAACCGATAATTATATCATGAAGGAAATAGAAGAAAAGAAGCTATAGATACCTCACCCGTGTTCGCAATAAAACGAATTTTATCAGTCTATGCTATTTGGTTTACTTTAGTGCTACGCATAGATTATTAAATAATTGGATTAATTATATTTTAGTTCCCAATATTTGGAACTTAAGTTTCAAAATTTATATATTGATACATACATTTGCATATTACAACAATTCTAGCATGTGATTAAATTTTTGATATTTCAAATTTGACGTGACTGTCAAAATTAAGAAAATTTACGTACACTTTAATTTGCTACATATCTCAATCTCCTTGATGGCTTGATTCCAACAAGCAATATTAAATTTGGAATGTCGGAAATTTTATTCTCGTGCTAGATTTGTTAGGTTATGCTAACATTGAGTATTAATATTTAATTTTTAAAATTGTGAGAAAAAATTGTCAGCAACTTCAAACTTTGGGTATTACACTGTAATTAACTTATAATTATTTGTGTCATTCAACTCCTTTTTTTGTACTATTTTTATTTAGTGAAGTTGTGGAGTTATAATAATTCAATGCACTATATTGATTTTTAAAACAATGCAAATGCATCATTGTAAATGATTAAGAAAAATGATTATATTACCTAAAAAATTAAATATCATGGTAATAAAATCAGAATATTTGTATTCCAACGAACGTATCTTTCATTAATTATATGTTATAATACATCACGAAGAAAAGGCTAGTTGTGTTTTGGTCATTATGTTCTTTAGAATAATCTAAAAAATCGCCACATAAATCTAGTTTACTTATAGAAAGACTCTCAATATACTATTTCTTCCATTTTTTTAATAAAAAATAGAATTAATGTTAAATAAATCTTAATAAATATATCTTGAAATAATTTACTTAGTTATTCTAAAATGTAGGAATTTGTCTTTCTCGGAATTTCACATCAAATAAATTACTAATGATTAGCTATATACGCATCAATTTTTTGGGTACATTAATTGGTCCACAAACACAAAACCGTGTCGATGACTTTGTCGACTAAGTGACCTTTTTTAATTAAAAAAATTGAAAATATATAATCAATAAAATAAATAAATAAATTAGAACATTTGACAAAACCCAACATGTCACGTGGGCTCATTCCGGTTGCAGTATGAGAGAAAATTCTGTTTGCTTTGTTTTGTGGTTACTGGTAACCGGTTGCCGGTTACAATAAAGGCCATTTATGTAGATTTACTTGGTTCGGTTCCCCGTGACTGCCATGTGTCACGTGACTCGCAGTGGTTAAATATTTGTTATTTTAGATCTTTTTCATACAAAAAATCAATGACAAACACAACCATCAAATCTTCAAAGAGGCGGGTAGCACGCAGATTAGGTCGATCCCGCTTTACTCTCGAAAAAAAAAAAAAAATTACGGCCGAAAAATGATCACTTATCATACTATAAAATATCAGATATAACTTTAAAAGTATTTCTGATAACTTTAAAAGTATTGTAGAGATCATATTTCTGCATAGGCCCAAAAACTAGGCTCACGCCCATATTTGAAGGTTTAAAGAACCGAATAAGATCGATATCTCGTGATCAATGTCTCGAGGTCCACACTTTGAGATCGACACTAGGGTGAGCATTCGGTCTATTTCGGTCCAAAAATTATAAAACCGAATAGACCGAATTGAAAAATATTTAGGACCGAACCGAACCGAATTAAAGGGAGGACCGAACTGGACCGAATTGAATTTGTTCGGTTCGGTCCAGTCTAATTTTTCTTTTTCTTTTTTATTCTGAATAGCTTGACTAACTATAGAAATAATAGCCTAAATAATAAACAAATATCACAAATCTATAACTAGCATCATAAATAAACATTTATATCTAATATAAAAAACTAAACCAACAAATAACAATACAAACATCCAAAGTATCCAACAAATAATAATTAAAAAAATAATAAATAAAAAGGCCCGGTCTATTCGGTCTGTTTGGTCCGTTGTCTGCAGGACCGGACCAAACCGAGGACCGAATTTTTTTTTAAAAAAGAATCGAACCGGATTGAAAAATTGAAAGAACCGGACCAAATGTACCGAATTTGTTCGGTTCAGTTCGGTTTTTGGTTTTTTCAGTTTTTTGCTCACCCCTAGTCGACACCTTATTTCTCAAGGTCTAGAAATCTAAAGGAAGAGTCCACAATTGAGCAGATTCCTGAAAGAGACCAAGTCAAAGTATCCGTTGAAGATATGTTAGACCCAGTCAAAACCTTTTCAAACGGTGAAGGCCCAGAACCCAGACCGATATTCGTCCGAGGTCGAGAGTTCGGGAGGTCGAGACCTCGAGACCTTGAGAGGTCGAGACCTCAAGACCTCGAGAGGTCGAAAGGTCGAAGGCTCTATAGCCGAAGTCAAGGGGTCGATGGTAGAAGTCAAGGTCAGGCAGAATTCAAACTGGACGATTAGGTCAAAGTCCGTTACGAATAAGGGGAAGACTATTTCAAAAACCCTAAAAGGGATAAATGTTATCCCCAAAATATCGAAAAGGGGTTGGAAGCTCTCTATATATATCATTAAATGAAGCCTTGACAAGGGAGGAGATATAAAAAAAAAAAGGCAGAAACATACTAGAACTAGATTGCATTACCCTCTCCAACTCAATAACTTTATCCAATTTAATCGCTTTCTTCAATTCGTTCGTTTTATTTATTAATCCGATTCTGACTTATCCGTTCGATCGTCAACCCCCCGATGGTCCTTCAGATTCACGTGTTTTTTTTGTCTTGTAGATCGCCAGAGCCCGAACTTGAAGAACGATTAATTGTAGAAATTTTTGACCTGTACAATTTGGCGCTAACCGTGGGTCTCCGATTGATACTATAAGGCAAAAGACTCCTTCTCCGGCGACGAGCGATGAAGACTGAGGGGTGCGGGAGTCCTCTCTTCTTTGGGAATAGTTTTCCCGTTCACGACACTGGAGCTCTCTCTAAAAAAAATGAATGATTTCGTCATTCCTCCCACAAATCCAAAAATCTAACACCAAAATCCAATAAGGGCTTTTCGATTGTCATGGCAGTGCAGATATCCTAGCGCACTGTTGGAGTGTCATTTCATAAAAATTGCTCATTTCGTTCTCGCTTCTACTGATTCCCCTCATAGATAAATCAGTTCAGCAAGTTTTTTAAGGGGATTCTCTCCAGAATACATTCTTTCACCCAAAATCGAAAGCTTTCAATCAAATTAGGGCTCCCGATTTCTCTATGACGACGCGGAACATGACTAGGGTTTTGCAAGTCTTCCACGGCGGCACAAGCTTGGCGGCTCGTTACAGCTACTCTGGCGAGCTACAATGCGGGATAAAGGTCGCGGGGGTCTTCCCACTTTAGGGATTCATCCTTCCATTCATGGCAGTGTTGTAATTAAAACAATTCTAAACATCTCATGTGATGATTAATGTCTATTATTTAAGCATAAATTGAGTGTCAATGTGTGACTGATTGCATGCCCAATCATTACTATGCTTAATCATGCTAAACCTGCTGGACTCACATCAATCTCCTGCTATGCTAAGATTTCTGGTGTTTTTGAGTCGTTCTACTATAATTGAGGCTCTAAACAGCCCCTGCTCGAGATGTGTACAATCCTAATGTTGCCTATCTTGCTAAAGCTGCTTGAGGTTCCTATATCGACTGTTCTATAACCACTCTTCGGTGTTTTTAGAATTCTCCTGCTCTATAGTGTGTTGTGCACTGTTTAATCCTGCATTGTTGTTACTGTATGCATATACCAGATCGATATATGCAGCTATTACGACCTCCTCTAGTCTGCCACATTGATTTTCCTACTATGAAGTCTAGAGGCAGATGGGCTGCATTGCTCAAATAAGTTACTGTTATCCTACTGCACATGTTTTGCTTGTCTAAAAGAGTCTAAATGTTGAAACCGATATTACTCAATCCTTTGAATGTTCCATACCTGGATTAAATCTGAATTAATCCAATAATGCATATCTATGTTTGGACCTGATTTAATTGCTTATATGAGCTTGGAACACTCTTACCTTCCTCTCCAAAAGGGATGGGATTTTTGATGTTTCCTTCTGTGTATATTTCTTGAGAAAGATCAACTAACTGCTTCATGAGAGCTTGCTCTAAAGTGTATAGGAGCTGAACAGGAACTGTTGGGATTTCACTTACCCTTCTCCCTAAAGGATATGGGCTTGTGGTGTTGCCTGTCTGGCATAATTGCTTGGGAAGGAATGACAAGCTGCTCTTAAGCGACCCCTTGCTCCCGAGTTGGGCGCTTTCATAGCACTCTTTGCTTATTGCTCTAACTTTTACTTGAATCCATGTTTCTTTAGTTTCGTCTGCTGCATGTGCTTAATGATTTAAAGAATGCTATATGCTGAATCTCTAACACTTGAAATAATAACACTCGTGGTCAACTTGCTGAAACATGTTATGAGAGAGCCTAGCTGCTCCTAATTGATAATTTAGATTAATATTTAAGGCTGCCTCTACTGCTCCTGCTAAGTCTGTCTAAATTCTATCAACTACATGCTCTCATGAGGTTCGACTACGTTAAATGTGCAACCCTTAATCTACACCCTAAGCATGTTAAATCTGAACAGGTTCTTAAATTTATGTCATACACCTATTGCATTACATATATGGAGAAAAAATGATTGAATTTTATTGATATCCTGCTCATTTGTCTTAATTTGTGTTCGAATTTTAGTAAGCTCGAGTTGGTAAATATGAGGATTCTATTCCTCAGCCAATTTTTCTCATTAATTTGGCTGGTAAACATTGTTGCAATGGTCTACTAATTCTCGTGTAATTGTCTTGTTCTGTAATGCAACTAACCCAATTTGTTTCCCTTGAAATTGGTAATAAAATGAGAGTATCAACTAAAAATCATTGTTACTATACTTTATGTCGAGTATTGGTACTCTCTTTATACTCCAGCTTGCCATCCGTTATGCTTCTATGTTTTTACAAGTGGTTACTTGCGAAATATAAAATGAATTCATTGCATTCCTACCAAACTGAATGATTATAAGCTTTTAGGAATGAGGATTCTTGAGTTTTGATGTTCAATACTTATGCATCAATAATTGTAAATTCTACTCGGTTCTATCATTATGAATATAAATGTTTGCAGATTTCATCAAAGTCTTTACATCGGCTGCCAAAGCCTCGACTTATTTAGCTCGCATATTGAAGTACTATGTTCAAAATAAGAGGCTTGCTCTCATAACCTTGAACTCCCCCGGACCCACCTTCGAGTCTGGAGCTCCCTCCAGAGGCTTGCTCTCAAAGTCTCGAGCTCCCCCAGACCTGCCTTCAGGTCTGGAGCCCCGCGAGGCCTACTCTCACGGCCTCAAATTCTTTTTAGGCCTGCTTTCAAGACCTTAACATTATTTCAGGCCTGCTCTCACGGCCTCAAATTCTTTTTAGGTCCGCTTTCAAGACCTTAATATCATATGAGGTCTGCTCTCATGACCTCATAAGCTCCCCCAGGACCTGCCTTCAGGTCTGGAGCTCCACGAGGTCCGCTCTCACGAACTCTCGAGCTCTCCCAGGACCTCTCTTCAGGTCTGGAGCTCCATGAGGTCCGCTCTCGTTACCTCTCAAGCTCCCCTAGGACCTGTCTCCAGGTCTGGAGCTTCACAAGGTCTACTTTGATAAAATCCTGAGCTTCCTCAGACCTACTTTAAGGTCCAAAGCCCACGAAATGGGATTTTTCAAACCTGGGATCCCTCTAAGGACTCATCTTCTGGCATTGGTCTGAAACTAAACGAGAATTCAGAATGTAGAGTTGAATCGAAATAACGATTAACTCCAAAATTCATTACCCAATCCTTGAAATACAAGAATCAAGTATTGAGGAGCTAACTGTAGAGGCCATATTTCTGCATAGGCCCAAAAGTTAGGCCCACGCCTATATTTGAAGGTTTAAAGAACCGAATAACATCGACATCTCGTGATCAATGTCTCGAGGTCCACACCTCGAAGTCCACATCTCGAGATCGACACCTTGTTTCTCAAGGTCCAGAAGTCTAAGGGAATAGTCCACAATTGAGTAGACTCCTGAAAGAGACCAGGTCAAAGTATCCTTTGAAGATATGTTAGACCCAGTCAAAACCTTTCGAACGGATAAGATTGAACCTGGTCTCAATAAAACTAACCTCGAAAATGGGAAAAATCGATTGAAAGCTTCTTATAGAGGACTTGATCGATCACAATCAAGGGGGGGTGAATACCCACATCCAACTTCAACTTTTGACCTCTACTGTAGATGCCTCTTTTTTGTGAAGGCCCATAACCCAGGCCCATATTCGTTCGAGGTCGAGAGTTCGGGAGGTCGAGACCTCGAGAGGTTGAAAGGTCGAAGGCTCTATAGCCAAAGTCAAGGGGTCGATGGCAGAAGTCAAGGTCAGGCAGAATTCAAACTGGATGACCAGGTCAAAGTCCGTTACGAATAAGGGGAAGACTCTTTCAAAAACCCTAAAATGGATAAATGTTATCCCCAAAATATCGGAAAAGGGTTGGAAGCTCTCTATATATATCATTAAATGAAGCCCTGACAAGGAGGGAGATATACAAAAAATGGCAGAAACATGCTAGAACTAGATTGCATTACCCTCTTCAACTCAATAACTTTACTCAATTTGTTCGCTTTCTTCAATTCATCCATTTTCTTTATTAATCTGATTCTGACTTGAGCGTCGGAGTCCGTTCGATCATCAATCCCTCGACGGTCCTTCGGCTTCACGTGTTTTCTTTGTCTTGTAGATCGCCGGAGCCCGAACTCGAAGTACGATTAATTGTAGAGATTTTTTACCTCTACAAATATTTAAGAGTTTGTTTGCTAGGTGGTATAAGGGTGTAATATATACCTGGCACCCTAATATTATATTCCATCCGTTTCGTTTTATTTGGTATTTTAACTTTTTTTATTTTGTGTCAAAATATTTAATAAAATATTTGTTGTTTTATATATTTTCACACATTCTCCCTCTATAATTTAACCCCTATCAAAACCCTGTTTTAGGAAAATATAATTGAACAAGATTATGACATATATGAAGGATGAGTGTCCACAAAATTAATTGTTAATTCTAGATAAAAAAAACCTAAAATAACAAATAAAACGAAATGGATGGAGTATTTGCTAGTAATAATAAAGTTCATGATTATGCAATGCCCGACATATATTAACCATTTATATGGTATAACATATCACACCTTATAGGTGGGATATGTATTACTATACAAAATTATTAAAAATTATAGACTAAAATAATCTTGCAGATATTAATTAAAAAATCTTATTATAAAATATTCACACAATATATGAAAACTAATTAAATGATATTTTAGGAATTTAAATTTTATATAGAATATAATTCATCTAAGCAAACTATGTATTATTAATACATAGTATATTTTAATACACCAAAACAAACATGATATTGATATCTTATACGGTATAACATATCTCATGTCAAGCATATTCAATATTATACCATATTGTCTAGCATATTCAATATTATACCATACTGTCTAGCAAACGCACCATAATTATACGAGCTTAATTCATCCCAATTATCATTTTATACATCTAAATTAAAGTTTATTATTCTCAATTATGATTTATATTTATTTCGAAAAAATAAATGTTAAGCGTAATGAACGAGTTCACGCGTTAGCGACTTAGCGTCGGATGAGTGTACTGCGCGAGTTGCCGAATCTTCGCAAATTTGCAAATAATTTATCTAGGTTATATTGGTCTTCAAGGAACTATGCATAGTTGCGAATTATCAGTCTTACGATAATTTCTATCAAAAATAGTTTTTTTATCAAATAAAATAGTCGTTCAAATTAATGACCAAAATAACACTTAATAAAAATAAAAGTTCTAAGTGATTTCTTGTAGCCTCAATAACACTCTTGAGATGATGATGTTTATCATCAAGGTTGGTTTGGTTAATAACTTAATATAACGAATTTCAAAATCGAAATAAATTTGAATTTGGTTCTTTGATTTTCTAAAATTCAAGTTTCAAGTTTTTTCAGTTCGATTTAAAAATCAAGTCGAGTTATGGTTTCATATAAGAAATAATTGGTCAAACTTGGCTTAAAATTTCCAGAATTGAATTAAATTCAGTTCGACTCCATTTGATCTAAAATACTCGACCAATTTAATTCGATCTATTCTTTTTTTACTTTTTAAATTTATCATTTAAAAAAATAAATCGGCCAAATGCATGTGTGCGCGCGTGCATTTTAATCTTAATTTCCTCAATTCAGAACGGAATTGACTGAATACGCATTACAGTCCCGCCCGAGAAGAATGTTGCTTGGAGGTAGCCCGTACATAGTTTAGTTAGCGCATGTTTCGTTCCAGTAATTAGTAGTAGGACTTGATAGATGATTTAATCATTCATCATCCAGCATTTGCTCCAATCATGCATTTAATTGATAACATATAAACTCATTATTTGGTAATTTATATCATCCAAAATACTACTCGCATTAAAACGAGATAATTTAGAGGAAAATTATGGTGAGCAAAATCGGATTCATAGAGACTACTGACTAAGTGACCCGACCAAGTACATAATTTTGTTGTTTCACTTTAGGTAAAGAACATAATCCAATGTTGATTTTGATTAACTAAATAGTGTGAAGTAAATAAATTAATTAAACAAAGAAAAATGGATAAACAGATAAACTACGGATACTAGCGTGTTGTTATTAAATAGATTTCACAATTTTCATATAATTTAGTCAACCAATTTAATTCTAATAGAATCACTCAAATAAGTTATAAAATTAGATTAGACTCTTATTATTATCTCGTCATCTCGAATTATTATCTAACTCCAATTAGAACCTCAAATTTATACTCCTCACGACATCTACTAATCTAGCAAGCTCGTGTTATACAGTCATAATCCATTACCAATCTAGCAAGCTCGTGTTATACAGTCATAATCCGTTCATCTATCAATCTCTCGAGTGAATAGTAAATTAACTACATAAGTGTGATAGCAGATCAATTCATTCATATAAAACAACAATAATCAAGGACGCACAAATAAGAAATAGAATAGAACGATAAATTGCCTAAAATTATAAAACCCATAAACATCCACACCCCTACCATCTCTAATACTTTAGCTCAAAATCCAAATAAATTAAATACAAACAACTAGCCAACATGGTAATCCCGAAAGAATAAATCATGGTAATCCATGATGATGCTTCTTCAATCTCTATGGTCCCTACTTTGTCCTCTCCGCTGCGTTCTCTACTCTATCTATGGGGTAAAAGTTGCATTGTATGTGCTTCATTCTTGCACTCCTAAATGCGTTTTTCCGTATTTTCTCATCTCAATTGAGCCTTTACTCGAACTATCAAGGCTTGGAGCTATATTTCATCAACTACAACAATTTTCAATCCAAATTCCCGTAGAATCAAACCGAAAACCCATCTCGTCCAAACAAGTGAAATCCGAGATAAATGTGGATTAATGCACACATGACACATGAAACCAACAAAACAAATTTAAAACAGATTCTAAATTGGTGTAAAAATGCAGTTTATCACTCACATTATTAATCTATCCCACTTTCCCAAATGTAAAATTATAGAGCTACCCTCAACTCGATAAATTTTGACTGCACTATCCTTGACGACCATTTATACATTCTCTTAATTTATTACCATAATCATTCAATCCAGATGGAATATTGACAATACATCATACATCATCCAAATTATAGTTAATCAATCCAAACATATAAATCACATTTCATTCATTGCGCAATGTAATCATGCTATATTCAATAAATCTTATTTATAAGAAAATAAATATCAAAATAATGTAGCTCTGTGTCTTACTAATACCTAGGAACCTAACTCCCTATCATAATCATTAAGTTCAAATTGAATATTCTCAATATGTCATACATCATTGAAATCGCAGTGTATTAATCCAAATACATCATAATAAATCACATTTTATTCACTACACAATACAATCACACTATATTCAAACAATGTTATTTACCACGTCAATAAATGAAAGTAACCGGTAGTATAAATATCAAAATAATGTAGTTGTGTCTCACTAATCTATTAGGGACGAAACTCGTACATTGCACAAATATAATACCCCACCCACACACCCACAGCCCACATGCAAACACCACCAATCCCAACTCCATGATTACCTCGTTATTCCCGCATTTCAAATCTCCACAAATCTATATATTTCCAATTTCAAATTAATTTATTTTCACATTCCATCACACCAACGTGCCACCGCCTCCCCTTCCCCGCCTTCCTCGCTCCCTAATTTTTTTCCTTTTCCATTTTTTCCAAAAAATTTAATTAAAAATTAAAAACTATCGCAGCACATGAAAATGACTCCCTCGAGATCTCTTATTCCTCTCCACCACCGCACCAGGAAAAACCCTAGCTACTATCTCCCTCCCCACTCTTAAAATCTTCTTCACTTTCGAGATTTCGGAAACCGGAATTCGGAAATCCGCAATTTGTTTTTTGTATTTTTTTTTTGTGGTTTTTCCGATGCGGTTGATCGTTGATTAACTCGATTTTGCATTTGATGAGGGCATTGCGTAGACACTCGAGGATTTTGATCCTCTGTTTTCTCTCTGTTTCTGTTCTCGCTCCTATTTTTCTACTGTCGTATCGCCTCAAACATATCAAGGCCGATGGTAAGTGTGTGCGTGTTTTTTTTCCCTCCATTTTTTACTTTGCTGGTGATATTTTGAAGTGTATAGTCTAATTCGTGGACTTTTTTCGTTTCCTTTGGCGCAGTATCTGAAGAATATATTGAAGATTTATCTATCATTGTACGAATCTCTCATCTTCAGCTCTTACTTACATTTTTGTTTTTACTTGCCTTAGTGATGTGAAGAAATGATTTATCTAAATATTTTATCTGGTTTTCGTGGTATTTCAGTCTGATAGTTGATTGCTTCACATTGAAGTTTCGACCGTTTTTCACGTTTGTCTTGTGTGTTTCTGTTTGATTCTCTGTTGCCATTAGTTGTCCGTGGTTAGCGTATATAATTTCTATTTTTTGGTATTGTTTGCGATCGTGTGACTAACATTGTGGACGGAGGTTTCACGTTCCTGCTGTTTTTTTTTTTGGTTCTATATGTTATGTTTGGCTTCCTTACCTTGTTGATCAGATTCATCAAATGTGAATAAATCTTGAGGTATTTATTTTTAGATTCGAACTTTTTTTCTTGTACAGAAACATAGGACGGAGGCTCATTCACTTAGCGCAATCGAGCAGGTAATTTGAAAGCTTAATCTTTGCTTTGTGAAAGATGTATTGTATTACAGTTTTGATGTTCATGCTCCTGCATGTCCTCTAATATTGTGGTTTAGGAAGAAATTCATGGTTTGAGAGAACCAACCCTGCTGGTGTACAAAGATGATACCTCTAATTCTACAATTAACTTTAGTTCTAGTGATGATACAAGAATTGGTGAAGTTAGTCTTGCAACAGATAGTACTGACTTGCCTAAAAACAACGGTTTGTATTTTTTGTTCACACTGTATCAAAGTTATTAATTACTTAGTATGCTGTAAAATTTAGTGATATATTTTGTCTGCTCTCATTGCAAGTTCAGCAACCAGACATGACAAAGATGACGGTGACCAGAAAAGGCAGCCAGATGGAAAATTGCCCGCATCTGTTGCAAAGGTGTGTTATTGTGCTAGTGGGATATTTTGCCAGCATTAAATGTGAATATCCAGTTATATGCTGTAATTACTGTAACTTTACAACTGTGCTAGCTTCGAGTGAGTGATATATGTGGCTGGCCATACTTTTCCATAATTATAATTATAATAATTATAATAATACCACTAATAATAATAATCAATCGTTTGAAGTCAGTACTTAGTGACGTATGCGACTGATGAGGAAAACATGCGGGTAGAGCCAAATAGCCAATATGTATGTGCTGGTTTATCCCTTGAGAAATCTTCCCAGAAGTAACTCTGGTGGCTAGAAGTTGAGAGAGAATTATGAAAAGTGGACTCACATTTAATGTCCCATCATACAGTGTCATATTCTTTTCCCAAATGTGATTGGCTGAGCTGAAGATCGTGTGTATTTTCTGGAGAAGGCATGATAAAAAGTTTGATTAGATATATAACTATCTGAGATTCTATATGTACATAAAACAGTCTCTAGTATTCTCACTTATTCCGTTTACTGGATTTGGAAATTTTCATGTATACTTGTATAAAGTAGTTAAGTTCCTATTGTTTAATACTTTTCTGTTTTCCTCATTGTTTTCTCTTGTTTGGTCATGACACATACACGAGTCTCTGATATGATGATGGTTTTCTATTAATCAAGTACTTATAAAATTTGAGGTTGCACTTTTTTATGGTTCTCTGATGTACAAGAGCAGCGCATTTGGAAATGCATCATTTATGTGCACCAGTTGTCTGTTGTCTACTTTTCTGCAGTTCAAGGATGGCAGCAACGCTGATTTTTCTAATTATTTTGTCTGCACATTCCACTCAAATGGATCTTGGTTTTGTTTAATCTGTGTGATGATTCAGAATGGAAGATTACTTTCTGTGAAATATGCATTGTTTTCTTCCCTATTATCCTTTGTCCTTTTTCTATTCTACTTATTGTTTTCTTTTGGTTCACCAAAGGAAGAGTCACATGCAGGCAGGGTGCAACAGATCGTACATACCAGGTTGAGGATGACAGATGAGAAGGTGAAAGAGATGAAAGATCAGGTGATTAGGGCCAAAACATATTTAAATTTCACACCATCAAATAGCAGTTCTCATTTTGTCAAAGAGTTGAAGCTTCGGATTAAAGAACTTGAACGAGCTGTGAGTCAGTCCACAAAAGATTCTCATATATCCAGGAGGTATGGCCTTTTCTGAAATTATTTGTTCTTTGCTATATACTTTCACTTTTCAACTATTAAAATCCAACAATAATATTGTTACATCAGTATAATTGGCGGAAACTGATGATGGGTTTTTCTTGATATCATTACATTTATTTCTTTGGCCTTTTTCATTCATTGTGCACCTAGATTCTGTCTATTACCTTTGTAATTAGGCTCGTGATATCACTTCTTAATGTGCTATTCTGTTGAATATGGTGATAATCAACAATAGGCTTCCAAACTCTTTAGAAAGGTCCCCATTTTTCCTCTAAAGAAATGGTAAGATAATCAGTCCCGTAATTGATATCTTATGGCTTACATGAAGTGGAATCTGCTTGAGTAGTAGGACCTTTGGGTATCAATTCAATTGTATCATTGTTTCAATCATTTTACTATCTTATTCTATATCTTAAGACTTAGTTTTTCTGAGCCAGGATTTCGCCAACTGTCATAAAAGTATATTGCTTGGAAATATTGATGGTTAACATCATGGTGAAATAACAAAGTACGTTCATGAAACTTCAGTGAACTTGCATAAATATATAAACCTCTGCGTTGTTAGTTCTCTGCAGAAGATGAAAGCAATGGAATCTACCTTGGCAAAAGCCAGTCGTATTTACCCTGATTGTGCTGTCATTATAAAGAAACTACGTGCTATGACATATAGTGCTGAAGAGCAGGTTCGTTCGCAGAGGAATCAAGAATCTTTTCTTAGAGGGCTTGGTGGAAGAACCATCTCAAAGGGCTTTCACTGTCTTTCCATGAGATTGACGGCTGAATATTTTGCCCTGAAGCATAAGGACAGGGAGCTCCCAAACAAACATAAACTACAAGATCCACGTCTTTACCACTTTGCTGTTTTCTCTGACAATGTTTTGGCCTGTGCAGTGGTTGTGAACTCAACCATCTCAACTGCCAGGGTAAGTTGTTGCTTCTCCTCAGTCCATTGACTTCTTTATTCTGTCTGCCAATAATTCTAATGGACAGATTTTGTGAAGGTACCTATTATAATTAATTGCACAGGAGAGAGAGTTCTCTTTTGGTTTTATTATAATGTCAAGTTTCTTGAAGTAAACCTGGATTTTTAACCCCTAATCTATTTGCAATTTTTTCAACATCATCATCATTTTCTGAATAAAAATATTCCTTCTCTCTTAAAAAAGAGGTTCCTACTTGCATATTTTACATCTTTAGCTAATTATAACCAGTGACACTCCACCTGAGGTTGGGCTACTAAGAGGGATGATGCTGCAGTATTGAGGAAAATCAAATAAATTGCCTTGGTGCTTTGTGCTATTTACTAGGGGGCTTTCAGCCTATATTATGAGAACTTATTTCTTGGATAGTTTAAGGTAGAAGATAAAATTGTGATGTCTGCATGGCAGATTGAATCGTGGGTGAGGTCAACATTGGAAATGCCTAATACTGTACCTATGAAGCACATACTAAATTATAGGAAATTGTCTTTCCATGACAGGAACCAGGGAAAGTAGTATTTCATATAGTGACTGATTCACTCAATGTCCCAGCAATTTCAATGTGGTTCTTATCAAACCCTCCTGGAAAAGCTACAGTTCATGTGGAGAGTGTAGAAAGTTTTCAATGGTTAGCCACCAAATATAATGCAACTTTGGAGAAGGAAGGTTCTGTTGATCCGCGATATACTTCTGAGCTGAACCACCTCCGGTTTTATTTACCAGATGTTTTTCCCCGGCTAAATAAGATAGTCTTTCTTGATCATGATGTGGTAGTGAAAAGGGATTTAACAAGGCTGTGGAGCATTAACATGAGAGGCAAAGTAAATGGGGCTGTGGAGACTTGTAAGGAAGGGGAGCCTTCATTCCATCGTATGGATATGCTCATTAATTTCACAGACCCCATGGTGGCTACTAAATTTGATGCTAAGACGTGCACATGGGCTTTTGGGATGAATCTATTTGATCTTCATGGATGGAGACAGCGAAATTTGACTGGGAGATATCACAAATACCTTCACTTGGTTAGTAAACTACTTAATTCATTCATACCTTTGTATAGCCATTTTGTACATTTGTTTTTCACAGGATAACACAGCATGTGTTATGTGCGGAGCATTACCTTTTGTGTTTATTTTCTCGTTGTTTGTAGTTTGTACTTGATTCTTAGTAAATGCTTATCTCTTTGTTTTCTTGGACTGTTACCCTTTCATTTATGATGGCATCTCTTCAAAGTACCGGCAAGAAAACATCCATTGAGAAGAATCCTTTCGTGTTATTTGCTCTCAAAATTTTGTTCTTACTACTTTTCTCATTAACCTTTAAATTTCAAGTATGCCCACAAGTCCCCTCACAAATTAACATTCACATTCTTCTTGCAGGGCAATCGGAGGCCATTATGGAAAGCAGGAAGCTTGCCCATTGGTTGGGTCACCTTTTACAAAGACACGTTCGGTTTAGACAAGAGTTGGCATGTCCTCGGGTTGGGGTATGACTCTGGTGTGAGGCTGGAGGACATAGATCGAGCCTCAGTTGTACATTTTGACGGAATCTTGAAACCATGGCTGGATATTGGGATAGAGAGGCACAAGCACTTGTGGAAGAAACATGTCAAATACGAGCATCCATTTCTGCAACAGTGCAATCTCCACGCCTAGTTGGATTCCATTCCACATGAGCATGCAGGCATCACAGCATATACTTAACTCCATTCTTTCTCATTTTTCAACATATTTTACATGTAAATTTCAAAGCTTTTTACGCGGCCACAGGATTATAGAAGTCGAGTTTACTATAGCAATAATGGGTCGAAATTCGAAGGTACCCTTAGATATATGGTTATTCTTCCCGCGAATTCTGTATATACAACTCATGTACTGTACTAATATTGAAATGGTCTATGACATGATACTTCATTGGACTTGTTTTCTGATTCATATGTATGCTGGCTATGCTATGAATTTGAGCTTTTCGGCACGTAATAGGTCGTTTAACATTTTTATGAGACGGGCTATGTACTCCACAATCTTCTCTGGATTCGTTTAAATTTCTTCATGTGATAAATAAGATTGATCCAATAATCTACTGTAATCTATGTATTTGGACTATTTAGGCTCGACTAATATCTGAATTGCATAATCTTTTGGATTTGTATTTTAGTAGTATATTATATTTATTTTATTTTGGGGGGTGGATGGAGACCACATTCCAGTCTCAAAACTCTTTGGAGCGGGCTAGTGGCTGCCAATGGATGATGTGCCACGTGGAGAGAGGTGATTGGGTTGTAATAGATTAGGAGGTATTTACGCAATCCGAGGTGTGTGGTTGGTTGTTCTCTCTGGTGATATAGAGAGAGAATAGATAATAGAATAGATAGTTGCATGCCCACACACTCAAAACTGATTTTCTCCTGACTGCCTAAGTTGATCAAGTTCACTCAAAACTAGTCGACTAAAATGGCCACCATCACTGCTTGCACCTCTACCTCGTCACTTGCACGCGCCGCCCTCGTACAGAAGGCCTCCGCCGCTCGCCCCGCGCCGCCCGTTCTTGGTAAGATCCACCTCTCTCTCTCCTCCCCCAACGCTGGAATCTTTATTTCATGTGTGTGTGTGTGTGTAAATAACACACACAATTTATACACGTTAGATCCAAAAAGTTGATGATGTGATTAATTAGTAGTGCACTTGAAATTAGGATTTGCTGCGGCTTTGTTCAGATTGATGGGTTTTGATTTATAAATGCAATATTTCAAATTTTATAATAATTACTTTATGCTCTCTATTGAAATCCATTTTATCCAAATTATAATATACTATAATTGTGTTGAAGTATATATTGAAATGTATTCTCAAACCAGGCATATGCATCTCTAAATCATATTATTTTAATTGATAAGTTTGATAAATTTAATTGGTTAGAGTATAGCATGACATGTTAATTGAATTCAGGTTTGCCATCAATTTCAAAGATGGGGAGAGTGAGATGCTCCTTGGAGGAAAAGACACAAGAGAGTGAGGCAAAGTTGGGGATGGGGGCTTCAATGGTGGCGGCGGCTTGCGCGGCGGCCATGTCGAGCCCGGCGGCCATGGCGCTGGTGGATGAGAGAATGAGCACAGAGGGAACCGGGCTGCCATTCGGGCTGAGCAACAACCTTCTTGGTTGGATCTTGTTTGGTGTGTTTGGTTTGATTTGGGCACTTTATTTTGTGTATGTCTCCAATCTTGAAGAGGATGAGGAATCGGGCTTATCTCTTTGAACCTTTTAAATTCTACTCATATGATCGATATATATCTCTCCTCTCTCTCAAACTATGCATGTAAACATCTATTTTTGTTTATGTAATTTTCTCATTTCCTTTGGTGAAACGTTTTCAAACTATTTGTGATTAGTACTGTCGTATTTTATTTCATCAGTGCTCGATCATTTATTTGATGATAATGCATTGTGTTCCAGTTCATGATCGGTTATTCGATGATGATTGGATCGATCAATTATAGCTAATCAGAAGGCAACACAGGAGCCGTAGGATGTATGAATATAGAAGGATATATAATATGGAAGTATTTCTTCTCATTCAAGGAGTTAGGATTGGTTGTTTTGAATAGCTTGACTCGAGACGTTAACATGATTTAAATTCATAACTTTTCATTGCCAAATTAGATATGGCAATGAGGATATTCGTTGAGTTTATGTTAGTTAACATTTAAAGACAAGTAATAAATTATTAACTAGAGATTTGCAAAAAGCATGTAAACTATATATAATAAATATAAATTTTGTATGTGTTTATAAGTTCAAAAGTTAAAACACCTATATTATTTTGTCCCAATGTACAGATTGTTAATGAGAAATTTGCAAATGCTCATATTTAGAGTTGTCATTTTGTCTGATGATACAAATGTTTATATCTAGAGCTGTCAAAATCAACGGCCAAATCAGCCCGAGTTCATGGAACTGATGTAAAAATAATGGACTGGGTCGGTTCGAGTTGAAATTTTGGCTGGAGTTCAAGTTCTCTCAGGACCCGAGGGCTTTTCACATTGCACCCAGACTCGCACTTAATTGAATTTTTTGGGATCTACTAAATTGTGGCTCATCCTTTTTGAAAGTTGGGCCTCACCACTTTTAACAGCCCTGCACATAATTGTATGTACCATTAATTTAGTAGGTATTTAGGGCATCTCAGATAACATTCTGATGTGGCATTGGAATGTTACCCAAAAATGGGTAACATTTGCATAGTGGAGAATTGGTACAAATGAGAAAATTTTAATTAGGTACAAATAATACTACATGGTAGCATTTGTTTTTTAATTGAATGTGGACCCTATTTCCTCCTTTTTCTTAACTTTTTCTCTTCCCTCTTTCTTTTTCCCTTCTTTTCTCTCTCTTTTCTCTCTCATTTTTTTCTTCATTTTTTCGGTCACTAACAGAATCCATTTCTCTCTATTTGTTTTATGTTTTCTCTTTCCTTTTTTTTTCTCTCTTTCATTTATCTTTCCTTGTTTCTTTTTTTTTTCTATACTATTTTGTGCTTCTGTGGGCTTGAGTGAAATAACATTTTTTTTTTCAAATTGTAAAATAAGTAGGCTTGGAACGGTATTACGGTACATACAAATAATTGTAAAATAATTATTTACAAATAATATTATTATCTATCAATAGTAACAATAATTATATTAAAGAAATCTAATGAAAATTATTTGAAAATGTTCTTTTTTTTTCTTGTACTTCTCGTACGTTTCTTTTTCTTCTTTTCAATTTTTGTTTTAATTATAATTAAATTTGTATGTAATTACAATCAAAAGTGGCGAAAAATAAATTAAAAATATCTATTTAATAAAGTTGTCAATTATGAATGAGTAGTTAAAAAAATATTCACTACAATAAATTTATGTTTAAATAAATTAAATTTTCAAATTAGTATTCAAAATAAATTTGCTAAAAAATATTATCATATTAAATTAGTATATAATGAAATCTTAAATATTTTTTTTAATAAATTCAAATATGTAAATAAAATGAGTGATGTAATAGTGGGGCTCTCAAAAAGTAGTAATTGTACCTAGATGCATTGACAGGTTTAGGTAGCAATTTAATGAATTTGGTAACTTTTGATGTGGCAGTGATGTGGCAGCTATTTGAACCTAAAAAATAATAGAGATGCCCTTAGGTAATAAAAATAATAATGATACATTTTTGGTAAATAAAAAGTTGAATAAGAATTCAATAGTTGTAGAGTTTGTAAAAAGACGGGGTCAGTGTTGAATTCAATAAAATACATTTTTATTTTCGCAAAATCAACACTCGTTGAGCGCCGCCACTTGAGTAAAATACTAGCCCTTCCAATTGCGAAACCGCCGCCGACCGCCGCTCCCCTTTCTTCCCAATCTCCGGCGGCATGTTTTTCTTAAGTGAAATAGAGCACACTTTGAGGTTGCCCCCTCTCCTCCTCGATCGACCTCTTAACGACGCCATTAAAGGAGAGCTCGACTCCATCTTCCTCGACAAGGTTTCTCTCTCTACCTCTCCTCCTCCTCTTCCTCCTCTCTCTATTTCTCCATCTGCTTACCGTTCTGCTCTACGACGCTAGGTTATTGATAAGTTAGGTTTATGCGTGAGCGTGTATGATATCCGCTCAATTGATGGCGGGTTTATTTTTCCCAGTGATGGCGCTTCGACTTACACGGTACAAATTTACACGATTGAGTTGTTGATTATGCTCTCGGAATGCTGAGTTTGGTTTCATTACAGGCTTCAGTTACTGTGTTTTGCACTTCATTATCTTTTACTTCGACCATACATTTTGCGGCAGAAGCTTTTTGTTCGTTATTTTCTTTGAAACAGAAGAAGTTATGTTTTTATCATCATTAAAAATGGCTTCTGGAAATTGTAGAGATTATGTTGAATTGTGACTGTTTAACTTTGTGTGGTTTCCTTCAGGTGAAGTTCAGGCTGGTAATGTTTCGCCCGTTTGTGGGAGAGGTCATTTTAGCTCAAATTAAACAATCGAGAGAGGACGGTATACAATGTATTGCACGCAACTGCTTAGTTTTTCTGGTTTGTTTTCAGTTGTTTTATCATTTATAAATGTTGTCATGATCATCTTGTTTATGCGTCTCCATATTTGTAAAAATTATGGTATGAGTGGGAAGGGAGCTCAACAAACCTGATTTCTAACGCTATATGAAGCTCTTCATTCTGTTATATGCGGTTGCCATTACTAGAATTAAAACATGATTTACTTTTGCCTAGGCTCATATTGGTAGATGTGGAACTAAAAAATACCTCATTGCTCTAGGTGTTTCTTTATGATAACTAACAATTCATGATGCCTTAGTCAGTACTACACCAAATAAAATGAAACATGCTCCTAACAATGAGTCTGATCTCTTAATCATAACATAAACTTGCATCAGATCATCTTTTGGTGGAGCATAAATTCCTTCTAGGTTATATTGTACAATGCGGTTTTAATATTGCTGCTGATGTCGGTATCACAGGACTATGTTATTCTTGAATCCACTATTGCAACTCTCAAAAATGTTGTACTGGAAAAATATGTTGCTTGAAATTTTGTTCTGTTATTTGATATTTTTTTGCTGTACCTCCTTACCTCGTAGTCATTTGTCCTCTTTAAGATCTGGGACCTGCTAAAATATATTATTCTTGGGAAAGTATTTTGAGGAAATTGTCGTTGTTTATTCATGTTTGTAATGTTCTACTTGGATAGGGATGTCTCTTCGTTATAGTATTGGTCAATAATGAAAAGTTGTTTCCTCATCATATGCATTATGATATCTTCACTCCAATCAATTATGTCTTATTATATTCCATGTTTTTAATGCTTATGTGCAAAAAACATTTTGTGTTTACTGATGTTTCTCACATGTTAGTTATTGAACATTTCCTTGGCAGTAACACTTGGATTTTTCGATGACATATATATACCTGTCCATTTGTTGCTCTCTGAAACCCGCTGTGAACATGTCCCGGGAAATAAGTGAGCTTCTCTTTTGTCATCAACTTTTTACAGACGTTTTACTTATGCCTAGGTTCTTTTAGTACATTTGCTCTCTCCCTGTAAATATTGTTTCTGCCTTTATCAGGGTGGTTTGGATCTGGAAATATCAGGAAACGGATTACCACATGATTGAGGAGGATGAGGTTAGTTAGTTCGAACTTTTATTTGTCATTTTGGCAATTGTTGAAACTTGTATGGGACCTCATAACTTTCTTGCTTGATATTAGGTAAGATTCAAAGTTCATAGTGTGAGTTATCCGCCTGTACCTAAAGATCATGGCCAGAACTTAGAGCAAAAGGATGTCAAGCCATTTTCCCCCATGGTGATCACTGTAAGTCTTACTTTATTTTTATTTTTGCTCCTTTAGTTCTTACTAATATTTCATAGAAGGTGATTTGTATGAAGGAATTGAATTAGATAGGAATGAAATGATGATGGAAAAAAAAAAAGTTGTGCAAAATGACATTTCTATGATGCAAATATCCATAGAATGAGAATTGAATGGAATCTTTTTTTTTTTCTGGTGTATAAATTGATTTCTTTTTTGTACGATCAAATTTCCTTCTAATTAAAAAATTCATGAGAACTAATATTATCATTAATGTGTAAATTTCGGTGTCATGTCTAAACTTTTTTTTTTTGTTATTTATAATCTTTTTATACAATTTATAAATGTGAGTACTAATTATAAAAAGTCATTTACATGTTTTTATATACTGATTAATATTTAAATCAAATTGGATACCGAGCTTTGAAGCAATAAGAAAATTAAATGACAGTTTAAGATTTTAGTCAATATTTTCTTTTGAAGTACGAACTCCAATGCTAATTTAGTTCTATAACAGTAGTTTCGCCTTGTCATTTGAATATATCCATAAATACTTTCAATTTTGATTAGCATATATTTATATTTAATACAAATTTGGTTTATGGTTTCGACTCTTTTCCGGCCTGCATTTCCTTTGCCTTTCTTTTGGAGGGTGATCTATAACGTCGTTGGAAGTGTAATCATCGTTATGCTTCGATATAATCTTTGATTAGCAAAACTGGTGAAAGTCGTTTTTTTTTTCAAATAAAAATAAAAATTTATTGCAGGGCTCTATTGATCTGGCTGGTTTAGGGGCTACGTCATGGTGGTAGGAATCGAGCAGTGAAATATCTTGGGATGATCATCAACCATTAGGTGAGTAAATGGTGGAGACTTGTGTGTAAAATGGAGACATTCCTGTTCCAGACCCAACCAACTTGATACCGTCGATTTTAATTAGGCAAATTATGCTGTTCTTTACAAATGCAAGCAAGCATACACTGTTGAGTTCTTCAAACAATCTGATGTTGAGATTGGTTTTGTTTGTAACGTATTTTTGTTGGTTGTAGAGTGTAGACACTACTTTTGGTGGAGTTTTTCAGATAGGTATTAGTGAAGTATTAGTTGTATAGGCGAAATTCGTCAATGATCTAATATCTATATATTCCATATGTAAATGAGAGTGATCTCGGATTCAAGCACCATTATTTTTCTGCCTAAGATATATTGAAACAAGTATCGTTTCATTGCGTGTGGGAGTTTATCTTGTGGCTTGTGGGTTCGGGTTACTTTTATTACCACAAAAAAAGAAGCATTAGTAATTAATATATTATCTTGCTTACTATTTAAGAAAATAATATATTATATCATGCGAATTGTCTCGCTTGTGTACAAATAAGTAGGAATCAGGAAGAGATCATCTAAATAATTACGTATTGTCGGTATTGATATTCCACCTTTACATAATTTAATAAATCTGGCACATGAAAGTAAATTTCAACAACTTAAATCTAACTAAGGTTGGTATATAACCAATTAAGATATTTTATTGATTCGACAAGTGATGTCAAATTGTTAGATTATGCAACATGTGATTTTTGAAAATAAAAATGTTAGTGATATCAAATGTCAGATACTAAAATATAAATAATTATTTTAGTTTACAAAATTAAATCGAAATTTATAAATTTTTGGGTGTTAATTTTTATAAAGGTAGATTTCATCTTCATACCAGCATTTTAGGTTTTTTTTTTCAAAAATAACCAAGTTTTTCAAAATTAACAAAACAAAAATATTTACAAATCTAATATATGATCAATTTTACAGTAAAAAAAGATTGATTGTATTTTAAGATTTATTGATTTGATGTTTATTTTAGGAAGGTCGAAAAATAGAAATAATAAATTAGGTATGATTTTCAAACCATAAAATATTAAATTTGTTAAATTTTTAATTAAAAAAGAAGCTCAAAACATGAGTCTAATTTACCTTCTTTTTTTTGTTATTGTTCAAATCAATAAAACTCCTAATGAAATATATTTAAAGTAGAAAAAATAAAAAAGAAAGATGGGATTGGTGAAAATGTGGCGGAAGCGAAGTTGGAGAAAGACTCCATATCATATGATATATGAATAAAGATAAGCAGCCAAAACAACTGAAGATACACCACTACTACTATTTCAATGGCGGCGACGTCTCTTCGCGCGCCCAGGATCGGCTCCTCTCTCTCTTCTCCGCCCTTCCTATCCCTCCGCAACTGCAATTTCCCCGCTAGGTTTCTCTCTTTCTCTCACTACGCTCAATCTCGTACCTCCGAATACTTGTTCCATTCCTTCTCGTCTCCTCGTCGGAGCCGCCGTTTAGCCACCGCGGTCCGTGCCGAGTCCACCAACGGCTCCGAGCCGTCCGGCCACTACGACTTCGACCTCTTCACAATCGGCGCCGGCAGCGGAGGCGTCAGAGCCTCCCGCTTCGCTGCCAATTTTGGGGCTAAAGTTGCGGTTTGCGAGCTGCCCTTTGCTACTATCTCCTCCGACTCTGCTGGAGGCGTTGGCGGCACGTAATGATTTTCCTCCTCCTCATCTTTTTTTTTTGTCCCAAAAAATATTGTGGAAGCGAGGAGCATTTGCTTATGATTGTTTGAGGATTTATCATAAATCCAAAATTACTGATCGTTTCTTTGTTGAATGATTTATGGCGCTGTTGTTTCCGTAATGATGTGGCTGATCAATTATATTATTGTTGTTGTTGTTGTTGTTGTCGGCCCCTCATCATGGTTGTTTATTATTTATTTTAAGATACACTTTTTATTCTTGAGAGAATAAGGCTGTACCTTTTCTGTTCGAACTATATAATGGACTTAGGTTTGCTTATAGAAATCAAAGCTTAGTAGATTTGTCATGTATAGCGCGGGCGGCTATGAAAATTGTCTCAACTTATCTGAATCTTGGATCCTGATATGCACGATGCATGTAAAATAGTCTACTTTATGAGAATTTGAGATATGAGATAGGGTTGATTGCTTAATTTTTTTTTATTTTGTCTAATTGATTTCTTCGAAGGACTGGTTCCCTTAATCAAAAGTTGTTCTTATGCCCCTTTGCATTTTTGTATGATAGTCAAATATATATGGCTTCAACGTCTTGGGCTGCTGGAGCTGTTTATATTGCTTCAGGGCAGATTTACGTACTCTTCTGTTCCTATGAATAAACACTATGGAAAAACCTACGCTGAATATAAAACTGTGGAGCTTACTGCAATTTAAGTCAAATATCAATGATCTATTAAACTTCTGTGAGTTGCTAAATTTTGACAGGCGTCATTTGAATCTCTCTCAAGGGCCAATAAATATCATTTTCTTGCCTAGCTAAAACATGTTTCTTTTTATCATTTTCTGTTTGATCAAAATTAAATTTGAGGAAATGTTATATATCCAATAATTTGGTGCGTTTACACAGCACAGACTCAGGATGCACTTTGAAATATCTTATAATCTCTGGTAAACCTTGTGAAGGTGTGTACTCCGTGGATGTGTTCCTAAAAAGCTCCTTGTGTATGCATCCAAATTTTCTCATGAATTTGAAGAGAGCGGTGGATTTGGATGGAGTTATGAGGCAGAACCTAAACATGACTGGAGCACGTTGATTGCAAATAAGAATGCTGAATTGCAGCGCCTTACTGGGATCTACAAAAACGTATTGAAAAATGCTGGTGTCATGCTACTCGAAGGCCGTGGCAAGGTTGGTGATATTCTAGACCAGAAGCATGTTGGATATTAATTTTGTTCTATGTGCTTGATGTTTCTGATTGTTCTATGGTCATTTATAATTTCCTTTTGTAGATTATAGATCCACATACAGTGGACGTGAATGGAAAGCGCTATTCAGCTAAGAACATTCTTATTTCAGTTGGAGGGCGTCCTTTCATTCCTGATATCCCTGGAAGTGAATATGCAATAGATTCTGATGCTGCCCTTGATTTGCCTTCAAAACCTAATAAAATTGCTATAGTTGGGGGTGGTTACATCGCAGTTGAGTTTGCTGGCATCTTCAATGGCTTGACAAGTGATGTCCATGTATTCATAAGACAGAAAAAGGTGTTGAGAGGTTTTGATGAAGAGGTAACTGCCTTGAAAATCTCATCCTATCAGTGTAAATGATGTTTCTTTGAATATCTCCTGTGTTGATGTAAGAAATTCATCTCTTATTCTGCAGATCAGAGACTTTGTTGGAGAGCAAATGTCATTAAGGGGCATTGAGTTTCACCCTGAGGAGTCACCTCAAGCTATACTCAAGTCATCAGATGGATTATTGTCTTTGAAAACAAACAAAGGAACAGTTGATGGCTTTACTCATGTCATGTTTGCAACAGGACGAAGACCAAATACGAAGGTAAACATTTCCTATGTTGTTTAGTGATCACCTTGGATAGCATAGATTGTCAGATTGTCGTGGACATGTTGTGTGCTGCAATGGGTTCCTTTCTTAATTTAATTTCACTGTTGTTATAATTTCTTTTATGCATGCTTGGTTTGGAGGAGTGGCTTTTTAAATATTTACAAAAGGCTGAAACCTATTTGTTGATTGCTCCGGATAACACTGGAGGTGTTATTATCCATACAGATTTATAGTTTATGATATAGCAATAACAATTTTAAATTTGTTTATTCTTTTCTATTTGCAACAGAATTTAGGTTTAGAAGCCGTTGGAGTGAAATTGTCTAAAACTGGAGCTATAGAGGTAAGCTTTCTCGTCCACATATCATAGTATCCCCGGTCCATTGGGTGTTTATCTAATCAAATAATAATGCAGTTTTATCGTCATTCTCAATTATTTATTCAGGTTGATGAATACTCTCAGACTTCTGTTCCATCAATTTGGGCGGTAGGAGATGTTACGGATAGAATAAATTTGACCCCAGTTGCCTTAATGGAAGGAGGAGCATTGGCAAAAACTCTTTTTGCAAATCAACCAACAAAACCTGATCACAGGTTCTTTTTCTAGTTTGGTGAAATATTTGGCAGATTAGAAATGTAAATAATTGAATAAGCCAGATAGATAACTCAGATGTATCAATTATTCCTTGTTGAGAATTTATTTATATTTTGGAAGCAGTCATTTTCTTATGAAAATTTTAACCTGTTTCTCCTGACTATATTTTTCTCTTAAGCAGTGCAGTGCCATCTGCAGTCTTTTCTCAGCCTCCTATTGGACAAGTTGGTCTTACTGAAGAGCAGGTGAGAATGATGACCTATGTAGCTGTAATTTGATAGATTGCAATTCCTTATGCTATAAAATTTTGCAGGCAATTAAGGAATATGGTGATGTTGATGTTTATACATCAAATTTTAGGCCTCTAAAGGCCACTCTTTCTGGCCTGCCTGATCGGGTTTTCATGAAACTTATTGTATGTGCAAAGACTAACAAAGTTCTTGGTCTGCATATGTGTGGCGAAGACTCAGCAGAAACCGTCCAGGTAGGTTGCCGCCTCTGCTTAGTTTTCAATTTTTTTTGTTATCATATATCTCCTTTTACATGATCGTCTATGTCATATAGTATATCATTTTTCAATGTTGATTCCAGGGATTTGCAGTTGCCGTGAAAGCTGGCCTAACTAAGGCAGATTTTGATTCAACAATTGGTATCCACCCAACTGCAGCAGAGGAATTTGTCACCATGAGAACACCTACACGAAAGATCCGAAGTACCTCGTCCGAGGTAAGACCATTTCTGCATTTCTCTATCATATATCTCATTATCCAGACAACCTTGTTCCTGAAAGTCCACCCAGATTGAACTTGTGATGATGGCCGGACTGATAATTGGTAATATGTGGAAGTGACAGTTCCCGTGTAGTTGGGATGTGCTGTGAAAGATCAAGAGGTAGAACATGGGGTGCCTATATGCGTGAGACGCTTTATGGAAGGGACATATAGGGGATACAGCGGTGGAATTGCTTTGCTAAGTTGTCATTTTCTGGTTTTGGGTTTATGGCAAATACTTACAAAAATGTTATTGGGGGATGTGAAGTTTCATTGACCTTATCCAAAATCCAGTTGCTCTTTCAAAAATCCAGTCAATAATACCTCGATCAACTTAACCCTGCTGAAATTCTGGAGTTTGCTTCTTAGTATTCCCATGTGAATTTTATTCATCTCTCTTCTAATTCCTGTATCTTTCATACCATTTCAGGGAAAATCAGGTTCTGATGCCAAAGCTACTGCTGGTGTATAATTCGAGTTTAATCAAAGAAATGTTGCTGCGTGGAAGGATATACATATGGGGTAGGTAGGACATGAGAGATCATTGCAATAAAACTTGCATTCTTCTCTAATCTTTTATGGACTAAAATTGAGTTTCTTCTACCTTAGAAGTTTCCTTTTCTTGTTGACGTTATCAAATCTTCAAACTAATTCAAAATGAATTAGCTGGTATAGATTTACCCAAGCTCATCTCTGAATTCATGTCTGCAGAAGTTCTCAGCACCCAACCATAGGCTGGTCGAGCATCCTCAGTCCAGAGAGCTTTTTAACTGGAATGAGCATGCACGCTGCTATTGAAGGAAGACGCGGATCAAAGCGTGTGTCTGTAAAGGTGGTCTTTCTTCAGTTTTATGTACATTTGCCCTTTTCTTGCAATGGCCTAAAATTGGGATATGCTACATTAACATATATCATTCGTTTTGCTATATGCTTAGTAAGTCTATTTATTTGTACAATTAGACGAGATTGCAAATGTATTGTTTTGATGAGAGAATACCCCACCCCGTAGACTGCATAATAATGAGACTGGGAAACAGTGAAGGAATGATTTTGAGATTTTGAAGGGCATTTACATACTCTACTAGTACGTATTGATGTCTGATGATGGGGTGCGAATGTGTAAAACTGATGCGGTGAAATACTCGAGTGCTTCCAAATCCACCATTCCCCCAAACTTAAATACCAAATGGATTCGACAATTCTGTTTATTTCTGAAACCATATAGTAGTTTTTTGTTTTTTTATTATTGATAACGATAACTTATTTGTAGATTATCTACTTAAATAATTTAATAGTTTCTTAAAAATGCAATCCAACTTTTTAGGTATAAAATATAAAATTAATGTGTATTGAAATAAAATACAATGCTTTAGAGAATATCTTTTTTTATATATAGTGGAAGTTATGAAAATGAGATTCAGTTGGTTGCGCTATACTATTCATGGCAATTACGGCACTAGAATGCTACAATTTTAGCATTGAAAAATGTTTAAACTTCAATTGCTTGTATGGTGTTGTAATTTATAAATAATTTTTCTAATATTAATTAGTAACTAGTGCATTATGTCCGTGCAATGCACGGCGTTCATTACATTACAACTAAATATTATAACCAAATACTTTAATTTAAATATAAATATACATAAATATAAAGTATAGTGCATGTTTTAATTACAACATTTATCATAATTATGCACATATTCCCTCCATTATTTCATAAGGGAGAAAGTCTACCCTACATGTTAGGATTGAATTTCCCTTCATAAGGCTCATATTCCACTCCACTCAACTTTTAAAATTATTTAAAATTGTCTCTTATGAGGATAAAAAATTAACACCGTTAAAAAAAAACACTTTTTTTCTCACACGCACTTTTACAAAATATTAACTTTGCAACATAAAAAATATAAATATTTTTGTGTATACTTATATTTTTAAGCAATCAGTACATGGGAATGAAACATATATATGTATAACAATGACTCATCTCTCATCTACTCGAGGCAAAGTTCACTTCCATCATCGAGGACAAAAACAAATCGGGCCACTCCTTTTTTTTTATTGTTTCTCTTTGTCATTGTATTTATATGCAAATCCATTTCAGATTTCACATTATACCACATCAATAATAATTAATAACTAAGCATAGACACTCCTTCGAGCGCCGGTGCCATTGCAGGGGAAGTATGGCTGAGTATTTTCTCTCTTGGCCTAAAAAACAACAGCACACTATCATTAAAGATCCCATTTAACCAAATGAACATTAAAATTTATTAATATATCATTCAACAATGCTTTAAGCTAATTTAAATTATAAAGCAGTAGAAACTAAAAAGGGGTTGAAAAAGAAAAGAAAGCCTACAATACTGTCAAATTAAAGTTGGGTTTCATAGAAAACAGGAATTCCAATCCCAACTGAAATTCTAACCACTACAACTGACTGCTTGTTAGTGTGGCGAAAGGCATGACAAAATTTAACAGATAGAACACGAAGGGAAAGGCGAGGGGCATCAGACACGATATTAATATAGAGCTTTTTTGGATAGAATAATCATCATTAAGATAACAAACAGAAATAAGACATTTCTTTCTGTTTCATTTTATACTTCCAGTGGTCCTTAAGGTAATAAGAAAGAAGTTTTAACAATTTCAGACGACACTCAGAATCAGTATTGTGTAATTGCTCTTAAGTACTAACTTTTCAACTAATGCTCATGCCATATTTTCTAGAAGAAAACCCCTGAAAACTATTATGAATAAAAGTATGCAATATATTTACATGCATTAAATCATGCATAAAAGGTGATGTAGTAATATATTTACATGCATTAGATCAAGCGTCCATGCATACATTTTATGTCAACAATGAAATAATGAAACCGAAATGCAAGAAATCACGTCTTTATTTTTTAATAATAAAACCCTGGTTTATATAACGCGTGGAATCATCAACAATATTGAAACCGAAACAGAGAAACCACACTATTATATTTCTTATATTTCAATAATAGAACATAGTTTATATAATTCACAGAAATCGCAGCATCGCAGTTTATGATTGTAGCGACCCGAAATTTTTATAACATATGTTACATTTTAATTTCCAAAAAAAATAATATAATGCATTTATATTATTTTGTTATGTTCCTGTAAGTCGCGCCTACATTATTATTATTATTATTAGTTGGTAAATATTATTTTAATTATTTAATATATTCTCCAAAAGTTTAAATTATATATTTCTCAATATTTAAGGATTTGAACCAATTCTTTATTTTGTTTAGCCCAATAATCCATTTCGTTTATGTTGGCCCAATGATCTAGCCAAAATATTGCTTTCTTCATCTTCTTCATCGTGAACAAATATCAAGAGCAACCATCACCATTTTTTTTTCTTACATTTAAAGATCTTGAAACGTACGCCCCTTCACTTGCCAAGCCTCTCCATTAGCCTCCATAATCACCAAAATTTATTTCTATCATTTAACCTCCAACCCTTTCAACTGCAAATTCTTCACTAAAAGGGGGCCTCAAGGATTCATCCTAAACACATTAAAACATTCTTGAAAATATACCATCTTCATAACATTTCAGGAGCATTAGGTCCTTCTTCAAGGTATATATATGTGTGTGTGTGTGTGTGTGTCCATTTTAGTGTTTAGTACCTCATTGGGAGTAGAGGGTGTGGGAGGAAGTGAGCTTAGGAGCAGGGACCGCAGCCGGGTGCTGAGTCACGGTGCGTTGCTGCTATGGCGGGTCAGATGGCGGTTGAGGGAGTAGAGTAGAGTAGAGTAGGGAGGGTGGGAATTGAATTTGGTAAAATCTTTATTCCGGGTTGCTGTCGTTGGGAACTAAATTTGTTGGAGGAGAGAGTATTTCATCGTTTTCTATTAGTGATGGAGTTGAGGAGAGAGAATGAAATAAAGAGGAGAGAGAGAGGGAGATCATTTCTTTTTGTGTGGTCAGTGGTGGACTGGTGGCCGAAAGAGGTGTGAGGGAAAGTAGGTGAGAGAGTGTTTTGAGTGTATAATTCTTTCAAAATCATTTGGGCTAATATTATTTATTATTTAGTTGGGCTAGGTTGGTTTCAAGTGGGCCGAGAGCTTTAGATGGGTTGGGGCTTAAGTTCATGCATTTTAATTTATTTTATTATTCTATTATTCCTTAATTATTTTAGTTATTTAGTATTTATTATTAATTAATTATTTATATTTTTAGGCGCGTGGATTTAACTAACCCGTATTATTTTTCATAGTCAAAAGTTCAAGTCAAGATTAAGGTGGGGAATACGATGTGACGCACATTATTATTTATCCTTGTTATGCTCTTATGCAGGTTTACAATTATTAACCTACGGGTTAAAACAATTATTATTATTGGCTGACGAGCTGCATATGTCCCGAATGTAGCCTGGGACTACCTACCGTTTAAATTGTTATAATTGTATAATTTGGATAAATGCGGTCACCACTGAGTCAATAGTGCTCACCCCAAAACTATTATTCATTTCATGTTGATGTCGGGCGATGGATGCGCGTGACGAGATGATGGTCGTCAAGAAAATAAATATTTATCTTTTAATATTTCCGTCTAAAAACTCTGAATAAACATTTTAAATGCTATTTAATAAAGTGATGGTTTATTTTTCTTTTAATTATTTATTGTTATTACTTATATTTTATGAAAATTTAGGGCGTGACAATGATACCGAAGTTGAAGCAGAAGGAACATTTGACGACGATGGGAAGGTGGATTAATTCATCGTAGGTCAATGAGGTGGTAATGTGGCCGCAGTAGCTCTCCCTTGTGAGGGCTGGTAGTATCCTCCTGGCCACCGATGACTGATTTGTAGTCATCTATCGGCATCGGACAATTGCGTATATCCCGCCACGCAATGATTTTTTGCATCAGGCCATCTCTAACCATTTTTTCCCCTCTACCTCTACTCTAAAGGAAAATGTACAGTTAGAGCAAAATGATCTCCAACCATCAACTCTACAATTCACTCTATAATGGAATATTCCACTTTTATGCTTTCTAATATTATTATTTTTTATCAAATTATTGTGTAGCATATATTTTTTCAAATATATTTATGTTTAATATTTAATATTATTTAATAATAATAAAAAATAATAGTGGATATTTAATATATTGTATTGGATGTGTTGAGCTGTATGTCTCATTATTATTATTATTATTATTATTATTATTATTATTATTATTATTGTTGTTGTTGTTGTTGTTGTTGTTGTTGTTGTTGTATTTTAATGTAATATATTTTATGTTATTTTTATGTATTATTGTGGTAATTTTAATTTAATGTAATATATTTTATGTTATTTTTTAATTTTTTTATAATTACATAATATTTTTTATTATATTAAGTGAAATTAAACATAGCATTAGACCTAAAAATAACATAATTTACATGATTAGATTAATAAAAAAGTAAAGAATAAAATTAATACAAAAATTAAAAAAAAATAAAAAAAATGAAAAAAAAGGCAAAGGGGATGAATAATATCCATTTACATGTAAAGGGGTACTATTCACCCCTGGAAAAATGTGGCGTTGTAGAGGGACGGTTGGAGCATGATTTTGAGTAAATCTCCGGTCTGCCGCTAAGGTGGAGTCCCCCTTGGAGTTGCTCTCAAAATATAATGTTTTTGCTGCACCGCAGACTCCAAGAGCAAAAATATATAGCCATACTTGAATCTACAGTTACATTTATAATTAGCAGGGCAAAAATAGGATTACTCAATTTCAACAATAAAGCAAAATAATCCCCGTCTAGTCTTAATAGTGGGAGAAAATCAATTTACCTCTGTTGCGATGGAATCGGAATTGTTTTGAAAGAAATTTCGTTGTTGGAGACTTCTTCTGAAGATGGAAGGAGAAATTCACGAATTCAAATTTGAGTTCAATTTTTGCGACTGCAGTGGGAAGAATCAGATATTTTGTCGAAGACATTATTAGAATGATCTTTTTCATGGCACCTCTTCGTGGATGGTTGCTTGTGTATCGTATCCGTCCAATCTGAGTTTTTTTTTAGAAAACTGTTGGCGTTTCACGAAGAGGTTTTTAATATGCACCGATTGAGGAATAAAATTAGGTTAAACATAATTGTGAATTATTTTTTTAGAAAATTAATTTAAAGTATGAATTTATAAACCCCCACTATTTTATTTTTATATAGTATATAGATTGGTTAAGGACTTTTTTCCGCTAAAAAATCTCTAAATTATTATATTTTGTTTTGCAATTTAGTTTATCAATTTATTAATATGCACATAGAATGGTAATGAGTGAAAAATAATAAATAATAATTATCTAATAAGTATCAAATGAGTTTTATTTAAAAATTAACTAACCAATTTTTTTGATATAATTAACAAAATAAATTTAATTAAAAGTTTATATTATATACCATTATTATGTGGGAATTCTACCCTTCCCTATGGAGTAGTACCCATACTTAGGGGTGGGGAAATATATCGAAATACCACACTTATCGTACCGAAAATACTGAATTTTCGATATATCTAGATTTTGGTACGGTATCATACCGTACCGTGAATTTTCGGTATGGTAACGGTATGAACTTTTCAAAATTACGGTATACTGAGATTTCGGTATACCGTGGAGTTTCAGTATATATCGATATTACTGAATATTGATATATACCGAAACTCCACGGTATACCGGTATGTAGACGATATATTGATGTCTCGGTACGGTACGGTACGGTATATCGAGATACCGATACATACCGTCTTTTTAAAAAAAAATCATATCTATAATTAAATGTTGTAATTATAATATTGCAACATATATTTAAAATTTAGATTTATAAATATGAGAAAGAAAAAAAGAAATACAATGCAATAAAATAATATTTAGTGAGTTTTTATAAAAGTTTAGCAAAAATACAATATCTAAAAATTAATAAATATATATAGAGATGAGATCATGTGAGAATCACACACCCATGCGAGAACTGAGAACCAATCTCAGCCACATATCGCTCTAATATTGACGGTCAAGATTTGTCCCAAGATTGAAAAAACGTGGTGGCATATTTGCAATATTAGCGACTTTTTAATGAACTAAGGGTATTTTTGTAATTTAAGAATTCTGCTAAAATAAGTCATGACAATGCTAAAAAGGGCCATGACAGTGTTAAAAAAGGCCATGACAGTGCTAAAATAGGAAATAACATTGCTAAAACTCTAAATTGAAAAATATATACGTAAATTATGAGTATTCACATATTGATAATTCAACATGTAACAGTGTTTGTTCGTTATTTTTTTACAATGTCGATGACATTTTTTTATGCTAATGCTAAAAAAAAGTCATGCTAAAATAAGTCATGACAATGCTAAAAAAAAAGTCATGACAGTGTTAAAATAGAAAATGACAGTGCTAAAACTCTAAATTGAAAAATATTCATGTAAATTCTGAGTATTCATATATTGATAATTCAACATGTAACAGTGTTTGTTCGTGGTTTTTTTACAATGTCGATGACATTTTTTCATGTTAATGCTAAAAAAAAAGTCATGCTAAAATAAGTCATGACAATGCTAAAAAAAAGCCATGACAGTGTTAAAATAGGAAATGACAGTGCTAAAACTCCAAATTGAAAAATATACACGTAAATTCTGAGTATTCATATATTGATAATTCAACATGTAACAGTGTTTGTTCGGGGTTTTTTTACAATGTCGATGACATTTTTTATGCTAATGCTAAAAAAGAGTCATGCTAAAATAAGTCACGACAATGCTAAAAAGGCCATGACAGTGTTAAAAAAGGCCATGACAGTGCTAAAATCCTAAATTGAAAAATATACATGTAAATTCTGAGTATTTATATATTTTTCGATTTTACCCTTACTAAGATTCAGGGGCAGTGAAGTTGGACGTTATTACGAGATTGCCACCGCATTTTTTAAAATCTGGAACAGATCTAGGTCGTCCAAATATACCGGATCTATGACTCATATTGGTTCTCAGTTCTCACCTAGGGTATGGTTCCTTCTGGAACCCAATCCTATATGAAGTCAGATGTCAGTCACAACTTTAGGGGTCAATTTTCGTGAAATCGTCTTTTCAAAAATTTTGATCTTAGTTCTGTTATGTCCGATTTTGGTCTTGTTAGAAAGGTTTTAACTCAAGGAGTGTGCCGATATTTTCGGAATTTTATTCTGAAGTCATTTGAGGTTCCGATGATGAAAAAACGTATTTAAATGATTTATGAATAGTAACTTTTGCGTACATTCGTGATTTGGAAAAATTATAAAATCCTCTTCATTAATCCGAGTCCTGTTCTGTCAAGCCCCTCATATGGGAAATGACTCAAGAAATCCGTTCGTGTTTACGAATTTCCATTCTGAGGTTAATCGAACGCTCGGGAGCAAATTCCGTCAGTCTAATTGAATAGTAAAAAATAATTCTGAAAAAGGAATCTTGGCTCATATTTCTTCTAATGACCCATTCTTCATCCCGAGTCAGGTTGGTTTAATAGTTCTCGAGCCAACGAGTCTCCCGATATTTTCGAATTTTGTGTCTGAGGTCATTTGGACCTCGACATCAAATAAAGCAGTTTTTAACCAAACCCAAAGTTACTTTTACAGTATTTCTGCACTGCAGAAGCTTCTTAGGGAAGCCAACAATTTCCCCTATAAATAAAAGGCCTCCATTCCTCATTTCACACACCAATCCATCCATTTCTCAAAATCTAGAAAGTGGGAAAGTTGAGAGAAGTTCTTGGCGAGCGAGGGACATTCTTCGTAAATGTTCCTCCGAGACGACGAGCGGAGTGGCGTGGAGGGGATGCGGTGGGGGAAGGTGCTAGGGGCACCGTCGGATTGTAGCAGGCGGCTCTGTCACCGTTGCGACTCGACGAGACGCATTCGACTACGTCCATTCTTGTTCGTTAGCCTCAAACCTTATTTCTTTATTGTCTTTAATTCCGCATTTTATTCTGTCTTTCATTATCGTATTCTCGTTATTGTGTTTCATTATTGTTCTCATTATTATTCCTTGTTGTTATTCTCGCTTATTTCATTGAAGTTGCATTTAAGTTCATATTTAGATTTCATCGTATTCAAAAGAGATTACCGTATTATTCCGTTATGATGTCGTTTTTAAAGTTTTAAAGCATTTGTTGATCCTTGTTTAAAGTTTTAAACGTCGAGGAAAGGGAGAGGTGACCAAGTATCGTCTCGACCAAAACATCGAGTGAAGAATTTCAAGGTTCGCGGGAGTGCACGGACCGTGCGGGAAGGGATCCCTTCTGCACGGCCCATGCAGCACTCTCGGTACCATTTTCTAGAGGGCTTGCACGGCCTGTGCAAGGGTCTGCACGGACCGTGTCGGAAAGTCTGGCAGTTTTATTCTCGTTTCAATAAATAACACGGCCCGTGCAAGGCCTCTGCCGCCATGTTTTGCCTCTAAGTGTATTCTATTCTCGAGTATTTCAGACTCTCGTGTTTTATAAAGGTTTTAAAGTCGTGAAATCCGTGTTTAAGTCCTAGTTAAGGGAGGAAAGGCTATGTGTTGTTTGAATTCTTGTTAGATGTTAGAATTCTTCGAATGAGGTCTCTAAGTCGATGATTCGACTTTTGTAGGAAGAGGTGAGCTCTGAGGAGAACCAAGGAAGGATTTTCGGCTCTTTGCTTCGTCCATGTGCTCGTCATCGAGGTGGGTGATTCTAAACCAAAGCTATGATTTGAGCTAATAAGTTCTAGAAGCATGATAGGGCGAGATGAAATATCTAACCAAATGTTTTGCTCTGCCTGATTGATCTCTGTACAAAGCAAGAAAGAAAGGAAGTTATAACATGATTATGTTAATTGTTATTTGAGCTATTGATTAAGTAAATGATGCATTGATTTGATATGACATCTTATAGTTGATTTACATGAAGTATAGATGATCATTATCATAAGTTAAGCATTGTATCGATATTATTGTTGAGAAAGGTTATGCCTTGTAGGTTGATTATAGTATACCCTGTGACATTAAGGTTGTAGTATTAAGAATGCAATCTAGACGCTTCAATCTAGGTTATGATATATGCTAGGCATGATTAAGTATTGAAGTTTTGATATTAAGGTTTGAATGTGAGAATTCAAGGTTGAGGATTAAGTATTAAGGATTCAAGGTTAAGATTTTGATATTGAATGTTATGATTCAATTCTTGTTAAGCATGTTATTGAGCTCAAAGAATAGTTTTATTGTATTATCATGTTGTGACCTTCGTGTCATTAAAGTTGATCATTTGATAAGTAAAGAGAGTCACTGCTGGGTAATCCCCTCGCATACTCAGGAGGATACTTGAGGTAACCCCTCTTCTATCCGAAAACAGGCTTAAGGGTGCAGTAGATATCAGGTTTGAGCTAGGAAAGGCGCCAGGAAAAGAAAGTAAAAAGTTTTGCGGATATGGAAAGGGCTTTTGTGTTTTGCTCTCCATATACCGCCAGTTGTTAATTGGATATTTCTAAAGTTTATTAAACAATTTTCTCATAAAACCCCACTGAGTACATTAGTGCTCACGCCCTCTTTTTCAAATGTTTTCAGGTTGAGATGCGGAGACCGGTGATGTGCTGCTGGTGGGGTTATTTGAGTTTCCAGAATTATTGCTCTTCATGGTTACCTGATTTTATTCCGCTAAGTTTCCGTTAAGTACTCTGACATCTAGTATTTAGTGTTGATATATGTAATTTGATTCTTGATAATAGCATGTCTTAAATGCTATGATTCCAAACATTAATAAAGTCTTTGAGAAGAAAAAGCATGTGTTCTTTTGACATGCCCGTTTATTTCTTCATTGAATCCAAGTTATTTAAATAGTCATACTTGTTGAGCATTTTGGTATCTATTCATTTGCAGTTCACCTGTGAATAAGTCTTGCATGCTTATTATTGTTGTCCGCCTATGAAGAGGCTTTTTCTTTCAAGCATGATTTCGTTCGTTTTCAGTTAATCTCGAGTTGTTCTTGGTTTCGTCCTATGAATGGGACATTATGATTTATTCAACTCCGACTTATTAATGAGTCTTAGCTGTTGTGACATATGAAGAGGTCTTGTTTATTTAAAGAGTCGAATTCATATATGTTTGTCATTGGATTATGTTTAAATTTCATTTAGCATATGATATGACGTTCCTTTGACTTGATCGAATCCTTTGATTCATTGAAAACGATAGTTCTTCCAAGTCATAAAGTTAAGTTACCTAAGTTTTTGAGGTGCTAACTTGGTTTAATTCTAGAAATACCCCCTGGATTTTCAATTTCCCCTGCTGTTTTTACGCCTAACACCCCGTCCCCGTTAAAAATGACCGCCTAGGGACCGGACTGTTACAAATACAATGCAATAATATAAGATGTTCCATTGAAAAGTTGAATCAAAACCCATTAATCTAAAATTAAGCCAAGCTTAGATAAATGACACTTTCCGTTGAAAAGTTGAATGTTAATCTTGATTATATTTGATTTTTCTATACTATAATATACAAATATTTAGTATATCTAAAAATTACCGAGATCTATGTATATGAATGATGAAATAAAACTTTATTTGTCCATTAATTAGTTATCCACTCTATTGCATAAAAAATTATAAACTATATACAATTATATTTATATCTATATCTAAAAAAATAATCATCATGTAATACTAATAATTAAATCTTTAGTAAATAAATTTAATATAAATTAGTGAATATTTAATCTAATAAAACATAATCAATAATTGTTTATATAAAAAATCCCATTATATAAGTTTCATCTAAAGTGAATAACTATTAAACTTGTTTGGTGTTGGTATTTTGATTGTTGAGACGTGAATTTTTATATTGTTATTTGTAGAATTCGGATCGATACGTCATGTAAAATTTGGTATTTTCAGTATACCTTAAAATTTCGGTATTTCCAATATACTATGAAAGTTTGGTATGTCTTAAAAGTTCGATATATTCGGTATACCGTATAATATCGGTACGGTACGATATACCGAAAATATCGGTACGATATCAATATTTGTTACAACGTATACTGAAACTTCGGTATACCGAAAGTTTTGGTACGAAAATGGTATGAAATTTTTCGATATCGAAATTTTAGTATGGTATACGATACGACGTGAAATTTTCGGTATACCGTACTGACCCACCACTACTCGCACCCATGAGGATGAAGATGTTGAAATTGACATATACAAATATAATTTTATATTCAATATTTTTAAATAAAGTTTCAACAAATGTCTTTATCAAGATACCATGGGGAAGGGTAAAATTTTACCTGTTATGTTGTCTACAATTAAATAGTAATTAATACATTAATTACAACAAGATAGATAGTAAAATATGGTTAATTAACATTATATTAAATAAATATAATTAAAAATTATACGAGACTTATTTAGCCATGTTATTTTAAATAATAAATAATAAATATATAATATTAAATAATTTTATTTGAAAAATTACTGACCAATTTATTGATATGATATACAATTTGAATTTAATTAAAAATTGTATCATATACCTATTGTTAAATAAAATTAATTACAGTTGAGATAAACAGTTGAAAATATTATTTATTAATGTTGTTTTTAATAAAATAGAATTGGAAATTATACGAGATTGATTTGGCGTGCACTAAATTTGGTGTATCGTTTGTGTGATTTTGAGGAATAAAACACACACACACACACACCAAATTTGGTGATTTTAGTAACAATTTAATATGGCTTTCACTTGTTCCATTTTTGTGCAATATTCGTAAACCATAGTGAAAATGGTGTGAATTGTGAAATTACACTAAATTTGATATTTTGGTGCAGCATTTTAGTTGTCATTAGATTTTAGGCCAACTCTCACCCAATATCAAAACATCAAATTTGAGACTTTTTTGCTTGGGGTCGCTATCAACACTTGCACCAAAACGGTGAAAGTGAATAGTGCGACTCATAATTTGATGTTGTACCATTCAGGCATTCATGCACGAAGTTTGGTGTGGGTGGTTCACACCTATTTTTCATTTTATATTGTTAACAATAATTAGCACACAATATTTAAATTAATTTTCCTAATTATAATGTATGTATGATTAGTGGCCTTTTGATTTGATTAGTTATATAACATAAAAATTTGTATGTAATTTGAATTTAAACCATTGTATAAATTATTCATGATTCGTTTGAACCCGATTCTATGAGTAATCAAACAAACTTAGTCATACTTTTTAAAAATTCAATATCTTTGAAAAAGTTTAAATAAGTGCGTGTTCAACCCCACTTATTTACGATCCTGGTTGGGGACTTCCAATTCCATACCAAATAATGGCCTTATTTAGTCCATCTGGGATGATCCACTCGTAAAGTGATGTAAGCTTAAGATCGACATACTCGAGTTCAAATTTCACCAGCATAGTTATATGTGAGCTTGTCAAACACTCAAACTTGGATTTTCATGTGCGATTTAGCTCTTTTGTTTAGTTTGCAGTCTATTGTACAATAATGAGATTTACTCAATGCGTACCATCGGATAACAGTTGCGTACTCGCGTGTGACCCTTGAAAAAATAGATAAATAATGGTTCTATTTAGTCATCTTAAATCTTATACACCTTTTTATTAAAAAAATGTACATGGCTTATATAAGTCTGTTTTAAATCATCTGACAGATCAACATTTGAATTTAAACACTATAAAAACACAAACAAAATTATAAGTATTTCATTGAATATTGGTAGGGGTCTTAACCATGAAATTTTTTTACTCATGAAATGGGATAACACGAATATTTTTGATAACTTGTTACCGAACATCGAGCACAATTTCTTCTCAAAGTGCAATAACAACTACGGTATATTGTATTAACAACCACATTCACATTCACATGATTATAAAAATAAGAAATTTCATTAATTAGTCATGGTCTTTGAACGGAGACTTTCGAATTATTACTCATTTCATATTATTTATAGATTCTGTAATCACTATCACTTATCATCCAAATGATTATTTAATTTGAAAAACTTACTCGTAAAATCTAATAGGAAAAGGTAAATATTTAAATCACAACGGTTAAATCAGACAATTAAAGAAAATTAATTTGTTTCATTTCATATAATTGCCATTTTTGAATCACATACCATTACCATATAAAATTCACAATCCAAATCTCAGAAATGACAAAGGTCACCCATAATTTTAAAACCCAAAACAAACGTAATAAATACACTAAATCCCACTGTATTAATAATATCCCCATCTTTATAGCCATCTTAAACATGAAAATCCATATTCAAAATCGCCTCATCCAATCATTAATTAGCAAATA
Source organism: Perilla frutescens (assembly GCA_026008535.1). NCBI lineage: Eukaryota > Viridiplantae > Streptophyta > Magnoliopsida > Lamiales > Lamiaceae > Perilla > Perilla frutescens. The sequence goes on from BRKX01000011.1 coordinate 35,388,468, forward strand.
TACTAATTATATATCCAGACCTAAATATTTCCACATTTCAAAATTCAAACACGCTCATTCAATCCAGTCCTAAATTTCATTTGCACTCACAAAATTGAAAACGAGAAATCGGAGCCAAACAAGGCACTACTAGGTCAAGACCGACACGTGCCGCACGTGCGAAGCGAAGAGACCCCGCCGCTCCAAGGAAACGCTCCCCCGCAGCATTGCATTGCAAATGCAATAAAAAAAATTCAAACAGAGAGGCGCCAATTTCACCACTTCTCCCGCGCCCCCTTGCCCCCATTTATGCCCCCCCTCCCGCCTCCTTTTTTCGCATAAGATTTTTTTCATTTCACCCCCCAAAATCCAAATGCAAGGCCACCAACCCCACCCCGCAACCCCCATCTCCGACGCCGCATTCCTAATCAAGCGCGGCAAGAAGCGCGGTAACTACAACTGCGGCCGATGCGGCCAGCCCAAGAAGGGCCACCGTTGCCATCTCGGTGCCGACGGCGATGATGTGTCCACTCCCATATCCACGCCCGCCATCGCCGAGGAGTCCTCCGCCGTCACCTCGCTCAGCTCCGCCTCCGTGGTGAGGACGGGGTTGGTGTCGCCGGCGTCGGTGGCCCGGCCTGCTCCGCCGCTGGGGCGGCGGAGAGCTCTCTCGTTTGACGATGTTAGCGTGGCGGAGTCGATGGATGAGTTGGAGGAGGAGGATCGGTTCGATTTGGATGAGGATTTGGATCTGGACGGTGCCGGTGGGCTGCCGGCGAGTTGTTTGTGGGAGGTTATGAGGAGATTGCCTCCGGTAGGGTTGCTGTCGGCGGCGAGGGTTTGCAGGGGGTGGAGGGAGACGACGAGGAGGATTTGGCGTGCGGCGGAGGAGCTCCGGCTTAGGGTTCCGGCCACGGCGCAGATTGGATTTGTTGGATCTGTGTTGCAGAAATGCCCTGGACTGTTAAAACTCTCTCTTAAAATCGAAAGGTTAGGGTTTGATGGAGTGGTGGTAGATCTAAGTTTTCATGGAGTGGATCGGGTGGTTCCTCATGCACATTGCTAAATATCAAATGTTTTATTCAAGATTATTATTGTCAACTAATAATGGAACAGAGATTAATAATTAAGAGTCCTGATATGAGATCAAATATATCAGAATGATAAGTGAAAGTGCATAATTGAATAATTTTCTACTCTAAAATATACAGAAGTGAAGTAAAGTTGGATCTTAAGATTTGGGATTTGAGGGTGCTGATTGTTGAAAATTTTGGGATAAGGCTTACAAATCTAATGCCAGTGGTGATTGATGGTGATCTTAATTGCATTCTGTGGAGATTAGGTCTACTTCGATCTGATTCATGTGTTTTTGGTCTTTGATTTTGCAGTGATGTTGACGCAACAATGCTGGCCTGCATTGCTTTCTCGTGCCCTAATTTGCAGTCTCTGGAGATCTTGACATCCGATTCCTGCATTAACCGGATCTCTGGGTATTGATTTTAAGTCTTTGATGCAGACCACCTTATTGTTTTCTATCATTTTGCAATTGACTAGTATGTGTAAAGTGAGTGTGTCTAGTTTCTTTTTAGGCATGCAATTTGGGATCTGTCATTGTTTATGTATTTTATTTCAAGCTGAACAATGTCTGATGATCTTGAGTTGCCAAAGCATAATTTATAGTTATCAGTATTTGTATAGGGTTGGCAGATCTTATCATTTCCTGGCTCATCTATCCTTTCAATTTATGAAATTGAATATAGATGCTTGATCATCTGATGTGAATTTGCCATGCTTTGACCATCGTGCTGTTCTTCTAAACCTGAATACATGTCAGTAAGACTGTAGTTCTCTAACTAGCTTAGTTTGCGTATAAAGTAATAAATATATGCTTGTAGAAATTTGAATTATCCAATGTGGTACCTTCACCAGATTAATATGTTTCATAGAATTTATTCATGTCTCTTTGTGATCCACCCCTATTATGTGGTACCTTCACCAGATTAATATGTTTCATAGAATTTATTCATGTCTCTTTGTGACAAGTGAAATTTAAATCTTTATATAGATTTTGTGCACTGGTATACACTTTTAAACTATTATATGATCCATCTTCTCTGAAGGTATCAAGATAAATTTGTAGATTATAAATCTATTATTGAATTTGTTGAAAACCCATCTTATAATTCTGTTCGAGAATGGGTTGAGTTTCTTTAAATCCATAATGAATTTGTTCAAAATCCATCTTATAAATCTTTCCTTAGTGGAATTATAGAATTATTGAAGAAAACATTAGATTGTGCTTGTCTTGGACTAATCATAATTTATTCTATGCCCCCATTCAGGGATGAATTGACTCGTTTTATATCTGAGAAGAAGTGTCTAACCAGTCTCAAGATGGAAGGCTGCTCCAACTTGGGGGGTTTTGTTTTTTCCTCTACCAGTCTGTCCAGTCTTTGGCTTTCTGATCTTCATTCACTCTCTAAGATGGTAATTTGCTCTTTCGGGTCCTGCTTTTTATTTCATAAATTTTTATTTCACATCAACTGGAATTGTTGTTCGATTTGACACTGATTTCTCTGTACATTGTTTTGCACAGGTTTTTAACTGTCCCTATTTGAAAGAGATTTCTTTGGACTTTTCTCGCCAAGTGAGTGATACTACTGATCTTACATCTGTTATGGATGGTATAGGAAGAAGCTGCCCTAAACTTCAGAACATCCATATTGCTTCTGTTTTGCTTTCACATGATGCTGTTCTGGCCCTATCAGCTGCTAATTTGAGGTTTGTGGTGGATTTTTTGCTCCTCGCACCAAATCCTTATGTTTAAGTGTCCTGAAAACTTATATCTACTTCTCTTACAGGGGATTGCGAATGCTTTCTCTTGTTCTTGGATCAGGAATAACCGATGCATCAGTGGCAGCTATTGCTTCAAGTTTCTCAAAGTTGGAATTGCTTGATTTAAGCGGGTATGTTCTAATAATGACACTGGCACCATTCATTAGTGGCAAATTATATGAAGATGATGTGATTTTGTTTAGGGGCAAAATGTGACAGTATGAATATTTGTGGATAGTTGATAAATTAAGAATGTCTCCTTTGATTTATCACAGGTCTAGTATCAGTGACAGTGGCCTTGGGATGATCTGCAATGTATTTCCTGAGACATTATCAAAACTTCTACTTGCTCTTTGCCCTAACATCACTTCGAGTAATTTTCATGTCCTTATCCACGCGACTTCATTGTTCTTCTAAAGTATTCCTCTAATCATTTTGTTGAGCTCATTTTTTGCCTTCCATATCTGTAGGTGGCATTCAATTTGCTGCTGCCCAACTGCCTCGTCTGGAACTTATGGACTGTGGGATGACCTTATGTGACCCTAATTATGAAAAATCCACTGATGAAGAGGAGGATGACCCCGAGTTGCAGAAAACACCCAATACCAAGATGCACCTCATATACCAAAAGTTAATTATAAAGCATAACCGGCTGAAGAAACTTAGCTTATGGGGCTGCTCTGGCTTGGATGTAAGTGTAGTATAACGCATCTTTCTTTCTTGTTTGCATATTTATTCCTCTTCTACAACCTCATCATGATAAATCTTAATGCAGGCATTATATTTAAATTGCCCTTATCTCAAAGAATTGAACCTCAACTCTTGTAGAAACCTGCATCCAGGTAATTTTTAAATTCATTTAAGGATGAAAGTTACCAATTGTTTTCTTTGAACTTGAAGTTGATATTGCTACTGCATTTGATAACCCAGAGAGGCTGCTACTTCAGTGCTCTAATCTAAAAAGTGTGTATGCATCGGATTGTGAACAAATGCTCATCAAAACCATTGAAACTCAGGTACTGTGATAGACACTCGATGATTATAACCTAAGCTTCCTGGCTTCCAAGTGATGTTTCATGTAAATTTGTTGAGGTGAACACTAGTTAAAACGGCCCTTAATCTTGTGCAGGTGGAGAGTGAGTATTCAGCAGTAGAGTATCAGTATCCTTCGAAACGTCTACCAGATGGATCGAAAAGAGTTGGGGTTCCATATTTTTGCAACCCTCAGGTAAAACTTGGTACTGTCATAGTTCATATCTGTTGATTGAATATATGTTTTGGCAAAATTTAATGGAAGTGAGTTGTGTAGCCATCTGATGATGATGAGAAGTCTGGAAGACCGGCGAAACGCCATTGTGCAGTGATTGCGACTTCCTCTTAGAATGGACATCGGCTACTTGAGATTTAGAAGTATGTATTTGTCTGTTGTTGAATTTATTATGCCAGCGGAAGGAGACTGTTCAATTATATGTTTAGTTTGTAAACTTGTATAAGAATCCTCTATCAATAATCTCAAACTAATTCCATTAGTCATTTCATGAATACTAAACTGTTCCATATGTTGTTTATATATCTATTCAACAGTAATGTAGTTTATATATCACTAAACACACAGAAAATGAAATGAATTTTTAATATGATTTTAGCACCAAACCTCCTCCCTCTCTATATCTCTCCAGTCTCCACTCTCCACCACTCCCGCCACTCCACTTGGCTACTCTCAAATTCCTTATATAGCTGCATTGGTTGTTTATTTGGACGGTGATCTTTGCGGTGACGAGTAGTATTATTTATAAGGGATAATAGACAAAAAAAAACACATTTTATAACTGTTGTACAAACTGAACAATAACTTGATTGATAACAATATAATGAAAATCTATTTACAATAACTTGATTGATAACAATATAATGAAAATCTATTTTTATCTTTATCACTACATATGGGAAACAGTAGTACACCATAAAAAATTCAATTTTTCTAACAAAGATGGCTCTCGATTGAAATTTTGAGTTCCATTCATAGAGATTAGAAGAGGCCTAAATAAGTCCGCATACCAAACAACTCAAGAAAAAGGTGGAAATGTTGAACTATTGAAGGCAATCTTCAATCAAATTAAAGTCTTTTAGACACTACAATCCAAAATTGAGCAACATATCTTATTATTTATTACATAATAAATTAGATAATGAAAATATATCCAATATTTAATATATTCCAAACACCAAAAAAACCAGAAAAGAACAAAAAATATCTCAAATTTTAAGTTAGTTGATAAGCTCAACTCTAACAATAATAAAATAAAATAATAATACAAAAAACAGAATTAAATCTCTCGAAACGTTTTCCTTCAGCTAACTATTAACTGCCGATCGCCATCGAATTTACAAGTCCGATCATGGAGCTTTCGTCGTTATCCACTGCCGGCAAATCACTCCGTCCGTCTCCCTCAGGTACCATTCCTCCTAACTTTTAACCGGCTCGCCATATATATATATATATATATATCCGGGTTAGATTTCTGACAGATTATTGCCCTAATTTTATGAAAATTTTTAATCTCTGCATGCAATTCTCGTGCTCTGTTACGTAAACTCGAACACGTCGTGAGCTTTAATATTAGATAACATTTTAATCCAGTCCAATAATTGTCTTAATTTACCCATCGAATGCAGTGGCATTGGTGCAGCAGACGACATTGTTTTTGAATCGGAATAATCAGGATTTTGTGTTTCCGAGGAGAATAGTGTCGACGCCTTTGCTGCGTCCGACTGACAATTTAACTTGGAAGCGAAATTCACGTTCACAGGTTGTTCTTCCTAACTTTTGTCGTTTATTTTGCTAATGTTGCAGATTTGTTTTTGTTGAAACATAATTTTTTATGTTTCAGGTTTTCAATTGCCAGTTGAAGGAAATTCCCATTGTAGAGGCAGGGTATGCTAAATATAGAGCTCATCTCAGTTAAATTTTCATATTAACATTTGTTTGTGAATAATTAAGTTCAGTGCTCGTTTCTGGTGCCTTAGAGTTGATATTAAGTTTTTGTAAAAATTAAAAAGCCTTTCATTTTCTCCTTCTGACAAATGTTTAATCTTTGGTTTGGGAGTGCTTTTGTGTTTATTTTATTTTTCATATGGATTTACTCAACTTCTATCAGGAGCATGGATGAGATATATGATGTCTTGGCGGAACGTCTTGTTCCCGTTGCAGCAGCTGAATCAAATCCCAATTTTAGGTGATTTTTGTAGTTTTAATCATACAGGTTTTCAGCTTTTAAACTAAAACTAAATGGATATTTGTATGGTCATGGTGTTAATTCAGTCTTCTATAGTTTATTTCAATTTTCAGGAGAATTTCCGTGATGGGATTTGCACAATTTTTTTTACTCTCTCTCTCCTTCCTTCGCTTCTCTAAAAGTCACTTTATGCAGCATTACTAGCAAAGCATCCCGTGCAGCAGATATTTAAGGAAAACTTTTTAGATTTGTGGTCATATGGACTGGGAAATTGTTTGTGTTAGTAAACAAAATCAACATAAATGATAAAAAGATGAAGCACTGTTTTATGTTGGTCATGGTTAATGGATATTTATGGGAAAATATGTATAATAACGTTTCTTGTAAGAAACATATTTTCTTGTTGCTACGGGGATTTATATCAACTATGACTTGGATATCTGTACTGTGAAATCTCATGAACACTGGCCAGTTCTCCTACAATCATTGCCCCATCTGCCAAATAGATGATTTGCTCTTTGAACTGCATGCATCCATTAACTGCTCACAAATTGTTAAGATTAGTTATCGCCTACCTGTAACTGGTCCACAAGAGTTATAGTAATTGGAACTTCTCTTCACACATATCTTTGACCTGTCAACCACTCAGACTATAGTACAAATGATATAAGCTCCAACTGTAGGTATATTGTTGGTTTGTGTGGGCCCCCTGGTGCTGGAAAAAGCACTCTTGCATCTCAGGTGGCTAACCGTGTCAATGAGTTATGGCTGCAAAGATCTGCTTTCTTCAATGAGCTAGTAGAGTCTCCAGAAGTGGCAATTGTACTTCCCATGGATGGATTCCATCTTTATCGTCATCAACTGGATGCAATGAAGGTGAAAGATTAAAGCTTACTGCTGATTTCTTTACTTTCTTGGATAGTTATATGAAACATACTAATTTTTAAAATTATCCGTTGAATGTTTATGTGAAGATAAATTAATTCCTTCCAGTACTTTTGAGAATGCTTCAAAATATTTTGAATATCAAATATGTCAAAAGTAGTATTTATGCAACTCAAGTTGTGTTTTATGCTTTTAGTCATATGTTAATAAAGACCTTATAAATCCAACATCTCATAGCTTGCAATCTCCATGATCTTATTTATCAAATCTCTTATATGGCTAAGTTTTTCAATAAGATCGTAGAGCTTATAACCTCGATAAATATCTTGAAAATGGTATTATGTCCAATGTCCAACATACACTTCTGTGTAATCACTCTACATTTATATGATTCCCCAGAACCCTTGTTAGGTCTCTAGGTTTTACTACATCCTATGCATTCCAAATAAAATCCTCTTGAATCTGGAAAGATTACAAGGACATAATTCTTGATGTACAGTTGAGAAAGGAGCATTAAACTTCTAACTGTAACAAGATTGGGATTACAGCATCCAATGCTTTTTTTTGTTCTCATTCGTTTCTAGTTATCAATCTAACCTTATATATTTTCTTTAGGTGCATACATGTACTTGGGCTCACATCCTCGAAAATTTGTTCCTTTTGACTATTTGGTGCCTATTCTGATTACTTCACAATTGTTCTTTGCTTAATAGGATCCAGAGGAAGCTCATGCAAGAAGAGGATGTGAGGCCTTTTCTTTAATAATTTATTTTTAGTCTTACATGCATGAAAAATATTGATCTTTCTGATGGGAATTCAGCTCCTTGGACATTTGACCCTGAGCGACTCTTGAGATGTCTCACAAATCTCAGAAATGAGGTGATTTTTATTTATCTTTTTTTTTTGGGGGGGGAGGTGATCTTTAATTATCATGAATTAGTATGTGTGTTTTACACTTTGCGTTTTGCTTTCTGTTCTATAAGATAACTATGAAATAGTGAATTGCTTTCTTGTTTGACTGTTTTGGATATTTGCACATTGCTGAATAACTTCTTCATGTTCTAATTTATATTTTACTAACCGAGAACAATGGATGTATCATTATTTTTTTCTAATAATTCTTTTCTCCTACAGGGATCAGTGTATGCCCCATCCTTTGACCATGGCGTGGGTGATCCTTTTGAAGATGATATCTTTGTAAGCCTTCAGTAAGTACACATCTATCACACGATGGTCAAACGAGTACAGGAAGTTTCATTGGGAATCTTATTTCGTGTAGATCAGTATATATCACATATGGGTATGCAATACCCACCCACATGGTGCATGTCAACTTTCCATATAACGATTGCAAACATGGTGCTGGCAATTACCCACTTAGAATGTTATATATGAGAGCTTATTCCTGTGTCGATTACTTAGACACCCATAACTTGTAAGGCTAGAAAGCTGTTGTATACTGAAGAGCTTATTTTTGCCTTGCATGTCCTGATTGCTCTTTTCCTTTATGCCAACATGTCAAAGATCGTACCTTTTCTGTTGCTATCACATCTTTAATAATATGCATTTATCCAATGAGTTATTTATGTAAAACTTCCAAACATATGGATACTATTCATAAGGCCTGAAGGACAAATATTTATTTATTTCCCTGGATTCTGAGCTGAGAGGGTACACAAATGCCCTTTCTTCTAGTTTTTTTCATTTAGAGTGCTATATGCCTCAGTAATTTCTGCAAATGAATCATGGAAGCAGGATTAAAACTTCACCATTTTAGTATCTTACTAATGCTTTATGTTACAGATCAATTCTTAGAATGATCTCTATGTTTTGTATTTCCGTTGTTATCTTTATTTTCCTTATTTAATATAGTTATTTAGGTTAAGTAATTTTTAGGGTTAGAATAATAAAATGGAGCTAATCCAGCTTGGGCTTCAAGTTTAGGTTAGTTCTTTTGTTATTTAAGTAGTAGGTTAGCCGTCATTGAGATCATCGAAAGATTATTAGAAAATTGAGGAAGTCAGTTTGGCTTTAGGCAGGAAGTTTCTTCCTGATCAGCACTTGGCGCTTGGGCAGGCTTCGGCCTGAGGTTTTGTTATTTTCTGTTCGTTATATTCCACTTAATTTATTTTCTCTAAGTAAGTACACCCTTAACTCTATCAAATTATCTAGTGGCATAACTGAGCATGATCTTTGTTTTCAAAGTGGTACTTGAGGAGGAACTTGCTGTGCTTCTGGATTATTAATCTCCTTTTTTACGCTTGCTAAATGAAAGGTTACTATGACGATGAGGCCACTGCTTGTTATAGCCATATTACCTGTATCTGCTTCATTTTTGCTTTAATTGTTTCATTTTACAGGCACAAAGTAGTGATAGTTGAAGGTAACTACTTGCTTTTGGATGAGGACGTGTGGAGGGATGTCTCATCTATATTGGATGAGAAGTGGTAATATACATCTTATGATAAACTATTTCTTTTTACCTTTCAATTATAGCCTAGACAATTATACAAACTTGATCTACTCTTTGCTTGATTGTGAGTTTTTGATAATTTTAGCATCGATCATTTTTTCTTATTTTTATTGTTTAAAGAAACCTTCACTTAAGAACCTCAATATGGGAACCTTCAACATTAAATTCTAGTAACTCTGAAGATTTTGTTGTAGATTTCTCCTGCTGAATCAATGTCGTACCTGTTGATCAGTGCTTGATATATTAATGCCACATTATTTTGAACTTAGGATTGGGCATATTGTTGCATTGTATCATGTAGTGGCTATGTGGTTGAACAATCCTTACATTCCGATTCAACAGTGGGAATCTGTATTTTGTTGGGACATAAAAATGATTCGCATTACGTCTCTCACAATACATTTATTGCCTGAGGCGATCTTCAATATTAAATACAGGTGTGAATCAAATGAACTTTATTACCAGCACATTACATTCACTTTACAGGTTTATCGATGTGGACATTAAGAAAGCAATGCAACGGGTCTTGAAAAGACATATATCAACAGGTTCGCAAAAACACCTTGAACATTGTTATAAAATTATTGGATGGAAGTGAAACTTCAAAATATGTGAAAATTGACTAATTCTAATTTTTGTTTGCTGGTGAAGGAAAACCTCCTGATGTTGCTAAATGGCGGGTAAATGTTGATTCCGTTTTGTTCCTTATTTGTGTACTCAATCGATGTTATGGATAATATTCTCTCGAGTGTTGACTGAGGTTATGCTTTGTTTTTGCAGATTGACTACAACGATCAGCCTAATGCCGAGCTGATAATGAAGTCAAAGAAGAGAGCAGATTTAATAATCAAATCAGTCGACTTCTCCTAGGTGAATCGCACAACAATAAAAAAGACTGGATTCATGTGCTCAGCTCAATCCTTATTTTTGATAAGATAAGTTCAATGATGGCTGAATGTTGCTTCCTATAAGTGCTTTTCAAGGTTTTATGTCTAGTTCTCTGGGTGTATTTTTGCAGAATTAGGTTATAATCTTTTATTTATTTTGGAAACGAATATTGGAATTCCACCTGTTTATTTGGTATTGCTTATCTTACATTCATTTTAGGTCAATGGTTTTAGAAATAGGCAGTAATGGAAGACTCTGATCTTTATTGAATTGAAATAAACCAGCCAGTCCTTTCTAATTTTCCATTCTAATAGTTATTGGAATAGATTTATTACATCTAAGAAATTCTTAACATAAAACATTCACTTACTACTAGTCTACTACTAAATGATACCTAACTCTCAAGACTTGCTAAGATGTTTGAATTCTTGATCGACTGGATTCAGATCTAACCAGTAGGTCGAAGTAGATATGGTATTTATATCAATCTTGCCATCTAATAATCAAACTGGAGGATAGTATTACAGGAATTTGAAGATTAGATTGGCACATGAATTTAGAATCTGTAGTGCAAATTGATTATGTTTGCTTTGTCCTAGCATGTGATTGTAGGAACCAGGGTTAAGAAGACTTCATTCTCCCAATGAATAACTTATTTTTAGCACAAAAACTTATGTCAGATGGTCGGTCAGACGAGTCAATGTTCGTTAAATAGTACCATATTCTGATCTAAGTTTATATCCGGTGACTTATTTATAATTTTCTTGGTGTTTTAGTTGTGTTTGGATCCGGGTTGACCCGTTGGACGGTCCGACACAAGACCTATTGATAATTGTTTCTTCTGAAAACATTTAACTAAGAAGCCTATATGTTGCGTCCATTGAGAGATTGTTTTGCTTCTTTGTTGTGATTATGCTGCTATTGTCTAGAACTTACAACCAGATTGCTGATGCTGGAAATTTATGCTAATAATTTGCCTTATTTTTATTCAGTCGGATTCTTTAATTACAAGTTTTTTTTTTTTTTTTTTTTTTTTTTTTTTTTTTAAGTAAAAGAAATCTTGTATTTCAATAATATGCATTGCATATATATGGTGTGGTCATATACGGTTGTACTGTTGAAATATAAGATGAAATAAAATAAGGATCATATGATTGCTGTAACCCTTGTGGTGAATATAGTGGATGAAGGGGCTTCGCGAAATTTTTAAGATAAATAACATATTTTAACCTTAGTTTTGAGGTGATTAATAAAATGTTCTGACCTTTAAAAACATACAAAAATATCCTGAGTTTTTTATGTTTTCACAAATCTAGCACCGAAGTAGATTTTCGGTGTCTAAAATACGACGTGGCTAGTTGTGATCCTCCTTGCTTGGAGTATTAGCTCAATATATTGATGTGGACCGAATCATTTTATACGACATTTTCTTAGTTTAGGTTAAAACTCCAAGCATGATCCCGACTTAGCTACGTCATATTTCGAAAACTGAAAATTTACTATGATACTATATTTGTGAAACTGTTAAAAAATCGAGATTTTTTACTATTTTTTTACAGGTGGGAACATTTTTGTCAATCATTTAAAAATATTGGACTAAAATATGATATTTGTAAACTTTTTTATTATGAATTGAAAAGGTGAAAACGTGTAAAGTGGTGCTGAGAATTGAATATTTTGTCGTTACGAAAAAATTAATTGATAATTTTCATTGTTATGATTTTTATTTCTATTTGTGATTGATAAATAAATTTATTTTCACTTTTTTTTTTCTTACATTGGAGATCATGTTAACTTTATTTTGAATTATTACCACATCTTATTTTCGTAGATAAGACATTTTTTTTGTCCAAATGCTTAAGAAAATATGATATATTTTTCCCATAGACATGATTAGATGTATTTTCCACAATATCGCATTATATGTATAATTTAGGTTTTAATAGTTAATTTAGAAAGAATCAACATAAACGAAATGTTTGTTTATGAGAAGACAAACAATTAATACGATCCACTAAAACAACAAACAACTCTTTCAAGATGAAATCGTACTTGAAGATTGACCTGATAGATTTTTATTTTTTTTAATATTCTTTTTAGTTTTTACCAATATCTCCATGTGAATCGATATTTAATAGAGAGTAAATGCTGTATTTAAGTATTAGACACGCACATGACGCTGCTCCCTCCCCATACACATTCATTTCCTTACTCTTGTTTGTTAATTCCTCGATTGATAAGTATCTCTGCTAAAAAGATAAACATCTCAACTCACCGTTTCCTCTTTTCTTTAACTAAAAAAAATGAAAAATAAAAATCCTTGGCTGATAACAAAAAAATATATACTACTCATCCCACGAGGAGAACAGTTTGGACCTTTTATACAAAAGTTCATATAGCAGTATTATATCAGTATAATATCTGCACAACGTACACATAAGAATATCATCAATATAGATGTAGTATGCATCCATACAAAATCACCGGGGTCTAATAAAGAATAACCGACAAGTTTTAAGAGTGAAGCGCACACAATACTTTAATATACAAGTCAAATGCTATCCTGATGAAGACATTATTGAGGCACATTAATTAAAGATTCTTATCAAACTAGATGAACAGATCTCAAGCCACAATAGTAGTAATATATAGTAAAATAAAATTGAAAATTGTTGACATTTAAACTTATTAAAAAAAAAGGTAGTAACAGTAGAGACACAATCCAGCAACCTGCTCCATCCATCTCTGTGTTATCTCCCCTTCTGTTTGGTATACAACCAACTAAAGATCAAAGGAGCAGGTTGTGTTGTGACTAGATTCATTAATTTCCCACTTCAACGCCTCAGATTCTGCTCCTGCATTTCTCCATCGCTCTAGGTGCTGAAATCAACCGCACAATTTTTAATCACTACACTAGCTATATGTTATAATGTGATTTGTGTGTGAAAACAACAGTGTCCCATGCCCTATATTGAGTGTGGTCAACCACGCCTATTGTGCGGATTTGTTGTATAGATACAATCACCCGTGTACTTCACCACGTGTAATAGGGGTGTCATTAAGTCGAGCATGGTTAAGTATTGTCAAGCTCAACTTTAACTCAGTTATTATCGAGTCGAATTTCAAGCTTTATTTATCAAATACATTGAGGCTCACGAATTTATTCGTACCTAAACAAATTTACTAAATTTAGAATTAAATTTACATATTCATTATTTTCTTTAAAAATAAGCCTTCTATACACAAAAAATATCATATTACTAAAATTCATTATTTTCTAATAACAAATAAAGTTAATTAGAAATTAAAATTTTTATATTACTTAAAGTATAAAAATATAAGTTTTAACAAGTTAATAATTTTATATTTTAACCTAATTCACTTAACGAGCTTGCTCACGAGCCTAATAGTGCCAACTTGACTTGTTCACTAAACAAGATCTAGCAAGCATTTATCAAGCCGCTAGCATCTAAAAGATTCTATAATATCGTCGTAATAGTGTTTGTTGTGTGATTAGCATAATTTAAAAGATTTAATGTAACCAAAGATGTACAAAATATTGCTAATGCATGCTGGTAATTATAAGATAAATGGAGTAATAGATGGGTCTAAAGATGTTACTTACCGAGTCCCTTTGCCTCAGTTCCCTTCATTATGCGGAGGCGCTTGCACGATCTAACAAACATCCTATTTGATTCATAAAAACCCACATCAGTAGTCATGAGTATGAATCGAGTTTGAGTAGTTTGATTTCTAAGTAACAACAACAAGTGTCGACTTACTCCCACGGCACGTCGCCGACGAGCATCCAGTCCCCATCCTTGTCTTCATAAGTCGGCACATAATCAGAGCTGTTGAGAAGGTCCATGAGCTTGCTCTCATTCATGAAGTCCAACATTCCTTGGGTGTCACATTTACCTTCAAATTTCAATCATAACCATCAAACATCACAATTTAACTACCGAAAAATCAACATTTTGGCCAAATTAATTAGAAATTGTTTGAGCCAATTTATACCTATAGTGAAGGAACTGAACATTTTGCCCAATGCATCAGAGAGCTCTTGGTAAGTCTTGTACATCTTCAAATCAACTTTCCGGAGGTATGGCGCGCCGTCCATGCTCACCTTCACAAAGGCGGCGGCCGTGGCGGTGGCACCGCCCTCACTCTCCTCCGCGTCGCTCTTCTTCTGAACCGCCATCACGTTTTTCCGGAAGGACCGGACCGGCGGCCAACCGACAACCTGTGCCCTACATTAATTAATGCAAAAAAAAATTTCCGAGTATTATAAACTTCATTCATGAATCTTCTCAACCGGAAAAGCTAAAATAAAACGTGGTTCCATAATTTTCTCGTCAACGAGTTAATTATACAAGTTCTGTTAAAAGTTCTTCCGAATTTGGAAGAATCTTCAATTAATTAACACTTTAAATCAAAATTCTGCCTCACTAACTAGTAACTACCAAAAATATTTTCCTCAAAAAAAAAAAAAAACCTACCAAAAATATTTAAATTGTGAGCTATCATGGTTGATAATATAAAGCTGAACCTAAACTGCTATAACTTTTCACGCAGGAGAGAGAGAGAGAGAGAGAGTTACTTGGCAGGAGGCTTAACAGAATCAGTCCTGCCGCTGTCGTTTAACTTCTTCTCCTTGAAATCAGTCTGATCAGAAAGTAAATCCTCGGAGGAGAGATTGAGCTTCAAATCGACGGTTTCTTCAAACCCTCGCTTGCCATAATTAGCAGCAATCTTCTTTCCGGCCCCGGGCAAGCCCAGGCGCAGCTCAGTCTCCTCAAAACAGTCGACCATATTTCCGGTGAGATACTCGGGGAATGAGTTTGTGTGGATAATGAATCTGGTGGTGATTGGTGAATGAACGGTAGAAATGAAAGGAAGAAGGAAAGAAGGTTTCGACGAATTGATGAAAGTAGAAAGTAGAAAGAGGGAGGGAAGAGTGTGTCGGGGCAGAAAGGGATATAAATATAGAGGGGCATGTGTTGTAATTTCTCTTTTTGACGGAAAAAGGGCTGACACGTGGCGCAATAGATGAGCTGGATTTCCAATCTTGCTGGAATCGGAGTAGACATCGTGACCTTAGCCTACTTTCCCATTATTGCTTCCTTCATTTTTACTAAACGATATTATAATTCAATTTCTCAATTCTCATACGCACCACCGTTGTGTCCAATTGTCGGACGGATCAAAATTTACTAAACGATATTATAATTAAATTTCAACCTAATTAATCATAAGTGTATAACTTACTTAATATTTCTCACATTTATATAACTGAGTCACCGGAGTTCAATCCCCAAACTTCCCTCCCAACTCAAAATAATAATAATAATAATAATTAATTATCAATAAAAATTATAATAGCACCCCGAAACCGGAGAAAGATTGGGTACAAAACAGTTTTTTTTATACTCACAACTAAATACGAACTATCGTGGACAATTAGTAAAAAGAAGTAAAGCGAAATTTGAGTACAAACCTATGTACTCAATTTGAATAAAAAAAAGCGCAAATGAAGAATATTCAAGAGTGAAAAAGACGGAGGAGAGGGATCTGTGCGTGTCTTGCACGCATGTGAAGAGGCAAATGAAGGTTTATGTCATGCGGGTCAAAATATTCCCAATTATTTTATTCTTAAACATTTTTATTATTTTCTTTTCTTTTCTATTTATTTCTTTTATTTTTGTTTTCTTTTTGCCGATTTCAATTATTTATATTTTTTTAATTTATATCGATGTTTTATATTATTTTATGTCAAAAAATATATTTTATATTTTTCTAAATATTGCATATTATATTATATATCAATTTTTGAAAAAAAAAACTAATATCAATAGAAAATAATTAATTGCTATAATATTTTTTGATACAAATAGCATCTATCTTAATTTGCAACATCTACAAAATTAAATAACTATAGTAACTTTTGTGAACTTTGCAATTTCAATTTCCAACACTTTGTCATTGTATGATAATGTCAAAAATTTTGCGTAGTTTTCTTTTTCTTATTTTGCTTCCTTTTCAATTTGCGGGACTCTGTCACTGCATGCATGGCAGTGTATGATCTTGTCACAATTTTTTTTATCACAAATATTTTTATTTTTATATCTAAAATTTTCCTATAAATAGACCGATTGGAAAACAAATCAAATATCTTCTATCAAATTTCAAAGTTCTATAATTTATTTTTCAAACTTTAGAATGGATAGAAATCTTTGGGCAAACTTGTTCAATTCATCCAATCTAGAAAAAAACCTCAACAACGCACCACTCTCCTCAAAATTCCAATGTCACTCCACAAAATTTCAGCAACTCTCCTTCAAATAAAAAATTTCATCCCCCAAATTTTTATCCACCAAGAGCTCCCTATATGATGTATCCACTAGACTGCTACCACTAGACTGCTATCAGTATTCTCCATTTTTACCCCCTCCACACGGATTGTCTTATGGAAGTCCAGTGGAAATGTCTTCAAAATTGACAAGAAGGGCTAGTATAAATGCAACTAGTACTGGCAAGGAATCTGCAACTCCAACTTCTGGGCAAAGTTCTCCTTTCCCGTCACATTCATTACCACCGGGGATTGAGAACATTAACCTGGAATCATATTTCGATGCCGTTGATGAAGATGTCGTGCAACGAATGAGGACAAGATGGACCTGTAAAGAAAATAAGATTCTTGCAAAGTGTTTTATTGGCATCAATGAAGATCCAGTAGTCGACAATGATCAAAAAATGGAAAAAATGTGGAAAAGAATTGCAAAAGAATAAAATAAATAAAAAATCATCCCGCTGACACTCTAGTGAGACATTGGGAAGCAACAAAGACACATTTCTATAAAACACAAAGAAGTGTGAATTCCTTTAATATAGAATATATTTCTGTGAAGCAAGATAGGGGAAGTGGTCATAATGACGCTGATATACTCATGGAGACACTTAAGAAGTTGGAGCACAGAAACAACAATAAATCTTTTAAGTTGTTAAGCATATGGCAAATTCTAAAGGACTCTTCGAAGTGGTCAAACCCGGGTGATCGGGATCATCGAGGTAAAAAAATCGAAGAGAAAGAAGATATATTTATCTAGATCGTAAAGCAGCTGACGCTTGGCTTTTTGAGGATTACTTCTCTGAAAATTCTCGATGGCCAAGTGATGTGTTTCGATGTCGTGTCCGAATGGGTAGAAACTTATTCATCTGCATAGTCAATAAGGAGAGTGAATTTCTCACCACTTCAAAAATGTACGGTAGCTATCCATCAATTGACATATGGAGGTCTCACCGATCATTACGATGAGTATCTCCGAGTTGCAGAAACAACTGCAATTGAATATTTGTTCAACTTTTGCCGATGTGTTATTGATGTATTTGGGGAAGATGCTTAAGAAAACCCAATGCTAATGACTGTTGGCGTTTGATCCATATGCATGAGCAGAAGCATGGGTTTCTTGGGATGTTAGGTAGTCTTGATTATATGCATTAGGAATGGAAAAATTGTTCGGTTGCGTAGAAAGGTCAGTTTACCCGAGGTGATTATGGAAGTCCAACACTAATGCTTGAAACGGTTGCATCGATGGATTTATGGATATAACATGCATACTTTGGAGTCACCGATTCAAATAATAATCTCAATATGCTTTAAAAATCACATTTTTTCAACGAGGTGATTCAATGGAAAACACCATCAATTAATTTTACGGTGAATGCTAGACAATATAATAGAGGATATTATCTTACAAATAGAATTTATCCAAAATAAGCAACTTTTGTCAAGAGTTTTCATTCTACTTATGAACCCAAAAAAATATTATTCAAGCAAATGTTATTGGTCGGTACACAATTACAATGCTTTAGAACTCGTACAATCTGAATTACAAAGAAATGAGAAAAGGAGTAGAAAAGAAACAAAACTCAAATGAAACAAATTAAAACAAACTGGAACTGGAGTGCAAATTCTGGCAAGCCGAGTCGAGGGGACCTCTCTCCGCAAAATAAATATGCCCCAGCTAGTACTCACGGTTAGACGGATTGTCTCTCAAAGATGAAACGACTTTCGTCCTTCCGGTAATAGCGCCACAAATCCGGCAAGGTTCCGGTGAACTAGCTAATATCGAGATTTGGGAGCTAAGACTCTCTACAAGATAAATACACCCCGGCTAGTGCTCACAGTTAGGCGGATTGTCTCTCAAAGATGAAATGACTTTCATCCTTCCAGTAGTAGCACCACAAATCCAGTAAGGTTCCGGCGAACTAGCTAATATCGAGAATTGAGAGCTAAGACTTGAAAGAAACTTATGCAGTGCAATATGATATTGTGCAAAATGTAGCATGGTTTGCATGCTGGAATGTCCTATTTATAGGCACACTTCCACTGTCTCCGGAATGTTCTATTTATAGGCATATTTCCACTGTAGGGGACAACTAGGGTTTGAGGGTATTCAAACTAGGTGTTGTAACCTCTATGAGTTACAGCTAACCTCCTGTCTCCGGAATATTCTATTTATCGGCACGTTTCCACTGTAGGGGACAACTAGGGTTTGAGGGTATTCAAACCAGGTGGTGTAACCTCCATGAGTTACAACTAACCTCCTGTCTCCGGAATGTTCTATTTATAGGCACATTTCCACTATAGGGGACAATTAGGGTTTGAGGGCATTCAAACCAGGTGGTGTAACCTCCATGAGTTACAGCTAACCTCCATGAGTTACAACTTTGTCATCAAGCCCCTCTAGAAGTTACAGCCTCTAGCTTCTGCAGATCCCGACAGGTGTCTTGTGTCCCCACGGATTCCGACAAACCTTTGACTCCCTCAGGAGTTACAGTCAGTGACACTCCAGCCACTAACTCCAGGTGGACCAGCTCCACAACTCGACCGTTTCTGAACCGTAAAACTATAATGGCTAGGCTCCAGAAGTCCACGTACGCCTAAAGTCCACCTAAAGTCCAATTACCAAGATTCAAGTCCGAGCACGGGCACGGGCGGGCGCGCGTGTGGGCTCACGGCCCAAATCCTTGTGCACTTAGTTATTACACTTAAGACTTAAGTGTTAATACACTTAAATACACATCTAAACTAAGTTAAGAAATCAATGTGGGATAATTAAATGTGCTTTAAACACATTATCCCACACACCATAAATGCCTAATCGTGTGACCGATTTCAACCATTTATTTCTCACTCACCGAAAATCGGATTTGAGAAAATAAAAATACTATGATTATATACTACAACCATAGATCAATCGTATGCTATTTAATTCCTTCAAAATTAAATAACCCAGTCATTAAAAATCGGATAGAATGAGACACAGTTCAATGTATTACATCTAATTTTCCAACAACAAATGCAAGAGTCTGCAAAGGATGTCGAGCAGGCATTTAGGGTATTCGAAGCTCGGTGGGCAATGATTAAGAGTCCAACCCATTTTTGGTACCAGAGTAACTTGAAGGACATCATGTATACTTGTATTATTCTTCATAATATGATAATTGAAAATGAGGGGGGTGCATCAAGTAATTGGTCGGAGTCGGGGGAATCTACCAATAACGAGAATAATTTTACTAGAAAAGGAGCCCCAACAGATTTCGCTACTCGATTAAATATAGAAGCTGAACTACGAGATAAAAAAACAACATCACAAGCTTCGAGCTGACGTGATTGATCACATTTGGGCACGATACAGCCGCAATACTTTTAATATGTAGTTCGTTTATGTATTTTAATATTTTAATTTATATATCATTTGTGTTTTGTTTTTCAATATTGTACTCATCTTTTCGTATCAATAAAAAATATCGTTGTTTTATTTTTGATGATTTAGTACAAAAAACTAGCTAGTTCATAAATAAAATAAAATTCCAAATTTTAATAAGTAAAAAAATTATTAATATTAATTAACTTAATTAAATATAAAAATTTAAAAGAATTGACCAAAAAATGTATAATTAAAATAAATTACAATATTGATTAAATATAAAAGTTGTTAAATATAAAAGTTAAAATGTAAATGAAAAATGATTTATTAAAAAATAGATGATATGAATATATGATGGTGGCTCTCAAAAAAGATGTACGTACCTTGAGTATTTTAAAGAGATTGAGTATTTAAAATAATAGGTACATAACTTTTAATATGACAATGAGGTAACGGAGTTATGTACCCAAAAAGAGATACATAATTAGTGATGCTCTAAGAGTTGATTTCTAAATTATGAATTTTAAACTAATTTATAATTTATACATTATTTATAAAATGTTACAATAATAACATAACATTTTGATTTGTATTAAAAACAAAACCTCAAATTCAACACCCAAAAGGCCAAAACAGATTTAGTATGTACGCGTATATTGTCACATTATAATTTCAATTGTCCCAAAAAAAATTTAAGGTATCAAATTTGCTAGGGTTGATAGCATCTATTATCACACCCTTCAATGTTTGTGAGTTTTCACACAATAATTTTAATTTTTGCATAATGTCAAAATTTGTTCAAGGTATTTGTTTTTTCACAAAACTTCGAAAATGTTGGATTAATAACATCTATTAACCCAATTTGCTGCAAATTAAATTGCCGGATTATTATAGCAATGTTTTAAAAGTCGTGTATAAATTTTAAATTTGTTCAAAGTTCATTTTTTTTTACAATTAATCTAAACTGTAAATATGTCGCCCAATATCATTTTGATTCGGATATAGGTACCATTTGACATTTTTTAATCCGTTATATGGTCTGATATAAGTTTTTATATATAATTATTGTTACTAATGTATGTTTATATGTTGTGAATTTCTTGTTGTAGTTGGTTTTTTTAGAATTTTATGGTTTTAGTAATTGGTTGCTAGTTTGATCAATTTCTAAGCTTGTTAAACTTAAGTGACTTGATTGTTTTTTTTTTATGTTTTTTTTTAGTAAATAGTTGTTATTTCGACGGCTTCTTAATTTTGGTAATAATTTAATTGACTTAATTGATTGAATTTAAATATGTTTGAAGCTCATGTTATTATTATGTACCGAAATGAAGCAGCTACGGATTATAAAATAAAATAAAATTGTAAAGGGTGTGTCTAAATGAAGATAAAAAAAATTAATTAGATAAAATTTTCTATCCTTCTTGTCTTCTTTATTGAGAAATCACTTATCAATTATTACACTTTATTAGAATATCTCCTGTGTGATGCACGAATGAAAGATACGTATAATTTTATATATAATTATTGTATAATTGATAACATTTAATAGATTTTATTATTTGAAATAATTATCAATATATATTAAATTATTAAATAAATTAATCAGGTAAATTATTTCGTAAAACATTATAATCGATAGCATGCTCAGTATACTTTACACGTAGATATAATATTTATAATATTTTTAAATTATAATGATATGAAATAATTAATAATTTAACATTCTAATTAAATGTATAACCGAATCAAACATAGATTGATATTTATAAATTCAACAATGTTATTACAAATGTTGTATACAAAATAGTAATACATAGGTTATAATATAATATTTTGATTGTAATAGTTTATTAATTATTTCTGCAATTATTTGAAATATATAATATTATACTATAATATGTATGTTTATATATACGTATGTATGTGTATTTAAGTAATTATTTTTTTTATTGATTATATTGTCAACTTAATTCATTTTAGATTCACAATAATAATTATGTGACATAAATAAAAAAAATAATATTAACTTATTGACTAAAATATTATATATAATACGTGAAGATATAATATTTATACTAAAAACATAATAATTAAATTTGAGATCATCATTTCGAGTACGCATGGATAATGGGAAATGGGATTATAAACAGGGGCGGCTCGGGGGCACAACTTTAATTTTTTTTATTTTTTTTTATTTTTTAATTTACGTGTGCCGCAGAATTGGAGCACCCAGGATGTTTGAGAATTGGGATTAATAAAAGTTAAAAGGGGTGTGGGCTCCATAATTAAACATAAAATTTTAATCTACCTCAAATTTAGTTAATTATAAGTTTTTTTTTTGGCATTAATAAAATTCTAAACAGTTATTGCTTGTTGAAATTAATTTTTTAATATTATTTGATAATAGATATTTTTAACTAAATTAAATTTAAAATAATATGACTAATTTTAACGAGCTACTAATCAATTTAAATATTCTGTTCAATTTCAATATATATTCTTTGATTATTATTAATGGTTATTTCCTCAATCTTTATGTTATTTGACAAATAATTTAGTTATTTGAGGTTATTGTTAAATATTAAATCATGAATTTTATTAATTATAATAAAATTAATAAATTAGAAGTTTTTAATTTAAGTTATGATTTATGAATGTACGTATTATTAAAATATGTTCAAATTTAAGAGTTTATGAGTAATAATTTGTATTTATATTATTAAAAAAATAGGGAAAACAAAGAAAAAGAAGAATATATAACGTCATCAACTCTGAAATAATCATATATTAATGCAAACACATTCTAAATATTCTTTTTCTATTGTGCGAACAATCCGAAAATACAAAAGATTATGGATTCGTCACTAATTATGAGTTCCGTAATTTCCCCATTTTGAGAATTATGGATGTTTTGCCCCCAAACATTTTTAATTAGGATAATTTTATTTTAATATTTAGAATATTGTGTGTGTGCGTGTTGGATCTGGAGCTTATTTATTTACTGCCCCAGTGCCTCCAAAGCCTCGCTTTTTCTTGAACTGTGATTTGGATTGCTTCTATTTTGGATTAACTTACCGTCTTTTTTTTTCCTCTCCCTTTTTTTTTTAAATGTTGAGTGTATCCGCAGTCGCTATCAATGTGCGCACTGAGTAAATACAGAACAAGATAAATCATATTTGACAGGTTAGGTGTCACAATCTCACACCTAATGGTATTGATGCTGGAATTCGAACTTGAGACATTTGGCCTCAAGATAACACAACTCCACCGTTAGGCCATCGCCAAAGAGACAACATGTTGTCTTAGTTCAAACACCTTAATTTCCACAAATTTTAATTTTATTTATTTATTTTACAGTCAACTGTGTGAGGTTAATCTCTTTTGACAGTACTTTTTTGGATAAATTACACATTAATGTCTCACATTTCAACATTTTAATAAAAATGTCACGACCTTTGAATATTAACAGTTTAATACCTGACCTTGAATTTTTTTATCAAATCTATTATACAGTCAACTTTCTGGTATCCTGTTGCCTATGTGGATTGCCAGAAATCTGGGATAGATTTTATAATGCCACATCAGATAAAAAAAATTTAAATATAAATTTAAACTATAAAACAATGTATTCACACATTGAAATATAAATAGGAATATTCCAATTTTAACTCTACTTGGTCATTACATCTTAAAAAGATTGAAATTGTCTCCTAAACATTAGACTCATTGTCTTGAATTTGTAAGTAGAATTTAGTTGTGATCATGACCATTATTGATTGAAAATTAAATAAAAAAAATATGTCATACATAATTTTTTTAAAATAATAATATTGACAAAAATATGAATAAATATGTTGAACATTCGACATCATCATATACTAAAATAATTTTTATTCAACTAAAATAAAAACTTAAATGTCATAATATTTCCAAACACAAAAAGGCCATTAATACCATAGACTTCAATCTCCAAGTGAATTAGAATAACATATTTCTCAGACAAAAAAATGGCCACTGACACCACCACAAAGCATAAAAAATATCTAAAATATGTGAGTTCTCACCATGTCAAATTCGGTATGACAATGACAATCGCTGATGAACTCTGACTAGTACCATGTGCTTGAAAAATATGATATTCAAGTTTTTATTTTTGGTGTATTATGATGTTGAATATTTCAACATATTTATTTATTGTATATTTTAATATTCTTGTCAATATTATTATTTTTAAAAAAATTAAGCATGACATATTTTTTATTTAATTTTCAATGAATAATAGTCATGATCACAACTAATATCTACTTACAAATTCCAGATATTGGGTCCTAATATTTAGGAGACAATTTTAGTCTTTAAAGATTGGATGACTAGGTAGAGTTAAAATTATGGGAATGTTCTTATTTTTATTTCTATTTGTGAATGCATTATTTTATGGTTTAAATTTATATTTTTAATTTTTTTTATCTGATGTGCCATTATAAGAATCTACCTTAGATTTTCGACGATCCACGTAGGCAATAGAATACCGAAAAATTGACTTTAGGATAAATTTGATAAAAATTTACAAGGTCAAATACTAAAAATGTAAATATTCAAAGTTCAAAATATTTTTATTAAAAAATTGAAAGATCGGATATTAATGTGTAATTTACCCTACTTTTTAGCAAGCATTAGGAGGGATCGCTGAATTTCAAATTCAAAACACATTCATTTTATATACACGTAAATAAAATATCATTTCTAATTGTAATTACAATGGGCTCATCTTTTGTGATGATTTATGTCCAATTCCTAATTCATGTGTTGAAACTCTCTATTTATTAAAAATGACGTTTTATTTATTGTTTACTTACAATATTGTTCTTCAACACAGATTGGAATGAATAAATTCCAAAACAAAAGTAATATCACATAAATCGGCAATGGCCTGTTTATTTACGTGACATTTACTTTTATTTGTTTGAACAACAAACCTGATATTAATTGTTAGTTGCAAGCCATTATAGAATAGGGAATCTTCTGAAAAAAGAGATTATATTTTAGGAAATGACGGTTATCTGATATATGCCTATATAATATAGGGTAAACAAACACACGTTTTAACGTATACTATATCACATCTTTTTGATAATTAAAAATTAATGTGTATCATTTGGATATTTTATCAAATCTCGTGTAATATCTAATGGTGTTGGTGGAATTCAAAATTGAAATCTTCAGCCTCAAATTTATATCACTCCGCCACAGATCATCCCAAGGGGACACTTTGTTGTTAATTTTTACGTGTATATATATCGTAGTGCTATTTAAGTTACTCAGTTGGCAAGCTTCTTTTCTTTCTTCTTCATGTTCTTGGTGGTCTAATTTCCGGGCTCGGCTTATGATTGAGGACAATTCAAACCTTTTGATTTTATTTAGTTCCAATCTTTACTTAAAAATAATAATAAAAATAAATAAATAAATAAATAACAGAGAAACAGTTTCTATATTTCTCTCTTATCTCTCAGTTGGTGTGTCATCGGTTGTTCTTGCTTGAATCGACCAAAGTTCTCACTTTTCACTGAGAATGAAGTTTGATATAATATTCAAACAATAGATATTAAATTCAAAATGATTTAAATAGTATAATATATTTGTTCAATAGTCCAGAGACATAGGATACAAATATATATATTTATTCATTTTTAGCTAATAATATATAATAATATATACAATATATATAGGTGAAGTCTCTTGTGAGACACTATCTCAATCGTTAGACGGATCTTATTTGACCTAGAAATATGATCCCCTCCTTTTTCTTTTTCTTTTTCTTTTTAGTCACCCCTTCCCTTTCCTTTTTAGTTTTGTTTTTAATTTTTAATTTCTTCTTTTTTTTAGCTTTTTAAAAATATATATTCAATTTTTTTGAATCAATTATTTTTTTATCGCGTGAATTCGTGCATTGTGTTTAATGGAAAATAATGATTTTAAAAGAATCAAAAAAAATGAAAGAAAAGAAAATGTGGTTGCCCAGACGCGTGAGCCTCAAGCACTGCGCGTGGGCATCACGCGCCTGAGCGATGGGGGGACAAGTAGGGCGGGTTTGAACGGATTTTGATATGAATTTAAATATTTTTGACCCGTCTAATAAATTTTGACTCATTAGATGATCTCACGTAAGTCTTTATAGTGTGTTTAAGATATGAAGAAAAAATGAGAGTAGAAGTGGTGTCCCGGTGGGATGGCCTAATGGTGGAGTGAGGTTACTTGAAGACCAAAGGTCATGAGTTCGAATCTCCTCAATACCACAGATCGGGTGTGAGTAAAAAAAAAGTAGAAGTGGCAGTGGGACCTAAGGAGTAAATCATGTGCGAAGATTCAGAGGGGTGGGCCCCGCCAAAGTCGGCATGTGAATCTGCTGGCTTTGAGTCAAACCCTATTCCATGTGCGCCGCTGCACCAACATTCCATTCTCTCACCCTATTCATTTTATTTTGTTACCATCTAATTAATTTTCATGTATTTCGACTTTCAATTATATAAATTCTTATTGTAAGAAAAAAAATTGAGATTAAATCTTGCTGAGCGCGTCTCATAAGTTAAAAATCGTAAGATTTGTTCCTGAAACTTCCTTTAGGACCCGTTTGGTCGATATGAAATCTGGTTATGGAAAGTAATTTGATTCTTATTTTTAAATCCCTGTGTTCGATTCAATTTTAATGAACTTTGAGAAAGTAATCAGAGTCCTCAAAGTAAGAAAAATGATGCAACTTTCTTGAATTATGATTACCTGTTCCAAGTAGATATTCTGATTACTTGACTCTGTTAATCTTGTGTATGATCATCTTATCTTTGATTTCTTCATCAAATATATTATATTATATTATATATATATATATATATATATATATATATATATATTATTTTGGATTAATAATTTTTCAAAAAAAAATTGAAAAATTTAATTGATATTTTTTTCTTAATTTCATTATTTAAGTTACTTTTCGTCGATCAAATTCCAACTAAAATTTGATCATTCTGACAATCTTTTTTAGAATTGATGGTAGAGGAATGACAGACTCAAGACAACGAGTAATTTAGGTGTAGAATCGACAATAAAATTTTGTATTAACCTAAGATAAAAAAATCATCTTGATTATTTATTATTTTGGTAATCACATAATTTATTTTGATTTGAATTTAAATAATATGTTGTTTTCAAATTAGTTCGACGATATACATATAATTTTTTTTGCAAGTAGAATTATCAACTATATTGTTCATATCATAAAAATTATAAAAATTATTAGTGATATGAAAATGACGAGAGGTCTTTTAAGCATTTAGTTTCATACTTATTTAATTTTAATTAAATATTCAAATGAGAATCCTGATAATTTTTTTGTTATGTTCCAAACACATGATAAAGGTTCTACTGGATTCATTTTCCTGAAAATCACATTCTTAAAAATCATATTTCCTGATAATTTTACTTTCATGTCAACCAAATGGGGCTTTAGTAAGTGATTAGTGGTGGAATGGAATGTAAATAAAATGATCATTCCTATATTCATTCCATCGGCGATTGGTATGGTTCAAAATCATGAATCACCATTCTCGAAAGAATCCATATTCCCAAATAAAAAGGAATAGTCACTCCACCCACTTCCATGAGTTTAACTGTTCACATTGATCAAAAAAATTAATGTATGATATATTTATACATAATCATGTCTTATAATATTATTTTATTATATTTAGAAAAATAAATCGAAAATTTGATTAAATAATTTATTATTATTATTATTTCAAAATTAGTTTTATATTATTTATTTATTTTCAAAAAATAATTTAAAAATATATATTAAAATCAAATTTTTATAGATTTTATAATTTTATTGAAGAAAAATGAAAGTGATGCCAAAATAAATATAACATAAAAATATATTATTATAGAATATAAAATATTTATGTATTTATAATTTAATATATTCAAATGAAAATTTGAAATGTTAAACTATTTTTCTATGAAGTAAATTTTTTTTTATTAACTTATACAATTTATTATATATTGATTAATTAAATACTTTAGAATAATTTTTTTCAATAAAATAAATAAATTATAATTTGCTAAAAAAATTAGAAAAAATAGAAAAGGACATTTAGAAATATAAAAAATAAATTAAGGCATGTGTTCATATTATTAGCTAATACGTACATTTTATTCAATTATAAGAAAATTCAAAAGTAAATAAAATATCCATTATATAAGATAAAAAAATGACACTTAATTAGAAACGAGGGAAGTAATATATTAAGCCCAACTTAGCATATATGTATTCTTCTTAATTCTTTGATTTATCGGACAATCTAGTCACACTACGAGATTAGGATTACATATATATATATATATATATATATATATATATATATATATATATATAGGGGTGGGTTAAAGTGTTTACCACCCCCTATATAGGAAATAAGAACAAAAATAAAACCATAGATCACCCCAAAATGGACGGTCCAGATTCAATCAATATTTTAGGGATTAAATAGCAATTTTTTTTACTGTGCTTCAATACTGTCGGTTGAAAAAGGGTAAAAAGGGGTGAAAAAATTATCCCGCAAATTAAGCTCTTCTCAATCTCAGAACCGCCCAAATCTATGAGATTTCTCTAGATTTTGAATTAATTTCATTTAGGAGGCAAGAAATCTAGGTTTTTGACAAAACGTAGAGGCGACAATATTTTCCCGTCAACCTAAGCACAGTAGCGGAGACGGATGGCGACATTGACAACAACGTGAGGATGTCCGGCGGCCGTTCAACGAGGAGTAATCCAGGTTTTCTTGTGACTTCGGTTGATAGTAATCGTATTTTATTGTGTCTGTTTGCTTCGATTGTCGCCGTGTTTTTTTTTTTTGCACCCTTTTTTTATTTTGCAGATGAAGATAGTAGTTTTTAGTTTTGTTCTAGATTTTTGCTGGGTTTTTTGTTTGCCGTGTGAACAGACATGAATATTATGCATTTTTTTACCGAAAGTCATTTTTAAACTATGAATAATTTATAGTGCGAATCTTTGTGGGTTTGGTTGGATTTATTATGATGAATATGCACACGTGTTTGGGAAAAAGGGAATGAAATTGAACAATTAGATCGAGTGGGAAGGACCGCGTAGAATTTGTGCGTGATAACTATTTTGTGAATTCATTTTTTGCGGCGCGCACATGGATTAAAGGAAATTTGAAAGTATTTTGACTTTCATTTATTTTATACAATAATATTATTTATTAAATGTTGGATAGTAGTAGCTTTTTTCTATTTTATAGTTAGCAAATTTGATAGAACTGATAGCATTATATTTCTTTGTTTTGTTTTTTGCGGGGTTTTTTTATGCATATATAGCAATTACTTTTGGTATCGTAATCATATTAATGTGTTTAATTTCGCAAATATTGTTGCATGCTATTGCATTCATTTCAGATTATGAAACTTGTCAATCTTGGTAGCAGAATTCAGTTCAAGTTGCTTTAAGATTGCAAATATGTGGGATATATTATTCTCTGGAGCAAGTGCACTAGCAAAATAGCTTGTTCTATTAGCAGATGATCTTAAAGTTGATATCAATCTTTTTTTGATTACATTTGTTTTGCATGGATATCAACTTATTTGGTTATGAGTATGAGTATCTGTGGTTTTTGTCTTTTTTTTTTTCTTCCAGAAACATTTGTAGCTAATAATCACATTTCCGTTAGCTTATTAATTAGTTGTGTTTAGCAAATATTATTGCGTAATATTTCATTGTTTTTGTGGTCTCAAATATGTGGGTGTTGTTTAGCGACAACTCATAATTGGGTTCTATTGTGTTTAGCTTATTTTGTATATTCTTATTTTATTAAATCCTGTTTGGCATCATGTGAGTGTTTGTTTATATAGGTGGGAGCCATACAGGTGATAAGAGCGCGAGGAAGAATCAAAAAAAGGATATAATAGGTAAACACGTTTCTCAAACTCGTATCTAATAACTACATTAGTCAAAAAATGGACTCTGAAGCATATTTGCATGTTAGTGATAGCAATAATGTGGGTATAATATGAGTATTTTATTGTCAACAATTATAGCATCAATGAAAAAGTAATCATCAAGAAAATATCCAAGTAATAGCTATTTGCTATATTCTAGTTAGCAATTTTGATTGTACTGATAGTATTGATTTTTTGCTTTGTGCTGTTTGTGATTTTTGATAGCATATTAATCTGTGTTATTAGCAAATAAAGTGAAATTTGTTGTAACTGATAGCATGTTATAATTATCAATTTTAATTGTACAGATAGCATTTTTTTATACATGTTTGAAACATTATGCTGGTTATTAGCATATTTATTGAATTCTATATAGCAAAAAGACCTGTGTATGTTGCCTACTTTGTGATTGTTAATTGTTATGCATATTGTGAGTAAAAAAAGCACCAATAGCATATTTATGCATTTTGATTTTTATTAATATATTACAATCATTTTAGGGTTTTTGAAATCATATAAATTTGTTAGAATAAGAATGCATTTTGGTTGCTTATAATTTGTGTATAATATGAATGTGTCCTTGTCATCACTAATATCATCAATGAAAATGTAATCAGCAAGAAAATATTCAATTAAAGCTTTTTCCTATATT
The DNA here is from genome assembly GCA_026008535.1 of Perilla frutescens. Classification (NCBI taxonomy): domain Eukaryota; kingdom Viridiplantae; phylum Streptophyta; class Magnoliopsida; order Lamiales; family Lamiaceae; genus Perilla; species Perilla frutescens. The sequence continues at coordinate 35,419,137 of BRKX01000011.1, forward strand.
ACAGTTAGCAAATTTTAGGGCACTGATAGCATTGACTTTTTACTTTTTGCTTTATTATAGTTAGCAATTTTGATTGTACTGATAGCATTGATTTTTTGCTTTTTGCTATTTGTTGTTTCTGATAAGTTAAGTTGGTTTAAGATTGCAAAAATTTTGGAAATTTTATACAATGCAACAACTGTATTAGGATAATAGCTTTTTCTCATAGCAGATGTTGTTAAAGTTGATACCTGAAATTTGCTTGTTTTTATTTTCCATGGCTATCAACTTATGTGATTATGAGTCTGAGTATTTGTGTTTATTTGTTTTTTTTTTTGTAAACATTGGTAGCTAATAATATGCTTTTCGTTAGCTTATTAATATGTTATGGTTAGCATATATCATTGCATAATATTTATTAGCTGTTATGTGCAGTGGCTGGCAAAAGAAGTGCACCCGAATCTAGTCACGTTGCTCGAGAGATACACACGAAAAGGGTGAACGATGCGAAGCCAACAAACGCTGAAGAGGCTGGACCATCAGCAGCAGGTACTGCTTCTAATGCCACAAGAAAAAATGAAGGTATGAGTATTTGAATCTGAAAAACCGAACAAGCCCCGGTGCGTTGACCGATGCAATTAAATTGATGAATGACGCACAAAGGCAGAGTGTTCGCGAAATGGGATTTGGAGATTTGCTATATTTGGACATTAGTGATGTCCCCCCGAAGATTGCATACTGGATCCTCGACAACTTTGATGTGAAGCGTGGGGAGATTGTGTTTGAAGGGGACCGGCGAGTTTATGTGAATGAAAATGATGTTCAGTTGATTTTTGGATTTCCGAAGGGGCCTCAACCAATCGTCAAGAAGGCAAGAAATGCAAAAGCAAGTTTAGCAGAGGTTTGGCTAGGACATTTTGAAGACAAACATTGTAAGAGAATACGCGCAACGCATGTTGCTGATGACATGATAAAACAAGCCGATGGTGGGTTATGGTTTAGGAGACAGTTTCTGGTGCTGGTGACATGCTATTTGATTGAAAGGGCTGGGAACTGCTACGTGTCGCCACAAATTTTAGACACATTTCAAGACGTCGATAGGGTGGTTGACTTGAACTGGTGCGGTTATGTGATGAAATGTCTGATAGAGCACACCCGAGCGTGGCAGGCCAACAAGCATAAAAATTACACCGGGTCATCGATATTCATTACTGTAAGCATTTTAGAAGGATTTCCTATACTTTAATCGCACGTACATAATTCATTTTGAGCATAGAGAATACTTGCTTTATGGTCGTGGTCAGCATATTACTATTCTAGATTTAGCAAATATTTTTAATTGAGTTTGCATTGGATTCTTGTTTTGAAATACTAAGAACTTTGAATGTTCTGATAGCATTTTTTATTGTTCTGATAGCATTTTTTATTGTTCTATTTTTTTGTTGTTGTGAAAATGAATACAGCTAGGGCTGGGGAAAAATACCGTCATACCGTACTTACCGTACCGGAAAAAATACCGTAATACCGAACTTTAAGGTATACCAGTATTTTCGGTAAGGTATGATACCGTACCGAGATTTTTCGGTAAGGTAACGGTATAGAATCTTAAAAACCGAGGTATACCGGTGTATACCGATACCGACGGTATACCGAATTTTTAAGGTATATACCGTTAATTCGGCATATACCGTTAGTTAGGCATATACCGTTGTACCGGTATATACCGTTAGTTCGACATATACCGTTGTAGTTGGTGTGGTATATATCGTTATTTTTGTGATATTATATAAATATATGTATATGTGAATTATAGATACTTGATATATAATACTTAGTAAATATGATATATATGTAAATATCTAACACTTATAATTTAATCTAGTAAATATGTTATACATTTATAAATCTCTAGTAAATTTACAATATTAACACTTATAATTAATCTTATATTATACTTAATGCATTGTAATGCTAAGTGTGTTCTTTGTTAGTATATACTTAGTAAATAATTCTTACGATTTCTAAGTAAAATATTTCAAATTTGTAATATTTAGTAAGTTTATAATATTTTTATACAATTTATATTAATTATAAAACATGATTGATATATAATACTAATAAATATGTTATACAGTTATAAATCTCTAGTAAATTTACAATATTAATTAACACTTATAATTAATCTTATGTTATACTTATAAATCAATGTATATTTCACTTACCCACTTATAAATTTACAATATTTACAGTATTAGTTTTTGGGAAACATTCTAGACTCGGTTTATTTTTATTTCTTGTATTTGTTGGGACTTGGGATATCACTTGGTTGTTTTTATTTTAATTGTTGTATTGGAGTGTTAAATTTAAATTATTATATCTATTTTGTTTTATTGGACTTTAATTATCGTGACATGAAGATATTTATTTTATTTTGTTGAATTTTGATTGTTATTAGGAGTGTTTCATATATTTTGAGTAAATATATAAGATATATGATATATCCTAGGATGGTATGATAAGGTATACCGATGACGGTAAGGTATACCGAACTAAAGGTATGGCAAATGTATGCCATTTGTTTCATACCGAACTTAAGGTATACCGTTGGAAGGTATACCGACCCTTAAGGTAAGGTAACGGTATGGATTTTCTCCATACCGTACAAGTAAAGTAAGGTAAAGGTATGGGGAAAAAGGTAAGGTATACCTTACCGTGCCACCCATAAATACAGCTGCTATACATGGATCGAGTTGTGCTTGGATACAGGAGAGTCCCAAGAGCCATACCAGCTATCAAGCAATGGAAGGAATCTAAGCTTCTAAATAGGCAAAATTTGGAGATTGCTGAAGGGGGTTTCAGCCAGGGTTTTTGTGACGGTCCCTGTACAGCAGCGGAAGTCATGGGTGATGCGGCAATACAGGTTCCCGAAGAAAGGGTTGGTGCTATAAATGAAAATGCACAACAACAGATTCTGACTGCATCGAATGGATCAGGTGAACATGATGGTATCCAAGCAGATGATGCAGTTGAACCTGACATTACAAATCAACTGCACATACCCCCAGTTCATAATGAGGCTAACAATAACAATGAGGGTGTTGAGGAGGACTTGACTGATGCACACATTGTTGCAGCAAGCTTGTTGAAGAAAGGCAAACTAATCAGCGACACGTTGTCAAGCATTATGGCAACCATTTCTAAACCACCCTCATAGATGCTAGAAAATACGGCGTTGAGAAAAGCCGTAGAAAGCACCCTATTGGTCACCCAACCAGCAGACAACACAGGTGTAGATGCTGCAACTAGCTTGCAAGCAAATCCCACACAAGAGGATATCGATTTTTAGGAGATCCCAGAACATATTGATGCTATGCTGGAGATGGAACAAGCTGCATTGCAAAGGGATGCATTGAAGAAGAAGCTTGATATGCATAGATGCAGAATGAGGTCAGCCTCAGACTGGGTTGGGGTCCTGAATGTTGCCCGCAACGTTGCAAATGAGGAGTGCAGCTTAAACAAAAATGACGATACCGACATGCCTAGCTTCAGTTTGGGTTTGACGTAAGACTTTGCTTGAAATGCGAATGAAGTTGTTCATAATATCACGGTAACACCCTCTGATAACCGCTGACATTGATATTTATTTATTACATATGACGACACTGTTCATACATGCGTGCCATTATCATGTTATCAAACACACTTGATTGTGGGGCCAAAATCCTGCTCATTAAATGTTAAGAATAATGTGCTTGTTTTGGTGTCTTGTTAAAATTTGGTATAAAATGGTTCATTGAATGTGGTGGTTTTGGTGGTTTTGTGCCTATTGTTAACATATTTTGTAAATTATTTAGCAAATATGAACCGGCTGTTAGCAAATTACCTATGAACTAGGAAAAAAGAACAGAAAAAATGTCGGCATTTAAAAATAGAATATAGGTAAACACACATTCATCATTGAGTTGGTAAAAAATGTCTTATTGTTAGCATATTTGTATGTGGTGGTTAGCATATAAATCGGATTCACATAATTGATGTTCTTTATTCTATTTTGTAATTGTATTATGGTAGGAACCAACACATCTTTTAGTTCTTTCATACCTCACATTAAAATATGCATCTTATCCATGTCACCTTCAACTGCCGCTACACATGCATGGAAATCAGATATCATCTGGTTTGTCATATTTTTGCTATCATTCGAATTAACTAACCGTTCCAACAATGGACCCCCAACATCATCCAAAGGATTTAAGTGAGCTGCTCTAGTCCATCGTGATACGACATACTTTTTAGGTATCTCATCCCACTTAAACTGCTTGAATAAAACAAAAATATGATAACACAGTAATCCTTCCCTCACAAACTTCTTACAGTCACATACTGTCGTATCTTCAATCTTGTCGTAGGATACAATAAAGATTTGATCGCCACCATCATCAACACCATACATAGTAGACAATTCCCCCTGTTCAATACTCACAACATTGCAATTATAACATGCTCTCTCAATCTCCTCTTGAACCTTCACAAACATCTTAGTGGTGTATATAGTAGCAGCATGATGCTCAAATTTCCAAGGAGTATTAGTTTTGGGCAGAGTTGAATGATCTATGCTGTTTCGAAGATCATATGTGTTCCGCTGAGCATCCATTGCACTCTCAAAATGCATCATAAACTTGACAAGATTATCACCATGATTGAGATAGTTATTGAAGAAACTGTTTATACTCTCTGATATAGAAGTAGTTCTACATATTCCACTCATTGGATGATCCCTAAAGTACGCAGGAATCCAAAATTGCCTTATGGCAAACATCGATCGAAACCAACTCTCCTCATCAAGCCCATACTCCACAATGATATCATTCCATTTATCATCAAACACATCAGGTTCAATCAAATCAGACCAAACTAGGGCATTGAATCTCTTTTTAAAAGACTAATCCTTCTTCAAATATGCGGGGAGCCTCTCCGGTACCTTTAACATTATATGCCACATACAAAGACGATGTCTGGTATCAGGAAAAACACGCATTGCTATCTTCATCGCATGATCTTGATCTGTAATAATCATACTAGGCCGACGTGGCATACAATCTTTAAACTTTTGAAATACCCATTCATATGACTCATGATTTTCAGCCAACATTAATGCAGCTCCAAACGTCATAACTTTCCCATGATTATCCTTACCAGTGAATGGGGCAAATATCATTTCGTACCTGGCATTACAAAATACTTGAATGAGTGGTTGTATATATTTTCGGACATATTTGAAAGCTAAAATAAGCATATAATATTACTAACAGCTAAACCAAAATATGCTAACATGCATTCTAGATTATGAACCAGCATACCAGCTCGGAATGCTAACATGATTATCCGAAAGAAATTATGAATACATCAACATCGAAAATATGCTAAACATGATTAAGCAGTAAACATATTAAGCATCATAAATCAATACAGTAAAATAATGAATACGTCTACTACAAAATATTTTTAAAGACAACCCTAACAACTAACAAAATACAATTTGCACACCTGTTTGTTTTGCAGGTACATTCAAATGAAACAACGTCACCAAATATAGTGTAATTCCGTCTTGCAGTAGGATCGGCCCAGAATATAGTTGACAAATTATCATCTTTATCAACCAAATATTCAAAAAAAATGACGAACAAGACTCCTTTTTCAAAAACATCTTATTCAGCACGATTTGAGCATCACATCCAGATATATAGGCTCGCAAATCACGTGAAAAAGTTTTTGAAATCATCCCCCGTTGCACCAACATTTGAGTATCCACCAACAACTTCTTTAGAGATTCGAAAACATTTCATTGGTCCCACATTTGCACGTACACAATCAAGGATAAAATTCTGGTGCACAACCCCTAATTTTCTATTCACCTTCAAATATTTTTTGAACTCCTCAGTTACCAACGGGTTTGTATGACCCTCCCTAAAGCCATCAATGACGTATCCATCTCGACCACATAGTTTTAAAGTTATTCGAGCCATACAATTGACTCTCTTCGATACTCTGCGTCGTTTCTGCTTAACACCATCCACAACCACATCCGCAACCGCATTTTTTCCCCTTCACGACTGCATAACACATACCTCCATAAAATAGTACCATCTTTCGACCTTCTAGCTATACCACGGTGAATATCAAACCCAGCAGCTGCACTATAATTCCTATAAAAAGTAATACCATCCTCTACACTTTTAAACTTTTGTCCAACAAACGGCTTCAGTGATGTTTGACACTCGGGTATAAAATCACCACTTGCATTATTTTTTGTAGGAAAATTACTGTCAGCCAATTTTAAAATTTAAACTTCATGATACTATATAAATAAATAATTACAAACAAACATCATAACCATGTAACAAATATTGTTTCCCTATATACAACTTAAAATTAGCAAAACTTTATGCATTGGTTAGCAAGTCGTACTCCGTAGTTAGCAATAAGATGTCACCGAACTGAAAATATGTATGTTGTCAACCCCATGCATAAAAAAATAAAAAAAAATTACTATAAACGCATATGCCAACACAACTCGCACTAATTAAATCAGACTCACAAAACAACTATCGTCCATCCATACAAATCTGAGATATGAAATTAACTTGCATTCATATTGAAACACATATATGATTTATATCGAAGGATATAAATTAAAAAAATTAAACACACTACAATCAATGCATTATTGTAGTGTTTTGATTAGCAAGCATTCTGCATTAGATAACATATTCTACAAAGTAGATAGCAACAATTATACATTACCTAGAAAATATGCAACACTATAAACCCTAACTGTATACAATAAAAACCATGATTTCATGTGTGTTTTTCACAATAACCCAAAGTACAACACACATCACTAATCTCCATACTCTCGAACAACGTTAAAACATAATTTTTTAAATTTTTTTTCTGTTTACAAAACCTACATCAATTCATGCATAAATCTTACACTAACCCACGCCACCATATACACACATAATTTTTTGTGTCGAAATTTGAAGAACTAACAAAAGAAAATTCACAACAATAATTGCACAGTTGAAATACCTATATTTTCCATGAATATTGAAATATTCAATTTGTGTATAGCGCACACACCGAACAAATACACCGAACGAATAAACTTTGATGAATTTAGAGAATAATTCAGAAGTTAATGAATTCTTTGAACTTCCAACTAACCGTTTGATAAATAACAGTACACGTTTATTAAAAAATAAATCAACGTGACTACTAATGGGAAAAAATCATCCACATAATTAAAAGCCTCCATAATCGAAAATAAAGGATTATGGTAAATTCCTAAAATCGTGGGATTAGATATTCACATAAAAATGTCAATTACAACTATAACCCTTCACTAATTAAGTTAATGAAAAATTGCAATCTAATCATCCCTATTAAAAACGAATCTTGACCCTAAAAAAAAATCAAATCCTATGGCTAATATTCATAAATATTTCCTACACAGGTCTTGTGCTCCTATTTGAACTCTGATATATATATATATATATAGGGATTGGACCAAATGTAAACCAATACCTGGTGTGTAAACAGTAAACCAATCTACCACCACACATTCGGAAAAAAGGGACGCTCCAGATTTAATTAAATTTGCGGTGGCAATTTTGTTATTTTCGGCATCTTTTCTGGCTGCGGGGGCAATTTCGTAATTTAGAAATTCTAATTTCCTTTTCCATTGCTGATTTGCTTTCCTTATCGCGATTTCATTCCATAAATCATGGATATTTTCACTGATTGTCTGGGTGTTAAATTTGTTAAAGTAAAAATCCATAGATTCTGTTAGACGATCGATATCATTTCTTTCTACGGTTCATCGCTGAATAATCACCGTTTAATTCGAGGATTTGATGGATTCTACAGGTAATGTTATGTTTTTTAAGTTTTTTGCGTTTTTTAAGATTTGTTTATAGAGTTTTTTTATTAGTTTTTTTATGGAATGCGACTTATTTTTCGTTGACGATGTTTTGTTGATAAAAAGGTGGATTTCAATTTGATGTATGTTGTTAGCTTAATGTTGTTTTTGTTGAGTAGTTATGCGATGATGTTTCTGTATTTTTGATCGATTAAAATTATTTCAGCATCATACTGTCTGTTTGTTAGCATCATGTGTTTTTCTATATTTTTAATAGAATAACATCATTATATCTGTTTGTTAGCATCATGTGTTTCGATTGTTTTAAATATATTAGCATTATACGATTTGTTTGTAGCATCATGTGTTTTGATTATTTTAAGTATATTAGCATTATACGATTTGTTTGTTAACATCATGTGTTTTCAGTGCATCCTCATGTTTACATTGTGCTAATGAATATCATTATATATGATGAGTAAGATGTGTTTGTATGTTGAAGTTGTAATATTTTGATGACAGGTTCTGACATTTTGGAGACGAGGATAGTTGCATCTCCTGGTTTATCTGAATACTATATACCAGGATGTGAGTCTTCTATGAAGCCATTAGTGGGGATGATGTTCAAGAATCTATCAGATGGTATAGAGTTTTATAAGGTTTATGCAGCTCGTTGTGGTTTTGATATTCGATTAGGTACTACAAAAAAATATAAGGATGGTAAAATTACTTTGAGGTATGTTTATTGCAATAAACAAGGTTCAAAGAACTCAGCTAAAGAGTATGATGATGCGTCTGGTCATGTTATGAAGAAGAGACGTAGAGTATCAAGGAGGCTGAATTGTATGGCTCGTATAAGTTTTAAGTTTAAGGGTGAGCATGGGTATGTTATTAATTTTTTTGAAGATCGCCACTCACACGGTTTGTTGCCTGATAAATACAAGGAATTTCTGAAAGTGAACAGAAAATTAGATCACGTACATCAGAAATTTGTGTTGAATTGTGTTAGGGCAAACGTTGGTCCAATGAGTTGTTACAAACTTTTCAAGCAAGTAGTTGGGGGGTATTCTAATGTTGGATGCACAAGCTCTGATGTTAAGAACTTTACTCGTGATCTGAGGGCTTACATTGATGGTGCGGATGCTCAAATGAATCTTGACAATCTTTTTAGGAAGAGAGAGCTATGTCCTGCATTCTTCTTTGACTACTGTGTTAATGCTGATGATCAGTTGACTCGTTTAATGTGGGCAGATCCAATCTATAGGAGGAACTTTGCTTTATTTGGGGATATTGTTTCATTTGATGCTACTTATTCAACAAACAGATTGGCAATATGGTTTTATTTGTGTTTGTTCATGATTTAATTATTGTTTGCAATCTTTTTTTTTTATGTACGATGCTAATGTAGTCTTGACTTTATGCTAACGATAGACTTTTATAATTCTAACTGTTTAAATATCTTTATTGTGATAGGTATGAGATGATATTCACCCCTTTTACTGGGAAGGATAATCATGGGAAATGTGTAACGTTTGGGGCCGCTTTGTTGTCTAGTGAAGACAATGAGGCTTATTCTTGGGTGCTGGATAATTTTAAGGTTTGCATGGGCCGTTCACCTGCTAAGTTGATAACTGATCAAGATCATGGATTGAAGATTGCAGTTCAACGTTCACTTCCTAAAATAAGGCATCGGTTATGCATGTATCATATTATGTTGAAAGTTCCAGACAAGGTCCCTGCCCATTTAAGAAAGAATGAGTTGTTTAGGGAGAAGTTTAATAATATTGTTTGGTCTGATTTCATAGAGCCAGTTGAATTTGAGAAAAAATGGAAAGAAATTATGGTGGAGTTTGGTTTGACTGAAACATCTTGGTTCAGTTCAATGTTTGATATCCGAAAAGATTAGATACCTGCTTATTTCAGGGATTTCTCATTAAGTGGGCTGTGTCGGACTACGTCGATTTCAGAAAGCGTGAACAGCTTTTACTGCACATTTTTATCTCCCAAGTCGAATCTGGTTGAATTTTTTATGAAGTACGACAGTGCTTTAGATTCTCAGAGGCATACATATACTGAGATGAATAGTTTGGATGTATCATCTGTCCCTGTGCTGAGGACTCAAATTTTGCTTGAGAAGCATGCTGCAACTGTGTACACTACAAGTATTTTTCATAAGGTTCAAAAGGAAATTTATGCTGCTTGCTTCAAATGTCGTCTTATGAGCATAGTTCATGATGAAAGACAGTTGGTTTATAAAGTGAATGATGGTTGTGATGGGATTTTCCAAGTTCGGTATGACAGAGATGATACCACAATTGTGTGTAGTTGTGCAAAATTTGTTCGGAAGGGTCTTCTGTGCTGTCGTATATTCATTATATTGAAGGATTTGAGTTTTGATATGATTCCTGATAAATATGTGCTTTCTTGATGGAGAAGGACTTCTTATTTCGATGCTGGGAATGGGGGTTCTGGTGATTTGGTGAATCATTGTGCTGGGTTGGAGGATAATAAATTAATGATAAATACATGTATTTCTGAATTTTATGCATGCATCAGTTTAGTTGAGGGTGATAATGAAAGGACATCAGAATTACTGCGTGGTGTTCGGGATCTTAAAATCATTATTGGAGAGAACGATGATGTGGAAAATAGTGATGGCAAGGACAAATTATTTTCTGATTTTTACGGTTCTGCTCCTCCAAGCAAAATAGATGTTCTGCCACCAAAGTTTGTGAAAACGAAAGGAAGTGGGAGTCGGTTGAAACCAAGGGAGGAGAAGGAAGTCAAGCATGCTAATAAACCCTTAAGAACATGTCGAAAGAAAAAATGTCATCATGATGCCAGAAATTGCGATAAAAAGAGTGAATGATCCTTCTAATATAGGTATGGTATTGTGCTAGTTATGTTTTGGTTATATTCAATTGGTATGCCTATATATTTCATGATTTTTATTTTTTGTTTCGCATTTTTTTGCAGGTAGTTGTGGTTATTCTTTTGAAGAGTCAAGAGAGTATCGAGATTGACAAAGATCTGAAGCACATGAATTTTTTAGAAGGGACTATATTTTTCTTCACGATTTCTATTTTTTATAGTTCATATGATGAAATAAGTTTGGAGCTTTTATATAAAGCATCGAATGCTAATAAGCAATATTTTTAATGCTAACGTACATGTCTTTTAATGAGAAATAAAGAGTTTGGAATTGTTTTTATCATTACGTATGTTTGGAATGAAATTTCCAGTTTGAATTTTCTGTTCACGCGTGTTGGTGCGAATGACTGATTTATGTTTATATGTAAATATTGAATTGTGCAAGTTCTATATTTTCATTAGCATATATTCACTTATTCGTTAGCATTGTTTTATTTTATCATTAGCAATATGGTGTTTAATCGTGTATTTACTGTCATACAAAATTTTAAAAATGCAATGCTCATTTAAATGCTAAAATATAAACTCATCATTTCTAACAAGAGTACAAAAACCAGTGCTTAAATGTTTCAGCAATATTGTTTCAGCAAAAACAAAAAATAAAGACAAACCAATGTTTCAATTGTCGGCGTAGCTAATGTCATAGAAAACAATACAGAAACTAATATCATATTTTAATTCAGATTCAGATTCTTTTTCTCCAATATCAGAGGCTCCACAGGTATAGGTCCATTCTCACAAGATAGCCGATAATGCAGATTTGCAGACTTAACATGGGCAGCCTTCAATGTATTGCTGTCCGAATTGATAATAGCAGCACAATATTTGGCTCGTAAAAACTTCATCTGTCGTTCATTACCCTTTTTCAGACTGCTTTTCCAATTTTTTAAACCATTCCCCCTATATGTCTCCATATGTCTCATCACATACACAGCACAATCAGTCTTATTGTTGTTGTCTCTCCAAGGCATCTTCAATCTTTGTATGTTTGTAATTTGGCGCTCAATTAACTCTGCCTTTTGTGTGAGACCCTTCTTTTTAAGGAATTGAGAGAGGAAACTTGTCTGCATGAATTTTTTTTTTTCAATCAGGTGTATTCAATTTAACTCTAATTTGAGCAAGATATGTACATGCTATGCTAATCATGTTTGGAGTCCATGCTAATAAAAGTCAGAGTGAATGCTAATTGTGTACAACATAGATGCTCTTTGTCTTATTTTATTTAAGATGGTTAAATTATAATCAAAATGAAACAGAAACAAACAAGAGCATTGATAGTATATTTTTAACATTTAGATAGCTTACCACTTCTGCTGGGACGCTGCCATACTTCACTTTTTGACCATCTTTCTCATTCTCCATAGCACTAGAGTTGTCAATTATTTCAACAATGAAATTCTTGACATTAACTACGACCAAGTAGAAGTGATTTGACTGACATATGGGGAAAAAGAACTGCAGAAGTTTCAAAAAATTAAATTCTAATATATGAACTATTTAATACTGAATAATAAAAGTTCATACCAGATCAATATCATTTATGTGGACCCATGGGAATCCTGCAATTTCATGTTCTAATCGATCACAGAAAATAGCACATCTGCGTGATGGTACCCATTTTTGAGGGGCATCGACAACTGTGAAGCTCTGAAAAAAAAAAAGAACATATGTTTCTGTTATTCAAATGAAATGTGTTTTTTTCTGTGTTTTTTAGTTTTTATACTTACACAGGGTTGTATAGTAAAGAAGAATCTGTTCTTGGAGTGTGGATCTCGAAATTTTTCATTATGGTTAAGTATGGTGCTCCACACATCCAAAATTGGAGCATGAATATATTCATCCGGGGAAAAAGACTTCATCTCATGCCTTCTTAACTGAACACGTGTATCATCATACATCACTTGTTCCCTAGCATTATATAATGTCAGATTAGTGTTTAAGTTTTTATTTTATTATTTCCTAAAATAAAAATAGCATACCTTTCATCAACAGTATTATACATAACCCAGAAATATATTTCCTGCTGAGTCTTATCAATCGTTTCCCTTGCATCAATGTATCTGATTCTGAATGGTGACATCATTTTTTCTGTAGGCTTCAACACTTCCTTTCCTCTTGTTTTCATTCTTCTGCCTTCATCTATTATGTTCTGTATTAAATTCTTCATGTTGTCAGTTAGTAAAGTTCATGCTAATACACTGAGTAAGGAATGCTAACATAGTGAATAAGGAATGCTAAAAAAAGATTATCATAAACCTAGCGAGTATAATCCATGATATTTTTTATGTAGGATGTTAATACAGTGAATTATAAATGCTAAAAAAACATAATTTTAATGCAAACGAAAGATTAATAATTACCTTTCCTTTGTCTGACACAGTTTGTCCCTCTTTTAATTTTGCATCCTGCATAATATTGATTCAATAAAAATTATATACTATATAAAATAATTGAATGATTTAGGAAATTATTTTTTGAAACAATGACTGAACAAAATTCACCTTTCTTCTCTCTATCACTGATAGATCCCCTTTCAAAGCTGGTTCCTGTATGATATTCATCAAATACATATTTTAAGAATAAACTACATATATAATAATTTATGAACTATTTTAAAAACCTATCCTGATGATTGTTTCTTATACATTTTTCAATCACATTTGCTCCATCAACCACATTATATATTGGATTTTTTTTATATGTTGATTTAATAAAATTGAAACTAATATTTTGATCAAGAAATGCTAACAAAGCATATATTATATGCTAACGAAAGATAAATAATTGTTGAAATTATTAATTTTGAAAGAAATACCGTAATATTATCTGCAAAGGAATCGTTCACTCCAGTTGCTTCATCAACATGCTTGTCTTGATGAAATATGTTACCAGAATTAATTTCTCGTGTAACTTTGAGCACATCACGCCATGCATTATCACTAATGCCAAGGCTGAAGCTTGGTATGTCTTCAACTTTCTTCTCAAATTCTGCTCTCTTTGCCAATGCTCTCTCAATCTCTTCTATTGCAGCTATGCGTTCTGGATCACTCCAGAATTCATCATCATCTTGTGTTGTAGGTAGTTCATTTTGAGCATCTTCTACTTCAGTTGTAACAATTGTTGGTTTTCGAAGAAGAAGTTGTTATGCTGTTTCAAATGACTTTTTAAAAAATAAGTTCTCCAACATATGTTCAGGTACACCTTGCACGGTTTTTCATCAGCTTCAGTATAATATCTGCCATCATCTTTGACTGCTCAATTATCAAATCTGCATACTCTTTGACTTCATCTTTGTTCATTTCTTGCTTTTGCAGATCAACAGTGCGAGAAGTCTCTAGATCATTGTCGACAGCAATGTTTGAAGTTGCTTTTTCTTCTCTCTGATATTTGATCTCATTTGTCTCATGTGGATTGTTTTTTAAAAAATCTTCATATGTGTATGGTTCATACACATGCCCTCCTTCAAACCCTTCTGGTTTTAGCTCTGCAGCCTGCCTTTTGCTTAACAAACCATATGTCCAGCCTTTGAATGCTGGAATTGAACGATCAACTTGTCTTATGTATGGTACAACTCTGTCAACATAGAATACCTGAGGCAAACAAATTTATATTTGGTAAGGATTGTAAAAATAAATAAACCATATTGCAAATTATGAGAATCTGTAAAGATATGTTTTACCATCAAGAACAGGATAGGTCCATTGAAGTATCTATCTTTGTTTATCTTCCAGAAAACTGCTTGATGCACTAAACATCTCTTTGTGTAATCGCACCAATCATAATGACGAATTTTTTCAACATCAGAAAGTACATGCATCAGTTAGGGGTGTACATAGCCATTTCCGGTCGACTCTATGAGGCAATTGATAAGAAGAATCATGAAATGTATCTTGAACCAATAACCTCCATCCGTATGAGATAGCATTACTTTGCAGATGTCAACAACTAAAATTCTGTTTGGCTCCTTTGTGAAACAATTTCTCCATTGCTCAAGCAAAACACATGGTTCAGATCTATGCATTTTTTCTATCCTTCCAGTACCTCTAGGAAACCCCATTATCAGAGACACATCAGTTGAATCTATATGCAGTCTTCAACCTCTCTTTAAGGCCAACTCAGAACTCTCGGGATCAAAATTGTCTAATAACCAGTAGCTTAAAATTTGTGGCATTTCCTTCACGCACAAGTGAAGTGTGCTACCAAAACCAATTGATTCAACAGCTCTCTTCTATTCATTTGTGAAAACCTTAATTGCATCACACAAAATGGATGGACTGGTTCTGCTTCTCAGAACAGGGTAATTTTTGGATGGAGGTATTTCTTGCAAGCTGCAATATTGAATCTTGGAATTTGATTTTTCAGCAGGTTCTATACACTGACCTTCTCTTAGTTGGTTAAAGAATGTTAAAGCCAATGTTGTAGATTCAGATTGTGAATCATCATCATCTTTGTGAATCCCTTTCTCTTCATTAGGTACTGGTATGATTGTTTTATTGTCATATTCTTTTGCGGACCTTTTTCTTTTGTTTCTTCCTGTTATTTTTTTCAATTTATTATTCATAGTGAATATCAGTATAACAAAAAATGTATGCTATTCTAAAACAGAAATCTATACTAATTTGATGATATGTAAATGATTGATCATATATGCATGCTAACTTTAAGTAATATAAGGCTAACAAAACAATACATATTTTCAAAATGCTATCTATAAGTAACATAAATAATTACAGTCTCATGTATGTATGCTAAGGAATATGCATGTTTATGAAAATTTATAGATTTAAGCGAGAAAGAGAAATATCTTCTAACATCCAAATTTATCACAATTTATATTTATATTTTTTTTATATGATGTAGCAGAGAGAATGCAATTCATAATTCAGAACTTCATATCTATTAAATTTCAGTATAATATGCTAAAATAGAATGTAATTCCGTAAAAAAATCCAGTTAAATGTTAGAATATCTAGAAAATTACTATTTCTATTATTTTTCTTATAATATTTTGCCGTGACTTTTTAGTTAATGAAAACTACAGAAAAAAACTTCTGAGCACTTACTTCATAAATCTGACGAAGTAATAAATCTTCAATATATAATGAAAAATGTTCAAATTCATAAGTATATTACCTTGTTGTTGTGCTGTCTTTTTCATCGATTGGCGTTTTTTAGCAGCATAGTATATATCACTCGTCGTCTTCCTCATTTTTGTATATCTTTCTGCGAAGAACCCTAGCAATGGTCGTCTTTTCTCTGAATTTGGTGTTCTGAATTTGCTTTGGTGTGTGAAGTGCTCTGTGAAAATGTTGTGACTCTGAGAAGAATCTTTTTTCGTTGTGCAACTTTTTAGATTTATATTATTTTTATTTTTACAATTTATTTCCGTATTTTTACGTTTTCAGTTCGCGCGTTTTTACAATTATTCTAAATAAATATTAAATAATTATTTTAAAATTATAAAATATTTAATACATTTTTCTCAATTAAAGAAATTTTTATATTCACTGTAAATATTTTTAATTAATGTTTTTTTATTACAAAATTAGATACATATTTTAATATTTTCCACTATTATTCTTTATATATTCATTTTTGTTAATTTATATATGTTTTTATGGAATATGGTTTCTTTGTGGGGTAAAATGATAATATTTTTGACTTTAATATGATTTAATTTAAATTACATTTAATCATTATTATTGATTATTGTATTTGGATTAGTTATTGTTAGTATTTTTAATAGATGTAGTTCTGCATTTTGTTTTGCTAATCACTTAAAATGATAATGATAACGAAGAAAACAACAATATACTGATAGGAATACTAAATTAATTCTAATGCTAACGGAGGCATATTACAATGCTAATGAAGGTATTTTAAATGCTCTTTTTTTCAATAGAAAAATAAATACATATTGTTCAAATTTGCCCTATTATAGTTTTTTTATATCTTTTAAAATTTTATTATTTTATCTTGTTGAGTTGTCGACTTTTTTCGTAATATATATATATATATATTAAATGAATATTGTTTTCTTAATTTGGTTAAATGACTATATTTTTTACTTGCATTTTTTTTTGAGTTTGGTTTGTATGTTATTTGCTAATGACTCATAATCATGATGCTAACGAACAGTACAACAATACAGTTATAGGAATACTAATAAATATTAATTCTAACGGACATAATATGAGAATGCTAATAAAGGTAGTGTAATAATGCAAAAAAAAAAGATTGCAAAAGTAAATACATATTGTTGAAATACTTTTTTTAAAATGTGTATTATTTATTATGTCTTGTTGAGTGTCTGACTTTTTTTGTAATTTATATATATTTTTAGGAAATATGGTTTCTTAATTGGGTAAAATGACAATATTTTTTTACTTTTTAATATGATTTAATTTCAATTGCATGAATTTGATTTAATTATTGTGAGTAATTTAAACAGAGTTACATTTGAATGTGATATACTAATCATTGAATATCATTATCATAAAGAACAAAGCAATAATATAGCGATAGGAACACTAATGAATATGAATGTTAATGGAGCAAATATGATAATGCTAATGAAGGTACTGTAATGATGCAAATGGATTACAGTACGATAATAATACTAATAAATACAAGTCATAATAATTAGTCTTACATTACAGGGGAAATAGAAATATTATTTGGTGATCGGTATTTTATTTCACTAAAAATACTACTCGCAAGTGTACGAGGTAAATGTAGCAAAATTATGGTGAGCAAGGTCGTATCCACAGAGACTGGCAATGCAAAGCAGCTAATTACCCAATTTTATTGTTTCACTTTATCTAGAGAACCAATTTAAGAGTTTGATTATAATTGATTAAAATGCTGAAAATAAAATAAACAAAGCAAACAGAGATAACTGGATAAACAGATAAAAGACGGATCCTAGGGTATTGATGCTAAATGGATTTACCGAATCTCAGATAATTTATCAGACCAATTTAATTCCAAATCTTGTAGGAATCACTAATTTATTCACAGCCTCTCTCTCGAGTAAGTTATGAAAGTAGATTAGATTCTAATTCTTATCTCTCGA
The DNA here is from genome assembly GCA_026008535.1 of Perilla frutescens. NCBI lineage: Eukaryota > Viridiplantae > Streptophyta > Magnoliopsida > Lamiales > Lamiaceae > Perilla > Perilla frutescens. The sequence goes on from BRKX01000011.1 coordinate 35,437,043, forward strand.
TCTTGAATTATTGTCTAACTCCAATTAGTACCTCAGATTTAATCTCCTCACGATACCTACCAATCTCTTGATCTAGCAGATTCGTGTTATGCAATCCTAATCCGTTAATCTATTAACCTCTCTTGAGTGAATAACAAATTAACTACACAATTGTAAACGCTGATCAATTCATTCACAAAAGACAACAGAAATCCAGGATGCATAAACAAGAAATAGAAAGGAACAATAAATTACGTCAAATCATAAATCCATAAAACATCCACAACCCTAGGATCGCTAATAATTTAGCTACTCATATCGTATTCAAAATCCAAAGGAACTAAATACAAATCAATAGCTGTCATGATAATCCGGAATGAATAAAGCATAAAATAAAACTTAGTCTTATGATGTGCTTCTTCAATCTCTCGATGGTCTCTTCTCTGGCTTCTCCGGTATGTCTCTGCTGTTTTCTATAGGGTAAAAGTTGTTCGAATTTTCGTACAAAGTAGAGCCTTATATAGTTGAGGAAATACAGAGTCCATACAAGGAAATACTCCAAATTTGCGGAAACAGGCGGCACATGCCGTGCCAATGCGGCACGGCCCGTGCCGCATGACAAAACACGCCCAGAGTTTGCTCGGCAGGCGGCACGGGCCGTGCCGTTTTACACGCTGCCGACACATTTCACCGTTTTGCTCCGTTCTCACTCGTTTCTTGTCCGATTGACCCGATTCAAGTTGCAGCGCGTTCCTCACTCGACCCTCTATCTTCTTAGGCACTTTTCAAGCTCAATTGAGTCTCATAAAATAAATGGCATCAATCCCTTCAAAATGAGCAAATACGTGACACTGCACAAAATATGGAAAACTATGCGCAACTTCTCAATAAACGCATGCAATGCATATGAACTCCCATCAACCTAGGCCTCAAACTATCATGAATTATATGAAAAACAAGGGTTTATCAACTCCCCCAAACTTAGAGACATGTTCGTCCTCGAACATCTGAGAAACATGAAAGAACTGAAGTGCGGAAAATCAAATGTGCAATGCTTCAAAGAAAGTAAACTGAATTTTTGTCCAATCAAGTATGCAAATCAAAACCACAATACACAAAGATAAACTCAAAGAAATCAAGCCTTCAAAAAGTGAACTCTCCAGGTGTTTATTTTTCCCTCATCACACAAGTGTTTAAAAGGTAGTGTTTACGCTCAAAATCAATTCAATGCATATAATCTACCATAAGCTTGCAATCAATCTCATCTTTCCACTACAAAAACATGTGCTTCAAATAAGAATAAAAAAGGACTTTATCATTGGTTGTAATGTAGGCTTCGGCTAAGGTGGGAAAATTTTGGCTAAGTGACTACGTTAAATGAACTCCGACACCACCCAAAAATACAATTCCTCAGTAGAATCATTTAGATCCTCTTCCAACCTTCTCACTTAAACTCCAGCACCATTAGACTCTTCGAGTCCTATTCAATTCCATTGGTATTATTTTAAAATCCATGCTCATTTAATCTTTTTTTTTTCTTCTCTTTCTCTTTTTTTTTCACTTCTTTGAAGTGATCAATGCGAGCATCTAAATCCATACCAATTTTTTTGGGCTAAACAACCTCTACATGAACACCGATTACCCATCACTCCACAACTTCCAACTATCATTTCTCCACAAATTATCAATGAAAAAGTATTCAAAGAAAAAGGCTTCAAGGCTCAACGTGGCTAACTGAGGATAATCAATTTATTTGGACTAGTGTATGGATAAATTTGGCTAACAAAAATGGCCTTAAATCATCTTCAAATTATCAACACACAACACGTAGTCCCGAGAGAGATATGAAGGCAAGTTCTAGAGATCACACGCAAAATTGATATTCACACCAGAAACGAATAAGACTACAAGTCTTAGGCTCAAATATTCTCATGCTCAATCACAATTCAAAGGCATAAATTCTATGAGTCAATCAAAGCACAAGGCAATCCATCATAACAAACTCAATTAGCAAATTTTCAAATAAATACCAACTCATCATTAGCTAATCCAATTTCCACAACTTCATACTTTCACATTACACAAACATTCTCCGAAATCTAATACAGACCATTTTCACATAGATAGAGAAATCCAGAGATAATCAAAAGCAACATCAAACTACTCTTAAAAACAAAACAACAAAAATAAAAATAACAACCTAAATAAAATAAAAAAAACAGATAAATTCAGGATACTACCACACCAACCCCCTCCCCCAAACTTATTCACACGCCAGGAGAATAAGTTTGGAGGGAAAAGAAGTGAAGTATCCTGAAGAACAAACTCACCGAGGTGGAGGCTGAGTAATTGAAGGCCCTCTTTTTTTTTCTTTTCTTTAACCTGCAAGAAAAAAAAAACAAAAAAGAAATAAAGTAAAAATAAATAAAGAAAACAAAGCGAAAAAGTACCAAAATATTGGGTTGCCTCCCAATCAGCGCTTGATTTATTGTCTCGAGCTCGACATCTTCTTGAAAATGGCTAAGGAGGATTTAGTAAAGCACGACGCCACACTAATCCCCGTCTCATCAACTCCTTTGGAGATATCGAAACGGCTCGTCCCCAATGCTCTCCATCCTTTTTCTTGGCTTTTGTCTTCTTTTCTTCTTGAACTTGGAGCGGCCTCTTCAGTTTAACAGACACAGGAGGTCCATCTAATTCTTTAGGAGAGTTCACCACTTCCACCATCTTTACCTCCGCAAGAGCCGGGCTTTCGAGTGGTCGATAAACAGTGAAAATTTCACTTTCATCTTCCACTTGCAACAGTAGAGTCCCTTTCTTCACATCCACAATTGCGCCCGCCGTAGCAAGGAACGGTCTCCCAAAAATCAAAGGAACTCGGTGATCTACCTCCATATCTAGCACAATAAAATCGGCTGGAAAAATAAATTTTCCAACCTTCACCAACACATCTTCAACAATTCCCCTTGGGGATCTCAGAGACCGGTCAGCTAGCTGCAGAGTTACAGCTGTTGGCTTTAACGGACCCAATCCTAGCTGCTGATATACAGACAGAGGCATCAGATTAATACTAGCTCCCATATCACAAAGCACCTTACCAAAGTGAGAGCTCCCAATGATGCACGGGATAGAAAAGCTTCCCGGATCCTTCAACTTTGTCGGCACTAATTTCTGTATCACTGCACTGCACTCTTCTGTCAAATGCACTTGTTCTCCTTCTCCTATATTCTTCTTCTTAGGCAAAATCCTCTTCATAAATTGAGCATACTTAGGCATCTTCTCAAGAGCTTCCATAAATGGGATATTGATGGACAGTTTCTTAAAAATTTCAAGAAACTTAGCAAATTGATTATCCTTTTCTTGCTTCTTCAGTCTTTGGGGAAACGGCAGTGGAGGGACATAAGCAGGCGGAGGCACATACTTAGGCTCAGGAGCCTCTTCAACAACAATTGCAGCCTTTTGTTCACCCTCTTCAGTTGTTCCTTTGCACACATGAATTGTATTGCATTGCTCCTTTGGGTTAATCTCTGTGTTACTCGGATATTGGCCTTTTTGCTGCTGGCTTCCAACAATTTTAGCCAACTGACCAATCTGAGTTTCCATAGACTTTAGTTGTGCCCCTGTGTTGACAGTGAACTTGTTGAATGCAATCGTCAAATTGTCCACCTTCGCAGCTTCAATATCCATCCTCTGTTTGGTAGCAGTCATAAATGACCCCAGAATATCTTCCAGATCCGGCTTCTTCTCTTCATTGATGACTCCATTGGTGGTGGAGAACCCAGGTGGTGGCTGTTGAAAGTTATTGGGGTTGCCATAACTCAACTTGTAATTGTTTCGCTGCCCAAACTGATTGTAGGGGTTCCCTCCTAGATTTGGTCGGTAATTGTTGTTGTACCATCGACCTTGCATGTAGTTCACAGCGGCTAAATTATCTTGAACTACTATAACTTGATCTGATGCCATTTCAGGGGGCATTGAGCTGTTCTTAGTTAACAAAGTGATGGCTTTCGCCATGGTGGACATCTGCGCTGTCAATTCCTTCAAATCCTCAGAAGATGATGAGATTTCTGCTACTCTACGAACTGAATTCCTCTGAGATGGCCACTGAGCACTATTTGAAGCCATTCTCTCCAACAACTCCATGGCTTCCTCTGCAGATAATTCCAACAATGCGCCTTCTGCAGCTGCATCAATTCTGTCTCGAGTGCCCTCCATCAGACCATTGTAGAAGTAGCACACTTGTTGATCAGGCTGGAATCCATGTTTTGGGCACTTCCGGATGAGATCTCTGAACCTTTCCCAAGCTTCATACAAAGCTTCTTGGTTGAACTGATGAAACTGCATGATCTCGTTCTTCATCCTAAGAGTCTTGCTTGGTGGACAGTACTTGGCTAAGAATTTCTTGCACAATTCCTCCCACGTCTGAACTGAATCGGCATCCAAAGAATGGTACCATAATGTTGCCTTATCTCGCAGAGAGAATGAGAAAAGGTGGAGCCGGATAGTATCTGCTCCAACTCCATTCATCATGACAGTCCTGCATACTTCAAGAAACTGCGCCAGATGCGCATGTGGATCCTCCAGTGTTCCGCCCCCAAACTGGTTCTGCTGCACCATCAGAATGAGTCCTATCTTCAGCTCAAAGTTGTTAGCATCGATAGCCGGCATCTTCAGTCCACCGTAGTGTCCAGTAGCCTCCGGCTCCAAAGCCTGCCGAATTGGTGGTGCGGCAGCAGGCTGCACTTGCTGCTGTTGTTGCTGCAGCAATGCCTTTAGCGCCTCCATCTCTTGGCGCATAGCAGCCATTTCCTCTTCTCTAGTGGCTGCCATCCTCTCAACTCTGATTCTCTCTGCGTTTCTGTGTCTTGCAGAAGCCTCGATCTCAGGGTCTGACGGTACTAAGTCAGCTGCGCCTCTAGACCTCAATTTCATGCACTGCCTGCCAAACACCAGATAAAACTAAAATACAGAAGAGAGAATTAAACTAAACAGAGAAAAATAAAAATACTGAAATAAAATAAAATACACTCTAAATTAAAGCTCAACAAGTAAATCAAATATTAGCCGTCAATTACGCCAGTCCCCGGCAACGGCGCCAAAAACTTGATCGGTATTTTATTTCACTAAAAATACTACTCGCAAGTGTACGAGGTAAATGTAGCAAAATTATGGTGAGCAAGGTCGTATCCACAGAGACTGGCAATGCAAAGCAGCTAATTACCCAATTTTATTGTTTCACTTTATCTAGAGAACCAATTTAAGAGTTTGATTATAATTGATTAAAATGCTGAAAATAAAATAAACAAAGCAAATAGAGATAACTGGATAAACAGATAAAAGACGGATCCTAGGGTGTTGATGCTAAATGGATTTACCGAATCTCAGATAATTTATCAGACCAATTTAATTCCAAATCTTGTAGGAATCACTAATTTATTCATAGCCTCTCTCTCGAGTAAGTTATGAAAGTAGATTAGATTCTAATTCTTATCTCTCGATCTTGAATTATTGTCTAACTCCAATTAGTACCTCAGATTTAATCTCCTCACGATACCTACCAATCTCTCGATCTAGCAGATTCATGTTATGCAATCCTAATCCGTTAATCTATTAACCTCTCTCGAGTGAATAACAAATTAACTACACAATTGTAAACGCTGATCAATTCATTCACAAAAGACAACAGAAATCCAGGATGCATAAACAAGAAATAGAAAGGAACAATAAATTACGTCAAATCATAAATCCATAAAACATCCACAACCCTAGGATTGTTAATAATTTAGCTACTCATATCGTATTCAAAATCCAAAGGAACTAAATACAAATCAATAGCTGTCATGATAATCCGGAATGAATAAAGCATAAAATAAAACTTAGTCTTATGATGTGCTTCTTCAATCTCTCGATGGTCTCTTCTCTGGCTTCTCCGGTATGTCTCTGCTGTTTTCTATAGGGTAAAAGTTGTTCGAATTTTCGTACAAAGTAGAGCCTTATATAGTTGAGGAAATACAGAGTCCATACAAGGAAATACTCCAAATTTGCGGAAACAGGCGGCACATGCCGTGCCAATGCGGCACGGGCCGTGCCGCATGACAAAACACGCCCAGAGGTTGCTCGGCAGGCGGCACGGGCCGTGCCAAAGTGGCACGGGCCGTCCCGCAAGTCCCGAGACATTTTTTTCTTACGTTGACACATGGCACGGGCCGTGCCGTTTTACACGCTGCCGACACATTTCACCGTTTTGCTCCGTTCTCGCTCGTTTCTTGTCCGATTGACCCGATTCAAGTTGCAGCGCATTCCTCACTCGACCCTCTATCTTCTTAGGCAATTTTCAAGCTCAATTGAGTCTCATAAAATAAATGGCATCAATTCCTTCAAAATGAGCAAATATGTGACACTGCACAAAATATGGAAAACTATGCGCAACTTCTCAATAAACACATGCAATGCACATGAACTCCCATCAACCTAGGCCTCAAACTATCATGAATTATATGAAAAACAAGGGTTTATCTGGTAATTAAAATAACTACATGTCATCAACATTGTTAATTGTTTTCAAAATGTAAAGACATTCCACAACTTTCTTAATTAGCATTCTTGTTCAGATAATACTGTGCCATGTCGATTGGGCTTTCTTTTGAATGTAGCTGGTAAAAGACATTGGCTTCGGAAATGTTGGTATCTCTATGAATGTTGCTTCTTTCAGAGAGTATGAAAGCGCAATACTTTATCCTGAAGTATTTTAGCAACCTTGATGAGTTTTTCCTCAGTCCACAATTCCATTTTCTGACATCACTATGCCTGTAAGTCTCCATATGCCGCATCACATAAATGCCACAATCTGTTTTGTTTGAATTGTTTCTCCATGGCATTTGCATGCGGTCGAGGTGGGTGATCTTTTTCTTTAGATCTTTTGCAACAGCATCAAGGCCCATTTTCTTCAAGAAGAGAATGAAATTAACAAGCTGCAAGGTAGAAATGACAGTAAAACAATTTGTTACATATCACATTTTTAAGCTTTTTGAAAAAAAGTTGCATTAGTGTTAATTTTTTTCCTTGTAACATTACCAGTTTTCCAGGAACATTCCCATACTTCAATCGGATACCATCTTTTTTCCCTTCAAGTGCAGGTGAGTTGTCAATGATGTGAGCAACCATTTCCTTTAAATCAATGATGATGAGGTAGAAGTGTTGTGCTTCATATATTGGGAACAAAAACTACAAAATTTTATCAGAAGTGTTATTTTATTGTCAAGATATTGAAAAAAAATATATATATAAACCATACCATTTTGATTTCGGATATCTTGAACTGTGGAAAGGCATTGAATTCAATATCCAAGTTCTCATGGAATTTCTTCATTGCATCTTTTTTACTCATTTTAGCAGGGGCAGAGACAACTGAGTATTGCTACAAGAAAATAAGGAAGAAGTAAGTGTATTTTTTCTATTATATACAATGCTAACGGAACACATTGATAATGCAAAGTAAGGTATAATATTTTGCAAACGGAGGTATAAAAGTTTTTCTTACACAGGCTGTGGTAGTGAAGCAGAATCTTGTAGACTTTGTTTGTGTGCGGACCTCAGCATGATTTAATATAGTACTCCAAACATCAATGATTATATAGCTGATGTAGTTGTACTTATTCAATGTCATCAGCTCAGACCTTCTAATCTGAACTCGATTATCATTGTATAAAACCTTCTCACTGAATTTGATCAGTTATGCATTGTTAGTCAAAATCACAAAATACATATATGTATCTTTTTTATTAATTTGTGTTTACCTTTCATCAGGATCATTATTTTCAATTGCCCAGTAATAGAGTTGAAACTCTATCTCTGTTGGTTTTTCTTTTGCATCAACAAGTAGTTGGAAATTCTGTTATGGATTGGCCGATTCAGTTTTTGTTGGTTGGACATCTACACTCTCAGCAAGAACCTCCTTGGCAGCTTCGTTTTTTTCAGTCTTATCTTCCTCACAATCTCTATCTCCATTCTTCTCTTTGTCAGCTAAATCTATATGCACAGCTTGATTCCTTTCAACTTCGTTCAGTTCATTCTTATCTCCCTGACAATCTTCATCTTTGTTCTTCTCTTCATCAGCGACCTCTATAATCACACCTTCATTTTTATTTAGAAACCTGCAAAAATATATATCACCTATGAGATTACTACTAATTACTTGAATGTGAATTCATATCTAACAATATTTAATATATTGGCCTCAATATCTTGCATCTCATATATTTCTCTTTCTGTCAGTGCATGCAAGATGTCGTCTATTGCTGATCTATAAGACTTGTCCAAAAAGCCTCCATCATCATGTTCACAGTTTTTCTTTTTAAACAGTACAAGTTGATGTACTGCCTCAAATGCTTTTCTGAAATCAATATCATTTAACATTTGCAGAGGTACTTCTTTTAATATCTGCATAAGCTTGATCATTGATCCAGTCATGCTCCTGGCATGTTTGAACATTTTTTCTGCATAGTCGATGGGATTTGATGGCAATGGAGAGCTAGGATTTTTTTCAGAGATGCTTTGTGGTAAGGTGGTTGCTCCTAGAAAGGAAGACAATTTTAGTGCCGGCTCAGATCCAGATGTTGGATTCTCTCGGATCATTTCTTCTATGGTGTATGGTTGGCAGGGGTATCCTCCACCAAAGTCACCCGACACAAGCTCTGTTGATTGCCTGACACTTAATAACTGACTGTCCCAACCGCGGAAAGCCGGGATACACCTTGGCACCTCTCTGTTGTAAATTTCAACTCTATCAATATAGAACATCTGTTTCAAAAGAAAAACAAATATGATTTGGATATTTGACATTTGTTAGGTACTGTAAATGCTAACAAGAATAGTTTATTATTGTAATGAATAATTATACCATTACTTCTTACCATCAAGAAGAATATTGGTCCTGTGTAGGGTTTGGATTTATCGATCTTTCATTGAACTGTGTGTTCCACCAAACACCTCAACACGTAGTCACACCAATCATATGTTCTCAGATTTTCAAAATTTTCAAGATATTGCATCAGCTGTGGGAAAACATATCCATTGCCACAACTTTCAATCATGCAATTTGTTAGCAGTATCATGAAATGTCGTTTGAACCATTCACCTGCAGACTTGTCTTCAATCATTTTGTTACACACATCACTTGCTAATATCCTGTCACTATCTTTACCAATCTGCTTCCGCCATTTAGGGACCAGGTTATGTGGTTCACTGTGTGGCATCTTTGACATTTTCCGCAGTCCTCTAGGGAAATTGAAAACAAGTGACACATCATTAGCTTCTACGCGTAATCTTCTCCCATATATCAGTTTTAGCTCACGAGAAAGTGGGTCGAAACTCTCTAAAAGCCAATAGGCAATAGCAGTTGGCAAGTATTTGACATTCAAATCCAGTATGCTCTCAAAACCCATTGCAATAACTGCATTTTTTTGGGCTGCATTCATCTTTTTAACACCATTGTATAGAGACGACGGGCAACTTCTGAGCTTTATTTTTGGGTACCTATTTTCAATCTCATCTGCAACACTTGTGTTTTCATCGGAATGCTCTGTTGCGTTCCATGAAGAACCTTGTTTAAGCTTTTTAAAGAAATCTAGTGGATTCATCTGTTTTTTTTTGTGATGCTTGGATGTCATGCCTCGCCTTTGTCCTTTTTTCAATTCTCACAGTATCAATGCTTGTTTCATCTGTTGAGCTTGTTGTTGTCCTTCTCCTTTTTTGAGTTCTTGCATTTTGTAAATGTATGCAAAAATATAAGAAACAATAACGCAAACTAAATTTAGTTATGTGTATGATTGTAATGATAACAGATCTTAATGATAATGATAATGCTAATGTTTATTAAAATAGAGTTATGTATCTGCTAACATTTATGTTGCTAACCAAGCCATATCATGCCAGGAAGTATTGAAATAGAGAATAAAGTTTTGTACAAGCATCCGTTTCATATCTTCCCTGCTAATAGATAACATTTACAATGCTAACAAAATAATATGAAATATACAACACACAATAATTCTTTAGTGTTTGTAATGTTGCATGTTTAAAATGATAATGCTAACCAATACTAGTAGTACATGCTAACGGAGATATATGATATTGATAATACTTAATGATCATCCTAACAGAACTCAATGATAATGCTAACCAGTATTACGGTACAAGCTAACAAAGATATATGATATTGATAAGAGTTACTGATTTCATGCTTACAGAAATTAATGATAAGGTTAACCGGTACTACGGTACAGGCTAAACAAAAATATATGATATTGATAAGAGTTACTGATTGCATACTAACAGAACTCAATGATAATGCTAATGAGTGTTACAGTTTAGGCTAACCCAGATGTATGATATTTGATAAGAATTAATGATTTCGGTCTAAACAGACTCAATGACAATGCTAACGAGTGTTACAGTTTAGGCTAACCCAGATGTATGATATTGATAAGAATTAATGTGTTCATGCTAACATACCTCAATCATAATGCTAAGCACTATTACTGTTGATGCTAAACTAGATAAATGATATTGATAAGAATAACGAGTTCATGATAATACACAAAAATTACAATGCTAACATTATAATACAAAATATGTTAAGGAAAATGTTACTGTAAGCAACATATATCTGCTTGTTGTTATAAGTTAAGAAAGTATCTTTCCGATGCTAACAAAAATATATAACAAATGCTAACGAAACTTAAATAAATCGTACAGATGCTATCAAAAAATGAAACTTCATTCATTATCAGACTATTATCTATTTATTTTCATTACGCAGAATGAGTATGATAAATTTAATCTAATTTTTAGCGAAGTCTCTTGCAGTGAAAATCAAGTAAAATATACTTTGTTGAAGCATGAACTCACCTTTGTTAGCCATTTTTATCCGCGCAGCAGGTGGTATCAGTCGATTTTTTCAGCTATTTTTTGCGTTTTTTGGAAACCCTAGATTGCTTTCTTCTTCCAGATCTTCTTTGAAATGAATGTTCTGCGATTTCGTGAAGTAGTTGTGTGAGAAGACGGTTTGCAATGATTTCTGGCGAATCGGAGAACGTGTATATTTTTTTTCCCATAATACCCTTAATGAATTCGCATCATTCGTCAATTTCAACTTATTTACGAAACTGCCACCGCATCAAGATTAAATCTGGTGCGTCCGTTTTTTTTATTGTGTGGTGGTAGATTGGTTTATTGTTTACACACTAGGGGTGGTTTACACTAGAACTACCCCTATATATATATATATACACACACACACACTCGTGTATGATCAGGGAGATGATTACTTGTAAGTAGTTAAAAGTGTGGGCAAATTAATATGATGATAGGCCAATCATAATTCCATCACAAACCAATCATTTTTCTCTATTCATTGGACGACGCCTTACACCACTATATATATACTGCATCAAAATATGGTCGTGATTATACGTACCATATTATAATAATTTATTATAAGGAGCTAATTAAGGACCAAAATAAATACAACGTAGGAGCATATATAATTAGATTCTCGTTCTGGAAAATGTGAAACATTTAAGATCTTCATCAATGACTTCATTCAAGTGGCATAAAATTATTGTACTCCCATAAATAGAAAAATTACCACACAATAAGTGATTTTGAGCACAAATATATATGATCTTGCAACAATCATCCAAGAAATAAGGGTCAAATAGGTCACTAAACTAATTTGGGGTTTCAATTAAGCCATTGTAATTTTTTTAGCTCAATTAGGCCACCGCATTTTTAAAAACGTGTCAATCGAGTCATTCTATAACGGAGCCCTAACGGAGGACATTAACTCGTCTCGAAACGACGTCATTTTTTTAAGGTTTTACCCTAACTCATAACTTGACCCACCCCTAACCCGACTCACTCTTCCAAACTACACAAAATCGAATTCTGCTCTGCGAGGTCTGCTTCTTTTTCTTTTTCAAAAACTGCTGCAACAGTTGAAGCAGAGGCAGAGGAAGATTTTTGGTGTTGGGATTGTGGTATGAACTGGTTTGGGTGTTTGATTTTTGTGATTTCTGTGGAGATTGAGGGGCGGGCCTGAGGGGAAGAGGGGATCTGGGTTTGGGGCGGAGGAGAGAAATGGGAGTGGAGTCTGACGAAGATGACGAATTAGTCTCCAATGAGTGGGTTGGATGCAGGCGAGGTGTGTTGGGTTCAGGGGTATTTTGGGAGGTGGAGTCTGGGTGTTGGGCTGATATTTTGAGGGTCTGAGCTCTGCTGTGAATACCAGATTGGGTGGAATTTTTTGGAAAATTATTTCTAGCAGAAAATGTGGAGGAGGGTTATTTGGTTGTGGCTGGGTAGATAATTTTTGGTGTTTTGGATTTTTTACAATTTTCGGGACTGGATTAGAAGGGGAGAGTAGATGTGCAGATTGTGGCTGTGAAGAGTTAGGAATATTTGAGGGATGGTTTTGAATTTCTGGAGATGAACTGGAATGTGACTCATATTTCTTTGTTCTTTTTTTATTTTTTGGAACAAAGTTGAGATCTAATTCAGAATTGTTTGTTGATTTTTGGGCAGGTTTCTTGGCTGATCTGAAGACAATTTTGGCCAATTTTTTCTGAGTTTTTTTGGAGCTAGAGCTGGACAAGGAAATTGGAATCTGGGCAGACAACCCAACAACCCCTTTTTTTCGACCCATAACACAAAATTATGGAGATGGCCAAACATGGCTGGAAGGATGAGTTTGGACTGGTGAACACGAAGAACAAAAAATAAAAATAAAAGAAAAAAAATCTGGACGAGTGGGTCGGGTTATAGGTTAGGGTAAAAATTTAAAGAAAACGACGTCGTTTTGAGACGAGTTAACGTCTTCCGTTAGGGCTTCATTATAGAATGGCTCTATTGACACGATTTTAAAAATGTGGTGGCCCAATTGAACCAAAAAATGTTACAGTGGCTCAATTGAGCCCCAAAATTAGTTTACTGGCCTATTTGGCCCTTATCCCATCATCCAATTATTCCTCATAAAAACAACAACAACAACAAGAACCTAACTCCAATTATAATGGAACGAAGCCTACTTGCTTAACTTATCAAGTCTTATAGATACTATTGTTGAAAACTGCATAAATGTGTGATGGAAATTATGTTTGGGCATGATTTTCATTGTATTTTATTTTTCAAATGACAAAAGATAAAAGTGGAATCATATTCTAGCTGTGAAAACATCAAAATTGTATTCGAATCATATTCGAAGTGTGTGTGTGTTGGAATGAGAAAAGTGGGTTTGTTCCACATTGGAAAAATGTCATAACCACTTCGATCATCATACTAGTGGTGTAGGTAACGAATGTGTAATATGATTAATATTTGGTATTAATTTATGACAGTTGAATGCGTGAATTAATTAATATTTGAAATTACATTTTGACGACTACGGTGCATGTATACGCTCAGTTTACAAATGAACGAAAGTCAAATAGCCACATCCTAGCCTATAAAGAGGTTATCACTTATCACCCCACAACTTAGAACACACCAAGACTCTCTCTCTCTCTCTCTCTCTCTCTCTCTCTCTCTCTCTCTCAAGTTTAGGCATTCTTCATATTGCTGAAAAACACCTCGATCCACCCTTTGTATTTTGAGCATCAATCGGTCATATAGGACAAATTTAGTTTACGAACATTGTGACCTACACAGACCTTTAGTACCCCTTTAATACTACATTTGTGTTTGTTATTAGATAAATGTTTTGACGCTGTAATTTTCATTAGTGTTCAGTTGTACTAACAACTATTTCGGAAAAAAAAAATTAAATGATATAATTTCATCTGAAGAAACCGAACTTTCGGTTTTAACAGAGTTGTGTACAAAGTTGTGACAACTTTGCATACGCAGCGGAAATTTAAAACAGAACAACGGATTGAAATTTTCACGAGATTATATTTCTATAATCTCATGAAATGCCTCAGGGCGAAATCTTCACTATATAGAATATGTGAATTACAAAAATACTACTAGAAAAACACTAACTAAAATATTAAGATACTTTATCTCTTCCTTTCACAGAAAGTTGAGACTAAAGTTGTCTTAACCAAATCTAGTAGAAAATCTGCAGAATAAAAACTCGATCCCTAATCCAAATGTATATCTCTAAGACTCCGTATCTATCACAATACACCTGATCCCTATTTATACAAAAACAATATCTTGGACTCTACTCCAAATAACCACACGAACTCCACATTATCTCTACTTCCTTGACTTTAGCTGCAAGCAACCGACTTCCTTAGATATAGGAACGACCCAATCTCTGATTTCATCCACCTAGACTTGGTCAACCACATGTGTTCCTAAAATATCTCAACCACCTTTACTTCCTGCACAAATAAACAATAAAGAAAGAAAGACAAAACATATATATCCATAATAAAATTCCAAACAGAAACCGACTTCAACAATCTCCCCTTTTTGTCTTTCTTCTCAAAACCAACCAAACGAACAACACAACAATAAAAACAAATTTTGCTCTCCCTAAAACACATGCTCAGAAACTCAAAGTTCAGAGCACAGTTGCTCCCCCTGTCAAGCAAACTCCCTCTTTCGCAGAAACTTCATCTTCATTAACTCTGCAACTTCCAAGCAAACTCCCCCTTTCGCAGAAACTTCATCTTCATTAACTCTGCTACTTCCAACCCCACCATCTCCTTGTTTGCTGCTGCTGGTGGACATCAATGTTAACGCCACCATCATCTCCCCCTTTTTGGGAAGAAAGCAAGCATTGAAACTTCCTCCATTGTTGATCAAACTTCTGTATCTAATCTGTGCAAAAACTGATGTGTTCCTCGATATCTGACTCGGAGAGTGCAGCTTCTTCATCAGGATCAAGACACAGCTTTGTTCTCTTTGGAGTTCTGCTCACTTTGGCCTTAGCTTTCGAAGATGATGAGGCCGGCAAGGTGAGAGGTCCCGACTAAACCTCTGAGCAACTAGCAATTTCTGGAAAAATCTCCATAGGTGCGTTCTCTCTAGAAGGGGACAGAAGTACTTTAGGTCGGAGAATTGGAGTGGAATCCGGCGATAAAAACCGAAAACGGTTTAGCGGTTGCGGCGGAGAGAGAAACGAAGGCTGATGGGGAAAGGTAGAAAAATGTCGAAGGTAGGCCGACGCTTCAGGATCACTAAGCAACTCTTGAATCTTCTTCATTTTGTCAGAATCCATGGCGACAGAGATGAAAATGAAAGGCTTAGAGGAGACGAAAAGGTTTTTGTAAAATGATGGATGGGTCGAGAGAATCTAAGTGAAAAGGACTTTATATAAAATATGGAAGAATATAACTATATCCGGTAGATACCCGCTTCCAAATAAATAGGAATCAATAAATTAAAGATATAGTCAAAAATGAGTATTAAAGATAGAGTAAGATACATTTCCAGATACATTCAACTGACTTTCAAAATATTCGTTATTTATTTATTTATTTATTTTTATATAATTATCCAACTATTGTCACCAAAATTTTTATTTATCAGAAATACTTTTGATACATCATAGAAAACTTATTAAGAAGAGAAGCAGATGATGAATAGATGAATAACCAAAAGAATCTCATAAAAATCATTTATCTAAGATCTTTGATCTAGTTATATGATTTTATAAGAACAATCATGGTTTCACCTTAAAATAGGCTTTTTCATCCTCGAATCTGTTCAACTTCACAGTTAACGATGATATGCCAAAAGTTGTGACAACAATTAGGTAAACTGTATTTTTTTATATTGAACACAAGCCAAGAGATTTTCTCAAAATTGAGAATCTCTCATAGCTTAAAGCTTTAGTAAATAAATCAGCCAGTTGATTGTCTGTACTTATATACTCTAACTTTAATAACTTCTTTTCAACTAAATCTCTAATAAAATGATACTTTAAATGAATGTGCTTGGATTTGGAGTGCTGGACAGGGTTCTTAGCAAGGTTGATGGCACTTGTATTATCACAGAGCATCACCAAGGAATTGCTTTCCAAGCCATAATCATCCAGCATCAACTTCAGCCATATCAATTGAGTAGAACAGCTCCCGGCAGCCACATATTCGGACTCAGCTGTGGATAATGAGATACAATTTTGCTTTTTGCTGTGCCAAGAGATGAGGTTGTTTCCTAAGTAACAGAATCCTCCACTTGTGCTTCTCCAATCATCAATTTCACCAGCCCAGTCGGCATCACTGTATCCAACAAGATCTATGGTTGTGTCTTTTGTGAACCAAAGTCCCAGTTCACAAGTACCAGCAACGTATCGAATGATTCTTTTTACTGCTTTTAGGTGCTCCTCCTTTGGACAATCTCCACATAGGCTTGGGCTTGATATGTTCAACTTTGGAATTCCAAGAACAGCATTGAACCTTTGGAGATTCTTCATATTTCGGAAATTTGTGTGGCCCAATTTTTGATGTCAAAGCTGCACCTCATGTACTTGCGCACTTAAACAGCTGTTTCTGTTAGTTTCATAGATATTATTGGAAGACCTTACCCCTGAGATCACATGATTTCCGTTGCTATCCATCACAGTGCACCTTTCTTTATCAAAGATGACACTGAAGTTGTCATCACATAGTTGACTAATGCTAATGAGATTTGCAGTCAGCCCTTCAACATGTGATACATTGGTCAGCTTTGGAAGTCCAGGATTGTCCAAGGTTCCTCATCCAACAATCTTGCCATTTGACCCTCCTCCAAAAGTTACTTCACTGCCATTGATTCTTTGATAGTTTGATAGATAACATCTGGAGCCTGTCATGTGACGTGAGCATCCACTATCAAAGTACCATGTGGTCGAGTCATTATCTGTCGATGCAGTGAAGACCACTTGGCAGGTAACTGTTGGCGTAACTTTGGGTCTCCATACCAGTTTCTTGGACTTGTCACCTTTGTTTGAGAGGATAGGATTTGATGCTTGGTTCTTCATATGCATCTCCTTATGGTGTTCCTGCAAAAACTTATGACAGAAGGGTTTAATGTGTCCAGGAAGAAAACAGAAGTGACAAATGTACCTCCTACGTTTTTTCTTTGCTGACGAAGTTGTGGGAACTTCCTTGGCTTTCACAAATGGTTTGCCATGAGTAGACAAAATCTGAGTGAAGGCAGGTCTTACACTCGAATCATACCCAAGGCCATGTGAAGTTATCTGAGTTTGAGACAGAACTTCATCTAGTTTTGAGGTTCCCGTGTTGAGTTTTTAAAAGTTTCATCAGCATGATTGAGTTTAATTCTCATGTTGTCCAACTCAGCATCCTTCTTTGTCAGCATGACTTCCAGCTTTTGTAGTGAGGCCTTTTGCACAGAAACTTCCTCAGTTAGTGAATCCACCACTTTACACTGTTTGGACCATTTGACGTACAGTTCCTTGTAAAGTTCCTGCATCTTAATCAGTAACTCCAGAGTTTCCTCTTCCGTGACTTCTTCCTCATTTTCTGCAGTGGACACAACAATGTTGAAACAGAAAAGAGCGTTATAGTAAGACTCATCATACCTATCTGAAGTTATCTCAACTTCGGTGTAGTTTAACTTGTCCTCTTCAACACATACTGCAGTTAAGGCTGTCTGCTCAGTTGGTGGATCATTCGGAATCTCCTCTACATAAATCCCTGAGGTGTCAAGCTCACTATCGCTAAGGGATAGAAAGTTGACATGCTTTCCCAGTTTGCGAAATGTGTTGGGACACTCATTGGCAAAGTGTCCGAAGCCCTTGCATTCATAGCATTGTATTGTAGAGAAGTCCGTTACTTCCTTAGGTCGGAAGTGATCAGATGCAGCACGCCTAATGATTTTTGGTTCCTTTCCTGGTGTGATAAGTTTGTCATAGAGAACCATCGATCCGGAGGCATCACTTCGAGGCTTTCACTGTTCTCTACCTCCCATTTGTTGTTTTCCTTTGTTGGCTCGAATGAGAGAATTAACTCTTCGGGTGAAAATAGCATAATCTGGATCCTTCTCAGTGATTTCTTCAAGATCTTCATCTTCTACTTCAACGTAGGCCGAAGTTGTCTTTGAAGTTGTCCCTACAGTCAAGGCGATTCCCTTCTTCTTCTGTCCACCCTTTTCATTTAGTTCCATCTCAAATGTCTTCAGATCATTCATCAGTTTGATGAAATCCAGAGCTCCAGTAGTTGTAGCAGTATCAATTGCAACCACTTTCATGTCAAAACGAGAAGTTAGAGTCCTCAAAGTTTTTGAAACTAACCTCTTATTAGTAATTGGATCACCCAAATCATTGCACTCCTTGGCAATCTCCAGTAGTTTGTTGCAGTAGTCTCCTACGGACTCATCATCCTCCATCTTCATGTTTTCAAACTTTGTGGTGAGAATCCGATGCCTTGATTCTTTAATTCCAACATCACCTTCGCAATGCTGCTGGAGTATATCCCAAGCTTTCTTGGCCGACTCACAATTTCTTATGAGTTTGAACATTTGAACATCTAAGGAAGATTGAATTGCGTTGAGCGCCTTGTCATTAAAGGTGGCTTCTTCATTTTGCTCTCTGCTCCATTCTGGCTGTGGTGTACGGCATGTATCTCCTTCAGCATCCACGGTCTTGGGGTGTGTCCATCCTTTTTGAACTGCATTCCATGCTCTTGCATCAATCGATTTGATGCATGATCTCATTTGAACTTTCCAGAAGGAATAGTTCATGCCATCCAGAACAGGAGGTTTGTTGAACAGCGGGTTCGTGCAATCCATTGTGCTTACGAAAAACAGGATCACCACTTAGTGTATCAAGTGTCGGCTTTGATACCAATTGAAGAAACCAAACTTTCGGTTTTAACAGAGTTGTGTACAAAGTTGTGACAACTTTGCATACGCAGCGGAAATTTAAAACAGAACAACGGATTGAAATTTTCACGAGATTATATTTCTATAATCTCATGAAATGCCTCAGGGCGAAATCTTCACTATATAGAATATGTGAATTACAAAAATACTACTAGAAAAACACTAACTAAAATATTAAGATACTTTATCTCTTCCTTTCACAGAAAGTTGAGACTAAAGTTGTCTTAACCAAATCTAGTAGAAAATCTGCAGAATAAAAACTCGATCCCTAATCCAAATGTATATCTCTAAGACTCCGTATCTATCACAATACACCTGATCCCTATTTATACAAAAACAATATCTTGGACTCTACTCCAAATAACCACACGAACTCCACATTATCTCTACTTCCTTGACTTTAGCTGCAAGCAACCGACTTCCTTAGATATAGGAACGACCCAATCTCTGATTTCATCCACCTAGATTTGGTCAACCACATGTGTTCCTAAAATATCTCAACCACCTTTACTTCCTGCACAAATAAACAATAAAGAAAGAAAGACAAAACATATATATCCATAATAAAATTCCAAACAGAAACCGACTTCAACATCATCAATACGCGTGAATATGTTTGAATATATTACGGTTTTCCATTAATACAACATCAGGAATATTCATCCAAAAATAATATATAATCAATCAATTATTTGAAAGAGATAATTCGTTTACTCAATAAATCTGGGCCTTATTATTCACTGAAGCCCAACTCCCATCATCAATTCTTTGATACAAGGAGAGTGGGCCCAATTCTCTCTCACGTCAACAAAATCCTCATTTAAGCGCACACGCACGCAATAAATGAAATCTACAGTTTTTAAGTTTAATATGGTCCTTTTATTGTCAAATTTATTGCTACCTCTTCCTTCACATTTATATTTAAGATAGGGACCCTTTTTTGTAGTTTTTTATCCGAGACTATCTTCTCACCTAAAACAATATTGTCATACCTCTCCGGAGGTGATTTATATGATAGAATGAAATTAGGTATGAACGAAATGAAATTAGGAATGGAACGAGAGTCTGAATGGAATGACGATTCTTATGATTGGTATGTTCACGGAATGAAGGCCGGAATGAAATATCAATTTTTTTTATCTTATATAATAAATATTTTATTTACTTTAAAATTTTATTATAATTGAATAAAGTGTATGTAGTAGCTAATAAATATCAACACATGGCTTAATTTATCTTTTATATTTCTAAATATCATTTTTCATTTTTAGTATATGATTTTTTCTAAATTTTTTAGCAAATTATAATTTATTTATTTTATTGAAAAACTTTATTCTAAAATATTTAATTAATCAATATATAATGATTTATACAAGTTAATAAAAATATATTTACTTCATAGAAAAATACTTTAACATTTCAATTTTTCATTTGAATATATTAAATTATATCAAATATATAAATATTTTATATTGTATTATAACATATTTTTATGGTATATTTATTTCGACATCACTTTCATTTTTCTTCAATAAAATTATAAAAGATATCAAAATTTGATTTCAACATATATTATTAAATTATATTTTGAAAATAAATAAATAATATAAAAATAATTAAGAAATAATAATAATAATAATAATAATAAATTATTTAATTTTATTTTTTATTTATTTTTCTAAATATGATAAATAATATTATAAAACATGATTATGTATAAATATATCATATATTAATTTTTTTGTTATTGGGAATAGATAAACCCATGGGGGGTGGGTGGAATGGTTATTCCCCTTCCTTTGGGAATAGGGATTCCATCGGGAATGGTGATTCCCGATTTTAAACCATACCAATCGGTGGAATGAGAATTGACATAGGAATGACCATTTTATTTCATTTCATTCTACCGTACCAATCACGTTCTCAATGACTATTTGTATATGGTAAAACAACGCAAAGACATTCAAAACTTTATTTAATATTTCATAAGTTTCATCCAAATATTTGTGTTTAATTTCACATTTGGCTTATAACGAGACATATGCATTCAATACAACCTTGATCAAACAAAATAATTGTTCATAATGTTACTATACTGAATCCAAAATCAGATTTGATATTTCCTGTGTGGTTTCCTTAAATAAACCCCTGCAAGCTTTTTTTTTTTTTTTTTAATACTAAGTATGGATAACGAGCTAAACCCGCAACTACTACTCAATGGTTTGCTTGAAAGTAAATTATACTCTTGTTCAATAATCCACAAATCACATAGGAGATACAAATCATACTAGAAAACACAATGTACAACACGTTCGACACATAAATCGTTTGATATTCGAACTTTTTGGTCACAAGCAACCCCTCCCCCCATCCTATCCAAAAATGGTCCCAAATTTATTAATTTATAGATAGATCATACATATATGAATATATGAGTTTTGAGTTTGTAATTCTACCATGGTCTTACCTAACAAACTAAATTAAGACCCAAAGCACAATAAAAGGACAAAAAAACCATGGGTATGTGTAAGTGGGCCCTATTTTAGAGGAGAAAATGGGCCATAATTTAACCCAAAAGTCTAAGTTCAAACCAAAACCCACGTGTGGGAAGACCTACATTTCTCTATCGGCATTAAATGGCTCACACGTGTGGACTCTATCTCCTATTTAATGCTGAGCTTTCCATCAACCTAGGATTCCTACCATCCAATTCCAATGTATCTTTTTCATATCCAAAATCCAATTTCACCACATTAACTCACTAAATTCATTTAAGTTTACAGTTTACCAACCAACTTCTTCAAACAAATTATTTTAGTTGAATATTCTACAAGTACCATATGTCAAGTATCAACATTATAACTCACAGGTTGAATTTTAAAACACGCATTTGTTTGAAATTTTGCAAACAATATTTTAGAATTTTTAAATGATTTCCTGTGAAGAAATGGTGGAATACACACCTATGAATAGACTTTGGTGGATAATTCTTAAATTATTTTTTTGTGATTCGATTTATTTGAAGCAGATGTTCCATATTTTATTTTATTTTTTATAAATTTTGAAAAAATGTTTGTTTAATCCTATTGTGTATACAAAGTGAGTGTTGGTATGTGAAAAGATCCGAGAGTGTATTAAGAAAATTGTGAGTTAGTGCATGTTTTTAACGGACATTACTAACTGCATTAATGGAAGGAGCAATAGAGGAAGTTAAAAGGATGTGGAATAAATTTGAGTCAAAAATTTGTTTAGGGATAAAAATGCTTCTAGCGAAATAGTTGATGAATTTGGACTTTTCTTTTATTTTATATTTCATTTAATTTTGGGAAAATCTTATAACCTAAATTTGAAGCCAGACATTATATTCAATGGACTCTTATGTATAAAAATGAGAGATTTCAAGTTCAATCCCTACAGGCTACAACTTCACTTCGGTTCACCCCCTCCTTGTGACTAAAAAAAAGGAATTGAGGCTCGATCTTGATCAGTGGTGGAATCCAGACGGAATCACAGCCGTAAGTAGGGGCGGAAAATAACCAACGACAAAAACCACATAAAAAAGAGGTGGTGGGGGGCGGGGCCAAGGCCCCCCTAACCCCTTGAATCTACTACTGATCCAATCTTGATCTCGATTTTGATCTTGAGACCTAATCCAAACAATCTAGAAGTTATATATATAATTGATTTGATTTTTTTTTTCAATTTAAATGCGAAAGAGGCAAGAAAGAATTAGAATACCAAGTGTTGCAAAATAATTGAGTAAAATTAGCTGGAGATAGAGGTCCACAATATGGATGAGGATTGAAATTGAAGTATACATGGGTGGTGTAGGAGTGAAATGGTCTGGACAAGACAAGCACCCCAATATTTTCAAATTCCAGATCTATAAAAATTTAAATAAATGGGCCCTCTTTGTCTGTGGTCCTAAAATAAAAAATAAAAATAAAATTTGGGTTTCTTGTTTCAACTTCACTACACTATGAGGTGAAGAATGCCAGCGAATGAGTTTGGTCCAAACAAGTAGTACCCAATGAGAAAACATCTAATTTTTTTTGTCCAAAATTAATGGTGCAAAGCTGGGTTGTACTTTCCCATTATCTGCTGAGTTGTTCTTTGGAAAAAAAAATTTGCAAGAAACTGGCAAACAAGAGCTGCCCATGCTTGCAACTGGCTTGTTTGGTCCATGGGAAGCTCTAGGGGGTGATATATGTTGGATTTTATTTATTGTTATTTTTTTAGATGAATTTAAACTTTGTGTTTATATTATTTATGTGATTTATTAATTTTAAACTTTATTCGTTGTTATTTTTGTATAGCTATTATAAACGTTAATTTCCCTTAAAATTATAATTTATACATCGAGCTAGTATGTTCATTTTATGAGAGAAGTAAATATATAACTACTTTAAATTTAATTAGCTGGTTGAACTAATCCAAAGAGTTGGTGAACCCCTCATCTATAAGCTTATTTATATATATCCAATATTTAATTTCGCCATTTCTTTTGTTTTTATTTAATACTAATAGGTATTAATTCTAACATGAGGTTAATTTTAAAAATTAAATATTATAAAAAAAATATATTAAAACGACGACTATCCTTAAGGAACCGATACTCCCATGAAAAAGTGGACTATAAATGATGATTTTCTACACTGAAATATTTAAATTATCGGAATTAAACTGAAATTAGAAAGATTATTTCATTCTCATCATAAATCATCGAGCAATAGCCTAACAATTATCGACATCCATAAATATAAGTTTCGACATATATAATTGAGAATTTTATATAATATTTTAGAATATGTTTTATAGAGAATATGCTTTTATAATTAAAATGCTGTTTTTTTTCAATTTTGTTTAGAAATTAAATATGCTGATCATATAAATTGTACATAAACAATGCTATGTTTATTGTTTAGGTAAAAGAATTCAGACATGCACACCTTATACCTAGTAATGAAATTAATTTGTTGATTACGCCAACTTTTAGACTTACTCATGATATATGTGGCTCCAACAATACTTCTACCATGGAAAAGGACTTTCATGTAACCCTGAATTTACATTCAGATGTGTATTTATTATATATATATATATATATATATATATATATATATATATATATAGAGAGAGAGAGAGAGAGAGAGAGAGAGTGAGTGCAAATATGAAGAAAAAATTAAAGAGGCAAAATATGTAAAACTTATCTTGTGTTATCAAAAATTTGCGTCAAACTCCTTTGTATTTTTGTAATTGTATCAAACTCCCCTCTTGTTTTGAAGTGTTATTTAAAGATCAAATCAAATAGGATATTTTAGTCTAAATTTTATAAATAAAAATAAAAATTGTGTATATTTTTCAATAATATAAGGAACTTTCATACAATGTTTTGATAGCACAATTAGGCTCATCGCATTTTATGAAGTGAAAAACAAGTCCATGTGATGTGAGTTTCCTCATAACTTAAATGTTACGTTCCTTATCCAATTTCGGCAGCCTGTGACGGATAATTACGTGTTTACTATGGCATAAAATTCAACGATACAAATTATATGCAATATTTTGGAATTAAATTTTGAAAAATGCCTAAGCAATTAATGTTTGATTATTCCTGAAAAATAAGTTAATGGCGTGCATATTATAAACGTCTAGCATTTATATCGGTGCTTGTAATTTTAGCTACATCGAATTGATGTGAATTTAAAATTTTGTCTCACTTGATTTGATTTACAAGTGTAGATAACCAACATATTTAGTAGAATTTCATTTTCGTAATTGCTAGCAATATATATGTCCCACACACTGTAATTAATAGCTGCCAACTAAAATTTTGAAATGGAGGCTATGAATTTCCCAGCAATTCACGTCACATTTAATTGGGTACAATGAATTCTAAGCAAAAATTAATAACGTATGAATAATTTTTTTAATTAATTAATTTATTGTTTCCATATAGTTTTAAACAACACTAACTAAACAAGGAATTAAATTGATGATGATGTTTCCTAATGCACCTTTTTTTTATAGATGTATTGCACCTATTTTTTTTTTAAATATATATCCTTCTAAACTGAAAAGGACATACTAGTAAAATTTTAAATATTCAAATATACATACATATATATATATGATTTAGTTCAAATGAGTATGATCCCCAAATGATGGTACTTAAGTTTCTACAGCTTGTATTCCTTCTATATAAAGCAAAACGAAGGTGATATTGTTTTGTGGAAAATATGTTGAATAATTTAACTATGGATTAGTTGTGAGGAATTGTCAGACATAATAACGACACTTTAAGTAAAGTCGAGACGGGAGTTTAACTCTATTTCCGCAAGATGAAATTGTCTCGTATAATAATGCACAATGGGTTACGACAATCATCTCCAAGATACAACTTCCGAACAAGGTTTTGTTACACTTTCAAAACTTTATTTCCGACGAACACGATAATCGATCGAGAGTTCTTTTAGGATAGACAAAGAGGAGAGAATTTGAAGACTTGTCAATACAAGCTTTTGATTTGTGATGGAATGTAATGATAATTCTAAAGTCCATTTATAACATGTGGAGTTGTGGTGTCTCTTTGTGAATAGTGGTATGGTTTGGATCTGGATCGTGTTTGGTTGTCATCTCCAAGATATGACTTTTGAACAAGGTTTTGTTGTACTTTCAAAACTTTATTTCCAACGAACAAACGATAATCGAGAGTTCTTTTAGGATAGATGAAGATGAGAGAATTTGAAGACTTGTCAATACAAGTTTTTGATTCGGGATGGAATGTAATGATAATTATGAAGTCTATTCATAACATGTGAAAAGTTTTGGTATCCCCTTGTGAATAGTGGCATGGTTTGGATCCGGATCAATCTAGACTATCAGATCGTGTTTGGTTGTGATCGAATGGATGCACTGGTTCGAGCCGCCAATTCATGGTAAAACCACCTCAGCCGAACAGATACATTGCTTTAAGCCATTGGTTTACGGTTGCACCACCCCTAAGCTCAGCTGAAATGATGCACTGTTTCGAAGCCAACAGATCATAAATGAACCCGAATTGACGCAATGGTTCAGTTGGTCACACCACTTCTGCATGTCCATGTCATCGTGTCACAGTTCCATCTGTCAAAATTTTAAGGCTACTCAGCTGCTAGCTAGCGAGAATGCATTATTTCAAAGCCAACGATTCACAAACGAACCCGAATTGATGCAAGGGTTCGGTTGGGCACACCACTTCGGTTAGGATGCATTGTTTTGAAGCCAACGATTCACAAATGACCCCAAATTAATGCAAGGATTCCAGTGGTTCATTTCCCGTAGGAATTATTTAATTTTTAATAAATTTTTAATATTTCTGAAAAAAATTCCAGCAAGTATTCCGCTAAGAAACACCCGTAGGAATCATTTTTTAAATTTTTTTAATTATTTTTTATTTCTCTAAATTATAATTCCACCATTATTTTAATTATTTTAGCACTAAAATTCCACTGAAATATTTTTATTTTTATTTTAAATAGTGCAAAATGTGACAATTATATATTTTTTTTTTGCAAGATAATTCATATTCAATTAATTGATGATTTTCCCCCAATCTAATTCAAATATAATGTAATTCACAAAATATTTGTGTGGACTTTAAATGATACAAGACCGTAATCTCTAAAAATAATGAAAAGAATAATGCAATGAATGAGGAAAAAAGAATTTAATAGAAATTTAGGGAAAAAAGAAAAATTTAATGCATATATGTGTATAGTTTTTTATTCTTTTTTTTAATAAATTTCAATATAAATTTGACATAATCTCGATCTTTTTTTAAAATTATTGTCACATTTTTTAATGATTAATTATATAAGAAGGAAATGTCACAACTATAGTTCTTAAAATTATGTGTATAACATAATGCAAAATATAACAAATATAAAATATATACTCCCTCCGTCCCATTTTGATAGGCTGATTGGAGTTTTTTGCGGGAATTAAGAAAAGTATTGGGAAAGACAATTAATCAAGAAGTTTCCTAATATGCCCCTATTTAATTCTTTGATATTTAATTAATGCCTAATGTAAACATATTAAATAGGGGTATATATTAGTAAATTAGCTAAATATATATAGAAACATGCCTATATATCGGGACATACCAAAAAGAAAAACAAGCCTATCAAAGTGGGACGGGGGGAGTATAAAATATATGGAGATATGAATATAACTCATCTTTGGTGCAGTGGTGAAGGTAGAGCTGTCAAAACCGGCCCGGCCCGATGGGCCGGCCTGACCCAGCCCGATTTTAGGGTGGGCTGGGCTATAATTTTATAGGCCCGATTTGATTTCGGGCCGGCCCGGGCCGGGTCGAAATTTTTTTTAGCCGAAGTGGGCCGAGCCGGCCCAGAGAAAAAACTGAAATTTAGCCTTAGGCCCGCGGACGGCCCGACTCAGCCCGAATTTTGGGCCAGGTTGGGCCCATAATTTTTAGGCCCGAAAGTATTTCGGGCCAGGCCATTTTTGTTTTGGCCCGTGGGCTCGAGTCGGCCGGCCCGGCTCGACTATTTTGACAACTATAGGTGAAGATGCTCCCTACGCGAGCAAGAGGGCACGGGTTCGAAACCCGCTAGGAGCACAATTTGTGCCATTATATCCGCGCCTAAGGGGAGGTTGGGGGCTGCGTGACTCTGCTGGAAAGCTCAGGAGGAGGGAGGGGCTAGCCTGGGTTGTGAAGAGGGGGTTAGTTAGGCTCGGTTACACGCCCACGGGGTGCAAAGAGGGCTCGTAAAAAATATTTTTTCTTTCAACATTTTTTATGATTCCTTCGGGTCCAAATCCGCTGAAATGCCCGCATGAATCATTTTTCAGCAGGAATCCCGCTGAATTTTGAGTATTCTATCGGCTCATCTTCCTGCGGACCGGATCCGCTGGAATGCCCGCAGGAATTACCCTATTCCAGTGGGATTTGGGCCAATTCCAACGGCTCTGGTCCGCAGAAGTATGCGGTTTTTCTTGTAGTGCATTTGTCAAAATATTAATTGAGCAAATGTTCAGTTGGCCGCATCATTTCGGCTTGTCCACATCACCGTGTCACGAGTCCATTATTTGTCAAATTTGTAAGGCTACTTAGCTCCTAGTGAAGATGTGAACGTGCGACTTGGCCTCAGATTCTCCTAGCCATCGTGGTTAGCTTAAAAGACTAGCTACAACACCGCATAGTTGGGGCATGAGATAGCTCACTTGATTGAATTTTTTCTAAAACTAGAATGTTTTATTAATAGATCTCACCAACTATATTTATTCGATGTGGAATTGACATTTATATATTTACTCACTCTCCATATTTAGTTTTAAGTTGCTAAACTCATTAATTAATATCTTGAATTTGACTTTATAAATACACGAAATTCATCTATAAGGAATATAGATTATGAATTGACAATTAGGTTTCCATTTTAACAAATGAAAATAATATTTATAAATTGATTAAAATAACCAATAAATTGATTACAATAACCAATTTCCAATAAAATCCATAACAAATTCAACACCAGATTCAACGATAAAGATTTGTGATTCAGGTATGCTTCCAAATTTAGTTTAATTATATAATTTTTCAGTGATTTCGACATAAAGATTTTATGACTATAATTTAATTTGTGTGTGTAGATTTAACGCGTGACCTCATTCACAGTATACTTGTGACATATTTCTTCTTGTTTTATAGGCTTATGGAAAATATTGCATTTTTTATTATGATTTTTTATCGGAATAAGATATTAATATTATATTTATATTAAATATTCTATGCACTTGTATACATATTTAATCCACTATTTTATTGTGTGTATCAATATTCTTTAAAAAATTGCAATTCTATAAAATGTCATTTTAGCTTTTATATCTTTTATTGCTAACCCACCATATTAAGTAGCACATTAGATCCCCTAATTCAAAGTTGTCTGTGATCGTATCAAATATTAAAATTATTAGTTTTTCTTTCATTTTATTTTTTAATTTGAATTTCTTTTGGTTAATATAATTTTACATTATTATTTATGGTTTATTCCACCCTATTGGGGTTTATAACTTTTTTTATTATTTAATTTTTATTTTTTAGTTAACATAATTGATTTTTAGGGTTAATTATTCCAAATTTAGGGTATATAATTTTTTAAATTTTAATGTTTAGTTATAAATATCAATTAGGATCATTTACAATACATTAAATTTTATTTTTATGAAAACATTATTAAAATCACACAATTTTGATGTTGACACACAAATGAGACATACAATTTGGACTAGAGGATCTCATGCGATTAATTAGCCACTAGAACAAGAGTGTATATTAATGAAGGATAATTTATTTATGTATTATATCCAATAAAACGTAGATTATAAATCGGGAATTCTATTTTCAAGAACTAGAACTATTTAAACAAATAATTAAATTAGTGTTTATATTTATCACCCTCTGATCGAGTGTGGTAGAGAATTACGGACGGAATTCTCTATTTCCAATATGGTATTCTAATAATTGGATGTATGCGGTGTGTATTAAAAAAAATGAAATAATTGATCACTAAAAAAATTAAATACACATGAATACATTCAATAATTAAAATACGAGATGAAATGTTATATTAGAGAATTATATTATCGATATAGAGAAATAATCATAGGACGATAGAGAGTTTGTGAAAATAAAAGGTGTTTGTGTTTGGACAATTCCATTCTTTTAGCATTGATTGCTGCCGCACTCTCAAATTCGACCCCTGAAAAGTGACGGATATGAAAGCCACATCACAAGGGATGCGAAAAAAGACCTTGCTAGTTGCTAGTTAAGCTCTTTAAATTATATTTTATTTTTGTATTTTTGTATTTTGCTCCATATCTGGATTAAAAAATGAAAAATAATATATATCTATGTATGTGTGTATAGACGCACACATACATAAATGTATAGAACATAATCAAAGTTTTATTATTTTTAAGATGAAAAGTATTTTCGCGAATGATCTTGAGATCATTCAGTGCACTTGTGTGTACACCCATCGAATTTATTATTAGTCTTTATTATTAATTTTTATAATATAATTAATTATAATTAGCATTTATTGTTAAAACCGATTCCTAATTATGATAATCAAACCCAATAATATTAATTATTTTTTAAAAAAATAAATGCTGAAAAATAAATACAAACCCTAATATGATAGAATAAATCTTTAATAATAATTGTAAAATTAAACCAAACCGCAATAAATTAAATTGAAGAAAACTATTAAAATTAATAAAATTCACAATTAATTAAAAAAAAATGTTTCGAGATACATATTGGGGAAAAGTAGGGCTCCGTACGTGCTTCCACTCTCCCCTTCACTACAATAATTTTGGTTAATTATCACAAATAACATAATCTTTATAGAGTCTAATTTACAGATGACTTTTAAAATTTTAACATATTTTTTGCTATTACAATGTCTTCATTTTTTTTCGGCAAGATCTATCCGATGTGTGCCCCTAAAACGACATCGTTTTATCAATAAAACATCATAGTTTTACCACCAAATGACATTCAGTTTTTTTTTTTTTTTTTGTAATGATGACTAAAATGTTGGATTATTTATGTTAAAATAATTGATATGTTGGAACTATATATAATTTAATTGTCACAACTTTTGGTCAGTTCTATTTGAACGTCCAAACATGCAGATTAAATTGTAATTAAAAAAGTTGGTAATTAACCTTTAATTAAGGGAGGGTAATTGATTGAAATTCAATGAACTAATTGCAATTTATTACCAAGTAAAGTGCATAATTGCATGTGTTGATCATTCCATTATTCCACCCAATTAACATAATTAAGTGTGATTAAATTACAACAACCCACAGTTTATGACCTATCAAACAATTAATTTCCGCTTTTCCACCATTCAGAATCCTATGTACGATTTTCACATGGTATTCGGCTTTTTTTTAGGGAAAACGATGATATATAAAGAATTCGGCTATTTATTTCTATACCAAAGTT
This sequence comes from Perilla frutescens, assembly GCA_026008535.1. Lineage (NCBI taxonomy): Eukaryota > Viridiplantae > Streptophyta > Magnoliopsida > Lamiales > Lamiaceae > Perilla > Perilla frutescens. The sequence continues at coordinate 35,467,881 of BRKX01000011.1, forward strand.
TCATGTGCATTGCACCTCGCATTTATTTTTTCTAATTAATATTAATCAGTTTTTCTATTGTTCAAGTAAAAATAAATTTATTACTAATATACATTAACATGCATACATACATATATTGATATAGGAATCTTGGGATAAGTGTTGAATTAGTTTCTTATTTATTTTTTCTACATACAATAATATAATACCTCTATATAATAATATCATCTTGACCAGAGAAAAATATTACAATATATGGAGATATTATTCTTAAGTAGAAGATTACACACACACACACATATATATAAACTATAATTTTTTTTTAAAAAAACTAATATACATTATGTGTCGTTTCAAAATATGTCTCTTCATATTTTAAAATACTTGAATCTCAAAGATAAATAAGATTTATGAATTTTTTTTCCTGCAAAAAAAAAGAGGATTCATGAATTTTTAAAAATTAAATGTACATATATATATATATATATTTCTTTGAAACTCTATTTAATTAGTTTTATACATCTTATTTTCTTAGCATATGTAATGTCATTATCTTTTAATATATATATATATATATATATATATATATATATATATATATATTTTTTTAACAAACGGAATTATATATAATCATTGCATCCTCGCTTTTGTGAATTCCTGAAAAGAAAGGAAAAATAAGTTTTGTATAGTTTTTATAACCTTTTAAATAATTCATTCTGTTAATTACTCTAATAAGTTATATACAGCTAGAAGGTTATCAAAACTAGCAACTATTTCGTTTTTAATTAGTAGGGATTTATGGATTAAACTTCGATTACGTATCTTATTTCATTGATATATTAATTATTATTATTATTATTATTATTATTATTATTATTATTATTATTATTATTATTATTATTATTATTATTATTATTATTATTATTATTGGTAGGAACAAGTCAACGGAACAGTTAATTTCTATGTACGCATGCACTATCAAAAAAAGGAATAGTTGCGCAATTAAAAAATTGTGAACTTGAGATTATAATTTATTCACTTTTGCCGGCAAACAGACTTTAATCAGGTTCTGTTGCACGAATCTTGCGACATTATTTATTGACATCAACTAAATTTATCCACACACACACACACACACACATATATATATATGATAATATAGAATATATAATACTCCTATTCATTTTTGTTCCAAGATTCGTGTGGTTTATTAAGAGGCTTTGCGATCATGAAATAATTAATTATATATTTTTCATGATTGCATATTTAGATGATATATACCGATGTGCGCGTACTGTGAGTCTGTGAAAATCACGAAAAGATTTATATTACCTCTTTGAGATATTTCCAACATCGAAATTGTACCTCATTTACAGATTTTTTTTTATTTATTTAAATATTGATAGAATTTCCCCGTGAATCACAATATTAAATATAATTTTTTGCGGTGTTTGTGGATTGATTCGGACCATTCAGACGATGTAAAACCAAATAAATTAATTAACAACCAACTTATGCAATTAATAATTTTGAGTTTGTTTGGTTAGCTTAAAAATAAACCAAGGTGGAGAAATGCAATTTAAATTCCGGCATCCTGCATGTGTTTTAATTTATAAATATTTACTCAATATTTTCTATTTTCTATTTTGAGTAATTGAGTAATTACTCAATATTTTCATTTTTTTTTGTTAATTGTTGAAAGCATTATAATCTCCTTTTTAAATTGTGAAATATGGTGAATATAATTTTGCCTTTAAATTTGAAAATGAGTATAAAAAAAGAACTAACAAAATAATATAAATTGAAGTGACTAAATAGAACAAAGAAGAAAGTTGATAAAAAAAAAATCCCAAATTTGAAGGGACAATTTAAAAAGTTCGCAAAGCTAAGGCCACATACATACAATATTTGACAGAACTTTATGATCCAACTTTTTAATTCAGTGAAATATATTTCAGTTCAGTCATCACAATTCAATGTCTATCGAAAAATTATAACAAGAGAGCTAGCAACCTATTGACCTAACAGAACTTAGAGGCATGTTAAATTGATGCAAGTCTTTCCAAACCACTCTACCGTTCCGATTTACATCTCATATGTAATTTATAAACTATATATTACACTTAATTTATTAATTAAGCACGTCCTAGAGCATCCGTAGTGGATTAAGGATAATATACACACGTCTCAAATCAAATTCTCAATTGATCAAGTCAGGTGAAAGATCAACTTTGGTATTATTATAAAATAATACAATCATAACAATTTATTAGTTTTATTATGCCTTATTTATTTTGATGGATAAGGTGTTAAGTGGGTGGAGCCCAAATCAAATGAGGCTTGGGCCTGTTAGTGGGCTTCCGCTTAAGTCAACTAGTTGCTTTGCTCTATTTTCTTTTTCCTCTTTTGTTAGAGTAGTCAGCGTAGAGAGAAAGTCAATATAAATAGATACAGATATATATATCTATGCTATCTCTGCCAGAAAATAAGAGCGGCGAAGAAGCTCTCTGCAACTGTAAAATTCTATCCCAACTTCATCGTAAAATTCTGCAGCAGCAAAACAGGACGTAGTCACGATTGTGACGAACCTGTATAAATTTGGTGTCTCGTGTTTTCTTTTCTTCTCGATTTATCTGTTCTCACTAGGGCTGGAAATGGGCCAGACTAGGCTGGGCTTTGCCTTTTTAGGCCTGGACCTATTATAAAAATGTTAAGCCCAAACCTGGCCCATTATCTATTGTAGGCTTTTTTATAGGCCTAGGCCTGGCCTTTTTAATAAAACAAGCTAGGCTTTGAGCCTGATAAAAGCCTATTTGAGGCTATCTAATTTTTTTTATTCAACTAAGATTAACATTAACTAAAAATAACACATCTAGATATATAACAAAATCAACGTAAATTTAAGTCAATAACAATAGAAGTCAAAATGCAAAATGGAAATAAGAAAGGCAAGCCATTGAAGTCAAAATGCAAAATAAAAATAACAAAGTAGTCTGCCTCTGCCAACCCTCAACTACAACCTGCCACTCTGCCAATATTAGTAATAAACCTTCATACTTCATTCTGCTCCAAGAAACAAAGCTTCAATCTTCAACTTCAAATCATTTCTTGTTCCAGATCAAGCACCTAAAAAGAAGCATATATTAGACGTGTCATAAAATTGTAATAAAGTGCTTGAAATAGTAATTAAATCGATACCTTCTTTTTCTTCAAACCAAACTTGGTACGAAGCCAATCTCCTCCACAAATAAGTGCTTCAATCGATTCTTCATTCAAACTAGCACGATAATCATCAATGACTCTTCCTCCAACACTAAAAGTGGCCTCTGATGCAACAGTTGAGACAAGAATCGCTAGTATATCAGCAGCCATCTTCGATAAAATCTTGTATCTTAAACTATTATTTCTCCACCACTCTAAAGCACAAAAAGTGTTCGAGCTACCATCTGGAATATAAACACTCTCCTCAAGGTAAGTTTGTAACTCGGATTTTGATGGAGGAAGAGCTTCATTTTTGCGAACAATGCTCATAATTTGATCAAATCCCGTAACAATGGACGTATTGCACACATGTGAGTTTCCTCCAGTATCTCCTTCACTGCTAATATTACTAGTTGCCTCATCCTTAGTCATTTCAGCATACTCATCATATAATACTTGCAATGAAGTTTTCACCAATTCAACATTCTCTTTGCACACACTCTCTGGTGAATATATCAAGGGGAAACATATATTGACAACATGAAACTTACACCTAGGATCCAAAACACTAGCAATAGCCATCAAAAGATTGCATTCTCCCCAATACTTGTCAAACCTCATCTTCATTTTTTCAGCCATATTTTTCAAGAACAAATCCTTAGAATTCATAGCCTTCTCAATTTCTTGCTTCACTCTCCACACTTCAGGAAGGTATAAATTCGAGGCATGGTACTCACTACCTGAAATAACACGAGTAGCAAGATCGAACACCTCTAAAAGTTGACAAACTTTCTTGACATTTTCCCAATCTTCATCTGATGGAAGAGAATTGTAATGTGGCTCTTTTTCCTTGTAAGCTGGATAAGCTATCTGAAATTTCAAAGCAACAGAAAGCATATGGAATGTAGAATTCCATCTTGTTGAACAGTCAATGACAAGCTTTGTTTCTTTCAAGTTCTTTTCTTCTAACAATTCAGAAAATGCTTTCAATCTTGAGTCATTGTGGTTAATGTATTTCACAGTTTCACGAACATTGTGAATTACATCCTTAATTTCACCAAGACCATATTGCACCATTATGTTTAATATGTGAGCACAACATCGAACATGAAACAAAGTACCATCAAGCAATAACTTAATGTTAAGTGAAAAGTTATCACTGAGAGTTCATAGACAAGAGTCATTATAAAGAGCATTGTCAACTGTGACAGAAAACAATTTATTTTCAATCCCCCAAGCCTTCAAACACTTAAAAATTGCACATGCCACATCAATTCCACGTCTAGGAGCAGGAACTTTAATAAAGCTCAACACTCTCTTTTGAAGATTCCAATCCATATCAACGAAATGACCGGTGATAACCATGTACTCAGTCACCTGATGTGTCGATTTCCACATATCAGTAGTTAAACTTATCTTATTCACACTTCTCAATAAAGTCTTCAAATCCTTCTTCTCTGCCTCATAAATGGCCACACAATCACTTCTAACTGTTTTGCGAGAAACTTTTTGAAATTCTGGATTAGCATATTGAAAGGCCCACATCAAAACTTGATCATCGACAATGTTAAAAGGATGCTCGTGAACCATGATTGATGAAGCAATTATTTCTCTCATTTTCTCATTACAGTACTTAGCACCTGGAACCAAAAATGGATTCATAGAAGAAGTGGAGGACTTAAAAGGAATGGTAGATTGTTTTGTTGATGTATTATTTTTCAACTTTTTTTGGAAACAAGAATCAGCATGTCTTTTTAGATGACTAGTGCTAGACCCTTTCCCACCATATGCAAATCTATCTTTGCAATGCTTGCAAACTGCTTTTCTTCCCAATTTAGGATCTTCTACGTCATCAAAATCAAACCAAACATCTGATGTTTTCTTCCTCTTCTTTTTTATAACACAAACATCATCGTTCTTGTCTTGAATTACAGTATCAACTCTACTATTTTCCACTTCCATTGACTCATTTCGGGGCAGAGAAGATAATGAATTTAATCCATTATTTTCTGATTGAGTAGTCATTATCCCTATTCCCCTACATATATACTAGCATACTCAACAAGAAATGTATAACAGGTATAAAAACCAACAAAAAATAAACAATACCAACAACACCAACAATTTACATTCATACTCTAGAGGGATCCAAGGGCCTCGTCCCATACAAATTAAATAAATAATAAAGAGGGATTCAGGGGCCCTCGTCCCATACAAATTAAACAAGTAATAAAGAGGGATCCAGGGGCCCTCGTCCCATAACAAACATAATCTTATCCTAGTCTAAATAGGGAAATTATTTAAATTCAAATTCAAATTTACTTATATCTTCTAAAATCAACTCTTTTTTGTTATTTGGCATTAGCAGAAGCCTCATCGGTGGATTTTCGTCAATTGTTTCTATATCTTGTGCAAATTACTATAAAAAATCTACATTTCGCAACTATAAAAAATTAACAGTTCATTAGACAAAAAATAAGTTCAGAGGACAAGTGAAAAAATGATAGTTCAGTTTGAAATGAATAATTATCCTATTTTCTTTAGTTAAATTTATTGCGTGATAAATTTGTCAACTTTTAGATAAATCGAAAATGCTCATCCTGCTCTTATTTTTAAAGAAAAGTCCATTTAACTATTGCGTAATATTTGTATAATGTTGAATTAGGGTGGGATTGGGAACAACCTAATGTTGCAACACTAGTTCACCTAAAACGCGCATTTAGCTGAATAATCTTCATTTCAATTCAATAGGGAAAAATTATATACATTAACATTACGTTTCTTCACCACTTAGATATAAAAAATTTTATATCTACAACTTATACCCTAGCCCTCGAATTGAAACGACAATTACACAAATTTCCTTGAGAAACTCTCAAAGCCCATCTAATATTAGGCTCCTCCTAATACCAATTAAAGTGGATAGAATATTAAAGTAGCAGTATAACTATATCTTCTAAAATTTATTTAGGGTGAAGCCACCTACTTTTGACAGCAATTGAATGAAGAAAGGTGCTTGGAGTAAAGAAGAAGAAGAAGATGACAGATTGAGGGCCAGTGGGAGAAAACTTACCCGTTTCTGATGTTTTCTCCTCTAAATCTCTGATGCAGTTTCTTCTCCCTCCTCGACTCGTCTCTGACTAAATGACTCTGTCTAAACAACCTCTTTAACCTCGCTTCTCTCGTTACCCATCGCCCCTAAAACCAATTTTGAGTTTTTTCCTTGATGAAATTGGATTCAGCAGCAACGTGAATTAGTGGTGGTCTGCTAGAGCTTAGAGGCGTGAATTAGGGTTAGAGACGTACAACATTTCCCTCTTTTTTTTTACTTTTTAATTAGATATTATTTCATTTTTTAATTAAACAAAAATATATAATAGATGATTTGATTTTTATTAGCTTACATAGTTACATTATATATATATATATATATATATATATATATATAAATGGGCCGGCCTGTTAAGATAAATGGGCTTTTTTCAAAATCTAAGCCCAAGCCTATTTATTAATATAAGCTTGTAACCAAGCCTGAGCCTGGCCTCTTTACTAATCAGGCCCAAATCAGGCCAAGCCATAGGCTTGGCCCATTTTCACCCCTAGTTCTCACCATTCGTGGGTGATTTAGCAAGTAGTTCTAAATCTTAACAAGTGGTATCAGAGCCACGGTGAGGGTGAGAATGATGGCTGGAGAAGAAGGATCGGTTTACGGCATCACCAAGTTTGATGGGTTAGATTTTTCATTCTGGCGGATGTAGATAGAGGACTACTTGTTCAGCAAAAAATTGCACCTTCCTTTGGACGAGAAGAAGCCCGAGGGAATGAAGGATGATGAGTGGAACCTCCTTGATCGACAAGTTCTGGGAGTGATTCACTTAACGTTGTCAAGAAATGTAGCACACAACGTGGTTAATGAGAAAACTACAGCATGCTTGATGAAGGCTCTATCAGAGATGTATGAAAAACCATCGGTGAACAATAAGGTACATCTCATGAAAAAATTATTTAATCTGAAAATGTTAGAAGAGGGATCTGTGGTAGAGCACCTGAATAAGTTTAATAATGTTACAAATCAGTTGATTTCTGTTGGTATTAACTTTGATGACGAGATATGTGCCTTGATTCTCTTAGCCTCATTATCGAATAGTTGGGAACCTATGAGAACCGTTATTACCAATTCATTAGGTAATGCCACGTTAAAGTTTATTGATATCAGAAATTATATTCTAGTGGAAGAGGTCCGGAAGAAGGATTTTGGTGAAAGTTCAACATCCAACTCAACTCTGAATGTTGAAAACAGGGGTAATGGAAACAGAAGCAAGTTAAAAAATTATAGAAGTAAGTCAAGGAATGGACGTGGTGGTGTGAATTGTTAGAACTGTGGTAAGACTGGTCACATAAAAAAGAATTGCAGAGAACCGAAAAAGAATGCTGGAAACAACAGTGACAAAAAGGAGGATGAAGCAAACATTGTCACTGATGAAGAATGCGATGTATTGTTGTTGACTGTTGATAACAGTTGTGAGTCTTGGGTTATAGACTCGGGAGCCTCATTTCACACTACTCCATGTCGTGATTTCTTGGAGAACTACGTTGTCGGAAACTTTAGAAAGATTATCCTTTCTGGGATGAACAATCTCGAAAGATTATCAGGAGCAAGAATGTGATCTTCAATGAAGATGTCTTGTACAAGAACAAAGATGGTGAAGATATCAAAAGCATAGGCAATTCGGAGGTGATTCCCTTAAAGCACATTCCCGAAGTAGAAGTTAAGAACTCAAGAATTGAAGACCATGAAATTACAGCTCCAGATGAAGAAGTACATACCATTCATGTCGCTGTAGTTAGAAGATCTGATAGAACTATCAGACCACCGCAAAGATATTCTCCCTCCTTATATTACATTTTGTTGACTGATAAGAGTGAACCGAAAATCTATGATGAAGCTATGTAGGCTGAAGAATCAGTCAAGTGGGAGTTGGCAATGAAAGATGAGATGGATTCTCTGATGTCAAATAAGACATGGGAACTTGTTGAGTTACCCAAGAACATGAAAGCTTTGCATAACAAATGGGTGTACCGGATAAAAAAAGAGTCTGATGAAAGAAAAAGGTACAAGGCAAGACTTGTGGTGAAGGGGTTCCAACAAAAAGAAGGCATTGACTAACTAACATATTTTCTCATGTAGTAAAACTGAACACGATCAGAACTATATTTGCATTGGTGGCACAAGAAGACTTGTTTCTGGAGTAGTTAGATATGAAGACTGCATTTCTTCACGGTGACCTGGACAAAGAAATCTATATGATGCAGCCACGAGGATTTGAAGTGCGAGGAAAGGAGAAAACGGTGTGCAAACTTCAAAGAAGCTTGTACGGCCTCAAACAAGCTCCACGAAAATGGAACAAGAAGTTTAACCACTTCATGTGCAGTAATGGCTTCCAAAGGTGTCAAGCAGATCACTGTTGTTATGTGAAGAAGCTTGGTAACTGTTATATCATCTTGTTACTCTACGTTGATGATATGTTGATAGCAGGTGATTGTAAATTGGAGATTGATACACTGAAGAAGAAATTGTCTGAGGAATTTACAATGAAGGATTTGGGCACTGCAAAACAAATCCTTGGAATGAGAATTACAAGAGAAAATGGGGTCTTAAAGCTGTCACAGGAAGAATATATAAAGAAAGTGCTTAGTAGGTTCAACATAGCTGATGCGAAGTCTGTGAGTACTCCTTTGGCATGTCACTTCAAGTTGTCAAAGGAGTAATGCCCAACCACTGAGCAAGATCAAGTTTATATGAGTAAGATCTCATATGCTTCTGCTATTGGTAGTTTAATGTACGCCATGGTATGCACCAGACCCGACATTGCACATGCAGTGAGAGTTGTTAGCAGGTACATGAGCAATCCTGGAAAACAACATTGGGAAATCGTGAAATGGATTCTCAGATATCTTAAAGGCACTACAGGTTTATCTTTGCATGTCAAGAAATCAAGCTTGAAATTGCAAGGTTTTGTAGATGCCGATATGGCTGGAGACGTTGATAGTAGGAAGAGCACTACTGGATACGTTTACACTCTGGGTGGAACATCTGTCAGCTGGGTCTCAAAATTGCAAAAGGTTGTTGCCCTTTCAACCACTGAAGCCGAATATGTTGCTGTAACCGAAGTAAGTGAGGAGATGATTTGGCTGCAATCTTTTTTGGAAGAATTGGATCAAGATTACAAGAAAAGTGTTTTATATTGTGATAGTCAAAGTGCTATTCATTTAGCAAAGAATCTTGTATATCATGCAAGAACGAAGCATATACATGTGCGATATCACTTTATTAGATCAGCTCTAGAAGATGGAGTTTTGGCTCTTGATAAGATTCTTGGAAGTCTTAACCTAGCAGACATGTTGACAAAGAGTGTGCCTATTGAAAAGCTGAAGTTGTACACAACTTCAGTTGGCCTTTCTCTGAATGCATGAGAAGATGTTGCTGTTGGCTGCTGCAGTGAAGATGAAGATGGAGGCATGATGTTTTGATTTGTCTCCAAGTGGGAGATTGTTAAGTGGGTGGAGCCCAAATCAAATGAGGCTTGGGCCTGTTAGTGGGCTTTCTCTTAAGTCAACTAGTTGCTTTGCTCTATTTTCTTTTTCCTCTTTTGTTAGAGCAGTCAGCGTAGAGAGGAAGTCAATATAGATAGATACAGATTTATATATCTCTGCCAGAAAACAAGAGCGGCGAAGAAGCTCTCTGCAACTGTAAAATTCTCTCCCAACTTCATAGTAAAATTCTGCAGCAGCAAAACAGGACGTAGTCATGATTGTGACGAACCTGTATAAATTTGGTGTCTCATGTTTTCTTTTCTTCTCGATTTATCTGTTCTCACCATTCGTGGGTGATTTAGCAAGTAGTTCCAAATCCTAACATAAGGGTGGATTAATAAGTTATTCTATGTTTACTTTGCATGATATTAAAATGATAGATAACCCAAGTCCCGTGATAAATGAGGATTGTGTGCTTATTTTTGGATATGTATCCCACCTAAAAAGGTAGGATATGATTTATTCATTTCCGTGATAAATGAGGTTTGTGTGCCTATTTGTGGGATATGATTTATCCATTCCCTCATCCTCTAAACTATCTATCTACCTAATAATAAATCTTTGAAGTGAACAAACCCTTAATGATTTAATAATCGAGAGAGAGAGAGAGATCTATCCACCCAATAATAAATCTTTGAAGTAAACAAACCCTTAATGATTTAATAATCGAGAGAGAGAGAGAGAGAGAGAGAGAGAGCTACAAATACTTAAAACTTAAGTATACCTTGAACCTCACTACAGCTCTGAATATATTGCCCGGCTCGTTCGACAGCCCGAATTTTGGGAAATGGAGCAACTAATTAAACACTTGACTAACGGTTGTACGTTAACAACACCATTAGTAATCCACGTTTATGAAACAATACATATTTTTTCAGTCTTAAATTAATTTTCTTGATTTCGATGATGATATCGACCGTGTAATATGGGTAGAATTGAAAACTTCTCGTCCTGGACTTTCTGAAAGACCATCGATTTGCCCATTTGAATATTTGATACCTATTGATGGAGTAATTGGACAGATAAAATTTGATAGTGAGAGTTTGTATGTGCGACTTAAATTGAAAATTTCGTTGTTAGTTTGATATCGACTATTAAATTTGAAGAACAAATTTAAAACTCTAAAAATATATGGATCAAATGACCGTCGTCTCGTTTCGTTCGATCAACCGCCAATAGACGATTCAATTGCACATCGGAGTGAGCTAATATCTTATTGTGAATGAATGCACACAGATTAATAAAATAATCAAATTATCTATTATACTCCTATTTAATTTATTTTAGCTCAATAACGAGTCAACAAATTCTATTTTTCATGGTTGTATGAAATTAGTGATACTCATGGAATGGAATACTCTTTATCATCCTTGCTTAATTATCGTTTATGTCCACTACAATTTCTGATTTTGTTTTTACTCCAAATTATTCGAAACTAATTTCAACATGGAGGCAAGACTTAAAAGTTAAATTTGATCTAATATTCAAAATTTTGCAATGGTGGCAAAATAAGGTCTGGTTTGTTTTCATTTTCAAATGGAAAATTTTCACTTTTATTATTCAAAATATCAAAAATACGTTTGTTTTACTCATTTTCAATTTCAGTTTTCACCTTTTCCAATCCTATATAACCTATTTAATCAGATATATATAATTACTGTGGGACTCACTGTTTAAATATTTATCAATTCATTATAACCACACAAATATTTATCCTTTTATATCAACCACAAATTCAAATTGAAAATATAATCAAACAAATATATTTTCATTTTTCAAACCTATAACTCTAAATATTAAATCATTCATTATAACAAAATCATTATATTTTTTCAAAAACCAATACACCTCGTAGATTGAACTGAAAATTGAAAATTGACGTTGAAAATAAAAATAAGCAATATGTGTGGTTAGTGGAATGAGGGGATGATTGTACCGAATCTATGTAGCTTTGGAAATACAATTTTCTCTTAATGATCAGTGGAATGAGGGGATGATTGACTATATTAAATAATGGTAAATTAGAGAGAAAAATGAAAATTTCACTTGGATTATGTAAAATGATATTTTTTTTTTTAATAAAAAAAATGTTAGAATGACATTAATATGGATGGAGAGAGAAAGAGAGAGAGAGAGAGAGAGAGAGGTTCAAATTTGTAGGCAAGAAATGTCGAAGAGTTGGGCATGCGTATGAGATATGTGCATGTTCACATGGTATCTCACATGGACATGCATCACATACAACTTCATTGGGTCCCATCTCTCTCTCTCTATTCCACATGCCCATGCCCCAACTCATTACCCGACACCCCTGCCCCCACCTCACATGCTCTGCTCCCACTTTCCCCCCTTAAATTCACTAATCTTCTTTTTTCTCTACTTAAACGCTTTTAAAAATTATGAAGTTTAAGCTTTTTCTTACAGCTTTTAACATAATTTAAAATTGTGCAAAAAATAACAATACAAACTTTTTTTTTTTCAAATTTATCATTGATTCCAATTCCGATTGAATGAAAGTGACTCTAGCTTATTTTAAACCAATTAACTTAAAATAAAATCTATTTTGAATTCCAAGTGAAATTTGCAATAGTTGTTATTTTTTTATGACACAATTTTAAGTTTGTACTAAAAATAAAAAAAAAATGTAAAATTCATTATTTTAAAAATGTTTAACCCTTATTTTAACTTTACACACCTATATTTTGTATTTAAATATATATAGGATGTCCTGTATTTATTACATAAATGTAACAGTATCATCACTTTAAAATGTTGACTTTTATCAGTATTATTCTTCTAAGTAATACTAAATTTATAATAATTATAGTTTATAATTTATTTTTTCAATTGCTATTTGCTAGTTGAAGCCATAATACAAGAAGAATTTTGCAATTTTTACCACATATTCTGGCAGACTATACTCATAAACCACACCTCCAATAGTGTGTTAACCATTCATATCACCCTACATATAATTTTCAAGTTGCTGAAAAAACACGTTTTTATCTTCTTCTTTTTTTGTTTAGAAAAATATTTTATTATGTTTTTTTACTACTTTAATATTTTTAATTAATAATTGATTATTTCCTAAAAATAATTAAATATCATAATTGATAAAAAAAACTATAATTAAGTAACATTAAACCAAATCATATTGCGAAGAATATGTGACGATATAATTTGTAATAGAGAATTTCATGAGTTACCAAACAATATTAATTATATCTTACCTCAGACCACAAATAATATCCGAGATGCAACAATACCAAAAGTGTAAAATCAATAGCATCGCCTTACCTAATTAACTTATTAAAGATAAGGTTTCATTTTTATTTCCTGAATAGAAAAGGGGAAGGAAAAAAAGAAAGAAAGAATGATGAAGAATCCAAGGGTTGAATAGCGGCGGTTGCGATTGTCCCACCTTTGTTCAAATTTGCCATTCTTTCCCCCAACATCTCTATCTCCACTCATAACTCCTTGTCCCCAGTCTCACCACCCAAACCCACACCCCTTCCTCCACGCGTCCCCCCCACGCTCCCACCATACTCCACGCAAATATTGAAGGGGTTACTATTTTATGCTTATCATGTTAACTGTTAATACCATATTCAAATATTATAATCTTTTTCATCTCATGCCAACATCATAACAATTCATTAAATATAAGTAATAAATATTTATGTATTTTATAATTTCTTATCAAGCATTGTTTTATGTCGTCGTGCCCTCGTTAAGAGCTAGGTGGAGGGACTTCAAATGATGCTTGCAATAGTTTGAGGTTGAATAAAATTCGGATTGGCATGGTGTGTACGTAAGTTTTTAATGAGATGAAATCATCTAGTTCATTTTTTTATTTCATATTAAAGAACTAATATTTTATAAAAATTGTATACGTAAACTGTGAAACAATCAAATCTAAGAATCAGTTATTAATTAAAAATAAAAATTAAATTCTTAAAAATAATTTTAAACCATAAATGAATGGAATAAGCTATAATTAACAAGTGTAAAATTAAATTAAGCCATAATAAATCAAATTTGACGAAAAAACTAATAAAATTGATAGTGGGACACCTAGTGTTGCACTTGAAATAGACTAGAAGCTGGTCTCATTTAGTTCTTAACACACACATATATTGCAATTTATCACATCTAATCGAAGGAAATATTAGAATAAAAAATTATATTTATATTCATAACGATGTTCATCACATGAAAAAAAATAATAACATTTGTATTCGTGTTGAGAAAATTTGTTTACCATGACGCCGATACGAAATACAAACACGATAATACGAATGAATGCAGACACTAGATAGGGAAAAGGTGCAAATACACTCCTAACGTTTACCATGAAGAGCAAATCTCCCCATAACATTTTTTTTAGTGCAAATAAAACCCTAACATTTACTAATAGGTGCAAATTCCCTTAACATTTTTTCCTTTTTTTTCTTCCCTTAATTCTTTTTTGGTGGAAAAATATCATTCTATTAACATTTTGGTGGAAATTTAATTATTTTTTTTGGTGGAAAAATATCATTCTATTAACATTTTTTCCTTTTTTTTCTTCCCTTAATTCTTTTTATTTTTTTAATTTACCATTATTTTATTTTTAAAAATTATAATTTCTATTTTAATTATAAACCTATAATAATATATGTGTATAAAATAAGTATTATTTTATCATTATTGTGTTTATATTTTTGTGAAGGAAATTTAATTTATTGAAAAATAAAATAAAAAATATATGTAAATTTTTTTATTTACAATATATTACGTACTCATGCAACTTCAATAATAAAATGCTAATTAAAAAAATAATGAATCTTTTCCCCCTCCCCAGACCTGACACGATTGAATTGCAACATAGATTACCTTCAATTTTATTTCTCTTTCACTAAAATAATAAAATTTATTGAAACTCTTGATTACATGTATTTTGCATACATTTTTTTTAATAAATTTCCTTCACAAAAGTACAAACTCAATTATGATAAAATAATATTCATTTTATCCACATGTGTGTGTGTGATTGTAGGTCTATAATTAAACGGAAATTATATTTTCTTAAAAGGGAAATTGAACAAAAAAAATTAATTTGTTAGAGATGAAAAATGTAAAAAATAAAAAATAGTAATAAAATGTTATTTTTCCACCAAAAAATAATAATTTTGGGGGAGGGAAGGGGGGATTTGCACCTACTAATAAACATTATGGTGTTATTTGCTCTAAAAAAACATTAAGGGGAGATTCGCTCTTTATGGTAAACGTTAGGGGTGTATTTGCACATTTTCTCTACTAGATATAATCATTGTGGCAAGTGAGCAGCGCGTGTTTGCATAAACGCGTGGGCCCGGCCATGAATTTCATGCACACGGGGAATAACTCACCCGCCTCCTGTCTCCAACCCTTAACCGTCCTATAAAACTTCCACAACTCATTCACAACTCTCACATTTCAATTTCTCCACCTAAACTAAACATCTACCAGAAATCAAATTTCTACTTTTCGTGTTTGATAATTTTCAGGAAGAAAATAAAAGGGTTTGTAAATTTCAGATGGAAAATTCAGTAGCAACCGAGTTGAGATTAGGGTTACCGGGAAGAGAGGAATCCGAGGTGATCAAGATTAGCAACAAGAGATCTTGTTCGGAAATGGATGATTCTTGCGGATTGGATAATGAACAACCGAAATCCGTTGCCCCAGCTCCAAAGTAAGTTTTTATCTTATGTGGATGCGTACAAATTAAATATCTCGAAATGTTGAGGAGACGGATTTTCTTATTGGTTTTCTTGCAAATATTTTTCAGGGCACAAGTCGTGGGGTGGCCGCCGGTGAGATCTTACCGGAAAAACATTCTGCAGCAGCAGAAGAAGCCGGATTCCGATGGATCGGCGATGTTTGTTAAAGTGAGCATGGATGGAGCTCCATATCTGAGAAAGATTGATCTCAAGTTTTACAAGAATTACTTAGATCTCCTCAAGGCTTTGGAGAACATGTTCAAGTGCACCATAGGTAAGAATTCATACATCATACATCGATCATACACCTCTCTCTCTCTCTCACACACACACACACACATGGTCATGGGACTTATGAATTTGTGTGACTGTTATTGCAGGAGTGTATTCAGAGAGAGAAGGATACGATGGATCTGAATTTGCACCAACATATGAAGATAAGGATGGGGATTGGATGCTAGTAGGAGATGTGCCATGGGAAATGTTTGTTACATCTTGCAAAAGATTGAGGGTGATGAAAGGCTCTGAGGCTAAAGGGTTGGGCTGCCTGTAGCTTTCTCTCACACACAACACACTCAGTAGATGTGTTTTGAGGAATTTGATGCATGGGAGAAGAAAACTTTCCCTTTTGATGGGGCATAATAGGGTTTGTTGAAGAATCATGCAAGAATTCAGACAGACAGCTGACAGAGATCTGCAACTGGAAATTAATTAAGAGGCTGCTGAGGAAGATAAATGGGTTTTTGATAACGTGTACAGATGTTAGAGAAAGTTAATTTCATGGTTTTTTTCTCGTATTTCTTTTTTCAATTTTCAAAATTTACCTTTTTTTCAGTTTTGGAAAAATTTGTAATATGTATTTACAGGTGTAGATGTAGTACCACACTATACAAATATACAATAATAGTATTTAATTCATAGATGCAGATCGAAACTTTTGATTCTTGATCTGGTGTTTATTCAGTTTTTTCCCAACATTTATATATATATATATACACACACACATATATAATTAGATATTTTGCATTAGATCTGTTTCTATATATATATAAGATTGAAGATCGAGTTTCTTGATATAGAAGACCGATATTTAATAAAAATACTAACTCGACCGATGAGATGTATTTGTATGCCTGTGTGTGTATATATATTGAAAGAAATTAAAACTTAATTATAATAATTAAGAACAAAATAATTGAAAAAAATAGAACTTATAGTTAATTAATTAAGAAAATAACAGTAAGACGTGGCGGCGTGCTGCGAGGTTTCACGGTATCATAGATTAATTTCATGAATGTGAACATTTTTTTTATGTATGTAAAACAATAATATCTCATAGATTAATTTCATGAATGTGAACATTTTTTTAATGTATGTAAAACAATAATATCTCATAGTAATGTCGAAATTGTAGTTTTATCTCATATTCTTTAAAATTGTATTTTAATGTCCGAACTTTGGAAAAATTGCTCAAAACTATCATCAGAATTATTTTTTCGGCAGCTGAAAAACGTCATAGTGATCACATGGCATAATCTTTTGAGTAGTTTTTCAATAGTTCACGTATTAAAATGGCATGTCATTTTTCAGGTCTCATGTTTTACTAACAAAAATGCTCACCATGTCACTTTTCAGATGTTGAAAAAATAGCTCAGATAATAATTTTAAATTTTTTAAAGGAATGATCAGGTATTAAAATGTCATTTTAAATAGGAGAATTATCAATTCAAAACCCGAAAGATGATTTATCTATCAATATAGAGCTCTAAAGATAGATTATATCGATTCAAGGCTTGAAAGATCTAAAACTATCAATTTAAGGCCTGTAAATTTAACGGTGTTAAAACTCCATCCAACAAAAGGTGATCTGACCGTTAACTATCCAAATAATTTCATACATTAAATTAAACAACAAATTTACATTAATTATTTTAATTAAATTAAACATGGAATTTTATTAAATTTTGTTAAATAAAAACCACCATTTTCTGTCATTCGGGTCTCATTATTTTTTAGTTTGAAATTCATCTTTGTTTGTTTGATTAATTAAATATTATTATATTTATAATTAATTATTATGATTTTAATTCCATCGCAAACTATTAAATGTTATTGAAATATTTAATAAATTAATTAATGTGAATTTTATTTTCTCTCTCCATATATATATATTTAAAATAATCATTTCCTCATCAAAATTGAACATAAAAATAAAAATAACTTTATTATTGTGATCGAAACCGAAAAAAAAAGGTATTACAATTACATACTGAATTTAATTAAACGTTGAATTTAATTTAAACTTCTAAGAATCTCTAATTGAATTAAGCAGAGATTGAATTTACAAAATATAATAAAACCCTCTATTTAATTTAATTAATGTAATTTTTTTATTTAATTTAATTTAAGATAAAAATGATGTGGATATTTAACGGCCACATCACCTTCTGTTAGATAGAGCTTTAACACCGTTAAATCTCCAAGCCTTAAATCGATAGTTTTAGATCTTGCAAGTCCTGAATCGATAGAATCTATCTTTTAGGCTCTATATCGATAGATAAATCATCTTTCGGGCCTTGGATTGATATTTATCCTTTTAAATAGTATTAGACAAAACTTCAATTTTCCCACAACAATATAAAATACTAAAGCATACTTATACTATATTTTTTAACCTTGCTATGGTCTAGAGTATAATGCGATTCCGTCAATATTATGTATTTCTATTTTTGTGATGATGAGTCTTGTTTTGGCACGTAACCAACTATGCAATTTTTTTTTTTTTGCAGAGAAAACAATTATATTACTCAAACACTCTCCGTCAACCATGGAGGAAAATCTTTGGTCTAAATACAAATATCATTACAACCTGCACCAAATTGTGCAAGATTATGAGCAAGTCTATTAGCTTCCATCAATATATGTTGAAACGATAAAATTCCACCTGCTTTAACAACACAGCCATAGGTGGGATCTCTTTTTTAATAAACTCATCTCCCTCATCTCCGTGAGCAAGCAAACAAATAGCAATAGAGAGTCCGAGAACATAACACAGGAGAGCAAACCCTCTTGCATGCAATGCCCAACTCCAAATAAAATGGCGTTAATCTCGGCATCAAGAATTGATGATGGTGGAAGCGTTGTTTTTGCCAAAGCAGCCCGAATTACTCCTTTATGGTCTCGTACAACTGCCCCAACACCAAATCTACTGACATCTTCCTTTACAGTTGCATCAACATCCAACCTATAAAACTCGGCCCCCTTGTTAAGTGGATGGTATATTTTTTTGTTGAATAATCGTGCATTTTTCTTTAACACAACCAGTTACATGATTAGGTAATCTTTATTATGCCTTGTCGAGTTTTCAAAAGTTACTAGACCTAGTTCGATTTTCAAGCGGATTGGGCCACTATTTATTAGGTCCAAAAAAATCAGACCGGTTCATCCCAAAACAATATATAGGCCTGGTGGGCTAGGGCCTAGGCTGGACCCGTACATGCTCAAAATTAAGGCATGAGCCTACGGCAGACTGAAAACTCGTCATACGCGGGCCTGTGCTAGACCCATCCTTTTGTATTGGATAGATGGGTCTAGCCCGTTGGTTTTGACATCTTTAAAACATTGTCACGGGTTACCCGATCATGTGATCAAGTAACACAATTGTGTAATGTTGGAAGTTAATTCGGCAAGGTTAATTGATAGGATTTACAAGATCATGTGATACTTTTAATTATTCAAGTCCTAAATTGTTAATTTTAAGGTATTGAATTGATAAAATTTTATTTTACTTGTATTTAAGCTAGCTTTTATAGTGGAGTTAAGACTTTTGGCTTGAGTTACTATCATAAGTTTCGAACTGATATTTCTCTTTCTTTTTTTTGATATTGAGGGTAACCCGCAACCGCTATCGAGGTGCGCACTGGGTAAACTCCGTCCCTGTGTAATAGCCTGTAAACCACACTGGGGAGGTAAACCACACTTGACAGATCATGCGTGACATGTTCACACCTAATGATATCGATGGTGAGATTCGAACTTGAAATATTTAACTTCAATATAACACCACTCCATCACTAAATTATCCGAAATAATATTTTCTCCTTTTTATACAAGGATCTCCGCTGCTTGGGAAGAGCGAGGAGAGCAACTTCTGATGTCTAGAAAAGTTTGGAAGAAAATATCCAATTTGGAGGACCTTTGGTATCGAACACGTTGGGCCTCTAATAATCCGTTGTCGGAAGCCCAAAAATGAAGTGGGCCGGTACAAATTGTGGTCGTGTGCGAAACACGCGTTTAACTAAGAAGGCGCACCGCACCCCGTTAACGTTAGAGCGAGCCACATTGTAATGAGACCTGCTGCTAACCTCGATTTCTAATTTCTATATACCCAAATACCCAAAAGACAAATCTCTCTCCATTTCAGCTCACAATCGTTCAGATTGATACGGAAAAATGCTTCGCCGTCTCGCCGCTCAACGCCTTCTCGAGATCCGTCAGGCTTTCCGTCAGCCACAGGTTTTTGCTTCTTCATTTTCGAGTTTTTGTGTTTATTATTATAATTATTCTTTTCAATTTTTTTTCCGATTTTGACTGATGTACTCTGCAGGCGTCGCGATCGTTCTCGACGGCCCTGAACTATGTGAGTTGGTTTTTTTTCGATTCATCGCTTTGTATTTTATTAGCATTTATTGTTTTTGTTTAAATTGTTATATAAGAGAACTGATTTATGATTTTTGTGGAAATCAGCATCTTGATAGTTCGGATAATAATCCAGACATTCCATGGGAATTCTCGGAAGCGAACAAGCCGAAGGTAAGTTGTATTCAGTGTTTCAGATTGTTGAAAGCTCTGATTTTGTTCTTTTTTTCGTTTCTTTTTTCAAATGTGGATTTTGAATGCGCAAAATTAGATATTTTAATCATCATAGAGACTCATGATTTACTAGATTTACTGTTTGTTATTTAATGTTTTAGCTAGTTTAAGGGAGAAATGGTGTTTGCTTTGGCCAAAGGTCATGAAGTTTATTTTGTATGTCATAACTCATAAGCGTCTAAGTTTATTTTATTCTTTGTTTTCAGTTGATATGCTGTAGTTTAGGATTATTTTTTGGTAATTGGGCAAATCGTCCGTTGTGTCGCTGCAATGGTAGAAATGCCTACCAGCAATTTGCTTGGTGATCACTGTGGCTATTATAGAAAACTTATGCTAGTAGAAACATTGGTGAAGTTAGTGCTTTGCTCTATTTTAAGCAGTTCATATATGTCTGTAGACGGTAGACACTTGCCTTACGTTTGAACGTGGAACGGTAATCATATAAAGGTTTCATTATGCACAGGTTAAGGAGATATTGTCCCACTATCCTTCAAACTATAAGCAATCTGCTGTCATTCCTTTGCTTGATCTTGCACAACAGCAACATGGAGGTTGGCTCTCGGTTTCAGCAATGAATCATGTATGTTAACATCCTTTTTTTTTTTTTATTATTATTAATGTCCCGCGCTGAATACACTCTTTATTGTATCTAAAGTCCATCTGGGAAATTTTCATACAAAATTGTCCATGTAGCAGCTGAACTAAGATTGGTGCTGTGGTGCAATACTGGGCATTGGTAGTGTGATATATGTATCCTGGTGGCAGGGATTCGTAATTTAATGGTTAGATTAACTAGATATTAGTTTCATGATCAACATGCTTCGTTGCGAAGTTGAAACTGAGAGTTAGATGATAGCCACCTCTTTCCAAGCTGTTGACATTAATTTGAGCTGTCAAGGTAGAGAGTTACGATCTTGCATCTATAGATTTCCTTGTCGGAGATTATCAAAAGTACAGAGTAAAAACATTGTCATGTGGTCTAGAGAAAGAATATAAAAGGAATAATCCCCAACAATAACCCTATATATAGTTACAGAGCAAATCATTATTGCAAAAGAAACTCCTAATGTTTGATAGAGCTGAATTGTTTACATCTTTTCCATAACAGCTGTCAGAACTCCTCTAGGAAGACATTTTTTTAGGTCCTTTTAACTTCCCAAGCCCCAACTTACATAATTAAAGATCACATCTTACTTGCCTTGTCTGCTTGGCAGCTCATATACCACTCAAACCAAGTAACAAAGAAATAATGCCTCACTAACATTTTGTCTGCAACTTCTATGCACAAATGATCTTAGTGTAATTGTGTAAATCTTCCACATGTATTTCAAAAAATATTGACAGCGTGATGTCTAATGACTTATCTGATGGTCTGTAGCATGCTGGAGTGTTACTTGATACTTCAGTATGGTTTTGTGATACCTGATCAGTATTATTAAACCAACCTTTCATCTAAATTTTCTGTCATTATTAAAGGTTGCCAAGGTCATTGAAGTTGCTCCAATTCGTGTATATGAGGTCGCAACCTTTTATTCGATGTTCAACCGAACAAAGGTAATATATTCATGCTCCAAATTGGTTATAGCATGTAAGTTGTGCTACTATTTTGGGTGAATTTCTAATTAGTTAAGTTACCTGTTGGCAATTAAAGGTTGGAAAATACCACCTTTTGGTATGTGGCACTACACCTTGCATGATACGTGGTTCTAGAGATATTGAAGAAGCGTTATTGAACCACCTAGGAGTAAAGCGCAATGGTCAAGTCTTGTATTTCCATTTTCATTTTGGTTTACTTTGAAACCTTTTGTGTTTTTAGAACATGGAATCTTCTTTAGTGTGTCTTGATTGTAATTCAAATCTGTGTTACATCTACAGAAGTAACTAAGGATGGCCTTTTTTCTGTTGGAGAAATGGAATGTATGGTAAGTTATCCTATCGGAACCTCTCTACAATATACATCACCTTTCGTGTTGTGCTTTTACTCCTATTCTCATTGAGCTGCTAATAGACACTCTTTCTTTACCATGGGAATAAACTCATGAAACATGTCTGCTCTGTGATTACAGTGCATCTTGCAATATATAAAAACATTCTGCCATTATTTCCTAATGTTTTTATCTATGTAAAGTCATGTTGAGCACGAGCAAGTGCAAAAAGTTAATCATTACTGATAATCCTAGTCGTTTATCATCTTTATTTTGTTATGGGGGTGAGATTCTTATGTGTGTAGTGATGCTGGAGAGTGCTTACTACAATGCTTCGTATCATGTTTTAATTGTGATTGAATGTTGTCTTTTAGTACAGTTGCTTCATCTTTCCAGTACAAAATAAATTATGATAGAGATAAGTGCCTGAGCAACCATAAGTTGAGTAGAATGAAATTTGAAAAACGGAGCAGTGAAAATTTTATTCAAGAAAACAATTTGGAAAACAAAACCAGGATGAGCACTCATCAGGACTCAAGAACAAAGGCCTGACCAGCAGTTATGCTTTAATAACTATTCAAAGGGATCTGATGCTACTCCTAAACACACATGAGATAAATACGAATAAAAGATAACATCAGATAAGTAGAGATAAAAATGCATCTAATCTTCTAACCAAAGCCAAATCAACTGATAAAGTGAAATACAATTGGCTAGGCACGGAATTAAGGTTCTTATCAAAGTTTGACTTTCAAAATGCTCGTGTCTTGAAGACTCAAGTACCCTGACTAAATTCCTAATCTTCTTACCAAGTCAAAATCAATTGATAAAGCCAAATGCAATTAACTAGGCACAGAATTAATGTTCTTATCAAATTCCGACTCTCAAAATAATCATCTAGGGGTTAACCCAAGTTCTCTAATTAAATTTGATTGATTTTTATGGACTAATGTATGATGTGAGGTACTGTTGGTTCCTTAGGGATGTTGTGTAAATGCTCCAATGATCACAGTTGCTGACTACTCCAATGGATCCAAGGGATATACCTATAATTATTTTGTGAGTACCGCCTGTTTTTCTCTTTTTTTGATTTTCTAATGTTATATAACTGAATGACTCAGAAATAACTCTAGTTCCATTTGATTGTTACAGGAAGATGTTACTCCAAGTAGAGTTGTTGAGATTGTGGAGGCCCTAAAAAGAGGGGAGAAGCCACCTGTAAGGCTATATTACGGTTGTTTTATCAAGATTGTTTAATCAAGTCATTGCTATGTTTTATAATTACATGATATATTTTTCATTTCAGCGCGGTACACAAAACCCAAAACGCATAAATTCTGGGCCCGAAGGTGGGAACACTACATTGTTAGGTGAGCCGAAGCCGCCTCCATGTCGGGACCTTGATGCCTGCTGAACAAGTCAATTTTAACGTTATTGTTCCTAATAATGATGAAAAATTATTGGAAGCTGGGAGCATCTGTAGGATGTAAGCTGTTGATTACCCGAATTGAATGTCGGATTTTTTGTTTCTTCATTTTCTTTTTGGGACATGGATGGACTTTTGGGGGGGTGAATGTAGTCATTTTTCATCAAGAGATGAGATGTTAATGCATTTGGCAAAGCCTTGAAAACCTTGTACTTGCGAATTCTTGAGGTTGGTCTGAATAATCATACTCTTGTTGTAATCCCGGTTTATATGGCAACTGATTGCTTGCGCTTACGTACCTTTATTTAGACATCTACTCAGTTAATGTGGATTATACATTATTTTGTAGGTTGAACGCGTCATGTTATGCCGAATGTGTAAAAATGAGTGTTCCTTCCTAATCTCATTGCTTTAGAAGACTTCTAAGAAAAAAATATCATTAAACAGAAAAGTGTGAAAACAAACTTTGTGCAGAAAGTTGTTTTATCTGATGCGCTCACGATTCTTAGTTGTTGGATGCCTCGATTGCATGTCCCAAGAAGCATAATACATTGGTCATTGGGAGTTACTGTGAGATCATTTTACATGATAAAATTCATAAAACATGTTGAGGTCTGAATTCAAACTACATCAAAAGTACATATATATTATGAATGAGTTTAAATCCGTCTTACTAATTTGAACCCGCAAAACAGTTTATCAAATTTGTGTACATTATAATGTTATTACAAAAAATTTGTCCGTATTCGATTTTAAACTCATATCTAGTGGAATGTATATAATATTAGAGGTGTTTGGAACCAAATAAGATAATTTATCCACAGTTTTTTCTCACACGTGGGTACCACACATCAAACTTATTAATTTAATAACAATTATTAAAAAAATTAAAATATAATCAGTCGTAACTAATATTTATCTACCAAGAATTGAAATAAAAATTAAAATTATAAATCCTAATTATGAATAAACAATTATTAAATAAAAGTAAAAAAAAACTAACAAATAATTTTTTCATATGGAATGGCAATAATTAGGCAACAATAATAATGACAGAAGATATATAATGAAGTAAGATTGCAATTTCCAGAAAGAGTAATAGTGCAATTGATTTATGTTGGACTAACCGTCCTACTTTTTGGGGGGGAAAATAAGCATTATCCAGTCTAACAATCAGTTTCCACTCGCACTCGCTAAAATCACAATATATACATACCGGGCCCCGAAATCCACAACCAAAATCAGCACCCCCACCACTAAACTCTGCTTTTCATCGCTAACCAGCACCCCCCCCCCCTGTCAGGTTAAAGCACGGCATATTGAGAGAAGTTTTGACATTTTTACCTCTACTTGAAGGACAAGGCGCGTGCCGTGTGTCTCCATTAGCCTTTGATAGCGAAATTAGGAAGTTTGGATTGAATAGGAGGACTAATGGATGTGTTGTTGTGAAGGATTATGATGGGGGGTTAGACTCAGGTTTCACGAGTGGGACGGTATCTGGAGGCTGTGAGTGGTAGATTGCGGAGGCCAGAGATATTGGCATGAGACAGAGTGCCTTGGATTGAAGAAACTGCATGGCAGCACCGACATTTTCTTCCATGAGCTTGGCGACCTGACGTTCTGTACCATCATTTGACCACTTCTCCCAGGCGGGCTGAGTTCTTCCTCCGTCACTGCCGTCTTCCTTTTGAAACAAAGACATGAATGATATCAGAAGAAATATAGAGAGATATTTCACTGCAGAAAAAAGTTGGTATTGGTTATTGATTATTACCTCTACAGATGATATCGGGATGTCTGTGACAAGTGGAGCCACAGCACCAGCTCCTCCCAATCTACTCATGCTCAACACCTGGAAGGTTAATAATGGAAAATTAAATAGAAAATAGTCTCACTAAGTTATCTAACTAATTCGAAGGGCTGACTCACATTCATTCAGCAAAAACAGAAGCCAGACAACACAAATGGAACTTGTGACAAAGGAAAGACAACACAGTAATTAATTCTCGAAGTCCCTGTTTATTAGGAGGGTGGCCGAATACTAAAGTTGGTACCATCATGAGTTGACCCGGAGGGAAAAGATAATGGCTTTAAAATTAGCCGCCAAACCAAAATGAACAACTGTAATGAGAAGAAATTCTGGAAAGGCACCATCATGTTTTTTAAGGTTTTATGATTTAAGGTGTACAACCATTTATAAATATTAGATCAAAACAGCTTATCTTTTACATGTAATGCTATATATAAGATAAGATTAGTCTCCTATCTTGGGCAGAATGATGGAATGCAGACCAATCTAATACTATCATACTATGGATGCTTATAAGACACATTCTCATTAAATCCGCACAACATACTTTCATTTGAATTATACCCAAAAAGAGTTTTACTAGTCTACCTTCACTTGGAGTCTCAAGAACTTCACATAATCCACAATTTCATCAAGCATAGCTGCTCTATCAGTCTGCAGAAGATATTACATTTGTAGTATGAGAAGATTATTCTCGAGAGTAGTTCATACATTAAAATATACTCGAATGCTTTATCGAAAAAAAGGGACAGGATAACAATGTAGCGCTGAAATACATCATCATTTTGCCTTCTCACAATAATACACTGTACAGGAAAGTAGAGAGAAAGCTGACCTTGTTGACACTGGGAACTAAATCTTGCAATGCTCTTATTCTTTCAGCAATTCTTTCTCGCCTCAACTGCAATAAGAGTTTCGCTAAATTAAACCACCCCTACTGAAAAACTCAACGAACTATGGCAACATATAAAAAAAGACATCCTTCTTCAAGCATACACAACTATTTTAGGTGTTTCACAAAGTTATCTAATGAAACCAAACAACATTCTTTCCAATTTTGTCATTGCTTCCGTTCAAATCAAACTCCACCAGCATTACTAAGAAATAACACATAGCAATCAATTCTAAGAGCTATCTTTGGGAATCAACTATCCATACCCTCTCAGCTATACTGTGTGGATCAGTTGCTTGGCCTCGTCTAGCTCGTACCCTCGGACGAATTGCAGGAGGCTGAGGCGCCGCAGGAACTGTATTTGTCATTGGCTGACCATGAAATCCCTGCAATGTCAAAAGAGGATTTCTACTAAGTCACATCCACAGAAAAACCATCATAATAAGTTAATAACAAACAAAACCTTCCTCAACATATTCCTTGATCAATTGCACCGTGACAAAAATTCACCAAAATAAGCCATCTATGTATCAGAAATTAAATAATTATAAGCTATACTAAATACTTGATACAACAGTTTTCCGTCCTGATGCATTAATTTCAAAACCACTATCTCAACCTGAAGCATCTACAACACTACAATACATTTAAGCTTAAATGTGGCAGTTTATCACAAGATGAACACGTAATATCATCTCATATTCAAAACTAAGCCCTAATTAATTCAAATTCATCGAACTCATACGCCAAATTTCACAAAATTGTACCGGTTTAACAGCAGAGACACCGCGGGAATCGAAAACATCATCACGGAAGAACCTCCTCCCGCTCCCGGAGGCATCGTTGAATCCCGCCCTCCCTTGGTCCAAGCTCAAACCCAGCGGGAACCCCGCCGTACCGCCGCCGTACCCGCCTCCGAGACCGATTCCCATGGGGCCCCCCAGGTGAGACGAGCCGTCGCTCGAGCCGAGCTGCAGCATCATCGCGGCCGACGGCGCCGCCACCGCGTCGTTTCCCGCCAAATTGGCCTCGGCGCCGGACGCGTAGCTCTGGAAGCCTAGAATCTGCTCGAGGAAGTCGTCGGACGGGGCGTCGCCTGGATTGTTCGCCATGGGAACGGGTGGGGCGTGCGAGCTCAATCCGAGCTCACGATCGATCAATTGAGTTTGAACTCTGAACTCCGCAGTCGCATTCAATCGGTAATGGTCTCGGAGCAATGGCTCGAACGCACTGTCAGTGTGTGTGTGTGTGTGTGTGTGTGTGTGTGGAGAGAGAGAGAGGTGAAGTGAGAAAGCAGCTTTTTTTCTGCTGTGCTGTTCTCTGTTTTTTCTATTGATTACTGAGAGCGAAGGAGAAAATGAGAGCGGAAAATCGGGGGTCACTTTTCTCGCATTTAAAAATACTTCCTCCTTTTGCAAATACCTCTCCTTTTCCTAACTTTTACATCTCTACCCTTTCCCCAAAAATCTAACATCATTTAATAATATAATTTTAATTTTAAAATGAATATTACATTTTCTTGCACCCCATAAATTACACCTCTTTCCCAAAATGCACCCTAAAACAAAAAAATAGCATTTAACACCATCTAATTAATATTTTCATTACAAGTTAAATAATTTTCTTAGTCTTTCCAAATAAACATAATTGATTGGATCAATTAAAATAGTGGTGGCTTAGTTAGCTTAAAGTTTTTATTCTTATATCTCTCTAGTTTTGTGATGGGTTGGATAAGATTTTCTATCCAAAATGATGTCGTTATCGTGCTACATTAATTTTTTATTCTTGGGAAAAAAAAGTCATTAGTTTCTATTTTGCTATAAATTACAAAATTATGTTATCATTGCAACGTTTTTAAATTCATATATAAAGTGTGTAAATTTAATAAAGTTGATGATTTTTTTAACAATTAACCATTTTACTTGCTATCAATTATATATTTTTATTGTGGAATTTAAATTAGGGAAGAAAATACATGTTTTGTTTTAGCAAAAGAAAGAAAACTTTTTCTTTATATTCAATTTTCATTTTTTTACGGGTAGATTATGTATTACATGGCTTTAGTTGATACACTACATAATATAATATTTTTTTTATATCGAGG
The DNA here is from genome assembly GCA_026008535.1 of Perilla frutescens. Taxonomy (NCBI): domain Eukaryota; kingdom Viridiplantae; phylum Streptophyta; class Magnoliopsida; order Lamiales; family Lamiaceae; genus Perilla; species Perilla frutescens. The sequence continues at coordinate 35,496,425 of BRKX01000011.1, forward strand.
ATAACCGCAGCCGCTATCAAGATGCACATTGAGTAAATCTCGTCCCTGTGTAATAGCCTGCAAACCACATGAGGGAGGTAAATCACACTTGACAGACCATGTGTGAACGCTCACACCTAATGGTGGCACTGGGTAAACCCCATCTTTGTGTAATAGCCTGCAAACCACATAGTAGAGGTAAACCACACTTGGCAGGCCAGATGTGACGCTCACACCTAATGGTGTTGGTGGCCAGATAACCTCACTCCACTACTAGGTCATCTCCAAAGAGACTAAATAATATTTAATTAATATAAGTGTCTGTTTATCCATGTACATACCAAAGTGTTTACTCGCTCATCATATGTAAACAGATACTTACACTGACACGTAAAACACTACTCGCGCTATCTAACAACATTTATCACAAATAATTTGTGGTACTTCCGACTTGATGTCACCAAAGTCTTCATGAAAACCTGTTTTCTAGCAACGAAAAATGGAAGGGTGATACGAAAATCTTGGCAATTGGAAGAATTTTTTTTGAAGGTAATTGGATAGAAATCGTTTTCAAGAATTGCAAAGAGTCAAACAAGTGGACGATTATCAAATGTTAAAATCATTGTTAACACATGCTAAGAATTTTCATACTTAGCAGATAAACAAAGACTTGTGTTGACTTCACTTTCAATGAGGGTCATGATTCAAGTTCCCAATTTTCCAATGTTCTCAATTTGACATAGACATAAATATAGACATACGGAAAGAATTTGGCATTTCCCGTTAGTATAGCACTAGGTATATAAAATGATGAGCTTAAAAAAAAGTATATAAAATGATGGGAAAATCATAAGTCAAAAGAAAATAATGTTACCCTCCTACAAATGGTTACGTATTATTTTTATTGTGATTTGGTCCAAATATTTTGAATTTCAAGTGAATAATTGATATTTCATGATTTGGAGAGTGCGTTATTCCTATTTGTTCCCATTCACAACTCATGTAGTCATGTTCCATTACATTTCTTCTTCTTTTGTTAGTGTGGGAAACTATTGATGAATTTTGAATTAATCAAAACATCTCATTTTTATACATGAATCTTTATTACTTGAGCATCATTGTATAAACTACTTCATTACTTATTTTCGTACTGTGAAGAGTAAAATGTTCCTTTTTATTATCGAAATTTTGTATCAAAATCCCTTATGTTTATTAAATTTCGCCAAACTTCTTTCTATTAAAAAAAATATATGTACAACTTCCTATTTTTTAATTATTTTCGCCCAACAAATCCTTATTTCCAAGCAAAATTTAAGTGCTTAATGTTACGATTAAGACAGAAAATAATCAATCTTGAAAAGCAATAAGAACACACGAAAATTGTTTACCCAGTTTGTCAGGATATGACTACTCTGGGGGCGCTGCCAAGCCAGGTCATTCTCTAGAGATGTACTTTTTTTTATTAGTGTTACAATTACATTGAGAGGCTATTTATAATAGGAGAACCTTAAAATAAATATGGGCCTAAACAAGGGCCTTTAAAATTTCGCCCACTAGCCCAACAGATAAGGTGTGGGCACGCTTTATTTGTAATCCGCTCCTGTTTTCTTCTCAGGGTCCATAACTCAACAATCTCCTACCTGGAGACTAATCTCAAATGTAATTATCTTCTCAACTTTAACCCATAACTGCGCGGCAGCGCCAAGCCTTCATCTTCAAGTTCCAAGGCAAGTTGAAGCCATGCATAGCTTCAACTTCTCTAAGGTCACAACCTTAGTCAACATATCAGCAGGATTCTCACTTCTCAGAATCTTCACTAGCTGCAAGATCTTCTTCTCCAAAAGATGACGTATGCAGTGATACTTCAACTCAATGTGCTTTGTTCTCGAGTGAAATGCTGGATTTTTAGCTAAGAAAATAGCACTATGACTATCACTGTAGAGAATACTATCTTTCCGCTTTTTTCCAAGTTCACATAAGAAATTCTGCAACCATACCATCTCTTTACTAGCCTCTGTCACTGCTACATACTCAGTTTCTATAGTAGACAAAGCTACAATCTTCTACAACTTCGAAGCCTAAGAAATTGGCGTGCCTCCCAAAGTAAAAACATACTCATTGGTATTTCCCCTTCTATCAAGATTACTTGATGCCTAGATCTGCATCAAAATAACCTGTCAACTCCATGCTTTTGCCCTCAAAGCATAAAACTCTTTCTGTGGTACCTTGCAAGTACCTAAGGATCCACTTCACTGCTTCCCAATGTTGTTTACACGGATTGCTTATAAATCGGCTAACTACTTGATAGAAAGGTTTAGTAACCTCTAATATGGTTTCAATATTTATAAACTCGAGTCATGCTTACAAGTATACAAGTATATAATTGTAGATATGATGAAACGAGATCGATCCACAAGGAAAAGGAATTCAAACTTGACAATGCAAGTACCACGACGATAGATGAGCGAAATATCTAGACTATGATTATGTGAGGGGTTGGTTTCATTCACAATGCCAAATCAAGAACTGAAGTAACAAACTCCAAACAACAAAAATAAACAATCAAAATAGAAAGCAAGAACAACAATCAACAAAGGGAGATTTAAAGATAAATTTAAACAAGACTCTAAGATATGGATTCACAACATTCCTCTTGATTCAACAACAAGGGCTAACCACACAATCATGCTAAGTTCATAGATAAGAAGACCACGAATATAGAAGGAGCATCTCTCGAATATCTCCTAAATTACGAATGCGACAAGGATGGCTATCTCTAACACATTTCAAGGTTGCGCCTACTAAAGGCTCAAAGGGGTCACCATTCCTTCCACATATTTGACATTCAACGAAGAGTACAAATACATGAATCCAATCCATACATGCTTATGTTCACGGGATGGGCAAGATGCAAGTGAATCATACATGTGATGCTAGTAAGGAGGCCACTCAAACAACATCATTCAAGACCAAGTATGGATTAAAACCTTAACAAAGCATAATCATATATTAAACCCTTATCAAAAATAAGATTCACATTGTTTCACCACATCCTAGAGCCCAAAGGGCTCTAGCCTATCATATTTACAACAAGATCAAGGATACAAGAAGAGGATCCAAAACTCATTCTAAATACAAGAGTAAAAGAGTGAAGGAGAAGATAAAACCCAATGTAGAACAAACTCCTTCAATCTCTTGGCTTGAATCTGTAAATGGATGGTTGAATCTTCCTCCTCCTCTTGATGTTCTTGATCTTCAAAAATCCAAATGGAGAGTGTTTCTCTAGTCTATTTTCGTGTGGAAGATGAAGTGTTTGAACTCTCCAAGAGTTATAAGATATATAGGACCAATGATGGAGTGCCAAAAGTCAAAAATGGATTCGTCAGTCCCGACCGTGACCCCGTCAGGGTCGCGCCTGGAGGTCAAGTTTGGAACACACAAAAATATGTCTCTGAAGTGCTGAAAAGCGGGCAACACTGGCCGCGCCCGGAGCTCGTGTTGCAGAGGCCTTGGGGCACGGCCTGCCCTGCACCCGCGCCCGGAGGCTCCTGCAACACGGCCTCGGACGGGTTGCGCCAGCAGGTCGCGTTCGGGCTTTATGTTTTCCAACCTCTGAAGGGGCTCTGCAATACGACCCACGGTCCCACCCCATGGCCGTGTCTGAGCCCAACACTTGATTTTCTTCATCTTTTCAAGTCTTGTGCGGCCATTGATGCTCGAAATCCCATTTCAACTTTGATTTGTACAATATTAACCCAAAAAAAACCTGTATTGGCCACTAAAACAACATTAAAGATTAACGACAATATATACAATAATAGCATACATATAAACATAAACCTAGAGCAAAAGTACTCAAAAGCGCGTGCAATTGAGTGCAATTCAAGCACTCATCACTACTCCCACCGCATGTGCAATATCTGGTCTAGTACACACCATTGCATACATAATGCTGCCAATTGCTGAAGCATAGGGAATTTTCTGCATTTGGACACGCTCCTCCTTACTGCCAGACGACTCTTTTATGGATAGCTTGAACTGGCTACCCAACGAGATACTCACAGGTTTAGCATCCTGCATACTGAACCTCTCCAAGACCTTCTCAATATAATCTGCCTGTGAAAGATACAGCTTCCCTGCCACCTTATCTTGATTAATCTGCATACCCAAAATCTACTGCGCCTCTCCAAGATCTTTCATGGCAAATCATTCTGACAACTGATTCTTCAACTTGTTCATCTCTCTTGCACTAGAGCCTGCAAGCAACATGTCATCAACATATAATAACAAGATGATGTAGCTATTATCGAACCTCTTGTAGTAACAACAATGGTCAGCGTTGCATATGACAAAGTCAATCTCATGCATGGACCCATCAAACTTCATATACCACTGCTTCGGAGCTTGTTTTAGCCCATACAAGCTCTTCTTCAGCTTACACACAAGCTCGCTTCTACCTTCCAACTTGTATCCTTCTGGTTGATTTATGTATATGTCTTCTAACAAATCACAATGAAGAAAGGCTATTTTTACATCCATTTGCTGCAACAACAAGTTCTCTGCAACAACCATACTCAAAACTAATCGAATGGTGGTTAGTTTCACAACATGAGTAAAAACATCTGTAGACCCACTTGTTGTGTAATGTTTTCTTTTCTTTTGGGAGCTCAACTAGATCCCAAGTTCCATTGGACTTCAAAGAATCCATCTCATCATCCATTGTAAGCCTCCACTTGCTTGCATCCTCCACCTGACTAGCTTCTGCATAGCTTTCAGGTTCACCACCATCAGTCAGTAAAAGATAATAATTAGAGGGCGAATACCTTTTTGGTGCTCTACGCTCTCTAACAAGTCTCTGTCGAGGAACTACTGACTGTGGTGTACATGGCGGTGTCATTGGTTCTTCCTCAACAACCACGTGTTCATCTTGAACATGTTTGTTCCCACCTGAATTCGAGATATCTAACTCAATCACCTGGGTTTCAACGGTGTTGGAATCTGGTGCAACCAATCTGTCCTTGTACAAAACCTGTTCATTGAATATGACATCTCGACTATGAATTATTTTCTGATTTTGTTCATCCCAAAATCTATAACCAAATTCATCACCACGATAACCAATGAACGTACATTTCACAGACTTTACATCCAACTTACTTCTAGCAGTAGCATCAATATGAACATAAGCAACACAACCAAATACTCGAAGAAATGACAGAGTTACCTCCTTACCACTCCAAGCCTCATCTGGTATACCATTCTCCAAAGGAACTGATGGACCTCTGTTGATCAAGAATGCAGCAGTGTTAACTGCATCTGCCCAAAACATCTGTGGCAACCCGCACTTCAACCTCATACATCTGGCACGTTCATTCAATATTATGTTCATTCGTTCTGCAATACTGTTCTGCTGATGACTTCCTCTCAAGGTCTTTTCCATTCGAATACCATTCACAGCACAGTATTCCTTAAACTTCTTGAGCTCATACTCACCACCATTATCAGATCTCAAACACTTCACTTTCAGACTTGTTTCAGTTTCTACAAAGGCTTTCCACTTTCTAAAGGTATCAAAAGCATCTGATTTATTTTTCAGAAAATAAATCTATACCTTTCTCGTGGAATCATCAATGAAAGTCATGTAGTAGGATGCACTACCAAGAGACTTCATTGGTGTTGGCCCCCATAAGTTGCTGTGTACCAATTCTAGCTTCTGCTTCTTCAAGTCTCTGCCACCCCTCGAGAAACTCACCCTTCTCTGTTTTCCGAAAACACAATCCTCACAAACACCCACATCCACTGTCTTGAGGCCCGGTAGCTTGCCCTTTGAGCACATCTCTTTCATTCATTTCTCACTCATGTGGCCAAGTCGACAATGCCACAAATCTACATTATTGTTTGCTCATGCAACAACAATGCAATCTTTGGTATTAGCTGTTATATACAACGTACGTTCTTTCTTGCCTCGAGCCACTATCATAGTTCCTCTGTTTATCTTCCAATTGCTGCAGCCAAAGGTTACAATGTACCCCTCATCATCTAGCTGTCCTATTGAAAGTAGATTTCTCTTCAAACCAGAAATATGTCTCACATCATGCAACTGCAGCACAGATCCATTCGCTGTAGTGATTTGAACATTCCTCTTCCCTACAATTTTCAGAGGCTCATCATCAGCAAGATAGACCTCTCCAAAATCACCAGAAGTGTAACGTTCCATTACTCCAGCATTACTGCAAGAATGAAACGATGCTCCAGAATCCAAAACCCACGACTCCAACGGACTGCTCACACTCAACACTAATGCATCTGAAATATTATCTGTTTATGCATTTACAAACTTCTTATTCTTTTGATCCTTCTGCTTTCTTTTCAGTTCGGTGCACTGATTTTTGTAGTGACCAAACTCATCACAATTCCAGCACTGGATCGAACTCTTGTCTGTTTTTTACTAGCTTTTGCCTCTTGACTTTGATCTACCCTGATTTGATTTTGATTTTTCTTCCGATCTGCCTTTTCTGTACTCAAAGTTGACCCAGAAGCAATACCCAATTCTCTTCTGCGAATTTCTTCACTAATAATCAGATCTCTTACTTCGTCAAATTAACTTCATCTTCTCTTTCCCTGCTGAAGCACTAACAGCAGCAACTATCCCACTCCAACTTTCTGGTAAGGAAGACAATAAAATTAAGGCTCGAACCTCATCATCAAAATCAATCTCAACGGAGCTCAACTGAGTTGTGATCAAATTAAACTCATTAAGATGATCAGCAACCGTCGTATTCTCTGACGTCTTTAAGTTAAAAAGACGTCTCATCAGATGAACCTTGTTCGCTGCTGATGGCTTCTCGTACATCTCCGATAACATCTCTAGTATCTCCTTGGTAGTTTTCGCTTTGGTTGTATGGAGCGCCACATTTTTGGACAACAATAATCGTACCACACTCATCGCCTTTCTGTCCAGCAACTTCCATTCACCCTCCATCATGGTTTCGGGTTTCTTACCCAGAGGCTGATACAAATCTTTACCATACAGGTAATCATCTATTTGCATCTTCCAGAACCCGAAATCTGTTCCATCGAACTTTTCAATTGGCATTTTCCCGTCTCCCATCGTGTCTGCCCTCTCTGAACCCAAGGCTCTTGATACCAGTTGTTACGATTAAGACATAAAATAATCAATCTTGAAAAGCAATAAGAACACACGAAAATTGTTTACCCAGTTCGTCAGGATATGATTACTATAGGGCGTTGCCAAGCCAGGTTATTCTCTAGAGATGTACTTTTTTTTATTAGTGTTACAATTACATTGAGAGACTATTTATAATAGGAGAACTCTAAAATAAATATGGGCCTAAACAAGGGCCTTCAAAATTTCGCCGACTAGCCCAACAGATAAATCGTGGGAACATCTTATTTGTAATCCGCTCCTATTTTCTTCTTAGGCTCCATAACTCAACACTTAATACCACATAAATAAAGTTATTTTAGTCCAAAATTTGAAAAGGGAAAATTGTGTGTGCCTTTTTCAAAGAGATTTCATATAATAATTCGATAATATAAAGTTTGTGTCATTTTGCCCTATTATAAACACAGATAATGTATTTACTTATGATGCCATTTAAAAAAATTAACTTTAAATAACCTATTCGCATATTATCAACACAAACAGTACATTTAATTTACTAATAATGTCATCTAATAACGTGACATACTATCAAACGTGCTACTGGTGCTACTGGTTACACCACACTAATATAGTAGATAGTAGTATGATACGTGGTCGATGATTCTCGAACAAGTATGCGAAGGATCGAATATGTTCCAATATTTCTTCCTGGAGGGAATGCTTATCCTCAATTCTGCTCATTACACTGATTTTTGAATTTCAAATTATTTTGGTGAATTTGATGTGTGTATAATTTATAAGATATATGTGAAATAAAGCAACGATGATCAATTTTACAAAATAAATAATTTGGGGTGAGACAAAAGAAGTGGAATGCGATTCCACCAAGAATCAGAATCGACAAATCTAATGACTTAGATTCTAGATTAATACCATATGATGAGAGAATTCTTTATGGGAAAAAGATGGCAACATACTAACATGCGTCAGAGTTTTGGTACTTATAAAGGAAAGCCCCTTTAGTAATGTGACAAAAAAAAAAAATGATTCAAAATTTATGTGCTATGCTTTACACAATGATACCAATAAAATAAAAGCCGTCAGCATCGGTTCCCACTACAAAAGAAAAGTTGGGAAGTTTCAAAATATTTAGACATGTAGGAAGAAATTGACACTAATTATATGCTACATTGCTACTTTTCTTGCTTACAAGCTATAGAGCGACTCTCTATAGAGTACCAAAATGCTACTAAAACTTGTGAGTGAGCTTGTAATCGAATAAATAGTTACCTTATGAAGAATATGATGGGGCTTCACTTGAGAGAGAGAAAGAGCAACAGCAGCAGTAGAATACTGCAGCCCCGTCAAAACACATGTTCCTGTAAGTAGGTTGATACGAGGTGATTGAGGGGAAAGAAGAGAAAGAAAGGAGCATGGACAAAATGAGATGAAAACCTAACACCAAATACAATAAAGTGAAGATATGACTGTCCCAGACAATAAAATCTGTTGTGATTATTTTGAGCTGATGAGCACATGCACCATTTTAAGTAGAAAAGTGAGTTTGGTGCTTTCCAATTTTAATTTATTGCATGACATATTTATAGTATTTTCAAAACTCAGCCACAAACGAGAAGGATATATTCAGTACTCAACTAGTTGGTGTAACATGCAGCACACAGGCTAGCGCCTAGCAGGAGTGGAATTATATTGTTTTCACAGGTGTAAGAAATTTGAGATAATAAAAAACAAACTAAGGGAATAGATTACATACTCATTCACTTTTCGGTTGGTTTTGAGCCTGAGAGAAGAAATCCCTTGCATTGCGCGCCACCTCTTCCTCGAGTATTGCCTCTAACAGCAAGTCTGATCCCCTTAATTCCCCTGAAACCAGATTTACTAGTGAGTTCTTCATAAGGAGAGAGGAAAATAATTACTAAAATTTTCCTTAATGTAAATGGATTCTTCACAAAGACCTTGATTTATGTGGTACATGAATATATATATATATATATATATATATATATTCCACGAAAAAAAAGAAGGAATTAACCGCAACATAACCAAAAGTCCTGAACAGAAATTTAGATATATGGTTACCTTTCTGACAGGGCAACAGTTTCGCAGTTTCAGCTGATATAGGTAGAACAACGAACTGACCAGAATCATCCTTTAGCTGACTAAGAACTTCATCCATGGAATTTGCAGTCAAGGGCGCAGATTCAGCCAATCTTGCATATGCACTTGCTTGGCTATGTATATCAGACAGCGATAATGTTGTCGAACCGTGATCCTTGGGACAGTAAGAAAGCTCATTGAGGAATTGAATTTAGACTAGAACAAGTAATTACGATTCTAGTGTTACCTTGGTCATGCTACTGGTCACCCTGCTCTCAACTCCCACATTGCTCTCTTGAGGAGGTTTTGGAGATTCCTTTTCCACTATAATCCAGTAACAAAACTAAATGTGAAGAACAAGAGAAATCTACTCGCGTACAACAGAAAAAATTGTAACCAAATGGCTACCGTTTGTAACAGGTGGCTCACTAGCAATATTATCAACTAGCCTTGTTGTCAAGGGACCAGGATTCATGAAAGAAACGGACCGGATTTCATGGCGTATGGCTTCTAGTTGTGCCATTGTATCTTGCAGTTCTTTATGCACCTATCAGAATGTATCCAATTTTTCCGTTCAAAAAATTCAAATTGTGGAAAAACATTATCACATCTCACACACATGATGTTTGAAAAAGAGTTGGAGACTGTCATACTACTCCCACTGAAAAGGTTATCATATCTACACACAACATCACATTGCAGTAAAATATGAAATCAGAACATTAGGATCACGGATCACCTTAATATCTGTGCAAATCTCAATAAATGGCATACAACTGTTGAACAAAAAATGGTATTCCCCTTTAAAGAACCTGTGGTTAGAATCCCTCAAGAATTCTATGCCATTAAGCCAAAATTAGTAACGCCATTGCTAAGCAGAGCAGTCCTCTTATTATAAGTTTCAAAATACCAACATTAATTCCAGCAGACACCATAAAACCCCAAAACAAACAATCAAAAATCATTAAACCCCACAGAAATGCAAGAAACAAAACCTGACGAGCTTGTGATTGTTGCATAACGCTTTCAAATTGTCCTCGCGCAACTTGAACATATCCGATCGCACGCCCAGCTAACCTCCCCGCTGTTCTAGATATCAGTGGAAGATCCTTTGGCCCTAATTTTCAATCAAAAACTCGATCAACATGATTTTAGTTTTAATTTTTCAATCCCTATTGTTTCGAATAGTTTCTAAAATGCCAAAAATTAAAATCATGCACTAGAACATCAAGCTTCAGGGCACTAGTAAAATAGGGAAATATGAGAGTAAATTATAGCGATGATTCATGGAATGAGACACAACGGTATTTGTAGAGAGAGAAGGAGGCAGTACCAATAAGAGCAGCCGCAGCTCCGACGATGAGGAACAGCTCCCCGTAGGAAATTCCGAGCATTTTTCTCCGGTGAGTAATTTTCCGAAAATAGAGAGAGAAATGGTGAAGTTATCTGATTATTGGGCTTTTCATTGGCTCCCTGGCCCAAACAAATATGTTATTTTAGGTGCTGGATTGGGTTGGGCTTACAAAAAAACTAGATCTGTATGGCCGTATGGGGGTGAAGCCCCGATAATAATTAAGATATAAATATATTTTTAAGACTATTTTAACCCTGTGATTAAAACTTAAAACCCTCCTAAACCCCTAATGTAGACCAACCGCATTCCTTCATAAATAAAATAAAATAAATTAAAAATTAAAAGAGCTCCACATTTCTGGTTTCTCTGTGATTTCATGATAAACTTCTTCTATATTCAAAATTAATTTTTCATTATCCTCTGAGAAAAGGCTTACAAAACTTGTAATTTTATTCTTGAATAGTAGGAACACAAACCAGAATATATATTTATATCTTAAATAATTTTGAGGGCTATGAAGAGTAAATTGAGAGTTGTGTTTAGAATTACCCTATTTTTTCTTCACAACCCCCAAAATAATTGAAAATATAAATATAATTTCCCTATACTTTCTTCCCCTTAAAATCCAAATAAATTACTAAAACAAAAGCCCCCTGTATAGCCCCATTCTTCCCTTTTCATGGTAAAAAACTGAAAACAAAATTATAAGTTATAACTTGAGGGACTCAGGATCATATACGACTTCATCAAAATTCTCATCGAGCAAAAGAATACTTCAGACCATTAGAATCCATTTCATTTTAGTAGATTGAAAACATGAAAATATATGATTCTTTTGAGTTTTAAGAACAATTTTATAATTTTCAAAGGAGCATCTAACAATTGAGTCTAACTGGTTTGATGTTTTAAATCCAGTTAGACTGTTGTAGCCAAAAAAAAAGGATTTGAAGGAAAAATCAATACTATTACGTGGGTGAACTCTGTTATCTTTTCCTGAAAAAAAAAATCTTTGTTTCTACAAGTAAGAATTCTAATAGCAACTAGAACATGATTGTATTACTAGATGAGGTTGAATATATAGTCTGCAAAAATATAAAATTACTATATGATCTATTGAGTCTTCCATAGTCTGAATCTTCAATCTTGCTAAATACCGAGAGTTTGGTGTAATTTTTTTGTTGAGGATTTATTTTTTTGCTAAATATCATGTGTGATGCACAAATTTCCCTATCCTTCGAATTATACATATGCTGTTTTCAATTTTTAGAATTAGAAGAATAATATGCACAAAATTAGATTAAAAAAATAAATTTCACGTAGTTAGGACAAAAAAGGGAATGATTAAATTTTAAGAATTAAATGAAAATACACGTTATAAAGATTTGGATTATTTCAAACAACGTGATTTTGTTAGAGAACATATTATTCCTTGAAATATATGAAATGCATAAACAAATATAATTGTTTATTTTAAATGTTTAAATTGAAATAGATAGTAAATAAATTATTATAAATTTGGTTAGACTTACAAATTATACTGAAATTATGTTGGACCATGTGTTACAACAACAACAACAATATTAACAACAACAAAACAACGTTTTATGCCAAAATCGTTGTCGGTACACAATTTTGACAATTAAAAATTTCAAAATATTTCAACAATATATGAAGGGAAATAAAAAATTGCAACAATCTATTAGCAACCAAAGATTTTTTTTAAGCCCACCTAATTATAATTATAACTAAATGGATATAAAATGAATATTCCCGATTACTGAATAATGATAAAGATATGCAGTTCAATTATTGGTTTTAAGTCACTACTCTTAAATAACATTTCTTCCACCTACATTTGCCATTGAACATCCTTCTTGTGGTCTCCTCATAAAGAGTGGGTTCTTCATGACTCATCCCACAGTTTGAGTCCAATTGCCTACTCGCACTCTTCGGATTGATTGAGTTTTCATGTTTGAGGCATAATTTGGAAGTTGGTGAACTTTTTATGGTGATTGAGAATCAAGAGAAGAAGTATGTGTATTAAGTTATGGCGTAACAAGGTAAATTATATTTTTTTAGTATATATGTATGTAATGATTATTTTTGCATAGACACAAAAATATATTATATATTCCTAAGCAACCATCTCTTTATGTCCAAAAAATTAAATGTCTAGAAAGTTAATAAAGAAATCTGAAAAGCAGAGAATTCGAACAATTTGCAGTTACGTGATAATTGAAACAAGTACATTCAAGTAATTAATATAAAAATCTAAAAACAAAAAAAAAAAGTTAATACAAAAATATGAAAAAGTTAAGGATTTAAATGAAACGTAAAAAACTGAAAAAAAAAAAACAAAAAAAAACAAGTCAAATGATTTGAACAATACATTAAACGTTTAAAACTAAAATATACCAAAAAGGAAATGTGAAAAGATCAAGACTGCATAAAATGCAGTTCATAAAACGTTAAAAACTAAAATAACATAAAAAAATAAACAACAAAATTGATTTTGTCGGGGATCGATGAGTCTTATGACTTGGAAACTATTTTAAGAGACCACTCCATCGCATGCCCTATTTTGCTTTTTTGTTTGACAGATCATTCTTATAAATTATTTTTTCTACTGATAAATAATATTTTTACCCTCACAGTTTTACCTTAATATATCTATAAATTTACTAGAGACACACATGAGATCGTCTAACATATCTCTTACGTTAGTTGGATCTCACTCATGAGGTGGTCTCCCTCTCCTTTTTTTTTCTCTTTTCCTTTTAGTGCCCCTTTCACTCTCCATCCCCTTTTCATTTTCTTTTTTAGTTTTTTTTTTTATTTTTTAATTTCTTTATTTTTTAGAAATATATATTTAATTTTTTAAATTAATTTGATTTTGTAAAATAAATACATACCCTAAAATGGAATTAGTAAATTCTGAAAAATTGAATTAATTCAATTTTTTTATCTGACATCTCGCCCAGTGCATTTGTCCCACGCTAATGCGTGGGCTCATCAGCTCATGCAATGGGCTCGATACAAAATGAAAAATTAAAAAAAAACTGAAAAAATAAAAAAAAAATGAAAAAAAGAAAAGAAAAGAAAATGGGAACGGCCAGATGCTTCATAGGTAATAATACTTCGCTTTTTTGCTAGTAAAGTTTCCCTTCATATGTAATGACACTTATACATTAGGGTGTTGCTATTTGCACAATTATTTTTTCAATATACACCACATTTACTACACACACCATCACTCTATTTTTTTTTTCAAATATTTTTTTCGTTATACACGATCTTTTATCCATTTTACCATTTAGTTTAATAATCAATTTAAAGCAATTTTAAAAAAAATAAAAATGAAAAGAAGACTAGTATCGACATCTCTCTCTTCTCTTTAATTTCTTCTTCTTCTTCACCTTTTACACTCTGCATCTTCGTCACATTTGTTAAATTCATTTATCTTCTCATTCAATCTGGTTCAGGGGATAGAATAATAAAATCCCTAACGTTATGTCTGAATTTTTGAATATATCAAACAAACACTCAAGTTCGAAAAAATTATTCAAAATTATCTCTGATTTCCGAAAATAAATTTTCGAACATGATGATGTGGTAGTTTGAAAATAATTTTAGATGATTTTTGAACTTAATAAAGTAGTTCAAAAAATTGTTTTTGAATAGTTTGTTAAAGTTTGAAAAATGGTTTTCGAACTCTCTGTTTGTTTGAATTCCATAATTTCCAACATGATCTAGAACTCAATGGAAGGCTATACATTCATGGCACCAACTTTAGTGAGTTTTCGGATGTGTACCATCACATTTGCCATTCATATTCACTACTCCAATTTACGGCAACATTTGCATTTTACTGTGTGTTTTTTTTATTTAGTAAGGATATGTAAGTAATTACATAAATAAATATTTTTGAATTAATTTATTATGTGGTGTATTTTGAATTTTTGGTGGTATATATATAAACATCTATATATTATTAGTTGTTGATCAATTTTTTATTTTATTTTAAAGAAAGCTAAGAGCTCTTTTTTTTTTCTTTTTTTTTTAAAAAAAAATCTTTTAAAGTGCAAGACTTGGTAGAGATACCAATGAAAGTATGTTTATCATGATCTAAAAAAAAATAGCAAAAAAAAAAAATTACATACTTGATGATACTTCAGTTCATATTAAGTGATACTTCAATATATAATTAATTAGTGACATTTTACTTTATACATAGTGATACATGATGTTTGGAGAATCAACAAATATATTCCAAAAAAAAAATAGATAAATCAACTAAATTAAAAGGAGTATTATCTAGTTTTAGCCTGACCTTTCAAGAAATTCACAAAAATGTCCTGACCTTTTATAAATAATAATTTAATATCAGACCTTTTGAATTTTTAATAAATCTAACTTGAAATTAATTTTCGAACTTTTAGTTGCTGACGTGTATTATTTGGCCCGAATTTCGTGATGATGTGGACAATACATATGCCACGTCAATTGATGAAAACAAAACTAAAATAAAAATTTCACTCCACACCATCTCTTTTGTGAACCTTAGTTTTCTTCTTCAAATCACAACACTCATTAATTGTGACGTCCCAAAATTTCATAAATAGAAATATTTCATTTATACAATAAATAAAAGAGTTTAATACAGGGAAGTAAATTTAAAATAAAATAATATTTATTTAATCTTAACCATCATCCCGCCTCCACGTCATCGCCCGAGCTTCATAAACCTGAAATAAATAATAGTTTTGGGGTGAGTGCTATTAACTCAATGGGGTAACTCAATTATCCAAATTATACAAATATAATAGTAAGAAAACAGACCATAACATAGCATATCATATTATAGAGCCCACAGGCGCTGACATATAACCCGTAAGTTAAATATAGTAATAGCCCGTAGGCCCATAGTAATAGCCCGAAGGCCCGTATAACCCGAAGATCTACCTGCACATTGTATATACAAGCATAATAAGGATAAGAGTTCGTATTTATTCTCCGAGAGAATCCCCACCTTAACCGGTTCTTTAAAAAAATATAGTTATAATTTATCCATGCGCGCCGCCTAACATAATAATAATGATAATTAATTAATCATAATATTGAATATTAAATTACTCTAATGCTATAAATAAATAACATCACAAAAAAAGAATTATATATATATAATTATTGCATGGATAATATATATGTATGCATGTGCGTGCGTGTGTGCATTAATTATATTTACGTAGGTGTGAATAAATATATATACACCTATACATATAGGTGTCGGAAGTTGAAAATATAGATATATATATATATATATATATACATATATCTGAACATGTGGCAGTGTGGGGTGATTATGTGTGTGTGTATATATATATAATATACGTATATATATGTTTACATAGGTGTGTGTTTGTGATAGAAATATAATATATGCATGTGCTTAGAGCAACTCCAATGCTAAGCACCTATTTGGTGCAGAATAAATAGGTGCAGTTTCAGCACCAATTTTTTTTGCAGCTCTAATGCTCAACATTAAATTTTACATCAAATAAGAATATTCTCTTAAGATTCCATTTTATTTTATGATTGAAATATGAATATGTTTAATGATTTATTATTTTTTTAAAATAATTGATTGTCCAAAACTAATAACTTTTAATTATATACTTTCAAAAAAAATTATGCTATTAAAAAATTATGTACTATTAAAAAAATTATAACATATAATGTGCTTGAAATAATAAAAGTACTTTAAATGATCATCAAACGCTTACAATTAGTGAAAATATTACAATACTACAACACTTATGAAAATACATATTTTGGCCTCAATACTAAGAATTAATATATTTTTCCCATATATGTTTCATTAATGTATTTCAAAGCGCAATATGAGCATCTTTGTTCTTGATTTCTCTTTATCGAGCCAAAAATTCGTTGAACCGAATATTATTATTTGTTGGCTCCTCAACAATTGGAGTCGATATTTCATCTCGTTCCTCAAATGGAGCACTTATATCACGCTCATCTTCAATGATCATGTTGTGCATAAAATGATTTGGTGCAGCACCATTTAAGTGAATATATAATTTATAAATTAAATTAAATTTATTAAACAACCTATTTAATAATGATTTAAAATAATAAAATATTTCATTAAATATTGTGGGATCCATCAGCATCAATTTAGGGTAGGATTTGGTGCTGCATTGGAGTGAATTTCTGCACCAAATTTGTATTTTGGTCCAGCATTGGAGTTGGTCTTAGGGTGTGTGCGTGTGTTTATATATATAATATGCGTATATATGTATGTGTGTGTTGTGTATGTGTTTTGTATATATATATATATATATAGAGAGAGAGAGAGAGAGAGGTGTACAGAAATAAAAGTAAAAATTATGAGAGCATATATGCTTATAAAATAATGAATGAAACAATAACATTGGCCTACTCCCTTTCTCTCACCACACCACTCATCTAGCCAGCCCTTTTGACCAATAGGCCATATCCACTAAAAGAACAACTATAAATTAATATTTATTTCTCTCACATGATTGCTTACGGGAATAACAATAAAACAAACTCACTCTCTTTTCTTCTATCTAGCAGTGAACCAAAAAAAAAAAAAAAAAGAACACCTTGCATCTGAAATTCTCTCTCACACCCCCCGCAAATAAATATACAGATGTGATAAGAGAAAATGTCAAGAGGCAGAAATACCTCGAAAGGAACTAGAGCAGAGAAAAGATGATGCTTGCTTGAGTTGTGTCATTTCTGTGAATGAGAGGGTCAAGTATTTATACTATGGTTTGGGGTATTATAAAAGGTGAAACCTTGATTTTAAGAGATGATAAAATG
The DNA here is from genome assembly GCA_026008535.1 of Perilla frutescens. Lineage (NCBI taxonomy): Eukaryota > Viridiplantae > Streptophyta > Magnoliopsida > Lamiales > Lamiaceae > Perilla > Perilla frutescens. The sequence goes on from BRKX01000011.1 coordinate 35,513,869, forward strand.
ATTGAGATCAATCCCCCCCCCCCCCAAAATGATGAAGCGCTTTACCGATCATACAGTGTGATGTGGGAGAAATTTGTGTAAATCTAAGATTCTTTCCTTACTACGTTTCTCACGTGAGGGAATTTTCAAGGCTCACAATTAAAGAAATGGGCTTTGAATTGGATGGTCAGACTTGATATATCATGGGCTCTATGGATTGGGCTAATCAAAATAATTAATAATTAATAATTAATAATAATAATAATAATAATATAATTTGATCACATATATTAAAATATATATTAACTATTTGGCGCGACTTATAGGAACGAAACATAATATATATAATTTTATGAAATATAATATCTTGAAAAAATGTAACAAAATGATTTTTTTTAAAAAAATTTTGGGGCGTTACATTAATTGACATTTCATAGGTATTGTCCACATCATCAAGAAATTTGGGCCAAATAATACACGTTAGCAATTAAAATCTCGAAAATTAATTTCAAGCTAGATTTGTTAAAAAATCAAAAGGTTAGGTATTAAATTGTTATTTATAAAAAGTCAGGACATTTTTGTGAATTTCTTAAAAGGTCAGGCTAAAACTAGATAATACCCCAAATTAAAATCATACATTATGATTGAAATCGAGGCTTAGGAATTTTAGAGATTTTGGATTGCTCAAATTCATCTAATTAAAAATGACACCGTTTATTTGAAAAAAATAATTGTAATAGATAATGGATGACTTTAGATGATGTAAACTAAAGTACAATTGGTGAAAATGACAGCGGAATAAATGAAACTGTTGTAAATATTTATAAAGACAACGACTATAAAGAACAGTTACGCAAGACCGTTGTGTACATTAATTTTGACAACGGTTTATAGGACAACAGTTATATGTAGCCGTTGTCTATATGATTATAGATAACGACTTTAAATCGTTGTCTATATTAAAATACGGTCATAGACAACATGGCAGTAAATAGTCGTTGTCTGTGTGTAAAAAGACAATGATTCAGGTTCTAGTCGTTGTCTATGACCGAAATTCTTGTAGTGAATCTAAGAGCTCATAATTTTTTGTATTAAAAAAAATATTTTAAAGAGCTAGATCTGGTAGAGATAGCACTAAAAGTATATTTGTCATGATCTAAAAAAAAAATAACAAAAAAAAAAAATTGCATACTTGATGATACTTCGAACATGATGATATGGTTATATGAAAATAATTTTGGATGATTTTTTAACTTGATAAAGTAGTTCAAAAAATTATTTTTGAATAGTTCGTTGAAGTTTGAAAAAGATTTTCGAACTCTCTATTTGTTTGAATTCCAAAATTTTCAACATGGTCAAGAGCTTGTTGGAACGCTATACATTCATGGCACCAACATCAATGAGCTTTCAGATGTGTACCATAACCATATAGGGCATGCAATAATTCAGATTCTTACCCTAAATTATTAAGTCTATGATGATTAACCGAGATGTAACTTATAGCGGAAGCGTACCTAAATCCATAGTTCTTGAATCTCGAATTCTTGATGTGGTATGGATCTTCCAAACGATCAGCACCTTAGGTTTTGCTATAGAGAATTCTGTAGAAGGAATACAGATTCTATTTTTCTGTCTGCCGTCGTTTGGGGACCATAACCCTAACTTATAATAATAAGTTATCTGGGATTTGCAATTCGGTCCCTCAACAAATTGCAAATCTATTTATGGTACCTACACAATTAAATTCCATGACAATATTAATACCCTTTAATCCATAATTATAATCTTATTAGATCACTTTAATTGGATCACTTTAAGACAACCATACACATTTAATTAACATATATTAGTCCACATAAAAATTATTCCAACAATCTCCCACATGGACTATATATGTTACCGAAAAATGTGTAATACCTTATGAGCTCAAACTGTGCTGTCACAATAAGGGTATCCCAAACAATCTCGTCCATTGATTATACAAGCATAGGACTAAAGAGGCCGTCATCACTATAAGCGTGAATAGACCCATCAATAATCACATATACCGATACAACCAAATGACATAGATCAATCATGGATGTGTAGCATGAAAATTACATGTTATGTGATCTATCATGCCTATTTCCAACTGGTCCACTTTATTCCATAGTGAGATCAAACATAATTAAAATAACAGAGTGTAATAAACCAAATAATTGAATACTTTATATCTGTACATATTTATCCATAAAACACAAAATGTGTCCAAACCATATTATAGAGTTATAAAACAGTACAGACTCCCACATAACCAATGCATACTAAAATAAAATCACACCCATATGAGCAGTATGCTCATGAAAGACCTTGGGTGTTAATCCATTAGTAAGCGGATCCGCAACCATTGAGTCTGTCCCTATATGCTCTATAATAATCTGTCCACTCTGTACTCTCTCCTTCACAACAAGGAACTTAATGTCAATATGCTTTGACTTACTAGAGCTCCTGTTGTTATTGGAATACATCACTTTTGAGTTATTGTCACAATACAACTTTAGTGGTCTTTCTACATTTTCAAAAATGCGCAGCCTAGTGACAAAATTTCGCAGCCATATTCCGTGATTGGATGCCTCAAAACATGCTACAAATTCAGCTGCCATGGTAGAAGATGCTATAAGTGTCTGCTTAGCACTTCTCCAAGAAATGGCCCCCCCAGCCAATAAGAAAATGTAGCCCGAAGTGGATCTCCTACTATCTTGGCATCCAGCAAAATCAGAATTAGAATACCCGATGATCTCCAAATGATCTGATTTTCTGTATGTGAGCATGTAATCCTTTGTTCTCTGTAAGTACCTCATAACCCGTTTGGCTGCTTTCCAATGATCCATACTGGGATTACTTAAATATCTACCCAACATTCCAACATTATATGGGTCATTGAACGATAATATTTATACGCAAATCCTGATGGATTTAAAATTTATTGTATAACATCGCAACATTTATTGTAAGAAAAGTTAACTCATGCCTAAAGATAGAGTATTTGAAATAAAAGACTTGGATAGCACCAAGTATTGTCTCGGCTTGCAGATCGAGAATCACCTTATGTGATTTTATATATACACCAGCCAATCTATTTCAAAATTTATGGAGATTCTATCTATGAATAGCTTCACACATTTAACACACCAATAATTGTTAGATCACTTGAAGTGAATGAGTATTTATTTAAACTCAAAGATGATAATGAGGATATTTTAGGACCAGCAGTTCCTTACAATATTTTATCTTGCAAGATTACCTGGCCAGGTACCATATTTATAAATAACTTGCAAGCAAGATTTAGTGTTTTTCTACAATGAGACACTAGCATGTCAATTACTATATCCTCCATTATTTTTAAATTATAGATATTATTTATTGAAATAAACAATGGCATGACATTGGTGGACTATTCAAATGTTGGCTATATTCTGATCCTCGTATTGTCATATTTGAGACTGGTTTTTTTTTATGTTATTTTTATGTGTAGCGCGACGAATGATATTATCCCCTATTGTCTATTTAAAGACAATGTATTTGTGTTGCACAAATGAATAGTGGATGAGTTAAAGGTTACCTGACATAACACATATTATTTTCTTTTACCCACATATAAACTCTAGAAGAGTTATGAAATTTAAAGTTCGCTCTAATGATTGTAGTTTTGACTTTTGAGGGGGAGCGATAATTTTCAAAATAATCTAGAAGATTAGGCCCTGAAGGTCAGACCCTGTAAGTCTACATTATGCTCTGAAGGCTCAATGGTTGTACTCTTTTTTCCTTACTAAGTTTTTCCCACGGGATTTTCTTAGTGAAGGTTTTTAATGAGGCAACTAATGGAACACATATAAACGTATGCCATGTACTCTTTTCCTCGACTAATTTTTTCCCACTAGGTTTTTCAGCGAGGTTTTTAGCGAGGCATGAACATCACGTCGTAATGTCCAAGGGGGAGTGTTCTAAAATGCCTGAAGCATTAAAGTCAAAACCTAAAAGCATGTTTTCGATTAAACTGCAAAAATCATTGTATGGGCTGAAACAGTCTGGCCGTATGTGGTATAATAGATTGAGCGAGTATCTGTTGAAAGAAGGATACAAAAATAATGATATTTGCCCTTGTATTTTCATAAAGAAAACTAAAAGTGGATTTGCAATTATAGCAGTTTATGTTGATGATTTGAATTTAATTGGGACTTCTGAAGAGCTCAATAAAACTGCTGAATATTTGAAGAAAGAATTTGAGATAAAAGATTTAGGAAAGACAAAATTATGTCTTGGTTTGCAAATTGAAAGTGTCCGAGGAGGAACATTTATTCACCAATCCACATATACAGAAAAAGTGTTAAAACGCTTTTATATGGATAATGCACATCCATTAGCATCACCAATGGTCGTTAGATATCTTGATACGAAGAAAGATCCATTTCGACCTATTGAAGATGGTGAAAGATACTTGGTCCCGAAGTACCATATCTAAGTGCAATTGGAGCATTAACTTATCTGGCTAATTATACAAGACCAGATATAGCTTTTTCTGTAAATTTTCTCACAAGATATAGCGTTGCACCCACTTTAAGACATTGGAATGGTGTTAAGCACATTCTACGTTATCTGAAGGGTACCATAGACCTTGGATTATATTATTCGGAAAATTCCGATTCTTCTCTGGTAGGGTATTCGGATGCAGGATTTTTATTCGATCCACATCAAGCCAAGTCACAAACTGGCTATGTTTTCATATGTGGTGGAACTGTTGTATCATGGAAGTCTGTGAAGCAAACCTTGACTGCAACATCCTCAAATCATTCTGAAATCATTGCAATCCATGAAACAAGTCGAGAGTGTGTATGGTTGAGAAATATGACAAGTCACATCCAAGAGTCGTGCGGATTACCTTCATCAAAGATCACTCCAACTGTTTTGTATGAAGACAATGTTGTTTGCTTCGCACAACTTAAGGAATGATATATCAAAGGTGATAGGACAAAGCACATTTCTCCCAAGTTATTCTACACATACGATCTCCAAAAGAATGGCGATATCAACGTTCAACAAATTCGCTCAAGTGACAATTTGGCAGACTTATTCACAAAGGCATTACCATTTAGTCTTACTGACAAATAATTTCATGTTTAACAATGAAATTATATATTAATCATGAAATGCAATATGGTATTTATTTTCAAATATAAAGTCAAGTAGGATCATAAAGAGATTATTGCCTACTGGGCAATGTTTATAAATTGAGAATGAGACAATCGATCCCAAAATCATATGGGGTATTAATACCATAAACTAATTATAGAAATGTAATTCATATATTTTATGTAATATCAAACCAGAATAGAGAAATCTGATTTAAACTTGCAATTAAATAATTCATGTGAATTATATGGATTTTCTCTTTATGCTAGCATTCAAAATAATTCTTTTTAACATACAGATCTAAACTAAATTTGAAATCATATCAGAGACCATCATCACCTAGCATACATATATAATCAAATAATATATTCTATCAGATTATATCAATCGATCATTCTTAAACAAATTTATAAGTCAAATAAAAGTATCAATTTAAAACTTTTGATAACACATGCTAACCACAAGAGATTTAGGAGTGTTCGAATTCCGCGCTTTTTTTTTAATCTTCGATGATTTCAGTACTAATTCACATCTTCTTTACAAATCAAACAATTAGTTATACAATTTTTCAAACCCACAATCACAATCAAATTCTTGATTTCACAATTTTGATTTAGAAGTTATTTTGATTTAGAAGTTACCTCGCAGGAAAGACACGATTTTTTCCTATGGCATACCTCCGATATTGACTCAAATTCTCAAACTCAATTGGCTAGTGAATCGTCAATTGGCTAGAGAATCGTGCTGATAACGTGTTGTAAACTAGAGAGAGGCGAGAGAAAATATGAATTGTGTCTATTCAATATGAGGACCAAATGCCTCTATTTATAATAGTACAAGAGATAGGGTTTTAGAGTTAGTAACTTGACCATTACTCATATCATATATATCTATTAGATATATTTACAACAAATAAATATTTTTGAATTAATTTATTATGTAGTGTATTTTGAAATTTTGGTGGTGTATATAGAAATACTCGAATATTATTAATTGTTTATCAATTTTTCTTATTTCAAATGAAGCTAAGAGCTCATTATTTTTTGTTTTAAAAAAAATATATTTTAAAGTGCAAGATTTGGTAGAGATACCAATGAAAGTATGTTTATCATGATCTAAAAAATAAATAGCAAAAAAAAAAATACTTCAATCCGTATTAAGTGATACTTCAATATATAATTAATTAGTGATATTTTACTTTATACATAATGATACATGATGTCTGGAGAATCAACAAACATATTCCAAAAAAGAAGATAAATGAATCAACTAAATTAAAACCCACATTATGATTTATGTAAAAAACTATTAATTTATTTTCTTCTTAGCATGTGAAAATACTTCATAGTTGATGATAATTCAATTCATATTAAGTGATATTTCGATATATAATTAGTGATACTTTATTTCACACATAGTGATACTTTACTTTATAGATAGTGATACGTGCATGGGAGGGTGTGTGGGCCTAACTGTTTTTGCGGGTTTGGATGTGTTTTTTGGGCGAATTTGACTCCTATTTGACTCGTCTAACGTAAGAGACCCATTAAACGATCTCATACATGGTTTTATCAATTTATTAGGGTTTTAAGTAGGGACTACAAGGGTTAAATTGTCTAACAAATTATTTATTTTATTTTAATTATATTTGGGATTATGAAGAAAGAAATGAGGATTGTGAATATTATTATCCTTTTTGTATGATTTATTTTGGGTAAATTATTACAGTTTGTGAGTTTGATGTCTAACTACTAACTAGTGACATGTCACATGTGCACCTTTTAACAAAAATGTCTCGATTTTTAACTATTTATAATTAAATCCTCAATTTTAATTTTTTTAACAATAACGTCGCATAATTCAATTTTTGGTATGAAACTGACATGGACCGTCACAGCCGACATGTAACGTTCACCCTAATTTTATTTTAATAAATAACGTTGAAATCTGACAATACACATCATCATTTCAACTCCTAAAATAGAACAAACAAATAAATAAATAAAACAATCTATGGAATTAATATACAAAAATAATTCTATTATATGTCTTTTATCAATATAATTCAACTGCAACATATTATTTAAATTAAAATCAAAATAAATGATATGATTAGAAAAATAATAAATAATCAATACGGTTATTTTGTTACTATGGAGACCATTTTTCGATAAGACATCTATTAAATGAATGGCTCGAGTATAGTAGAGGAGACCTCGGGAGTTCAGATGTTTCGACCTCATAAAGGGAATATTCTGTTCGAGATCGAGCTAGGGTTGATCGCTGCTAGAGCAAGTGGTTGGGTAAAAACCCTAGCGAGACCAAGTCTGCATAGCCTGCTAAGGATAAGGTAGTTGCAGGGGCCTAAAAATAATGGAAAGGGTGTTAGCCTCCTTCTATAAGAGGGAGTCATATATACTGAGAAAGTCGCGTGCAATCAAGGAACTACACCTATCTTCCATAATTTACTACGTTCAACCTTAATCTTGATCCCGAAAAATCCCTATTCTAGCATTATTTTCGATTATCATTCTTCAGCCTCACATAATTATTATCATTTTATAAGATTCTAACTTGAGCATCGCAATCCGCTCAATTGTCAATCTCCGACGGTCCTTCAACTTCATGTCTTGTTGTTTTTATTTTGTAGATCGTTGGAGCCCGAATCCCAATGATTAATTACAGATTTTTGGATCTACAGTTAGTTTAGGTTAACATTTTATTACCAATCAAACACACATTGTATTTTTTTTATCTAAACATTTTTTGTTTGATTGAAAATTAAGTAAAAATTATATACAGTGTTCTATGATGTCATTTAGTTCGTATAATAGCTCCGAAAATAATTATAATGGATGTTGCACAATAATACCAAAAAATTGTCAAAATTTTTGTTGTCGATTGATTCTACGGACGAGTTGCTCGTCTTCTTGAATCCATCGATCCCCTACCAGGGTCTAAGCAGTGGTGGAACTAGGGGGAGCAAGTGAGAGCATTGCCTCCCCCCAAGCCAAAAAAAAAAAAAAAATACACGCAAAAATTTTCATAAAATAAAATAAATAGTGTATATGATTATTAGTTGACATATGAGATTTTTACCCTATTTTCAAGTATTTCTTTTCCTTTGTTTTAGTGTTTTCATTCATGTTTGGAATGTTTTTCTCTTGATTTAGCCTAGTTTTATGATAAGTGCTTTTTAACGCGGCCTTTGCGTTGCAGGATCGAATCGAGTAAAATGGGCCCGCAAAAGCCAGTCGAAGGTGTTGGCGGACAAAGTCAAGCGCGGCCCATGCACAGAGACGGCGCGAGTGACACATCTAGTCAGATGCACAATTTCACGTTGTTAGATGCGAGCTGCTCGCTCGCGCCCAGAGGCGTGACCCAAGTGTGCAAAGATGAGCGTGACCCGTTTTCAGAGACGAAGCGAGTGGTGCATGCACTCAGAAGCGGTGTGAAGCGCGGGTGAGACGTGACCAAAGGGGCGCAAGCGAGCGCGAGTGGGGGCGCGACCAACCCCGACTCGCGCCCCCTCTCTTTTTCCGCGGTTTTTTGTATTTTTCCATGTTTTTCATTTTCTTTTAATTTGGGGTTTTTGACCTAAGTATAAAAGGCCTCTCAAATTCGAATTGGGCATTCATTCCCTTCTTAATTTACCAAAAACAGACTGAAAATAGTAGAGAGAGCTTGGAGCTTGAAGTCTTGGTTGTAAGAGAGATTTGAAGCTTTGTAATCAACTTTTCGGGTTTAATCTTACCCTCTTTCTATGAAATATCTCTTTGTTTTTGTTGGTGTTATTTAAGCATGTGTAGCTAATTCTATTTGTTATAGGGTGTTGTGATTTGATGATGGGTGTTTGAATTAAATGTCTAAATCCTTATTTTCCTCCATCTTTTCACTCATAAATCATGTTGAAATTTGTCCTTCTCTTTGGGTTGGCCTTCCTTAGGGTTGTTTTGGTGTTGAATGTGTTTTGAGAAAAACCATTCCTCATGGGTAAATGATTTATGGGATCAATTAGTTGTTAATTCGAGAGAATGATGATTAATTGAGGTTTTGATTGATTTGAGCTCAAGAAAGCTAGAATATTAATTTACCACTAGAGATAGGGTAATTTATTCTAGTCCAAATGTCTAAATAGCTTGAGAGAATATTTAGGCTAATTTATGCAAATCTTGTGTTGGGTTGGAAGTACATGGCTTGAGTGTTTAATGATAGCACTCTCATCTAAGAGCAATACCTTAGGACTCTTCTTTTTATCTAAGTTTTCTCAATTGAAACTTTGTTTATTTCTATGCTTTTGCCCTTGATTTACCTTTCGTTCTTGTTTTCGATTAGTAGCTATAAAACCTCTTCAAAAATTCGTGTGGTTTAAATAGTGAGATAGTTTGAGTGATAATACTTGCATTCTTGAATTTTACGTTAATTCCATGTGTTCGATCTCGTTCTTCCTTACTATATTACTTATTCGCTTGCAACATGATTGGGTTTTACTTTTAAAACTTAAGGGATGAATTAATTTTTCTCATCATTAATAAAAAATAATTATGATCCCCGAATGAAAATTTTATAATTTCGCCTTTGCTCCAGGTTAAAATATTATGACATCAAATTTGAGCATTAGTACGCCCAAGTCCAAAATGAGCTCCATTTAATGTTTGTCTTAGACATACAAACGTGCATTTAAGGCAAACTTTTTTTAATCATTAGTTAATGTTTATCTTAATAAATCTAAATTCAATTTATAGATTTATAAACTATATTGTTCAAATATTTAAATGAGAATCATGATAATTTTTTATTACAATACACACATAAGGATATATGATAATAAATCTCCAAGTATTCATTTTTCTTGGAATCACGTTTGTAGAAATAAAAAATTATATTCTTAAATAACTTTATTATTTTTGCTACGAAATGACATATGTCACGTGCGTATAAACTTGGGTATGTGTGTGCAATTTAAATATAATATCGTACAGCATTAAAAAAACGGAAACCCTTCTCTATTACCAACCAGCACACCAAATTTATAGCAGACTGAGAATCAATGGCCGCTGCTCTCAACTCCTCTCGCTTCCTCCAACTGAAGGCCAACTGCAATTTAGCCGAATGCCGTTCCTCTCTTAGATCTACCGCGACCAAGTCATTCAATATGAGGCCGATCATGGCATCTCTCACTGCTGCACCCACTGTTGGAATCTCTGAAACTTTCTCCAAATTGAAACAACAAGGAAAAGTAAGAATTCGGTTTCTTTCCTCTCTCTACCATCTCCGTTTTCTCTCTCAATATGGACTATCTGGGTTTTGGTTGTTCGTCCAGAATGTGGTTCGTGCAACTTTTTTTGTTGGTGGGATTTTGAATTTTGTTTATGGGTTTTATTCAATTGGATCGTTTTCTGTGGTTGATAGTATTTGGGCATTTTTTTGGGGGGGTTTGTTCAAGAGTTTGGTGGCCAGACATGCATTTTAGTCGTTTAATCATGGTTGAATTTATTAAACTCGGATATATTGATATTAGAGTCGAAGAAGTGAATTCAATCTCCAATTCATTTTTACTAGAAGATTCGATTTTTTTAGCAATGGATATTTTGTTAGAATCAATCTGTCACCGAATGGTATTAATTAGTCTTTTCCATTTATATATGGAGCACAAATGCCCATATCCTCAATGTCTTAATCTGTCACTGAATGGTATTAATTAGTCTTTCCCATTTAATAGTAAAAATCAGCGTAACTCCATTGAGGGGAGAAGGGATTAATTTTTTTTTATTCTTTTTTTTTTTGTAAAGAGATAAGAGGTTCGTACAAAGGTTATCACAAAATAAGTGTCGCTTGTATATTTTTGTAAATAGATTTCAGCTTGATGCATTTAGCTAGAATTTTTATTAGCCTCATACATTGGTGCACAAATGCTGTTGTAAACCTATCATTTTGGATAATGATGGAAATTTGATGAAACAATATTGATATTCATTCAATACTGAGTTCACGATCATGGCGCACTATATTGATTGATGCGTTCTTTTCTTAAACGTTATGTTTCTAACCACGGTTTTGGTGTAAAAGGTGGCACTCATTCCGTATATCACAGCTGGCGACCCTGACCTTCCAACAACTGCAGAAGCACTAAAGGTCCTTGACTCGTGCGGCTCAGACATTATTGAGCTGGGTGTACCTTATTCAGACCCTTTAGCTGATGGTCCTGTTATCCAGGTTTGAACACGTGGTTAAGTGTAATCTTGGCATACAAGTTATATGTTACCTAGCATGTTTATTGCTTATGAATGATGGCTCATTGGTTTCTATGTACCGTTTCATAGGCTGCTGCCACGCGAGCATTAGCCAAAGGAGCCAACTTTGATAAGATCATTGCAATGTTGAAGGAAGTAAGTCCGTGCTACTTTTGTTTACCATAAACAAGTGAGAGTAAAAGTGTTTCTTATTTAAAATAGTAATGAAATCATGATTCTTGGTTCTGCCATTGTCTTTCTTGATGTATCTTAAACTTAAAAAACGCCATACCTTTTACTGATATTTCAGCCAGGGAATGGTTCTTGTGGTCCGTCAAGTCCCTATCTTTTTTGTTTTAGAGAAAACTACTGTTAAGATTATCTTTACTGTATTTTATATTGTATGTAGCCTAACAATCCATTGCAAACTTGTTTGATGTCATGAGACAATTTCGTATAGTAACATTTTTTTGTCCTTTAAAGGTGGTGCCTCAATTATCTTGTCCAGTTGCTTTATTCTCATATTACAATCCAATACTCAAACGTGGAGTGGGGAATTTCATGAGTATTTTACAAGATACCGGAATACATGGTAATATTTACTTTTCATCTTTACATTCTCTAACATATAATGAAATATATGATTTATTTTGCTAGCACTGCTATCTATAAGTTTTAGCCTGTTCATGAAACATGCAACCTTGTATCAGTAAACTGAAGCACTGCTTAGATACTCTATATCTACATTGAAGCATAAAACAGTTTCAATCTGCAAATCAATATATTAGTTGCTTCATCTTTCATTTAATAATCTAATTTGATTTAGGACTTTGTTCTTTTCAGGACTTGTTGTTCCAGATGTGCCTCTAGAGGAGACTGAGATATTGAGAAAGGAAGCTATCAATAAAAATATTGAACTGGTTAGCTTTCCGGATAACAATATAATTCCTGGCTTGATTTTTTATATCCAGTTTGCACTGTTTGGTATAATATGTTAAGAACCGTCATATTGCCCAACTTCTTACTCCTTTCAGTAAAAAGAATTGTCCTATGAATTCATGGTGGATGGTTAGTTCTTGTTTCTCCACTGTTCTATTCCTTTGTTCAGAAAAATAATAAATGATTATTCTTGTTGACCCCTTGATGTCAAAGTTCTATCTCTCTCTCTCTCTCTCGATAGTTTTCTTGGTAATGCTATAATGGAATATAGGGTGTAGTTTGTAGCTAGAATTGGGTATAGATATGGAGGCAAATAATGGTACATTGTAAAAGTATAAAGAAGAGTTTGAAAAGCATTCTGTTATGCTTTTCTTCTAAGAAAACCACACATTATCTTGAGAGGCGATCTCTATTTATCAAGACCAGTTATCTGCTTAGCAATTAAGGTGTTTTTGTTATTGCATTTATGGCCTGTGGGATGTGTAATACTTTTGGGTTCGTCACTTGATCTTCTCTCTCTGCAATCCAGGTGCTGCTGACAACACCAACCACTCCAACAGTAAGAATGAAAGCCATTGTTGATGCATCAGAAGGTTTTGTCTACCTTGTAAGATTCATATTTCTTTTTTGTCAGGACTTGCCAGTTTAATCTTTTTATCTGTATTTCAATGAGAAAAACTTGATTTCACTTCCCACTTCCTGATTGTTTTTTCTGAAGTTTTTTGTGAAGATTGTAAAAGCATTATTGTCAATATCTCATCGAACTTAATTACTGATTCTGTCCATCCTGATGTTTATCATCAAATTCTTCCTTTTGATCAATTTCCTCCTTAATCTTTTAATAGGTGAGCGCAGTGGGAGTTACTGGAGCACGAACATCTGTCAGTGGAAAGGTTCAATCTCTTCTACAAGACATCAAGGAGGTAAAGATTTCTATTACATAACCAGTCCCCGCCCTAAACTGGAAACATCTTTTATAGATATTTGTTCAGTTTTCTCTCTCATATTCTTCAACCATACTTCTCAATCTCTCATATCATCCTCATCTGAAAGTTTTGAAAATCTCAAGGCAATCTTCATAGAGGTTGCTCTAAATAAATTTCACCTTTTCTTCCCCCACAGGCAACGAGCAAGCCAGTAGCAGTTGGTTTTGGCATATCAAAACCAGAACATGTTAAGCAGGTTTGTGTCGGACATGAGATTGTTTAACATCTTACACTAGTTTTTTCTTGTCGATAGATCACATATTTAGGCCATCACTTGTTTCAGGTGGCTGGTTGGGGAGCAGACGGTGTGATCGTCGGCAGCGCCATGGTAAAATTACTCGGCGACGCAAAATCACCTGAAGATGGCTTAAAAGCACTAGAGGCGTTTACTAAAAGCTTAAAATCTGCCCTTATATGATCAAAATAGTCCTAAAACTCAGCGTCTAGGATGCATGCAAAACTGAATTCGGCCCAAAACGGCCGGCCCATGTAATAAACATTCAGTTCCTTTAAAAAAAAAAAAAAACCGGTGGTAGTGATTCTTCTATTTATATTAATTTCAGGGGTTTGTGGGCGTGCGTGTGTTTTAATTAACTTTCAATTTTCATGAATTTTCAGCTGACATTATCCACGTCGTCAGATGATCATCAGGCAGTGGCAATAGAGTACCCTAGTCAGAAAAACAAAATAAAAATAAAAATATTTATTAGGTCGACGAAGAGAGCCCGGAACCGCTATCTATGGATGCATACTTTCTTCCTATGCAAATTTGCAAATTATACATGATGAGAGATGAGCCATAATTATAGTTATAGAATTATCAATTATGTGTGTCGAGTTTGACTACACATGACCCGGCCCTATAATTTTACGTGCCATGTTCGAAGATTAAAAAGTGTGTCCATAGATCGAAATACTCTTAGTACATCCTTTAATAATAGCGGCTACAAATGTTTAAAAAATAAAATAAAATTTAATGCACCACGAAATACTCACGTAAGCTACATGAATTTTAAATATGTCATCCACGTGTTGTGTTGATCAATCTATATATCTTATTAGTTTTTATCAAACAACAGAGTTAAATTCTCTATAAATCATTTGTGATAATATTTTGGCGGGACATTTGCAACTGGTTTGTCTTATAATTTTTTCACGATACACAGCAAACTAAAATATATAATTATTTCTTTTTTCATTAAACAACGTTCAATTATTGCGTCACCAAAGGGTAAACACCATTACCCTTCAAGTTGAAATTTTTTTTTTGTATGAAACTATATTGAGACATAGTTATGCACGTGTGTGTGTATATCTTGATAGTAATGAAATATTGTTATTTGCTTAAATTGCATAAGATATGAAAAAGTACCAACATAATGAAATAAGATCAAGAAATGGTGTATTTCCCCCATAAAAAAAAAATAAATAAATTAAAAGAGTTGGAAACTAGCCCATACGGAAAAGGCTATACCTTTCTTTGCACCGTTGCTCATTTTCAAACTGAAAATCTGAAAAAGTTTCAAAAACGTCAAACCAATATTTTCATAAAATAACAAACTTATTTTCACAATGTATCATGATATATAATAGGTTCCATATAAAATGTTATAATGACAAACCTACTATGAAAAAATGAATCCTACTATGATGAAATCAAGCTCAATATTACACAATGTAGTCTTGATATATAGATAGGAATAGGATGATCAGTACATAGGGGTCATGTCGGATCTTATATTGTAAGAAATATTATTATATTAAATAATATATTAAATAAACATTCCAAGTTCAAAGGAGGCATTTAACTGTGTTTAATTAACTGGGTCAAAGACTCAAAGATTGGAGATATACTATATTCATAATTTTTTATTGTATTTTTTCTTTCTTTCTTTCGTGTTTTTTTAATGAAATGTGCTACTGATCGATGGATGTAAATACTAGATTGGAATATTGATGAAGTTATATTATTTATTGGAATATATGATACATCTTTTTAATATATTCCACATTATAATTTTTTGTTATTAGTTCACCGTACATATATATTTATGTTTCTTTAATGCATGTGTAGAAGTCAAATTTCTACAATTACTTTTGTATTAGGTTCGGGCTCTGGCGACCAATAAGATTATGTATGGTCAAAGAATAATGTCGAACTTGATTGAGAATGATGAAATATCAATCGGGCGAACAAAGGATCGGAATTTTGTATTTAGTCTAAGTTTTCTTAGTTCTTTTTCTATTGCTTGATGCCCCCTTCCTCTTTATCCCTTAGTGATTTATATAGGATAAAGCCACAACCTCTTTCCGATATTTAAGGGATTTCCCGATATTTTGGGGATATCCTCTTATCTCCTTAAAGGCTTTTGGCTGAGTCCTTCTTATCTCCAACGTTATCTTTGACCTAGTCTCATCGTTCAAACTCTACCTAAGCTCGTCCTCTATCTTCACCCTCTCAGACTTCGGTTCCTTAGATCTTCGAACTCGGGCTTCGACACTTATCCGCTAGGTCCTGAGATCTTTGGGCGGAAGTGGGCCTTGTCGTTGGGATTTTACGAAAATAGACATCTACAATATGCATATATATATATATATACGTTTTACTTTAATGCATGTACATATATAAATATAACATGTATAAAAAAATTTACGGATCATAAAAAATATTTTTTAACGGTTTGAGATTTTAAAGGTAGATGAAAGAACTCGAACCACTAAATATAGGCGTAACAATAAAATGATTGAAACTTATTATTTTAAATCACATCGACATTTCTCTCTTTCTTTTGCTGGATATATCTTTGTAGTACTTTTGAACTACTACAAAAAAAACCACCTTTAGTGACAGTAAATGTCGTCACTATACTATGTTAGTGACAATATTATGCGTTGTCACTGTGTCATGACTATAGAAACCGACACTAAAGATTTTAGCCACGAACTACATTTGTTGTCACTATTAATCTATTTTTTAGTGACATACAATTTTTATCACTAATTCATTATGCATTAGCCATGCACAATAGTCGTCAGTAAAATTCCATAATTTAGTGACGCACAATTTTTATCACTAAAATTACATGATTTAGTCGCATACAATTTTCGTCACTAAAATTACGAGATTTAGTCGCATGCAAGTTTCATCACTAAAGTCACCCTGTATTAGTCACATACAATAATTATCACTAAATCTCCTTAATTTAGTCACATGTAATTATCGTCACTGCAAATCACCTTTTATAGTCACTATTATACCGTCACTATTCATAATTTAGTCGCATGTGATTGTTGTCAATATAAAAAAAGTATTTAGCCATGTGCATCATTTGTCACTAAAAATTATTAATTTAGTGAGTAAAACATTAAATTTAATCACATAAATTACTATCACTATTTGTTAATGATTTAGTTACAAAATAAAATTATTAGGTCGTCACAATACTATATATATATATATATATAATTTTATATAATATTTATTAATTTCAATTAGTTTATTTTTTGGAACAATGGTTATTAATTTATTAATCATTCATACGATAATAATGTTTTAATAACTAAGCAATCAACCATAATTGAGTAAAAAGAATTACAATCAAAACAAATGATTTTCATTGGAATAAATCATTAACATGACATTGGAGTTCATTCAAATAACTAAATGAAATTAAATAACTTTGAAAAAGGAAACATCAAAACAAGAATTATAGAAATCAAACTAAACTATTATAAACTTAATTCACAAATTCTAGATTATCTTCTGTTGG
Organism: Perilla frutescens; assembly: GCA_026008535.1. Classification (NCBI taxonomy): domain Eukaryota; kingdom Viridiplantae; phylum Streptophyta; class Magnoliopsida; order Lamiales; family Lamiaceae; genus Perilla; species Perilla frutescens. Next base: position 35,530,945 of record BRKX01000011.1, read on the forward strand.
ATACGAAACCTACAAATTGGTCAAGAGAAAAATAAATGTAAGTAATGAATGTAAACAAAATAAATATGACTTGAAAGTGAAAACAATATATGTGTATGCGCACACGCTCGTTACGCATGATCACGCCTAAAGTGAAATTATATGCCAAAGAAAGATTATAAAAGAGATGGAAAAACGGGAGACTCATTATTCTTAAGTGTGATCACGCCTAAGGTAAACTCGTCTCAAAATCTTAACTCCCAGCATGCATATTGTTAAATATTTTTTATTTAGAATTTACTAAGCCTGAGACTTCACAAAAAAAAAATTCATTACACATGAACTAAACACATATACATAGAAAACATAAAAAGAAAAAAAGTTTAGTTTAAAATCTATAACACTTAAAAGTCTCATTGAAAAAAGTTTACCTTCATTTCCTAACCACATCTCTCTCTTGGTATGCATTAGAATGTTCTTCCAATGAGCATAGTGAAAGGGTGCATGTTGTTTGACTACACACATGCTTCTGTCTTGAAATACATAGCATTTGGACCAACAATTTGATTCCGTTTTGGATGAATAACTATGTCTAGTTTTTGTGCTAAACTCTTTCTTTTAAGTGAAAGACCTCTGGACGCTCCGTACATTTCGTTTGGATGGTCATATAGCAAATCCGCAAACATAAATTAGAAAACTATATCTAGAATCTAAAATCATGAACCACGGTGCAAATGTAAGTATAATATATAGAACCAATGATTTCTTGCGAATTCTTCTTCTACATGATCTTCAATCAAATGAGGGGAAAAAAGAATTTATGGCTGCCTTATGAGAACTAATTCCATATGATACACAATAATACTCACATACCTGTGGAATTTTCATTGTACCGAGCCATAGATTTAGAGATGCACTAAAATTCTTCTGTGGAATCGAAACGATCAAATCAACTAAATTGCTTCAGATACGGGAATTCATTTGGTTTACGGGAATTCATAAGAGAACTCATATATATAAATTTAGCTAATGTGTGGAGAGGAGATTAATAAATTTGAGAAATACTGAGATAATGAGAATTAGTGGAGAGGAAGACATGCGAAACCGCTGAGGAAAAGATTGATTGAGCGCCAATTTTTTTGGGGAAATCTCATAATTCCCGTTCTGTGAGACATGGTAATTACTTTTTCTTAGTTTCACATTCCCTTTTTGTTAATTATATATAATTTTGTTATTTTAATATTATTTTATATTCTATTTCTAATAATGAGTTTTAGAAAATTTTGTATTCTGATAATTATCCCAAGCTACTCTTGTGTATACGATCAGTTTTATTTCCTCCTTTTTAGGTTAGAGTTTATTATAATTGTGCTTTATATATTTTTCCATGTAAATCGATGAAGAATTACAATTGATCTCAATCTTTTACAATAATATTTTTTTTAGAATAACGTCTAAGCATTAAGTGGAAATTCATTTATTGATATATAAAGTAATTAACGGCTAAATACAATTGAAAATGTTATATATATATATATATTGTTCTTTTTTCACTTTACATTGATTGTCATGACTGGTACAATTATTTGACAAGAAAAAGAACTATATGAATTAATTTAAAGTTAAAGGTCATAATAAATAAATATTTTTTAAAAAATTAAATTTAAAACTAAATTAATTAATGATATTAACCAACCATAGGCATATGATATTCAACAAAAAAATGAACACAAATATAAACTATTTATACGATGGAAATCATTGTTATAAAAATTTAAATATATTTAATTAAAACATTAATATATAATATTAATAGTAGTCTAAAAAAAATACCAATCCAGTTTTGATGTAAATATAACTTTATTTTATAGCTCTAATTAAAAATTGAGATGTGATAATAAATTAAATTATGGATCACAAATGAGTTTGATTAAACATCAATATCAAACAAATACTAAGTTAAATTATCAAAGCAAACAATAATCAATGAATTGTATCTATTAATAATTAGTTAGTACAGTTGATTTTACAATATAGTTTTCCATGAGTATATCTATTTATAAAATCATTATATAATTTATAAATACTATATATATTTTATCATGTCCCATTGAAATATTATATATATATATATATATATATATAACTTATTATTAACTTATATAATATAGTATGGTGTCAAACATCAATATGATATATATTATTGATTTATAGAATAGAATATAGTGTCAACTTAACTATGGATTAATATTGACATATATACTACTTCCTTTATTTCAAATTAATTATTATATAAAGTTTTTAACTTGTTTCAAAATATTTACCGTTACCCATATTTTCATACTCTTTTCTCAATTTTTAAAACCTATCTAAATAGGACGTCTTAACATTGTTAAAAGTTCTAAAATGATAATTAATTTGAATAAGAAAAACATATAGTATATATGATGCCATAACTTAATATTATTAATTATTATTTTTATATAAAATATTATGTCATGATTTAATATTATAAATTGGAAGTATTTTATATGTGGTTAATTAATTGCTAAAAAATTCACCAGCTTTACATGAACGTGCAATTTAAACACGATGACTATTAAAATGTTGCAATAATAACCAAGTCTCTTAGTTTGTACCAAATTTGACACCCCAATTTTTCTGATCATTGAAATTATGATGTTGCAATATTTTTTCCTCATATTAATTCAATTTTGAAGTGTCAAATATGAGTGATTTTTATTGTGCAACGTCAGTTTTCACATCGTCGAAATTTTTTGAGGTGTCTATTTTAATTTACCAAATTAAAAGACCGTAATATTATTGCAACGTTTTAAAAACCATGTTTAAATTATAAATTCATTCAAAATGATTATTTTTTAGCAATTAACCCATTTATATACTACAGTATGGTGTCACAACTTAATATAATTAAATGATTATTAGATAAAATTCAATAGTATAAATTATTATTATTTATATAAAATAGTTTAGTCACTTAGGTTTAATATTATAAATTAGTAGTATTTTATATATTAAAATATGGTATCACAACTTAATATAACAAAATTATTATTAAATTATATGATATAGTACAGTGTCATAATTTAATATTATTAATTATTATTGGATTATATATTGTAGCATGATTCCACAAAATAATATTATGAGTTGTTTTTTGTTTATATATACTGTATTATTGTTATGTATTATAATTTTAAGTTTAATATTTAATAGTTTATATTCTATATGAATGAGTTATATTGTAATATGAAATATATCACATGTTGAACATAAGATATATCTTATCTAAATTGTAGGATAAACATAGGATTATAATGGACACCTATATATATCTTAGTTTTCATTTATATAGTTAATATTAATATAATTGATTAATATAGTTGAATATTCCATAATTAGGGTATATATAATTTTTAAAATTTTATTTTTTTATCAATTAATATTAGTGTACATGGTTGTTACAACATTAGTATACGACAATACTGTAAATGAGCAATTTTGGAGGTATCAATGTCATAATTTAATATTATAATGACTTCTGTCTTCCAATGTACTAAAAATTAGTGTAAATAAGTCATTTTTTGTAGTGAATAGTATTAGTGACAACTTTTTATTTTTTAATAAGCTAGTGACAATGAGAAAAATGTTGTCAGTAATCTTCGATCCATCCACACAATTAGTGACACAATAATTTTTCATCTCAACAATTAGTGATGTTGTCACTATTTAGTATTTATAGTAGTAATAATGACAACTGAAATTTTTCGTCAACATAAAAAATGACGTCAGCTATTTAGTGACAAAAGTTAGTGACGACCCAAAATGTGATCACTACTATTAAAGCCTCGATTAATTAGTGACAATAAAAATATTTTCACCAATTTTTACATTAACAGTGGCAATATTAATGTTAATCACAATTTTTAGGAGAAATAGTGACAATTTTATGTCGACATTAAAAAGTGTACTCTGAAATAGTGATGATGTAAATTGTTGTCACTATTTAGTATTATATTAGTGACAATAATTATTTCTTGCCAACATCGGAAATTGGCGCTAACTATTTAGTGACAATAAATACTGACAACATAAAAAATTGTCACAACTTACATTTTTTTGTGATAGAATGATTTATCTTCATTGTGAAGGCATTTTTTGTGACAAAAATATGATCATCGCTAACATAAAAGTATGAATACGCGTGTTTTATGATCGAGCTAGCAAAATATATAATTACTTACTTTTTCATTGAATAACGCCTAATTATTTCTTCACCAAAGATGGTAACTATCGTTGCCCTTCAAGTTAAAATATATAATTAGTTATATTTTTTATTATATAACGTCCAATTATTTTACACGAATCATTAATTCTCATTTGGTCCAATTCATCACGCACACATGATTGGTTATAATTTGAACTATGGTACTTCGTGTGTAAATGTGAAATTAGCTTATACCTTTCTTTGCATCGTTACTCATTTTCAAACTAAAAATTTGTAAAGTTTAAAAACAAGAAATCAATATTTACATAAAATAATAAACTTATTAGTTTCAACAATCTATCATGATAATAGGTTCCATAAAAAATACAATGAAAAATTACATCAACTACTTCAAATTAAAAGTAGATTAACCGTCACAAAGAAATTAATTTATCGAACGCTCTTAAATTTATGTAAAAGTGATAGACATTTTATTGTTGGTGGCTCTTTAATCTTTATTTCGTATAGTGAGACCATTTTTTATTTAAGTACAAAAAGTGATACGAATACATAAGATATCAGTGTTAACTTAACGCATTAATTTGTTTCGTGGGATTACATATGGAAATTTACCCGCTCATTAAAACATATTGTTTATTTTGATTAATTGATTGTTTGTCTATTGGTATAAAACAATTAACAATGTTTATCTTTTCTATTAGACATAGTATTTACTAAATAATTCACAAAAATGTAACCCGTAAAAATAAGATATATGCACTCATTGTATTATTTTTCATAAAATACATATATCAAAATAAGTATAATAATACAATAAATTAAGTACACACACAGAGGAAGAGAATTTCGAATCCTCCGTTTTATTAATAGTCTTGAAAATATAATTGCACGTCAAACTAGTTTCTTCCAACATGTAATAAATGAAGTGTTTTCATTTATCTTTGGGTTTTCCTGCAGCCTTATTTTCAGCAATTACATCCCGATGGTTTGAGGCACGCATCCGTAGGGCAGAATATCCTGTCCTATTTTGACCATGATCACCCTGCTCATCACTAGTTTCTCCCGTAGCTCTCCGCTTACGGGAATTGCTTGCTCGTGAAGATGAAAAAGGTACTTGCAAAACGCGTGGTGCTTCATGTTCCTCAACATTCTCACTCCTACAAATGTACACGTAATCATATTACAAATATTTAACATATAATTTATATGCTTAAAAGACCAATAATACAAATAATCCCTACCGTGCTTCCTCATTTAAGATGTTGGTCTCTTCCTTTGGAATAAGCTTATGAACATCATCATTTGCTTTCTTTGATTGTGGATGGTCAACAAAATTAGTCAATAATAATTGAGAAGGAACATAAAAAATAATTATAAATTTTCTTGTTTCGTGATATAACTTGTCATCTGAATCAGGGGATTTATTTCTTCAAATGTTACAAAAGTTAAGAGTTACCTCATTTTCAGCACCTTGCTGCAAATCTGTATGCCAAATAATAAAATGACTCCGTGTGTAACATATATACATGCCAAGAATGAAATTAAAATAATTAATAATAAGTTATTATGTTAACTAAGAGGTCAAACTAATTATAATATGTGTGCCATACAAAATAAATATCTTATGACAATTTTACATCAATGAATTCGAGTCATCCTGTTTATAATGAGAATCGGTCACAACGTTGATCTGGTTATATTTATATTTCATGTTTATATTATTCCAAAATCATTCGATATAAAAAAATCGGTGAATCAGTTATTATTTTGACACTGACGCCGTTTAGTTTTATATGGAACAAATATGAAGATGAAATATTGGATGTACAAAATCATATATGCAAATTTTAACTTAATTTTACCTTTTTAGCATGTTATTATTTCATCATGGTATTTATGTTTTATTTTATTGCATTCACATATATAAAATATATAAAAATAAAAAGTTTACGAATTATAAAAGCTCTTTTAGTTTGGGATTTTAAATGCGAAAGAAATAAATCCAACCTAAAATTTAGGCATAAGGGTAAAATGCTTGAAACTTATTTGAAATCTCATTCAATCATTTAGATCGGGATACTCTTAGTACATTCATGAGTAACGGCTACAAATATTTTCAAAAATAAGAAAATTCATGCATGCAGAAATACTCACGTACGCACATGAATTTTACATATCCGTATGAACACGTGTTCGATTGATCAACTTATCTTATTAGTATTTACCAAAAACGGAGGCAAAAATTCTCTATAAATCATTAATGATCATATTTTTGATGTGCGGGCCATTTGCAACTGGTTGTCTTGTGATATTTTTTTTTCACGATCGAGCAATATATATATATATATATATATATATATATTTTAAACAAAACGTTCAATTATTCCTTCACCCAATTAAAGGGTAACACAATTGCCCCTCAATTAAGTTAAAATTTTGTATGAAACGTAGTTAAGGATATGCATATTCTTGGTAGTAATGAAATATTGATATTTAGTATAAGATATGAAAACTACCAACAAAATGAAATAAGAAGAAATGGTTTCTTTCCCCTCATAAAAACAATAGTTGGAAACTAGCTCATACCTTTCTTCGCATTGTTACTCATTTTCAAGCAGGAAATCTGAAAAGTTTCAAAAACATCAAATCAATATTTACATAAAATAGTAAACTTATTTTCACAATATATCATGATAATAGGATGCATATAAAATATAATACTGTGAAAAAAATAATCCTACTATGATGAAACCAAGCTCAATATTGCACAATGTCGTCTTGCTAGATTGGATGATTATGCAACATTAGGTAGTCGTATATATAGATATATGAATTTATTACTTAAGGCTCATATTAGATCTTGTATTGTATTAATAGGTTTTGCTTTAATTATTAACTTTCATAATATAATAAATAAAAATTTCAAGTTCACAATGTGGTTTTAATGTTAAAGCTATTGAGCCAGAATTTTTACCCAATTGCTTTATTTTGAAGTCATCGATACTATGGGCTGACTAACCCAATAAGATTTGGGCTAACAAAATTTAAATTCCTCCTCGAATAGATATATTTAATAATTTAAAATCCAATTAATTTTTTTAATCTTTAGGTAAATATCTCAATAAATTTAAAATTATGGCCGGGCTAATTTTATTGAATTATATATATATATATATATTAATAATAAAGGCTTCGATCTTAAAGTTTTAATGGCATAAAAATATTGAATATAAGTTGGGTTGATTGTCTAAAAGGTCAAGAATTTTAAATAATTTTACAATTACACTTTAAAGTTCTATCAACACAAACACGAATTTTATTTATTTATATATTTATTTTTACAATTCAATACCAAACAGTTCTTTGGGCATGATCAAATTCTTTTTCTTTTTGTATTTTTCTTCTTATGTTGGGAGAGGGAATTAGATATTGGAGCGCAATCACTCGCTCATATGCCGCTATATTATAAAATTCGCCGTATTTGTAGCTCAGTGGTATAATTTGAATAAATTATTATTTGGATCCAAACATAATCTAATACCAATAAAATTTTAAATATATAATTAAATGTGGATTCTAGTCAGAATTTTCATCTATCAGACGATTCTCTCTCACAATTTTTGTCTATAAAATATATTTTCCATCAAATTTTTTTGGTGCAAAAATCACCGTGCAGATTGAAGATGGGATTAAGTTTTGGAAATTCAAAGTACCCCAAGCTATTCATGAGGCTAAAAATATTAAAAGTAGAGACTCTATTTTTCCGGTAAGGCAAAAGAAAATAATTTTTCATGTATAAACTCTTATCATGGCAGCATCATGTAAATAAAAAGGAGAAAATAAAATAATTGCTTTCCTTAATGGGAATCAAAGTAATGATTTTGGGTATAATTTTCGCATTAAGTCATATATAAAATAAAACACATTTGTCAATATTTTCAAATCTGAGGATAGTTTACTTTCTAGGGCAATAATGTCTTAGTTCGAGTCCTATGAATATACCATAAACTAGTTTTATCCATTTAAGGGATGAATGATAGGTAATTTAATATTTATTTATTTAGGATTCCAAATATGAAAACTATTCTATCCGTTTCTGAATAATTGTCAATCCGATATTTTAATTTTATTTCAAAAAAAGTGTTATTCTACAAATTTGGGACATAAAATTCACATTTTCCACACATTTGTACTTATTTAATGCATTCAAATATCTATATTTAATTCATTTAATGTATTCACACAAGCGTGTATTAGGTAATTTAATTAATGTATTAATTTGTGTGCATTCATTCAAAATGACATTTATATAGAAATGGAGGGAGTAGTAACTAGTGTAATTTAGAACTCAAACAATCATGTTTTTATTCTTTTTTAATTATTATTTCTTAATTATTTTTACATTAATTTACAACAATTTGTTTTTTTTTACTAATTCTATTAAATTTAATAAAAAATGAAAAATTATAAATAATCAAAATACATTATTTATGGAGTCCTGTATTTTCTATCTTTGGATAATTTTCATTTTTTTGGTGATGAATAACATATAATTCGAATCCTAATATAGAAAGGTTAAAAGAATAACAACTTTTCGCTAAGGTAGCTTTTGGGCCATCTAAATGGTTAGAGAGACGTTCTAGACAAAAATATTAGCAATTCTTGTTGTTGCAAATAAATCGTTCTCTTGATTTTACTGCTGATTATTGCACAGTCAAGAACAAAACAAAGAGGATTTTTTATATAAAAGTGATAGACATTCTATTGTTGGTGGCTCTTTAATCTTTATTTCGTACAGCGAGATCATTTTTTTTTTTAAATATAAAGTCATACGAATATATCAGGGCTCGTTTGCTAGACAGTGTGGTATAATGTTAAATATGTTTGACGTGGAATGTGTTTTACCATATAAGATATCAATATCATGTTTGCTTTGTTATATTAAAGTATATGCATTAATAATATAGTCTTTATTTAGATGTATTAGATTCTCTATAAAAAAAAAAGCAATTCCTAAAATATCATTTAATTAGTTTTCATATATTGGGTGAATATTCTATAATGAGATTTTTAATTAATATCTGCAAGATTATTTTAGTTGGTAATTTTTAATAATTATGTAGGGTATTATATATCCCACCTGCAAGGTGTGATATGCTATATCATATAAATGGTTAACACATGTCGGGCTTTGCATAATCATGAGTTTTAATATTACTAGCAAACATAGTATTAGGATGTCATAGATGTCTATCACATCCTTATACTACCTAGCAAACAAGCACTATAATTTGTTTAGTCAGATTACATATGAAAATTTACCCGCTCATTAAAACATATTGTTTATTTTGATTAATTGATTGTTTATCTATTGGTATAAAACAATTAACAATGTTTATCTTTCCTATTTTCCATTTTCTATTAGACATGGTATTTACTAAATAATTCACAAAAATGTAACCCATAAAATAAGATATTAATCAACACAATAAGAAAGTTTCTCTCGTAACTTTCTGCTTATGGAAATTATTTAGTCGTGAAGATGAAAAAGGTACTTGAAAAACATGTGGTGCGTCAGATACCTCAACATTATTAGCCCTACAAATGTACATAAATGATAAACCACGCAAAATCATATAAGAAGTATTTAACATATAATTTGTATGGTTAAAGACCAATAATAAAAATAATCCCTACCGTGCTTCCTCATTCAAGATGTCGCTCTCTTCCTTTTAGAATAAGTTTATCAATATCATCATTTGCTTTCTTTAATTGTGGATGATGAAAAAAATTAGTCAATGATAATTGAGAAGGAATATAAAAAAATAATAAATATTCTTATTTCGTGATATAATTTGCCATCTGAATCCGCGGATTTATTTCTTCAAATATTACGAAAGTTAATTAAGAGTTACCTCATTATCAACACCTTGCTGCAAATCTGTATGCCAATTTGCCAAATAATAAAATGAGTGTAAAATATATACATGCCAAGAGTGAAATTAAAAGAATTAATAATAAGTTATTATAATTGAAAAATGTAATCCGTGTTTTTAATGTGGCTATAGTTTACTGCGTTCAAGTGTTCTTCGATATGTGTGAGACATATGCAAGAATATAAAAGATAAAGCAGTAAAGTACGCACGAGATTGATAACTCAGTTCGGTTAACCAACCTACTATGGGGAGACTTCGCCCAAATTTGAAGATTCGACTGTTACTCCTTCATGAAGTGTATTAGGGTTCTTACACATACATGACTCCCTCCTTATATCGCCCGTTCTTCTCCACGAACTCTTTCGCTAGCCGAAAGCTGTAAGATCCCCTTACAACCGTGACACTAGACTCCCTCTAGCTACCCACGACTTCAACTTACAATTTCTCCCGAGATTGCGTACAAACTACAAAACGAAATAAAAATCCCCTCACGTGTTTCACTCGAAAACACTTAAAACTAGTCTATCACGTTGAACTGTTTAATGAACAACTACTAGTTACAATGACCACAAACAAACTGACTCTCAAACAATCTATCAAGGGAATCTAAATAATATGAGTGGTACCGATTGCTCCTCAATTCGACCTTCATATAGACGACTCTTCAATCTTAGCGTCGATCTCTTTCCGCCGCCAACATGGTAAGAGAATTGATGATCTTCCCAAATGTGTATAGATACTCTCAAAGTGTAGTGGGGTTAATTCAGCACGGTATCTACACCACAAGGCAGTACAACGAATATATCTTGACCTTCCAAACTAGTTCGGCGCAAGATATTTCCAACATGGAAACTGCCATAAATAGAATGTCCCTGGTTCTGTCTGAGACATACTCTGGAACAGGTCACCAATTGTTCTTCTTTTCTTGCACAGTGAAAAATAAATCTTTGTGGGACATACCCAGACACACATTGTCGAACATAAATCGCCAAAACAAACTTAGTGCTACAAAATGGCACTAACAATAATAACTAAGAGGTCAAGCTAATTATAACATGTGTGCCATAGAAAATAAATATCTTATGACAATTTTACATCAATTCGAATCATCGTGTTTATAATGAGAATCGGCCACGATGTTAATTGTTGTAGTTATATTTATATTTCATGTTTATATTATTCCAAAATCAATCGACAAAAAAATAGAAAAAAATCGATGACTCAATTTTTTTTTTACGCTGACGTCATTTAGTTTTTAGCTAAAAAGGAACTACTTGAGGGATATATGGAACAAATACGAAGATGAAATATTTTGGATGTACAAAATTATATATGCACATTTTAACTTAATTTAACTGTTTTTTAGCATGTTATTAGCTCATCATGTTATTTATGTTTCACTTTATAGCATACACGTATATAAATATATAAAAATAAAAAGTTTACGAATCATAAAAAGCTCTTTTAGTTTTGGGATTTTAAATGTGAATGAAAGAACTCCAATATGATATTTAGCACTTGAGATTTTCTATTATAATTCTTGTGTTACATTCTGTTTACACTTTCAATTTATGAGTTTTTTATGAAATCTTATCTTTCAATTACAATTTTTGTAATTTAGTTTAATTTTAAGATTATTTTTTAGGATTCACCACACCCAATTAGGGTTTATAATTATTTTTTAGTATTTAATTTTTAATTTTCAATTAATAATTCATTATTATGGTTGATTTATTCAAAATTAAATTTTATAACTTTTTTAATTCTTTTTTTTATTGATAAATATTGACTATGATTATTTATGTTAGAATTAATTTTTATTTTATAATAAATATTATTAAAATTATAATTTTGATAGTGAAACACAGAGTAAAACACAGATAAATGTAACAGAAAATTTGAACCCAGAAAATTTGAACCCAATATTTGGACATTCATTAAATACAAGTATATGCGTACATATAAGTATCTCAAGATGATTAGGTGGAGCACCCTAGTGGGCCGAAATAAATTTAAATGGCCTGAATTAAAATACAATAATATTGGGTTTCTAATGTTGAATAAGTTGTATTTTTATTGAATGATCAAATAAATTCTGATTTGTATGATCTAGGTATTACATTAATCCACTTAGTTTCTTATTTCATATCACGGGTCTAAATTTTCAATATTAATTAATTGAATAAAATTCTTAAATAAATTCTAAATGTAAAATTTTTGGGGTGTTAAAATTACAATAAACTGAAGTATCAGTACAATATACTGAAAGTAAAATATGACAATCATATAATTTATTATATCGTAAATTAAGATAAAATATAAGATGATAAAAAAAATGTCGTGCCTTCTCACCCCTCTAAGGATGAATGAATGAAGTAATTCTCGTCTTTTTGAATTGAGTAATTTTTTAAAATTAATTTTCAAATGAAATTATGTAAAAACAAATAAGTAATATTAAGTAGTGTAAAAAGTAACATATAAAAAAAAAAGGTGAAGTGGGAACAGGAAAACCCTTTCCTTCATGGCGTGTTGTCTCCCTCGTTCATAAATGATTAAATCGCTCTAATTACTGAATCGCAGAGACCCTAATTCTCCAATCGTGTCGATTGCTCCTTGCCATTCGTTCAATTCCAATCCGAGTTAGGGTTTTTTTCCACCTCCGAGTGAAGATAAATTCGTGCGATCATGGGAGGTCATGGCGGTCTGAACATCCTCCCGCAGAAGCGGTGGAACGTTTACAACTTCGATAACCGGGAGAAAGTTCGGCTCGACGAGGAAGCTGCCGCCAAGGAAGAGCAGCTGAAGCGCGAGCAATCTCGCAAGCGCGACACCGAGCTTCGCCTCGAGCAGCTCCGTCAGGCTCGCGGCTTAGCGAGCCGAGGCTCATCCCAAGCCGAAGCCGAGGTCAAGGACAAGCCATCGTCCAGCTCTGTAGTGCCTGAACCAGTCGCCGAGTCCTTGAACTCGGACTCTGATTCCCAGCACATCAATCTGTTTGAAGGGATCAGGATTTTTGACCCGATCAAACCCGGCGATGAGAAAAGAATTGAAAAGAAAAGCAGATTTGCGAAAGATGATAATCGGAATAAGAAGGTAAAGAGAGAGGAGGTTAGAGTAGTGGGGCCGGAGGATGAGAAGTATAAATTAGGGTATGGTGTTGCGGGGAAAGGTGTGAAATTGCCATGGTATATGGAGAAGAGAGTTGCTGATGAGGAAGACGATGATGAAGAGGAATATGATGATGTAAAGCGCAAGGAGAAGCGGAAGATTGGTGGTGGTAAGAAGACTTTGGAGGAGTTAAGGGAGGAGAGATTGAAGAGAGAGAAGTCGGAGAAAGAGAGAGAAAGGGCATTGTTGATGATGAAGTCTAAGAAAGATGGGGGTTTTTCTTCCAGAAGGAGATGAGGTAATTTATTGGGGATTGGATTGGCATAGTATTGAAGAATGTTATATTACCATGGTTGTTGCTTCAATGTGCGAAAGTGTCAGTGTTTTGTGCAAATCATGAAAGGGTGGATTATACCCTTCTTTATTATGAATTGCTCGTTGCAATATAAAGCTTAATTCTCTCGGATTGCTTTCATAAATACTTTTTATTTGAATGGATCAGAAGGGCTGTGTGACTAGTCATTATTTGAATTTGATATCTGTTTGATTCATCTTTGGAGTTGGATTATGCATATACAATGTGATGTAGCGCTTTCCTAAATTGTTTGGGGGGTCTGTTGCAAGCACAACATTCTAATTTAGAGTGATGATAATATTAGGCCTTCTATCTGAAGGATGTTTCTTGTTTATGCGGTAGAGAAGCTTATATGCTTGGCCTCACTGGAAGATAAGGTGTTTAGTGTTACATTCCCTTGATGCACCTTTGTTAGATGTCTTAAAATGGAAATGTTGTTTAAACAATTATTGATTATGGAATTAAGCTTTCCAAATATAGATTGCTAGTACTTGATATACCTTGGTTCCTCTGTATGCTTCCTTTTTATCTCTGTGAGACATTTATAGTGGATACAAGGCCTCTTTTTTAACTTTTGAATATGATGATAATCAACAATAGGCTTCCAAACTCTTTAGAAAGGTCCCCAATTTTCCTCTAAAGAAATGGTATGGTAATAAGTCTTGTAATTGATATCTAATAGTTTCCATGAAATGGAATCTGCTTGAGTAGTAGGACCTTTGGGTATCAATTCAATTGTATCATTGTTTCAGTCATTTTACTCTCTTATTCTTCTATATCTTAGTTTTTCTCAGCCAGGATTTTGCCAACTGTCATAAAAGTATATTGTTTGGAAATATTTATGGTTCACATTATGGTGAAAAAACAATTATGAAGGAGGGTTCGAGCTCATATTGGTCATGGATTGAGAATGAGAATTGAACTCTATGAGATCTAATCTCCTGTTGTTCCTCAGTAGCTCAGTGGTAAAGCGGTCGGCTGTTAATCGATTGGTTGTAGGTCCGAATCCTACTTGGGGAGATTTAATTCATTCTAAATTAACGAACTCAGAATAAAGGGGCTCACTTTGACCATTAAGAGTAGGGAACCTGTTCCCTGTCTTTGGTTCTATCTCATCGTATCCCATCCTGATCTGCGAGATTTTTAAATGACAGTCAATACCTCGGTGTACTTTCATGAAACTTCAGTGAACTTGCATATATATTAACCTCTGTTTTGTTAGTTCTCTGCAGAAGATGAAAGCAATGGAATCTACCTTGGCAAAAGCCAGTCGTATTTACCCTGATTGTGCTATCATTATAAAGAAACTATGTGCTGTGACATAGTGCTGAAGAGCAGGTTCGCTTGCAGAGGAATCAAGAATCTTTTCTTAGAGGGCTCGGTGGAAGAACCATCTCAAAGGGCTTTCACTGTCTTTCCATGAGATTGACTGCTGAATATTTTACCCTGAAGCATGAAGACAGGGAGCTCCCTAGCAAACATAAACTACAAGATCCATGTCTTTACCACTTTGCTGTTTTCTCTGACAATGTATTGGCTTGTGCAGTGGTTGTGAACTCAACCATTTCAACTGCCAAGGTACGTTGTTGTTGCTTCTCCTCAGTCCATTGATATATTTATTCTTTGTTTGCCAATAATTCAAATGGACAAATTTTGTGAAGGTACCTATTAATCTATTATAATTAATTGCACAGGAGAGAGAATTATCTTTTGGTTTAATTATAATGTCAAGTTTGTTTAAGGTAACCTGGATTTTAAACCCTTATTCCTATTTGCAATTTTTTCAATTTACCTTGGGCTGTAAGTATTTCAACATTATCATCATTTTATGAATAAAAACTTTTCCTCTCTCTTTAAAAAGAGGTTCCTACTTGCACATTTTACGTCTTTAGCTAATTATAAGCAGTGACACTCCACGTCTCCACCTGTTGGGGGCTGCTAAAAGAAAATAAAATAAATTGCCTTGGTATTTTGTGGTATTTACTAGGGGGCTTTCAGCCAATATTCTGTGTATTTATTTGGTGGATTTTTTAAGGTAGAAGATAAAATCATGATGTCTGCATGGCAGGTTGAGCGAGGTCAATATTGGAAATGCCTAATACCTATGAAACAAATAATGAATTATAGGCATTTTTCTTTCCATGACAGGAACCAGGGAAAGCAGTATTTCATAGAGTGACTGATTCAATCAACATCCCAGCAATTTCAATGTGGTTCTTATCAAACCCCCCTGGAAAAGGTACAGTTCATGTGGAGAGCGTAGAAAGTTTTCAATGGTTAGCCACCAAATATAATGCAACTTTTTGGAGAAGGAAGGTTCTGTTGATCCGCGATATACTTCTGAGCTGAACCACCTCCAGTTTTATTTACCAGATGTTTTTCCCCGTCTAAATAAGATAGTCTTTCTTGATCATGATGTGGTAGTGAAAAAGGATTTAACAAGGCTGTGGAGCATTAACATGAGAGGCAAAGTAAATGGAATTAATTTCACAGACCCCATGGTGGCTACTAAATTTGATGCTAAGACGTGCACATGGGCTTTTGGGATGAATCTATTCGATCTTCATGGATGGAGACAGCGAAATTTGACTGGGAGATATCACAAATACCTTCACTTGGTTAGTTGGTTAGTAAACTACTTAATTCATTCATACCTTTGTATAGCCATTTTGCATTTGCTTTTCACAGGATAACACATGTGTTATGTGCGGAACATTACCTTTTGTGTTTTTTTTCTCTGTTTGTAATTGAAGATGGGATTAAGTTTTGGAACTTCAAAGGACCCCAAGCTATTCATGAGGCTAAAAATATTAAAAGTAGAACTCAAACATGAATCTATCAATTTAGAACTCAAACAATAATGTCTTAGTTCGAGTCCCATGATATAAGGAAGTTTTATCGATTTAAGAGTTGAATTATATGTTGTTTAATATTTATTAATTCATGACTTCAAACATGAATCTATCAATTTAGTACTCAAACAATCATGTCTTTAATTCTTTTTTTTAAAAAAAATTATTTTTATATTAATTTTTGACAATTGTTTTGTTACTAATTGTCGATTAAATTTAAATAAAAAAATTATAAATTATAAATAGTCAAAATACATTATTTATAATCCTAAATTAATATTTTTTATCTTTCAAATTCTGAATTGATAGTTTTCATTTTTCAGTTCTTAATTGATGAATAACAAATAATTCAAACCCTAAATTTAAAGGCTAAAAATATAACAATTTTTCTATAAGGTAGCTCTGTCTATCTAAATGGTGAGAGTTGTTCTAGACAAAAATACAAGTGATTCGTGTTGTAGCTAATAAATCCTTCTCTTTCACTATAGATTATTGTACAGACAAGAAAAAAGCAGAGAACTTTTGTAGAAACAAAAGTGAGCATAATTGTTCCTTTGTTAAAAATGTGGAATAGCGAAGGCAAGATTGTTAATGGTCTACAACATTACATATTTTATGCTAGAGTTCTGTATCGAATCGTCAAACAGGTCAAGATCCGCTGAACAATAACCATACTTCGATATAAACACTAGCAAATAAATATACCACCAACCATGAGCATTGTTTGTTTCACAGGTTTTGACCCGTCAGATGGTCTGGCACAAGATTTTATGCTTTCTCGATTCTAATTGCATATTTGCAATAACAGTGTCGTAAAACCAAATGAATTTGTTACTGCAAATTTACAGCAGTCAATTCCAAATAACTGAATGCATATGCAACCTCTGAGTAAAAGCAACAACCGCACACAATATAGAGAAAAAACCTAGACAAATGCAGAAATCTACAATGAAGCAGAAAATAAAGTGACCATAATTCTGTTTCTTTAAGAATTCTGTACCTGTTTGTGCCTCAAACCCTTCATTTCGGTCAGGATTGAGAACAAAATCATCGTTAAACATTCAAGGCGACCTATCTACCAGCCTATTGTGCATGTGCGACATAACAAAAATCAGACTGTATTGGAAGGACAGACAGTTTGTACATTTTCACTGTGGTACAACACCGAGAGCAAGCAGATCTGTACGTACCCTTCGATTCTTTCCATGATTTGAGGTTAATTGGTGTATGTGTATGCGATCAAGAATGGATATCAACCATGAGTGCTCGTGTATAAAAATGAAAAGCACCTGAGGCTGAGTGATCGGGTGAGTGCATTGGGCCATCATATGTGTATTTCACTCTGACCTTCGTTGGTCTTTCTGATTGCTATAAACAGGTAATGCCCAACGGGAACCGTGTTTCCTCCTTCCATAACATCGCCAGTAAAGCATCAGTATTCCGACTATGATTACAAGGGGAATCGCCCATCTGTCGTGCATTACACACACATTAGCCACAGTAAAAGAATTTCATTACAACACAAAAACGGGCATCCTATAGGATTGCATATTGGTTCTTTGC
The DNA here is from genome assembly GCA_026008535.1 of Perilla frutescens. Lineage (NCBI taxonomy): Eukaryota > Viridiplantae > Streptophyta > Magnoliopsida > Lamiales > Lamiaceae > Perilla > Perilla frutescens. Next base: position 35,548,987 of record BRKX01000011.1, read on the forward strand.
ATATATCTTTCTCTTTCACTTGTCAGGTTAAATAAAATCCATCAACACTTTTTGATGAAAAAAGCACCTTTACTGATTTAACAATTCTAGGAGGGATGTAGAGTATATAAGTCCAACAAGGTATATTATATAATATCAAAGAAAAAGATAGATATTCATTTTCCTATAAAAACAAGGATTCAACATAGTTATTCACATAGAACACAGGTTCAAAATTACCTGTCTAAATCAAGGATAGGACTGTAGACCACAGTTTCCCAAGTCCCCACAATAGCATGCCACACGGGGTTGTAGTAAAGAGATTCCGAAGACCAAAACATTCGTGTATATGTCTCTAAGAATATAAAAAGTATCCATGCTCCCATCTCAATCAAAATGAACTTCAAGATGAAACGACCCACTACCACCATGACCAGTGAGAATGCTACCAACCAATTGAAGAGCCTTTGGTTGTATTCCTTAATAAATAGAGATTTTGATTTTCCCAACATCTGCATTTACATAAAAATGTCACAAGATACTGACAGGTAAAGGAGACATAAAATACACTAAAACAAGTAATCAACGCATCATAGAAGTAGAAGTCAAAAAGTGGAGATACAAAAAAAAAAGTTTCTGTCAACTTACAGACATTTCTACAGCTGACACTAGGAAATTGTAAGTTCCAGTAAGTCACAAATTTCTTGAAATTCGGACTCTAAACTCGTTTTTTTTTTTCCCATTAGACAGAGCCCAGGTAACATTGCTTAAAATGTTATCTTCTCCTAATAGGAGGAGACTGGGGACGCTCTCAACACAGAGAATTAATCAATCAGTCTAGGCCTGAGCTTCATTATTTTGAAACAAATCTGAAGTATTATTTTGAAATGTAGTCAAGAGATAAAATAGGTTTGGAAAGACTGCAATAAGAATGAGATAACCAACTTGAAGTCTGTAGGTCAACATGTGTAACTAAAGAGAAATCTTGGAAAGCAGCTAACATAATAGCCAACAAACGAGAATTATGCAAAAAGGACTTAGCTGTGTAATATAGAGAGAATTAAAATCAATCGACCACATACTTGCAAGTTACATTATGCTACTTGAATCATATTCTCTATCATAATATGACCTATAACAAATTCTGATATAAAGTCCTTTTCCCCTTCAGTTCCTCCACCTGTAACTTAACCATAATTACTCGTATGTTCCCAATAGGCCCTAAAAAATAAGTTCTTGCACATTTATGAATCCGACTGCAGCCTCCAGACCACAAAAATTCTAGGGCAGAAGCAATGTTAAGATACAGAAAACATGCATCTTTTTAACTCTCTCCTATAAAATGGAAGATGAGGTTACAGGATAGAGGAAGTATATATTCACTGTTCCACAAGTTTCATTCGATTATCTCTGCTTCCCATTCGAGTCATTCAAATTGAGTTTCTAAGAGAACCCCACATAGGAACAAGGTAAGTCAAATCTATGTACATGCCAAATTGATCAGTTTCTGTATAATTGCAGAGGCCAATGTTTCAGAAATCTAGGGGATAAAGAATCAATATAATCAGTAACAAACCTTCATCATCCGCATCTCATAGTTTGTTTTAGATGGTCCAACACATTCTTGTTCAAAACTTTGGTTGCACTGGTTGAATCCTGCATTAAATTTAGCCATAGATGGAAGTCTGAGGACTTGAAGATGGTCCATTTTCTCCTCACATGTGGTATACAGAGCCTCACACAACTTTGAAGATCGATATTCGTTGGTCAGAATAAAGGTCTTGTATACCTGCATAGACCTATGAATAAGCAGCGAGATTCCAAGAACTCTAGGAAGAACGCTATTATTCTGAAATTCATACCTTCTCCATCTCCTCCTCCAACTGCTCAGCTGATTTCTTCGCATGATGGCGACCAAAATGTTGCTCATCAAAAGCTACAACTGCGGCAGCTTTCGCATCTTCATGTGCTTGTTGAAGAGACTTGTCCGATGTTGGAAAACTCAAACCACCCATCCGATCATTATACAGTTTCAAACAACGCTCCAGAATACCCTTATTGAAGACCTCTACAAGTGAGCCTGTTGATGGAATCTCCCCTTTATTTAGTGCCTCAAGAATCTGGAATACAAATTTATCAATAAGGAACAGAAGAAAGCCAGAAAAGTTTACTAATTGCTTCCGTGAGTTCACCAGGTAACTCACAACTACTTCACCCAGTAGTTTAGAGTAAGTTGACACTTGAGAGGGTAATTTTTCCATCCTTCATCTTTATGCTCGATAATTAGAACTCAATAGTTTTCATTACCATTAGACTAGATTATAGTTTAAATATCTTGGAAAGCAAATCACTATTTCACCTAGTACAGATAATGAAATAACAAGAAGCTACATGAGTTTTACAAAGCCTAAGAGGCTAAGATAAACAAGAAACCAGAAAGGAGTAGAAGATTGCACCTGCTCCAGGAAAGAAACAAATTCCTTGCCGTTGAGCGTTTTACCCTGGACAATCTTTGGACGGATGATAGAAGAAACCACTGCTTTCAACTGGTCCCTCTTCTTTACATACAGAGGATCGAGTTCACTATCCTTCATGTCACAGAGCTTTGTGCGCTGGAGATGGGGCTGTATAACATGTATTGAGCTATTAAATGGCTATGAGAATTTTTAATGCATATTTAATGTCAGCAAAAGCAGAACATTAAAACTAGTGTACCTAGTGTGAAAAAGTATTTACAATGTGAAAATTGCAAATACTTAACTTTTTTTTTGTTACATGATACTTTTCTGCTTGTTTAAGGAATATACCATTTCTAATAGATTCAAATATTTCCAACACTTCATGGCTTGATATGCGTCTCCGGGAGAACATTCTCATTTATCACTCCCTCCATTATGGATTTTATTGACTTGCATGGAGTATCGAGATAGGATTTTTCAATTAAAAAGTCTAAAACTGTCTGATCTTTTTAATTATGATAATTATTAAGTGCCCCTGACAGCAATGATACATGTTAAGAAAGGACGCCTCTGAGGAAGATCAACCAATTTAGGGATTAGGACTAGCCGACTAGGATCATGTAATACCCCACAAGAAGAAAATTGGCGCATTAGCTGTGGGCAGGGGATGTAACCTTCAGGCTGGGCCTTGAGTGAAGCACTAGGAGAGTAGAATGAATAGAAACCTTAGTTGGCCACAAACACACATTTTCTGATTCATAATGCATAACAAGTGCCGAAATGTCTAACCTAGTACTCAGGATACAGTATCCAATTGTTCAACCAATACACTGATTCTTCAGGCCATGCAAAGGAAAAACTATTAACTTCAGGTATTCGGATCTCATTTTCATGAATCTCAGAGCACATGAAAACAAAAGCAGCATTTAAATATCAAGCACAGAAACGTTTGTTTCATTGGTCAAGAAAGGGCCGGAGTCAATCAAATCAAGGCATCTTCACTCCGCCAAACAATCTAAAGAAAAAAACTCTTGTAGCCATGTTTTAGCACAGTATTTTGACACACAAGTAAAATTTGACCAACTAAACAAACCCATGTTCCCAAAAAGATGCAATTAAATGACTACTACAAGAAAGAAAAGAGCTGCAACACTGAAAAATATAACCACAAACCTGAGGTAAGCTAAAGGCTGTGCTATTATCACCCATGACAGCCAATGAGTCGCGAATCTGGTTGACCTGAAAGCAATGACCAAAAACATGACACATGCGACTTTGAGCATAACATACAAATTACTACTTAGGATTTTTTATGGATTGGCATACCTGATCAATATTCTTGTCCCCTGCTCAAAGAAAAGCCCCCAGAGTTAGTTTTGCAATCAACAAGACTTCTTGGAATACATGACAAAAGAGGCAAAGATAATTTGAAGGCTGAGAAAACACACCATTCGCATTAGGGACTTGGCGGAGAGCCTCATCAACCATTTCTTGCACCGACTTCCCTTCTGAAATTCCCAAAAATGAACTTCACATAAGAAATTGCCAAATGGATAATAAAACAAGAAAAGACAACAACTATACTACCAAAACTATGGGTAATCTGCAAAGCGAGTAGAGTAAGGTATTGGTACACTTACGAAGAAAATCACGCTGAATTAACCATAATAACTTAGCAGGTTCAAAAGCCACATCTTGCCCCTGCAAGGACGAAATCAGAGCGTCCAAACTTCAATCTCTAAGAACCAGGCTTCTTATCTTTTTCTTTTTTTTTTCTTTTTCTTTTTCTTTTTTTTTTTTTCTATGCATTATCTATGTGTGTGAAAGACAGATTAAAAAGAAAATTAATGCCAAAGAAACAGAAGTATTACCTTGACTCTGTACATCATGAGTATTTGCCAGAAACAGAAACAAAAAAAGTGTATCAGGACAAAAGAACTAGGAATAGATGCCAAACTAAATTAACCACAAAAACTTATGAAGAACTCGTAACTTTGAATTGACACATTATGACAGACCTTCCATAAAATTCCTCAGCAAGCTCCACTGCAAAGGATAGTCTAGATATATCTGCCTCACGTATCTAAGAACAAAAAGACACCAAAAATCACCTTCAACCAGAACTCATGAATGGAAATAGACTAACCCACTCATGCATATCAGAGAAACTATCCAAAAACAGTAGCGCTCAAGAATTGAGAACTCATCTTGTGAGAATGAATGCAGGTGGCTTATTCTATATTTCATTTTAAAAATAAATTACTCTGTGAAACGAGTTAAAATTATATGAAGTGCATCAGCAATATAAACATATTCAAATGATTTGCGGATTATATAGAAGGCATCAACAATATAAACATACCTAAATGATGCGACGCATATTACATTTAAAACATTTAAAATAGTTGCTCAAAACTATATTGGAATACCTTATTGAATTAACCTTTTAAAGCTGCAAGTGAATTGAAAAACTTACACCAAATGTAAGTCTAATATCTAAAAGGATATCACAATGATAGTTTTACATATATTTTAACTTATGGTTCCATCATTTTTGGCATCTATAACATTACTCATATAATATATATGTGTGTGAGTGTGTGTATGGGGGGGGTGCGCGCGCGCGTGTGTGAGAGAGAGTGTGTGTGTATATTGCAGCTAATAAGTGCCTTAATACAGTAAAACCTCTATATAAGAATACTCTATATAAGAATAACCTCCTTATAGTAATAAAAAGTTGTGGTCCCAATTCGGGACCAGTTATAAATAAGAATAACCTCTACATTATAATATTCCGTTATTTTTTTAGGACCATCCTTAAGAAATTTACCTCCATATAGTAATAAAGTGACATTAAATTTCATATATATTTAAATATTTATATAAAATGTCTAGAACTATTTTAACTACATATGTTATATTAAACTTAAGATGGTATAAAATACTTATCTAAAATTATTTGTGGCAGTGCTTTAATTTTTTTAGGTTAATATCATACCCTTTAACTTGCACGTTCGAAGTAATTAGTCAACACAACCATTTTCTTGTTGAATCTAAAATATTTCTAGCTTGTCCAACATGTTTGAAGCTTGTTTACACAGTACTTTTTCTATTTCTGCACTATCATTCTCTAAATTATCACTATGCGCATCTTGCATGATTCCTATATGATGCATTTTTTAGTTAGAGCACATGAATGAATCTTATATACCTTTTAAGTTCACTTTTTAAATATGAAGGGACATTTCCAAGTGTTGTATAATATATATTAATTTAAAAAAAATAATGATTTTTTTTTATATGTAAACTCTATATAAGAATAACCTCCCTATAGTAATATTTTTCTCTGGTCCCAATGATATTACTGTATAGAGGTTTTACTGTATTTAGCAAATAATTACCAGTCCCTGGAAAGATCAAAACGTAAGGCAAGTATCCTCAATTTCCAAACTCAAGCCAAAGCCATAAAATCCCTTCTCAATTTCATAAAGTCTTAAAAGATTCAATCACTAATGCGCCGTTCTATAGTATACCATTCATGTACAATTAGTCTTTTTAGGCAATTTTAGCATTTCATGTTAAGATCAATGTCCCTGAGGCCTGAGCAGTTATAGCCAGACCAAAAAAACAAATCATGATCTCCAAGAGTGTTATGAAAAAAAAAATACTAAATGCATTAATTTAAAACCTTTTGCTGACTCAAATTATACAATACAAGTCCATCAAACCTATTCTATAGCCTCATACCATATCACAACCGCAGGGTACTTGCAGAATTTTTAATCAAAAAGTTCCAATCATCTCCATAAAATGACTTCATGTAGGAAATTGAAAGAGGGATGACAGGAAAAGTAACAAACCGTCTCAGGTAGATTATATACAAGCACAGAACTCATTACAGTTGCCAAAGCAAAAATCCTGCAAAACAAAGGTTGGAAGACCATATTAATCAGTCAGTAGCATTAATAAAATATTATGGTATCAACAACAAATTAGAAAGATATGTTATTTGGAAATTTACCTGTCATCATATACATTAGACTTCCCTATACTTTCAAAACCCTCTGTATCAAGGTAGAAGACAGAAGTCTTAACTCCACCAATGTCCAGTTCGAGTGGAGAACCCCACACCCATATACCTAAGAAAACAATACAAAGATTTTAGCACATGTATGAATAGTATTTATTATGTCAATTCAATTGCAGCCAAGATTCCAGAAACGGTCCAGCACAAACCTTTGGTTTTAGTATCTCGCAAGTGCCCAACACCAAAACCTGCCAAATTACGACTTCAAAGTCAGAAATTGGGACAAAGGCGAGAATCAAACCAGCAGTACCTAATATGAAAAATTTACAACACTGCACCTTCATAGCATGACAGAGACAGAAGCTGATTGAGTAGAAATGACTTTCCAGACCGATATGGACCAATAACCTGGAAAATGTACCATAAAATGGTGTCAGCAAAGGGATGTGGGGCCATGGAAAATATGAATAGTGTGGAATACCGACAATCATTTTGCAGTTACCAAACAGCATAAAACAAAAATGTGCTCCAAAACTATTGGTTCTAATTCTGCTTTGTCCTATTAAAAAAGTGTGATCTGGTTCTTCCTCCCGAAAAAAGAATCTCATTAAAGTAGCAGTTCTATTGGTTCTAGTTCTGCTATGTCCTATTAAAAAGGTGTGAACTGGGTTCTTCCTCCCAAAAAAGAATATCATAGAAGTAACAGTTCCATGTTGACATGCTAGCGGCTATTAGTCAATCCTTACAGCAACAGCTGCTATAGGTGTGGTGATTTTCTCAATTGCTTCCAAGCCTTCTCTTGACAGGCGAAGTTTTGTGTGGCCGGGATCTGGTTCTATGATGGGAAACCTGTATAAAGGAAATACAAAATATATGAAAATATAGATATAAGAAGCACTGGCCACAAAGATCAGTGACTGGCATGCAATAAATTATAAACCCCAAAATATGTTATGCATAGTGGTTGGTAGGTAACCTACACAGGTAAATGTATAACAAGGGAAGAAACAAAATCCAATAACATTACAATGGCAGATCATATGCTAGCTTATTCATTTTCTCATCTTCCGTTGGTCCATTTATTACATGCAACCAGTTTGTATATTTTTCGACAATGAAACAGTAGGGCAAAAGTTTTTTTAGATACTATCGTCCTTTCTAAGCATAACACGTGATTGTGATCAGAAGAATTTAAAAGAACATAGAAGTAGCAACGTGTTCGTTTATTACCATATGGACATTACAAAAAGATTGAAATTCCTTAACAAGAATTCACTCCATCTCCAATTTCAATACCCTATATATTTTTCTTTAGGAGTGACAAAGCCGACTTCTAAGTTCATTGACAGAGCACATTACGAGAATAATCTCAAAGCAACCACATATTACCTTAAACTAAATTAGTACTCCACACAGTACATCCCCAAACTGAAGAATCTTGCTCAATGTTACACATAGAAAGATACCCAAGCATTAATGCATTATTACAATACTCTACCCACAAAGCCACTAATGTAAACTACACCTCACTGCAAATTTATTCCATCAAAATACAAGGCTTTTCTATCATCACTGTAAATTACATAGGCAGACAAATGCATAAATTGAAATCAAATTACCCAAAATTCAAACAATTCTAATATTCATTGAAGCAAGCACATGCACAAAAAACAATAAATACAGCCATCATTGAATAAGGAGACATACACAGCCGCATCAAAAACAGAAAAGTCAAATGCACATTTACATCAACTGAAATCTTACACGCACGCACGCACACACACAAGGGGAAAGAAAAAGCATAATCGGGAACTCACGCTTGACGAAAATTCTCAATAGAGAACGAGCCAGATGCGAAAAACGATAGAAAAATTGTCCAAACGACAACAGCACTCACAGCCCGCATGTCTGATCTATGAAAAAGCCGTTATCCACAAAATGCAGTGCAGTTAAACGCATAAAATCACACGACAACAATGACTGGAGGGAACAACCATGGGAAAAGGAAAAGGGGGTTTACAAGATTTTGAGAAGTTTAGAGAGAGAGCGGGAGCGTGGTGGGGATCTCGAGAATAAAAAAAGAAAAAGAAAAAGAATTTCAAGAGCTGTTAATGCTCAGAGTTCTAGTTTTTATTGTGACTGGATTTCGGATCTTGTAGTTGAAGAAGAGGGGAAGAGAGCTTTCTTGATCTGTGCGATTTACAAGAAGACTACAACAGGCCGCAACGTACAGGATTCTTGCTCGTTTACAAAGTCCGACAGCAATCTGATTTTAAGGTAAAGTCGTGTCCCGACAACTAGCGACTTTAGTTTGGCTAGAGAATTTGGATTCTGACCAAATTGCTTGGTCGATATTATTATTATTTTTACTAGTATTTGACATGTCTGATGTATAAATAATTATTATTATTTAAAATTTGTAATAGTATTATGATTATTTTTGGGAAAAGATACAAATACATTCCTAATATTTATATGGAGGAGCAAATTCATCCTTAACGTTTTGTTTAGAGTAAATACTACCCTAACGTTTTTTAAATACCGCAAATTCCCCCTTCCCTCCCCAAAAATAGTGTTTTGTGTGCAAAATACCATTTTATTCATTTTTTTTCCAACACTAAAAAAATATTTATTTTGTATAATTTTCATTTTTTAAAAAATTATAATCCATTTTTAAATATAGACCTAAAATCATCATCATCATCATCATCATAATCGTCATATTATTATTATTATTATTATTATTATTATTATTATTATTATTATTATTATTATTATTATTATCGTTGTTGTTGTTGTTGAGTTTGGGTTTGTATTTTTGTGAATGAAATTTATTAAAAAATGTATGGGAAAAATACATGCAAGTTTTTTTGATAAATTTCATCCTATAAAAAAATATTATTTTTCAGGGATGAAAATAAATTTTCTATATTTTTGAACAAATAGTGTTTTTATTGTGCAATAGTCCATTTTATTCATGATTTTTTCCATCACTAAAAAAATTTATTTTATATAATTTCCATTTTTTTAAAATTAAAAATCTTCCTTTAAATATAGACCTAAAATCATCATCATCATCGTATTATTATTATCATTGAGTTTAATTGAGTTTGTATTTTTGTGAATGGAATTTATTAAAAAATGTATAAAAAATACATGTAAGTTTTTTTAATAATTTTCATCCTAACACATTATTATTTTTTAGGGATGAAAAATATGAAAAAAATAAATTTCTATATTTTTGAACAAAAATACTATTTTTGGGGAGGGGAGGGGGGATTTGCACTTATTTGTAAACATTAGCTATGGTGGTATTTGTTCCAAAAATAACATTAAGGGTGAATCTACCCCCTAAGGTAAACGTTAGTTGTGTATTTGCACCTTTTCCCATTATTTTTGAATTTTATATGATATGATCAATTTTTAAAAATTAATAAAACGATAAGCACATATGTTAATTAATTAGATAAGAAGATCAATTTTGTGTAGTTATGATAAAAAAAAGAAAAGAAACTAAATGAAAATCCATGTTAGAAAGATCGAATTGGAATATTTCAAATGACACGATTCTATAAAAAGCAATGTATAGTCCACGATTAAAGAACATTTGATTTCTTTGAATATATGATAGGTATAAAATATATAATTATTTAATTATTTTAAATGATGAAATTGAAATAAAAAAATAATAAATTATTGTAAATTATTATTATTATTATTATTATTATTATTATTATTATTATTATTATTATTATTATTATTATTATTATTATTATAGTCCAACACAAATGAAATCTTTTTTTTAGGCCACAAATATAGAGTACTATACAAATCATCCACCTATTCATAAAAATAATAAAATAAAAAAGGTTATAAATCTCAAATTTCCATGTAAAAAATATACTCCTAATAAATAAGATTGCAAAAATTTGTTAAATACAATAGTTATAATCTAAACCATCATAAAAAATGCCAAAAAAGAAAAAGAAAAAGAAAATTTACAATAATTAATTTCACTACTGTTATTTATTAACTCAGAACTGTTGTGTATTAACTCAGAACCGTTGTCTATTATATAAAAAGTGTTTTCTAAAATATAATTATTAAATTGTGTGATGGACAACGGTTTATATCAGAACCGTTGTCTATAAATAGATTAGAAATATATGGGATGTCATTCTTATTGGTTGCTGCATTGTGCATTTTAATTCACAAAATGTTGTTGTTGTTGTTGTTGTTGTTGTTGTTGTTGTTATCATCATCATAAAAAATCACCATATTTTCACCAAGTTGTAAATTCGAAAACACATTTAAAGTTTAACATAGATAAATAATTGTCAATTTTTAATTTGGATGTTGTTCAACATTCTAAAACAATATAACGATATGTGTTTGAAAATTTGAATTGCCACCTTACTCGTATCTTCGAGCTCATCATTACCCAACTATTAAAATAACACTTGAAGTTCAGACTTACATCACTGAAAATTTTCATGTATATGTTGTGATGTTGATAATATACAAGTTTAAAATTATATCTTAATTGGCTACTTTTCGAAGCCTATTGAATCTACGGCTTTGTGAAAATATTGATTTTTTTTAGCAATTAATCATTATTATTATATTATTAGATATAAATACCCATATATATATATATTTAATTTGCTCCATTTGCAAATTTGGTATGTTCTCTCAATTGTTGTGATTACATTACCTCGGAATTATAATATTCTCATTTTCTTGAAGATATTAATTATAATATTCCCTTTGTTTTAGATATTAGCCGTGAAAATGTGGGAATTTATAATTGCTATAAATTTTTAAAATGTTGTGGTATCCTCTCAAAATTGTAAAATTCATGTCGGAATTGTAAAATATGGGAAAAGTGATGAGTTGTTATCATTATTATTATTATTAGTAGTAGTAGTAGTAGTAGTAGTCATCGTCACATATTATGATTTGTAATATAGTTTTAGGATACATTACTACAAAAATGGATTAATACAACACATGATTGACAATTGTTTTTTTTTTTTCCAAAAACCGTTGTAAAGTTCGAAATTACAACGTTTTTGGAAAAAATCGTTGAGTATGAGTACTTTTTCCCCAAAAAGACAAGGGTTTATGTAAAACCGTTGTCTAGAACGTATGTTTCGCTACATCAGGTTAGCAAAAACCGTTGTAATATATAAAAAAATAATTTTTAATTAGTAAAAAAATCAAATATCCAAATTTCAACTTTGAGAATGCCCTAGCCCCCGTCTCTTCTTCCAGCCATCTTCTTCGTTCTTCTTCAATTTCACTGTCCTTCATTTTGAAATCCCCAATCGAAAGCCCTCTCCCTTCCCTTCTTCGATTCAAAAGGCCAAAATCCTTATTCTTTTTCCTTTTTCTTCAATTCTTCAAAAAAGATGAATAAATTCAAAAATATTTTTCACTAGTTTCTCCAAATTCCTTAATTTCTTCTGCTTCTAACACCCTTACTGCTGCGCACTTCATCGCTACCACAAACCCTAGCTCTCCACTCACACATCTTGTCTACGCCGACGTTAATACACCGATGGTTGACAGCCATATATCTCGTCTACGCCGACGTATCGTGATCATTTTAAATAATTGATCAAGGGGATGTTGCATGATCTATCATGTATTTGAAATAGTTGTATGTTGCCTAATTATCTGTAGTGGCTGTTAAATTCATAGTAATCTTGAATCTGAGATATAAGGTATTTGAAATATTTCTTCCACCTATATGGATGTGCTTTATGCTCTTCAAAAGAGGAAAGTATCCACCATCTGTTATTTGGGAGTTGTGTGTGTTGTGCTCTGATTTTATTTTCATGTTTATGTTTGAGAGAAAGTGTCATTTTCTTAATGCTCTACTAAGATTACTAGAAAGTGTCATTTTCTTAATGCTCTACTAAGATTACTTGTTCTATGTTTCTATGATATTTTGATAAGATGGTTTCTATTTCAGTTAATGGTGGAGAATGGTAGTACACTATTGTGTGAACTGTAGTATGAATTCTTGAAAATTAATTGGGTTGGTAAAAAAAAGATGAAGGAATTAGTTGTTTTAGTATTATGTACTACTTTGCTTTGATGTAAAATTAGTTTGTTTTTACAGCTACACTTTAGTTTAGGGCTCTATATTTTCAATTCTATTAAAGAACTAGTTCTTGAAAATTGAGGATTCTAGATAAGTTTGGTTATGAGATAAATTACTTTTACTGCTAGCATTAAGTATTTGACAACCGTTTAAAAAAATGTTGTAATTGCACAACGATTTAAAAAAACCCTTGTCATTCCGGTTGACAGACAACAGAGAAACATCAGATAGACAATGGTTTTGAAACCGTTGTAAAATTACAACGGTTTTGAAAAACTGTTGTCTATGTTCGTGCAAAATTTACAACACCCAAAAATACAACGGTTTTTCAATGAACTAGACAACGGTTTAACCGTTGTCTTTATGAGTTTTTGTAGTAGTGATAGTTTGTAATATTAATTAAATAATTTTAAATTTTAATACTCTAATATAGTTTTAGGATAACATGATATGATTTGTAATATAATTTTAGGATAGTATATATATTACTATATTAGTTAATGGCTCGAATTGTGTTTTCATTTGATTGAGTTGCATTGAAACGTATAGCTATATTAATCATCTGTACTTTTGCATACAGTTCCTCGTATGCACATCTTCATATTCTTATATTTTTCTTTCTAATATTCAATTCTAGAATATTCTAATTAAGCGTGCACAATAATTTTAACAAAGTAAAATTAAATCATACTGCCCGAAAATAAAATATATAGAAACCAAGATAAAAATTTATAGTGAAAACTAATTAAAAAATCAATATAAAAATATATGATATGAAAAATTTAGTAGAGAATGTGCACTTAATATTATCTTGTTAGTGTATTTTTTGTTAGCTTGAATAAAGTCATTTTATTTATACATACATAGATAACTTATATAAGTATATTTTTGTATATTTACTTTAAAGTATAACACATTTTATGAGTATAATTTTATATAATTTTTATATTTGGAGTACCTCAATATGTGAATACTAAATGTACAGTGAGGTAATATATAATTGATATACACACGTTTAGATAAAATATTATATCAAAGAAATATACAAACTAAAAATATATAAATTTTGGAATACTTATTGGCCTGTGTGTATGACATTCTTCATTAATAAATAATTATAGAGCTCATTATTGCCCTCAACTTTTCAATGCACAATATATATTTCATTTATTATAATAAAATAAAACATAACGTGACCCAAAATTAAAGTAATACTTAGACTAAATTACATATAGCAATTTTGAGTTTCGGTAAACTCTATGACTCATTTTCGGTAAGAGCATCCAAAATTGTGATTAATTTTGAAATAGATCGATGAATTGATTGTTTTTCATTTCTCAAAATTCAATTGATATATATAAATTAAAGTGTTACCTAACAATGTAAATAAATTATAACAATTATTAGTATTGATAAATTATGTAACTCAATTTTCGCAAATGCATAAAAATCGTAAATAATTTAAAAAATAGATCGATTAACAATTTGAAAAATAATAATCCGTGCTCACAAGTGTTTAATTAATACTGCTCAATAACTATTCTACGATATGTGTGGGACAGATGTAAGAACATAAAATATAAAGCAGTAAAATACGCACGAGATTGGTAACCCAGTTTGGTTAAACAACCTACTATGGGGGGATTGCTCCCAAACTTAAAGATTCGATTGTTACTCCTTCATGAAGTGTATTTGGGATCTTACACATACAAGACTCCCTCCTTATGTCACCCGTTCTTCTCCATGAACTCTTTCGCTAGCCGAAAGCTGTAAGATCCCCTTACAACTGTGACACTAGACTTCCTCTAGCTACCCACGACTTCAACTTACAATCTCTCCCGAGATTGCGTACAAAACAAAGTAAAGCCCCTCACGTGTTTCACTCGAAAACACTCAAAACTAGTCTATCACGTTGACCTATTTTAAGGAACAACTACTAGTAAAAACTCGGGACACAAACCACAATGACTCTCAAATAATATGCTAAGAGAATCTAAACAAAACGTCCACCGATTGCACAATGAATCGGCCTTCATATAGCCTTCACTTCACACTTGTCGCCGATCTTCATGCGCCGCCAATATGGAAGTGAATCGATGGTTTGTGATCTTCTCAAATGTGTGTAGATACTTTCCTTGGATAGAAGGGTTATTTGCAGCTCAATATCTACTCCACAAGGCAGTCAATCGAACACATCTTGCCTTCCACGAACGGATCCGTGCAAGATCTTCTATTTATGGAAACTGCCATATACAAGTGTCCCTGGGTATGTCTGGGACATCAGAGGGAACAATTCACCAACTGTTCTTCTTTTCTTGCACAGTGGAATGAATAACTTCAGGGACATACCCAAGCACACATTGTCGAGCATATCTCGCCAACAAAATAACACAAACGCTTAGTGCATAACGGTGGTACTAACAATCCCCCTCTTTGGCATTTATGGTCGACAATTATCAACTCAATCTGCACAACACTTGAATGAACTTCGCAGATCAAAATATATCAACACAAGCGATATATTCACAAACTGACTGGGATAGTTCCAAGCACACTCCCCCTTAGTCTGATCTGGGAGTGCCTTTAAACACGAACATTGTTTTCACGGTTATAACTGCATTGTCTGGAGGGTCAGACCATCAAAAATAAAATGGGAAAACACACGTCCCAAATAAAATTGTTTGAAAACAAGTTTTAGCAAAAAAACATAAAAAGATCACACAAGCTCTTATCAGCAGTAGCAACAGACAGCAGCGGGCTTTCGTTCTCTCCTCCTTCCTTCTCCTTCCCCTTAATTGTTATAAAAAACGGCAAGGACTGTCAATGCAGGGAGACATCATTATCTGCATCAACATCGACATCAGCAGGAGCAGCAGCAATGGAGGAAGGTGATCAGTAGAAGGTCTAGCAGCAGCACCATCAAAGGGCGAAGCAAGTCCAAGTGCCCGAGCTCGAAGATCAACTAATAAAACATGTTGTTTTTGTTCGCTCTTTTATTTCACTTAAAAATGACTCGCAAGTGTACGGGGCAAATTATAGCAAAACATGGTGAAAACATATATCGTATCCACAGAGACTAGACATGCAATTCGATTAAATACCTAATTATGAATTATTCCACTCTAGATAGATAACCAAATAAGCTTTGTAGACTTACGAAATAAAAATAACAAAACAATTAAATAACTGAAGAACTCAAATGCAGATAAAATGACAAAGAACTATGATCATAAACGGATCTTAGAGAAAGCACTCATATGAATATAACAACTTCAATTAATATATTGGACCAATTTAATTCCTAAATCTGTAGAAGAATCACATAAATGTAAAGTCCCTCTCTTTCGAGTAAGTCCTAAACGTAAATCAAATGCCAAATTTTATCTCTCAAATTTAATTAGTCATTTAACTCCAAAATGCTCCCAAGATTTATTCTCCTCACATAATCCACTAATCTCACGATCTAGCAATTATGTGTGTGTACTCCTAATCTGTTAATTAATTTAACCTCTCTCGAGTGATAGACAATTAACTAAGCATGCGTATTTATTAGCCAGATAAATCCACAAGATAATTAAAGCAAGGATACACAAACAGATAAAGAAACAGAACAATATTAATAATCAAAATCAATGATCCATACTGTAGCAATCCCTAGAATCTCAAGATGTTTAGCCGCGCATGTTCAAATTACAAACCAGAGGAAATAATTTGACAAACATAGCTAACATGATTAAACAAACTAAAATTAAGAAACAACTTATGTGTCAGGGTTGAATCTTCAATCTCAGTCGATCTCCGGTGTTCTTCATCTTCTTCTCCGCTTTCTCTGCTCTCCAATAGCGTAAAAGGTGGTCCAAAATTCGACCAAGCACCGCTTTTTATACCCGAGGAGGAAAACCCGCGTCGAGTAGAACACAACTACACAAATTATGTCAAAACTCAGCACATCCGCACCCTCGCACCGCCCGTGCCATCCTTCTTCCTCACGGCACGGCCGTGCGAGCTTAGTCTCTGGCCTATTCTTCCTTGGGGTCGCACGGCCGTGCAGTTGTGTCTCAGCCCCGCACGGCCCGTGCTGGAAGTTCTGTTCTCATCTTCATCTAGTGCTCTTCATATGGCACGACCGTGCCATCCTGGTCCAACAAGGCACGACCGTGCTGACTTCCAGGCTGGCAATTCCGGACCTTTCTTCGACACGAAGACTCTCCAATCTATACCATACCTCTAATTCTATCAACTCAAGCTCAAAAACCTCACAAACGGGACAAACTTTAGGACACGATGAAATAATTACAACTTGATATAAAATGCCCTCAATTACACAGTTTATCTCCAAAAATACACCAACTAACAACTCTAAAACCGTATAAAATATGAGTTCATCAACTCTCCCAAACTGACCTATTGTTCGTCCTCGAACAATTACAAGAAGAACAACAACCACAAGTTTTCATGACTATCATCATTGCCTCAGAATAATAAAACACACACCTCAAATATAATACCAACACGATCAATGCATCATGAATCATTCAATGAAAGTTTTTTGATCTCACAATCTCACCAATAGAAAAATCACTCTCTCAAATGTATCAACAGGACGTGTATACTCTCAAACTAGAAATAATGCAAAATTTACCATAAGCTTGCCCGTAATCTAACATCTCCTATACTAACATAGAATGCGAACTAAGAATCAGAAAGGGCTTTTATTAGGTTATAATGTAGGCTCTTTGGTCAAGGTAGGGAAATATAGGCTAAATGACTTCGTTGAATCGATTAAGTTAAACGCCTTAATCAATCCTCCATCTACTACCTTCACACAAATCTCAGTAAAACACGACTTTGTCGTGTTTCCTTCCTTCTCTTCCACAAGCACACAATAGAGCAATTTTTCTCATTCAATGCTCTTTCAATCACCAAATAAACTCTTTTAACCATTTGTTTTTTCAAATCTTAATTCAGTTTCAACCTTTTTTTTTCAACCCCCTTCACCTTCACCTTCTTTCCACCAACCACCAAAATATCCACTCCATTCATTATTCTCGCTCCGCTCATCCTCCAAGCAACGAGAACCCATCTCTCAACACTCAACACAACATCGATAATTTTGGGGGTACCAAATAAACAATTTAAGGCTCAAACATGGCTAACAAGGGATTATGGTATTTCGGGTCAAAAGACAAGGAAGAAAACAAGCTTAAACAAAACAATGGCCTAACTTCATTTTCCAAGTTCACAACCTAATGTAGATTTGATAAGACACGGGGCAAGTTCTAGAAATTCCAACATTAATCTAATCAATCACACAAGAAAGAAAAAGTAGATTTTTTCTTTTAAAGCTCAAATCTCACGGCTAGGTTTAGAACGATCACGAACTTCAACAAGATACATCAAACATGCTCAATCATGATCAAGCCACACATTTCACTATCATGCACATCATTAGCAACTCAGTCAATCAACATGATCCAACAAATCACAACATCATCAATCAAAAGATTCAACCCCCACAGTCTATAAAATAACAGACTAAAACAAAACAAATAAAAAACGAAAACAAGATAAAATATCATGATACACCGCACTCCCTCCCCCAAACTTGTTCTCAAAGCTCGGCGCAAAGAACAAGTTCAAAGAAAGTAGTGGAGTAGCATGATACTAACCCTCACTGCTGCGGCGGGAACTGGGTGCCCCATTGCTGCATCATCTGGAGCATCATTACCGTCCTCTCATTAATACTAGTGAGAGTCATCCTGTAAGCTGCTAGTGTGTCTGTGTTCTGGTTCACGGCCAGCTCAAGGGCGCTCATTCTATGCTCAAGCTGCTCCATCCACTCATTCGGGGTAGGGGCTCGGCGGTGGTGCTGGCCCTGGCTCGGTCTGGCCTCTTCCTCCATTTCCTGCTCGGCTTGCTCAGCTGGCTCCTCCTCAACGTGCTCCTCAAGCACATAACCATCCGGTCCGGGTAGTGTTGGATAAGCCTGAACAGGCACGTCTGGTAGCTCCCCCAATATGCCACACAAGTCGCCCTTAAAAGGGTGACGTGGTGTATAAGCCGCCATGTACCACTGATGCACATCGCTATCCATCCTCCAATTAGCTCGATCCATCAGGGCTGGTTTGGGCAATGCAAAGTACTCTCTATTTTTCTGAATGAGGAACGCTCGACGAGTGTTGTCCTGGACAATAAACCCCATCCATATTAATTCCATAATGCCTATCTTCATATGTCCCTGCTCGGGCTCCAAGTCCGAGAACTCCACTCCACAGAACGCGACCAAAGCCGTGATGACTCATCCACAAGTCAACACCCCACTCGTCCTCATGCTAGCCCGTTTAAGGTGCTCCATCACGTAACTACCGACATCTAATGGATGTCCTCGCACCGCTAGCCAAATCATTAAAAGCTCTACAGCTTGCACAATGCCATTATCATGGCGAGCAAACACGGCATGGCCACTCGCTCGCTGAAGAAGCCTCAGGACTGGGTTGCGAATTTGAGTGGCCTTCGCTCGTCTCGAGTCAAAAGAGACCCATCCATATCTCCATCATTAAACCGGGTAATCTGTCTCCAAAATGCATTCCGAGAATAGTCATCCGGCCCCCAAAACTCCCCCCCAGAACATTCTAAAGCAGTGTTGACATCTTCTACACTCATGGTGTACTCATGATTTGCAAGCTGGAATGAGATATGCTGGTAGCTGCTATCTCTGTTTTTCACCACATTCAAGGAGCTCAGAAACTCCATTATCAACTTCTTGTAAGAGGGCCATTGAGCTCGGATGATGCCCCCAATACCGACACGATTACACAGATGCCAGAAGTCGGCTGCAATGCCTAGATTTTCTATGTCTGAGTTGGAGACATAGCTAGAAGGCTCAATGTGCAGCTTGATCAATTTAGCCCACTTGTCTTGCTGGGCTTGATCATTCAGGATCACTCCGTAATAGAGGGGATGATACGGATCCTGGGGTAGTCTTAATTCTCGACCTCCTCTTCAAGACATAGTACCTACAAAGGTAACAAGTTAACCACAACTCTCTTGTAGACACATGCACAATTTAAGTTCAACTTCTCCACCTATAATGAGATTCCGAAACAAAAAACACAAAAAACGGCGAGAGGCATCATGACTTAGACACTCAGGCTTCAACAAAGCACAATGAATTTAACTCCCCCACTTTGGAGAACAACACCAACACTAACCAACTCAAACCAAGACCAATCCAAATCACCAAGCACCAAAAAAATTCACATATTGCTTCCAAAGTAGCCAAACTCATACCAAATCATACCAAACGTTCACCTTTTTCAACATTAAGCATGCTTGACAATGAGAAAGCCAATATTCACGAGAAATTCAATGGAATCCACTAAAACACCATGCACGCCACATATTCGATGAAATGTCGAAGTGAGACTCGAGGACACTAGCACATGCATTGACAATAGTAACACTTCCCATAAACAAAAACCAACAAAATTGTCAACAATTCGCCAAAGGGAACCCGAAAACGTACCTTGATTGAAGAATTTCCCAAAAAATGAAATTAGGGCATGTGTGTGCAAACTTAAAGAATTTCGTCCCTTTTCTCCGATTAAAGCCTTCAATGCAATGATGGTGAAGGATTGAAGGTGAATTGGTGGCGTGGTGTGGGTGATTGTGCAAGAAAATTTGAATTCGGGTGCGGAAGAGGGTGAGAGACGTGGCCGTGCTATGAAAATTAGTGTGTGGGGTGAAAAAATGGACGAAAACTTACCTAAATATGCTGAAGCCGCAAGCCCACACGACCGTGCGAGACTGATCTCCAGTCGCACGGCCCGTACGGGAATCTCTGTATGGTTTTGTGCTTGATGCTCCACTGGGTGGCACGGCCGTGCCTCTTTTTTATTTTATTTGGCACGGCCGTGCGGGCTTTTCGGAGCCGTGCACGGCCCGTGCCCAACTCTCTAGACAAGTTTGTGAAGGACGGTTTGCACTGAGGCACGGCCGTGCGGGCTTGGTCAGCCATTGCACGGCCGTTCTGGAGTCCGTGAGCTTCCAGACTTCCACTACTCGCACGATCATGCGAGAGCTTCCTAACCCCGCATGGGCCGTGCGCTCCCTCTGCGCAGATCAGTTATCTTCCGCCTTCGGGCTCATTTTGGACACTGCTTTTCCTATTCAACACAACCTCGAACACTACAAAACAGCTAGGCATGGACACACCAAAAAAACACACAAAAGAAACCAAGAAAACAAAGCAAAAGAACAACGCACACAAAACTAAAACTGAAAACAAACACAACCAAAACAAAACTGAAAGTTACCAAAACTTGGGTTGCCTCCCAAGAGCGCTTGATTTAACGTCTCTAGGTCGACCGGGACCAAGGGCCTCATGCATCTGCCAAGAAAATTGTTGACACTTCGGTCTTCTGCTCGGGTGAATAGTATCTCTTTATGCGTTGGCCATTAACTCAGAAAGTACTCCTATCTTGAGCAAGTAGCTCCATAGTCCTATTGAGCTCACTCAGCTTGCGAATAACATACGGACTTGACCATCTCAACTTAAGTTTTCCAGGGAAGAGTCTCAGTCTCGAATTAAATAAGAGCACTGATTCTCCAACCTCGAAATCCTTCTTGGTAATCATCTTGTCATGAAACCGCTTTGTACATTCTTTGTACAATGTCGAGCTCTCATATGCTTCAGCTCTAAACTCCTCCAACTGATTCAGGAGCATTACACGATTCTCACACGCAGCCTGAAGATCCATATTCAACTTCTTCACTGCCCAATATGACTTATGCTCCAACTCCACCGGCAAGTGACAGGATTTCCTGAACACAAACTGATAGGGTGAAAACCCCAAGGGAGATTTGTAAGCTGTTCGATACGCCCACAGTGCATCATCAAGCTTAGGCGCTCAATCCTTCCGAGTTACACCCACTGTCTTCTCCAAAACTTGCTTCACCTTCCTATTGGCCAACTCAGCTTGGCCATTGGCTTGTGGGTGATAAGCCGTAGTAACTCGATGCTTCACTCCATATTTGGCAAAAAGGACATTCATCCATTTATTGCAGAAGTGCTTCCCCCCATCACTGATGATTGCTCGAGGAGTTCCAAACCTCGTGAAGATGTTCTTCCTCAAGAAATTCAAAACGACTCGTGCATCATTGGTTTTGGTAGGAATAGCTTCAATCCACCGAGACACATAGTCGACTGCTAGGAGAATATAGAGGTATCCTTCTGAGGAGGTACATGGACCCATAAAGTCTATTCTCCACACGTCAAACAACTCCACCTCGACTGTGCTCGTCAAAGGCATCTCGTTCCTTTTGGACCGCTGGCACCTATCACACTGCAACACAAACAACTGGCATTCATGAAAAATAGAAGGCCAGTAGAATCCAGACTGTAAAACCTTGGCTGCAGTGCGGTTTGGACCAAAGTGACCACCGCTAGGAGATGCATGGCACTGCTGAACGATTGGAATCCACTCTTCTTGGGGCATACACCGCCTAATGACCATGTCAGCACAACGGTGATAGAGAAATGGCTCATCCCAATAATAGAACTTTACATCGTGCAAGAACTTCTTCTTTTGATATGACCCGAAATCTGGAGGAATGACGCCTCAAACCAAATAATTCATGAAGTCTGCGTACCAAGGGAAGCTAGACTCGACCACCATCAACTCTTCATCCGGAAATGCCTCCTTTATGGGTGCCTGATTCTCAATGCAGCTCTCATCCGTTTCTAACCTCGACAAATGATCCGCTACCACATTCTCGCATCCTTTCCTATCGCGGATCTTACAATCGAATTCCTGCAAAAGTAAAATCCACTGGATTAGTCTAGGTTTGGCATCTTTTTTTTCAAAAAGGTACCTAATAACAACATGATCAGTGTAGGCAATGGTTTTGGTGCCGATCAAGTAAGATCGGAATTTGTCGAAAGCGAACACCACTGCCAACATCTCTTTCTCGGTGGTTGTGTAATTCCTTTGAGCTGCATCAAACATCTTGCTAGTGTAGTAAATGACACGGAACAGCTTCTCCCTCTTTTGTCCAAGCGTCACTCTCAAGGCGTAATCACTAGCATCACACATAAGCTCAAAGGGCTGCGTCCAGTCGGGAGTCACCAAGATAGGAGCAGTAACCAAGACCTTCTTGAGTATTTCGAACCCCTGCAAACAAGCATCATCAAAAGTAAATGGGATATCTTTTTCTAGCAAACGACACATGGGCTGCACAATCTTTTAAAAATTGGCGATAAATCGCCAATAAAATCCGGCATGCCCAAGAAAAACTCCTCAAAGCCTTCTCATTTGCGGGTAGAGGCAATTTTTCAATGGCAACCACCTTAGCTCGATCCACCTCTAAATCTGCAGCAGAGATACGATGACCAAGCACAATACAATCTCTAACCATAAAATGACATTTTTCTCAATTCAAAACGAGGTTAGTCTCTTCATATCTTTTCAAAACATGGGTCAGATTATGCAGACAATGATCAAATGATGAACCATACACAGAGAAATCATCCATGAATACCTCCATAATATTCTCAATCAAATCATGAAATATAGCCATCATACAACGCTGAAAAGTAGCAGGCGCATTGCATAAACCAAAAGACATCTTTCTAAAAGAAAATACACCATAAGAACAAATAAAAGCAGTTTTATATTGATTCTCAGGAGCTTGGCAATCTGATTATATCCAGAATATCCATCCAAAAAGCAGTAAAATGCATGGCCAGCTAATCTATCCAACATCTGATCAAAGGCAACGGGGAGTGATCTTTTTAAGTAGCTGCATTCAACTTCCTATAATTAATACAAATACGCCACCCATTCACTACCCTTGTAGCCACAATCTCATTAGTTTGTTCATTCTTAACCACAGTAATCCCCCCTTTCTTGGTAACCACTTGCATAGGACTGACCCATTCACTATCAGATATAGGGAAAATAATACCATGATCAAGCCACTTAAGAACCTCTTTCTTCACAACCTCTTACATAACAGGATTTAGACAACGATGATGTTGCACACAAGGCTTAAAAGACTCTTCCATCAAAATTCTATGCATACAAATAGACGGGCTAATCCCTTTTAAATCAGCTAGAGACCAACCTATAGCAGATTTGTATTCTTTAAGCACATCAAACAACTGACTCAACTCACTATCAGATAATGCAGATGACACAATCACAGGAAAATTTTTACCTTCACCCAAATATGCATACATTAAATGACCTAGAAGTTCTTTCAGCGGAGGCGCCTCTTCTACCTCAACTGGCTTGATCTCAGATGCTTTTTCTTCCTCCTTGATGCTCCACAAACTCTCGAACTGTGGTTCCTCCATCTCAAGCTCATCAAAGGCCTGCAAGAGATTCACATTTTCAAATAAGTCATCATCATCAAAATCAATAATAGAAGTGTAAGAAAATATAGAATTGCTTATGCAATATTCTAAAGGATCAGAGGATAGAATTTTGGCTTGCTCTTCATCAACACAAGCCTGGATAACATCAATAGCTTTACACTCCGCCGCCCCTCCTTAGAATCTCATAGCATCATAAATGGAATAGATCACTTGCTCATCATTCACGTGGAGTGTCAAATCCCCTTTTTGCATATCAATAAGGGCTCAACCCGTAGCAAAAAATGGTCTACCTAGAATCAGAGACACCTCGTGGTCCTCTTCCATCTCCAACACGACAAAGTCTATTGGAAAGATAAACTTGTCGACTTTGACCAGCACATCTTCTACGATCCCCTTGGGATGTTTCACAGATCTGTCAACAAGCTGCAAAGTGATAGAAGATGGCTTCATAGTACCCAAACCAAGCTTCTTGAATATGGACATAGGCATCAGATTAATGCTGGCCCCCAAATCATAGAGCACTTTATTGAAATAAGTGCTCCCAATCACGCATGGAATGGTGAAGCTCCCCGGATCCTTCAGCTTCTGAGGAAGCTTCCGTTGGAGAATGGCACTGCACTCTTCAGTTAGGTTGACAGTTTCATATTCTTTAATTCTTTTCTTCTTGGCCACAATGTCTTTTAGGAATTTAGGATAGTTAGGCATCTGTTCAATGGCCTCGGAAAAAGGGATGTTGATGGATAATTTCTTGAAGATATCAAGAAATTTGGCAAATTGAGAATCCTTAGCCTGCTTCTTTTGCCTCTATGGGAATGGCAATGGTGGCACATATTTAGGAAGAGGGACATACTTGTATGAAGATGCGCCAACTCCCGTATTGGACTCCTTAGCCCACTCTAATGGCTTCTCTACCCCTTCTTCAACCTCTGTAGCTACTTTTCCACTAGTGTGATCAACTTGCTTCAGTATCTCGGGGCCGTCAAACTGCTTCCCATTCCTCAGCTGAATGGCTTGGCACTGCTCCTTTGGATTGACTTCAGTACTGCTCGGAAACTATTCCTTTAGCTGTTGATTGCCTACAGCCTTGTCATTCTGGCCCACCTGCATCTCTAACGACTTCATTTGTGCTCCAATGTTGGTTGAGAACTTGTTGAAAGAGATATCCAAGTTATCAACCTTTGCAGCCTCTGTATCCATCATCTGCTTGGTAGCCTGCATAAATGATCCTAAAATATCCTTCAAATCCGGCTTCTTCCCTTCATTGATAGCTCCATTTGTGGTGAAGAATCCAGGAGGGGGTTGCTGAAAATTATTGGAATTGGAATAACTGAGCCTATCCCAATTTCTATACTGCGGACCGCCTTGGTTCTGTCGAAAGTTATTGTTGTAGCCACGTCCCTGCATGTAACTGACATCTGCTGGTCCATCATGAACTGCAGCTACATGATCCGGTGCTACATCAGATGGAAAAGCAATGTTCTTTGTCAACAACGTAATGTCTTTGGCCATAGTAGACATCTGGGCGGTCAACTCCTTCAGATCATCAACGGACGATGAAATTTCAGCTACTCGATGAACTGAGTTCCTCTGTGATGGCTACTGAGCACTATTCGATGCCATTCTTTCTAGAAACTCTATGGCTTCTTCTGCGGAAAGCTCCAACAATGCACCACCTGCAGCTGCGTCAATCTTGTCTCGTGTGCCCTCTATCAGTCCATTGTAAAAGTAGCACACCTGCTGATCGGACTGAAACCCATGCTTCGGGCATTTATAAAGAGGTCCCTAAATCTCTCCCATGCTTCGTACAACGGCTCCTGATCAAATTGTCTGAACTGTGTGATCTCATTTTTTAATCCTCAGTGTCTTGCTGGGAGGACAGTACTTAGCTAGGAACCTCTTGGATAATTCAGGCCACGTGTTAACTGTGTCGGCATCTAGAGAGTGATACCATAACTTGGCCTTATCTCGCAGAGAGAACGAGAAAAGGTGGAGCTTAATAGTGTCTGCTCCAACTCCATTGATCTTGACAGTCCCACAGACTTCAAGAAACTGCGCCAGATGCGCATACGGATCCTCCAATGCTCCACCCCCAAACTGATTCTGTTGCACCATCAGTATGAGTCCCGACTTAAGTTCGAAGTTGTTAGCATCGATAGCCAGCATTCTCAGACCACCATAATGTCTAGTGGCGTCAGGCTCCAAAACATGACGAATCGGTGGTGCTACAGCCTGTGGGTCTTGCTGTTGCTGCTGCCTCAGTAGTGCCTTGAGCTCATCCATCTCTCAGCACATTTCAGCCATTTTCTCTTCTCTAATAGCTGCCATCTTCACAGCTCTGTTCCTCTCTGTATTCCGGTGTCTAGCAGAGGCCTCGATCTCAGGATCAAAAGGTACTAACTCAGTCGTGCCTTTTGAATGCAAGTTCATAAACTACCTGCTAAACAATGAAAAGTTAAAACGCAGCAGAAATTAAATAACCGAGAAATATAATTAAATAAATAACTAAAATACAATCTAAAGTAAAGTGGAATAATCGAATCAAATAGAAATCAGAATCACTCTAGTCCCCGACAACAGCGTCAAAAACTTGTTCGCTCCTTTATTTCACTTAAAAACGACTCGCAAGTGTACGAGGTAAATTATAGCAAAACAAGGTGAGAACAGATATCGTATCCACAGAGACTAGACATGCAATCCGATTAAATACCTAATTATGAATTATTCCACTCTAGATAGATAACCAAATAAGCTTTATAGACTTACGAAATAAAAATAACAAAATAATTAAATAACTGAAGAACTCAAATGCAGATAAAACGACAAAGAACTATGATGATAAACGGATCCTAGGGAAAACACTCATATGAATATAACAACTTCAATTAATATATTAGACCAATTTAATTCCTAAATCTGTAGAAGAATCACACAAATGTAAAGTCCCTCTCTTTCGAGTAAGTCTTAAACATAAATCAAATGCCAAATTTGATCTCTCGAATTCAATTTGTCATTTAACTCCAAAATGCTCCCAAGATTTATTCTCCTCACATAATCTACTAATCTCACGATCTAGCAATTATGTGTGTGTACTCCTAATCCGTTAATTAATTTAACCTCTCTCGAGTGATAGACAATTAACTAAGCATGCGTATTAATTAGCCAGATAAATCCACAAGATAATTAAAGCAAGGATACACAAACAGATAAAGAAACGGAACAATATTAATAATCAAAATCAATGATCCATACTGTAGCAATCCCTAGAATCTCAAGATGTTTAGCCGCGCATGTTCAAATTACAAACCAGAGGACATAATTTGACAAACATAGCTAACATGATTAAACAAACTAAAATTAAGAAACAACTTATGTGTTAGGGTTGAATCTTCAATCTCAGTCGATCTCCAGTGTTCTTCGTCTTCTTCTCCGCTTTCTCTGCTCTCAAATAGCGTAAAAGGTTGTCCGAAATTCGACTAATTACCACTTTTTATACCCGAGGAGGAAAACCCGCGTCGAGTAGAACATAACTACACAAATTAGGTCAAAACTCAGTACATCCGCACCCTCTCACGGTCCGTGCCATCCTTCTTCCTCACAGCACGGCCGTGCGAGCTTAGCCTCTGGCCGATTCTTCCTTGGGGTCACACGGCTGTGCGGTTGTGTCTCAGCCCCGCACAGCCCGTGTTGGAAGTTCTATTCTCATCTTCGTCTAGTGCTCTTCATATGGCACGGCCGTGCCATCCTGGTCCAACAAGGTACGGCCGTGCTGACTTCCAGGCTGGCAATTCCGGACCTTTCTTCGACACGAAGACTCTCCAATCTATACCATACCTCTAATTCTATCAACTCAAGCTCAAAAACCTCACAAACGGGACAAACTCTAGGACACGACGAAATAATTACAACTCGGTATAAAATGCCCTCAATTACACGGTTTATCTCCAAAAATACACCAACTAACAACTCTAAAACCGTATAAAATACGAGTTCATCAGTTTTCAAGGAAGAAACATCCTCCAGAAGTACTCTTCCGATCTTCAGTACAACCAACCCAATCTGCATCATAAAACCCTACCAAACTAGGGTTTGTATCGTAGGAAAATCAAAGTCCCAACTCAGCAGTACCTTTTATGTACTTGATTATGTGCTTGACAGATTTCAGATGACTTTTTTTGGGATCAGATTGGTACTGAGCACAAACTCCCACACTATAGCAAATGTCTGGCCTACTTGTTGTAAGGTAGAGCAGACTGCCAATCATACTTCGGTACAAGGTTTGCTCAATAGAAACACCAGCTTCATCTTTTGACATCTTTGAGGATGTCCCCATCGGTGTTCTTTTTGGGCTGCAACTATCCAACCCGAACTTGCTGATCAAGTTCCTCGCATACTTTGTTTAAGACACAAAGATTCCATCATCTTTTTACTTCACTTGAAGCCCCATAAAGTATGTTAGTTCACCTACAAGACTCATCTCAAATTCAGATGTCATGTCCTTTACAAATTCGTCCACCATTCTGTTTGAGACAGATCCAAAGACAATATCATCGACATAAATCTGGACGATGATCACATAGATTTTTCTCTCTTGATGAAGAGAGTTCGATCAGCTCCACCACGAACATATCATTTCTCCAGAAAGAATTTCGTTAGCCGTTCGTACCAAGCTCGAGGAGCTTGTTTGAGGCCGTAGATGGCCTTCTTTAGTTTATACACGTACTCAGGATGGTGAGGGTCTTCAAAGCCTTTGGGTTGGCTAACAAACACGTCTCCAGACAAGTACCCATTCAAGAAGGCACTCTTCGCGTCCATTTGGAATAATTTGAACTTCATCCAAGCAGCCATGGTAAGAAACAAACGCACCGATTCAAGATGAGTAACTGGAGCAAAAGTCTCGTCAAAATCCACTCCTTCAACTTGGGAATAACCTTGGGCAATAAGTCTTACCTTATTTATGGTTATGTTCTCTTCTTCATCGGTTTTATTCTTGAAGATCCACTTTGTGTGGATAACATTAACATCTTCAGGTTGTGGAACAAGATCCCACACTTTATTTCTTTCAAATTGTAAGAGCTCTTCTTGCATGGCTTGAATCCATTGCTCTTTTTGCAATGCCTCTTTCATATTTTTGGGCTCCACAGTTGAGGTGTAACACACATTGACAATCAATTCACGATAGTTCTTTCGAACTCCTCTTGTTTGAACTCTTTTACTTATATCACCGATGATATCGAATGCAGAGTGATTCTTTTGAACACCTTTCAAAGGTTTGGAAACATCCAGTTTCTCAATACTTGCTTTTGTCGGCACACTGTGTTCCGAACTATCTGGAACAGATGTTGGAACATAGATAGTAGCATCAACGCTTTCCTCATCAATCTGGGCGGTAGATTCTTCCAGATCATCAACAACAATATTAATGGACTCTATCACAATCTTGATCCTTTTGTTGAAAATGCGGTAGGTCCGACTATTCCTCGAGTACCCGAGAAACACACATTCGTCTCATTTGACATCAAACTTTCCAAGCTGCTCTCGGTCTCGCAACATGTAACAAGTACTCCTAAAAATATGAAAGTACTTTAAGTTAGGCTTTTTCCCTTTCCACAACTCGTAGGGAGTAACTCTCGGCTTAGGTCTGAAGTACACCCGATTAATGACATGACAGGTTGTATTCACCACTTCAGCCCAGAGATTATCAGGGATAAATTTGACCTTCATCATGACTCGGCTCATCTCTTGAAGCGTCCGATTTTTCCTCTCATTAACACCATTTTGTTGAGGTGTTTTAGATGCTGAGAACTCTTGACCGATTCCTCTTTATTCACAGAAGCACCTAAAGAAACCATTTTCAAACTCATGACCATGATTACTTCTTATTCTTACAATATTAGTTCCTTTTTCCACTTCAAGCTTGAGACATAACTTCTTGAATGTCTCGAAGGTCTCTCCTTTGTGTCTTAGGAACTCCACCCATGTGAATCTAGTGAAGTCATCCATACACACAAATATGAACCTCTTCCGTCCAATACTTCAGTTTGAACAGGCCTCATTAGGTCCATATGTAACAGCTCCAAGGCATTTGAAGTGGTAATATTTTTAACAGATGTATGAATCTGTTTTCTAACTTGACATGGTCCGCAGTCTTTCCCTCAATCAATATTCAATTTTGGGACACTAATCACAGCTTCAGTCTTCATGAGTCTCTGAAGGTTTCGAAAACTGATATGGCCAAGTTTTTCATGCCATAAATCTGCTTCACATAGCTGGGATCTGAAGCAAGTCCCCTTCATGTTAAGGAGATAATAGTTGTCCCTTGATCTGTCCCCATCCATTAGAAGAACACTTTCTTTGTTCTTGACAAGACATTTGTCTCTAGTGAAATACACTAAGAGACCTTGGTCACACAACTGACTAATGCTAATTAAATTAGCTTTTAGTCCTTATACAAGTAGCACGTGCTCCAGGTTGGGCATCCCATGCACATTTAGACATCCACGACCAAGCACTCTACCTTTAAAACCATCTCCAAAGGTAACAGATTGATATGATCAATATTTTTTAATGTTGCTCAGCATGCTAGCATCTCCGGTCATATGGTAAGAGCATCTGCTGTCAAAATACCAACTACTTTTTGCATGAATATTGAGGGCGGTATGAACCACATAATTTCTGTGGTTGTTCCTGGATCTATTCCAGATATTTCTTCTGGAAAACTGATCAGATTTTGCAAAACCCTTTCTTTTCATCATTCAGAGATCATTGATATAGTTTCTGTAATGTGGTCGAATGTGACCAGGTTTCTTATAGTAATGACACACAACACGTGTCTTTTGAGGAGACTTCCTTCGCTGCTGCTTGTTCTTTGGCTCAGCTCTTGATTCTAGAACTGTCGAATCTTTTATTCCAGAGGTCTGTGCTTGATAGAATCCGCCATAAATATGACCACCATTGTATCCGAGCCCCGAATGATCCTGAGGGCTCTTTCCCTTGGAAAGAATCTCATCCAGCTGAGATGATCCAGAGTTCATCATCTTCACAAGCTTCTTCAGATGTTGAAGCTCACTAGTCTGAGAGTGACTATTGTTTCTGGACTGCAGCAAGTCACTTTGCGCTTCCTTGAGATGAATGGCAAGATTATCTCATTCTTTCAAGAGATCAACATTTTCTTTCATCAGCCCTTCATTGGCTTGAACCACCATGATCCAACTCGTATGAAGTTTTTTATATGTTTCCATGGCAGATTCTTTAGTGAATTCTTCTCAATCACTGCATTCAGACACCTTGTCATCTTGACTGTCAGGAACAGACTAAGACACAGTTTCTTTGACAGACAGTGTCATGAAAGCAATATGATTGCTCACACATTCTTCATCACTTCCGCTATCATCAGGGTCATCACTCTCACTGAGAGTAGAACGGTATGATTTGTTCTTCTTTTTAAGAGTATTGGCACACTCGGCTTGGTAGTGACCAAAATCACCGTACTCTCTACACTTGATATCTTTATGTTTGTCTTCATTTGAATCTTCATCTTTTGATCTCCGAGGTTTAAAAACCTTATTTTTGCCAGAATTACTTTGAGAAGATTTCTCATATCGTTTAGCAAATCTCGATAAGTTCTTGGACAGCATAGCAATTGTCTCGGCAAGATCATGTTTGTTAGGGACATTTCTTGGCACATCAGTACTGGAACCTGCCTGAAAAGCTATGCTTTTCTTCTGCACTGTCTCATCATCTGTCAGTCCCATTTCGAATGTTCGCAGGGACCTCATCAGCTCCTGTAACTTCATCTTGCTCACGTTTTTTGCCTCTTCAATGGCCGTGACTTTGTATGCGAATCTTCTATACAGAGATCGCAACACTTTCCGCACAAGTTTCTCTTCAGAGATCGCATCTCTAAGGGAAAAACTTCCATTAGCAATGTCACAAATCTTGGCGTTGAAATCAACAAGTTTTTCCATCTTTATCCATCCGAAGGTTCTCAAATCTGGTAGTAAGCAGTTGCATTCGAGAGGCACGAATACTGCTTGTTCCTTCAAATGTGGTCTGCAAGATATCTCACTCATCTTTGGCTTTGTCACAAGTGGATATGAGCTTGAAGACATTCATGTCAACAATAGAGAAAATAGCGTTCATGGCTTTAGCATTCAGTCCCATGACATGGAAATCGACATCCTCTCATTCTTCTTCCGGCTTCAGCACTACTTTGCCTTTTTCATCCTTCTTGGTAGGAGGCTTCCAGCCTTCAGTCACCATCTTCCAGGCCCATTCATCAATCGAACATATGAAAGATGTCATTCTAGCTTTCCAATAGGCATAATTGTTGTCATCCAGGAGCGGAGGTCTCACCGTCGAGGCTCCTTCTTTCATTGTGTCCATCTTGGCAAAATAACACAAAATACACGGATTAAAAACCCACGATCACACCTTAAGAAAGGTGACCTGCTCTGGTGCTAATTGAAAAATAATAATCCGTGTTCATGAGTGTTTAATTAATACTGCTTAATAACTATTCTACGATATGTGTGGGACAGATGCAAGAACATAAAATATAAAGTGGTAAAATATGCACGAGATTGGTAACCCAGTTCGGTTAAACAACCTAATTTGGGGGGATTGCACCCAAACTTGAAGATTCGACGGTTACTCCTTCATGAAGTGTATTTGGGATCTTACACATAGACTCCTTCCTTATGTCGCCCGTTCTTCTCTACGAACTCTTTCGCTAGCCGAAAGCTGTAAGATCCCCTTACAACCGTGACACTAGAATCCCTCTAGCTACCCATGACTTCAACTTACAATATTTCCCGAGATTGCGTACAAAACAGAGTAATAAAACCCCTCACGTGTTTCACTCGAAAACACTCAAAACTAGTCTATCACGTTGAACTATTTTAAGGAACAACTACTATTAAAAACTCGGGACACAAACCACAATGATTCTCAAATAATATGCTAAGAGAATCTAAACAAAACGTCCACTGATTGCACAATGAATCGGCCTTTATATAGCCTTCACTTCACACTTGTTGCCGATCTTCATGCGCCGCCAATATGGAAGTTAATCGATGGTTTGTGATCTTCCTAAATGTGTGTAGATACTTTCATTGGATATGAGTGTTATTTGCAGCTCAGTATCTACTCTACAAGGCAGTCAATCGAACACATCTTGCTTTCCATGAACGGATCTGCGCAAGATCTTCTATTTATGGAAACTGCCATATACAAGTGTCCCTGGGTATGTCTGGAACCTCAGAGGGAACAGTTCACCAACTGTTCTTCTTTTCTTGCACAGTGGAATGAATAGCTTCAGGGACATACCCAAGCACACATTGTCGAACATATCTCGACAACAAAACAATACGAACGTTTAGTGCATAACGGTGGCACTAACATAATTGGGTGGTAATATTCTGATTTCTATTAATATATTAAGTTTCGATAAAAATTTCATTATTAAAAAAATAATGTATCTAAATTATGATAATTTGTAGTTGTCTCCGTGAATTAAATATCTATATACATACCAAATAAAAATATGGTATGCAGATATTTGATTGCATTTATATTAGTTCCAATTAATTAAATAATTAATATAAATAAATTTTAATTAATTAATATAGATTTATGTTTATGAAAATATTATTTGAGTGGAAAAATATAGTCTTACCATTTAAAATAAATTACATTTTGATACCTATATTTTGGTCTATTTTTTAAAAAATATTTCATTTTTTTCAAAATCAACAAAACAATACCCACTTTTCAAAAAAAAAAAATGCAAATATAACATTTGATCAATTTTACAGCTCAAAAATCATATGCAATTGATTGTAATTGTATTTAAAAAATCATACAATCAAGAAAATTTAAAAATACAATCAATTACATACGATTTACGAGTCGTAAAATTGATCAAGTGTTGGATTTTCAATAAAAAATGAAAAATAGGTATCATTTTGTTAATTTTTAAAAAGTGGTCTATTTTTAAAAAGAACCCAAAATATATCGTCCTACTATTTATAGTGTCTATCTTTCTTAATAGCTGGAAAATTTGCACTCAATATTAAGTCATTCCATTTTTTTTATTAATTAGCTCGAATAAATTCATTTTATTTACACATACATAGACAACTTATAAGTACAATTTTATGTATTTACTATAAAATATATTCATTCAAAGAAACATATTTTTTAAGAGTATAATTTTATATAATTTTTGTGAAAATTGCCTCTAAAATCACCACTTTTACCCGTTTTTTGATTTTAAACATCACTTTTTAATTTTTACAATTTTAACATAAATTCAAACTATTTTGTAAATTAAACATCCCCATTATTTTTCTCCCAAATTAAAATTGATGTGGCGACACATGTGCATCTAGTGGTTGATCGAAATCAGTTTGCTGATTTAAAACTACATTGTTTAATTAAGAAATCAGATTCGGGAACATGAACGTACTATTGATCTCTCGATCTCTCTCTCAATTCTCTGTAAAATTCCTTAGACAAAATCTTTTTCACAAAATTTCTTTTGTAGATTCTCTCGGTAGAGCTTCTCTAGAAAATCTTAGAGCAATTTCTTTCTTGTAGAGATCTTGGAAGTTCAAAAATTAGGACATATAGAAAACGACAGTGGTTGCTCTATTGATGTCAACAGTGGTCCCCGACTCAAGTTGGATGGATTAAGGAGCATGGTGGATCCTTTTATTGTATAAGATTGTCGCGAACATGACGAACAGGTAGACCCTAGTTGCCTTTCTAAACTCATTCAAGCTTAATTTTTTAGTAGGGTTTATGTATTAAAAAAGTGATTTTTTGAGGTTTATGGTTGTATTATGTATTAGTTTAAGAGTAGTGCTTCTGGTTCTCAATTTTATTTTAGATTTTAGACTAGTGCTTTTAGTTCTCAATTTTAAATTATTTTAGATTTTAAGGATTAGTGCTTTTGGTTCTCGATTTTTTTCGGGTTCTCGATTTGTGAGACAATATATTCTTGTTTAGTGAGATTTTTGTTGATATTGGTGAACTAAGTGAACTTAAGCAACTTTTGTTGCAAAGTTCTGATTTTTATGGAGAAATACTAGTTTTTTTTAGACTTTTCTTAGAATAATTGTGTTGGTATTAATCAAAATTCAAAACACCTATTTTTTTGTTATAGTGAAACCTTTTCAATCTATATAGAACATAGAGGTAAACTTGTAGATGTGGGAAATGATAAAGTATATCATGTGCAATGAGATAACATCCATTCATGGATTAGACTCCGATTGATTTGGATATCTTGATTTAGATGATGCAGTGGAGAAGTTGGGCTATGTTTCTCGGTCTAGCTTGCTATACAAAATCCCAAAGACAGAGGTCTATAAGTCATTACACAATGACAAAGATGCCATGGGAATGCTTTTACATCTGTCCCAAAAGTGCAGGTTATTTTCTGTATATGTAGATAAGGGGAACAAGGCAAGAGATATGGTGAAAAAAGTGATTGTAAATGCTAGCATAGATGGTGAGGTGAGTGCAGATGCGATTGAGAATGCTAGAATTGAGAATGAGGACACAAGTGATAAAGATTTAATTGCTTACGAAAATGAAGTAGGCAAAGGAGTTGAGAGTGATTATGAACCTGACAACTCAGATGAAGATATCTCTTCCAATCATGTTGGAGAAGAAAATGATACAGATGATCATAGCTTAGATGATGAATATATACAATCTAGGTTGAACCAGATGGTAATTATGAAGAATATTTATGACAATGATGCTTGTGCCAATAATGTAATATCATGTGGAGAGCATGCACATGGAGAATCTTTCAAAGCGCAGCTTCTGAAGCATTTAATTTGTCTTGAACTATGAAGAATTAGATATAGAGGTGAACTCAGACTCTACAAAAGAAAGAGATAACATGATACGTAAGCCAAGAAAGGTCACTTATGATCCCAAATGCAATCATAAGTCCCTTAAAATAGTCGTTGGAATGTGATTTGAAGATGGTTTTCATTGTAAACATGCTATTCAAACAATTTCAATTGAGAATGGACACTGAATCAGATTTACAAAATTTAATAAGACTCAATATGAGGTTAAATATAATGCATATCCCAATGCAGTTGGAGGTGTTATAGTAGTTTGATTAAAAAAGATGGTACTTCTGTAATTAAATCTCTTATTGGAGATCACAAATGTCCTAGGGAGATGAACAACAAACAAGCTACCTCTGAGTGAATCGCAAGAGAATATCTGAAAAAATTTAGAATAAAACTAAATATGTCTATTAAGGAGTTAGAGTTGATATAATGTCAAGGTTTTCATGTGAGGTTATATCTACCATGGAGATTATACAAAGCCAAGTCGAAGATTCAGAAAAAATTGAGAGGTTAGCTTGATATAATGTCAAGGTTTGCATGTGAGGTTACATCTACCGTAGAGATTATACAAAGCCAAGTGGAAGATTCAGAAAAAATTGAGAGGTTAAGTCTCTGAACACTATGGGGGGTTACAAAGATACATTGTTGAGTTGACGAAGATTGATAAAGAAAAAAGGTTTGAGTTGCAGCTAGGTGATGGATCTGTATTCAAGGCATTGTATATTGGATTTAGTTAGATAGATAAGGAATATCTGTTTATACTCATATTGTGTTAATCAACTTTGTGGAATAAAAACTGGAGGTTTAGAAGAGCAGCACTAACACTAATAAAAGTAGTAGGTTCATTCAAGTGCAAGAGCATGTATGACTCCAGATTCTTCATTCAAGCAATAAAAATATAATATAAGTTTTTAAGACTTCAAATTATCAAACAATCCAAAGTCGCTGCCATTACAAGTAGGATTGAGTAGAGCCACTGGAGGAAGTGATGAAACTAAGCTACTGGTGCTCATTCATGTGATTCAATACAAGCTCAATCATATTATCAAGAATCTCAACCCCATCTATTAGCCATAAAAAAAAGAAAAAAAATCTACTTATTGAAGCAATAATGAACATAACTACTACATCACAATCTGTGATATCACAGTCTTCTTCTCCAAAATTCATTCCATTTTCCTTCCTACGTATGTATGGAGAAGCTCTCATCGAGGTCCATTATTTTTTTCTCGAAACCTACTTTAGAATGGATTAGTAAAGCTGGTGATGAATCTCGTATGATAGGAAAGATCCAGTCAGTGACGAATCCCTTCCAATCTCATTCCTAATCGATAGTGAAAACACCCATCTCTTGGTTCCACTTCAAGCCAATGAACTGGAGAAAGCTACTCCTCCTAAGAAGATCATCTTCTTTTTTATACGTGACAATGGCAGTCACTCCCTACCCCAGCCCTCAAAAGGTTCACCCATTTTCTCCATCAACACACGACTTGAAAAAAACACATTTTCTTTTCTCTTCCAAATTCCAACAACACTAGTTAATAATGACTACGTGCAGCAGCAAAACTCCCCTCAATGAATAAGAAACCATGAAAATCTAGATTTTCTAAGCCCAAAATTAAAAGCCCAAATTCCTCAACCTCTGCCGCCAGTTTCTGCTGAATGAGATGTCGCCGACACCACTGAATCCCATCAGCTCAACTTGTTCCCACTTCGCCCGAGATCAACCGAGAAAGCCAAGATCAAGGTGAGAACATCGTCTTCTTCCCAAAAAATTTCTTCTCCATCTACAAAAGCAATTTTGTAAAAAAGATTTTGTGTAAGGAATTTTTCAGAGAGATATCGAGAGAGAACACGTTCATATTCCCAAATCTGATTTCTTAATTAAACAATGTAGTTTTAAATCAGTAAACCAAACAAAGTCGATCAGCCACGTAGATGCACATATGTCGCCTCGTCAGTTTTAATTTGGGGGAAAATAGTGGGAATGTTTAATTTACAAAATAGTTTCAATTTATGTTAAAATTGCAAAAATTAAAAAGTGATGCTTAAAACTAAAAAAAGGATAAAAGTGATGATTTTAGAGGTAATTTTTCCTATAATTTTTTTTATGTTTGGAATACTTCAATATGTAAATAAATAATAATTGTACAATGAGACCAGCGTGGCCTAGTGGCTCTTGGCAGAGTTGAGTGTAATTTCCATTATTTGGGCCTAGTGGCTCTTTGCAGAGATAGTGTAATTTCCATTCTTTGGGTAACCACTAACCAAGTAAATATGCAAACAAAACTAAGGGGGTGTATTTGATGGATTTTATTAGATAAGTCTATGGATTTTATAAATTCATAGATTCCACATGGAGTCTCACAACTTCACGCAGAGTCTCCCGAATTTGGTGTATGGATTTCAGACCGATTTAGCACGATTTTAATGGATTTGAAATCCTTATTTCTAGCGCTCGATGGAACACAGCGATCCTGGATTTTATAAATTCATAGACTCCACATGGAGTCTCACAACTTCACGCAGAGTCTCCCGGATTTGGTGTATGGATTTCAGACCGATTTAGCACGATTTTAATGGATTTGAAATCCTTATTTCTAGCGCTCGATGGAACACAGCGATCCTAGATCCGGAAAAAATAGAACCCAGCGACCTCTGGCTTCCAGCGGTCGCTGGGAAGGTTGGCCGAGTACACCCAGCGGCCGCTGGGAATTAGTAACAAGAGACCACCGTCTAAGCAGCCTCAAAAATCCCAACGCCAGAAGCTCGCCACAACCACCTCCCATGGGTTCGGCGGCGAGGAAAAGTCTAAGGTGCGGCAGTGCGTGGAGAACTGTGGCGCCTGTTGCAAACTCGATAAGGGCCCCAATTTTCCTTCCGCTCAAGAAATCTTCGGTGACCCTTCTGATATTGAGGTCTATTTCCGCAGCTTTCTCGCTCACTGTGTTTTGTGTGTGCAATTGCACTTTTAAAAATATAATCTTGAATTATTATTAGGCACAATGGTTGTTTACCTGAGTGTATGAATTTGTCAAGAAAATGTGCGTAGGCGAATTGGATTTATGTATTTGATTATGTGATGTGAATTCTGGAGTTGTGTGCGGTTCTTCAAATATTGGAGTGTAATAAGAAGATAATTTTGTTTTTTTATATGATGTTGATGTTGAATATGTGGATATGATGAGTAGTTATTGAGATTTTTCACAGAATGTGAGTAAATGATTTTGGATTTGTTGTTTATATGATGATGATCAACATGTGGTGGTAAAGTATATAGTTCTTGAATTTTTTAATAGAACGTGTTTAAACTACTTAGCGGCCGCTGCATTGCACCGCGCGCCGGATTTTTCAAATCCATGAAAGTCTCGTGTCCATCGAATACACCATGATTTTAAAAGTCCTATAAAATCCAATGAAATTTGAATTGAATACACCCCTAAATCATAGAAATCAAATAAAGTTCAGAAACGTTTACATTTGTTCTGCACACGATCATGGGCACAAAGAGTAGATCACATCATTATGAACACCGAGCGAGACACCTTGGATACTGT
The DNA here is from genome assembly GCA_026008535.1 of Perilla frutescens. Lineage (NCBI taxonomy): Eukaryota > Viridiplantae > Streptophyta > Magnoliopsida > Lamiales > Lamiaceae > Perilla > Perilla frutescens. The sequence goes on from BRKX01000011.1 coordinate 35,588,368, forward strand.
AACTAATTAAACCCTATATTGATCCACCACAGGACTCCCCAGTAATGATGGAAACCAGTACCAATTAAGTTAATTTAAGATCAAAAGGAACTCGATCGACACTTACAGAAACACAAATGACTCATAATATATATAAACCAAATAAAAGAACATAAATTATAAACTTAAATGAAATATAAAAGTCTTGCTCTTGAGGAAACGAAAATAACTCAATCGCACTAAATATAAAGAATGATCATCTCCTAAAAACTATGCACTAGCTAGTAATGTACGTATATGAATATATAAATTAAATTAAATTTGAGCAACACGTACACACATTAATAGACATAAAATAAGAAAATATAACATACATAGTCCCCAACATCATAAACCCTACTAATTAATCCACCGATTGACACCCAATATCTGAAAGAGAATTCAGAATATATATTTTCTGATAATTAACAAACAACTTATTGACGCAACAGTAGTACTACATTAATAATCATATATAGTTTGTTAAGTACAAATACAAAATAAAAACTAGCTAGTAGTCAATTAAGATGTAGTTGCTGAAGGTGCATAATAACCTAGCTGCAGGCTGCCCTCATCAACATTCCATGGAGAGTTACGTTTGAACCAAAATATTTATGTACCACTCATAGAATCACAAATCGATCTCTCTTCCCATTCTAAGTCGAAGTTAATGGAGCCAATGAAATTTGTCAATTGAGACCTCTTATCTTTTTTTCTCCTCTTTCTATTTAATTCATCTTACAGCTTGTCTGATCGGCGCAAGTGAGGAGCTATTACCAGCAACCGACGATAAGTTGCGCATGTTTCTCCTTGCCGGCTTCTTGCCCTCTAATTTTCCACCCGGCTGTCGCACTTTGACTCCTCGTATCATCTGTATCACGCCAGCCAGCAGGGTTACGTTCGTATGAACACAAGTTTGAGAAACTAACCACAATTAAGCAATCTTATATATAGACACTATATCATGATAAGTATATATATATATATATATATATATATGATAAAAGAAATTAAAGCAATTCTTGAAGGTCTAGTGCGTTCAACAGTGTATCTCACATATTTGCCACATTTTGTATCGGAGTAGATGACGATGAAATCTCCTTCTTGAAGTCCATTGAGCCTCACAAAATCTCCTATATATAATTAAGGACATGAAGAAAATTTGTAAGACTGGTAATTAATCATCTATTTCTTAATTATAATAAACATTAATTGTCATGCTCATTACCTGTGTTCTCAAGAAGGTACATTCTGCTTTTGTTATTAGGCCAAAACCTGAAACCCCCAAAAATCATACATGCAATCAGATTAATGGAAATTTAGAAAGCTAAGATATATAATCCAATTAATTTCATTTAAATTTTATTACCTGTATCGCATATTCCAAACACGAGACGTTCCAATGTCTTCCATGGCAATGGAAATTCCATCTCTTGTTTCCAGTTCCGGGAGATGGCTTTCAGCCTCTTTCTGGCAGCACATTAGCAATTTTGATCAGATCTTATAATCTTAATTCTAAAAGACAACAAACCAAGCCAAATACATAATATATACTCATCTAGCTATATGCAATTATAATTCATCTTATTAAATTAAATAAGAACCAAGAAATTTACTTTTGGTAACACAATCCTTCCAAGATTACCAACATCACTTTGCTTCAAGACTTTCTGCAGCAAAAACTTCAAATTCTTTTCGGTCTTCCAACCCTACATAGATCAAAACCAAACTAATTAACTCAGATATATATGTTGATTAAAATGAATCAGCTAGCTAAGAATAATCATATAAAATGTTCAACAAGTCCAAATTAGTAACTCAAAATGCTAATGCAATAAACAACCTGCGGTTGCCGCCGATCAGAAGTAGTCTGCCGTTGGGATCGATCTGCAGAATTTAGTTGTGGCGCCTCCGCAGGGGGTAAATTCGTCGCGGTTGGAGACGAGGCATCACCACCGGTAGGCCAGTACACCCAATTTCCAGGTGAACTACCTTGATCACCATCATCAACGCCATCTCCTACCAAATGTGGATCATTCAACTGGTTTTGGTGCTGGTTTGAGTTGCTACAATGACGATTATGGTGCGAATATAGGCGTCGTTGGCGGGCCATTCTTTTCTTCCTAGCCTCTTTAGTTGCAGAAGAGCCCAATCTCATCATCCTATCTCCATTTGGATCGAACATTTGATAGGGATTCCCATACATAGTCTGTTGACGGTTAATAACACCACCATTATCGGGAAAAGGACTGAATTGCGAGGGCGGCGGCGGCGGCACCGGAAACGGTGACAGAGCCCACGACGGAGCATGATCCATCACTTGATATTCTGATGAATGCTGATAAGGAATGCCGTTCACAACTCCATGACTCATCGGCATCGGGTTCGAATACGGATCGCCACTGCTGTAGCCAGACATCGGTTGAGCAAACGGCGGCGGCGGCGCCACCTCCGGTGGTGCTGGTGGCATCCACTGGGTGTTGGGAAAGGTGGTGTTTGGATCAGAAGGCACAGGATTGTAAATGAAGTTGGGGTTGGGGTTAGGGTTAGGGTTAGGGCTCGGATCAGTGATTTGAGCAGTTTCTTCAAGGGAAAAAGGAGATTGAGCGGTGGGGGCGGCGGCGCCGCCTTCTCTCAGCCGCGCCTTTTTCTGAAGCTGGTATTGCTCCACCCATTCAAGAATCAGTTTGAGAAGCTGTTTCTTGCCTTCTTTACTGCTTCCCAAACGCTTCGAAGCGCTTTCAATGGTGGAACGCTTCAGCTTAATGCTTCTCATATCTTCTGCTGAAATGTAATCCTTGTTTTGCTTCAACCATTCGAAGAAAATCATTGCAAGCTCGCTATTTCCCTGCAGAAAGCTAAAGCCATCGTTTACTTCCTCACACATCATTTCATTCTCCAACGGCGGCGGCGCCACCGCCTGCGCTGCCGTCTGCTGCCCATCCAAGAAATCCTGAGGGTTTTCACTTTGGAAAACCGACGATGGATCCCAGAGCTCATTGCAATCGATCAGATCCATGTAACCAAAATTCTCCATCACATCGATGCAATCCACGTCGCCCCCCAAGCCGTCGTGCTCCGGCGGCGGAGGGATCTCCATGGAGGCGGTGGACGACAAGGCGGCCGCTCCCACCGTCTCCATTTTCACCTCATCAACTCCATCACACAGCTGCTGGAAGCTCATCCTCGCCGTGTCTTCCTCCGCATCCGACCTCATCATCGCCCATGATGCAGCTGGAGACGACGAGGTGGCGGAGGAGGAAGACGAAGTGCCCGTGATCGGCTTCGACGCGGGCGGCGTCGAAGACGATGACGAAGAGGACGACATGCAAGGGAAATCCGGCAGCAGTGGGAAATCATCGTAGAAAATGGAAGCTTCGTTCACATCGAGAAGGCTATCTTGGTCTCTATCTAGCCACAAATCCTTACACACTCGGTGTTCTTCTTCCATCGGATCGAAACAATTAGTGTTTGTAACAACACCATCGCCGCCACCAGCCACCGCCTCCACCTTTATGTCGTCAGTATTCAGTCCAACTTCCCCTGCAGAAAAACGCAGATCTTGCTCCGACGCTCCATCTTTAACCATCTTTCGAATATCGAAATGGGATGATTAATTTAGCTGAAAATACATAAAAAGAGAAGAAATAATGAGACAGAAAATCTAGATTTCGTACGGAACAGAGGTTTATGTAAGTGATTAAGGAAACACATTTAAAAAGGTTAAGTACAAAATATTGAAGCAGCTTGCAACATAAAGCGTCTGGGATTTTTGGGGTTTCATCATAACACCATACCTAAATTATACCACAACTTGCAAGTTGCAAATGCAAAAATCCAGATGATGAGAAAGCGACTTCTATCGCATATCTATAAAACATTAAATAAAAATACATCTTCGCAAGAATTTATGCTGTCAATCATCACCAACAAAATTCTTACACATTGACTTTTCCTAAACTAACCAAGATGTATAACCAGCTAGAACAAGAAACTAGATACGATCGACACCGATCAAGAAAAGAAATTAGATACGAGAATTATAACATTGTTTTTCATCATCTATGGGAAATTTACTAATGGTTATAGGAAAGAAAATGAAAAGGGATTAGGGAAGAGAGAGAGAGAGAGAGAGACCCTACGTACAGAGAGAAAGATGAGTGAGAGAGCACCACCAAATTAAACTTAAATCGTTCGAAATCCAACAACCACCATGAATGTTCTGGTCCGTCTGGGGAGTTTCAATTTAATTCATTTCTTTTTCTTCGATGGCGTTTTGTTGGTTGCTTGCAGATAAGTTCAAATCGTTTTTTGCTGGAGTTTTGCTCTTAAGTAAGAGAGAGAAACTAAACGAATGGAATGGAATGGGGGCTATAACTTTGAATTAGGGAGATGAGATATCAATGCAGTTGAACTTTTTAGAGAGAGAAAGAGAGAAAACAGCCAAAAACTACAAAACCTCGTGCTATACTTTCCTCCCATTTATCTCCGGTTTGTACGCATGTAGCCATACGTTCCCATCTGAATGGTGCATCGAATCGGTGCCTCAGCCTTTACTCTTTTTTCCATTTGAAAAACAAATCCAAAATTGTCAAATGCAAATATCATAGCAAGCAAGCACCTCAATTCTCTCTCCACTAATTAAATTCTCTTTGCACACATGCATATATACTATACATTACATACATTATCTATCTTTACAATTACACATGCATACAGCAGCAGCTCAATTCTCTCTCCACCTCACATATATATACATATATATATAATATATGCATATATAGAGAGAGAAAGAGAGGGATTGGACCGAGTGAGGGAAAGGCTCTTGGCTTGGTTAGATGGGATTGTCGCCATTCGTGGATGAAACGGTGAGGCTCTTGGTTTTCTGCTACGTGTCCATTCTTCACTGACGTCAACCATAACTCAATACAAAACCAATTTTGCTCTCCCTCACTCGCCCTTTTTTTTTCTCTCTCTCTCTTGTTCTCGCAGTGAATTTTTTCTTGCATCTACCAATAAGTTGTTTCAAATTAAGTTAGATTCTTGTCGTTTTATGAGGATGAATTTTGTTGCAAGAAATGCATAAAAGGGGCCAGTAATATTGTGACACGTTAATATAATTTTATTGATGATGGTTTAAAATATTATTTGTGACGCCTGAGATGAAGAAATATAAGGGCTTGTTTTCCCCATGCAGTTTAAATTTGTGCATGCGGTGATGGGGTCACGTGAACAGAGACAGCGTGTAGGAGATTACACCAAATGGGGACTGCCCACCTCATTTACCATCTCACGACGTGGCGCCCTCTGCAGCGCTACAACCCTGGATATATGCCCACTTTATTTTTATTCCTATTAATATTAATTGTGTCAAGTTTGCAAATTTAATATTATTTTTTGAGTTGGTTTAAATGATTTAAATTAAATACGTTCAATTTTATTTTATTTTGCCGATCATCGAATTTTGATGTGTCCAATATTTTTATGGTTTATTCAAAAAACGTATAGTTGTATGACGCCAAAATACATATTGGTATAGAAAGGCTAGTCAGTCACGTCAAACTCTAATCACCAAAAAAATTAAGTATATGTTAAGATTTCTTGCTTTAAAGAACATGAGATTTAATTTATTAATATATATTTAATTTAAAAATTTTAACATGTTTCACATTAAATTCATAAGATCAATTACTACATTTAATTCGAAAAAAAAAATCTATTTGCTTTAAAATTTTGAATGTGGGTCTTGATCTTATATTATATAGATTTAATAATATGTTTAATTTTTTCAAAAATAAATTAATTTACTTATTAAGATATAGGGTTAAGGACCACATAGCCCCTTAACTATTGTCAAGAGCTCATATTACCTCCTCTCCGACTATTTATGCCACATAGCCCCCTTCACTATTGTTAAGGGCTCACATTGCACCTTCAATCTCCAATTATTTAGGCCACATAACCCTTCAGCTATTAAAAGTGGCTCTAATTGCACATTTTGTTCACAAATTAGATACTTCATTAATTTTTAGTGTGCTTTAGAGTTCATTTTTTCCAATAATTTTCGTGGTAAGTAAAGTTTCATTAAATAAAATAAAAATTGGTCACTTACACTATAATTTTGACATGTATAATATCTCCTCCAAATATTCTCTAGGATTCATAACATTTGAAAAACTTCACGAACACCACACTTGCAATTTTTTTTCCTTTTGCAATTCAAATAAGAAGAAGAATTTTGAGAATTTTACTTATCATGAAAATTGATGGAAGAAATTAATCAAATTAATGGAGTTTGTCATGTTGTGTACAAAGAGGGGAAATTATGGCCACGTTTAATCAGATAATCATCTACTCCAAATTGTGTGTCCTATCTTTATGGTTTTTCATAAAAATAAAATTCATTATATTATAATTAATCATAATTAATATTTATTGCTAAAAATGAAAATTAAAAAAATTATATAACCTAAGTTTGGAATAATCAACCCTAAAAACAATTATAGTAATTGAAAAATGAAAATTAAATACAAAAAATAATTATAAATCCTAAATGGGTGGAATAAACTCTAAATAATAATGTGACTTTTAATAATCGAAGAGACTATGTGGCACAAATAGTTGGAGTGGGGGCAATGTGAGCCCCTGACAATAGTCAAAGGAGCTATGTGGCCCTTAACCCTGAGATCTATTTCACTCAAGTATTTATTATATATAATATTAAACTGGTGGTGTATTTTAATGCATAATAATCCGTTAGGAAATATAATTGATTAAGAAATAAAATATATAGGATTTAAATGTTTCAAATATATATAAATACATTTGAAAATATTTATATATTGAATTTTGAAAAATATTTAAATAAGTATTTAATATTAAACCAATAAGATCAAACACGATCTCAACTTAAAAGACTAAGAAATGTATGATAATTTCATTTTAGTTTAATTACAATTTAATTCAATGTTTGAATGTTTATACAAAAATGGGTTTCGACAAAAAAAATGTGATTTTGATTGGTTTTTAGCAAAAATGACATTCTCTTATATATATATATATATTATCTATTTTACTTGAGAGTAAAGTTGTCTTAAATCGACGGACATAACATTTTTGTCAAAAATATTGGGTCATTTATGATAAAATATTCAAATATGCATTGAGAATTAATTTGCAATGTTAAAATGTTGGGTATTTTTTGTTAAAACATTCAAAACATTGAGAATTTAATTATAATAATTAAAATGTTGGGTTATTTTTCTAAAAACGTTCAAAGTTGGAAATTAAATGGTAATTTACCCTTTTATTTTGTATAAGGGAAAATATCCAATTTGGTCCTACAACTATACCCGAATCTCAGTTTGGTCCTGAAATAAAATTTTGGTCCAAATTGATCCCTAAACTTTTTAAACTGTATCAACTTAATCCCTCCGTTAATCCATAAACTAATTTCTGTTAATAGTCATTGATGCACTATTTTTTATGCACTTAACTGCAACTAACACAGAGCATGCAATAAAACTAATAAATCGAGTATCGTATCCACACGGACTGCAATTATGATTTACACCAAGTACTAAGTTAACAAATTCTTATTATCCAGGCTACTCAATTTCTTAAGTGATTTAATCCTAGGAAAAAAAAAATCAAAATTAAATTATTAAACTCAATTATAAAAACAAATGCAAAATAAACAAGATTAAAATCATGAACTATTAAATAATGAAACAAATTAATCATAGGAAATGCAGACACATGAATTCAGTATATATTAATTCAATTCTATCAACTTCCAAGTTTAATCCAATTATCGGTGGATGATCATAATTCTAATTACCTATCTCTGTCAGGTCTTAACGTAAAAGTAGATTAACAATTTATCTATTACTTTCGTCTCTAGATTAATTGTTAACTCCCGATAAATCTACGGATTTAAAACCTCCTACAGATCACAAGTACGTGTATCAAATCATTCAATTTAATCCACCTAATTAATTATATCCGCCAGGACTCAAATTAATTAGCTAGCATACAATGACTATGGCCTTAATCATGCATGCATGAGAAATCTAAACTTGAATATTTAAACCATATAATTAGAAGGAGAATTGATGAAGAATTTAAATCAATACATAATGCCATACATGCTGCAAACCCTATAATTAATTATAAAAACTATTCACACATAATGAAATCTATAATAATAGAAGAAATAAAGAAATTAAAAGACATAATTAAAATTGTAAAATATTAAAAAAACCGTAGCTGAATTATGTAAAATAAAACTTCAATCTTCAAAGTTGTAGAGGAAACATTCATTCCACAGTTGTCAAATCTAAATAATGAAACTGGAAAATAATGAAAAGAAGGTTTAATTTCGTTCCAAACAACCCTATTTATACTAAGTAATAAAACATCGACCCAAAAAGTAAGTTCGCGGGCTAAAAATATGCAAAACATCACTTCTCGCTCAACTCGGTGACCGGAATTGAAATATCCGGCGATCGGCGGATTTCATTGATCTCTTCCACACTCGCCAATGAACATTGAAGATGTAACACCCTAAATTCTTTAAAGCGGAAAGCGATTCTAATAATAACAATTCAAATTATTATTTTTATTTTAAAATAATCATGCTAGAAATTCCAAGAAGAAAATTGAACACAATACTTATATTTTCCGAAATTTATATTCCTAGATCATTTCGAAAAGTAACTCATAAGTTCTAAAATATGAAAATTCAAACTCAAAACATTGGTAAAGCCATTATATTCAATCACTACATTAGGTTAGTTCAAAAATCATTAAACATGCACATAATATCAAGTCCAAAATAGTTTACTTCATACAACAAGTGCAAAAGTTATGGTCAACTAATTAAACGTCTGGAGAAGGCCCACCCTCCTATTTCCTTCACGCTGCTCCAAAATCATTGTCCTGAAAACATGTAAAAATGTGGGGTGAGCACTCATAAAACGTACTTAGTGGTGGGGATCATGGGCATTTCTTTCTATTTATCCAATTGAATTTAAATCGCAAGAATAATGGATTTAGGGTAATTCTTCTTCTTCTTCTTCTCGGATATATCACACTGTGCACAGGACATACCTCTCTATTGTGTAAGTCACGCTCTCGGTATGTGCATTACACTATTCTGATGCGTACAAAACGCTATTCTTATCCATATTCCATCCGCGACAAATTCAAGTAGGATTAAAACATTTTTCTTTAAAAGAAAAACACATATCATATACTTTCATAAATAATAATAATAATGACCCATTTCATAATACAACTTTAAAGCATACATTTACCCACCTGAGAGTAAAGAACACGTAAGATTGAACAGAGAATTACAAACTGGACGAGGGTCCTAATTGCGCCGCACCTATTATCAGGACAAATAATCTTAATTAAATAATTTTGGCCAACTTTAATTTTAAAATAATTAAATTTGAAAATTAGAAATTTATGGGCTAATATAGTCAATTCATGAAATTCTAGACCAAAAGTTAGGTTTTGAAAAGTTTCTAGGCAGATTTGGAATTTAAAATTAATAAAAAATGACCAAATCTAGAATTCATAAATTTTCTGGGGATTCTTTTCTAAATTTTAAAAAAATAATGGTTCCAAAATGAAAATATATTATTTGCATTTTAACCCCCCACCCCATTTCCTATTTTCTAAACACGAGAAATCAAATTGGAGATTTAAACCCTTAATACAGCTTGTTTTCTCTCTCTCTCTCTCTCTCTCTCTCTCTCTCTCACTTCTCCCATTTACACACTCTCTCTTTCTCTCTCTACTGTATATTGGAAACAAAAATGGAGATCCCCAAATTTGAAATGCAGATTCTTGCACATAATCCCAATTTTCTCCTCTTCTCTCTCTATCATCACCTTCTACAGCAAGACTACTCTCACCCTGCCATCTTCTCCACCTAATCTCCGACAAGCAACCACTACCGACCCAACTACATCTCTCATGGGTTGACAAGGAAGATGGCCTGAAGCAAACCGAGTTCCAGCTGCAACCTAGGCTTGACATCGACGTTCACAACCCGACAGCCCCTTGCTCTGAATCGACTCCAAACCCAGCTGACTCAACAAAGCCCGAACCCAGCTCACCTCCGCTCGACTCAACCCAAATCCCTAGCCCAATAAATACGACTCCAACGTGAGTCCATCCCAGCTGCGACTCAAATCCGCCACAGTCACCACAGCCCCGACTCACCTTCTTCCCCTTCTTCTTGTATTATTTTGCATCTTGGCTAATAAATTATGGAATTCTATTTCTAGACTGATTAATTGACTTTTAATTACTGTGTTTGAGTTTTAGAAATAGAAAATAGTTGTTATGTTGTTCTTATGCGTGACTAAGTGAAAGTTGAGTTTGAAGAAATTAAAATTAAATTCTTGTACATGCTTTATGGATCTTGATGCTAGTTTTCTTGTAATTTTTGTATAGGTATAAGAGAATAAGAACAGAATGAATAGATAGTGGTGTTGATTAGAGAATAGTAGGCAAAGTATCAATAATTATGGTTTACAAAATTGCGAAGAGAATTTAACCAAGTTTGATACTAAACTGCGTGATTCAAGAGTTCACCACAAAGGAAGACAAGAACTTGAGTAGAGCTTTGTTATTGAAATCTTGATCCGGCAAACTCTTTGATATATGTCAACTGTGGAAGGTTTTCAATAGAAGGTTTTGAATGCAATTTGGTAGAGGATTAGAAGATCTTAAGGATTTGATTAAAAATAAATAAATAAATAAATAAAAAGGAGGACAGATGTATTCTTACTTGGAAGAAATTGAGCATGGCTACTTGGAAGAAATTGAGCATGGCTACGTGTTTAATTAGGGAGAAAAGAAGAAAACTCATTGCTATCCTATTCATTTTATTATTATTATTATTATGGAATAATAATAATAAATAAATTTTATCTAAATAAACAAGACTAAAATATATTATAAGCCTCAAAAGTAAACTTTTAAAGCCCAAATATTAATTCCAAATATTTATAATACTAGGGCCCAACTTCGAGCTCTTTCATGTTTATCTAATATTTAGCGAGCATTATCAAATAAATTTAAACTCAAATTTAAAGCAATTAAATAATTGAAATAATTTAAATTACGAAGAAGTGGGATGTTACAATCCTACCCACTTAAAAAAAAAAATTCGTCCTCGAAATTTATCTTACCAGGTTATCCTAAGGATGGATATTTAGCTAGGATTTCTTTTTCGCGTTCCCAAGTTGCTTCTTCTTTTCCGTGTCTACTCCACTGCACTCTAATTAGTGAAACTTGTCTATTTCTCAGCTCGTGGGTCTTTCTATCGAGAATTGCGATGGGCTCTTCCTCATAGGTCAAGTCTTTGTTGAGTTGTATATCCTCATAGTTGATGGTGTGACTTGGCTCATGCAAATACTTCCTCAGCATAGAAACATGAAAGACATCATGCACTAGTGACAGTTCGGGTGGTAGAGCTAGACGATAAGCCACATCACCAATTCGTTCTAAAATTTCGAAAGGTCCGATAAAACGGGGTCTCAATTTTCCTTTCTTTCCGAATCGTAACATTCCCTTCATAGGAGCGACCTTCAAAAACACTTTATCTCCAATCTGAAAATGTAGATCTTTTCTTCTTTTGTTGGCATACGATCTTTGTCGATCTTGAGCAACTTTGATGTTGTCTCGAATCTTCTCGACCGCTTTCACCGTTCTTTCAATAATTTCAGGGCCTAAAATTTTTCTCTCTCCAACTTCATCCTAATACGCCGGTGATCTACATTTTCATCCGTATAGCGCTTCATATGGAGCCATGTCAATGCTAGAGTGGAAGCTATTGTTATAAGCAAATTCCACTAACGGTAGATGTGCCTCCCAGCTACCTCCTAAATCCATGACGCAAGTTCGTAACATATCTTCCAACGTCTGAATTGTTCTTTCTGATTGACCATCTGTTTGAGGATGATATGCTGTTGAAAACTTTAGCTTCGTGCCCAAGGCTACATGCAAGCTCGTCCAAAATCTCGATGTGAAACGAGGATCTCGATCTGATATTATGGACACTGGGACTCCATGCAGTCGAACTACGTCTCGAATGTATAGTTGAGCGAGTTGATCCATAGTGAACGTCATTCGTACGGGCAAAAAGTGAGCTGACTTTGTCAGTCGATCGACTATAACCCAAATCGCATCATGATTCTTCACGGTCTTGGGAAGTCTTACCACGAAGTCCATCGTAATATGATCCCACTTCCATTCTGGTATTTCTAGAGGATTCAACAATCCTGACGTTCTTTGGTGCTCTGTTTTTACTTGTTGACAAGCCAAACATCGTGCAACGTAATCAGCAATCGATCTCTTCATGCCATACCACCAAAAGCTTCTTTTTAAGTCTTGATACATTTTAGTACTTCCAGGATGTGCTGTGTAAGGCGTTCGATGTGCCTCATCTAAAATTTCTCTCATTATCTCATTGTTTGGCACACAAATTCTGCCCTTAAAGAGTAGAGTCCCATCAGATCATATTGTGAATCCCTTAGAATCGCCCGACACTTCTCTTGCTCGCATCTTTTCTAGAAAACCATCTTCTCTTTGTGCTACTCTAATTCTATCTCGTAGTGTCGGTTGAACTACTAATGCTGCAATTATAGCATTAGCTTCTTCTGGTGTAGACACAACCTCGAGACTCAACTTCTCAAAATCTTTTATTAAATCTTCTTGTTGCGTGATTCCCCTGGTGGGATTTACTTTCTTTCGACTAAGTGCATCAGCGACAATGTTTGCTTTTCCGGAGTGATACATGATCGTGCAGTCATAATCTTTAACTAATTCCAGCCACCTTCTTTGTCTCATATTCAATTCCTTCTGAGTGAAGAAATATTTAAGACTTTTATGATCTGTATAAATCTCACACTTACCTCCATAGAGATAATGTCTCCAAATCTTCAATGCATGCACAACAGCGGCCAACTCTAAATCATAAGTGGGATAATTTAACTCATGAGGCTTCAATTGTCTAGAAGCATAAGCAACTACCTTTCCCTGTTGCATTAAGACGCATCCTAGTCCCTGTTTTGATGCATCACTGTAAATCACGAATCCCTTTGATCCATCAGGAATGGTCAATACTGGAGCTGTTACCAATCTCCGTTTTAGCTCCTGGAAACTCTTCTCACATTTCTCTGTCCATTCAAATGGTACCCCATTCCGTGTTAGTTGCGTGAGTGGTCCGGCTATCTTGGAGAATCCTTCAATAAACCGCCGGTAGTATCCAGCCATTCCCAGAAAACTCCTCACATCTCCCACATTTGTTGGTGCACTCCAATTGTTGACAGCTTCTACTTTCATTGGATCAACCTCAATACCTTCAGCAGTCACTACATGCCCAAGGAATGATATACGATCCAACCAAAACTCACACTTTTTGAACTTAGCATATAATTTCTCTTTTCTCAAAGTTTCCAGCACAACTCTTAGATGTATTGCGTGTTGCTCTTTGTCTTTTGAGTAAACCAGGATGTCATCAATAAACACAATGACAAATTGATCTAGATATGGATGAAATACCCGATTCATTAGGTCCATGGACACGCCTGGTGCATTAGACAATCCAAAAGGCATCACCACAAACTCGTAATGACCATATCTTGTTCTGAAAGCCGTCTTAAGAATATCTTCTTCCTTCACCTTCAACTGATGGTATCCCGATCTCAAATCTATCTTTGAGAACACGCTTGCCCCTTTAAGCTGGTCAAATAAATCATCAATTCTCGGTAAAGGGTACTTATTCTTTATCGTAAAACGATTTAGATCCCGATAATCTATACACATTCTCATACTACCATCTTTCTTCTTCACAAATAGAACGGGTGCTCCCCATGGCGAAACACTTGGCCGAATATACCCTTTGTCGAGTAGCTCTTGAAGTTGGACCTTCAGCTCTTGTAGCTCCGATGGTGCCATTCGATATGGTGCCTTAGACATTGGTGTTGCTCCTGGCATTAAGTCAATCGTGAACTCCACTTGTCGATTTGGCGGTAATCCAGGTATCTCCTTGGGAAAAACATCCACAAAATCTCTAACAATTGGCACATCATCCAATGTTGGGTTTGCTGGCGTGGTTCCAACAATATTTACCAAGAATCCTTGGCACCCACTTTTCTTCAACATCTTCATAGCTTTCATTGCTGATATGATTCTTGGTCTTCCACCTAACTTAGCTCCATGAAAGATAAACTTTTCCTCGTCTGGTTTTTGAAATACAACTTCTCGTTCACGACAACATATAGTTGCAAAACTTCTGCTTAACCAGTCTATTCCCAAGATTAAATCAAATTCTTGCATCTTGAGAACATGTAAATCAGCCACAAGCTCTTTTCCCCCAAAATCCAATCTAACATCTTTAGCCATCCTATCAGTTCTTAATGTTTCTCCAGCAGGAATTCTAACATCGAGGGCTAAGTTTTCTACTTCTAAACTTAGTCCTACCTTAGCACAAAGCTCAATTGAAATAAAGAGTGTGAAGCACCAGAATCAAACAGAGCTAAAGCTGGCATTCTGAGAATCGATATCATACCTGACATCGTGCCACTATTCTCCCCAGCTTCTTGTTGTGTGAAGGCAAAAAGTCGCGCATTACCACCTTTCTTCGGCTCTTCACGTCGCTTCTTGGGGAAGTTGCTTACCATGTGTCCTGGCTTTTGACAATTATAGCAAACTCCTTTCTTGGGGCAGTTGGTGGCCATGTGTCCTGGCTCTTGACAGATATAGCAAACTCCTTTGCGCCATAAGCAAGGTCCAAAATGTGTTTTCTTGCATTCTGGGCACGGAGGGATGCCCATAGGTGTTCTATTTGTAGGGCGTGCTTCAAGTTTATCTCTCTTGATTGGAAAATTCCCATTCCCCCTATTGCAACTATCCCATTTTCTTTTACCACGAGGATCTGCATTTCTTGGAAGAGTTTTATCTACTTCTAGTCCAGCAGCTACTTCATGAGCTTGTTTGACAGCTTGTCCATAGTCAACGATCCTTTGTGCCGCAAGAATTCCACGTATCTCTGGTCGAAGACCTCTTATGAACCAGTCTGCTTTTTGATCCTCAGTGTCTAGCAGACGCGCTGTGTAACGCAAGAGTTGGTTAAACCTTCGTTCGTACTCTGTCACAGTGAGATTTCCTTGCTTCAGCTCCAGGAATTCAGTTTGCTTCTGCATGCGAAAAGCCCGAGAAAAGTACTTGTCCATAACGATCTCTTTAAACTTATCCCAAGTCAAGCTTTGACGTTCCTCTTCTGTCATACCAGTTTTGAACGACTTCCACCAGTGACCAGCATCCTCAGTGAATTGAAAGACTGCACATGAGACCTTGTGTGAATCATCACACTCTATGTGTTCAAAGATCCGTTCGAGCTCCATTATCCATTCTTTAAGAGCCAGTGGTCCACTCCTACCATTGAATCTAGGTGGAGTGTAGCGACGAAACTGCTCAATCACCTGATTAGTGGTTGGCAGAACAGGTGCATTAGGCGCTGCATTTTGGTTCACTGCAGCATGTGTTTGTTGCTGTACGAACCCCTGTAGTGCTCTAATTAATTCTGGCACCAAGTTTCCGCCGCCTGCGTTTGGTGGTTGATTGGCCTCGGGATTACGAGGTGGATTACGATTGAGAGACGGTCGTCCACGTCTCATACTTCTGTACGCATGGGTAAATAAAGAAACATACTACTAAGTTCAAACCAAATGATATGAATCTGAATGTTTTGGATCTAAATAGGGAAAAACATCTACAGAAAATATTTCCATGTTCACTCTAAATTTCGAGGACTAAAATAATTTATTTCTCATTCATCAAATGCATTTAAACATAATAAAACTTTTCTGTATAAATCATTTCTCAACAATTCTCATAATATCTGAAATTTCTTAATGCTCACCACATTCAATAACTTTGCAAAATAAATAAATCAAATAAAGTACCTTGGAGCAGGAGCACGTGGCGGAAATGGGTGGCGTATCACAAAATCAAACAATATAAATTCTCTCAAACACATCGAGTCTACAGGAAGGTAGACCCGCTCTGATACCACTAAATGTAACACCCTAAATTCTTTAATTTAAGATGTTACTCTTTCTATTCTTTAAAGCGGAAAGCGATTCTAATAATAACAATTCAAATTATTATTTTTATTTTAAAATAATCATGCTAGAAATTCCAAGAAGAAAATTGAACACAATACTTATATTTTCCGAAATTTATATTCCTAGATCATTTCGAAAAGTAACTCATAAGTTCTAAAATATGAAAATTCAAACTCGAAACATTGGTAAAGCCATTATATTCAATCACTACATTAGGTTAGTTCAAAAATCATTAAACATGCACATAATATCAAGTCCAAAATAGTTTACTTCATACAACAAGTGCAAAAGTTATGGTCAACTAATTAAACGTCTGGAGAAGGCCCACCCTCCCATTTCCTTCACGCTGCTCCAAAATCATTGTCCTGAAAACATGTAAAAATGTGGGGTGAGCACTCATAAAACGTACTCAGTGGTGGGGATCATGGGCATTTCTTTCTATTTATCCAATTGAATTTAAATCGCAGGAATAATGGATTTAGGGTAATTCTTCTTCTTCTTCTTCTTCTTCTCGGATATATCACACTGTGCACAGGACATACCTCTCTATTGTGTAAGTCACGCTCTCGGTACGTGCGTTACACTATTCTGATGCGTACAAAACGCTATTCTTATCCATATTCCATCCGCGACAAATTCAAGTAGGATTAAAACATTTTTCTTTAAAAGAAAAACACATATCATATACTTTCATAAATAATAATAATAATGACCCATTTCATAATACAACTTTAAAGCATACATTTACCCACCTGAGAGTAAAGAACACGTAAGATTGAACAGAGAATTACAAACTGGACAAGGGTCCTAATTGCGCCGCACCTATTATCAGGACAAATAATCTTAATTAAATAATTTTGGCCAACTTTAATTTTAAAATAATTAAATTTGAAAATTAGAAATTTATGGGCTAATATAGTCAATTCATGAAATTCTAGACCAAAAGTTAGGTTTTGAAAAGTTTCTAGGCAGATTTGGAATTTAAAATTAATAAAAAATGACCAAATCTAGAATTCATAAATTTTCTGGGGATTCTTTTCTAAATTTTAAAAAAATAATGGTTCCAAAATGAAAATATATTATTTGCATTTTAACCCCCCACCCCATTTCCTATTTTCTAAACACGAGAAATCAAATTGGAGATTTAAACCCTTAATACAGCTTGCTTCTCTCTCTCTCTCTCTCTCTCTCTCTCTCTCTCTCTCTCTCTCTCTCTCTCTCTCACTTCTCCCATTTACACACTCTCTCTTTCTCTCTCTACTGTATATTGGAAACAAAAATGGAGATCCCCAAATTTGAAATGCAGATTCTTGCACATAATCCCAATTTTCTCCTCTTCTCTCTCTATCATCACCTTCTACAGCAAGACTACTCTCACCCTGCCATCTTCTCCACCTAATCTCCGACAAGCAACCACTACCGACCCAACTACATCTCTCATGGGTTGACAAGGAAGATGGCCTGAAGCAAACCGAGTTCCAGCTGCAACCTAGGCTCAACATCGACGTTCACAACCCGACAGCCCCTTGCTCTGAATCGACTCCAAACCCAGCTGACTCAACAAAGCCCGAACCCAGCTCACCTCCGCTCGACTCAACCCAAATCCCTAGCCCAATAAATACGACTCCAACGTGAGTCCAGCCCCAGCTGCGACTCAAATCCGCCACAGTCACCACAGCCCCGACTCACCTTCTTCCCCTTCTTCTTGTATTATTTTGCATCTTGGCTAATAAATTATGGAATTCTATTTCTAGACTGATTAATTGACTTTTAATTACTGTGTTTGAGTTTTAGAAATAGAAAATAGTTGTTATGTTGTTCTTATGCGTGACTAAGTGAAAGTTGAGTTTGAAGAAATTAAAATTAAATTCTTGTACATGCTTTATGGATCTTGATGCTAGTTTTCTTGTAATTTTTGTATAGGTATAAGAGAATAAGAACAGAATGAATAGATAGTGGTGTTGATTAGAGAATAGTAGGCAAAGTATCAATAATTATGGTTTACAAAATTGCGAAGAGAATTTAACCAAGTTTGATACTAAACTGCGTGATTCAAGAGTTTACCACAAAGGAAGACAAGAACTTGAGTAGAGCTTTGTTATTGAAATCTTGATCCGGCAAACTCTTTGATATATGTCAACTGTGGAAGGTTTTCAATAGAAGGTTTTGAATGCAATTTGGTAGAGGATTAGATGATCTTAAGGATTTGATTAAAAATAAATAAATAAATAAATAAATAAAAAGGAGGACAGATGTATTCTTACTTGGAAGAAATTGAGCATGGCTACTTGGAAGAAATTGAGCATGGCTACGTGTTTAATTAGGGAGAAAAGAAGAAAACTCATTGCTATCCTATTCATTTTTTTTTATTATTATTATTATTATTATTATTATTATTATTATGGAATAATAATAATAAATAAATTTTATCTAAATAAACAAGACTAAAATATATTATAAGCCTCAAAAGTAAACTTTTAAAGCCCAAATATTAATTCCAAATATTTATAATACTAGGGCGCAACTTCGAACTCCTTCATGTTTATCTAATATTTAGCCGAGCATTATCAAATAAATTTAAACTCAAACTTAAAGCAATTAAATAATTGAAATAATTTAAATTACGAAGAAGTGGGATGTTACAGAAGAAACTGAAGATTGGCGGTTTATGGCACGCTCCAGTTTTACTCCGTTCTCGCTCGTTTCTCATCCGATTGACCCGATTCAAATTGGAGAATGACCCTAACTCGGTCCTCTATCTTTCTACATTATTTTCCAACTGAGTTGGATCTCAAAAGTATCACATTTTTAGCTCAAATTTCAACAAAAAGAGCAAAACATAAGATTGCACAAGAAAATGTGAAAATATGATCAAACACTAACTTATGCATGCATTAACCATTAAATATCATCCAAATAATCACCAAAATGCATACAAAAGCTACATTTATCAGTCATCATTAACGACATTAGGAGTCTTCTTTTAAGCTAAAACCCTCCAAATTGAAGAGCGGATTTGGACCTTGATGTTTACATATATTAATAAAAATCATACTAGCAAGATTGTAGGATTGAAATTCTACATGAAAAAGATAAAACCAAATCATAATTCATCATTAATTCAAGCAAATAAACAGATGAAGTTCCGCCCCAAAACTAGAACTAGCTACAAAATAACAACACTCGCAATCAATTCATGCAAAATTCAAAACCCCACTCATTAATTCTATAATCAACAATCTTCCACACAATCTCACACCCATATTCAATGGCAAGCCATCCAATTAGCTAAAACTATATCTACTAAGAAAAAGAATCGAAAAAATAAGAAAAACACAAAAATTGACTCACGCCAACAAAATCAAGAATCACAAAATCTAAACACGAACACCTCATAATATTGACACAGAGATGAACTTTGAGCACGAGAAATAACTCCAGCATCTTGCCCAAATCGACGGCGTTGGAATACAACAACATAAACCTCCCAACGTGCTGGGTGCCTCCAAACCGTGGCAGTAACTTTATTTCCGCCCTTGGTTTCCAACAAATGCACGTCCATATGTTTGTCCGGTGACAATCCGATCATCACCAACTTCCCTAGCTTCTTCCCCATCTCTGTACACATCGTATGTCAGCGGGTCCAGCGAGAAAAATGCGGACTTTGCCGCCACGCTCGATGTCACATTTCTCATTTATTACAAATGATTTATGTCTCGTTTTCAATGTTTTTCAATGAAATCCTCAAATTCGCTCTTCATTTAGGGATTTCTTCAATTTTGGGTTTTTTTGTACTAAAATAAGACCACTAATGTTGTTAGTGATGGGCATTAACGAAAATTAGTTTAGGGGCTAACGGAGAGATTAACGTGATACCTTTTAAAAAATTCAGGGATCAATTTGAACTGAAATTTTGATTATGGACTAAACTAAAATATCAGGTATAGTTATAGGACTAAATTAGACATTTTTCCT
This sequence comes from Perilla frutescens, assembly GCA_026008535.1. Taxonomy (NCBI): domain Eukaryota; kingdom Viridiplantae; phylum Streptophyta; class Magnoliopsida; order Lamiales; family Lamiaceae; genus Perilla; species Perilla frutescens. The sequence goes on from BRKX01000011.1 coordinate 35,608,512, forward strand.
TTTTATAATTAGAAATTATAGTAAAGTTATGTTTATATTGGAAAATAGATATAATGGGCCAACAGAAAATTCTAAGACCCATCTTAAAATATTGTTTTATTTTGATTCTATGTAGGGAAATTATATTCATATCCCCAATTTTCTCTTTATAGCATCCAATAATAATTAAAATATAAATATCAGTTTAGTGAATTTTTTTACCCTTATAGCAGCAACTTAAAAATTCTAATATAAAATAAAATAAAGACTCATGTATAGCTTCTTCATAAAAAAAATTAAAATCTTCTACTTCTTCTATGTACAGTTATGTTTATATTGGAAAGTAGATATAATGGGCCGATAGAAAATTCTAAGACTCGTCTCAAAACAATAATTTATTTTGATTCTATGTGAAGTTATTTTTATATTGGAAAGTAGACATAATGGACCGACAGAAAATACAAGGTGAAAAGGAATAATGAGGCCCATGAGAGAGAGAGAGAGAGAGAGAGAGAGAGAGAGAGACCAGAGGCATGAAGGAGATGGTTCAATTGTACATGAGAAGACAACAAATTAAAGATGTAAGGTTTCAAAAGACAATGAAAGTTCGGGTAGAAGGTTATCAAGTTTAATTATGGTTACCTGAATAGAGATTGAAGTTTCCCTCTCAAGACTTAAAATATAATCTAAGTTCTCATCGTATCTAATATAAAAAAAAATGTGTAAAAGATTAGGACAATTACATGTCATGTGATGACACATCACCCCCATCACACACACTTTAATAAATTTTAAATAATTGACCCACTTATTTTTTTAAAACGTATGTGATGGATGTAGTGTGTCATCACATATCATAGAATTCCACTCGTATAAATATGATCATAATCATGCCACACTATGTAAATTCAATAAATTCAAGTCGTTGGTTAATCCATCACTAATATGCTTACACACATTAGACATGTGTTGCTAATTAACTATATATGATAGACAAGAAAATATAATATTATCCACTAGATTGCAGCATGTACTTACATGACTATATAAATAAACTAAATATATGTATATATAGGCTCTTTTCGTTATGCTAAGATAGTTAACTAACAATTTTCACACAAATTTTAGTTGAATTGTCAATCTTAACTCATTCTTCGTACTCTGCCCTTTATAATAAATTACACAGAGGTTACGTACATCATCATTCCAGTAATGATTTTAAAACCAAAAACACGCACACACAATTGAATTTTAATTTGTAACGTGATAAAAATGAAAATTAGGCTTATTTTAACAAATGAACTGCTCTATCTCACTTTTTTCTATTTCATTTAGTGTTCTATTTTGATTTTTAGTCGATTTTCATTAAATTTTTCTTCAATTTCAATTTGTTATAATTTAGTTTAATTTTATAATTATTATTTAGGGTTCATTCCACCCAATTACGATTTATATTTATTCTTTAATATTTATTTCTTGTTTTTTAGTTAATTTAATTAATTAATATAGTTGATTATTCTAAAAGTAGGGTATATAATTTTTTTATTTTTTTATTTTTAGCAATGAATGTTGATTATGATTTGTGATAATATAATAAAATTATTTTTGTAATAAACATTTTTAAATTTATTAAATTTCATAGTGGGATCTAAAAAATGAATTAGAAGATTTTATCCGTTATTTTAATGGGAATGTGGAGTAAAACTTTTGGGTGAGTTGTTTGTGATGATAAGGTTCAATAAACAATGATTGCTTTAGATTTGTAGAAGATATTTTGTGAGGCAGAATTTGTAGACAGTGTGGGATTAGCGGTAACCTTGCAATTTTGTCCCCCACTCATTGAATGCTAAATATGACAACTCGATCGAGAAATGCCTAATCACAGAACCTCAATAATTAAATCTTAGTTTTATTCTAAACCTTAATATCTACATGCATTACTTTTTGGCTTGTTACGTGATATATCTATAACGGCAAAATCGTAAATTAAAAATATCTATATGAATAATTTTTATTTATTTATCATTTAATTGATACACTTCAATTTTATGCACGTTATAAACCCCTTAAAAAGTCTTGCCAAAATACAATCATATGATAATTTATTTAAAGGCCCACAATATTTTATCATCAAATGACCATGAGATCACGTTCACAATTTAAATACCAATTTATAAAAATTTAAATTACCAGTATTAAATTAGAATAATTGAAGTCGGCAAAATGTAAATATAACCCGCAAAAAGGAGCGGAATCAAAAATTTTTCATCGGGGAAGGGGTATTGTTCTTCACTAATATTTCTATATATATTTTATTTTTTTGAAAATTTTATATATAATTTTTTTGGCTGGGGCAAGGCACCCACTTGCTCCCCCCCCCACTTCCGCCATTGCCGACAAAGAATACTCAAACAACGAAAATTCTCATCTAAAGATGCTCTAAAGTCCTTGTCCGATCATTCCTGAATTCTATGAGGGAATGGAGTAAGGACAGTACCAATCTTGTAGCTCTGAGTTCTGAGCTCCTTGTCCCGACTATTCATCCGATGAATAGAGTAAGGGACAACCTTCTCCTACTCCTACTCTTCCTACTGTAGCTATGAGCTACTGAGCTACGAGCAACCTATTCCTGAATCCTATGAGGGAATAGAGTAGCTGCTCTACTTAACTACTACTCTATGGTGCTTGGTATTATACGGACCACTGTTCCAATGAGCTCAAAGGTCAGATGACAATGAGGGCTTCCTCTGCTTTTCCTCCTAATCCTAGGTAGAGCAGCCGAAATGTAAGATTTATCTCTAACTTCGGCTAACCTACCTTTCCAGGACCAATGTGGATTCTTCGTCAGCATGGATATAGGACACCTCTAATGAGGCTTTCTCTATATCCGCTAGAGACACTGGCATCGGGTTTTAATTCACACCTGCCTCTAGCAATCACAACCTTCTTGTCTCTCAGCATTGGCTACCCAGTCGTTGCCACATACAGTTTACCCGACCTAACCAATGGTCTCTCTCCGGCGGTCGTAGGGGTGTACATAACAAATCTCTCGTGCTAATCTGTGTTATATCTTCTGCGTCATAATTATTTTTTTAATATATTCTAATTGGGGAATGATGAATCCAAAATAAAATTTTAAAATTAAATTAAATCATAATAGATTAAAATAAAAAAAATATATTTAAAAAAATAAGTTTGATACCGAAAATGTCACGGTAAATGGCAAAAGTAATCTAAAATCGAAAATCCTTGTATAAAGTATCGATTTTAAGACACCAGTCCCTCCTCACCAACTATTTCCACTCTCCAAAGAAAGCGGAAGCTGTAATTTATGGGAATAAATGTTTACGTTAACATGCACCAAAATTGACCGCCCACCGGTTCTACTAAATTAATTAAAGAACGATTCATGTAAAATAAAGACAAAATAGTATGTTCTCTTAGGGATGATGTAGTGATGGAGTGATGGTATCTTCGAATTCTACAATTAACATTATTAGGTTGTCACACCTGTCTTGCCTAAATAGGACTATATTATACCCTAATATTTTTGGAACTTTTCCCAAAACATCATAACCTATAGTTAATTACAATATGACCCATAACCTTTTACTCCCTCCGTCCCAATTATATAGTCTCTTTTACTATTTTGAGGTGTCCTAATTATATAGTCCCATTACTATAAATATTATTAATTTTTATAGTAATGTACAAATAAACCCTTATTGAATCTTGGAAGTTAAAAAAATAACAACTTAAAAGTTGAAAGTCATAAATATTCAATGAGGGTGTTATTGGAAGTTTAGTTTTAATATCTTGTTTTCATAAATATTTTTAATCTACGTGCGAAGAGAAATAGGACTATATAATTGGGACGGAGGGAGTATTATTATTATTTTTTAAAAAATTACCTTCTGTAACATTCTCCCACATTTGACGGTAAATTCAATGCTACCTGGACTATATGGATAGTGTCTGAATTTTTTCAAATATGCCTAATTTAATATTATCAATTGATTTTGAATTGATATCTCATGTATAATCGGTATAGAAAAATTCTAAACACGGTCTCCGTTTTACTTTTCATAACCCTTACTATTTTATAAAATAAAATATTAATATGAAGAGAGTTTTTTGTCACCTATACTTAAAAATCTAACATAACCCCTTCATAGGCATTCCTATTATATGAATACAACACTTAAATATCTAACATAGTCCCCTAGCTACATAGCCCCACCCATATTCTATAACTAAAATTAAAATTGAGAGAGAACAAGACACAAACACATAATCATAACATGTGTTCTATAATCAAAGTCTACATATTTTTTTTGCACCACTCTAAAAATACACGTATTTACTCCATTTATAAGTGAACAAACTCCCAAAAGAGGAAATAGATATTGTATTCCATCCACAGACCACAATCAACCTATATGATTTTCTTACCCAGTAAAAAGATTATATCAAGAGTTGTTCAATGGTAAAAAGAAAAGGAAAAAGTTAAACAAAACTAAATGCAAACATTATTTTCATCCCAGGTGTGACTAATTTTATATATACTAATGATTAAATTTTGTTTTAACCGAAATGATAAACTCCAAGGGATTTTTTTGTCCACAAACTTCAGGATCTCCCTAGTATGATGGCAAGCCACCCGTGTATTTTTTGAGTGGTGAAAAAAATATTAATATTTTTTTGTTGACTTTAGTTATAAAACACATGCTGTGATAATTGTGTTTATTTTGTTCTTTCTCTAGTTTAATTTTAGTTATAGAACATAAGTGTGGGCTATGTTAGGATTTTAAGTATTGTAGTTATATAATAGGAATGTGGGCTATGGATAGATATGATAGATATTTAAGTGTAGGGATATTAATATTTTTATTTTATAAAATAATGAGGACTACAAAGAATAAAACAGGGACTGTGTTTATAATTTCTGATCCGTATATTTTGTTTTGACAATTATTGATAAATTGATGTAAGTAAGATTCGAGCTCTCTGTTATCATTGACTTAGGAAGAACCAGGCACTTTCAAAAAACTATTTTTGTAGACTACCAAATATTGTTTTCAACTTAATTTGTAACCGCACGTAATAGTCCAAATACTCATATTTGCATCATTCGATGGTGTGAATCTTTTAGTGGCCCATATAAATATATAATTAAATCTGTACACTTCTATACTTTTTCCACAATTAGGTTCTAGGAAACTTTTTTTTGTTTCTTTTTAGTAAAATTTGGACTACGTACTCTAAAGAAAATTAGGCAAAAAATCCCTTATACTTTATTTGCTTCTTTATCTATTTATTATTCTAGGGCAAATTGCACAAAAAATCACAATCTTCACACCAAATTGTAATTCAACCCGACTTTTAAATTTTGCATAACAAAAAATGTCATGAACTATGATTAATTAAACATTATGTCTCAAACTATTAACATATTAATAAATTTGTTTCGAGAAACAAATTTTAGCAACGGAAAACCAACGTAACTCGCTTTTAATTGACATATTGGGAGGTTTAGAATATAGCTATTAAATGTTCGGTTAAAAGCCTCCAACATATAAATTAAAATTTATTTCTCAAAATAAATTTATTAATATGTTAATAGTTTGAGACATAATGATATAATTAATCATAATTCATGACATTTTAATTACAACCTTATTAGTTTGTGATATATATAGGACATAGTTTTCCCAATCTTCCATATGTGTGTAGTGGGAAGAAGAGAACAAATAGTTGGAGTCACGGGTGGTTGGAAGAATCATCACAAGATAGCTTAGAGAAAAGCAAGAAAACAAACTAGTCCAAATTTTATTGATCTGCTGTCGCCCCTCCTAAATAATAAGCATGCACTGCCCCTGCTTTCTCACCATTCTGTTCATTAATTATAATCCCACAATTTTTATTCAAATCTCTTCAACAAAATTCCAAATTAAATATTTTCTATATTTATTTTAACAAAAATCCAATGATCGTATTATCTGTTCAATAAATTAAGACTCTTCTCGGCCTGACAAATCAATGTACACACATAAACTCAGATTTGATAACAAAAATCCAAGACCATATGTGCGTGTGTGTGTGTGTGTGTGAGAGAGAGAGAGAGAGATGGATACCATTAGATTCCTTAATGTTAAATTGTATTTTATTTTTTATTTTATTATTATTTGTATATGTCTTATTTACGATGCCATTTCAAAGGCATAGACTATTTGTATTATGGACTGTATATGAGACTGTGAGTAGAAATAAAAATACATTTTTTATAAAGAATCTAGTATGATAAAATTAGCCACATAAATAATACTACATTTTTATTCTAATATCAATAGCAAATATATGTAGGGTCTAAACAGAGCCCATATCATATTATCAAAATGCAGTATAGGGGTAGGGACCTGCGCATAGACGCACAGTTATAAAGTTGGAAATAACATATTATTCTTTCTTTATAGGAAAATGACACATTCTTATTTCCAATAGTATATTGGGTAATTTGATCACTCTTATGCGATAGTTTGCAAATTATATGGATCAAAGAGGTATACCACATTTTGAAAATTGGATAATTAACCTTACTCCAGCGCAATAGTTTCTAAACCACACCGAAGAGATAAATCACATTTAAAAAAAAAAAAACAGATGTGACAAACTCCAACTTAAAGGTGTCAATGATATTTGGACTCAAAATTTTTGGTGCTAACTCTATTACTTACCTCTAGCCATTCTCTATGGGACAAAAAAATTACACATTCTTACTTGTAAAGCTTTGTGCTTTATTTAAAAAGATTTTAAAAGCTGCTAATTTCTTGATTTTAAAAAAAATTATGAATTTAAAATAAAATAAAATTATAAAATTTCTAAAATTGGTACCAGAAAAGTGTAAATTTGTGATTAACATGTTCGAATTTAATTTGTGTGTCAAAATAAATGATTAGTTCGAAAATAATTTTGGATTCCTTTCAGAAAAAACAGAGCCTATAACATATCAGCATCTTAGCATTAAAGCCATTGAAAAAATCCAAAAACTTTTTTAGAAACTTGCAAGTTCAGAATATTTAATGAGTAATTTTCAAGAATTTATAAGCTCACATAAACACTCTTTTAGTAAAGTATACTCTCGAAGACAATGACATCCCATCCGTGCTTCTTCTTTAGTAATTTCAAGTCACGCGGAGTATAATCGAACCAAGTAATAATATAAGTTTGAGCTCAATAAGAAAATTTGAAGACCGAGCTTGACTCAAGCTTAGTCAACCCTTAATTTTTTAAGCTTGAACTCGACTTGGTTATACTTGATTACTAATTATTATTAAAAAATATAAATTATATTACATATTTTCATTATGAATTAAAAAATGGGAAAAGAATCCAATTATTTATGGTACATGTGTAAATAATCAAATTATCAAGAATAAAAATTCTAAATTATATTACCTGATAATGTTGAGGTGCAGCATGAAAAGAATCTTGGGTAGATTTCAAATTTTTTTCCTCAAACGATACGGAGTAACTCGTGAATTGGGTGGACTCACCTGCACGGTGCACCCTTGTTGTGTAAATTTTTATCAGTAGCAAGTCATCAATCACCATTACATTCTTACCTTAAACTCCAATTTTCTATGTCCACACGATTTCAAAACACACCATTAAAAATGCTTTTTTATTGATTAATCATGTGGCATTTTCCCAGCTCAATGGACCTATTCACGACTGATTGCGACTTCTATAAGTAACAGGGGGGGGTTGGTTAACGAATAACAAAGATATTCTGCTTTTTTCCATTTCATGACTTCACACAAAACTACTACCTCAAACCATAGAACATTTCAAAAGGGCCTTCATCATTTCTTGATTCAATTCATTTCAATTCCCATTTTTTTTTTCTCAACACTATATTCAATGAAAAAAATGAATTACTTGATGCAGCTGAGATTGTTGGCGATAGTTCTAAGCCAATTATATGGATATGTTGTATGCAAAGAATGCACCAACACTCCAACTCAACTGTCATCACATACATTGAGGTATGAACTGCTGACATCCAAGAATGAGACATGGAAGCATGAGATGCTGTCATCACACTATCATTTGACTCCCACAGATGATTCTGTGTGGTCGAGGTTGTTTCCGAGGAAGATGTTGAAAGAAGAAGACGAACTCAGTTGGTCTATGATGTATCGGAAGATCAAGAACTCCGGTGGAGCTAAGGGCATTCGCGGTTTGCTTCAAGATGTTTCGTTGCACGATGTGAGATTGGATCCGAGCTCAATGCATGGAATGGCTCAGCAGACTAATCTTAAGTATTTGCTGTTGTTGGATGTTGATAGATTGGTGTGGAGCTTTCGTAAGACTGCAGGTCTGGATACTCCCGGCCAGCCATATGGCGGGTGGGAGTCTCCAGAGATGCAGCTTCGCGGCCACTTTGTAGGTTCGTTTCATCCTATCCTCGATCATTTTGACCTACTCTGTTCGTCACAAAAACTCGTGTGAGACTGTCAAAATCTGGTGGCATATTTGTAATTCTGTTGGTGTTTGGCTGTGTTTCAGATTTAGGTATGAGTATCCGTGCTATATTGCTTAAATGAAATAATTCTGTATGGGACTTGAGATTCATTTCTATGTTGTGAAATGTAATGAATTTAGTGAGGTAGTTTTTATGTGAATATTCATCATATAACCATTGATAGTTACATAATATTATTGACTTTAATTTGAAGGACACTATATGAGTGCCACAGCACAAATGTGGGCTAGTACACACAATGAAAGCCTCAAAGGGAAAATGAGTGCTGTGGTTTCTGCTCTAGCAGCATGTCAGCAGAAAATAGGAACAGGGTATCTCTCTGCTTTCCCCTCGGATTATTTCGACGTTTTTGAGGCCGTGAAGCCTGTATGGGCGCCGTATTACACCATCCACAAGGTATAATAGTATAACCTGCTTCTCCATTGAACTGCATTTCGAGTTTTGTTTGTTTTTGTGCTGGCCTCATGGTTCCGAACTTTGGCAGATATTGGCAGGACTTTTGGATCAGTATAATCTAGCTGGCAACGAGCAAGCTTTGAAGATGACGATATGGATGGTGGATTATTTCTACAATCGTGTGCAGAATGTGATAGCTAAGTACACGATTGAGAGGCATTGGACCTCGTTGAACGAAGAAACTGGAGGCATGAACGACGTTCTTTACAAATTGTACAGCATAACGGTGTGCTGCAGCAATCTATTTGTGCTCCAACTTGTCTAAATTAGTTGAGAAATGAATTTCTTAAGCTGACATTCATTTGTTATGTTGCTGTTGCAGGGTGATCAGAAGCACTTGACATTAGGCCATCTATTTGACAAACCGTGCTTTCTAGGATTGCTAGCTATTAAGGTATTTAATACCGTTCCATTTTATTGCAATAAATATGATTATCATTGAAGAAAATTTAATATCTATGTATATAGTCAGTCATCTTATTTGATAAGCCATGCTTTCTAGGATTACTAGGTGTTAAGGTATTCGAGAGCATTCCTTTTTTTAGAAACATAACATTGAAGAAATTTGATTTCTCTGTTTAAATATATAGTCATGATCTTGATGTTTTTTCAGTCACAAACTGCAATATTAATCTTCTTGTTCATACAGGCTGATAGCTTATCCGGCTTTCACGCCAACACTCACATTCCGATTGTTATTGGAACTCAAATGCGGTATGAACTCACTGGCGATCCAGTGTATAAGGTACTCGTCTACTCTTCAATTTAAAAGGTTTGATTTGTATGATAGTTGATTGAAAAAAATCTGTAATAATAATTTAGTGTAGTGATATCACCTTCCAAGCATTTTTCAGTACCATGAAATTTGTTTAAGAAGCCTTTCTCAATCATCAATGGTTGAATTTAGATTACTAAGCATAAAAGAGGTGTTTCTACTTCTTGAGGGTACTAAAGCATATATATTTGAATGCTTCAATATTTCAAGTCTGATAACATTCAACTGAAGGCTTCCATACCTTCAAATTCATGATGTTTTTCTATAACTTTTGGCTTACAGGAAATTGGAACATTTTTCATGGACACTGTCAACTCTTCTCATAGCTACGCGACTGGAGGAACATCAGTGAGCGAGTTCTGGTATGGACAACAAGAACTCGAACGAGCACTCTTCACAAGTCCTATTTCCCTTGATCATCAACTCCTCTTTTTATTGTGTCATTAGTTAGAATAACAAATAACATGCCTATCAGTTTTTTTTTTTTTTTTTTTTTGTCTGTTGTTTCCCTCTATGATTCTGTGTAGGTCTGATCCAAAGCGTTTAGCTGGAACACTACAGAACGAGACTGAAGAGTCCTGCACAACTTACAACATGCTCAAGGTATCCTAATTGTTTCTACATTTGGTTTCTGAGAGTGTGATATCATATAGATAGATAGATAGATAGATAGATAGATAGATAGATATAGAGAGAGAGAGAGAGAGAGAAGAGAGAGAGTGAGAGAGAGATGTAACCAGGATTGGTGAACCTATAGGTTTCGAGGCACCTGTTCAGATGGACAAAGGAGATGGCGTATGCAGATTACTACGAACGAGCACTAACAAATGGTGTGTTGAGCATCCAAAGAGGAAGGGATCCTGGAATCATGATCTACATGCTACCCCTAGTCCCCGGTGCCTCCAAGGCCGCTACCTTCCACGGATGGGGCACGAAATACGACTCTTTCTGGTGCTGCTATGGCACAGGTAACCAAACGTCAAACCTGCATTGTTTCACATGATCAAATCATGTGGTTGCAAGATTTTGATTGAGAGATGCTACATTTATCTATGTGAATCCTTATTTAATTGTAGGAATTGAATCGTTCTCAAAATTGGGGGATTCAATATACTTTGAAGAGGAAGGAAACACTCCAACTCTTTACATAATCCAATACATATGTAGCTCTCTAAACTGGAGATCAGGAGGCATTGTCCTGAACCAGCAAGTCGAGCAAGTTGTTTCATGGGATCCGCACCTTCATGTCATGTTTACATTTACCTCGAGAGAGGTATTCGTATATGTCTCACTCTTACAGCAGAAATCTCTGTCTCTAGTTATTTCTAGTAACAATGGAAAATAGCCTTAATTGTTCTATACATTTCATCTGTAGAAGTAGTTCATATGAAAATTAAGCTTCTTTTTCAGAAAACAGCAAGTGTAACATCCACTTTGAAGTTCAGAATTCCTCTCTGGACATATTCCAACGGTGCAAAGGCATCATTAAATGGCCAAGATCTGCCCCTACCTTCTGCTGGTTAAGCTCTTTTTTCTCTCCATGATCATGTGTATTAGGCCTAGTAACTTCTCAAATAGATGTATCTCAATCGTTCGTTTGCATTGCTTGCTGCAGGCAATTTTCTATCAGTCTCAAGAAATTGGAGCCCTGGTGACAAAATTACTTTCAATCTGCCTATAAGCCTTAGAACTGAGGCAATCAAAGGTGTACTTACCAACAACCATAATTTTCATCTCCACTCCTACATCAGCCTTATATATCCTCACTGTCATTGCTAACTAGTTGCCTTGATTGATCTCAGACGAACGGCCTGAATACGCATCTCTTCAGGCCATATTCTACGGCCCCTACCTTCTTGCTGGCCTATCTCATGGTGACTGGGACATCAATGCAAAATCAACCACTTCATTTGCAGACTGGATAACTCCAGTCCCATCTGAGTACAACTCTCAGCTGATATCTCTTTCTCAAGACACCGGGGCATCAATATTCTTCGTCTCAAACTCAAACAACGCGCTCAAGATGGAAACTCTGCCTCAAGTTGGAACCAATGCTGCTGTGAGATCAACTTTCCTTCTCCTTTTGAAAGATCCCACACTTGGAAACTTCTCAAAACCATCAGAAGCTATTGAGAAGCTAGTCATGCTCGAACCATTCGATTTTCCTGGCATGGCCGTCGTGCATTATGGAGAAGGCAAGAGTCTTGGAATAGAAGATGCATCTGAGGCTAATGCAGCAGTTTTTCGCCTTGTTGCTGGACTGGATGGGAAGGACACTACTGTCTCCTTGGAGTCTGAGGATCAGAAGGGATGCTTTGTTTGCAGTGGTGTCGACACGAGCATCAAGCTCAGCTGCAGCTTTAGATCATCAGATGATGGATTCAAACAGGCTGCAAGCTTCACCATGAGAAAAGGATTCAATGAGTATCATCCTATTAGCTTTGTGGCAAAAGGGATGCAGAGGAATTTCCTTCTCTCTCCTTTGCTTAGCTTTATGGATGAATCTTACACAGTTTACTTCAATATGCATTCTTGATAATGTGATTTAGTAGTGAGACTAAATAATTTAAGCTTCTCAGAAGTTCAAAAACACAATCGAACATCAAATTATAGTGAATAGAAAACAGTAACTTATTATTGACTGATTTATGAAGCATTTTATATCAGATTTAGTTAATGATAATATCATATTCATGTTCCAACATTTTCTATTGTGAATTAATTTCTCCTTTGTTATATGTTTTTATGCAGTATATACCTTTTTATATATATGTCTATTTGATTACAGAAATATTTTGGTTTTTTTATGACGATCAGCATGCTGAGTACGGAAAAAGGATTTTGTAGTTATTTCTTTTAACATCTCGTGTAAAAATAGAAAAAAGAAAAGAAAAAAAGCAGTTTAGAAAGATAAGGAAAAAAATACGGTAAATTGATAATATTAACTGCTACTTTATTTAATTAAAATGAAATTTGATAATACAAAAAGAAAATATTCATTTTATAAGATTAAAAAAAATTGATATTTCATTCCATTATTTATTCGGCTCGAGATATCGATTATTTGTCTAGAATATAATAGTGTATCTCACTTATATAAGCCACACCATTCTTTTCAGGAGCAGACTTGGGTGAGACCGTCTAACGGGTCGCTTATATTAGACGGATCTTCCCTGACCCGACCTAGTTTTGACCCGACCCGTTCATTTATATATATATAAAAAAAAACATATTTTTTCTCCACAGCTCGCGGCGCTTCTCCCCCAAACTCGCGATCTAGGTTTTCTCGCCTTCACCTCACCGCAAAATCTCCCTCCAGCTCGCGATTTTCGACCATTCAACACCGCAAATACCATCTGAACCCTAGCCAATCGAGCTTAAAACCACCGGCGATTCGCCCTCCGATGATTTATGAACGATTCTATGGATAATTTGGCAAAAGTATCTAAACTTCTTCCTGGTGGAATTCCAATTAATTCCGGTGAAGAAACAATAGTAACGACCGGTATGTGTTCTTATTTTAGAAGATTTGAAATTTTGTATCAATTTTTAATTAGGTATATCAAATTCTGCATTCAAACTGTTCGATAAAATGCTACTAAGAACTGATTCATTAAACTTTTGATTTAGTAATCTATTAGTGTTATAGTAATTCTAAAAGTGATTTAAATTTTGTTATACTTGAGATCAATTTTTATAGTTGCTGGATTAGTGCTTATTATTGGTGTGGTGTGGTTCTACTTGAAGTACAGGAAATTTAAGAAGGCAAAAAGGTCAATGGATAGATCAAAATGGACACTGATGTCATTTCATAAACTAGGATTCAGTGAGAATGAGATATTGGATGGTTTGGATGAGGACAGTGTGATTGGGAGTGGGGCGTCTGGTAAGGTATACAAGGTAGTGTTGAGCAATGGTGAGGCTGTTACCGTTAAAAAGCTTTGGGGGCGTCCGAAATCAGCGGAGGATAACATTGATGTAGAGAAGGGCAACAATCCGCGAGATGATGGTTTTGATGCCGAAGTTGAGACATTGGGGAAGATTAGGCATAAGAATATTGTTGTTATGGTGTTGTGGTATCACAAGGCATTGCAAGCTTTTGGTTTACTAGTACATGCCCAATGGCAGTCTTGGTGATTTGCTTCACAGCACCAAAGGTGGTTTGTTGGATTGGCCGATTAGATTCAAGATTGCACTGTTTGCACACTTACAAGAAGAGAATGGAGCCATATGCACCGTTCACACAAATCGATAAACTGTGAGAAAACGAATTAAAGGCACTTTCAAAAAAACAAGAAGAAGAATACATGTGGCGCTTCAATTTCAAAGGAGTTTGGATCTAAAACCCCTAATCCCAGATTGTTTTGAGAATGCATTCAGATTGTGTTTGAGAAATGTGTCCCATATTATATTATTGAAACTGTGATTTTCAAATAGTGTTACTTTACGGTATGCTTATTGATACTTTATTCATCAGTATTGATACTATGATTTTCTTTATCATATATACTTGTGATTTTCTTATTATATTATTGTTAAATCATAAAATATGTTATATTATTTCTTGATAAATTATTTTAACAAAATGCTTTGCATTAAATTATTCATGCCGTAAATAGTGTTACTCTACATCATCTACAGTGATACTAAGTAACAGAAAAGTATTACTAATTAACATAAAAGTATCACTATTTAAAAAATAAGTATCCCTACTTATAAAAGTCAGGAATCACTAAGTCATAAGGATAAACTTGAAGAACGTAAAAGTATCACTAAATAAACATAAAGTATCACTATGTAAAAAATAAGTATCACAAACTGATGTAAGTATCACTAACTAACATAAAAGTATCACTAAAAACCTGTCACGTATCACTATTTCAAAAATACAGTATCACTATCCAATGAATGTAAAAATAAATAAAATAGTATCACTAAGTAACAGAAAAGTATTACTAATTAACATAAAAGTATCACTATTTAAAAAATAAGCATCCCTACTTATAAAAGTCAGGAATCACTAAGTCATAAGTAAAGATAAACCTGAAGAATGTAAAGTATCACTAAATAAACATAAAGTATCACTATGTAAAAATAAGTATCACAAACTGATGTAAGTATCACTAACTAATATTAAAATATCACTAAAAATCTGTCAAGTATCACTATTTCAAAAATACATTATCACTATCTAATGAATGTAAAAATAAGTAATAATAAGTAAAATAGTATCACTAAGTAATAGAAAAGTATTATTAATTAACATCAAAGTATCACTATTTAAAAAATAAGCATCCCTACTTATAAAAGTCAGGAATCATTAAGTCATAAGTAAAGATAAACCATGTTATATTATTTCTTGATAAATTATTTTAACAAAATGCTTTGCATTAAATTATTCATGCAGTAAACAGTGTTACTCCACAGCATCCACAGTGATACTTTATTCATCAATATTGATACTGTGATTTTCTTCATCATATAACTTGTGATTTTCTTATTATATTATTGTTAAAATCATATAACATGTTGCATTATTATTGTAACATGTTTAATTAAAAAAAAAATCAAACAGTGTTACTCAAAAATCATGCAGTAAATAATGATACTTAATGGTATTCATAGTGATACTTTCGTCATCACTAATAATACATTACATATAATTTATCAATTTCTTATTTTTGATACTTGTTACATTTTTGATACTTGTTACATTATTCTTAAATACATTTTTGTAAAAAAATGCTTTGCATTAAATTATTCATGTAGTAATAGTGTTACTCCACAACATAAATAATGATACTTCCCTCGTAAGTATTGATACTTCCTGATTAAATAGTGATACATACTATCTAGAAGATGAACAAACTAGATATATTCAAATCATATTTCATTAGCATGCGCAGAGATACTTTCCTCATCAGTATTGATACTTATTGCAATATTATTGTTATCAAATATATATATTCAAAAAAGATTTCAAAAATCTGTAATAAATACATGCAAACACAAAAATCAATAGCAAAGAAATCTGTAACTTGAAAAACACCATAGAGTAATATCACTAAAGTACCATAGATACAATATGCTCAATAGAAATCTGCACAAAACACTAATTGTTCATGCCAGCTGTTCCAAAACCATGTTAAATTCCCCCACCTCAACATTTCAATATTTCACATCCAAATACCAACAAATATTCATTACAAAACTAACAAAACATCCAAAAGATTAACCTTTAACCTAGTATGTTAGACTATCCCTACAACGTATCTCCAACAAACATACAACTCACATCTCCACCATCATCTACATCTTTACACCCCCAACACCAGCATCTATTAATGATTTATATTTCTCGAAGCGCTTAGTGTAGCCCAGGTGCCACTCGAAATTTTCCATCAAGGACCACGCGAAATAGCCTCGAACATCTACTCCATCCCTATCCATCAATCATACACACTCTCAACATCAGATCATGAAAGAATAGACACCTATTTTGAGTTTGAATAATTTAACTAAACGTGACATAGCATGTCTGATATAAATACACACACGCATTTTGTTCTGGGCAAGGATCACTTTTTAACTTCTAAGGTCAATAAAACCCACTAATTTCAGGAGCATTAGATTGGTCAGAGAAATAAAATGAAACATTTTTCAAACTACTACACAAATTGTTGGGAAGGGGCTCAACATATTTGCTCCCGCATCAAACACCAAATTAACATCAAATACATTAATATTCCACTTCATTTGCATAAGGATCTCAGTTCAAAGCAATGTTTAATTCTTTCATTTCTACATCAAATCAATACAAACACACAAACTGTATTATATACTCGGAACTTTTCTTTATCATTTCCTTTAGTTCACTGTGAAAATAAGACATTCTACAATAGCACAACAAGCAATTCACAATAGCACAACAACATCAATGTCAAAATGGAGCCAAACTTTGTAACATCGGAAACAAAGCAAAAAAGAATCGTAAGCAGAACATTTTTCAAACTACTACACTAATGAAACATAATATTTTTCAAACTACTACAAACGAATATTTGTCACTACATAAACCCCTTCTTCAGTTTAAGAATTAATATTTGTCACTACATAAACCCCTTTTTCAGTTTGTTTATTTATCTTCCATATATATGTAAAGAAACACACACTCACACACACGCAAGAGAGAGAGAGAGAGAGAGAGAGAGAGAGAGAGAGATCCTAGCTTAAATATTAGTGATCATGGTTGTGGTTGAGTTTCCTATAGTGGCTAGGCCGTAAAGACTCAAAACAATAAAACAAACACAAACATAAGTCCTAATTGAAGCATATCTGCCCAATAATTCCAAAATTCCACCTCCATTAACCCCAATCTCTTTAACATCAATGCGTCAAAATCAGAAAATATATGATCCCAATTAAAACATATTAAAAAATGATAAAAAACTAATAAAAAAAAAGTAAACTTACAGAGGATAAACCAGAGTAACCACATGCCTGCAAATATCCACACAAAAAAAACTATATAAGCAAATTAAATTGTTGTCACCATTTCTCAACACAAACACATTTTCTACCCTTACTACTAAAAACTCATCTCAAATTAGCAGCAAAACTAGTTACAACATAAAACCTTTGCTACTAAAACCAAAACCAACAACAACCATTCAAGAATAGTAACAAGTTACAAAACCCCAAACAATCTACAATGGCGTAGAGTGAAGTTTACCCAGCAACAATGTTGAGATTTTGGGCCAGCAATTTGAGGAAGGTTTCAGCTGCAGAGGCCTCATTCTCCCGATTCAACATAACATCAAATGTTTGAAGGTGTAGAGGGTTTGTTTATTAATGAGGAGATTTGAGATGGAATATAATAGAAAGGTGAGTAAAGCAGAGATGGACGATATTCGTAATGTGCCACAAAAGCTGAGTTTCTTCCGAAATAGAGAATTATGGTTTGTGAGTAATTAGTGATCACTTTCGATGAACTGATTGTATATGTATGTCTTATATATGTATTAACAAGCAATATTTTCACCCTTAAAACATAATCAGCCATAACAGCATATTATCACCCCTCAAAACAAGCAATGATTGTATGTTATTCTAAACTAAAATACCCTAAAATCAAAAGCCCTAATTTACAAAAAGCCCTAAATGGACTTACAGTATCAACTTCTAATATGCGCCGAAGATCTTGACCTCGTAGAATCGGAGTCGGATGTGACTGGAAAGCCGGTGGTCAGAAAATTGCTGACAGTGGTGGTGCTCGCAAAAAATTCACCGGCGCTTGTGGGAGGATAAACTGCGATTATGGGAGGAGCGAGAGAGAGGGAGAGCTGAGGGAGAAAAATCAGATTTTTTTTAAAATATATATATGCCGAGTTAGGTCGGATCCCGGTCGGGTCAGAGGAGATCCGTCTAACGTAAGAGACCCGTTAGATGGTCTCATACAAGTTTTTGTCTTCTTTTCGTGCTATGATCTCAACCTAGCTATATAAATTCGGGAGAAAAAAAAACTCTTTAAATTCTAATATAAAAAATAACACCACCATGTGAAAACAAGATAAAGGTGAAAAAATCATCTTGCTATAATTCAAGCGGTAGAGACCCTATATAAAAAGGAAAACTTGTCGGGTTTGAGACTCGCCACTACATAAAATTAGATTATGGTGAAAAAATATTTCCTAGTATATGCGGATATTCAGCAAACCATTTTCAAATAAAAAAACAAAAAAAATCTTTAAGCCATTTTTTCACAAAAATAAATTAGTGATTGGGGTAGTACCCCAATGGGTATGCTAGAATTTCCTGTAAATAGGATGAGAAACAACAATCATCATCATGACACCCTGTTACTATCACCATCACTCTCAACTCTAGTGAGATCATCACATCTATAGCAGCATAACCGATTCTTCATTGATTTCATCTTTCATTCTGATATGTTTCTGGCTTGACTTGAACGTAGGAGAAAGAACAAACACATTGTTCTTCGTCTTAACATTGTGCGTTTGT
Source organism: Perilla frutescens (assembly GCA_026008535.1). NCBI lineage: Eukaryota > Viridiplantae > Streptophyta > Magnoliopsida > Lamiales > Lamiaceae > Perilla > Perilla frutescens. Next base: position 35,627,288 of record BRKX01000011.1, read on the forward strand.
CTGCACCGGTCATTAATGCTCTTAATCTTCTGTATGATGTAATTTTAGGCGCTACCATTTTTATAATTATCTCTGTTGGGTATCAGGGCCTGGCTAGGGTTCACCGCTTGGTTTCCGGCCTCGGCGGTCTACCGCACTTGCTGCTCAAGCAGCTATGGACTTCGAGCTTAGCTTTCTTGTTCAGGAACACAGCCTCAGACGCTAGATCATAAAGATCTAGGGCTTCTTCTTCATAGGCTTGCTAGATCAAGTGTGTATCTGTAAGGAAACAGACAGAGACAAGTGTTAGATCGAGTAAATATATGAGATAAACCCACACTGAAGCAACCCGAGTATAAATATATGTAAAGTATAGGGAGATTTGAGAAGAAAAAGTGCTCAGAGGCACTGGTGGGCTCAGATTCTCCCAGGCACGGCGGCAAGAGGCAACTCTGGTGACTAATCGGACCCAGACCAGGAGGGGAGGGTGAGATGTAAAGCTTCGATGCTCTCACAGCCTTCTTCAACCCAGAGCAAGCCCACAACCTCAACTCATAGGCCAACCAGGAACTCACAAGCAGAGATCCGACCAGAGAAATAGAGGGTTGCAGTGGAAAAGCTCGGAGAAGAATCAGAGGTAGGTTTTTCAGTGTGAGGCATGAGAGAGATGAGAGAGGGCGCCGCATTTTGTAGAGGAGAGAGAGAGATGTATTAGGAAAGTTAGGGTTAGGATAGATATATATGGGAGGGATACGGGTGTCGGGTAGTGGGCTTAGGGTTTGCAGTTGGGCCAAAAGGAAAAATAACAGAAGTTGGGCCAGAGCAAATTGGGCCAACATATCACAATCTCTATATTTTTTGGATTTAAAAAAATATCACTTTTAATAATGAAAATTATAACTTCTAACACTAAAAAATATCCGTCTAATATAAGATCTATATAAAACTGTGGTGCAGTAGAATTTGCCAAAAATATTAACATACCATTCATTCAATATAATATAATCCTTCTGTTTCAAAATGTTTATTATTTTAGGTTTTTTGTTTTGTTTCAAAATGTTTGTTATTTTTTATAATTTGACATTCTCTCTCTCAATTTTATCTTTCTCAAATCCTACAAGATTTCTTGATTCTAATAAAATGGTGAGAGAAAAATATATGAAGAGAGAAAATATTATTATTTTTTAAGAAAATATAAATGAATTAGATTTTATGGCATATATGAAGAATGAGTATATTTGTCCACAAAATTAATTGTTAATTTTAGATAAAAATTCTAAAACAACAAATATTTCTAACAGGAGGGAATAATTATGTATGATTTTCAGTTGAAGGAATATAAATGCCCCACTACGGGCTATAAGAGATAATAAAACTAAATGGGGAAAAAAATCAATTTTATTTAATTTTTATTTCCCACATACCAAAGCTAACGAAACTGTAGCAGGCTATAAACATTAGGAATATTCAGCTGTTTGTTACTGCGCTGCTAATGCTATGCACTCGCCGACTTTCACTACACTACCTTTCCAAGACTCTCTAACTTCAACTCTGGTTCTCTCTCTCTCTCTCTCTCTCTCATGTCATGATCTTCTATCTCATGATTTCTTCTTATGTTGGTATGCATACGAATTTTTATGCTGTTTTATCGCCTGTTCTTCAGTAGTGCATATAGGCGTTTGTTTGTTACATCCAATTACTTAGACTTACAATTAAATTATGTTTCATTTGATCACTGAATTATAGGATAGATTAAGTTTGAATGTTCGTTGTATTTCTTGTTCACCCTCTAGCATACAAGATTTTGTTGGGCTTCTCATGTGTCTTCTTCAATGAAGAACTATTTCTTCTTCTTCTTTGTTTTTTTTTTTTGAAAAAAAAAAAAAATCAGTTACTGATGAACACGTTTATAACAAATTCAAGAATTGTGGGATGCAGGTATAATTTATTAAAGAATCAATGAAGATGTTGGGACGTTTGATTGTGCTTTCTCTGTTTTTGGGGTTCGTTTTGAGCCATAAGGTTTGCACTAACGGCGGTGTGCTATCACACACCGCTCGTTATCAATTGTTTTTATCAAAGAATTCATCACGGGAGAAACAAAATCTTGCTGATTTGCATTTGATTCCCACTGATGATCAAACATGGTCTACTTTAATTCCGAGGAAAATGCTGTTGGAAGAGGGTGGGATTAGTTGGAATGTAATGTATAGAAAAAAGAAGAATGCCGGTGGTGAGAGGGGGAGGGAGAGTGGAGTTGGAATTTTGAGAGAAATTTCATTGCACGATGTGAGATTGGAGCCTACCTCGATCCATGGTGTGGCTCAGCAGACTAATTTGGAGTATTTGTTGATGTTGGATGTTAATAGATTGGTATGGAGTTTCCGGACCACTGCAGGTTTGGAGGCTCCCGGTGAACCATATGGTGGATGGGAGGCTCCAGATATCGAGCTCCGAGGTCATTTTGTAGGTTGGTTTCGTTTTGCTGCAAGTTAGACTTGATGTGTTGGTTTTGATTTATGTAAGATATTCACAAATTTGGAAGCATGCTTTGAGTTGAAATTGCAATTTTCCTTTTTGCTTTGATTGAAATGAAGTGGTTTAGATTTCAAGATTAAGGAAATGAATAATATGGTTCCCACTTCACATTTCTTCTCTTGTTGCAGTTGAATATTTGCTTTAAAAAAAAGTGATCAATTAACCACTTTTAATATTTTGGAACTTTTGAATTACCATTCATTTTTTCAGTTATCTTTTCGCCATTGGTATTGTTATTTCTTTGCATCTCATTTGTTTGAAAATGAGTAAGCATCTAAATTATATATTCCATTGATGTTATTAAGCTTATCCTTTTCAGTCTAATCTCCAACATTACAAGACACAAACGATTGGAGTGTTAAAAGCTGTAGCCATTTTTTATGTTATAACACATGAACTCGTGCGATGTATCTTGTTTTAGACATTCTAAACATTTCTTGTGCAAAAGACTTGTTTTCTTTTACTTGGTGAAGGACATTACTTGAGCGCGTCTGCCCAAATGTGGGCAAGCACACATAATGATGCCCTCCAGGAAAAAATGTCCTCAGTGGTTTCTGCTCTATCAGACTGCCAAAAAAAGATTGGAACAGGCTATCTTTCGGCATTTCCATCTGAGTTGTTTGACCGATTCGAATCTTTACAAGAAGTTTGGGCTCCATATTATACAATTCACAAGGTACAAACTTCTAATTACAGTCCTAATGTGTTATAATCTGATAGCAGATCTTATTCTCTCGAAAATTTTGCAGCTATTGGCTGGTCTATTGGATCAGTACACTCTGGCTGGGAGTGCCCGAGCATTGAACATGATGAAATGGATGGTTGATTACTTCTACAACCGTGTGCAAAATGTAATAAAAAAGTACACCATTGAAAGGCAGTGGTTATCACTGAACGAAGAAACAGGTGGCATGAATGATATTCTTTACAGGCTATACATAATAACGGTAAGAATGCCTTTCATGGAAATCTATATGTGTACCTCATCGAAAATCTATCTTCTCCCCCTTTACTATTTTATATGTAAATATTTCTAGAATAACTTATTTGGTAGTAATTGCAATAAAATGAATAAAGTATGTTATTCTAAGTATAATCAATGGAGAAGTGAACAAAGCAATTAATTAATTTGCAACAGTGTTAGTAAGAATGATTGTTGTAGTGTGTATAACAATTTTCCTTGATAAAAATTTTGTATTTGCAGGGTGACAAAAAGCATTTAGCATTAGGTCACCTGTTTGACAAGCCGTGCTTTCTGGGATTGCTAGCAGTGAAGGTGGTTACCGTTCGTTTCATAAGATTTCAATTTTGAACATTTGTATTTTATTTTCTTTCATCCTTTGCCATTCTATTTAAATGTGGTCACAGAAACTATTTGAGCAAACTTGTTTTATCGTAAAGATTTGGGACAAGATATTCTGTGGCAGTGGCAAATAGAAAGATCACAGAATTTCAGTTATTACCCTGTTTAGGCTGGATGTGGAGATATTATCATCTACCTTGTGAAAAATACTATTGCTGACATTATTGGAAATTCCTGGATATTTATTTGTATGGTGATCTTCCTATGTTTGAATGTATATAATGGTTTCTTAAGTATCACTGTCATTTATTGGACACAGTTTTAGAGAGAAATGTATCACCCTATTAGGAGTTTTAAATCAGTTTATTCCATGTATTTGGAAAAGAAATTATAGACAGATGAGGCAGTCTGTTTTCTTAGATGTTATCTCATCTTTCATTGAAGTATTTAAACTTTCCGACTTTTACAGTCATTTGAATAAATTGACCTTGTTCATCGGGTCTCGAATCTCGATGCCTGTTATACTGATTAGTAACTTTTATTTGCAGGCTGATGATATATCAGGTTTTCATGCCAATACACATATTCCAATTGTTGTTGGATCTCAAAGGCGATATGAAATTACTGGCGACCCACTTTATAAGGTAAAACCATAGTGTCTAAATTGAGCTGCATGTAATTAGCACTGAGTAAGAGTTAATGGTAAAAGGCATGTGTACAGTAAAGATTTAATGCCAGCTTGCTTTAGTTAATAAGAAAGGCTATCGAAGTTGTTGATGGGGTTATGGAAAACTTACACCTAAGCATCAAAGGGGTAAAGTTCAGCAATATATGATCCTTCAAGAAATGTGCTGCAAATGTTCATTTCTTCCAGTTATGCTCCCATTGGATCAATCTTTTTCCCATCTTGCTAAATCTATAGATTTACACTTCACTTTAGAATATACTATGTGCATGTAGCTCAAACTTGGGTATTCATCAAATACTCATGTTTGTATCAAGGCGTTAGACACCCATCTTTCATTTTTGGGACCATTGATAATGTCCATGTATTTTAACAATTAGAACATGTAATGAGTCAAGTAAGCATGGCTATTATGATTCACAAGTGAAATTCTCTAGAGTAAATACTCAAGACAGAAATCCCAAATTATAGATGTGCTTAAAATATGGGAAGAATTTTGCTCCATGTGTCATGAGCAATGGTCACGTGTAGAAGATTGGATTCATATCATGTGATGGTAGGTTTCAGGGGACTCATGGACTATACTTGTAGCTGAGCACTATAGTCATTACTGAAAGTTTTAGTTTTGGCGACTGAAAATAACTTGTATTTTCAGGACATAGGAACATACTTCATGGATATTGTCAACTCATCTCACAGCTATGCTACAGGAGGAACATCAGTTGGAGAATTTTGGTACGACTTCGTGTTTTTAAGAATTAAAAAGGAAACTAGTTTTCCACTGGTGGTTTTGATTATACCAAGCAATCTTTTTTTTTTTTCTCTCATTATCCCTGATGTCACTTCATTTATTTTCCAGGTCTGATCCAAAACGATTGGCCAGCACACTAGAAACGGAAAATCAAGAGTCTTGTACGACTTATAACATGCTGAAGGTGTGTTTATATAATTGTTGTGGTCTTAGGGCCTTAGGTGCACTATAGCATACTATTATTTGGTGGCGTCTTTTAGAGACTTGGATAATTTTTATTTTTTTCTCCAATACACATCTGAAGTTACTGCCAAGTTGGTGTGGAACACTTGTATATAATTAATGATCTTGGTTTTTTTCTGTTTGGTTCTTTTAGGTTTCACGTCACCTCTTTACGTGGACCAAAGAAATTGTATATGCAGACTATTATGAAAGGGCCTTGACAAATGGTATTTTAGGCATTCAACGAGGCACGGATCCTGGAGTTATGATCTACATGTATCCTTTGCATGCTGGTGGCTCCAAGGCTCGAAGCTACCATGGATGGGGAACAAAGTTCGATTCCTTTTGGTGTTGCTACGGGACTGGTAAAAATTCATCAATTTTTTCTAGTGTCTACTATCCCTGTTATCTGGTTGATCCCAAAATATAACGAATGGATGTTTGATTGCTTACAAAATTGTTAGTCTATTAGAAATCTGATAAAATCCACTGGGACTTGTTGTACTCATATTTTCTTCTGTGTTTTCCCTATTCTCACCTACAGGAATTGAATCATTCTCGAAATTAGGAGACTCGATATACTTTGAAGAGGTGGGAAAAGAAAAGGGAGTTTACATCATACAATATATACCTAGCACCCTTCATTGGAGATCCGGCCAAGTCGTGCTGAGCCAAAGAGTCGAACCTGTAGTTTCATGGGATCAAAGTCTCCAAGTAACAGTTGCTATTTCTTCAAAGATGGTATTGAAAATCTATCATTTGCCAGCTACTTTTTGTTTAAATCTTATCGAATACAGTGGTTTCACAAAGCAATAATTGTTTTCCTCTGCAAAATGGCTAAAAAAACTAATTCTTTATTTGGAGGGAAAGCTGGGGATTCTAGGCAGGGTTTGAAGATGGAACTAATAACAAAATAACGCCTTTTTTTCCTTGTGCAGATATTTGTTTGTCAAAGATTTTTTTTTCTTTCTTTCTTAGTTGAAAAATATGTTTGTCTTTCTCCCTTTAATATTCTGTCAATGAATGTTCATTTTTTTCGTTCTTCTCTCTGGAAACAGTGCATAAACCGTGGATAGGCCTCTAATTTTGTCTCGAATTCTGCTTAATGCAGGAAGCAGAAGTAACACCATCAACCCTTAAACTGAGGATTCCCTCATGGGCATATTCAAATGTCTCAAAGGCATCTCTAAACGGCCAAATGCCAGCACCCGGTAAATTTCAACTGGCTTGTTGATAATATTATTAGAATATTATACGTTTTCTCACGCAATCCGTTCTGGCCTCCTACAAATTGCTTTCTAATGTATTCCATTATTATGATCAAGAGAATGGCAAGAAACTAATTATTTTTTCACTTTGTGATCTAGGCAATTTCTTGTCAATTAGGAAAAGTTGGAGCTCTGGAGACAAAATTGAACTTCGCCTGCCTTTAAGTCTAAGAAGTGAGGCCATTCAAGGTATGTTGCTCGATCAATCTAAACTTTGTTCCCCTCTTTTCTGGAAGTCAACGAGTTTGCCTCTTGCAGATGACAGGCCAGATTATGCTTCTCTTCAGGCATTCCTGTACGGCCCCTACCTTCTTGCAGGTCTGTCAAATGGTGATAAGGACATGAAAATAGGATCACATACTTCTCTTTCAGACTCGATCGCTCCAGTTCCTTCTGATTATAACTCTCAACTGATTACTCTTGCACAAGAATTCGAGAATTCTACTTTTGTTGTATCAAACTCTGATCAACTGATAAAAATGGAAAAATCTCCTGAACCTGGGACTGATGCTGCTCTGAGAGGTACATTTAGACTCGTTGTCAAGAACTCATATTCTGAAAGCTCTTCAGCATCAAAAGAAGCCATAGGCAAGTCAGTCATGCTAGAATTGTTCGATTTTCCTGGTACGTTTGTGTTGCACAATGGAGAAGGTGAGAGTCTTGCAGTGTCTGATAACTCCTCTTTCAAAAAACAATCATCTGTTTTCCAATTGGTTGCCGGATTGGATGGCAAGGAAGGAACGGTCTCGTTGGAATCTGAGAGTCGGAAAGGCTGTTTCATTTATACAGAACTGTCGAACGATTCTGGAGCAAGTGTGAAGCTAAAATGTGGCTCTGGTTCATCAGATATTGGGTTTGGACAAGGATCAAGCTTTGTATTGCAAGATGGAATTAGCAATTATCATGCTATTAGCTTCATTGCAAAAGGGGTGAGAAGAAACTTTGTTCTATCACCATTGTTTAGCTTGAGAGATGAGTCTTACACTGTATATTTTAATGCATCTACGTAAATTATGATGCAAGTGTGAGCTCTTGAAATTTATTATGTTGAATAAAGTTATATTTGCCTCGTTCTTAACACGAGTTGAGTTTCAAGTGATTTGATTTTTTTACACGTAACTTTTGTTGTACTTTTTTCACTTATCGAACTCCAGCCCAAGTCGAGTTTTGCATTTTTTTAACATAAAATGATGTTTGAGTATTGTATTTTTTTTAAACATAAAATAATGTTTAAACTTGTTTGGTATTCATTTGAACTTTTTGAGGAGTGGTCTGAAATCGTATATGATTTATGTCTTACTAGTAAAACAATATAGATTTTATTGATGGCATCATCCTTATCATGCAACCTTTAAAACTTACATATTTCACTATCTTAAAAAATAAAATTAAATAAAACCTTGTCATTCCTTGAAATAGTAAAAGATGCATTTGGATTGAAGATTTGAATAATCGACCGACTTAAATCAAAATTTATTCACTTTAGTTGTAACAGTCCGGTTTTGATGTTTTAAATTAATATATATATATATATGAATAATAAATATAGTAATATATATTATGTGTGTGAATATAGTTTAGTTCGAATTAATTAATTATAAGTGTTAGTTTAGAAATTTAAGGAAAATTTAGGATTTGAGTTTAAAATTAAAAGAGATGAGGTATTAGATTATCATAGATTTATTTAAATCCATATGGAACGATTTTATTTTTATGATAGAGTTATTTGGCTTTTAATTTAATATTATTTTATTTAGAAATCATATAAGATTAGATATACTGGTTTTGCCCTAATATTTATCAAGATGCGACATATTTGTTTCACAGTTTCAACTTTACGGTTGTCACAAGGTTTCATATTAGGGTGCCATTATATTCGGTTTTTACCCATGACTTCTACTAAAAGATTCTCATAGTTTTGTATTTAAACCTATTAAAAGATCCTCAAAGTTCTTCACTCTTTTATAATCTGAAATATTTTCCAGCAAATATTGTGCTTGGTTTTCAAATCATCTTTCGGTAAGTTTTCTTATAACTGCAGTTTCAATTCACAAACACTTTATTTTTCGTTTTCTTTTAATTGCATCAAAGACATTAGAAATTATTATTTTATGTGGTTTTTTTTTTTTTTTTGTAAACTATCAGATGCGTCCATTATGATTTTAAGTATTTAAAAGAAAGAAAAGTACCTGTTGCTATAAGTTACAATTCTCATTTATGGAAATTTGCCATTTATCCAAATTCGTTTGTATTGAATCAATAAAGTGGAGGCTTGGGAATTTTTTTAATTTTAGTAGTTATTTATGAAAATTTTCGTTTCCAAACAGTAGGTAAATAGGATTTTAGACTTTGTTATAATTATTATTTTAAGTTAAATTTTAGATGTATATAAGTAGCATTTAAGTTTCGTAATGATGATGTTTTTTTCCTAAAAATTTATTGGGTTGAGTGTAAGTTTTAGTTAGAATATATATATATATATATATATATATATATATATTGAATAGATCAAATAAGAACTCAATCCCCTCTATAAGAATCTAGGAATCAATCCTAACTTTAGATTTGATTAGATCTAATAACCATAATTTAGTCAATGTTTCAGTCAAAGTAAGGTGGTAAACTTGTAATATTTGAGAACTTAATGAAGGCCGAGTTATTTTCGTAATTTAGAAATTCTGTTATATTTTTCGGATTTTGGGCCCAATTCTCAGAATTAAATAGACAACACTTTAAAAACATTGTCTTTTTTTTTAGCGTTGTATTGATATGCTAACATAAGATATATATATGTTGCTAACATCAAGAGATTTTCTAACATGAGATATATATGTTGTTAACATCAAGAGATTTTGTTGCTAGCATAAGGTAGACTCATATTGCTAACTTGGCGAGATTATAATGCTAAATTGACACGTATTAAACATCACACATATAACATTGAACCATATTTAAAATAATATTGTGTAATATGTGTAACATCATTCATATATACAACATATTGCTAATATGTTAGAAATATATATACTAAAAATATGTGACTAATAATTTGCTAATATGTTAGTAACATGTTACTAATATGTAAAAAATGATTTGCTAGGATGACTTAAATTCTCAAATATTACTTTTCAAAACAACATTAAGTATTGATAAAGTTATAATTGTTTAATGAACTTAACTATATATAGCTCATACTTTAACTATTTTCTCATGAAAGCAACTTGACGTTCAAAGTTTTGCATAAAAAATTTCATATTAATAACATAAATACAAAATATGAGCAATATTGTGATACCATATTAGCAACTTGACATAATACACATAAATACCATTATTTTTTAACATCACACCAGCAAAACAAGTAAAATAAGGTAAAATATTCATCATTATTTTGTCAAAATCCACAAGACCATCTTCACAATGACACTCTAAAGTGAAGAAGTGCTCTGAATCCTATACTGCTAACTTGTTACCTTTGAGTATCATTCATATTTTCAATGGCCTCAATCAATATGTGTAACACCTTAAATTCTATAATTTAAAGTGTTACTCTTTCTATTCTTTAAAACAGAAATTGATTAACAATAATAACAATTCGAGTATTTTTTTTCGTTTTTAAAATAATCACGCCAGAAATCTCAAGTAAGAAAATAAAGCATGTTGAGTATGACATGTTCCAGATGATGTTATCACTTCGTTGATAACATTGCAATCAATGTCGTACCTAATGTTGTCCGTTATTCTCGGCACACCGAGTATAACACTCGGATCTCTAACCTTATCATTTCCTAGTATTTTGGATTAATTTATTTTAAATTAATCTGAATAAATTGTGATTTTTGTCACATATAATTTTCCACGATTTAGAGGATTTATTAGATATTTTATTTTAATTTAAAACGTGGATTATGCTTGATTTTGACTAGGTCAGAATCTGTTCCGAGTTTCAAGGGACGTGATGTTCCCCACTTCGTCTTAGACACTAACCGTTGTAGAGAATGTGGGTCGCTGGAGTAACCGCCAATGTTACACGATGTTGAAGAACGTGTGCCACGCAGTGCAAAGGACGGTTATCTCGAGTCCAGTTCAGCAAGGGTAGTGGAAGGCGGTAGTTTTGCATCCAACTCATCAAGGATCGTGTGGAAACTACTCAGCCGAGATGGAGGAAGTATTTAAGGTCTCCTTAGACCTTAAAATCATTTATACAAGTAGGTTATCACCGTGGTTTGTGAGAAGCTCTGAATCTTGCATCTAGTGTCATCTCTGAAATCCAAGACATCTTCCTCGACATCTGCCTAGCGTCCCAATCAGCTGGAGACTTTCATTCCAGTTGTGTGTGTAGGTTAGATAGCCAACTTTGAGAAGTCTAGGATTTAGAGTGACTTGTTGTAATCTATCTATGTGTTTAGATAAGTTTGTTTTTGAGTGATTATTTGAGTGAGTGAAGCTAGGATAGTCCTCTGTATGTTTTATGCAGTGTTGTCAAGGGAGTGAACCGCGACAACATCAGCATTATTTTTGTGTTTCACTTGTGATAGTGAATTTCCCCTTGAGGTAATCACACACCGTAAGGAGTGTGATTTAAAACTTATTTTGTGCAAAGTACTATTTATGTTTCCGCTACATGTTGAAGGCAATGTGGTAACACTAGCTTCAACATTACATTGAACTTTGCCATTTACATCCGTAATTCACATTGTTTCAGGCAACAAATTCTAACAAGTGGCATCAAGAGCCGATACTTGACATACTAAGTACTCGATCCGGTGTTGCTTGAAATCTGTGATGGATATTCAAATCAATCAATGCCGTCCTCCTGCTCTAGATAGCAATGGTGGTAACTATGTCATGTGGAAATCTCGAATGAAGATATACATCAAATCTATCGATGAAAGAGCATGGATGGCAGTTATTGAAGAATGGAGCCCTCCTAGGATGGAAGGTCCGAATGGAGATTTTGTGTTAACTCCGGAATCTCAATGGACAAATGATGAGAGAATTATCTCAAACTTTAATGCTCGCGCTCTGAATGCAATTTTTGTTTCTGTCGATGTTCTATGTTTCAAGATGATTTGCAATTGTGTTACTGCATATCAAGCATGGACCATTCTTCAGGAACATTGTGAAGGGTCTGCTAGTATAAGGAAGGCCAAACTGAGATTACTCACATCAAAATTTGAAAATTTGCGCATGTTTGAAGATGAAACTATTTCATCTTATGCTGAAAAATTATGTGAGATCTCAAACCAATCTTCCGCTCTTGGAAGTCCAATCTCTAATGAGAACATGGTGAGCAAGTTGCTTCGAACTCTTCCTGAAAGATTCAATATGAAAATTTCTGCAATCGAGGAAGCACACGATGTTGGAACCATGAGTATGAGTGAAGCGGTCAGCATCTTACTAACATTTGAGATGAATCTGCAAAATCAGAAAGCAAACTCAACCGCAAAGGGAATTGCTCTCCAGACAACAACTGTGTCATCTGATGTTCATAATGATGTTGACAGTCTTCAGGAAATCAATGAGGAAGAGAATCTAAGTGTTGCACTACTAACAAATAAATTCAACTCACTGGTTCGTTCTATGAAGAAAAGCCCCCCAAATATCAAACCTTGATGGCTATTTGACTTTCCATCTTCATCAACTTCAAATTTTAGAAGATCAAATGTCAAGAAGAAAGTCGCTGACACTGGGAAAGACATTGATTCAGTTCAATGTAGAGCATGCTCTGGGTATGGACATTATTCAAATGAATGTCCAACAGCACGAAGAAGACAAAAAAATAATTTTAATGCTATTCTCAGTGATGAGTCTGATACTGAAAATGATTCAGATCAGAGGGTGTTGTTCATCAATGTCATGGAGGAAGACGATTAGATTATTGATGCCTTGAGTGGTATTGATGAACTTGATGGTCTGGACATTGAAGAATGTGAAATTGAAGATGAGGTTCTACCAGATGTTGAAGATGAAGTCACTGAGATCTCTCCCAACACTACTAATTGGTATGAAATGACTCTACTGGATGAGTTTAAGCATATTTCTGAGATCAGAAAGGCTAATCCACAGGAAGAACGCCCATCTGCCTCTCTTGAAGAACTCAGTGATGCTGTGAATGAAGTGTGCAGTCAATGGACAGCTCAATCCAAAGAACTGAAATTTCTTATGGAAGAAAATCGGTGTCTTAGAGAGAAGATTATGTGACTGGAAATAAGACTCAGCAGGAGTGATGCTGAAATCACTAAGCTAAAGAAGGAAGTGGAGAGCACCTCAAGAACGTTTCAGAAATGGAATCAAGGAATGAATGTACTAAATGAAGCCCTAACATTGGGACAGACAGACAGAGGTGGACTGGGATTCTCAAACAAAGTTTCCATGACTTCATCAAATCACAATGTTGTGAAATTTGTGAAGGAGAACAACCCAAACATGTCTACAGGGAGCAATGCTGAAGATGATTATCAGAAGAAATGCAAAGGCTCAAAGGTTCGAAAATATATGTGCCGTTATTGTTAGGAGCCGGGACACATCAAACCACATTGCTTTTAGTTTCACGATGATGTTGCAACTGGGAGAACAACATCAGTGATCACATCGAAGAACAAGAATCCGATGAAATCCAAAAAGATGAAGGTTACATGCAATGTTGTGTATACATCACTAAAGGCTAACATTGCCGGAACATGGTACTTCGACAGTGGATGTTCTCGACACATGACTAGCAATAAGGAGTTTCTTGAAGAATACACCACTTCAAATAAATGCAAAGTCAGTTATGGAGGAGGAGCTCAAGGAAACATTGTCGGAAAAGGTACATTGAATGTCAAACATTTTCCTAAGCTTCAGAATGTCTTACATATTGAAGGGTTGACGGCCAACTTGATAAGTATCAGTCAGTTATGTGAAAATGGTATGCATGTCAAGTTTGATAAAAATACTTGTGAAGTATTTGACGAACACGACAAATGCATAATGTTCGGAAGCCGCGCATCTGATAATTGTTACCATGCTGACAAAGATGAAACGTGCAACATGACCATAAATGATGAAACAAAGCTGATTCATCAAAAACTCGGTCACATGAGCAGGGTAAATTTGAAAAAACTGATTGTGTCAGATGCTGTTCGCAGCCTACCAAAACTGAATGTTGATCACGATGTTGTATGTGGTGCCTGTCAAAAGGGAAAACAAACCAGAATTCCTCACAAAAGCCTGGGTGGATGTCAAACAACAAGATGTTTCCAACTCTTACACATGGACATCATGGGTCCAGTCGATACAAAAAGTATGAGTGGTAAGAGTTTCATCCTTGTCATTGTTGATGATTTCTCAAGGTATACTTGGGTTGAATTTCTACAGGAAAAATCTGAAACATATAAAGTCTTCAAAAGATTCTGCCGGACAATGTGTTTGCAATATGACACCAACATTGCATGCATCAGAACAGATCATGGAAGAGAATTTGAGAATGCTGCATTCAATGACTTTTGTGAAAAGAAAGGAATATTCCATGAGTATTCAACTCCCAAAACTCCTGAACAAAATGGAGTAGTGGAGAGAAAGAATCGAACTCTGCAGGAAATGTTATGTACAATGTTGCAGGCTAAAGGTCTCTCGAAGAAGCTGTGGGCTGAAGCTGTTAACACAGCCTGTCACATCGGGAACAGAGTCTATCTTCGACCAGGAAGAAAAGAGACACCTTATGAGCTTCTACGAGAAAGAAAGCCAAATCTCAAATATTTCCATGTGTTTGGTTGTGTCTGCTACATCCTGAACGACAGAGATCACCTTGGAAAGTTTGACTCTAAAAGTGATAAATGATTGTTCTTAGGATATGCTCAAAACAGCAGAGCATTTCGTGTTCTTAACCTAAGAACTAAAGCTGTGCAAGAATCTATCAATGTTGTGTTTGATGATCTTGCAGGTCTGGTAACTAAGTCTGAGGAAGATGATGTGTCATTTCTTCTTCATGAACCCAAGTGGAACTCCCAAAAGTCCCACGGGAAGTCCTGATGTCAAATCCAATGTTCCTTCTCCCTCAGCTAATGATTCAACATCCCCTCGAACATCAGACTCAGATTCCTCCTCTGAAAGTGACGATGACCATCTTCCACTTGCTCAGTATGAACCAAGACGTGATCCTCCAAGAAGAATCAAAAGAGATCATCTAAATTCCCAAATCATTGGTGATGGATCTCAAAGAGTCAAAACAAGAACAAAAAGCTCAGCCGATGTTGCTGAATTGGTCAAACAGGTTTGCATGTCATCAGTCATTAACTTTGTGTCTATCACATGCTTTCTATCCAGTATTGACAAAGAAGCTCTAAAAGACGAATTCTGGATAGAAGCAATGCATGATGAGCTGATTCAGTTTGTTCGAAATAATGTGTAGGAATTGGTTCCAAGGCCTGAAAATAAAAATATAATTGGAACCAAATAGATATTTAAGAACAAGACTGATGAGTCTGGTAATGTGGTTAGAAACAAAGCGAGGCTAGTGGCACAAGGTTATACACAAGTGGAAGGAATAGACTATGATGAAACATTCGCTCCTGTTGCTAGAATAGAGTTTATCAGTCTCCTACTTGCCATTGCTTGTCATATTAGGTTTACATTGCATCAAATGGATGTCAAAAGTGCATTTCTGAATGGTATTTTGAATGAGGAAGCCTATGTTGAACAACCAAAAGGATTTGAATGTCATGAAAAACCAAACCATGTGCTGAAACTTCACAAGGCCTTGTATGGGCTGAAACAAGCTCCTAGAGCTTGGTATGCTCGTCTTACCGAGTTTTTAATTGTCTTTGGTTTTACAAGAGGCGTGGTTGATAAGACATTGTTTATCAAAAGGATCCACAAACACATCATTGAACTTTGCCATTTACATCCGTAATTCACATTGTTTCAGGCAACAAATTCTAACAGAGCACAATATATATTTTTTCAAATATATAAATATATAAATATATATATATATATATATATATATATACTTATATCAAAATATCTACATTTCATAAATTCGAATATACTCACTCCATTTCAATTCAAAAAAAAATAACTCATAAGTTCTAAAATATAAAGTTCATACTCAAAATATTGATAAAACCATAATATTCAACTACTAGTTTAAGTTAGTCCGAAAACACTAAACAAACACAAAATATCAAGCTTAAAATAATTTATTTTAAGCAGCAAGTATAAGAGTTTAAGTTAAATAATCAAAACATCTAAAGAAATTCGACCCCCATTTCCTTCACGCCGCTCCAAGCTCATTGACCTAAAAATATTTAAAAAATGTGGGGTGAGCACTCTTAAAACGTACTCAGTGATGGGGTTGTGATCATTTCTTTCTATTTATCCAACTGAATTTGAATCGCAGGAATAATGGATTTAGGGTACTCTTCTTCTGATCTAGAATACATCTTGAACTATGCATAGGATATATTCTGGTGCGTATAAAACGCTTCTGTTCGTACGAAACGCTATTATGATCTGATGCGTATAAAATGCTATCCATATTCCATCCACGATAATTCAAGTTGGATTTAAAATATTTCTTTCTGAAAAAGCATATAACATATACTTTTATTTCAAATATAATAATTTCATCCACCTGATATAAGAGAGTACGTAAAAATCAAGCAGAGAATCACACAGTGGACGAGGTCCTAATTGCGACGCACCTAGTATCAAAATAATTTCAAATAAATCATTTAGGCCAATTATAATTCTAATATATCTGAAAATCCAAGATTTATGATCCTAAATAATTAGTTTATGAGTTCCGGCTAAAAATAGATAGTTCAAATAAAACTTTATGAACCAAATTTTATACTTGAGAAAGATTTCTGGACTAAATAATTTCTAAATTTTAGGACTAATAATTGATAAACATGATTCTAGATTAGTTTTAATATTTCAAAAATATTTACAAAAGTAAACTAAATTTACAAAAACATCTTGGAGTTGTTTCCAAGCTTTGGAAACAAACTTTAATTTAACTATATTATATTTATGGACTATTAAATAAACTAAACCAAAATAAAGTGCAAAGCCCACACTCCTAACCTCTATCACTATCTCTCTCTTTCCCGTACTCATCCAGATTTTAACCAAAAACAAAGAAGAGAAAGTCAAATTCCCAAAATTCCAAATTCCTAAATTCAACTTTCACTTTCCCATCTCTTCATCTCTCTTTCTCTTTACTCTCTTCTTCTCAACTCCGGCGAGCCCGCCGCTATTCGTAGACAACCAAAATAGCCTAGAACCACCGCAGCCCAGGGCAAGCTCCCCTGCCCGAATCGACTTCATCTCTCGGTAGACCCGACACCATCTCGACTCAACTCGACTCACAACCCCGACAGCCCCTTGCCCAGACTCGACTCCAAACTCAACTGACTGCTGCTTAGCCCGGCTCCAGGACTCGGCAGATCCAACACCACCTTACCTCGACTCGCTGATTCACACGCCAACTCACCAAGACCCAACCTAAACTTCTTCCTCTTTTTTTTTTCTATTTTCTTAATTTTCTATTTATTTTTTTCTGGAATTCTACAATTTATAGTTCTAAATTATGAAACACTTATAGTATGAAATTCACATGTGTGAGTATGAAGGAATTTAATTGGAATATGATGTGTTGAAATTGGGCTCAAGAAATTAATTTGATGGCAATTCTTATTTTGGTATTGTATTGGTGTATTATGAGGTATGAGTTGGTGGTGTACAGAGATATAAATTCATCATTTTTTTTATTAATTGAAATTTGGAAAATATTTTGAGATTAATAGTGTGTAATTGTATACAGCAAATATAGAATATTAAATTGAAAATAAACTTACCCAAAAGGGTCGAATTTGCTGCAATTAAATCTTAATAAAATGGGTGAAATAAATGGGTGAATTTGCTGTGAAACTTGAAATCTAGTTGCAGAGGAGCTTGGAGTAGTTTTGGGGCATCTTTTAATGTTAAAAATGCAGATATATGAATTCATAGGATGTGGTTAACAAAGAGAAGGACAAGTGCGTTTTCTAATTTTGCTGAATGGGCAATTATACATATACGTGTACAACTATTGTAGAAAGAATGAACACTCATCACTATCCTATTTAATATATTTTTTTAAATTATCCAATAACCCTTTAAAAAGTATTGAAATATTAAATAAAATAAACTTTATCTGGATAGACAAGACTCAAAATCATAATAAGGTTTAAGAGTAAATTTTTTTTAAGCGCTGGTCTCCTGTGCAGGAGACTGATGGGTCGGCCCATCAACCCGGATCCACAAATTAAGTCCAAATTAAAAAAAACATAAGGATAATAGAAAGAAACGCGAAACAGAGAAAAGGAAGAGAGGAGACCCGCGACTGAGGCACAGAGGAGCCGATCTCTCGCGAACGCCAACGCCAACGCCGCCACCATCACGAATGTGCCGGAAACTCAGGACCACCGTGCCTGAAGCTCACGACGGTGACATCATCTTCAACATTGAAGAAGTCTGATTTTCATTAATTTTTTTTTATCGCTCAAGAATTTGAAGGCGAGTCTCTGGAATTCAATCAAATCTATTCAATTTTGTGGTTGTAGTTATTAAATTGATTTTGTATATCCTAACAATTGAATATTCTAACAACTATTGTATTGTTGTGATTTACATTTCTGCTGTTAAGATTGATGAATTGTTGTTTCCATTTTTACCCTAATTGATATATTTTGGAGGAATTTTTGTTGGAGATTTAGTGGTGGTTTTGTTGATAGTTATGAGTTGATATCTGGTAGAAATAATCGGGAGAACTATGCGACATTGAAGTTTTTTTGTTGAATTGTTGTGATTATTTGTATGTCGTGTCACATTGTTGGAGATTTAGGGGTGGTTTTGTTGATGATTATGAATTGAAATATGGTAGAAATTATCTAGAAAAACTCACAAAGATATTGCTTCTTCGGTTTTTGCTAGTGAGTGGGTCTTTCTCTGAAACTTAAACCTAGCTTTATTCTAATTTTTTTCCCATATATATATATATATATTAAATATGGGTTCTGGTTTTCTTGATGTTTGATACTATTAGTTATTTGAATATAATCTGCATAAATTGAAGCAAATTATTTGGAAAAAAGGTTGTATGTTGATACTGAATTTTGGGAAAGTAAAGAAAGAAGGTTTGCAAGAAAAATAATGTTAGTGATGATTTTTGAGTGGTTCTTTAAGATGATTGCTTGTAGAGCAAAACCACATATATAACTGGTGAAATGATCATTTTATTCTTTTCATGTGTTGTTCTTGCATACATGATTTCCTTGATATAGGTAGGCAAACATTCAAGAAATGTGTATAATAACACATGTTAAGTCTTGATGTTGTTGGGGAATGAGGTGCTTTGAGTTATCGAAAAGTGATGAGGGAAGGACGTTCACGTCCATGGAGCTTGAGGTGAGGCAATCAGGGTCACAGAACATATCACATATTAGATACAAGCAGTGGGTCATTAGCTAAGATCTCGTTCGCCGGTCTATATCTAAAGCTTAGCAATCTTAGGGTGTTTACATTTGCACAGCTGAAAACAACAACCAAGAATTTTAGCCGCGCCCTCATGCTTGGAGAGGACGGGTTTGGGCCCGTGTATAAGGGTGTTTTGAGGGATACAGAAGGTTCAAGTAAGAGGATTGATATTGTTTTTAAAGAACTCGGCGGCAAAGAATTACAGGCGGTCTGTTTAAAACTTTGTTAGACGAAATTAATTTCATTCTAAATTTTGAATCAAGATCTTGCTTGTTCGTGCAGGGGCACGAGGAGTGGGTGACAGAAGTGAATGTCCTTGGCATTGTTGATCATCCATATCTTGAAATATGACACACTGCAGGAGCAGAATCTTTGCAGGTTGATTGAGCCATTTTCAAGAGTCCAGATTGCCCACATTGCTGAGCTAATTGAATTGTAATATAACCAAGTGGAAAAGAAATTGTCCCAGATGATTCTTGACAAGAAGTTTGCAAGGACTCTAGACCAGAGCGCTGGATGCCTATATTCGATGGTCCGAAGACTGATGCGATTTACTCAGCCATGTTGGATATAATATCAAACATGGAGAAGGTTGTGGACAGCCTTTATGCAAGGTCTGCCAAAATAATGGCATGAGAGAACTTTTTCCACCTAGCAATTTACTTTACATGAATTAAGACGTCAATTTACTCATATGGTTTGCAATTTCTTTTGTCATGCAGTTTCACATTTGAGTACTTGATTTTTGTCATCTTATATGGACTACTATCATTTTATGTGTTCCATATTTGCATGATTTCTTAGTTTGTCAAGCATCTCTATACTCTTGTGTATTGTGTTTAACTGTTTACAAACTAAGCTCCCAAACGCAATGATGGTGACTCAATTATCCCAATTTGTTATTATCGGTCTTAGTTTTAGTTATTCATTTCGTGACTGGCAGATTGTTTCAGATTCGTGGCTATTTCTTTTTAAAATTAATTCTTAAACTAAAATTATATTTGTTTCTTAAATGATACGTTTTTTTATCTCAATTGATACTTTTAGGCCGAATAAATAATACTTTTCCACCATTCCATTAATTCCAATTCAATAATCTCAATCCATTCACCATTGCAAAACCAACATTAGATTGTGTCATATTCGTGGCTATTTCTTTTTAAAATTAATTCTTAAACTAAAATTATATTTATTTCTTAAATGATACGTTTTTGTATCTCAATTAATACTTTTAGGCCGAATAAATGATACTTTTCCACCATTCTATTAATTCCAATTCAATAATCTTGATCCATTCACCATTGCAAAACCACACATAAACCCAGAATAAAATTTAGCTCATATAATCATCTCCAAAGACAAACAAGTTCATGTTTAAAACATATATATCCAAATCCCAATATATAAATAATCCACAACCACCAAATGAAAACATACAACTATCAAAATATAATTACACAATTCTCAATCAGTTCTTCTTTATATTTATGAATCCATGTCTATAAATACACAATTCTCAATCAATTATTCCTTCTATTCATGAATCCAATGACCTCTCTGCTGCAGCATCCTCATTCTTTGATGTAGCATGACAAGTGGCTTCATCAAACATCTTTAAGATAATATTGACACCCTTAGACTCTTTCTGCTTCTTGGCCACCTTCTTCTTCATTGAGGAAACCTGATATATAAATCAATGAAACAACATATTAAAACCCACAAACTAAGAAAAACTATATATTATATACATACATACTCTAATATATATGAAAATAAATATTCATTTAAAAAATTAGGAGAAAAAATACAAACAACCAAACACAAAAAATCACATACAAACAAAAAGATACTACAGAATACACACATAACTATTATTTTGATACTATTATGCAAATCAAATGGTACTAGTCAGCATACAGAGTAATACTATACCACACAAAACATAACTAATATTTTGATAATAGACTGAATTCTAAAGATATAAACATACCATCTAACAAAACATAACTAATATTTTGATACTATTATGCATATCAAATAGTACTAGCAGCATACAAAGTGATACAAATATAAACATACCATCTAACAAAACACAACTAATATTTTGATACTATTATGCACATCAAATGGTACCAGACAACATACAGAGTAATACAAATACAACTAATATTTTGATACTATCATGCATATCAAATGGTACTAGACAACATAGAGAGTGATACAAACACATAAAACATAAAACAAAATCTGACCTAACTCTGATACTTATAAGCATCTCATTTGGTACTAATCAGCATGAAAATTGATACTCCGTACTAAAATGAAAATGCACACATAAAAACATAAAATAAAATCTGACCTAACTCTAATACTTATAAGCATCTTATTTGGTACTAATCAGCATGAAAATTGATACTCCATACTAAAATGAAAATTCACACACATAAAAACATAAAATAAAATCTAGCCTAAGTCTGATACTTATAGGCATCTCATTTGGTACTAATCAGTGTGAAAATAATAATAAAAATAATCTAGAGCACTGTAAATTAAATAAAAATTTGAAATTAAAGCCTAAATTAGGGATGAACTGAATCGATGCTTGCTAATTTCGCGCGTTTCTGGAGAAAGAGAAATTATGGCTAATTTTCACTAATTATTCCTCTTTGACCTTGAGAATTAGATAGAATCTGTCAGCAAAGGTAGCTATACATTATATTCAAGCAACGCCAACAATTCCATCAGCATTTTGACATCCAACTATTGCAAAAAAATAAATAACGAAAAATAATAGAACACTAGTAATGATACTTCATACTTCATTATGGCATTGAACATAGTACCTTCAAGATAAAACAGGGGAAGGGTCAGCACAGCACTACCATCCAGAAATGCCAGCCTACTATGAATGTCTTCAACATCTAATATGCATAGATAGGTTGATCAGTGATAAAGCATCTGATATTTTTTTTCAAGTAAAATGTGTTAAAAAAAATTGAAAAGAGATATTTGCAAAAGGTGGCCTACCACCAAGATATGAATGCAAGGTAACTAAGGAGGAGTAATATGTATATTTACCAGATGCAGAAGCTCCTGGTTTGGAGTTGATCATGATTTTTTTTCTCTGTCTGTAATTAAGTTGTCAGATTTCAAATAATAAAAAAATTACTAGATTTTTTCTACTGTCTATATGTTTCTTTATGGGTAAAAGAACTCTTAAAAACTATACACACAGCCACACGGGCCTTAGAGATTGATCACACAAATAATCCAAATTCATGATAGTCAACGAGTAGATTAAGCTTATAATAGCATCTGCAAATTAATAACAAATAAGTATGAATGTATATAATAAAGGAAAGGGAAATAGGATAAAATATTCTTTATTGATGCCATATCCTTCCTGGCCTCATCCATGCAAACAAATGCAGAGAGGAAGAGTTTATTGCTTCTTCTATCACATAAAAAGAAAAAAGATATATAAAAAGACTTTCTATTTCGTCTTAATGGTTTCCTCAGGCTCAGATTATGTTTCAGAGAAAAAGTCAGAAATTGTAAGCAGCTTCATCTCACCTTTATACGACAGCGGAATCGTGAAACTGCCGATCACCGGAAGATCGATAATGAGGCCTACCTCAAGCAGATAATCGATGTCCCAATCACCGCCGATGTCGCGGACCAAACTGACGCCGAAGGGTGAAGGTTGTGAAGAGGCGGCGGGGTTAGGGTTGTGATTACAGTAGGGGAGAAAGAAAAAAATGGGAGAATTGGGTAGATACGTTATTTATAATCCGGGTCGCGAGGACGGGTCAAATCGGAGCAGGTCGGGCCGTCTAATGGGCCGACCCATGCACAAGGTGTACATGATTTTTTGTTTTTTTTTAATACCTAAATATTAATTCCAAATATTTATAATACTAGGGGTGCAACTTCAGATTCCCTCAAGTCTAATTAATTATATCGAACATTATCAAATAAATTAAAATTCAATTTTAAAGCAATCAAATAATTTAAATAATTTAATTCAAGTAGAATTGGGTCGTTACAATATGTCTGGGCATCTGTGATTCCTCAGGATTGGATATGAATCAGATGACTTGTTGAAGGATTCAAAGATCAATTCATCTGTTGATGAGTTTGTATATGTGACACTGCGCACCATATGTTCAGCTGATTCTTTCTCCATCATAGAAAGAAAGGAAATAGCATCATGTTTTCTATTAAATCTTTTACTGTAGTGGTGTGCATCGCTTGTCTGATGTGATATTTTTTGTCCTTCTCGGACATCCTCTTTTTGGCAGCAGCGGTAGATTTTTAAATATTGAATGTTAATTATGAACAAGTAATGATAATATGATATATAAATGTTGCATGTTTTTAATAATTGTAATATAGAATAATAATAAGATCGATGATTTAATTTATTTTTTATCAAATACATACGTTGCTAAATGAAATTCTACCAACATTACATCTCAACGAATCTTAATTATCAATAATTCCAAGCTAACATTATGATAAATAATGTTAAAAAGTTATATTCCAACTGCTAACATGATCACACGAGCTTTATAATACAAAATACACAATATATACTACATTATGTGTTCGAACATGCAGGAGTTTGGAAAATTATAAGAATTTGTCATCATAACAACATACTTCCAACAAGATTAGAACATTTTACCAATGTATTCACAGACATTTGCTAATATCAAATACATACGTTGCTAAATGAAATTATACTGAACAGTACATCTCAACAATTATTATCAACAATTGATAAACCCATGGGTTTCATGCTTTTTTAGGGTCACTTAGATGGTAGTTTATGAGCAATGCCTACATAAGTTGACAAGTTGCGTCTAGTTTTTCATATTTTGTGCAGTGTTACATTTGTGTTCATTTTGAAGAAATTTGATGAAAATTGTTATATGAGACTCAATTGAGCCTTGGAAGTGCCTAATAAGATAGAGAATCTAGTTAGGAGCACGTTGCAAAAGGAATCAAGTCAATTGAATGAGAAACGAGCCAGAACAGAGCAAAACGGTGAGGGGTGTCGGGCGTTAGAAGTTTATGCACGGACCATGCGGTGGACAAAGCCCAGCACAGGGACTGTGCAGAACATCAGCTCTAGTAAAGGGTTTTCATTCCAGAACCTCACACATGGACATGTGGTGGTGTATCTTGAGTGCACGGACCGTGCTCATTTCAGCAATCAGCGGCGAATCTTCTTTTGAACCGAGCTCTCCTTCCTTCTGTGGACTTCCACTCCATCTACTATTTAAGGGTTTCTTTTGCACAAAAATTGGAGGACTTTTTACCTTATAGTAGAGCAGAGAAATGCAAGAGATGGCGGAGAATGACAGAGACCAATCGAGATTGAAGATTCATCCTGGCATAAGTTGTATTTATAATTTCTAGTTTATGATTATCATGCTAGCCGTATTTGTCTATTTATTTTCTTTGGATTGTAAATTGATGATGAGTGGCTAAACATTTGGAGATTCTAGGATTTGAACACAAATATGGATTTATGATTTCAATTAATATTATTGTTCCTTTCCTTTATTTACTTATGTTTCCTTGAATTAATTGTCTTGTGAATTTATTTGGCCATCAAATGCACATGTGTAGTTAATTGATTATAACTTGAGAGGGGTTAGTTGACGGATTTACGAATGCATAACATGAGCTTGCTAGATCGAGAGATTGACAGGTTACCGTGAGGAGAATAAATCTTGAGAACCGTTAGAAGTTACATAATAATTTGAGATCGAAAGATGATAATTAGAATCTAATATATGTCTAGAACTTACTCAAGAGAGAGTATTAGATAATTTAGTGATTCTCCTGCAAATTTAGGAATTAAATTTGATTTAATATGTTAATTGAATTCATAAATTCCATAGGCGTGTAGACCCTAGAATCCATTTTCTCCCTAGAGTTCCCGTACAATTTTTGTGTTCCTGATTATTTATTGTTAGTTATATAATTTCGTTTAGTTTTATTTAGTTTTATTTAGTTTAATTCGGTTATCTAGATAAAGTAGAATAGTTAAATTGAGTACTCAGTTGGATTACATAGCTAGTCCTTTGGATATGATATCTGTTCTCACTGCATTTTACTATAATTTTCCTAGTAGACTTACGAGTCGATTTTGAGTGAAATAAAAAAGCGAACAACAATATCAAGTTAACATTACTACAAATAATTGACAATATGTTCTATTCAAGATGCTAACATGAACATACGTTCTTTATTCTTCAAAATATACAATATATACTACATTATGTGTTTGAACGCTCATGATTATGAAAAAATATAACTACCTTTAATGATAACAACATACCGCCAATAAGATTACAACATGAATATGAATAAAAAAAATTCTAATATGAACCGTAATTTTTTTCAAAGTAATTTACAGTTTCAATATGTTTCATTTAAAATACTTCATCATTTTCGTGGATAACAGTGTTATTCGATTTTAAAATCGCAAAACTATAAAATAAAATCAATTAAAGAACTAGGGTTTAAATTTTGTACCTTTATTCATGTTCAACTCGCGTGAGGATCGTTTATCTACCGTTTTTATGGTGATTCAATCATTTTTCTTCAATTTGTTTGCATTTCTTCTTCGAGATATCACATACTTGTTGATTTCATTTTTTTTATGCTTCGTATCATTTTTTCTGTAATTTTTGGAGAACAGTTGTGTTTGTACAGAGCCACGTGATTTGATGAAAGAGAAATCAAGGCAGCATGATTTTGTGTCATTACTTTTTATTCCACTTTTTCTTCGCTGAATAATGCAATCGTCGATTCCACCTGACCGGTCTTTGGCCGGAAATTTCATGCAGTCTAATGATTCATCACCAGCATTAGATCATAATCCTAAATTATCCTCACGAAATTTGGGAAATATTCAAGATTCAGCTCATGATTCAGAAAACCCTAGTTCAAGAATTAGGGTTTCGCCTCAACTACCACATGCGTCCTATGCTTCAGTTGTGAATTCTGCCTTCAATGATAGACATCCAGATGTCTTCACTACCTCTCTCTCACGGATTCAGCCAATTCGATGTGGGGACTTTAATTCAATTTCAATTCCAGAAGACCTATATCAATCGCAACTTGGTAAGTTTCAATTTTCTTTAATCGGCCGCATGATCATGCTCAAGGAGGACAAACCGTGGTCTGTGATTGACCTCAAGACGCGACTACAGAAAATCTGGGAGCCTTCGAAAGAGTAGCGTTTCATTTCAATTGGGAAAGGATTCTTTACGCTGAAATTTTCATGTGCCGCTGATCAGATGAAGGTACGCCAATTTCAAACATGGAACTTGCGTACAGGGTTTCTCAAAATTAGGGATTGGGTTCCTGACTTTACTCCCTATAAGATTAAATCGACCCTTGCTCAATTGTGGGTGCACTTGTATAATCTGCCGTTGGAGTATTGGCATGAAGAAGTGTTAGTCGGAATTGCGCGATCAGTTGGAAATCCGCTCAAGATCGATGGAATGTCCATGCATGGGGAGGTGGGGCATTTTGCGCGTGTTCTAATCGAGGTTGACATGTCTCAGCAATTGCAATCGTCCGTAATGGTGGATAGAGGAGAGGCTTCTTTCTTCATTGATCTTCATTACAAGAATATTCCATTATTTTGTAGTGATTGTCAAATGGTGAGGCACTCCACGAGTAAGTGTCGATTCTCTAAATCTAAAAGGGAGAATGATTCGGGAAAGCCTGTCGTTAGAGAGGATAATATGGAGGGGGGGAAAAAATGGACCAATTCTATGAAATCTGGACGTTCAACTAAGGAGTGGGTGGTTTAAACGTTTGGGGAGAGGGATAAATCTACTGCTGTCACTAATCAACGCTCTGACCATGCTCTCCTTATTTGAAATTCCTTCTCAGCTCTTATAGAGTCGGCAGGGAATCCCACAATGCAGATTCTGGCTAGTGAGATTCAAAAAAGTGATACTGGGGCTCCTGTTGTCCTTAAGAATGCTTTTGATATTCTTATGCATGTTACACGCCCTGCAGAGAAGGTAGTTGATGTGCAAGACTCTAGAATGTATACTGATAGATGTAAGAAGATCGAAGGAGGTGAGGAAAATATGGAGGGAAGTGGAAACGAGTTTCAAGACGGGGTTGTTGTTTCGGGGATTCAAGCGGAGGGGAGTTCTGGAGCTATGACGTGTTCAAATAATGTTATAGTTGGGTCAGATTTTGAGAAGAATCATAGGCCAGATAAGGGATTGAATGAGTTGCATGAAATAAATGATGACATGCAGGGTGACGAGGGTGGTCGAGAGAAAACAGAGACGGATGTTGTTCCTAAGAGAACATATATAAAAAGAGGACTACTGTTCCGGGCACCGAATTGAGGCGTTCTGGTGGATTGAAGCAATTGGACGGGGATGTTGTGAACCAATCGGAAAAAGGATAAGATTTAGCTCCTTATGTGATCTCAAATGCAACTACTGTAGCTTTGCAAAATATGGATGTTATTTCTAAAATTTATAGTTCAGCCGTGGATAAAGGGGGGAGTGCTCCCTTGATTTTCTCGAGCTCTCAATGAATTTTCTTACTTGGAATATCTATGGGATTGCCACGGAAATCTCTAGGAATATTCTAAGGAAGCACGTTCAAGTTTTTAAACCTGATTTTCTTGGTATTATAGAGCCTAGGGCTCGTTTTAATAATATTTCTTCTTCCTACTGGTGATCCATTGGTATGATTCCTGTAACTCCAAATGTTCGCAGTGGTCGATCTTCTAATATTTGGATTTTTGTTAGCTCAAATGTGACTTCTTCGGTGGTATTTTCTTCTGATCAATGTGTATTAGTTCAAATTGTCTCTCAAAAATTTTCTGGTATAGTTGCGGTTGTCCATGGCTCTTCCTCTTACGTTCAAAGAAGACAATTATGGGCTGATCTTAGTTGTCTTTTTGGTTGTTTCATTATCCTTGGCGACTTTAATGCAGTCCGGGGTGCCCATGAGCGACGTTCTTCTTCAAAACCCCCTCCTCAAGCTTGTTTGGATTTTAATAATTTTATTGGTGATTTGGGCGTTACTGAGGTTGTCTCTGGGGGTCTTTCTTTCTCATGATCGATTCGTAGATTTTTTCCGGAGCATCGGGAGAGTAAGCTTGATTGTGCATTGGTTTCGGAGGATTTTCTTGCACTATGGACCTCGGTCACAACTACTTTACTTCCGAGACTTTGTTTGGATCATTCTCCACTTGTTGTTATGTGTCAAACTGCCAAATCTTCGGGACCTCGACCATTTAGATTTTGGAATATGTGGGTGAAATATGAAACTTTCTTCAGTTTGGTTCATAATTATTGGGAGGAATCCACAGTTTATTTAAGCAAAATCCGCCTGGTTATGTTTAAGTTGAGACGGCTCAAAAGGGCTCTGAAAGAATGGAATGTGAATGTGTTTGGTAATTTTAATGTTCAGATTTCCATCTTGGAGAAGAAATTGGCCACAGTTCAGGAGGAAATATCGATGCAGGGTTATAGTGAGCTCAAAATTGATGAGGAAATTGATATTCAAGCTGAAATGAATGCTCTTTTGCTCACTAAATCAAGTCTATTACAACAGCAAATTCGTATTGATTGGCTTTCAGATGGTGACAGAAATACGAAATTTTTCCATGACATTATTCGAGCGAGAAGGGCCAAAGCGTCTATTGCAGTTATGTCTATTGAAGGGGACCTTGTTAAGGACTCAGATAGAATTGCAGATCATGTTGTTAGATACTTTACAAATTTATTCACTAATTCGAATACTCAGCATGTTGATATGGATTTGGTGGATTATTTGGTCCCTTCTTTAGTATTGGCCTCTCAAGCGCAGCAACTTGTTTCTAAACCTTCCATGGAAGAGATCAAGGGGGCAGTTTTCTCTTTGGATGCTAACAGTGCAGCTGGTCCAGATGGGTTCTCGGGTATGTTTTTCCATGCGGCTTGGGATATCATTGCTTCGAACGTTAATAGTGCGGTTTGGGAATTTTTTGAATATGGTGTTGTTCCTCCTGGATTAAACTCAAGTTTTTTGGTGCTGATTCCTAAAAAAGAGGATGCTTTGTAAGTTAAAGATTATCGTCCAATTGCTTTGAGTAATTTTCTATTTAAGATTTTTACTAAGATTTTGGCCACGAGACTTAATATGATTACAGCTAAGATTGTCAATAAGCATCAGTACGGATTTATTCAGAGAAGGTAGATTCATGATGCTATATTGCTCGCTTCTGAGGGAGTGAATTGGTTGGATCGAACACATGATGGGAGGAATATGGCTCTTAAGGTGGACATTACTAAAGCCTTTGATACTCTAAAATGGAATTTTTTGTTGTATGTCTTATGGCCGTGGTGTGATGTTTTCTACTCATATATTATATGCGGATGATGTCTTTATTTTTTATCAAGCCTCGACAAAAAATGTTAAGACTTTGGGGAAAATTATGGATTACTATGCTTACTTCTCAGGTCAAGTGTGTAGTCGCGCTAAATCTCGAGTTTTTTACAGACGGAGAGTTCAAACAAAGGTGAAAGCTGATCTTGCAGCTACTCTTAGATTCACAATTGGTTCTTTTCCTACCTCCTATCTTGGTGTGCCTATTTTTGTGGGTGTTCCTAAGCTTAGCCATCTTCGGCCCATTGCGGATAGGATTCGGGCAAAGTTCGATAGATGGAGTGGTAAAACTCTTTCTATAGTGAGACGTCTCTGTTTAATTAAATCTGTGATCACGAGCTCTGTTATTCATTTGATGATGATTTATCGTTGGCCTGTCTCGCCTGTGCAAGAATTGGATAGGGCAGCTCGAAATTTCTTATGGAAAGGCGATGTTCATGTTCACTCCTACACGGTTGTTAGTTGGGCTCGTACTTGCGCCCTTTTTGAGGAGGGTGGCCTTGGAATTTTGTCATTTAAAGAGCTTAATAAAGGTCTTCTTATGAAGCTGGCTTGGAGTGCTATCACGTCATCAGCGCATGCTATGTCTGTCTTCCATACAAGATTTTTACCTCATCCAAGGAAGTGCAAGAGGGTTGCGTTTTCCTCTATTTGGCCAAGGATACGTGCTTTGATTTAGGAACTAGTTAGGGATTCTTATTGTATTGTTGGAAGTGGTTCTATGGTGGACTTCTGGCATGATAACTGGTTGGGCTATGTTATTACTGATCGCCTGAAAATTCCCTCTAATATTCATGTGAAGTTTGTGGATAAGGTAGGGGATTTCTTGGTTAATGGTGTTTGGACATTTACTGATTCTTTTTTCCATGCTTTTCCGGACGTCGTTCATGATATTTTGCAAGTTCACATTGTCTCGGGGGAGGATGAATGTGTTTGAACCAAATCTCTTCATGGATTGGTCACAACAAAGTTGGCCAGGCTGCATACTCGGGAGCATTTCCCGGTTGTGAAGTGGGGAAAATGGATTTGGGCGTCGTACATCCCTATGCGTCGCTCATTGACTAATTGGAGACTTTTTCTTGCTCGTCTTCCTACTTTTCATACCTTGCATGGGTTTATTGGCCCTAGGATTTGTGTAATGTGCAGAGGGGCGTCGGAAACCTTGGATCATCTATTTTGGGAGTGCCCAGTTGTGGCGTTGGTTTGGAGATGGGCGTTTGATTTATTTCAAATTGATTCGGTTATTGTTGCTTCGATCCATGAAGCGTATGTCCAGTTCATGAATTGTTCGTTTAGCTCTCAGATTTTGGGGTTTTGGAAGGTGGCGGTGGTAAGTATTGTTTGGCTCATCTGGACATTTCGTAATAAGGCGATTTATGAAGACTTCACGCCTACTCCCCTTATTCTTATTTCGGCTGCTAGAGTTGCACTTCGTGAAGCTTCTTACACCGGTGGATGCCATGGTGTTATGAGGAATGAAGTTTCGGATTTGATCAGGCTTAAGAATTTGAAGGTTACACCAAGAGTTGCTCCTCCCAAGCAGTTTGTTTCGGTCCGTTGGCAGCCTCCTCCTTCTGGTTGGGTCAAAATTAACACGGATGGTTCATCTATTGGTGATCCAGGTTGTATGGTGACTGGTGGGGTTTTCAGGACTTGTGATGGGACGGTGATATGTTGTTTTCATACGGATGAGGGCATGGGTTTTGCATTTTTAGCAGAACTTATTGTTGTTATTGTCGCTTTGGAGCATGCTCAACGGATGGCTTTAACCTTTATTTGGCTGGAAGCTGACTCCATATATGTGGTATCTTTACTTTCCTCTCAAAGTATGCAGGTGCCATGGATTCTGAAAGCTCGTTGGTGTAAAGTTTTAGATTTTCTTAGTCGTATTCAGTTTTGCATATCTCATATCTACCGAGATGGCAATAGAGTGGCTGACTTGTTGGCTGCTCTGGTGTCACTCCCGGTGTTTGGTTTTCCGTGCTTTCTTGTATTTCTGATGTGGTTAGACATGATTTTTGTGGTCCTGATTATTTTCATTTCGTTTAGAGGGGTACTCTTTTTCCAATATGGTTTTTCCTACACTGGATTTTCCATATAGGTTTTGATGAGGCTCCGGTCCCCTGAGTTATCGACTTGTGATTTCTAGGACTTTTAGTTTTGTCACTTTTTTCTTTTATTTATACACTTCATTAAGAGACGGGATTGATGTTTTCTTTTATTTACTAGTTTGCCACTGATATTTCAATTCAATCTAGGCCGTAGATATCAAATAAATTTGTGGTGGAGATTGATTCCTAAGATCTCAATGGGGGATTGGTTCTTATTTAAACTCTCTCATATATATAAATATAGGGAATGGATCAAATATGATATTTTTCTAGTGTGGGAACTAGTACCACATCTCCACCATCCAATGTATTGATCTAATGGTTGAGATTTAATGAAAAATATGGTGGCAATTTTGTAAATAATAGGGGAAAAAATAAAGAAAAAATGACTATTTTTGTCCAAATCCATTAAAATTGACGATGTCAGCAATTTTAAAAAAAATTAAAAACTTTAAACGATCATAACTTGCTCATTTTTAATCAATTGCACACAAAAAATATATCAAATTAAAGCTCTCTTCATGTTCTTTCATTTAAGATGTCGAAAGGCTATGTTTAGATGAAAAAATATGGACAAAAAATTGAAAGATAAATTTTTACGCACTCAGGTTATAAATGCTTTCATTAGCTTATAATAATATTTCGTCAGTATTATGATAACATGTGATAACGTATGCTGATGAAGCATTTGTCATATACTAATACAATACATTCACTGTGCTAACAAAGAATAATCATAATGCTAGCGTAGTACAGATTTATTAGGATTTATTCAATCTCAATTATGATTTATTTCATCTCACTTATGGTTTATTCCATATAATTATGATTACTCTTTTTGAATTTAATTTTTCTTTTTTAGTTCCTAATTGATTATTAGTATTTATTCCATCCAATTATGATTTATAACATATGTTGACAGAGTATTGTCATATGCTAACATAGTTTATTCACAGTGCCCATGAAGTAAAACCATAATGCTAACATAGTACATATATATTATTGTTATGATTTGTTCCGACTCATTTAGGGTTTATCACATCCAATCAATGTTTATTTCATCTAATTAGGTTTATTTCATCCAATTAGAGTTTCTTCCATTCAATTAAAATTTATTAAATCAAATTAAGTTTATAATTAATTTTTTAGGATTGTGTGGTGTGTGGTGTGAGATGTTGTCATAGTTCACACACTAGAATTGATTTTCACCTAACCCCTCCAATATATATATATATATAATATTCTAAAAAATTATAAATTTAATTTGATTTACTAAACCCTAATCGAATGGAAGAAATCTTAATTGGAAGAAATAAATATTAATTGGGTGTGACAAACCATAAATAAGTCGGAACAAATCATAACAATAATATATATATACACACTATGTTAGCATTTTGATTTTGCTTCGTCAGCACTATGAATACACTATGTTAGCATTGACAATACTCTGTCAGCATGTGTTAATATATAAACCATAATTAGATAGAATAGACTCTAATAATCAATTAAGAGCGAAAAAGGAAAAAAATAAATTAAAAAAAGTAATTAATACTAATAATTAGATGGAATAAATCATAATTGTGATGGAAAAAATCATAATTAAGATGAAATAAATCATAATTAAGATTAATAAACCCTAATGAATTTGTATTACGCTAGCAATATGATAATTCTACGTGAGCATAGTGAATACATTATGTTAGCATATGATAAATGCTTCGTCAACATACATTAGCATACATTATCATTGATAATGCTTATGAAACATTATTATAAGCTAACGATAGCATTTACAACCTGAATATGTGTAAAAATTTATCTTTTGTACTTTTCATTATATTTTTTCATCTAAACATGGCCTCCTGACATTATAAATGAAAGAGTACGAAAAGAGCTTTAATTTGATATATTTTTTGCGTGCATTGGATTAAAAACGAGCAAGTTATGGTCGTTTACATTTTTATTTTTATTTTAAATTGCTGATATTATCAATTTTAAATGTGTGGATGAAAATAGTCCCCCTTCCTTTATTTTTTACCTTATTATTTACAAAATTGCCACCATCTTTGCCATTAAATCTCAATTATTAGATCATTAAATTGGATGGTGGATATGTGGTCCTAGTTCCCACACTAGAAAAAATGTCTTATCTGATCAATTCCCTATATATATATATATATTTATATATAATAGATCAATAGATTTTATTTGAAGATTAGTTCGGTTTACTTTGGATTTTTATTTAGACTATGTATTAGCTTTATTATTTAAAGATTAGAGATTTTGATCTCAATATTATTAATTTTATTACTTAGGAGCAGACTAGTTAGGATCCTCATCCACTGATTAAAGTATGTTGGTCCCGAGCGAGTCGATATCAGTTTAGAGGGGAGGTGAATAAACTGATTAAAAACTTTTACTTTAATTGCGGAATGATAAGGGCCCTTGACTCGCTTAGTAACTTATCTATGCACAATTTGGTTGAGTACTTATGGCAGCTTGAGTGCATATTGTGTGAGCTTGTGTACAGTTCAAAGATATGCAAGTAATCAAAACAGTACAACACACAGAAGATTTATAAAGGTTCGAAGTCTCAAACTTCTACGTCCTCTCTTCTTTCCGCAGAAGGGCAATTTCACTATATAACTTGAGTTTCTTTACAAATTACACAATGAAGGACAGTTGGCTGAACTTGGTAACTGCTCGCTACCTCAGCGGGTCGACGGCTCACACTTGAAGTCCCTAACTGCTCGCTAGGAAGGTAGGTGCTATTGTCGTCTTTACAAAGTTTTAGATCTCTTTCGATCTTCAAGAGGTTAGTCTTGAACAAGGGGTATCAATTGATGTGCTCCTTCAATTGAGCTGGATAGTTGATCGATGTATTGTTGAAACTGAGAAGATTGCTCTGGCTTGATTATCGGCAGCTAGCTGAATTCTTTGATTATGTGGTTTCTTCTTCTCAGTTGGACTCTCGCAGTTTAACAAATGTTGACCTTGAGCTACAAGGGAGGGAGAAAGAAAGCTCTGCTTGGATGAGTATTTCTATAAGTCTAAAAGTCAAAAGTCTCGTCGAAAGTCACGTAATAACTATGATTAACTCGTCTTTTATAGAGGAGTGATTTTATGACCGTTGAGTTTCATTGATCGGTAGCTCTGATGGCTTATCAATGGCAGATGGTCTTTATGATCGCTGGAGCTTTTAGTTGAAGTAGCCGTTGCTTTGCCAATTGATTTTGATTGCAGTAGCCGTTGTTTTGCCAATCGATCTATTGGATATTTAATTCCAGGATCTCAGTTGAAGCATTTATTCCAAGATCTTCACTTTGAGAAATAACTCCAGGACTCTCTGGCTGGCTATTCTGAACTCTAGTTTTAGCAAATTTGAGTTTCAGTTGGCAGTTCTGAACTTGTCTGCTCAGTTCGGCTCTTACTCCAGTTGACAGTTCCGAGTTTGTCAGCTTAGTTTGGCTATTACTTCAGTTGCCAGTTTTGAGCTTGTCAGCCCAGTTTGGTTATTACTCCAGTTGGCAGTTTTGAGCTTCTTCCTCCAGTTCGACTGATCTCAAGTTGTTGAATGGTTTTGTCAGTTCTATTGTTCTTTCTTGAGATTTTTTGTCAGCTTTGACCGATCACAAGCTTTTAACTAGCTTGTCAGTTTGACTGTCCTCTCTTGAGCTTTCTTGTCAGCTTGACTAATCACAAGCTGGCTGACTTCAGTTCTGGCTTTTAGCTGGTTTGTCTGTTTACTTCAGATTGGCTGAAGTTAAGTTTGGCCATTAGTTGGATACTTCCAGTCTTCAGTTGAAACTGATCTCTTATCAGTTTCTTCAGTCTTGATGTTTTTTCTTTCAGCTTAACTGACTAAGCTGTCAGTTTGTTTCGACTGGTACGTCTCTTCGAGTCCTCAGTTGACTTGAGTTCTGACTGGTTTGCGTATCTTTCCAGCTGGTAGGCCATACTCCAGTTTGGTTGACTTCAGCTTTACTTGAATTCATTTTTGATGCTCTAGATTGGTCAGCTAAGATCTGCAGCTTGAATTTCAGTCAGCTTTTCATAAATAGTTTTGACATCTCATCAAAACCTTATCTAGAGGTTCCTTGATAGTTTTTCCTAATAATTTTCCCCTTTTTGATGATGTCAAAACCTTGTTAATGATGATGGAAAAACTGTAACTGTTCGTTTGATAGACATGTTGTCGTTTGATTAGGCAAGTCATGATATCAAAGCAAGTTAGAGCATGAAATTCAAGTATCAGAGCATTCAGAGTATACTTTCATTTTAAACATGCTTTAATTTTATTAGAGCATGATTATTTAAATATCAGAGCAAGGCTTAGCAAAGCTTATCCAAATATCAGAGCAAAGCTTATTGGCATGATCATCAGAGTATCAGAAAATGTTTATAAGCATGATCAAGGTTTGATATGAAGGTGAAGCATGATATTTGGAGAATTAAAACATGTATTAAGCATGTATTATATATTCAATCAGAGCATATTGAATCAGCTTTCGATTCTCAATAGTAGTTAGGACTACTATTTTACTTCCTTAGCTGCTTCTTCTCTTCCTGTGTGATTCTCCTTTTTCTTGGACTCCTTGTGTTCTCCAAGCTTCCTCCTGAAGCTGGGCTTCCCCTCATGATGTATTTCTCTTTGGATCTGATCCCAAAGAGTTAAGTTTTCATTGTCATACTTTTCACCTTCCCCCTTTTTAGCATCATCCAAAAGGGTAAGCTGGGGTGGATCGCATGATGGGATTGAGAGATTTGGCAAGAGGGTGAAGGTATTTGCCAAGTTGTCATCATGGACCGAGAGAACTGAAGGAATGGGCATGGGCGAGGAGAACCATGCATATGCTTCTTCAGTCATCATGAACTGACCATGATCAGTGGTGAGAGAGACTTCTTGCTCTCTGAAGTCCATGGAAGCCAAGAAAGTGAAGATCTCATCGGTTGATGCGATTGGTAGATCTTCGAGGAATGGGGGTACAAGAGGAGTTGGCTGGCTCATTATCGGGAAGAGGAGCATCGGCTGGTACACTGAGCTGGATTCATTTGATCATCGAATCCATTATCTCCGAGAGCGTTGGCGGTGAGCAGAGTGGATGGTTCATCCAATGTCTACTCCATTTTCCTTTGTTGATCCAGAAGAGGGATCCACGAGTGCGGATGAGGTGGAACATTGTGGCCTCATCGAGTTGAAATCGCCAGATGTGGTACTGGAGGTACCGTTTCAGTTGTTCGAATAAGGAGGGATCGGTGCCCTCAATGAGACCGAAGCAGCTTCTTAGCTGATGGTCTAGAACTGCCTCAAACTCAACCTCAATTGAGTCGCGATGGACTAAGGTGAGAGGTTGTGAGCTGGCTGGTATTGTAGACTGATCACTCACTCTAGAGAGGGGCTCATTCTCAATCATCAGCTGCCTTTCTTCTGAGGAGCTGGCATGGGCTACCAACGGTTGCTTTCCACGACTTGAGTCAGGAGTTCCTGATTGGCATGATCTCTTCGAGATCGGATGACAGTAGATGGTCGGGAGCGTGTCCCTTCGTCTGATCGGTTCACCGGTTGGAATGATCTCATCAAACTGGCTTAGAATGATGTGGCTTATGCAACCCATAAACCCAACATTCTCTCGGAACGAGCCAGTTGATGGATCATATTATGCTCGCTCGACATTTTCTCGTAGTTGAGCAAGAATGAAGGAGGCCCAGTCGGCTTTACAATCGAAGTATAGAGCAGTCGTTAGATGGGCTTTGAGTTACGAGAATTGAACCGTCTCAAAGTTCCCATGCAGGATATGACCGGTGATATCCAGGAGTTGGATGATCTCACTGGGCAGGCTGTCCTTCAGCTTGTGTGAGCAGTCGTGATGGTGCACGTGAGGATGTTTCCAAAGACCCCACAGTGCGTATTTGCATGGTAGTTCCAGATCCATCACGCCTGGGACTTCACCGGGGAGGAAAAGTGTAGACATCATAATGTCTTTTGTCACCGTGATCACTCTATTCTAAATGGTGGAGATGATCTTGTTGCCGGAGCTGATTGCGTTGTGGTAGAACTCCGCAACATGGGTAGGTATATTCTTGATGGGCATGATTGTCAAGAATGGTAACAACCCAGTTTCCTCTAATGGCCGAATGATTCTTTGGAAGTTGTCTGGGTCGAGACGTGCGTTAAGAAGCTCTAGATTAAGAGTCTTATATTTCTTCAGCTTGTTCATGAGTGATTTGACATCTACCATCTGAAATGAAGGCTTCATTTCTGCAAATAGATGGTGTGGTTAGATATGCAAGTGTGTTGAGAGAGAGAGTTTGCAGGTGGTCAAAGCAAGGATGAGAGAGATTTTGCAGATGATCGGAGCCTTCATCTCCTTGCATATATATATTTAGCTTTACATGCATTGATCGAGGACACTCGATTGCTTCTTTTAGCTGATCAGCTATCCAATTTGATGGATGATTAGCTAAATTAATAATGCATACTTCCCAGCCGTTCGATCGTGAAACAACTTTATGATCATGTGGCTGAGATGGAGTTATTTTGAAAATGGGGTAGTTGCCATAAATAGCAAAATATTTTCTGCAGATTTTGCTATTTATATCTCATTAGAAAAATATATTTCCCTTTTCTTCTTTGAAGAGTGGATTTAATATCAATGCAGAGATATTAATGGCAACTTGTGAGAGAAAACCTTATTTTCAAATTGTAGCCGTTGAATATAATATAAGTAATTTTATAATCACAACGGTAACAATTAAGTTATGATAATCATGAGGATTAAGAGAAACTTATTCGGAGTCAGTTGGGATACAATCCAACTGATTGGTTTGACAATTCAGTGGTTGGATGATCAGTTTCGTCATGTTTCCAGTCGTCGCTGATGGATTGACTGAAGCTCTAACTGAATTGAACTGATCAGTTCGTTTGGTCAGCTGCTTGACTTTCTTGAGTCAGTTTCCTCTTTTTGAAGGGCCGAGCTAGACTAGTTCCACTGCTTCCTTTCGAGCAGTTTGATCATTTTGTCGTTGATACAGATCCAGTTATGTTCTTTGGCAGTTCGGGCCTTGCTGTCTTCCTGGCTTGGTAAAACTGATGAATGGTAACTGATGAGTTTTTCATCCTTTGATTGAGGAATTGTGAAGTTTCCTTTGGCGACGATCTGAACTGATCATTTTTCATAATCAATTGCACGCCTTTTGAGCTGGATGTGAGTAGGAGAGTGACATAGCTCTTAGATAGGAGACTTGGTGATGTGGCAGTATCCTCATCATCACTGTCGCTCTCATCATGCCTTGGGTTCTTCTAAGGAGCCACGACTTCAGTATGTTATAGGTGTGGTTCTATTCTCTCTGTGGTAGTTGGAGTTCATCGTGATGGCTCAGCTGACTGACTTGATAAATTATCAAAGTTCAATTTTCGGCAAAGCGAGCCAGTTGGGCAGTTGACTGAATGATTTGCAACCATAGCTCCTTGAGGCATGATGCTGGTTGTGAATTCAGCTAACAAGGCGGTTGCTGGAATTTTGTTGACAAGCCGGTGATTCATGATGTGCTGGACTTGCACAATGGTTGGAGGGAATGGATTTGACGATCCTATCCATTTAATGCTCCAAGTTTCTTCACGTTGCCAGTAGCTCATGCCATGAAAGACAGTTAGCAAACAGTGAGACTGGATGGACATAGAATGTCTCCAGTTATACCAATAGAAATATCGGTGGAGTTGTTTGAACAACTTTTGGTCACGTTGTGCAACAAAAGCAAAGTGTGTGAGAAGGAGATTAGTCACTTCCTTTTGTGCACTTTTGACTACATATTCACCACTATAGAAAGTGCGAATATTTTCTTCAGTCAACTGGAGAGGAGGGCACGTGCTTCTGAAGTAATCCGCTCCATAGTTTGGATGAGGGATTACAATGAATAGAATAAGCTCATCTGGATCAGAGCAAACCTGGAAGTCAACTGATGATCCGTTCTTTGATTTTGGAGAATGAACGACATTAGCAGTTGAATTGCTCGAGGTGTTGTTGCTTGTCTTGGCCTTGGCTTTTTGTTTCTTTCTTAGTGACTGAAGATGAGCAGTTCCCTTCTTGGGAATCCAGTCAGAGATGAGGACTGGTAGTGATTCATCATTTGGAAGGTTAAGTAGGTCTTCGATCATCTTGCTCATTCTTAGAACAAGTCCTACCTTGGACTCAAATTTGCCAAATTTCTTTGAGTCAACGGCCTTGATGACTTGATGCTTGAATTGTTGGAAGACAAATTCTGCCTAGTTTGTTTGTCGCCCTTCAGCAAGGTGAATCATAACCTTGTATCTCTCTTGGGTGAGTTGACTCAGACTTCCAATTGCTCCGAACATCATCTTATTCGTTATATCAAGTAGAACGCCATACTCGGGCTTCAGATCAGTTTTAGCTGTCGTAAAACTGAATTGTTTGTTGCATGTTGAAGCTTTCCATTCTCTCCAGTATGACTATGCAGATTCATTTAGTTCTTGAACTAATGAACCTTCTTGTGGAAGCTCGAACACTTCTGCAATTGTTCTCTCAGTGATTTGAAGTAGCCGTCCTTGAATCACTGATGATACTGTCTTTTCATCTCCAGACAATTTTGCTTGAAGTAAAAATTCACTCACCAAATTTTGTCTAAAGAACTTTGGTGGTGTTTCCAGGTAGTGAAGAATTCCGGTCTTATGAAGATTTGACAGAAGGATTGGATTGTTTGATTCATTTAGAATCATTTGAAATTTCTTCCTATCAAGGAATTTGTCTCTTATAAGTTACTCTTTGAAGGAATTCAGAGATCTGGATAATTCGGCCATCTTTGGGATTGGCTGAGATTTTGAGGGATTTCAAGAGCTTTGAGAGAGAGAGAGAATTTTTGAGAGCGAAAGAGGAGTATTTCTAAGAGGCTTGAAAGAGAGGGCTTTTTATGAGTGTTTGGGCAGGCTCATAGATCTAATGGTTGGAATGATACTAGCCCCTGGCCTCTTTTGGTCGTTGACATTTAATGACTTTAAGACGTGTCATTGTTTTGCAACGGTCAAAATATTCAAAAATAAATGTGAAGTTCGACATTTATTTGAAAACAAAAAGATAATCTTTTTATATATAAAAAATAAATAATGACAAACTGAATTACAAAAAGTGAACTAAGGGCTTTCTAATCAGTTTGAACTTGGTTAGCCACTAGTCCTTCTTGTGATCAGTTTTCCTCCTCTTGGCAAGCGGTTCTGTGACATCATCTTCCTCATCCTCATCACCACTTGATGACTCAGTTTCAGCTGACTGGAGTCTTGGATGAGCTTGCAACTTCTGAATTTGCTCCGTGTGCAGTTTAACCTGTTGCTGCAGGCTGTGGATCAGTTCCACATAATAAGCAAGGAGCTGAACTGTAGAACTGCTTGGTTGAGCATTAAACTGAACTGCTCTTGAGTCAGCTTCTTCGCCTGCTTCAGTTCCAATCAGTTCCTCACAAGGAACTGTGTGGGTCAGTTCGTCCTTCTCCATGCTGTCTTGGTAGGCAAGTTGATCATCCTTTTGAGATGACTGATCAGCTAACTGGCCGGTCTCAGCTGGCTCTGGATCAGCTGGAGGGATAGATGAGGTGGCTTCTTTATCAGCAGTTGGCTCTTGGGAAAGAGCGGTTTGGGGTTCAGCTAGCTCCTCAAACTGTTGAGTCTTTTCAGTTGACTCTTCTGACTCTTCGGGAATGAAGTTGATTTCAACTTCAGCTAAGTGAGGAGCTCTCTCAGAGTGGAGTTCTCTTATTACTTCATCAATGAGATCATCCACTGGGGCGAATGTTTGATCTCTATCTGCAGTGGATGGCTGGCCAGACTGATGGCTTTGTGATTTCTTTATCAATTCATTGAATAGCCATTTGTGTTGAACATGAGAGTGCGTCCATCTCTCTCGTTCTCTCTCTGAGGTAAAGGCGGGCGGTTTTAAGCTTTGGAGCTTGCACAATTCATCAAAAACATCTTTCATCGAGCCTTCTAATGGATTTGAGCATTCTTTTCTCAGCTGTAGCTGCCTCATAAGATGTTTGCCCTTAGTGATTCCGGCATTCTTACTGTCCGTCCACCATAGACTCCATTTTTCTTCTCGCTTCCAGAAGCTCATCCCATGGAAAGCGAGCAATGAAAGAAAGGGTTCTGAGGGATACACATGTCTCCACAAGAACCAGTAGATGTACCTGGTCAAAGTGTGAAAGAGTTCTTCATGACCAATTAGTTCATGGGCATAGTGTTGAGCCATATGCTTCTGTGTTGTCTCATCAGCCCATTTCTTCACAGATTCTCCTTTCGAGTAGGCTCTTATATTCTCTTCAACTTGAGCTATTGGGGGGCATGTCATTTGAAAGTAATCTGCCCCAGCTCCGTCGTGAGCAATCCCTCTTGCTGGGATGATGTCTTCTGGGTTCTCACACGGAGCCATATCCTCAACAGTTAGATTTGGTGGAACTGTTGGATCTGGCATGGGACTTAATTCATTTCTCTTCTTGGATTTGGAAAGTGAAACTCCTCTCCGCTTTGTTTGACTAGTTTGCTTCCTTTTTGAAGTTGATCTGGTAGCTGCTCGTCTGGTTGATTGTCTAATGATGTCAGCTCTGCTTGCAACTGAGCTTTGTTGCCTATATCTCTGAGCTATAGGGATGTTATCATCAGAGACATTCTGGGATGTGCCTGTGATCTGCTTCTTTTCCTTGCCTTCAGTTGCAGGATTTTTCTTCTTAGACTGATCAGCTTGATCAGGATCAATTTCCACGATCTTAAGTGGTTTTGAAATGAAGTCATTATTGACTATGCTTTTGAACTCTGTTTCCTCAGTCATCCAAGAAAACTGTTTTTCCAGAATTATGCTGACTCGACTGACATACCCAATTCTTTGTGGGAACTTTTTATCATCCCAACGGCTTTCAATGATATCAACATATCTTTTCAGTTGATCGAAAAAGTATTGCGCCCAGTTGATCTCCATTCGGTTGTAGATGGCGGCACAGATCTTATATTTTGTTTCTGACATTTCAAATTGACTGCCAGTTGTCCCTACCATTATCTTTGAGGTGATGGCAGCTAGCACCTGATATTCATCTTGAAATCTTGAGATGAGATGATTGCTTTTATACGGTTGAGTTTCAC
Source organism: Perilla frutescens (assembly GCA_026008535.1). Taxonomy (NCBI): domain Eukaryota; kingdom Viridiplantae; phylum Streptophyta; class Magnoliopsida; order Lamiales; family Lamiaceae; genus Perilla; species Perilla frutescens. Next base: position 35,670,217 of record BRKX01000011.1, read on the forward strand.
TTTCCTTTTTCCAGAAATCATAAGCTTCCTGAAAGCTGATTTGAATCTCTTCCAACTTGAGTCCTTTGTTGGGTAGATTGAACTTGTTGCTTAGAGATTCAGCTGTTACGATAATCTCTTGTCCTCTCACTTCAGATCTGATTTCTTTGGGATCTGAGGAGCCATTTGAATTTAGGAAGAATTCAGCAACTAGTTCCAGATATATGCGTTCTGGAAACTCTTCCAGGAATGTCTTCAGCTTGGCCTGAGAAAGCTTTTCGATGATGATTCCACTTATAGGGGAAGCATTGCAGCCTTGAAGGAATCTGGCTGGATTGAAAAATTTATCTCGGTCGAGTTTTTCACAAAATACTCTGGAGTCTTCTCCAGACTGACGGAAATTGAATCTCTTGCAACTGCGACAGGTGGGGTTTTGAGCCATGATACTTTTGATGATAGATTTTTGATAGGAGAAATTGATTTGTAAGGCTGAGGAATTGATCTTCGCAGGCTGAAGAATTTTACTTTAGTTCAGAGAAGGGAGAAAGAGAGAGATAAGTCGGCAGTAAAAGTGTAAAGCTTATCTCGAATATTCAACCGACTTATTTATATAGAGAGATGAGGCTCAACCAACGGTTGGGACGTTTCGTATGCCTGGATCTCAATGGTTGGATTAATTCAATCGATCCATCGATTGGCCTTTCAATTCTATCTGTTGGAGATAAATGAGGGGAGAGAGAGAGAGAGAGAGAGAGTTCAACGGTAATATTTGAGTGACACGTGTTTTTACCGTTTCTATTATTGAAGTTTTGAACTTATCTTTTCTCTCTAGTGGTTTCTTCTTGGCTTGAATGCAGAACTGGATTCTGAGATATTGCAATTGCACTATTGTTGTCACAGAATATAGGTACTTCTTCAGTTTCAACTTTGTAGTCCTTCAACTGTTGCTTTATCCAGAGTATCTGAGCACAGCAGCTTCTCGCAGCTACATATTCTACTTCAGTTGTTGACGTGGCAACTGAGTGCTACTTTTTGCTAAACTAGGATATCAATTTGCTTTCAAGAAACTGACATGTTCCATTAGTGCTTTTTATGTCGATCTTGCATCCACCAAAGTTTGAATCTGAATAACCAATTAGACTCAAACTGTCATCTCTGGGATACCATAGTCCAAGATTTATGATTACTTTGAGATATTTGATAATCCTCTTTGCTGCTTCAAGATGACTTTTCTTTGGGTTGGCTTGGAACCGTGCGCATAGACCGACTGAATAGGAGATGTCTGGTTGGCTAGCTGTTAGGTAAAGTAGCGACCCAATGATTCCTCTGTAATATGTTTGACTAACTGATTCTCCTTCTTCATCAAGAGTTAGCTGAACTGATGTATTCATAGGAATCTTGAGAGTTTTTCCTTTATCAGTTCCAAACTTCTTGACTAGCTCTTTAGTGTACTTGGCCTGGCTGATAAGGATCCCATCTTTCAGCTGCTTCACTTGGAGTCCTAGGAAGAATGTCATTTCTCCTATCATGCTCATCTCGAATTCACTTTGCATCAATTGAGCGAATCGTGTGCATAGATCTTTGCTTTTTGATCCAAAAATTATGTCATCCACATAAATTTGAAGTATTAAGATCTCAGTTGATCGTTCTATTCGGAATAGAGTTCGATCAATGACTCCTTTTTTAAACCCATTCTTCAGTAAAAAGTTTGTGAGAGTTTCATATCATGCTCTAGGAGCTTGTTTCAGTCCGTAGAGGGCTTTCTTCAGCTTGAAGACTTGATCCCCAATTTCAAAGCCTGGCGGTTGCTCGACATACACGTCCTGCTTGAGCATTTCTTGAAGAAAAGCACTCTTGACATCCATTTGGTAGACTGTGAAGTTGGAGTTGGCTGCATAGGCTAGGAACAGTCTGATGGCTTCCAATCTTGCAACTGGTGTGAATGTCTCATCAAAGTCGATCCCTTCACTTTGTGAGTATCCTTTGGCTACCAGTCTTGCCTTGTTCCTTGTGATTACACTTTGTTCATCCAGCTTGTTGCGAAAAACCCATTTTGTACCAATGACCTTCTGAGTTTTTAGTCTATCGACAAGAAACCATACGTCATTTCTTGTGAACTGATTCAGTTCTTCTTGCATAGCCATGATCCAGTCTGAATCTTCTAAGGCTTCTTTGACGTTTGCTGGTTCCGTTTGAGATATGAAGCATGTGAATAGTGCATGCTCAGTTGAACTTCTGGTTTGAACTCGACTTCTTGGATCACCAACTATTTTGTCAGTTGGATGGCTTCGGAGCCATTTGGGCAATATAGCTTCAGCTGGTTCTACTGTGGTGACGTCATCAGTCACTCTTTCATCAGTTGGTTCGGCATCTTCATCAGTTCTTTCCCCTGTTTTAGTTGTGGGGTTTATGGTCTCAGCACCATTTGTGTCTTTATTGACCGTATTGTTCTCAACTGGTTTAGTACCAGTTTCATTTCCTTCTTCTAGTGAAACTTCAAGCCGCTCTGGAACAATGTGATCCACATAGTCCTGCGAGTTCTCAGTTTCACTAGGTAGTATTCGAACTGATGTGTCTATTATTTCTTTGTTCCTGTACTCATTAGCAAATTTATCAAATACCACATGACATGTTATTTCCACAACAAGAGTTCATTTATTGAACACTCTGTAAGCTTGTGCGTGAGGTGAATTATACTCAAGAAATATTCCCTCATCAGTTTTAGCACTGAAGGCTTTCCCTTGAGTCTTGCCATTGTTGTGAATATAACATTTACAACCAAATACTTTAAAGTATGAGATAGAAAGCTTACGACCCTTATAGAGCTCATATGGTGTTTTGTCATGTGCGGCGACGATTGCACTTCGATTTTGAGTGTGACAAGTTGTGTTGACTGCTTCAGCCCAATATCCTTCAGCTATGTTGGCATCAGCTATCATTGCTCGAGCTGCGTCTTTAAGCGTCCGGTTTCGCCGTTCAGTACACCGTTTTGTTGTGGAGTTCTTGCAGCTGAGTGTTCATGAGTGATTCCAAGTTTGCTGAGAAAGCTGATCATTTGCTGATTTACAAATTCAGTTCCATTATCGGAGTGAATCCTTTGAACTGATCTCTCTTTTTCTGTTTGTAGCCTTTTATTAGTGCAATTAACTTGTCATAAGTTTCATCTTTGCTTCTCAAGAATTACACCCACGTATATCTTGAGAAATCATCAACTACTACAAGAGTGAATCTTTTGCCTTTTGGAGTCTGTGGTCTGACTGGACCAAACAGATCCATATGTAGCAGTTGGAGGCAATCAGTGGTCCCTGGTGGATGACTCATATTCTTGAAAGATGACTTCACTTGTTTCCCTTTTTGGCATGGTCCACACACACTTGTTTTCTTATAAATCTCCTTGGGAAGCCCCTCAACTAGCTCTTTCTTGGCTAGATAGTTGACTATTTTGAAGTTGAGGTGATTCAATCGTCGATACCATAGCCAACTTGCTTCAGTTGATCCCTTTGAAAGAAAGCAAGCTTCTGAGTAGCCGGTTGACCAGTCAACAATATACATGTTGCCTCTCCTTATTCCAGTGAGAAGAATTACTCCAGTTGACTTGTTTTTTATGTTGCAGGAGTTTTTAGTGAAGTCAACTGAATAGCCATTGTCGCACAGCTGGCTGATGCTGAGTAGTTTGTGTTTTAGTCCACTCACATGGGAGACTCCATTTACTACAACTTTTCCCTTGACCACGAACCCTTCTCCAATGGTTCGGCTCTTGGAGTTGTCTCCAAATGTGACAAGTGGACCTTTGACTTCTTCATAACCATCGAGATCTTCTCTATCTCCGGTCATGTGCTTGGAGCACCCGCTATCTAGATACCAGATATCTTTGATTTTCTTCATAGATAGGATGCTCTTATCCTGCAAAAATAAGGATTAGCATTTAGGGACCCGTTTCATATCGGGTCCTTGTTGATATATTAAGCTTTTTGGAATCTAAACTTGCCAAACTTTTAGCTTTTTATCATTTAGAGATCCAACTGATTTGGATCACTTGATCAGTTTAGATTTTCTTTCAACTCTTTTATTTTGAGCTAAATTAGTTGAATGGTACATGCGCTGATAGTTAGTACGATAAAACAATTCAATTAAAATGTTGTTATCTCGAGACCTTTGAGCTTTTCGATTAGGCTAATGCCTTGTGTGTTTCCAATTTGCTGGATTAAACCCTTTTGGATCAGTTCTCGATTCATTTCTAGAATCTAGGTATTCATTATAGTGATGATAGGGTTGAAACGAGTTTCTTTGATCTCTCCTATAGGTGTTCTGATTAAACTTCTTGGCAGAATAGGCTTGAGATCTAAACTAGTTTTTCTTCTAAAATTTTCTGATCTATCAGTTTGCCTCGAGGGCATTCTGTGCTGAGCTGGTGGTCCCTGTTGAACTGAAGGCTTTGAGTGAATGGATTGGTTTGAGTGAACTGATGGTCTTGGCTGGAATTTTGGCTTCAGTTGACCTGGTGTTTTTGGTTGGAAGAACTGACTGAATTGTCTGGGCTGAGTTTGAGGATTTCTCAATATTCCTTTGCCTTTAGTTGGCTCAGCTAGCTGATCATGAGTTGACCTGGTGAATCCTTTTATGATTCCTTTATCATTAGGTTGAGCAATTGCCTTTCCTTTCTCTAAGACAATGAACTTGCTGTATCCTAGCCCTGTGCTACTGGTTCCAGTTCTCTGATGATTTAGTATCTCATCTAGAGTTTGAGATCCCTTTTTGAACTTCAGAGTTACTTTTTCTCTCTCATGGATCTCTTGCTTGAGTTTTTGATTCTCAGCTTCTAGATCGGCAGTTCTTAATTTCAACTTTTCAAATTCCACAAGCTGAGACTCAAGATAATTCATTCTTTCATGATCAATGCTCAGTTTTCTAAATCTATTTCTCAGTTCATCATTTTCATCTTTCAATTCAACATGCAAGCAGGATATTGAAGCTAATTGATCTTCTAGCATCATAAGTTTCATATCAAGTTCATTGCTAGAGACAGTTGCTTCATTAATATGATAGAAGGAGGTTTGAGAATCAGTTGTACTAACCTCTTCATCATTGTTAGCCATGAGGCAAAACAGCGCTTCATCATCTGAGCTATAGCCGTCAGAATCAATTCCAGATGGATAGTCTGAATCGTCTAGCACGACATTCTCGTAATTTGCAATCATTGCTTTTCTTTTAAAGAAGCTTCTTTTCACTTTGGCCTTCTTGTCTTCAGGGAGATCTGGACATTCATATCTGTAATGTCCTTGTTTGTGGCAGTGAAAGCATTCTCCTAGATTTCGATTGTCACCCTTGAACGGTTCAGCTGATCTTTCAGCTGGTTGATGAGTTCTCTCATCTTTTGGGACTTCATCAGTTTGAGGTGAAACTGATTGTTTGTCCCTGACTTTCTTCAGCTTTTCTAACAACTTGGTAACTGACTGAATTTGATCATTAATGTCTTCAGTCAAGTTTTCCTTCTTTTCGGTTGTTTCTCTTTTTCGTTCGGATGAAGATCCGCTTGATTTTCTCTGGATGGTGAGCTCCTGGGCCGGAAGTTGTTCCTTCCTCGAGTGTCTCTAAACCGATTTCTTTCACCATAAAAGGCTGCATCTTGAATTGATGATGTTGATGTTTCCTTCTTCCGGTTTAGACTGTACTCATGAGCTTTGAGAGAACCAAACAGTTCTCTGGGAGTGATGTTTCGATTTCTTGATTCTTTTGTAGCTATCACTTTAATGTCCCATTCTTCGGTGAGATTGTCCAATATTTTGGAATTCATCTCAAAATTGGGATAACTTCTCCCTTGGTTGGTCATCTCACTGATGATGCCTAGAAATCTGGTTTTAAGACTTGAGATGGACTCTTCTGGCTGCATTTTGAAGGATTCATATCTGTCGACTGCCAGTTGGAGCTTGTTTCCTTTGATGGCTTCGGACTCTTGGCATAGATCTGCTAGTAAGTCCCATATCTCCTTGGCAGTTGTGCAGTTCTTTGTATCCTTCATTCTGTCCTCATCTAGAGTTTGAAATAGTGCAGCTTGAGCAACAAACTCTAGATTCTTCAACTTCTTCTCTTCACCGGTGAGAAGATTAGTTAGTTTTGGGATCTTGGCTGGTTGATTAATATCAACTATGTGAGTGTCATTGTCCATTATAATAACGATTGGACCATCTTCAATAACTTCCCACATATTTTCATGGATCGAGCAGAGATGCGCCTTCATTCTCCTGCTCCAATTATCATAATTTTCAACTGAAAACAACGGTACCTTATGGTTTCCCATAGCTTGAAATGTTAGCACAGATAATTAGATCTGATTCAATTGATCTGCAGAAACGGCTGATCTTTAGAATCAACCGCTCTGATACCACTTGTTGGTCCTGGGCGAGTCGATATCAGTTTAGAGGAGGGGTGAATAAACTGATTAAAAACTTTTACTTTAATTGCGGAATGATAAGGGCCCTTGACTCTCTTAGTAACTTATCTATGCACAATTTGGTTGAGTACTTATGGCAGCTTGAGTGCAGATTGTGTGAGCTTGTGTACAGTTCAAAGATATGGAAGTAATCAAAACAGTACAACACACAGAAGATTTATAGAGGTTCGAAGTCTCAAACTTCTACGTCCTTTCTTCCTTCCGCAGAAGGGCAATTTCACTATATAACTTGAGTTTCTTTACAAATTACATAATGAAGGAGAGTTGGCTGAACCTGGTAACTGCCCACTACCTCAGCGGGTCGACGGCTCACACTTGAAGTCCCTAACTGCTCGCTAGGGAGGTAGGTGCTATTGTCGTCTTTACAAGGTTTTAGATCTCTTTCGATCTTCAAGAGGTTAGTCTTGAACAAGGGGTATTAACTGATGTGCTCCTTCAATTGAGCTGGATAGTTGATCGATGTATTGCTGAAACTGAGAAGATTGCTCTGGCTGGATTATCGACAGCTAGCTGAATTCTTTGATTCTATAGTTTCTTCTTCTCAGTTAGACTCTCGCAGTTTAACAAATGTTGACCTTGAGCTGCAAGGGAGGGAGAAAGAAAGCTCTGCTTGGATGGGTATTTCTATAAGTCTAAAAGTCGAAAGTCTCGTCGAAAGTCACGTAATAACTCTGATTCACTGGTCTTTTATAGAGGAGTGATTTTATGACCGTTGAGTTCCATTGATCGGTAGCTCTGATGGCTTATCAATGGAAGATGGTCTTTATGATTGCTGGAGCTTTTGGTTGAAGTAGTCGTTGCTTTGCTAATCGATTTTGATTGCAGTAGCCGTTGTTTTGCCAATCGATCTATTGGATATTTAATTCCAGGATCTCAGTTGAAGCATTTATTCCAAGATCTTCACTTTGAGCAATAACTTCAGGACTCTCTGGCTGGCTGTTCTGAACTCCAGTTTTAGCAAATTTGAGTTCCAGTTGGCAGTTCTGAACTTGTCTGCTCAGTTCGGCTCTTACTCCAGTTGGCAGTTCCGAGCTTGTCAACTTAGTTTGGCTATTACTCCAGTTGACAATTTTGAGCTTGTCAGCTCAGTTTGGTTATTACTCCAGTTGGCAGTTTTGAGCTTGTCAGCTCAGTTTGGTTATTACTCAAGTTGGCAGTTCTGAGCTTCTTCCTCCAGTTCGACTGATCTCAAGTTGTTGAATGGTTTTATCAGTTCTATTGTTTTTTCTTAAGATTTCTTGTCAGCTTTGACCGATCACAAGCTTTTGACTAGCTTGTCAGTTTGACTATCCTCTCTTGAGCTTTCTTATTAGCTTGACTAATCACAAGTTGGCTGACTTCAGTTCTGGCTTTTAGCTGGTTTGTCTGTTTACTTCAAATTGGCTGAAGTTAAGTTTGGCCATTAGTTGGATACTTCCAGTCTTCAGTTGAAACTGATCTCTTATCAGTTTCCTCAGTCTTGATGAGTTTTCTTTCAGCTTAACTGACTAAGCTGTCAGTTTGTTTCGACTGGTACGTCTCTTCGAGTCCTCAGTTGACTTGAGTTCTGACTGGTTTGCGTATCTTTCCAGCTGGTAGGCCATACTCCAGTTTGGTTGACTTCAGCTTTACTTGAATTCCTTTTTGATGCTCTGGATTGGTCAGCTCAGCTCTGCAGCTTGAATTTCAGTCAGCTTTTCATAAATAGTTTTGACATCTCATCAAAACCTTATCTAGAGGTTCCTTGATAGTTTTTCCTAACAAAGTATTTTTCGGGCAGTTTAGTCAAGTCGAGGTAGAGAAAATTACTTCCTTTCAAGTTATGTTTCAAAATAAAATATGATTTAAATACCCAATATAATTACGTAATATATGTGAATTATGGATGAATATTATGAGCATGCTAATGTATACAGTTGAAAGTATGTTATCTCATTATTTTTATATGGAAGCACTCAAATAATGAATCTTAGTTAAATGGTATCCCGTTTATCATTGCTTGGTATTGTATATCATGTGTTTGATTCTCGGTTGAAGATTATGATTTCTTATATGCATATGATTATGTACTCACGTCTGGACAAAGAAATAAAATATTTTCCTAATTCCCTCCTGATGAGTATGTTTAAAGTAATCACCTCTATGATTTCAAATATTTTCATATGAAGAGTTTGGAGTTGTTTGACGGAAGTGTGATGTGGATATTCGTTAAAATATTAAAAGACTTATTTTACAGTTAATTAAACTATGATTATTAGTTTTATATTATTACTGGATTAGTACTAGGATTTATGGTTCGTATTTTTAATGTCTGAATGTTTAATTAGTAGCTCAAAACTTGTTAGCTGGTATTTTAGTCTGACAATAGGATTTATTATTTTAATTTATGATTCTCAATGAACATATGTAGTGGTTAATGATTTCACTTATATTAGAAATTGATGTTTCTACACCCAATATATTGTCAAAAGTTTTATATTATATTCAGTATATGTTATTCATTTATATAAAAAAGGTGATGTAACTTAATTTTCTTTCTTTAAAATTTCATGTTTAATGTTTAAAGGTTAGTAGATGTATAAATTTTGATTGACAAAAACTTGTATGATATCGTCTAACGGATCCCCTTATATTAGACGGGTCAAAACCCATCCAAACCCACCCCGGATCCGTAACCCACGCGCACTACTGATTTTTTTTTTCTTTCTTTTATTTTTTCGGCTGGTGGGCCTAAGCCCAATTTTCTTCTTCTTTCTTTCTTTCTTTCTTTTCTTTGTTTTTCGCTGCTGGTCTTCTTTTACTTTTATTTTTACTTTTTTTTGCCCCTTTTTCTCCTTTCTTCTCAGGCAAGTTTTGTTACTTCTCTTTCTTCCTTTTTTTTATTTACACTTTCTTTCTTTTTTTTAAAAAAATAATTATTTTTTTAAAATTAATTCAATTCAATTTTAGTGATCCCTAATTCCAAGGGTATACATTTATTTTTAAAAAAATATATTTATGGGGTGAAATTTTATTTAAAAAAATAAAAAAAATACATTTATTTTATTTCGAGTGCAGTGCATGAGCTAATGCATTAGCGTCGAACGAGTGTACTGCGCAAGACGCCAAATAAAAAAATTAATTGATTCAAAAAATTAAATTAATTCAATTCAATTTTAAGGTTCACTAATTCAATTTTAGGGTATATTATTTATTTCAAAAAATTAATTATCAAAGAAAGTATCAATAATTGAAGAAAAGTATCACTAATTGCAGAAGAAAGTATCACTAATTAGAAGAAAAGTATAACTAATTGCAGAAGAAAGTATCATTAATTGCAGAAGAAAGTATCACTAATTAGAAGAGAAGTATCACTAATTACAGAAGAAAGTATCACTAATTAGAAAGAAAAGTATCACTAATTGCAGAAGAAAGTATCACAAAATTATCACTAATTGCAGAAGAAAGTATCACTAATTAGAAGAAAAATATCACTAATTGCAGAAGAAAGTATCACTAATTGCAGAAAAAAGTATCACTAATTGAAGCAAAGTATCACTAATTGCAGAAGAAAGTATCACTAATTAGAAAAAAAGAGTATCACTAATTGCATAAGAAAATATCACTGATTAGAAGAAAAGTATCACTAATTGCGACGAAAGTATCACTAATTAGACATAAAAGTATCACTAATTGCAGAAAAAAGTATCACTAATTAGAAGAAAAGTATCACTAATTGCATAAGAAAATATTACTAATTAGAAAGAAAAATATCAGTACAAAAATATTGCAATTCAAAAATTAAATCATTAGCTACATAAAAGAAAATGTTGCAATTTAAAAATTGAACATGATAGTGAGTAGTAACTACTCATTATATTAGTGATGCTTCATTTTTTTTACTAGTGATAATTACTTCATAATTAATTATACTTTTCTATTGTTAATTTAATAATTAATGCTTAATCATCGGCAATTTTCATTTTAATGAAAATATAACTTTTATGTTGTTAAGTATCATTAACATTGATGTGAAGTATCATTAATTATGGATGAAGTATCATTAATAAAATCATTATAAAAAACACACAACTTCTAACTCTTTGTAGTGCAGCGTAAATTGGAGGTGAAAAAAAAAACTACTAAAAAATAAGAAAAAAAGGTCGAGACCTTGAGTCTTAGAGAGAGGGATGAGGGTAGGGTAGGGTAGGGTGGGGTGGGGTGTGTGGGGCTGCCGAAAGGAGAAGGGAAAAAAAATATAAAGGTACAGCTTGCTTGCATACGTGTTAGAGAGAGGGAGAGGGCATGGGGATGAGGGTGGGGTGGGGCTGCCCCAAAAAAAAAAAAAAGATCCGGATCGGATTAGGATCCGTCTAACGGAAGCGACCCGTTAGACGGTCTAATAGGAGTGTGCCCCATTTTAATTTGGTATTTAGAGATTGTAAAGGATTTTGTTTACGAAGGCATTTTAAATTTGTAAGCCTTTTAAATATTTTTTTTAAATGCTAGTAATCACATTCCTTTAAAGGGATTAAATCTTGAAAAACTTATGGTTAAGTTTTATTTCAAGAATTTATTTAATTTATTAAAAAAAATGTTATTTCCGCAATTTAAGTTAATAATTAACATCATACTTTTATTATAAATTAGGGTGTTACATTAATTTTATGGTATATATTTATTTTAAAAAAGTAATTATCGATCGCAATGCACAAGGCCATGCGTTAGCGTCAGACGAGTGCACTGTGCAAGTCATTGGATAAAAATAATTAAATTAAATCACTTTTAATTTTAGGATATATGATTTTTGGGGAAAAATTATAACTACAACAACAACAACAAGGCATGTGACGTCCACACGCCGTTTGATCGGGTGCTCTGGTACATCCTTATGTACCAAAAACATTCCTTTGATTAAATAATCATTTTAAATGGTGAAAGTTCAAATACACCATCGATGTTTCCTTCTATATTTTTAGGTACAAACACAAGCCATTAATGTTAGTAATTGTCGTGTCCCGTGCTACTATTATCACTCCAAAATAACTTTGTGCCAAATTTCATATACTTATTTTAGTTTATGAAGCGTTAACAAGAAAGAACTAATTAACCATGATTTATCATATAATTCAATTTATTTTTTAACTCATACTTTCTTCCGCTTCTCTCAATTCTAATTTATGAAAAATGACGGAAGCATTAATAATGTACTTATCATTTTATATGTATTAAAAAAAAGAGCTAAAATAGAATATAAATTATTACTATATATAGATATGCTTGGAGTCAAAGATCTGAAAATTACGAAATACATCCCAACATTAGCATGACGAAGGAGATTTGTATTTGTCATAAAATAGCCAAATAAATCACGAACGAAAAATTCTGCGATTGGTCCTACCCATACTCTATTTTTTTATATATTTAAATTAATGTATATAAAATGCTACCCATACTCTATTTATTGGAAAAGAACTTAAATATGATAAATGAACTTAAAATAATGAAAAATATTATACACATTCGCTATCTATTTCTTAAGGCAAATTTATACAATGATTTATGGTTGTACATAAATATCAGATGTATATTTAATGTTAGAAATGACATTTTTTCAACTAAAACAATATAATAATAATTATAAAAATGTCAACGTTTTTTTAATGATTTATTTTAGTAGTAATTTCTTGTAAAATAAACATGATACTTCTTTAGTATTAAAATTAAACGAATTTGATTTTATACACGACTTTAAAACATTGCAATAATAACTTATCCATCAGTAAATTTAGCATCCAAATATTTTTCTAATGATCAGAATTATGATGTGCCAATATTTTTGTGCGCTATTTCATTCAATTTTTTAGTGTCAAATATGATGATTTTTATTGTGCAACGTAAGTTTGTGGGGTATAGTGTCTATATTGTTACATATCAAAATGTTGAATTATTATGAAAAATATTTTAAAACTCGTGATTAAATTGTAAATTCATTCAATGGTATGGTGGTTTTTTTTTTTTGGCAAGTAACCTTTTAATATATAATTTATATTTTATACTTTAATTATGTATATCAATTGCTAATTCAATTTTTTTTATATGAGAAAATAATGAGTTTTAGTGAATGTATTTAATGTTTAAATTAGAATACATATTCAAAACACCTTTTAGGTGTTCCGTAGATCGTATGTTAAGTTCGATCTAAACTTAAAAATTAATAAATTAAATTTGAGCTTGACAATTTTCAATTCTCGATTAACCTCTATTACACTCGTATGTACGAATGTATGTATGTATGTATGTATATACAACATAACTGCGCATGGCCCTTGCGTTTCAAATATGTGCAGTATTTGTCAAAAGACAAAAGATAATAAAGCTATGGTTCTGACTGTGTCCAACTTTTTGTATTTTTTTGCTTTCCTTTTCATAAAAGTTACATGAATCTTTTTTTGGTTGCCGACGGCCTAACAGGTATGGATGGATGGTAATGGGTAGAGTATTATAGTATTTGTCTTTATATTCATATTTTAAAAAATATTCGTATTCATTTTTGTACCCACGTGAGTAGTAATTATTATACCCATCTCATATTCTCTGGATACTTAACTGCTCATAACCATGTTGTTACCCGCAATTTAACTAACTATAAAAAAATTATAAATTTTAAAAATTAATTAAAACTAAAATCATAATAACAATTTGATTAATACACAATTCCAAATTCTCATAAAATTGATGTTAAATAAATATCTATGTGAACATACAATATACTATGAATAACAAAAGAAATAAAGACAATTACGTGAATTAGTAACAGAAAATTAATTAATTTACTTTTTTTCTTTGTATTATGTGCTTGCAATTAAAAAAATTAACTTGTAAAAAAAATAAACTATTAAATAAATCATCTTCAATTAACTTCCTTATCACTATAATTATGTACAGTAATGAAGTCAGAATATCTGCAAATTAGACCATATACAAATATATTATTGTTTTATTTTCAAATATCAATAGGTATTCAACATGTCATAATATATATATATATATATATATATATATATAGGGGGGTGGGTTCAAATAGGAACCATACCCCCGTGAGAACCTAGGAACCAATCTAACATGAGAGATTTATATTGCTAACATTAAGAGATTATGTTGCTAACATGAGGCAAACTCATTTTGCTAACTTGACGAGATCATAATATTAGCAACATATTGCTAATATGTTAGTGATTATACACACTGCTAATATGTGACTAATAATTTGTTAATATGTTTGGTTCCTAAGTTCTCACGGGGGGATTTGGTTCCTATTTGATTATTTCCCTATATATATATATATATATAATATCTTATACAAAGTATAAACTAGGAAACAAATTAAAACCTAATATATACTAAATAAAATCAAATTTATTTTAGTATTTTCATATTTATAATAGTAATAATATTATAATAATAATTTCTATAAATATAATTATATATAAAATTATATATATGGATACACACACACACACACACACATGGGTGTGGGACGAGTTAACGTTGGGTACTCAGGTACTTGTACCCGTACCCATCCTAGCAAAAAAATGCGGGTAATTATCTGTACCCATGTCCTTCCCCGTTGATTGGATAATTATTCTGTCCATCATGGATAATTTTTGCGGGTACCCCTAGAGACTGTTATCTATTGTCATCCGTACTAACGGGGATTTAAGTCCCTAAACTTCTATGTTTTGTTTCGATAAATTTGCGTACTATTATTTTTGTAGGTTATTCTACTTTGATAAATCATTTTCTCAAGTCTTCCTATACTTTTATGTTTCGTTTCGATTAGTTCTTATACTTTTTTGTGCAAATTATACATTAATACTTGACCTTTCAACCTTTTAACAATAATGTCCTGACTTTTGAATACTTACAGTTTAGTGCCTAACCTTGTAAATTTTTATCAAATCTATCATAAAGTCAACTTTTCGGTATCTTATTACCTCCAAGGTATCCTATTGCCTACGTTGATTGCCGAAAATATTCTAATTTACTTTGAGACTGAAGTATATGGTATAAGTAGCCATTTTTTGTGTTTGAGAAATACGTCATTCGAGTTTTTATTTTAGTTGAATAAAATTTATTTTGGTTTATGATGATGTCGAATATTTCAACATATTTTTCATTTTATATTTTCATATTTTTGTCAATATTACTGTTTTACAAAAAAAGTAGGAAATATTTTTTTTTGTTAATTTTCAATCAATAATGGTCATGATCACAACTAAATTCTACTTTCAAATTTCAGATAATGGGTGTGATAATTAGGTAGAGTTAAAATTGAGAATGTTCCTATTTTTATTTCTATTTGTAAACACATTGTTTTATGGCTTAAATTTACATTTTTTATTTTTTGATCTGATGTGGTATTATAAAAATCCACCTCAGATTTCCAACAATCCACGTAGTAAATAGAATACTGAAAAGTTAACTTTATGATATATTTGATAAAAATTTACAAGGTCAGACACTAAACTGTAAATATTCAAAGGTCGGGACATTTTTTTAAAAAAGTTGAAAAGTCGGGCATTAATGTGGAATTTGCACTATTTTTTTAAGTAAATCCTTATACTTCTATATTTGATATCATCATTCCTTTTTCAATGGAACTAACAAAGTTGTTAACTTTTTCATTATTTTAAATAATATTTTAGTTATTTGAATAATTTTTATATTATTTATCTATGCATTTATATATATGTGAGTATGTGTGTGTGGCAATGGGTAGGGTATGTGTGTATGGTAATGGGTATGCTAATGTATGCTAATGAATCATTCGTCATATGCTAACATAATGTATCCACTGTGCGAATGAAGAATTATCATAAAGCTAGCGTAATGCATATTTATTATGGTTTATTCAATCTCAATTATGATTTATTTAATCTCAATTAGGGTTTATTCCATCCCAATTATAGTTTATTCCATCTAATTATGATTTTTTATTCAATTTTCTTTTTCTTTTTTTTTTTTTTTAATTTTCTAATTAATTATTAGGGTTTATTTCATTTAATTATGGTTTATAACGTATGTTGGCAGAGTATTGGCATATGCTATCAAAGTGTATTCATATATAGTGCTGACGAAGCAAAATCAGAATGCTAACGTAGTACATATATATCTTATTGATATGATTTGTTTCGACTCATTTAGGATTTATCACATCCAATTAAGGTTTATTTCATCCAATTAGAATTTTTTCCATTCAATTAGGGTTATTAAATAAAATTAGGTTTATAATTATTTTTTATAATATATTTTTCACTAACAATATTAGAAAATTTTAATTAACATCACAATACCGCTTCGTTAGCATGATAATAATATTTCATTAGCATGACGACCTATTATCAAATACTCTGTAATTTTTATAAAAATGTTACGTTAATGCCCCCGCTCGATTTTTTTTTCCAAATATTACAGAATTACCACCGTTCTTTTAATCAAATCTGAGCCTTTGATTTTTTAGGACTGTGTGATGTGTGTGTGTGTGTGTGTGTAGGGGAGGGGTTAGGTAAAATTCAATCCTAGTGTGGGAACTAGGATCACATCTCTCACCACACACTCCTCAAAAATCAAAAGCCCAGATTTGATTAAAAGGACGATGTCAATTTTATAATATTTGAAAAGTTCTTTTGCGCGTATTAACGTAATTTTGTAATTCTTAAAATCACGGAGGATTTGAAAAAAGATCATCATGTAAACGAAGTATTATCATCATACTAACGAAGCGTTATCGTTATGCTAATTAAATATTTCAAAAAAAAAATAGCGAAAAATATATTCTAAAAATTAAGTATAAACCTAATTTGATTTAATAAACCTTAATTAAATAGAAGTAATCCTAATTGGATGAAATAAACCTAATTAGATGAAATAAATATTGATTGGATGTGATAAATCCTAAATGAGTTGGAACAAATCATAACAATAATATATATATGTACTACGTTACCATTATGGTTTTACTTCGTCAGCACTATAAAATATAAATACACTATTTTAGCGTATGCCAATACTCTGTCAACATGCGTTATAAACCACAATCACTACAAAAAATCCACGTTTTAGCGACGGAATCATTTTAAACGACAGATTAATGACGGATTGGATCTGCCGTTAATCATCTCATCATTAATTACTTTAATGACCAAATTAACGACGGATTAACGTTAGTGATGGAATTAGCGACGGATTTTTTCCGTCGCTAAGTTATTGTCAAATTCTGTCGTTAGAAAATAAAAAATAAATAAATTTAGTGACGGATTAGCGATAAATTTTTTCCGTTGTTAAAAAAAAGCTGGCACAAGCCGAGCCGATTGCAGGTAGCAGCAGCTCGAGCCGAGCCCAAGAGCCAAGCCATGCTGAGCCAGGAATAAATCATGGAAACCCTTGTGCGTGAATGAGAATTGAACCCCAGGGCCTCTGGGTTCACGCCTTGCAGTTCTAACCATGTGGGCTAGTGAACATTTATGTTTAACTATTGGAATAATATATACACACACACACACACACGAAACACATTTTGATTGAATTTTTATTTCTAAATTAAATAATTATATTTTATTCAATGATTTAAATATCTATTAAAAATTTTAATATTATATGTTTATTGTAAAATATAATTATATTATATCATTATTTAATATAAAAAAGATAAAAATATAAAAAATATTAAAAGAATATAAAATAATAAAAAATTTATAAAATTATAAAATAAATCGGAGAAAGTAAAATTAATAAAATTATTGAAAAATAAAATAAATTTACTAATGTAAAATAAATAAAATAAATGTGAAAATGTAAAATTAAAAAAATATATAAAAAAGATTAAGTTCAAATTCGTAATTAATTAGAAATTGAAAAATTTGAAATTAAAAATACTAAAAAAATCATATAAAATATTAAAAAATAATAAAAAATATTGAAAAATAATATAAAATATTTTTTAAAAAATCAAATAAATCAGAAAATATAAAACAAATAAAAATTTAAAAAAATGATTTTAAATTTGTAATTAAGTATTAATGGAAAAATAAAAAAAATAAAAAAAAATAAAAAACTAAAAAAATAAAATTTAATTTTAGCTACGGAATAATTTCGTAGCCAATCCATCGCTAGAATTAAAAAAAATAAAAAAATAATGTTTAACGACGGATTTTTCCGTCTCTAAGTTAACGACGGGAAAATCCATCGTTAGTTCGTCATTAAAGTAAAAAAAAATTAAAAATTAAAATACAACATGTAATGACGGATTTTTCCATCGTTAACTTAGAGACAGAAAAATTTATTGTTAAATAAAAAAATCTTAATCCGTCGTTAATCTGTCGTTATTTTAACGACGGAATATTATTCGTCGTTAAATCGCGTTTTACTTGTAGTAAATTCGATGAAATAAATCCTAATACTCAATTAGGAACTAAAAAGGAAAATTAAATTAAAAAAAAGTAATTATAATTAGATAAAATAAACCATAATTGAGATTGAACAAACCTTAATAAATCTGTACTACCATAGCATTATGATAATTATTCATTAGCACAGTGAATATATTATATTAGCATATGACAAATGCTTCATTACCATACGTTATCATATGTTATCATAATGCTGACGAAGCATTATATTATAAGTTAATGAAAACATTCACAACCTGGGTATGCGTACAAATTTATCTTTTGTATTTTTCATCTAAATATAATCTTTCGACATCTTAAATGAAAGAGTACGAAGAGAGCTTTAATTTTATATATTTTTTGAATGCATTGGATTAAAAACGAGCAAATTATGACCATTTAAAATTTTTAATATTTTTTTTAAATTACTTACATCATCAATTTTAATGAGTTTAGATGAAAATAGTCCCCCTTTTTTTGTCTTATTATTTATGAAATTGTCACCATCTTTTACATTAAATCTCAGCCATTAGATCATTAAATTGGATGGTGGAGATGTGCAGAACAGATCCTCTGTTGCATTTTGTTTTACATTTGGTGTTGCATAACTAATTTTTATTTTTTTTAATATACCCTAATTGGGATGGATGAACCCTAAATAGAAAATTTAAATTAAAATAAATCATAACAAATTAAAAAATAAAAAAATATATTTTTTTGAAAAAATATTGAAGAGTTGCAACAGGAAATGAAACAACATTTGCAATAGGTGATCCCATTTCGGATATGTGGTCCTAGTTCCCACACTAGAATATAATTAAAATTAGGAAACAAATTAAAACCTAATATATACAAAATATTTTATTTTGTATATATTATATAATATCTTATACAAAGTACAAACTAGGAAACAAATTAAAACCTAATATATACAAAATAAAATATTAAATAAAATCAAACTTATTTTAGTATTGTCATATTTATAATAGTAATAATATTATAATAATAATAATTTCTATAAATATAATTATATAAAAAATTATATATATGGATACACACACACACACACACACACACACATACACACACATGGGTTTGGGGCGGGTTGGATACTAAGGTACCCGTACCCATCCCCGCAAAAAAAAAAAGTGGGTAATTACCCATAGCCGTGCCCATCCCCGTTGACTGAGTAATTACCTTACCCATCATGGATTATTTTTACGGATACACATAGGGTTCGTTATCTATTGTCATCCATATGTGTGTGTGTGTGTTTAGTAATATATGTCTGAGTTGATTTATTCGATTAAGTTATAGCTATAGTTTGTTATAGCTATAGTCAGTTAGTTAGTTCATTAATCAAGGCGGTTGCAAGTCTATTAGATGAGAAGCAATCCGCAGCTAACTAGTTAGATATAAATAGTTCATTGATAGATGTAACTCTTCACTTTTAGAAATATGATTTACATTGAAAACATATCTTCTCTTTGTCTCTCTTGTTTTCTCTATCTTAACATGGTATCAGTTTTTCTAGGTTCGTTATCCTCCAATCTTCAATTATTCAAGTCTTCAATTCTTCATCTCTTACCCTAAATTCTTCCAGGTCTTCGTATCTTCATCTGCATTTCTATTGCAGATTGATCAATTTGGTTGTATTTCTATTGCAATTTTTTCCCCAAAAATTTTCCTTTACTTCTTCTTCTACTATCTATCATCATGAGTTCTCAACATACTTCTGCCTCTTTCATTCCTAATCTTCCAACTATCTCCTTGAAATTGGATCACAACAATTACACCTTCTGGCGCATGCAGATTCGCACTAATGCGTGTGCATATAGCTTCGACGACTTGCTCAATTCATCCATCGCTGCACCTCTGAAAACTCTTCCAAATGGATCTATCAATCCAGATTTCCAAGTGTGGATCCATCGAGATCAACTTCTCATGGGATGGATGTTGTTTTCAATTACCAAATCTATGCTAGGTTACGTCACCAAATACGCAATTGCCTTAGATCTATGGCAGATTTTGGAAAAGGTTTCTTCCAATCTCAGTCGAAGGCATGTGTTATGCAGCTTCGTCTACAGTTGCAAACAAAGAAAAAAGACGATCTATCTGACGATGAGTTCTTTCTGAAAATGCGTGGTTTTGCAGATCTGCTTTCTGCAGTTGGCCAAGCTATCACTGATGATGAACTCCTCTTGTATATCTTGGCAGGATTTGGTATTGAGTATGACATTGTGGTTGTAAATTTAACTCATCGTGCAGAATCTGTGGATTTGTAGGAAGCTCAATTCACTTTACAGTCGCATGAAATGTGAGTTCAGAGTTACTTTGCGTCTCAATTTTTTCGCTCTGCTAATCTTGCAAATCAGTGGCAGTCTGTCTATAATCACCTGCTGGTTGTGGCCATGGTTCTAATAATCGCGGTTGTGGTTCTTCAGAGGGCGTGGTGGTTGTGGTCATGGTTACACCAAAGATGCCAAGTTGGTGTGTTAGCTATGCGGCAAAACTGGCCATGTTGCAATAAAATGTTTCAAACGATTCGACATTCATTTCACTGGTATACCTGTACATCCCCAAGCTTTTCTGACTGATTTTGCTCATCATGATTCAGTTCAAGAAGACTACGACTATGAGCAGCAAGAGTATGATCCTCACTGGTATGTGGATAGTGGAGCAACTACTCGTGTTATGAATGATATGAGCAATCTGCAGTTGCATTCTCCCTACACCGGTGGTGATCAGATTCAAGTTGGAAATGGTAATCACTTACCTATCTCTCATATTGGTTCATCAGTTTTAAAGTCTCCGCATGATTCTTTAGTTATGAATAACATTCTCCATATGTCGGGTATTACCAAGAATCTCATGAGTATTTCTGAGTTCACCAAAGATAATCTTGTTTTCTTTAAATTACATCATGATTCATGTCTTGTCAAGGATGCTAGAACACTCAAGGTGCTGATGAAGGGAACACTGGCAAAGGGACTATATCAACTTGATCTTCCTTCTCTGAGAGTGAAACAAAGAGGTGATCAGATCTATCTTGTAGATAATGAGGGCAAACATCACACACATTTAAAGCCTTGTATGCCATATGTTTCTAATCCAAATGTGATTACTCAAGGTTCTTGTAAAGAGAGTAGTGAGACAAAATTAATATCTTGTACTTTTTCTTCTGATATAAATAAATGGCATCAAAAGTTAGGGCACCCGAGTTCTTCTGTGTTGGCTAAAGTTTGCAGTGGTTTAAATGGGAAACTTAACATATCTTCTTTGAGTTTTTGTGAGGCCTGCAAGTAAGGGTGGGAAAATTGGCCCAACCCAATGGATTAGCTCAACCCACACGATATTTGAGCTTGATTGGGCTAAAAATTAAAGACCCAAAAAATGGGCGAAAATGGGTTAGCCCAATTAGGCTTTGGGCTTGATTGGGCTATGATTGCTACAGTGCTACCACACCCAAAAAAATCGTCACTTCATTCTCTCTCTCTACAACACCACAGCTGCGCCGCGCCCTACCGTTGTCCAATGTCGAGAGGCTCAAGTGAGCCGCGCCCCACCGCCGTCCACCGCCAAGAGGTAAGAAATAGTGAAAGTGGCATCACTGCCACTAAAATTTAAAGATGATTTTGTTCTACTTTTATTTTGAAATCGAATACATGGGATAAGAAAAATAGGTTCTGAATTTTGAAGGAATTTCTTTGATTACATCTTGGTATTAAAAATGGGTTATGAAATTGACGACTATTTTTGTCTTTTAATTACTTCTAATTACTGTCTATTTCTGTCTTTTAATTCTAATATTAGTAGCCTGAAATTTCTTCAAGATGGAGCTTGCGATCTTGCTCTTTTACAGATTTTATTGCATATCTGCTAACTCCAATAATAAGATTTTAATTAGTGTCTGGGCTTTGCATTCTTGAGAATCTTTATTTGGGCGATGTGGTGTGTCCTTGTTGGTTTTATGGTGAGATTTGATGAATGATTGCTTAGCCATCTAATTACAATATTAATTCATATACTTGGTTCATGGATTTATTTGCGGTGTGCATGTGTCTGCTGCTCAGATATAATTACTTTCATGGAATCACAGAAAGCACCAGATTCTGAGCAATGTGGTGAAGAAGATGATGAATATAATTCAACTGCTTTTTGGTGTTAATTTGTTTTAGTGCGCCTATTATTTTTAAATTAGCACTAGTTATAAATTGTAATGTTGGCCACATGATGCTACTGCAGTACTAGTTAGTTAATTTTTCTTTTATTTTTCTTTTTAAATAGATTTCGTTCCGACTGTTTTCAATAATCCTCCTAGTAGGAAGAAGGATTGGATTGGTCTGTTTGTGGGCATCATTATTTGAAGGTTATGGAGATTATGGAGGATATAAATGAGGAATTGAATGATGATTTGCAAATGTTGGGATCATTTCTTACTCCTCAAGGGACTAAAGGTACTCATGCTAACATTGAGACATTGAGTGTGGTAGTTCTACATTTAATACATCTAAGAGCAAGTGTACAAGGGATGAAGTTGAAGATGTTGATGATAGAGATCCTAAAAATGGTAGAGCTGATAGATCTGATGTGTGGAAACATTTTATAAGGGTCGGCATTGTAGATGGGGTATAGAAATGTCAGTGCAAGTATTGTGATAAATTATATTCTTGCAAAGCTAAGTCTGGAACCACTTCTTTAAAATGTCATCTTGAAGCGTGTATTGAATTTCGCAAGTCTGAGGATGAGAAGAAATGGAAATTTGGTACTAAAGATTATAGAGATGCATTGGCTATGTTGAGTATGATGGGGTTAATTATTTGAATAAGATTTTGAATCCTGAATTTATTGTGTGTGTTTGTGTGTATTTATCCAATTTAACTTTTGGTATTGTTTTGTTTGTTTAATTCTAGGTATTTGAGTACGTACAAATTGATTGAAATGAATTCAAATGAATATGAACTTAATACATACTTAGAAGAAGCTTGCATTGTTGGAAATACCATTGATATTTTAGAATATTGGAGTATGAACAAGAAGCGATTCCCCCGACTTTCAAAGATGGCTTGTGATGTTTTAAGTATCCAGTTACAACTATTGCTTCTGAATCTATATTTAGCATTGGTGGACAAGTATATGAATTGTTTACTTCCCGAAACCGTACAAGCTCTCATTTGTACTCGTAATTGGTTACATGGTTTCAAGAAAACTGAAGATTCAGGTAATAATTTATTAATTTTAATTTTATCACTTCCAATTTTTACATTTGATTATAGTTATTTACTCTTCTCTTTATTATATTTTCATTAATTTAAAAATACAGATCGAGAGATGGAAGTGAAAGAGATAGAGTTGTTGGAAAAATATTCGAATGTGCTCGAGTTTGAAGAATGATGAGTGATGAGTTGATGAAGACATGGGAGAATGATGAGTTGCTTATATTTGTATTTTGGATTTATATCTAGTAGGACTTATAAATTTGTGTATTGAATTTAAAGATATTTTAAGTATTTCAAAAAAGTTGGGTATGATGTTTATTTAGTTGGTTAATTTAGTTATATTTGTGTATTGAATTTAAAGACATTTTAATTGTTTAAAAAATATTTTTTTTTATGTATTTGCGTATAATGTTTATTTATTTGGTTGATTTAGTTTAATTTGTGTATTGAATTTAAAGACATTTTAATTGTTTAAAAAAATATTTTTTTTATGTATTTACATATAATGTTTGTTTAGTTGGTTAATTTAGTTTAATTTGTATATTGAATACATAAGAAGTTTTATAATATTAAATTTGAATGTTCAACTTTTAAAAATAAAATGGGGTTATATTAGGATTTATGATTAATGCATGGGTCACAAATGGCCTGCCAGCCCATTGGGTTAGAAAAAGCAACCCACCCATTTTTGGGTTGAATTGGGTTGGGTCAATGTGTGGTGTTTAATCCATTGGGTTAGGTCTGGGCTGGGTTGGGTATTCATTTTGCCACCCTTACCTACAAGCAACGAAAATTACATAAAAAACCACACATATCTCAATCTGTCAAAACAACAGCTCCTTTTCAATTAATACATTCTGATCTCTGGGGACCAACTTTCACCTCAAGTTCTCAGGGGTTCAAGTACTATATTCACTTTGTGGATGACTTTACTAGATTCACTTGGATTTATCCTCTCACTCTCAAGTCTGAGGCGGTTGGGGTTGTTAAACAGTTTCTTGCTATGGTACGGTGTCAGTTCAGCACAGAGGTTCAAGCACTTCAAACCGATTGGGGAGGATAATACATATCTCTTGAGCCACAGTTAAAAGCTTTGGGTATTCTATTTCGACATCCCTGCTTCTACATTCATCAGCAAAATGGAAAGGCTGAGCGCAAGCATCAACACATCGTTGATACAGGTTTAACTCTACTCTCTCAGGCTTCTATCTCTCTTCAATACTCGTGGGATGCATTTCATTCAGCTGTCTATCTTATAAACAGGCTTCCCTCTCCCACTACTTCAAATCTCTTTCATTTCCAACTGCTTTACAACACCAAACCTAATTATACCTATCTCAAAGTTTTTGGTTGTGCCTGTTTTCCATATCTCAAACCTTACAATACCCATAAACTTCAACTTCGTTATGTGTGTTTATAAGGTACAACCCCAATCACAAAGGTTACAAATGCTTCAGTCCATCTGGTCAAATTTATGTTGCAGATACTGGTCGAATTTCTGTTTCCCTATTCTTTTCCCTCTCATTTCTTCTTCTCAACCTACTCTTCCTCCTATTCCTTCCCCATTTTTTCCCATTCCTCTGCAAAATCATACGCACCACCATACACCAGTTGAGTCATCCTCTTCTTCATCACCTCTCCATCCATCCTCATCTTCCTCTTCATACACTCCTCCCCCACCTTCTTCATCCGCCTCTCCTTCTATCCCATCACCTCCTCCAGTCCAAAATCAGCATCACATGCAAACTCGAGCCAAACATGGCATCCACAAACTAAAAGTTCTACTCACATTATTCTATATTCCTACTATTCCCTCTACTGTGGCTACAACTCTTGATGATGATGATTGGTTCTCCGCTATGAAGGCTGAATTTCACGCGCTTCAATGTAACAACACTTGGATATTGGTTCATCTACCTTCTGATCACAAAGTCATCTCAAATAAATGGGTGTTTCGTGTGAAGACAAAGTCAGATGGCTCGTTGGATAAATGAAAAGCAAGACTTGTTGTTCACGGTTTTGAATAGTTTGCTGGGGTTGACTACTCGGATACTTTCAGTCCAGTTGTCAAGTTTTCAACCATTCGTCTAATGTTCTCTCTTGCAGCTACTATAAACTGGTCTGTGCAACAACTTGATGTCCACAATGCCTTTTTAAATAGAGATCTCGAGGAAACCATCTATATGGAGCAGCCTAAGCGTTTTGTGGATTCCACCTTTCTTAGGCATGTTTGTAAGTTGTCTAAAGCATTGTATGGTCTTCGACAGACACCTAGGGCCTGGTATGACAAACTCAAGTCCTCTCTTATTCACCAAGGTTTCAAATGATCTGCCTTTGATTTTTCACTCTTCCACAGACATAGCAATGGGCGTATTATGTTGATCCTCATATATGTTGATGATATATTAGTAATTGGGGATGATTCCGTGGATGTGAAACGGGTGATTGAGTTGCTCAACAAGGATTTGCTCTAAAACATCTAGGTGATGTTGATTATTTCTTGGGAATTGAGGTGCACAAATCCAACTCTCACTTCACCTTGTGTCAATCTAAATATATATCAGATTTGCTGGAGAAACACAATATGCAAAATTGCAAACCCGTGCCTACACCCATGATTCCAGCCATGAAGCTTTCCCGACACGATGGTGCTATTTTTTATGATCCCACTTTGTATCAGAGTACAGTTGGGGCCTTGCAGTATCTTACGCCCGACCAGATATTGCTTTTTCTGTCAACAAACTCAATCAGTTTTTGAAGGAACCAACTCAGCTACACTGGGCAGCCTGTAAATGTCTACTTCATTATTTACATGGTACTGTTCATTTATCTCTTGAATTTACTCCTACCTCCTCCACTTGCTTTGAAGGTTATGCCGACGCTGACTGGAAGAGTTGCAGAGATGATTGCCGGTCGACAGGGGGCCATTGTATATTTTTGGGGTCGAACTTGTTGGTGTGGAATGCTAAGAAGTAGGATGTCGTTTCTCGGAGCAGTGCCGAGTCGGAGTATAGGTCTCTTGCAAATGCAACAACTGATTTAATTTGGCTTCATTCGTTGTGCTCAAAGTTGGGAGTTCCTTATTTTCCAACCTCAAAACTTTGGTGCGATAACACGAGTGCTATTGCACTCGCTGCCAATCCATTGTTCCATTCTCGTACTAAGCATATCGAAATCGATATTCATTTCATCCGGGAAAAAGTTCAAGACAAAGTGTTGGATGTCAGGCATGTTCCAACCCATGATCAAGCAACATATGTTTTTACAAAACCCCTGTCTAAAGCTCAGTTTCTTTTCCTCAGGGACAAACTCAAGCTTAAAGGATAGTTGGGTCTCACTGGAGGTGTATTAGATTAAGTAATAGCTATAGTCTGTTATAGCTATAGTCAATTAGTTAGTTCACTAATCAAGGCGGTTGCAAGTCTCTTAGATGAGAAGCAATCCGCAGCCAACTAGTTCACTTTTAGAAATATGATTTACATTGAAAACATATCTTCTCTTTCTCTCTCTCGTTTTCTCTATCTTAACAGATCGAGACTTGCGAAATTTACATAAACGAAATATTTATTTTAGAATTTAAACATCTCGATCAACTTTAGAAATTTTGGATTCTTAAGGATCTTCTCTCTTTTGAATTTAAACGTGTATATTTATATTTATACGTCCATAAAGAGGTATTCACAATCAAAAATATAAAGCAACTGAAAATATTTTATATTAATTTTAACAATTTTCGTCTCTATATTTCTTCAAATTTCTCTAAGCTAGTTTCACTGTTTTTTTTTTGTCATAATATATTTTTTCATGTATTTTTTTTAGATAATCATGTGTTCTTTTTTTTTTCGTTTTAGTATATATTTTTTTTAATTATTTCATCAAAACTTCATTAGTATTTTTAATAAATTGGTTATGTTAAATAAAATAATTATATAGGTATCCATTGAAACAAAACAAAAAAAAAAGTATATGAACATGACCTACTAATTAAATCAAAAAAAGTATATAAAAATCTATCCAAACAAAATACAAAAGTACATAGACTTATTACAAATTTACAGGACTCCGCGCGTGAGTGTATATTTTTCTTTTTAATTGGCAATTAAGTCAGTCTCCTTGGATTGTTAATCACTTAATAGATAGTTATTTTGGATGATTTGACGACCTCAGAATCTTTGTTATTTTTCAGAATCCTGTTTGATACCCACATGATTTTCTACACACCAAACCGACATACACAAGCTCTTACGCTATGTCCAGAATTCAAATTAAGTATATAATTAAAATAAGTTAAAAGTAGCCGACAAATTAAATAAAATACCGATTAAATAACTATATATAAGTATTGTAATTACCAAAGATATATATAAAAGCAAAGGACAAGTGGACAACACACATACGTACGTACAAATCAAATAGATTTCCACATACGGTAATTTATAATCGTGAAACAGAAACACACACACACACACATACATATATATATATATATATTTCATGTAATTTCTTTGGAGGTGTAATTTAATAAGTACATGAAGAAAAAAGATTAATATTAAAACTATATGATAGTACGTATGACAACATCTTCGATTTCAAATTACATGCTCTCAGCTTCTCCTATTTCCATATTATTCATATATTTAATAATATATTGATAATATTGAAATAAGAGTGACAAACAAAGGATGAGATGAGAAGTAATAATTAATCCAACATTATAGAAAGAAAACTAGCAAGCTCTAAGAGGCTTCCCGCAGAGGCAATCGTTGTAGGTAAACGACGACGCTTCGAGATGATCGAAGGGCGAGCCCGCCGGAATCGGCCCGCAAAGATGGTTATGGCTGACGTCGAGATGCCCGATGAACGTCGCCGCCGATATCGATTTCGGAATCCTCCCTCTCAAGTTATTGTACGACAAATCCAGCACAGTGAAGTACGATCTCGGCCCGAATGCATCTGGAATGTAGCCTTCAATCGCGTTCTTGCTCAAATTTAGTATGCTTATTGTCGAGTTAATCAGCGTCGCTGGAATCGGGCCGGAAATTCTGTTACCGTCGAGATTCAACGTGGCTAGAACTGCCATTTTGCCTAGAGAAGGTGGAATCGGGCCGGATAGTTGGTTCAACGAGAGATCCAAATCGGAGAGGCGGTAGATGTAAGAGATCGAGGCCGGAACTAGCCCGTTTAGCTTGTTCTTGCTGAGCAAAGCCCGGCTCAGCATTCTCAATTTTCCGAAATTCCTCGGAATCGTTCCCGAGATTTGGTTACCCCTTATATCCAAATGCATTAATGAAGCAAGACTCGTGAGCGAACGCGGAATGGTGCCGGAGAGCAGGTTATCGGCGACGTTCAACACAGTGAGTCGACTCAGCCGGCCGATGTCTGCCGGAATCTCGCCGGTGAGCCTGTTGCCGACGAGGTCGAGGATTCGGAGGAACGGCAGGGACGAAATGCAGGGGGGGATGGGGCCGGAGATGCCCTTCCAGTCGGCGATGGTGAGGCTGGAGAGGCGGGGGAGGCGGCAGATGGCCGGAGAGATGGTGCCGGTCATGTAGCCGGTGCGGTTGGCCTTCTCGAAGATGGGATCTTCCGACTCGCCGCGGAGGTTGATGTCGGCGACTCGGTGACTCTCCGGGTCGCAACTCACTCCGTACCAGCCGCGGCAGCACTCGCCGCCCTTCCACGAGTTGAAGATGCCTAAGTAGGGCTCGCGGAGGGCAGCTTTGAAGGCGAGGAGAGCTGCCCGGTCGGAGGGAAAGCAGGCATTCGTTGCACTAGTTAGAGAGAGAAGTATTATGGCTGATAATGTGTAAAACGTCGAGGTGGCCATTGCTTCTCTCTTCTCTCTCTCTCTCTTCTCTCTCTATAACTCAGTTGGGCTGTGTGACAGAGGTTTGCATGTGAGAGTGCGGTACTTCACTGCGATCATGCACGTTGAAGGGGGGAATGGGCTGGCCGCGGGGACTATAAATAGTGTGGTTGGGGTCAATGACGGTTTTGCCCCTCCACGTGTGCTGTTTGAATATGGGTGTACAACTCTACATGGTTAGGGGATAAGATTGGGATGAATAAAAGAGGGTCACATATTTTAAGTAACTGTACAACTAGTTAGTTAAATTTTGAGATTGTCAAAATGCTTGTTTTTACACGGGATTCAACATCTTTTCAATTTTGAAGGACCTTCTAAATACACTACAAAAACTTACATGAATTTGTGTAAAAATAAAATTCTGAACGGTAAAATAATCTCAGGTAAGACTAGCTCTTTAATGAAATATCATCTTGGCCATATTGAGAAATTGGTGATCCTTTCTAACTCATTGGGAATAATTGAATATGCAATCAAAATTTATCTTTAACTTGAAATTACCAGTGGTAACTAGGCAAAAATAATTGAGAAGCATACGGTAACATTTTGTGTATCGGCCCTCTCAATTATAGCATGGAAAGGGAGAGGAAATGGAGGATGTTGTGCCACGTAGCAATTAGTCGACATATTATATTGGAGGTATTAATTCTTTATGCTTCTTTGATGTTCGGTGATCTGAATTTATTTGGGTTGAACTCGAGAGACTCGCGGTGCAATAGAACTTGGATTTTTTTAACAACGTAATTGGTGTTTGAGGGATTGAGCCGGGAGACCCAGTCCCGATAGCCACTATTCGGGGATGACCCACACACACACACACACACACATATATATATGTATATATATATATATGTCAAGTTCGTCTAGGGTTTTGTTGGTTGATTATTGAACGATCTTTGTACCCGTTTTATGACTTATAGTGAAATCCTTTCCTACCCGTGGTTTTTTTGGTCTTGAATTTTCCACGTAAATCTTTGTGTTGTTTTGTTTCTTCATATTTGCTGTTTTCTTGTCATAATTCTATAACACTGCTGATTATTTTTTTATTTAGTTCTTCAATTTTCACAATTGATTAATCTTAAAAGAACAATTTCATGCATCGACAACATTTTTTTTTACCTTTATTTAAACCTCAATCTTACTGAGCGTATTTTTAGGGTATGTACTAATTAAAGGTGGTTGTGTGATGTCTTAATCTTAAAAATACTATATATATTATAAGGGTGGTCTTGTAGTGCACATTAGACGGTTAACGCATGAATCAACGCGTATTAACCCGTAGAAAAAAACTCACCAAAATTTGTATCAACCGTAATATTAAAAAGTATCATTCAAAAGCTCAAAAATATCACTTGTATCCTTAAAAAATATCAGTCAGAAAAAAAAAACCTTCAAAATCAGTATTAACCGTAACATTAAAAAATATTACTCAAAATTCAAATTAAAAACATATCACATGTATCCTTAGAAAATATTACTTGTTTTGACGTTGTTTTTTACGCATTGACCCGGTGAACGCATTGACCGTCTGATGTGCACATGAGAATTGGTGAATGTTATAATGTTTCGATTGTAGAAAACAATTCTAATGAAATTATCTTATGAATCAAAATTAGCAAGATGAGTCAATATCCGGATTTAAACTCATATTTTGAATTTAAATATTGACTCATCTTACAAGTTTGATTAATAGGACGAACTCATTCAAGATTAACAATCAATTATATAATATATATTATATATGTAGTATTACTAAAATAAAATATAAAATAAAACATAAAATATAATGAAGCCTAATGCAGTTTTCTATTAAGAGCTGCTCTCTTGTCAAACGACCTGATCGTCTGACGAGCACGCGCACACATCATTTGTTTATAAACTAAATGAAATTATTGAAAAATGAAATTGAATGGTCGACAACTTGCATTATGCACTCATCTAGTGCTAAAGTGCCCGAGCTAATTAATTTTTTGAAATAGATATATATACTCAATAATGAAATTAGTAAATTTTAAAATGAAAGTGATTTTTTTTTTTTAATTCGACGGCTCATACACTGTACTCGATAATTAATTTTTTTAAATTAAATATAAAATCTAATTTCAATTAATAACACATGATTGATATGTAATAAATTCATATACACCAAAAAGCAAATTTGATACTTTTTTAGGTTATAAATAATATTTTTTAATGTTATGAGATTTTCTTAGTTTTATATTTTTTTTGTTGACGGGTTGGACGGGATAGACAGATCAACCTGCGCCCGCTCGTCTGACGATCAGACTGAAATCTGATAAGAATGTTTCCCTTCTATTAAATATATTCAATTTATACAGAACACGCAATACTTTCTCTTTTTTTTTCCCCGATCACTATAATAAACAAACAGTGGAATTTGAATTTAAATTGTTTTAAGCACATCACACAAGTAGCTTGAGGCCACCACAAATAAACGGTAGAGCACAATTCTTATCTCTCAATTCATACGATTCAGACAAACTCCAATCTTTGTCCCATCTCTATTAAATTCCCAGCTTTGGCGTATCACCAAGTGGATTTTATTGATTTTATTAGCATTTATTTTTTAAATAATAGATGATAAGGACAACAGATTCGCAGAGAAAATAGATACATGCACACACATATGTAATTTCTGAATAAATATTATTAGAAGATTTTAAATTTTTTTTATTGAAAATATTATTTTATGCATTCGAGGTGGAAATGCTATATTTTTTAATTTATTCTCATTTAATGTATTTATATATTTTATTTTGACTAATTTAATATATTTTTATATGACTGTTAGATAATTTGATTGTTTTTTTAATACGTATTTATTTTTTTCAAAATGATATTTTATTAGAAGACACTGTAAATTTGAAAATGATGATGTCAGATGACTGACTATTTTCTCAATTTATTGGCCTCAGATTTGTCCGATTTCACTACAGCAATGACCCCTCAATTTATCATCTCAATGAATGGATCGGCCCACAATAATTGGGGAGTAACAGTGGGCCCACTTTATTTATAATGGCCGCCTTTAGAAGTTAAAAGAGTAAAATTTACAATTATTGTTAGTGGAAAACTATCAAATATTCGAATTTTTGATAGGACAACATAGGTCGTAAATGCTCCTCATAGAAAAATGCTATTAGTTGCAAATTGTTACATTGACGATTGATAACAACTCCCTCAATATAATTTCTCAAGTAACTACTCTAAAGAATGCGATCCTCTCTAGTAAACAACAAGAAAAATGAAACATTAGACTAAATGTTGTTGATTCGAACACTAACAAATCAAACAACACAGGAACAAAATAATTGTTGTTGCTATCTGATGAAAAATCAACTGCCCTGTAATGGAGGTTTCTCCCCAACTTCCAACAACCTCAAACTTGAATTCCACCCATTGTGTGATTTGTGTCAAACTTTTTGGAAACTAGCTGCCAATTTTGGCAGTCAAGTTCTTCAATTTTTTTACTATTTTTTCCTCACACATCTCTCTCTCTCTCTCTCTCTCTCTCTCCACTACACTGCACGTGTAATATTTATTCTCTCTCCAAAATTTATTTCTTGATTTTACTAACTTTTCCAATTATTATTTAATATTATAGTTTTTTTTAATTTTAATATTATAGTTTTAAACATTCATTTTCATAACAAATTATTGTCAATTTAATTAACTGTAAATTTCATCATTTTATACATTAAATTATTGAATATCGTAAAAATTAAAGTAATTATATAAGTAAATATTGTAAATAAATGACACACATAATATTATCGCCGAAACTCCTATCAGTCTTCATAACAAAAAAAAGAGCCCATCAGGCATATCAGACGGGCTGGATCGCAGGTCAACACACGGGTCAACCCTGACCCGACCCGCTCCGGCCCCTAAAAAAACAAAAACTAGTAACTGGAGTATCAATCTCTACACTAAAACGTACTATTTCAAGGGCAAAAAGTACCAATTGTATCATTAAATAGTAACTGCTCTCCTATTTAATTTTTATGAGTTTGGGGTTCATTTTGGATTTTTTAGGGTGTTTTTAGGGGTTCATTTTGTGTTTTTTAGGGGGTTTTTTGGGGTGTTTTTAGGGTTTCATTTTGTATTTTTTGGGGTTCATTTTATGTTTTTAGGGTGTTTTTAGGGATTCATTTTGTGTTTTTTAAGGGGTTTTTTGGGGTTCATTTTGTATTTTTTAGGGGGGTTTTTGGGGTGTTTTTAGGGTTCATTTTGTGTTTTTTAAGGGATTTTTAGGGGTTCATTTTGTGTTTTTTAGGGTTTATATTTTTTCCCAATCATTATTTATATTTATTTCGGAAACTTAAATTCATTGTCGAGCGTGATGCACGAGCCCACGCGTTAGCGTCGGGCGAGTGCATTGCGCGAGTCGCCGAATAAAAAATCATCCACTTTAATTTGGGGTCCATTAAATCAATTTTAGGATATAATTAAATTTACATGTATTTTAAAAAAATTAATTAAGTAATTTCAATTTTTATGGTTCACAATTGTATTTTAAGGTATACAATTTGGTAGGGAAACACAAAAAAAAACCTGAGAAATAAAAAAAAATCAGAAAAAAATAAAAAAAAAACTGAAAAAACAGTAAAAAAAAATAAGTCAGGAGTGTGCACACACGCGCCTGCCGATTTTTTTTTTAATCTGGGCCGGATCCGGGTCGGGTCGGTCTGATGGGCCGACCCATCAGTCTAGTGTACAGGAGACCTCCTCCAATATTATATATATATTAGTGGACTTTGTAGAAGTTGCTTTTTGGGCTCTGGATTGTAGGAATATAATTGTAGAAGTGGTGAGTATTAACTTTTGATGTGACACTAATGTAACAATGTAGAAGTTGGAACTTTTGGGTTTTGTATTGCAACCACCTTAAGAAAGATTGCGGTTAATCCGAGATGTACAACCTTTTCTAGATCGTTCTCAAAGTTAACACAATGTTCGATTTATCATGCACACTCAGAAAAATCGAATTGGAGAATCTTAATCGAATGCTAAGAAAAAATAGAGAGATGAAGAATCGTGGTTATTTTCCTATCTATTTTGAACAACGAAGAAGCAAAAATACACAAGGGAAGGCGAGGCTTCAAATAAGAATTATGGAAATACCAAATGTAACGAGCGCACAAAAAAAAAAAAAAAAGGAGTCGGTTGAGGTAGAATTCAGTAAGCAATATATATATTTTCTGGAGAGAAATTAAATTAAAGATAATGGGCAATGAATTATCCCTCGTGCAAGAGACAAGAGTTTGAAGACGAATTATAGAGGTGATAGAAGCGCAGAATTTCGAAACTTTATAAATTTTGTGTCATTTATTGATTTGATTTTTTATAACTTATTTTATTTTAACTATTGTAGTTGAATTGTTTCTCTCTCAAACTGATTAGCATTAGCTGAGCACTTCCGCACTCATCAGAGTAATATATAAGTTGAGAGAGTATTAATTGCATCTCACGTTGTAACCTCTCACTGATTCATCAATTGAGACTCTTTGGAAAAAAAAAAAAAAAAAAAAGAAAAAGAGTGAGTTTATATATTAACCTCTCTATCTAACCGGACACGCCAACATAACAGATTCATTAACATAGTTTTTATTAATTAAATTACAGCACCACTTATCAGATTAAAATTATCTGACGCAAAGAGCCCGCAACTCCCAACTATATTCAAGAGATCTTGATTCATTATTTAATTTTCCTAACAAACTCTAGAATCGGTTATTGCATAATCGAATTAATTAATTAAATTATTTTATTTTCATGCAAGAAAAAAATTAATATAGTCTGTTTTCAACTACCTTATAATTCGTCTTTTTCTCCAAATCTCAGATACTTTTTATAATTAACATAATTTATTTCCTATATGTGTGGTAATTAGTCATTGTCATATTAATTAACTTTTATGGAAGTAATAACTATATATACGATACATAATCTGATTATTAATTGGAGTTTTCATATATATATAGACCCATGTATAGTACTAGCTAGGCCCATACTTCATATATCTCCCATAAATCATAATTCATTAATTCATCATTCCACAAATTAATGATTTATTAATAAGATAGAAATATATAATTCTCGTAACTCGATTATCTTAATCGATTTGATATACATGAATATTTGAAAGGAAAAATCAACTGCACTCCCAATCATGAATACTGAAACCAAGAGCAATTGTTAATATTATTCTCTACTGATATATCGATACAGTGTTGCATGTCCCAATTTCATCTGATTAAGTAAAATCAATATAAGCTATTTGATGATCTCTCAGCACCTCCCCTATCTAAGTAATTGAGAGAGAGAGAGAGAGAGAGAGAGAGAGAGAGAGAGAGAGAGAGAGGAAAAACCAGGTAATTAATGGTGAAGTCTCGTGATTCAGGTGTTAAGTGGTGGAGTTAACATATCCAAATTTGTGGGATTTTATTAATTTCAATTAGTTTACCAAATAATTAAAGAAATCCACATGGTATATGCATGTGAGAGCGTCGACATTCATGAAGATTGTTAAGATTTTCCATGTGAAGTGGTTCCACAATTCCAACTTATTTGACCAAATTTTTTACACAAAATGGTGAATGTGACATGCACTAATATTAATTAAAAATACTGCAACAGTAAACAAAGAAAATGGTGCTGCATAGTGCGCGCACACACAAACACATGCACAAAGTTTCTAAAAAATTTCATATATTTTCAAATAATATATATAATAGCTTTATTATTTTGTGTTCAAGTGATTAAACTTCATATATCTTGTATATCTCTTATTTAGATTAGGGGAAATCTTGTAATCCTACTCTGGGTTTTATTATTCCCAATTTTGATCGTGCTAGTAGTAGCATAAATTTATTTTGACACGCATATCTTTTGGTTTATTCTTTTTTCCCGAGTTTCATTGTGAATTAATCATGGTGTGTGAACTAAGAATTCATTCTCACTGCATGATTGCAATATAATAAAGTCAATTAATACTAAAAAAGACTAGTCCGCATACGTTCACCAATCGCTAAAAAAATGCCTAGTTGTATATAAATTTCCAGATAATTTTTAGATTAATTCTAAAAAAGGCGCTCTAAACTGCCATTCCAGGCGACAAATACGACGTTCCAAGGAGCCACTTTTGTTAACTTTAAAATCTAATTGTAACGCCACATGATTGGCCCATTGAATAGCCCATTTGATTGATTTTCTAAAATTAAAACCATTTATTAATAGATATTACTGACCATATACATTTGACGTGGGATGATATACATTTTCATATCTCACTCACTCTTCCATATGTAGTATTAAGCAGGGCCCTAAGTGAAAACTAATAAAGGAGTCCATATAGAGATTTTAAAAAAAAGTATAAATCAAGAAAAAAAAATACAAATTAATACGTCTGCAGTATAACAATATTTATTAGTTCAAAAGAGCCAAATTATATTCAACTTGGTTTTGCTCTCATTTTTTTGTTATTTGGGCCCACAAATAAAATACTACATATACTTATTTAAAAAATATATATATATTGGACCCCTAAATTTTTTTGCTCCAGGCACTTGCCTCTTCAACTTAGTATTAGGACCGGACCTGGAATTAAGTTGCTAACTTTATCAATTAATATCTATTTCTTCTTAAATTGAATTTAAGATCATATAAACAAAATTCATCTATACAAAATACTCCCTCTATCCCATTTCGATAGGTTGATTGGGGTTTTCACAGGATTAAGAAAAATATTGGGAAAGACAATTATTTCAAGAAACTTTCTAATATTCTCCTATTTATTTTTTTGATATTAAATTAATGCATAATGTGAACATATTAATTAGGGGTATATTAGTAAATTAGCTAAATATATCGGGACATATCAAAAAAGAAAACAAGACTATTAAAATGGGGCGGAGGGAATATAAATTATGAACTAGCATTCCACCCGTGCGATGCACGGAGTATTATAAATTTTATTTTTTTTAATATTAAGTATTTCAATATGAGTTTTGTGTTTGTACAATGAGACAATACATATTATTAAATTTAAAGGTGGCAAAAGAGGCGATCCAACCGATTGGGCCGACGGAGAAAAAACGGGTTGGGACCCTGTGGACCTTAGTGTATTTTTTGTGGGGCCCGGCCCATTCGGGCCAAGTCAGATTTATTTCAAGCCTAAAAATTATTGATCCAACTGGCCCAAATTGGATTACACTGGACTAAAATTATCACCCCTAATTAAATCCATCACAAAATTATACACTTAAAGAAAGTAAAATATATTTAATTTCATTATAAATCTTGGAATGCATTATATACAAAATTTGTCACCAGCACACCATCATCCTTATAAATTAACATTTTTAATCTAACTTGAGTTCTAAATCTTGAATTAGCATCATAAAGTTCACCATGAATAAAATTAGTATTTAAAAAACACACCAACATGAGAAATAAATTAATCCTTACATATGTTTATAGTAATCGCATAGGAGGCAATTAGAGGAAATTATCGTCATTGGATGACGCCAATGACATCCTTGATATCAAAACCTTATGTATTGCATTATGTTGAGTGAGAACTTTTTGTTTCAAAATATTCATATCAAACCTCATAATAACTAATATTATGTCATTACACAAACTATGATTATTAGAGTAATAATTACCCAAAACAATATATGCATATATATAAATACATGTATATGTATATACATATATACCCCGAGCCAATATTTTTAGATACGAATAAGCCAATAATGTTGTATTTTTTTAGAATCAAGTAACCCCTCTCTACTACTCTTCCTAAAAATAACATCTGACTATTTCTCTACCAAAATAAATAAATAAATATGTTTAATGTTAATATCGAAATCAGTTTTAAATGTTGAAATCAATTTTAAATTATTATTTAAAAATAAAATATCTGAATATTTTGAACGCCTTTTTCAGTAATTATATATATATTTTATTTATCTTAAATTTTTTATTTAATTTCATTCTTACTGATAAGGACCAATGATAACAATATAGCTTTATTTGTAACTCAAAATCAATCAATCAACTTCAAACTTTGTATTTGTCCTTCAATTATATGAAAAATCTACTTTTTCAAAATATTGAGCCAAAAATGTTCTAACATATATATAAAATGAAAACTAAATTTATTTATTTATTTTATATTAAAAATACTTTAATTTTTGCATTATATCTTATTTTCCTTACAAAATTATTATTGTTGCTATAAAGTATAAACCTATAGACATGTAAGATATTATTCCTCCAGAACCTTATATGGTTATTGCTCTTTTCTAGATTGAATTTTATATATAAATTGAAAAAAAAACAAATTAAATTTATTTATCCATAAAATTGAAAATTTGCATTTATTATTTTGAGCACATATATAACTTATAGTTAAAATATTTTTTTCAAAAGTTACAAATATAATAAACATATCTCTGATTTCAACAATTATAATTTTGACTCAATTCATAAGTAGTTGCAATCTGAATAATCATGAAAAAAATACAACAAAAGATTTTCATGAAGAATATGAATTATGTTCTTTAATTGGCTCTTTTTTTAATTTGTTTTTTCCATAATTCTCATGATTACCACTATCCACATATCAATTCACATCTAGAAACCTTTTTAATATACAAAAATGTAAAATGTCTACAAAATGACATTTTTTTTTAAATTTTTTAGTATTCAAAATGAGATTTTTACCACCAATTATTTAATTTTTCGAATTTTCGTATATTTTGCTAAAACATTGTAAACTTTTCTGACAGTACCAGTTTTGATAAAAAAAAAATTGTGAAATTGATTTACAAATGAACAACTAATTGCTTTTATCAATTCTACATATCGATAAAATAATAATAATAAAAACTTACCAACACAAATAAAGATAAACTTATAAATTAAAGTTTATCCCGATTGATGATTAATGTTTCAAAATATTAAATGTGATGGTTTACAATAAAAATTAGGATACTTCACACTTGTCAAAGCCATAATACACCAGTTACTCTATGCTTACATTCTATAAAAAAAAAAAAAATCATTCCTAAACTTTGCATACAAAAATTTAAACAAAGTTACCTAATTATTCAACCAAAAACCTTCAAAGTAATTCTTTACTCGTATAATCTGTAAAATAACAATTACGAATACAACATAAAGTACAATATTTTGAATGCATAACAGATTAATAAAATAAATTGAAAAAAAAATCAAATGCAAAACAAACTAAAAAGAAACAAATCGAAAAGAATCATGAGTAGCCATTATATTTATAACATTACTATAGGAAAATATATAAATTATATTGAGGTTAATAATAATTATATGCCGTATATTCTTTTATAATTAATAAT
The DNA here is from genome assembly GCA_026008535.1 of Perilla frutescens. Taxonomy (NCBI): domain Eukaryota; kingdom Viridiplantae; phylum Streptophyta; class Magnoliopsida; order Lamiales; family Lamiaceae; genus Perilla; species Perilla frutescens. The sequence continues at coordinate 35,709,546 of BRKX01000011.1, forward strand.
TGATTGATGATTGAGAATAGATTTCCGTGTAAGTTGCTCAAGAATTTTGAATCTAAATTAAAATATTCTATTACTATATATATAATATACAATATATTATATTCTATATTAGTGCCCTTAATTAAGGTAAATTATAAAACTAATTTAGTTGTGACAATCTTTTAGACTAATTTGATGACTACATATAAATATATTTTCGGTTTACATGAGAAATAAATAATTAAATAATATATAAGATAATATTTTTATTTTTGGAAGGTGCATATTGTATAATTCATTATTTGGATATTATATTTATAATTTATATAAGCGGAAATGTCACTTAGGCGGGAAAACTATCATTTTTTAATTTCGGATCCATAGTCGTTATTATATATTATATAGATTGATAACTAAGTCGTTTACTTTTAAGTTTTAACAGATCAAAATACTATTTATAAATTGATTAAAACTTGACCAATTTCCAACAAGAGAGACATGCGCAATCTCAGCTTTACGCAATATTTGAAGGTTGTCACCAATAAAATATATAAAATTAACATAATATATTACCCGGCTTTGGTGGGCAACACAGCACCCGCCATTAATTTTGGAGGGATTTATGCAACAAATTATTAATTATTGCAGCAGCTTTGCCTTTGATTATAGTGTAGACACGTGTGTATGTGTCTGTAAATGTGGGTGCTTTTGGTGTATACCATCCCTACCATACAAGTTAGATGAGATGGTAAGTTGTAAGCTAACCTCCCACTATCCGGTCCTGATAAATGTGACGTGCAGGACGAAATGAAAAAAAGGAGTCTTGAGATTTTTTTTTTTTATGAGCATTTTGAAATTTTTTCTATTTTATCCTAATCATTCTAAATCTTGAAAAAGTACAATCAATATTTATAAAATCTCATTCGTGTATTTTGTAAATAAAAAAAATACTTTCATTAATTAAATAATTGTGAAAGAAAGATATTGATAATATTAAGGAAAAGAATTCAAAATGGAATCAATTTAATTCTTTATTGTAATATTTTATGTCAAAAGCCCTTTAGTTGAGATTTTGGTGAACTCAAAATTGAGGAATTAAAGCCCTAAATATAACCATCGATTTTTTCTTTATACAGTTTTGATAAAATTTAAAAATTGTATCTTTAAAGGTGCAATTCTCGTACGGAATCTTTGTATAGAGCACATATAGTTGATTAATAGTCCAATTACAAAATTGAGATTTAGCCAACACAAAATCTCAATAAATATATTATCACACTAAATTTACATAGAAAAAAATTAAGTGATGGAACTAATCACTAAAACCCATATGAGATTTCAAAGTCGAGAGAGTAGAATCTAAATGAGACAAGTATTTCAACTTTATACATATTTTTTTTAATTACCTAATTATATATATATATATATATATATATATATATAGGGGGTGGTTCTGGTGTAAACCACCCCTAGTGTGTAAACAATAAACCAATCTACCACCACATAATAAAAAAAACGGACGCACCAGATTTAATCTTGATGCGGTGGCAGTTTCGTAAATAAGTTGAAATTATCGAATGGCGCGAATTCATTAAGGGTATTATGGGAAAAAAATTATACACGTTCTCCGATTCGCCAGAAATCATTGCAAACCGTCTTCTCACACAACTGCTTCACGAAATCGCATAACATTCATTTCAAAGAAGATCTGGAAGAAGAAAGAAATCTAGGGTTTCCAAAAAACGCAAAAAATCGCTGAAAAAATCGACTGATACCACCTGCTGCGCGGATAAAAATGGCTAACAAAGGTGAGTTCATGCTTCAACAAAGTATATTTTACTTGATTTTCACTGTAAGAGACTTCACTAAAAATTAGATTAAATTTATCATACTCATTCTGCGTAATGAAAATAAATAGATAATAGTCCGATAATGAATGAAGTTTTATTTTTTGATAGCATCTGTATGATTTATTTAAGTTTCGTTAGCATTTGTTATATATTTTTTTTTAGCATCGGAAAGATACTTTCTTAACTCATAACAACAAGCAGATATATGTTGCTTACAGTAACATTTTCTTTAGCATATTTTGTATTATAATGTTAGCATTGCAATTTTTGTGTGTTATCATGAACTCGTTATTCTTATCAATATCATTTATCTAGTTTAGCATCAACAGTAATATTGCGTAGCATTATGATTGAGGTATGTTAGCATGAACACATTAATTCTTATCAATATCATACATCTGGGTTAGCCTAAACTGTAACACTCGTTAGCATTGTCATTGGTTCTGTTTAGACCGAAATCATTAATTCTTATCAAATATCATACATCTAGGTTAGCCTAAACTGTAACACTCGTTAGCATTATCATTGAGTTCTGTTAGTATGCAATCAGTAACTCTTATCAATATCATATATGTTTGTTAGCCTGTACCGTAGTACCGGTTAACCTTATCATTAATTTCTGTAAGCATGAAATCAGTAACTCTTATCAATATCATATATCTTTGTTAGCTTGTACCGTAATACTGGTTAGCATTATCATTGAGTTCTGTTAGGATGATCAGTAAGTATTATCAATATCATATATCTTCGTTAGCATGTACTACTAGTATTGGTTAGCATTATCATTTTAAACATGCAACATTACAAATATTAAAGAATTATTGTATGTTGTATATTTCATATTATTTTGTTAGCATTGTAAATGTTATCTGTTAGCAGGAGAGATATGAAACGGATGCTTGTACAAAACTTTATTCACTATTTCAATACTTCCTGGCATGATATGGCTTGGTTAGCAACATAAATGTTAGCAGATACAGAACTCTATTTTAATAAACATTAGCATTATCATTATCATTAAGATATGTTATCATTACAATCATACACATAACTAATTTTAGTTTGCGTTATTGTTTCTTATATTTTTGCATACATTTACAAAATGCAGGAACTCAGAAAAGGAGAAGGACAACAACAAGCTCGACAGATGAAACAAGCATTGATACTGTGAGAATTGAAAAAAGGACAAAGGTGAGGCATGACATCCAAACCTCAAAAAAAAAAAAACAGATGAATCCACTAGATTTCTTTAAAAAGCTTAAACAAGGTTCTTCATGGAACGCAACAGAGCATTCCGATGAAAACACAAGTGTTGCAGATGAGATTGAGAATAGGTACCCAAAAATAAAGCTCAGAAGTTGCCCGTCGTCTCTATATAATGGTGTTAAAAAGATGAATGCAGCCCAAAAAAATGCAGTTATTGCAATGGGTTTTGAGAGCATATTGGATTTGAATGTCAAATACTTGCCAACTGCTATTGCCTATTGGCTTTTAGAGAGTTTCGACCCACTTTCACGTGAGTTGAAACTGATGCATGGGAGAAGATTACGCATAGAAGCTAATGATGTGTCACTTATTTTCAATTTCCCTAGAGGACCGCGGAAAATGTCAAAGATGCCACGCAGTGAACCACATAACCTGGTCCCTAAATGGCGAAAGCAGATTGGTAAAGATAGTGACAGGATATTAGCAAGTGATGTGTGTAACAAAATGATTGAAGACAAGTCTGCAGGTGAATGGTTCAAACGACATTTCATGATACTGCTAACAAATTGTATGATTGAAAGTTGTGGCAATGGATATGTTTTCCCACAGCTGATGCAATATCTTGAAAATTTTGAAAATCTGAAAACATATGATTGGTGTGACTACGTGTTGAGGTGTTTGGTGGAACACACAGTTCAATGGAAGATCGATAAATCCAAACCCTACACAAGACCAATATTCTTCTTGATGGTAAGAATTAATGGTATAATTATTCATTACAATAATAAACTATTCTTGTTAGCATTTACAGTACCTAACAAATGTCAAATATCCAAATCATATTTGTTTTTCTTTTGAAACAGATGTTCTATATTGATAGAGTTGAAATTTACAACAGAGAGGTGCCAAGGTGTATCCCGGCTTTCCGCGGTTGGGACAGTCAGTTATTGAGTGCCAGACAATCAACAGAGCTTGTGTCGGGTGACTTTGGTGGAGGATACCCCTGCCAACCATACACCATAGAAGAAATGATCCGAGAGAATCCAACATCTGGATCTGAGCCGGCACTAAAATTGTCTTCCTTTCTAGGAGCAACCACCTTACCACAAAGCATCTCTGAAAAATATCATAGCTCTCCATTGCCATCAAATCCCATCGACTATGCAGAAAAAATGTTCAAACATGCCAGGAGCATGACTGGATCAATGATCAAGCTTATGCAGATGTTGAAAGAAGTACCTCTGCAAATGTTAAATGATGTTGATTTCAGGAAAGCATTTGAGGCAGTACATCAACTTGTACTGTTTAAAAAGAAAAACTGTGAACATGATGATGGTGATGATGATGGAGGCTTTTTGGACAAGTCTTATAAATCAGCAATAGACGACATCTTGCATGCACTGACAGAAAGAGAAAGATATGAGATGCAAGATATTGAGGTCAATATATAAAATATTGTTACATATGAATTCAAATTCAAGTAATTAGTAGTAATCTCATAGGTGATATATATTTTTGCAGGTTTCTAAAAAAAATGAAGGTGTGATTATAGAGGTCGCTGATGAAGAGAAGAACGAAGATGAAGATTGTCAGGGAGATAAGAATGAACTGAACGAAGCTGAAAGGAATCAAGCTGTGCATATAGATTTAGGTGACAAAGAGAAGAATGGAGATGGAGATTGTGAGGAAGATAAGACTGAAAAAAACGAAGCTGCCAAGGAGGTTCTTGCTGAGAGTATAGATGTCCAACCAACAAAAACTGAATCAGCCAATCCAGAACAGAATTTCCAACTACTTGTTGATGCAAAAGAAAGACCAACAGAGATAGAGTTTCAACTCTATTACTGGGCAATTGCAAATAATGATCCTGATGAAAGGTAAACACAAATTAATAAAAAAGATACATATATGTATTTTGTGATTTTGACTAACAATGCATAACTGATCAAATTCAGTGAGAAGGTTTTATACAATGATAATCGAGTTCAGATTAGAAGGTCTGAGCTGATGACATTGAATAAGGACAACTACATCAGCTATGCAATCATTGATGTTTGGAGTACTATATTAAATCATGCTGAGGTCCGCACACAGACAAAGCCTACAAGATTCTGCTTCACTACCACAGCCTGTGTAAGAAAAACTTTTATACCTCCGTTAGCATAATATTATACCTTACTTTGCATTATCAATGTGTTCCGTTAGCATTGTATATAACAGAAAAAAATACACTTACTTCTTCCTTGTTTTCTTGTAGCAATACTCAATTGTCTCTGCCCCTGCTAAAATGAGTAAAAAAGATGCAATGAACAAATTCCATGAGAACTTGGAGATTGAATTCAATGCCTTTCCACAGTTCAAGATATCCGAAATCAAAATGGTATGGTTTATATATATATTTTTTTCAATATCTTGACAATAAAATAACACTACTGATAAAATTTTGCAGTTTTTGTTCCCAATATATGAAGCACAACACTTCTACCTCATCAGCATTGATTTAAAGGAAATGGTTGCTCACATCATTGACAACTCACCTGCACTTGAAGGGAAACAAGATGGTATTCGATTGAAGTATGGGAATGTTCCTGGAAAACTGGTAATGTTACAAGGAAAAAAATTAACAATAATGCATCTTTTTTTCAAAAAGCTTAAAAATGTGATATGTAACAAATTCTTTTACTGTCATTTCTACCTTGCAGCTTGTTAATTTCATTCTCTTCTTGAAGAAAATGGGCCTTGATGCTGTTGCAAAAGATCTTAAGAAAAAGATCACCCACCTCGACCGCATGCGAATGCCATGGAGAAACAATTCAAACAAAACAGATTGTGGCATTTATGTGATGCTGCATATGGAGACTTACAGGCATAGTGATGTCAGAAAATGGAATTGTGAACTGAGGAAAAACTCATCAAGGTTGCTAAAATACTTCAGGATAAAGTATTGCGCTTTCATACTCTCTGAAAGAAGCAACATTCATAGAGATACCAACATTTCCGAAGCCAATGTCTTTTACCAGCTATGTTCAAAAGAAAGCGCAATCGACATGGCACAGTATTATCTGAACAAGAATGCTAATTAAGAAAGTTGTGGAATGTCTTTACATTTTGAAAACAATTAACAATGTTGATGGCATGTAGTTATTTTAATTACCAAACAATATTTCTATTTCCACTGTAATGTAAGACTAATTATTATAACTTGTATTTATTAGTATTATTATCGTATTGTAATCCATTTGCATCATTACAGTGCCTTCATTAGCATTATCATATTTGCTCCATTAGCATTCATATTCATTAGTGTTCCTATCGCTTTATTATTGCTTTGTTCTTTATGATAATGATATTCAGTGATTAGTATATCACATTCAAATGTAACTCTGTTTAAATTACCCAATTAAGAAACCATATTTCCTAAATATATATATAAATTACAAAAAAAAGTCAAAAACTCAACAAGACATAATAAATAATACACATTTTTAAAAAAGTATTTCAACAATATGTATTTACTTTTGCAATCTTTTTTTTTTGCATTATTACACTACCTTTATTAGCATTCTCATATTATGTCCGTTAGAATTAATATTTATTAGTATTCCTATAACTGTATTGTTGTACTGTTCGTTAGCATCATGATTATGAGTCATTAGCAAATAACATACAAACCAAAGTCCAAAAAAAATGCAAGTAAAAAATATAGTCATTTAACCAAATTAAGAAAACAATATTCATTAAATATATATATATATATATATTACGATAAAAGTCAACAACTCAACAAGACAAAATAATAAAATTTTAAAAGATATAAAAAAACTATAGTAGGGCAAATTTGAACAATATGTATTTATTTTTCTATTAAAAAAAAGAGCATTTATAATACCTTCATTAGCATTGTCATATGCCTCCGTTAGCATTAGAATTAATTTAGTATTCCTATCAGTATATTGTTGTTTTCTTCGTTATCATTATCATTTTAAGTGATTAGCAAAACAAAATGCAGAACTACATCTATTAAAAATACTAACAATAACTAATCCAAATACAATAATCAATAATAATGATTAAATTTAATTTAAATTAACTCGTATTAAAGTCAAAAATATTATCATTTTACCCCATAAAAGAAACCATATTCCATAAAAACATATATAAATTAACAAAAATGAATATATAAAGAATAATAGTAGAAAATATTAAAATATGTATCTAATTTTGTAATAAAAAACATTAATTAAAAATATTTACAGTGAATATAAAAATTTCTTTAATTGAGAAAAATGTATTAAATATTTTATAATTTTAAAATAATTATTTAATATTTATTTAGAATAATTGTAAAAACGCACGAACTGAAAACGTAAAAATACGGAAATATATTGTAATAATAAAAATAATATAAATCTAAAAAGTTGCACAACGAAAAAAGATTCTTCTCAGAGTCACAACATTTTCACAGAGCACTTCACACACCAAAGCAAATTCAGAACACCAAATTCAGAGAAATGACGACCATTGCTAGGGTTCTTCGCAGAAAGATATACAAAAATGAGGAAGACGACGAGTGATATATACTATGCTGCTAAAAAACGTCAATCGATGAAAAAGACAGCACAACAACAAGGTAATATACTTATGAATCTGAACATTTTTCATTATATATTGAAGATTTATTACTTCGTCAGATTTATGAAGTAAGTGCTCAGAAGTTTTTTTCTGTAGTTTTCATTAATTAAAAAGTGACGGTAAAATATTATAAGAAAAATAATAGAAATAGTAATTTTCTAGATATTCTAACATTTAACTGGATTTTTTTACGGAATTACATTCTATTTTAGCATATTATATTGAAATTTAATAGATATGAAGTTCTGAATTATGAATTGCATTCTCTCTGCTACATCATATAAAAAAATATATAAATATAAATAGTGATAAATTTGGATGTTAGAAGATATTTCTCTTTCTCGCTTAAATCTATAAATTGTCATAAACATGCATATTCCTTAGCGTACATACATGAGACTGTAATTATTTATGTTAGTTATAGATAGCATTCTGAAAATATGTATATGTTAGCATTCGTATTCTGTTTTGTTAGCCTTATATTACTTAAAGTTAGCATGCATATATGATCAATCATTTACATATCATCAAATTAGTATAGATTTCTGTTTTAGAATAGCATACATTTTTTGCTATACTGATATTCACTATGAATAATAAATTGAAAAAAATAACAGGAAGAAACAAAAGAAAAAGGTCCGCAAAAGAATATGACAATAAAGCAATCATACCAGTACCTAATGAAGAGAAAGGGATTCATAAAGATGATGATGATTCACAATCTGAATCTACAACATTGGCTTTAACATTCTTTAACCAACTAAGAGAAGGTTAGTGTATAGAACCTGCTGAAAAATCAAATACCAAGATTCAATATTGCAGCTCGCAAGAAATACCTCCCTGCAAAAATTACCCTGTTCTGAGAAGCAGAACCAGTCCATCCATTTTGTGTGATTCAATTAAGGTTTTCACAAATGAACAGAAGAGAGCTGTTGAATCAATTGGTTTTGGTAGCATACTTCACTTGCGTGTGAAGGAAATGCCACAAATTTTAAGCTACTGGTTATTAGACAATTTTGATCCCGAGAGTTCTGAGTTGGCCTTAAAGAGAGGTCGAAGACTGCATATAGATTCAACTGATGTGTCTCTGATAATGGGGTTTCCTAGAGGTACTGGAAGGATAGAAAAAATGCATAGATATGAACCATGTGTTTTGCTTGAGCAATGGAGGAATTGTTTCACAAAGGAGCCAAACAGAATTTTAGCTGTTGACATCTGCAAAGTAATGCTATCTCATACGGATGGAGGTTATTGGTTCAAGATACATTTCATGATTCTTCTTATCAATTGCGTCATAGAGTCCACTGGAAATGGCTATGTACACCCCCAACTGATGCATGTACTTTCTGATGTTGAAAAAATCCGTCATTATGATTGGTGCGATTACACAAAGAGATGTTTAGTGCATCAAGCAATTTTCTGGAAGATAAACAAAGATAGATACTTCAATGGACCTACCCTGTTCTTGATGGTAAAACATATCTTTACAGATTTTCATAATTTGCAATATGGTTTATTTATTTTTACAATCCTTACCAAATATAAATTTGTTTGCCTCAGGTGTTCTATGTTGACAGAGTTGTACCATACATGAGACAAGTTGATCGTTCAATTCCAGCATTCAAAGGCTGGACATATGGTTTGTTAAGCAAAAGGCAGGCTGCAAAGCTGAAATCAGAAGGGTTTGGAGGAGGGCATGTGTATGAACCATACACATATGAAGATTTTTTAAAAAACAATCCACATGAGACAAATGAGATCAAATATCAGAGTGAAGAAAAAGCAACTTCAAACATTGCTATCGACAATGATGTAGAGACTTCTCGCAATGTTGATCTGCAAAAGCAAGAAATGAACAAAGATGAAGTCAAAGAGTATGCAGATTTGATAATTGAGCAGTCAAAGATGATGGCAGATATTATACTGAAGCTGATGAAAACCGTGCAAGGTGTACCTGAACATATGTTGGAGAACTTATTTTTTAAAAAGTCATTTGAAACAGCACAACAACTTCTTCTTCGAAAACCAACAATTGTTACAACTGAGGTAGAAGATGCTCAAAATGAACTACCTACAACACAAGATGATGGTGAATTCTGGAGTGATCCAGAACGCATAGCTGCAATAGAAGAGATTGAGAGAGCATTGGCAAAGAGAGCAGAATTTGAGAAGAAAGTTGAAGACATACCAAGCTTCAGCCTTGGCATTAGTGATGATGCATGGCGTGATGTGCTCAAAGTTACACAAGAAATTAATTCTGGTAACATATTTCATCAAGACAAGCATGTTGATGAAGCAACTGGTGTGAACGATTCCTTTGCAGACAATATTACGGTATTTCTTTCAAAATTAATAATTTCAACAATTATTTATCTTTCGTTAGCATATAATATATGCTTTGTTAGCATTCCTTGATCACAATATTAGTTTCAATTTTATTAAATCAACATATAAAAAAATCCAATATATAATGTGGTTGATGGAGCAAATGTGATTGAAAAATGTATAAGAAACAATCATCAGATATAGGTTTTTAAAATAGTTCATAAATTATTATATATGTAGTTTATTCTTAAAATATGTATTTGATGAATATCATACAGGAACCAGCTTTGAAAGGGGATCTATCAGTGATAGAGAGAGGAAAGGTGAATTTTGTTCAGTCATTGTTTCAAAAAATAATTTCCTAAATCATTCAATTATTTTATATAGCATATAATTTTTATTGAATCAATATTATGCAGGATACAAAATTAAAAGAGGGACAAACTGTGTCAGACAAAGGAAAGGTAATTATTAATCTTTCGTTTGCATTAAAATTATGTTTTTTTTAGCATTTCTAATTCACTGTATTAGCATCCTACATAAAAAATATCATGGATTATACTCGCTAGGTTTATGATAATATTTTTTTAGCATTTCTTATTCACTATGTTAGCATTCCTTACTCAGTGTATTAGCATGAACTTTACTAACTGACAACATGAAGAATTTAATACAGAACATAATAGATGAAGGCAGAAGAATGAAAACAAGAGGAAAGGAAGTGTTGAAGCCTATAGAAAAAATGATGTCACCATTCAGAATCAGATACATTGATGCAAGGGAAACGATTGATAAAACTCAGCAGGAAATATATTTTTGGGTTATGTATAATACTGTTGATAAAAGGTATGCTATTTTTAATTTTGGAAATAATAAAACAAAAACTTAAACACTAATCTGACATCATATAATGCTAGGGAACAAGTGATGTATGATGATACACGTGTTCAGTTAAGAAGGCATGAGATGAGGTCTTTTTCCCAGATGAATATATTCATGCTCCAGTTTTGGATGTGTGGATTGAAAAATTTCGAGATCCACACTCCAAGAACAGATTCTTCTTTACTACACAACCCTGTGTAAGTATACAAAACTAAAAAACACAGAAAAAAACACATTTCATTTGAATAACAGAAACATACGTTCTTTTTTTTTTCAGAGCTTCACAGTTGTCGATGCCCCTCAAAAATGGGTACCATCACGTAGATGTGCTGTTTTCTGTGATCGATTAGAACATGAAATTGCAGGATTCCCATGGGTCCACATAAATGATATTGATCTGGTATGAACTTTTATTATTCAGTATTAAATAGTTCATATATTAGAATTTAATTTTTTGAAACTTCTGCAGTTCTTTTTCCCCATATGTCAGTCAAATCACTTCTACTTGGTCGTAGTTAATGTCAAGAATTTCATTGTTGAAATAATTGACAACTCTAATGCTATGGAGAATGAAAAAGATGGTCAAAAGGTGAAGTATGGCAGCGTCCCAGCAGAAGTGGTAAGCTATCTAAATGTTAAAAATATACTATCAATGCTCTTGTTTTGTTTCTGTTTCATTTTGATTATAATTTAACCATCTTAAATAAAATAAGACAGAGAGCATCTATGTTGTACACAATTAGCATTCACTCTGACTTTTATTAGCATGGACTCCAAACATGATTATCATACCATGTACATATCTTGCTCAAATTAGAGTTAAATTGAATACACCTGATTGAAAAAAAAATTATTTCATGCAGACAAGTTTCCTCTCTCAATTCCTTAAAAAGAAGGGTCTCACACAAAAGGCAGAGTTAATTGAGCGCCAAATTACAAACATACAAAGATTGAAGATGCCTTGGAGAGACAACAACAATAAGACTGATTGTGCTGTGTATGTGATGAGGCATATGGAGACATATAGGGGGAATGGTTTAAAAAATTGGAAAAGCAGTCTGAAAAAGGGTAATGAACGACAGATGAAGTTTTTACAAGCCAAATATTATGCTGCTATTATCAATTCGGACAACAATACACTGAAGGCTGCCCATGTTAAGTCTGCAAATCTGCATTATCGGCTATCTTGTGAGAATGGACCTATACCTGTGGAGCCTCTGATATTGGAGAAAAAGAATCTGAATCTGAATTAAAATATGATATTAGTTTCTGTATTGTTTTCTATAACATTAGCTACGCCGACAATTGAAACATTGGTTTGTCTTTATTTTTTGTTTTTGCTGAAACAATATTGCTGAAACATTTAAGCACTGGTTTTTGTACTCTTGTTAGCAATGACGAGTTTATATTTTAGCATTTATATGAGCATTGCATTTTTAAAATTTTGTATGACAGTAAATACATGATTAAACACCATATTGCTAATGATAAAATAAAACAATGCTAACGAATAAGTGAATATATGCTAATGAAAATATAGAACTTGCACAATTCTATATTTACATATAAACATAAATCAGTCATTCGCAACAACACGCGTGAACAGAAAATTCAAACTGGAAATCTCATTCCAAACATACGTAATAATAAAAACAATTCCAAACTCTTTATTTCTCATTAAAAGACATGTACGTTAGCATTAAACATATTGCTTATTAGCATTCGATGCTTTATATAAAAGCTCCAAACTTATTTCAGCATATGAACTATCAAAAATAGAAATCGTGAAGAAAAATATAGTCCCTTCTAAAAAATTCATGTGCTTCAGATCTTTGTCAATCTCGATACTCTCTTCAAAAGAATAACCACAACTACCTGCAAAAAAATGCGAAACAAAAAATAAAAACCATGAAATATATAGGCATACCAATTGAATATAACCAAAACATAACTAACACAATACCAAGCCTACATTAGAAGGATCATTCACTCTTTTTATCGCAATTTCTGGCATCATGATGACATTTTTTCTTGCATTTTCGACATGTTCTTAAGGGTTTATTAGCACGCTCAACTTGCTTCTCCTCCCTTGGTTTCAACCGACTCCCACTTCCTTTCGTTTTCACAAACTTTGGTGGCAGAACATCTATTTTGCTTGGAGGAGCAGAACCGTAAAAATCAGAAAATAATTTGTCCTTGCCATCACTATTTTCCACATCATCATTCTCTCCAATAATGATCTTAAGATCCCGAACACCACGCAGTAATTCTGATGTCCTTTCATTATCACCCTCAACTAAACTGATGCATGCATAAAATTCAGAAATACATGTATTGATCATTAATTTATTATCCTCCAACCCAGCACAATGATTCACCAAATCACCAGAACCCCCATTCCCAGCATCGAAATAAGAAGTCCTTCTCCATCGAGAAAGCACGTATTTATCAGAAATCCTATCAAAACTCAAATCCTTCAATATAATGAATATATGACAGCACAGAAGACCCCTCCGAACAAATTTTGCACAACTACACACAACTGTGTTATCATCTCTGTCATACCGAACTTGGAAAATCCCATCACAACCATCATTCACTTCATAAACCAACTGTCTTTCATCATGAAATATGCTCATAAGATGACATTTGAAGCAAGCAGCATAAATTTCCTTTTGAACCTTATGAAAAATACTTGTAGTGTACACAGTTGCAGCATGCTTCTCAAGCAAAATTGGAGTCCTCAGCACAGGGACAGATGATACATCCAAACTATTCATCTCAGCATATGTATGCCTCTGAGAATCTAAAGCACTGTCGTACTTCATAAAAAACTCAACCAGATTCGACTTGGGAGATAAAAATGTGCAGTAAAAGTTGTTCACGCTTTCTGAAATCGACGTAGTCCGACACAGCCCACTTAATGGGAAATCCCTGAAATAAGCAGGTATCCAATCTTTTCGGATATCAAACATTGAACTGAACCAAGATGTTTCAGTCAAACCAAACTCCACCATAATTTCTTCCCATTTTTTCTCAAATTCAACTGGCTCTATGAAATCAGACCAAACAATATTATTAAACTTCTCCCTAAACAACTCATTCTTCCTTAAATGGACAGGGACCTTGTCTGGAACTTTCAACATAATATGCCACATGCATAACCGATGCCTTGTTTCAGGAAGTGAACGTTGAACTGCAATCTTCAATCCAGGATCTTGATCAGTTATCAACATAGCAGGTGAACGGCCCATGCAAACCTTAAAATTATCCAGCACCCAAGAATAAGCCTCATTGTCTTCACTAGACAACAGAGCGGCCCCAAACGTTACACATTTCCCATGATTATCCTTCCCAGTAAAAGGGGTGAATATCATCTCATACCTATCACAATAAAGATATTTAAACAGTTAGAATTATAAAAGTCTATCGTTAGCATAAAGTCAAGACTACATTAGCATCGTACATAAAAAAAAGATTGCAAACAATAATTAAATCATGAACAAACACACATAAAACCATATTGCCAACCTGTTTGTTGAATAAGTAGCATCAAATGAAATAATATCCCCAAATAAAGCAAAGTTCCTCCTACAGATTGGATCTGCCCACATTAAACGAGTCAACTGATCATCAGCATTAACACAGTAGTCAAAGAAGAATGCAGGACACAGCTCTCTCTTCCTAAAAAGATTGTCAAGAATCATTTGAGCATCCGCACCATCAATGTAAGCCCTCAGATCACGAGTAAAGTTCTTAACATCAGAGCTTGTGCATCCAACATTAGAATACCCTCCAGCTACTTGCTTGAAAAGTTTGTAACAACTCATTGGACCAACGTTTTCCCTAACACAATTCAACACAAATTTCTGATGTACGTGATCTAATTTTCTGTTCACTTTCAAAAATTCCTTGTATTTATCAGGCAACAAACCGTGTGAGTGGCGATCTTCAAACAAATTAATAACATACCCATGCTCACCCTTAAACTTAAAACTTATACGAGCCATACAATTCAGCCTCCTTGATACTCTACGTCTCTTCTTCATAACATGACCAGACACATCATCATACTCCTTAGCTGAGTTCTTTGAACCTTGTTTATTGCAATAAACATACCTCAAAGTAATTGTATCATCCTTATATTTTTTTGCAGTACCTAATCGAATATCAAAACCACAGCGCGCTGCATAAACCTTATAAAACTCTATACCATCTGATAGATTCTTGAACATCATCCCCACCAATGGCTTCATAGAAGACTCACATCCTGGTATATAGTATTCAGATAAACCAGGAGATGCAACTATCCTCGTCTCCAAAATGTCAGAACCTGTCATCAAAATATTACAACTTCAACATACAAACACATCTTACTCATCATATATAATGATATTCATTAGCACAATGTAAACATGAGGATGCACTGAAAACACATGATGCTAACAAATAAATCGTATAATGCTAATATACTTAAAATAATCAAAACACATGATGCTACAAACAAATCGTATAATGCTAATATATTTAAAACAATCGAAACACATGATGCTAACAAACAGATATAATGATGCTATTCTATTAAAAATATAGAAAAACACATGATGCTAACAAGCAGACAGTATGATGCTGAAATAATTTTAATCGATCAAAAATACAGAAACATCATCGCATAACTACTCAACAAAAACAACATTAAGCTAACAACATACATCAAATTGAAATCCACCTTTTCATCAACAAAACATCATCAATGAAAAAACAAGTCGCATTCCATAAAAAAACTAATAAAAAAACTCTATAAACAGATCTTAAAAAAACGGAGAAAACTTAAAAAACATAACATTACCTGTAGAATCCATCAAATCCTCGAATTAAACGGTGATTATTCAACGATGAACCGTAGAAAGAATCGATATCGATCGTCTAACAGAATCTATGGATTTTTGCTTTAACAAATTTAACACCCAGACAATCAGCTAAAATATCCATGATTTATGGAATGAAATCGCGATAAGGAAAGCAAATCAGCAACGGAAAAGGAAATTAGAATTTCTAAATTACGAAATTACCCCCGCAGCCAGAAAAGATGCCGAAAATAACAAAATTGCCACCGCGAATTTAATTAAATCTGGAGCGTCCCTTTTTTCCGGATGTGTGGTGGTAGATTGGTTTACTGTTTACACACCAGGTATTGGTTTACATTTGATCCAATCCCTACATATATATATATATATATATATATATATGAAATAGATCAAGTGAGAACTATATCCTGATGTGAGAGCAAAAAACTGATCTCTCATCATTCATCCACAAAAACTGAACAGTCTAGATCGAAAGCCACACACGGTGGCATCTTTAGAGTTGCAGGGGTGCATATATAATTTTAACATTTTTCCATCGCTGTATCGATCTTTCTCTGTTTTCTCTCTTCTCTCTGCTCTCTTCTATTTTCCTCTCTCTCTCTCTCTATATATATATATATATAATTCTCATTCTCTATTTCTTTCATCGAAAATACTATTGATATTGATATCACCATAATATGTGTCTAATTCATCCACATTGTAATTATTCTTCATTTTTTATGAGTGAATTTATTTTTAGGTTTCTTGCAAAAGCAACTACTCTAGGTTCAAAATTGGGAAAGTTTGATTTTCTTTCTCAACCTTGGATACTTCAGCAGTTTCTTAGAAAACAACGACGTGAACACCGATGAAAATGAGAATCATTCAACAAGGATTTGATCGATGATGGAATGGGGGTTGTAAGACTCTGGTTGGTTAAATTGAGGAAATATGAATTGTTTTCTCAACCTTGTTGACAAACGGGATTTTCACTCATTTTTCCGAGCATAATTCGTCTGTTTAGGATGTTCTTTTTCGTTATTTCCCTATTTAAATGTTATTTTTCCTTTTAGTCATTTAATAAATGCGTTTAACGCATCCGTGTGTGTTTCAGAGCGGATCGAGCGGGTCGAGCCTCCAAAGGGCAAAACAAGGCGCAACCCGGGTACAGAAGAGGTACGAGGACCAAAAATACCGTATTGAGGCGCGGCCCGAGTACAGGGACACGAGGCGCGACCAACTCGGTCATGCCATTCGGCGCGACCCGTACAAGGCTCGGTATGGGTTCAGGGTGGGCGCGACTCGGCATGGACACAGAGGCCCGGAAAGCATGCATTTTGGCGCGGCACAAGTGAAGAGAGCGAGGTGCGACTAGTTTGGTCGCACCATTAGGTGCGACCCGACCAAGCCAAGCGAGGCGCGACTGAGCCCGTGTCGCGCCTTCCTGGCAAGTTCTGAATTTTAGCCATTTTTACCATTTTGAATTATTTTTAGTACACGAAAATATGGGGTAATATAAATACGAAAGTTATTTAAAAAATTTAGGTCATTCACTTTCATAGCCCCCAAAATAGACTTAGGAGTTGGAGGAGTTTGTGTTCTTGAGCTTGGAAGCTTGGAAGAGAAATTTTGTAGAAGATAAATACAAGTTTTTGAAGATTATTGATTATCATTTGGGTTTACTCTTATCTTTGTCTATGTTATTTATTCTTCTTGTTTATTTTTGCTTTCTTTCCATTTCAAGTATGAATAGCTAATTTTCTCTAGTTTTAGGGTGATGTGAAGTTGGCATTAGGTGTTGGATTTTTGGGTGTGAGATCATGTTTCTATCTTCTCTTCTATTATTCATGAATCAAAGTTGTGATTGCATCTAGCTTAGGGTTGGCCACCTTGAGTTTGATTTCGTGTTGAGTTGGCTTTGAGAAGAGCAATTTGACATAGATAATTGATTCGTGGGTCCAATTTGATGTTAAATGAGAATTTGATGTCTAATTGGTTTTGGTGATTAATTGTGCTTAATTTGATAAAATTAGGATTTAATCTTAGAGATAGATTTTTTTTTGTTTTCTCAATTATATGCTAGAAGCTCGAGAGAGTTCTAGAATGAGCTAAATGTTAATCATGAGTGGATATGACTTGATTTTTAATCCCAAAATCTTATGCCTGTGTTAATGAGCATTACCTTAGAGCCCTTTATTTACTTGATAACCCCTTTTATTGTGCTTATGTTGAATTTTTCTTAATTTAGTATACTTCTTGAATTTGTTCAATTTTATGCCTAGGATAGAATTCGCATCAAATCCATGTATTCGTTCCGTTTGACTTGTGAAATAGCATGAATTTGGTGTTTGCATAGCTTGAGTTATCTTCACTCCTCGTGTTCGGCCTAATTCCATATATTACACGATTGTTCACTTGCAAGATGAGATTAGATAATTAAAACTTGTTTAGGATTATTGTGGTTGTTGGAAAAATTCTCATCAAGTTTTTGGCGCCGTTGTCGGGGAGTTTAGTTTTAATTCAAGTTTTTTTATACAATATCGACATAAGTGCTATTTGCTAGTTCAAACATTTTTATTTTATTTCTTTAGAAGTACCAAACTCACTTGTGGTTTGTCATCAGGTGGTGTATACGAATAAGGTCACAGAGTGACCCGTTATTTGAAGTAGATGTGGAGATCGAAGCTACGAGCCGCCACAACAACGCTCGCAGATGAAGACGGAGGATGGCGGATCACCCACCGCCTAATCAAGATCCCTTGATCCGACAGATGCAACGACAGTTAGAAGAAATGAGGGCACAACTAAGGGCGTAAGAAGAAGCTCAAGCTCAAGCCGAGGAGGCCCCTATTCAGAATTTTTTCCAATCAACAGTGAATGAGGAGGTAGTTAACGGACCGGCCATACAAGCAAACAACTTTGAGCTAAAACCGACATTGATGGCCATGGTTTCTCAAAAATAATTTGGTGGAATGGCCCTTGAAGACCACATGAGCATATCAACCAATTTTTGGAGATTGCCCAGACCGTGAAGATAAATGGAGTCCCTGAAGATGCTATTTATCTTCGATTGTTCTATTTCTCACTGTGGGACAAAGCGAGGGCATGGTGGTTAAATCAACTACCAGAAGGATTTTCGACGTGGAATAAGATGATTTCCAAGTTTCTGCAGAAATTCTTTCCGCTTGGGAAGACACTTAAGTTGAAAGGAAAAATTACCCAGTTCAGACAAAGGCACGAAGAGACAATGTGTGAAGCGTGGGAGAGATTCAGGGAAATGATTTGAAAGTGCCCAGACCATGGATTCGGCACAGACCACCAAGTCTGTGTGTTCTATGGTGGTTGTAAGTCTCAAGTGAGGAGTATTTTAGACGCATCTGCTGGAGGATCGTTGTTAGCCCGAGGCCCTAAGGAGGCCATCACTATCATTGAAGAGATGGCTTCTAACGCTTATCAGTGGCCAGCGGAGAGAGAAAACGTGCAGATTTTAAAGAAGATTGATACTACGAATACAGATGCCATTGCCCTTTTAGCTGCCTAGTGCGTCATTTTTCACCAAAAATAATCCGACACGCAGTCGGTATTCCCAAACTACCCAGAATAGTAGCAAGCAAGATCGTCTCCCAAAGGACCGGTGAGAACTATTCGAACCCTTAGTTTGCAGTAACCAACTTTCTAGACGAATATCTTGATTATAATGTAAAAACCAAATTTAAAAGCAATTAAATAAATGTAGTTTTCTTAACAGATTTAAAAGTATTCCGACTTTCAATTAACTCCACCCTAACTTAATTATTCTGATCCTCGATGCAAAGATATTTCCAATTAATGCATGCAAACCAGTTATAGCCACCGAAGACACTTACTGACGCAGCCTAATTTCTCCTTAGCTTCTCGATAATTAGGAAGACACTTCACTAATTATTTTCCTAATCGACTGACAACCGTAAGAGACACTCTATAGATTTAATGAGCCGACAACTTTATGCACTAGAGAAACCCGATTCAAAACCAATAGACTCTGACACAGGACTATCGAATTTAGACTGTTCTTCCCTCGATTCTGAAGAATCGTTGTACTACTAATTAAACCTAAACCACAATTACGGATGACCGATTTAATTGGCTACTAATTGATTTCGATCTACTAAATATTTACAACTACTTAGCAGAGTCGAAATAATTAACAACTTTAAATGCAGAGAATCACAGATACATGCAATTAATTAAAGCAAAAAGAACATTTAGATCTCACAAAATAATTATACTAGGGATTCGTTAATCTTCACCGGAATAGAACGCGTTTAGCTTGAATTCATACGTGGATTTGCAATTCAGAAATTAATTGAAAATAAGAAATATGAAAAGAAGAATGAAAATTTGAATAAAATCGTGCACTGCAGAGTAAAAGAAATCGTTCCTGGCGTCTCTCTCTCTGTATCTGACGTTGGAAAATACTGTACTGCAATGGATACTGTCATAATAGAGTCCTACTCTATCTAGAAGTCTTTTATACCAATCCTTAACTAATTAATTAAGAAAAGAAATCTAATCCTAATCCAACTAGGAAAATAATAAAAATAAAGTCTAACAGTAATAAAAATAGCCCAAATTTCGTCCATGGCCCACAGCTGGTGCATATCCACTATCTCCAGTCCAAATACTCGCACAGTCCACCAGTCGGTATGCCCATACCGACTGCTTTCCAGACTCTTCAGCTTTCTTCAATCCAATTGCATCCAAACCCTCCAAAATAATGCCATTATCTCCACTTCCATGTCAACCACCTGAAATTAACCACAAGACACAATTCTTCCACAAAACTTGACCAAGGGGTGAGTAACTACGCAAAAATACACAAAAAATGACTCAAAATATATACGAAATAACAACCTAATCAAACCCCCCACACATAGACAATGCTCGTCCTCGAGCAACACTAAACAAAAGAAAGACTCAAGAAAAACTCAAAGACGACACGACATCATTGGCAACCTTCAATGGAAAATAATCAAAGTCAGAGACAAGATACAATCATCCACAGTCCACAAACCAATCTCTTGTTTCATAAAACTGTACACATGCTTTTCATTCAAGTCAAAAAATATGCAAAACCAATCCTGCCTTACTAAGATTCACTCAAGTTCTCTCAATTGAAGATATAGACATAATATAATTCACACAAATCATAACTTGATGCTTTCAAACATAAATTTGCCCATATGTCAAAATCTCTACCATGCAAATGAGATCTATACACAAATCAAAAGGTCTTTTTGCACTGGTTGTAGCGGGGTTAGGGTGCATAGGTAGGATAAAAAAGATGAAATGGCTCAAATAATTGAAAACATGTAAGCATATCAACTGCATTCACCAAATTCGTCTGCAACTTCCCAAATAAATCAACCAAAAACCAATTGAGTATTGGCTTTCAATAATACAGGGCAACCAAATAAATGACAACAATTAAGCATAGCCTCTTTTATTCCATGCTCGTTCTATTCCTTATTTTTTTCATATATATATTTTTTTTCTTTTCATCTCTTTTTTTCTTGGAATAGAACAGAGACATATACAAATTCGTTAACTCTCCAACACCAATATCTTCAAGCAGACTTTAACCTCATTTCAAACCCAAAAATACACTTACATGCTTTCAAGGGACAAGAGCAGGCCAAAAGGCTAAGGCTTAATTATTTAGTGGCTATTTATCATCAAGAATAAATGGATTAGGCGCAACAGGCTCACTAATGGACAATGAAGGTCATGGATAATTTTTTAAGCCAAAGTAATAGGTAATCCTAAATGCCTTAATCATTTTCATGCAAAGAAACTCAAAAGCGGCGTGATTATAGCAACTGGGCAAATCAGAGCTTTCTCATATATAAATCGAGCAAGAAAATAAATCGAGCTTTCTCATATATAATGCTCATCAGGCTCAATTCTCACAATATAGTAAGCTTCAACAAATTTGATTAAATTCTGCATATTTCCTCTTTCAAGAATACAAACAAGCATATGCACATTTTAATCATAAGAGACAAACCATCCACTTAAGACCAATCCATATCATGCTCTTTCTTATCATGCAATCCATCTCAAGTACGCCAATGATTTGACACACCAAAAACCACATAAAACTCTTTTTTTCGTTTTTTTAAACAGAAAAGACAAAAACTAACTCTCCCCCCTACACTTAGATACCACAGTGTCCTCGCTGTGTAAAGAGGAGAGCGACCCAAAAGAAAAATAGAAAAGCATAAAAGAAAATAACACAAATAAAAAAAACTATACAAAGAGAAGAAAATGCAAACTGTGTGGTCACTAGGAGGAAGACATGGAGAAGTGGGCGATAGCTTGTTCCACAGCCTCGAGGCGGTCATGGAGATCATCAAGTCGGTCCATAATCCGACGAGTAAAGCGCTCGAATAGCTTCTGGATCTCAACAAGGGAAGGGCCGGCGCTAGAAGAAGTACCTGCACTAGAAGAATGACTCGGGCCAGAGACACCCGGTCTAGACAACTGATAATTGCCTTCGGCGTTAACAAAAAGCAAATGCATAGCACGAAGGTCAAGTAAAGTAAAATAGGAGATGGGAATGTGAATGACCCTGTCAATATCAACATGCAATTTTTGGGCTAAAAGAGTGATGAAGCTCCCTAAAGGAACTTTCCCAGTGAAATGATTAGCACTAAATTGCCATTGTTGTGCAAGCCAAAACCCAAAATTCAATTTTCTGTGCCAAATCATGATATGTAGAATGAAGATTTCCTTTTTCGTCAAAATATTCATCGCATCAGAACGACCAAAGAAATTATAAGACACGAACCTATGGAACAGTCTCAAACCATCATCTCTTAAATTGGCACGTTTAGACATTTGTTGCACATAATCATCCTCAATTGACATCTCACGCCAACGATCAGCAATAGACACAGAAAAAGAATGCGGAACATCACATGCAGCAGACTCATACCACTCATCAAGCAATGACTCGTCAGATTCAACTCCAAGCAATACATTCAAGGCATTAACTGAAAAATTAAAATTCTGGCCCTTTAGACGAAATACAATTGCATGTGAGTCAGAAAGCCCCTTAGTCGAATCAAATGCAAATGTAGACAGAAATTCAAACCTCAACATATTGAAAACCGGACAATCATTCTCAAGCAACAAGTCCCAACCAATATTCCGAAAATAATCATGAATAGCTTCATTAACACCAAGAACTTCAATATTCGACCAATCAAAAAGACGAGGACCAAGTAGAGTGCGTTCTCGATTTAATCGAGAACGTTTACGTACCTCATCATCAGGACGAAACGGAGGCAGTGGTGAAGTCCGTTGGTCAGAGATAGGAGAGGGCGGTGACTGAGGGATGGCAGCCCGAGCATGCTGACGTCGAGTCGGGACCGCTGTCGACGATGGCGTGGGTCTGCGGACAGCTTGACGGGATGTGGAGGGGGCTGCTGTGGTGGCGGGTCGGTCGGAGGGTGGGGCTATCGCCGGTGGTCTAGGGCGGCATGGTATAGACGCGGCGGTGGCCGCCTGCAGCGCAGCATCGGTGGCGGCACGGGTTCGGGGCGGTGCGGTGTCTTCCCTCTCGCACACAGCGGTTCGCGTGGGGGTCTTTCTTTTCTGACCCATGGCCCGATGGTGACGTGTGTGTGAAGCGGCGCGGCGGTGAGAAGAGTTGTAGCGGTGGTGTTGGTTCTCGGTCGTTGGTGACGTGAAGAAGATGAGAGAGAGAGAGCGATACGTGTAAAAGAAGAAAGAGGGGAGAGGGGATTATATGTGGGGAAATAAAGTTGATACCAATTAGGGATTAGGATAAATTAATCTATATGGAAAAATTTAAAATCTCAAATAGGAATGGTTTCAAAACTATACAACCCCATCTAAAAAAAATCAAAACTCCTCTTTTCTCGTCAATGCAACGCCGTTCTTCACACCTCTTTTTTTTTTATATTGTAGAAATAATAAAAACGAGCAAAAAAAAAGAAACACACAAAGAATAAATAAAAAAAAACTAAGTATAGAAAAGAAAGAAACGAAAAACTAAAGAAAAAAAATAAAAAAAAACAAAAAAAAAGCAAAAGACTGTTGTTATATATATATATATATATATAAATGAAAAAGAAAAAAAACAAAGAAATAAATAAAATAAATCAAATAAAAAAAACAAAAGACTGTTTTTTTTTATTATTTTATTTTAATTATATATATATATATATATATATTAAAAATGAAAAAAAAAATGAAAGAAAAAAAACAAAGAAATAAAAAACTAAATAAAACGAACTAAAAAATTAAATTGCAAAAAAACGAAAACAAAAATAAAATGAAAGAAAAACACGGGTTGCCTCCCGAGAAGCGCCTTTATTTAATGTCTGAGGCTCGACATGAGGAGAGCATGATCACGAAACAATGACGGGGGTCACCAGATTGACCCCGTCAAAAGTAGGTGTCTCCATTCCGGAAAAATACGGCTTGAGTAATTTCCCATTGACCTTCAAAAGCTGGTGAGTGCTAAGACTTCGAATCTCCACTGCTCCGTGAGGACTGACACTCACAACTTCATAAGGTCCCGTCCAACGGGACTTCAATTTACCCGGCATGATTCGGAGACGAGCATTAAAGAGCAGTACCTTCTGTCTAATTTCAAAAGTCTTTCTTCGAATATACTTATCATGCAGAAACTTGGTACGCTCCTTATATATGCTAGCATTGTCATAAGCTTCTAATCGGATCTCTTCGAGCTCTTGTAATTGAAGCTTCCTTTCACGGCCTACCACATCTGGATCAAAACAACACTGCTTTACAGCCCATAATGCTCTGTGTTCTAACTCCATAGGTAGATGGCACTATTTCCCAAAAATCAATCGGTATGGAGACATCCCGATAGGTGATTTGTAAGCTGTGCGGTATGCCCATACCGCATCATCCAGACGCAAACTCCAATGTTTGCAATTTGGGTTTACTGTCGTCTCAATAATGTTTTTTATCTCACGATTAGATACTTCTGCCTGTCCATTGGATTGGGGATGGTAGGCTGTGGCAACTCAGTGATGAACTCCATATTTCTTGAATAGGGCCTCCAAAGTACGGTTACAAAAGTGTGTGCCTTGATCGCTAATGATAGCACGTGGAACACCAAACCGATGAAAGATATTGGTTTTGAGGAACCTGGAAACTACCTTAGAATCATTAGACTGAGTAGCCTGAACCTCGATCTACTTGGAGACATAATCGATGGCCAAAAGAATGTAGGAGTTCCCGAATGAGCTGGGGAAGGAACCCATGAAGTCCATGCCCCACACATCAAAAATCTCGCACACCAAAATAGGAACTTGAGGCATTTCATTCCGAGAAGAGATATTACTCGTGCGTTGGCATCAATCACAATTCTTGCAGAAGAAATAAGCATCCTTAAAAATACTTTCCCAATAGAAACCACAATCAAAAACCTTACGAGCTGTCCTCTTTGGTCCAAAGTGGCCACCACAAGCATGAGCATGGAAAAAAGTCAGAATGGACTGGATCTCGTCGTCGGGAATGCATCGTCTAATTACTTGATCAGCATAAGTTTTCCACAATTAAGGGTCGTCCCATATGAAATATTTTGCTTGGCTCTTCAATTTATTTTCTTCGCTGTCTCGGTCCCTCTTGGAAACATCCCAGTAGTTAAATAATTAACCAAATCAGCATACCAAGGAATCACACCGGTAACTGTCAATAAAAGCTCATCAGGAAAATCATCCGGTATGGGCATACCGTCGGATTTTGTCAGCAGCTTGCTTAAATGATCAACAACATTATTTTTGGCTCCCTTTGTATCCTTGATCTCCAAGTCGAATTCCTGTAGCAAAAGCACCCACCGTATGAGACGAGGCTTGGATTCCGTTTTGGAGAGCAAATACTTCAAAGCAGCATGGTCAGAATACACCACGACTTTCGATCCAACAAGGTAAGAACGGAATTTTTCACAAGCAAAAACCACAACAAGCAGCTCCTTCTCCGTCGTCGTGTAATTGCATTGAGTGGGATTAAGAGTCTTTGATGCATAATATATCACATGGCTATTTTTCCTACTCTTTTACCCAAGTACAACTCCGACAGCAAAGTCGCTTGCATGGCACATGATCTCGAAAGGTAGCCCCCATTTCGGTGGTTGAATGATGGGAGCTGAAGTCAACTTGCTTTTCAAAAGATCGAACGCCTCTTTACACTTGTCATTGAAGATAAATGGAGCATCTCTCTGTAGCAGTTTTGTTATAGGCTGCGCAATGTTCGAAAAATCTTGAATAAATCGCCTGTAGAAACCCGCATGACCCAAAAAGGCCCGAATTTCTTTCTCATTAGATGGATAAGGCAACTTCACAATCAAATCAACTTTCGCCTTATCCACTTCTATACCCTTCTCGGAAATAACATGCCCGAGCACAATGCCTTGCTTCACTATAAAGTGACATTTTTCAAAATTCAGCACCAAATTTGTTTCAACGCACCTCTGCAGGACCTTGTCCAGATAAGCCAAACACTGATCAAAGGAGTCTCCATGCACTGCAAAATCATCCATAAAGATCTCGATATAGCTTTCAATCAAGTAGGAGAAAATACTCATCATACACCGTTGGAAGGTGCTAGGAGCGTTACATAAACCAAATGGCATTTTTCGACAGGTGAATATTCCAAAGGGACATGTGAAAGTTGTCTTTTCTTGATCTTCTTGGGCTACAAAAATTTGGAAGTAGCCTGAGTAACCATCCAGGAAGCAAAAGAAAGATTTTCCCGCCGATCGTTCGAGCATCTTATCAATGAACGACAAGGGAAAATGGTCCTTGCGTGTAGCATCATTCAGCTTCCGAAAATCTATGCACATGCGCCAACTTGTTTGAAGCCTCATGGGAATTAACTCATTGTTCTCGTTCTTGACCAACGGGAAACCAGACTTCTTCGGTACTATGTGCACTGTACTAATCCAAACGCTATCAGAAATTGGGTAGATAATCCCTAACTGGAGCAGTTTAAGGATTTCTTTGAGCACCACCTCTTTCATGACATGATTCAATTTCCTTTGTGGATCTCTAGATGGCTTGCAATCCGGCTCAAGGAATATCTGGTGCATGCAGATATCAGGACTGATCCCTTTTATATCGGCTAAGGTCCAGCCAATTGCTCCCTTATGCCTTTTCAAAAGCTCAACCAACCTTCCTTCTTGCTCAGTGCTTAGATCCTTGCTGATGATGACAGGAAACGTGTCTTTCTCTCCTAGAAAGACGTATTTAAGATGCTCTGGTAGCACCTTCAATTCCAGCACTGAAGCTTTCACAATAGATGGCAAAATCGACTCTGAGTTGATCGGTATGGGCATACTACTTGACAGATGTCGATCGGGAAACTCACTAGTGGCATACAATTGCATGATGATATCTCGAATCTCCTCATCTTCTCCTGTTATAGCAGTAGTATCAGACATTCCACCAAATAATACCTGCTCCAGCTTGTCTTCCCTGAAATGATTCTTAACAAAATCGTCAACTAACTGATCAACAATATCAATCATATATAAAGCTTCAGGGTCCTCAACATGCTTCATAGCTTCAAAAATATTAAATGTGACAATATCTCCATCAAATTCAAAGCTAAGCATGCCTTTATCAACATCAATTTTAGTTCTAGCCATTTTCATGAATGGTCTTCCTAAAAAAATCATATATCTATGTGCAGAGAAGGAATCATCCATGTCAACTATATAAAAATCCACAGGAAAAATCAATTCATTAACTTTGACTAGAACATCTTCAACCACACCTTGAGGATATGAATTAGACCTATCAGCTAACTGAATGATAACACGAGTTTCTTTCATAGGGCCTAATTGTAGTTCCTTGTACATAGACAGAGGCATAACATTTATGGATGCGTCTAAATCTAGCATGACTCTCTCAACCTTCTTATTACCAATAATGCAATAGTAAACATACTAGGATCCCTACATTTTTGTGGTAATTTTCTTTGAATAACAGCAGAAACATTCTCACCAACTTTTATCCTCGCATCTTTCCCATATCTCATCTTTTTAGCACACAATTCCTTCAAGAATTTTGCGTACCTGGGAACTTGCTTAATAGCATCAATCAGAGGCAAATTGATTTCTACCTTATTGAACAGCTCGAGAATCTCCTTTTCATCATCCTCTTTCTTTTTTCGGATCAACCTGGAAGGAAAAGGAGCTGTAGTTAGCAATTGAGAATTAGAAATTTTTGGTTCAACACTTACCTTAGGTGAAAGAGGCTCGGTAGATTGTTTTTCTCCTTTTCCGGATTCGTCTTTTGGCACTTCCGTGTGCTCTTCCGGCTCTCTTTCTTTCTTCTTAGCCTCCAACTCGGCTAATTCCTTCCCACTTCGCAAAGTGACAGCGCTAACATTTCCTTTTGGGTTCTTTTCAGCTTGGGATGAGAGTTTGCCCTGATTTGACTGTAGCTTGTTCACTTGAGTGGCGAGTTGGGTGATTTGAGTGCCCATACTCCCCAAGGCAGCTTGTGTCTCCTGCTGGAATACTTTTTGATTCTGTGCTAGACTGTTCACGAGTGCACTGCTCTGCTCCAAACACTTCATGATGTCATTCATGCTTGGTGCAACACGGTCGGTATGGACATACTGACCACCCTGTGGTTGCCTCTGAAGGAAAACTCCGAGTGCCTTCTGATCTGGCTGCTTCTAACTGAAGTTTGGGTGGTCCCTCCAGCCTGGGTTGTATGTGTTTGAGTATGGATCATACTTTTTCCATCTAAGGGCATCTTGCTGTGCATCTCCAGATTCATAACATGCATGTTCGGTTGATGGATCTTGCAATGTAGGACATGAATCAGTATAATGCCCATTTTCTGAACACACTCCACAACAGACGTTTTGCGTCTGTGCTATAGCTAGACCTCAAACCAGAGAAGTCAGAGCATCGATCTTCTCATTGACACTGGAGTTGTTTGCTCGCTCAACTCCCTTCACAGGTCGGTATCGGTCATCGTCCTCATCCTCATATTGCTGACCTTCAGAAACCATGTCGATGATGAGCTGCTTCGCCTCTGCTAGGGTCTTGTTAGTCAATGATCCTCCGCTAGTAGCATCTATTATTTTCCTGTCAAAGGTAGACATACCACGGTAAAAATAGTTAGTGAGCAATTGATATTCAGAGAACCCGTGGTCTGGACATTTACGGCACAATTGCTGGAATCTCTCCCAATAATCAGCCAAACTCTCATTCTGCTTCTACTTTATGCTGCTAATCGCCATTCTCAAATTTGCAGCTCTGGACTCCGGGAAGAACTTGCATAGAAATTGTCCTTCCAACTCATTCCAAGTGGTAATCGAACCAGATGGAAGATCAAATAGCCAATCTCTAGCCCTGCCTTGCAAAGTATGAGAAAAAGTTAGTAGCCTCAAATTATCATCAGAAAAACCTTGAGGGCGAAGAGTCGAGCAGACTAGATCAAATTCAACTAAGTGCTTGTGTGCACTTTCTCTAGACAGATCACTGAACTTAGGCAAAACCTTGATGAAACTAGGTCGTATCTTAGAATTATTTGCGATTGTAGGCAGCACGATGCAAATGGGTCGATTGTTTATGTGGCGACCCAACTCCCTGATTGGAGGTTCAGGCTCAGGTACATTCTCGATGGCTCGATTCCCATTTTTAGCCATGTCTTTCTTGAACAAATGATGAAGATCAAATGTTCCCAGATCAGATGCGGAAGCTCCTTTAGATTCTCTTGCAAACTTCCTCGATCGTCGTAAAGTCCTTTCCGGTTCTGGATTGAATTCTAGACTTCATTTTTGTGAAGATCGAGTCATGTACTGGAAAAACAAAACAAAATCAAAAGAAATGGCAAACTGAAAATATTAGAATAATTACTACTTAAAAACCGATCCCCGGAAACGGTGCCAAAATTTGGTGCGTCGTTTTTCACCAAAAATAATCCAACACGCAGTCAGTATGCCCAAACTACCTAGAATAGTAGCAAGCAAGATCGTCTCCCAAAGGACCGGTGAGAACTATTCGAACCCTCAGTTTGCAGTAACCAACTTTCTAGACGAATATCTTGATTATAATATAAAAACCAAATTTAAAAGCAATTAAATAAATGTAGTTTTCTTAACAGATTTAAAAGTATTTCGGCTTCCAATTAACTCCACCATAGCTTAATTATTCCGATCCTCGATGCAAAGATATTTCCAATTAATGCATGCAAACCAGTTATAGCCACCGAAGACACTTACTGACACAACCTAATTTCTTCTTAGCTTCTCGATAATTAGGAAGACACTTCACTAATTATTTCCCTAATCGACTGACAACCGTAAGAGGCACTCTATAGATTTAATTAGCCGACAACTTTATGCACTAGAGAAACCCGATTCAAAACTAATAGACTCTAACACAGGACTATCGAATTTAGACTGTTCTTCCCTCGATTCTGAAGAATCGTTGTACCACTAATTAAACCTAAACCACAATTACAGATGACCGATTTAATTGGCTACTAATTAATTTCGATCTACTAAATATTTGCAACTACCTAGCAGAGTTGAAACAATTAACAACTTTAAATGCAGAGAATCACAGATACATGCAATTAATTAAAGCAAAAAGAACATTTAGATCTCACAGAATAATTATACCAGGGATTCGTTAATCTTCACCGGAATAGAACGCGTTTAGCTTGAATTCATACGTGGATTTGCAATTCAGAAATTAATTGAAAATAAGAAATATGAAATGAAGTATGAAAATTTGAATAAAATCGTGCACTGCAGAGGAAAAGGAATCGTTCCTGGCGTCTCTCTCTCTGTATCTGACGTTGGCATTTATAAGAAATAACAACCTAATCACTGCCCAAGTGACCACTATGAATTCGAAGATTGAAGCTATGGCATTTATAAGACCGGAGTCGTCTATGATGCCCAACTTGGAAGAGGCTAGGTTTGTTGGGCAAGGAGGATATAAGAGTTATCAGAGACCGTATAATCTAGGCTTCAAGCCCCACTATGGAGGGCCACATCGGCAAGGTGGTAACCAATACCACCAAAGGCTACCTCACCCAAATCTATCGTACTCAAATCTGAATAATCATCTCCAACCGCCTCCCGGATTTTCCGTCACCAATGGAGTTATAGATGAGGATAAGAAGACAAAAATAGATGAGCTCTTTATGGCATTCATGAACAAAACCGACAAGTACATGAGAGATTCTCAAACACACTTTGAGAAACTAGAAAGCAACTAAGCCACTATGAACACCCAATTAAAGATGCTGGAGAAACAGATGGGGCAACTCGCTTCGGCTTTGGGAGGCCAACACCATCCATGCCAATTCCCCTCAAATACTACCATGAACCCGAAGGAGAATTGCAAGGCCATAACTCTACGAAGTGGCATGTCCTATAAAGAGCCCGATATGCCGGACCAAGAAAAAGACACTAGGATTGGGGGTGAGCCAAGTGTAGAAGAGAAAAGAGACTTTGAAGATGAGAAGAAAGATGCACCAAAGAAAGAGGAAGTGGCTCCCAAGGAAAGAAGAGAAGTCGAGCCAAGGGTGAATGTCTCTTATCATCAAAGGCTCCGGAAAATCAAGCATGATGAGCAATTTTCCAAGTTCTTGGACATTTTTAGAAGGGTACAAATAAATATACCCCTCATGGAGGCTTTACAACAAATGTCGACATATGTCAAATTGCTCAAGGAGGTCATCACGAAGAAGAGAAAATTGGGTGATTTTGAGACTGTGAGCCTTACTGAGAATTGTAGTGCTTTAATCCAGCGAAAATTACCTATGAAGAAAAGAGAACTGGGGAGTTTTAATATTGCGGTCACTATTGGAGACCATTTGGAGGGAAAGGCTCTTTGTGACTTGGGAGCGAGCATCAATTTGATGCCTCTCTCCTTTTTCTCAAAGCTCAACATAAGGGAGATCAAACCGACAACTATATGTCTCCAAATGGCTGATAGATCATTGACATATCCACGAGGAGTAGTTGAGAATGTATTGGTGAAAGTCCAGGATTTTATTTTTCTTGTAGATTTTGTTGTATTGGATATGGAGGAGGACCGGAGTGTGCCATTGATTTTGGGGCGGCCCTTCTTGGCAACATGAAAAGCATTGATAGATGTCTCCAAGGGAGAGCTTATTTTTCAGCTAAATGATAAGAGTGTTACTTTTTTCATCTACAATGCAATGAAATTCCATGATGATGAGGAGGCCAAAGGAGTGGAGGAATGCAAAGTTATGAAGGTGTTTGATTCATGTGTAGAAGAAACAATGGCCGACTTCTACAACTCACAAGACCCCCTAGAGATGTGCTTGGTCGATTCTCTCTACTCCTCATCTTTCTTTGATTTGTTTAATGTTAACCCCGATATTATTGAATCTGCTTGTGCTCTTGATTCTTTGCAGGAAATACCACGTAGAGGGAACCATTTTTTGCCATTATGAAGCCTTGAAGAAAAATAAAGATGAAGGAAAGGATTCCAAATTTGAGTTGAAGCCTCTCCCGGGGCATTTGATGTATGCTTTTCTGGGAGAAAATGAGACCTACCATGTTATTGTGTCTACTTATTAATCTGTTTCTGAGCTTGACAAATTGTTGAGGGTCTTGTGAAAGTATAAATCGGCTATAGGGTGGTCTATTGATGATTTGAAGGAAATTAGCCCCTCTATGTACATGCATAGAATTTTACTTGAAGATGAATATAAACCTCGTGTGCAACCACAACGTAGACTTAATCCAATTATGCAGAAGGTAGTAAGAAAAGAGGTCTTAAAATGGCTAGATGCAGGGATTGTATATTCTTATCTGACAGCGAATGGGTGAGTCCCACACAGGTTGTAGCTACAAGGGGAGGCATGACAGTTGTTTAGGATGATAGTAGTGAGTTGATTGCTACTAGGCTTGTCACAAGTTGGAGGGTATGTATTGATTATCGTGCTCTAAATGCCGCCACTAGGAAAGACCATTTTCCTTTGCCATTTATTGATCAGATGCTTGATAGACTAACAGGATATGAGTTTTATTCTTGATGGCTATTCTGGTTATAATCAAATTTTGATAGCCCCTGAGGATCAACATAAAGCTACATTTACGTGTCCTTATGGCATTCTTGCATTTCGTAGAATGTCTTTTGGTCTTTGTAATGCACCTGCTACATTCTGAAGATGCATGATGGTAATTTTCCATGATTTGATTGAAAACATTATGAAGGTCTTTATGGTTGACTTTTCTACTTTTGGGAATTCTTTTGATCATTGTTTGAAAAATCTTACCCAAGTGTTGCGGAGATGCGAAAAAACTAACCTTGTTCTCAATTGGGAGAAGTATTATTTTATGGTTAGGGATGGTATTGTCCTTGGGCATAAGGTTTCCGCTGTTGGTTTGGAGGTAGACCGGGCAAAGATCATCGCCATTGAGAAGCTCCATCTCCAACAAGTGAGAAAGGAGTTCGAAGCTTCTTAGGCCATGTCGAGTTTTACCGCTGCTTTATCAAGGATTTCTCAAAAATTTCTAAATCCTTATGTCGCCTTCTTGAAAAAGCAAATGAATTTATGTTTGATGATGATTGCTTGCAGGAATTCGAGATGCTCAAGAAGGCCCTAATGACGAGCCGGTGGTCATCACTTCAGATTGAAATGAGCCGCTCGAGTGGATGTACAACACAAATGAAGTGGCGGTGTGGGCCGCATTAGGCTAAAAGAGGGAAAAGATATTCCGGGTAATTTACTATAGGAGCAAGACCCTTGATCCAACCCAAGTGAATTATACCACTATAGAGCGTGAACTTTTGGCCTTGGTGTACGCCTTTGATAAGTTCCAGCCCTATCTTATTGGGGCCCGAACCATAGTACATACAGACCATGCGACATTAAGGCATTTATTTGCAAAGAAAGATGCCAAGCCCAAATTGATAAGATGGATCCTTTTGCTACAAGAGTTCAATATTGAGATAAGAGACCGGAGAGGGTGTGAGAATGTAGTAGCGGACCACCTCTCATATCTAGAGCATACCCCGAATGAGTTAGAAGATAAGAAGCCTATCAATGATGATTTTCTAGATGAGAGGATATTAGCCATAAAAGCTACTACACGTTGGTTTGCGGATTTTGTGAATTATTTGGTAGCGGGGGTTAAGCCCATGGAGCTTGAGAGTTATAAACGGAAAAAGTTCTTCTATGATGTGAAATTCTTTGTTTGTGATGAATCATACCTCTTTAGACGCTATGCAGACTTGGTATTGAGAAGATGCGTGCCAGAAGACTAGTGAAGAGAGATTCTAGAGGCATACCGCGCCGGGCCAAACGGTGAGCATTTTGGTGCAAATCGGACCGCTAGAAAAGTTCTTCAAAGTGGATTCTATTGGCCTAGATTGTTTAAAGATGCAGGAGGATTTGTGAAGAGTTGTGGGCAATGTCAGCGGATAGGTTCTATCTCCAAGAGGGATAAGATGCCTATGAGAAATACGATTGAGGTGGAGCTCTTCGATGTATGGGGGATAGACTTCATGGGTCCATTTGTTGCCTCTGAAGGGAATGTGTATATACTCTTGGCCATGGACTATGTATCCCGTTGGATAAAAGCGGTACCTATGAAGACAAATGACTCCAGGGTGGTACTCAAGTTCTTGAAGAGAAATATACTCACCCACTTTGGTGCCCCGAGAGCTCTCATTAGTGATGGTGGTTCCCACTTTTGTAATAAGTGGATGTCTATGTTGCTTGCTAAGCATGGGGTGAAACACAAGGTGACCACACCCTATCACCCCCAAGCTAATGGCTAAGCGGACTTGGCAAATAAAGAGGTCAAACAGATTCTTCAAAAGGTGGTTAAGACCAATGGCAAGAATTGGGCATCATTGTTGGATGGGGCACTTTGGGCATACCGGACCGCAAATAAGACACCATTGGAAATGTCACCATACCAACTCGTCTTTGGGAAATCTTGCCACCTCCCAATTGAGCTATCTCACAAGGCGTTTTGGGCTACAAAGAAGCTTAACTTTGATCCTATGGCATCTAGAGGGGAAAAGATATTCCAGTTGAATGAATTAGATAAATTTAAGATGGAAACATTTGAGAATTCAATCATCTACAAGCTCTGGATGAAGTTTTATCATGATAAGCTCATAAGAAATAAAGAGTTGGCTCCGGAGAATGAAGTGCTGCTATTTAACTCGAGGCTTAAGCTCTTTCCCGAGAAATTGAAGATGAAATGGAGTGGCCCGTTAACAATAGAAAGAATTTTCGATGGAGGAGCGGTTGAACGCAAAGGAAATGATGGCTGCCTTTTTGTGGTGAATGAGCATCGGGTTAAAAAGTTTTATAAGCCGGAAGATAAGCTTGAGGCTACCACATACTACCTCCAGGACGTCTAGACATGGTAATCTGTCGAGCTAACGACGTTAAACTTAGCGCTTATTAGCAGGCAACCCAGTTTTTCTTTTGTTTCTTTTAATCCTTTTTTATTTTTAAGTTTTATGTAGTTACGTGTTTCTTGGTGTTTTTAGTCTTGGTATTTTGTTGTTTCTAATAGTTGGTAAGTTTAGTGTAAAAGTGTCAGGGATATGGCCAAAAATCACCATGTATGGATCCCCGAGCACAGGGTGGCGCGGCCCAGGAACAGCGGAGGTGCGACCCACACCACAGGAGGCTAGGCGCGATCACCTCACTCGTGCCTCCAGGCGTAGCCCGGTCACCCATAAGCCCGACATGACCGGCTGAGTCGCGCCTATAGATGTGACCCGAGCAGGGGCGGATCCAGAAAATTTTTTTTAGGGGGGCGAAACGGCAACTGTTCGTACTTCCTATTTATTCGTGCCGTTAAAAAAGAACGTTAAAAATGAGACGATTGTGAATAATTATGCATTTAATTACGTTTTACCATAGGTGTATTTGTGAAATGACACCATTTTCATTTGTTCATTATTTTTTCTAGTGAATCGATGTCATTTTAGGATCAGTTTATACTTTCGTCTTTCTTTTCCTTCCCCAAATTAAATAGAAAAGAATGTAGTTTTCATTGAAATAAATAACTGAAAACAATAACACGAAAAATTAAAATTTGAATTGAATTCTTTTCTAATATAAACTAATTCGTTAATTGAAATTTAATTGGTTATGATCAACAATAAAATTTTGAATAATAATTCATTCATACTAATCATTTGAGCTAGAAATTATAACCCAGGTGGTGAATTAATAAAATTAAAACTTCACAATATATAATTTATAAAATAAATTATGTGAATAACATAAATCAATAATTTCAAATAAAAAACTAAAATAAATAAATAATGCAATTCAATCATGATTCATTATTAAATTGAAATTAATATCAATTTAATAAATATGTAATCTAATTCATAAAAGTTGAATTGCTAATTCAACCCTACTTTGTTTAATTTATTTTGATTGGAGAGAGATTTAAGAGAAATTGTTTAATTTGTTTTGATTTGTGTGTATTTAATTTTGTTCCAATATTTATTTATATATTTGAGTGAGGCCCAATTTCTCAAGCTCAATTATATATAAACTAATATCATATATTTTTTTCAAAATATATAAGTCTAACAAAAGAACCTTAAATTAAAAAATAAAATAAAATTAGGGGGCAAAAATATAATTCAACTAATTAACCCTATTAAAAAAAATTGGGAGGGAGGTGGGGGGGCAAGTGCCCCCCCTCCCTAGACCCCCTTCCATCCGCCACTGGACCCGAGCGAGGGACTATCGGCGTGACCTTGCTCGCGCTCCGTAAGTGGGTTTTTAAAACCCTTATCCCCTTTTCATTTTCATTCACTTTTCTTCTCAATTCCTCTCATCTCTCTTGCACCCACACACAAAAGCACCACACTTTCATCTATTCTTCACTCCCACAAGTAATTTAACACTTAAATCCAACGTATGATACTCTCTTAACTCTTTTTTCCAATTTTTATGGTTAAGAATTCATCATTTGGATTAATTTGGGAAATTTAGATTTAAGAGTTGCAATATGCTTGTAGTTGGGTAAATGGTGTTTCTTTTCCACCATAGACCACGAATTTAAGTAGCTTGCGCGAGGCATTGTGATATTTGTGGTAAAATTTTGATGTTCCTCAACTAAGGTTCTAGCAATTTGGGGGGAAAACATGTTAATTTGAAATGAATGTGCAATTCTTATGTTATGTATCCAATTGCTTCACCCTTTGTTATTGAATTGACAAATTTTGTTTGGATTATGGCTAAGATGTGCAAATTTTAAATTTTCATGAATTAGTAGGGTTCTTGATGATTTGGGGAAAATGCTATTGATATGAGCCCATGTGCGATTTCAAGATGTTCTAGGCCAAATGTTTGCCACATTGTTGTATATTGTTGTTGAGGACCCAAATGGAACGTATGTTGGATTGTTGAAGTATGAATAGGGGTTATGAAGATTTTAGGGGTTTTGTGTGTTTTTGGGAATCTTGTGCTTTTGATTAGAATTTTCATGCAAGTATATGCCCTGTGATATTTGATTGAGCATGTCGTCCCTTATGCTAGCTTTTGGTGCAAATTTGATATATGGAGAGTTGCATGAATGAAGTGAGAGTTGAATGAGGGATTGTGATTTGTCAAGAGAGTTGGAAGTGTGCATGTGAGAATTGTGCTTGAGTGTCGGCTCCTCATGGTATAGGGTGGTGCCTACGCCCGTTATGTGTTATGCCTTTTAAAATGTATCCTTGATGGGGTTTTATTTTGTATGTGCAAGGTATGGCAAGACGAGGTCGTGAGGCACGTAGAAGAAGGCAAATTGAGTCCGATAGCGAAGAAGAGGAGGCTCAAAACTACCAACAAGAATCCGAGGAAAAAGAAGTTGAGAATGAAGAGGTCGAGGATGAAGAGGCCGAAGATGAAGATGAGGAATATGAAATAGATGAGGATGACATAGAAGAAGATGAGACCTCGTTCTCTCCCTTGAACTGGAATGGAAATCACCCAAGTCAATTGGGCATCCATTTGCTCAAGCATGACCAAAGGGTTAAGTGGTTGAGGATTGCGGAGAGTTTTGAAATTTTGCCCACAAGGTATGCAGATGCTGCAGCTACCTGACAGTTGGGCATTTATGATGATGTATGGCGATTGTTCGGACATTTAGGGTGGGCACATGCTTTGGAAGGCAGATGGGTCACCTACTCTGTGTTAGTAAAGAAGTTCTTGGCCACACTTAAGGTCAAGTCTATGGATAGAAGAGGGGCCCATCTGGTGCAAATTTCGTTTGGGGAACCAAAACAGGCGCCTCACAGTGGACTAGCTGAATTAGATTTTTGACACACCTCAAGGCGGAATCTTTCATTCGCACCCGACTTATCGAGGTGAGGACTTCTAGAGGCGCATTATGGATCCCGATCCGAGGATGGTCCGCTATGATTTAAGCAAGGCCAAGGCCTCCCATATTCAGAACCCCGTCTTCAGATACATCCAGCGAGTCCTCTTATCCAATGTTCTTGCTCGACATGAGAACAGCGGATTCTGCACTCAGGAGCTCCACATTATTTGGTGCATGTTAAAGGCGATTAATGTGGATTTTGCGGCTCACTTCTTGAACCAGTGCAAGAGACAGGTGGCGCCAAATAGTGGAAAAGTATGCATTGGGGGTTTGATTACCCCAATTACTAGGGCTTTGGGCGTGGACTTGTCTAATTATATAGCTGTGCCCATGTCCCGACGACTAAACTTGCAGCACCTTCGAAATGCCTGGATGATAGCTTATGTTGCCCCTTCACCTTTTCAGTTTCAAATGACGAATCATGTCCAATTCCCCCTCCCCAATCCTGCCCTCACTTCTGTCACCACTTATGAAGACCAGAGGAATTGGATGATGAACACCCATGAGCATCTGGCCTTGATGCCGGTATTAGATGCCGTTCCACGTAGGCCCTCTTAAGCAGATGCTTTTACTTCACAGGCCCCTAGAGCAGTGAGGAGGACATGAGAGGATGTCCAGGATGAGAGGTTCAACAATATGGAGGAGATGATGGCGGAAATGACGACCAATATGGGCAACATGCGAGTGGACATGACCTCTAGATTTGGAGATATGCGCACAGAGATGGATATGCGCTTCACGAGGCTGCAAGAGACGTTCAACACGAGGTTTACTAACCTCTAAGAGGATATTGGGACCTGCTTTACTGGGATGCACGAAGAGCTGGACACGAGGTTCCTCCAGACGCAAGTTGATTCCCGCTTCACTGGGATCAGTGTAGAGATTCAGGGCCTGCAGGGAAGCTTTAATGCTTTCTAGTCTGGTTTTAATGATTTTTCAGGTATGATGCGACAGTGGAGTGGACCAGGCTCATCTGCCCAACGACCTCTTCAACAGTTTCAGCCCTATCCTCCATATCCGTACCAGTACCCGCCCTATCCTCCGTACTAGCCCTAGCAGCCACCTCAAGATCCAGACCTCTCCAGAAATTGAGTTTGCGCCTTCTCACAGTCCCACTCTTTTTCCACACAAACTTGTCATTTCCTTGGTTCGGTGCAAGTTTAGGGGAGGGGGTATCCTAGTGGTGACCATTGTGCTCTAGTCATTTCCTGAACAATTTTAGTTTATGAAAAATTTTATGTTATGCTTATTTGGATATTTTGAGATGTTTATTTGGATACCTTAGTATGTTTATTGGATGATATTTAGATAGCCCTGTTAATTTGTATTGATATATTTGATCGATTAAGATTTTATTTGGACTATGTAATAAGTTATGCTCGGATTTAGGTTCAAATTCTGTTTATGATATTCTTCTATCTTTGAGCCTTTATTTGTCCTATTTGCATGAATAGAGAAAAGCAGAATGAGATTAAGCATAATTGGGGGTTTGTTTCATCTTGCCTATGATGATAAAAATTTGTGTAATTTTTTTGAAAAATCATGCATGGACATGGGTGATTAGTGATTGGCATATAGATTAAATTATGGAATTTTGGCATATCTTGTAGCTTACGTGAGATTTGGGCCATATTATTTTTCTTGCTTGAGAGTTTCTTCGACAATGCTAACATCTTTAGAACTTGCTTAACAAACTCGTATGATTATGTATGTGCTCAAAGAAACATGAAAATGACCTAAGACAGTTCTTGTCAAAAAATTTGAGCCTCCAATTTTCTTTTGCTATGAAACAAAACCTTTGTCCACCCCTTTTCAGCCTTGAATGAAATTATTTTGATGGAAAGCTAAAGGTAGTGGGCATTGATGAAAATAGTAAGTTTGGAATGACAAAAACTTGGGAGCATAAAATGTGAAAGTGTTTCGAGAATGATAAATATGATTGTTAGCCTTGATGAATGCAAAGTGATTTCTTCTCCTAGAACTAGAAAGAGAAGCTATGTCTCCATGTATCTCATGACATATACACTACAGTCAACCTTGTTTTTAGTTTCTCTCCATGGAATCTTCAGTTTGTGTGTGTGATGTTTTGCTTTCATGGTTTCTGCTTTTTGTGTGAGTCCAACATTCTTAAGGAACTCAATAAAATAGTTTATCTGCATGTGTTTTTAAAAATTAGTTTTTTTAATGGTATACATATTGAGAAAAAGTAAGTATTCATATATTACCAGGTCTTCTGAAATATTTTCATACTGAATTTTTATCCCATTTTTTTCATTGTCCTTGACACTGGAGTTGTCAATAATTTCAACATTGAAGTTGTTCACATCAATGAAAATAAAGAAGAAGTGATTACATGACATATTGGGAAAAAGAACTGCCCAAGGGATAAGATGAATTGTTAACATATTTTATGTAATGCTAACATAAAAATCGGTAATGCTAATATTTAATTATCTAATGCTAACAAAACACAACCGCGGTGCTAATATTGGAATACTTAATGCTAAAAAAGTTGTTTAACAGAATTCCTAAAATCTAATAATGCTAAAACAAGAGCATATGTTATACTAAATTTAAATAAATAAATGATATCACTAATTAATTAACTAATTAATTAGTAAATATTAACAACATTATTTAGCATAATGGTTCAAAAGCTAATATAGGTATATAAATAACATCTATATCAGGTTGAAATCATTTATAGAGACCTATAAGAAGTATTCAATACCATATTGTATCTGATTAATGAAAGAACGACATCTCTGTGAAGAATTTCACTTTAGTGGTACATCAACAACTGTGTAGCTCTGCAATAACAACATTATTAATTATTTCAGTACAATTTAAGTAGCTTTTATGGATTCATTTTGTATGTGTACACTTACGCTTGGTTGTGTGGTGAAGAAGAATATTTGTTTAGGGTTCGAGTCTCACATCCTTTCATTTTGGTTAAGTATGATGCTCCAAAAATCCACAACTGATGAACTGATGTATTCATTGGCGAACAATAATGCTGATATAACAAAATTCTAACAACGTTGTTCATGATTGGTGTAAATGTTCCTAGTAAAGTTTTCTGCTAATGCTAGCATGAGTTATGATAATGCTAAAATTAGATATGACAATGCTAAAAATTGTGAACATTAATGCTAATACAACCAAATATACAACTAAATGAGACAGTGCAACAATGTTGTTCATGGGTTAGGTTTTACACATTCCTACAAGTTTCTTGATACTAACAAAAGAAAATGAAACTGCTAAATCATTATGAAACAATACTAACATAGTTCATTCAAGATTAGGTTTTATATTGTTTCGGCAAGTATTGTTATGCTAACAGAACAAAAAGAAACTGTTAAATCATCATGAAAGAATGCTAATTTTTATGTACGAAAAAACCATTAGTTATGATAATGCTAACATGAGTGAACAATAATACTAATACAACAAAATATTTTCATGGCTTGATTTATAATGTCCCTGACATATTTTTCATGCTTATGTGTATCATATTTTTCTAATGCTAACAAGAGCAATGATGATGGAAACATGGGTGAACGATAAGACTAATTTAACAAAATTCCAAAAGAGTTGTTCATGGTCGATTTATAATGTTCTTGGCAAGGTCTTCATGTTAATGCTAACAATAACAATGATAATGCTAAAATGAGCTATGATAATGTTAAAACTTGTAGACGATAATGCTAATACAATAAAATGTACATCTAAATCAGATAGTGTCAATAACGTTATTCATAGGCTAGGTTTTACATGTTCTTGTAAATTTCCCGATGTTAACAAAATAAAATGAAACTATTAATTCATCGTGAAACAATAGTAACAGAGTTCATTCATATATGATAAGATTTTGTATATTCCAACAAGTACTGTTATACTAACAGAATAAAAGGAAACTTCTAAATCATCATGAAAAAATGCTAAATCATTTTTTTAAAATAAAATAAAAAAGTGCAATAAAATATGGAAAAAAATTAAACGAAATATCACCTTAATTTTTCATCTTTTTTGGTTTCAAGATTCAACCTTTCACTGTTGGAGGTGAAGATCGTGAATCAATGAAATCTTCTTCCTCCATTAATTATTCTAAAATCAGAGTCATCATCTTTATCTTCACTGTTTGGCAGATGATATAATTTTTCTTTGATTTATTTCATCTAGTTCTTCCACTTCGAACGGGTTCTTTATAAATTTGTAGATCTCATGGCTCCCAGAGAGAAAAGAAATAAAGGAGATGAAATAGAGAGGTATGAGTTGAGAAAGAGAGCACTCAAACCAATGAGAAAGAAAGATAGAGAAGAAATATTGCATATACTTACCAAATTACACAAATAGCCTTATAACCTTAAAAAATTATCAAATATAACAAAATTACCACTGAGAATCTATGGTTGAGATTTGTTCCTTATCCTCACATAATAACTAGTTCCCTCTGGAACCACTCCATGTGGAATGGATAGAACGAGAACCAAGTCATGGTGTAAGAACAAGAAATTGATCTCCATCATCTATCCGCAAAAAAAAATGTATGGTCCAGATAAAAAACAACACAAGATGACATTTTTATAATTTAAGGGTTATTTTAATGTGGTTGGGTTAGTTTTGTAATTTGATAAATCTAATTAAAATACTAACGTTTTTCGCTCTCATTCCCTATCTCTACTCTTCATCATTTCTTCTTTCCCACTTCTTTGATTTCAACGTGCAGTAGACAAATTCATGAAAAAAAAGAGAAGAATATTACCCAGATCAAATTCAAATTGAAGATCACCTAGATCGAATTAAAAGTAATATTTGTTTGTCATCCTTCACGGTTTGCTTTCTCTCTCTCTCTCTCTCTTGTGGGTTTGCTCTATCTTTCTCGATCTTTTATCACTTTGTGTGTACATGTCTTATTCTTTCTTTTCTTTTACTCTCTCTCTCTCTCTATTATTATTAACGGTTCAGAATTTGTGCTATATATAGTTGATTAAGTTGATGTTTTCAACTTTCATGATTAACAAATATTTTTTCAATTCTTTGTATTGCGCTGATGTATGTGTCTAAAACAAATTAATAGAGGTTCAAAATTTGTGTTTTCTATCAATTGATTTTCTGCAGATTGTATTTTTGTATTATTATTATACACATGCTTTAATTGTCAGAATTTGTTAGCATTATAGAACATTTCATTAGCATTACAAAAGTTTTTATTAGCATTACAAAATGAATTATT
Organism: Perilla frutescens; assembly: GCA_026008535.1. Lineage (NCBI taxonomy): Eukaryota > Viridiplantae > Streptophyta > Magnoliopsida > Lamiales > Lamiaceae > Perilla > Perilla frutescens. Next base: position 35,752,907 of record BRKX01000011.1, read on the forward strand.
AGCATTATAAAAACAACATGTCGGCATTATAAAAATAGCTTCTTATCAAAGTATTGACATGATGAACGATTTATTAGAATTACTATGGTTAGTTTTTGCATTATCAAAGAAAATATTAGCATTATCTATGATTAGTTTTAGTATTTCTACTATTCTTACATTTCAATTTTTTGTCTTATTTAATATGTAGATTGTATTGAAACTACTGTAGTGATTTCTCCTAGGTTGTCTAAATTTTATATATCTGGTTGCGAAACATCTTTGAAGCAACCTTTACAGGGAGAAGAACATTTCAGAAGCAAATCTCTACTTCAATCTTGATTTACAGACACCCCAATCAGTATTGAAGGCCTTTATATGAAAGATGATGATAAATGAAATAATTATTATATGTATGATCAGGTTTCTAAATTTTTGAACAATTGACACTTTTTTTTAGAATTGTCATAATACTTCTCAATTGACATTATTATTTCAATAGCATGCCATTGAAATATTAATATATGTCAAATCCATTTTTTTGTTAAAAATGATTGCTTATGATGCTCTACTTTAGCAGTATATAAACGATACGATATGATAATACTACCATTTAAAAATTAGACTGCTAAAGTTTGCGTATATCAATGTTAACCATAATTTTACCTCTGTTATTACTTTCACCTTATGTGTATCATATTTTTCTAATGCTAACAAGAGCAATGATAATACTAACACTATCGAATGGTAATGTTAATACAACAAAATTCTAATAACGTTGTTCATGATTGGTTTATAATATTTTTGGTAAGTTTTTCTACTAATGCTAACATTAATTATGATGATGCTATAATGAGCAATGATAAAGCAGACACTATCGAATGATAATGTTAATACAACAAAATTATTATAGCATTGTTCATGGTTGATTTATAATATTTCCGATAAGTTTTTCTGTTAATGTTAACGCTAGTTTTGATATTGCTAAAATGAGCAATGGTAATGCTAAAATTGGTGAAGAATAATGCTAATAATATAAAATGTACAGCTAAATCAGTCAGTGTCAATATCATTGTTCATGGGCTAGGTTTTACATGTTCCTAAAAGTTTCCTCATGCTAACAAGACAAAACACAACTACTAATTCATCATGAAAAACTGCTAAAGAAGTCTCATAACGTTAGCATCATCAATGTCAATGTTAGCATTATAAATGCTTATATTAACATTGACAATGTCTTTGTTAGCATATGATTCTATCTTTGTTAGCACTCGCCTAGAAATCCATTTTTTTAATTTGTCCTTGATGACAAAATTAAGATGATGTCACCTCATTTTTTATATATTATTTTTATTTATAGTTATGACTAAATCTAGACCATCCAATCTTAAAATTAAAATGTCTGGATCGGTTTCTAATTTCATACCAGGGTTGGTTCTCTCTAGAACCTCTCTCTCCATATATATATATATATATATATATATATATATATATATATATATATATATACCACACCCCCTGTGAGAACTAAGAACCAATTTTAACCATAGATCTCGCCTATTTGGATGGCCAAGATCTGTTCCAAACTTAAAAAAAATACGGTGGCATTATTGTAATATTACTGACTTTTTAATGAAGCAAGGGTGTTTTCGTAATTTAGAAATTCTATTATTTTTGGCATGAAATCTCTTCCCGTCTCTTGAACCCTCATCTCTCTCTCTCTCTCTCTCTCTCTCTCTCTCTCTCTCTCTCTCTTCTCCTTCCCACCGCCACACAACTCCATTCACAACCGTCGTGTGGATGCCATGCCGAAGCACTACCGTCCCACCGAAAGTTCAAATTTATCATCATTCGCTGAAAGATCTCTTTGATTTCTCTTCGATTTTGTTGTGTTTATGTAATTGGTGTGAATTTTCTTGTATTATTTGTTATTTGTTTATCCTCGTTGATATTGTTAGTTCATTTGTGGAAATCAGATGAAAAATTATTAACTCTTTTAGTTGGAGAGATGTGATGATAATAAGTAATTTTTCATGATTTTTTTTTTGGCTTTCCCTCCTTTTGGATCTGGATTGGGATATTCTTTGATACTTGTTTACTAGAGGAGATTGTGTAATGGGTTTTTACATATGTTGAGGACCATTTTGTTTGGTAAATTTTGTGGTTTTTGATTATTAGAATATCGGTGTATCTACTGAGTTAAATGTTATCATAGATGTAGGAGTATTATCACTGTATATAGTTTTGGTGTTACATTTGTTAATTTTTTGTGGATAGATTCATTTTAGCACTACTGTGATCTATTTTAGCACTGTTGTAATATATTTTAGCACTTCTGTAAACTGTTTTAGCACTAATATGTACTTTAGCACTACTGTGATCTATTTTAGCACTATTGTAACCTATTTTAGCACTACTGTGAACTATTTTAGCACTTAGGTTGACGAAGCTGATTAAGCTGTTATTTTGAATTTTTCACTATCAATATTTTAGCACTACTGTGAACTATTTTAACCTAGTTTAGTACTACTGTGAACTATTTTAGCACTGTTGGACTTGAACAGAAATCAAATGGATTGAATAGGAAATTGTGCAAGAGAAGGAGCACGCATTGATTAAGAATTTGACTGTTGTTGGTGGAGTTGAATCTCGACATGGCTACAAGAAGGAAGTTGATACATTGATGGCGAGAGCATTGCACAATAGAGGGAAAATGACAGGAACATTCGATAGAAGTGAGCAAAAATGGTGTATATTTAAATTAGTTCCATTTATTTTCCACTTGCCTTTTCTCGTGTATGGCATTAAATAGCAAACATAAAAAAATTAATGTTTGTGGGATTTTATTTGGATTTATTTTCCACTTGCCTTTTCTTGTTTTACTGATTTATGAGATGGGATTATTTTTGGATTTATTTTGTATGGTGACGAGTTGTATTCATGTTTGTGGGATTTTATTTGAATGGATAAAGGTTTTTTAAGGAACATCAACATCCTGACGAGGATCAGAGACTACAAACTGAGCTATTGAAGATGTTAAACAATGAGATTAATACACAAGATGTTGAGATATCCCGCCCTGGCCTTGTTTCTGATTTAATGGAAGTCAAAATAAGACCCAGACATTCATCAAAGTTCACTTCTTTACCAGCAGTACAGCTAGTTCCCAAGCACGATAGATAGCAAATATGGTTTTTTTTCAGACACATTAATTCCTTGAGACTGATTCTATTCATTGTACAAAAAGAGAATCATATATGTGAAGCATATATATGTGTGTGTAACATTTTTTCTTTAATCTGCAGCTGTGAAATGACAATTATTTTTGCTTAATAGTTAATTCTACTCCGTTTGATTATTGCTGGAAGACATATAAAACAGAACTACTCGATGAGAAGCAATCTAAAGAAAAGCTTAAAGTTGGCTAGGCAACAAAAATTAGGCTTCAATTGAGTTCATCCATTTAAGGTAAAGATCTCATGTGATTTCACTTCAACAGCACATGCTTAATTTGGAACGAAAACCTTTCTTGGAGCAATGAAGTAGGGCTTGACCCTAAAGATGCTGATGATATTTTTTTATTGTAATGCTAAACAATTGTCATGCTAAACAAAGGTCATGTTAGTGCTAAAATAAGGCATGACAGTGCTAAAATAAGTCATGACAGTGCTAAAATAGGCATAGCTGGTATTTCATTTTTTGTGCTTTTTTTTATACTGATTTTTTTATTAATGATAGTAATATTCTTTCTTGTAATGCTAAATAGGCATAGCTGGTATTTCATTTTTTGCATTGCTAATAAATGTTTTATTATTTCTAGTAAGTGTGCAAAAACAGTGCTAAATAAGGAAACGTAAGTGCTAAAGTAGAAACTACAAGTGCTAAAATACTTTATAAAAGTGCTAAAACTTCAGAATTCAAATACTAGTGCTAAAAAAGGAATGACATAGCTGATATTTCATTTTTTGCATTGCTAATAAGGGTTTTAATATTTCCAGCAGGTGTGTAACAACAGTGCTAAACAAGAAAACGTAAGTGCTAAAGTAGAAACTACAAGTGCTAAAATACTTTATAAAAGTACTAAAACGTCATAATTCAAATACCAGTGCTGAAAAAGGAATGACAATTGCTAAAACCTCAATTACCAGTGCTAAATATCGCATAAAACTGCTGAAAACTCAGAATAGTGAATCTAAATATTAACTAGACAAACCTGGTAGTCTTATATGATAGTAGCGGTGCTAAAAAATGATTTGTAAGTGCTAAAAGTCAAAATGTCAGTGTTAAAACTTCAGAATTCAAATACAAGTGCTAAAAAGGGAATGTCATAGCTAATATTTCATTTTTTGCATTGTTAATAAGGGTTTTAATATTTCTAGCATGTGTCTAACGACAGTGCTAAACAAGGAAACATACGTGCTAAAGTGGAAACTACAAGTGCTAAAATACTTTATAAAAGTGCTAAAATGTCAGAATTCAAATACCAGTGCTAAAAAAAGAATGACAAGTGCTAAAACCTCAATTACCAGTGCTAAATGTCACATAAAACTGCTGGAAACTCAGAATTGTGAATCTAAATATTAATTAGACAAACCTGGTAGTCTTATATGATAGTAGCTATGCTAAAAAGGGATTTGTAAGTAGAGGTGCCAAAAAGAAACCGGACCGGTGGTTATAACCGCCGGTTTGCCGGTTTGGGCCGGTTCCGGAACCGTACGGATGGTTACGGTTTACAAACCGTAACCGTCAACCGTAGTAGGCCGGTCCGGTTCCGGTTTGGGGGAAGGTTTTTTCAAACCGCCGGTTTGGGCGGTTAACCGGCGGTTTGTGTATTTTTTTTTTAACGGTCAAGATCACGATCCGCGTGATCTCGATCTACGGCTACAAACGCACGGAGGCGGATTGCTGATGTGGAACCGCCGGTTTTGGAGCCCAAACCGGCGGTTTGGCCGAAAACTGCCGGTTTGGGCTCCAAAACCGGCGGTTCGGCTGTTTTTTTTTCAAAATTTTTCAAATTCAAATTTTAAATTTTTACCCCCACTCCCCAATTTTCACCTATAAATACCCCATCTCCTCCACCATTTTCACCCACACCAAACTCTCAATCTCTCTCTCTATACTCAAATTCTTTCTATTCTACTATTCAAGCAATATCATTTTCTTATTCGAGTTTTATTACAAGTTACAATTTTACGAAGTTACTCTCTAGTCTCTCCAGTCTCCACTCTCAATCTCTCAATATCTCGATTTCTTCATTTCTTTATTTCTACAATTCTACTCATTTTCTATCATCCATTCATCCCTAATCATCATGTCTAGCCGAGGTAGTCGAGCCGATAAGGGTAAAGGCAAAGCTATTGCTGATAGTTCCGAAGCTCCACGTCGTCGTTATCGTACTCATTCTGGAGTACATATTTCTGATGATGCTGATACGACGTCGCCTCAATTTCAACAACAACAACCTGAAGAATATGTGAATCCCTATGGCGGAGCCGATAGCGGTTTCTACAACGATCCAAGTGGTGGCGGTTTTCACAACAATCCTACTGTAGCTCAAATGGCAGTTGATGAAGAAGTGGCAAGATGGATCCAGTTTGAAGAATTACAACGATCTCAAGAATGTCGTGCTTTCAGCGGAAATCCATCCATCGATCTCCACACGGAGGAGGAGGAGGAGGAGGCCGTTCCAACAAGAAGTACGGCACTAAAATATGCTCTCTTCACTATTCATTTCCGAAAGGTGTCAAGGAAGAATGAAGCGGGTGTATTTGATTTGTATTGCAACTATTGTCCGAAGCAATACAAATTTCGCACTGGAGGCGGCTATGGGACGTACTGGTCACACATCACCAACAATCATCAAGTCGAACTTGGATGTGCTCAAGCTCAATCGCAACTCAACTTCCAACCGGTAAGCAGTCAAAATATCGAAAGTCAAGGTGAAGGTACGCCGTACTCATCCCAACTCTTTAGGTTTGATCTTCTAGTTGCTAGAGAACAAATGTGTTATTTTATTTGTGAAGAATCTTTAGCACTTCAATTTGCCGATAGCATGAATTTTGAACGTCGTATGAAAGCTGCTTATAATCCTGGTGCTCAAAGAATACCTAGAATGACTATGACTAGGATCCTTGAAAAATTGCATATAAGATATAAGTCGAAATTGAAAAGTGTTATTAGTAAAATTCCTTATAGGGTTGCTATTTGTTCTGATATTTGGTCTGATAAATTTATCCGTCGTCATTATATTGTTGTTACATTGCATTGGATTGATTATTCATGGAATTTAAATAAACGTTTAGTTGCTTTTCGTAGATTTAACTGTCAACATAGTGCTACTAATATTGCTAAGGCTATTATTAAAATTTTCAATCATTTTAAAATGCTTGATAAAATTTTTTCTATTGGTTTTGATAATGCGAGTGCTAATACGGCTAGTATTAGAGAATTAATCCAAGCATGTAATCCAACCTTGCATGGTAAATATTTTCATACGCGATGTATTGCTCATATTTTGAATTTATGTGTTCAAGATGGACTTAGAATATTAAATAACTCAATCCAACCTATTCGTGATGCTGTAGATTATATTCATGGTAGAGTTAGAGTTAGACGTAGGTGGGAAAAATTCTGTAGGGAAGCTGGTGTGCATCCTAAAATTTTTAACTTAGATGTGCCTAATAGGTGGAACTCTACTTAGGAAATGCTTTCTGCAACTTTTGAATATCATGAATTATTATGTTCTTTTTTTGCTATGAATATTGAATCGTTTATTTTATTATCTTCGTATTGGGATGATTGTATTGAATTAATGGAGCTTTTACAAGTTTTTCAATATGCAACAAAAGATTTATCCGGTGTGTATTACCTTACTGTTTGTAAATTTATCTATCATTGTTGTTTAATTGCTGCAAAATTTAATACTTGTAGTCACAAACCCGATTTGCAAGATATGATTCTAGCCATGGTAAAAAAATGGCTAAAATATTTTGATCATGTGCCTAATATTTTTTTGGTTGCAAAAATATTGGATCCTACTTTTAAACTAAGTGGTACTAACGAAATGATTAACATGTATTACAAGTTTTTGTCTACTATGAGTTTTACAGGTTCTGATCCCGATATACATGTGCCAACTGCTGAAGAAATTAAAACAGAAATTTATGAGTCTATATATTCACTTTATAGAGAATATGAGTTAAAATATGCTGATAGTATAACTCGTCCAACCAGTCGTTCTTCAGGCTCTAGTAGTTCTTTTTCGTTAGGATTAAATACTTCATCTTCACGTGGTAGTGCTTTACAAGAATTCCAAAATTTTTTCCACGGTAGAGGAAATACTAGGCGTAGTCAAAATGAATTAGATATGTATTTGCAAGACCCTGTTGTGCCCCCCGATGATGAAAATGCAGGTCCCAACGATTATGATCTTCTCAAGTGGTGGTCCCGAAATCAAGAGCGGTATCCTTTGCTTGCAATTATGGCAAGGGAGATTTTTGGAGTCCCGGCATCAACGGTAGCGGTCGAGCAAGCTTTCAGTGAATCCGGTTACATGTTGGATGAACGGAGATCAAATTTGACACCGGATCACCTCGAAGCTCAAATGATGTTGAAGGACGAGTCCAAAGCTGACCTAAGAGAGCAAGAGAACCGTTGGGACGACTTGATGGATGGCCCGCTCATTGAAGTTGGCTCGGAGAGTGAAGCCGAAGGAGGGAGCCAAACCGGAGATGATTGGGACGACGACTTCGAATTCTAGACTCGCCAAGGAAAAAAGGTAAAATGAACTACGAGGGCTTTGATTCCAAGGTAAGGGATACGTAGGCGGCTTCATATGAAGTGCAAGCCCAAATTTCAATTATTTCTTTTTCCCCCCTAATTCCTAAATTAGCTCAAATTGTAACTTGTAAATTGTAATTTGTAAATTATAATTTTATATTTTCATAGTTTGATTAATTTGCAATTTGTATTTTGTAACTTGTTATTTGTAAATTGTAATTTCATATTTTCATAGCTTGATTAATTTACAATTTGTATTTTGTAACTTGTAATTTGATAAATTAAATTGTATTCTCAATAGTTTTGTAAGTTGTAAGTTGTAACATGTAACTTGTAAGTTTTATAACTTGTAAATTGTAAGATATAAATTATAATAATAAAATTATATAATAATATCAAAATTCAAATAAACTTGTGTTTTGTCATACTTCTTAGTTTTTAACTTGTAAATTATTAATTTTATCGATTTAGTACTTAGTAGTTTTTCGTCCAATCGTCAATTCGAGTTCGGAGAGATAGAGGAAAAAAGAAAAAAAAAACCGGAAACCGGCGGTTAACCGGCTAACCGCCGGTAACCGGCCAAAACCGCCCGACCTCCAAACCGGCGGTTCCGGTTAACAAACCGGAACCGCACGGTGCGGTTTCGGTTCCGCTGTTCCGGAACCGCCTAACCGGCGGTTTCTAACCGGAACCGTCGGCATCTCTATTTGTAAGGGCTAAAAGTCAAAATTACAGTGCTAAAACTTCAGAATTAAAAGAGTAGTGCTAAAAAAGGAATGACATAGCTGATATTTCATTTTTTGCATTGCTAATAAGGGTTTTATTATTTCTAGCAGGTGTGTAACAACAGTGCTAAACAAGAAAATGTAATTGCTAAAGTAGAAACTACAAGTGCTAAAATACTTTATAAAAGTGCTCAAACTTTAGAATTGAAATACCAGTTCTAAAAAAGGAATGACAAGGGCTAGGCGACTGCCTTTTTACAACATTGGTCTCAAGTAGTACACAGATAACAAATTGTAACATAAAAATATATGAGAATTAGAAATATTCGAGGGCAAGTGACCAGTTTTCCAGCCACTCAACACTTGATTTCCTTCAAACCATGGGCAAAGTACAAAAATGTTGAATCAGTAGCACCTTCCTTGTAGTAAGCAAACACCAAGGAGCTGTCATCATGCATGCTCTCTTCGACAAAAAATTGGAGATCTTTGATTTTAGATATGAGATATTTGGTTGCTCCCTCAATGGACTTCTTGAACTCTTCTTGCTTCTCCCCTTCAAGCTTAGCAGTCAACAGCTTGATAAACTTCTTGATATATCCAATGAATTGCTTCTTGTCAAAAGGAGGTTGTTCCTACAACCTGAATGTGTCGAAATGTCGACCACTTTCACAGCTTGGTCATCAACACCTTCATCCTCACCACCATCTTCGGCAGAAGGGTTTGCCCTAATGTCAACATCAACTGATCCCGTAACTACTCACTTGCCTTGGACTTTCCATAAAGATCCATTCTCAATTTCAGTGTATGAAAATGAGTCCGAGAGGAGTTCGTCACCAGTGAGCAAATCTTGATAGACCAACATGATTACAGAATTTTCTGCTCTTAATCCCAAGCCCCAACGACAAAATTCAGAGAGCAAGGGGTTCTACTCTTTGTCTTTTGTGTTTGCTACAGCCTACAGGTCTCAGCTTTTGAGATTGTAAGAAATGATCGAGAGCATTAGATCGATCGACCACGATCCTCTCACAATAGTTCACATATATGCAAATCTAATCCATAATAGCTTGCATAAATTAAAATAACAAAATCTGTTGCATAAATTAAAATAACAAAATCTGCTGGAATAAGAGTCATGCTAAAATAAGTCATGACAATGCTAAAAAAGACCATGACAGTGCTAAAATAAGTCATGACAGTGCTAAAATAGGAAATGACAGTGCTAAAACCCTAAATTGAAAAATATACGCGTGAATATAGGGTTGGGTTCCAGAAGGAACCATACCCCATGTGAGAACTGAGAACCAATCTCAACCGTAGATCTCGCCTATTTGGATGGCCAAGATCGGTTCAAAAATTAAAAAAATGCGGTAGCATAATTGTAATAACTCTGAACTTTGCTGCCCCTGAAACTCTGTGAGGGTAAAATCGGAAATTTCAATGTATATGCGATTCACGCGTATATTTTTCAATCTAGGGTTTTAGCATTGTCATTTCCTATTTTAGCACTGTCATGACTTATTTTAGCACTGTCATGACTTATTTTAGCACTAAAATGACCATTGTTTAGCATGACAAGAAACTCTCAAACCAGTTTCTTTTTGCGAAGAACAAGTTCAGATTCCACAATTTAAATCAAAATTCTACACCTAATCAAAAAAATAGTTCCGTGTTCTTACCCAAATAGACTTGTTTACCGCAGTTCCGTATTTTTGGGCTCTCATTAGATTTTGTAACATGGTTGAACAGACTATTGTCAGTTTCTTCTCTTGATAATAAATATTATTCATTTTGTTATGTGCAATTGTTTTGTGTGTAAAAAATAATGAATAATTAATGAGGAAAAACAACATAAGCTTGAGGAAAATCTAAAATAAAGGGAACAACATCCCAGTGATGCTAATTTTGAATTTGAAATAAAAATTATCCTTAGCAATGAATCTTCATATTAAACTATGAAGAAGTTGATGATTGTTCTGCACCAAGTGTTTGCAAGATGCTAATTTTATACAGATTACATCTAAAAACTAACAAACTATGTTAAAAAGGAGAAAACATACAAATCAAATTAAATAACATTAGATATCATTTCCAAAAATCTATTTTGAAAAATTCAAAATAATAACCTAAGTGTTAAAATAGTTCACGGTAGTGCTAAAATAGGTTACAACAGTGCTAAAATAGATCACAATAGTGCTAAAGTACATGACAGTGCTAAAACAATTCACAATAGTGCTAAAATAGGTTACAACATTGCTAAAATAGATCACACGAGTGCTAAAGTACATGTTAACAAAATGTTTTTTATAATCCTCATTTGTTATTGCAAATGCTGCATTCATCGTACAAAATACTCTATTACCGAGATATTCTTTATGATACTCAATCATTTTTACAATGGTAACAACAAATAAAAAAACCACAAATTCAGTACCATCGATACGCACATATCAGATCGATACTAGCCAATGAATATGGTAGAAACTATATATCCTTTAATTTCCTACAGATGAAAAATCTGAAAATATAACTACTTATATTCATTAATTGTTTCGATCCAAGATCGCAGCAGAACGCTCAACAAAACATCATCAGATTTCTCATCGACCGTATAAACTAAATTTGTTGACATTCTATTTCTCATAGCAACAAACACACACAATATTCATATCGTAATTGTTGATACCGTTTTGTAGTGTATCATAGATTTAGGAATATTTGTTTTAAACGTGTTTTTGGAGTTTTTGTCTTTCTTGCAGGATAAATTCTGTTGAGAGAAATTAGGAGCATGTGGGACTTGACCAAGTCCAACGATTTGCTGAAGCCACGGTTGTTCCGGAAGTTGCGCCGGAAGTTGCACCGGAAATATAGGAATACAGTTCGTGGAGATCAAGTCTTAGTGGATCGGTTGCTTTGAGTAGGGATCAAGCAACGAGCTGTGTATATATAGGGTTCAGATAGTTAGTGTTAGATAACGAGTTTTTAGTAGAGCTTTTCAGATTCTGTGAAGTTTTTAGTTCTCGTATTTATCCGTTTCTACTAGATATAGTTAAGACAACTTTAGTCCCAACCTTCTGTGAAGGAAGAGATAAAGTGTCATAATATTTAGTGAGAGTTTATCTGGTAGTGTTCTTGTAATTCACATATTTTATATAGTGAAGATTTCGCCCTGAGGCACTTCGCAAGATTATAGAAATATAATCTTGTGAAAATTCCAATCCATTGTTTCTGTTTTAAATTTCTGCTGCATATGCAAAGTTGTCTCAACTTTATACACAACTTTGTACACAACTCTAAAAAACCGAGAGTTCGATTTCTTCAATTGGCATCGAGAGCAGACACTTGATACACTAAGTGGTGATCCTGTTTTCGTAAGCACAATGGATTGCACGAACCCGCTGTTCAACAAACCTCCCGTTCTAGATGGTATGAACTATTCCTTTTGGAAAGTTCGGATGAGATCATGCATCAAGTCGATTGATGCAAGAGCATGGAATGCAGTTCAAAAAGGATGGATGCACCCCAAGACCGTGGATGCTGAAGAAGATACATGCCGTACACCACAGTCAGAATGGAGCAGAGAGCAAAATGAAGAAGCCACCTTTAATGACAAGGCGCTCAACGCGATTCAATCCTCCCTAGACGTTCAGATGTTCAAACTTATAAGAAATTGTGAGACGGCTAAGGAAGCTTGGGATATACTCCAGCAGCATTGCGAAGGTGATGTTGGAATTAAGGAATCAAGGCATCGGATTCTTACCACAAAGTTTGAAAACATGAAGATGGAGGATGATGAGTCCGTAGGAGACTACTGCAACAAACTACTAGAGATTGCGAATGAGTGCAATGATTTGGCTGATCCAATTACTAATAAGAGGTTAGTTTCAAAAACCTTGAGGACTCTAACCTCTCATTTTGACATGAAAGTGGTTGCAATTGATACTGCTACAACTACTGGAGCTCTGGATTTCACCAAACTGATGAATGATCTGAAGACATTCGAGATGGAACTAAATGAAAAGGGTCGACAGAAGAAGAAGGGAATCGCCTTGACTGTCGGGACAACTTCAAAGACAACTTCGGCTTACGTTGAAGTAGAAGATGAAGATCTTGAAGAAATCACTGAGAAGGATCCAGATTATGCTCTTCTCACCCGAAGAGTTAATTCTCTCATTCGAGCCAACAAAGGAAAACAACAAGTGGGAGGTAGAGAACAACGAAAGCCTCGAAGTGATGCCTCCGGATCGATGGTTCTCTATGACAGGCTTATCTCACCAGGAAAGGAACCAAAAATCATTAGGCGTGCTGCATCTGATCACTTCCGACCTAAGGAAGTGACGGACTTCTCTACAATTCAGTGCTATGAATGCAAGGGCTTCGGACACTTTGCCAACGAGTGTCCCAACACATTTTGCAAACTGGGAAAGCATGTCAACTTTCTATCCCTTAGCGATAGTGAGCTTGACACCTCAGGGATTTATGTAGAGGAGATTCCTAATGATCCACCAACTGAGCAGGCAGCCTTAACTGCAGTATGTGTTGAAGAGGATAAGTCAAACTACACCGAAGTTGAGATAACTTCAGATAGGTATGATGAATCCTACTATAACACTCTTTTCTGTTTCAACACTGTTGTGTCCACTGCACAAAATGAGGAAGAAGTCACGGAAGAGGAAACTCTGGAGTTATTGATAAAGATGCAGGAACTTTACAAGGAACTGTACGTCAAATGGTCCAAACAATGCAAAGTGGTGGATTCACTAACTGCGGAAGTTTCGATGCAAAAGACCTCACTACAAAAGCTGGAAGTCATGCTGACAAAGAAGGATGCTGAGTTGGACAACATGAGAATTAAACTCAATCATGCTGATGAAACTTTTAAAAGACTCAACACGGGAACCTCAAAACTAGATGAAGTTCTGTCTCAAACTCAGATAACTTCACATGGCCTTGGGTATGATTCGACTGCAAGACCAGCCTTCACTCAGATTTTGTCTACTCATGGCAAACCATTTGTGAAAGCCAAGGAAGTTCCCATAACTTCGTCAGCAAAGAAAAAACGTAGGAGGTACATTTGTCACTTCTGTTTTCTTCCTGGACACATTAAACCCTTCTGTTATAAGTTTTTGCAGGAACACCATAAGGAGATGCATCTGAAGAACCAAGCATCAAATCCTATCCTCTCAAACAAAGGTGACAAGTCTAAGAAACTGGTATGGAGACCCAAAGTTACGTCAACAGTTACCTGCCAAGTGGTCTTCACTGCATCGACAGATAAAGACTCGACCACATGGTATTTTAATAGTGGATGCTCACGTCACATGACAGGCTCCAAATGTTATCTATCAAACTATCAAAGAATCAATGGCAGTGAAGTAACTTTTGGAGGAGGGTCAAATGGCAAGATTGTCGGATGAGGAACCTTGGACAGTCCTGGACTTCCAAAGCTGGCCAATGTTTCACATGTTGAAGGGCTGACTGCAAATCTCATTAGCATTAGTCAACTATGTGATGACAACTTCAGTGTCATCTTTGATAAAGAAAGGTGCACTGTGATGGACAAAAATGGAAATCATGTGATCTCAGGGGTAAGGTCTTCCAATAATATCTATGAGACTAACCGAAACAGTTGTTTAAGTGTGCAGGTAAATGAAGTGCAGCTTTGGCACCAAAAATTGGGACACACCAACTTCCGTAACATGAAGAATATCCAAAGACTAAATGCTGTTCTAGGAGTTCCTAAGTTGAATATTGCAAGTCCTAGCCTCTGTGGAGATTGTCAAAAGGGAAAACAAGTTAAAGCGTCGCACCCTGTTGTGACAACTTCTGATAGACCTTTCACAACTAAAAGCTGCTTCGAACTACTTCATATGGACCTTATGGGACCGGCTGAAGTTGAAAGCCTTGGAGGTAATAGGTATTCCTTTGTGATTGTAGATGATCTATCTAGGTATACTTGGGTAAAATTTTTGAATAACAAAGGTGAAACATATAATTCCTTCTTGGAATTGTATGCTATGATAAAAAAATTTTACCATGCTTGTGTCAAGAGACTAAGATCAGATCATCGGATGGAGTTTGAGAATATTCAACTCCTCAACTTCTGCATGAAGGAAGGAATTCATCACGAGTACTCATCTCCAAAGACACCCCAGCAAAACGGTGTGGCCGAGCGAAAGAATAGAACCTTACAAGAAATGGCCACGGTGATGCTGCATTCAAAGAAGCTGGCTAAATGGTTTTGGGCTGAAGCATTAAATACCGCATGTCATGTAAGTAATCGAGTAAACCTAAGAACCGGAACCACAATGACATCATACGAAATTCTGAATTGTAAAAAACCCAATCTGAAATATTTACATGTATTTGGTTGTGTTTGTTATATTTTGAATGATAGGGACTATCTTTATAAGTTTGACCCTAAAAGTGACAAAGGTGTGTTCATTGGTTACTCACTTAACAGTCATGCCTACCGTGTTTATAACCTCAGGACCAAAACTGTAATGGAGAGTGTGAATGTAAGGTTTGATGACTTGGCTAGTCTGTTTACTCCTACTGATGATACTAACGGTGTAATTGAGATTCAGGAAAATACAGAAAACACTGATGTAACACAAGTTGACCCTGAAGTTGAGCCCACTTCAGCGACAAACAAAGATACACCTTCCGATGAGCCTGACTCGGATGCTGATCCTGATGATTCAGCAACCCCAGAAGTTATACAAAACAGTGTTCGTCGAGACCCTTCCAAGAGAATTCACAAAGATCATCCAATCGACCAAGTCATTGGAGATGTTCACGAAGGGGTCCGAACAAGAGGGAAAGCGATTGCAGCAATTGCTAACTACAAGGAAATTGTAAGGATGGTGTGTCTATCATGTGTCATACATGAAGTTGGCACAATTGTGTTCCTATCCTTGATTGAACCTAGGAATATAACTGAAGCCTTAAAAGACGAGTTTTGGATTAGTGCAATGCAGGCCGAATTACTTGAATTTGTGAGAAACAAAGTCTGGACACTAGTGCCCAGACCTTCTGGAGTTAATGTTATCGGGACTAAGTGGATATTCAAAAATAAAACTGATGAGTTTGAAAACATCATTAGAAATAAGGCTCGCTTAGTTGCCCAAGGATACACTCAAGTAAAAGGCATAGACTATGATGAAACTTTTGCTCCAGTTGCATGAATAGAGTCAATCAGGCTTTTGTTTGCTATTGAATGTTACCTTAATATCACCCTTCACCAGATGGATGTTAAGGCAGCTTTTCTCAATGGAATCTTGGAAGAGGAGGCATATGTGGAACAACCCAAAGGATTCGAAGATCCCTCTAAGCCCGATCATGTGTATAGACTACACAAGGCTTTATATGGACTAAAACAAGCTCCTAGAGCTTGGTATAGTCGTTTGACCGAATTTTTGCTTGATTTTGGTTTTTACAGGGGACATGCGGACAGGACACTTTTTCTCAAAAAGGAAAACAACTTTCTAACCATAGCTCAAATTTATGTCGATGACATAGTGTTTGGGTCAACGAGTGAGAAAACCTTGAAGGAATTTGTGGAAGCCATGTCAATCTCCTTCGAGATGAGCATGGTTGGGGAACTTAGCAACTTTCTCGGCCTTCAAGTCAAGTAAAAAGAAAACGGAATGTTCGTCTCACAGACGAAATATGCAAAGAACCTTGTGAAGAAGTTTGGACTAGAAAATGCAAAACACATGAGAACCCCCATGAGCACAACTGAGAAATTGTCGAAGGATGCAGTTGGGCCTGAAGTTGACCCAACGCTGTACAGATCGATGATTGGAAGTCTTCTGTATCTGACTGCAAGTAGGCCAGATATAATGTATAGTGTTTGTGCATGTGCTCGATTCCAATCCTGTCCAAAGGAAGAACACCTGAAAGCTGTCAAGAGGATCATTCGATATGTTGCTGGCACTTGTGAACTAGGAGTTTGGTTCACAAAGGACACAACTTCAGATCTTGTGGGGTACAGTGATGCTGACTGGGCTGGAGAAACTGATGATCGAAGAAGCACAAGTGGAGGATGCTGTTACCTAGGCAACAATCTCATCTCCTGGCACAGCAAAAAGCAAAATTGCATTTCTTTATCCACAGCTGAGTCGGAGTATGTAGCAGCTGGAAGTTGTGCAACACAACTAATTTGGTTGAAGTCAATGTTGGATGACTATGGTTTGGAGAGCAATTTCCTAGTGATGCTTTGCGACAATACAAGCGCAATCAACCTTGCAAAGAACCCCGTCCACCACTCAAAGTCCAAACACATCCACTTAAGGTATCACTTTATTAGAGATTTAGTCGAAAAGAAGTTATTAAAGTTGGAGTACATTAGTACAGATTCTCAACTGGCTGACATTTTCACAGAAGCTCTTAGCTATGAGAGATTCTCATCTTTGAGAAAATATCTTGGCTTATGTTCTATATAATTTCAAAAGTTAAATCAACTATTACCACAACTTTTGATATATCATAGTTGACTGTGAAGTTGAGCAGATTCGAGGATGTAAAAGCCTATAAAAGGTGAAATCATGATTGTTCTTAAAAAAACCATATAACTGGGTCAATGACCTCAGATAAGTGGTTTTTATGAGATTCTCTTGATTATACATATATTCACCATCTGCTCTCTTCTTGAAAAGTCTTTTATGATGTGTCAAAAGTGTTCTGAACATTTCATTCTCTATGACAACAGTTATTTAAATTAAAAAAAAAAGAAATTGAAAGTCAGTTGAGTGAATCCGGAAGTATATCCTACTCTATCTTTAATTTCATCTTTGACTATATCTTTAATTTATTTGATCCCTATTTTTGTGGCAGGACGAATCTGTTTGTTAGACTACTCATTTAAAATTCCTGTCTATTTGTTAAGTCTGTTAAAAGCAAATCCTTGCTCCTCTATTCACAAAACCCTCATTTTTCTTCATTCCTTCAACCGTTCATCTTCCAAAAGCTCACGCTCTCTCTCTCTCGAACCTTCTTCAAAAATGACGCCGGAAAAAATGAAGCAATTGGAGGAATTCATGGCGGATCCCGAAGCTTCCGCTTACCTCCGCCACCTCTCGACGTTTCCGCCGCAGCCATCTCCTCCCCGCTTTTTGGCACCTAATCCTTTCCGTCTTCTTTCACCGAAAACCACCCCTCTTCTCCGACCCAGCATCTTGCTCTCGTCTTCACGAGGGAATGCTCTAATGGAGATCTCTCCTGAGGTGGGAAGCTCGAAAATTCAGTCTCAGCCGCTTCCTCTCCCGACACCGACTTCAATGCCGCACTTTGCCCTGTCACCGACGGCTGAGCAGGTGATTATCATTGCTCCGAGCGGTATAGTGATGCCGTCGTTCGATTTTCCGGAGCTCGACACTCCAATTTTGGCCGACGACCAAGAGGACCCAGCCCCTCCGTCTGAGGAAGCCACTCAACAAGGTGGTAGCCCTATTGTCGTTCCGTTCTCCCCTGTCGAGGCGGAACCACAGCCGGAAGTAATGCCTTCACCGACCCCTTCTTCTCCGATGAAGAAACCCTCTAAAACTCCTAGGGTTCCTCCATCTCGTCGTTCAAAGAGCATATCTCGAACAAGTCATCCATTTCAAGCTCTTGAAGAACCCATCCACATCGACAGTGATGCGGAGGGTGCGGATCAATTGGGTGCTTTCTCTGACGAATCTGCTGAAAAATAAGCCTCTCATCAACCCTCAGAAGCCGAGGAGGACGAAGAGCTTGAAGAGGAGGTTGCTGTCTCTCGGAAAGGGAAAAGGAAAATACCTTCCTCGTCACCGTTGAAGTCGAAAGGCAAATCAGTCAAGAAAGTCAAACGGGAAGTTTCTCCGACCGAGACCGACACCGATTCTGACTCTGAGCTTGAGGTAAATAAAGCTTTGAATGAATGTTTTTACAATGATGCTGCTAAGAAGACTTGGGATAGTTTTAGGAAAAGGGAGTTCATTAACGATAGGGCAGTTGATTTGAAGGATTTTGCACAATATAATTTGGTTGATTTTCTGCATAAAAGGAAAGTTTTTAAAAGTGTTACCTATGTGAAACCCTATGTTGCTGAGATTGTGAAGCAGTTTTATACCAATCTCCCTGTTGATTTTGCTAACCCCTCCTCCAAGATGTTTGGAAAAGTTTATGTCCATGGGAAGATTTTCTCCTTCACTCCCTCTCGCATTAATAAATTTTTAGCTGCTCCAAATGTTGTTGAGTCTGATGTTGAGATTGATGAGGAGCTAGAGGTTGAAATGGAGAATTTGCTTACGGGTGGACATGCAGATGTGTGGACAGTGAACAAAAGGCCTAATCGCGTAGCTTCGGTCCTCACTTCTCTTTTTGCAACTTTGCACAAGATTTCTGTGTCAAATTGGATTCCTACATCCAATACTACAGTTGTGCCTTTTGAGCATGTGTGCCTACTCTACAAAGTGTTCAAGGAAGAGAAGTTCAACTTGGGCACTCACATTTTTAATGTTGTTGCTGAAGTTGCTGTGGCAAAGTCTACCAAGAAGTTGATCATACCCTCTCTCATCTTTAGTATGCTCGTTGAGCAAGGGTTGAAGCCGAAGAAGAAAGATATTCTTACATCCAAGCTTCCTCTCCAAACTGTGCAACCTGCCTTCTTGAGTGAGAAGAGGCACAGAGATCTCCCGTGGATTGATGCCTCAACTGAAGAGGATCCCTCGGTTGATTTAATGTGTTCATTACATGTCTTTGTTTTGCGGGAGCAAATCGCCTTCTTTTCCTCGCAGATTGCTCTCCTTGAAGGGCAACGAAGGATATTTCAACGACTCCTTTCTTCCCAAAAAGGGGGAAAAGGTCCTAGTCGTCGTCGCCAAGGAGAAAGTGATGAGGAAGCTGAAGATGAAGAGTGAGGGGGAGAAGCATGATGAAGAATAAGATTGCAGTGTGTTGCAGTATTTTGTTAATGTTGATTGGGTGAAACAAACAACTATTTTATTTTCTGCACAACTTTCTGAACAACTTTTATTTTCTGCCTAACTCTTATATATTTTTGATTGCATGCAGATATGTATGCATTTGCTGTGAATATATTATGGTTATGGTTGTTTTATGTGTTGTGATGATATTGTGTAGATTTTGTTTTTATTTCCGTCTTGATGACAGGGGGAGTAACTGTTTAGCTAACATTTCTCTAAACTTTTCATAGTTGTTGTGATTTGATTGTGTTGCTTCAGGGGGAGTAATTGTAACTTTTGTATTTTGTTTGGTTTTGGGAAGAAAGCCAAAAAAGGGGGAGATTATTGATACCGTTTTATAGTGTATCATAGATTTAGGAATATTTATTTTAAACGTGTTTTTGGAGTTTTTGTCTTTCTTGCAGGATAAATTCTGTTGAGAGAAATTAGGAGCATGTGGGACTTGACCAAGTCCAACGATCTGCTGAAGCCACGGTTGTTCCGGAAGTTGCGCCGGAAATATAGGAATACAGTTCGTGGAGATCAAGGCTTAGTGGATCGGTTGCTTTGAGTAGGGATCAAGCAACGAGCTGTGTATATATAGGGTTCAGATAGTTAGTGTTAGATAACGAGTTTTTAGTAGAGCTTTTCAGATTCTGTGAAGTTTTTAGTTCTCGTATTTATCCGTTTCTACTAGATATAGTTAAGACAACTTTAGTCCCAACCTTCTGTGAAGGAAGAGATAAAGTGTCTTAATATTTAGTGAGAGTTTATCTGGTAGTGTTCTTGTAATTCACATATTTTATATAGTGAAGATTTCGCCCTGAGGCACTTCGCAAGATTATAGAAATATAATCTTGTGAAAATTCCAATCCATTGTTTCTGTTTTAAATTTCCGCTGCGTATGCAAAGTTGTCTCAACTTTATACACAACTTTGTACACAACTCTAAAAAACCGAGAGTTTGGTTTCTTCAGTAATCTCCCATATCCCAGAGGTCAAATAAGCAAAGCAAATACGATAATATATAAATGATTTAAGAATAAATGAGCCACTGCCATTAGTGCTAAAGTACTGATAGTGAAAAAATCAAAATAACAGCTTAATTAGCTTCGTCAATCTAAGTGCTAAAATAGTTAACAGTAGTGCTAAAATAGGTTACAACAATGCTAAAATAGATCACATCAGTGCTAAAGTACATGGCAGTGCTAAAACAGTTCACAGTAGTGCTAAAATAGCTTACAGTAGTGCTAAAATAGATCATAGTAGTGCTAAAGTACACCCTACACCAAACAAGTTTTCCTCCTCGATCATTAACCGTTGCGTCCACGTCTAGTCAAAAACACCCTTCCTCTCGCGCTATCCAATCTCTACTACACCTAGTGCCATGGTTGGTGCCTCCACCTCAACTTCAATTCCATTTTAGCCCATCATTTGCTAAAAAACCGCCAAATAATATACAAAAAGACCACCCAAACTTCATACTCACCTCTACTAAGAGTCTTCATTGAAAACTTTTATTTACCATTCTATTACAATACTTACGATTCTTCAATCCCAAACAAATTTAATTTTCTCACAAAAGATCATTAGCCCATGCACTCTATTTTTGAGAACTGACTCCCTCCCACAGTACTTATTCAGATTCAGAGAGAGAAACAACCACCCACCAACAAATTAAGCTTTTTAGAGAGAGAGACAATAAAAGAAGAAAATAATGGGGTATATGTATATTGTACTTCCTGCTGCTTCTCTTCTTGTATAATGAACAGAGAACCCAGATGCAGAAATGTAGAAAAATCTTTGCTTAATGCCCTCTATTGCGAGGAAGAAAAATGGGGAGAGTTGAGGAAGAAGACGAATTGCAGATGGAAAGAGACTCATTCCAAATATAACAGATTTTCTAAATTACAAAAATACCCTTGCTTCATTAAAAAGTCACTAATATTACAAATATGCCACTGTGTTTTTTCAATATTGAGACAGATCTTGGCTGTCTAAATCAGAGCAATCTGTGGCTGAGATTGGTTCTCGGTTCTCACAGGGGGTGTGGTTCTCACATGATCCCATCTCTTTCTCTGTGTCTGTGTGTGTGTGTGTATATATATATATTGTTATGGCTATGAATTAGTACTTCAAAAAATATAGATCCTGCCCATTTAATTTAATCAGTCCATCCAACGTTGTCCAAACATATATAAAAGTAGTCATATTCTCTATCTTTTAAATTATTTTTTGTATAGGCCCACTGCCATTTTTTTAGAGGATAGCTTAACCAGCCCATGACGAAGCGGCCCAAAGTACGTCTTCTTGAACCTTTTTTTTTAGGAGTGCGCACCTTCTTGACTTAATATAGACAGATCACACAAATAATTCATTCAAGTATTTCGTTAAAAAAAAATCATATCAACTATTTCATTTTATTCCTTATGGGCTATGATTTACATTTTCTTAGGGAGTTAACGATGTTAATCGGGTCAACCCGTTCCATTTCGAACCAATGATGTTCGGTTTCAGGCTTATTCGGTTAAAATTTTATTCGGGCTGAAAATTCTTAGCCCTAAACCTAACTCTTCGGTTTTTGAGCTAACTCGTCGGGCCGACATGTTAACGAAGTTTTTCACATGTATAAATTATATCTTTGATAATTAAAAAAAAAGCCATGCATCTTTAATAAATAAACACACGAAAAATAAAATAATATGAAAAAAACATGATGAATATAAAATTTCATTAACATGCATCAAATAATGAAATCAACAGTACACGAAATGATGCTTCAAATTACGTATATCTCCATATTCTTTCTCATCTATTAAACAAACGATAACATTAGAATGTATATACAATTAAATAATTACAAACATGATAAATAATATAATTTTAGCACGTTATAATTTCAGTAATACATAATAAATCAATAATAGAGGGATAATGAGATAAAAGATAATTTTCTCAACAAAAAAAAAGAAAATTAAATAATAAAACAAGTTAAAGTAAATGGTCTCAACATTCAAGAAGCAACAAACAAATAAACAACATGTATCATCAAACTCCAATAACAAATTATGAAATATTTCAATATGTGTTTTACACACCATACTAGTCACTTATAATCCTTATAACATTGATAAATTCAAGAATGTATGTTGTAAATGAAAATATTTTTAACGAAAAATTCCATAATTGTGTGTGACTCATTTACCATTGTTGTAACTTTAAAAACTCATAACTCTTAGTATACTTGGAACCTGTTAATGCATAATATATGGATGGAAAGATAATTAAGTTATCTTTCCAACATATCTGACCATTCGTGAATCGAATATTTCTAAAAAAAATTATGACCAAAACAATCGAGTCTGTCAGGTCCAGCCCGACGGGCCAACTCGAGGACCGACCGGGCCAGCCTGTTCAGAATTTTTTTTTCGGGCTGAAAATAATCTTATATTTTTCTTGGTCTATTCGGGTCAACCCATCAATTTCGGGCTAAATTGACATCCCTACACTACAAAAAATTCGCGTTTTGTCCGTCGCTAAACATAAAAAATATGTCGTTAAAACATTTTCACGATAGATTAACGACGTACTGGGTCCGTCATTAATCACCTCGTTGTTAATTATTTTAATGACCGAATTAACAACGAATTAACGTTAGTGACGGAATTAAAGACAATTTTTTTTCCGTCGCTAAATCATCGTCAAATTCTGTCGTTGAAAAATAAAAAAAAAATTAAATTTATCGACGGATTAGTGGCGAAATTTTTCCGTTGTTAAAAAAAAAATGGTCCCAGCCGAGACCGGATGCGAGCCGATCAGCCGACCTAAAGTAAAGGCTCGAGCTAAGCCGCGTGCAAGCCAGGAATAATCATAGGAAATTCCCTTACGCCCCAGTGTATTCGAACCCAAGACTTCTAGGTTAGGCACTCCTAACCATGTGAGCTAGTGAACATTTATGTTCAATTATAGAAATAATACACACACACACGCACACAAAATCATTTTGACTGAATTTTTATTTCTAAATTAAATAATTATATGTTATTCATTTATTTAAATATCTATTAAAATTTTTAATATTATATGTTTAGTATAAAATATAATTATATTAAATCATTATTTGATATTATATTATTTTAATTAATTTTCTCAAATATTATATATTTATAATTAATAATATTTATAAAAATAAAATTAAAGTGATAAAAAAATATTAAAATAAAAAATATAAAATAATAAAAATAGAACAATTATAAATAAAACATAAAAATTAAAATAAATAAAAATATTAAAAAAATATTCATATTCGTAATTAATTAGTAATTGAAAAATAAAAAATAAAAATATTAAAAATAGTTTAAAATATTAAAAAATAAAATAAATTTAAAAATGTAAATATATAAAATAAATTTGAAAATGTAAAATAAAAATTAATATTAAAAATATTAATTTCAAATTTATAATTAATTACCAATTGAAAATTTTGAAATTAAAATATAAAAAATAATATAAAATATAAAAATAATATAAAATATTTAAAAAATCAAACAAAGCTGAAAAATAAAAAAAAACTAAAAATTTAAAAAAATGATTTTGAATTCGTAATTAAATAATTGTTGGAAAATAAAAAATTAAAATTAATTTTAGCTACGGAATAATTCCGTCGCTAAAATTAAAAAAAAATAAAAAAATAGCAAAAAATAAAAAAAATTATTTAACGACGGATTTTTCCAGTTCTAAGTTAATGACGAAAAATCTGTCGTTAATCCTTTGTTAAAATGAAAAAATTAAATTTAATAATTAAAATACAATGTGTAACGACGGATTTTTCCATCGTTAACGTAGAAACGGAAAAATCCGTCGTTAAATAAAAAAAATTAATATGTCGTTAAGTAAATGATAGAAAATGTTCCGTCGCTAAATCTCATTTTTCTTATAGTGCTAGGAGCAGTACAACCACCAGAAAAAAAACGCACAGCACGAGTGTTTTCATCATTATATTTTGTCAAACTTTAAATGATCTATCATAACTTTGGAATTTTAAATCGGAGTTACTCCAAAAAAAATCTCAAATTAATTTTTTTTTTCATATTTTTGCATGTATAAAATCTAAATAAAAAATTTTCTGAAAAAATAATTATAAATCATATATAATTAGGATGTAATAAATCCTCATTGGGATTTGATAAATCCTAAAAAAACTAACCCCTACACCCTAATTGAGATGAAATAAATTCATATAAGCCAAGTAGACTTATAATTTAAAGTATTAAGTAATATTTTACATTATTGATAGTGATACTTTTCTTCAATAAATGTGATATTTTTTACGGGGGATTTTTCTTCAAATAATAAATATTACATTAAAATTTGACAAGTTAACATGATTTTATATTAAATATTAAAGTGCATTTTACATCCAATTGTTTATTTTATATTACATAACCTTTTAAGTTAGATAATAACAAATTCAACAAACATAGTATTTCTATTACCTACTTCTAATAGATATCAAAGGCAGAGTGCGTACGTGTATCACATATTTACTTATGTTAAATATCTACAAAACAATTAACTACATCGTGGAACTCCCATCTGTACAAGGGGAGGTTTCGGTTTCAACATAACCTCCCCAACTTAAAAAAACCAAAGTTAAAAACTAGAAAAGGTAAAAGATTCTATCCTCCAAAAATCAAGATGATTGATAAAACTCAAGTGTAACGGTTAACGCTGAGAGAGAGAGAGAGAGAGTGGGTGGAGATGAAATCGATCATAAACTGATAAACTTATTGTGGTGAGACATATTAATTATTAAACTAGAGGCGGCCAACCTCTTGTTTGTCCATCTTCTTAATTAACTAGAAATTAAAACAGATATACATACATATAATATATATATATATATTATATGTATGTATATAGGAAAAGGATTAAATAGGAACCAAATCCCCCCGTGAGAACCTAAGAACCAAACATATTAGTAAATTATTAGTCACATATTAGCAGTGTGTATAATTGCTAACATATTAGCAATATGTTGCTAATATTATGATCTCGTCAAGTTGGCAAAAATGTTAGCAATATAAATCTCTCATGTTAGATTGGTTCCTAGGTTCTCACGGGGAATTGGTTCCTATTTGAACCCACCCCTATATATATATATATATATATATATATATATATATATATATATATATTGTTGAGTGATGTATGACATTGACATTCAATGTTGCACTTGATGTCAGACAGACTTCCTGTGACATTGTCTATGACATAGTCGTAACTAATCTTATCATTTCCTAGTTTTATTTATTATTTTAATGAATAAATTAGTTTTGTATATCTTAGAATATATGTGCATATCCACGAAATAAATATTTCAAATAAATGGATATATACATATTAGATATATTATTTAAAATAGAGTTTGACGAAGTGAAAACTCTATCTCCTATTTTTTAGGCTAGCGGTTTTTTCTCTATTTAATCCTTTTTCTTTTTCAGAAATTATGTTTGCTGGAAATTCAGAAAAATAGGATGAATGTGGGTGAAGCTTTCAACCAAGCCTTGGAGGCGGTTTCTCCCAAACACGTTGAAGTCATGGCGAGGAGCGGTTATTGTCAACCCATGTTCAAGAAAAATAAGACGTGAGCCTTGTAGGAGTCAAGTGAAGAAGCATATAAGGGATATGTTTGACACTTGTAGATTCATTCAAGCACAAACCATCTTTCCGCTGTGTGAAAAGATTGAAGAGCTTGAGTCACAAACTTAGCATAGATTTCGTTCTTTGTTCCTTCTTCTTTCTTAATGTTTATTGTTGTACAATCAATTCACGAGAATAGGTTGTACAAGTTAGGATAGATAGCAAGGGTGTGAAATCATTGCTAGTTTGTCTACAAATTAACGGTAGGTTAATTTGTATTTGGAAATTCGTTTTGGTTGTAAACTAGAATATGATTCGTGTATTTTATTTGATGTGTCAAGAGCCTCAGCGTCTGACATCATCAAATTAACAGTTGTTTTGGCTCGTGGAAGCTTAATTTCGCCCTGTGACAATCACATACATGTTGTATGTGATTTAAAATTATTTCGTGTGTTATTGCATTTTTAATTCCAGCATATTTGTGTTAAAATAGTTGTGTTAACTATCTTTGACATTGATTTTGACATTACGATTCTGTGTCTAATTTCAGTGTTTTTCGACAACAAATTTTAACAAGTGGTATCAGAGCCGGTACTTAACGCACTAAGTATTCGATCCTTAGATTGCTGAACCACTGAAAATGGATATTCAGATTAACCAATGTCGTCCTCTGGCATTGGATAGTGATGGCAAGAATTATGCTATGTGGAAATCGCATATGAAAATGTATATCAAGTCCATCAATGAGAGGGCTTGGTTGGCCGTGATTGAAGAGTGGTCTCCTCCAAGGATGGAGGGACCTAATGGAGTGTTCATTCTTACTCCATGTAGAACCAAAAATTGTGCAATTAATTTCGTTTGGATTCGGGCTCCGACGATCTACAAAACAAAGACGAAAAATCGTGAGGCCGACGGACCGTCAAGGGGTTGACGATCGAACGGACTCCGACGCTCAAGTCAGAATCGAGACTAGGAAAAATAGATAAATAAAGTAGTAAGTAAGGTAGAGGGATAAAGCTCTCAAGTTTAATGATTGTGTAGTGTTTTTATCACCGATCATTCTCCTTTTTTCTCTCATTATAAAAGGGACATATATATAGATAAAGGTTTAACCAATTTCCCCCTTTCAAGGGATCCTTTCTATCCCTTTTAGGGTTTTGACTGGGTCTTACTTATCTTCAATGGACATGTTTGACTTGGTCTTCTTTAAGAGTCTTGTTCGAACTTGGTCGAGGCCTCCGAACCTTGAGGCTTCTGAACCTCAGGACATCGACCTCGAGGCCTCTGGACCTCCTCATTTCGAGACGTCGACCTCGAGGCCTCTGGACCTCTGGACCTCGAAGCCTCTGTACCTCGAGACGTCGACCTCGATTAAGGCTTCGACCTCTTGATTTCGGCTCTTAAGCCTTTGACCTCTTTATGGGCCTTAGTTTTGGGCCTTAAGCTGAAAAAGGCCTCTACACTCCAGAGACCCAATACACTAATGATGATCGAATTATCTCCAACTTCAATTCGAGGGCACTCAATGCTATTTTTGTTTCGGTAGATGTTCCGTACTTCAAAATGGTGTGCAATTGCACCACGGCGTATCAAGCATGGAACATACTATAGAAACATTGTGAAGGGTCGACCAGTGTACGACAAACAAAGCTCAGGCTACTCACTTCCAAATTCGAAACTCTGCGAATGTTAGAAGATGAGACTATTTCAATGTACACTGAATGACTATGTGAAGTGTCAAATGAGTCTACAGCTCTCAGATGTTCGATCTCGAACGAGAATATCGTAAGGAAACTTCTTTGCACGCTTCCGGAGAGATTCAACATGAAAATCTCAGCTATTGAAGAAGCTCACAATGCATCAAACATGAGTTTGAGTGAAGCAGTGAGCATTATCCTCACGTTTGAGATGAATCTTGAAAATCAGAAATCAAACATCTCTTCCAAAGGGATTGCACTTCAGTCAGTAACATCAAGTTCGGATGTTCAACTTGATGTTGAAAACATTCAGAAGATTAACGAAGATGAGCCCCTGAGTGTTGCACTACTAACTAAGAAGTTCAATACCTTTGTTAGATCTATAAAGAAAGGTTCGCCTACCTTCAAACCACGATGACTTTTTGATTCTCCCTCTTCGACATTGTCTGGGTCGACAAAATCATCAAAGTCTCCTGATGATACAGTAAAGGACATTGACTCAATTCAATGTAGAGGATGTTCTGGCTTTGGACACTATGCCAATGAGTGTCCTACTGTTCACAGGAAACATATGAGAAATTACAGTGCTGCTGTGTTAAGTGACGAATCCGGTGATGAAGAAGCTGATAAACAAATTGTGTTGTTTGTGAAAATCAATGATGACTTAGATGGAATGATTTACGCTTTAACCGACATGGATGATGGTGATTTCGACTGTGATGTTAGTCTTGATCATGTGACCTCAGATGTTCCAAGCAATGTTATGGAGAATGTCACACAAGAAATCTCTGACATTTCTCCAAACACCACTAACTGGTATGAAATGACCTTGCTGGATGAATTTTGCAACACTGCTGAAGTGTCTCAGGTGGAAGAAGACCAGTTCGATGTCAGCCACCGAGAAACTCTATAACAATTACACAAGGTTGTAGATGAAGTGTGTGTCCAATGGGCTGAACAATCAAAGGATGTTGGGTTTCTCGTAGAAGAAAACCAAACTCTAAAGCGAAGGGTGCTGGACCTTGAAATTCGACTCACTCGAGGTGACCTTGAGCTGAATAAGTTGAGAAAGGAAGTAGAAGCTACTTCAAAAACTTTTCAACAACTCTATCAATGAACGTCCATTCTAAATGAGGTTCTAACTTTGGGCCAAACCACTAAAGCAGGTTTGGGATATACTTCAAGTTCGTTAATGTCTATCTCTAATCCTATCAAGTTTGTCAAAGGAGAAAGCTCTAAGAATGTTCTAGTCAATGTTGACGGAAATGTCAAACCTCATGTCAATGACAAGCCCAAGGAGAAGAAATATGTTTGTCATTATTGTCAAGAGACTAGACACATCAAACCGTACTGATTCAAATATCATGATGATATAGCAACGGGAAAGATTGTCGTGGAAAATTCTTCAAAAACTCCCAAGAAGAAGAAAAGTGCAAAGAAGGTAAAGATTTCATGCAATGTTGTCTACACCTCACTGAAAGCTAACATTGTTGGTACATGGTACTTTGATAGTGGGTGCTCACGGCATATGACAGAAAATTTAAAGTTTCTTGATGACTATTCCTCAACAAGCAAAGGCAAAGTGAGCTATGGTGGAGGAGCACAAGGTAACATAGTGGGAAAAGGAACCTTGAATATCAAGAACTTTCCTAAGTTACGCAATGTGCTTCATGTCGAAGGCTTAACAGCAAATCTGATTAGCATAAGTCAGTTATGTGATGACGGTATGCATGTCAGATCTAACAAAAATACCTGTGAAGTTTTTTACAGCGAGAATAAGTGCATTATGTTCGAAAGTCGAGCATTGGATAACTGCTCCCATGCGGACAAGAACGAGAAATGCAATGTTTCAGTTAATGTTGACACTCAACTCGTACATCAAAAACTTGGTCATCTCAGCTTTCGAAGTTTGAAGAAATTAATTGAAGTTGATGCTGTTCGAGGTATTCCTCCAGTGAAGATCAATCTCGATGTTGTTTTGCAGTGCATGTCAGAAAGGCAAACATGTGAGATCTCCTCACAAAAGTTCTTCAGCTTGTCAAACCACAAAGTGCTTCGATCTTATTCATATGGACATCATGGGTCCAGTTGACACCAAAAGCATGAGTGGAAAAAGGTTTATTCTGGTCATAGTGGATGATTTTTCGAGATTCACATGGGTTGAATTTCTGCAAGAAAAATATGAAGCATTCAGAATGTTCAAGAAGTTCTGCAAGATGGTGTCAAGATAGTATGAGTCCAACATCAAGTGCATTAGAACGGATCATGGGCTCGAATTTGAAAATTCGATGTTTGAAGAGTTCTGTGAAAAAAGAGGCATCATTCATGAGTTATCTGCTCCAAAGACACCTCAACAAAATGAAGTGATCGAAAGAAAAAATTGAACATTGTAGGAGACGTCAAGAGCGATGTTACAGGCTCAACGGTTGTCTAAGAAGCTTTGGGCTGAAGCAGTAAACACTGCTTGTCACATTGGGAATAGACTGATACTTCACCCCGGCAGAACAGAGACACCGTATGAACTTCTGAAGGGCAAGAACCCAATTTGAAGTATTTTCATGTCTTTGGATGTGTATGTTACATCCTGAATGACAGGGATCATTTGGGAAAATTTGATTCCAAAAGCGACAAAAGGGATTTTCTTGGGATATGCATATGACAGTCGGGCATACCATGTGTTGAATCTCAGGACAAAAACAGTCCAAGAATCAATTAACATTGTTTTTGATGATCACATAGGTATCGCTTCAAAATCTGAAGAGGATGAGGTGATTGATCTTATTGACACAAGTAAAATGTCAAATGATCAGACTGGAAGTGATGTTGAGAACAAGACATCCACTGAGAATGTTAAAGAGAATGTTCCACAGAATGTTGAAGTTCCAGTCAAAACACCATCATCAATATGCACTTCAGACAGTGAAGACGATCAATGGGTAAATGCCGAAGATGAACTAAAAAAGGATCCTCCAAGTCAAATTCGGAAGAATCATCCAGATTCACAAATCATTAGTGATCAATCCGAAGGAGTTCAGACCAGAAGCAAGAACTCAGAAGAATACAAAGAAATGTTGAAACTGGTATGCATGTCTTCCTTAAATGTTTATATGTCAAACACTTGTTTTCTGTCTAACATTGAATCGAAAAACATTAAGAAAGCTCTTAATGATAATTTTTGGATTAATTCTATGCATGAGGAACTAAACCAATTCGTTAGAAACAATGTATGAGAATTAGTTCCACGTCCCAAAAATAAAAATGTAATTGGGATAAAATGGATTTTCAAAAATAAAATGGATGAGGCTGGCAATGTTGTCAGAAACAAAGCTTGTCTAGTGGCTCAGGGTCATACCCAAGTTGAAGGGGTAGACTTTGATGAAACATTTGCTCCTGTTGCAAATATTGAATCTATTCATCTTTTATGTGCAATTACATCAAATGGATGTTAAAAGTGCTTTCTTGAATGGTTATCTCAATGAAGAAGCATATGTCAAACAACCTAAGTGGTTCAAATGCCATGAGAAACCTTTGCACGTATTTAAGCTCAAAAAGACTTTGTATGGTCTCAAACAAGCCCCTAGAGCATGGCATGCTACACTGACCGATTTCTTGTTACAATTTGGTTTTGCAAGAGGTCAAGTTGATAGAAACTTGTTTATCAAGAAAAACAAAAAACATATTACTGTTGCTCAAATCTATGTTGATGACATTGTTTTTTGTTCGACTTGTACTAATCTGCTCAAGGATTTTGTAGACTTAATGTGCAACATGTTTGAAATGAGCATGGTTGGAGAGCTCAACTATTTCCTTGGTCTACAAATCAAGCAAGATAAAGATGGGATCTTCATTTCTCAAAGCATATATGCTAAAGGATTGGTCAAGCGATTTGGATTAGAAAATGCTAAACATATGAAGACACCTATGGGATCTTCTGAAAAGTTGAGCAGAGATGATGTTGGTAGCAATGTTGATTCTACCATGTATAGAGGAATGATAGGAAGTTTTGTACTTAACAGCTAGTCGTCCAGACATTATGTTTAGTGTTGGTGTTTGTGCGAGATATCAATCTCAGCCTAAAGAATCTCATCTTAAAGTTGTTAAAAGAATCATTCGCTATGTCTCTGGCACAATTGGGTTTGGTATTAAATATTGCAAGAGTTCTAACATTCATCTTGTAGGCTTTAGTGATTCTGATTGGGCAGGTGATGTCGATGATCGGAAAAGCACTAGCGGAGGTTTTTTTATTTTGGCAACAATCTGGTTTCTTGGTCGAGTAAGAAATAAAATTGTATCTCACTCTCCACAGCTGAATCAGAGTATATTGTTGCCGCTAGTTGTTGCTCTCAACTGTTGTGATTAAATCAAATGGTGCTTAACTATGGTTTGGCTAGTCCTTCGTTGACATTGTTATGTGACAATGTTAGTACAATTGAAATCTCGAAGAACCCAGTCCAACATTCTCGCACCAAACACATTGACATCAGACATCACTTTATCCGAGATCTTGTGGAATGAGATATCATCAAATTGGAATATATTTCTACAGAGAATCAAATTGCTGATATCTTTACTAAACCTTTGGATTTTGAGAGATTTTCTTCTCTAAGGAAATCTCTTAGAATATGTATGTTTTAGTCAATGTTTGACACTCTGATGTTAAAGTGAGTGTTATGGTCTTTAACATCAGGACACATACTTTCATTCTGATTAAATAAAACTATGGAACGATGCTATGATTTTTTATTGTGAATTAATTCATGAGAATTCATTCAATCGTGACTCGTCCTTAATTTTTTTTTTCTCAGAATGTGGATTTTTTTATTATTATTTGTTTAAGTTCTAATAATAACTAATTAAATTGGATTTGATAAGCGGATATACTTATCCGTATATCTTATGGTAAGATATGAGAGATAGTGAGATATATCACTTTCATTATTCAAAAGATGAATTTTTTTTGTCTTTCTCTCTCATCAAATTCTCTCTATCTCTCTCTCTAGCAGTTCATCTTCCCCGCTTCTTCAAAAAATTTCTTTGCTTTGTCACCTTCATCAATGGCGGATCAAAATCCATATCACGCCATGATGATGATGCTGAAACAAATGATGGAAATGTTTCAAGGCTCTCCATCATCTGCCTCAACACCAACACCAACAGTAAACTCTTCTCCTATATCAACATCCACTCCAATCGCGACGGCTACCGCCACTCCTGAAAATCCATCGTCACCTATTCTTAATTCACCGTCACCACCGGTAAAATCTGCTGCCGAGACTTCTATTCCAGATCTAGAAGTTCCCCCTCTTACCGAAGTCCTAAACCCTGTGCCTCTCCAAATGCATATGCTTGGAGATTCCTCAAATCCAATTGATCCAGACTCATCTTCCCATTTGCACGATCTCTCAAAGACGGCGAATTCCACTTCTCCGATTAGGAAGTCGAAACGACTCCATAGTGATGTTTTTGAAAATCCAGAAGTTGCCTCCTCCAAGAAACCACGAAAGGAAAAGTCTAAAGCCTCCTCGCGTTCTCTAGAAGATGAATCTGCCTCTTCTGGAGAACAATCTCCCTCTCCTCATGCTGCTGATGTCACAAAAGATGTCACTGCCACTGCTGCTCCCCTGGACGAGGACTATGACACCGACACTGACTCTCCTCTGGATGTTTCCCAAGCCTTCAGTAAGATTTTCTATTCTGAAGAAGCTAAGAAATCACATGCTCTTTTTGTTAAGAGAACTCTTAAAGTTGAGAAAATGATAGATGGTCTTAGCTTTAAGAAATATGGGATGGATACGTTTCTAAAAGAAAGAGGTTTGTGGAAATCGGTTACGTCTTTGATGTCATATTATCCTGATGTTATTCATGAATTTTATGCTAACATTATTCCGGGTATGGGAGATCCTGCAAAACTGTGTTTTGGAACTGTGTATGTTAGGGATAAAATTTATAAGTTTTCCCCTAATATTATTAACACATTCCTTGCATTGGGAAATGAGGACACCATCATGTCGTTGGACTTGATTGATGATGTGGTGAAGGTGATTACTGGAGGCCTTGTTCAATCCTGGATGAACAAAGTGGCTGCCTCCAAACTTACCTTCTTCTACACAGTGCTGTTTAAGCTTACTGTGTGTAATTGGCTTCCCACATCGAATGCTTCTGTTCTCACAGTTGATCAGGAAATCCTTCTGTACAAGATGGGGACAATCCGCCCTTCAACCTTGGCACTTATATTTTTGATGCAGTTATGAAGGCAGCTTCTAAATCTATTCCTTCCAATGTGCTTCCTTTTCCATGTTTAATCTTTGCTATTCTCAAGAGTCAAGGGTTAAAGGAGAGCAAGAAGAAACTAGTGGTTGAGTTGCCCTCACTATCCATTCAAAAGCCCAAGAGGAATGATGATAGGATCATTGACCTCCCTTATCATCCAGTCGCTGCCAAACAGAAGACTTAATCTGTCAATGTTACTCCTGCTCCCTCCCAGTCTACTGCATGTCCTAATGTTGAACCTGATGTTGCCTCCATGCCCTCTATCCCTATTGTGATGATGCCTTTGGAGACACTTCAACTTCAAATTGACCAACTGGATTGGACGATTACTCATCTCACTGTTATGCGCGATGTCTTCATTACGCTCCTTTCTTCACAAAAAGGGAGAGTATCTGATGATGGAGATGAAGGTGATGCTGGAACGATTCACGCAGCGGATGTCACAGTCAAAGGCAAGGGAGGAAGACTGCAGCAAAGGGGAAGAGGAAGATGATTTGAAGCTGCATTTGTTCCAGCTTCTGTTTTTTTTACAAACACTAATTTTTTCCAAACAATGTTTATTATGTTTTCTTTATGTGTCGGACACATTTAAGATGCTTGATGCATCTTTATTTTGTTTTGATGTGTGTACTAGACACATTTCTATTTTTTTGACATTCTCTTATATGCATTTCTGTTTTTAGGAGGCAAAGTAATTTTTGTGTTCATGATTTATATGTGTGTCTTGTTTATGTGTTTAGGTATTTGTTCAATGCCATAGTTTTTGGGCATGATACGCATAGTTGATTTTTGGGATACTGAATGATCAATGTTCCCTGAATTATTTGTGTTAAACGTGGATTTGACATTACTTTTATAACAAGTTTAATCATTTGTTATATGATGATCATATTAAGGGGGAGTAACCCTTAAGGGGGAGATTTTAAGGTCTCCATTTTCCGCTGCGACTCTAATTGTACAAAATACTTTGAGTTGTATGTTTTGTGCAGAAAGGCAAAGATTAAGGGGGAGATTGTTAAGTGATGTATGACATTGACATTCAATGTTGCACTTGATGTCAGCCAGACTCCTTGCGACATTGTCTATGACATAGTCGTAGTTAATCTTATCCTTTCCTAGTTTTATTTATTATTTTAATTAATAAATTAGTTTTGTATATCTTAGAATATATGTGCATATCCACGAAATAAATATTTCAAATAAATGGATATATACATATTAGATATATTATTTAAAATAGAGTTTGACGAAGTCAAAACTCTATCTCCTATTTTTTAGGCTAACGGTTTTTTCTCTATTTAATCTTTTTTCTTTTTCAGAAATTATATTTGCTGGAAATTCAGAAAAATAGGATGAACGTTGGTGAAGCTTTCAACCATGCCTTGGAGGCAGTTTCTCCCAAACACGTTGAAGTCATGCCGATGAGCGATTATGGTCAACCCATGTTCAAGAAAGAGAAGACGTGAGCCTTATAGGATTCAAGTAAAGAAGCATATAAGGGATATGTTCGACACTTGTAAATTAATTCAAGCACAAACCATCTTTCCGCTGTGTGAAAAGATTGAAGAGCTTGAGTCACAAACTTAGCATAGATTTTGTTCTTCGTTCCTTCTTCTTTCTTAATGTTTATTGTTGTACAATCAATTCACGAGAATAGGTTGTACAAGTTAGGATAGATAGCAAGGTTGTGAAATCATTGCTAGTTTGTCTACAAATTAACGGTAGGTTAATTTGTATTTTGAAATTCGTTTTGGTTGTAAACTAGAATATGATTCGTGTATTTTATTTGATGTGTCAAGAGCCTCAGCGCCTGACATCATCAAATTAATAGTTGTTTTGGCTCGTGGAAGTTTAATTTCGCCCTGTGGCAATCACATACATGTTGTGTGTGATTTAAAATTATTTCGTGTGTTATTGCATTTTTTATTCCAGCATATTTGTGTTAAAATAGTTGTGTTAACTATCTTTGACATTGAGTTTGACATTACGATTCTGTGTCTAATTTCAGTGTTTTTCGGCAACGAATTTTAACACACACACACACACACACACATATATATATATATATGAATGAAAATGAGATGTAAATCATTCTCTACTGTGTAAATTGTAAATCAATCTCTTATAATTCATCTAGAAAAAAGGGTTGCCCGGATCAAATCAACACATGGTGGCTTTTTTTGTAATTTTCATCACTTTTTTATGGCTACATAAGTATTTTTCATCTTTTTTTAAAAAAATTAATGTATTTTAATCATAACTCTCAAAAATTTCAAACGATCATAACTCTCTCTTTTTTATTGGATTTAAGCAAATAATATATCAAATTAAATGCATTTTAATCATTTTTAATTTAAGATCAGTGAAGCATATGTTCATTTGAAAAAATATGAATGAAAAATATAAAAAATCATTTTTCATGCATATTCAAGCTCTAAATACTTTGTTAGTATACGATAAATGTTTCATTAGCTTATGACAAATATTTCGTTAGCATCAATTATATTGCAATAAAAATTTATTCAATCAAAATTAAGTATGTTTGGTTAGCATATGACAAATACGTACTTCGTTAGCATCAATTATATTGATTTAATAATATATTCCATCCCAATTATGATCAATAATATAAATTATGTTGCAATAAGGGTTTATTTTATCACAATTAGAACATGATTTATTAGCATATGACAAATGCTTCATTCGTATTAATTATATGACATCGAACAATACATTAATCCATTAGGATATTTTTTTATGATAATGAATGCATTGATAATGCTAGAATTGACAAATGTTAATGAAAATATTATAATAATGCTAATGTAGTATAATAATATCTACTAACAAAATCATATGTATTTAATATTCCATGTGTATAATTATTGTATAACTTCCATATCAATTAGACATGTTTCGTTAGCATATATATGACCAAATATTTCACTAGCATCACTTATATTGTTATAAGGGTAAACACATCAATTTTAGGTCCAACAATTTAATTTTATTGAATTTTATCATTTGCATCTGTTACCACTATCATCATATGATACCAAAAACATTATGTAATGCTAAAAGAGTGTATTACATATTGTTAATGAAATAATAATATAGCCGATTGAAGTCAAATAATTCAACTAACAACTTTCAATCAAACAACTATAATTTTATACACAATTTATATTTTTTTGAACTTATTTTTTTGTTCAAATACAGACGACTAGCTTTCTAACAATATAAAACTCACAATTTAATTATTTTGTAACTTAATTAGTTTTGTGTTAAAAAATAGTTGTTGTTCATGAAGTAATACTACTTCGTAGCATACGATTATGTGTTCATCAACATATAATTGTGTCTCTGTTGACACGCATTCTGGAAGTCTGTTTTTTTTTTCTTTTTCAAAATGCCACCACATTTTTTAATTAAGTTTCTTTTGTTTACAATAATATCACTGGCTCTTTTTTTGGTTTTGTTTTCTTGAGAGAGTGAGTGAGCTAGCAATAATTCAAATGTTTCTCCAAAGAGGGAAATTTTGACAAAATGATATCCAACACATAGTCGGTACCAATGAAATCAAAATAACTAGGATTGGAAATAGTTAGGAATTAAATTTGAACCATTGAATTTGGAAGAATGTGTAGTCAGGGCCGGCCCTGGGGATAGGTTAGGTGGGCCACCGCCCAGACCCCCATTTTTATGGGGGCCCCAATTATATATATATATATATATATATAAATATATATATATATATATATAGGGATTGGATCAAATGTAAACCAATACCTGGTGTGTAAACAGTAAACCAATCTACCACCACACATCCGGAAAAAAAGGACGCTCCAGATTTAATTAAATTCGCGGTGGCAATTTTGTTATTTTCGGCATCTTTTCTGGCTGCGGGGGCAATTTCGTAATTTAGAAATTCTAATTTCCTTTTCCGTTGCTGATTTGCTTTCCTTATCGCGATTTCATTCCATAAATCATGGATATTTTAGCTGATTGTCTGGGTGTTAAATTTGTTAAAGCAAAAATCCATAGATTCTGTTAGACGATCGATATCGATTCTTTCTACGGTTCATCGTTGAATAATCACCGTTTAATTCGAGGATTTGATGGATTCTACAGGTAATGTTATGTTTTTTAAGTTTTCTCCATTTTTTTAAGATCTGTTTATAGAGTTTTTTTATTAGTTTTTTTATGGAATGCGACTTGTTTTTTCGTTGACGATGTTTTGTTGATAAAAAGGTGGATTTCAATTTGATGTATGTTGTTAGCTTAATGTTGTTTTTGTTGAGTAGTTATGCGATGATGTTCCTGTATTTTTGATCGATTAAAATTATTTCAGCATCATACTGTCTGCTTGTTAGCATCATGTGTTTTTCTATATTTTTAATAGAATAGCATCATTATATCTGTTTGTTAGCATCATGTGTTTCGATTGTTTTAAATATATTAGCATTATACGATTTGTTTGTAGCATCATGTGTTTTGATTATTTTAAGTATATTAGCATTATACGATTTATTTGTTAGCATCATGTGTTTTCAGTGCATCCTCATGTTTACATTGTGCTAATGAATATCATTATATATGATGAGTAAGATGTGTTTGTATGTTGAAGTTGTAATATTTTGATGACAGGTTCTGACATTTTGGAGATGAGGATAGTTGCATCTCCTGGTTTATCTGAATACTATATACCAGGATGTGAGTCTTCTATGAAGCCATTGGTGGGGATGATGTTCAAGAATCTATCAGATGGTATAGAGTTTTATAAGGTTTATGCAGCGCGCTGTGGTTTTGATATTCGATTAGGTACTGCAAAAAAATATAAGGATGATACAATTACTTTGAGGTATGTTTATTGCAATAAACAAGGTTCAAAGAACTCAGCTAAGGAGTATGATGATGCGTCTGGTCATGTTATGAAGAAGAGACGTAGAGTATCAAGGAGGCTGAATTGTATGGCTCGTATAAGTTTTAAGTTTAAGGGTGAGCATGGGTATGTTATTAATTTGTTTGAAGATCGTCACTCACACGGTTTGTTGCCTGATAAATACAAGGAATTTTTGAAAGTGAACAGAAAATTAGATCACGTACATCAGAAATTTGTGTTGAATTGTGTTAGGGCAAACGTTGGTCCAATGAGTTGTTACAAACTTTTCAAGCAAGTAGCTGGAGGGTATTCTAATGTTGGATGCACAAGCTCTGATGTTAAGAACTTTACTCGTGATCTGAGGGCTTACATTGATGGTGCGGATGCTCAAATGATTCTTGACAATCTTTTTAGGAAGAGAGAGTTGTGTCCTGCATTCTTCTTTGACTACTGTGTTAATGCTGATGATCAGTTGACTCGTTTAATGTGGGCAGATCCAATCTGTAGGAGGAACTTTGCTTTATTTGGGGATATTGTTTCATTTGATGCTACTTATTCAACAAACAGGTTGGCAATATGGTTTTATGTGTGTTTGTTCATGATTTAATTATTGTTTGCAATCTTTTTTTTATGTACGATGCTAATGTAGTCTTGACTTTATGCTAACGATAGACTTTTATAATTCTAACTGTTTAAATATCTTTCTTGTGATAGGTATGAGATGATATTCACCCCTTTTACTGGGAAGGATAATCATGGGAAATGTGTAACGTTTGGGGCCGCTCTGTTGTCTAGTGAAGACAATGAGGCTTATTCTTGGGTGCTGGATAATTTTAAGGTTTGCATGGGCCGTTCACCTGCTATGTTGATAACTGATCAAGATCCTGGATTGAAGATTGTAGTTCAACGTTCACTTCCTGAAACAAGGCATCGGTTATGCATGTGGCATATTATGTTGAAAGTTCCAGACAAGGTCCCTGTCCATTTAAGGAAGAATGAGTTGTTTAGGGAGAAGTTTAATAATATTGTTTGGTCTGATTTCATAGAGCCAGTTGAATTTGAGAAAAAATGGGAAGAAATTATGGTGGAGTTTGGTTTGACTGAAACATCTTGGTTCAGTTCAATGTTTGATATCCGAAAAGATTGGATACCTGCTTATTTCAGGGATTTCCCATTAAGTGGGCTGTGTCGGACTACGTCGATTTCAGAAAGCGTGAACAACTTTTACTGCACATTTTTATCTCCCAAGTCGAATCTGGTTGAGTTTTTTATGAAGTACGACAGTGCTTTAGATTCTCAGAGGCATACATATGCTGAGATGAATAGTTTGGATGTATCATCTGTCCCTGTGCTGAGGACTCCAATTTTGCTTGAGAAGCATGCTGCAACTGTGTACACTACAAGTATTTTTCATAAGGTTCAAAAGGAAATTTATGCTGCTTGCTTCAAATGTCGTCTTATGAGCATATTTCATGATGAAAGACAGTTGGTTTATGAAGTGAATGATGGTTGTGATGGGATTTTCCAAGTTCGGTATGACAGAGATGATAACACAGTTGTGTGTAGTTGTGCAAAATTTGTTCGGAAGGGTCTTCTGTGCTGTCATATATTCATTATATTGAAGGATTTGAGTTTTGATAGGATTCCTGATAAATACGTGCTTTCTCGATGGAGAAGGACTTCTTATTTCGATGCTGGGAATGGGGGTTCTGGTGATTTGGTGAATCATTGTGCTGGGTTGGAGGATAATAAATTAATGATCAATATATGTATTTCTGAATTTTATGCATGCATCAGTTTAGTTGAGGGTGATAATGAAAGGACATCAGAATTACTGCGTGGTGTTCGGGATCTTAAGATCATTATTGGAGAGAACGATGATGTGGAAAATAGTGATGGCAAGGACAAATTATTTTCTGATTTTTACGGTTCTGCTCCTCCAAGCAAAATAGATGTTCTGCCACCAAAGTTTGTGAAAACGAAAGGAAGTGGGAGTCGGTTGAAACCAAGGGAGGAGAAGCAAGTTGAGCGTGCTAATAAACCCTTAAGAACATGTCGAAAATGCAAGAAAAAATGTCATCATGATGCCAGAAATTGCGATAAAAAGAGTGAATGATCCTTCTAATGTAGGCTTGGTATTGTGTTAGTTATGTTTTGGTTATATTCAATTGGTATGCCTGTATATTTCATGGTTTTTATTTTTTGTTTCGCATTTTTTTGCAGGTAGTTGTGGTTATTCTTTTGAAGAGAGTATCGAGATTGACAAAGATCTGAAGCACATGAATTTTTTAGAAGGGACTATATTTTTCTTCACGATTTCTATTTTTTATAGTTCATATGATGAAATAAGTTTGGAGCTTTTATATAAAGCATCGAATGCTAATAAGCAATATGTTTAATGCTAACGTACATGTCTTTTAATGAGAAATAAAGAGTTTGGAATTGTTTTTATCATTACGTATGTTTGGAATGAGATTTCCAGTTTGAATTTTCTGTTCACGCGTGTTGTTGCGAATGACTGATTTATGTTTATATGTAAATATAGAATTGTGCAAGTTCTATATTTTCATTAGCATATATTCACTTATTCGTTAGCATTGTTTTATTTTATCATTAGCAATATGGTGTTTAATCATGTATTTACTGTCATACAAAATTTTAAAAATGCAATGCTCATATAAATGCTAAAATATAAACTCGTCATTGCTAACAAGAGTACAAAAACCAGTGCTTAAATGTTTCAGCAATATTGTTTCAGCAAAAACAAAAAATAAAGACAAACCAATGTTTCAATTGTCGGCATAGCTAATGTTATAGAAAACAATACAGAAACTAATATCATATTTTAATTCAGATTCAGATTCTTTTTCTCCAATATCAGAGGCTCCACAGGTATAGGTCCATTCTCACAAGATAGCCGATAATGCAGATTTGCAGACTTAACGTGGGCAGCCTTCAGTGTATTGCTGTCCGAATTGATAATAGCAGCACAATATTTGGCTCGTAAAAACTTCATCTGTCGTTCATTACCCTTTTTCAGACTGCTTTTCCAATTTTTTAAACCATTCCCCCTATATGTCTCCATATGCCTCATCACATACACAGCACAATCAGTCTTATTGTTGTTGTCTCTCCAAGGCATCTTCAATCTTTGTATGTTTGTAATTTGGCGCTCAATTAACTCTGCCTTTTGTGTGAGACCCTTCTTTTTAAGGAATTGAGAGAGGAAACTTGTCTGCATGAAATAATTTTTTTTTCAATCAGGTGTATTCAATTTAACTCTAATTTGAGCAAGATATGTACATGGTATGCTAATCATGTTTGGAGTCCATGCTAATAAAAGTCAGAGTGAATGCTAATTGTGTACAACATAGATGCTCTCTGTCTTATTTTATTTAAGATGGTTAAATTATAATCAAAATGAAACAGAAACAAAACAAGAGCATTGATAGTATATTTTTAACATTTAGATAGCTTACCACTTCTGCTGGGACGCTGCCATACTTCACCTTTTGACCATCTTTTTCATTCTCCATAGCACTAGAGTTGTCAATTATTTCAACAATGAAATTCTTGACATTAACTACGACCAAGTAGAAGTGATTTGACTGACATATGGGGAAAAAGAACTGCAGAAGTTTCAAAAAATTAAATTCTAATATATGAACTATTTAATACTGAATAATAAAAGTTCATACCAGATCAATATCATTTATGTGGACCCATGGGAATCCTGCAATTTCATGTTCTAATCGATCACAGAAAACAACACATCTGCGTGATGGTACCCATTTTTTAGGGGCATCGACAACTGTGAAGCTCTGAAAAAAAAAAAGAACGTATGTTTCTGTTATTCAAATGAAATGTGTTTTTTTTCTGTGTTTTTTAGTTTTGTATACTTACACAGGGTTGTGTAGTAAAGAAGAATCTGTTCTTGGAGTGTGGATCTCGAAATTTTTCATTATGGTTAAGTATGGTGCTCCACACATCCAAAACTGGAGCATGAATATATTCATCTAGGGAAAAAGACTTCATCTCATGCCTTCTTAACTGAACACGTGTATCATCATACATCACTTGTTCCCTAGCATTATATGATGTCAGATTAGTGTTTAAGTTTTTATTTTATTATTTCCAAAAATAAAAATAGCATACCTTTCATCAACAATATTATACATAACCCAAAAATATATTTCCTGCTGAGTCTTATCAATCGTTTCCCTTGCATCAATGTATCTGATTCTGAATGGTGATATTATTTTTTCTGTAGGCTTCAACACTTCCTTTCCTCTTGTTTTCATTCTTCTGCCTTCATCTATTATGTTCTGTATTAAATTCTTCATGTTGTCAGTTAGTAAAGTTCATGCTAATACACTGAGTAAGGAATGCTAACATAGTGAATAAGAAATGCTAAAAAAATATTATCATAAACCTAGCGAGTATAATCCATGATATTTTTTATGTAGGATGCTAATACAGTGAATTAGAAATGCTAAAAAAACATAATTTTAATGCAAACGAAAGATTAATAATTACCTTTCCTTTGTCTGACACAGTTTGTCCCTCTTTTAATTTTGCATCCTGCATAATATTGATTCAATAAAAATTATATGCTATATAAAATAATTGAATGATTTAGGAAATTATTTTTTGAAACAATGACTGAACAAAATCAACCTTTCCTCTCTCTATCACTGATAGATCCCCTTTCAAAGCTGGTTCCTATATGATATTCATCAAATACATATTTTAAGAATAAACTACATATATAATAATTTATGAACTATTTTAAAAACCTATATCTGATGATTGTTTCTTATACA
Source organism: Perilla frutescens (assembly GCA_026008535.1). Taxonomy (NCBI): domain Eukaryota; kingdom Viridiplantae; phylum Streptophyta; class Magnoliopsida; order Lamiales; family Lamiaceae; genus Perilla; species Perilla frutescens. Next base: position 35,796,628 of record BRKX01000011.1, read on the forward strand.
TTTTTCAATCACATTTGCTCCATCAACCACATTATATATTGGATTTTTTTATATGTTGATTTAATAAAATTGAAACTAATATTGTGATCAAGGAATGCTAACAAAGCATATATTATATGCTAACGAAAGATAAATAATTGTTGAAATTATTAATTTTGAAAGAAATACCGTAATATTGTCTGCAAAGGAATCGTTCACACCAGTTGCTTCATCAACATGCTTGTCTTGATGAAATATGTTACCAGAATTAATTTCTTGTGTAACTTTGAGCGCATCACGCCATGCATCATCACTAATGTCAAGGCTGAAGCTTGGTATGTCTTCAACTTTCTTCTCAAATTCTGCTCTCTTTGCCAATGCTCTCTCAATCTCTTCTATTGCAGCTATGCGTTCTGGATCACTCCAGAATTCATCATCATCTTGTGTTGTAGGTAGTTCATTTTGAGCATCTTCTACCTCAGTTGTAACAATTGTTGGTTTTCGAAGAAGAAGTTGTTGTGCTGTTTCAAATGACTTTTTAAAAAATAAGTTCTCCAACATATGTTCAGGTACACCTTGCACGGTTTTCATCAGCTTCAGTATAATATCTGCCATCATCTTTGACTGCTCAATTATCAAATCTGCATACTCTTTGACTTCATCTTTGTTCATTTCTTGCTTTTGCAGATCAACATTGCGAGAAGTCTCTACATCATTGTCGACAGCAATGTTTGAAGTTGCTTTTTCTTCACTCTAATATTTGATCTCATTTGTCTCATGTGGATTGTTTTTTAAAAAATCTTCATATGTGTATGGTTTATACACATGCCCTCCTCCAAACCCTTCTGATTTCAGCTCTGCAGCCTGCCTTTTGCTTAACAAACCATATGTCCAGCCTTTGAATGCTGGAATTGAACGATCAACTTGTCTCATGTATGGTACAACTCTGTCAACATAGAACACCTGAGGCAAACAAATTTATATTTGGTAAGGATTGTAAAAATAAATAAACCATATTGCAAATTATGAGAATCTGTAAAGATATGTTTTACCATCAAGAACAGGGTAGGTCCATTGAAGTATCTATCTTTGTTTATCTTCCAGAAAACTGCTTGATGCACTAAACATCTCTTTGTGTAATCGCACCAATCATAATGACGGATTTTTTCAACATCAGAAAGTACATGCATCAGTTGGGGGTGTACATAGCCATTCCGGTGGACTCTATGAGGCAATTGATAAGAAGAATCATGAAATGTATCTTGAACCAATAACCTCTATCCGTATGAGATAGCATTACTTTGCAGATGTCAACAGCTAAAATTCTGTTTGGCTCCTTTGTGAAACAATTCCTCCATTGCTCAAGCAAAACACATGGTTCATATCTATGCATTTTTTCTATCCTTCCAGTACCTCTAGGAAACCCCATTATCAGAGACACATCAGTTGAATCTATATGCAGTCTTCGACCTCTCTTTAAGGCCAACTCAGAACTCTCGGGATCAAAATTGTCTAATAACCAGTAGCTTAAAATTTGTGGCATTTCCTTCACACGCAAGTGAAGTATGCTACCAAAATCAATTAATTCAACAGCTCTCTTCTGTTCATTTGTGAAAACCTTAATTGAATCACACAAAATGGATGGACTGGTTCTGCTTCTCAGAACAGGGTAATTTTTGCAGGGAGGTATTTCTTGCGAGCTGCAATATTGAATCTTGGTATTTGATTTTTCAGCAGGTTCTATACACTGACCTTCTCTTAGTTGGTTAAAGAATGTTAAAGCCAATGTTGTAGATTCAGATTGTGAATCATCATCATCTTTGTGAATCCCTTTCTCTTCATTAGGTACTGGTATGATTGCTTTATTGTCATATTCTTTTGCGAACCTTTTTCTTTTGTTTCTTCCTGTTATTTTTTTCAATTTATTATTCATAGTGAATATCAGTATAGAAAAAAATGTATGCTATTCTAAAACAGAAATCTATACTAATTTGATGATATGTAAATGATTGATCATATATGCATGCTAACTTTAAGTAATATAAGGCTAACAAAACAGAATACGAATACTAACATATACATATTTTCAGAATGCTATCTATAACTAACATAAATAATTACAGTCTCATGTATGTACGCTAAGGAATATGCATGTTTATGACAATTTATAGATTTAAGCGAGAAAGAGAAATATCTTCTAACATCCAAATTTATCACTATTTATATTTATATATTTTTTAATATGATGTAGCAGAGAGAATGCAATTCATAATTCAGAACTTCATATCTATTAAATTTCAATATAATATGCTAAAATAGAATATAATTCCGTAAAAAAATCCAGTTAAATATTAGAATATCTAGAAAATTACTATTTCTATTATTTTTCTTATAATATTTTACCGTCACTTTTTAATTAATGAAAACTACAGAAAAAAACTTCTGAGCACTTACTTCATAAATCTGACGAAGTAATAAATCTTCAATATATAATGAAAAATGTTCAGATTCATAAGTATATTACCTTGTTGTTGTGCTGTCTTTTTCATCAATTGACGTTTTTTAGCAACATAGTATATATCACTCGTCGTCTTCCTCATTTTTGTATATCTTTCTACGAAGAACCCTAGCAATGGTCGTCGTTTCTCTGAATTTGGTGTTCTGAATTTGCTTTGGTGTGTGAAGTGCTCTGTGAAAATGTTGTGACTCTGAGAAGAATCTTTTTTCGTTGTGCAACTTTTTAGATTTATATTATTTTTATTTTTACAATTTATTTCCGTATTTTTACGTTTTCAGTTCGCGCGTTTTTACAATTATTCTAAATAAATATTAAATATTTATTTTAAAATTATAAAATATTTAATATATTTTTCTCAATTAAAGAAATTTTTATATTCACTGTAAATATTTTTAATTAATGTTTTTTATTACAAAATTAGATACATATTTTAATATTTTCTACTATTATTCTTTATATATTCATTTTTGTTAATTTATATATGTTTTTATGGAATATGGTTTCTTTTATGGGGTAAAATGATAATATTTTTGACTTTAATACGAGTTAATTTAAATTAAATTTAATCATTATTATTGATTATTGTATTTGGATTAGTTATTGTTAGTATTTTTAATAGATGTAGTTCTGCATTTTGTTTTGCTAATCACTTAAAATGATAATGATAACGAAGAAAACAACAATATACTGATAGGAATACTAAATTAATTCTAATGCTAACGGAGGCATATGACAATGCTAATGAAGGTATTATAAATGCTCTTTTTTTTAATAGAAAAATAAATACATATTGTTCAAATTTGCCCTATTATAGTTTTTTTATATCTTTTAAAATTTTATTATTTTGTCTTGTTGAGTTGTCGACTTTTATCGTAATATATATATATATATATATATATATTTTAATGAATATTGTTTTCTTAATTTTGTTAAATGACTATATTTTTTACTTGCATTTTTTTTGGACTTTGGTTTGTATGTTATTTGCTAATGACTCATAATCATGATGCTAACGAACAGTACAACAATACAGTTATAGGAATACTAATAAATATTAATTCTAACGGACATAATATGAGAATGCTAATAAAGGTAGTGTAATAATGCAAAAAAAAAAGATTGCAAAAGTAAATACATATTGTTGAAATACTTTTTTAAAAATGTGTATTATTTATTATGTCTTGTTGAGTTTTTGACTTTTTTTTGTAATTTATATATATATTTAGGAAATATGGTTTCTTAATTGGGTAATTTAAACAGAGTTACATTTGAATGTGATATACTAATCACTGAATATCATTATCATAAAGAACAAAGCAATAATAAAGCGATAGGAACACTAATGAATATGAATGCTAATGGAGCAAATATGATAATGCTAATGAAGGCACTGTAATGATGCAAATGGATTACAATACGATAATAATACTAATAAATACAAGTCATAATAATTAGTCTTACATTACAGGGGAAATAGAAATATTGTTTGGTAATTAAAATAACTACATGCCATCAACATTGTTAATTGTTTTCAAAATGTAAAGACATTCCACAACTTTCTTAATTAGCATTCTTGTTCAGATAATACTGTGCCATGTCGATTGCGCTTTCTTTTGAACGTAGCTGGTAAAAGACATTGGCTTCGGAAATGTTGGTATCTCTATGAATGTTGCTTCTTTCAGAGAGTATGAAAGCGCAATACTTTATCCTGAAGTATTTTAGCAACCTTGATGAGTTTTTCCTCAGTCCACAATTCCATTTTCTGACATCACTATGCCTGTAAGTCTCCATATGCCGCATCACATAAATGCCACAATCTATTTTGTTTGAATTGTTTCTCAATGGCATTCGCATGCGGTCGAGGTGGGTGATCTTTTTCTTAAGATCTTTTGCAACAGCATCAAAGCCCATTTTCTTCAAGAAGAGAATGAAATTAACAAGCTGCAAGGTAGAAATGACAGTAAAAGAATTTGTTACATATCACATTTTTAAGCTTTTTGAAAAAAAGATGCATTATTGTTAATTTTTTTCCTTGTAACATTACCAATTTTTCAGGAACATTCCCATACTTCAATCGGATACCATCTTGTTTCCCTTCAAGTGCAGGTGAGTTGTCAATGATGTGAGCAACCATTTCCTTTAAATCAATGCTGATGAGGTAGAAGTGTTGTGCTTCATATATTGGGAACAAAAACTGTAAAATTTTATCAGTAGTGTTATTTTATTGTCAAGATATTGAAAAAAATATATATATATATAAACCATACCATTTTGATTTCGGATATCTTGAACTGTGGAAAGGCATTGAAATCAATCTCCAAGTTCTCATGGAATTTGTTCATTGCATCTTTTTTACTCATTTTAGCAGGGGCAGAGACAATTGAGTATTGCTACAAGAAAACAAGGAAGAAGTAAGTGTATTTTTTTCTGTTATATACAATGCTAACGGAACACATTGATAATGCAAAGTAAGGTATAATATTATGCTAACGGAGGTATAAAAGTTTTTCTTACACAGGCTGTGGTAGTGAAGCAGAATCTTGTAGGCTTTGTCTGTGTGCGGACCTCAGCATGATTTAATATAGTACTCCAAACATCAATGATTGCATAGCTGATGTAGTTGTCCTTATTCAATGTCATCAGCTCAGACCTTCTAATCTGAACTCGATTATCATTGTATAAAACCTTCTCACTGAATTTGATCAGTTATGCATTGTTAGTCAAAATCACAAAATACATATATGTATCTTTTTTATTAATTTATGTTTACCTTTCATCAGGATCATTATTTTCAATTGCCCAATAATAGAGTTGAAACTCTATCTCTGTTGGTCTTTCTTTTGCATCAACAAGTAGTTGGAAATTCTGTTCTGGATTGGCTGATTCAGTTTTTGTTGGTTGGACATCTACACTCTCAGCAAGAACCTCCTTGGCAGCTTCGTTTTTTTCAGTCTTATCTTCCTCACAATCTCCATCTCCATTCTTCTCTTTGTCACCTAAATCTATATGCACAGCTTGATTCCTTTCAGCTTTGTTCAGTTCATTCTTATCTCCCTGACAATCTTCATCTTCGTTCTTCTCTTCATCAGCGACCTCTATAATCACACCTTCATTTTTTTTAGAAACCTGCAAAAATATATATCACCTATGAGATTACTACTAATTACTTGAATTTGAATTCATATGTAACAATATTTTATATATTGACCTCAATATCTTGCATCTCATATCTTTCTATTTCTGTTAGTGCATGCAAGATGTTGTCTATTGCTGATTTATAAGACTTGTCCAAAAAGCCTCCATCATCATCACCATCATCATGTTCACAGTTTTTCTTTTTAAACAGTACAAGTTGATGTACTGCCTCAAATGCTTTCCTGAAATTAACATCATTTAACATTTGCAGAGGTACTTCTTTCAACATCTGCATAAGCTTGATCATTGATCCAGTCATGCTCCTGGCATGTTTGAACATTTTTTCTGCATAGTCGATGGGATTTGATGGCAATGGAGAGCTATGATTTTTTTCAGAGATGCTTTGTGGTAAGGTGGTTGCTCCTAGAAAGGAAGACAATTTTAGTGCCGGCTCAGATCCAGATGTTGGATTCTCTCGGATCATTTCTTCTATGGTGTATGGTTGGCAGGGGTATCCTCCACCAAAGTCACCCGACACAAGCTCTGTTGATTGCCTGGCACTCAATAACTGACTGTCCCAACCGCGGAAAGCCGGGATACACCTTGGCACCTCTCTGTTGTAAATTTCAACTCTATCAATATAGAACATCTGTTTCAAAAGAAAAACAAATATGATTTGGATATTTGACATTTGTTAGGTACTGTAAATGCTAACAAGAATAGTTTATTATTGTAATGAATAATTATACCATTAATTCTTACCATCAAGAAGAATATTGGTCTTGTGTAGGGTTTGGATTTATCGATCTTCCATTGAACTGTGTATTCCACCAAACACCTCAACACGTAGTCACACCAATCATATGTTTTCAGATTTTCAAAATTTTCAAGATATTGCATCAGCTGTGGGAAAACATATCCATTGCCACAACTTTCAATCATACAATTTGTTAGCAGTATCATGAAATGTCGTTTGAACCATTCACCTGCAGACTTGTCTTCAATCATTTTGTTACACACATCACTTGCTAATATCCTGTCACTATCTTTACCAATCTGCTTTCGCCATTTAGGGACCGGTTATGTGGTTCACTGCGTGGCATCTTTGACATTTTCCGCAGTCCTCTAGGGAAATTGAAAATAAGTGACACATCATTAGCTTCTACGCGTAATCTTCTCCCATGCATCAGTTGCAGCTCACGTGAAAGTGGGTCAAAACTCTCTAAAAGCCAATAGGCAATAGCAGTTGGCAAGTATTTGACATTCAAATCCAATATGCTCTCAAAACCCATTGCAATAACTGCATTTTTTTGGGCTGCATTCATCTTTTTAACACCATTGTATAGAGACGACAGGCAACTTCTGAGCTTTATTTTTGGGTACCTATTCTCAATCTCATCTGCAACACTTGTGTTTTCATCGGAATGCTCTGTTGCGTTCCATGAAGAACCTTGTTTAAGCTTTTTAAAGAAATCTAGTGGATTCGTCTGTTTTTTTTGTGAGGTTTGGATGTCATTCCTCAGCTTTGTCCTTTTTTCAATTCTCACAGTATCAATGCTTGTTTCATCTTTCGAGCTTGTTGTTGTCCTTCTCCTTTTCTGAGTTCCTGCATTTTGTAAATGTATGCAAAAATATAAGAAACAATAACGCAAACTAAAATTAGTTATGTGTATGATTGTAATGATAACAGATCTTAATGATAATGATAATGCTAATGTTTATTAAAATAGAGTTCTGTATCTGCTAACATTTATGTTGCTAACCAAGCCATATCATGCCAGGAAGTATGGAAATAGTGAATAAAGTTTTGTACAAGCATCCGTTTCATATCTCCCCTGCTAACAGATAACATTTACAATGCTAATAAAATAATATGAAATATACAACATACAATAATTCTTTTTCTGTTTTTCATTTTATTTTTTCTTAAAAGACACATATAAATCCCTAAAAAATCCCACCAAAATAAATTATAAAAAACACAAAATAAACCCTAAAAACACCCAAAAAAATCATAAAAAACAGAAAATAAACCCCTAAAAACACCCCCAAAAAACCCTAAAAAAACAAAACAAACCCCTAAAAACATCCCCCAAAAAATCCTAAAAAAACAAAATAAACCTCTAAAAACACCCACAAAAATACAAAATAAACCCCTAAAAACACCCCCAAAAAACAGAAAAAGAAAATAAAAAAAACCCTAAAAAAACACAAAAAAAACACGAATTGGTACTATTTAGTGTTCGAATTGGTACTATGGGTGGCGATTTTTATTTTTATTTTTTCGCGGGTCGGAGCGGGTCCGTCTCATGGGCCGACCCATGCATCTGATGCACATGAGACTTTGCCTATAATTTAGGGATATGCTATTTGCACTACTAAATCTATTATTTGCACCACAAATTAACAAAATAGAAAAATAATAATTTGAAATTTACTTAAATGTCCTTATTAAAAAAATTAATAAATAAATAAAACAAAACAAAAAGAAAATGAAGTCTTCTTCTCCAGCTATCACTCCAGTCTGCCGCTCTGGTCCGCAACAAAAAAAATATTCCGATCAACTCTTCGTCGCAAGCATTCATCCTCATTTATGTAGTACCTTCCCTTCTAGCTTCACTAACCACCAAATCAAATAACTTAAACAAAATATTAAAAAAAATAAGTGTTGGCCATTTTCTTTTTCAACAGATGCAGACATAATCACACAAATATTTCGAAGGCTCCAACTACAATGTCGTGTCAAACTTCGCCAGAATTGTTGAAATCCGTTCGAAAACTCAAATTTTCGAACTGCCCATCAAAGATCGAGAATCTATTTTCAAACTCCCTTAAACACATTTGAAAACTAATTTTCGAACCCTTCACGCACGTTATTCGAACATCCTAAGCACCAATCGAAAATCAAGGGAGTGGTGGGGTGGGGGGAAGGAGGGAGGGTGGCGACGGGAAAAAAAGGGAGGTTGACGGTGACAGTGGGGAAGAGATTAGATTTCACTTTTTTTTTTAATTTGAATTATTATTTTTATTTTATAATTTTTTAAGCAGAATAAATATTTTTAAAGTGAAGAGTATTAATGTAAATGTGTGTGGTGCAAAGAGTAAAATTTATAGTGTATTGAGTAACCGAAATATAAAGAGTAAAATTAGTGGTGCAAATAGAAACTCCCATAATTTAATTATAAAAATTATAACAATGTTGCTGTGTTGTCATACATGTGTCCAATTTTTAATCCTTTTTAACAGTGTCCATTAATTCTAATTTTAGAAATTAAGAAATTAAATTCGTAGATATGTACCTTTATCCGAGCCAGTAACATAGGTTTTTAGTATATAATTTAAATTTCATACAACAAAACATGGTTAATGCAACGGGTAATGCTATTGTGGCCAGCTATAATTTATAATTATGGTATATTTTAAATATATGGTAAGTAAATTAAAAATTTGATTATTGATTATTATGGTTTTACAATTATATCTTTGTAATCCATTTTTGAAAGTGGTTGACTTGTATCTTTTTAAATTTCAAATATTACAAAAAAATATCTACAAAATTATAAATAAATTTTTAATAATAAACAATATATATAATATAATTCAAAATTGACTTCCTTCAACATAATTTACAATAATTTATTAATTTTCTATTTCAATTATATTATTTAAAATAAACAATACATATAATATAGAATATATGGATTAATGTAAATTTCATCAATTTATTCTTAAAGGAGACATAATTTCTTCCTCAGTTAAAGAATTTTATTTTTATTTAATTTTAAAATTTTGAATCACACAATGCATTAATAATAATGATAGTGAAGCAAGAACGACGTGGGACAAGGTATTTGATCGAGGCAGCTACCTTTTGTGTACTTGTGCACTATATATAGTCAGTTTTAAATAAATTGCGAATTAGTATATATAAATATATATAATTATATATATGTTCGTATATATATCTGATCAACCAGCTAGCTTTTCAGACAACTATAAATGCTCTTTCATAGAATGCGCTATATAGCGATTCTTTTAAATTATTCTAAAATCAAATATCAGCTAACAGATTTTTTTCCAATTGCAAAATTTATAAGTTTGCAAATTAACGAGATATATATATATATATATATATATATGTGTGGAGTGGGAGAAAGATTTGATGAAACCATTGAAAAATGGAGAAAGAGAAAATAGCAACACCAACTGGATGAGTAGAATGAGATCGAGTTGATTTCATTCAAAAATAAACCTCTAAAAACACTCTCAAAAATACAAAATAAACCCCTAAAAACACTTCCAAAAAACAGAAAAAGAAAACAAAAAAAAACCCTAAAAAACACAAAAAAAACACGAATTGGTACTATTTAGTGTTCGACTTGGTACTATGGGTGGCGATTTTTATTTTTATTTTTTCGCGGGTCGGAGCAGGTCCGTCTCATGGGCCGACCCATGCATCTTATGCACATGAGACTTTGCCTATAATTTAGGGATATGCTATTTGCACTACTAAATCTATTATTTGCACCACAAATTAACAAAATAGAAAAATAATAATTTGAAATTTACTTAAATGTCCTTATTAAAAAAAATAATAAATAAATAAAACAAAACAAAAAGAAAATGAAGTCTTCTTCTCCAGCTATCACTCCAGTCTGCCGCTCTGGTCCGCAACAAAAAAATATTCCGATCAACTCTTCGTCGCAAGCATTCATCCTCATTTATGTAGTACCTTCCCTTCCAGCTTCACTAACCACCAAATCAAATAACTTAAATAAAATATTAAAAAAATAAATATTGGCCATTTTCTTTTTCAACAGATGCAGACATAATCACACAAATATTTCGAAGGCTCCAACTACAATGTCGTGTCAAACTTCGCCAGAATTGTTGAAATCCGTTTGAAAACTCAAATTTTCGAACCACCCATCAAAGATCGAGAATCTATTTTCAAACTCCCTTAAACACATTCGAAAACTAATTTTCGAACCCTTCATGCACGTTATTCGAACATCCTAAGCACCAATCGAAAATCAAGGGAGTGGTGGGGTGGGGGGAAGGAGGGAGGGTGGCGACGGGAAAAAAGGGAGGTTGCCGGTGACGGTGGGGAAGAGATTGGATTTCACTTTTTTTTTAATTTGAATTATTATTTTTATTTTATAATTTTTTAAGCAGAATAAATATTTTTAAAGTGAAGAGTATTAATGTAAATGTGTGTGGTGCAAAGAGTAAAATTTGTAGTGCATTGAGTAACCGAAATGTAAAGAGTAAAATTAATGGTGCAAATAGAAACTCCCATAATTTAATTATAAAAATTATAACAATGTTGCCGTGTTGTCATACATGTGTCCAATTTTTAATCCTTTTTAACAGTGTCCATTAATTCTAATTTTAGAAATTAAGAAATTAAATTCGTAGATATGTACCTTTATCCGAGCCAGTAACATAGGTTTTTAGTATATAATTTAAATTTCATACAACAAAACATGGTTAATGCAACGGGTAACGTTATTGTGGCCGGCTATAATTTATAATTATGATATATTTTAAATATATGGTAAGTAATCAATTAAAAATTTGATTATTGATTATTATGGTTTTACAATTATATCTTTGTAATCCATTTTTGAAAGTGATTGACTTGTATCTTTTTAAATTTCAAATATTACAAAAAAATATCTACAAAATTATAAATAAATTTTTAATAATAAACAATATATATAATATAATTCAAAATTGACTTCCTTCAACATAATTTACAATAATTTATTAATTTTCTATTTCAATTATATTATTTAAAATAAACAATACATATAATATAGAATATATGGATTAATGTAAATTTCATCAATTTATTCTTAAGGGAGACATAATTTCTTCCTCAGTTAAGGAATTTTATTTTTATTTAATTTTAAAATTTTGAATCACACAATAATCAAAATAATTAATAAATTAAATATATTAATTGAATTAATTTTTGTTGGTAGCCATGGAAGTTTGCATCTATTATTGGTTTCTGTCGTTGTTCTACTTTTTTCATATAGGTTATTGTTAATTAGGTAATTCTTAGAGTTATTTAATTAGGTTGATATTATGTTTACTTTGTTAATTTATTTAATTTTTGATTGAGTAATTGTTCATTTTGATGAATATTTGAAAAGAAAACTAACAAATTTTCGACATAAAGAAAAAATTATAATTATTAATATTTCGGTAATGCTATTTGACACAATTTGATCTAGCTCAATAGTAAAAAATTTATAATATAAACAAACAAAATTATATTAATTGACTAAAAGTTTAACAAGTTCTCCACATGAAATTCATGTTGATCTCTCTCTTCATTACCGTGTTCATTAATTATCTATGAACAATTCCGCATAATATTATCTCCAAAATAATAATCAATTCGAAAATTCTAAGTTATCTCTAAAATGAAGTCCAAATTGGAATTAAGGCATGCAATTGCTAATTCGATCGTTATATTTAAATAGTTAAAGATTAACATTAACTAATTAATATAAAACAATAACACATTATTATATCTATATACATAATATAAATTTTCATTTTAAAAATATATAAATATTTTGTTAGTATTACCATTAGTATGTTAAAATTAAATAATGCATACTCAACTACAAATTATATCACAGTTAGCATTTTATATATATGCTATACAATCTTTCTAGGTATATCAATTGTAATTATAGCTCAATATATATAAGTAAATATGAAAAATACATTATTTGACAATATATTAAAATAGATATGATTTATTTAATATAATTAGTAATGAATTTTTCATTGAAAATTAATATAAAATTAAAAATAATAAAAAAATGCCTAAAAAAGTACATATTGCACTAGTGTGCCTCTAATTGAATTGTATTGAAAAGAAAGAAAAGGAACAACTCAAACCTAAAAATCCCAGAAATCAATGTCGATAACTCAGGAAATCGGGGCCTCTTAAAACCCATAGCAGGAAAAACCATATAGGAAAAAGAGTACCCCTCTAAATCGAACGAAAATAATCAGTATCAGAAAAATTCTGTCTAACAAAAACACAAAAATAAAATAAAATTATATTGCACTAGTGTGTGTGTGTGTGTTTGTGTTTAGTTTCTCTAATTGAGTTGTATATATAAAGAAAGAAAAAGTAACCCAAACTTAAGAATCCCAGATATCACAAGTCGATAACTTATGAGACCGGTGCCTCATTAAAACCCACATGGAAAATCCAAAGAAGGAAAAACCATGTGGAAAAAAGAATACCCCTCTAAGCAAACTGAAAGAAATCAGTAGCACAAAAATCTTATTTTACAGCATCCAAGATACATGGAATAACAAAAAACAAAACATCGGGGGAAACAACATTAGAAGCTAATATATCTGCTACCCTATTACCTTCCCAATAAATGTGAGACACACAAAAATGAATACTACTTATGTAATCCAAATTTGAAAAAAGTGAAAAATTCTAATGACAAATTGCCTCAAATTTTCTTCTATGTTATATGATGTTGCAATTTTTTTATAATAATTCATTCTTTTTTTTTTTATAGACATTTTTATGTAATATGTGAATTTTTAAAAGATACAAGTAAATCATTTTCTAAAATGGACTATAAGAGCATAATTGAAAAATCACAATAATTAATAATCAAAATTTTAATTGATTACTTACCATATGTTTAAAGCATATTATAATTATGAATTATGGTCGACCACACTATGGTGAGATACCATTATCCTCATGCAATTGGCTTTTAAAGTATTGAGAAATGGTGAGAATACATACAATTATAAGTGCAAGGACTTTATTAAAAGGTTGAATTATCATTTTGCATATCTCCGAAGATCATGGAATCAAATATATTAATTAACTAAAACAATGAAGTTAGCTTATTAGGACGGGCATTGCATTATTTTAGCCATTAATAAAAGCTTTGTTGACTTAATTATTGTGCAATTAATCACTCCATGAGTTGTAGGTACGTGCCCTTTTCAATAAAAATAAAATGCGTTGTAGGTATGTGGGCCCATCTCCACGCGGCCATTTTATGGCTATACATATATAAGAATTTAAAATTCAAGATGCCCAACTTTCCATAATCCTCTTTTCAGAAGCTATTTTTAACGTTGAAGCAAATTAATTTTCCTCGTAAAATATAATGTTGTATTTTATGTCCTATTGGTGTTAATCAGAATTGTTTACCGAACCACTATCATACAAGTTAATGTATTCATTATTGATGCAGAATGTAGTGATTTCACGGAGACATGTGAATTAATTTCTTTAGCTATCATATTTAACTGCAATTTATATTATTCTATTTCAATTTACTAATTAATATTATTATTGTCGAATATTACTTTTTTTTTACTTACATATATGATCTGATGATATTGAGAAGATTCGCTCGTAATCTTTAATTTCATAACAATCTCACTCTACCACTAGGCCATTCTCACTGAGACGAACATTACTTCTTTATATAAAACTATTACCTTAAATAATACTTTATTACCATTAACTAAAGGCACATATATCTTTTTTTTTTTTTTTGGAATGAACTAGCTACTTTAATTAACAACTGTTGCCTTAATTCATTCTCATCTTAATTAAACTATTATGGTGGCTGAATGTTCATATGGTGTCATCACGTCAACAATAGGCACATTAACTCATACTCATGGTGAGTAAGTTCAGTGCCGTCTTAAATATATTAATGGTCCATGTGCTAATGAAAAAAATTGGGGCCCTAATATTAAAAAAGGGTTAATTATAATTAAATTCTTAAAATTTGACACGATTTATAATTTAGACATAAATTTTAAAAGTTTGAAATTAAAACACAAACTTGTAATTTTTTTTTTTTTTGCAAAATAGACAACTCTAATTTTTATTTTTTACATTTTCTTGCAAATGAAAAACTAACTTGACAAAAAAAAGTCGTGTTGTGCTTAATTGGATAGAAAATATTTTCATCTTATTATTACCAAACGACGTCGTTTTGTACTTAAAAAATTTAAATGTAAAAAATTCAAGATTGTATGTTCTTCATTTATTTCTTCATTGAGACATAAACATCATCGTTTTGTGATGAAGTATAAAATATTTTCATATCATTATGAACCAACATTATTTTTGAGCACACATTAGTTTCCATTTGTGGGGGAAAAAAATTGGGGGTGCTTATTTTGTAAAAAAGAATGTAAGTTCGTATTTTAATTACAAACTTTTAAAGTATGTGTCTAAATTGAAATCATGTCATGTATTTAATCATAATTAAGCCTAAAAATGCTCTATTTTAATTTTAGTAAAAAATTTCAAAACAGTAGCATTTACAATCGTATTTTGACAAAAAAAAACCCCCAAAAATTCAAATTATTTTATTTGTACGTATGAGATGACATCTCGATATAAATTCAAACTAATTTAAAAGAGAGGGGAATTATATATTTATATTAATTATTAAAAATATATATGAGCTTAAAAATAAAAATTGGGCCTCTAAATTGAGCCCAGATCCTCTTGACCGGCCGTGGGTATGTCAACGATTTTGTGGTGCAAGTATGCTATGTGTAAGATTTAATTTTATTAACCTTAAGTGTATATGATGTGAATTAATGATATACTCCTACTCAAAATATAACGTGATCTATAATTATCGCGTGGTTGCTGAAGTTACATTGGCGAGTTGCTAAAAATTTTCTATAGTAAATAATCCTCAAATTGCTACAATTTTTCCAAAATGTTTTCCCGATCATTGTTAAATTAATGCACTTCAAACAAAATGTTTTGTTTCCAAATATTATCAACGTGTATTTCACCATTATTCATAAAAGAAAATGTTGATTGGTTTTAATTCAGTCAATCTACAATATCGTACTTATAATTAACGATGTCAGTTCAGCCTGAAGTCGATAGATTGATCCGAATAGCTCGTGAAAGAAAGAGGGTTAGAGTTAAAAACTAGCCCGAAAATTAGTAAGTTGTCCTGAATTTCAATTGATTTTTTTTTTTGTATTTGTTAAATATTGAAAAATTCATATTTAATATAGTTAATTTAAGCACTGTAAAAATATAATTATTGGTATTTAAATAATATTTTCAATTAATTGCTGGTAAATTATGTTCATTTAATTTTAATTTGTTAAAATTTATATATATTAATGATTTTTTTTTGTAAATTTACTGATCCAGAGGGACTAACTCTTAGGAGAAAAATTTTCATCACAAAGAAAAATATACATGACTTGGATAAATAATCGAATAAAACTAACCCGAAATCGAGTGGATGGATTCGATTGACATCTTTCCCTATTTGTAGTCATTTGAAAAAAAATAATATTAGATTAATGATATTTGAAAAATAATTAAGTGGAATCTACATCTTAAAATTTCCCCTTCAACAGATCACCAAACTGACACATGTCCATTTATGATAGCTGCTTTTGTATGGACTCCAAAAGATAAATTATCATCTCCACTCATAGTCATTGATAGAAAATAAAACCATAGTTTAAACCATTGAAAAAGAAAGTTAAATAAATGGAAGTAAAAAAAAAAAAAAAAAGTAAAAAACCAAAACTAAATGGTAGTTCAGTGAAAAGTGAAAGCGTGAAAGTCATAAAAAAGGTGAGCCGTAAATCATAGAAGAGGCAGAGCCGTCAATTTAATGAATCGTTAACACTATCATTAAAAAACTACAGAAAATTCAAAAGCTATTAATGCCAAATATATTTCTTGAATTGTTTTTCCCCAAAAATCCGAGATCCCTGGTGTCCCTGAGTTCCCATTGGCCGCACCATTTTCAGCTCTCTCTCTCTCTCTCTCTCTCTACGCCCACTTCTATCTGCTACCACCACCACCACCATCTCCATCTCCACTCTTCTACTTCCACTTTGAGCTCTAATCTTGGAGCACTTTTATGTTTGAGGATAAAAAAGCTCTCTTTTTTTTTTTAAAAAAAAAAAAGGATATGATAAAAGGTCCTGCAACATAAAAGTTGCCGATGTATATGTCCTAGAACTCAAGAAACCCCTCACTTTTTGCTGCATCTTCTTCTGCTTGTTCTTCTTCTTCTTCTTCTTCTTCTTCTTCTTCTTCTTCTTCTTCTTCTTCTTCTTTTTGTTCTTCCCCATCTTCTTGTTCTGTATATTGAAATTTGATATATTTCTATCTATATAATTGTATTCGTTCCGCTAGGATCTTGAATTTGCAGTCTTGATTTTTGCCAAGTTGTGTGTATAATTATAATATAAGCATTAGACATGCATGTTTTATGTGACTATTTAATCTCTTCTTAGATCCAAATAACAATATAAATCTTGATTTGGAACTAGAAATTCAAGATCCCATAACGGCCCTGATCAAATTTCACCAGAATTATTTTTTGTACCTTCAATTTCCATCGAATTCTTCAGCTTTTCGAAGTCGATGAATAGCCATCACCAGCAATTCGAGCAAAACGCACAGATGGGGTCGGGGCTGACCCGTTACAGGTCCGCCCCGAGTTCATATTTCGCTAGCCTTCTGAGCAATCCAACCACCGATGATGGATTCATTGCAGCTGATGATTTCGAGCAGCTCTTCAATCCACGAGCTACGAGCCCCGATACACAGATAATCTTCTCCCGGTTCATGAATAGCAACGACGCCGCCGTTCAAGAAAACCGGGAGTCAAACACGGCTGCTCCGCCTCCTCAGCCACTGCTGCTGCCGAGGAAGTCAGAGGCTGAAGAGTTTCATCAACCGCAGCAGCATCAGTTGCAGCAGAGCAATGATTATTCCAATTCTGCAGCAGTTACGTCGCAGATGATGTATGGCAGCCACAATTCTGCCTCTGCTGCAGCTGTTTTCGCCTCTTTCAACTCAAACTCCGCCGCCGCTCAGCCCAAGATGGAACGCGCCGGCGCAGCCCCTTCTGGCCTCATTCGTCACAGCAGTTCGCCTGCTGGACTTTTCGCCAACATAAACATTGAAAATGGTAATTTTTAATTGATTTTAATTTCTTCTTGTATGAGCATTGAGCTCTGTGTTGATCCATATTTCTAGTCTCAAATTGAATGTTTAGAAAAGCATAGAGCTTCTGTTGAGGAAAAGGACCTAATGTGATTGTTGTGTAGTGAAGCAGAAATAGGAAAGAGATGTAGCAAATTAAATTTCATATCTTTGATTGTTTTTGGACTAGAATTTGAGGCATGACACTTGAGATGTTTGAGCAATCCACAGACTTCAAAACAATGAGAGGCGTCGGGAGCTACGGAGGGGGTAATAGTGCTAATGCAGAAGCATCATTTTCTTCTGCAAGCAGGTTTATGAGCCAAATGGACTACTCCTCATCAAGGCACACTACTTCCAGGATAATGGACCCGATTTCAGAAATCGGGAGTAAAGGCATGGGAGAAAACACAGCAGGCGATGCACAATATGATGAAGATCATGGCAATGATGTGGACTACATCACAGGTTTACCCATAAACTCATGGGATGATTCTGCACTCCTCTCTGATCATTACCTCAAAGGAGTAGCAGATAATGATCAGGTCTTAAGCCCTATAGTCTTATAGTCCTATACTCTATTGACAATTGTTTGTTTGTTTGTTTGTTCAATTTTAATCTTTATCTGATGATGGAAAACGTTTGCATTGAAGCAGAAACAAGAAGGTGGAAATCAGCCTAAAACACTATTGTCTCATCACCTAAGTCTGCCTAAAAGTTCAGGAGACTTATCAGCAATTGAGAAGCTGCTGCAAGATTCTGTTCCTTGCAAAATCAGAGCTAAAAGGGGCTTTGCAACTCATCCTAGAAGCATTGCTGAAAGGGTACTTCAAATAAATAATCGAATTGATCTTCAGATTTTATGAGAGCACTTCACTTCATGAGTTCATGTTTGGCCTAATCTTGTTTCAGGTGAGAAGAACTAAGATCAGCGAGCGAATGAGGAAGCTGCAAGAACTAGTACCTAATATGGAGAAGGTAATGCTGCTTAATTTCTTGCACTGATCTGTTTGTTTCGGTCTGATCTTAAATTTACATTCGATTTTTTCCAGCAAACGAACACCTCTGATATGTTGGATTTGGCTGTTGATTACATCAAGGATCTTCAGAGACAAGTAAAGGTGTGGCATCTTCCTTAAAACACAAACCATTCAACTAGCAAACTGATCTTTTCATTAATATTATTCTTGCAACTGTTTAGACTCTCTCTGATAATCAAGCAAACTGTTCCTGCTCTGCAAAACAACACTCGTAGATCAAAAGGCTACCAACAGATGATCAAGGATCAAAGGCCAGTAAGGATCATCTGAGCATTGTATATTGTATCAGATTGTTTAAGCCTATGTTTTCTGTTTTCTTTCGGGTTAAGGGTAAAAATGATGATTATCAATTAGATTGATGTCTTCTTGTAACATATTTTAGACCTTGGTAAATTATTGTGTTAGCTAGTAGAGTACATACAAATTCTTCTAAATAAAACAATTCAAAATTTTCGAGTAGCAGTTTAAATTTTCTGGCCAAGAATTCAAATTTCCATAAGTAGTGATTGTGCATCTACAAAATAAGAATGTTAACTTATTTTGAAAAGGTATTTTTCGATAATAGAAAAAAATAACTTCCTTGGAGGAATATTTATATGGAAAAAATAAAAATAAAAAGGCATTTAGTATTTACCTTTATGCATCTCGCTATCCATTAATGGTCTGCAATGGTACCACTGAGAAAGGATGAAAATGATGTCCATAAAAACTTGTCTGTAAGCTCTCACTCAATCTGTCCGTTTATATTTAGTTATTTATCAACTTTTTTTAAACGTTTTGTAACTCTTGCCATCCATTTTTCACTTAAAAGAACAAATTGAAACAAAAAAAGGTTGTCTTTTTTTCTTCTAAGAAATTGGGGATTCAGTTTGACTTACTACGGGAGGGATGGAGATATTGAGCTTAATTAGATCATGATGCAAAATTTGAAAATTGATTGTATTATAGTTATAATTATAAATTATATTCAAATTAGGTTTTATGTTTCTTGCATTTTCAAGTTTCTTCTATTTAAACTGAAAGAGTCTTGCGTGAGATTGTTTTACGAAATTAGACTTGTCTCGTGTATCATAGTCCACAGACCATTTCAATTACCAAGCAAGAAAGCACCAAGGTTACTTCAAAACTAAGTGTCACGCTAACATATGAACAAGTTGACCTGGCTATAGATGTGTAACAACTTTGTTTGCTTGTCAACAAGCGAAAGAAACTCTGGTATGAATTTTCAAAGTTAAGAAAGGTTTGGACACACACTAACTAATCCACCATTCACATTGAATGTTTTCCACATTCTTCATTTGCTACACAAGAATGACATTTAGTTAAGCAACTGAAAATAGATATGCTTGTCTTTAGAGAGTGGCCTAATGATAAAGTGTAAGGTGATGAAATTTGTCCACTGGAGTACATACTGCAAGTTATTGAATAGAAACACATCACATATCTCGGCTGATTCATCTTTAGGTTTCCCACCGACTCATCGTCACCAAAAAGATGTGTTAACCATCAACACCCATACTTATTGTTACACTTATAAATTTATCATTAAGAAGAGTTGGTCTTACGTACACCAGTTGTATGTAAGTCATATATGAGACGAAAAGGAATTATTTCTAATATTGAAAAGTATCACTTCTATTATTGCTGAAAAATATCACGTTTATTTTATTAGAATATATTGATAAAACAAAGGATAATGAAATTTTTGTAATTATTACTACATTTTTTAAATGAAAAAAATATCACTTAATTGAGCTTCCACCCCTAGACGAGGATGTTAAAGTAAGATTTATTCTTCAGTTTAGACATATGTATATAGATGCAAATGTTGTTGCGCAATACTTTAGCACAATTTGGTGCTCCAAGTGATGATTTCTGTATTTGGAATAAAGATTATCCCAAATGACTAACATAGATAATGGATTAATAAAATGACCTTTATTCTAAAAAACATTGAAAAGTATCAATCTAAAATAAAGTTTTATTGTACATAAGAATTTATCTAATAAGAAACAACGATATAGGGGAGTATAGGGGAGGTTGGGGGTTATGCATTATTCACTATTGTGGACGTCTAATTCTTGAAATATTTTGGCTTGGATTAGCATATTTTTCAGCTGATGATGTTTTAGGCCTTGGGTTGCAAATTGTTGAAATTCAACCCTTGCAAGTGGTTTCAATACTTAAAAAGTTTTTCTTTGCCCTTTTCGTCCTTTTGAAGCAATGACGACTTTAAAAGTTAGACACATAATTATAATCAACTTTTTAACTTAACTACTCTTTTCCTCTCCTACAAACAGGGTAAGAATTAATTTAGTTCTAGAGAGTTCTCTCACAAAAAATAATGCTCTCTCTCTCTCTCTCTCTGTATGTTTCGCATCTATTTACTTACTTTTGAAGATCATTTAAATGTTCGTTTCATATATACAGCGGCAATCAAAAGGTTTAGCTTCTTTCTATTCCATATCTCTATGGGGTAAGGGGTGTTGAAAAAGAATTAACAAGAATTTTAGTTTATTAAGAATGAATAATAAGGAAAGTTCTTACATTTATCCTTTTTTTTACATTTATTTTCTTTTTTCGTTTTTATTAATTTGCTAAAAATAAGTTTGTGTTACTTTTTAGGTTTAATAATATGTTTACTTTCACTTAAAATAAAATAATTAAGAACCGCGGTGATTCAAATTTTTTAATTTTCATATAGGATAATAATTGAATGGTACAAAAGTAATATAATCAAAATGAATGGTAGTGATTCAATTCCTTTAATTATTAGATAAGTTATGATTGAATTATGCAGATGTAAATAAAATCGGAATGACCGATGATGATTCAATCCTTCTTATTTTAATGTAATTATCGTTTATATATATGTTGAAATGTTAGTTTTCTTTTTGAAACCATGAAATGTTAGTTTTATGTCCAAATAAATATATAGATCTCTAAAATAACTTATGTGCAAATTAATTTAATTTATATTATTTTTAATTATAATTAAATAATATCCAATATTAATTGAAAACATATATACTATACAATAATTTCATAAAAAAATTAATTCAATATTAAAAAATATAAAAATTGAATATCCTATTGTAAAGTAAAATATTATAATTGATGGTTGGAGATCCATGAATTTGCTCACACACTGCATTTTTCTCAATAATAAGGTAAAATGATAAAATGAGTTGTACCGTGGAGTTTCACCTTGAAGATGCGCTCTAACAGTGTGTGCATAGAAATAACGTTACTTTTTCCTTCAGAAAAGTCCAACTAACCAATTTCAAACATATTCTTGAGAGAGAGAGAGAGAGAGAGAGAGAGAGAGAGAGAGAGAGAGAGAGAGAGAGAGAGAGAGAGAGGGGTTAGCAAAGACATAAAGTGAGGCGATGAAAAACTAGAACATGTGGATTTGGGATAGACGCATGATAAATGAAGGGTATAAATGTATAATATGGATGGCCCCTACAACTACAAGCATATGTATAAAATGGCTAATGCTTTATGCTGTATCCCACTACTCCAAATTATCCATTTCTGCACACCTTTCCTTTTATAGTAACTTTTCAAGTGCGAGCAATATATAAGGTTTTTCTTCCTTAATTTCGACTCTACTTTAATTCTTATCCTAATTGTGTGGGTGGGTTGATCATCATTAAATATCGATTCCTCCGTGTAAACAGCTCGCTCATTCTTTTCCTTATGAATTCTTGAAAATTCAAAAAAAGGAAAAAAAAAAAAAAACAATGTGTGCCGGCATGACGTATCACATCTTTTATGTTGCATTCTTAACCCACTCAATTTTTTTTTATTTTATTTTTCAATTTCTTATTAACTATTTAAATTTTATTTTTTATTTAGGATTCAACCTACTTAATCAGAGTTTATTATAATTTTTTAGGAGTTTAATTTTTTTATTTTTGGTTGTTAATTATTATTTAAAAAATTAAATACTAAAAGAATTTAATTGGACATGATGAACTCTAGATAACAAGTGTAAAATTAAGTTAAAACACAAGAAATTAAAACCGAATAAAAAAAAGGTGTTTTCTAAATACACAACTATTTTTTGTTTACACACAACTTTTACTTTATACACAAAAAATAATTTAAACTTTTTTTTTGTACTTTTTCTTTACACATCACAATAAATGTCATTTTTATCCTTTTATTTTAAAAATCATATTTTAATTATTATGAGCATAAAAGAAAAAAAAAGAATAAAACAAAAAAAAGGATGTTCGGCCTTCTTCTCCAGTGCGGTTGTCCTTCACATCTTACATTTAAGAGTTAATTTCGATTTTGATCTCAAAGGATATCGGGTATTCTGATTTTGGTCTCGATACTATCACTTTTGGTCCCATAGGAAGTGAAGTATCATTTTTAGTCACGCCATGACGGTTTTCGTTAAAATTTGTATCAATTTTGGTCCCATTTTAATATCAATTTTGGTCTCAACATAAAAAATTTCCAGAACTTCATCCACGATTTTGGAGGCAAATTTTACCTGTTTTTGCTATTATTTTGGAGGGAATTTTCACATCTTTTTGGAGGAAAAATTCCCACCATCATGGCCACTATATATACCAACTCACCAAACAAAATAAATAATCTAACACACACAATTACCAAGCTACCAAAGCACAAGAAAAAATACCAAACAAAAGCAATGTCTGCCACATCCTCAAACAAAAATTTCGGCAAAGCTTACATGGTGTGTCATTGTGGAAAAGCTGTTTATACATACGTTTCAAAGAAGTCCACAAGCAAAGGTAGGACATTTTATACATGTCCAGATTCTCAGAATGGGGGGTGTGGTTTTTTTCTTTGAGCTGATGAAGATGGAGCTGAGGAAAAATCTATTGACAGTGAGACATTGAAGAAAATTGCTAAAGAGTTGAAGAAAATGTCTGAAGATGTTGCAGAAATAAATAAGCTAGGGAAAATGATATTCCTATTGCTCTTGTTTTCCTTAGTAATTAAATTATTCAAATGAGCATAATAGAATAGCCATGAATGTAATATGCTCTATTTTTTCCCCTTGTAATGTATGCTCTATCTATTTTTGCTATGCAATGTATGCACTATATCTGTTGTACAATGAACAAAGCTTTCAACATAATTGAACACAGTTTCAACAACTCACATAATAAAGAAAGCTGCAAGTTTTCAACTACATACAGCACAACCCCCAAAAGATAACAAGAGTTTCACTATTTCAGCTACTGCATATCATGATTCAAAACGCAAGACAAAAAATCCCAACAGTTAGTTTCAACTACTGTGAAACATAACTCAAAAAAGCAGTAGCAACAACCTACATGTTATGCACATGAAATAATCAAAAAATTCACAGTAGAAGATACCAAGACCATAACATTATGCTTCTTTATCACAACTTCCCTTCTTTGCATCTCTCAAGCTAGATAATGTGACAAATATCTTACCCCCTTGAGAGAACACTTTCATGCTTTCTTTACCCATCTGTGCACCAGTAGAAGGTCCACCAATTATCTACTTTGGATGGAAGCTCATCGGAGGAGAAGCTCTGATTTGAACACCCATTGTTCTTGGTTGTAGAGCACTGACTGCCTGTGAAATAGTATAAGCCTCTGATGTTTTCTCTTGATTCACACCAGCCTGTCTTGGTTCAGAACTACCAGCAAGTGCAGCTCTTTTTTTAGCCTAAAAATTTAGATAGTAAGTAAAGTGAAGATTGAAATAAAATCAGTAAAGTGTATATATGCAACTCACAAGCTCCTTTCTCCCCTGCACAGTAGTTGGTCTGGCACTTTTGTGTGTATACTGATCTATAAAAACATCTAAGGCAGTAGCATCTTCATCCAAGGCAGCATCATGTTCATCTTTTTGTGTCAAGGGATAGTCAAGTTGTGTCATGTCCTGCACATTAGCTTGTGTAGTGGGTTTTTCAGCTTGTGTAATGGGTTTTTCAGTAGCCTAAGGAACATATATATATAGAACGGATTATAGTTAGTGTTCTGCATAACAATATGAAAACATAAATTCAACATAATATGAAAAGTTAACCTTTCTTACTCCACATCCAAGGCGATTGTGACCTTTTTCCCTACATATCTGATAGATGACCTTAAAACTTTATTTTCCCATTTTTTGCAGGTCACTTGCACTCCTTTTTCTCCGTTTCTTCTTTGGACTTTCACTCAACCCAATTTTCCTTGTCTTTTCAGGCCTACTCTTTTTCTTTTTAAGAAATGTAGGTGGCAATGGTGGACTGTAGTCTGTTTTATACCACAGTTCTTCTCCATTTATTGGGTTTACAGCATGACTGTAAACTGCATCATATGTTTCAACAAAGTCACAAGCAGCAACAAAATCCTCTAGATCTCCCTTTTCTGTTGGGGTTTGTGCCCTTAAAAGAAATTGTGAATTATTTTTATCTTATTTATAAAAGCGACATTTATTTTCGAACTAATTTGCTTCTTGTATGCATTTATTTTACATCACAGAAAATTCATAGTTTATTTAATGTTACCATAATCTTAGTATATAAGTGTTATATACAAGAGGATTAAGATTATGGAAAATAAATTAAAAATGAAGTCCGTGACGAATTTAATTAAAGTATGAGATCTTTAATTAAAATGTCACTAATGCAGCCCAATGACATTATGAATGTGACCATTTTATCCAAACAGCTGATGTGGAGACATCCAGTTGGGTGCATTTATATATGATATGATCATATAAGACTTGAACCGATTTAATTTAATTATTCCTTCAAATTCCGTTAAAGAAAAAGAATATTAAATTAAATCACAAGATGATTATATATGAATAGTCTTAATCCTGAGTGATTATAGACTTCTATTTATTTCAATATGATTCTTGATTTGCTCGTTAAAGTTTATTTGCCAACATTCTCTAAACATGCATTTTAGATTCACATTTCAATTAAATAGCTGCGAATGTAATTTATAGATATAGAATCAATACCTTATTTTGAGAAGTAGAAAGATAATTCTCTCATTTGTTAATTCTGGAACTGAGTGATTTGAGATCTCTAATTAATAAATCGTTTATAAATTAACCGCTCACTAGTGAATTAATGGTAAATGAGAAAAAGAAATAATTGAAGAGGTTAATGAATATTACCTGTCTTCAATTATGAATTATCTATGGAGGACTAATTCATATGAAATAATTAAATCAATGGACTACTCAAATTCATAGAGTAAATATATTCTATAATTAAAGAGAGTGCAATTCCGAATTTTTAGTGGAATAATATCGGAATTAATAAGTTGAATAAATTAATTAAAGAATTTAATTAATTATTTATTCGATTTATTGGAGCTCTTGATTATAGGTCCATGGTCTCGATTCGCCTTCCTATTTTATTAACGGGTTAATAATAATATTTAAGTTCCTAAAGTGTTATGAAAAATAAGTTTTCATAAAGTTTGGGCTTATGTGTAAATATTAGTTAATTTCGGGAATATATGATATTCCACAGTTTGACTGTGCTAGGAATTAAATAAATATAAGATATTTATAATATTTACATATTAGTAATAATTAATAATTATTTGAGATAATTATTAATTTGTTTCCTTATCTTATATGATTCTAAATCTGTTTAAGATAGGAAACTGATATGTATTGGAATTTGACCAAAATCTAATTATAAATATAACATTAGAATGAAGAAATGGCAGACGCCGAATACATAGCTCTTATGAGACGTGAACTCTTTCGAAATAAAAGGCCAATGAATTTATTCATGTTGGTTTTATTAAATCAAATGGTTTGATTTTGATTCTTTAGAAATCAACGAGAGAAATTGTTCACGGCACTTGAGATTTCATCAAATCAAAAAGTTTGATTTTGATTTCTTTTCTTCTTATGATTATATTTTAATCCAGATTAAATATCATCTTAATACTACATCTCAATTCTACGATTTCATGTGTTGACATAATCATAAAAAAATTAAGTTAGGAACTTAATAGATTTATTCCGCTGCCCATTCACTACCGTTCAAAGGGAGGATCGAATCGGAAGATCGTGGTGTTTATGAGCTTCAAGATTCAGAGGTTGATCGAAGAAGACGAAGGAGATTTAAGAAAAATGTATTTTCTTTATCTCTTCTTTAGTATTAAATAAATTTAATTGGCATGGATATTAAATTCTTATATCACGATCTATATTCTGATTAATACCGCTTCCGCTCCCGTTCGATTTGATCGAAAAGACGGATTTTATTCGACCCGAAATAGTTTCGGACCGGTTTAATTTTCAACACCTTTTGCACAGATTGCACTTATGGCATGCTTACAAGGAATGTCAGACAACTCCCACCTCCTAATATCACAAGTATGGTCTAATAGCTTGAGTACCTTATGCCTTGCTCCAATAGCTTGTTGATGTGACACATAAACTCCAAGCTCATATATTGCTGATTTCCTATAGCTCTTTATACTCTTCTTTAGATCACATCTGAAAGACCTCTCAAACGTCTTTGCCAACCAACCTAACTTAGCATTAGACCCATGAAACTGTCTTGTACAGGTGTGTACCAAATTCATCTCCCTAATATGAAATGATTCTTCATCTTTCACCTTAAGTGCATTTATATGCCATGCACACCCTTCATCAGCCTTCTTGCACCTTGCATAGATTCTTCTGGTATCATTTTTAATGAACTTTGTGGATCTTCCTATCTCAACTGAGTGGCTATTGACAGCCTCCTTGAACTCTATCTTGGTACTGAACAATTGCCCCAGGTAAAATGTTGAATTTTGTGATCTTGATTTGATTTTAGGCCTCATACTCACATTACTTTCCCCTTCTTCATTTTCAGATGCTAGACTTTCAAACTCACTCATCTCATTACCATCATCTGAGGCACTAACACTCTCTGAGTTAGTAGCATCAATAGCCCATTCTCTGGTACCTACCCACTCAACATCATTATCTACATTCTCATTGTAGATAATGTCATCCATAAGTTCATCACAACTATTCTCATTATATGTGAAATCCTCATCATCACTTTTACTGTCAGCATCTAAACCCTCTTCCATCACTGCCTTTCCCTTCCCAGCATTAACTAAGCCAGCATCTAGACCCTCTTCCATCACTGACTTCCCTTCCTAGTATCAACTAAGCCAGCATCTAGACCCTCTGCATCTGAAACCAGACCTTTAGATGATTTTTCAATATCTACATAGGTTTCCATATATCTCCTATTCAGAATCTTCTCATTCTCAATTTCCTGCTCAACATTACCCCGTGGTTCATCATCTACATACTCCACCTCTCCTTCAACCATTTATTTCTCCAACAGAAGTTGATTTGATTCTTTCACCCTACAAATATATGGTGAACTCTTTGCTTTTAACAGCCTCCCTTATCAACATCCAAATATCAGCCTCACAAACAATAGCCTTCAAAATACCATTTTCATCATTCCCATAAATTTTCTTAGTACTCGTATACCCTAATTATTCAAATAAGTCTTCTAAATATTTCCAACACCACTTTCGCATGTTGATAAAATCAAATGCACTGATTGTGCCTTCTAAATACTCAAGCTTACCCAAATCAGAAATTGTCATGCCTCCATGCCTGAGCTTCATAGTGTACCAAAACCGATACCCACCTAACAAAAAAAAATGAGAAACAACAAAATTTTCAAAAATTGGACGAAACGGCAGCGGAGAAATTTGACAAAATATTAGAGAAATTGGATGAAACTTACTGTAGTTTGGGTGTGGCATTTTCAGAAAAACCTTCCTTTGTATCATCATGTCTCAATATTGTTGTGGAATTTTAGAATTTCTTGCGAATTTGTGAAAGGGGGTTGAAATTAGGGCAGAGCAATTTGGGGGATTTCTTATGGGTTGTGAATGTGTTCTATTTTTGTTCAATTAGGGATTTAGGTCTAATTTTCCCCCCAAAAAGACACGCACGTGAGTCGTGTGTGATGTTTCCTTCAATCGTTAAAACAGTCATTTAATTCATGGGATCAAAATCGATAATAATAAACATATGGCACTGGTTTTGGTTAATATTTTTGAAAAAGGATCAAAAGTGATAGTATCGGGACCAAAATCGGAATATCCGATGTCCTATGGGACCAAAATTGAAATTTTCTCTTACATTTAATAATGGAGTCTTCAATTTGCAAGCGTGCAACCATCCCATCACCTTCTCCTCCACAAAAATAGCAAGCCTTTGCTATTCTTTCTCTTTCTTGACTAGGAATCATTAGAAGAGTTGTCTAATATTGATGTTGATTCTTGAACTCATGATATAATTCAAGTAAGAACAATTGCCTTCTTTTACAAATTGGGATTCAAGATGGGATATCTCACCATTTCGTGCATCAGTAAATATCCAAGGAACACCTAATCATGGAAAAACAAGAAATTCACTGAGTTACAGTGTAAGACAAAATTCAATTTGAATGACCGCGTATAGAAAGAAAAATAATACTCCCTCCCATTCAAAATATAAGTCTTTTTAGCTCTTTTAACTATTTGTAAAATATAAGTCTTTTTAGAAATTCATGTCAATTTTACCCCCATTAATGAATACATAAATTAATGTAAATTCAATTAACTTGGTTTATGAATCTACTCACTTTTAAGACTATTCATTTGATCATTATTTTTTTTAATTCTTTCACCATTATTTATTTATACTTAATATATTCTTTGTTTCTTCTTCTAAATCCATTTCTTCTCCTAATCGCAAATCGATTCCTTAATTTTCTTCTGCCAAAGAAACATTCTCCCTTCAAAGGAATTGATGCACATGAACTTGAAGAGATAAAAGCATCATAAGAAAAGGCTCTCAAGGAAGCAAATACATCCTTGGAAAAAGCTGAGCAACTCATTTTGCAAATTAGTGATGCAGTAAATTCATTGAGTTTGTGCGTATCTGATTCGGAAGTTGAAGACGATGTTCACGGGTCTTTTACATCTTTCATTCGTGATCGTGCTATTAATGTAAAAAAGAAGTCAATCGTGAATGAGGAAGATGTCCAAGAAATGAAGAACAAGATGCTTAAAATTTTTCTTCCAATGTGTTTTGAGAAAAAAAAAGACGATGAAGTGGTTTTATTATTATGTTATGATTATCAAGAACAATAGTGAATTTTGTGAGTATTATTT
Source organism: Perilla frutescens (assembly GCA_026008535.1). Taxonomy (NCBI): domain Eukaryota; kingdom Viridiplantae; phylum Streptophyta; class Magnoliopsida; order Lamiales; family Lamiaceae; genus Perilla; species Perilla frutescens. Next base: position 35,826,469 of record BRKX01000011.1, read on the forward strand.
TTATATTCAATTTTAGAAAAGTATGTTTGTTTCAATTACCAGATGACATGCACTTAGAAGCATATAAACCATAAATTATGTCATTAGTAGCTGCTCATTATGTTACACATATTGTCATTATTCGAATAGTATGGTTGTTCCAATTTCTAAAAAAGATTTGTTGTTTCCCCAATGTTAAACTAAGCTAAAGAGAAGGATAAGGATTGATATTTTTAATTGCACATTTTTTGTAATTTCAGAATGAATAATGATGCATTGCATGCATGCATATATACATATTCCAATGCAGAGATGTGTCTGCTATAACAGATATAAAGGAATGGCAGCTTCTGATTATAAGGTAGAGTAAAGAAACTCATTATAATCCCTTCAAAGGAATGGCAGCTTCTGATCTTAAATGCAGTGGAAAGATCCAAGTGTATCTGTTATAAGTAGAGAAATTTGGATGTTCCAAACGTTTACATGTGTAATGATCTTACTTTGTTCCATCATTTTGCCAAAGTAAATAGCAGCACAAGTAGAGATAGTCCAGAAAACCAAAAATCAATTTTTAACACAAGAAATTCAACCATATAAAGTTCACGACAAGATGAGTTTTACAACTACTGTAACCAATCAACTTTCAACATAAATAAACATATCTCAACATAAATATAAATGAGCAAATGTCTCAATATAAACTTCTTGCAGTGAAAGTTGCTCATCAATTCAGCAATTCCATCACTGGCCTTTTTTCATGAAAAAAAAAATCAAGTTATTAGTGTCATAAGTATATTACATTCACAAAAGGATAAAGTGTTCAAAGATAACTCACCAAGTCTTGCAGTCACCAAGTCTCTGCTAGCTTGCACTAATGTAGTATCACATGAAATTTGTGTAGGAAGACAACCTAATCTTTGAAGTAGTTCTTTGTTTATGTGAGGTATTCTATATTGATTTCCCCCTCCTACTTTCATGGATTCTTTCAAACATAGTTGCAATGTCAACCATACATGATTTAGTTTGATGGGTGAGTAGTCATAAAATATTTTCTCTACAGCATGAACAAGCTCAGGGATAGTTCTCGCGCGCATTTTCTGTTGCAACGATTGTATGGCCCTAAAAAATCCAAGATCGAGTATATTAAAATCAGGAGAGTTTGGAGGTTGACAAGTTAATGTAATATCAAACCCATTTTGTGAACCCGCTGCTAGAATATCACAGTCTGTAGGAGGAACATGTGTCCTAGCATTGTCTTGTTGGATGAAAATAGTATCCACATGTTCTGATCTTGGACATTTTTCTCAAATCGCCGGTATAACCTTTTCAATCAAAAATGCTTTTATGGTCTCCCTTTTAACAGATGTAATCGCTTTCATCTCTATTGTACCAGCATCTCTATTTCTGTTATTTCTCTGGGCCGGTTGTTCAGTAATAAATGGCCAACATCTGATTTTACCATCAAATATCACCATTCCCGCATCATCAAATTTGGGACGAGCCGTGGCTGCTAAGAACATGACTTTTGCAATGAAATTTTTACTCTGACATGACCGATCAGGATCTTCTTCATTATGGAGTAAATAGTACGTCTGATCCTTTTTTGTCATGTAAAACCATTTCTCATCAATATGCACATAGTTGTACATTCTCTTGAACTTAGAAGCGTTCAACATTATGCTTTCATCAAGCACCGACAAGCAAAACTGTAATCGGGAAGTTTTATTTTCCTCTTCAAATGTGGTTTGATGGCACTTGAGTGACGACGTAGGACACCTTGCTTAAAAAGTCGATGCAATTTGGAGTAGCTAACTCCTAAAGCATCCGAAAGAGATGTTAGTGTTGTTCGTTGATGTAACGGTACTTCTTGTACCCGACTTAAATCAATCTGAATGCGCTTACGACCACAATTCCGCGTCTTCCTTGAAGAAACGTCCATATCTATGCCGGCTGGAGTTCTCTTATGAATTTTCCATATTCTTTGTATTGTTCGCACACTCTTAACATTGAACATAGCTTGCACCTCCTTAGTCGTGTTTTTCTTTAATTTACCATCGACACTCCTCTCTAATAAAGCGCGATACACTGCCCATCGTTCGGCATGAGTTATGACCCATCTTTTTCTTTTTTTTGGAACATTATCTATTAACAATGACAAAACAAGTTGCCTATCAATTCATAATAGCACAAATAACTAGAGGCGACTTATGGCTAGAAATAACAGAACAAATATCGTCACAAATACCAACCTTGGCCTGTTTGTGGGGAAATCTCCTCATTCTCTGATGAATCTAAAGATGCTCAATCGTTCTCTTCTGTAAACTCACGCAAGTTGAGTTCTATAAGAGGGTATCCAATCACATTGTTGTCTTCATTTAGTTCGATGATCAAGTTTCCCGATGAAGAATAAGTTGCAGCAATTGGGATTTCTTCTTCATTTAGTTCGATGATCAAGTTTCCCGATGAAGAATAAGTTGCAACAATTGGGATTTCTTCTTCATTGTGGAATATATTGTCGATGATTGGAGGAGGTTGGTTCAAATTAATTGTAAACCTTGAATTCATGTATATTGATGTCAATATTTGACTCGCCACTTCTCATATTTGAATATACAAAAGGCTGAATTTGATCGAGAAAAGTGTAAGATGAAATTTGTCTCGCACATATTCCCTCCTTAATTGTTTTGGCTCCAAATCAAAATTTTGGTAGGTGACTGATTGAGAATTCAGATTTCTCAGTAAGGAAACGGCTTTAAGAAGAAGACAATGAGTTTGTAATATTTTTCAAAATTTGATGAAATTTGTCTCGCATATATTCCCTACTTGTTTGTTTTGGCTCCAAATCAAAAAAATTATTTTGGCTCCAAATCAAAATTTTGGTAGGTGAGTGATTGAGAATTCAGATTTCTCAGCAGAGGAAACGGCTTTAAGAAGAAGACAATGAGTTTGTAATATTTTTCACCAAATATAGAGTTAGAGTTTTTTTTAAGAACAACAACTTAGGCCGATTTGGAAAAGAAGACAAATTTATTGCGGGCCGAAATTTAAGGACATTAACATTTAAGTGTTGCGTCCGTAGGCCAATTTTCAGCCCGAACGGGCTGCACCTCACGTGAGATGCACGTGATGTCCTTAAATTTCGGCCCGTAATAAATTTGTCCTCTTTTCCAAATCGGCCTAAGTTGTTGTCCTTAAAAAAAGGCAATCTATTGTTTCTCCTACATGAGTTATAGTTTTTTTAAGGATAACAACTTAGACTGATTTGGAAAAGATGATAAATTTATGGGAGCAATTTTTATTTAGACAAAAGTAAATAAGATTTGGGAAAAAACAACAAGATTTAAAAATAGGGTGTTATGTGGGCAATCTGTATTTATTTTTAATTGAATCAATCTAAATGGGCCCACGCGTCTGAAAAAGCTTACAACTTTGTGTACTTATCCCTGACATATTGAATTTGGTCATGCAAAAATGGAATATTTATTATTAGGGTTTCGACTACACCTAACTACCTCTCTTGCAGATTAAAAAAAAACGTTTGATTCTCTCTCTTTCTCTCCCAACTGCCATTATCACTCTCTCTTCGAAGTTGAATTTAATTTTCCCAACCACCCCCCACATTCTCTCTCTCCTCGCTTAAAGTCGACATTCTATCATGGGCCTAAGAAGAAAATCTCTTCCTCGCATAAGTGTGAATTTTTACAGTTTAATTTGAAGAACTGAAAAAAAAACGCATCTCCTCCATCGAAACCGTGTCGGCTCCTCCACGATTGAAATCGGCGATTCTTCCTCTGAACCGTGTCTGCCGACTCTCATCTCATTCTCGCCAAAAAGGTTTCTCTCTCTCTCACTCTCTCCCCCCAACTGACGGTCTTTAATGTTCGTTGCAGTTGACTACTCATCGGCCACCGAAGATGGAGCGAGCACCCCTTGGACCGGAGACCTCATCTTCTTAAGTAGGGTTCCTTTTAAATTTGTTGAATTTGGTGTTAAGTTGTCGATTTAGGCTATGAAAAATTAATTGATGCCATCATTTGATATATTCGATGCCTTCATTAAAAATAAGAATAAGCGATGCCTTCCAAAAAATTAAGCGAAAAATATTATGCTAATAGTGGTTGTTGAAATTAATCATGGTTTAGGTATTGTTAGTCGCGGCTTATTGTTTTAATTACCATGACCCTAGGTATTATTGATTGATTATTTGCTATTAATTGTGGGTTATTTGTTGTTAAATGTGGGTTATTTGTTGTTAAAAAATAATCAAGGAGCATAAAATATAATCGACGCCTTCCTCGATAATTATAATAATAATCGAGGCCTTCCTCGATTAAATTACAAAAACAAAAACTAATCGAGGCCTTCCTCGATTAATTTGAAAAATAAAAACTAATCGATTAATTAAAAAAAATTAATCGAGTCACTAATCGATTAATTAAAAAAAATTAATCAAGGCACAAATTTATTAAATAAGAAAAATTAATCAATGCACTAAGCGATTAATTAAAAAATTAATTGTGGCATTAATCGATTAAGTAAAAAAAAACCAATCGAGGAATTAATCGATTAATATTTTAATTAAAAACAAACTAATGGATTAATAATTAAAAACAAACTAATCGATTAGTTTTTTAATTAAAAACAAACTAATCGATTAATAGTTTTAAAAAAAACTAATCGATTAGTACTTTAATTAAAAATAAACTAATTGATTAATAATTTTAAAAAAAACTAATGCATTAGTAGTTTAATTAAACAAAAAATAATCGATTAATAATTAAGAAAAATTAATCAAGGCACTAATCGATTAATAGTTTTTTTTTAAAACTAATCGATTAATAATTTAATTAAAACTAATCGATTAATAATTAAAAAAAATTAATCGATTAATAATTAAAAAAAACTAATCGATTGATATTTTAAAAAAAAACTAATCGATTAGTAGTTTAATAAAAAAATAAACTAATCGATTAATAGTTTTAAGAAAAACTAATCGATTAGTACTTTAATTAAAAACAAACTACTCGATTAATAATTAAAAAAAAGTCGATTAGTACTTTAATTAAAAAACAAACGTATCGATTAATAATTTAAAAAAAACTAATCGATTAGTAGTTTAATAAAAACTAATCGATTAATAGTTTAATTAAAACTAATCGATTAATAATTTAATTAAAACTAATCGATTAATAATTAAAAAAAACTAATCGATTACTAATTAAAAAAAACTAATCGATTAGTAGTTTAATAAAAAAACAAAGTAATCGGTTAATAGTTTTAAGAAAAACTAATCGATTAGTACTTAAATTAAAAACAAACTAATCGATTAATAATTTTAAGAAAAAATAATCAATTAATAGTTTAATTAAAACAAATCGATTAATAATTTAAAAAAAAAAAAGAACTAAAAAAAGCCTAAAATTAAATTTTAAGAAATTCCAATTTATATGAAATATTAAAATAATTTACTTTATTAGTTTTAATTTTGAAAATGTTGTTAGATCGATTGGGTTAGACTGCCGTTACGGAGCCGGACGCCCTCGGTCGTCGTGTACGCCATCCCAGGTGTTATTGACACGATTAGAGACACACTGCTCGTGATTGGTGGTGACACACTGTTTCGGATATTTTCTGGACTACAGAGGTGGTGACGTCCAGAAGAGGGTCATTAACGCGCTGATGACGTTCGAGGTGCACGCGCCGGATCGTGCACGTGTGGGGCTGGAGGCATGGTTTCACATTCATCGTTCCCAGCTATGGTTCGGTCCGAGTGAGTACGCCTTGGTGTCAGGTTTACGATTCGGCAGCTCGACATTCGATCCTCATGGCGATCATATTGTTCCGAGGAGATCGGTCTACCACCGTTTATTCGAAAGGAAGCGTATGACAATCAAACAGATGGAGGACAAGTTCAAGGAGGTTGGGATGGCCAGAGACGCTGCGGATTATGTGAAGGTTGCGAACATATTGTTCGTATACCGGATGATTCTGTGCCTAGATCAGCACCGGGCCGTGGATCCATGGGTGTGGGCGCTAGCGGAGGATATGGAGCGATGTAACTCATTTCCATGGGGTGCATATTCTTACCAGTTGTTGATGCACTACATTGACCTCCTCCTCAGGACTCGAGAGGCTATGGGCGGGAAAAGATCGGGACAATATCATTTTTACGGGCCGATCTGGGCACTCCAGGTAATTAGTTTAAATTTAATTGTTCTAAATTAGTTTAAATCAAGTGAATACGTAACTAATCCATTAATCCATTAAGAGACCTAGCTTGTAGATATTGACATTACAATATTGACTTATGTGTTGTTTTTGTACTTGAACTTGATCAATGTAAATATTTTTCTTCATTAATGTTTTTCGTGACAAAATGTGTTGTCCCGTCAACAAAAGGGTTCGAAAAACAACTTAATTTAATCGACTAATGCTCATCCGCTGACAATCGAATAGGACATCTAGGACGCGTATGCTCCGTACTACCGCAAATGCCACACTTCTTCGGCGCCCTTCTCCGCGGAACATCTTCGGGCGGTGAATTCAGATCAACTCCGCCAATGGGTAAATGGGCTGTGCATACACGCCTGTTGTGCCCCTGTCCATGGCATCTAGTGCAAACCTGCCTCCGTGCACTGGATGAGGCCTCAAACGGGGCTCGAGCTCTGGATGTAGATGGACGCCCAGCACGTCGTCTGATCTCTGGCTCCAAAACCACTCGTGATCCAAACACATCGGGCATAATCCATTGTTCTGGATGAGGCAAACCCCTGATGATCGAGTTATACATACCGACCAAGCTCTCCACCTTGTAACACCTGTCCACATAATCATATATAGCCGCCCCGGTACAACTGCGAAAGGGAAAATAAACACACTCAATAGGTACATGTACAAAAATAAGAACAAATATAGATTTAAATGTCGTACCAGATGACCGCTGCCGCGTAAGAGCAGGGGATCAAGTCCAGCTCGAACTCACGACAGTCACAGGTCCGGTTCTGAAGATCGACCATGTAGACCTCCCTCCCTACCTCGACTTTCCATAAAGTTGCTAATGTAGTGGGCCGCACGGCATAGCAGCGTCCCTTATCAATGTTACCCGAAAGCTTAAGCGCGATGCCATCAGTCAACACATGATTCGAGCCCACTGCTGCCGCACGTCGCTCCACGAACCACTGCTCAACAATTGATCTAAACATCTCGAACAATGAGCAAACAGGTAACCTCCTCGCCCACAACAGACGAGCATTAAGACTCTCCGCCGCATTAGATGTCATGAACCCGTAGCGCCGTACGGGACAGTGTGAACGAGCCCAATGCACTGGGCCAATATTACACAGCTTCTGATATGCATTTGGACAGACCTGCTCCAACGTCGACATACTCTCCTGAAAGGTCTCTCTCCGATATGCGTAGGCAGCCTCCTGAAATAGCGTCGTCACGTGTTTCCCTCTCTTCGTCATCTTATTCTTCAAATGGTAGTAGCACAGTCCGTGCGTCGCTCTTGGGAAAACGGCCTCCACAACATTTTTAATGCTTTGATGCTGATCCGAAACGATGAGAAGATCATCTATAACACCTAGAGCCATGTACACGTGGGCCAGAAACCATATCCAAGATTCATCGTTCTCTATCGGTCCGAGCCCAACTGCAACAGGTAAGATCTGTTCGTTGCCGTCCTTCGTCACAGCAACAAAGAGAACCCCCTTGTTCTTTCCCTTCAGGTGGGTCCCATCGATCACAAGCACTGGACGAGTATACTGGAGAAATGCAGTGACACACGCACCGAGAGCAAGGAATGAATGCTTGAACCGACCATCACTCGTGATCTCCATGTCTACTACAGTTCCCGGATTCATCAATTGCAGAGTGTGAAGGAAAGCGGGCAACTGTGCGTAGGACTTGTCAAAGTCTCCATATACCATCTGAATGGCAATGTTCCTCGTGCGCAGAGCGAAGCTGTAGTCGATGTGGATGCCAAACTCACGCACAAGCTCCGCCATCATCTCCTTCGGCTTCAGAACAACCCGCTCGTCCACCAATCTACGAGCAAAGTATTTTCCGAGCACTCGTGCAGGTACCTGTCGCGGAGCAATTCGACCCATATCAAGATGGCATGTGTGAGTGCCGTTGAACTTGTATATTCTCCACATATGCCCATCAGCAACCGCAAAGCACTTGAACGGGCAATCACTGCCATGCTTGCAAACATAGCCCAATCGTGACCTATTCGAGCGATACACGGCATACTCCACTCGATTCTGCATGTGATAGATACCGACCGCCAGGGCGAGATCATCCTTCGTCCGAAAAATAGCTCCCTGGTGCAGTGTATCTGTTTCTGGTGCTGGTCCCTCATCCCAAGATAGTGGGCCCGCAATGTCCCAGTCAGCAAGGGGAACCACCCAATTGCTCGAAGGCCCGTCAGATCTAAACGGAACACCAGTGGTGGGTGGTGGGACGACTCCTGTCAAGCACAGCAATCTGTCTGTGCGATCAGCAGAAGAACGAAGCCAGCCACTGAATTCTGTTAACAGCGACTCCACCAACCTCGTTCTATCATTTACCTCTTCTTGTTCTTGTTCTTCTTCTTCTACCTCTTCTTCTCCTTCTGCCTCTTCTTCTCCTTCTCCCTCTTCTTCTGCAGTAGGACCATGCGTCTCTGCATGTGAAAAGTAGGGAACATAGTCATCCCTCATAGATGGTCCGGCTCTAGAACCCTCCAACTGTCTTGAAATCACGTACACGACCAACTCAGTAGTCTGCTCGTGAAGCAAATCGAGCAAATCTCCATCATCTTGCAAAGATGCTCTGATCCGTCTGCCAGTATTGGTGCTGGTGAGGTAAAATATTTCATACTCGATCCTGTTCGGGTCAGTCCGCAACAACTTGTGAACCTCCCTCACCAGTGAGCTAAAACACAGCTTATCGGATGACATCGTCACGAGTTGTTCGTCCCCATCTACATATTCTGATCTCTCCCATCGTCCACTGTGACGTACAATAATGCGACGTCTAACCATCTGGACAATTTATAAACAATGCTACATGAGATCACAATTTAACCATAAACCCTCTTAAACCCTAAACCCTATAAAACACTAAACCCTAAATGTAAACCCTAAAACCGTATAAACCCCAAGCCTCTATTAATCGATTAGTTTTTTTTCAAATTATTAATCGATTAGTTTGTTTTTAATTAAAGTACTAATCGATTAGTTTTTATTAAAATTATTAATCGATTAGTTTGTTTTTAATTAAATTACTAATCGATTAGTTTTTTTTTAAACTATTAATCGATTAGTTTGTTTTTTATTAAACTACTAATCGATTAGTTTTTTTCAAATTATTAATCGATTAGTTTGTTTTTAATTAAACTACTAATTGATTAGTTTTTATTAAAATTATTAATCGATTAGTTTATTTTTAATTAAAGGACTAATCGATTAGTTTTTTTTAAACTATTAATCGATTAGTTTGTTTTTTATTAAACTACTAATCGATTAGTTTTAATTAAACTATTAATCGATTAGTTTTTTTTTAAATTATTAATTGATTAGTTTGTTTTTAATTGAAGGACTACTCGATTAGTTATTTTTTAAACTATTAATCGATTAGTTTGTTTTTTATTAAACTACTAATCTATTAGTTTTAATTAAACTACTAATCGATTAGTTTTAATTAAACTATTAATCGATTAGTTTTTTTTCAAATTATTAATCGATTAGTTTATTTTTAATTAAAGTACTAATCGATTAGTTTTTATTAAAATTATTAATCGATCCGTTTGTTTTTAATTAAAGGACTACTCGATTAGTTTTTTTTTAAACTATTAATCGATTAGTAACTCGATTAATTTTTTTAACTAATCGATTAGTTTTTATTTTTCAAATTAATCGAGGAAGGCCTCGATTAGATTTTGTTTTTGTAATTTAATCGAGGAAGGCCTCGATTATTATTATAATTATCGAGGAAGGCTTCGATTGTTTTTTATGCTCCTCGATTATGTTTTATGCTCCTCGATAGAAAGTTAGTCATCGATTAACAACAAATAATCCACAATTAACAACAAATATACCACAATTAAGATCAAATAATCAATCAAGGCACTAATCGATTATATTCTACGACATCGATTATATCAATGAAGGCATCAAATAATTTTTCACAGCCTAAACGCTTCTATAACAGCATCGATTATATTTAGTTTAACATTATACAACCCTCAAAATCACATAAACATCGACTAAATTCAAAACCAACAACAATTAACCTAAATTACTGACCTAAATTAAACAGTAACAACCAATTCCAAAAAAATGTCGTATCACTCAATGTCACCTATTTTCAAAGTAAATCTAACAACACATGCAATATATAATCAAAATAATAGATATTTGCAAAATAAGTTCAAAAAAATGGAGTACAAAACGTACCTTTGAAAATGGGTGAAAATTTCCGTGCACTATTTTTTTCTCCAGAAAAATCTTTTCTTTCGCCCCTTGCTCGAAAAAATTTCTCCAACTTTTGCTATGCTTCGTCGATTTGTAGTGTAGTGTGAATAAAAACTTGTATGATTTTTGTGAATGAGATTTGTATTGTAGTGTGAATGAGCTCCGGATTCTACATCTATTTATTCAGAAATTTCACCTACCTCGTTATAAAACATTACAATGTATTTAATTCGGTACAAGATCCCCTTCTTTTCATTAATTCGGTCCTACCTTCCCCTTTTTTTCATTTAATGAAGCCAACAACCTTTTCTTTTTATTTATTGAAACTAAGTACCTACCTTACACAAGAAATAAATGCATTCACTAAAAAATCATGATTAATTGTAGGGAACATTGCCTCGATTCTTTTGAATGAAGGTCTCAATTATTTTAAAAATAATCGATGAAATTTTAAAAATCTAATCGAGGCAATGTTAAAAAAGAAATCGAGGATATTTTTTCTTAATCTATGCTTATTAAAAATTAATCGAGGAAGCATCGATTAATACATAATTAATCGATGAAGCATCGATTTCAGGAGAATTGATATGTGAATCATCAATTCTTCTTAAATCATCATAATCGAGGCTCAACTTAGGAAATTAATCGAGGTTATGAATTAATCGAATATTGGAATTTCAATCGAGGAGATTTTGAGTAAATAATCAAGGCTAAAAATTAATCGAGGCTTACTACATATAATCGAGGTTGTTAGGGTTTCATTTTTAGAATTAGGGTTTCGGCTGTTAGGTGCATTTAATGCCTGCCAAAAGTACAATGTGCCAATCATTGGGTGTGGGGACCAAGTCTAATATAGTACAAATTGCCTAACAAACTACCTATTTTTAAAAGTTGTTGTTTTTTCCCAATTACTATTTACTTTTGTCCACTTTTATCTATTTAGACTAAATTTATTGCGGGCCGAAATTTAAGGACATTAACATTTAACTGTTGCGTCCGTAGCCCGTTCGGGCTAAAAATTGGCCTACGGACGCAACACTTAAATGTTAATGTCCTTAAATCTCGGCCCGTAATAATTAATTTGTCCTTTTTTTCAAATCGGTCTAAGTTGTTGTCCTTAAAAAAACTCTAACTCCCAAATATACCTATAATTTCTATTAAATGTAAATTATAATTAATGAGGTTAAATTGGATAATTATTTATTAAAATCTGTGCAACAACTCAGAACGACTTATATTTTAAATGGGAGGATGTATCCAAATACACACAACCCAATGACTTTAGATGCATGCATTGGTAGGAAATAGCAAGCATTTTCTCTCTCTTGATTTCAATCCGCCAGAGAAGATGACCGATTGATGAGGAAGAAGAAGGGTTCCAACTTCCAATTTTTTGTTTATTTTTAAATTATTTTTATTTTGGGTTTAGTAAGTGCATTTAAGTAATTTTATAAATAATTATATTTTAATTATTTTATTTAGTGGTGTATAATGAAACAATTAATTGGTGTATTTAGAAACACCTAAAAAAAATAAAAAGTTAAAAAATTGAGTGTGCAATATGGAATGCAATACAAAAGGTGCAATAAAAGATTTTGTGTGTAATAAAAGATTTCATTTTTGTCCGGTAGGGATAACTTAGTGCTAGAATGAGGTTGCTTGAAGACCAAATGTCACGGGTTTGAATCTCCTCAATATCACTAGATTGAATGTGTGAGTAAAAAAAAAGAACATTTAGAATATAATATATAGAGGGTTATTTGTTTGGCGGATTGTTACGCATATTTTTAATATATTTCGTAGATCGATTATTATTAGGTCATGAAGTTAAGGTGAATATGGTAATTATACGCGTATATTGTACGTGATTTTTGATTGTTTCATAAATTAATTACTTATAGGTTGACTAATATATTATAGATGTTTATTTTCCGGATTCACTTTGCTATGGCAATTTTTATTTTAGAAGTGATATGGTAATATATTAATAAGATATGGTACTATATTGATATATTAATTAATTAATTTATGTAAGCAACGACGACTTTAATTTGTAATTAAATAATATGTATTTTTGTTTGTGTCACCTTCTGATAGTTTAGTTTAGGCGGGAAGTATCATTCTATAATCCTATTTGTTTATGTAGACTGTTAAAACTATCCATCTAAAACTATAACGTATTTCAATTATTTTTTTATTATTAGTCGTTTTTACATTAAAAGTCAATAGAATTAGAAATTAAATGAGCTATTGAAATTTAATACACATAACTTTCGAAAAACAAAAAGAAGCGTAATGCATAAGATTCGTAGTTTCCATTCAATTTTTAAGTAAATATTTTTTATATTTCAAATCTCAAATTAATCCCAATCACATCTTCCCACCCCCTGAATTTAACAAACTTATATTAGGCTAGTGTACAATCGCAACTCATAGACTTGTAGAATTTAAAATTAAAGCATTTATATGCTTCTACCAAAAAATTTGGATTCCTGCATTTTATTGGTGATTTATTCGTGAACCATAAAATAAATAAATAAAAAAATCAAGGGCATTTAGGGCCTCCTTCTTGGGTCTTCCAATCATTGTAACATGGGCAGCATTCTTTGTTTCCATAGGTCCCCGGTGGCACACACAAGCATTTCTCACAACATTTGTTGCAGAACAACAAACAATTGTTTAGATGCTCTGTGTTTGAGCATCTTCGACTACATTCACTTCCACAATCTATCAAATAATAAACACATCATGCATATTAAATCTCTATAAGTTAATTAACAAAAAGCAATAGTTACAACCATGTAATAATTTGAGAAAAATGTTAAAGTAGACAAAAGAAGATAGTAAAATATTTTTCTAGCAAAAAGGATCCATTAACACTAATTATTTTACATTTTCTCGATTTAATATGGAAAGAATAAAATATAATAAAATAGAAATATTTGGAACCATATATTTTTTAGGCAATTTTAAATATATTTAAAGCTAATATTTCATGAATAATAAATTAAAGAACGTGAATAAAAAGTATATATAAAAACTCACTGTTTTGGGGGACTGGGCAGGTAACATCATCATCTCCTGCTTGAAAACTCGTCGTCGGTGAAACTGAGAATTCCGCTCCATCACCCTAATTATGGAAATAATATTATCAATAACGCTTTTCATGGAAAAAAAATCCATGAATATATCACTCAAACATTTTGTGATCAGTTGCATATTATTATAGAGGAAAAGCCTTTTTTTTTGCTGTAACGGTAGGGTATAAAATAACATCATTACTATACGAAATATAGTCTCTTTTAGAGCTATTAATTAATATTCATTTTTATTTTCTTTTCGGACATGGGATATGATTGAACCATAACCTAGTCTTAGTCTTTATATATCAATTATCATCAAGAGGAGGCCGCAGCACTCGCATATTCAGATATAAGATAAAAAAAAATAAAAGAGAAATTAAAGACGACTAAAATAATAAATTCCCAACCCCCAAGAAAATAAGAAAATATTAGTATATCTGAAGCAAAAATAAATAAATTAAACAATGATCGATAAACTCAAATTAAAATCACTTCCATTAAAATTGTGTGTGGTTTGACTTACTAGAGAAACGCTGATGATTGATAAATAAGAAACACATAAGAGGAGCAAAATGCATTGGAACTTTGAAGAGGAAATCATTTTTATGTCTCGTTATTTTTTTCACTCTTAAACTTTGTTTCAAAATGGTGGGAATATTTCTTCTCAAGGTCTTACATCAAGTTATATATAGAGGAAATATGGTCTCCCGGCCCATTAATTAGCACTTCATCCTCTGCTCCATTTTTCATATCCTACTCATCACTTTGAATTTATTAGTTTTCGTTTCTCTAATTACATTTTTTTGGTGATTTTAGTTTAATTTTATAATTATTAAGTAGGGTTAATTTATTCCCCCTACTTAGAATTTATCATTATCATTTACTATTTAATTTCATTTTTCTGGTTAGTAATTAATTATTATGATTGATTATTCCATAATCACGGTACATGTTTTTTTATCTATAAATGTTAATTATGATCAATTATATTTTATTAACTTTGATTTTTATAACATATAAACATTATTAAAATAGTGAATTTGATAATTGTACACAACATTCGGATAAGAAATTGGAGTATATCATCTCATTAATTAGAAATAAATTAATTGTTAAATAATATTTTTGGTAGGTGTTAAATATTTTATTTTACTATTATTTATCTGAATTTATAGGTTTTAAATATTTTATTTTACTATTATTTATCTGAATTTATATATGCTAGTATAGTATTAATGGCGACTGATTGATAAATATATATACTTAGATCTCCTTCATCAAAATTTAAGAAAAAGCAAGAACTTTTTCTTAGATCGATTTGTACAGAACACGTCAATCTAATTAGGTGTATCAACGTAATTCCTAATACTTAGGATTTACGATGCTACAAATTAAATCTTCAATCTTTTCATGCGGAAAACTTTATTTATTGTTTTTAAACACATTAGATACGAAGATTAATAAATACACCTTGAGTATCATTTATCAAAAGTTAAATGACGATAAGTTAATCTCTAAAATTCGTTAACTACAACGCTCCGATTCGTAACTTAACTGGGAAAGAAAATTTAAGTAATTTAAAGAAAATAAAGTAGTCTTATTGAATTTAAAATAAATCTCTGCTGTTCAATATTGGAATATCCAATTAAATACTAATAACTATGTGTCTCATCACATGATATCCCATAATCCAAAGTTGTACGTGCCACTTCCAACCGTATACCAAACATCAAAATTGTTAATTTATCTTTTATTTTTTCTAAATTTTAAATTCTTTTGGTTTAATAAAATTTCACATTATTATTTAGGGTTTATTACACCCAATTAGGATTTATAATTATTTTTTAATATTTAATTTTCATTTTTCAGTTAATATAATTGATTTTTAGGATTGATTATCCAGGGTATATATTTTTTTAAAATGTAAGTTTTTAGTAATAAATATTAATTATGATTAAAACTAATATAATAAATTTTATTTTTATAAAAATATTCTTAAAACTATGCAATTTTAATATTGACACACGGATAAAACACACAATTTGAACTTGAGAATCTCATTTGGCGTCTTAACTAGTAGACTAGCAGTACAAAGTCATCTCTTGAAAACAAATAGCCAACCATACAAATAGGTAAAACACTGACCACCATTAAATGATAGAACACTGACCACTACAAGAAAATTATCTTTTATTATTGATAGAAAATTTCACCATTAAATGTCTAAATCCTCTCCTTAAAGATGTTTAATGGCAGAAATTTTCCATCATGATCTTGTCATTATTAACACTCTAAGTTAAAAGTTAAAATGATGAGAAATGTTATCCTGTCATTAACGGTGAACTTCTACTCTATCATTAAAGGTATATAGTACCCTATCTTCTCATCTCACATTAAAGAATTGATAAAAAAGAAATGGGTTCATGCCACATGTGACATGTCACACTTTTGGATTAGAGTAATACCCTTAAGGTTTGTTTGTTAGGTTAATCTTGTGCGTTTTTCTAATATAAAAAAAAAGGCTTGTTTGTTAGGTAGTATATATAAAGTGTGATAGATACATATTACAATATAATATTATATTTGCTAGTAATATTAAAATTCATAATTATGCAAGAGTCCGACATATATTAACCATTTATATATATGGTATACCATATCACCCCCTGCAGATGGGATATATGATACCATACAGAATTATCAAAAATTACAGACTAAAATAACTTTGCAGATATTAATTAAAAATCTTATTATAAAATATTCACACAATATATGGTAACTCATTAAAGGATATTTTAGGAATTGAAATTTTATAGAGAATTTAATACATCTAAGCTACAAACACTATTTTATTATTGCATATATTTTAATACATCAAAATAAATATGATATTGATATCTTGTTGGAAAATAGGATTTATTAAATTTAGTTTTGACTCATTTTATCCGATTTTTCGTGACCGGGATATTTAATTTTGGAGGAATTAAATATCGTACGATTGTTCTATGTTGTGAGTAGATAATCGTAGTATTTTTATTTGCTCAAATCCGATTTTTGGTGAGCTTTCGGGGCTTTGGACGTACGTGGGCTTACGGGGGCTTAGCCGTACCAGTTTTACGATACAGAAACGGTAGGGTCGGGTCGTGGAGCGGGTCGGCGGATCGGCTGTCCGGGTCATGCGGGTCGTGGGTGCACTTAGTGGTGCATGTCCAGCCTTGAAGTTTGTAACCCCTAGCTGAGTTAAGTGGCTTCAATGTATTCAAATGTGATAACTCCCACCTGGAGCTGGTGGAGTTAGTGGGCTGGAATGTAACTCCTGTCGGGAGTCAAAGTCTGCAGCTGTCTGGACATGTGTTGGGATCCGAGCCGACATGGGACACTTGTCAGGATCTGCACTTGCAGCTGCCTTGGACACGTGTTGGGATCCGAGCCGACATGGGACACTTATCGGGATCTGCAAAAGGTAACTCCTGGAGGGCTTAATGGAGAGCTATAACTTCTGGGGGTTACAACACCTGGTTTGAATGCCCTCAAACCCTAGCTGATGTCCCCTGCAGTGGATATGTGCCTATAAATAGGACATCATGCATGGCTTCTAATGTTACATTATGCACAAATCATCTTGCTGCATACAAGTTCCCTTCGAGTCTTCAGTTTCTCAGTTCTCGACATTGTCTAGTTCACCGGAGCCTTGCCGGACTTATGGTGCTACTGCCGGAAGGACGAAGCCGTTTCATCTTTGAAAGACAACCGCCAAACCGTGAGCACTAGTCGGGGCGTATTTGTCTTGCGGAGAGAGGTCCCATCGACTCGGCTTGCCGGAATCTGCATATCGGTTCCAGTTTCTAATTTACTTTGTTTAATTTCAGTTTATTGTATTTCTATCATTGTTCAACTCCTTCTATTTCCTTGTACTTCAGTTGTAATTCCAGTAAAGTGTAATACAACACAACATATGTTATACAGTAAAACACATCTCATGTGAAACATATACAACATTATATCATACAGTATAGCAAACAAGCCCTTAATATAGGGTAGAACTTCCCTTATTAATGTTATAATGCATTAATTAGTGACTAAATAACTCTTTACTAAAGATCAAGTGTAATGTTATTTGGCCACATATATAGTCAACCATAATTCATAATTATGGTATATTTTAATATATGGTGAGTAAGCAATTAAATACTTGATTATTAATTATGATGGTTTTACAATTATGCACTTGTAGTCCATTTTACAAAGTGGTTAACTTGTATCTTTTTAAAATTCAAATATTACATAAAAACTCTACAAATATATATATATATGGATTATTAATAATAAAAAATATATATAATATAATTCAATATTGACTTCCTTCAACATTATTTATAATAATTTATTAATTTTTTATTTTAATTATATAATTTAAAATAAAACTATATATAATATAGAATATACAATTTAATGTGAATTAATTTCAACAATTTATTCTCATGGGAGACGTAACTTCTTCCTCATTTAAGGGTTTTTAATTTTATTTTATTTTAAAAATTTGAATCACACAATAATCAAACTAATTAATAGAATTAAATATATTGTTGAATTAATTTTCATTGGTAGCCATGAAAGTTTGTATCTATTATTGATTTCTATCGTTGTTATCTTTTTTTTTCATATAAGTTATCATTTATTGGGTAATCCATAGAGTTATTTAATTAGGTTGATAATATTATGTTTATTTTGTTAATTAATTCAAATTTTGATTGGGTAATATGTTGTTTATTTTGATAAATATTTGAATAGAAAACAAACGAATACTAAAATATATATATATATATATATATAATTATTAATATTTCGGTAATGCTATTTAGTACAATTTGATCCACCTCAATAGTGACAAATTTATAATATAAACAAAAAAAATATATTAATTAACTAATTTATCCTTATTACATTTTTAATTTGAAAATAACTAAAAATTTAACGAGTTCTCCATATTAAATTCATGTTGATCTCTCTCTCTTCATTAATGTGTTCATTAATTATCTATGAACAATAATATTACTGCCAAAGTAATAACCAATTCGAAAATTCAAAGTTATCTCCAAACTGAAGTCCAAATTGAAATTAAGACATGTAATTGCAAATTCGATCATTATATTTAAATAGCTAAAAATTAACATTAACTAATTAATATAATACAAGGATACATTATTTTATAATATATACATATCTATATAATATAAATTTTCATTTCTAAAAATATATATAGATATCGAGTAAGCATTATCATTAGTATGTTAAAATGAAATAATGCTTACTTAATTAACTACAGGTTCTATCGTAGTTAGCATTTTATATACTATACGCCATCTCTCTTACTATATCAATGGTAAATATCTTAGTTAAATTCTTATATATATAAGTATAATATGAAAAGTAAATACATTTGATAATATATTATAGCTACGGTTTATTTAATACAATTCTATATATATAATCATATGTATGTATATTGCTATAGATTGAACGATCTTTTTAATTAGAGTGATTAGTCAAGTTTTAAAACATTTATTTGAGATTTATCAGAATTTTATTAATTTAGATCATGAAAGATATGTTACGATTGATCCGAAACATGAAAAATAAAAATTATCAATTTAGAATTTAAATTATTGAAACTATCAATTTTCACTTTTGATAGTTTAGATTAATATTTATGTGTGTGTGTATTGTATATATAATGAAATATCTCGTACAAGTATATCCGAGATTTATTATAGTTAGAGACCAACAAATAGATTAAATATATAGCTCAGTCCAATTTTGATATCTTTTATGTTACTATTTTTTAATCAAATTTAATAGGTAATTAATTAGTGAATAAAATTTCATTGAAAATTAATGTAAAATTAAAATTTAAAAAGAATACAAATTTTGCCTAAAAAAGTACGTATTGTGTGTGTGCGTGTGTGTGTGTTTGGGTTCAAATTTGAAAAAAATGAAAAGCCCTACGACAAATTGCCTCAAATTTTCTTTTATGCATGCACCTTGTATGATATGTTGCGGTTTCTTTTATATATATATATATATATATAATAATCCATGTTTTTTTAGACATTTGTATGTAATATGTTAATTTTAAAAAGATACAAGTTAATCACTTTTTAAAATATATTATGTATAATGGCATAATTAATGTAAATCATCATAATCAATAATCATAACTCTTAACATGTTAATATGAGAAAATAACCATTATTAGTCACAACTGTCGGGTTTTTATCGTCGTCTTGCTATTGTTGCCATCTTCTATCACTGCTATTATGTACCGAAGACGAAAATTACAAGATTCAACCGTCGTGTAACGACCCAGTTCATTTTAAATT
Organism: Perilla frutescens; assembly: GCA_026008535.1. Taxonomy (NCBI): domain Eukaryota; kingdom Viridiplantae; phylum Streptophyta; class Magnoliopsida; order Lamiales; family Lamiaceae; genus Perilla; species Perilla frutescens. Next base: position 35,846,368 of record BRKX01000011.1, read on the forward strand.
GGTCATTACCCATTTTCCTGAGAATGATTGTTCAAATAAAAAATTTAATATTATGCTATGTTCCTATAAGTCGCGCCAAAAGAACTAGTAATATATATTTAAAGATTATTGCGTCATTTATTTCTTATATTTTAATTATTATGGATTATATTTTAGACCCAAACAAATTATTTTCAAGAATGTCTAAAGTTTTTTAGCCATGTTTTTAATTAATTTTTTTTATTTCAACTAATCTGTAAAGAAATTGGAATTAATAGATTATTTTCTACAAATCACTTCAACAATTATTATCAATCTTTTGCTCGAGTTTTGGGATTTGATTCAAATCAATTTCCCTAAAATTATGATGCTTCCATTTTCAATCCAAAATTTCTAGTATAAATAAGAGCATTTTCATTCTCCAAACCATACCAAAATCATTTAAAGCAAATTCTTTATTTTTCTCTAGTTTTCGAAAGTCGTGAACTCATTTTATGATTTTATTTGACTAGCTTTTTAATGACCACACACATGCACCCACCCACCCACACACACACGCGCGCGCGCGTGCACACACACACACATATTATTAGGTGCGCGTGGATTAAATTAATTCGTTACATTTTTTCAAATCAAGTAAAGGTGGGGGATCCGACGTTGAAATTAAAAATACATTTATTCCTATTATGCTTATATATGATATGCAAGTGCTATTGATGACACCCTCCGGGTTACTTGATGATGGCATACCGGCTTTATGTTATGATGACCCCCTCTGGGTATTTATGATGGCCTACGGACTTTATGTTTATTGATGACACCCTCCGGGTTATTATGATGTGATGGTTTACGGCACTATGATATGATGACTTGCTATGATATGTATTTATATAATTTGGATAAATGTAGATCCCACTGAGTTAATTAATAGCACTCACCACAAAGCTATTTATTTTTCAGGCTAAGACGTGGAGACGGGGTGATGGTCAAGATTAATTAAATATTGTTTCATTTTAAATATTGCTCCCGCTGTATTAAACTCTATTATTTGAATAAATAAGTTATTTCTATTTATGAAATTTTGGGACGTCACACGTCGTCTCTGTCAAAGTTCAAACGCCTTCATCACTGAACAATGATGGATGATGATTTCGAGCAACCTCATCCGTCCTCATAATGAATACACGAGTACACGAGTGTAACGACACGAGTAGTCCAAGTCGCGTTCTCGTGCATTAGTTCAATAATTGTTTAATACACGAGTACACGATTAATTCAATGTGGCAGTTCAAAAATAACTCAAACACGAAAACGCAATTAGGGTCATTCGTGTATACGTGCAGCAGTTGATCATTAAACTAATACACGACTGCATGAGTATGCCTATTCGTGTACTCGTGCACTAGTTAAAAAAATGCGTATATACACGAGTGCATAAATTTGCCAATTTGTGCCCTCTTGCAACAATTAAAAATGAGATAGTGCACGAGTTCATAAATAAATTGTTGCACGAATCAACCTCAATACTCGTGTACCGAAAGAAATTGATTCGTGCACCAAAGAATATTCAAAGTTTTTTCCATCCAATCCAAAGAAAGATTTAAAAAACTTAAATATCTAGATCTATAAAAAAGTACAGATTCATAAATATGATATACTTTATTGCCGCAAAAAAACATGCACAATGTCAACAAAACTTCAAAAAAATCACAAATTCGCGAAGAATCTCTAATTTTCGATATTGTAACAGATAATTTAATGTTGAAACGAGAATTAGAGAGGAAGAATCGTTATAATCTTCAAAAATCATAGCTTGATGATCTTCACCAATGATAGTTTTGTTTCAATTGATAAAATAGAGATTGAAAAATGAGAGAGGCAAGAGAACCACATTTGTAGAAGGAAGAGAGAGAAAATCAGATCTTTTTCCTAATAGTATTGATATATAAATATATAGATATACATAAATAATAATTCTTAATAAATATTGTACCTTTTTTATGATAATGACCAGAAACATTACTTTTTTAATAAAAGGCTATTTACAATATTTCCTAAGTAATAATGGCTATTTAAAAATTTATATCAACTTTAATTAATTATTTACCATATGGTCGGCCACATTATGGTCGGATATCATTACTAAGGGTAGCAAAACGGGCCGCCCGACCTAAGCCCACCGGATCAATTGAAAAATTCGAGGCCGGTCCAATCCAAAATCTCTTCGGGCCTAAATGTTGGAGGCTCGGCCCGCGGGCCACAGTGTATATTTTGGACTATAAGGCCTGGCACATTCGAGCCATTCATCTTTTCGGGCCGGATCGGCTGCCTCGAAATTATTTCGTACCGAATTTTTCGAGTCCAACCCGGCCCGAAATACGGACCGACCTATTTTGCCGCCCCTAATCATTACCTAAAAATCAATTGGAATATGACAAATTTCATCAATAAAATATAATTTTCTCTGTGACTGCATTCGAAACACGTTGCGTAATAATCATTATTTATGACTAATTTTGCGTTCGACTTCGAGTCTTCATAATGAAAATTCGAATAATGCTTATTTAATTTGATGTACATATTTGAAAAACATTAGTTAAAATTATGAAGTCTCCAGAGTTGATGTTCAGAATTATATTCCAGAACACCAGTTCATGACAGAAGGCTTTAGAGTTGTTCAGCAACATATGTTCATCACGATTCACGGGATACAAAATGCTATTTCAGAATTCAAGATTTAATTGAAGATTAATTAAAAGTCAATTCTTGTAACGAGGAGATGTTGAAGACTTAATTACCTTGGAAAGAATCAAGAAGTTTCGACAAGATCAATAAGGAAAGATTAATGTATTTGGTCATTCAATTTTAAATTAATAGTTTTCATATTTCAAAATCTCCAATTAATCACAATCATATATTTCCACCCCTAAAATCATTGAACTCCTCCAATTAATCACAATCATATATTTCCACCCTAAAATCATTGAACTCATATTTCAACTGCAACTCATGCACTTGTAGAATTTAAAATTGAAGCATTTAAATGCTTCTACCAGAAATTTTGATTCCCACATTTTATTAAAGATTTATTCATATAAAAATCACAAAATAAATAAATAAAATTAAGGGCATTTAGGGCCTCCTTCTTGAGTCTTCCAATTATTGTAGCATGGGCAACATTCTTTGTTTCCATATGTCCCCGGCGGCACACACAAGCATTTCTCACAACATTTGTTGCAAAACAATAAACAATTGTTCAGATGTTGTGTGTTTGAGCATCTTCGATCACATTCACTTGCACATTCTATCAAATAATAAATACATCATATCAAATCTCTATAAAATAGTACTTGATATATAAAGCAATTGCTACAAATTATAATATATAATAATTTTACATTCTCGATTTGATATTGAAACAATAAATTATATGTATCAATAGAAAGATGGTGACATTTTGTAATCATTTGGATCACCAGAAAATGCAGTTGTATTTTTGTAATTATTAGCATGTGAAACAAATATAATTTATAATATTGAAAAATATCATTTTTTGAAATTGGGTAAGGTGGGAATATCCGTTTGATGGACTAAGTTCATCAGAGCGTCGCACCTACGCACGTGTCTTAACTCTTTCAATTATTGGAATTATGTGGTCTTAGTTTATAGAGGTTAATGTATATTCTAAAAATCAGAAATATTTTGAATTGCTTATATTGGATAACTTTTTTTTTTTTTTTTGCAATATAACGCACTTGTTGGTGTTTCTAATGGAATTTTATGTATATTTAAAGCTAATATTTCATCTGTACAGCATTGTAACAATAAAATATATTGAAAAAACTCACTGTTTTGAGGGCTGCACATGTAACTGCAGTGTTTGCAATCGAGGAACGTGCGGAAACTGCGAATTCCGTTTCATCACCCTAATTATTCAAATTGAATTTGGAAATAATTAGATAATATATTAATTGTATTTATAGCAAAAGTTCCTCAAAAAAAGAAAAGCTATTTGGTGCAGGAAAAAAAAGTTAAATATAACACGTAATTATCACTTGCACGGTTGCACATAGGGGTGCACACGACTCGGATTGACCGGGCAAAGAGTGTTTATATAAGCCAACTCATAGATTACCGTTTGAAAAAATTCTGAGCCATTAGTATTTTTTTATGATAAAAATTTAAACTTTGAAATTAATGTTATCAAAACTTAAAAATAATTTTAAAAAAATTGACATTCTAAATCATTAATAACATATTTTAAACGTTATGGATTAAAAAACATATCAAATAAAATAAGATATTAGGCATGTTGTACATCATATTATAGACATAATTACAAAGCAATCAAATTATATAGACAATTTCTTTAAAAAAACATATAGACAATTATAATGACTTACAATCATCCATAAACCAAAATTTAAATAATGGATATTAAAGTTCTCGGCAATCAATAAAAAAAGTCTTAAAATTACAAAGAAAGTTTAAAAGCCTCTACTAAGATATAACTAGTTTCATGCCTTCAAAAAATTATTTGCACACGTTTAGGAATGATTAAGTAATAAATGTAAAAAAATTTAATTACAATTAAAATTAGAATTTTGTAGTTTGTATACACGCAGGTTGGTTTGGGTCGGTTTGCGTCAAAACGCTTAAAATCATGAGCCAACTCATTAAGATCGGTCTACAAAGTGTATAGACCAAAACAATTTCGGTTCATTTTTGTAACGGGTCATACGACCCAAATTTCATTTGGGTTGGCCGGTTTGTTCAGCCTACACATATTTATGTGCACCCCTAGTTTGCACACAAGGAAAAACCTCATCCTCAATTACATTAATTTATGTCTCATATTCTCGTGTCTAATTACTATTTAAATTCACTATTTTAAATAATCAATCCTACTTATTATTTATTGATAAATATTGATTTCTTTTAAAAAAAATAGTTATGGAATAATTAACCTTAATAATCAATCATTAACTAGAAAAACAAAAATTCAATACTAAAAAAATTATAAATATATCCTCATTGTATGAAATAACTATCACATGATTTAACAATTAATTATATTTTAGACAATAACTTTTGTATAATAGATAACAGTAGTGACATTTATTGTTGTAATTTTTTTTTTTTTACATTTCCACAATTGTTTAGATTACCACCGTTGTATTTTAACAAATTTTTACGCTTTTCCTGGGAGAGAAGTATGTATGGTTTGACTTACTCGAGAAACCTTGATAACTGATAGATAAGAAACACATAAGAAGAGCAAAATGCATTGGAGCTTGAAAGAGGAAATCATTTTTTATGTCTTTTTATATTTATGTTCAAAATGTAAGTTGTGATGGGATTTATTCTCGAGGTTTTCAATCTTATATAGAGGAGAAATAAGGTCAACTATGTCAAACATATTTTTTTATTACAAAATATTTGGAAGTTATAAAAAATTTATAGTATTATAAGTAGTATGTAATGAAATTTGTATAATTTGATTACAAAATATTTGGTAGGTATAAAATAATATTTTGTTTAATCACAAAATATTTGGTAGGTATAAAAACAAGGAAAAAAAGTTACAAAATATTTGGTAGGTGTACAAATTTTATAATCCAAAGTAGTTTGCAATGAAAAAAGAAATTCAAATGTTTTGTTAAATTACTTGGTAGACATAAAAAATACAATTTGTTTAATTTAAAAATATTTGGTAAGAATAAAAAAATTATAATCCTAATTAGGATTTTTCGAATGATTTTACTAATATTTATTTGAATTTATACAGTCATTGCTATTAGATATTGTATGATTATGTAGAGACTTATTATATATCTCTTCATTAAATTTACAAAATTGCAAGAACATTTGAATGTGATGGGAAATTGAAACAGATTGTGATGTGAACATTATCAAGATTCAAGACCAAGATATGACCTCCGAATTTTATGTTAATTATTATATATATTTTTTGAAAACTATTTTAGTTATTATATTATTTGAACCATATATATCTGTACTTGAATTTGTTTTAGTTATTAATTATTTGATTTTAAGTAGCTAAACTATCCCCGTTCTCAAATGAAATCCTCTATCCCACTTTTCTCTATCCTATTTAGTGTCTCATTTTGATTTTTATTAGATTTTCATCAAATTTTTCTTCAATTTGAATTTATTATGGCTTAGTTTAATTTTATAATTATTATTTAGAGTTCATTCTACCCATTTAGGGTTTATATTAATTTTTAAATACTTATTTCTTATTTTTAGTTAATATAATTGATTAATATGGTTGATTATTCCAAAAGTATAGGGTATATAATTTTTAAAAAATTTAATTTTTAGCAATAAATATTGATTATGATTTGTAATACTATAATAAAATTTATTTTTATAATAAATATTTTTAAAATATTAAATTTCATAATGGGATACAATAGTGGGACATGAAAAGTAGATTAGAAGATTTTATCCCCCGTGTTCTATGGTTAAAGAGTAGTTGGTTATGATGCCCGATTAATTTTTGAATTGCATGTTTATCTAATGCATGCCAAAGTTGATTTCAAGGTCTCTAAGTTGGCTGAACCTAGCTAGCTAGTGTTGAAAGATGAATGAATTCGGAGCATACTATAATATAATATAATATAATATTGCAGAGATCCAAGAGAAGACACCGTCTCTGGAACTTGATGATCTTCGGTTTTGTAGACTATATCTATGTTATAACTGAATTAAAATGGTAGTTTGATAACACTTTTGTCATCTTCATCCATCCCTAGTATCTAATGAAAGTGGCATGTTTGAGTGAATTCATTAATAATCATAATCGACAATCGACATATATATATATATATATACTCTAGAATATTCTAGTGTAATTTCATCTGTACGTGGCCGACATGCAGTTCAATTAAACAATTGAATGTGCACATTTACTATTCCTCAGCTCTAATTTCTTGGTTTGATTTGGTTTGGTTCGGCTTATAATTTATTTCATCAGCCGTATTGAAGAGCTAGTAACCTCATGAACTATATATTAATAAACTATGAATCATGCATGAGAACTAGCTAGCTAGAGATAATAATCAACTGATCGATAATTGATACATAAACTTACAATCATTATATACATAAAAAAATTAAAGACCAAAAACAGACCACAAATCTTCATGAACAACCGTACGTCTATAAATATATATATAAATTATAAAAAAAAAGAAACAGAAAAAAAAAAAGAAGGATTTTCACACCCAATTATTTTTAAGAGCAAAATCATGTAGTCGAAAAGAAAATTCTCCGGCAGTATCCCGTTCAATCGTAATATCCCGTCCATCAGTACTCACTGCCTCCTCATCGGAATCGTCCTCGTGGGGCGCAGTAACCGGCGTGATCCCGAGGTGCGCGTCGGTGGACGGGGCGGAGGGCGGTGACGTGGACATGGCTCGGGCCCTGATGCTCCCGACATTTGAGTTGTTGGCGCTTCGATCCCAAAGGAAAACATGGAGGAGGATGGGAAGTCTGGTGTGGCGGTGCAAGGAGAGCTTCTGGCTGAGCGAAACGGTGTCGTAACAGCGGATGGCTCCCGCGGAAGAAACCATCCACGGCAGCACCTTGTGGTTGGATATTCGGGAGACGACGAGCAGGCGGGAGGATTGCGCCGCCTGTTTGTATAGAGTGGTGAGCCCTGATCGAGCTGAGGGGACGTCGACGTCGTGTTGGCCCTCGATCACTGATGATATGTAGATGAAGCCCTCTTCGGTTCTGCTGATGGCGAATCCCAGCCTGGTATCACTGTCTTTGATGCGGATCTCGATAGGGATCTCACCGGCAAGAGGGGAGAACCACAACCGAACACCTCTCACCACGCCAATATCCACCCCGTGGTAGTCCTCGAACCCATATAAGCTTGTGTTAGCCACATTCGACAAATCCGACAGGGAACCAGAGTTGACAGTGGAAGAAGCCGTGTCTCCAGAGATCTGAACAGACATACATACAGTAATCAATTAATCATACATACATACATACAATAAGTAAATAATTATATATATATATAGGTATATACCTTGGTGAGCAGAGATTCTGTTTGAATGTTCATGAACACAATAGGCACCCCGGATGCCTGAGAGGCGTTGATCCAGGCGTGGGCGCGTGCAAGGGTGTCCTCAAGGTCGTTGTAACGCGTGTTAGCTTTGTCGGAGGCTTTAGGCAAGAAGAGGATGGAGTAGAAGCTGCTGGAGTTAGGTATGGACAGCATCTCCACCATCCTCTTCTCCCATGGATACGACACGTATCCGTCTTGCAGTGGACTTCTCTCCAGTGCACTCACCATTCTTGACGTCCTTGAACCTAAATTCAATTCTTCTATTATCAATATCAACTCCTACTCTTCCATCTATCACTCACAACTCACAAACCATGCTCCTACCTACCACATTAATTAATTCATCAAATTTCCCTACCAATTCAACTTCCACTTATATTATCATAAATTGATACATATATATGCACCTAGACTCTAGATGAAATACTGCATTTTAATTTGTTAATTTCTTTCTTCTCTAGATTTTATATATAATTTATTGGGTGTTCATCTTAATTTCTTGGGATGCCCTGTCTAAATTAGAAAAAAATGTAGGATAAAAAGGAAAGTATATGTATGTTTTGGATGTGAATATGATCCTCTTAATTATAATTAACTCGGTGTCAAGTCATTGAATTTCCGTCATATATATGTATTTACAATTAATATTTTACCATTAAAAATATAAACATGCATGATAGAAATTTAATACTTGAAATACGAGATGGAATATCATGTTAGCATACAAGATCTAAACTGTAAAATATATGAGAACATTTGGTTTTGGGGGCATAATGTGTGAATGGGTAATGGCCTAATGGGGCCGTAGGTGGGAAGCTTCTAAATGAAAATGATTTCCACTTTATAACAAAATTAGGTGGACCAAGAAAGTTGAATTTTAGAATGTTTATTAATTATGTGCATATCTAAAATTCAAGTCAAAATATGCAACACGAGTTAGCAATCATGGACCTCTTGGACTGGTTTACACCTGCTTTTAGAATTTCACAACTGGAAATATTCTTAACAAACTCAATTATTTTCAAATCCGTCGTCTATATTTTTTTGGAAATTAGTTTCTACACCAATTGAGGTATTACTTTAATTATAGAGATCTCGACACATGACAATCTTTCTTTAATTGTTATATTTTTGTACCTATGATTTTTTAATTAACCGGTAACAAGAGCCAAAATCAAGTCTTGCCGCAGTGATCATGCATGATTCTTGAACTAGTAATCTTAATTAATGTTGGCTTCGTTCTTTTTATAGAGAAGACACAAATGTTGGTTTCATTAATAATTCAATTTTTTTTTCTTTTTCTGCAGGGAGCACGTTTCGTGCTTTCTATTTGCCTAGTTCGACTTACTTTTAGAAAAATGCATTCCTAATTAAGTTTCATTGATCTTTTTCTAAGGGAGAGAATGATAACAGCAAAACATGGCCAGCGAGAGGGAAATGTGAAATGAAAGCGAAAAATCTGAGACACTAGATCTAGCAATGCCCAAAACAATTAATTAAATAAAAAGTTACCGCAATATGCTTTAGAGTATTTCTTTTTAATTATTCTATTTTTTATATATCCACCATTAAACTTTAATTTATTTGATGCTTTGTGTATTTCGAGGAGCCCATATGATGAAAAATATTTATAAATAATAAACTATATAAACGTGGCAATGATTTCCCACTTGGTTACACGTCAACATTCAATTTCATAAAGAAAAACAAACAAGTAGACCGTAAAATACAATTGGCATGCATCATCATCATCATCTAATTAGATCATAACCATGCCAATTAAATAGAAAGTGAGACTAAAGCGATATTGTTCACAAAATTCACCCCCTAAATTCAAAATGCATGTAAATTTCAGAAACATGAAGCTAAGTGTGTACGTATATAAATAGCTGAATTTAAAATGTATCTTCCACATGAATTATATAATTAACATGTTAATAAAAAATCATATTATTGAGTGTTTACTCAAGAAAACATGAGAAAGCACCACTTGGCTTAAAATGTATTGAATAACGCCATAAGAAACCAATCACTATCAATTTTCACAATAATGGAATGCCACCAAACAATAGGAATAGAGGTGTTATTCAATTCAATAATGTCTGCTGAAAATATCCAACAAATTAAAATTATTAACCAATTTATAAGCTACGAAAAGTCAACACAAAGAGAGAGATGGTTTCTGACCTTGCAAATCCAAGCACTCGCTCTCCGTCCGATCGATGAACCCGACGGCGTAGTTGGGGTCATCGATCGCCCGGAGAACGTACTGCCTCCGCCCGATGAACTGGTCGCCGGGCACGATGCAGGCTTGCAGCTCGGCCAGCTCGTCGGAGCCCCGTCTGACCCGGACCCTGATCGACGTCTCCTTCTGCCTGTAGGAGGTGTGCAGGATTTTCTGTACGCCCGATTTCCCGTTCTTGAACGGCGATTTCACGATCATGTTGCCGATTCTCAGCTCCTCCACTATGTCGCCGGTTTGCAGCATGTCGCCGGTCCACTCATCGGCTTTCGAGCTCCCTTTCAAGCACTCGATTGAGAGAACAATCTGTGATCCTTTCGCTGGCGACGAGCTCGTCGAGGAGAACTGTGAGCTGTCGGAGGAGGAGGAGGAATACGGTGATCGGTCCATGGGCATTTTACGAGAGGGTTTTTTTCGACTTAATTTGTAGTTTTAGTAATGCATGAGAGTTTCTTAATTATGTGTTTATATATATATATATATGTATGTATGTGTAATGATTTATGTAGATGTTGTAGAGAGATATGGATGAGGAATAAGAGATATTGAGAAGTGGTGTTTAAAGGCACGGGTGGAGGTTCTCTCGCTTTCTTTCTCTCTCTTGGAACGGGGGGGGGGGGGAGAGAGAGAGAGAGAGAGAGAGAGAGAGAGAGAGAGAGAGAGTTTTAAATAGATGGTAGATATAGAATTTAATGAAATGAAAGTCGTATGTTGACGGGGGTAGTGGAAGCTTCAAAGAAAGTTGTTTTGAAAATAAAACGAAATCAACGGTAGTTTTCGTACCGAGGAAAGTTCACTATTAATATTTGTTGGGTGTTTAGGGGCCAGGCAGTAATACTAATATGCTATTAAATTAATTTGTTTTTATTCCAGATTTTTTTCTACAATTTTTATTTATTCTATTTCAATTTTACGATTATTAATTAGATTTCATTTTATCCAATTAAATTTTATAATTATTTTTAATTTTTAATGAAGAATTAAAAATTAATTGTACAATCTAATTAATAAATGTAAAATTAAACTGAAGTACAAAAAAATTAAAATTGGATAAAAGAATTGAAGAAAAAAATAAATTGAATTATGTATACAGAATGTAGCAAGCAGCCTAGCACGGCCAACCACCTTTAATTTTTTGTATTTAGATTTAATATTACATTTATTAATTACGGTTGATTATATCAAAGTATTCATTATTTAATTTTGAAATTTTGGTTAATAATTGATTATTTCTTAAAAAATAATTATATTCCGTAATTGGGTAGAAATGTAAAAAAAATTTGATCATGTTACATAAGATCAAGCACAAAGTGTATAGCAGATTATTTCAACTTTTTTTTATTTTCCTTCGAAATTCACGCTCTGAATTTCAAAACCCTCTGTCAATTATATGATTCAATTTTGAAATCTCAACTTCAAATCACACAAGGGCTCTCGCAAACAAAACCATCCTCACCCATCAACATCGATCTTTGTCTATTCTGACATTCCATACATGATCGTCAAATTGCATTAAAAAATATCCATATTTCTTGATATCCTGGGTAGAGGTGGCATGAAATTAATAGAAAAAATGATCACAAACACACATTCACATTCGCATGTGACTTTCTAGCCAATTTCAAACTTTTTCCTCAATGGTACCAGAAATACGTGTATCATTAGAAATCTTTCAACTTTATCATGAGGTTTTCAATGCTAACTTCAATTTGACGATTGGCTATTGAACGATGAAGTAACTAGACAAAGAACCTGATGGGGCGATTTTCTATCCTGAACCTTTACTTGATTTAAAGTTTAAACTTCAATGTCTTTCGATGTATGAGTGTATGTATATCTTATAATCTTATTGTTCAAATTCATAACTCTATAAAAATTAATCTCTCACTTTGGATTCCTAATTTAGTGGTGGCATCATAGTCGTCAGCTCGTTAATGATGAAATTACCAATCTGCGAGCAATGTACTCCTTTCGTTTCACAATAAGTGTCATTTTAACACTTTAATTTTATTTCACAAAAAAATGTCATTCTACACAATTGAGGTAAAAATTTCACATTTTTCTCATATTTTTTCATATTTACTCTTATTTAATATATTCAAACAACCATACTTAATTAATTTAATGCATCCACATAATGGTGTATAAGGTAATTTTATTATCTAATTAATATTTTTATTAATATGTGTGCGTTCATCCAGAATGCCACTTATTTAGATACGGAGGGAGTATGTTTTATTAACCTGCATTTTTTTTTCAAACCTATAACTTTCACATTTCAAAATATTCAAATGAATATGTATAATGTACTTCCATAATTCACACGCATAACGAAATGAGATCGAACATAATGAAGGTCTCAATCTTTATCAAATGAGACTTCGCCCAATCATCATTAAAGACGTGATATATTTTCTTATCCTATAAAAAGAATAAAGAAAAAACATGTACTTTTAAGAATTGAAAAAGGAAAGATTAATCCTATGGTTTTTTTTATATGACAGTTTTTACCGTAAAAAAGACAATTTTAACATTTATATGAAATAGAAATATATATGCTAGTGGGATTATTCCCCAAGTTGTTATATTATTTTAAAATATTCTTTTTAAATAAAAAATAGTATGTTAAATTTAATGGTGTTAGATTATCAAGGTATTCTCGATCGAGGAGAGTGTGATGAATTTTATCATAACGGATGGAGTTTTTCGACTATTTATTTAATGGATAAATTATACTAAATGCTTCAACTTTTGCAACTTATAACAATAGTACTATAAGATATATATTTAGTAGCAATTTTATTACCAATAGTTTATCTTTGTAATAGCACACCCCCCCCCCCCCCCCAACAAGTGAAAGTTGAGTTATCAAGTTAGAAAACACGTAGGCAAGAAAAAAATATTTCACATAAGTCAAAACGTTGTGGATTCCAAAAGTTCAACAAAATCCGACCTTCAAACCTCCCATGGACACCAAAAGTTCAATATTTTTTTACAAAATAATGATAATTTCAAATAAGATTTAACATCTTATGTGAAAAAAAGGAGCAATATTTGTGGCTTGGTGAAACTCAACTTTTAGTCACAAAAAAAACTTGCATAAAAATGAAACACACTGAGTAAAATTACTACTAAATATAGGTTGGGAGTAATAAGTATAATTGACCTTTATTTAATAGATGATTTTTTTTTTCCTTGGGGTGGTGGGGTGGGGTGGGGTGGGGGGGGGGGGGGGCACAAGATGTATAATTTTTTCCCTAAATGTTGGCCGTGACACGAAACTGTGAAACAGGTATGCAGCTAGCATTAATTAATACTTAATCAAGTCCAACAAAAATTATTTAGTATCCCGAGTTTAAGGCTACAAATTTTAAGTTGACTTGGAAGTTTAGCCATCACTACAATGACGATGCAGTGCTTATGCTGATTAATTTCAGATATTTCTCATCAAAATAATTAATATATATCGACTCAAACATTCATTAATTAATGCAACGACTCTAACACAATTCATTATTTTTCTTTCCGATTGGTCAATAATAATACCATGGCAATTGAAAACTACTCTCATTTCTCAATTCTATATACATACCATTTTGACACAATATTAATGAATTTTTGTCACAATCGACGGTCATTGTTATAATACAGATATACATCAATCAGCACAAACAATACATACATATATATATATATATATGGGTTGTTGACCTTAGTAAATGTTTTTTTATGTGACAATGATGCAGTTAGTTTTAATGATAACGCATCCAGAAGGAGCATAAATAGTAGTGTTGGTCCCAAATGTGTTGTAGTAGTATTTAGAGGGAGGTGAATAAACACACTTAAAATTACTTATAAATTTTTGCAGAAATACCGACCCTTAAAATTTAATGGATGGCACATAAATTGAAAATTTTGTGAACTGAAAACAATCTCAACTAAGATAAAAATATGGTCGTATTAGTATACGGAATTATTGAGAAAAATTAAAAGAATAGAACATCAATAATATGTTTTCGTAATCATTAATTATGATGGTGTAATAATATATCAAATCAATTAACCGACGAAAAAAGAGTCCATAAAGAGGCAAGAATTGTCGAGATAAGACAACCTCATCTTCAAGAAATTCCTTCTTTTATCCAAAGAAACATCGAAAACTTGCCTAACTCACAATGGGAAGGAAATTAGGCATGAATAAAAATGACTTGTATTGTGTGGAAAAGAATTCAAGAATTACTATAGCCCTCATATGCCACCAAGTTATAAAAAAAAAGGAGCAGATTAATTAAGTTGAGGTCATCACTTCATTTGGAAGCATGTTAAATAGGTTGATTAATTAACTGATTCTTCTGGAACATTGGAGTGGGATATTGTGTAATCTTAATTTCTTAGCAAAACATGCCTTAAGATTCAAATTTAACTGCACTGTCTTCCATAATTAAGTCACCAAAAGAAAATTAGTTAATTCGTTTGATTTATTATTGAGGTAGGTCGGCGCCCATCACAATTTTATTGAAAAATCAATAATCAAGTATGGCTACATCTATATAAATGTCGAACCCCTTTTCAGTACTCATTAATAATAAGGATTTACTGTCTCAAAACAAAACTTGGGCTTTGGTTATTTTTTATTTTTAGTTTTAGGAGTATAAGTTATACAAAATTTTATGATTGCCACATAACTTTTGAAACATTGCAATTGCAATGCGCCTCCTTTTATAAATTTGCAATTAATACACTTCAAAATTTTCCAACAGAGGTTGTCCAACACACAGATATATAGAGGGAAATGGTAGAGTTAATATCGCCCTGGAGTAAGTAATATACTGATTTTTTAAATTATATATAATCTTTTTTTTAATAAATTTTCATTTATAACTGATATGAGATATAAAAATTAAAAATATGTGATTATATTTTTTTAAGATACCAATATTTTAACTACAAAATCAGCCTATATCGAACAAAGAAAAATAATATCACCATCAATATTTGTTAGTTCTATACTTCTATACATCAATTATACTGTAAATATAGCTTAAAAATATTAAATTATGTCTGCTGTGGGAGAGGGGTCGGACAAGGGTAGGGGACAGTGTGGCCCCTTGAAATTTCAAGAAGAAAACAAAAAGACTTAAAAGGGTATTTTCTTTATTTAGCTTTTAATTTTGAGAAATATTTATAAAAAAAAAAGACTCCCATTAAGATCACGTAGCATGTGCAAATTGAAACATGGAAATACTGGTATATATAATATATATTGTTGCGACCAATGTGACCTTCTCACCTTCCCCACTTTTAGTTAATGAATTTCGTTCATTTTGTTTTTTCTTATTTCATCAAAGTTTTCATACAATTTTCAAATCTAAAATTTGTTGGTACTTTAGTTAATCTACATTAGATTAGCTTTCATATTTATCATTTACGATCAAAGTTGTGTCAATAAATTTTGAGACAATAAGAAAAATTATTCAAAAGGGGCTAATGTAATGTAGCATTTGAGTTCTTAATTATATGATTCTGATATGAAAACTTGAACAGAATGAGAAGACTATGTAGCACGATATTCGTAGTAATTTGATATCAATAATCTACCATACTAACGACAAAAGAGATATCTAAGAATATTGGGATGGGAAAGAGACAATGTTTTGAGAAAAATACAAGGAATAAAAGTTTCTGGGTCAACAAATTTCATAACAATAGATACTTTCAAAATAATAAATTGACATATCAATAAATATCTTGAAAATAAATTGGTTTTAAAATAGAATAGGTATATATAGTAGTTTAAAAATATTTAATTAAGTATCGATAATTAATTACTATATATATATATATTAACCACATGATAAATTATTGTGATTTTTTTATTTTTTATATAAATTTTCTGGAAACTATATTCCTTGTCATTTTTATATTTTCCTTTTTTCCTGTAATCTTGTCGATATTGCTGTAAATTAAATTTTACTAATTTATTTATGAATGATATATTAAGGATGTATATAAGTTTATCGAAATGAGAAATAAAATTTATTATTCGACCTTTAAAGTTTGAGCTTCAAAGTCTACCTATAGTGTTCAATTTTTGTCAGCTAAAGACTGGTCAATATACATGAATAACGTGGCTGTTATTCAAAGTCTTACTTTCTAATTCTATTTTCCTGCATTTCATTTCAACACCAGAAACTTCATGAAAATATGATGAAATATGTCTGGGCTGATAAGAGTAATAGTTTTTATCATTTTTTTTTTTCTTTTTCTGTGGACAGTTTCCTGTCAGAACGTCTAATGGATTTTGATTGTCTGCCGACAAACCACATATACGAATCTAATGGTACCTAATACTTTTTAGTATGAATGACTAATCATTTTCACTGTGAGCATACTAATACTATACAATATAAAAAAACTTACTTTTTTAATTTGCATTTACTTCAATTTTGAGTAAATTATAAATATGCTACCTTTTATTTGTTCTTTGAGTTTATTTGGATAGATATTTTGACAGTCACACAAATGTTTTTCTGAATTTCTTTTTGCCAATTTTATTATTTCAAAACTAAAATATCTATTTTTTTTAATTTCATTATTTATTTCCTTTGTTACTTTATTTGTTTCATTTTGACAAATTTTACTACTTTTTTCATCACAATTTTCAATTTATTACAGGAAAACTTCCAACTCCTATATGGAGATGATGTGTGAATTCCGGTAAATTACTTCCATCGTCCTTTTTATGACACCGGTAAATTATTACACACCGTATTCCGGTAAATTATTACACTCCTATAATTTTTTCTATGACATCGTCCTTATTTTCAATTTATGATGTAAATTATTTGATGATGTATTTTTATGACAAAAAAATAACATATAGCCGCTACTCGATAACGTGCATTTGATAAATATTGTTAATGTGCAATAACTTTTAAATCACACATAAGAGATAACTACATTGGAAAATTTGGCGAAAAAAACTCACTTAAAAGTATTGATAAAATTTGAACTTGAGACTTTCAATCCCAAACTATATCATTCCACCACTAGATCAATATCGATGGGACATACATGACTGTATGTTCTTGATTATTCATTCATATGATGTGATCACATATCTCGATTGAACAAAGCAACTAGGTTCTGTCATCCCATGACTTAGTAAGGTTAACTCATGTTGACGTTACTAGATATTAATCTAGTTGTATTGGTAGTAAAAATATTTATATAACTCAAGCCTCAAAATGAAATATATTTCAAATAAATCACCAAAATAATCATCCATATACCCAATTATTAAATTTGTCCCATAAAACTACATGTAATATGGTTTATGAACACCATTCAGGTTTGTTTCATGGCCACTATAGACTTCTTCATTGCAAATATTGATATAGATATTTTGAAACATGGCAAATAAAGGTTTGTTTCTTAATTAAAACGTTGGTTATATCCAAGAAGGGCAGTTTCATTTCTTCATAATCGAGATGATTTTATGAAGAAAATGCAATCTGCCATAGCCAAACAAAAATATAATTGATTATGGTGCATAACCATAATTAAATTGAAAATACTAACTAAATCCATCTCTTTTGAGCAGCTACTTCCTTGGATTTGATAGGAGGGCGTCTCCTGCTTCTGTTTTCACCACTGGCATTTGTTGTGTGCTTTGATTTGGAAGGTGGAACTGAATTAGGCGTCTGATTAAATGAGTTCTCTTTCAGAGGAGCTGTTGTTGCAAGACTGCTCGGATTCTGATGAACAAAAGGAGAACTCTTAGCATGATCACATTTCATGTCTCCTTTCAAATCTTTCTCGCTCATCTCAACGGATATTTGTTGGCTATCCACAAATGGTGCTTGTGTTCGGTTCCTGGGATTGCTGTCTGAATCAGAAGACGACGGATCAGTCGTACTGTCCATGTCATAAACTACATTATCTGTCAGTGTAGGCAGATGCTGCAGATCCGAACTTGCTGCTGAGAAAGAGGGTCTCCGCCGTCTTGTTAGGTTCACCACCTGTGCAAGATTACAAGAATAGTGGTTCATCGCACAAGAAGTCAAGAAGTGAAAAGTTCTAGATTGTCTAACGGGTCCAAATATCAGCATGGATCCAAATATGAGTACTGTCTAGCCTAATAACAAGCCTACCTATGTTTGTAGTTTGCATAAATGGAACTTTTATTCAAGTTGTTTTGCAGTTGCACACTTTGCACGGATCCTTACCTTTTGTTCCAAAACTATCATGTCCTTTCGGAGTTTGTTGATGATCATATTCTTACGGCGAATGATGTCTTCCAATTCCACGATCCTCTGTAAAGAGCCATAAATTTATCATGAACAAGAGAAAGAAAAGCAAACAATACACAGCTAAAGCAGTGAAAAATAATACCTTTGAACTCAAAACTTCGGATGACCTCAGAAAAGTGGACAGTTCCTTGATGGTAACATCCTTTTGATCACATTCTTTCCTCAGGCTGTTGATATCATGATCTAGTGCTAAACTGTCCAGCTGGGAGAAGCGCATACCGTATTAATAGTTTAATACTTTCTTCTCAGTTCACACTCTTTTAAACATGGATTGAAGGGCTCATAGCAATTCAATAGTGATTTAAATTTCCTACGTTTAGATAAAGTAGGCAGAACCCGTTCATCTCTTAAGTCATGACTTGGACAAGCATAGTTCGTTGTGCATTTCATCAATCAAGGCCAAACAAAACCACAGTCCACAATTTGGTTGATGCAACAAGTCAAGTCATCACACATTTTCTTTAATTTTTGAAATCCTAAATCCTAATTAACTGGAGCTGACAGACTAGGCATTTATAGCTTACTAAAGAACTGAAATTTCTAATTCTAGCAGTGACAAATGTTAGGACAGTTAAGGGAGACAACTTTCAACAATGGTAAATTGACTGTTGAAAGCACAAAAGCAGCACATGACACTCAATGGTTCCATGATTCGAATTTAGGGAATGATAAATAGCTGTGTGGAAGAAAATCGTGATATAATGAAGACATAACATGGAGATCATCTTTCCAAAAATTTCCCAAAATCATCAAACAAATATACCTGAATATCAATGGAAGAAGCAACACTAGGAGCCCAATCTGACAAATCAGACATTCGACGCTCATCTGGCTCGGCCTCATTTGATATTGGCATCTGGTACTTGAACGCCTGATCTTCATTTGATCCTTTGGTTGATGTGTTGAACTTGACACCAAAATCAAATATAGAAAAAAGTTTTTTTTATAAAAAAAAAACACAAACCAATTCAACTGCTGATTGTGCACGATTCACAATACTGTATATCACATAATAAGATACAGGAAAAGAAGTTATCATTGTAAAAGGTTTACCAAAGAACCACTTTGTGGGTGGTTATTACGAGGGTAAAGCTTACAACCACATTCCACTGTTTTTGTCTCAACTTCAGGCTGATCCTTGCAATAGTTTAACTGCTCACATAGATCGTCCAGCTTTTTTTGCATGCTTGAGAGCACTTGATCCTGGGATAATTTATTTAGGAGAAACGAAGCTCCATTTATCAGTCACTACATACACATACATGAATATCATGGTCTTGAACTTGAGGTGATCAAATCCTAAACCAAGATTGATATGATGAATGAATATGACCGTTCAATTTTACATGAAAAATGTAACAGGACATTAATGAATTAGTAAAACAATATATACTTGTATGAACTTTGACAAACGTCGAATTTACAATACAAAGAAAACCAAATGAAAAGAGTTATACTTTATAAATGCAACCTAACTTGGTGATTCTCATCTTTATATATGTGAGTGATCGAGGTTCAATCTCCAAATCCCCCTCCCGACTCATAAAAAAAATGCGAAAGTGCTTTAACAGAGCATAACTGCATCTAAACTCCATATGAAAGAAGAAAAGCAACGATGAATTGAAATCCCAAATAACTGTGTGTGGACTATTTTCAATAATTTGTTTCTGTAACGCATGGAATTATTATGTTTCTGTGCATAAATGGTTGAAAATTCAATTGTTGCCAGATTAAAAATAGCTTCTTCAGCCACCAAAATTAAATCCTCACTAATAAATGAGCAATTCAAGAATGCATATCTCAAAACCGATTCAATCATTAAAACAAATAAACTAGCCCAATAAAACAGCAGCCACTTCAATTAATAATCTCAAAACCGAATTAAACAATATAAAATTCCCAAATCCGAAAACAAACAAACAACTGACCCTAAGTTCAACTGATTTTTGCAGCTTCGAAATCTGATCATCCTTCTTCGAGTTCGCCGCCGCGGCCCCGACAACAGCGACGGTCAAAACTCGTTGAACGGGGGTGAAGAGCTCCCACGCCGCCGCCTCTTCGGTGGTGAACGCGCCATTTGGGTCTACAGCCTTAGCGGAGCTGGCTTCGTCGGCTCCGACAAGCCGGCCCTGGAGCGACACCCAAGCCAGCCGCCGCTTTGATCTGACTGCCTCAGCCGGCTTCGTGAAGCAGCTCGATAGTCGCCGCGGAGACGGCGAGATTGTGGAGGCGAATGGGGTTAGTGAGACCAGTGCCGGAGGGAAGCCGGCGGCAAAGCCGTATTCGTCGTCGTCGAATTCCATAAGTTGGCGCTTGAGTTTTTGAGAGAGAAAAATTATGTTTTTATTTTGTTTTCATTTTCTGGGAAATGCAAATCCCTGGCTGGGAATTTGAGAATGTAATTCAAATAAATATATAGGAGGGAAAGAATGTGAGCAGTAAATATTTGAAATTGTAGAGAAGAAAAATGGCAGCTAGCGTTGTGGTGGATACTATTTACTAGCCGTTTCTGGTTTTTTATTCATTCTCTTCTCTCTCATGTTTCCATTTTTTGCATAAAGATTTTGCCAAATCTTGTTGTCATTCAAATTCATTTTTTTATTTAGAGGCGAATGTTGTGAATATTTTTGTGTTTACATTATTTGAATTTGATAATTAGAAGATTCAATTTTCTATTTAGAGGTGATTGTTTGCGAATATTTTTGTGTTTATATTATTTGAATTTGATAATTAGAACCATTTCTCTACAATATGATATGAATTCAAGAAAGTCCAAAAAATTTAAATTTGAATACAAGAAAAGGACAACTACATAAGTTCGTTAATACATCGTATGATTGCAAAATAAAATCACATTTGAATTTAGTTCACAAATTGATAACAAAAACTTATGTTAGACTGTTAAACGGGTCAAAATATATTAGACGGGTTAAATATACTCAAACTCACCCAAAAAAATGCCCCACCGACGTATACTCACGTTTTTCGAGCAAGGCGTGTGACTGTGTGAGTTACATGCTCCCCCACGTGCAGCGTGTGACGCTCATGCACTTGACACCCCATATTTTTTTAGAGGCTCAACTTATTTTAGCCACTTAAACTTAAAAAAAAAATATTTTAACTAGTAAATTTTAAACATATTTATTTTAATCACTTTGGACAAAAATACTCCCGTGTCGCTGGCACTCCGCGCTGGACTCAGCGTGCAAGTGCGTGCGGCGTCAACAGTCCGGCACCTGCTCAAGCACACCCGCGCGTTGAGCAAGGGCAATATAGTAATTCTGACTAAATAATATATATTTAAAAGTTTGTGGCTAAATTAAGTTTTTGAAAAGTTTGACCGGCTGATTTGACTCATTTTCACTTTTTTTTTTTTATGTTTTGTGTTTTTCTTAATTTTTTTTTATCAAAATATATATTTGTAAAAAAATTAAATATATATTTGTAAATAACAAAACAAGAAGAAATTAAAAAATGAAAAAAAAAATGAAAAAAAGGGGAAGGAGTCTCCACAGAAAAAAAATAAAAGGAAAAATGAAAAGGAAGGAAGACCAATTTTGCTGGGTTAAATAAGATTCGTCTAACGGATTCGAATCCGTTAGATAGTTTCACATGGTACCTCCCCAAAATTGATAAGTTGAGTTGACGATAATTAATTATTGTGAAATATTATTGTCATTTGAAAATCAAAGTGCTATTTCTATGAATTGAAAATATGTTTTAAGCATATTTAATCGTATTCATAACATTTCAAAGTAATATAAAAGGCTTGTAATGAATGAAAAGACATATATATATATATATATATATAGGGCACGTTTGGTTCGGTTGATGAGATAGATAAGATTGATAGGATAAAATAGGATTGCACTGTTTGGATAAAAATAGTCAAGTGCTTGTATTGCTTGATTGTGATTTTAATGATTTAGCATAGATTGTCAATATTGTGTTTGGATTGAAGGATTATGATTAAAATGTATGAGAGTACCTAAATTGCCCCCACATAAGATTTCCATTATTTGTTTAAGTTGTTATTTTTATTGTAGTTTTAAAATTTAATTAGTTCTTAAATTTTCATTAAATAATTTTAACCGGATGTAATTACTTGTATTAAAATTATAAACTATTTACCAATAATTTTGGGTTGGTGGGATTTCTCGACAAAAGTAAATAAAAGAGAGGAAAAAAAGACAGGTTTTAAAATACTGTAGTTATTTCGACAATCTTGACTACTTTACACAACATGTAGAGGATGGGCCCACAAAATCTGAATTTTTACACAGAATATTGTACTTCTTTCTGAAAAAGTAACTGCCCAAATAAGAATATTAATTGAATCGAAATAAATTGTTCCAACCGCCCACTTATTAATGGAGAGAGATTTGAATTAAAATTGTTCCAACGCCCAGTTCTTCTTCCAAACCCTATTCTCTCTCTCTACTATATACTCCATTAAACAAAACTGAAAACTTGGAAAAAATATCGCACGCACGCCGGAATACCGCCGATTTCAAACGTGATAAGGATAGCAACCCAGGTTCTCTCTCTCTCTCTCTCTGTAACTAACGGACTGATTTCTCATAGTGAATCATCGGCCGACAATGGAGCAACGACGGGAATCATCGTCGGCGACGTCTTCAGCAGCACATGTATGTCTCCGATTTGTATTAAAAATTTGTTTTTAGTTGGTTGATTAATGTTGGATTTTGAAATAGATCGTGGATTTTGAAAATAATCATGGATTTTGCAACTTAATGGTGGATAATTTAACTTAATGTTTTTTTCGGAATTAGGATGTTTATTTTGATATTAATCAAGGCTAGGTAGATTAACTATTGAATGATTATTTGATATTCATTGTGGGTTATTCGTTGTTAGTTGTGAATTATTTGTTGTTAATCTTGACTAGTCGAGGAGCTTAAAATTAATCGAGGAGCATAAAACACTAATCGAGGCCTTCATCGGTTATTTTAATAATAATCGAGGCCTTCCTCGATTAAATTAGAAAAACAAAAACTATTCGAGGCCTTTCTCGATTAAATTAGAAAAACAAAAACTATTCGAGGCCTTCCTCGATTAATTTGAAAAATAAAAACTAATCGATTAGTTAAAAAAATTAATCGAGTCACTAATCGATTAATTTTACAATCAAAATCTAAATCGAGTCACTAATCGATTAATTAAAAAAAATTAATCGAGGCACTAATTTATTAATTAAGAGAAATTAATCAAGGCACTAATCGATTAATAAAAAAATAATTTAGGAATTAATCGATTAATAGTTTAATAAAAAAAACTAATCGATTAATAATTAAAAAAAACTAATCGATTAGTAGTTTAATTTAAAAAAACTAATCGATTAATAGTTTTAAAAAAACTAATCGATTAGTAGTTTAATAAAACAAACTAATGGATTAATAATTTAAAAAAAAACTAATCGATTAATAGTTTTTTTTGAAACTAATCGATTAATAATTTAATTAAAACTAATCGATTAATAATTTAAAAAAACTAATTGATCAATAGTTTTAAAAAAACTAATCGATTAGTAGTTTAATAAAACAAACTAATGGATTAATAATTTTAAAAAAAAAAACTGTAACACCCCGTCCCAAAATAAATCTATTAATTACTTCAACCGTATAAGAATCATGTGTTGATTATATGATGTTTTGAAATAATTTTAGAAAATTCCAAATATAGAGAAAAGGACTCCCAAAGTTGGCTCAATTCTATTCTTAAAATCATGTTGTCCTCTAAATCTTTCTCGATCATATATCTTGTTCATTGTGACGAGACATTTCTATAAGCCTTTTTCATTCGTCATTTGGATATTTATTAAATCTTGGATGTCCTAATTATTGAAAGACCATATTTTTATTCCTAAAATAAAATCCTACCACTTTATGTCTAACTCTGAAAATTTTGGTTTCGTCTTTGACTAGGAGTTACAAATCTTTTCATAATCGTGTGGTCGTTAATTTCATTAAAAATGGAGTTCGTTTAACCTTCTAACCCAATTTTATTCATTCTCTATTTCAACTCAATACCATATATTAAAATGCATCACATATTGATTGCCACCACTCAACCCTACCATGCTCCAAGTGTCAACCTTACCTTGTTCCAAATGTCACCTTGCATTGCTCCAAATGTCACCATGCATGACAAGAGTGCCCCATGTGTCACCATCTATTCCAACTAGTTGGATGCATGTCCTACACATGTCTAACATAGTTATTGGTCGAATCAAGTAGAGGGGGGATGAGGAAGAGCCCAACTTTCTCCCACATTCTCTTCTTCACAAGTTTCTCTCTTTCCCTCACAGCATCAACCTTTCTTTCTCGTCTATTCTCGACCCTCAAACCTTAACCAAAAATTCTGAAATTTTACAGAGACCTTTCCACTTTGATTTAGATGATATTAGCCGAACGAATCATCCAATTTGGTTCTCATATGGTCAAGAACGAAGGGAAACATTGCAGTGGTCGTTGTTTTCCGCCAACCTGCAGCAACGATGGTATTCTGTATATTTTGACCCTCAAATCTCCACCAACATAGCTGAAATTTTGATACGTTGTTCCTCTCTTCATTTAGTTGATGTTAGCCACTGGAATCACTGGATTTGGTGTCCGGAAAGTCAGAAACAAAGACATGCAAAATTGGGATTTCTAGCTGTAAGTTTTATCATTAGTGTAGCAGTCTTATTTTACCATTTTCGTCCCTTAAATCTCATCCATAAATTCTGAAATTTTAGTATGTTTTTCCTCTAATTATGTAGTTGATTTTAGGCTCAAGAATTTCTCAATTTGGATCTATGAAACTCCTAAATGAAGCTCGACTATTTTTCTTGGTGGTTTAATTTTTGTAACTCACCAAACCCATTTATGACATCTTTTTCCTATAGATCCAGCCATTATATTTTTATGAGATCTATATCATTATAAACTTCACTCTTCAAAGTTTCCAGAATAGGTCTCGGTTCATCGATATGATATCATTTGGTTTATCAAAGATACATCACAAATCAACATGTCAAATCTGTCACAGAAATCGTTGTGTCGCAAGTGCAACTTCGGAGGATATTTCCCGTTGATTCCTCCATCCTCTTGACTTAATTTTTGGACTGCACAATCTTTTTATATCAATCTTTCTGGACATATTTTCCAATCCATGATCCGATATCATTTGTTCTTCCGAAATCGAGTCGTAAGTTTCCCGAAAACCAACTTGTTTCCGGTAGATTATGTCTTATGTTAGTAATACTGAATTTCATGCTCATTTACAGTCGTTATACATTATAAAATCTAAATCCGTTTGCTGCATTGAAATCTTTATTTCCTCTAGTATCAAAAATTGTATTTTTGAGTGAAAATCCATTGAGTATCGAGCTCGTTTGAGCCTTAAACTTTTTGACGAAAAATCTGTTCCGGGAACAGTAAACAGTACCTTTCCGGCCAATCTAAGGCCAGGGTGATCGGAATTTATCTCCGACTCCTTCTGACCGATTGTAGGTCTCATCGTGACGGACGTGTGGTCACTGACCATGCCTCGATTAGATTTAAATCGAATTTTCTATGATTTTTCAAAGTTGTTGCCCTGTTTTAAGTTGCTCCATTTTATGTCGAATTTGTTTCAAGTTAATTGAAGAGTATCGTAAGAACCTATTATTGATTCGTGTTGGGTTTAAAACCCGAGTAACGCGGATTCCTAGTCGAAGTAAAATTAATAAATCTCCAATTAAATGAAAGCGAATATTAGATTAATTCCGGAAGTAGTTATTGATCCTAAAGCAAGATTGATCCTTGTAGGACTTGCTTGACTTACGAGGAAGGTGAATGATTGAATCTCGAGATGGTTAGAGCAACTTAGCCCTAGGGAAAACCCGGGAAGGAACTCCGGACCTTTGCTCCGTCCCCAAGATCGTGATCAAGCTTGGATCCTTGTTAGGATATTTGTATCTATAAGGTGGGCTATACTATCTTTGCAAATTGTATCTTTCGAGTTACTAAGCCCTGCTTCATTAAAATTGCATATGTGACTATCTGTGTTAAATATTTTACATGCTACTGTATGTTGTCGGAGTCTCATAAACCAGCGCTGTGTCAATGTGAGTAGCTACAGTACGCATGCATTATTTGTCCTGCCCTACTCCTTGTCGGTGAGACTAAAATGAAACACTTATTGGTTACACTCTTTGGTTACACTCATTGGTTACACTTATTGGTTATACTCATTGGGTATTATATGGCCATACTCAACTTTACGCGTTGGTGATGTAGTTCGGGTTACGGGCAGCGACGGGTTATACTCTTAAGCACTTCACGATAAAATGTTTTGGTGAACTTAGGTTGCTTTCAACTTTTAAACCTCCTAAGCTTCACTACCTGCATGAACACAGATAGATTACTTTAACAAAATGATTTGCATAACTCAAATTGTCAAAACTTGCCCACTGAGTGCATTAGTACTCAGCCCAAATTCTTTTAAAATATTTTCAGGTCAGTGGGCTGGAGCGTGGAGGTGACGAGGCTGAGATATGGGCTGTTATTATTTACTTATTTCTCATTATCACTTTTTGTTAATATTCTATTGGGAATTAAGCTTCCGCACTTATGCTACTCTTTTGTTAAACGTTAATAACCCTGATCTTGGTGTTTTGAATAAATATATGTATTAAAAAGGATGTTTGGTTATTGTAAGTCTTCTTTTGAGATTTGGTTAATCAAACTATTCCCCTTTCTTTCCCGCTTCTTAATTCCAACCCCCGTGGCGTCCATTTCCACGGTCTTTCGGGACCGGGGCGCTACAAAAACTAATCGATTAATAGTTTTTTTTGAAACTAATCGATTAATAATTTAATTAAAACTAATCAATTAATAATTAAAAAAAACTAATCGATTCATAGTTTTAAAAAAAAACTAATTGATTAGTAGTTTAATAAAACAAACTAATCAATTAGTTGTTTAATTAGAAAACAAACTAA
Source organism: Perilla frutescens (assembly GCA_026008535.1). Taxonomy (NCBI): domain Eukaryota; kingdom Viridiplantae; phylum Streptophyta; class Magnoliopsida; order Lamiales; family Lamiaceae; genus Perilla; species Perilla frutescens. The sequence goes on from BRKX01000011.1 coordinate 35,873,991, forward strand.
TCGATTAGTTGTTTAATTAAAAAATAAACTAATCGATTGATAGTTTTAAAAAAAACTAATCAATTAGTACTTTAATTAAAACAAACTAATCGATTAATAGTTTTTAAAAAAACTAATCAATTAGTACTTTAATTAAGAACAAACTAATCGATTAATAGTTTTAAGAAAAAACTAATCGATTAGTACTTTAATTAAAAACAAACTAATGGATTAATAATTTTAAAAAACAAAATAATCGATTAATAGTTTTAAGAAAAAACTAATCGATTAGTACTTTAATTAAAAATAAACTAATCGATTAATAATTTAAAAAAAAACTAATCGATTAGTACTTTAATTAAGAACAAACTAAGCGATTAATAGTTTTAAAAAATAAATAATCGATTAATAGTTTAATTAAAACTAATAGATTAATAATTTAAAAAATAAATAATCGATTAATAGTTTAATTAAAACTAATAGATTAATAATTTTAAAAAAAATTAATCGATTAATAATTTTAAAAAAGAAACTAAAATAGCCTAAAATTAAATTTTAAGAAATTCCAATTTATATGAAATATTAAAAGAATTTCCTTTATTAGTTTTAATTTTGAAAATGTTGTTAGATTGACTGGGTTAGACTCCCGTTACGAAGCCGGACGCCCTCGGTCGTCGTGTACGCCATCCCCGGTGTTATTGACACGATTAGAGACACACTACTCGCGATTGGTGGTGATACCATGCGACTGTTCAGATCGGGGTGTTTCGGATATTTTCTGGACTACAGAGATGGTGACGTCCAGAAGAGGGTCATGCACGCGCTGATGACGTTCGAGGTGCACGCGCCGGATCGTGCACGTGTGGGGCTGGAGGCATGGTTTCACATTCATCGTTCCCAGCTGCGGTTCGGTGCGAGTGAGTACGCCTTGGTGTCAGGTTTACGCTTCGGCAGCTCGACATTCGATCCTCATGGCGCTCATATTGTTCCGAGGAGATCGGTCTACCACCGTTTATTCGAAGGGAAGCGTACGACAGTCAAACAGATGGAGGACAGGTTTTCCACCTTGGGGATGGCCAGAGACGCTGCGGATTATGTGAAGGTTGCGAACATATTGTTCGTATACTGGATGATTCTGTGCCTAGATCCGCACCGGGCCGTGGATCCATGGGTGTGGGCGCTAGCGAAGGATGTGGAGGGATGGAACTCGTTTCCATGGGGTGCATATTCTTACCAGTCGTTGATGCACTACATTGGCCTCCTCCCCAGGACTCGAGAGGCTATGGGCGGGAAAGGATCGGGACAGTATCATTTTTACGGGCCGATCTGGGCACTCCAGGTAATTAGTTTAAATTTAATTAAGTTTAAATCAAGTGAATACGTAACTAATCCATTAATTCACTTTACAGGTATGGGCTTGTGAGGTGATACCGGAGGTAGCTACTGAGGCTGGTCTGCACAGTGGACAGTTCACTGTGCCTCGATGTTTGAGGTGGACATTCAGACTCCCTGCCACCAGCCATCTTATTACAGCGAGTGGTACATTTTGATGTTTCTTGATATATTTAGAATCTTCGATCTATATTTGTTAATTCATCTTAATGATATTATTAATAATTCCATGCAGTCACGTGTGGTTACGTTGGTGCCATCTCCCGAGGAGACGGCAACTTCATATTACATGAGCCTGCAGTTGGAGCCTGGAGCTCAGAGCGTGAGATATGTTCCCGCTCGATCCGGGAACAAGAAGAAGATGCTTGCAAATGTGACATCTTGTTGTTCCACATCGGTAGAGGCGGTTGTCCCCCCCGTCAGCCCGAGGCACCAGAGCTGCTCGGACACCACAGACGGGCCGTCAGGTGACCAGTCGACCCTCGACTAGCCGGACATTGAGGGACGAGCCAGATCATACTGAGCCTAGAGCCCGGCCCCTCACTGAGGACGCACCAGTGCACACGGCTGATTCGATCGATCCAGAGAGCCCTCCTCGAGCTTGGGGAATGAAGCGTTCGAGGAGGGATCGCACGCCGAGCAGTGGGGAGCCCTTAGAGGGTTTCATTCAGAGGATTGTGGATCGAGTGATGCCCCATGTCCAGGAGCTTATTGACACGACTATTGCGCCCCGTGTCCAGGAGTATGTAGATCGGGCGATTGATCGTGCATTAGCTGGTCTAGGTAGCCGCTCTCGGAGGTCACACATGCCTCAGGATAGAGATCGCCACAGCCCGGAGCCGAGCGACTGTAGTCCTGGTGATCAGGCTCCACAGCCCACTGTGGAGCCAGAGGGTACTAGCACTTCGGCTCCACGCCATGGTGGTTTTAGCGCGACCTATCAGCTCATGAATGACATCGATGATAGCACACTCCAGGTCACCTACCCACGATTTAGATCCTTAGGTCCGGATGCCGTTGTTCAGCTCCATTTCAACGGCGATCGCTTGCGGCAGGGATGGTTTGATCATCTTGAGGATCCGAGGACTGAGTTGAAGGATGTTCACATGAGCTACTTTCTGAGCGCGACGGCTCGACGAGTTAAGAGGGACAACCATTGTCGGATGACGGTGGCTACTACTGGTCTATATGTGAGTTCAAGTACTTATTTGAAAATAGTTTGTCTTTTTTCTTACTAGACGCTTAATCGTAAGTCATTTTTTGCAGGAGGCCCTCGTTGCCACATGGAAGAGACTGCATCCTCTCGACCCGGAGTGCACACGTGCATACGGTGACGATGACTACCAGCGATGGACACCTGCCGAGGGACTGATACATCGGATCCAGGGCAGGGATGGGCGGTATCAGGTGCCATGGATGGGGCGTGATTATGTAAGTGAGCTTCACAAGAAATTGAATCCATAAGTTTGTTTTTAATTAAAGTAGTAATCGATTAGTTTTTATTAAAATTATTAATTGATTCGTTTGTTTTTAATTAAAGGACTACTCGATTAGTTTTGTTTTAACCATTAATCGATTAGTTTGTTTTTTTTATTAATCTACTAATCGATTAGTTTTAATTAAACTATTAATCGATTAGTTTTTTTTTCAAATTATTAATCGATGAGTTTGTTTTTAATTAAAGTACTAATCGATTAGTTTTTATTAAAATTATTAATCGATTCGTTTCTTTTTAATTAAAGGACTACTCGATTAGCTTTTTTTAAACTATTAATCGATTAGTTTATTTTTTTATTAAATAACTAATCGATTAATTTTTTTAATTAATCGATTAGTGAGTCGATTTAGTTTTTATTTCTAAAATTAATTGATTAGTAACTAGATTAATTTTTTTAACTAATCCATTTATTTTTACTTTTCAAATTAATCGAGGAAGGCCTCGATTTGTTTTTGTTTATGTAATTTAATCGAGTAAGGCCTCGATTATTAAAATAATTATCGAGGAAGGCCTCGATTGTTTTCTATGCTCCTCGATTATGTTTTATATTTAGGTAAACATTATAAAACCCTCAAAATCACATAAACATCGACTAAATTCAAAACCAACAACAATTAACCTAAATTAAACATTACCAACCAATTCCAAAAAAAGGCCGTATCACTCTATTTTCAAAGTAAATCTAACAACACATGCAATACATAATCAAAATAATAAACATAAATATTTGCAAAATAAGTTCAAAAAAATCGAGTACAAAACGTACCTTTGAAAATTGGTGAAAATTTCCGAACACTATTTTTTTCTCCAGAAAATATTTTTCTTTCGCACCTTGCTCGAAAAAAATTCTCTAACTTTTCCTACTCTTCGTCGATTTGTAGTAGTGTGAATAAAAACTTGTAGGATTTTTGTGAATGAGATTTGTATTGTACTGTGAATGAGCTCCAAATTCTACATCTATTTATTCAGAAAATTCACCTACCTCGTTATAAAACATTAGAATGTATTTAATTCGGTACAACATCCTCTTCTTTTCATTAATTCGGTCATACCTTCCCCTTCTTTTCATTTAATGAAGCCAACAACCTTTTTTTTTTTATTTATTGAAACTAGTACCTACCTTAGACAAGAAATAAATGCATTCACTAAAAAAACATGATTAATTGTAGGGAACATTGTCTCGATAAAATTGCATGATCACGGTTAATAACATTAATCAATAATGGTTAGATATTAATCGTTCATAGTTAATCGAGTAAGCAAATGTTAAAAAAGAAATCGAGGAGTTTTTTCTTAATCTATGCATATTAAATATTAATTGATGAAGCATCGAGGAGTTTTTTCTTAATCTATGCATATTAAATATTAATCGATGAATCATCGAGGAGTTTTTTCTTAATCTATGCATATTAAATATTAATCGATGAAGCATGATTAATACATATTCTATCGATGAAGCATCGATTTAAGAAGAATCTCATAAATCACCATAATCGAGGCTATGAATTAATCAATGCTACTAAATATAAAATCGAGGCTGTTAGGGTTTCATTTTTAGAATTAGGGTTTGGGCTGTTAGGTGCATTTAATGCCTGCCAAAAGTACAATGTGTCAATCATTGGGTGTGGGGACCAAGTGTAATATAGTACAAATTGCCTAACAAACTACCTATATTTAAAAGTAGTTATTTTTTTCCAATTATTATTTACTTTTATCTACTTTTATCCATTTAGACAATAATTTTTATAAAAGTGAAATAGTAAACAATCAATCTTAAAAAAAATATACAGGGAATAATAATAATAATAATAATAATAATAATAATAATAATAATAATAATAAAGTGGGGGCAGAGAAGGGACAAAGAAGATTGAAAGAATAGAAGTGGGGTAAAAGAGAGATTCAACATCAGACTCTAGTTGGCGGATTAATAATCCAATGGGAGGTGGCCGTATTAACTATCAATTAAACAAAGGATAAAGTGGCGGGCCGAATATCAATCCCGAGCTCAAATCCAGCAAACCAAACACTGGATTGATCCGGATAAATGTATCAATTCAGATGTATCATGCAAACTGAACGACTCCATAGGAATTTATTATAATAGTGATTATGATTTGCGTGTATATGTGAGAATCTAACTTGTTTATTATAATTTTATTATTTTTCTTAAATGTTTAAATGGCATCGCCGCACCCTACTGACATCGATAACTAATAAGGGAAAGTAAGTGCTCTGTTCTCTCTACATACCCTAGCTTTTGTGACTTTATTCCAAAATTAATTCATATATTCGTCGTCTATTATATATTCTGTGAAATTAAAGCTGATTTTTACATTTAAACGCGAAACACTAATTTTTATTTGAACCAAATTATATATATATATATATCATGAATCCGACTAATCATATCTATAAAAAAAATCAATTCGGAGCCATGAAAGTTCGAGAATTTGAGAATAAAAGGCGACATAAATTTTGTTGATTTTGTTTGTACCACATTTGGATGATTGATTAATTTAAGTACAATTTATAACATTCTTTCCGAAAATTCTATGCTACCCACAAAGATAGTGCCTCATAGTCTAATATTTTGATATGTGTCCCATAAAATTGATATCCATACTTTTATTTTTTTTAGACACTCTGGATCTTATTTCTTTTTTTTTATTAAACTCAATTATTTCATTATTTCTGACGCGAGAATCAATCACATTATGCCTCTCGAATTTTTTATTTATACAATTGAGTTTAGTTTAAATTAAATTACTTAATTACCAAAATAGAAAAGGTGTAAAATATTATATTATATTACATTGTAAAAATAAAATTTTAGTTGCCGATATATTTCTTTCACTAAAATTGATTTCTCATAAAAATAAAAATGTTGTCTATACATAATATTAAATTTATTATATTAAATAAGACTTGTTGATGTATTAAATAAGACTTGTCGATGTATTCAATTATTTTACTTAACCTATTTAAAATGTGCCCATTAATCAGACTTTAATTTATTATATATTATCTTGGTATGTTATTAATCATAACATAATAATATTTTACAACATATCAGATTTTTAGTTATTATTCAATATAAAAAATTATAAAAAAGGTGTAAAATGATATATTATATTATATTGTAAAAATAAATTTTAGTTGCCGATATATTTCTTTCACTAAAATTGATTTCTCATAAAAACAAAATGTAAATCTAAATGATGTATAGGCAACATTTTAATTATTGATATTAAAATATTTTAGTGGGGAGAAAATGAAATCTCAAATAAAATATTTATTTTGTAAAATTTAAATAATTTTTTCTGTAACATTTTTTTGCGAGAATATGAATTAAATGAACTTCCTGTTTTATTTTGTTACATAAAAATAAACGTAATTTTGTTAAATTTAATTGTGTTTAAATATTGTTTAATTAGTTAAAATGTGCAAAAATAATGCGTTTGAAAAATATTTTTTCCATATCAGCACATACATCGACAATTATGTTTTAGTTATTTTTATGAAATATTCGGCATCAGTAAATTTTTTATTGTTATTAAAAATTTATGTTATGGGAGAAAATGACATCAGTTATGAAATATTTTAGTTTGAAAATATGAATATATAAAATTTTAATTAATTTCTTATGAATTTATATTAAATTAAATGAAATAATTTTATAAAATGTAATTATGTTTAAATATTATTTAATAAGTTAAAATTTCCATGACTACTTGTTAGATTAGGCTTTTGAAATATAATTTTTACTATTTAATTAGTTAAAATGTGCAAAAATAAGGCGTTTTTTTTTCCCATATAGGCACATAAGTCGGCAATGTTTTTGAGTTATTTTAATGTAATATTCTTTATCGGCATATTTTTTTTTATTGTTGTTATAAATTTATTTTATGGGTGAAATTGACATCGGTGAAATATTTTAGTTTGAAAAATATGAAGATATATAATTTCGAACAATTTCATATTAATCAATATTATATTAAACTAAATCAAATAATTTTATGAAAAAAGAAAATGGATGGCCTAAAAGTCATTTTCGTTGGTTCTCGTGTGCAGGTAATTCAATCTTTCAGCAAAATGAACGAACACCACCATTCTTCAAAAAGTCTTTGCCGGAGCCCCAACACCGAACCAATGTCTGAAAATTTGGTAATCAAAATCACCGTGTCGATTGAAACTGGTGAGATATGTTTATAATACTGCTAAAATCCCTTTTTCGTCACATTCGACCGTTTTACATTTTACAGAAAGTATCTAAGAATATTCTTTGATCATTCTTCATTGTGCGAAGGAGCTAGAGTGTGGATTTTTTTTCTCAAACATATCGGATATTAGTTATTTATTCAATATAAAAAATTATAGAAAATGTGTAAAATAATATATTATATTATAAAAATAAAATTTTAGTTGTCGATATATTTCTTTTACTGAAATTGATTCTCGCAAAAATAAAAATGTTGCATATACATAATATTAAATTTATTACATTAAATAAGGCTTGCTGATGTATTAAATAAGACTTGCCTATGTATTCAATTATTTTACTTAACCCTATTTAAAAGGTGTCCATTAATCAGACTTTAATTTATTATATATTATTTTGGTATGTTATAAATCATATCATAATAATATTTACAACATATGGGTTATTTAGTTATTTATTCAATATAAAAAATTAATTTGATTCATATTTCCTAAAAAAAATTATAAGGAAAAATAGTTTATGTTAAATTCTCTACCAAAATTATTTTACTTCAAATCATTAAAGAAATACCATTATGACACCTTGGAGAATTGAATATATTAAAATTACAATCATTAAAAAATTGAAGATGTATAAAAGTTGGAGCTATGATTTTTAATGGAAAAAATGGAAGCGGCAGAAAAAAATTTAGAGATATAAAATTCATTATCATTTTAGAAAATGAGTGTGGGTGGATATATGAAAAAATGGGATGGAAAAAACTTGAAAAGACACTACCTTAGGGTAGCGTAGAATTTCCCCATTCTTTCTGGTTGAAATGTTTTTTCAGTAATGTTGTGCATTTAAGATATTGTCATTTGTTTTTGGCAAATCATGTGTTTTTTTATGCACACACCCGATCTATAATATTGAGAAGATTCAAACTCGTGACTTTTGGTCTCCAAGCAATCTCACTCCACCACTAGACCATCCCTACCGGGACATCATGTGTTTTAAGGATAGGTGTTCGTTGCAAAGATCCAATACACGTTCCTTACTTGTTGTGCTGAACGAGAAATATTTGAGTCAAACAGTAACACATGACCATTACATTTTTTTTTGTTTGAGAGGAAATGCCAATTCAAATTAGAGAAAGAGCTGCTCAGCAGACGTTATATCAGACAAGATAATGACCAGGATAGCACCGGTATAAGAAGAAAATAAAGGACTACCAATAGCAAGCTAAGCCAAACTATGTGCCAAAGAATTTGCATTCTACGAGCCCACGGATAGATCACCTCTTCAAAGTGGATTGCTTCCTCTCGGATGGAATTGCAAATAGCCCCTGAGTAAGATAACTCCTTATTTTACATCTGTATTTGTTGTTGGAGACTTTGACAGTCCGTTTCAAGAATGACTCTTCTACCGCCAAACTCCCTAGCCAACATAAGACCCTCTTGATAAGCTAAACCTCCCGCCATCTCTATTGAAAACCTCGAGTTGAACTTCTTGCATCTCGTTACAACAGATTTGACCATCCATATCACGGATAACCAAGCCAAGACCCACACCACCAGTTAGGCTCACCGCCGCGTCGACATTAATCTTCTAGAAACTATTCCTAAGCTTTTGCGATGCATCGACAATTGTTGTTCGAGACTGCAAAGAAGACTGCTGCATCGCTATAATAAATTCATTGTGCATGTTCATAGCAGCTTCGAAGCAAATGTTATGGGGGGTTTGAATCTGCTGAAACACGACCATGTTATGTTTCTTCCAATTTACCTAGAGAAGTACCGCAAACAGGCTGTGAAAATCAGGTTCATTAACTTGGGCAGCTTTTTCGAACTATGCACAAATGGATAATCTTTTCTCATTTAATTGTTATCCCATCGTCAGTGGAAAAGAAATCCAATAGTATGAACTCCATGCACAATCTCTCAAGCAATGCTCCATGGTCTCCTCCTTTATATATAGCACATCTTTAGCAAACAACCTCACATTCCACTGCCTCTTCTTAAGCTTAACAGCCACATGTAGGATGCCTCTAGCACATCACAACATAAAATTGTGGATTTTTGGAATCACCTTTAGCTCATGTATCCATTTCTAGATTGGCGAATCAATTGTTACCGAGCTCAGCTAACTGAGGTAGTGATCACGAACCCGAGAAGTAAGAAGGTATTCTGTTTTCATCAAGTAAATGCCATTCTTACTAAGCGTTCAACTATATATGTCCGGTCCTCTATGGAGAGAGAGAGAGAGAGAAATAGAAAAAACTTTATCTGCAATATCTATCTGAAATAAGCTATAAACTTTAGTTTCATCCCAAACTCCATCAACCTCATTTATCAACTTAGAAACCATCATGTTCAAATTTTCCTCATTTCCTGGGCTAAGGATACCACCAGGGCAATTTGGAATCAATCTGTCTCGCCAAATATTGATATTTCTACCATTTCTCACTAGCCAAATAAGACCCTCTTTAAGGATATCCTTACCCGCCACAATGGTTCTCCATGTAAAAGATGGATTATATGCGGTCGGAGCTTCGAGCAAGGGGATCCGAGGATAGTATTTGGCTAGTAGGGTCTTTCCAATCATAGATTCATTTCCATTAAGCATTCTCCATGCTTGTTTAACAAGAAGGGCCCTGTTAAACTGGCCAATATTACAAAATCCCAGTCTACCACCATTCTTTGGACGACAAACTGATTTTCATTTACACCAGTGAATTCTTCGTTCATCTTTTCCCAAAGGAAATTTGCTGCCATTACATTGATTTTGTGATAAACTTGATCAAGGATCAAAAACACACTCATAAGGTAGGTAGGTATAGCTTATACCACATATTTTATGAGAGTTGTTCTTCCAGCTTGAGATAGGAATCTCTTCTTTTAGTCTTTCATTTTCTTTCTCATCTTATCTTCAAGCATCTGAAAAATCTCCTTTTTGGAGCAACCCACAGTGCATGGCATTCCTAAATAAACTTCATGCTTCTACACTGACAGAGGTTTTTGTTTTCAAACCTACTATGATGTGTTTCAATATTTATAACTCGTGTCAATGCCTACAAGTGTACAAGCATGTGATTGTAGATATGATGATACGAGGTCGATCCACAGAGAAATGGAATAGAAATTAGACGATGCAATTACCACGATGAAAGAAGAGTGAAATATCTAGACGAACAATAAGGAGAGGGTGTGTTTTAACTAAATCAAAATGTCAAACAAGAACAAAAGACATAAACATGTAAACACCAAATAATCAATATATTTATCACTCAAGAGTCAATACCAAACAACGGAGAGCTTTGAAGACGATAAATAAGGCGAAACTCTAGGACATGGCTTCACAACACTCATATTGACCTACAATGTGGGATTACACATACATTATTGCAAAGTTCATAGATAAGAAGACCACAAATATAGTAAGAGCATCTCTCGAATATCTCTTAAATTGTGAATGTGACAAAGATGGCTATCTCTAACGCATTCTAAGGTTGCACCTACAAAAGGCTCTAAGGGTCACATTTCCTTCCACATAATGACATTCGACTAAGAAGATAAATATGTAGATTTGATCCAAGCATGCTTATGATCACGGGATTGACAAGATGCAAGTGATTCATACATGTGATGTTAGTGAGATGGCCAACCAAACAACATCATTCAAGCCCTAGCATAGATCAAAACCTTGACAAAGCAATAACACATATATACATCCTAAATCCAAGATCAATATTCACATTATTTCACCACATCCTAGAGCCCTAAGGCTCTAGCTAACCATATTCACAATAAAATCAAGATTACAAGAAGAAAAACAATAACCCATCCTAAATACAAGTCTAAGAAGAGAGAAGAAGTGATAAAACCCAATGTAGAGTACTCCTTCGATCCTATGGCTTGGATGCTCAAATGGATGGTTGAATCTTCAATCTTCTTCTTGATCTTCAAAAATCCCCTTTCTTGATGTTTCTCTTGTGTGTTTTTTTTGTTTCTAGGGTTGATTGGGTTCTATTTGAAAATCCCCCAAATGTATACATAAGTAATGGACCAATAATGGAGTGCCAAAAGTCAAGTTTTGAAATCCGTCAAAGCGAAATGCGACCCCAGGTGATCGCGTTTTGGGGTCGGGTTTGGACCGAAGAAAAACAGCTCTCTGAAGCTAGCACAAAATGATCGAAGAGATCGCGCTTTTCCGTCACGCTCGTTTCTGCTTTGGAAGCGCGACCTGAAGTAGTCGCGTTTCTGGGTCGCGCTTCCCTTTGCTTTTGAAGCGCGACCCCAGGTTCTCGCGCTTTTACGTCGCGTTCCAACTGGAGAAAACACGGTCTCTGAAGCGTCCAAGGCGCGACCAAACGGGTTGCTTTTTGGGGTCGCTCTGTAGGGCGGCTGGGGCGCGACCTTGAGGAGCTCGCGCTTCAGGGTCGTGTTTTGGCCTTGGCTTATTTTTCTTGTCTTTTCTCGTCTTTCTGCTAGCGTTGATAAATCAACTCACAACCTGAGTTCTTTTAGCATTTGTTTTCCCAAAAACTCCCTAAATTGGTCACATTATACCAAACATAAGATTTTAAACAATATTTAACAAAATTTAAAACATATATACAAGATAACCAAGTGCAAACACACTCAAAATGAGTGCATATGAGTGCAATTTATGCACGCATCAACTCTCCCAAACTTAAATATTTGTTTGTCCTCAAACAAAACAAAACAAGAGTAGAAGGACAAGGTAATTGAACATATTGGAATCAAGATGGCAATTTGCTTCAAAAATCTATAATCAAGTGATGCATAGATGATAGCGACAATCAATCATAAACAAGATCATCAAAATCATCATGATACAATTTGTGAAGTTCAAACTCTCTCAAGGTTCAATAGACGCTCATTCTCGAGTGTATAGGCTAGAAGTGTATCGCTCAAGGTCGAGAGTGCACTAGAATTCTACCATATGCTTGCAAAGTGACTTCAATCTCCACTACTTAGTGTGTGTTTTCAACCAAGAATCATTAAGGTCTTTTGGGATTGTAGTGAAGGCTTTTCGGAAAGGTAGGTATATTTTTGGCTAAGTGACTTCCCCATATTACCAATTTCATTACCAAGCAAACAAATTAAGTTCTCTTCTACCTTTATTTCTTCACAACCCATATCTCTTTGAGATTTTCAAAATTTCATACTTTGTGATGTATAAGTAGAACTATCTTTCTTTTACTTCATTTTCAATTATAATCAAGATGATTCACTTCTTTGTATTCCTTTTTTTTTCACAAGAGTATTCATTGTTTTACCCTTTTTCATTCTCTAAGATTTCTCACAAGTTTTATTTGAAAAAGGTCCACATAAATCTTGCCAATTATTCCATTCCCAACCCAACAAAATTAATAAAAATTTTCAAGGCTCAAAGGGGTTGCAAGGGATTAAATTTATATTGGAAGGTTAAGAATTTAGATTTTTATGAGGTTTAGACAACAAATGGCCTTAAATCATTTTCTAGAGATCAAACACACCTATGTAACCTCAATCAAGTCACAAAGCAAGTTCTAGAGAAAACTTAGTGCACTATGAAGACCATTAATCACTCATCAAAGAAAAGATTACACTTGTGTAATCTTTGGATCAAAATCTCTCCACGGTAAGTTTTTCCTTCCCGAATTGTACTTTTGAGACCTTAAAGAACTTTGTTTACAAAATCATGCCATGACATCATGCTTTTTATCAAAATCTTCCAAAAATTTTCAAATTTTCAACATAAGCGCATGCTCATCAAGGATTCCAATTTCAGCAATTATCATGCTTTCATAACCCCTATTATTGTTACAAGAACATACACCTATGTAAGTAAAAACAACCCCAAACCACAATCATAAGGCAGTTGAACAAAAACATAGATAAAATATCACATGCTCATGAAGCAAAACGGCATGTGATCCCATCATCTATCAACTACCAACATCCATACATTCCAATGAAAACAATAGAAATCCTAACATAATCCAAACATAAATAAGAACATAAGCATGCTAGCATGCTCCAATATCTGAAAGCATAGATAAATAGATAAGTCTTATGGAATAAAGCGGTAAAAAGTTCATGGAAATGAGCAGAAAAAATCCTTGCCAACCACTACTCTCCTCCCCTTCCCCAAACTTATTTTGATCTAAAAGAGAAAATAAGTTTGGAGGCAAAAAGGTGGTGGCAAGGGTCACTAACGCTCAGTGAGGTGGCTGCTGCTGATAAGGAGACTGGTGTGGATGTGGAGACTGGTGCGAATACTGCATAGGGGACGAGGATGACATGAATTGTGAAGGCTGGAATTGCTGGAACTGCTGAGAGGAGGAGGCTATGAACTGACCCGTTGGCATCTGCTGAAAATGCTGTGAAGAAGATGACGAGGCCATGAACTGTCCGGTCGAGAACTGCTGCAATGACTGGAATGGCGGCTGCTGCTGAAACTGCTGCTGCTGCTGTTGCTGGTAGGAGTTTTAGGGAGTCATCTGTTGGTGCTGAGATGGGGTATAGGGCTGCTGCTGTGACCCAGACCCGGTGTTCATTCCCCTAAAGATCCCGGCTAAGTCCTGTATCTCTGATCGGAACGAGCCTATATTATCAGCAAGACCCCTGATGTCACCCCTAAGACCTGTAAACCTCTCGTCAATATCCGTCTGTATGGCATGAAATCTGTCATTTACGCTGGACTGAATCTGTCCTATCCTGCCATGCATGTCGTGTCGGATATCATTGAATCTCGTGTACATGTCTTGCCTTAGTGCTCCGAACTCATTGTGCACATCATTCCTTCAATTGTACATGGTCTCCTCTATTTCATCAAAGCGACCAGTTATCTGTTCTTCATTGTAGCGCCGTCTATGTCTGAATGCTGCTGTAGACGACCCTTCTCCTCCTGTTTTACCTCCGTCATCTCCTTGGCCCTCAAGATTGCCTCGAATCCCTCATTGTTGCCCTGCTATACCCATAGCTTGAAGATGGGCAACAGTCTCCATCTTCCAATTTCTCCTCTCATCCTAATTCGACACATGTGTCAGAGCTTGATTTGGCAAAGGGAATGTTCCCCCAGCTCGCATGTTCAGCAGGTATTGATTCAAATCCGAGGCCAACATCTTCACATTCCTCAAGTGATTGAGGTTGATCATCCTCAACCCCGGTGTATGCAACTCTTCTGTTAGGTTGACATCGAAGTAATAGGCTATTGGAGTGATCAATCCGCCAAGGCAAATATGTCCACTGTCGAGGTGGGATTGTCGAAACATCTGCTCAATTAGAAAGGCACCAAAGTTTAAGTGCCTTCCATTCAACATAGTCCACAAAGAAAACAACTCCTTCGTCCTCAGCCCACTATTGTATTTTCTTGCCCAAACGGTGTTGGCAAGGATTCGGTATAGGTATCGAAAGACCGGGTTGGGCATAGCGGATGCCTTGGCCACACTAGAGTTGTACTTCTCTGTCTCCGTCTCTGTGAGGTATAGAAGGCGGTAGGTGTCGTCTTGGTTGAATTCTCGGGGCTCATGGTAAATGCCCTCTTGCGTGGCCCCAAAAATCTCGTTCAACTCATCCACTGTTAGCTCGCGGTCTTGGTTTCCAAGCCGGAAAGTGCATCAAACCGGCCCCTTCTTGTCTGTCCTCTTCATGTCAAAAGTGATCATCACTTCCTTTACTAGGCGGGGATACATCAAACAATCCCGCTCAAGAGCTTGGAGCCAACCAATGCGGTCCAAGAGCTGCCACACATCGTCTTTGATACCAAGAGCTTCGCCTGTTGCCTCATGCATAAACTTGGTGGTGGCAATGGTCATATTGAAGAGCCGGTTCCAGTTCTCTATATGTTCCTCGTCATGGAGGATGACCCCATACCTCATGGGATGGCTTGCCGGCAAGTCCTCATCTTGCCCCTCGTCTTCGGCCTCGATCTCGGGGTCGGACTCAACATGTGTCCTTTTAGAAGGCCTCCCTTTTCTTGACATCTTTGTGTGAGAGTGGAACCTACAAACATCCAATAAAGTTTAGGATAAATGAGTACATTTACACGTTAGTTTAGCAAAGACAATGGAGTTTTAGACATATGTGAAAATCCAACACAATCCCACTTGTATCTTTGTTAAACTATTAGAGACCTTGTGGTAAAACATGTTTATAGACACATAGCCAATCTTTCCCAGCAACAAATCCTCATCACAAAAGAAAAAATATGAACAACATCTTTATCTTGACAAAAATAGGCCTAAAGCCACGTATGACAATATCACAAGCACTTTCTAGATAAAACTTGTTCTTCAAAATCAAAACATTTATAACAATTGAGGCAAGGCCATGGTTCTAAACATATATGACAAAATCAAACTCAAATACCCATAACAACATGCTCAATGTATTATAATGCGTATTCAAAATAAAATAGGGGCTTCCAATCACATATGGCAATGTTAAAAACACAGAGCCCCCTCCAAAAACATGTGTTTAACAACAACATCAAAGGAAACATTTCTTATTTTCCTTTCTATGTCTAATCAATTCCAACATTCATAGCTAGAGCTACAAGGTGCCAAAGTTATGCATAGCCACAATTTCAAAGACAAAAAACATAGTCATCTTCAAGTTAGAACAACATTCTTGCATATTACAAAATGTAAAACCTCATTTCCCCCAAATAATCATTGTCAATAATTGAAGTTCAATCTAATTTGGGAACATATAAAGCATAAAGTGCAAGAATGTTTCAAATCTAACAAAATTTAGACCAAGGTCCCCCCGATTAAGGCTATGGCATGTGAAAAATCAAATAATTTCTAACATTCATGCTCAATCTTCACAATTTTCCAAAATTCCAAGCCTAATTCGTCAAATTATCAAAAATTCCACAAATCCACAATTCACCCATGCTATCAATTACATTGTTCTTTAAATGTAAACACAATGTGAGCATATTCATTGGGGTTTTTGTTCATTTGAGACCTAGGGCACATAATCTTGCTAATTCCCCAATTTTTCATATATATGAACATTCAAACCATAGAATCAACATGTATGGATAATGTATGTAGATAAATAGATTAGTTGAGAGAGTTACCCTGAACCTTGATGGAGAGGATGAATTTTTGTGTGTGCTCGAGTGAGAGTGAGTATGAGTGCAATTTGAAGTGTGCGTGTGAAATGGAATGAAAAAGGGTTAAAAACCCGTCTGTACTAGGCAAAGCGCGAGCCGGGTCGCGCTTTGAAGTCGCGTTTCCACTGAAGGAAAAAGCGTGAGCTAGATTGCTCGCGTTTTTCGGTCGCGTTCTAATTTGAGGGAGAAGCGCGACTCCAGTTGATCGCGCTTCTGGGTCGCGTTTCGTCTTCTAAAATTCATGTCTCTGAAGCCCTGTACAGCGCGACACCGGGGTCATGTTTCCACTGCTTGTGAAGCACGACTCCAGGTGTTCGCGTTTTGTGGTCGCTTTCTTCATTCTTTCATTTTCAAGCCCAGTTTTGGGCTCCTTTTCAACACTCCATGCAATCCCATCTTTATACCATTTCCTACAACAGTACTACTCCTACAAAACAATACAAAACCATCTTAAATTCCTCCAAAAGATGCACTATTAAAACAGTTAATTTTATTTTAAACAATAAATCATAAAACTGCATATTAAAAGAAACTTAAATCAACAAAACTTAAAACCATTGGGTTGCCTCCCAATTAGCGCTTAATTTAACGTCGTGAGCTCGACGGGATACGGTTCTTCAACGATTTTTCAAATGAAGGACAAACACTCCGACTTGCTCCTCCACATTGTAGAATTTCTTCACACGTTGTCCATTTACAACGAATAAGCTCCCATCCTTGGCTTGCAACTCCACCGTTCCATTTTCGAAGATCTTTGAGATGAAGTAAGGACCTCCCCATTTTGTTTTGAGTTTCTTGGGAAACAACCTCAACCTCGAGTTGAAAAGCAACACGATATCACCGGGTGCAAGTTCTTTCTTTCTTAAGAACTTGTCATGATAAAGTTTGGTCCTCATCTTGTAAATGGAAGAATTTTCGAAGGCCTCAAGCCTAAATTCATCGATTTCATTCAAACGGAAAATTCTTTCTTTTCCCGACATCTCAAAGTCGAGATTGAGCTTCTTGGTGGCCCAATATGCCTTGTGAGTAAGCTCGATTGGAAGGTGACAAGAATTCCCAAATACCATTTGATAGGGAGACATTCCCAATGGAGTATTGTAGGCCGTTCAATAGGCCCAAAGTGTCTCATCGAGATGGCTTGCCCAATCTTTCCCATCTATCTTCACCACCTTTTGGAGGACTTGTTTGACCTCTCTATTTACAAGCTCGGCTAGCCCATTGGCTTGTGGGTGGTAGGGAGTTGTCACTTTGTGCTTCACTCCATGTCGTGCTAGGAGGCTCGTCATCCATTTATTGCAAAAGTGAGTACCTCCATCACTAATAAAGGCTCTTGGAACCTCAAATCTTGTCAAAATATTCCTTTGAAGGAATTTTAGCACAATCTTCGAATCATTAGTCTTGGTTGGGATTGCTTCGATCCACCGTGAGAGATAATCAACCGCCAAAAGTATGTAGAGATTTCCATCAGACACCACAAATGGTCCCATGAAGTCAATCCCCCATACATCAAACAATTCCACTTCTACAATTGCACTCATCGGCATCTCATCCCTCTTTGAAATAGATCCCATCTTTTAGCATCGCTCACATGTCTTCACAAACTCTTCACAATTTCTATAAATGGAGGGCCAATAGAACCCGCTTTGTAGAATCTTCCTAGCAGTTCTATTGAAAGCAAAATGGCCTCCACAAGGTGAATCATGACATGCCTTCATTATCTCCATCCATTCTTCCTCCGGCACACATCTTCTAAGGATGGAATCGGCACATCTCTTGAACAGATAAGGCTCCTCCCATATGTAGAATTTGAGATCATGAAAGAACTTTTTTCTTTGATAGCTCTCCATCTCTACCGGTTTCACTTTGGCAACTAGGTAGTTGACAATATCCGCAAACCACGGAACTTTTGTTGAAGCCGACATGATTCTCTCATCGGGAAAGCTTTCATTTATTGGCCATGTATTTCCTTCCTCTCCTTTCACGTGCTCTAACCGGGACAAGTGATCCGCCACCACGTTCTCGCATCCTTTTCTATCTTTGATCTCCACATCGAACTCTTGGAGTAGAAGAATCCATCGGATAAGCCTTGGCTTCGCATCCTTTTTGGCAAACAGATGCCTCAAAGCGGCGTGGTCGGTGTGCACAATTGTTCGGGCCCCAATGAGATAGGGCCTAAACTTGTCGAATGCATAGACGACCGTCAAGAGTTCTCTTTCCGTGGTGGTGTAGTTGACTTGAGCGGGATCCAAAGTCCTACTCCCATAGTAGATGACTCAGAAGAGTTTGTCCTTCTTTTGGCCAAGAGCAGCTCCTACCACTATCTCGCTTGCATCACACATCACTTCAAAAGGCTCACTCCAATCGGGTGTGATAAGCACAGGTGCCGTGATTAGGGCCTTCTTCAATGTTTCAAAAGCCTGCAAACAATTAGCATCAAAGTCAAATTCAACGACTTTTTCAAGTAAATGACAAAGAGGTTTAGAAACTTTGGAAAAATCTTTTATAAATCGCCTATAGAACCTGGCGTGTCCCAAGAAGCTCCTAACTCCCTTTTTATTTGTTGGAGGGGACAATTTTTCAATGGCCACTATCTTGACCCGGTCCACTTCTAGACCTTCACCCGACACTTTGTGTCCAAGAACAATGCCATCTCTTACCATAAAGTGGCATTTTTCCCAATTGAGCACAAGATTGGTGTCTTCACACCTCTGCAAGACTTGTGTTAGATTATCAAGGCATAAATCGAAAGAATCACCAAAGACGAAAAAATCATCCATAAACACCTCCATTATATTCTCAATTAATCCATGAAAAATGGACATCATACACCTTTGAAAGGTGGCGGGTGCATCACACAACCCAAATGACATCCATCTATACGCAAAAATGTCATATGGACAAGTAAAGACGGTCTTCTCTTGGTCCTCGGGAGTAATCATGATTTGATTGTACCCGGAATACCCATCAAGAAAGCAATAGAACTCGTGACCCGCCAACCTATCTAGCATTTGATCAATGAAAGACAATGAAAAATGATCTTTCCTAGTATATGCATTCAACGTCCTATAATCTATACACATTCTCCACCTCGTTACCACTCTTGTAGCAATTATTTCTTTATTATCATTCTCAATAATAGTCATTCCCCATTTTTTAGTAACTACTTGAGTAGGACTAACCCACTCACTATCCGAAATAGTAAATATGTGATGAGTCCATTTATTTTGCATTTTTCTAGGCATTTTAGTCGCTCTAAATGTCCTTTTTAGTGTCTTTATGTCGGAAAAGAACCAGGAAAGTGGTTTGGGCATTCTGAGAGTCGAATCTGGCGAAAGAGGCGTTTTGGCCTTCAAATAAACTGAAATGGATGAAATGGGCATATCAGATAAAAATCAGCCTGAGCAGAAGATGTCGTGCCCACAGTACTCGCGCAGATTCAGAGAAGGCAGTGAAGAGGGCATTCCCGAAAAAAGCGGGATTCTGTTGAAAGAAGATAAAATTTGGCGCTGGAGCTTTATCAGAATTGAAATCTGAATAGAAGAAGGAAAGTTTGTTCGTAGATGGACTCTTGAGCAACAATTTGGAAGATAAGGATGAGATTCCTTAAATATCGGGATTCATCAAACAGATAAGGAAGTTTCCTTATCCAGTCAGAGTCCAGTGGGCATAGGAGATCCAGCAGATAAGGAAGTTTCCTTATCCAGTCAGAGTCCAGCGGGGCACAGCAATCCGGCAGATATGGAAGTTTTCCCTTTTTGGGGGATTTTTATTTGATCTTTTGTACTCTTTTAAATACTAGTTTGATAGTTAGAAAAGAAGAACTTGGTACCCTATTATTTTCTGCACTTTTATTTTCGCAATTAGTTTAGGTTAGACGCTGCTTCGGCAGCAAGACAACCTAGGGCCTTATGCCCACAGGGATTAGGATTTATATTAAATGTTGTTTACGTTCAGCGTTGGAGTTGGACGAGTTTTCATTCAATTCCAGTAAGTTTTTATTGTTTATCATGTCTTTATTTTATGTCTTTATAATTCCATCTAGCATGAGTAGCTAGATTTATATTCCGGGTTGAACAAAGATGAAGATTTAACACACACTTAAAACTGGTGAGGCCGTGTGGGCATTTTACTGTACGAATGAGTTTCTGCCAGGTTTTGTTCCAATGCTAGAAAAAAGCGTGTTTAATATGACTAATGTGGCTGATCACTCTTTAGTCGTAATGGGCATTCTAGGGCTAAAAGAATTAATGAATCGTGACTGTGTGTTAATTCGATAGTAGCTGGGAACTTGGTAGGTTGTTGTGGGCACACGAGGAATCAGTAAACACAACAAACTTGGGTTCGTCTAGAGGCACAATGCTTCATATCATTTACATCTCTTAGGGGAACCGGGAGGTGGGTGGTATGTTAGGGATTTAATTGACGAAGAATCACTTTTAAATCTAAACCGAAAGGATGAATGAGGAGATGCAGTGAGGAATCTGATCTCCATAACTGGGTGATTCAGTCATACAGGAAAATCAGTGTGCCCATGATAGAGTGAGTGTGAGTTAAATTGGAATCTAGTTCAATCCCGGAACCTTTTGTTATTTGATATTCTTTTTAGTTTATTTTTGCAGATTTACTTTCAGTACAGTGACAACACAAAACCCCCTTTTTTTATTGGTGACTCGAAGGTGAAATCACATCAGCTCTCTGTGGGATCGACCCTTACTCATAGCTAGCTACGCTCGATGTGGGCACATGAGCATATAAATTCATTTTGAGCGCGAAACGACCGCGCATCAATATGATACCGGCATCTAGCAATTTTAGAACCTCTTTCCTAACAACTTCTTGTATAATAGGGTTGAGTCTTCTTTGATTTTGCACCTTAGGTTTATAATCTTCCTCAAGGAAGATTTTATGCATGCATATCGAAGAGTTAATGCCCTTAAGGTCGGAAATTGACGATCCTATAGTGCTTTGATATTTCCTTAACACCCTTAACAATTTATCGCATTGTTCATCGGATAAGAGGGAAGAAACTATTACCGGTTTTTGCTTGGCTTCATCAAGGTAAGCATACCTCAAATGTGTAGGTAGGGGTTTCAACTCCATTTCTTCTTTTGCTTTCAACTCGTCCTCTTCCTTTGATGTTTGGTCCTCGTCTCTCAATGGCAAGAACTTTGGCTTTCTCAAGTAGGATTCCTGAAATGAATTCATCATAGAAACGGAATCACATAGACCAGAATCATCATTGGATAAAGAATTAAAGATAGAGTTAGAAATGCAAATCTCAAGAGGATCTTTTGGGCTCTTCAACTCTTCCTCCTTTATGCATTCATCCATCATTTGAAGCACTTTGCACTCCTCGATATTCTTTGCCTCTTCTTCGGGATGTTGCATCGCTTTTTGGAGGGAAAATGTGATTCTCTCCTCATTCACTCTCAAGGTAAGTTCTCCCTTTGCCACATCTATCAAGGCCTTACCCGTGTACAAAAATGATCGCCCTAAGATGAGGGGAACTTCCTTGTCTTCTTCCATATCAAGAACCACAAAGTTCATCGGGAAGATAAAGTTGTTGACCTTCACTAGCATATCTTCCACCACACCCTTTGGGTATGTCAAAGAGTGGTCAGCCATTTGGAGATAAATGATGGTAGGCTTGATCTCTCCCATTTTCAACTTTTTAAAGAACGAGAGGGGCATCAAATTGATACTCACCCCAAGATCACACAAAGCCTTCCCAACGTGATTTTCTCCAATAGTAACTGAGATGTTGAAGCTTCCCGGATCTTTCATCTTTGCGGGCAACTTTGTTTGCAATAAAGCACTACAATTCTCGGTTAAATTAACCATCTCATACTCCCTCCATCTCCTCTTTTTGAAAATCGCATCCTTCAAGAATTTTGCATAATTTGGCATTTGTTGAAGTGCTTCAATAAGAGGGATGTTGATCTGTACCTTTCTAAAGATGTCGAGGAACCGAGAAAATTGCTCGTTACTCTTCACCTTTTGGAGTCTTTGTAGGTAACGTATGGGCACTTTGTATTCTTCCGGCATCACCCTTTTTGGTTCTTCTTTCTCTTTCCCTTTTTCAAGGGTATCATGTTTCTTTAATTTGGGGTTTAAGTCCTCTTGACTCGGTCCCTCTCTCTTCTTCTTCTCACTTGATTGCTCATCAACCTTTCCTTTGCTTTCCTTATCATCCGGCATCTCGGGGCCATCATAAGCGGTTCCACTCCTCAAGATAATTGCCTTGCATTGATCCTTCGGATTCACAGTGGTATTACTTGGGAGCTTGCCTTGTTGATGTTGGCTTCCCAAGATAGTTCCAAATTATCTCATTTGCTTCTCCAAAGTGTTAACTTGATTGCCAATTGCTCCGACGGTATTCTCTAACTTCCCAATTCGTGCTTAAGAGTCTTTCATGTAACTCTCCGTCTTCCCCATAAATGCCATTATGAGTTCATCCACCTTGGGCTTCTTCTCTTCGTTAATTACACCATTCGTGACCGAGAAGCCCGGAGGTGGTTGGATAGCATTGTTCGGATTGCCATAGAAGAAGTTCGGGTGTTGAGCTTTATTTTGATAACCTGAATTTCCACCATATTGGCCCTCGTATTGGGGTTTGTACCCCGGATTGAATTGCCTTGGTTGATTTGAGAAGCCTCCTTGTTGGTTCACATAGTTTACATCCTCAAATTGGCTTTGAGATGTCTTGGCTTTTGGATTTGTAAAGGCCTCAATTTTTGAATTCAAAGTTGCCATTTGAGCCGCCACAAGTCCGAGTGTATCCGAACTTGAAGCAGAAGCCACTTTCTTTAGAATTTAGACTCCCTCTCTTGTGGCCGGCCATTGAAAGGAATTTGAGGCCATTTCTTCAATTATTCTTAAGGCTTCTTCCGGCCCTCTTGCCAATAATGATCCACTCGTGGCTGCATCCATGAGTGTTCTCACTTCGTCTTTGCTTCCTCCATAGAAAATACATACTTGATGATCGGTTCCAAAATCATGTCCGGGGCACTTCCTTAGCATCTCCCTAAAGCGCTCCCACGCCTCATATAAGCTTTCTTTATCCCATTGTTTGAATACGGTGATCTCTCCTTTCAATTTGAGGGTTTTTCTGGGTGGGAAAAATTTGTGTAGGAACTTTGTCACCAATTGATCCCAAGTTTGAAATGTTCCTTGAGCATGGCTCAACCACCATGTTTCCGCCTTGTGGATCAATGAGAATGGAAAGAGTCAGATGTAGATTGCATCATCCGGGACTTCATTCATCTTCATTGTCCCACTCACATTGAGAAATTTTTGGATATGCTCATGTGGATCCTCCATTGGTGTCCCTCGAAATTGGTTTTGCTGGATCATTAGTATGAGAGACGTCTTCAACTCGAAGTTATTGGCTTGAATGGGTGGTTCATTGGCCATCCCTTGATCAACTACAGGTTGGAAAAGATTCCGGATTGGTGCCTCCACATTTCTATTACGAGCCTCCTCTTGGGCTCTCAATTGCTCTTGCATCACCTCCAATTGCCTTTGCATTTGGGCAATCATTGGGTCTTGAACCGGTGGAGGTAAATCCGCCATTCTTCTCCGTCTACGTGCGTTGTTGTGGCGAACCGTTGCTTCAATCTCTAAGTCCAATGCAATAGGTGGTTCTCCTTGAGAACGAGTGTGCATACACTTCTTATCAAAAAGGACAAAAAAATCAAGAACAATTCTTTCAAATACAATAAGTAAAAATGTCTAAAGTAATCCACTCAATAGTTATCACAATATTGCATTTATCAAATTAATTCCGTCTTCCCTGGCAACGGCGCCAAAAACTTGACAGAGGTTTTTGCTTTCAAACCTACTATAATGTGTTTCAATATTTATAACTCGTGTCAATGCCTACAAGTGTACAAGCATGTGATTGTAGATATGATGATACGAGGTCAATCCACAGGGAAATAGAATAGAAATTAGACGATGCAATTACCATAATGAAAGAAGAGTGAAATATCTAGACGAATAATAAGGAGAGGGAGTGTTTTAACTAAATCAAAATGTCAAACAAGAACGAAAGACATAAACATGTAAACACCAAATAATCAATATATTTATCACTCAAGAGTCAATACCAAACAACGGAGAGCTTTGAAGACGATAAATAAGGCGAAACTCTAGGACATGGCTTCACAACACTCATATTGACCTACAATGTGGGATTACACATACATTATTACAAAGTTTATAAATAGGAAGACCACGAATATAGTAAGAGCATCTCTCGAATAACTCTTAAATTGCGAATGCGACAAAGATGGCTATCTCTAACGCATTCTAAGGTCGCACCTACAAAAGGCTCTAAGGGTCACATTTCCTTCCACATAATGACATTCGACTAAGAAGACAAATATGTAGATTTGATCCAAGCATGCTTATGATCACGGAATTGACTAGATGCAAGTGATTCATACATGTGATATTAGTGAG
The DNA here is from genome assembly GCA_026008535.1 of Perilla frutescens. Lineage (NCBI taxonomy): Eukaryota > Viridiplantae > Streptophyta > Magnoliopsida > Lamiales > Lamiaceae > Perilla > Perilla frutescens. Next base: position 35,898,656 of record BRKX01000011.1, read on the forward strand.
ATGGCCAACCAAACAACATCATTCAAGCCCTAGCATAGATCAAAACCTTGACAAAGCAATAACACATATATACATCCCAAATCCAAGATCAATATTCACATTGTTTCACCACATCCTAGAGCCATAAGGCTCTAGCCAACCATATTCACAATAAAATCAAGATTACAAGAAGAAAAACAATAACCCATTCTAAATACAAGTCTAAGAAGAGAGAAGAAGTGATAAAACCCAATGTAAGTACTCATTCTTCGATCCTATGGCTTGGATGCTCAAATGGATGGTTGAATCTTCAATCTTCTTCTTGATCTTCAAAAATTCCCTTTCTTGATGTTTCTCTTGTATGTTTTTTTTTGTTTCTAGGGTCGATTGGGTTCTATTTGAAAATTCCCCAAATGTATACATAAGTAATGGACCAATAATGGAGTGCCAAAAGTCAAGTTTTGAAATCCGTCAAGGTGAAACACGACCCCAGGTGATCGTGTTTTGGGGTCAGGTTTGGACTGAAGAAAAACAGCTCTCTGAAGCTAGCACAGAGTGACTGAAGAGGTCGCACTTTTCCGTCGCGCTCGTTTCTATTTTGGAAGCGCGACCTGAAGTAGTCGCGTTTCTGGCTCGCGCTTCCCTTTGCTTTTGAAGCGCGACCCTAGGTTCTCGTGCTTTTACGTCGCATTCCAACTGGAGAAAACACGGTCTCTGAAGCTTCCAAGGTGCGACCAAACGGGTCGCTTTTTGGGGTCGGTTTGTAGGGCGGCTGGGGCGCGAGCTTGAGGAGCTCGCGCTTCAGGGTCGCGTTTTGGCCTTGGCTTGTTTTTCTTGTCTTTTCTCGTCTTTGTGCAAGCGTTGATCGATCAACTCACAACCTGACTTCTTTTAGCATTTGTTTTCCCAAAAACTCTCTAAATTGGTCACATTATACCAAACATAAGATTTTAAACAATATTTAACAAAATTTAAAACATATATACAAGATAACCAAGTGCAAACTCACTCAAAATGAGTACATATGAGTGCAATTTATGCACCCATCATACATACGATTAACTCCCATCCCGATCGTAAGGAGATTTATAAGGCCATTGTACACCCCCGTGCTAAAACTATGTTAGTTCAATCGATTAGCACTAAGTGTTTTTAAGATTGTCATGATCTTTATGACAATTTAAAGAATACAAAGGTTTTGATTTTTCAAGTTTTGAAGATCATGTTTTGGACATTGTGATATGAACATTCTGCTGCCAATCTGATTGAAGATCGAAGAATTTACTTGAGTATATTCGTAAACATGATCATGTACATGGTTGTCTAGAGAGTTTCCAAGAGACATGCCAAGCTGGATTGAAGGAGTTGAAGTTTCCTATTGAAGATGGACGTTTCAGAATAAAAGATATCTTGTTCAAGATGAAGATCAAGATAGAAGAAGGTGAGTTCTATTCAAGGAAGAACTATATATAGTGAATTCTGAATCAAACTAGGAAAATTTCCTTATTAGAGTTTGATTCAATTTATGACAAAACTAATTACCTTGTTTAGGCTATAACTTGTTCTTATAAATAGCCTGGGAATCAGACTATACAATAAAAGAAGAGACATACCAAGGTGAACATAATTATGGAGGCACAACGAAGACCCTGGAGGCTACATCAAGACTGAAGACTTCGGGTTCTTTATAGTGTTGAACATTATGTTGTTTACTATGTTTGTGTTTTATTCTTTTTATTTAGTTATGTCTGGGTAATTGTTTTATTAGATTCTTCAGTTGTAAGTACATTGGATTTTATGGTTTGATTTATTGATATATATTTTCTGGTTATTACTGGGTATTTGGTTTCCTAGTTTTGATTTCTCATATGTATGTTGACTGCAGCAGCATATGTATGCAAGTTAATTAATTAGAAGATTCTAGTTGTGACTGATTAAATAATGGGATAAAATAGGTTAATCATTTTATGTGATCCTTGAAAGGACTGACTAAGTAAAAAAGTGTTGCATGGGAATTTAAGTCCATGATACTTGATTGTGAGTAATGACGTGTGTGAAGAACCGACCGCAGTGAAGTGCGTGTTCACTATTTCTATATTATGATATATGTTCGTGAGAACAGTCTGATAACAGTTAAGTGATTTTCCACCATTAATAAATTAAATAAGGTTAAGTAGTCAATAATTCTGTCCTAAAAGCCATTGTATAACTTGCACAAACTTGCAAGTATAGCTGAAGCTGCCACTCAGAAGGATTCCTCTCCAACTCAAAGACAAGCTGAACAACAGGCTGCAGTACAGGACAAGGAAGCAGAAGCTGTCCAAGAGAAAACTGTAGAGGAGGATGCTGAAGAAGAAGCTGATAAAGAAGAGGAGGCTGAGGAGGAAGCTGATGCAGGAGAAGAGACCGAGTATGATGATGCTGAAGCAGGTTCTGAAGAAGGAGGCTCTGACGAAGAAGATGATGAGCAAGACCCTTACAAATCTGAGTACTTTTTTGATGGCAAATAGGGGAAGTAATGCAATATAAGTTTTTTTAGTTTTTTTTTTAATTTTTTCTGTTCTACTTATCTTGCATCATGTTTTGAAAGGTATTTTTTGTTTTTGCTCTGAATAGCTTGTAATAGCTATTTTGTTATGGAAGAGATTGACATTCTTCCTTATATGATTCATATCTGCTAAAAAATTGAAACTGCTATCAAAAGATAAAAAAGTTAATATAGCAGAGCAGGTATAAGCTGATAAGAAAGTGAAACCCGGCTAAATCATATGATGTTCTTCAAAACATTCAAGTACGTTTTAAGGTATATGATCCTACAGTTCAAGGGTTGTGTTCTTTTAAAACATGGAGTTGATTTGCTACCAGATAAAGATAAAGAGGGAGATTGTTAATGCCATCTGCGATTAAGTGTTCGGTTTTTTCATAATCTGAATAGGCTATATGGTAATTTCAAAAGAACACAAAATATTTTGATTATTCATGTTTGAATACCATGTTCTGGACATTACTGTGTGAACATTCCGTTGCCAATCTGATTGAAGATCAAGACATGTACTTAATCATGTTCAGAGACATGATCATATACATGGTTGTCCAGAAAGTTTACACGAGACGTGCCATGCTAGATTCAAGGAGTTAAAGCTGCAGATTCAAGATAGACGTTTCAGAATAGAAGTTGTCTTGTTCGTGATAAAGATCTAGAAGGAAAGAAGGAGTTCTATTCAAGGAAGACATCTAAACTAGGAAAGCCCGATTTAAATAAGGAAATTGTTTCCTTGTTAAATCCTAGTCAAAGTAGGACTTCTGATTACCTTGTTTAGGCTATATCTGTTATTTATAAATAGCCTAGGATTCAGACTAGTTTAGGTGACACGAATTTTATGAATACACAAAAGGGCCGAGAGTAAAAAGACTTCATATTCGAAGCATATAGTATTCGGGTAGCCTAGGTTTGATTGGTGAGATCATTGTGTTTGTAGTCTGTGTTTGAAACTCACTTTCATACACACTTAGAGAAGTCTCGGGAGAGATTTTCTGTGGGAACTAGAGGGATTCTAGGTTGTGAGGGAAGCTCACAATTCCATTTAGTGAAAGAGGTTGAATTAGGTAGGAAAGGGGTCGAGTGACGGGAGTCTTTGTGTAATAGCCTTTGTAACCATTCAACGGAATAGTAAACTATTTCTCACGGACTTGTGAAGTCCCCCTAACGTAGATCAGTTGATCGAACAAGGATACCGACCTAGTGTTCTTTACTTGCTTTAAGTTTTTACATTCTGACCTTATATGTTCACAACAATGCTCAAGTACATAGTGATGAACATGATCGCACAATTTATGTAACTTCAGTTGGGTTCAGAGTGAGTCGCCTTTAGTTTTAGTGCAAAAAGAGTCCTGAAAGCTACATATCTGCGTGAAGGTTTTGGTTGCAGTCCAATGATGAGTGCAATCAAAGAAGGAGGATCTACGGTCAGACCACCACCGTTAGAAGGCAACAACTATTCCTACTGGAAAGCAAGGATGAGGGCGTTTCTGAGATCACTTGATGAGCTTGCATGGAAGAGTGTCACTGGAGGATGGGAAAAGACAATTGTTGCCAAAGAAGGAAGACATGTGGAGATTGAAGAAGGGGAGTAGACTGTGCTGCAGAAGAACTGGTATAATATCAACTTTAAGACTCTCAATCTGTGAGACTGCAAAAGCTGCATGGGATATACTGGAAACCACCTTTGAAGGAACTAGTTCTGTGAGGCTGTCAAGACTTCAAAATCTGACTACAAAATTTGAAAGCCTCAGAATGGAAGAATCTGAAACCATTGGTGAGTTTAATGCCAGATTGAGGAGCATATCAAACGAAAGTTTTGCTCTAGGAGAGCCTATCAGCAATGAAAAGCTTGTGAGGAAGGTTCTCAGACCTCTTTCAAAGAAGTTTGCCTACAAAATTGCTGCAATAGAAGAAGCCAAGGACATCAAGAGTATGAGACTTGATGAACTGATGGGATCGTTGAGGACGTTCGAAATGAATCTGGAAGATGAAAACAATAACTCAAGGAAGAAAGGTATTGCTCTTAAAGCTGAAATTTCTGAGGATGTCCCTGAACATGCACAGAAACAAAAAGCTGTACTTGATTCAGAGACATTGAATAATATGGTCCTTATCACCAAGAACTTCAAACGAATGCTTAAGAGAGTAAACAAGCAGTCTTCCAGAAGGTTAAACAATAGAAGACAACCATCTAGAAATTCTCAGTAAGATAGAAACTCCAACAGTGAGCAGAAAGAGTTTCAACCATAAAATACAAAGAGAGGAATCCAGTGCAGAGAGTGTGATGGTTTCGGACACATTCAAGCAGAATGTGCCAACACTCTGAAGAAGAATTAAAAGAACTACAATGCCTCTCTAAGTGATAATGATTCTGAAGAATGTAGCAGTGAATCAGAAGAAGAAACCTATGCCTTTACAGCAAAAGTCTCAGAGTTTCAGGATCCTTTCAAACTTGCAGAAGATGAAGACTCAGACAATGATGATTTCAACCATGAGGAGTTTGTTCAGACCTACAAAAAGATGTATGAAAAATGGCTTGATGTAGCTGAGATCAACAAAACTCTACAATCTCACAACAAAGACCTTCTCAAAGAAAATAAGAAGTTAATCAAATCTGATGGAGACCAGAAGGCCATAATCCAACAGCAAAAGAAGGAGATTGAAGAGCTGTCTACAGAACTGAAGTCCATAAAAAGGAATGTCAACATGCGGATAATAGAACTGAGAATCTCGATAAGATTGTTACTAACCCAGGACATTCTGGGAAGAGTCATCCAGGTCTTGGATACAATGGTGGAAAGTCTAAGACAGTGTTTGTCAAAGCAAGTACAAACCAGCTAGTGCATGTACAAAATAATGTTCAGACCATCCAAAAGAACATTAACAAAAAGATGACTGCTAATAATGGCAACAAGAAATGAATCATTTGCCATTATTGTGAAGAAAAAAGCTACATTCGACCACACTGTGAGAAGTATCTCTTTGATCTGAAAAGAATGAGAAGAAGATTTATGGCTCGACATTCTAGCAACACCTAGAAGAAATTACCTACTCAGAAAAGAAAGAAGCTTGCACAGAAAAAGCAATGAGTTGTCAAGCAGACCAGTCTGATTGCTCATACTTCTCTGAGAGTTGAAGATAAAAGAAGCTGGTACTTTGATAGTGGCTGCTCAAGACACATGACTGGAGATTGCTCTGTGGTGCAGAATCTGAAAAGTTTGCTCGTCAGATTTTGTTACCTTTGGAGATGGAAAAAGGGGCAAAGTAATGGGAAAAGGAGAGCTGATTGTTGAAGGAATGCCCAAACTAAAGAAGGCTATGTTAGTTGATGGACTCAAAACTAATCTAATAAGTATCAGTTGACTATGTAATGATGACATGACTGTTGTCTTCACCAAGGAGAGTTGCAGAGTTATGAATAAGAATAATGACTTATTCACGGAAGGAAAGAGATCAGCTAACAACTGTTATCAGCTACATGTTCCTGCACAATGTTCTTTAAGATGTCAAAGAACATCTATAGAAGAGTCAGAAATCTGGCATAAAAAACTTAGACACATAAACTTCAAAAATCTCCAGAAGATCATCAGCAAAGAGATTGTCAGAGGGCTACCCCAGATCAGAATTGACAGAGACAAAGTTTGTTGTCCATATCAGATTGGAAAACAGTCCAGATCTCAACATAAAGAAGTGCAAGATAGAAATTCTAAGAGAATTTTAGATCTCATTCATATGGATCTAATGAGGCCTATGGTTGTGCAAAGCTACGGAGGAAAGAAGTATGTCCTTATCTGCATTGATGATTACTCAAGGTTTACTGGGTTGACTTTCTCAGAGACAAGAATCAAGCCTTCACAGCATTCAAGAGATTAGACAAGATCACAGTTGAAAATGATGATCAGATTATCAGAATCAGAAGTGATCATGGCAAGGAATTTGAGAACCAGTACTTTGATACATTCTGTAGTGAGAATGGTATTAGTCATGAGTACTCAGCCTCCAAAACTCCTCAGCAGAATTGAGTTGTTGAAAGAAAGAACAGAACTCTTCAGGAGATGGCAAGAACCATGATTGCTGCTAAGGGAGTTGCTGCTATGTTTTGGGTAGAAGCTATCAACACAACATGTCACATTAGCAACAGAGTTCATCTTAGACCAGGTACTTTCATTACTCCATATGAGCTTTGGAATGAGAAGAAACCAACAGTGAAGTACTTTCATGTGTTTGGAACCACATGTTATATTCTCAATGATAGAGAGTATCTCAGCAAGATGAACAACAGAGGTGTTGAAGGGATGTTTATTGGATACTTCAGAAATAGTCAATCATACAGGATTTACAACAAAGATACAAAGGCTGTAATTGAGACAGTCAATGTCAGATTTGATGATCAGGACAATACTATCAATACCTCTGAAGATGATGTTCATACAGATGTCTTTGAACATCCTAAGGTTCATGATGATACAGACAGAGAAGCTGAAGAACAGACAGTAAGGCACAGAAAGCCTTCGAAGCAAATCATCAAGAATCATCCTACTCAGAAGTAATAGGAGATATTCATGAAGGTAGGATAATCAGGAGCACACTGAGAAAGAGGATGTATGATGAGATATCATATGTCTGTTTCACCTCCAAGGTTGAACCAAAGAATATCCAAGAAGCTCTTAAAGATGACTACTGGATAGAAGCTATGCAGGAAGAACTTCTTCAGTTCAAAAAGAATGATGTCTGGGATATGGTACAGAAATCTGAAGGAGTTAACATTGTTGGAACTAAGTGGATATTCAAGAACAAGACTGATGAAGCTGGAAACATTACTAGAAATAAAGCCAGAATGGTTGCTCAAGGTTATTCTCAGATTGAAGGCATTGATTTTGATGAAACCTTTGCTCCAGTTACAAGGATTGAATCAGTCAGACTTCTTCTAGCTATGGCATGCATCATGAAGTTTAAACTGTATCAGATGGATGTTAAGAGTGCTTTTCTGAATAGATTTCTGAAGAAGAATGTGTTTGTTGCATAGCCTAAAGGATTTGAAGATCAACATCATTCAGAGTTTGTGTTCAAACTAAAAAAGGTATTATATGGCCTGAAGCAAGCTCCTCGGGCATGTTATGAAAGATTGGCAATATACCTAGTAAACAAAGGATACAATAGAGGAGGAAAAGACAGAACACTATTCATCAGAAAAGAAAAATCACAAGTAATTGTGGTTCAAGTATATGTGAATGATATAATGTTTGGCTCAGTGTCTGACAAGATGGTCAAGGACTTCATCAGGGGCATGGAAACTCAATTGGAGATAAGCCTAGTTGGAGATCTAAAATACTTCTTAGGGCTTCAGATAAAGCAGTCAGAAGAAGGGATATTTATCTCTCAATCTAAGTATGCCAGAAACTTGGTTAGAAAGTTCAAGCTTGAGAATTCTAAGCACAAAAGAATTTCTATCAACACCACAGTTAAGATTGAAAAAGATGATGAAGGAGCTGAAGTTGATCAAACTCTCTATAGAAGCATGATTGGAAGTCTCTTTTATCTCACTGCAAGCAGACCTGATATGGCATACAGTGTGGGAGTATGTGCTAGGTATCAGTCTTGTCCTAAAGAGTCTCACACGAAGGTTGTTAAGAACATCATCAAGTACATCAATGGAACTACTGACTACGGATTATGGTATACTTCAGATACAAATGCAAGTATTACTACATATTGTGATATTGATTGGGCTGGATCTTCAGATGACAGAAAAAACACTTCAGGTGCTTGTTTCTTTTTAGGAAACAATGTTATTTCCTGGTTCAGTAAGAAGCAAAACTGCATATCTCTATCTACAGCAGAAGCTGAATACATTGCAGCAGGGAGCAGCTCTACTCAGATCATCTGGATGATGCACATGATGGACTATGAAGTCAGTCATGATACTCATATTCTATACTGTGATAATATAAGCACTATTAACATCTCAAAGAATCCAGTGCAACATTCAAGGACCAAACATATAGACATCAGACATCACTTCATCAGAGAGCTGGTTGAAGAAGAAGTGCTAAGGATTGAACACATGAAGACAGAAGATCAACTAGCTGATTTGTTCAACAAGGGATTGGATGCAACTCGATTTGAGAAACTCAAAGCATCCCTTGGGGTGTGCTTGGTTCAGTAAAACCAAGAAGAGGGGTATGAGTGTGTCTATTTCGCACTCAACAGGAAAGAACCATTCATGTACAAAGGGAGTGAAAATTCCCATAAATATTCCTACAGATGTACATGTTCATGTTTCAAACCCTGAGTACATCTTTTTCAATGGCTAGTTCTGACGTGCTATTGTCATCTCTAATTTTTCAGGATTTCTCTCCATTTTCTTAGTCTAACGGATACCTGAGCCTATATTATGAACGGAATACTCTCTTATATATATGTTTAGCCATTTAGAGAGAACGATCACTTTTCAAAATACTGAAATAAAAAACCCTTCTCTCTCGATAAAGCCTCTGAGTTCTCTGAAATTTTTCTAATGTTTGCCATTATTTTTCTTACTGATCATCACTGTCAATCACCCATATATTTTCAATGGCTCTGAAACGCAAACTTGTCCGTCCCAAGAAAATTGTGAAACCCAGAATGAGGTATGGAAAGGTTACATATTCCAAACCTCAAGATCATTTCTACGAGGAGGATGAGTTCAACAGGAAGGTTCAAGGTGTATCAACATACAAGAAGCCTGTACAGAGGACACTTCGCGATGAATCTTCGAGCAAAGATACAGAGTAGCTGATTGAAACTTTTCACGGCGATGAAGAGGAAGAAGACATGGAAACAGAAGAACAAGAAATTGCTTCATCTGCCAAGAAATCAAAGACCCAAATTCTTTCAATTGAATATTTGTTAAAGGAAGCTGCTCAGTCGTACGATGTTAACAAGAAGAAGTCAAGAACAAAATGAACTGCAGTCAAGAAATCAAAGAAAACTGCAGCTCCTTCTTCAAAGAAGTCCATGACAGCAACTTCTGCCCAAGCCCTTCAGAAAGAGAAGGGATCTACTGTTGATGATCAAATTAAACCTAAGGATGTGCCTGAACATGTCGAGAAACATGTTGCAGAGAAGAGCACTGCTGAGACATCTACTCTAACTAGTGTTATGCAGAAGTCGTCTACTCAACCTTCTACTGCAGAAGGTGATGATGAAGATAGGGAAGATGATATTCCCATAAGCTTGAAAATGAAAGCCATTGCTGCTGCTATTGCAAAAGAAAAGAAGAAGGTCATTAAAAGACCTCTAGTTGCTGATCCGACAGAGAAAGAATTCGTTCAGAGTTCATCCTCTAAATTTGCTGAGAAGACTCATGTTCCACAACAGGAGAAGTTGTTTGCGTCTGCTCAATATGATCCATTTGCAAGATCACCGATCAAGAAGAAAACACCAAGGAAGAAGACTTCTACCGCTGTGGTGCAGTTGGTTCCTAGAACTCCTATAAGCAGAAGTCGAGCATCTGCTACTCTACCATCCACTGCTGCATCATCAAAGAAGAGGAAAGATGTTGTATCAACTGGTGCTTCCAAAAAGGCCAAGAAAATGGCTTAGCCGAAAGATGTACCTAAAGATGTTCACTCACATTCAAGTGAACATAAGTCTAAAGCTCATAAATAGATTGTCCGTGTTCCCAGGTACTTCAAGTCAATCAATCTTTCGTTCTACCAAACATGATGAATTATGGGAGAAAGTGAAGCAGAGGTCTATGATCTCTGAGAAAAAGGTAGATAAGGATACATTGTTGGCTACTGAAGTGTATACCTTATTAGAGGAGGTTGGCTTACTAGGAACAGTATAGAAGGTTCAAGAGTTTGTTCCAAAGGTTGTTATCGAGTTCTACTGCAACTTGACCAAAGAAATTAATGATCCAGAGTCTGAAGACTTTCAAAGAGTCTATGTGAGAGGTGAGATGCTGAATTTTTCCCCTGATCTCATTAATGAGTTTCTGGGATGTTCATCTGAGGGGGAGTACAAAGATATGGATGACTGGGGGATGGTTGCTGAGGAGCTGACCCAGAGCATCTACACCAAATGGCCATCTCATCCACAAATTATTCCAACCTCCAAGCTGACTCACAAATACTGAGCTCTGTTCCAGATTCTGATCCACAATTAGCTACTAACTAAGCATAGAGCAGTAGTGACTCAAGTTCAGGGGAGGTTTCTGTATCACCTCGGAACTGAAAAGCAGTTCAATTATGGTGAGTTCATTTTCAACAAGATCATCAACAGTGCAGAATCTACAGTGGTCGAAGGTCCACTGTGTTACCTATCATTGATCTACAGCATCATAAAGTAACAGAAAAAGAATGTCTTTTCAAAGAAAGACAAGATTATTCCTCTCAACAAGCCTCTCGTGATCAAGGTTGCTCCTGAAATAGGAGATTCTCATCTTCACCTCCAGTTCAAACAGTTCATGTCATACAAGAAAGGAGTGGATGCTACTGTTGAAGAGTCTTTACCAAAGGGTGCTGTGCTAAAGTTTCTTGAGAGAAGTCTGGAGTTTCATGCTCGTTTGATTTCTGAGCATACTTTTGAGAAGATGAAGATTTAAGCAATGATTGTTGCTCTTTCATCAGGAGATGAATTTACCTCTCTAGCAGCAAATGTTCCTAAAGATGTACATAACTTGCACAAGCTTACAAGTATAGCTGAAGCTGCCACTCAGAAAGATTCATCTCCAGCTCAAAGACAAGGTGAAGAACAGGCTGTAGTACAGGACAAGAAAGTAGAAGCTGTCTAAGAGGAAATTGCAGAGGAGAATGCTGAAGAAGAAGCTGATGAAGAAGAGGAGCCTGAAGAGGAAGCTGATGCAGGAGAAGAGACCGAGTATGAAGATGTTGAAGCAGGTTCTGAAGAAGGAGGATCTGACGAAGAAGATGATGAGCAAGACCCTAACAAATCCAAGTAGTTTTTCAGTGGCAAATAGGGGGAGTAATGCAATATAAGTTTTTTTTAGTTTTTTTTTGTTTTTTCTGTTCTACATATCTTGCACCATGTTTTGCAATGTATTTTTTGTTTTTGCTCTGAAAAGCTTGTAATAACTATTTTGTTATAGAACAGATTGACTTTCTTCCTTATATGATTCATATATGCTAAAAAATTAAAACTACTAGCAAAAGATAAAAAAGTTAATATAGCAGAGCAGGTACAAGCTAATAAGAAAGTGAAACACAGCTGAATCATATGATGTTCTTCAAAACATTCAAGTACGTTTTAAGGTACATGATCCTATAGTTCAAGGGTTGTGTTCTTTTAAGCTAATTTGCCACCAGATAAAGATAAGTGGGAAGATTGTTAGTGCCATATGCACTTAAGTGTTCGAGATTGTCATAATCTGAATAGGCAATATGGCAATTTCAAAAGAACACAAAAGGTTTTGGTTATTTATGTTTGAATACCATGTTCTGAACATTACTGTGTGAACATTCCGCTGCCAATCTGATCGAAGATCAAGACATGTACTTAATCATGTTTAGAGACATGATCATGTACATGGTTGTCCAGAGAGTTTACACGAGACGTGCCATGCTAGATTCAAGGAGTTAAAGCTGCAGATTCAAGATAGACGTTTTAGAATAGAAGTTGTCTTGTTCGTGATAAAGATCTAGAAGGAAAGAAGGAGTTCTATTCAAGGAAGACATCTAAACTAGGAAAGCCCGATTTAAATAAGGAAATTGTTTCCTTGTTAAATCCTAGTAAAAGTAGGACTTCTGATTACCTTGTTTAGGTTATATCTGTTGTTTATAAATAGCCTAGGATTCAGACTAGTTTAGATGACACGAATTTTACGAATACACAAAAGGGCCGAGAGTAAAAAGACTTCATATTCGAAGCATATAGTATTCGGGTGGACTAGGTTTGATCGGTGAGATCATTGTGTTTGTAGTCTGTGTTTGAAACTCACTTTCATACACACTTAGAGGAGTCTCGGGAGAGCTTTCCTGTGGGAACTAGTAGGATTCTAGGTTGTGAGGGGATCTCGAAATTCAATTTAGTGAAAGAGGTTGAATTGGGTATAAAAGGGGTCGAGTGACGGGAGTCTTCATGTAATAGCCTTTGTAACCATTCAACAGAGTAGTAAACTATTTCTCACAGACTTGTGAAGTCCCCCTGACTTAGATCACTTGATTAAACAGGGTTACCAACCTCATGTTCTTTACTTACTTTAAGTTTTTACATTCTGACCTTACATGTTTACAACAATGCTCAAGCACATGATGATGAACATGATCGCACAGTTTATGTAACTTCACTATTTATTTCTCTTGGTCATAACTAAAATGAGTCGGGACATTTGTTCTCAGTTTTTCTCGGTTACAAAAAAGTTGGGGAATAGAAGGGGGATGTGATTTTGTATCTTGTTTTCTTCTTGATGTTAGTTTTTTTAAGTAAAAAAGAAGTTTGGGCTATGATAAAAATTTTAGTATCGGGGCTATTATATGGTATTAATTGTAAGGGGCTAAGGGGCAACATAATTTTATCATATTTATATTTTATAAAATAGCGGGGGATGTGTAAATAAAATGGGAGTTTTGTTTAGAATTTTCTTATTTATGATTAAGCTACCAAACTCAACAACCCCACTTCTTAGCTGATGCACCTTTTTTTTTATTCAAGCTCAATTTCAAAGTCAACACTCTCTTTCTCTCTCCAGTATTCCGCTCTCTCTCTTCTCTCTCTATCTCTCTCCCCTTCTAGACCAAAGGTTAGAGTAAATTGAGATTGTGCTTAGAATTTTCCTATTTATAATTAACGAAAATTCGAAACATAGCCCCCATTTTATTATTTATATCTCTTACTATTATATGAAATATAAATATGATAAAACTTTTTGGCCCCTTAATTATCAATTCATAAAACCCTAACATAACCCCAACATTATAACCTCTGTCTCTTTTCTATAATTTAAAAAAAAACTAGACATAAAATCATAGCCCCTTCCATCCCCGCACATTCTTTATAACTAAGAAAAACCAGACAACATAGCATGAAAAAAAGCTATAAAATAGACAACCTTTCTATTCAGAGCTGAAATAATCAAATTCAATAATGAAGTGCTCAAGCAACTACTCTTGACATCTCACATTTTGATGAAAAAATCGTGTTTTTGCTAATCTTCATATGCATTTATGTATGTGTTTTGACTCGTTGCAGTTACCTAGCTTTAAGTGCTAGACATCAATCCAAACATTGATCGGAAACATTAGGCGAGATGTTTCTGAAGATTTATATTTTGAGAAGTTGAATATATTTGGTTATTTTTTTATGAGCGGTATTTGATGGGAATAGCTTACTTAATTTCAAGTTTCATCCCTCTGATTATGAGCAGTATTTGTGGCTCAATCTTGTCATGCTCATCAGAAGGAGTGATGCGCTAGTCTGCTTATTACATACTCTCATTTTGTCGAAAACACCATCTTCTTAAGATATTCTTGCAATTTTGAAACTCGTTCGTGTTTCGTTGTAGTTTAGACCGACATTTATTTAACTTATAATGATGTATTTTGCGTCGGCAAAAATAAAATAAAATTGTTGTGCAGCTCTTTGGTCGTCTTCAATGGCTTACTGTGAGGTGGCCTTCACAAAATCATGTCAAGAAGGTGGTAGCTAGTATTGTACCCATGTTATATTGTATATTTTTTCTTAATTGTAGAAAATAGATAAAGTTATAGTGTTGGGGCTATGATAAAGTTTATGTGTTGGTGGCTATAAGGGGTGAAAAAGTATATCATATTTATATTTTTGTTTTATAAAATAGTGGGGATATAAAGAGTAAAATAGGACAGTGTTTAGAATTTCTCAATAATTAAACAAAATTCTAAACATAGCTCCCATTTTACTATTTATAGCCCCCACTAATTTATAAAATATAAACATAATTATGCTAAGACTTATCTATCCATTATCCCCAAAATACCAAAAGCTATATCATAGCCCCCTACACTATATATAGCCCCCATCCATTTTCATATAACTAAAACAATGAAAAACGCTATAATCAAAAATCATAGCACCCTAAGAACAATACACCATTCTTTCGTCGGGTTTTATAGTTATAGGTAAACTAGACGACTATGGATGATCGATAAGCAAAAAACTAACATGATTTTTCTCTTATTAGTTATCATATTATCTCTCAATGAAGTAAGTCATATTGTTTCTCAATGAATGATACTTCAAGGCTTATATTTGCTTGATCTTGTAATTCGTCTTTCTTCTGCAATGTGAAAGATAAATAAATAGTGCCTGATTTATGGCTTCTTGATAGTCACATTCTTAAGACACAATTTCATAAAAAGCTAAAGATAAAAGAAAAATAATGTTGCAAATAAGGTTGAAAAAGATGATTTTACCAAAGAAAAATCTTTGCCATTTTTTATTATAGTGTTTCTCGTTATTTTAGTTACATGCGGAGGAATGAGATTATAGTGTTGGGAACTATGATAAGGTTTTTGAAATTTTTGGAGGCTAAGAGTAAAAACGTCTTATCATATTTATGTGACAACCTGATCCCGAAATGGGAAGAGTTCGTCACTGTAAAATTTTAACCAAAATTTCTCATTAAAGTAATTTAAAATAAATAGATAAAACAATTCACAATATCTCTTTAAAAAAATAATAATAAAATAAGCTGCATTTTAACTTAAAAAAAACTCCACCAACACATCAACCTGACTCAAATGCTCACAATTGCGTTTTTAACCTGTTAAATCAAATCAGCATATTCAATTTTCAAAACGCTTATCAAAGACTTCAAATTGTTAAAAGAAATGCTTTACAAGTCTCAAATGGATATATTTTAAGAACAATTTGATCTTCAAATGTCTTAATTCAAATTCCAAAGAAATTCAGCATACTTTAACAATTAAACTAAATGCACTTCTCAAGTGGAATTTTAAGCGCACATAATCGTGATCATTTAGAAAAATAACATATAGCGGCATCAATTCAAAGAATTTAAAAACTCAACACATTAACTTCACTTAAGTTTGACTAAATTACCAATTTGACCAACAAATAGTCCAACTCCAGCTGTCATCGTCCTTCAGCCAGCCTAAAACTCCATCACCTAAAATCATTTGAAAATATTTGAATTTGAGTGCCATAAAACACTCAGTGGATATAACATTTATAAAGCAAGTGAAATGCACATATTTCACCTAAAATTATCACTTAACGTGTATAAAAGTGAATTGCATGCACTTGGGACATATGCCACATGGGCCTGCGTAGAATGTGACCACATAACTATAGGATGATATCAACCACAACTGTAGGGTGGAATTAACCACAACTATAGGTACGGTTCGTATATTGACCCTTTCGGTCTTGAATACTAATCGTAAACTGTAGAGTGATCACATAACAATAGGGTAGAGTAAAACCACAATAGAATTGTAGGCAGGTGGCAATACAATTCACATTTTGCATTATAGCACATAGATTCACAAAATGAATAACATAATTATTTATATACTTTAAACCTGAATATTCAATTCACATAATTAGTAACATTTCATAGAACATGCAATTGAGACATATAAAATGTTTAAAAACTAATATGTAACATTTATAAACTTGAGTTTAAATAATTAATTCAGATAAATAACGACATTAATTACGTAAATAATTCAAGATGAGTTTAGTTATAACCCACCTTAAAATCCTATCGAAACTCGTGACATGTTGGACCGTACTAAAAAAAATGTTAGTTGCGCTATGATATGCTCCTCAACCTATAATTCAACAAGATTCTAGCTTAAGAATTGATTTATTTTGATTATTAATTAATAACGAAAAGTTATATAGGTACATTAACAAACTGATATTAAATTTTAAAATTCCAGAAATATTAATTAATTACAAAACTTAATTTAATTGCGTAAAGGCAGCCCTCAACACTTCTAGAATCCGGAAAACAACTTCAATATTATTTTTGAAATACAATAGCACACCCCCATTCTAATTAACACTTCTACGTCGCCGGAAGTAACCCCAACCACCGTTCAGCTTCCGGCTACCTCCAATTAATTAGGAAATAATAACCCAACACCAACCATGCATCCAATAAAACTAGTCCCAAACTTTTGAAAGAGAAATGAGCACCCGGCCCTTTGAACTCCTCACGGCAATCATCAACATATAATTCATCTATTCCCAAAACTCATAAATGAATCTTCTAATTTGACATACATCTCTATTAAATGGTTTAGGAACACACAACTGCTATAAACTGAAAGAAGTTCATATCGATCGCCTAATTTTCAGATTTTTAGAAATCAAAATCGTCATCTGTGATATACATCTTTTTAATGGTCGATCATTAGTAAAATAATTATGGCTGAATTCATAGAGTTGTAGCTTGTGAAGAGAGGTTCTAACCATATATTATGTGAATAACACCAACTGATAGAAAGGTTGGAAACCTGCAGTCTAAGCGGCAGCAGCAGCTCATGCACTTCGCATTTCGACAATAGTTCACGGTCAAATCTCGATACAAAAAGGTACGTAGCTCAAACAACGTCCAAACTAAACTATAGAACCATAGATGAATATGAATAGCTCGTAAGGAGAGGTTTCTTACCATCTATGACGTGATAGCTTTTTATCACTAAGAAGGTCGGAGTCATGCAGTCTAAGTAGCAGCAGCTGCAGCAGCAACAACTCACATCGATTTCTGATAACTATTTTGCATGAACTTTCGCTGTAAAAACAGTTGACCAAATGACCTCTAATTGACAATCAGAGAGCACATATGCGTAGCCTGAAAGAATAGCTTTGAAACGGTATAAAGTAGAGAAGAATCCGATGGTCGGATCGGCCGGAAATTGCACCGCAAGTCGGCTGCGGCACGTGGCGGCGGGACAGCAGGTCTCAACTGTTCCTTGCTTTCGTTTCCAACTTTCCGGACACCTATTCGAATGGATTCTTGTGCAGCTACAATCTAATGGACGAGAGAGCGATTATGGTATAATTTTTGTAATTTTTAGCTATGATTAGGTGATAGAAAATAGATGATCGACCGATGGCTGTCAACGATGGAGTAGAAGAAGAGAAGAGGAATCTTCATTTCTTTTTTCTTCCATCTCATAGAAGTATTCTGATTATAATAGATACACATATACACAATACTAGGCTATTACGTGTCGGCCATGCAATATGATTAGGTGGCAAAAAGATGGAATAGTCTTTGAAACTCATACCCATTTTTTAAAATATACACGTCTCTTCGATCCTTTGGTGATTTATATATATATATATATATATATAAACCAAGGCTAAGTGTAATTAATTACAAGTATATATATATATATATATATATATATATAATTACGTGTAAGCATCTCCAGGTAGTAACTTAATGAAATATAAATTGAAATGGCCAAAATTAAAACATAATATTGAGTTCAAAATTTTTAATGGAATAAATTCTTTGGAGGTTTAATCGAGCTCGATCTAAGTAAATTTGAGTTCACAACAATCATCTTGAAGTCTTTTTTGAAATATAAATTTTCATGTAGAAGCTTGGATGAAATTGAACCATTCAATCTCTCCTGACGTGTCAATATTTATCTTGTAATTCTTGATCCGAAAAACAATTCATTGTATAATAAACTAATAAAAAAATTTATATAATACATATTCGGGGTGTTACAATTTATTTTTATGTTTTTAAATTATTAGAGGCTTTGAAGTGTAAAACGGGACTCTGTTTAGAATTTCACAACAATTAAACTCCCAAGCCCAACAAGCTCACTTCTTAGCCCAAGCACCTTTCTTTGATACAAGCCCAACTTCAAAGTCAACACTCTTTCTCTCTCCTCTATTCTTTTCCCTCCCTCTCCCTCTCTCTCTCTCCTTTTCTTCTTTTACACCATCAAAACGGCACCACCACAACCACTGCCAACAAGCTACTATTCGGTACCACCAATCACTATATGGACATCGAAACCTCCACCGGTGGATACAGCTGGGCCCGCCAAGAACAGCTACGGCCGCCATCTGATGCTAGCCACCACCTCCTTCCTCCCTAACACTCAACTTCCCATGCATAATGCTATGCATGAAAAATGCTTGTGAAAATACCTCTCGAATGCTTCAAACATATGATGTTTGGTGTGCTTTTAGATGCAAAAGAACCAACTAATTATACTAAACTTCTATGCACTTTGGTCTCGTCTTTAATTGTAAAAATCAATTTTGGAGTAGAAAGGTTGATACTTTCATGTTAGAACTTAATATGACAAAAGGAAAAGATTAATGATTTAATCAACTCCTCAACTGGGCTCTATTCGGGCTTAAACAATAAAGTAAATAATTGGGCTCATCTTGGTTGAAAAGAATATTCAATAATTGTTTAACTCTTTAATCTAAAATATAATATTTAGCTTTGCAATAATAATAATAATAATAATAATAATAATAATAATAATAATAATTTTACATTTTTATATAATCATTTAATGCAATAATATTATGTAATAGTTTTAATGTACATCAATTACTTCAATTACTATATACTAAAATGATGCAGTCTACCACTATTCATTTCTTCTAAAAAATATCTTATCATGAACAGTGTGAAAAATTATTTTGTTTTATTTATTTTGAAATTATGAATTTCTGAAGTGATCAAACCCTTAAAAATTTGAAATTAACCAGTTTTTGAAGCGCAAATTCAAAATTCATAACATATATATATATATATATATATATATATATATATATCAAAACCATTTTTTTTATTTGTATCCTATAAATATATGGTCTGCTATTTGCAAATTCCGTTAAATATTCCCTATGTTGAATACTATTATCATTTTCTGAATTGCATCCTATATTAATAAACAAATATATATGTGAAAATTTATTAGTGTAGTTTTTTTGTTCATCTTTAACAATGGATTTTTGTTGTAATTTTATTTTTGATTTGCCCTTATTTTAGATTTATATTTTCCAAACCAACATTGATTTTTTTTCGAATTTTGGTATTCCACCACGTGTCTCTATTGGATATTGAAAATTTTTGTAATACAATATAAACAAATCTTATCTAAAAAATGAATAAATATTATAAAAGGTTTTAAATATTCATGAGACATGTGAGACCTCAATTTGAACCAAATAATATGGTCTCATATTTCGTCACGCATCGCGTGAGTGTAAAACTAGTTAATAATATATATCAATTTCAATGAGTTAAATTAAGGCGCGATTTATAGGAATGTAACAAAAATATTTTGATCAAAATATACGAATAGTTTCATTTTGCATGAGAAAAGTAATATTTTTGAACCACATTTTAAACAGAAAATAATGATAAATTAAAAATAAAAAGAAAAATTAGCTTGTTACATTTATATATCACCCTCTTATTACATGTAGCAAACAAATCCTAAAAGAATTTGTAATGAGCAAGTCTTCGCATGCGAATAGTATTGGATTCTTTTGTGTTTTTTTGGGGTCATGTTTGGCACTTTAGATACAAAACCAGATTAACTTTGGCATGAAACGTGAGGACCCTACAATATTTAATCTGCTTAACTTTTTTTAATTTTTTTTAAGTTAAGTATGTATAGTGGAATACTTTTTATATATATATATAGGGGAGCTGTAGCATGTGAACATAGTCTTTATGTGTAATTTATGAATGAATCATATTCATTCATTTTTAAGATCAACTGATATTATTAGTTGGGATAAAATTAAAATAAATGCTCTTTTTATTAATTATAGATGCTTTCAAGGGTAAAAGTGTATAATCAAATTTTTTTTTTGTATTTTGATTACAACGTAATTTAAGCGATTTATAAAGGTAATTAAATTCCTAACGTTGGATATGGCTACAATGACTTATCTTTTTAAATTAATTACTTTTTTTTTTGTATTTTGGTTACAATGTTGGATTTAGCCAAATCCTTTATGTTTTTTAATTACCTTTACAATCAGCTTTTTTTTTTTTTGGTCAAAACCATTTTTGTTTGAATTGCGTTTTTTTTTTCCAGTTTGTGCTTTATTTGGTTATTATGTAGCTATAGTGATATATTGAATATAAATTTAGATTTAGAATAATTAGATCATACTTATATTTTGCTGAAAAGATTACATAAACATTCCAACATAATTAGTTTTTGACAAATGCTCTTTATGCTTTTGTATTGCTTATTTTAATTTTTGTAGTGATTTTATTGAAAGGTTAAATAATTTAATAAATTTTTTGGAAGAACAAAAATGATTACTGAATATGTGGTTGAGTGTTGTTATAATTTTAATATGTTGATCTAATATAATATTATTTTATTTTAACTCCACAATGCTTTTTTAAGATTTTGTAATGCTGTTTTGTGTGATGGGTGAAGGGGTATATTTTTTATATTTTTTTTTTGGAGGAAGAGTTTTTTAGTTTTGTAAAATTCTAGTAGTGTATTTTTTGTAATTTTAATGAAGAATATTAAGGGGATAAATGAGAATTATTAACATCATAGAGGGGAATATGAGAATTCATATAGGGACAATATAAATACTTCATAATGAATATAAGGTTGAATGCTATGTTTGCTTTTTGTTTTTTTTTTTTTAATTTTTATAGTGCTTTTATTGAAAATTTACGTAAGTTTATAAATATTTTTAGAATGTCAATAGAAATGAACGCTAAATTTGTAGTTGGATGTTGGCCTAATATAATTTTGTGTTGTTTTAATAGCTCATAATGCTTTTTTGAGATTTTGTAATGTTTTTATGTGCTAATGTCGGATGTGTTATAGGATTGCACTCTTTCTCTTTATCTATGCACAATTGTGTGTATTGATGTGTGAGTGTTTGTCCTCCTTTTTTGTGTTTGATATGAGAAATTAGAATTCTGATACAATTATGATGACTTGGTACGGAATTGCACCTTTTATCTCTTCCATGATGTAGTCTCCTTCGATAATTGATTGTGGGTAGTTAATAATGCAGCGGGACATTCATATTTATATATAAATGAAACCACAATAGTTTCGACAAATGCTATTTATGTTGTTTGCGTTGCTCTTTCTAAATTTATGGTGTTTTATTCATTTTTTATGCTTAAGAATGATTATGGAGCGGTTTTCTGCATACACAACTCAATTCACAATAGTTTTCATGAATATTATTTATGATTTTTGTATTGCTTTCTTTCAGTTTTTATATTGCTATCATTGATTTATGGTAGTTATATATAGTTTTGACGATTGCTCTTTAGTCATGTTGCATTATATTGATATTTTAGCTTTTTGCACTATTAACATTGTTATTGATTTTTTGCGAGCACTCAAATTCAAGACTTATAAATAGTAAGAATGGAGTGTAGTTTCTCTCGAGTCTCTACACCTAGCCAAAGATAGAAGATTGAAATCATGAATTAAAGAAATTTACCAGTACTATATTGAAAAAGCTATGACATCAAACTAGGGACATGTAGTAAAGTATCTTATAGAAATTCAACTCTTCGGTAATTTAAGAAAAATAGTGGCCTCCCTCAACAGAGAAATTCATCAAAATAATTCATTGCCTAGTCAATGTCACATGAATCAAACAATTTAAAAAAATAGTGAAAATAATAATTGTATCGGAATTTTCTCATAAACAAAAATAAAAGAGAACTAAATAGATTTTAAGTTTTAACTATAAATGGTGATGAAAGATGGAGAGAAATCTTTTACTAAAAACTAACGGCTTTGATGATAGATAGTATTTAATTTTTCATTCAATTCTAATTCCCTAAAAACGGTTTCCACCAAAAATAATAAATATTGATTGTACAATTTTAGCTTTTATTGCATATGAGATTGAAAAAATAACATTCTCATATCTTTCACCAATCATTAATAATTCCATTGATCTTAAAATATTAATGGATGTGATTTGTCCACAAATTACACATGAGACGTGTGTTCACAAATGAATACAATCATATATATATATATATATATATATATATATAGGATATGGATCAAATAGGGACAACCACTTGGTGTGAAAAGTAGGGACTATTTTCATCCATTGGATCTGATCAAATGGATGGATAAGATTATTTATTTTAAGCAGTTTTTTTTTCAATTTTTTTTATTTAAATTAAGTGATAAGGTTAATAATGTAAATTAATAAAAATCCTGTAGAGTCCTATATCTGTGCAAATCTTAACTTCCGTAATTAAACGGTTTTAATTGTGGCAAGTTAATATCTCCATTGATTTGTACGGGTTTTTTTTATGAATCTGGAAAAATTATTTAGTTTACGGTTTCTTCTTCTTTTTCTTCTTCTTCTTCTTCCAATTTGACAATTGCAACAACAATGTCTTCCTCCGATTATACTACACAAACCTAACCAATTTCCGAACCTATGCCAACTTCGGACTCATCAAAAACTCCGACGGCTCCTTCACACGCATTCCCGAATTCATTCCCTCCACCGCCGCCTGCTCTGATCAATATAATCTCGTCCTCACCAAGGATGTCCCCATCAACCCCCAAAACAACACATGGGGTCGTATCTATACCCCCCGCCCCCAATCCTCCGTCGCCGCCAAACTTCCCCTCATAGTTTTCTACCATGGCTCCTGGCCAGCGCCGCCACAACCCTATTCCAAAACTTCTGCTGCAACATCGTCCAACAACTCCCAACGGTGATGGTGTCGGTGGAGTACCGCCTCGTGCTGGAGCACCGCCTCCCCACCGCCTACAACGACGGCATGGAGGCACTGCATTGGATGAAGACCTCCTCCGACGAGTAGCTGACTGAGCATTTCAATTTCTCCAAGTGCTTTCTCATAAGGAACAGCGCGGGAAGGAATCTAGCGTTTCACGTGGTGTTCCGCGCGACGGCGTGTGCGGATGAGTTGTTGCCGGTGAGGATCCAAGGAGTGGTATTGCACCATCCGTTCTTCAGTGGGGCTCAGCCGTTTTGTATGGTATAGTTAGGGTATTCCATTTTTTTGTTTGGGTAGATTATTTGTGGTACATTACAATTCTTTGATTTATGTTGGTTGATATTACGAAGCATTTATTCGATGAATACATAGCATTAACCGTAACATTCACATAATACTATGCAGATGATCATATGTTTATAAAGTACCAACCACGAAATATGAATATAAAATGTTATTTAGGAAGCATTATTCTGAAGTGTACGAAGCACTGCCTTTACATCTCTCTCAATGTAACATGAACTAATCATTTACAACATTGCAAACATTCATAGCAACATCGATGATATACATATATAGCATAACAGATATGCTTAAATAACATTAAAGATGTGCATGAGTAGCATATCAAATTTAATTCGGTAAAAGCTCCAAAGATATGCATAGGTAGCATCAACAAGCCTAATTCAAAGCAATAACTCACATAGGATATAGGATATAGATCAAATAGGAACAACCACTATGAAGTACTAATCGGTAACATAAAAAGCACTATGTATAGTTAAATTTTAATTCAAAATAAATGAGATTAATATTAAGTATTATCATTAAACTTATGAAGCATTAAAAATAAGAACAATATGAAGTTAAATAGTAAATTCAGTACAATTTCCTAGTTCTAAACCATTCCCAAGTTTAAAAAATACAAGACTCCAACCCGTTGTATCATTTAAACCAGCAGAAATAAACATAACTAAATATGAGTAGTTCAAAAGATGATAGTATCACAGTTAAATATCTACCAACATTCAATAAAAAAATACTAAAACAGTTATTTGGAAAGGAATAGTCACACATCTCCACTCAGAACAACATTGACAGTTGTATGTTTCTTTTTAGAGTTGGCTACAAAAATCGATTTTGTGTTTCTTTCAATTGAGGAGGCCTTGTCATTCAAACCGACGAGAGAATAGATGCACAATATTCCATGCACAACACATTCATTTGCGAGACATTTCTCTTCTCTAGATTGCAATTCAAAGCTTTGCTAGATTGGCCCATGTATGTCTCCATGTGGCGCATAGTGTACACGCCGCAGTAATTGTTGTCCTCTTTATCTCGCCAATTCATGTCAAGCCTTGCCAAGTATGCACATCTAACCGTTCCCAACCTCGCCTTCAATCCCTCCGTGTACAAGTAGTCAGCGAACACATTTTGCTGAAATACACGACAATGGTTTCATTTAAACAAGACATTGATTAATTACCCAAAAACAGAGAATAAGTGTTAGTACATAAATTGATAAAGCATCGCATATATGCATAAGTAGAATCGATGATATACATAAATAGCAAAACAGATATGCATAAGTAGCATCACAGATATGCATGAGTAACATCTCAAATATAGTTTTACCAAAGCACGACAGATATGCATAAGTAGCACCAACAAGAATAATACAAAGCACTAACTCTCGCAAGTTATTTTACCAACTTAAACACTTAATAGAACAGATATAGTGGGTAAAACATATATGCTTAAGTAGCATTGAAGTTGTGCTTCACTAGCATCTAACCTATTTCATCCAAAGCAGCAAACTAATGCATACGCAGCATCAACAAGCATGATTCGCAGCATCAACGCACACGCCATTTTAAGATGTTGGTACATATTTAGCAAATATATTCTAAAGTATCATCAAATAGAGTCATAAATAGCATTACAAATTTTGTTTAGCGCAGAACACCAGCACTATGACTGTCATTAACCAAATGCAGGAAACTTCACAAACATATTGGATGATCACGCTAAAATAAACATACCACACATTAATCCCCAATAACAACACATCTAAAACATAATTTTAACATCATTATTGGAATTTATAAACAAACCCACGAATCTATAGAAACAAAACTTCACTAAATATGCCTTCACGATTACACTTTAATAATGTTCAAATTTATAAACCGAAAATAGAAAAATAATAGATTATTAATCATCAGCATCAATCGATCCCTTCAAAGAACAATCCCCAAATTCATTAAATTGATTTACTCCAAATGGCGAAACCATTTACAAGTTCTCTCATTTTTCAAATTTTTCCACCAAATTCATCCTAAATTCGATTCAACCCAATATTACGTACCCGATTTCTTGTGCCCCATTTTTCTTCCGCCTCTTCGGACGTCCGCACCGTATCTGGAGCCTAAAAATCCCGTCGCCTTTCTTTATCGTTCAAGCCGCCGCCGCCGCAGTTCTCGACCTTCACCAGAATCGTCATCGCTCTTCATGATGTCGCAGTCGGTAGGGGTTCTAGGTTTTTGAATTTACAGAGTGCGACGATTTTGATTTGTATGCAAAGCGATTTCGTGGCTTCTTTCTTTATCGCTTTACAGGTTCCGGATTTATAGGATTTTGATATCATGTATATTTTACATAAATAGCCTCCATGTCTAAATAATAATTAAAAAATTATTAATTATCATTTAAAATCTCTCTAATCTCATCAGTTGATTTAATATAATTGTAGGGATCAGATTTGTCCCTATTTTTCACACCAACACTTATCCTTAGAATAACCAACCCATATATATATATATATATATATATATATGGTTGGGTTCCAGAAAGAACCACACCCTAAGTGAGAACCGAGAACCGATCTAAGCCATAGATCCGGTATATTTGGACGACCAAGATATACTCCAGATTT
Organism: Perilla frutescens; assembly: GCA_026008535.1. Classification (NCBI taxonomy): domain Eukaryota; kingdom Viridiplantae; phylum Streptophyta; class Magnoliopsida; order Lamiales; family Lamiaceae; genus Perilla; species Perilla frutescens. The sequence goes on from BRKX01000011.1 coordinate 35,924,819, forward strand.
TAAAAAACACGGTGGCAATCTCGTAATAACGTCCAACTTCGCTGCCCCTGAATCTTAATAAGGGTAAAATCGGAAATTTTGAAAATATATGAATACTCAGAATTTACGTGTATATTTTTCAATTTAAGGTTTTAGCACTGTCATTTCCTATTTTAGCATTATCATGGTCTTTTTTAGAATTGTCATGACTTATTTTAGCATGACTCTTTTTTAGCATTAGCATAAAAAAATGTCTTCGACATTGTAAAAAAATCATGAACGAACATTGTTACATGTTGAATTATCAATATATGAATACTCAGAATTTACGTGTACATTTTTCAATTTAGGGTTTTAGCACTGTCATTTTCTATTTTAGCATTGTCAGACCTTTTTTAGCATTGTCATGACTTATTTTAGCATGACTCTTTTTTCATAAATTACAAAAATACTCTCAATTCATTAAAAAGTTGATAATATTACAAGAATGCAATCGTGTTTTTTCAATTTTAGAACCTATTTTGGCCATCCAAATATACCGGATATATGGCTCAGATTGGTTCTCTGTTCTCACAGGGGGGTCTAGTTCTCACTTGATCCCATCTATATATGTGTGTGTGTGTGTGTGTGTGTGTGTGTGTGTGTGTGCGCGTGTGTGTGTTTTGGTTTGGTTCAAATGTGAATCTCCTTTCCATGTAGAAACTAGGAATCAATCTAATCCATTCATCCATTTATTTTCCATGATCAGAATTAATTGAAAAAAAAAGGGGTTAAAAATGCAATTATTATATAATTGTTGTAAATTGTGGGTATATATTCTATATAATAATGATTCATGATGATATACTAAATCCCATTAAAATATTTTATTTTTATCTTTCTTCTACAATAACATTCCATCGTGTTTTTTCCAATATCAATAGTTATTGATTTTATTCATTTAATTATCCACGCATTTTTTTTTTGCTTGTGTTCGATTGCTTCTCATAAAACTTTATTGTATTCTAATTTTTATTATTGCTACAAGGAGGCGTCATTATTCTTTATGCTAAGGAAAATTCTAAGTGATTATTAAAAATCAATTCGTTGTTTTGTTTGTAGTAATAATTAAGAAATTATTTTTTTCATTTTTTAGGTTGTTTGGTTTTGGTTCAAGTGAATGATGTATATTTAAAATTATTTATTTATTTAAATTTTAATTGTTAACATGAATATATTAGTTTGCTATTTCGAAAATTTCTCAATATGTCAAATTATAATTAAATAGCTAATATTTAAACAAAATGTTGCTATGAAGTCATAAAAGGCATGCTATTGTGAAAATTCCTACAATTACATAATAAATATGAAACAAATCTTTATCAATATGCTACCAACAAAATGTTAATATATCATGCATCATATGCAAATATGATTTACACAATAGGGACATTATAAATTTCAACTAGTTAGGTACTAACACCAAAATCAAATCAACGTGATAAAAAAAATTTCACATTTTGTTCTAGTCTTTTTTTGCTAACATGAATGTAAAAGTTCACTAATACGATTTCAAAAATGTATCATTCTGTCAATTTATAATCAGCTAATATTGTAAGAAAATGTTGTTATTAAGTCATATAATATTTGATAATTATATGAAATGCCCCATAATTAAATTATGAATATACTTTATTATTATGTACCATATCAGTAGCTATTATATATGTATTATATCAGTATGATAATAAACCTTTAATCTTTTTTTTAGATGTCGAGGGTAACCCGCAGTCGCTACTGTGGTGCGCACTAAATAAACCTTCAATCTTATTTATTATACTAGTTGCTAGTATGTATAGACAAAATTTGTTAATTTTAGTTTGAAAATATATTATTTTGTCGATAAGGAATCAACCATGATTTTTTTTCAACCTAATACGACAATAAATGACCGCTAATATGATAAATTTCATATGCTATCAAGTCATGCAATATTTGCTAATATGAAATTATCACCAATAAATTTCAAAGTTCAACAAATTTAGATTCATATCTTTTTGGTTGGATGATTTCCTTATTTTTAAGTCTTTTTTTTTTTGCAATTAAGCCTCCAATTTCAAAATAAAATCTTACTATCCAGATCATGTAAATGGGTGTGTAACACAAAATTTTATATTTAATTTGGTAAAACATAAAATATTGTACAAATAAAATAATTTTTGGATCAAAACATATTTATACGGATCCAATCTCTATTTTTCCTTTGATTCTTCTCTTCAAAACTTGCTTTTTAAACGGTCTTTGAAATTTTCAGAGTAAATTTGCCTCTTTGATTTTCTCGGACTTGTTTGAATTTGATCTTTGAAGGTCTCGGGAAAGATTTGTATCCTCAATCTTCTTTGACTTAGTATTTGGACTTGATTACGTTAATATTCTAGAGGGCTGTCGCCTTGTTTTCGTATCAAACGCTGACTTCAGGATGAATTTGGTGAAGAACGTCTGTAAGAACGCTTTGAATATTTGAGAGAATTTCACTTATGAAATTTCTTCTCAAATTCTTAAATTCTTCAAATGATTTCTAGTGTATTTTTCAACTGATATGGAGGCCTCTATTTATAGTTATAGGTATAACACTACAAAAAAATGATTTTTAGAGACAAGGTTATTAGCGACGACATTTGTCGTCGCTAATACTAGATTTTTAGTAACGACATGTCCTTTCTAATCATCACATGTCAACTCTAATAAAATTTTTGTGATGACATTGTTGTCGCTTAAAAATATTTTTTGCGACGACAACATGTCGTCGCAAATAGAGCGTTCCTAAAAGTTCGTCCCAAATAAGTTAAAAATTATTTTAAGTGACAACATTGTCGTCACAAAAAATGTCATTAGAAATGACATGTAATTATTATAGACGACATGTTGTTACTTAAGTCTATTATTAGTGACGACATTTGTCATCGCAAAATATATTGTCGCTAAAGACCATCTTTTTGGTAGTGTGAGTACATAGAGCTGACGTGGCGCGATCTCATTGGCTCTTGAATATTGATATATATATATATATATATATATATATATATATTCAAATGAGAATCATTCCCCCACATGGGAACTAGGAACCAATTCTATCCCTTCCTTTACTCAATCTGGACGGCTCAAATTAAATTAGATTAAGTGGATGGGCGGTGGCAGAATTGTATTTTTTGGCAAGTTGGATGAAAGGGAGGGTAATATAGTAATTCACTAATTCTTTTGCAAGTTCTATATTTATTTCCATCTTCATCGTTCCGCTTTTCTCACGAAGAGATCTTTCTTTATCTCTTCTTCGATCGTTTCAATCTTCATCCTTCCATCTTTTCTCGCGAAGATCTCCTTTTAGATCGCGTTTTTATTGCTCAACATCCTTTTATTTCTGTCATTACCTTTTTTTCATGAAGTTACTACATCTGTGTTCTTATGGTGACTCCAGGTATGTAATTTATTTTTGCGATGTTTGATTAAGTTTGAAATTTTAGTGCGATTAATTACACAATTCGTTGTATGTGGATTGATTTTATAGTTTGTTCTATTGGAGTTCATTATGGTTGTGTATTTACGTTTTTTTGTGTGATTGATTTGATCTATTTGTTTCAATACCATATTATATCAATTATTTTCTCACTGTTAGGAATCCTAGGGTTTAGTACGAGAATATACAGAATATGCATTAATTTGATCTGTTTATTTGAGTACGTCATATAAGATGTTTTAGCATGTTAATGTATTCATTTTAGCATATCATAACATATGTTTTAGCATGATAACATGCTGATTTTATGTTATTTCTACTGCATGCACTCTCTGAAACATGTCATACAAACCATGCTTTGCTTTTTTTTCTTTCTTTTTTCTTTTTGTGTGTGTGTTTTTGTGACTCGGTTACACAATGTTACACACAACATGCAAATATTAGAATATTGTGGTGCTAAAATGTATATTGCGTGATATTAGAATGGTACTTATCTAATGCTAAAAATCGATTTGTGTTGATTTTATGTCTGAACGTCTCTTGATGTGATTATATTATTATTTTACTTTGTTCAGTTTATAATGTCAGATTCTTCTGTTTCAAGTGACCATAGTAAGATTACTCACATGGTGACGTACAACAAAGAAGATGATATTGTTGTATATAGCTGTAGGAAATTCATTAGGGATGACATATTGTGTTTTCATGTTTTCCTTTTGTTAAAGCATTTGAAAATAGTTCCAATACTACCTAAATATATTGCTTCCCGATGGACAAGAACTGCATTACTTAAGCATATTCATGGTGGTGGTGCTGAGTTATTCGGTAAATCTCTTGTGTCGGATGATAATAGGAGTTTGCTAAATCAGTTCTTTTCAGTGTTTTATTCTTGTTTGGGCTATGTTGAGCGTGATCTGGAGAAGATGAATTCATTTTTAGCTGGCCTGCAGAAGTTGAAAGTATTATTTCAGTGTGGTGATATGGAGGGTTCTACTTCACATAGCAAGACGATGATGTTTGAGCAATTTTACGGTTTATGTGTTGTTATTTATCCACCTATTCCAGTTAAAACAAAAGGTAGCGACGGTCATTTGATATCTAAGAAGGAGGTAAGGAAGAGAAAGGAGAACAAACCACTCAGAATGTGCAGCAATTGCCACAAGTTGTCAGATCATGATGTTAGGAACTGTTGAGCTTGATGCTATTATAGTGATTGGGTATAGTTTAATATCATGTTTTACCATGCTTGTGAATTATTTTCAACACATTCATTTTTAAGAATATATATGATTTTTAATAAAAGTGTTTATGACATTTCCTTTGTGGTAATTATATTACTATTAAGTTTTATTAACCATAATTACCATTTAGAATATAATGCTAAAATAAAGAAAGCATGAGGTTAAATACGTTGTCAGATTCTCATTACATATTTTGTTTATCAGAACATGCTAAAATGAGAAATGAATGAGGCTAAAATGAGCGAAGTAGGAGGCTAAATTTAATGTGACATTTTCCACTAGGGTTCACCATTCCCAATCAGGGTTTATTACATTCCAATTAGAGCTCATCTGATCCCAATTAGTAATTATCAGATTCTCATTAGGGTTTACTGTCCCCAAATAGGGTGTATTGCGTTTCATTCCAATGAAATCACCGTTCCATATTTATTTATCAAAACATGTTAAAATGAGAAATGATTGAGGCTAAAATGAGCGAAGTAGGAGGCTAAATTTGATGTATCATTTTCCACTAGGGTTCACCGTTCCTAATTAGGGTTTATTACGTTCCAATTATGACTCATCTAATCTCAATTAGTAATTATCAGATTCCATTACGGTTCACTGTGCCCAAGTAGGGTGTATTGCATTTCATTCCAATGAAATAACCGTTCCATATTTTGTTTATCAGAACATGCTAAAATGAGAAATGAATAAGGCTAAATTGAGCGAAGTATGAGGCTAAATTTGATATGACATTTTCCACTAGGGTTCACCGTTCCCAATTAGGGTTTATTACATTCCAATTAGGGCTCATCTGATCCCACTTAGAAATTATCAGATGCTCATTAGGGTTCACTGTCCCCAAATAGGGTGTGCTGCATTTAATTCCAATGAAATCACCATTCCATATTTGTTTATCAGAACATGCTAAAATGAGAAATGAATGAGGCTAAAATGAGCGAAGTAGGAGGCTAAATTTGATATGACATTTTCCACTAGGGTTCACCGTTTCCAATTAGGGTTTATTACGTTCTAATTATGGCACATCTGATCCCAATTAGTAATTATGAGATTTCCATTAGGGTTCACTGTCCCTAAATTGGGTTTATTGTGTTTCATTACAACGAATCACCACTCCATATTTTATTTATCAACACATGCTAAAATGAGAAATGAATGAAGCTAAAATGAGCGAAGTAGGAGGCTAAATTTGTATGTTACTTTCTGCACTTAGAATTGCAGCATATATTTTACTCTCATAAATTTTATCTTGTTTTGAAAAATAATTATGCATTTTCTTTCTTAGTTGTCAGTCATCTCCTTCGTTGCTTTACTTTCTCATTTTTTTTCTTTTTTATCATCAACTCGTGTTTTTCATTTCGTAGTATCTATATATGTGTAGGTGTTTATATAAAACAGTTAGAAATATATTCATAATATCACCCGTTAAAATATATTACATAATATGCTAAAATGTTATATAGGTCATGCTAAAATGTTGTATACAACATGCTAATATAAATCTGGGGTTGCTCTATGCGAAAATTATGCCTAAAAATGATTTTTTGTATTTTTCATTTATTTTTTTCAAATAAACATATGCAATATAGATCTTAAATGAAAGAGCATGAAAAGAGTTTTAATTTGATATAAGATTTGCGTAAATCCGATTAAAAATAAATAAATTATGATCATTTAAAGTTTTTAAGAATTTTTTCAAAACATGATGATGTCACTTTTTTTCTTCCAATTTTACCCTTAATGAAAGGCGTGAATTTAAAGTTTTCATTTTAATTACAAGATTGCCACCACCCCCTCCACTTTATCTGTTTAATCTGGGTCGTCCAGATTTTCGAATGAATGGATGAGATTGGTTGCCACCTGATCTCATCCATATATATATATATATATATGGAAATGATCAAATGAGAACCCTTCCCCCAGGTGGGAACTAGGAACCAATCATAACCCTTGTTTGACTCAATCTGGACGGTCCAGATTAAATCAGATTTAAGTGGATGAGCGGTGGCATTCCTGTAATTTTCAGCAACTTTGTGGACGGAGGGGTAATATAGTAATTTAATAATTCAATAATTCTTCTCTTTTGTTTTGAGGCTAAAATGAGAATCGCATGAGGCTAGAATGAGAATTGCATGATGCTAAAATGATCGAAGTATGAGGCTAAAATTGATGTGACATTTTCCATTAGGGTTCACCGTTCTCAATTAGGGTTTATTACGTTCCGATTAAGGCTCTGATCCCAACTAGTAATTATGAGATTCCATTAGGGTTCACTGTCCCCAAATAGGGTGTATTGCATTTCATTTCAATGAAATCATCGTTCCATTTTTGTTTATCAACACATGCTAAAATGAGAAATGCATGAGGCTAAAATGAGTGAAGTCAGATGCTAAAATTGAATCTGGGCAATTTCTGAGTTCAGTTCCGATTTTTTCCTTAATGAGACGCGCGAATTGAAGACTTTCGTTTTAATTACACAATTGCCACCGAAAAATCTGGATTGATCTGGACCGTCCAGATTGTTGAATGGAGGGATGGGATTGGTTCCTAGTTCCCACCTAGTGACGGGTTCTCACCAGATCCCATCCCTATATATATATATATATATATATATATATATATATATAGGGGTGGTCTCCTGTGAGACGGTCTAATGGGTCGTTTTCGTTAGACGGGTCATAACCCGACCCGTTTTTCTAGCTTCATATCCGGTGACACTTCAGTTTATGATTAGTGATACTTAGCTTCATCTCTCGTGACACTGGGCTTCACACAATAGTTGAAGATATTACTAAAAAATATTTCATATCTGGTGACACTTTCAGTTCATAATATGTGACACTTCAGTTCATGATTGGTGATACCTAACTTCATATTCGGTGACACTTCATTGTTATTTACTTTAATAATTCAACATGATAGTTCGTTGTACATGCTTGTTATGTTAGTGATACTTCATGTTACAATTGATAGGACTTCACATAATAGTTAAAGATATTACTAAAAAAATATTAAAATTTATTAAGACTTATGTTGCTTCATATCCGGTGACACTTCAGTTCATAGTATGTGACACTTCCGTTTATGATTGGTGATACTTAGCTTCATTCCTGGTGACACTTCATTGTGACCCGGATCCGGGTCGGATCTTAATATCCGTTTAACGGTTTATGACCCGTTAGACGGTCTAACACAAGTCTTTGTCATATATATATATATATATATTCAAAGGTATTCATTGTTGCCAAAAGACTTTTGATATTTATCATATAATAATTACATATTTTATCTAGTTTTGAATTTCATAAGATTCCAAAATTAAATAAATATATAAAAATTAATAAAAATAAATCTAAATCCCCATGCTTACAGGTCATATGCCCCTTTAGTCGACGACGTGTTTCAGTCCATCCCTATATTATTACTACAAAGTTTTAAAATCAAATTCCATAAACATGTGTGGCCTTGGCTGCAGTGGGCACATTTAATATTGTTTTTCATTTTTTATTTCATTCTCTAATTACAGTTAGTACGTGTCTGTTATGAATAAATCTTCCAACTTAAGCAATATTGATTTTTCATTTATTAATATACGAATTAAAGCAATATATATATATATATATATATAATATTGTATCATATCACTTTATTAGTACCTAATTAATTTTTCATTGTGTACGCTTAACTTATGCATGCTCCATATATTGTGTAACAAGCCAATTATCGTCCTAAACAAAACTGGCCGCGGATGAGGTCTTGAAATCAAACTCTCCTAAATTTCCTCCTAAAAAATAAAAATTAAAAACAAATACTTTATTGGTCTCTTTCGTGCATTACTACCTCTTTTCAAACCTACAGAAAATTAAAGAGAGGAACAAAAAAAAGTGCTTTCTCTAATTAAAGACTATGAACATAGAATCCCTAGATTTATTTATTATATTACATATATTGATATATATATAGTTACGGAACGGACCCGTAAATTTTTGCTTTTCATTTCTTTACTCGAATATCTTTGGATTTGACTCTAATCGACAACCGTTGCTATTTGATTCATAAAGTCGTGTTTGAAACTTTAAAAGGTGATTTATAAAGTTCTTAGGCCCACTACTTTATTTTTATTATTATTTTTAATTTAATATAAATACACAATAAAAAAATTAATATGAACCCCTTTATCTTGACTCATGTCACTAAATTATCAGGATCGACACTGAGTTAAAAATTTGGAGATGAAAGTCTCGAGTTCAAATTCTAGTAACACATCACTAAGTGTAAGTCCGTTACATCTGATTTTTGATTTTTCTCAATGTGGTTTATCTTTTATGTATGATTTGCAAACTATTGCAATTAAAGAAGCATTGTTTACTCAATGCACACACCTTTAGGTAGTGTGTGGTTTATCTATTTTGTGTGATTTGCAAACTATTGTGCAGGTATCAGGTTATTCAATTCTCACCTTCAGAGAGCAGTTCGTAGGTCATCCTCATAATCAAAATAAAAAGCTAAAATTAACAAAATAATGTGCATATAGAAAATTGTTTGTTTTAGGTAAAAAAAAAAGTAACCTCGACCTCGGATGGATTTGGTTTCTCAAATTAAAAAAAACAAAAAAGAAAAAGAAAAAGAAAAAGAGTGATAACTCCTTTTAACTGTTTTTAGTTTGGTAGTTAAGTCCATAATTGGTATGGGTGGGTCTTCATTATTAGAAAAGAAACGAATCACAATAATAGCAATTGTCACAATCCCTCGCACGCCTCACGGACACCAATTCAATTAAGCATCCACCGGCCCCGGCCACCGGGCCCCACTTCATTTATTTTATCTCTCTCTCTCTCTCTCTCTCTCTCTCTCTCTCTCTCTCTCTCTCTCTCTAATGGTCAAACTAATCAATTTCCTAAATTCTTACTTACTATAGCTACCCACGGATTTACAACCCTTACTCTTATTACACAATATTGCATTATCCGAAATATATCCCAGGTGGAAAATTTATGTTTTGGCCCTTTTTCAGTATGCCGTTTGTCGAATCATAAAAATAAAAGTATGAAAGCGTGCATGTTCTACATGTGATAACATTGAATCTTTTGTCCAATAACTCAAATTCTAGGTTACATGTTAAGTTAATGTGTCAATTTAAAAATTAAATATTTAACATTCTCACAAATGATCTCGGATATATCGATTTTATTGATTATAATATCTAATGTTCTAATTATCGTGTTAAAACTTATCTTTCAATTTGTGAATTAACTTAACAAATCATATTAAATTGGTGATCAAACCATCAATCATGCAATTAATTAACCAATGCAAGAAAAATAAAATAAGGTCTATAATATTCAATTAAAAATTCATTGTAAATCGAAATCAATGACTTTCTAAACCATATAATACATATAAGATTTTAGCTACTCTGATTAAACAAGTAACCAAAAACAATTAGAAAAATTATAGTTTAAATAAAAATACAAATAAAACCGGCAAGTTTAATTTTGTTCTTGATCTTCAAACTCGCTTATCTCAGGCTTCAATCCTCTTAAGTCATTTTTTTTTAACTTTTCGAAGTGTATTGTTTTGTTGTAAGGTGCACATGACTTGTCTGTAATTCTTCAAGAGACACACTTGTGTGACACCGTCTAATGGATCTCTTATATTTGGTGAATATTATTTGATCTAATAAAATGCTCCTCCTCATTTTTCCTTTTTTTTAGTAGTCCCTCTCCCTCTTTCCTTTTCTTTTCAGTTTTTTTTTTTAAATATATACTTGATTTTTAAAATTAACTTTTTTTATTCATCGTCTCGTACAGTGCACTTGTCTGACGCTAACGCGTGGGCTTGTACAAACTAAGCTCGATAATTAATTTATTTTGAAATAAATATATACCATCAAATGGAATTAGTGAACCCTAAAATTAAGTTGAATTAATTTAATTTTTTAAATTAAATTATTTTTTTTATCCGACGTCTCGCGCAGTCCACTCACCTGACGCTAACACGTGGGCACCTGCAATGCGCTCGATAATTAATTTTTTTGAAATAAAATATATACTCTAAAATGGAATTAGTGAACCCCAAAATTAAATTGAATTAATTTAATTTTTTGAATTAAATTAATTTTTTTATTTAGCATCTTGCATTGTGCACTCATCGGACGCTAACATGTGGGCTTCTGCACTGCGCTCGATAATTAATTTTTTTTGAAATAAATATATAGTCTAAAATGGAATTAGTGAACCCTAAATTTAAATTGAATTAATTTTTTTTATCCGGCGTCTCGCGCAATGCTTTCGCCCGACACTAATGCATGGATTCATGCATTGCACTTGATATAAAATAATTTTTGAAAATAAAAAATAAAAATAAAAATGAAAAGAACAAAAAAAGAAACAAAAAAAAAGAAGAAAAAAGCAAAACAGTAAAAGCCGAAGAACAATAGCGATCTAGCCCAAAATCTTTTTTTTTTTATTAATACAACCCCAGGTGCGTGGGCTACACGTGTCCATATGGGCCTGTCTATCCCACGCTTCTGGGCGTATAAATCAGTTTTGGGGTGGGTTGGTGTGTTTTTTTGGACGGTTTTGAATTTTATCTGACTCATATAATGTAAGAGACCCGTGAGACCCTTTAGAGTTTAGACAGTTTAAAATAAATTTTTATTATTCTTCAAACGGTTGAGTTCTTCAATCCTTCAGCTCTTCGTCTTCAACTTCGGCTATTTTTGAAAACTAGCTTGCCCGTTAAGCTAAGCCTGGTTAGCGGAACGTTTTCTGCTTGACTAAAACCTATACAAAGTTTTTTTTTTTTTTTGAAGAAAACCTATACAAAGTTATGACATTACATGGGGATATAAAAATTAAATAGTTTTGAGTTTTGACACTAATGAAAATATAAGGAGCAAAAATACAAAATTAATTTCATTCAACCAATATAAACAGATTTTTGTAGTTACTATGTTGATAACTCGGAAATAATATCATAACATATATTTTAAATATAGACATAATATCGTCATATAGACTATAACTAAAATATTACTTTAAAAGTTAAATTATACTCCCTCCATTTCTGAATAAGTGTTATTCTAGCACTTTAATTTTGTTTCAAAATAAATGTCATTCTACAAATTCGAGACATAAAATTTACATTTTTCTAACATTTATCCCCATTTAATACATTCAAATATATATATTTAACTCATTTAATATTTTCACACAAGAGAGTATTAGGTAATTCAATTAATTTATTAATCTGAATATATTCATCCAAAATGACACTTAATTAGAAACGGAAGGAGCATGTATTTTAAAAAAGAGTGTGCGGACTCTACTCTACCTTGATCCGTCCTCCCAATTTACCTTGAAACAAAAGGCCCCATTTCAAATTCTCTCATACCTTTTTTGCTTTGGTGAATAAATATTATATTTTCTACTTGCTGTTTGCCTCTCGTTCCGGTACAAATCCGACATAATTAATAAAATTAATGCAACTAATTAATGAGGACATACAAAATTAATTAATAAATAAATCAGGTTGTTAATGTAATCAATGAATGGATGAACTACCAATTGTAGTCAAATCAAAAAAGCATACGGGGAATTAATAACCAAGTCTTATTCTGTTACATCATATCCAAGAGAATTCTGAAAACAGTTGATCAAGGCCAAGATATTCCCACGTGGCGGCCATCGAACGGCGGTACTGTCAGTTGTGGATCCAAATGGGGAAAATTCTAAGATAAGGGAGATGCAATGCATCCCCCTCCTATTTACAGAATTACAGTCCATTGAGTTATTTTCAATATTTACTGGATGGGTAATACACTACATATGTTCGGAACACGTGTCATTTACCGGAATGGGTGATACACTAGTTGTATTCTACATTAGAATTTACCATTCAAATGGGGCGAGGTGGTGCATTGGTCCCTTAATCATTTTTTTAATTTTTTTTTTTGCATATTTTTTGACCGTCAGTCAATTTTGGCTCCCTAATTGACCACGTACGTATAGTGTGTGTGTGTATATATATAATGCAGTGAAAAATCATTTCAAAATATTTCGAAATGGTATGCACTGTGTGCGCGGTCGTAGCATGGAATGAATGAACCGGCCAAGACATCTGAACCTAGAATAACTTAATGTCAAAAGACACATCAAATCGAACACACAGTTCACGATTCGAATCCCCCGAAAATCGATTCATGCCCACACATATAAAAGGGAATTGGAGACAATAAGTAAAATCAATAAAATCAACTCGATTTCGTATCTTCTATTTCATTTGTTCAATAGTAGGACCCATCATCATCACATATTTTATATATTAATGTTATACTCTCTCTCTATATATAAGTCCTAGCTACTTAATGTTATTTCTCATCTGTTCTCATACATTTTTGTGATTACATAAAATTATAATAAAGTAGAAAATAAAAATTGAAATGGAAGAAAAATAATACTAAATTTGAAAGCGAAGAGATGATGGCAAGAAATGATTTAATTTGTCCACATATAAGGGGTGATGGAAGCGATATAGACATAATGATTAATGAGTGAGGGATATGGAACCAAATTGGATCCCTCTGAAACAAATAATTAAATTAAGGTTGTGTATAAATATATGAGACCCCGATTCGCACTCCGCACTCACTCGTGTCTCCAATAAGACCAAAAAGAAGAGGAAAAAAAAAAACTGCGCCGGCCTGCCGCCGTGCATGATCCAACTGAGTTATTGTCGCCCCAAAAGCACAAGCATATTTATAGCTACAAATAGTGTTATGTCTCTTTCCCTTTTGCTTGCATACTTTCTATATGTAACCTAACTTCAATTCGCACGTATATATAGTAGGAATATATTATATATCCGTCCTAGTCATAGTCTCCTAGAGAGAGAAATTAAAGAGAGAGAGAGAGAGAGAGAGAGAGAGAGTAGTGATCCATGAAGGAGAGCAACAGCAGAAAACAAGGTGCAGCGTCGCCATGCGCGGCGTGCAAGCTGCTTAGGCGGCGGTGCGCGGAGGATTGCGTGTTCGCACCATACTTTCCGGCCGACGAGCCGCACAAGTTCGCCAGCGTGCATAAGGTCTTCGGTGCTAGCAATGTCAACAAGATGCTCCAGGTTCTAATTAATATTTCATTCAACTCCTATAATTGATTAAATTTATTTACCAACGATAATGTATATATGTAATTAGGATAAGTGGATAATATTTCTCTATATATAATATAAATATATCTAGTTTGTTACATCATATAAATCAGATGATAGATACCGATAACACGTAGTTTAGTTGATATTCATTCACTTTGTAAGGGTGATAATGACCTTATATTTATTATCCACATTTACGTACGTGATTATATATATATATACATACACATATAAAAGATAATTATAACAGATTAATTGGACTAAATTAGACCTTATTGGATTTATTAAAACTTAGTAAAAATTAAACGTTATTCTAGCCCTCCTACTCCTAATTCAAAAGATATTTTAGAGATTGCAAAATTTCATACATTCAACTAAGTATTATATATATATATGTGTGTGTGTGTGTGTGTGTTTTGCAAATATTTTAATAGGTCAAGCAAAAATAATATTTATGCCTTATATGTTAAAAGAAATTCTAATAAAATATATTAAATCTTATATATCTCATACCACCCGCCAAACCAACCCATGTATTCAACTAAAGAAACTGAACACTTTGGAAGTTTTATTTATTTGTTATTTTACAATATAGGGTTTTAAATCCTATATATATCTTTCTCTCTCTTTCTCTAACGAAAAGGTGGAACTACTATAACAGTACCGAGGGACACATCTATCTTTTTAATAAAGGATAAATTTCAATAAATGAATTATATTGTCCAGGTATACCTTCTCAATCAAACAAAACACTATCATTAAAGTTAGTTTCAGGAAAAAAAAACACATAATCATGGCAGTTACAAAATTTCTCTTAAAGCTAATGAACTTCTTTGTGGGCCCACATATATTTAATATATTACGATTTCGATGGCAGTTATTATTATATTTTTGAACACTCTTATTCAGCTAATATTTCAAAAAATAAAAATAAAAAATGTCAAAGGTCCCGTCATTCTCAAATACTATTTAGATGGTAAATTTGTCGATGCCATTTTGGTCAAGTATTTTGAAATTCCATCCATTGTTTTTAAAAAGACGCGAATGGTTTGGTTTTTCCAATTTACGAAAAGGATTTCTCCCCCCCGCAAAGTATTGGTTTATACTTAAAGTATAAAGTATCCATTTGTCCTAAGATTATTAACATTGACAAATACATGCTAGCAAATCTATTTTATCAAAAAGTTATGCCGTAATGTTTTTTAGGATTAATTATCAAATAAATCATGATATTTCACCAATTAACAATTTCGATGCACCACCGTTTAAAAAAAATATTTCAAAATACGAGAAAAGTTAGTGGGTTTAATGAGTGTAATGTGTTCAACGGATTATCAGTTAGTGTAATGGGAAAAAGTTTGTGTTAATCGAAAATTTAGTCCAACTTATGCTGCTTTTAGAATTGAATCTTTCTCCGTCAAACTCATAAAGCAACAAATTCTCCCATTCCAAAGTATGCTCGCACCACTGATTTAGACTTTAAAGTTGTGTCACTCTTAATTACTTCTTTTGTTACATAAAAACATATGCTTCATTGCAGGTACAATCACAAACTTTAAGTTTTAATTTTAGTGTTACAAAAGTTACAGTTTTAACAACCGTCACAATTAATTTTGTAATTCAACTCGTTGAATGTAATTCCAATGTCTTAATGTATCATATATAGACGACGTACGTGGTTTGGTACATGACACGTTAACATTCAATTAGGACATTATGTTCAACTATATATTTGAACAATAAAAAAACTGCAAGTTTTATCGTTATAAAGATTCCAATTTTAAAAATATTCAATTAAAATTTCAATTTTGATTTTTGATCGGGCCAATTTTGGAACCCGAGCCGGACCTTGACGATGGGCAGGTCGGGTGACCTACCTCATGTCGGTGCTTATTTTAACAGTTGTAATTATAGTTAAGAAATATAACGACATTATGTTTTTAAAATTTAACCTTACCAACAACACATTTGACCTAAAATTGACAAGTGGAATGCAGGAGTTGCCGGAGCATCAGAGAGGCGACGCGGTGAGCTCGATGGTGTACGAGGCGAATGCCCGGGTAAGGGATCCGGTTTACGGGTGCGTGGGGGCGATATCGTCCCTGCAGCAGCAGATAGACGCGCTGCAAACTCAGCTAGCGCTGGCGCAGGCAGAGGTGGTGCACATGCGCATGCGGCAGTACTCGTCCAACTCTAGTTCACCCGACCACGCCTCTCCCTCTACACGAGGGAGAAAGTCTCATAACCCCAAATCCTCTTTTAACATGGAAATGGCCAACATGGATGATTCCTTCTGGCCTTAATTTATTTCTTATCTTTTATTCATGATTGTTATATGTTTGTTTGTGGGCTTTTTTTTTTTTTTTTTTTGAAAAAAAATGGATTTCTTACATACATATTTTACCTGACCGGCCAGGATTATGATGGTCGGAGTCGGAGTGGTTAGCAATATTGTAAATTTCAAAAAAAGAAAAAAGAAAAAAACATACAATGATGAGGTATAATTGGTATAGCTATGCATGTGGAGTTGACTATTTCAGCAATGTTTATAAATTTGCTGTGTCTTTTGGGTTAGATTACACTGTTTTTAATCATAACGATTAATGTTTGCTATGTCAATTTACGTTTCCTGATTAATAATTATAGTATATATATGTTTAAGAATTAAGAGCTCAACATTTGGTCCACCACCAAAATTAAAGTTAAATTTCTTGTCTCAACTCCCGTCAATGGAATAGATTTCCGTATATGCCAATATCATATATATTAATTGAATATTACACTTCACCGGTCCACAAAAACACTTGTATTTAAAACTAATTCACGTTTTAGAGTTTTTAAGTTATTTCAAAATATTTATTGTTTTCCTCTCAAAAAAATAAAAATAAAAATTTATTGTTTATCATATCTTCACATTCTTTTTCTTAATTTTATCCTTATCAAAATCATATCATATCTATTTAATCAGGATATACTAGGAAAATATAATTAATAGAATTTGATATGAGATGAAGAGAGAAAGGGGTACATTTGTCATAGTAATTAATTTACATCTTAATTCTGTAAATAAATTATAAAGTGAAAATTAAATAGAAACGGAGGAAGTAGTCCTTGTCATTTTTGTCCAATACGTCCCATAATTGTAATCATTGCCTTATTAAATGAGCATTTGATTTATTATTATTATTATTATTACTCCTATTTAATTTTATTTGAACTTAGTTTTTTTTTAATGAATAAATATGGGTATAGTATGAATTTGTTGTGTAATTTGACCTTTCCAGTTACATTAACTATATTTTTTCTTAATATGATTGGAAAAAAGGATAGCTATATTACTCGTGCAAGGGAAGAGTACTGCGTTTATGAATCAGATCAACACTAAATTGTTGCAATAATACCCCCAACCATCAAATATTTAGTTGTCGCGTTGGCCACTAACTAATTAATTAACATAAATTAAATTTATTAATAAACCAATCCCAAATATCTATTGAGACTTAATACTTAGGACCAAATTAAAATATCTATCTATCTTAATATTAGCGATCGGTAACAAGAAAAGAAGAAGTTTAACACAGTAGGTAGGATATGTCACACATGGATTTGTATGTCACAAAGTATTGGTTTACCTCGTATTTCACAGTTAAGTTTATTGTCTTTCTTCCATTTTTTACCTTCAAATTTTAATTTATTATGATTTAGTTGAATTTTACGATTATTAATTAGAGTTGATCCACCAATTTAAGGTTTATAATTTTTTTAACATTAATTTTCAATTATTAGTTAATAATTGATTATTACTACTGTTGATTATTTCATAATTATATATCATTTTTTTAATTTGAATTTTGTTGATAAATGTAGAATATGATTTATTATCTTATAATTAATTTTTATTTTTATTGTGATTATTATTAAAATTATAAAATTTACAATAAAAAACTGAGAAGTGTAACGTGAAATTCCAAACTGTTAAATGTTACGGAGTATTGAATATGTCTAAATTCACGTTCTAGAAATAAATATATTAGCGACAAACTGATTTGGCATAAAGCGTAAATACATTAACCATTGTGGCAAAGTTGTCGGCAACAAGAAATTCAGCGGTGAAGATCGATTTGTCACATAAACAAGATAATTAAGAATTTATATTAAATGTCGACCTAAACATGAAACATCAACCGTCGCCGCCAACAAATTTTCCAAACTTATAATTAAATTTGACCATATCGAACTACATTGCAATTTGTGGAAATTTCCCTATTATGTAGGTAATTAATTTGTGCGCAATGTAATTATTGAAACTTCATTTGGAAGTTTAATATAAAGTGGGAAAAATTCATATAAACCCCTGTGTTTTCCCAAAAATTTAAAAAAATCTCGTATTTTATAAATAGTCGAATAACCCGTCGTGTTATTACAAAATGCATCGCGCTCTCGCCCATTTCCTAAAAGTTTAACACCGGTAATTTTAATATATTTTTTCCGTTATACCCTTTTGAAGTATATATTGCTTAAATCAAAACCCATTAAAATCTAAGTCTTCATCGTTCACCCTCGAAAGAAGACCAAGAGCAAAACTAAGGCTTATAGAAATCCCAAATCAAATTCGTTCTTATACATTTCAGGGTTTTATCTACAAACAAATATGAACATTTTTACTTAATTTGGAGTTTTTGTATTGGAAGAAGATATTTGACTGCAAGAAACAAAGTTACATGAATTCTTGAACTATTTTAATGTGTGCTACTAACTTTGGTTGTCCATGTTTGTAATTATTTATGTTAATTTGGTTTGATAATGGTTCCCCACCACTTTTATACGTATATTCTGTTGTGATTTTTGAAAAAAAAAAAAACTTCTCTGTCACAAGCACATAAGCATTTCAATCTTGGATGCAATTGAGGGGATGAACGGCCAAGATCTGGATGATGGTGGTGATAGTTGTTATGAACGTCATGAGGGTGGTTATGGTGGTGGTGACGGTACACTACAAAAAAAATCGAATCTAGCGACGGAGTTTTCCGTCGATAAAATTGTACGACCCCATCACTAAATCCTCTAGTGACGGGAACAACCCCGTCGCTAAAATTGGCATCGCTAAGCTTCTAGCGACGGGAGTTAGCGACGACAAATTTAGCGACTGGGCTAGCGACGGAAATTTCCGTCCCCACCTCCATAGCCTAGAACTGGCATCACCTGATATTGGCGACGGATCTAGAGACGAAAATTCTCGTCGCTATAATTATATAAATTTTAAATAAAATTTAAAAATTTAAAATTATTGATTGGCCCTGCCCGAGGGACCTGGCCTGCGAATGAGCCTGGACCCGGCCCCCGCACCCTGTGCATAATATGCACGGATTCGAACATGGGACTCCTAGAAGGAGGTCCAAACACTTATCCATTGTGACAAGTTCAATTGATGTTATATTAATAGCTTAAACAATATATATATATATATATATACTTATACGATTTTTTTCATAATTTATTTTTCTTTATCTCTATAAATTAAAAGTGTTATATTATTATTATTATTATTAATATATTTATATCTATTTGTGCACAAATATATATATATATATATATATAATATTGATATTATATTGTATTATATATCTGTATATAAGAACTATAATTTAAGGTGACACTTATTAAGTATCCATGCATACAAAAATTATATCTCTAATATAAATTCAATATGGAGAAAGATTATAAAAGTATTTAATTAAATTATTTTAAAAATTATACATATATATATATATCATGGTGAAAATGTGGTTAAATAGTTTTACTTTGTGTTTCATATTAAATATCATGATGAATTAAATTATTTTTACTTACATAATAAATAACTATAGTGTATAATATTATTATACACTATGGTTATTAATTAGAAATTATTTTTTACCATACTGATTAACTAATTTGTATGTTTAAGTTATTAAGTTTTAATAAATTATTACGTTATATTCTATATTAAGTGTAAAATAATATAAAATTATAATACAATAATAATTATTATTTAAAAGTACAATTAATTATTAATTGGACAAAAATTAATTAATGAGACAATATAAGATAAATTGAACACTTTTAAATAATTAACTAAAATTCATTAAACTTAAGAAGGTTTAAATTTTTTGACTATTAGGTATTTAGTGTATATTTATGTATATATTTTCATAGGATATTTTAGTTTGTTAATATATAATTGATTTATCTTGTAGTAGTAAGTATAATAAATATTATGTTAAACTTAATAAATTTTTTTAAATATGTAATAATATACTAATTAGTTTATTTATGAGAGTAGTAATAAAGCTAATTTGTATAGATTTGTATTTAATACGGAAATAATACAAATTTAAAAATGTGATATTAATAAATGTGTATAGTTGCGATTTTATTTTTCAAAAATTAAAATAAATGAATAAAAATATAAAAATAATTTTAATAGGGAGAATATTTGTACTAGAATAGATTGAAATCATGTTTAATTATTTTTTAAAATAATTAAATAAAATTTAAAAAATAAATAAAAAATTTTAAAAAATTAAAAAATAAAATAAAATAAATCTAGCGACAGGGTTCCCGTCGCTAGCCTCGTAAGTTGTAACTACGGGGAACCCCCGTCACTAGATTTATAAAAATAATGATATATTAAAATTTTAAAATCTAGCTACGAGATTCCCCATCGCTAGATGTTTCGTTGATATTCCCGTCGCTAGTGGTGACCCATATCGACCCCGTCGCTATTTTCCGTCACTAGATTGGCCTTTTTTTGTAGTGGTAGTTGTTTCAGTGATTGTTTCGTATGTGTTATGTTCTGCGGTTTGAGGATACCCTTTATTTTTGACCTCTTGGCTCTTGTTGAAACTCTTAATTGTTTGTAAACTCATACGTTTGCGGATTTCTATGGGATGAATTGTTTCTTATTTATTGCAGATGTCTTCATATAAAGAAGTTTCTGATGAATCATCTATGTCGAATTGTTCTTCTTGGATGTTGGAGGACATTGAGGGTCCTCTTGATGATGACATTTTTTCTTCAAGACCCTCTAATCATGCTATGGAGATTTGGAAAGGTTTCAAAGCTTTGATGAAAGAACAAAGAAAAAAAAAAGAAATGCAGAAACTGTAGAAATGGAAAACGATGCAAATTTAGAAGATGAGTTAATTTCTTTGACAGGGTCTGATGATGATACTTTTTCTCATCCAAGCTGGGCACTAAGATAGAGAACTTACTTATGATTGTGGGGATGAAATTCTCTCATAGAAAATAATTTAGGGACGTGCTTAGGGATTGGTCAATAACAAATGGTTGGGAACTCAAGTTCTAAAAAAATGAAAGGCATAAGATTACCTTTTGTGTAAACATGGTTCTAAATGGAGACTACACTCTTCTTCTGTTAAAAAATTAGATTTTTTTTAAATTATATAAATATAAAATAAATAAATATTTAATGAATACTAAAAAATACTTTTAAAAGTAGTAGGTTAAGCAAACAATATTATATCATCTACAAACAATAAAAAAGATATTTATATTGAATGAAAGATTCAAATCGTATTTTTCATAGGTTAAAGGTAACAAAAATAATTTCATACTCACTTTTCAAGTGCGTGTAGTTGACGCACTGTTAATTTGGCAGAAAGGGAGTTTTGTGATGTATTTTTCAACAACACGGGGTGTTTTTCTACCATTTATAAAACACGGTGGATTTTTTTATTTTTCAAGAAAACACATGGGACCTATATGAATTTTGCCTGTTTAAAGTGAATAAAACCTAGGAATATGACGAGATGAGATCCTCTATTGACTATTGCATTTTATATTTTAAGTATTTTTTAAGTATTTTTTCATTTTTTTGAATTTATTTTCTTATACTTTAGTTTAATTTTACACTTATTATTTATGATTCATTCTACCTAATTATGTGTGTTATAATTTTTAATAATTTAATTTTTAATTTTTGGTTATTAATTGATTATTTGAAAAAATTGAATGAAATTATAACTCTAATTCAATTGGATGTAACATCAATAACCAATATAAGATTAAATTAAAGTATAATAAATTGAGATCGAAGAAAAAAAATAAAAAAATTAAATTTGCAATAAAAAATATTAACACGAAAAGTGGAATAAATGATTTTGTATGGAATAGGACAATTTCGTGAAGCAGGTCGAGCAAATTTCTATCATCTTGCAAATAAGTTCTGATTTGTCGTCTGCTGATATTGGTGCTCGTCATGTAAAATAATTGATACTCCACCATGCTCGGGTCAATCTGCAACAACTTGTGAACCTCTCTCACCAGTGAGCTAAAACACAGTTTATCGGATGATATTACCACAAGTTGCTCGTCTCCATCTACATATTCTGATCTATCCCATTTTCCACTATGTCGTACAATAATGCAACGTCTAACCATCTACAATTTATAAATAATGCTACGATTCATTATATGAGGTCACGATTAAACCCTAAACTCTAAAAGCCACGATTAATAAACAAAAAGCCACGAATATTTTTTTTTAAAAAAAATAAGGCACGATTGATTTAAAAAAAAAACTACGATTAATTTTTTTAAAAGGCCACAGTTAATAAAAAAGCATCGATTAATTTAAACAAAAAGCCACAATTAATAAAAAAATCATGATTAATTTAAAAAAAAGCCATGATTAATTTTTTAAAAATCCCACGATTAATTTAAACAAAAGCCATGATTAATTACTTAAAAAAGCCACGATTAATAAAAAAAACCACAATTAATTTTTTAAAAAAGTCATGATTAATAAAAAAAGGTACAATTAATAAAAAAAATCCATGATTTATTACAAAAGCCACGATTAATAAAAAAGGCACTATTAATTTTAAAAAAAGCCACGATTAATAACAAAAGCCACGATTATACTAAATAAATAGCCATGATTATATTTTCATAAGAAACGATTAACTAAAACTAGGTTACAATTAGCTTTTAAAGTCTATGATTAATGGAATTAAGGCTACAATTAACTAAACATTGGTACGATCAATATATTAAAGGCTACGATTATGAACCAGTACTATGATTTCTTAGTTTATGCCTAGGATTAAACCTTTTCATAAGGCTACAATTTATTGAAATAAGACTACAATTAAATATATAAAAGGCTACGACATGCAAATCTCCCTCTCTCACCTATTTTCAAATCGTAACAACACATATGCAATATAATCAAAACGAGAAATATTTACAAAATTATTTCACAAAAATAGACAGTACAAAACGTATCTTTGAAAAATGAAAAATTTTGTGCACTACTTTCTTCTTGATAAAAAATCTTACACACGCCTTGCTCAAAAAAAAATATTTCTCGAACTTTTGCTCTAACTTTTTTGCTCAGATTATTGTAGTGTAGTGTGAATGAACTCGGATGTTCATGTCTATTTATTCAAAAAATTTACCTGCCTCCTTACACAACAATAAAAACATGTATTAAATTCGGTCTACAAATTCTTACCTTATTTTCTTTTTATTTAATGAAGCTCAGTAACTACCTTACTTACACAAGAAATAAATGCAATCAATAAAGAAGTCACGATTAATTTAAACAAAAAAAGCCACGATTGAGTCAGTAAACAAAAAAAAAAGCCACAATTAATCTTGGCTCATAACAAAAGAAAAAACTAATCGTGGCTCATTCACAAATCAATCGTGGCTCATTCAAAAATCAATCGTGGCTCATTTAAAAATTAATCTTGGCTCATAACAAATAATTGTGGCTCATTCAAAACTAATCATAGTTCATTGAAAATTAATCGTGGCTCATTTAAATTAATCGAGACAACAATTAATTGTGGCTCATTTAAATTAATCATGACAATGTAGACAATTAATCGTGGCTCATTGAAAATTAATCGTGACAATATATACACTTAATCGTTGCATTTTTAAATATCAACTATTACCTTTCAAATATATATATATTTATATATGGTTGTTGTGTAGTGATAATAAATGTCAAAAATACACTGAGGCAATGATTGGGTGTGTGGAACAAGTGTTTCATAGGACAAATTGCCCACAAAACTCTCTATTATTAAAACTTGCTTTTTTTTTCCGTTACTATTTACTTTTATCTATTTCCACAATATTTTAATTGATATTTTTTCATGTAATTATATGGTGGTGTAAAACATGCGTGCCCTGATTTTTATTTTTGAACTTGAGATATTGTTTTAGTTCTCCTCATCATACCAAAAAAAATAAAAAATATCGGACACATTTTTTTAGTTCTTATTATACATTAAATATCACCTGAAAATTGATCATTTGGCAATATTACATATTTGACAAAACTAAAGCAATACCCGCAGTGGCATCAAATTTACCTATGCTCTGCTAGTACCATCTAATACCAAAAAAAATTATCTTGTGCATTTAATCTCCGCCTAACTATTATCTAGACTATATTAATGTAGACGATAGTTAGCAAGAAATATCGATCAAATGAAAATGGCTTCTCCGTTTTCATCTGATAAATTTGCTGTAGCTAATCTATGCCAACTCATGTCTGTTTCAGCCTTTGTAATTGTATACTTAATTTTCACTATCTCCCTCCCCAATCAACTAATCCACCCCAGCTTCTCAGCTTCTCAATTCTTTTCCTTTTTCATCAAGCAAACCCAATTTCAAAAAACTTCGGACATTGATAATTCTCCCACAAAGCTTAGCCATCTTGCCTTCGGAGTCTTGGGCTCCGAAGGGGAGTGGCATTTTCGGAAACACTACATAGAGTCATGGTGGAGACCCAATATGACTCGTGGTTTCCTATATTTAGACAAGGCCCCCGCCACGGACCTTCTGCCTTGGTCCGTGGCCTCGCCCCCTTATAGGGTTTCGGATAACCTAACCATGTTCTTGGAAGAGATAAGAGCGGTTGTGCCCATGGTTATTAGATTAGTTCATGGAATAAAGGAGGTGTTGAGAGATGTAGGTGATGAAAATCTTAGATGGGTGGTGATGGGAGACGACGACTCCATATTTTTTGTGGATAATATAGTGGACGTTCTTGCGCAGTATGATCATAACAAATATTATTATATCGGTGGGCCATCGGAGTCTATCGCATCGAATGTTAGGTTCTCGTTTAATATGGGTTTTGGCGGGGCTGGGATAGTGTTGAGCTACACTCTTGCGAAAGCCCTAGCAGATGATATGGAGAATTGTCTTAGAAGACACGCTCCCTTCTTAATTACTTCGGACATCATAGTAATGGCGTGTGTTGGAGATATCGGAGTTGATCTGTCTCCTAACAAGGGACTTCATCAGGTAACACTAACCTAGTTATATATATATATATATAGTCGATCGTCTGGCTCAATGGGTGACCATAGCTAGAGGGGATGATGTAGTGTTATAAGATTCTTGAGGTTGCACATCATTAGATAATATATGCTAATTTATTATACTAGAAAATCATGTCGAGGAGCCATCTACTTGTTCGTCTCTTCAAATCTATTATGGCTAGTGTGACAATCAAGTTTTTTTTAAAAAAGTCGTAGGTGCAGTTGAATTTCAAAATTCCCATATTTTTTTATTGTTGATGCAAGTGAATTTTTTTAAAATTGATGGTTGAGTCATGATGGATTTAAAGAGATAAATAAATTATCCGCTGAATCGTTATTGTAGAAGAATTTGGGTACCGGTATGTTGATAACATCACACTTAAAAATTGGTATTTTAATTGTCTATAGTGTTCAAGTTGGTGTTAAATTTTTAACTATATTCAAAATAGGTAGTTTTTGGATTTTCAGATAGATTTACAAGGCGATATCTCCGGATTCTTGGGTTCACACCCAAAATCACCGGTAATGTCTCTCCACCATTTGGACATGGCGGAGCCAATATTCCCGAAGATGAACAGTATAGAGGCGTTGCGGCACCTGATGAAGGCGGCGGCGGCCGACCAATCGCGTACATTGCAGCAAGTGATCTGCCACGAGAGGCAAAGGCATTGGACAATCTCAATTTCATGGGGCTACTCAGCTCACATATACGAGAGAATCATGCCGAGGAGCCACCTACTGAACCCGATCCATACATTCGTAGGCAACTCCAACTCGACACCGTTTTACATGTTCAATACGAGGATGCCCACCACCGATCCCTGTGAAGCTCCCCATATTTTCTTCCTCAGGATGTAAACCATTCTTCCGCCGGAATTCTTACTACATATTCCCGTGCGGCGCCCCGCCAAATTAACGACTCCTGCCCCTGCTGCTATAATCAATGCCCCCAATTTGTCACTGAAATTCACGTTTTCTCCCTCATTACCAAGCGAACACAGGTATGTATTACATTCTCTATTCCACATTTTGTTATGCTATTTTTCTCACTAACATTTGTTAGGATAATTTTGGGATATGACGACTTGACCTAAAGTTATAACTGAGAGAATAAGTTGTGCCAGACTAAAATTCATATTATTTTGTGATTTTTCTACTGTTTTTATATAAACTATGCAGTTTAAATTTGGTTTATTTAATGTCATAATTATCTGCATTAATACATATTCACTAGTTAATGAAGTCATTCAGAATTAAAATGTCAACTTCTAGTCCTCTTGACAATAATATAGTTTGAAATTGAAGATCTCCTGTTCAAATTCTATCAATACTTACAAGTATAATGTGCACATCACAACTAATTAATTTACCGATTGCTGCAGTTTACCTTTTCTTAGGCTACTGCATAGTGCACGGGGTTTACCTTCATCATCAAAGAGAACACACACACATATATACACACAAACAGACAGAGAAAAGTTGCAACTCAATTTTTGGGACATTAAATGCAAATTAAAATTCTATAGTAAAATATATTGGAACAAAATTGTCAAAAATAAGTACTTTTCTTCTAAATAATACTGTAATTGCAAAAAGTATTAAATATATGTTATTAAAAATATTTTTAAAATCATGTATAATAAAAATTAGTATAGAGTTTGTATATTTTAAAGCAGTTATGCCATAAATATTAAAGGTAGTTATGGTTTTGTTTTCAGAATGATCGATGTGAATGCTGTGATTTTGTTGGCGTGAATGGAACCATTGCGGAGGTTAAATTTAGGGAATGCAATAGGGGTGAGATCATAGCTTAGCCGTCCCATTTGCTCAATAATTGTAATCCCCCTTCCAATTTTTAAACAAATTATAAAAATTTATTTGTATTAAGCATAAAATTATATAAAGTTTCCTTACTATATTCTTATAACCTAATGATTCAAAATAAAACAGTTGTTAATTTGAAAAATGATCAAATAGTGGTATATTGACAAAAATAAAAATTTAATGCCTATCAAATAAATAATTTAAATGGATTGTAATTTTGGGTCGATAAAACAAAGGAATAAAAGACTATATACATTGAACGATGAATATATATTGTGATTCAATAGTATTCTTAGGTCAACCTTAAATTCGAAGTTCTTAGTTATTTGACAAAAAATTGAATGAGACTGTCTAACAAGTCTCTTACGTTAGATGAGCAATTACGACTTAAATCCACCTAAAATAATCCAGACCTAGCCCAAAAATAAATAAAAAATCCCAACTGTCAGGCGCGTGGGCTGCACGCTTAGCGTCGGACGACTGCACTGCGCGAGACGCCACATAAAAAAATTAATTAATTCAATTTAATTTTAGGCTTTACTAATTCCATTTTATGGTATGTGTGTGTGTGTATATATATATTTATTTATTTATTTATTTTAAAAAATTAATTATTCAGCGCAATGCACGAGCGCACTCGTTAGAGTCGGGTCAGTGTACTACGCGAAATGCCAGATAAAAGAAATAATTTAAAAAATAAATTCATTAAATTTAATTTTAGGATTCACTAATTTCATTTTAGGGTATATGTTTATTTCAAAAAAATTAATTATCGAGCACAGTGCAGGAGCCCACATGTTAGCATCAGTTGAGTGCACTGATTGTAACACCGGATAAAAAAAATTAAATATATATTTGTAAAAGAACAAAAGATATGAAGAAATTAGAAAGTGAAAAAAAAACTAAAAAGAAAAAGGAAAGGGGGATCACTAAATAAAAAGAAAACTAAATAAAATAAAAAAAGGGAGGGGGACCACTTCATGAGTCGAATAGAGATCTTTTCAACATAGGTCAAATAAAAACCCGTTTAACGTAATTAAGAAATCTGCTAGACGATCTCACACAATTATGCCTCTATAAAGTGATGCCCAAATCCTTACTTCTTCAATCTACAATCTTCAATCTCTAGAGTATTTGGAGTTCTCTAATATGTGTTGTGTGTGTAAATGCTCACTTAAGCCTGTGCTACAATACTTCCTATATAGCTAGGGGAGTGCAAGACAAAAAAAAAAAGAGCCTGGGCTGAAAGTCCCAAAATTTGACGAGAAGATAGCACGGTTTGTGCTTATATATTATTCTTGATTCACGAAAAATTTTAGCACGAGCCATGGAATTTGTCATTGCACTGGCGCATTTTACTGTTTTTCTCCGTTTTTACTTAATTTTTGTCCATATGACCTAATTCTTTTTGCACAGTAGTACTCCTAGCTCAATTTTCTATCTTCTAGACTATTCCCAAGCTCATTTACATCTCAAAACATATACACATATGATGCACACATTGATCACAATCTAAATAAACACCAAAATATACGACACATTCATGTTTATCACGGTTGAATGCCAAAGTGCCAAATAATTCCCACAATTCTTCTTTTATCAAATACTTCTTACAATAATGGCTGTGATTAATGGGCTTTTAAACATTTTAGGAGTAAACTCAAAGTCTATTATGAGAAATTTTGTTTCCAATAGAAACGTGCATAATATATTGATATATGCGAATACTCAGCAGAACACAAGAACAAAGCGCAATGCGTTAATTCTCGTAAAAATACTGAAGATTGCACCAAAACGCAAACCACAATTTTAAATCAAATTCATTTATTCTAATAACAATCTAGACATCTATTTAAAATATAGTAAACTTTTGGAAGACAAGAAATATAAATTTTAATTTAGATAAATTTTTTAATTCACAACGTAATCTAATTAAATATATAACAAGATATAATCAAATATACTATA
This sequence comes from Perilla frutescens, assembly GCA_026008535.1. Lineage (NCBI taxonomy): Eukaryota > Viridiplantae > Streptophyta > Magnoliopsida > Lamiales > Lamiaceae > Perilla > Perilla frutescens. Next base: position 35,953,825 of record BRKX01000011.1, read on the forward strand.
TCATCTAAATATAATATAAAGATCTAATTTTGATATCTACATCAAATTTTTTCCTCATGTTTGATGCCTCAATATAATTTTTGATCTTGCAATCTTAGACTTTGATTAACGGCAACCACCTCCACATCATCCAAAAAAAAGGCAAAAAAATGTTGAGTGGAAATTTTAGACGGTTGATTAGCCGTCTTTTGTGATCAGACCTGCTTTCTTTGCAACCATCCCTTTGGTCGATGGGATGGAGACAAGCGTCTCCATCCTATTGGTTTCAATCAATTTTATTTAGATATATAAATAAAATTAGTATATCTTTTATATAATATAATAAAAATAAATAAATAAATATATTAAAATTCATATTTTTTCATTCTCTATAAATAGATATCAATTTTGTTACATTTTAACACACTTTAAAATTATCTATTTTTTTCTCTAGTTTTCTATATATCCAAACAATAATTTTTTATTTTATATAATTTTAGAAAATGTCGTTTAATGAGTGTGATTCATTTTATGTAATATTAGGAAATGTCTTTTAATTGGCATGATTTTAATTTTTGTACTATTTTTAGTATTGACTATTTTATCCAAATAATAAATCCCAAACAATAAATCACACTCATTTATAAAAAGCACAATTCATGTCAATTTGATCTTCACCATTCATTACAAAAGCAATAAAGCTCAACCATTCGTCAAAAGCACAATTCATGTCAATTTGATCTCCAGCATTCATCACCAAAGCAATAACTATTAGCCATTCGTCAAAAACACAATCCATGTCAATAAATTTTTTAATTTTTTCCTCTATAAATAGAGCTTTCATTTGCCATATTTTTGCACACACAAAAACCATCTCCCTTTTATTTTTTATTTCATCCATTTTCATTATTAAAATTCCATCTTTCTCAAATTTTCAATGGATCCAAGTAATTTTTTCTCAAATCCACAAAATTTCTCTATCTCTCAAGGTTATTATCTTAATCTTGAAGACATCCATACTTAAGATTTTGGAACCGATTCTAACCCTTAGTTTCCAAACAATCTCACTCATTAACATGTCCGACCCACAAACACCAACACAAACACAAACACTTCAAACGGTCCGAAAGGTTAGACTGATCAAGAAGACGTGGCACTAATGTATGCTTGGGTTAACGTCAGTCAAAATCCAATTGTTGCCACTAACCAAAATAGTCTGATACTGGAAATGCATTTGGAAAATGTATCAACAATCTCGAGCACTCCACCCATGACTTATGGGAGATGAAAGAAGCATTGAGTCACTGAGAAATTGTCAGGAAAGGTTGAATACAAATGTAACCAAGTAGGACGTGGCTGTCTACAAGGAAACATATTCTCAAAAAAAAAAGTAGTGACATGTTGGATGCAGACGTTGAGAAGGAAGCTCAAAAACTTTATAACAACGGAAAATCTACTAAATTCACTAACCACTATGTTTTTGAAAGGATCATGCTTCATCATCCGAAGTGGGAATTGAAGTTGGGCGCCGCGTGTCATCGTACTCATATAAAGTATGCTAATGATGTTGATGTTGAAGAAGGTCATGACAATTCCAAAAAATCAAGAACCACTGAAGAAGAAGATGATCCAAACAACTCCATCTTAGAAACTTATGCTAGTGAAGCTTCAAAAATTCATAAGCTTGCTGGTAGAGACAATGCGAAAGCAAAAAGGAAAAGAAAAGCCAGTGTGTTACAATAGTCAGTTATTCCTGAGTAATACACTGCATAACTTCAGGCGATGAGGATCACACATAAGAAAAAAATGGAGACAATTGACAGGATAAGAAATATTAGGTTGCTCAACACTTTGCTGGGTAAAAGTAACTCGTCTCCTCAAGATGAATCTTTGAAAAATGGTCTTATGACATAATTATTCCCATGATGATCTAAGTTGAGATGGTTGTAATTTTAGAAAATGTGGTTTGATGAGTGTGATTTTATTTTATGTAATTTTAGGAAATGTCGTTTAGTTGATTTATTTTTTGTAATTTTAGGAAATGTAATTTAATTGTTGTGAAGCATGTTGTAATTTATGTTATTAATTTACTTTGTAATATTTTTGGTATTGACTATTTATTTCTATTTATTGCTCAATTTTTCTTTTTGGAATATTTTCATTTTCTTGTTATAATTATAATTTTTTATATTATTTTTATTATAAGTAATATTTTAATCTTAAAATAAAATTGTAATATCCCAAAATCATAAATTGAGCTTAAGAAAATAATTAAGTAAAGCACAATATGGCCCAAAGGAATCTATGTGACAACGGCCCGATTTAGTAGGTTTTAAGGTCCAACAATGTGTTTTTTTTAATACTCTCGTTCAGAAACGAGTATGAAATCAACCAGTTGATCTCACCAAACCATAGATGTGTCGATATGAATCCATAGACGCAGAACATTAAAATCAGGCATCATTTGAGTATTTAACGAGATTAAATTCATTAAATTATTTTGAAGCAAGCATCTTATTTCTTTTATTCAAAGACCAATGGCCCATCTTTAATCCATAGGCCATAATCCATATGACCCGGCCCACCATCTATCCCACCATCTATTCCACCTAATCTGCTGCATGCCTACACGTGCCATATGATAGCAATATAGATGTTGGCTATTCAAATAGATGAAAAAGAACAGGAGCTGAACTTCCTTTTTCATTATCTCTCTCCGTCGAGAAACCATTTTGATTAGCCATCTTTGCTTCTAAATCACAAGCAAAATTCATGAAAATTGTATCATTGTATTCCTCTCCTCAAGTAGATTACTCTTATGCAAGAAATCATGAGATTAGATGCCAAGAAAGTTGAAGCAGTCGAGAGTTGTTCCGCTGCCGGGCGTCGTCGCGTTCTTGTGTCATCATTTTCGGTGAATTTGATTGTAGGATTTGCTCAAGGTTTACATATCTGGTAGCCTCTTCATGCAGGCTACAAGTATTTAGTCTTGGATCGTTGATCAGCTGCTGTTAGTTCTTTGTATTTAAGCCGAAATTGGACATCGAATCATGGTCAGACATCTATATGTGTTGCTGCTACAAATTCGATAGCTCATTTCAAGCCTTTTTCGACTAGATAATTCCTCATGCCATATACGAGTATAAACCTTTCCTTGCAAAATTAAATGTTCACGTGTAGTTTCAGATTTTTAATTGAAACTTATTTGCCGTTCAAGTTTGTGTCGAAAGTTGTTGAATGTGTGAAAATGGTGGAAGAAAAATATAGAAATTGTGTTGGTGCACAGTGTGGTCGACGGGTTTAGATGTATGAGATGGAAGCTTTAGTTGTTTTGTTTGTTTTATGAGTACAGTAGAGAGAGAAAGATGGGTTATAATTGAAATTGTGTATGTATGCATGAGTATAGAAATGGGTTTGGCTGTGAGAGTATAGAGAGAGAAACATTTGTTTTGATGATTTGTTCTTATTGGTGTATGTGTGAGAGAGAGAGAAGTTTGACTTTTAAATGAGTTTGTTTTGTTTTTATTGTGTATGAGGAACGAGAGGTAGAGAGGGAGAGAGAATTATTTTGTTATTAAATATTTTTATAATTTATAGATGAAAAAGAAAGAAATATGTGTTGATTTTTTTTTTGAAATGTGAGCATGTATTCTATTACACAGTAAGTCTCGAGAGTTTCAAATGAGAGAGAAATTGGTTTTAATTTTCCAATAATTTATAGATGAAAAAGAAAGAAATATGTGTTGATTTTTTTTTTTTGAAATGTGAGCTAGTATCCTATTACACAGTAAGTCTCGAGAGTTTCAAATGAGAGAGAAATTGGTTTTAATTTTCCAAAATTTGTGCTGTAGGGTGGATTGTCTTTATTTAAAACTACGTGTATGCTTAATTAAAATTTTCTTTCATTATCTTAAGTTTTAGATGATTAAGGATTTTAAAGGTGAATAAAATAATTATGTATTTATTATGAGGAGTGTTATAATTGTCTTTTATGTGTATATATTGGATAATTTCACTTATTGCAATAGTTTATTCTCAAAATGTTTTAAATGGTCAAGACTCCAATTAGAATTTTTTGGGTCGAGGTAAATCTATTCAACTTTCGAGAGTTGTTAGTTTGAGCCCAAATTTCAAGAGCTCGTCCATTAGGCCCAAACTTATCTTATGTTATAGTTTTAGGGTTTAGCATAATACTAATAAGTAGTTTCTCATTTTTAGGCCCGAATCCGAGACCTAAACTTAATTAGGATTTCGGGACACGTGTAAAGCTTCAGCTATTTTAGCTATAAGGTGGGTTTTCCTAAACTAAAAACTTATGTTTTTAAAATGCTTTCGTCCATATATGATTTACGACTGTTTTCACTCATCGTGGATATGATTTGACGTGCATGATGAATTCTGGCATGGTCAATTATATTGACATATAGTTATGTGATCACATAGGGTCTGTATCCACGCATGGTCTTTTGAGCGCATTGATTTTTTATTGAAATGTTCACTTTTGAATAAATATATTCTTAAGCGCATTGACATGAGAATTGATATTGAATTGCTCGCTTTTGAATAATTATTCTTAAGCGCATGTGTATTTGAATGGATATTGATTTATCAGCTTTTGAATAACTACTCTTAAGCGCATGGGCATTTGAACAAATATTGACTTATCGGCTTTTGAATAAATATTCTTAAGCGCAGGAACATGGTTTTAAATGTTGAATTACTGGATTTTGATATGATAAATCTTTACATGTGTTTGGACGAACATGATAAGCCCACTGAGTGTTTTCTGGCACTCAGCCCATGTTTTCTAAAATATTTTTCAGGTACAAGGTGATGCAGGCAGCTGGTGTGGACATATGAGTTCTATAAGTTTTTGACTATTCAAAATTATATTTTGAATGTTAACTTTGGTCAATATTTTAACGTATTATTCTTCCACTGAATGTTTTGAATATTTATGAATATTAAAATCGTATATGTTTCACCGTTATTTTTTACTCGTTCAAATATTAGACTTTTAACTTTGACTAGTCATTTGTGAAATATATTTGTGATTGATTGTTTGAAAAGTCTTCTAAAATGATGATTGGTGGATTTTATTTCTAAAGAAATTACCATAAAAATATTTTTTTTAAAGGAAAAATGGTTATGAAAATAAGAATTTTATTTAATCTTGTGTAGCGCCTCAGATTTCAGAAATTGGGGCATTACAGTATAAAATAAAATAAAAGAATTATATATAATGTTGTGGTTGGATGGTTGGTGTTCATAGATAAAACATGCAAAATATGTGTGAATGTATGATTGGATTATATGAATATTGATGATGTGGAAGACAGAGAAATTAATTAAATATTAAAGTGATTGGTGATTGCGGTGATTGTTGTTATTTGTAGCATTAGTTAAAATATAAGGCATTGATATTTTTTTTTACTCACACACCTGACATGTGGTATTGATGAGATTTGAACCTGTAACCTTTGGTCTTCAAATAATCTCACTCCGCCACTAAATCATCCCCACCGAAACAAGCATTGATACTTTCTTACTTTACGTGCTATTGTGGGATATTTGTCTGATTTAATTTGTAAGATTAATATTGAAATAAAACAAGGTTATATTTTGAAGTAAAGAATGGACACAATTCCGCCATTGTTGGGACTTGGGAGAGGGGCATAAGGCACTTGAGATTCTCTAGTCTCAACTTCTATTATGTAATTATTTTTTAATATTTAATTTTTATTTTTAGTTACTATAATTGATTTTTGGGGTTGATTATTGCAAACTTATGGTAAATAATTTATAGCAATAAATATTAATTATGATTAGTTGTGATACAATAAATTTAATTTTATAAAAAACATTATTAACAATATACAATTTTAATATTGATACACGATTGACACACACAAATTGAGACTAAAGAATCTCTACTCCAATTCTTAGAACAAGGATTGAAGTCAGGTCTCTCACTTAAGTAAGTGATTAATTCACTTCCACTTGCATGTTTAAATTTCACTTCATGTTTCACTATTAAAAAAATTATATATTTAATAATAGTTATTATCAAAATAAAATTGATTATAAATAATCTACTCTCATCCATATTTATTAACAAACAACATAACTAAAAAAAATAAGAATAATTAATTCAACATCTATGGTTTGAGAGCCGCTATTTTGTAACAACAACAACAACAACAACAACAACAACAACAACAACAACAATAATAATAATAATAATAATAATACTTTATTATAAATAAAATAATAAAAAATAATTATAAATTCTAATTTGATAGAATCAACAACCACAATTAACAATTATAAGATTAGACTAATTAAAGTATAAGAAATTGAAGTTAAAAAAGTAATTACAATAAATTTAAAAGTAATAAATTTAATGTTGGAACCCCAAAAATGTAACAGATCGAGGATGTCAAGAGCGGTAGATTTGGTTTAGTTTAGGTTTAAAGTTAAAAGAAAAAGTTCGTTTTCAAGCATTAATTCCTAATTCGTTTTTGCTGTTTGCTATTTACTAAAGGATGCTAAAAGTAATGCTATAAAAAAGGATATTAAAAGTTGACTCGATGTAACAATCCTCAACTCACCCAACCAAACTCTTCCCTATACCCCTGTTACGTCTTAATGAGGTTCGGCAAAACTAAATAGCTAGGCTATAGATATACGAGCTTTAATTTAATTATTTCACAATTTTGTTATTATCTAAAATTAATCTGTTTGTTTATTTATTTTTTCTGCCTAATTTAGATTATAGGCTCTTAAATGTTCACAATTTGTAACTCACTTCATGTCACATTATGTACTTTTTTTAAAATAAAAACTCATTTTTTTAAATAAGATTTGTTTCTATTTTATTTTAAAAGGAATGAAACATGGAGTGGGACGTCAATTGTGACGTGAGGATTTCATCTCATACATACGCCATCACAAAAATATTACTTTGCAATACCAAAAACATAAAACCAAAAATAAACCTAAATTGCTCTAAATTAATACTTCGAAATTCGGACTGGACCTTGGTATATTAATTAGGTCATTAGACCACTCGTTAGAATGGTTGAACTATTCTGAAAAAATCGAATGACCTGTTATTTATTATATGTGTGTGTGCTCGAATGTTAAAATATAACAAAAATTCTAATACAAACTATGTAATATCATAATAAATATTAATTAAGTTTAAAAAATGTATAAATAATATCATCAAAACTAAATAAAAATTTCTTAACGATATTTCTTCCACATATAATTAATTAAACATATCAAAGTAAACAATATTGAAAAATATATTTTAGAACTTATGAGTGTTGATTACTAATAAATAAGGAGACCTTTTCTTATTTTTTATTTTAATTTTGTTAATTTTGAACCAATCAAACTAGTCGTCCACTTATATGGGGACTAAATTGATAAGTAGGCAGTGAAAATTGTAACGCGGGAATTGATTCAACTACAGTTTTGAAAACACATGTAATTGAATCGGACTTGAATTCGCTTCGCTTAAGCCAAACCGACATGTCCGATTTTCAAAACCACCCTCTAAATTAAATGTATACGAAAAGAGATGGTATTCAGTGCACTGCGCTCCCGGTGCAGATCAGATGGCGCGTCGACCATCAGTTCTTTTTTCTATGTTTTGTTTTTATTTCTGATTCCATTTATTTAGTATTTATTTTTCTTCAAAAATTATATATATTAAAATGAAAATAGTTTAATTATTTTTATCTGACGGCTCATGCACATGCACTCGGTAGTTAATTTTTTGAAGTAAATATACATTCTAAATGAAATTAGAGAACCCTAAAATTAAAGTAAATTAATTTAATTTTTTTTTTCAGGCGTCTTGCGCAGTGCATTCGTCCGACGCTAACACGTGAGCTCGTGCATGCACCGCGCTCGATAATTAATATTTTTAAACTAAATATAAGTCCTAATTCTCATTAAAAACTACTAGCAGACCCGATACTTTTAAGGATACGAATGATATTTTTGGAACTTTGAGTAGTACTTTTTAGTGTTACCGCTAATTAATATCCGTTTTGGCGAGTTTTTTTTTTTTTTTTGGAATGGAATGGGTTGATCCGCGAATTTGACCAAATGTTGACCCGTTGCATTGAGTAACTCAGGACATCGGATGTACTGAATAGTTGGTGATACAAAAATAATTGACTCGCGGGCTTTCATTAAATCCCCGCCTTATTGTTATTTTTCGAGTGTATTAAATAGAATTTATCCGATGCACGGTATAAATAACTAAAAAATTATATGTCAATAACATATTATGGAAATCAATACTTACTGTACTATTAAAGTATAATTTAATAAATAAGTAAAGAAAAAACATAGCTGACATAATTCAAATAAATTGTAAAATTGTCAACTTGTCAATTAATTAATACATTGAAATACTTAATATTAAGTACGCACTTTTGGAAAATATACTGAATTAATTATATACTTATTTATTTAAAAATAATGTATTTAATTAATACATTTTCATTTAATGCAACTTAATTAGTTAATATATATATATATATATATATATATATATATATACATACATGTCATTTGGCTTGGAATACACAGTTAAACTTGACAATGTAAGTTTAACCGGAAAGTTTTTCCCACCGGCAAACGACACATAGTATTTCGAGTTTCGACGTGTTAAACTAAGCAAAAGAGAAGGATTGATATTTAAAATTGCAGATTTTTGTAATTTTCAGAATGAATGATGATACACGATATTTGCATCTATATATAACATATTGACAAGCTAGCTAACTAACTAACTACTCTTAGCTAACTAACTAACAACTCTAACTAACAGATTCTATTCTAGAATATTCTGATGCAATGCATGCAGATATACATATTCCAATACGATGCAGAAGTAGGCTAGGCAGTAAATGAGTCGAAACTAGCCCGAACATGCATTTGTTGTTCAAGTTTGTTTGAAAGGATATAAAGCTTTAAAATTTATAGTTGAGCTTATTTGATTACCTATCAAATTGAGCTCAAATGAGCTTTAATCAAACCAAACACAAGTCGAGCTTGAATAGTTTGATATTTTTATTCATGCTTAATTTGCTCTATTTTAATTTTACTTAACGAACTTGAGTTCGAGCAAAGATTTAAATTTTATCAAACACTAAAATATGCTCAAGTTTGTTTGATATACATATCGAATCAAGTTCAAAACAAATTTTTAACTTCTCAGTCATGTAACCGACTCCACCAACTATATAGGCCACCTCATGGAGACCTACATACATGCAATATATTATCTTGCAAAAAATGGCTTCTCCAATCTCATCTAATAGCTTCACCAATCTTGGCAATCTATGCAAACTCCTCGTAGCTTTAGGCGTGGCCATATTTTTCATCTTCGTCATCTCCATTCCCGATCAATTCTACTCCACCCGATCAGCTTTTGAATTCTTCACCGTTCTCGTCAACAAACCATCACCACTCTCCACAACCTTGGTTGATGATGAAGTTTCACTAAAGTCCGACACCAATCTTAGCCACCTTGTTTTCGGGCTCCTCGGCTCCGAGGGGGCGTGGCACTACCGCAAGAACTACATAGAGTCATGGTGGAGGCCCACCATGACTCGTGGAATGCTGTATTTGGACACGGACCCCACAGGAGACCTCGTGCCTTGGTCCGTGTCCTCACCCCCTTATAGGGTCTCGGATAACCTAACCGAGTTCCTGCAAGAGACCAAGGCCGTCGCGCCCATAATGATTAGAATGGTCCATGGAATAATGGAGCTATTGAGAGATGTTGACAATGAGAATGTTAGATGGGTGGTGATGGGGGACGACGACTCCATATTTTTCGTGGATAATATAGTCGACGTTCTTGCGCAGTACGATCATAGAAAATACTATTATCTTGGTGGGCAATCTGAGTTCATCATGTCCAATTTTTGGTTCTCGTTTAATCAAGGATTTGGAGGGGCTGGATTCATGTTGAGCTACCCTCTTGCAAAAGCACTTGCAAAAGATATGGATGATTGTCTGAGGAGTTATGCTTTCGTGAATTCTGCAGATCTCATAACAATGCTCTGCATTGCTGATATTGGAGTCAACCTATCTCCACAAAAGGGAATTCATCAGGTAGTCATTATCGGTCGCACTTTAGATTCTCTAGTTCATTTTTTGTGTTTCCCTCTCAACTTTAATCATTTCAATTTCAATCTATTGTGTAATAGTTTCATTTTTTTATATTTTATTTTCTTGGGATTTCAATTTGAAGATTTTTTATTTTCATTCTTTATGGGAAGGAGAGGGTAGGCACTTGAGATTTAATTCCTATTATACTCTGTGTTACACTTTCAAATTATGTATTTTTTATATATTTTTTTTTCAATTATACTTTTTTGTGATTTAGTTTAATTTTAAGATTATTTTTAGGTTCAACCCATCCAATTAAGGTTTATAAATATTTTTTAAAATTTAATTTTCAATTAATAATTCATTATTATGGTTGATTAATTCAAAATTAAATTTGATAACTTTTGAAATTCATTTTTTGTTGATAAATGTTGACTATGATTATTTATATTAGAATTGATTTTTTATTTTAGACTTAATAAATATTACTCCCTCCGTCCTAATTATATAGTCCTATTTCTTCTCGCACGTAGATTAAAAATATTTATGAAAACAAGATATTAAAGCTAAACTTCCAATAACACCCCCATTGAATATTTATGACTTTTAACATTTAAGTTGTTATTTTTTTTAATTTTCAAGATTCAACAGGGGCTTATTTGTACATTACTGTGAAAATTAATAGTATTTATAGTAATGGACTATATAATTGGGACACCTCAAAATAGTAAAATGGACTATATAATTGGGACGGAGGGAGTATTAAAATCATAAATTTTATAGTGAAACATGAAGTGAAACATATAGAAGTGTAACAAGAAATTTGAACTTGGGAGAGGTGTTAATTTAGGAATTTATGTTGATTTTAGAAATTAGGTCTAGCCAATTTAATTCGTTTTTATTTTCGAAAGTCATGTGTGCTTCACGTAACCTAACTAATTATGTTTTGAAGTGCTCGTCAAAATTTAGTATTAAATGCAAACAAAATAGTCATGTGTAGGGATAGCAATGGGTAACGAATCATATGGGTACCCGCAAAAATTACTCATAATGAGTAAGATAATTATCCACTTAATAAATACGGGTATGGCTATCGATAATTACCCGTAAATTTTGAATGGTTCGGGTGCGGGTATGGGTACCTTAGTACCCAACCAAACCCATACCAATAATAATAATAATAATAATAATAATAATAATAATAATAATAATAATAATAATAATAATTATTATTATTATTATTACTACTACTACTACTATTACTACTACTACTACTACTACTACTACATTGTATGTATTGAATTGTATTGTGATATGATATTATTTTTTGAAAATTTCATGACATTGTTATGTTTGTATTTTTTTTTGTGAAATGTTGCATTTTCATGAAAGGTCTTTGTATAATATTTTAATCGAATTAGGATTTAGTTTTAACCAATATTTTTAAAATTATAAATTATTTAATCATGATTTTAAATTATTTAATACAAATAATAAAAATAATTCTAAATTAAATATTCAATAAATAGTTTGTGATAAAGAAATTTGTATGTTTATATATTTTATTTTTAAAATATGACTTTTGTTAGAACTAAAATGATAATTGAATACAAATAAAATTTGGACTAATTGAAATATTAATTTGTAACTTATATTATTTATTCTTACACACACACACACACCCACCCACACATTGTAAACTTGATAAAGAAATGTTTATAAAGATTATATCTTACATAAAATATAACATATATATTTTTAAAAATGTACACGATAAAAAAAATACAAATTATAAGTATGTTTGAATGATTATAGAAAAATGTCATTAAATTTATCCGAAAAGATATTATTAATTTTATGCTCACTATGCTTAAGAAGATTTAGTTCAATTTTAAATTTTTATTTACGGTTTTATTATTCTCAATTATGGTGTATAGAAATTAAAAAAAATAATTTAAATATAGAAAAAAATGTAACAGAGAATGCAACAACGATTAATTTAATTTGTCCTGTGGGACTACAAATGTAATTTTGCCCGATAGTTAGCAAATGAGATTTCTTGTTGCATTCTCTGTATTTCAATATATGTTGCACTTTCAAATTACAAGTTTTTCTTATATATGTTTTTAGTATTTAATTTTTAATTTTCAATTCATTAATAATTCATTATTATAGTGACTATTTCATATATAATTATTTTTTATAATATTTTTAATATTTTTATTGATAAATGTTGACTATAATTATTTATGTTAGAATTAATTTTATTTTATTTTGAACTGGATAATTGGCAAGAATCCTCTTGATTTCCCGGCACATGTTAATTTATTTTCCAAAAATTTAAAAATCCATTGGCAGATTGACTTGCATGGTGATATCTCAGGAATGTTGTCTTCTCACTCGAAATTCCCAATAATGTCCCTCCACCACTTCGACATGATCGACCCAATATTTCCCAACATGGACCGAGCTGAGTCAGCCCGCCACCTGATGAAGGCGGCGGAAGCCGACCAGTCACGTATGGTGCAGCAAACCATCTGCCACGAGAGGCGAAACAACTGGACTATATCGGTTTCATGGGGGTATTCGGCTCATATATACGAGAGAATCATGCGGCGGAGCCACCTGCTGGACCCCATTGAAACTTTCAAGCCTTGGATAGATGTCTCGAGGCCTCCGCCGCTCTACATGTTCAATACAAGGCTGCCCACCGGTGATCCCTGTGAAGCTCCCCATGTTTTCTTCCTCCAACGAGTTAATAAGTCTTCCACCGGAGTTCTCACCGTCTATTCTCGAGCGGCGCCTCGTGGCCTTGATCCCTGTTTATGGTGCGGTGCTAGTTGCCCGGATTTTGTCATGGAGATTCATGTTCATTCCCCCTCCACAAAGAGAAAACAGGTAAGGATCAAATACTATATATATATACACATGCATGTCAACTGTCTAACACTCAAACTCGCCGTCTTTTAGGCTTCGATCCGAATATTACGGGAAAAAAAACCATCTTTTGTACGAATAACTAATACTTTCCACTATAATTAAACACTAATTAATACTTTTTAAATTTTCCTCAAATTCAATTTTTGGTTTCAGATGGATCGATGTGAATGCTGTGACATTGTTGGTGTGAATGGCACCACGGCCGAGGTTAAATTTAGAGAATGCAGAACTGATGAGATCATTGCTTGACCGCACCGCGCGCGCGCATATATATATATATATATATATATATATATTCCTGCCTATCTTCTCGTCTTTTGGGAGTTCAGATTTTCATGTGATTCAATTGTTTTATGTTTCTTTCTACCTAGCTGGTGATGAGCTGTGGCGTGCTTTACACAAAAATTAACTAGGTTTAGTTTATTGCTTAATAAGAATGTTTGTTTATTTTATATGATTTAAATTTACTGTGTGACTATCATATGTAATGATAATTGTGTTTCTAAATGCAACACTAATTCCTCTTTACCCCCATTAAATAAAAAATATTCAAAAATAATTATTTATAGAATTACTCATATTACAAGAAAATCACGAAATAGCGATGAACATTTTCATCACCTCAAGGCCATTTTCCGTCGTAAAATTAACGGGCGATGGAATGGCGACGGAAAATGTCCGTCTCGTGTATTTAGTCGCTAAAGAAATAATGCGACGGACTTTTCCGTCGCCTTAAAGTGTCGTCGTAAATGGTTGCCTAACTGAGGCGATGGACACGGTGATGAAATTTTCCGTCGCCAAATAAAAAAATAATTTAATTCATAAAATTAAAAAAAAAATCGGGCGACGGAACATTTCCATCGCCATTTTTGTTTTTTTATTTTTAATTTGAATTTTTTTTAATTCCATTTTCTTTTTAAATATTTATTTATACCCAAATATAATAAAAGATCATAAAACAAATATATATATATATATATATATATATATATAGTATAGAGATCAAATGAGAACCAATACCTTGTGTAGGAACTAGGAACCAATATGGAGCGTCGGATCAATGTTTTTCTAAGGCTCAGATCAATCTCAAAAAAATGAGGTCAAAAATGCAATATCTTAAGATTTATATTAAGTTAAGGGTATATATGTCATTGTATTGGATATCAATTATCTGCAGTAAATATATCTGTTCCATATATAGTGGGATTATATTGAGCGGTTTTTTTTTAGATTGGACGTTTTTTTTTTAATTTTTTGGACGATAGATTCAACTCTTTTTTCTACAGAGTTGTATCTATCGGTGTTTTATACTTTATTTAATCATAAATCTGTTCAAAATTCTTATTGATTGGGTCTGTTACGGTTTAAGGAGTCGTTGGATTTCGTCGGTCTCACTGCAGGTTTCGTCTGATTATGGAAGATACAAGTATTATGTTCTCCATTAATAGTGTAGAGATATTGGTGGAATCTGGTAGGGACGCGTATGTCTGACGTTTAGCAAATTTTTTATGTGGACATAGCAAATTCTAGAGTTGTTAATAGCAATTCGGCATATTTTTATGTGAAAACTCGAATTTGTTTTTAATTTGGTTTCAATGTGCTTTGCATGATAGTGAGATATTTTCAAAGAATGGACATTTCATATTTATTATAGATGATAGATGTTTTTTCATATTTGGTTGTGGAAGTTTTCAAGTAATTAAAAAAAAAGTAAAAATACAATGAATTGTTGCGTGTAAACTAAGAAAGTTTTTTTTTCGCAAGTTCTTACTCCATTTTATATTATCATCACGCCGGTTATCATCTGATTATGCAAGATACATGTATTGTGTTATATGTTAATGTATCTTTGTATGCATAGGGATATGGGCAGAATCTGGTAGGGACGCGTATGTCTGACGTTTAGTACATTTTTTATTCAGAATTAGCAAACTATAGTGTTGTTAATAGCAAATCCGTAATATTTTTATGTGAAAATTTGACTTTTTTAATTGGTTTCAATGTGCTTTGCATGATAGTGAGATGTTTGCATAGAATGAGCATTTCATATTTATTATAGATGATACATGCTTTTTCGTATGTGGTTGTGGAAATTTTCAAGTTAGGAAAAAAAAGAAAAAAAGTTAAAATGCCACGAATTGTTTTGTTTAAAATAAGATTTTTTTTTTCACAATTTCTTACTCCATCTTATATTAGCATTACGCCGGGTGTCGTCTGATTATGCAAGATACAAGTATTGTGTCATCTGTTAATGTTTCTTTGTATGCGTAGTGACATTGGTGGAATCCAGTAGGGACTCGTATGTATGACGTGTAGCAAATTTATTTTGCATAATTAGCAAATTATTTATATGTTAATAGCATATCGGTAATATTTTATGTGAATTTTTTTTTTTTTGATGATAGGATGGTCTCTTTTTGATGTTATCTTTTGTTTTTAATGAATTATTTCCAACATCAATGCATGAACATTGTTACGTTTTGTTATTATTAGCAATTCATTTATCATGAATTAACACATATTTGTACATGGATTAGCAAATTTTATGCGATCAGATTTTTACAATTTTCTCGTTATGTCACATGTCACATGTATTATAGTTTAAGTGGATAATGAGTCGATTGAATGATTTGATAGGAAATGAATAATAATCTGATACGAAAAATTGGAAAATTTTAAACATTGTTATTTGTAAATAAGTTTTCATGCGTGAGGTAGCTAGTAATTTTATTTTCCGACTACATTAATAAAGGCTCGTATATACTAATTTTAGCGAATTTGTTTGATATAATTAGCAAATTATATATATATTAAAAGCACATCGATAATACTTTTATCAGAAAACATAATTCGTTTCACTGTTGATAATATGGTCATTTTTTTAACTGGGTTGAATATGATTTTCAAGAACTAGGATGTTCGTACGTAAGAAAATTTTAGTTTGTTATCAAAAAAATATTAGTCTGTACTTAAAATGAATGTCATGTATCATTAGTTTATTATAAAGAACATAACAACTATATATTAAAGAATGAAAATTGTGCTATTTAAACATTCACGTCATGCTATTATTGGAATAATAATTTGCTAAAACTGTCTGAATAATTTTATCACAACAGTTCAATGTAAGTAATAATTAAAGAATGTTAGCACGTGTAATTAAACCTAGACAACATTCATTACTATGGCATCAATATTGTGTGGTCCATCCTTATATGTCGCCCTATAATAGAAGCTTGCAGAGGTGGACTTGCTGTAGCGCATTTAGCTACATTCACATTATGCCGTAGCTTTGACATAGCCTCGCGATCACAGTCATCATCACCTGCTAAAACAAAAAATAAAATTATCACGTTAGAAGCTAACAATTTTAAAAACATAACAAATACCATATTTGAACTATTAATAAAAAAACCAATACCAACATGCTATTATAATGATGTATATCTGATATGAACAAAAATACACCCCTACACCATAACAATATATTCCTAATTTGCTATTGATTTCAAGATAATTTGTTGATTATACCTTCACAATTTGTCATATACTTCACAACAGTCTATTCATATATTAATAATTTGCTAATCAAACCTTATTAATTTGCTACAAACGACGAATGCAACCAAAACCAGATAACCTGTCTATATAAATAACAATATTTGAAAATCTAATCTGCTAAATATATATTAATAGTTTGCTAATATAACCTTTCTAATTTGCTAAAGATGTCATTTCCAATCAAACCAAAATCAACAAATAAAACGATGACACCATAACCAAAAATCCCTAATTTGTGTTGATTATCTATCAATAAACTTTTTAATACACCTGACTATATTACATAAAATCATTTGAAGAAATAAATTACATATTACATGAGGCCAACTAGTAGGGAATTGAAGGGCGGAAGCAAGATATAAACAGTTAATTATTTTATTAGGATACCATGGAATGATAAACTTACTGTTATTCATATTCTCTCGGCTTCTCTTTTTATCCTCTCGTGTCGGCTGGCTCGATTATGCTTCTGTATCACAATAAAAGAAAAAAAAAAGACAACATTATAAACATCTTATGCCAAAAGTAATTTCGCTAAAATATATCAATAAAAAATGACAAACAAAGATTGACCATATAGATACAATATATTATTTTGCTATAATGACATATCAATTACATATAAAGAAACTACCTTTTGCGCGACTACCTGACGTTCCTTCTTTCGCAGAACCCCCCTTCTTGTTGTTAACTAAAAATTCGAATAAAATGCTAATCAGAATTATTCGATGCAAAACAATAAATTCTTTGATATAAAGACAGGATAATTTTGCTATAAACAACATGACAAATTGCTAATAATTACATATCAATTTGCTAAAAACAGGATATACAGATGCAAGAAGATGATAGAGGTGTTTTCTGACTGAAAAGAACACAACTGTTGCTAATAATATCGTAATAATTTGCTATAAACAAGATCTAAAATTGCTAAAAATAAATTATCAATTTCCTAAAACCAATATATACAACTGCAACATATGCTAATAATGTTGTAATAATTTGCTCTAAACCAATACCAACAATGCTAAAAACACGATATTCATTTGCAAATCTTTTTAAATGTAACTGGATTGTAATGCTATTTATTCCTTTTCAATTTGCTAAAAATATTAAACTACTCTAATTATCTATTAATAATTTGAAAAAATGGCGGGCTAAATACCTGTTCGAACGGACTTTGACCACTTCATCTTTGTTCCGGTGAGTAACGAGCGGCGGCAGCGTAGGCGCCATGATGGGCGGCGAAGGAGCGACGCCCGACAATGGAGACTCGCGACTAAGCAATTGCGGCGACGGCGGCGTAGAGGCTGAGACGACGGCGACGTAGGCGCGGCGGCGCAGGCGTTCCTCGGTTGTGCTATGGACGAGCGGCGGAACTGCTTTTCTACGGTTTTCAAATGCTTTAGAATTAAAAATGGGATTAGTTTGTTAAAATAGTCGATTTTGGAATGCTTTGGAATCTTTTTATTTTGTAATTTTTTTAAAATGGATATTTGGGGTTCTCAATAATACCCTTACTATAATTCAGCTTTTGGTATAAATTTATCATTTTGCAATTTAACCCCTAAAATCTGTAATAGATCTTGACCATTAAAAATGCACAGATCTATGAATGTAAATGGTTCCTAGTTCCTACACAGGGTATGGTTCTCATTTTAACCCACCCATATATATATATATAATTGTACATAATTTAATACAAAATGTATAATACATATAAATAAAAATCAAAATTGGAGCATAAATACAAATATAGTACAATTACGAGCCCTCCTCACCATCCGGCTTTCCGGAACCGCTACCAGACCCTCCGGATCCGTCACCAGCACCACCTGGCTGCTGATTGAGAAGGCGCTCAAGTAGGGACTCCATCATGGCCTACTTCTCTAGCACCTGCTACACAGACTCACGCTGGGTATCCATCTGTGCCTGCATCTCATCCTGTCTCGCATCGAGCTCAGCCTGGTTGTACAGCGATCCAGAGCCCAGGCTCGATAACGAGGAGGATCCTCCAGATGCAATAGAAGGGTGATGAATGGCAGGGGCCATGTTCCCCAGCGCGATAATGCGCCCTTCCTGTTAGCGTCACCACCTAGCGGAAAATCTCGCCCATGTGCAGCTCTCTGCCCTCCGCTCTCCACTCCGCGGTCAAGGCGTCACATTTATCCTGTATTTTATCAGGATAAATGTAATTCATTTTTTAATATAAATTATTTAATATATGTGTATATATATATATTAAAATATTTGTAAAAATTTACCTTGTTCTCCCTCGTCTTGGCTGTGGTCCAAAGGCCGTCCGGGCAGTGAAGCTTGAGGTAGGTCTGGTAGCGCGCCTCCCAGTCAGACAGATGCTGCTCTCTAGCCTGATTAAACAAGATAAAACAAAATCTATTAGAAATTGTTAATTTATTATACTATAAACTTAAATAATTATTATAACTCGTACGTACCAGATCGCGCATATGATCCATGGCACATCTGACGCCTCCATGGTGAGTCTAGCTGGATGATCCTGGTCTATCGGACTCGGTGTTGCGGTTCCTCTTGGCCAGACGAGCCTTCTCTTGAGTCTCCTTCGCCTGCCAGTATTCTATCCAGACAGGCCAGTCCTCCAGGCGCACAAAATCGGGCTTCTTGCCCGCTTAGTAGTCATCCTTCTTTATATGGTACACCATGTCCCTGTACCGGTCTTGGCACTTCTTCTAGAAGAGCGAAAGCACCTCCTCATCAGGGAATGACCACCTAAACTCCTTCTGTATTAACACATCAATAACTGACAACGTTAGTAATAATATTAAACAACACAAAATATATATCTATCAATTTTTTACCTTGAACTCAGCCCAGTACAGCATGCTCCAATCCACGAGCACCTTCTTCCAAGTGAAGCCCGTATAATGCATATACCTCTTGAAGATAGCTGTAATTGCCCTCGAACAGGCGTTCGAGGGCCTCATGACTCTGAAAATGCAAATTAGATTCAATTATAATATACATAAAGTACATTAATTAAATATATTGATATATAGATCAACATACCTCTCCCTACCCACGGTCTCAAGCTCGAGCTCCTGTCTCGAGTCAACTGTGCGGGACTCCTCTCCTTGAGCATCGGTCTCATCCTGACCGACACTATCATCAATGGTACCGCCAACGGATCCCATAAATGATAGAGCTCGTGACCAGCCCCGTGAGATCTACTTCCTCTAGTCATCTGACAAAAACAACTCATATAGATATCTATACACATGATCTTAATTAAAAAAACATAAAATTCAAAAAAGACAAAAATTCGGCAACATAATGACGTGAAACCTATATTTTGACCAAGTCATCGATGTAACTTAACTTGACTAGCAAAAACCAAACACCATAGGGATTCAGAGGCCCTCGTCTCATTATAAATACGTACAATTAATATAGAGAGATCCAGGGGCCCAAATCCCATTCTAACTACATATAATTAATTCAAATGAACACTTTAATTGGAGAAGTGTGTGCTATTTTATTGAATTTGAAAAAAGATAACACAATTTATGTATGAATGTGTAATTTTTTCTTTTAATTGTAGCAAATAAAATTCAACCTTTAATGATTTTTGAAATTACAACACCTTTAATTTTTTTTTTACACTAATTCAATCTAATTAGTTAGAAACAAATTGAAGGTGTTATAATTGTAAAAATTATTTAAGATAATATTTTATTTGCAACAATTACAAGGTTATCTTTTGTTATTTTTACACATGCATGTTCATTTGAAAAAAATGATCAAGAATATCTATTAGTCAACTCACCAAAACTCACAATTGCTCTGTCACTTTTTTTCCTTCTTATTGTATCTTTCAGGACCTGCAGACGAAGAGGACGATTGGTGGAGGACATGAGCGTGACGGTTTATACTACTTGGATTCTGTTATACCTACATCTTCGCGTGCACTTTCCGCCATTGTGTCTCCATATCAGTGGCATTTTCGTCTTGGTCATCCGTTTTCTGTCAGTCTTCGCAATTTAGTTCCTGTTGCGTCTGTTGATTTTCATTGTGAGTCTTGTGAGTTGGGCAAGCACCATCACACGTCTTTTCCTTCTCGAGTCAATAAACGTAGTTCTTTTGCCTTTGAATTAGTTCATTGTGATATTTGGGGTCCGAGTCGAGTTGAGTCTAGAGGAGGTTTCAAGTACTTTCTGCTTTTGGTTGATGATTATTCGCGCATGACTTGGTTGTATTTGCTGAAACAGCGAACTGAGGTCCCTGCTGTACTAAACTCATTTTATCATGAAATAAAAACTCAATATTCTGTTGCTTTGCGTATTCTTCGCACTGATAATGCTCTTGAGTTTACGCAAAAGTCTATATCATCTTTTTGTGCTTCCCATGGCATAATTCATCAAACTTCATGCTCTCATACTTCCCAACAAAATGGGGTTGCAGAACGCAAACATCGCCAAATTTTGGATGTGGCTCGTACCCTTATGTGTCATATGCATGTTCCTAAATGGTTATGGTCTGATGCTGTTCTTACTACATGCTTCCTCATTAATAGAATGCCCTCCAGTGTGCTACATGGGGATATTCCTTTTTTGTGTCTTCATTTTGATAAACCCCTTTATCCTATTTCTCCCCGCATTTTTGGGTGTGTCTGCTTTGTTCATGATCTTACTCCTGGGTTGGATAAATTGTCCCCTCGTTCTATTAAATGTGTTTTTCTTGGTTATTCTCGAACACAAAAAGGATACTGATGTCTTGACCCACTTACCAAGCGTCATTATGTTTGTGCTGACGTTACTTTCTTTGAGTCTCAACCTTATTTTTCTCCTACTAAATCACCCGATATGTTAGGCTCTACTCCGTTGCCTATCCCGGCGTTCGTGTCTCCCAGTCCTCCTGCACAACCGATACAAGTATACACACACCGTCCTAGGCGTGAACCTGTCCGAGAACCTACTCCTGAACCGACCTCATGTTCGCCACCTGAGTCACCTTCTCCTGCAGCTTCTGAAGATCCTCCATCTGCCTCTACTGATAATTTACCTATAGCTCTACGCAAAGGTAAACGTACTTGCACCACTAAACATCCCATATCTAATTATGTTTCTTTTACTCGTTTGAGTCTGCCTTTTCGTGCTTTTGCTCTTTGCCTTTTGTCTACAGTTATTCCCACTTCTTACCTTGAGGCACTTAAACACCCTCTTTGGTGGGCTGCTATGGATGAGGAGATGCGTGCTCTCTTATCCCGTGGTACTTGGGAACTGGTCTCTGTACCTTCTTCGGCGGTTATTGTCGCTTGTCGTTGGGTGTTCACTATAAAATTTCTTGCTGATGGTACCATTGATCGATACAAAGCTCGACTTGTGGCCAAAGGGTATACCCAGACTTATGGTGTTGACTACTTTGAGACATTCTCTCCCACTGCTCGTTTGAATTCGATTCGAATCTTGTTCTCCTTAGCTGTCAATCTTTCTTGGCCACTGTATCAACTTGATGTGAAGAATGCTTTTCTCTATGGTGATTTATCGCCGACTGTCTATATGGAGCAACCTCCGGGGTATGTTGCTCAGGGGGAGGATGCTACTAAGGTTTGTTGTCTTAAGAAAGCAATTTATGGTCTTAAACAGAGTCCGAAGGCTTGGTTTGATAAGTTCAGCAATGTTCTTGGAAATATTGGGTTTAAGCAATGCAAGTCAGATCACTCTGTCTTTGTGCGACATCACATGTCTGGGATTGTCATTCTCGTTGTATATGTTGATGACATACTTATATCTGGCAGTGATATACAAGGGATTGATGACACGAAGAAATACTTGCAAGAACAATTTGTTATTAAGGATATGGGTCGTCCCAAATATTTTTTAGGGATTGAAATTGCTCACAGCAAGTTGGGAATTTCTCTGTCTCAGCAGAAGTATGCTACAAATTTACTCAGAGAAACTGGATTGCTTGGAACGAAGCCAGTTGATACCCCTATGGAAGTTGACCCAAGTGTTTGGGATGACAGTGAAGACTTCTTGGAGGACAAAGCTAAGTACAGACAACTTGTTGGGAAACTTATCTACTTGACAGTAACACGGCCTGACATTTCTTTTGCTGTTGGGTTGGTCAGCCGTTTTTTGGATTTGCCTAAACAAGTTCATTGGGATGCTACTATTCGAATTCTTCGATATATCAAGAAATCTCCTGGAAAAGGATTGTTGTTTAAGAAGAATGGTCATCTGAAGATTGAAGGGTATTCTGATGCTGATTATGCTGGCTCTAAGACCGACAGAAAGTCTACTTCAGGATACTGCACTTATTTGGGTGGAAACTTGGTAACTTGGCGGAGTAAGAAACAACAAACTGTTGCTAGATCTTCAGCCGAGGCTGAGTATAGAGCTATGGCTCACACTGCTACTGAGATGATTGGAGTAAAGAATCTGCTTGGGGAATTAGGATTCACCTTCAATGAACCATTACCTATGCATTGTGATAACCAAGCAGCTATCTACATTGCAAATAACCCGGTGTTTCATGAGAGGACTAAACATATTGAGGTTGACTGCCATTTCATTCACGAGTGTGTGTTAAATCAGACTATTGCTACTCCGTTTACTTCTTCGTCCAACCAGATTGCGGATATTTTCACTAAACCGTTGGGTGGGAAACGTTTCTTAGAACTTTGCACCAAGCTGGATATGATAGATATATATGCTCCAGCTTGAGGGGGAGTGTTATAGAATATAGAATATCTTTGTTATAGAATATAGAATATCTTGTATATTATAGAATATTTTGTATATCTAGGTTTCCTTATTTATGTTGTAACCCTAGTTCTCTTCTCCCTATATATATGTGGGAGTCTCTATATTTGTAATATACTAAGAAAACCATTCTTCTATTCTTCTAAATATGTTTCATATTATTCTACTTAACAAATGATAAGGTTGAAATGAGTTTCTTTAATCTCTCCTAGAAGTGCCTTGATTGAACTGCTTGGCAGGGTAGGCTTGAGATCTAAATTGGTCTTTCTTAAAATGAACTGATCTATCAGGTTGTCTTGTCAGTATTCTGTATTAAGCTGGTGGCCTTTGTTGAATTGGTGGCTTTGGACGAGTGGATTGACTTGACTGAACTGATGGTCTTGGCTGAAAATTGGGCTGCAGTTGACCTGGTGTTTTTAGTTGGTAAAACTGACCAAGTTGTCTAGGCTGAGTTTGGGGATTTTTCAATATTCCTTTTCCTTTGGTTGGCTCAGCTAGCTGATCATAGGATCTAGTGAACCCTTTTAGGATTCCCTTATCACTGGGTTGAGCAACTGCTTTTCCCTTCTCTAGGGCAGTGAACTTGCTATATCCTAGCCCTGAGTTGCTAGTTCCAGTTCTTTGATGATTTAGTATCTCATCTAAAGTTTGAGATCCCTTTTTAAACTTCAGAGATACTTTTTCTCTCTCATGGATCTTTTGTTTGAGTTTTTGATTTTCAGCCTCTAGATCAGGAGTTCTCAATTTCAATTTCTCAAATTCTATAAACTGAGACTCAAGATAATTCAATCTTTCATGATCTATGCTCAGCTTCCTAACTTTATTTCTCAGTTCATCATTTTCATCTTTCAGTTCAACATGTAAGCAGGAAATTGAAGCTAATTGGTCTTCTAGCATCATAAGTTTCATATCAAGTTCATTGCTAGAGATAGTTGCTTCATTTATATGATAAAAAGAGGTTTGAGAATCAGATGTACTAATCTCTTTATCATTGTCAGCCATGAGGCAGAATAATGCTTCATCATCTGAGCTGTAGCCATCAGAATCGATTTCAGAAGGATAGTCTGAATCATCGAGCACGGCATTCTCGACATTTGCAACCATTGCTTTCCTTTTGAATAAGCTTCTCCTCACCTTGGCTTTCTTGTCTTCAGGGAGTTCTGGACATTCAAATCTGTAATGTTCTTGTTTATGGCAATGAAAACATTCTCTAAGATTTCGGTTGCCACTCCTGAATGGTTCAACTGACCATTCAGCTGGTTGGTAATTTTTCTCAACTT
This sequence comes from Perilla frutescens, assembly GCA_026008535.1. NCBI lineage: Eukaryota > Viridiplantae > Streptophyta > Magnoliopsida > Lamiales > Lamiaceae > Perilla > Perilla frutescens. The sequence continues at coordinate 35,978,465 of BRKX01000011.1, forward strand.
TTGGGATTTCATCAGTTTGAGGTGAAACTGATTGTTTATCCCGAACTCTCTTCAACTTTTCTAGCAACTTGGTAACTGATTAGATCTGATCATTGATGTCATCAGTTAGATTCTCCTTCTTTTCAGTTGCTTCTCTTTTTCGTTCAGTTGAAGATCCGCCTTGGTTTTCTTTGGCTGGTGAGCTCCTAGGACGGAAGTTGTTCCTTCCTCGAGTGTCTCTAAATCGGTTCCTTTCACCGTAGAAAGCTGCGTCTTGAGCTGATGATGTTGATGCTTCCTTCTTTCGGTTTAGACTGTACTCATGAGCTTTGAGAGAACCAAATAGTTCTCTTGGAGTGATGCTATTTAGATTCCTTGATTCCTTTGTGGATATCACTTTCATACCCCATTCGTCACTGAGATTATCCAATATCTTGGAATTCATCTCAGAATTGGGATAACTCCTCCCGAGGTTGTTCATCTCACTGATAATGCCTAGAAATCTGATTTCAAGGCTTGAGATGGACTCTTCTGGCTGCATTCTGAAGAATTCATATCTCTCGACTGCCAGTTGGAGCGTTTCCTTTGATGGCTTCAGACTCTCTGCAAAGATCTACTAGTAAGTCCCATATCTCCTTGGGAGTTGTGCAGTTCTTTGTATCCTTCAATCGATCTTCATCTAGAGTTTGAAATAATGTGGCTTGAGCAACGAACTCTAGATTCTTTAACTTTTTCTCTTCACTGGTGAGAAGATTAGTTGGCTTTGGGATCCTTGCCGGTTGATTGATATCAACTATGTGAGCGTCATTGTCCATCATGATGATTATTGGACCGTCTTCGATGACTTCCCACATATTCTCATGAATTGAGCAGAGATGTGCCTTCATTCACTTGCTCCAGTTATCATAGTTCTCAACTGAAAACAAAGGTAGCTTATGGTTTCCCATAGCTGGAATGTTAGCACAGATAAATAGATCTGATTCAGTTGATCTACAGAAACGGTTGATCCTTAGAATCAACCGCTCTGATACCACTTGTTGGTCCCGGGCGAGTCGATATCAGTTTAGAGAGGGGGTGAATAAACTGATTAAGAACTTCAAAAACTTTTACTTTAGATGCGGAATAACAGGGCCCTTTGACTCGCTTAGTGAAACTTATCTATGCACAAACTTGTTGATCAGTTAAGACAGTTTGAGTGCAGCTTGTGTGATATTGTGTGCAGTTCAAAGATATGCAATAATCAAAATAGTGCAGCACACAATCAATTTATAGAGGTTCGAAGTCTCAAACTTCTACGTCATCTCTTCCTTCCGCAGAAAGGCAACTTCACTATATAACTTGAGTTTCTTTACAAATTACACAATGAAGAACAGTTGACTGAACCTGGTAACTGCTCGCTACCTCAGCGGGTCGACGACTCATACTTGAAGTCCCATAACTGCTCCCTAGGAAGGTAGGTGCTATTGTCATCTTTATAAGGTTTTAGATCTCTTTCGATCTTCAAGTGGTGAGTCTTGAATAGGGGTTATCAACTGATTTGCTCATTCAATTGAGCTGAGTAGTTGATCGTTGTATTGCTGGAACTGAGAAGGCTACCCTGGCTGGATCGTCAACAGCTGGCTGAATATCTTGATTCTGTGAATTCTTCTTCTCAGTTGGAGTCTCGCAGTTTCTATCAAAAGCTGAACTTGAGCTTGAGTGGGAGGGAGAAAGAAAAGCTCTTGCTTGTATATGTGAAAGTTATGTAGGCGAAGAGATTGCTAAGAGTTGGCCAAGAGTATTATAAACTCTGATTCACTCGTCTTTTATAGAGGAGTGATTTTATCACCGTTGAGTTCCATTGTCCATTGATCAGTGGCTCTATTGGCTCATCAATGGCAGGCGGTCTTTAATGATCGCTTGGAGCTTTTGGTTGAAGTAGCCATTACTCTGCCAATCGATCTTCATTAGATATTTAATTCCAGGATCTTTGTAGGAGCATTTATTTCAAGATTCGTCGGTTTGAGCAATAAACTCCAGGGTTCTCTGGCTTCAGCTTTCTTAGCAGTTTTGAGTTCCAGTTGGCAGTTCTGGACTTGTCAGCTCAGTTTGGTTATTGCTCTAGTTGGTAGTTCCGAGCTTATCAGCTGAGTTTGGCTATTACTCCAGTTGGCAGTTGGTAGTACCGAGCTTGTCAGCTGAGTTTGGCTATTGCTCCAGTTGGCAGTTCTGAGCTTGTCAGCTGAGTTTGGCTATTGCTCCAGTTGGCAGTTCTGAGCTTGTCAGCTGAGCCTGTCTATTACTCCAGTTGGCAGAATTGAGCTTGTATTTCTCCAGTTCGACTGATCTCAAGTTCTTGGCTATCTTGTCAGCTTGACTGATTTCTCTTTGAGCTTTCTTGTCAGCTTTTACTAATCATAAGCTGGCTGACTACAGTTCTGGCCTTCAACTGATCTGTCTTGTTTTGCTTCAGTTTGGCCATCAGTTGGATAATTCCAGTCTCTAGTTTAAACTGATGTTTTATCAGTTTCCTCAGTCTTTAGTCAATTCTTTTCTCCCTCAGCTCAGCTGACTCAGATGTCAGTTTGTCTCGACTGATTCGACTCCTCAGTTGAGTTGAATTTTGACTAGATGACGTATCCTTCAGCTTGTAGACCATTCTTTAGATTGGTTAACTTTGTTCCTTTTTGATGTCCTGGATTGGTCAGCTCCGAACTACAACTTGAGTTTTAGTCAGTTTTTCATATCTAATTTTGATATCTCATCAAAACCTAATCTAGGGGTTCCTTGATAGTTTTTCCTAACAATTTCTCCCTTTTTGATGATGTCAAAACTTTGTTGATGATGATGGAAAAACTGCAAGTGTAGTAAATGCTTAAGTAGAATCTTAAAATTAGAGCAAATTCAGAGCAAGTTGAGAGAAAAATTGATTCATGATAGCATTTTCAATTATCAGAGCATTTGTCATTCATGCTATCTTCAAGTATCAGAGCATATCAAATTCAAGAGCAATTTGGACTTCAAATTTCAGAGCATTCTTTCATTCTTTCATTTTGGGCATGCTTTCATTCCAGTATTAGAGCATTTAAGTATCAGAGCATTATTAGAGCATGAGCATTCAAACTTGAAATATCAGAGCATTATAAGCATGATCGAAACTTGTATTATATATTCATTTTAAAGCATATAATTCTTTCAAGAGTAGTTAAAACCACTAATCTACTTTCTGAAAATTGCTCCAATTTTTTCTGCTCGATTCTCCTCTTTCTTGGACTCCTTGTAATCTTTATGCTTCCCCCTGAAGCTCATCTTCCCCCTCATGATGAATTTCTCTTTGAATCTGATCCCAAAGATTCAAGCATCCATCATCATACTGTCCATCTTCCCCCTTTTTGGCATCATCCAAAAGGTGGAATGGATTGCATGATGGTAGTGACAAGTTTGGCAGGAATGTGAAACAGTTGCCAAATTATCATCAGAAATTGAGGGAACTGAAGGAATTTTCTTGGGTGAGGAGAGCCATGCATAGGCGTCTTCAGTTGTCATAAACTGACCTTGATCAGAGATGTCTTGCTCTCTGAAGTTCATTGAGGCAAAGTTGTTGAAGATCTCATCGGTTGGAGGGATGAGTGGATCATCAACAAAAGGTATGCATGAGAAGTTGGCCGGTTCATTGTCAGGGAGAGGAGCATCGGCTGGTATACGGAGCTAGATTCGTTTGATCATTGAATCCATTATCTCTGAAAGTGTTGGTGGCGAGGAGAGTGGATGATTCATCCAGTTTCTACTCCATGTTCCTTCGTTGATCCAAAAGGTGGAGCCACGGGTGTGGATGAGGTGGAACATTGTTGACTCATCCAGTTGGAAGCGCCATATATGGTACTGGAGGTACCGTTGTAGTTGCGTGAATAGAGAGGAGTCTGTGTCCTTAATGAGACTGAAGCAGCTTCTGAGCTGATGGTCTAGAACTGCTTCAAAATCAACCTCAATAGAGTCACGTTGGACTAAAGGTAGAGGTTGCGAGCTGGCTGATATTGTAGGCTGATCACTCAGCCTTGAAAGAGGTGTGCTCTCAAACATCAGCTCTCTTTCATCAGAGGAGCTGACGGGTGCCTCCAAATGTGCCTTTCCACGATTTGAGTTAGAAGGCCCTTGTGGACGTGAACGCTTTGGGATCTGATGGCAGTAGATAGTTGGGATCATGTCTCTTCTTCTGAGTTGTTCGCCAGTTGGGATGACCTCATCAAACTGGCTTTGAATGATATGGCTTATGCGACTCATAAACCCGACTTTTTCTCAAAATGAGCCAGTTGATAGATTATATGCCGCTCGCTCTACATTAGCTCGCAGTTGAGTAAGAATAAAAGAGGCCTAGTTGGCTTGACATCCAAAGTATAGAGCGGCTGTGAGATGGGCTTTGATATCGGAAAGCTGGACCGTCTCAAAGTTGCCATGTAGAATATGGTCGGTGATATCCAAGAGTTGGATAAAATCACTGGGCATGCTCTCCTTCAGTCTGTGTGAAGAGTCATGGTGGCGCATATGAGAAAGCTTCCAGGCATCCCACATTGCGTATTTGCATGGCAGTTTCAGATCCATCACGTCTGGGCCTTTGTCAGGGAGGCGAAGGGTGGACATCATCGTATCTTTTGTCACCGTGATCAGTTTATTTTGGACGGTGGAGATAATGTTGTCACCGGAGATGGTTGCGTTGTAGTAGAACTCGGCAACATAAGTAGGTATATTCTTGACTGGCAGGAGGGTCAAGAAGGGTAGCAAACCAGTGGCCTCTAATGGTCAATAAATTCTTTGAAAGACATCTGGGCCGAGACGTGCATTGAGCATTTCTAGATTTAGAGACTTGTCCTTTTTCATCTTGTGCTCAAGAGATTTTACATCCACCATGTGAAATGGGGGCTTCATATCTGCAAAAATATGCTATTTTAGTTTAGAGATGCAAGTGTTTTTGTTGAGAGAGGGAAGGCTAATAAATGATTAAAGCAAGAGAGAGAAAGAGTTTACAGATGATCGGAGCCTTCATCTCTTTGCACATATTTATTCATCTTTGCATGCAGGAATCGAGGGCACTCGATTGCTTTTCTTAGCTGATCAGCCATCCGATTTGATGGTTGATTAGATGAATTAATGATGATTGCATCTCAACTGTTTAATGGTTAAGTAACTTTATGATCTTGTGGCTGAGATGTAGCGATTTTGAAATGGGGTAGTTGCCATAAATAGTGAAATATTTTCTGCAGATCTTTCTATTTATAGCTCATTAAAAAATTATATTTTCCTTCTCCTTTTTGAAGAGTTGTTTTAATATCAATGCAGAGATATTAATGGCAACTTTGTGAGATAAAACCCTATTTTCAAATTGTAACCGTTGAATATAGTATAAGAAATTTCATAATCGCAACGGTAACAATTCAATTATGATAAGCTTTGAGAAATTAAAAAAAACTTATCCGGATTCAGTTGGGATACAGTCCAACTGATTGATTGCTCGGCGGTTGAATGATCAGTTGAGTCTTGATTCTCAGTTGTCATTGATGAGCTGGCTGAAGCTGAAGTTGCAACTGAACTGAATTGTTCATTTGGTGTGATCAGTTGCTTGGCTTTCTGTAGACAGTTTCCGCTTCTTGAAGGGCCTAGCTGGACCAGCTGCACTACTTCCTTTGGAAGTAGTTTTGTGCATTGGTAGTTCAGGCCTTGCTGTTCTCCTGGCTTGGTGGAGTTGAAGCTGGATGGCAACTGAGGAGTTTTTCATCCTTTGACTAAGGGATTGTGAAGTTCCCTTTGGCGATGACCCAAGATGATCACTTTTCATAGACAGCTGCATGCCTTTTGAGCTGGATGTGAGCAGTGGAGTCACATAGCTCTTGGATAGGAGACTTGGTGATGTGGCAGTGTCTTCATCATCACTATCGCTCTTATCAGCACGCCTTGGATTCTTCTGAGAAGCTATAGCTTTAGCATGTGAGAGATGAGGTTCTCTCCTTTTAATGACAAGTGGAGTTCATCATGATGGCTCAGCCGACTGGCTTGATAAATTATCAAAGTTCAATTGTCGATAAAGCGAGCCAGTTGGGCAGTTGACTGGTTGATCTGCAGTCCCAACTGCTTGAGGCATGATGCTGGATTTGAACTCTGCTAGTAAGGCGGTTGCTGGAATTTTGTTAACAAGCCGGTGATTCATGATGTGCTGAACTTGCACCATGGTTGGAGGAAATGGATTTGATGAACCTATCCATGTGATGCTCCAAGTTTCTTCTCGTTGCCAGTAGCTCATGCCATGAAAGGTAGTTAGAAGAAAATGAGACTGGATGGACATAGAATGTCTCCAGTTGTACCAGTAGAAGTATCGGTGAAGTTGTTTGAACAACTCTTGGTCACGTTGTGCAATAAAAGCAAAGTGAGTGAGAAGGAGATTTGTCACTTTCTTTTGTGCACCTTTGACTGCATATTCACCACTATAGAAAGTGCGAATATTCTCTTCAGTCAGCTGGAGATGAGGACATGTGCCTCTGAAGTAGTCCACTCCATAGTTTGGATGAGGGATTCCAACAAATGGAATAAGCTCATTTGGATCAGAGCAAAACTGAAAATCAACTGGTGATCCATTCTTTGATTTTGGAGAATGAACGACATTGGTAGTTGAGTTGCTCGAACTGTGGTTGTTCGTCTTGGCCTTGCCTCTTCTCTTTTTCTTCAGTGACTGAAGATGAGCAGTTCCTTTCTTAGGGATCCAGTCGGAAATAAGGACTGGTAGTGATTCATCACTCGGAAGCTTCAGTAGGTCTTCAAGCATTTTGCTCATTCTTAGAACAAGTCCTACCTTGGACTCAAGTTTGCCAGATTTCTTTGATTCTGCAGCCTTGATGACTTGATGCTTGAATTGTTGGAAGACAAATTCTGCCCAGTTTGTTTGTCTCCCTTCAGCAAGGTAAATCATGACCTTGTATCTCTCTTGGGTGAGTTGGCTCAAGCTTCCAATGGCCCCGAACATCATCTTGTTCGTTATGTCAAGTAGAACTCCATAGTCGGGCTTGAGGTCAGTTTTAGCTATGGTAAAACTGAATTGCTTGTTGCAGGTTGAAGCTTTCCATTCTCTCCAGTGTGACTCTGCAGATTTCTTTAGATCTTGAACGGATGAACCTTCATGAGGAAGTTGAAATACTTCAGCAATTGTTCTCTCAGTGATTTGTAGCATCCTTCCTTGAATCACTGATAATATTATCTTTCCATCTGCAGATAATTTTGCTTGAAGCAAAAATTCACTAACCAAATTTTGTCTAAAGAATTTTGGTGGTGTTTCTAGGTAGTGAAGAACTCTTGTCTTGTGAAGATTTGACAGAAAGATTGGATTGTTTGATTCATCTATAATCAATTGAAATTTCTTCCTATCAAGGAATTTAACTCTCATAAGTTGTTCCTTGAAGGAATTTGAAGATCTGGATAATTTGGCCATCTTTGAGGTTGGCTGAAATTTTGGGAGATTCAAGATCTTTAGAGAGAGAGAGTTTTTGAGATTGTAGGAGGAAGAGGCTTTTTGAGAGGTTTGAAAGAGAGAGGCTTTTTATGAGTGTTTGGACAGGCTCATAGATATGATGGTTGGAATGGTACTAGTCTCTAATTTATTTTGGTCGTTGGCAATTAATGACCTTGACATGTGTCATTGTTTTACAACGGTCAAAATTTCAAAATAAATGTGAAGCTTAACATTTATTTGAAATCAAAAGAATAAACTTTTATAAATATCTCAAAAGATAATTACAAACTAATTAACAAGAAGTACACTTAGGGCTTCTCTAATCATGTTTAATTTGATCAGCCACTCAGTCCTTCTTGTGATCAGTTTTCCTCCTTTTGGCCAACGGTTCCGATCTGTCATCTTCTTCACCCTCATCGCTGCTTGCTGACTTAGTTTCAGCTAACTGGAGTCTTTGATGGGCTTGCAGCTGCTTGATTTGCTCAGCATGCAGTTTAACCTGTTGCTGCAGGGATTTGATCAGTTCCACATAATATGGAGAGAGCTGGACTGTAGAACTGCTCGGTTGAGCAACGAACTGAACTGCTTTAGAGTCAGCTTCATCTCCTGCTTTAGTTCCATCAAGTTCCTCGCAAGGAACTGTGTGTGATATTTTGTTCATCTCCATAATGATGGTCTCATCATAAATTGACTCTGATGAGATCTTTGGTGCAGCAGTTTGAGCGGCAGCTTGAAGTGCTCTTTAGATTAGATCAATGTACATAGTTAGAGCTAGTGTACCTTGATATGCAGGTTGTTCGGCTACTTGAGTCATCTGTTCAACTGACTGATCATACTCAATTGGCTTCGGAGTTGACTCTTGTGGAGGAGCAGTTTGAGTCTCAGTTGGCTCCTTATGCAGTCGAGTCTTTTCAGTTGGCTCCTGTGACTCTTCATTACTTGGAAGATCTGGTAAAGTGGGAGATTTGAGCAGCTCTTCAAATTCCAGATCGCTGGCTGTTCGCTCATCAACAACTTGCATCTCAGGTGAATCATCAAGGAGATCGATGATAATGTCATCTGGTTGGGGAGATGCTTCGAATGTTAACTGCCTGGCTACTGATGTTATGGCAGTTTGCCTTGTCCTCCAAACTTCAGTAGTTTTAGCCCCTTGCTGACTGCTCTGAACTTCTTTATTGAACTGATCCTGCACCCTTTGATGCTGTTGTTGTCTGAGGTTTAGCAGTTCCTCGAGCAATCAGTGCTGCTGAACTTGGGGATTTGTCCATTGTTGCTGTTCAGCTTGAGTTTGTCGAGGTGGCAGTCTGATGTCGGCCCAGTTGAGTAGGTCATTCATTACGTCCAACAAGGTTTGCCGTTCTAGATGTGGGTGGTTCCGTTGAATGGCAAGCATTCTTTTCAATGTGATGATTGGATTTTGCTCAGGGGACTCTTGTCCAGCCCATTGCATACTCCATCTTTATTCCCTTCTCCAGAAGCTCATCCCATGCAGAGCAGTTAGGAGAAAATGTGCTTCGGAGTTGAAGCAGTGTCTCCAAAGGTACCAGTAGACATACCTTATTAGAGCTCCATACAGAGTGGTCATTCCAATTACGTCTTCAATGAAGTTTTCGGCTATGAACTTCTGCACTTGTTCATCAGCCCAGCACTTGACAATTTCAGCTCTCGATAGAGCTCTTATGTTTTCTTCTGTCTCTCCCATCGGAGGGCATTCAGTTCTGAAAAATTCTGCTCCTGAATCCTTTGGGGGAATTCCTCTGTCAGGCACTATGTCATCTCTTTTGACTGGTGCAACATCAAATACCTTAATGTTACGAGGAGGCAGTTGTGGAGGGGGTGGAGGCCCTGATTTCTTCTTCTTCCCTCTTGATTGAACTGCTGCGAGCTTCTTCTTTGACTTGTCAGTTCTTTCCTTGAACTGAACTGGCCTGGTGGAAATCACTTCTTCAGGTGAATCAATAGTTGATCCACAACGAACTTGGCGCAGAGGCTTGGCTTTAATTATGCTTCCCAACATTTGGCTTATTAGGAGGTTATCTTCTGAGTCGGAGTCTTCTTGCGGCATCTCAACAGCAATCTCCTTGCCTTTTCTTTTTGTTGACTCCTTAGCTCTCTTTGAGAAAATAGCAGTTGGCTGACTGCTTTTGATGGATATAGATTTTGCAGCTGGCTACCTCTTGCCGGTTACTGGTATAAAATCCAGTTTGCCGATCATCAACGTATCAGTTTCCTCTGACATGGAGTCAAGAATATTCTCCAATATGATATTTATTCTGCTTGGATAGCACATCTTCTGGCGAAACTCAGTTGCTGACTAGTGCTTTTACACAATATCAACATACTTCCTTATCTGCTCAAAGAAGTATTGGGCCTAGTTTACTTTGATGCCTCTGATGATCGCTGCACAGATTTTGTACTTGTGCTCCGACATCTCCGAATGGCTTCCTGTTATCCCAGTAATCATTCTACAAGCAACTGATGCTAGAACTCTGTATTCTTCTTAGAGGAGAGACATGAGTGTACTGCTCTTATAGGGATCTGCACATTTCTTCCGCTTCCACTGGCGGTAAGCTTCCTCTTGATCCACTTCAATGTCTTGCAATCGTGTTCCAGTAGTTGGCAGTTTGAACAGTCTTCTGAATAATTCTAGAGTTATGATCAGTTCGACTCCACGAACTTCAGTCATTATTCTGTCATCGTAGCCTTTTGAGTTTAAGTAAAACTCAACCACGGCCTCTGGGTAAATCTTTGATGGGTATTCTTCCGTGAAGCTTTTCAAACCGCTTTGCTCTATCTTCCTGATCAGTGAGTTGCAAAGAGGGGAATCTGAGCACTTTTCTCTATAAGCTCCTATATCCAGGAACTTATCTCTGTAGAGATTTGTTTGGAATCCTCGTAAGGATTTGCCAGTTTTCTTGAAGTCGAACTTTCATCGAACAGCTGGTGTGTGTCTGTCAGCCATGGAGTTTTTAAGATGAATGGTTTAGAAGGGATAAATTGGCTTTGACTGAATTTCAGAACTGAATATTTTTACTTTAGCAAGTTTTGCAGAACAGTTTCAAGAATTGATGGAGGAAAAATGCTTTAATTCTTTACTGTGTTTGAGATCGGTAAAAGTAAAAATGAAAGTTCAGCCATCCCTTTTATAGAATATGATGGGGTTCTTTCAACGGTTGTGACGCTTCAGATGTCTAAGTTCAACGGTCGGATTAACTCAATCGACCAGTCGATTGGCTTTTCATTTCTATCCGTTGGGGATAAATGAGGAGAGAGATAAGGTTCAACGGTAACATTCAAGTGACACGTGTTTTTACCGTTTCCACTATTTAAACTTTTGAACTTATCTTTTCTCTCTAGCAGTTTCTCCTTGGCTTGAAACTGATTACGTCATCAGTTGGCTTCAAGTGTAACTGATGATATTTCTGTTGATCAGTTCCAACTAAGATGTCTTCTCATCAGTTCCGAACTGGTCTTGACTGCTTTGACCTTTATTCAGCTTCTTCCCAGTTCAGCTGTTCTCTTTCAGCTGCTCCTTGAACTGATATCTCCTTTTGATTTGACTTCAATTCCTATGACTCCTTCATCAGTTTGATCAATTTGCAGTTGGTATGTTCTGCACAACTGACTGGATCATCAGTTTGAGCAACTGAACTGATGATTTAGTTGAACTGATGGGGTAAACTGATCATCTCCAGTTTACTTTTCTCTCCGCAGCTTCTTGCCTTTACTTCAAACTGATGGCTTATGTGTCCAACTGTTCAGTTCCTCTATTCACCTAGAGTAATTTATTGGCCTTTTTCTTCCAGTTGATCATCTTCATCTTGTGAGGTTAGCTCAAGTAGTCCCAACTGTATGCATAACTCCATAAACCTTGCTTCTGGCAGTGGTTTGGTGAAGATGTCAGCTATCTGCTTCTCAGTGTTGACATATTTGATGCTTATTTCTTTCTTCTCGATGTGATCTCTGATGAAGTGATGTCTTATGTCAATGTGCTTAGTTCTTGAATGTAGAACTGGATTTTAAGATATCGCAATTGCACTATTGTTGTCACAGTAGATAGGTACTTCTTCAGTTTCAACTTTGTAGTCCTTCAAATGTTGCTTCATTCAGAGTATCTGAGCACAACAGCTTCCAGCAGCTACATATTCTGCTTCAGTTGTTGACGTGGCAACTGAGTACTGCTTCTTGCTAAACCAGGATATCAGTTTGCTTCCAAGAAACTGACATGTTCCACTGGTGCTTTTTCTGTCGATCTTGCACCCACCAAAGTCTAAATCTGAATAACCAATCAAACTCAAACTGTCATCTCTGGGATACCATAGTCCAAGATTTATGGTTCCTTTGAGATATTTGATAATCCTCTTAGCTGCTTCAAGATGACTTTTCTTTAGATTAGCTTGAAACCGTGCGCATAGACCGACTGAATAAGAGATGTCTGGCCGGCTAGCTGTTAACTAAAGTAGCGACCTAATGATTCCTCTGTAGTATGTTTGGCTAACTGATTCTCCTTCTTCATCAAGAGTTAGTTGAACTGATGTGTTCATAGGAATCTTGAGAGTTTTTCCTTTGCTTACACCAAACTTCTTGACTAGCTCCTTGGTGTACTTAGCCTGGCCGATAAAGATCCCATCTTTCAGCTGCTTCACTTGGAGTCCTAGGAAGAATGTCATTTTTCCCATCATGCTCATCTCAAATTCGCTTTGCATCAGTTGAGCGAATTGTGTGCATAGATCTTTGCTTTTTGATCCAAAAATTATGTCATCCCCATAAATTTGAACCATTAAGATCTCAGTTGATCGTTCTATTCGGAATAGAGTTCGATCAATGACTCCTTTTTGAAACCCATTTTTCAGCAAAAATGTTGTTAGAGTTTCATACCATGCTCTAGGAGCTTGCTTCAGTCTGTAGAGGGCCTTCTTCAGTTTGAAGACTTGATCACCAATTTCAAAGCCTGGTGGTTGCTCAACATATACGTCCTCCTTGAGCATTCCTTGAAAAAAAGCACTCTTGACATCCATTTGGTAGACTGTGAAGTCGAAGTGAGCTGCATAGGTTAAGAACAGTCTGATGGTTTCCAATCTTGCAACTGGTGTGAATGTCTCATCAAAGTCGATCCCTTCACTTTGTGAGTAACCTTTGGCTACCAGTCTAGTCTTGTTCCTTGTGATCACTCCTTGTTCATCCAGTTTGTTACGAAAAACCCATTTTGTACCAATGACCTTCTAGGTTTTTGGCCTATCAACAAGAAACCATACATCATTTCTTATGAACTGGTCCAGTTTTTCTTGCATGGCCATTATCCAGTCTGAATCTTCTAAGGCTTCTTTGACGTTCACCGGTTCAGTTTGAGATATGAAGCATATGAATAATGCATGCTCAGTTGAACTTCTGGTTTGGACTCGACTTCTTGGATCACCAACTATCTTGTCAGTTGGATGGCTTCGGAGCCATTTGGGCAAGATAGCTTCAGCTGGCTCTTCTGTGGTGACGTCATTAGTTGCTCTTTCATCAGTTGGTTTGGCATTTTCATCAGTTCTTTCCCCTGTTTCAGTTGTGGGGTTTATGGTCTCAGCGCAATTTGTGTCTTCATTGACCAGATTGTTCTCAACTGGTTTAGTACCAGTTTCATTGCCTTCTTCTAGTAAAACTTCAAACCACTCTGGAACAATGTGATCTACATAGTCCTGCGAGTTCTCAGTTTCACTAGGTAGTACTTGAACTGATGTGTCTGTTCTTTCATTGTTCATGTACTCATTAGCAAATTCATCAAATACCACATGACATGTTATTTCCACAATAAGAGTTCGTTTATTGAACACTCTGTAAGCTTGTGCATGAGGAGAGTTATATCCAAGAAATATACCCTCATCAGCTTTAGTACTAAAAGCTTTCAATTGAGTCTTGCCATTGTTGTGAATATAACATTTACAACCAAATATTTTAAAATATGAGATAGAAGGCTTACGACCCTTATACAGTTTATAAGGTGTTTTGTCATGGCCTGCTACAATGGCACTTCCATTTTGAGTATGGCAAGCTGTGTTAACTGCTTCAGCCCAGTACCCTTCAGCTATGTTGGTCGGAGCTGCTTCTTTGAGTGTCCGGTTACGCCGTTCGGCTACACCGTTTTGTTGTAGAGTTCTTGCAGCTGAGTGTTCATGAGTGATTCCAAGCTGGTTGGGAAAGCTGATCATGTGTTGATTCACAAATTCAGTTCCATTATCGGAGTAAATCCTTTGAACTGATCTTTCATTTTCGGTCTGGAGCCTTCTGATCAGCGCCGTTAGCTTTTCATAAGTTTCATCTTTGCTCCTCAAGAATTCCACCCATGTATATCTTGAGTAATCATCAACTACTACAAGAGTGAATCTTTTGCCTTTTGGAGTTTGAGGTCTAACTAGACCAAACAAGTCCATATGTAGCAGTTGGAGGCAATCAGTTGTTCCTGGTGGATGACTCTTATTCTTGAAGGATGACTTCACCTGCTTCCCTTTTTGACATGGTCCACATACACCTGTTTTCTTGTATATTTCCTTGGGAAGCCCCTCAACTAACTCTTTCTTGGCTAGGTAGTTGATTGTTTTGAAGTTCAGGTGATTCAGTCATCGATGCCATAGCTACCTTGCTTTAGTTGATCCTTTTGAAAGAAATCAAGCTTCTGAGTAGCCGGTTGACCAGTCAACAATGTACATGTTGCCTCTCCTTATGCTAGTGAACATAATTACTCCAGTTGACTTGTCTCTTATGTTGCAGGAGTTTTTGATGAAGTCAACTTAGTAGCCATTGTCGCACAGCTGGCTGTTGCTGAGTAGTTTATGCTTCAGTCTATCCACGTGGGAGACTCCATTTACTACTACTTTTCCCTTGACTACGAACCCTTCTCCAATGGTTCGGCTTTTGGAATTGTCTCCAAATGTGACAAGTGGGCCTTTGATTTCTTCATAACCGTCGAGATCTTCTCTGTCTCCGGTCATGTGCTTGGAGCACCTGCTATCTAGATACCAAATGTCTTTGGTTTTCTTCATAGATAGGATGCTCTTGTCCTGCAAAGAAAATAATTAGCATTTAGAGACCCGTTTCATATCGGGTCCTTGTTGATACATTAAGCTTTTTGGAATCCAAACTTGCCAAACTTTTGGCTTTTTATCACTCAGAGAGTCAACTGATTTGGATCGTTTGACCAGTTTTGACTCTCTTTCAACTCTTCTAGAATCGGTTGAATGATACCCGTGTTGGAAGTTAGTGGGATAAAACAATTCAACTAATACGCAGTTATCTCGAGATTTTTGAGTTCTTCTATCAGGCCAATGCCTTGTGTGTTTCCAATTTACTGGATTAAACCCTTTAGGATCAGTTCTTGGTTCATTTCTTGAATCCAGATACTCATTGTAATGATGATGTTATAGAATATAGAATATCTTTGTTATAGAATATAGAATATCTTGTATATTATAGAATATTTTGTATATCTAGGTTTCCTTATTTATGTTGTAACCCTAGTTCTCTTCTCCCTATATATATGTGGGAGTCTCTCTATTTGTAATATACTAAGAAAACCATTCTTCTATTCTTCTAAATATGTTTCATATTATTCTACTTAACATGGTATCAAGAGCGGGACGAATCCTTCTCTGACCTTGATACACTTTACCCTATTTTTTTTATTTTTTTTTGCGCCGCCGCCGCCGCTGTACTGATTATTCTCCAGCCACTACTACTATTCTACCTAGGGTTTAATTCTTTGACCCTTTCTTTGCCATGTCCGACTCTAAATCTGCTGCTTTAGGAACCACCATAAAATTGAATGGTTCCAACTATCTGCTATGGTCTCGTGCTTTTTTGTTGTTCTTAGGATCCTAGAAAAAGAAAACGCATGTTCTGTCTGCTCCCCTTACTTCTACAGACCCACGTATGAGACTTGGTGTGCCGATGATTGTGCTGTTATGACGTGGTTTGTCAATAGCATGGAGGATTCTGTCAGTAAGAACATTATGTGCTTGGAAACGGCCAAAGCCGTGTGGAATACCTTGCAAGAGATGTATTCCAATGACAAAAATGTTTCTCGGGTGTTTGAGTTGTATGAGAAACTTTTTTCTCACACGCAGTCTGACCAATTGGTGAATGACTACTTTTCTACTCTCAAAGGTCTTGCTGATGAAGTTCTCGTTTATCATCCGCTCTCATGTACTGCTGCCACGAGAGCCACTCAGTGGGAAGAATTCATGGTTGCTAAATTCTTATCCGGATTGGATGCTGATCTCCGACCCATTCGTGATAGTTTGCTGTCTAGCGATAACATTCCTACGTTATCCAATGCTCTATCTCGTGTGCTTCGTGTCGCAACAGGTCGTGCTGATGATGTTGGTTCTTCTGATGCCTCCGCCATGGCTGCTTGCAGTCAGAATTTTCATGGTGGACGCGGCCGTGGACGTGGCCGTGGCCGTGGACGGAGTAGTCGTGGTCGTGGCCGAGGCCGTGGCCCTGATGAACGCCATTGTGAACATTGTCAGCGTACGAATCATACTTCTGAGAATTGCTGGATGAAATTTGGTAAACCTGATTGGGCTAACACAGTATTTCCTGATTCGAGTTCTTCCTCCTATGATGATATGGTCTCAGTCCCACGCGCTCAATATGATAATATGATTCAGTCCATCACTTCATCGTCCACTGCTGCCTCTACTTCTGCTACTCCCGCTACTACTGTTGCCTCCACCACTGCAGGTGCGTTTGCCGTGTCTCATGGTAAGTCTTGGTTATTGGACTCTGGTGCCTCTGTCCATATTACTGGTACAAAATCTCTCTTGACGTCTTTTTCCTCATCGTCTTTACCTTCTGTTCGTCTTGCTGATGGCACTTTTTCTCCGGTAACGGGAACTAGTGTTGTCCAACCCACTCCTCATCTTACTCTTGAAGATGTCATGTTCGCTTCCAACTTTCCTGTTAGTTTATTATCTATTAGTCAACTCACCAAAACTCACAATTGCTCTGTCACTTTTTTTCCTTCTTATTGTATCTTTCAGGACCTGCAGACGAAGAGGACGATTGGTGGAGGACATAAGCGTGACGGTTTATACTACTTGGATTCTGTTATACCTACATCTTCGCGTGCACTTTCCGCCATTGTGTCTCCATATCAGTGGCATTTTCATCTTGGTCATCCGTCTTCTGTCAGTCTTCGCAATTTAGTTCCTGTTGCGTCTGTTGATTTTCACTGTGAGTCTTGTGAGTTGGGCAAGCACCATCACACGTCTTTTCCTTCTCGAGTCAATAAACGTAGTTCTTTTGCCTTTGAATTAGTTCATTGTGATGTTTGGGGTCCGAGTCGAGTTGAGTCTAGAGGAAGTTTCAAGTACTTTCTGCTTTTGGTTGATGATTATTCGCGCATGACTTGGTTGTATTTGCTGAAACAGCGAACTGAGGTCCCTGCTGTACTAAACTCATTTTATCATGAAATAAAAACTCAATATTCTGTTGCTTTGCGTATTCTTCGCACTGATAATGCTCTTGAGTTTACGCAAAAGTCTATATCATCTTTTTGTGCTTCCCATGGCATAATTCATCAAACTTCATGCTCTCATACTTCCCAACAAAATGGGGTTGCAGAACGCAAACATCGCCAAATTTTGGATGTGGCTCGTACCCTTATGTGTCATATGCATGTTCCTAAATGGTTATGGTCTGATGCTGTTCTTACTGCATGCTTCCTCATTAATAGAATGCCCTCCAGTGTGCTACATGGGGATATTCCTTTTTTGTGTCTTCATCCTGATAAACCCCTTTATCCTATTTCTCCCCGCATTTTTGGGTGTGTCTGCTTTGTTCATGATCTTACTCCTGGGTTGGATAAATTGTCCCCTCGTTCTATTAAATGTGTTTTGCTTGGTTATTCTCGAACACAAAAAGGATACTGATGTCTTGACCCACTTACCAAGCGTCATTATGTTTGTGCTGACGTTACTTTCTTTGAGTCTCAACCTTATTTTTCTCCTACTAAATCACCTGATATGTTAGGCTCTACTCCGTTGCCTATCCCGGCGTTCGTGTCTCCCAGTCCTCCTGCACAACCGATACAAGTATACACACACCGTCCTAGGCGTGAACCTGTCCGAGAACCTACTCCTGAACCGACCTCATGTTCGCCACCTGAGTCACCTTCTCCTGCAGCTTCTGAAGATCCTCCATCTGCCTCTACTGATAATTTACCTATAGCTCTACGCAAAGGTAAACGTACTTGCACCACTAAACATCCCATATCTAATTATGTTTCTTTTACTCGTTTGAGTCTGCCTTTTCGTGCTTTTGCTCTTTGCCTTTTGTCTACAGTTATTCCCACTTCTTACCTTGAGGCACTTAAACACCCTCTTTGGCGGGCTGCTATGGATGAGGAGATGCGTGCTCTCTTATCCCGTGGTACTTGGGAACTGGTCTCTGTACCTTCTTCGGCGGTTATTGTCGCTTGTCGTTGGGTGTTCACTATAAAATTTCTTGCTGATGGTACCATTGATCGATACAAAGCTCGACTTGTGGCCAAAGGGTATACCCAGACTTATGGTGTTGACTACTTTGAGACATTAATTTGCTACAAACGACGAATGCAACCAAAACCAGATAACCTGTCTATATAAATAGCAATATTTGAAAATCTAATCTGCTAAATATATATTAATAGTTTGCTAATATAACCTTTCTAATTTGCTAAAGATGTCATTTCCAATCAAACCAAAATCAACAAATAAAACGATGACACCATAACCAAAAATCCCTAATTTGTGTTGATTATCTATCAATAAACTTTTTAATACACCTGACTATATTACATAAAATCATTTGAAGAATTAAATTACATATTACATGAGGCCAACTAGTAGGGAATTGAAGGGCGGAAGCAAGATATAAACAGTTAATTATTTTATTAGGATACCATGGAATGATAAACTTACTGTTATTCATATTCTCTCGGCTTCTCTTTTTATCCTTTCGTGTCGGCTGCCTCGATTATGCTTCTGTATCACAATAAAAGAAAAAAAAAGACAACATTATAAACATCTTATGCCAAAAGTAATTTTGCTAAAATATATCAATAAAAAATGACAAACAAAGATTGACCATATAGATACAATACAAGATACCCATAAATTAAATATGATATATACAACCCCAATATCAGATAACTAAATAATTTTCATATAACCACAACCTACAACCATAAAAATTTCAAGTATTCAATACATGAAATCAATAATTCATTCCCGCATTTAAATACATAAACATAAATTAAAGACATGAATGCACAAGTATTCAAATCATAACATCAAAATTTGCTTCACAAAATCAGTGAAAACATTAAAAAATGGTCTGACAACACCAAGCATTACTTATCTCAATAATCTGCTAATCATGTCTTAATAATTTACTAATTTTAAATCACTAATTTGCTATAAACAGAACATCAGGTTGATAAAACACAAATTCAAGTAGCAAATTTTCATAGTTTTAACATTTGCTAATAATATCGTAATAATTTGCTAGACACAAAGCCTAAATGGTTTATCTTCACCTCTATAATCATCCAGCCTCACGATTTTGCTAATCATATATGCCAAATTTGCTATAAAATAATATAAATATGTTATAAACTTCCCCAATTTGACATAAATAACAAATATTCATACAATACCAACAGTCAACATATCACGAGATGAAGACAACAACACCACATTTCTTGACAAAATTCCAACAGTGGACACGTAAATCAATCATAAAGACCACATAACTCAATCATAAATACGGTATTCCCCACTAGCAAATGGAAGATAACTCTAAATTTGCTAATCATAAAATAATAATTCGTTAATCACATAGTACTAATTTGCTAATTATATCTTCTTAGTTTCGCTTTAAAAATTAAATAAAATATAATACACTGGACCAATATATTATTTTGCTATAATGACATATCAATTACATATAAAGAAACTACCTTTTGCGTGACTACCTGACGTTCCTTCTTTCGCAGAACCCCCCTTCTTGTTGTTAACTAAAAATTCGAATAAAATGCTAATCAGAATTATTCGATGCAAAACAATAAATTCTTTGATATAAAGACATGATAACTTTGCTATAAACAACATGACAAATTGCTAATAATTACATATCAATTTGCTAAAAACAGGATATACAGATGCAAGAAGATGATAGAGGTGTTTTCTGACTGAAAAGAACACAACTGTTGCTAATAATATCGTAATAATTTGCTATAAACAAGATCTAAAATTGCTAAAAATAAATTATCAATTTCCTAAAACCAATATATACAACTGCAACATATGCTAATAATGTTGTAATAATTTGCTCTAAACCAATACCAACAATGCTAAAAACATGATATTCATTTGCAAATCTTTTTAAATGTAACTGGATTGTAATGCTATTTATTCCTTTTCAATTTGCTAAAAATATTAAACTACTCTAATTATCTATTAATAATTTGAAAAAATGGCGGGCTAAATACCTGTTCGAACGGACTTCGACCACTTCATCTTTGTTCCGGTGAGTAACGAGCGGCGGCAGCGTAGGCGCCATGATGGGCGGCGAAGGAGCGGCGCCCGACAATGGAGACTCGCGACTGAGCAGTCGCGGTGACGGCGGCGTAGAGGCTGAGACGACGGCGACGAAGGCGCGGCGGTGCAGGCGTTCCTCGGTTGTGCTATAGACGAGCGGCGGAACTGCTTTTCTACGGTTTTCAAATGCTTTGGAATTAAAAATGGGATTAGTTTGTTAAAATAGTCGATTTTGGAATGCTTTGGAATCTTTTTATTTTGTAATTTTTTTAAAATGGATATTTGGGGTTCTCAATAATACCCTTACTATAATTCAGCTTTTGGTATAAATTTATCATTTTGCAATTTAACCCCTAAAATCTGTAATAGATCTTGACCATTAAAAATGCACAGATCTATGAATGTAAATGGTTCCTAGTTCCTACACAGGGTATGGTTCTCATTTTAACCCACCCCTATATATATATATATAATTGTACATAATTTAATACAAAATGTATAATACATATAAATAAAAATCAAAATTGGAGCATAAATACAAATATAGTACAATTACGAGCCCTCCTCACCATCCGGCTTTCCGGAACCGCTACCAGACCCTCCGGATCCGTCACCAGCACCACCTGGCTGCTGATTGAGAAGGCGCTCAAGTAGGGACTCCATCATGGCCTGCTTCTCTAGCACCTGCTACACAGACTCACGCTGGGTATCCATCTGTGCCTGCATCTCATCCTGTCTCGCATCGAGCTCAGCCTGGTTGTACAGCGATCCAGAGCCCAGGCTCGATAACGAGGAGGATCCTCCAGATGCAGTAGAAGGGTGATGAATGGCAGGGGCCATGTTCCCCAGCGCGATAATGCGCCCTTCCTGTTAGCGTCACCACCTAGCGGAAAATCTCGCCCATGTGCAGCTCTCTGCCCTCCGCTCTCCACTCCGCGGTCAAGGCGTCACATTTATCCTGTATTTTATCAGGATAAATGTAATTCATTTTTTAATATAAATTATTTAATATATGTGTATATATATATATTAAAATATTTGTAAAAATTTACCTTGTTCTCCCTCGTCTTGGCTGTGGTCCAAAGGCCGTCCGGGCAGTGAAGCTTGAGGTAGGTCTGGTAGCGCGCCTCCCAGTCAGACAGATGCTGCTCTCTAGCCTGATTAAACAAGATAAAACAAAATCTATTAGAAATTGTTAATTTATTATACTATAAACTTAAATAATTATTATAACTCGTACGTACCAGATCGCGCATATGATCCATGGCACATCTGACGCCTCCATGGTGAGTCTAGCTGGATGATCCTGGTCTATCGGACTCGGTGTTGCGGTTCCTCTTGGCCAGACGAGCCTTCTCTTGAGTCTCCTTCGCCTGCCAGTATTCTATCCAGACAGGCCAGTCCTCCAGGCGCACAAAATCGGGCTTCTTGCCCGCTTAGTAGTCATCCTTCTTTATATAGTACACCATGTCCCTGTACCGGTCTTGGCACTTCTTCCAAAAGAGCGAAAGCACCTCCTCATCAGGGAATGACCACCTAAACTCCTTCTGTATTAACACATCAATAACTGACAACGTTAGTAATAATATTAAACAACACAAAATATATATCTATCAATTTTTTACCTTGAACTCAGCCCAGTACAGCATGCTCCAATCCACGAGCACCTTCTTCCAAGTGAAGCCCGTATAATGCATATACCTCTTGAAGATAGCTGTAATTGCCCTCGAACAGGCGTTCGAGGGCCTCATGACTCTGAAAATGCAAATTAGATTCAATTATAATATACATAAAGTAAATTAATTAAATATATTGATATATAGATCAACATACCTCTCCCTACCCACGGTCTCAAGCTCGAGCTCCTGTCTCGAGTCAACTGTGCGGGACTCCTCTCCTTGAGCATCGGTCTCATCCTGACCGACACTATCATCAATGGTACCGCCAACGGATCCCATAAATGATAGAGCTCGTGACCAGCCCCGTGAGATCTACTTCCTCTAGTCATCTGACAAAAACAACTCATATAGATATCTATACACATGAACTTAATTAAAAAAACATAAAATTCAAAAAAGACAAAAATTCGGCAACATAATGACGTGAAACCTATATTTTGACCAAGTCATCGATGTAACTTAACTTGACTAGCAAAAACCAAACACCATAGGGATTCAGAGGCCCTCGTCTCATTATAAATATGTACAATTAATATAGAGAGATCTAGGGGTCCAAATCCCATTCTAACTACATATAATTAATTCAAATGAACACTTTAATTGGAAAAGTGTGTGCTATTTTATTGAATTTGAAAAAAGATAACACAATTTATGTATGAAAGTGTAATTTGTTTTTTAATTGTAGCAAATAAAATTCAACCTTTAATGATTTTTGAAATTACAACACCTTTAATTTTTTTTTTACACTAATTCAATCTAATTAGTTAGAAACAAATTGAAGGTGTTATAATTGTAAAAATTGTTTAAGATAATATTTTATTTGCAACAATTACAAGGTTATCTTTTGTTATTTTTACACATGCATGTTCATTTGAAAAAAATGATCAAGAATATCTATTAGTCAACTCACCAAAACTCACAATTGCTCTGTCACTTTTTTTCCTTCTTATTGTATCTTTCAGGACCTGCAGACGAAGAGGACGATTGGTGGAGGACATGAGCGTGACGGTTTATACTACTTGGATTCTGTTATACCTACATCTTCGCGTGCACTTTCCGCCATTGTGTCTCCATATCAGTGGCATTTTCGTCTTGGTCATCCGTTTTCTGTCAGTCTTCGCAATTTAGTTCCTGTTGCGTCTGTTGATTTTCATTGTGAGTCTTGTGAGTTGGGCAAGCACCATCACACGTCTTTTCCTTCTCGAGTCAATAAACGTAGTTCTTTTGCCTTTGAATTAGTTCATTGTGATATTTGGGGTCCGAGTCGAGTTGAGTCTAGAGGAGGTTTCAAGTACTTTCTGCTTTTGGTTGATGATTATTCGCGCATGACTTGGTTGTATTTGCTGAAACAGCGAACTGAGGTCCCTGCTGTACTAAACTCATTTTATCATGAAATAAAAACTCAATATTCTGTTGCTTTGCGTATTCTTCGCACTGATAATGCTCTTGAGTTTACACAAAAGTCTATATCATCTTTTTGTGCTTCCCATGGCATAATTCATCAAACTTCATGCTCTCATACTTCCCAACAAAATGGGGTTGCAGAACGCAAACATCACCAAATTTTGGATGTGGCTCGTACCCTTATGTGTCATATGCATGTTCCTAAATGGTTATGGTCTGATGCTGTTCTTACTGCATGCTTCCTCATTAATAGAATGCCCTCCAATGTGCTACATGGGGATATTCCTTTTTTGTGTCTTCATCCTGATAAACCCCTTTATCCTATTTCTCCCCGCATTTTTGGGTGTGTCTGCTTTGTTCATGATCTTACTCCTGGGTTGGATAAATTGTCCCCTCGTTCTATTAAATGTGTTTTTCTTGGTTATTCTCGAACACAAAAAGGATACTGATGTCTTGACCCACTTACCAAGCGTCATTATGTTTGTGCTGACGTTACTTTCTTTGAGTCTCAACCTTATTTTTCTCCTACTAAATCACCCGATATGTTAGGCTCTACTCCGTTGCCTATCTCGGCGTTCGTGTCTCCCAGTCCTCCTGCACAACCGATACAAGTATACACACACCGTCCTAGGCGTGAACCTGTCCGAGAATCTACTCCTGAACCGACCTCATATTCGCCACCTGAGTCACCTTCTCCTGCAGCTTCTGAAGATCCTCCATCTGCCTCTACTGATAATTTACCTATAGCTCTACGCAAAGGTAAACGTACTTGCACCACTAAACATCCCATATCTAATTATGTTTCTTTTACTCGTTTGAGTCTGCCTTTTCGTGCTTTTGCTCTTTGCCTTTTGTATACAGTTATTCCCACTTCTTACCTTGAGGCACTTAAACACCCTCTTTGGCGGGCTGCTATGGATGAGGAGATGCGTGCTCTCTTATCCCGTGGTACTTGGGAACTGGTCTCTGTACCTTCTTCGGCGGTTATTGTCGCTTGTCGTTGGGTGTTCACTATAAAATTTCTTGCTGATGGTACCATTGATCGATACAAAGCTCGACTTGTGGCCAAAGGGTATACCCAGACTTATGGTGTTGACTACTTTGAGACATTCTCTCCCACTGCTCGTTTGAATTCGATTCGAATCTTGTTCTCCTTAGCTGTCAATCTTTCTTGGCCACTGTATCAACTTGATGTGAAGAATGCTTTTCTCTATGGTGATTTATCGCCGACTGTCTATATGGAGCAACCTCCGGGGTATGTTGCTCAGGGGGAGGATGCTACTAAGGTTTGTTGTCTTAAGAAAGCAATTTATGGTCTTAAACAGAGTCCGAAGGCTTGGTTTGATAAGTTCAGCAATGTTCTTGGAAATATTGGGTTTAAGCAATGCAAGTCAGATCACTCTGTCTTTGTGCGACATCACATGTCTGGGATTGTCATTCTCGTTGTATATGTTGATGACATACTTATATCTGGCAGTGATATACAAGGGATTGATGACACGAAGAAATACTTGCAAGAACAATTTGTTATTAAGGATATGGGTCGTCCCAAATATTTTTTAGGGATTGAAATTGCTCACAGCAAGTTGGGAATTTCTCTGTCTCAGCAGAAGTATGCTACAAATTTACTCAGAGAAACTGGATTGCTTGGAACGAAGCCAGTTGATACCCCTATGGAAGTTGACCCAAGTGTTTGGGATGACAGTGAAGACTTCTTGGAGGACAAAGCTAAGTACAGACAACTTGTTGGGAAACTTATCTACTTGACAGTAACACGGCCTGACATTTCTTTTGCTGTTGGGTTGGTCAGCCGTTTTTTGGATTTGCCTAAACAAGTTCATTGGGATGCTACTATTCGAATTCTTCGATATATCAAGAAATCTCCTGGAAAAGGATTGTTGTTTAAGAAGAATGGTCATCTGAAGATTGAAGGGTATTCTGATGCTGATTATGCTGGCTCTAAGACCGACAGAAAGTCTACTTCAGGATACTGCACTTATTTGGGTGGAAACTTGGTAACTTGGCGGAGTAAGAAACAACAAACTGTTGCTAGATCTTCAGCCGAGGCTGAGTATAGAGCTATGGCTCACACTGCTACTGAGATGATTGGAGTAAAGAATCTGCTTGGGGAATTAGGATTCACCTTCAATGAACCACTACCTATGCATTGTGATAACCAAGCAGCTATCTACATTGCAAATAACCCGGTGTTTCATGAGAGGACTAAACATATTGAGGTTGACTGCCATTTCATTCACGAGTGTGTGTTAAATCAGACTATTGCTACTCCGTTTACTTCTTCGTCCAACCAGATTGCGGATATTTTCACTAAACCGTTGGGTGGGAAACGTTTCTCAGAACTTTGCACCAAGCTAGATATGATAGATATATATGCTCCAGCTTGAGGGGGAGTGTTATAGAATATAGAATATCTTTGTTATAGAATATAGAATATCTTGTATATTATAGAATATTTTGTATATCTAGGTTTCCTTATTTATGTTGTAACCCTAGTTCTCTTCTCCCTATATATATGTGGGAGTCTCTCTATTTGTAATATACTAAGAAAACCATTCTTCTATTCTTCTAAATATGTTTCATATTATTCTACTTAACAGATGATAAGGTTGAAATGAGTTTCTTTAATCTCTCCTAGAAGTGCCTTGATTGAACTGCTTGGCAGGGTAGGCTTGAGATCTAAATTGGTCTTTCTTAAAATGAACTGATCTATCAGGTTGTCTTGTCAGTATTCTGTATTAAGCTGGTGGCCTTTGTTGAATTGGTGGCTTTGGACGAGTGGATTGACTTGACTGAACTGATGGTCTTGGCTGAAAATTGGGCTGCAGTTGACCTGGTGTTTTTAGTTGGTAAAACTGACCAAGTTGTCTAGGCTGAGTTTGGGGATTTTTCAATATTCCTTTTGCTTTGGTTGGCTCAGCTAGCTGATCATGGGATCTAGTGAACCCTTTTAGGATTCCCTTATCACTGGGTTGAGCAACTGCTTTTCCCTTCTCTAGGGCAGTGAACTTGCTATATCCTAGCCCTGAGTTGCTAGTTCCAGTTCTTTGATGATTTAGTATCTCATCTAAAGTTTGAGATCCCTTTTTAAACTTCAGAGATACTTTTTCTCTCTCATGGATCATTTGTTTGAGTTTTTGATTTTCAGCCTCTAGATCAGGAGTTCTCAATTTCAATTTCTCAAATTCTATAAACTGAGACTCAAGATAATTCAATCTTTCATGATCTATGCTCAGCTTTCTAACTTTATTTCTCAGTTCATCATTTTCATCTTTCAGTTCAACATGTAAGCAGGAAATTGAAGCTAATTGGTCTTCTAGCATCATAAGTTTCATATCAAGTTCATTGCTAGAGACAGTTGCTTCATTTATATGATAAAAAGAGGTTTGAGAATCAGATGTACTAACCTCTTTATCATTGTCAGCCATGAGGCAGAATAATGCTTCATCATCTGAGCTGTAGCCGTCAGAATCGATTTCAGAAGGATAGTCTGAATCATCGAGCACGGCATTCTCGACATTTGCAACCATTGCTTTCCTTTTGAATAAGCTTCTCCTCACCTTGGCTTTCTTGTCTTCAGGGAGTTCTGGACATTCAAATCTGTAATGTTCTTGTTTATGGCAATGAAAACATTCTCCAAGATATCGGTTGCCACTCCTGAATGGTTCAACTGACCGTTCAGCTGGTTGGTAATTTTTCTCAACTTTTGGGATTTCATCAGTTTGAGGTGGAACTGATTGTTTATCCCGAACTCTCTTCAACTTTTCTAGCAACTTGGTAACTGATTAGATCTGATCATTGATGTCATCAGTTAGATTCTCCTTCTTTTCAGTTGCTTCTCTTTTTCGTTCAGTTGAAGATCTGCCTTGGTTTTCTTTGGCTGGTGAGCTCCTAGGACGGAAGTTGTTCCTTCCTCGAGTGTCTCTAAATCGGTTCCTTTCACCGTAGAAAGCTGCGTCTTGAGCTGACGATGTTCATGCTTCCTTCTTTCGGTTTAGACTGTACTCATGAGCTTTGAGAGAACCAAATAGTTCTCTTGGAGTGATGCTATTTAGATTCCTTGATTCCTTTGTGGCTATCAATTTCATACCCCATTCGTCACTGAGATTATCTAATATCTTGGAATTCATCTCAGAATTGGGATAACTCCTCCCGAGGTTGTTCATCTCACTGATAATGCCTAGAAATCTGATTTCAAGGCTTGAGATGGACTCTTCTGGCTGCATTCTGAAGAATTCATATCTCTCGACTGCCAGTTGGAGCGTTTCCTTTGATGGCTTCAGACTCTCTGCAAAGATCTGCTAGTAAGTCCCATATCTCCTTGGGAGTTGTGCAGTTCTTTGTATCCTTCAATCGATCTTCATCTAGAGTTTGAAATAATGTGGCTTGAGCAACGAACTCTAGATTCTTTAACTTTTTCTCTTCACTGGTGAGAAGATTAGTTGGCTTTGGGATCCTTGCCGGTTGATTGATATCAACTATGTGAGCGTCATTGTCCATCATGATGATTATTGGACCGTCTTCGATGACTTCCCACATATTCTCATGAATTGAGCAGAGATGCGCCTTCATTCACTTGCTCCAGTTATCATAGTTCTCAACTGAAAACAAAGGTAGCTTATGGTTTCCCATAGCTGGAATGTTAGCACAGATAAATAGATCTGATTCAGTTGATCTACAGAAACGGCTGATCCTTAGAATCAACCGCTCTGATACCACTTGTTGGTCCCGGGCGAGTCGATATCAGTTTAGAGAGGGGGTGAATAAACTGATTAAGAACTTCAAAAACTTTTACTTTAGATGAGGAATAACAGGCCCCTTTGACTCGCTTAGTGAAACTTATCTATGCACAAACTTGTTGATCAGTTAAGACAGTTTGAGTGCAGCTTGTGTGATATTGTGTGTAGTTCAAAGATATACAATAATCAAAATAGTGTAACACACAATCAATTTATAGAGGTTCGAAGTCTCAAACTTCTACGTCCCCTCTTCCTTCCGCAGAAGGGCAACTTCACTATATAACTTAAGTTTCTTTACAAATTACACAATGAAGGATAGTTGGCTAAACCTGGTAACTGCTCCCTACCTCAGCAGGTCGATGGCTCACACTTGAAGTCCCTAACTGCTCGCTAGGAAAGTAGGTGCTATCATCGTGTTTACAAGGTTTTAGATCTCTTTCGATCTTCAAGAGGTGAGTCTTGAATAGGGGTTATCAACTGATTTGCTCCTTCAATTGAGCTGAGTAGTTGATTGTTATATTGCTGGAACTGAGAACAATGCCCTGGCTAGATCGTCAACAGATGGCTGAATATCTTGATTCTGTGAATTCTTCTTCTCAGTTGGACTCTCGCAGTTTCTATCAAAAGCTGAACTTGAGCTTGAGTGAGAGGGAGAAAGAAAAGCTCTTGCTTGTATATGTGAAAGTTGTGTAGGTGAAGAGATTGCTAAGAGTTGGCCAAGAGTATTATAAACTCTGATTCACTCGCCTTTTATAGATGAGTGATTTTATGACCGTTGAGTTCCATTGTCCATTGATCGGTGGCTCTGTTGGCTCATCAATGGCAGGTGATCTTTAATGATCGCTTGGAGCTCTTGGTTGAAGTAGTCGTTACTTTGTCAATCGATCTTCATTAGATATTTAATTCCAGGATCTTTGTAGGAGCATTTATTTCAAGATTCGTCGGTTTGAGCAGTAAACTCCAGGGTTCTTTGGCTTCAACTTTCTTAGCAGTTTTGAGTTCCAGTTGGTAGTTCTGGACTTGTCAGCTCAGTTTGGTTATTGCTCCAGTTGGTAGTTTTGAGCTTGTCAGCTGAGTTTGGCTATTGCTCCAGTTGGCCATTCTGAGCTTGTCAGCTGAGTTTGGCTATTGCTCCAGTTGGCAGTTCTGAGCTTGTCAGCTGAGTTTGGCTATTGCTCCAGTTGGCAGTTCTGAGCTTGTCAGCTGAGTTTGGCTATTGCTCTAGTTGGTAGTACCAAGCTTGTCAGCTGAGTTTAGCTATTGCTCCAGTTGGCAGTTCGCTTGTCAGCTGAGTTTGGCTATTGCTCCAGTTGGCAGTTCTGAGCTTGTCAGCTGAGCCTGTCTATTGCTCTAGTTGACAGGACTGAGCTTGTATTTCTCCAGTTCGACTGATCTCAAGTTCTTGGCTATCTTGTTAGCTTGACTGATTTCTCTTTGAGCTTTCTTGTCAGCTTTTGACTAATCATAAGCTGGCTGACTACAGTTCTGGTCTTCAACTGATCTGTCTTGTTTTGCTTCAGTTTGGCCATCAGTTGGATACTTTCAGTCTCTAGTTTAAACTGATGTTTTATCAGTTTTCTCAGTCTTTAGTCAATTATTTTCTCCCTCAGCTCAGCTGACTCAGATGTCAGTTTGTCTCGACTGATTCGACTCCGCAGTTGAGTTGAATTATAACTGGATGACATATCCTTCTGCTTGTAGACCATTCTTCAAATTGGTTGACTTTGTTCATTTTTTATGTCTTTTATTGGTCAGCTCCAAACTATAACTTGAATTTTAGTCAGTGTTTCATGACTAATTTTGACATCTCATCAAAACCTAATCTAGGGTTCCTTGATAGTTTTTCCTAACAGACTACTTCTCTAATCAATAGACAATCTTAGGTACGACCTTAGAATTTAATCTATCAACATCTTTAAGATCTAAAGAAACATCAATTCTAATCCACAGAGATTCATACGATGACCTGTTCAAATTAAGTTATAAATCTCCAAAGTGTCGAAAGCGGGATTGTTTACCCCCAATCTATCAAATTGCGCAACTAAGGTAAATAATCTAAATAATTACGGATCTATACTATTCACTAGCAAGAAATCATTCCAACAATCATACAACGCGCGCAAATTGCACAATTATCAAAACGATAACAGAAATCACAAACGGAAGATTTATAAATAAAGAGAGAATTAAATTATGATAAAACCAAATTCGATCTCACAAACGTGTAGCACCGGAGTCTCGATTATCTTCTCGCTAGATAGAAAACTACAAACTCATAAAAGAGAAAATAAAATAAAACAAAAGAAAGAAGAATCAAACACGTGATCTCCCTCAGTTCCGCCTCCTGATGTCTGCCCTCTTCTTCAGCGTAAAATCTGAATATATAATCCCATGGCAGCGCATTCTCTCTCTCCTCTATCCTAATGGTAAGTCTCTTACTCCTTTTAGAACTCTGATTCTCTTTTCTTCTGCAGAAATCGCGTATTATGTGCATAAAATTCGCCCATCTTTAAAACAACTGGGACCCACTTGAGATTTGAGAGATAAAATCCGTCCACAGACTGGGGCGTGGCCATGCCTTATTTGCCATTAGCTCCTGGACGACTATTCATCACAATTCTTTAACAACTTTGATCCCAAAATGATTGTTTTGGCCTTCTTTCCTACAAAACCTCTTTATTCCCTTGCAAAACTTAAAAGATCATTAATTCCATATAAACCAACAACAAAACTTAGTAAAATAAGGAAAAATCACTCAGAAATAGGTGCAAATATGCGACTTATCAAACTCCCTCACATTTAAGCTTTGCTTGTCCTCAAGCAAGAGAATAGACCAAAACCAAAATAACATCGAGGCCCTTCACAACTCAAATCATGACACTCCAAATAAATGAACCAAAACACAAATTAAGCACCAACAATGAAAAGTATGACTTTCCATCACTAACACCAATAATCATATACCTCAATGAATTCTCAAAATCCAAATGTAGTGGAATTCAATACCCTCACCAAGATTCATTCAAAACTCTCAATTGTATTAAGGCTTACATATCAGAACTCTCAAGTCAAAACATAGAAGACCCTTCTATAAGCTTGCAAATATATCAAGTCAGAGCCAAACAGTGAGCAAAAATGCAAATTTAGGGACTTCAAATTCAGTTGTAACTGGGCTTCAGGTAGGGATGGGTAAATAAGGATATTTAGGCTTCAAAATCGAAGGAATGACAATACATTTATCACATGATACCAATATCACATCCCCTTTTTTCCACTCATGAAAGTTCTAATCAACACAATTTTTTTCTTTTCTCTAAACCTTCTCCAAACCTCTCACCCCCTTTTTTTTTCTTTTTTCATTCTTCTTTTTTTTCTTTTTTTTTAATATCTCTTTTTTTTTTCAACCTTCTCGCTTCTGTTTTTTTCAATTCCCAACCATAACTCTAAACTTCTCTGTCTAAAAATCAGGGCCAAGCACTTCACTTCTATTCCTCAAATTTAAATCATCCACAATACCAATCCAAATGAACAATTATGCACATTCCTTCAATTAAAAGGGATCAAAACACGGTAATCAACACAAAGAAGGATAAACGTGGCTTGTAATGCGGGTAAAATTCTATTAAAAAGGCCAAGGCTCAAAATGGCTATCTAGGGGTTTTCTTCACAGGTAGGCTCAAACAGAAGGCTAAAATCGGCTTATCCTAATTGCCCTTTTCACATTCCACAACACTGAGGTATTCCAACATGCATAACAAAGAAAGTTCTAAAAGGTAATCAACTATGCATGACATTCACACAATGAAGGAAAGAGCATTTAAAATCAGTGATACTCAAGCTCAAAAACTCACCAAAATTAAGGTCATTGGCATATCATTCTACACACTCTTCATTCAATTCATCATCAAAAGCAAAAGATTAAAGTATAGAGAATGCAAGATTCATCTCAATCATGCTAATTCTTAATTGCATATCAATCCATCTCAATGAAGAACCATAATTTAAGTCACAAAAGGGAGAAAGACTACCAATCTGGATAGAGAGAATTTTTTATTATAGACTAACAAAAATAAAAAACAAAACGACAAAAACAACACAAAACAGCACTAACAAGTGATAGCAACAAAAAGACATGACAAACCCCAATCAAATTCCAAACCAACCCCCTCACACTTTAAATAATGCATTGTCCTCAATGTATTAATCAAAGAGAGATCAGAGGACTGCCCTGAAATCGGATATTGCGGAGCAGCGGCGCGGTGCAGTGGGTTGCTTGAGCAGCGATGGCTCGGTGGTGTATGCGCGGTGGTCGTTGCGATGAGATGGCGCGGAGGAGACGACGACTATGAGATCGGTGACGCTGCTCGGTGAAGATGATGAAGCGGGTGTGGTAGATTATGGTTCTTCAATTTAGGGATTTTGACTTTGGGTGCGAAGCTTTGACTCAAATCAAGAATGAGAAACCAAATATCCTAAAAACTAAACACATTTTTGGTTCTTTTTTTTTAAATAAAGAGAAATGCAAAATAATTTCCCAAGTAAAATATTAACACCCACACGCCACTCTTCTCAAAAATCATCCAGAAGCCTCTACGAAATAAGGCATGGGCATACCTTATATGCCGTCAGCATCGGCACGTAAATTCCCCAAAGAAAACAACTTTAACCGACTTCAGCAGCTTAAAAGATCCTTAACATCACTAGTCATCAAATTAGTGCCTAAAAAATAAATAGAAAATAAAAGAAACAAAAAAAAAAACTAAAAACATAAATAACTGAGGTGGGTTGCCTCCCCCAAGCGCCATTTGGTTTTCGTCGTTATGCCCGACGTTGTTACTCATTAATTAGAGTAATGTCAACCTACGCCCACTCGTGGCTTTGGAATTTCAAACATCATGGCTACTATCTCATTCAAGTCGACATGTGCTTCTGTTTCAAATGCCGTGGCGACTTCACATTTTTCTTCAATGAAAATCTGCACATTTAAATTAAAAATATCAGTGAAGTCCATTAAATCATGCTCATGGGAGTACTTCACCTTATCTTGCCAGCTAGAGTTCATCAAAACTTCTTTTAAGGTCTCTTCAACTTTGTGAGGATCTTGAAAAAATTGCTTCTCTTCCAACTCCTTCTCAGTTTCAACAAAAATGAAGGGAAATGTGACTGGTGTTTCCAACATCTTTGGTCGTTCACTTTCGAGTTCCTCAGTCATGCTAGTTTCAATTGGAGATACAAGTAATTCCTCTTCTCCTTCCATACTCAACATATCTTGCTCAATTCCACTTTGTTGAGTCAACACATCTTTATCTGTTAAGGTGCTTGAACAAGAATCTTGATCTAGATCAACATCAGTGTGTGGAGATAATCGGGATTGAGATTCCAATCTGCTAACTGAAGAAGCAATTTGGGTAACTTGTTCACGCAACTCTTGAATGCTTGCATCAGTCTTGGTGGCAAGTTGTTGAATACTTGCATCTGTCTTGGTGGCAAGTTGTTGAATACTTGCATCCATCTTAACAACGAATTGCTGAATAATGGATCCAAGAGCCTTAATGGAGTCTTCAGTAGAGGTTTGTTCTAGTGCAACTAATTGTCTTTGATAATAGTACTGCTCATGTCTTGTTCCATAGTTGTAATCAGAGTAATTCCAATATTTTAGATTATACAAATATGAATAGGGATCACACTGTCTCTGAGGTTGCCATGAGCATGAACTTTTTGTGAATCCGTTTCAGCACACTGCAATAGGAGAGACCGTAAATTAGATATCTGACTTTCAAGAGAAAAATAATTTACCTCATTGATCATTCCAACAAATGTAGATTTTCACTTATAGGCTCGAATGTAAGCCACCGAAACTGAAAAGATAGAAAAAAAGATAAAAAGAATAAATCTAATTTGAAAACCAGTCCCCGGCAACGGCGCCAAAATTTGATGGGTGTTGAAACCAACAAAAATAAACCTGCTTTTTAAAATCAAATTAAATTGAGATAGTAGCGAGCAGAGTCGATCCACAGAGACTAGCAAATTAAATATAAATCTTTTTATCTGAATTCCTAGAACTAAATGGGGTTTTGAAGATTGGAATTAAAGTAAATAAACAAGTTCAAATAAATAACAGAGAAATAAAATAACTGATGAAGATCAAATATAGAGAAATATCTAGCTCGAGAATAATCTCAACTACGGACTACACACATTGATCTCTGATGCACAGATATAATTCAACTCTCCCTCTAAATGGGCTATGGCTATTGGTACGATCTAACAACCTCGTTTCTCCTTAAGTAATCGGCAATCAAGGTACGACCATTGACTACTTCTTTAATCAAAAGACAATCCTAGGTACGACCTTAGAATTTAATCTATCAACAGCTTTAAGATCTAGAGAAACACCAATTCTAATCCACAGAGATTCATACGATGACCTGTTCAAATTAGGTTATAAATCTCCAAAGTGTCAAAAGCGGGACTGTTTACCCCCAATCTATCGAATTGCGCAACTAAGGGAAATAATCTAAATAATTACGGATCTAGATTATTCACTAGAAAGAAATCATTCCAACAATCATACAACGCGCGCAAATTGCACAATTATCAAAACGATAACATAAATCACAAACGGAAGATATATAAATAAAGAGAGAATTAAATTATGATAAAACCAAATTCGATCTCACAAACGAGTAGCATCGGAGTCTCGATTATCCTCTCGCTAGATAGAAAACTACAAACTCATAAAAGAGAAAATAAAATAAAACAGAAGAAAGAATAATCAAAGACGTGTTCTCCCTCTGTTCCGCCTCCTGATGTCTGCCCTCTTCTTCAGCTTAAAATCTGAATATATAATCCCATGGCAGCGCGTTCTCTCTCTCCTCTATCCTAATGGTAAGTCTCTTACTCCTTTTAGAACTCTGATTCTCTTTTCTTCTGCAGAAATCACGTATTATGTGCATAAAATTCGCCCATCTTTAAAATAACTGGGACCCACTTGAGATTTGAGAGATAAAATCCGTCCACAGACTGGGGCGTGGCCATGCCTTATTTGCCATTAGCTCCTGGATGACTACTCATCACAATTCTTTAACAACTTTGATCTCAAAATGATTGTTTTGGCCTTTTTCTCCTACAAAACCTCTTTATTCCCTTACAAAACTCAAAAGATCATTAATTCCAAATAAAGCAACAAAAAAGCTTAGTAAAATAAAGGAAAATCCCCAGAACTAGGTGCAAATATGTGACTTATCAATAACCAATGAGTCGATACATTTTCAGATCAAAGGCTCATTACTGCTCCTCAAAAAAATTTAAAAAATACTTCATATTTAATGTGAGTACTAGTTAATGAATAATTATTTGGAACGAAATATTGTTGCAGAAAATTAAATATACAATTCTAGAATGCATATTTGCAGCGCCACATGTATGGGGTTGCAATTCTTCTTTTTATTTTCTTTGTCGGGGAAATTATATATGATCTTAAATTTGTTAAATTTATTCACTTTGTTAGTTCCCTCAATTTTAACCTTAGCCATTATTCCATTAGCCACCCTACCATGAATCCTATTTTTATAAATTTTTTTTAATCTTCTAGATCAATTTTCCCCTTTTCTTTTCTGATTTAAAAACACAAAAATACATACAATATTTTGAAATACTTGCTTCACAGAAAATGCAGTGGCATATAATGTATGTATATATATATGTATATATATGATGCAGTGAACCAAATAAATAATTATATATATACATATATATATATATATATAAAACTTAATTAAAAAGGGGGAGAACAGAACCTTACCGTCGGTGAAGGCGGCGGTGGCGGGAGTCATCTCTGCAGGCGGCGGCGGAGGTAGAGGAGGCAGGCGGCGCGGCGGAAAGCGGCGGAGGCAGGGGTTGCGGCGGGGAGAGAGAGAGAGCGGGGGGGGCGGTGTCGGGGAAAGACGGGGGACGGTGGGGCGATGCGGGGCACGGCAGGGGACAGGCGGGGACGGCGGGGGGGTAGGGTTCTGAATTGAAAATTGGGGGAAAGAGATGTCTGCCCGTATATTACAAGACGGGGCGACGGACTTGGTGACGGAACGGTCCGTTGCACGTTATTTTTTAAAAAAAGTTAAAAATTAAATTAAGACGACAACATTATTCCGTCGCCTTAATATTTCGGGAAAATATAAAAATTAAAATAAGGCGACAGAATAGTTCCATCACCTTATTTTTGGATCATTAAAAATAATAAAAAAATAAAATAAAAAAATGGAAGGCGGTAGAACTTGTTCATCCCCCCTTTTGGCCGTCGCCAATTCTGTTGCAAATGATGGTCGTCGCCCTTCCGTCGTCCGTTTTGACCGAAAATATTCCGTCGCTAAGTCCATTGCCTTAAACTGATTTTCTTGTAGTGTCAAACACCTTTGTGATTTTCTTGTTCTAACAAGTAAGATTCGGTTTTTGTGATGTCCGGGGACAAAGTATGGAGTGATCGCCGGTGCACAGACATAGATAAAGAGTGGCTCCTATAAGACTTCCAAGTGAAGAGACACATGAACGAACTAAATCCACCCGAAAAAGAGAGATTCCAAGGCTATACAAGAATGGAACTGTATAATCGAGGAGAGCTTAAAGGATTTGATATGTGCTACTCATATCACAAGTTGCATCTTCTTTTCTAGCGCTCATTCTACCAGAACTCCAAAGTTAAGCTTGCAAGTGAGGATAATATATGGTTGGATGAGTTAACCCCTTAGGAAGTTTTTCAAGGAGTGTGCAAATGGGGACAAAGCACGTTGGAAAGACTCGTGTTTGTTTTTGGAGACAACCGGTCACCAAGATGGCTTTTTAGAAGATGTTTTCACTCATGGAGTCTCCAAGATGGCTTTTTAAAAGAAAAGCTGGCGGACATTGGAAAGACTCGTGTTGGTTTGTAGGGACAACCATTAGTTTAGAGTAAATTTCACTTTTGGTCTCATTAGAATATGTAGAAAACACTTTTAGTCTGAAAAGTTTTTTTTTGTCCTTAATCTTATAAGATATTTTTCCGATAATTTTAGTTCCAAATTAACAGAGAAAGTTAACTATGTAGAAAAAATATCATTTGAGATAAAAAAAAAAACTTCTGGGACTAAAAGTATCTTGACCCTATTCTAATGTGACCAAAAATGAAATTTACTCCGTTAGTTTGGTAGTCGGGTCGTTACAGTTTTTCTTGATGTTTTCACTCTTAGAGTCTCCAAGATGGCTTTTTAGAAGAAGAGATGGCAGAGATAAAAGGAAGATCGAAGGGGACAACGGGTTTCTGGGTTTGTGATGTTAGATGAATATTATGTATTCTTAGTTGATAGGGTATTTTGGTCTTTTCTCGATAACCCTAGTTCCCCTTTTTATCTTTGTTTGTGATAGTTTGGACACACATTTTTGTATTCCATTATTGTAAGCTTTGAACTAGTCTCTCTTTGTTGAATACAAGTCTTCTTCACAACAGTGGCTTGCTCCACTAACTTCGAATGGGTATTAGTTTAACTTGTGCAATGTGTTTTTTTTTCTTTATTATTGTCCTTAATTTTAATCATTAACTAATTAATTAAAATTTATATTTTTATATGGAAGCATTAAAAAAAAAAAAAGATCTTTACCGTGGTATGTAAAGAAAAAGTGAAAAAAAGAAAAAAAAAATATATGGTGCGCAAAGTAAAAGTAATGTATAAAGATAAAATGTTAATTCGTTAGAAACACTCTATCATAATAAGTGTGTGCTTATACAATTTTCATGACATCTTTGTGATAGTAATGAGTAAGGTTGATTCCATTGAAGAACTTAGTAAAATAAAATCGTAATATTAATATTGTCCAACAAACAAAAAATAACTAATCAAAGTAAAATATAGAAACATAAAAGTAAAAGAAGATTGGAAATTCGAATGGCCATACAGGCTACAGCAAGCAAGTCACTATAACCTTGAAGTTGGACGGAGGTTTAGCGCCTATTCTCACAGACAGTTGACCTAGATAACGTCTTCAATTTTCTCTACTCGTCACCTTTTAATGGTATCAACTATCAACCACGCACATTCTCGTTAATTTTTTCTTTTATATACAACCCCAAATGTGAGTGACAGCTTTACAACTTATACAACATCTTAGCTTGCCATTGGGGAAGAGCTCAAGGAATCATGGACTCTCTTTAAAATGAGTGGTAAAAAAAATGTATGGTTTTTAGTAGCTAGTGAAAAAATAAAGAGGTCCACATAATGTATTAATTACTAAGTTATAAGATTATTAGGCATATTCCTACAAAGAGACCCCCATTACTTAACACAAAAAAGAGCATTAAGAAAAGATAGTTAATGATTTTGTGTTAACGGTGAGTATCGAACCATGTCCATTTCAGTAAAAATTAAAAAGTAGTACATTATCGCTAAGCTACTAAACAACTTAAAAAATCTATACATACATGTTATATACACACGTAAAATATATAAAAATATGATAACTTAATTTTTTAATTTAGGGGTCTGAGGCAGCCACCTCAATTGTCTCATGGTTCGGAGGAACCTGCCAGCAATATTCCAGTTCAAAGACTTACAAAAAAAAATTGCATTTTTACATCCGTTTTTATTGAGCGCAATTGACAGCAACATTTTTTTTTTTTTTTTTTCAACCGACAAACTCCATATTTTCTAATTTATTTACTACCTTAATTTGTTTCATCACTATTTGATAGAGAGTTTTTTTGTCATTAATATTCAATTTTTAACTAGGATAACTAACGGAAAAGTTAACTAATTCATTAGAATAATTAAATAAGGACCTAAAAAAATCAAATGTAAAAGTTGAGAAATCTATTAAAATGAGAAAACTATATAGAGACTTAACAAAATAAAATGTAATATATAGTACAGAGATCTATGGGCGGGTTTTTCGCCTACAATTTTCTGAAATTCTGTAGCACTACTTGTTGACGATTTGGCTCAGTAGCAAGATGGATCTACCAAACTCTGCATTTATTCGATATATATACATTTTCCTTTTCCCTATTTAGATGAAATAATTAAAAAATAATAACTAAAGTTATAGTTGACTTGGAATTACAGTAATCCTCAACTTACCCCTCTCTAGCCTATGCCTATTACGCGTCGTACTGAGGTTTGGCAAAACTATATAAATAGCTTTATAGCTAGATGTTTCCATTACCTTATTTCAGAATTTGGTCCTTATTTAAAATTGTTTTCTATATTTATGTTTTTTTATAAGAAAATTTTGTACAAGTTATGACACAAAACAATTGACTCGATGCAGAGCTAGCTTCTTCTATTTTTATTTATTCTTTCGTCGATTTTCTATTGAGGAGGGTTGCGTTAAATCTCCTGTTCAAATTTCATGTTTATCAACAACAAAATTAAATTAAAATTTTTAAATTTTAATTATGATAATAATGAATTATTAATTGAAAATTAAATGCTAAAAAATAAACAATTGTAAATTAAATTAAGACAAAAAAAAATTGAAACAAAAAATATAACAAAAACTCATAGTTCGGAATTAAATAAAATGTAAAACAGAATAAAACACATAGTTCAACAGTTAATTCTCCATCTAACTTTTCCTTCAAAAAGATAAATAAATAAATCAATCAATCTCCATCTAAATGTTAAAAAAATTAATTTGTGCAACGGTTTCGAACCCTAAACCTTATTATATTAATAAAATTGGACCGAACCATTGGCCGGTCAACGTAAATTGTTCATTTTTGTGAATACCAAATTTCAAACTCGTTTGATGGGTCTCGGTTGGAATGATCTAGTTGGAGATCAGAGCTAGGTAAAAGGTTCAAATCTCAACAATACTATTAGGTCGGGTGTGTGATTAAAAAAAAAGACTCAAAATTTGATAGATTGATGTCTTGCATTGAAATCAAGTGAGCTAAACTTCACGGTTAAAACTGGTCCCAAATTTAAGAAATTTTGAAAATATAACTAGCAAACTTTACAGATGTACGTATATTGTTTAATTAAAGATTAAAAAGAATAAATATAAAAATATATATGATATGAAATAATATTTATAGTAGAAATTAGCATAAACAAATAAGAATGATTAGTTCACACAGTATAAAAATAAAATGTAAAACTATCAGCTAATAGATTCATATATTTAAATAGCTAAAACTAATGCATTTAATATTTTTTTTTTGAATAATAATGCATTTAATATTGTTCTATTGTAAATGAAACTTAGATATTAAAAATGCATAAGAAAATGGCTTTTGACAAGGAATACCCAAAAAAGTGACAACTTTGTGAAGATAATTCAAATTAATTGGACAAAAATCTATTTACTATAATAAAATGGAGTAGTCTTCCAAACAGTATTAATCGCGCTCATTTTGTCCGCCCAAAATCGTCTTTTCAAAGAACCATGTATGCAGTCATTACAACTGTTAAATTATTTGAAATTGTTGTTCAATTTCAAATCCATAATTAATGTCTTATTTTAAAATAAATAAAATATTTACATAGTTTACTTTAAAAATTTGTAGTGTCAATCATCTATTGGAAAAATAGAAGTAAAATATCAGCATTTTAAAAAGTGGAAGAATAATTTAAAAAAAAGCTGATTATTTTAAATAAATTTTAAGCTTTTATTTTTTTATTACATAAAATCATTTTTTTATTTTTATTTTCAAATTGTGTCATTTTACTATCAATTTTGTTTAAATTGAGTCTCTATGGTAACTGAATGGTTTGATTTTAACCAAATTAATAGTATAGTTCCTCATTTTGACCAAATAGGGGGTGGGGGAAAACAAAAAAATTTACTACGTGGATCCAAAATAGTGTTTTGCCAACAAAACAAAACATTAACTTATTAAAATATTATCTATAAAATATGAAAATATATCACTTACACTTTAAATGAAATAATTTTAAAATATAAAAGATTCCGTGCATGACACGGGTGTAAATCTAGTTTCCAGGGAAAAAGACACGCGCCCTTTTGTCGGTTAAGTACTTGCACGTTGACTTTTCTCTTTATTATTTGCATATATTATGTTATTACATTTTTTTTGGAACGTTACATTATTATTATTAACGTTGGCACGTTCCATAAATTTGTTAGAATTAGATTAATCACGTTCACATTAAATTTACACCATTTGCATTCCGTAACGCCAATATTTCCACCAAATTCAGTTTCTCAGCAATCCTTCAATATTAATGGTTTCTCAAACATCATCTGATCGTAACTCTCCTAATTTAGGCAATGTATGCAAATCCATCGTTGCTTTAGGCGTCGCATTCATTCTCATATTCACAATATCAATTCCTGATCACTTCTACTCCACCCAATTAGCTTCTCAATTCTCCTCCCTTCTAGACATAGTAAGATCACCCCCCGAAAATGAGACCACCACAGATCTAAGCCATCTCATTTTCGGGATTATTGGGTCCGAGGGGGCGTGGCGCCACCACAAAGACTACACAGAGTTATGGTGGAGGCCCACCATGACTCGTGGAATGTTGTATCTAGACACGGACCCCACAGGAGACCTCCTACCTTGGTCTGTGTCCTCACCCCCATATAGGGTCTCGGATAATCTCACTGAGATCCTGCAGGAGACCGGAGCCATCTCCCCGAAAATGGTTAGAAAGGTGCATGGAATAAAAGAGGTGTTGAGAGATGTAGACGATGAGAATGTTAGATGGGTGGTGATGGGAGACGACGACTCCATATTTTTTGTGGATAATTTAGTGGACGTTCTTGCGCAGTATGATCATAACAAATATTATTATCTCGGTGGGCCATCGGAGTCCATCATGTCCGAATTTAATCAAGAATTTGGAGGGGTTGGTATCATGTTGAGTTACCCTCTTGCAAAAGCCCTAGCAAATGACATGGATGGTTGTTTGAGGAGATATGCTCACTTGAATTCTTCAGATCTCATAACAATGTTGTGCATTGCAGATGTTGGAGTCAACCTATCTCCACAAAAGGGAATTCATCAGGTAATAACTATTTATTAATTACTAGTCGAGCCAAATTAATTTTTAATCAATGGTGATATATATAATTAAAAAAACAGTGAAGGAAAATATATTTTTGAAGATTTTTATCTATGTTTTGTTCATCTCATGCCCTACCATCAAATTTATATCGTATCCAAAGTAGTATAATTGAATATATATATATATAGGAAAATGATCAAATGAGAACCCTTCCCCTAGGTGGGAACTAGGAACCAATCATAGCCCTTGTTTGACTCAATCTGGACGGTCCAGATTAAATCAGATTTAAGTGGATAGGCGGTGGCATTCCTGTAATTTTCGGTAACTTTGTGGACGGAGGGGTAATATAGTAATTTAATAATTCAATAATTCTTCCCTTTTGTTCTGAGGCTAAAATGAGAATCGCATGAGGCTAAAATGAGAATCGCATGATGCTAAAATGATCGAAGTAAGAGGCTAAAATTAATGTGACATTTTCCACTAGGGTTCACCGTTCCCAACTAGTAATTATGAGATTCTCATTAGGGTTCACTGTCCCCAAATAGGGTGTATTGCATTTCATTCCAATGAAATCATCGTTCCATTTTTGTTTATCAACACATGCTAAAATGAGAAATGCATGAGGCTAAAATGAGTGAAGTCGGAGGCTAAAATTGAATCTGGGCAATTTCTGAGTTCAGTTCCGATTTTGCCCTTAATCAGACGCGCGAATTGAAGACTTTTGTTTTAATTACACAATTGTCACCGAAAAATCTGGATTGATCTGGACCGTCCAGATTGTGGAATGGAGGGATGAGATTGGTTTCTAGTTCCCACCTAGTGACTGGTTCTCACCAGATCCTATCCCTATATATATATATATATATATTCTTTAATGAATAAGAATTAAAAGTTCAACTATAGATTAAATAGAGTGACTGCAGGCTTCTCAATTTTATAAAATATTAATGTTTTGAGACATACTTTGTAAGACCGTCTAATGGATGTCTTACGTTAGATGGATTTTTTCCCCCTTTTTAATGGCTCCCCTTCCCCTTTTCCTCTCCATCCCATTTTTTTTAATTGTTTTCTCACTTTTTCACTTTTTAATTATTTCATTTTTTTATAAATATATATATTTATTAATTAATTAATTTAAATTTTTTGAAATAAATATACACCCTAAAATGAAATTATTGAACTCTAAAATTGAATTGAATTAATTTAACTTTTATATCCAGCATCTCGCTCAATGCATTCGCCCGATGCTAATGCGTGGGCTCATGCACTAAGCTCGATATAAAATCAAGATTAAAAAAAACTGAAAAAATAAAAAAAATGAAAAATACTTCTAAAAACTCGAAGAAAAAAGAAAAGAAAATTGGGGTCGTTACTTGCTTCATAGATAATGATACTAAGCCTCATTGCTAGTAATAATTTACTTCATACATGATGATACTTGTTGTATGTAGTATCAAGAAACATATTAAAAAAAGATATATGAATCAACTAAATTAAAAGTCCACATTATGATTTATATGGAAAATAATTCATTTTTTTTCTTAGTATGAGAAAATACTTGATCTTTTTTTTAAAACAAGAAAACACTTCATAATTGATTATACTTCAATTCATATTAAGTGATATTTCGACACATAATTAGTGATACTTTACTTTATACATAACTATGTGATGTCTAGAGAATCAATAAACATATAAAAAAAGATAAATTAATGAACTAAATTAAAACCCCACATTATGATTTATACAGAAAACAATTCATTTATTTTTCTTCTTAGCATATGAAAATAATTCATATATAGTTGATGATAATTCAATATATATTCAGTAATATTTCGACATATAATTAGTGATATTCTACTTAAACGGTCTCATACAAGTTTTTATCCAATGTTTTTTTTTTTTTTTTTTTTTTCGTTCTTTCTTTTTAAATGTAGGGCTACTATA
This sequence comes from Perilla frutescens, assembly GCA_026008535.1. NCBI lineage: Eukaryota > Viridiplantae > Streptophyta > Magnoliopsida > Lamiales > Lamiaceae > Perilla > Perilla frutescens. The sequence continues at coordinate 36,022,265 of BRKX01000011.1, forward strand.
AATTTAGATTACAAGGAAGGACATGCATTTTTGCATGGAAAGAATTTAGTGTAGGCATAAATTCAATGAACCGAGTAACATATAGATGGGATATAGTTTACCAACTCTTTTTTTAGTGCATCAAATTATACATATAAGCGATTTAATTAAGTTTGTCGCATCCAATTTTCTATCCACTAAACTATAAAGACGATCCATTTTGCAGATAGACTTACGAGGCGATATCTCCGGACTGTTGTCTGCTCACCCTAAATTCCCGATAATGTCCCTCCACCACTTGGACATGGTTGAGCCAATATTTCCCAAGATGGATACATTGGAGTCGGCCCGCCACCTGATGGCGGCGGCGGCGGCTGACCAATCTCGCATGCTGCAGCAAACCATCTGCCACGAGAGGCAAATCAACTTGAGCATCTCAGTATCATGGGGGTATTCGGCTCAGATATACGAGAGAATCATGACGAGGAGCCACCTGCAGAGCCCCATTGAAACGTTTAAGCCGTGGCTAAACGAGTCGAGGGAGCCGCCGCTCTACTTCCTCAACACAAGGCTGCCGAGCGGCGATCCCTGCGAAGCTCCCCATGTTTTCTTCCTTAGAGAAGTAAACAAGTCTTCCACAGGAATTCTCACCGCCTATTCTCGAGCGGCGCCTCGCGGCATGAATCCATGTTTCTGGTGCAGTAATCGTTGCCCAGATTTCGTCACAGAGATTCTTGTCCATTCCCCACTCACTAGGCGGAAAGAGGTTGGTAATGGTATTCATAAATCACAATTCACAAGGGTCAAATACTATATATTTTTTACTTAACTTGCATCTATATATATATGTGTGTGTGTGTGTGGGTGGGTGTCTATGTATAAAAAAACCCCAAAATTCGTGTACATATTTCTTTGTGTTTTTCCCCAACTAATCCTTTTGCCATATAATTACTTACCTATTTCCTTCCTTAACTATGTTTTGTATCCTAAGAAGTGCTAAATTTATTTATCTATTTCATTTCAGATGGATCGATGTGAATGTTGTGACATAGTTGGCATCAATGGCACCACGGCGGAGATTATATTTAGAGAATGCAACATTGATGAGATCATTGCTTAACCGCATAAGATTTAATAAATTTCGTAAGTAATCACTTTTTCAAAGAAATGATATTAATAATATACAACAGTACCCTTATTATAATTATTAGCACAATTGTCCCTCTCTCTCTCTCTCTCTCTCTCTCTCTCTCTCTCTCCACTGAAGACCACCACTGCCGATTGAAGATTATCCTTACACAATGCACATTTGAGCATTATAATGCATACAAGGACTAATCTTGAAATCGAGCCTATAATATTTGTTCAAAATGGAGCATTTGATTGCATGGATCAACTTATTACTGTTACTGCATGCCTACAGCTGCTGCATGGATCACTGCACGTGCATGCAAGGAAACACAAATTGCCATTTTGTCCATGTGTCCATATATTCATGCATGGACCACTCTTTGTAGCTTAGATCACCGTCGATTAGCTAGTGAAATGGATGGAGTAGCATAGCCGTCGATGTATAAGCATACACTCCAAGATACTCTCTCCATATAAATAGTTCTTCATTTGTATACTTGTGTAACTGATTTCTGATCTATTCGAAATAAACGATTCTTCTTTGAAATGAATTCTATTATTTCCAACATGTTATCTAGAGCCAATTGTAGCTGCGATCTAGCTATGATTTGATCCACAACAATTGTCATCTCACTTGATTTGACATTGTGCGATCGTTATTGTTAACAATTTTTTGATTATGACGAAGAAGAACAATCAGTTCTCATGGCAATAAGCGCGCGATGAGAAGATAGGTTTTACAGAGAATGAGCATCTTGATCGAGCGGAAAACAGTGGCGTAGGCAACATGCGAAGGAATCCGGCCAATTCAGAGGTCGATTCCACTTCATAGATGAATTCCGGCAACAATAATTGTTGAGGTTGGCCCAATTGGCCTTTCCCCCTCCCCAGGCCCATCTGATTTATTTTCTACCCGGCCCACTACCCTTAACCCTTAACCCTAATGTGACGGTCCATCTCCCTCATTATCTTACTCTTAATTTGATTATCATTTCCAAAGCTTTCCTACCTTCTATAATATTCGAGAGAGTTCCTCTCTCTCTCAAGCCACTCACCGATCCCCTAACCCTAATCTGAAAAGCTCTCTCTCTCACCGTGTTTCTTGCCGCCGGTCTCGGTTTCTCTGGCCGGAATCTGTCTGCGATTCCTGTTGGCCTATGAGTGTAGACGGCTGGGCTGTTCTCTGAGATTGAAAGCTTGAGTGTGCTTCAAGGGGGATCATCTCACCATCCCCTCCCTGGTCTGGGTCTTTTCGGGTCGCCGGAGTTGCTGTCGCCGTCTCCAGTGGGAAAATCTAAGCCACCGTGCCTCGAGCACCCTTTTCCCACCTCTGACTCCTCTCTGTCTTTTCTTATCACTTTGATCTACAACTGTCTCTCTCTCTCTGAACTTACTGGGCTTGTGTGTTGTTTTTTCAGATCTGTCGATTGGTGCTCTAAAGCCTGTGAAGAACCTTGAAGGTCTTTCTGACCTTCCCCTCTGAGGCTTGCCATGAAGAAGCCCTCCCCTCTGTGAAGACCTGAAGTTTGTTCCTTATTTTTCCTTGTTGTAATCAACTGTAATAGTGCATCCTTGGGTCTAGCTACTTGAGTAGCAAATGAGATAGACCACAAGGGGCGAGGAAACAAGTAGTAAACCCCTAGCTAGGCCTGTACCACAACAGTGGTATCAGAGCCTGGTTGGTCTAGCTGAGGGCACTCTCCTGCCTCCATCTATCTCACCCCGCCACCAGTAAGGGCCGCGCCTCTCTCGCCCTCGTCGGGCTCCTTTGAAAAGGTATAACTGGTTCTTCCCTACCTGGAAGAACCGGCTCTGGTATAAACTCTAATCCCTAAACTTTGTTGTGTGGTACTTTTCGATCATGTGCCTTGCTTGCTTCCGCTCTTGACTCTGTCATTCCCTTGGCATTCCAAGCTTTTCCTCAAAACTTGCTTACGGTCGGAACCGTCTGGATTCCCCTGTGGGTCTCCTCAAAGCGAGTTACCCCGATAGCAATTTTGAGTAAGGGATTTCAGTAGAAAAGGGGGTTCTGGGTTGTTCTTATGTTATTAAAGTCCTGCTGTTGCTTTGGCCTGTATTAAGTTTTCTGTGAATTTTGTGGTTTTCTGGCTGTTGTGATTCCTTTTTTTGTTGGATCCTGTGTTAAAAACTCTGTTTTAAGAGTTTCTGGAGATTGACTTGGTGATCTAAGTCTGGTTTTTTGGCTAAGTTGGGTTTTGGGATTGACCTGAGTGAACCCCTGCTCCACAAATCAATCTGTGCTGAGAACTGGGCTAGCCTCAGCTCTAGATTCCCCTGGTGCACCCATCTTTGGGCCTGTGGAGGTGCTTCCTCCTGTTTCTGGGTGAATTCTGTGTTCTTGTTGTTCTTGTGGTAAAATCTGGGCTTTTGGTGAAGTTCTGTGTTCTTTGTGTGATTCTGAGTGAATCTGTGAAAATATGAATAATTTGAGTGCTATTCATTTTAATGGAAATGATGATTTTGGTGATTGGCAAACAAGGGTTGAATGTATTTTAACAAAAGAAAATCTGCAAGATGCTATTTTTGAAAGAATTGATGAAAATGAAGCAGATAAAAATCTTGTTAAAATAAATGCTGGTGCTAGAGCTACAATTTTGTTAAATCTAAGCAATGATGTTGTCAGGCAAGTTTCTCACCATAAATGCGCAAAAGATCTGTGGGATGCTCTGACTGCCTTATTTGTTGCTAATTCTGAAGAGTCTGCATATTCCTTGCAAAATCAGATCATTACTTTTCAAATGGATCCTTCAAAAGATGTTGATTCAAATATGCATGATTTTAATAAACTTTTGAAAGATTTAAAACTTGCTGGGGATGACACTCTAGAAAAATATGCCCCTTAGATTCTCCTTGGTGCTATTCCTGAAGTCTTTTCTGAAATAAAATCTGCCTTGAAATATGGAGTGTCCAAAGTTACATGTGATATGATAGTATCTGGGTTAAAGGCAAAAGAAAATGAAATGAAATAATTGCAGTCCAAGCCCCTGCAGAATGAAATTCTTTATGTTAACAGGAATAACAACATGAAACCTTTCAATAGACCAAATCCTGAGAATCCTAGTATCCTTGCTGGTGAAAGGCATATGAGGGAAATAAACTCAGCCCACAACCTCCCAAATCATACCAGAACACACAACCTTGTTGAAATCCGTTCCCAAAACCCCAGAAATCAAAGCCAACACCAAAACTTTGGTCATAATCCCTCTCTTCATCTTTCCAGAAACCAAAGTTTCCCCCCTAACACCAAAACTCTGATTTCAAGCCCAAAAGGACTTGCTAGAACTGTGGGAAACCAGGGCACTTTTCAAATAGGTGCAAACAACCAAAAAATGGCAGGGGGTTTGGGAATAACCATGCTAATAATGTGATGCATTTTGAACATCCTGCAAATCATGTCTATAAAGATGAAGATTATGACTATCATGAGAATAGTGAACTTTATATGGTGCATTCTGACTGTGATTTCCAATTCATCAACTTCTCAAATGTTGTGTCAAAATCAGTGCATGAGTCTGAGTGGTTAATTGATTCTGACTGTACATTTCATGTCACTCCAAACAAGCACATGTTTCACAATTTGCAACTTTTGAATTTTAGATCAGTTGCAATAGCTGATGGTCAGCACTGTGATATAATTGGACAAGGAGATGTGTGCCTAAAATTTGAGAATGAAAGCATGATCACACTTCATGATGTAAGATATGTTCCCAAACTGAAATTTAACCTTCAGTCTGTTTCTAAATTGGCTGACCAAATGCTCTTTGGTTCTGTGAATCACAAGAGCTTTCAATTTAAATTGAACTCCATGCTTTACTTTGATGCCCCCAGAAAGGGAGATCTATATGCAGTGCATGCTTTATTTGTGCCTATCCAATCTGCTAACTTGGTTCAAAATGATAAAACTGCATTATGGCATGCAAGATTAGGGCACATGATCAACAAGAGTTTAGAAATCTTGAGTAAATCTGGTGCATTCAAACATGATAAGGTTTCTAGCATGTCCTTCTGTGAACCCTGTTTGATAGGAAAGCAACACAAATTGCCCTTCCCTGTGTCTGGTCCCTATCCTAAAGCTCAGTTGAGCTCTGACATACTTGAATACATTCATGCAGATGTGTGGGGACCTGCAAAGGTCCCAACCCATGGTGGAAATATGTTCTTCTTATCTGTTATTGATGATTTCTCAAGAAAAACCTGGGTTTTCTTAATGAAACATAAATCTGATGTTTTTCAAAAAATTTCTACATGGGTTGCTGAAATTCAAAATCAAACCAATAAGAAGATAAAGTGTTTAAGAACTGACAATGGTTTAGAATTCTTCAATCATGCAATGGACAATCTGTGCTCTAAAATGGAGTTGTTGAAAGAATGAACGAGACTCTCCTTGAGAGAGTCAGAAGCCTGTTGGCTGGTTTAGGCCTTGATAAAAAATTCTGGGGAGAAGCTCTAATGATATCTTGTTATTTGGTTAACAGATCTCCCTCTGTCCCATTAAAAGGCAACCTCCTTGAATCTGTGTTCTTAAATAAGCCCATTTGCCTGTCAAACTTAAGAGTCTTTGGCTGTAGTGCTTATGTTAACCAAAAACTTAGTAAAATTGAGCCAAGAGCTAGGAAATGCATTTTCTTAGGATACCCTGATGGTGTCAAAGGGTATAGGCTGTGGGATAAAACATTACCTGGTTTCAAAACTTACATTAGTAGGGATGTGTCATTCAATGAATCTGATTTCCCATGCTTAAATGAATCCTCACACTCTGATGCTTCTTGTGAGGTGGAGAAAGTTGATATTCCTATGTTCTTCCTTGTTGTGTCTAAGGTGGACCCTCCTCCACTAGTCTTACCTAAGATTAATGTTCCAAATAATCATCTTCATGTGCATGATAACATTAATCCAACTGATTCTGCATCCAACCATGAGTCTGATCATGACATGCATGCTCATATGAATGTATCTGAATCTGAACCTGATCAATCTGCTGAGCATGATTCTGAGCATACGAACTTAGATAATTATCAATTGTCTAGAGATAGACCTAGGAGAATCATCAAGGTTCCCTCTAGGTATGATGGCTGTAACCTATCCATGTATGCTTTCAATGTGTTTAACAATGTTGATTCTTCTGAACCTAAAACCTATAAAGAAGTTGTTTCTTGTGTTGATTCTGATAAATGGATTGAAGCAATGAAATGTGAAATGAAATCCCTGCATGACAACAAAACTTGGATTCTTGTGAAAAAACCTGATGCATGCTTTCTTGTGGAATGTAAATGGTTATTTAAAATAAAATAAGAGATCAATAATGTAAGGTACAAATCTAGGCTTGCTGCCAAGGGATTTACACAAAAAGAAGACATTGACTACACTGAAATCTTTGCTCCTGTGGTAAAATTCACCACAGTTAGAATAATGCTTGCCTTAACTGCACACTTTGACTGGGAATTGAAACAAATAGATGTAACTACTGCCTTCTTGCATGGTGAATTAGAAAATAACATTTACATGAAGCAACCTGAAGGTTTTGAAGATAAAAATCATCCTGATCATGTGTGCTTCTTGAAAAACTCTCTTTACAATCCCCTAGGCAATGGAACATCAAGTTTGACAATTGCATGAAAAGTTTGAACTTCTCCAAAAGTAAATTTAATCATTGCTTGTATTATATGCAATCCTCTGTGCCTATATTCTTATTGCTTTATGTGGATGATATGTTGCTAATAAGTCCTTGCTTGAAGACTGTGAAGCATGTCCAATCCTATCTAAGTGATAATTTCAACATGAAAGACTTGGGAGATGCCAGGAAGATCCTAGGTATGAACATTAACAGAGATAGAAGTAAACACACACTCTTACTGCATCAATCTCCTTATGTTGAACAAGTTTTAAAGAAATTTGATATGGAGCTGTGTAAACCTGTAACTGTTCCTCTTGCTTCACACTTTCAATTGAGTAAGGATCAGTGTCCTAGAAGTGACACTGATTTGAGTGATATGTCTGGTATCCCCTATGCTAATGTCATAGGGTCAGTGATGTACCTAATGATCAGTACTAGGCCTGACATAGCCTATGCTGTATCATGCTTAAGTAGGTACATGGCTAACCCTGGATTGCCTCATTGGGAGGCTCTAAAATGGTTGTTGAGATACCTAAAGTCTATTGCTTCCCATGGTCTAACTTTTTCAAAACACTCTGATGGTGTTAAGTGTATTGGCTATGTTGACTCAAATTATGCCAATGATAGGGATCAAAAGAAATCTACTACATCATATGTGTTCACTTTGTGTGGGTCATGCATTAGTTGGAAGTCTCAGTTGCAAAGTATTGTGGCATTATCTTCTACTGAGTCTGAGTATATAGCAGCTACTGAAGCTGTGAAAGAAGCAATTTGGTTAAATGGTGTCTTGTCTGAAATCAATTTCAGTGATGATAAACCTTTGTTTTTCTCTGACAGTCAGTCTGCAATCCAATTATGCAAAAATCCTTTTTTCATGATAGAACTAAACACATAGATGTGAGATACCATTTTATCAGAGATATTATTGAAAAATGGAGAAGTTTTATTGGACAAAATTCTCTCTGAGTTCAATCCAGCAGACATAGGCACAAAGTGCCTCCCAGTTGCAAAGCTGGAAGCCTGCAAAAAGTCTTTGAACATGGACTTGGGTTAAGCTAAAGGGGATAATGTGTTGGGTTATCCTGACCTTCTGTCAGGGTGATCAATGAGCCCTAAGGGCTGTGTAACAAATGGTGATTTACCCTGGGTACTTAAGCTAGGTGAACTAAGTCTGGGATGGTCAAGTTGTTCAGACCTGAGACTTGTTTCAAACTGTGGGTTGGTCTCTTGTGTTGAGACTGGATTAGATACGCATAGTCTCTTGTGTTTCATTTTGGCAGGTAACTCATTGGTGGTGGAAAAGACCAACAGGGCCAAAGGTGGAAATGTTGAGGTTGGCCCAATTGGCCTTTCCCCCTCCCCAGGCCAATCTGATTTATTTTCTACCCGGCCCACTACCCACTACCCAATACCCTTAACCCTTAACCCTAATGTGACGGTCCATCTCCCTCATTATTTCACTCTTAATTTGATTATCATTTCCAAAGCTTTTCTACCTTCTATAATATTCGAGAGAGTTCTTCTCTCTCTCAAGCCACTCACTGATCCCTTAACCCTAATCTGAAAAGCTCTCTCTCTCTCACCGTGTTTCTTACCGCCGGTCTCAGTTTCTCTGGCCGGAATCTGTCTGCGATTCATGTTGGCCTATGAGTGTAGACGGCTGGGATGTTCTCTGAGATTGAAAGCTTGAGTGTGCTTCAAGGGGGATCATCTCACCATCTCCTCCCTGGTCTAGGTCTTTTCGGGTCGCCGGAGTTGCCGTCGCCGTCTCCAGTGGGAAAATATGAGCCACCGTGCCTCAAGCACCCTTTTCCCATCTCTGACTCCTCTCTGTCTTTTCTTGTCACTTTAATCTACAACTGTCTCTCTCTGTGAACTGACTGGGCTTGTGTGCTGTTTTTTCAGATATGTCGATTGGTGCCCTAAAGCCTGTGAAGAACCTTGAAGGTCTTTCTGACCTTCCCCACTGAGGCTTGCCGTGAAGAAGCCCTCCCCTCTGTGAAGACCTGAAGTTTGTTCCTTATTTTTCCTTATTGTAATCATCTGTAATAGTGCATCCTTGGGTCTAGCTACTTGAGTAGCAAGTGAGATAGACCGCAAGGGGCGAGGAAACAAGTAGTGAACCCCTAGCTAGGCCTATACCACAACAATAATGAGTGCGCTGATGGATTACAACTTGGATATATAAGGACAGAGAATAACAATCATCGATCATTGGCTAATGATGAACTCTACATTGCTCTGAGTGAGCACCGTGGTATATCTCTTACCTCGGATGTGTTTGATGGGAAGAACTTCCACAATTGGTGTAAGGCTATCAAAAGAGGTCTATTGTCTAGAAATAAATTGCAAATTATTGAGGACAGCTTACCTGAACCTAGGAGATAATATGTTGACTATATATAATGGTTAAGGGTTGATTACATTGTGTTTAATTGGATTAGAAATTCAATGGTGAAAGAAATAGCCCGAGGTTTTCAGAATTTAGATACTTCTCAACAGTTATGTGAAGAATTACACAAATGATTTGAAAAAAGAAATGGTCCTCATATTTACAAGTTAAGAAGGGAAATAGCTACTTACAATATACATAACCAAAGTGTGATGGTTTATTTTAATAATATGATAGCTTTGTGGGATGATCTAGCACTGCTTAAGAACTCTAGAACATGTACTTGTACAGCATTAGAGGATATAAAGGCAGAACTTGAAGAAGAACATATGATGCAATTTCTAATGGGGTTAGATGATTGTTATGAAGCTATAAGACAGCAAATCTTAATTTTAAACCCTCTACCTACAATAAGTCAAGCCTACGTTATAATACTACAAGTTGAAGAACAAATTACTGTCACAAATCAGATTGCAAAGGGGCTTAAGCACAGTGCATTGTACAGTGCTCAGAAAGGAGGTTATAGAGGGGATAGATGGGATGCTTTCAAGAAAAGACATAGTAAAGAGGAGAAGAGAAAGTTGAGGTGTGAACATTGTGGTGGCACATGACATGTGAAAGCACATTGCTTTGATATTATATGAGTTCCAGATTGGTATAAGAAATTCAAGTATGAAAATAATAAGAGAAAGACACATTGCGTTTTTCAACAGGATAAGGACACTCATAAGTCAGACATAGAGCTCACCAAACTTGCAGGAACATGTGAGTTATCTAAAAATGCTCTTAGTGAGTAAGTCAGCTCATTCAGTTAGAGTTAGCCAAGTAATTGACACATTATTTTGGGAAAAGGAAATAAAGGGGAGAATGCTTCTGATGCACTAATTTTTATGCACCTAATCTGCAACTAACACAGGACAATGCAATATAATCGGTGAATCGAGTATCGTATCCATAGGGATTGAAAATATGACCACACTGAGTACTAAGCTAACAGTTCTCTATTATCCAGGCTACCGACACTACATGAAATGCGTTCATACACCACGGTTTTTGGCCGTGGTGTGGAGAGGCGACGTGATTGCGCACGCTCAAAGACTACGATTTTTAACCGTGGTAAATTTACCACGATTTTGGTAAAACCGTGGTCCTTTTACCACGGTTTTGGTAAAACCGTAGTCCTATTACCACGGTTCTAAGTTAAACTGTGGTTACGGCACCACGGTTTTTACGCAAACCGTGGTTACTTTACCACGGTTTTCACAAAACCGTGGTAAATTAACCACGATTTTGTTAAAACCGTGGTAAAGTAACCATGGTTTTGATATTTAACCGTGGTTAATTTACAACGGTTTAACAAAACCGTGGTAAATCAACAACGGTTTTAAACAAACTGTGGTAATTTTTTTATATTTTTTTTAATTTTTATACCGTTAATTAATAATTTAGTTGTATAATCACAACTATCCAAAACACAAATTTATCCAAAAACATTTTATATTAAATCAATATCCAAAATACATAGTTAACCAAAATATGTAAAATTCGCTATTACAAAAATTCAATTACTTGTTTAAAACTACTCTAATAAGTCTAAAGTTCTATTACATAAATCTTACTAATTTAAATAGGTAGCACGATGACATTGGAGAGACAAAGGAACCATGTAGTGCTCATAACAACCTGCACATGCCATAAGAAAATTAATTAATTCCAAATATTGAAAATAGTAACACATTAATTAATTACAAAGATGTATTAACCTTAAATTGACCAATTGAGCTAATGTGTGAACTGACATTAGGTTGATATCTCTATAAGACTATTATTAGTTAAATTAATCTATCAAATTTCACACCAATGTCTCCTGGAGGAACCACTGATGAGACAAAGTTGGTCTCATACTCATCCTTAGCAAGATTCTACAACAAGTATTGCTTCAATATAATAGAAAAGATACAAAATCTTTTCATGATAACAAAAGAAGAAAAAATCTTCAGATTCTGGGACGGCTTCTTTGAAGTTGTTTCCTACTCCTTTAACCTCAGAATTTCAAGTTCAAGGCTACACAAGAGAACTTACAGCGGTCAACATAATGCATATAAAAGCTGGTTCTTAGAAAACAACAATCCCAGATAACTACCTCTCATGTATTCGATCCCCCTTAACTGAAGGAAAAAGACATGAGGAAAGGCAATGATTTTTGGCCGAGCCCACCGCTTTCTCTGCTTCTATAGTTCATTAGAATAAAAAAAAAAAGGAGTGTAGTACTAAGAATAGTGGAAAGGAGTTCTAATCTTAGCATAATAATTTATAATTAAACATGGATCTGCAAATAATCTTCTTACTCTATTTTGTCAATACAACACCATCAGTGTTTACATGTAACAAGTCCATGCATGACAAGTCGTGTTCCTCAAGAACCTGAAATGAACAAACACAGTCTCTTTAGTAAATTGACTAAGAAATAACTAATCTGTTGGAAGAATGTAACCAAACAAAATAAAGTACACCAACATGAGACTGCAATAGAATTGCCAATGTACTTTATGCAATTCGCTCAAGTTGTTTCGTGATACCACTATTATCTTAGTCTTCCTCAATTTGTTTATTGAATATCCTCAAGAGATCTTCCTCCTGTAATCATCAAGCAACATTTCCATTCACTTTATACTAAAAAATTATTTATAATCTCAAATGATAACAAATAAGTACCAACTTATTTTTCATCTGTGCATGTCTAATTAATTGGTACGACTCTGCCACATTATGATGCCAATGCTTTCAAAATGTATGGAAACAATTAATAAAATAACCGTGTTTTGAATAAAGTTGTGAAGAAAATTCTCAGGCACTAGAAATCTGAATTTTGAAAATAAATTGAGAGATGCTTTTTTTTTCTTTTTTGGAGATGCTCTTCACATAGAAGGCCAAGTGGGGAAAAAAGATAAAGAATTCAGAACTGGTAGAAATGATGTTGTTTGCTTTATTTAACAAATCAATTGAATGCATTATACGATAAAAGGCATCTCCAGTATATGGCACCCATAATGGGTCATAGTTAATGAATAAAGAATGTCTATCAAAGCTAAATTAGCTTAAGCATCCAAAATGAAATAAATTTATAAACGATAACGATATCATAAAGAATTACCTTTGGCAAATCTAAGCACATCACATTAGTGAATAGCTTATGTATTTCATCCTCTCCAGACCGTTTAGTAGGTCTTAGTCCCTCTGCAAGTCTCTTCAAAAGAGGCTGAGAAATAAACATCAATCATCTGACGCTAAATCAAGAATATTATAGTTCTATTCAAACACAAGATGTTGAAGTCACCTAGGTGAAGAAAATATATAATTTAACAAAACACACACGACCCTACAATGTAGACCAAGGTATGCCAATGAGATACTGATGTACTTATTCTGCATCTTCCATTAAAGTAACTAAGTTAAGGCTGAATATATTTAGGTAGGAACATATTTATATATTTTTTTTTTCTTCAATTGTAAGAGGTTAGCATGGGTTTTTCAATATGTTTCTATACGATATTGATTAATCCTTTCTTATTAAATACTTATTGTGCCCTAAAGATCTAGCGCGGCCTTCTATATACATCATAAGCTCCGAAAAGTTTGTAGAATATTTTCTTCAAATATTATGATTCCAAACAAATAACCCTTTCTGTTCACACTTTAAATATTAATCTAGACTTCAAAGCATACACACTAAGAATCAGTATGATTCAACAAAAACAAAGACGTTGAGCATCAAAGCATGACCAAATCCACACACACACACGCAGAGGAATTAAACTTACGGTATCCAAAGAGGGAACAAATTAACGCAGCAGATCCAGAAAGGTTGCAGCACATATTTTGAAGGTAATTTTCTTTCTCCTTTCCAGATTCATTTAAAAAATCAAAATAAAAAAACATTATGGAGGAATGACTCACAAAAAATTACCTAATAATTACTCACCAAGAATTGGGGATTTGTGGGAGCTGATTTCTCAGGGGAAAACCGCAGAGCTAACAATTTAATTAAGGGCGGCCTTCCTGAATTTGAACCCTCAACTTAGACTAGCATTAACAGCGACCACTTTGTAAGTGGTCGCCCTCCGCATGTGCAAAATCAAAAAAAAAAAAAAAATCTGAAATTTCAACCAGATTTGGTCGACCATCCCCCAAATTCAACCACATGGGTCTCTTCCCAACCTTTTGCTTTGGCCAATGGGATGGAGACACTTGTCTCCATCCTATTGGCCAATTAATTTTATAGTGAAATATATATAAAATTGATATATTTTTTATATAAAATATAATAAAAATAAATAAAAAATATACCAAAATTCATATTTTTTTATTCTTTACAAATAGACATCAATTTTGCTATATTTCAACACATTTTAAAATTATCTATTTTTTTCTCTAGTTTTCTATATATCCAAATAATAAAAAAAATCATGTAATTTTAGAAAATAACGTTTAATGAGTGCGATTTTTTTTTTTAATTTTAGGAATTATTGTTTAATGAGTGTGATTTTATTTTCTGTAATTTTAGGAAATGTAATTTAATTGGTGTGAAGTATGTCGTAATTTATGTTATTAATTTAGTTTGGAATATTTTTATTTTCTTGTTATAATTATATAAATTTTTATATTATTTTTATTGCAAGTAATATTTTAATTTAAATAAAATAAAAAATAAAATAAAATAAAATAAAATAATTATATATAATGGTGTGGTTGAGTGGTTGGGTGGTCATTGATAAAACATGTAAAATAGATGTGGTTGGGTTGGATGAATATTGATGATGTGGAAGAGAGAGAAATTAATTAAATATTGAAGTGGTTGGATGGTTGGGTGGTTGGAGTGGTTGCTGATATTGGTAGTCTTACTGAATTTTGAACCCTCAACGCTAATTGCGGCCACGTCGGCAACTTCTCTGGAGATGGAGATGACGGGATGAAAGGTGAGATGGTGAACTCAAATTTTTGGGGTGAATTTTGAACCCTCAGCACCAGAGACGACCACAACAATTTTTGGAGATTGGAATGACGGGGTGAAGGGTGAAGATTATGGTGAACTCAAATTTCTGGCGGAAAGATAAAGAAAGAGCGGGGTGAAAGAGAACGGCGCGCGGTTTGATTATTTGGAATTCCCTCACTAGATTTTCTTTCATTTAAATTTAATATTAAAAAATATTATAAAGTGTATTAATCTTACCACGGTTTGATTTCAAATCATAGTGAATCTTGAATTTGAACATATACCACGATTTTCATTTTACCGTAGTAATTTAAAAACGCGCACATATACCACGGTTGAAAACTAACAGTCGTGTATTAAAAAATATACACCACTGAAATATATAAAACCGTGGTGATTCTTATGGGGGAACACGCTCATACACCACGGTTTTCACTGGTGAAAACCGTGGTGAATATCTAATTGACCACGGTTACTTACCAAAACAGTGGTAAATTAATAGTGGTGTATTAACTTTTTTCTTGTAGTGCGATTTTTAGGTTTACTAAATCTAGACACGAATTTAAATGCAATCAGATGAAATAAATGACACCCAAAAAGACACAATTAATTCACTTAAACAAACTCAATCAATTAACAAAATATTAATCCTATGGAATGCATTACACATGTATCGTCCATGTATTAATTCAACCCTAATAATTTCCACTTTAATCCATTATTGGTGGACGATTAGAAATATACCTACCTATCTCTGCCAGGTCTCAAGGTAGATGTAGATTAATAAATTAGCTATCACTTTCGTCTCTAGGATAATTTACTAACTCTCAATAGATCAATCAACAGATTAAACCCCCTACAGATTTAGTAGAACGTGTATCAAAATGCTCAATTAATCTCACCAGTTAATTATCTCCACCAGGTCTAAAATTAACTGGCTAGCATGCAATTAATTATGGCCAATAATCAAGTATGAAATAACAGCACTTGAATAATTGAACACAATAATGAAAAGGGAAGAATAACAGGATTAAATTAATAACATAGCATCCACATGTACGCAAGCCCTAGAATTGATATGCGTTTAGCCGCTCATGACAAAAAAGAAGTCTAGAGAATATAGTGTATTCATTACAAAACTCATAGTAGAAATTAAATAATAAAATTAATCATAAACAACTTATGCCGGGTGATTAATCTTTGTTCTCCACCTTCTTCTTCACAGCACTTCTCTGCTTCAATATAGGATGAAAAAGTCATCCCAAAAATCGTTCAAAGTAGAGCCTTAAATAGTTGAGGAATACAGAGTTCGAGTATGGAAAGAAGTCCAAAATTTCCGGAACAAGTGGCACGGTCTGTGCCGAGAGGCGCACGGTCCGTGTTGTGTGTCAAAACACGCCTCCAAAGATACGTCAAGGGGCACGGTCCGTGCCGCAAAGAGCACGGACCGTGCCATAGCTACCGAGACTTGCTAAGCTTGTTTTCTTCATGGCACGGACCGTGCCATTTTCAGCACGGGCCATGTCATTTTGCATGCCTCCCGATACGCTCTGCCGTTTTGCTCCGTTCTCGCTCGTTTCTTGTCCGATTGACCCGATTCAAGTTGAAAAATGACCCTAATTCGATCCTCTATCTTCTTAAGTACTTTCCAAGCTCATTTTAATTTCATAAGATAATTGACACTAAATCCTTTCAAAATGAGCAAAAACGTGACACTGCACAACATATGGAAAACTATGCGCAACTTCTCAATATATGCATGCAATGCACAAGAACTACCATCCAAAAATACCTCAAAATACATGAAAAATCCATGCTTATCAATCCCACAAACTTGAACCATTGTTCGTCCTCGAACAATGAGAAGAACACTAAGAGAATAAACATGGAAGGGCATAGTAAACTCGATCATTAATGCCTCAAGAACAAATCCAAATATATTTTCAAGAACAAATCCAACTCCTATAACTCATAAAATCATATACACAACCAATCTCAATAGATCTAAACATGAACCTCACCGATAATTATATCACTCATCTCTCAAGTGTGTAAGATGTACTCTCATCGAATTAAATGCAATGCAAAAGTATCAACCATATGCTTGCCAATCGTCTAACTCATTTATACTCGAACATGTAAGAATAAAGATCAAAAAGGTCTTTAATTTAGGATGTAACGTAGGGACATTGGTTAGGTTAGGAAATTTTGGCCAAGTGACTCAAATGTAAATTCAAACCACTAATACCTTCTTTCTTTTTCAACCCGGGTATGGATACAAAATCCACCTTCTAACTTCTCCAATTTACCCAATCATCTCCAAAATCTCCCAATTTTCATGTACTTTGTACACACGTCATCATTCTCTTATGCTTTACAAAATTCACACAATTAAGCAACAAATGACAAAAATTCTCAATTGCCATCTATTTAAGTTTAGTTTAGCTTTATTATTCTTCTTTTTTCTTTTTCGTTCTTTTTTTTTCTTTTTTCTTTTTTTTTAGCTTATGAGAATGATAAATATTTAAGCACCCAATCATATCCATTTCTCCACCCAAATCATCACCACTCATCAAAATGGATACCTTTATTCACCATCCAAACCTCCTATCATCCAAGTTTATAAACAAAAGGTAATTATGGCTCAAAATTGGCTAGCAATGGTCAAATTTGTTGGGTTAGTGTTTAGGAAAATCATGTGGCTAAGAACGGATGGCCTTAAATCATATCTAAATCTTTTACATACCCAAGTAACTCGATCAGAAACCATGGCAAGTTCTAGAGACACAGATGCATGCATGACAAACACTCATCAAAGAACGAATTGTGCAATGATACGACAGTTTAAAGCTCAAAATCTCACAGAATTGTTCATGCTTCAATCTACTTAAATTAGAAGTGCATATTGATTTATACAACTCATAAGAAGTTAAATTTATTCAAGTTTTCATATATATGCTCATTTTTCATCATCGGCATCTCATGAGTTCATAAGACACGACTCTATATATAAATAAACACAAAAAACAAAACACAGACGCTAAGAAATAATAAAAAAACACGTGCCAAACATATCATATCTATCCCTCTCTCCCAAACTTATTCAACTGCAAAGAGAATAAGTTTGGAGGGAACCAAATAAAGGATGTGGTTGGAACGAACTCACCGCATACAAACATGGAGAAAAGGACCTTGAAACCGGCATGGATGATCTCAAATTAGCTTTGTGCTCCAAAACCCCTTTCTACATGTTAGCACACTAAAACAAGACACTAAACAAAAAAAAATAAAGAAAAACAAAGCAAGTAAAATGATGGGTTACCTCCCATCCAGTGCTTTATTTAATGTCTTTAGCTAGACGATACCTCAATAGTCAACGAGGTCGAAAGCAACACTCCAGCCAACAAAATGATCATTCCTTTCGAGGACTATTGTCCACCACCACTGCTTGTCTTGCATGCACAACTTCAACTAGCATAACCCCCTTCACATTCTTCTTGCGAAATACTCGAAATTTTACTTTAGTCTTCTCAGGAGTTGGAACTGCACAAAATCCCCCCATCATCTTGCAAAACCATGCACATCTCAAACGGTTGTGATTTTTGAGCTTTAGGACCATATATTTGGGGTGCCTTTGTCACAGGCTTTTCGTCTAGCTCGTCATTCACATCATCCATGAAGCTGTTGGCCAGGCTCACCTCAGCACACTGCGGGGCTTCCTTTGGTGGAGGATTTCGAAAAATAACTATTTTCCTATCAATCTCCAAATTCATCACGTCTCTCTTCATGTCTAGGTCCGCCTCACATGTAGCAAGAAATGGTCTCCCCAAGATTAAAGGCATCTTAGGATCTTCGGGCATATCCGACACCATAAAATCATCAGGAAACATCAAATTCTCAACCTTGACAAGCATATCCTCAATGATTCCTCATGGCTTGGTACAGGATCTATCGGCAAGCTGGATTTTCATCTCCGTCCCTTCAAATTCCCCAATTTCAGCTTCTTGTAGATAGTGAAAGGCATCACATTTATGCTAGCTCTAGAATCGCATAGCACTCTCTCGAAATACGATCTCCCAATCTTCAATGGAATGGTGAAGCTGCCCAGATCCATCAGCTTCAATGGTAACTTCTTTTGCAGCCAATCACTGCATTCTTCCACCAAGTGGATCATCTCCACATCCTTCACCTTCTTCTTTCTCGAGACAGCTTCTTTCAAATTTCTAGCTCTATCTAGTAAACATCTTAAATTATCTAGAAGAGGGATATTGATGTGTACCTTCTTGAAGATATTTAACAAATGATCAGTCTTTTCATCATCTTACATTTTGCTTGAAGGAGTAATGAAGGCAACAAAATTTGTAGAAGTAAGAGGCACAGATGGCGTCGATTTTTGAGCTGGGGAAGGCTTGGCTTTAGCTAGTTCTACTGCAGGATTGCTCTTAATCTCGCCATGCACCACTTATATGGTATTGCAGTGCACATAACTTCAGTGTGGCTTGGGAATTGTCCCAGCTTGTGCTGAGTTGCGACTTGGTTGGCTAATTGGCTTACTTGGACCTCTAACATATTCACTTGCTTAGACAGAGTGCTCACTGTCCATTCGATCTGTGTAATCTTTGTACTAGTGGCCCCGATAAAACTGTTCTGATTGGCAATCAACTGGGTCACCATCTCTTCAAGTGAAGGCCTCTTTGGCTTAGAAGGACTTGCAATAGGGGCGATAAAACCGGAGGTTGTAAGGCATTGTTGGGGTTGGTATAGGAAAATTTGGGGTGATTCATATTGTTAGGATTGTACGCCATGTTGTTGTTCTGGACTCTTTGTTGGCCTCTGTTGTAGCTTCCGCTGTTGTAGCTTTTCTGATTGACAAAATTAACACCTTCACGTGTAGAGACCTTAGAACCTTGTTGTTGCACTGCATTCATCTCCATAGTTGCACGCCGCTCTTCGAGAACTTGTTTTCTCAGTAATTCAATTTCAGCCCCCAGTTCATCCACCCCAGACTCGGCTACTGAAGCTGCTGGCCTTATTTCTCGTCTCTCTATCGGCCACTGATAACTGGTAGTCGCCATCTCCTCAATAATGCGCAGTGCTTCAGCTGCAGTCTGATTGACCAGACATACTCCAGCTGAGGCGTCCACCAGTCTCTTTGTGTTGTTGGTCAAACCACTGTAGAAGTGCGTGATTTGTTGGTCAGCGCTGAATCCATGTTGTGGATAAGACCGCAGCAAGTCTCTGTACCGCTTCCAAGCTTCATAAATTGACTCATCCCACATCTGAGAGAAATGAGTGATCTCAGCAATGATCTTCTGCGCCATTGATGGAGGAAGGTACTTGGCGAGGAATGCTTGGCATATTTGATCCCAAGTAGTGATGGATGCTTTGTCCAAGCTCTTGAACCACTCATTGGCTCGATCCCTCAGTGAGAAGACGAACATTCTTATTTGAATGATGTCATCACTGACACTTTTCATCTTGATGGTGTCACAGATATCCAAAAATGCATCCAGATGAGCATTTAGATTTTTCATAGCCCGTCCACTGAACTGCTCTGCAGCCACCATGTTGATCAGAGCTGGACGAAGCTCAAAGTTGTTTGCGGTGATGCTGCCACCCCAATCAGCGCCTAAGTATATGTCGGTTGGTGTCCGATACAGCTAATTTAGAGGTGTTGCTTGGTTCGGGCTCAGCCTGTTGAGCAAGTCTCTGCTCCATCTCTCACAGATGTCTAGCCAGTACTTCCATATTATTATTATTCTCAGTATTCTCTGCCATCTCCTTTTCCTTTCTTCTACTCTCCTTATTCCTCTGTCTATGAGCTCGATCAGGGGAATTGGCAACAGGGTCTATGTGTGGCTGTGTAGACCTTGTTCTCATAAAATACTTGAAGTAATAAATCACTGTCAGCAATAATATCAGTATAAAAATCAAACTCAGTCCCTGGCAACGGTGCCAAAAAGTTGATGTACTAATTTTTATGCACTAATATGCAACTAATACAGGACAATGCAATATAATCGGTGAATCGAGTATCGTATCTACAGGGACTGAAAATATGACCACACTAAGTACTAACATAACAGTTCTCTATTATCCAGGCTACCAATTTTTTGGTTTGCTAAATCTAGACACGAATTTAAATGCAATCAGAGGAAATAAATGACACCCAAAAAGACACAATTAATTCACTTAAACAAACTCAATCAATTAACAGAATATTAATCCTAGGGAATGCATTACACATGTATCGTCTATGTATTAATTCAACCCTAATAATTCCCACTTTAATCCGATTATTGGTGGAGGATCAGAAATATACCTACCTATCTCTGCCAGGTCTCAAGGTAGATGTGGATTAATAAATTAGCTATCATTTTCATCTCTAGGATAATTTACTAACTCCCGATAGATCAATAGATTAAATCCCCTACAGATTCCGTAGAATGTGTATCAAAATGCTCAATTAATCCCACCAGTTAATTATCTCCGCCAGGTCTCAAAATAACTGGCTAACATGCAATTAATTATAGCCAACAATCAAGCATGAAATAACAACACTTGAATAATTGTACATAATAATCAGAAGGAAAAAGTAACAGAATTAAATTAATAACATAGCATCCACATGTATGCAAACCCTAGAATTGATATGCGTTTAGCCGCTCATGGAAAAATAGAAGTCTACAGAAGATAGTGTATTCATTACAAAACTCATAGTAGAAATTAAATAACAAAAATCATAAACAACTTATGCCGGGTGATTAATCTTTATTCTCCGCCTTCTTCTTCTTCACAACACTTCTCTGCTTCAACATAGGGTGAAAAAGTCATCCAAAAAATCGTGTAAAACAGAGCCTTAAATAGTTGAGGAATACAGAGTTCGAGTAAGGAAAGAAGTCAAAAATTTCCAGAACAGGCAGCACGGTCTGTGCTGAGAGGCACACGGTCCGTACCACAAGAAGCACAGACCATGCCGTAGCTACCGAGAATTCCGAAGCTTGTTTGCTTCATGGCATGGGCCATGCCATTTTCAGCGCGGTCCGTGCCAACTTGCATGCCTCCCGATACACTCCGTCATTTTGCTCCGTTCTCGCTCGTTTCTTGTCCGATTGACCCGATTCAAGTTGCAGAATGAACCTAACTTGATCATATATCTTCTTTGGTACTTTCCAAGCTCATTTGAATTTATACATTAATTGGCACTAAATCCCTTCAAAATGAGCAAAAACGTCACACTACACAACATATGGAAAACTATTCGCAACTTCTCAATATATGCATGTAACGCACAAGAACTACCATCCAAAAATACCTCAAAATACATGAAAAATCCATGTTTATTAGCTTAAGAAGGACCAGTCAGCTTGGCTCACCTAGCATAAATTGACCTGGGCAATTCACCTATTGAATTCAAGGGTCATTATGCCTTTGGAGCATCTTATGGGATTGATTAGAAAGATTAGATAGTGGATTATGGGATAAGTAACCATATGTGTCATCATATTGGTGTACTAGCTGATATCAAACGATTGAGACACCCTTTACAAATATATATACCAGATGAGAGCAGTGTATTAGTATTTCTTGCATGAACAACAAGGATCAACAAGGATTTGATATTAAAAAATGTCTTGTTTACACCACAGTTCACTCACAATCTACTCTCAGTGGGACAGTTAACCAGAGATTTGGATGGAAGAATCCAATTTTTAGCCTCACATTGTCTTGTGCAGAAAAGAGATAATGATAATGTGATGGGAATCTGTAAGATGAAAGGATCACTATATGTGTTTCCACAGAATGGTAGTATTACTGCCATGGTGCATTTAGCTTGCGCAAACATAGATATCATCAAATACTATGAATTATTGGGACATCCATCAATTTCTACTATGCAACATCTGCCTGAGTGTAAGAAGAGAATGAGGGAGAAGGATTTTGAAGCCCTCAGTTCCTGTCAGGTTTGTCATCAAGCTAGACAACAAAGGAATCCATTTTCTTTGTTAAGCTAGACAACAAAGGATTTTAAAGCCCTCAATTCCTGTCAGGTTTGAATTGGTTCATATGGATGTATGGGGGCCTTGTAACTAAGAAAATATTACAGGAACTCCATACTTCTTGACAGTAGTTGAAGACCACTCTAGAACTACTTGGACATATCTGTTCAAGATAAAGACACAAGTTTGGCATATCATTAGAAGTTTTATTCAGATGGTGAGCACTCACTTCAATAAGAAGATTAAGAAAATTAGAACAGACAATGGAGGAGAATTTGTTAATCACAATGTTCAGCTCTTGTTTCAGGAGTATGGGATACACCATCAGAGATCTTGTCCATACTCACCACAGCAAAATAGTGTGGTTGAGAGGAAACATAGACATCTCTTGCAAGTAGCAAGAGCTCTGATGTTTCAAAGTAAGTTACCATCAATTTTCTGGCCCTTTTCTATTCTTCGTGCTTCTTGGATGATCAACAGATTACCTTCTGTTGTTATAGGATGGATGTCACCTTATGAAATTCTTTTTGAGAAAACACCAGTGTTGGTCAGCTGCAACCTTTTGGATTCTTAGTGTATATGGAAAATACACTACCTTCCAAATCTAAATTTGATGCAAGGAGCAGTCAGTACATCTTTCTTGGCATATCTCATGTGAACAAAGGATATACTCTTTATTACTTGGTGAGCATGAAGCTTTGTACCAACAGAGATGTGATGTTTATTCCTAATCAATTTCCACTTCAAAGTGCTCAATCACCTTCCTTACCATTTCACAGTTTTTGTGACACCTACTTTCACAGATTTACCTACTTTAACAGATTCCATTGCTCCTCCTAAGACTACCTGTCACAATGATAATCCTACTATCATGTTTGATCTCTCTTATACAGAGGGCTCAGTACAGTCTCCTGTTACTAAGTCACCTGGTGATGATACTAATTTGCCTCATACTGATGCTCAGCCAGTGCTCAAAAGGAGCACTAGAACTAATAACCCATCTCCTTACTTAAGGGATTATGTTTGCAACACTGCAACTCTCACTACTTCCATATAATCCATAGAATCTTCAACCAGTCTTACACCATAGACTTTCCATATCATCTCTTTCCTATTTTATCTACTCAGTTCACTGTTTTCTTGATGAATGTTCATATTGTAAAGGAACCTACTAGTTATAAGGAGGTCTATCAATCACTTGAGGCCCCGTTTGGTTCGGATGATGGGTTAGATAAGATTGATAGGATAAAGTAGGATTGCACTGTTTGGATAAAAACAATCTTGTGTTTAGATTGGTTGATTACAATATTAATGATTTATGATAGATTATCAATATTTTGTTTGGATTGAATGATTGTGATTAAAATGTCAGGAAATACCTGAATTGCCCTTCATATAATATAATCATTTATAATTATTTAAATTGTAACTTTCTATTAAAGAAGATCTGAAATCATGAAATTGAAAATAATTGATGCACAAAAATAATTTACTAAACATTGGGAAATAATGAAAAAAATAACTAATGAAAATAGTTTCTTCTTCACAAGTCCTCTTTTAATTATGTATTAGTATTCACATTAATATTATGTTTACAAATTAATATTCTCATAATAATTAGGGTTAATAGACTCTAATATCACTTTTGTTAGAAATTATAATTATGAAAAAAAATATTACAACAAAATAAAATTATGTCATATCAGATTAAGAGTGCACATGTGTAAAAAATTTAAGCAACCTCAGATTAATTTTTATCTCATGGCTTAATTGCAACAAAAATGTAAGGTTTTGGAATTATTACAAAAATTAAAACGTTGTGTGAAAAACCAAAATATGTGTAAAGGTTGTGATATTAGAGCCTATTAACCCTAATAATTATTAAAATTAAATTTTATTTTTGATTTATATTGGTAATTTTAGAGCCTATATGGGAAAGGATGAATTTAATCTCCCCAAAAATGGGGTGATGAACAATCATATAAATGAGTGATTGGATCCCGGGCCGTCATCAATCTCGGGCTCCAATCCTTCAAACCAAACAGATGATAAGAGGGGATAATTTATCAATCCCCCCTAAACTAGCCTAACCAATCAAACCAAACATGCCCTGACTGGATTGCAGCCATGAACAAAGAGCTAGTAGCATTGGAAGACAATAATACTTGGGAAGTTGTTCCTCTACCAGCTGGGAAGTAGACTATAGGCTCAAAGTGGGTCTACAAAGTCAAGTTACATTCTGATGGAACCATAGAGCATTTCAAGGCATGTTTGGTTGCAAAGGGATACAATCAAACTTTTGGGATTGACTATCATGAAGTCTTCTCACCAGTGGCCAAGATGGTCACTGTGAGATTGTTCTTTGCCATAGCAATTCAATACTCATGGCATTTACATCAAATAGATATTAATAATACATTTCTCCATGGGCACTTGTCTAATGAAATTTACATGGAATTACCACAGGGCTATACCAAAGGGCAAGCTAGATATGTATGTAAACTGGTGAAAAGCTTGTATGGTTTGAAGCAAGCCTCTAGGAAATGGAATCAGGAATTTGGTAAGCATCTTCACTCACTTGGTTTCATTCAATCAGGCAGTGATCATTATTTATTTCTCAGAGGTTCTGCAGTTACTTTCATTGCTCTCCTAGTATATGTAGATGATATTTTGCTGCTAGGATCTTCTTTTGATGTCATAAACTCAGTTAAGGATTCTTTGCACCATGCATTTACTATTAAAGATTTAGGGAAGGCCAAATATTTCCTAGGCATGGAAGTGGCTCGTTCTCCTTCAGACACTTATCTATGTCAAAGGAAATATGTGCTAGACTTATTAAAATCAGCTGGCTTGATAGGAAGCAGGTTTGCTAGTACCCCTCTTCCTCCTGGTATTACCTTACATAAGGCAGAAACTTTGCTGCCCCAAGCAGACTCATATAGGAGGTTGGTAGGGAAGCTGTTATATTTGAATTTAACACGTCCTGACCTCTCCTATGTTGTACAACAATTAAGTCAGTACGTGAACTCTCCTACTATAGATCATTGGGAGACTGCCTTACATGTTTTAAGATACTTAAAAGGTACTCCCTCAGTTGGTCTGCATTACACTCCATCTTCTCACTTTGATTTCACAGCTCACTATGATGCGGATTGAGGTTCTTGTTTAGACACCCGCCGCTCGCTTATGGGATATTGTATTTCTTTGGATTCTTGTCTAGTATCTTGGAAATGCAAGAAGTAAGATACAGTTTCTTTATCTACAGCCGATGTGGAGTATCGAAGTCTTAGTTATACCTACCCACGAACTACTTTGGTTATCTTATATGCTTCATGATTTTGCTATCATATTCTCTCTACCAATCATAGTTCATTATGACAATCAAGCGGCGATTCAAATATCTCAAAACAAGGTCTTCTACGAGCGTACTAAACACTTGGACATCGATTATCATTTTGCTTGTCTATATTTTCAAAGTAGATTCATTGCTCCTACTTATGTTCTTTCATAGTCTTAGTTGGCTGATCTCTTCACTAAATCCCTTCTGGGGCCTCATTTTAGGTTATTACTTTTCAGTCTCCATCTTGATGACCTTCACCGCGCTGGGTCTGAGGGGGGGCTATTGAAAATGGAGCATTTGATTGCATGGATCAGCTTACTACTGTTATTGCATGCCTACAACTACTATATAGATCACTACACATGCATGCAAGGAAACACAAATTGTCAGCTTGTCCATGTGTCCATATATTCGTGCATGGACTACTCTTTGTAGCTTAAATCACCATCGATTAGCTAGTGAAATAGATCGAGTAGCATAGTCGTCAATGTATAAGTGTACACTCAAAGCTACTCTCTCCATATAAATAGTTCTTCATTTGTATGGTTCTGTAACTGATTTCTGATCTATTCGAAATAAACAATTCTTCTCTGAAATGAATTCTATTGTTTCCAATATTCGAATTGAAATATTTTTATTTGGTTCAGTTTGATTTGTCAAACATTAACAAAAATAAAATAAGATGTATAACTATATTTTGTGGTCAATAATTGACAAAAGAAGCGTGTGGCCTAGTTCGTCACCTACAGTTAGTTTCAGTGGGATTTTAGGGCTCTAAATGAACCAAACTACTTGCAAGATACTTGGATATTGGCTCAAAAAAAGCTCGCTCGAAACTAGCTCATTTGTTAAACGAGCCAAGCTCGAGCCACTTGAACGAGCTCGCCAGTTTTTCGAGTCGAGCTCATGAGCTAACTCAGCTCATGAGGTTCACGAGCTGTCTCACAAACTATCTCGCGAGCAGTTAAACGAGTCGAGCTCGAGCCTGGCTCGCAAACTGTATCACGAGTTTGGCTTGCGAGTACCTAAATGAGCCAAGCTCGAGCCGAGTTCGCGAGCTATCTTACGAGTCTGACTCATGAGTACTTAAACGAGTTAGGCTCACGAGCTATTTGATTTAGAACTCGAGACACACATACTATATTTGTAATTTTTAAAATATTATTTATATATATTGTAAATTTTGTCAAATTAATACCTCTCATTAAAAATAAAATGAAATTTATGATATTAACTATTAAACTAATATTATTAAAGTTAAGAAATCAATGATTAAGAGTAACAATTATATACACAAATAGACAATGTAATGAATATATACATATTATATATAATATAGTTAACTTATTTACAATTTTACATAGTATAGTAAAACCTCGTATAAGAATAGCTTCCTTATAGTAATAAAAATTGATAGTTCCAACTCGAGAGCGGTTATAAATAAGAATAATCTCTACATTGTAATATTCTAATAATTTTTTAGGACCGTCCTTAAGAAATTTACCTCCATATAGTAATAAAATGACATCAAATTTCAAATATATTTAAATATCTATATAAACTATCTAGAACTATTTAACTACATACATTACATTAAATCTTAAGATTTTATGAAATACTTATTTAAAGTTGCATGTGACAATGCTTTAATTTTTTTAGGTTAATACCACATTCTTTAACTTGCGCGTTCGAAGTAACTCGTCACCACAATCACCTTCTTGTTAAATCCAATTTCAACTTATCCAACATGCTTTAAGCTTCTTGACACAAGACTTTGCCTATTTCTACACTATCATCATCTGGATTATCACCTTGCATTTCTTGCCTAATTTCTATAATGATATCTTTTTCGGTTCAAGCACATGAATTGATCTTATATACATTTTTATATTCATGTGTTTTAAAAAAATTTAGGGACATTTTCAGGTGTTGTATAATATATATTAATTTTTAAAAAAATAATTTTTATGTGTAAACTCTATATAAGAATAACCTCTCTATAGTAATATTATCTCTGGTCCCAACAATATTACTGTATAGAAGTTTTATTGTATATTAGTATAATAAATAATAATAATATGAAATCTGATATGATCGTATATCAATATTATCGAAATTAAGAAATCGGATGCATAACACAAAAGTAGATGAGTAATAGAAGAAATTAAAGAAAAAAAAAATTAACAATATATAATATATAGCTTATAGTCCATTTTAGATTAATAGTTGAAACTTACAAGAATATAAGTTATAAATTATAAATTTATAATGTGTACGGTAATAAAGGAAAAAAGAAATTATAAAAATTATGATTAATATTGGAAATTTGACAAAATAATACTCATCATTAAATATTAATACATGAAATGTAATGAATGATATTAAACTAATATTATCGAAAATAATAAAATAATAAAGTAAAAAAGAAAATTAACAAAAATTAAAACTAATCAAATGTTCAAGAGTAATAATATTTAGCGATAATGTTATATACTTAATCAAAACTCTTAGTTATATATATATATATATATATATATATATATATATATACACTATCATCTATCGATTAGTATTATAGTATATAGCCAATATTAGTTAATATGTACAAAGCAATAAAAGGAAAAAAAAACAAAAATTAAGACTAATATTGACAAATTAATCATTCTCAATTCATTAAATAAGAATTTTGAAATGAAATAAATGATAATAAAAACATAATAATTTCTCAAAAAATTCTTATCAAAATTAAGAAATCAAGTTCAAGAGTAATAATATTCTTATTTCTTATCACTTAGCACCAACGGTGTATAGTTAATTATAGATTCTTAGATATATATATATACACACACACACACACACTATTTGTATTATAGTATATAGTTTATATAATTATAGTTTATATTAGTTAATATGCATATACCAATAGAAAAAATAACAAAGACTAGCATTAAATAAGTTAAACTAAGAATAATAATTAAAAAAAATTAAGAATTAATAGTCTTTTAAATAATATAGAATCATTAATTTATATATTATCTTATAAATATATTGTAATAAGATATGACTTATGAGTCATGATTAATGATTCATGATCTATGAATCTTACGACACACACTCAATAACTAATACACATACATATTATATATATATATATATATATAAAATATGTGTGTGTATAATAATAACTATTAGACATATAATATAAATTTATAAATATAAAAGAAAAAAAGGAATTGAATATAAAAATATCATTATTGAGAAATAAATTTCCTCAAAAATAAATAAATATATTGATAAATAAATAATCGAGCTGAGCTCGAGTTCGGAGCTCATATTTTAAATAATCGAGTCGAGTTCGAGTTCTTATAAAATTACCTAAACCGAAACCGATCGAATTCTTATAAAATCGAATCGAACCGAATTGTGCCAAATTAACTAGTTCAGTTCTATTATTCAATTCCAGTTCAGTTTTACTCATCTAGTTATGCAATTTTCCCATCATATTCTATGCTTGCTTTTTCATGATATTAAAATGACAGATAACCCAAGGCCCGTGATAAAATGAGGTTTGAGTACTGATATAGACTCAATTTCGCATCTTTTTACTTTATCTTTTTACTCGTTTTAGTAATTTTAGTTGTGTCTAGAGTCTAGTTTCAGACAAAGTGTAACAGGGGAGAGAAGAAGCACGTTTGGAGTCATTATGGGCATAACTAAGTGCCAACTTGATTGAGGGCATAAAGAGGATCAACCGCTGAAGTTTTGACAGTCTGTTTCAGATTTAGCGCAGAAGTTCAGCAGCGAATCCTTCTCAATTGAGGTGGGCCCACGTGCACAGCAGTTCCGAAGCTTGGAGAAGTTTAGCTAGAGGAGAGAGAAGATGTGGAGGAGAGAGAAGAGAAGAGATAAAAGAGAGAGATGGAGCAGATCATCCCTATAATGTAAGGAACATGGTTGAAGTGGATCTTCTCCAACTAAAGCATACCTCTACATGGGTTGAGTTGGGCCAAATTGTGGCTTTTTAAACAACTATAAATACTAGTTAGCTTTCATTTTCGTAGGACAACCAGAACAGCAAAATATAATTTATTTTCTGCATTTAAGTGTTCTGAAAATTCTGCATAGTCGGGGGTGATTTGCCCCCGGCTGATGCATGTACTTGTTTTTGCCCAAATCTGGAATTGGTTCCAACCTTTAATTCATTTTGTTTTCTTTTTATCATAAGTTGTTTATTTGCTTTTGCTTTATTTATTAGTATGTTATCTGGCTAAGTATCAAGTGTTCAAGTCAAATGTGAATATGTTGAGGTAGAAATTATGCATGAGGCTTAGTGTTCTTAATTTATCTTAAATTGATTCCCAACTTCATTATGGGCAAAACGATGATATGGCAATAGCAAGATTAGGTTGGTCGCTACTCTTAATTGAACTATTGTTTATGCAAGTCAGGGTGGAAGTAAGGGCGACCGTACCCTAATGAGCCACTAAGTGATATAGCAGGCGCCGAAGCTTGGAGAATGAAGTATAGGTGGATATGGGCACACCGAGGAAAGGGTCCTATGTTCCAGTGTTGGGTTCTTCCGATTTAATGCTACTGCCCTTGCAAACCCTCTGTATGACTATCTTCTTTGGGTCTTGGGTAGTTAGGGACTAAGAGTCGCCGACCGTATCACTCTTAGCATATGCAGTAAGAAGGGATTGAGGGGTATAAGGCGACCGTACCTGCTCTCTATAACCAAACGGTCATATCAAGATATCTATATGTGTTTGTGCCCAGGATTGCATGCATCTACCGAAACTGAACTCATGTTTGACTCGACTATTTCTTATATATTGATTAATCTCATTTGTTTATTTAGTTTTGAATAGTGCGGGGAAGGATTAGTGACGGTAATCCATACAAATTCCCAAAGGTTACAGAAAATAATTATAAATTCTAATTGGGTGGAATAAATTCTAAATAATAATGTAAAATCATACTAAATCAAAAGAAATTAAAATTGAAAGAAAAAATAATAATTTTGAGGTTTGATACACGATTGACACACACAAATTGAGACTAGAAAATCTCAAGTGGTGTGTGGGGTGTTATATTTTAAGCAACTTTCGTATAAATATTTCTCTAGACATCAAACACACAAAACATACATTTATAACTGGGAGATGACTAGTAGATTTATACTTTATTATGTCTAATTAATAATTATTTGGGCGAAATTACGCCTGGTTTTTTTGGCTTGCCATTGAAAACTAAAAACTAGAATAAAGTTTAAACCGAAGTGAGCTGAGGCGGAATCGAGCACATGCACATGCAGAATACAATAGTACATACATTACTAGTTACTGTGTATCTATCTATTATATTTATGTTGCAACACTTATTGTTAGAGTAGATTGTCTCGTATTGCATAACTAAGTTTTTTTTTTAATTTTTTTAATATATTCTAATTGGCGAGTGATGAATCCTAAATAGATATTTTAAATTAAAATAAATTAAAAAATAAAAGAAAAATTATTTTGAAAAAATATTGAAGAGTTCCAACAGGATTTGGCTTAGTCGAACAATATTATTGAGCAATGGTTTATATTCAATGAAATCAGTACTCATGACTCATTTTCCCCTATTTTATATTCCGTCATTTCCTATTGGTATAATCACAAAAAAGGACGTCTCAATTTGACAACAGAACCAATGTATATATAGGCTCAGTCCAACTAGAGAAGATGGAAGTCGTGAAATGCACGGAAGGAACATGTCCATCAGAGAAAAATGAGAAAAAAAACATCAAGAAAATAAAAATGTTATAGCAGCTGTGGCCTGTGGTGATTAACTGGGCATTTGAATCACAGACCTTGAGAGAGAGTTTGAATTGTGAAATTCCTGAGAGGGTGAGTGTTTCAGTGTCAACAGTTTCTATGATTCATGGTGCTAGCAATGCTGTATTAGAGGGACGAGCATATCTAGACTCAACAGCCTTTTATGCTCCAAGAGAAGGCGTAGAAACCACCAAAATCACATCTATATTTCCAGAAACACTGCTACACTATCCTCAAAAGAACCAAACAATTCCAACTATGCTTCAACACTTGTTACCAATATAATTGTACTAATCAAAAGTACTCCAGAAAAGTATCTCTTACTTGGATTGGAGAAAGCTTGTAGAACAATCAAGGATATGAACAGAAAATCGGTAAATACAATAGGAAACGCTATACAAATTGTAATAGACGATCATGCTTGATATATTGTCTCTCTACGCTAAGATTAACCAAAAATAGCAACTTATTAAATCAAGAAAAATGCTTCTCTTCTCAATCAACAATAAAATATTAATGAAGCAATATCTCAAAAACCATGATAAAAAAACAACGGATCAAATCGGTGGAGAAGATATTTATTTCATCGAAAACTCTACCACATTAGTCAATTAATCTCTCTACAAATGTAGAGACAAATCAAGCTTCTGATCTCTTTGCCTCCTCTCATAATCCCCATAGCTCTGAACTGAATAATTGTTAGGCCATTCACGGCCACCAAAATCATCAACGTATCTACTCCTCTGATCATGAGCAATATTGTATGGATTGTACAACGCAACGTCTCCGACCATCTGATTGCTCTGCAGTTGGCAGAAATTGTTGGCGACACCATGAACGTTGATGTATCGCGAGGGGTTGAAGATGCCGATGGGGTAGTTTGGAGAGAGAAAGAGCGACGGAGATGGCATTAGAGCGTAGTCGGAAGCGGCCCTCTTGCTCTTTCCGGCGGCGCTTCTCTCTTTCTTGTGGGCGTTTTGATGGCCGCCCAATGCTTGTGAGCTGTGGAATTTTCTTGAACAATATGAACATGGGAAATATTTTGTTGCAACTTCTTCTTTATTTGGTGAATGATTCATTTCCTGTACGTGCAGTGGTGACAAGTTATTGAAAAATGGAATTTTGATTACCTAATGTTAGCTAGCAAGTTTGATTAGATGTGTGTTTGCAGGAAATGAGAGAGAGCAAATGCGATGAACACACCTTCAGGGAGTCTGAAGTGCAAGCTAGCTACTTTAAATTTGTTTTATTTTATTTGAAAAGAAAAGTAATAGATTTTGGTAGAGATATGTGTTTATTTATATGAAAGTGTGCATTGGGATTTGGGCAAGAGAGGTGTATGTGTATGTATGGGCCTGCAAGAGATAAGAGAGAAGATAAAATGTACAAGTGCGAGTGCAAGTGTAGGTTTCTGAACGCCCAAGCATAGAGAGTGATTGGAGAGAAATGTGTGTGTGTGAGAGAGAGAGAGATTGGGAAATGGAATCCATCCATTTCTGACAGTAAATTAGAGAGAGGGGTTTAAAAAAAGTGTGCTGGTTTTCAGGTTTTATATACAGATTCAAGTAACCTGCATTCTAATGGAACAGCAATCTGCAGTAGAAATGTAGAATATGCCCATCAAGAGACACTTGTTTCTGTCACCCATCAACAGTATGTTTTTATTTTTTCCCCTTGCTTCTATAATACTATATATGTAAATCTTCAAATATAAAAAGCTCCCTTCCAAATGAAATATTGACAAGGGTAAATACACATTATACTCTATCCATCTCAATTCATCATCACAAAACCACCCTTGTAATTAACGGAAGGGTACAAACTATAAAGTTGCATATGCAACAATCTCCCACTAATATGGGACAATTATTTAATTTAACACAGTATTAATGTCTAATTACCTAAACCATGAGATATGTTAGATAAAATACCATAACGGTGAGAAATATGGAATGAGAGATCATCTATTCCAAATTTGGTATTCCACGATCTAATTTACAAGTTTAATAATAGATATTACAAAATAAAAATTAATTAATACATACATAATCAACCTAGTCACATTTATCAACGAAAGATTGAAATTTAAAAAATTATAAATCATATTTTTAAAATAATCAACCATAATAATTATTTCTTTGAAAATTAAATATTAAAAAATAATTATAAACTCTAATTGGATGGGGTGAACCCTAACAAACATTCATAAAATTAAACTAAAACATATTAAATTAAAATTGATGAAAAAAGGTAGAAAAATTTATAAATTTAATTGTGGAATACAGATTGAAACATTCAATTTGAAATAGAGGATCTCATCTGGAGAAATATCATACTAAATGTCCGAACAGTGAGATATAAATATATTTTTACCCTATTAACAATATTGATAAGAAATTAAGAAAATTATTTGCAGTTTTACTAGAGTTATGCAAGTGGCGAGTTTATTCTTTTAGTTGATCGAAAATCAAATGTTCTCGGCGGTAAATCTGGGATGAAAATTTGGATAAATACAAGGCAATTGAGAAATCAAGTAGATAATATTGAAATTGGGCCCGATTTAGAGTTAATTTGATTGGTTCTCCATGCTGTATCATATATAAATAACAAATATATTTTATGTTACAAGTATACACTATTGAAGTAACAAAAAAGATAAAAAATTGTATGAGATTGTTTTATGAATTAAATTTTATAAGATGGATTAAAATTTAAATTCATATTCATATTTGATAATATATTTATAATTTTATTAATAACTGATTGTGTTTGAATCTGAATTTTAACAAATTTTATGAATTTTGACGACCCGTAAATGATATCACATAGGACTGCTCAAATAATAAATTATATAGCAGTATGATAGTGAATAGAAGATGTCCTAAGACAAGTAACAATATAAACATATGAGCAGGATGATAATGAATAGAAGATATCCTAAGATCAGTATGGAGCAAGCTAGTCGATCTCTTCATATTCTCAACGTAGCATTTATTCATTTTTTATATAATTTATTTAATCTATGTTTATTTCAGTGGGCATATACGGTGGGAATAATATATGAATCATCTATTCTATAATTTTCATATGTTTTATATATATATATATATATATATAATTGGGTCCCCAAATTTTCATTTGGTTAGATTAATTATATGCACTTAAACTTTGCATTATGTTTTAATTAGATCCTTATTTTGTTCCTTTAATTAATTATTATCCACAATTAGCTTCAGTTATTATTTAATGCAAAGTTTGAGAATTCAATTGAACTAAACTCCAATACATGATGGTTTAATTAAAGAATGAGGTACAGATGTGAAATATGCCCCTAAATTATACCCTCAGGCCCAATTAAGGTAATATATATTTTTTTAATAGACACCTGAACTATTTAAAAAATTAAAAAAAAAAAAGACCGTTGAATTATTAACATCTAAACTATTTAAAAAATTAAAAAAAAAAGAAGACCCTTGAACTATTGAAAAAGTTGTCCATTCAAAATTTCACGAACGATGTCATGCGTGCAAAAGCTCTTTCCAACCTAATTCTAATCGATTTGGTGATGATATTAGCTTGCAAGTGGATATGGTTGGAAAGTTTTCATCATGTGTTTTTTAATTATATACACTAAATTAAGTGTTGGATAATGAAGTAATTAGATGGATAAATTTTGATGGAAAAAATTCGTTGCGTGGATTAGATCTCAAATCTCGATCAATGTTGATTTAATGTTGGAACTTCAAAGTAGAAAGATTTTGAAACCCAATAGCTTAGATTATTTGACTGTGGTTCCAATTTGTTAGACCAATTAAAAGTGATAAGTGGTAGAATTGAGTTTGGAACTGCATGGCTAAATTTCAATGTAAAAGAAACCTCGAAGTTTGGCATTTTTACCTCAATATTTGTGGTGCAATTAATTCCATACTCAATTCTAGTGCTTACGTACAGTCGTCGATCGAACATATTGACATCACAATTGAATAGTTTACTCTCTGAAGTTTTAAACCCTCCTTCAATTGCTATCCATACCCATATTTCATTGTAGAGATTTATCCGTTCAATTACTTCATTATTTGGAATCTAGAGCTTTCTAAACATGCACACACGTTGCATGATATTATTGCCGGCCCGAATCTATCAAGATTAGATCGAAAACTTATGATGTTTAATTAACATGAAAAACTCGTGCAATATTAACGTCAAGTGTCAATTTAATGTATTTATAATAGTTCAAGGGTGGTATATTTTTAATTTTAAAATAATTAAAGCATCTATTTGAAGGAAAAACTAATTCATAAATTGAAGTGGAGGTGAAGGTATATTTGAGAATCATAATGGTACATTATGCCTTAAATAAAATGATGGAGTTTAAAAGACATTAATTATGTATTATTGGAATAGTATATGCTAGAATCCATAGGAGTGTCTCTAATAAATGGTTAGGCAGTAATTGGCCCATATTCGCCAAGGCCTAATATGGTCATTTTACTTGTGGTGATCGATCGACTGAGTCGAGTGGTCCAGTTACCCAAATTTGGCATTGGCATTGTTTCTAGGGTTTATAGCACTGCCCTCCAGCTTTTTATCAGACACATAGTTAAGAACTGTCAGATCAAACTACCTACCAAAACAACTTTTGCTCTAAATACTTTCTCCCACTATCCCTATTTCTTGTAAAATTATTCTAGTTTTTTATAATATTTTATGAGAAAATTACAAGATCTTAAAATTAATAATTCTCATATAATCACATAATTGGTGGAAAATTGCATACTTTTCTCCATGATTAAATCTGAGATTGCACCTTTGAATTTTTTGAGAAGAACAGTAAATCGGTGTTTCACATCTTTAATGTTTCTTTCTATTCTGTATCGTACGTGATGGCTACGGTTTTAGAGAATAATTTTTATATCAGGAAGTGGATCAAGTTTTACGGTAATGGGTTGTTATTCCCATAAGCCCACTATTCCCATCAAATAGTGGATATAATAAAACTGCTCCATATTAACCCAGATATAATTTAGTCCATAATTAATTGATTATTAATTTATAAGTCTTTAGTATGCCACATAACTTAACATGAGACATAAATAATCTTACATTTTCCCACTTGGCTCATGTGATGTTACTTAACATCATGGACAAACAAATAAATTAATCAAACTAACATAATGCGCATTTGAATTACTAAACATTATACTTCATTTGGTTCATCATAATTTCATAATTAAGAATATGAACTAATTCGAGTCATGGCGGTTGTACATCACACAATTGACATAATCTCTTCCATGTACTACGAACTAATCTCCTCCTTAATATGATCATTAATTAGGAGCATATAATTGGTCTATCATAATGTCTTTATACAAGACTATACATGTTTACATTACTCTAATTCAAATATGCATGCAAAATAGAGACAGGTAATCAGAAACATTTCATAAATGAGCTCAGAGTGTTAATTACATAATAAACGACATACTCAATAATCATTATTAACAATAATGCCTATACTTTTAACATGATCAATAAATGTCTTGGGAGGTAATCTCTTTGTTAAAGGGTCACCTATCATAAGATTTATGATAATATGTTCTATTAACACTCTTTGTTTCTGAACATCTTCCTTCACGGGAAAGTATTTTAACTCTATATGCTTAGCACCGTTAGAGTACTTGTCGTTTTTAGAGAAGAATACTGCTGCAGAGTTATCACAGTACAATTTCAGCGGCTTAGCAATACTGTCGACAATTCTAAGCCCTGAAATAAAATTCTACAACCAATTAGCGTGAATTCTAGCCTCAAAACATGCTGCAGATTCAGATTTCATGGTGGAGGCAGCAACAACAGACTACTTTGCACTCTTCCACGATATTGCTCCTCCGGCTAAAAGAAATACATAGTTAAGAGTGGACTTTCTAGTATCCAAACATCCAGCAAAGTCTGAGTCAGCATACCTAATCACCTCAAGGTGATCAGATCCCCTATATGTAAGCATGTGATCTTTTGTTCCCTGTTGTTAGGAAAAACTATCAAGGAACCCCTAAATCAGGTTTTGATGAGATGTCAAAATTATTTATGAAAAACTGACCAAAATTCAAGCTGTAGATCGAAGCTGATCAGCCCAGGACATCATCGAAGAAGAACTCTAGAAGAGTCAAAGTCAACCAATCTGAAGAATGACCCACAAGTTGAAAGACACGTCATCCAGTCTAAAGTTCAACTTGGCTAAAGAATCATACCGATCAAAGCAAGCTGACAATCGAGTCAGCTGAACTGAGGGAGAAAGGAGTTGACCAAAGATTGAAGAAGCTGATAGAATATCAGTTTATGCCAGAGACTGACAGTAGCCAACTGGAACAATGGCCAATCTCAACTGACAAGCCCAGAACTGCCAACTGGAGCAATGGCCAATCTCAGCTGACAAGCCCAGAACTGTCAACTGGAGCAATGGTCAATCTCAGCTGACAAGCCCAGAACTGCCAACTGGAGCAATGGCCAATCTCAGGCCAATCTCAGCTGACAAGCCCAGAACTGCCAACTGGAGCAATGGCCAATCTCAGGCCAATCTCAGCTGACAAGCCCAGAACTGCCAACTGGAGCAATGGCTAATCTCAGCTGACAAGCCCAGAACTGCCAACTGGAGCGATAGCCAGACTCAGCTGATAAGTCCAGAACTGCCATATGGAGCAACAGACAGACTCAGTTGACAAGCTCAGAACTGCTCGCTGGGACGATAATGTGACTTAGCTAAGAAATCCAAAACTGCCAACTGAAATTCCAAACTGCCAAGAGAGCTAAAGCCAGAAGACTCCTGGAGTGTTATACTTAAATCAGCGTATCTTGGAATAAATGATCCTTCAAAGATCCTGGAATTCAATGAAGATCGATTGGCAGAGTAACGGCTACTTCAACCAAATGATCCAAGCGATCATTTAAGACCACATGCCATTGATGAGCCAATAGAGCCACTGATCAAATGGACAATGGAGCTCAACGGTCATAAAATCACTCCTCTATAAAAGACGGATGAATCAGAGTTTTAAACACTTTTCGCAAACATAACTTCTTGCCAACCTTCGCATATACAAGCAGAGCTTTTCTTTCTCCCTCCCACTCAAGCTCAAGTGCAACGTTTGATAGAAACTGCGAAAGTCAAACTGAGAAGAAGAATTCACTGAATCAAGACATCCAACCAGCTGTTGACGAACCAGCCAGGGCAGCCTTCTCAGTTTTCAGCTATTCAAGATCAACTACTCAGCTCAATCAAAGGAGCACATCAGTTGATACCCCCTTGTTCAAGACTAACCTCTTGAAGATCGAAAGAGATCTAAAATCTTATAAAGACGACAATAGCACCTACCTTCCTAGTGAGCAGTTAGGGACTTCAAGTGTGAGCCGTCGAACAGCTGAGGTAGCGAGCAGTTACCAGGTTCAGCCAACTGTCCTTCATTGTGTAATTTGTAAAGGAACTCAAGTTATATAGTGAAGTTGCCCTTCTGCGGAAGGAAGAGAGGGCGTAGAAGTTTGAGACTTCGAACCTCTATAAATCTCTTGTGTGTTGTACTTATTGATCGTTGCATATCTCTAACTGCACACAACATCACACAAGCTGCACTCAAACTGTCTCAACTGATTATCAAGTTGGTGCATAGATAAGTTTCTTCAAGCGAGTCAAAGGGCCCTATTTTTCCGCATCTAAAGTAAAAAAAATTTTAAATCAGTTTATTCACCCCCCCCCCCCCCGCTAAACTGATACCAACTCTCCCGGGACCAACAAGTGGTATCAGAGCGGTTGATTCTAAGGATCAGCCATTTCTGCAGATCAACTGAATCAGATCTAATTATCTGTGCTAACATTCCAGCTATGGGAAACCATAAGCTACCTTTGTTTTCAGTTGAGAACTATGATAATTGGAGCAGGAGAATGAAAGCTCATCTCTGCTCAATTCATGAGAATATATGGAAAGTCATTGAAGAAGGTCCAATCATCATCATGATGGACAATGATGCTCACATAGTTGATATCAATCAACCCGCAAGGATCCCGAAGCCAACTAATCTTCTCACCAGTGAAGAGAAGAAGTTGAAGAATCTAGAGTTCGTTGCTCAAGCTGCATTATTCCAAACTCTAGATGAAGATCGTATGAAGGATACCAAGAATTGCACAACTGCCAAAGAAATATGGGACCTACTAGCAGATCCTTGCAGAGAGTCCGAAGCTATAAAATGAAACAAGCTCCAATTGGCGGTTGACAGGTATGAATCCTTCAAAATACAGGCAGAAGAGTCCATCTCAAGCCTTGAAACTAGATTTCTAGACATCATCAGTGAGATGAACAACATTGGAAGAAGTTATCCCAATTCAGAGATGAATTCCAAAATATTGGATAATCTCACTGACGAATGGGATATGAAAGTGATAGCTACAAAGGAGTCAAGAAGCCTAAACAGCATCACTCCAAGGGAACTATTTGGTTCTCTTAAAGCTCATGAGTACAGTCTAAACCGAAAAAGAGAAGCATCGACATCATCAGCTCAAGACGCAGCTTTCTATGGCGAAAGGCCCAGGTTTAGAGACGCTCGAGGAAGAAACAACTTCCGACCTAGGAGCTCACCAGCCAAAGAAAACCAAGGCAGATCTTCAACTGAACGGAAAATGGAGGCAACTAAAAAGAAGGAAAATCTAACTGAGGACATCAATGATCAGATTCAATCAGTTACCAAGTTGCTCGAAAAGTTGAAGAGAGCTCGGGATAAACAATCAGTTTCACCTCAGACTGATGAAATCCCAAAAGTTGAAAAAGCCTACCAACCAGCTGAATGGCCAGCTGAACCATTCAGGAGTGGTAATCGCAATCTTGGAGAATGTTTTCATTGTCATAAACAAGGACATTACAGGTTCGAATGTCCAGAACTCCCCGAAGACAAGAAAGCTAAGGTAAAAAGAAGCTTCTTCAAAAGAAAAACAATTATTACAAATCTCGAGAATGTTGTGCTGGATGATTAAGACTATCCTTCTGGAATCGATTCTGACGGCTACAGCTCAGATGATGATGAAGCATTATTCTGCCTCATGGCTGACCATGATGAAGAGGTTAGTATAGCTGACTCTCAAACTTCTTTTTACCATATCAATGAAGCAACTGTCTCTAGTAATGAGCTTGATGTAAAACTTATGATGCTAGAAGACCAATTAGCTTCAATTTTCTTTTTGCATGTTGAACTGAAAGATGAAAATGATGAACTGAGAAACAAGGTCAGGAAACTGAGCATTGATCATGAAAGACTAGAGTATCTTGAATCCCAGCTTATAGAATTTGAGGAATTGAAACTAAGAACTGCTGATCTAGAGAAAGAAAATCAAAAACTCAAGCAAGAGATCCTTGAAAAAGAAAAGGTAAACCTAAAGTTCAAAAAGGGATCTCAGACTCTAGATGAAATACTCAGTCATCAAAGAACTAAAACTGACAGCTCAGGGCTAGGATATAGCAAGTTCACTACCCTAGAAAAGGGAAAAGCAGTTGCTCAACCTAGTGACAAGGGTATCCTAAAAGGATTCACGAGATCTCAGGATCAACCAACTGAGTCAAACAAAGGAAAGGGAATATTGAAAAATCCCCAGACCCAGCCTAAAAAGTTTGGTCAGTTCTACCAATCTAAGACACCCGGTCAGCTAAAGCCCAGTTTCCAGCCAAGACCATCAGTTCACTCAAGTCAGTCCACTCGTCCAAAGCCTTCAGTTCAACAAAGGCCACCAGCTCAGTATAAAATGCCCTCAAGGCAAACTGGTAGATCAGTTCACTATGAAAAGAAAGACCAGTTTAGATCTCAAACCTACCCTGCTAAGCAGTTCAATCAAAGCACTTCTAGGAGAGATCAAAGAAAAACATTTCAATCCTATCATCATTACGATGAATATTTGGATTCTAGAAATGAACCAAGAGCTGATCCAAAAGGGTCCAATCCAATGGACTGGAAACATACAAGACATTGGTCTGATCGAAGAGCCCAAAAATCTCAAAATAATTGTGTGCTAGTTGAAGTGTTTTATCCTACTAACTTTCAGCACAGGTACCATTCAACCGACTCAAGGAGAGTTGAAAGAGAGTCGAAACTGATGAAACGATCTAAGTCAGTTGACTCTTTAAGTGATAAGAAGCCAAAAGTTTGGCAAGTCTGGATTCTAAAAAGCTTAATGTATCAAAAAGGACCCGATATGAAATGGGTCCCTAAATGCTAATCATTTTCTTTACAGGACAAAAGCATCCTATCTATGAAGAAAACCAAAGACATTTGGTATCTAGATAGCGGGTGCTCCAAGCACATGACCAGAGACAGAGAAGATCTCGACGGTTATGAAGAAATCAAAGGTCCACTCGTCACATTTGGAGACAATTCCAAAAGCCGAACCATTGGAGAAGGGTTCATTGTCAAAGGAAAAGTAGTTGTAAATGGAGTCTCCCACGTGGATGGACTAAAGCACAAATTACTCAGCATCAGCCAGCTGTGCGACAATGGCTACTCAGTTGACTTCACTAAAAACTCCTGCAACATAAGAGACAAGTCAACTGGAGTAATCTTGCTAACCGGCATCAAGAGAGGCAACATGTACATTGTTGACTGGTCAACCGGCTACTCAGAAGCTTGCTTTCTCTCAAAAGGATCAACTGAAGCAAGCTGGCTATGGCATCATCGACTGAACCACCTCAACTTCAAAACAATCAACTACCTAGCAATGAAAGAGCTAGTTGAGGGGCTTCCCAAGGAGATATACAAGAAAACAGGTGTATGCGGACCATGTCAAAATGGGAAGCAAGTGAAGTCATCCTTCAAGAATAAGAATCACCCACCAGGAACAACTGACTGTCTTTAACTGCTACACATGGATTTGTTTGGTCCAGTTAGACCTCAAACTCCAAAAGGTAAAAGATTCACTCTTGTAGTAGTTGATGATTACTCAAGATATACATGGGTGGAATTCTTGAGGAGCAAAGATGAAACATATGACAAGCTCACGGCGCTGATCAGAAAACTACGAATTGAGAAAGAAAGATCAGTTCAAAGGATTCGCTCCGACAATAGAATCGAATTTGTGAATCAACACATGATTAAC
Organism: Perilla frutescens; assembly: GCA_026008535.1. NCBI lineage: Eukaryota > Viridiplantae > Streptophyta > Magnoliopsida > Lamiales > Lamiaceae > Perilla > Perilla frutescens. The sequence goes on from BRKX01000011.1 coordinate 36,064,673, forward strand.
TTTCTCAACCAGCTTGGAATCACTCATGAACATTCAGCTACAAGAACTCCACAACAAAATGGTGTAGCTGAAAGGCGCAACCGAACACTAAAGGAAGCAACTTGAGTGATGATAGCTGATGCCAACATAGCTGAAGGGTACTGGGCTGAAGCAGTCAACACAGCTTGCCATACTCAAAATCGAAGTGCCATTGTAGCAGCCCATGACAAGACACCTTATGAAATGTATAAGGGTCGTAAGCCTTCTATCTCATATTTTAAAATATTTGGCTGTAAATGTTATATTCACAACAATGGCAAGACTCAATTGAAAGCTTTTAGTGCTAAAGTTGATGAGGGAATATTTCTTGGGTATAACTCTCCTCATGCACAGGCTTATAGAGTGTTCAATAAACGAACTCTTGTTGTGGAAATAACATGTCATGTGGTATTTGATGAATTTGCTAATGAGTACAGGAACAAAGAAACTATAGACACATCAGTTCAAGTACTACCTAGTGAAACTGAAAATTCGCAGGACTATGTGGATCACATTGTTCCAGAGCAGTTTGAAGTTTCATTAGAAGAAGGCAATGAAACTGGCACTAAACCAGTTGAGAACAACTTGGTCAATGAAGACACAAATCATGATGAGACCGCAAACCCCACAACTGAAGCAGAGGGAAGAAATAATGAGAATGTTGAGCCAACTGATGAACGAGCAACTGATGACGTCATCACAGAAGAACCAGTTGAGGACCTAACTGAAGCCATATTGCCCAAGTGGCTCCGAAGCCATCCAACTGACAAGATAGTTGGTGATCTAAGAAGTCGAGTTCAAACCAGAGGATCAACTGAGCATGCATTATTCACATGCTTTATCTCTCAAACTGAACCAGCAAATGTCAAGGAAGCCTTAGAATATTCAGACTGGATCATGGCTATGCAAGAAGAACTGAACCAGTTCACACGAAATGACGTATGGTTTCTCATTAATAGGCTAAAAACCCAGAAGGTCATTGGCGCAAAATGGGTGTTTCGCAACAAACTGGATGAACAAGGAGTGATCACAATGAACAAGGCTAGACTGGTAGCCAAAGGTTACTCACAAAGTGAAAGAATCGACTTTGATGAGATATTTGCGCCAGTTGCAAGATTGAAAGCCATCAGACTGTTCCTAGCCTATGCAGCTCACTTTAACTTCACAGTCTACCAAATGGATGTCAAGAGTGCTTTTCTTCAAGTAATGCTCAAGAAGAACGTGTATGTCGAGCAACCGTCAGGCTTTGAAATTGGTGATCAAGTCTTCCAACTGAAAAAGGCTCTCTACGGACTGAAGCAAGCTCCAAGAGCGTGCTATAAAACTCTAACAACATTCTTGCTGAAAAACGGATTTCAAAATGGAGTCATTGATCGGACTCTATTCCGAATAGAACGAAAAACTGAGATCTTAATGGTTTAAATTTATGTGGATGACATAATTTTTGGATCAAAGAGCAAAGATCTATGCACACGGTTCGCTCAACTGATGCAAAGCGAATTCGAGATGAGCATGATGGGAGAAATGACATTCTTCCTAGGACTCCAAGTAAAGCAGCTGAAAGATGGAATTCACATCAGTTAGGCGAAGTACACCAATGAGCTAGTTAAGAAGTTTGGAGTAAGTAAAGAAAAAACTCTCAAGGTTCCAATGAACACATCAGTTCAACTAACTCTTGATGAAGAAGGAGAATCAGTTAGCCAAACTTACTACAGAGGAATCATTGGGTCCCTACTTTACTTAACAGCCAGTCGGCCAGACATCTCATATTCAGTCGGCCTATGTGCGCGGTTTCAATCCAATCCAAAGAAAAGTCATCTTGAAGCGGCTAAGAGAATTATCAAATATCTCAAAGGAACCATAAATCTTGGATTATGGTATCCTAGAGATGACAGTTTGAGTTTAATTGGATATTCAGACTCAGACTTTGGTGGATGCAAGATTGACAGAAAAAGCACCAGTGGAACATGTCAGTTTCTTGGAAGCAAACTGATATCCTGGTTTAGCAAGAAGCAGTACTCAGTTGCCACGTCAACAACTGAAACAGAGTATGTAGCTGCTGGAAGCTGTTGTGCTCAAATACTCTGGATGAAGCAACAGTTGAAGGATTACAAAGTTGAAACTGAAGAAGTGCCTATCTACTGTGACAACAATAGTGCAATCGCGATATCTCAGAATCCAGTTCTACATTCAACAACTAAGCACATTGACATAAGGCACCACTTCATCAGAGATCACATCGAGAAGGAAGACATATGTATCAAATATGTCAATACTGAGAAGCAAATAACCTACATCTTCACCAAACCGTTACCTGAAGCAAGGTTTATGGAGCTATGCATACAGTTGGGACTGCTGGAGCTAGCATCACAGGATGAAGATGATGAACTGGAAGAAAAAGGTCAAGGAACCACTCCAGCTGAAGAAAGAAACTGAGTCAAAAAGACGAAAAACTGATCAGTTCGCCACATAATCCATCAGCTTGAAGTATATGCAAGAAGCTGCTGAGAAATAAGCAAACTGGAAATGATCAGTTTACCCTATCAGTTCAACTGAATCATCAGTTCAGTCACTCAAACTGATAATCCAGTCAGTTATGTAAAACATACAAGCTGCAAATTGTTCAAACTGACGAAAAAGTTATAGGAACTGAAGTAAACTCAAAATAATATATCAGTTCAAGGACCAGCTGAAGGAGAACAATTGAACTGAGAAGCAGCTGAAAAGATCAAAGCAGTTAAGATCAGTCAGGAACTGATGAGAAGATATCCCAGTTGGAACTTATCAACAGAAAAACCATCAGTTACGGCCAAACTCAACTGATGATGTAATCAGTATTCAAGCCAAGGAGAAACTGCTGAAGAGAAGAGATAAGTTCAAAAGTCTCAAATAGTGGAAACGGTAAAAACACGTGTCATCCAAATGTTATCGTTGAACCGTCATTCTCTCTCCTCCTTAATTCCCAATGGATAGAAATGAAAAGTCAATCGACGGGTCAATTGATCTAATCCGACCGTTGAATTTAGGGAGACCAAGAGTCACAACCGTTGGATAAGCCAAATCTCTCTATAAAAATAAGTCGGCTAAACAATCGAGATAAGCTTTCCAATTTTTACCACAAATTTACTGGCCTTCTACCTTTCTCTCGTCAAAAGCTTGTTCAATCTTGGAAGATCAAATTCCTCAACTTCGCAAGTCAATCTCTTTCGAAGAATCATGGCTCAAAATCCATCACGCAGAAGATTCAATTTCCAACAATCCGGAGAAGACTCTAAAGCTTTCTGTGATAAGCTCGATAGAGACAAATTTTTCAATCCAGCTGGATTTCTTCAAGCTTGCAAAGCTTCTCCGCTAAGTAGAATGATCGTCGAAAAGCTTTCTCAGGCCAGGCTAAAAAAGTTTCTGGAGGTGTTTCCAGAACGAAACTACATTGAACCAGTCGCTGAATTTTATCTAAATTCAAACGGATCTTTGAATCCCAGGGAAATCAGATCGGAGGTCAGAGGACACGCTATTGTCGTAACAGCTGAGTCCCTCAGCAACATATTTGGACTACCCAACAACGGACTCAAGCTGGAGGACGTTCAAGTGAATTTCCAGGAAGCATATGACTTCTGGAAAAAGCAAGGAGAGCATCAATCATATAAGAGCAATCATCTTATATCAAAGTTTCAAGATGAATTCCAGGTACTCGCTGCTATTGCTTCAAAAATCATGATTGGAACAACTAGCAGCCAATCGGAAATGACAGCAACAAAGTATAAAATCTGCGCTGCCATCTACAACCGAATGGATATCAACTGGGCACAGTACTTCTTCAAACAACTGAAGAGGTACGTTGATATCATTGAACGAAGCTGGAATGGTGAGAAATTCCCTCAAAAAATTGGATATATCAACCGAGTCAGTATAATTCTGGAGAAGCAGTTCCCATGGATAGCTGAGGAGAAGGAATTCAAAACAATAATCAGTAATGACTTCATCTCAAAACCTCTCAGAATTGTTGAGATTGATCTGGAACAAACTGATCATTCAAGAAGAAAGAAGCCTGCAGCTGAAGGCAAGGGAAAGAAGCCAACTACTGACTCTGATGATGAAATTCCAATAGCTCAGAGATTCAGACAACACAGTTTAGTTGCTACCAGACCTGGCATGATCAGACAGTCAGCTGGGCCAGCTGCTGTCAGATCAGCTACAAGGAAGAAGCCAGCTGATCAACCACAAAGGAGAAGAATACTGCTCTCTCAGTCAAGAAGGAGAAAATGATAAAGTCCTATTCTAGATCCAACAATTCTACCAAACTTAACTATTGAAGATACAGCTCCATGTGACAACCCAGAAGATATCATCCCTGCAAGAGGGATTCCTCACAATGGAGCCGGAGCTGATTGCTTTCAAATAACCTGCCCACCAATGGCTCAAGTCGAAGGAAATATAAGAGCCTACTCCCAAGGAGAGTCCGTGAAGAAATGGGCTGATGAAACCACGCATATTCACATGGCTCAACATTTTGCTCATGAGCTAACCGGTCATGAGGAGCTCTTCAACACCTTAACCAGTTACATCTACTGGTTTTTATAGAGGCACGTATACTAGTCAGAATAGTTTCTATCATTGTTAGCCTTTCATGGAATGAGTTTCTGGAGGCGAGAAGAAGAATGGAGCCTATGGTGGATAGACAGTGAGAATGCCAGTATCACTAAAGGCAAACATCTCATGAGGCAGCTACAGCTGAGGAAAGAATGCTCAAATCCAGCTGAAGGATCAATGAAGGATGTGTTTGATGAACTGTGCAGAATTCACTGCTTAATCCTACCAGTCATCACAACTAAACTGGAGCAAGAAAGGTGGTCGCATCCGCATGTTCAACACAAATGACTATTCAATCAATTGATGAAAAGGTCACATAGCCATCAACCTGAACAACAATCAGCTGCTATAAGTGACCGAACAATGAATCCAGTTGATGATCTCATCGATGAAGTGATAAGAGAACTTCACTCTGAGAAATCTCCTCTCAGAACTGAAGTCGAAATCAATGTCATTCCAGAAGATTCAGAAGAGTCAGCTGATCAAACTCGTCAGTTTGATAAGATAGCTAAGCCCCAAACAGTCATGTCACAAGGGCCAAAATCTGAGAAAGGGAATGCCACACATATTTCTCAAGCTGATCCAGTGATAGATAAAACTGATTAATCAACTGATCAGTCAGCTCAAAATAATCAGGCTGTCTGCCAACGCAGTATGGAGACAGATGAGATTTCGCACACAGTTCCTTGCGAGGAACTTGTTGGAACTGAAGAAGGGGAGGAAGCGGACTCAAGAGCAGTCCAGTTCATGGTTCAACCCAGCAGTTCTATGGTCCAGCTCCCTCCACATTATGTGGAACTGATTGATTCCCTGCAGCAGCAGGTTAAACCGCATACCGAGCAAATCAAGCAGCTACAAGCCCAACAGAGACTCCAGTTCACTGAAACCGAGTCAGCTAGCAGCACCGAGGATGATGATGAGGAGCCCACCGAGCCGCTGGCTAAAAGAAGAAAAACTGATCACAAGAAGGATTAGAGGTTGATCACACTTAAAACATGAGTAGAAAAGCCTTAAGTACACTTCTTGTTAATCAGTTGTAATTATATTTTGATTATATTTATAAAAGTTTATTTCTTTCTATTTTTTAAATAAATGTCAAGCTTTACATTTATTTTGAAATTTTTGACCGTTGCAAATCAATGACACATGTCAAGGTCATTAATTGCCAACGACCAAAAGAAATCAGAGGCTAGTACCATTTCAACCATCATATCTATGAGCCTGTCCACACACTCATAAAAGCCTCTCTCTCTCTCAAGCCTCTCAAAAAGCCTCCTCCTCCAAAAAGATCTAAAAATCTATTTCTCTCTCAAAAGATCTTGAATACTCCAAAACTTCAGCCAAACTTAAAGATGGCCGAATTATCCAGATCTTCAAACTCCTTCAAAAGCCAACTTATGAGAGATAAATTCCTTGATAGACAGAAATTTAATTGATTCTCGATGAATCAAAGAACCCAATCCTTCTGTCAAATCTTCAAAAAACCGGAGTTCTTCACTACCTGGAAACACCACCAAAGTTCTTTAGACAAAATTTGGTGAGTGAATTTTTGCTTCAAGCAAAATTATCTGCAGATGGAAAGATGATATCTTCAGTGACTCAAGGAAGGATGTTACACATCAATGAGAAAACAATTGCTGAAGTATTCCAACTTCCACAAGAAGGCTTATTCGTTCAAGATCTAAAGGAATCGGCAGAATCGCACTGGAGAGACTGGAAAGCCTCAACCTGCAACAAGCAATTCAGTTTTACCACCGCTAAAACTGACCTCAAGCCTGAGTATGGAGTTCTACTTGATATAACGAATAAAATGATGTTCGGAGCAATTGGCAGTCTAAATCAACTCACTCAAGAGAAATACAAGGTTATGATTCACCTTGCTGAAGGAAGACAAGCAAACTGGGCAGAATTCATCTTTCAAAAATTCAAGCATCAAGTCATCAAGGATGCAGACTCAAAGAAGTCTGGCAAGTTTGAGTCCAAGGTAGGACTTGTTCTAAGGATGAGCAAAATGCTTGAAGACCTGATGAAGCTCCCAAATGATGAATCACTACCGGTTCTGATCTCCGACTGGATCCCCAAGAAAGGAACTGCTCATCTACAGTCCCTGAAGAAGAAGAGAAAAGGAAAGGCCAAGATGAGCAACCAAAGTTCAAGCAACTCAACTGCCAATGCCGTTCACTCTCCAAAATCAAAGAATGGATCACCAGTTGATTTCTAGGTTTGCTCTGATCCAGATGAGCTTATTCCATTCATCGGAATACCCCATCCAAACTATGGAGCAGACTACTTCAGAGGTACATGCCCTCCGCTCCAGCTGACTGAAGAGAATATTCGCACTTTCTACAGTGGTGAATATGCACTCTAAAGTGCACAAAAGAAAGTGACCAATCTCCTTCTCACTCACTTCACTGTTGTTACACAATGTGATCAAGAGTTGTTTAAACAACTTCACCGATACTTCTATTGGTACAATTGGAGACATTCTATGTCTATCCAGTCTCACTTCTTGCTAACTGCCTTTCATGGCATGAGCTTCTAGCAAAGAGAAGAAACTTGGAGCATCAAATGGATAGGATCGTCAAATCCATTCCCTCCAACCATTGTGCAAGTTCAGCACATCATGAATCACCGGATGGTCAACAAGATTCCACCAACCGCCTTACTGGCCGAATTGAAATCCAGGTTCATGTTTCAAGCAGTTGGAACTACAGGTCAACCAGTCAACTGCCCAACTGACTCACTTTATCGTCAGTTGAACTTTGATAATCTATCAAGTCAATCAGCTGAGCCTTCACAATGAACTTCATCTGCTGACCCAAGGATAGAACCCTACCTATCCTACACTGCAGTCATAGCTTCTCAAAGGAATACAAGGCATAATGATGCAAGAGATAGTGACGATGAAGACACTGCCACGTCACCAAATCTCCTATCCAAAGGCTATGTGACTCCACTGCTCACGACAAGCTCAAAAGGTACGCAGTTGACCAAGAAAAATGATCAGTTACGGTCATCACCAAAGGGAAACTCACACTCACTTAGTTAAAAGATGAAGAGCTTGTCAGTTGAGATACAGATTCATCTTCGCCAAGCCAAGAAGACAGAAAGGCCTGGACCATCAATGCACAAAACTGCATCTAAAGAAAGTAGTGCAGCTAGTCCAGCTAGGCCCTTTAAGAAGCGGAAATTGTCTACAGCAAAGCCGAGCAACTGATCATACTGACTGATCAATTCAGTTGCAAGCCTCAACTGCAGCCAGCTCAGCAATGACAACTGAGTATCAAAAACTCAACTGCTTAACCAACTGCCACATCATCAGTCAGTTGGATTGTATCCCAACTGACTAAGGATAAGTTTTTTTTAAAGCTTACCTTAACTATTTTATTACCATTGAGATCATGAAATATCTTATATTATATGTCAACGATTACAATTTGAAAATCGGGGTCAATATCACAAAGTTGTCATTAATATCTCTACATGGATCTTAAAACCAACACTTCAAACAGGCAAAGAAAATATATTTTATTGCGCTATAAATAGAAAGATCTGCAGAAAATATTTCGCTATTTATGGCAACTACCTCATTTTCAAAATGACTTCATCCCAGCCACACGATCATAAAGTCATTTAACCGATGAACGGCTGAGGTATATACATCATTAATTCAGCTAATCAACCATCAAATCGAATGGCTGATCAGCTAAGAAAAGCAATCGAGTACTCTCGATTCTTGCATGCATAAGATGCATAAATATGAGCAAGGGGATGAAGGCTCCGATCACCTGAAAATCTCTCTATCTTACTCGATCGGTTGCTAAGCCTTCCCTCGCTCATCTCAACTCTTACATTTCTAAAACTAAATATCATTCTTTTGCAGAAATGAAGCCTCCATTTTCCATGGTGGACATTAAAGCTCTTGAACGCAAAATGAGAAAGGACAAGTCTCTAAATCTGGAGATGCTTAATGCACGTCTTGGCCCGGATATCTTTCAACAGATTTATCAACCATTGGCAGCGACTTGATTGCTTCCCTTCTTGACACAGTTGCCGGTCAAGAACATACCTGACTACGTCGCCGAGTTCTACTACAATGCAACTATCAACGGCGACAACATCATCTCCATAGTAAAGAATCAGGTGATCACAGTCACAAAGGACACGATGATATCAACTCTACACCTCCCTGGCACAGGTGTAGACGTGATGAACCTAAATCTGCCATCCAAACATGAGCTATGGAAAATCTGAAAGCTTCTTCATGTGCACCACAACGACAGTTCGCACAGATTAAAGGAGAGCTTGCAAAGTGATATCATCCAACTTCTGGATATCACCAGCCATATTGTCCATGGCAACTTCGAGATTGTTCATCTCTCCGAGATCAAGGCTCATATCACAGCCACCCTCTACTTTGGATGTCAAGCCGACTGGGCTTCCTACATCCTAGTGCAACTGAGAGCCAACATCGAGAGAGCGACATTTGATCCTTCAACTGGTACATTCCGAGAAAGAGTCGGCTTTATGAACCGCATAAGACACATCATACAAAGCCAGTTTGATGAGATCATACCAACTTGTGAACTGCTTGGAAGATGGGACATGCTCCCCATAATATATTGCCATCCAACCCCAAAGCGCTCACACCCACAAGGGCCTTCCAGCTCAGATCGTGGAAAGGTGCCCTTAGAAGCAACCGTCAGCTCCACTGACGAAAGAGAACTGATGCTGGAGAGTGCATCTCTTTTAAGGCTAAGTGATCAGCCCACAATATCAGCCAGCTCGCAACCTCCACCTTTAGTCCAAAATGACTATATTGAGGTTGATTTTGAAGAGGTTCTCGACCACCAGCTCCGAAGCTGCTTTGGTCTCATTGAGGACTCCGACTCCTCCCTTATCGCACAATTGCGGCGGTACTTGCAGTATCATATTTGGTGCTTTCAACTAGATGAGTCAACTATGTTTCACCTCATCCATACCCGTGGCTTAGCCTTCTGGATCAAAGAGGGATCATGGCGTCGAAACTGGATGAATCATCCACTTTCCTCGCCTCCAATGCTCTCGGAGATCATGGATTCAATGATCAAGCGACTCCAGCTTGGTATACCCGCCGATGACCCTCTCCCCGATAATGAACCAACCAACTCCTCGTGCGCACCCGTCGTTGGTGATCCACCACTCCCTTCAACTGATGAAATCTTTACTAGCTTGGCCCCCATGAGCTTCAGAGATCAAGATATCTCTGATCCAGGTCAGTTTATGCCAACTGAAGATGTCTATGTATGGCTTTCTCCGCCTATGCAAATATCTTCAGTTCCTGGAACTCATGATGACAATTTGGCAACCGCCTTCACTTTTCTGCCAAATTTGTCATTACCATCATGTGATCCTCTTCACCTTTTGGATGATGCCAAAAAGGGGGAAGATGGACAATATGATGATGGACAGTATGATGGATGCATGACTCTATGGGACCAAATTCAAAGAGAAATTCATCATGAGGTGGGAGATCAGCTTCAGGGGGAAGCATGGATACTACAAGGAATCCAAGAAAGAGGAGAATCAAGCAGAAGGAAAAAAAGCAATCGGAGCAACATTCAGGAAGTAGATTAGTAGTCTTAACTACTAACTCTTGAATCTCTTGAAGTTATGCCTTAAAATGAATATATAATACAAGTTTTGATCTTGATTTTGCTTCAAGCTTGAATAGTTTGACATAATTCATTATGCCCTAATACTTCAGTCATGCTCTAATACTTGAATGAGAAGCATGAATAAGCCCAAATTGCTTTTAAAACTAACATGCTCTGATATTTGAACATGCTCTGATATCTGAATGATAAGCATGAATGACAATTTCTCTAAAAATTGAATAAAAATCATGCGTCAATTTGTCTCAATATGCTACGAATATGACATGCTCTGATATCTGAATGATAAGTATGAATGACAAATGCTCTAATAACTGAATAAAAATCATGAGCCAATTTGTCTCAATATGCTACGAATGTGCACTGACTGAAAGATTCTATTTAATGCATTTGCTACACTTGTAGTTTTTCCATCATCATCAACAAAGTGTTGACATCATCAAAAAGGGGGAAATTGTTAGGAAAAACTATAAAGGAACCCCTAGATCAGGTTTTGATGAGATGTCAAAATTATTTATGAAAAACTGACCAAAATTCAAGCTATAGATCGAAGCTGATCAGCCTAGGGCATCATCGAAGAAGAACTCTAGAAGAGTCAAAGTCAACCAATCTGAAGAATGACCCACAAGTTGAAAGACACGTCATCCAGTCTAAAGTTTAACTTGGCTGAGGAATCACACATATCAAACCAAGCTGACAATCGAGTCAGCTGAACTGAGGGAGAAAGGAGTTGACCAAAGATTGAAGAAGCTGATAGAATATCAGTTTATGCCAGAGACTGACAGTAGCCAACTGGAACAATGGCCAATCTCATCTGACAAGCCTAGAACTGCCAACTGGAGCAATGGCCAATCTCAGCTGACAAGCTCAGCTGACAAGCCCAGAACTGCCAACTGGAGCAATGGCTAATCTCAGCTGACAAGTCCAGAACTGCCAACTGGAGCGATAGCCAGACTCAGCTGATAAGTCCAGAACTGCCATCTGGAGTAACAGACAGACTCAGTTGACAAGCTCAGAACTGCCAGCTGGGACGATAATGTGACTTAGCTAAGAAATCCAAAACTGCCAACTCAAATTCCAAACTGCCAAGAGAGCTGAAGCCAGAAGACTCCTGGAGTGTATTCCTTAAATCAGCGTATCTTGGAATAAATGATCCTTCAAAGATCCTGAAATTCAATAAAGATTGATTGGCAGAGTAACGGCTATTTCAACCAAATCATCCAAGTGATCATTTAAGACCACATGCCGTTGATGAGCCAACAGAGCCATTGATCAAATGGACAATGGAGCTCAAAAGTCATAAAATCACTCCTCTATAAAAGACGGGTGAATCAGAGTTTTAAACACTTTTTGCAAACATAACCTCTTGCCAACCTTCGTATATACAAGCAGAGATTTTCTTTCTCCCTCCTACTCAAGCTCAAGTGAAACGTTTGATAGAAACTGCGAAAGTCAAACTGAGAAGAAGAATTCCCTGAATCAAGACATCCAGCCAGCTGTTGACGAACCAGCCAGGGCAGCCTTCTCAGTTTTCAGCTATTCAAGATAAACTACTCAGCTTAATCAAAGGAGCACATCAGTTGATACCCCCTTGTTCAAGACTAACCTTTTGAAGATCGAAAGAGATCTAAAACCTTATAAAGACGACAATAGCACCTACCTTCCTAGCGAGTAGTTAGGGAATTCAAGTGTGAGCCGTTAACCAGCTGAGGTAGCGAGCAGTTACCAGGTTCAGCCAACTGTCCTTCATTGTGTAATTTGTAAAGGAACTCAAGTTATATAGTGAATTCGCCCTTCTGCGGAAGGAAGAGAGGACGTAGAAGTTTGAGACTTCGAACCTCTATAAATCTCTCGTGTGCTGTACTTATTGATCATTGCATATCTCTAACTTCACACAACATCACACAAGCTGCACTCAAACTGTCTCAACTGATTATCAAGTTGGTGCATAGATAAGTTTCTTCAAGCGAGTCAAAGGGCCCTATATTTCCGCATCTAAAGTAAAAGTTTTTTTTTTGAATCAGTTTATTCACCCCCCCTAAACTGATACTGACTCGCCCGGGAAGATGCCTATGCATGGCTTTCTCCGTCCATGCAAATACCTTCAGTTCCTGCAACTAATGATGACAATTTGGCAACCACCTTCACTTTTCTGCCAAATTTGTCATTACCATCATGTGATTCTCTTCACTTTTTGGATGATGCCAAAAAGGGGGAAGATGGAGAATATGATGATGGATAGTATGATGGATGCATGACTCTTTGGGACCAAATTCAAAGAGAAATTCATCATGAGGGGGAAGATCAGCTTCAGGGGGAAGCATGGATACTACAAGGAATCCAAGGAAGAGGAGAATCGAGAAGAAGAAAAAAGAGCAATCCGAGCAACATTCAGGAAGTAGATTAGTAGTCTTAACTACTAACTCTTGAATCTCTTGAAGTTATGCCTTAAAATGAATATATAATACAAGTTTTGATCTTGATTTTGCTTCAAGCTTGAATAGTTTGACACAATTCATTATGCCCTAATACTTCAGTCATGCTCTGATACTTGAATGAGAAGCATGAATAAGCCCAAATTGCTTTTAAAACTAACATGCTCTGATATTTGAACATGCTCTGATATCTGAATGATAAGCATGAATGACAATTGCTTTAAAATTTGAATAAAAATCATGAGTCAATTTGTCTCAATATGCTACGAATATGACATGCTCTGATATCTGAATGATAAACATGAATGACAAATGCTCTAATAACTGAATAAAAATCATGAGCTAATTTGTCTCAATATGCTACGAATGTGCACTGACTGAAAGATTCTATTTAATGCATTTGCTACACTTGTAGTTTTTCCATCATCATCAACAAAGTTTTGACATCATTAAAAAGGGGAAAATTGTTAGGAAAAACTATAAAGGAACCCCTAGATCAGGTTTTGATGAGATGTCAAAATTATTTATGAAAAACTGACCGAAATTCAAACTATAGATCGAAGCTGATCAGCCCAAGGCATTATCGAAGAATAACTCTAGAAGAGTCAAAGTCAACCAATCTGAAGAATGACCCACAAGTTGAAAGACACGTTATCTAGTCTAAAGTTCAACTTGGCTGAGGAATCACACCGATCAAAGCAAGCTGACAATCGAGTCAGCTGAACTTAGGGAGAAATGAGTTGACCAAAGATTGAAGAAGCTGATAGAATATCAGTTTATGCCAGATACTGACAGTAGCCAACTGGAACAATGGCCAATCTCAGCTGACAAGCCCAGAACTGCCAACTGGAGCAATGGCCAATCTCAGCTGACAAGCTCAAAATTGCCAAATGGAGCAATGGCCAATCTCAGCTGACAAGCCCAGAACTGCCAACTGGAGCAATGGCCAATCTCAGCTGACAAGCCCAGAACTGCCAACTGGAGCAATGGCCAATCTCAGCTGACAAGCCCAGAACTGCCAACTGGAGCGATAGCCAGACTCAGCTGATAAGTCCAGAACTGCCATCTGGAGCAACAGACAGACTCAGTTGACAAGCTCAGAACTGCCAGCTGGGACGATAATGTGACTTAGCTAAGAAATCCAAAACTGCCAACTCAAATTCCAAACTACCAAGAGAGCTGAAGCCAGAACACTCCTGGAGTGTATTGCTTAAATCAACGTATCTTGGAATAAATGATCCTTCAAAGATCCTGGAATTCAATGAAGATCGATTGACAGAGTAACGGCTACTTCAACCAAATGATCCAAGCGATCATTTAAGACCACATGCCATTGATGAGCCAACAGAGCCACTGATCAAATGGACAATGGAGCTCAAAGGTTATAAAATCACTCCTCTATAAAAGACGGGTGAATCAGAGTTTTAAACACTTTTCGCAAAGATAACCTCTTGCCAACCTTCGCATATACAAGCAGAGCTTTTCTTTCTCCCTCCCACTCAAGCTCAAGTGCAACGTTTGATAGAAACTGCGAAAGTCAAACTGAGAAAAAGAATTCACTGAATCAAGACATCCAGCCAGCTGTTGACGAACCAGCCAGGGCAGCCTTCTCAGTTTTCAGCTATTCAAGATCAACTACTCAATCAAAGGAGCACATTAGTTGATACCCCCTTGTTCAAGACTAACCTATTGAAGATCGAAAGAGATCTAAAACCTTGTAAAGATGACAATAGCACCTACCTTCCTAGCGAGCAGTTAGGGACTTCAAGTGTGAGCCGTCGACCAACTGAGGTAGCGAGCAGTTACCAGGTTCAACCAACTGTCCTTCATTGTGTAATTTGTAAAGGAACTCAAGTTACATAGTGAAGTTACCCTTCTGCAGAAGGAAGAGAGAACGTAGAAGTTTGAGACTTCGAACCTCTATAAATCTCTTGTGTGCTGTACTTATTGATCATTGCATATCTCTAACTGTACACAACATCACACAAGCTGCACTCAAACTGTCTCAACTGATTATCAAGTTGGTGCATAGATAAGTTTCTTCAAGCGAGTCAAAGGGCTCTATTTTTCCGAATCTAAAGTAAAAGTTTTTTTTAAATCAGTTTATTCACCCCCCCTCAAAACTGATACCGACTCGCCCGGGACCAACACCTGTAAGTATCTCAGAACCTTCTTTACAGTTTTCCAATGTTCTATTCCTGGGTTACTTTGATATCTTCCCAATATTCCAGCTGAAAAGCTTATGTTCGGTCGAGAACAGGTCTGAGTATACATAATATTCCCAACAACAGATGCATATGGAATTGTTTTCATCTGTTTTCGTTACAATTCATTTTTAGGGCATTGAGCGAGACTAAACTTGTCTCCTTTCTAAATTGGAACTCGTGATGTTGAGCATTTTTCCATCTTGAATATCTCTAGTACTTTATTAATATATGCTTTCTGAGACAAACCTAACAATTCTTGTGATCTGTTTCGAAATATTTCTATCTCGATCACATAACTTGCCTCACCCATATATTTCATTTCAAAGTTGTTAGAAAGAAAACTCTTATGAGGTGATTGGTATGATAAAATAGAATTAGGTATATATGGAATGAACTTAGGAAAGGAATGTGAGTCTGAATGGAATGGCGATTCTTATAATTGATATGTCCACGGAATGAAGAACGAAATGAAATATCAATTTTTTTTATCTTATATAATGAATATTTTATGTACTTTAAAATTTTCTTATAATTGAATAAAGTGTATGTGGTATCTAATAAATATCAACACGTGCCTAAATTTATCTTTTATATTTCTAAATGTCATTTTTCTTTTTTTAGTATATGATTTTTTCTATTTTTTTAGCAAATTATAATTTATTTATTTTATTGGAAAAATTTATTCTAAAATATTTAATTAATCAATATATAATAATTTGTATAAGTTAATAAAAATATTTTTACTTCATAGAAAAATACTTTAACATTTGAAATTTTCATTTGAATATATTAAATTATATCAAATATATAAATATTTTATATTGTATTATAACATATTTTTATGGTATATTTATTTCGGCATCACTTTCATTTTTCTTCAACAAAGTTATAAAAGCTATCAAAAATTAATTTTAACATATATTTTTAAATTATATTTTGAAAAATAATAATAATATTAATAATAATAATAATAATAATAATAAATTATTAAATTTGATATTTGATTTATTTTTCTAAGTATGATAAAATAATATTATAAAACATGATTATATATAAATATATCATATATTAATTTTTTTGGTCATTGGAAATAGCTAAACCCATGGGGGTGGGTGGAATGGCTATTCCCCTTCCTTTGGGAATAGAGATTCCATCGGGAATGGTGGTTCCCGATTTTGAACCATACCAATCAATGAAATGGGAGTGGACATAGGAATGATCATTCTATTCAAATCCATTCCACCATACCAATCATGTTATTAGTCTCATGAAGGAGACCAAGATCATTAGCTGCAATCAAGATATCATCAACATACAAGATTAAAAATATAATCTTACTTCTACTGGCCTTTCGATATATACACTGATCAACAGTGTTCTCCTTAAATTCAAAGGAAACAATGGTATCATTAAACTTTAAATACCATTGGTGGGAAGTTTGCTTAAGCCTGTATATTGATTTCTTTAATTTACATATCATGTGTTCCTTTCCTTCAATTGAGAAACCAACTGGTTGATCCATGTAAACATTCTTCTCTAAATCTCCATTAAGAAAGACAGTTTTCACATTCATCTGATGCAACTCCAAGTCATAATGAGCTACAAGTACCATGATCATTCTGAAAGAATTCTTTTGTGAGACTGGTGAAAAAGTCTATTTATAATCGATTCCATCCTTTTAAGTAAAACCTATGGTAACAAGTCTGGCCTTGTAGCGTTCTAGATTGCCAAGAGAGTCACGTTTAGTCTTGAAGACCCACTTACAACCAACTCTCTTGCAACTTTCTGGTAATTCTACAAGGTCCCAAACACCATTATGTTCCAAAGATTCTAACTTTTCTTTCATGGCATCAAACCATTTTTCAGAATTATCACAACTTATGGCTTGTGAAAATGAGACTGGATCATTGTCATTAATGCTCAAATCAGTTTCTGACTCATGTAGATAAATCTCGTAGTCATTTGAAATAGCTGGTCTTCGTTCTCTTTAAGATATACTTAATGCTATTTCTTGAGTTTCTTTTACAACAGGTTCATTTTGAATCAGAGATTCATTATTGTGTTGCTCATCTTCATTGTTTTTTGGAACAACAAATTGACGAACACTGAACAACAAATTGGGGAACACTCACTTTACTACTAGAGGCACGAGTTAAAGGAACTTGTACTCTAACTTCTTTAATTTCCACGTGTCATGGAATCATACTCCTACTGATTTCACCATTTTCAATGAACCTCACATTTTCAGTCTCAACAATTCTCATTCTATGATTAGGACAATAAAATCTATATCCCTTTGATTTTTCTAGATAATCAATAAAATATCCACTTATTATTCTTGCATCCAGTTTCTTTTCTTGTGGATTATAAATCCTTACTTCTATCTGGCAGTTCTGGTAGAACAAGCGCTTGAAAAGAAGATGCACCTTGTGGTATGAGTAGCACTAATCAAATCCTTTAAACTTTCCTCAACTATACAGTCACATTCCTGTATAGCCTCAAAATCCCTCTTTTTCAGGTGGATTCAGTTCATTCATGTGCCCCTCCGATTGGAAGGCTCCTATGGGTGGATTCAGTTCATTCATGTGCCCCGCCGCTTGGAAATCTTATAGGAGCCACTCCTTGTTCGTGCCTTGGCACCGGCGATCACTCCATGCTTCTCGACTATACAGTCCCATTTCTGTATAGCCTCAGAATCCCTCTCTTTCGGCAGATCAAGCACGTTTAACTTTGGAGTTCTGGTGGAACGAGCGCCAGAAAAGAAGATGCACCTTGTGGTATGAGTAGCACCAATCAAATCCTTTAAGCTCTCCTCGACTATACAGTCTCATTCCTGTATAGCCTCAGAATCCCTCTCTTTCGGGTGGATTCGGTTCATTCATGTACCTCTCTGCTTGGAAGTCTTATAGGAGCCACTCTTAGTCCGTGCCTTGCACCGGCGATCACTTCATGCTTCGGTCTCGGACAACACAGCTTTACTAGGAACCATATTTAATAGATGCATGGTAGTTTTCAAGGCATATATTCCTAAAAATAAGGGTAGAGATTATTTTCTTAACATACTCCTAACCATATTCATTAATGTTCTATTACACCTTTCTAATACACCATTTTGTAGTGGTGTACATGGCATTGTGTATAGAGCACAAATGCCACGTTTCTGAAAGAGTATTTAGTTTAGATAATGAAACTAAATTCCTAGATAAACTAGGAACATAAAGAGTTTCCAATAAATCTAAATGATGTCCAGTGTCAAGAATTAAATGATAAGTCCCGACTGCTTCCACAGGAACTTTCATTCTATTCCCCATGAAAACGAACTTCTCATTCAGCTTATGATTTGGATTAGTTATTAAACAAAAAACAGTAAGTTCACGATATGGAATTTTTCAGTTCACATTATCTGGGTAATGAAATAACATTAAGCAGACCAAATTATTACGAACCAACATTCTGGATATTTAAACTATTTATTAAAAAACATTAAATATCATGCAATTCGATATATACGAAACTATTCAATCATTAAAGCTTTTCAGAAAACACGAAACACATTTATAACTAAAATAAAATAATAGCTGCAATCAGTTTCGTCCACAAAATCGATTGCCAAGATATGAATTTGTAATTTTCACAATTCATCTTGTGAGTTTATTTCAATAATTCAAAATATCGAAACTTGCAGCGGAAAATTATAATTCCCAATTATAAATAGGGTTATACAAATTTGGAAAAGATCATTAATGGAGAATGTTGTGGTACAGGCCTAGCTAAGGATTACATTGACTTGATTCCCTACCCCTTTCTGTCTAACTCACAAGCTACTCAAGTAGCAAGAACAAAATTACAGATAACTTCACGTATTACAGATCTGTAGGGTAGCAAAGAACTCTAAGGCTTCGTTTTCACAGCCTCAGACGGTATGATCAAAGGGATATTCAGATATCTTCACAGGCTTAGCCTTCATCTCCAATAAATCTGCACAAGGAAGTAGACAAGTCAGAGAAAATAAGAGTAGCAGCCAGATGAAGAGACAAGAAAAGACAGAGAGATTGATGGTGGGAAAAGTGTGCTTGGGCACTGTTTTGCTCAGATTTTCCCACTGGACACGGTGGTGGCAACTCTGGCGATCGGGAAATGCCCAGACCAGGGAAAGGGAAGAGGAAGCGGTGGCAAGGGTTTGAACAGGGGTGGCGACGCTCAAGCTCTCTCTCTCTCTCTCTCTCAACACAAGCTTCTCCCAAACACTCATCAGCCAAACAGAAATCACAACACTAGATTCCGGCTAGAGAAACTGTGGGAGCAAGCTGAGAAGATCCAGAAAGAGAGAGAGATAGAGAATGCTAGGGTTTTCTGTGAGATGAGCGATGAAGGAGGAGGCGGATCCATCGAAGATTATAGAGGCTTCTAGAGCATCGAGAAGCAGCAACATCATTGAAGCACATTTAATAGGTAAGTGGACCGTCGGGTAGGGTTAAGGGTTTAGGGCTTGGGCCGCATAGATAAAACAATAGGAACTAGGCCAAGAAAAGTAACAATTGGGCCAACACCAACATTTCCACCTTTAGCCCTATTGGTATTTCCCATCACCAAGGAGTTACCTGCCAAAAATAACACAAGAGAAATTATCATCATCGCCATTTATTTTTACTCTTATGTTTATCACAAAGACAGACAAAGAGAAGGAGGAAGGAACACTATGCGTATTCAATCCAGTCTCAACACAAGAGACCAACCCAAATTATAGATACAAGTCTCAGGTCTCACAAGATCATTGACCATCATTTAACTTGAATCAACCTAGATTTTTGTACCAAGAAAATCACCATGTATTTACACTGCCCTCCGGGCTCAGTAATTACCCTGACTTCAGGTCAGGATAACTCAAAAAACATTCCCTACTCTGGTTCAACCCAAGTCCATATTCAAGGACTTTTTGTAGGCTTCCAGCTTTGCAACTGGGAGGCACTTAGTGCCCATGTCTGCAGGATTGAACTCAGATGGGATTTTATCCAGCAAGACTTCCCCTTTCTCAACAATGTCCCTTATCAAATGGTATCTCAAATCAATGTGTTTTGTTCTATCATAAAAGACTGGATTTTTACATAATTGGATTGCAGACTGACTGTCAGAATAAAGCAAAGGTTTATCATCAATGAAATTAATTTCAGTTAGCACACCATTCAACCATATTGCTTCTTTTACAGGTTCAGTAGCAGCAATGTACTCAGACTCAGTAGATGACAAGGCAACTATACTCTGTAACTGAGACTTCCAACTTATGCATGACCCACACAAAGTGAACACATATGATGTGGTAGATTTTCTTTGATCCCTATCATTGGCATAGTTTGAATCAACATAGCCAATGCACTTAACACCATCAGGGAACTGTGAAAAGATTAGACCTTGAGAAGCTGTGGACTTTAGATACCTTAGCAACCACTTCAGGGCTTCCCAATAAGGCAGCCCAGGGTTTGCCATGTACCTACTCAAACAAGATACAGCATAGGCAATGTCAGGCCTGGTGCTGATCATTAGGTACATAATAGACCCTATAGCATTAGCATAAGGAATTCTAGACATGTCATTCAGATCAGTGTCACTTCTGGGACACTAATCTTTACTTAATTGAAAATGGGATGCAAGGGGGACATTTACAGGTTTACACAAATCCATATCAAACTTCTTCAACACTTGTTCAACATAAGCAGATTGATGAAGCAAGAGACTGTGTTTACTTCTGTCTCTGTCAATGTTCATACCTAGGATTTTCCAAATCTTTCATGTTGAAATTTTCACTCAGACAGGTTTGAACATGCTTCAAGGTTTTTAGGCAGGGGCTTATCAGTAGCATATCATCTACATAAAGTAATAAGAACATAGACACAGATGATTGCATGTAATATAAACAATGATCAAATTGGCTTCTTGAGAAATTTAAACTTTTCATGCATGTATCAAACTTGATGTTCCATTGTCTGGGAGATTGTTTTAATCCATACAGAGACTTTTTCAGTAAGCATACATGATCAGGGTGTGATTTATCTTCAAAACCTTCAGGTTGTTTTATATAAATATTGTTTTCTAATTCACCATGCAAGAAGGCAGTTGTCACATACATTTATTTCAATTCCCAGTCAAAATGGGCAGTTAAGGCAAGCATTATCCTAACTGTAGTGAATTTCACCACAGGAGCAAAGATTTCAGTATAGTCAATGCCTTCTTTTTGGGTAAATCCCTTAACAACAAGCCTAGCTTTGTACCTTACACTATTAATCTCTTGCTTTATTTTAAATAGCTATTTACATTCGACAAGAGAGCATGCATCTGGTTTTTCCACAAGAATCCAAGTTTTGTTATCAAGCAAAGAGTTCATTTCACATTTCATGGCTTCTATCCATTTATCAGATTCAGCACAGGTGATAGCTTCCTTATAGGTTTTAGGTTCAGAGGAGTCAACATTGTTGAACACATTGAATGCATACATAGAAAAATTACAACCATCATACCTAGAGAGAGCCTTGATAGTTCTCCTAGGCCTATCTCTAGACAATTGATAGTTATTAAGGTTCACATGCTCAGATTCATGCTCAACAGATTGTTCATGTTTAGATTTAGATGATTCAGATTCAGATACATTTACATGAGCATGCTTGTCAGGTTCAGAATCATGATTAGATGCAAAATCAGAGGGACTAATGTTATCATGCATATGTGGATGCTCATTTGGAACATTAATTTCAGGGAACTCTGGTGGAGGAGGGTCCACCTTAGACAAAGCAGGAAAGAACATAGGGGAATCAATTTTCTCCACCTCACAAGGAGCAGCAGAAAGTGAGGATTCATTTAAGCATGGAAAGTCAGATTCATTAAATGAGACATCTCTACTGATGCAAGTTTTGAACCCAGGCAGAGTTTTATCCCATAACCTATACCCTTTAACACCATTAGGGTATCCCAGAAATATGCATTTTCTAGCCCTTGGTTCAATTTTACTGAGTTTTTGATGAACATATACACTGCAACCAAATACTCTCATATTAGATAGGCAGATAGGTTTGTTATAGAACACAGACTCAGGGATTTTGCCTTTTAATGGGACAGAGGGAGATCTATTAACCAAATAACAAGAAGTCATTAGAGCTTCTCCCCAAAATTTCTTATCAAGGCTTGAACCAGCCAAAAGGCTTCTAACTCTCTCAAGGAAAGTCTTGTTCATCCTTTCAACAACCCCATTTTGCTGGGGGTTGTAAGGCACAGACTTGTGCCTTTTGATTCCAAGATCAAAGCCCCAGTTATCCATGGATTGATTACAGAATTCTAAACCATTATCTGTTCGTAGACACTTAATGCTTTTATTAGTTTGGTTTTGAATTTCTGCAGACCACTTAGAGAATTTTTCAAAGACTTCAGATTTGTTTTTCATCAGAAACACCCAGGTTTTTCTTGAATAATCATCAATAATGGATAAGAAAAACATGTTACCACCATGGGTTGGGACCTTTGCAGGTCCCCACACATCAGCATGTATATATTCAAGTATGTCAGAACTCAGTTGAACTTTAGGATAAGGACCAGACATAGGGAAGGGCAACTTGTGTTGCTTTCCCATCAAACATGGTTCACAAAATGATACGCTAAAGACTTTATTATGCTTAAATGCACCAAATTTTCTCAAGATTTCTAAACCCTTGTTGCTCATATGCCCTAATCTTGCATGCCATAAAGTTGTTTTATCATTTTGCACCAGATTAGCAGATTGGATAGGCACAGAGTAAGCATGTACATCATACAAGTCTCTTTTTTTGGGAGAATCAAAGAATATCATGGAGTTCATCTTAAATTGAAAGCATTTATGATTCACAGAGCCAAAGAGCTGTTGATCAGCTAGTTTAGAGACAGATAGAAGGTTGAATTTCAATTTAGGGACATATCTTACATCATGGAGTGTAATCATGCTTTCATTTTCAAATTTAAGACACACATCACCTCTCATAATTATATCACAGTGTTGTCCATCAGCTAATGCAACAGATCCAGAGTTTAACAGTTGCAAATTGTGGAACATGTGCTTGTGTAAAGTGACATGAAAAGTACAGCCAGAATCTATAAGCCACTCAGACTCATGCACAGTTTTAGACACAGCATTTGAGAAATTTATGAAATGAAAGTCACAATCAGAATGCACCATATAAAGTTCACCATTCTCATGATAGTCATAGTCTTCATCTTTATACACATGGTGTTCATAGTGATCAAAGCGCATGACATTGTTAGCCTGATTGTTCCCAAACCCCCTGCCCCTTTTAGGCTGTTTGCATCTGTTTGAGAAGTGCCCAGGTTTCCCACAATTCCAACAGTTCTTTTTGGGTTTAAAATCTGAGTTTTGGTATTGGAGAGAGAAACTTTGGTTTCGGGGAGGGTAAGGAGAGGGGTTATGACCAGGATTTTAGGTTTGGTTTTGGTTTCTGGGATGTTGGGAGTAGATTTCAACAAGGTTGTGGGTTCTAGTGTTGCTGGAAAGGTTATGAGCATGATTGTATTCCCTCTTATGCCTCTCAGCAGCAATATCACTTGGATTTTCTGGGTTTGGTCTAAAAGGCTTTAGGTTGTTGTTTCTGTTGACATATAGGATTTCATTTTGTAGGGGCTTGGACTGCAATTTTTTCAATTCATTTTCTTTTTCCTTAAGCCCAGAGACAATCATATCACAGGTAACCTTAGACCCCCCATATTTTAAGGCTGATTTTACTTCAGAAAAAACTTCAGGAATAGCACCAAGTAGGATCTGAGGGGCATACTTTTCAAGGGTATCATCCCCAACAAGTTTTAAGTCTTTTAGAAGTTTATTAAAATCATGTATGTTTGAATCAATGTCTTTAGAGGGATCCATTTGAAAAGTCATGATTTGATTTTGCAAAGAATATGCAGACTCTTCAGAATTAGCCACAAACAAAGCAATCAAAGCATCCCACTTTAGCACATCTATGATGAGACACTTGCCTTATAACAGCACTGCTTAAATTTAATAAAATTGTAGCTCTAGCACCAGCATTCATTTTAATAAGGGTTTTATCTGCTTCATTCTCATCAATTCTTTCAAATATAGCATCTTGCAGATTTTCTTTTGTCAAAATACACTCAACCATTGTCTGCCAATCACCAAAATCATCCTTTCCATTGAAAGGAACAGCACTCAAGTTATTCATTTTTCACAGATTCACACAAAATAACACTGAGAGCATAGAATTTCACCAATAAACCAGATTTTGCCACAAAGATAATAGGATAATACAAAATCACCCAGAACAGGAGAAAACAACTCCACGGGCCCAAAGATGGGTACACAAGAGGAATCTAGAGCTGAGGCTAGCCCGGTTCTCAGCACAGATTGATCTGTGGAGCAGGGGTTCACTCAGGTCAATCCCAAAACCCAACTAGGCCAATAACCAGACTTAGATCACTAATTCTATCCACAGGAACTCTTTAAACAGAGTTTTCAGAATAGATTCCAACAAGAACAGGAATCACAGCAAACAGAAATATGCCAACAAAAGATTACTGAGAATTTAGAGCAATACCAGAAAAAATAACACAAGTATAACCCAAAACCCCCTTTTTCTACTGAAAATCCCTTACCCCAAATAGCTATCAGGGCAACCCACTTTGAGGAGACCCACAGGGAAATCCAGACGGTCCCGACCGTAAGCTAGTTTTGAGGAATTGCTTGGAATTCCAAGGGAGAGTCAGAGATAAGAGCGGAAGCAAGAAAATCACATGATCGAAAAGTACCACACAGAAAAGTTTTAGGGTTTTAGGGTTAATACCAGAGCCGGTTCTTCCAGGTAGGAAAGAACAGGTTATACCTGATTTAAGGAGCCCGACGGGGGCGAGAGAAGCGCGGCCCTTACCGGCAGCGGGGTGAGTTAGATAGAGGCAGGAGAGTGCCCCCGGCTAGACCAAACCGTGACTCTGATACCACTGTTGAGGTACAGGTCTAGCTAGGGATTACACTGACTTGATTCCCTACCCTTTTATGTCTAACTCACAAGCTACTCAAGTAGCAAGAACAAAATTACAGATAACTTCAAGTATTACAGATCTGTAGGGTAGCAAAGAACTCTAAGGCTTCGTTTTCACAGCCTCAGTTAGTAAGATCAAAGGGATCTTCAGATATCTTTACAAGCTTAGCCTTCGTCTCCAACAAATCTGCACAAGGAAGTAGACAAGTCAGAGAAAATAAGAGTAGCAGCCAGATGAAGAGACAAGAAAAGACAGAGAGATTGATGGTGGGAAAAGTGTGCTCGGGGCACTGTTTGGCTCAGATTTTCCCACTGGAGACGGCGGTGGCAACTCTGGCGACCGGGAAATGCCCAGACCAGGGAAAGGGAAGAGGAAGCGGTGGCAAGGGTTTGAACAGGGGTGGCGACGCTCAAGCTCTCTCTCTCAACACAAGCTTCTCCCAAACAGGAATCACAACACCAGATTCCGGCTAGAGAAACCGTGGGAGCAAGCTGAGAAGATCCAGAGATAGAGAGAGAGAATGCTAAGGGTTTCTGTGAGATGAGCGATGAAGGAGGAGGCGGATCCATCGAAGATTATAGAGGCTTCTAGAGCATCGAGAAGCAGCAACATCATTGAAGTGCATTTAATAGGTAAGTGGACCGCCGGGTAGGGTTAAGGGTTTAGGGCTTGGGCCGCATAGATAAAACAATAGGAACTGGGCCAAGAAAAGTAACAATTGGGCCAACACCAACAGAGAATCATAATTTAATAACATATACTATGATACCACATGTAAAACAATTCTAATTTTCTAGAATATTTATGAGAAAGCTACAGGATCTTGAAATTAATGATTCTCACATAATCACATAATTGGTGGGAAATTGTGTACATTTCTCCATTATTAAATTTGAAATTGCACCGTTGAATTTATTGAGAAAAACAGTAAACTGGTGTTTCACCTCCTTGATGTTTCTTTCTATTCTCTATTGTACGTGATGGCGAGGGTTTTGGAGAATATCTTTTATATCAGGAAGTTGACCCAATTTTACGGCAATGAACTGTTATTCCCTATAAGCTCACTATTCCCATCAAATAGTAGATATAATAAAATTATTCCATATTAACCCAGATATAATTTAGTCCATAAATAATTGATTATTTATTTATTAGTCTTAATATGCCACATAATTTAACATTAGATATAAATAAGCTTCCGTACATTTCTTTCCAACGTTCAAATTCGGAACACTTAGCCTCTCAAGTTAAAGTTAATGACTTTAATTATAAACTAGTATTACCTCCGTACGATGTACGGAAATTGGTTTACACATTTTAAATTTAAAATTAGTTGATATGTTTGTTATAATAGTAATAAAATAAATTATAGAATAATGTTAATTTTATCAATTGATGCTTTATATATTCGACATTATATTTATAATTTTAAATAGGTAGAAAAATATATCTAAACAAAGCGCAATTTAATATTATTGTGGAATATATAATAACATAAATAATAATGGTGAATAAAATAATCAGATAGTAGATAGAGCAATAATAGAATGTAAATATGATAAAATAAAAATTGGCCATAAAATAAATTAGGCTAGATCTCAAATTTGATTTCCCAAATATGTTAATTGATCTCCCCAACATTAGAAAAGTTGGCGGATTTAGCAACCAAAAATTAAACGAAAAAAGCCAACTTATTACATGCTTATAAAAAAAGGGAATGAATAATATCATAGAATTACAATCCAAATTAATCTCCAAAACCCTTTCTGAAACTTCTTTAAATTCCCTTCTATTAATTTGAATGTAACCTTTTTTTTCAAATCAAGAAAGCATTAAACATTGGGAAAGAACCCGAAAGCGGTAATACATGGAGAGGAGCATAGCAGCAGAGACGTTGCGATTCTGATTCATTGGTGAAATTGTATTTGATTTGTAAGAATATTTCGAGTTGAGTTGCAAATTATATGTACTTCAACTTTTATATAGATTATAAACAATGGAGAACTACAGTGCCGATGAACTTTTGAGATTAATGTGAATAAGCCTGCATGAATGTTAAAAGTCTAGTATAAATTTAAATTTTAGAATAATAGTTGATTTTGAAGAGTTTTTTTTTAAAAAAAATTTGAAACTGAAAATTTCTATTAAATAATAATGACTGGATATTAACAGTCCACAGTAAATTTAAATTTTGGAATGTTGGTTGAATTTGAAGAGTTTATGAAAATAATTTTATCTAGCAAAAATTAAATCGTAGAAATGATGAAAATGTGGAGGATTTCAGAAATAATAATAAAAAAAAGTTGTGAGACAATGGAGAATTTCAAAAAAATAAAAGACGTAGATTTTGAAAATAATATATGTACAGGAATAAAATTATATGAGCAATGAGATAAAAAAATCTTATTATAAATTTGAAATATAAAAGTCCAATAAATACTTTCAATAGCTTTTAGTATATGCCTTTGATGATTCAAAGTTCTAGTGTATATAGATACATTATATAGTTAAGGAGAAAATACTTTAAAATATAAACAATTAATAAGTAGTACTACTCTCACACGATGGCGATGCATGGGATCATGTTTCATATTTTCAATGTTAATGTTCCAACACACACACACACACACATATATATATATATAATGCAATTCTTTAAATTAGTAAATTAAATTGATTAATAATTTAATATAAATACAATAGATAACAAAAAATTTAAAAAATAAAGAATAATAATCTATATTTAATGTGTGAAGATTAAAGTTGAATGGCCTAATAGAAAATTTGTATTGTATAACATATTAAACAAAAGACACCAATTACAGACCTCTCTCTCTCTCTCTCTCTCTCTCTCTCTCTCTCTCTATATATATATATATATATATATATATATATATATATATATATAATTTTGGTCCATAGCACACTAATTAAAGGAAAAGAAAAATGCATTATATCAAATAAATTATATATAAAATGGAGAGAACCCTGAAAGGAGTCACCTATCATAGAGCCCTCCCCCTTAGCTCCTCCTCCTCCTCCTTCTTGTAGTCTTAATTTCTTATTTTTTTTTAAAGAACTGAACATCATATAAATCAAAATTTTGTAATTATAACAAACACGCTCCAATTTATCATACAAATTAAAATTCACATACGAAGAAATTTTCGAACTAACCTGGCGATATCTGAACTTTTGAAGACATATTCCAACTCTTGACAAAAATAAAATTTGACAAAACAGAAATGATATATAAATGAAATAATTCTTAAGAATGTATGCGTAGTTAAATTGGAACGTAATATAATCTAATTACATATAATGGTAGTATAGTACTCATGTACATGATTTTGTAAGAAAAGCTAATAGCCCTTGTGTGGAGAAGACGAAATAAAATGTACCCTTATATAAACGCAAGAAAATGCATTTCAACCATCAAAATTACTATAATTAATTATATTTGTTAAATGTGAAGGGGTTTCTGTCATCTCACCAAATTTTGAAATCAATATGTGAGGGAACCGAAGAGATTACATGCGGTTAAATGAAATTGTTTGCAACAATGTTTTTTTTATTAATAAAAAAAGTGCCTTGAATTGATTTTTTTAGAAGTTGAATAGATTTTCTACACTAAGGTAAAGAAGTTGAAAAGCTCTTTCTATAGTAAAAGATATCATTATGACACACATTATGCCGATTTTTCACACGCACATATGGATCATTTCTAAATCACGCCTGTTATGGATTCCACTCCAATCTCCCTTTCCCCTTGGAAATTCAATTCCCCTAAAATTTAATTAGTCTTTTTAATTTTTTATTCATTTTGTATTTTCTGTTTTTTTTTACTAGGACAATTTTGTACGTTTACACAAAAAGTGCCCTGAAAAAAAAATCGTTTATAAGTTTGTGGGTAAAAATATATGATTTTGTCTATCCAAAGTGGATGATTATCCACAATATTGCCACTAGCTAATTAAATTTTTATCATAACCTTCAATTTAGAAAATTTTGTTATAAATTCTTATAACAAAATAAAAATAATAAACAGTAACCCTGCCAGAATTTATATTACAAAGTAATGTTTCATCTCATATATATAGTTGCACCTGCGATAATGGGTGATCAAAAAACCTAAAAAATAGAAAGTGTAACCCATAACTATTAGTAGATAAAATCTTTTAGTCCACATTCCATGTCTCGCTATTATGTCGCACTATCAAATTTAATATTTTAAAAATATTTATTACAAAAATAAAATTTATTATAGTATAACCAATCATAATTGACATTTACTGCTAAAAACTTGAAATTTTAAAAAATTATATGCCTTATTAATTTTGGAACAATCAACTCAATTAATCAATTATTAACTAAAAAATAAAAAATAAATATAAATCCTAATTGGGAGGAATGAATCCTAAATATATAGTCAAATTATAAAATTAAATTAAATCAAAACAAATTAAAATAGAGGAAAATAAATAGATGAAAATTTAATAAAAATCAAAATGGGTGCGAGGTGGTTTCATTTGCAAAGGTATACCTGTTCGGTTATATATTTGGTTGATCAGTTTGATATATTAAATTGTATGACTATTAAGGCCCTACAAGTTCTAATGACAAAACATTTAAATAGAAGCGTCCATTATGAATTTCTCAAAAAATTATAAGTTGGAATTGAAGTGTCCAACATCCTAATTAAACTCAACCTTTTATCAATGATCGAAAATTAAGAGGGATTTCAACTAAACTATAGCGTAGTTAAAAGGCAGTGACATTTAGTCATTTATTATATGCACACATATATATATTTATTTACATAACTGTGCTAACAATTATTGTAACCATTCAAAGTTGCATAGAACTCCAACCCTCTAAAAAAGAAAAAATCAACTTCATCACATCCCTGCTCCCATTTACTCCTCATTATTCGAGAAGTGGAGCGGCGGCGGCGCCACCGGCGGCATCACATGCATGTACGACGGCAACGGAGGCAGAGGCGATGGTACGTAGTAGCGCGCCAAGGGCCTGGTGTTGAGGCAAAGCAAGGGATCGACTACCTCACTCATCGATGACTCGTAAAAAAACTGGCGCTTACAGGATGCGGATGCACCGGCGTCGAATTGCACGAGCCGGTCATCATTCTCATTGATGAGTGACATCATCATCATGGAATTCTGGTTGACAAGAGGAACGGGGATAGGGACAGGAACAGGAACAGGAACAGGCATCGGCTGTTGAAACATCTCTACGCCCCGCGATTGGGTCGGGGCGTAGAGGCCTACAGCAGCAGCACTCATGTGTGACTGACTCGACCTCGACTCACCAAAATCCACAAAGTTATAATACCCTTGTCTGTTTCTCTTCAAGAACTCGATCCTCGACTTCACGTGCTCCAACTTATTGCTCAATGCAGCACCCAACTCTCTCAATTCCCCTTCACTCTTGAAATTCATTACATCAGGCCAAGTTGGAAACTTGCATTCCAGATTCTTTTTCTTCATCTTCGCCAGCTCCTCCTCGATTTTTCTGTTCCGGTCGTGGAAGAAGTCGGAGATGCCGAAGCTTTTGTAGCCCGAATCCTTGTTCTTGGACTTGAAAACGCCGATGATTCGTTTGATTTCTTCGAGGTTTTGAGGCCAGATTTCTGGTTCGATCCGACCATTTTCGTTTCTGGGGCCGTAGATTATGATGCATGAGCTGACATCACAGAGAGTGGAGAATTCATGCATTTTTCGGATCAAACCTTCCTTCCTTCTCTTGAATGTTATGTTTCTTGATTTCTCCTTAGTTATCAGTTCCATCTTCAGCTTTGCTCTCCCCATCCTTATTAAATATTAATCTGTTCTGTTCTAGCTGTAGAAACAAGAATTACAAGAAATTAGAATTTTAGCCACGCATAAATTAGTCAACCATAATTTGAAAAAGCGCGGTTAATATAAAAATCCCTCGTGCCAAATGTGTTTGGCTGTAATTTTGTATAATTACCGACTCATAAAATGTAACAAATGTGTAGATAACAATGTATAATTCTCCTAAACAGAGAGTTGCCCAATGTGTGACTAAAATTATGCACAACTTAGTTATATATATTGAGAATTTTGGTTTTGAAAAAAAGGAACAATTTACTTGCTATGATTGTTTTCAGAAAACTATCTCATTGAAAAAACCTCTTAACTTGAAGGGGAAAAAAAAAATCAAAGAGAGCAGCTAGCTAAACATTAAATTGTTATATGTGATGAAATGATATCAGATTCACAGCGGAGAATGGTATATAATTGGAGGAGGAAAAAGAATGTACCTGTTTTAGTTCTGGAGAGAGAGAGACAGAGATGTTTGACTAATTGTTACACATTTCATATATTATATAATAATCGACAGAGGAGTGTTTATTTAAAAGCGAGATTTCCGAGTAATCAAGAATGTAGATTTTTTAAGTGTGTTTTCAAATGCCATAATTAGTAGACAAGAGATCTCGTATTTCCTTGCAGAGTTTGGGTTTTCCCATTTGTATTTTTGGTAACAAAATCTTGGATAAAAAATTGTTAATTATTATTAGAAGAAATCCCGTTAAACTAGATCTTAATTTAGGCTAATTATTATTAATTTTTGCTAAACATGTAGTATAAATTCAATTATTCATAGCTAGTCCCCCCTACCCCTGTATATGTCTAGATTCAATCCATAGCCTACACTATTAACTCCACATTTAATCAAAATATAAAAATTATCACACGTTTTTACTCTTACAAGCCCTACCTACTTAATTTCCTATAACTTTAGAAGATTATAAGAAATTACGAAATATTAGAAAATTGAATATCATTTCAAAAACTCAAGAAACTTATGAAAGCATTAAAAAATTAATAATAAAAATATATAATATTTTAATCACATGATATTATAAGAAGTTGGGTACATTACACTTTGATACCTACATTTTGCATACTTTTTCAAAAATGACAAACTTTTTTAAAATTAGCAAAATCGTATCCACTTTTTTCAAAAAATTTGCAAATCTAATATTCAATCAATTTTACGGCCCGAAAATCATATGTAATTGAATGTAATTTAATATTTATTGATTGGATGGATATTTTCTACATGAATGGAGAAATATGAATATTAAAATACAATTAATTATGTAAAATTTTCGGGCCATAAAATTGATTAACTGTTAGATTTGTAAATTTTTGAAAAAGTGGATACTATTTTATTAATTTTGACAAAATGCCCAAAATACAGGTATCAAAATATAATTTACCCTAAAAAGTTATGAAAATGCTCGCTAATGACCTCACTTGCAATAATCTTTATTTAAAAGCTATAATAATTTGTGAAAATAAACAAAAAAAGGAAGCCGATATCAGTTCACAAATTCATAAAACTTAGAAGTACATATAAAAATAACAGAAATTAAAATAATGAACATAGCACTTGGAAATATTAAAAATAAAAATAAAAATAATGAAGAAATAGCACTTGGAAATATTAAAAAACTATCAGTGATCAATAAAATAAACTCATTAATTAGTCATGAAAATAAATCTAACATAAAATTCAAAAAAATTATTGACATGGATCCTTATGTTGTCGTTAACCTTAACCGACCTTAATTACTAGAAAATTAATTGGCAACTTTGAAAGCGTGGATGTCGGAGTTTGCGTCGCAGCCTCCATTATCACCTTCATTATGCTAACACTTACCTCCAAACCCTACAACACTATATCACTAATTTAGTACGCGTTTTGCACTAAATCATTGGTAAATTCTAAAGTAGAACACATGTAGTGCGTCCCTCATTTCTGCATTTGACATGTGTTCCAAGTCCACATATTTTCAAATATTTACTGCTTTTTTTTTGTCCAGAAATGAAAGTTTCATATATCGGTAATTTTGTATAATTACCGACTCATAAAATGTAACAAATGTGTAGATAACAATGTATAATTCTCCTAAACAGAGAGGTGCCGAATGTGTGACTAAAATTATGTACAGCTTAGTTATATATATTGAGAATTTTGGCTTTGAAAAAAAGGAACAATTTACTTGCTAGGGATTGTTTTCAGAAAACTATCTCATTGAAAAAAGCTCTAAACTTGAAGGAATAAAAAGAAAAAAAAAATCAAAGAGAGCAGCTAGCTAAACATTAAATTATTATATGTGATGAAATGATATCAGATTCACAGCGGAGAATGGTATATAATTGAAAAGAATGTACTTGTTTTAATTCTATAGAGAGAGATATAGAGATGTTTAACTAATTGTTACACAGACTGTATGCATATATTATATAATAATCGACTGAGGAGTGTTTATTTAAAAGTGAGATTTCCGAGTAATCAAGAATGTAGATTCTAAGGTAGAACACATGTAGTGCATCCCTCATCTCTGCACGTGACATGTGTCCCGAGTCCACATATTTTTGGATGCTTACAACTTTTTTTTTTACCAGAAATGAAAATTTCGGCCAACCGAAAAAAACTATCTTGACACTTTATTCACATATTGTGACACTCCGACTACCTATTATGACACTTAATTATTTATTGTGACAGTTCAAAATCGAAATTATTTTATCGACTGACAGATAAATATTAAAAATAGCCCATTAAATAGGAGGGGGACGCATTCCCCTTATGTTAGAATTTTTCCCAAATCATTCAAACCCTGCACTCTACTCTTATAGTGCAGATGAATAGTGTCGCGCTAAATTTAGTTCAACAATATTCACTCGCACTAAAATTTAGTTCGGGTGTGAATTAGGTAGACC
Source organism: Perilla frutescens (assembly GCA_026008535.1). NCBI lineage: Eukaryota > Viridiplantae > Streptophyta > Magnoliopsida > Lamiales > Lamiaceae > Perilla > Perilla frutescens. The sequence goes on from BRKX01000011.1 coordinate 36,098,377, forward strand.
TAATGATTGGGGTGAGAGAGTTCGATAAATCAAATGGTTAAAAATTTTAAATTACAAAACTCAATTAATATTTTAGAGAATAATTTTAAACGAATATATCCTTTTTAATATATATATATATATATATATATATATTTATATATAGGCACAAAATGAATTTCTACCTGAATTCCTCAGATATTGACAAGATGATATAACTAACTCTTTATATTACCCAGACAAAACACTTGATACAACTCCAATGAGGCAATGCTGTGAACTAAGAGAAAGCACTCCACCAAAATCAAATATTAATAGCTAAAAAAATGATGAACGTGAGATGGGATATACCGCATCCATCAAAATCTAGGAACAACCAAAGCATGTACGAACGGAGAATGAGCTCGATTTTGTAGGCCGAGGATCAGATTCAAGATCTTTACGCGGAAGGTGTTTAAGAAAAGCTTTCACGGCTCCACTCACCCCGTCTTCATTTTCCATGGCCTTTGCAAGTTCAACTGCCTGCTCCTTCACCTGCATAAATTACAGATATTTTCAAAGTGGAACACAAACACATCTTCTCCTTTGTTTACAACAGTTGATTCATTTGCTCAAGTTAACATGCATAAGTTCTCTGCATTTTCTCTCCATTGTAATAAAAGTGAAAAGAAAATTAATATGGATGGTCTCATCATCAGATAGAAACATATGAGCAGGGGTGAGCAAATGGGGGCTTTGGTTCAACAACCAAACTGAACCTTCAAAACCAAAAAAAAAAAAAAACCAAAAAAACAAAACAAATAACAGCAGCATTTTAGATTTTTGGAAAAATGAACCGATCATCTTTCTCATAATAGTTTTTTATGGTAGGGAAAAGCAAATATATATGTGTGTATATATATATATATAGGTTCAGTTTTCCTCACCCCTTATATATGGGAATTTCAGAATATTCTAGTTCATTTCATCATTTTCTTTGTGTGAGATAATGAAAAGATTTATCGCTACCCCTTCTATAAGCTATTGATTAATCTTAGTAAAGCAAAATAAAAAATCAGAAACAAGAATACCTCCGGTTCTATCATAAAGTTAATTGCATCGACCAACTTTTTAAGTGAAAATTCATCGACTGGGATTGGGGGAGGACCCACACCTCTGGCATGGACTCTTTCTCCCCAAAAAGGTTGGTCACCAAAGAAAGGGATGATAGTTGTTGGGCACTGCATTGCCAACATCAAATAAATGAATCGATTAAGTTGCTAATAAAAGTTGCACAGTCAAAATCTGAGCACCAGTTCATGTGAATATTTACCGCAGCTCTAAGGCCAGCAGCTGTTGTACCGGCTCCCCCATGATGCACCTATAAAAAATTGAAAGTAGTTTTTTTAATCCCAAAAAAAAACAAAACAAAGCAAAACAAAAGAATCAAATCACCTTCTTAGCACAATAGAAATATCATCAGCAAACAACCATAATAATGCATCCCCATCCTCAGGAAGTACCAGTTTGAAATAAATACATAGCAAGAGTTTCAGTCTCTTAATCATAATAATAATTTTGTTGTTAAGCAAGCATTGACCAAAAAATTAGTGATTAAGGACGGGAGTAATAATTAAAGGGATCCACAAGCAGGATTGGCTATTAGAGTTTCATCTTCGAATGAAGAATGTAACAAACTACACATAATTAAGTGCTCAACTAAATGGCCAAAGAATAACTAACCACAGCAGCACATTGCAAGAAAAGCCAGTCATGAGGAATGTTATCCAGTAGATATACAAAGTCCTTCTCTTCTGCCACTGTGAACAATCATTAGATTCTGAATGAGCAAGGAAATGCCACAATAGAAATCAAGTGTAGTCCACGAATAATATAAAAGGACACTCACAGTTACCAAGGCCACCCCAGCCTTTGTTAATTATGCCCCTTTGCTTAGTTATTTCTAAAGCCTCAACAATTATTTTTGTCATTTTCTCTGGTTCTTGAACAGGCTGAAATGATGGAAAAGAAAGGTTGTATCAGACACCATTATTATTTTCAAGAAAGAACAGACATGGCAAAGCATAAGAACCTCAACAACAATGAAAGAGTATATGCGAAAATAAAATAAAGGAGAAACATGTTTCATGGTGGAGCAAGAGGAAAAGGAGATCTTACTACAGAGCAGAATGTCATTACTCCTTTAAGGTCATAAAATTCTAGATATGATGCATTCAGAATACAGTTTGTGCTACCTAATAACAGAAAGACTATTTAACTTCATGACTTGTTTGCTAGGCGGGATAAGGGGGTGATAGATACCCATGACACCCTAATATTATGTTTGCTTACAATATTTAAGCCCGTGATTATGCAAGGGCCCGTCATGTGTTAACCATTTATATAGTATAGCATATCACACCCTGGAGGTGTGATATGTAATACCATATATAATTATTAAAATTTTCAAACTAAAATAACCTTATAGATATTAATTAAAATCTTACCATAGAATATTTACACAATATATGATAACTAATTAAGGGATATTCTAGGAATTGAAATTCTATAGAGAATTTTAATATATCTAATCAAATAATATATTATTAATACATATATTTTAATATATCAAAGCAAACATAATATTGATATCTTATATGGTAAAAGGCATCTCAGTCAAACATATCCAACCTTATACCACACTGTCTAGCAAATGAGTCCTGATTGGTTCGCTAAATGTGGAAAGATATTGTCTTCCATAATTGGCTGTCTGGAGTATGTGTTCCATAAATAATTTAAATTTTGCTTAATTGGTTCTATAGATGTGGAAAAATTATTTTGATTGAACTCAAGCAGCAGTAATGATCAATAATATTCTAAATGCAGTTAAACCACAATAATAGCTCAAACATATCACAAGGGCAACCTGCAAATCATACATCAAGACACTCCTTGAAATAAAAAATCCAAGAAAGATTTAAGTGGACAGACAGTTCTTATCAATCATTTATTTATCCACAAATAAAAAGAAAGAATTCTTAGAATAAAAAATCAGCAAATGGAATTTTGAGATTGGATACTCACAAGACTGCCAAATCCAATATATATAGGTTTTGGACCAGCTTTAAGCCAGTTTAGAAGTGATTCGGGTGGCTCGTAATTTGTCGCAAGATCAAGGAAGCAAAATCCAACCACATCAATCTTTGGTCCCCAATCTGCCAGATGATATCCGTATAAAGCTAGATTAGCAACTCAAATGAAGACATTCTATGGAAGTGTCTGATACAGATTAAATAGAATTCACATGTGGGGAAAAATGTTTGGAAACAGATTACAAGTTTGGAAGTTCTAGCATAAATATGACACATGGTTGATTCACATAGAAAGGAGCTAAGTATCTTGTTAATTGAGATAATTCCAAGAAAAGAACACCTTTTGGTTTAGGAACAAGATGAGGACTCCAGATATATCCATGTGGAATATCATTTTCAGAGCCTTGTGATCCACTCAAGTATGTAACTGGCCGTAGCTTCAGCTTTTTTTTCCTAACATCATTTATCATATCTCTTATTCCTAGCCAGATCAAGGAGTCAACAATCTGATAAGATAACTGCAAAATCATACATTAAAAATCATTAAATTACGCAGCACAATTAGAACATTGTTTAGCAAAAAGGTAAAATGCAATAAGAACAAAACAAAGGAATGTACAGACTCACTCTATATCCAGCTGACTGCTTAACACGAGATAAAGGATGGGGAAATTCACTGGTTGGCCTGGTAGAAAACACTATCATTTAGAAAGACAAGAAGGTGAATGAAGAGAAAGACGAGAAGGTGAATGAAGAGAAAAACAGAGATATTTTTCATAAATTTCAGTCAAATTCTAGTATTTTTCCAAAATGAAAAGAACAGATATATATTGACAGAAAGACCGAGAGAAGACTTACGTCCATGGCATTGTGAAAAATATATGAATAGGTATTTTCAACGACTCTGCGACATGAACATGACCTGTAATCATCTCAAGGTAAGTAATTTTATAAGAAGGATGACAAAAAACTTAGCATTCAATTATATGACCTTTAACATAACTTCAGAAACACCCAGAATACAAGCACATAATTCTCATTGCTTGAAGAATGTCCTCATATATGGTCAAAGCAGCTAGGTTTTCAGTTGTTTTGGTTATTCATCAGCAATTTAGAATGTGTAACAAGTTCTTAGGGGCATAGGATGTGTGGAATGCAGAGAAATAGAATACAAACATGTGATGTAACACTTTAGCAGAAGTTATAACTATAAAAGCAGCCAGATGTACTAATCCCTGGACATAACTATGAAAGTAGCATCATATATTGACACACATAAACCAATAGAAATAAGATGTTACAGTTTAAAACATTACACACAACTAATTCAACATTAAAGCAATACGCCAAGTACGCATAAATCACCAGGGCCTTTGATGGGAGATTTGAAATGAATTTAGTAAATCTTTAAAGGGCATAAAGAAAAAGAACAGCCGTTAACTCATGAACTTAATTGAGGGAGAGAGAGAAGTCAAAGAAGAGAAACACAAAACTTGGACAATAGACTGTTTTATTTTAAAAATACTAGCTACCTCGAAACATTAGTAAGAAACAATAACTACAATGTGTGCCAAAACACGCGACTTACACTAATTTGCTTAGTCTAACACCATTTTCAATTTTTTTTTCATCTAATTCCACGATGCTTGAATTGTTGTGTTGTCACCAATCTCTAGCCAATGTCTTGTCAACATACATGAACAAGCAGTATTTAATTGGGTAGGTGACATCAGAAGAAGCCTAAAAGACGCAGTTCCATTCCCTAAAAAGGGAGCAAGAAGAACATAAACCTTGCAGTAGTAGCACAAAAATAGGTTAAGTGGTTAAATCAAAGTCACACTACCCTTACAACCTCGCTTTTCATCCTAGTGTCTACTCTAAATCTACAAATACAAGGTAAGTCCAATTATGAGCTAAAATCCATAAAGTAGTCCTTACGCATCTCATAAAGATACACACTATAAGCCCACTTCAACAACTTGAAGCCACATATCCATCATATGAAAGTTTCAAAGAAATTTATGCAAAAGTTTAACAATAAAAGTAGTCAATGAATACAAAGAAGAAAAGCTAGTAAAAAGAGAAACCAAAAAAAAAAGTGGATGCGAAGGTCATGTGGTCTAACCATATGCTGGAGGATTAGCGATAATTGCATCTGCTTTGAAAGGAATCCCAGAATCGATGTCAGGCTCTTTACATGCTGGAAGTAGAGAATTTATGATTTCCTTCATTTGATTTCTCTGTACAGGTATTTCGGAAGGCCCAGAAGGTAAAAACCCTTTGTTTTTTACCATGTCTACAGACGAAAATAATTAAGTTATTGGTTTAATGCTTTAAAGGTTTAAACTGGTCAGCTGCCATTAAAAGACATCCAGACACAGCAATTGCAGAAAATTGTCTAGTACAGTAGTAGAAACTAAATGTAGATCATAATTGGCTTGTATACCTCCTTTCTACTGTTTGCACAGAATTGAAGGGGAAAAAAAAAAGATGCTTGATGCCTAGAATCATATGGAGAACATGTTAATCAAAATATTACGAAATTAGTACCATTTTAACTACATTGTGACACTTTAAGTTACATAATTTAGTTCACCTACATGCTGCTCTACACATGCCTGGAGAAAAAGTTGGAAACTATTCCGTGAGCTAACATATAAGAACAAACACAACTAAATTGATAAGGAAAATGAGGGGAGGCATGACTAGATGTCAATCATTTCTCACAAATTAACCAGCTTTAATAAGGTCATAATAGTAGCAAATGAGGAGCAAGTAAATATCCGTTAAATTTCTGCAACACAGGAGAATCTCAACAATTGACTTCGGTACCTAAGTGGCCAAGTCAAGTATTTTAATACACGCTTTGGAGCAAATCGATAATCAACATAGTTTTTAACATATAGCCTCTAACTCTGATTTAGCACTTTAAAGTTTGGACCGTATTTCAGGAAGGAAGCAAACGTGCCATGAAGAAAACACCAAGACTGGAGAATCTTTCTTGTCTTTTAATTTTCTTTAGTTGCATAATCATACATGCCAACATTACTGAGTGGAACCTGGAGACTCTTGAAGACGAGTGATTTGAGCAACAGAAAATAGGGGATCTGCATGAACTCATATCAAAGGGAAGCTAAATGCAAAACTTCTAACAATGATAAATATCTATTTATCAATACCATGCCAGCAATTGTCACTTGAGAGCATGGAACCTTTTATCCTCAGAGCACAGCACTCCAACAAAGAATAAGAAACCAAACAGATGTAGAATCATTAAATATATTTTTGATGCTGTCAGCTTCAACTTCTGGAGTTAATTCTTCATTTGTGCAAAAATATTTGCTCTGTAGTGATCTTAAGGCATACTTAAACAGGTTAGTACTGTTAAAACTGACAATGACTAAGATTTTCATTAGTTACTACAAAGTTTCTGAATTTTGAGAAGCATGCTACGTGAGTGTAGAAAAGGAAGGTTTTATTAAATATGGCATGCATTGCTTCCACTAAGCATTACCCATTTGCACATAAACCCCAAGATGCTTGGCACTATGACCAAGTGCGCTTAAGTTCCACAGACATGATAACCATTTGATTGCCATACACACAAGCATCACTTTTGTTTAGAAAATTAATCATGAAAACAGGTAACCAAAATCATCAGGCCACACTCTATCACAGAATTAGCGCCATAAAAAGAAAGGCATTTGGAACATACATTCTGCAAGAACTTTAGGGTCACCACCAAGGGGATAGAATTCCAGCCCAGAAGACAAGACAAACTCTTTGAAATTCGAATGAGTAGCCAATCTAACACGATGGCCATAATCCTGCACCCAAGTATCCATATCAACAACTTCATATAGAACTTTATAGTAAATTTAAGTTTTTAATAATTTAAGGTTTCCTTCAATTTGCCTTTAACTTAATAAGTGGAGCTCCATTTTGAATTGCTCATATACCTGTAGTCGCTTTCCAATGGCAACAAATGGCTGTACATCTCCACGAGTTCCAACAATAAGCATTACAACTTGCAAAGGGGGAACATACTGAAGTTCAGTTGCATCAGTAGGCTCTTCATCCACTTCATTATATACACTTTCAGTATCAAGTCCAAGAATTTGAGGTTCAACATCTACTGGGACTTCAAACTCCACAGTTCCGTCATGTTTAACAGTAGCTATTCTGTTCAACAAGCTGAGCTGCAGTGCTTAAAACATTTAATGAAAATCCCAGGCATATATTCTGTTTCAAAATTTCAGATGCAGTCTTTTGACTATCAAAAAAATTCCCGGGCATGTATAGATATAGTGCCATGTTTAATAAAATCAAACAGTAACTATTATATTGTGTATCACTAGAAAGAGAAAACTATTTTTAGCCATTCAAGCCTTGGTCATATTCAAGGTTAGCAAAATAAAAATGAACTCCAAAGTCCAAACTCCAAAGCAACTCACATGTCTGCTTTCGTTTTACTTGATACACAATGACAGTTTTCAGGACAAATGCAGAAGAATAGCAAGTAGCAAAGTGAAAAAAAAAAAGTTTCTTAAGAGGAATGCTTTATATCAACCTCAGTGTAACATGCTAAACCTAGTGAGTGAAACTTAGCAGAAACATAAAAGTATACCAACCTCTCATATAACAATGTAAACTATCACTACCTTATAGAATAGAATTTCACGTTCAAATTAACATTTGTAGAAAAAAAGGCATTCATTAGCATAAAACATAGGAATTATTAGATAATGAATTGCTAACATCTCCCATCATCCAAAGGCAACCGATCATCTACTTAGATTACTGCATAAAGGATCTAAAATTTCTCTAAGAGAACAGAATCCATGTTAGCTTACCACTGAAGCGTACTGCCTAAAATGAACCTACACGCCTCAAGTGCCGGAAAATTTCTATTCAGAAGCATTACATTCGCAGCACTACACACGCAACGCCATTATTGATCAATGTGGTTAAGTCATTGCAATGACACAGTCCAATCATTATGCAATATATGCACCACATTGAAACAATCTTTACCTTCTTCTGCACAGAAATTCGGTTGTCATAAATCTGAGCAGCCTCTTCGGGGAGTATATTATTATTATTATCATTATGATGTCTTAGCCCCTCCGTCTTCGATCGTGCCAACACCGAAGGAGCCTCCAATTCACCAGAATTCAAAACTTTTGCAGGCGTAGTATTTACTCTAGTAAAAACTGCCTCTCCACTCTCTGCCAATACAAATCATAACCAATCTCAAATTGAACAAATTCATCTCAAACTTAATAGAATCAATCTCAAAATATCCAAACACAATCCCTAATCATAATAAAACAAAAATCAACAACTCCTCCCATTCCAAACTAAAGTTCCACAATTTTACCACTCACTTCACTTAATAAGTAAAAGCCCTAACTTCACCTGAAGAGTGGCAGCCACCATTGGAAGGCGGAGAAGCGGTAGCAGCAGCAGCATCTTTCGTGAACTTGACAGAGGCCTCACTGGAGCTCGAAGAAGAGGTGGCTTCTCCTCCATCTTGCCCCATCGGCAGAGCCACCTTCTCCGGCGGAGTCCGGGGATGATCCAGATCTAAGGAACCATCCATGAACAGTTACGGATAGTTTATGCATGCGTAGCAGTGCGTCTGGCCATGTGTGCAAGTATAGAGAGAGAGAGAGAGAGAGAGAGGCCACGTTCAAGAGTGGGAGACTCTGCTGGAAACTTTAACAGAAAGATAACCGCAGCAGTTTTGCAACGGGTAATGCAGTATGTCCACGCGATGCTGTAGCGCGTGGTGTGATTTCAAAATGTCAACGTCTTTTTTTTCTTTTTCTTTTCTTTTTTTTTTTTTTGCCATTTTCGCTATGTGACTGGCTTTCCGGCTGCTGTGATGCAAAAATATCACAAAAAATTATTCCTATAATCTATGTATTCCACGAATTTCACCCAAACTTATAATTAACAAGTGAACTCACGAATTTTCCATAAAATTCATGATATCAGTCCATGAGTGTAGAAGTCGAGCTCAATCACAATTACATACACTCACCTCCTAAATTAATTATCACATATCTTCATTCACTTCATAGCTTGTTTTCTTTGGAAATATCAAATATTGGTGACTCCACAATCAACACAATATCAACACTAAAAAAATTACCTCTCCCGATATAACAACTGCACATATCACGTTATGTTAGTAATTTTTTTAAAAAAATTATTAATATGATATCATTTGTCGTACAATATTGTATAGTACCCCTCAAAGGGAGAATATAATTCCCCAATTAATGCATACTATTGGGAGATTTATGTTTTTAGATTTGGATATCTTCTTTTTCTTGTAGAAAATATATCATATTTCTTGGAGTGGGCCACATAGCAAAATCATCGTGTTCGTAAAAAAATATAGACGTGACGCAATTCATGTGCTCTGCGAGCATGGTAGAATTTCCTTATTTTTCTATATAGCTCAATGATATATGCTAATGAAGATGTCGGCCACCTCGATGAGCGTGTAAAGTTGCTCAAAACGCGATTTGTAATTCGAAGATGTCAGTAAGGATCCCTTTCTTTTTTTTTTAATTGTTTTTATTTTTTCATATTAATTATATCTATGTTTCTCTTGCACTATAACTAACTTTAATTTTTCTGTATCCATGCATTTTATTTTTTAATTACATTTTATGTTTAATTGTGCCTAAGAAATTACAAATTCAAGTTTACAAAAAAAAAATCAGGTGTGAATTGAAAAAAAAAAGAATGTCTTACTTAATTTGCATTATTTGAAAACACGCCACACATATACATATATATATATATATACCTTCAATTCAAATAATAAAAATAAGAATGTATATATGTAATTATAGTTTAAAGAAATTGGGCAATATTTGTAATGACCCGAAGTCAATATCTAAAAAATATCTTAACCAACGTCGTCAACGCATTAATCAACCTAATTAAGTATTAATTACATTTAAGTAGCGCGCATGCATTTAACAATGTACGTGATATGCACTAAAACATGATTTTTTTTTTGATGAAATGTATATATAAAGAAAAGAAACGTCACAAACCTAAAAATCCCGGAAATCACATGCTGATAACTCAGGGGACCGGAGCCTCGTCAAAACCCACATGAAAAACCCGAGTGGGAAAAACCATATGGGAAAAAGAGTACCCCTCTAATGAAAACGAAAAAAACCAGGACTACATAAATCCTGTCGAATAGCATCCACAATACAAGGAACTCCATGAAACCAAAACCCAGCATCTACATTAACCGAAGCTAACTGGTCAGCAACTCTGTTACCCTCTCTATAAATGTGCGAAACAGTAAAATGAATAGTACTAATAAAATCGAGCACACTACGCCAACGTCCCTTCAAGCTCCAAGGAACTTGAAGACTCTTGGAAGCAAGGAGAGAAGTCACATAAGTAGAATCAGCCTCGAGCCAAATAAAATCAAGAGACAACGCACGAGCCCATTCCAATGCTACAATAACTGCCAAAAGCTCAGCAATAAAGGCAAAGCCCACACCTTCAAAAGTATGAAAACACCCAAGAACTGAACCATTCGGGCGACGAAAGACCCCACCCGTACACATGATCCCCGGTGCACCCTGAGACGAGCCATCAGTATTCACCTTGATCCAACCAACTGGAGGCGGGTTCCAGCGAACCCTTGTGATCAATCGTGGAGGAGCAGGCCTCGGATCAACATTGAGCCTCTTAAGAATAACCAAATCAGTAACCTCATTCCGCATAAACCCACGATTTCCCTGCATAAAAGATAATTCACGCAATGCAATACGAATTGAGGAAATTATAAGCAAAGGAGTGGGATGAGTCCCTTCATAAATCGCCTTATTTCTTGTTGTCCAAATACTCCAAATACAATGCACCACCGCTGTCTTCCACATCAAAAGGATTTGGGAGCTAAAAGAACAAGACATAAATTGAACAAATGCTTCATGGATGGACGCTGCATGAATATGAGCAACCTGAAAAGAATCAAAAACCCAGCTCCACACTAGTTTCGCCACAGAACAGTCCCAGAATAGATGATCTAATGACTCCCCAGCCCCACAACACATGACACATCGTTGTGGCCCAATAAATCCATGAAGCGTATCTGCCGTCGGAAGACGAGAAAGAAGAAGTCTCCAGCTGACCAAAGAACGCCGAACAGGAATTCTTGAATTCCATATCCAACTCCCCCATTTAACCGTTGGGAACCGCACACGAGAATGCATGCGAGCAAGCTTTGCCGTAACTGTGCCATGCAACGACTTAGACCACAATCTCTCATCCAATCCCGACACAATTGGAACACACAAAATGGCATGCATTACATTCGGGTAAGAGTTAGCAAAAGCTGCCGTGAATTTCCAAACTCCACTAGATAAGTAATCGCCAACTTTATCCTCAAACTTTGCATGAATATGTGAAGGGATACCAAGTCTATCCACAATCACATAACCAAGCCAATTATCATGCCAAAAATCAACTTGTGAACCATCCCCCACAATGCAAAATGAGTCTGTCACCAACTCCTGGACATGACCACGAATACCCGACCAAATCGAAGAATGAGCAACTCGTTTAATGTTCCTGGGCGTCGGTAAAAACTGAGAACGCGCAAGACACATAGCAATAGAATTTGAAGAAATGATCTCCCATGCTAGTTTCATAAGCAATCCTCGATTCAAATCTTTAAAGGAAGACACTCCGAGCCCCCCTTCTTCAACCATCGCACAAGTACGAGTCCAACTCACCGCAGTGTATGAACGAACGTTGACATCCCCTTTCCACAAGAAATTTCGAGCCGCCGAGTCAAGCTTCTGCACCAAAGATTGAGGCCAACGATACACCTTCATTGAATGTATAGCTGAACTCGTGATCACCGATTTAATCAAACAAAGTCGTCCCGCCATGGAGAGAGCGCAGCCATTCCATCTATCAAATTTTGAAAGAATGCGATCGACAATAGGCTGCACATGAGAGACCCTAGGAATCCCTTCAAAAATAGGAACTCCTAAATAAGTAGTGGGGAAAGAACCAACCGTAAAACCCAGTAAAGCTCTGAGATCCGAACGGACAGACGGGCGCACGCCTTTACCATAAAACACACGGGATTTCACCTTACTACAAACTTGTCCCGACAAACAGGCATATTTTTCCATTATTTCAGCCAACACCGAGACATTAGAATTAGTAGCTTGACAAAATATGAAAATATCATCTGCATATAAAATATGAGTTGGAAAATGGACTCCTCTACCATATGACATAGGCCGAATTCTATTGTTTTCCACCGCTTGAAGAAGGAAATAACTAAACACCTCCTCAGAAATACTGAATAAAAGAGGAGAAAGTGGATCCCCTTGTCTGACTCCGCGAGAGCAAGCAAAATATCCAACAGGTGATCCATTAATTAGCACCGACAACCTTGCTGAAATCAGAATATTATGAATTAAGTCACAAAACTTTTGAGGAAACCCGAAAGCTCGGAGCACACTACGCATGAATCTCCAATTTAATGTGTCAAAAGCTTTTGTAATATCAACCTTCAAAGCCATGTTACGAGCAGCATGCGTTCTGTTTAATGTATTAACCCCTTCTGCCGCCAACATAATAGCATCATGAATATGTCTTCCTTGTATAAAACCATACTGATGCTTGGAGACGATGCGAGCCGCCATTGTATTCAACCTTGTAGCCAAAACTTTTGTAAAAATTTTGAACAAAAAATTACTCAAAGCTATAGGCCGATAATCCTCCACTTTAATGGCGCGAGCCTGTTTTGGAATAAGAACAATAAAGCTGGAATTTAAACCTGAAGGAATAATGCCATATTGAAAAAATTCAATCACTGCCCGATAAATGTCTGTAGCGATAATATCCCATGCCACTTGAAAAAACTTCCCCGTGAAACCATCCGGACCTGCTGCACTATTAGGATCAAGCGAGAAAACAGCTTCCTTAACCTCTTCAAACGAAGGTTGCATTACCAAAGTATCACCTTGCTGAGCTGTGACAAGATTAGGAACAAGCCTTTGAATTAATGCCTCGTCAATCTCATGCACACAGTTTTCCGAGAAGAGCCGCTCATAATAGCCCGCAACATGATTAGAAATCCTCTCCTTATCATTAACCAGTTCTCCTTCAATTTCCATAACCGCAATATTAGATTTAGCCCGCCTTGCTTTAATACGATCATGAAAGAATTTGGTGTTTCGATCACCATCATTAAGCCAATCGATCCTACTCTGCTGCTGCATGTGGGAAGACTTCACTAATAAAAGACCATTTATCTCTGCTTGCAAAGAAATTTCCGCGTCTAAGGAATCAACGGTGTAACCATGTAACGATATATCCTTTTGAAGCAATTCAAGCTGCCCTTCCATCACTGAAATCTTTGAATTAAAATTTCCAAACACTTTGATATTCCACTCCTTAAGAACCAATTTCAACCTCTTAATCTTCAGCATCACCAACCGAATTTTACTCTTGCAAGTCATCTCTTCGTTCCACGACTGACTAACCACCTCCATGAATGAGGAAAGGGACGTGGTCTAGAGATTGAGGAAGACTGACAATTAAGAACCAATGGAGAGTGGTCCGAACATATCCTGGGAAGCAAAGACGCCGATATATCAATCCAAGCATTGCGGAATTCCTCAGACATAAGAGCACGATCCAGTTTGCTTTCTGTAATCTGGGGAAAAAACCTCCTACTCGACCATGAATAAAACAAACCATTACACTCCACCTCAGAGAGCTCCAGATTTCCAATAAAATTATTAAAGTCGATGCATGCTTGAGGAGGAGGTTTAGATTTACCCCGACGTTCATGCGCACCACGGACTGCATTAAAATCTCCCAGAATCACAAAGCAACCTTGAAGAGCACTCAGCGCAATCCACAACTCTCTACGCTTGACGTAAGAATTTGATCCATGAACAATAACAACAATTCCTTTAAAGTTATTGAAGAAAATCTGCACCATTACAAACTGATCTGAAGCAAAAATAATGGAAGCATTAACTGACTCTTTAACAAAAATCCAAATATTCGACATACGAGAACCCCTATCATTCTGGAAGATAGGAATTAGCCCCAACGTCCTCCAGTAAGAGCTTGAAATATTACAGAAGCGAACTCTAGGCTCGATCAGACCAAGCACATCGGGCCTAAAGACTTGGACATGTTTTCTCAACATATTTTGGGATATCTCCGTAGCAATCCCAAATATGTTCCAAGACATTATATTCATTGAGAAGCTAGGGAATTCCGCGGAAAATCTCCATCTTCCACGTCTGTTCTACTTTGTAAACCTGCTATTGAATCCATGTTTTTCAACGCAACAGTATTTGGAGCAGTCAACTCATAAGGAGCAAGCTTTCCCGGCGTAGTGGTCAATCTACCAGATCTACGTAATTCTGTAGAACTTGACATAGATCTCTTTTTGTAAACCCGCTTAAGAGGGACGTCTGCTACAGAGACACGATCAACATTCTTCCCAACATCAGAAGATATAGTATGCTCCCCAGTATTAGAATCGTTCTTCTCTGCCGTCTCAGCTCTGGTCACCTGCATCTCAACCCGACCCTCCTCCGAATGTATATCATCCTCATGCACAGAACCATCCTCTGACGCCTCACTTGCAGATGCCCAGCTAACCGAAGACCGCATACCATCCCTCTTATGACCAGCACCAGGATGATTAGTCATATTTTGTTCATCCAAAATAGCATCATCTGTCTGAGATAACGACTCTGCAACATCCTGAAGCTGAGTATTACCCATCCCGTGACTACAATCCACCACCATATCCACCTCTTTGGTGGTCGGATTCACATGCACCGTTTCAATCCCAACACCATCATTCTCAGCAGGACGTGTCAAATCCATGAGAACGTCAAAAGCATTGGCTGTATTAATTCTATTTTGAATAACGCTAGAGGGATTAGGATCTACCGTTCCCTTATTCGAACGTCCAAAAGACTTTACAACCCATTCCTTCGTAGACTTAGTGACTTCATCTTTTTTTCCGTTCTCCCCAGACTGAAGAGTTCCAGCCCCTTCCACACCAGTATTTTTGTTCGGCATAGTGTCATTATTCGGCGCATTGAGTTTGCGACATTTGCTTGTGGAATGCCCAACAATTTTACATTCATTGCAAAATAATGGTAAACTTTCATAATGTATATCAACAAAGAACGATGCCCCTCCACGATCGATCATAACAGAAGATTGCAAAGCTTGAAGCATGTCAATTTCAATCAGAACACGTGCATAGTGACCAACTGCCCCATGCAGCGTATTACCATCAATCTTCAATGGCGTTCCAACAGACCGAGCTATTCCAACTAAGATTTCAGCATGCCAATATTCAATTGGTAGATTATAAAGACGAACCCAAACCTGTGCAAGTGTGGAATTAATTTTATATGGCGTAAAGTCAGGCACCCAGTCACGGATCTTCAAAATTCCAGGGCGGAGATTCCACGACTGATTTTGACGCGCCGTCGACTGATCAACAACACAGGAAAATTGCAACGTGAAATACCCTTTGCCAAGAGAAATTAAATTCCAGTCCTTCGTCAAACTCCACATCTTACTTAGATGAAGTTTAAGATCAATTGCAGACCATGGTTTATCTCCCTTAAACATAATCAAGCGCCCAATTAGAGAGAACTGGAATTTTCCTAATTGCGATTGATAGAGATCTTCCGGAATAGAGATGGAATTGAACTCGCCGTGATTCATTGGCTGAATACGGGACATCGTCGTAGTAAATACATCCGGATGTCGATCTTGGAAAGACGACGCAACTGCGGCAGCGTACGAAGGCCTATGATTCAAAATTGGCGAAGAATTTTCAAGATTAGGGTTCTGGGAATTATTATTCGCCGAAGTAGGGTTTGCGAGATGTGAAGGCTGAACAGGTGATTTATCTAATTCTCATGAGGATGAATTAGTGTTATTATATGCCAATGATCGTGAGGAATCATTGGGAAGAGTATGGCTGCCGGAAACCGGCCGCATGAACGGTGAGGAAGATGACATCGTTAAAGAGATCGACGGAAAAAAGAGGAGAGAGAAGAGAGCATTTTTTTAATTAAATTTTGATGGCTTATCAATTCTTAAAGATTCACACTAAAACATGATTAAATGTAAACAACGTCAAATGAATTAGTTGTAATGAGAAATATCTACGTAGCTATTTGGTAAAAATGATAGCGAAACCAAGTTTTCCAGCATTATGGCGAAAACCCCAAATTAAAACGAAATCGCCTTTGTGTGCATTGTTTGCAGCAACCAACTTATTCCAATCGGCGCCGTTGATCACCGTCATATTCAAGCTCGGCCACAACTTCAACCACAATTTATCATAGGTTTTTCCCTGTTGATCGACTCCCATGATATTCTTCACCCCTTCCGTGGTCTCGTCGACGGCCGCCACCTCCGCCGCATTCAAGAACTCAAACAGCTTCTCTCTCTTGGTCAAGAACAGCCTGTTCTGATCTCCCCTAACATCCGAATCCTCCAGTTTCTTGCGATACAAGAAAACTGGCTTACTCCCTTTGCACCCCTCTTCCTGATCTATGGCTTTCAACACCTGTGGAAATTCCTCTATGGAAGGAACAACAAATGCTTTATCATCATCACCATTAATGCTGAGTTTTCTCCTCTTTCCGACGACTTTCTTCCCTCCCTTCTCCAACCCTAAACTCAAACTCTCATCGCCTTCTGGCATGCACCATCGCAGAGGCATTGGATTGTAGACGCGTGTATCACTATCGACAGAATTCGACAGCCCTAGCGTTGTATCTACGCCATCATCATCACCGGCGGCAATACTAGAAAATTTGAGGGTTTGATCGAAGTGCTTTTCTACGAGTAAAGGAAGAGTGATTCCGCCGCCGCCGGTGGAGACTATCACCGGAATAAAAGGTCGCAAAGATTTGCGATGCTCAATTCCTGCAGGAACAACGTAGCCGTCTTCTTCGGGAAACACTAAATCGCCCATCTTCGTAGGCATGATAAGTCGGAAAACGAAACTGGCCGGGAACTTAATTGATGATTATACGAATGAGTTTGATGTATTTATGATCGAAGAAAAATTACTTAATATTAATGCGCTTGATTGCTAATACGATGCAAAAATAGGTGATCAAGCATTGTATTTATAGAAGTTTCGATGTTAAGTTTCTACAAGGAAATTATTTACTTTCCTTTTAGGAATCGAATACGGGCGAGCGTCATGGTATTTTTTATTTTTATTTTTTTTGTCTTAGGGCGGCTTAGATTTCCGAATCCTATTGCGCATCAGATTTTTACATATGGAAATTTTGATGCTTTCTAATTATATTTAAACTAGTGAACCTTTTTAATTATTTTTTTTATTTTTTCTTACCCGCATTGGAAGTGTAAATATATATATATATATATATATATATATATATATATAATATCCCAAAAACTTCCCTGCAGCGGATGCAAATAACACTATTTCAGATGGGTCGGATCCGGGTTTTATTCGACCCGATGTATATAAAAAAAAACCGCTCCTTTCTTCATTTTCATTGACTCCTAACCCTAATTTCACTCTGAAGCGCAACCGTTCTCAATTTTCCTCCCGATCGAAAACCCTAGCCTGAACAGAAGATCTGGCCTCTTCATTGTAATGGAGTTTTCCGGCACTGATATCCTCTAGTTGCAAGCGAAGAGGCACCGTCATTCGTTCAATCGATTTTTCCGACAACCGTGAACCCGGGTGTGAAGCGAAGATCCGACGTTGTGACTTCGATCGAGTTCTCTGGTATTTTTCTTGAATACGATTTCATTCCAGGTTAGTTTCTTCACATTTTTAGGTTTTTTAATCTCGTTTTTAGTTTACAATTTTTTGTGATTTCTTTTAAGCAACTGATATTCCTTTTAAAGATGTGTTGTTTTTGTTTGTTTGATTTTCGATGCAGTGGTTTTTTCCCTCTTGTATATTTTTCCCTATTGTTTGTTTGATATATACACATTATGTGTGTGAATGTTCTCATATTTCTTATTGAGATATCATATGTTTCTGAATGTGGTGAGATCTTATATATCGTTACAATTTATTGTTGCTTCAAACTCGATTTGTGGAGTGATTGATATATAATTCATATACATGTTTGTTATTTGTTGTTGCGGTTTTCTTTGTATGTGTTATTGCACAATTTTGAGTGAATTTATTATAATCAAACCATAACACATATAATGTATCAATTTTTACACTGTTAAGTATCATTCTATTCACATATATGTAGCAGTTGAGTATGTATTTGTCTTATACAGATACAGTCGGTGGACTGAGTTTTGTAAACTGAAAAATGATGTCTGAATTATTTGAATATAACTTATTTTCATCTCTGTTAGTTGTTGTTGTGTTTTAACTGAATGTTTTGCTTTGTTAGATATTAGTATCAGTTTTCACACCATTAAGTATCATGCTAGTCACATATAAGTATCACTTGAGTATGTATCTGTTTTGTACTTATACAATCAGTGGAATTAATTTTGTAAGGTGAAAAGTGATGTCTGGATTAATTGAATAAACCTTATTTTCATCTCTGTTAGTTGATGTTGTGTTTTCTCTGAATGTTTTGATTTGTTAGAGATTAGTATCGGTTTTTACCCATTTAAGTATCATGCTAGTTGCATATAAGTATCACATGAGCATGTATCTGTTTTGTACACATACAATCAATGGAATGAGTTTTGTAACTTGAAAAGTGATGTCTGGATTAATTGAATAAACCTTATTTTCATCTCTGTTAGTTGTTGTTGTGTTTTCTCTGAATGTTTTGCTTTGTTAGAGATTAGTATCAGTTTTCACACCATTAAGTATCATGCTATTCACATATAAGTATCACATGATTATGTAACTGTCTTATGCACATACAATCTGTTGACTCATTTTTTTTGTAACTTCATATCTGATATCTGTTGTTTATGTTTCGGGTTTCTAATGTTATCATTTGGTTGTATTTCAGATTTTCACAATGAAGAGAAAGCTGAAGAAGAAGGAAATTGATTCCAACACACGAGTTGCTGATGATAATGTTGCAAATGAAGCAACGCATATGTTCAAGAAAGCTGTGAAAGGCAAAGCAAAAATCAGTTATATACGATGAAGTTTGCTGATGTGTTTGAATTTGTTACGTGTTGTATTTTGATTTTATTTTCCTGTTATGTGTTCATTTCAATTTTTTATTTTCTATTTTAGTTCTGCGGAAGTGAGTAAATCAAAGAAGTGGAAAAAGTTTGGCAATGCCTCCCCATCAGACTCTGGAGATGGCAGTCGTGCTAAGAAGAAGTCTGTGAAGAAAGTTTTGTATACATCAAGTATCATTTAACATGTAATTTGGATATATTGCAAGTTTAATAAATATTGAGTGTGTATAAATATTCATAGCTAAATATGCTGCAAATGTAGCTGTAAATTAGTTGCTTCATCATTATTCGTAACTTGAATTTTAAAAAATTAAATATTTTTTAAACATAATAATAGTATCATGTATGAAGTATAATAGTATTCGATGAGATAAAAAAACAGTACCATCAAGCAGATTGAAACAAGTGTACTGAAGATATTAGCAATCTTTGTTTTAATGAATAAAAAAAATGATTTGTCATAAATGAAAGTTTAATAAATGAAATTACATGATAAAATCTCAAAGTAACAAAAATCTAATTAGTGATTTTCCAATATAACTATAAGATAAAAAAAAATACCATGCTTTGGGCTTGAGTTACAATTTTTTTTTTGTCTTGGGCTTGAGTTACAGATTTTTTTTTTGTCTTGGGCTTCAGTTAGTGATTTCTTTTTTCTTTTTGATTAAGGCTGGTCCAAATTGAAGTGGGCTGAGTCCGAATTGAAGTGGGCCGGCCCGTCTGAAATAGTGTTATTTGCAGCAGATGCATGGAAGTCCATCTCATATAATATTGATCAATGTTCAGCAATTGGAGTTTTTTTTTTCAAATCTTATAATGTTAATTTATAATTTTTATATCTCCGCTCGAATATTTTTTTATAAGGAGAACATATTGTTCCATTTGATTGAAAACTACAAAATTGGTCGATTTAAGTCCTCAAAAAGTACTATGGAAAAGTAGGAAATAAATTATATGCACATGAAAGTTTGTTTTAAATTTACTTATAAGGTTAGCACAAATTAAATTAAACAACTTCAAAAATTGGGGATTTCGGTGATATTTTCTTGAAAAAGATGACTGAATTGTTAAATTTCGGATGAAGTCATCTATTGCATTTTTGCGTTGATTCGCCCATATAGCACAATCAATACTTTTCTTCTTCTTTTTTTGATTGATTTGTGCTTTAGTTTATATGTTACTTAAGGTTCATCCTACCTGATCGCAGTTCATTTTTAATATTTAATTTTCAGTTTTTAGCTATTAATTGATTATTTAAAAAATTAAATAGTAAAAAAATATAACAGATGTAAAATTAATTTCAATACAGGAAATTTTTCTTGATAAATTGAATTAAATAATAGAGAAAATGACAAACCTAAGAGTCCCGGAAATCACATTATGATAACTCAGGGGACCGGAGCCTCATTAAAACCAAAATAGAAAACTCAGAATGGGAAAAACCATATGGGAAAAAGAGTACTCCTCTAAACAAATCTAAAAAAATCAGGAGAACAAAAATCATGTAAAATAGCATCAGAAATACAAGAAATAACAGAAGACCAAAAACCAAAAGGAACCATAGGAGAGGCTAAAATATCAGCAACATGATTCCTTTCCCTATAAATATGAGAGACACAAAAATGAATCTGAATGATAAATTTCATGACCGCACGCCAACGAGCTTTTATCTTCCAAGGAACATGCAAACTTCGAGAAGATAAAAGAGAAACCACATACACTGAATCTGCCTCTAGCCAAATAAAGTCTAGAGACACTCTTCGAGCCCACTCCAACGCCACCAACACGGCAAGAAGCTCTGCAATAAAAGCAAAACCCACACCTTCGTCAGTATGAAAACAACCCACTACTGTGCCATCATGCCTACGAAAAACACCTCACGTTGACATTAATCCCGATGCTCCCATAGCAGAACCATCTGTATTAATCTTAATCCAACCGATTGGTGGCGGCCTCTAAATCACCGAAATAATTTGCCTCGGCGGCAAGGGTCTCGGAACAACCTTAAATGACTTCAAGGTAAGAAAATCATTGACATAAGTTCTCATGAAACCCCGATTAACTCCCATAAATTGCATTTCCCTAAGAGCAACCCTAACCAAATTAATCAAAATAAAAGCCGACAGAATCACTTCCTCATACATCGCTTTATTCTGATACGTCCATAAACCCCAGACAACCGCAACAATTGTCACCTTCCAAAGGATAAGAAGCTGCGAACTGAAAGAACAGTTCATAAAGCTAAGAAAAGCTTCATTAAAGGAGGTCGCGTAGATCATATCAATACGAAACATATCGAACAACCAAGTCCAAACCTCCGCCGCCAAAGAGCAACTCCAAAATAGATGATCTGCTGTCTCGGTTGCCCTTCTATACATCAAGCAAATTTGAGGACCAACAAATCCATGCAAAGAATCAGTGGTTGGAAGTCGAGAGAGAAGTAATTGCCAAACTACCAATGATCTACGAACCAAAATAAAAGAACTCTAAATCCATTTCCCCCACCTAACCACTGAAAAATAAACCCTTGTATGCATCCTAGCAATCCGAGCTGTAACATTTCCATGCAACGATTTAGACCAAAGTCTTTCATCCTCTCCCGGAGTTAAAAGATGTTGAAGAATATCTTGAAATACATCCGGAAAGGCTTGAACAAAGGAAGTCGTAAACATCCAAACACCATTTTTAAGAAAATCTCCTACCTGATCCCGCAACTTTGCATGCACACGATAAGGCATATTGAGGTGATCCACAATTATATAGCCCAACCGATTGTCATGCCAAAAATCAACCATGCAACCTCTACCCAAAATGCAAATAGACTCCGTAACAAGCGATTGAGTTAAGTGACGAATACCCGGCCAAATAGTGGAGTAAGCGACTTGCTTAGTCAAGCACGGAGAAGCCATAAATCTCGATCTCAAAAGTCAAAAAAATAGAAGAATCTGAAACAAGAATATTCCAAGAAAGCTTCATCAATAATCCCTTATTGGGCTCTTTAAATGAAGAAACACCAAAACCGCCCTCCTCAAAATCAGCACAGGTCCGCGCCCACCTCACGGCATTGTAGGACCGAACACTAATATCCCCTTTCTGTAAGAAATTATGTTCCGCCGAGTCAATTTTATTGACCAAAGAAGTCGGCCAAGAATAGACCATTATTGAATGAACGGTCGAGCTTGTAATTACCGACTTAATCAAACATAAACGACCGCCATGGAAAGAACAAGACCCTTCCATCGATCAAACTTTGCCAAAATCTTATCCGTCAATCTTCTAATGTGCATGGCTCTAGGAATTCCAGTGAAAATGGGAACACCCAAAGAGTCCGTGGGAAAAACACCGATACTGAATCCAAGTTTAGCATTAAGATAGGCCTTCACCCGAGACCGAACAACATTCCCATAGAAAACTCTCGATTTTGCCGTACTACAAATTTGACAAGACATACCAGCATAAGCATCCATGATTTTCTTCAACATACTAACATTAGATTTGGAAGCACGACAAAATAAAAACACATCATCCGCATAAAGTATGTGAGTTGGAAAAGTAACACCACGCCCGTAAGACATCGAAATGAGGCGTTTGTTAACAACCGTGTGATGCAACAATAATGAAACATTTCCTCTGCAATTCCAAATAAAAGAGGAGAAAGAGAATCACCTTGCCAAACCCCTCTGGAGCAAGCAAAGTAACCCTTAGATGATCCATTAATTAAAATAGATAGCCGAGCAGACTCCAAAATCACCCGAATCCAGCTGCAAAAATTTATCCGAAAATCCAAGCTGACACATCATCCACTGAAGAAAGTCCCACTCCATGTTAACAAACGCCTTGGTAATATCCAGTTTTAGGCAAGGATGAAAATATCGTGAAATATCGCGGATATATCGCAGATATATCGCGGATATTGACATTGCGATACGGATATTGAGGGGAATATTTTTTTCCCGAGTATCGACGAGAAATCGCAATATATCGCAATATATCGCAAGATATCGCAATATATCGCGATTTTTTTAATATTTCTATAATATATTTTGATTTTTATTTAATACTATATATTTTTGTGATCTTTTTTAGGTCTTCAATGTAATTATTTGAGTTCCAATATTCTTTGCTTTATAAAGATATTTCACTTTGCAAAAAAAAATATAAGAGAAAGAAGATCGGGAAATCAACGGATGTCTTAGAAAGAATAGTGAGATTCATCCAATATAATCAAGGATCATAAGTATATATATGGTTTGCTAAAGGATGTGGTGCTGGAGGTTGGTTCTAAGAATGTTGTACAGATTGTTACTGATAATGGTTCCGCTTTTTTGAAAGCATGAAAAAAACTCATGAGTAAGTATGATCTGTATTGGACACCATGTGCTGCTCACTGTATTGACTTAATATTTGAAGATATTGGAAAAAAAGAGACTGTTGCAGAGGTAATTGCAAAGGCTAGACAATTAACCAATTACATTTATAACCATGGTTGGCTACTTACACTCATGCGGGAGATGTGTCGAGGAGATATTGTACGCCCAAGAGCTACATGTTTTGCAACAAATTATAAGATTACAGAGCAAGAATATCTAGATCTGGTAGTAATAACAGATGATGAAAATGATGAAAAAGGAAATCCACTTTTTCAATGGGTTCGCCCTGCACACTTAGATGATAATGAGGGAAATCCTGATCCAAAAATAGCTGCTATGACTTGTGATTATGGCATTAATGTGAATCAAGTATTACAAAAAGAAGTGGGTAATACTTTTCGTGATTCAAAAATAGATAGCTCAACAGAGGATGGGGGAAATAGTGATGGAGGAAATGATGGAAGTGGTAAAAATGATGATGCTGGTGGAAATGGTGGGAAAAATCAAGACGATTATGGTTTAAGCCATACGTTATTGAGTTCATTCAGTTGTGAGGCCAACTTCACTCATGCAACACAAGATATGGACCACGGAAGTAGAGGTAGAGGTTCTGGAATAGGTGCAATAGGAAAGGAATACATAAGGAGACATGCATGGACTCAAGAAGAAAGTCCACGGACTGATATTGAAGAACTTTCTGCCAATCTTGATTTTACGAATATGGGTAGCACTGATCATAGTGATATGTCCCAAGATTCATATGCTTCTTACACATATGGGAGTTCACAAATTGATTGGACTACTCAAAATGTGTATCAACAAAATAATTGGGTCAATGGACATTATCCAATTCATGGTGAAGCTGTTGGAATAAATCAAGAAACATATCAAGCGCATGTGCATAATTATATCCATAATTACTCGAACGTGATAAGTTGGTACCAATATTGTTTAGAACAAGATGGCATTCCATCTACTATATTTGAGCCTCATAGATCATCATTTTGGTATTAATTGTACTTTATAATGTTTATTTATTCATTTTATGTTGTATTATGTATTATTTTATCAAATGTATTGTCTCAGGCGGTATTTATATAATGTACTATTCATATATTTGCTTTCAAAATACAATTATATCAAAAAAATTAGTGGAATGTGTGCATAATAATATGTCATAATAGTTCCTAAAATTTCATGCTAAATTTCCAAGATTTTAATATGATTTCCGTCATTTTTTTCAATTTTCTGCGATATCGATATATCCGTCGATATATCCATAAAATTGAAGTTGCGATATATGTTGCGATAGCGATATTTTCATCCTTGGTTTTAGGGCCATATTCTTTCCCTCATGCGTTCGATTTAACGTATTAACGCCTTCAAAAGCAAGGACAATAGCCTCATGAATTTGTCGGCCCTGAATAAAACCAAATTGCTGCAAAGAAACAATTTTGGATGCCACTCCATTTAATCTAGTAGCCAACACTTTAGTAAAAATCTTAAAAAAGAAATTACTCAAAGCAATTGGACGAAAAACCTCCACTTTAATAGCTCGATCCTTCTTAGGGATTAAAACAATGAACCCCGAGTTCAAACTAGGAGGCATGGTTCCAAACTCAAAAAATTCCACAATAGTCTTATAAATATCCACCGCAATAATATCTCAAGTAGTGTGAAAAAACTTGCCTGAAAACCCATCCGGACCAGCCGCACTATTAGCATCAAGAGAAAAAATCGCAAGTTTAACCTCTTCAAAAGATGGAATACTGATAAGATCATGACATTGCCGATCACTAACCAACTTAGGGATCAAATCAGCCACCGAGGTAAAATTAACATTCCTAGCCACCGAACAAGAAAAAAGCTTTTCAAAATAGGCCGAGACATGCCGCACAATTCGATCCGGATCTGCAATAATCTCTCTATCAATAGATAACACATCAATAGAGGCCTTAGCATGGCGTGCCCGTAAACAACCCTGGAAAAATTTAGTATTGCGATCTCTATCATTCAACCAATCAATTCGACTATGTTACTGTAAATGGGAAGATTTAACAAGGAGCAAGCCGTTGATTTCTTCCTGAAGAGCTATCTCATCATCTAACCATTTATCCGAATAGCCATGCAATGAGATCTCTGCTTGAACATTCTCCAAATTCCTCTCTAAATCACCAAGCTTATTGTTAAAATTCCCAAATACCGTAGCATTCCAATCCTTTAGGACTAGCTTAAGACGCTTAAGTTTAAGCATAACAATCTAAATTTTACTTCAAGAATCCACCTCTTTAGACCAAGAATCACGGACCAAAGGAAGGAAAGAATCGTGACTGACCCACATGTTCCAAAATCTAAAAGGGCGAGGGCCTGAAGCTTGATTATTCTTACAAACAACCACAAGAGAAGAATGATCCGAGCAAATCCTTGGTAACAAAGTCGCCGAAATATTAGTCCAATTCTCCTAAAAATCCTTCAAAACCAAGGCCCTATCAATTTTGCTCTTCGTGATCTTAGGGAAAAAACACCCTCGACCAAGATAAGAACAATCCATTACTCTCAACTTCCGAAACATCCAAATCCCCAATAAAATTGTTAAAGTCCGAACATGCTTGAGATGAAGTCTTTGATCATCCTCGACGCTCATGAGATCCTCTTATAGCATTAAAATCTCCCATGATAAGAAAACAGCCTTGAAGAGCACTCAACTCAGTCCACAAGGCCTACGTTGCAAGTACGAAGAAGAACCATGAACCACCACCACATAGCCCGAAAAAGCCCTAGAAGAAACCTTAACCATGACGCACTACTCCGATGAAAAAACAACCATAACTGTCATATGCATGCTAGCAAAAACCTAAATATTAGACGATCGAGAACCCTGACTATTCTGAAAAATGAGAACCAAACCCATCCAACGCCAATAAGAAGAGGGAATCTTATAAAATCGAACACAAAGCTTAATGATACCAAGCACATCAGGTTTAAAAACCTAAACATGTTTACATAGCATATTTTGGGATATTTCAATAGCCATCCCAAAAATATTCCACGTCAAAAAATTCATTGTGAAGATATAGATGAACGCAAGTGAAAGGAGTCACCTGCTTCCATATTCGAATCTGTTAATGATGAGATCATCTTCATATTTTTCAAAGCTTGCGAGTCCGGATTCGAGATAATATAAGGCGCCAAAGTACCATCATTATGAGCATTGCCTTGACCTGTACTTGGATTTAACATCTCCGAGCGTCGAAGCTCTACAATAGAAGGAATAATACGCTTGGTATACGGGCGCTTGACTACCAAGGGAGCAATATCATCCCCCTCCACCGAGTGCATAACTAAAGCCCTCTCCTGCATGGATGCATGAACCCTTTCATCTGAATCATTAAAGACAGCCACCAGGTTACTTGGCCCACTACTATCCACAACAAGTTGTTATTCATGATCAACACCTTGGGGAACCATATCATTTCCCGAAAGATAATCATTAGAATGAACATCAACAGCCTTGGACTATATATTCCTGGAGCCTGATTATCAACACTACCACCCTTCACATTTAATCTCTCTGACTCCATAGTATCATTCGTCTCTTTTCTAGCATCAGAAATCGGAATAGTAACCTTCATAAAGTGATCAAACACATTATCCCCCTCAACTAACATTGAAAAAGAATTAGAAACTGGCACATCCACCGAATTATTTTGGTTTCCCACCTTATCCATCTGCCCCTGAACAGCATCTCGAACACTAAAAGATTTAAGAATCCAAGCCTTCGTTGAAATTCCAGTTGTTTCATGCCCATCCCTCTTTTTAGGACCATTATTCTTAACAGAGTCAGCATGGGCCTGAGGCATCAACGGCGTACCCTCCTTCACAAGAGCATCCTTTCCAACATTAGAGGCACGACACTTACTAGTTGCATGTCCAACGGCCTGACAGGCATTGCAGAAAAGTGGCACATTATCATAATAAATATCCACAAAAAAATATCTGGGACATATTAACCTCGACCAACAATCTAACAAAATGCCCAACCATGCCATGTATAGAATTTCCATCAATCTTGAACAGTGTTCCCACCGACCTAGCAATACCAACAAAGACTTCTTCATGCCAATACTCAATTGGCAGATTATAAATGCGCACCCATACCTGTGCTAACGTTGATTTTATCTTGTAAGGAGTAAAATCAGGGACCCAATCCCTAATTTTAAGAAATCCAGGACGTAAATTCCAAGAAAGTTGTCGCCGAACGTTCACCTGATCATTCTTGCATGAAAATTTCAACGTAAAATAACCGTTACCAAGGGAGATCAGACGCCAATCTTGAGAAGGAGACCAGATTGACTGCAATTTAGATTTCAAATCAGAAGCAGACCAGGGTTCATCTCCCTTGAGCATTATCAAACGTCCAATTAATGCGAACTGAAACTTATCAAGCTGCGAAGCATACAAATCAGTCGGAATAGAGCTTGCATTAAATTCCCCACGCCGTACAGGCTGGATTCTAGACAGCGACGTAGTGAATACATCTGGATGACGATCGGGCAAAGAGGAATTTGCAATCGACGCATAGGTCAGGCAAATTAATGGCAGATGAGCCGTATTATAAGAATTAGGGTTTTTAGCGGGTTCGTGGTTTACAGCAGACTTTTCCAAACTTCGTGAGGATAGCTTGGGGTTATTGTTACCCAGTGCTCGTGAGGAGTCATTGGACTGAACGTGAGTATCGAAAAAAGGGAGAATCGGCGGGGAAGAATCAGTCATGGTGAACGGCTAATTCGAAGAAAAAAGGAGAGAAAAGAGAGCATGATTATTGGACCACTATAGATGCACTTTTGAAAATTCAAAAATATTAGAAAATATCTTAATAATGGGGATGATAGGGTTCGATCAAAGCAAATCTAAACAAATGAATTGGAAGCATTAGGTTTTGAACACGGCACCTCTTAGTTAAAAGAAATAAGTGGATTACCAACTGGGCCACAAGCCTTTTTTTTCAGGAAATTAAAATTAAAGGAAAAAATAAAAAAAACTAAAAAAATAATTACGCAACAGAAAATGCAACAAGGAAATACAATGCACAATTTCATCCGCTAACCAAACCTAACATACAGCAAAAAATAAAATTGTATACGTAAATTTCGTTCATCACAAGTAAAAAATTATTCTAGCAGGGCAAAATACTTCACTAACAAATATTGTGAAATTACAGTAAGGCATAGAAAGAGAGTTTCCTTCTCGACTTAATTACACATTCGGATGAGAATCTATGCAAAATCCACATTTGTCCTTCCAAGGATGAAATGAGTTAAATCTTCTCGTATTAATTAAATTTTACTCTAAATTTTCTTGTACTTCTGAAATTACATCAAATCCTCTGCGCTTTTAAAAAAATATCCACAATTTCCCTTTCTAAAAATTGTTGCCCAAAATACCTCCACTTACAAGCAAATTTGAAGTGTCTAATATTAAGTAAATAAGGGTATTTTGGTTTAAAATTAAAAAAAAAATTATCTATACATATATTACAGTTAAATTGCAGGGGTTAAATTATAAATAAAAAATAGCTGAAAAAATCTACTTAGAAAAAACAAAATTTCAAATTTCAAATGTTGGAGTGGTTAACTGTGAGTGAAATAAAAAGGTTGTTCTAGGCTTCGCGTGTTCAATTCCAACTGGGCACGTATTTCAAATATTTTACTTTTCATTTTTCTTTTTAAAAAAATTAATATTTCTCGCGTGTGATATACAAATAATTATCATTTTTAATATTTGTAATATTTTGATTAGTTTTTTTATTCTATATATTGTGTGTAATTATTAGAATTCTATATGTTGTATTCAATTTTTAAAAATTAATAAAACGATATGCACATACATTAATTAATTAGATAAGAAGATCAATTTGTGGAGTTACAACAAACAAAAAGAAAATTAAATGTTAGGAACCAAATAAAAATCCATGTTAGAACGATCGAAATATTTCAGACGACATAATTTTATAAATAAGAATATATAATTGTCCACTATTAAAGAACATTTGATTTCTTTAAATATGAGAGGTATAAAAAAATATATTTATTTAATTAGTTTAAATGATGAAATTGAAAGAGAAAAATAATAAGTTATTGCAAATTATGTTGTTGTTGTTGTTGTTGTTCTTATTATTATTATTATTATTATTATTATTATTATTATACAAATGAAAAATATTTTTAAGTGACATTTTTAGGTGATAAATGTAGAGTATTACAAATCTGAGCATACAAAAAATGTTACAAATCTTAAATTTTCAAGTAAAAAAAAACTAAGATTGTAAAATATTGTTAAAAGACAACGGTTGAAATCTAAACTGTCGTGAAAAGAGCAAAAAAAAAAAGTAAATTTACAACAGTAAATGACACTACTATTGTCTTTTATACAAAATTTGTTACCTAAAATATACTCCCTCCATTTCTATATAAAATGTCATTTTGGATGAATGCGCACAAATTAATAAATTAATTAAATTGCCTAATACGTCATTGTGTGAATATAATAAATGAGTTAAATATAGATATTTGAATGCATTAAATGAGTGCAATTATAGAATGTGAACATTCTGTCTCGAATTTGTAGAATGACATTTTTTTAAAATAAAATTAAAATGGTAGAATGACATTTATTCAGAAACGGAGGAAGTAATCATTAACTCGTGTGATAGACACACGATTTTGCCTTAATATATGTATAGATAATATTTTCCTTGCTAGCTAGCTTACCTTTTTATATTCATTTAATTGAAACGATTTGGTCACATATTTTCAAATTCCTACCATCATCTCACCTTTTTCGATTTCTTTTACTATAAAAAGTGGTTGGTATTACCTTTTGAAATTGAAATTACCGGCGGTGGCCCCAAAAATATGCAGATAAGTGCTCGAGCAAATGCTAAAACGAAGTCGGTACGAAATGTGGAGTCGTATACAACCCTGAAATTGGAGGGAATTGTAAATTAGACTAGTTGAACATGGTGTTGTTTCTTGATCCACCGAATAATCTCACATTCCTTTTATTCCATTCTTCATATAATCCTTATTCTTGTCTTTGGTGGTGTTGTTGCCCGTTGAATACATATTTTTGTTTGTTAGTTTTAGTTATTCATGGATAATTTATGCGTTTTTGTTTCGGAAAAAAAATGGCAAATTTCATATTACTCCCCTGTGTTTTCGCGAAAAATCAAAAAATCCCGTGTGTTAAAAAAATAGTCTTAAAATCCCCTTTGTTATGTATAATTCATCAAAAAAGCCCCTTTTTTTAGAAAGTGTATTATATTTGCTAAAAAAGAGTGTGTGATTCTTACTTTTACAATTTTTGTTATAGATAAATATATTTTATATCATTTAAAAATTTTAGTATTTGGTTATATTACTAATATTTAGCTATTTTGATAATTTCTTATGTACGTATTTTTTTACATATAAATATATTTTATAGTATTTAAAAATTATAGTATTTGGTCAAAATACTATTTTAAAAAATTAATTATATTTAAAAAATAATACAAAAATTGTAAAAATAAGAATCGTACACTCTTTTTTTAGCAAATGTAATACAGTTTCTTAAAAAGGGGGCTTTTTGATGAACTATACATAACATAGGGGGTTTTAAGACTATTTTTTTAACACAGGGGCTTTTTTGATTTTTCATGAAAATACAGGGGAGTAATATGAAATTTTCCCAAAAAAGAAATATAAAATCATGTGTTTAGTCATCAATGGAATGTTAATTGGTAAAGGTGTGTACCCTTAGGAGGTGCTACATTGGTGGAGGGTGGAGTGGTGTAACCGACATCTGGTCTCAATGTTGTAATAATGATAGAGGTTAGTACCTCCTGGAGATTGCACACCTAAAGTTGATAACTCCTGACCAACACTTGGTCTCAATGCTATAATAGTGGATTCCTGACCGACATTTGGTCTCAATGCTACATTAATAGTGGAAGCTGGTAACTTATGGAGGTTACATACTTGAGGAAGTAATGATCCTTAGTAACTCCTGAAAGATTCTTAGTTGATTTTGAATGCCCTCAAACCCTAAACTGCTGATCCTCACCTGAAGCTGGATAGTGATTATAAATAGGTCATCCTAGAGAGTGCTAGATACACATAAAACTTGAATCATATCTACTCTCAGTTCCTCGTATCGTCTAGTCCATCGGAGTCTTGCCGAAATTGTGGTGTTACTGTTAAAAGGATGAAAGTCATTTTATCTTTGAAAGGCATAGCGTCAAACCATGAGCACTAGTCGGCGCGTATTTGTCTTGCGGAAAGAGATCACCTCGACTCAGCTTACTTCCCAAAAATCTGCAGAGCTGGTTTCCATTCCGCTCATTCCAGTAGCATTGTAATACCATTAACATAAGATATATAAACTCAATTCTAAATAATTATAAATCCAAAAAAATAAATATTATTGTAAATTATCACCTAAATATTCATAAATTATTCTAGCTCACTTTATCACTTTTCGTGAGAAAAAATATGTCTTCTAAATAACTAAAACAAATATGATATATAAACACTAATACGTACAATGATGATATGATATTACATCACAAAATATAATTTAATTTATTTTTTTATAAAAAAATAATTATAAATGTGCTTATAACTATATTTTGAAAAATTACAAATATAATGTTGTATCTATAAAATATCATTTGATAAAATTATAATTATTCTGTATTATTACTATTATAATAAATATACCTTAAACTTTAAATTTAAAATGTGCAAACTAATCTTCCGTATCGTACGGTGATAATACTAATATTATTTAAAAACATAAGAGAGTTTTGTGCAATTTAAAAAACACCGGGGTTGGTGTAGAATTTTGATGTTATCACGAGAGGATCGACGCATTTGATTATAAATTCGATCATCTTCATTATATTATAATTTGTTTTAACTAATCAATTTCTCTCTCTTGAAAACCATACATTACGTCTCTCTATTCTCATATGTTATATGTATATATTCACTACCATATTTAACTATTTCATTATTTGCCTGTTCATGATTATTCAAGTGTGTTGAATTGGGACAACATTTGATAGACTACATTAGTGATAGTCAATTAGAAATTTAGAACAAAAAAAGACAACGAATAATGTAGTGCTAATAAAAGCAAAATTACTTGCTTAAAAAATTATTCATTTATTGATAGTCATATGTATGCAATGATTTGTGTTTGAATTCACACAACATTAAAACATAAATAGGTCTTTTTGTTGTGTTGCCTCGCCTCAGGTCCCATATTTTGTCAATTCGGCCAATGACAGCCTCTACATGTATCGAAATCTCCTCCTAAACATCTTTATACAGCAATTGAAACTTTTGTATTCTCTCAGGAGGCAGCGGGCAATTTACAATAAACTTTCCCTTCATTGCCCCTCTATATATCGCCTGCAATCACCAAAGCAAAATTTATGTTTTTCACAAATTCAATATATCTATATAACAGAAACAACGGCAAACTTTACAACACTCCACAAACATATACATGATGAAGCAAGGTACACCATATATATACCTCCACAAGATTTCGATGATGAATCAAATTTTTACTTTTTTTCTTGGAACTAACAACATAAAAGGAAGCAAAGTAAATGTCTCCCAGCAAATAAATTTTCAGAAGTCATCTTCGTCGCTGCTCATAGAAACGGCTCTGTTCTTGAGCCACCTACAGAATCTAAGCCAAATGTGACCATCTGTGCATGCTCTACAAGTCATATTTAGTTGTTGAGACATTTGTGAACTTCCTAATATCATGGATTAACCATCAACCTCTAGATATATTAAGATTTTCAACAGAGGTACCATTATGTGAAAAAAGAAGAAGAAAAAACCAGAAAGTATTCAAGAGCCCGCAACAGAAGAAATTTGTTAATCATATTCTCTCAAGGGTTTTTAACATAATTATGGTCTCAGTTAGTGATCAATACACGGTCAAGTATGAACTCAGCTCATAGAGATGCACCTATGCAAAGGAATCGGAAGTTTATTCGGAGGTTGTTTCTGATAAAATCTTAAAGGATGGGTATTGTTCAATTATTAGTAGCTGTTGTTAAGAAGAAAATCTCTTCATACACGTACAGACTTTCTAAATTGATTAAATCCTAGCTCTTCAAAAGGAAGAAAGAAAACCCGCAAATCAGAAAATGTGACAGATAATGTGAGTAATTAAACCATGTTTAATGCATTTGAAAAGTTCATTCAAGATTTCAGTATCTGGAAAATGGATACCTCCACAACATCTACAAAGTCTTGCTTGTTCTGAAATGTACCGATCCATTTAGTGTGATCTGCACTTCTGCAAGAGGTAAGAAACAAAGACGAGTGATACAACCGCAAATATAGCAAAAGAGACTACAAATCCATCATCTAACCATCTTCAAATACATAATAGATAAAACTATAGAGAGTTCTCATTCCACTTGGACTATATATGGATATCATAAAGGTCACAAAAGGTAAAAGGAAACATAACAAGAACTCCAAATTCGATATTACTGTATCTCTCTTATTCTCCCCTGAAGAATAAAATATAGCGAGCAATCTAGATGAAACCAATCCAACTTTGGAGTAGATGATCCCGTTTGATTAACGTGGGGAGCTTCAGCATGATCGAAAGAGTAAACGAGTTGTTGTTTCCTAAATACAATTTTTCTAAAATGAAACAGCTTATCTTTAATAATGTAAACATCTAAATTATTTTATTTCCTTTATTCTGTTGTTCTGCATCACATTATATTGTGGTTGTGGATTCACATATAATGTAAATTTTTTCCATTTACAACAATAATTATATATTGACAAAAATGTGCACGTATCAAAATAGAATATATATCAAATTAAGATGAAAAATTGATTTGAATAGCGAGGAAATCGGAGTACCCAGAATCCATCTTCATGTGGTGAGCATTGAAGAAGAAGACGGTGGAGGGCATAAATGTAATATCGAAATACTGGAGATAGACTTGAATTTCCTCCGCGGCTGCATCCACCAGCGCCACCGTCGCGAACTTCGACACGTCTCCCGCCGATTTAGCCAGCTGCCGATCAAGATAAGACCGGGTGAAAAATCATCAATAAAGTCGACTACGTACAACTATCAATAATAATAAATAATATAATCGATTAGATTTTGATTTTGAATGAAGATAAAAAGATTGGGCTAGGGAAAGAGGGGGCGTACGACGTCGTCGAGTTGGAGGCAGACGGCGTCGGAGGAGAGGCCGAAGCGAAGGACGAGGACTTTGTCTAAGGTGTCTCTGATGAGGGAATCGACCTCTTGCTTCTTCCGCAGCGTTGGCAGCAAAAACTCCATAGCTATTCCTATTTCCTATACCAGAGGTTGGAGCTTTGGACTGTGAAGTACTGAAGCAAAATGAATGCACCTTATGCGCAAATCTTTAATATATATAGAGGTCTAATATTTTATTATTATTATTTTTTTGGTGTGGAAGGTGTAGTGAAGAGTTTTGAATTGGACACGTACATGGTTTAGTCTAATTTTACACTTATTTATTATCGTTTATTTTATTCAATTAGGATATATAATTATATTTTTACAAAATAATTAATTATTAATTATAAAATAAAATTTAATATTGAAAAATTAATTATATACCATAATTTGGTAGGATGAATCATAATTAATAAGTATAAAATTTAACTAAAGCACAATAAATTGAAATTGAATGAAAAGATCAAAGAAAAATTAATAAATTTAATTGTGTAGCACCAAGTGATGCACAAATTGTAGTAGACGATATCATCTGGATTGTCCACTGGAGATTTAACTAATTCTTTTTAAATTATTAATTTGCTCATATATATTATTGTTAGTTTGGTAATAATAATTACGCATTATCAAAACATTTATTATTATTATTATTATTATTATTATTATTATTATTATTTGATAATAATTACTCACTCCGTCCAATAATTGTAGTCTCTTATTATTTTTTTATTCGTTTCAAAATTATACTTCACTTTTTTTTATGTATACATATTACATTTTCATTTCTTCAATATATCCCTATTTTATGTTCTTAGAAATTAACATTCTTTTTCTTTTGAATCAATAAATAAGGGCATAGTATGAAAAAATTATACAATTTTACCTTTTCAAATACATTAAATGCATTTTCTTGATATGTGTAAAAAGAGAAGGATGATTACATTTTTGAGACGAATGGAGTATGAAATAGTAATTATGATTGATTAGACTATAATAAGAATAATAATAACTATTACTACCATAATTGATTTGGGGTTACCATAATTGATTTAGTGATTATATTGTCTAATTATTACAAAAATTAACATAATTTTGACTAAAATAATAATTTGGTCATAATTTTAGTCAACGGATAGAATATGACTAAATTGAAAATTATTATTTTTTTACTAAAATCTAAAAAACTCAAATATTGGGCCTTTTATTATTCACTATTAGCCCAATACGTAAGCTTTATTTGGTTGGCAAGAAATAGTATCTTGGAAAATAATCCGATTCATTATTTTTAAATTTATGTGTTTGGTTTAATTTTTGAGAATTTTAGAAAGTAATCAGAATTCTCAAAATAAGAAAATTAATACAATTTTTCTAAATTCATATTACCTACCTAGACTATGTATTCTCATTACTTGTCTCTATGAACCTTGTGTTAGACCATTTTACTATTCAAATTTTTTGTCCATTGTTTTTTATAAATTATTATTAAAATTGTATTTATAATTTTTCAATAAAATTTTGAAAATATATTTTTATCTCTTTTTTTTTGTGGATTATTGTTAGTTTTTTTATTATAACATTTTGACTTCAAAAAAAAAAATGAAATTTTGAGAAACAAAAAATCTTACTAAAATTCGATTATCATATTATTTTTTTATTTTGTATTTTGCAATTGGTGGTAGATAAATGACAAACTCAAAACAATAAGCAACTCGACTTTAAATTAAAATCAATAACAAGATTCAATATAAATAATAATATACATATATATATTTGAATTACTTTTGTAAATTAATGTAATTTTTTTTATAATCAATAGTTTGTGTATGTTTGTATTTATACAATATATATATATATATATATATATAATTTATCTTTTTTATTTATATATTTTCTTAATTGTTAATTTATTATTAATATTATTTTGAATTGGAGAAGGAGAATGATGATCGAATTCTAATCTCTCGCAATAAAATGAGTGAATAATATTCCTAGACTACAAGTCTACAATATTATTATTTTATTGTAATAATCCTATTTGATTAATTTGAATAAAAAAAATTCAAATGTAAATTCTAACAATTATCTTGTTATGTTCCAAACAAATGATAAATAATATGCAACATTCATTTTCCTCAAAATCACATTATTCTGAGCTGCAACTATAATTAGTAACTCAATTCTTACGAAACCTCTTTTTTTTTTCTAGAACCATACCTTTCGACTCATAATTTTATTTCCGGAGATTATAGAGATCATATTATGATAATCTTAAATTGCGAAAATACAATTAATCTATGATTACCTCAATATAATCTCGATAGTTATGTTAATATAATCAATCTATTTTAATTTATCATTCTATATAATAATATATTAATATAATACAATTAATCGACACACATAATATTATTATATACTCTTATGACAAAAATAAAATGTATTATATTATAATCAATCGTAATTAATATTTATTGTTAAGAATTGTCAGGAGTGATCAACCACATTAGTCATTTTAAATACACACTCACTTGGAACAAGATTAAAAATCTGCAGAAATCTTTCATGCAGTAATATATCCATACGGCCTCACGAGTTAAGGATTTAGTTTAAGCCATCATCTACCATTCAAACACCGGAAATGAAAATCTAGCTACTCATGCTAGACGGAATTGAAAGTACATAAATTAAAGACATGATTTAAAGAAATAAACTTACTGAAATAAATAAATAACTGACTCAACACCGATGTTGAGCATAAAACAGATTATTAATTCCTGAGGGCATAAGGCTCCTCTGCCTCCTCAGATTGTTTGGCTACCCGAGCAGCTTTAAAGCAAAAATGGAGAAAGTAAAAGTGCAGGAAAAATAAAGAGGGTATGTAATTGACATTGTTTCCAAAACTAGAGAACAAGTTGAATTAAAATTCCCAACTACCAACCCGAAAATGGTGTGCCTTGCACTACTGGACTGGATAAATCTAGTCAGTTTGTTGATCAAATCCTGAATTTCCGGTGATCTCTTCTCATCTCTTCAGGCTGATTCCCTCCAACAGTTATCTCTTGCACCAACTCTTCACGGATCAGTCCCCCTCGTCCATCTTTATCTCCAGCCAACAAAATCCCACAATTCTTGCGTATGCCCTCTTCAAACCCTTGGTCGAATCTGCACGATCAATGTGGACACGACATCATCTAGTCAGTTTCATCCCTTTCTGATGTGTCCAATCTACTTCCCGAATGTAAGGATGTTGCTAAAGAAGTTCCTGTGTGCCTCTGAGTGCTACTTATGGCGTTGAGTCATTTAATGAATAATTAGGCAAAATGCCTCTTTTGCCAAATTTGACCTCTGAAATGCCCCATACCGCTTTCCTGACTCTTTTCAACTCATAACAGACTATAAAGGACATTTAGAACGCCTAAAATGCCCATAAAATGTGAAATACATAGACTTGTCAGTGTCCAAAGCCTTCACATTCTCTGCATCTTATTCCTTTGTTTTGATCTTCATCTTGATCAGAGTTGTTTATGTTGGAAGACTTGCAGAAAAAATACTTCATGTTTTTGAACTTAGATGAAGGTTGATTTTCAGCCCTTTTCAACATCTTTCTGAAATTCTTGGTGATCAGAACCATAGAATTCAGCAATTTTTCATTAGGAACATCTTTATGAATTTTTTTTCAGGAACCTTTTTTGATGTTTTAGTTTTTAAGGCAATTCGTTTTCCTTTATCCATGCTCTTATCTTCTTCAAGATTCATCTCAAAGGTCCTAAGAGAAACCATCAACTCATCCAGTCTCATAATTCTTATATCATTTGCTTTTTCAATGACAGCAACCTTGTAAACAAATCTCTTCGATAGAGATCTCAAAACTTTCCTTACTAGCTTCTCATCTGTCATTATTTCACCTGATGAAAAACTCTTATTAGATATACTCCTTAAGCAGGCATTGAACTCTCCAATGGTTTCAAAATCTGCCATCCTCAAATTCTCAAATTTGGAGGTAATATTCTGAAGTCTCGAAAGTCTGAACAGTGTTGGTTCCTTCGATTGTCTCAAGTATGTCCCACGCAGCATTGTTAGTCTCACATGTAGAGATCAGGCTGAAAGACTCTATGTCCACATCAGAAAATATGTCGTTGAGAGCTTTAAAGTTAGTATTGAACCACTTTTTTGTGGTTCGGTCCGGTCTTTCTCTGGAATGGGAGTATATTTATCATTCTTGGCAAGTGCTAGTTGTGTCCATCCTTTTGTGACACACTTTCATGCTTGATCATGGATGGATTTGAGAAAGGCACGCATCATTGCTTTTCTATATAGATAGTTGTTACCTTCTAGAAGTGGCAGCCTGGCTATAGATCCTCCCTCTTTGATGGAATTCATGGCTTAAAAGCAAATACTTCACGCAGAGATGTACTTCCAGTAATCTTTTCATCTTGAACACAAAATGACCTGCTGCGGTACTAATTGAAATTACACATTCTTTATGAAGTAACTATTCTGCAAACATTCACACTAAAGTACTTGAACGTTGTTAGATAAAGTTCACAATAATGTGCATGAATGTTATTATGAACTTAGTGTAGATTGCAGAAAGTAAAGCACATAGTAAGTTGGTGTCCCTATTTGATCAATCGATCTACGTCAGAGGGACTTGGTAGGTTCGTGGAAAATAATTCACTACTCCAATGCAATGTTTACACGGGATATTACACACAGCTGGCCTCCTGTCACTCGATACACATTCTACCTGTACACCCTCTTTTGATGAATTGAATCATGAGATCCCCTCGCAACCTAGACTCTTTCTATCTAGTTGCCACATGTATTCTCTCTCGATAAATCTTTTTATAGTGTATAAAGGGTGTTTCAATACATGATGACTAGAATAATATTCTCTAGTCTAACCTCATGGCTGAAACTATGTGGCTTTTTTAAACAATTAGAGCTCTTGAAATATTTAGTGCAATATCTCTCTCTCGGCGTCTTCTAACAAGTCTGATTCAGGCTATTTATAGAACAAAAACATAGCCTTAACATTGAAATCAGAAGTCTTAATCTAACTAAAAATCTGATAAGGAAACTTTCCTTATTGAAACTAAAATCGAGGACTTGTCATGTTAAAACTCTTTCATCTTTAAACTTATGCCTCTTGTGTCCGAATTTGACTCCACACGCGAGACTACTTTGATCTGGACTCCCGCAATAGGACGGGATCGATTGTAGGGCGGTGAGCTAACTCGGGTCGTGTCTCTCGAGGTAAGCTTCATGTGGGCGATTATCTTTCTATGCCATAATTGTTGTCAAACATAATAAAATGAATACATCCTAAACATTCTAAACAATGGGAAGAAAAGTTACACTAATCTACCTAATTAAAGCAAGTAAAATTAACTAATTGTACCACCAAACACAAAGATAGAGGATATGATTATGAGAAGAGCATTAGGGTGTGATTCTCTCAATAACTTATCTCTATGTTTAGTTCAAGTTGGTAATGCTAAAATTACACATTCAATAGACCCTCTCAAAAGGCTTAATGTCAATTACTGTCACCGTCTATAAATTAAGCCCCTTTTAGCTATATCAAATGAGCAAGATTAACATATTATCTCACACGTACAATAGACTCTCTCAAAAGGCTTAACTTCAATTACTGTCACCGTCTATCCGTTAAACCTCTTTTAGCTATATCATACGAGCAAGACGTTGAAGGAACCAATTTCAGGATTTGGAGTCACATTCAAGTTTTCTCTAAATCCTAGCAATGTTAAAGTGGTGATCAAGCACCCAACATAAACAAGCCCAAATTCCATCAACCACAACCAACTATAACAAGCATAGATCAAAACCAAATCAATTATCCATCCCCTAATGTAGAAATTCGCCCAACACCATGCTCAAAACAACATAAACATTTATAAAAGTCATTTATTCAACAACCAAAAGATAAAATCCATACAACTTATACAATATTATTTGTTGTCTCGAGAGTCTTGGGACAAATCCCCACAAATGGGCTAAAGATAAAAAGGAAAGGAAATACCAAATCAGAGCCTCTTCGTCCAAGCTTAGCTTCCGCGGATGGCTTGAAGTCAGATTCCTCTTCTTGGACTGTCATTAAAGCGGAGTCCCTCCACCAAGCTTAGCTTCCGCGGATGGTTTGATGTTGGGCTCCTTTTCTCGGGCCTTCCTCCTTGAGCTCTAGCCTCTAGCCCTCTTGCCTCTTCTCCTCTTCTTTTCTCCCTCTTTGGCTCGGTGGTGGTGGTGAAGGTGAAGAGAAGTGAAAAAGAAGAAGTGGTGAAATGAGAGAAATAAAAGATGAGAGATGAGTGTGTGTGTGTGTGTGTGATGTGTTGGAGAAGCCTCCCCCTTTTATAATTGGGGAGAAGTCCTCTTATTTGAAGAGAGAGAGAGAGAGAGAGAGAATCGAGAGTGGGTGAGATGGGAGGTGGTAGTCAAAAAGGTGTAGTGGTCAGGGAAAGATTGAACAAAATCTGCGTGAAAAACTGGGCCGGAACGCACCCCACGCGCCCGCGGGAGTCCGCGCGCTCGCGAGGTCTCTTGGCCGAGAGGTGAGTCGCGCGGTCGCACACCCTGACAAATCTGTCTTCGGCAGCTTCCACGGTTTTAGCTCGTTCTCCCTCGTTTCTTGGCTGATTGACCTGATTCAACTTGCCACACGCTCCTTATTCGATTCTCTATCTTCCCATTGTCTTAAATCCCTCAAATTTTGCAGTCATTTATCCTCCATTTTCTCAAGATATTATGCAAATCTACACGACTCTCCAAAAGAGCAAAAGTGAAGGAAATAACATAAAAATCACACAAAAACAAAGGAGAAACACCTACTAAAGATACAAAATGTCTATGATAAAATAGGACAAATATACACTAAACAATGCCTTATCGTCAATCACGTGCTCTCAAAGTTGATTAAGATATCTTCTAGAACGATCATGAATCTCTTCTTGGTTGACAAACTTCGAACGACTTCAATGATCTTGGAAGAAACAATCTGGACAAATGATATTCATGCAAACATCCACGAATGTTGCAATGAACATTGTTGGTCTTAAACCTTCACATCGGGTAGCACAGCGGAATGTTTTGTATGTTCACAAACTAATTTATAAAACGACAATGGCGATATATATTTTTGTCCGAGCATTTTCACTTCAATATTCAGTTTTTATATCTCCTTGCTGCTACTATTTAGTTCATTCTCTGTTTTGTGTTACTGTTCATCATTCTCTTTAAACTAATTGGATCTTTAGCTTTGGACCTAATTTTTTTTATCTTCACATCGTCCAACTTTTTTTTATTAAAACATATATATTGAATAAAATTTAAAGTGATATTTAAGATTTAAACAAGCCAAAAATGACTTATTGATTTCAAAATGTTATAATACCTCATCAACCCAACATAATTGTAAGTCTGCAAAGCTTGATAAGCCTTTAACGACATACATGCTTAATAAATTTGCAAGGGAGAAAACACAATTGTCAAAGCTCCACAAATTTGCAATAAAAAAAGAAAAAATGACACATACTACGCAAATTTGATGTTTAGAATATACCATATTCAAAAGTAGAAGACATGTATGTATTTCTCTCAAATAAATACATGTATATTGACTATTGAACATAGTCTGTCGAAATCCCAGTTCAAGAATCAAGAGTTTTTTAATTCAAAATTCCAGAGCTAGTGTAAATTACAAAAATTTCATTATTATATATACATAATAAAAAAGATAATGGCAGAATCTAGTAATTAGCAAATTAGTAACACTCAAATTAATTGATAGATAATTAGTACAATGAAAGAAGCAAAATTGAATATGAAATTACACACTCCTTATGAAGTATTTATTCTGCAAACTTTCACACAAAAGTACTTGAACATTGTTAGATAAAGTTCATAATAATGTGAACGTTATTACGAACTTAATGTAAATTGCAGAAAGTAAAGCACACAATGAGTTGGTAACCCTGCTCGATCACTCGATCTATGTTAGGGGGACTTTTCAGGTCCATTGAAAATAATTCACTACTCCGATGCAACGTTTACTTGGGATATTAAACGCAGCTGGCCTCCCTTACCTGATACCCATTTTACCCGTACACCCTCTTTTGATGAATTGAATCATGAGATACCCTTATAACCTAGACTCTCTCTATCTAGTTCACACAGGTATTCTCTCCAGAGAAACTTTTTGATAGTGTATGCAAAGTGTTTCAATACATGATGACTAGAAAATTCTCTAGTCTAACCTCATGATCGAAACTGTGTGGCTTTTTTAAGCAATTATTAAAGTTCATAATAATGTGAACGTTATTACGAACTTAATGTAAATTGCAGAAAGTAAAGCACACAATGAGTTGGTAACCCTGCTCGATCACTCGATCTATGTTAGGGGGACTTGTCAGGTCCATTGAAAATAATTCACTACTCCGATGCAACGTTTACTTGGGATATTAAACGCAGCTGGCCTCCCTTACCCGATACCCATTTTACCCGTACACCCTCTTTTGATGAATTGAATCGTGAGATACCCTTATAACCTAGACTCTCTCTATCTAGTTCACACAAGTATTCTCTCCCGAGAAACTTTTTGATAGGGTATGGAAAGTGTTTCAATACACGATGACAAGAAAATTCTCTAGTCTAACCTCATGATCGAAATTGTGTGGCTTTTTTAAGCAATTAGAGCTCTTGAAATATTCAGTGTAGTATCTCTCTCTCAGTGTAACACCCCGAAAATATAGAAATTAATTTTATTATATAGTGAGAAATTTCATGAAATTAGAATCCAAATTATT
Source organism: Perilla frutescens (assembly GCA_026008535.1). Classification (NCBI taxonomy): domain Eukaryota; kingdom Viridiplantae; phylum Streptophyta; class Magnoliopsida; order Lamiales; family Lamiaceae; genus Perilla; species Perilla frutescens. Next base: position 36,142,138 of record BRKX01000011.1, read on the forward strand.
TTGGATTAGTTAAATTATCTCCTTAGAGGCACTATAAGACTTAAAAAAAGTATCGACCTTAGTTGGGTATTCTAATTAAAATTAGAATGCATATTATATAAATAGAGATTAATGGGATCATTTTAGTATTAAGATCATCCAACTCGAATTTCAATTGACTTCTCAACAAAATTATTTTTTTTTAGTTGACAATTTGAACTGAAAAATATTTCAAGCAATCCCAATAATTCTATCATTTTAAAGGATAATTTTCGGCCATTTATTTAGGCTCATTTTCAATTACTTCTTAATTAATATACACAAATATTTTTTTTAGTGGATCGATCTAGTCAATTGGAGAATATATGAAAGATCAAATTGTACCAATTTATCTAATTGTTCATTTAGATAATTATTAAACATCCGCTAAACAACCTTGTTCTTTTAAAATTTATATGGCAGAGATTAGAGGATATGAACATATATATATATACACGTACTGTATAACTAGATGTATCTATATAATGATAGGTTGGTTATTAAATAAAAGAGATGAATTAAAGAAAGAATAAAGAAGAATAAATTATATGATCAATCAAAGTTGTCCATTTGTAGCAGCTGTGAGAGGATGAGTGTTTTGGTAGTACACGTGTGGCCTTATGAGCATGTGGATATATACATATTGAGGGATATCTTGGAGACAACAGAAGCAAAAGTCGAAAGAAAAAAAAAAGAGAGAGAGAAAAGTGAAGAAGAAGAAGAAGAAGAAGTTAGAAGGTAAGCTATATCTTCTTTTGGCCATATCGTTCGCCATTCAAACCTTAACTAAATATCGTAAAATTATATCAGAGTACTCCCATTATTGTATAGATCACGTAGGTATAAAAAATATATCAGTTTGTCATCAGAAAGTTAGGGAAAGAAGCCATGAAAGACTTCAGCCGCTGCTGCGCGCCTGTGCGACGCAGCAACTTGTTTGCTCTTTTCCCGACAATTCGAGCGTTGGTTTTTGACGTATTATATACCGTTTCGAACCTCTTGTATCAGGGTATCTATATATGGTTTCAAATCTTGGATCAAACATCATTTAAGCCCTCATTTTCAAGTTGAAAGTTCAACGGAAAAATCTGTCGGGAAATATCAAAACTGATTTTTTTCTTTGTTTCCTTTCGTTTCTTTCGTTTTCTCCATCCTTTTGGGCCTGCAGAACTTGTTGTGGCTTGTTAATGTTTACTAGATGTGCTGGAGATGGTTTGGTCAGGTCTTGGTTTGAATTGGTTGTGTTTAGATGTAGGTAAGAGTGTGTGTGGAGGTGTTCACGTCTTTTCGCTTGTAAGTCTAGGTGTGTGGGAAGGGGCTATCGGCGACTCTAAGTTACGGAGAGCTGCTGAAGTTGGGGAAGTGGTTAAGAATGGTGCTTGCCATGGAAGTTCTTGATGATGGTGTTAATCAAGGGGATTAGGAAGAAAAATGGAAATTTGATAAAATAATAAGTTTAATTAACTGAAGTATTTTAAATTTTGCAATTTACTCCATTTATTTTAGTAAAGTACAATTTCCCAAATTAAAAACTTATAAATAATAATTGGGTCCTTAAAGAATTAAATTAAGACTTTTAGAAAATGCAATTAAGTCCTATAATTTCTAAAATTTTATATTTTGCCCTAAAGAAATTCTAAAGTTTATAATTCATTCCTAAATGTTAAATCAATCTTCTTAATCATTGAATTTAGTTCAATTCGTCTTTATCCATTCAATTTTGTTCACAAAGTCCAATAAATTCTCAATCTAAATTGATTCATTCTGTCAAATGCGCATTATTCGCCCGTTTGACACCATTTCAATCCCAAATGATCCCAAGGCATAGGAAATCCTTAATTAAGTTATTTAGGACCTAGGTTAATATTACCTTCATAACGTATTTGAGGTTTCTAAGTTAGAATTTCAATTTTATAGGTCGAGACGATCGAGAAGCATAGTAGTATCGCATAAAAATTTCACTGCACTTTGAGATCATCCAGGTGGGTTTTTCTATGACTCATAACTATGTTTTAAATTCGTCCATGAAAAGCATGTTAAATGTTTTAATAGCATTGTTTACGCAGTGATTGGATGTTGTGAGACTTCATGCACAGAGGAATTCCGACTTACAAGCATAGACGGTTTACTTTGTGACTAAATGTCTAGATAAGTAACCGTAAAGTATTAATGTGATCACATTGGGTCTCTCATCCAATGAAGAAGAGTAAAATATGTTATAAAGTATGTTTATGATTGATTTTTAAGCATGAAAGTATGACTTGGACGAATAATAATGCCCACTGAGTGTTTTCTGGCACTCAACCCAAATATTTTCAAATATTTTCAGGTCCTGGAGATCGAGCTGGTTGACGACGAGCTATTGGACTGGGTTAGACGGTTGACCTTTACGTGGCTTTTGCTAAAACCATCTTTAAAATCTTGTCAGTATTTAAATATTAAATGCTTCTACCAATATTCTATAAAACTTTTAAGTTTAAAAGTTATTGACCTCAGTGGTCAGTTTTTGACTGTATATACAAATATTTGAATGTATAGAAGCATTGACCGTTGAACTTTTAAATGTGTGACCTGATTGGCTATGTATATTGCCAGGTCATAATTTGGTTTTGTGTGTGTTAGTGATTTTAAAAACCGTGTGGAAAGTTGACTTTGTGAACGCCTGAGTGCGTGGTTTGAATATTTTTAAGTTGAGTTGCTGCCCGTTTACAAATTATTTATAAATTTAAATCTATTTTTTTTAAAAAAAAAGTGTTTATTACGTAAGCATGTACGTATGTTTTGGTGATGTTTTGGTCCCAGTGGGACTGGGGCGTTACAGGTGGTATCAGAGCCAGGTTTACGAAATTGTAGGCTTGTGATGTTTTCAAAAGTGAAATATTTTGAGCACTATGTTATTGAAATGGTTGCCCATAACCCGCAGCTATCGTCTACGCCAAGCTGATTCCAAAGAGGTATCAGAGTTTATATTTGGAATTTTTAAGTGCTCATTTGGAAAGTATCTTGATATTACTGTTTTCATGATATACAAATGCAAGTGATCTCAATGTGTGATTTAAAGCATGGTGAAAAGTATGATTTATAGCATTGTGAAAGATATGTTTTACAAAGCATGCTTAAAAGTGTTTTCATGTCAAATCCATTTGATGCATAAACATCATATGAGCTAGTTTGAGATCAGAAATTAACTGGATTTGAACATGGATGCACTGAACATAAGTACATAGTATGACTTTAGAGCTTCTTTAGCTCACTGAAATTCTATGATCTATACGAATCTAAATATATTGCGCCATCGCCTTAGACTTATATACGTGTATTTGACGATCATAGAATTTGACATATTAAGTACGTATATAAGATGCCACAAAGATGTTAAAACAATCAGGCTCAAAATCCTCCACAAGAAGATACGGCACATGTTATTGTTTAGTTTGGAACATACCAACCTCCAACCTTTAACGGTCAGGGTAAACCGACTGAGGCTAAAGAATGACTATGAATGATTGAACGCACATTCGCATATATGGTGTGTACCGACTCTCAGCGCATCGCATATACAATCTTCCAACTCACTGGTGATGCTGATCGTTGGTGGAAAACACATAGAAGGGTAATGACACCGGATCACTTCGTGAATATGACTTAGGAAGATATTAACTGCAGATCGAGTATATAAAACATAAATTTGAACCTTGGCATAGATCATTAAGTACGAATTTACGCATTTTAGGCTTAAGAGATCTCGATATTATTCACGGGATGGATTAGGTAGAAGCTAATCGTGTCATAATTAAGTATCTTGAAAAAGAGCTAATCTTCCAAGGACCGGGAGAAGTGGAATTCACTTTCCATGGATCAATATTGGGAACTAGAATAAGAGTTATTTCCGCAATGAAAGCAATGAAGATTCTTAAAAAGAAAAGGACGTGAATCATTCTTGGTGAGTTTGATAATAAACAAGATAGAGAATGTGACAATTGATGATGTACTTGTGGTGCGAGATTTTAAAGACGTGTTTTCAAAGGACTTACCAGGTTTACCTCTAGATAGACAAGACGAATTCATGATAAACTTGCTTCCGGGAGTTGCTCAAGTATCGAGAGCGCCATATCGCATGGCACCAAAGGAGTTAGAGGAGTTAAAAACTCAGCTACATAAACTCTTAGACAAGGGCTACATTCAACTCGGTGCCTCACCATGGAGAGCATACTACTATGGATTTTGTGGTTGGTCTGCTCGACAACCCATTGTTTCTTTTGTGTAGGATTTTGCTAAATGACTGGCTTTCTGTTCTTGTTGCTGGAATGCTGAGCCACATATATCCTTCTCATTCTTTTGAGATCATAAAGGTACTTCTCACAGTGTGGTCGAATGTGACCTTTCTTCTCACAATAATGTCAAATGCTTCTCTATTTATTGCTATTATAAGCATTCATCTTCTTGCGAGTAATGTTCTTTCGGATATGCCGAACATTCTCTTGTGCATGCATTAGTTTGCTTGTACTTTCTTTGACAAACACTATCTTGGATTGTCCACCATTGTATCCAAGACTTGAATGACTCTTTCCTGAATGTCCTTTAGTTGTGGAAATCTTATCAAGATTCTTTGTACTATTGTTCAGTATGTTGACATTCTTTTTGATGGATTTGAGCTCCGTAGACAATTCATCAATCTCCTTCTTTTGCTGCTGAATAGTATTCATCTGTTCAGCATTAGATTTGATCAGCTTCTCTTTCTCATTGAGAATATCCTTGTTATGAGATTGAAGAGTCTTGTTGATCTCAACTACTTCCAGCCATCTTTCATACATCTCATTGTATGTCTTGACAAGTTTTTCTTGGTTAAAGCCTTCATTGTCTGACTCATCATCTTCTGCATTATTGAAGAGATCCTTGAATTCTGAGATTTTTGCTGTAAAGGCAATAGTTTCTTCATCTGAATCACTGCTGCCTTCGTCAGAATCATTGTCACTGAGAGAAGCATTGTAATTCTTTTTATTTCTCGTCAGTGTGTTTTCACAGTCAACTTGAATGTGTCCAAATCCATCACATTCTCTGCACTGAATTTCTCTTCTGAAATTTGAAGTTTGAAACTATTTCTGCTCACTGCTTGAGTTCCTATTTTGATGAGAATTACCAGATGGTTGTCTTCTGTTGTTGGCCCTTCTAAAAGACTGCTTATTAACTCTTTTTAACATACGACTGAAGTTCTTGGTGATCAGGACCATATTATCCATCGTATCTGAATCAAGTACAGTTTTTGCTTCGGTACATGTTCAGGTACATCTTCTGAGACTTCAGTTTTAAGAACAATATCTTTCTCTTCCTTGAGCTGCGGTCTTCATCTTCTAAGTTCATCTCGAATGTTCTTAACAACCCCATCAGCTCATCAAGCCTCATACTCTTGATATATATCATTGGCTTATTTAATTGCAGCAACTTTGTATGCAAACTTCTTTGGAAGAGATCTGAGAACCTTTCTTACAAGCTTCTCATTGTAGATAGGCTCATCAAGAGCAAAAATCACATTGGATATGCTTCTCAGTCTGGCATTAAACTCACCTATGGACTCAGTATCCTCCATTCTGAGGGTTTCACACTTAGAAGTAAGGTTTTGAAGCCTTAACAACCTTACTGAACTAGTCCCTTCAAAGGTGGTTTCTAGAATATCCCATACAGCATTAGCAGTCTCACAAGTTGAGATTAGATTAATGTTTCAAGATCAACTACAGAGAATACAGCATTGAAATTGTAACTCCACCAGATAGCATAAGTGCGCTATATAACAATGATAATAATAAAGCCTAACTTGCGAGGCCGAATCGTTGAAGCTCAACAAAAGGATGTCTATCTTGAGAAGATAAAAAAGAAGAATAGGTCAAGGAGCTCCAGGAGAATTCATAGTTGTAGATGATGATGCAATGATGTACGGGAATATAATTTGTGTGCCACGAAATGAAGAATTGATAGAAAATTTTTTTAGATGAAGCTCATTGCACACCTTACACTGCTCATCCAGGGAGTACTAAAATGTATAAAGATTTGAGAATAACCTTTTGGTGGCAAAACATGAAGAGAGACATTGCATCTTATGTTGAAAGATGCATGACTTGTCAACTAGTCAAGGCAGAACATCAAAGGCCATCTGGATTGTTAAAACCACTAGAAATTCCTGAATGAAAGTGGGAGCATATCACAATGGACTTTATGGTTGGTCTCCCAAAGACATTGCGTAGAAATCATGCCATATGGATCATCGTTGATCGTTTGACCAAGTCGGCACAATTCTTACCGATCAAGATGACTTTAGGATTGGATAAACTGGCACAAATTTATTTAAGAGAAATTATAAGACTTCATGGTGCACCTGTGTCAGTGACATCAGATCGCGATATGCGGTTCACGTCTAAATTTTGGCAAAGCTTACAAAATGCGATGGGCACAAAATTGAACTTTAGCACAACTTTTCACCCACAGACTGACGGACAGTCTGAAAGAACAATACAGACCCTAGAGGATATGCTCAGGGCTGTGGTCATGGATCAAGGAGAAAGTTGAGAGGAATATTTACCTTTAGTTGAATTTGCTTACAATAACAGTTTCCAAGCAACCATTGGAATGACACCTTATGAGGCTCTATATGGTCGAAAGTGCAGATCACCACTTTATTGGGATGAAGTTGGTGAAAGAAAAATTTTGGGCCCAGAAATTATACAAAAAACTGTTGAGGTTATTGAAAGTGACAAAGAATGAAAGAGGCCCAAGATCAGCAAAAAATGTATGCAGATAAAAGAATGAAGGATTTACAATTTCAGGTGGGAGATAAAGTATTCCTGAAAATCTCTCCTACAAAAAGCATTATGCGATTCAGATAGAAAGGAAAGTTGCGGTCAAGTATAAGGTCTAGATATAATTGACCGTACGAAATTCTCAAACGAATCGGAGAAGTTGCCTACAAGTTGGCGTTACCGCCAAAGTTAAGAGAAATTTATGACGTGTTTCATCTTTCAATGCTTCGAAAATATATTTTCGACCCAATTCATGTTGTAAATCAAGAAGAAATAGAAGTAAATCTAGATCTGACATACGATGAGTTTCCAATAGCTATTCTCGACAGAAAAGTCCAAAAGCTGCGGAATAAAGAACTAATGCTTGTGAAAGTTCAATGGAGCAGACATGGACAAGAGGAAGCTACATGGGAACTTGAAGATCAGATTTTGGACAAGTATCCAAACCTCGTCATAGTAGGTATATTCAATTTCGGGGACAAAATTTTTTTTAAGGAGGGGAAGATGTAACACCCCGAAAATATAGCAATTAATTTTATTATATAGTGAGAAATTTCATGAAATTAGAATCCAAATTATTTTGGATTAGTTAAATTATCTCCTTAGAGGCACTATAAGACTTAAAAAAAGTATCGACCTTAGTTGGGTATTCTAATTAAAATTAGAATGCATATTATATAAATAGAGATTAATGGGATCATTTTAGTATTAAGATCATCCAACTCGAATTTCAATTGACTTCTCAACAAAATTATTTTTTTTTAGTTGACAATTTGAACTGAAAAATATTTCAAGCAATCCCAATAATTCTATCATTTTAAAGGATAATTTTCGGCCATTTATTTAGGCTCATTTTCAATTACTTCTTAATTAATATACACAAATATTTTTTTTAGTGGATCGATCTAGTCAATTGGAGAATATATGAAAGATCAAATTGTACCAATTTATCTAATTGTTCATTTAGATAATTATTAAACATCCGCTAAACAACCTTGTTCTTTTAAAATTTATATGGCAGAGATTAGAGGATATGAACATATATATATATACACGTACTGTATAACTAGATGTATCTATATAATGATAGGTTGGTTATTAAATAAAAGAGATGAATTAAAGAAAGAATAAAGAAGAATAAATTATATGATCAATCAAAGTTGTCCATTTGTAGCAGCTGTGAGAGGATGAGTGTTTTGGTAGTACACATGTGGCCTTATGAGCATGTGGATATATACATATTGAGGGATATCTTGGAGACAACAGAAGCAAAAGTCGAAAGAAAAAAAAAGAGAGAGAGAAAAGTGAAGAAGAAGAAGAAGAAGAAGAAGAAGAAGTTAGAAGGTAAGCTATATCTTCTTTTGGCCATATCGTTCGCCATTCAAACCTTAACTAAATATCGTAAAATTATATCAGAGTACTCCCATTATTGTATAGATCACGTAGGTATAAAAAATATATCAGTTTGTCATCAGAAAGTTAGGGAAAGAAGCCATGAAAGACTTCAGCCGCTGCTGCGCGCCTGTGCGACGCAGCAACTTGTTTGCTCTTTTCCCGACAATTCGAGCGTTGGTTTTTGACGTATTATATACCGTTTCGAACCTCTTGTATCAGGGTATCTATATATGGTTTCAAATCTTGGATCAAACATCATTTAAGCCCTCATTTTCAAGTCGAAAGTTCAACGGAACAATCTGTCGGGAAATATCAAAACTGATTTCTTTCTTTGTTTCCTTTCGTTTCTTTCGTTTTCTCCATCCTTTTGGGCCTGCAGAACTTGTTGTGGCTTGTTAATGTTTACTAGATGTGCTGGAGATGGTTTGGTCAGGTCTTGGTTTGAATTGGTTGTGTTTAGATGTAGATAAGAGTGTGTGTGGAGGTGTTCACGTCTTTTCGCTTGTAAGTCTAGGTGTGTGGGAAGAGGCTATCGGCGACTCTAAGTTACGGAGAGCTGCTGAAGTTGGGGAAGTGGTTAAGAATGGTGCTTGCCATGGAAGTTCTTGATGATGGTGTTAATCAAGAGGATTAGGAAGAAAAATGGAAATTTGATAAAATAATAAGTTTAATTAACTGAAGTATTTTAAAATTTGCAATTTACTCCATTTATTTTAGTAAAGTACAATTTCCCAAATTAAAAACTTATAAATAATAATTGGGTCCTTAAAGAATTAAATTAAGACTTTTAGAAAATGCAATTAAGTCCTATAATTTCTAAAATTTTATATTTTGCTCTAAAGAAATTCTAAAGTTTATAATTCATTCCTAAATGTTAAATCAATCTTCTTAATCATTGAATTTAGTTCAATTCGTCTTTATCCATTCAATTTTGTACACAAAGTCCAATAAATTCTCAATCTAAATTGATTCATTCTGTCAAATGCGCATTATTCACCCGTTTGACACCATTTCAATCCCAAATGATCCCAAGGCATAGGAAATCCTTAATTAAGTTATTTAGGACCTAGGTTAATATTACCTTAATAATGTATTTGAGGTTTCTAAGTTAGAATTTCAATTTTATAGGTCGAGACGATCGAGAAGCATAGTAGTATCGCATAAAAATTTCACTGCACTTTGAGATCATCCAGGTGGGTTTTTCTATAACTCACAATTATGTTTTAAATTCGTCCATGAAAAGCATGTTAAATATTTTAATAGCATTGTTTACGCAATGATTGGATGTTGTGAGACTTCATGCACAGAGGAATTCCGACTTACAAGCATAGACGGTTTACTTTGTGACTAAATGTCTAGATAAGTAACCGTAAAGTATTAATGTGATCACATTGGGTCTCTCATCCAATGAAGAAGAGTAAACTATGTTATAAAGTATGTTTATGATTGATTTTTAAGCATGAAAGTATGACTTGGACGAATAATAATGCCCACTGAGTGTTTTCTGGCACTCAACCCAAATATTTTCAAATATTTTCAGGTCCTGGAGATCGAGCTGTTGGACTGGGTTAGACGGTTGACCTTTACGTGGCTTTTGCTAAAACCATCTTTAAAATCTTGTCAGTATTTAAATATTAAATGCTTCTACCAATATTCTATAAAACTTTTAAGTTTAAAAGTTATTGACCTCGGTGGTCAGTTTTTGACTGTATATACAAATATTTGAATGTATAGAAGCATTGACCGTTGAACTTTTAAATGTGTGACCTGATTGGCTATGTATATTGCCAGGTCATAATTTGGTTTTGTGTGTGTTAGTGATTTTAAAAACCGTGTGGAAAGTTGACTTTGTGAACGCCTGAGTGCGTGGTTTGAATATTTTTAAGTTGAGCTGCTGCCCGTTTACAAATTATTTATAAATTTAAATCTACTTTTTTTTTAAAAAAAAAGTGTTTATTACGTAAGCATGTACGTATGTTTTGGTGACGTTTTGGTCCCAGTGGGACTGGGGCGTTACACTCAGTGTCTTCTAACAAGTCTGATTCCAGACTATTTATAGAACAAAAACATAGCCTTAACATCGGAGTAGTGAACTATTTATAGAACTTAATGTAAATTGCAGAAAGTAAAGCACACAATGAGTTGGTAACCCTGCTCGATCACTCGATCTATGTTAGGGGGACTTGTCAGGTCCGTTGAAAATAATTCACTACTCCGATGCAACGTTTACTTGGGATATTAAACGCAGCTGGCCTCCCTTACCCGATACCCATTTTACCCGTACACCCTCTTTTGATGAATTGAATCGTGAGATACCCTTATAACCTAGACTCTCTCTATCTAGTTCACACAGGTATTCTCTCCCGAGAAACTTTTTGATAGTGTATGCAAAGTGTTTCAATACACGATGACTAGAAAATTCTCTAGTCTAACCTCATGATCGAAACTGTGTGGCTTTTTTAAGCAATTAGAGCTCTTAAAATATTCAGTGTAGTATATCTCTCTCAGTGTCTTCTAACAAGTATGATTCCAGACTATTTATAGAACAAAAACATAGCCTTAACATGGAAGTCAGAAGTCCTAATCCAACTCTGAATCTGATAAGGAAACTTTTCTTATTGAAACTAAAATCGATGACTTGTCATCTTAGAACTCTTTCATCTTTAGACTTATGGGTATCTTCTAGAAGATCTTGAATATCTTCTTGGTTGACAAACTTCGAATAGCTTCAATGATCTTGGAAGATACAATATGGAAAAATGATGTTCATGCAAACATTCGTGAACATTATAATGAACATTATTGATCTTGAACCTTCATATCAGGTAACACAATAGAATGTCTTGTATGTTCACAAACTGACTTATGACTATCACTCAAGCTAGCAGACATTACTCAGTGTATTGAATAATCTCAGTTGTGTCTTGATGCACAACAGTCTTCATCTTCAGCTCAATCCAATCTTCATGCTTGAGCTGTCTTTTATGAAGTTTAGATCACGTTCTTGTACATCTTTGAGAACGTTGTCTAGAATAACATGTGTACTTGGAAAAAATCAAATACTTAGTGATAATTCTATATCATGAAGATCAATGACAATCAATCACTACTGCAAGTGCAAAGTACAACACTTTATAAATATGCTTTGTGCAATGCATAACACTAACGATGTCTAAATATAAAGGCATATTTATTCTATGAAAATGAATTTGACTACATGATCCAGAAAATGAAAGAAGAAATTTGATTCTAAATATAACGCCATATTGTTATTTTCGACTACCTAAATAATGTTGTTATATAGATTCATTATATATGGCAAGATTCTCCATCAATTTTATCTCCCATAAAAATATCGTCTTATGCTGGATTAATATTGAGGATGTTACAATTGTAAAAATATTAAAGGTTGTGATGAATTGGAAAATTTTAAACGAAAATTGTAAAATGGTGCAAATGTTGTGTTAAATTATGCAATTAACCCTTTTATAAAATGAATTTGACTATATGCTCCCGACATCATTCTTATTTAGCTATATTATATTACCTAAAATAAATTGGACTGTCCCCTTGGGGATGGCCTAATGGTGGAGTTGTGTTATCTTCAGGCTAAATGTCTTAAATTCGATTCCCACCACCAACACCACTAGGTGTAAGCTTGTCACAACTGGCTTGTCAAGTGTGGTTAACCTCCCATGTGTGGTTTGCAGGCTATTATACAGGGGCATGGTTTATCCCGTGCGCACATCGATAGCGGCTACGGGTTATCCTTGACAAAAAAAAAAATGGACTTGCCCAAAAATAGTTCTTATTTGTGAATTCCAAGCAATTGGCTAAATTTATGGATGTGATTTAGGAGTATACCATGCCATGCTATAATTTGATTAATACTCCCTCCGTCCCAATAGCAAGGTCCACCTTGCCTTATTTGGCTGTCCCAATAGCAAAGTCCACTTCCAAATATGGAAATAATTAATGACAACATCAAAGTGGATCCCACTTACTTTATATTATTTTTTATTATAATACTCCTTAAAGAAATGGACTCCACCTACTTTATCCACTACTTAACCAACTAATCCATTTCTCCTAAATCTTCGTGCCCAATAGCAAGTGGACCTTGCTATTGGGACGAAGGGAGTAGTAATTAGCTGAAATTACTAATTAATTTTATATATTTAATACAATTGCAATATTATGATAATATATACAATTTCATTCCCAAAAGAGACAACTAATGATTGTAATAAATTATTGTATTATTAATTTATTAAATTGTTATTATTAAATTATTGTATAATTAAATTTAGAAAGTTTTTATATATAATCAATTAATAAATAATATTTTATATCCAATGTATAGAATAATATTAAATATACGAAAAGTATGAGTTATATAATCAAATTATTGTATTATTAATTTTAGAAAGTTTTTATATATAATTCATTAACAATATATAGGATTTAACATGCAATATATATTATATTGAATAGTATTAAATATATTAAGTAGGAGTTATATAATCAACTTATTAAAAGTGGAAGTTGCATTTAGACGGGAAAATAAATATATTTCTATTTATGGGATCTTTCTGAATTTATATATATAAAGATTTACTTGTTTAATAAATGGTCTTTTTTTTCATTTTGACAAAGTACTACAAACGAGATCTTCTATTCTAATTTCATGTTTCATCTTTATATTTTAACCATTGGATTCATGCCAAGTGTATTTAATTTTTCTAGTGGATAATTATTTAATTTTTTAAATACACGTATCATGAATCAAATGGTTGGTATACAAGATGAAACACGAAATTAGAATAGAGAATCTCGTCCGAAAATCTTATGGTCTGGTATATTCTTCACGTCATCATATCTACACATATTTATTTTTTCATAACAACCACAAAATCAAATTGAAAAAAATAACCAAACAAATATATTTCTATTTTTTAATCCTACAACTCTAAATATTAAATCACTCATCATAACAAAATCATTATATTTTTGTAAAAACCAATACACCAAATAAATTGAATTGAAAATAGTGAAAAGTGAAAATTGAAAGTTGGAAATGAAACTGTAACACAAATTTTGTATTTAATTTGGTAAAACACAAAACGTGTACAATTCAGATGATTTTCGAATCAAAATATATTTATACGGATCCAATCTCTATTTTTTCTCTGATTCTTCTCTTCAAAATTCGATCTTCAAACGGTCTTTGAAATCTTCAGAGTAAAATTGTCTCTTTAATTTTCTCGGACTTGTTGTTTGAACTTGGCCTTTGAAGTTTTTAGAGAAGATTTGTATCCTCGATCTTCTTTGACTTGATCTTTAGTCTTGATAATGTTAATTCGGAGGGCCGACGCCTTGTTTCCGGATCAAACGCCAATTTCAGAATAAATTTGATGAAGAACGCCTTTGACTGCCTTACTTATGGATCAAACGCCGCCTTCGGGATGAATTTGGTGAAGAACACCTTGACCTTGAATATTTGAGAGAATTTCACTTATGGAAGTTCTTCTCAAATTCTTGAACTCTTCAAATGACTTCTGGTGTAATTTTCAACTGATATGAAGGCCCCTATTTATAGTTGTGGGAAGAGAGATCTAGAGCTGATGTAACACTATCTCACTGGCTATTGGAAATTGATATATATCTTGAAAGATATTTACTTGTTTCCAAAGAACTTGATGTTTATCATATAATAATATTTTTATTATTTAAATATTTTATCTAATTTTGGATTTGATATGATTCCAAAACTAAATAAATATATTAAAATCAATAAAAATATTATTTATAATATTGTAAAATTTCGCCACCTACAAATGCCCCCTCGAGACTTGTTCATTGATGACTTGTCGTTTGAAATGAATGAGTCTCGAAAATTGATTAGATAGTTTAAACTCGTATCAAGGAGTCTTGAACTTGAATTTATTAGATAATTTATACTCGTGTCAAGGAGCCTTCAATTTGGATTTGAATTTAGATAGTTTAAGCTCGTATCAGGGAGCTTTCTTGAACTTGGATAGTTTATGCTCATATCAGGGAGCTTTTTCTTGAACTTGGATAGTTTATGCTCATATCGAGGAGCCTTCAACTTGAATTTTGAATTTGTAGACCTTTTATACTCGTGTCAATGAGTCTTGAATTTGAATTTGTAGACCTTTTATACTCGTGTCAATGAGTCTTGGATTTGAATTTGACTTTTTAGACATTTTATACTCGTGTCAAGGAGTCTTGGTATTTCTTGAAGAGTTTAGATAGTTTTGGCTCTTATCAAGGAGCTCTGGAAGATAGTTTAGGCTCTTATCGAGGAGCGTTGCATATTTTGACTCTTATCAAGGAGTTTTGAAGATAGTTTAGGCTATTATCAAGAAGCGTTTCATTTTGAAAATCTTAGATAGTTTTGACTCTTATCAAGGAGTTTTGAAGATAGTTTAGGCTCTTATCAAGGAGCGTTTGAATTTTGAAGACTTTAGATAGTTTAAGCTCTTATCAAGGAGCTTTGAAGATAGTTTAGGCTCTTATCAAGGAGCGTTGCCCATTTTGAAGACTTTAGATAGTTTAGGCTCTTATCAAGGAGCATTGAAGATAGTTTAGGCTCTTATCAAGAAGTGTTTGAATTTTATGGACTATGACATGTATTGGAAGATTTGAATAGGCCAATGACAAGATTTATAGCTTCTTCTTCTTCTTCTTCTTCACTTGGGGATTCCTCAAAAGGTTTGCCCCCATCATTTGTTTCTTACTCTTCTTCAAAGTTGTGAGGCTTTTGCATCGATAGTTCTTCAACTCTATTTGTGGCCATGCTTAACTCCATGTCGTAAGCTCTAGTGGCCAATTCCTCGAAAGTCTTTGGTTGAATCCCTTTCAAAATATATCGAAGACCCCAACACATGCCTTGGATGCACATTTCAATTGCTGAAGTTTCTGATAATTGATCTTTGTAATTCAGGCTTAAGTTTCTCCAACGGTTGATATAGTCGATAACATACTCTTCTTTTTGTTGATATGTATTTGTGAGTTCAACCAAGCTAACCGTCCTTCAAGTACTGTAGAAGCGGTTAAGGAATTCTTTCTCCAGTTGCCCCCAACTATCAATTGAATTTGGCTCCAAATCGGTATACCAATCAAACGCGTTGTCTTTTAAAGAGCAAACAAATTGCTTCACCAAGTGATCTTCGTATGTCCCATCATCATTGCAAGTCTCTACAAAGTTAGTCATGTGTTGTCTTGGATTGCCTTTGCCATCAAATTGTTGAAATTTTGGCGGTTGGTAGCCATCTGGCATTTTCAAGTTGTCAATTCTTGGAGTATATGACTTGTTGTAAGTCCAGAGTGATTTACGGCTCTCTCCAGACTTGTCTTTGATTGTTTTCAGTATTACATCTTTGAGTTGATCAACTTGCATTGAGCCACCAGACGAGATTTCAATTTCTTTGAATGTAGATTTTCCACTTTTGTTGGCATGTAGCTTTGTAAATATCTCAACTTCAGTATCTTTATTCGCTTGCTCGCCACCAAAATCAATAATTTCTTTGTTCAGCTTCAAGATTTGAGCATCTCGTTCTTGTATCTGCTTGGCAAGTCCTTCGGCGAGCTTCGTCAAATTTGCAATTTGCTCTTCCAGAATTGTGGACATCTTGATGCTTGAGAAAATTGATGAAGAGAAGAGATGAGAGGTAGAGATGGTCCCACTGGGCGTGCCAAAATTTGTAACACAAATTTTGTATTTAATTTGGTAAAACACAAAACGTGTACAATTCAGATGATTTTCGAATCAAAATATATTTATACGGATCCAATCTCTATTTTTTCTCTAATTCTTCTCTTCAAAACTTGATCTTCAAACGGTCTTTGAAATCTTCAGAGTAAAATTGTCTCTTTGATTTTCTCGGACTTGTTGTTTGAACTTGGCCTTTGAAGTTTTCAAGGAAGATTTGTATCCTCGATCTTCTTTGACTTGATCTTTAGTCTTGATAATGTTAATTCGGAGGGCCGACGCCTTGTTTCCGGATCAAACGCCAATTTCGGAATAAATTTGGTGAAGAACGCCTTTGACTGCCTTACTTATGGATCAAACGCCGTCTTCGAGATGAATTTGGTGAAGAACGCCTTGACCTTAAATATTTAAGAGAATTTCACTTATGGAAGTTCTTCTCAAATTCTTGAACTCTTCAAATGACTTCTGGTGTGATTTTCAACTGATCTGAAGGCCCCTATTTATAGTTGTGGGAAGAGATATCTAGAGCTGATGTAACACTATCTCACTGGCTATTGGAAATTGATATATATCTTGAAAGATATTTACTTGTTTCCAAAGAACTTGATGTTTATCATATAATAATATTTTTATTATTTAAATATTTTATCTAATTTTGGATTTGATATGATTCCAAAACTAAATAAATATATTAAAATCAATAAAAATATTATTTATAATATTGTGAAATTTCGCCACCTACAGAAACCATACAACATCTTTTTGTTAGTATTTTTTTTACATAAATAGTCATTTAATTTCTAGTTTTAAAAATAAAATGAATATAAATTGGGAAATTTCTTATTTTTGGACCAATACTCGCGCAGTCTCACCGACCCTATAGCCTAATTGGTACTTGGTAGTGGGTTTATAGGAATTTCGGTGAAGGGTGCAACTTGTAATTGAGGTGTTCTACATTCTAAAGAAATAGTACTTCGTCCCAATAACAAGGTCTCCTTTCTATTAAAATAGAGAGATAAATAATAAAAGGGATCTTGCTATTGGGACGGAGAGAGTATAATTTATTAAAACTCAGTGAAGGGTGCAACTTGCAAAGAATGCCCAATTGCATTAGTGTAAAATGTTAGGGTGCAAAGTGCAAATTAAACATAATTAATGGTGCAAGTTGTCAATTATCCATTTTCTACGGTCTTGTTAGATTTTGTTTAGGGGAATTATCATGATCTATAAACGCCTTAATAAATTAGTATAAATAAAGGCCTTAATAAATTGATATAATTAACAAGTTTTTGTGAACATTTTTAGTTTTCACCAAGTGCGTAGATGCGTGCATGTTAAAGTGAAAGATCAATAAATGTTGAAAAAATGTGAAAGGTTCATACCTCATGCGAATGAAGTTATGCAACTTTGATCATGATTTTTACAGTGTTTAATTGTCGAATGACAAAGATAAAAGTGGGATTATATTCTACTTTATGAGAACATTGAAATCGTATATGTAGGCTCAAAATGTGAGCGCTAGAATGGGTAAAGTAGCTTTGTCCTGTATTGTATAAATATCATGCCCATTTATCTCTTTGTACTATCTGTATGTGTAGTTGACGTGTGTGCATATAATTAATACTTAAAATTAATTATTGGTAGTTACTAACAGTTTGCATGTGCAAACATAATTAAATCTTGACGGTTAATGGTGGTTACAGTACGTGTTCACACTTGGTTAATAAATGAACAATAGTAGAATAGCCACTTTCGAGTCTATAAAAGGGGGTGTGCTCGCCGCACAACTCAAAACACACAAACACATTCTCCTCTTAAATTAAATCATGTCCTCTACAGTTCGAACTCCCACACGATCAAGTTCGGACATCCTTCACTTTGTCGGAAGACGATCGGGTCCATCCATTATATCATGAGAATCAATCATTCATATGTGTTGAATTTGATTTAAGGAAAATGTGTCCTATACTTGCTTGAAATTTCCTTCAATACCATATCTTTTGTCTTCATTATTACATTATTGTTTTGATGTTGTGAAGCTCATTGTTGTTGAGTTGTACTAACATAAAATTCTCAAGCAGAAATCGGGTTTAAAATTAAATGCAAGAATAAATCTAGCGATATTGGTACTACGCGATCAAGTAAAAGGAAGAAGTCGGAAGTTCTTGTAATCTACTCAAGACACATAATAGAAATTGGTGTTCAATTTAAATAAACGGTTAATTACTATAAAATACACAAATTTTGACAAGATTTGCAAATTAGACACAAACTTTAAAATTTTATAATTAAAACACAAATTTACATTTTTTTGCAAAATAGACAAACTCAAAATTTTCGGACTAAAATTTTATAATTAAAACACAAATTTACATTTTTTTGCAAAATAGACAAACTCAAAATTTTCGGACTAACAGAAAAATGAGAATTTGCGACATATAATTCATTTTCACTTATTAAAACCAATGCAATGCCATCTAAATCGAAAGATGAACAATTTTTATAGCTTTGCGGTTTTCAAATTCAATTGATTTTAAAATTTTGCTTTGAGTTTGTCTATTTTGCAAAAAAATGTAAGTTTGTGTTTTAATTGCAAAATTTTAAAGTTTGTGTCTAATTTGCAAATCTTGTCAAAGTTTATGTATTTTATAGTAATTAACCCTTTAATAAATTAAGAGTAGTGCTCAAATTATTTTTCTGAAATGAAGGTTTCAAAGAAACGTGTGTTCTTTCAAATATCATTGCAACACTTTTCACAATTCCAACTCTGCAAGTCAAGATTTCAACACTAAATTAATTAACCATTACAAATATAATTAAAAATACTACCTCCATCCCAATAGCAAAGTCCACTTGCTATTGGGCACGGAAATTAAGAAAAAGTAGATTATATTAAGGAAAAGTAGATTATTTGTTAAAGTAGTGGGTAAAGTAAGTGGTTCACTTCTTTTTTTTTAAGGAGTATTATAATAAAAAGTAATATAAAGTAAGTAGGGCCCACTTTGATGTTGACATTAATTATTTCCATATATGGAAGTGGACTTTGCTATTGGGACATTCAAATAAAACATTGTGGACCTTACTATTGGGACGTAGGGAGTATACAAATAGATTGAATCTAATAAGTAATGATCGAGCAATAAAATTATCTCACATGTCTTCAACATCTAGTCCTGGCCCAGGATAAACCACATGCTCATTTCTCTTCACTCTTTATTTTAATTTGATAAAATAAAAATAAAAGAAACTAAAAATAATAAAATGAAAAAATAGCCAAAGATTCCCAATATATACAGCTTTTCCACTATATCTACATTTGTATGGTGAAATGAAGTGCCACCAAGCCTACAACTCAAATTATTACATCTGATAAAAAGGAAACTCAAATAATTATTTAAAATAATTCTTAAGTTTAGGTTAATTAAGTTATATACTATATGATTACTCACATAATCAAACTTATAAAATTGCTCTCAGAATCGTAAGCCAACCAAGCCCCCACTCACTGCCTAGTTGTCTCACAATCTTCTTATAATCAACTCCACTAAAATTTGGGTTAATTGCACCAAAAACCAATATTCACCTTAAATTGCACATCGAGCAAACTTTTAAACTTCACAAACTAGCACTATTTTTTATAATTTCTGTGCAAATTAAATATGCCTAAATTTTATTGGGTGACCAAAGATTTGAACATGGTCGACCTTCTTTTCTTTGTGGACACATATTTTAATGCAGTATACATGTGTATAAATAATGAAATTGTTGTCCGCCTCAGAATTTGATTGTCGGAAAAAAGAGCATGTTTAATTAATTTTCACTAAAATCAAAAGATTGTATTAAATTCTTTACAAATTTTTCTTTAATAAATACTATGGCTGATTATATTTTACTATATCATTAAAAAATTATAAATTTAATAGCGGGAACAGTGTAGGACATAAGGTTTGGAAATAGAGGACTTCATTCCGATTTTCACACTGCTTCTTTGTGAGGAAATTGCCAAATTAAAGTGATATATGTAGAATCTTTGGGATATAGAGACAGCACAGATAGATTTCTTGCTTGCTGTTTTTTTGACGAAAGAAATTGTCTCACATATTCTCTTCACTATCCACATTTTGGAATCATTTAAATAAAAAAATATAGACGACGTAACATGCAGGTGAGCTAGCTCCACAATATTTTGCAACAAAATAATCGCTGCACATGAAAAATTTATCAATCTCTCATCTTATTTCATTTCATATTATATACAAAAAGACAGATCCTTAAATATCTCGTCAAGCTAGCACACGATCTAATCAAGTCAACACAAAAACGAGCTGATAGAGGTAAGGATCATCATCTCCTTTTGCTTTCCACGATCCATTTTTTTGCAGCATTTTTGTACTAATGTAGCTGTTTCTTGTTTATTTTCTCAGATCAACAAGTTAATTAGCTTGAAAGATCTTGTGTCGATTAGGCCGAGTAGGAGTCCAAACAGAGTCAGAATTATATAAGTAGATTGATTATACACGCTTCAATCTGCATCAAAACTGTAAAGGATTGAATCTATGAAGACGAAAAAAGAAGACATTGTTCGAGGATTAGGCGCTTCTCAGAGGGGAGATTGTGGATCTCACGTAGGAAATAAAGTTCTACCTATAAGTGATGTTGCAGCTGTATCATCATCACCAGCAAGCAACAACGATCAATGTCTGAATTCGGACAAGAAAGAAAAGTCGAAAGGTGAAAAAATGAAAGCAATTTCAGCAATGAAGGAGCTGCTGAAATGGGCTGCAGCAGTAAGGACTGAGAGTGAGAGAGGAGGAAAATATATTGGTAGAAAGGTACGTACGTGTAATATATATATATATATATATATATATATATATATATATATATATTTATGCATTAGAATGATGAGGTAACCATGCACGGAGTAGTGAGAGAGTGGTATATATGGGAGCAGGTGTTGCATTTTAGGAAGAAATCGGCAACGTTGAAGGGCGTGCGTGATGAGGATGAGTTGAGCAATGAGTCTCCCAAAATCAGCTTCAGATGGGATGTGGAGAGCTGCTCCACAACTTCCTCTGTTTATTCTGCCAGACACGACCACTTTCCTCTGCACGTCAGAGATCCACCTGGAAACTGGATCACCACCGATTCTGAATGTAAGTCTCTCCTTTTTAGATGTTGCTTCATGTCCTCTCACTCATTTACTCATAACAAATTCTTCTCAGAAAACTTCTAGCACAACAAAGTCAAAGTACATATATACTTTATAATAATAGAAATATATATGCATATACGCTCAAAGCAGTTAATAATATTAGAATATGATAAGTGATGAGCTCGAATCAGCTTACTAATAGGTTGCCCCAATAGGTAACAAAAGTCACTTTAGCCAACTTCGCAAGAACAAGGGAATCGGGTTCCTAATGGTATTAATTGATTAGAAATGAATTTTCTAGAATTTGACTTCATACCATGACAAGGGTTCATTTGCGCGTTTGAAAGATAGCCCAAAATTTTAAAAGAATGCTCGGAAATTTGGTTTACGTAATTTGAACTCATGACCTTCACCTAATCTATGACCTCATCTATGGGCAAAATAAATAGTGTTCATATTGGTATTGCTGAAATTATTTAAATTTGAGACTTTAATTTTGATCACAGGCTCCCTCAATTTAAGTTGATCTAATGTTTTTTTTTCTTTCTTTTATCGACAGTTGTTGTGCTCGAGTTATGAAGATTGGATGCAGGACTTTTGTGGTTGAGTCGACTATTATATGCACCAAATAAATGTATCAGAGGTCATGGCTCATTGAATTGTGAAATATTACAAGGAAAATGATGTTAATTGTTGGTTGGATTATTTCAATTCTACATGTTCAATGAAGGTATTAATCGCACATGGAGATCAATGTCTAAACCAAATTATTTCAAGATTTTCTTAATTATCTGCTTATAAGTAGTCTTTAATTAAGCAACTAGCTGTACATGTGTAATGTGTTGCCATTAATAGTTACAACTTCATGAGAGATTATTCAAATTCTATTGTCATTATTCCACCACCAACATCTAAACATATTTTCCTATATACGAACTCTTTTATTTCAAAATTTCCTTAATTTCCGGCTTACTCTTTAATTAAGCAACTAGCTATGTTGCCATCAATATTTACAACTTCACGAGCAATTATTCAAATTCTATATATTGTCAATTTGTCATGATTCCACCAACGAACAAAACATATTTCCCCATACGGGCTCTTGTATTTCAAAATAGATGCCCATAAACCTATTATTACAATTGTCGGATTGCCACCACACAATTGTACTTCAAAAAAATTATCTTTTTTTTTTTTGTGCTGCTTGTTCTTAGTTGATGTGATTGTATACAATTTCTTTTGGCAAAGTTTCAGTGTATATAAGCCTTATTGAGACGGGCGGGTCAAATTCACGGGTCAATGCTGGTCAATCCGTAAAAAAAAATCAGGCAAATTCAGTATCAACAACAACATTAAAACGTATCACTCGAAATCCGAAAAGTATCATCTGTATCATTAAAAAGTAAGACCTCTGCTATTTATTTTGAGGGTGTTTTTAGGGGTTTAGTTTGTGTATTTTAGGGGTTTTTTGGAGTGCTTTTAGGGGGTTTATTTTGTGTTTTTAGGGGGTTATTTTTAGGGTTTTTTATTGTATTTTTTAGGATTTCTTGGGGGGGTTTTTTAGGGTTTTATTTTGTGGTTTTTAGGATAAATTAATTTCATTTTAGAGTATAAATTTATATTTATTTCAAACAAATTATATCAATTCGCTTTAATTTTAGAGTTCACTAATTTTATTTTATGGTATAAATTTTGTTGGAAAAACTAAAAAAAAAACAAAGAAAATCGAAAAATAATTTAAAAAATCGCCAGAAAAAATAACTGACAGGCTCGTGGGGCGCCACGCGCCCGTCGGATGGCTGCCACATGGGGGGGTTGGTGCACCGAAAACCAACCCTTTTCTTTTTGTTACTTATTTTAACAAAAATATCACCGTTTTTTTTATTTTCTTTTAGAATATTTTTCAATAAAATAAACATGATGCTTTCAACATTATAAGTGATAATTGTTAGTATTAATATAAATGGTACTTTTTCCGTCTGATATAAGACTTATATACAACTAATATATCCATGCATGAACATTATCCTTATGTTTTATTGTTTTTATTTTTGCAAATTTATGATTAAATAAATACATAAAATGAATATTATAGAATATTTTGTTTTAGTGTATAATTAATTAGAGCAAATTGATGAAAATAAAATGCAAATTCTGTTATAAAATAGAGATATATGCTGGAGATATTTTTAATTGCTAGTCTTGAAAATTAAATCAAATAACTTGATGCTCTACTCGTGTAATCATGTTTGCTCGTCGAAAAAATTTGTTTAAACTCGATTTAATAAGCATTTCAAACAACTTTAAACATAATTTTGCATTTCATAAAATTTAAAGCGCAGCTCAAGCTCTTGCTCGAGAACGATGGGAAATAATTAAAAATGGATCGAACAAACAAATATAAAAAATATAAAACTGTTGAGTTGTGGAGCCTGAGAGGGAAACAGGAGCAGATTGCAAATAAGGCGTGGCCACGCCTTATCTGCCGGCTGGGGGCGAGAATTTGAAGACCCTTTTGTTTAGGCCCATATTTATTTTGGGGTTCTCCTACTATAAATAGCCTCTCAATGTAATTGTAACTCTAATCCAAAAAAATATATCTCTAGAGAATAACCTGGCTTGGCAGCGCCCCCAGAGTAGTCATATATGACGAACTAGGTAAACAATTTTCGTGTGTTCTTATTGCTTTTCAATTATTTTCTATCTAAATCGTAACAACTGGTATCAAGAGCCTCGGGTTCAGGGAGGGTAGATACGATGGGAGACGGGAAAACACCAATTGAAAAGTTTGACGGAACAGATTTTGGGTTCTGAAAGATTAAAATAGAGGATTACCTGTATGGTAAAGATTTGTATCAGCCTCTGGGTAAGAAACCCGAAACCATAGAGGAGGATGAATGGAAGTTGCTGGATAGAAAGACGATGAGCGTGGTACGATTATCGCTATCTAGAAACGTGGCGGTCCATACAACCAAAGCAAAAACTACTAAGGAGATTCTAGAGATGTTATCGAAGATGTACGAGAAGCCATCAGCAGCGAACAAGGTTCATCTGATGAGACGTCTTTTTAACCTGAAGATGTCAAAGAGTACGGCGGTTGCTGATCATCTTAATGAGTTTAATTTGATTACAACCCAGTTGAGCTCCGTTGAGATTAACTTTGATGATGAGGTTTGAGCCTTAATTTTATTGTCTTCTTTACCAGAGAGTTGGAGCGGGACAGTTACTGCTGTTAGTGCTTCAGCGGGGAAAGAGAAGATGAAGTTTGACGAAGTAAGAGATCTGATTATTAGCGAAGAAATTCACAGAAGGGAATGGCTATTGCTTCAGGGTCAGCTTTGAGTACAGAAAACAGAGGCAGATCGAAAGAAAAATCAAAATCAAATCGGGGTAGATCGAAGTCAAGAGGCAAAAGCCAGTCAAAGACAGACAAGAGTTCGATCCAGTGCCGGAATTGTGATAAGTTTGGTCACTACAAAAATCAGTGCACTGAACCAAAAAGGAAGCAGAAGGATCAGAAGAACAAGATGTCTGCAAATGCATCAACAGATGATGTTTCAGATGCATTAGTGTTGAGTGTAAGCAGTCCATTATAGTCGTGGATTTTGTATTCTAGAGCATCGTTTCATTCTTGTAGTAATGCCGAAGTAATGGAACGCTACACTTCTGGTGATTTTGGAGAGGTCTATCTTGCTGATGATGAGCCTCTGAAAATTGTAGGGAAGGAGAATGTTCGAATCACTATACCGAATGGATCTGTGCTACAGTTGCATGATGTGAGACATATTCCTTGTTTGAGGAGAAATCTACTTTCAATAGGGCATCTAGATGATGAGGGGTACATTGTAACCTTTGGCTGCAGCAATTGGAAGATAACCAGAGGAGCTATGGTAGTGGCTCGAGGCAAGAAAGAAGGTACATTGTATGTGACAACTAACACCAAAGATTGCATTGCTGTTGCAGGAGCAAATAATAATGCAGATTTGTGGCATTGCCGACTTGGCCACATGAGTGAGAAAAGAATGAAAGAGTTGTGTTCAAAGGGAAAGCTGCCAGGCCTCAAGACAGTTGATGTGGGTCTTTGTGAGGATTGTGTTTTCGGGAAACAGAGAATGATGAGTTTCTCGAGGAGTGGCAGAGACTTGAAGAAGCAGAAGCTAGAATTGGTACATAGTGACTTATGGAGGCCAGCACCAGTGAGGTCTCTTGGTGGTTCTTCCTACTACATGACTTTCATTGATGATTCCAAGAGAAAGGTATGGATTTATTTTCTGAAAAATAAATCAGATGCCTTTGATACCTTTAGAAAGTGGAAAGCCTTTGTAGAAACTGAAACATGTCTGAAAGTGAAGTGTTTGAGATCTGATAATGGCGGTGAGTATGAGCTCAAGGAGTTCAAGGAATATTGTGTTGTGAATGGTATTCAAATGGAAAAGACCTTGAGAGGGACTCCTCAGCAGAACGGTGTTGCAGAATGAATGAATAGGACTCTGAATGAACGTGCTAGATGTATAAGATTGAAGTGCGGGTTGCCATAGATGTTTTAGGTGGATGCAGTTAGCACCGCTGCATTCTTGATCAATAGAGGTCCATCAGTTCCTTTGCAGAATGGCATACCAGAGGAGGCTTGGAGTGGTAAGGAGGTAAACCTGTCATTTCTTCGAATATTTGGTTATGTTACATATGTTCATATTGATGCTGCTGCTAGAAATAAGTTGGATGCAAAGTCTGTTAGATGTACGTTCATTGGTTATGGTGGTGATGAATTCGATTATAGATTTTGGGATGACCAAAATCGGAAGATAATTCGTAGTCAAAATGTCATATTCAATGAACATGTTTTGTACAAGGACAGATTGGGTGCACCAGATTCCAACACAGCTGATACCCAGGTCATTGAGTTAGATATCTCGAACTCAGGTGGGAGCAAACATGTTCAAGATGAACATGTGGTTGGTGAGGAAGAAGCGATGACACCGCCAAGTACACCACAGTCAGTGGTTCCTCGACAGAGACCTGTTAGAGAACGTAGAGCACCAGAAAGGTATTCACCCTATAACTATTATCTTTTACTGACTGATGGTGGTAAACCTGAAAGCTATGTAGAAGCTAGTCAGGTAGAGGATGCAAGTAAGTGGAGGCTTGCAATGGATGATGAGATGGATTCTTTGAAGTCCAATGGAACTTGGGATGTAGTTGAGCTCCCAAAAGGAAAGAAGGCTTTGCACAACAAGTGGGTCTACAGAATTAAGGAAGAGGCCGATGAAAGTAAGCGGTACAAGGCTAGGTTGGTTGTGAAAGGTTTTCAACAGAGGCATGGTATTGATTATATAGATGTTTTTACTCCTGTTGTGAAACTAACCACTATTCGATTAGTTTTGAGTATGGTTGCTGCAGAGAACTTGATGTTGCAACAGATGGATGTAAAAACAGCCTTTCTTCATGGAGATTTGTTGGAAGACATATACATGAAGCAACCAGAAGGATACTTGTCGGAAGGT
This sequence comes from Perilla frutescens, assembly GCA_026008535.1. Lineage (NCBI taxonomy): Eukaryota > Viridiplantae > Streptophyta > Magnoliopsida > Lamiales > Lamiaceae > Perilla > Perilla frutescens. The sequence continues at coordinate 36,168,733 of BRKX01000011.1, forward strand.
AGGAGCGAGCTTGTGTGTAAGCTGAAGAAGAGCTTGTATGGGTTGAAACAAGCTCCGAAACAGTGGTATATGAAGTTTGATGGGTTCATGCATGAGATTGACTTTGTCAGATGCAACGCTGACCATTGTTGTTACTACAAGAGGTTCGAGAACAGCTACATCATCTTGTTGTTATATGTTGATGACATGTTGCTTGCAGGCTCTAGTGCAAGAGAGATGAACAAATTGAAGAAGCAGTTATCTGAACGGTTTGCCATGAAAGATCTTGGAGAGGCAAAACAGATTTTGGGTATGCGGATCAATCGAGATAAGGTGGCAGGGAAGCTGTATCTTTCACAGGCAGATTACATTGAGAAGGTCCTGGAGAGGTTCAGTATGCAGGATGCTAAGCCTGTGAGCATTCTATTGGGTAGCCAGTTCAAGTTATCCATGAAAGAGTCACCTAGCAGTAAGGATGAGCATGTCCAAATGCAGAAAATTCCCTATGCTTCAGCAATTGGTAGCATCATGTATGCAATGGTGTGTACTAGACCAGATATTGCACATGCGGTGGGAGTAGTTAGCCGGTTTATGAGTAATCCGGGCAAACAACATTGGGAAGCGGTGTAGTGGATCCTTAGGTACTTGCGAGGTACCACATAAAGAGTTTTATGCTTTGAGGGCAAAGGCATGGAGTTAGCAGGTTATGTTGATGCAGATCTAGCATCAAGTGATCTTGATAGAAGGAGGAGTACCACCGGGTATGTTTTTACTTTGGGTGGCACGACAATTTCTTGAGCTTCGAAGTTGCAGAAGATTGTAGCTTTGTCTACTACAGAAGCTGAGTATGTAGGAGTGACAGAGGCTAGCAAAGAGATGGTATGGTTGCAGAATTTCTTATGTGAACTTGGGAAAGAGCAGAAGGATAGTATTCTCTACAGTGATTGTCAGAGTGCTATTTTCTTAGCAAAAAATCCAGCATTTCACTCGAGAACAAAGCACATTGAGTTGAAGTATCACTACATACGTCATCTTTTGGAGAAGAAGATCTTGCAGCTAGTGAAGATTCTGGGAAGTGAGAATTCTGCTGACATGTTGACTAAGGTTGTGACCTTAGAGAAGTTGAAGCTATGCATGGCTTCAACTTGCCTTGGAACTTGAAGATGAAGGCTTGGCGTTGCCGTGTAGTTATGGGTTAAAGTTGAGAAGATAATTACATTTGAGATTAGTCTCCAGGTGGGAGATTGTTGAGTTGTGGAGCCTGAGAAGGAAACATGAGCAAATTGCAAATAAGGCGTGGCCACGCCTTATCTGACAGGCTGGGGGCGAGAATTTGAAGGCCCTTTTGTTTAGGCGGCCGACCCATATTTATTTTAGGGTTCTCCTATTATAAATAGTCTCTCAATGTAATTGTAACCCTAATCCAAAAAAATATATCTCTAGAGAATAACCTGGCTTGGCAGCGCCCCCAGAATAGTCATATCTGACGAACTGAGTAAACAATTTTCGTGTGTTCTTATTGCTTTTCAATTATTTTCTATCTAAATGGTAACAAAAACTACTTGAACTCAAATTGATTAATATTGTTCGTTCAAACTTGACTAGGCGTGTAATGAAGCAAGTTTAAATATAGTTTTCGAATGTCAATATTTTTCAAATTAACAGGCTTGAACACTGGTACGATTGAATCACTTCGACTCATTAAAAAACCCTATATATCCACATGCATACTCATTACTCAACATATCCATAGAAAACTCATAACTTCTCCCATAGGGTGGTCCAGGTTCATCACATCCAATTCCAAAGAAAGGAAAAGTATGTTGTTGTCAGTGTTATATATAATAACACCATGCATATATCTTCGACCTAGATATACAAGCATATGATAGATAGATATATATGTGTGTGTGTGTGGTATGGATCATATACAAGTTTCCAATTCCAACTGTATCTTTCTTGTATGAAGTCCAGGTTCAGTCTTGGGATGGAAACGGATTGATTTTGAGATATGAACGATTCCAACAAGTTTAATAAATGGAATCCGTTAATTAATTAGGTCTTTTTCTAAAAAAAATTAAGAACATTAAAAAAAAATTTGTGTTATTATCAAAATTTAAATTATTAGCAATAACATGTCGATCTGTACGTATACAAGTACAAATTTCCTATTGCACTTCTTTGTGTTTATATTTCAATATTAAATTTATGATTTTAATAATATATATTTTAAAATAAAAATAATTATTACATAAATAATCATAATCAACATTTGTCAATAAAAATGTGAATTAAAAAATTATAAATTTTAGTTATGAAATAATCAACCTAATAATGAATTAATAATTGAAAATCAAATAATAATAATAATAATAATAATAATAATAATAATAATAATAATAATTATTATTATTATTATTATTATTATTATTATTATAAACTCTAATTGAATGGGATAAATCATAATTAATAATTATAAAATTAAATTAAAGAAAACTTAGAGCAACATAAAAACCACATGAAATTTTGTTATCATTTTGTTTTGTAAGATATTATAATTAATTTTATATTTTAATTAATTAAATATAAGTTAATATTAAAGTTGATTCAATTGTCTATGATAAATTCCATTATATGTGATAAATTCAATTATATGAAAATGTTGAAATAATAAAATTAGTGCAAATGTGGAAAACTATGCACTTCAAGTTTTTGGTTTTTGAAAAAAAAAATACCAATCAACTTTTAAAACTATTTATTTTATACGCACTTATCAAAATACAATATTTTTAAAATAAAAAAAATACACTAGATATTCTTCTTATATTTGAAATTTAAGTGTTTATAGCGTTTTTATCTTGAATCTAGGACTGACAATTTTTAACACGATACGATAGCACGACACGAACACGCACGAAATTAACGGGTTAGTGTTTAGTCTTATCGTGTTCATGTCCTTATCGTGTTGACACGATAAGGACACGAAAATTTCGTGTCGTGTTCGTGTCGGATTCGTGTAACCCGTTAATATTATGTAAATACATAAATAAATATATTAATTATATAATAATTTCACATATTTATTTAATCTAAAATTTTAGTTAAAACTCAATCATTTAATTTAAAATTTATATATTTAAATTAAAATTTATTTATTTAAATTATAATTTTAATTTAATATGTACTAATAGTTATTTTATACCGTGTCGTTGTCGTGTTCGTGTTCTTATCGAGTCTCAATCCTGTCGTGTCGACACAATAATAAATCGTGTTTTTTGTGTTCATGTCGTGTTCGTGTTGAGCAGATTCTTAACGGATCGTGTTCGTGTTTGGACTTATCGTGTCGTGTTGTTATCGTGTCGATCCATTAACGACCCGATACGCACGAATTGCCACCCCTATCTGACCCCTTTTTTTTTATGTTGAGGATACTATGTTGAATCTTACATCTGTTATTCTGGTACCGAATTACTACTTTAAGAAGTGTACAAACTCACACGTGTCAGCCAAGATAAGTGCTGTTGACAAAACTGAGATTGTATAATAATGAAGCCGGACGTGATAGAGTCCACATTCATTTCCCTCTCATAATTCAGTGACAACCGTATATATGTGTATAAGACTGACTAACTACTATTCTCCGTCTCAATCTGCATCTTAATTCTCTTTTCCTAGCTAGATTCAACCCATCGATTCCCATATCTATACATACACTTATACATACATATCTAGAGAGAGAGAGAGAGAGAGAGAGAATGGAGAGTGGGTCGAAGAAGATCAAGAGTGGACAGAAGAAAGAAAAAGATCTGTTTCATGTAATTCACAAAGTTCCTTGTGGTGACGGGCCTTATGTCCGAGCAAAACATGCTCAGGTATATTTACTACTCTTTTTCTTTTTTCCTTTAATCTATTTTGTCTCTTTTTCTGCTAGCTGTTCATCAATTTCATAATTAATACATGTATACAGTTGTGTTTTCAATTTCTTCTTTGACTTATATAGTTCGTATGTTGAGTTTACACTGATTTAACTGGGGATTATAGCAAATTAAAGCCAAAAAGTTTTGCTTATGATATGCTAAAGCCCAATCAATGCCATGCTGTGTTTGTTAATGATGAAATTAGATTGTATAAGATATATATGGTGGTTTTACTTTTTATAGTAGTTTTTAATTTATTAGATACTTCAATTGTTGACGACATATAAAAAGAAAGGGATACCACAAGCATGGTATTTTTCTCCTTTGTAAGTGTACGATTCCAATCTCGTATCCCTCCAATCCAAAATGAGAGAGACAAAAAATAGAAAAGAAAATGATATATACGTTGGGAATCAAATTTGAGGATCCTTTCTCGTTGCCCAATGACGTCATCAACTATTGCAAATATATATGCATACACAAACAAATTACACAGGATAAAAAAAAAAAAAAAAGGAATAATTCGACTTCACGCTCACGATCCTATTAGATTAATTTGGATAAACGGTTTCAATTAAAATAAATTAAAAGTGTTTTTAAAATATTTTTTAGAAAAAGAGCCCCCGTTTTGCAAACTTTGTTTCATTTTTCTTGATTGGAAAAATGTTCTATCACTCTAATCCGAATGAAATGAAACATGATGTAACAATGACTTGATCACCATTTTGCACCTTATATATAAGTATATAACACCTCTCAAATATTCAGTTTTACATAAAATAAAATTATAAGAAAAAAAAAAAAGGAAAATCAAGCCCCTTATAGTGGATTAGAAGTCATCTGGTTGACTGGTTCACAATTGGTCATAGGCCCTGTGTGGAAATTTTGAAATGATGAATACTCGTTTTTTTAAAATAAGATTTAGTTTTCCAAGATAGGATAAGACACGGATTGAGACATAGAATGTGAACTAGAGCGAGGATCTAAGATATGGATTAATTTGGAGGGTTGTTTTCGCTAAGCTGATTATGGAGATCGAGCTTATAAGCTCTCTTACATTTCCCATATGCTAGGTCTTACTACAAGAATAATTTTTTTCCAGTGTTAAAAAATGACTACAACTTTTAATAGGGATGAGATCCTCTATTCCAGATATGGTGTTTCAATCTATATTTCACGATTAAATTCATAAATTTAATAATAGATATTATAAAAATAAAAATTAATTATAACATAATCAACCTAGTCACATCTATCAATAAAAGATTGAAATTTTAAAAATTATAAATCATATTTTTAAAATAATCAACCATAATAATCATTTCTTTGAAAATTAAATACTCAAAATAATTATAAACCCTAATTGAGTGGGGTGAACACTAAAAACAATCATAAATTAGTTTAAAATATAATAAATTAAAATTGAATAAAAATATGAAAGAAAATTTCATAAATTTAATCGTGGATAATGGGTTGGAACGTCAAATTTGAAATAGAGGATTCTATCCGCTTTTAATATGTCACCAATAACATCACTCTAATTTCAATGCCTAAAAAAAAAGAGTTATATATGTTTTTCAAAATAAGGGATCTCTTCTTTTTCTATTTTTCTAAAAAGAGGTATCTTATATTGGAAACAGAGCTTATTACAAATTATGAAGCCTCTCTACGTTTCTAATTAATAGAACTTATTATATATCTCATAAATATATATATATATATATATATGTATATATTTGGGGGGGTGAAATAAAGATCATTGAACAGTGCATGATCAAAAGCTCACATACTCTGCATTGCTTAACAAGTGAAAAGTTTTGACTGATTGGAGTTTTGATATATGTTTTGATATGAATATATAAGATCGATCCTTATGGTATTGGAGTTTAATTTCATCATGTGTGTGTGTGTGTGTGTGTGTGTGTGTATATATACTGGATCAGCTAGTTGAGAGAGATCCAGAGGGAGCTGTTGTATGGTTTTGGAAAGCTATAAACGCAGGAGATAGAGCGGAGAGCGCCCTCAAGGACATGGCCGTCGTCATGAAGCAGCTCGACAGAGCTGAAGAGGCCATAGAGGCCATCAACTCTTTCAGAGGCCTTTGCCCTAGAAATTCCCAGGAGTCTCTTGATAACATTCTCATCGACTTGTACAAGGTGTGTATATATATATATATGTGTGTGTGTGTGTATGCATTCAAAGTTTCTTTTTTTTTTTTATCATTATCAGCAAGCAATTCTATATATATCTTCAACTGAAATTCTGATGATAATCAATGTAATTTGCAGAAATGTGGAAAAGTTGATGAGCAAATCGTGCTTCTAAAACATAAGCTCAAGTTGATATATTTAGGGGAGGCTTTCAATGGGAAGCCCACGAAAACTGCACGTTCGCATGGGAAGAAGTTTCAGGTTTCTATCAAACAAGAAACCTCAAGAATACTTGTAAGTGTAATCCTAGAAGCATGCTTTTCTTAATTGGTTGCAAGTATAGGAATGAAATTGAATAATTTGCATTGATTTTCAAATCAATCCATATTCAAGTATGAGTCAAGCATAACAAAATTAACATTTGTTTGTGTGTAATCTTGCAAGATTGCATCAAAATCTATCGATTCGGTATATACAGACTAGCTAAAAGAAAAGTTAATGATGCACGTGGCATATATATTTTACCATAACATTTTGATAAATTTGGTTAGAATTAAGAGAGCTGCAGCAAAATTAGAAATATGTCATCGGTCTGACATGATCGAGTACAGGGGAACTTGGCTTGGGCTTACATGCAGAAGTGCAACTTCCTAGCAGCAGAAGTTGTATATCGTAAAGCTCAGATGATCGACCCCGATGCAAACAAGGCCTTGAACCTCTCCCACTGCCTCATCAAACAGGCTCGATACGACGAGGCTAACGCAGTCCTTCAGGATGTGCTGCAATACAAGCTTCCAGGTTCCGACGACTTCAAATCAAGAAACCGGGCTCAGGAACTCTCCTTGGAACTACTCGATAACATGGAGCTGCTGCCTAATGTCGTCCACGACACCTCCAATCTCACCTTCGAAGATGATTTTGTCGAAGCACTCCAACGTCTCATCAATGAATGGGCGCCATCTAGATCAAGAAGGCTGCCAATTTTTGAACAAATTTCTCAGTTTAGAGATCAGTTGGCTTGTTGATTTTTTTATTTATTTCATCATGTTATTTGTTATTGTGTGTGTGTGTGTGTGCAAAGTTGCAGACTTGAAGTTATGTATATTACAAATAATGGTCCCTGTCTACTAAGGTGGCAGATATGTAATTTTGTATTCTAATTATACATATAGTGACTTGGAAATTGGAATATGATGAAATTTGAAGTTAGGCTTCTGATCAATTGCCTTGAGTAATTTCCATTTTGTATGTATATGTACATAAATTTTGTAAGATGACGAACTTCACATTCATGAATGGAATATACTATATATATATATGTATATGTATATATAGGGGTGGGTTCAAATAGGAACTAATCCACTGTGAGAACCTAAGAACCAATCAAATTCAAGGATTTTGATGACATGACGAATAAAAAGGTGGTGTCATAGTTGTAAATATGTAAAATTCGAAATATAAGGGGTAATTCATGATTTATTTTATAAAGTGATGTCATCCTCTTTTAAAAAATTCTTAAAAACTTTAAATCATCATAACTTACTCGTTTTTTATCCAATTTACGCAAAAAAATATATCAAATTAAAGATTTTTTCATGATCTTTCATTTAAGATCCATAATGCATATGTTTATTTGAGCAAAAATTGATGAAAAATACAAAAAAAAAAAATTCACGTATATTCAACTCGTAATTGTCAGACATTTGCTAATATGATATCACAATATTGCTCATATCTTGTGTTTATGTTGCTAACATGAAATTTTATATGCACGACTTTGAATTTTAAGTTGCTTTTATGAGAAAATAGTTAAAGTATGAGCTATATATAGTTAAGTTCATAAACAATTATAATTTTATCAATGCTTAATATTATTTTGAAAACTTGTAATATTTGAGAATTTAAGTCATACTAGCATATCATTATTGACATATTAGCAACATGTTACTAACATATTAGCAAATTATTAGTCACATATTAGCAGTGTGTATATTCTCTAACATATTAGCAATATGTTGTATGTATGAATGATGTTACACATGTTACACAATATTATTTTAAATGTGGTCCAATGTTATATGTGTGATGTTTAATACGTGTCAATTTAATATTATGATCTCATCAAGTTAGCAATATGAGTCTACCTCATGTTAGCAACAAAATCCGTTGATGTTAGCAATATAAATCTTTCATGTTAGCATATTAATACAACACCAGAAAATACAACGGTTTTAAAGCGTTGTCTATTTAACTCCGAGAATTGGGCCCAAAATCCGAAAAAAATAACCGAATTTCTAAATTACAAAAATAACCTCGCCTTCATTAAGTTCTCAAATATTACAAGTTCGCCACCTTACTTTGACTAAAACTTTGACTAAATTATGGCCATTAGATCTAATCAAATCTAAGGTTAGGATTGGTTCCTAGGTTCTCACGGGGGGATTTGGTTCATATTTGATCATTTCCCTATATATATATATATATACAAAAACTTGTATGAGACCGTCTAACGGATCCCCTTACGTTAGACGGATCTCCCCCGACCCGACCCGACCCGACATATATATATTAAAAAAAATGAATCCCTCATCGCTCCTTCTCTCTTGCTCGCTCTCTCTCTCTCTCTCTCCCTCTCACTCGTTCTCTCTCTCCCGCTCCTCCCCACAACCGCCGGCCAATCTTCCCCTCACAATCGCACTCCTTCTGCATATTAGTCAACCGCACCATTCACAACCATCACTATCCTCGCTCTTCCGCACCATTCGAGACAACTATTGGTGAAATTTTTGCCAGCACCACCACCGTCAGTAACTTTCCAACCACCGGCGTTCCAGTCACATCTCAAAATCAGTTTTGCGAGGTCAACATCTTCGGCGCAGACTAGAAGTTGTTAGTGTAAGTTTATTTAGGGCTTTTTGTAATTTAGGCCTTTCTGTAATTTAGGGCTTTTGATTTTAGGGCATTTTAGTTTAGAATAACATGCAATCCTTGCTTATTTTGAGAGTGATATTATGCTGTTGTGGCTGATTGTGTTTATTTTTATTTATACTTAATGGATTGGTAGTGATTCTTAAGTTGCTTATTAGTGATACTTGATAGTATTGTTTATAGTAGTTCATTATCTGTTTTTGCCTCAGTTCTACTTTCACTCACCCCGCCATTTTTTTTAGGTTGATTCGAGTTTGATTTAATTTGTTGTTTCCTGCACGAATTTGTATATATTGATTTGAGTTGAAGTACTGTTAAATGATTTATTTCGAGATCTGAAATGGAGATCTCAATTTCCGGTACTGGTTTTAATGATCCGATTGTGTTCCGTCTTTGTTATTCGATCGCAGTATTCTATATTAGAGTGTTTATAGAAATAACCGATCGAATAAATTGAGCTATGTTTGTTTGATTTAATTGTGCCTTTACTCTCGTCTTGAGAGACTTCTATCTGCTTTGAGTATTTTTATATGATTTAGTCTTGTTTAGGAATTAGGAAGTGGATTTAAAAGTTCATGAATCTGAATTATTTCGTGGGTTTTGGTAATGGTTTCTGGATGTGATTGTTATTATATTCAACATTCTATTTGTTAAACTATCTATCAAACTGATTTTTTTGCATATTGTTAGTATAAAATGTAGCTTAAACTTTAAAAATTTAAGAAATGTGCTTGATGAAATTGAATTAAGTAAAAATATTGCATTGGTGTTTTGTGATTATAAGACTATAAGAGAACCTATTTGGCATATGTGTTTGATGCCATATCTGTAGTTTGGTCTTTTGTTGAAATCTATACCATATTTTGTAGTTTGGTCTATTGTTAAAATGAACTTTTGATCACTAGTAAAATAAATAATCTGCTTCTATGTACTAGCCTTGTAAGTTATAGTAATGAGTAATGAACATGAAATGATTCTTTGATGGAGAATTATAAACCATAATTTAATATTGAAGTCTCGTATGTTTATTTGGAAATTTATCTTCATTGTATGCTTTGAATTCTGCATGGTGTTTTAATTACATTCTGTTTTCGATTTAAATCTTACACTTGATTTGATTAAACTCTGGGTTTCATTTAAATGATGCAGTTGGATTTTTGAACAAATATTATACTAATGGAAAGAATAAAAAAGAGGTTGCAACGACCTAGTAAATCATTACCTGAGGAGAATAAAGATGATGCTACAAGGTATGAATTTTGGTGTTTCGAATTATTATATTATTAGTACTTTAATCAGTTTGTTCCATATTTTGTTGTTTCAAATTATTATTTTAATTTTTCTAAATCATCTCATTTTTATTGCAGTGAGCATGCAGAAGCAGATGCTGATGATGTACGCACATATAAGAGGCGTAAACCATCTGCTAAAGAACAGAAGGATAAAGCTGTGTTAGTGAGGTAGTATATATATGCAGTCAACATTCTTAAACTCTATTTTTCTGGTCACTTGTTAAATTTTACTTATGGGTTATAACTTTTCATTTGATTTCATGATTGATTCATTTAGGCCCAATTTTTGTGTTTGTGTAGGGATAATTTTATTTTTTAAACAGTGATACTTGAAAGTTTTTTAGTGATACTTTTATATTACTTAGTGATACTTACATTAGTTGATGATACTTATTTTTACTTAGTGATGTTTTATGTTTATTTAGTGATACTTTTACATTCATTACGTTTATCTTTACTTATGACTTAATGATTCTTGGCTTTTATAAGTAGGAATTTTTAATTTTTTAAATAGTGATACTTTTATGTTAATTAGAAATACTTTTATGGTATTTAGTGATACTTTTTTACTTATTTTTACATTCATTGGATAGTGATATTTACTTGGTCATCCTTTTAATTTTGACTTAGTGATTCTTAAGTTTAATAAGTAGTGATACTTTATTTTTTAAATACTGATATTGTAATGTTTACTTATTGATACTTAAGTATATAATTCAGTGAGTTTTTTTTTTAATTCTGTTATACTTTATTTTTTGAATAGTGATACTTGACAGTTTTTTAGTGATACTTTTATGTTACTTAATGATACTTACATTAGTTAGTAATACTTATTTTTACCTAGTGATACTTATGTTTATTTAGTGATTCTTTTACATTCATTAGGTTTATCTTTACATATGACTTAGTGATTCTTGGCTTTTATAAATAGGGATGTTTTATTTTTTAAATAGTGATACTTTTATGTTAATTAGTAATACTTTTATGGTACTTAGTGATACTTTTTTACTTATTTTTACTTATTGATACTTAACTATATAATTCAGTGAGTTTTTTTTTTTTAATTCAGTGATACTTTATCTTTTAATTAATGATCCTTTCTTCATGATTAGTGATACTTACTGTATAGGTAATGATTCTCACATGGATTATTAGTGATACTTCAATGTTTTAATTTAATTTTCATATTCCAGTGAACATGATGATGAGGAATCTGATGAGAGTGACGATAAGGATGCTGAAGATTCTTGCTCTGAACATGAAGTCAAAGTATTTTGTTACAAAGAATTTACTATTATATCCTTCATATTAATTTAATGCAAAGCATTTTGTTACAAAAATATATTAAGTATTTTTTTCATATTTTGATATCAATAATAATGTAACGAGTATCAAAAATAAGAAATTGATAAATTATATGTAATGTATCATTAGTGATGAAGAAAGTATCACTATGAATACCATTAAGTAACACTATTTACTGCATGATTTTTGAGTAACACTGTTTCATTTTTTTTAAGTCACATGTCACAATAATAATGCAACATGTTACATGATTTTAACAATAATATAATAAGAAAATCACAAGTTATATGAGGAAGAAAATCACAGTATCAATATTGATGAATAAAGTATCAATGTGGATGCTGTGGAGTAACACGATTTACTGCATGAATAATTTAATGCAAAACATTTTGTTAAAATAATTTATCAAGAAATAATATAACATGTTTTATGATTTAACAATAATATAATATGAAAATCACAAGTTATATGATGAAGAAAATCACAATATCAATACTGATGAATAAAGTATCACTAAGCATCCGTGAAGTAACACTATTTGATAATCACAGTTTCAATAATATAATCTGGGATACATTTCTCAAAATAATCTAAATGCATTCTCAAGACAATCTGGGATTAGGGATTTTGGACCTAAACTCCTTTGAAATTGAAATGCCACTTGTATTCTTCTTCTTTTTTTTTTTTTTTGAAGGTGCCCTTTGATCCTTTTTCTCCTACCTTTTGTGGTTGAACGTGCAGGATCCAATATTGGAATAGAAGAGCTTGAAACAATCGTATCCGCCACAGAAGGCACTGTACTCAACAGCTCTTCAACATATGCTACGACCTTGTTATGTACTTAACAACTCTTCACAAAATACTATTGAAGTATTACTAAATATCATAGAAGTATCACTACTGTATATAAATATAATATAACGTGTGATGTGCACTTTTGTTGATTTACCGAGGCAGAAAAAAAAAATGTCAATAAATGTGTGAAATGTATCATTAACTACCATAGAAGTATCACTAGTGTAAAAAATTCAATATATTCATGTGATTTACAGTTTTGTTGATCTATTCAGGCAGAATCGTAATTAAAATGAAGGATTACTATCACGATAGAAAGTATCACTAAATATCATAGACGTATCACTAATTTACGAAATACATTTTGCAGTTGATTTGTTACAAAATCAAAGAATAGAACTAAAGTACTACTTACTCTCAATTTGCAACATAACATATTCATCCTCGTTGATAGAACACATACCGGTCGTATCACTAACTACTGTTGATACTTGTAACATTATTATCGAATGAATCATAATTATGTTTCAAGCGAAATAGTTGCAACATATCAATAATATCTAGCGAATGATTACTATCATGAGAGCATGTATCACTAAATATCATAGAAGTATCACTACTATACAAAATACATTTTGCAGTTGATGGGTTTCAAAAACAAAAAATAGAAGTAAAGTAGTACTTACTCCCAATTTGCAACATAACAGATTCATACCTAGCGAAGGGTTACTAATTTAATATCATGAGAGCACGTATCACTAAATACCATAAAATTATCATTGCTGTACAAAATACATTTTTGCAGTTGATGGGTTTCAAAAATAAAAATGGAAGTAAAATAGTAATTACTCCCAATTTGCAACATAACAGATTCATCCTCGTTTATAGATGTTGTTTCTATATCTTCAACATTGTCTTCATTATCAAGTATAACAATATCTGAAAATTACAAAATTTAAATCATTTTTAGAATTATTATAACACTAATAGATTACTAAATCAAAATTTCAATAAATCAGTTCTTAGTAACATATTGTCGAACAGTTTGAATACAAAATTTGATATACCTAATCATTGTTGAAAAAAATGAAATAAAATTACATATCTCATAACCTAAGAACACATACCTGTTGTTGCTAATATTTCTTCACCGGAATTGACCGAAATTCCACCGGAGGGAACGCTAATTACTTTTCCGAAATTATCCATTAAATCGTGCAAAATCGCCGGAGGTTGAATCGCTGGTAGTTGAATCGCGAGCTGCTAGGATTCAGATGTTATCTGCGATGTTGAATGGTCGGATGATGGTTGAATCGCGAGGTGGAAGAGAAAGAGCGCCGCGAGCTGGAAGAAAACCTAGGCGCCGCGAGTTTGGGAAAGAATTAAGTTTTTTTTTAATATATATATTCTGGGTCGGGTCGGATCCGGGTCAGGTCAGGTGGGGATCCGTCTAACGTAAAAGACCCATTAGACGGTCTCACACAAGTGTGCCCCATATATATATATATATTTATATATATATATATATATGATCAGTGGCAGATCCAGAAATAATTAGTTTAATAAATTCATATTAATATTTATATGTGTGTGAGAAAGCTCCAAACTTATCAAAGTCCAATTAATTACTTATATATCTTTAATCCCAAAACCGACATAATTTTGTATATTAAAAATTATATATATGAACTATATGTAAAAAAAAAGTGAAAGATAAGCTATATATGTAAGGAAAAAAAATAACACCCCCCTACATCTGCCTCAGCATATGATTGAGCAGAATTTGCATCTAATTATCTAGTCTGACAAGTTATTGTTTTCAACGGATGAGAGGTAAAGGGCAAAGAAGTAAATCTTGTTAAATTTTATATTTTATAAAAATGTTAATTGCATAAACAACCACAACCTTTACATCAAATTGTAAATTCAACCTGACTTTTAAATTTCGTAAATTTAACGCCACCGTCTAATTTTGGTACAAAGTAAATATGTCCATTTTTCGTGAAACGGTTTTGACGTGGCTAACTTTATTTTTTCATGTAGCCACGTATTTTGATATGGTACACAAATTAGTAAAAATGTTGGGCACACGAGAATTCAATCAATCACCCGAAAAATTTAGGTATATTTAATTGTGTGAATGTATGTTTATAGTCAATTTTATGTTACAAAATTCTTTTCTAACCAAACATTGTAGAAGATTTTATTCTAATCAAAATAAAATTTTATGACCATTATGTCCTTGGTTGACTTTGAAGACTTTGAAGCTAATAGGGCACTTGTGAAAGTGTCCTATTTGCCTTGATTGATTTTGAAATTAATAGGGTAATTGTAAAAGTGTCCTATTTGTCTTATTCTTTGATTTATTCTAAGTTTGTCACTTGTGTATGAAAAATGGTATCAGAGCCTAGGTAATTTTATTTAGGAATAATAATTTATTTATTATTAAAAGTAATATCCTAACGGAGGAGACACCCAGAAAATATGGATCCGAACAATTGTTTGAGATGTTTTTATTTCAGAAGGTACCTTCAAATTTTGAAGGAACTGGAGGAAAGTCACTAGGAGAGACTAACCTACTGGAAAGCCCAATACGAAGAGAAATTCCTATCGGAGTCAAGACTGGAGGAAATAGAGCAGTGTATTTCCCAAAGACAAGCTCAAATGAACTTGTTAATGGTGAACAATCTGCTACAATGCGACTTAATGAACCATCAACAAAGGGCACACCAAAACCACGATTGATGGAACAAAGAAACTACGAAATAACTCCCAGATTTAAAGAGATCGTGGCAGACACATCTAAAATCTCGGAGGATTTACGAGAGATCCAGAAGACGGTACAAAATTACGGAAATCACACGTATGGAGTACCACAAGAAGTAAGGCAAATTTCTATAAAACAAGATGAAATTCTAACCATCTTGTTAGAACTTCAAAAGAAGATCCAGACACTAGAATTAAATCAGACATGTTCTAGTAGAAGGAAACCCATCAACTTTGGCAAAGTGAATTTCACACCAAAGGCCAAAGAAGAACCCAAGAAATCGAAGGACGAAAGGATTTGCCAATTGTTAAGACAAATCAAAGAATGACGTCCTCCGAAAGGATAGGATTGGAAGATCTACAAGAATTGGCAGAGTCATTTGCCAATATGAAGATGATAGATCTGAAGATGAATACAGGAGATGGGGTTTTAATTCCCTGAGGATACCATCAGGTACCCCCGGAACAACAAGTACCGCAGGTGCCACCAGCCCAACAGCAACATGAAGGAGGCCCAGCACAAGACGTTCTCATGAGAGCCCGCGAAGACTTTCATGTTGGAGATCAACACAGGAGAGAGAGGCCCAATATGAACAATCTTACAGGAACTAGGGTGAGGAAACAGATCCCTAAGTTCCGAGATACGCCTCTCGGGAAAACAAGCCTTGATCCCATACATCCGTATGGACTCATGCTCAATATCGATGATATTGACTTCAAGGACATTGATATGATTATTGATGATTGGTCATCATCGATGAGAATAGCAGTAGGAACGTTGGATCTAGAAAAGGAGGGATTCATCAAGCTGCTAGAGATGAGTTTGTTGGGTGTAGCCAAAACGTTATGGTCAAGAGTTGCACCAACAGTCAAAGAAGAAACCTTGGAGCCAACCTCATACACGGAGATCGTGGATAGAATGGCTTTCTGGTTTAAGCTCACCTTTTTGGGAGCAGACAATTTCGGAAGTGCAGATTCCGAAAAAAGGAAGAATTATTCTCAGGCTATTTTAAACCTGAGACTGAACAACATGGAGAAGGAGTCAATTGACCAATTCTTCAAGTTATACCACATCTACCAATGGAATTCAGATGTGGATGAAAGGGTCTGTGTAGAGATTTTCTTCACAAAGTTCCCGAGTCCCTGGAAGGAAATGTTCATTAAAGAATACATTCCAGGAGATCCTGACAATGTTGGGAGGAGAATGTCTTTTGTCAAACAAAAGCTAGCTGAATGGTGCGGACAGGCCATTCTACAAAAGAATTACAAGAGATTAAAGAGGATGAATAGATATTCCCCTCTTGACTGCACAGCCAATGATCTACCGACCATCATTGGAGGAGAATCTCAAAGGCCACGGAAGAACAAGAAATACCGAGTTCATCCTTATGCCAAAGAAGAATTCTCAAGAAAAAGGAGCTGGAAACCGAGGAGCAGATGGACTAGGCAAAAGGCCAGATTTTACAAATCTGGACAAAGAAGGGGTCCTTCCAGAGACAGGACATCACAAAGTTCATCAAGTCGAACTCCCGCGAGGAAAACTTTCAGAAGAGCCCATACGAGGGCAAATGAAAGTTTTAAAGATTGCAACTGCTGGACTTGCGGTGCAAGAGGACATATTTCGATAGATTGTCCCGAAAAGAGAGGAGTCAAAAGCGTCGAAGGTGCACCAGACATCGAGGAAGCGGTTTACTACCAAGACTTGGTACAAGTCTACCAATTCGAGGATATACCCTCAGATGAGAGTATATACGAAGAAGAAGAAGTATTTAGCAACGAAAGTATTGATGGGAGATCAGACTCTGAATCAGACTGGAGCTGAGGTTTTTCATCAAGAGCAAGTGGATGAAACTGGATATTCCAGTCAAACCACTATCTCACAAAGCATGATTGACAAAATCATGAACAAGAGCCTTAATATCCAAAGATATCAAGGCTTTTCAGCCGGACAGATTGATCAATTGCTCCGCAATTTTAGTCTGAAAAGCAGGAAGCACAATGTAATCTATAAGATTACCAGAAGAGAGATGTCGCTTCCTATAGAGCTTACAGGGAATCAAGTTGAGTTACAACTGATTCCATATAGTGACGTTCAAGAAGAGTTGGGAAGGATGAGACCAGAGATAAGGGATACCATATCCTGGATCCACATCGGGGCTGTCCAGATAGTGCTCAAATCCGCACTACCCGCAGGTGTTGATACGCCCATTGATATTGCAATATGCGATAAGCGTATCAAAAATCACAAAGATTCCTTGTTAGGAACTATATCAGGAAATCTCTGTGCCAAGCAGATTATAGGGGTAATCTATCCGAAAATATCCTATAATCTGAAATATAGAGATTTCAGCCGAGCCCTGACGCTGTACCAAGACTTCAAAAGAAAGGATATCAGCTACGAGGGAAATCGACCGTTTTCTTTAACATATCAGGTGTCTTATGCGCTCTCCAATTCACACCACACAGATTTATTTCTGGGAAAGCAGTTTATCGAGATACCGGATGTATTCTCAAAAGTGGCACAGGCAATCCACCCAGACAGATCAGAAATGCCGCCACCAAGAGAGATAAATATTCGAGTAGGAGACAAACCATTGTTGAAATACAATGAGAGTCTCAAGTTGGAAGGCAAAAGACTGTCATTCCAAGGAGATAGGATTGTGACAGGGCCATGGACTCAGTCCTCAAGAGGAAGCTTCCAAGGAGATCTCAGGCGACCAAGGCAAGTTAAAATAAAAATTAAATGCCCAGAAGGTTGGAGAGAGATCGACACAAGGTTCGACAGTACAAGATGGGAAAATAATTTTCCTTGCGACGTACTGTACTGTTTACAGCAACCAGAAGTTGGCCACTATAAGGGAACTCTTGATATAGAGGCTATGACAATGGAAGTACGAGGAAGAGCCGGAAGAGAATCAGGAGTCCTAATCTTAGGACTTGACTTCTTAGAAAGGTTCAAGCCATGGGAGCTGAAGGAAGATGGGATGATGATCACTTTTAATGGAAAACAACTGGTGATTATATGACCAGCCCGTTCTCCATATACATCTCAGTAGGGATGTTATACGAGAAATATAAGGCTGAATACTTTGCAGCCTATATCGACTCAGGAGCAAGAATTTGTACTGCAAAAAGAGGAATCTTCCCAGAAGAATTGGAAGAAGATTTAAATCCAATTGCAGGAAGAGATTTCTCAAAAAAAGTCTTGCTCCTATCTAAGGGAGTGAAGCAGTCGGAAATCTTGATTGGAAGAGCAGGAGATACACCATGGTATAAGGTGAGAACTCCACCAATCTATTTTCATGATACAGGGGCAGACATCTTGTTAGGAAACAATTTCCTACAAATGTTCAGAAAGTATACGCAGGACAATACTAACCGGAGACTGATCTTTATGACGATCTGTGATCATAAGATCATTGTCCCAAGGCTAAAAGGGGCATTCAATCGACAAATGCCACTACAATTTCGCAGCAAGCGTGGTGATGAAGGATATCTTCGACACCCAAAAATGCAGGATAAAAGAAAATTCGGAGAAGTAGTTCTGAGTTTTCGTAGGGAAAAGGATCTTGAAGAACAGGAGATCCAAATCCTCAAAGCTTCTTTAATATCACATCAAGATATTAAGGAAGAAGCAAAGATATCCCTCGAAGATGTTAAGCGGAAAATAGCTAGAAACTATAATGAAAATCCGCTGGCTTGGTGGGGAAAGAACCAACTCAAAGCAACCTTGAAGGTTAAGGCTGGAAAAGAGTTTGAGTTTGTTAGATACAAGCCTATCCTGATGAACATCAAAGATCAAAAGGATATGCGAGCAATAATCAAAGAACACCTTGATCTCAAGCTGATTGAACCAGGGAATTCGCCATACAGCAGCCTCGGATTCTTAGTAAGGAATCATGGTGAGATTAAAAGAGGTAAACCAAGGCTAGTCATTAATTACAAAGGGATTAATGACATTCTTGAGTTTGACGGATATTTTATCCCAAGTAGAGAACATCTTATTAACTGCATACGGAATGCTAGGATATTCTCTAAGTTTGATTGCAAGTCAGGTTTCTACTAGATTCGCATGGAAGAGGAAAGCAAAAGGTTTACAGCCTTTTCAACACCACAAGGGCATTATGTTTGGAATGCAATGCCGATGGGGTTAGCTAACGCACCCCAAATATTTCAGAGGAAGATGGATAATCTTTTTAAAGATTATTTCTCTTTTATGTTCGTCTATATTGATGACATTCTAATCGCATCAAAAAGTATAGATGAACATCTCAAACATCTGGAGATCTTTGCAGATGTTTGTCATAAAGAGGGCCTTGTGCTGTCAGAAAAGAAGGCAGTAATAGCTACCCGGAAGATGGAATTTCTGGGAATTGAGGTGGATGAATCAGGAATCATTCTGCAAAATCATATTGTAGAAAAGGTGCAGAAGTTCCCTGATGTCCTTAAAGAAAAGAAGCAACTGCAGAGTTTTCTGGGAGTTGTCAATTTTGCAGGAATCTTTATAAAAAATCTTGCAAAACACAGGAAGGTGTTCAGTAACCTTCTAAAGAAGGATACCCCGTTTGTATGGACAAACGAACATCAACAAGGAATCAGGAAGCTAAAGGAGATATGCAAAAATCTCCCAAAACTGGCTATACCACAAGATGAGGATGAATTGATCCTCTATACAGATGCAAGTGATCATTGGTGGGCAGCCGTGCTTACAAAGATCACACCCAACGGAGAGGAGCCATGTAGATATTGCAGTGGTCTCTTTTCAGATAGTGAGGCCATTCGATGGCATATCAACGAAAAGGAGTTCTTTGCAGTTCGGAAGGCATTTAAAAAATGGCCTCTGTTTCTCTTAGCAAAGAAGTTTACTCTAAAAGTTGATAACACACAAGTTAAAGCTTTCTTGAAAAATAAAATTGAATCTAAACCTGAGAAAGCTAGACTAATAAGATGGCAAGCTGAATGTCAATATTATTTATTTGACATTATTGTGATAAAATCTCATGAAAATATTCTTGCAGATTTCCTCACAAGAGATGGAAGCGATTGAGGTCGATGCCATCATGATTGCGCAGAGGCACTTCACTGAAAACATGGAGTTGCTTCAGCGTGAATGGAACGAGCTGGTTCTTCATGCTGAACAAGCAGGAAGAATGCAACAAGCAGACCAGAACAAGGTCAACGAGAGAATACGAGCATGTGTAAAGACTCAGGGGCAACTCTGGTCAGCTATGCATGAACCCCTCCTCCGGGCCATCAACTTGCCATTGATGAAAGGAGAGTTATCAGTACCGACCTGTAAAACGGAAGTAGGGGATTCAAATACCCCTAACACGAGCTCTAAGCCAGTGATTTCTAAAGAAACACAGGCCCAAGAGAAAATTGAGGGTCATGGATCACACTCTGAACCATCAAGTCAACCCAGCACCTTTGGGGTTAAAGAGGGAGAGATTAATCTTAGACCCATGACAGGTACCTCTAAGATTAATACTAACAAGTCTAAAGCTTCATCTTGGCAGGTTTATCAAGCTAACTGGGAAAAGCTCTATACTAGACAGGGAATCAATCCGTCTAAAACAAAAGTTGATATCTCTGGAAAGTACCCAAGGGTGTGGATGTTACCAGGAACCAATCCACACGAAGTCAAGCAATGGTATGATTTTGGGGCATTAGCTTCAATTCAGACCATGTCTCCAGGCTTCTCAGAAATCAAGTGTCTACCAAAGTGGATACAGGAAGCCGTGCAAGAGTCCTGGGCTAACAATGATTTGCTTAGCCGAGGAGATGTTCTTGAGCTATACTTCATCAGTGCTGCTCCGGAACCAGCAGGGAAAGGGAATCATGAGGCCTTTCACTACATAAGGCTTCAAAGGCCAGATTCCAGAAAATGGGGTGATATCAGAACCTCATCTGAAGAAATCCCACTAATCGCCTCCATTACAGAAGATCAGATATCGACTAGGCGAGCATGGGGATTATGGGTCTGTCTCACTGAGATGGACAAAGTCAAGTTCCCATTCAAGTTTTTCCACAATTCTGTGAATGGGTCATTTCTGTTAAATACCATGACAAGGAGAACAACGAGATTTGCTGAGGATCTGTTCGAGAAGAAAAGGTCCTTGATATGGGAGAACAAGCTTGCTATGGGCAAAGAAACCCATCGCAAGTACTGCAACATGGCTCATTTTGGGCAATGGGACAATCGGGTATGCTCGGATTGCCAGAACCAAAAGGAGCCAGAGTTCGGAAAAGGGTTCCGTCCAAGGATGGAACGAAAGCGAGCTGGGGAGGATAAGCATCCAATGCCGAAAGTAAGGATGCCAAGAGCCCCACCAAAAAAGTAGTTTCCCAACAAGGGAAGGTGGAGACATGTGATCACGGATCATGTGACCCAAAAGAAGAGGCCACTAGTACCAAACGACAAAAACTAAGTGGTCCAACACAAGAGGCACATGGTGCCATTATTTGTAGGTTCCTCCACCCACAACCACTTTCACTGAAGGATAAAGGAATCGGGCCTGACCACTAGTTCAAAAGAAAGTGTCGGCAGAAAGGGCCACTCACGTGAATTGTAGAGCTAAATAATGGAGTTGGTGAAATAGAAGGATTCCCCTTCTATAAAACGAGAAACTGAAGGAAGCAGGGATCATCGATCATTTTCTCTTAGATTTCTTTCAAAAAATTGTAATAGTGATAATAGTTTAAGTATTGTATGAGAGTTGCGAGCCCAGCTACTATGAGTAGCTAAACGAGTTTGTCTCCTCCCAAAAGGAGATTTACTTATTATAATAAATGTTTTATTATTCCTAAATAAAATCCAGGCTTTTGTTCATCCCTTGTGTTCATCATATATATATATATACTATATACCAGAAAATTACTCTACACCCCGTGTAGGAAACGAACGTGGGTTGCGCTGTGTGTTGCTGAAGGAGTTCGTCGCTGGAAACCATAGGTTGCGATCGTGTGGTTGGCAAGGCCGTAAAATCCCGGCGAAAATACCCGGCAGCATTCCGGTAAAAAAGGTATGAATCCGGTTTATAGTATTATGTATTTGATTTACGGAAGCATGATGTGCCTGATATGGTCGTAATGGACTATTTCCGTTTGATTATGAAAGTGGCATATTAAGATAAATAGAAAAGAAAATCATTTAAGGGCATACTAGTCATTTAGCCTTATGTTTGGTTAGAAAAGAAGATTTTAGAATTCTTGGTTAGAAAAGAAGTTGGTATTCTAAAATTGGCTATTTTTGAATTTCACCCTATTTAATTTGCACTAGAATTAAAAAACTTATGTTGAATTTATTAAGTTTAAAAATCCTGACGAATTTGCAATTTGATGTGAAAGTTGTGATTTTTGTGACAAGTAACTCACTGTTGTAAAATTGGAGGGGCTATGGAATTTAAAACAGGGGTAATGAATAGGAGTATCCTTATTTTAATTTTCATATTGGGTTGGTTATTACTTTTTGGACAAGCGAGGAGAACTAATATCAGAATTGGGTTGTATTGTCCTAAACTGCAGTTCAAATCAAGAAGTTTAGCCCACTTCATTGTTGTCTGGTGCAAAACATATATAGAAAGAAAAAAAAATAGCCCACTTCACAAGAGATAATGAAAAATAGGTAAATAACAAAAGGAACTCCGTTTTTTATTGATCAATTAATTATCGATTACAATTTTAGATTTTTTGAATAAATGTAAGGTCATTTCCTTTCAATTTTGTTGTGAGACAGGATTTTTTAACTTTTTTTAAAAAAAATTGAAGTTTGACTTGGTTGACATATTAGTAAGGGTAAGAGAGACATTTACACTTATTTTGTATTATAAAAATATGAATTATGAAAGTGGGCTAAAAAAGTAGATCCTTATCTAATTTATGTCATTTTGATACCCTATGTTCGGCACTCTCTCCATTTTGGTACCTTATGTTTTGTGATGACTAAAGTGATACTCTAATCATGCATAAATCTATCATTTTGACATCATGACCTGCAATAACAGATTTTTCTTGGTCAAAGTGTGGAGTCAAAGGTAATAGGGGGTATAGTGCAATTTTAGAAAATATTATGGGTCAAAATTTAATATTTAAAAATCATTTATTTTCAATTTTAATTTTAAAAATAATATTTAAAAATTATTTATTTAATTTTTAATTTTAAAAATAATTTTTGAAAATTATTTTTTTAATTTTATTTTTAAAATTTATATTTTAAAATTATTTATTTTAATTTTAAAATAATATTTTAAAATTATTTATTTTTAATTTTAACAAACGTTTCAAAATGTAAATTTGGATTATAATAAATAAATTTTTTTATTTATAAATATTATTTTTAAAATTAAAATTTAAATAATTTTAAAATATTATTTTAAAATTTAAAATTAAATAAATAATTTTTAAATATTATTTTTAAAATTAAAATTAAAAATAAATAATTTTTAAATATTAAATTTTGACCCTTAATATTTTCTAAAATTGCACTGTAGCCCCTATTACCTTTGATTTCATACTTTGACCAAGAAAAACCTATTATTACAGTGCATTGTTAAGGTACCATTTTGACCATCACAAAATATAAGATACTAAAATGAAAAAAATACAAAACATAGGATACCAAAATGGGGGTTATGAGCCTATGAGGCTACTGATGAAATTTTATTCATTTAGTTTTAATTAGAATATAAGATGGCAATATGAGGGCATTATAGTACAAATTCACTAATTATTTATATTTTTTTAAAATATGGGTTATGATGAGAAATTTTTTGGCTCTGTTTAAAATTACCCATATTATTATTATTATTATTATTATTATTATTATTATTATTATTATTATTATTATTATTATTTTAATAAACTTTATCATATTACACTTATACACGTAAAGTTAATGACCTTGTAACACAAATTTTTGTATTTAATTTGGTAAAACACAAAACGTGTACAATTCAAATGATTTTCGGATCAAAATATATTTATACGGATCCAATCTCTATTTTTTCTCTGATTCTTCTCTTCAAAACTTGATTTACAAACGGTCTTTGAAATCTTCAGAGTAAATTTGTCTCTTTGATTTTCTCGGACTTGTTGTTTGAACTTAACCTTTGAAGTTTTCGGGGAAGATTTGTATCATCGATCTTCTTTGACTTGATTTTTAGTCTTGATAACGTTAACTCGGAGGGCCGACGCCTTATTTCCGGATCAAACGCTAATTTCGGAATGAATTTGATGAAGAACGCCTTTGAATGTCACAAGAACGCCTTGAATATCTTTGAGAATTTCACTTATGGAAGTTCTCAAATTCTTGAACTCTTCAAATGGTCTTGCTTGTGGATCAAACGCCGTCTTAGGGATGATTTTGGTGAAGAACGCCTTTGAATGTCACAAGAACGCCTTGAATATCTTTGAGAATTTCACTTATGGAAGTTCTCAAATTCTTGAACTCTTCAAATGACTTATGATGTGTTTTTCAACTGATATGGAGACCTCTATTTATAGTTGTGGGAAGAGAGATCTAGAGCTGATGTAACACTATCTCATTGGCTATTGAAAATTGATATATATCTTGAAAGATATTTACTTGTTTCCAAAGAACTTGATGTTTATCATATAATAATATCTTTATTATTTAAATATTTTATCTAATTTTGGATTTGATATGATCCCAAAACTAAATAAATATATTAAAATCAATAAAAATATTATTTATAATATTGTAAAATTTCGCCACCTACAAATGCCCCCTCGAGACTTGTTCATTGACGACTTGTCGTTTGAAATGAATGAGTCATGAAAATTGATTAGATAGTTTAAACTCATATCAAGGAGTCTTGAACTTGAATTTATTAGATAGTTTATACTCGTTTCAAGGAGTTCTTGAATAGTTTATACTCATATTCAAGAGTTCTTCAATTTGAATTTATTAGATAGTTTATACTCATATCAAGGAGCCTTCAATTTGGATATGAATTTAGATAGTTTATGCTCGTATCAGGGAGCTTTCTTGAACTTGGATAGTTTATGCTCATATCAGAGAGCTTTCAACTTGAATTTGGATAGTTTATGCTCATATCAGGGAGCTTTTTCTTGAACTTGGATAGTTTATACTCATATCAGGGAGCTTTTTCTTGAACTTAGATAGTTTATGCTCATATCGAGGAGCCTTCAACTTGAATTTGGACTTTGTAGACCTTTTATACTCGTGTCCGTGAGTACTTGGATTTGAATTTGGATTTATAGACATTTTATACTCGTGTCAAGGAGTCTTGAATTTGAATTTGTAGACTTTTTATACTCGTGTCAATGAGTCTCTTGAATTTGAATTTGTAGACATTTTATACTCGTGTCAATGAGTCTTGGATTTGAATTTGACTTTTTAGACATTTTATACTCGTATCAATGAGTCTTGGTATTTCTTGAAGAGTTTAGATAGTTTTGGCTCTTATCAAGGAGCTTTGGAAGATAGTTTAGGCTCTTATCAAGGAGCGTTTGAATTTTGAAGACTTTAGATAGTTTAAGCTCTTATCAAGGAGCTTTGAAGATAGTTTAGGCTCTTATCAAGGAGCGTTGACTTTTTATTTTCATTGATTGTGACATATGTTGAAAGACTTGAATTGGCCCATGGTTAGATTTGTAGCCGTTTCATCATCATCATGATCATCATCATTATCATCATCATCTTCTTCTTCTTCACTTGGAGATCCCTCAAAATGTTTACCCCCATCATTTATTTCTGACTCTTCTTCAAAGTTGTGATGCTTTTGCATCGACAGTTCTTGAACTTCATTTGCAGTCATGCTTAACTCCATGTCGTAAGCTTTAGTGGCCAATTCCTCGAAGGTCTTGGGTTGAATTCCTTTCAAAATATATCGAAGACCCCAACACATGCCTTGGATGCATATTTCAATTGCTGAACTTTCTGATAATTGATCTTTGCAATTCAGGCTCAAGTTTCTCCAACGATTGATGTAGTCGATGACAGACTCTTCTTTTTGTTGGTTTGTATTTGTGAGTTCAATCAAGTTAACTGTCATCCGAGTACTGTAGAAGCGGTTAAGAGATTCTTTCTCCAGTTGTCCCCAACTATTAATCGAATTTGGCTCCAAATCGGTATACCAATCAAACGCGTTGTCTTTTAAAGAACGAATGAATTGCTTCACCAAGTGATCTTCGTATGTCCTAGCATCATTACAGGTCTCTATAAAGTGAGCCATGCGTTGTTTTGGATTGCCTTTGCCATCAAATTGTTGAAACTTTGGCGGCTGTTAGCCATCTGGTATCTTTAAGTTGTCAATTCTTGGAGTATATGGCTTGTTGTAAGTCCAGAGTGATTTATGGCTCTTTCGAGACTTGTCTTTGATTGTCTCTAGTATGAAATCTTTAAGTTGATCAACTTGTATTGAGCCATGGGACAAGATTTCAATTTCTTTGGCTGTAGATTTTTCATTTTTGTTAGCATGTAGCTTTGTAGATATCTCAGTTTTAGTATCTTCATTCGCTTGCTCGCCACCAAAATCAACAACCCATTCTTTGTTCAGCTTCAAGATTTGAGCATCCCGTTCTTGTATTCGCTTGGCAAGTCCTTCGGCCAGCTTCGTCAAATTTGCAATTTGTTCTTCCAGAATTGTAGACATCTTGATGCTTGAGGAAATTGATGAAGAGAAGAGATGAGAGGTAGAGACGATCCCACCGGGCGTGCCAAAATTTGTAACACAAATTTTTGTATTTAATTTGGTAAAACACAAAACGTGTACAATTCAAATGATTTTCGGATCAAAATATATTTATACGGATCCAATCTCTATTTTCCCTCTGATTCTTCTCTTCAAAACTTGATTTACAAACGGTCTTTGAAATCTTCAGAGTAAATTTGTCTCTTTGATTTTCTCGGATTTGTTGTTTGAACTTGACCTTTGAAGTTTTCGGGGAAGATTTGTATCCTCGATCTTCTTTGGCTTGATCTTTAGTCTTGATAACGTTAACTCGGAAGGCCGACGCCTTATTTTCGGATCAAACGCTAATTTCGGAATGAATTTGATGAAGAACACCTTTGAATGTCACAAGAACGCCTTGAATATCTTTGAGAATTTCACTTATGGAAGTTCTCAAATTCTTGAACTCTTCAAATGGTCTTGCTTGTGGATCAAACGCCGTCTTCGGGATGATTTTGGTGAAGAACGCCTTTGAATGTCACAAGAACGCCTTGAATATCTTTGAGAATTTCACTTATGGAAGTTCTTAAATTCTTGAACTCTTCAAATGACTTATGGTGTGTTTTTCAACTGATATAGAGACCTCTATTTATAGTTGTGGGAAGAGAGCTGATGTAACACTATCTCATTGGCTATTGGAAATTGATATATCTTGAAAGATATTTACTTATTTCCAAAGAACTTGATGCTTATCATATAATAATATCTTTATTATTTAAATATTTTATTTAATTTTGAATTTGATATGATCCCAAAACTAAATAAATATATTAAAATCAATAAAAATATTATTTATAATATTCTAAAATTTCGCCAACTATACCTAAAGTACTTCTATTTGTAGATAGGAAAATTCTATACCATATGTTACCGTGTTGGCGTGGAGAGACTACCCACAAAAACAATTGCACCCAATCGATTGTAAGTAAAAGAAAAAAGAGTACGAATAAAGAAAATGTTAAATCCATAAAATGAACCCAATTGATTTGTAGGATTGTAGGAACAATCGTGACATGATCGATATCTCCTTCCCGCCATCTTCTCTCTCCTCTGCCAATTTTATAATGTTATTATTATAAATAATAATGTATTAAAAAAATATAAAAATTGTTTCATAATTCATATTTTTTTACTGTCCATAAAATGAACTTATTATTGACATATTTTGAATCATACCAAAAAAATCATCGATACTTATTTATTTTCTCTCGTTTGAAATTATGGATCCATATGATCCAAAATATTTTTCAAATTCCCAAAATTATCCAAACTCTCAAAATTATCCATATTTCAATTTGTGAAAAATATAATAATAAATTATTATCCATAATAGATATTAACAAATAATCAAATCAAACAAATCAGGGAAAAGAGTTAAATATGCTCTTAAACTATCATCAAAAGTTCATCTACACCTTTTTTTTTTTATCTAGGATCAAATAAACACTTCAACTAATTAAAAGGTCCAGACACACCCCTCCTTTATTTGGCCCTTCTTTTGTTTGAATTTTTTTAGTCGTGTTTATAAAAAGAAATAACAACAATAAAAATAATAATAATTATTATATTTTTCTAATAAATAAATAATATTATATTGAAATATTTAGAAATTAATAAAAATAAACTAGACGAATTTACAAAAATATTCTGGACTAATCATTAATTATTAACAAAGATATTTTTTTATTTGATGAATTACTAATTACATAAATAATTTTATTAATTGTTAGAAAAATAATTTATACAAATACCAATTATTAGTTAGAAAAAATAATGAATTAATTTTTGAATGTGAAATTATTATTATTATTATTATTATTTATTTTCGAAAATAATTGTTATATTGACAACATAATTATAATCAAATAAATGAAGTTAAATGAAGTAGGGGTATATTTGGACCTTTTAATTAGTTAGAGTGTTTATTTAATCCTAAATAAAAATGAGGGTGTAGATGAACTTTTGATGATAGTGGGCTTATTTGGCCCTTTTTCCAACAAATTATTTTGAATTGCAGATGATTGTTGATAAAGTTGAAAAATTGTGAATTTGGATTATTGAGTTGATTGTGTAGGTGAACAAGAGAGAAATAATTATTAATTAAAATGATGTTTTAAATTGAAAAATAGTAATGGCTAATGAATTTATAAATTTAAATTCAAAAGTCTTCCCCAACTACTCAATTATATTACTGTTCATGTTTCTTCTAGTCAAATAAATACTTTATATATTTACGATTGTCAGCGTTGAAATGATGCCCCCAGGTGTTGGAGACGAGGGGAGAGACCGGAGGGGTGCTGCTGTTGTATAATTTTGTCAAAGATCATGCCTCTTTTACCAGACGTTTCCTCACGAGTAGTAGTTGATTCTAGCCTAAACAATTGCTCAAATTCGGACCTCGGGAACTCTAGTTATTGGCGTTGGTTGCACGTATATCACCCAAGTCCTCTTGATGTGTTTTCCTGTTGTTTCTCTTGTCGCATTTATGCTATTCTCACGTTTAGCTAAATCTCAGAGTTTATGCTATATGACTACAACTTTAGGATATATATTATTTGAGTTTTAGAAATTAATTGGATTGTAGATTGAGTTGTTGATAGTCGAGGACTTACGATTTGTGTAGTTTGAGATTGAGAGTTGTTCGTGGGGATTTTTTGATCGAGTGTTGGGACTTGTTAGGACATCTGCATCTATCATGTGGGCTTTATTTGCGAACTCATTTTTCGAGCTATTAAATTCTACTTCGATAAACTGCATTATGTGATTATAAATGTTAAACTGTTAAGTTCTGATTTTATTAGGAGGGGTGTATTGGATTGAGATTTCGTTGGATTTTGATGGACTTTTAAATGTCTATGGATTTATAAAATCCATAAACTCCACGCAGAGTCTGGTGGATTTCGGACCGATTTTGAATGATTTCAATGGATTTAAAATCCTTCTAGCCAGCACTCGATGAAACTCAACGATCGGTGGACCCGGGAAAAAATTAAACCCAGCGACCGTTTGAATTGAGCGGCCACTGGGAAGTCGAGTCGAGAGAACCCAGCGATCGCTGGAAGCCAGCGGCCGCTAGGAGGCTAGGATAAAAAACCCAGCGACCGCTGGGGAACGAGTCGAACAAACTCGACGACCGCTGGCACCTAGCGACCGTTGAGAATTAAAAATATAAAAGGGCAGAAAGCCCCAAATCGGGCAGAACACGCCCTAATTCACAAAACACATCAGAAAACGTGAAAGAAAAGTTGCGAAACCCCATCCGCCACTCGCCTCCAGCCACCGCTCCACCGACCGTTCGAAGCCCACGACCGCTGCCACTCTCAATCATGCCTCCTCGCATGAAGAATCCTTATGTCGGGGCACACGAAGAAGTTGAAGAGGAAGACCTCACGACGAGGTATGAATGTCCATTTCTTCTAAAAACTGAATGGGATGGACAACTCTATTCCAAATTTAACCAATGTATGGTTACCATGCCTCGTTATTTAGATTGGGATTTGTTGAAAGATTTAAAAATTGTAGCAAAAGTTACGAAGTATTTGAAGGTTTTGGGGTTAGAACATTTTGCTAAGCATGTTAATTATTCTGGTTATGAAGACTTGTGTTATGAATTTTTATGAACTATGTATGTGATTGATCCCAATAAGAAGCTTGGGGTTAGGATGAACGGGAGGAACTACCAAATTAATTTGCCTAGAATGAAAACTGTGTTTGGATTGCCTACTGGTGGGGAACAGGAGAGACCTAATTCGTTTAGTGTGGAAGCGGGTTGGCGTGAGTTGTCTGGGTTTGACAATTGGAATAATTCAGGTAAGTCGAATAGGTACATCCAAGACCCGGCACTGGCAAATGTGCACAAATTCCTTGCTTATAATGTGTCTGGGAAAGAGCAGACGAATAAAGTGAACGCGAATGAGGTGTATTTGTTGTGTTGTGCGTTGAGGGACACAAAAGTTTGCATTTCAAACTTTATTTGGTCAGCTATGAGACAGATGCAGACTCGGGCAGGCACGCATCTTTCATTTGCTCCTATTGTGATGGGATTGACACATAATTTCAGAATTCTAAGTGCCAGGACGGGGTATCAGGAAGGGCATGATGAAATCAGGCCGTATTCGATCGATTTCAGTGAGCTAAAAGGAGCTCTAATTATTAAAGATCGATTCACATTTTCCCCCCTGCTAAGAGGCCATGTGTGAGCAAGCATACAAATGAAGAGCGCGTCAAGATGGAAGGTGATTCTGATGCCGGCTCGTCCACTGGTGGTGATGAAGGTGGGAATGAAGATGAGGACATGGAGGAAGAGGAGGAGGATAAAGAGGAAGAGCAACCTGAACAGCCACCTCATACAATGTCCGAAGATTACTATGGGCGATTCCAGAATGATATGATGTCATTTCGGGAGCATATCGACGCATCCTTTGGATCACTGAGGCAGCATATCAACGATAGGTATGACGGCATACCCAACAAATGAACGATTGGTTTGATGCGCATACCCAGTAGATGAACGCCCGGTTTGACGCGCATGATGCACAAATTACATCCTTACAGGCTCAGTGGGATGCTTGGACTGCCTTCTATCCGCCACCACAACCATTACCTCAAAATTAATGGTTTATACTTTGCATTTAGTGGATTATATTTTGATTGTTTGAATAAATGGTTTATGTTAATGTTATGTTTGATGTTTAATGATTTTTTGGACCGATTTTTGGTTGATTTTTGGTGTTTGTGAATGGTGTAGGTGTGCTCGCTCGATAAAGCCAAACGCCGGAGGCGGAGGACGCCAGCCGCCATTGTTTGGGTGTTGTTTTTTTTTTTTTTAATTCTGTCGTTGATATCAAATATTTTTTACTTTGTTGAACAATATGTTATCTATTATGTTGAACAATATGTTTTCTATTTTATTTAACAATATGTTTCTTAACAGTGTTTATTTCGATTATGTTTATTTCCCATTTCATTTTACCGATGATTGAATAATGCATAAAGTGTTAAAAGCAAAATACAAAAATAATTTATTCAAAAAAATAGAACACAAATATCAAAGTAGTAGACATAAACATCGTACAATAAACATTTGGTATAAAATAGAATGCTACATTTCGAAAAAAAAAGCATAATGGATGCCCACCGGCCGCTGGGAGTCAGCGGCTGCTGGGAATGTTTCTGCCCAACATTTCCAGAGTGCACTGGCTTCCAGCGGCCGCTGGGCGTGCGATAGGGCGGTCCGAACGGCCGCTCACACCCAGCGGCCGCTGTCCTTTATTTTTTTTTGAAAAAATGGTGTTTGTCTTCTTTTTTTTTTAACATATGATTTTTCAACGATTTTTATGTATACTACATTGATGATGTTGATTTTCCATCTCGTATTACTTGTGTAGTATGATGTTTCATCGGATACACAAGTTGTGAAAGAAAAATACAATAATTATATTAAAAAACTGTTATCCAAATTCGTTATAAAAATTTGACACCATAAGCACAAATTGTTTATAACATACTAATTATAGTCAATATTTCATAGTCAATTAAAAAAAATATTACTCAGCATTCCCATCTTCGGTCTCATCATCGTCATTTCCATCGCCGTTATACATGGGCCTTGCTTCCCACATAGAATTGGCAATGCTCATTCTCCATGCATTAGCTTCTGTTCTTTGTTGTAATTGGCTTTGAGATAGCCATTCCATATTTTCTTCTTCCGGAGGAGGAGGTGGTAAATCTTGATCTCCTTCATATTCTACTGGAAATTCATCAGAGCGGCACTCTTTCCGGAGAAAATTGTGTAAACCAGCACAAGCCAAAGCTAATTCTGCTTGTGTTTGAAATGGGAACGGAGGTGCCGTTTTGAAAATTGTGAATCTGGATTTGAAGACACCAAAAGTCCTCTCAATCACATTTCTTAACGATGCATGACGGAGATTGAATAATTCACTTGTATTTCTAGGGTGACGACCTTGAGCACCAAAATCTTTTAAATGATATCGAACACCACGTAATGGAGCTAAAAACTGGCGTCTATTAGCAAATCCATAATCCACCAGAAAATACTTACCTACAACAACACAATTAAAATATTTGTATTAACTAGTGACCTTTTCACCATTAAAAAAAATAAGTGTAAAATACGGGGTACATACCTTGGGGCACCTGAAGGCCATTTGTTCTTGATAATGCATCACTTAAAAGTTTTGAGTCATGTGCCAAACCTTTCCACCCACTTAGCACATATATGAACTGCAAATCAAAGTTGCAAGCTGCCAAAACATTCTGCAAATGCATACCATGCCGGTTACGAAAACTGCTTACTTCTTGGCCTGTTACCGTTGCTGGGATATGAGCTCCATCTATAGCCCCGATGTAATCCTAAAATAAAATGAATATGTGAGAGAAGAAAACTACAACATTTCAGATTCTTTACGTAATAAAAGATACATACCTTAAATAAAGGCATAAATCTTGTGCTTTCCTTAATTTTAGCAGGATCCCTGTAGACGTCTTAACCATCATGTCCGGTGCTATGGTATTCAATGCCTTTAGGATTTTGTTGAAATTTTGACTAGTTGTGAAATGGGAACGATGGAACCTCTGACTAACATTACAATATCTATCGTTGTGCCCAACAATGATCAAGAATGTCGCCACCATTTCTTCAACACATACGTATCTTGTATCTTCTAGATGCGTTTTCTCTTTAATGATAGAGCATAACTTCAAAAACGCATCAGGATACATCCTATACAACTGTCGAAAGCTTTGTAGATCTCCTTCAATCATATTATTAATAAAGTGAAATCCAGTTCTACTAATTGATCATCGCTGCAAAGAACGTTCAATACGCCGACGCATCATAGCAATTTTTCCTAATAAGATTATCACTGCTTTAATTGTCAAGAGCAAGAGCCTAACATTTTCGTAAAGTTCCATCTCCTCTTCCTTGTCAATGTCTTCTTCCATTTCTTCTTCCAAAATTTCATGATTTTCTATACCGCATTTAAAAAATATGAACGGGGTCTTAATTAACAACAATACTACAAATATGTAAAATAAGAAATACATTCAAATTCATACAACTAAAAAATCAACAAATAAATAAAATAATAATAAAAAAATATAATTCATAAATTCAAATAAATGGTCATTAGAAATAAAATAATAATAAAAAACATGATTCATAAGTTCAAATAACATAATTCATAAATTTAAATAAATAAAATAATAATAAAAAAACATAATTCGTAATTTATAATGATCCCTAATCCCTAATTTTGTAAGCTATCCAATTAGCTCGTTCATCAACGGTCATCTTCAAAAAACCATCTTTCTTTGACTTGGTGTCAAGCAAGTCAAATGCCTTGAGCCGAGTGTCTTCATTCAAATTTGGGATCTCTTTAATTGCATCCCAAGTCGTATATGATCTTTCTTTTTCTCTTTTCTCCAGTATGCTATCTCTTTTCAGTAAGAGATTATGAACTCCCTCACAAGTGTTGGATAATTTTTTAATCTCTTCCATGATATTATCAGTGGAGCCCGAAGTTGCTTCATATTGAATTCTACTTCTTTTGGGTAGAATTCTTCTTTAATGGAACCCTCAGACACTTCAGGCAGCCCAGAAGGAGGTGTGGAACCAGATGATGGTAGCTCATCTTGGGCTAGTGCGACAAACGCCTCATTTTCAACATTAAAAGTCAAATCTTCTATGCGCGCATCTCTGTTTTCAACATCTCCTAATGTGTTTGCATCAGTAGCACTACCCAATCCAATTGAGTTTTTTTTCCTACGGTAACACTATTGCCACAGCAATTAACAAGTCCTCATAATCAGAACAGTCCCCATAGCGTAAGTTTGCATCTTTTGCCTGGGCCTAGAATCAAATAAATAACAAACTTATTAAATCACTTTATTAGTTAAAAAAATAATCGATAATATTATTGCAATCGGATAGTACCTTACAGTACGCATCCCAGCCGTGAACTTTTTCGTAATGTGGTCATATCCAAAACCAGAGCTAAATCTCAAAAGGTTTGAATAAGAAGTCCAACAATGTTTATACCATTTCAGTCAGCTTTGGTAATTGCTATAGGTCTTAGTACAACGAAGTCTCTCATTAAGCATAGGAAGTATTCTTTCTTCCACAGTGGTTTTGCTAAAGATACCACTATTATCACGCCATCCCCGACGCGCAACATCAACCATAAGTTCTAACAGAACGTCACTCTGTTCCTTAGTCCATGATTCATAGGATGTCTTCCTTTTCGAATCTTGTTGTGAGTCTCCCATAATAATACTAATATATTATTGTGTACAAATAATTAATCATCGTAATATAAAAAAAAATATATTTATTGTTGGTGCTTCATTTAAAAACTTCAAAAATATACCCAAATCACATCTATTATGAATAAAAGTGTAATAAAAACAACGTCAAACAGTAATTTAAGAAAAACGTACAAAATTTTGTTTCTTCATGCAATAAACTTAAAAATTCAAAGCCAAATACAATCAATAATTATTATACGTGTAAAAAAATCGAAATTGGAGTGTAGAGAGTACCTATGTCAGAAGAATATACTGGACTTCAGTTGAGCACCCTTGAGCAAATTGCATCCGCGAATTTGATGAATTATGATAAAAAATATCGCTGCATGGGATATTTAAAGGGGTGAGACCAACTAAGCCCAACGGTCCCTGGGCCGCAGCGTCCGCTGGAAGTAAACCGACTTACTACCAGCGACTGCTGGGCTCAGCGGCCGCTGGAATCCGAACATGACTACTCCAGCGGTCGCTGGGATGCCCGAGTTCAGATTCCAGCGGCCGCTATCATACACCGACCGCGGGATTTTTCAAATCCATCAAACTCTCATGTCCAGGGGTCAGATTTCATTCTTCACATTTTTAACGTGAAATCGAGTTGAAATCCAATGAAGTCAATGACTTTTTAAAGTCCATAGATTTTTGAATACCTCCGGATTTTAAAAGACTTTTAAAAGGCTGGATTGAATACCTCCGGATTTTAAAGGACTTTTAAAAGTCTAGATTGAATACACCCAGATTTTAAAAGTTCATTAAAATTCATCAAAATCTCAAACGAATACACCCCCCTAAGTTTGCATATGTGGTCATCCGTATTTACTGTATGATAACTGAGGTTGTAATAAAAATTAACGTTGATATAAATCACATTTGACATTGAGATAAACTATGGTTGACATTGAAGGTTGATATTACAAGGTTTCACATTGGGAAATATTAAGGTTGACCTTGAGATTGACTATGATTGACATTGGAAATTATTTTAAACTTGATTTTAATTGAGATGGTTTAGGTTGTGAAAAGAGAGGTTGCGAGTTGTGTTAAGTCAGCTAATGAGTCAAGGCAGCTAAAGTGTTAAAGGCAGGTAGCTATTGAGTTGAGGTAGTTGGTGTGTTGAGATGATTTGTGTATCGAGTAAAACAACTTATGTCTTGAGTCAAGGGAGGTGAAGTGCTAAGACAACTATATGAGTTTTTAACATATGAGCATGTTTACACGAAAACAATTTTAGTGAACTTATGATTGCTTTTGGTTTTTAAACTCCATATGGTTCACTACTTGCATAAACATAGATAATCAATCATTTTTCTAAAATACTTTGCATAACTGTTATTGTTAAAACATGTCCACTAAGTGTATCAGTACTCAGTTCAAATATTTTTAAATGCTTTTCAGATTAGCATGTCAAAACATGAGGAACGCGGAATGTTGAAGGACTTGGCATTCGGTTTTGCTTTGATAATATATTGTTCTTTTGCTTTGTATACTAGTGCTTAGTTTCTTGTTCGACCTAATTACTCAATCCTCTATAATTATAATTATTCCGCTACTCTGATATATGAAATATAATCTATTTGAGCTTTCTAAATCACTTATCTTGGTTTATTATTATTAAAATATTTCATTTCTTCTTCGCTTCTTAAATCCAACCCCCATGGTATTTTTAAGATCTTTCGGGATCAGGGTGCTAAAAAATTTATATTTGACTTGATTTTACCTTTCAAATAGAAAATTTACCCTACATACACTAATTAGGTATTCTAATAGCAATTTTAAAAAAAATATGAGGGAACCGCTTGTTGTTTCATAGTTTTCCCTATCTTTACAAAAACTTCAAATGTTCATAATTTTCTCTTTTTTGTCCAATTTATGTAAATAAACGTCAAATTGAAGCACTTGTTCTTTCAAGTAAAATCATGGAGGACCTTTTTAGTTAAGATGCAAAACTATGGACCAAAAATGCAAAACATATATTTAAAGATGAAATAAATCATAATTAGATTAGTAAACCATAATTAGATTCTATTAATTTTGAATGGAAACATTGAACCGTAAAATTTAATCATAATTGTCTTGTGCACGGCCTTGTTCACGCGCTTGTTGTGCTAATGCTTGGAGTTAATAAATTTTTTGAAAACAATTCTATATATGTTGAAGGGGGTTAGACTTTAACATCAAATTTGAATTTTTATAGAGAAAATGAGTAAAGAAACATTGATTTTACGTGGAAAACCCAAATCGGAAAAAACTATAGGTAAGGGGCAATTTTTACTTGGTAGAAGAATATCATCCACAATACATTATTTGAGGATATTCTATAGTTTATTAGGGAAATGAGGTTTGTTTGGGGAGGAAACCTGTAAAAGCGTGCGTAGGTTTGCTTGCGATCGATCCTGGGCGAGTGGGGCGGATTCCGTTTGTGTTTGGAAGCCAAAAAAAAAGAGATCAATTTTGTTTATTTCTTCAAGTGCCTAGAGTTCTATTGAACATCCAAACTCAGGCAGTGTTTACTTAGTAATAGATCAAATATTTTAGATTGATTGAAATAACATATTCTAATTCACCTCATACACACTTTTGAATAAATTTGCATTTATTAGATCATATGGTCCTTCAAACATTACTCAATTACTCAATTTAGGGCTGGGGAAACATACCGTCATGCTATACTTACTGTACCAGAAAAATATCGGAATGCCGAACTTTAAGGTATACCGGTATTTTCGATCAGGTACTAAGGTATGATACCGTACCGAGATTTTTTGATAAGATAACGGTATAGAATTTTAAAAATCGAGGTATACCGGCGTATACTGATACCGACGATATACCGAATTATTTAAGTATATACCGTTAGTTCGGCATATACCGTTGTACCGGTATATATACCGTTGGTTCAGTATATTTGTGATATTATATAAATGTGTGTGTGTGTGTGTGCGCGCGTGAATTATAGATACTTGAACTTGATATATAATACTTAATAAATATGATATACATATGTAAACATCTAGTAAATTTACTATATCTAACACTTATAATTAATTAATCTTATGTTATACTTAATGCATAGTAATGATAATTAAATGTGATCTTAATTAATACTTAATAAATAATTCTTACGATTTCTCAGTAAAACGATTTAAAATTTGAAATATTTAGTAAGTTTATAATATTTTATACAATTTATATTAATTATAAAAACATGATTGATATATAATACTGAGTAAATATGTTATACATTTATAAATATCTAGTAAATTTACAATATCTAACACTTATACTTAATGTATAGTAATTCTAAATATGTTTTTAATTTATACTTAGTAAATAATTCTTACAATTTCTAAGTAAATGATTTAAAATTTGTAATATATAGTAAGTTTATAATATTTTATAAAATTAATATTAATTATAAAAAGATGATTGATATATAATACTTAGTAAATATGCTATACATTTAAAACATCTAGTAAATCTACCATATCTAACACTTATAAGTAATCTTATGTTATACTTAATGTATAGTAATTCTAAATATGTTGTTAATTAATACTTAGTAAATAATTCTTACGATTTCTAAGTAAATGATTTAAAATATGATTGATATATAATACTTAGTAAATATGATATACATATATAATACTTAGCAAATATGCTATATACATATAATCTTATATTATAATTAATGCATAGTAATATTAATTAATTAAATAATCTAATATAGTTACATTAATTAATAATTGTTAATTTTGCAGGTTTCTTGAGATTCAAATTTGAAGATTGTATTAGTTTTTGAGAAACATTCTAGACTCGACTTATTTTTATTTCTAGTATTTGTTGGGATATCATGTGGTTGTTTTTATTTTAATTGTTACATTGGAGTGTTAGATTTGAATTATTATATGTGTTTTGTTTTATTGGAGTTTAATTATCGTGACATGAAAATATTTATTTTATTTTGTTGAATTTTGATCGTTGTTAGGGGTGTTTCATATATTTAGTAAATATATGAGATATATCGTAAGATAGTAGGATAATGTATACCGATGTCGATAAGGTATACGGATATTGGTAAGGTATATCGATGTCGGTAAGGTATACCGAAATAAAGGTACGGTAAAAGTATGCCATTTTTTCATACCGAACTTAAGGTATACCGTTGGAATGTATACCGAATGTTAAGGTAAGGTAACAGTATGGATTTTTTCCATACAGTACAAGTAAGGTAAGATAAAAGTATGGTGAAAAAAGTAAGGTATACCTTACCGTCCCACCCTCAATCTAATCTTTCTTCGTTTGTTTGAATTATCCAATCCTTGTATCATTAAATACATAATTTTCATATAATTTCTAATTATAAATTAGTCATATAGTATTTCATTCGTGAATATTTTTTTGAATATTAAATGAAAATATTATTAATGGTTCTTATTGCTTACAGTTAGGGGGACATAATTCTAATGGGATTAATATTTCATATATGTGTGTTTTGTAGTATATTCATTTGTTTTTTAATTCATCGAAGTTGGAATGGTAAAAATTAAAGATATAGTATGCAATCATATTCATAAATATTGTGTACATGCAAAGTGTTCCCAATTTTATGAATGTGTGATTTTATTTTATAATTCATGATCATCATTTATATTTTTAACCGTGAATTAATTTTAGTTTTTTTTTAAAAAAAAATCGCTTCACTATTTATAAAATAATTCTTTTTCTAGATTTAACTCATTGGTTATTTGTTAGAATACAAAATAAGGTGTGCATGTCTTCAAAGTGATTAGTAAATAATAAATTGAAATATGAATTTCAATTTTTATTTTAAAATAGCGTCAAAACACTTTTAATCCAATACCGAACTTTTATGGTCTCTTATGGTTTGTTGACTCGATTTTCTTGGTCTTAACCATTTATTGATCTTTATCTCGATTGCTCACTTAACCATTTTAATTAACCTAAAATTAAATTGAATCAAATTGGATAGAAATAAGAAAAGAAAACCTTAAGCTCATCAATGAAATACAATGCAATTGAATATGGAAAAAGCAATTTAGTGCATGTTTTGTTTGTAAAGTCATTCAAAAACCATTTTACATAAATCAATAAATTTTCTAATTATTTACATGATTAATCATAAGTAATGTATCAC
This sequence comes from Perilla frutescens, assembly GCA_026008535.1. Taxonomy (NCBI): domain Eukaryota; kingdom Viridiplantae; phylum Streptophyta; class Magnoliopsida; order Lamiales; family Lamiaceae; genus Perilla; species Perilla frutescens. The sequence goes on from BRKX01000011.1 coordinate 36,209,053, forward strand.
GGTAAGTAATTGCATGATCCTAATTATACAATATAAAAAGTATATCCTTATAAATTTACAAACATTTGTTCAATCTAGTCACATTAATAAAATAAAATTATCACCACCTAATTTGAAGTTGTACACAAATATAAAATTACACTCACATGTACTCTGTATCACATAAATTCACACGATTCATTTCCTAATATAGTACCCTACTCTATCTTTGAACAAATAAAGTGAAAATGCTTGAAATGTATATATAGTTAAACCACAAGCTTAAAACAAAACTCTCAATTTGCCAAAAATCTAAAACCCACAACAAAAAACTTAAAGAAAAGATAAGAATCTGAAATCACAACAACTTCAACTCCGGAAACCATGTCCGATGAGGATGATCTGAAACCCAATTCGCTCGTTACGGAAATAGACATTGTAACCCACATGATCTCTCGCACGTACCCTGCGTTCGCATGCCGGTTGATAGTGGTTTCGAAGTTCTTCAAATCCGCTGCCATTTCGGACTACGTTTGGGAGAGGTTTCTGTCATCTGATTACAGGGAGATCATCGTGAGGGCTTCTGCTCCGGTGGAGTATACGACCAAGAAACAATTGTTTCACATCTTGTTCAGTCTACACTGCTTCTTGATGGGGAGACTTGGGTTTTCTTCTTTTTCTCTTTTATTTTTTGTAAGGAAGTGTGTGACATCGAGTTCAATGTCGAACCTGATGTCATACTAAGCTCCTATAACACAGTCCACTTCATTCTAATTTTCTAATCTTATCATTTCCTAGATTATAGGATTTATTATTTTTAATAAATCATAATTAATTTGTATATCTTAAATCGTATATATCCACGAAATTTATATTTCAAATAAATGCATATATATGATTGAGATATTATTAATATTTAAATAGAGTTTGATTGAGTCAAACTTTATCTCCTATTTTTTAGGTTTCTTGTTATCTTTTATTTAATTGCTTTTTTTCAAAAAATGACTTGCCAAAAATACTAGAAAAATGGTGTAGAATGTGGGTTATTCTTCCAGCCACAACAAGGAGCGGTTTCTCTCCAATTCATAGAGGTGGTGGCGGTTATTTCAACACACGTTCGAAGAAGATGACTTGTCCTTCAAACCAATTCAAGTGAAGAATGTATTTAAGAAACATAATTCTCATTTGAAGATGTATTCGAGCAGAGAAAGATATCACATTGAGAGTGAGAAGATCAAGAGATCGAGACATCAATTTAGATTCTAGATTTCTATCTTATTTATCTTCTTCTTTTTATGTTTTTCATTGATCAACCAATTTGTATGAAAAGGTTGTTCATGGTAGATTAGATAGAAGATATCCAAGCTTATGAATCATTGCTGAATTGTAATCAAATTAACTGGTAGGTTAATTTGTAGTCTTGAATTCTATTTAGTAATAGACTAGATTAGGGTTCATGTACTTTTGTTGAATAGTCATGAACATTGGTTTTGACATTATCAACTATTTTGTTCTTGCTTGTGAAAGCTTTATTTTACCCTGTGGCAATCACATGCTTTATGTGTGTGATTTAAAATTTATCTTGGTGTGATTTTATGTTTTTTATTCATTGCAATTTCGATTAAGATAGTGATTATACTATCTATAACATTGAGTTTAACATTACGAATCTGTCTTCTATTTTTCAGTAATTTGGGCAACAAATTCCAACATTTTTATTAGGGTTAATTGCCTTAAAATACACAAACTTTGGGGTGTTTTTGTTTTTTTGCACGTTTTAAAAAACGTAATTTTAATAACATGAACTTAACATTTGTTTGGTTTTTCACATAATTTTAAATTCAGACACTCTAATCCGATCAAAATCGATCAAAATTCGTGTATTTTTAAGATAATTTGGTGCCCACATAGATGTATACGTGGAAATCTCCGACAATTAAGTCATTTCCATTAACTGAAATTTGAAAATCATGTGAAAAATCAAATAAGTGTTGAGTTCATGTTATTAAAACTATGTTTTTTAAAACGTGTGAAAAACGAAAAACACATTAAAGTTGATGTATTTTAAGGCAATTTACCTTTTTTATTATGTGTGGTATTTTTCTTTTGAAATTATATGTCAATCCATGGCATTTACACTTGGTTGTTGTTTGTTCTGTTTCATTCTCGTACATGAATTTTATCTTGTCTTATCTTAATTTTCTCGAGGAGAATTTACGTTGAATGTGCACTGCATGTGTGAGAGAAAGAGAGCTGCAATTGTTGCCGTTCAATGACTGTATATAGAGTACATATTTATGTCGAATTAAATTTGATTGAATTGAATTGTTGGATAGAATTTTAGGTTGGCCACAAAGGGAAACAAGATCTATATGTTGAGTGCAAAGGAACTTCATATAGCAGAAATTGACAATCCACAACACTGGCTATGGACGTGTTTACCAGAGGCACCACCCAATATAATTTCACGTTGGTGGAGGTATATCACTTCATTGCGTTCTTTCTTACTATCGAGATTTATCAGTTATTGTTCAATTTAGTGGTGTAGAATGTCTTATTAATTGCTGGGTGTTTGTTGTACAATGTAGTAATCTTGATTCAAGTGATTTGTGCAGTTGTAGAGTTACAAATTCACAAAATTATATGCTGCTAATTAATCATTAAGGGTGCTAGCTAGAAATTGATTCTTGTTTCATTTTCATGTGTGCTATCTGCAGTTTTTCTGAGATTGCTTTGCTCAAAAGTTCCAGTATGCTGGAAATCCATGGGACAGTTCCAGCACAAATACCGTCACCCAACACTATATATGAAATAGAGCTTAAGTACAATCTCCGTTATGGACATATTGATGATCACAGGCTCGATGTTCCAGCAAAGGGATCATTTAGGTATGTTAAATGAGATGGAACTGTAACACCTGGAAATAATAATAATAATAATAATAATAATAATAATAATAATAATAATAATAATAATAATAATAATAATAATAATAATAATAATAAGTTAAGGATATGGTTAGTAAAAAAAATCTAGCCAGATGTTAAGCTTGCATAAACTTTTAGAATTAGCCATGGATGTCTAGTCTATCATTAATTAATTCAACTAGCTTCTGCACGTGTCAATATTTTAGCTCTTCCGAGGATGAAAATTAAATATGTATTAGTATAGAATATTATCCAAATAAATTACAAAGACTTGGCTACAAATTTTGGGAAGAAAAGAATGAAACACTCATAAATTGAAACTTTAGTAACTATTGGAGATAGGAAATTCGACAAAGGAATAAGGTGAGGTTTTGGGATTCCATAATAAGATTTCATGTTATTTCTTTAAATTTGAAAGTCTCGGTGTCTACTTTTATTCCCAGAATTTTCTCCCATGTCACTTATGCAACTATTGAATGGATTTTGTTGCTCAATACTGAATAGAATGGATGGTTATACAAGTGTGTATAATTTATGTTGATATATATATATATATGTACGGTAAAATTAGGTAAAAAAGGGGGTTTAAATCATAGTGGAATATTTTCTTTTAAAAGATGTCTTCATAGTATTAAGCTAGTGGATAGGTACTGTCCATTAAAAAAAATATACAAGTAGAATTAAATGATTTATAGTTATTTAAAAGTTCAATCGATAGATATGGACAAATTCAATAGTATTAGAGTCAGTTAACAAGAAAGTTATTATTTTTATTAACATTAGAATATCTTGAATTCATAAATTTGAGCAAAAAGGAAATAAGGAATCGAAAGGTTATAATAAAACTAAAATTTAATCATAATTATTATAAATTTTTGAATTCACATGTAAAGACAATGTGGTTAGTAGGATAAAGTATGCTCCTAAGCTAGCAAGATTTAATTTGGTAGTATGATTCTAACAGTCTAAGTGTTCAGTCATTAGGGGAAAAAAAATATAGTTAGTGATTATTAAATGTTTGCAATCCGTTAGATAGACTTGGATGAATTCAAGTTTGGAATTAAAAAAAAAATTAATTACGAAGAATTGAGTTCCAAGATTACCTACTGAAATCTAGATCACTCTGCTATTATTAATATATTGATTATTTTGTATCAAATTGGATGTCAATAAGGTTTGTTTATGTATCTTGTAGGCTCTGGAGGAGAGGCTGGGACTTAAAAGAATTTCACTTTTGTGTTGAGTTAAGGGTACTTGTTTGTAAGGTGGGTAACATATCAAAATTTTCTACTGTTTTATTATTGTCTCTATTAAATTATATTATATGATTGATTTATTAACTCAAGTTTTTGATGTGTAAGTAAATTGTATGTACTTGCCTATAGTTTATGGTTAATATCCGAGGTCGAAAGGGCTAAGATATGAACCGTACCAATGGTGTGGTTTATACCACTGTGGTTTAATACCACCCTATTATTATGTCGCCACATCTTGCGCAGACCCACGTGTTCTATATTTTAAGTACATACATGATGTTATGTTCACCGTATGATTTGATTTTGCTGGGACAATGTGTGTTTCTCACTGAGTGTTTAAACACTCACCCCATGTTAATATTGTTTTTGCAGATAAGGAAAGCTGGGCAGAACGTGGTGACGTGGTAGCTGTTGGCCATTATGTTTTTTTTGTGTATATATTATCTAGTACTATTTTGAACTGAAAGACTGTTTATATTTAAAAAAAAATCTCCCGCTTGTAGGATTTAAATAAAACTTTGGTACGAATGTAAATATAGGGTTTCGAGTTTTTTTTTATGTGAAAAAAACTGAGTTTCGAAGATGCAGTTTGTGAATGTTTAATACTACTATTAAAATTTTATCGATTATTTAATTAGTCTTATTTATTTATATATAAGAAATTATTTTATAGCACTCAGTTCTCATAATGAGATTCGGGGTGTTACAGAGTGGTATCAGAGCAGGTCTACGTTTCTGTAGACTTGTCTTTATGTCATATATTTACTAAGTTAAAAAAAAAATTAAAAAAAATGGCCTAATAGTCTATTGTCTCTGCACCTACCCAATTCCAATCAGGTATTGAAAAGTTTAAATTTGCACATACACGACAAATGTAATGTTAAGTATGCTATATGATGCAAATATTTAATTTTATGAGATTATATTATGATGTATGATATTGATGAAAATACGATATTTATGATTGTTATCAGTTTATGGGAACTAGGATTCTAGGTAAATTTCACTAAGACTATAGATCATGCTTGAACTATAGAATGTTATGATAATTATATATTCATTACTTATGTTCTAAAGACAGATAGCAAGACTGATTCGAGCCCCTAGAAAAAGTGTAAGAATTCTCCCATATGAGCAGAAGTTAGCAGCTTATAGAATGTATCAATGGAATCCTGATGATGATGTGGGAGTACACACAACACGAATGTTAAGTATGTGGAGAGAAGTAAAAGATGTACCAGGATGACCCTCTGAGCATGAAGCTACTCGTCGACTGATCGACACACTTATTGACTTTTTCCAACCCCAATCAGAGGAACTTTATAAAGAACGCATGTGGTTTGAACCAAGCATGCGTTCACTCAACATCAACTACAGGAAATTTACGACCACAATAGTTTCATTTTGGATAGGACATGACCAACCCCCACCAAGAAGAGATGTACCATCTCATAGGAATCAGTGAAATAATGGACCCAGGGAAGAGATAGAGGATGGAGGATCTCTATACAATGAATTTGAAAATATAGACGAAAGTCCTATCCAAACTCCAATCAGAGCAAATCAGGAGAATAATTATGAAGATGAAGAGGATCCAGAAGAAGACCCAGAAGAGGATTCGGAAGATGAGGACTCTGAGGAGGAAGATCCCGAGGAAGAGCCTATGGAGGACAACTCTAACCCCGAATAGGATACTGTTCTTTGGTGAACTAATGATGTTGTCAGTCCCTACTTTTGGCCGACCTTAGTGTATAAAAATATGTAAATTATGTATATATATGGGTATGATGTAGGCTACACATTTTGTATGTAGATACAGAGTGTAGATGTTGTATTCCTTTTGTGTAGTATTAAATGAACAATTTGGGATGGCCTTATATATATAAATAGTTTGTGTTATGTGAGCTATTAATTGCTAATTTGTATAGTTATAAAAATAATTTTTATAATATATGTATGTGGGATAAATCATAAATCTCTTATGTTATGAACAGAAAATGCCTAGAGGATGTCGATCTGGTAGGGAACAGGAACTTGGCCATCCACTACGGGTGGAGGAAGTAACAGAAGAAGATCCCATGGAAAACTTTTATAATCTATTTCGAGGTATGGCACAACAAATCGCCGCAGCTCAAAATACTCAAGTCCAGACAGAGCCGGATGATAACACTAGTCGAGTTATAGAGCAATTTCGGAAGTATCAACCACCAATATTTGATGGAAGAGGTGAACCAACAGCCACGGAAGGGTGGCTTCGTGCCTTAGAACGTATTTTCAACCATATCATGTGTACTGATATACAACGAGTCTCTTGTGCTGTTTTCCAATTGGTTGAGGATGCTGATCACTAGTGGGAGTCGCATAGCAAGACAATGACCCAAGAAAAACAACTTGGTTTAACATGGGAAAAATTTCAGCAGACTGTTATACAAAAGTATATTCCCTCATCATATAGAGATCTAAAAGAAGCTGAGTTTCTTCAGTTGAAGCAAGGAAATATGACTGTGACAGAATATGATAGAAAGTTCAGTCAATTATCTCGATATGCTAGTCATCTAGTTGACACGGAGTGCAAGAAGGCTCAACATTTTGAAAAAGGACTACGATCCGAAATCAGCTGTATTTTGGCGGGATTAAAGTTACTATCTTATGTAGAAGTTTTGGATCGAGCTTTGAAGATTGAATTTCGAGTTCCACCTACTGTTAATCGGAGGCCTATGGATCAAGCTATCACGGGAAAAAGAAAATGGGTAGAGGAAAAACCTAAATACTACAATAGTTATCCATCAATGAAAATAGGAGAGAGATCCAACTTGAATAATCGTATGAACAAATCGGTATGCCCAACATGTGGGAAAAATCATAGTGGAGAATGTTTGTTGTATAAAGGAGTATGTTTCCATTGTAGGCAACCTGATCACAATGCAATGAATTGTCCACGGTTTGTGGGCCCAGGACCTAACCAACGTCAGCCACCACCGCCTCCATAATATCGACCACCACCTCCACAACGCCAACCACCACCGCCACAACGTCGACCGCCACCACCTAAAGGGCGAGCATATGTTATGACACAATAAGAGGCAGCTCAAGATCCAGGAACTATGGCAGATATACTGAGTATTCTAAATGTACCAGTACTAGCCTTGTTTTATACGGGAGCCACGCATTCCTTTATATCCAATAATCTAAGTAAGAAGTTGAGCTTAGAAGGGAATATGGTTGAAACAACCTTAGAAATTTATATTCCGTCAGGAAAAATTGTTGAGTCAAGTAGATTTGCAAAGGTTTAGAAATGAAATTTGATCATAAGAAATTGCATGCTGATCTGTACATGTTAAACATGAAAGATTTTGATATAATTTTGGGAATGGATTGGTTAAGGGCTAATCATGCGATCATTAAGTGTCACGAGAAAGAAATAGTTTTTCAAGTACCAGGGAAAGATGAATTTATTTTCCACGGAGCTAGAATGAGGAATGTACCACGAGTTGTCACTGCTATAAGAGCCTTAAAGATGTTGAAGAAAGGAAATTGTCAAGCTTTCCTAGTAAGTCTAGTGAAAGATCAGTCGCTAGCAGATGAGATTGAAGAGGTGCCGATCGTTAGAGAATATTAAGACGTGTTTCCTGAGGATTTATCGAGTCTACCTCCAGATAGGCAAGTGGAATTCAACATTGAATTAGTGCCAGGAGCAGCACTAGTATCAAAATCACCATATCGAATGGCGGCGAAAGAGTTACAAGAATTAAAAGTACAATTACAAGAGTTACTAGAGAAATGATTCATACAACCAAGTGTTTCGCCATGGGGAGCACCAGTCTTATTTGTTAAGAAAAAGGATGGATCATTAAGGATGTGCATTGATTATAGGGAATTGAATAAGCTTACCATCAAAAATAAATATCCATTACCAAGAATCGATGATTTGTTCGATCAACTTAGAGGTACTTGTGTATTTTCGAAGATTGACCTAAGATCTGGGTACCATCAATTAAAAATTCAGAAGGAGGTTGTACCAAAGACAGCGTTTAGAACCCGTTATGGCCATTATGAATTTGTTGTGATGCCATTTGGCCTAAGCAATGCACCGACATTTTTCATGGACATGATGAATCGGGTATTTCATCCGTACTTAGATCAGTTCGTGATTGTATTTATTGATGATATACTGGTGTACTCAAGAAGTAGAAAACAACATGAAGAACATTTGAGAATTGTTCTGGATACACTTAGGCGAGAAAAGTTATATGCTAAGTTTAGCAAGTGTGAATTTTGGTTGAATAAAGTGGTATTTTTAGGGCACGTTGTATCATCACAAGGAATCATGGTTGATCCAGCTAAAGTGGAAGCTGTTAGTGAATGGAGAACACCTACAAATGCAAGCGAAATTCATAGCTTCCTAGGTTTAGCTGGATATTATCGAAGGTTTATAGAAGGATTTTCAAAGATTGCTCGTCCCTTGACCCAACTAACAAGAAAAGGAGTAAGGTATCAATGGACAAAAGATTGTGAGAAGAGTTTCTTAGAGTTAAAACAAAAGTTAGTTACAGCTCCAGTGTTAACTATCCCAGAGGGGTCAAAGGGGTTTGTAGTTTTTAGTGATGCATCAAAACAAGGACTAGGATGTGTCCTGATGCAACATGGAAAGGTAGTTTCATATGCCTTCAGACAGTTGAGGCCACATGAGTTAAACTACCTTACTCATGATTTGGAGCTTGCGGCGGTAGTACATGCCTTAAAAGTTTGGAGGCACTATCTGTATGGAGGAAAGTGTGAGATATACACTGACCACAAGAGTTTGAAGTACTTATTTGAGCAAAAAGAGCTTAATATGAGTCAAAGAAGATGGCTGGAATTGTATCATCCCGGAAAAGCAAATGTGGTTGCAGATGCCCTAAGTAGGAAAAGTCGGGAGGAACAAAATTATTTCTTAATTAGTCAAGTACAACTTATAAATGACTTTGCAAACATGAGGATTGAGGTGATATTGCCACCAGAAAATATTGAGGCCAAGATTACGGCTCTAATAGGAAAGTCTACTCTGCGTAGCAGAATTATCGAAGCTCAGGACAAAGATGACTACTTAAGAAAAATAAGAATGGAAGTGGAAAAAGGAAATCTTTCAGATTTTTTTTAGAGATGATCGAGCTTTGACTTTCCAAGAAAGGATATGTGTGCCTCAAGATGAGGAGTTAAAATGAGAAATTCTAGATGAAACTCATGTTACGCCTTATACGGCACACCCTGGTGGTACGAAAATGTACCAAGATTTGAAAGGTTTATTCTGGTGGAAGAATATGAAGGATGATATTGGTTTATATGTATAGAAATGTATAGTGTGCCGACAAGTAAAGGCCAAACATCAACGCCCAACTGGATTGTTAAAGCCCCTTGAGATTCCTGAGTGGAAATGGGAACACATTTCAATGGATTTTATTGTTGGATTACCAAAATCTACTCGAGAAAATGAAGCTATTTGGGTAATTGTTGATCGACTCACCAAGTCAGCCCATTTTCTTCCAATAAAAATGACATTTGGATTGGATAGACTGGCACAAGTTTACCTCCAAGAAATAGTAAGACTACATGGAGTTCCAGTGACCATAGTGTCGGATCGAGATACTCGTTTCACATCAAAATTTTGGCAGAGTCTTCAGCGTGCCAGAACTAGATTAAATTTCAGTACAGCTTTTCATCCTCAGATAGATGGACAAACTGAGAGAACAATACAAACCATGGAAGATATGTTAAGAGTGATTGTATTAGATCTTGGGGGAAACTGGGAGAATTATATACCTTTGGTTGAGTTTGCATATAATAATAGCTATCAAGCGACAATTGGAATGGCACCGTATGAAGCTTTATATGGGCGAAAGTGTAGATCATCATTGTACTGGGATGAGGTTGGAGAAAGAAAAATCCTAGGTCCTGAACTTGTAGAAAAGACTGTCGCAATTATTAGCAAGATTCGGGAAAAGATAAAAATGGCGCAAGATAGACAAAAATCATATGCGGATCAACGACGAAAGGATTTAGAGTTCGAAGCTGGTGATAAAGTTTTTTTGAAAGTATCTCCTAGTCGGGGTGTCGTTCGTTTTGGAAAACGGGAAAAATTGAAACCACGATATATTGGACCCTATGAGATTATAGAAAGAGTAGGAGAAGTAGCGTATGGATTAGCATTACCGCCAGAATTGTCTGAAATATATAATGTGTTTCACGTGTCGATGCTCCGTAAATATATTTTTGACCCAAGTCACGTTATCAATAGAGAGACTATAGAGATAAATCTAGATCTCACATATAAAGAAACTCCTATAGTGATTTTAGACAGGAAAGTGCAACAATTAAGAAATAAGTGAATTGTGCTAGTCTAAGTCCAATGGAGCAAACACGGAATAGAAGAAGCTACGTGGGAGCGTGAAGATGAAATTTTGGCAAAATATCCAAATATCTCGAGAATTGGTAAGTGTTAATTTCAAGTAGGAAATTATTTCATAGGAGGGGAGGATGTAACACCTGGAAATAATAATAATAATAATAATAATAATAATAATAATAATAATAATAATAATAATAATAATAATAAGTTAAGGATATGGTTAGTAAAAAAAAAATCTAGCCAGATGTTAAGCTTGTATAAACTTTTAAAATTAGCCATGAGTGTCTAGTCTATCATTAATTAATTCAACTAGCTTCTGCACATGTCAATATTTTAGCTCTTCCGAGGATGAAAATTAAATATGTATTAGTATAGAATATTATCCAAATAAATTACAGAGACTTGGCTACAAATTTTGGGAAGAAAAGAATGAAACACTCATAAATTGAAACTTTAGTAACTATTGGAGATAGGAAATTCGACAAAGGAATAAGGTGAGGTTTTGGGATTCCATAATAAGAATTCATGTTATTTCTTTAAATTTGAAAGTCTCGATGTCTACTTTTATTCCCAGAATTTTCTCCCATGTCACCTATGCAACTATTGAATGGATTTTGTTGCTCAATACTGAATAGAATGGATGGTTATACAAGTGTGTATAATTTATGTTGATATATATATATATATATATATATATATATATGTACAGTAAAATTAGGTAAAAAAAGGGGGTTTAAATCATAGTGGAATATTTTCTTTTAAAAGATGTCTTCATGGTATTAAGCTAGTGGATAGGTACTGTCCATTAAAAAAAATATACAAGTAGAATTAAATGATTTATAGTTATTTAAAAGTTCAATCGATAGATATGGACAAATTCAATAATATTAGAGTCAGTTAACAAGAAAGTTATTATTTTTATTAACATTAGAATATCTTGAATTCATAAATTTGAGCAAAAAGGAAATAAGGAATCGAAAGGTTATAATAAAACTAAAATATAATCATAATTATTATAAATTTTTGAATTCACATGTAAAGACAATGTGGTTAATAGGATAAAGTATGCTCCTAAGCTAGCAAGATTTAATTTGGTAGCATGATTCTAACAGTCTAAGTGTTCGGTCATTAGGAAAAAAAAGTATAGTTAGTGATTGTTAAATGTTTGCAATCCATTAGATAAACTTGGATGAATTCAAGTTTGGAATAAAAAAAAAATTACGAAGAATTGAGTTCCAACATTACCTACTGAAATCTAGATAACCCCACTATTATTAATATATTGATCATTTTGTATCAAATTAGATGTCAATAAGGTTTGTTTATGTATCTTGTAGGCTCTGGAGGAGAGGCTGGGACTTAAAAGAATTTCACTTTTGTGTTGAGTTAAGGGTACTTGTTTGTAAGGTGGGTAACATATCAAAATTTCCTACTATTTTATTATTGTCTCTGTTAAATTATATTATATGATTGATTTATTAACTCAAGTGTTTGATGTGTAAGTAAATTGTATGTACTTGCCTATAGTTTACGGTTAATATCTGAGGTCAAAAGGGCTAAGATATGAACCGTACCGATGGTGTGGTTTATACCACTGTGATTTAATACCACTCTATTGTTATGTGGCCACATCCTACGCAAACCCACGTGTTCTATATTTCAAGTACATACACGATGTTATGTTCACCATATGATTTGATTTTGCTGGGACAATGTGTGTTTCTCACTGAGTGTTTAAACACTCACCCCATGTTAATATTGTTCCTGCAGATAAGAAAAGTTGGGCAGGACGTGGCGACGTGGTAGTTGTTGGCCATTATGTTTTTTTTTGTATATATATTATCTAGTACTATTTTGAACTGAAAATACTGTTTATATTTTCAAAAAAAAAAATCTCCCGCTTGTAGGATTTAAATAAAACTTTGGTACGAATGTAAATATAGGGTTTCGAGTTTTTTTTATGTGAAAAAACTGAGTTTCGAAGTTGCAGTTTGTGAATGTTTAATACTACTATTAAAATTTTATCCATTATTTAATTAGTCTTATTTATTTATATATAAGAAATTATTTTATAGCACTCAGTTTTGATAATGAGATTCGGGGTGTTACAGGAACTATGATTGAAGAGGAGTTCACTGTTTACTTGATCGAGCCACCATACATGATTGAAGTTAATGAAAACGGATTGAGATTGCCTGGTGTACCCGAAGTCTATCCTGATGAATTTTATGGGAGTCGGCAACCAACTTTTGATGAAAATGATCATTGGCAAAATCTTCATTTGGGAACCATTGAAATTCAAGAAGGAGATAGTTTCGATACCCATTTTCATGTTTTTGAAACTAACCTTCTTAGTGAGAAGAAAGGACTTCTCATTGCAGGAGTTTATCTTTGCCCTCGGTGGGAGTCGCCCTATGTGAATCTATAAGTGTTGATGGGGAGAGATGACTTCTCCTTGGACGGATTCATTATCCTTAATGTGCCTTGTTGCACTTCACTTTTTCTCTTTGCTCTCTCTTACTAACTACAGTTAGGCCCTTCCAACATATTTGCTTGGCTGCAAATGGAGGTTTTTGTTTCATGAAACACTATTAACTGTTTAAACCTTGGATTTTGATGATACATTCCCTCTACTTTATATTGATCTATATGAGTTTTGATGCGGAGAAATTAGGATATTATGGAGTATGCTAAACCTAACTCCACTAGCATTGTGATACATTCAGATTTTATCTCATCTACTTTTGACCATAAGTTTCTTCATGATCAAATTCTATTGTGAATTAGTGGAACGAGCAAATTTTGATTTTATAATGAATATTTCTTCATATATATGGTGTTTAGCTACACTTTAGATTTTCTATTAAAAATAAGTTGTGTGAGTGTTTGGAATTATATGATTGAATTTATATGATGTTAGTAAAATTTACAATAATGCATGCTATATAACCTTAGGAATTTTTCAAAATAAAATGTTTTTTTTTAGAAAAAAAGGTTGAGTACTCCATATATATTATTATATTTTTAAATCTGAATAACCATCATTTTACTGTGCTTCGATATCCATATGCTAGTTTATTCTTCAATGATATTTTGTCTCCTCTTATTTAAGTTCTAATTTGATGACGAAATAAGCTCCCATTGAGTGTGGTTCTATTCTATAAAGGTCTATTTATATTGTGTTAGAAAAAATTAGGAATATGCTAAACTTAACTTTGATTTTAATCAGATAAAATCTCCTAATTGTTTCACTTTTTCATATTTCATCCGATGTTTCATTATATAAATTACTAATAAGTTCGGATAAAATATGCACTATCATTATTTTAAGTCAATTTGAGCGAAATTAATTTAGTTAATTAAAATTGACAGAAATATAGTTTTTAAGGATTTAAAATGTCAAGGATTAACAATGGAGATATGTAATAAGGCACCTTCGACTATATTGCAGTTCAGACACATGGCAATTTAGTCGATATGTGCACCGAACTTAATTTTCATACCCGAACCTAGAACCCTTTAAGCATCCGGATGGCATCATTTTTCTCTCTCTACCCTGCTCCACCTCCGTGTAAAGGGTTGTGGATTGGATCTGGAAGCTAATTTGAGATATGAATTAAGGTGGAACTGAGAACTGGATTTCTCTACCATATATTGATCCCAGAGATCCATGATTTCTCTACCATATATCAACTTAAAACCTCCTTCAATTAGATCGTAATTCTTGAAGAAACCGGCGAAAACATTCGCCGGTGAGTGTGATGGGGCAGCCGGTCTCTGTGAAAGTGTGGAAGCCGTGAAATTTTGGCGGAGTTTTGCGGAGTTAGATTCAAGAAATGGAGCTGACATTTTGTTTTCCTGATTTCAAGATTTCATATTTGGTAGAATTTGAGAGAGAAATGGAGATGGAAATGACAATTATCTCTCATAATCGAAATCTGCATTCTATTTGTTGGGAATAGAAGAAATGGGAAATAATCTATCCCACATCGAACATTTAGATGAAACTAATTTTGTATATATTACCTTTGGTCTTGAAGAGCAGTGTCGATTATTGGGGTCCGATCCTTTAAACAAACATTGAAAGATTGAACAGCTTCCTGAAGTAATTTCCTTGGGTTTATAGACCATTTAATTTGGCCAGCATAATGTGTGCGTATATTAAAATTATTAAGACCGGTTTTTTTTAAATTATTAATTTCTGTTGTTTTTTTCTTAAAATTAATTTCAATTGTATTTTATTAAATTACGGTAATTTACACTTCGATTTTTTTAATAATACACTTTTTTTAAATAGTATAGTTTCATAACTTAATATTATAAATTAAGAAAATTATCAATTCAGGATCTAAAAAATAGATAATATATTAATTCAAGATCTAAAAGATGAAATTATATCAGATTTATACTTTATATAATATAGTATAATGTATGTTACAAGTTAAATGTATCATATATATATATATCATTATTATTAACATAAATTTAATAGTTTATACAATAAAATCTCAATCTAAAATAAGTTAAGAATATAGTATTCATATTGAATATATATCATGCTTGATCTTATCTTAACTATAGATTTCGAAGATCGATATAAACATATATAAATCTTTGTTAATCTTGAGTTCTACTAGACATATTAATTTTTTTGGTTAATCTTGATCAATTTTAAGAAGGTTTAAATGTTTTGAGAAGTGAAAGGAATGAGAAAGAACGTGGCTAGTGTTTTTACGAGGCGTGGTTGTATTTGTTGAACCATTGAGATATTTTCCACCCATCATTGACTTGAATGCATGCCTGCATAACTTTCTCACGTATGATTTTATGTGCATGGCTATGCAGAGATAGAGACATCACTCCAGAGCCAACTTAAGCGCAGGAAGGTTGAAGTTCATTATCCATGAAGTCGACGTGGCACGCTATCCTCTCCTCTGATCTAGGACCACAACTTACTCCATGAGGATCGTTGGATCACTCATTCTTGTAATAGCCGTAGATTGCTTAGCATAAACAGTACACTTGATGAATTGTATAAATACTCATTCTAGCTGCTAAGGAGCAGTTAACTGATCAAAAAATAAGAAATAAACTTTGTGTTGATTCCTCAATATTTTTTCTGCATTTTTCACTTTGAAAATGGTATGTAGAGCCATCTATCTCTTGATTTCTCTACACGATTAGCAATTCACAGATATTGTACCGATTAATCGATCGATTTGAGAAGAAATAACAAAGAAAAATCAAAGTTTTTCCTGGCGAAATGCTAGGGATGAGGAGTTAGGGTTTCATAACCATGGAAATCCAACAATGCAAACTGGTTCCAGCAGCACGAAGGAAGATCAGCGTGAGAACTCTCATAATTCTCTCGCAGACACTCATTCTTCACCACAGCGCTGTGCTGCAACTCATGGAGGAAATTAGGAAGCTTTACAGATTGGATATTCTAAAAATGAGGTTAGCCATACTCGAGTTCTAGCAAATGATGTTCTCTATATAAATCCAAATGAGAATCCTGGAATGATGCTTACAACAGATTTATTCGATGGTACTCATTTTCATAATTGGATTAGATCGGTTAAAAGAGGCTTAATATCTAGGAACAAGCTTAGCATTATTGATGGAACGTTAAGAAAACCTATGATTGGATCAATAGATTATATGCAATGGCTAATAGTTGATTATCTTGTATTCAACTAAATTAGTAACTCTATGATCAAAAAGATGTCTAGGGGCTTTCAAAACATGGAAACATCCAGGGGATTATGGAAGGAACTATATAAGAGATTTGGTAAAAAGAATGGGCCACGCATTTACAAACTTAGGAGGAATATTGCTACTTATTCACAGAATAACCAATCTGTGATGATGTATTTTACTAATCTGTCAAATTTGTGGGATGAGTTATCCTTACTAAAGACATCAAGGCCATGTACTTGTGAAGCCATGGAAGATAATGCTAAATACCTTGAAGAAGAGCACATGATGGGTTTTCTAATGGATCTAAATGACTGTTTTGAGGTAATAAGGCAACAGATTCTCATTCTCAATCCTTTTCCATCTATGAGTCAGGCTTATACCATGGTCTTGCAGGTTGAGGAGTAAATGAATGTCTCCACACTTTTTACTGATCCTATAGAACAAAATGCTATGTATTCTGGTCAGAAGGGTGGCTATAAGACTGATTATTACAAGAAACGACTTACTAGAGAAGAGAAAGCCAAGCTCAGATGTGAGCATTGTGGTGGCATTGGGCACCTTAAAGTAGATTGTTTTGAGTTGGTGGGTGTACCAGAGTGGTACAAAAGGTTTAAGGCTACTAAGAGTTCAGACAAAGCACATTATGCTTTGGATCAATCTTTGGACAATCAATCTGATCAGAATACATCACAAACTGGTTTTAAGACTGAAAGAGGGGGAGAAGAATTTTCAGATGTGAGTAAACTAGTGCAATCAGAAATTGCAAAGCACATGGTTGCCTATTTTAAGCAAGGTATGAATCTGGATCCTAACACTAGCACAGCTAACCTGGCAGAGGTGGATTTGGGCACAAATGGTGTCAATTATACTGGACACTATGTCTTTGAAGTGAGTGTAGGGATCAAAGGGAATGAATGGATTGTTGACTCTGGTGCCAGTAGTCATATGTATAGCCAAATCAGCTTGATGACTGACTTGAAGAGGTTAAAATATCCTATACAGGACAGTATCGTTTGGGTTTTTGATGAGACCGGAACTAGCACTGAGGAATTAAACCCAGATTTGCAGCTGAGAGATCGTGCCCATGCATGTGGGACGTGTTCCATATGTTTTAATTAGTTATTTTATTTATTTTGGACTATTATTTCAGTTGTGATTTTTATTTATTTAGCAGGCCCAATTATCACAATCTATTTAAGTGATATTGGACCCAGTAGTACTTTTATTAGCCCAGTTTGAATTCTAGGCCCAAGACACTTCAAATTTCATTCCCTATAGGTTATTTAATTAGGGATTTCGTTCATTGTAAGGGTTAGACTGGTTTTGAATGAAATAGCTTTTACGCTTCAACATGTCTCACAAACAAATCACCAATTTCTTCCATAAAGTCATCCAAGTCCAGAAACAATTTATATAAGCCGTTCAAGCACTAATTAAGCCCTAGAAGTCAGAAAATCGACCTCCAAGACAAATCGAAAACCACTCATGTGCTTTTGCTGAATTTTGGATATGTTTTTCATGACTTCAGATTGTATCTTGTGTTAAAATTTGAGCTTAATCTGACTTGTTTTGCTTAGGTTTTCAGTCACGTCATTAGTTGGGTTTTTCGGGTTAATTTGGGATTGTTTTGTGTTTAATTCTTGTTCAATTCGAGATTCATTGATTTAGTATAGCATATTGGGGTTTTAATTCATTGTTGATTAGTTTTGTTTGGATTGAATCAATATGGTAGTTGACGTGTGTTGTTTCCTTAGCTTCCGCATTTATTGGTCGTATCATAAACTAATGATGAGAACCGAGCAAGGCATCGATATATCTAAGAATGTAGAAGATTCAAAAATTATCATTGTCAATATTTTAGCTTGAGATTGCTTAGTTAAGCCATGCAAAGCATGTGAAGAGAGAGTTCCATTCGTCCATAGTCTCATAATTAAAGATCAAGTTTTGGATGTTGGAACATAAGCAAATTTCAAGTTAGGCGTGGTCACGCCTAAGCGGTTGTCTGCAATATTTTGATTAAAAATCAGTTCCCCTTAATTTAATTATGGGGCACGATTTTAATCTATTGTTTTTATTTAATTATAGACATTATTATATTTTATTTATTTAATTAGTAGCCCAATTATCACAACTTGTTTAGGTGATATTGGACCAGTATTTTATTTTAAGCCCAGTTCGAAATTACCAAGCCCAAGGCCTTGTAATTTTCGAACCCTAGCTTAGAATTGGCCTAGTATTTAAGTTATTTTCGTTCTTATTGTTATTTAGACTTGTTTGAATCAAAAGAATTCAAACTTGAAATCTTTAGTCTCGTTTATGCATCCAGTAGTGTACGGGTTAGGCAACCACGAAGATTGCTCTATAGGCGCGTTTCGTATTCTCGTCGATTCGGAGTTCGTTTTGGGTAAGATTCACTTTTATCTTTCATTTTCCATCGTTCCACTTCGTTCCAGCCACTACCACGCCTCCGCACATATTCCACACTCATCCATAACCATCCTAGCATCACCAATTTTGTCCATAAAGTCGTCCAAGTCCAGAAACAATTTTACTCCATGAGTTGGATCACTCACTCTTGTAATAGCCGTAGATTCCTTAGCTTAAACAGTACGCTTGATGAATTGTATAAATACTCATTCTAGCTGCTAAGGAGTGGTTAACTGATCAGAAAATAAGAAATAAATTTTGTGTTGATTCCTTAATATTTTTTCTGCGTTTTTCACTTTGAACAGTATTAGGCCAATTTTTTAAAAATTATTAATTTCTGTTGTATTTTTTCTTAAAATTAATTTCAATTGTATTTTATTAAATTATGGTAATTTACACTTCAATTTTTTTTAATAATATACTTTTTTTAAATAGTATAGTTTCATAACTTAATATTATAAATTAGAAAAATTATCAATTTAGGATCTAAAAGATAGATAATATATTAATTCAATATCTGAAAGATGAAATTATCAGATTTATACTTTATATAATATAGTATAATATATGTTACAAGTTAATGTATCATATATATCATGTTGAGATTCTCAGTATTTTAATATTTTCCCATGTGTTTATAGTTATGGTAAGTTTTTCTATTAATTGGATTAGATCTAGAAAATATTTTGAATGGATAAAGGTCGCATAGTCCCCTCGATTATTCATTGAGGGTCACATTGCTCCTTCATTGACTATATTTAATTAGGCCAGTTAGTCCCCTCAACTATTTAAAATGATTCACATTGTCCCTTCTTGGATGAAAAATTATTTAAGACCATAAAAAAATAGGATTAGCCAAAAAATACCAAACATTTGTAAGTAATTTAGATTTTAGCCAATTATTTTAAATTGTCAATTTAGTCATAGTTTTTTCAATTGAATAAAATTATAGCCAAATTAATATATTGGTCAGAATTAAGATGATTTTGATAACAATAGTCGAATTTTCCATGTAATATGGTGATGAGGAGGAGGATGATATATGATATATGATATACTGTAATCTAACAACATTTAATTGCTTTTTCACATTGAGCATTAATGGGAAACAAAGCATGGTTTATTTACAATTGAGTGATCATACTACAAGAACCAGACATTGACATTTAATGAGGGGAAAAATGTGATTAAAATCAAAACACATCATTAAAGATAATTAATGATGGGAAAATCGGATGATTTCGTTAGCTAAATGTAATAAGGCCAAATGTATATTTATGTCATGAACTTTGACACTTTTTTTAAAAATGTTCCGAATTTTAAATAATACCAAAATATGTCCTGAACTTTAATATTTTTTTTAAAAATATCATGAACTTTGACCTTTGTCTAAAAATGACCCGAACTTATAAATAATCAAAAAAAATGTCCTGAACTTTCCAATTTTTTTTTTCAAAAATGTCATGAGATTCAATTTTCGGCGGTGGATTAGTAACGAGGCATACCGAAATCTAACATGTCAAAGTGACGTGGACTTTGTAATTTTTTTAAAATAAATAAATAATGACGACATTATTTTCCGTTTTCATCTCCAAAACTGTAACTTTTCATTCCAACAAATGTCTCATACCAATCCAATTTGAAGAGAAAAAAATGTTTTATTTTCACTCATTTCGAAATTCTCAATCCTAATGGAAAAAAGAAAATTAAATGATTTCTTCTTATTCTCCCCAAATCTCAATCTGAACAGAATCAATCCAATTTGTAGAAAAAAATTGTATACCCTTCAAATTGAGATTAAAAAAAAATTCTATTTCACTTTGACACGCTGAACTCTGGTATGCCTCGTCATTAATCCGAAACTGAAAATTAAATCCTATGACATTTTTACAAAAAAGTGAAAAGTTCAGGACATTTTTGTTATTATTTGAAGTTCAAGACATTTTTAGAAAAAATGTCAAAGTTCAGGACATATTTTAGTATTATTTGAAGTTCGGGACATTTTTAGAAAAAAGGTCAAAGTTCGGAACATAAGTATATATTTGGCCATGTAATAATGACGGGATAGAGTTTGTCCCATGCATCACAAGTTATCAGGGTCGGCCCTGACAATCATGGGGACCTGGACGAAACGAAAAAAGGGCCCTAAGATTTTTCTTTAACGAGCATCTTGAATTTTTTTCATTTTATCTCAATTATCCTAAATCTTGAAAAAGTACAGACAACATTTACAAAATCTCATTCATGAATTTTGAAAAAAAAAACACTTTCATTAAGTAAATAATTGTGAAAGAAAAATATTGATAATATTAAGGAAAATAATTCAAAATTGAATCAATTTAATTTTTTATTGTAATATTTTATGTCAAAAGCCCTTAAGTTGAGATTTTGGTGAACTCAAAATTGAGGAATAAAAGCCCTAAATATAACCATTGATTTTTTTCTTTATACAATTTTGATAAAATTTAAAAATTGAGTCTTTAAAGGTGTATTTCGCGTACGTGATCTATATATAGATCACAGATAGTTGATTAATATTTTGTCCAATTGCAAAATTGAGATTAAGCCAACATAAAATCTCAATAAATATATTATCACACGAAATTTACATAGAAAAAAAAAATTAAGTGATGTAACTAATCATTAAAGCAAGTATGTGATTTCAAAGTCAAGAGAATAGTATCTAAAAGAGATAAATATTACAACTCTATACATATTTTTTTTAAAAAAAATTACCTAATTATATATATATATATATATATATATATATATATATATTGGGGGCCCCCAAAAATTTGGGGCTCTGGGCGGTGGCCCGCTTGGCCTACCCCAGGGCCGGCCCTGCTAGTTATATATAGATAATGACAATAAAATACTCTCACTAAAATTATTTTTAATAACATAAAATCCTAGTATTAATACACTATTTCCGCTCATTATATATAATATGTTATACACTACAAGAAAATTGACTTTTAGAAATAATTATTATTTGTGACGACATTGTCGTCACAATTACTATATTTTTTTTGTGACGATATATTGTCGTCTCAAAAAGTCCATCCCAAATAAATTAGAAATTATCTTTAGTGACAACAATGTCATCTCAAAAATATCATTAGAGATAATATATGATTATTAATGACGACATGTCATTACTAAAAGTTATTTGTGACGATAATATCATCACAAATAATAATTGTCTCTAAGGGCATCTCCAATGGGAGGTAGCATTCACCGTGGAAGACAAATGTTACCCAAGAATTAGGTAACATTTGCAATGGAGAATTGCGGTAACATTTATATAAATTATATCTGGTATGAATATTGCTACCAGGTATCAATTGCAAAAGGAGAGAAGTAATGCCATTCTCGGGTGGAAAAGTGAATTGCACGCTAAGCAGGGAGGAAGCACGGTCACGTACACGCGCGAGTGGAATTGTGTATTCCTGTGGGGCCAACGTTGCAGTTTACGCAATCACCCCATTTCCCTTCAAAATCATTTCTCTTTCTCTCTTTTTTCTTTTTCTCATTCTTTTTCTTTTTTTCTTTTCTTCATTTTTCTCGGCTGTTCTTTTAAAAAAAATTATTTATTTGTTTAAAATTTTGAAATGTAGGATATAATTGTGTATCAATTTATCATTTTTATGGAACTTGGCATTTTTTTTTCAATTCATTTGAGTCTATATTAATTACAACTCTAATTTATCTATTAATTCATATTTCAAATTCAATAAATTGACAATCTAATTTTTTATAAAATTAGATTGTGTTTAAATAAATTAAATTTTCAAATTAGTATTCAAAATAAATTTACTAAAAAAAATTATCATATTAAATTAAATTAGTATATATAATGAAAATCATAAATAATTTTTTAATAAATTCATAATATGTAAATAAAATGAGTAATGTAATAGTGGGCCCCTCAAAAGGTAATAATTGTACCTAGATGCATTGAGAGGGTTTGGGTAGCAATTTAATAAATTTAGCAACTTTTGATGTGGTAGCTATTTGTACATAAAAAATAGGGTTAAGGGCCAAATAGGCCCCTGTACTTATTTGGGGGGAACAAATAGCCCCTCGAACTATTTTTTGTCTCGATTGAGCCCCTGAACTTTTATTGAGAGCTCAATCAAGCCCCTCCGTCACACCCCTCACTAACGGCCGTTAGTGAAGAATCAAAACGACGTCGTTTTATATAAGACGACGTCGTTTTGATTCTGCCAAAAAAAAAAAATTAAATCTGCCCCAAAAATCAATTAACCCGCCCCAATATCAATTAACCCACCTCAATTCTCAATTAACCCGCCCAATTCTCAATTAATCAATTGTTGTGAATCTTCAATTGTTCTTCATCCCAAATCAAATTTTCAGTCATGTTTTGGTCCAAAAATTCAAGATTTTTTGTTATGGGTCGCCAAAAGCAAGCTACTGAGCAATCTGCCCAGAATTCAACTCCCACTTCCAAAAAATCAGCAAAAAAGATGGCAAATTCAAAAAACTCAACAAAAAAATCTGCAGAAAATTCAAAAATATTCAACAAAAAAATCTGCTGCAATTCCTTCACCAAAATCACCAACCCAAAACACAAACATCCACACACAAAATTTTTCCCATCCATCTGACTCACCTCTCCCTCTCAAGCATAACGCAAACCCCCCAGACATCAACTTGCCCGTTTCTGGAATCCTAACTCGTTCCAGATTTCCCAAACTACCCCACCTTCATTCCACTTCATCGTCGGCTTGGCGGAGTCGCGGGTGATGATGACCGGTAGCTTAGGCTTGTTTCATGGAGTTTGCCTTATCTCTCTGCACCGCTAGAATGCTTGCTTGGTGCCCCTTTCAACTTCACGGCCGCAGCCGCTTCGGTCTCCTCTCCATTTACCCCCAATTTCGCCGCAATATCAATTATTACCTCCCCAAATTTTCCCTCAAATCACACGAACATCAAAGCCTCGAGGTTTTCACCTCCATATCTGCCAAGCCATCCTCCGAGCTGCGAAAGAAGCCGCAAAACCCCGAGCCCGACGACAAGCTTGCTGCGCTACGCGAGCTTTTTATCAGGCCCGATGTCAATGTTCCGGCCCGGTCGTCTTTAGCGGCGGCATTTCAGTGGCGGTCGAGGCTGGGAATGGGGGTGTGGCTGTTGCTGTAGGCTTCTTGGGAGGTGAGAGGGTAATCGGCGGCGGTGGAGGAGTGGTGGTGGGGCGGCTGAGAGAGAGAGAAGGGAGTAGAGAGAGAGGGATTTTGGGGCGAGCAGGTTTAATTGATTTTTGTCATTTTTTTTTTGCAGAATCAAAACGACGTCGTTTTGTATAAAACGGCGTCGTTTTGATTATTCACTAACGACCGTTAGTGAGAGGTGTGACGGAGGGGCTTGATTGAGCTCTCAATAAAAGTTCAGGGGCTCAATCGAGACAAAAAATAGTTCGAGGGGCTATTTGTTCCCCCCAAATAAGTACAGGGGCCTATTTGACCCTTAACCTTAAAAAATAATACATGCATTGGAGATGTCCTAATATCCAATTTTCTTGTAATGAAAATATCCATCATTATATGTACGATTTCCTCTAACTAAATGTCACTTTTAGAAATAAGCTTGGCAACCATTAGTTAATTTTAATCTGTCATTTGTCATGATATGTACGTGAATTGATAAAGTATTTATTGTTACAAGTAACGAATGAAAGAAAAGAATTGGAAAGAAAAAAAAAATGAAAGTCATTAATATACTAAGTTTGTTGTGTCAAAAATTACTGATTGAATCAAGAAAAAATAAGTTAATTCTCATGTATTTCACTATGACATCTGGAATTGTTCAAAGAAAAAAAAACTATTCTCTCGGGTGTGTTTGTGTGGGCAACTAGCAAGAGAGCCATTAATGAAGAAACTTATTATTGTTCTGAATCTTCTTATTAATTAAGTTGCAAAAATAGTTTTAGTTGAAATTATCGTATTTGTTGATAATGGGAGCTAGCTATAAGGGGCTTCAAACATTTTAGGATTTTATAATTAGGGGTTATAATTAAGGATGCAATATTCTATATAAAAATTATTTATATTATAATTAATAGTCGACATTTATTGATATATGAAAACTTTGATCAAATGATTTTAATAGTATTTTTTTTATCTCTTTTGTTCTTTTTTAATTACAATAGTTGGGTTGCATTTTTATCATAGATTTGAAGTAACGGGGATTATGAATTATGGTTGTATTTTTTATTTAAATTAATTGGGGGTTGTGAGGGTAAAGATGTCTATATATATATATAGGAGTTGGTTATAATAGGAACTAAGTTTGGTGTGAGAATGTGAGAACGGACTTGTTTAGTGTAATTTCAGTGCTTTTCTTATTTTATTTTGGTGCTAAATCATCTAGCACTAAAATACAATAAGAAAAGCATTAAAAATAAAAATTAAAAAATTGCATCAAAATACAGTAAGAAAAGCACTAAAATTACACTAAACAAGTCCGTTCTCACGTTCCTACATGAAGCACTGTTCTCATTTGAACCAAATCATATATATATATATATATATAGAGAGAGAGATGGGATCATGTGAGAACCACACCCCCATGTGAAAACTAAGAACCAATTTCAGCCACAAATCTCATCTATTTGGACGGCCAAGA
This sequence comes from Perilla frutescens, assembly GCA_026008535.1. NCBI lineage: Eukaryota > Viridiplantae > Streptophyta > Magnoliopsida > Lamiales > Lamiaceae > Perilla > Perilla frutescens. Next base: position 36,234,369 of record BRKX01000011.1, read on the forward strand.
TACACTCCAAAATTAAAAAACGCGGTGGCATTACTGTAATTATAGTGATCTTTTAATGAACTGGGGGTATTTTCGTAATTTATGAAATCTATTATTTAATTAGATGACAGACATTTTTACAAGAGGCTCTGATGACGACATATATATTTTTATTTCACGGCGCCGCTGACGCTGCAAATCCCGCCGGTGAGAAGCTTGAATCTCTTCGTGGAAACGATGGAGGATATGTGGAAGGAATGCAACGCTCACGCTGTTCGAATGTATCCGTGCGTGCGCCGCGCGTGGTCTCGAATCTTGAATTTGTATGCTCTGCAATGATACCATGTGAATTCTAATCAGATTACACAAAGTAGCAATTGTGAATATTTAGGAATTTTTTTTTTGAAGCGGGAGGAGTTGGTAGGTTTGTTGATGGAAATTTTGTTTTGCTTTGTATATTTGGGGAGTGAAAATCAATAATTGTAGTGATTTTTGGTTGATTATTTTTACTAAATTGTTGGTAGGTTTATTGATGGAAATTTTGTTTTGTTGTGTATATTTGGAGGGAGTGAAAATCAATAATTATAGTGATTTTTGGCTGATTATTTTTACTAAATTCACTGTGAACAATTTTATTTTAGCACCACTGGGTTGATGTTATTTTAGCACCACTGTGAATGCATGCATGTGGCATCCATGAAATCAAATTCTTCAAATCAAACATGATGATCTGTTCTAATCCCTTACATTATTAGACTAGTCCCTTCTAGACATTGAATCCGCGAGCAGAGGGGTTACGTTTCATATACATATATATAATTTAATTAATGTTACTTTTTTTTACGACGAGCGAAACTCGAAACCATTACTTATACGATGCGCATCCGCTTAACCACACCTCTATTCACCTATATATAAAATTAAACATCCTCTAAAGTGATCAAATACACAAAACACAATTGAAAAACAAGTTATAACAATGTTAAAAAAAGACATGCTAAAATAAGTCATGACAATGCTAAAATAGGAAATGACAGTGCTACAATAGAAAATGACAATGTTAAAAGGCCATGATAGTGCTAAAAAAAAGTGCTAAACAAGGGTCATATTAATGCTAAAATAAGTCATGACAGTGCTAAAATAGGGAATGACAATGCTAAAATCATAAACAATGTACTTTAGCATTGTGTATATATATGTTGTATTTTAGCATTATGTTTTATAAAATAAATGATTATGTTTGCGAAATTATCATTGTCTTTGCAACTGTTAGAACATCATATTGAATGATCGAGATAAATAAATTAATACACCAGGTCAAATTTCTGTTATATGTGCGCAAATCCAAGAATGCTTGTAGCTGGCAGTGAGACTACACAATGAGTTCCTGGATACTTTAGATGAGAGTGCTCGACAGAGGATCTCTAGAAGATTAATATATATTGATGCTTCAATTCTTCCAATACAAGGCACTGGGCTGGGAGTGATCATTACAAATCATATTAGTCATGCTAAAAAAGGTCATGACATCAAACTTTATATATGCATATGTTTGTGTGTGTGTACTTTAGCACTACTGTGAAGTATTTTAGCACTACTATAAACTAGTTTAGCATTTCTGTGAACTATTTTAGCACTATTGTAACCTAATTTAGCACTGCTGTGAAATTGTTTTTACATGATCTTAGAATATGTTTTTTATGCATTAATGTGATTTTAGTTTGTGAATTGATAAAATATCCAGATTCAATTTAAGAAATCATTCAGCAAACTTTATATATGCATATGTTTGTGTGTGTGTGTGTACTTTAGCACTACTGTGAAGTATTTTAGCACTACTGTAAACTAGTTTAGCATTTCTGTGAACTATTTTAGCACTATTGTAACCTAATTTAGCACTGCTGTGAAATTGGTTTCACATGATCTTAGAATATGTTTTTTATGCATTAATGTGATTTTAGTTTGTGAATTGATAAAATATCCAGATTCAATTTAAGAAATCATTCAGCAAACTTTATATATGCATATGTTTGTGTGTGTGTACTTTAGCACTACATTGAAGTATTTTAGCACTACTGTAAACTAGTTTAGCATTTCTGTGAACTATTTTAGCACTATTGTAACCTAGTTTAGCACTGCTGTGAAATTGTTTTTACATGATCTTAGAATATGTTTTTTATGCATTAATGTGATTTTAGTTTGTGAATTGATAAAATATCCAGATTCAATTTAAGAAATCATTCAGCAAACTTTATATATGCATATGTTTGTGTGTGTGTGTGTACTTTAGCACTACTGTGAAGTATTTTAGCACTACTGTAAACTAGTTTAGCATTTCTGTGAACTATTTTAGCACTATTGTAACCTAATTTAGCACTGCTGTGAAATTGGTTTCACATGATCTTAGAATATGTTTTTTATGCATTAATGTGATTTTAGTTTGTGAATTGATAAAATATCCAGGATTTTGAATATTATGAGCACAACATTTTTCAGGATTTTAACTTCCATGTTAGGTGGATTAATGATTCTTTTATTGTGTCCGTGAGCTATTATGAGCAAGTTCCATTTAACTGCATTTTCTCGTGCAATTAATGAGATCGAGTTATGCATAATTGTTGAATCTGTGGTTCCTTAAAATAGGTATATATTCGGAGCAGAAGTCCAGATACTATCTGCACCCTTCAACATGTAAATAAAACTGAAATCACCAACATCACAGCTTCAAGAAATCACAACAAACACAGAATGAGATCAGGTAAAATTTATTCATCTGTAGAAATCCTTCCCTTCCATTCACGATTAGAAAGTTACACTCTTATAAACAGAACAGGGGACACAAATATTTGAGAGTTAAAATACATGTTTCTGAGGGCACAAGAGCTGAATAAATTCAAAATTTTAGAGGTCAAAAGCTGTCATCCCGAGTTGCGTGGAGGTTTTTCTTTCGGGTGCTTGGAGCCATAGTGATCAACAAGCTGATTCTGATTCGCAAGATGGCTCTGAAAGTTAAAACCATAATTGAGTAAGATAGCAAGCAACATTTCGACAAGGCATTGTACATTTCCAATATCCCCAAAGAAACACCTAGAGACAGATCTAGAGTCATTTATGTAGCCCAAATTCGGAGTAAAACACAACACCCCAAGGCCTAAATATGAGAGGACAGTGCTAAAATACCAAACTAGTTTGCTAAAAACAAAGAAACAAAAAGTGAAACTCATAAATCAATAACAATGCTAAAAAATTGTAATGCTAAAAAAGAATCATGTTAGTGCTAAAATATGAGACAACAGTACTAAAATAGAGAATGAGAATGCTAAAACTCTAAATTCAAAAATATACACGTAAATCACATGTACATTGCCAACATTATTAGCTTTGACATGTTTATACAAGTTTTCTGTCATCAATAGAACAGAAATGAAACGAATAAATTATCATGCAATAAAAAGAACAGATTTTTGTAAAAATTATGTTTTGTATGTCTCCGGCGAAGTACTGTTATGCTAAAAAAAACAAAAGAAATTACTAAATCATCATTATATATTGCGAAATGAATTTTTATAGCAAACAATAATATCCAACATAATTTGAAAAAATAAAACTGAACGATATATTACCTTGAGAGTTCATGATTTTTGATCGGAAATTTAATCTTCGGACGACTTGAACGGTTGAATTCGACGATTTTGCGGGTTTTTTCAGATTTCTTTGTCTGGATTCGCGTGAGGAAGCTTGAGCAGTTGTGGTGGGAAGAGAGCTTTTGTCTGCAAACGTTTTCAAAATGCATATAGTTTCAAATTTCTGATTTTACCCTCTCTAAATTTCAGGGGCAGCGAACTTCGAAAATATTACAATAATGCCACCATTTTTTTTTTTTAATTTGGAACAGATCTTGGTCGTCCAAATCAGAGTAATCTGTGGCTGAGATCGGTTCTCGGTTCTCACCTAGGGTGTGGTTCCTTTTGGAACCCAACCCTATATATATATATATATATATATATATATATATATATATATATTATGGAATTGTAAAGAGTAAAATGGGATGGTGAATAGAATCACCGTAAGACAATTATGTTACATATATAGCTCATGCATGCATTCCAACTAAATCAAAGTGGTAAAACTATAATAGAGATAAAATACATTCTAACTGTACTTTTATTTTCGAGAACATGACAATAAACATTAATAATCGACAGTAGCTACGAGCATATAAAAGAAGAAAAAGATACTTTATAAATGAAATTGACTTTATTCATGTTCTTTGATATACCTTCGTCTCCACATTTGATAGAATTGTAGAAGAGAACCATATACTCCTTCCATCCCAATAGCAAGGTTCTCCTTTTTATTATTTACTTTTTTTTTTATTTTAATAGAAGGGGGACCTTACTATTGAGACGGAGGGGGTATATCGTATTCAAATCCTTCAATTCTTGATGGTAAAGTAATTCTAGAATACCTCAATCATTTTATCCTGCGTGCTTGCAAATTATCCTACCTTGCATTCATTATTTTTTGAAAAAAATGGTCAATTAGGTTCCTGAACTCATTGAGGAAGACCATTATGCTCTCGAACTTTTTTTTGTCCAATTGGGCCCTTGAACTTTTTAATTGGGATCTATTGATCACTTCCGTCAAATTAAAAATAATGGTCATCAATTTATGCACAAAACTATGTCGTTTCATGCGTTTTATATTTAAAAAATAAAAATAAAAAGATCAATTAAGCCCTTGTACAGTTGAACTTATTGAGAGAGACCAATCTGGGCGAACTTTTTTTTTGGTCTCATTGGGCTCTTGAAATTTTAAATTGAGATTGATTAGGAAATTGAAAATAACATCTGTCCAATTGCGCAACTATTTCATCTCTCTAGCTGAGGATTATAGTGAGTATAGGTGAAACAAGAAGCGATAAAGGAAAATTAAGATTGGTAATAGAAGAATATTTTTTTCTCAACAAATGTTTGATCTGTGTGTTATTTTTTTCTTTCTTGATGTTACCAAAACATGAATTGTTGATGTTTAATAATTTACTTCAATGTATATTTTCTACTATCATTAAACCTTGTAAGTTGTAATTTCATAAAGATGACACAACGAATTGGGGATAAGGTTCGTGATTATGATAAATGGGGGAAGAACTCTTGATTAAAAAAGAATTGGGGAAGAAATCGTTATGTGTAATGTCTTAGTTTCAATCGAGGGGGCATAGGGTTGGGCCGAGTACGTATAATTAATTGTGTAGGAAATTTTAAATTTTGATTTTTTTTTAATTTAATACTCACAAAATATTTTGTTCGTAATTAGACAGACATTATTTTTAATTTGATGGAAGGACCTAATCGATATCAATCGAAAAATTTGAGGGCGAGATTATTCTCCCCCAATAAGTTGAGTGGCCTAATTGGCCATTTGCTCCTTTTTAGATAGCATAGGTCTCAACAATGCAGAGATCAGAACAACTGCATGATAAAAAAAATGAAACACTGATTTCCTTCCCAACAAAATAATGCATTGTTATACAGATTTTAGCTGTGCAGAGACCCATAATTTGCTCTGACTTCCACCAAGATACCAAAACAGGCTATACTCAAGAATTAATTGACAGCTCAATAGACACTTTATAGCAGTAGCAGACATGGCACGAACTTTTCTCTCATTACCATTCGCCAAAAGAATGACCAAATGCAGGAACAGTGGTATAGAGTGTGCTTCTACAACATCCCGTGGATATTTTAATATTATATCCTGAAGATCTCAACAACAGATTCCGTTCCAGTGGGATATTCGTACCTGTAGGAAGTATAGGTCATACTTTGAGAGTTTGAATCGAGTATTCTCACCCCAGGCCCAGATTGGATTCGAAGAGCTCAAGATATTTTTTGGAAGCACTCCTGAGAAGCAAGTAAAAACTGAAGCAAGATTTCACGGCACTTGTTTCGAATGGGTTCATCATGACTTTGTACCATCAGTTCAGCAACTATCTTAACAAGACCATCTATCTCAGGAACTTTCAGCTTTCGCTGTATGATAGCCTTCAACAGTGAAAGGGCTGTAAATGAGGTACTTTTTGAAAAATCAACAAACAAAGGAAAACGGATCACCATTTGCAACTGAACAGTTGAAAGTGTGATTTTCTTGCTTCGCAGAAGCACTGTCAACAACTTCATACATGACTCAGTCAACTGACTCTTAGTAGCATCACCTGAACATCCTGCTAATTCCAACAAAGAATCCTTTATCTTGTCAGCATCCTGCTCAGGGAATCGGAAAGGCAACCTTACTACCACAGACAAGCACCTAAATGCAGCTATCATAACATTGTCATACTTAGAACTCAAACACTGAACAAGCAAACTGACAGAATGCTGCAATAATGGCGATAGTTGCCCATCCTTTGGGTTAAGCTTCAGTCTTTTCATGTAGTTATGCAGGACTCTAAGGGAAAATGCTGTTATCAAATGAGAAAATTATTGACCAACATTCACTGTTCTATTCGTTCCAAACGTTTGGACACTCTCACCTCTTTTATCTGCCTGAGGAATAGATCTATTTGCATGTTCATTACCTTCATCACCAATACCATCTTTAATGAGTCCATATGCAAACATAAGCAACTCAGTCTGCTGCACAGATGGATTACATACAATACCATCAGCTATGTGATTTAACATTTTCTCCAGTTTCAACTTCAGCTTTGGGGTGAGCTGCTGCTTATGGTCCAGATGATCTGTAACAAGGGAAAGCAGTTTCAAAGCATGAGTTTTGAAAGTGACATTTTGGGCAAGTACTTTGAGAGTTTCATAAGACTTTTGCTTTCTTGTCTCTTTCATTTTAGAAGCAATCTTTACTACCTCTTTCTCCTCGGAAACATCCCCAAGAATATCCATTACTACAACAGAAAGGTCATTTAAGCAGTAATCCAACTTTCCGCACATGGGACTCGTGACTAACTTAGATAGTAAGAAATTGACTGTGTATCCAAGCACGTGTAATTCGTAGCCTCTCCTCAGCATGCCCTTTAACACTTTGACAACAAATTGCAGATACTCCAATCCCAGTTCCTTTAAGCAAACAAACAATGCCGATCTAGCTTCATCGCGTACACTTTCCAAGCGATTTTTTAAACATTTTGAAATACGGTGAACAACAGTTGGAAGTTGAGAGTCCATTATATTACTGGGGAGCAATTTCAGAAGTTTCAGTGCAACCAGGATAATGTTAACATTGACATTGTCAGAGTCAGAGATCAACAACTTCTGAATCTTGGGGAATAACTTTTTGTGCAGACTCTCCTGAAGGACAGGAAATTCACCAGAATTATACCTTGTCAGAGTCGACATACCAATGGTGTATGGATCAGGTGCAACCAAAGCAGAAACTTTGGCTTCATTGATCAAAGAGGACTCCACAAAATGGAAATGGTCAAGGATGGCACAGATAAGCCGCGACAAAAGCTTTTGCCTGTCTGGTTTTAGTGCCAAATCATGGAAACATCTGACTAGCATGGCATAGTACTGACTCCAATTCATGCAACCAGATATTGATGCCAGGGCATCAATACATGCACTTCTTATATGCTCATCCTTCCCACCTTGTACATCAAATAACATTCTAAAGAGCATTGGGACAAACACTTTGTAGGTGATGACCTAAAAAATTTAAAAGTTCTTACCCAGAGATCAGTTATGTTATATAATAGAACTACTAGTAGTCAGCATAATCAAAAGAAATTTGAAAAACTCACCTTCGACAAATTCCCTGAACTGACAATCTTGCTAAAACGAGAGAGTGCTCTTGCTCTCCGGTGTTTCTAATTATGGAAAATGACATGAAGAAAAGGACCATGTATGAGAATTGCTCTCAGTTGAACATGGTGATTATTCCGAATAATTAGAAAGTGGTTTTTACCTGTAAGTGTACAATGTTATTGAAAAAATCTTGTTCTGCATCATCACTACATAAAGCCCTATATGAGTGAAGGTTTGCCTCCTTGGGAAGCTTCAACACCATTTCCCGAAGCAAATCAATCCATACCTAATACCAACAAGTAAACATTGAAAGACGTGTTGCTTCCAGTAATTATCAACAAATAACTCGAATCATGTCATCCCTCCGCTCAACACTATCCTGCTCCAACAAGATCCAACGTATCTAAATAACACAAATAAGACCTGTGGACAACTCACAGTGCGAATGAGATTCATTGTCCCGACAGAGGAACCACGAAAGTAAAAGTAAAAAGAGATAATAGAAACTCCGATACCTTTTTAACAGCATCTTCGTTGTTCATTGCATTTCCCATATGTTTTAACAAAAAAATGTTCACTGTGGACTGAATACTGGCTCTTGACCATATTTGGTCAGATTCTGGAGATCCATTTAGGATCTCAACAGAAAACTCAATGAAGGAGAGCAGTAATCTGAATGCACTTTGCCGTAATATCATCTCTTCAGATGACATCTCATGTACTGCATGAGCCAGGATTGGTAATGCATGCTCTCCCTCAATGGTATAAAAAAAGTTCACATTAACCTTCTCATAAGCAGGTTGCATTTAGTTCACGAAGAATTTTTGCCTGTACGTAATAGACACAGGAGAAGCTTATTCTTCTCTTTCTTCATTAGGGAACGAATATATAAACTATTTATGACTTATGAGAACTATCTAGATGCTTGCATTACCATTGTTAACAAAGAAGAATCATTTGAAGCGACAGCATCAAGGACATCAATTATAGAGTTCCGAACAGCCAAGTCAGCTGAAGTAAGAAGTGGGGAAATTGAATTCAAAATCTTTTTGCTCTTTCCATTGCCCACGACTGTTACCACTTGGCGGATGATTTGCAATGCATGGACGCAGGTATCTACAAGAGCAACAACATCGGTCGGTAATAAACCCAAGAAAATAATCATATCTTAAAAGATCAAAATGCTCATATAGGCTAACCAAAATTCTGATGTTTCTTTGTAAGATATGGGAGCAATATATCAACAAATGATTCAGCTGTTGACGGTTCCTTCACATACTTCGATAACAAGTTGAAGATGGTGATTTCTCTTTTTCCCAGAAATTTGAGCAAAGGCCTACACAAAAAAGTGGAAAAAAAGGTTGCAAATGCTAGAAGATGAACAGAAATCTCAAGTATGCCAAGAAATTTCAACTATATATTGATATTCAGATTTCGGTGAGAATTTTATTGGGTTCAAGAACAAAGTATACACACGCTTCAGAGAAAGGGTAAAACGATACTTTTAAACATTGTAGATACTGTAACTTGATCTGAAATTTCAACATAAATGAACCCTGCAGTGGGCGGATGGCATTTCAGGTGATAAAAATCCTGGAAACATTTTTCTCAACAGCTTTTTATTCGATTAATTTGGATTTATCTCCATTTATTTTGAGATCCAGGCAATGAGGAACAATCCTCTACTCCAACTATTAGTTCTCCTACAGCATCCTCTTAGGTCTTTTCGAATGCTTAGACAACTTCTGGGAGCCCTTTCACTCAGAAAGGGTCGCACACCTAACACAATCTCAAGAATGTTTCAGACATACTTGCAAGTGTACAATGTACAGTCCTTACATAAAAACTAGTCACTTAATAAACTTAGATCACAAACTGAATTGATGTTCCTCTTTCCTTCCCATGATTACCATAGGCTACAGACTACTTACTAACATGGAATAGAACAACCTGGCTCAATCAGAACTTTTGAAGGCTACAACTAAAATCCAATATTCACCCAATCACTAAGAAGAAACGTGAATTAAAACACCTTAGCTTATGAATTAGACATAAAGTTTAAAATGATACTGGGGATGCAGAGAGTTCACCCAAAAACATTATTGTGGAAGAAAATACTGTCTCGCTTATTGCAAAAACATTCTAGAAGTATGCCACTCTAACAATAAAGACATCTGAAGAGCATTCCAAACACATGAAATTATTTAGAGTATTATAGAGACATCATATAAAATGAGAGACAACTAGCCATTATACAACTATGGAGCACATGCAAACATTATTGAGTGTAAGGAAAGAGACCTCTTTGAGTAGCAGACTAGCAGTGATGAGAAAGTAAAAGGGAAAGGAATACCTCTTAGTTGCATTTTCTTTGGTGAAAATACAATGCAAACCGCGCATGAGCTCTTCAAGATGAGGAAGTATGACACTTTTGACAGTGACATCTTCACTACCCAGTGCAACATCAAACTTCAATAAGTTCTTAGCAAACTTCAAGATACATGACAAAATGGAATTTGAAGCTGGTGGAACACTAAGCATGGAGAAAATGTCTGGCACGAGATTCTCTTCCTTGGATAATAGTGGTACAAGTTTGTAGCTTTTACTCATTGCAAGAAAACAATAAAACAGTGAACTTGGCTTTTGGCTACCAAGACCTTCCTTCTTCAATTTAGCAACCAACGGTTTAACTGAAGTAAAGAACATGTCCCAAAATGCATCTCCAAAATCATGATTCCCATATTTATTAAGAACAAGATATATGACCTTAAGGCATAAGGACCTCAAGTCTCTCAATTGCTTCCTTTCCTGCAAATGAATAAAATTTAGAGATTAAGCTGTTCTAAATTCAATTGCAGAAGATCTGATGCAGTATGCACAGGAAAAAAAAGGTCGACTGAATAGAGAGTGGAGCCTTTAATATTTAGCTCAAATAGTTGAATACGACTGCATGGAAAGCAATTAATGGATTTAAGGAAAGTTCCAAACCAAACTAGAAATTGACAAGGAAAAAAATAGAACTAACGAGAGTTAACTTGTAAGCACTAAGAAGAAAGACAATTGTAGAGTGAAGAATGAGCATTGTAGCCAGAACATCACCTACTACGAGTTCTGTTAAAAATATTATTATTAGAGAAACAATGTGAAGATATTAATAGATTGCATAATCAGAGAACATGCATAATAGACTGCCAATCGTTTCTACAGATTCAATCTTTCTCACTACCAAATAGCACGGGTGAAACAATTCCTGTTTTTATTAAAATAGCCGGTGCAGAAAAGAAAAGGGGAAAGTCTAAAATAAAGCAACTCAGCCCTTAAATCTTGTCCATCCTAGAAAACTAAAGAATAATCAACAAATGGGTTTCAAGAATCAAGGAGAGGGGGAGAGAGGGGGACACAAGTTTTCACTGCAATCACAGCATTACCTTGGTCTTATCATTCACTTCATCATTGTCACAAACCTCCAAATCTAAGATAGAACTGTTATCTACAGAAAACGATTCACTTTTTTCACTGCCAAGTACTGATGTGCAGCTCGCTGAGATTAGGACCACACAGTTCATCAGTAGATTAAGAAAGGGATTAAGCCGAGATTCATCAAAAACAGCAAAGATATCTTCAACAACATGCAGGAAACCATATTTCTTCTTCCAAGATAGCGTTTCAATGGTTTTTGAGGTCAAATGCTTCAGGATATCAGATGCCTCAACCTCAAACTCAGGACTTTTGGATGATTCCCAGAGAAGTTTTCTGAATTCAGCACCACTTTGAGAAACTGTAAGTATGGGATTAACTAATAACTTGAAGAAAACAGGGAGCTCTTCAAGATCAAGCTCAGCCAAAAATCTAAGAACTGCCATTCGATGATGTGCACTTGCATTCTGAAAACGTAAAAGGACCTCAATACATTTAGATTATATCAAAACCAGCACAACGTGCAGCCAAGAGCATTCCATCAGAAATATCCAAGTTGTTTTTTAATGTGTGTGTGTTGGGGGGGGGGGGGCAAAGTGACATCCAAGTTCTATCTATCTATCTATCTATCTATATATATATATATATATATTACCTTCTGGGTACCAAGCATTTTTAAATTTCTAACTTTTGGTATTAGAATTTGTATGACTACAGGTACAAGGTAAGCTCTATGCCGCTCATCAAAAGAATCAATTGAAGTTGTGGATAAGCTCCACCTTGCAAGCTCATCCCGCAGATTTTTTGCATTGATCGGATTTTTCAGATTCTCGCTGTATGGAAGTAAGAACTCATCTTTCCAGTTCAACAAGCAATCAAGAACTTTTGTCTGTAAATCAGCATCATTTTGATCAAGAAGCCTGCAGCATCGATGTGACAAAACCCAACCCGAACAAAGAAAAGTAAGACACAAGTAACATGAGGGCAAAAAAACAAACAAGAACAATTAACAAACTCACTGATATTTAATTTATCCTTCACAAAAATGTAAAGACTAAAAGATATTTAGACAACACTAATCCACTACAACCACTTATTTAACCAACCTATCCACAAGAACATCCCTCAAAAATCGACCTTGCTTAGAATCTCTCAAATCCCTAGGTATCCGCAACAATCTGAACAGGCATAACCACTCTTTAAGAGCTCCTTTCCATTCTTTCCCTTTATGTTCCAGAGTATATGAGTCAACGCTGCAAATTTGAGACATGAAGTTACATACTCAGGTAAATGTCAGTTATATACAATAACGATTTCATACAAACAAGAATAGTCAGCATATATAGAAGAGCATACTAAATCACCTTGTGAGTTTTTCAACATTGTAACCCAAAAATCTAAGAAACAAGGATACTATATGCACAGGCGGAGATTCAACAATGGAAGGAACGTTCTGTAGAGATTGAATCAAGAGAGACAAAACTGTTGCATGTGGAGTACAATCAAATGCACGAATGATATCAGAGTTGAAGCATCCAACCAAACCTACAAAATGAACCCAAAGTCAAGAGTTACTTGGGTTTCTAATCACATAAGTCGTTATGATACTGCAAGAATAGAGGTCATATATAGGTATTGAAGAAGAAGTTATGTTTCAAAAAATGCACTTCTATAAGAGAAAAGATATGTGGCAGAGACAAGCAAACAAATTTTTGTTTCCAGAAAACAACTACCAGTGTCCTCTGTGGAGTCATTATTGACTCTGTTGTGTTTGTGTTGATGATGAGATGCTAGAAAATCAGATTGACATTGCTCAAGATAATAAATATATCTGGTCCACACAACCCCAAAATATTGGTCAATGAGGACAGTGAGGCACTCTAAAGCTGGATTCCACAAATAACTAAGTCGGTTATGAAGTAAGCCAAAAATTCCATTTAAAGCAGGATGTATATATTTCTCAGCAACTCCATGAGCACTCAGACTCGTCTCTAGTTTAGTTATTAGTAGAATAACTTTACGGCTTTCTGCAATTGAAAGAGTAGTCTCTTCAACTGATCTGAGTAGGTTGAGAACCTAGGATGCAAAAAAGAACATGAACTTATCGTGTTAGACACAATGATGCATAATAGGCACAAATTATGTAGAAAAATAATAAGTCGTCTCGGAAACATCATTCCCGAGTCATTTTTGACAGGAAATTTCTTAACTGAATCTTTAACATGTATAGGTTCATAATGGCACATTATGCGTAGGGCAGAAAGGCGGATCTCTCTGTTGGCATGGCTCAGATTTTCAGAAAATGTGTCCAGAGCATCGAATGGCTTTCCAGACATACATTTCAAAAGATAAAATTGACATTTCCCATGTGATACACTGAAAGACCAGAACAGAATACAGTGTCATGTCAAATGAAAGTGCTGTGCATTTGGCAGAAAGCAGAGACCAACATAAATTTAAGAAGAAAACAATTACTTACACAGAGACTGAATCCAAAATATCTGCTACTGCAGATAATATGTAAGGTGAAAACTTATATCTATCTGCAAGATCCAAGAATTTTCTAATTGCAGACTCTTCATGAGCTATACTCCTCCTAGAAACCAACTTGTTATAAGAACGCAATGCAGCACCAATCAAGCTATGCCAAGTATTTTGCTGGGATCCTGCAAGCTCTACATAAATACGTATCAATTAAGCAAAGAGCAAATAAGCAGATAGAACTGATAAGAAACATAAGATCTTTCAAGCAACAAATTGACAATTCATCTGCATTGGAGTCAATTCTGAAGTAGAATACAAAACAAAACTTGAAAACATAATAAAAAATGAGCTTTACTTTTAGCGCACAAGAAATCTCTCCACACAAAGTCTTCAAGGAGAGTTGTAACAAACAATTATCCACACAAAAAGACACACACACACAAACAGATGGCTGCAACTTAAACTATCAAACGCAAAAGTGAATGGGCATCATTAACCATCAGTGAATAACTTACTAGATTCAACCATTAGAAGCTTGTCAATTGCATTAATGAACTCCAGTAATAAGGATGGATTTGCTTGGTCATCTGGTAAATAAGAATAGCACCCAATAACAGCCCATAATACAGCCAAAGTGTTTTTTGAGCGGGAAATAAATTCCCTTCTACAGAATTACTAATCTCTTCCATCCAGGTTCGAAGAGTCCTTCTAAAGAAATCAAAAATCAGTGAGAAATTCTTTTTGAATTCACCATCCCAAAAGCTAGAGCTTTCCGCTTCTAGATTATCACAGAACTTCATCATTAAATATAAAACTTCTTCAACAGATATTTCTATTAAATTGCTGAGTGCACTGCAATCAAATAAAAACATTTAGATAAAGAACATAAGATCAGATATCTATCATAGTAATAAAAATAGCAAGTAGCTATTTAAAATTACCGCATAATATTTGTTCCAAAGACATGGTAGATACTGGGGTCCTTTGTTAGAAGATCACCAATGAAATTCAGTAGACTGTAGCAAAGCTTATGTGTAAGGCCAACAAAAAGAAAAGAGCAGACAAAATAATTCAATTAAAGAGATAAGTTGAAACTTGCAAGCTATACCTTCTACTCCTTATATCAAATCAGGCATATTATTAGAACTAGAGAAACCACCAATTATACAAAGCATTAGTTGCAGAACTTTTTCAATGACCTCAGAGTGTAAGTCCACATGCTTCGTGGTAGGACACTGAATAAAAAATGTTTCCACAAGCTGGCCAACTAGTTTGACCAAATCTGTAAAAAATAATGGTCTATAATATCAGAATCAGTAAATGTATAGTAGAAACTAATTACAGATATAGCAAGTGAAGCCCACCAGTGATTTCACCAATACAATCATTTCGTGCTATAGAAATAAGCAGGGTCAAAAGGCGAGTAAGATGTGTGGAGTTCTCATTTGTTAAAGACTCTGTTATCTTTTCCACTAACCATTTCCATATGAAAGAAAAGTCCACTGGATCTAGCTCCGCATGAAGTCTCTCAAAGGTACTAATAAGAACTTCAAGAACAGGTCCTGAGTCCGGAAGAAACAATATATTTAGGAATAAATGACGAGATCAAAAAATAAAAGGAAAAGGAAAGAGAAAATTCATAAAGTAAAGAGATCGGGTGAGATCAATAATGTAATAATACAAAGACCAGGGGAAACCAAACTACATTTAATGACTTCAAGGTTATACTGCTCATCTAGATCTTCCATTAGTCGGAGTGTACTAAGTTACTATGTGCATGTTTCAGTATATAAACAGGAAAAAACAATTTTAAAGCTGGCAACAAAATTGCCACTATATTTGAGAAAGACAGTGGAATGATTTGCATGTCTCTTATCAGCATTTGCTAGTAATATTCTGCAACTTATCACAAATCATAGGAACAACAATCCAAAATGGCAACTTATTGAACTAAATAGTTGACACCGCAAACAGTAGCAAAATATTGTGCTAAGTTGATAAGCAAGCAGTATAAAGAACATGCAATAAAAGTACAAACCTTCAACCCTTTCACCACCAATTTGGAAGGAAGTTTCATCCACTAGATGTGGCATTAATGTCTCAGTCCTTGAGTGCAACTTTATCGGGGTAAATGTCATGATATGAAATAGTAGCACAGCGACACCAGATTTCCTCATTTCTGATGGTTCTTCTACAACTTCAGTCATAAGTTTCGCAATACCTGATTAAGATGACAAAAACAAATTGATCTATTAAGCTGAACCTGAAACTAGACTACACCAACAAGCAAGTACTGAGGAGCCAAATAATTGGCTGAACATTTATTTTAATTTACAAACATACATACAAGATGGGCTAACATAAGATATCGCCATTGCAGTATTGGTTAATCCATTCCCAAATATAACAAACAAATACATTTGCTTAAATAGCATGAGGCATAAAAATAATAACAAAAAATGCTCTTATATGAGAGTGGGAAAAAGTTAATTACGCAATCACATATGCTTTATGCAAGGCATATGCACCAGAAACTAACCACTGACATTTACAGAGAAGCTCGTCATACTGATGGAAAAAACTCAATAGTTTTTATGCATGGTGCACACTTCACGAACAAATTCAAGCACAAATTATCATGCACAGTCGCCTCATGCTTCCAACCTATTCTTAAAGTCAAATCAAAAGTCAATTTATTTAATATATTTCCAACTCGAAAACTGATTAGGAATCATATGCAAACAATTGTGAATATTATATCTGAAGTGAAGAAAATGGATTAATGATATGGAAATGCAGTACCTTTCTCAAGTTGCTGAATTGGCGCTTTCCTTAATAAAACTGACACTGCCTGAGCCATATGTTCTCGAACATAATCTTGACTGTAGTATCTTAAGTTTGCCGTGATACTGAAAGAGAGTACAACAGGAAGGGGAAAAGCAAGATGATCAGGAAACATTAAGCATATATGTCAGAAGGGGCTAAGAAATCCAATAATGCTAACCATTTCAATTTTGGGTATGATTTTCTAAGGATCAGAGGATTGGTCAGTGTCCGATCAAAGTGGTACAAAAACATTAAAGTATCATGCATTTGACATCTCTAGGCAATCCATGGACATAATGAAGTTCTATCAGTATTCCCTCATATTAAATGATAAGTTCTACTTCAGACAAATATATCATGACCCCTGGAGTTGAATGAATAATCAAATAAAGCACATATACATAAATAACAACTTTATAACACCATAACTAGAGATAATGATACCTTAGAATATAGTCAATGTCTTTTATAAGATACTTCTGCCGGTGCATCATTACATATGACCACGAAGTGAATATCTGCAGCAGCAATAACATCACATTCATATCAAATGTTACCAGAATATGGAAAATTAAATAATAAGTGAAGGATAAAGATACATGGAAAGAATCGTAGACCTCCTTAAATATGTCTGGATCCCTATCAGCGCCATTTTCAAGAAGTGATTCCAATGAATGGACAATTCTTGAGAGAAATCTACAAAGACAAGGCAAGCAACTAAACAACTAAGGTAGTAAATTTCATTCGGGGTAAGCGACTAAGTTAAGCACTAACATAGAGAACTTACGAGACCCCACTCTCCCCACCACAAAGACAAATATTAATAAATGTATATATATATATATGTGCATATATACATATATTAATATGGGCATATATACAGATATTTTATTTCAAATACATTATCCAGTCTTTATTTTTTATACAATGTAGCTAGTATTATCTCAGTGCCACAAATGTCCCTGTACTCTAATTGTCTTATATTCAAATATGGTTACTTAAACACAATTTGTCAGTAAGGCAGCACAAAATGTTTTTTTATTGTAGACTCTTCAAGTGAGATTGCACAAGACAAGCCTACCTAGCTGCCCAGCTTCTCTCAATCTGTTAAACAATTAGAACAAGTGAAGCTCAGTGCCTGGAGGCCCTCATGCATTTAATTGACATCTTAATGTTGAACATTTATTAAATAGTGATGATATACTTGACCAAGTAGCTAAAACCAACATGATAACTTCGATATTAAGCAAATATAATAAAGAAAATTGAAGGAAGGTTTCAGCACACATTACTTGGCATTTATGATTAAAAATTATACTTAACTGTACTTCTAAGGACAATTTGTTTTATCTTGGTGCAAATTATGCTTTTTCATGTTGCATATATAGAAGCATGTTTTCAGCTTATGTAAACAAATTTAATAAAAAATAATCGCATATAGAGTACACTACAATTAAAAAAAAAAACATAATCTGGAAAACAGAACTTACGGAATAAAATCCTCCAGGAGATCTCTAGATAAAGCAGAAATCAGCCTTGCATTAAAAAAAATGCCACCAAGAAATAAATAAGATCTCCATGGATAAACAAAATATAAGGAACATAAACCGACAGAAGTAATGCTGCATTGAAATTATAAAGGAAGGAACATGATAAAAATAGATATTTGTAAGTTGTAACTTCATCAGCCACAAGAAATTGGACCAATTATTAAAATTACATTAGGCATAAAAGAAGTTAGCAGCAATGTCTTGATATCAAGTACCATAATTAACAGAAAATGAAAGTTGCATGCATGCAAGGACAGGAAATTCGTGCTCAAAATATGATTAGATGAAACAATAAAGTCTCATTAACCATCCTAAACTCAGCCAAGGAGAAACATGTGTATATCTCATGTAATAGCCACGGTAAATAAGTATACCTCAGTATAGGCTCAAGTGATAACCTCGCTTCCATTTTCAATCTAGACAGAAGGCTTGATATAATCAAACCTTTCTGCAAGATGATTTGTGGAAGTGTTTGTACCAAAGGAAAAAACTCCTCATAGAATGATATAAAATCCTCAGCAGTGTTTAGCTCCTGTATGCCATGACAAAAGTTGCAGAACAAAGATATCAAACATAAGCACATAACACATGGATCAAAATAGTTTAATATGAAGTGATTTGTTGCAGAAGGCTTTCTCATAATCAGCCTGCACAGTAGAAAAGTGAAGGATGTGGCAGGAAAAGAAGTACCCAATAATGGTAGAAAAGGATGCAGTCTAGACGAGTACACAATAGCCTATACTACCTTAATAGTGCTATTAAGTTTGTCTATCAATAATTCTTTTGGTTATATCTTATGCACTATAGGCAAAGTCATTAATGGCATGTCGTCATATTTTCTTAATGGTGCAAGTCAAAAGTCTGTAAATGAAGAAAGAGAGGCCATGTAATTATAGTTGTTTTAAAAACCAACGGACACATCCCAAAGGAATATCATCTAAGAACGTTAAGAAAATAAATTATACTACAGGCGACAAGGCCAAGAATACAGACACTGACCCCTTAAATGGATAGAAGGATTTTAAAGCATGTTAGTACACTTCCATTCATGTCAATTTTCAGCCGGCGTGCACAAAAAGACTAAATTTTGTAATTCTCAATGCCATGAGTGTGCAATCTCACTCTCAGCCTAAAAGGTTTTGCCAATTGCGAGAGGATCATCTATTTTTTCAACATACATCAATTCTGGCTTCAAAAACAATATTCAAAGCCAAAAGAATGGGGGGACAAATATAAAGAAGAGTAAGCTAATAAAACATAGATAAAGCAACATACTCTGCACTCTATAAGACAATCGTGAAAAAAAGATGAGCCATTTGAGGGTTCAGCTTTCGATGGGTAGGAACTTTGGTACACGGCTGTGTCGATTTCCTTGATTCTTTGTGAAAACTTCTTAAACTGCGCGCCAAAGGAAAATCATTAGAATGCAGTTGTGCATACAAAATCAACTTAAATTGCCGCAATGTTGAAAATTCTTGCAATTACTTATAATAAACTCACAATCATCAAACCAAAATCGCACAATTGAACGAGTTCTACATCATAATGATCACAATACAGACACAATTTCATAATCCATACTAAAACAAACAAGTAAAACCAAAATTCGATTCGTGTAAGCTTACGCGGAAGCGGCGGCAGCCGGTGGATGAGAGAGAGCGTTGTACCCAAATATATAATATCTACTTTTTCCTTTTCAAATTTTTTGAATTATCATATTAATTAATGTTGAAGTGTTCGACACTTCGACTGCATAGGGCTTTCCTTCTACTGTTCTATCAATCTAATGCATGCATTCATGCAAAGCATGCATAGCCCTCTTTTCCACGTCAGCGTAAACCGTACTCTCTTTCTTACATTGCAGGATCATTTTGGCTCAGCTAGTGTTGATCTTGATCGTCCAAATAAACGCACGCGGATCGTGTAGTTTCACCGTTGGATCAACTATATATTTTAGTTAGATATTTTCCTGCTTTCAATACTCTCTTTTCAGTTTTGTATAAATAAGAAACAAACACAATTTTAGTTGTAGTTTTGTGATTTTATGAGATCTAATTACGAGAATATACACTGAATTGTATCGAGTGTTTATTCAGAAATAATACAATGTATTTCTTTTGCTATTCCCTTCTCAATTTCTTCATGGTACCAGAGCCAATCTTTAGAATTGGCATTGATTCATTGATTGAACTTGATTCACCGATTGTGAATCTTATTTTTTTGAAGAAACTTCATCGATTAATTGAGTGAGTGAACTTTGGTGGCTTGGTGTTCGATAAAATGCCGAAGCAAAATCGAAGGATGCCATGGAATAAACTTGTACTTGAAGAGAGAGGATTCCATGTGGCGAATGACGATGATGAAGAACAAGTTGGTAGCAGCCATAGATCGAATGCTCATATGGCTCATGAAGCAACGGGTGATTGCTATGGTGTTGGTGATTGATTCTCAGAGGGAGATGACTACCTACCGCGCTCAAAGCTATGATGTTTTGCATCTTCACCCTAACGATCATCCAGGTATGGTCCTTACCTGGTCCTTACCATGGATCTTCTCACCGGAAAGAATTTTCATAGTTGGTCCAGGGCAATCAAACGAGGATTAGTTACAAAGAATAAGCTTGATTTTATTGATGGTAGCTTATTAGAACCAAATGAAGATTCAGTGGATTACAAACAATGGTTGCGTGTGGATTATTTGGTGTTTTCATGGATAGTAAATTCAATCTCAAAGGAATTAGGTCGAGGTTTTCAACATATAAAAACATCCAAAGAACTTTGGGATGAATTAAATAGGAGATTTGGGAGATCTAATGGACCGCAGATATATAAACTACGTAGAGAATTGGCAACTTATGCACAAGGAACACAATCTGTCTTGATGTATTATCATAATTTGCAGAGTTTATGGGATGAAATACACATTTTGGTTCCATGCCATGTGTGTTCTTGTGGAGCATCTGAGTTGGACAAGAGGAATGAAGAAAATGAGAGGTTAATGCAATTTTTGATGGGGTTACAAGTAGAGGATCAAAAGGAAGTATCTACCTGTTATGCTGTTATGCTGATATAGGTGATCAGAATACACTGTACACAAACCAAAGAAATAATGGAGGTAGATGAAGGTTACAGAAGGAAGCTTAGCAAAGAGGAGAAATTGAAATTGAAATGTAGCCATTGTGGGGGCAATGGCCATGAGAAAAGTGATTGTTTTGAACTGGTGGGAATCCCAGATTGGTACAAACGTTTTAAGAATGAAAAGGGAAGAAACAATAGAGCTAATTGTGTAACAGCTCGGTCCCGAGGATGGGGACGGGGTTGTTGTGCATAAGATAGCACGAAAAATCAGAAATCCAGGGGGGTGTTTTTAGAATTAAATTAAGTTAGCGCCTCAAGAACTTAGACAACTTAACTTTATGACTTGAAAGAGCTATCATTTTCAATGAATCACTAAGGGTCAAAGGGGTCAAAGGATTCAATCAAGTCAAAGAAATGTCAAAACATAGACCAACCGAAATTTAAACAGAATCCAATGACAAACAGATATGAATTTGACTCTTTAAATAAACAAGACCTCATCATAGGTCGCATCAACTAAGACCCATAAATAGGTCGGAGTCACATAAATCATATTGTCCCATTCATAGGACGAAAGCAAGAAAAACAACTTAAGACTAACTAGAGATGAGCAGAACAATATCATATTGTCCCATTCAACAGTAAGACTTTTCAAATACCTTGGAATCAATAAAGGAATACCGGTATGTCAAAAGAATATGCTTCAAACACTTTAAGACTTTATTGATATTTAGGAATCATAGCATTTAAAACATGCTACTATCAAGAATCAAGTTACACATATCAAGACTAAATACTAACATCATAGTACTTAGCAGAAACATAGCGGAAGAAAATATATAACCATATAGAGCAACAAACTTGGAAACCTCAGACAACCCCACCAGCAGCACATCACCGGCCTCAGCATCTCAACCTGAAAATATTTGAAAAAGAGGGTGTGAGCACTAATGTACTCAGCGGGGTTTTATGAGAAAACTCTTGATAAACTTTAGAAATATCGAATCATAAACTGACGGCATATGGAGATCAAAATGCAAAAGCCCTCTCCATATCCGCAAAACCTTTTTCTTTCTTTTTCGGTGCCTTCCTTGGCTCAAATCTATTGTCTGCTGCACCCTTAGGCCTGCTTTCAGATAAAAGAGGGGTTATCTCAAATATCCTCCTGAGTATGCGAGGGAATTTCCCAGCAGTGACTCCCATTAATCAAGATTCAACTTTAGTGACACAAAGGTCACAACATGATAATGCAAATAAACTGTTCTTTGAGCTCGATACTCTGCTTACAACAGAAACTATATCCTTCCTTAAATTCATCTTTACTTAACCTTAACCTTCCTTACTTAACCTTAACCTTCCTTACTTAACCTTAACCTTCCTTACTTACTTGACTTAGCTAGCAATACCAAGCCTAGAATAATCGTCTAAGGCTAATTCTTTATTTGAGCATGATCTCAGCCTATGAGGGATTTATAACTTACCCTAAAAGGCAATACTTAGCTAAATAAGCTTTAGCAAAATCCAACATTCAAAAATGAGGAAGTGAACACGGATAAACATAGATTGCAATTAAAGTAATTCTAAACATTTCATGCTAGCATAAATTGTATATAAACAATTCTAGTATATCCTTAGCTAATTAAGCTTAGCAAAACCCAATAACCAAATACTAGGAAATGAATGGGCAAAAATATAGATTGCAACTAAAAGCAATTCTAGATCTCATGCTAGCATCAATTGTATATAAACAATCCTAGCATATCTAAACATTCTTGAGAGCTCACTTAACTTATAATAACTTCCTTTACTTTATCAAACTCAAATAACAATTTAACATAATCATGCATAAAACTTCCTTCCTTCCTTTCCTTTCCTTGTACAGAGACTAAACAGGCAGAGCATAAAATACTTTTATTGGATATTTCACCTTTGACCTATCATGCTTCTAGAGCTTACTAGCTCAAACCATATACTTGGTTTAGATCACCCACCTCGATGACGAACATCTCGATAACAAGTACGTAGACGAAGCAACGAGCCGAAAATTCTTCCTTGGGCCTCCTTGGAGTTCACCTCTTCTTTCAAAAGTCGATCAATGACTTAGAGACCTTATTCAAGATCCTAACAAGAAATCAAAATGATATCTAAACACTCGCCCCTTAACTATAATTTAAAACACGAGAATTTAAATAATTTTAAACGTTCGAAATTACCGAAAACGGGGATGGAATTTCTGACTCGAACGATCACGATCTCAGACAATCAGCCACTGCTATGTCGTAGATCATCAAAAGAGCTTCGATTTGAGTACTCATGGGCCTCATAGTTCCAACTGAGGTGAAAGTTATGGCTTCCAGATGAAAACATGCCGGAGCTGCCGCACCCGCCCATGCGCCGCCGCGGGAGGATGCGCGCCGGCGGCCTCCATGCGCCGCGGTGGCCCCCTTGCGCACCCGTAGAGCTCCTTGGCTGAGGAGGCTCCTGCGCCGCCATGGGGACCTCCTCTACCGCGCTCCCTTCTCCGCTCCTCTCTCAACTGTGAGGTGCACTCACGAAGAGCGCTCCACAATCTCTCTCTCTCAAGAAATGGGGGTGAAAGAATGAAAGGTGCGAGGAAATGAAGGAGGGAGAGTTGCTATTTATAGACAAAAGTATGGCTTCCTCTAGAAGCTGATGCAGTGCAACAATATTGCTTTAAAAATATCGGGTTCGGTTAAAAAGTGCTTTATTCGATGGTGAGGTCCAAATGACCTCATTCACAGAATTCGAAAATACCGGGAGGTTCGTGGGCTCGAGTACTATTGAACCAACTTGACTCAAAATAAAGAACGAGCCATTTTGAAGAAAAATGAGAAAAGATTCTCTTTTCAAAAATAAAGTTACTATTCCACACAAGGGACAAATAAAATTCTCGAGCGTTCAATTGACCTCAGAATGAAAATCCGGGAACGTCAACGGATTCCTTGAGAAATTTTCTATAAGATAAGCTTGAAAAAACAAGGCTCGGGTCAACACACAAGATTTTATAAATTTCTAATGATCGCACTCCTACGGAAAAACACTATTCCCGCTCTTACTTAATACGATTTTCGACGTCGGGACCTCAAACGACCTCAGATTCAAAATTCGAAAGCACCGTCATGCTCCTTGGGTTAATGCCTTTCAAACGCAATCAAAATTGGCTATAACTGAGCTCGGATTGAAATTCTCAAAAAGATGATTTCACGAAAAATGACCCTAAAATCACGGTTAACTACCAAAATATCCTTATCTAGGCTCCGATTAAATTTCTTTAATTTTATAAATAAATTCTGAAAATATGGGGTTTTATAAATTGTGTAGACAATGAAGATATAATGAGCCACAGAGATGATATATCTAGTCAATCAGGGGAGCAGACACCAGATATGAATAAAATCATACAAGAAGAGATAAGTAAATATCTTGGAAATTACTTCAAGAATGCAAATACAGGAGTTGGAAGTCCATCAAATGCTATAACAAATATGGTTGATGCAGGAGATGTACTCAGAATGATGCTACTATGAGCCATTATGCCTTTGGCCTGTCACAAGATACTCAACAAACAGAGTGGATAGTGGATTCTGGGGCAAGCATATATATGTGCTGCAACCCTGCCCTTATGCACAACATAAGAACATTTTCAGAGCCTCAAAAGATCTTTTTACCTGATGGTTCAAACTTGTTGGCATATTAATGTGGAGAGGTTCAATTGAATGATGATATTGTGCTTCAGAATGTCTTATTTGCACCAACATTTACTCATAACTTGATTTCAGTTGGACAAATGGCTAAAGATATACAAGGAAAAGTTCTATTTTTGCCATCTCATTGTTTGATACAGAATCATGCTAATTATCATATCCTGGGCATTGGGAAATTGAAAGAGAGATTATATGTTTTCAAGCATGTGAATTCTGAAAAGATTTGTACAACACAATGCAGTAGAGACATGTCTCTATAACAATGGCATGAGTATCTAGGCCATCCTTCAGTTGGGAGCATGAGGCATATGCCTCACCTCAAGAGATCTTACACAGATGCTGGATTTGAAGAATTTCATGGTTGTGAGGTCTGCTATAGGGCTAAACAACAGAGACAACCCTTTCCTTTATTACATAGAAGAAGTGATACACCATTTGAATTGGTACATGGAGATCTTTGGGGACCATACAGAGAGGATAGTATTACAAATACAACTTATATTCTGACTCTAGTAGAGGATCATTCCAGGTCTACCTGGATTATTTGCTTCATTCCAAGGCACCTGTATTCATAGTTCTTCAAAGCTATATAGCTATGGTGGAAACACACTTTGGTTGCAACATTAAAAGGTTCAGATCTGATAATGGGACAGAGTTTGTTAACTCTGTTGTTTCTCACTTATTTCAGAGTAAAGGAATTTTGTATCAGAGATCATGTACCTATAGCCCACAGCAAAATGAGATAGTTGAAAGAAAACACAAACACCTATTACAAGTGGCCCGGGCCCTTATGCTTCAAAGCAAACTTCCTAGTAAGTTCTGGCCTTACTCAGTTCTTCATGTTACTTGGTCAATTAACAGGATTTCTTCTGCTACACTCAATTGGATTTCACCTTATGAAATATTGTTCCAAAAGGTTCCTGATCTGCTTAATATTCAACCCTTTGGTTGCTTAAGTTTTGCAGCAAATGTGTTATCCTCAAAAATAAATTTTGATACTAGAAGCTACAAGTGTGTGTTTTTGGGGTATGCAGTCAACAGAAAAATAGTACATCTTGTATAATTTGGACAAGGCACAAATTTTCATCTCTAGGGATGTCAAATTTATACCAGCTTCTTATCCCTTGCAGTGTACTGAACCCTTGCCTACTCTTCACTTTCCCAGTTTTGATGATTCTTCTCTATCTAATCCTTCACCTCCAGCTCCTATACTTCCTAATCAATTGTCTGATCTTTCTCCTAGCTCAGAGAGCTCTTCTGTTCCTTCTCCAGTTCTACTTATCAGGAAAAATCAGAGAGTTCCTCATCCTCCTTCATATTTACAAGACTATGTTTGTTCAGTGTCATACTCATCTCTTCCTAGTCTCTCTATTACTCTCACTCCTCTCACTTTTCCTTTCATATTTTTTCCTTCTTTTACTCCTGCCTACCATTCTTTTTTACTCAATGTAGATTCCTTAACTGAACCATCTTCTTATAAAGAGGCCAGTAAATATGTAGAGTAGACTACAGCCATGGAGCAAGAACTTCTTGCTTTGGAATCTAATCATACTTGGGAACTTACTACTTTACCACCTAGTAAATAAGCTATTGGCTCTAAGTGGGTCTACAAGGTGAAATTGAATACTGATGGGACTGTAGAGTGGTTCAAGGCCAGACTTGTTGCAAAGGGGTATAAACAAGAGTATGGATTAGATTATCAAGAGGTTTTCTCACCAGTTGGTAAGCTAGTGACTGTGAGATTGCTTATTGCCATAACCACTGCTTTCTTCTAGCCACTTCATCAAGTTGATGTTAATAATGCCTTCTTGCATGGCCATTTGAGTGATGACATTTATATGCTTCCTCCACAGGGGTATCACAAGGCTTTTCTCAATCAGGTCTGCAAATTAATCAAGAGTCTGTATGGATTAAAGCAAGCCTCCAGGGAGTGGAACATCGAATTCAGTAAGCTCTTGTTCTTTCTTGATTTCACACAGTCTCCAGATGATAATTGCTTATTTGTCAAGGGTACTGGTGATCAGTTTATGGCTCTACTTGTCTATGTAGATGCTATTCTCATCACTGGTCCTTCTCTTGATGCTATTAGTATTGTTAAGCGAGCCCTTCACTCAGCTTTTACTATAAAAGACTTGGGTGCTGCTAGATATTTCCTTGGGGTTGAGATTGCTACGGGAGCTTCTGGTACTTATCTAAGTCAGCGGAAATACATTCTAGATTTGTTAGACTCTGCAGGGCTCATGGGGTGTAAACCAGCATCCACACCTTTACCTCCAGGTCTTCATCTTGACAAATCCTCTCCTCTCATGGTTGATCCTGACTCTTATAGATGCTTGGTAGGCAAATTACTCTATTTAAATCTCACTCGGCCCGATCTTGCTTTTACTATTCAACAGCTAAGCCAATTTGTGTCTTCTCCCTCCACCTCCCATTGGGATGCTGCATTACATGTGTTACGCTATCTCAAGGAGTGTCCTTCTCTGGGTTTTTTTTTTGTGTGTCTGCTTCTTTCTCCCTGACCGCTTACTGTGATGTGGATTGGGGATCACGCCCTGACACATGACGGTCTCTCATCGGGTACTGTGTTTTTCTTGGTTCATCTCTCATTTCATGGCGGTCCAAGAAACAAACCACCATGTCTCTGTCCAACGCCGAGGCTGAATACCGGAGTATGAGCTTTATAGTTAAGGAGTTGATGTGGATCCATTACTTGTTGCACTTGATAGGACATATTCTACCTGTTATTATTATGTTTTTTTGGCATCGTTTCTCTTTATTATTTAGCCACTGGTTGTATATTTTGGACGTATTATGTTTTGTGGAGTTGTGTAGGGAGGATGTGCAAGAGTGGAGAAAAGTGATACATTTTGGAGAGAAAAGCTACAAGTGAAGTAAAAAGAAGAAGTTCGAGCAGGGCACGCTGCAAGGGCATGCAGCAAGATGATTGAAGTGAAGTCGGGAGGCCCAGTTCAGAATACGTTGTGGGCTTGTTAAAGCCCAGTTTTGGCCCAGCTCAACACTTAGACGCGGATTTCAGATCCTTAGCCGCCTCGAACAGTTATTTTGCATGGAAATTTCCAAGTTTATCCAGATTAGGTTTTTATTTCCTTCTAGAACTCTATCTCTTAAAGGTAGTAGATATATATTAGGATTTAGATTATTATTTGAGGAATCAGATCATAGACGCCAGAAACGCGAAGAACGCAGCGATCAGTTTCAATTCAGTTTTTATTTTCTCTTCCCTTCGATTTCATCATAGCGCGATTATACAGCTTTTTGTTGCTCGATCCTAGCATGCAAAGTAGCTAATTCATTCATATTCCGGTGACGACGATGAAGCTCCGCTTATATAACTGTGAGATCTAATTGTTTTCTATAATTAATTGATGGATGTATCTGTTATTCTTGGATTTCGGGTCGTAATTCTTCTAAGTCTATCGGATAGTTGCAAATATTTGGTAGGTTGTGATTAATTACTAGCCAATTTAAATCGGCCATACGTAATCGTGGTTTAGGTTTAATAAGTGGTAAAACGGTTGCTCAAATAACTAGGGGAATAACAGAGTTAATTTTACAGTCCTGCGTCAGAATCTGTAATTTAAGAATCGGGTCTTTCTTGTGCTCATTGCTGTCGGCTCATTAAACTTATAGAGCGTCTCTTACAGTTGTCAGTCGATTAGGGAAGTAATTAATGAAGTGTCTTCTTAATTATCGAAACAGTATGGAGAGATGAGGTCATGTCAGAAGCGTCTTCGGTGACTATAACCGATTTGCATGTCTTGATTAATTAATTCTTGCATCTGTGATCGGTGTTATAAGTGGAGTGGAGTTCGTTGGATCCGGAATACCCTTTTATAATTGGTTTAATTCAGTTCGTTTGTATAAGTATTTTATTTAGTTGGTTATTTCATTCTTCAATTTATTTTGTTATAAAAGTCACGCGATTCTGGAGGTTTGGGCACGTAGACTGAACGTAAAGAGTAATTCTCACCGGTCCTTTGGGAGACGATCCTGCTCGCCACTGTACTCTGTAGTGTGGGCTTGCCGACGAAAGTCGGAACATTTATTTTTGGTGAAAAACGACCCACCAAATTTTGTCGCCGTTGCCGGGGATCGGTTCTAAAAGCAGTGATTACTCAAAATTTTCAGTTTGTATTTACTTTGTTTTATTTTTAATTTTTCTGGTATATGACCCATTCCTCTGTAGATAAAAATTTAGTGTTCGATCCAGAGCCAGAGAGAACGTTACACCGGTTGAGGAAGATTACTAAGGAGCCTACAAAGATTCTCGAAGCTGGTCCACGCCTCAACATGGCCAATAATGAAGATCCACCATCGAACCCGCAAGGCCTTGCCGCAGGGAGAGCCCTCATTCATGCTAACGTGGCTGATCATAGACCCGATCATGAGCCTCTCATCCGGGAGATCGGTCATCTTCGGAGTAACAGACCCATCTGTATTGTGCTGCCCCCGATTGCCAACAATGCGGAGATTCGACCTGCATTCATCCAAGTGTTGCCGAAGTTTGGTGATTTACCAGGAGAAAGTGCACACAAACATTTGTCTGAATTTGATCTCGTGTGCTCAACTTTAAGACCTACTGGTTTTACTGCTAATAACCTAAGATTACTCACTTTCTCTCACACCTTGCAGGGAAAGGCACGAGATTGGTTGTTCGATTTGCCACCGGAGTCCATCACCACCTGGGCGGAATTAGAAGGACAATTCCTGAGAAAATTCTTTCCTGAATCTCGAGCTGCAAATCTAAGGATGGCAATCAGTAGCATCAAGCAAAAGCTGAATGAAAGCCTAGCCGAATACTGGGAACTATTTCAACAACTTTGCCGCAAATGCCCGGACCATGGATTCACTGATTATCAGCTTCTGACCAATTACTTTTACCGTGGCATGTCTTCTTTTGATAGGAAAATCATCGATGCTGCCAGCGGGGGATCTCTCACCAACAAAACCTTCGGCGAGGCCAAACAGCTCATCATAGACATGGCTTCTGGAGGACAGCAGTACGAAGAAGAAGACGACAGCAGACACCGACCTGTAAGGGCACTCGGCCGAGCTGAAGAGTCGGGAGTGAATGAAAAGATAGATGCTTTTACTTCCCTGGTCCGAAGCCTTGCTGTGGCACAGACAAGGCCAAACCGTTGCGGATTCTGTTCTGAAAATGGACACTTCACTGACGAGTGTCCCAATATGCAAGGGCCCTTAACTGAACAAACTTGTTTTGGATCGGGCGATGCGCAGCAAGATGCTCTCAGAAGAATCAACTATGATGCCCCGCGAGGCGACAATTTTAGGAGGAAGTGGAATAATGATCCTTACTCCAATACCTACAATCCAGGTTGGAGAGATCACCCAAATTTCCGTTAGAGCCAGCCTGGAGACCAACCAACAGCAGGAGATCTGCCAGCGAGGCCCCCAAGGGGTGAGCCGTATGCCCACACGGACCGATCTGCGCCATCTTTGAGTGAGATCATGAAGAGTCTCGAGCAGAGCAAAAGCCTAGTGAACAGTCTAGAGCAGAGCCAAAAGGCCTTTCAGCAGGAGACACAAGCTGCCCTGGGCAGTATGGGCATGCAGATCACGCAGCTCGCCACGCAAATGAACAAGATGCAGGCGAATCAAGGCAAACTCCCATCCCAAACTGAAATAAATCCAAGAGCGCATGTTTGCACTATCACTTTGAGAAGTACGGAGGAGTTAACCGAGTTGGAGGTCAAGAAGGAAGAAAAGAAGCCGGAAGGGCATACTGAAGGGCCGAAAAAAGAATCTGGTGAAAGAAATGAACAACCTGCTATGTCTCTTCTCTTTCAAACCGAGCTGAACCCACGAGGGAACATCAGTGCTGTGACCCTTCGAAGCAGTAAAGAATTGGTTGAGGTTGAAACAAAGATGAAGAAAGACAACACGCGGTGTGGGCAAACTGCAGAAGCTGAAGACAGACCAAGCACAGAGGGCAAACAATCTACTGCCCCGTTTACCCCTACTGAGGTAAAAGTTCCACCTAAATGTTCTAACCCTATTAATGCAGCTCCTTTCCCTTCCAGGTTAGCAAGGCGCAAAAAAGAGGAGGATGAGAAAGAGATATTCGAGCTTTTCAAGAAAGTCGAGATCAACCTACCTCTGATCGATGCTATCAAGCAAGTCCCTAAATACGTGAAGTCCTTGAAAGAACTATGCTCCAAGAAGATACGATATGGGAAAGATGCAAAGATCACGGTTGGTGAGACTGTTTCGGCCGTTATTCAACGAAAATTACCTCAAAAATGCCAAGATCCAGATTCGGGGAAAGAAAGGGCAATCCGCGAGATAGTCCAGCAGCTGTACGCAGCCGAGGAGTTTCCAACTAGCAATCAGACAGGCCGTATGCCCTTGCCGACCAACTCGAAACTGATTTTACCATCTCATGTGAAGGCCCCTGTGTTGGGGCTGAAAGAGCAAGAAGTAAGGTTGGTCGAGTTTTTGAAGAAACATAAAGATGCGGGGATGGAAACAATTCCTTTCGACAGGGGTAGATTGGATATCACCGAATTTTTCTCTTGACCGTATCTCCCCACGTCGAGCCTCCGACGTTAACTAAGGGCGCTTCTCGGGAGGCAACCCGATTTCTTGTTCTGTTATTTTTATTTTTTTATTTTTTTTTTCTTACTTTTGTCTTTTTAATTCAAAAAAAAAATAATGCAATGAGAGGAACCACAATATTCCAGGCCGCAAGGGCATACCGCATACGCGTCGCTTTGTTTCTACAGGTCCTACTGCTGTCTCGCTCCTCCCGACGCTTGAGAAGTTGATCACCGTTGCCACTGCTCGAATTGAGGACAGCCTCGACCGTCGGCTGGATGAGATTGATGGTCGCCTTGACGTGATGGAGCAGGTGATCCGCCATTTGGCGGATCAGAGTTAGTTCTCTCCTCTCCCTCCTATTTTAGCCCTTGACTGCATGTGTTTTGTTTGCTTTTCGTTTTGTTTTTTCTGATTTTCTTGTGCATTATCTGTTTTGAGTCGTCCCCTTCTCACAGCGAGGACACTGTGTCCTTCCAAGTGTGGGGAGGAGTCTTAATGTTTTGTGAGTCTTAATGTTTTGTGATTTGTGTCAAAAGTAAAAAAAATGGTTCTTTTGTGAGTCAGTTTCTTTGGTTTTTGCTTGGGATTTCTGATTAAGTGTTGATGGTCTGAATTGATGAGAATGACGATGTATGAGCTGTGATGGTTTGACTGGTTGAGAGGTTAGATTTGTGATAGAATATGCCATGTTTTGGATGAGATCTTGGATGATGAATCATGTTTCCAATCACTATTTTTTTTAAGCCTACAAATTGTGAGTTCTTGAGCCTATGAGCATGCATGAATTAAGAGCTCAATGTTTTTGTTGATGAGTGTTATCTGACTAGGTTATTCGATGCTTGAATTGCTTTGCTGCCACTTTGTTGTAATTTTTAATTTCATTTGCAAATATGATCAAGGGATTAGGGATACTCGAGCAAATATTCCAAAAGAAAATGCCCTGTCCTTTCATTGTCAATTAGTGAGCCCCTTTGAGCTTAATAGATCCATTTTCCTTGCTTACAGCCACTATAAAATAACTTGTGCTTTTCTTTTGGCTTTCTTTGTCCCTGAATTCAGGAATGTTTAGTATGAATTGTTATTTGAGACTGCAATGTTGAAGGAATTAAGGCCTGGAATTGACAAAAACATCATAACTCTTTGTACCCTGCTCTTGAAAAAGAAAAAAGAAAGAAAAAAAAAGAAAAGAATGAAAGAAGCAAAGCTTCAGAAAAAAGAAAAGAAAAAAAAAGGAAAGGAAAAAAAGAGAGAGAGAAAAGATTGAGGAGCAGGGTATAGAGAAGAGCAAAAATTAATAAGCTCTAACTTTTTGAAGAAGCCTGGTTCTGTGCTAAAAAGGAGAGATTTTTTGTTGCAGCTGCACTCCATAACTTCATAAAGACATTCATACTTGCATCTACCTGATTTCATCTCTATTGAGCCACATTAGCCAAAAATATCCAACCTCTTGCACCTAAACCCAATTACAACCAAAGAGAAAGACCTTGTGATTTGTAAAGAACTTGAAGAGTGATAACTTGATGACAAATGAGCAATTCTGTGCTGAAAATAGCTAGTTATGATGTTCGAGTGAATGAGCCTCTTGACCTAAACTTGCTTTCTTTTGAGTGATTAAGAGTGAATCTTGGTGAGGTTGGATTGTGAAGCATAATTCTAACTTGATTGACAAGGTATTGGCATATTTTCTTAAACAATTTGGTTAGTGGTTTGAGGGATTGATTTATCACAGCTTATGCTTTAAGTTCTCATCGATTTGGGTTGTTGATGCTTAGTTAATCATCATTGTAAAATTTGTTCTTTTGTTCTTGTTTGGTTCTTTGTTTTCGTTTGTGTTGCTTGAGGACGAGCAAGGGTTAAGTGTGGGGGGATTTGATAGGACATATTCTACCTGTTATTATTATGCTTTTTTGGCGTCGTTTCTCTTTATTATTTAGCCACTGGTTGTATATTTTGGACGTATTATGTTTTGTGGAGTTGTGTAGGGAGGATGTGCAAGAGTGGAGAAAAGTGATACATTTTGGAGAGAAAAGCTACAAGTGAAGTAAAAAGAAGAAGTTCGAGCAGGGCACGCTGCAAGGGCATGCAGCAAGATGATTGAAGTGAAGTCGGGAGGCCCAGTTCAGAATACGCTGTGGGCTTGTTAAAGCCCATTTTCGGCCCAGCTCAACACTTAGACGCGGATTTCAGATCCTTAGCCGCCTCGAACAGTTATTTTGCATGGAAATTTCCAAGTTTATCTAGATTAGGTTTTTATTTCCTTCTAGAACTCTATCTCTTAAAGGTAGTAGATATATATTAGGATTTAGATTATTATTTGAGGAATCAGATCATAGACGCCAGAAACGCGAAGAACGCAGCGATCAGTTTCAATTCAGTTTTTATTTTCTCTTCTCTTCGATTTCATCATAGCGCGATTATACAGCTTTTTGTTGCTCGATCCTAGCATGCAAAGTAGCTAATTCATTCGTATTCTGGTGACGACGATGAAGCTCCGCTTATATAACTATGAGATCTAATTGTTGTCTATAATTAATTGATGCATGTATCTGTTATTCTTGGATTTCGGGTCGTAATTCTTCTAAGTCTATCGGATAGTTGCAAATATTTGGTAGGTTGTGATTAATTACTAGCCAATTTAAATCGGCCATACGTAATCGTGGTTTAGGTTTAATAAGTGGTAAAACGGTTGCTCAAATAACTAGGGAATAACAGAGTTAATTTTACAGTCCTGCGTCAGAGTCTGTAATTTAAGAATCGGGTCTTTCTTGTGCTCATTGCTGTCGGCTCATTAAACTTATAGAGCGTCTCTTACAGTTGTCAGTCGATTAGGGAAGTAATTAATGAAGCGTCTTCTTAATTATCGAAACAGTATGGAGAGATGAGGTCATGTCAGAAGCGTCTTCGGTGACTATAACCGATTTGCATGTCTTGATTAATTAATTCTTGCATCTGTGATCGGTGTTATAAGTGGAGTGGAGTTCGTTGGATCCGGAATACCCTTTTATAATTGGTTTAATTCAGTTCGTTTGCATAAGTATTTTCTTTAGTTGGTTATTTCATTCTTCAATTTATTTTGTTATAAAATTCACGCAATTCTGGAGGTTTGGGCACGCAGACTGAACGTCAAGAGTAATTCTCGCCGGTCCTTTGGAAGACAATCCTGCTCGCCACTGTACTCTGTAGTGTGGGTTTGCCGACGAAAGTCGGAACATTTATTTTTGGTGAAAAACGACGCACCAGCACTCTTTTCATATATATGTTCCTCTGCCTATATCTCTCTATTGTGACAACCAGGCAGCTGTACACATTACTAAAAATCCGGTCTTTCATGAGCACACCAAGCATCTCGACTTAGATTGCCACTTCTCTTGCGATCAGTTTAAGAAGGGTTTTATTTCTCCTCTTTTTGTGGCCTCTCAATCTTAGTTGGCTGATCTATTCACTAAATCTCTTCCTAGCCCGAGTTTCCATCTTCTCTTTCCAAGATGAGCGTTGCAGATGTTCACCGTTCTCATCTTGCGGGGGGTGTTGAAGTGTTCGACTGCAATGGGCTTTCCTTCTACTGTTCTATTAATCTAATGCATGCATGTATGCAAAGCATGCATAGCCCTCTTTTCCATGTCTGTGTAAACCGTACTCTCTTTCTCACATTGCAGGACCACATTGCAGGATCATTTTGGCCCAGCTAAAGTTGATCTTGATCGTCCAAATAAATGCACGCGGATCGTGTAGCTTCACGTTGGATCAACTAGATATTTTAGTTAGATATTTTCCTACTTTCGGTACTCTCTTTTCAGTTTTGTATAAATAAGAAACAAACACAATTTCAGTTGTAGTTTTGCGATTTTATGAGATCTAATTACGAGAATATACACTGAATTGTATGGAGTGTTTGTTCAGAAATAATGCAATGTATTTCTTTTGCTATTCCCTTCTCAATTTCTTCAATTAACCAACTCCTAATTTGTCTCACTCTTTATTCTCTTCTTTAAATTTAATATTTATAAATATTGGAAATCACTACATATTCAACTATTCAAGTTTACAAAATATAACACACACACACAACAAATTCAAAATTACAACAAGGTTTCAATTATATTGAGAAGCACTACCTCCGTTCCATTTAAAAGTCCATGTAAAAATTTCAACAGTTTTAAGATAGTAATAAGATTTGACAAAAATATCCTCACATATCATTCCTTATATATATATGTATATTTCTCTTTCTTTCTCTTTTCTTATATTTGGTATGATTTCATATGGCTAAAATTGAGAGAGAGTGTATCAAAATATATTAAAAGACAAATATTTTGTAATAAAAAAATTCATACATGGACTTTTAATATGGAACGGAGGTAGTAATCAGAAGGGTTGTTCGTACAAGGGCTCAAGCAACATCACTCTCAATTGAAGTTATTTTTTCTTTCGGTTATTAATTTTTTTTATATTATAATTTGATGTAATATATTTCTTTTGTGTTGTTTACATATTTTTGTTTGAAAATGTTATCATTTATGCTTAAAGGTATTTATGATCTCTTTGTGGGAATTAGTTACATATTTTTTTAATTATATAATGTACTCTCAATTTAAAAATCACGGATATGCCACTATATTGAGTGCCAATTTCGTAGTCATATTTTGTGAATTGAATTGTAATTATCAAATGTTGAAATATCAATATATGAATTGATTGGTCGATTTGTAAATATATCAAGAATTTATATTGTACTATGGACTAATTAATAATTTAATTAATATCTATACATATATTAAGGCAAAATTGTAGGGGTAAAATTATCTTTAAAAAATCTCAGCACAATTTACATACAAAATATATTTTCGGCCAATATTTTAACAAAAAATAGATTTGGTGTAGTGGTTGGCCTGCTATAAGAGATTGATTTTGGTCCGAGTTTGATTCTTCTTGCATCACTTTCTGTTATCATTTCTTTCTTCTTTTATTTTATGGTATAATAATGCTTTAAATTATTTTTCAATTTTTTTGTTGCTTTTGAACAGCCAAATAGTAAAGTGTAGTAATAAATTAAAACTTAACACATTCTATAAATTATAGCTTTTGTATTTATTTAATAATTTAATGTGCTTATTTATTTATTTCATGTACAGTATTTCTAACTATTATTCATTTTACCTATGCCTTTTAGATTTTTACTTACAATTTAGTTTTGCCCAATCTTTTCTGACATTAAATTCTATTTTAAAAAAATCGATTTCAATTCAAGATATTTTATTATATGGAGAAAATTATTTCAAATCTTTCAGTATGATTCTTTTCCTTTATATTTTATTGTAGAGTACTTCATGTTATTTGCTCTAAAAATTTTCACATTTATCAGTGTATATATTTTTTAAAATTTTCGTTAATTACTCTAAAGCTTCTCGCATTTCTCAGTCTCAATAAATTAAATGGCTTGCTCTAAGAATTACGCTAAATAAATTTTCATATTTCTCAATAACTGAAATATTTTCTTCTAATTTAAACCTTTTATATTCTATCGATAACTTAAAGTATAAATTCTCAGATTTATATTCTATCGATTACTTAAAGTATAACGTCATTAAAATATAATTCACTCCATTGAAATATGAAGACCAACTATGACGGCGGATTGATGTTGGGAGTCGGATGTATTAGAGTTGGTGGCAAGAAGCTTCGACGTTAATTTGTAGATTAGTGTAGGCTCAAGCAAATTGACCTTCTGAATACTTCATCATAAGTTTTATTGTAGAAGAAGTCAATCACCTTAATCATCGTCAAACCGATGAAAATGTGCATACGTGATGAGATTTTTATTTTATTTTTAATTATTATGTTTATTTTTATGGATTGATACTTGATTCCTACACATACAAGATGAATAAGAGATTATATGAAGAAATAATAAGAAGCACGTGTTGTTTTTTCTTCTTATATTGCAGTTTTCTACATTTTAAACCAACACTAAGTATAACTTTGTTGATTGTAACATTATTTTGAAAAGCTGAGATTGTGCAGATAATTGGGTTAACGGGTTGAGTTTTTGGTGTATATGTACAAACTGTTAATGCACGAAAAGTTCTGTTTTTTAATTAATTAATTAAATCTAGAGGGTTAGGGCACTGTTGCGATCTCACTATGAACACGTTGAATTGAAGAAATCGAAAAGGTAATTAAAAAGAACAAAGAATGATAAATGAAGATCAATAATCTATTAATAGATGCGAAAGTAAGATAATTGAAGGTCCGGATCTCGAAAATCCGAGCTAAGAAGAAATTTGAATTAAGAGTGAAGTTGTACAAGTTGAGAATGAATTTAGTTACAATCAATTCTCCTCTTTATAGCCTCAAAACCCTAGTTTGACTTTCATTTTCTCCATTTTGGTAGGTGATCTCCATAATTGATTTGATAGGGAAATCCCACATTTAGCCCCGGAAAGACATGGAAGGTATCAATTATCAAAGAATTGAGGCCTTAATTCTTGGACTTGCATTCTTTTAGAGCCAATCTTGTGGGATCTTCCTTATTGACCAGGTGTTTGGCTTTGGTAAGTGGCGTTGATGGTGTTATCAACCTCCTGATTTTCGTGTCTTGAGGGAGGTTGCCTTAGTAGCCTCGGAGCCGACCCTTCGATTCCTATCCTTCAAGCTGACCCTTCGAGTATGAACTATCGAACCTCGGACTTCGATCCTTTGATCCTTGGACCCTCAGACCTTCGAGTCTCAAAGCTTTGGTGGTTTTCGGAGGTATCACTTGGTTCGGATTTTGTCGGGATTCATGCTTCCTAGCTAGGGTTTTGACATTTTTTTCGAGTATCCGCTTGTTGGGCTTGCGTTATGTCGCATCTTTGTGGGCTTAGCTCGTCGACGATGGGCCTTGATCTATGGTTTCATCCGTGGGCCTTGCTTTTGGGCCGAAATGATTGCGGAATTATTTCAGTCCTAACACAAACTATGTATGCAAATTCAATTCTTTTGTGCGCTATATTTGTAATAGTAGTATGTTTGACTTATTATATAAACTTGAGTTGATGTTAAATTATGTGTGTACACTTTCATGAAAATTAATAAAATTTACTTTTCTTATCTATTTAAGTATATTTATACAATAGTTTGGCTTAATCTATATATCTATATCTATATCTATATCTATTTAATAACAAAAACTTTGCCCAAAATAGTTTTCCCTCCTAAAATCATTTGCTATTTTTGGAAAGTAATTTTATTATTAAATTCAATCCACTAACTAATATTATATTATTAATTGTAAATACTTTAGCAAAAAAAATTCACATGCTTTCTTTGAAAATGGAGAATTGTTGGAGTGGTACATCAATCAATGCATTTTCATAATAATTACAATCAAATTTAAATTTCAAAATCAAGACTCTTAGTATGAAAGTAGTTTGTAGTTCATTTTTAATGATTTATTGCTTAATAAATTACAACTACATATATATATATATATATATTTACGTTGTAGTTATTTTTTATATTATAGCTTCTGTCATAATAATTTTTACAAGTGTTATATGTATGCAATATTTAAAAAATTATTGTTGGAGTCATAAAAATATGTCACGAACCATTTTGTTATCACTTTTATTTTCAACTATCTATACTTATTCAATAATATTTATTTCAAAATTAAAACAGAGCAGTAGAATGAGTTTATTGGTTGAAAATTTTAATTCTAATTTATATTATGTAAAATTTATTTGTAGAATTCGTATGCTATTATGAGTTTTATTTTCATTGAATATATATCTAATTTTTGTATTCACTTAATTGCATTTTGGTGAAATAAGAATGAAATAAGAATTAATTAGGTTTAAATCATATTTGTTTTTACATTTATTAGAGTTATCTCATTTATCATCTATCAAGATATAATACTATAATCAATACAAATATAAACATATTAATTTTTTTAACGCACAATAATTATAAATTAATTTTATTTATTATAATAAATTAATTATCTTATAAATTTAGATTTTTTTACGTATCACATCCGTGCATCGCACGGGAGATACTCTAGTCTATTTAATAACAAGGACTTTGCCAAAAATAGTTTTCCCTCCTAAAATTATTTGCTATTTTTGGAAAGTAATATTTTATTATTAAGTTCACTCCACTAACTAATATTAGGAAAAGTCTACGGTGCCCCAGAGGGCAACGCCTTCTCACTACTTTTATCGACACGTGTCTCATTCAAAATTAATATATTAAATAATTCAAAATACGGTATGCACTGTTGTCAAATACCTTTCCACTGTTGATACATCCTCATAAGCTTATTGTGCCATTTTACTAGGGCATTAGATATACATAATTTATTGGGGAACTGTAACAACGCTAAACAATTTCTAAAATCCCCAAGTTGAAAATCAAATAAACAAAATTCAAACGTAGTTTCTTCTCTTCTTCTCTGACGAATTGACTGCCGCCGACCAAGGACGACACAACTGACGTCAGCACCGCCACTTCTAGCGCCACTCCCTCCCCACCGACAAGCTCTATGACGGCGGCAAAATCAAACCATCAAAACCCCTTGCGCTTCCACTACGATCAGAACAAACCCATGGAGTCCCCCAAATCACCGAGAAAAATCCTATGAGAATTCTTCTCTCGCTCTACTTCAACCACTTCACATCAACATACGAGTTATCTCCGCCCCTCTGCAACCTAAGGTGTGAACCGCATTGTGGCCGAAGCAGGAGCAAGTCGACTGCCCTCCCCCTCGCTCACGATATCTCGGTAACTTGTATCACCTATTCACTCGTTTCAATATCTTTCTATTATGATGTAACCCAATTGGGGTTGTTCTATACTATTGAAAACCCCTAACTCTGTAGAAAAATTTTCTTGGCATGTTATAAATGAGTAGTTAGTAGAAAAATGAGAATTATATTATCGAGTAAGTTTATTGTTTATTGGCATTGATTGTTAGTGGTATTTATTATATGAATCGGGTCATTTAAGATGGACTAGATCCATTTGTCATAGTAAGATTTGGTTTTGCAACCTATAATGTTCAAATGTATACCATGGTTCTTGTTTCAATCTATCAACAATGATTAGTAATGAAGGCAAAAGGTTTTCTTAGAGAAATGGAAGAAAATGGCAGTTCACCTTGTAGTGTGACATACAACTCTATTATCTGAGGTCTACTTAAGATCAACAAGCTTTACTTGGCAATGTAGTTCTTGAAGAAAATGATCATAAGGGGATTTATGGCTCATTCATCTACTGTTTCAATGTTACTTGATAAATCCCAAAAACATAAGAAGGATGAAATTCTAGTTCAATTGATTAGATTAGTTGTGCCAAAGAATGTTTATAGTCTACTCTACTTTGTTGTCTGATATAAGAATATGCTTATTACCCTCTGCTAAAATTAAGGTATGCATGTAGAATGTAAAGCTCCAACTTCTTAATTAGATTAATATGTTCTACACTAAAAGTTTAATTTCATTGATATGATGAGCATTATATATATGTATGATGGAGCGGAGAGCGAATAAGACAAGGTACAAGAATCACTTAATCAATGAGTTTTTTCTTACAAATTTTCTTGATGTCTGCTCA
The DNA here is from genome assembly GCA_026008535.1 of Perilla frutescens. Lineage (NCBI taxonomy): Eukaryota > Viridiplantae > Streptophyta > Magnoliopsida > Lamiales > Lamiaceae > Perilla > Perilla frutescens. The sequence continues at coordinate 36,275,363 of BRKX01000011.1, forward strand.
ATTTAAGACCGAATGCTGATTCCATGAATTGCTCTGGTAAAATAGAGCACAATATAAAATAGAGCACAAATAATTTAGAATATAATTGTATAAATGTTAATTTTATGACTGGTTATACTATAATACATTTTATTTTATAATAAATATTTTTAAAATATTAAATTTAATAGCGAGATATAATAGTACAATTGGAATGTGGACTATAGGATTTTATCCTATAAAATAATGAACCAAATAAATTACAATTATGAAACAATTAATTTACCAAAATTACAATTAAATATGGTAGGTAATTTAATTTCATATGGGTTGTTTTTTAATATGGGCTGTTTACAATTGAAAGTCATTTCACCTGGGTTGAATTCAATTAAACATTAACCAAAACAAAATTAAACATGTAATATTTATTAGCGCCATCTGCACTTAAGTGTTCGAGATTGTCATAATCTGTATGGCAATATCAAAAGAACACAAAAAGTTTTGGTTATTCATGTTAGAATACCATGATCTGGATATTACTGTGAACATTCCGCTGCCAATCTGATTTAAGATCAGGACATGTGCTCCATCATGTTCCGGGATATGATCTTGTACATGGTTGTCCAGAGAGTTTACAAGAGACGTATAATGCTAGAATCAAAGAGCTGGAGCTGCAGATTCAAGATAGACATTTCAGAATAGAAGCTGCCTTGTTCGTGATGAAGATCAAAGAAGGAAAGGTGAGGTTCTATTCAAGGAAGACATCTAAACTAGGAAAGTCCGATTTAATTAAGGAAAAGTTTCCTTGTTGAATTCTAGTCAAAATAGGACTTCTGGTTACCTTGTTTAGGCTATATCTGTTGGTTATAAATAGCCTGGGAATCAGACTAGTTTAGGTGACATGAGTTTTACGAATACATAAAGAGTAGAGAGTTAAAAGACTTCATCTTTGAAGCATATAGTATTCGAGTAGACTAGGTTTGAGCGGTGAAATCATTGTGTTTCTAGTCTGTGTTTGAAACTTCAATTCATACACATTTAGAAGAGTCTTAGGAGATATTTCCTGTGGGAACTAGAGGGATTCTAGGTTATGAGGGGAGCTCACAATTCAGTTCAACAAAAGAGGTTGTCTAGGGTAGGAAATAGGTCGAGTGACGGGAGTCTTCGTGTAATAGCCTTTGTAACCATTCAACGGAGTAGTGAACTGTTTCTCATGGACTTGTGAAGTCCCCTTGACGTAGATCAGTTGATCGAACATGGTTACCAACCTCATGTTCTTTACTTGCTTTCAGTTTTTATATTCTGACCTTGAATGTTCACAACAATGTACACATGCATGATTATGAATATGAACGCACAATTTATGTAACTACAATATTTAATTTGCGGAATGCATTGCGAAATAATGATATTCATTTTTTATATCATTTCAGCTTCTCCAAGTAAACCCAAAATCAACCCATCAATTTCAATTCATAAAGACAATTCCAGCTCATTTGCTTATCTAGAAGGAATCATAGTGAGGTATGTTCACTGAATGCTAGTAAATTAACAACTAAATTTGTATTCTGAGTCGATCAGGGTTTAAGTTTCTATTGCAGTTGCATTATTCAAGTACATTACCTCATTATTTGAAATTTATGCAAGTAACTTGAATGTAATACCAATGCCACAATTTACTGTTGTTTGTATATCGTCTCTCAAAGCCTCATTTTTTGTATAGTTTTTAACTATAAATATTAACAATGAGGAACATCCTAAATCGCTGCATTATGCTGATCGATTCGTGTGTATGATCAAATACAATTTACATTTTACGGGATAATGGAGTTCGACATAAATGTGTCACTACATAGTGAGGATTTTGTACACACCAATCCGGATTCAGATGTCGGTCAATCATCGGAGTTTAGGGGAGAAGAAACTGAAATTGTTCAAACATTGATTCATGAATTAGAGGCAGCACTTGAAGTAGGTAATACCTTCACCACTAATGAAGAGGTCTAATACCTTTTTTGTGAGTATGGAAGATGTCACGAGTTTAGTTTTAGGAAAGGAAACCAGTTGTATTTTCCAAATACAAAAGAAATTCGTATGAAAGAATACATTTGTTCATGCAAAGGCCACTATGAGGAAAAAAAAGGAATGCACAAGTTAATGGACTACAAGAAATAGATATACAGGACAGGGTGTAATGCCAAGCTATGCATTATGAGGGAAAATGATTGTCTATGGAAAGTTCAAAGATTCGTAAAGGATCACAACCATGAGCTGTTCCCCTATAATGAGAGCTACTTGTTATGTTATGCCCGAAATTTAACACATGCCAAGAAAGTCACTCTTTGAGGCACTTAATTCTTCTGGTGTAGGAGTGAGTCAGGCATATCAGTTCATGGCGAAGGAAGCTGGGGGGCCGCAGAACATTGGGATTACAAAGGAAGATGTTTATAATCACATGCATGGTCTTAGGCACACAACAAAGGTGGAAAATAGTGATGCAAATAGATTGATACAACACTTAATTCAAAAATCTCATTCAGAGCCATTTTTCTATTGTAATGTGCAATTGGATGATGATGGTAGGCTCGTGATTTTTTTTCTCCTAGACTCACGATGCCTTGTGGATTATGAGATTTTTGGGGATGTAGTTAGTGTGGACACAACGTTCCAAACAAATAAATATGATTTAATTGTTGCACCATTTGTAGGTGTCAATCACCATATGAGCAATGTCATGTTTGGTCTCGATTTTTTATCAAATGAGACGACAGAGTCTTTCAAATAGTTGTTTGCTGCTTTCTTGGATTCAATGCATGGTCAAGAACCATAAGTCATATTTTCGGATCAATGTCAGGTACTAATGAATAGTATAGACTCAACATTCCACACGACAAGACATCAATTGTGCCAGTGCCATATTAATTAGAATGCACCTTCACATTTTAGGTCATTGAATGGTGATAAAGCTTTCAAAGGGAAGTGGTACAAGTGCATGAATGGAGTTGAGACCAAAGATGAATTAGAGAAATGCTGGAGTGACTTGATTAGAACGTATTCTCTGGAGCAAAATAGATGGTTTGCCGGCATGTACAAGCTGAGGAGAAGATAGGCATCTGTGTTCATTCACGATTGTTTTAGCGCCGACCTACAGGCTACTTCTCGTAGTGAGGTTACAAATAAAATTTTAAAATGATTGTGCTCCGCTAAATCTTCACTTTGTCATTTTGTTGAATGTTACGAACAAATCCAAACGGACTGGCATATTAAAGAGAGTGCTGATGACGCACATGACATTGGTATTTCGGGATAGTATGTTAAGCATAAGCCTGTGTTAATGGATGCAGCCAAGTTATTCACACGCAAAGTGTTTAAGGCTTTCGAAGAGCAATTGGGTAATTGTGTAAATGTGTATATATTAGGGCCCCCCTTGAGATTATCGGACCTTGAAATACTGTTCAAGATAACATCGTAGCCATCCTTGACAAGGATGAGACTTGTCCAGTATTGTGAGTCCCACGTTGCAAGTTGTACTTACCGCATTTGGGAGACAACAAGAGTTCTCTGCAAACATATTCTGAAAATTTACTCAGTTATGAATGTTCTTGAGTTGCCTGAATGGTGTATTATGTCCCGTTGGTGCAAGAACGCCAAACTCAGACACTTGGATCATATTAACGAGTGCTCCAAAAAAGGCATTGGTGATTCTGTCGATGGGATGTCTTTTGTTAGTTATAGAATGAGGATGATTTACGAGGTGTTGAACACATCTGAACATGATAAAGAATGTAGGAAAATTGTTTTGGAAGACTTAAAATCACTTCAGAAGCATATCACCGCACTTTTAAGTGCAACTCCTTCCTTTGAGCGTGCATGACCTAGACACCAGTCCTACCGTCCTAAACCATCGGATGTCCATGATTCGCCTCGATCAAAGCGCAATAGAACTAGTAATGAGTCACATAGGAGTCATTGGTGCACAAGTAAGAATAAAAACAAGAAAAAGAAACAAGTTGCAGATGAAAAGTTACCAGGTCTGTTTAATAATTTCGTACGCATACATTCCAAAGTTAATGAATGCAAATTTTTACAAAAAATATTATGACGATATTTACACGCAGGTGTACAGGGGTCAGCCTCCGTTCAAGAACCAAAGCATGAAATTGTTCATATCCCATCAGAAGGCATGATGTACGATAATGAGCAGAGTAATTGGTTCTCCTCCCCGTTCTTTGTAAGTCTGTGTTGTAATTTAATTTCCTACACTATTAATTATTTATATACAACAATACAGTGGACTAATCAAAATTCATTTTCAGTTGTAGGATAATCCTTTCAATTTATCGCAACATTCCATTCATGATAATTTCTCGACTCCCATATACGATAATTTTTGCAACTCCGAGATAGGGCCAACACACGGATTTAGAGCATTGCAAACAAGTTCTATGAAGAAATAATAGATTTGGATTGGGTTCTGGTCAAGTGACTGAAACTGTCTAACTTTCATTTTCTGAAATATGGTACTTAATAGATAGGGTGTTCAAGCACGAGCTCTATTTTATTTTTCACTTGCCTGAACAAATACAGGTGTTGGTGACAGCTGTCATTGTTGGCTTACTTCCTTTGTTATGCTTTTTGGGTAGCCTGGTCCGGCTACACTTGTTATTGGCAGTGGCCTTGCTTTTGTCTTATTTTGCAACTAAAGTTTTACTAGATTTTGTACATGTTATACTCCATAAAGAGCTTAATATTGGTCTTATTATTTGTATTAATGCGAGTTCTTTTGAAAGATATTAATTTGTAAAATTATATGGCAATTCATTAACGCTTTCTGATAAAAAAAAAAGACTTAAAAAATACTACATCACCATCATTTCATATGTATTCAATTATTTCTTAAGGGCTAAGAATTTTACCCTCTGCATTCAAATACTTATCATTACATAATGTAATGATACACATTACTTAATCATAATCTGAAGATGGTCACTACTTCGTGACGCACTCGTGAATATTCCAGTATTATTAGGTGTTTGGAATAGAGAATTAGTGGTTGAACCACAATTCTTAAAATTACGTATTTTTTTTTCTACATTTTTCTACGAGCACAATTACATCAAATTTTATTAATTATTATAAAAATAAAATTAATTAGAATAAATGGAATTATTAATTTGAATTTGTGTTTTTTTTTAACTTTATGATTATACAACTTAGATTTTATATGTATTTGTAAAACTAAATTATTTCTAAAAAAAATTAGACCACTTTAGGTTAAAAATGACTCTCATAAATCTTTTTATATGTATTTTATATTTTATTTCATTGTTCATAGGTAGTTTGTTTTCAAAGCGTTTTTTTGAAAATCTATAGAAAACTTTACATGCACAATAAATAATGTCTAAATATTTATCTTATTAAGACAAATAAGAAAAGTGGTTTATCGAATCTTGAATAATAGGAAACTTAGATCCAAATTGCCATAAAGATTTATCTGTATTTTTTGTGAACTAATTTAGTTTTGAAATTTTTCCTTCATTTGTCACTATAATTCAAATGGATGTTCAGATCAAACTTTTTCCTATTGCCCATTTCCTGTTTAAGAAAATGCTTCAATGGAAGGATGTTGTACAGAGAAGATTTATAACAATATTCAGTCCTTTTGATTGTTAACAATCGTAAGCAATAAGCTAAAAACTACTTGAAATTGATCTATCGATTTGGACTTCCTTTTAGCCAGTTGTTGTCATAACATTAGCATTTACACACACACACACACACACACACACACACACACACAGATATATATGGTGCAGAAATTGGCAAATCTATTAAATGCTTACTGGCGTAGAATTTAAATGTTGACAAAATAGAAAACTTTGAATAATTTAAAGTGTTTGTCTTTATTTCCCATCATTGAATAGAAGAGAACTATAATCTTCTATCAAGTTATTGGTATCAGAAGAAACAACTGAGAAACTGACTATATCTTTAAGATTGCTAACAGAATTTTCTATAGAAAAGTCTGAAAATCAAAATGTACTTAGTCATCTAATAACCAAAAACTTCACGCCAATGTGGAATCATACATACTACAGAAAAAGAAAGGATGAAAACATTCGAATTAGGTGCATATTTAGTTTAGGAATCATCATAGCACATCTTGCATACTAAAATATGTAGTTCAAAACGCTGAGCTATGAAGAACACAATACAAAAACCAAAAGAAGATGCCTTCAGATTATACAATTACCTCGAGCGCACTGCAATAGCAACTAAATAGTCATTCTATTGCAATATCCATTTCGCTAGCACAATGAATGCCCAGATGGTATAGCTCAGCACAATATGACATGCGATATTCACCACATCTATCTGGTTCAAGAAAGCCCAGGTGCCTTCCACTAACTTTACACTCCAAATATTTCATAGCCATAATTCCACAATCAGATCCATTACTTTGTTGGGGCAGGTATGATGTGGGAACTAAATCCCACACCTGAAGTTTCTCAACATCAACTTTTAGCCTCTCCCACACTTCACCTTCTTCACAGAGCCATGCAAGATTTATTTTGACATTCTTGAAGCTGGCTTTAATCATTTCCCATTGCATCGATTTGGATAGAGAGTCATAAACTCTAATTGTCTGCCCAATGATGAAGATCTCATACATGACCCAATGATCACTAACAATGTGTCCAATCTATAAATATTGTCGGCAAGATGCCACGGGAGACCACCTAACTCTGGATAACTCTCATCCACATATGGGAGGATTCATTCCTTCAACAATTCAATGTTTGATGTTGTCATTGCTTGCTATCAAATGATAGAGTAATCGGAATTTTATAATGGCATGACAAAACATGTTAAATTAAAAAAACGCATGTCAACCACAAAGTTGCAATTGACCTACCCATCCTAGTGACTCGATACAAGTCCATCCAGTTTCAAACCAACCTGGTGACCTTCTTGACTTAATGATTAACAGATTTATCAATGCATCACAATGCTATATACAATTAAAAAATTTACAATTAATTAAACTACTTAATAACTAGAGGAACTACCCATACAGTCAGATAATACCTGATGTAACCTGAACAATTTGTGCAGGCTAAATCTAGAGGAAACGTAGCAGAAGACTTGAGGACTCGAACGCGTCAGAATTAAGAAGGATTTAACCCGACTAACTAAACTAAATAACTCGAATGAAATAAGAACAAGACTCGATTTTACTGAATTTAGACTTAATAATTAGACACTTAAAATACTTAGAATTGTGACTCAACTAAACAAAACACAAAACCAAATAAATATGAAAGGGTGCGAATTAGGACAGATTGTTTAAGACGAATATAGGGCTGGATTCAATTAGGGTTTATGGATGAATTTTGGATGAACTTTCGTGTATAAATTATGGGTGTGGATGGGACGATGTTGATGATGAATTGGGCGTAGATGATGGACGATGGTAGATTGGTGATGTGATTTGTACCTTCCTTGTCGAACCCGTAGATTGGAATCCACGAATGCGATGATTGATACTTCTCAATTGATAGTGATTCCCCCGTGATCTTGAAGAACTCGAAAGAACCATGAATAAAACCTTAGACTTGCTGGATCTAAAGAGTATTACTTTTGAACCAAAAATAATAAAAGTATAAAAGTAATCAACCGACGGATCTTGAGACAAAGTGAAATAAAACTTCAAATATTCAAGCAATGTCTAAATAATAAATGTCACAAGACCACATATATATAGCTATATGGCCGAAAATCCTAGTCTAATTAAAAGTCCAACATGGACGAAAATTCTAAGGCAAATAAAAGAGTTATACATTGTATAGAATTCCAAACAAGGTAATACTAGAAAAGACCAAAAATTAAATAAATAAAATTCTAATCCAGATAAAATAAATCCAATTGGACTTGGGCTTCAAAAGGGGCGAATTAAATCATCTGTTGGACTTATCCAACACGCCACTTCTTCACTTTGATCTTCTTGGACTTCAACTTCAACACGTAGTCGGTATGCCCATACTGACTGCCTTCTAAACTCTCATCATGCCTTAATCTTCTTCATCTTCAATAGACAACATAACAATCCATTTGGGACTACCATGGTGCATTTCTTCTTCCTTGGTTGGCATGGTCTCATTCTCATCATTCCCCCCTGCTAAAAAGAATTCGTCCCCATTCAGGGTTTCATAATGGTCGAACTTAAATGCAGGAAAAGAAAGCAAGTTAGTACATTTAAGTGTTGAAGAATGCTCATACTTACCAACTAAATCAGGTCCTCGTCTAGGCCATTCCACATACGTTCCTTGCATGCATGACGGGACTTGTCTCTCTCTCTCTTCATCATCTCTTTAGTGCTCGTGCAGGAATCAATCACAACTTTGAATTTATCTCTTTGTGGCTGCACATCACTAGGTAAAGAAAACACGTTAGTAGGACTGTTCTCATAAGTAATTGGTACAAGAGACAAACCTGGATGGATTGCTTTGTCAATCTTTTTGACAGAAAGTAGTGGGCTACGATTGTGATCTTCTTTTGCAGCTGATTCCACTGCATTAGCATGAGGTAAAGGGTCACTATGGGACTGAATTGAAGGGGTAGACGTGGCAGTAAGGGGTTGGTCGGCAGCAGTCTTGGCCGAATGCCCGGCGGAGAACTTCTTGGCGGTGGAATGGCTGCATGTTTCTCTTTCTCTTCTTTGAACCTCTTTTGCATGACTTGTTGGTCCTTGGCAACTGCTTTAGGAGACAATAGCTTCAAAATTGTCCTTCGACCATTTACTTCGATGGTGTAAGTGTTCAGATGCCCGCCCTGTACAACATGATGATCAAACTGCTATGATCGAACTAAAAGAAGGTGTGCCGTATCCATCGAGATAACATCGCACAAAACAGTGTCAGAATAATTACCAATTTAAAAATCAATAATTACTTGGCAAACAACTCGAATTTCACCTCTATCTGTGAGCCACTGGAGTCTGTATGGTTTTGGATGTTTCTTTGGCTTCAAAGCAAGCTTGTTGACTGCATATTGACTAATGGTGTTGATCACACTACCACTGTCAATTATCATGGAGCAAGTCTTATCTTGAATTGAAGTACGGGTGTAGAATATGCTCTCTCTTTGGTGTTCTTGCTCTTCATCTTGAACAATGCTCAAACTTCGGATCGTGACAAGACTGACAGTTGATAATTCCGGTTCAATGTCTTTAGTCTCGACTTCATCCTTAGTTTTCTCCTTGGTGGCGTCACCTGGCTGCTCCAATTCTTCATCACTGGCTGATTCCATTTCATTATTTTCAGAAAGGATAATGATGCGAAATATTTCTCTCCACAATGGTTTCAATATTTATAAAACTCGTGTCATGCCTACAAGTGTATAAGCATATGATTGTAGATATGATGATACAAGGTCGATCCACAAGGAAAAAGAATTAAACGTGAAAATGCAAGTACCACGACGATAGATTGATGAAATATCTAGACTATGAATAGATGAGGGGTGATTATCATAACACAAAACCAATACATAAGCTAAATAATGCAATACCAAACAACAACGATAAACAATCTAAATAGCAAATGAAATAAACAACACCAACAAGAGAGAGATATTTGAAGGTGATAAATAAGGGCAAGACTCTAGGATATGGATTCACAACATTCCTCTTGATCAAACTACAAGGGTTAAACACACAATTATGCTAAGTTCATAGATAGGAAGACCACAAATATAGAAGGAGCATCTCTCGAATATCTCCTTAATTACGAATGCGACAAGGATGGCTATCTCTAACACATTCCAAGGTCGCACCTACCAAAGGCTCTAAGGGGTCACATTTCCTTCCACATATTCGATATTCAACGAAGAGTACAAATACATAGATTCAATCCATACATGCTTATGATCACAAGATTGACTAGATGCATGTGATTCAAACATTTGATGTTAAATGAATGCCACTTCAAACAACACCATACAAGAACTAGCAAAGATTGAAATCTTGACAAAACACACCCATAGATTAAACCCTAGTCAAGAACAAGATTCATATTGTTTCTCCACATCCTAGAGCCCTAAGGCTCTAGCCAACCATATTTACAATAAAATCAAGAATACAAAAGGAAGAATCAAAATCCATTCTAAGTACAAGAGTAAAAGAGGGAAGGAGAAGATAAAACCCAATGTTGAACAATCTCCTTCAATCCCTTGGCTTGAATCCTCAAATGGATGGATGGATCTTCCTTCTTCTTCTTGATTTTCAAAAATCCCCAAATGTAGTGTTTCTTCAAGTGTATTTCGAGTGGAAGAAGTGTTGGGGGCGTCCTTTGAAATCCCCAATAGATATATAAAGTAATCGACCAATAATTGAATGCCAAAAGTCACTTTTTGAAATCCGTCAAGGCGAAGCGCGACTCCAGTTGATCGCGTTTTGAGGTCGGGTTTGGACTGAAGAAAAACAGCTCTCTGAAGCTTGTACAGAGCGACCGAAGGGGTCGTATTTTGACATCGCGTTTGTTTCTTCCTTGGAAGCGCAACCTGAAGTAGTCGCGTTTCGGGGTCGCGCTTCCCTTTGCTTTTGAAGCGCGACCTCAGGAGCTCGCGCTTTTTCGTCGCGTTCCAGCTGGAGAAAACACCGTCTCTGAAGTGCCGAAGTGCGACCAAACAGGTCGCGTTTTGTTGTCGCACTGTAGACCGGCTGTGGCGCGACCCTTAGGTGCTCGCGCTGCATGGTCGCGTGTTGGCCAATTTTAAGTTTTTCTTGTCTTTTCTCGTCTTTGTGCATGCGTTGATCGATCGACTCACAACCTGACTCCTTTTGGCATTTGTTTTCCCCAAAAACTCCCTAAATTGGTCACAATATACCAAACAAGAGAGTTAAACACTATTAACAATATTTACAACATATATACATGATAACCAAGTGCAAATGCACTCAAAATGAGTGCAAATGAGTGCAATTTATGCACTCATCAACTCCCCCAAACTTAAATATTTGTTTGTCCTCAAACAAAAACAAGAGTAAAAGAGCAAAGTAATTGAGCATAGTGGAATCAAGATGGCATTTTGCTTCAAAAATCAAGAGATAGACAAGGCATAGATGATAATGGCAATCAAACATAAACAAAGAACCTCAAAATCATCATGATACAATTAATGAAGTTCAAGCTCTCTCAAGGATCAATAAACGGTCACTCTCGAGTGTATAGGCTAAATGTGTATCGCTCAAGGTCAAGAGTGCACTAGAATCCTACCATATACTTGCAAAGTGACTACAATCTCCACTACTCCACATGTGTTCTCAAACAAGAATCATTAAGGACCTTTCGGGTTGTAGTGGAGGCTTTTCGGAAGGGTAGGAAAAATATTTGGTAAAGTGGCGTCCCAAAATACCAAACCAATACATTATCAACCAAGTAGAACCACACAAGTCCTTTTTACCCTTTTTATTTCACAACCCAATCTCTTTGAGATTTTTCCAAATTTTTCATCATTTCTTACTCTTTTTGTTTGTGATCACAATGGGAACATCTCTCTTCTTTTCTTCAATTAAGGATTTTCAATTTAAATCAAGATAATTCACTTCTTTTTAATCTTTTCATCACAAGAGTATTTCAACATTTTACCTTTTTCCAAGTACAAGATTTCTCAAAAGTTCCAATTGAAAGAAAATACACAACTTGTCATTTATTTCATTCCCAACCCAACAAAATCAAGAAAATATTTCAAGGCTCAAAAAGGGCTTGCAAGGGATTCAATTTGTATTGGAAAGAAAAATATTTGGATTATCATGAGGTTAAACAAAAAAATAGCCTTAAATCCTTTTCAAGAAATCAAACACACAATTGTAACCTCAATTAAGTCACCAAGCAAGTTCTAGAGAAAGACTAGTGCACCAAGAAGACCATCAATCACTCATCAAAGAAAAAAATTACACTTGTGTAATCTTTGGATCAAAATCTTCCCAAGGTAAGTTTTTTCCTTCAATAATTGTACTTTTGAGATACGAAAAGAACCTTGTTTACATTATCATGCTATAAAATTTTGCCTTTTATCAACATTTTTCAAAAATTTTGAACATAAGCTCATGCTCATCAATGATTCCAATTTCATCAAAAACATGCTCTCATAACTCCTATCATGTTACAAAGAACATACACCTATTTAAGTCAAAATATCCCCAAGCCACAAATCATAAGGCAATTGAACAAAAACATAGATAAAGCATCACATGCTCATGAAGCAAAATGACATGTAATCAAATATCCATCAATGCCTCCATCCAATCAATCCAACATAAAAACTTAAAAATTCAAGCATAATCCAAAGCATAAATAAAATAAGCATGCTCCAATATCCGAAAACATAAATAAACTAACTAGACAATTATTTAAATAAAGCGGTAAAATGAGCAGAAAATACCCTTGCCACCATAACTCTCTCCCCCTCCCCCAAACTTATTTTGATCCAAGAGAGGAAATAAGTTTGGAGGCAAAAAGACGGTGGCAAGGCTCACTAACGACTCAGTGAGGTGGATAGCGCGGATACTAATGTGGAAATGGTTGAGAAGATGATGACAACATGAACTGGGATTGGTTTTTGATCTCAGGAATGAGGTCGGGCTCGGCTCTCATACTTTGTTTCTCGAGTTTTGAGCTCCGTGTTTTTAGCTTTTGAGCCTTTTCCATGCTTCTTTTGACATCTATTTTCGAACACTTATGCTCTCCCGTCATTCAACACAACTCCCTGCATTCATTTCACTCCACAAACATAAACATTAATCATCAACTTTCAATCAAAACACCACCCTTATAAACAAATCTAAACTAAACAGGATAAAAAAAATAAGACAACAAATCAAAACAACATAAAAATCATTGGGTTGCCTCCCAACAAGCGCTTAATTTAACGTCGTGAGCTCGACGGGATATCAATGGCCAATAGTCAACCAAGAAGATATGGTGGCTTCCTATGCCACACAAGAGCACCTTCTTGAATTCTCCAAAGCATTGTAATCAAGTCCGGTTCAAAAATTCTAAAATACTCATCGGGAATATCTTCTCCACTCTTTTCTTGACAAATCATCTTGCCCGATTTGACTTTTCGAATCGCCTTGCACTCCTCCGTGTCCTTAGACCCATCTTTTTTAGGAATTTCTCTTCTCTCCTTTATTTGATACATGATCGACAAGTTATGAACCCTGAAAGTAAGTTCACCTTTTTCCATATCAATTAGGGCCCTTGCGGTACTCAAGAATGGTCTTCCCAGAATGAGTGGTATCTCTTCATTCTCTTCCATATCGAGTACCAAGAAATCAACCGGAAAAATGAATTCACCTACTCACACAAGAACATTCTCAATGATCCCCTTTGGATGAGTAATAGAATGGTCTGCTAATTGCAAGCAAACATTTGTCGTTTTCAACTTTCCAACTTTTAGCTTATGAAAGAAAGAAAGAGGCATAAGGTTCACACTTGCTCCAAGATCACAAAGTGCATTCACAATCAACTTTTCGCCAATATCACATGGGATAACAAAACTCCCCGGATCTTTTAACTTTGGTGGCAACTTTTATTGAAGGAAGGTACTACACTCCACCGTGAGGCTCAATACTTCACACTTCCTCAACCTTTTCTTTTTTGAAAACATTTCCTTAAAGAATTTTGCGTAGTTTGGCATTCTTTGCAACAAATTCACATGAGGGAGGTTGATGTAGACTTTTCGAAACACCTCCAAGAATTTCTTGAATTTTTCATATTGCTCATTCTTTCGCAACCTTTCAGGATATGGAATAACAATAGGGAAGGGAGGCAAAGTTGATGGAAGTGACTTACTTGAAGTTTTCTCCGTTGACTTCTTCTCAATTCCAATTTCACAATCCTTGGCTTTCAATCCATTTTCAACTTTTCGTTCCTCAAGATTTATATGAGAAACCTCCAATTTTTCCACTAACCCAACATTCAACACATGTATAGCCTTACATTGCTCTTTTGGGTTGATGGTTGTATTGCTCGGGAACTTGCCTTGTTGGTGTTGATTCCCTATGATTGTAGCAAGTTAGCTCATTTGCTTCTCTAGCATATACACTTGGGTGACAATCGCTCCCACATGATTCTCCAATTTTTCAAAGCGAGATTGTGTCTCACCCATGTATTTTTCCGTCTTTCCCATGAATGCCATCAAGAGATCATCCATTTTAGATTTCTTTTCTTCATCTATCACACCATTGGTAACTGAGAAACCAGGAGGTGTTTGAATGGTGTTGTTTGGATTACCATAGGACATGTTTGGATGTTGTGCCCTATTTTGATAATTTTGATTTCCACCATATTGGCCTCCATATTGTGGTGTGTACCCTTGATTGTATGGCCTTTGTTGATTTGAATAGCCTCCTCCTTGATTCACATAATTAACTTTCTCAAATTGACTTTGAGAAGTCTCGGCTTTTGGATTGGTGAAGGCTTCGATTCTTGAGTTTAGAGTTGATACTTGAGCCGCCAATAGCTCAAGTGCATCTGAATTTGAGGTAGATGCAACTTTCTTCATTATTTGAATACCTTCTCTTGCAACCGGCCATTGAAATGAATTAGAGGCCATTTCCTCTATGATTCTCATGGCTTCGTCCGGGCCTCTTGCTAATAAGTATCCTCCCGCGGCCGCATCCATTAGTGTTCTCACTTCTTGTTTACTTCCACCATAGAAGATACACACTTGGTGGTCGGTTCCAAACCCATGCCCGGGGCACTTTCTTAGCATCTCTCTAAAGCGTTCCCATGCCTCATACATGCTTTCCTCATCACATTGCTTGAACACGGTGATGTCGCCTTTAAGTTTGAGAGTTTTTCCGGGTGGGAAGAACTTGTGAAGGAACTTCGTCACCAATGCATCCCATGTTTAGAATGATCCTTGGGCTTGGCTCAACCACCAAGTCTCCGCCTTGTCGCTCAAAGAAAATGGGAATAGCCGAATTCGGATTGCATCATCCGGGACTCCATTCGCCTTTATCGTCCCACTATACTCAAGAAACTTGTGTATGTGCTCATTTGGATCCTCTATTGGCGTTCTCCGGAACGGGTGTTGTTGGATCATGAGTATAAGGGACGTCTTGAACTCGAAATTATTAGCTTGAATGGGTGGTCCATTCGCCACCCCTTGATTCACGACGGGTTGGAAAAGGTTTCGGATTGGGGCCTCCACATTTCTATGTTGTGCTTCTTCTTGGGCTCTCAATTGCCCTTGCATAACCTCTAATTGCCTTTGCATTTGGGCAATCATAGGATCTTGAACTGGTGGAAGGTTATCCGCCATTCTCCTCCGTCAACGTGCGTTGTTGTGGCGCATTGTTGCTTCAATTTCTAGATCCAAGTCGATAGGTGGCTCACCTCTAGATCGAATGTGCATACACTACCTGTCAAAGAACCAAGAAATCAATGCAAGTTTTAACAAAATAAAATAAAATTTCTAAACTAATCCACACAATCGTTATCACAATATTTCATATATCAAATTAATTCACAACTCCCCGGCAACGGCGCCAAAAACTTGATGCGAAATATTTCTCTCCACAATGGTTTCAATATTTATAAAACTCGTGTCATGCCTACAAGTGTATAAGCATATGATTGTAGATATGATGATACGAGGTCGATCTACAGGGAAAAGGAATTAAACGTGAAAATGCAAGTACCACGACGATAGATTGATGAAATATCTAGACTATGAATAGATGAGGGGTGATTATCATAACACAAAACCAATACATAAGCTAAATAATGCAATACCAAACAACAACGATAAACAATCTAAATAGCAAATGAAATAAACAACACCAACAAGAGAGAGATATTTGAAGGTGATAAATAAGGGCAAGACTCTAGGATATGGATTCACAACATTCCTCTTGATCAAACACACAATTATGCTAAGTTCATAGATAGGAAGACCACAAATATAGAAGGAGCATCTCTCGAATATCTCCTTAATTACGAATGCGACAAGGATGGCTATCTCTAACACATTTCAAGGTCGCACCTACCAAAGGCTCTAAGGGGTCACATTTCCTTCCACATATTCGACATTCAACGAAGAGTACAAATACATAGATTCAATCCATACATGCTTATGATCACAAGATTGACTAGATGCATGTGATTCAAACATTTGATGTTAAATGAATACCACTTCAAACCACACCATACAAGAACTAGCAAAGATTGAAATCTTGACAAAACACACCCATAGATTAAACCCTAGTCAAGAACAAGATTCATATTGTTTCTCCACATCCTAGAGCCCTAAGGCTCTAGCCAACCATATTTACAACAAAATCAAGAATACAAAAGGAAGAATCAAAATCCATTCTAAGTACAAGAGTAAAAGAGGGAAGGAGAAGATAAAACCCAATGTTGAACAATCTCCTTCAATCCCTTGGCTTGAATCCTCAAATGGATGGATGGATCTTCCTTCTTCTTCTTGATCTTCAAAAATCCCCAAATGTATTGTTTCTTCAAGTGTATTTCTAGTGGGAGAAGTGTTGGGGGCGTCCTTTGAAATCCCCAATAGATATATAAAGTAATGGACCAATAATTGAATGCCAAAAGTCACTTTTTGAAATCTGTCAAGGCGAAGCGCGACTCCAGTTGATCGCGTTTTGGGGTCAGGTTTGGACTGAAGAAAAACAGCTCTCTGAAGCTTGTACAGAGCGACCGAAGGGGTCGCGTTTTGACATCGCGTTTGTTTCTTCCTTAGAAGCACGACCTGAAGTAGTCGCGTTTTGGGGTCGCGCTTCCCTTTGCTTTTGAAGCGCGACCCCAGGAGCTCGCGCTTTTTCGTCGTGTTCCAGCTGGAGAAAACACCGTCTCTGAAGTGCTGAAGTGCGACCAAACGGGTCGCGTTTTGTTGTCGCACTGTAGACCGGCTGTGGCGCGACCCTTAGGTGCTCGCGCTGCATGGTCGCGTGTTGGCCAATTTTAAGTTTTTCTTGTCTTTTCTCGTCTTTGTGCATGCGTTGATCGATCGACTCACAACCTGACTCCTTTTGGCATTTGTTTTCCCCAAAAACTCCCTAAATTGGTCACAATATACCAAACAAGAGAGTTAAACACTATTAATAATATTTACAATATATATACATGATAACCAAGTGCAAATGCACTCAAAATGAGTGCAATTTATGCACTCATCAGATAACAATATGCCGGTTTGGGTATTGGGCTTGAAAGTGGCCTCATCCTTGATATTTGTGACATTGTACATCTCGAGCTCGGGGAAGGGCTGCATTAGGTGACTATGTTGGAGGGTTAGACCGTGTAAGAGGCGGCCTAGGCTGTGCAAGTGGCGTAGACTCGGGTCTACGGCTTGGCTGTGGTGCAGTATGGTCGGGACGATGAACAGACTAGCCGGACTATCCTTGGGGATGTGTGGGGTCAACAGGAGTTGAAGATGACATGCCTTGGCTCCATGAGGGGTGTGTAGGGGTTGTGGTGTGGCTGGAATGTCGGCGGCCAACTCTGAGTTGTCGTTCGACTATTGATGCGTAGTGCACCATCTCTTCAATACTGGAGAAGTCTCGAAGCTCGACTTTACATGCTATATCCGGATTCATTCCCTCAATGTACCGGATAATGGTGATGTCAAGGGACTCCTCTTTGCCAACTCGATTTAGAGTTGTTTCGAGCTCTTTGTGGTACTCTTTAATGGATCGCGTACCTTGCTTAATTCTGTTAAGCTTCTTCTCGAGCTCACGTTCATAGTGGATTGGAATGAAATGTCCACGCATGACATCTTTCATTTCTTACCAAGAGTCGATGGGAGGGTGGCGTTCACAGTGTCACCGGTTCTGCTGGAACTCCCACCAGGTGGCTGTGTATCCTCTGAACTCTAACGAGGCTAACTGGACCTTCTTCTGCTCAGAAAAATCATAGTAGTCGAAGATCTTGTCAACCTTTCTCTCCTAGTCGAGGTTCACGTCTGGATCGTGTAATCCCTCAAATTCAGGTCTGCACATTGGAGCTAATATTATGGATAGGCGCGGAATGCACGCCTGTAAGGCTAACGTGGTCGGTCATGTCTCTAAAATGGCTCGAACTCGGCCTCTGATTCCTCTGCAAAGTCACCATAATCTTCTTCTACTTCACGATCATAGGGATCGTTAAACTGCACTTGAGGTTAGCGACGCTGAGCTTGAGGTGCTCTAGCATTCGCTCTGGCTGGCTCGGCTACAAGATCTTCTGGCTAACAAGCTGCTTCAGGCTGATGAGCTGCGGTTGTCTGTCAAGCTGCCGTTTCTGGCTGGACAGGTTGGTCTTGAACTGGTGGTGGTACAGGAATTCGAGTAGTAAGAAGCTTGAGCTATGCCATCATTTTGGCCACTATCTAGCTTATGCTCCAGTTCTTGATGGTGGTACTAGGCATCCCATGGCTGTGGCATCGATGAAGTCGTGTCTGTAGGAGTACTAGGCGATACGGGTACCTTATCATGCGTCTTATTATAACCATCTCTGGATTCCATATGCACCTGCAAACAATGAACAAATGTGAAAGAAAAACAAGGTGTAGGACCTCACAATTCCTCACAATCACTTGTATTTTCTCTCTGAATTTTTACCCTTCATGTATGTCTCTCAAGTATGTAGTGCATGTGTGAATGTGATATGGTGGTGTTGATCACTTCTTGTGCTCTTTGATCAGCTCCTCTCGGTCTTCTCAAAAGCTCAGACTAGTCGAGCAAGAACCACGGTGAAATTGGATGGAGTGGAGTACTCGAATCAAAGATGTCGTGATTTTACCTTGAAGATGATGGAATTTGGCCAAAAGTACACTTAGGTCATGGCAAATCTATGATATTTGTTCAGGACATCGTTCCGCTTCTGGAATGGTATTATGGAGGAAAATTGGAGTTCTGGAACACAATTAGCAGGAAAAAGATGGAAACCGGAAAACCGAGTGTTTTAATGGTGTGTATGGGAGAGCTATGAATTTTCGATCCTCTAAGGTAGTAGGAAACAAAAATTAAGGGTTATGGAAAAGATAAGGAAGGTGGAAAGAAATAAGGGTGAAAGAAAACTGGGTAAGGAAAGATCATGAATAGATAAGACAATATCTATTTGGATGTGTTTCACCTAGATGGACATAATCTAAATAGTCTAAGTTATCTATTAAAGAAGGGAAGAGTCTAACACAACTAGGAAAGAACAATGAGATTCGAAATTAAATCTGATTTGATTTTTTTTATTAGGATCGACTTCTTTTGATCCTTTTTCTCTTTTTGTTGTAGGGTTTCGACCCTTTGCTCTTTTTTTTCTTTTTTTTTCAATGAACAAACGAATTACAACTCAAAAAGAGTCTACTCCAGCCTCATACTCACATGATAATCTATTCTTTCTCATCCATCCTTTGTCCATTGTTGAGACCAAAAGCAAAATAAATAACACGTGGATGACATGTAGGATAGAATCTGACATGTCGGATTGAACGACGACCAACAGAGCTGACGTGGCTCTGATGCCAAATTTAAATGATGAGAATGAGACCATGCCAACCAAGAAAGAAGAAATGCACCATGACAGCCCCAAATGGATTGCTATGTTATCAATTGAAGATGAAGAAGATTAAGGCATGATGAGAGTTTAGAAGGCAGTCAGTATGGGCATATCGACTACGTGTTGAAGTTGAAGTCCAAGAAGACCAAAGTGAAGAAGTGGTATGTTGGATCAGTCCAATAGATGATTTAATTCGCCCCTTTTGAAGCCCAAGTCCAATTGGATTTATTTTATCTAGATTAGAATTTTATTTATTTAATTTTTGGTCTTTTCTAGTATTACCTTGTTTGGAATTCTATATAAGGTAGAACTCTTTTATTTGCCTTAGAATTTTCGTCCATGTTGGTTAGTTAGACTAGGATTTTTTGGCCATATAGCTATATATATGTGGTCTTGTGACATTTATTATTTAGACATTGTTTGACATATTGAAGTTTATTCACAATAGTCTCACGATCCTTTGGTTGATCACCTTTTTATGTATTCTATTGATTTAGCAAATCATTAATCTTATTTCAAAGCTTCTTTTTAGTTTTACAAGAATTAGGGGGAAGTTGCTAAAAAAGACCTAACTAGAATTGTTCGAATGAATTGCATTTCGTCTTACCGAAGACGGGGTTCAATTGAAGACCAAGGCCACTCTACCTTTCATCATCATCCATGACGCCATCTACCAACATCCACCTTGCCACCAAACATCCACTGCATATCAATCATCCAAGTAAGTTCCATCATCTCATCGTTCATCTATTTCCAAAACCGAGCCATCCTTCAACCTATACACATCTACCCTAGCCGTATCTTTATCTATTTATTTGTGTTGTGTTTTGCATAGTTGAGTCATAAATCTAAGAGTCTTAGTTTGTTTAATTTCGAGTCTAATTCTAGCCATAAATGGAGGCTTTATTCTTTATTTTAGTCGAGTATTTAGCATAGTCGTCAGGTTGAATCCTTCTTAATTCTAACGTGTTCGAGTCCTTAAGTCTTCCGCTACGTTTCCTCTAGATTTAGCCTGCACAAATTATCCGAGTTACATCAATACCACATCAGTTGGCCCCCCATGTTGCTCCAAAGAGGTTTAAACCAATCTTGAGAGGCTTCAGCAACCATTTTAATTGGCAAAGGCACGTGTCGAGATCTGCAATTAGAATTGCTTTACATATTAGATTATAATTTAAATATGTAAGAGTAATAGTTTTATATTAACTCATAATGTGAAGCTCACATAGGCTGTGTGCAGATTTTTTCTTTCATACCAGTCTTCAAATTCTTTGATCTTATAATAATTAGACGGCATTGATGCATCAAATTTATCTTGTTCGGACCAATCTGCCTTTAGATGGTGTCCGAATAGTAGGAGCGGTTGACCAACACTTGTCTTCTGTTTCTTTGCTTTCATTGTATCAGGTTCTTGAATAATCTGCACATCCGATTCATCCTCGCATTTACATGCTCTAGCTCTGAAATCCTTCTCCAATGATATTACTTTCTCCCAAATAAGACGCATCACAAGTTGTATGTCCTGTATCAAGTATAATTCAAGCATCAACTTGTCAATTAGTAATTGCACACATGAACATATGTGTACAGACACTCAAATACTAAGGAAATATCATAACCACACAATAACACGATCATAGATTGTGGGGCTGTGCATATCTGGAAACATCAAAGATGTCACCCTTTCTGGAGTTTTGAATAAATCAAATATGATATCCTTTTTCACTGATTTTGTGTTCACTTGTTCAAGTGGGGTGGTCACCTTCAATCCTACGTTTGAACCTGTCAAAATAAATATTGCATGTAAATTAAATAAAAAATGAATTACCCGATCATATTACGTCATGGATAATAGCAGACATCCACTACTCCGCACAAAAGAAAATTAGTTTAAATAAGAGATTTTAGACTCTGTTTCATAAACAACAAGGGACAGACTAGAATTACGACCTTTTCAAGTTGTCAGCAACTCCCCATGACTTTTGACTGTTGAGTTAATTATTGCGGCATCCAAGTTGCGACCATCGGAGGTGTTGTTTGCTTGCTTATTTGGAGGTGTGATGAACATATTGCCCATTAATGTTTCCTTTCCTCAGGGATGTTTGAGTTTATACTTGTTGTCTGCTCAATGACGATTGAAGTCAGACGTCATCTTCCACGGAGCTTTGTCTATTGCATGAAATCCTAACACTCAGCAGAAAAATAGTGAAAGGAATATATATTAGAATAACCCCTAAATAATAAACCATATTTAGTACACTTGGAAATATTATAGTTAAATTTAATGAGGTCACATGTTCAATTTTCTACAAAACCCAGATCTCACCCGCTCTCCCCCTCCCTTTTTCCCTTTTTGTTTGTTCCTCTCTGGAAGATTTCCTACAAAATCATCAATGAATAAGAAAATGAGCTACTCACCCACTTTCCCTTTTTTTTCCTTTTTGTTTGTTCCTCTCTAGAAGATTTACTACGAAATCATCAATGAATAAGAAAATGAGCCACTCTATATTGCGAATAATGACCTTTTCCATTATATGGCGGTATCCATCCCTTTGTTGAGACATTAAAGCAACCATATGTTGCCCTGTCAGTATTTAAATGTTTGTAGTGGATGTCTTCCTTTTTTTGTTAGCCGATTGAAAGGTTTCCCTTCGGAGCTTTTTTTCCCGAGTCGTATTTCTCTGACATGAAGGTTGGTTTTGTCCTCTCAGCATCTCCGTCGATTGATGGCATTTCTAATGTAAGATCGAAGTCAACAATCCTTGCATCCCCATGGTACAAGTTGTGAGCATGCTACTACAAATACAATAGTTTACTCCTTCTAATCATAGAATCATCTTGATAAATATTGAACGTAAATAATATGATGTAGTCATTTTCTAAATATTTACAAGAAAATAAATTTAAGTATATAACGCACCATCCCCATCGTCGAACATGTTACTGCTCATCTTTGGTGCTCCGAAGCTTGTATTCTATCATAGGTTGGAAGGAAAGCATAATCAAAATGTTAAATACTACTGTTATTACATGGGAAGTCAAATAGGCGGTGGATGACGTGTGTGTGATTATGCAAAAATAAACAAAATCGTTATAAAGAGATCGCATATTTTTTTGCGAAAAAGGTATTATATTAGATAAAATATTGATTTTTTTATAATATATATATATCTATACCTATATAAAAAATATGAATGTTTCTTACAAAATATGATTTGCCTATTATATCAATGATCTACACTTAATTTAAGAGTAAATAAGTAATATAATATACCTAACTATTTATAAATAATTATTTGTAAATATAATATATTATATTTACTTCAATAGCTTTGGTATAATTGAACTCTATTATATAAAATTATCCTAAAATAATAAATAATTATTTATTTAGTATATTATATTTATTTCAATAGTTTTGTTATAGTTGGACTTTATTATATAAAATTATCCCACGATAATAACAAACTTATTTCTTTAATAAGGTATATAGATATAAGATTAATGTTCGGCCACCCCAAAGGTCTTGCCAAAGCTTCCCTAAATTAATCGTTTTTTAGTGCATTTTTTGTAATATAATAGTATTTAATTAATTTCTTACAAAATATGATTTGTCTATATATCCATAAATAATATCCACTTAATTTAAGGGTAAAATAGTAATATACTATATTATATAATTAATTATTCAATATAATGTATTATATTTATTTCAATAATATTGTACTGTTTCAATTCTTCATCCACACCATATTAATTTTAACCAATTATTTCTCTATCATTATATAATTAATTATTCACCTGTAATATATTCTATTTATTTTAATAGTATTGTACTATTATAATTCTTCATTCACATCAATTAGTTTTCCACGAATTATTTCTCCATCATCTCAACCATAGCAAACAAGAAAAAAAACATAATCCCACATCAATATAATTTATTATATAATTAATTCTCTACATATAATATATTATATTTTATAATTTAAATATTATTTCAATAGAATTATATTATTACATAGTTTATACAGATTACAACCCAATGAAGGGATTGAAAGATAAAAACTTGAAATTTATGAAAAGATTATAAACTAACATATTGTACTTAGTTATCTGTCAATAATCAAGAATTACAAATTCATCAAACATTAATGGGGGGAAAAGATAAGAGGAATGACATTCAATCAATGATTTGATTCATTTAATATAAGTTATTTAAGTAGTTTTGAATAGAAAACATGTAATTTTAGCTGTGGCAACCACAATGTGTGTGTGTGTGTGTTCTAAATCATGTTATATGGTATGAAAGAAAAAATGAAAAAAAAAACAAGTTGATTCCATAATATATACAATCAAAATGTCAAGTTTCAATTCATCCCTTGAAATTTATGTGTTCATTCTCATTCATATGAATAAGAGTAGTTTCAATTAAATTTATTGAAACTAAATTTTAACTTCTTTATTTATGGTCGGGCTTGAATAATGTTGATTGCACCAAGAAGACGTGTCAGAAAATATATGTTGAACTATTAGAATATACTCCTTCCATTTCGTTTAGATTGTTGTTTTAGTTTTTTTTATCTAGAATTAACAATTAATTTTATGAACTAATATAACCATCTCTTATGTATAGCATAAAATCTTATTCATTTATGTTTTCTTAAAAATAAGACAACATTTTATCATATATATTTTTAGGATTTAAGATATATGGTTAAAATTAGAGGTGAGAGTGTGAAAATATATAAAACAACAAACATTTTGACACAATATAAAAAAACTAAAACAACAATCAAAATGAAATGGAAGGAGTGTATATATATTAAAGTGAAGAACACCTAAAAAAAGTCAATGATGAAGATAAATATAAGAATTAATTAATATAGAAAATTTTGGGAGACTATTTTAAAAGTTGCTAGACAAAGTTTAAAAATATGGTTAATTGTAAAAAAAATCATCAACTTTAAACGAATTTACAATTTATACATGACTTTTAAAATATTACATTAGCAGATGGTTGATTGGGGAAAATAAATTTAAAACTATGGTTCAAATGTCACGTTTTTCTAACTTATTAATTTATAATTTGAGAAATTTAGAATATTTGTTGGTTTAATAATTATATATAAAATATTTTATATTAGATTACTCGGTTAATTAAGAATAGTTAATTAAATTCATGTGGGGGAAAGAATGAATATTGCACACTTTTTTGGAATATGAATTATGTTGACTATCCATAATCATATGACTGAGAATGAATATAATCCAATTACTTATAAAAGAGTTGAAATAGAAGAATTGAATATTTTCTCTTAGATTGAACTACTATTTATTAAAAATAATTTTCAAACTATTTAGCTAAACATAATACAGAACACCAGTATAATATGTAGTTATATGTAGAAGTGTTACACATTATGATTTTTTATAAAATGATATATATTAAGTGCTTTGGTTGAATGAGAATAATTAAACTCCTCGGGTAGAAGGAATGCATATTCCACATTTTCTGGAATATAGATTTCCACGAAAATGGTGATTACAAATTTTATTTGTTAGTTGAGGAAATAATTGAAAGTAAGCAATTGAATAATTTTTTCCTTAGATTCTGTACTACTAATTAAATTAGGTAGTCATTGAATCAAGAATTACAACTGCCAATCAAATTATATTTTTTTTAAAAAAAATTGTAAACAATGTATAAAATTTTGAAAAATATATGAAACCTTGAACGCAATTTACCACAACAAACTATTAACCAAAATTTGAGATTTTATTATTTCTTTATCGTTGAGCAATGCATGTTGCTATAATAATATTTGTTTTTATCTTTAAACACATATTTATATATTCAACACCATTTTAATTTAGTTAAGTTATTTTTAGTTTTATTTGTTCAATGTACTCATCTATATTACAATAAAAATATAGTATTAAATGTATGTTCAGATTAAATACACACAAAAAATAGTTAATATTTTGCGACAAGTGTAATAATTAAAATAGTTCAATCAATTCAGTGCATGATAACATACGTAAATTAATTGATAACATAGAGTGGTTAAGAATATAATTTACCTATAAGATAAACTATATCAATTGATGTGATATAATGTGTTTTGTCATGATAGTAAAAAAATTATATAATTATCAATATTTTGAACTCATTATGTAACATCCCAGTCCCACTATGACCAAAACGTCATCAAAAACATACATACATACTTACGTGATAAATATTTTTCAAGAAATTAAATTAACTTTAAAAATAATTTGTAAACGGGCATCACCTCAATTTAAAAATGTTCAATCCACACACTCAGGTGCTTTCAAAGTCAACTGTCAACAAGGCTTTTCGAAATCATTATCTCACACATAACCAAATTATGACCTGTCAATAAACAATATACATAGTCAATCAGCCCACACATTTAAAAACACCACAGCCAACCCTTATAAACATTCAAAATATTTGTATATATAATCAAAAGTTGACCACTGAGGTCAGGAACTTTCAAACTTAAAAGTTTTGCAGAGTATCAACGGAAGCATTTAATATTAAACATGCAAACATAAGTCTAAAGATGGCTTTGAGCAAAAACTGTACAAGGTCAACCATCAAAACCCAATCCAACAGCACGTCATCAACCAGTTCCATCTCCAGGACCTGAAAACATTTGAAAATATTTGGGTTGAGTGCCAGAAAACACTCAGTGGGCATTAACATTCGTCCAAGACAAACTTTCATGCTTTAAAACTGTTATACTGCATAAATCATGGAAAATAACCATGAACATTCTTTATAACAAAGTTTACTCTTCTTTATTAGATGAGAGATCCAATGTGATCACATGATACTTTACGGTTACTTATCTAGACATTTAGTCACAAAGTAAACCGTCTATGCTTGTAAGTCGGAATTCCTCTGTGCATGAAGTCTCATAACATCCAATCATTGCGTAAACAATGCTATTAAAACATTTAACATGCTTTTCATGGACGAATTTAAAACATAGTTGTGAGTTATAGAAAACCCACCTGGATGATCTCAAAGTGCAGTGTAATTTTTATGTGATGCTGCTATGCTTCTCGATCGTCTCGACCTATAAAATTAAAATTTCTAACTTAGAATCCTAATATAGGCCAATAAGGTAATCACTTAGATCCTAAATAACTTAAATAAGAATTTCCTATGCCTTGGGATCCTTTGGAATTGAAATAGAGTCAAACAGGCGAATAATACGCATTTGACGGATCGAATCAAGTTAGTGATTTTATTTGAGAATTTATCGGACTTCAAGAACAGAATTGAATAGGGATAAAGATGAATTGAACTAACTTCAATGGCTATGAAGTTTGATTTAACATTTAGAAGGGAATTATAATATTTAGAATTTCTTTTGGGAAAAATATAACATTTAGAAATTATAGGGCTAAATAACATTTTCTGAAAATCCTAATTTAATTCTCAAATACTAAACTAGGAATCAAAGAATATAAATTAAAAAAATTAGATTCATTTAATATTTTACGGTCAAATTCCAAATTAAATAAATCAAATAACATTGGATTAAAATTAAAGAAACATTGAAGAGTAAAAGCTCACCTTCCTTTTCTTTCTTTTTTTCTTCCTATTTTTCTCCTTCAATTTTTTTTTCACGTTTATGCTTCTGATTCTTTTTTTTTTTCGATTTTCTCTGTATTTTTTTATTATCTTCACTTCTGTCACAAGCAACTACCTAATATATATAACATAATATGCCACACGTGTACACTTGTACACTTAGATTAGCAAAAAGGGTTCCAAGTGTAATGATGAGTAATCTTCTTTTTTTTTTTCCTTCATTGTTTATTATTATTATTTTTTTCTTACTTTTGTTTTGATCTCACTAAAATTTCCTAACTTGCACATATATATATATATATATATTTAATCATCCCCCTTATATTATATATATATATACATACAAGATGTATACGTGTACATATTGTACACTAAACCTAGTAAAAAGATTTCCAAATGACCAACTTTGATTGGTCTTTATTTTATATATTTATTACTATTATTATTATTATTATTATTATTATTATTATTATTATTATCATCATCATCATTATTATTATTATCTCCTTCTTTTCCCAACCAACTTACTCATGTACATGTGTGTCCTAATCCTATTGAAGTAATTCTCAAATGGTAAAAATTAATTGGAGAAATTTGGAATATATCCAAATTACTAGTCTTATAAATAAATAACCATACATCAATAATTTGATAAATAGAATGAGCTTAAATTGGACTTGGTAGAATAATTTGATTTCAAAGTGTTGATGAAATAAATTCTATTGGAAGTCAAATGAAGTCCGAATTGGATGATCTTGGTATCAAAACGATCCCATTGATTTCTAATTTTATTATATAAATTCTAATATAATTTAGAAAACCCAACTAAGGTCGAGACTTTTCTTGGTCTTATAGTTCCTCTAAGACTATAATTTAGCTAACCCCAAAATAATTTGGATTCTAACTTCATGAAATTTCTAGCTATAAAATAAATTAAATACTATATTTTTCTGGGGTGTTACATCTTCCCCTCCTTAAAAAAAATTTCGTCCTCGAAATTGAACATACCTGCTATGACGAGGGTTGGATACTTTGCCAGGATCTGATCTTCAAGTTCCTATGTAGCTTCCTCTTGTCCGTGTCTGCTACATTGAACTTTCACAATCATTAGCTCTTTATTCCGCAGCTTTTGGACTTTTCTGTCGAGAATAGCTATAGGAAACTCGTCGTATGTCAGATCTAGATTTATTTCTATTTCTTCCTGATTTACGACGTGACTTGGGTCGAAAATATATTTTCGAAGTATTGATACATGGAACACGTCATAAATTTCTCCTAACTTTGGCGGTAATGCCAACTTGTAGGCAACTTCTCCGATTCGTTCGAGAATTTCATACGGTCAAATATATCTAGGCCGCAACTTTTCTTTTTTTCCGAATCGCACAATGCCTCTTGTAGGAGATATTTTCAGGAGCATCTTATCTCCTACTTGAAATTGTAAATCTTTTCTTCTTTTGTCTGTATACATTTTCTGTCGATCTTGGGCCTCTTTCATTCTTTGTCTTACTTTTTCAATAACCTCAACAGTTTTCTATATAATTTCTGGGCCAAAAATTTTTCTTTCACCAACTTCATCTCAGTAAAGTGGTGATCTGCATTTTCGACCATATAAAGCCTCATACGGCGCCATTCCAATGGTCGCTTGGAAAATATTGTTGTAAGCAAATTCAACTAAAGACAAATATTCCTCCCAACTTTCTCCTTGATCCATAACCACAGCCCTGAGCATATCCTCTAGGGTCTATATTGTTCTTTTAGACTGTCCATTAGTCTATGGGTGAAAAGCTGTGCTAAAATTTAATTTTGTGCCCATTACATTTTGTAAGCTTTGCCAAAATTTAGACGTGAAACGCGTATTATGATCTGATGTCACTGACACAGGTGCACCATGAATTTTTACAATATATTTTGTTAGTGCTATCCGTACTAAAGTGTTTGAGATTGTCATGATCGGTATGGTAATATCAAATAACACAAGGGTTTTGGTTGAGTTCAAGCTATGAGTTCAATCAAAGAAGGAGAATCTACGATCAGACCACCATTTCTTGAAGACAACAACTATCCTTACTGGAAAGCAATGATCAGGGCGTTTCTGAGATCAATAGATGAGCTTGCATGGAAAAGTGTCACTGAAGGATGAGAAAAGCCAACTGTTGCCAAGAAAGAAAAGCAGGTGGAGATTGAAGAAGAAGAGTGGACTGTGTCGTAAAAGAACTGGTATAATGTCAACTTTAAAACTTTCAATACTATATTCTCTACAGTTGATCTTGAAACATTCAGTCTAATCTCAACTTGTGAGACGGCTAATGCTATATGGGATATTATGAAAACCACCTTTGAAGGGACTAATTCAATAAGGTTGTCAAGGCTTCAAAACCTTATTTCTAAGTTTGAAACCTTCAGAATGGAGAATACTGAGTCCATAGGTGAGTTTAATGCCAGACTGAAAAGCATATCCAATGAGAGTTTTGCTCTTGGTGAGCTTATCAATATTGAGAAACTTGTAAGAAAGGTTC
Source organism: Perilla frutescens (assembly GCA_026008535.1). Classification (NCBI taxonomy): domain Eukaryota; kingdom Viridiplantae; phylum Streptophyta; class Magnoliopsida; order Lamiales; family Lamiaceae; genus Perilla; species Perilla frutescens. The sequence continues at coordinate 36,305,050 of BRKX01000011.1, forward strand.
TCAAATCTCTTCCAAAAAAAATTTGCACAAAAAGTTGCTGCAATTGAAGAAGCCAAAGATATCAAGAGTATGAGGCTTGATGAGCTGATGGGGTCATTAAGAACATTCGAAATGAACTTAGAAGATGAAGACAAAAACTCAAGGAAGAGAGTTATTGCTCTTAATACTGAAGTCTCAGAAGATGTACCTGAACATGTACAGAAGTAAAAATTGTACTTGATTCAGATACAATGAATAATATGGTCCTGATCACCAAGAACTTCAGTCGTATGTTAAAAAGTGTCAATAAGTAGTCTTCTAGAAAGGCCAACAACAGAAGACAAACCACCTGGTAATTCTTAGCAAAATAGAAACTCAAGCAATGAGCAGAAAGAGTTTCAACCTTCTAATTTCATAAAAAAGAGTTTAATGCAGAGAATATGATGGATTTGGGCACATTTAAGCTGAGTGTGCAAACACATTGAAGAGAAACAAAAAGAATTACAATGCTTCTTTCAGTGACAATAACTCTGACGAAGGCAGCAGTGATTCAGATAAAGAAGCTATTGCCTTTACAGCAAAAATCTCAGAATTCAAGGATCTCTTCAACAATGCAGAAGATGATGAGTCAGACAATGAAGACTTCAGCCAAGAAAAACTTGTCAAGACATATAAGAAGATGTATGAAAGATGGCTGAAAGTAGTGAAGATCAACAAGACCCTTCAATCTCATAACAAGGATCTTCTTAATGAAAAAGAGAAGCTAATCAAACCTGATGCTGAACAGAAGAATACTATTTAGCAGCAAAAGAAGGAGACTGATAAATTGTCTGTGGAGCTCAAATCCATCAAAAAGAATGTCAATATGATGAACAATAGTACAAAGAATCTTGATAAGATTTCCACAACTCAAGGACATTCAGGAAATAGTCATCCAAGTCTTGGATATAGTGGTGGACAGTCCAAGACAATGTTTGTCAAATAAAGTACAAGCAAACCAATGCATGTACAAGAAAATGTTCGGCATATCCAGAAGAACATTATTGACAAGAAGATGAATGCTTATAATAGCAACAAATGAGGAATCATCTGCCATTATTGTGAGAAGTACCTTTATGATCTCAAAAGACTAAGAAGGAGATATGTGGCTCAGCATTCCAGCAATAAGAACAGAAAGTGAGTCATTCAGCAAAATCCTACACAAAAGAAATAATGGGTTGTCGAGCAGACCAACCACAAAATCCATAGTAATATGTTATTCATGGTAAGACGCTGGGTTAAATGTAACCCTTGTTTAAGAGTTCATGTACCTGAGTTTTTTAACTCCTCTAACTTCTTTGGTGCCATGCGATACGGTGCTCTTGATATTGTAGAAGCTCTTGGAAATAAGTCTGTCGTAAACTTAATCTGTCTGTCCAGAGACAAATTTGGCAAGTCCTATGGAAACACATCTTTATAATCCCGCACCACATGTACATCATCAATTGTCACCTTCTTTGTCTTGTTCATTATCAAACTCGCCAAGAATGATTCACATCCTTTTCTTCTAAGCATCTTCATTGCTTTCATTACAGAAATAACTCTTACTATAGTTCCCAACTTTGATCGATGGAAAGTGAATTCCGATTCTTCTGGTCTTTGGAAGATTAGCTCCTTTTTGAGACACTTAATTGTGGCATGATTAGCTTCTAACCAATCCATTCCAAGGATAATATCAAAGTCTCTTAAGTCTAAAACATGTAGATCTGCACTTAGTGATCTATACACAAGGTTCAAATCTATATTTTTGCATATTTGATCAGCAATTAAGATTTTCCCCGAATGTATACTTACTTCTAAGGCCTCACTAAGTTTTTTCTTAGTCAGTTTTAGCTTAGAGCATAGTGCGGCAGATATAAATGAATGCGAAGCTCCAGTGTCAAATAATGCAAGTACAGGCATATTTGATATACTAATCATACCTGTCATATTTCCAGGCTCCCGTCCAGCATCTTGTCGATTAAGAGCAAAGGCTCGAGCATTTCTTGCCGGAGGTTGATCTGGCCTAGCCACTTCTTTCCCCTTATTCATTGGGCAATTATATGCCATATGTCCTGGTTGCCAGCACCTATAGCATACATTCCTTCCCTTCATACATTCACCATTATGTTTCTTCCCACAAGTTTGACATAATGGTTTTTCTTGTTGTGCTTTAGGATTTGATCCTCCTCTCATCCTAGCCTTTTTGTCGAAACTGCGACCCTTATTCTTGTTATCATCCCACTTTCTTTTTCCCCTGAACTCCTCAACCTTCTTTTCAATATTCTTGCAAAGTGAAGACTCTACATCTTGAGCTCATTCGAGAGTCTCAGCATACGTGGCCATGCCGCGCCCTGCTATGATACTGCTAATCTCAGTTCGTAAGCCTCTTTTGAATCTGTGGGCTTTTTTCTCATCAGTGTCTGTCAGGTGTGGAGCATACCTAGATAACTGATTGAACCTCCGTTCATTATCATTCACGGTCATATTTCCCTGAGTTAATTGTAAAAACTCAGTTTCTTTCTGATCCCGATAACACATGAGAACAAATTTCCGCATAACAACTTGCTTGAAATCCTCTCAGGTCATATTTGCAAATTTTTTAGGCTTCATCGACCTCCTAAATGTTTCCCACCAATGATCAGCATCACCAGTGAGCTGGAAGATTGTACATGCAATGGGCTGAGAATTGGTACACACCTTGTATGCAAATATGCGTTCCATCATTCGTAGCCATTCTTCAGCCTCAGTCGGTTCACCCTGACCATTAAAGGTCGGAGGTTGATATGTTCGAAACTGAGCAATAACACGTGTCGTATCTTCTTATGGAGGATTTTGAGCCTGATTGTTTTGACGTCTTTGCGGCATCTTATATATATACTTCATATGTTAAATTCTATGATTATAAAAAACACTTGAAGAAGTCTAAGGCGATGATACAATGTACTTAGATTCACATGGATCATAGAATTTCAGTGAGCTAAAGGAGCTCTAAAGTCATTTTGTGTACTTATGCTCAATGCCTCTATGTTCAAATCCAGCTAAATTCTGATCTAAAACTAGCTCAAATGATGTTTATGCATCAAATGGATTTAACATGAAAACACTGATAACCATGCTTTGTAAAACATAACTTTCACAATGCTATAAAATCATATTTTTCACCATGCTTTAAATTACACACTGAGATCGCTTGCATTTGTATATCTTGCATACAATTATACACATATACTTTTCATAAGGCCTAAAGAAATTTTAAACATGAACTTTAGTACCTTCCCGGAGTAAGCTTGGCGTAGACGATAGCTGTTGGGTTATAGGTAACCATTTCAATAACACAATACTTAAAATATTTCAGGATTTGAAAACACCACATGCCTACAATCACGTAGACCTGCTCTGATACCACCTGTAACATCCCAGTCCCACTATGACCAAAACATCACCAAAAACATACGTACATACTTACGTGATAAATATTTTTCAAGAAATTAAATTAACTTTAAAAATAATTTGTAAACGGGCATCACCTCAATTTAAAAATGTTCAATCCACACACTCAGATGCTTTCAAAGTCAACTTTCAACAAGGCTTTTCAAAATCATTATCTCACACATAACCAAATTATGACTTGTGAATAAACAATATACATAGCCAATCAGCCCACACATTTAAAAACACCACAGCCAACCCTTATAAACATTCAAAATATTTGTATATATAATCAAAAGTTGACCACTAAGGTCAGGAACTTTCAAACTTAAAAGTTTTGCAGAGTATCAACGGAAGCATTTAATATTAAACATGCAAACATAAGTCTAAAGATGGCTTTGAGCAAAAACTGTACAAGGTCAACCATCAAAACCCAATCCAACAGCACGTCATCAACCAGCTCCATCTCCAGGACCTGAAAACATTTGAAAATATTTGGGTTGAGTGCCAGAAAACACTCAGTGGGCATTAACATTCGTCCAAGACAAACTTTCATGCTTTAAAACTGTTATACTGCATAAATCATGGAAAATAACCATGAACATTCTTTATAACAAAGTTTACTCTTCTTTATTAGATGAGAGATCCAATGTGATCACATGATACTTTACGGTTACTTATCTAGACATTTAGTCACAAAGTAAACCGTCTATGCTTGTAAGTCGGAATTCCTCTGTGCATGAAGTCTCATAACATCCAATCATTGCGTAAACAATGCTATTAAAACATTTAACATGCTTTTCATGGACGAATTTAAAACATAGTTGTGAGTTATAGAAAACCCACCTGGATGATCTCAAAGTGCAGTGTAATTTTTATGTGATGCTGCTATGCTTCTCGATCGTCTCGACCTATAAAATTAAAATTTCTAACTTAGAATCCTAATATAGGCCAATAAGGTAATCACTTAGATCCTAAATAACTTAAATAAGAATTTCCTATGCCTTGGGATCCTTTGGAATTGAAATAGAGTCAAACAGGCGAATAATACGCATTTGACGGATCGAATCAAGTTAGTGATTTTATTTGAGAATTTATCGGACTTCGAGAACAGAATTGAATAGGGATAAAGATGAATTGAACTAACTTCAATGGCTATGAAGTTTGATTTAACATTTAGAAGGGAATTATAATATTTAGAATTTCTTTTGGGAAAAATATAACATTTAGAAATTATAGGGCTAAATAACATTTTCTGAAAATCCTAATTTAATTCTCAAATACTAAACTAGGAATCAAAGAATATAAATTAAAAAAATTAGATTCATTTAATATTTTACGGTCAAATTCCAAATTAAATAAATCAAATAACATTGGATTAAAATTAAAGAAACATTGAAGAGTAAAAGCTCACCTTCCTTTTCTTTCTTTTTTTCTTCCTATTTTTCTCCTTCAATTTTTTTTTCACGTTTATGCTTCTGATTCTTTTTTTTTTCGATTTTCTCTGTTTTTTTTTATTATCTTCACTTCTGTCACAAGCAACTACCTAATATATATAACATAATATGCCACACGTGTACACTTGTACACTTAGATTAGCAAAAAGGGTTCCAAGTGTAATGATGAGTAATCTTCTTCTTTTTTTTCCTTCATTGTTTATTATTATTATTATTTTCTTACTTTTGTTTTGATCTCACTAAAATTTCCTAACTTGCACATATATATATATATATATTTAATCATCCCCCTTATATTATATATATATATACATACAAGATGTATACGTGTACATATTGTACACTAAACCTAGTAAAAAGATTTCCAAATGACCAACTTTGATTGGTCTTTATTTTATATATTTATTACTATTATTATTATTATTATCATTATTATTATTATCATCATCATTATTATTATTATCTCCTTCTTTTCCCAACCAACTTACTCATGTACATGTGTGTCCTAATCCTATTGAAGTAATTCTCAAATGGTAAAAATTAATTGGAGAAATTTGGAATATATCCAAATTACTAGTCTTATAAATAAATAACCATACATCAATAATTTGATAAATAGAATGAGCTTAAATTGGACTTGGTAGAATAATTTGATTTCAAAGTGTTGATGAAATAAATTCTATTGGAAGTCAAATGAAGTCCGAATTGGATGATCTTGGTATCAAAACGATCCCATTGATTTCTACTTTTATTATATAAATTCTAATATAATTTAGAAAACCCAACTAAGGTCTAGACTTTTCTTGGTCTTATAGTTCCTCTAAGACTATAATTTAGCTAACCCCAAAATAATTTGGATTCTAAATTCATGAAATTTCTAGCTATAAAATAAATTAAATACTATATTTTTCTGGGGTGTTACACATTTACTATTTAAATTATTTTAGTAAGTTTAATTAACTTTATACTGAATTTTTCTAAAATGGATGATGCAAGATTTTGTGAATTTACATTAATTAAAAATTTATATTTTTATTAGACAGTCAAAATAAAAATTGTTGAATAGAAGATTTGAATTGTATTAATACATATATATGTCAACAATTAAAGGTTGAGAATCGTTGTAAAAAAAGAAAGTTGAGAAAGGATACATGCATATCTCTCTATCTCTCTCTCTCTCTCTCTCTCTCTCTATATGTGTGTGTGTGTGTGTAGATATTAAAAGAACAAAAATATAAACAAATGAAAAGACTATAAATTTCGAGTTTGTGTTCAAATAGTTACAATTTATATTTATATCATTTTTCTGATTATTGATTAATTTAGAATTTCCGATATTATTATATTTATAAAGTGATATGTATATATAATAAAATATATATTTTTAAATTAACTATTCAAATATAGTATAGTAAAATCATTCAAACTTTAATAATTAATTTGAGCATATTAGTTGAATTGCGTGCAATGCACGCTTTCTCGGCTAGTGTATATATATATGTATATATATTGGTCCATAATAAGTAAGATATGGATGAAAGTGATTTTTTTTTTAATTTATGTGTTTGGTTTATTTTTTTTGGAATTTTGGAAAGTAGTCAGAATCCTCAAATAAGGAAACTAATACTACTTCATAGATTCTGAATCCTCAAACAAGAAAACTAATACTACTTCATAGATTTTGAATACCTACTTGGAATACATATTCTTTTTATTGTTAGTTTTTTTTTTAATTATAAATTTTGACTTTTAACAGAAAAATTAAAAATTGAGAAAATAAAAACCTACTCAAATTCAATTATCATTTTTTTCTTTGGATCTTTTCTTTTATGCATATTCAACTCCAATTTTTCTTTTCTTGCTTTTTTTTTCCTTGTCTTCCTTTTTTATTATTTTGTTATTTTTCAATATTTTCTTTTAAAAAAAATAATAATTAATAAAATAAAAGGTTGAAAAATGGTATAGAAAAAAAAAAGATATATAAAAATAAAATAATAGTAAAAAATGAAAAAAATATAAAATAATAATAAAAGAATAAATAGGAAAGGAGTAGAAATAAAAAAGATTCAAAAGGAAAATAATGTTGGTAAAATGCATATAAAAAATAAAAAATAATAATAAAAGAAAAAATTGGAAATGAGTAGAAATAAAAAAGATTCAAAAGAAAAATAATGTTGGTAAAATGCATATAAAAAATAAAAAATAATAATAAAAGAATAAATAGAAAAGGAGTAGAAATAAAAAAGATTCAAAAGGAAAATAATAGAATGAATAGAAAACCTCGAATATTAACTGATTAAACCTAAATGTTAAAAAGAAGATTAATTAAAAATAAAAATAAATAGAAAAGGAAACAAACAAGAAAAGGAAACAAATAAATTAATGGTTAAATAAACAAACAAGAAAAGGAAATAAAATTAGATTTGAAACTGTAACGCCCAGTCTCAAAAGAATAGTGACAAGAGACCAGTGTGCTACTGAGGAAAGGGTTGTTGCATAAAGACAATTATATAAGTAGAGTTAGTGTCTCAATCATTTAGGCAGCATAATCTCTATAACTGTAATAGAACCACGCACTAAGGTGTTCATAAGAAACTTGAATGAATTAACAATCATCAAAGGGAACTTATTCCACCAACCAATTGTAAAGGTACATCTCAACAATAAGCACAAATCATAATATGATTCAAACAATTGAAGACAAGTTATATCGGAGTAAACGGAAGAAGCGCAGAGCATCTTTATTAAACTTAAGTAAATTATTTCAAACTACTTCATTGTTTTAGAGTATCTAGGATCTCTAAATAACATAAAAAGAGCAAGTATATAATAAAAAGCCAGCTCTTGCATCAGCTCCGTCATCTTCCAGCCTGCCTCTCAACCTGAAAAATATTTAGAAAATATTTGGGCTAAAAACTAGTGTACCTAGTGGGCAATTTTGGTAAACAGTTCAAAATCATTTTATAAATATGAATATCGTATCCACACAAGTATAACAATGGAAATGTTTCAAATCTAAATAGCATTCCATGAGCTTCTTTTACCTTATTTGCACGCTCTATCTCAACTGTCTCTTCCTATAGTGTCTTAATGTTGGTCCCGGACGAGTCGAAGTTAGTTTAGAGGGGGACGTGAATAAACTAACTCAAATTTTTTTGACTTGAATGCTGAATAGATAGGGCCCTTCACTCGCGTATGAACTTATCAATACACACAGTCAGTTGAGATGATCAGTTGACTCAAAGGTGCAGCTTGTGTGAGTAACGTGTGCAGTTTAAGATATGCAGAGAGCGAGCGATAAGTACAGCACACAAGCAGTTTATAGAGGTTTGAAGCTTAAACTTCTACATCCTCTCTTCCTTACTGAAAAGGGCAATTCACTATGTAATGGTAAAGTTCCTTTATTACAATTACACAATGAAGACAATTGTTAAACCTGGCTAACCCCAACTCTCACGGATTCGCGATCTCCTTTTCAACTGGTGCTGCCCTGGAAATGGCAGTTCCAATGATCCGCGGTCTTCTCAGTTGGTGTCGACAGCTCACACTTGCGATCCCCAACTGCTCGCTGGAGAGATAAGGTGCTATTGCCCCTTTTTACAAGATTTTAGATCTCTTTTGATCTTCAAGAATACAGTCTTGAAATTGATATCAATTGTAGTGCTCCTTGAGTTGAGCTGAGTAGTTGATCGTTGACTTCTGTGAACTGAGAAGCTTGCTTTTGCTGGATTTCTTCAACAGCTAGCTGATTGGCTCTTTAAGATCTTCTTCTCAGTTGTGACTTTCGCAGCTTGACAGTGATTGAACTTGAGCTGTGAGGGGAGAGAAAGAAAGCTCAGTATCTGCAAATAGCAAGAGTTAGAATGGCGAAAGTCTTGAATCAAATGAGATTCACTCTTCTTATATAGAGGAGTGATCTATGTGACCGTTGGGTTCCACCGATCGTTGATTCTATTGATCTACCGATGGTAGTTGATTCTTGTAGCTGTTGAAGCCTGTTTGAATTAGCCATTGCTCAGTCAATCGATCTCTGCAGAGTATTTACTCCAAGATCTTCTTCATTAATATCAAGATCTCTGGTTGAGCATTAACTGCGGGAAGCTTCACTTGGCAGACTCATCAGCTGTTCAGCTTCCAGTTCAGGACTCCAGTTGGCAGTTCTCCAGCTGCTCATCCTTCAGTGCTGGACTGGTCCATTGGTAGTTCTACAGCTGCTCATCTTTCAGTTCTGGACTCCATTTGGAAGTTCTCCAGCTGCTCATCTTTCAGTTCTGGACTCCAATTGGCAGTTCTGGACTTGGCAGCTTGGTTCGGCTATGGCTTCAGTCGGCTGTTCTTCTGAGCTCTTTTTGTCTGTTCGACTAATCACAACTATTTGACTGGTTGGTCAGTTCGGCTGGTCTTATTTTGAGCTCATTTGCCAATTTGACTATTTACAAACTAATGAGTAGTTTGTCAGCTTGACTGGTCTTATTTTGAACTTGGTCAGCAGTTGATGTTGTATCTGAGCTTTGAGCTGGCTGACTCTAGTTCTGGCCATTATCAGTTGACTTGTCCCTTGGCTTTAGTTCAGCTGATATTTGATTTTTAGCCATCAGTTGGATGCTTCCAGACTTCAGTTAAACTGTCTTGATGTCAGCTTCTTCAATCAGCTTGATTCGTCTTCTAACTCGACTGACTTGTCTGTCAATTTTGATACGGCTGATTTGACCTTTATGTTTTAACCCTCAGTTGGGTTATTTCCTGACTGGTTCATGCATCCCTTTAGCTGGGTTGACTATACTCCAATGCGGTTGACTTCTAGCTTCAGCTGAGCTATTTTTGGAGTCTCTTTTTGGTCAGTTTACTGTTTCCAGCTTAGAACTCATGCAATTTTTCAGAGAAGATTTCTACATATTTTCACATTTCATCAAAACCAACATTAGGGGTTTTCTTGATAGTTTTTCCTAACACTTACCTTATATACACGTCCTCCAACCCCACTGTCTAATAAAGGATAGTGTATACGGTCCCAAAACTTTAAAGTATCTGAACTCGAGTCTAGTTAAGCACTCAATATTTTTGTAGGATACTAGCGAACGCGAACAGTAAGCTAAATCATTTTGATACAGATATTCATGCTTCACAATTGAAAAACAATTGAGCTTATTAACTGAATATAATTTAAGAAAGATATATAGCTCACCTGGAGAATCTTTCAAATTTTGGATTAGTTCTGCTCAAATTCGATTACTTCGTCTGGGCCTGCTCAAATTTGATTACTTTGTCTGGGCCTACAATAACCAGTCTTAGCTTAGCTTAGCTAAAAGACTCCTATGTCTAAAACTAGCACCTAAAATTAGGAATATAATTGTTCTCACTTTTAATCAATATTTTATATTATTATTATTATTTTAATATGAGGACATATAATCTTTTACCGAATAGTGTAGGATTATGCTTTGATCATTATTTCCAATTTAAGATAACATGATAGTTTCATATTTCACACATATACATATTATTTATAATTCACATCTCACATTCTTCATCTAAATTGATAATTTTTTTATGTATTTTCATTATAACAACAACAATAGTATGAGGAATTTTGTGTACCGGATGCATGTCTCAGTAGTTATGTAAATGAGTGATTAGTCAAAAATGTAATTCATTTTTTGTTGGTTTGACAAATTCTCGTAATAGTACAAAAGTAAAGTTTAATATTATACAAATATTTGCAAATATGAAACATTTTCTCTTCATACATTTTACTTTTTTATTTTATTTTCTGAAAATACAATAAATCATTTTTAAATATTGCCCTTTTTTAAAAATCTGATTGTTCAATAACACCTTTTAAATTAATTAATTAATTAATTGGAACATGTCACGCCCTCCTTCCCATTGTCGTTTGATTTGTGATAACTCATTATAATTTGGATTTGTAAATCATGTAACATAAAAAGTATGCAGAACTATGTAGATTATTTAACATTTTAAAATTATAAAATTTATATTAATTTATCTAAATCCCCCAAAAAAGACAAAACACGTGCAAGGCACATATCTGCTGCTAGTTTATATAAATAAAGGAAAATTTGAATAATAAATATATTTTTCTGTGTAAAAGGTTATCAGGTTCTTAACGTGTTAGCAGGTTAACATCTTCTTATCGGGTTGGCATGTTATCATGACGTTATCAGGTTATCAGATAACCTGTAATTTTTATCGCGGATAACAGATTCACATGAAACACGGCACGATAATTTCAGGTCATTATCAAATTGACCCAATAACAACATGGATACGATAAGGTCAAATACTAACCTGTCATTTTCTTGTCGTGTCTAAATGTTTATTTTATCTATTTTCACTGTGTATTTATTATAATATTTGTGTTGGAGTTGAAAGTTTTGCAAATTCACAATTTCACAATAAAGAAACAAATAGAATTTCAATACTCATTTGTTGAGCCATTTAAAAAATTATAGTCATGTTCTAATGATTGTTAATAGTGTCGGTTTCTTTCTAGAAACAAACTATTTGTCGAAATAGCTAGGATCATCTGTTGTAAATCCTGTTCCAATTCTTCAATGTTTTTTCTATTTTTTTATAATTTGATTATTATTTATTTTAATTTAAATTTTTTATTTATGGTTCATCCATCCCCAATTAGGATATATTGAAAAAAAAATTAGTTATTCTACACCAAATGTAACACAAAATACAGCAGAGAATCTGCTCTGTTTTTGTCAGACCTTTGTTAGAAATATTAAATATATTGATATTGGTTTAGATATAAACTAATTATTAATCTAAACGTTAAAATGTACTAAAAGAAAAATTGAATAAAAACAAAAATTTGTAGAAAAGATGAAAAAGAATAAAAATTTTAAAAAACCAGTAGAAGACCAAAAAAGCAGAGGGTTAAAATGAAAAGGCAGGCAAATTGAACTAATTAACATATTAGAAAAAAAGAACAAAATGCAAAACAATCTTTAAGCATAAGTTTTTGTAAGACTTTTAATACAAAAATGAATACAATGATTAAAGCTTAAATAAAAATTAATAATATTTTATACATTTTTCTAAAAGAAAGGGCATATTATACACACTTCCTCCAAAAAAAAAATTATATGCAGTAGGGAAGAAATTAAAACTAATAAAAATAGCACAACCCTTCATGTGAAAAAAAATCAATTATTTTTCCAACATTTTATTCTCCCCACCGTACAAAAAAACAAAACAAAAAAAGGTGTAAAATTTCACTTTCCCAGTCTCCCCCCCCCCCCCATATTCCCAAAAATTGAAAAACATTTCACCGACCAAAGCCCTCCGAAAATCGAATGAGTGGTAATTTTCTTCTCATCGTCTGATATCTAAGAAATTAGCAAGTTTTCTTCTCCCCCACCATACCCTCATCAATTTCTTAGTATAATTTCCTTCAATGAGGCAAGTTGCTCTATTTTTCCCACGATTGTATTTTCTTGATATTATTTTTACGTTGACACTTAATTTGACTCAAAAATCTATCCAACCATGTAGTGGTTATATTCTTACGTCTTCTGAATAACATTTGACCAGGTTTTCAAAATGTGGCCAAAAGCGTCACCTATAGTGAAAGGAGGCCCGGGTGAATTTCGGAATTTTCTTCAGATTCCATATTTTCGAACACAAGAGTAAAGTATGATTGACACCATATCATTATAATAATCTAATTCATCCTCATTTGAGGATAATGTAATTTCCAGCGTGACTTATGCCAAAGATACCCTCATATCACCCCGTTCTATGACCACACTCCTTCAGTAAAAAAAGGAATTAATCTCTCGACAGATTGTATTTTCTTGATCTTATTTTTGCATTGACACTTAATTTGACTCAAAAATCTATCCAACCATGTAGTGGTTGTATTCTTACGCATTCTGGATAACATTTGACCATGTTTTCAAAATGTGGCCAAAAGCGTTATCTATAGTGAAAGGAGGCCTGGGTGAATTTCGGAGTTTTCTTCAAATTCCATATTTCCGAACACAAGAATAAAGTATGATTGACACCATATCATTATAATAATCTAATTCATCCTCATTTGAGGATAATGTAATTTCCAGCGTGACTTATGCCAAAGATACCCTCATATCACCCCGCTATGTGACCAGACTCGTTTAGTAAAAAAAGGATTAATCTCTCGATAGATTGTATTTTCTTGATATTATTTTTGCGTTGACACTTAATTTGACTCAAAAATCTATCTAATCATGTAGAGGTTATATTTTTATGCCTTCTGAATAACATTTGACCAGATTTTCGAAATGTGGCCAAAAGTGTCACCTATAGTGAAAGGCCCGGGTGAATTTAAGAGTTTTCTTCAAATTCCATATTTCTGAACACAAGAATAAAGTATGATTGACACCATATCATTATAATAATCTAATTCGTTTGAGGATAATGTAATTTCCAGCGTGACTTATGCCAAAGATACCCTTATGTCACCCCGTTTTGTGACCACACTCCTTCAGTAAAAAAATGGATTAATCTCTCGACATACGGCGGCAGGTGAGGAATCCATGGTAGGGATCAATAGAGGGTTTCGTGAGAAATAGGCTAGCGTGATACCATATAAGAGTCTCAATATATTTGAGGGGAAGTTATGTTTCTCATTGATATACAATCGGTATAAATATTACAATAGAGAAGGATCTAGAATATATGATGCAATAATACAACTATTATAAATTCACTATTTATAGGAATTAATATCCGAAGGATCCGGAGTAGAAGATAGATCCTTAATACTTTCTTGATATTATTTTTGGGTTGACACTTAATTTGACTCAAAAATCTATCCAACCATGTAGTGGTTATGTTCTTACGCCCTCTGAATAACATTTGACCACGTTTTTGAAATGTGGCCAAAAGCGTCACCTATAGTGAAAGGAGGCCCGGGTGAAATTTCAGAGTTTTCTTCAAATTCCGTATTTCTGAACACAAGAATAAAGTATGATTAACACCATATCATTATAATAACATAATTCATCCTCATTTGAGGATAATATAATTTACAGCGTAACTTATGCCGAAGATACCCTCGTATCACCCCGTTCTGTGACCACACTCCTTCAGTAAAAAAAAAATGGATTAATCTCTCGACAGATTGTATTTTCTTGATCTTATTTTTGCTTTGACACTTAATTTGACTAAAAAATCTATCCAACCATGTAGTGGTTATATTCTTAAGCCTTCTGAATAACTTTTGACCAGGTTTTCGAAATGTGGCCAAAAGCGTCACCCATAGTGAAAGGAGGCCCGAGTGAATTTCAGAGTTTTCTTCAAATTCCATATTTCCGAACACAAGAATAAAGTATCATTGACACCATATCATTATAATAATCTAATTCATCCTCAACAGATTGTATTATCTGCAAAAGTTGAGGACAAGCCACAAGAAGGGAGACCAGGTCTTGGCTTTGCTTTCAAGAAGGATTCATTTTCTTTGAAAACTGGAATCAGGTACTGTCTGAAGCCCACAAATTCTAAGATTTTATTTTTATTCCTATGCGATTTTGCGTGTTGTTTATAATAATTTTATGTACATTTTGCCTTCTTTCAATCACACTTCACTCAACTTTGGACATGGATCACCTTGACGACCCAGCTTTGTTGTTTGATGCTTATGAGAGGAATGAAAGTAATTATTCATGTTTTCTCTTATCGGTTATCTATACCATGTGCTATTTGTTGTTATGTGTTTCTTTTGTTTTAATGATCTCATACATTTTGTTGCTATTTCTTTTGTTTTAATGATCTCATACCACCGCAATCTACTTACAACAACTTCTGAAAATAAAAACATTTGCATGTCGTCCCAAGACACAACAGTGTATCAAGATATTCCAAGTCCACCTAAAGATGAGTCACGAGAAAGTTTGATGATTCCTGATCTTACTCAACAGATTGTATTTTCATGATATTATTTTTGCGTTGACTTTTTCACTAAAAAAATCTATCCAACCATGTAGTGGTTATACTCTTACGCCTTTTGAATAACATTTGACCAGGTTCGAATTGTGGCTGTAAGCGTCACCTATAGTGAAGGGCTCAGGGTGAATTTCGAAATTTTCATTAAATTTCATATTTCTGAACACAAGAATAGAGTATGATTGAAACCATATCATTATAATAACCTAATTCATCCCCATTTGAGGAAAATGCAATTTCCAACGTGACTTATGCTAAAGATACCTTCACATCACCACGTTGTCATATATCTTCAATAAAAGGGGATTAATCTCTCAATAGATTGTATTTTCATGATATTATTTTTGCGTTGACATTTTTACTAAAAAAATCTATTCTACCATTTAGTGGTTATACTCTTACACCTTTTGAATAACATTTGACCAGGTTCGAATTGTGGCTGTAAGTGTGGCCTATAGTGAAGGGCTCAGAGTGAATTTTGGAGTTTTTATCAAATTCCATATTTCTGAACAAAAGAATAGAGTATGATTGAAACTATATCATTATAATAACCTAATTCATCCCCATTTGAGGAAAATGTAATTTCCAGCGTGGCTTATGCTAAAGATACCCTCAGCTCTCTGTTCGTGGGAAGACGAGACCTTCATCAGTTGCAACTTTGAATTTTTCGATTCTCAGGGATGATAATGTCTGATCCCAGGGGTATTGTTGTGGATTGTTTGGCTAAATCGGAGGAATTTCATAGAATCCCAGAAGAAATAGTAAATGGGGATAAAAATGAGATCTTTGTTGAATTAGGGTTGGAAAAGGGGGAAATTCGGATAAAGAAGATCGGGTTTCTCAGCTGGATTCACCGCGAGTTACGGGTTACGAAAAGGAATCGGGCCTGTTGCTGTTGGGCCAGGATGAAGATTGGGCCGGACCAACGAGTGGCTGATGTGATAAATTTGAAAAAGGCTAGAATTATATTTTATCTTAAGCATATGCTATCTTTTTATTTTAATTAAGGTACCTTTAGGTTTCTTTATGTTATACATGAGAGAGAGAGAGAGAGAGAGAGAGAGGATTTGAGAACATAAATTAGACTAAAGAGGAATTGAGAAGGGAAGGGGAAATGAGTGGGCGAGTGACAGCATCCCATTCCCATTCCCCACCGTCGTATTCGGTGTGTTCACCTTCGATAATCCACCCACCTCGCTGCTCTGTTAAGCCACGTGACCTCCCGTTATCTTCCTCCAACCTCAAACTTCTCTCCTCTAAATCTCCAAGAACTACTTTCACCTGCAACTGCACTCGTGATTCTGGTACTCTCTCTCTCTCTCTCTCTCTCTCTCTTGGTGGTTGTTGTTAGGGTCTTATGTTCCAGCTACCGAAGTTCCTGTTGATAGAGTTAGAATTGTGTAATGGCTGGATTTATGTAATTAGTGTTTGGTATCAAGAAAAATTGAATCTTTCTATGTTATAAAGAAGTATGTGGTGATTATGATATTTCAAATAAGCCTTTTTAATAATGAAGGGGGTTTCACTCTTTGATATGATTTGAATTTTGAAAAATACTACATGCTGAAATATTTATGAGATTAAGAAATGAAATAATTAAGTTATTGGTTCTAAAATTTTGAGATTTCAAACTGTGGTACGAACATTGGTGGCCGTATGTTGCAGTGTGGACAATTATGGTGATTATAATGTTGTTATGATGTAAAATCAGTTCAAGGTGGTTGTATATTATCTCTGCCAATTAGGAAAACGATTTTCGCCAACTAAGAAATGCCACATTTTGCAGGTGAGAATGAGAGCAAAACAATTATAGATGCATTTTTCTTGGGGAAGGCAGTGGCTGAAGCACTTAATGAGCGCATAGAGTCTGCTGTGGGCGAGTTTCTGAGCTCGATTGGCAGATTGCAAGCTGAGCAGCAAAAGCAAGTACAAGAATTTCAGGTACTGCTAATCATGTCATTGTATATATGATACATGTCCGCATTTCGAAGGGTTGTATTTTCATAGACAGTTTACTCATTACTCATTGGCATCTACGGTTTACTTGCTTCTATAGCCGAGCATATAGAAAGGAACAGTCATCTGTGCATGATCTTGTGTTGCTTGCGAGCGTAAGAAAGTTTTGGTTTAGGAAGTGAACATGGTTTTAGCACTCCATTTGCTCTTGTACCTAGGTCATGACTCGTAATAAGTTAAGGTAAATATTTATGCTGTGGTGGTTATTCCCTCATGACTCGGGGAAATCCTGAAAGATCTTTTGATGTAGCCAAATGAATGTATATCCAATCGAACCAGCATCCCTTGCTTTGAACGGTATCATTCAGGGATACTGAGTTTTATTCACCTCCCTACTCTTTGATAAAATATTCAGCATGTATTCTTTACTAGCTTTTGAACTGCAGCGCCTATTGGTTTGGCATCTAATTTCTTTACAAGTTACTCCATATATCTTTTAAGCAAGGTATGATTAAAATTTAGTTACATAGATTATTGGAGGTGAGGAAACAAACATATTATTTTCATTGATCATTATATGCTTACCTTAGAAGTGCTATACGTTTTGCATGATGTGTGTGGTTCACTGACGCCATGTGGATCACTAGTTTCTGATCTACTGAAAGTTCTACTGAAAATGATGTGTGTGGTTCACTGACGTCATGTGAATCACTAGTTTCTGATCTACTGAAAGTTCTACTGAAAATGGTAAATACAGAGAGTAGTAATAAAATGCATAGATATATAGTTATGTTTGTTTGTTGATTCTCAACAACGTCACTGACAAGATACTTCACCATCTGCAGCATCAATAACCTGTAGCCCCCCCCCCCCCCCCCCCCACATTTGATAGCTACTTATAATAGGCTTATGAGCAAACGTTCACGTTGATAATATTTGTCAATCTGGAGACCTATTAGTTAGTCCATTTTGTCAAAGGTGAGTGTTACACCCTCCTTGGCTTTGATTTGTTATTTTTAGCCCATTTGAAACATTAAATTTATTTTTTAAGTCCTGCATATTTGAGCCACTATGATTACATCATACCACATAATTTTTATACAGACTATGGAATGGACATTGTGAAGTATGAGATAAATACCTTTCCAATCAATCGTGCTACCATTTGTCATACATCAATTTGTTCCATTTTATTGAAGTGTAAATATAATTGGTTCATTATCTTCAAAGTATGGCTAGAAGTGGCAATCGGAAATCTTAGCTCTACTTGTTGCTGCAGGATGAGGTGTTGGAAAAGGCTAGACGGGCCAAGGAGCAAGCAGCACGGGAAGCAATGGAAGCTCAGGGCTTCATTCCTCGGGCCAAGTCTAGTGCAGACGTGGCACCAGCCGTGAATGGGGTAGCCTCAAACACATCCGCAGCTGCTGATTCTGTCAACTCTTCAACCTCATCCTTGCAATCAAAGCCTTTTGAACGCGAGGACGACACTCCAAACGACGGTTGATCATTAATGATACTGCATATCTTGTTTCTTAGGTTCATACTGCAATATTTTACATCATAATGCATCTTCTTCATCGATAATCCTGTGATTAAAGAGGCTGTGTTCTTAACATTTTATAATCTTTGGGATTCTCGTTTCTGGCTTTGCCTTTAAACAAGAAAAAAGGTAAAATTGTAAAACTCTGATATATGTAATACAGCTTATTGATTAGTTTAGTAATTTTTAACATTTATTAATTGATAATTTTTAGATGCTTTGTCAATGTATAAAATTTATGAGGTCCATAAATTTGATAAATATATAGGTATTGATGAAAAACTCTTAACAAGCGGTATGAGAATGAATGATTATATTGATAATATACCTTAGTTACTCATTTTGTGTACATTTATTATATTCACATTTTATTTATCATAGAAGTCATAAATTTATTCACATCACACTATTATGTTTAAAAAAACCATTTCGTACATCCTTCAAAATGGTTTGATTTTCTCATTTTCTTTTTATTCAACATTATTTCCAAAAAAAAAAAATCAAATTGATTCCCGAATATAAAAATCAATTGCGAGAATAAAAAGGTAAGTAAAAAAAAATTATTACCTGGGCTACTATTTTATAGTAGCATTTCATATTTTCTAATTTATTTATTCTTAAAATTTTCTTAAAACATTTAAAAGTTTTTCCACATACACTTAACCATTTCTAATTTTTAAATGGATAACTATTTTTCCTCAGAAAATATCATGGATGAAATTGGGGAAGATAAATTAAATCGAGTGTCGGATAGAACTTAAGTGAACAAATTACTCTTGAATTACACTTATATGAAAATTAGTGAAAATTCAAAATAGTATAGTATCATCTATTCCAACCTTGTATTTAATCGTGTATTCTAATCGTTTGATCTCAACCATGTGGATTTACAAAATTCAAATAACTATCCACCAAAAAATATTAAATAAATATGTCGGAATGAAGTATTAAATTTGGAATCGATCATTTCATAGAAAAATCGATCAAAAATTTATATGCACATTAGAGTAATAGATCGAAATGAAAGTAAAGGATTAATTGCATCATAATCATAAATTTGGATATATATATATATATATATAAATAAAAATGTAATTAACAAGTTCTAATTTTGGGCTATACAAACACAAACCATGGGATCATTATTTGTAGGAACAAGCCTAACACATTTCCCCCCATACTTCACATATCCTATTTTAATACAATAAGCATTGCAGTCTGGGAATTTTGAGCATGGTCCTTGAAGAGCCCACGATTCATCCTCACTTCCTGCCGCTGAAAATATATAATTCCCAACAATAATTAATAATAAAATTATTAAATTGATCAGACTAACACATATATTATTATTGAAAAAATAAATAAAACTTAATTACCATCAGAAGTTGTTGAGAGCAAAACTAAGCAAACGAATCCAACGAAAAGAGTCATCGTGATTGGAGCAATTCTTTTGGACTCCATTTTCTCGCCAATTATGAGATTGATAATGAACGTCTCATGCTAACTTCGCAATTTTATAGCCTAATTTTTTTTTTTTTTTTTTGTGTCAAGATTCTTGTCATAAATGAGATTTGATCTTATAATCAAAAAGGCATTGTATATTTGCCATATGCCTAATTTAAAACTATATTTTCGGTTATATAGGTTATCTAATTAGTGAAAATGAAATAAAAGATATATGTTGCTTATTTTAACGTACTAATTAATGTAATTAACGACGCAAATCATGCTACTATATATATATATATATATTAAAACATGCCATCAGTTGGATATTTATAATATTACATGCCATTAATTAAGGAGAAATCTTTATATAAAGTGAATATACAGATTAATTTCCCTTTAATTGTTTTTGAAAACATGTCATCTGTGGCATGACTTGCCGTTAATTTGTACTGAATACTAGAGCTGTGAATATATTTCTTGTATCAACTGGGATGTACTAAATGTGACAGTAGATTAGAATAGAGATAGAAAGGGTGAGAAGAGGATAGAGATAGAAAAAGGAAAGAGAGATCGAGAAAGGGGAGGAATTGAGAATTAACTTTATCATATCTCATTTCATATCACATACTGTATGGATTTATATGTCCCTTACATTGGTCCCCACCATAATATAAAGAAATCCTAGAGATGGAATGATGTAGGAATGCAATGATCATTACCCTGTTTATTTCAATTCCTTTGATTTGTAAGTTTTTTAGTTAGGAATAGTTATTCCCATAGGAATCATTATTCCCCAAATGGAATTAGTCATTCCTTCATTACCCCATGGTAATACATATTCTTAACCATCTTAAAACTCGCCTATTTTAATCGATGACAAACTTATCCTTGTGTAATTTATCTTTTGACAACTTTCACCTTTCATCTCATACTCAAGAAACCTAGGAATATAAAATAAAAAAGTGAACATCAATTTTCTTTCACGGCGGCTGCATTCACCGTTCAACTCCTATTTGAGATGCTAGAACTTAATTGAAGAATTAGGGAGAAATTCATGATTTATTATCTATTTTGTTAAAAATTAATTTAATACGTTTATTGAAGGAATTTGAATTCTTAATCATAATTAGGTGACTAAGTATACATTTTTTATTTTTTTTGGATGTCGAGGGTAACCCGCAGCCGCTACCGTGGTGCGCACTGGGTAAACCACACTCCTGTGTAATAGCTTGCAAACTTATACAGGGGAGGTACGTAAACCACACATGGCAGGCCAGGTGTAACAGACTCACACCTAGTGGTGTTGGTGGTGGATCGAATTTGAGACTTTTGGCTATCCTCAAGGGGACAATATTTTCTTTATTATTCTTAGCTAGAGTCGAACACCCAATTCTCAACTATTTTATTTCGTTTTATGCCCAATTTACTAATATTTCTTCAAATGTGAAGTAAATTATTACTTTTTGGATGAATAAGGTGTTATAATTTGGATTAATTATTTATTAGCGAATTCCTTCAATTCTCAAAGTTTACTCATATTTATATGCTAGAGCTTTGTAGAACGCACCACCTCAATTTGAATACTATACATTCTAGTTCTGCTTCTAGTTGTATATTTAAACTAGAGCAGCACCACCTCAATGTGAATACCATACATCGAATATGATGTTAAATGATTTCTCCTTAATTGTCAAATTATTTGCCATTAAGGGTAAATATTTATACTGGCAATTATTTATAGAGAAATTTTTAAGATATATATATATATTGCGTACGTGTTATCTATATAGAGGAATGATAGTTTAGATACACACTTCATATGACCGCTTTTTATGGGCATTATGGCCTGTATAGCAGTCACATCACCAATTTTTATTATATTTTCTTGATGTAGTTTAATATATTATTAATTATGGCCTATTTCAACTAATTAGAATTTATAATTAATTTTAGATTATATTTATTATATTTTTAGTTAATAATTGATTTTTATTTCATAATCATGGTATATAATTCTTTAATTTTAATTCTTAGCAATAAATATTTATTATGATTGAGTATGTTAAATAAAAATTGGCAAGGTATGCGGTCTTCATATAAAATGTGTAGGCTTACAAGACTATCGATATATACGGTCATTATATTACTATTGGAAACAGCGAGATCATGTCATGAACATTTTTAATTTTGTTAATTTACAATAAATTGAAAATGCAACACTAACAGTACTGCTAAAGAATAAAAAAGAAATTAAGTTTATATCCATGATTAAGTCACTTTTTAACACCGGTGATCCTCGGTTGCATTCCTTGTTACATCCTATATATGTTGCACAACTGCATTTTTTATAATTTTTTTTAAAAAAAAATGAACTTCAATGTTTTGTAATTTAGTTTAATTTTAGATTTTTATTTAAAGTTCATCCTTCTTGATTAGGGTATATAAAAAAAAAAAATGTTAGTTATGCAACCGCGCTAGAGAATATAACAGGGGATGCAATACAAGATCTGAACTACAGATTTAACCCTTTATTTAAAAATGTTTTGGTCTCCACCATCAAATTCCCAAATTAAAATCCATAAATATATAAGCATTACTGCGAACAATATTTCTGCTTCGTACAGTGATCATAAAAATAAGTAGATGTTGGCTTTAAATATTTGTGCTCACTCGAATTAATAATTTAATTGGCTTTATCTTGCGGGAAATATTTATGCGACTCACCAACTTCCAGCTACATAATAATGTATGCAACAATTATTATAGGAGGGCATAAATCGATTAAATTAATTTGACGCGCCGTGACATAAATAATAGAGATGCAAGAGCATTGAAAAGGACAAGTCGAATGAAGTTGGAAAACACACGCACGCACACCACTAGTTAGTACTACTCTCATTAACATATACGTGACACTAAAACTACGCCAATATTCATCATCCATCAATTCTCTCTATAAATATATAATTTAGTATATATGCTAGCTTGACATTGAAGATTTTAAGTTCAAATTATATCAATACGTACACAATATTTCTAGCTAGTAGTACTGAACTTATTGCATTAATAATTGGTTAATTTTCTAAGGAATATGATTTATATTTTCTTTGTAGTTTGCAAGTAATTGTACATAAATGAGGTGCACACCATTGAGTAGTGGTTAAGCATTACAATCATCTAAAGATAGTGTCAAAATAGTGTCGATGTTATAAAATCACAAAAAGTATATTAGGCATTGATTTTATTAGTCTATATTTAAATTAAGGGATTAATTACTTTCTAAAAAAATAAACACTTTTTCACAAAATTGAAAATTCGACATGACATTTTGTAGACAATTATAAATCACCAAAGTAATATGCCACACGTGGTATTATACTAATTATTATTATACGACTACATGCATTTTGAAATAATAAACATTACAACAAAAATGGTCTTTCTTCACTACAAAAAAATGATATTTAGTGACAATATTATTAGAGACAATAAATTTCGTCAATTGTAATAGACTTTAAGTAATGACATGTCGTCTCTAATTACTACATATCATAATAACATTTTTATGGCAATATTGTTATCATTCTTACAATAATTTTTAATTTATTTGGGGTGAATTTTTAGTGACGTTGAGCTCTATTTGAGACGATATTATGTTGTCATAAAAAATATTTTTAAGAGACAACAATGTTGTCACAAAAATATCATTAGAGATGACATGTGATAATTAGCAGAGACAACATGTCGTTACTTAAAGTCTATTATAAGTGATTATATTTATCGTCGTTAATAATATTGTCTCTAATTACCATGCATGTCATGTCATCTGTAATGACATTTTTATCACTTTTAAATAATTTTTGCGACGACGTCATGTCGTCTCAAATACACTATTCCTAAATATTCATCCCAAATAAATTTTAAAAAATCATTTTAATAAGTGATGACAATGTCGTCATTAAAATATCATTAGAGATAACGTGTAATAA
The DNA here is from genome assembly GCA_026008535.1 of Perilla frutescens. Lineage (NCBI taxonomy): Eukaryota > Viridiplantae > Streptophyta > Magnoliopsida > Lamiales > Lamiaceae > Perilla > Perilla frutescens. The sequence continues at coordinate 36,328,830 of BRKX01000011.1, forward strand.
TTAAATACAATATGTCATTATTTAAATTTATCATAAGTGACGACATTTATCGTTCCTAATAATATTGTCTGTAGTGAAAGTTGAGTTTGATAAGAAAATATTATTGTGTGGTCTAAGATACAGTAATTACGTTTTCCTTTTCTGTTTCCTTCTCTTTTCCCATATATAATATACTTATACATAGGTAATCAGATTTAGCTTCATTCGTACAAGGAAGTTAATATTTTAACCAACCTAGCTAGAGGATAGAACAATAAAATCAAGAAGATTCAAATTTGGGTAGCTAGCTGATGGTGCTGAGTGAATTGAAGAAGAAACAAGTTAATTAATAACTCCAATAAGGGTGCATGTGCATGTGCATTTGCATGTGGTAGCTAGCCACCCAAAATCATGTGCATGCAGTAAATGTGCATTCATATCTAATCATAATTATTATTTCATGGATTCAAACTCATACCATGATGAGATCATGCAGATTAGTATATCTGATGCATCTTTCATTTTCGGAAAGAAGCCATTTAATTATATATATGTTCTTTCTAAGATCAAACAAATCAAAATCAACTCCAACTTTAAAACATGCACTGTCAAGACAAGTAATCATTGACATATCACCACAAAAAAAAGACGTTCAGTCTCCAACAATTATTGTAACTGTATATACAAGAGTTGTCACTGAAACTACTCAGTGACATATGCACACTAAAATTTATAAAGCCACCCACAATACAAAACAATTATGGTTGAAACTTAAATTATAGTGATAGATATTCTTGTCATTAAAAATAATAATTTAGTGCCGTAAAGTTATTTTTACTATATTTCAGATTTTACAATTGTGTTATTTACTACCATTCAACTCTTTAGCGGCATTCGATGTAAGGAAATTCTTTTGTATATCGGATGTACATATATAAGTGTTATATATCAGACGTAAATTTATGAAATATATTGTTCAATATTAAAAGTGATATTTTTTTTTAATCTAAAAAAATATAGCAATAATTACAAAAATCTCACCACCTTGTACTATTAGAATTTATATTTTTTCCCGTCATATATAAGATAGGCTTATGTACAACCAATGTATATGAGACTACCCATTCGATGTTCGTCTTTGCTCCATAATTTAATCACATGCAATTCCGAGAGAGAGAGAGAGATGAAATATGCATTTAATCTCATTTATTCAATAGTCCCAACTAGGCAACTACTCCCTCTTCTCGTCTCTTCTCTTCGTCTCTATATAAAGAGCCATCCCACATTGCTTGAGGTATTCAACTTATATTTTGTGGAAGAAAAAAAAAATTAATACATAAATTCTAGAGAGAGAATCAATGGCGGTGAAGTTAGGATTCATGTTTCTCGTTGCCCTTCTTGCAGCTCATCAAATTACAGCTAGGGTCTTTCCCGACGACGCTACTACTTTTTCAGACCAAAAGAACTTCGGTTCTTTTGGCGGCGTCGGCGGCTACTCGGGCATCGGCAGCAGCGGCATTCCTTTCGGAGGCATTGGTGGCGCACTAGGTGGCGGCGGCTTTGGCGGTCTCAACAGCGGCATTGGCGGTGGTATCGGCACACTGCCCACTGGTGGTCTTGGAGGTGCTGGAGGCGGAATTGGAAATCTTGGCGGTTTTGGCGGCGGTGCGGGTGTTGGCGGCGGTGTTGGCGGTGGTGCCGGTGGTGGAGTTGGTGGCGGTGTTGGTACCGGCGGTTTGGCTTACCCTTGAAGCTGTGATCTCGTTGATAGTTTTTAAGAGTTGATGATCACCTCGTACGTAATGTTGTGGTTTTTAGTATTTTTGTCCGATTTGTACGATGTCGTTTAATTGGTCTGTTTATTTACATTTAGTTTGTGGTGTTTTTAGGGTATTCGACAAATCTTTTGTTTGTTAAGTTTCATGTTATTTTAGCTAAATTAATTATTGTGTTTTGTTATGATTGTCACTAAGTTCAGCATGAATTAATACAAATGATTTACTATTAGCATATAGCTCGCTTGATATATATCTCTCATATTTATCAATTTCGACAATTAATCGTTCAAATATAGACCCATAACTTTAATATAATAGGGCTAACATTGTACGTTTTTTTTCTTATAATTAATTATCGGGTAAATTACTTTACATTTTTTGTTCTATTTAAAGAATAATCCAAATGTAAACTATCAGCAAAACAATTTCCGAGGTCAAAAAATTGCTAGGAGGTTAGATTTGAAAAAACTTTGAAAAAGTAAGTACTATTTTGTTAATGGTCTTCATTTGGATTTTTTTTTAAAGAACAAAAAATGTAGGTATCATCTAAATACAATTTGCCCTTAGTTATCTGACATAAAAAAAACACACTATATGAAAATGAGTTAATTGCCGAAATTAGGGCAACACCTACCCATTTTGCAATTTTCGTATCATATTTAACCACAACCTTTCAATCCTATGTTATTTTAACATCTCTAATTATTTTTCAGCAAAATGTGTGCACATCTACACTATTTTCCAGCATACTTAAATAATAGTATCATTTAAGATGATATCGGGTATGAAAATATGATGTCATTAAGTCAAAATTTTCATGTATATTCAAAATTTCAAAATATTGGGGTTTGGGTACATGAGTTTCTGAATGAAATTCTGACCAAGGCCTCGTATTTGTCGATTGACGTGGGGAAATATTGGACGGAGGAGATCAACACTTTAGTATAAAAATCGACAGCAAACACTATCCAACAATGAGAAAAATGTCCATTAAAAACTCATTTTTTCCAAAAAAAACCAAAACTTGAATAATATGTTATAATTGCAAAATATTAAAAGATTGTAATTTAATTACTATTTTAAAAAGTCAAGCCAAAATTACAAAATAGGATAAACATTAACTTTTTCCAATCGACCATATGTTAAATCATTCATATGTTGTATGTCTGAGTCATTCCTTAATTAATTTTGTTAGATTTTAAGAAAACAAGGAATAAGAAGTAAAAAAAAAAACAACCAGAGATTTCCAGCATACGCAACAAATTTCAACAAGCTAAACAAAAATATGAAGGCCAGGCTAGCCCAACTGAAAACTCCACTTCATCATCGTATGATAATTGTTGAAACCAAAAGCATCGAGATAGCAATAAGATTTGAAGAACATGTGATACACGTATGCATCTTAGTTAGGCTTAATAATCACATATATAGCCCCTCAGGAACTCCCTCTTTCTTCTTGAACATAACCTTGTCCTTTGCCTTCTTGAAATCAGGATGTGTCACCTAACCATAAAAATCGAATATCAACATCTACAGCTAAAATATGTCTCGTGCATGATAAGTTAGTCGAATCTAATCCTAATGAGTTTTTATCATCAAGTTAAACGTAGTAGACTACTTTTAAAATACGGAAAAGCTTCCACCGGATGAAAACGAATAAGAACTCACATGGACGTCTTAGTCTTACTAGATGCTAACACTAATGTTAAGCAATTCATCCACCCCCTAACAAGTGATTCATTAGGTCTCTCCTAGACAAGATCAGAATTTGGATTTTCACTGTAAAAGTCTAAGGGGACTGTCGAGTATGGGCATACTGTCATGCACTAGTGTGTGAATTATAAACCAAAAAAGCCAGAATGCGTAACACTCAGCATATCCATATAAAACAATAAGATGCAGTCTTGAAGATCTTAATAAATGGGTTTGTCTAACCTTCATCCGTCGCTCTCTCAAAGCAAGCAAACCAGCTTCAGTGCATATGGCCTTGATATCAGCTCCAGAAAACTCATCTTTCGTCATAACAAATTCCTCCAGGTTGACATCGTCTGCCAATGTCATCCTTGATGTGTGTATCTAAGCATCAAACAAGGCATTAGCTACTTCACTTCAATGGCTAATTGAGATTTTAACAAGGAAACACCAGGCATAACATATTATAGATAAATCATAATTCATAAGAAACACATACCTGGAAAATGCGTCTCCTTGTCTTGATATCTGGAAGAGGGAACTCAATTTTCCTGTCTATTCTTCCAGGCCGAAGGAGGGCAGGATCAAGACTTTCAATTTTATTTGTCGCAAGGATTACTTTCACATCTCCTCGTGAATCAAAACCATCTAACTGGTTAAGCAATTCCAACATAGTCCTCTGAATTTCACGTTCGCCGCCTGAGTGAGCATCGTACCTGGTGAAAGAAAGTTCATCCAATAAATACCCTAGCCCAAAAGTACATAGCTACAATCATCATCACATTACCTTTTTGTACCCACTGCATCAATTTCATCAATAAAGACGATTGAGGGTGAGAGGTCATCAGCCACTCTGAAAAGTTCTCTGACCAATTTAGGACCATCTCCCAAATATTTTTGAATTAATTCACTTCCAACAACACGCAAGAAAGTTGCTGATGTAGAATTTGCCACAGCCTAGAAATTTTCAAGAAAATAATGAGCAATTAAGCATTGTATAGACAAACTCTGAAGATGGCATCTGATTAAATAAATCAGTAGAGTAAGGGCAGAACAACTTAGTCCACTTTAAGGGAAGCCATATGAAGTAACCATCCGCAGAATATGACCTTGAACTGCTAATGTGAAAAATTATGACAGCAAAAAATGTTTCCCAATATGCCACTTTTCTTTCAGCTTAAGCCCATATAAGGGGAAGCAAGTTATTAATATTCAACACACAACAGTCTGGATGAGGAGAAATACGTCACCAGCTTGACAGAGCAAGCTTCAGGCAATTCAAGGTCAAAAGTTACTATTATGGCAACACCCAATCAATGTAAGACAAACTTCACTCTGTATGAAAGGAAGATGAAACACAAGCAAAACAAAACTGCATAACGTTCTTTCCCTGGTTTTCCTTCATTAAACATTACAAGCATAGTACACCCGAATTTGAAATTTAACACATGAGCTAAGGAACACTAAAGGCATAGCCTATGATCATATAAATCACCCAGTTCTATCAGCCGAGATATAGGAGACACAAATTAGGCAATGACAATCAACTAATGCACCAAAACTATCATTACGCGCACGCACCTTTGCAAGTAAAGTTTTGCCAGTTCCAGGCTCTCCATATAATATGACACCCTTGGGAGGTTTAATACCAATATCTTCGTACAGTTCTGGGTGTGTTAATGGAAGCTCAACTGCCTCTTTGATTTCCTGGATCTGGGCATCCAGACCACCAATATCGGCATATGACTCTAATGGAGCTTTCTCAACTTTCATCACTGATACCATTGGGTCAACATCATCTTGAAGCAGTCCAACAACAGAAAGCACCTGCAGTAACAGAATAGGCAACTTAACCCATTTGGGTGTTTCGTATATATATCAACCCCAGCAGTTACCCCCTTCTAACAAGGAAAGTTTTTTATTTTATATTTTTCGCTTAAGATCGACTTTTCCAGAAATTTCTTTTGATGCAAACTCATAGATATGCATCTCCTTTCTGGATACAAGGTCCTTGATGCTAGCCAAAGGATAAAATGATAACTTTATGAAACCTGATCACTTCCTCTTATAATCCAGGAACTATAGCATAGTTCCTTTTGTCCCATTATCTGCAGGGAACCAGACTGGTAGTCCCAAACATAGAACCCGTAGATACTACCTCATGTTAAAGAAAAATCATTTCACATATTTTTGACTGAAACATTCACGAGTTGTGTTTCTAAATGAACAGTCATCTTCTTTCATGAGTACAGATTTCTGATATAGTTCATTCTACAGGGAAAATTTGCATATAATATACAACAAACTCAATGGAACTTTTCCAAGAGCCAGTACCAATTTCCTCATTGCATAAACCCCACGGATTCCCACCAAGCAATATCAAATGCTAGGTGGAGCCCACCATACAGCAGAAAAAAGAATGATAATTCCAGGTAGAAGAGTCTAACTGTCAAATCCTGAACCTTAACTTTACAGACTCTTTAACTTGTTCAGTCAGGATTAATGTTCCCGAAATCAGCTTCATGTACCTTTTTAAATGTTCTTAAGATTTGAAAAATCAGACAATGTCAAGGGTGGAACACAAAGTCAAGAACAACTCCAGCCAAGAGCTCTCAAATAATGTCTTCAGCTTCATTTCACACTTAACCAAGGCAACAGCTCTCAAAATACCAAATGTAATAACCTAAACCACGAACCAGAACTTCAAAGAAAATAGATATACTAATCTATACTCCAAGAAAAAATCATCTACCAATAATTGAACTAAATTTCCGATCTCATCTTCACTCCTCCTAAAACAGATATCTCATTCTCAATTATTTTCAATTCAAATTCGAAATTACCAAATTTCACAGCTCAAGATCCATGTAAAAAAAAAAAAGCAAATATTCCCCATTTTATTAAAACAATCACGATTTACTAAAGCCCCTAATTCTGAAAAAACCTAATAACACCGAAAGCCTGAGTTTTTCATATTCAGAATATAGATTATACCTTATTATGCATAAGAATGGCGCATCCTGGCTCGAGCTGATCCTTATCCACGAACGACAAGATCCCCACGTAATACTCCGGCCCCACCGACGAGGAAACAATAGCGTGATTCTCATCAATCAACTCCTCCAAATTCCCAACGCTCATCGGCGAGCCTCTCAGATCGTCGACCTTCGACCGATCCTCCTCCGTCTTCTCCTCCTGCGGCTTCAATCTCTCCTGATTCGCCACGAACTCCTCCTCCATGAGCAAGTAATCCTTAATCCGGTCCAGCTTCAGCAGCCGCAGCTTGCACTTAGTGAGCGGCGTCACCGCCGGAATACGAGCTGCCGCATCGGGGCCCTTCTGCTTGCGCTGCTTCCGGCCGACGCGAGCGGGAGGCGCGGCCGGCTCGAATTTCTTCTCCTTCTTGTCTCCGTCGTTCTTTCTGTCTCCGGGGAGCTGGCGATTGAGGCCGCCGGGCGTACCCTGACCCATGGTGTGTGTGTGAGGTGTGAATTGGGGTGGAGATGGGGCGTGTTTTAGAGCTTCAAATAGATGTATTTGAAGAAATTAAGAGAGAGAGAGATGTCTTTCTGTTCAAGAAAGAAAGAAGCGAGAGAAGAGTCCTACTGTAAACTTTAGGGGAAAAGAATTCAAAGATTGGTGTTGTCACGCGATCTCCACGTGCTTCTAACTTGCTCTTGGGCCTCAAATGAACACTACTGGGCCTAAAATGAAAACATTCCTCACTTATTGAATTTCATTACTTTCCTTCAAAAAAAAAAAAAAAAACAAACCTGAGTGCATAGAGTATTCTCATCCCTATAAACGTATTCATTGAACAAAGTTTAAATTTTATAATAAACTGCAATCATATAAAGAATAATTAGAATGAGATTTATTGAATGGGCACTCTGCGACTGCGAGTTAAAAAAATTATTGGCATTTCTTACGCCATTCATTTGAATTTTTATTACATACAGGTTGAACCGAATATAAATTAATATTAATAATTAATAATAATAATAAAAAGAAAAAAGAACGCCCTCCCGCAGACTGCAGTCGCTGATTTCGCTTTCTTCCGCCTTCTTCCAGGTATGACTATAAATTTACTGGATTGGTTTTGTTTTGGTCCTTTCTTTTTTATTTAATTATGTTCGCGAGTTTATTTCATTGGTTGTTCAATCGAGAGTAAGTTCGCTGTAGTACTAGTATATCGTGTAGTAATCTTCTTTTGTACATTCTCTGTAGTCTGTAGAACTAGTTTAATGTGCTCAGTACCTTCATAATCGAATTAGTAAGGTGCAGTCGTTTTCCTATCGTTCGATTGTTTCTTGCGAGTTTTTGGTTTCTTGATCAGTAAAGCGAGCTCCAGCTCCAACAAGTATATTAAACGAGCTATTTTTTGAGCATTTGAGCTCGACCTCAATTACGAAATTATCGAGCATTTCATGAGCCAGACTCAATCCGGATTCCAACATAACGAATATTAACCGAGCCAAGCTCGAATCGAGCTCGAACATCAGAGTGTTCAGCTTTGCTCGGTTGCTTTACAGCCCAACACAAGAGCAAAACACACAGCAATTGACCTGAAACCCTTTCTCTGTTATGCTGCAGAGCTCTGAATCGTAGACCCAATTATACGATGGGGCCAAAAAAATGTGAAGTGTGTGAAGATGCACAGCCAAAATACAAATGCCCCACTTGCTTAATAACCTAGTAAGTTAATCTCATGTTTTTTTGTTTTTTTTTTGTGTGTGTGTGTGTGTGCACGTGTGAATTTGTTTTGAAAGAATCTTGTTTTCAACTTAATTTCCACAATTATTATTTATTGATCATGAGTTTATGGTGAATTCTGGTGATGGCTTGAAGTTGTTCTTTGGCCTGCTTCAAGAAACATAAAGGTAAACCAATTACTCCAATCTAAGGTTTTGAATCTTTTCAATTTGAGTCTTTTATTGACCTGAAGCTTTTCTTGCGATGTTCGTCCAGAAATCCCTTGCCAGAAAGCGGAATCTTTGAAGGAAGAAAAAATTTGTAAGTAGTTTTCGTTCTCTCTTTCAATATCAGTCCCTGAGCTTATTTGAATGGACAGTTGTATGTGATGTATTATTTATGCTATTATGCATTTTGTCTAGTTTTACTAACAGAAACTGCTTAATCTGGGTGCTGTTAATATTGCCAATAGATTAACCATGTAAGAAAGATGGTTCTTGAAGTCATAATATCCTTGTTTTAGGATAGAGTAAAACTAGGTAACATGAATGAGAGAGTAATCTTTTATCTGGAATCAAAATTCCTCTGTTCTATTTTCATTAACCACCCTCCCCACATTAATCAATTTGGTTCTCGTTTCCATTACCCCGTTCAGTCAAACGTATTGCCATTGTGCTCGAGGAAATTTAACCAAGCATAAACTGTGAGTTGGCTCACTCATGTGCAATTTCAGCTTCATATTGTTTTTCGTTGTTCCTTTGTCTTTTCTTTCACTTGGATAAGTTGGAACCACTTGAACAGTTTTAGAATGTAATGTAAAAGACTCCTAGTCATGAGGTGAAGAAAGTTTTTGGAACAAACATGTCATCTTGCTAGTAACTCATTGAACTCTTACAAAATTATGGCAGTGAACATATGAATATCCCACAAATTGATTTGCCTTGTAGCGAAATGTAAATTTACTGCCTAGGTTAGATGAGAGTGGCAACTATTGTCTATTACCATGCTTGAACTTGATTAGAAAATTAGTAACTGACATCTTTTTATTAGATTAGATAAATTAGGTTAGTTGGTGTCCTTCAAAATCTAACTTGTAGGTAAATGATGACCAAGAGGTTATAAGCCCATGCAAAATCCCATACTTAAGTAATGTGGAACTTAAGTAGCACCATGCTTCCGACTCTGATTGTCTGGCAGCCAACTCCGGGCCTCCCTAGGTCTCTCCTTCCGTAACACAGGAAAGTGGGCCTAGGGCCTGCTTTTATACCACTCGTCACTAATTGGACTACTGAAATCAAAGAATTGATCTGATATTCAGCTCAAGTAGAAAAACTGGTGAAGAAGTTAGAGAGAGAGAAGGACTGAATGAAAAGAATTGAATTATCAACTTCAACTCAATTAGGGGAATTGGGGAAGAATTAGAGAGAGAAAGAGGGACTGAGAGAAAGAACTGAATTGTTATCAACTTCTGACTTGAGAATTGGTTACTACTTGCTGACAAAGCTAATAATGGTTTGCCAATCAATTCACTCTCATATCAGTGCAACTAACTAGCTCAACTGCAATATTCTAACTGAAGCTGCGCCTCATACTGCTGAACTCATGAATGCAAAATGGTGTGTCTTGACTTTTGAGGGTCACTAGTTACTGATAAAATTGTATTTTGACAGATTACTTATTCTTCTGAATAGTTGGTCTTCTGTTGACAGTAGATATAATTAACTTTTAAAAAATGTGTAATTCTTAGCAATATATTTGCAGTGGTTTTGGGTTTTCTATTGGCTTATTATTCAATTTCTTGGCCTATTTTTTATATTGTTAACAGTTTGATTATTGTGTCAGATCCTAGTTCAACAACAAATGATGACAAACCATCTTATGTTGATGAGCAGAGTGAGGTGTTGCAAGAGTCGCAATTACAGTCTGTTGGTAAGATCCTTACTAGTTTCTGAATGCTAAAATTTTCCATGCGAAGAATTTCCAATGGCATAAATTCAAATTATTTACCTTTGCTGGCTTCTTCTTGGTATTCTTCTTGGTACTATTTTGCATTTGTGTTTGTTTGTCTGAGTTACTATGTGTGAATACTGTATCCAAATTTCCATTTTGGCTGCGAGAGGTGGCCATTTGGTACAGTTACGTAGAGATTTTCAGAAGCTAGGATTTATGCTCCCACCAGCTGATGTGCATATTTAGGTTTCTAATCATTGGTTTGCAAGTATTCAAACTGGCTGATGATTTTGGACATATGTTATTTACACAAAAGGAGGTGTAAATAAAGTGTATATTTGGTTTGATAAATTGATTCCCATGGAATAGGCATGATGCTTAACTTCCACATTGATTCGGATGTTGAGATAGGGAGCTGAAAATGGCAACCCAAGTCGAGATACAAGAGGATGGTAATCACTGGAAAAAAGCAGAATCTTATTTGTGATGCAGACTAGGGTTCTCTGGGGGATAGCTCCACATTTTTATGCCTTCTGTATTTTTCTCTTCCTTTCTTATTTGGCTGTAATAATGCTGTATATAGTGAATACTTTCAGAGGGGGAAGTAGAGTTAGAAAGCCATATCTATTTGTTTTGACTATTAAATTGAATGACTTTTTCTATCTAATTACCTGCCAAAACTCTTACAATTTTGAGTAACTACCTTTATTGACAACAAGAAGAACTGATTTTCATTGTTCTATATTTTAATATGCCGATTGGCACAAGGCAGAGGGCTGAGATAGTTCTTGAAGCCGGTTTAAATATTTTTATGGAACAAGTATGCTTTGTCAGGTTTAATTTTTGTTTTACGAAGTTTATTTTTGCAGCTGTCTGTATCTTCTTGATGTCCTGGACTCCTGACAATATTCATGTGTTTGCCTGATTTCACTAGGCTTTTGTAGCTCTAAGACAAATCTCCTTCACTTCTTAATTGCCTATGATAAATGCCAAGTCTTTTATTCCAGTATTTAAACTGTCAAGAGGTCTTTCAAACTCAATGGATATTATGTGGTTATTCTTCCTTCTTCTGATTCCCTGCAGCGTCGTCCAATGAAATCCGCGATTTAGTAAAGATTGAAAAGCTTCAGAAACTTATATTCAACATCGATTGCTCTGCGGATCCTGAGAATGTAAGTGTGATACATAGTGCTTGCCTGCACTTAAGGATTTTTTTTCTGGTTAAAATTACAACTTGCAAAATCACTTTTTTTGTGAGTTGTGTTAATTGTTGAATGTGTTTTTGCTCTGTTATAGGAGCTTGCTAAAGCCATGGAGGAGGAATCATTCCGTCTATTTACTCAAAAGGTATCATTCAATATCAATTTTAGACATTACCATGAGAGGATGCAATAATATTTCAACCATGCATGCACATTTTTTGCAGATTTTGTCCACCATTGGTCCTGATGCAGGCGATGCTTGAGTATTCTGGACGACCATGATTTTTCGATGATATCCTGATTTAAGATGTACTGTAAGAAAACTCTTTCTTTCACTACTTGTTCATATAATCTGATAGTAGTTTAGAAATAATCTCAGCACGACGCTCTACTTCATCATGTTGCTAAAATCGCGACTAGAAGGCATACATTGCTTACTGGAATGTTCTGTGTCTTGTGTATGTAGTAGTGTTCCATTTCTTGTTCCCTTCCTTGCAGTTGTGGTTCACCTAGAAAATCTGATGCAGTTTTTTGGTTTATGTTTCTTCGGGTTTCTATTCTCTGTAACACTTGTTTGGATTTGGGTATGAATATTGTCTTCCAAATATTGATCTATGAGACGGTCTCACACAAGTTACAAACAGAAATGCCATTCTTTCTTCGTTTACAACTAGAACTAATCCATTAAGAAAAATCTCTAGTTTGGAAATGAGGGTATGGTGGTCTCGAACTTGAGATGTCTTCTTTTTATTATATTTTTTATTGACTCATTTCAAAAGAAGTAAAGTCTGATAAATCGGAAATAATTAATTATGAATTTAATTTTTTTTATACAACAGACATTTTTTCAATTTATGTGATATGTAGAGCTTCGTTATCAAAATTTAGAAGTAAAATCTTCATAATAGAAGAATCCATGTTTCTTCATTACAAAATGAAGAAAAAAAAACATTGGAAATCAATGTAGATAAGAACTTCATTGAAAATTGTTTATAAGTATTCGTAATGTTGGGATAGGATCATAGGATTGAAACCAAAATACTATGATTTCCGATGTGTTTTTTTTCCTTCATTTTGTAATGAAATATTGTCAAACTAGATCTTTTAGTTAAAGAAGGAAATATCAGTTAAACAATTCGGTTTTGGACGAATACTTATATCATTAGGAATGGAACATAAAGCAAATCTTGGAAAACGAGTTGCTCATTTGTTACTCTTATTCAATGAATTTGGGGCTTATAATATGCCAACGTTCATAACCAAACATTTTAATTTCTAAGACCACAAGTAAATAATTATAAAAATTTAGGGTTATTTGCAAATAAAACATCACTTTTAATGATTTTGCAATTATGACATGCCATTTTTTTTTGTCAATTCAAACTCATACGGGTATGTTTGTGTTTTTCTTAACATGATTGCACACGTGGAGTGTAGACGTATAAAATTAGTTGAAAATATTATTTTGCAATTATGATATGCCTTTTTTTTTTTGCCAATTCAAACTCATACAGGTGTGTTTTTATTTTTCTTAACATGGTTGCACATGTGGAGTTTACATGTATAAATTTAGTTGAAAATATTGGATTAAAATGGTCAGAAAAAAATTGGGTGTGTTGTGATTGCAAAAATAACTAAAGATTGTGTTTTATTTGCAATAAGTATACGGTCATATGCTGTAATTACAAAATAACACAAAAGTTGTAATTTTTAATGCAAAGAACCCTAAAATTTAATACCATATATAGTTGAACAGATGTAATTGAGGCACCCTAAAACAAAATACTTGTATGGTCTTTTCCTTTTATACACGTTTCATTTAATTCAGCAAAATCCAGTATGAACCGTTTTTCTTTTTAATCAAAATATGTGCCTGCGTGCATGCTCATTTTGTGTAGGACTTATATGTATATGTACCTATTCAAATTCACGACATTTATATTTTACTCAAAGCTACACTCAATAATGAAATAAATTAAGTGTAGTTTCTATTTTTTATATGAACAAAATCTCATAAAATGTGAATATTATGTATTATGTGCAAATCAGAAGTACATATCGTAATTGTATTTCAACCCAAAATAATTAGATTAGATGTCCATACGTTGTTTCGTTCGAGACTTACATAATATATAGATGGCAAATGTGAAGGAAAAAATTCGCCACGAGTTAATATATATGCAAATTAGGACTAGCAACTTCAGAGTTTATCCTCAAATTCAAAATAATCAGTGATGATATTTTATAAGTTAGAATAATCTTCTTCAAAAGCCTCCCATTCCTCCCATACCACCACCTGCACCCATCGGTGGAGCTCGAGCCTTGTCATCCATGGGAAGTTCGACCACAACAGCCTCCGTCGTGGTTAACAACGACGACACACTGCCGTTGTATTCAGATCAATCAGCTCAAGCAAGAATGACACGAGAAAAAACAATGGAATGTTTTTATTAGTTTGTTATTCTACCATCCACCAAAGCTGTTCTGATAACCTTCAATGGATCGACTATTCCAGCCTTAACCATGTCTACGTATTCACCTGATCCCAGCAATTCAACGAATGCCATCAAATATAAGATGCAATAACACGAGCTTCATATCATTCTCGATGAGTAGAAGACTCAAGAAAATGCAAGGGTTAGTATACCTTTAGCTGCATCATATCCGAGCTCAAGATTGTCCTGCTCCAATAGCTTGCCCACGACTACAGATCCCTTGACTCCAGCATTTGATGCAATCGTGTAGACTGGAGCCTATAATAACAATATATGGAAATGATGCAGTTGAGTCACAGGTTGGAGGCATATATGTGAAGAGCCAAAGTACTTCTGGAGATCAATGAGTGAAAAAGGAAAATAATAGTCGTGACCTTGAGAGCATTCTGGATAATCTGAACACCGACTTTCTGATCAAAGTTGGCAGTTTGCAACTTCTCCAGCTCCTTGGAAGCATAAAGAAGAGCAACACCTCCTCCTGCAGTAACGATTTGAGTAACATTTTGCAGAATAGGTGGAGATAAAAGCTTGTGGTGGCCATATTTGCTCACAAACTTTGACCATTGTAGACCTAACAATAAAATATACGAAAACTAAAAAGGAAGATTAAATTACCAGGTACAATCCCTTCCTCAACAGCTGCTTTTGTTGCATTCAGAGCATCAGTAACTCTATCCTTCTTCTCACCAACCTCAACTTCACTGGCTCCACCAATCTAACATTGGTGGATAGCTTGAAGATTATTATACGAGGGGGAAAATATGGAACATGTTTTCAGCTCTCAGAGTGGCCATGGATATTGTAACTTGTTAGTCTTACCTTCAAGACAGCAACACCACCAGAAAGCTTAGCGAGTCTCTCCTGGAGCTTCTCCTTGTCATACTCAGAGGTGCTCAACTCAATTCCTGATCGTAACTATTAGAACATAATTTACGAGTTCAGCATTGGTTTTGAGACGGTAAAGTTCGAAAAGGAAAAGGTAGCAAAATCAAAAGTTCAAAGAAAGTTATTAGTATCGACCTGGTCACATCTTTCCTCAATGACGCTCTTGTCACCAGAGCCATCAAGAATAACAGTGTATCCTTTGATACTGTAACCTGAGCACTCAGAATACGAGTCATCAGGCAGAAAGGTGATGGAGCTTAGTAGTTATGAATAGAAGATATATTTAATACGTAATTAGCATGTGTAGGTAAGGATAGACACATAAGCAGTTGTTGCATCTAACCTTTTTGCATGAGCCAAGCATGTCATCCGTGAAATTCTCGAGGTTCATTCCTAGCTCACTGGTGATGACCTACACATAAATAAGTGTAAAGCAATTAGTAGTCCATCTAGCTGCCTTCTATATTTTTTCCTTTTTTTTTGGGGGGGGGGGGGGGGGGGAGAGAACAGACAATTTAGTAGGTCAATTACCTCGCCTCCTGTCAGGGCTGCTAAGTCCTTTAAAAAAGACTTTCTGCTTTCTCCAAATCCCGGAGCTTTAATGGCACAAACCTGTGGATCCACAGAAGAAGAAGATTTTTTAATTGAAGCCAGGCATTAAAGCATGTAATGATGCTCAAACACGAAACTGAATGGTACCTTTAATCCAGCTCGAAGCTTGTTAATAATTAGAGTACCCAAGGCTTCACCCTCCACATCTTCAGCAACGATCAACAAAGGTTTTTGCACCTGAGACAATGTAGAGAAACAATAATTATTTAATGTATCATGGGTAATACTTGAGGCATATTTAAATTACATTGATCATCTTACCTTCAACGCTGACTCCAGCACTTTCACTATGGAACCAAAATTATCTATTTTCTTCTCGTGGATTAAAATCAAAGCATCCTCCAACTCCTGTTGCAGAAACAAGATAACTGTTAGAATTTGATGAGACTGACACAGATGAGTAAAACATACATTCAACATCCACAAATGATTATTCTTCTTAAATAAACATGCCTTAGCTACTGCAACTAATACACGTTTTCTAATCAGAAACTCAAATAACTTACACATTTTTGGGTTTTGGGATTGGTAACGAAGTGTGGGGATATGTAGCCTCTATCAAGCTTCATTCCTTCGACCACTTCCAACTCATTTTCCAGAGTCTTTCCATCCTGAGCCATGCAATAGAAGATGTATCCGGTAAATGAGAGAGTTCGTCACTCAATTCTTGTTTCCAAAGAACATGAGCACCAAAGGTAAAATGCTACTTACTGCAATGGTAATAACTCCATCTTTACCAACTTTCTCCATGGCCTTGGCTATGAGCTCACCAATCTCTCTCTCTCCATTGGCTGAAATTGTACCAACCTACTCATGACAAAGCAGGGATTCATTCTTTAGCGTGTAAAACTCAGTATCATAAGAGAGGTAGTGAAAAACTTCTCGAGCTGTAATACACTATAAACTGAACCATGACTCTAACCTGTGCTATCTCTTCTGGTGTGCTAATCAATCGTGCTCTGCTCTTCAAGTTTTCTACCACCGTATCAACTGCCATGTTGATCCCACGCCTTAAGTCCATGGCATTCATGCCAGCAGCAACCGACTTGCATCCTTCAGAATATATGGCACGCGTGAGGATGGTTGCGCAAGTCGTACCTGAAAAGAAAGTCATAAAATTCAGGCCAGCCGTTTAATTGCAACATTAATAAAAAATGTATAACAATACACGATAAAGTGCTTCAAGCAAAATGATAAAAGACAACCAACCCTCACAGAAGAAATAGACCTACCATCTCCTGCAACATCATTAGTAGCGTTTGCAACCTGCTTTACAAGGCTAGCACCAACATTCATGACTCTATCTCTGAATTCAATGCTTTTGGCAACCGTAACACCATCCTTAGTCACTTTTGGAGCACCGTAGCTTTGTTCGAGAACAACATTGCGACCCTTGAGCCAATAAAACATTATTAAGCTATTATATAAACAAACAAAACAAGAGACCAAAATCATATCTCATTTCCTCCTGAAACTCCACAAAGTAAACTAGAACATGGTGCTGAGTGCATAAAAGAGCTGGGATAATTACAAAAACGAAGGTTGGCCTAATCACAGAAATACACAAGAACTTTCTTGAACTTACAGATACCTCAGAACAAACATCCCTTGCAATATATATTTTGTAAATTCTAGAAAACCGTTGGAACTTTTTAGGATAGCGGGGGGATTTCAATGCACTTTGTAAATTCTGGAAAATCACTAGGATTGCTTTATATTAGGCTAAACTCAGGAGAAGCAACAGCTTTCAAATCAACAATTTTCAAGTATAAATTACAACGCACAATAAAACCACTCAACCACAACAACATAGCCTTACAAAGTTACAATTTAAAGAAAAATTAGAGAGAAATCATAAATTGATGAAAGATTCATACTTTAGGCCCCATGGTAACTTTGACAGCATCAGCCAGCTCCTCCACGCCTCTAAGCATGGAAGCCCTCGCCTCCACTCCAAATTTGATATCTTTAGCCGCATAATTTCTGCTCCACAATTTACTACTATTCGCCTTTATTAAAAAAATGTAAAAAAATAAAAATAAAATAAGTATCATCAGAGCAACAAAATAAGCGAGTTAGTGTAGCATAGAATTCCCTTAGAAAAAAAACACCAAACAACAAACACTTTTTAAGTAACTTTTTAAACAAAAAAGAGAGAATTACCAGTTGGCTGCTTCTGCAGATCCTGCATGAATTGTGAAATTATCAATAAACAATAAACGTTGGAGTGTGGGAATATGATATCAATAAAAAATACTTATTCCCTCAAACAAAAATAAAATAGAATAGTAAAATAAAAGTACCTCCCTTTAGGCAAAAATAAAATAGAATAGTAAAATAAAAGTACCTGCCTTTAGATACTAGATTAGTTGCAAAGCGATACATGATGTCCACCAATTGAATTTCCTAACAATTTGTTGTTTGAAAGAAGCTTCAATTTTTATGTGTGTATATATATATTGGAGGATGGATTGTTGCACAAGAAAAACAAAAAGTAGCCCTGTCAGGCCTTTAGGGTTTAAGATATTGGGGCCGAAAATAGAGTTTTTTTATTTGGGATGGTCTCCTGTGAAATGGTCTAACGGGTTGCTTTCGTTAGACGGATCATAACCCGACCCGCTATCCTATCCATTTTTTCTATACTGTTTCATATCAGGTGACACTTCAGTTCGTAGTATGTGACACTTCATTTCATAATTGGTGATACCTAACTTCATATCTGGTGACACTTCATTGTTATTTGCTTTAATAATTCAACGTGATAGTTTATTGTACATGCTCGTTATGTTAATGATACTTCACCTTACAGTTGATAGGGCTTCACATAATAGTTAAAGATATTACTAAAAAAATATTAAAATTTGTTAAGACTTATACTACTTCATATCTGGTGACACTTCAGTTCATAATATGTGACACTTCAGTTCATGATTGGTGATACCTAACTTTATATCTAGTGATACTTCATTGTTATTTGCTTTAATAATTCAACGTGATAGTTTATTGTACATGCTCGTTATGTTAATGATACTTCACCTTACAGTTGATAGGGCTTCATATAATAGTTAAAGATATTACTAAAAAAATATTAAAATTTGTTAAGACTTATACTACTTCATATCTGGTGACACTTCAGTTCATATTATGTGACACTTCAGTTCATGATTGATGATACCTAGCTTCATATCTGATGACACTTCATTGTTATTTGCTTTAATAATTCAACGTGATAGTTCGTTGTACATGCTCGTTATGTCAGTGATATTTCACGTTACAATTCATAGGGCTTCACATAATAGTTAAAGATATTACTAAAAAAATAGTAAAATTTGTTAAGACTTATACTGCTTCATATCTGGTGACACTTCAGTTCATAGTATGTGACACTTCAGTTCATGATTGGTGACACTTCATTGTTATATGCTTTAATAATTCAACGTGATAGTTCATTTTACATGCTCCTTAGGTTAATGATACTTCACGTTATAATTGATAAGGCTTCACACCATAGTTATATATATTACTAAAAAATATTAAAATTTGTTAAGATTTATGCTGCTTCATATCTGGTGACACTTCAGTTCATAGTATGTGACACTTCAATTCTTGATCGGTGATGCCTAGCTTCATACCTGGTGACACTTCATTGTTATTTGTTTTAATAATTCAAAGTGATAGTTCATTATACATGCTCGTTATGTTAGTAATACTCCACATTACAATTAGTAGCTCTGCATTAGTATGAATGCCATGAACACTCCAACAGTTTTGCTGCTTCAGATATTTTTCCTACAGAGACAAGCCCATTGATGAGACTTGTGAATGTTACCACATTTGGTTTGAAGCCACGCTTAGAGAAGCTGCCTAAGATTGAAAACCTAAAATCAGCTCGATTGAGACGGCAGAAGCAATTTATCACAATGCTCAAGGTGTACTCATTTACAAGAGTCTTCATTTGAAGCATTTTGTCGAACAGTTGAAGGGCAATAGAGTATTGTTTGATCTTAACCACAACACTCAACAATTTCGTGAAATCAACAACAGAGGGTCGCGGTTGAATTCTCAGCATTTCGCGAAATAGAGCAACATCATCATCGGGCTCACGTATACAACTGAAATCAAGCCTGGGTTTGCCGGAAAATTGCCTAATTTGGAGACTTACATTATCGAAATTGAAGCCGGATATAAAAAATGGATCGTAACGTAAAGATGCGGCGGCAAAAGCAGATGACTTTAAGGAAGAATTAGAAAGAATTCTTCTGCAAATCATGGCAGCGTGATTCTTCATTCTTCATTCTTTAATCTTCAGTGAATATTTGGAGATTTTCTCCAAATGTCAAATGGCTTCTTGTCTTTAACCACCAGGATCACTCCTGATTCAGAATACGAGAGCGAAAAGTCAGCTATTTATGCTCTTAAAGCCTAATTTGTTGTATCCCCCACCACCATATCAAATTCCTATGTTCAAATTCATTACAAACAACATGAAATGAGAGAAAGAGAGATTGCAGAGAAAATTGTGGCCTTAGAGATTGAAAAACTTACAATTCCGAGTGATAGAGGCAACATTTTAGTGGCAGAGGTGGTGGAGGAGTTGCAGAGGTGGCGGTGGAGCAATTTGGGAAATCATCGTTAGAGGTGGAACAATTTGGAAAATCAACGTTGGAGCGTTTTAGTAGCGGAGGTGGTGGCGGAGTTGCAGAGACAGCGGTGAAAGTTGTAATGGTGGTGGCGATTAGGGTTGTCGCGGCGGAGGTGGAGAGATTTGAGAACTCATTGTTGGAGGTGATTTGGCGGAAATAAGCTTTGGGGAAGGAGGTGGATATTTTTTTATATATATTTAGTTAAATGGATCAGATCCAGATCGGGTTTTAAGATCCGTCTAACAGTTTATGACCCGTTAGACGGTCTAACACAAGTCTTTGTCTTTTTATTTATTTATTAAAATATACTGAATCTCTTAAATATTAGTTAATTATTGGTGTTTTCCAAAAAATAAATAAAGTTAATTAGTTATTGAAATTTATCTTTAGTGTATTATAATGATTAATTGCACGTCAATACTCAATGTTTATCTATTGTTATATTTTTGTTTCGAAATTTCAAAAGTAACTTATTAATGCTAAATGTTTGCATGATTAACACTTTTATTGCTAACATAATTTTTCTGTAAGCCAAATAATAACATGGATTGCTGGAAATGCTACAAGAATTTTCATTTGATTTAATAAAATTACGTGAAACAAATCTCTCACCCAATAAACAAAAATGATGTTGTTTCCAACCGTTCGCGGCATGATTTGGTTAGTTGAAAAATTATGTTAGTGCTAAAAATGTTTATTACAAGTGTTGGGTATTGATACATTACTTTTGAAACGTAAAAATGAACAAATGTTGAGTATCGATATATAATTAACCATGCTATAAAACACTACAAACGAGTGATAAACTCTCTTTGTACAAACACGTATTTACTTACACATCAACAATTTTTTTTATGAAGACAACCACATAAACTTACTTTTTAACCCTCAAACTTAAAAATTAAATCAAATCAAATCATTCCACATAACCCAAAACCTTTAAATTTGACGACTGTGTTGGATACTTGGATCTATTGAACTTTCTTTCATATTTCAAGCACGGCGGACGAAGAATCTAATGTGGGGATGATGAGATTATATGTTTAGTTGATGAACATATTTCCAATGTTAAACGACTTGAACTCTTGAATCATATTTTACTATCAATGAAAAATGTTTAATCCATAAAGTTGAGTGAAAGGGCAATGAATGAGCTATGTAATAATACAATTTTGATAATTTCCTTCTTGTTGATATCAATAGTTTAATCACTCTGTTTTTTTAACACTCCTAATTAAATTGTATAGAATAAAGAAAAGAAAATCACTCATTTACTTTCAAAGAAAATTAAGGTATTGGATCAAATAGGGTTATTATATTTTTAGGATCAATATTTTTATGGTGCATTATGCAAGTATTTAATCGTTAGAAAAATTTATTTATTTATTTATTTGTTTATTTTTTCAAGAGAATAGTTTAAAGAAGTGAAAACGCTAGGGCTATCAATTTTTGACACGACAAGAACACGTATGAAATTAACGGATTAATGTTTAGTCTTATCGTGTTTGTATCCTTATCGTGTCAATACGATAAGGACACTAAAATTTCGTGTCGTGTTCGTGTCGGATTCGTGTAACCCGTTAATATTATGTAAATACATAAATAAATATATTAATTATATATAATAATTTCACATATTTATTTAATCTAAAATTATAATTTTAATTTAATATGTATTAGTAGTTATTTTATACCGTGTTGTTATTATTTAATTTAAAATTTATATATTTAAATTAAAATTTATTTCTTTAAATTATAATTTTAATTTAATATGTACTAGTAGTTATTTTATACCGTGTTGTTGTCATGTTCGTGTTCTTATCGTGTCTCTATCGTGTCGTGTCGAAACGATAATAAATCGTGTTTTTCGTGTTCGTGCCGTGTCCGTGTTTGTACATAACGGATCTTGTTCGTATTCGTGTTGAGCAGATTTTTAACGGGTCGTGTTCGTATTTGGACTTCTCGTGTCGACCCGTTAACGACCCGACACGTACGAATTGCCACCCCTAGAAAATACTAAACAAATGTATTGTTTGTTGTAGATTTTTTTTACAACTATACAAATTGTAAAATATATGTGCTCACAATTCACATACATAACATTTGGTCCGGATTGAAATCAAGGGGGTTGTGCCTATTAGATAAAATGTGTGTTTGCTCATATTCCGTCTTTTAAAGATATGATGAATTTTTATTATATTTTTAGTCATCATAATATATGATAGATATAATTAAATATATATCAAGTTTGTAGATATTGCATACAATAATATATACACACACACATACACATATTATATTTGATATTTTACAATCATTTATATTTATATAATTAATATACAAATTTAATTGTATAAATTACATTTTATAATAAATTAAAAACACTACATTCATACACTTTTTTAGGAAATATTATTCATGCTTATACATGCATATCCTTTTTGGGCAATGATACTTATCCCAATATATATGTAACCACACACACACTGACACACACATATTATAATGTAGCCCATCAGTTCATACTTATCTCGAATGTATATAATTTTGACATATCATAAAAACTGGTTATTTTTTCATAATATTGTAAACTATTATTTACTATAAATATATTTATTAAATACGGACATTACTTTCTTCACACTCTATGATTTAGTTTATGGGCTTGTACATATCTTGTGATCTTTTGCAAATCAATACAACAATGAATAAAGGATGTTGATGAATAAAGTAATATTTCCATAATATTTTGTGTTTTTCTATTTTCATATATTTACATATTGAGTATTATTCTTAAGTTCGATTTACAATATTATTAACTACATGTGTTTTTTGAGAAAATTATTAACTATATATATATATATAAATGAATAATATACTAAATTTTATCATACTTTCGAACTATTCAAATAAAAAGGTAATATAATATCATTTCCTTTTTCAGCACATATAAAACTATTATTCGTTTTGATAATACATTTTACTTCCATAAAATGTGTCTTACATACATACATACACATATGAATAGTACATAAGAATATTTATATTTGTGTATATTGTGAAGCATTTTTTTTTCAATAATGTATAAATTAGTCGTTTCATTATTAAAATAATTTGTAAGTTAGATGATATTTTTTTTGTAAAATCATATAAACAACTAAATATTACTCTGCAATAAACAATAATATATCTTTTGACATGCAAAATGATTATAAAGAGAGAGAAAAAAAGAACAAAAACACAGTGGCTAAAAATGAAACATTTACCTAATAAAAAAAAAGTCACAATATATATGGACCAAATTGTGAGTATTAATAATAAAAGAATTTGGCCAATATTTTTCAGTAAGGGGAGAATTGACGCAAGAAATGATCGAGCCTTTTCAGGGGTAAAACTAAAAAATAATTAAACTTAAACAAAATAAAATACAAACTATGGATATGCCCAAAATCTACAAAACGCAAAATCTCTTGTGCATCAGATACATGGGTCGGCCCGTGAGACGGACCTGACCCGCACCGATTCGACCCGCACACCGACCCGTCATATAAATAGATTTTCTGGCACTGTTCATTCATTTGCATCGTTTTTTCTCGCCTGCAAAACCCTAGCCCCCGTACCCCATCCTTCTTCCTCACCGCGATTCTTCACCATTTTCTGCAACCCGTAGCCGCCTCATCTCCACCGTAATTCTTCACCATTTTGTGCAACCCGTAGCCGCCTCATCTCCACCGCGATTCTAAACCCTAGCCGCCTCATCTCCACCGCCACATCTCCACCGCGATTCCAAACCCTAGTTGCCTCATCTCCGCCGCGACATCTCCTCCACGATTCCAAACCCTAGCCGCCTCCCTAACCCTCTCCGGCGTCCATTCTTGCTCCGGCCTTCGGTGGTTCGCCACACGACTGTGGTACTCAGGTTTGTCTCTCTCTGTCTCTATATCTCTCTATCTTTCTCTGGATTTATTCTCCATTTTTGAAAATCGTTCTTCATCAATTGAATGGAATGGGAATATCATCCCCAATTTGGGATTTAATTTCAAATCTCTTTTTAATTACAGTCTTTACATTATTTTTTTATTTTTTCAGATTTTTTTCCCCTTTCTTATTGATGCTCGTGTTTTTAGAAGTTTTTCCCCCTTTTTTTTAGAAGTTTTTTTCCTTTTCTCTTTGAAAATTATTTGTGCTTTTGTTGTGAATTCTGTTTGTAATTAGTTTAATGGGGGAAGTATTTCTGGGCAGTTTCAGTCCTTCAATTCTTGTTGTCCACTTTTTCTAAATCATAAGTGATGACAATAATGTTTGCTTTTAGTCTTTTAGAGTTCTGCTTATAAGAGTGTCTGTTATTTGATGCAGGTGGTCTCAGAGAAACAGAGGAAAGAAGCGGCTCCTCCTGTAGCTCTTCTCAATCACACTTCAGATAAAACAAAGTATTTTCTGGCTGAGGTATGTGAAAGCTGAACACAACGAGTATGGGAGATTTAATTTGCAAGAGCTTTGAGGAAAAATAAGTATATGACATTTTCAAAGGAAGTCAATAATGTTGTAGCGATATTTGGCATGTGTTGTGAAGACCCGATGACAATGCAGTTTATTTTCTTATTTCTCTCGTTCTAGTTTAATTCAGAAAAGGGTTCTTTTAGCAAAGCTGTTCTTTACTATGTTTTATTCTATACCTACACGGAGATTTTCTACCTCCTTACCTCTTACCCTTATCTGCTGACACCTGCTAATATTTTCTTAGGCAATTCATGCTTTTGATGCTGACTCAGATAAGGAACTAAGCTTAGCACTGGGTGATTTTGTCATTGTTCGGAAGGTCTGTTTCTTTTTGTTTATTTTGCATCACGATGGATTTTTGTGACTTAGTACCCCTCTTTCTCTAATCAGTGGCATTAGATATTTGAACCAGCTAGTTAGTTTTTTCTTATTTTTTTGAGTGTTTACTTATATTATTACTTTGTTCATGTTCTTTATTTTACAGAACTGAGCTGATATCATCTTCCTGTGGTGGAGTGTGATTGGGAACTAAGAAGATTATCTAAAAGCTGAAGACGGTGAGTTTATTTTCTTGGTATTGTTTGCGTTTAGTTCTCCCCAGACAAATTGTCAATAGTTATTTGTGTTTTTAGTTGTTTGCCATTTTTATTTTTAAAAAAGTATGTGTGTTTATAATGTGAAGTATTAGTTAAGATGATAATGAGTATCAATTGATACAGAAATATGTATCAGATTCTGCAGTGATATGTTTAAATATCTTAATGTTTCAGTTATATTGTTATATTTTACTCTGTATTATTTTTTGTTTTTGTATTAATTTAAGTTTCAGTTATGATGTGTTTGATTTGAGTGTTTAATTTGAAATTTTATATAATTATTATGTATTATCATGTTAAGTGTCAATTACAATGCTTATTAGTATCAATTGGAATCAGAAGCATGTATCAAAATTTTCATATTTTTTGTCTGATAAATGTTTTGTTAGATGTTATGTTTATGTGTTTAGAATTCAGTCTATGGTGTTTTTACCTCTTCCATTGTTTGAATGTGTGTGAATTTGTGTATGGAGTATCAATTTTGATGCTGATTAGTACCAAATCATATGCTCACAAGTATCAGAGTTAGGTCATATTTTGTTTTGTGTGTGCAATTTTCATTTTTTCCCTCTGGAGTATCAAATGGAAAACTGAATGGTACTATTTGAGTTGATTGTATGTATCAGAGTTAGGCTAGTTTTTGTTTTTATTTTATATGTGTGCAATTTTCATTTTTTTGTATGGGGTATCACTTTACATTCTGATTAGTATCAAATCATATGCTCACAAGTATCAGAGTTAGGTCCTATTTTGTTTTGTGTGTGCAATTTTCATTTTTCCCTCTGGAGTATTAAATGGTAAATTGAATGGTACTGTTTGAGCTGATTGTATGTATGAGAGGTCAGTTTTTTTTTGTGTGTAATTTTCATTTTTTTGTCTGGCGTATCACTTTACATGCTGATTAGTACCAAATTATATGCTCATAAGTAAGGGTGGCAAAATTGGCCCAACCCAATGGGTTAGCCCAACCCACACGATATTTGGGCTTGATTGGGTTAAAAATTAAAGACCCAAAAAAAATGGGCTAAAATGGGTTAGCCCAATTGGGCTTTGGGCTTGATTGGGCTATGACTGCTGCCCCAATTTGTAAAATGTTCCACTCAATCCTGTGAATTAAATTTTTTATTCATATTTTGGCTTGTTCAAATTCATATATATTAATACACCTTAAATATTGTTAATTTATCATATATATTATTTAAAAATATTTATTTGATTTATTGATCATTATGATGATATATACATAATATATAACATATGTGTATGTGATTTGTGATAACATTATTCATATACTTTATGAAAGTTATAACTATTAGCACTTTTTATTTGATTTATTATTAATCATGTGAGATTAATAGCTCAAAACGAGTGATCGAAGAAATAATTATATTAATCCTAATTTCTCAATGATCCTACTTTAATTAAAATGTTTTATATAATTGTCATTCTTTGTAGGACTTTGCGTGCATTTTTAAAAATATATTTTTTACCCCTAAGAAATAAAATAAATTCATTAATACCGTATATATGTTAAAACAATTACGTAGCACATGATTAGTTATACTTCTAATTAAAATTAATATACTCATGTGCACGGGATACTATTCTATTTTTTATAGTATTATAAAATAGGTGTTTTCAAATAATATAATAATATAAGAACATATATTTTTAAAGAAAATGTTTACTTTTGACATCATGGATTAATTGGATTGAATATACTTTATTATAAGAATATATTTTAATGAATAAAATAATAATAAATTATATATAAGAATATAAAGGTCATATTTATTAATGTGCATAGATAACATTAAACAATATTTAGGCAATTCTCTTCAGTAGGGAAGATAAAATCTTAGTTATTTTAAATTAATTTAAAATCGTAAATTTTAAAAAATTTATTTTCTACCATAAAATATTATTTGGACCTACATTATTTTTCAATTAGAGTAGAACGAACAGATAGTCAAAAATTATTTGACATATTCTAAAAATCAGAGAATAAAAGAAAACGAAAAATGCAGTCGAATTAATTATTAAGTGTAAACTTGATAAATCAATTTAAGCAATTCCTTTTTTTAAAAGGTGTTAACTATTTTAATTCAAACTTTAATTTTTAATGTACCATATAACATAATTAAAGTAGCTAGTATTGACACATTTATATATAAATTATAACATTCTGTATGAATTATCCAATATCCCCTCCATCGACGAAATAATAATTAAAGTCCTTAAAATTATGGTGATGAAGGCAGTCACTGGTTTCTTACTAAAAGACCCGGCCACTTCATTCATTTATAAATAAATTAATTTGTTAGCCACATATAGAGGAAATAGAATTATGAAAATCAGTTCATTGATTCCCGGATTTACGAAATTATAATCAATTTTGGATGGAAAAAATCATATGTTATACTATATTTTATAAATAAAGAATATATTATTATTTAACAATTCGAACATAATATATTATCATATCCCTGAAATTATATGTAAGAAAAAAGTTTAATTCTATCCAAACTCACTCACTGTTTCCCAAATATAAATAAAGAGATATAATGCCTCAAATTTAGTTTGTTCAGGTGGTAGGAGAATCGAGGAGGAAGGATGAAAATTTGTGCTTCCTAGAAAACTATTGTTGGGTATCAAATCTAAGTATTTTAAAAAAATTGGGTATAATGTTTATTTAGTTGGTTAATTTAGTTATATTTGTGTATTGAATTTAAAGACATTTTAATTGTTTAAAAAAATATTTTTTTTATGTATTTGCGTATAATGTTTATTTAGTTGGTTAATTATTTTAATTTGTATATTGAATACATAAGAAGTTTTATAATATTAAATTTGAACTTTCAATTTTTAAAAATAAAATGGGGTTATATTAGAATTTATGATTAATGCATGGCTTACAAATAGGTTGCCAGCCCATTGGGCTGGAAAAAGCAACCCACCCATTTTTGGGCTGGATTGGGTTGGGTCAATGTGTGGTGTTTAATCCATTGGGTTGGTGTGGGCTGGGTTGGGTGTTCATTTTGCCAGCCTTACTCATAAGTATCAGAGTTATGTCAGATTTTGTTTTGTGTGTGCAATTTTCATTTTTTTTGTATGGAGTATGAATCTTGAAACAGAATTGTACTATTTGAGTTGACTGTATGTATCAAAATGTGAAATATTGTGTTGTATAGTATGTTGTGTTTTTTATGTGTGTGTAATTTTCATTTTTTTGTCTGGTGTATCACTTTACATACTGATTAGTACCAAATCATATGCTCATAAGTATCAAAATTATGTCAGATTTTTTTTTTTTTGTGCAATTTTTATTTTTTTGTATGGAGTATGAATCTTGAAACAGAATTGTACTATTTGAGTTGACTGTATGTATCAAAATATGAAATATTGTGTTGTATAGTATGTTGTACTTTTTATGTGTGCATGGATGAGTTCAGTTTTTATATGCATTTTGGTTTAGTTAGTGTTATTGGTTTATATGTCTATATTTTTGTCATCATGTGTTGTAGTATCGCTCTGTTTGCTTAATAGTAACATTTTATATGCACAGTAGTATCAAAATTTATTTCATACAGTATCTATGTAATCTATATATTTCATAGTTTGTGTGTTTTAATATATCAGGTTTGTTTAATGAAGAAGAAGGTGTCCAAGAAGCAGAAAGCTTCCAAGGATGTGAATGTCATTGCAAAGCTGTTTGACGAGGCGACTTCTCGTGCTGCAGAGAAGTCGCCTAAGAAAAAGTCCAAGAAAGTTGTAGAAGAGACATCTCCTATCAGGTATTTCAAATTATCCTTTATGATATTATCAATTTTTTGTATTTTTTATTTTTATTAGTCTTATTTATTGTCAAGTGTTTGATTTTTCTGTTTTTGTTTTTTTTTCCCCTTTAACTTCTAGTGAGGGGAAGAAGCTGAAAACAAAACGAGACTCAATTGATCCTTCTGTCGTTGGGGAGAGCAGTAAGTCAAAGAAGGGTCGATCTGAGAGGTACTTTATTTATGAATGGATCAGTTTTTTTAGTTTTTTTAATGGTTCTGTAATGTTGGTTATTTTCTGTTTATACATGTTTTATTTTTTACCTTTTTTTGTGGGTTTTTTATGTTGGCAGCAAGCATGAGTTGACTATTAAATGCCGCCCTTCCTCTATATCTAGCCTCATTCCTTTATTTTCTCATGAACAAAGGGTAGCTATAGAGGAGATAGGATTTGGGGGTCTTCTTTTTGTACAAGATTTTGAATATGTGTCTTGGCATAATGCTTATTGGTTTTTTGAACACTTCAACCCGGTCAGTCGGTTGTTGTGTTTTCCGAATAATGAGAAGTTTGTTGTCACACCTTCTGATGTATGTGATATGTTCTTGTTGCCTATGAATGATGGCAGGACTGTCCTTCGGGGTAAGGACGAGCCCTTTTTGAAGTATTTTTTAAAGGAGTGGGTGAAACTATATTCTGAGAAGAATATAGTTTCATTGTCTGGTCTACGAAGTCTTTTGTTAGATGCTAGGTTTTCTGATGGTGGTGATGATTTTAAGAGATTTTTGTCTTGTATTCGATGTCGATGTTTCTAGCACCAACAATGAATGGGACTACTGATTTGTATATGTTGAAGTCGATTGTTGAGGTTGAGTCAATTTCTTCTTTAGATTGGTGTTCGTATGTTTTAGATAGGCTCTGTAGAGCAATGGTTTATTTGAAGGAGAGGCCTTCAAATAAGAATGTGATTGGTTGTGGCCTACTTCTTCCACTTTTGTACTTCCATTGTCTTAAGTGGAAGGGGTTGGCCGTGTCTAGCTCATTACCTCTAATTAGGCACTAGAATTCTAAGTTCTTTAATAAGAGGTTGTTAGAGGAGCTGAAGGCGCGGGGTTTTGGGCAGGGAGAGTTTGTTGTAGGGGTTTATCCTATTAGCCGGGTGGATGGAAACGAGAGGCAGCATCTCCTCCTCCACATCGTGTGCATGTGAGCAATGCCGGGACAGATCCATCAGGGATGTATGTCCGGTATTTGCTCCCCTCGGGTGAGAAGACCGATGCTGAGATTAAGCGTCTTGCTGGGAATGTAAGTGATATGTAATTTTTTTTTTATTCATGTGATGACTTTTGTTTTTTTGTTTTCTTCTTTTCTTTTCGAGGCCTTGGAGGAGACGTTCTTGCTATTGAAGCGAGATTTAAATATAGTCTCCCAAGCTCATATGGAAAGATTGCGAGAGCTATCGACCTTCTTCTAGCCTCGTCAGCCACAGGAGGTCCCATCTGCATCTGTAAATGCTGGGACCTCCAATGAAGACTACTTTGCATCCGAGAAGTTCTTTCTTCTCGTGGATGAAGTAGTGGCGAATTTCAAGGCAATGCAGGAGGACTCAAAGATGTCATATGCTGCTTTCCCGGGTGTGAGACCTCCATCACCTCTATTTGAAGTGGATCAAGCAGCGGTAGAAGATGTGATCGCTAACATTTACAGGGGTGATGTGAGCTTCTGCTCCGTCGGCCTTGGCTTGGAGAAGACTGAAAAGAAAGCTGAAGAAGGAGAGAAAGTTGTAGAAGAAGCTGCAATAGGTAATTTCTGTATTTTTGTCTATTTTTTTTTGTTGATTGTGTTTGAATATGTGTTATTGCTTGCAGATTTGGCAGATGCTGGTGGTGTCGATAAGGGGAAAGAATTGTTAAAAGATGGTGATGATGGTAATTTTTACAGTCTGTATTTATTTTTATGTATGTATTTATAGACTTATTTTACTTATTTATTTTCCCCTTCTAATGAAAATGTGTAGATGTTTCTGTTGTTGAAGAAGTGCTTATGTATGTTGGTCCGAATGGGACTCAAAATTTTGATATGCTTTTAGATTTAGCACGTGTTGTTGCTGTCGATCAGGGGAAAGAATTATTGAAAGATGGTGATGATGGTAATATTTACAGTTTGTATTTATTTTTATCTATTTATTTATTGATCTATTTTAGTTATTTATTTCTCCCTTCTAATGAAAATGTGTAGATGTTTCTGTTGTTGATTGGTGTGTTGTTTTACACCAAAAATAAATGTCCCGACTTCCGTCGGTAAGCCTTTACTGCAGAGTACAGCAATGAGCAGGATCGTCTCCCAAAGGACCGGCGAGAATTATTCTAAATCTTCAATCTGCAGAACTTAACTTTACAAATGATTTTTGTGTTTGTAAAATAAACTGAACAAAAATAATAAATAAATAGAGAAAACGGGTTTAACAGATTATAAAAAGTATTCCGGTTTCCAATTAACTCCACTCTAGCTTAACTAAACCGATCCTTGATGCAAAGATACTTTCAATCAACACATGCAAACCAGTTATAACCACCGAAGACACTTACTGACGCAGCCTAATTTCTCCTTAGTTTCTCGATAATCAGGAAGACACTTCACCAATTATTTCCCTAATCGACTAACAACCGTAAGAGACACTCTATAGATTTAATGAGCCGACAACATTAAGAACTAGAGAAACCCGATTCAAAACCAACAGACTCTGACACAGGACCGTTGAATTAAGACTGCTATTCCCCTGGCTCTGAAGAACCGTTTTACCACTAATTAAACTTAAACCACAATTACGGATGGTCGGTTTAATTGGCTACTAATTAATTCCGATCTACTAAATATGTGCACCTATCTAGCAATATCGAAACAATTAACGACTCGAAATACAGAGAATAACAAATGCATGTAATTAATTAAACGAGAAAGAGCAATTAGATCTCACAGTTTAGATCGGCCAGGGCTTCGTTAATTATTTTCGGAATAAGAAGAAATTAGCTAGAACTCATATTAAAATCGAATAGTAAAAATATTAAAGAAACGAGCACCATGAAAAATCAAAGAAGATGAATATTCTGCTCCAGAGAAAATGTCTCCCTACTCTACGTTCTTGCGTGAAATCGTGAATGAATATCAATCCTCCTAATAGAGATAAGTCCTAATCTATATATAATATCCTTAATTAAAACAATTAAACATGGAAATAAAATCATAAACCTAATCTAATAAGGAAAGAGATAAATATAGAGTCTAAAAGCTGTAAAATAGCATCAAATTCGCATCTAGGCCATGAGCTTTAGTAAATCCCGTGCTCCAGCCCATAAAATTCGCGCTCAGGCCCAGTTTTCAGGTTCTCGGCCCAGTCCTTCCTGTGGTATGCCCATATGGCATGGTTTTTCGAACTTCCAGCTTCAGCTTCCTTTGCACAGCTTGTTTTCTCTCGAAAAGCATGCCATTTTCTTCATCTTTGCATCAATGACCTGCAAAACTCTTAAGGTGCAACATTCTTCCAAAATGGCATCATTATATAGCAATTAACACAGATAAATCACATAAAATCACCCCAAAATATCAAGTAGAATTAGCCCGATCAAATCCCCCCACACTTAAACCATACTCGTCCTCGAGCATATCTAAACAAAAGAAAGATTCTAAACATAAACACAGAACAAGCATCGGTTGCCTTAATCTGAAAAATACTCAAAGTCAGAATTAAAACACAACCATCCAGAGTTCACTAACCCTTCTCTTGTTTCATAAAATAACACATGCTCTTCATTCAAGTAAAAAATGTGCAACTCAATCCAGCCTCATCAAGGTTCACTCAATTTCTCTCAAAAGAAGGTAAGGACAGATTTAAATTCACTCAAGTCGTGATTTGATGCCTTCAAACACAGATTTGCCCATATGTCAAAATCACTACCAAGCAAGTAAGAACTATGCACAAATCAAAAGGTCTTTTCAATGGGTTGTAATGGGGCTAGGGTGCTTAGGTAGGATAATTTGGATAAGTGGCTCAAATAAGTGAAAACATGTAAGCATATTATAACACAATCACCGAGTTCTTCAGCTACTTCTTCAGATATTGCAATATTTCCCAAGTTGTGTGCTAATCTTCAACAGTACAGGGCACCAAAATAAAAATTAACTAAGTATAACCCCTTATTTCCTCGATATCCTTCCTTCTCCAGTATGGGCATACAGACTGTTTTTTTTTTCTGAAGCTTTGCTTCTTTCTCTTTTTTTTTCTTGGAATAGGACATGATTTTTTCACAAGTTTTCTTCAATTTCCAGCACCAACTGTTCTTTCAAGTAAATTTCGAACCCATCTCAACACAATCCAATATAACTCACATGCTTTCAAGGGACAAGAGCAGGCCAAAAAGGGCTAAGGCTTAATTATTTAGTGGCTATTAATCAAGAAAGAAAGGATTCAGGCACAAATGAGCTCACTAGGGGATAGTGTCGGGTATGGATAATTTATTCAGGCCAAAGCAATGGTTAATCCTACATGCCTTTATCATTTTTATGCAAAAGGAAACTCACAAGCAGTATGATCATGGCAACAAGGCAAATCAGAAATTCAGCATTCAAATCCGACACACTCATCAAAAGAATGAAATTGAGCTTTCAATATATATAACATGCTCAAAAGGCTCAAATCTTACGTTTATAAGCTCATCAAAAGTTGATCAAGTTGCACATTTCATCTTCCAAGAACACATACGAGCATTAGCACAATTCAATCACAAGAGAGTCAATCAAACAAACCCAGACAATCCATGTCATAATCCCTCATTCCTTATATTGTTCAATCTCAAACAGCCAATACTCAACAAAAAACAAGTAAAACATAATTTTTTTTCTAATTAGAAAAGACCTAGACACAAAAACAGCAACTTCCCTCCCCCACACTTGGACAATACAGTGTCCTCACTGTGCAGGGAAGAGAGCCAAAGAAAAAATAAAATAAAAATGGACACAGCATGAACAAAAGAAAATAAAAACAAAGGGATAAAGAGGGCAAACTGGCAATCAATAGGAGAGACAGTCAGTAAGGGCATACAGACGACGCTCAAGTGCAGTGGCCCAGCTTGGTGTGTAATGGTCAAACAACTCCATGAGCTCGGCAAGGTTAGAGGCAGCGCTAGAAAAGGTACCTGCATGAAAAAGCTGGACTAGATTTTTTTTTTTTTGCAGAACATGTAAGCAACTAACTGAAATAAGAAAAAATGAAATAAAGCAAGAAAAGCTCAGGTTGCCTCCCGAGAAGCGCCCTTATTTAACGTCCGAGGCTCGACACAAGTAGAACTCGATCATGAGACAATTTCAGGGGTAGCAAATCTACCCCTGTCGAAAGGAATCGTCTCCATCCCCGCACCCTTATGTTTCTTCAAAAGCTCGACCAACCTTGCTTCTTGCCCTTTCAGTTCCAGAACTGGGGTCTTCACATGAGATGCTAAAATCGGTTCTGAATTGGTCGGTAAGGGCATACGGCCTGTTAGGTTCTGAGTTGGAAATTCATTGGTGGTATACAGCTCCTCATCTTCATCTGTTATTGTAGCGGTTTCAGTCAGCCCACCAAAAGGTACCTTCTTGAATAGCTCGATGATCTCTTTTTCATCATCCTCCTTCTTATTTTGAACTAATCTGGAAGGAAAAGGAGCTGCAATCAGAGGGTTAAAAATTTTAGATTCAACACTGACCTTAGGTGGAGTGAGTTCATCAGTTGGTTTGTCCTCTGCTCTGGGAGGATTTTCCGGCTCTGCAGTATGCCCATACTGCTGGTTCTTTTCCTTCTTAGCCTCCACGTCATCCAACTCCTCCGCACTTCTCAAAGTGATAGCGCAAACATGCGCTCTTAGATTCATTTCAGTTTGGGAAGGGATTTTGCCTTGATTCGCCTGCATTTTGTGCATTTGAGTGGTAAGCTGAGTGATCTGTGTGCCCATACTGCCTAGAGCGGCTTGCGTCTCCTGCTGAAAAGCCTTCTGACTCTGTGCCAAGCTATTCACCAGAGCACTACTTTGCTCAAGACACTTCATAATCTCACTCATACTGGGCGCATGTTTGTCAGTATGCCCATACGGACCACTCTGCGGCTGCATCCAACTGGAATTAGGATGATCCCTCCAGCCGGGGTTATATGTGTATGAGTACGGATCAGAATCCCTCTGTCTTTGGGCGTCAAATTGTGCATCACCATACCCATAGTAGATTTGCTCAGTTAACGGATCTTGTAAAGTTGGGCAAGCATCAGTAGCGTGACCATTTTCTAAGCGAACTCCACAGCGGACATTTTGCGTTTGTGCCACAGCTAAACCTCGAACCAGAGAAGTCAGAGCATCGATCTTTTCATTGACACCGGAGCTCTCAACTCGCTTAATCCCCTTCACAGGTCTATACCAGTCATCGTCGTCTTCTTCATACTGTTGACCTCCAGAAACCATGTCAATTATGAGTTGTTTTGCCTCGGCCAGAGTTTTGTTCGTGAGGGATCCTCCATTAGCAGCATCTACAATTTTCCTGTCAAAAGTAGACATACCGCGGTAAAAATAGTTAGTGAACAACTGATATTCGGAGAAACCGTGGTCTGGACATTTACGGCACAACTGTTGGAATCTCTCCCAGTAGTCTGCTAAGCTCTCGTTCTGCTTCTGTTTGATGCTACTAATCGCTATCCTCAGGTTTGTAGCTCGGGACTCCGGGAAGAATTTGCGTAGGAATGTTCCTCTAGCTCATTCTAAGTAATGATCGACCTAGATGGAAGATCAAATAACCAATCCCTAGCTCTGCCCTACAAGGTATGAGAGAAAGTTAGTAACCTCAGATTATCAGCTGTAAAACCTTGAGGACGCAGGGTGGAGCAGACGAGGTCAAATTCGGACAAGTGCTTATGCGCACTCTCTCCTGGCAGATCACTGAACTTTGGCAATACTTGTATAAATCCGGATCTGATCTCCGAGTTGTTTGCAATATGGGGTAGTACGATGCAAATGGGCCTATTGTTTCTGTGGCGACCAAGCTCTTTTATGAGAGGTTCAGGTTTGAGAGCATTTACGAGAGCTTGATTCCCGTTGTTAGCCATGTTTCCCTCGAACAAAATAAAATAAAGAAAAAAAATACAAACTGAAAATATAAGAATAATTACTGCTTAAAAACCGATTCCCGGCAACGGCGCCAAAATTTGGTGCATCATTTTTCACCAAAAATAAATGTCCCGACTTCCGTCGGTAAGCCCTTACTGCAGAGTACAGCGATGAGCAGGATCGTCTCCCAAAGGACCGGCGAGAATTATTCTAAATCTTCAATCTGCAGAACTTAACTTTCCAAACGATTTTTGTGTTTGTAAAATAAACTGAACAAAAATAATAAATAAATAGAGAAAACGGGTTTAACAGATTATAAAAAGTATTCCGGTTTCCAATTAACTCCATCCTAGCTTAACTAAACCGATCCTTGATGCAAAGATAATTTCAATCAACACATGCAAACCAGTTATAGCCACCGAAGACACTTACTGACGCAGCCTAATTTCTCCTTAGTTTCTCGATAATCAGGAAGACACTTCACCAATTATTTCCCTAATCGACTGACAACCGTAAGAGACACTCTATAGATTTAATGAGCCGACAGCATTAAGAACTAGAGAAACCCGAATCAAAACCAACAGACTCTGACACAGGACCGTTGAATTAAGACTGCTATTCCCCTGGCTCTGAAGAACCGTTTTACCACTAATTAAACTTAAACCACAATTACGGATGGCCGGTTTAATTGGCTACTAATTAATTCCGATCTACTAAATATGTGCACCTATCTAGCAATATCGAAACAATTAACGACTCGAAATACAGAGAATAACAAATGCATGTAATTAATTAAACGAGAAAGAGCAATTAGATCTCACAGTTTAGATCGGCCAGGGCTTCGTTAATTGTTTCCGGAATAAGAAGAAATTAGCTAGAACTCATATTAAAATCGATTAGTAAAAATATTAAAGAAACGAGCACCATGAAAAATCGAAGAAGATGAATATTCTGCTCCAGAGAAAACGTCTCCCTGCTCTGCGTTCTTGCGTGAAATCGTGAATGAATATCAATCCTCCTAATAGAGATAAGTCTTAATCTATATATAATATCCTTAATTAAAATAATTAAACATGGAAATAAAATCATAAACCTAATCTAATAAGGAAAGAGATAAATATAGAGTCTAAAAGCTGTAAAATAGCATCCAATTCGCATCCAGGCCATGGGCTTTAGTAAATCCCATGCTCCAGCCCATAAAATTCGCGCTCAGGCTCAGTTTTCAGGTTCTCAGCCCAGTCCTTCCTGTGGTATGCCCATACGGCATGGTTTTTCGAACTTCCAGCTTCAGCTTCCTTTGCACAACTTGTTTTCTCCCCAAAAGCATGCCATTTTCTTCATCTTTGCATCAATGACCTGCAAAACTCTTAAGGTGCAACATTCTTCCAAAATGGCATTATTATATAGCAATTAACACAGATAAATCACATCAAATCACCCCAAAATATCAAGTAGAATTAGCCCAATCATTGATGAATTGTTTATGTCTGTTGGTCCAAATGGGACTCAAAATCTTGATATTGACCCCATTGATCCTTGGCTTGTGGCGGACGATGAATGGAGCGTGGATGAGAAAGCTGGCTTTCGGTCAACTTTTATGAAAAAGAATGAACGGCACATGAAGGATCTGACTGCAAAGGAGAAGTACGTTGTTGATTATTGTTTTCACAATCACCGTGCAACAATCAAGTAAGTTATGTTTTTTGTTCAATTTGTGTATTTTGTTGATTACAGACTGTTCTTCTAATATTTGTCTTTTGCAGTTCAAATGTCTTTTCATGTAGGGGCAGTTTCTTTCTGTCGTTCTCGATCATGCAATCCCTTCAAGACAACTCTTTTATACATATATCAATCATTGATGTATGGGCATTGAAACTTGATCAAGTGGAGAAGCACAATGCACGGACTTCTGAGAAGAATCAGTTGAAGCTGTATTTCACTGGGCAATGTTCAGTAAATTTATAAGCCCTTTTTTCTGTCTGTGTTGATGTGTTTGTTTTTATTTTTTTAATTTTTTATCCATTTTTTCATATTAGTTGTTTTTGGGAGATTTGTTAAAACTGAGGTGTGAATTGGAACGCGAGAAGTCAGCTGTTGATGAGGACATGGTGATGCTTTTTGAAGCCAAAAGGAAAGGATTGAGAGGGAGCTGGAATTTCAGTATGCAGCTTATGGGGTCGTTGAACGTGGTGAAGACTGCTAAAGTGATGTATTTCCCGGTGCATTCATTTGGACATTTTTTCCTGGTGGTGATAGATTTTCGTCAGAGATTGGTGCATTATCTGGACAATGTCAAGCGGTCTTCTGATGCAGATTGTATATTTTGGCGGCTGGCAACTTTGTTGGTAAATGTTTTATGTTGCTTGTTATGTTTATTTTCTTGTGATGTTAATTTTATTGGTGTTTACATATATTAATTTTGATTTTCTTGGTGTAGCATGAAGAGTTTGCTGATTTTCTGTAAGAAATTGGTCATCCACAAGCATCGGAATTGAAGTCTTATCCTCTAGTCAATGTCGATCTGGAGTGGCAAAAGATTTCAACTGGTTTCGATTGCGGGGTTTTTGTTATGAATCAAATGCAAAATTTCGAAGGCAAACCGTATGAGTGCACTGATTTGATGAAGGTCCTAGTTTTTTCGTTATTTTTTTTCTTTTCTGCCTCATGTTTTTTTTGTTTGCTTATTCAAATGTTTGAATTTTGTTTTTGCAGCCGTTGGGTAGAAGAAAGTTACGGACATTGTATTGTGCCCGGATTATACTTTCAGGCACAAATGACTCGCGGTTTGAAGTTCACCAATCTGTGCTGGACTTCATCAATAAGAAGAAGAAATGATGATATTTGTGATTGAATCATGGTTTTTTGTTTGGGATGTTTTAAGATGACAGATACATTGATGTTATGGTGAATATTGATATTTTGATTCCTGGTTTTGGTAGAAAGAGGAAAAATTCTGTTTTTCGTGCTTGGTTGATGATACAGTTGGTTGAATATTTTTTGAGATTTTTTGAAATCATGAATAGATGGGATGCATGGGAATGTACTAAGAGTGATTTTTGATATGTTATGAGTAATGGATGTTTTAGATAATATATTTTGAGTCAATGGAATGATGTGTGGTATTATTTTATTTTAAATTATGAATCATTTTAGATGTTATTTGTTGACATAATTTTTCTATAAAGTATACATGTTTATGTTCAGTTTTGTGATTTTAATAACTAGCACAACCTGCATTGAGCAACATCCATATTTATTTTCAGTGACAATCGCAGTATCATTTGTTAACTTATACAGTATCAGATGTTCAATTAAAAAGTAAGCATTAATTCTGATTTCAACGAAAGAGAAAATTATTAATTTATTATCATAAATCATATTAGTATCGCTTGTGTAGTTATAAAGTATCACATTTTTTCAAAAAAAGTAACATTACATCGTAAGAGTATCATTTATCCAGCGTAAACGTATCACATGCAGAAAAAAAACGTATCATTTTAGAATCAAATGTAATATCAATTTAATAAGTAAATTTAAAATGCAGAGATTTCTACTTTTTTACTTGATTTCCAATTTAAGAGTTAATTCACTCTTTTTTGCTTCCATGAAACATGGAAAACATTTTTTTCTCAACTAAAAAAAAAAATAAAACAAAAATCCAGTCTAAAATAAAAATTAAAATGTCATCAACATTTTGTTTCAAATTGAACTCTTAAAATATCCAAGTATAAATTTAAAAAATAAGGAATCTTCAATCCAAGAATCTGCAAAATAAATTTAAGAAATGAGTCAGTTAGATAGAAAATGTACTATTTATTAAGAATTAAAGTATCAATTTTACTGAAGACATATATCAAACCTGATGTCCATCTAAAATAAATGAGGGTTGGGAGTCTTGGAGCCAAACTCACTCAACTTGTTTGAGCTTCCTTCAGCACTTTTCTTCTTCTTTCGGCCTTTCTCAAGTTTACCCTTAATCCTTTTTTCCCTCCCCTTGGTTTTTGCTTTTGCTGGATCGAGTACACTAACGGATGATGAGGAAACATCCGTTTCTTCAATCAAATTTGTGGTGGTTGTTAAATCCTGGACACCATCAAGTATACTCTTGGATCCATCTTCCACAATCCTTCTTGCTTCTTCATTAGCTTGGGCTCTTAGAAGTATAGTGTAATAGTTTCTAGCCATTGTGTCCCTCCAAGCAGCGGAATGTAGCAAGTCGGCATTAGTGTGAGGTGCACTGTCAGCTTTGTCCTATAAATCATTTTTTGCAAGTTTTGTCCATCTTTTCAAAATATAGGAACCGGGTATTTCTTTCACCAAGTGTCTATCAAATATTCTCAAAGAGTGGGAGCAGAGCAATCCATACTCCTCAAATCTCCTGCACGTACAACTTATATAGATGTCTCCGGAATAAAAATTCACCATGTGAGCAGTCCGTTCATCGTGGTTATGGACATCGTACACCCTGACTTCCAATTCTTCACCCACCATCTCGATAATTGATGATATAGATTTAAGGAACTCATCTTCAAAATCACGAAAAACCAAGAATGTATACACCTCAGATGCGTGCTTCACCATCCCAACCAAAGATAGACGTGAACCCGGTATTGCTCGTGAGCATTCAAACTCATCAACCTCTTCTTTGCTTCTCCATCTCTGCACCGTTTGCTTGAAGATGGTGTAGAATTCATTCAAGTTCGTAGCCTTGCTAGCCTTGAATCCGATCGCACTGTTGGTGCTTTCACTCCTCTGTGATGACAGAATTCCAACAGAGAAGTACGACTTATTGTATGCCGTGCACCACTTCTCTCTAAGCTCATAGAGACGTGAAAACCAGGAGTTGTCTTCGAGGCCGTACTCATTTATCATCAAGGTCCAGCAGCTCTCAAACTCTTCTACATTCACACATCCAGATAGACACCTTTGGAAAGCATCATTGAATGACCGATTACCCTTTAAATTTCCGAAACGACTGATTGCATTTTGGTAGAGATGCCATATGCACAATCTGTGTCTTACATCTGGGAAAACCTGTCCACATGTAGATTAAAAGCTACGTTACATTCTATCAAACTGTTTTTGAATAAATGTAACGTTCGAATGGTATGGTCATGAAGATTACCTTTGATAATGCGCTTGTAATTGCATGATCTTGATCTGTGAAGATTATCACGGGGCATTTCATCTTCATTGATTTCTTGAAAACTTCAAACAACCACATGAACATCTCCGTCTTCTCGTCTGATATGAATGCGCACCCGAACATCACATTCTTCTTGTGATGGTTCAATCCAACAAACAGTACACAAATGAGGCCGTACTTGTTTGTTCTGTAGGTCGTGTCAATGACTACAATATCTCCGTAGAGGAGGAAATATTCACACATCATGGAATCTCTCCAAAATACATCGGACAATCTTCCATCACCGTTCAACTTGAACCTGTAGAAGAAGTCTCCATCTTCGACTCCTTCTTGACACAACCTGTCAATAAGAGTCTGTGCATCCCCAGCTTCAATTGCACTCATTCTCATCCTATTAACGAAGTTTATGTGGTCTTTCAACGTGTGGCCAACAAGGTGATCACCCCCTGCTTCTTTTGATATGTATCTGTATGAATCTGTGGGTCCCAATCCAGAAGAAACCATGTCTCCAATCACAACAGCTTTATCTTCAGTAATTTTTCTTTGAGATCATGCATGTGGCTCCATTTTTTCCTTGAAAGCTCATGATTATGCTCCTCATTATGATCAATTACTTCAAGCATCCCTTCATCATTTCTCTTCACCCTCAAGAATGCCTTGCAATCAGTACGCGTGATGTTATTTTGCCTAAAGCTAATCTCATCTTCATTGCTAGATTCACCAATTTTTCCCTTTTTGTTAACTCCTTGATTCGAGCACACATAGTATTTCTCAATGACGTCACCAATAGTATTTGTCCTTTGAGTACTTTTCCTAACCCCAAATCCAACCTCCCTAGCATGCTTACAGTAGAGTTCATACATCTCATCGAAGGTTTCTCTTTGAATACCAATCAGACATCCAGACAAGCTCACAGTACCACCTAATGTTCATGAAAGTATTAATTAAAATGTTGTAAAGTATCAATCTTGTCTGTGTAAAACCTGATCAGATTATTCCAAAAATTTACCTCCGTATTGTGCTCGTATGGGGATAGCCTCACTATCAGAATCATCAATTATCACAAGAGCTTCTAAATTATCTCCCACATTCATGTTAATTTCATCCATCCTAAGCAATATGCAAATCGAAGTATATTTTTCAAATTTCAAACAAAAATTTCGAAAATCTCAACTAATAAATTATAAGAATCTGCAGCCAAGTGCAATGGAGACAATTGAATAGGGTTGATTGAATTCTAGACTCTTACCTTGAAATTTTTGAGCTTGAGAAAAAACTGAATGAAAATTGAAATTCTTCAATATATAATGTAATCTCTTGGTTGTAGGTTCCGGCACCGGCGTCCTGGCCTTCCGGAGGCGGCGCTGATGGTGGCGGTGGTCGGTGAGGTCGGCGTTCTGCCTCTCACCGCCGTGTATGTCGCGGTTTCCCTCTCTCTCACGGCTCGACTGCGTTTGTTTTGCTTTTTTTTTAGATATTGGCTTAATTTCGGTAATCAGCTGGATCCGGGTTGATGGGCCGACCCGTCTCATGGGCCGGCCCATGCATCTTATGTATAGGAAATCAGCTCTCTACAAAATTATTCAATTCCAATTTTCCAATATTCAATTATAGGAAACTATAAACCCTATCTTATTTATGCACCGCTCCTTTCTGTCTCTAATTTTTGCGATCTTCATTTTTT
The DNA here is from genome assembly GCA_026008535.1 of Perilla frutescens. Classification (NCBI taxonomy): domain Eukaryota; kingdom Viridiplantae; phylum Streptophyta; class Magnoliopsida; order Lamiales; family Lamiaceae; genus Perilla; species Perilla frutescens. The sequence goes on from BRKX01000011.1 coordinate 36,371,576, forward strand.
TTAACCCTCTCCATGCCAATCTCTTGCTGGAGTTTTTGAGCAACTTTGTAGTTTTCTCATTTTTAGATCCTCCAATTCTTGCAATTGCAGTACTTCCTTGATCATTATCGCCTTCACGGTTTCTTGTGAAATTTTATATGAGAATGTAAACATGAATGTGATTGTACAAACAATTTTATAAGCATTTTAAGTTGCAGAATGTGAATTATTATTATCAAGTAAATAATAGCTACAGAATACTAATAGTCAATTAAAATTTGAATTCATCTCCTTAATTATGTAGTAATAAAAAAGGTTAATTATCTTAAAATACATAAACTTTGGGGTGTTTTTGATTTTTCACACGTTTTAAAAAACGTAGTTTTAATAATATGAACTTAGCCCTTATTTGATTTTTTACATGATTTTCAAATTCCGGCAAGTTAAATCTGACATGGCAGCCGGAGACTGTCATGTGTACATCTACGTGGACACCAACTTGTCTTAAAATACATGAACTTTGGGTTGATTTTATTTTTTCACACGAATTAAAAAAAGACCAATTTTAGATATTTTTTTCCTCTTTTTCTCGTAATATGACAAACGTGATATAAATACTTCACTGTATATTTTCCAAAATTAATTATCAAACAAGATTTAAACTATAATCAATATCATGTGACACTTGTGATCTTTTTTATCTAATGTAATTTATTTAATATGCACAAAAATCATATACTGGGACTTTAAGGTATGTGTGATGTGTATATTTATCATTATGACATTTGAAAAATTGGAGCAATTACGTATTTATATTATTAATAGGTTTAAAGGATAATAAAATAGACGAATTAATAATTTGTTCAACAATTAATATAAATGGAAATGTTCAATTATAAAATTATTTGAGATTATCTAACATATAAAGTTGTATAAGAAGATGCTATTAAACATATATGAAAAATTAATATGTAGTTTCTACGTGATCAATTTATTTGTTAACTTAATTGATTGATTGTGTAATATCATTCATCAACATATACGATATGTCATAGATCACTATTCATGACTTGTTGATTGATGTATTCGAAAATTAATTATTTATACCATTACACTAGTTCAAGTCATATTTTTATAATTTTTCCTCAAATAAAGAACTAAAAAGGTCTGATAGTTATTTTATTTAATTTTTTCGAACCTAAATTTTATATATTACATGAACTAAGAAAATTCAAAATATTTCACAAGTCTACTACAACAACTCTATAGTAATAATTGATGAAGTTTCAGTATTACACAAAAAAGCAAAAAAAAAAATCTTTTAATTCATGTGAAAATAATCAGTCCAAAGTTTTGTGTATTTTAAGACAATTTGGTATCCACGTAAATGTACACGTGGCATCTCCGGCTACCACATCAGATTCAATTGACCAGAATTTGAAAATCATGTGAAAATCAAACAAGGTCTAACTTCATGCTATTAAAACTATATTTTTAAAATGTGTGAAAAACCAAAAATGCCTCAAAATTTATGTATTTTAAGGTAATTTTACCCTAATAAAAATAAATAAATAAATAAATAAATGAACGTTGCTGCATGATTATTTAAAGAAAAATAAAAAATTTGAAATAAAAAAAATAAATGAAATGTGGGCAGATGGAATACAAATAGCCAATTAAATTTTGAATATGAGGGCTGCTGGATTATTTAAGGAAAAATCTTAAATTTGAAACGAAACAAAAAAATAAAGGAAATGTCTGCAGCAGCAAGATTCAATTTTTAAGCATGTCAACCGCTACACCACAACATCTATTTTGACATGATTTCAACCGGTGTTGTTAAACCTGAACCGGTCCGGCTGGTCCGACTGGTTTAACCGTGAACCGGTCATATGTTCGGTCCGATTATATATGATTTTCGAGTTAAAAATGACCCATAGCGAACCAGTAAAAAAATCGGTCGAACCTCTTAAACCTGGTGGAAACCAGTCGAACCGATCAAATCGGTCCATATTTAATTCTTTCATCGGTAAAGAGGATTCGAACCCATAATCTCCAAAAAATATACAATTTTGTATTATGCACTTAACCAACTATGTTAATACACGTTTTTATTATTTTTTGGATATTAATACACACACACACACACACAACTTGAAAATAAGTAAATATCATTTTAATTAAATTCAATGATTAGTATATAATTAAAATAAATATTTAAAATACATCTAATTTATCATTTTAGTCAAAATAAATAGAGAGAAGACGTACAATCTAAAATAGTGACTAATAACATAAAGATTAACAATGTTTTAATTGTTATTAATTATACAATGTTCTTTATAAATAAAATTAATATTTAATTTTTTGACATTTAATTATATATCTTCTCATAATTTAATATTTTGATGTTCTATGTTTATTTTAATTTAATAATTACTATATTTTTAATTGCTGAACTTATGAAAAAAAAATATTGATAAACACTTTATTTACTTAGTATTGATATAAATTAAGTACATTTTTTAAACTTAATTTAATATATTTATCATGATACAAGTTTGTTTATTTTATTTTATTTTATATTTTAACCTGTACATGGATAAAATATAAATAACTATCATATAACGGATCATCCGATTTTTTAAAACGGTCCAACCGGTCGAATCAGTAACCTAGTAACCCAGTAAATTGACCGGTTCGATGTCCGGTCCGAATTTAATAACATTGATTTCAACAAAATCTATTTTTAAAATGTTTTCATCAATGGTTTTTATTACGATTTTACTCCTAGAATTCTGCCTTAATACATTAATTAATTAAATTTTACATAAAAGATACGTTAATTTTTTTCCCTTGAATATACTTTATCTATTAAGTAATGAACTGAAGTATTTAATCGAGTCAATGACTATGAATTAATTGAGAAAAATATTTCCTATTCAAAATGAAAATTTAAAATTAAATGAGTATACCGCTACTTTTAATTCATGAGCTTTTCTTGTCAAGCAAAACAAATAAATCATGAGGTTTTTGTTTGTGTTTAATTTAGGATAAAAATGATGTGTCCAAGCCATGTGGATATTTAAACGTTACGTCATTAGATCATGTTTAACGGCGACTTGCCAAGTGGAAAAAAAAAAGAAAAAGAAAAATAGTTGAGGTTGATAAGTTTAGGTCACCTCCCCTCATTTTTTACATTTAATGGTCTCTTGTCAACCACTCTTTTGGCCAATAGGAAGGAGACACTTGTCTCTATCCTATTGGCCAATTACTTTTATTTAAATATATATATATATATATATATATATATATATACTTGATATATTTTTTATACCAAAAAATTCATTTTTTTTTATTCTATATAAATAGACATTAATTTTGTTATATTTCAGCACACTTTGAAATTTTTTTCTCTAGTTTTCTATATATCCAAATAATAAATTTTTATATTATAATTTAATATGTAATTTTAATTGGTGTGAAGCATGTTGTAATTTATATTATTAATTTAGTTTGTAATGTTTTTATTTTCTTGTTATAATTATATTTTTTTATATTATTTTTATTAAAAATAATATTTTAAGATTATAAATAAAATAAAATAAAATAATTATATATAATAGTGTGGTCGGGTGGTCATGGATAAAATATGTAAAATAGATGTGGTTGGGTTAGATGAATATTGATGACGTGGAAGAGAGAGAAATTAATTAAATATTGAAGTGGTTGGGTAGTTGGAGTGGTTACTGTTATTTATAGTCTTAGGTTTTAACACTGTTAAATTCACCATCGTTAAATCGAAAATTTTAGACATTTGAAGTCATAAATTAATAAAATCAATCTTTAAGGATTTATATTTATATCAATAGATAAACATCTTTCGAACATTGGAGTTATAATTCTCGATAATTAATTTTCCTTTTTATACATGAATCCCATATTCTTGAATATTTGATCGCTTCAACTTGAATGCTTATTAGAAAATTCCAAAAAATTCTTATTACGAAGACGTTCCCTGAATTCTTTTAGCATAACAAAAACTCCCTTCTTTTGTCGGCCAAATTTAAAAAATAAAATTATAGTTCAGTAGAATTGTAGATATTCTTATATGGATTCTGAAAATATGGAAGATAATGTTCGAAAAAATAAGTAATTAATTTATGGAGCGTAGACGATGGATATGAACCACAATTTTATTGTCTGTGGAAAGCCTCAACGAAGAAATCAAGTGCAGTGATCTGTAGCTAACTTGCTGCAGATAGAACTATTCTTAAATCTTGAGTTGTTGGAGTGAGAAGATAGCATAAAAATGGCTTACAATCTTCAATCCTTCATCATCTTACAACAAATCCTCAATCCGGAGCAAACACGTTGGAATAATATTATTCTTGATATCACACCAAATCACAACTCGAATCACTTCTAAAGAAAGCTGCTTCGCTCAAGCATATTCTTGAAAATGCATCAGGCCCCAAAATAGAAAGTTTGGAGAGTCGAATCAGAGATGCAGCACATAAAGCAGAAGATATCATTGAATCCCACATGGTCGATCAAGTGCTTTCGAGGCCCGGAGGAGGAGTGAGCTTTAGTTTTTCCACATCTGATCTGCAGCAAGTAATGGAAGAGTTTGATTCTGCTATGGAAGAAGTTGCAAAGCTCTTCGATAGGAAGAAGATCATGTCGACTGGCAGTGGCAGTTTATCCTGTGGTGCTACTGATCCGACTTCCAAAAACATTGTGGTGGAACTTGAAGATGATTTGCTGCAGTTGAAGGATCGGTTGACTGGGATGAAGATACATAGTAATCTTGAGATCATCCCCATCGTTGGAATATGGGGGCATTGGTAAGACTAACCCGTGCTCGAATCCTTTATAACGATCCACTCATTATAATTCTCACTTTGACTCTCGTGCTTTGTTAAACGCTAGAACAAGCAGAGAATTTAGATTGAAAGAGAAATATTTGTGTGAATTTCTTGTATTGATTCAACTCAAGAAACTGAACTATTTACAAGATATTTATAGAACAAAAGCTGTCAACATCTAACCCTAACTAACTTCCACATAATGTGGAAGAGCAGCCACGTGGACAACAAATATCTAGCTTATCAACTATCTTGCATGCATGCAAGCATGCATAAATACATTACATTCTATACTCCCCTGTAGAACCGCGGCTACATAGATCTTAGCTTGAGCCTATCTCTTAAGCACTGGAACCTTGTTTCTGTCAAAGGTTTGGTGAACAAGTCTGCAACTTGATCCACAAATGGCACATGTCCGATTTCAACGACCTTGTCTTGCACCTTTTCACGAACAAAATGAACATCAATTTCCACATGCTTAGTCCGTGCGTGAAAGACTGGATTGGACGCTAATGCTATGGCATTGCAGTTATCACACCATATCTTGGTAGGAGCATCAACAAGAAAACCCAATTCTTTGCACAACGCCTTCAACCAAACAACATCGGCTGTAACATTAGCCAATGCTCTATCCTCCGACTCTGCACTACTCCTGGAGACTACCTCTGTTTCTTAGAACTCCATGTGATCAGATTCTGTCCAAGGAAAATACAATGGTCGCCGATGGAGCGCCTATCATCCAAACAGCTCGCCTAGTCGGCATCAGAATAGGCTTCAAAGTATAGTGAAGATGTCGGACTGAAACACAAAGAGAAATGCCTGGTATCTTTTAAGTACTTTAACAAGTGTTTACAAGCAGCCCAATGAGTGTCTAAGGGCTGTTGTAAAAATTGACTCAGCTTATTAACAGAAAATGAGATATCCGGCCTTGTAAAAGTCAAGTATTGGAGAGCACCCACCGTGCTTCGATATAGAGTAGGATGATCAAAGGGAACTCCATCCTGCTTTGACAACTTAGTAGAGGGTAACATATGTGTAACACACGGCTTGCAATCACTGAGATTTGTCTTAGCAAGCAATTCTTCCAGATATTTGGTTTGGGATGATTATGAACAACCTCTATTCCCAGAAAATAGTTGACCATTCCAAGATCTTTAAGAGCAAATTTCTTGTTTAAATCTGTAATAACAGCTGCGATCTCAGAAGCATCACCACAAGTTACCAAGATGTCATCAACATACACCAAAATGAGCACCACATTTTGAGCAAATTTTCTGAAAAAGAGGGAAAAATCAGACTGAGATCTTGTGAACCCTTCAGAGATGAGATGTGTCTTAAGAGTGTTATACCAAGCTCTAGGAGCTCGTCTTAAACCATAGATGGCCTTGTGTAATTTACAGACATGCTCAGAAAACTAAACACTTTCAAACCCTTTAGGTTGTGTCATATATATAGTTTCTTCAGCTCTTCATTTAAAAAGGCATTGTTGATATCTACCTGCCTTATACACCAACTGTTGATAGCTGCCATAGCAAACAGAAGCCTAATAGTACAGAACTTCACTACAGAACTGAAAGTTTCAAGAAAATCCACCCCAACATACTGCTCAAAATCTCTTGCCACCAATCTAGCCTTCAATTTATCCACTGATCCATCAGGTTTAGTTTTGACTTTAAATACCCACTTATTTGAAATAAGTTTTTGATCAGCAGTGGGGGAACCAAAATCCAAGTATTTTTCTCTTGCAAAGCATCAAACTAGGCCTGCATAACCTATACCCATGCAGGATCTGTTAACGCCTGATTAACAGCGGCAGGTTCAGTGGGTATCTTATGTTCAGAAACTCAGGCTTTAGGCTTGAAAATGCCATTTTTGGCTCTAGTAATCATATTGTGCTGAGGAGGAATGATAGGAGAAGAAGAAAGAGAAGGAGAATGAGAATGAGAATGAGAATGTGAAAAACAAGGAGAACTAGAGCGATGAAGGTGACCTGTCTTGTAAGCATCACAAAAGGATAAGAAAGAAGAAGATAAAGGAATCTGAAGAGTATGAAGAAGAGTAGTGACACACCGTCATTTAGCATGCAAAATTACACCTGTGGGTAAAGCCCGACAAATGCTTGATTGTGCCTTCAACAGCTTAGTATAGCCAGGTGGCGGATATCATCCCACGAGGAGTGTTTAACTCTTCTATCCTAATGTGTATCCTTTTGGAACTTTAAGGGAATTACTGTCACTAATTCGTTCTTGTAACTTGACAATAAATAAATCTAAAACGTAAACTGAATCAAATAATAATTAAATCATGTTCAAGTCGAGTATGAATTCGGACTGAGCTAATGTATGCGATCCCGGGCACAAACACATAGATATCTCGTTCAGACCGTTTGGTTATAGGGAGCAGGTATGGTCGTCTCATACCCCCTAATTCCTTCGTACTGTATACGCTAAGAGCGATGCGGTCGATGACTCTTAGTCCCTAACTTTCAAAGACCTAACGAAGAGAGTCATGCAGAAGGTTTGCAAGGATAGCAACATTCGATCGGAGGAACCCAACGCTAGTATATGGGACCCCTTTGGCGTTGTGCCCATATCCACTTATACTTCAATCTCCGGGCTTCGTCGATTTTGGGCTTCATCGTCGGTTTATCACTCAGTGGCTCATCAGGGTTTGGTCCCCTTTACTTCCACCCTAACTTACAATAACAATGGTTTAACTATGAGTGGCCAGCCACATCGCCTCACCATTGTCATGTCATCATTCTTCCCAAGTTGAAGTTGAGAATCATCTTGAGATGTATTACGCCCGATTAGCCTCATGCATACTCATTGCTCTCGATTCTTATCACATTCAACTCGAACACTACCTACTTAGACAGAAAACATATTCATAAATAAAACAAGAATAATTAAATAACTCATGATGAAGGAAAATAAACTAGATTAACTTTCTGGAACTAACTCCAATGAAAAGGCAAAACCAATATGAGCATTAACTGAGGGAAAATCGCCAACAGCTATGCCGAATATCCAGACTTGAAATACTAAAATGTAAGTATGGAAATAACTTGAAACTGAAATTGTATCTACGCCTCCTCAAAAATAAAACATCTAGCAAGTATTTATATTTGAGTTTTGAACTGCCACAAACGGCCCAGCAACCCACGCAAGAGCACGATCAGGTTGACTTGTTCCACTCCTCCACCATGGCATGCATGCGGATTTCTCGGCCTCGTCCTCTCTCTCCTTATTTTCTTTTTTTCTTTTTTCTCCCCTCTTCTCCATCTTTTCTCCATGACTGGTGACCCCCCCACGTTCCGGAATAGCTACTGATGTGGATCCGGGTTGTTAGAGTGAGTGGAGGCTGAAATTTCGTGCTGAGTTTGCAACAGACTCTCCAAGCTTCAGCTCCCTCCTTTATGCCTTCAATGCAGATGGCGTCTCAATTATGCTCATACTGGATCCTTTTGTGTTCCTTCCTCCCTGTTTAACTTTTACTCGATACTAGACTCTTGACCCAATAAAAAGGACTAAAACAATTAAAAGAACATAAATAAAATACACAAACTTGAGTCTGTGTCAAGTAGAGAGCACAGACACACTAGGATGACCAAGCTTGCGATGCCATTTATTCATATCATGTTTCAAGTTACATGTAAAAGCCTCATTAGATGACATAGAATCAGTACTACAATCATATGATATGGCATGCTTATCTGATACAGTTGTGGTGCCTTTAACATGATACACAGTAGGTGATAAAGACTCATCAGAGTGAATACCAGCCTTCTGCAGAGGTAGCATGGACAAATCAAACATGTAGAGCCCCTTTTCCAGAGTTCCTTTCATCAAAAGCTTGTTGTTGAGTTTGTCCTTGACAAGACAAGAATTAGCATGAAATTCAACAATAACATTGTTGTCCTTAGTGAACTGAGAAATACTTAGCAGGTTCTTGGTGATTTGAGGAACATATAAGATGTTGTTAAGAAGAAGAGAGTGAGATGTAACACAAATAATAAATTATTGCGGAATTAAGTTATACTTATAAATTACTATTATTATAGTATCGCATAAATGGAAACTATTTTTAGGCGATAAATGTAGTGTATTACAAATCCTCCATTCATGCATAAAAAATAAAATAGAAAATGTTACAAATCTCACATTTTTGAGCAAAAAAATAACAAATATGATTGCAAGAATTTGTTAAAAGACAATGGTTGTAATCTAAATCGTCATGAAAAATGTAAAAGATATAATATTTTCAACGATTAGTGTCACTACCGTCGTCTATTAAATCAAAACTTAATATCTATGATACAAAAAATATTGTCTAAAATATAATTATTAAATTATGAGATACAAATGATTTACATCAGAACTGTTGTCTATTACATGATTTTACCTTAATATATGTAAACACGTACACGAAAAATATTTGATATGAGCAACAACAATTCAATTATTGTTCATTCAAGTGTAATTAAATTTAAATAATTATTATTCAATTTTGTATTGTTCAACTTTTTTTTTTAGCTCTTCATAATCTTTCATATTAAATATTTGGTAGTGGAGGTAGATGTTAAGTGTTAGTATTGAGTGGAAAATTTGTATAGAGTTCTAATTTTTTACTTTCTTTTGTAAATTTAAAGAGTATGTATACGATAAAGATTTGATATTAGCAGCAACAATTCAATTCTTGTTCATGGAAGTATAATTAAATTTATTTAATTATTATTCAGTTTTTTTTTTTGCCTCTTCATAATCTTCCATATTAAATATTTGTTAGTGGAGGTGGGCATTAAGTAACAGTATTTAAGAAGAGAATGTGTAGAGTTCTATTTTTTGTCCTTTTTTCTTTCCCTTCTAAATTTAGAGAATATGTAAAGTTTTTAGAACTTTAAATTATTTTTCATGAAATTTTCTTATTATAACCATTGCAATAATGCTATTTTTTAAATATACTTGAGATGCCACCAAAAAAAAAGAAGAAGAAAAGATGAAAAAAGGAACGAAAAAAGGAAAAAAAAAAAAAGAAAGAACAATTGAATTTTAGTTTTTGAAAAAATAAATTAGAAAAAGACAAAAACCAAAAAAGGAAAAAAAAAAGAAAAAGAAATAAAAAGAGGTGAGAAAAGTGAAGCCCAGGAATTTCCAAAGCTAATTAAAAATTTAGGCCAACCATTCACCACTACTGACACTACACTAAATCCAATATTCTTTAAATACTCAACATAAACACTTCTTAAATAAACTTTTCACTTACTTTATTTTGGACAATTTTATAAACGTTAAATTTTCATTTCATAATTTTCAGATGTATTAAGTAAAATAAATTAAAAAGTCCATACAAAGAGTAAATTTTTATCTCAACACACATATCAAACGAATTTTGACCCCAATAATGATAAATAAATAAATTACTCTGCTAAAACAAATAATAGGTTCATTGATACGACGCCGTTAGTGTAGTGAATTCGTGAAAGAAGCGTAGAGCGGTAGAAGTAGAAACCAACGCATTCGTACTATATTCACCGTCGAAGAGCTCCAACGCATTCTTCCGCCGTCGAGAAGAACGCCGCCGTCCACCGCATTTCCGGAGAAACTGGTAAACAAAATTATCATTTTTTTTTAATTTCTGTATCTTATCATCTATTTCTCTGAACTACGGTATGAAATGAGTTAGGTTTTGTTATTATTATATTTTTGTTGCTTATTTTGGGCGATTTCCTTCGACTGATTTATGGAATTCTTATTTTTTCGTAGCATTGAGGGAGGACTCTGAATCACTTATTTGTGTTTTTATTTTTTTGCGTTGTGCATATTGATATTCAAATCTCAATAGTTAATTAATCATATGCTGATAATCTCTTAAATATGTTCTTTAAGACATTATTATGATTTGTAGCTTATGTAAATTGCCCCTTGCTGGTCGATAATTTAGCCATTAAATATTTAAGCACTTTTGTGTGGATGGATATAATTTGTTAAAGATCCATGATCATACATAAATTCAGCTTGCCCATTGTTTGATGAAGTGAGAAATCGTAAGATTGGGGAGATGAGTGTTGGAAGCAGCTTAGGGGGAAGCTTGAAGAAAGTGCTGGCTGAAGCAGCCATCAGAGGAGTCACTGAGGCTAGAGCTAGGATATTCGGTCATCTGCTTAACCCGACGGGTCAGAGATCCGCCCACAAAGTGCTTCGTAAGAAGCTAATTGGTGATAAAGTAGCAGGCTGGTATCCTTATGATATCAACAGGGATGATCCTCTTGTCATGGGTCGTAAGGAACAAGAGTAAGAAGATTTCATTCGTTTTGATTGCTACATTTGCTTATGCTTATGCTTATGTTTGTTACTGTTTTCTTTTTTTTCTTTCTTTTTGCATTGATGATCAGAGGAGGTGAAGGAGTGCATCATAATATGGTTTCTACTGGCATTTGGATTTGACATGTTTCTTAGACGAAGTTTATTACCAAAACGAATGCACAAACTGATTGAAAATAGCATTCATTTATGATGCAATCTTTATATATAATATATAAACTGATAAAAGGAGACTAAACCACATAATTTTTCAATGGGAAGGATAATTATATTGTTTTTTATTCATGTTTCAGTTAATCTCATGCCAATCTCGCAATCTAATTTTCATTTTTAACCCTTCCATTTACCAGTTTCTACTTGCTTACCAAGAACCACATATTTGAATTCTGTAGGCTTGCGATAAGTTTGTACCAGTGGCAAGATATAAGAGAAATATACCAACTATACAAAACATTAAGAAAGTTCCTGTCATAGTGTTCTTGTGAACAGATTTAATGCAAAATAGGAATATAGTTCTGTGAAACTTGTCTTAAAATTTGGTCAGGTATGCAGAACGAGTTTGTGGAGGACACTCTCTAAAATAGAACACGATTTTCATTTATTTGGATCTAAAATACTGTAATTCTAATTTAGTTCATTGTGGCAGGCGACTGAACAGGCTTGAAATGTTGAAGCGTCGCCAGAAGGGGCCACCGAAGAAAGGCCAAGGAAAGCGAGCTAAAAAGAGTGGCAGATAAGGATGTTCTCCATCAGCCCATTTCACCTAAAACCTTATATGTTTTCTCTAATTAGATGCGAGACCACCTATATATGCGTTTTGGAATGCAGCATGTTCTTGATCATGTTTCTCATTTGCTATATATATTTCAAGATGCAAATATTTGCTGTGTTTTAGTTATCATAAATTTTTAACAGCCTCTTTGATATGGATAATAGTCACCTATATATCTTGGGTTTCAATAAGCCTTATTAATTTGTTGATTCCTTTCTTTTTCATTTTGTAAGGGGTCTTATTTAGATTACAAATTTGGAGTTATGGATTTCTGATAATAAATTCAATTTCTGTTAAGTTTGTTTGAACATGTGTTTTTTGACCTAGAACTCCATCTAATATGAGGCCTTTTAGATAATAATTAATCGTTTGACTATAGTCCTACTTTTAAGTTCTAAGTTTACTAGCTGCTAACTTTCCAATGCACTTATGCACATTATACTTGATTTTTTCCCTCAATTCATTCTACAACATAAGATCAATCAAACTATATTTGGGAATTCTTATTTCTTTTGAAGTATTTTTTTTAATAATTATTAAAAATGTCTTTCCTCAAAAAAATAAAAAATATAATATATATATATATATGTATGTATGTATGTATTAAAATGTCAAATAGATATAATGCAATTATTCCAACTGATATTTTATAAGTAATCTATATGACTAAAAAATGTGTCGTGAATTGTTTTACAAAATTCTTACGATATCGTTTGGAAAAAAAGTATGCCGGGAACATATTTGTAGAAAAAAAAAAAACTTGGACCACGCATTTTTTAGTCCCCATATCGATTATACATATTGATTATACATGAAATATTATTTCAAAATTGATTGAACAAAATAATTGGTTTTTATTTTGGATCAGCCAAAAACTAAACCAACCGGCCAGAAGCTAGCTTCGGTTCAGTATGTGGGACAAGGTAAACACGGTAAACCTTGTTACTAAATAGTAAAATTCAAATTTGAGAAATTTGGTTATAAAGTCTTCCCACCCATCAATAGGTTACCCCAATACGGTATGATGCACCTAGTTTTAATTGGATAATATATGTTGCAGTTGGAGAAAAGATAGAAAACAATTATGCGTACTAAAAACAAATTGTTTTATAAATTAAAAAAAAAAACGAAATATAAATTGTGGAACGAAAAAATAATATTATTCTTCTTTAACAAATTGACAAAACGGATGATTACTAATAAAGTAATAATACTCTTTGCTTAACCTGCATGAGCCAGGTAGCCGCATCTATCAACTTCAAAACCATCTTATAAATTTTCTAATTTCCACGATAGCTCTCAAAATTGTGTATTCGTTATCATGCATTGGGTTTTTTTGTTTGAATTAAATGACCTAACGGTTGTAAAGGAAAAACAAGTTAACTAGGTGATTCACACGCAAAGAGAAGACAAACAAAATAAAGGAAATGAATCGCCCGACACCCAAATTAGGTGATTGGTATGCAAACTAAATCACGTATAATTCTCTAGTGCAAAGTTGTGTGTACTAACCGTGTACCAAATATTAAATTTATTAAAAAAATTATTTTTTTCTTAAATTTTCATTTATTTTGATTTAGTATAATTTTACATTATTATTTAGGGTTTATTCCACCCAATAAGGGTTTATAATTTTTTTTAGTATTTAATTTTCATATTTTAGTTAATATAATATAATTCATTAAATTTTCAATTTTTATCAATAAATATTAATTAAGATTAGTTGTAATATAATAAAGGTTTAATTGCATTAAAAATCATGAAATTTGAGTATAGTTGCAAATTTAACATGAACTTTAAAAGTAGCTAGGTAAAATATCAACTTTGATTTTGTGTATTATTCTACATCCTCAAATTTTGTAAAGCAAATTGACCTCTGATTTAACCTTCAACTTGCTCGTCGTCTCTTTAAACTCATCATGATTTGACCATCAATTTTTGAAAAAAGATATCGGTGTAGCTAAATTTAACAATCCCAATTTTTTCCATTGATGGGAGTGAAAAATTCGACCACATTGACATCCTTTTTCAAAATTGACGGTCTAGCCACAACAGGTGCGAAGAGACAAGCAAATTGTCGGTTGAATTGGAAGTCAATTTGTTTTACAAAAAATCGGGAATGTTGAGTAACACACAAGTTCAAAATTGGTGTTTTAATTGCATGCTTTTAAAGTTTATGTTAAATTTGCAACTATGCTCAAAGTTCATGATTTTTAAAGCAATTAACCTTATAATAAATTTTTATTTTTATGGAATACATTATTAAAACTATGTAATTTTGATATTGGCACACCTTGGTACATCAACTAGAGATCTCATTCTAAATCTATATCTATATTATATCTAAAAATAAAATATTGATCAGAAATAGAAAAATAAAATTTTCCCACTCAAATCACTCTTCTAAATCCGGAAATATAATAATATATCTTAACTACTCTATATTACAATCAATATATTAGTTGATATATAGATTGCTATGAAAGCGATAATTAATATTGCTATGAGAATATATTAATATATTATATGAAATTCAATTCAAATCATTTTCAATCTAAATATATAATGAAATGAATTATATACTATATCATATATATTTGGGACTAATCCAATTACTTCCAAAACATTCATTTAATTACTAAATAAGCTAATATGAATATGTATAATTATATTACTAAATATTAATAATTATTGAATCCATAAATTTCTATATATAAGGGACAAATTCAAAATATTCTATTAGAATATACTAATATATTATTAAAAATGAAATCCAAATCTTTCTGAATCTAAATATAAAATGAAATAATTGATATATCATATCATATATATTTGGGATGAATAAATTTCATTCTAAATTATTCAACTCATACCATGTATATTTATTCGATATGATTTTATATATACATTTCATATTTCATATGCAGTCCAATCTAAATTTAAATTAATTTAAGAATTCGCTTGCATTATACGATAAATTATTCTATTCCAAATCATAATGTTATTAGTTCATTTTTTTAGTTTGGTTGAGAGGGTTTATAGAGATCGACCATTCCATATGTGATTTGGTATTGAAACCATAGGAGGTTTGCTGACAAAACGGATCATCCGTTAATATGTGTTCTTCAGTTACGTCGAGAAAAAGTTTATTAGGTATGTGAAAAATTATATTTAATATTTCAGTTTGTCATGCACCATTTATTTAAATTAACATATTCTTATTTCTTTTGTAGGCGAGGTTTGATTAGTGGGGTTTTTATACCATTTATTGAGGTTGAAATGATGAGTTTTGGTGAGTTAAAAAAATGTGTGCTTTGACCCAATTTGAGCTTTTAACCTCTCGATTTGGAAGTTTGGTTTTTTGTTTAAGTTTCACAGGAAATGGAGAATGAATCAATACATTTTTGAGCGATCCAATGCTATGAGAAGATATATAATCTAATTAGGAATGCTTGGCAAGTTGAATCACCTCAATTGGATAAGAATCGAGAGAGAACGAAGCAAAATCGTGAAAGGTGTCGGTGCAAAATCGGAGGCGCGCGACCGGCACATTCATGCTTCCAGGTGCAACTTGCAACGCAACCGGAGGCGCAAGTGACCTGTTCCGATACTAAGGCATGTTTTTCTTCATCCAGGATATGACCTGCAACGTGACTGGGGGTGCAATTGAGCCCGTTTCGCGCCCCAACCCTGATTTTCAGATCTACGATTTTTTTTATCTTTTTCTTGGGGGATTTCACTCGATTTTTTGACACATTCATTCCACCAGAAATAACTCAATCCCTCTACATCAAAAATTCTCTTATCCCGCACCTTTCAAACTCTAGCCACACGTCAAACTCACACCCTAGCTAGGGTGACATAGGAGTTAGAGCTTGAAGATGGAGCAAAGAGGAGAATAGATGAAGCAAGAGAAGAGTCGAGACCCAATTTTCGGGTTATATCAAGTTTATTTTCTTGTTTTTATCTTTATTTTATTTGAGATGATTTAGTCCTTACATTGTATTATGTTTATTTTGTATTTTGGGATTGAGATTATTGGGTATTTATGTATTTATTTTTCTATTGATTATTTATGACCCTATTTCATTGCTTGTGCTTATTCTATGTATGAATGTTGGTTAATTAACACGATTTTATTTATTGATTCATAAATCGAGAGATAGGTCTCAATAGATGAACCCTAGGTACGAGACACCTTTATCATAAATTCAAGAGAATTAAGTCTTGGTGTGAGGGCTAGAAATCTTAGGAGCTTTTAATAAGTACATGTGTAGGATTTGATCGGGGACGGTGACCCTAGCATGTACCCTACAAACTTGAGTGTCTCGAGAGAGAGCTTATGATGCATTAGAGATTTCCCTAGTGAAATTTGACACTACAATTAGACATTCAATAGGATCGTTAGTGCTAAGTACCCGAAAAATCAATTCCCAGAGTACCTCTACCTTTATATTTCCTTCTCCATTTATTTTTTCTGTTTATTTATTGATTTCCTTAGTTTAGATTAGTTAGTTTCTCAGTTTATTCGTTGTCCATATAATGATTGAGGTTCGATGTCATAGTACGCACAATTAGGTTTAATTTAGTCTCTGTGGATACGATACTTGCTCACCACTGTCTAGATAACCCCGTCCTCTTGCGGGTTGTGCTAAATTTTGGCTGATCAAAGTTCAATCATGCAACAACATGTATTACATCACAAAATCTTTTTCAATGGCGAAATAGAAGATATAGGGCATTTTAGAAATCGGTAAGTTGTTAATCGTTTCAGGATCAATAATTTAACAAATAAATAATTCAAAGGTTATTTTGTAATCAAACAATCAAAATATATTTATTAAACACATACAACCTAAACATTATACCGTCATATAGATCATGAATTCTATTTGTTTATTTTTTTAATTCAATATTTACATAAATACGTTAAAAAAAGTATGCGCATCATTTTTTCGATAATCAAGTTTTTATTGATTTGGATGTTTTATTAAAGTTATGATAATCCAGGGATCTGTTGTAATAATTTTACAGGTTACTTGCGAATAGTGGAGCTATCCACACTTTTCGGTTCATCTAACAAGAACGTCGATGATGATTTATTGAGCGGTAATCATTCTTTGGTTTCGAATTTCTAATGTTAAATTTAATATTTACTAATATTAATTAATGTGTTAAATGTATTTACATTTTTAATTATAATCGATTTTTATAAATTATATACATGCAATATGCCGGGTTCTTCTGGATCTATGGAAAAATTGAAGAGATTCACCAAAGAAAATTGGTGTTACTCAGCGTGCAACCGTCGCACGTGGAAAGTTTCACAAGTAGGGGAATAGATATTTGTGATAAATGTAAAATTAAGAATGTAATAGGAACTTATAGGTATTTATATATTTGTTTCAGCTATGTTTGTACTGTTTTTTTTTTTTTAATTTTGTTAGATTTTCAGTGCACCTAATAATTTATAACATTCATTCTATCATGAATTTTCAAGAAGGTTGTACGCAGTTACGCTTAGGGGTGGCACGGTAAGGTATACCTTACTTTTTTCCCCATACCTTTACCTTACCTTACTTGTACGGTATGGAGAGAATCCATACCGTTACCTTACCTTAGGTTCGGTATACCTTCCAACGGTATACCTTAAGTTCAGTATGAAACAAATGACATACCTTTGCCGTACCTTTAGTTCGGTATACCTTACTATATCGGTATACCTTACTGACATCGGTATACCTTATCATACCATTACCATCCTAGGATATATAATATATCTCATATATTTACTCAAAATATATGAAACATTCCTAATAACGATCAAAATTCAACAAAATAAAATAAATATTGTAAATTATTTACTTAGAAATCGTAAGAATTATTTACTAAGTATATACTAACAAAGAACACGCTTAGCATTACAATGCATTAAGTATAGCATAAGATTAATTATAAGTGTTAATATTGTAAATTATTATATATTTATAAATGTATGACATATTTACTAGTATTATATATCAATCATGTTTTTATAATTAATATAAATTGTATAAAAATATTATAAACTTACTAAATATTACAAATTTGAAATCTTTTACTTAGAATTCGTAAGAATTATTTACTAAGTATATACTAACAAAGAACACACTTAGCATTACCATGCATTACGTATAGCATAAGATTAATTATAAGGGTTAATAATGTAAATTTACTAGAGATTTATAAATGTATAACATATTTACTAGTATTATATACCAATAATGTTTTTATAATTAATATAAATTGTATAAAAATATTATAAACTTACTAAATATTACAAATTTGAAATCTTTTACTTAGAAATTGTAAGAATTATTTACTAAGTATTAATTAAGAACACATTTAATTATCATTACTATGCATTAAGTATAACATAAGATTAATTATAAGCGTTAGATATTTACATATATATAATTTATCATATTTACTAAGTATTATATATCAAGTATCTATAATTCACATATACATATATTTATATAATATCACAAATATACCGGGATATACCGGTACAACGGTATATGCCGAACTAACGGTATATACCTTAAAAATTCGGTATACCGTCGGTATCGGTATACGCCGGTATACCTCGGTTTTTAAAATTCTATACCGTTACCTTACCGAAAAATCTCGGTACGGTATCATACCTTACTGAAAATACCGGTATACCTTAAAGTTCGATATTCCGATATTTTTTTCGGTACGGTAAGTACGGTATAACAGTATGACGGTATTTTTCCCCAGCCCTAACGCTCTTGGGCTAATGGTGTTCTTCTAAATGCTTTGGGAATTATATTGTTTATGCTACTCATGATTCTAATATCGGTTCTATGTGTTTGACATTATACTTATAACTTTAAAGGTACATTTCCATCATCCCATGTCTGCTTCAGAATGTGAAAATAAAGTTTTTTTTAATTGTAAAATAATTTTTAAAAATGAAAAATTCTCTCATAATATTTAATAACTTTTAAATTAACTTATTTCTTTATTATATAAACTTATAATATCGATTCAATTAAGTTTGATGATTACCATGCATCACACGAGTGCAAAACTAGTTAAGTTAATATGGAGAGAAAATTAAGACCAACTTACCCGCATTTACTACTTACATTTATTCTCTCTCTGCAAGTGTTTTGGATCACAATCATCAACACATCAACAACAAATTCTTTCACTTAAGACACCTAAACTTAGGTGGGAATGAAGAACTGAAAGAGTTGCTAGAGAGCATGTATAGTTTGCTTGAATTGCAAAGTCTTTCCCCCATAAAAGAGATTATGGGGAATGGAGAATTTGGTTCAGTTGAGACACATTGACTTAAGTTGGAATACATAACCAAATGAGTATGTGTAGTTTGCTTGAATTGCAAAACTTGTATATCAAACAATGATGGTCTCTTTATGAATTTCCTGAATGACTAGCTTGTTATGGTCTCCGATATATTTCGATATTGTTTACTTTTCTTTTTCCCAATTTTGTACACTTATGTAATGATTTAGCGAAGTTGGATCTATAATAAAGTTGTAATCTTGCGGATATTTGAAGAAAATAAATGGGAGGATTTGGATTGGGGAAATGGGAGAGGCAGGAGAAGAAGAAAATGAAGAAATTCAGATAACTTTCATTTCATGCTCAATTCTAACAAAGTTTTGGTATTTAAATGACATAGCTTGGGACCACTAGGGTTCCCTTAGGGAAATTAACAAAATTAAAGCATATTTGGGCCAAGCCCAATTACATTAATCCCTAATTTAAATAAGTCTTGCTGCTGAGCCCAATCTTCAACCCGAACCTGCTCTTTAGGGAATAACCCGACCCGGGACTTTCTTTCCCAATTCCTTCTTAGTCGGATGAAATTGGTTTTGACCTAAAAACCCAATCTTGAACTCCGCCTCCTCAACTGTCGTCTCCGCCATCGTCTCCACTGTAACCACCATCTTCTCCGGCCCTTTCTCCCTTTCAACCAGCTCCTTATCCTCACTTCCAGCTATAGGCATTAGGTTCGTAACATAGGTCAGTTAATTGGTCTTTGTAGATTAAATGACTTCAATGGATGAAGTGGTTGGACCAACTCATGATTATTGAAATATTTAAACCATCTTATTGGATTTTAGAATTGGTTATAAACGATTATAACAAGACTGGTGATCTGAAAGAGTTAGTTAACGTAATGATCGATCATTATGATTCTGGGTGGACGTAATAGAATCTCTAGAGCCCAATCGTAAGCTTAAACGACTTTTAATCTACTATTATGAGGGATAGAAACTTCCGCATTGGATCTCATTTCCCCTCAACCTTGTTAGAGAGATATATCTCAATGATTGCAGTAAGTTGTGTTTATTGCCACCTATTGGAAAACTATCGTTCTTGGAAATCCTCATTCTATATAATCTGAATGAATTGAAATTGATAGAAATGGAGTGGTTGGGAATAAGAGGAGGAGAAGAAGTCATGAGGACAAGAAATTATTCGTTCTTCATCTGCAACTAATGTCATTGTTTCCTTTCCTAAACTCAATGATTACTAAGGTCATTCTTTCATTTAAACTCAAGGATTTAGCATTTAAATGGTGTAGGAACTGGGAGGAGTGGAAGAATTTTATAGTGGAAGAAGAAGAATGTGCATCCATCTCTTTCATGTATGTCTCACCCAATTGGAAATCATATATTGTTAAGGATTGAACATGCTACCACATCGACTCTTGGAGATCCATATCCCAAATTCACCCCACCTTCAATTTATAATATAACTAATCATTTTATTTATTATGTCGTTTTTTTTTTATGTGTGTGTGTGAAAGAGTTTTTGCACCACAATAATCTATTGGGTTGTAATGGAAGAAAAATAAAATTGTATCACTATTTTATTATTTGTCAATCTTATATTATTCATTTTAAATATTTTATTTTATTTTATTTAGCATTAAATTATATAATTGCGTATTTATATTAGCAAGCTTGTGTTTTTTTTTTTTGCTTTTGTTTTTTTAAACGTATGTTTTTTATTTGTAATATGTTTTTTATATAGTTGATGAGTGGTGTTTTTGTACAATATTTTGAGGTTTAAATAAAGTGATTTGAAGAGTTTTGTATGTACTTTAACACAATTTGAGTTTTTAATCTCCCGGTGTGGAAGTTTTGTTTCTTGTTTGAGTTGTACAGAAAATGAAGGATAAATTCATGAAAATTTGAGAGATTTAAGACTATGGGATGATAGAGAATCTAATAAGGAGCACGCTGCAAGTTGAATTGGGTCAATCGAACAAGAAATGAGTGAGAACGATGCAAAACCGTGGAAGCTACTAGAGACGCACTCCAAGCGCGACCAGCAACTCGACCTCATCGGGGTCGCATTTCACACCTCTTCCAGGCACAACCCGGAAGCACGATCTTCTACGGGTCGTGCCCCAAAGCATCAAGGGACCCAAAAGCATGGCCCATTTCCCACATTGCAGAGCCTTCTAAACCTCAATTTTCTTCATCTGGAATGCGACCAAAAAACGCGACCTCCTTTTGCTCGCGCCCCGAACATTCATTTTCCGATTTTGGATCATTTTTCACCCATTTATTGATTTTCTTCAATTTCATTTTTCTTCCCCACTATATATAATCCCATGGATGAAAATTAGAAGTAGAACCCTCACAACTCACAATCCATTGCAAGAAGACTCCACACACTCCAAAACTCCTCACAACATAAATTTCTCTCCTCCTATACCTCAAAACCCTTGCTACCCATAAAACCCATACCCTAGCTAGGATTTCCATCTAGCTAGGGTTAATAAGGAGCAATAGCTTGAAGATGGAGCAACGAGGAGAATAGTGGAAGCAAGAGTGGAGTTGAGGTCCAACTTCCGAGTTGTACCTAGTTTCCATTCTTGTTTTTATTTTGATTTTCTTTGAGATGATTTAGTCCTTGTATTTGTATGGTGTTAGGCTAGATTATTTTATTTTGTTGGATTGAGACTATTTAGATATTTATGCATTTATATTTCTATTGATTGTTTATGGCCCTATTTTATTTCTTGTGCTTATGCTATGTATGAGTGTTGGTTAATTGATCATTAATTGACATGATTTTATCTATTGATTTATAATTAGAGAGATAAGTCTCAATAGACAAACTCTAGGCATGAGACATATAACACATTTGTCAATAAATTGGAGAGAATTGAGGCTTGGAGTGAGGGCTTAGAATCTTTGGAGCTTTTGGTAAGTACATGTATAGGATTCGATCGGAGATGGTGTGAACCTATCATGTACCCTACAAACTTGAGTGGTTTGAGAGAGAGCTTAGAATGCATTAGAGATTGTCCTAGTGAAATTTGACACCACAAATAGACATTTAATAGGACCATTAGTGCAAAGTACCCGAAGAAATCAATCCCAAGAGTACCACTACTTTCATGTTTCCTTCTCCATTTATTTTTCCCATTCATTTATTATTTTCTTTAGTTTAGATTCGCTAGCTTGCCTTTTTTCTTGTCGTATAGATAACAATTGAGGTTCGATGTTATAATACACACAATTAGGTCTAATTTAGTCTTTGTGGATATGACACTTGCTCACCGATATCTACACAGTCCCGTCTTCTTGCGATTTGTGCTAAAAAATGGTCGATCAAGTTTTTAGCGCATTTGTCGGGGACTAAATGATTTAATTATGTTATTATGATAATGACTTCTTTGTTAATCTAGATATTTTTTTTAGTTTTTCTTTTTCATTTCTCGTTTGCTTGTGTTTTATTTTTGAAGATTGAGTAAGCACTTGGAGTAGGAGGAGAAAAATTCGAAGGAATCCGGACGCGAATGTCTTGTGTCATCTTGCCTTCCTTGATCATTTGTGAGCTCGTCTAAGGTGAACCACTTCTTTCCTTCAAGCTTTTTATCACGTAGTGTTGAATAAGTTTGGGGGAAGAAAGTGTGGTTATCCTGGATCTCCCCTTCCTCTTTATTTTATTTGTTATATGTGTTGCCTTATATGTAGGTTGCATTATCATGTTTTTTTTGTCTTATTTATTTGTTTGCACATTTAAATGCTTTAAATAACCGTAAGTTTTTGAGATCTTGAGTCTTGAGGACTTGTTGAGGTTTTATGAGGTTTGAATTGATGGCTTGCTTACGATGAGTTGATTTTCATTGATTGTTTTGAAAACTTGGGTATGATTGTGAATTGTTGAAGTATACTTTTGATGGATTTTTTTTGAATTCTTGTGCTTTTGGAATTTGTTCAGCTTTTGATATTTGGGCCTAAGACTTGGTCTTATTTGATTCTAGAGTGTTTGTTTTTCATGCGTATTTTTTTTCTAGAACTTACTTTTATGTCTTTCTTGAGATTGTGTTGGTGTGCTTGAAATTAGAAAATGATTAAAGGTCATCCTTTTTAACTAATTGTTTACCTACATTTCTCATGATCACTAACAAATTCTTTTCCTAGTAGCCACTTTGTGCTTTGAAGCCTTTTCTTTGTTTGAGCCTTGATATATTATTGGATGAAAATGTGTGGAGAAAGGAACAAATGGAGAATTGTTGAATGAGTGGGAAAATGTTTTGGTTTAAAGGAAAACCAGTTTTCTCGAGAAAATTTAAAAAAAAATGAAAAAAGAGAAAAATGGAGAGAAAAGTGAAAAAAAAATCATGAAGCTTAATTGAAAAAAAAATACAAAAAATTGTCATTGTAGTTGTTAAGGTTGGAAGAAAACTCAAATGAGTTTTACTAAGAAAAAAAAGAAAATTGGGAAGCGGGAGATCAAATGTAGTAAGTTGGGATTCAATGATCTAAATTTTCCAAACTTAAACAAAAAGTTTACAATACAACCTCTCAAAAAGACCTTTTTGATTCTCATTTCAAGCGCACATGTTTGTGGTGAAGAGATTAGACTATTTGCAAGCATATGGTAGATTACATGTCATGAAATGATTGTGAGTGAATACACACTCCATTATAAACACTTGTGTGTTTGAGAGAAAAAAATACCTAGAGAGATGACAACTTTCAAAGGCATTGTATTCTTGAATCCATCTTAGGTACATTGAAGCTTTGAATTTCTTACTCAAATGTCTTTTCAGTTGAATCTCTGAGGCATGAGCCATCTTTACAAATTTCATCATTTCAACTTTCTTCTTTTTTTTCTTCATTGTTTGGGGACAAACAATCATCTAGAATTGAGGTGTAAATGAAGTGAGTTGAAGAGTTTTGCATGTGCTTTAACAGAATTTGAGATTTTAACCTTCTGGTTTGGAAGTTTTGTTTCTTATTTGAGTTGTACATGAAATTGAGGATATATCCATGCAAATTTAAAGGATTCAAGACCATGAGATGATAGAGAATCAAATAAGGAGTACGCTTCAAGTTGAATTGGGTCAATCGGATAAGAAACAAATGCAAACAAAATAAAACCTTGGAAGCTATTGGAGACGTACTCCAAGTGTGACTAGCAAATGCGACCTCGGTGGGGCTATGTTTCGGGCCTCTTCTAGACACGATACGTAAATGCGACCTCCTTGGGGCGCATTTTGGGCCTTTTTCAGGTGCGACCCAAAAGCGCGATCTCATACGGATCGCACCCCAGAGCACCGAAAAGTGCGACCCATTTTCCACGTTGCAGAGCCTTCTGAACCTTAATTTTCTTCATCTGGAACGCGATTCAAAAGCGCAACCTCCTTTTGCTTACACTCCGAACACTGATTTTCTGATTTTGAGTCATTTTTCACCCATTTATTGATTTTCTTCAATTTCATTTTTCTTTCCTCACTATATATAATCCCCCATGGACAAAAATTTGAAGTAGAACCCTCACAACTCACAATCCATTCCAAGAAGCCTCTACACACTCTAAAACTCCTCACAACATAAATTCCTCTCCTCCTACACCTCAAAACCCTAGCCACTCATAAAACCCACACTCTAGCTAGGATTTCCACCTAGCTAGGATGAATAAGGAGCAATGGTTTGAGGATAGAGCAAAGAAAAGAAGAGTGGAAGTGAGGGTGGAGTTGAGGCCCAACTTACGGGTTGTATCTAGTTTCTATTCTTGTTTTTATTTTGATATTCTTTGAGATGATTTAGTCATGGCATTTGTATGGTGATTTCTTGTGCTTATGCTATGTATGGGTGTTGGTTAATTTATCATTAGTTGACATGATTTTATCTATTGATTCATAATTCAAGATATATGTCTCAATAGACGAACACGAAACACATTTGTCAATAAATTTGAGAGACTTGAGGGTTGGAGTGATGGCTTGGAATCTTTAGAGCTTTTGGTAAGTACATGTGTAGGATTCGATCGGAGATAGTGGACCTATTATGTACCCTACAAAGTTGAGTGTTTCGAGAGAGAGCTTATGATGCATTAGAGATTTCCCTAGTTAAATTTGACACCACAAATTGACATTTAATAGGATCAATAGTGCTAAGTATCCGAAGAAATCAATCCCGAAAGTACTGGTAGAGGTTTACTCTCGTCTCTACTATGATGTTTCAATATTTATAAAACTCGTCTCATGCCTACAAGTGTATAAGCCTATGATTGTAGCAACGATGATACGAGGTCGATCCACAAGAAAAATGAATTAAACGTGAAAATGCAAGTACCACGACGATAGATTGATGAAATATCTAGACTATGAATAGATGAGGGGTGATTATCATAACACAAAACCAACACATAAACTAAATAAGATATTACCAAACAACAACAATAAACAATCTAAATAGAATGCAAGAAACAAGATCAACAAAGGGATATTTGAAGAAGACAAATTATGGCAAGACTCTAGGACATGGATTCACAACATTCCTCTTGATCAAACAACAAGGGTTAAACACACAATCATGCTAAGTTCATAGATAGGAAGACCACGAATATAGAAAGAGCATCTCTTGAATATCTTCTTAATTGCGAATGCGACAAGGATGACTATCTCTAACACATTCCAAGGTCACACCTACCAAAGGCTCAAAGGGGTCACATTTCCTTCCACATATTCGACACACAACGAAGAGTACAAATACATGAATTCAATCCATACATGCTTATGTTCACGGGATGGGCAAGATGCAAGTGAATCATACATTTGATGTTAAATGAAGGCCACTTAAACAACATCATTCAAGAACAAGCATAGATTAGAACCTTGACAAAGCATAACCATTGATTCACATGCTAGAGCCCTAAGGACTCAAGCCTACCATATTTACAACAAGATCAAGAATACAAAAAGAGGATCCAAATCCCATTCTAAATACAAGAGTAAAAGAGTGAAGGAGAAGATAAAACCCAATGTAGAACAAACTCCTTCAATCCCTTGGCTTGAATCTTCCAATGGATGGTTGAATCTTCCTCCTCCTCTTGATATTCTTGATCTTCAAAAATCCTAAATGGAGAGTATTTCTAAGTGTATTTTCGAGTGGAAGATGGATCGTTTGAACTCTCCAAGAGTTATATGATATATGGGACCAATAATGGAGTGCCAAAAATAAAAAAGCGGATTCGCCAGTCCCGAACGCGACCCCGTCAGAGTCGCACCTAGAGGTCGAGTTCGAAACAAAGGAAAACATGTCTCTGAAGTGGTTGAAAAGCGGGCAGACCGGTCGCGCCCCGAGGCCGTATTGCAGAGGCCTGGGGCGCGACCTGCCCTGCTGTCGCTCCCGGAGGTCGTGCCCGGAGGGGTCTACAACACGACCCCTGCTGGGTCGCGCCTCAAGGCCGTGTCTGGGATTCATGAATTTCAGCCCCTGAAGGGCTCTGCAACACAACTCTTAATCACATCCCGAGGCCGTGTCAGCATGCATTGTAAGTGCAATTGAGTGCAACACTTGGCTTTCTTCATCTTTTCAAGTCATGAGTAGCCTTTGATGATCGAAATCCCAATTCAACTTTGATTTGTACTATATTAACCCAAAATATCATGTATTGGCCATTTATAACAAAATTAAAGATTAAAGACAATATTTACATTATTAACATACATATATACATAAACCTAGTGCAAATGCACTCATAAGTGAGTGCAAATGAGTGCAATTTATGCACTCATCAACTCCCCCAAACTTAAATATTTGTTTGTCCCCAAACAAAAACAAGAGTAACAAGGCAAGGATTTTGATTTAAGTAGAATCAAGATGACAATTTGCTTCAAAATCAAAAGACGAGCATTGCATAGATGATATTGGCAATCAAACATAAACAAGTATAATAAAATCATCATGATATAATTATCGAAGTACAAGCTCTCAAAAGGATCAAAGAACGCTCACTCTCGAGTGTATAGGCAAAACGTGTATCCGCTCAAGGTCAAGAGTGTACTAGATTTCTACCATAAGCTTGCAAGGTGACTAACATCTCCACTACTTCACGTGTGTTCTTAATCGAGAATCATTAAAGGTTTTTGGGTTGTAGTGAAGGCTTTTTGGAAAGATAGGTACATTTTAGGCTAAGTGGCTTCCCAATAATACCAAATTCATTTCATTACCAATCAAGAAGAACTAAACAAGTTCTCTTCTACCCTTGTTATTTCACAACTCAATCTCTTTGAGATTTTTTCAAATTTTTCATCATTTCTCACTCTTTTTGTTTGTGATCTTAATGTGAACCTATCTCTTCTTTTCTTCACTTAAGCATTTTCAATTCAAATCAAGATAAGTCACTTCTTTTTGTTCTTTTTTATCACAAGAGTATTTCAACATTTTTTCTTTTTCCAACTACAAGATTTCTCATAAGTTCAATTTGAAAGAATATACACAAATCTTGCCTTTTATTTCATTCCCAATCCAACAAAATCAAGAAAATATTTCAAGGCTAAAAAAGGGCTTGCGAGGGATTCAATTTGTATTGGAAGGAATATATTTGGATAAAAATGAGTTTAGCAAAGAATGACCTTAAATCCTTTTCAAGAAATCAAACACACAATTTTAAACCATAATTAAGTCACAAATCAAGTTCTAGAGAAAGACTAGTGCACCACGGGGACCATTAATCACTCATCAAAGAAAAGATTACACTAAGTGTAATATTTGGATCAAAATCTTCCCAAGGTAAGCTTTTCCTTCAATAATTGTACTTTTGAGACATGACAAGAATCTTTTTTACATTATCATGCTATACAATCTTGCATTTTATCTACATTTTTCAAAAAATTTCAACATAAGCTCATCATCATTAAAGATTCCAACTCAATCAAAAACATGCTCATGACTCCTATCATGTTACAAGAACATACACCTATTTAAGTCAAAGCATCCCCAAACCACATATCATAAGGCAATTGAACAAAAACATAGATACAACATCACATGCTCATGAAGCAAAACGGCATGCGATCAAATATCCATCAATTACCTCCATCCAAACAATACAACATAAAAAATTAATAATTTAAGCATAATCCAAAGCATAAATAGAAATAAGCATGCTCAAACATCCGAACATGCTTCAATATCCGACAACAAAAATAAACTTAGCTAGATAATGTTTAAAAATAAAGTGATAAATAAGCATAAAAGACCCTTGCCACCGTTACTCTCTCCCCCTCCCCCAAACTTATTTTTATCCAAGAGAGGAAATAAGTTTGGAGGTAAAAAGATGGTGGCAAAGCTCACTAACGGCTCAGTGAGGTAGATGCTGGTGGTGGTGAGGAGACTGCTGTGGAAACGGCATAGATGATGAAGAAGACATGAATTGGGAGTTCTGGAACTCCTGATATTGATGAGAAGAGGAGGTCGCCATGAATTGCCCTGTCGGCATTTGCTGGAAGTGCTATGAGGAGGATGAGGAGGCCATGAACTGTCCAATCGGGAACTACTACATCGACTGAAACGGCTGCTGCTATGACTGCTGCTGCGGCTAATAGGAGTGGCAGGGAGTCATCCGTTGTTGATGCTGAGACGGAGTGTATGGCTGCTGCTATGACCCAGATTCGGTATTCATTCCTCTGAAAAGTCCAGCTAGGTCTTGTATCTCCGATCTAAACGAGCCCATGTTATCAGATAGGCCTCTGATCTCACCCGTAAGGCCCGTGTACCTCTCGTCTATATCCATCTGGATGGCATGAAATCTTTCATCCACACTAGACTGAATCTGACCTATTCTGTTATGCATGTCGCTCCGAATATCATCAAATCTTGTATACAAATCCTGTCTCAGATTCCCAAAGTCATCATACACATCACTCCTCCAGTTTTGCGTGAACTCCTCCATTGACATCATGTAGCCATCCAGTGCATCAAAGTGGCCAACAATTTGTTCTTCGGTGTAGCGCCGTCCTCGTTTGAAATTGGCATTGGATGGTCCCTCTCCAGCATTGTTTTCTCCTCCATTTGGTTGCTCATCAATAGCATCTCTGATGCCTCTAGGAAGTCCCGCAACTCGAATAGCCTCACGATGAGCCAATGTATCCATCATCAAGTTGTCTCGTTCTTAGAAATTGGACACATGAGTAAGAGCCGGATTTAGCAGCAAAAAATTCTCCCCTCCTCTCATGGACATTAGATATGTTCTCGTGTCCGAGGTGAGCATATTTATGTTTCTCAAGTAGGGGATACTTAAGAGTCTCGCTCCTGAACTCTCTTGGTACTCATCCAAATCAATATTGAAGTGCTCGACTATTGAGGTGATCAATCCCCCAACGCATATCCAGCCATTATCCATGTGAGCTTGCCTTTGAAGCTGCTCAAGAAAGAATGCTCCGAAGTTCAGGTGGACGGCATTCAACATAGCCCACAGTGTGAACAATTCTGAAGTCCTCAACCCACTATTCTCTCGTCTAGCAAAAACTATAGATGCTAGAATGCGGTGCAGATATCTGAAGATGGGTTAGGCAAGGCAGATGCCTTGGCAATGCTGGAGTCATACTTCTCAGTGTCAGACTTCGTCAGGCAGAAAAGACGATAAGCATAATCCTTGTCGTATCTAGTCGGAAGATGGTAGATGCCATCATCAGGTGCATTCAAGATTCAGTTAACGTCCTCAACCGTAAGAGCTCTATCCCTATTACCCATCCTGAAAGTGCATCTTACGGGCCCTCTCTTGGCCGTCCTCTTTACGTATAGTGTACTCAGTACCTCTTTCACCAAGAGGGGGTAGGTCTTTCTTGTTGTCTCCAGGGCCTGTAGCTATCCGATCCTGTCCAGAAGGGTCCATACGTCGTCCCTTATCCCAAGGATCTCTATGGATGTGGGACACATGAATCGTGTAGTGGCCATACTCAATGGGAAAAGTCTATCCCAGTTTTTCCTGTGCCTTACCTCTGTAAAGTGAATCCCATATGTCATGGGATCGTCTATCCTAAGGTCTTCTTCTTCCTGCTCCTCTTCCTCTTCTATTTCAGGGTCGGATTCGGGCTCTTGTCTTCTTGTAGACTTCCTTCCTCTTCTTGGTGCCATCTTTGTGTGTTTGGGATACGGTACCTGAGAAAAAGAAAAAGAATCCATAAGATATGGGGTCATAACCAACTTAAAAATTCAAACAAAGAAATTGAGGTTTCAAGACATATGACAATATCCAACACACTTTCTCAACTAACTTTGGTGAATCAAAGTTTAAATCTATTTACAACTTCATGCCTTCTACCAAATGATAAACATGCTCCATTTTCCAAAGTACCAACATCAATATCCAAAATGGGCACATATTTAACTTGGCACAAAGAGCCTCATTCCATATTTGACAATATCAAAAACAAAGGAAAAATGTACATGTGTCCAAAACCAAACATGATCAACACAACACAAAGTTGGTTTGCGAAATTGGTAAAAGACC
This sequence comes from Perilla frutescens, assembly GCA_026008535.1. Taxonomy (NCBI): domain Eukaryota; kingdom Viridiplantae; phylum Streptophyta; class Magnoliopsida; order Lamiales; family Lamiaceae; genus Perilla; species Perilla frutescens. The sequence goes on from BRKX01000011.1 coordinate 36,402,325, forward strand.
CTTAAATAAAAATGACAAAATTAAAAGCATAGGACCAAAATAAAATTATTCAACACTATCAATCCACAACAATGCTTGTTTTCAATGATTTTAACGACCCCTCTCAATCATAAGCAAAAATATAGACAAGGGGGCTTCATTTAATGTAACAATATCAACAATAAAGAGTTCCCCTTTTTCTATTCATCCACCACAACAATTTCCAATTTCTTGGCACTATCATGAATTTCCAACCACAAATTCAAGAAATTTTCATTTTGTTAAATAAAAGACCCTCATGACAATATCAAAAAATTGGAGGGCTTATTCAATATTAAAGAGCAATACTCGTATTTTTATCTCATGCATTCAACAATTTCATGATTCTTTGAATAAGATTTTTAAGCAAAAAGAGGATTAAGATCAATATCACAATATCCAAAGCAACATAGCAACATCACATGTATACTATATTCAATCTCTCTCTCTCTCTCTCTCTCTCTCTCTCTCTCTCTCTCTTTATGCTCCAAAATTTATCAAATTTATGCTTTCACATGTATACTATATTCAATCTCTCTCTCTCTCTCTCTCTCTCTCTCTCTCTCTCTCTTTATGCTCCAAAATTTATCAAATTTATGCTTTTCCCAAAGAATCTTATCATTGAATGCAAAACTTCACATTAAGGTTGAATAAAGCATGTAAATACCATTCAAAACCAACATTCGTGCACCAATTCTCAAACATTCAAATTCCCCCAATTTGGACATTGAATCCCCAAGTTTCAAACCAATTAGGAGATGACATAGGCTCATTGTGTAAGGATGTAGCAAAAACACCAAATAAGAGAGCAATGGTTCCAATTTCCCATCAAAGCATACAAATTATTTGTCAAAATCGAACTTCTAGGCTTTATTCCAACAATTTCAACATGAACCCAAGCAAAATGCATCAAAATCCAACCTGTTCTTTTAACTCATAATGCATTAGTCATACTTAGACTAGGTAGAAACAAGATGCAACATTCAATCAACCAAAATGGAAAATTTTCCTCAAATAAGCACAATATACTTCATCTTACTTGTCTAAGTGCAAGTATTGTAAGTATTCACCCCTCCTATGAGCAACAATGGAGACAAAAACAAGCAATTGATATGAAAAATCAACTTTCCCATTTTTGCCCCAATTTCATCAAGAATCCAAACGAATTTCACCGTAATCTCAACCAAATTTGAACACCTATATAATACCCATGCTAGCAATTGCATATTACTTCAAATGTAAGCTCAATTTAGGGAAGATTCATGCTATTTTCATTCATCCCAAACCTAGGGCACAAAATATGAGTTTTCACCAAATTTCAAGCATATAAACCATTCAAACTCTAAATAATCATGCTAAGAGTATAATGTAAGAGAAATATAGGAGAAAGTTGAGAGGTTTAGCTTAATTCTTGAGGGAGGAGATTGAATCCGTGTGTGAGAGTGAAGTGAGAGTGAGTGAGTTTGTGTGAAGTGAAAGAAAAATGGAGGTGAAGGGGTTAAAACCCGTAAGTGGGCTGGCGCAACCCCGAATGGATCGTGTGCCGAGTCCACGCTCGGAGGGGCCTGGGGTGCGACCTGCTCCTGCTCGCGCCTGATGCCCGTGTTCGGGCTGAAGAAAATCGAGCCTCTGAAGCCCTCTACAACACGGCATCTGATCGCGTCCCGAGCCTGCACTCGGAGGTGTCTGGGGCCCGACCCCTACTTGGGTCGCGTCTAGAGGCCGCGTTTCATGCATATATTTTTTAAATTTTCCATTTTCCCTCTCCTTTCAACACTTAATCCCCCATTGCTTCCAGTTTCCTATTCCTGCAAAATTTTCACTCACTTAAAGTACACAAACACCATTTATCAAGTTCAATTCCTCACTTTAGGAGTCACAAAATAAAAAACAAAATTAACTAGACAAACAAATTCAAAATAAACCAAAATAAGTGAAAAATAAACTAGCAAAATTAAAATGATTGGGTTGCCTCCTAACTAGCGCTTAATTTAACGTCGTGAGCTCGATGGGATACAGTCTTTAAACATCTTTCAAATGGAGTACAAACACTCCGGCTTGCTCCTCCACATTGTAGAACTCTTTCACCCGTTGTCCATTGACAACAAATAGATTTCCGTCTTTGGCTTGCAATTCCACAGCACCACTCTCAAAGATCCTTGATATCAAATAAGGATCTCCCACTTGGTCTTGAGTTTCCCGGGAAACAACTTCAATCTTGAGTTGAAAAGCAATACGGCATCTCCGGATGCAAGTTCTTTCCTCAAGAACTTGTCATGATAGAGTTTGGTCTTCATCTTGTAGATGGAATAATTTTCAAAGGCCTCAAGCCTATATTCATCAATTTCATTCAAACGGAGAATTCTCTCCTTTCCCGCCATCTCGAAATCAAGGTTGAGCTTCTTAGTTTCCTAATAAGCTTTGTGAGTGAGCTCAATTAGAAGGTGACAAGACTTTCCAAACACCATTTGATAGGAAGAGATGCCCAATAGAGTCTTGTAGGTCGTTCGATAGGCCCATAATGCTTCATCAAGATAGCTTGACCAATCCTTTCCATTCATCTTTACCACTTTTTGGAGGACTTGTTCGACCTCTCGATTTGCAAGCTCAGCTTGCCCATTGGCTTGTGGGTGGTAGGGAGTCGTCACCTTGTGTTTCACTCCATGTCGTGCTAGGAGACTTGTCATCCACCTATTGAAAAAGTGGGTGCCTCCTCACTTATCAAAGATCGTGGTGTTCCGAATCTTGTAAGAATATTCTTTTGAAGGAATTTGAGCACAATCTTGGAATCATTTATTTTGGTGAGAATTTCCTCAACCGCTAGGAGTATGTAGAGATTTCCTTCGGACGCCACAAACGGTCCCATAAAGTCGATCCCCCATACATTAAACAACTCTACTTCAACAATGACGTTCATTGGCATCTCATCCCTCTTTGAAATCGAGCCCATCTTTTGGCAACGCTCACATGCCTTCATGAACTCTCCACAATCTTTAAATAAGGAGGGCCAATAGAATCCACTTTGCAAAATCTTTCTAGCGGTTCTATTGAATGCAAAATGGTCTCCACAAGGTGAGTTGTGGCACGCCTTAAGAATTTTTCTCCATTCTTCCTCTGGTACACATCTTCTAAGCATGGAATCAGCACATCTTCGAAAGAGATACAGCTCCTCCCATATATAGAATTTAAGATTGTGGAAGAATTTATTCCTTTGATAGCTTTCCATTTCCACGGGCACGACTTTGGCAACAAGGTAGTTGACAATATCCGCAAACCATGGGACTTTTGTTGATGCCGACATGATTCTCTAATCGGGAAAACTCTCATTTATTGGCCATGTGTTCTCTTCCTCTCCTTTCACGTGCTCCAATCGGGACAAGTGATCCACAACCACATTCTCGCATCATTTTCTATCTCGGTCTCCACATCGAATTCTTGGAGAAGGAGAATCCATCTTATGAGCCTCGGCTTGGCATCTTTCTTTGCAAAGAGATGCCTCAAGGCGACATGATCGGTATGCACAATAGTTCGGGCCCCAATGAGATAGTGCCTAAACTTGTTGAATGCGTAAAGCATTGCCAAGAGCTCCCTCTCCGTGGTGGTGTAGTTGATTTGGGCCGGATCCAACGTTCTACTTCCATAGTAGATTACCCGGAAGAGCTTGTCCCTCTTTTGACCAAGAGCGGCTCCCACCGCAATCTCACTTGCGTCACGCATCACCTCAAATGGCTCACTCCAATAGGGTGTGATAAGCACAGGTGCTGTGATGAGGGCCTTCTTCAACATCTCAAAAGCCTACAAACAATTAGAATCAAAATCAAATTCAACGACTTTTTCAAGTAGGCAACAAAGAGGTTTAGAAACTTTGAAAAAATCTTTTATAAAACGCCTATAAAACTCAGCGTGTCCCAAGAAGCTTCTAACTCCCTTTTCATTTGTTGGAGGAGGTAGTTTCTCAATGGCAACGATCTTTGCCCGGTCTACCTCAAGACCTTCACCCGACACTTTGTGTCCTAGAACAATGCCATCCCTTACCATGAAATGGCATTTTTCCCAATTGAGCACGAGATTGGTGTCTTCACACCTCTGCAAGACTTGTGTTAGATTATCAAGGCATATATCAAAAGAATCACCAAATATGGAAAAATCATCCATAAACACCTCCATTATATTCTCAATCAATCCATGAAAAATGGACATCATACACCTTTGAAAGGTGGCAAGTGCATTACACAACCCAAACGACATCCACCTATATGCAAATATGCCATATGGACAAGTAAATGCGGTCTTTTCTTGGTCCTCGGGAGCAATCATGATTTGATTATACCCCAAGTAACCATCGAGAAAGCAATAAAATTCATGACCTACCAACCTATCAAGCATTTGATCTATGAAGGGTAAAGGAAAATGATCTTTTCTAGTATATGCATTCAAAGCCCTGTAATCTATACACATTCTCCAACTGGTCACCACTCGAGTAACAATTGTTTCTTTATTATCATTCTCAACAATAGTCATCCCCCTTTCTTAGCAACCACTTGGGTGGGACTTACCCACTCACTGTCCGAAATTGCAAAGATAATTCTAGCATCTAGCAATTTCAAGACTTCTTTCTTAACAACTTCTTGCGTAATAGGGTTGAGTCTTCTTTGATTTTGCACTTTAGGCTTATAATCTTCTTCTAGCAAAATTTTGTGCATGCATGTCGAAGAATTAATGCCCTTAAGGTTGGAAATTGACCACCTTATAGTGCTTTGGAATTTTCTTAAAACCCTCAAAAATTTCTCTAATTGTTCATCGGATAAGAGGGAAGAAATGATTACTGGTTTATGCTTGGCTTCATCAAGGTAAGCATACCTCAAGTGTGTAGGTAGGGGCTTCAACTCCATTTCCTCCTTTGCTTTCAACTCTTTCTTTTCCTTTGATGTTTGGTCCTTGTCTCTCAATAGAAAGAACTTTGGCTTCCTCAAATAGGATTCCTGAAAAGAATTCATCATAGAAACGGAATCACATAGACCAAAATCAGCATTAGGCAAAGAATTAAAGATATAGTTAGAAATGCAAATCTCAAGGGGATCTTTTGATCTACACAAATCCTTCTTTTCTACACACTCATCTACCATTTGGAGCACTTTGCACTCCTCTACGATCTTTACCTCTTCATCAGCATGTTGTATTACTTTTAGAAGTGAGAATATTATCTTTTCTTCATTTACCCTCAAGGTAAGCTCCCCCTTTTCGACATGAATCAAAGCATTACCCATATTCAAAAACGGTCGCCCAAGGATGAGATGAACTTCCTTGTCTTCTTCCATATCAAGTACTACAAAGTCAACCGGGAAGATGAACTTGTTAACCTTTACAAGCACGTCTTCTACCACCCTTTTTGGATAGTCATAGATCGATCGACCATTTGAAGGCAAATTATGGTAGGCTTGATTTCTCCCATTTTTAACTTTGAAAAGAACGAGAGGGGCATCAAGTTGATGCTTGCCCCTAGATCACACAAAGATTTTCCCACATGATTTTCTCCAATGGTGACCGAGATGTTGAAACTTCCCGGATCTTTCATCTTTGCGGGTAACTTCCTTTGTAGTAGAGCACTACAATTCTCGGTCAAGTTGATCATCTCATACTCCCCCAATCTCCTCTTCTTTGAAATCACATCCTTAAAAAACTTTGCATAGTTTGGCATTTGTTGAAGTGCTTCAACAAGAGAGATATTAATTTGTACCTTTCTAAAGATATCAAAGAACCGAGAGAATTGCTCGTCACTCTTCACCTTTTGGAGTCTTTGTGGGTATGGTATATGAACTTTGTAATCTTACGGTATTTTCTTGGTTGAGACTTCTTTCTTTTTCCCTTTCTCTTGTTCATCAATTTTCTTCAATTTTGGACTCAAGTCCTCTTGACTTTGTCCTTCTTTCTTCTCTTCTCTTGGTTGCTCATCAACCCTTTCTTGATTCTTTTCTTCATCCGGCATAACAGGTCTATCATAGGTGATTCCACTCCTCAAGGTAATGGACTTGCATTGATCCTTCGGATTCACGATTGTGTTTCTTGGGAACTTACCTTGTTGATGTTAGCTTTCCAAGATAGTCGCAAATTGTCCCATTTGCTTTTCCAATATGTTGACTTGGTTGCCAATCACTCTGATGGTATTCTCTAACTTTCCAACACGAGTGTGAGATTCTTTCATGTAGTTCTCCGTCTTCCCCATAAATGCCATTAAAATTTCATCCATCTTTGACTTCTTCTCCTCATCAATAACACCATTAGTCACCGAAAATCTAGGAGGTGGTTGGATTGCATTATTTGGGTTACCATAGGACAAGTTTGGATATTGAGCCTTATTTTGGTACCCTTGATTCCCACTGTATTGACCTCCGTATTGAGGCTTGTACCCTGGATTAGAGGGTCTATTTTGATTAGAGTAGCCTCCTCCTTAGTTCACATAATTAACTTCTTCAAATTGGCTTTGAGAAGTCTCGGCTTTTAGATTGGTAAAGGCTTCAATCTTTGAGTTTAAGGTTGCAATTTGAGCCACCAATAGCCCAAGTGCATCTGAACTTGATGTAGATGCAACCTTCTTCATAATTTGGACTCCCTCTCTTGCCACCGGCTATTGAAATGAATTTAAGGTCATTTCCTCAATGATCCTCATTGCTTCATCCAGTCCTCTTGCTAACAATGATCCTCCCGTGGCCGTATCAATGAGTGTCCTCTCCTCGGGTTTAATTCCACCATAGAAGATGCACACTTGGTGGTCGGTTCCAAAACTATGTTCGGGACACTTCCTTAGCATTTTCCTAAAGCGTTCCCATGCCTCATATAAGCTTTCTTCATCCCATTGTTTAAACACGGTGATATCTCCTTTTAATTTGAGAGTTTTTCCGGGTGGGAAAAACTTATAAAGAAACTTCATCACCAATTGGTCCCATGTTTGGAACGACCCTTGTGCTTGGCTCAACCACCATGCTTCTGCCTTGTCGGTCAAGGAGAATAGAAAGAGCCGGATTCGAATTGCATCTTTTGGGACTCCATTCATCTTCATTGTCCCACTATACTCAAGGAATTTACGGATGTGCTCATGTGGATCCTCCATAGGTGTCCCTCGGAAATGGTTTTGTTGGATCATGAGTATGAGAGAGGTCTTGAACTCGAAATTGGTTGCTTGAATGGGTGGTCCATTGGCCACCCCTTGATCAACGACGGGTTGGAAGAGGTTTCGGATTGGTGCCTCCACGTTTCTATTTTGAGCCTCCTCTTGGGTTCTCAATTGTTCTTGCATAACTTCTAATTGTCTTTGCATTTGGGAAATCATATGATCTTGAACCGGTGAAGGATTATTCGTCATTCTCCTCCATCTACGTGCGTTGTTATGGTGCACCGTTGTTTCAATTTCTAGATCCACGTCGATAGGTGGCTCACCTCTAGATCAAGTGTGCATACACTACCTGACAAAGAACAAGAAATCAATGCAAATCTTAACAAAACAAAATAAAATGTCTAAACTAATCCACACAATCGTTATCACAATATTGCATAAATCAAATTAATTCACAATTCCCCGGCAACGGTGCCAAAAACTTGGTAGAGATTTACTCTCCTCTCTACTATGATGTTTCAATATTTATAAAACTCATGTTATGCCTACAAGTGTATAAGCATATGATTGTAGCAACGATGATACGAGGTCGATCCATAGGGAAAAGGAATTAAATGTGAAAATGCAAGTACCACAATGATAGATTGATGAAAAATCTAGACTATGAATAGATGATGGGTGATTATCATAACACAAAACCAACACATAAACTAAATAAGGTAACACCAAAAAACAACAATAAACAATCTAAATAGAATGCAAGACACAAGATCAACAAAGGGAGATTTGAAGAAGACAAATTATGGCAAGACTCTAGGACATGGATTCACAACATTCCTCTTGATCAAACAACAAGGGCTAAACACATAATCATGTTAAGTTCATAGATATGAAGACCACGAATATAGAAGGAGCATCTCTCGAATATCTCCTTAATTGCAAATGCAACAAGGATGGATATCTCTAACACATTCCAAGGTCGCACCTACCAAAGGCTCAAAGGGGTCACATTTCCTTCCACATATTCGACATTCAAGGAAGAGTACAAATACATGAAGTGGCTGAAAATGGTCTATGAAGTGGCTGAAAAGCGGACAGAGCCTGGAGGTCGAGTTCAAAATATCCTGTATTGGCCACTTATAACAAAATTAAAGATTAAAGGAAATATTTACATTATTAACATACAAATATACATAAACCTAGTGCAAATGTACTCATAAGTGAGTGCAAATGAGTCCAATTTATGCACTCATCAAGTACCTCTACCTTCATGTTTCCTTCTCTATTTATTTTCCCGTTTATTTATTAATTTTCTTAGTTTAGATTAGCCAGTTTTCCATTTTTCTTGTCGTCTAGATAACAATTGAGGTTCGGTATTGAAGTACACACAATTAGGTCTAATTTAGTCTCTATGGATATGACACTTGCTCACCGCTATCTACACAACCCCTTTCTCTTGCGGGTTGTGCTAAAAAATGGCTGATCAATAGTCTGTAATATTAAACAAATCTAAAATTTAATGATCTAATAATTTGGGTGATGGCTTCACAACTTTGTATATATATTAGCAATTGTCAGTGAATTGTGTTTTTCATTTTCTTGTGTTGTATTGTAGCGTACAACTAATATTATGTAACATCCCGAAAAAATATAGTATTTAAATTTATTATATAGTAAGAAATTTCATGTAATTAGAGCCTAAATTATTTTGAACTAGTTAATTATGGGCTTAGAGACACTATAAGACCAAGAAAAGTCTCGACCTTAGTTGAGAATCTAAGTTAAAATTAGAATTTATATTATAAAAGTAAACATTAATGAGATTGTTTAGAAATCAAGATCATTCAAACCGGACTTTATTTGACCTTCCAACGAATTTTTTATTTCACTTGCAATTTGAAACCCAAACCTTTTGTTCAATATCAATTGGTCTATTTATTTTTGGACCCAATTGAAGCCTATCTCTAGTCATTCAAATGAAATGTATATGTCTTATAGATATACGTAGGTGTGAATAGTTAGTTGGATTATACCAAAGAAATATCTAACGAGAAATTATCAATTACGGAGTTGATTAGTTACCAAATCTAGTAAGCCTTTCCACTTGGAGTTTTCTTTATAGTACAAGTGTACATGTGTGCACGTGTGTGGTTTTAGTTAAATGTATAGTACATATATATATATAAGATCTAGTTGCTTAGAGGAGGATGTAATAAAAAAAACAAAGATATAAATAAAAGTTAAAGAAGAAGGATTTGAGAGGTAAGCAAGCTAAGCTTGTCTTCTTCATCATCTTCTTTAATTTGCCAATATTGTTCACTATTTTAACCATGAATAAACCTCACGAAGTCTGAATATGCATTTCTCTTTCAATAATTAGATTATACATATGTAGAAATATTTTAGAGTTAACACCGAAAAGCTATGAATGAAACCAAAATAGATGTTCACCTCTGTGCATCACCTTTCATCGACGTCATTCACAAATCAATCCTTCATCAAATCTCATGAAATTACACCAGAACACTCCTATTGATGTATAGATCATCTAAGTGTCAACAAGTTTTTAATTAGACTTTTAGAAAGTCGAGAATAAATCCAGGAAAGGCTACTGTCTCTATTGTGTGATGCAGCAACTTGTCTAGCCTTTTTCCGACAATCCAAACATTGGTTTTAAGTGTATTTTATGCCATTTCAAACCTATCATATCAGGCTACCTATAAATGGTTTTGGATCTTCGATCAGACATCATTTAACCCTCCATTTTCATGTCAGAAGTTCAAAGGAAAAATCTATCTGGAAAATCTAAAAATCAATTTTCTTCGGTATTTTCTTTTGTTTCATCTATCCTCTTCAGATTGCAGAACTTATTGTGGCATGTTGATACTTACTAGGTGTGTTGAAGGTGTGTTGATACTTAGTTTAGGTTTCGTTCTTCGTTCCTTCTTCTATCTTAATGTTTATTGTTGTTCAATCCTTTCTCGGAATAGATTGTACAAGTTAGGATAGATATCAAGGTTGTGAAATCTTTACTAGTTTGTATACAAGTTGATGGGATGTTAATTTGTATTTTTAGTTTGTATACAAGTCGACGGGATGTCAACTTGTATGATCTAGTTTGCATATGAATTGACGAGATGTCAATCTGTATGTTGTAGTTTGCATATGAATTGACGGGATGTCAATCTGTATGTTGTAGTTTTCATATGAACTGACGGGATGTCAATTTGTATGTTGTTGTTTGTATATGAATTGACGGGATGTCAATTTATATGTTTTAGTTCTTTTTAGTGATAGTTTAGATTAGAACTTGTAATGTTGCTGTAGTGTTAAGAGCCTTACTGTCTAAAATTAACGGCTTGAAAATTTTGTACTCTCTATAGTATAATTTCGCCCTGTGGCAATCATACACATGTTGTGTATGATTTAAAATTATATCATGTATTCTTGTGCATTTTATTTCCAGCATATTTGTGTTAAGATAAGTTGTGTTAACTGTCTTTAACATTGAGTTTGACATTACGAATCTGTGTCTAATTTCAGTGTTTGTGGCAACAAATTCCATCAAGTGGCATCAAGAGCCGGTACTTAACACACTAAGTATTCGATCCTTGGTTTGTTGACTCACTGAAAAATGGATATTTAGATCAATCAGTGCCGTCCTCCGGCATTGGATATTAATGGCAAGAATTATGCTATGTGGAAATCACGCATGAAGATGTATATCAAGTCCATCGATGAGAGGGCTTGGTTGGCTGTAATTGAATGGTCTCCACCGAGGATGGAAGGACCAAATGGAGTGTACATTCTTACTCCGGAGACTCAATGGACTAATGATGATCGAATCATTTCCAACTTCAATTCAAGGGCAGTCAATGCTATTTTTATTTCAGTTGATGTTCCGTGCTTCAAAATGGTATGCAATTGCACCACGGCATATCAAGCATGGAGCATACTGCAGGAACATTGTGAAGGATCGATCAGTGTACGACAAACAAAGCTCAGGCTACTCACTTCTAAATTCGAAACTCTGTGAATGTTAGAAGATGAGACTATTTCAATGTACATTGAACGATTGTGTGATGTGTCAAATGAATCTATAGCTCTCGGATGTCCGATCTCGAACGAAAACATGGTTAGCAAACTTCTTCGCACACTTTCGGAGAGATTCAATATGAAAATCTCAGCAATTGAAGAAGCTCACAATGTATCAAACATGAGTTTGAGTGAAGCAGTGAGCATTCTACTCACGTTTGAGATGAATCTTGAAAATCAGAAATCAAACACCTCCTCCAAAGGAATTTCACTTCAATCAGTAACATCAAGTTCAAATATTGAACTTGATGTCGAGAACATTCAGGAGATTACTGAAGATGAACCCCTGAGTGTTGCGCTACTTACCAAGAAGTTCAATACCCTTGTTCGGTCAATGAAGAAAGGTTCTCAAAACTTCAAACCACGGAGATTGTTTGATTCTCCCTCGTCGACATCATCTGGATCGACAAAATCTTCAATGTCTCCAGATGTTGCAGTAAAGGACATTGACTCAGTTTAATGTAGGGGATGTTCTGGTTTTGAACACTATGCCAATGAATGTCCTATTGTCCAAAGGAAGCAAAGAAGAAATTATAGTGCTGCCATGTTAAACGACGAATCCGGTGATGAAGAAGCTGGAAAACAAACTATATTATTTGTAAAAGTCAATGATGACTTAGATGAAATGATTAGCGCTTTAACTGACATGGAGAGTGTTGATTATGACTATGATGCTAGTCTTGATCATGTGACTCCAGATGTTCCAAGCAATGTTATGGAGAATGTTACACAAGAAATCTCTAACATTCCTCCAAATACTACTAACTGGTATGAAATGACATTGCTGGATGAATTTTGCAACACTGCTGAAGTGTCTCAGGTGGAAGAAGACAAGTCCGAAGTCAGCCACCAAGTAGCTCTACAACAATTGCACAAGGTTGTAGATGAAGTTTGTGTCCAATGGACCGAACAATCAAAAGAATTTGGGATTCTTGTTGAAGAAAACCAAACTCTAAAGCAACGAGTACTGGACCTTGAGATTCGACTCACTAGAAGTGATCTTAAGCTGAACAAGTTGAGAAAGGAAGTAGAAGCTGCTTCGAAAACCTTTCAACAACTCAATCAAGGAACATCTACTCTGAATGAGGTTCTGACACTGGGACAGAACACAAAAGCAGGTTTGGGATATACATTGAGTTCAACAATGTCTATCTCAAATCCTATCAAGTTTGTCAAAGGAGAAAGCTCCAAGGATGTTCCAGTCAATGTTGACGGAAATGTCAAACCGAATGTCAATGACAAGTCCAAGGAGAAGAAATTTGTTTGTCATTATTGCCAAGAGCCTGGACACATCAAACCTTATTGCTTTAAATATCATGATGATATAGCAACTAGTAAGATTGTCGTGGAAAATTCTTCTAAAACTACCAAAAAGAAGAAACGTTCAAAGAAGGCAAAGATCTCGTGTAATGTTGTCTACACGTCTTTGAAAGCCAACATTACTGGTACGTGGTACTTTGACAGTGGGTGCTCACGGCACATGACAGGAAATTCTAAGTTTCTCGATGACTATATCACGACAAGCAAAGGAAAAGTTAGTTATGGTGGAGGAGCACAAGGTAACATAGTAGGAAAAGGAACCTTGAATGTCAAGAACTTTCCAAAGTTACGCAATGTGCTTCATGTCGAAGGTTTAACAGCAAATCTGATTAGCATAAGTCAGCTATGTGATGATGGTATGCATGTCAGATTCAATAAGAACACCTGTGAGGTTTTTGATAGCGAGAATAAATGCATTATGTTCGGAAGTCGGGCATTAGATAATTGCTATCATGCTGACAAGAACGAAAAATGCAATGTTTCAGTCAATGTTGACACTCAACTCGTACATCAAAAACTGGGTCATCTCAGCTTTCGAAGTTTGAAGAAACTAATTGAAGCTGATGCTGTTCGGGGTATTCCACCTGTGAAGATCAATCTCGATGCTGTTTCTGTGCATATCAAAAAGGCAAACAAGTAAGAGCTTCACACAAAAGTTCCTCAGCTTGTCAAATCACGAAGTGCTTCGATCTGATTCACATGGACATCATGGGTCCCGTTGACACCAAAAGCATGAGTGGAAAAAGATTCATTCTGGTGATAGTTGATGATTTTTCGAGATTCACATAGGTTGAATTTCTTCAAGAAAAATCTAAAGCCTTCAGAATGTTCAAGAAGTTTTACTGATTGGTGTCAAGACAACATGAGTCCAACATCAAATGCATTCGAACAGATCATGGGCTCAAATTTGAAAACTCAATGTTTGAAGAGTTTTGTGAAAAACGAGGCATCATTCATGAGTTTTCTGCTCCGAAGACACCTCAACAAAATGGGGTAGTTGAGAGAAAAAATCGAACTCTTCAGGAGATGTCAAGAGCAATGTTACAAGCTCAACGTTTGTCTAGGAAGCTGTGGGCTGAAGCAGTTAACATTGCTTGTCACATCGGGAATAGAGTGATTCTTCGCCCAGGTAGAACTGTGACACCATATGAACTTCTGAAGGGAAAGAAGCCCAATTTGAAGTACTTTCATGTGTTTGGATGTGTATGTTACATCCTGAATGACAGGGATCATCTGGGAAAATTTGATTCCAAAAGCGACAAATGGATTTTCTTGGGTTACACACCTGACAGTCGTGCTTACCGTGTGCTTAATCTTTGGACAAAAATAGTCCAAGAATCAATTAACATTGTTTTTGGTGACCACACAGGTATTACTTCAAAATCTGAAGAGGATGATGTAATTGATCTCATTGACACTGATGAAATGTCAAGTGATCAGGCTGAAAGTGATTGTGAGAACAAGACATCCACTGAGAATGTCAAAGTCAATGTTCCACAGAGTGATGAAGCTTCAGTCAAAACATCAACACCAACATTCACTTCAGACAGTGAAGATGATCAGGTGGTGACTGCCGAAGATGAACCAAGAAGGGATCCTCCAAGTCGAATTCGGAAGAATCAACCAGATTCACAAATCATTGGTGAGCAATCCGAAGGAGTTCAAACTAGAAGCAAGAACTCAGAGGAATACAAAGAAATGATAAAACTGGTATGCATGTCTTCTTTAAATGTTTGTATGTCAAACACGTGTTTTCTGTCTAACATTGAACCGAAAAACATTAAGGATGCACTTAATGATGATTTTTAGATCAATGCTATGCATGAGGAACTAAACCAGTTCGTAAGGAACAATGTATGGGAATTAGTTCCACGCCCCAAAGATAAAAATATGATTGGGACAAAATGGATTTTCAAAAATAAAACAGATGAGTCTGGCAATGTTGTCAGAAATAAAGCTCGTCTAGTCACTCAAGGCTACACCCAAGTTGAAGGGGTAGACTTTGACGAAACATTTACTTCTGTTGCAAGGATTGAATCCATTCGTCTTTTATGTGCAATTGCATGTTATGTGGGTTTTACTTTACATCAAATGGATGTTAAAAGTGCTTTCTTGAATGGTTTTCTCAATGAAGAAGCATATGTCGAACAACCTAAGGGGTTCGAATGTCATGAGAAACCATTGCACGTATTTAAGCTCAAAAAGGCTTTGTATGGTCTTAAACAAGCCCCTAGAGCATGGTATGCTAGAGTGACCGAATTCTTACTCCAATTTGGTTTTGAAAGAGGTCAAGTCGATAAAACATTGTTTATTAAGAAGAATCAAAAGCATATTACGGTTGCTCAAATCTATGTTAATGACATTGTTTTTGGTTCAACGTGTACTAATCTGCTCAAAGATTTTGTAGACTCAATGTGCAACACATTTGAAATGAGCATGGTTGGAGAGCTCAACTATTTACTTGGTCTACAAATCAAGCAAGATAAAGATGGAATCTTCATCTCTCAAAGCAAATATGCTAGAGGATTGGTCAAGCGTTTCAGATTAAAGAATGCTAAACCTATGAAGACACCCATGGGATCTTCTGAAAAGTTGAGCAGAGATGATGTTGGTAGCAATGTTGATTCTACCATGTATAGAGGAATGATAGACAGCTTATTGTATTTAACAACTAGTCGTCCTGACATTATGTTTAGTGTTGGTGTTTGTGCGAGATATCAATCTTATCCTAAACAATCTCACCTTAAAGTTGTTAAACGTATCATTCGCTATTTTTCAGGCACAATTGGGTTTGGTGTTAAATATTGCAAGAGTTCTAATATTCAACTTGTAGGTTATAGTGATTCCGATTGGGCAGGTGATGTCGATGACAGAAAAAGCACTAGCGGAGGGTGTTTTTATTTTGGCAACAATCTGATTTCTTGGTCAAGTAAGAAACAGAATTGTATCTCACTATCGACGGCCGAATCAGAGTATGTTGCTGCCACTAGTTGTTGCTCTCAAATGTTGTGGTTAAATCAAATGGTGTTAGATTATGGTCTGGATAGTCCTTCTTTGACATTGTTATGTGACAATGTCAGTGCAATTGAAATTTCAAAGAACCCAGTCCAACTCTCTCGCACCAAACACATTGACATCAGACATCACTTTATCCGTGATCTTGTGGAAAGAGATATCATTAAATTGGAATACATTCCTACAGAGAATCAAATTGCTGATATTTTTACTAAACCTTTGAATTTTGAGAGATTTTCTTCTCTAAGGAAATCTCTTGAAATGTGTATCTGTTAGTCAATGTTGACATCCTGATGTTAAAGTCAATGTTATGATTTTTGACATCAGGTTCTGTGATTCTGAAATTAATAAACACTATGGTCCGATGATATGATTTTTTTATGAATTAATTCATGAGAATTTATTCAATTATGACTCATCTCCATTAGTTTTATTTATTTTCAGAATTTGTTTTTTTTAATTATTATTTTTTATTTATTATTTAGTGTTTAAATAATAAATAATTGATTTTTTGTTGATAAGCAGATATACTTATCTGCATATCTTTTGATATGATAAGAGAGAGAGAGAGAATGAGAGATATCACTTTCATTATTTTATTATAATAAAGTGTTTTGTCTTTATCTCTTTTTCAATTCAAAACCTCTCTCTCTCTCTCTCTCTCTCTCTCTCTCCATATCTGATTAGATTTTCTCTCTCCAAATGATTCATCTTTTCCATCTCCTCAAAACGATTTTCTCTCTTTTTTCATCCATGGCAGACCAAAACCCTAATCATCTACAAACCATGATGATGATGTTGCAGCAAATGATGGAGCTCACAAAAGGATCCCCATCATCAGCCTCAACTCCGGCTGTTGCAGTACAACCCCCACTCTCGGCAACATCAACTCAGACCCCTGACATTGCACCTCCAACTGCTCAGGCTGAACCAACTACAACGAATGTCGCTGAGCCTTCAACATCAAAGGCGATGCCAACTGAAGCTGAAGTTCATCCCGATCTTATTATTCTTCCTGGAACCGAGATCCTAAACCCTAAGCTGATTAGGATGAATGTGCTTGGAGATTCCACAAATCCAATCGACCCGGAAGCCACTTCTCACCTGCAATCTTTGTCAAAGATTGCGAAGACTTCTCCACCGATAAGGAAATCAAAGCAACTTCACAGTGATGACACTGACAAACCTGAGGTCGTCTCCTCCAAGAAGGTGAAGAAGGAAGGGTCTAAGGCTACCTCCAAGTCGCTGAAAGATGAGTCCGACTCCACTAGTGAACAAGTTCCTACTTCTCCTCCTGCTGATGTTACACGGAATGTCAGTCCTTCTGCTGAGCCCGTGGACGAGGATTCCGGCACAGATGAGGACTCTCCGCTTGATGTCACGCAAGCCTTCAGTAAGACTTTCTATTCTGAAGAGGCTAAGAAATCCCATGCTCTTTATGTTAAGAGAACTCTTAAGGTTGAGAAAATGATTGATGTTCTTAGCTTTAAAAAATATGGGATGGATGTGTTTCTTAAGGAGAGGAGTTTATAGAAATCTGTTACGTCTCTAGTGTCATATGATCCTGATATTATTCATGAATTTTATGCTAACATTATTTCTGATATGGGAGATCCCTCAAAACTGTGTTTTGGAACTGTGTTTGTTAGGGATAAAATCTATAAGTTTTTCCCTAATGTTATTAACACGTTTCTTGAGTTGGGCAATGAGGATACAATCATGTCTTTGGATCTGATTGATGATGTGGTGAATGTTATTACTGGAGGTTTGGTTTCGAAATGGCTCAACAAAGTGCCTGCTTCCAAGTTAACGTTCTTTTACTCAATGTTATACAAGCTTGCAGTGTGCAATTGGCTGCCCACATCGAATGCCTCTGTCATCACAGTTGATCAGGCCATTCTCCTGTACAAGATAGGAACTCAACTTCCTTTCAACCTTGGTGTATACATCTTTGATACAATGTTGAAGGCTGCCTCTAAGTCCAGTTCATCGAACTTGCTTCCTTTCCCATGTTTGATCTATGGGATCCTTAAGAGCCAAGGGTTAAAGGAACGCAAGAAGAGTGTGCTGTCTGAGCAAACCACCTCCTCCATAATGAAGCCCAAGGGGAATGATGACAGGATCATTGATCTTCCCTATCCTCATGATGCTGCAAATCCAGTGCCTCCTTCTGCCGAAGGGACCCCTGCTCCTTCCCAATCTGATGTCTATCCTGATGTTGCCTCCACGCCTTCCATTCCCATTGTCATGATGTCGCTGGAGTCTCTTCAACATCAAATTGCTCTGCTTGATCATGTGATTGGTCAACTCACCAAGGCTCGAGATTATTTTCTAACTCTCCTTTCTATACAAAAAGGGGGAGTGGATGATGATGCTGATGGTGATGATGCAGATGCTGGAGACATGGATGCTGGATCGAGTGTTGCTGGTAAAGCAAAGGGAAGAAAAGGTGCAGCCAAAGGAAAAAAGGAAGATGATGTGAAGCTTAATGTTTAAGCTTCTGAAATTTAAAACTTTTTTTTGTTAAAAACAATGTTTTATGCTTTCTGTTTTTATATGTGCTGGACACATAGTTTTTGATATGCATTTCATGCATATCTTGGTTTTTGTTGTTGAATGCAATTTATGATTGTGTTCTTATTTTTATATGCTTATTCAGTTTAGGTATATTGAATTTGTTTTGAGATATTGAATGATCAATATGTCTTGATTATTGTGTGTTGAACGATGAGTTCAACATTGATATTATGTGTTGAATGTTCTGTTCAACATTGATTTTATAATAGGACAAGTCCCTATTATATGATGATCTAATTAAGGGGGAGTAACCCTTAAGGAGGAGATTTTAAGATCTCCATTTTCCGCTGCGACTCTAATTGTACAAAATACATTGAGTTGTATGTTTTGTGCAGAAAGGCTAAGATTAAGGGGGAGATTGTTGAGTACTGTATGACATTGAGGTTCAATGTTGCACTCGATGTCAGACAGACTCCCTGCGACATCGTCTGTGACATAGTCGTAACTAATCTTATCCTTTTCTAGTTTTATTTATTATTTTAATAAATAAAATAACTTTATATATCTTAAAATATATGTGTATATCCATGAAATTAATATTTCAAATAAATGGATATATACATATTAGATATATTATTTAAAATAGAGTTTGACAAAGTCAAAACTCTATCTCCTATTTTTTAGGTCTAGCGGTTTCTCTATTTAATTCTTTTTCTTTTTCAGAAAATTATATTTGCTGGATATTTAGAAAAAGAGCATGAACGTGGGGAAGCTATCAACCACGCCTTGGTGGCGGTTTCTTCCATCTACAGTGAAGTCATGGAGTGAAGCGGTTATCGTCAACCCATGTTCAAGAAAGAGAAATAGTGGACCGTGTTGGATTCAAGTGAAGAAGCATATAAGGGATGTGCTCGATACTTGAAGAATTATTCAAGCCCAATCCATTTTCCGCTGTGTGAAGATTGAAGAAAGCTTGAGTCACAAACTTAGTTTAGGTTTCGTTCTTCGTTTCTTCTTCTATCTTAATGTTTATTGTTGTTCAATCCTTTCTCGAAATAGATTGTACAAGTTAGGATAGATAGCAAGGTTGTGAAACCTTTACTAGTTTGTATACAAGTTGACGGGATGTCAATTTGTATTTTTAGTTTGTATACAAGTCGACGGGATGTCAACTTATATGATCTAGTTTGCATATGAATTGATGATATGTCAATCTGTATGTTGTAGTTTGCATATGAATTGACGGGATGTCAATCTGTATGTTGTAGTTTTCATATGAACTGACGGGATGTCAATTTGTATGTTGTTGTTTGTATATGAATTGACGGGATGTCAATTTATATGTTTTAGTTCTTTTTAGTGATAGTCTAGATTAGAACTTGTAATGTTGTTGTAGTGTTAAGAGCCTTCGCGTCTAACATTAAGGGCTTGAAAATTTTGTACTCTCTATAGTATAATTTCACCCTGTGGCAATCATACACATATTGTGTATGATTTAAAATTATATCGTGTATTCTTGTGCATTTTATTTCCAGCATATTTGTGTTAAGATAAGTTGTGTTAACTGTCTTTAACATTGAGTTTGACATTACGAATCTGTGTCTAATTTCAGTGTTTGTGGCAACAAATTCCATCAATATCCATTATGAGCTTCTTTATTAGAAGCTTTATATTCATCGAGTGAAATGAGAAAGCCATTTTTTGATGATATGATATGAGAAGAAATGGGTTTTGGATAAGTGAGAAAACAAAGAGAATGAATGAATTGAGAGAATTTTTTTGTCTCCTTTTTTTGGAGTTCTTGTTTTCATTCAACTTGTCCGCTGCTTTTAAAAGCAGTGAATTTGCATGCATTAAACCAAAGCAATCGAGTGCTTACTGGCTGATCAACTATCTGATTTGAAAGAAAGTTTGCTGAGTAAATGATGCATGCATCTCACCCGTCCACTTGGACTAATGCTTTTTGATCAAGCAGCTGAGATCTGAGGGTTTGACAATCTGAGTAGTTGCCATAAATAGCAAAATATTTTGCCAGAAGATTTGCTATTTATATCCCTCAGAAAATTCGTCTCTTTATACTTTAATGCTGAGTATAGAGACTTAACTGGCAACTTAGATGAACAGTAAGCTTATTTTGAAATGTTAACGATAAATTTTCAAAAAATAAGCTTTGAGGAATAGAGAGTAGAGAAGCTTATCGAAGAGGATTGATCAGGCAGCCGATTAGAGGATGGACTTAGAGCTCGAGGCGTCAGTTTCCTGCTAAACTGATAATGTCACCTTTAACTGATTTGATCATATTTGTTAAGCAGTTGCTGATTGACTTTTTGTCAATTTTCTCTTCTTGAGTGGTCAGAGGGGACTAGCTTCTCCTCTTTCTCTTGAGTTATTTGAACATTTCCTTTTGAAAGCTAAACTGATGATGTCCTGAAAGGAATCAGTTCCGGCTACAGTCTCAGCATTCTGAAGTTGCTTCAGAGCAACTATTGAGGTGTTCAGCTCTTTGATTCCTCTGCACGATGAGCTAGACTGATTAATCATCAGTTTTGCAGCTCTTGAGCAAAACTTGATAAGAGGAGTAACATAGCCTCTGGACAGGAGATATGGAGACGTGGCAGTATCTTCATCGTCTTTGGCTCCACTTTGTCCAGGATGTTGACTCATTGGAGTTACCACTATTTAAGTATGAGAAAGATCTTGGTCTATCTCTTCAGTGGTACCCGCAGCTTGTAGATAAGTCTTTTCTGACTAAATTGGATCAAGATTCAGTTGTAGGCAACATTGATCGACTGGATTATTGGAAAATTGCTTTTCAGTTGCAACTCATTGCAATCTCAAGCTGGCTTGAACATTAGCTAGCAAGGCCTTAGCTGGAATGTTGTTATCAAGTCGATGCTTCATAATCCGCTGGACTTGCACAATATTTGGAGGAAATGGATTTGAGGCTCCAATCCATTTAAGACTCTAAGTCTCTTCACATTGCCAAAAGCTCATGCCATGAAAGTCAGTTAGCAAGAAATGTGACTGGATTGACATTGAATGTCTCTAGTTATACCAGTAAAAGTACCAGTGCAGCTGTTTGAATAGCTGATTGTCTTGTCTGGCAACATAAGTGAAGTGAGTGAGAAGGAGATTCGTTACATCCTTTTGAGCACTTTTGATTGCATATTCGCCACTATAGAAAGTGCGAATGTTGTCTTCAGTCAGCTGGAGAGGAGGGCAGGCTCTCCTGAAGTACTCAACTCCGTAATTTGGATGAGGGATTCCGATGAAGGGAATGAGCTCATCTGGATCAGTGCAGGGCTTGAAGTCAACTAATGATCCATTTTTGGAGTGAGGAGAGGGAACTTCATTAGCATCTGAACTGCTTTAAGTTGTATTTTCAGACTTGGCTTTAGATCTCCTCATCTTCTTGAGTGAGTGAAGATGTGTTTTCCCTTTCTTGGGAATCCAGTCGGATATGAGGACTAGTAGTGTGTCATCATTTGGAAGATTCAGCATATATTCCAGAAGCTTGCTCATTCTTAGAACAAGTCCTACTTTGGACTCAAATTTCCCAGTCTTCTTTGAGTCGGCAGCTTTGATGACTTGATGTTTGAATTGGGAGAAGACAAACTCTGACTAATTAGCTTCTAATCCTTCAACAAGGTGTATCATTACCTTGTATCTTTCTTGAGTCAATTGACTCAGGCTTCTAATGGCGCCGAACATCATTTTGTTCGTGATATCGAGCATAACTCCATACTCGAGCTTCAGATTAGTTTTAGCAGTGGTAAAACTGAATTGCTTGGAGCAATTTGAAGCACGACATTTTCTCTAGTATGGTTCAGCTGAATCTTTCAGATCTTAAACCCTGGAGCCTTTTCTGGAAAGTTGAAAGATTTCTGCAATCTTTCTTTCAGTGATTTGAAGTTTCTTTCCTTGAATCATTGATCGTATGACCTTCCCATCTGCGGTGACCTTTGCTTGAAGCAAGAACTCACTTACCAAGTTTTGTCTGAAGAGTCTTGGAGGAGTATCTATGTAGTGCAGAATTCCGATCTTGTGAAAATTGACCAAAAGAAAAGGATTATTTGATTCTTCAAGAATCAATTGAAATTTCTGTCTTTCTAGAAATTTGTCTCTCATCATTTGCTCTTTGAAGGAAGTAAGAGCTTTGAATGATTCAGCCATTTTTTTTTTGAAAATATTGGCTGAGTGTGAATTGAAGCCTTTGTGAGAGAGAAAAAGAGAATACTCTTTTTGATAGATGGTTTTCTTTAAAGAGTATGAAAACTTTTCTCTTCTTCTGTTGTTGTTGTTGTTGTTATTGTTGTTGTTGTGTTGTATTCTCTCAAAGTTTTGAGCAAGGGGTATTTATGAGTGAGGAAAGAACTCATAAATTTGTTAGTTGAAAGAATTAAATGCCCCTTGTCGTTTTCCTTTGGCTTTTGATTTTGAGCTTAGGACCAACGCTCAAAAAGTAATAAATACTAACATAAGCATTTATTTAAGCTAAAAGATTTTTATTTATGAAATATTTAAGAAACGAACTGATTTACAAGAAGTTTTCCCAAGGCATCTAGTCAGCTGATTTCTGAGGCTTTCAGGTCTTCTTGCGATCAGTTTTTCTTTTCTTGGGGACTGGCTCACTGGGACTGTTTGACTCTTCTTTGTGATATCTAGCTTCAGAGGGTTTTAGTCCAGTGTGAGCTTGCAGCTCCTTAATTGACTCAGATAGCTGTCTTATCTGGTCTTGCAGATGTTTGATCAGTTCTTCATATTGAACTGATTGACAGCTAGGTTGTTTGTCCGGCTGAATGTCGTTAGTTGTTTTGACCCTTGAGTCTGTTTTTTTCTTATTTTTCAGTATACTGCTCCTTTTGGATTCAGTCTTTTCTTTAGCCTCCTCCATCCTCTGTGTTAAGTTCTTCGGCTGAGTGGATGTTGAGTTTTTTTTAGCCTTCTTCTCAGTAGACTCAGTTTGAATTGATGTGTCAGCAATCTTTTTAACTGTACTTGATTCAGTCTATCCCTTTTCTTTATGCTCTATTGACATGAACATTGGAGGTTTTTCATCAGAGTCAGATGATTCCATTTTGATTGGTTCAATCAACTTGGCCTTCCATTTTCTAAGGACCTCTGGTGTCTTGATTGATTTCTGCCGAGTTTGATATTCTCTGATTTGTATTGGCAGCTCTGTCGTTTGTCTGAATGACTTTGGTAGAAAGTCATCTGGATCGACTGGCTCGACTATGGTTTCCTCCATCATTAATTCTGGAAGCTGATTTTCCAGAATTAGGCTGACTCGGTTCATGAAGCACATCTTTTGTGGAAATCTATTATCGCTGACGGTTTTTTGCTTCGAAAATGTCCATGTATTTCTTCAGCTGGTCAAAGAAGTGTTGTGCCCAATATATATCTTCATTTCTCTACAAATGGCCTTGCAGATTTGATATCTGGGCACTGTCATCTCTGAAAGACTTCCTGATGCTCCAGTGAGCATCTTGGCGGCGATCATAGCTAAAACTTGATATTCATCTTTGAATTTGGTTATCATGTGATTGCTATGATACTCTTGAGTGATTGATTTCTTCTTCCACTCATTGTAGTGTGGTTCAGGATTTATCCACACATCTTTGATCTTCTTGCCACCAGTTGGAAATTTAAAAACCTTCTGGAGGATCATTGGAGTGATAGAGATTTCTCTTCCTCTTACTTTAGTGATGATTTCTTAGAATTCTCTCTATATTGTGAGTTAAGAAAAACTCTGCCACGGCCTCAGGATAGACTTTTGAGGGAGCTCTCTCAATGAAGGTTTTTAGCTTGGCTTTCTTTACTAATGTGATGATCAATTCACATAGTTCTGAGTTACTACTGGATTCTGTGAAAGCCACAGGATTGAGAAATTTGTCATGGTATAGATCCTCTGTGAACACCATGGATTCCTCACCAGAAAGTTTGAAGTTATACTTTCTTCGATGTTCATTAGCAGAGAATTGAGCCATTGAGGAAGAGTTTTGGGAAGATTTGAAAAGTTTGGAGAGAAAAGGAATTCTGGATGAATCTTCAAAGACTGAGTACTTGAGTTCTTTGGTCAGCTGTGTGGAGGATTTTAGAGAAAACAACTAACCTATTTATAGACTCAAGTGATCGATGAATCCAACGGTAAAAAGAATTTGATCAAGAATCAAAATCGAACGGTTCCAATTAATTCGTTGATTTTAATTTTGGATTTATCCGTTGAGATTAATGAGGAGAGAGAGTGGGTCCAACAGTAACATTGAGAAGACACGTTGATAAGTCCATTTATTTCGTGTTTTTATGGGCATTTTATCCTCTATAAATGTCCTTTTTAGTGTGTTTTGAGTCGAAAAGAACCAGGTTGCGGTCAAAGGGAATTCCAAGAGTCGAGTCTGGCGGAAGGGGCATTTTATGCCCAAATATTCACGTTTATCTCGCACATATGTTCATCAGAGACACAGGGGACTTCTCCAGTATCCATCCCACATTCGGTCGGCGAAGTGGGCATATCAGATACGGATAGAACTGATAGATGATGTCGTGCCCACAGTACTCGCATAGACTCGACCGCAGGTCAGAATGGGCATTTCCGTGAAACTGAGAAATCAGTTGAAGGAGAGCTGGTGGAAAATAGCTACATATCCGAAGGAGAGTTGGAGCTAAGCTGGACTCCTAGAAGGCGCTGCAAACAAAGAGATAAGCTCAGACGAAGAGATAAGCTCAATCGAAGGAGATAAGAGCAATCCCTAAAAAATAGAGATTTGATAAAGCTGAAGCTTATCCAGTCAAGGTCAGAGAGGGCACGCCGTTCCGGAATTTCAACAGAAGACCCCCGCCTGTGGAGGAAACTCCACTCGGAAATGTAGTTATTTAAACAAGTTTAGTCTCTGGAAAAACAAGCTTAGACAGTCTGAAACATTTTCTACATTTTATATTTTCCGCATTTTATTTTCAGTACGCTGCTTAGGCAGCCAAAAACAATCCGAAAGATCTTAAACCTTCGGGAATTAGGTTATGTTCATATTTCTCAACGTTGGAGTTGAGTTTTTGCTTAATTAATTCAGTAAGTTCTTGTTTATTTTTATGTCTTTAAATTCTACAGTTTTAATTATGTCTAGCCTTCTCGGCTAGATCTTTAATTATGGCATTTGAATGATGAAATTGGTTTGAGCATAAATCTGGACTCGTGAGGCCAAAAATGGGCATAGTAATGCATGATTAGTTTCCGTTAATTCTTGAGCCTTGTTCCACATGAGTGTGTGTCTGAAGTGCCCAATGTAGCTGATCACTCGTTAGGTAAAGAGGGCAACCACTATTAATTGAATTGGCGAATCGTGACTATGTGCTGGTTCATATAGTAATAAGGGAATTAATGGGGTGTTATGGGCACAAGAGGAATCCGTTGAACACAACGGATCTGGGTCCGTCTAGGGCACACTGTTGTTTGTTTACTTACATCTCTTAGAGGAATCGGGAGGTGGGTAACTAGTTAGGTGTTTAATCGAAGAGGAATCACTTTTAAACCTAAAATGAAAGGATGGATGAGGAGACGCAGAGAGGAATCTGGTCACCATAACTAGATGACCTATCATGTATGAAAATCGGTGTGCCCATGATCGAGTTGTTTTATGTTTAAATCAAATTTTAATTCAAATGTCAGAACCTTTTGTTATTTAATATTTTCTTTAAGTTCCTTTTGCATATTTAAATTTATTTTAGTGACAACACCAAAACCCCCTTTGTGATTGGTTACTTGAAGATAGAATCGCAATAGCTCTCTGTGGGATCGATCCGTACTCATTGGCTAGCTACACTCTCTGTGGGCACAGGAGTTTACAAATATATTTTTGAGCGCGAAACGACCGCGCGTCAAAATTGGCGCCGTTGTCGGGGAGCTGGTTTCTAGTGATTTTATCTTCCAAAATTGGTGAGTCTGGAAGTTGATGCCCAGGGGCTCTTCAGAGGAGACTCTATTGTACGATCCGGAGATAGAGAAGACTTCGAGGAAAAATAAGGCAGCAGTGAAGAGGGCACGCCAAGCAGCAAATAGACCTCGTGAGCCCACACCACCACCTGAGGATCAAGAAGATCAAGAAGATGAAGGGCTCGAGGAGAAAGGACAGTTTGAGAACGGCCACAACATCAATATGGCCGAAAATGGCAATGTCGCGAATGGCAATGCAGATGATAACAGGACTTTAAGGCAGTTGGTCTTCCCGACCAACATGAATTTGCGCCCAATGGGCATTACAATCCCAGCTGTGACTCAGAACTGGGATATTCACGCAAACTTTATCCAGATCTTGCCGAAGTTCAACGGAATGCCTGGAGAGGATCCACAAAGGCATTTGCAAGATTTTGAAATGGTTTGCCAAACTCAACCATCCGACCATGGACGAGAAGAGTATGTGGGGTTGGTCTCGTTCCCTTTCACTCTTCAAGATGGGGCACGGGACTGGCTGTATACACTACCCACTGGCGCTGTGACCACATGGAGACAACTTCAACAGAAGTTTTTGGAGAAATATTTCCCAGCATCCATAGTGCAAGAAATGAGAAGAAGGATAAGATGGGAACTAATGAAAGTTTCTATGACTATTGGAGAAGATTCCAGGCGATGCTGGCGAAATGCCCACAGCACCAGATTACTGAACATGATTTGATTCAGTATTTTGTTGGAGGATTGAGACCACATGAGAGGACGTTCATGAATGCCTCATGTGGAGGATCCATTTTGAACAAACAGCCTATTGAAGCATTCAGAATCCTCACAGAAATGGCTGAAGACAACCGAGACTTCGGTGGAGAGAGCATTCGGGTTGTAAGTGAAACAGAAAGGGCACCGGACCAGGACAGCAGGATTGATAGATTGTGCGACAAGATCGAAAAAATCTTATCCGGTGCAAGCATGGCGAGGAAGCCCAGACCTTGTGGGGTATGCAAAAGCATATCTCACTTCACGGATAAATGCCCTACTCTACAAGATGAAATGGAAGAAGTGAATGCTATAGGGGGCCAGAATGGGCATTCTAGAAGATATAATCCCCACTCTCAGACTTATAATCCTGGGTGGAGAGACCATGAAAATTTTAGATGGAGAAGGCCGGAGGATGGGCATCCTAGACGCCCATTGCCACCACCAGAGGAGAAAAGGAAGCAAAGGCTAGAAGATCTTGTGTTTGCTATAGCTGAGAAGAATGAGAAGTTTAAGCAAGAGATTTGAGCTGGTATCTCGCATATGAGCAAGCAAATCAATCAGTTGGCTCAAGCCATGCACAAGATGGAGGAGAAAAATGGGAAGCTGCCTTCCCAAGTCGAGAATCCGAGAGAACAAGTGAATACAGTAGCATTGAGGAGTGGAAAAGAGCTTCCGGAGATGGTCAGGCCAAGAGAAGAGAAGGATGATGTGCCCTTGGAGGAAGAAGTGGAAAAAATTCCCACATAAGACAAGGCACAAGAAGCTGAGCAGACTGATACTGTGCCCATCCCAGAAGTGAAGCAATCTGCCAAGATGCCCACTTCAGAGAGATAGAAACCTCCCTTCCTAGGGAGATTGGCATAGAATAGAAGAGAAGAGGAAACCAGGGAGATGCTAAAGGTATTCAGTAAGGTGGAGATCAACATTCCACTGATTGAGGCAATCAAGCAAGTACCGCGGTATGCCCGATTTCTAAAAGAGCTTTGTACCAGAAAGGTGCGATTCAATGACGATGCAAAGTTCTTAGTTGGAGAGAATGTATCGGCTGTGATACAAAGGAAATTACCCAAGAAGTGTGATGATCCAGGGATGTTCATGATCCCTTGCATTATTGGAGACAGGAAAGTTGAGAAGGCCATGCTGGATTTGGGGGCATCAATCAATATAATGCCCTTGTCGGTGTTCAAAGAATTGAAGATTGGACCTTTGAAGGAGGCCCGTGTGGTCATTCAGCTAGCTGACTGATCGAATGTGTATCCAGAGGGCCATGTTTTGCCTCTATTCTGTGTTTAACTCTTGGAATTATTGATGCACATGTAGATGAGATAGGCCATGTTTTGCTGAACCACTGAAAATAAAATAACTCTCACCAATGACACAGCCCTTGCACCCCCTTTTGAGCCTATGAAATGTCCTGGTCGATTTTGTTCTGGGGTGGTTTATACTTAGCCAGGGCATTATAAAACCTGAAAAGAAAAATAGGGAAGGCATAGTTTTTTTTGGGAAGGCATATATATGAAGGGCCAGAAAAGATAGGAGGAAGAATTAAATATAAAAAAAAAGAAAAAAAAGTCTGAATAAATATCCCCTGAGTTTTAAGTGTTCAGAATGCCCAAAATAAGAAAATTCAGTGCCTGAACAGGGCACAGGAGGGTAGTGAATAGAAAGGAGCTGGGGAGGGGTCTGTACAATCAATAAAAACCCCTCCCACTTAAAATGCCCAACTGTAGCCTAAAAAGCCCTATTGATACCAATGCATCATGGTTTCTGGAGAATGAACAGCAGAACTTTGGCAAACTTATGGGACAAATTTTCATAGAATTACAGCTGAAATGATAGTATACACTGAGTGAAGAGAGTCTGTGAGGAACACCAAGCTAATACTCATTTTTGACCTATTTTAGGTATGCTGAAACTTTGCATTCTTGTTGGATTATTTCTGATGTGCCCACACTGAGTAACAGTTTTCATGCTTGTGTCTTGAGTCTGTTTCTTTTCTCTTTTCTTTTCTTTTGTTTTTCTGGATGCGTTGCACCCCATGCTTGAGGACAATCATGCTTAAAGTATGTGGGTGTGATAAGTCCATTTATTTCGTGTTTTTATGGGCATTTTATCCTCTATAAATGTCCTTTTTAGTGTTTTTGAGTCGAAAAGAACCAGGTTGCGGTCAAAGGGCATTCCAAGAGTCGAGTCTGGCGGAAGGGGCATTTTATGCCCAAATATTCACGTTTATCTCGCACATATGTTCATCAGAGGCACATGGGACTTCTCCAGTATCCATCCCACATTCGGTCAGTGAAGTGGGCATATCAGATACGGATGAAACTGATAGATGATGTCGTGCCCACAGTACTCGCACAGACTCGACCGCAGGTCAGAATGGGTATTCCTGTGAAACTCAGAAATCAGTTGAAGGAGAGCTGGTGGAAAATAGCTACATATCCGAAGGAGAGTTGGAGCTAAGCTGGACTCCTAGAAGGCGCTGCAAACAAAGAGATAAGCTCAATCGAAGGAGATAAGAGCAATCCCTAAAAAATAGGGATTTGATAAAGCTGAAGCTTATCCAGTCAAGGTCAGAGAGGGCACGCCGTTCCAGAATTTCAGTAGAAGACCACCGCTTGTGGGGGAAACTCCACTCGGAAATGTAGTTATTTAAACAAGTTTAGTCTCTGGAAAAACAAGCTTTAGATAGTCTAAAGCATTTTCTACATTTTATATTTTCCGTATTTTATTTTCAGTACGCTGCTTAGGCAGCCAAAAACAATCCGAAAAGTCTTAAACCTTCGGGAATTAGGTTATGTTCATATTTCTCAACGTTGGAGTTGAGTTTTTTCTTAATTAATTTAGTAAGTTCTTGTTTATTTTTATCTCTTTAAATTCTGCAGTTTTAATTATGTCTAGCCTACTCGGCTAGATCTTTAATTCTGGCATTTGAATGATGAAATTGGTTTGAGCATAAATCTGCACTCGTGAGGCCAAAAATGGGCATAGTAATGCATGATTAGTTTCCGTTAATTCTTGAGCCTTGTTCCACGTGAGTGTGTGTCTGAAGTGCCCAATGTGGCTGATTACTCGTTAGGTAAAGAGGGCACACCACTATTAATTGAATTGGCGAATCGTGACTGTGTGTTGGTTCATATAGTAATAAGGGAATTAAGTCTAAATGGATAAAAGTAGACAAAAGTAAATAATAATTGGGAAAAAACAACAACTTTTAAATATAGGTAGTTTGTTAGGCAATTTGTACTATATTACACTTGGTCCCCACACAATGATTGACATATTGTACTTTTGGCAGGCATTAAATGCACCTAACAGCCCAAACCCTAATTCTAAAAATGAAACCCTAACAGCCTCGATTTTATATTTAGTGGCATCGATTAATTGGTACCCTCGATTATGGTGATTTATGAGATTCTTCTTAAATCGATGCTTCATCGATAGAATATGTATTAATCATGCTTCATCGATTAATTAAAAATGTGTCAATCATTAAGGAAAAACTCCTCATGCTTCATCGATTAATATTTAATATGCATAGATTAACAAAAAACTCCTCGATTTCTTTTTTAACATTTGCTTACTCGATTAACTATGAACGATTAATATCTAACCATTATTGATTAATGTTATTAACCGTGATCATGTAATTTTATCGAGACAATGTTCCCTACAATTAATCATTTTTTTAGTGAATGCATTTATTTCTTGTCTAAGGTAGGTACTAGTTTCAATAAATAAAAAGAAAAGGTTGTTGGCTTCATTAAATGAAAAGAAGGGGAAGGTAGGACCGAATTAATGAAAAGAAGAGGATATTGTACCGAATTAAATACATTATAATGTTTTATAACGAGGTAGGTGAATTTTCTGAATAAATAGATGTAGAATCCGGAGCTCATTCACAGTACAATACAAATCTCATTCACAAAAAACACACAAGTTTTTATTCACACTACTACAAATCGACGAAGACTAGGAAAAGTTGGAGAATTTTTTTCGAGCAAGGTGCGAAAGAAAAAAAATTTCTGGAGAAAAAAATAGTGTTCGGAAATTTTCACCAATTTTCAAAGGTACGTTTTGTACTCCATTTTTTTGAACTTATTTTGCAAATATTTATGTTTATTATTTTGATTATGTATTGCATGTGTTGTTAGATTTACTTTGAAAATAGAGTGATACGGCCTTTTTTTGGAATTGGTTGGTAATGTTTAATTTAGGTTAATTGTTGTTGGTTTTGAATTTAGTCGATGTTTATGTGATTTTGAGGGTTGTATAATGTTTACCTAAATATAAAACATAATCGAGGAGCAGAAAACATAATCGAGGAGCATAGAAAACAATCGAGGCCTTCCTCGATAATTATTTTAATAATCGAGGCCTTACTCGATTAAATTACATAAACAAAAACGAATCGAGGCCTTCCTCGATTAATTTGAAAAGTAAAAACAAATGGATTAGTTAAAAAAATTAATCTAGTTACTAATCGAGGCCTTACTCGATTAAATTACATAAACAAAAACGAATCGAGGCCTTCCTCGATTAATTTGAAAAGTAAAAACAAATGGATTAGTTAAAAAAATTAATCTAGTTACTAATCGATTAATTTTAGAAACAAAAACTAAATCGACTCACTAATCGATTAATTAAAAAAATTAATCGATTAGTTATTTAATAAAAAAACAAACTAATCGATTAATAGTTTAAAAAAAGCTAATCGAGTAGTCCTTTAATTAAAGTGAATAGAATCGATTAATAATTTTAATAAAAACTAATCGATTAGTACTTTAATTAAAAACAAACTTATCGATTAATAATTTGAAAAAAAAACTAATCGATTAATAGTTTAATTAAAACTAATTGATTAGTAGATTAATAAAAAAATAAACTAATCGATTAATGGTTAAAAAAAACTAATCGAGTAGTCCTTTAATTAAAAATAAACGAATCGATTAATAATTTTAATAAAAACTAATCGATTACTACTTTAATTAAAAACAAACTTATGGATTAATAATTTGAAAAAAAAAACTAATCGATTAATAGTTTAATTAAAACGAATCGATTAGTAGTTTTTTTTAAAAAACAAACTAATCGAATAATAGTTTAAAAAAAACTAACCGAGTAGTCCTTTAATTAAAAACAAACTAATCGATTTAAAAAATTAATCGATTAGTAGTTTAATAAAAAACAAACTAATCGATTAATAGTTTAAAAAAAACTAATCGATTAGTCCTTTAATTAAAAACAAACTAATCGATTAATAATTTTAATAAAAACTAAACGATCAGTACTTTAATTAAAAACAAACTAACCGATAAATAATTTGAAAAAAAACTAATCGATTAATAGAGGCTTGGGGTTTATAGGGTTTTAGGGTTTACGTTTAGGGTTTAGTGTTTTATAGGGTTTAGGGTTTAAGAGGGTTTAGGGTTAAATTGTGATCTCATGTAGCATTGTTTATAAATTGTCCAGATGGTTAGACGCCGCATTATTGTACGTCACAGTGGACGATGGGAGAGATCAGAATATGTAGATGGGGACGAACAACTCATGACGATGTCATCCGATAAGCTGTGTTTTAGCTCACTGGTGAGGGAGGTTCACAAGTTGTTGCGGACTGACCTGAACAGGATCGAGTATGAATTATTTTACCTCACCAGCACCAATACTGACAGACGGATCAGAGCATCTTTGCAAGATGATGGAGATTTGCTCGATTTACTTCACGAGCAGACTACTGAGCTGGTCGTGTACGTGATTTCAAGACAGTTGGAGGGTTCTAGACCCAGACCATCTATGAGGGATGACTATGTTCCCTATTTTTCACATGCAGAGACGCATGGTCCTACTGCAGAAGAAGAGGGAGAAGGAGAAGAAGAGGCAGAAGGAGAAGAAGAGGGAGAAGAAGAAGAACAAGAACAAGAAGAGGTGAATGATAGAACGAGGTTGGTGGAGTCACTGTTGACAGAATTCAGTGGCTGGCTTCGTTCTTCTGCTGATCGTACAGACAGATTGCTGTGCTTGACGGGAGTCATCCCACCATCTACCACTGGTGTTCCGTTTAGATCTGACGGGCCTTCGAGCAATTGGGTGGTTCCCCTTGCTGACTGGGACATTGTGGGCCCACTATCTTGGGATGAGGGACCAGCACCAGAAACAGATACACTGCACCAGGGAGCTATTTTTCGGACGAAGGATGATCTCGCCCTGGCGGTCGGTATCTATCACATGCAGAATCGAGTGGAGTATGCAGTGTATCGCTCGAATAGGTCACGATTGGGCTATGTTTGCAAGCATGGCGGTGATTGCCCGTTCAAGTGCTTTGCGGTTGCTGATGGGCATATGTGGAGAATATACAAGTTCAACGGCACTCACACATACCATTTTGATATGGGTCGAATTGCTCCGCGACAGGTACCTGCACGAGTGCTCGGAAAATATTTTGCTCGTAGATTGGTGGACGAGCGGGTTGTTCTGAAGCCGAAGGAGATGATGGCGGAGCTTGTGCGTGAGTTTGGCATCCACATCGACTACAGTTTCGCTCTGCGCACGAGGAACATTGCCATTTAGATGGTATATGGAGACTTTGACAAGTCCTACGCACAGTTGCCCGCTTTCCTTCACACTCTGCAATTGATGAATCCGGGAACTGTAGTAGACATGGAGATCACGAGTGATGGTTGGTTCAAGCATTCATTCCTTGCTCTCGGTGCATGTGTCAATCCATTTCTCCAGTATGCTCGTCCAGTGTTTGTGATCGATGGGACCCACCTGAAGGGAAAGAACAAGGGGGTTCTCTTTGTTGCTGTGATGAAGGACGGCAACGAACAGATCTTACCTGTTGCAGTTGGGCTCGGACCGATAGAGAACGATGAATCTTGGATATGGTTTCTGGCCCACGTGCACATGGCTCTGGGTGATATAGATGATCTTCTCATCGTTTCGGATCAG
Organism: Perilla frutescens; assembly: GCA_026008535.1. Taxonomy (NCBI): domain Eukaryota; kingdom Viridiplantae; phylum Streptophyta; class Magnoliopsida; order Lamiales; family Lamiaceae; genus Perilla; species Perilla frutescens. The sequence goes on from BRKX01000011.1 coordinate 36,436,053, forward strand.
CATCAGAGCATTAAAAATGTTGTGGAGGCCGTTTTCCCAAGAGCGACGCACGGACTGTGCTACTACCATTTGAAGAATAAGATGACGAAGAGAGGGAAACACGTGACGACGCTATTTCAAGAGGCTGCCTACGCATATCGGAGAGAGACCTTCCAGGAGAGGATGTCGACGTTGGAGCAGGTCTGTCCAAATGCATATCAGAAGCTGTGTAATATTGGCCCAGTGCATTGGGCTCGTTCACACTGTCCCGTACGGCGCTACGGGTTCATGACATCTAATGCGGCGGAGAGTCTCAATGCTCGTCTGTTGTGGGCGAGGAGGTTACCTGTTTGCTCATTGTTCGAGATGTTTAGATCGATTGTTGAGCAGTGGTTCGTCGAGCGACGTGCGGCAGCAGTGGGTTCGAATCATGTCTTGACTGATGGCATCGCGCTTAAGCTTTCGGGTAATGTCGATAAGGGACGTTGCTATGCCGTGCGTCCCACTACATTAGCAACTTTATGGAAAGTCGAGGTTGGGAGGGAGGTCTACATGATCGATCTTCAGAACCGGACCTGTGACTGTCGTGAGTTCGAGCTGGACTTGATCCCCTGCTCTCACGCGGCAGCGGTCATCTGGTACGACATTTAATTCTATATTTGTTTTTATTTTTTGTACATATACCTAATTGAGTGTGTTTATTTTCCCTTTCGCAGTTGTACCGGGGCGGCTATATATGATTATGTGGACAGGTGTTACAAGGTCGAGAGCTTGGTCGGCATGTATACCTCGATCATCAGGGGTCTGCCTCATCCAGAACAATGGATTATGCCCGATGCGTTTGGATCACGAGTGGTTTTGGCGCCAGAGATCAGACGACGTGCTGGGCGTCCATCTACATCCAGAGCTCGAGCCCCGTTTGAGGCCTCATCCAGTGCACGGAGACAGTTTTGCACTAGATGCCGTGGACAGGGGCACAACAGGCGTGTATGCACATCCCATTTACCCATTGGCGGTGTTGATCTGAATTCACCGCCCGAAGATGTTCCGCGGAGAAGGGCGCCGAAGAAGTGTGGCATTTGCGGTAGTACGGAGCATACGCGTCCTAGATATCCTATTCGATTGTCAGCGGATGAGCATTAATCGATTAAATTAAGTTGTTTTTTGAACCATTTTGTTGACGGGACATCCCATTTTGTCACGAAAAACATTAATGAAGGAAAATATTTACATTGATCGAGTTCAAGTACAAAAACAACACATAAGTCAATATTTAAATGTCAGCATCTATAAGCTAGGTCTCTTAATGTAAGTTAATGAATATATCCTAGCCCCTATAATCCTCCGATACGCATCAACTCTCTATCCCGCCTCTCATACTAGACGCGGTTGGTCGGATCGTCCATCTGAAACAGAAAAGAGTCGTACAACTCTACGACCCAGTTAGCAAAGCGGATACGAACCACTACCCAGTGCTCCTCTGCGACGTCACATACCACAATCGCCTGCGACATAAGATCGGGATCATATCAAGATTAATGTCACCAAATAATGTATGATAATATATCAATTTCTTATGAAGCTCACTTACATAATCACGCCCCATCCATGGCACCTGATACCGCCCATCCCTGCCCTGGATCCGATGTATCAGTCCCTCGGCAGGTGTCCATCACTGGTAGTCATTGTCACCGTATGCACGTGTGCACTCCGGGTCAAGAGGATGCAGTCTCTTCCATGTGGCAACGAGGGCCTCCTGCAAAAAATGACTTACGATTAAGCGTCTAGTAAGAAAAAAGACAAACTATTTTCAAATAAGTACTTGAACTCACATATAGACCAGTAGTAGCCACCGCCGTCCGACAATGGTTGTCCCTCTTAACTCGTCGAGCCGTCGCGCTCAGAAAGTAGCTCATGTGAACATCCTTCAACTCAGTCCTCGGATCCTCGAGATGATCAAACCATCCCTGCCGCAAGCGATCGCCGTTGAAATGGAGCTGAACAACGGCATCCGGACCTAAGGATCTAAATCGTGGGTAGGTGACCTGGAGTGTGCTATCATCGATGTCATTCATGAGCTGATAGGTCGCGCTAAAACCACCATGGCATGGAGCCGAAATGCTAGTACCCTCCGGCTCCACAGTGGGCTGTGGAGCCTGATCACCAGGACTACAGTCGCTCGGCTCCGGGCTGTGGCGATCTCTATTCTGAGGCATGTGTGACCTCCGAGAGCGGCTACCCAGACCAGCTAGTGCACGATCAATCGCCCGATCCACATACTCCTGGACACGGGGCGCAATAGTCGTGTCAATAAGCTCCTGGACATGGGGCATCACTCGATCCACAATCCTCTGAATGAAACCCTCTGAGGGCTCCCCACTACTCGGCGTGCGATCCCTCCTCGAACGCTTCATTCTCCAAGCTCGAGGAGGGCTCTCTGGATCGATCGAATCAGCTTTGTGCACTGGTGCGTCCTCAGTGAGGGGCCGGGCTCCAGGCTCAGTATGATCTGGCTCGTCCCTCAATGCCCGGCTAGTCGAGGGTTGACCGGTCGTCTGACGGCCCATCTATGGTGTCCGAGCAGCTCTGGTGCCTCGGGCTGACGGGGGGACAACTACCTCTGCCGATGTGGAACAACAAGATGCCACATTTGCAAGCATCTTCTTCTTGTTCCCGAATCGAGCGGGAACATATCTCACGCTCTGAGCTCCAAGCTCCAACTGCAGGCTCATGTAATATGAAGTTGCCGTCTCCTCGGGAGATGGCACCAACGTAACCACATGTGACTGCATGGAATTATTAATAATATCATTAAGATGAATTAACAAATATAGATCGAAGATTCTAAATATATCAAGAAACATCAAAATGTACCACTCGCTGTAATAAGATGGCTGGGTCGGTGGCAGGGAGTCTGAATGTCCACCTCAAACATCGAGGCACAGTGAGCTGTCCACTGTGCAGACCAGCCTCAGTAGCCAACTCGGGTATCACCTCACAAGCCCATACCTGTAAAGTGAATTAATGGATTAGTTACGTATTCACTTGATTTAAACTAATTTAGAAGAATTAAATTTAAACTAATTACCTGGAGTGCCCAGATCGGCCCGTAAAAATGATACTGTCCCGATCCTTTCCCGCCCATAGCCTCTCGAGTCCAGGAGAGGAGGCCAATGTAGTGCATCAACGACTGGTAAGAATATGCACCCCATGGAAACGAGTTCCATCCCTCCACATCCTCCGCTAGCGCCCACACCCATGGATCCACGGCCCGGTGCGGATCTAGGTACAGAATCATCCGGTATACGAACAATATGTTCGCAACCTTCACATAATCCGCAGCGTCTCTGGCCATCCCCCGGGCGGAGAACCTGTCCTCCATCTGTTTGACTGTCGTACGCTTCCCTTCGAATAAACGGTGGTAGACCGATCTCCTCGGAACAATATGAGCGCCATGAGGATCGAATGTCGAGCTGCCGAAGCGTAAACCTGACACCAAGGCGTACTCACTCGCACCGAACCGCAGCTGGGAACGATGAATGTGAAACCATGCCTCCAGCCCCACACGTGCACGATCCGGCGCGTGCACCTCGAACGTCATCAGCGCGTGCATGACCCTCTTCTGGATGTCACCACCTCTGTAGTCCAGAAAATATCCGAAACACCCCGATCTGAACAGTCGCATGGCGTCACCACCAATCGCGAGTAGTGTGTCTCTAATCGTGTCAATAACACCGGGGATGGCGTACACGACGACCGAGGGTGTCCGGCTCCGTAACGGGAGTCTAACCCAGTCAATCTAACAACATTTTCAAAATTAAAACTAATAAAGTAAATTCTTTTAATATTTCATATAAATTCGAATTTCTTAAAATTTAATTTTAGGCTTTTTTAGTTTCTTTTTTAAAATTATTAATCGATTAATTTTTTTTAAAATTATTAATCTATTAATTTTAATTAAACTATTAATCGATTATTTATTTTTTAAATTATTAATCTATTAGTTTATTTTTTAATTTAAGTACTAATCGATTAGTTTTTTTAAAACTATTAATCGATTAGTTTGTTTTTTATTAAAGTACTAATCGATTAGTTTTTTTTTAAACTATTAATCGATTAGTTTGTTCTTAATTAAAGTACTAATCGATTAGTTTTTTTTTTAAATTACTAATCGATTAGTTGGTTTTTAATTAAAGTACTAATTGATTAGTTTTTTTAAAATGTTTTAATTAAAATACTAATTAATTAGTTTTTTTTAAAAACTATTAATCGATTAGTTTGTTTTTAATAAAAACTAATCGATTAGTTTTTTTTAAAATTATTAATCGATTATTATTTTTTAATTATTTATCGATTAGTTTTAATTAAACTATTAATCGATTAGTTTTTTTAAAAAAGTATTAATCAATTAGTTTTTTTAATTAAACTATTAATCGATTAGGTTTTTAAAAAGTATTAATCGATTAGTTTTTTTAAAAATTATTAATCGATTAGTTTTTTTTTTAAATTATTAATCGATTACTTTTTTTTAATTATTAATAGATTAGTTTTAATTAAACTATTAATCGATTAGGTTTTTAATTAAATAAATTAATCGATTAGTTTGTTTTTTATTAAAGTTCTAATCGATTAGTTTTTTTAAAAAATATTACTCGATTAGTTTGTTTTTAATTAGAGTACTAATCAATTAGTTTTTTTAAATTATTAATCGATTAGTTTTTTTTAATTAAACTATTAATCGATTAAGTCCTCAATTGGTTTTTTTTTACTTAATCGATTAATGCCACAAAGAATTTTTTTATTAATCGATTAGTTTTTTTTAAAAAGTATTAATCGATTAATTTTTTTTAAATTATTAATCGATTACTTTTTTTTAATTATTAATAGATTAGTTTTAATTAAACTATTAATCGATTAGGTTTTTAATTAAATAAATTAATTGATTAGTTTGTTTTTTATTAAAGTACTAATCGATTAGTTTTTTTAAAAAATATTACTCGATTAGTTTGTTTTTAATTAGAGTACTAATCTATTAGTTTTTTTAAATTATTAATCGATTAGTTTTTTTTAATTAAACTATTAATCGATTAAGTCCTCAATTGGTTTTTTTTTACTTAATCGATTAATGCCACAAAGAATTTTTTTATTAATCGATTAGTGCCTTGATTAATTTTTCTTAATTAATAAATTAGTGTCTCGATTAATTTTTTTTAATTAATCGATTAGTGACTCGATTTAGTTTTTGATTCTAAAATTAATCGATTTGTGACTCGATTCATTTTTTTTAACTAATCGATTAGTTTTTATTTTTCAAATTAATCGAGGAAGGCAATGAATAGTTTTTGTTTTTCTAATTTAATCGAGGAAGGCCTCGAATAGTTTTTGTTTTTCTAATTTAATCGAGGAAGGCCTAGATTATTATTAAAATAACCGAGGAAAGCCTCGATTAGTTGTTTATGCTCCTCGATTAATTTTAAGCTCCTCGATTAGTTTAATTAGATAATTATCGACTATTCAAGATTAACAACAAATAATTCACAACTAACAACGAATAACCCACAATGCATATCAAATAATCAATCAATAGTTAATCTACCTAGCCTTGATTAATATCAAAATAAACATCCTAATTCCGAAAAAAACATTAAGTTAAATTATCCACCATCAAGTTGCAAAATCCATGATTATTTTCAAAATCCACGATCTATTTCAAAATCGACTATTATTTTCAAATTCCAACATTAATCAACCAACTAAAAACAAAGTTTAAATACAAAGCGGAGACATACATGTGATGCTGAAGACGTCGTCGGCGATGATTCCCGGCCTTGCTCCATTGTCGGCTGATGATTCACTATGAGCAATCGGTCCATTAGTTACAGAGAGAGAGAGAGGGGGCAACCTTTTTGCAAAAGATCGAGAACAACCGGCGCCGACACAGTTTCAATCGAGGAGCAGACCGACTTCTTCTTCTATTCTTCGAGGTTATTCCAACAGAATGAATCGAGGGGGAGAGAGAGTGTGTTGGGGTGGTTGGAAAAAATGAATTCAAACCCTAAATGAATCGAGGGGGAGAGAGAGTGTGTTGGGGGTGGTTGGGAAAAATTAATTCAAACCCTAAATCATAAATATTCCTATGGCAGTTACTTTAGTTCAGAAAGTACAAATTCTTTCAGATTTGGTGGGGCCATGCACACGGTTGAATATTTTTATTAGGGACATTGTCGACAAAACTCACACTTTTTAAAACTTGTTTCTTTTTCCCCACCTTTATCTGCTTTTGTCGATAAAAACATTTCCCCCAGGGAATTAATGGGGTGTTGTGGGCACAAGAGGAATCAGTTGAACATAATGGATCTGGGTCCGTCTAGGGCACACTGCTGCCTATTTACTTACATCTCTTAGAGGAATCGAGAGGTGGGTAACTGGTTAGGGGTTTAATCGAAGAGGAATCACTTTTAAACCTAAAATAAAAGGATGGATGAGGAGACACAGAGAGGAATCCGGTCACCATAAGTAGATGACCTATCATGTATGAAAATCGGTGTGCCCATGATAGAGTTGTTTTATGTTTAAATCAAATTCTAATTCAAATGCCAGAACCTTTTGTTATTTAATATTTTCTTTAAGTTCCTTTTGCATATTTAAATTCAGTTTAGTGACAACAGCAAAACCCCCTTTGTGATTGGTTACTTGAAGATAGAATCGCAACAGCTCTCTGTGGGATCGACCTGTACTTATTAGCTAGCTACGCTCGCTGTGGGCACAGGAGTTTACAAATATATTTTTGAGCGCGAAACGACCGCGCGTCACACGTCATATTACCATTCAGTAACAAATTCAACTTTGAACTAATCTGATATTGGCTCTCCTTCAGTCTCCACGTGGCATTGAGTTGTTAACGTCATCAGTTGGCCTCTCAACTGATGATCTTTTTGGCATGGAGTGATCAGTTCCAGCTGGAGTCTTTTTAGTTTTGACTCCTTGTCAGCTTAAGTTGTCCTCTTCAGCTTTGCTCTGCCTAAGCTTGTCAGCTACTTCTTTCAGCTGAAGCTTTGCTTTCTTTAGTCAGTTTTGAATTCAACTGTTCTTCATCTGTTGAATGTGACTGGTTGAGAATTGATGTCTTCTGCGATCAGTTTACTCATTTTCATCCGTCAGCTTCCTTGTAGCCTTTGCCATTTCTTTAGAACTGATATGGGCTCATCAGTTTAAGCTCTAAAGCTTAGTTGACTGATGCCATCTTAGGTTAGTTCTCATCATCAGCTGGAGTGCTCATCTTCACTCCTTTTTTTGGCTGATCGTCGTCTTCTTTTAAAGCTAGTTCGAGCAATCCCAGTTGGATGTATAACTCAATAAATCTAGCTTCTGGCAATGGCTTGGTGAAGATATTGGCTATCTGCTTCTCCGTGTTGACATATTTGATGCATATGTCTTTCTTCTCAATGTGATCTCTGATGAAGTGGTGCCTGATATCAATGTGCTTTGTCCTTGAATGCAATACTGGATTTTGAGATATTGCAATAGCACTATTGTTATCACAGTAGATTGGCACTTCTTCAGTCTCCACCTTATAATCCTTGAGCTGTTGCTTCATCCATAAGATTTGAGCACAACAGATTCCAGCAGCTACATACTCGGCTTCAGTTGTTGACGTGGAAACTGAGTGCTGCTTCTTGCTAAACCAGAATATCAGTTTGTTCCCAAGAAACTGACATGTTCTACTGGTTCTTTTTCTGTCGATTTTGCATCCTCCAAAGTCTGAGTCTGAATAGCCGGTTAGACTCAAGCTATCATCTATGGGATACCATAACCCAAGATTTATAGTTCCCTTGAGGTACTTCATGATCCTCTTTGCTGCTTCGAGATGACTTTTCTTCGGGTTGGCTTGGAACCTTGCACACAATCCGACTGAGTAGAAGATGTTTGGTCGGTTGGCAGTCAAGTAGAGAAGAGATCTAATGATTCCTTTGTAGTGCGTCTGGCTGACTGATTCTCTTTCTTCATCAAGAGTCAGCTGCACTGATGTATTCATTGGAATCTTGAGAGATTTTCCCTTATTGGTTCCAAACTTCTTGACAAGCTCCTTGGTGTATTTGGCTTGATTGATGAAGATTACATCTTCCAGCTGCTTCACTTGGAGTTCTAGAAAGAATGTAATTTCTCCCATCATGCTCATCTTGAATTCGCTTTGCATCAGTTGAGCGAATCGAGTGCAGAGATCTTTACTCTTGAATCCAAAAATTATGTGATCCACATAAATTTGAACCATCAAGATCTCAGCTGATCGTTCTATTCTGAATCGAGTACGATTAATGACTCATTTCTGAACATTGTAAGGGTTTCATACCAAGCTCTTGGCGCCTGCTTCAGGCCATATAGAGCTTTCTTCAGCTTGTAGACTTGATCTCCGATTTCGAAGCCTGGTGGTTGCTCGACATACACATCCTCCTTGAGCATCCCTTGCAAGAATGCACTTTTCATGTCCATTTGATACACTGTTAAATTATTGTGAGCTGCATAGGCGAGGAACAATCTGATGGCCTCCAATCTTGCAACTGGTGTGAATATCTCATCATAGTCGATCCCTTCACTTTGTGAGTATCCTTTGGCTGCAAGTCTGGCCTTGTTCCTTGTTATCACGCCTTGCTTATCCAGTTTGTTGCGAAATACCCATTTAGTCCCAATGACTTTTTGGGTTTTCAGCCTATCAACAAGAAACCACACGTCATTTCTTGTGAACTGGTTTAGCTCTTCTTGCATTGTTATAATCCAGTCTGAGTCTTCAAGTGCTTCCTTGATGTTGGCTGGTTCTATTTGCGAGATGAAGTATGTGAAGAGTGCATGCTCCGTTGACCATCTGGTCTGGACTCTGCTTCTTGGATCCCCAACAATTTTATCAACTGGATGGCTTCGGAGCCATTTGGGAATAGTGGCTTCTGCTGTGCCTTCGGCTGCTTCATCAGTTGATCCACCAACTGATCATTCGACTGCTCTTTCAGCTGATTCTTCGGCTGGTCCATCAGTTGCTGTCTCGGCTACGGCTTGTTCTTTATTTTCACTGATTCTTCCCCTTGTTTCAGTTATAGGGTTTGAGGTTTCACCATAATTTGTGTCCTCATTGACCAAGTTATCTCCAACTGGTCTAGAATCAGTTTCAATGTCATCTTCTAGTGAAGCTTCAAACTGCTCTGGGACAATGTGATCAACATAGTCCGGCAGGCTTTCACAAGGCAATGCTTGCTCTGATGTATAGTTTTTCTTCTTGTTCTTGTACTCATCGGCAAGCTCATCAAATAGCACATGACATGTTACTTCCACAACTAGTGTTCTTTTGTTGAACACTCTGTAAGCTTGAGAATGAGGGGCATTATAGCTAGTAAAGATCCCCTTATCAGCTTTGGCACTGAAAGCTTTCAGCTGGGATTTGCCATTGTTGTGGATATAACATTTGCAGCCAAATCTCTTAAAATAAGAGACAGAAGGCTTACGACCCTTGAACAGCTCGTAAGGCGTCTTGTCATGGGTGATGACTATAGCACTTCTGTTTTGTGTATGGCAGGTTGTGTTAACTGCCTCTGCCCAATAGCATTTGGCTATGTTGGAATCTGCTACCATCGCTCTAGCTGCCTCTTTTAGCGTGCGATTCCTCCTTTCAGCTACATCATTTTGTTGAGGAGTTCTTGCAATAGAGTGTTCATGAGTGATTTCTAGTTCACTCAGGAACTTGATCATTTGTTGATTGATAAATTCAGTTCCATTATCGGATCTTATCCTTTGAACTGATTTTCCCTTGTCAGTCTACAATCTTCTGATCAACGTTGATAGCTTCTCAAAAGTCTCATCCTTACTTCTCAGGAACTCTATCCAGGTATACCTTGAGTAGTCATCTACTGCTACAAGTGTAAACTTTTTGCCTCTAGGGATTGGTGGCTTCACAAACAAGTCCATGTGTAGCAACTGAAGAATGTCAGTTGTTCCTTGAGGATGACTTTTGTTGTTGAATGACGACTTCACCTGCTTCCCTTTCTGGCATGGTCTGCAGACTCCAGTTTTCTTGTAGATATCCTTGGGAAGCCCATCAACTAGCTCCTTCTTGGCCAGGTAGTTGATAGTTTTGAAGTTGAGATGATTCAGTCATCGATGCCACAGTCAGCTTGCTTCAGTTGATCCTTTGGAAAGAAAGCAAGCTTCTGAATAACCGGTTGACCAGTCAACAACATACATGTTTCCTTTTCTTACTCCAGTCAGGAGTATGGCTCCAGTTGACTTATCTCTGATGTCACATGAGCTATTGCTGAAATTGACTGAGTACTCATTGTCACAAAGCTGACTGATGCTCAGCAGTTTGTGCTTCAGTCCTTCAATATGTGACACGTCATTCACGACAACTTTCCCTTTGACCACGAACCCTTCTCCAATAGTTCGGCTCTTTGAGTTATCTCCAAAAGTGACTAGTGGTCCCTTAATCTCTTTATAACTGTCAATATCATTCTTGTCTCCGGTCATGTGTTTTGAGCACCTGCTATCCAGATATCAAGTATCTTTGACCCTTTTCTTGGATAAGATGCTCTTTCGCTCTTCATCATTATCGGCCATGAGGCATAGTAGAGCTTCATCATCGGAGCTATAGCCGTCTGAGTCAATTCCAGATGGGTAGTCTGAATCGTCAAGCACGACCATCTCAGAGTTTGTGATCATTACTTCCCTTTTGAAGAAGCTTCTCCTCACTTTGGCCTTTTTATCTTAAGGAAGCTCTGGACACTCGTATCTGTAGTGTCCTTGCTTATAGCAGTGGAAACATTCTTCTATGTTCCTGTTTACTATCCTGAATTGTTCAGCTGGACGATCAGCTGGCTGCTGGTTCCTCTCATCCTTAGCAGCTTCATCAGCTTAGGGTTGAGCTGATTGTTGATCTCTAACTTTTCTCAGCTTCTCCAGCAATCTTATCATTAACTGGATTTGTTTATTTAAATCCTCTGTCAGGATCTCCTTTTTATCAGCTGACTCTCTTCTTCGATCAGTCACCGATCCCCTTGGATTCTCTCTTACTGGCGAACCTCTTGGTCAAAAGTTATTTCTTCCGCGAGCTTCTCTGAACTGGTTTTTTTCAGCATAGAAAGAAGCATTATGAGAAGAGAAAGTGGATGCTTCTCTCTTTCAGTTCAGGCTGTACTCATGAGCTTTGAGAGATCCAAATAACTCTCTGGGAGTAATGCTATTTAAGTCTCTCGACTCTTTTATAGTAATTACATTCATATCCCATTCATCAGTGAGATTGTCAAGAACTTTTGAGTTCATCTCACTGTTAGGATAGCTTCTTCCCAGATTGTTCATCTCGCTTAAAATGCCAAGAAATCTTGTTTCTAGGCTTGAGATGCTTTCTTCCGATTGCATTTTGAAAGACTCATACTTGTCAACTGCCAGTTGGAGTTCGTTTCCTTTGATGGCCTCGGACTCTTTGCATAGATCTGCAAGTAGTTCCCAAATCTCATTCGCTATTCTACAGTTTTTAGTGTCTTTCATACGATCCTCATCTAGAGTTTGAAAGAGTGCTGCTTGAGCAATAAACTCTAGATTCTTCAACTTCTTCTCTTCACCCGTGAGAAGATGAGTTGGTTTTGCAATCCTGGCTAGTTGGTTGACATCCATGATGTGGGCTTCGTTGTCCATCATAATGATGATTGGACCGTCTTCAATCACCTCCCACATATTCTCATCGATGGAGCATAGATGAGCTTTCATCCTCCTGCTCTGATTGTCATAGTTCTCAACTGAAAGAGAGGTAGCTTATGGTTTCCCATAGCTTAAAATGTTAGCACAGATAAACAGATCTGATTCAAATGATCTGCAGAAATGGCTGATCCTTAGAATCAACCGCTCTGATACCACTTGTTGGTCCCGCTATGAGTCTATGTCAGTTTAGAGGGGGGTGAATAAACTGACTTCAAAAACTTTGAACGAATGCGGAATATATAGGGCCCTGACTCTCTTTAGATATTTTATCTGTGTTTCTTGATCAGTTGAGAAGGCCTGACTGAAGCTTAGTTGGTGAGCTGATCAGTTTGCAACTGATAGCTTTGAAGACTTGGCTAAAGCTTGTCAGCACAGTCTGTGTGTATAAAGGTGTGCAGTTTAAGAACATGCAAAGCTGAAAGCAATAAGAGCAGCACACACAAGACTTTTTAGAGGTTCGAAGCTTCATGCTTCTACGTCCTCTCTTCTTTCCACACAAGGGCAATCCACTATGTAAGTGTAAAGTTTCTTTATTATAGTTATATAGTGAAGAATTCCTATTGGACCTGAAAACGGCACCCTTCAACCCGAGCGCGGTCTCCTTTCCACCTGTTGCTGTCCCGGAAGAATAGACCCGTCGGTACACGCTCCTCCTCAGCCAATTTCTGGGTCGACAACTCACACTTACCGGTCCCAACTGCTCGCTGAGACTATATATGCTATTGCCTGTCTTTACACAATTTTAGATCTCGCTCGATCTTCAAGAAAGCAGTTTTGAATATGTTATATATCAACCTGCAATGCTCCTTCAGCTTGAGCTGGGTGGTTGATCTTTGAGGGACTGAACTGAGAGCTTTGCCCTTGCTGGAATTCGTCGTCAGCTTAGCAGCTTGCTTTGAACTTCAAGCACGCCTTCTCAGTTGAGACTTTTCGCACTTTGAGAGTATTAAGCTTTGAGCTGTGGGGAGGAAGAAAGAATAGCTTGTTCTGCAAAATAGCAAAGTTAGATTGGCGAAAGTCTTGGCTAAATTGAGTTCGCCCTCTTTAAATAGATGAGTGATTTTTTACCGTTATGATTGGTGAATGTTTAGAATTCACCGACGGCATTTTAATGCATATAGCCGTTTAAAGTTCTTAATGAAATAGCCGTTTGACTTTAATATCCTCTGCTCTAAGATCATCAGGATCTTTTAAAGATTTCCTATTAAGATCTTCATTGGCTGCTTGTCAGAAAGAGCAGGTGATTTGGCTATCATTTTTGGACATTCAGCTGATGAGCTTTCAGCTATCTCGGCTTTCAACTCTGAGATTGTCCAATTGGCATATCCTCAGCTGTCTTGAGCTTCAGTCCTGATATAGTCCAGTTCAGCTGACTCGTCAGCTTAGCCTAAAAGCTTTCAGTTATAGACTATCAGTTGGCTACTTGATTGACCTTTTCTTTTCTCCATGAACTGATCTATGATCAGTTCAGTATTGGGTCAATGCTTTTAGATCTTTTCTTCCAGCTAACTGATCTTTGATTAGTTTAGGGTCAACTCTTTGTGACTGACTGATCTTTGATCAGTTCAAGTTGGCTCTATTTTCATTAGTCTATCTTGACTTTCTGCTAAGACTGATGATTTCTCATTTGTGGATGCCTACTAGTCTCCAAAGTTCTCTTCCCCCCTTATAGCTTTTCTTAAGCCTTTAAAGAGTTGACTCTGACTGGTCTGATCAAGGCAACCTTGTAAGCTGGTTGACCATGCTTCAAAATAGTTGTCTCTCATTTCAGCTTGAAGTCTTACTTGGTCATTATCCTTGATTACCAGCTTTTCATAACCTGCAGTTTTTCATTAAATCATCATACATGTTTTGACATTTCATCAAAACCATCATTTGGGATTTTCCCAACAATTTTCCTAACAAAAGTGCTGAGGATACAAGGACAGTTTCAGATGCTAGGAAATCAACGTACCTTGAGGTCAAGATGGAAAGAATTTTAGACCAGATGGAGAAATTGATGAACCATACTGGGGCACCAAAGAAAAGAGTGTGTGGAGTGTGCAAGAGTGTGGCCCATTTCACTGATGAATACCCAACACTACAGGAGGAGGACGTTGCTGAAGTCAACTCTCTCGGTGGGCATAACAACAAAAACAACAACAGGAGATATGATCCCCACTATCAAACATACAATCCTGGATGGAGGGATCACGAGAATTTCAGGTGGAAGAGGAATGATGCCCACCAACTTGATTTACCACCACCACAGCCGAGGGCATGAGAAGAACCCAGCCTGGCTGAGCTAGTCCGTGCCATGGCCAAGGAGATTGTGAAGTCACAGCATGAGAATGAAAGGTTCAAACAAGAAACAAGGACTGGTCTGCAGCATGTGAGTAAGCAAATTTCCCAATTAGCTCAAGACCTTGCCTAGCTGAAGGAAAGAAACGGACAATTACCATCTCAAGTGATAAACCCTCGAGAGCAGGTGAATGTTGTGGCCACAAGGAATGAAGAGACAGCAATGAGAGCTAAACAGAAAGGAGATACTGAAGGCATAACGAAAGAAGAGGAGCAGACAGAGAAAGAGGTTGCTGAGCCCACAAGGCAGGAAACAAAGAAGAAGCCTCCTTTCCCTGAGCGTCTTGCCCATGATAGAAAAGAGGAGGAGATGAAGGAACTCCTCAAGGTCTTTCATAAAGTGGAAGTCAATATTTCACTACTTGATGCGATAAGGCAAGTTCCTCGTTGTGCCCGTTTTCTGAAAGAGTTGTGCACCAAGAAGGTGCATTTTGAAGATGATGTGAGACTGTTCATGGGAGAAAACGTCTCTACAGTGCTACAGAAGATTCCTAAAAAGTGTGAGGATCATGGTATGTTTGTCATACTGTGCATAATTGGGAGCAAAAAGATTGAAAAGACAATGTTTGATCTTGGTGCCTCCATAAACATCATGCCCATGATGATTTATGAAGAACTGAATCTGGGACCACTCAAGGAAACAAGAGTGATCATCTAGTTGGCAGATAGATCAAATTTCTATCCCGAAGGTCTAATAGAAGATGTTTTGGTGAAGATGGGGAATTAATTTTCCCGGCAGATTTCTATGTCTTGGACAAGGGCAAAATGACACCATCCACATATGTTCTACTGTTAGGGAGGCCTTTCATGAAAACTGCTCACACCAAAATCAATGTCGATGAGGGCACGCTGACATGTGAGTTTGATGGCCAGATAGTTATTTTTAACATTTATGAAGCCATGAAGTACCCACAAGATTCGGAGTCAGTCCACTTTGTGAACCATTGTTATGCCCAATCTCAAGTCATTCTGGGTCGCATGAACAACCAAGAACCCTTGGAATGGGCATTGCAAACTGGGTTAACTGACTATGATGCCCTTGACGAAGATGAGAATACCAGAGACGCCATCATAATGTTGTGCTCTCTGGAAGAGTTACCGCATGGAGTGGTGGATTTCAATTTGCCCACCATGACTCGGACAGACAAGATGCTTCCATTGGTGCAGAGGGCACCAAAGCTAGAATTGAAGAATCTCTCTGATCACTTAAAGTATGTCTATCTTGGGGAGAATGAGACACTGTCGGTTATTATAAGTAAAGGACTGAATCTTGTTGAAGAAAACTGGCTATTGAGACTGTTACGCATACACAAAGAAGCAATGGGATGGACTCTGGCTGACATCAAGGGCATAAGCCCCGCAGTATGCATGCACAAAATCCTGTTGGAGGATGATGCAAAATATGTACGGGATGCCCAACGCAAACTAAACCCCGCAATGAAGGAAGTGGTGCTAAAGGAGATACTCAAATTACTGGATATGGGAATCATTTATTCTATTTCATACAGCAAGTAGGTGAGCCCAATTCATGTCGTGCCCAAGAAGTTAGGAATCCAGGTGGTAAAAAATGAGAAAAATGAGCTTGTGCCCACAAGGCTACAAACTGGATAGAGAGTCTGTATAGACTACCGAAAGCTCAACACCATCATAAGGAATGATCACTTCCCGTTGCCGTTCATAGATCAGATACTGGAGAGATTGGCTGGAAACAAGTTCTTTTGTTTCCTTAATGGATATTTAGGCTACATGCAAATTGTGGTAGATCAAGAAGATCAGGAGAAGACTACCTTCACATGCCCATTCGGCACATTTACTTATCAGAGAATGCCTTTTGGGCTCTGCAATGCCCCTGAAACTTTTCAACGATGCATGATGAATATTTTCTCAGATTTTTTGGAGAATTGCATCGAAGTATTCATGGATAACTTCACAATCTACGGGGATTCATTCGACGCATGCCTCGACAACCTTGAAAAAGTGCTAAAAAGATGTGTAGATAAGTACTTGGTGCTAAACTATGAAAAATACCATTTCATGGTTCGAGAAGGGATTGTTCTTGGGCACGTTGTTTCAGAGAGAGACATAGAGGTGGATAAAGCTAAGGTGGACATCATCGAAAAGCTACCGTACCCCACTACGGTGAAGTAAGTTCGAGGTTTTCTTGGGCATGCTGGGTTCTACCGGCGCATTCATCAAAGACTTTGCAAAGATTGCTCAACCAATCACGCATCTTTTACAAAATGATGTGCCTTTTGTCTTCAACAATACATGCAAGGAAGCCTTCAACACTCTGAAGAAGAGGTTGGTCACGGCAGCCATCATTCAACCTCCAGACTGGGGCATGCCATTTGAAATAATGTGTGATGCCAGTGGATACATTGTGGGCGCAGTGCTTGGACAAAAATGAGGTAAAGAATGCCATTTGATTTACTATGCTTCCAAGACATTGAATCATGCCCAAGCCAACTACACCATGACTGAAAAGGAATTATTGGCAGTAAGTAGTCTTTGCATTTGAAAAGTTTTGACCCTATTTGCTCATAGCTAAGAGTATTGTTTACACCGATCACTCTGCATTGAAGCACCAACTTGTAAAAAAGGAATCAAAGTCGAGGCTCATCCGATGGATACTACTGCTACAAGAATTTAATTGGGAGATCAAAGAAAAGAGTGGAGCTCAAAACCAGGTGGCCGATCATTTGAGTAGAGTACTCAATAAGGAAAAAGACGTGGTACCCATCGAGGAGTCTTTCTCAGATGAGTATCTGTTCAACCTCAAGGGCACAGCACCTTGGTATGCTGACTTGGTCAATTTCATGATCTCTGGAGAATTACCGACCAGACTCTCGACCTATCAAAGGAACAAAATCAAAAGTGATAGTTGGTATTATGTATGGGATGAGCCCATATTGTGGAGAAAGTGTGCAGACCAAATCATCCATTGCTGCATGCCCATAGAAGAAACCAAGAGTATTCTTGATCACTGCCACTCTGAAGCATGTCGAGGGCACTTTGGTGCGAAAAGAACTGCAAATAAGGTTCTTGATTATGGGTTCTTTTGGCCCTCACTTCACAAAGATGCTTATGAGGTGTGTCGATGATGCCCACACTGCCAGATGACTGGAAACATCTCCAAACGCAATGAAATACCTATGGTGCCTATCATGCCATTAGAAGTCTTTAACGTTTGGGGAATTGACTTTATGGGTCCATTAACTAAATCCAATGGACATCAGTACATAGTCCTAGCTGTGGAGTATGTATCCAAGTAGGTGGAAGCAAAGGTAACTACCACAAATGATGTATGTGTGGTTAAGAAGTTCCTGAAGTCTAATGTGTTCAGTAGGTTCGGTGTGCCCAAGGCACTAATAAGTGATCAAGGATCCCACTTCTGCAACATGATCATCAAAAATTTACTGAAGGGGTATAGAGTGAGACACAAGGTGACTACTGCATATCACCCACAAGCGAATGGGCAAGCCGAGGTTTCCAACCGAGAGGTCAAGTCCATACTTCAAAAGGTTGTGAACCCCAATAGCAAGAATTGGAGTTTCAAGCTGGATGATGCCTTGTAGGCATATCGCACTGTCTACAAAACACCCATTGGGATGTCTCCCTTCCACTTAGTCTATGGAAAGAATTGCCATCTTCCAGTAGAGATTGAGCATAAAGCCTTTTGGGCAATTCAGAAGCTGAACATGAAGCTTGATAAAGTTGGGATCGAAAGGAAGCTTCCACTTCAAGAGTTAAAAGAGATTAGGCTAGAGGCCTATGACAATGTTTCTCTCTACAAGGAAAGAATAAAAAGAACCCATGACCACCTCATTCGCCACAAGCCATTTGAGCGTGGGCAAAAGATTTTGTTATATAATTCCAGAATGAAGCTTATGGGGGGAGGACTCAAGTCCAAATGGTCTGGACCATATGAGATCCAGACTGTGTGCCCAAATGGAGTAGTGGAATTATTTGATTCAAGTAATGGAGAGATCTTTAAAGTCAATGGTCAAAGGTTGAAGTATCTCAATGAACCAACAGTTTCATACATGAAGGCTCTCGGGGTCAAGCTCGTTGAGCCCACATACATGTGATGAAAGGCAAGTGTTGTACCCATGATAATAACTGGGGCGCTGACTAGGAGGCAACCCATTATTTATTTTTATTTCTTTTTTTAATTTTTCGCAATTTATTTCTTTCCTTTTGAGTGATTATTTTTTGCCATGTTAGACTAGAAGTTGGATTTTGTGGCTTTATTTTATTTTTTTTTTGGAATATTTTAGGGAACAAATTTAGGTGAATTTTTCATGGAAGGAAAGAATCTAGCCAATTTGGATGCTTCCAGTATGGAGGGCACCAGCAAAGGCAATTCCGGAAAATGCGGGATCTCTCTGCCCCCGTGAGCACAACACAAGATTCCATATAAGGAAACTCTAAAAGCCCAAAAGTCATCTGACGGGCCTGTCATATTAACCCAAATTGAGTGGCTAGGGTGAATCCAAGTATTAAACCCTCACCCCCTTCCTCACCAAAATTCACTCGCATTTTTTCACCCAAAATTTCAAAAACTTAAAGCCCTTTTTTCTCTCTCTAAAAATCCCTCTCTCAAACCGCCATACCCATGATCACCATGGCTCCTAAAACTCACGCTGCCAAGTCCACAAAGAAAAAGATGGAGTTTACCTATTTCACTTCACCGAAAAACTCCACAGATACCACCACCGACACTGCTGCACCAACAAAGCCATCGAGCACCGCCGCCATGAACATCCAACCTCTCTCCACTGTCAAGCCACTGCTTTCACCGATTTTTACCTGAAAATCGGAGAGGGAGGAAGAAGCCTCTCTGAAAATTATGGAGGAGACCGCCGGAGAAATCGACGACCAAGAGGAGGCCAGCATGCAGCAAGATGTGACCCCCAAGCCGATGCCGGAGCACACTTCTGAGCCCTCTGCAACTGAAAAGTTGAATAAGGTGAAGAAGGAGAAGGTAGCCGTCGTGAAAGCTCAGTCGCAGACCCTGAAAAGGAAGAAACAGCCATCGCCGACGCTGTCGGAGGACAAGGAAGCCCATGAGGAGGCTGAGGAAGAAAAAGCTGAAAGTAGTAGGGAGTCGCGAGCCCACAAGAGTCTGGATGACTAGTCTCTGTCTCTGAAGGAACATACTGAGGGCACAACAAATGCGCCCTCTGTGTCTGCCAAGGGGGAAGGGAAAGGCCCTGCCAAGCCGTCTGCAAAGAAGGGCAAAACTATGGTTAGCTTAACTTCTAGAAAAGTCATACCAAAAAGAGAGGGCATCTTGCCCACAAGGGAGATCGTCCATAGCAAGATCATCCACTTCACCTCGCTCGCTGTCTTAGGCATTGAGCGAGAGGTAAGAGAAATCTTCTCTAATGTTGGCTGGTCGTTTTTCATTGAATGGGATTGTCTGATTTTCCCTAAGTTGGTCTATGAGTTTTTCCATGATCTGTCTGTGAAGAGTATGGGAAAGGGTGGTACTTCTGCTAAGGTTTTTAAGTTTAAAATTTTTGGTAAAAATTTTAATCTTTCTGCTGATGAATTGAACATGGGTTTGGGCATTATGTCATTTTTAGATTTGAATGATGATAATTATAGATTTGCTGTTGTTGTGGTGCCCACAGATGAGAATATGGATGAGAAGTGGGCTGAGTTAGGTGACGGTTCCAAATTCAAGTTTGGAACTAGCAAGGGACACATGCTGAAAAGCAATGCTCTTCACTTTTATCACCGAGTGCTCGCCTACAACTTCTTTAGCCGGAAAGATAGCTCCAACTCCATCACCAATCAATGGTCATTTGTCCTCTGGTGCATGGTGCACAAGAAGAGGATAAGCTTCAGAGCCGTGGCCATCGCCTACTTTAAGGACATTGTGGCCCATTCTAAAAACCGCATCTCCTGTGCCCAACTGATAATCCATCTTGCTGAAAAGCTGCACTGGTTTAATCCCTCATCCACTAATTTGTATTGCAAGCATGTTGAATTATTTGATTTAAACTGCTTGAAATGTATGATGGATGTCTTTGACGATGAGGAGGGAAAACCCGTGTTCGGCATACTGAATTTTGAGACTTCGAGTAGCCTTAGTTTTTCTCTGAATGCAGGACCCAGCAAGAGGCCCTTGAGGGCACAACAGCAAGAGCCAGTAGCCACCACTATCCTAGCCAGACTAGACCGATTGAAAACCGTCCTGTTCGTCTACTTCAAGCACGTCGGATTCAATTATCTAACCCCATCTGATGCCTAAACTGGTACTCTTTCTGGTAGATTAGGTTCGTAAGATAACCTTCTGGCACCCACTTTGCCGAAGGCAAAGTGTGTGGGTGGGGGTTACTCTGCCTTCTTTACCTTTTTTTATGTGTCAAGCATGTGTAAATATTTGAACTTATAAGCATAGAGTCTAGTGTCTTGTGACCATAAAGAAGTATATTTTTACTGTATTTTTATTTCAGCATGCCCATGCTACTGCTTATATGATGAATGAACTAATTACCTTGTGAGGAATTGAGCCTGAATTCACAATGCATGTGATTATTTTTTCTTGTGTGATTTCTGAATTATTGAATTTAGGTGAACTAGAACTTGCTTTTGCTCTATTCCGAGGTCACAAGGAATTCTGGGTATACTATTGAAATGCTTAGGCAATTTTTCTTTCTGAGCCCACAAAGCCAAATAAAACCATCCTGATATTATCCCTTGCAACCCTGTTTGAGCTAAAAATAAATTAAGCCTTGGTCATGTTCTTTCTTGAAACTACAAAAAGACCATGGGCATGAGGAGAGGATAAATCTGGTGTGTTACAAGGCATAAAATGCCAAAGAAAAGAAAGAAAAAAATGAGAAAGAAAACCCCAAGAAAATAAAGTACAAAATGCCCACAACATAAAAAATCTGAGGAATGTGCTTTATAAAATGGGCATGGTGGCAAAGGCCAGTAACAGTCAAAAGAAGTCTCCCAAATAGAAAATTCGACTAAATTCTGAGCCAGTACTAAATATTTCCTACCTTGAACCTGTAGCCCCATTACAACCTTCAAAGTCCTTAGCATAGGTATGCCCATTATTCCAACAGTGGTGGAGGAACAAGAGCACTTGCAAGCCTATAGTGACCCTCAGTTCAATTATGTTTTCCTTGAGCGTAAACACTTAGCCAAAACACTTGAGTGAGGAAAGCATGAGAGAACCACTCACTTAGTCATTTTGATTTGCAGTGGACATTATGTATGTTTTTACTGTTTATATGTTGTTGAGTATGATCAGATTCCTAGATCTCTGTGCCCGCAAGAGATATATTTAACATGCTTGGTTTGTCGTGAGTCTGTCTTTTCCTCCTTTTATTTTCTATTTTTTCTTTTTGGGCACGTTGTACCCGCATACTTGAGGGCAAGTATGACTAAAGTGGGTGGGTGTGACAAGTCCAAATTCTCTCATGTTTTTGTGTCTTTTTCTCGTTCTTTTATCCTTTATTTTTTATGTTTTTTGAGTCGGAAAGAGCCAGAATGGGCACAAGGGTAGGCAGAAAGCAGGAGAATCACTTCTGAAGGGTATAACGATGGCAATGATACCAAGATGGGCAATAAATTCTCAGCAGAAAGCTCTTTCTTGAGCCTGGCGGAAATTGCCCACCATTCCAGCAAAAGCTGAAGGAAAAGTTCGTGATCGTGCCCACAACAACCCTAAAATGATTGAAAGGAGAAGGAAAGGAGACAAGGGCACAAGAGTAATCGCAATCAGCTGAAGCAGGAGCAGTGCACCTTAGCCGCCCAAGGAAAGAAGACCCGCGGAAGGAAAGTGAGATCTTTCAGAAGGAGGATTGGCTCTACAAGGAAATTTGCTATGTCAGCGATACTAGGGCACGGTGAGTACAGAATCTGTGACTCAGAATCTTCTAAATAAGGGAAGAATCTGCTGGATATGGAAAGTCTTGGGCATGGCGGCTGTGGACTAGGCTGAAGATCCCCCGGCCTGTGGGGGAGTTTACTTTGTGTTTTTGTACTCCTATTTAAGTAGATTTCATGGCAGAAAACAAACACCTCTTTACACTTTTTTATTGCTTTTACGTACAACAATTTATTTTACTTTTCTGCATTCTGTCTTGGGCCTTATGCCCGGAGGCATTTAGGATTTCCAGTTTTATATTATTCAATCCAGCATTGGAGTTGGATTCTTTTTGCAGTTAATATAAGTAAGTTTTTCATTTATATTATGTCTTGTTTTAATTCTTTAAATTATTATTATTGTTCTAAGTCTAGCATGAGCGGCTAGACTCGTTATTCTGGATTGAACAAGGATAAGAACTTAATGTACACGTAAGAACCGTGAGGCTTATGGGCATAAACTGTGCGAATTTGGTTCCGTCATGTAATCGTTTTCTTTGTTGCATTATACAGTAGGCTAAGCTAGTTAATTGTGGCTGATCACTCATTAATTAGAATTGTGTTCACTACCTCTATAAATGGTCAATGAATCATAGATGTGTGTTGGTCATGAAGGGATGGGATACATCACGGGTACTGAGGGCATAAGAGAGATATTTGTCTAGGTAAATCTGGGTCTGTCTAGATCATAATGCTACTTTGTTGCTTACAATCATATGAGAGATCGGGGTTGGGTAACAAGTTAGGGTTTAGGGGACGAGAGATCACCTCTAGGCTAAACTGAAAGGATAGATTGGGTAAGTGTGAGATATCCGTTGCCTATAACCAGGTACTCAGATTTGCATAAGTAAATAGCGTGCCCATGATTAGCCAAGTGTGTGTTAAGTTCGAAATCTGAGTTCTAATCCGGAATACTTTTACTATTAATATTTTCTTGTCTTTTGTTTTGTTTTGTTCTTTAGTTTACAGTCTTTACATACAAAGTACAGAGACCACAACAATCCTCAACCCTTTTGAAAAAGTGACATTGGAAGATAGAATTCGCAGCTCCTCGTGGGATCGACCCTTACTCACATTAGCTAGCTACGCCTTGCTGTGGGCATAAGGATAAGTCTCGTCTGAGAGATTTATTATGACCGCGAAATGACCCCACGTCAGACTCTCTTCTCTATCGCGAACTCACAGTAATCGACCCCTTGATGATCCACAACCAGACTCACGGGTGCTGCTCGTGAGTCCTCTACACTTGAGAGGAGAACATCTAACCATTGAAGATGAGAGTTCAACAGTGTTGGAGAGAGAAGTCGTCATAGAAGACAATTGAATGCCACAGATTGAATGATTTTGATTTATTTAATTATATTTTTCCGTTCATTATTGGGTATTTGATTACCTAGTTTGGATTTCTCATATGTATGTTGATGGCCACAACATGTGTATGCAAGCTATTAATTGGAAAATTCTGGTCGTGACTGATAATTAGTGGGATAAAATAGGTGAATCATTTTATGTAATGCTTGGAAAGACTGACCAAGTGAACAAGTGTTGCATAGGAATTTAAGTCTAAGGAACGAGATTGTGAGTAATAACGTGTGACGCGCGGTCGTATCGCGCTCAAAATGAATTTGTATGCTCATGTGCCCACAGCGAGCGTAGCTAGCTATGAGTAAGGGTCGATCCCACAGAGAGCTGATGCGATCTTACTTTCGAGTCACCAATCATAAAAGGGGGTTTGGTACCGTGGTCACAACAATGGAAATTAAATCTGCAAAAATAAACTAAAGAGATATCAAATAATAAAAGGTTCCGGAACTGGAACTTGAATCCATTTTAACTTATACTCACTCGATCATAGGCACAATGATTTTCCTACACGATTAAATCACTCAGTTATGGAGACCGGATTCCTCAATGTGTCTCCTTATTCATCCATTCAGATTAGGTTTAAAGGTGATTCCTCGTCCATTAAACCCCTAACCTATCACCCACCCCCGGTTTCCCAAAGAGATGTAAAATGAATAGGTGGCAGTGTGCCCTAGATGAACCCAAGTTTACTATGTTTACTGATTCCTCGTGTGCCCACAGCAACCCACCGATTTCCCAGTTACCATTTGAATTAACACACAGTCACGATTCGCTAATCCAATTAACCCTGGTGTGCCCTCTACAACTAAAGAGTGATCAGCCACATTAGTTATATTAAACTCACGCTCACTAGGAATAAGAACAAAAATCGGCAGAAACCTAATCGTGCAGTAATGTGCCCACACGACCTCACGAGTATTTAAGTGTTTTGTTAAACCTTCATCTTTAGTTCAAATTCCGGAATATAGATCTAGCTACTCATACTATAAAGAACTGTAAATGCATAAATTAAAGACATGATAAATAGGAAAAACTTACTGGAATTGAATAAAAACTCATCCAACACCAACGATGAACAGCAACAACATTAAATATAAATCCTAACCTCTGTAGGCATAAGGCCCCAGATTATCTTGCTGCCGGAGCAGCGTTAAAACTAACCTAATAGCAAAAGTAAAAGTGCAGAAACAATATGCTACGAAGTGTGTCGTTCTAACAATCAAAACTAGAATTTTAAAAAGAGTACAAAGATCAATTCAAATCCCCAAAAAAAAGGAAGTCTTCAATATCTGCCGGATTCGCTATGCCCCGCTGGAATCTGCCTGTATAAGAAAACTTCCTTATCTGTTGGATCTCTGTGCCCACTGGAATCTGCCTGTATAAGGAAACTTCCTTAGGTGGTGGAATAAATCCCGATATTTTAGGGATGTCATCCTTATCTTCCAAATTGTTTCTCAAGAGTCCACCTATGAACAATCTTTCCTTCTTCTATTCAGATTTCGAAATCAATCAAGTTCCAACGCCAGCTTTATCTTCTTTCAACAGAATTCCGATTTTTCCGGGAATGCCCTCTTCACTGCCTCCTCTGAATCTGTGCGAGTACTGTAGGCACGACATCTTCTGCTCAGGTCTAATATGCCTATTTCATCGATTTCAATCAATTTGAGGCCAAAATGCCTCTTTCGCCAGATTTCACTCTTGTTATTCCCCAACCACTTTTCTGGTTCTTTTCCGACACAAAAGACATTAAAAGGGACATTTAGAGCGACTAAAATGCCCAGAAAAACACGAAATAAATGGACTTATCAATGTGTGTGAAGAACCGACCGCAGTGAAGTGCATGATTATTATCTCTATGTTATGACATGTGTTCTATGAACAGTCTGATAACATATTAGTGATTTCCCACCTTTAATGAATTAAAGAAGGTTAAGTAAGCAATAAATCAATTTGATATCTGTTGTATGTGCATTATCCCTGGAATCTCCCATTTCTTTTATTTGTTAATCACTCATGTTTATTTCTTGCATTTTATGTTATTGTTCTGTTTTGCATTTTATTCTTGTTTTTCCTTCTTTGAGTTTAGAGTCTGGATAATGATAAAATATCTGTGTTTTAGTCTGGTAATTTATTCGAGTTTCAGTCCTTGTGGGATACGATACTCTTGCTCACCTAGATATTACAAATACATCATGCACTTACGGTACAATTATTTGTTAATAAATAGCGTGTCGGGCAAAACGGAATTTAGGCTCAAAACTCACAAGGTATGCTTACTTCATTCATTATACTTGTTGCTAGCGTGGGCATGCTGATAAAGTTTTATAAATAATTTCCACCATCATGACCATAGGACCAAGACTTCATATTTTCCAAGTTTTAATAAATAAACATATTGGACACGACTAAAAAGAAAGAAAAAAAAGCAGCCCCAACCCACACACTTTGCCTTAGGCAAAGTGGGTGAAAAAGAGGCTAGAAAAATAAAACAAAACAAAACAAAATAGACGCCAAATGCCCTCGTCATCCATATACTTTGCCTTAGGCAAAGTGGGTGAATAAGGGCAAAACAAAGAAAAAAGACTCAAAAAGAAAAGAAAAAACCAGATTGGGTTAGGCCTTGAATATATGAACCCAATATGTTTGAAGTAGGCATGGAGGGAATTCTCCAAACTATCCAAGATGATGGTAGCCAACTTCTGCCTTTGTGCCCTCAGTAGTCTCAAACTCAGCCCTACAAAATAAATTAGAAACGAAATGCGCAAAGACTGTAAAATGGGCACACGACAATATTCAGATACTTGTTTATTTCTCCTCGCTTATGCTCGTCTTCTTTGTATAATGATTTTCAACTTCGGGATGAAAGACCAAGTTTCTTGTACTATAAGAATAGAGCATCACATGTAAAACTTAAACAAGTATTTGAAAGAAAAGATAGAAACATGGCTCCCCGACAACGGCGCCAATTTTGACGCGCGGTCGTTTCACGCTTCAAAATAAATTTATAATTTTCCTTATGCCCACAACGGGCTTAGCCAGAAGTGAGTAAGGGTCGATACCACAGGAAGCTATGCATCTTTTCTTTCAAAGTCACCAGTAACAAAATGAGGGGGATGTATTTTGGTTACACGTTGCGAACTAAAAAAACAAACTACAAAACTAAAAACAATATTAATAGATAACAATATCTAAAATGAATAAAACTTAGAATAAAACAATAGACTCGGTCATGGGCATACTGATTTCTTATGTGAACTTAATTATCTAGTTAAAGGCACCAAATCTCTCTCTGCATGCCCAATCTATCCTTTCAACAAGGCAGCTTTATGTCCTAGACAGACCCAATTTTACTGCGACACTGATCTCTCAAGTTGCCCACAATACCTGTGATGCACCACATCCCTTTATGCTCAACACATAGCTATGATTCATTAACCATGTATAGAGGTAGTGGACATAATTTTAATTAATGAGTGGTCAATCACGATTAACTAGCTTAGCCCACTTTAATGCAACAAAAAACGATTACAAGACGGAACCAAATTCACACAGTGTTATGCCTATTCCGGCCTCACGATTTCATGTTATTTATTCCTCATCTAATTTAATCTGGATTAAAGATTACCAATTAATAAAGTGAAGAATAATAAAGAAACAAAATAAAACATAACTGATAAAATAAACTTACATTATTTGAAGAACAAATCAGCTCCAACTCCGACTTGAAAATATAAACTAATTACTTATGTCTTGAGGGCATGAGGCCCCAGGTTACTAGGGAAAACCAAGAACAAAAACTAACTATGCAGCATCCTACACTATATATTTGATGTTTTTTGAATGTTTCAATAGGATCTATACATCAAGTATTTATACAAGTAGGTCAAGATTCGAATTTGGCCCATGGACTGGCCCATCTTCAAGATCGGATATCAGCGTGCCCACGACTTTCCTTATCTGGCATATTCTGTCCTTGTGGGGAAAGATATTCCAGCAGTATTTTGGTGTGGATATTCATTGTGCCCTACTTGCAATATTGGAGAGATGCACTTTCCATATAGGGCTGATTTAATCCCGATTTTCAGGGGTGCGGTCAAACCTTTCTTTTTTACTTCGTAGTGCCCTCAATAGCTCCGTCAACTGCACACACAATAATCTATGTGTGCTTTATATTGCTTTGCTTAAATGGTTTATCTTATTTGCAATATATCTCTCAACTGCACATAATCAGCCGATAACTGATCAATCATCCATTTGAATATTTATATATATACATATATATATATAAAACGAATCAGGGCCCTACTTATTCCGCATTCTAGCAGCTCCGTCAACTGCACACACAATAATCTATGTGTGCTTTATATTGCTTTGCTTAAATGGTTTATCTTATTTGCAATATATCTCTCAACTGCACATAATCAGCCGATAACTGATCAATCATCCATTTGAATATTTATATATATACATATATATATATATATAAAACGAATCAGGGCCCTACTTATTCCGCATTCTAAAGTAGTTTTTGAAAAGAATTTATCCAACCCCCATTCTAAATTCTATTAGACTCGTTAGGGACAAACATATATGCTTTTAGTTTTGACGAGACAGATAAGTTTTATTTAATTTGGTGTTAATTACAAATAAAATGACAAACTTAATTTTATAGTAGATGTAAACTAATTGAGAAACCAATATTAAGTAATAATTAATTATTTATAATAATTACTTAATTAATTAGAATCGATATAAATGCAATCCAAAAATGAATTTACACATCATATATTTATTTGGTATGCTGATGCAGATTTTCTTCTTGTTTTAACTTTAAACTCGCATCATGCCCACAAGTGTATAAGTAATTTGTAGCATATGATGAAACGAGGCCGGTCCTCTGGGAATTTGATAGTTAAATTAACAACACCAATTATCACAACTTCGACACTTGAATTATCTAGACTCACGAAAAGGAGATTTTGATCCCATATGTACAAAGGAACTATGTAAATAAGAGAACTTAAATCCTCAAACACAAATTAGATTCACACAATCAGGGAACTTAAAGTGAAACAAATGAATGAGAAAGACTCCAAGACATGGACACCTTGTTCCAAATGCTCAAATCTAGGGTTAACACTATACTTATCAATTGCTCAAGCTAGAAAGACCACGAAAGTACATAGGCTCATCTCTCGATCTCACCTAAATTAGGATGCAATATGGATGATTATCTCTTATACATTGCTAGATTGCATTTTCCAAAAGCACGAAAAAGGTCAACAATTTCATCCACATATTTAATCTTTTCTCAAAGACACAAGCACATGGATTTGGATCCTAAATGTTCACATGATCACATTCTCTCTCAAGAAATGTAAATCATAACAAGTGATGTCAAATGAAGGCCACTCAAATAACATCATACTTAATAGTTTAGGAAACAAAAGCTTGAATAAATCATAAAAATAATATATGAGAATATGTTTTACAAAAATTCACAACATCCTAGAGCCCAAAGGCTCTATCCAAGCATATTTACATCCATGGCTAATACAATGAAGAAGATAATAATCTATATCCTAAACAATTCAAGAAAGTGAGGAGAAGAGTAAACCCGATCAAGGCAAATTTCTCTTCAATGGCTTGAATCTTCAAGATGATCTTCACTTCCCTTGCTTTCCTGTTTTGTTCTCCAAAAAAATGACTTTCTAATATGAAGGAGTCTCTTTCCTTCAAAAAAAAATGAGTTCTTGTATATACTAGGTCAAATTAGAATTAAAGTTAAAATGGACAAAAATCAGATTCCTTCGCCCGAAATGCGACCAGAGTAGCTCATGCTTGGAGCCCATGCACTGGGGTGTGACCGGTGATAGTTGCGTTTCCGATTGCGCTTCATTCGGAGGAAATCAACTCTCAAAAGCTGCAAAATGCGAGATTTTAGTCGTGTGAAGGAGTCGGGTAGTTGTGCTTTGTGGGATGCGACCCCCTGTGCTCGCGTGAGAGAGTCGCGTTTGGAAGTACTGTGAGGCGCGACCTGGTGAAACTCGTGTTTTCAGGTCGCGTTTGGCCCGAAGAAAAATAGCTCTCTGAAGGCTCTACAATGTGACATTTTGGTCGAGTTTGGCTTCATCGTCTGGCGTGACCCAAGGAACTCGCATTCCGGGGGTAGCGTTCGAGCTTGTTGTTCATTTCGTTCCCTTTTCTTCGTCTTTTTCTCAACTCTCACGGTCCATGTTTGTCAAATCTCCATTTTAGCTTTAATTATATCCTTTAAGATCATTTTTCCTGTATTAATGATACTTTATAAGAAACGGGGATTTAAACAATATTTACTATATTTAAGACATATTTACACAATAAACTAATAACTTTTAATACTAATTACAGTGAATAATAAGTCCAATAAATACATTCATCATATGCATATAGATATTTAATTCATGGTATCGATTAATAATTTCTATAATTTAGATACTTTATTTTTTAAAATAAATAAATTTTCATCTAAACTTATTATATTCCAAAAATCAATATATCACCACCCAATATATTGTTAATCAATCTATTTTCAAAATTAATCACTATGTTTTATGTACTTACTGAAAATGAATTACAAAATTTGTCAAAACTCATAATTGTTATAATTTAGTTTAATTTTTACTTTAATTACGGGTCATATTATATTTTATTGAATTATAATTAATAAAATATAGCTTGTGGATTGCATAGGTGAAGACAGTAATGTAACTCCCTAATCTTTTACAAATGAAAAACGTCATACATCAATAAATATTCCATAATTTATATATTTTTAGTTTGTGTATTCATTTGGCACAATGTTCTATCTAAATATGTATATTCCGGTCATATATTGTGTCATTGTACAATTATTATTAACATATTGAAATACTTTGTATATAACAAAAATCCTATAAAAGTATACTTATAAAAACTATGTTTCTTATATTGAATATTGTTTTAAAATAAATATACAAAATTATACTTATAATTTACAAATGTATTGTAAAAATAAAATGAATTTATTCAAGCTATTAAAAAAATGGACTAACAAGTTTTTTTTTTTACCAAAACAAGTTAATTTGAGTGTGCATTCATTAAAATAAATTTTCAATGTTGATTTTTTTAATTAATTTTTAATATAATTTTTATATTGGTTAATGTATATTATATTCTTATGTAGTATGATCCACCTTCTCTTTTTGTTGAAATTATTGTTCATATTTAACTAGAATATTCTAGAATTCAAAATTAGAAAGAAAATTCTAGAAATATGATGACGTGCATATATAAATTTTTTTTTTTTTGAAAAAGAAAAATTGTAGATGATTAATATATAACGCCTCAGTCTCAATATGACTGAAACATCACCAAAAGACATGCGTGCATGCTTATGTGAAAATATATTTCAAGAAATTAAATTAACTTTATAAATAATTTGTAAATGGACAACACCTCAACTTAAAAATGTTCAAACCATGTACTCGGGCATTCTCAAAGTCAACTTCCAACAAGACTTTTCAAAATTATTGACTCACGTGTAAGTATATTATCTATCACTTGTTAACATGTAAGTTACATAACCAATCAGGCCATACATTTAAAAATTCAACAATCAACCCTTCTGTATATTTAAAATGTTTGTATATACGGTAAAAAACTGACCACTGAGGTCAATAACTTTCAAACTTAAAAATTTTGCAGAGTATTAGCGAAAGCATTTAATATTTAACATACAGATATAAGTTTAAAGATGGTTTTGAGCAAAAGCCACATAAGGGTCAACCATCAAACCCACTCCAGCAGCTCATCATCAACCAGTTCGATCTCCAAGACCTGAAAATATTTGAAAATATTTAGGTTGAATGCTAGAAAACACCCAGTGGACATTAACATTCGTCCAAGTTATACTTCTATGCTTTAAAATCAATCATAAACATATTTTATAACAAAGTTTACTCTTCTTTATTGGATGAGAGACCCAATGTGATCACATGAATACTTCAAGATTACTTATCTAGACATTTAGTCATAAAGTAATCTATCTATGCTTGTAAGTCGGAATTCCTCTATGCATAAAATCTCAAAACATCCAATCATTACGTAAATAATGTTATTAAAACATTTAACATACTTTTCATGGACGAATTTAAAATATAGTTGTGAGTTATAGAAAAACTCACCTTGATGATCTCAATGTATAGTGCAATTATGCATGAAATTTTACTATGCTTATCATTCGTCTCGACCTACAAAATTGAGATTCTAACTTAGAGTCCTTAATTAGGTCTATAAGGTACTAACTTAGATCATAAATAACTTAAATAAGATTTTCCTAAAGTTTGGGGTCGTTTAGAATTAAAATGAAGTCAAACGGGTGAATAGGGCGCATTTGACTAATTAAGTCAACTTAGTGACTGTGATTGAGAATTTGTCAACTTCCTAGACTAAATCGAATTGAAGAGATATAAAAGATGAATTAAATTAAGTTCAATGACTTATAAGAAGCTTGGTTTAATACCTAAAAGTGAATTCTAATTTTTAGAATTTCTTTTGGGGCAAAATATAAAAATTGGAAATTATAGAACTTAATTACATTTTATAAAAGTTTTAATTTAATTCTCCAAGAACCCAATTATTATTTATAGGTTTTTGACTTGGAAAATTAGACTTAATTAATTAGACTTATTGAAACAAGTTGAGTAAATTGCAAAATTTAAAATACTTCAGTTAAAGTCACTATTTTAACTAATTCTCATTTTTATCCTTCATGCATACTCAGTAGATTAACACCACCATTAACAACTTCCATGGAAATCGCAACTCTTAACCACTTCGACCACTTTCTGCACCTTAGGACTTCAAAACAGCACCTCTCTGCGATTCTATTTAGAGTCGCCGACAGCTGATAAATTAGGATTTTACACCAATTTCATACTATTTAATTGTACATTTTAATTAGTTTACTTGTGTTTTAATCCCAATTTAATTGTAACACGAAATTTGTATTTAATTTAGTCAAACACAAAACGTGTACAATTTAGATGATTTTCGAATCAAAATATTTATACGGATCAAATCTCTATTTTTCTTCTGATTCTTCTCTTCAAAACTTGATCGTCAAACGGTCTTTGAAGTCTTCAGAGTAAATTTGTCTCTTTGATTTTCTTGGACTTGTTGTTTGAACTTGACCCTTGAAGTTTTCAGGGAAGATTTGTATCCTTGATCTCCTTTGACTTGGTCTTTAATCTTGATAACGTTAATTCGGAGGGCCGACACCTTGTTTCCGGATCAAACACTAATTTCGGGATGAATTTAACGAAGAATGTCTTTGACTATCTTGCTTATGGATCAAACGCTTGAAAGAATTTCACTTATGGAATTTCTTTTCAAATTCTTGAACTCTTCAAATGATTTCTAGTGTGTTTTTCAACTGATATGGAGGCTCCTATTTATAGTTGTAGGTATGAGTCTTTTGGTCTGACGTGGCGCGATCTCATTGGCTATTGGAAATTGATATATATCTTAAAAGATATTTACTTGTTGTCAAAGACACTTGATGTTTATCATATAATAATATATTTATTATTTAAATATTTTATCTAATTTTGGATTTCATAAGATTTTAAAACTAAATAAATATATAAAAATTAATAAAAACATTATATATAATATTGTTAACTTTCGCCTCCTACAATAATATTAACCGAAAACGTTTGAAGAATCATCAAACTCATGTCCTTCACCTCCAGATTGATTGAATTGTGAAAATTCTCATTGATGAGGAGACGATTGAGATTCACGAGTTTGGTTTCTTTTTTGTATAATTTCAATTTGTTCACCACGAATGTATTCACGTGTAGTGGGATCAGAGATAGAATCCAAATTTTTGAATAAAATCATATTTTCTTCCCTCAAGTTCGCAACAACATTTCCTTCCCTCAATATTGCGACTAATTTGTCATTCAATCAAATAAGTTTTGACGTTTGCTCACATTGCGCTTTGAAAATGCATTAGTGGAACATATGTGACAAAAATATACTAATTCTGAGTATTGAGACCAAAAATAATATATATTTTCATGTATTGTAGACTTGTAATATTTTCACTAATAATAAGCTTTTAATAATCATTTAAAGTATTTTTATTATTCCAAGTACATTATATGTTATATATTTTTATTAGTACCTAATTTTTAATAGTATATTTTTTTTTGAAAGTATATAATTAAAAGTTATTAGTTTTGGATAATTATCATTTTTAAAAAAATACTAAATCATTAATCATATTCATATTTTAATTATAAAATAAAATGAAAATCTTTAAAAGAATATTTTTATTTAATATAAAAATTTAATGCCGAATATGAAAACTGAAAAATATTTAGTGATGAACATCAAATAGGTATTTAACATTAAAAATGCTCAGAGCAAGCATAGAATTTATTAATTGTCCAAATTTTGGAAACACAAGACCCAACATAGAATTTAGATGGTTCATTTTTATGGATAAAGTCCTAAAATCCGAAATCGTGTTTTTTTTTTCTGAAATAAAATCAATAAAAAAAGTAAAAATGTCGAAGACTCGTTCCAATTTCATGATGAATTAGAGCGTCCTCAATGCATATCCAAAAGCAATAATCTCCCTAGCAGTTGAATTAGATTCCTCAAAAGTCAATCTTTTCAATTTCTGAATATTCTCATCCTTCAAAAAAAAAAAAAAAAAAAAGAAGCGCACACACACACACAAATGCGAACGCCATGCTCCCACACATTTCTAGCTTTCATCCTCAAATTCTTGAATTTTTTGCAGGCATTTGTGGGTGTAGTGATAATTATATACTCTGCTTATGTGCTTAATCAATTGCAGCACCACCCTTCCTGGTAATGAAATTTACTATTTTTTTATTTTTATTTTTATTTTTTCGGTAATTGTTTGAGTTGATGAATTTCTTCGCGATCTAAAATTTGTTGCTTGGGTTGTTTTCCCAATAGGAATTATGGTTGAGGGACGTTTAAAGCTGATGCAGTAATTTGATTTTTTAGTTAGCCCCTTTATGATTTCTCGTGTGTTGTTGTTATGATGGATAGGTTCACATATACGTTTCTGGGAATTGGGATTTTGATATGTTGCATCAGTTTTATTGGTTTCATTGGCGCGGAGGCCATCAGCGGCTGTTGCCTTTGCTTTGTATCCTTCTGCTCCTTCTACTCTCTCTCTCTCTCTCTCTCTCTCTCTTGTCGTGATGGAATGGTGGCTTGAATATTGTTACCTTTTTGTTCTTGATTGTATTGTGGTGATACTTGCAGGTGTGAGGGACTTGACTTGCAAAATTCTCAATTTTTGGATTTTTTTTTTAAGTATTTTGATTCTTGACTAGATTGTAAGATTATCTGGCCCTTGTATGGTATTACAACAATGGTGATGTGTGGTGGTGTTTTTTTTTCCTCCTTTTTTTAAATGTTGAAGAAAAGGTTGAGATGAAGAAGACTATACTTGTCCGAATTGTCATAGACGAGGCTAATTTTTCATGTAGAAACTGATTAAGCTCTTTACAGACTACTAAAATTTAGATGATGCAAAATCCGAAGGCTCTGCTGGCATGGAGATTTGCGAGAGTGAGAGGATGTAGTAGGAAATATTAGTATGCTATCGGAAATATGATAAACCCGAGCTTAAAAAAATCTATCGGCGATACTGGAATTAGGAAGATGGAGATTGATGATTCATGCCACTGTATTGTTGTTATCAGCTGCATTTGAATGAAATTGTGCCCTGGGAGGATTGTATGCTATTTTGCTGACATTTATTGTATCTACCAAGAGCTTGCTGTGAAACTGAATGTTACACCGTTCCATTATTTTCTGTTTAAACCAATCTTGGCAGAAACTGACATCTGTGAGCTAATCTGATGTTGTAATAAATGTATCCTTGACTATATAAATCCTAGTATGCTACACTCGCTGCCATATTCATTTTATCGGAAGTGGGTTTGGTGGCTTTCATTGCTCTTGATCATCAATGGGAGAAGGTAAAGCAACTACCATTTGATTGCTGATGTTTCAGTCCGTCCCTGTGCCTTCACCTGTGTAAATCATTTTCCAGGATATCCCATCTGATCCGACTGGAGAATTTGACAGCCTGTGGACCTTTATCAAAGTGAATGCTGATGTTTTTATGTGGATTGGTATCGCTATTGTTACAATACAGGCATGTTTCAGTCTTCTGTACTAGCATGTTAGTTTTAATTTTCTAATTTTGTTTTCCCATGCTGGTGGACTCTAATTATGATTTTTTTGGATTCAACATGTTTACTTGGTGCAGTTAGATCAAAAGGATGTATATGCATTTACTTTGACATAAGTAATTGTATATAAAAAACAAAGATGCCAAAGAAGCTCGTTGCTTCCTAGGAGCAGTTTGCAAATGGGAGCAACCAATTTAGTGGTCAATTAGTTTCCCACACTTCATAAGTGAGAGTTAATAGCAGGAGCAAACTTAATGTAATGTGCAGGATTTAATGCTATATATTTTGCAAACCTATGTCCCCAGTGTAATTAAAACACTTCTTAAGAGTTAATTGCAAACTTCATTCATTCATTTGCCAATTATGTTGAGTAATTCTTGTGATCATTGGATATGCAAGAAAATTTGAAAATGCCTTCTACATATCCCATGCCATTTCTAATATTCAAGTTTCACCCCTTTGTTTTTTAGGCAATTTCCGTAATGTCATATGCAATTGTTTTATCGTTAACTGGAATTAGCAAAATTGTCGATCTTGGATTCATTTGGCCGTGTATCATCTGCGCGGGACTTACTATATTGAGGCTTCTCCAGCATTTGTGCGATTAATATTTTGCAATATGTTTCTTCCTTTTGTACCTGGGGATAGGGTCATGGCTACATTCTTGGTGCTAAAACACCTCTTATCTATCAACGGGAACTTTCTATGTATCTTAGTATTTTAGAAAGTAGTCTTATGAGGAAGTGTGCTTCTACCATTCAACATTTATTTTCATTAGTTGTTCTAAAACTGACTGCTTCAGAGATACTAATGAATATGGCGTTTCTGGCATATTTGGTAGTTATTGAATATGGAGCGTGTTAAAATATCAGTAACAGTTTTTTATTGCTTTTCCAGGTCTTATCCCTACTTCTTGCAATAGTACTGAGATCCTTGGTTTCTAGCCGGGGAGAAGATGATGACATTGAGGGAGATTATGGTTTCCGCAGCAGCACCAGGGAACCTCTGCTTAGTCCCTATTCTGGCCAAGCATCTGGTTCAACTAGAGGTGATTCTGATATCTGGAGTGTAAGGATGAGACAAAAGGTCAGCATCTGATAGCAAATACAATCTGTGCTCGTACGAATTACATTAATGAAATGCATTATCATCATTATTGTCATCCATTGGCATTCATTTAATTCAGTTATGAAGGTAATAGTGTCTTGTGATGTATCCGACATTTAATACAAATGTACTGCATGCACATGCTTGAATTCTTAGTAGCAAAGCGTCTACCCATAACCCATTAACCGAGTTTATTAGACAAAATGCTGGTCATTTCAAATGAATCACGGAAGAATAAGCATGAGATAGGTACCTAGTCATTGATGCTTTGATTTATCAGGTGCCATAGTGCATTTTCAGATCAAACAATCCTTCCACTGAGAAAGAGCGAAGCATTGAAATAATAGTAACTTGTTGCGTAGATCTAAATCAAGTCAATGAAAATGACATCTCTATTAACCTCATCTTCTGAAACTTTTAATTCTCTGTATCCGTGCTTTTTATAACAAGCAAGTTAGATATTTGGTCCAACCCATTGATATAAAGAAGTGTCTTATGCGTCCTTCCCTTTATCTCCTTGTCTGATTCTTCTTAAAGTTGAATACAATGTACCATTACCCTCGGATTATAATAAGTCTTCTCTGAATATCACGCTTATGATAATGGGATTATCGTAAGCCTTCTTAACATTGAATGCAAGATGCTATTACCCCTGGGATTATGATAAGCCTTTCTCTGAATATCACGTACCCGAATAAGTACAATCACATTATCTTTGCTGACTGAAAATTGATATTTACAGAGGGTAGCAATTCATATTTCATTACTAGATTTTTTGTGTACTAGACGCTCTCTTAAATTCTTCGAGCAGGTGCATATTTGTTCCTTCTTTTTGAGTTGTTGACTTGCTCTCGTATATTTTCGTGTGGCAGTATAATCTTAATACCAGTGGCGATGCAAAACAAAATTAAAACTATCATCTGATGTTGTGAAGCTAATGGAAGTGAGAAATCTGTTGAAGCAAATGAAGATCAGTAGCGGTGTGTTTCTTCAGCAATCATCTTTATGTGCGGTTTATTCTTTATATGATTTAATAAGTGTTTTTGTTTTGTTTTGTTTTTGTTTTTTTCTTTTTATAAAGATGGTTTAGTAAGTTTGGCGTAGATAGAGTTTGTTCTCACAGCTGCATGGTGTGTGGATGACTACTGTAACTGTTGTAGAAAAATGAAGAAATTTATTTTTAACTTTTTAGTGTGCTATTTTGTTTTGCTGTAAATCATGTAATCATTCAGGAACAAATTTTATTATTATTATTATTATTATTATTATTATTATTATTATTATTATTATTATTATTATTATTATTTTATTTTTATTTTTTACACTTTGCTTTCACTGCTCAATTTCATTTCTGCACGAAATGAATGTAATTCAACAATCCATTGATTTCCAGCCTATATTACGAAGGCTAAACCATCTTGTATATTCTAAGCTATTTTCATTTTTTTTTTAAATCTATTCCAAACTAACATTTTTATCAAGTATATATCTAAACTATTAAAAAAAAACTAATCAAATCTATCTTTGAATACATTTTTATGTCAAAATCGGATCTAAAAAAGGAGTTAAAAAATTCAGAATAAAAATATTATGTCATAGATATAATTGATTTGATTACAACACAAGAACCAGATACAAATATTTTAGCCAAAATTAGGTAATTTTTTGCCTAAAAATGTATTCGATGTAGATTTAATTAGTTTTTTTTTTAATTGCTTAGATATTTAATTAATAAAAGTGTAAGTTTAGGATAAATTTGAGAAAATAGAAATACTTTAGAAATTTTGATATAACTGATAATTTAGCCTATTAGGAATAACTTGTATCTTCGTCCATATAATATAAGTTATATAACCTTTTGTTTACTTGAATTAGTAATTACACTTTTGTTTATAAAGATTAAGTCCTTATTCCCAAATACATTAAATAATCTAACTTTTATATCTTTTAACTTATATTTATTGACAATGTGACCCTCAACTCTTTTTCCTCATGATTCTAATTTCCGTTAAATTTTTGGGCGATTGTATGTTGATTCGGTTGTCAGAATTTTACATTGAAATTAAAAAAAAAATTCAAGCAAAATCTTCACATAAGTCTTAACTACATTGTCTTACTTTGTTTTGATTTTCTTTTTCTTTTTCTAATATTTCATGTAGTATAATGGCATTTGAGTCGGTTTTTAATTTTGACGGAGGTCAGAGGTCGTATTGTCATTAAGTTGGAGTAATATTATGAAAAATTGTAAACATTCAGATATTTAATGATATTTGACCTACTTTTATTTGCATACAAATTAGGTCCGTGAATTCTCATTTGTTAAAGGGAAAAGGGCCTCGCAGGTCCCTAAACTTTTTTACGGGGACCTCTCAGGTCTCTGAACTTTTTTTTTAACTCAATTGAATCCCTGAACTTTTTTTTTCGGATCTATTGGGCCCCTCCGTCAAGCCCCTCTTGACGGGGCCGTTAGTTCCACCTAAAACGGCGTCGTTTTAGGGGTTATTCGAATTAAAAAAAATTCTAAATTCAATTAAAAATCCTCCCGACCCATTTTAAAAAGTACCCGACCTGACTCTATCTAAACCCGCCCCATTTAGCTTTAAAATTGGAAAAAAGGGCAAAGGGGTTTAGTTACAAGTCAAACTCCGAAAATCTTGTCTGTTAACTACATTAATTTTCTGATGAATAACACAATGCAAACATACAATCTTGAATATAGTGTGGATCTGCGCAAGTATTTACCCGAGTGGGTGAGTGTGGGCTTCTCTGCAGCTATGGGAGAGTGCTTCCAGAAAAATAATGTTAATTCATGGAGTTTCAGTTCGAATTTGCATCATGAAGTTGATGATCCAATTCCTAATAATGTTCATGTTCTTGATTCTAGGCCTTCTGGAAGAAAGATGATGAAGTCAGGGGAAGTGATTGGATTAGTTGTAGGTCTGTCTGCTTTGGTGCTTTTATTGATTTTGCTCGGCTTCTGGTTGTCTGGTTGCGGTTGCGTAGGAAGAAGACTAAACCCCTTTGCCCTTTTCCCCAATTTTAAAGTTAAATGGGGGGGGTGGGTTTAGATAGAGTCGGGTCGGGTACTTTTTAAAATGGGTCGGGAGGATTTTTAATTGAATTTAGATTATTTTTTTTAATTCGAATAACCCCTAAAACGACATCGTTTTAGGTGGAACTAACGGCCCCGTTAAGAGGGCTTGACGGAGGGGCCCAATAGATCTGAAAAAAAAAAAAAAAAAAAAAAAGTTCAGGAGCTCAATTGAGCCAAAAAAAAAATCAGGAGCCTGAGAGATCTCCGCAAAAAAATTCAGGGGCCTGCGAGGCCCTTTTCCCTTTGTTAAAAAAATGGATATTTGTGCCTTTATTTGCATTGAAATAGTTAGTAGCATCGGATTATATTGAATTATTGATACAGGGACAAGGGCTTAGTTTTCCAATACGAATAATGTTTCAACTTTTGTAAATACAAAAATTTATTACACTTTAGTACCCTACATTTGAGGTCATTAACATTTTTTAAAATTTTAAAAATTACATATTGATATCAAATATTTGCATAATTTAACAAATTTAATATGAGAGCAAATTTTCAGCATCCAAAATTCAACATGATTTGTGGGAATAAAAGATATTCCGTATTAGTATATGGCCAACTAAAATCTTCTTGATTGCAACAAGTCATGCTAGATTTTAGATGTTAGAAATTTGCTATCACACTACATTTAGTAGATTATACAAATATTATGCATCAATTAGTAATTTTTAAAATGTTTAAACAAAAGTATTTGCGATCTCAAATGTTGGAGTTGGTTACTAAAAATGATTAGCCTAATATTGTCGATCTTTGCTTTTAATTTTGGAAAAAGTAAACGTTGCTACAGTATTTTAGAGATGATGAACACACATTTGAATTGATTTGTGGGTCAATAATAATAATAATAATAATAATAATAATAATAATAATAATAATAATAATAATAATAATAATAATAAGTTACACCAAAATCCAAAATTGCAATAATTCGAAGCCCATGTGATCTTCACACTAATTTTTGCATTCGCAGTCGTTGTCATCTGTATGTCGAAATTCTAAATAGGGACAAAATCTCTACTGGGACACTTTCACGTACTCCAATAGAGTTATTGGGACACTTCTTCGAATTTGGGTGGCAAGAAATAAGACAACGTTATTTGATCTAAATTAAAATCTCACTTTGTATTTTTTAATTTTGGGAATTTGTGTAATAATTATTTATTTTTTAGATAAAATTTGTTTCTATTTTATTATAAAAATTTCCAAGCACGGAATGAGACACTAAATTCTAAAAAAAATATCAATGTTGGGATTGAAAAATTAATATAGAAACTATAAAAATTTTCAAAAAATATTAATGTAAAGAAGAAAAATATTTATGTAAGGATTAATATTTGATTTAAAACTGTGAAATCTGAATTTTATTGTATATGTCAAATGATATCTGAAAAATTTAAATTTATTTTAGGATAATTATTCTAAAGTTCTCGAAATAAGGAGTGTTCTGAAACTAAAAATCAAAATTGTGTATTTAAGTTTCAAAACAAACACCCTCTCAGTCTCAGTCTTTTTAACTTTTGCTGTGGGTTTATCCCTAATTCCTATAATACAAAATTGCACATCAAATCGTTAGTGTGAATCTTTACTATATCTCCCATGTCATAATTAATATTTTTTCAGAATATATTCTAATTAAAAAAGATGAACCCTAAATAAAAGTTTAAAGTTCAATCAAATCATAATAAATTAAAAAAAAAAAAAAAAGTTTGCATAGTAGATAGGGATGGCAATCGGGTACGGCGGACACGGATAGTGGCTATTCATGCCCGTACCTACGAGCGAAGGTCGTACCCGCCACCCGCGACGGGTACCTTCCGGCACCCACACCCGCCACCCGCGAACCATAATTTAAATCTAAATTAATAACAAATTTGACACAAATAAAAAATTCACCACAAATCACATTGTTCAAATCCACATATTTCATCAAAGTTCACTATTTAATTGGGTTGAGGAATGATGATACACTATATTAAACTGGGGCCATTTATTTACGGGCCTTTAATTTTTGATGGCTCGATTATTATAACTGCAATTGAACTATACAGGTAGTCGGATATTTCGCGGGTAAATGAGTTTCACGGGTACGGATAGTAACTATCCAAATCCATACCCGCGAACTAAATGGATAGTGAATACTGAATTCTAACCACGAAGTTACCCATGGATACCAAATGCCCCTCAAACTCGCACCTATTAGGGTCGGATACCCACGGATATCCGTTACCCACGGGTAAATTGCCATCCTTAAGATGTCAGAGTAAAATGACCCAGTGATCTGAAATCACATAGCTCATTTACAAGTAGATACAGTAATTGTGTGTATTCAATTTTTGTAATTCATATTTTTTTTAAAGAAAAAGGTATTTCTACTAATTTATTTTTATTCCAATTGTTTTTGCTGCTAATTCTTTCACCATTAGCATCGATTGAGATTATAGTTAATAAAAAAATGTGTTAATTTCTTTAAAAATCACAGCATATACCTTAATTAGCAATTACCATGTGACTCAAACATTCACTTACAACACTTTTAATTCGTTACAATTAATACTTCTCCAAATTTTTCCAATCAAAATCCGGCAAAATTTTTGCTCAAAAAAAAATCAGGTAAAATAAAACAGTGTCGTTTCATGATTTTATTTTTCACATTCAAAATTATCCAAAAGATTATGAACTTTGGTCCAATTTGCAATTCCAAAATTAATTTTCAACTGTTGCAATTGCAACACTTATTTTCTATTTTATTTTTACGCATTTGAAATTATATTCACGACCCTCTTTTACTCTTTACAAGCCACAAATTCATTAAAATATAAATATGGGAGATTTTATTTGC
Organism: Perilla frutescens; assembly: GCA_026008535.1. Lineage (NCBI taxonomy): Eukaryota > Viridiplantae > Streptophyta > Magnoliopsida > Lamiales > Lamiaceae > Perilla > Perilla frutescens. Next base: position 36,478,672 of record BRKX01000011.1, read on the forward strand.
ACCACCAAAATTACTCTTTGCACTTCACTTACTCTATGCACCACTATTTTTACTCTTTGCACCACGCACATTTATGAGAATATCCTTCCTACTAAAATTATTTGTTTTATTTAAAATAAAAAATATGAAAACTTAAAAATAAAAAACAAAAATAAAGAAAACAATAAATGCATAATCATGTCTTCCCCATTCTTCTTCCAAAGCTTGCAGCTTGTCCAAAGACTCCCACGCAGCTCCTCCGGCAGCTTCTTATTATCCATCACGCAGCTCGCCCCCCTTCCGTCGTGGCCTCTACCACCACCCTGAGCATTGTCCGGCGTCCCCGTCATCGGCTACGGCGGGTCACCAGCTCTCGCCGTCACATTAATCACCGAACCCCCTAACAAACTGGCATTGTCGGTGACTATATAAACTGATCAGGCAACAATCAAATTTCAATGTCAATTCACCCGTTATATGGATTGCAATCGAACATCCCATCTTGGGGCAAATTAACGCTACCCCTTAAAACATAAATGTTGCCCCTGCTTTCAAAAGAAGCCCCGTAGATGACAGAAGACAAACCTTCGGACATACATCTCTCAGGAGAGAAGTTATGACAAGCTGATGCAAGCTCTTCATAAGAAAAGTTAACAAGTGTTCCTTTAGCTGTCGCCTGTCAAAGTTGGATGCGAAGTAGGAGGGAGAGGAAGCGCCCAGACATGTCAAGTGGACCACTAGAATTCATCATCTTAAAGCTCGTTGTAGCCTTGAGAGCATTTGTGCCACGGGGTGACGGAAGAGATGGGAGGCGGGTGCGGCGGCGAGGTACCGAGAAGATTGATAATGCAACAACAGAGACGAGTCGACGACCTTCGAAAAAAATTTGAGCTGCTCGAACTGAATTTTTTGAACTTAGTCCTCTTTTTCAAAATTTATTTACGAACATATTGAATAGATTCGAAAACTTATTTTCGAACATAATCGATAAATTCCAATCATTCTCTTGTTCGAATCATCGGCGATGGGTTTCTGGTGGTGGTGGTGACGGCAAGGGTAGGGATGGGTGAAGAGAGAGATAGATGGGGAAGGAAGAAGGTTGAAAGGAATAGATGGGGATGGATGAAGAGAGAGGAGGGTACAATCGCCGACGGTGGTGGCTGGCCGGCCGGTCGGCGGTCTGCAATATGCAGACAAGAGAGAAAACGGCAGGGGAAGTGACGGGAAGGGGAGGTTTTTTTTTCTTTTATTTTTTATTTATTTTTTATTTGTGGTACAAAGAGCAATATATGTAGTGCAAAAGAAAATTTAAAGGACATTTACGTAAGTTCAAAATTATTTCATTTTTATTTATTTTCATTTATGGTGCAAAGAGTAAATTTTATGGTGCAAATAACATCACTCTATAAATATTATTGTTGTTACGCGTGTACCCTCATACCCCCATCATTTAAAACTCTTACTCAAAAATATATAACCATGGGAGGATAGAGTTTTGAAAAATTTGTATTTGGTATTGTCTTCTTTGTCTTCTCCAATTTGAAAATTATTTTTGGATAGGTAAAAACTTGCATGCATCATGATGCAAATAACACTATATGAGACGGGTCAGTCAAATCCGTTTTTGACCCGGTCAACACGGGTTAACCCGCGCTTTGACTCGGTCAATGCGGGTCAACCCGCTTTGACTTGGTCAACCCATAAAAAAAAATTGTCCAAAGTGAGTACCAACCTTCCTATTAAAAAGTATCACAAAACATTCAAAAAGTATCATCTGTATCATTAAAAAATAAGGGGTTTGCTAGTTATTTTATACTAGTTTATTTAGTTCAAATTCTGATTTTTTTTCAGTTTTTATATTGTATGTGTTGAGATTAATCTAAAACAATCATCATTCCAAGAATTTGCAAAGGAAAGCAAAACACGAGTTCGGTAAAATAAAAAGTACCATGTGGTAAGAAGAAAAGTATCAAGTACGATAAAGACATGTATCAACCTGAGATTAATACTATCATCATTCCAACTACAATAAAAAGTATCATGTGGTAAAAAAAAAGGTATCAAGTATGATAAAAACAGGTATAAAAAAAATTAAAAAATCGCAAAAAAAAAGACGGGCGCGTGGGCCTCACGCACCGCGCGTTGGTGCCACGTGGCATGCCCGCGTGAGGCTACGCGCCCACCTGAAATAGCTGGAAATAACAGCTGTTGGATGTAAGTGCACCTCTTTTGGATAATATTTCCGAGCATCGTTCATCTTTGTGATTGTACGGTATATATCGCCGAATTCAAATTCTTTTTATTCAATAAGATTTCATGTTTGATTTCTTAAATAGTGGTGCTTTTTATAATATAAATTAGTATGATTTTTAAGTAGTGGTGGTTAATGGCTATGATGATAAAATTGTCTAACAAAAATAATATTTACATATTAATAAATTTGGGGGTTATAAAGAGTAATGGAGGCGTGAATAGAATTTCTCCTCATCAGTGAAGTGCATGTGATTGATGCGTCCAACAATATTAGCCACATGCACCAATATTCTGAAATATAAAGCCTGGTCGCGACTTTGACAAATATGAGTAACCCCTTGACCATCTTACATAAGTTTTTATATAAAATAAATTTAGATGAATTAATTATCGTATTAGAAATTTAAATTTTCAATCACAATTTCTATTTATTTAGTATAACTTCCTTTCAATTTCAGGGCAGTTTATCATAATCCCGTATCAGAAAAGAGCCAAAAAGAGAGAAAAAAAAGCCAAAAAAGACAGAAAAACTATGCCAAAAAGGAGTTGCGGGGGGTGGAAAAGAAAGGAAAATGACCAGCAAAATCCACATGTAACTTGGCTCACATATTATTATTATTATTATTATTATTATTATTATTATTATTATTATTATTATTATTATTATTATTATTATTATTATTAAAACTACTAGCTTACTACAATCTTACAATCATATCTATGTATATTGGAAATTCATAATCTGCTGCCTTGATAGAAGATCAAAATACAACTGATATACAGAGGTTCATGCATATATTTTGATGCATGTATTAGCTAGGATCAAAATATTGTGTCAAACATAATACAAAAATGGGAAGAGAAGCTAAGTAAAATATTACCAATTATTAACTAAATAAATGAAAGCTTTGCCAAACTCTTACCAGTAAATTCAACCACCACTTCCCACATTAGTTCTTCCAGCAACCTCCCTTCAACTTCCTTGGCCAAATTATCCATCTCCAATCTAAAATGATCGCTCCACACCTTGCCTACTACCTCCACACAATCATCCGACTCACCTCTCACCTCACTTGAAAACCACACCTTCAACCGGTTCCACACCTCATCCAGGACTGTGGTTGTGGATGATGCACTGCCTCCCACTGTGAAATCGTTGCCTCTTTGGTTCAAATGTGAATCATATTCCGCATCAACTAATGCTGCATTTACACAATCAAACACAAGTTTTTGAACCGCTCTCTTCTGCTTTAGCTTGCCATCATGCAATTTCTTCGTGTCTTTAAAATCATTACTCTTGCCTCTTAATGATGGGTCCAATGGGCTTTGCAGTGAGTGCCACCTTGCCATACATGAGGTAGAACATACCTCACCATGGAGACCGGCCTCGGATAATAATTCCTTAACGAAGAAAAAACATTCTTGTTCTTCTTCATCTGTTTCTTGGGAGGTTAACAATTTATTTGTGGGATGAGAAGAGGCTGAATTTACAAATGAATCATTCCATGATAGGCTGCGAGCAATGGATCCTATAGGAGGTGATTTACCAATCATGTGTGAACCTATAGATAAAAGGGGGGACTCCACTCCTGAATTGGTGAAAAGGAAATAAATATTTACCCAACTGAAAAAAAAAATCAGGAAAAAATGTAACATTGTAACAATATGTTTGGTTTCATTTCCAGCCATTCAAATTATAATTTAATTGAAAAATGAAGTGATTTTGATAGACGTTTTTCCCAACACGTCTATAGTTGGTGGTGTTTTATTTGTGGTTGATGGAAAACACTGAGATGTCTTCAGTCTTCTAGATGCCCATTTCTGTTAGGAAGTATAACAGGATGTATGTCTATCTAAATATTATGATGGATCATTATATTTTGGGAGAAACACAATTTCTGAAAAATATAATAAGCAAACAGTGATTTCACCTTTGGAGAAAGAAAATGAGAGGATGGAAAGGAAACCTAACAGAGTGTAAGAAATTTGGGAAGTATGAACATTACCTTGTTCAGGCTTAGCATAATATGGAGATCGTTTTTCTATATGTTCATCCTCCTCAAATGGTGAAGCTAAGACAGATATTGGGCTTGGCCGGTCCAGGTTTTCACCCGGACTACCAGATACTGTGACCAATCCATTCTGCAAAAGTGGGAAAGTGTGTTATATAGTCTTCAGGTTTCCCAGTTTATAGATCACATGGTCAATTAAATTTGATAGATACGAATAATTGTGACCATTTGACATCTTGCAATCACATGTTTGTAACAACTTGAACAAAAGCTAGCGGCACCCCAATTAAAACCCAGGGCAGTGTACAAAATTTAGACATTCTATCATACAAACCAAGCATCAAGTGATTCTGCATATTTCTTTCTCAATTAGATGTATCACTATGAGCAACTATTGTAACTTTACAAGACAATGTTTTCCTACAGTAGGCCTTACATAAGACCCTCACAATTCCTTTCGATCATCACTATTTACAGTATCCACACCAATTTTGGAATATCACATAGAACTCGATAAAATTAAATCAATAACTACTTCATCAAGCTGTAGTAATCTCATGAAAACTTACTAAACTTGTGGAGAATATAGAAGCCAGATAATGTACATAGAAAAGAAAAGGTGTCAATGTCAAATGCCTGAAATTGTGATTACAATGAAGAAAGCGTCATAAAAGGTTTCAACTAGACCAGTCTTACATCTCTAACTACCCCAAGCAAATATATGCATCAAGCAGAAGATGTTAATAAAGAACAATTTTATTTTTTTTTGACAAATTACCTCTGGAGACATCATCTGCATGCAAATTGGATTCGAGGAAGATGCTTTACTTGATGGCTCCAACAGGGGTGAAGCATGAATGGACCCTTTGTCTCTAAGACTTCCAGTTCTTTCAATGTCTCCAGAAAATGAATAAAATTCATCTTTGGTATCGGTCACTAGAGATTTTTCTTTACCAGTTTTTTTGGCCCTAGAGAAAAACAAACTTGAAACTTTCCCTTTGAATGATGATTTAGCACTTCTTTCTTTTATATCCTCCTTAAAAGATACTGTTTTCCCCTCATCTGAAAATGAGTTGCCTATATTCAGCCTAGTCCCAAACTCACTAGATACAGGAACAGATTTCGACCTCACCAGATTTCTTGGTGAATTATCCATTTTTTCTTCTCTTTTACATTCACTAACCAAGAGAAAATCTGAATCCTTGGATTCCTGGCTAGAACTACCTTTTTCACCATGAGAAGGCACTTGCTTTGTCTCAGTAAAAGAAAGCATTTCACCCAATGTGCTGGAGCTTCTCCGATAATGTATTTGTTCTTGACCAATTTCATTAGATGCCATCATGACCCATCTTTCAGAAAGGCGTTTCTTTGCTTCCCTGCAAACTGAAGATTCTGGAGAATAAGATGGCCAAGCAAACGGGGAGGTCGAGTGAGGACTAAGCCTATTAACATAATCCCAAGAGTGCCTAGATACAGACGACATGGCTTCTGAATCACTGAGATGACCGTCTACATACTCATGTTGTGATTTATTAAAGGAACTTTCATCACCTGCGTAACCATTTAATAATACAGACGAAAACAAGGTTCCATCTTTGCAATGCTGGTCAAGTTTTTCATGCATTTGTTGAGTAGCTTCTTTTGCTACTTCTCTTGATTCTTGATCTTCGTCATCTTCAATATGCCTAAAGAAGCCTTCCCTATGCAACATCATCGGCTGTTCTGAATTTGGAGAACCCACAGTCTTAACATCACATGCTTTCTTACGTGTTGGTCTTAATACTACAATTCGTGTTGGTTGAGTGGGACTTTCATAATATTGGAAATTTGCAGGAGAGGAGCTTCCTGGTTGAACTTTCTCCAATCCAGTCAGATGAAGAAAGGCTCCTTTCTCTATTTTCTTTCCATTTTTATTCCCAGCCTCCACAAAGTCATTATTATTCGTCTTTGAAGGTCTAAGAATAGTGATCCGTTTTGTCACTGGAGGATGAGCATCAGACTGCCGACTGTAAAGGTTCTCAGAGAACATTGAACACGGCGGTTCTTGCATACATTTCAGGAATAAGTCTTTGTTAGAACTCAGAACTTCTAATGCATCTTGGAATTGCTTAGATTGACGAAGTTCTTCATTTACAGAAAGGCGTTTTGCTTCAATGAAATTCTGACGAACAAGACCCATCAATCTGTCATTTACGTTCTCCTCACACCTTGCCACATGAGGTGATTTCTGCGATCGCTGCCATATACCACAATCAACTTTGTATTCATTTGGATCTGAGTAGTGAAAGAATTCATCCTGTTTCTCCCAGCAACTCATAGGGATATCCGAACGACTTCGAGGATGACCTCTAGAATGGTTTCTTAGTACAGCTGAGTTGGGTTCCTGATGGGGAAGGGCTTCAAGTCCCATTAATTTGGCAACCAAATTAGGTGGATCCTGCCTTGACTCCACTTCATTGGACTTGCCTTGAGCAACGAGCATTTCCATGGGTGTTGTATTAGATTTTCTCTTTGAAAAACTGTTCTTGAACTCTGATACATTCTGCAGCCTCAAAACAGCAGAAAATATAATTAATACGAAGGTCAATTTGGAAAGCACAAGGTGACAAGCTTCTATATGTTGCGTTAATTCAATAAAACTATTGACTGTGTTTGGCTGAGAATTTTGGAGAATCGGGAGTTCAGAAATCGGGAGAACTGATTTTGGTAGAATTGTTTAATAGTGAAAGTGTTTGGTTCACAATTGGAGAAGAGAACATTGACTCGTGTGGAAAAGTTGGAAGAATGCGCAAGTAAGAATTAATATCTGTTTTCAAAATGTGGAAGACAATTTTTACTGCAGATGTGAAATCATGTTTGTAAGCTAGATGTAGAACTGGGAGAACTGTTTTAAGTTCTCTAAACAAACAGATCTTGCAACTAGGAGTTAAAATGTCTTTTAAAGTTCTCAAACAAAAGCTCTAACAGTTTGAAGATATTACCATTGTTCCTTCTGTTTGGTGACCAAGAGTTATCCTTGATCCATCTGATCTGCTCCTAGAGAGTGGGGAACCTGTCAATCAGTTACTACAATGTCACTCGACAGCCATGATAGTATGGTCCATGTACCAGTAATAACAGGACAACAAAAAACTCACTTGGGAGTAATGGAACAATAACATGAAAAACACTTGCACACTAAGAATCGTGTAGGGCCATTTAGAATGTCCGAATTTATTTATGCTATTCATATCTCAACGAATTATTTATCCCCAATAGCCTCTCCAATGAATATAGTTTATTTTTATTTATTATTTTTTTTTTTTTTGGGGGGGGGGGGGGGGTTAGGATGTATATTGAGGAGAACGAAGTGTTTACAAAATTAACACAGATAGAAAAACACATTTATAGGCTAAAATAACATGCTCCAGATCAACAGTTATTAGCTTAATTGTGAAGAATATCAATTGGCCTTCATACAACCACGCATAGCGTATCTACTGAATCCTAATATCTTGAAGGAATAAGTCAAAAAATAAAAGAAACAAAATAACGGAAAGACTAAGCACCATCTCGCTGCAGTCTATCATTGAGCAGCCTGTTTGCAGAAACTCCTATGTTCATGTCAAAGAGGTTCACCGTTCTTCCCAAGCATCTGGGATATGCTCTCTCAAACTCATAATTTCCACTACTGTGATGACCATTCATCTGAATGCCTGGTAAAGAAAGCATTATAGAATCAATTACCCCCAACACAAACAAAGTCTGCAATAGATAAGAAGAAAACATAAAATCTACAAACAAAAGGAAAGATGCTGAAAATGAGATGGATATTTGTAATGTTGTTGAAAACATATACATTTACGTACTTCCCAAATTTGCAACCTCCCTACTCCACAACCAAGATATTAACACAAAAAAAGGAGGGGACAGTGGGACACACACACACACACACACACACACACGGAGATTAATCCTCCATGGAGCTCTGAGATAAAACATAAAAGTGGAGGGGGGAATAAAATAAAGGGAAGGGGAAAGGCAGAACTAAAGATGAAGACCACCAATGAGTCAATCAACTACACAACAAATTGCCTAGATTAAAGTGAAAGAATAACAAAGACAACACTTCACTGCACACACTGCCCTGGAATAAGAATTTATAGCATATTTTCATGATCTCTCACATCAACATGTTACCAATCTCCAAAAATCCTCTATAGAACTCCAAGTTCCTCCAATATTCTGACAAATTAGCAGAACCGGAGCACCAAAGAGACTACAATTTCTTTCAAAGCAGAAAGAAACTACTCAGGACCACTACAGCTTTATCTCAACCAATTTATAACCCCAATTTTAGACATTTATAGAGACATGTATGCCTAAAACTTAAAAATCGGAATTCTAACTAAATAAGCAGTGCTGAAAGTTAACATTACAGCAAAATGGGAGGCTAAACTTCATTTTTTGTTAGCAAACTACAACATCAATTTCAAAGACATCATCAAATGGGGAAAGCCGTTACTCATTCAAAAATCATTGCAGAAAAAGCTGCATCCTCAGCAAACAGAAAAAAAAGAAAGGAAAAAGGAAAAAGGAAATTTAAAGCTACAAGTAATTTCAACATAGTGTATATACCTTCGGAAAGCGAGATTGCAATAATACAAAAGGGCAGAAGTGCAGCACAAAGCACCGCAGAGACTCCTCCAATTCTTGAATTAAATTTGAAGTAAATAATCAGAACAATGTGAGCAGCGAAACAACGCACAATTTCTTCTATTTATTCCATCAAGTAAACATGGCTACTTTTACATACTGACAGCGGCGGATAGCTCAAATAAAAAAATACAATTGGAGCGGTGAAAGAGGAGCATTCGCCGGAATTCAATATTCCGGCGTGAATGTAGCCGGAGATTCGCCGGTATTACAGGCTGGAGAGAGAGAGAGATGAAAGTAGTAGCTTTTGTTTTGGCTCGCAGTGAGCATTCGTTTTTTTCCTACCACTCACTTGACTCGCCTTTATAAAATTATATGAATATATCAGTTATTCTATTTTTACCAAAATATTGGTAGATATATTGATATTGATGTTAATGTTGGTAGGTTTTGAATAGGAGATTATGATGCTTTCTATATTTTTAGAAGACAAAAATTTGTATGACAACATTTAACAGGTCTCTTAAGTTAGACGGATCAATTAGGGTCTAAATCCGTTCAAAAAAAATCCTTCCGAACTGTTTAAACCCGCAAAAACAGTCAGTCGTATGGGCTCCATGCGCCCACCCACGCGCGGCCACTCAGGTATCATTAGGTGTAAAGTAAAGTATCACTATATGTGAAGTATCACTAACTGTGAGGTGAAGTACCATTAACTATGAAGTGAAGTATCATTAAATATAAATTTGGCGAAATATTATTAACTATTAAGTGAAGTATCATTAGATATATCTATGGTAAAGTATCATTAACTTTGAAGTGAAGTATCATTAGATATAAATTTGGCGAAATATCATTCATTATTAAGTGAAATATCATCATTAACTCTAATGTGAAGTATCATTAGCTATGAAATGAAGTATCATTAACTATGAAGTGAATTATCATTAGATATAAATTTGACAAAATATCATTAACTATTAAGTGAAGTATCATTAGATATATATCTAGTGAAGTATCATTAACTGTCATGTGAAGTATAATTAATTATGAGATGAAATATCATTAACTCGAAAATGGAGTATAATATGATACTTCACTTCGCAGTTAGTGATACTTCACACATAGTAATACTTTACTTTATACTTAGTGATACTCGAGTTATTTTATTTTTTAATTATATATTTTATTCAACTCGGATATGGGTTGAGATCCGTCTAATGTAAGAGTTCCGCTAGACGGTCTATAAATTACACTTTGATACTTATGTTTAACATATGAGATTTCATGATGCACTTTTTTTGTTATATTATGTGTTGTATTATCAAATTACGAGCTTTTTTATATTTTTTCTTCAATTTTTTTTTTGTGATTTAGTTTATTTTTTTACGATTGTTTATTAGAGTAATCCCATCTAATTATGTATTATAATTATTTTTTAATATTTAATTATTATTTTGAATTAATAAATTATTATTATTATTATTATTATTATTGATTATTTCAAAATTAAATTTTATATTTTTTAATTCATTTTTGTTGATAAATATTGATTATGATTATTTATGTTATAATTAATTTTTATTTTTATACTGAATATTATTAAAATCATAAATTTGATAGTGAAACATGGGGTGGAACATAAAGAGTGCTACATTGAATTTGAAATGTACATTTTAGGTGGGTTATTTCAAATATTTTGCAAATCTAATATTTAATCAATTTTTTAGCTCGAAAATATTACGTAATTGATTGTGTTTTAAGAATTTTTTGATTGAATGATTTTTTTTACGCGAATGGGAAATAGAAAGCTTAAAATACAATAAATTACGTAGGATGTTCGAACCCAAAAAATGATCAAATGTTTGATTTGCAAAATCTTTGAAAAATGAAAATCAAATATTAGATTTGCAAAAGCTTTAAAAAGGTGGGTATTATCTTACGTAATTGATTATATTTTAAGATTTATTGATTAAATGATTTTTTACATTGTAGAGGAGATATAAATCTTAAAATACAATCAATTACGTTTGATTTTCGAGGCAAAAAATTGAAAAAATGTTAAATTTGCAATTTTTTGAAAAAAATGAGTATTGTTTTGTTAATTTTAAAAATTGAGTTATTAAAAAAAGAATTTAAAATGTATGTAATAAAGTACAATTTATCATTTTCCAGAAAAATATATTAACTTAATAATATGTGTCTGACGCATCATAAATTAAGAATTTGAATCCAAACTCATATTAAATGATATATCCGTTGTTGAATCAACATAAAGAGCAGCTTCGGCGCCTTTTTCAAGCTCCCTTAACGTGGAAGAAATTTATTCATGTTTTTTTAACATAGTTGCCTATACTACTTGAAAGTTATTAAATAAGCCACATTCGTCGTGATGAGTTACCGCAAAAATCTTCCATTATAAAATTTTGTTAAGTCTATGCTAGAACCCCTCCACTGTATATCACCGTTGCATTTTCACCAAGTGAAAATTATTTTGAATTACTTTTTGAGAAAAATACTTAACCCTGGTTCCAAGACCCTGTTCTGCCTTTTTTCTCGTTGAAACCTTCTATTGATGATTGACAAAGTAAATCGGCGAAATAGTGTGTATCGTTTTTTTATGTGCTCTGGGATGTTATCTAACGATGACGGAAATGTGATCGGCCATGTTATTGTATATCTTTTCGACCAGTCTCGACCTGATCCCCTGATCGACCAACTTCATCATGTCTATAAGAGTGCAATCAACGATGGTGGGAGAAATTTTTGGGTTTTTTTTTAAGTTTTATTTTTTAAGTTCGTTGTGTCTCTAGATTTTTCGTCACTCTTTGCCACATTTGAGAGCGTTAATTACTGAGAAGCAATTGTGGGCTTCATTTGATTTTGTAGGGCAGTGTCAGTAGCAAGTAAGGATAGCATCATTCTCCTTTGCAGGTCGTCGGAAATTCTAAATTTTTACCCGTACCAGAGAATGGACATAGCGATTCGTGCATAAAATCAAATTTCGATTTTGATTGAGTTATTTATTATCTGAATACATTTTGTTTCAATTTATTTTTTTTAGATGAAGGGTGATTGGATTGTCCTGTATAGATTGAAATAAGGAATGCATGAATGAAGTAACACTATCTTTGTAAATTTTGTAGCTATATATGTTTAATTCAAATGGTCATTGTGGTAGGTAGTCTTGGTAGTGAAGTAAATTTTTGAGAATGGTTTTTGATCTGAATCGATCTGCGGGTTTTGATGATGATGATTACGATAAGTCACATGAGCACAACGAATATGTAAAATTGGGTAGTTCCCCCAAAGATGATGAACCTTCTCTAAGTACATCTGGTGATGCCTCCAAGCTTGCGCTTTAAATTGAAAAAAGATTGGAAGTGTGGTCAGTTGTTGAAGGCATTGATCAAGTGTACATGATGTACTGTTAGTATGCGCGGTATTCGGGATTTAGTGTTAGGAAAGGATGTCGAAAATATTTTGACAACTCGTTGGATATTCAGATGAAAAAGTATTCATTTGTTCATGCGAAGGTATGCCCAATAATAAAAGATCTATTAGGAGGATCTCTGTATATAGAAAACAGGTAATGCGAAGCAATTGTAAGGCTAGGCTCCTCATTTTGTGCGAACGCAATGATACATGGATAGTTTCCATTTTTGAGAAGCGACATAACCATGAATTAGTAAATCTCGACAAAAACTACCTTCTGTAGTCGGCAAGGCAATTATCTCATGCAAAATAGCCTATATTGGAATCTCTGGTGTCTACTGAAATACTTATCAATTGTGCTTACAAGTTCATGGTGAAGGAAAATGGTGGAAGGCAAACTATTGGCTTTATTCGGAATGATGCATATGCATACATGAATTGGACGAGTTGGAGACTAAGGTTGCTAACGGAGAAGCTGATGCGCTGTACCAGTTCTTCATGGATAAGTCTAATAAAGAGTCATTCTTCTATTGGAAAGTTCAAGTGGACGATGAGGGGAAGTTGGTGAATTTTTTCTTCAAGGACTCATGTTATGCAATTGATTATGAATCCTTTGGGGATGTTCTGTCTGTTGACACCATATACAAAACCAATAAGTATAATTTGGTTTGTGCACCGCTTGTCAGCATCAATCATCATCTACAAAATGTGATGCTTAGCTTAGCCTTCCTCTCGACTAAGACCACAAGTTCATTTGAATGGTTATTTGGTGCTCTTTTAGAGTCCATGAATGGCAGGGAACCTGAGGTTATTTTCTCTGATCAATGCTAAGCCCTTATGAATGGTGTTGACTATACATTTGAGTATGCACTGCATCATCATTGTCAATGTCATATAAATCAGAATGCACCTTCTCATTTTGGCTCGTTAAATGGAAATATTGAATTTAAGTCTATGAGGCATCGATACATGAATGGTTGTGAGAGAAAGAAGAGTTTGAGGATTTGTGGCAGGAAATGATTGTGACACATGACCTTGTTCATAACAGATAGTTTAGTAATAAGTATAATATGAGAAAGAGATAGTCATCTATCTTTACAAATGATCGATTCACTACCGAGCTACATGCGACTTCTAGGAGTGAAGTCACAAACAAAGTTCTTAAAGATTTAGAGAAGAAGAGCAACTTTGTTTATGAGTTTGTGCTCAACTTTTTGGAAATCCAAGCTAATTGGCGAGCTCGTGAGAGTGCTGAGGATGCACTTTGTTGCGAAATGCCAGGGCAATTCGTTCTGGGGAATCTGTTGTTAAGTCATGTTGTAGGGATTCTCAATCACAATGTGTTTAAATTGTTTAAGTTTGAGGCAACACAATCAATGAACATTATTGTAATACACTCTCCTGCTGACTATGTTGTGAATGAACTCATCTTCTATATGGCATCAGGTTCTGCCTCTTCATCATCAAGGAACAGACGTGTCTATTTTGACAAGTTCACTCACCAAACATCTTGTACATGCCGAATGTGGGAGGCAAACGGAGTTTTATGTCGTCACGTCTTCAAAGTCTATTATTTGTTTAATGTCGCATCAATTCCGGAACAATACTTACTGAGAAAGTGGATGAGAGATGCAAAACAAAGATGTGCGGTTGCTGCATCTGGGCGTTATTGCGGAAATATTAATGTTCTGGACCATGTCTTTGTTAATCTGATTATGAGACCCATATATGATATGGCGCATGAGAACACGGGCAGTGCAGAAAGTCGGGCTACAATTCATGATTTCACATACAAAATGTGAAGTGAATTGTTGAAGGTAAAACGATTTCAAACTTACTAACGTCACTCTCCCTATCTTGTAGCCTATACTCGTGTCCTCATTGGACAAAATTATATTTTAATTTAATAAAATAAACTATAATTCAGAGAAGATTTTTTTGTTGATGGTTTGTGTTTTCATATTTAAAGTTAATTAACTATGTGTTGAAGAATTAGTATATATATTTTTGGTATTTTTGTTCGAGTAGTATGATGTTAACATGATACAGTTTATCTGTTAGCATCATTATATTTTTCTATTAGCATTGTGTTTTTGTTGTATATATCAATATTCGTGCTAACGAATATAATCATGTAAAGTAAGATATTTTTAAATATTGATGTTGTAATATTTTGATGACAGGTGTCAACTCAAAGTCTCATGGTTTGGAGACTAAAATAGGTATACCAAGATGTGAAATCTTCTATGAAGCCATTAAAAGATTCATGAGGCATCTATTTTTTCTTCAGATAAAAGAATTTACGCTTTAAATCGTCTAAATTGGCTTGTATTTTTAGTTTTTGTTATAGTCTTTTTCTGTTTATTTTTTATGTTTTTGGTACTTTTGTACCTTTAATGTAGCATGAGCCAATATTAATTTTCATTAGCATATTGTTTGAATTACGCTAGAAATCTATTATATGTTGAATTTGTCTGACACAGTTATTCAATGCTAATAGTGTTATATTATAATGCTAACGAAGTAATAGCATGTCGCTAACAAAGAACAATATATTGAGAGAGAACGACATATATTAATGCATTAAGCCATTTTAGCATTGGTTATATCAATGCTAATATCTTATTACTATAATGCTAACGAAATAGTAACATATTGCTAACAAAAGATAATATTTTGACAACAAACAATACATTAGTGCATCAAGATATTTTTTATATGAGAATGCAAATACATTACTAAGATTAGCATTGTTATATGTTAATGAAAATATTACAATAATGCTAATAGAATCATGAGTCTTTCATATTACATGTGATGATAATACAAATGAATATTAATAATAGCAAATACTAACATATTTGTTAGTATAAATGAATGCTAATTCTATTGTTAGCATTATCATATGTTCTTGTTAGCATATGTAATGATAACAGTAGAATTACGTAATGCATATAACAATAGTATTATCACGTTAGTATTATCAAATGATATTGTTAGCATTCATGTATGCTAACAGAAACATTATATATTGCTATAAGAGTTTATTACATCAACTTTAGGATTCAATAATTTAATTTTATTACATTTCATCATTTACTTCTATTAGCACTTCGTATGCTAACGGAAGCATTATGTAATGCTAAATAAATGCATTATCCAATGTTACTGAAACAATAATGTAGTGGATTGAAGCAAATAATGCAGCTAATAACTTTCAATAAAACAACCATAAGTTTGTCAACGATTAATATTTTTTTGAAATTATTTTTTTGTTGAAAAGTAGGCTTGACTAGTTTTCCAACTAGATTAAACTCGGCATTTAATTATTTCATAAAAAAATCCATTTTGAATAATCAATATATATGTTTTTGATATTTTTATTCACATAGTATGATGTTAGCATGATATGGTTTATTTATTAATATTATTACGATTTATCGTTAACATTATGTTTTTGTTGCATATCTTTAGAATTTGCTAGTGAAACAAAACCAGTTTTTAAATGTTGAGCTTATAATATTAGATGCAGGTTCCAACTCAATTTTATGAGGCATATGTGCCTCTTTTTTTTAGATGAAGATTTTTGAATTTGAAATAAGTTGAATTGACTTGTATTGTTAGTTTTTTGTTGTAATATTTTTTTCCAGGTAATTTGTACATTTAATGTAGAATGAACGAATATTATTTTTCGTTAACACATGTTCGAGTTACGTTAAAAATATATTTTGTGTTGTATTCATTTGATACAGTTATACAATATTAATATTGATTTATTATAATGCTAATGAAGTAATAACATATTACTAACGAAGAGCAGTATATTGATAAAAAATAATATACATTAATGTATTAAGATGTTTTAACATTGGATATCCAATACTAATATCTTATTAATATAATGCTAACGAAATAATAACATATTGCTAATGAAAAATAATATATTGAAAACGATCAATACATTAATACATTAAGATATTTTTTGTATGCGAATGAAAATGCATTGCTAAGGTTAACATTGTCATATGCTAATGAAAGCATTATAATAATGCTAACAGAATCATGTATTTTTCATAATATGTGTGATGAAAATATAAACGAATATTAATAATAGCGAATACTAAAATATTTTGCTTTCATATACTAATATTTTATTAATACAATGCTAACGAAATAATAACATATTGCTAAAGAAAAATAATATATTGACAACGATCAATATATTAATATATTAAGATATTTTTTTTATGAGAGTGAAAATGCATTGTTAATGTTAGCATTGTCATATGCTAATGAAAATATTATAACAATGCTAACAGAATCATGTATTTTTCATACTTCTGTGATGATAATATAAATGAATACTAATAATAGTGAATATTAAAATATTTACTTTCATAAATAAATGTTAATGTTATTATTAGCATTGTCATATGCCACTGTTAGCATATGATAATGATGACAGTAGAATTATGTAAAACATATAACAATATCATAATAATGTTAGTATTGCCGTATGCTAACAGAAGCATTATATATTGCTATAAATGTTTATCATATCAATTTCAGAATTTTATAATTTAATTTTTGTGCATTTCATCATTTACTTCTATTAGCATTGGCATATGCTAATAGAATCATTATACAATGCTGAAGGAATATATTTCATAATGCTAACGAAACAATAATGTAGTAGATTGGAGCCAAATTATGCAACTAATAACATTAAATCAAACAAGCATAACTTTGTCCACGATTAATATTTTTTTAAAAATTATTTTTTTTGTTGAGAAGTAGGTTTGACTAACTTTCCAACCATACTAATCTCTTCATTTAATTATTTCATAACGAAATCAGTTTTGCATTTAAAGTTACGTATTGTGCATGCAGTAATACTGCTTCGTTAGCATATGATTATGTGTTCGTTGGCATATGAGTGTGCCTTTGTTAGCATACATCCTGGAAGTCCGTGTATTTTTTTTTATTTTTGACCTTGAGATGAAAATTACCAAATTGCCACCGCGTTTTTTGAAGTTCCTTTTATTTACAAAAATGCCACCGCCTCTTTGACCAAATCTTGACCATTGGATTTTGATGGATGTGTGGTTAGAGATTGATTTACAATTTACACACTAGGGATGATTTACACCAGAACCATCCCCTATATATATATATATATATTCATCTTCATCATGATATTAAAGAGGAGAGACAAGTGAAAAGTTTGTGATTGTAAGTCAGTTCCATAAGTAATAAAAGTTGCTCTCGTTTCTGCCGTGGATGTAGATCCTATCATATTGGATCAAACCATGTAACTCTTGTGTTCTTGTTCTCGATTTTTTTTTCTCATTTAGTGTTGAGTAATCTTGAATCTCAGTTTATTGTTCATCAATTCCTGTCAAGTGGCGCCGTCTGTGGGAAGCCAATCTGATTCAAGAATGGCTTCAAAGTTTGAGGTTGAAAAGCTAACCAATAAAATTGACTTCGGTCTGTGGAAGGTGAAAATGGAGGCGCTCCTTATACAACAAGGTCTGGGAGAGGCTCTAGTGAAAGAAAAGACCTCTGATTCAAGTAAGGAAAAGGTAGAGGAAGCTGAAGAGCGTGCCCAGATTGTAGCCAAGGCACGCAACATGATCATCTTATGCTTGGGAGACAAATCGCTTTGAGAAGTGGCGAGAGAAATAACTGCAATTGCAGTCTGGGAAAGGTTAGAATCTCTTTACATGGTAAAGACTCTTGCAAATAGGCTATACATGAAACAAAAGCTCTACTCATTTAAGATGGTGGATGAAAAATCTGTGCTGAGTCAGTTGGATGATTTTAACAAGGTCATAGATGATCTTGTTAATATTGAAGTGGAGTTAGAGGATGAAGACAAGGCCCTGATTCTGATTTCAGCCTTGCCAAAATCTTTTGATAACTTCAAAGATACTCTTCTATTTGGAAACAGAGAAACTATTACTTTAGAAGATGTTCAAATTGCTTTAAAATGTAGAGAATTGCACAAAACCACTGATCAGAAACTTGCTGCCAACGGTGGAGAAGGTTTGAGCATCAAGAAGGCAAAACCATCTCAAAAACAAGGGAAGAAACCTCCTCAGAAATCATCAAAGAAAGGTGATAAGAAACTTGGTGAAGGCTGGGTAGATCCAGAGGACAGAAAATGTTTTCATTGTCAAGAGCCTGGACATTACAAGAAAGAATGTAATAAATGGAAGCTAATGATGTCCAAGTTTGCTCAAGAAAAGGGCCAGAACAAGCAAAGAAGCCGGGTCAACAACACTTCAGCAAATCAAGAAACTGAGTATGAGACATGTGAAGCCTTGGTTGTCTCTAATAATGATGTTGATAATGATTGGGTTCTGGACTCTGGTTGCAGCTTTCATATGTCACCAATAAGAGAGTGGTTTTCTGAAATAAACTTCAGTGATGGTGGCACTGTATTGCTGGAAAATAATCACACATGTCAGATCAAAGGAATTGGAAGTATAATGATAAAAATGTATGATGGAAAGATAAGACAGCTCACTAAAGTAAGATTTGTGCCAAAACTAAGGAGGAATCTGATATCTTTGGGTGTCTTTGACTCAAATGGATACAAATTCGAGTCACAGAATGGAAATATGAGTATTTCCAAGGATGGCTTAGTAGTAATGAAAGGAGTAATGGAGCAAGATCTGTACTACCTGTTGGGAAATACATTTATGGGGCAGTCTCATTCTACAAAACACATAGATAACTCCTATTTGTGGCACTCAAGAATGGCTCACATTGGAAACAAAGGACTCAATGTTTTATCTAAACATGGATTACTAGGAGGAGAGGTAGTTACTAGAGTTCAGCTATGTGAAATCTGCATCTCAGGAAAGGCTAAAAGATTGAAATTCTCAACTGCTGTGCATGTTACTACTGAGAAACTGGAGTATATTCATTCAGACCTATGGGGTCCATCAAAACATACTACTAAAGGTGGTGGTAGATATTTTATCTCTTTAGTAGATTACTACACCAGGAAAGTTTGGGTATACATCCTGAAGACTAAGCCAGAAGCTCTCACAAGGTTCAAAGATTGGGTGACAGAAGTTGAGAATAAAAGTGATAAAAGGGTTCAACACCTGAGGACTGATCACGGGCTTGAGTTTATGTCAGAAGAATTTATGTCTTTCTGCAGACAAAAGGGAATTACCAAGCATAGGACTGTCCCTAGAACACCTCAACAAAATGGAGTAGCTGAGAGGATGAATCAGACCTTGCTTGATAGGGTCAGATGTGTTCTAAGTGACTCACGCCTTGATAATCATTCTGGGGTGAAATTGTAAGTTATGTAGCTTATCTGGTCAACCACAGCCCATGCTCAGCCATAAATTTCAAGACTCCTCATGAGCTATGGTCTGGAGAAGCAACAGATTACAGCCGTCTTAAGGTGTTAGGATGTCTTTCTTATGCTCATGTGAAGTAAGATAAACTAGAACCAAGGGCCATCAAGTGTGTATTTGTTGGGTATCCTAATGGAGTAAAAGGATACAAACTATGGTGTATTGATGATCATAAGTTCACTATCAGCAGAGATGTGACTTTTAATGAGTCAAAATTTCCTATGAGGCAACCTGATAATAGAAGCAGTAATGAGATGCAGTCAAGACCAGAAGTTGTGCAGATAGAATCTGAGATAGGTGTGCCTCAGACAAGCCAAACTACACCTTCAAGTGATGAGTCAGATGAAGAAGGAGTTCAGCCTAGCCTCAGTAGTTATCAGCTGACAAGAGACAGAGGAAGAAGAGAAATCAGAAAACCTATCAGATATAGTCAAACAGATATGGTCTCCTTTGCTCTCTATGCAGCACTCAAAGTGGAGTCTTTTGAGCCTAGAAACTATTAAGAGGCTATTTCCTGTGCAGAAAGAGAAAAGTGGCTCATTGCTATGGAGAAGGAGCTACAGTCTCTGGACAAGAATGAGACTTGGAAAATTGTTCCTAAGCCTCATTCACAGAAACTGGTTGGCTGTAAGTGGCTGTTCAAGAAGAAGGCTGAAGCAACAAAGGCTGGAGGAATAAGATACAAAGCAAGGTTAGTAGCAAAAGGGTTCTCTCAAAAGAAAGGCATTGACTACAACAAGATTTTTTCTCCAGTTGTCAAGCACTGCTCTATAAGGATTTTGCTGTTAATGGTCTCTCAATATAACCTGGAGTTACATCAGATGGATGTAACAGCAACATTCTTGCATGGAAAGTTAGAAGAATATATATATATATATATATATATATATATGAAACCACCAGATGGAGTGTTTATTGAAGATTCAGACAAGAAACCCTGTAAACTTCAGAAATCCTTATATGGGCTCAAACACTCACCAAGACAGTGGTATCTTCGTTTTGATGAGTTTATTGTGTCTCAAGGTTTCTTTGGAAGCCTGTATGACAGCTGTGTTTACATCAAGAAGGAAGGAGAGTCATTCACATACTTGCTCCTATATGTAGATGGCATGCTTATTGACAGTGACACTATAGAAGGAATCAATAAGGTGAAGACTCTTCTAAAATCTGAATTTGAAATGAAGGATTTAGGAGAGGCTAAGGTGATACTTGGAATGCAAATCAAAAGAAAGAGGGATCAGAGCTTAGTCATCTTATATCAGTCAAATTACCTTAATAAGGTGCTGTGTAGGTTTAATATGAATCAGTACAAGTCAGTTACAACACCAATTAAGAGTGATGTAAAGCTGTCCATGAACCAATGATCTATAACAGAAGAAGAGAATAAGGAAATGTGCAACATTCCTTATGCTAGCTGTGTGGGATCACTGATGTATGCTATGGTTTGTTGCAGACCAGACCTCACATTTGTGATGAGTGTGTTAAGTCAATTTATGTGCAATCCTGGGAAGAGTCACTGGGAAACTGCAAAATGGACCATGAGATACCTTAAAGGATCAGTTGACAGAGGTCTCAAGTTTCAGCAGTCTAAGGCAGAAGATGTTTTAGTTGGTTTTGTTGATGCAGACTTTGCAGCTAACATTGATACAAGGAAGAGCTTAACTGGATATATGTTTACCTTGTTTGGAACAGCCATAAGTTGGAAAGAAACTCATCAATCTGTGGTAGCTCTTTCAACCACATAAGCAGAGTTTGTGGCTTTAACTGAAGCAGTCAAGGAAGGGATATGGCTCAGAGGTATCTTGTCTGAATTTGGAGTGATTCAAGATAAAGTAACTGTGTTTTGTGACAATCAGTCTGCAATACATTTATCTAAACATCAAGGTTATCATGAGCGTACCAAGCACATAGATGTAAAGCTATATTTTGTCAGGGACTTGATTGAAAAAGAAAGTGTGGTGATCAGCAAGATTGATACTTCTGTGAATCCAGCAGATGTCTTTACTAAGGCCTTACCAAATCCAAAGTTTGAGTTAAGTCTCGGTCTTATTGGGATGAAGTAACAAGAAGTTTGTCAGGTTCAAGTGGAGGTCAGTGATTAGTTCAGTCAAAAGCAGCTGTGATTGAGGTTCATAGCTAAAGTGGAGAATTGTGAAGATTAAGGGGTAGCTTATAAATCACAATCTTCAGCCTATCCTAAATTGCCATGTCAGCGGTTAAAGTAATCAAGATACCTTCTAAATCTGTAACATAGAGAGGATCTTGATTATAGGCAGTTAAAAAGATAACCGTGTATGATTTTGTTGAACGATTTTTTCTATAAGTTAGTTGGCTTGCAGAATCTGTTGAGCATATCTTGATGAAGATATATTCACCTTGACCATGATATTAAAGAGGAGAGATAAGTGAAAAGTTTGTGATTGTAAGTCAGTTCCATAAGTAATAAAAGTTGCTCTCGTTTCTGCCGTGGATGTAGATCCTATCATATTGGATCGAACCATGTAACTCTTGTGTTCTTGTTCTCGGTTATTTTTTTTCTTTCTCATTCAGTGTTGAGTAATCTTGAATCTCAGTTTATTGTTCATCAATTCCTGTCAGATACAATAACGATACCAATTTAGCATCAATTGAAGAAGGAAAGCACCATCATCTAATAATACATACCATCATCTAATAATACACAAACTATAAATTAGGTAAGAGATGATTGTTTACTGTTTCCACATGTATGCATGCAACAAAACCACAACAATGTACAAAAGTTCAAAAGATCCACCCACCATGTAGCGCCCAACACGACATCCAATTTCAGAGGCAAAGTGACAGTCTATTCAGCTGGAAATTTAAGGCCCAGGTCATAAAATTCACAACAGTAGCTTTTTCAGAAAATCTCACATCGATCGGGGTCGATCACAGAAACGTCATGCCCGGAAATAAGACACTCCATGAATTTTAATGACATAATACCGAAATTGGGACCATTCGATTGTTGCGGCGCCTTCTCTGAGATCTCAACATCCCACACATCACACAAATTGGAAGTCATCTTCTTTTCCTTCCAGATGTCGGCATGTTTGCAGACCCATGGGACAACCTTCGCCATATTCAACGTCATTTCATCCACCTTCTTTATCCTCGACCGTCGCTTGCACATGGAGTCAAGCGTCGAAGGAAATCTTATAGCAAACCCAATGGTTGCCTTTCAGGTTCGCAATCCCAACGATCCGACTTGCTCGAACCCACGACATGCCCCATTTGTCGCAGATAACTTTCTCTCACATATCCAATCACCGGATGGAGAACATCACAAAAGTTAGGCTGCTGCAAGATGCTCTATTTAAGAAGAATCAAAATGAGAACATCATCTATCCCATAAAAGGGCATTAACATGACTGAAATGAAAAAATGATACTGTCGGCAAAATTTCCATCACCGTCCACCCCCTAACAAAATGATCTATCTCACGATTCGACTTGAAGATTAGGAGGTTAATTAATGCATCCACATTTTGCATGAAACAACAAATGTACTATCATCAATTACCATTGCTAGAGAGGAGAAACAATGCAATAAGTAAGTTAAAATTACATACGTCATCCGTGAGCCATCTTTGGCAATCCAAAATGGTGATAAACCACCTCGCCGGTGCCGCCGTCTTACTCTGGGTCGGCAGGGGTGTTATCACATCCCTATAAAATAAATAAGTAATGAAAGCATGCAATGAAATAAGTAAGTTACCACATTCCCGCAAAAGAATCAAAACATGCACAATTATGCTACATTATATTGTAGCCAATACAAATAATATTAACTGGATTGGAGCACTCACTCAGGCAATTTAAGCGCCGCGTTATGCGATTCAGTGAATGCCTTAGCGTCCGAATTCTGGAAGACAACATCGGTTGGGTCAAGCATTTTTGGAGCTTACTCAGAAAGACATCCCGGTGGATATTCGACGACGCGGAGGGCTCATACCACCCATCAAATTTCAAACCACAAATCATCATGTATATAAGCGCATAATATAATACTAGGCAAGATAAACGGGACAACATTCAACCAAGATTTCACCATATGAGCATTTCCATATAAAAACCATGGGACAACATACTTTCAAATGTATACAGATTACAGGGTCATAGTGCATACTTTAGCATGCTCATAACATTCATCCATAAATCATACATATCACGTAATCACGTTGGAGATTAAAAAGATATTTTATTTTGAAACATAATTTGAAAGGAAGTAATTTTCCCTACCTTGACTTGATTGTTAGACTTTCTCAAAAACACCTTAATCTGAGTACGAAGGTCCTAGTTGTGCCGATCCTATTTTAATGTGTCATAACTGAAATATTAAAATTATAATTTGTGTGCTTACTAAACTAAATAATCTGCTAATATATTCCATTAAAAAAAATGAAAAACTTAATCTTCCTAAACTTAAATTATGATATATATATATATATATTTATATATATGTAGACATTCAACAGTACTCAACAAGAAAATCTATGGAACCAAGCTAATTTCAGGAAAAGAAAACTTAAGAGAGTTCACTATTTATTACTACCCACTACCTATGCTATAAGTTTAATTAAACTTCTACTTAATTGATTTGTAAAATCACTGCATTCAACTTCCTTTACTTCACGTCTCAAACAAAGAATTCCCAGAACTCATTACCAACCTTAAAGCTTGTCTCCAAATTCTCATCTTATTTAATCAGACACCAAAGAGTAATCTATGTACAAAAATCCAATCCTCCATTCTACAAAATATAAATTATCTTTAGTTAAATAAAAATAAAAATAAAAAT